>FR997762.1:16964797-26964797 GCA_905475315.1 Autographa pulchrina
CCGCGACTTCGTTCGCGTGGATGACGAAACTTATCAATGAGTTTTTTGTGTAAAGTGCTATTTGTGTAGAACGTTATTTCGAGCATACCTCTGGCTAGTCTCATTCGCCTAGCGTGTCTCGATGTAGCAGAAAGAGATGGTCTCTTTCTGGGAGGCATTGTGTTATAAGTATATCCGTATTAAAAATGAAGAAATCTATAATACTATTTAATATGTATATACCAATAAATAAACAAAATCCCTAAAAACTAAAATCTATACGAATGATTAATCCTACCTAAGAGTACTAAAAATAACCTACGTTACACACTATCAAATATACTACCTATACCTGAAATTAAATCTATACGGTCTATGCCTTAAAGTAAACCTAAGTACATACCTAATTAAAAAAAACTCAATAACAGAAAATAAAATACCTACCAACCTATATAAACCTATTTCTGATGATAACTAATCTAAACTCAATAAATAAGCAAAATCCCTAAAAACTAATATCTATACGAATGACTAATCCTACCTAACAGTATAAAAAGTATATAAAATAACCTACCGTCACTACGTACACTATCAAATATACTACCTATACTTTAAAATTAAAATCTATACCTACGATTTAAAAAAATAAACCTAAATAACTCTAGGTACTCTAAAGGTGACGTAACCTACGACAAACTTATTATTTGCGGTTAGTACAGTAATCGGGTCTTGGGATCGAACCGCAAAATTAAGTTTGTTTTATTGTAGGTATATATTTTTCCGAGATAAAACAGCCCAGGATATTGAAGAATGATTATTCTAAGTTTCATCGTAATCGAACCGTTTTTTGCGTGATGCCTGAACAAACAGACAGACAAAAAAAAAAATCACATTTTTGGGTTCAGTGTAGGGTTCATTCCCGGGAATTCTCGAGCCGAGAATTCCCGGGAAATTGTTGGGCTTTGCTCCCGGGAAATCAAGGTCGAGAAAAGTCGAGAACTCGAGAAATCATGTACCTATATAGAAATTAAGTCACCGTTTGTTATGTTGCGTGGCGGCGCGGGAAAAAGCGCAGCGGCTTTTGTTTTATAGAATCTATTTTTGTTTACAAGAAAAAAAAAACAACTTAAATTGTTTTTTTTTTCTAAATAACCAGCCAAAAATAATGCTGTGATTGTAATTTAATCATAATTTAAGACATTAACGTTTTCTTTCATGTTGATTTTTGTTTCGTTTAATAGAAGCTACTTTTGTTTATAAGTTCTAAATAACCAGCCAAAAATGGTGCTATCATCATAATAAAATATTATGAGTCTCAATAATATTATTTCTGTATTTTTTTTTTAAGTTAAGCTTATTCATAAGATCAATGTTTTTGAATATAATCAATACAAGTTTTATAATTAATTTGATACTTTTATTTGAGAGGAAAACCACAGAATTTGTTGACATTTTTTGAACCAAATAATATGAGAAAACGTACGTAAATGTAAATTTCTCGACAACCCGAGAAGACTCGAGAAATTAGCCTCGAGAATTCTCGAGACCCGAGAAATTAAAAACCTCGAGAAATCATGAACCCTAGTTCAGTGTCAGTCTAGTAACACCCCTCGCCATTTATTTTTTTGATATTTTCAATGTACAGAATTTTCACTTCTACAGATTTATTATAAGTATAGATAATAGTATTTTTAGTTGACCTCTTATTGTCACTAAAATGAGCAATTCCTTGATGAGTTGAAGTTTTGATATTCGTAAGAAAACATACAGTAGTATTAGAACTATAGTCACAAACATTCTACAAAAAATAATACATAGTAGTAAATTGATACATTTAGCTTGGTCTTTAGACTAAGGACATTGCTAACGTTGCAACTTGCAGAACTTATGGTAAATTACCCACTTTAATAAAGACTTACATTCAATTTAAAAGCTTTATAGAAAACTGTGTCAATATTTTGTATGTCGTAGATTTAGTTTCGGTTTTACACAACTAACTTGCCCTGATATGAAGATATTCCTACTTTTAAAAATATTTTGGATAAATACATCAATAACAAACAAAGCATACAATTAGGTATAGTCTATTCTTCTTTAATTTAAGAGCCTAGCTCTTGTCGGTGCAGCTCCTTCCATTTCCTCCTATCGAGTGCCAATTACTGAACATCCTTATACGTCACAACCTTCACCTTCTCTTTAATTTGACTGATATAGCTATACCTCGGACGTCCCCTTCCCCTCTTTCCTTCGACCTTTCCTTCCACGATGTTTTTAATGTACTCGTCGTGATGTATAAGGTTTCCCATAATTTTCCCTCTCCTGTTCTCAATGTTATGCATTGTTATGCATGCTAACCATGAACTATGCGAATATCTATTTCACCCTGCCAAGGGTAAGACAAAATATACACAGTATAAGTCAAAGACATGAATTATAGCTAGTAAAATCACTTTATTTTGTTAGTCTTGAGTAATATTTAAAACCCATCTTGACTTAAACCTGTCTTGACTAACATTTGTATCCAAGATCTTAAATTTTGGATTTACAGAAATCTCAATTTGCGTGGGATCTTGTAACAATGGTGTTTCAACGTGTATCATGCTAGCCTAATGACTAGTATAAATTGAGCCCACACATTTTATTTACATTAACACTGGATGGATGAAAATAACAATCTCTTTTTTTTTAACTGTTTACTCTGAAATAAAACTTTTAGTAAAACAATATAAATACAACAGTAAATTATAACAACAATTCGATAAAAACTACGACGTAAAAAAACCTTTCTTTAGACAAAAGAAAGTGCTAAGTAGGTGGTGCAAAAGAAATGTGTCATATTATTAGTAGCTTCATAATCTGATTTTTAACTATTGAGTTTAGAAAGACTATAGTAAATAAACATCTACACTTATTAGTACACATATTCTATTAAAGTATACGTACACAATACATATTTACAATTATTATAAGTATAGATTTGTCTAAACGTGTCGCTATAAGTTAAAGCACAACTATTTTCTAGTATCGCCGATATAAATTCTAATACTTATCCAATAATCGATTTATACACCAATAACAGTTCCATGTTTCAGCAAAGACATCGTTGTAGATACGCGAATGTTGCGGTGAATGGCGCTCTTACTCGGGCAATTAAGCATAACAGCAGTACCAGGCCCCGGGCACCTTGCCACATGGCAGCAGACTCGAATCTCGTTTTATATTGAAACTGGTCTAACCCGCGATGTTAGACATATCTCTAGCGCTCTAGCGGAGCCCGGGCATTTGGGTGAAATACACTGCTCATATAAGTAGCAATAGCTTCAACCGATTCATATTTTGTGAAAATTCGATGGTTTTGTCGTTGATTAAACTTTAGGAACATAATATAAAGTACTTAGGAGCTTCAGTCAGTAACTCTTAAATTTTACTAGAGATAAGATCTAAACTGTAAAGGGACCAAAAAAATTCAGAACTTGCAGGGAATCTAGTTTTTTTTTGGCAAAAAATACTTTTCCTTAACCTTTGTAAGTATATTGAATAACATCTCATTCATCTACTTTCTGCAAGTCTGATTCTAGTAAGATTGGTTTTCAACTGCTGTTGGTTCTACAAAGTACTCTGTAACCATGCATATGAAGATCTAGTTACATATTATAGTAAAAAACCGGCATCACTTAATTTGAATTAAAATTAAACGCTAAGCTGATGATTAAATTTATGCAAAGTATTTTGGCTAACGTTCTATCGGATAGGAGGTTAAGATAACAATAAAAGGTTCGAGTCTGTATCTCCGATCACTTCATTTCCTTGTTATATTAATTAAATTGATTGTCTTATTAACCTGTAACCTAATATATAGTAGCCGTTTTCTGCCAAGTCAAGCTTACATATTTTTATTATGATGTTAGTACGATTAGCTTTTACGAGTGTATTGATAAATAAATATATATATATATATATACGCGTCGAATTGAGAACCTCCTCCGTTTTTTTCGTCGGTTAAAAATTATAAAACTACAATTAAGTACAATTAAATATTACAACAAAGTATTTTTTTTGGTGGATTTTGGCACATGGGTAGTTTGTTGTCTTCGTGGTGTTTATAGTTTTCGTACAAAGGGATATCTCGAGGGATGAAGGCGTAAATTGTACGTATCGAACTAAGTTTTCAGTGCCTTAGTATTGCTAATTTAATTAAGTGGTGACTATATTATTAACTCTAGGTGACGAATTGTGTCCTATTCCAAATAATGGTTAGCTATGTTCCCACTTAGTGAAATCATAACAAAACCTCTTTAATTTAACTATGTTTTATATTAAAATTACTAGCTAGTTAAGTACAGTTAATCCGGAATCAATTTAAAATTCGCGTGCAAGACACTTAATTTTGATAACGATCGTTACTTAAAGAACTTTCATAGATATTTTATAATATGACGTTTGGTACGTATTTTTGATGGTAGGTTTATTATTATATGCTTCTACGGAAGTCTTAACATGGAAATCTACAGATTAAGCGATTACACAGAGAGATAATATAATCATAGACAGCCAAACTTTAAAATGTATGTTTATTGCAAGTAAGAAATAAGATCATTATGTAATTAATGTAGGATTAATCTTTGTAAGTCCAAAAAACGTTCGTGTTTATAACTCGTTTATAATGTTTAAATTGAGCATTTTATCTGGCGTTAATTAATGTACTGTGGTAAGAAATTGGCTGCATGTAGTGATTAGCGTACATATTTGCGCTTGTTTTAAGAATTTTGTGTTAATTATAGGTTTAAGTAGGTATGATGAATGATAAATTAAATTATATCTAAAATCGCAGCGTAGTTGTTGAATACCTAATTGTGTGGTTGCAATAGTAATTAGGAATGTGTAGTAACTTGTACCTAATAGTTACTTAGACTCAAACTTACCCCTTATTTGACTTAATTAGTCATCCTATTAACAAAATCCTGGTTTACATTCCTGTCCTTTGGTCGAAATCTAAATTATGTTAGTTCTACGATATCACTTACGTCTTGTTGATTAAAGAAGTCGTCTTGGGCATCTTCGTTTGAACACCCCATGTCTTGAAGGAGCGGGGTTACATGCCGCTCCCAGTCATCCATTATTGTGAAACTTCTCCTGAACAGTTAGATAATACCGCGAACCGAAAATCACAGCTCAACAATCTTCACAAATTAACAGTGCAGTCATTTTAGCATAAACCACAAATATCCAGCATTCCTTGCGAGCGCGACGTCGAATCGCACATTTCGCGCCAAAAACTTTACGGTTCTACTTTTTACTTTTCCGTGAGCTACTGGATATGGCGGGAAATGGGCGAGATCGCACGCAACACTCGGCTGTCACAAAGTCGAGCGAGAGAGAAAAAAACAGCTGTGGCCGCGGGCGTATCACGTGCCCGCTGTTACCGGCGCGCATTCAAAAAACGTACTAGGAGAAAAGTCAGCTTGAGCAGCGTGTTCAGACTGTTCAGAGTCAGTGTGGCGAAGCGCGGGTTCCCGGCCGCCCGTCGACGCGACCGGAACAGGAGTGCGTGGCGGTCCGCGACTTCGTACGCCCTCTGCGTCGCGCCGCCTCGCGCACATCTCGCTCGCGCCTTCGCCACATTCATTTGGCCGTCCCGCTCACCTGGCCTGGCGCCGCACGCCTCCCATGGGCGGCCGCGATTTCCCGCGGATCGTCCACGGCCGCAACATGGCCGTACCGAACTGCAGAACTCTGCTTACCACCTAAAACACTAGCCACCATCAGCCATGGGCCCTTGTCATTCACCATAGGATAAAGTAGTCTGAAGTTAGAAAACATTTATCCAACATAGAGAACATTACTTTCCTATAAACCTTCAGGTGCAGAAAGATTTTCGTGAACTTTCACGTTATAAACAATACCCCTACTAATAGTTACTTCTTTAAGCATACTAATTTACAAATGTGAAAGTAGTAGCACTAGTAAATAGTTGAATTGATTTTGATGAAATTTGGTATGAAATACGCTGTAATCCCTAAAAAAGACATAGGTAAACTTCTTTTTGCAGCTTAAAACTTGACGAAAGCCCGTAAACCCAGGTATACCTAAAATCATTTCCACTTTATGGCCAGATTCGAAAAAAAAATCTATACATAGAACATAATTAAATTACCGAAGATGTTAGAATACATTTAATTTTTTGTTAATGAAGCTCTCTCCAATATAGATAAAATACTATCTAACTCTAATCTGACAATTTCTAACTAAAAATTTGGTAATTTTTCATTAGAAATAACTGCTACTAATTATACTGCACTTTAAAACTGCCTTTATAGTTCCGCTAATTTAAGTGCCAATAATAATGGAACGTGAAATCTATTTAATGAAGAAAGTTATGTTTTGATACAATCTGAATGGGTAGAGTCTATGAATATGTATCACGCCATAAGTTGTGGTTATTAACAGAATTCTACTACTAGGTAGATACCTACGATTGATGTTTGGGTCTAAAAACTAAATAGTTTTAGAACAGAAAGCAACTTCGGTCATTATTAAAAGCGTAGAGTACCTATAACATAGTTAAACACTTACGGCGAACAAAGTTCCTGAAGACCGTACAAGCGGCCAATTAAAAGTTAAATGTCTAATTCTTGTTAGAAGCGGGAAGTCCACAACTAGTGGGTATACTGGTAAATTGAAAGTTCTTCAATGTTGTGCATAGGTAGGACACGGGCCCGCCCCGGTTGTGATGGACCACACGAAAATCTAATCAGGATAATGATAAAGTTTCGTCGATAACTAATTTAAACTAAACATTTTGTATAAGGATTTAAGGATTACTAATGCATTGTAGATTGTTGCCTTAGGGGACTTAAAGATCAGCTTTTAATATAAGAATGTAGTAATACTTAGAGAAATTGAAGATAAAGAAAATAGGTATCTTCTTTAGGCATTAGAATATCTGAATACGTAAATAACTTAGAAGTATGTAGATACCTAACTGTAGACATAATTATATAAAACAGTTTCAGTTTCGTTGGTCAATATTTTGGGCGCGTTGATTGAAAGTAGAGCTAGATAAAATTAAATAGAGTTAAAATTTGAGGCAGCTACAAATACTAATAATAAATAAACATATAAAGAAAGATATTATCCTGTACAAACAATAATTTAATTAAAAGATGTGCATTTTCTCTAAGGTGCGGGGTTTATAACTTACGGGTTACCTCTGACGTTTAATACCTATGTTTTAATTTTGAAACATCAAAGACATTAATTGAACAATTTACGGGAGAACCTAAATGTATGTAGTTTATTCTGTTATCTTTATCCCACGCAATCACACACACGATCTTAATTTCATTACTGAAATTACAACGAATCCTTCAAAAATCGTTACAAATTGTTTGAGCACACGGACGACACAGATCTAACATGACTGAATTTTATATGTATGTAATTAATTGTAACACTAGAGGATTTAGAGACCGACTCCGAACTGTAAAATAGGATTGTGCCTACGGATATCTCCCACAAACTCGAAAGCAACGGCAGACCTGCTACGTATCTTCAGTATTACGGGAGAGACGTAGCATTCCCAATTGGCTACAAAATGTAACATCCACCACCAAAAACTTCGATTTACTTAATAGTGAGTACGTTTGTGAATTTACTAAGACTATAGTTATTAGATTAATATACATTATAATTGTGAAATGTTAATATTATAAATGCGAAAGTAGGTCTGTGTCTCCGTTATGTTTTCTTGCCAAAACCGCTGGCTGTAAGTTCAAGACCCAAGAGGATATAGGCTATTCATTCGACCTCCTAAGGGGCTAAAGTTTGTACCTAAGCTAGAAAAAGCTAGAGCTAATTGGTATTAAATATATTTATTAAAAAAAATAAGAAATCAACAGTTTTATGGTAGAAAGACAGGATGAAAAATATGACGATACATTTAAATGTTTAAGTCAGTATATTTGGATTTACAGTGCGAAATAAATGAACATCCATTTAGGAGCCTTTGAAAATCAACCCTCAAAAGGGTGAGAAAGGGGATGAAAGATTTCATGAGAACTAAAAATCCCTGAAATAGACATTTCGATGTTTCTAGAAAATAAATGAACATCAACACAAGGCATATTGAACCTTAATCTTTGGGTAGATCCGGAGATCAAAGATTTTATGAGACGTTAGAATTTTGAAATTAGTAGTAAATTAATTGACACAAATTCTTTGAAACAGGTATTTTGCGCAAACATAGTTGCGGGTATTAGCTATTAAGATATACCTAAAAATGACCTACCACTAAAATTACTATTATTTAGTAACTATCAGCTTGAAACCCACAGTAAAGTTTTCTGGAATCTGTTTTTGTTAAAAAATATTAGTTTACTCTTCTTAAAATTTAAGTGCCTACTTATGTTACTTTTATCAAACTACACATAACGAAGTACTTGCTTTACAGTCACAGAATTATTACTCCCTTTAGTTTTAATAGATTAGCATCGTCGGTCGTTAGGTCACCATCAGAGTCAAAATAACCGCCCAAATTCCTAAGAAATAGGATGACCATGTGTAAGTTGTCCAAACATGTTATTTTATAGGGTATTGACAAAACCATAGGGATCAATAACAAAATGAATAAAACAAGAAATAGGTACCTACAGTTATATAACATTTTCCGGACTTAAAGGAAAAATAAGTAATAATGGTGGATCTTCCGACATTCTTTCAGTTCTAAAAGCGCCGACATGTCGGTCCTTTTCTAGCTGACCATGCGATATTGCAAACTCTAGGAAAAGCAAAGAAAAAAGAACCTTTAAAAAAATTTTGTGAATGCAAAAAAAAATCAAAAACAAATCACTAGGGACAGTAAAAATGCGAAAATAACTTTAAGTAACATTTTCACAGCTAAACCGTTGAACCGATTTTATGAAGTTTATTAATAAAAGGTAACAAGGCTTTTTAAACTCCAAGACACGAAAGGTTACTTTTTAGAGCCGCAAGTAAAAGCTACATAGGTAGACACATAGGTGCCTACAATGTAAACAATCCAACATGAGAATTATATTGATGAAATCGGTTCCCCAATATTTGGAGATCAAACATAACTTACAAAATTTTATTATATCCTACTTTTGAAGATGATATAACAATTATAATAGATATCTACGATTAAACATAAACTGGCATAATCTCTGCCTTCACCTAAGTCCCAGGTTTTAAAATTATAGGTATTTTTTATTCTGATATACCTAGGTCATTATTTTTATTCTGATATACCTAGTTCTATTTTTTATTCTGATATACATATACCATTTTACTGGGGAACTCAGTATTCCATAGTAAGAATGGTTGCCACAATTGACTTAACAACTGCCAAAAATCAACGTATGACAGTCGGGACTTTGAAATGGTCACCCATTCACGGACCAACCGCGGCAAGCGCGGCTTAACCTGTATTATCGGTCAAACCGTACGGCTTTCACTTAGCCACGAGCCCGTCAACAGATCTAATTTGTATCAACCGGAATAAAATTGGAAGTCGTAAACGTTGGTATCCTTAAAAGTTCCATTTTACGTAAAACTTTTTATGAATGACTTTTCGACTAACATTCATGGATACAATATAACTAATACGTACAAGGCTCTTGTATACTTATTTTAATTATATGATTAAAGAAACTGAATAACACATGATTATTTTCATTATCATTATGGCTTATCACATGATTATAGAACTGCATCGTATAATGGAACGTATAACGTCAAACTTAGACCGGAATCCGAAATGCGCTTGACGTTTATCGTGCTACATAACTGATTACATATTTTTGTAAATAAAATGTCGCCTCCATCGGAATTAAGTTTTGAAGAAATATTAAAGTTTATGATAGCTCATAATGGCAAGGTCACTAACCATGAGTTAGTGAAGCATTTCAAAGTGTTTTTAATGAACCCTGACATGAGAGGCAAGTAGAAACTTACGTACTTACTACGTATGTAATTATCAGTGTTTTGCTGAATAACTTTCCAAGCGTTTTGTGCATTATATTTAAATGTCTTAATATTTTAGATGAAGCAAGAAGTACTTTCAAAAAACATGTGAACGCTCTAGCAATCATAAAGAATCAGAACAATGAGAAATGGTTAATATTAAAAAAGAAGTATCTGCCAAATAACGGTAAAGAAAACGAAGATATAACGGAGAAAGTACCAGAGTCACCAAATGTCACAATTGCTGAAACATCTGTGGAACAGGTTACTAACTTAGAGGAAGAACCTCCGCAGCGTCCACCGCTTCCATTACAACTTAACCAAGATTTCAGCATTCTGAACAACCTTATCCAAGACAACACCCTTCCTATCAGTAATGATCCTCATATTCTCAAAAGTGAATCAAGAGAAAGTCTTCTGTCTATTCCAAGTGAAGATGTACCTCCAAAAGTATATCCTCGAAGGAGATCGTCTGAAAAAAGTTTTGAAAAGCGAACAAGCATTCCAGGTACACCGGGACAGAGATCATCTATACCTAATCTTGATGTGCAAGAGTTCAATAACTCAATGTCACCAACAATATCATCATCTACGAGTGAGAGCATGTTGGTTGATAGTGAACAGACAATATCGGTGAAGGAGAGAAAACAAATGTTCAATAGGATGGCTTCGGAGAGTGATGTGTTGAAAAGTAATAAACCTGGCGGCAACTTAAGTTCACAGGTTAGTTATTTCACTTAGCTATAGATTACATTACTTTTAAATGAGTAAGTTACTTTACTAATTCCCATCTTATTTGCTGCTGGATAGGTTATATTATTAAAATTATTTACTATATTCCTAATAATATGATTTAACTATGTAGGTGTATAAATTGTATATTGTAGATCCAAATATAATCCTCTAGTATTCAGATTTATTAGCCATATGCTAAATAAGTATGTATCAATGAGTCACAACACAATTTAGAACCCTTTGAGTATCCAGAGTAGTCAGTAGTCCTGTCCCGTAGTATCAGAGTCAATAGTCAGAACTTATTTAGTAACATTGATCATCACTAGTGTACAATAAAGAATATTCTATCTATCTATCTATCTATCACTTGCAATCTGGCTCTCAGTGATAGCAACAAGTTTACAGGGTGTTGTATATTTATATATGCTTTATAATTCTGCCTTAATTGCTACAAGCGGACTGAAACCCAAAGAGATTGTAGGACAGTTTAGATCTCCATAGTTTTCATTTGTGATATACCTAAATACATTGGGTAAATATTGAGATTTCAAAAGAATTGAGTTTTTTTGTGTTGTGGTAACAAGGTCTTAAAATCAACAGATTTTTTGTTGAGCATTGACATGATGTTGATTGAATATTGGTATAACATATATTACCTTTTACAAAAGTATTATTTAAATGGTAACTAACCATGTTTCGCATTTCACTGACCTATGTAAACTTATAGCACATGCGAAAATCCAAAAAATAAAATTGTTTACATTTAAATAAAATATTTTGTTACACATTTTGTTACTACTAGTTGTGTTTTGACAACACAAAAGATCAAATATGAGGAAGATTTAAAACAAAGAGAATATTTCAATGATTCAGCTGTTGACGCATTCAAAAACAAAATAAAAATATTGTTGCAGAATGTATCAAAAGAATGCGCTATATTTTAACTTATTTCAATTTAGTAACTTTTAGAAAAGGTAGAGGCAGATTGTTCTTTCTTTTGATTAGTGCAATGATTAAATGGACAACTAAGGGTTCCCATGTCCGCAATTGACAAACCATTATACATGTACAGTATATAGGCAGATCCATTATCCATTTTGGAAGATAAAGAATTGAAGTTTTGAGTTTTAGTAAACCTGAATTTGGAAACAAGAACTCAATAAGAAATAAATAACACTTTTTCCGATAATATATAGTACTTCTACGTCACTTAAATATATAATAATATATTAAAATATTATTATTTGCATGGATAGGGCTTGTGGCATAAACCTATCTAATTGTACAGTTTAACTGATAGTTGAGGTTAAGCCGCGCTTGTCGTGGTTGGCCGTGGATAGGTGACCATTTGTGACCAAACCGTTAGTCCTAACTGTCATACGTCGAGCAGATTTCTAACAACCAGATTAACCAAGAGGTACTGTGGGTCAGTGGGTCTAACCAGTAAAATGGGTTGTGGAGGTCAGATATTCAGTCGCTTCATGTAAAATACGGTATTCAGCTAAAACCAGTAAGACAGGAAGCCGATCCGAACATAGATCAGTAGAATTGTTTTGGGTCATGACTATTTTAGATATATCTTTCTGAAATACACTCTCTAGTTGTCTAAAAAATTTCGGCTACAAACTTCAAATACATGTTGACTATAAAATGATTGCATTTTAATTATATAGGTAACTAGTGGTTGGTGAATCATTACGTATTCAACAACCACAGTGGTATTTACTTAGATAGCTTAGTTAATTATTGTTTAAGTGGGTAAATAATTATGAAATATAAGGGGTTGTGGATTGCATGGATCGTGGCAGCTGTTAGTTAGGTAACAATCATTAACAAATATTTTGACTGACAGAAATATTTAAGTAGGTACAGTTTAAATTTTAAAATAAGTTTTTCCCCTTAGTGGGAAGGGTTTAGATACCGATAACAGAAAACAGGGAACAGTTTAGAAAAAGTTTAGGGAGAAATTAGGAACATGTTATCACGTAGATAAAAGTATAGGTTTTAGAACATTTTTACGTTCACGGGTGATGGGGAGAAATTGTTCATGAGAATTTCTGTACTATTTATGTTGTCCTTATTATTTGGGAATTGTATTAATTTATCATAAATGAATATATGGTTGTAGATTAGGGTTTTAAGGTTTTTAGCTTTTAGTGGGGGAAATTGTGGGATAAACTTAACATATGAGGATAGTCTTATTTTAGAGATTTAAGGTGTTGTAAAATATCTTGATTGTGGGAGACATGCAAGGCGCTGTAAAATTAAAAATAAACAAACAAAGAATGTTGAATTCGTATAAAATTTAAAAATCTTTTTAATGCTCGTTAGAAAGTAAAAAATAGTGGACACGTATTTCTTGCATTTATAAAAATAGTGGGTGCTTTTGACGTCACAATCTTGCACAAAATGTACGACACCAACAACGACACAAGTCTAAAATTTTAGTTGATCTACCTGATATTTATAAAAAAAAACATCAACATCCCTATTAGTTCTACGCGGTCGAACTCGCCTGCTAAAGTGTGCCCCAAAGTAAAACCTTTTTTATTTTAAAACGTTAATTACGAGAATTATATAATATATTGTTAGCTTATATAGTAACCGTCGGCGTCGTGAGATTTGTGATGTATGCTAACTTGTGATTCAAGACAATCTAATCATTATTGTTGTATTCACCGGCCTACGCCCCTTTTTTATAGAAAAATTGCATATGTAGTCGATTTCGTTTAATGTTCTTAGTTCTCCCGTTCGCTCTGCTCCTAAATTTAGTAGCCAAATTGTAAGTAGCCTTCCTGAAAATAAATCAATACCTACTAAAAAAGGACTAAATGTTAACTCTTCGTACGAATTTTATATTAGTATAGGTACAATGCTTCTAACCACGGACTTTTTTTCATATTCCTTTTACGTAACTTGTAATTATCTGACCACACATTGAATTCACTTTGTTTAACCTCTTGACAGTGTCATAACCATTGTGTACGACTATGAATATTGTTATCCACTCCAATAAAAGTCTTTTGAATATTAAATTGTTGCGTTGCGGTAAGGGTAAAAGTTACCTTCCAGTCGACACCTGGTGCAGCTAATTGAATTGTAAAACCTTCGTCATGGGCCTTTGGCGGTCAAAGTGATGTTGAATATGATTATTATCATACAAATTTTTCGTGATCGCGCCGGGATATCGAATTTAAGGGGAAATTACTAACATGATAAAAACACCTTTGAACATGCATCTTTATCAGTAGTGCATGTTCTTAAATACTATTATCCACTGAATGTACATTACTACACCCTAAAGACACATTTTGAAAATAACTGCCGAGGGATGTTCGCAAGTACAAAAATGTATGATAATAATTTTAGCTCATCCGAACGGGACAATCCCTACACGAGGGTAGCTTACACAACATGAACAACAAAAGCTCCTAATGACAAATATTAGCCCACGCCTCCGAGCACCTAATGGACTTTACAATTGCTTTGTACAACGCACTTCACAATGTTACCTATTAAAAGGACGAGAGGACGCATTAACCTGCTTGTAAAAGCGTATGGGCCGAAGATAATTAAAATAGAGATTTTTGACATTTTGGTACCTTTAGGTATACCTGATTATCTCTAATGTACGTTTATTGATATAGTTATTACCGTTTTAATATTGAAGAAGTCGTTTCAGCAATTATCTTGTCACTTAAGTATCGGTTTCCGAATGGGGGTTGACACAAATTTCCGTTTATCGGGATTCACTTAACGCTACTACTAAAACTAATAAATAATAAATGAACAACCCGTTTCTCACTAATATGCCACGTTGCCACCCGTCCGAGTGAGACCCTGTCGCATAAATCAACACTGAAATAGACCGACGATGTACATTTCCGCTCGTCAATTGGAATACTTTCAAAAAATTAATTTACAAAGATTTTATGTAAGCTCACGCGGCTCGGCGCTGTGTTATAAAAGGGTATACTTTAAGTTTTAAAAGCTTAAAAGTCTTCAAGACTTTTTGTTTTTAGCGTTCAGATGAAAGCAGATTATGGAATCGAATTTCAAAAATATGTTTTTTATATGTAGCATCATACTTCAAGATGTTTTTGTATGATACAAAATTGTTTCATTTGGGTAGAATGGAGAATTTGTCAAGTCTCTACCGGTCTATCAAATCGTGCTACAAATAGGCTGAAAGTCAATATTATCATCATTATTCATGGCGCATAGCATATTGAATGGGCTGCTTCGTGACTTGCGGTCGATTGTCAATTAATGTCGTGTGACTCCAAAGAGCACGTGCGCCATTAAAGCTCTAAAAAAAGGTCATCCGTGCTTAGTGTTGACCACGTTGTCAGTTAGGTTTCGCTTGTATTTAATATGACCAGCCTGCATAATGACGTTTGTAGTACTTCATTACAAAATCAAGAAGGTTATTTGCCTGTCTTCCCTTAACACAAACAACCAACACAAACGTGTAATTGTTGGCATCTGAAGTGAAGTGGCTAGTTTAATTTTGTGATCCCTTTAAGACTTCTTAGTACGTGTTAAACGTAAAATCCAATTGGTTTTAGGGGCTAAACTCCCCGTAAAACTTTTATTGCCCCATTGCCTTATTTTGAGTGAAGTCTATCTAGACGTCTCAAATAATCTTTAACTCGGGACAGTAAAGGACATTACGTAGGCATTTTATACGACAGCAGTAATGATGGGTACCTGTACCCATTCCTCATCTTTTTGCAATAAATTCTTGATAAAAGCATCTAAATAAGCTTCGGTTTAAGTATATTCATCTTCAACGTTTTGAATACACGTGTAGTTGTTATGCACGATGTAAAAGATAACATGGTATGGTCCGTTGCGAGTTGGAAGGAAAATATGACCGATTTCATTGTTCTCCGTTTGCTATTCGGGCCTGAGAATCACTTGCAGCCATCAACAACACGGATGCCGCACTTAACGAGCCTTGTCGAAGTGATGGAAAATAAGGACGGATGAATTAGCTGTCAGCTATTCAATGATAAAAGTAAGACAACGCATAATACACGCTCTGTGGGATGAAACAATCGAGTATCCATAACAATAATTGCACTTGCGAAAGCGGGAAACATCTGTAGAAGCTTTCGTCCGTAAAAAGCTTGATTTACTGTTTGTTAATGATGAAGAACGAGCTATCATTGTTTATTGTTTCTTATATGACACAAAATAATTAGTATAAGAACTAAAACGTGCTTGGCCGCCATCGCTTATTTAAGTCTTGTCAAAATAATACCGTATTATCTTAGTTGAATAATTGATTTATATTTATTTGAAGGTAGTCTTATTTATTTTTGTTATTGTCATATAAATTATACGAATAAAGCTGAGAGCTAGAAAGTTGTGAGTTGTATCGATCGTAATGTGGTGCCGTCGTCGCCACCATAATGCGAGCCAGCGCGAACAACGTGATGTGTACGGCGTCCTACGGCGCGGAGAGAGGCACGCTCGCCTGGAGCCCTTGGCGACTAACTGGCGAGCCTGCCCTTTCAATTTACTTACATTAATATCAATTTAATTTTTACTGTATTATGACAATACCATCTTTCAACCATAACCTTTATTTTTTATCCAACAGCGGTAGTGATAAAATAATAGTAGTGCCGTCCATAAAGACGTGCATTAATTAAAAACTAAATGTCTTCCTGCACAGCTAGTTTACTTTTTAGATATCGTCTCTTTTGTTTAAAGAATGTGAATAATATTTAATAATGCAAATTAAAAATTATGTTGTGGTTAGTTTTCTTGTGAAATGTATAGACTAAACAGGGGACTTTAATATCAAATACCCCATTTTTAGGTGCTATAAAATAATTTCATTAGATTATTCTCTCGGTTTGGCTAACATAGATATTGGCTACGACGATTGTATAAAAAAATATCATTGAAATTTTGTAATATAATGTATAACGGACAGACCATGGAACGGACGGACGAACATGGTGAAACTTTAAGGGTTCCTTGTTGTCCGAACCCTAAAAAAAGAACAATGTTAGGTTGTCTTCTTATATTTATTTAATTTTATTGAAATGGTTAATAATTTGCATAGAACATTATCTAGGTCTAGGTATCCCTACTCATATGCCGCTTAATTTAATAGTTTCCTATAGCACGGCATTTGAGATGTAAAGCGATCGGTTTTAGGTTAGTTTAAACACGATACGTGTTTGGTACATCTTCAGCGAAGCCGGGAATGTTTACTTATTCGGTCAATGTTGCCAGTGTTGTGTAAACTGTGTCCACGTTACGGCGTACAACTGCCGTAACTGATCGACAAACATCCCTTAATTTATAACACACGTTTTTTAATTGGATGTCAAGACGTAGGTACGGGTTTAATTTAAATTAAATCACTGTGGTTGTGTGATATGGATTCATAAATCTGTTTTGTGATTTTTAAAGTTTTTAGGTTATTCAAAACTAGTCCTCATTGAAACACTGTCAACCTATTACGGATCATGAGATTTAGTTCGCTGACAGACAGACACACAAATGGACAGCGAGAGCTTGGTAATAGGGTTTATGAACCAGAAAAAGTTTTTTTTGTTGAGTTTACATCGGTGCAGTGTGAAGTGCAGACTGTTTTCTTAAATTTTTAGTCCGTTTACACAAAACAGAAAAAACTAATTTGTAGACTAAACGTACGTTAGTAAAATCGACTAATTTTAATGACGTGAAAAAACACAAAATTAAATTAAGTACCTACTAAAACAGAAATGAAAAAATATTGCAGGTAGGCTTCGTCTACAATTTATATTTAGAGCTCGATAGTTGTCTTTATTTTTGTGTAAGTTTTTTAACTTAGATTGTTTAAAAAGTAATTGGCTAGTTTCAAAAATGTATTAACGCATTCCGGCGCTAATTTTAATTGTTATGGTCGTGGAAGCAACGTACAAACTTAATCTTATTATTAAATCAAACACATCACATTAAGGATGTTATCTTGTCAATATCGAAGTCCCTAACAGTGAGGCCAATAGTGTAGACATAAATATGTAACGACAGGTGGTAAAGTGGTCATGCTGCGCAGCGCACGCCCAGTGCACCAGTCGCAAACATTGTAACGTTACTCATACCATACACAAAAATGAACTGTATTGTGCATTACATAGAGGCTTTAATTACAATAAGCAATACAAATCCCTTGTGACCTAAATCATTTCATATGAATAGCAGCGCAAGCCTGAAGACGGGAGAATTCGAATTTATTGACCATTAATTCAAAATATTATTTTCACAATATAAGTACTCATTTATTAATTTTGAAATATTAGGTTCCGATTAATTTATATGTGTCGTTAAGATATTTATTATGTATGTAAATATCGTCTTTATTTATAATCCTAATCTTTTGTTTTCAGACGTTAAGTACTTTGATGTACAACGTTTAATAAATTGTTAGCCATGAATGAACATGTTTGTATTTAAAATGAGGATAAAATTGTTTACTAACCTTGGACTATTATGATGACTCATTCAAATTTGTTTGTTCACAGGGCGTAGACGAGGAAGATAGAGTTTCTGTAAGTAAATTAAATATGGGTAGGTATAGATATTATGATCTTACAATTTAACTGAATAAATAAATCATATGCAACTTTTATTACAGCTAGATCAAAAGAGCGAGACTGATCCATTAGACTCAAAGCAAAAGCAATGGATTTTATGTGCGGCGAGAGGAGATTACCACGCATTAACAAAGATGTGTAAGGATAATCCAAAGCTGGTCAAGACGAAGGTAAGTTTTAGTGTAGTTATACTGTTATAAATAGTGCATTAGAATACCTTAAAAAAAGTCTTAAAAACGACTGACGCATGTTAGAACTCGCCTTTATTTAATTACTATCTAAAATTGATAAATATATTGCGTAATTATTATTATGATGCAATATTAAACCTTCCAAAATAAAACAATACTAAGCTGAAGACTTATGTCTGTCACTATATAACATATCATCGTTGTTAACCATGATACACAAAAATGCGAATACCATTTTAAAACGAACCACCTATATTACTTGAGATTGTTTTGATAATAAACTAATAGCCATTTACGAATTCGCAATATGCCCGCTGAGAAGTCAAAGCATTCTTGTGGAAAAAAGTGATAAACGGTAACGGATGTAGTTGTCCCGCATCCTTGAGTTTTTAGGCGTTAGTTAGCGCCAAGTGAGAGCACATGTCCAAAAGGTGTGCTTCTAATTGGGTCTCGGGGTGCACGGCCGGCGCCGGCCCGCGCCCCCCCGCCGCATGCTATCTTGACATATCTCCGGACGTAGTCCCTTGTTTTATTTTACGAGCCATCTCTCAGACCCCAAGTTTTTTCTATCCAACTATTGTGTTTACTCTGTTTCACCACGCGTACTTAATATATAGACGTCATATAAACCAAATTGATCGCTAATTCTAAGGAGTATACTTTGATATACCTATTATTAGAAATACGTCTCGTATTTGTTAGGTTGTTTTCAAAGATCATTAAACAGTTTTAAACTAAATACTATTAACTCGCAATAATCCCTGATAAGTGATGACTGACGAACGACTTTCTCGTTCGAGTTGAGACAAATTGTGTATCGTGTTTTATATACATAATTTGTAAAAAATTTAAACCAAGTCAGTGATGATTTTTGAATACACAAGCATTTTACTTAATGGCCTCATGGCTTTTACTTCAATCAAGCCTGTCGCCGGATTGATTACCGAGTAGGTACATTACTTTTATTTAATACGCACTAAAAAGGTAATGATAGCCTTCTCTTTTATTGATTCGTTGTAAATCAAAGGTCGACGCGATTGGATTTCAATTTTATTGGCATCCTTTCATCAATAGTTAAAAGCCTATTCAGAATTGACCAAGATTCGTCTAAGTGTTCTTGTTTCCTACCATGTTCATTGTGCAAGTTGCAGAGGGTAATTTGTCACAGCGTTCGGACTTCTTTTAATGAGCCTCTTTCAAATTTGTTTTCAATTAATTCTTTCAATCTGTATTGTCATAACATGTGCTTCAAAATGTAGAACGACAGTTATTTTGATTTTCTTCTATCCGCTTCCCGAGTTAATAAAGCAACAGTAAATATTGTCAGACAATATGTAACACGTGTTTGCTACTGCTGCCTTGCTGCATGACATTTGTCGCCTTTCCTCTAAAAAACACTTTGAAGCTTATTTTCGTATTTGCCCGACTTGCTGATGGAATTATAGATTTGTGGAAATTTCTCTGTGTGTGGGTTCTTATGATATTTTTTTTATTGTAGGCCTCGCTTGTTTCTCTTTGAAATGAGAAATTTAAATATGTCATCGTCGCTTCCTATCTAAAAGAGATCATCTTTAATACTTATTTTTTAATGCATGACGATGATTAGTTGAGATATATTAGTTGATTTTAAACTTTTTTAACACCTCATGACACCGCCGTTTACACTGTGTTAATGTTGATTTCATTTTATCTGTTTAAGAATTATTAGGACAGGCACAAGAGAGAGCTTTTATTTACTAATTTTATTTTATTTTTGCTGTCATTGATGTTTAAATATTGTTATATCTATCTAGTTTTTTAAATATTATAGAAGAGCATAAGCTTGTACCAATCTGCCTGTTTAAAGTTTGCGTATTTAAACAGACTATAAAACCAAGCAGGCTAGGCAAATCAAAATATCTTCATTCCAATTAAACCTCTTTCATGTGTTTAAAATTACTCTAATTGGGCTGCTCTAAAATCTCAATCCTGTTAAAAGGACCTCTATGGAGTTTCTTTCTTGGTTAAATGCTAACTATCTACCCTTTAAAGAAAGGAAATAGTAATACAATAATTTAAAATACAAAATAATAATAAAGAATGCGGCAAAAAATAGCAATGGTTCAATAGCCTTCGATCGTGTGATTCATATTTTATCAATTCGACGGCCGCTATGAGTCCCTAAACAGCTATCTCTACGAAATCTTTATTTTGAAGGAGAGCGTTGTTAAGAGATTTTTAATAAGGAATAAAGACCCATGAATAACTGCAAATGTTTTCTTAATAATAACTTCTACTTATAATTCGCTACTTCATTTTTATATTTAGTGTGTAAAATAAATACATAATATATCGTATTATAATGTAGCATGGGGCACTTTAGCTTCATACTAGCAAGTTTCTACATTGCACTTCTAATCAGGCATCATAGAGCATCGATCTATATACGCCGTACAAATGAATCCGACACAGGTACCTAATATAAAATTTTTCAAAAGGTGGTATGGTACTTCCCGTAAAACAAAGGATTGCATTGTCCTTAGATAAGTCGTACCAAAACCATGCTTCATGTGATGACCATGTTTCGAAGCCGAGATCCCTTTGCGAAATATTAAGGATTGTTTTTTATTGAGTCCTAGTATCTTTTCCTTGCCTGTAATTGTCGAAGTAGCGTATTATCTACGGTTTTGACAAAAAGTGCTCACAAAATACGAAAAGGCGTAAATAGTAGGTACTTTTTCTAATAGGATCTTTTATAGACTAATTTCCAATTAGTTTGTAATTAAGTGAATATCCAATCCAATTGAAATTTAAATGCCTGGGTAACATTTGTGCGACGCGCGCCGCGGTAACGTATCAAAGTTACAGTACTTACAAATGTAAATGAATTCTAATTTTATATTGACTTAGCTGATAGGCTCCCAGAAAACGATTTGGTTATATTTAATTGTTCCCTAACGATCGTGTAATTGTGTTGATAAAGATTTGTTTAGTCAATAAAAAAGACGAAAGCTCGGTATTATTATTCTTGATTTACGATTGTTCGATTCCAACGAGGGCGGAGTTGGTGATCCAAGTAATTAAATCCAAATCATTTCGATGTTGGTTGCCATACCAACAGTTAATTGATACGATCCAATAATGGTATTGTTAATTACATTTATTTCGGGTAATATAAGTAGAAATTTATAACGTCGTCTTTAATTTGAATGACTACTTACGGATTTTATTATGTTTGTTAAATATCATTTAGATGCCTCAACAATAAATTTTATAGTTTGGCATGCTCTAATTGGTGCATTTAACTGGGCTGCAATTACAACCGTACTTTTTGTGGCGCCTGCTCGCAGACCCGAGGATTCTATTTCACTGTAAAAAATATTTCCAAACATTCGTCTACGATTTCGGTTGCACGCGCTATTAACGCCAAGTCGACGGTGGGAGTGTCGTTGCAGAAAGCAATTTAAGTCCTGATTTATTCCGGTGCAAGGCATCGGCTCCGTTGACATCTCTCAGTCTAATTAAGACAGCGGTTTTCTAAATGATTTATCTACGTTTAAATCTACGAGTTGCACATTTTACACAGTGCCAATTAATTGATCAATTAAATAAGATTTAGATTTATACTCGTGGTCGTGTTATCTGTGTTTAAATTTAGTTGCATTTCGGTCTATAAGATTTTATACTTCTTAAAAGTACATTTGACTGTATATTTACAAGCGTAAACATTTAGTGTAAAGCCGTAACACATCGAAGAAATTGATTCTTCTACGGACTCGTTTGTTACGGTCGCTTGTTACTTTGTGAAGTGAAGCACGACGGCAAGAGCTTTTCGTGTATTGTTTTTTTTTGGTCGTTTTCAATGGGTGTGCTAACTTCTCGAATGTGTCGGCCGGCGCCAAGTCGGTGCAACCCGAGATTTGACGCCGCGCCTCATTTGACCCGTCCGTCGAACGCTCGCGCCATTGTTTAGCTATGCATGTTGAACACGACGCGCCGACAGTAACGTTCCCTATCGATGTGTCATACAAGATAGATATCTACCCCGTTATCGTTTATTGATGTAATAAAAAAGTATAAAACGATTACACAAATATATATGATACCTACGGACGGAAACGGATCTATTTTACTGGAAATTAATGGTAATTAACTCGACATTGTGTTTTACTAGGTTTCAATAGAAATTTTATAGACTCTACTTTTTTTTGTTTGTAGACATGTTGGTTTAAAGGTATATAAAATGTGAAACCATACATATTGTAAGCGTACTGATATTATAAGCTAAAGTTAGGTTTATGCTTTACGATGTATCTACCCATAGCGAGATGTTAAAAAAATATATATTTAATAATACTTACTTGCCTACGGATTACCAAAAAACAAGCTATTCTATTCCTGTTTTAACATTTACCAAATCTAAGCAAAACTGCAACAATGTCGACGATGATGTTATATTCATAGGTTTTTTTTAAAAGACTCCTTTGTTATATCTATGGTTATATAATATCGACCGCATGATGATTTTACAAAAACTAAATGTGGTTATTTTCTAAATATTTATTTAAGCAAAACCGATAAATTCCTTACGAAAAAAAAACAATTATTATTTCTGCATATTATAATTATAATCTCCCGCGTTTATTTCATAATTGTGAAATAAACGCGGGAGAAGTCGCTGGCAGAAGCTATTACATAAAATTAACAACAAGATCTCCTAACATCCCATATTTAAGGAATCGAACTAAAATGTAATCAAGCTTTAGGTTGACGTTATTTGTATGTGATTGTTCGTACATAAAGCCGTTGGGTGTCGTTCGAAAGAGACTTAGGCGCGTAGCATAAGGCACTTGCGCGGGAGTGCAAGTCACTCCCACAATAAGTGATTTCCAACATGGTGACGCAGCTATATTTGTAATGGTTGTTTGTTTAGTGGGTCTACCTTACTCGTGTATCGGTCTAATCATATATGCCCATAGTTTTGTTTTTATACTGCTGTTTCATTATAGAGTTCATGGGCGTGTGATGTTGGGCGCAATCAAATTTGAAAGGAGACAGCTCAGCATCGTACTGCTTTAGTAATTTGGTTCTGGCGCCATAAGGTGTTGGCAGCGGCTGATCCTACATTTTATTTCAATCATTCATTTCTAGCGTTTATCTTCTGATCATTGGACTTGTTATAGGTATTTGTTTTGCAAACTCTTGCTCCACAAGGCAAATGTACTACAATCTTGTACGTTTCCATTTGAATTTATTTAATAGCCTGCATCTTGATAGTTTGGCAAGTAGATATTGCAGTATGTGTTATTTGTTTATTTTTTTTATTTTTTGTAGTTTATTTTTTTTATTTTTAGAATCCTAAAACACTTTAACAGATGTTTTATTTTAATCAGGTATTTTGTGTTTGTAAATTCTTGAACTGGCCTACCTCGGCAGCGTCTAGTTGTCATATGAGCTTGAATTGTGATGATAAATATATTAAAATTTTTTTGATTTCGTATGCTCGCTTGTATGTATCTACTATACGTTTATGTCTGCCTACATCGATGCATGTCAATTTACCGCGTTGTATTCTCCAAACGGGTTTGGGATTGTTATTGCAAAACACGAAAGCATGCTAATTGAAATTCAGCATGAAAGGGATAATAAGGGTGGCAGGGGACCTTCACCCCTCAGTGGCGACTGCCGTACGTCATTTAAGCACGTGGTTGTAGAGAATACTGTACTGTCTTCATATTTGCTACAAAGGTTGCAACTGCAAACATTTAACTTTTTTGAACCCTATTCATCTAGAAGTCTAAAACTCGAAAGTTTCTGGCTCATTCTAGCCCAGTTGGGACACTAGACATCATCAAACGATGGGTACATGAATGGGTGTGAAACGATGTTCGCCAGTTAGGTATTAAAAAGACTAATTTGTTGGACATTTAAAAAAAAAAGTCAAGTTGACTAAACGAATCCAAGGTCAGAAATAAACAACTAAAGACGGCTAATGACGTCAAGCTTTATACAAAATGTACAAAATTGTGTCGTCATGCGACATTCCAAATCATAATCATAAATAAAAAACACAGTCAGTTTTCAGTTCAGTTTCTTTAAATGATGGCCTTGCTTTGCACATTGACGAAGAAATCGTTTGTTTTACACGTTTCTAAGTTCATAATAGTGCGGTCATATGTAGCCAAGTTAAATTGTGTTAACGCAGCGCAGTGGTTCATGTTAGCTGATACTTCAGTATTCTGTGGTTCGTGTGACAAATGGCTCTACTTTGTACACGTTGAAAATATCTCGCGCTTGCGAAATAACTCTCGGTGTTTACTTAAAAAAAAAATACTGATTTAAAATTAATTCACAAGCTATAAATGGATAATCTTATAAACTTTAATAATGTTGTATTTGTTACTCGACTAAATCCTTAAGTGGCGAGTTTTAATTTGCCGAATTTCGGCTATTGTACCTACATGCGGGAGATGGGTGCGCAATTTACGAAACCCGGCTGGGGATGCGAGGGAGAGGCCTCGCACTTTACCATGGCACATTAATTAATCGAGCTGAATCTACATACGGCGCCACAACCACGTAGAGAGCCCACTGGTGGCAAGAGCGTAGATTTACGACTCGTTCGACCACCATCTATCGGATAAACTAATTGCAGCGCAGAGCTATTGTTTCTAAACACTAGACAGAAATAGAGCCTGCAGCCCGACCATCCGGTTAGGATCACCGTTGTATGCGATCGAGCACAATTATTCGATTGTCCCGCTGTTTGAATACGCTGCGATCTTTGTTCGTGGAAATTCTGTGATAGATGGGCGGGACGTTTCATATATCAATATTGCGAGCGCATGGTCATACCTAATAAAAAAAATAAGGATTAGTTTGTTTTATGAGAATTCAACAATTATAATCTAAATGTATTGTGTGGCAAACACGCTTTATCTAGGAGTGGGATGAAATGGGGAAAATAATGACAACATCTAATTGTCATTATTTTCCCATTATGTCATCATTTTTGTGTTTCGGTTGTCTTTTGGCTGAAAGAGTTGGCCATACTTGAAAACATGTGAAATTGGTACTTATGTTCTGATTTTGACCAACGCCTTGGTTTGTGACGAATACCAAGTTATGTTTTTAGTACTTATATCTGCAGATACTTTTTTCCTACTAGAGACGGAATTTTAACTAAACCTTATGCTATATGTATTTGTAGATTTCTAGTAGAAGAGTAGAAGACCGCATAAAGTTACTCTCTCAGTAATGTGTGGTAAAACCATACATATAATAAAGGAGTCTTTAAGAAGTTCTATAATATATCTATGCTCTTAAAGTACGTTTTTGAAAACGGGCGGTAGTAAATAGTGTAGTTATCATTATTTTTTAGATTTTTAGTGATGTAAGTAATAAAGTAGAGTAAGTAATGTAACTATGTAGGTAAGAAGTGTTAGTAAGTAATGAAAGTTTGCATAAAATTTATTTCTGCACATAAATCCCAAATTCACACATGGTTCCGGTAACCCTAGGTGGGACATGTCGGCGGCGAGGCCGGCGGCGTACACGCCGCGCGCCCGCAGCCGCGCTCTCGGCGATCCGCGAACATCAGCCCCTACCGCACCCTCACAGCTCTAATATTTTATTATATCATTTTTAACCCCGACGTTACTGTATATTAAACAGTCTTTTTCGTATGAGGACTGTTTTATTTAATTATCTTTTTTGTTCCCATCTATTTTATTTTTATAAAAATAATACCTTCTTTACGTAAAGTTTTACGGAATTAGTCTCTAGCATTTAGTTGCCCTCTAACATTGACATGAAATTCCAAAGTTGTCTACAGGTCTGAGCCTGCTATAAACCAAAGTGTATGTAATCAGCTAATCCTTAGAAGTGGCGCGCTGGCGTCAACTTGTCTCGATTCGCTTTCATCTCGATCTATTCAAACCAAGCAAAGCTCCATCTTACGACAAAAATAATTATAACTAAGAAACGGTAGGCGAAGCTCGAGGTACTCCGCTAAGCCACTACAATTCGTTTGCGGCGGCAATGAGCGGCTTGTAAATCAAAGGGATTCTACATAATTAAGCTCATAATTAATGTAAAGACTCGGTTATTTATAGGCGCAGTCATTCTTAAAATTGCTCCCGTTTTGATAAGACGGCTCTTAGAGGATGTGATTAACACATGTAACATGTTAATGGCTAAAGATAATGGTTTAAAGTTGGATTTTAACGTAGCACTGTTCGACGTTATAACGTTATTAATGTGTACCGTTTCATATTGTTATTTTAGTTCTAATTTAATTAAATAGTCAAACAACGTTTATGGCTTATGATCCAAGAAAGAAATAAAAATGATTACCAAAGAGTTATGTTTCCTTAATATTGTCATTCATAATAAAAATATCACAAGTAGACAGGAAATGTATATTTAATAAAATTAGAAAAAAAAGTCAGTTGTGATTTACAACCGGCGCAAGTAATATTTTTTGTAAATGTATTAATGAATGGTTGGGAGCTGTTCCTCATCTCCTCGTAAACCCCTATCGGTGAGCGAGTGTCTTCTAAATTACACCCGCCACCACAACGGGCTCGACCCGCTCCCTATTAATTTGTTTATATTAGAGACGTTCACTTGCGCAGTCAATCACGATTGTCGTCGAGCGACCGATACACGATTTGTTTTCGAAAGATCTTAACCGTGTTTTGGTTATTTCTGTACAATTGAAGCTTTTAAATTTAGTGTCACCGCAACTCTCCGGAGACACTCTAAACATTTGTCTCGGGATATTTATCGCCGTGGCTCGTCGACTATATCATCCAGCCGGCATTGTGGCAATCGATCAGAAGCCGCGCGGGGCTGGCTAAATTGATTATTTATTCAGGCTTAGTTAAATCTTTGAGCAGTCGCGTTATTTGTAGACTAAACGGGCAGGAAGTGGTTAAATGCTTATTTGAAATGTGTGGCGTGTCTCGACATATCATTTGTCATCAGGGCAAATTTTTAATAAATAATCTGGTGAAGTGTGATGAATATTAACACATGCTATAGCACAATAATAAATACTGTGGTTAGATTATGGTTAACTCCTCTTAAAGTTATACAAACATGCACAAAAGTGGGAACTGGACAAGTTGGATTAAATGCCACAAGGCATTTTCCGCGAGTCACATTGTATAGATTGTTTTATAAACAGAATGAATAACACCACCTCAGTTGCAGCTATTTCCAAAACCCATCTGACGTGTCCCTTTTATTATATTACCTACTTGAAGATACCCCCGTGTAAAACAAGGCGAGAAGGCCACAGCCGCATGACCTCCCGGGGCAAACGGGGATAAGTACACGCCGCACTCGGGTGGAAATATAAAACATGTTCATTATTTTAAGGCTAATTGGGAGAGGCCGCTTGCAGCGAAGTAGGTGCGAGCCCGCCACCGCCCGCCCACGGCAGTACCGAATTCGAGCGCCGTGTAACGGCCTCATTACGGTATAAATGCGAATATACGTATAGACACTGTTTCTGCATTAAGCTGAAATACTACAGCGCTTTGTAAGATGTATCCAACCGTACATACGTCGCCTCATATGTCGTACTAAGTGGGGAATCCGAGGCCTGCTTCGCTGCAGAAACAAAAGTTTACTTCTAATTTCTCTCGCAAAATTAGCGCTTTATTATATCTTGTATCGCTGCGAAGTACCTTTAGCAAAATTCAAACATCTTTCTTCTTCCATCTACTTTATGAACCCTTTTTATTATTACTTTCTTTTAAATACTTGTGAATAGAATAACAACTTTAGAAGAAGGATTTATTCTCGTCTTTGATGATCTCCCAGCCTGAGGCGTATACGTTATTGTAAAACTTTTATATTTTGTTGCAGATTGAGCGTTGTTTTACTGAAAAACTTCTCTTTATAGGATAAAATACAAAAGAAGTTTACTAAATAAAACCCTTGGATTAAGGTTACTCTTTCCGTGCGAAACTTTTAATTAATCAAAATTAAAAGGGTCGTTTGACGTTATTTTCTCTTTTTTCTATTTGGGCTAACGCTTGCTTTTTAGAAAACCAAGGTACTTCCTGTTAAAAACTATTTACAAAATATATTTTGTAAAGTAAATCCTAAATATAAACGTCGCATTATCTGCTATTTCAGTAGAATAAACTGCACAATCCTAGACACCAAATTAACAAACACTTTGGGGACGCGTTTATTGTGTCTCAACCACTAAAATGAGCTCCCATCCAATTTCGCATCTAATTGGCTGGCGGGAGGTGACATGAACGCTGGCTGCGCTCGAACACCGCGGAACCAAAGACGGCGATAGTTAATCACTATTCACATCTGTGATGAAGTGTGGCTCGATTGTAATTACTTTGTGTGTTGATTTAAGCTTATCACGAGGCTAAGCGAAGGGATCCGAGGCCGGCTGGCCCCGTTCCGGAATATTGAATTTATTCCTCCAGAGATACTTTATACAATTACTGGCGAAGGTGCCGCCACGGGAACCTATTAAAATATTGGAGATAAGATCAACTTTTAGTGCGGACGAGTTGGGCCGTCCGCCTTATAAACGAGAATCGATCCCGGCTGCTTCCAACGCACGCTCGCTCTCTCGCTTATAGTTTTTGTGTTTACAATTGTTTCTAATTATGAATTGATCAAACATTCAATTCGATATTGTATGTAATTATCTTGCGTTGTTTGATTTTATTTATAATTTGTTATTTAATTGGCTTCTGATTATGAAGACGTCCAAATAAAAAAAAAGTAGTCTCGTTAGCTGCTAAACTACTCACCGAGAAGGCAGGGAAAGGGTGGAGAAAGTATATTCCGGAATTTCATATTTCTAAATTCATTATTAGAATATGACATTGACGAGTGATGAAATTTATATTGTTAAATAACTTACATTCATATGAAGGTTATATCTTAGTATATAGTAGTCAATAATGACTGAATGGCATGTCTTGAAATACATAATTTGATACTTTTTTAACTGTTTCACTAACGGTCTACTTTTCTTAAGTACCTCCTATTTCACTGCATTTTTGTTTTTAATTACATATGCAACAATTATAAATAAAAAATGGCTGTATAATTTGTTTACTAATAAATATTCCCCTAACACGATATGGATTTTCATCTCGTATGTATTAAGGAACAAATGTCTTCCATTTGCGGCTTTGCCTCAACGTAATACAAACGCTAAACGACTGGGAGGTGTCCAGACGCGGTGACTAACTGCCTAAGGCCTCCGCGTAATATACGACAGCGGCTGAATATAGTTTTTAATTAGGATCTGCCTACCGACCCAACAAGGCCTCTATTTGTTTAACCAAATGCAAAGAAAATCGAACGAGATGAGAACGGGGCGATAACCACTATCACGAATGCTTGACTCTTGGTTTTGTTTGTGAATCAACCGTTAGAGAGATTTACGCACAGATGCCACCAAATGGGTTAAATGCCACAATCAATTGACTAGCTATTAATAGAATTAAAGAACAGGGGGGTACACGGATTTTTAAATAAGTTTCATTCATAAGATACGTATTGAAGTTAATTTGACTTGAAAGTTTGACAACATTTTCTTAAATGTTAATATTTTCCGGAAGTTTGTGCGATAACAATAACAGTAGAAAGTGTGAGTTATTGTAAGATTAATGATGTACCTGTCAACGCAAATTAAGTTCTCTTCATGATTTAATACGGCCTTTGTCGCGCAAAAGTTTGAAAGTAGTGTAAATTGCAAATTGCTAAGTTGCCCTCTGTATTTTGGTAAGTTTGAACCTTGAGATTTTCTGTTACCATTTGATGTAGGTACCTCTGTTATTGTACATTAAGAGAGACCTGAATCACGACTTATTAGTCATTTCAGTAAGTGGTGCAAATACGCAGTTTCGATATGTTAATTTCAATTAAAATTATACTATTTTCGCTACCGCTGTTGAATTGGTCCAATGAACGATTCGTTTTGCATAAATGCCCGCCAGCTGTTTACAATAATCGATGATATGTTTTTACGAGTTACATTTTCAATTTATTGATATTCATTCTTGGTCGGACAATTTATTTGTATCGATAATGTTTCAAAGACTTCTGTTTATTTTTATCATGGAGTCGCTGACGGGTTTACGATGGCGCGTCTCGGGCACGAATGATATATCGGTTCTCTCTCATAATTACACTTTAATTACGAATCATTAATTTTAATCGACACAGAAAATTTGATGGACAAGTCCCTCGGTGAGACGCGGGAAACGAAAACAAATTCGACGCGGAAAAGAATACAATGGAATAAAATAAACATAAGTGTTACCTACTTCGTATTGTTTCTGTGTAGGGCACATTCTGATTGTGGGTTTTTTATTTGTTGGGTCTCCAAATCCTGTTCAAACGTAACCCCTGGAGGCATTGACTCCAGGTACTTTCGGATGTATTGTGTTGGCGCAACTAACCGACGACAGCGAGTTGAAAACAGTTTTTCACATCCCGGTAAGATAAGTGCATTTGCTTGTAGCGACAAGGCGCGCCGCGGCGATCGCCTCGCCATGCCGCCTCAATGGGCGCGCGTTCTTTATTTATATACGCCCTTCTGTAATTAACGATAGTAAAAAGAAATACATATATCTTTTGATTTATATCATATCATGCTTTCCTCATGTTTGTTTTTGGAGGAAACCGTTTCGTTATCTGCTTTTGTTTAATGTCGACTTTGGCTCTGAAAGTAGGACATATTTCATTTTAATGTCTTTTTTTTTTAATATTTTGGAAATAAAATTCACTTAATAATTTTGTCGGGCTGATGATAAAACTGAAACTAAAAAATCATAATATGTCGATGCAACGAAAAGGTAAAGGAGTACCTATATTATTTAAAAACACAGGAAATTGCTGTAAATCTATGTTAGGCACTTTCCGTTCGCGGTGAGTATAAATCTTGAGGCTATTTGTCTTCATCACACTGTTGATTTATTTATATGTCGAAAAATCATAAATATTTCTTATTATATGTTTAGTACAAAATGCAATTTTAAACCAAAATAAATACATAACTACCTATACTAAAGCCAACCTGGAAAGAGAATTAAACGTTATTACTAATTACGCAATTATCAACTTTGACAACATGTGTTTAAGTTCATTTTAGAATGACAAATATTACCGAAAAAGGCCTAAAAAGTAATTTGAATGTGATGGAAACTGAACTGTTAGTCATTGAATTAAGGTTCATAATCCCAAAGCACGGTCATTATTTCTTTAAAGTGGCTGATGTATAGTTAAATGCACCATATACTCGTACAGTTAAATCAGAATCGCGGGTTTTATCTAAATGGTGATTAGTTACCTATATAGACTAATAATTAACTCCATGAACGGTTCTACAATACTTACTAAACAATTTAATATGTTCAGATAAATGAGTGTAAAAAAGAGAGTAATTTATATCGACATGAGTAGACATTTATGCGACATGAAAAGATTTTCAGTGTGAAATATATGACAGTTCAATAAAATCTCAAGTATATTTAATTTTATAATAACGCTAATCAGACATTAAGTTTTTATAATCTTATTATCAAATCGATAAGTAGCTCCCTCGTGTCAGATATTAGCGCAAGTGCAACGATAATGGTAACACAAACAAATGAAATGGCAAGAGGCGAAACGAAAATTGAACGGAGCGTTGATAAAATAAGAGAATTTAGGAGTAGAACGTGAGGAATGAGACATCGACGCAAGAGTGCAGAGGCGGTGGAGCAGCTGACACCTGTCATCACGCAATTTATTAGTCGCTCCGAAATAACGGAGTCAGTGAACGTTCAAACAAAATGAAGAGACACAACGCTCTATTAACGACACATCCTCGGGGTGCACCCGTTAACAGCTCCACAATTAAATTCACAATGTTCAAATGATATCCACACGTTGAAAATAATGCATGTGAATGTGAGTCTACACTTTTTTAATGTGTAGGCACGTTTGAAAACTGTTATCAATTTAATGATCCCTGATGAACGGTACTTTTTTTGTAATTACAGTCTTAATCGATAATAATATTTACTTGTTGAATCAAATTATCAAATTAAAGACAAGACATTTTAATTAATTTCAATGTTTACGATTGTCATTAGGATATTAAAGTTGCTGTAAAAGCGGAACGTAACGTTATAAATATTTGTAAACTGAATAAGAATAATGAGCTGGAATTTGTCTTAGCTTTGATTTATGTATTAGTTGTGAGTGCAAGTGATGCGGCAGTCGGCACGCAAGAGAGATGACAATATACTCGTAGTCCCGGGAAGAGCGCGCCCGCTTCATCCTGATGCAGTGTTCTAGCGCTTAATAACTGTCGACGAATGTTTGCGTCACTGCGTCTGCAATGCTTATGATAATAAATTGCCTCTTATTTTAGAAATCCTCATTCACCATGCTTATAGCCATGCGAACTCATCGTTTACGATGTCAGCAGTCGGCGGTATACATTTCTTGAAAATGACATTCGACGACTGATTGTTTATTGCTTTGAAAATTACTGATTTGAACTTATTTACTTTTAACGAGAACATAAATTTTGTCCCACAATTTGACAAATAACTGTTATGATCAAGATAAGTAGGATCCAGTTATATATCTGAGACCGATGGTATCTATATGTCTTGGAAAGGGTGACTAAATAGCTTTCATCATAGACTGCCTAGGTACAAAACTTTTCAACAAAAGTGCAATCAAACGATAAAGGGTGGCGTGCAATACGGTAACCAAACAGATTTATTCAATAAAGGTGAATTATCGGTCGCGGAGGCGGGTGCGCGCGTCGGTCGCACAGTCATTACCCGGCCTCATCTTTGTACACGCATGCAGTATAGCACTGATGGGATATTAAGGTTATTACCAACGGCGAAATTGGCCAAGCGACCGCTGAGGAAGCTGCCCACCGAGACCTATTAGCGGTATTACATATTTCATATGATCCGCCGTCGATCGACGATTATGGGTGCATTAAAACGCCGTCTGACCGTCTCCCGATCATGGGAATATGCACAACCCCCACTTTTATCTACGTTTTTTACAGTTTAGTAGATAATTCGGTGATCACCGAGCGTCTGATGCGGCGCGGCGATGTAAGTACATTATGGGTGCTACGTACGTTCAATATCGTGAGAGCGAAACTAAATGAAAACATAGATTAACATTGGTGCTACATTACGAAGTATCTACATAATATTTACATCAGATATATTTTTTACATTAAGTAGTGCTATAGGATAATGAATATTAAATTTTACAACTTTAGAAAAATTGTTTCTGGCCAAATAAATATGAAATGCGAACGCCATATTTTGGGGAATCAAGTCCTTCTTCTTACCTTCAGTTCGGTACCCAACTAATTATTTTCATTTCTGCACCGAGTTTTCCTTTGTAATTTCCCTCATACTAATTTACGTAGTAGGCTTTTATAACACACGTCAATGACATGACAAGCAATTTTGGGAATTGTACGGGACTGCCAGGTAGCGTATGTTTTTGGGATTTAGCTAAAAATATATTTTTTGTACAAATCCTTTAACTTACAAAGTAATGAGCTTCCCGATCTAAAAAAAATAAAAATTTAGTGTCTTCCCAACTATAAATCAATATTACGGTCTGTTTAAATAAGCAATCAATAATTTCCTTCTATTCAATTTTTTTTTATTCTTCTAGATCTATTCAATACTTGATTATCGTGTTGATATTTAGTGAAATGCTACAGGCCATATCGATTTATTTACTTTTTCGATTATTTTTTTCATTTGGCATTGGCATGGAAACAATTCTGTACGTCTAAATGGGTTACCTGATTCGAACTAAAGTATATATATATATAATAACTTACGTCATCGTTAGGAATTTACGTAGGTATGTAAAATAAACGGTGGAAGCTCTTTAAGTTATCCTTACCTTTTGGTCATAGTGATCCCACCAAAAACATTCAATGTAAAAAAAAGCCAAGTCTCTCTATGCAATTCTTCCATCGTAAAAAGTTTTGAGATCGCATAGGAGCCAAGTCCTGTTCAACTTAATTTGTAATAATAAATCAATATTTTGTGATTATATCAATAGTTTTGTTTACATTACAATAACAGTGACTTGGCCATGAGCACAAGTTAAAGGTCGTTTGCTCCTTGTAATTACGTGCAAATACCGTTGAATTTATATATTATATAATATATTATGGGCATGATTTTGTAACTGATTGGAATTTGAGATCACTATGGACTAAACATGCGCCATAGTGCATGTGCAGTTCACTGATCTTGGATGATACCGACTGTCGGTTAAGGTGTCCTGATATGATTTATTATTTGCTTGCAACTCCTCCAAATATGCCGTTTTATATTTGTATCTTATTGTGCTCATGGCCAATTCACTATTCATCATATCGGTCATCGAAAACCTAAACCCCTAGCTTTGTCCGTATCGATGATACAGGGGGGGTGAAATAGCCGCGAAACGCTTCGAGAAAAGAATGGTACGGCCGTGCCCGTTTTGCTCGAGACTTGGCTGGGGCACTGCCGTGCCCCCAGATATAGATAACAATGAAATTCATTACATTATACAATTATAATTTATATCTTATTAATGTTGTAGATGTTAAAATAATAAGGTAACTCTATAGTGGGTAGCTATATTTACTTATTTAAAAACGATTTACGAAGCCCACAAACGAAACTATCACTAATACAGACTTGCTTGAAAAGCACACTGTCGAGATCACTACTCATTGAATTATTTAATATAGACGGTAATGATGTTATTGGTTAATATCCTCACCTTAAATGTGCTTATGAGCCATAAAAGAATATTGGTAATTTTGAAATCTTCGTAAACCCGTAATTTCTTGTTGGTGCTAATCATTTCGGCTTAATTTTGATCAAATCGTGCTTGTGGTTGGAACTTTGCATCATTTGGAAAAACTTGTATTATCTGACATGTAGCTGCTCATGATTACAAGCAATTAAACCGTAGATTTTATTTATCTATCAAAAATATATTTTTTATTTATTTCGGCATTTAATCTTCAAAAAAGGCCCTGTCTCATGGAGAATTTATGAGACCGGGAAGTTTGGGATTCTTAGCCGACCTTAACCACGCCTTTGGTCATCATCAGACATTAGGGTTCTGTTACCTCTTTAACAACCTAGAAACACTTCTGCGAAACGCCTTTTAAAAGTCTGTAAAGAGGTCTTTCCTTTACCTCACTATACACGGCAGCACATTGACCAATGCCACCATTTTCTCTGAAGTTCTTTGTACAATATTAATATTTCTTAACATTTAACAACGTTTTTACTTACGTTAATTTATACCTATTCCAAACAGAAAGACTAATCGATGCCAACTTACTTAATTGTTAGTATATTTAAGTACCTTGTTATTATTTGTTGATGAAAATTATTTTTTTTTGTTCCAGGATCCTTTTACGGTAAGTAACATAAGCACACACAACAAAATGGTAATTACAGTACCAACAGTGGTAATTACGTTGCATGTAGACCATGGAATGAAAGCTTCGAAAAAAGCCGCACAGGGGAACTGAAAAGTTTATATTTAGTTACCCACGAAAGGATAAAACTCATCCTATTGTAGGTATTTGTGTGGTTGATTTAAATGAGATTAAGTTAAGCCATAACTTTTGTTTTTAAAGTTCATTGCATGCAATTAAGTTACGTACTAGATGTAAGTTTTGTATATGTTATATTAAATGGATTATTTTGTTTCCGGTATCTTCGAAACTGGTGATACGGATGCAGGGTGTAAGTAAACTTTTTTTTGTAATTTTATCGTAACATAATACGTAGAAGGTATTTTCAGTAGGTATAAGTCCTGGGTCCTCGAAGAAATAATTATTAAAACTGTGTACCGATAATGAAATATATTTTGGTAACGTTTCTCATCTATATTCAGACAAAATTGAGCAGAGTTAGTTAAAAGCACTCACCTGTTTTTTTGAGCTTGTCTTCTATCATCTCAGCTTTTGTTAATATAAAGCATAGGTAACTATATATAGATTATTAGCAGCAGTCTGGAGTTCGACACGTATATCAACGTCGCTGTCAACCTATATGCATAATTACACAGTGACAAGACGATAATTAGTGGCGTGGAAGACGCATCGTTCCGCGGATCCTAATTGATGTACATGCAAACGCAATCAATATGACGTGGTAGCGGATGTTGGTCGGCACACGGGGACATGATCCGTGTCCTCGCCATTCGTGAGTAGTAGTCACTCGCGCTAAACAATTCTACATCATGTGTACAATCGCTGTCACGGTGTCACACCGACGCGCGACGCCGATTTTACGAACTCTACTTTGGAGAAAATGTATAGGTAAGCTACAGCAAAGTTCACTGTAGTATTGTGTTTTCTTTTTTTAATTTTTATTCGATAAGAGTGAGATATGTCGTGGTGGCCTAGCGGTTCAATGAACGGAATTGTATGCACAAGGTTGCAGGTTCGAACCCAGGCAAGTACCAATGTGGCTTTTTCAAAGTTATATGTACTTTCTTAATTATTCTAAGACACTTTTGACAAGCGGTGAAGGGAAACATCGTGAGGAAACCTGGATTCCAAAATTTGGGATCTGAAATCGCCAATCCGCAGAGAGCAAGCGTGGTAATCAATGCTCTTGCTTTCTCTATATGGGAAGAGGCTTGTGCCCGGCAGTGGGACGCTTATAAAAGTGAGAATTTATTTGTTAAAAAAAAACTTTCTGCCTATTGCCAAAATGCATTACGGTACTAGCTTAAGTACATTATAAATATTTTTTTAAATACCAACCTCCATTAGTTTTATTTAAGGGCCAATTTTAGTTTTATTGCGTTTTTTGCAAAAGCCTTTGTGTTGATTTTTGTAGGTTTACAAAACGGTGTTATTTGGAACCTGTCTTTAGTTATTCAAGTTAACACATGCCCATCGCCGGTTGTTCGTCACAAAACATAGATTTGCTCTTTAAAAACTTTAAATAAAAGATCGCCTGTAACAATTAACACTTTGGAATAAACGGAAGCTACAACCGGTTTTTGGATTTTGTCATTTCAACCCACAGAATAGGTTCACTCTGGGATAGCGTAGGTTAGGTTCGACTCCATGACGAATTCCATAATCCAAGGTACCCACTATGTGAGATCTTGAAAAGCTTCCAAGCAGAAGTTAAAACATCCTCTACCTAGTCCGTAAAAGTAAAATAAGTAGGTACGTCTTTTTACTAATTTTCTTTTTTTATTGTTTTTCATTTAGTTCCTATCTATTCAAAAGTTATAAAACACTGATTTAAGCGAAAAGGCTAAAGAATTCAACTGTACCTAAAGTGTCTAGGCCTTTTAGAAGTCGTTTCGTTTTAAATGATAAGTCACTCGTTTGACACAGACGAGAGATTTATATCGGGCAAATTGTAAAGCTTTGCTTTGTGCACGAACCACGTAAAGTAATCCTGTTTTAAATTTATTAGGTTAGCCGACAATAAATTTGTAAATTGTGTAGTCCGCTGACCCGGAAACGTCGCCTTAATGAGATTTTTATTTTAAGGATATTCAGAGGACCCTTATCTTTTTAAATAACCGCTGCCATGGCAACATTTTTATGTCGGACTTTACAAGTTCATGTATCATTATGTAGGATTAATTACATTTGGACTTTGTTCCCGCATGTCGCTCGTCGATACCTGCCGCCACCGATGGTGTGAACGCGTGCAACATGCAGTATGTAAGTATATTTAATTGCTTGTAAATTACTCGTATATAACAACATCCATTAATATATACCTGATGCCCTCCAGATGATTTAACAAGAATTTACTAAATGCCCAACATTAATTAGCTTTTAAGTGTTAGGGCATTATTCAAGTACTTATTTTATAAAGCTTGCAACTTCGGTATTTTATAAAAATATAACTTAAATTTTCATTCATTTAATATATTGTAAAAATAGATACACCAGACGGTGTTCACAACTTAAACAAATATAAGGATCTGTATGAAGCGAAATTGCCAGCACCGATATCAATGTAGCCAACGCTGCACGCGTAGGTAGATAGGTACGTGGAAAATCGTGCCTGTGCCCAATGTGCTCTGCAAATTAACAGCGCTTCCCCTGGGGCCAATATTTCTCCGGGCGACGTCGAACCTAGGACCGCCCGCCACTAACTACCCCACTGAATCAGCGACGATCACGCCTACATCTTGTACATACGCCGATTGGTACGTAACTCTTACCCTCGGCTCGGATAAAGTAATATATATTCGCTAGACTTAACTGCTGACTGAAAACCTTGGGACATCTAAGGTGACAGAGATTTTATGGCCTCCGGTAAGGCGTGGGTCAATCACATCACTATAAAAGCTTTATTCCTCGTAGCATTTTGTTCAATTCTGCTAAAATAACGGCACTTAGTACCAACCTAGATAAAGTGTATTTAAACTGATCATTAAGTACTTGTCTGTAGGTAGTATATTGGCTAAGTTTATTGATAGCTACTATACTTTTATTAAAATGTTCAACGGAAGCCAAAGGTTATTAATTTATATCTATCTTATATTAATAACCCTAAAATAAAAATCAGCAAGCAGTCTTACAATAAAATTTTGTTAATTACCCACTGTGTTAACAATGAGAAATTTAATCAATGTAATTTTAACCTCAATATCGTTCTATGGTAGCCCAAGTAATTATTAAACTTAGGCTTCCTCTATTCACTCCACAATGGACGATCCCCAGAGACCCATCCCGCCGTCCCTGATTATTCTGCAAAACAGACAGGAATTTTAAACATTGCAAGTTAAATAAAACCTTGTAATAATGTTGTTTAAAAATTCCTAGTGGTAAACTTTTAGATTTACTTAGGAAATACATTGATAAGAACTGTAAAATGACACCTTACCTATAGCTTACATCCAGTACTTACCTTTACATAGATGAGATAATATTATAATAATACGATTTTAAGTTGTAAAGAAAAGTTATTTATGTAGTTTGTTGAATCACTCTTGGACAACAGATAACTTATTAAAAAAATTAGGTACTATGACTGTGTGTATTGTTTGGTAACTTCAATACCTTTCGGCACTATAGTAGATGCCTGCATGTAAATGATTTTGTAAATTAGTTTGAATAATTTGTAAATTCACAATAGGTAGTGGCTTAATCATAAACGTGATTAACCTCAACAACTAGTAGGACATCCTTAAATTGATAACTATTAAGTGCAGTTAGACCCAACCTTAATTTAAAATACGGTTCCTTAAAATGATGCTCCACTAACCATAACATTTTGTTCATAAAAAAATGATCATCGATGATAGCAAGCTAATTCCTATAACTATGCTAATAACACCTACCTTCACCAAAATATAATCTTTAATCTGGATGCAAATCATCCTAATACGTTCCGATTATAAAGAGCTATAATTTCGGCATTATATTGTCCATCAAAGTGTTTTACATATATAAAAATAAAAGGCTAGCAATCAAGTAATTTGTTTCTCGACCTACTAAACTCTTTTCGTGATGGTATCGTGTTTTGGTCTTAGGTTTGAAATTATATTTAACTTTATAATTTTGTATCGATTTTGAAATTAAATATTACGGTTTTACCCCAAAGTTTACTTGAACTTATAACTTATAGTACTTAAATAATGTATTATTATAATTACATTGAAATAAAACTACTTTTACGGATTTTACCGCGGTTCGTATTTAGTATATCCCCGTGACCATGATGTCCATGATACTTGCAAAAGTGTCGAAACGTCGAGACCTAAAATCTAAATACAAACCGCGATAAAATCCGTCAAAATATTTTTATTTCAATATCTTATATTAGACTAGGCTTATAATAGTGAATGTTTTCGTTTCAGACAGCGATGCACTGGGCTTGTAAGCGTGGAGATGAAAATTTAGTGAAAATGTTAGGTGGAGTCGCCATGTGTCAGCGGTACATAGTCAACGAACGTTCGGTGAGTAGAAGTTTCCTAATGAACTTCAAAATTAATTATAGTTTATTTTTAATCCACTTTTGTGTGTCACGTACTTATTATTTGCTACTAGTGTTAACGTGAGGATTTTTATAAGAAGGTAAGCGTTTAAGTAAGTACTTACGTACATTTTATGCCCGGCTAAATGCCATTATTTACTTAGCCGGTAAAAATAAATCTAACGCGGTTTAAATGTCTTTATAAAAGCATTCATGGTTTCTTCGAAAAAATGCTTACATTCCTACATGCGTGCAAGAAAGAATTAACTTTAAACCGTGAAAACTGTAGAGAGATCAATTTTCTGGCCGTATTTGGTTCCAACAATGGAAGCGAACTGTACTGCGATAATATAGGTAGGTACCAAACCCCACCAAAGAAATATTGTGCACAAAACATGCAGCAGTTTTAAGAGTTATGCGTTTGCAATCGACTCCAAATGGGGTTAAGTTAATTATGTGTTTACATCCGCGGTGAGAGTAATCGCACATTTTACTGTTACCTAGAAGCTTTAATGTCCAATCAAACTTACTTACGGCGAGTTATTTTGCCTGTTTTACTGTATCGTTAAAGTGTCGTTACAATCTTTTTCATGTGGTGTTCGGCATCGTCGTCGACGGAAGTAGAATGGGGTAAGTCCGCTGAGAATTTTATTGCCGGACTACTTGTGGATTCGAGGGAAGCGGTGGTAAATGTATCTTTGCTCCACTCAACCTTTTAATGTTTTCTGTTGCTAATAATAATAAACCTGTACACTTTATGACAACTTTAACGTGCATGTCTTTAAAATAATTGCAATGATATCTATTCGAAGGAGGTTTGATGTTAGTGATAACGGCTTGTACATTCTAATGACATCTGGAAACTTAATAGCTCCCATGAATCACACTACCTGTACCTTTTATCTTTTTGTGATAGGTCATTTAAATAAAATGAACTTGTGCAGTTTTGTGCGTAATGCAAAGTATTTTCGTATAAGTAGGTAGTTTAGGGTACAGCTGTCGCTGTTATATATTCAGTAATATCCAAGTGCGTTTAATATCTATCGAGGATTATATTGGATATCAGTATTGGATTCACAAAATGTAGCAATGTATGAAGAGCCGGGAGCAGATGTGAGCCTTAAGGCGCTCCCCCGAGCAAAATGCGCAAAAGCCGTGTTTTACTAAGCTATAAACTCGATATTTAAAACACATATCAAATTAATTGTTATACCAAATCATTCTCTAACATGTCGACTTTAATTTACCTGGATAGTTTTTTTTTTAATGCAGCAAATTTTAGGTATTACTCATTTTAAAAATGGTCTATCAAAATTAATTTCTTGCGTAACCTCATGAAGTACACGTGCTTTTTGAATGTAACTTATACCAATTAATAGAGAATTTAAATCTAAACATCTTCTACGCTTCTGATTTTCAAAAAGGCCAACAATTTATTTTATAATTCAAATTATTCCTAAAAATTGTCAAATTCACAACAAAAATACACTCGCGGAGGCAAGGCGGCAGTCAGCCGTAGGCTCTCGACGTGAGAGCACGTCTCATTTTTCTTTGAAATGTCATTTACAATTTAATATTATGACAACTGTCAAAAGGTCATTGCTAGCACTATGTAGTTTTACACACGGCACTGGTGATAAAATACAAATAGCATGGAATACATATTTATGTTATAAGATAACTTATAAATGTTAAATTATATATTTATATTACACAGTTACATATTTATTTATAAACAAATTTTGTTTAAATATGTACAACTATCAAAATTTATTTAATGGGATTTTTAATTCTGAATTTGAGGTTTAAATTAAAACCTTTACTTTTCGTTGGCAATGAACACAATTATAACAGGATGATGCCTGGATTTGAAAGAATTCTAGTCCTACCCTTTAAGAGGAAAGGGTTTTGAAAATTCGGTTTTTGAAGAAAGTAGGTATTGCTGTCGCTGTACCGCATGATTTGTGAATGTTGCGTGTGTGCGTATGTTGACAGTGTGTGTGTCAAAGCGCGCTCGCTACGTGTAATTGTCTACTTACTCACCAAAATTATTTTATCATCTGCACACGTGAATTGGCATTATTGATATATAAACAAGGGGTAACCATGACAATACAAGGTAGCCATATGATAAACTTTTTGATTAATTTTCTGTATTAGTATACAGCTTGGTGGTAGTACGATTGGAAATTAATATTCTGGCTGTAAGTTCGAATCTCAGTCGACATATCCTTTTTGTGTATTATGACCTATTCTTTTATTGTTTATTATTTTTTAAAATTTGGTTGATTTTTTACGACATAAAAATAATTTTGATTGTTTATCTTTTTGTCGTGCATTGCATAAACAATGATTATTTTCTGTTAGTGTTTATTTTTCCGTGGTAAGTTTGATGCCCATTGCAGGTGTGATATGCCGTAAGAAAAAATATGTTACTAATGTTATATCAGTGGCATCATTTATAGTATTCCTTTGAAAATAAATAATTTATGGTATATTTATTTGTGATTGTTTTTACTTACCTATTGTTTTTACTCAAAACCCATGACAACATTTCATGAAAAAGTAAAAACACAGAAGCATAGTCTATAATTTTCTTATTCAGTATGCAAAATAAAGGTCTAATATTAACAATAATAATAAGTTTTAGCACACAAATAAATATACCAATAATTAGGTATTTCTTGAATAAAACTTATTTTTACGGATTTAGTCGCGGTTTAGATAAAAAGATTTTCATAAACAATTTATATTATTATTTAAATAAAAGCAACTAAATGGTATGAAGATTTAAACTAAAAAATATATGTTTTAAAACTCAAAAGGGTAGCTCAACCGAGATTTGAATTTGCAGCAAAAATATTCATGTCCAATCCTTTGATTATATAATGTCGTCCAATCGCACTACCACCAAGCTGTTTACCACAACGATTACGTACTCAAAAAGTTAATCATATGGCTACTTTGTAGTGTCATGGTTACCCCTTGTTTATACGTCAGTTGCCAATTTACGTGTGCGAAGAGAAAATGATTTTGGTAGAAGTAGACAACTACATCATGCGAGCGCACTTTGCCACACACACTATCAACTTACGCACACATTCACAAATCATGCGGTAGAGAGACAGCAAGACTTTCTTCAAGTCTCTCTGCCCGCCTTTCCTCTTAATACGTGCCTTGTTAGATTGATATTTTTGAGATAAACAACCTAACCAAATCGACTGATTTTGAAAATTAGCACCAAAAATATCGAATTTTTTATCAATAAAATTAAAAAAAATCGTAGTCAAAACCATGTCACTAAAAAAATGTCAAAAAAAAATCTTGTTAAAGACATGAAATACCTTTCTGACTGAATAACTTTACATCATTAAATTATTCACTCAGAAGTTTTCAATTACTTGGGTAATATTCAATTTTAGAAAAAAAACAAATATATTTCACTTATCTTTTTTTTTAATCTTGCGGTCATGGTTGATGATATTCTTGTCTATAAATTCATAAGTCTACTATTTTTACTACTTAGTACGTAATTAAATCAACAGATGGCGTTGTTTTTTCATAAAAAGTAGCGATGTATATATAGAGGGGAAATGCGGGGGGTTTAGCGGTCAAACGCTGAAGGTCATTTGCTCGGGGGAGCGCCTTAACAAGTCGGTGTAAGCGCCTTATCCACCCCGCACACCCTCTCCGCTTGAAATATTTCATATATGATACCATCATAAAGGTGCAATGTTCTATACGACTTGTTCGTGTAATACGACTCATTTTTAACCCCCGGCGCAAAAAGAAGGTTGTTATATGTTTGACGTGTCTGTTTGAATGTCCGTCCGTGGCATCGTAGCTCCTGAAAGAATTACTTAACCCATTATGTGTATACCTACTTATGTTGTTTATATTCCTCTTAAAACTATGATTTGAATGTGCATTGCAACAATGCATAAGTGTCATAGCACAGCTCCGATGAGCTAAGTTATTTTCAGAAATTTCTGTCTTTTATGGACGTTATGAATGAAATCGGGTAAGACATATCGGACAGAATCGGGTAATATCATCATTATGCTATCGTAGGTAGATAAAAATAACCGAACCTATATACTTATATATACATAACAGAACATAATGTAACTTAATGTTCAAACAGGGTAATCTACACTAATATTATAAAGAGGAAAGATTTGATTGTTTGTTTGTTTGTTTGTTTGAAATGAATAGGCTCCGAAACTACTTGACCGATTTGAAAAATTCTTTCACTGTTGGGAAGCTACACTATCTCCGGTGAACATAGGCTATATAAAATTTTCAAAAAAGTTAGGGATCCATACTAAAACCTCAATAATGTAAACCAAGGTGTAAAAAAATTACCAAAAAACTTTCTTGCATCACGTGCGCTGCGAAAACTATTGATTATAGAACAAAATAATGTACTACGTCTTTGTAGAACATATAATTATCTACAAAAAGTGTCGCGACAGCATATGTCTAATTATAAAGGTCACAAAAAGAGATATTTTATTTAAAAAACAATTATTGAGAGGACGCCGCTAGAAAAGGCTCTTTATTTGTGACTTGGTATTGATCCTTATCAAAATAAATTACTTCATAGTCAAGACTGCTTCAATACCTTTATGTAACTTTTTGAATTATTCACTTTGGACATTCCCTTCGAAAGATATCACGAGTTTCAAATATAAGAATTAGAAAAAAGTCGCATGATTGTCGCTCACTCTGCTCGGCTAACTATGCGATTTAAGCATCACTGAGGTACGGGAGTGTCTATACTAATATTATAAAGAGCGTAATAGTAGTAATAACACAGAAAACTTCAATCCTAACTTTTTAATAATGTGTTAAATACCCGTGCGAAGCCGGGACGGGCCGCTAGTTAACTAATATAAGAACTCTTGCGCGAACACCAATTGAGAGAAAGACGCTTCAGTGTCCTTACTTCCGCCAAATTCCAGTACCATGAATTTCAGACACATCTGACAAGACACTTTCAAGACATTTTAGCGTAAAGACACATGTCATGAGCGCAGTGGATACTTGGGTGAAAATCGTCAAGACTCAGTTGCTGTAGATATTAATAACGTATAAGTAGGTACTATAGTATACTATACAATATCAAAACAAAAAAAAATCTTTTATTTGATCAAAAAATGAGACCCTAAGAATGAAGAAATAATTATGAATGTTTCATTTTTTATTTTTATTTTCAAAGTTTGAACTTCTAACTAAATATCCTAATTGTAGTGTCAGTTAAAAAAGTTACCTACGATAGCAGGTTAGGCTAGATTAAAACAACTATCCAATAGAGCAAAAAATATTTTCTAGTATTTATTATTTAACAATTAGTATAAAAAAATTATAATTAAAAATTAAAAAACACGCCTGCCATGTAAAAAAAATTAAAAACAAGTCAAATATTTGCAGTCGGGGGACCTGTAATGAATTGTTTCAAGTAACCGACCCCGACTGCAAATATTTGACTTGTTTTTAATTTTTTTTACATGGCAGGCGTGTTTTTTAATTTTTAATTATAATTTTTTTATTTAATACCTTTTAGTGAACAACAAAAAAGCATGACACAACACAAAAAAAAATTCGTTCGGAACCCTTTGCAGGCGATTTCGACTCACACTTGACCATTTTTTAATGTCCACATGGCCTATGTCACTCGGGATAACTCAAAGCTTCTAATGATACCACAAACATTGAAATCGGTCAAGCCTTTTAGAAGTTATGGTGGAATAAAGAAACTCACAAACATACATACATACATACCTACATACATACATACATACATGAACCCTGAAAACATAACACTCCTTTTTGGGCAGTCGTGTAAAAATAAAAATAAATTTTAATATAATTTAATGAACTTTTTGCCACTTTGTATGCGGGTGATATTAGTCGACTAGAATAATTCAAAAAGTCGCGTTTGTTCACCTGGGTGATACAATTCCAAGGTGAACAAATTACACAAAAAAAAGTCAACTCATTTCACCCAGGTGATATCACCTGGGTGAATTGAGTCCGAGGTGAAATGAGGAGACACAAAAGTCTACTTTGTTCACCTGGGTGAACAAAGTGGAATGTACCATTTTATTATGTCTATCTAACATTTGCGTAAATCGCAAAGAACAATATGAAGAGTCGAAGACTTATTTTCCTGTTACAAGAAGCTATCGGCTGTGTACAAATACCTGTATTTTCGCTAAAGTGTCCTTCGTCAAACTTTCTGTTCTCTTAATTTGTTTTTACGCGTAAGAGCGGTTTCGCACTGTGTCCGATCCGAATCCGATCCGAACCCGATCCGAACCCGATCCGAACCCGTGAAAATATTAGTCTAGAAATCACAAACTGAATTCACGGATCTCGTGCGTAAATTACCATAGAAATAGTTTTACGGCTACTACGGACCATATTTTTACGGGTCCAGATCTGATTCGGATCGGACGTAGTGCGAAACCGCTCTAAGTGTTAGCTGATACAATCGGTATATCTTTTTGCGAAAGTTGATTACACACCCTGTAGATATATATAGTAAAATATCACCTACATAGGCATACATAGGCATGCTAAAGATATTATCTAAAAATTATCATAAAAATTAGGAAACCCTGACTTTTTTAGGCAATTGCTTATTACTTTCAAAGTAAACATTATTTTTATTTAAAAAATGCATCGCAATTAGTCCATACGTTTAGGACCTACGATACCACAAACAGACACACAAACTGACACGCCAAAATTGTAACATCCATCTTTTTGCGTCGGGGGTAAATGCTGTTTTAGCACCTACAAGATAAAATTATTAAAAATTTTATTACAACCTACATTCAACAAATAGCTAAGGTCGTGACGTGTAAATTATTATATTTCAGGGTTACACACCTCTGCACATCGCAATGCAATTTCGCCATGAAAACGTATATAGACTCCTAGTTGAAGTATACGGTAAGTACCTACATATTTTTGTGTCTATCTTTTTTCATGATTTAAGGCACACTTTTTTTAACGCCAATATTAAAATGAAAATCTGAAAAAAAAGTATTTATACAGTCATTACTTCAGTAAATTACATCACTGCAGTGCCCCCAGATTTAACGTGTAATCCGGTCAAGCTAAATTGTAAGTAAGTAGTAAGTGCTAAGTATCTAGCAAATAAGTACCTTTATATTGTAATTTGTGGAGATGAAATAAACGAATTTATTATTATTTATTATTATTAATTAATTTTAGAAGGACTCCTATTTCGTAGTATTGTATTTATTTAAACGAGAAACGAACTCTGAATGCGCTTTATAACTGCGAAAACTATGTGGAACCGGCATTAAATATATTGTAAGAGCAAAAAACGACTATCTATTATAAACTATTGACTTCGTTCATTTCATGACAAACCTCCATCTACTGAGCTCAATACCTACGTACTAAAAGCGAATTTAACTGATCAACTTTGCTTTCATTGCGATTCATACACCTTGTTAACGCAAGATCACGTCGATAGATGGCGCGGTAAAATAAATTGAATAGTAAAATTATTATGTACCTAAACTGCACAAACCCATAGAGGAAATTAAAAAAATACAAAAGTCTATTAGACATTATAGTTTGAATCACTTTAGACGGTAATATCATTTCTTGATTGCTAAAATTAATAATATGCGTATGACAAATGTCTAATCTTTTTAACCGACTTTAAAAAAAACGAGGAGGTTCTCAATTCGGATGTTTGTATGTTATTTTTTTTTTATGTTTGTTCGCGCATAACTCCTTTGCTTTTCAACCGATTTGAAATATTTTTTCTTTGTTGGAAAGGGTATACTTCCCAAATGAGCCCATGGTCAACCAAGTCGGGATCTGATGATGGAATCTTGGCGAAATCGAGGGAACTCTTCAAATTTTATAGGGAAACGTACATTTTTTTAATTTTGGTAATTTCTACAACAAGTAAAGAATTTGCGTTCAGAACCATTCTACTATCAGATCTGATGAAGCCAAGATGACCTCGTTAATGTAGCGGGAAGTCGTTGGATGTGAGATGCGTGACACTGGATTTCGTTTGATGGAAATTATCATGAGGATGGTGAAAGGGTGTCAGCTGAAGGCCTACCCATATTATCTAAGATTAAAAATATGTCACTAAAAATAAACAAATTTTTCTTCTTGTCTAAAAATAAACAAATAAATGTCATCAAGACTCTTGATGACATTAAGATCTGGCGCTGGCGACTGGCGGCAATTTTTTTGCCATAAAATATTTGAATATGGTTAGTTTATTTTTGTAATATAGTAATGGTTGTATTAGACGTGTTCTTCTAAATCTATAGATATCCACTAAATTATTGTAAATCATCTTCCCTGTACAACTATATTTATAAAATCTCGTACCTATCCAGTAACTATAGTGATTGTCTCGTTAATCATTCTCTGTAATATTATACGAAATAAGTTTGTAGTGTCCACTTACTTAAAATTCGAATAATGTAGGTAATAGAGTCAGCAAAATACAAAATAATCTTGGACACTGGCGCGTTTAAAAACTAATAAATTGAATGGCTTGCATCTGAAAAATATGATACAATGTAAAGACTTTTATTTTGTCAAAAGCCAACAGTTACCAACCTCCCCAGTCTTTGTATGTGTTTTATATTAAGAACAAGCGAAAAAACAATTGAAGAGATATTGTTTCCCTGATTTCAGATGCAGATCCAAATGTTCGAGACTGGTCGGGCAGAAAGCCAAGGCAGTATCTGGTACAAATGGATACTTCTCTATCACCAGGGTCATATCGAAGTACGTAAAATCTAGTACATTTATTGTTTCGCTTCTGAACTTACGACTTATAAAAAAGATAAACAAGAAATGTTACTTAACTTGTTTAGTGCCTCCTGTATCCTAAGCTAAAAACAAAATGGACGACCAGTGCAAATCAAACTTTATTTTAATAAAGCATAATAATATGTATCTTTCCTCAGACTAATTACCTACCTACCGTAATTTTAAAGGATACTTTCATAGGTTCAAGTAGAAAGTTAGTTATCCGATATGTTATTCTGAAAATTACTTTTGTTATTGTTAAGAGTATGACTAAATGTTTTAAATGTGTTGATTATAACATCCTACCTACTTCTAGTCGTTGAAGTAAACATGAGGCACTTTTACAGAGGCAGACACATACAATATGCGTCGGACAGTTACTGCTCCTCCTGTTGTAAGGGTTACAGCAAACACTATTAATGCCCAGTCAAGTAAGATTCACTAAACTGTGCCATGTCCCTCAAAAGCTTATTTCCATGTTATTGTGAGAGTCTTGGACTTACCTAATTAGTCATAGTATCATCCACACCTGACATAGAATACTGTACTGTCACTTGTAAAATAAGGTGTACTGCGTCAATGAAATATTTGTGTTCAACTTTTATTGGTGTATGTTGTTATATATGTTATGAGTCTATATATATTTAAATTTTTAAAGCAGTGTCTTTAATGATATTAAGATCTGTTTGTTGCACCAGAATTTAATTCTGTTCTTAAACACGCCTGAATTGTTATTTGTTGGTAAAAAGCACCTGCACCATTTACTTGTAATAATTGTGGATGATATTATAAAGTTTTTTATGTGTAAGGTTGTGGTTTTTGTCAGGATCTTCTCATATTAGTACATGTGAATAATAAGTCATTTTACTTTTACTAAATTACAATGTCTTAATTGTTGAAAAATCTGTAACAAATGGAATATAGTACAAAAAATTCTGTACATTCTTAAAATAAAACATCTTGCCACAAAAACTAAGACAAACATCTTTAGTCTTGTGTATGGGATAGCTTACTGTTGTTCTTATTCCTTTGGTTAGCCATTCTCCTCTGTCACATGCCAAACTTATGGCTCCTACACACAGTGCCGGCGGCAGTGCCGCCTGGCGAGCCGCCGCGCCGGCCAAGCCGCCGTGCGCCCGGCGGCATTCAAAGCCGGCTTTGCCGCACAAAGGAGCCGCCGGGCTGTGCCGGCGAGTTACGCGGCTTGCCGGCGTCATTTCATTTGTCATTGTCACCACTACTGCGGTTTGTTTGTGTGACGTCTGTGTAAATATGAATGATGCTTGGCGGCTTTGCGCGGCTTGAGCCGGCGGCTCGTATTGCCGGCGGCATAGCCGCTCGGCATAAACTCGGCGGCTTTGCCGCCGGCACTGTGTGTAGGAGCCATTAGTTGCTTTTGAATTGAAAACTTCTTTAAAGATCATCATTGTTGTCATTCTGTCTTTTAATTAGGATTGTGTGGAGATATCAAGTTGAAGTTCTGATCGATAAGTGAGCAATGCTTTGGAGTGGTTAAAAAACAAATTTGTAATTGCCGACTCAAAAACAAGTCAATTGCATTTCAAGCCACCCTGAAATGCAATTGACTTGTTTTTGAGTTGGATTTTGTGTTTAGTAGTTGTACTTGTTGGTTATAAAAAGTATCTTGTATCTTGTGGACTATTTCTTAAAATGTGATGAATTGCAGTTGGTTTTGTTGGTCAAAGCAAAGTACGTTACATTTTTTTTTTTTTGTTATTATGTGTTGAAATACAGACTCTATTTTCTCTGAGGATTATGTCATAATTTTTAAAGTAAAAATAAAACACTGGTATTGAGGTTACAATAAAAAAGTTTTAGGTTTTTGGCATCCAAAAATATGGATTTGATTCGTTGTAATTAAATATTCGGGTTGTGTGGTTTGTGGAAACATTATCTTCTTTGGAAAGTGAAGAATTTCAGATGTCTTCTTTTACAGGACAGATTACAGGACGTAGTAATGGAATAAGCGTAAACCGTATGAACATCAGCACTTAGCATGTCCTCATTGTCTTTATTGAGTGCAGCCAATTTCTTTAAGGCTCGAAGGCCAATGTTATCCATTTTAGGCATTTCATCTTGAGTGGTTTGTTTCCTTGGTTCCCTTGGGGTCAGGAATCTCTAAGTCAGCTTCATCCGCATCTACCAATCTCTTTGTTCCTTTGCGCTCGGGTTGTTCAGCTTGTGTTGATGTCCCTGCTTCTGCCATTTCGGCGTGATTTAAATTCTTGGATTTATGCAAAGAAAAACCTTTAAACATTGATTGGATATTTGTATTATATTAACTTTTCTTGATTATAATTTGTGTTTGTAAGGGTCTGTTGTTACTAGTAATAGTAGGCAGGATTACTTTTCCTTATAAAATCTATCTACTGGTTTTACGTTATAAGAAATTTTCATTATAAGTAATACATCTAAACAATTTCTCACAAAAGATGCATTAAATGTTTCTACCATTCTGAAGCCTATTCATCTTTAAAGAATTGTTAAAGTTATCAATAAAAAAATTGGTTAATTGACTGTTTTCTTTAATGAGGTTTGTTTAACGCTCCCCGCGGCTCCGTGACAGACCATCCTCGATCAATACGTACCTGTGTAGTCCAGTACTCTGCTGTGTACCTTCTTCACCGCGTTGGTTGAGCAATAGGTACATAACATGCTTTGGAAATCAATCCTTTAGCTAAAAAACAAGAGATATACGTACCTGTGTAGTCAAGTACTCTGCTGTGTACCTTCTTCACCGCGATGGTTGAGCAATACATAACATGCTTTGGAAATCAATCCTAATCAAAGCTAAAAAACATGAGTTTATTGTACCCAGTAAGGAAATACTTTTTGGATTTTAGAACTAACTTAACTGTTTAAAAGGCAGGTAAAATTGGTAAAATATGGAAATATTACTACTTCTTGTACAGATCCTAAAATGTATACAATATACATTTTCAAATATAAATAAAAAATATATAAATGTCGGAGAATCAGGGCGCGGAGCAGGCGTGCCTGGATGTGAATCCGCCATCTCGAGAGCTTATGAGCTCGTGCAGATATTCACGGAATAAAGGTCGTTTAGTATAGTTTTTGAACACTATTGTTTGATTTTTATCACAACACCAAATTCATCCAAACATCACAGTAATAAAAATTTGTGCTTGCTTTTGTACCCCACTGCTACGTGTATTGATGAAAGTTAAAAATAAGGGCGCGGTACGTTTTCAAAGTATCAAGAAAAAAAACAATAAAGCTGTTTTTGCTTGTCGAGTTAAAATGGAATTAATATCCAGCAAGTAATAGTTTCTGTTTGCTGTTTAATTTTATCTAAATACGCAATTTTTTTACAGTTTCGTTGTTAGTTGATCGCTGATGGAGTTCTTCATCGGGAGAATTTCCTCCCCAGACATTCCATGACAAAATCTAACTCTCTCTTCTCTCTAAAAAAAACTTCAAAGAGTTCTTCTTGTCGACGGAAAACGAATACAATACAACATTACATTATTATATTGATTGAATATTCTAGACACTGGTGAATGCCTTCCTAAGTTCGTTTTACTGTTAGGTGGTTTAAAAAGTCTAAATATTGAATGTCTAGGAATGTTAAAGGGAACAGACAACTGAATCCGTTAATAGATCCTTGCTCCGTTGTCGCTAGCTCCAACTCTGATGTTCTCGTGTCCAACTTAGCGGCGCTGTTTGGTGATACCGCTCCAGTTTAGGGTGGTTAGGCTAATGTTAAACTTTAAAGTTACCTTCCTCGCCTCTTTCTTCCTCGTTTGTCCACCTATTGATATACCTTGAGGCCTCTGCCTTGAATCCGTCAACGCGCGGCAACATAGTGTTGCGTTCGTGGTTGTGTCGTCGAGATATTTGTTTTTATTCGGGAACGAAATGTCTGAAAAACAGCTACATGTTTTTTATTCACATTTATTCCTAACGCCCGTTTTATTGTGGGCGACAGAAGAAGTGAGGCAAGGAAAATAACAGGCGAGTCCCTCCTAATTCTACGACTACTTCAATATTTAGTTCGTTTTTAATTTCTTCACATAACTGGTTAATACTTATCTAAGAAATAGATAACGGCAAAATATTAATCTGCCCGGTTTGCCATCAACGTCTTGTCTTAAAAATCTTTGCCTATTTTTCATAAATGGAAAATACTTAGTGCTCAGGATATCAATTAGTTCATGGATTATGTTAATGTGATTTATGTTATTGCACTTATCTTTAAACACAAGCTTTTAAACTAGACTTTAGAGTTAGACGATGAAATTGCATAATTTCTTTAGAGGTTTTATGGCCACTTTCTAGCGCCATCATCAGACCAGCAGGCTGGAAAGTATGATAATAATGTTTCGTAACCAAATTTAAACCCAATCGGATTTCATAAACATATCATATCTAGCTTGCGAGATTTGACCTTGACAAACAAGTAGACTTCCAAGAACATAAAATTACACAAAAACAATCCTTCCGTTTACTATCATTACTAGGCCTCTACTAGGTACTGTTATAGCTATTAGATAGTTGATTAAGTACTCATCCAGTACAGTCACCGCCTGTTAGAATGGATTACTAGCCTCAGGTCTGAAACGGTATTCGTCGTTTTACGTCATAATCCGCATTTGGTCGCTTTTGCTGGTTGTCTTAAAAGCCGTAGGTCATTAACCCTTTTCGTCACAAACGCGCTATGTCGCTAACTCTGGAATAAACGTAATATGAAAATTTGTATTTTGTAATATCTAACATAAATAAAGCATCTTTAAATCATAATTTATTAACTAAACACTTGTAACTCGCTAGGTGTGATCTCGCCCGTTTGGAAATTTAATACTCGGTGACCCGACAGACATGACATCGGTATGTATAGTCAATTCAATATAATGAAAAACATAACGTTGTTTTCAGGTGTGTAAGTAAATAAAAAATTAACCATGTGAAAAACATCAATTGCCGAGATTGATGCCACAAACATTTACTAGGACACATACATGACATGCAAACTTATTGTATACCTATATCAATTGAACAATTTTAAAATTATTGCATTGTGTCACTTAATCGCTATTTGTCACCTGACGTTCCTATTTTTCTCAGTTAAACGCCCAAGGACATCTATACTTATAATAAATCTGTAAAAGTAAAAATTCTTTACATTTAAAATATCAAAAAAATAAATGGCGGGGGGTGTTACTAGACCGAACCCAAAAGTATAAAAAAAAAAATTGTCTGCCTGTTTGTTCAGGTATGACGCAAAAACTACCGGTTCGATTACGATGAAACTTGGTATAATTATTACCGGTATTCTGACAGGAATCTGTTTTGATTTTATCAATATTATAGATGCCACCGCTAGCATGGTTGTGGTTGTCGTCATATTTAACCACTTCATGTATCACCATATTTAACCACTTCATGTATCACCATATTTAACCACTTCATGATCTCCATGTTTAGATACTGTTGTTATGGCACGACACATACATTTATCTACACGTTGTCGTTGACAAATCCAATAAACTTTATTCTTCACTTCCCTGTTTTTGTTATAAAAGTATCCATCTATAGCAAGTTTTAGTACACCTTTAGAACTTTTGAACGAAGTACAATTTATAGTAGTCATTTTAATAACTAAAACAAATATCGAGATCGCAATAACCACACAAAATTATATTAAACGAGCTGACCCGACAGACGTTGTCCTGTCTTAACTATGAATATTGAAATAATTATATAAAAGGTTAGATTAGAAATAATTTTAAACGGTGGTTAAGTATTCTTAAATTTTGTAATTATCCGGGAAATTTTCTTTATTTTTTCTTTGATAAGAACCTTCTGACAATAACAATCACAACAAAAAAAAAAACAAAAAAAAACTTGCAGATTATAAGTATTATAGTAATTGAATATACTAGTCGAGAATTAAGTGAAATGTGCATTATAGGAAATGATCATAATACCATAAAAAAATAGGCAAACTGAAATTATATCAGCAATTCATTATATCGATTGATCGTTATAATAAACAAAAGTATGTGAACTGAAAGTAGGTCAAGTGAACGTTAGATTTTTGTTATTATATCAACCGTTACACACCCGTTTGGAAACAAGGATGCGTGGAATTTAAACAGCTTCGCCTTTTTACTTCCTTTGTATCAATGTGACTTCATTAACGCTCATTAACCTTCGGTATGCCCGGAGAAAAAAAGTTGGACGACATGGCGGTGGGTGTTTTACCCGCTTTTTTACTTATTATTTCTCAAATCGTGTTTGATAAATAAGTTATTATAATATACTAATATTTTACTTGGGGTGTATATTAAAAAACAAAAAAAAGCAATTTATTAACTTAATATCTATATCTTTCTTATTAAACTTAGATAGCTCTCCCTGACAGCAAAGAAGCTAGCGTAGACAAAATATACAATATTATCAAATCTGACTGTAATGGAGAAGCTCCACTTAGGCCGCTTTTAGATGACGATAATCTATGAAGCGTTTTACAGGAATTATTGCAACTAAGCTATATGCGTGTGTTATTTTATAGACAACCAATAAGCAAACTCCTTCGATCGATGGAACACCTTTTATCCTCTCCTTCGTGCCCTTACACCTGCACGACGGACGATTTAATGAAAGCTACTTACACTGCAATTCTCGTAGCAGAATTTTGGGCGCCGAAGAAAAATTATATTAATTTTAGTTTTTAAGTATTACATTGATTTAAAAATCTGCCTTACAATTAATCAAATATACAAATACCAGTATAATTCAGGATGATTTATAAACAGTGTTACTAACAAGACTAATCGCGTACTCGACGAATTGCGTTTGTGGCAAAAACCATGTTAGACAAATCTCCGTAGTGACCGAGATAAATTAGACAGGTATGATCAACTAAGTGACGTTATCGCGTCGGACCTGGAGCGCGTAATCCGTTTGGATAACATTTCGCACTGTTTATACAAAAAATGCACTTAAAAATTGTTAATATCTATTTGAAATACTAGTGTTTGGACTTTCTATTAAAACCTATTACTTTTCTGTTATTGTTGGTTATTGCGCCTGGGCCATTACGTGTAGATTAGTTTGGAAATAAATAGCGTATTCACATCTTAAGTAATTGTGTACTAAAATCTATATTGCTGGGTCAAGCCCAGCAATTTATTTTCAACTTAGTCTGCTACTAATGAAGATTAAAATTTGAAGTGTATGATTGATGATTGAATGGATTGAATTGATGTTGTTTTAACAGTTTTTTACTATATCTCAACATTCTGAATTTATTTTTTTTGAGATTAAATGGATTCAAGTTATGTAAATCATTTACAGAAAAAGAAGGATTTCTCCGCATTGGCTCCTTAAACGTGAAAGTGAAGAAAACGACAGAAGCGTTCAGTAACTTCCTTGGCGTGGGTTCGACTAGGTCGTCTGCATATGTACCGAAGTCAGCTCGCGATCGCGAAGACCGACGGTCTGATGATAGCGACCAACTCAAGAGTTGGGGTTCAGCTGACAATATACAAGTAAGCATTTTGATTCCATCAACCGTTATTCTTATACAGTACTAGGCTACAGTAGCGGCCGTAGATTCATATCGCGTTGGCGCTATAAAACATAGACGACGGCTAAACTCGATGTTCCTGTCTACATTAGATAATTATTATCGTGTTGGCCCACAACATTGTGCTGTTTTGTTTCGTGAGGTGGCCGATATATTGAAAACGGTGCCAGTAAGTTATTTTATGTTACGAGCATCATTTGCAAAACAATACCGCGGCCATCTAAGCTTATTTTTTATTCTGAATGTTGTTGCAGTATTGTTACACTGGTAGTATGTTTGGAGAAACAATACCAGTAAAACCAGTCTATAATTTTTGTTTATTTGCCATAACATAGCTATCCTACATAGATACCCTACTAAAACTAGTACCAAGCTAGCATTTTTCTGATATATTCAGACTTAGTGAGGCGGTAAAAATAAAACCCTTGTAGGATCACTCTTGTCTGTCCATCCGTCTGTCACAGCCAATTTTCCCCGAAACTACTTGACCGATTGAGTTAAAATTTGGTACTAATAATGTATGTAGGCTAACCAAAGATAAACGTGTAATGGAATTAATTGAATCTTAATCGTGGAGCCACTTTTGAGGTCAAAAAAAAAAAAAATACAACTTTTTTTTTCTTCTTTTACTTGTAGTTTTGTCAAAATGTCTTGATACTCATTCGAAGATAAATACGATCATGTTATAAGTCTCAAATTAGAAGCAAAGTTTTTCAGCAAAACGCCCTTTTGAGAGAAGTAGTCCTTACCCCCGTATGAAATAAACCGTTTGCAGAAAGACGACAAGCTGATGCCACCTCCAAGCAGTAGCAAAGTAAGGCGTCGTGGTGCTAGTGGCCGACGTGGAATCGGAGCAGCGCATAGCCGCAGTACTCCATCCACACCTGACCAGGTAATGCAAACAATTTGGACCTAGTTAATTAATCTTTAAGTTATTAGTATTGCATAGGCTCTATACAGGGAGGAAAAATGGACAAAAATATAGGTGTATTAATATATATGCAGGGTGTTAAGAAAAGCCTGTCCGACCCGAAAGGGTCATATAGGGTCCACAACCACATGCCCAAATAAAATATTAAATTTGGAATATTCATGATAGTAACAATAATAATGAAGTTTGAAAATACCATTTTTGGCCGCAAAACTCCCACCATTTTCGTCGCCTTTTTTATGATCATTTGGCAGCACCTGTGACGACGCTGACTCTCTCTCTTGCATTTTGAGAAAAAAAAAATAGCTTATAATTTTTTTCAATTATTTTTTTACATTAATGGAATCAGATATCGATACCTAACAATACCTTAACGGATCGGACAGGGTTTTCTTAACACCCTGTATAATTAAGAGCCAGGTTATTTGCAATCGTTCTCCGTGCTTAACCACCCGAAGTTACGTGGTATCCGAAAACTATCATAACTCTTCGTCTAAATATCACGAAACAATGTTTGTTGTATCAACGATGTCTTGTTTAATTAAAATTAATCATATACTAGCGGCCCGTCCCGGCTTCGCACGGGTATTTAACACATTATTAAAAAGTTATTATTGAAGGTTTCTGTGTTATTGCTACTACTACGCTCTTTATAATATTAGTATAGACACTCCCGTACCTCAGTGATGCTTAAATCGCATAGTTAGCCGAGCAGAGTGAGCGACATTCACGCGACTTTTTTCTAATTCTTATATTTTAAACTCGTGATATTTTTCGAAGGGAATGTCCAAAGTGAATAATTCAAAAAGTTACTTAAAGGTATTGAAGCAGTCTTGACTATGAAGTAATTTATTTTGATAAGGATCAATACCAAGTACCAAATAAAGAGCCTTTTCTAGCGGCGTCCTTTCAATAATATTTTTTTTTACAAAATATCTCTTATTGTGACCTAACTGTAATAGTTAGACATATGCTGTCGCGACACTTTTTGTAGATAATTATATGTTCTACAAAGACGTAGTACATTATTTTGTTCTATAATCAATAGTTTTCGCAGCGCACGCAATGCAAGAAAGTTTATTGGTAATTTTTTCACACCTTGGTTTACATTATTTAGGTTTTAGTATGGATCCCTAACTTTTTTGAAAATTTTATATAGCCTATGTTCACCGGAGATAGTGTAGCTTCCCAACAGTGAAAGAATTTTTCAAATCGGTCAAGTAGTTTCGGAGCCTATTCATTTCAAACAAACAAACAATCAAATCTTTCCTCTTAATATAAGTGTAGATTACACGATTTTTAAGTTTTTGTACTAACGTACCTACTACGTAAATAAAATAGTAAAAATAAAATGCTATCTTAGTTTAGTGTTTAAGTTAGTGTAAAAGCTCAAACGACGTTAAATCCTAAGATTTACCAATTTTTAATGGTAATTGTCCAAAAAGGTTTGCTATTGGAACTTTTTCCACCATTCACTTGGTATTTCTTAGGACTCGGATCTTAGACGCTAGCATATACTGAATTTGAATGGTAAGAGCTCGAAAAAACAGTCCCGTTTTCAATCTTTTCTAAGACTTACTCTCTTAAATCTTAAAATTTACCGTAGTTTGAGCTTTTACAGTAACATTTACACTAAACTCGTTTATAATGTAAGTAAATGATGTTGGTAATTGTTAAAAATTGATGTTATTTTTCAGCCACGTGCCCAAATGGGAGTTGTTGAAGACGGAGATTCTGATTCGGATTCAGCGGCAGGATTCCACTCTGCTTGGCGACAACAACGAGCTTCGAACTGTACTTAAAAACATTCCTCGTCGGGCTGCCATAAATAAATGTAGTTTAAGCCGAATATGTTATGACAGCAAACTATTTAATTGAAAACGTTATTAACGCCGTCATATCTACAGCAATCAATTAAATAGAAACCTGTGGAAAGAAGGAAGGGAGGCCTTTGCCCTGCAGTGCGAGTAGTGCGACAGTTCCGGCTCTAAATGAATGAAATTAATTACTTCCATTTCAGAACAAAACGTTTCTTGCCTACTCTCAGAAACTCAGACATGTAATCTAATAACAAAAATAAACACAGATATTATTATGTAATCTAATGACAAAAAATCAGAAATCTAATTTTATATTAAATTTTGGGATGACTAACGAATAAATAATTATGAAGAACAATGTTGTTAACTATTCGATAGGTGTAGCGGTAACTGAATTGCACGAAACCGTAACTGGACTATTAGTGACAGGGATAACTTTAAAGCCATGATTTAACGTTATCGCTGTTCGATTGCCTTGATATAACTGCAATTTTAACGGGCCTGTTGGTCTAGTGGTTAGAGACCCTGACTGCTATACCGGAGGTCGTGGGTTCGATTCCCGCCCAGGACAAATGTTGTGTGATGAGCATGATCATTTGTTCTGGTGTCTGGGTGTAATTTATCTATAATATGTATGTATTTAGAAATATATAAGTAAGTTTATCAGTTGTCTGGTTACCATAACACAAGCTCTGCTTAGCTTGGGATCAGATAACCGTGTGTGAGTTGTCCCAGGATATTATAGGATATTATTATTATTATAATTACTGTAAATTAATGTCATGGAAGTGTCTCCAAACATGTGTGCACATTCAGGTTTTGTACTACCTATGAAAGGTATAATTTGTTGTCAGCTTTCAATCTATTGGTAAGCTTAATCTTAAGTACGAAACGACAACCGTTGAAACAAACAGGTCTTTCTACGAGACTTCTTAAGATTCTGCAAGATTTTTATTATTAAAATGAAACTATTACACTTGCACATTTTTTTTGTGAGGTTACACTGATTTATAAAATGCGCTTGCTACATTTAGTATTGGCTTTTCGTGATACTGTAATACTTGCCACATTCCATTTCTATAAGCCTTGCTAGCTGTTCCGTATTAGTAATGGTTTCACGTAGCAGCATTTAGCAGTAAATTGTATTTATAATAAGGAATGTGATATTTTAATCAGTAAATCAGAATTAAAAATTCTTAGACAGTTTTTTTGTTTAGTATAAATGAATTTTTAATGATGTATAAATGGATTTTTATTTAGGTGTAACAGGTGCTGCTTCTGTTTCATTTATATTGTTCTTATTTGATTTTTGCTATAAAATTTCGGTGAATAGAATTACTCTGTAATAATTTCAAAGTATTATTTTAATAAAGTATTTCACGTTTATTTCATTGTATTTTAATTTGTTAGGAGAATTTACCTTTTGAATTATTTTTTTGCCCAATCTATGCTTTCCCACGTCTGGGCCAAGGCCACCCCGAAGTCCTTCCATACATCCCGCGCCATCTTAAACCAGCTCTCGCGGTATGCGTCTTAAGTCATCCTGCCACCTCTTACTGGCGGCATTCCTTTAAAAAGGGTGCTGTATTTCAAGTACTTGGGCCACTGGGTCTCCTATGACAACCTGGACAGGGAGCGTAAAGCGCTGTCTGCCCTGTGGCTCGCAGGTTTGCACAATGTACTAGACCTGTGAAGGTGAAGTTATTTAAGGCATAATATCAGTTGTTTTACATGTGCAGCCTTTGGACCAGCTTTACGCAGCAGGTTCTGTACAACAATGCTTACAGAGGATACTGTTATTATCGGTTAAACCTTTGCTCAATGGGTTAAACCTAGCTTAATAGAATTATAGCTGTCAAACTAGTGTGACTAGTGCTGGGAAAGACTTTATTAAATCGATACTTCAAAATAAAACTGAACTCAAACCATGTAAATATTTGCATTTAGGAAAATAAAGTAAAAACAATAAATGTAAAAACAAAAAAAAAATTGTCTTATGAAAATGTTTGTTCCAAGTCAATATCGTCATCGTTAAAGAATTGGAGTCGCTGGAACAGTCCAGGTTAATAAATAATTCCTGGTCGTAATTTGAATCGGAGCGTACAGCTCGTTCCCAATCTTCTGTTATTATTTGTTGCGTCTTCTTCATTACCGTTTTCCAATTATCTGGTGTTACATGTTCACAATTTCACATGCATCATTTAGTCATTTGAAAATTTTGTTTGCTGTGAAGGGTGGAGTTGTATTTTTTCTTGCTGCATGACCTAAAATTAACACGAAGGGGTTTCGTCGCTCAGTTACGGAGTTCCTACAACGAGGAAGCCTTACAGCTCCATCATCAGATCAGCTATGTCATAATAATATTCACGGAACAGAAAAAACAGGATATTACATTGTCATCCGATTTCAGCTCTATCAGGTAAAGATAACTGGTTTAAAATTAAGTTGCATGGTTCAACCCGGACATTGCCTGTTAAATAATAATAATATGGTAGAAACCTTCTAATGAAATCTATAAATAATAATAATCATCTTTATTTCAGAAAGTGTCCATAAAAGCATCCTTATTTTTTTTTGACATGGCAGGCGTTTTTGAATTTTTTTTATTATAATTTTTTTATTTAATACCTTTTAGTGAACAACAAAAAAACATGACACAACACAAAAAAAAAATATCGTTCGGAACCCTTTGCAGGCGATTTCGACTCACACTTGACCATTTTTTAATGTTCACATAGCCTATGTCACTCGGTATAACTCAAAGCTTCTAATGATACCACAAACATTGCAATCGGTCAAGCCTTTTAGAAGTTATGGTGGAATAAAGAAACTCACAAACATACATACATACACACATACATACATGAACCCTGAAAACATAACACTCCTTTTTGGGCAGTCGTGTAAAAATAACACTAAATAGTCTTTTGTTCAATCGATTTACAGCTATCGAGTTTTAAGATGATTTTATAGAACAAATTGAATCATTTCCACTTAGAATAAAGTATATAAATATATAAACAAGTGTAAAAAAAAGTACAAACCTAAATATCAATACGTTTTCGTGTGCCAATATAAATCATCTGTTACGACGACGCTAAAGTTGTCATTTTTACTGACACCTATCATTCTAATCAAGCTAGGTTTAACCGATTATAGTGCCTTCGCGAATTTGTAGTGCATCGACTGTTTGCTGAGGCGCGGACCGATAATGCTTTCACCATAATAAGAAAATGGGGCGCTTTACTGTTAGGTCGCCGTCGAAGCATCTCGAACAGTTTCTTGAGGGTATTGTGCTAGGGTTGGCTCCTTTCTCGGATAAAGAGATGTATGCAGCTTCATTTAAGCGCATCTCGTATTATATTACATTTGCCGTTATTGATACTTATCTTATTTTGTTGTTATTATAAGGTCACACGAGAATTTACTAATTTTTATTTCAAGACAGTACACCTAATATTTTAGACATTTAAAGGTGTGTTTCTTATCATATATGTCAAGGAGGTATTTTATTTTTAAGACTATCTGAAAGTGCAGTTTTCACCCTACATTAATGAATTTACATGAATTTAATACACCTAGACACTTGGAAAATCAAAACCGTCAATACGTACTCTCGCTTCAGGTGGGAGTATGTCTGAAAGTCCATGTAGTCCAGTCATTTGGTGCTCAAAAAGGGGTTTGGAACCAGGGGCCCGAGTTTGCTATTTACACTCCGTGTCAGTGTGCTCATAGTTGGCTCGTCCGGCGGCGCTCGGGCCCTCTCGCCCGAGCGCGCCCGAACCGGCCCGAGCGCGCCCGAACCGGCCCGAGCGCGCCCGAACCGGCCCGAGCGCGCCCGAACCGGCCCGAGCGCGCCCGAGAGGGCCCGAGCGCCGCCGGACGAGCCAACTATGAGCACACTGACACGGAGTGTAAATAGCAGACTCGGGCCCCTGGAAAGTTTTCCAGGAGTGGTGAAAATTGGTGATTTTAAATTTTCACTTTGCCACCTCGTATCTTTGCCGCTCGCTCCGCCATATTGGAAAATTTCCCTCAATTTATACATTCAATTTATACTTTAAAAATAAAAAAAATATACATTCACCTTTTTCTTAGTATCAATAGTTTTAGCGTACGAGCGTCGCAGTCAATTCCAACACGCATTCGGCCAAATCACTCATTGCCACTCCACCATGAGGTAGAAGTACGTGGCGCGTTTTTTTTGTGGTCTTTTCTGTAGGCCTTGCGCAAATACTTGTAATGCACTATTACAAGTATTTGCGCATTCCCCTTTGCTTCGCTATTATTGATTGATTGTTGCAAGTTCATCGTCTTCAAAACCGTGAGTTGAAATTTCAGAAATATTAATTACTTTCACGTCTTCCATGATGGAATCATGGGCTTCGTTGTAGTCTTCTTGTTCCTCGATTTTGTTTAGGTTTAAGTTGCTTTTGGCTAAATAACTAATATCCTTACCATACCATTTACATTCTTCTTAGCTCGTCGATCAATGCCAGTAAAATTTTACTAGACCAGTATTCAGCCACGCACACGGCATTGCCCGTTGCCTTATAAAGGTCCTCGTTATAAAGGTCCTCCTTGTGCAGGTGGCAGGGACACACATTGTTCAGGTGTGCTGTAACTCCACTGGCAAATATTTCCATTACACCGGCCGACTTGGAATTTACTTGCACCTAACTTTCGTTTACCATTCTCCAAGGTAATATCCAGAATATAGCTGTTGAGTATTGTGCACATAGAGTGCTGAAACATGCTATAAGATAGGCGCCGGTCGTGGCGGGGATCTATGCTCTCTTAAGCTCTCGTAAGTCCTTTCGACTTGATCAATAAATCCGGAAAAATTGCAATTCTGAGAATAATCTTCTTGGATTGGGATAGAACTTGTGTGTGGAGTGTGGACCAAGGTCGTAAAGTGGCTTGTCCTCTGGAGATGTTTCTTCCATCGCCTTGAAATCATATGCTACGGCGACATCATTTCGTCGGGTAGGCTGGCTCCTTTGAGTAGGAGATCTAGTCTGACATTCAAATTCTCCTGCCTTTGACCAATCGTTATTAAAGGCTCGTTGCTGTTGGTATTCGAACGTTCGCCTTTGGCTTCGAGTTCCTCCTGTTTCTTGGCTTCCGCTAGCAGGCCGTCCACGCTGGAATCGGTCACGATTTCTTCCGTTATTAAGGGAATTGGACATGTCCCGAGCATAAAAATTCAAGGCATCAAGTATCTGAAATTCGAAAATGATTTATAATCGTAATTATGTTCCCAATTATATGACAGTTATTCATAAAGTGTCCGACTGAGTCTGTTATTAGCTACAAGCTTAAGGCAGGCACTAAATTGATATTCAAAGAATCTCAGTCGTCAGCGATTCCTTCTGCGTTCCATACTCTCTTCTCTAAATATATTAAAAGAAGAATATATGAATATATAAGTACACGAATACTTGTAAATATCTTTTTTGTCCCATATTTGGCAAAGAAGTTGGTGGCAATGTGGGAATAGTACCTATCAGTTTCGCCATCATTGTTCGAAGTACGGCACATTAAACATTGCAGTTATTGTCTGACCAGACCTGAGAAAGCTATAGTGAATAATACCATGAACAGTTTCGATGTTGCGGCGTTGTACCTGGGGTCAGCCATTGCATTTTTCGCTTTCGGTTATTGTAAAGAATCCACTTTTCATCACATGTCACAATTTAATTCAATATTTCTTCATTTCTGTATTGATTCAACAAGGCAACGCAAGTTTCAACACCCATTTCTTTCTGCAGATCAGTCAAATCATGAGGCACCCATTTTCCATTTTTTTATGATTTGATGCAAATGAGTCAACATTGTAGGTAAAGGTAACGTTCAATCATGCCGCTTATTCCTGGGCAGTTTGACTCAGAACAGCTTCCACCATCTCTTTCAATTCAGCGTTATTCACCTGTGTAGGCGATCTTCCACGTGGTTCGTTCTTTAAGTCGATATTACATCACGAAAGCGTTTAAACCAAAAACGCACAGTTCGTGCATTAGCAGTCCCCTCTCCAAACGCAGTATTGATATTGCGAGCCGTTACTGCAGCGTTAGTTCCGCGTCGGAACTCGTATTCAAAGATTACTCGGATTTTCGAAGTATTTCCCGTCTAAGCTTTATAAAAAAACAATTGAAAGTCGAAAAGCAAATGTTGTTTTTTTTTAAACAAGAACTTCATAGGTATCACGAGAAAAAAGGTTCACTCGAAAATCTCACACCATGAAGGTTTTATGTCAATTCAAAGTATGTATTACTACAAAACGGCACTTTCATACTTTAACCACTATTATATTGGTGATTTCTCGATTTAAGATTACTTTCGATCCAATAAACCAGAATGTTTCCTCACGATTAGCACTTACTTCACGGTGAGCCCAGTTGCGTAATACACAAATCACTTGAATTTCAGGACTCCAAGGGAATCTTTAAGGGACGTAGACATAATCAAATATAAAATTCCACAATTTGCTGTCTAAATCTTCGTCACTTAATTCAAAAGGTTTGCCTCATAGACCGCTGGAAAATCCCCAGTGTGTCTAAATTTTCCAAATCAACTATATATATGTAAATTGAGGAAGGAGTAAAATTCTGTTCATGATCTAAACCAAATAACGCTTTTCCTCTTCTTGGGTTATCGATCTGATTTGTTTTCTTCGATATTTATAGAAAAGACACTCAAAAAGTGTGTCACTTTATCTGAGGTTTGTTTTTGCCTTGAAAAAGGCTTTGGTTTGGGCCCTGAATAGGACCGGTTAGAAGGTCCTACAGAGAACCAGAGGGTTGGCTCTGAGAAGGGCTTTTTACGATGGTGGGTTGCCATTGATAGTGGTGAAAGGATCAGCCAAACTGCGTTACCGAGTAAGCTGTCCTCGCATATTGTGTAAGTTACGCCGGGCATATTGGAGTATTAAGATAGCCGCTCGATAGAGGCTCCTTTCATTCACCCCAAAGACTGCTTTTCATCAAGGAAGCGTCATATAATTCCTCTTCTATATCTTTTACTATACGGTAGCATATATGCATTGATTTTCAGATCAATTAGGGTCGGCAATTACCTTAAAAATCGATGTCGCGGTAAAATCCAATTTGTCCATAACGTATTTATCTCAGCGCACGGTAGTTGACAGGGAAAAATCGAAAAAAAAAAAAACTGAACGCACACCGAGCCATATTTACGCGACCCGTTTTGAACGCTTACCGCCCTCATCCTCCTACCCCCACAAACTCCTACTAATAACTTAGTTGTATGTGTATCTCATCTAATAAAGCTATTTGTAAAAGTTGTTAAGTTATTTTAAATGCAGACAGGTTTTCACAGGATTTGATTTAGAAAATAAGAAATAAATAAATTTAAAAAATAAAAAACCCGACTGCATAAAAGACACTTTAAATAAAAACTGAAAAGAAAAAAACAAGTTCAATAAGTCTAGAAGCGTAGATAGCAATGTTATTAGTACAAAAATTTAATAATCAATACACAATCAAATCAATCTAATGAGAAACATAATTGACTGTCACAGTCGGGACCCATAATGAATGATTTTAGTCTAGCTTATTTAATGGGGTTTTTTTATTTTTTAAATTTATTTATTTTTTATTTAACACTTTTTAGTTAAAATCATAACACGTCTAGCTGTTTCTTAAGGTTTCACCAGCGTACCAAGAGAACTACTTCCAATACCAGCCTAGGGTTATTTAACTTTTTAATCACTATAACTGCATAGTATAAAAACAAAGTCGCAAGCTGTCTGTCTGTCCCTATGTATGCTTAAATCTTTAAAATAATCAAAACTAAACATAAGAAAAAATCTGCACAAACTTGCAGCCCTGGTAGGCTTTTATGTACTTTCATGGTGGTGGCACTGGCTATCCACCTAGCGTACGGCATTCGAGTATGTATTTAGTTTGGATAAAGAACACTTTTTCACATAGTATTTTTTTTATACGTAAATGATATACCATTTTGGATTCCTCGTTACAAGCCCTTTAATTTGATACCCATATTGTAGCAAACATATTTTTTTTTACCTGTATCTATGGCACCTCGTGGCCGCCATGTTGGTTTTTGTTTGACGTGACATATCTAAGAATACTTGGGTAATCGATACAAATCCAACGATACCCTAATTATCGAAATCCATTCGGCCGTTTCGAAGATATGAGGTAATAAAGAATATTACACACATACATACATACATACATACAAGATACGCGCGAAAAACATAACCCTTCTTGGCAGTCGGGTAAAAATAGAAGTTAATAATGGAACATCGAGAAATAAACGTAATAAACCTTTAACGGTCTTTTTAACCAACTTTAAAAAAAGGAGGAGGTTCTCAATTCGGATGTTTATATGTTTTTTTTTATGTTTGTTCGCGCTTAACTCCGTTGCTTTCCAACCGATTTGAAATATTTTTTCTTTGTTGGTAAGGGTATACTTCCTAAATGGTCCCATAGTCACCAAGTCGGGATCTGATGATGGGATCTTGGCGAAATCGAGGGAACTCTTCAAATTTAATAGGAAAACGTACAGCGATTTTGGTATTTTCTACAACAAGTGAAGCATTTGCGTTCAATTAGAACCATTCTACTATCAGATCTGATGATGAAGCCAAGATGACCTCGTGAATGTAGCGGGAATTCGTTGGATGTGAGATGCGTGGCACTGGATTTCGTTTGATGGAAATTATCATGAGGATGATGAAAGGGTGTCAGCTGAAGGCCTACCCATATTATCTAAGATTAAAAATATGTCACTAAAAATAAACAAATATTTTTTTTTTGCAAAAAAGTAACCGACTTCAAAAATTGTTAAATTGTATTATAAGTTAATCGTAGTTTAGGTTAGGTTTATTAATATAGGTAGGTTATAGTATTATTTTAACTTTTTAGTGCCTTCATCGATTTTTGAAGCCGGTTTTTTTTATGCAAAAAAAATATATTATGAAGAATTATCATGTTTATTTGTTTATATAGCGATTTTAGGGAACCCTAAACCCCCAGATTTCCGAAGTTTTCCAGCGCTTTACATATTGTGCCTAGAAACAATTAAATTATTTGCTATTCATGCGTATGATCGATAATTAAGCACTGAATTAGAATGAGGTATTATTCAAATGAAGTTTTAATAATTTTCAAATTTTAACTTTACTTGTCTTTAATCAAAATTAACATTATTGAAAACATAACAGAGAGTGTTATCTTAAGACATTGAAAATGAGGGTGGCGATCAGGCGAGGCTTGCAACGTGGCGGCACCGCCAAGCGACAGAGTGTACAATATTACAGAACACGCCAGAGCGGGCCAGATGATTCCCGCCCTTCATCCGGCACTGTCGCGCCGCCCGCCTGGCCGCCTGTCGCGACGCACGTATTCGCCGGACATGTGCTCACTAATTACTTACTAACTCATCGGTTGATAAATTACTCTATTGCTCCGTGGGTGATTCAATATTTCGTGTTAAGGTGTAGTTTGGATTACAAAACCGCACAGGTAAGGATATCAACTCGTATTAATTTCAGATTGCCTTTAATGGTTTTAATAAAGCATTGTTATCTATGTCCGAAAGATGGCCAACAATATTTAAGGTATGTCTCAAAGCCATCAATCAACAGCTGTGCTTTTGTAACGTGGCATTCCCCTTCAAATAAGTAAAAACCTGGACACATTATTCCTCGTTTTCACATAATTTTAAAACATTAAAAAGTTTAAAATTTTGTTAGTTCGTCTTTAGTAAACACAATATATTATAAGTGTGTTCTGGGTGAAATTATACCATTTGCATTGCAGGAACCTTACCAAAACAGACTGATAGTTATAAATATTTAATTTCCAATAATTTAAAATAATATAAGTAATTCTTGTAAAATGTTTTGGAGCGCTAGGTTTGAGGTATAATATCGTTCTGTATTTCCTCTATCGGGAATAGAACTTTTTACCTTGGCACGCAAAATAAATAAACTGTTCCCAGTGCGCTAGTTATAAGCATTACCAAAAAAATATAATTAATTAGACATATTTCGTTAATAGCCTTTTCACATATGTGGGGTGATATCCATAAATATTGTTTAAAAGGTTTACTTATTTAACCGTATTTTATTTCCCAGTAGGTACACTATTTTGGTCTCCTATCATGTGTTAAAAAACGCAAACTCTAAATAAATATTATTGGTATAATAATATATAAGGACAGGAATTAAGTATATTAAACACGTTCTGAATATTAGGTATAAAATAGATTTGGTTAGTTCTGAGATGATATGCTATTTACGTGAATTTCATGGGTTTGACTTTCAATTTTATTTGCATGGGCTAAAATGAAGTATGAATAATAAAATAAGTAAGTTGGTCGCAATCGCAAGATAATAGCTAGACTTTTTTTATCAGAAATCCCGAAATTGCTTTTCATGGATGATTGTCATCCTAAATGATGATCCAGTAAAAACAGATTTTAGACAATATCTTTGTTTAGCTCATTTGAATAACGTTAATAGTTCCTTGATTAATACAACTCGAGTAAATTTCTTGGAATAAGTGATGTTTACATGTTTTTTTTGCAAAATGACTACTTTTCGCTTATGGGCGCCTCAAAGTCTACTCCATTACGGGTTTTAGCCAAACTCTAATTTCCCCATCTCCATCACATAATTAATGGTGTCGTGTTCGTTTAATTATTTGTATTTAAAATGTATTTTTAACCACAAGCTTGGTAGTAAGTGAATACATCAAACAACCTCATACACGATGACATCGCGTCGTTTCGTTACAAAGTTCCGATGGCCACTATCTGGCTCCACATCAGACTAGCTTGAACGTTGTATCACTGTATTTGAATACGGATGTATGCAAAATTTATTTTAATCGGATGTCTAAAAGTGGTTCTAATAAACATACATACAGCAACAATTGTGCATTATCCTCGGTTTCGCCATACTTGATATTTTTTTAACAAGTTCCTGGTTTTCAGTACTTAAGTGAAATTGGACGGGAACCTAGAACAGTAACTGATTTTTAAGTACTTTTTTTTCCGAGGGAGTATATAATTCCAAAAATAAGTAATGATATCTTAAAAATAATATCAGTTGACCGCCACAAAAAGGAACTGTCAAGAAGGACTAGCGAATGTGTTCTGTTAATTAGTAGACAATTGAGGCAGTACTTCTCCCTGATCGAAGAATTGAGCCGACAATTAATGGAAATTACCTCAGCTGGAGGTTCTAACTGAATGAATTTCGTAATTTACTTTGTCTATTAACTGAACAACACGTTAACTGTAACAGCAATAGATATTTTTTTTATTGATTTAGTGTGGTGATCTTATAAAACATTTAAAACCCTAATCCAATTCTATGCACCTACTCATATTTTTAGGACCATAAGCTAACAATACTAAAACTCTAGGGTAGCTGTTATGATGTAGGTACCTAATTACGATATTTTACATCTCAAAACTGGAAGTTAGGTACCGATTAAATGATTACACAGCAATGACTTTATTGCACTGCACTGGCACCACATACTCAGTTCTGGTTCGTCTTTTCTACTCGTCTAATCACATCAATTAAGTAATGTAAAGTAACACAGTCGGATCTCCGTAGACTTTGAAACACGTAAAGGGTCGGATGTGTGAAAAGCGAACGGCTTTACAAAACCAGATTTACTACGCGAAATGAAACGATCTGCGCCAGTGCCAATTAGTCTCGTACGCCTAATAGTGATGAGTTGATGTATCCTGATATCCACCTATACGAAATGGTGGATATTTTTTTGATAAAATTGTCTTGTAGTAACTAAGTATGTTTTTAATTTAAAAATCACGTCAAGTATTTATATCATAATCATAATCATTTATTCATTTGTAAACATCGATTAAATAATATCACGATTAAATCATGGGCTTCGTTGTAGTGTTCTTGTTCCTCGATTTCGCTTTGCATTACAAGTGGATCAGGTCTACATGGGATACCACAAAAAATAAACGTGTCACTTACTCTTCATGGTGGTGTGGAAATTAGTGATTTGGCCGAATGTATGTTGGAGTTGACTTTGCGACGCTCGTACGCTAAAACAATCGATTCTGCAAAAAAAATAAAATTAATGCATTATTGTAGGAAATTTTCTCTAGTCTAATTTACTACAGAGGTATTTTTATCGTAAAATGAGCCTGAAAGGAGTAATTATTGTCAAAAAACTGTTTTTGAGCGCCAGTTTTCCAATATGACGGAGCGAGCGGCAAAGATGGCAAAGTAAAAATTCGTAAAGAGCACGTCGTAATCTATAAAATCACCAATTTTCAACACTCCCGGAAAACTTTCCAGGTAACCCCCTTTTTGAGCACCAAATGACTGGCCTATGACACATAATGGTAATTTGAGTTTAGGAAAAAAAAAGAAGCCGGCTGGAGCCATATCTGGTAAATATAGTGAAAAAAATCGGTCACAATGATGGCCTGGCCTTGTGCGAAGGCGCATTATCGTGTTGCATAATCCATGAATTTTCGTTCCACAAATCTGGCCTTTTTCGTCGAATTTGCTCTCTTAAATGCCGTAATAATACTCAAATAATATTCTTTATTTACTGTTTGACCTTTCAGCAAGAATTTCGAGTGCACAACACCGCGATAGTCAAAGAAAACATTCAACATGACTTTGACTTTTGATCGATTTTTTCGTATTTTGTTCGGTTTCGGTTCAGTTGGAAGACGCCATCCGAAGTTTGTTGTCTAGTTTGCATGTCTAACTCGTAAACCTACGTCTCTCCACAAGAAACAATGCGTTTCATGAATGTTGGGTCGGAATTGACCCGTTCTTTCATGTCCCCAGCGACTCTTATGCGATTGAGATTTTGGAGAAAATTCAGGTCTTTAGTAACAGGTTTCATACCCAAATGATTACTTAAAATGGTACTGATCGACTCTTTTCGACTGAATGTATTTTCATTATTATGTTATCTGAAAGTTCTACTACAACACGGCACGTTTTCCTTGTTGTCATCACTCACAATGTGACGACCAATGACGATTCTTTTTCTCGCTGTGGCATCCCCCGCGCTCGACGAGAATCGACTTTTGTTTCATCGTTTTTTTCCCAAAAATCATCTTTGCCGCGATGCCCTAAGGACTGATTTTTTTTGACGGATTACATACATTTCCGGTAACACAAACATATTTATTGAAGAATTCGGGACAGTCGTACGACCCTTTTTGCCATTAACCATACTGTAATTTTCATAAAAAAATCGTATCAAAAAAAAACAAGACCTCAAATAAAATACCATTAACCAATAATAATTAATAAGCTTTAAAACTTTTTAAACTTACAAAACTTTGCTTTAAGTGAACTTTTTAGTAGTTCGTTATTTAAAACCTCAACTGGAAAAATCGAATTTATCTTAATATTTATTTTATTTATTTATTTATTTTAATCATGGAAGACTTACAGCTATTTACATCATTCTAGCATATAACATAGTCAGCAGAGAGCCAATTACAAATCTTCGCTTATAGAAATATACTAAGAAATACAAGCAGAGTATGAGCGAACAGAAAAAAAGAAGAAAACATCACGACTGGTTCACAGAGGTTTGCCTGGTTCATAGACGTACCAACTAAACATCATTTATTTATTATCAGTAGTTTATTCTAGAATAAGTATACAAATCACTGCAGTGGTTTCATTATACATCTTATATATAAAATTCTCGTGTCACAATGTTAGTTACCATACTCCTCCGAAACGGCTTGACCGATTTTTATGAAATTTTATATGCATACCTATTCAGTGGGTCTGAGAATCGGCTACTATCTATTTTTCATACCCCTCAGTGGTAGTAGGTAGGTAGTAGGTTGCAATTGCATTGCAACGCATGCCAGGTACAGCTAGTATATATATATATATATATATATATATATATATATATATATATATATATATATATATATATACATATTATATATATCGCACATGTACATATATATACACATACACACACATATTATAACTAAGATTCCTTAAAGAAATGAAGGCTTAGGCACCTCCTTGCCGATGCAACACTAGTTATGAAAGGGTCAATATCGAACTGCTTACATATAATATAATAATATTCCGGGACAGCTCACACACGGTTATCTGATCCCAAGCTAAGCAGAGCTTGTGTTATGGTAACCAGACAACTGATAAACATACTTATATATTTCTAAATAAATACATATTATAGATAAATTACACCCAGACGCAGAACAAATTATCGTGCTCATCACACAAACATTTGTCCTGGGTGGGAATCGAACCCACGACCTCTGGTATAGCAGTCAGGGTCACTAACCTACTAGACCAACAGGGCCGTCAATATATTATTTATTTATATAATTAATACTTCTTGTACACTATTGCACAAAGGCGGACTTAATGCCATAAGGCATTCTCTGCCAGTCAACCTTAATATTGAAGTTGTCGTTTCCTTATTTCAAGTCGCTCACTTAGTAATCTAGTCGCACGGATTGAATTTTAAAAACTGAAATGAATTTATCACACCCCACTTTTTGTAAGCTCGTTCTGGATTTTATTATTAATCAATGTTCGTCGTTAGTTTAGTTAATTTTTCGCTTACTCAAATTCATACCACTCAAGTTATTAAAACAGTATGTCATCATCAGTCGCTAAGTTTTTTTTTATTCGATCGTTTTATAATTCCCCCTTATAATTTCATTCAATATGAACCAGTAGTTTTAAGAATTATAACTAGTCAAAGTTTATTGATTTTGTAACTCTAACTTACTGACTGACCGATCATCAAAACAACAAGACACAATCTATTTTTTGGTGTGGTTTTTGGTGACGTGCGAGTGAGACGCGATGCCCTAAGGACTGATTTTTTTTTTGCTTTTTCTGGTGCTCCCCCAGACGTAATGCCCTAGGCAATTGCTTAATTTGATTAAGGGTTAATCCGTCACTGCAACTCACTGACAAAGACAACTTCCTGTCCATCTACTACCTATTTATGCTAGTCGATTCATTGGCAAATGGTTTCCACAACCCCTATAGTTCAACCATCCCATGTCGATCACACGCTGTGAACCGTCACTCGCAGCGTGTGATCGACATGTGATAGTTTGCTTCTTTCACCGGATCCAAGCCAATTTAATTATATTGCACTTGTTTTCTGTGCAATATAATTAAATGTGTTGTTATTGGCTTTTTAATGATTCGAAATGAGGTTTAATTTATTTTTGCTAATTCCTAACAGTAACGTCATCATGTCATATAAATCAAATTCCAGGTGGTGAATCGTACAGCTGTAATTTTAATATTCACCACCAACGCGTTAAAATGTAATAGGAAAAATTACAAAAATTTTCGATTTACGTGTTAATTGCGATAAAAAAATATGTGGATGGAGAAGTATGAAATTTGGGACGTTTCAAGTATATATGGCGAAAGAGCCCCGACGTCGCGCGTATGCACCACCAATAATGCAGATGTAAGCAGTTCGTTTTATTTACACCTTTAATGTGGATATGTGTGTGAATTCGCATAGCCGATTGCGATGTAAGCAAACCCCACAACAAAAAGACTATCAAGGTCAAATCGAACGATCTCGGTGGCCAGTTAAATTCGCTCTTGCAGAAAGTCATCTGAGCTGTGACAGGTAGCGCCGTCCTGTTAAAACCACATGTCGCCATTTAATTCAAGACCAGCAGAAAACAAGTTTGTAGTAACCTACGCCATTTTCGTTTTCAAAGAAATTATGACCGCTGAATCCGCCAGCCCAAAATCCACACCAAGCAGTTATATTTTTCGGGATGCACTGGACGCTCTTGTCCCAAATTCGAATTTTTTTGGGAAGCCATTCCCAAAAAAATGCGTTGAAAAATTGGGTAAAATGGACGAAGGGTCCAAGCAGACACCATATTGATAAAACAATTTTAGTTTGGTGATTCTGAACGCTATATCTGACCATGGTGATTTGGCAAAACAGCCTGAATAAATGACAGTCATTTTGACAGACTAGACAATCAAGAGTCTAGATGTCATAATGCGTTGCGTACGTGGGATCGTGGGACGTTTTCTTTCATCATCATATTTTTTTATTAACATTTTTACGAATTTTATTATCGAATAGCATGGTACAAATTAAATCATAAATTTAAAACGAGGATTAAAGATTACTAAAGTCAAAATAGAAATGAGTTGTTGGACACGTACACCGGTAATTGGAAGGAGACATTATCATGCTCTCCCTTGGTTCACTTAAAATGGTGTTTAAAATTCTAAGCAAACCTCGATTAACATTTAACACTACTGGAGAATTTTATTTAAAAAATAAACGAAGTGTAGGTGCCTCAAGAGCTATCTTAAACTTCATTAGCAGGTATTATACAAACGTTACTCATAAGATATCCGAATATACGCTGGAATACATCTTAATTTTAAATAATATTTAGGAAATATGTATTGTAAAAAGCTCAATTACTTAAATGATAACAAAGACGTCATAAAAATATCACAAACGACCAATAACATTTTCCTCATATAATATGAATGAAGCAGTTATGTATGATGCTTAAAACTACATATTTTCTTTTTCACATTTAGCAATTATACGAGTGTATAGCAGATTCAAGTTAAAATTATCAAAAAAAACCTACATTTAGAAGATGAGCTACATACACGATCGGTACTACAAACATGTATGGTGTCATTAGATTCGTATTCTTCCCCGGAGTTTAATAAGGTGTGTGACGTCAGCAAAAATCAACATGGCAGCTGTATTGGCCCATTTTTCTACATGTATTTTTTTCAGTTTAGTCATTATATGTATCACATGAACTTTTAAACTATCGTGCTGCATGTGTACCTATAGTATTATAATTCACGGGAATAAGCGCGTACATGCATAAATACCTTTCTTTTTTGGCTTGTCATTTCGACCGAGTTACACCGGCCATAGTCGCAAGCAAACTTCACAGACACAGAGTCTCAATTCACACAAAATGAAACTCCGGGATTTATTAACCTATTTTGTTTATGACATCCAGAAAGCCCACTTAAAATACATGTCTCAGCAATCAACAGCAAATCACTGCTAACTGTTGAAGTCGTAATACCTCTTATATTTAATTTTGTTAAATAATATACCAGTATTAGTATAGAGACCAGTTGTTGAAATAAAATTAGCGATTGATATTAAACCCAACGCCAATCCTAGCTTGATGCTTTGTGTTGGACAGAGCCAACAAGAATTACTTAGGTGAAGTTAAAAAATAGTGAACTTAATGATCTGATTGGCAATTATACCTTTAATCCATTTGGGCATCGATGTTTATGATATGACTACAAATCTCGTTTCATTCTTTGTGTTATAGATGTGCATTATAATTAATTTAAATGCGGACAACATCACATACATTGCTCTGAACCCAAAGTAAGTAGCTAAAGCACTTGTTGATATGGAATTCAGAAACAACGAAGGAACCACAAACACCCAGACCCTGGACAATGTAGAAAAGTTGGTTTCTACATTGACCCGTCCGGGGATCGAACCCGGGACCTCAGAGCTAGCGACACCTTGAAACCGGTGCGTACGCCACTCGACCACGGAGGTCGTCAATTAATACTCAATATTTATTGCTCTCCTGTTACATTAAGGTGGTGGTTACATTAAAGGGTAGGTACAATATGGACCCTGTAGGGCACGACAACATAAATTAAATTTATAATATAAACTAAAAATACTAAACTACTTATCAACTATTTTACAAAAAAAAAGCTTAACTTACAATTAATTATATTTAGACATATTAGTAAACCATAAGATATTATTTATTTTAAATTCACATCTTCCAAATATTCTTTAATACTGTAATAGGCTTTAGTTCTTTTTTGCAATTTGTTTACTCCATTCTCTAATTTTGTATTAATATGTTCATTTTATATGCTTTCTGGGAGTTTATTATATATTTTATTACACATTACATAGGGGCTAGTAGAGTGAAGAGTCATGTTAGATGAAGGCAGCATTAATTTGTTTTTATACCTAATTGACCTATTTGTATGTTTGTCGCTACGACTTGTAAAAAAAAATCTACAGTTTCTGACAAATTTGCTTATTTCCAATATATACATGCATGGTGAGGTGAGTATATTATGTTTTATAAAGAAGGGTTTACAGCTGTCGGTTTGGTCTATGTGTGTATTAACTTTGTCTATGGTTGTTTCGATTCTATGTGTTTAGTGATTTTCTGGTAGAAGCTTTGTCTTTGGAGCTTTGATATGAATATACCCAATAAAACTTAAACAATTCGTTTTTCAAAAGCCCGACAAAAAGCTACGAACATAGGGTATTTAGCATGCTACAGTAATAATACTGAGTGACGTCACCGCATACAGAAGAAACGCCTGTGTCGTGTCACCATGGATATTAATGAACTAAATATTTTCTTAAGCAAACGAGGAGTATCTATCTGACCTATTTAAATCTAAAAGTTAGATCTGGGATCAGTTATTGTAGTGGTTACGTTGATAAAATATACAACCTTGGATCACTATTGTCAATGAAAAACTAGCGGTTTCCCGTGGTTTCTCTAGTCTAAGTAGACCACGGTACTGAAAGATATATATTTCTTTGAGCATGATCTACATGTCGATGATGCGTGGGGCAGAATCAAAATGAAAAATAAGCTAAGTTGGCTTGCACAGAAAAATATACTAAAGGCCGACTTATATCAAATTATATATTTATTCTATCCTCATCCTATCAAATTATTTTAAAGACCGATTTACATCATAGTAGCTAATGCTCGCTTAATATAAACGACACTTGAACGTGCGAACAGTTGGTTAGAGTAAACCTGTTGGCAAATCGACTAACCAGTTACACAAAATAATTGCGTTCAATTTCAATTTGGAAAATATGGAAATGAAAAAAAAAATGCTCTGTTAATTTTTTTGCAAAGTTACGGAACCCTTCGTTAGCATGTCCATTTACAACTTGACCGGTTTCTTGTTATACCCACTCTTCGTAAATACATTCTAGGCAAGTTGAACGATACAATATAGTTTAGGAAAATGTCATATGTGATAAAGTGGCAGATGGATTGGGCGTCCAAAACCAACTATTTCATTGTTGTTGCATGAAAAATAAAGTGTTATAAAATCAATTCATCTAGTAAGAAAGTACTGAAGGAAAAGGTAACTCTGCAGTCTACACTAAAGGTGTTTTAATCTGGCATAGACAGTTAATGGCGAGAAGAAAATGCCTTATTTCACTGGACAATGACGATCCGCGTTAAGTTACGTCTCATTTTTCCTTAGATTTACATTAGTAATATTTCAACAAATAAGCCCATTTGTACTTCAGCAGCTTGTTTTGTCAAATTTTGTAAAGAAAATACGCAAGTATTGGACTTTCCCAAAATCACCAATTTTAAAGCAAGTTTTTAAGATTGTTGTGCAAAACTCCTACATACATTTATTTTTCACCACTAGGTACAGTTCAAAGTTGAGCAGTAAGAAAAACGAAAAGTGAAAATTGTTAAACGAATGACTTTTTTGTCAATACATTCTTCTTTTAGATAAATATGAGACTTACTAAAGCGTAGAGAAACTATTCAAGATTAATTTGATGTGCAAAAAATATTACGAAAGTTATTAATCAGAAGAAAAATGGAAAAGTCTGATGCAAGGTAGAAAATTCTAAAATTTCCGAAAATCGATTGTAACTCGAAACCTGTAACTTTTCGGGGAACATATGTTGTGTTCATTTGATAGGACCTGACCTAAGGTATCAGCCACCACAGTTTGTCGGACTATTTACTGGACAACCTGTATACACAAGAGAATAAAAACTGTACGTGTTGACGTTGACAGGTACCTACTTTTAAAATTATTTTTACAATTTTATGAATTAATTTAATAATAATAGAAACTCGGAGATTTTAGAAGCGAAATCATAAGCGAGCCAGATAGCACGACACGCGTTCTTCAAGAGTAAACGCGAAAGTACAAGTATAGATATGGCGATACAGGACACGTGTATCAATTGTATGCACTGTTTGTACGCAGCTTTGTGGGAGTTTTGGAGGAACACGTTCGAGGAAATAAACGGAATAATAGGCTTTAAAAAAAATTGCATGTATAAAAATGGAATAACACTACTTAAATGTGTTCTAATAACATTTTTAAAATCATCTTCATTCGATTTATTTGGATCTAAGGCCGTTTGTTTGTATACAGCGACTGGCCTGGCCAATAAAGGCGATTGGCAAACTCAAACAGCCATTAATTAAAAACTTTTTCTTTTACCAATTCATACAGCCCCAACTTTGTAGATATCACGTTTTCTTACTGTTTAGTTATTGATATTACTTTATTAATTTATCAATACAGATTTTCAGGTTTCGTGTAAAGTAAGGTTGTATAACGATCATGGCCTACTTATGGCCTGATTTGCTGATAAAATATTTATGCTATGTAATGATGATAAATGTAAAATTAATAAAGTTTATTTAGGAAATGAGATTGTAGACACCTCACAAGCAGTTATCAAATACAAGTAACAGAATAATCTACATCAGAGATAATCCTCTGTAAGTTATACACTTAGTTAAAACAAAAAATATTAATAAAATGTATGACGTGTTATTTGATGTTCCTTTTCGATACCTAGAAAATAAAGTAAATAAGAAAGCACAACCATAAAAAATATACACACATCAAAAAAGTCTAAGCAACACGCATCATTTACAGAATCTGCATGTTTTACTAATTGATACTTTATTTTTATACAATCTTCAATGTCTTGGGAACATTTCTGGCATATTTTAAAAGTTACTATTTTGTTTGTTTTTATTAAAATAAAATAAATGTTACCTACAGATTTTATCCCAATTTCATGTGTTTTTTGTTGCTTGGTTTTTATTACTATCGTTAAACTAACTTACATACGAATTCACCCAACGGATTGGTTTTTTATCTTGACCACTGAATATGAGCGATAAAATCACGAATAATGGAAAAATGCCAGACTGTAACCAGTTACCCTTTGATTATTTGAGCAGTTACACGGTCGCCTTACAAAGTGTACGAGCAATTTGAAGCCACCTTTGTGCCGATTTATACGTACCTAAGTAGCTTCAGTATGTCCCGTATGTGTAGGAAATGAAAAGAGACGTCAACGAAAGTCAACAATATTATGTAAGACTACATTAACTTCGAGTAAATTTAAACTACTATAACGATTCCTTATAATAACATAGGTACTGTACATATAGATTGCCTATTCAAACTACTTAGTTTAATGTGCGAACACATTAAGGGTGTTAACCAAAACCAAACGAATATTACAACAAGAGTACCAATTTTTCCAAAGGACATTGTATAAAGACAATCGGCTGTACAAGTATAGCCATAGGCAAGTGACACTCCCATAAAATGCAACATAATAAAATAGCGCTTTACGCGATAATCAATACCCGCAGCTCCTAAGCCCTCACCATTACAAGTGGACGAAATAGGAATACTAATAGGCGTTAAATTTTTAACTATTACTTTTATACATTTAGTAGTATTTTGTCGCTGCGAAACAAAATATTATCTAGTTATCTAGATATACACAGGTATATCTAGATAAATAGATAATATTTTGTTTGGTTTACTATTGTTTGACAAAAAACGTATGACAAAAGATGATTTTACAAACAACGTTTAAAAAAGTAATCATTTGACAAACTTTCATTTCGCAAACATATTACTTTAAAAACAGTCATTTTACATACTCAGGTTTCGCAAATGTTTTACTTAGGAAAAAAATAAAATGTTAAAATATTATTTTAAAAATAATCACATGACTAAATAATTAGTTTGCCAAAATGGTGATTGTACAAAAAGTTAGAAGATAAATTTATTAGTATGCATGCAACATGCAGGTTTATGTCACGGCTCCGGCGCTGCGGGCCTCCGGCGGCCCCACGCGTGCTAATCGTCGCAGACGGCTTTCGCTCACCACCGCAGCTTCGGCTCGCTGGCCGGCTTCACCGGCCAGCCTTAACCGCCTGCTCCTCAGCCCGCACGCCGCCTCGCCCCTCCGCGCCTACGCGACTCTAAATTACACTCTGGGGGTAGGGCAGACAAGACTACGTGGAGTCGGTTTTGCAGCAATTCGGTTCAATCACTAACTTTTTTGATTTTATAATGATTATTATGATTATTTAACTTCTTTTTTATTATTAGACTCCCATGCATGAACCTAAAGTAATAATATACGTACTTAATAGCTAACTACCTTCGTCTGTGTAAGAAAGATTGGGGTGTACTACGTGAGTTCGACAAATGGATGTGCGACTAACGCTTATGCGACAAAACTGTACTGCGACTCACCGTAGTTCGAATGCACGCTAGTGCGACACACTGAAGATCGACATCTCGCTAGTGCGACATGAAGACATAGAACATAATAATATAGAACCGACATAGGCCCAGAAATCCATTGCTTGGTTAGGTTCGACTTTGTGACAGAGATCAATAGGTTAGGTTAGGTTAGATATTGTGACCTTGCAACAGAGCGAGCGAAGCGAGCGACGACCTTTGATTATATAATGTCGACGACATATGTAATTCAAAATTTATCTTTATTAACAAACTACTGTAATACTGCATCAACGTACTGCACTACCGTAGTGTCGCACTACCGTAGTGTCGAACTACTGTCGCGCAATCGTTTCTCGCACTAGCGAGATGTCGATCTTCAGTGTGTCGCATTAGCGTGCATTCGAACTACGGTGAGTCGCAGTACAGTTTTGTCGCATAAGCGTTAGTCGCACATCCATTTGTCGAGCTCACGTAGTACACTCGAAAGATTGTTGTATGTGTAATGGCTCCTACACACAGTGCCGGCGGCAGTGCCGCCGGGCGAGCCGCCGCCGGCCAAGCCGTCGCGCGTTGTCACACAAACAAATGCCGGCGGCTCCTTTGTGCGGCTTTGAATGCCGCCGGGCGCACGGCGGCTTGGCCGGCGGCTCGCCCGGCGGCACTGCCGCCGGCACTGTGTGTAGGAGCCATAACATAGATTTTGGTTAATAAAATATTTACCAAGCAATGCATTTCGTCAAATGTAATTTATGTTTCACGTTGTTTTGCCAAGGAACATGTTTAAAAAATAATCAATTTGTAAATTAATTTTTAAGCATAAATAGTTTTTTTTTTTGTAAATATGTTGTCTAATGAGTAGTTTATTAAACAATAGTTTGTAACATAATAAATTTATCAAGTATAATTTTGTCAAATGTTATTTTTCAAATGAAAATTTGTTATTTGTTTTTTGTCAAATGATCGGACACCATTTTGTTTACTACAATACAGAGGTATCACGCTGATCTTGTCAGCTTAATATGCAAGGTGTGACAGATAGACAAACGAAGAATGTTTAATTTTGGGGTTGAGTATTCGCAGTAGGTATATTATAATTTTAAATATTTAAAGTTTAATTTGTCAATTCTCAAACTAATTTTTGTTGGTGAAGTGTAAGATTTTGATGTCCAGATAATAAGTACTTATTGTGTGTGGTTTTATTCTTGAATATAAATTATCAACTGAATAGTCTTTATTTGGTTTGCAGAGTGGCCTTGTTACATGGAGGTCAAAAACCAATTTCTCTCTACTCCTAAAATAAAGCTGTTCAGCTAAATCGTGATAATTCTTGTACTATTAGGTATGATACCTTTAATTTCGTCACCCAGTCCAATGGGTTAAGTGTAGGTCAGATAGGCAGTTTTGCTCTATGTAAAAAACTGTATTCAGCTGAATCCGGTTGCACTGGAATCCAACCCAAACATAGCTTGAAAAAATGCTAGGCAGATATTTATGTTTTACCTACCGTCTCTTCCACCTGAATTAAACACGATTATTGTCAAAATGATTTATGATAATGTACATGACATGTTCCTTCCTAATTTAATTTGTGTTTTTTTTACCTATGTACAAATCAAACATTGCCATGTTGTTTATAAATTGAAATTTATTTATTTGGATCACAAAAATAAAGCAGAGTTAACTTTATTTTAAGCAATACTCGTTGCACTTTTAGCCGAAATAAGTAAACTAAAACGAAACAGGTACACTCGTGTCCGTGTGATATGTATGTAACTTTTAAACAAGGAGAGGTACTCTTCTAACATGCTTACCGTGTCTCCAGCTGTAGATATCTAGCTCAATATCGTTTTCCATGCTGCCTTAGATAAATCGCAATAACGAAATGTCTAGTTTCAGATTCTTTGGATGGTGAGTGCCTCAGAGCCACCGCAATGTGGGCATATATAATAGCAGCGGCCCGCGGTGACTCACGCCAATCCATGCATAAACGGAATTCATCGGATAACACTTTAGACGACCATGTTTACTCGTAAGTTTTATATTTAAAAATACAACCGGAACATAGCACACTAAGTCAAAACCTAGCAACACTGGATACAAGTGCCTAATAGTAACAAAATAAATCACCCAATAGTACAAACAAAGCAGAAAACTATTTGTCAATATTGGTTTACTCGATAAGAGCGGCAACAGCGTAAAGCGTTGCTATATTAAGTCAAGAGCTTTTGGCGCCATGACGTAAAAATAGTAAGATTTGTAACGAAATTTATTATTACTTATGATTATGTACATTGTTTTCGGATGAATAAAAATGTTTATTCAGTTTTTAACTAGAGAACAAAGGCTACCTTCAAAGGCTTGAAAAAATAATTATTTAAAACTAAATAGGCAATTTACCTTTTAAGATTCTAGCTAGAAGCTCCAGATTTGTAGAATTTAAATGAATAATGACAAAAAAACATAAGTTTTCAAAAAGTAATTTACTGGGTGTTACTTTTTCGCCAGTCGGTCGAAATAGAAACGAAACGTCCAAGCCACACTTTTTGACTGAAGGTTTGTTGCTTAAGACTAGGATGGATGACAGAATGCTATATGCTATGATGAGAGTAAGGAAGTGATAGGTTAGAGTACAGTAGGAAGCTCGAAATTTTAATAAGCGTTTTAAATATATTACGTGTCTCTTGTTTTTCCCAAGTAATTTATTGACATCAGAATCCTTTAAACTAAACGCACTGGTGAGTCCTGCACAATTAAGTTCTTATGTACTAACTCGATATAAACAAATAGCTAAGGTATTCCATAACTAATATTATTATTTCGCTGAAATTGACCTATTGTTTTATTTAATTTACTTTCTTAGAATCACCTTTTGATGCAAAATAACTTTTAACTTACTTTATGTCGGCTTTATCACGAGGTCCACCTAAATCATAAATCTGGTTTATACACATAATAATTAAAACCATAAAGCTCGGCGTACTTAATTTTGTCAATAACATGGTTCGAGTCTTTGCGGAAAGAGAACCGTCTTAGAAATTGAAGGCGCTGCTGGGTTTAATTGCCGTATTTGATAAGTTGACGTCACTATTGCGTCATTCTAGCGCGACTGCAACACCTTGATATTTTGAAAGTACGTTAGATTATAGGCTTCCGACAGATATTGTAATTGTTACAAATTAACACCCATTGTCTTATTGAATTCGAATTGGTCCTGGTCGGTAAAATCTTCGTCCTAACATCTTCCTGTGTTCCATACATCTAGGTTCCATAGGTCTAGGCCATACTTTTTTTTTAATTATGGTACTTATAGCGCTTTCTTGTTGTACGCCAAAGAAGGTTTGTGAAACTGAGTAATTTTTGACTTGAGAAATCTGAAAACGCGATTATCTTATATCAGAGCCGCATGTAGCTTATTTTACATGTGGCTGTTTCTTCTCTTACTCTTCTTTAACATTTGATGAACTCCACATTTAGCATCCCCATGCTTTACTTTGTTGCTAAGCCACCAATTCTCTTTTTTATGTAATTTTAGGCGGCTGCTTTTTCTTTTCCCAATTATTGGTAAAAGGCAGTATCCATTAAAAATACAGAAGTCCCGAAAAACACAAGATTCTGGAACGACTCTATCGAATGTAGCGGCTTTCATTTCTTCGTGGTTTTCTCGATTTTAACGTGGTATCCGGTTTTTTTTTACTGTTACTGTAAACGAAAATGTTTTGATAAAGCACTTTTACCAACCTTTAAAAACATTACCTGATCTCAAGGATGCGAAAAGCGTAGTCCTGTTAAACAATGAATTCCTCGAATTGTATTGTGTGAATTTTTTCCATCGCCGTTAAAGTTTTCAATATCTTATAAAGTTTAGTTCTGTGTGTCTTCTTCGGTGTTAGTGTACCTAGTGTCTAGTAGTGTTATTGATAATACATTTTTTTATTTTTATTATTTTGCATGTTTGTTTTAATATACATATTATTTCTCATTTCAAAGAGCTCGAGCCATTAGTGCTGGCTATATTTTTAGTCTTGCTCCTTCCAATTCTTCTTTGGGAAAGTCAAAGCCATATGTGGGCGTGCTCTATAAATTGTCACTAATGGCGATATGTAACATTCATACACGTTGTGTGTTTGGGCATTCTCGGTTGCAAATGATCCAGCTGGATATATATTATAGATAAAAGATTGTAAAATAAACTGCGCTAGTAACAAACGAAACATTTTCTCTCTTACAATAGGGTAGATGACTAGGTATGAAAAGTCAAAATTTATTTAGTCCGCCATTTAGATAATCAAAATATAATAGACACATATTTTTTCTATTCTCACATAAATTACAAAATACAAAGATAAACCGCTGTAAAGTTCAGGAGTGGGGGCTTGTGACGTCACGGCTAGGTACAATTTGTACTCAAACGTGACGTCACGCAAGAATTGTACTCGCTGTATCTTCGTAATTCTTTATTTACGGGACTAAACAAAAAATACGTGTCTAATATTTTTTCTTATCTAAAAGATGGACATAAAAATAAAAATTAGTCATCATCCCTATTTTCTACGCTTCCATTTCCATTCCATTTCACTCGAAAGCATATCGAGAAAATAGTTGCTACCCTATTTGTCAAGAGCAGCTCAGTAGTTAAAGCATTGGGAACATACTTAATAATAACTTACAAACAAACGTGAAATACTTATAGCCTGCTAAAATCACTACATACCCTTCTTGTTTGGCTTCGCGGTATTCTGGTAAAAAGGTAATTAATAAATGCTTCTCTATCTTTTTTAGGAGTTGAGCTTTAGGACGGAAACGAAAAACACGTGCTCCTAAAGAGCACGTGTTTTTCGTTTCCGTGATGTTACTAATGTCAATTTTCGTTTTGATCATTAAATCTAATAAGAAGGAAATTACTATTGCCAAATTAAAAAGGTTTTTACCTGCTAATAATAATATAATAATAATAATAATAATATTATTTATTCAAAGTTCTTTACAGGATAAATTACATACAGTCTTAAATATAAACTTAAATCTGAGTCTTACATGCCTGAACTAGGAAGTCCTGTGTTTCAGGCAAGAAGTGCTAAAATAATAAAAAATTAACAAATAATCAAAAGGATTCTAAAGTACAATAAATATCTGTAAACGTTACACGTTATCTTATACCTACTATTATAATATAACCAAATCTTAACTTATATTTTCCTAATTAACAAGATTTTTATAACTAAAGAATGTATAAAAACACAAAATACATAAAAATTGTACAAAATCAAAAAATAAATTAAAAAACAAAATCACTTTAACACAAGCAGTAAATTCTCTGTATCATCGTAGGACATGTTTTGAAGAGTTTCCTTAAGAGTTCTCTTACAGTTAACTTTATTTAAGCCATAAATGTTTGCCTTCGCGTTCAATCTATTGTAGAGCAGAGGTCCAAGAAACAGGTAAAATTTTGATGTGAAAGCATGTTTGGTTTGAATTTGAGGACAGACTAGATCTTTACGTCTTCTGTTAATAACATCCGTGTTATATATTAAATCTGCGTGCTGTTGTAATACAATACCCATTATAAATAACTGTCGGACTGTTAGTACTTCACATTCCTTGTATAGGAGGTTAGTAGGAAAAAGGAATGGCCGGAAAGTAGACACTTTGAGAATTGCCCTCTGGGCTCTCTCGATAGTTAGTAACAATGTTTTACCCGTTCCACCCCATGTGGTAATACAGTATGTTAATAACGATTGGCATAGAGCAAAGTAGACTTGTCTAATTATTTTTGGGTCTGCAATGCTTCGTAACTTTTTAAAAACAAATATCAATTTACGAATCCTATTATTTACAGCTTCTATATGATGTTTAAATGAAAGTGTCTCGTCTATTACAATTCCTAGGTACTTTACTGTATTTGACATTTTAATATTGGGACAATCGCATTGGTTATTTGTGCTAGATGTGCAGTTATGAGCATATATTGTTGTGGTAGTGCCAGATAGTTTTTGCTTGCGCATTGAAAACTTGACGTAATTTGTCTTGTCAGCATTTAAAGTTAGTGAGTTATTTTGAAGGAATTTATTAATAACGTTGAATCCGTGTTGCGCAAACTTGTAGACATTTTCTTCAGAGTCAGCCGAAAACAAAAGAGCAGTGTCGTCAGCATAACAAACGATATGGCCGTGATCTAAATTTATATTACAGAGATCGTTTATGTATATTAAGAAGAGTGAAGGCCCCAAAATACTTCCTTGCGGAATTCCGAAAGCTGTGCTTTCTTCATCATCGCTAATAACATTCCCAATCTTAACACATTGCGTGCGTTCTTCTAGATAGCTCTTAAATAGTTTCAGCTGATTTTCCCTGATGCCTATGGCCTCAAGCTTGCGCAATAAAATGGGAATAGAAACTGTGTCAAAAGCTTTGGCGAGGTCCAGGAAAATTCCTACTGTGTAGTTCCCTTTATCCAGTTCCTGAGCTAGATAGGCGGTTAGATGGTGCACGGCATTATCTGTAGACATTTTAGGTCTAAATCCAAACTGCCGCTTAGAGAGAATAGATTTATCCTCCAAATATTTAAAAAGCCTATTGTTTATAATCTTTTCCAATATTTTAGACATAGAAGGCAGTAAGGAAATAGGCCTATAATTAGTCACTTGGTCTTTACTCCCTGATTTGTAAATTGGGACAACAACAGCTTTTTTCAAGCACTTGGGAAACACACCTGTATTTAAACATTTATTAAAAACGCAAGTTAACGGTGGTACTAACAGGTCTTTGAATTGCTTAATAATTTTATTAGGTATGTTATCCCAGCCAACTGCACAGTCGACTTTTAGACCCGTAATAATCCTTTCGACTTCCGCTTCGTCAGTATCTAGTAACACGAAGGATGATAAAGTAGTGTTAGATGCAAACACTGAGCTTGTTAGGTACTGCGATTGTCCCCGATTTTTTTCAGCTAAACACTTACCCACATTAACAAAGAAATTATTTGCAATGTTCGCAGATGCCAACTGTGATGAAAGTGCTTGTAATAAACCTGAAGAAGACTGATTGTGTTTTGAATTATGCGTCACATTTTTAATAATTTGCCAGATCTTTTTGCTATCTGTACCAGCCTCTTTAAGAGCAGTGTTATCGTAATTACATTTTACTTTTTTTAGGAGGTTGTTACAAAAGTTACGATATCGCTTATATGACACTTGCAATACTAAATTATGCGGATTAGCTTTAGCTTTCATATGCAGTTTATCTCTATTTTTCATACAACGTATAAGACCAGCCGTGATCCATGGCTTTATGTTGCAGTTTTTGTTATTTAACCGAGATATGACCGTGTTCTTTTGAATTGCATGTTGCACTTTATTAATTATGTACAACATACAAAATTGCGGATCAGCGGAATTGTAAACTGGGTCAAAATCAATATTGCATAAGTCTTCTTCAAGTTTATGTAAATTTAATTTAGAGACTGTGCGAGAGGCCACCTTAGGCAATTTACAATTAAGAATTAGTAGGGTAGCACTATGATCAGTTATTGTTGAGTTAGTTACAAGGGTTAGTGCAGGGAAATTGGCCTTGAGCATTACATGATCCAAGCAGGAGCCACTTTGATGTGTGGGAAGGGTGTGGGCGGGAAGCAAACCATGAAACGCGCATAGGTTCAGATATTCCTCAGTCGAAGCGTCTGCACTTCCCGGAAGAATATTGATATTAATATCTCCAGTTATAATTATATTTTTGAAGGATGATAGGGTTTGCAAGGTGTCGTTTAGAGAGTTAGTGAAATTGTTTACATTCGTAAAAGAAGGAGATCTATATACAGCCAGTATCGCAAATTCGGCTCCGATTTTAACTAACAATCTGCTACAGTCGTACATGTTTGGTTCCACGACAGACGCATTTAGATGTTCTCTTGCATAAACTATCACCCCGTCGTTCTGATTGAAAGTTGAGTTACTCTTATACATACAATATCCCTGAATTTGTGGTATGTTATACTGTTTAGCAAGCCAACATTCAGTTAGTACAATAATGTCACAATTAATGTCTAGACGTTGTAGAAAAATGCTAAAGTTATCAAAATTCTTATAAACACTGCGAATGTTTTGTGTTAATATGGTTAATGGGCTATTGTAAGAGGAGAGATATTCTTTGCAGTGTTCAACGTCACAAGCTTGCGATTGAGATACAGAGAAATTATCTACGTCACTAATTAGATGATTAATCATATTAATTATATAAAACAAAGGCCAGGAAGAATCGTAATTTACGGCGCTCCTAGGCGCCTCCATAATCAATAGAGTTTATGTACCTATTTTCTGCCATAATTTTCGCCGCACAGTCCGCTGCACCTGTCTTATGATTGCTTGGCTTTTTGAAGTGCAAGCAAGTAGCGCATTTTGGTTCCTCTGCTTTCTTGGTGCATTCTTTGATGGAATGACCCAATTCACCACAATGGCCACACGTATAAGTGGTCTCTCGACATGATTTAGCCGCATGTCCGTACTGCTGGCATTTATAACAACGTGTGACTAGGGTAAAGTCTCGTACAGGGCAGGAAGACCAATCAACAAATACTCTGTCTTTACATATCAGGGCTTTACGAATCTGTGCAGATACTTCAATTATAAAGTTACAGGTGTCAGCGTCTTTCTTACCTGACTTGTGGCTTAGCTTAATGGAGGACAAAAACGTCTCGAGAGTGCAGTCCTGAAGTTTTCCGGCTAAGTTTTGGTTGTACAAACAAGTAAAAACTTCCATCTCTTGCATGATTGAGGGCACTCCGATAATTACGACTCTAGGTTTTCTTTTCTGAGGTTCCTGTACTGTAAGGCCTGAATTTGTTGACTGCATCGATTTCTTTACCTTTTCAATGTCGTCTTTGGTTTCAGTGCTGATGATAACACCACCATTTTTTGTCTTGCGTAGTCCTCTTACTTGTAGTTTCATTTGTTCTGGGCAGATAATTTTTTGTACAAGCGACTTTGTCTCGTCACTAGATGTTAGTTTGTTATTGGGATATATGGCCACTGAGCTCAAATTTAAGGGCTGAATAAATTTGTTGGTACCTTTTTTAACCATATCGGCAAAGGATGATCCCGTGTTTGGCTTAATAGAGGCTCCAAATGTCGTCTTTAGTTCTTGCAGTTGCTGCGACAGATCAATTTGGTCTTCAAGTCTTTGTACGGTAGAGTTGGCTATGACTGCTTTCATCTTAACGGACTGGTACTGGACAGCCATCTGAGATGTACCGTGACCAATTTTTCGGCATAAAGCACTTATGCGCATTTTTTGTTCAGAGTTTAATTTGCTCTCTGATGCAATAACACACACTTCGCCTAAATATTGGTCAATAGTCTTCATCCAGTTTTGTATTTCCGGCGTTGAGATCACTTCCAACTCGTTTCTATGGGTGGGCGTCTGAGGGTGAGATGCATGTGCGGGCTCGGGTTTAGGTGTATCCGTGGGCACGGGTGTAGGAGGTGGACTCCGCATGCATCGGTCACCCCGGCTGAAGGGGCTGCTCGCCATTGTGACACAGTTATTGACTTGGTAACACTTTGCACATTTTATTTAATTAATTAGAAACTATTATGCCCACGTTTGACAAACTTATTCGGCCAGTAGGTAAAACCAGGTCACGAGTCAGCGAGTTTTTATTTATTAATTTTATAATTCTTCGGCACGTCCGATCACAACAAGTACGAATGATATAATAGTATAATAATAATAATAATAGGTACTTAATTTCCATAATCTTTAATTCATAGGAAGCCAAGCGATTGCATCACCTCTTAAATTGAGCCGCATATTTTTCTGTAGTGTTGGTTTACGAATAAGTGGCCTTTGAATAAGAAATTCTTAAGCACAATTGTCTATTTTCAGCCCTTCAATCATTAAAAGCAACTTATTAATCAAAAGTCCTTTTTAGGGTTCGTCTGTAACCTTCAAGACAAAGCTCGTGCGTTGTTGTCTCAGCCATATACTATTGTATTAATGAAAGTTAAAAACACTTTGTATAATTAAATCACTCTCATCCGAAAACAAAGAAAGTACATTAAAATTTTATAATTTAGGAAAACCCTCTGCTTATTGCGAATATCTTCTCTAAAGTCATGGTTATCTGCTATTTTTTTAGTGCGATGGCGAAACTTCATATTCAAATTGTAAAAAGTTGGAATTCTAGCAAAACTTTTTAAGCCCTTTTATTTAACATGTACCTATATTTCAATGTTTTTATGTTCAAGAAAAGAAGCACCATTTTAATGTATTTTTATGTTACGTCATATGTGACGGCCTATAACCAGCTGACGATCAGAAGGCTAACAACGACATCTTCATTTGACATAGAGGAAACAGATAAACATACGTATCTGTAAAAAATATAACCCCTTCTTTTTTATTTGCTTTCTTAAATGACTTATTCAAATTGCTTACTTGAATACATTATACATTTGAGTAAGGTTCTTAAGTAGATAACAGGTTCCAATGACTAAATAATTAATTATTTTTACAGATACCGCGACGGAAAACCTTTTACATTGACGGGTCCATCTGGGCCTCACCCTGGACCCTCCGGATTAAGCAAACGGGACACTATGCGAATTTCGCCACGATATACCTACTCCCGATCAGAAAAATCTTACTCACCAAAACAATTGAGTCCTATGCACATGCGGAGCCATTACAGAGATGGCTTGGAGGAGGCTATCGAACCCTTCGAGGAGGTAAGTATTATCATCCCCTATAAGTAGAGATTCTAAATAAATGCAAACTAAAATAAATGACAAACAAAATTGTTCTTAAGGGTGAATTCAGACTACAGATGAGTGAAGTGCATCGAAGCGTCATGCTACTGTGTATTTGAGGAAAACTGAATAGTTAGTCGGATTTTATAAAACTGTACAGTTGAACAGTATCAGTATGAAAGGAAAATCGCCAGAAATGAATGGAGCTCTGCCTAGGAACCAGTAACAACGAGCGACATTTAGTTGGAAAGAGTTTTTTAAGTACTTTAAGTTTCGTTATGGCGAGAAGTACCAAATCGCTGTGTGAAAAAGTTATGGCACAATAAATGCAGACTTCATTCACTAAAATATTAGTGTTTATTTTCATGTTTATCGTCAATCTTTGAGTTCTTTTCAAATAGATAACATAGTGGAAAGGCAAAAAATAAAATACTTGTACACTAAATAAATATATTTGACATGTAATTGATCCGATATTCATTTTATAAATTTGAAACATTTTGGTTACAAATCTTATATACTATTAGATCTGCTTGATTAGGCCGTAAATCAAAATTAAGGGTACGAAATCTTAGTGTACGAGTACAACTCGTACTTAATAGTATTTAACATCATTAAATTTCTAAAAAATCATTGCTAAATCAATTACATACATGAATAAAAAAAAAAACGTATTTTGCTCAATGGTTGCCTTTGGTTGCCTTTACAGTCCCATAACTTGTTTCACACAGCAATTTGCTACTTTTATTTTTACAAAAGTTAAAGAACGCATGATGTTATTGTTTCCTAGGCAGAAATGCCCGTTCTCCTTTTGGACCGATAAATCAGAATCGGAAGAAACTGTGTTGTTAATCGTAACGTGTTTTCCACTCGATCAGTTTTGTATTAGGAATAGCATTTCTCATAACTGTGTCTGCCTTTTCAATTATTGGCGATACCATGGACAGTAGATATAAATAAGTCTCACTATAAATTCGTAACAAAATATGCCAAACTTTTGGAAATACCGGCATAAGTTATTTCAATATATTAACATGGGAATGAGCTTGTCTTTCCATTAGACCAACTAATAAACCAACAACTGTTCTTTGTATAGTTGTAGTCAGTAGATTGAAAACAAAAATTCATTAAAAAATGTTAAAAGTCACTGGTAAATTTAGAAAATGTTAACTTTGGTTGGAGACGTTGTACCTGTTTAGGAAATTTCAAAAGTGACAGTAACAATAGTGTCTGGTTTTCTGCTTATACGTTGTGTTTTCAGACAGTTGCTTTCAGTCCTCCGTAACTACTAACTATTAATTGCAAGCTAATTAATAGTTAACTGTTTTGGTGCATTATACGATCCATGTTACTGCGGTGCTTGCAACTGTGAGTTGCAATTATCGCACACATAATGTGAAACTCATGGGTGACATGTAAGATACTACAAAAGTTAATCCTGGTTTCTTTTCTCGAAGTCCCTTCCGCAGCCAAATAATATCCAGTTAATAGGTATTTGATTTGGCAGCATGTATTTACAGTACAATAATTAGAAAATTGTTAGTAAATTGCAAGTTTAATTTTTATATTTTTTTTCTAGGCGTCATAAAATAGGTTATGAGAAAATAAAAAAATCTAAAAAAACCCACACATCATTTTACCTTAGTTAGCTTAGATGATGGATGATGATTGGCTACCTTAATTGAAGGTAAACGTTACAATGACAGCTTTACAAAGAAATACAAACTTGTTGGAAAAAGTATTAATTCACTTAAAACGTTTGGATCGCAAACACAGGCAGTGTAATTGTGATGAGGCATCGAAACATGATCAAGTTAATGCATTAACTTTTAAAGGGGCAATTAGACGTATTACGTTCGGCGATGGTGGTCGGGCAATCAGTATTTACGACGGAGGCTACGGTGAACGCGTCATAAACGTGACATCGGGAAGTGGCTCGTGGTGTGGCGCGCTCCTCATGGCCTATTGTTTCGTTGGTACTGCCTTGAACACGCACAGACTACCTATTAAATTTGGACTTGATGCTCATTCCCTTTTAAATTGTGGAAGCAACGGACGCCTGAACCTACCCACCGCGAATATATTATTGTCTTAGTTTTTGCAAAAAAATATTTTATAATTACAAAGTGGCCTATAAGTTAATTTTTTCATGTGACTGAGACATCGATGTTAATAGAACATACGTTGCCCCTCGTAACTATTAGTCGTGTTAACAAAATTCCTTTAATTGAAGTTCGTGTTAAGTCGGTATCGTGACCCAACCTTCTAACAATTACTTTGATACTTATCTACCTACTATTTGTCCAGTCTTAATGACTCTATTTATTTTGAAGACATTGGTGTGGTGAATAAGAGTGGTTGGTAAAATGAAATTACGTTTGTGAATGGCAGTTGGGTGTGCCCGTACCAAATCATGAGTCCTGTTTTTACTATTCACAAAATTGGTCTAAACAACATGGCCCCGGTAAGTAAATATGATCTTGTTGTTTTATCTCACTAACAATCTAATATTACTTTTATGGGGGAAAACAGTAATACTAGTTCAATAGTAAAATAATTAAAATATAATAATATCAAAGCTAATGGAAGGAAGTACTCATACATTGTGGTAGCAAAGTTATTAAAGCATAAGTAGCTTAACGGTTATTTTTTTAAACTTAAAGTCGGAAATGACATTAATAATATTAGCAAACAATTCTGTAGAACATTACTTATTTCTTTAAATTTTACGTTAAACTCTGAAAGAACTTCAATTTTACTTATGTAATTAGTTAAAGTAGCTTGATTAATAAATGCAACAAAGTGATAATTTATTATTTACTCCCATAAAATTTATAATTTTTATAACCATTCATATTTAAAACGTTTTTTGTTTTTTAACCTTTTATGTGTCCCACTGCTGGGCAAAGTTTAAAACTTTTATGATTGGTTTCTTAGGTTTAGGTTTACGCGAATGTTAGACATTGAAATAAAACTACTTTTTTATTTCAACTCAAATAATTAGTTAAAATATGAAGGTAGAACGAGCAACGTCTACTGTCAAGACGAACGCCATCTCAGTCTGCCCGTGACCATGATACCTGCAAAGGTGTCGAAACGTCGGGACCTAAAATCTAAATATAAACCGCGAAAAAATCCGTAAAAAGTAGTTTTATTTCACTTTTATGATTAATTAATATTTGCTTTTGATATACTGATGTTTGATATCTGTTACGTTTTGTACATTTTTACAGTAGGCATTATAGTAAAAAGACAATGGCATATTAAAATTGCTTCTTTCTTAATACATTTTAAATGTATTTTTTTCCTTCTAACATGTTTTCCTGCAAATTTTCTGACCTAGTTATTTTATTTAAACTATGAATATCGTAAGCTGAAATACAATTTTTTCTCTCGGCTCCGCCCGCCTTGGTGTCTGCATTCGCGGCAAATTAGTCTCCTTTCTTGGAGTTCTAGCTAACTCTTTATTATGCCAAAATCGGTCCCTAATCGCTAAACGACACACATTTAAAGCGTTAAAGATATTATGGAGAGCTACTTTCGCATTCGTAATATAGGAATCATTTGAATATTGATGACATGAGTGTTTATAGGCTCAATGTTAGCTTGTTAAGAGGAAAGGGGAGCGGACATTTTTCCATACAAACGCTCTTGTCTGTTTTCTCACTGGTTTCTGAACTTGGGGCTATAATTTTTTGCAGTAATATAAATATGAACTAGATCTATGCCCCTACTTGTTCCTTTTTTAAAATAAGTTATATTTAAAGAAACTAGAACCCTCTAAAAAGTGCCGATTTTGACCGCAGTTTTCAGAGGCGTTTTTTTCAAATTTGGCAACGATTATTGAAAAAAGGAAAAAATAGAGGCACAGATTATTCTTTTCTTATGCAGTATATGAAATATTTTTAAAATTAGTTAAGAATTGGGGGAGAAAATAGACGAGAGCCAAACCTCGATTTTTCGTCAGTTTTTCGGTCTGAGCTGCAGTTGTCCATCGCACGAATTTGAGGGCGGGGGGAATAAGAGCGACAGCAATACTTTCTTCAAAAACCGAATTTTCAAAAGTCTCTCCGCTCCCCTTTCCTCTTAAGCCGTATTACAAACGGTAACTACTTTTATTGAGAGAATAATATACTTGTTGAGTCCTATTGAGTGATGAGGAAAAAAACTAAATACACATAATAATAAAAAAAATATTTTTAGCACTATTTTTTATCGTTTCTAGTTCTTTGGGTAGGTACAGAGTTACAGACTTATTGTATGATAATTTGAATAATAAACAATTAATCATAGTCATGTAGGTACTTAAAATAGAATAGAGCAAGGCCTGAAAACATCTAGGTGCTCAGCTATTATTATAATCAACGAAAATACAGACATCAATCAAAAGATATAATATCATGAAAACCATCTAGGTAGTAAGTACTTTTGTAATTTATTTATAAAATAATTTCAAAGTGATATTATAAACAAATTATTAATTGCATGTGTCAACCAGCATCATGACTAACGTGACGTAATTTGTTTGACTAAAAACAATGACGTGTTCGAATATCCACTTATTTAAATAAACTGAGTAACAATTGGGCTGCTGCAGTTGCAGAATGCATAAATGATTACTTAAAAATACACGTAATTGCATAACTCTAGTATTTATTTAAGTGCTTTCATATTTTATGAGTGAGTGGGTGATCTAAAATATAGTAATATTGTTTAACGGGAATTAGCGCGTACATCTTCCAACTTGCTAATGCAAGTTTTATCATCGTAAACGCTTGTCGGATTTATTAGTAAAGAACACATTCCAACCATTATGTAATCAACTGTTTTCATAAAATCGTATCTCCATGAATCAAAATAAGTTAATAGCACTGATAAATAATTAAAGATGCACTAAGATTTTGAACTCAAAATCACAAGAAAACAAGGAACTTAGAGCATCAAGTAGCGTCTTTCATTGACTTTGATTTTGATTTGATGTTTTATAGTAAAGAGGTTCGTTACAGTCAATGCAGCCAATCGGAATTGTTTAGGATCACGTAATTCTGACTTTATTCAATTTTTGTTTCGACATTGTTTTTTGACTGTATATACTGAGGATAACAAGTATAAGTTTTTTATACATGTCCAATAGCCTATTGACTTCTACAGAATTGATTTTAATTTCAACATACTATATTTGGGACCAGAGAATAAAATGACTTCAGAACATGTTTTCAGTTTAGCTAACCCCTTTCACAAAATCTGCCACAGACAGCTCGTCATGTTGCCGGTAGGTATTTCAAAAACATTCAAATTTCATACACAAAGAACACCCAGACACCAATAAAGGAAAAATTACTTACCTAAGTCGAAACGTACAGTAATTATTGGTTTGCTTAATGACTTACTTCGCACAAATGGAAGGTTCGTGTCTAGCACTTGGAGTTTACTGCCAGCAAAGGTATGTTACGATCAAATGAACTTGACACTGTCTTTAAAAGTTGCAGCCGAAGTACCTAGAAGGCAATTCAACGAAATGTGACTTAAAATGGTGTGCTTTACAATAAAAAGTTCTATACCAATGTTAAATGAAAATTACAATGCAAGTTTTTATTGTTTGTATTACAATATAATAATTCGCTGGTAACATTCACGTTTCCAGTTGATGCTTCAGAAATATTGTTTGTTCAAGTCGTACCTACGTTGATCCTGTAAGACGTTTTCCAAACCTTTTTTTGGATTACATTACTAACTTTGTTATCATTTTCGAAATTAGTCAATAATGGCCTAAAATAACGACTATATTCGTAAACTTATGTCTGGTTAGTTAAAGTCAGACAAATTAGGGCCATTAGGTAAATGTGGTATTATAATGTTCAATTAACTAGGGATTAAAGTAAAACATACGTTAATAATGTATATACCTAACCCTTTCGTATTTTTGACGAATGACATCATTGTTATTAATACATTAACATTCTACTCATTAATGGTTATCAAATAGCCCGAAACTAGTAATTAATCCTAATATGTAGGATTAATTACTAGTTTAGATTTTAGATTAATTACTAGCCCTTTATAGATATATGATGGGTTTGGTTGTTAGGCAAGGATAAAAATATAAAAATACAAATTTAAAATATTAATTTCAATCACGATTTCCTTTATTTAACCTCTAGAAACCTGACTTAGGAAGGGATAAATTGTATAATATAAATAAAAATATAGGTTTAATTAACTAAAAGCCATAGTTCCGTTACTTATCCCGCGGTTTCAGCAAAGTTGACGGGCGACGGGACCTTTTATGGATAAAGAATGCTAGGTAGATGATCCCACAAGTGGCTGAATAAAGTATTTGCTAAATCTTGAAAGTTAGGGTTACTGGGCATGTACAAAAATGCTCGCCAGTGTCACAACCACACCCAAACACATTTAAAAAAAAACAGTTTTAAATCATCCGCCTAAACAATGACACTTGGAGTTATTCCTCGTGGAATAACCAAGCCGGTTAGTAATCAATTAATGCCACTGCATATATTGACAAACATGACACCCTACAATATCAATAAATCAATCAAGTATAGTGCTTTATTTAACAGTTTTAAACATTTACCAATATTTTGATCGTAAATTGATACTGTTTTCTTTCTAGTTCTGCCGCAGTCTTAGACGAGAACTGTTTTTACCGTGTACCACATATACTAAGCTATCATCATTTTATATTTTTCATTTATCATATACCTACGTTTTTAATAAAAATGTAAGTTTTTCTAAGACGCTACGTTATAGTTTGGTTTAAAATCTATTAATTTTCCACATAAAGGAAAATCATTATATTCGCTGCAAGGGCCGTATATAAAATAAAGGTTTCAATATTTCTGTTAACAAAAACAAATAAGCATCATAGAGCAATCCAATTAAAATTGCAGACCTTTTACTCACTGAATTGAAGGCTCTCTCATTATGACAATTTATTGTCACAAAAATATATTTTTTGTATTCAGAGAATTGAATTTTACCACATTACGCTGTACCCAATTAACAGCAAATAGTCCACGTGACTGAAGAAAATTCCGTTAATAACGCTGACAATTGAAGCCTTAATGATGAACAATCGACTGTAAAATTTTAACTACGTACGAATGCGGCGTAACGTGAAAACAAATGTGCTTTTAAACGAATTTCCGATAAAGGTTAATTAAGCAAAATATTAATTTCACATTTCAATGACTCGTGTCCATTGGTACATGACACTGACACATCACCAGATAATGAGCCAGTTACTAAACACACAACGTAGATTCAATGGCTAAGTACATTGTTATAACCGATACAAACACCCATAGCATTCGATACTGATGTCATAATTGCGAGTGTTTGCATTTTAATTACTAACTTAATAGTGGAGGTACTAAATACGAAACAATGTGCTTTTATAACAATCTGTGTACAGGGATAAAAATAAATCAAAGATAAGATTCTAGTTATGAGTACTTTATATGAATATAGTGATGAACAAAGTAATAAGCGGGGTAGGTAGTGTAGGTACCTGAATCATTATGCAAGGGAACGAATCTACGCCGCCGCGCCGTACATCGACCTACGCCTAAGCGGTTTTGGCTGGCGGTGTAGCACCTACCTATTAATGGTGGTGGCGGCGGCGGCGTTCGCGGTACACAGGAAGCGAGGAAGATAATTATGTTGTTTACAAGGGAAGGGGTCCTAATAAACAATGATCGTATAAATACGGAACATTTCGTAATTATGCTGTTGGTAACAAAAATAGATATCGAAAACATGAAAACACATTTTACGGTACCTGCACAAGAACGTTTTTCAAAACTATATAAATACGTACATCATAAACATACGTTCAAAACTATACAAATCCTTAATGCCGAGGTTGTAAAATCGGCGTCAGGCGCATACAATATTATCTTCTAGCTGCACGCCGCCGCATGGCCGCCGCTTATCCTAGCTTAGTTCCATGTGGTGCGGTATGATAGCATAGCTCGTTGAGAGATGCACAAATCGGCTCTTCTCGGTAATGCTCGGTTTTCATCGGGAGGATTTATTATCCTCGGCCCCCGACCCACGGCGTCGCAGAGCACGCCCGCACTATTACCACAGAATAATTAATAGTACGTACTACTATACTTTTACTTCGTATTCGATTAACGTAGTTTGGTTCTTCTTTTCGGCTCCTACAGGTGTAATTTAAAAGCCTATTACCACTTTATTTCAAATTCATAGTGCTTTTGGTTTTATATATATCTATTCTGGCAATAAAAGGAGAAAAGATTTTTTCTTTATTTTACCGAAAAAGCTGCGAAACGACTAGGCTGATTTTACCAATTTTTAACCAGTGGAAAGCTTACTTCCTAGGAAATTTTATTTATAAAATAGGTTTAAAAGAAAATTGCAATATTGTAACCCATTAGTTACCCACTCATTAGCTAAAATTTGCCTTATAATTAATTTCGAAGTTATCACGAATATCAAAGTGCAATAAGTGAACCGGCCGACGCCGCTGCGACGCGCGACGTTCTCTGCTCTATGAGTTGACGTTATCGAGGCGCGGGGAGGTTTACACATACTGAAACCTAAACGCACACGCAGACAAATGCAATAAGGTTTTTTTTAATAGCCTTTACGTATCGTGCCCAGAATGAATTTCACACTGATACACATATCGAGCGAAACTGCGGGCAACAGCTAATTATCTATGTGGGAATGGAATGTATCCGAATATTTTGATAGATGGAGTGAATGATGTTTTAGGTGTGTATCCGAACGACGCGAGTGAGAGGACGGATGTGAGAGCGGGAAAGAGGACGAATGGGATTTGGCTTTTGTTTTTAGCTTTTGTTTTGAGCTTTTGGTTTTTTTTATTTCGAATTTGCATCACATTACGACGAGGGTCACGACGCTGATAAGACGTATTTTTATATTTTAAGTTGTTTGTGCAAATTTCTATTCAATAAACCGTTTAAAGCAACTTCTGGTCGTTTAGCTGTATTTTTCAATCCCACATCTATATTAGTACAATACAACCAAACAGCTTTTTTTAATCTCTTACTGAAACCACATCCGAAGTAAAAACCTCTAAGAGCGATATGATAGCCTGATTCATGAGAAATATAAGCTATGTGACATAAGGCTACATATCTCAACAAAACAGATTCCGCTGTTCATCTCTTATCTCCTTTTTGTCCAGATTATTTAGGATCTGTCAAAAAACTTTTTTTTTTATATTTATGGCAACGACACTTCATCGACATCGACACATAGTTGGCGTTGTTGTAAGCATTCCACAAATATTTTTTTTTGTTATAATAATATTTTAAGTTAATGAGAAAAGTAATTAAAACAGCATGAATTGCATCAAAATATAACAATGAATATTACGGAACCTATTAACTATTTACCTATTACGGATTTTCGTTTGAAGATATTTTGGAAAGATTGTGGTCCGTCCGTGCATATACAGGGTGTCCGGTAAATAGTCCGACAAACTGTGGTGGCTGATACCTTAGATCAGGTCCTATCAAATGAACACAACATATGTTCCCCGAAAAGTTACAGGTTTCGAGTTACAATCGATTTTCGGAAATTTTAGAATTTTCTCCCTTGCATCAGTCTTTTCCATTTTTCTTGCTGATTAATAGCTTTCGTAATATTATTTGTACACCAAATTAATCTTGAATAGTTACTCTACGCTTTAATAAGTCTCATATTTATCTAAAAGAAGAATGTATTGACAAAAAAGCCATTCGATTAACAATTTTCACTTTTCGTTTTTCTCAACTTTGAACTGTAGTGGTGAAAAATAAATTTATGTAGGAGTTTTGTACAACAATCTTAAAAACTTGCTTGAATACTGGTAATTTTGGGAAGGTACAATACTTGCGTATTTTCTTTACCAAATTTGACAAAACAAGCCGCTTAAGTGCAAATGGGCTTATTTGTTGAAATATTACTAATGTAAATCTGAGGAAATATGAGACGTAACTTAACGCGGATCGTCATTGTCGAGTGAAAAAAGGTATTTTCTTCTAGCGACTAACTAGTTACACAAAATAATCGTGGCCAATTTCAATTTGGAAAATATGGAAAAAAAAAAAAAAAGGCTCTGTTAATTTTTTTGCAAAGTTACGGAATCCTTCGTTAGCATGTCCATCTCCAACATGACCGGTTTCTTAGAAGACCCACTCTTCGTAGCCAAGTTGAACGATACAATATGGTTTGGGAAAATGGATGCTAAGTGCAGTATGGGCCTGAAGTAAGAGCCTCCTCTAAAGAGGGATACCAGGGCAGATGGATTGGACGACTAAAACCAGCTATTTCATTGTTGTTGCATAAAAAATAAAGTGTTATAAAATCGATTCATCTAGTAAGAAAGTACTGAAGGGAAAGGTAACTTTACACTAAAACATGTTTTAATCTGGCATAGAGAGTTAATGGCGAGAAGATAATACCTACCTAATTTCATTGTACAATGACGATCCGCGTTAAGTTACGTTTAATTTTTCCTTAGATTTACATTTCAACAAATAAGCCCATGTGTACTTCAGCAGCTTGTTATGTCAAATTTTGTAAGGAAAATACGCAAGTATTGTACCTTCCCTAAATCACCAATATTAAAGCAAGTTTTTAAGATTGTTGTACAAAACTCCTACATACATTTATTTTTCACCACTACAGTTCAAAGTTGAGCAGTAAGAAAAACGAAAAGTGAAAATTGTTAATCGAATGGCTTTTTTGTCAATACGTTCTTTTTTTAGATAAATATGAGAATTACTAAAGCGTAGAGTAACTATTCAAGATTAATTTGATGTACAAAAAGTGTTACGAAAGCTATTAATAAGCAAGAAAAATGGAAAAGTCTGATGCAAGGGAGAAAATTCTAAAATTTCCGAAAATCGATTGTAACTCGAAACCTGTAACTTTTCGGGGAACATATGTTGTGTTCATTCGTTAGAACCTGACCTAAGGTATCAGCCACCACAGTTTGTCGGACTATTTACCGGACACCCTGTATATCTCATAACATTAAAATGTATATATATCTCTTAATATTCAATAAAGACTAAATGTGGCTTGAATTACACACAATATTTCAATATCCAAGAAAGATCACATCAAAAAAAATTACATTGATGTTATACTTTAGGCGTGATGTCTTCAGAACCAAACAGACAAAAACGATATGTCAATAAGATGTCTTTACCATTACCCTTTTATCCCTTATTACCCCACATTTTTTTGTGCAAATAACTTCAATGTACAGAATCGACTTGTCTACAGATTTTGTCATGTCTAATATAAAAATGTAGACGAGCGCTAATCAATTTTCTGCAAAATAGATCTATCCATTACATTTAAATCTTTTTCTTTTTTCACTCCATCCTTCTCCATTCCATAACCATTGCTATTTTTTTTTACATTCCACAACCATAAAACGTTATATAAAAAAAAAACATTCCACATGGCTGTTTGATCTTTCTCATCTGTCCTAGGTGAGGAGCAATCATCATCTCCCGGCGCGACCCTGGCTTCAAGAGGTCAGTTTAACTAGTCGTATTATTCGGCCCCTCACTATTGCCAATCTTCTTTACAACATAACAATCATTCCTCATGGATTTTACAACTTCCTAGGTTCCCAAGTATTTGGGAAGTATTTGGAAACAACTTGTGTAAATTAATATTTTTTTATAACTTCTAGACCGATTGATTTGAAGATTATTGCCTCCAGTTATATGGTATATTGTTATTGTGCTATGCCTTTGTGTACACATATGCACAATACAGTACTTCTAAACTATTTTAGTGATTCACTTTACCCTGAGAAGGAATTCGAGATCAAAAATGTAAGCAAAGAAATGTCATCGTCAAAGTGACCTTCAACAATAACATTTATTAAATTTATTAATTGCCTGCAGCATAAAATAAATCGTATTTTTTTATCTGATAAAAAAAGAATTGTAGATTACCATTTCGATTTATTTTATGCTTTCTTAACAGGCTTGTATAACTCTAATATATTATTTTAACGCATTTCATCAAACTACCATGAACAGTCCATTTCATATGCGCACTCTGTAGTTACATATCTATCCTCTAAGGAAACGACAGACGCAAGCACAAAGTGACGGCACACGTTAGCGCGGATTTTGCCGCAGAAGCTGTATTGTAATATTAAATATTTTTGAAGATAGAGAAAAAAAACAGATAATATTTTCAGGTGATCAGGTGGTTTTTCAAATGTTTTTTGATATGCTGATAGCAAAAAAACGTTGGTGTGACTCATATTATATAGATTACCCAACAAGTGCTTTTTGAGTAATCTTTCAAATTTACTCTTTTTTTCCTTTTTGATGTCTACATGCAAACTATTGAATACATAAGGTAGCAGACGCTTTTAAAGTGTCCTGTCTCCATAGTAATTTTATTAATCCTAGGTCCATCAAACTTAGTGTTTGCAATAGACCAATAACTTTTCTTATTTTTTAGTAAAGGAATAAAAACTATTTCCATTCCACATACAGTGTCGTACGCTTGCTTCGAAAAGTTATTGATGCATCCGGTTCGATCTGCGCCAGACATTTTAAATTTCCGTCCTATCAAAATACAGAGAGATTTCAAAGACAGCTTCAGTTTAGTCTCGATGATGGGAATATTGCACAGACTTCGGAATTTTTACCATCTTAATAGTTATTTTTATAAGGATAAGTAAATGTCGCCCTTGCCACAAATATGGTACCAAAACTCAACTAATCAGTTTGGTATGTACTTACCCACACCAAAGTATGTAACCTTACAATCCATAATTAATGTAAAGAGTAACAAAACAGCTTCCTAAATAGTTTCAATGTCATGATACAGATTGACAAACACTAATTTAAATTCATCGTTCACTCTTTACTGACACTTAGGTGCCTTTGGCTACGGTACACGTGATGTAAGTCCGCGACACTCGCTTCAAATACTAAGCAGTTTTAAATGTGATAAGGAAAGACATTCTTTTTAATAAGGAAGCTATTTTTAAATTTGTAATTGTACACATAAAGGTTATGGCTACACAGACGGACAAGGCTTTGATAACCTTGAAAACTTATTTTAGTTTTAGTAGAAAACTAAAATAAGTGCATGTATTGAGAGTAAGGCTTACGTTATTTGTAGTAAAATTTCTTTCATAATTCATAAGTCGTTTTCTATTTTGTGCTAACCTGCTTTACTTACCACAAACAAGATTATTTCATACTTTATAGATTGAGACACGGCCGTGTATCGGCCATGTTCGGAAGAAGCTAGTGACGCACGGCTAGTGTGTGTATATTGACACGAAACATTTGAAGTAGGTATACCACCCCCCTAACTAAGAAACGAATAGGCTGAAACGATAATTTATTTTCGTTGTATTCTCGTTTTAAATCCCTTTTAAGGGTTCCGTACCCAAAGGGTAAAACGGGACCCTATTACTAAGACTCCGCTGTCTGTCTGTCCGTATGTCTGTCTCCAGGCTGTATCTCATAAACCGTGATAGCTAGAAAGCTGAAATTTTCACAAATGATGTATTTCCGTTGCCGCTATACCAATAAAACCACATAAAATGAATATTTAAGGGGGGCTCTCATACGACGGTGGTACGGAACCCTTCGTGCGCGAGTCCGACTCGCACTTGGCCAGTTTTTTTCATGTTTAAGGACAGCTATCCATTCGTTTTTTTGTATGTTATCAATAATATTAGATATTTTTACTTCATTATACCATTCTACGATATCTTCAAATATTTTTTTGATGAGACGTGATCTTTGTTAAAAATAAAACGTTATACAATAGCCCGGTCCAATTAGACCAATAAAAAGGAGTGAAGGTACAAAAACTCGCTTCGAAGGTACAAAAAGTGTCAGTATGCTTTTTCATTTTTCTTTTCGGTGCAGGTGGTTTAGGCAACTCGATATAGAAGGCCTATTTTCATTTTTCTTATTTGCTTAGAAGAACTGTAAAACTTGAACAAATTATACAACTTGGCAAACTTTTATCTAAATTTCCATATTTAAAATTCTTAAGCTTAAATATTTGACATTTATGGTATTTGATAAAAGAAATTGCTTAGTTATTCAATTTATTTAATTGTTTCGTAGAATAAAATAATTCGTAGCCAGGCCAGTTGTCGCTTAGGAAAGTGCGATTGTACTTTTCGCCCATCGGGATCTCTTTTATTTGAAATACTGCTAACCCAACTTTATTTTACACATTTATGTTTGTAAACATTATACACATATAAATGTTTATTCTATTATTTTTTGTCTTCAGGCTGCAAGTGATGGAAATGGGAGCAACAGCTGGATGCAGAAACAGTTCTCTAGATTGACTAGCAATCTACGTTATCGCATCAGTGGGGAGGGTCACTCCAAACCACCAGACTGGTTCTTGGACAAGTTCGCCGCGCAGACCTTTTCCGACCCAGAAGAACCCCTGTACCAAGCGAAGAGTTCTAAACTGTTCTGTGGGCTAAAGCTCGCATTCGATCCTACTCTTCCAGCACATTACCACGTGAGTACCTACTATACAAAATACTAAATGACAAAATAGCCCACATTTTTTGAAATTATAGTAATTTTAAATTTTTTTTCTGACTATCTTCAAATTTCTCTATCTTAAGACACTTTATTACAAGCAGTATCTGGTTTGACATTAATCGCGATTATTGACCGACAACTGAAATAGGTATCTCATAAAAGCATCGTGTGTCCACGGCTAGCTTTTTATTAACAACGTTACGGATTGAATTCGTATGATAAAAAGGGTTTTCCGGTAAAAGCGGATCGATGTTGGGATGGAATAAAAAAAGCAGTGTGTGCTGTGCGGTACCTAGATACGAAATATTTTTATTTTAAAGGCCGATGTACGCCAATTAGTGAGGAATATAACATCGTCACCGCCTGTCACTATGGCAGGAATTCGAGAGGCCCAATTTTTAATTACTGCACATATCCGGATGATTTTTGGATAAATCTGAGCAATTTTTACTTTAAAGGGAACTATAGATTGCGGCCTATCGGCAATTGGTTTGTGAATTCATGAAACTAGAGTTTTCCAATCGCTGGATCTCGGTGACCATTCACGTTCCCTAAACTTGTTTATCTTGCAACATGGTTTCAAAATGTATGTCACGCAGCGCGTTGCTGCAGAAACCACTTGATGCTTTTATGTCCATATCTTACAGTTTATGCCAAAAGACATCAATAACATATCCTAGTTCTTTTGCACGGCAAGGAATTTAGGTTTTCTTGCTCAGTTTTTACGAACTGCGGCAAAGTTTTCTGACGAGCTGGAGTTCATTAGACTGTTTGACGTATGGATATTGTCTGATTGTTATACGAACTGGTCGTTTGCACTAACCAATATTAATTTTGATAAAAACGTTTTTGCTGCTCAATCAACACGGACACAGCTAGTCGACATCGACCTATCTCTTATTTTGTCTTATCTTTCGTTATTATTCTAATAATTCTGAACACTCGTCTGTCGATTCAGGACAAATTTATTGTTTATTAGCTGTGCCTGCGACTTCGTTCGCGTGGATGACGAAACTTATCAATGAGTTTGAACCGCAAAATTAAGTTTGTTTTTATTGTTTATACTATTCCGGGATAAAAACTACCCAGTGTGGTGCCCAGGATAATAAAAAATAATTATACCAAGTTTCATCGTAATCGAACCAGTAGTTTTTGCGTGATACCTGAACAAACAGACAGACAGACAGACAAAAATTATTTTTTTCACACTTTAGGGTTCACTGTCGGTCTAGTAACAGCCCCCGCCATTTATTTTTTTGATATTTTCAATGTACAGATATTTCACTTTTACAGATTTATTATAAGTATAGATTTTGTTTAAAAAGTTTTTTCGATTTGATATTCGACTTTGAAAAGTATTATTATTGTGCTCACAAAATATTTTACAACGACATATCACCTAACTTCAGTGTTAGGCTAAACTGCCGGTCCTCCTATTTGTCGGTCAATTTATTTTTTATTTTCTGACCATTTAGTTAAATGTAATTATTTCCGTGAGCAGTTAAAGTATATCTGTAATAATCATCTAGTAGATTTGAACTTTTAAACAAGGTCGGGCAGTAGGTAGGTACAACAATTCTCAAGGAATTTGTTTACAATAGAGTTTCAATTTTTAATCGTAATAATAGATAAAACATGTAAGAAATCTTGATTCAAATTTTACAAAATTAGAATTATCTGAAAAAATGGGGATTCAATCGTGTGTGAATATTAAACCTCTGTGTATTTGGTCAGTGGTAATTAATTTTTTTGTTACGGGTTTATGAAGCCATATGAAACTTGATTATGTTTTCCAATTTTGTCATATGTTAGTGTATATGTATGGGCGCGAGTTTTGGTTATAGCTTTCTGAAAAACCAAAATGTGAATACAAATCTATTTATGAAACATCTTAAAAGACATTATATTCAAATGATTTACACTTGAAATCTTTTGCCTACCTAACCTATATGAACAATATTTTAGTATTTCACGCAGACTTGGTTGCGACGAAAATTTAATAACAAGTCGTAGTAGTTTTCATCGCAACCTTAATGCTAGATGGCCATATAGCAACGCTAATAAAATTCTTTTATCGAATTTATAACTGCTGTGAAAGACAACCATTAAACGACCTTAATACCAAGAAAAGATACCAAAAATATTTCAAACACAAAACCATTTTGATTTGAGATAATGATATTTATTTTATTAACTAGCTGATTTTTTGTGTAAAGTGCTGTCTGTGTAGTAAAGTTATCTATCGAGCATACCGGTATTAATACTTCTGTCCCGACGCGGGCCCTTTGTGGCTAATTACAATAGAAAACCAATTGTGTCTCATAAGCGGTGATTGAGAGGGTATATGATATCTTTGCCCGAGGCATCGCTCGCGTTCTGTAAGTTTTTCGTAGTAGATTTCTACTTTGGTACCTGTTTAGGAGGATAACCGATAGCGAAGCTGACGTTCATTGCAACGAATGCACACAAAGATAATGGAAACGACAGACTGTACGACATCAAGTGATGAAAAAAAATTTATCACATTTTTGGGTTCGCTGTCGGTCTAGTAACACCCCCCGCCATTTATTTTTTTGATATTTTTAATGTACAGAATTTTCACTTCTACAGATTTATTATAAGTATAGATTGTCCAGGACATTCGTATGTGCTCAGGTATATCTTACAAGTGATTTTATCGAAACCTCTACTTTAATGACGTCTTGAAAAATAAATACGTCTCAGCACTAAGTTGCTGCGTGTAAGGTACGTATGAGTCAGGGACAAGAATATAAAAAATAATTTGTCTCCACGAAGATCACTTGCGACAAACTTTGATAAGTGCTCTCTTCGTGGACTAGGCTGGATGCTATTCGCGCAGTAGCCATTCGGACGGATGCTCTAGGTAGACTACTTGAACTTTAGTTCAGATTACTATGAAATAATTTGAGTTTTAAGCTGGTCTGCTGATTGCGCAAAGGTGGTCATTGGAACTCTGTTACCATACTAAATGATCCCCCTCTGTTTGATTTTTATTCACTAATACTACGATTCTCATAAGAGATGATGGTTTTAGTAATGTATTTTCTTCACGTCATACCTAAATTCTCAACCAACAACGCGGCAAAGATTATAATTAGACAAAGTTATGTGAAGACCCGCCGAATAGACCAATGTCGAGCTAACTGTAAAAATATTAGTAAAAGAAACTGTGTAGGACGTAGGTACATTGTATTCACATTCATCAGGAAAAACAGGGATTTTTGTCAATACGAGATAGAGGATATGAAGAACTCAACATGTGAATATGCTATCGCATACATTTTATACAATCGCTTCCGTATCAAGTCTGTGATTAAAGATATGTAATATTATTAATAAATGCATATACTATTGTATAGTGGCTGGCTGTGGTGTCGTTAGCGATTCTGTACAATATGGTGTTCGTCATCGGCCGAGCTGTATTCTGGAAACTGGACAACCTGACGGCGCTTTGGTTTGTGCTGGACTACCTGTGTGATGCCATTTACCTTATCGACACCGTCGTGCATGTTCATGAAGGTACGTGTACCAGAAATACCATACTACCATTTTGGCTTGGCGAATTTAATCTCAAAATATGTCAGCGAATTGCAATATACAATCTATGTAAGCACTAGGTACATTAATATTATAATGCGGATGCTTCGTTATAGTACAAGATGCACAGAAGAAAAAACTGTTCAAAACTAAAAAACAAGTATTATATGCATTTCTAAAAACATGTTAAATAGAGCTGGTAATGAAACTTAAAATCGTGGTAACCCCATAAAAATATATATTTTTATTTGACGCAACTGTATATCATCGTGTTTGTTACGTTAATATCTACAAGGTCTCTTGTAAATCCACTGCCATTCGTTGAGAGGTGTAAAAGCGGAAACCCACCGCTGCGCAGGCTGTGCACGGATACGAGGCGCACCTCTGCTGGGTGGGTTCATTAGTTCGGCGGCGTCGGTCTCCGTTTCCACTGCGGCGCACGGACACGGATATGTCGCCCACACAGCTCATAGCTATGCACGCTGTACAGTCACGAGCAAAATTATTTATACACTTAGCGAAATTGTAAAACCGAGATTAGTGCTATTTTTTGTCGAAACTCTTCTGCCATCTAGGAATCAATGCATACTGACAGATGATACCTACTTGAAAATAAAATATTTATGTTTTTTTTTGTATAATTTAAAAAAGTAATTTTCTTAAAGTCAAATATAAATACCTACATTAATTTAATAATATAGATAATAGCGCTTCTGAGTAACAATATTATTTAGTTGTTGTGTGGTAAAATCTGTTATACTTATTTGTACTATAATATATACTTATTACAACTTAAATATATGTATATATACTACGAACATTTATTGTACCTCCTGTTTATAGTTGCTTATTCTTATAATAATTCCTTAACAATATTATGTGTAGGTATACATATTTTTGCTCGTGACTGTACATAGTCGTAGGTCGCCTTGGAATCGCCGACTCACGCAGCTGGGATGCGCCGCACGACCGTGGGTTGAGCTATGTACCGCCTATTCGAGTTAGCTACGCGTGTGTTTATGACGTCAATTGCTGCGTAGCATGTCCGTGCGTTGCAGTGGAAACGATCACATACATTTTGTTCTAAAGCAGCCTCTCTGTGTGCCGCGGTGGGTTTCCGCCTTTACGCATTGGGGTGTACCGCAGTCAAAGTAGTTTGACGTCAACACAAACGCTCAACCTTATCCGTTTTCATCGGTAATCTACGCTCGCCCGGCTGTCTAGGCATACCTGTGTATATACTAGACAATTTCTGATTATATCTCGAACATTCAAGATCAAAAGCGTCGATAACTCAGGAGTAGTCGATAGCAGTAGTTAGTGTTGGTTGAAATAAATACAAATCAGTAAGTACAAAACCGATTCCGAGATATAATTATTTTTGGATTTTTGTGCAAGAGGACACTTTTAAGCAGTTGGTCATGTTTCTGAATAGTACACAATGTTTTTTTTTTTATTTCTGTATAAAATACGTTGAGTAGTTAGTTTTACATATTAGTTGAGTTTATAATGTATATTTAAATAAATTCAAAAATCTCCTTTTTATTCCCGTCTAATGGGCCATACTGCCTGAATACCGATAGGGCTTAGAAATATTAGTATCGATGACAAAACTATTTTTTTTAAACAAAGCGCAATTTTGGTTGAAATGCGTAAAAAAAAAACTAATTAGGAACCTCCTCCTTTTGAAGTCGGTAAAATATACGCCTCGGATTCTCAAAAAATAACCAGTGCAGGACTAAGGCAGTTAGTTATCCAATAGAATGTCCTCGACTTGAGAGATGAAAAAGTAGGTAAGTGTTTTCAAAAGCCTGTCACAGTGCAACTAAGCAAAAGAATAGATATTTATTGCTTAGTAAAAGTTCCATGTGTCGCCCGGATGTTCGGCGCCATGACTTGTTTATGCAGTCGTAGCGCTACAATGGTTACGAGTATTACCGACTTGTTGATACAAGTCGGTAAAAAATTGAATGTAAAATCTTCGGGATTGTGTTAGTAAAGTTACAAGTAAAGTCAATCAACAAGGTGGCAACGCCATTACAACATGTACATAATCCACGAAATGTAACCAGTTTGTAAAATATTGTTTTACTTTGGTGGGAAGTATCTCAGGACAGAAGTGCCTAAAGATAATCGAGGAATACCAACTATTGGCTCAACTCACAGATACCAAAAAAATATTGAGACCGTAACTTTATCGATGGGCAACCAAACAGGGGCCCGAGTCTGCTATTTACACTCCGTGTTACTATGATCATAGTGGGATGATAGTGTCAACCCAATATGTGCCTAATTTTCGTATTCAGTTAAGCCAACAACAATCAGTGGCATACTGGCATGAGTGGGATGCGGTGTTGTCAATTTAAATTAAAAATAAAAGTATCAAACATTTTGTAATTATTAATAGGCAACACCGATTGGCACTAATTATTAATAATCGTTTCTTATGTTGCAAAAAATTGTATTAATTGTTTTTTTAATACTAATTAATTGTAAAAGCCCATACAATATGTAATTTCTATTAAAAACTTGTAAATAAGGATAATTATGTTTTAAAAAAGGAAAGTTTTCGTTGAAATTGACACATTGTCTATAAAAAATAAAAAATGTTTAGCCATAGATATGATGCAACTGCTGTCAAAAAATAGCGGAATACGAAATTGTACCGGCCATCGGTCATATTCACTCAACTCGCGGCTCAATCGTTCCAATGGCCAATTGTGACGTTTTGACAGTTAGTAGAATGCCAATTATCGTAAAATGGTCCCACTAACCCCACCCACTCAGACGATTCAAGCAAATGTAAATAGCAGACTCGGGCCCCAGATAGTTTGCCAACAAAAATAGAGCTCCACTAGAACCTTTAAAGCACAGGGTCACAACTTAGCAATATTTTTTAATAAAAGGCAAAAGAAAATTTTTATCCTTTGCAATAAAACACTCATGATATGTAAAATTGCTAGCTTGGTTTATGTTTGTGTTCTCTGTTTTTTTAAACTATATCTACTGTCTATTTTTAACTAACAATAGTAATATATTGTTTTATATTATGAGTAATGTCTATTTTTGTTGTGTATCTATTATTGTGGTCTAACATTGTTTAAATCCATATGTTAAGACTTTGATCAATAAATTTTACTTCCGACATTATAGTGTCGGGTATTATTTGGAGTGAACCGCAAATCAACAATTTGACACCCACACGCAGAGCCGCGCCTTGCGTCATCAAATTTAGCTAACGTGTGAACAAACATTCGACCCTGCCTAGTTGCTTTTCCACTCAAATATTGCACTGCGCTAGTTGTGACACGATTTCGTGGGATTGTGATTGATTGGGTATCCCTTAAGTTGTATAAAAATCAAAGTTAACCCAAGGTTCAACCAAGTTCTTAATATAATAAAACAACTCCCACATTGGAGAATTTATTTAATGAGTTGCGGGAAAACAATTAAAATCTCATTAACAAAGAACACCCCATATGAGAAAACATTTGTATATGACAAATGTGGAACCTGCAGCACGTCGTGCACTGGTAGTTGCTATGGTGGATATTCATTTTTGTATTTATTAAAATAGGTTTGTTTACCTTTTTAATGAAGAAATGAAAAAAACTATCTCACTGCACGTTAATCAAAACTGTATCTGATTTGTTTACAGGCTATCTTGAACAAGGTCTTATGGTTAAGGATCCAAAAATGCTTAGACGTCATTATTTAAAATCAGTTTCGTGGAGATATGACTTGATATCGTTGCTACCCACGGATATTGCTTACTACTGGTGGATACCTGGAACCTGCGATGACGTTAGTATTGTAATGACTTATAATTTCAATGAATAAAGAAAGAACGAGGAAAATATTAGCAATATGCACCACAATCAAACCAGCAAATAGAAAATATTCCACTAAGGCATTCCTTAACTCTGTTATTACCGAAGTGTCAATATTGGTTGTGTTCCAGAAACGTTTGCCGTGCCCTGTTATTGTACGACTCAATCGACTGTTTCGCCTACCTCGAATGTGGGAGTGGTTTGATCGCACCGAGACCGCAACAAGCTATCCGAATGCTTTTAGGATATGCAAGGTAGGTAATTTAACCAAAAAAAACTAAATACTACTTGATACCAAAGCTAAAATGTGCTTTTTTTCATTTTTCAGGTCGTTATGGCGATACTAGTACTAATTCATTGGAACGCCTGTCTGTACTTTGCTATAAGCTATGCAATTGGATTCGGTACTGATAATTGGGTTTACAATATTAATGGAACCCGTAACGAAACATTGGCTCATCAGTACATTTATAGTTTTTACTGGTCCACATTGACACTCACTACTATTGGAGAAACGCCACAGCCAGAAATTGATTCGGAATACCTATTTGTTGTTGCAGACTTTTTAGCTGGTGTTTTAATATTTGCTACTATAGTAGGAAATATTGGATCTATGATTTCCAACATGAACGTTGCCAGAGTAGAATTTCAAAATAAAATGGATGGTGTGAAACAATACATGGCATTTAGAAAAGTGAGCGGCGAGCTTGAAGCCAGAGTTATCCGTTGGTTTGCTTACACTTGGGCGCAGAGTGGAGCACTAGACGAAGAAAATGTTTTGTCCTCTCTTCCTGACAAATTGAAAGCTGAAATAGCCATTCGTGTTCATTTAGATACACTGCGAAAAGTACGCATATTTCAAGATTGTGAACCTGGACTCCTAGAGGCACTAGTATTGAAATTGAAATTACAAGTTTTTAGCCCTGGAGACTACATTTGTCGAAAAGGTGATGTTGGCAAAGAAATGTATATCGTCAAGAGAGGAAGACTTCAAGTCGTTGCTGACGATGGTAAAACTGTATTAGCTACTCTGAGCGCTGGATCTGTTTTTGGGGAAGTAAGTGTTCTGGAGATAGCCGGTAACCGTACCGGTAATAGAAGGACAGCTAATGTGCGAGCCTTGGGCTATTCAGACCTGTTTTGCTTGGCAAAAAGAGATCTTTGGGAAGCACTCGCTGATTATCCTGATGCCAGAGCTACACTCACTGAACGTGGCTGTCAATTATTGAGGAAGGTTTGTAAATAATATGTCACTATAGAGGTGACACCAAACATCACTTATAAGTATAACATACATAAAGTATACTATTACTCAAATAATATACCTACAAATATACACATATGTACAATTCTTTTGAAACTACAGGATGGCTTGCTTGATGAAGCTGTTTTCGAAAATGCGCAAACAACTCAACAGAGCATGGAGGAAACTGTGCATAAATTGGAATCTACCGTTGATATGTTGAATAATCGCTTACAAGGACTGCTTACTGACGTCGGTGAAGAACAGGCTAAAATAAAGCAGAGAATATGCAAAATTGAATTGAGGTAAAGTTATTACAAGTTAACTAGTCATTGTTGTGGTCAGAGGCGCGACTAACATCGTTAGGTTGAGACTGAGGTTTTATCGTATAAAAAAGTAGTACTTTAGGGTTTGTAGTTAGCTACATGATTGACCTTACGTATAATTGTAACATTGCGTTTTAGTTGATAAGAGGTATTTTTATGCATTTGCGATTATTTATTTGCTAGCTGGCAGCATTGCGAATACACCGTATTCTTTTAAATAACTTGACATTTTAAAAGTCTCGAATTTTCAGGGTATTGGATACAGACGAAGGTACTGACTCAGACGATGTCACGTCGATAGGTGCTTCAGAACTGCGGAGTGACATTGGTAGAGCATGCGATGCTTCCGGATACAGTGAATTACCGATGATCTCCGCTTATAATACATCCATGCATCTACTTACACACTCCATGCCCGCACGTGAACGTGGTCACTCGTTGAGTGTAGAGAGGTCCCCAGGGCTTCTTCAGCGAGCAGCGGAGCCACGCAGCAAATCACTTCGGTTGAAACGGGTCCACAAAGACACGTCAAAGTAAAATAATGTCCAAGTGGTATAATCGAAAACTTTTAGCAGAGAGAGGGAGTGTAAACAACTTTAAAAGGAAATTCCAAATTTGACAGTGGGTTCGAAATTATTATCCAACTTTAAAATACATTATTTTTGATACCTCATGGGAGTTTATAAAAATAAATTTTGGTATTTAAAAAGCGAGGGCAATGGGGTAAAATTACAGGAAAATTAAAATAAATTTATGAGAATTGCGATTTAAAAAATACATGAGGAAAGACACTTAATATTGTGGAGAAATTGATCGAATCATTTTTTATTGAGAAATATTGTAATTTTGATAAGTTAATTATAATTTTCTAGATATCATTTCATTGTATGTTACACGATACACTCGGTATCACTGAATATAAACAAAGTTGACCAAATTTGGTAATAAGTCTAAATCGAATATTAAATGTTTGTTGACAAAATTATACTTCGGAAAATGAGAAAAAAGTGAAAAAAAGTCGTGTCAATGGAAAGTGGCTTTAAGATTTAGAATATGAAACGTTTCTTGTTTAACGCACATTTTTAAGAGGGAAATCGATGACTATTTTACGGTGAGGTATTTATTATACGAAGAAAAATGTTCGACATCAAGATTTTTCACATTTATTATACCTACTTGTAACATAGAATTAAGACATTATGACAGTTTTCACATTCTCGATTGAGATATACAGGATATCATGATATATTTGCATAAATAACATTTTTAAAGAGTATGCCATCCTTGTATTTTAGACTTTTGTGGTGAGATCTAGGCCATTTTTACATACTATGAATATCAAATAGATTTGAAGTAGTTTGACATATTATAATGAATATTAGCTATAAAACTGTAAACCCTACATACATTTATTATGAATATTTAAATATTTCTAAAAAAATCCTACTATTGAAACATTGTTATAATTAACTCCGAAATACTTGTAATAGACATGATAGCTGTACCGACAATGCCAATTTTATTCCTCAGTAAGTTTTGAATGTGAGTTTATAATACATATATAAATATTTGTATAATAGACATAAGTTGAAATAGCCTTTGAGAGACACTGACCATTGTGACCATGGTTTATACCAGAAAATCTTTTGATATTAGCGTAATTAAGTTCAAGCACCAATTTTCAATTACCCGGTGCGAATAGTACTCATGAATCGGAAACTTATGTGTGTAATTACAATAAAATCACCCAGTAAAGTGTATTATGCTATCGTACTCTCTTTTTGGCACCAGTTTCAGCTGGCAAGGCGTCACGCGTTTTATCATATTTGATTAACTCAATCGAGTGCCTCTCAAATGATATCACGATATTAGCCTAGATTTGTTTTTGTATCATTGATTTTTCTCGTATACGTATTCAGAATATTGAAACGGTTTTTCTTTTATGTACCTACTTTTAAAGGCTCTCACATGCACTTTCGTTCCGATGTTGTAGCTTTTAAATTAAATAAGACAATTTTTATGATATTATGAATTCTTAGTTTTAATGAAATCGTGTACCAGTAGAATAATATTAATATTTTAAATCCGTAGCAATTATGATAAGAATTTTGTAAATAATTATTTAAATATTTAAACAGTGTCCAAACTTATTTCATGAATATTAAATCTTACTACTTAAATCAGAGTTTCATTCAAAGGCCAATTCTATCTTACTTTAACCCCCGACGACAAAAGTGGGTTGTCATAAGATAGACAGGAGTATCTATGTGCGTGTGTATCTGTGTGCGTGTGTATCTGTGTGCGTGTGTATCTGTGTGCGTGTGTATCTGTGTATTATTTGTGGTATATTGCCACCTACAGCAATACACCAAATTGATGCAGTTTTTTCGTTTAAAAGCTCATCTAATAGAGATAATTCTTAGCTATAACTTATGAAGATCTGTTTAGCAGTCTATTATCAATAGCCGACGACAATCAGCTCTTCTAAAAATTTGTCGGGGGTTTATAATCTTTTTGTAAATATTATAAGCTTATATAATGTGAAATCTATTGCTATAACTACTAAATACAGAAACAAGATTTTCGAACAACACCTATTAACAAATATATTTTCACAATAATTGTACACTACAGATAATATTTACTTAAGTTCTTGTCGATACATATCTTGTTGATAGGTACATAATTATAAAGGAAGAATTTCGTCACAAACACTTCAAAGGAAATGTTCAAATGTGCATTTAATGAAATGTATTGATTTTATTTTACCTATTACCATTGTCACACGTTTTAATGTTTAATAAAATTAAATGCACTTAATTCATACAATTTGTGTACATTGATCACTACACGAGCTTTATATTACAGTCAATAATTCCATATAATTCACGCATGGTGCTTAAGATATTCTAGTCTTGTGTTTCCCTCCAACTTTGGCATCTTTACATAAAACATTTCGAATAAGGTGCTGCATTAGATACGAGACTTGACGATGCTTCTTCCTTTACGCCAACTGTCAAAAAAATACTGTTTTAGTACCATCTTTATTAAATCTGTATAAATTCCTTTCTGACAAATTACACTTAAAGTGGATTCCATTTATTGTATTGACAGATTAAATAAGTAGGAGCACTTATGAAACAAAAATATAAATGTATATGGCATTGTAGTTTACAAATGAGTGTTCTAAGTTATAATTTAAGACAATCCTTTCTGTTTTTTGACAATTATCAGTTTCGAGATGAAATTGTGGTAAACGTTTTCTTTTATAAGATACCTATTATTTAAGAAATAATTTATGCTAAGACTTATTCACCATCAGGCCAGAACGAAAAACGAGCACTAGTAGCATCCGATGAAGTGACAGCCTCATGGCGGCGGGTCGGTGAGTAACTGCTCGAGGGCACATAATTTGGATTCGGACTGGGCGATCCACCTGTAATAAAACAAGAAATCATAAAGCTGCAAGTCTAATTATAGAAAATGTTAATAAAGTAACAACCTAGGTAACTAGACATCAAAAATAACAAGAGGTTTAAAAATAAAACCTGTCATTTCTGAAATGAAGCGTTCTGGGATGCATTCTTCCCATCTTCACCCTCTGCACTAAATTTAACACTTTAGCAGCGTTCCAAGCTCGAGGTGTGTCAGTGAATCATGGAACAGCATCTTAGGCGACCGAATTTTAGACCTCGTGATGAACACTACTACTCACTAAGACCAAAATCAATGACGTTACTGAGAAAGCTGCCAAACTCAAATGGGATTGGGCCGGTCATGTCTGACGGATGTCTGATGAGCTGTGTCTTAGATTATGTACCTAAGCTGTGTGCTAAAACAATTACAAAGTAGGTTTCACTTTATGCTCAATGACATCGCGTCAGACTGAGAAAAAAGTGAAGAGACCAACTTGACTCCTAGCGACAATACTGACTGGATAAGGGAAAAGGAGGCCTTTACACTACACTGGAGCTTTGAACAGATGAGATTCTTGAAATCACATGATTTTCGCGGGATAAAGGTTAAATAAATGGTCAAGGACTCACAATTAAGGTAGGACCGCTCCAGGCGGAACTGCACTGCATCGGATCTGCACCGCATCGGATCTGAGCGACACGACGCGACAAATGAAGAAAATATAATTTAAGTATTTGTAATTCCAAAGACATAATGACCTCCAGAATAAGAATTATATGAACACAGTTTCCAAAAAACAAATAACTTGAGACAGACATAATTAAAAAAATAGGAGATAAAAAAAAATGAAATTATATTTTGTCCATATTGGTCAGAGGTCGCTTAGCTACAGTTACTGGTATATATTTCATAGAACCGCTGTATTTCAAATGCAGTTAAACAAAAAATGTCGCTTCGTGTCGTTGGTTACACCGCGGTGCAATTCAGTCTGGTGCGAGCTTAACCTTAAGACTACATTTTAAATTTATTGTTAATTCATTATACGTGTACTTTGAATCGAATCCTAATTATGATGGCGTTCTATAAATTCTAAAATGTCAAGGTAAATATTCTGATAAGTCCTCGTGCAGCAATAAAAAAAAAACAAGTATTTTCACATTTCGTTGAATCGGATTGCTGTTTTGTACCTACCGGTCAAATGTATTCAACTTTGTTGAGACAATCAAAGACATCTATTCTGACAAAAACACGAAAGAAAATTCGGACCTTTTTTCTAAGAATGTTATAGAATTAATAACGTACATCGACACACATGTCATATGATTGCATATATCATAATTGCGAGTTATCTTAAAAATATTTATCAGTGTGATAAAATTGGTAGGGTAATAAATGATAAGGTTACAATTGGATATCTGCAATGAATTGAAAATACATCAATCCCGGCAATATTTACTTCTGTTTATAATATTAAAACAAAGTGAAATGCCCATTGGGCCTACAAAAATATAATTTTACCTTAGTCCAGTAGAAATCCGTTCAACCTTAACCGATTGCCCCGGAACTAGGCGGAATCTATATGTATATAATTCAAATGTATGTATATGTCGAAGTACGTATTGGACAAGTTATGGTAAGCCAATTCTCAAATAACTGCCATAGTCATAGAAAAGAAAATATCTTAAACAGAAATTCCTAATGTACCTATTAGTTTAGTAGAGTTGCGTATTTAATACGTGCCCATACAATTTGAGGGTTAATCTTTGAGTTTTCTGGGATCACATCAAATACTGACTTAACGACAATGGCACCTCTGGACTATTCAGATTCGAATAAAAAAAAATGAAATCGGTCCTCAATTTACAGAAAAAGCGGTGCACTGTATTTGCACATTTACAATTATTATTTACTTCATGTCATTGGTCATCTAAATCCCGAAAAGGCTTGTAGAGGGAAAGGTTGTGCACCGCCATCTATCGACACATTGATGAACTAACTTAAGTTCACTAGTCCTTCGGTTTTGGTGCGCGCACCATAGGTTGGACAAACAGTAAACCATCTTAATGGTTTACTGTATGGAACTTATACAATGATTTTTCACAGTAATCAAGGATGGCACATTTAATCATTTTAATTTAGTCAGGCATTTAGATAATTCGTATATTGAAATACCTGCCCATGTGAAGGACAATTCTCAACACTTTTAGCGACAAATTATTAATTTATTTACGTTTATCAACAGCATTTCCTATATTATGTACAAAATTAAAACAGTTATTAAAAATGCCTTATATGCGCATGCCAATGAAAAACGAAAATTAAATTAAAAGAAGAGAATAATTTGTTAAAAATAAGTTTTTATAACTTGTTACTAAAAAACAACTAAAAAGCTTAATATAATGTAAACCTAAGAAGAAAAATACCAAAACATACAGATCCATTTTTTTATAGTTAAAATCTTGTTACCTTTTGATGGAAAATTTAAGAACATTTAGCATATAACACCTGCATCTATAAATATATAATCCCATCAAAAACACAAATGTAAAATGAGAGCCAAGTAAAGTGAGATCTAAATGCGTGCCAAGTTCAATAATTGTTCAATGGTCAGTCCTTAAATTTATTTATACCAACAATAAATGTTATTTCTTCTTATAACTTAGTATAATAAATTGTAGCCTAAGGTATGCCTTGGCTAGTTCTCATCTACGTACATATATATGAGCAAATTTGACGTTTTTGTGAAATAGTTTATGAGTTATGAGGGGGTCAAAAGTGGCTCCAAATGGTTCGTGTAATGCAATAAAATTACACACGTTGCTGCTCGCCAGTTTTGTACTTGGAACTTGGCTGGACACCCTACCGCGTGTCTAGATATCAGATCCTTTACACGAAAAGAGAACAATCTATATATATATTATTGAGATTCTGTTGAAATGTTGGCACATTATAGTGTGATACCGTCTACTAGTCTGACATGAAGAGAACCTCAGTGAAATAAGAAATGAAGAGAAAAAGGCAATGCCGGGGTTTACACTGATACACCAGGAAAAGCATAGATTACAAATGTATCAAGACAAAAAACGACCTTAAACTGTTGGTCGCAGGACGTATTTACGTGCTCACTACCTAAATATTACGTAGCGGTGATGATATTTTTTTTTATTTTTAGTTTTTCAGGCGCTAATTCCCTTTACGGCTTGACTTTGCTTTCTTGCCCTCTTTTAAAGGAGAGGATTATGATTTTTCTTATCTTTTTACTAAGTACCATGCACACCCTTCGTTGGCATTTTCAATATACTTTTTTTTAAACTCTATTGGAAGTCATTTTTTATGTAAGTATTACATCAAATTGAACAATAGAATATTTAATGCAGCAGTAGAAATTTATAACGTGGCGCCAGTGTCACCTTACGACGATACTATTTTTATTAATCAATCGCCCAAAATATAGCAACCCTTTACAGAAAACGGCATTTTAATCGGTTGTCCAATTTTCAAGGTAAATGCCAGTAAATGGCAAAATTCTATTGCTCGCACTAACAACCTTCACTCTAATGGATGTACCTAGGTAACTTCTTCGTTCCATTGCCAAAAAGACAGTTTTTTTTTATTTAATTGTAAAGATGAAAAGCCTTTACCTTCTGGCCAAAACGGGAATCGAGTAACCGCTGCGTCCGATGACGTTACAATGTCATGATGCCGGTTCGGTGAGAAGCCGCCTGTTGAGGGAGCATAACCAGGACCAGGGCTCGGAGACCCGTCTGTAAGAGAAATAAATGATCGTAACTGATGAAATAAAATAACCTTTAACGTTCTTATGTTAAAAGGAACATGTCCTGAAACGCATGTTTCAGGACATGTTCCTTTCCGGTCCGGTCCGGTTATGTTGCTTGCTCCTAGAGCGAGAGCATCCTCGAGGGCTCTAGGAGCAAGCAACATGACCGTCACGTAAAATGTTGCGGGACTAGTGGCAAAACGCGGATTGGACAGCGGTTCATGTTGAAGATCTTTTTGTCCCTTAATGTATCCTTGTCTTTATTAAGGCTTGATTCGAAAGATAAACATGCCTTATGATTGTGGAGAATTAAAAGGAAATGCGACACTAAAGACTAAAAATTATTCGTGTGAACATGTGTTTATGTTGTTGTAGAATGTAATGTAAATCTTACCTAAAGCGCTAACTCCAATAGCATTGTATGTGTTCATAGACATGGTTTGCATCGGCTGTAAGGGACTCTGGAGCTAGAACAAAGAGATTAATAAAAATTATAAACAAGGAACAGTCAATCTTTTTATGTTCGAGCTTATTATGTATTTAAAAAGTATAATTAACTGTTGTAAATATTTTAACTGCGGCGTCATTGCTTAATTTCTATCATTTTATATCAAACTAGCGACTCCTCCCGGCTTAACACGGGTGAACATTTATTTTTGAATATTTTGAGATAAACGTAGAGAAAATGTATCTTTATGCAGGATATGACAAGTTTTTTCATAGATTTGCACGCCCTTGTACCGCACTTCGGTGCTTCCGTCACACCGACCACTTCCACACACCACCGACCACACAATATCTTCTGAATGGAATGACCGGTTTAAAATATTCAGAAAGTAATATAAGTACATTCTTGCAGTCAAACAGTCTTTAACAAGAAATGATTTATTTAAATAAGGATTAATACAAAGGTATGGTTAGCATGGTCTGATCTTGGTCGGCATTTCTATCTTTTTTTTTAAATGTAGAATAGTTAGTTAAATGACACATTTCCCGTGCAAATTAATTTTATCATCCTCAATCTTGTTTTTCTTGAAGACATGGGTCTTCAAGAAAAACAGCAGGGTAGTGCAGGGTAGTTTTGAATGTGTCCAATTTCTTTCTTTCAACATGTGGTTCCATTGGTCTATACGTTGAATTGCCACTCCTTTTCTTATATCCACTTAAGGGTTTTATTTTTTTCCATGCATATGTATCAAGATTTAATGAAAATAATTTGTATTTTCCTACACATGAGCTAAAATTACTGCTTTTACTTGCCGATATCAATGATGGACTACTGCTTGCAGAACAATTCTTTTCATCACTCAAAGTTGTGGGGTCAGCAGACGATCGAATATCACTACCGAAAATGAAATTTTGATTGCGGTGTAGTGATATATATACAAAGACAAAGGAGTCATTCTATGCTCAAGTTCTTCAGATACTATCGAAAAAATTGGATCATTATACTTGATTTTTGGATCTTGCAATTGCTCAGTATGTTTCCTAAAAACATTCCATTGAGTTACATAGCAAATTTTTGGTTTTAGACCTCTGGACATTATACCACTGTAATAAAACATGTATGGATTTTAGAAGAAGGATTAATACATTCACATTTGTAATCTACTTTTTACTAAATACACATAAGCCATTTAACGTAATATAGCATTAAGTTCACCGTACAACATTGTTTTCGTTTCGTCTAAATAATGATATATTGAATACAGTATAATAATACTGTCTACATTTTATTTTATTCTGTGGTCACAATGCTCTATCTGTTTTCATGAGATTACAAAAACATTATTATCTCAGCGAAGAGGTAAGAAATACACAATTTTATAGACCTATTATTTAGTAGAAACTTATTACTAAAAGTTAAGTACACTAGACTTCCTGATATTCCTCTCGTCTAGCAGCTAGCACACGCACAAATGTCTGTGGAGGAGAGGATTGAGGGACCAGTTTTAATCAGCGCTATCTTCGAAATGCTTCGATATTTTGCTTTATTTTTAAAAATATGTTTTAAGTCTGCTACTAAAACTTTATGTAGAAAAAGAACGGTTTTATTAATTTTATTCAGTAATATTCACTAATATATTTATCTTTGTTGTGTGGACTGAGGGACCACAGTTCAGTCGCTATATATTTTTTTATCTTTAATGCTTTGTGGTCTGTTATTTAGTAAATATCTTTACAAATTCCTAACTAAATGTCTGTATTCACAAAACCTTCTTTTATACGATACTTTCCGAGATCTGGCTGATCGTCTTTGAGAACTGAGAGACCACATTTTGTGAGTCGTAGTTCTTAATATATTTCGTTCTACAATTGTTTTAAGTCTACTACTAAATCCTAGGATTTTCATTTCGCGAATTCCCAGTGTGGTCTCTCAGCTCACACGCACATGTTTTTCTTTAGCTTTCTCAATCACTGTGCGATCAGCTCTTTCACAAAGACCATTTTGTTCTGGAGTATAACAACTTGATTTCTGATTAATACCCGCCTGTTTTAGGTAGCGTCTTTATTGTAGAATTTCAGTCCATTGTCTGACCTCAATATTTAAATTTTCTTACTTACTTAATTTCAACAACTGATCTTCTGAAAGCTTCACTCTTTTTCTTCAGTAAAAATATAAAAGTCATTCTACTATAATCATCAATGAACAACAGGAAATATCTAGCACCATTAAAAAAAATAATTTTCAACGGCCCACATATATCGGTAAAAATTATGTGTAGAGTTTTTGTACCTAGATGAGTAAGTCTTGTTTGTTTTCCCTCACAACATGTGATACATTGAGAATTGGATATGCCATTAGTGCTATTATAAGCTAAACTATCCATAACACCATTAATTTGTTAATTTCTAGAAACAGTGTTTTGTTTTCACCATCACATTACACTAGTGTTTGTTGACTTCCTCTAAGAACTATGATCCTAGTTGCGTCCATTGTAAATGATACACTAAAACACTTAAATTTTGATTTACAACATTCCTATTAATCTTTACCTATCCAATGAAAGAGGTCCCGGGTTACTCCTGTCGCATCAATTACGGAAGATCTTAACACCGCCATTCAGAAATGTATTTCGGTTTAAAGAAATTTATTTTCTTATAAAAACTGTACAGTTCATTTAGAATAAGATATGCATAACTACTCAATTAGAATATAGTATAGTATCTCCAGCGCTTATAACTATTTATTATACATTAATGTATTTTGAATTAAAATTATTTATCCATGTTAAATTACAATTCTATAATAATCATAATATATGTTATTTACTATTAATTATACATGTATATATTTTTGAATTAAGATTATTAATTGTCCATATTAAATTACGATTCAGTTATAATAATTACATAATATATTCATTTTCATATTGCAGTGCGTATTTATTAAAAATCTAAACGAAGTGTAAGAATCATTTTAGTTACTTAAGTATATTTAATCCCATATCATTATTCTTTTACACATATTATAAGCTGTAAGGTTAATTAAAGTATTGATTGAATGTTTCCCCGTAGAATATAAAAAATCCAATATGTAATTTAACTACCAACAAGTAAACAATTCCTAAATTAGCGTTCTCTCGAAGTGTAACACGAGTCACTTACAGTGTGCTGAGATATCTCTTTAGTTTATTCTTAAATACATTCATACTGCTGTTTTCTTTTATTTCATTTGGCAAGTTATTATACAGTTGGCAAGTTATTTACGATGTACAACGCCATCTATTGTGCTCAGTATAGTTTCACAGTGACCGTCTGGTGTTATGTTTGCGTAGACTCGCACTCCCACACTGGGATTATTATCCGACCGACCAAGATCCTTCTTGGTCGGTCGGATAACCGACACCACTCGAAAAACAACACCATTCTTGGTGCTGTTTTTCGAGAGTATTTATGTAGTTTATATTCTGATCAAATGGCTTGACTGATTTCGAAGTGTGCGTTGTCATTAGAATCGTATTCTTTCCCGAAGTGTTATAACTTTATAAGCTATGTGACGTAAGCAAAAAAATATGTTAAGAACTATAACGCGACTGCGTAAAAAGCGGTCTAATAAGGAATAATTGTAAAAACAAGATAATAATAATTCAAAAAGAAATCCAGTAATGCTTAGATACAAAAATGGGCAACTTCGAGCCGTGAGATATGGAACTACATTGACGAAAGTATTGATTCCCAATACTTTTTGACTACTTTATAGTTACATCTTTTAGTAGCAAATACCTACTCAATGATTCTATAGAGGCACCCTATGTAGTTAGTCGGATCGTATTTCTAAAAAATTAATTAGAACCAAGGCGGAGAAAAATAAAGAAAAAGAGCCGTCACTCCGCCCTCTTGTGCGTACCATAGAACGCTGGCAGCATGCGTGTTTTTAATCTTCTCTTGATAATAATTTCTAGATACGGGAATTTAAGAAGAATATAAATAAATAAATAAATATAATTCCGGGACAACTCACACACGGTTATCTGATCCCAAGCTAAGCAGAACTTGTGTTATGGTAAACAGCCAACTGATAAACATACTTAGGTATATACCTGTTGTACTTATACTATATATACATTTTACCTGTAATAATAGTAATATGTGTGGATGTAAATAAAAAATTTAAATACATACATATTATACACAAATTACACCCAGACACAGAACAAATGATCGTGCTCATCACACAATGATTTATCCTCGATCCTTATCGAACCCACGACCTCCGGTATAGCAGTCAGGGTCACCAACCACTAGACCAACTGGACAGTCAAAATATATTGGGACCCATGTTTTGTCATTCTCTATTCGTTGGTTGGTATAGAACTATAAATTCTGCTTCTTCTCATAGTAGTTCTTCTGCAATTAAAAGAGACTGTTTTTGTAATAGCGTCATGCATTCATTGACATAACATAAAGCTGCGACTTTCGCTTACACTCGTATTTTTTCTACAATTCTGAAAAATCCGCAACAATTACCACCCGCAGGTAAACCTACAATACAATTAATTTTATTAAATTTGACGGCATGCTCAGGAATTATTTTTAATCTGTTCTTCTAATCACAATACTTTTCTCAGCTATTTCTTCGATAAAGTCGTTTATTGAACAGTCATAGCGCCAATTTGCGAACATACAGTTTTACTGCTTTTTGATACGCTACTCAAATTTTAATCTCGATTTAATTACTGAAATGAAATTAGCCTCCTAACACGCCATCGGAATTCATAGCGTTACCACACTTGTTTACGGCAATCTTTTACTACATTATTGTAAATGTAATTAACTTTCGAAAATTTATAATTTATGGCAATAGCAGGCGATTCCTGCAGCTGCTGACAGTTATTTTTTTTTTCTTTCAAGAAAATTAACGTTTCTGATTTATTTCTCTAATCAATGATAAGGAGGAAAAGAAAAAACCCTAGTTTTTCGTTTGTTTTTATCACAAACTGTTTAGATCTCCGCATGGGCATACAATATTTATACACAAACGTATTCTTTCGTGTAGGTCCTTTGCGTATGTAGAAGTTTGAATAAATGTGAAACCGGGACACAGGGAATAAAATAAATAGAACCGAACGGACCGTTTTATTTTAAAGAAAACGTCCCATTTCTTAAATAATTAATAAAATAATGTTTTATTTTCATTTCCGAAAAATCTTCTTTTGGACATGAAGAGGAAAAGGTATCATAATTTCAGTTAATAGTTGAATTCATTTTTTTCTAGTATATAGCAGTTACACGAACAATGTTTTTTTAGGGTGTCATACCCAAAGGGTAAAAACGGGACCCTATTACTAAGACTTCGCGTCTTTCTGTCACCAGGCTATATGTCAAGAACCGCGATAGCGAGACATTTGAAATTTTATATTACTGTTTTATTTTTCTGTTGCCGTTATAACAACAAATACTATATAAAGGGGGCTCCCCTAATACTATAAAAAAATAATATTTTTTTTACCTATTTTTGCTCGGTATCAATAAATGGTAACAGATAGGCACTTTAAATATTCAGAAAATACTTAATTGTATATTTACTTTAGTAATAAATGATAAAATAAAAACAAAAAATATATTTAGGGGGTCTCTCATACAACGGTGGTACGGAACCCTTCGTGCGCGAGTCCAACTCGCACTTAATGCGGTTTGTTTTAAGTTAGTCTTACGAAACTGCCCTAAAAATATGTTGCATCGTTGAATTCTTAAGAAGCAACCTAATTTAACGACAAATCCGTTTTTCATGAAATAATTCTTTAAGAGAAAGCAAATCATCTACAAACGTTTACTCGTTAGGTTCATAGAAAAATAAAAATATGGGCACATACGCGAGAGGTTCCGCACTTTTTTGCTGGAGCTTTTATTATTAGTTGTGGTATTGTAGAGGATTTATTGTTGTATTATATTGAGATATAAACGCCGAATGCAGTGTGTGTTTTATATAATTAATTACCGTTGTCATTCTTTGAGTGCAAAGGTATGTTGTACCGACCCTTATCGTAATTTAAAACTTAAAAACATTCCAGGACTTTTTTCTAATTATTTATGCATTATGTATGTGTTGTTATGAAAGAGACCCTGAACTGCTATTCTATATTTGTAATTCCAAGAAGTTTTCTTGTTTTGTGATATTTAATCTGTGTGTGGCTGCTGCTAAAAATAAACTGGAAACTCTGGATAGTCAAATAAATAATTTGCCTCTATTAATATAACCTTTGCATTACAAATACAATTAAAAAACCTTCGGCAACGTATAGTCCGAAATTTAAAAAGTCAATATGGCGGACGTAAACTGTCCAAACAAGCAAACTGTTGTCGCTTAACACTTTGACAAATTTGGTGTTGTTGACTGATTGTCATTGCAGCGGGGAACCTTTTACATTTAAAAGTAATTCACTGAGCTCGTTTTTTTGTTAGTTAGTTTTTTCTGATGAACAAACAATACGCGGGCAATGGCATTTTATATTCAATGTTACACCTTGGATTGGCTGGAACCTGCTATTTCACCAGTGTCTTTCCCGTTGCCGCAAAAAAAATGTTTTCCACCTGTCTGAATTTTTTAGGCCCGATAATTTGCCTTAGTTACTTCTTATATAGTCAGTTACCTAGGTCTGTTTTAAAATCATTACAGACGTTTCGAAGATTCACCGGAACAGAAGAACAACAATTAAACAAAAAAAACTGGTTTTATGCTGTATAGTTTGTACCTACTATACAGCATAAAACCAGTTATCTTAGCTCATATAGGTAACTATATGAACTAAAGAAACAATGTTTTTGACATTACAAAAAGATTCACTTCAATTATATTTATTTCTGTTGACGATGATGATAACACGTTTAATACTGTATTCATTAATATCATGTAGATCTTAATATGGATATTAGTAATACCTGTCCTTGTATTTGATGTGTAGCGAAGGGATTGACGGCGACAGGCGACGACTGGTGGGGCAGCGCGCTGTGTGGCGAACACCCGGGTGGACTGCGGGCCATACTTCCGCACGCGCCCGCGTACCCGAGCCCGCTCGGCGACTGCGTTAGCCATGTACTGGAAACATTAAAACAACGTGTTACACTCAACACCAAATCGACGCGACGACTAATTTAACATTGTGTTTCATGTTTGACTAACTTAGTAAGTAGTACTGATGAAACAACAAATTAAATAATAAAAAAGTAAAGTCTACATTTCCAATTCTAACAGATTTTAGGCTATGTGTGCGTACTTTGTGTGCAATATGTTTGATAATAACCTGAATAAATCAATGAAACCATGAAAACACGTGTTTTGAATAATCTAATTAATTCAATGCTAACTAATCTTAAGGACAGATTTCTACACTGCGTAAATATTTTCAAAGGCATATATTATATACCAGAAACCAAAGAGGATATCGTTAAAATGAAAACCTTGAACAGTTTCTTAAGTCGCCGTGGCATAGGCAGAGATAAAGCGAACAAACCCCGCCCATCTTACCTGCTTTCGACCAATAGCACATCAGTGCCTTTCAACAATTGTTTTCCATTATTATAGCCGATGTCCTAACCAACGAATTTATGACCTGATGGCTAACTTACAATCCCATATTCAAATAAATCTGAATAGTTTACTGTTTGCGTGTTATTGAAAGCAGTCATAATACCTATGTTTAGAACTTGTTTAGCTTTGCTTTGCTGTTGCTCTATCTTTGCTTAGGACGCAAGGCTGTCGTCATGAGCACTATAGGCGCGCTATCAGGCCTAGTCACGCTAGTATGCAAGGTCGTATTAGACAGATGCTGTTAAACCAAGATTGCTTCAATTATCTAGACTCTTATTGAAACCATCATTAAATTATTGTCAAAATTGCGTCAGTCAGTATTAAATAGTCAAATCAAACATTTAATACATTTTATTTATTATTTCATACCTTCATTAGGCACTATTTTGAATTATTATTACATATACTTAACCTATTTAGGGTATGTATTTAGCAAGTATAGGTACGCTCAGTACGCAAATACATTAGTACAAAGTAACCGATATCAAATCGGGTAACACGAGCGATATCGCGTGAGTTATATAAGATAGGTACCTTGCTTATCAAATGGACGGCCACATTCGATAAACTTTCAAAAGTTCGAATTTTCAACCAATTAAACTTGTTATCGATAAAATTGTATTTGTATTGTTTATATTGTTTATAATAAGGAATAATTTGCCTTTTATCATCTTTGTTATTTAAGGTCAGATCTGATACCTGTTGTGGTACTATGACATTCATTGATAAATGTGTAATTGAAAAGGTCACGTAAATCGGAATTAAAATTCTTCAATAACGTATCAGCACATTATTAGATTTTGTTTTGTAAACACTAGCAGAGAACGTAAATATTTATTATAATTAATGTGTAATAATAATGTCATAGTGTTAACACTTTCAACTTGCCGTTTGAAAATATATAGCAGTACATAGATCAAGTTTGACCAATTTCTGTAGCTACTAATCGTTATCACAAATCGAAAAAATATAGACGTAAACACAGCTATACTATTTTCAAACCAATTTGTTTAGATAATTTAGGCATTCCCTCATAAACATGCAGAATTTCGACGTTAATTACGTTTTACGACACATTTATTTAATTCTGTTTTATAAATATTCAACCTGTTTATTAATCGTTAAGTCGACTTTAAATCGAATTAAAATTTCGTAACATCAGACAGAAAAAACTGAATATTCAACTAAATGGCAACATCTGTACTAATTTATAGGAATTAAAAAGGTGCAAATACACTCACGTATCATAGCGAGGGTAGGAAGGTGGATGGTACGGAGAAGCTGGTCCAAAGTAATTCCTGGCCCCCAGCGGCAGTGGCTGCATGTGGGGTGGCACGTGCTGGCCCACATGGGTCACGTGGTAGCCGTACGGCTTGGAGTACGGCGTGGCTCGGAAAGGTCTCTTCATTCTCCGTCGTCGCCTGAAGTTTCCGTTTTCGAACATCTCTCCGCATTGAGGATCTACAACAATACTACGCTCACCACCCAAGAGTCTATAAACATGGGAGCAGGTACATATCGCAAGCAATTCGCTTTCTGAGGGGTTTTAAAGAAGATGATAGTGAATGATCGCGTAGCAATCGGCAGGCATTCGCATTGCTTTAAATACTAACACAAAAATAAGTATAATCAGCAACGGTAGTGAGATTACATTTGGACCTAATTGACAATTTCGAAGTTTGGACATCGAGGGTGGAGTACACATTATGTTAACTGCTGCCATTGAGTACCTTATATTTAAAATATACAATTTCTTTATAATGTAGTAACTTACCTAGCGTCCAGTAATTGCCTTTACGCTCACCGCCACCTTCTCTTGGGACTTTTATGAAGCACTCGTTTAGACTTAAGTTGTGCCGAATAGAATTTTGCCATCCTTTTTTATTCTTTTCGAAAAATGGAAATTCCTTGGTGATATAAGCGTAAATTTCACTTAGCGTAGCGCGTTTAGTTTGGCTGTTCTGTATGGCCATCGTTATGAGAGCTACGTAGGAGTAGGGTGGTTTGGTTAGAGCCTGCGAAGTCGGCGTAGTGGACTGTGGCTTCATTTCAGAATTTCCCGGGCTGGTAGGGGCCGATGACTTAGATTTACTCTTTGTTTCATTGCTGCTGGATAACATATCAATTCGTTAAAACACATTTTTTTTTCTTAAAATAGAATACAAATGCCAAGCAAGTTTTATTAATAGGGTAGATGACTAGGTATGAAAAGTCAAAATTTATTTAGTCCGCCATTTAGATAATCAAAATATAATAGACACATATTTTTTCTTTTCTCAACTAAATTACAAAATACGAAGATAAACCGCTGTAAAGTTCAGGAGTGGGGGCTTGTGACGTCACGGCTAGGTACAATTTGTACTCAAACGTGACGTCACGCAAGAATTGTACTCGCTGTATCTTCGTAATTCTTTGTTTACGGGACTAAACAAAAAATACGTGTCTAATATTTTTTTCTTATCTAAAAGATGGACATAAAAATAAAAATTTGTCATCATCCCTATTCTTAAGAATTACTTGCATCTAGAATTACAATATAAAAATGTTAAAATGGGGGCATTATTACAATAATAAGTAATAAGTACACACTTGTTGTTTGAATTGCTGTCGTCCCTCGGGAGCGCAGGTAGCGACAGTGTCTGGTAGACCCGTGACAATTCTTCTTCCCCCTTTACAGCTTGGGAGTTAGATCCATCGGTGTTGCCATCTTGAAGGCATATTCGACTGTCATAGGGCGAAGCACCTGCATGCAACAAAATTTAGACAATGAGACTTAGTAGTCGCACAATAAATACTAAAACAGAATAGGGATTTTGATGACAAAGTTTTACCTTAGCTTGACTACGGCATCGACTTTTAAATTACGGTAATATTAGCATATTTATTTATTTGGGACAAACAAACATATTTTATTACATATTTAACATAAAGACTGCTTAAATGTTAAATTAACAAAGAACCCATCATAAGATCGAAATCAAGAATAAGATTCCTTTTTTAAGTTTTCATTTGAATTCTAACTATAGAACACCTACAATTTTATAATTTTAAGATAATTTCGCGTAGCTCTAACAAAAACACCGAAGTTGTACCTAAAAGGACGTTTCTTACTTTTATTTTTTGTACTTATACCTTTAGGCATTTAATAATGTCTATCCGGTTCGCGTATTAAAACAGTTATACAGTGATCCTAATAAGTAGATAGAGAATTATAAAACTAAGACTGGATTATTATTTAAGAAGAATTTTACTCCCATTTAAATTGAACACGTTTTAAACGTAGTAAAATAGTAATAATTATGACGTGTATATCCTTTTCGTTAAAGTAATTTCCAAAAAGAGAAAATTAAATAAAAATAAATCAGGATATCAGTTTAATTTTGTTGAGTGTTAAAGCTAAATGGTGTTTCAGAATTAGAAGAGAACTGTAAAGATGGTTTACTTTACTACTTACTAGCTGTACCCGGCATGCGTTGCAATGCAATTTTTTCTACCTAGCACCTGCCTACTACTTGCCTACTACCTACCTACTACCACTTAGGGATATGAAAAATAGATAGTAGCCGATTCTCAGACCTACTGAATATGCATATAAAATTTCATAAAAATCGGTCAAGCCGTTTCGGAGGAGTATGGTAACTAACATTGTGACACGACAATTTTATATATAAGATTAACTTTTAGCTTCAAAGTGTTATAAAAGTAAGCTTTATTCCACTATCAACCTGAAACCCTCTTAGCGTTTATAATTACAAATAAGATCACATTTCAACTACTGTGGTATAATTACCTTATTAAATTAAGTTTTTTTAGTAAAATTATGTGAACTGTAAAAGACACCTACTATTGAAACAATACTTAATATTACCAATCTACTTATTTGTTGGCGAAGATGAAATAGCGGTAAGAATAAATTTGCAGCAAATAACGACCATTATGTACAGCTCTTAATTGCTATTTACTAAAGTAGCGTGCTGGTGTGTAACAAAAGTTCTGTTTAAAGTACCTACACATACAATATACATTATTGTTATTATGTTGTAACATTTAACACTCGAGATTTAGCCAATCTTACGCGTACGTGCCTCCCGATACGGGTTTCTTGGAATTCGTCGCTTAACGTTGTAGGTAGCTAAACATGCCCGCTACATACTTTTATAGGTACCCATGTGGCCATGGTTACAGAGCTACTTATTTGAACACAAATTGGATGAAAATACGAATTATATATTGAGAGTTTTTGAGTTCAAATTCTAGGTGTTTAAACATATTTGTCTTGATTATATTACATTTCCCATTGTTGTAAAACTTATCGATGTGGTATGAGTTATAAGTTAATACCAAAAGGGGCGAAGCAAAGAGGTATAATTCCACAATTTGCGTGTGTAGAAGAATGCGTCAGACAGACGCCGCACGCCGATGTAGTTGCATATCGGATTCGAGCCGAGCCGCGAACACCGCAAGGTATTGTGTCGCTTATAGAACAATGCGTCGTATTTATAAAACATTAAAAGCCGGCGTATCGTTCGTGAAATTAATAACAAATAACAATTGTGAAACGTTAGTTCGGGAGCAGTGCGAATTACCCATGCCGTTGAATAACTGGCTACTGAATGTTCACCGAGTTGTGGGACTCATCTCGTACACAAAGCAATAAAAACAGGCTCTTCGATCAGCCTTAACGACCGTATTAACACTAATTTATCATATTTTCTTTAGTCAAAATTAGATGTCGGGTTAATCTCATCATTTTGTGTCATATCTTCAAATGCTCTATAACAAAATATTTTGTAAACTGTAAGCTAAAATAACATCATCATCATATTTTTTTGGAATTTCAGAACTCTACTTTTTAACAAATAATTAAAGATTACGGTACGAATCTAAGCACATAATGCATTTGATAACATATGCGGAATTACGCATGGCTGTGCATCTGTGCTACACAGCTATCAAACTGCATTGATAAGAGTAATCAAAGCAAGTAAAAAAGCAAGTTATCGTTACACCTGTCGAGGTATTGCATAATACCTACTCATATAGGTATTTTTTATGCTTAATCTTATGGATGAGTTCATCAAAGGTACGATTGTTGTACCCGTTTATAAGGCATTATTGAAACAATAGTTTAAACAGCTGTACCTACCTACTATGTTCTGAAATTTATTCATCGCATAAATATTTAGAAACACTCCATGTTGTGCGTGAACTGCAATCCTTAGTAGCAGCCGCAATAGGAGTGACAAAAATCTCTATTATAAAAAAATGAAACATTTTTTAGCTCGAATACAAAATTTTGATCAAGAAATGATACTTTCTGCGGAAAATGTCGAACATATTGTTGTTGAATGTTACGACGTTTAGCGTTTGTATTTTAAAGTAAAAAATTCTTTATGTTTTCGTTAGTAAGGTCTTTAGTAAATACATGTAAAATCTATTACCCAAAAGACTGGTTATTTAAACTTTTACTACACGACTGCAAAAACGTGTAAATATATAGTATTACAGATAGAAAGAATTCCTTCGATCTAATCTAAGTTAGACCAATGCCTTTAATTTTCATAGATTGATGAAAGCATTCTGTTATTTAATGAATAATCAATGTGTTATGTAATACAAATATACATACATACAAATCAAGTAAATATAGGAAATATGTACATAAATCGAGGAAAAACGATGTTCCCCTCAATATACAAAAACAATACGTTTTTAACTACGGACTATAAGTAATTTTCGTTTGCTTAACATGACTTTTGATATGACAATGATCTATCATCTTTTAAATTATAATTACACAAATAAATAAAATTGATTTTCTGCTAAAGTACCGATACTCATTTAATTTGCGCTAAAAGTTCAAATTCAAATAACTTAGATTTAAGTACGTACTTTTGATACTTTGATGAACAGCTTTTTAAAGTTTTTCGCCTATCAGCTTATTCGTCAAAAGTAGGATTATTGTAGAGTAAGGTAACATTTGAAGTCTAAATAATGATCGTAACAATCAATATTATTTTTTCTGAGGCGAGAGTATTACGTGTCTGAGCTCATTCCATGATTTAATAGCTGAGGAAACTAATATTGACGTCGCACACGGAGAATGCGAACTGTCTCACATTGCCTTTTCTAGCTATGAACAAATATCTAGCTGCGATGCCTTGTGTGAATAAAATATTGTGCAAATCTTTGGCTTACACTAAAGAATAATGTATTAACACAAGCATTCATAGTTATGTGCTTGTAGGTATCAATTTAAGAGCATCGACTGTATAGGTAGATGTTCAATTTTAATACAGACCATGTTATTTTCTCGTTTTACTGTATAATCTATTTGTAATATTTGGATGTTTTAGTGGGCGAAATGTCGTCGATACGAGAACAAATCTTTGGCAAATCAACGAAAACAATGTAAACAAGATTTCATCAGCATTAGCTTACTAAGGCAAAAATAATATTTAACAAGGAATATCCCCTAAAGAATCACTTGTAATAAAGTAGCGACGATAACTTAGGTTCCCATACCTTGGGGCAAGAAACATAATATTCTCATCATTAGCGACCTATCTGTCTTTACGGGGTGAAAAACCTTGAGGCCATTATTATCAAACACCTGGTTACGAACGAGAGAAAGAAGTCGGGTTTATTTGAAAATAAAACGTAACAAGCCATTAATCTTTACTAAGATGTTTGGAATTGTTAAAAAGAGTTTCGAATATGTTTGTAAATAACGCTAGTTTCATTTGTAAACGAACACTTTCAGATAATTTGTTCGATTGAGTTATGTTTGCGACAAATTAAAACTGAATTTATTCTCTTTCAATTGACATTTATATTAAATTACAGAGTTTCAAAGACTTAGACGCTAAAGGTATTCTAACGAAAATCAGTGTGTATGACGACTACTGACTGACCGTATATTTAAGTGCCATTTCATACTTATAAATATTATATTTCCAGATCGCTTATGTTTCCAAAGAAAAGCAAACAAAGACATATTAAAAAGGCGGTAATGTTGCCTTTGCGACTTACGTTAAATAGTAGAACTCGAGCCTCCGGCGTTACTTAACGCGTCTACTGATAATGGCGTCGATACCCAACTCGTACAAAAGGTAATTGTTCTCTCAAACAATAAAGTTTAATAACGTAAGGTTCTAGGTAAGGTGCGCATTGTGGGCCGCAGTTACACCCTGATGACGGTCAATCGGTGTTATAGTTAGATAACGCCATGAACACTTCTTAAGTAACTTTACCAGCCACACTTAAAAATTACACTGGCTACTAGGTACCAAAAAGTTTAAATCTTTGCATGTTTAATGGTAATACTTTTTTCAATGAGTTTAAAGGTTAATACCTTTTAATCTCATTATGAAAACCTAAAATCCCAAGTAAGAGATTAATGTGAGTCGTAATAACTGCATGGCTTAAACATATGAAAAGAAACGTAAAATCATGGTGCCTTTTATATTTTTAATTGTAATCGGATTGTATTATGAACAGTTCGCAACAAGAGCAAAGAGGTTAAGGGGACGCGACCCGAACTGACGTCAGGGGCTCGAAGAGATCGGAGCGCGCTCGCGCCCGCTAGATACGGACAGCGTCGTTCTTTTAGATAAGCCCTGTGCTTGACTTAATCATGTTCTTATTTCAGTAATACAAATTTTCAATAACCATTACAAATCTCAGTCAGTAGCTTATTCAGCAGCACAAGCCTTATTATAGATTAAATAAAATAAAATCCCGAAAAATGCCTTTGACTTTCATGAGTAAACTACGTTTTTAATCTTTAATCTCATAAGCCCGTAACATTGGCCGTAGGTATATTTTAAAGCATAGATGTTGAAACGCAAGAACTGCAATGATAAAGCCTATCGTAAATGAATTATCAGAACAACTCGAATCGATTTCTCTCGATGTCTAATCGATTTAGGTGTAAACTGTGTTAAAGGTGGCTCAACGCGACACATAAAAGCTAGAAGTACACGCTCATATTTGTACTGGATTCGATGCGGGCTACTTTACGATCACAATCAATGCTTCTGGATAGGGTTGCCAGCTGCTAATTTCAAGATTCCTTTTCTAGTTTGATTAATACACCTAATCTGAAATACACTTTAGGTTTTATCTACAAAAAAATATGTAGAGCTTAAACATTAACACGTTTCACAGACGCATAATTTACGCCAAATACCTTGAAAATAACTACGCTAAAAAAAAACCGATTAAATTGAATATTTTGAAATACAGTTTGACATTATTACTAAACATTCATGTTAGAAAAAGCGATGGGCTCATCAAATATACGATATAATAGATTATATTTTTAAAGTTATGATAATTTTCAATAAACATTAGAGCATTTTTCACATAAACTTAGAAAACGGTTGTTCCCACATTGGTAATATAATGCTTACTGGGTCGCCCCAGGCAGTGGTGCAGGGGAAGGTATATTCCACTTTGTTCACCTGGATGATATGACCCAACGATACGACGAAAGTGATAACCTACTAAATATTATCTTCGTAATATTTAGGTCCAGCTTCGTAATATTAAGCAGAAACCAAAATTACAATATTTTTCTCGTATACTTCATCCCCCGGAAACTTATGTCATGCAATTTTTTCTACCTAGCACCTGCCTATTACCTACCTACTATCTACCTACTACTACTTAGGGGTATGAAAAATAGATAGTAGCCGATTCTCAGACCTACTGAATATGCATATAAAATTTCATAAAAATAGGTATTTTTATGAATTCACGAGAATTTTATATATAAGATTAGGATTATTTTATTTTGTTATTTACGTAAAACAAAGAAATGTTGGTCACGAGAAATTACATTTTCTGTTTAAAGTATACATAGGTATATGCCAAAAAAAAATCTCTTTGTTTTTTCAGCTGAAACAGGTTTTTATCTATTTTTGAGCCCTATTCAACATTGAAACACATTCCATGACTGTTGGAGGGTGGGGATTGTTCCATACAAAATCTACCATGGTGCTTGCTCATGGGAAAATTAAAAGCAATCAATACAAAAAAGAATTCAGGGTAGGGGTTGAAACCTAAATGTCCTACATGCTTTGGCGAATGACGACGTTAAAAATCATATTCATCGGTACTTGGTCAACTTACGTATGAAACTAATTGAAATCAAATTATTACCCACATAATCTACTCGTATCTTTCCTCATCACATTAATTAATTCCGAACCAGCGGTTCTGGTCCGAACGAACTTCTATTTTGAAGTTCATTGTATCGTAAACCCTACTCCGATACACAAAATCCGACCGAAAATTCGATATTGACAAGAGTTGCATCGTGAAATTTAATATGTCAAAATTTCCTACAACAAAATAGCTACTTATTGAATATACCTATCGAAAATATTAAATTTGATGAATTGTTACCATTATCTTGAGTTTTACACCTATGTTACAATAGTTTACTGCCTATTTATCGACTTGATCGATCGATTTCATTACTCTTCTTTGAGTGTTTATCCTTTAATGTGCAATAATAAACGGAAACTACAAGCGCTATATAAGATTCATTATTTCACATGACTGAATCATGAAGTACAGTAGTTTTCATTAGCAATAAATACACCCGGATTACTCAGATATTTCATTTATTAGGTTTCCTCAAAATTCTTAATAATGTTAATATCTTGTAGTCTTTAAAACTGCCTCTACGCATAGGAGCCAAGCCAGAGCAGAGCCGTTCTGCTCGTCGTCGTTCGCGGCTTCATGTGTGGACGAAAATGAGTCACCAATGATCACTGTCCTCGAACATAGCTTTGGCCTTTGTTTTTGTCAAAAAACGGACTATAGGGAAGCACAGTAGAGCGCGAGCCGAACACTCGGCGCCTGCTCTTTCGAGGTTCGTTAATAAGTCCACACTACACGAATTCGTGCTCGGCTTGTGAGCTTCTACGCAGTTTTAAAGTTTACAGTCTATAAACTTCCAAGACACGGACATGAGAAAACAAAAAACCCAAGGAGCATTTAAATAATATTAACAACATGTATTTAGTATTTATTTATTTCAAGTAGAATTAAATAAAAAACTACATAACATTAATACGACCATTAACGACATACAAATATAAGCAATAGAAAACTTAGGTAATAGGAAGACGATGAAAATATTTCAATGCGCTGTGTGTGCGTATTTAATGGCTAAGCAGTGGCTCTCCACTACTGATGGGACTCTTCCCATCTATCCACGAATACGTTAATTATGCCATTGCGACTAGATTTAATACTTCTGAGTAAAGGGACACATCGTGTTCTTTAGTATAAAGCCGTGAAATCCATCTGTAGGTGCAAACATGCTCGGAGTACTCCAAAATCTCAACAATCTGAACAGCAGCAGCACTTGACTATTTGTATTGTCTGTATATTTCACTGTATATTTCGTAAAATTAGCTTGTTTTTTGTTGTAATTTTATCACTTGAACATTTTACACTTCAGTCAGTAAAGATTACAACGCATAAAGCTTGGATTTAGCTTGGTTCGTTCGATCCGACCATCTTCCGAACATTGGCTATGGCACCGGCGCGGCCGGGCGGCCGAACGTTATGAATCCGAATATTTTTCAGAGTAGGACACTGTTGCGTATTTCGGTCGTGATTTTGTCAGTCCGAACATTCGCTTTCGTAATTTCGGAGTAGACCCCCAGTTTTTGACATTGTACTTTTATTGGATTTATGTAAACCAATTCATATACTAATTAATATTAAAAAAATAACCAATTATATTTTTTGATCGGTCTGGACAACAACTAAGTACACTTCTCACACGAAGAAAAATAGATTGCGTTTTTATTACTTCGCGAACTATACTTTTTACAGCGTTATGTTAAGTGGACACTACTTTCTTGACGTTGGTTTTAAGAATTTATAAGTACCTAAGCAAATCTTATGTAAGTTTATGGACGATATAATTTGAGAAAACAGAATAACGGTGCAATCAATAGGAGTCCTCAAAGTAAAATTTTGGAGCTATGAATTTCTAATAATTATACGTATCCGAGCAGAGTTTCCTTTAGTCTTGATACCAGGTACGTATACATGGTGTTAAGAAACCCCTGTCCGACCCGAAAGGGTGATATAAGGGTTCACAATCACATGCCCAAATAAAATATCAAATTTGGAAAATTCATGATAGAAACAATAATAATGGATTTTGAAATGACCCTATTTTGCCCCGAAATTCCCTAAATTTGAGATTAAAACAAAAACTACTACACCAATGTTGTCGGTATTTTTGGGGGTCTTTTGTTTGGTAATTAGGTAGCATCTGTGACGACGCCGAATCTTTCACTCAACATATGAGAAAAAAAAAATTTTAGATTATAATTTTTTTTTCTTTTTTTTTCCATTTTTTCCACATTTTTGTAATCAGATATCGATACCTAATAACACCTTCACGGGTCGGACAGGGGTTTCTTAACACCCTGTATAGAAAATCTGCGACCTTCTGCCATAACAAAATAATTGTATTATACACTAGAGCACAGCATCTGATATGAATACTACTCGGTGTAAAAAATACCATTTGCACATTTAAGATGAAAGTTGATTTAAATGACGTCTTAAACGTTCATTAATATTATTGTCAACTAGTGTCTTACACTAAGAAGAAGCAAAAAGAAAAAATATTAGAAAAATGTTAAGAAAGACAATTTTGTAAAGCTATTTATTCTTACTACATTCTCAATGAGTAATTAAAGCTAATTTTATACACGTATAAATATTCCAAAAAAAGCATCTAGAAAAGAGCGATCAACTATATGATTATCGTGAAATGTTTGTCTTGAAATCGAAGCTTACGAAAACAGTTTATTAAATTCGCCATAATACTTACATTTATCTTAGTTCTATCGTTTTTACTATACTCTACTATTTTGAACTGTCAGTTACATAAAATAAGAAAATTTTGTTGTTTGGTAAACATACTTTCAGTTGTTTTTCCTTTAGATACCTGAAAAAGATAAATAAAAGAAAAGTAAGGCTCTCTTTAATACTCTTTCGTTTTCATTATCCTGGCCTCGATACAATTTAAGATTTTTTTTTCTCTAATTTATTTATTTGCATAGTTACCTGTTGCAAGTTGCAACCTGCCAATTTTTATGTATTTTAAAACACAATTGACTCACGGTAAAGAACCATTACCTTAATAGTGATCCAATAGACATGATGAAATAGAAATGACGCCAAAAGGCGTTCAAGACCAACAGCAACTTAATTCTTAAAACAATAATACCTATGTAAAACAAATAATTCGGATAGCAGGTTAGTAAAATTGTATGCATCTTTTTAATCTGATCGTTTAGTATGATGTATTATCTATGCTAAAGTGACAATCCATATATGCATGCACACATCCAACTACGTGATATCTACCTACATATCAACACGAGCTTGTACTAGGTTGAAACACAATGATCTCATAGAATATAGCAAGGAACAGAACGCTGTGATTATAATGTAAACATATTTTGTACCTACTTACCTACATATCATAAACATGAACACTTAAGCATGACGTGGCATTATGTAACTTAGTACGAAGCAAATGATTAGAAACCTAGAAAATGAATTGTAGGAACTTATAACGGCCGCCTACCTACGTACCTACTTGTAACAGGAGTTCCTTGTATGAGTATAATTATTAACTAAACCTATATACATGCTCAAGATGCTTAACTCTAACAAATTCACTAAAGTACTAAAATAATTATAAACAAATAAAGATAACTGTTGTTTGTAATTGAATGAAGAGTTATAGATGCTTTTGATTTTGCGCAGCGGTGGGTTACCGCCTTAATTCTTGCGTCTGGGCTCGACAAAAGGCAAAAATATAAAGTATATTATTTTTTTGTATGTTACATGTTTTTAGATTCCTACTTCGTATGAAAAATATATTTAATGAGTGTGTTGCCACAATTATCAGCTTTTACGTCTGGATTTTCTCTTATTACAGTTTTCGACCCTTGTTCACTATTTTTTTACATTATTTTATTTACCTTCGACATTAAGTGTAAAAAAGGTACGAAGAAACTGTCATCTTAGGTACTCGTCCAATATCATTTTTAGGCAGCCAAAAGCGCTGAGGGACGCACATACAGACGAATGTAGGTATGTGTTCGTGCCTACTATTCCACCTTGTGAAAGGTACGCAGGTACGTCAGGAGTTATCCTTTATATATTTTTACGTGAGAAAATATGGCTTTAAAAATTTAAGTTCTATGTAAAATAGGAAATTCCTGAAAAGTGCAGTTGTCCTTTTATTTTTTGCAGTTTTCAAAGTATAATTATGAAAATCATAGCCAGATTGCCGTAAAGCGATCTAGGTATCTTCTTATTATTCAGAGAGTTACGTAATAGGTAAGATGACCCTCTGTCGGTGACCCTCGGTAGTGCGGTGACACTTTTTTTTTACGTTATTTTTTGAGTAAAGAAGGTAAAAAAAGTTGTAGTTATTTTTTTATCTTTCCGTAATACCTTGGAATTTATTAAAAAAATGGCATCACTAAATTGAGCACTATGTTAGACTTGCCCCTAGTCTCTCAAATTACATACCTGGACTCAGGTATCTAGGGGTAACTATTTACCACGTGGAAGTAAAGTAGGTATAATGATCTTAAAAAGTTTGAAATGTTATCATTTGGTTCACAGTAGACAAACTGATTAAAAAACGCACATTTTTCTTAAATAAATTATGTCTGTAAATCATGTGTTTTAAAGCCATTAAGTTCGCTGTTGCCACCGTAGACCCAAGCCATTTTCTAAACAAAAGCTGCTGTAACAAGCGGGTGACTACCTTCTGACGCAAGTCGACTTTAATTCCAAACTTCAAGGATCCCTGTTAGCTCCCTGAAAATAGCACGAGTTTTTAGTGCGGAGAGCCGCGGCGACCGGACGGCATTAATGACTTAGCAATTTACTCCTCAAATCAAATCCTACTGCGTCGTACGTTATTTCAGTGCAAGGCGATTAAATCTATCAATGAATTTCCGGCAGCGGGCGCTTGACACTTTTAATATCGCCAATCAACCCGAGACCGTTCTGAATGAACAATACTGGTTGGGTCGTAAATTAAATATTCCTAAGTTCGTACCAACACAACAAACGTTTGATGTGGTACGACGTTAAGTCACAGTCGGTAAGTTGAAACACAAAGTGGTACTTACAGCAACAATACGAGCATTATGTAAAAACGAAACACGATAGGTATTATTTGACATAGGTATATAGTAAATAAAAAAGTTACCATGTGCTTGTTAATGAATATTTTAGTCGTTTAACGTTCCAAATTGAATACAACACATCTCTTTAGTATGTTTACAATTTCTCCTAATGATCACTAATACCTACTTACCCTTATAAGACAACTAATTAAAATATGATATGAGATTCGTTAAACGTCGCGTCGCAGAAATAGATATCGGGTGCGTAGCCGGAGGAAGGGTGTATCAAATCACGTCCCCTTGTTTAATAAATGGATTTATCTGCAGGTAATTAACTACAAATACTTATGTAACATACTTAATCGAATTCACCGAAATTTATGTTTTTCTTTATGGACTCCTACTTGTTTGTTCAAATCTGTAGTTATAAGGTATCAGATAAATTGTGAAACAGAAGAATTTCTCTACAATAGGGCTAAAGTAAACCCAATTGCGCAATCACAATATTGAAGTTAATTAGTAGTTACGTGGAGTAAAAAACAATCAATCCGTGGCTAGGAAGATCCATTCGTGCCTCGGCAATTCGGAAAGCACGTTGACTATTGGTCCCGACTGCCATTGGACATCTTTGACAAACTTTAGAATTTTGACAAATAATCTTTCCATGGAATTTCCCCTTTTGAAGGGCAGATAGGCATTCGCTTTTATTCAAATAGTCACTTGTATTTAGCTGAATCTGATAAGACAGATTAGGCACAAAAAGACTAAACTAAAAAGTCTAAAACTAATCTAATGATTACTGTCTAAAAAGTTTGATAAAATATTTTGCATTTGACAGCTCAGTTCTTGAAAATTAACCAGTCCAGTTCAATATACGGTGTTACCTAATGAAACGGGTACTGAAACTCACATGTGCACTTGCTCCAAGTATACAGTATTCTCCATAAAATACAGAAGTCATTCAGTGGCATCCACTATGACTCCAACCTTACTTGGGAAAAGGATAGGCAGAAGATTTAAATCTTAGGTATGTACTTTAAACAGTGTCAATTAGCCTATTGCCCTATTTTAAGTATACATTTCTATTTCTATCTACTACGAACAACAAGTATTAATAGAGCAGTATTAGTTAGCGGCTTATCGATATGCCCACGAAATAGTCATTGTACAGAATAAAATTTACAAAAATATTTCTTGGGTATCTGCTAATAGGATAAATGGCTGGATAGGTGTGTAAAGATAAAATTTATTTAGTCCGTCAGATAGATAATGAAAAAATATTGGACAAATAAGAAGAAAACCAAGTACGTAATGTAAATCAAAGCTCAGGAACACGTGTAATGACGTTATGCTTTCGTGCAAAATGTACAAAAGTCGTGAGTTTTAGGTAACGCAAAAATAGAAAAAAAAACCGTCAAGTGCGAGTCGGACTCGCGCACTGAGGGTTCCGTACAACAGTTTGTATGGGAGCCCAAAGTATTTATTTTATTTTGTTTTTAGTATTTGTTGTTTTAGCGGCAACAGAAATACATTTGTGAAAATTTAAACGGTCTCGCTATCGCGGTTCTTGAGATACAGCTTGGTGACAGACGGACGGACAGACAGCGAAGTCATAGTAGGTTATTATAGGGTCTCGTTTTTAACCTTTGGTTACGGAACCCTAAAAATGAGAGTTTTTAATTATGTATCTGACGGGCATTAAAAAATTGTCATTTGTTAGTGTATTGTGTGTAATTTTATGATACTAACCTGGGTGGTGTAGGCTGACCGAGCAAAGGTTCGTTGAAGCAGCCAACGAATAAGAAGGCTCATCTTTGGGCTTCAGCAGTTCATGTGTAGACACCGCGTGAATCGACAGCTCCTGATAAAATTAACAAATTTTAGCACAAACAACAGATATTATACACAATATCGTAAGTATGTAGGATCATAAGTAAGTTGTATATTTGTAAACCCTTGATTTTTTATATCCCTCTCGATATTTTATAAAGTAACCGTTTTTTTTTAATATATCTACCCCGTTTCTCTCTCACAAATAAATATAATATAACGGCACCTCTTAAACTAAATGCCATCGAGCCGTTTAGGCGTGCGAAAAATTCACCCGAAAGACATAACCGTAGGATGGTTACGGTCGATGCATTCGGGAAAAAAAAAAAAAAAAAAAACAAAATGAAAACATTGTGGAATTTTTTTCTCATTTATCCTAAAAAAAATACACGATATTATTTATTGCTTTTTGTGTTCCGATAATATTTGTTGATTATATTTATTTGTTTTATAGGGTAAAATATATTATCCGTACTTATACTACTTCACATTTAGCGCGTTCATTTAATTTATTTGTGATCTGTTTGAATTCACTTAAATCGCTCCGAATATTAAGTACTTATCAAACCAATATCGTGTGTTAAAATATATATATATTTATTTTGATCTCTTACATGAGTATGCGTACAAACAGTTAGTCAATTTATTGTGATTCTTTAATTACATGAAACACATTATAGCGCAAAATCTATGTAACATTAAATATATATATTTTTACAATTCAGCATGAGTACATTTGTATTGTGGTTTTTGAGGTTTTGCACGACTGCTTCAAACATTCGTTGCTTTAACCAGTAAAGATGTATATGTTAAAACACCTAATTGAAAAATCCAAGAACTTACCAAACAACGTATTACTAATACTACGCGAGCTTGCCTTAGATATCTATAGAAAACAGTAATGTCAAAAAACAAATTAGCGTCCATCGCATAAACACGTGCGAACTATATTTTTCTAATCTAAATATTAAATCGAATCCCGAAGAGATGCCCAATAAATATTGTACAATATCTATTTTTAAATACGTAGGATGCTTTCTCCGATCTTGAATGAACGAGTCGACCCTCCTCGTAATGTCTTTGCTTGGTGCGTCGTGGCCCAAGACATGGGCGAATAACGAGCTTCGCCAAATTCACGGCGGAAAAAAAATACATAACGTGAAGAACGAAGTTGGATTTGCTTTTCTATAAGATTTGTAACGTGGTAGAAACACCATTTCTTAAGTCCTACACTTAGAATAACCTTAATATTCCAAAAACTAAATTATTTTTACGGTTTCACCTCTTTAATAGAGTTAGTTTTAAAACTGATACCTATAACATTAATCTAACAGTAATAGATCCAGAATGAGGAAAGTACATTATTGAATATAACTACAAGATACCGTTGCTAGATAGGCAAAACAATCGGATATAATACGCATTTATGGCTACCGCTCTCCGCCTATGTCATACACTAAAGCGTTTGCTTTTTGACAGTGTCAGCTATATCCGAGCTGATTTGTTCGCAACAGCTGCGTGAGCGCACCTATTAACCGCTGATACATGTTTGTCAGCCGGCTATTAGGGTGAAAGAGATAAAATTTCGGAATCATCTATATAAGAGCGAGATCGATTCATTTCTCCAATTCACGACCAATATTTATTTGCTGCATCGTGACACTCGAGAAAAATTCCTGTACCAAAAAATTAGAATTGGAATATAAATGCGAGATCTCTGTTGGCAGGTCATTTTTCTTGTTACTATATAAAGAAATATTGGTCAAGGAATTTAAAAATCTGCTAAACCAGCAGCTAGTCATCCTATATAGGTTAGCGAAACATAAAACTGTACCTACCGTAATACGCAATACTGTTGTTTGTTGTTAAGTAAGCAAACTGTATTTAAAATGTGACGAAAAAGTTTAACTATACAGGAAAATTTATAGTACTAGCTGTAACATCAGGCAGAATATTAGAATGACATTTATTACGTGTTCACTGTTTTAAGAAAAAAAATGATACTCTTGGCTACATATCAAGCGAAAATATGTTGTCAATGTTCTGTTAGTTAAACAACGTTAGTTTGTTAACATTTCAGAATGAGGTTGCAAATATATTAAAAGTTGTTAACAGATTACTTTTGAAACTATAAACAGCTTATAAAAAACTGGACAAATTTATTTTTTCGAGAATGTAAGAATAACGACTTTTATTTAAAAGGCCTACGTACATGTACCTAGGTACCTACTGATAACATATTAATAACATCACAGGTAACTTGACGTACTGCTACTAATTACCAAATATTTTTAATTTAGATAGTTTCCTATAGTTGAATTTGCATTTTTTTTTAATTTCTTTTATAAAACGTGTCTACTTACTTTAACGATAGTGTCAAGACGACTCAGTAGATCTCAGGGCGTTAAACGAAAATAGCTCGGTAATTAATGGGCGTTCTCAAGCCCACAAACTCAAAACGACTCGCTTTACGAGAATACCATCTAATCATAATATGATAATAATTATCAATTATCATTTAATTTTTTCTCTTAAATAAACCTAAGGTGTATCAAAATATAAAATAATAATACCAAACAGATTGGAAATAATCGTGTGATACTGATAACATATCAAAAATCAAAAAATCAAAATATATATCTCATATACCTCCATTATACAAATATCATGAAAACCAGGTAGATTCGGATTAAAATGAATGTAAAATAAAACATAATAATAAACGTTTATTTTTGTATTGTGTTACCATAATTGCTGTATAATTGTTTCGATTTATTGAGAAAATACTTCAACCAAACTTTTGAAATATATCAAACACGGTGCATTCCTATGAAACGTGAAACGTGATATTTTTTGTAATAACAGCTTTGATTACTTTGACCATTTCGAATGAATAAATGTATGTTGAAGCAGAAAAAATACTGCAATGTTACGGTTGAGCTTGATATTAGATCCTTAGTACACAACCAGCTTTTAACCGCGGCTCTGCCCGCACGTAGAGTAAATCCTTTCCATTAGTTCGAGTTCGTTTCCAAAATCGTTTACATATGATAGAGCCGTAAAAGCATAATAGACGAGCAAAAAGATAGTCCGACGGACCGATATGCTTTCGCATATATATTAGTATGGATAGTATGGATTATACTCTAGCTGACCCACGGTTTTACTAAAGTGGGTGTATAAACAGAACCTGGAATTATGGGTTACATGTAGTGGCTATTCTCGTGTTGTATTCAACGACAATTTTGCATCGACCATGTAATTTATTTTGCTACAAAATATTAGTTCATACTAAAATAAGGTATTATTGTAATGCGCACCCGAACTAATAATCACCTCAATAATCCGGTGTCATGAGCACATATTTTGCCGAATATACCATTTTGTATAAAAGATTAACTAAATGGTTTGGAAACTGTTTTAAACATGTTTTTTATAAACAATGCTCGATATGTATTATAATATCAATTTAAAATTACACTGGTTGGCTGGTTACACGTAGACTAAATCAAAGGAACGTCATTTCAGGACTGCATTGAAATCGTTCTGCTGTTCAAAGAGAACGTAAGATTTAGACCTAGCGGCATTGGATTAGAGTTGTTATTGATACTGTGTGGCAATGGTGTGAGAAAGAAAGGGCTCTGAAAATAGGTAAGCAGAACGTTTCGCACAGTATTGGCATGAAGAGAGTTTCAACCCTAGCTTTATTAGTAAATACCAAGTGGGTCAATTTAAGGGTTGAACAGTAAATCATCACGAAATCATTCTACTCTAAATCAATTAGATACTTAAAATCCATGTTAGATTTTTTGCATGAAATCAATTTAAAATGATATCTCATGTTATGTATGGAAATACACGTCACCAATAACTACATTGCAGCAAAGGTAAACCTACTTTCAAATATGTACTTGATAAATTAAAAACAAATTATAAACAAATAAATTCACGTGTGAATTTTATAACGGTTCAACGTGCGATAAACCCAAGTAAGTATTGTGGTATTCAATGTAGTGAGCAAAGTCAGTGCATATTTATGCAATACCTACGGTCACACGAATAGATACTGCAGTGTATGACAAACCTACGTCGACTTTATTGGCCGAGCAATCAACATAGTAACTAGTCATTAAGGTTGACATATTAACTCTAGATAAAATAAAGGATAAACCAGCGAATAACAATGATATCTCCAAAATACTGGACAATCGTGGGTTCGACTCACTTACCGTGAGTTGCGTATAAATTTTGCTGATCGTCATGGTTAATTCTCCAAACTCCTCTGTGCGGATGACGAAATTTTCTTTCATACATCGATATCACCATCAAATCACCAAACGTAAATATTTTATAAAGTTTGTATTTTTAATTGCATCTAGGGTCTGGGCCCTAAGTATTTGATGTTAATACATACATACATATAATCACGCCTCTTTCCCGTAGGTATAATTTCAACATGAAACCACCATACATTCTTTAGAAAAGAATATGATTGACAGACGGACAACAAAATAATCCCAAAGTTCCTTTTTCTTTTGAGTTACGAGAACCCTACAAATTGACAAAGACCGCAAATACTAGACCTGTCTTATCACACGTGGCACTTAGTACCTACCCATTTTGATATTATAGCAGTTACTTTTACAGAGTGATAAGTAAAATCTTGCTAAGGACATAGTTATAGAAATGAAGAGAATTGAACTGTGTTAGGACGCCCTAGCACGGAAACTATCGACATAATATTCGTTTAACGATCGAGGATCTTTAGATCCTTGGTGACAGAAAGTCCATATCGTTGGTACATATAAAATTTTTAGGTAAAAGATATTTAACATCGAACTGGTTTTTAAGACTTGAAATTTGGACACAATTTATAGGTTAAAGGGGCTCCAAAACCTTGAGCTAATCCATGATATTTTTTACGAAGGCTCTGCCTCCCTTAAGTATGTTCATGTCAAAGATGACACCTTGCTTACTATGCAATGTTGTTTGAAAGGCATTGAAGAATAGTGTTTTACATGTCGGTAAAAAATGTTGTAGGAGTGAGGATATAAAATTTAATTTAAATAGTCGTATATCAATTGATCGACCACTGTAAATTAAATGAATACCTAATACCGAATCCATATAAAATCGTATCTAATAAATAAACACACATTATATTATCGTACACTTTATATATTGAGTGTTCAAGGTACTAACCGATTGAAATAAAATAAATGTTTACTCTATTAATTGAAGAAATATTATACTCAACATACCATAATCATAATATATATTTTCAAATTTTGTGCCTATGTGTATTATGTTGTTTCAATTTATGACTCTATTGAAAATTTATAAACAGTAGAGCTAAGTAGTATTATAGTAGTAGTAAGTACAATAATAGTAGCTACAAGATTTATGCCATTAAATTCGGTGTATTTAACTTTGTTCACAAATCGTTCAATTGTTGGGCAATATCACCCACGTAAACGAAGTGAAATATACCTTAAACTCGAGCTTGGTTATAATGTTTATGAAAAGCTATGAAATTATATTATTTTTATTTATTATGTTATTTTTTTAATCTAGTGGAAAATACCCTATTCGCGGTACACAACAACAGTAAGTTATAAACAAAAATCCAACAATCTTATAGCAATGATTAAAAAAAGAATATAGTTCGCTAACGCGACATCTCAATTTTCAACGACAACATCAAATACAAAATCATCTCTAAGACAATAATATTTTGTCTAAGAGACAATAAGATTTTTCTCTCCTTCCTTTTTGTCTTACAAAACAACAATTTCTAAAATATCTTAAAATAAACTGGCTGCTTGGTTCAAAGCTTTTCCATAAAAAATAATTAAAGTTAGTTTATAAACAATACCTACTAAGAAAGTGGTTTTCAATCGAATTTGGTTTATTATAACATATTGATATGATGTATGCGTTATCTAATGAAGAGTTTTGAATACTACATCAAATTATTATAACGTGTAGGTGCATCATACTCAAATACTACTAAAAATACTACAAACGAAATCTTGTTCGGTTACGAATTCGAAATTAAAATAAAATCTTTTCACGGCACTTTTGTAAAGGCCAACCAACTTATTACAAAAATGCCATGAAAAGCTTATTAAAAGTGCAACTAGTCGGTGGTTGCTCAATTTAAACCTTTTTTATTATTATTTATGGTTTAATTTAAACTTTAATATGTGTTGTTTTAAAAATGAAAGAAAAAACAAATTATTCAATAATACCTACTTGTATTTTGTGTCAAAAAAGCCAACAAAAAAGTATTCTAGACTGCTGTTTAGAAACATCAGACAAAGTACTGTAAAGAATAAGAAGCATAAAAGAAACCTGAAAACGGATAAGACTTCATTCAGTTTTCCAAGCTGTCAATGGACATTGCAGTTTTCGATGTCAGTGCATTTGTAACTGCAAAACAAAGCAAATCCCCTTTATGGCATGAGCTCAGGTTTTCGATCAATAATACACTGATCCAAGCCTCTGAAAATATTCAGCTTTCAAAGCGAACAAGGCTTTACACTTCAAAGCGTTGGCTGTTCAAAAAAACATAAAAAAAAAATATGTTTTTAAAGGTAAACAAATGGTGCGCATCAATTCCAGGTACGCAACATGTAAACAAGGTACACCATAAATGTATATATAAAAGTTAGAATTGAAAAATAAATTTGATTTCTTTTTTTCTTCTTATATTTCAATAACGGATTAAACATATTATGAGAGATTGGAAGCCTCTGTCGATCATATTTTTATAAGCCTCAAAGGAGCCGCAATCGAATCAGATTGTTCTGCTAGTGCATAATTGTAGTACTATCAACTTAACCGTGCATTTGCCAGATACTATAGATATTTATTTTAATTCGAACTTACAAATCAGTATCGAATGCTAGACGATTTACTTTTTTGTTGTTTTCTTTATTTTGAATCTCTGTTTAAAGTATAGTTCCGGACCACTAAACAACTATAGGTACTGAATAAGTGTCAAAACATAAAGGCTTTGTTCTTTATATCAATACCAAATTTAGAATCTAAATCTTACTAAAAAAAGGTAGCAGTGCTGCTAGGGGTGTAATACCTGTCCATAGTTTCATCTCAAATCAAAGGAACGTGTGGTCAGATGTAGATATTTTGTTAAAACTACGTTTTACGGATTTTGTCGCGATTTATTTTTAGATTTATTTTTTTAGATTTTTAAATTTTCCCGACGTTTCGACACCTTTGCAGGTACCCATGATACCTGCAAAGGTGTCGAAACGTCACGGGCAGTCTGCTCGTGACCATGATACCGCGACAAAATCCGTAAAACGTAGTTTTAATTCAATGTCTGACATTCGCGTAAACCTAAGAAACCAATCGATATTATGTGTTTCAAATATTGCTGTCTCGAAAAAACAAATACTAACATGAAAACCGACGGCGTGACCATTTCAAACGTATCAGAAATATGTTTGATGGGAGCAAAAGTTTTATAGGCTCCGCGTTTGTTCACATGATCCAATACTCCTAATTTTATTGCAATAATAAATTACTTAACCATACGGAAAAATAATTAAGCACAAAAAAAGGAATTGATGACCAGGATGTCCTCGAAAAACTAAGAGATTAACAGAATACTCTCCGAAGTGTTTTTTTTATATTTAATTGTTAAACGCAAAACAATAAATAATGCAATATGAAAAGAAGACAAATTAGTTTAGGAATAGAATTATTTTTATTAAATTATTAATAAAAAAGTATTATTTGTTTGACAGAATTGCAGGCTATTCAAAACAGGAAATTAAGTAACCTGGAAAACGTAAGTGCCGATAAAAAGCTTCTGAAAACACAAAAACTATGTACACATTCTACGTCCGTCTAGCCATTTTAGAAACATAGATAGGTATAAAATAAGGGTTAATAAAATAATAATAATTGACTATTCTGGAAAAACAAATGACAAATGCCAATAAACAGTTTTTCAGATTATGGAAATTATTTTCGAAATTTAATCTATCTGTCAAAAGACATTTGATACAAGTAAAAATAAAAAGAGTAAAAATGCTACAAAGTTAATTGGCTCGTGAAATAGGCCCATTGTATGTTGTACACGACCGAATTAGCTGTATGGCTTAGCAATATTTCCGATAAGCTACTTTTTAGCTTTATCAGCTTATTTAGTTCTTTACATCCCTTATTTAAGATCGCATTTCGGTTGAAGGTGTTCCCAATGAAAGTTGACGCTCAAGTAAAATATACATATGTAAAAAGTAGTACAGGGCCACCCACGATCTCTGAACAAAACACTGAACATACTGTTGCACGTGCAGGTCACTCGGACTAGCGCTGCAATTTCTTAACACAATGAGTCCAGCGCTCGCCGCTTTGGGATTATTTAACGTCTTAGCCACATTTTTAGTCTAAGTTTATATTTGTGATAAGTTTATGATGTGATTGTGATGGTTCTATATAAAGTCAGCGTTGCAAAATGAAAAATATTTTTAGGCAGAGGACTAATGCCACTGCATTAGTCCGTGTGACAAATGAAACAAATACATCGAAATTGAACGATATTAATTAATTTTTCAATCATATCAGGTAACAATCAGTCAACACTAATTAAAAAACCCAACAAGTGCAAATCTGACTCGCGTACTGAGGGTTCCCTACGAATATTGTTTATCGTCACGGTCAAGTGCGTTTAAAAATATGTGCTCTCATGCATTGACGAATTCGTAAAAACGTATTGAATGTTAAAAAACTACAAATTAACGAGATACGAATTTTTCCCTTTATTTGTGACGTCACATTCTGGGTACACGGGACGGAGAACTGTACTCGGAAATGAATGAAAAAGGCAAAATGAATAGTAGACTACTTTAAAAAAAAAATACGTTGACATAGAAGCTTGAATTTTTATTCAATGGACCGTAGACCTGAGTATTTTTAATAAATTTTGATAGACCGACAACCAAGTCTACAAATCAGAAATCAGAAAACAAATCCTATAAAGGTTTTGTTTTCTGATTGATACCCTCATAAATGATCGTAACAAGTCTAAACATAATTAGATATTATCTTCTATAACATTATTTTTTTACACCTTTTACAAGACCAGGTTTATGTAATAGGGTAGATGACTAGGTATGAAAAGTCAAAATATATTTAGTCCGCCATTTAGATAATCAAAATATAATAGACACACATTTTTTCTTTTCTCAAATAAATTACAAAATACGAAGATAAACCGCTGTAAAGTTCAGGAGTGGGGGGCTTGTGACGTCACGGCTAGGTACAATTTGTACTCAAACGTGACGTCACGCAAGAATTGTACTCGCTGTATCTTCTTAATTCTTTGTTTACGGGACTAAACAAAAAATACGTGTCTAATATTTTTTTCTTATCTAAAAGATGGACATAAAAATAAAAATTAGTCATCATCCCCATTCCCTGCTATCGTCATTTATTCTCTTCATAGCTCCATATTACTATAAAATAATTCTGTAGTTTTCAAATTGCCCTACTTTCCTGTACCTATGCTTCGTTCCATTCGACAAATATAAAAGAACCATAACTTAGCAGTTGAAAGTATCTAATCTTCATAAATAATTGGTCAGTGTAAATTGAAGAAATTTATTTGTGCAATAATATAATAATAATAATTTAATATACACGTTACTAATATTAATGTCCGAGTAAACTACCAGGTATGGAGAATTAAAAACAAAACTTCTTAAATAACGTGTAGGTTCTACGAAGAAATTCTATAGGTATTCTGGTAAGTATAAATAATAATAACGGTTGTTAACCCTTAAATCAAAATAAAAATTAAATGATCAGATTAATACATGACATGCTATTCTATCATTCTCAATATGAAATAAAGATTAAGTATAATAAGATTTTACTTTAATTAGGTTCAATCAATAATCTAAATAAAATAAGAATGAATGATTGACGCTGAGATGACCAGTTGTAGAGATGAATGGAAGCTGAATACGCATTGCGCCTACCTCCAATAATTGGTAACAGGGTAGGGATATGATGATGATTAGCTTTAAACACAAGATATAAGGTGGCATATAAATTATAGCTAACTAATAGGAAATAATCAAATTAAATAAAATTATTAATATCTCTGATGGCTGAAATTTTTGAATAACCATTTTGAGCACTCTCGGCTGTTGCCATCCACTCTGAACTTAGCTTCACTCCACTAGTATCCATATTTCTGGCACAGATTTTCCCTTTTGCCTGCATCAAGAACTTTAGAGTTATAGTACTCGTGTAGATACATGCTAGATATTTTTGCCTACTACTTTGGTCTTTGACTTCCAATCCTTATTAGAACAATTTATGGTTTCCGAGGTCAAGATATAGGGAACCATGATTACATCAAAAGCAGGAAGCAGCCCGGAAGCAGGCTTGCGAATACCTGATGTCGTGACACCATCGGATTTTCAGCATGAATTGAACTCAGATCATTAATGTGGTTGCCTTGGGTTACATAACATTAGGATGACTTATTGTGCAAACGACATCCTTGACAGTGACACTGCCACATAATCCCCAGCAACTTAGGATTGAAATCTTAATATGAATTATATTAAGGGTGACTATGGCTTTGTCAAATTTTGCCTTCGCTGCCTTACTTCTCATTATTGTAGAAATCCGTTTCACATTATTTCCTCTAACAAGGCCTATGAGTAGGCACATAAGTAGCTGGGCAGGATATCCTTTCTTTAAAATTGATGCTCACATTTCTTGATCATTGAAGCCTGCAAAGGCTATGTTATGGTTGATCCAAAACCTTGAAGAGAGGACTCATTTGCAACCCAAAAGTTAATTAAAGAAGCAACAATTACGCTTGTAAATAGCTCTCTTGAAGCCAGATTTTGCAATTTTGAATCAAACTCCGTGCTTCTCGCGATAGAATCGCTAAAAGATGACACCTTGATAGTTGTATTTTTGTATATATTTGCAAGTAAAGAAAATATGCTCTTATCTGAGTCTGATGTCTTCTAAACTCTTAATTAACTGATGTACTGACGTCTTCAGAGAGCTTTCGCTTGATCTAACTTTTGAACCTCTGCAAAAAGAGGACCTAGATCCAGGATACTGGATCTTTCCGAACTGATTGACATAAACAATCAACCAAACTTGGTAAGAAACGAATTTATGAATGTTTTACATTTCAGAATATTTAGAATTAGAGTCGTCTTCGTGTGTATGTGATTTGATTGAGTACCTACTCCATAATATCCAGTATTATTAAAATAATTTTTGAACACGGTTAACTTTATAAGTAACTACTATTTTTTTTTTTAACATTCTTAAAGTCTTTCTCAAATTGAAAACGAATATGTCAACACTTCGTACTATATTCTATTCATATTACAATTCTTTTGACACCTCATGCAAATCTAGGTACTCACACTTACTGGCGACACCAGCGATAATCACATGATATTTTACTACTAACTTCAAGCATTTCTGGCTTAACATGACCTTGTACAATCATCATACAGTGGCAAAGTATGTAATTATAAGTAATTTCCGAAGGTAAAAATCTTCTATCTAATCTCAAAGTGAAATAAATAAGAACTTGTATATTGTATGTAGTGATTTTCCCAAAAAGTTAATAATAATAATAATAATTTATTGTCTCAAAAAGATACAGAATAATTACACATGAGTTATAACAAACATAAACATGTACAATATTTACTTTTGTTGACCACTGGTACCCAAAGTAAGATTTAACTTGTGGTATGGGCACCAGGGCTCTGGTAATTAATTGTAGCAGGTAGTTTATGTAAGTTACCGGGGTTTAACAAATAAGTCAAAAAAATCGGCTGAATTACACGGTATGGTTATAGGCACAACTTGAAACGAATCAACTTGCGACCAATGCCTCTTTTCATGAAGGTTTAATCACTCAAACATTTGCAGATCTAAATACATAAAATATCTACTTCAATTATATTGTTAAGTTAAAGCTGTAAGTATATGATTTGGCAACTGCTGAGTTATTGCTTACAAAAACGGTGTGCATAGTTACTGCAAAGGTACTAAGACAACATAACTTTATATTTTTCGACACCTGCCTAATAAAACGGTTGTATAGCCTGACCGAGTAAAATTTGTGAAAATGGTCATATAAATTGGTTGGCTGCTCAAGACTTATTAAAAGTTATAGGTGATTCCCGTTTCAATCTAAATTACTATAAACAAGTTCAATGTATAGCCAAGCGGTGATCTAGGGGACCATATAATTTATTTTCTATAACTCGCTACACGCCGCGCAATGGTAGTAGGTGTAGTGACGTCAATACTACTCCACCAGCCTTGCAATCAAGTGTTATGTTTCAGATATCAAAGCGAACGAAGTCTCGGGCATTAATCTTAGTAGTATATCTTCTTTATAATGCCTTCTTCCTTTACAAGCTATTCTCTTCTTTAACGTTAACAGAGATGTTTAAAAATAATTCATCATCATCTTCCGAGCCTTTTCCCAAGCTATGTTGGGGTCGGCAACCAGTCTTACCGGATTCAGCTGAATACCGTATTTTACATGGAGCGACTGCCTATCTGACCTCCACAACCCATTTTACTGGGAAACACAGTATCCTAGTAAGACTGGGTTTAAAAATAATTATAGGAGTAATTATTACCTGAGCTAAAATAAACGAACCCAAAAGCATTAAACTGTATTTGATTTTTGCTGCACTTAATGCGGCTTTGGTGTAATGGTAGATCGTTGAGTTATAACTATGAATTTACGTGCATTTATACAAAGTATCGTAATCAATTTGGTTTAAATAACTGTAACTAATAAGACGAGTAAAACATACTCTACTTCGCAATCCTTTAAATGTGACAAGTGACAGTGGCAAGTAGACATTGAACATTGAACACGTTTTCAAGGAACCGTTGTTTCCGTTGTGTTAGCACAATATTCATAATAATGCTAGCCAAGCTGTTTGACGAGCGATCTTCATCGTCATCATTATAACATTGACATCATTTATTTACTATTACGTTTTATTCGAATGCGGTCAGTTGCGACATAGACGTTTGATATAATTTATTTGCACATAATATCGTACAGAACTTCTAATTCTTAAACTGTTGGTACATAATCTTTCTAATTAGGATACAATTTTTTTTTCATTTTCGATTCTCTTTTTTAATTTATGTTATTAACAATATTAATTTATAAAGCGCTTATCACACTATTCCCTTTAACCTAAGCCTCAATCTCAGAGCATTATATTTGTTCGCCTTTAGGAAGACTGAATGCGCTTACACCTTCCTTCTGGAACGATTTCTTTTAGGACCCAAATTTTAGGATAGTGGATAGTAAGCGCAAAAGTTTGAAAAATTATAGTACTGGACTGTCGCGTTGACTAGTATTTATATCAACACCAAAATTATAAAAAGGGTAATCTATGTAAATTTGATTATGCGTTCTAATCTTTTGAACTACCTACTAATCCGATACCCAAGATATTTTTGCTGAGTAGAGAAAACCACATTATTCCTAAGTGCCATAGGTTACAATTTTCTATAGGTATCATATGTTTTAGCTGAGCTATCACGATTTATATCCGACAACTCGGAAAAAAATACCACTTAGAACAGCATTCTTTGTATACTCGACCTTAACGGTTCTGTGTGAGCAAAAACAATGTACCTAAGTTTTACAAAAAGTATGTGAGACCATCTATATACATTTTATATTTAAGCAGGTAGGTATTAGGTAAAGTGGCTTTTATTCATACTAAATATTAAAAATGTTTGACTTACTTTACCTCTTCGTCTGTTACGCTTTCACGATTAAACTAGGTACATCGCCGATTTTGATAAAATTTGGTATGGAGTTAGCTTGAACCTAAGTTAAGTTAAGTTAAGTTAAGTTAGGACATAGGCTACTTGAGTACCTACTTGCTTTTTTCTGCGTCGACCGAGATCCATACTACTGCTAGTTATTAATACGAGTCGAATCGCAAGAACTTTGGACGGTAGCAAGAGTACACGGGCGCATTTTTAAATCGTAATACTTTTCACATTTGTCACAGGGTCCGATCGGATTACAGCGGAGTCATTCGACTCGCCGCGTGCCGAAGCAGCTGAGTCGACGTCATCGCTCGCCGGCCGCGCTTGCGCAGCGAGTAAACATTAAGTCTGTACCTACTCATGAAATATGTTTCAAACATCATTCAACTATGGTTAACTTCTGTCATTAACTTTTGAAATCAATTTTAGAATTTAACAGCAGTACACTAAAAAAATAACATAAATAATAACCTATGAAATTATATTTTTGCCTATGGAATATATAAATGATAGCTTTAAAATATTAGATTTAAGCGTAAATTGACTGAGGACTTTACGAGATTTAAAATTATACAGGTGCCTACCTAGGTTTGAGTTTTCAATTGTCTACAGCTTCGATGCTAAAAGGTACTAAAGAAATGCGAAAGTAAATGTGAAAAAATACGTAAGTAACTCTGTCACTCTGTCTGTTACGCTTTCACAGCTAAACCACAATACCGATTTTAGTAAAACTTGGTATGAAGCAAGCTTGGATCCCAAAACAGAACATAGCCTGCTTCCTATCGCGATTGCTAACATCAAAGCGGGTGGATTCACGGTCAAAAGCTAGTTAGTTATATACCATAGTGTCCAATAATAACTTACGGACTACAGTGGGAAAAAATACTACGCAATTTTAAAAAAAGAAGAAGCACATACGATTTTTTTCTTAAATAGGGCCTTGCCAGTGACGTTGATAACAATTACGTATTTTTAGCTAAGCTCATATTATTATGACCAACGTCCAAATTTTCTCAATATTATTTATTTTTTTGTATGTACTAAGTGGTACGATATATCTACCTACTGAATCTTATTGACAATCTGTTGTTCGGTTCGCGATGAACTTATGTCAGGGACGATTGATAATACTCTGCTCCGATCATAATTAGGTACTTTAATTTTCATAAAATGGTGCCACTAAACGAAACCATAAATGTTCCTGTTGCATAAAAGGCTACTATATAATTAAACAGGTTACTCTTTTAATAATACATTTACCTTTCTGGCTTAACTTCGAGCTGTCAATCAAAGGCAAATACGTTGTGTTAATAGTAAGGAAATATAAACAAGTACCAATCCGTTGCAATCTCATCCTAAACAAAATATGCCAATTTCTTACAAAATATTATCAACCGAGGTACCGTTGAAGAATAGAAAAATCGGTTATTTTAATACAGAGATAATATAGCAAGAAAGTCAAACAAACAAGGTCGGTGATGTAACGAATAGTGACGAAGACATCGGTGATAACACGAGTTCAGTGTTGCGATAGTGCGGTGCCTCTTGGCTAAACGTCATGACCAACACTGCTTATTATGAAAGTAATTATATTATTAAATAAATTAATTATGTCTGAAAACATGATTTATTTACAAATCATTTGTGTTTTATTGTTTATTTATAACATAATAACGAATTAGCCTTACAAACATTTTTATAGACACCACTAGACAAGTGTTAATAAAAATTAAGTTAACAGTTTATATTAAAAAAATCAACATGTTATGTTCAGATTATTTATATTTATATTTATGATTTACATCATCATAGAAATAAATCTCAGTAAGTTGGTACCTACGAAAAAAAAAGAATAAGCTCGTGTGAACTGGTAGAGGTAGAGGCGAGTCGAATGGCCACTTGCAGAGTGGAAACCCTACGCCCGGCCGGTACTGTACCCTCAAATTATTCTTATTTTCGCGCCTTGCAACGCATTTCATCTTTTCAACGTTATACTTTTGTTTTTACTGTCGACGTTTTTATGGTTTAAAGACGGATTTGTTTTGCCTCAGTTTATACGAATCGTATTAGTTTTAAAGTTCTTTTTGTTCACACTTTTATTTGACACGTTACACATAATTCGTTTCGTGGCGCTAATAAAGCTTCAATGTTTACCATGAATAAAATAGATTAGCAACGATCCTTTGACCTTTTGATGTTTTCAATTAAATCAATAGATGAAATCAAGACGTCACAAGAGTAACTTCATACGCCTACTTCTATCGTCATGCATGTCTGATAAACAACAGGGTATTTTATATCTTTACCTACTACTTTTTCCAGTTGGATCGCTAGAGAAAATTCTAGGCGTGTTGTTTGTATCACCGGAGGTTCCTGAAACAAAGGCGTTGACTCACCGTGGGATGGACGTGCGGGTGCGGGTAAAGTTGCATTCTGCGTGTGTCTAATGTGTAGGTGTTCGACGGCAAATCGTTCATGTCGAATGTTGTTTCTGGATGCAGGCCTGGAGTCAGCCGCGAGACGTCGTCTTCGCAGCCTCCATCGAGGCCTGCCCCATCGGTACTCCGGGCCACTGCACACAAATTAAACCAACTTATCATACCTACCAATAAATTAAATAACGTTAATTTTTTAATAATTTTGTTGTATATATATTAAGATATAAATTTGGCAAGGGGACGAATTCTTTCTGCCAGGCCATTTCCAAACAATAGCGGGGTGGCTTCCACTGTCAACGGATTTAGCTGATTGCCAGTAATTTAGGAACGTAAACTATTTGTTTCCATTTCTAAAATAAAAGCGCTAACATTTTTTAAATTAACTAAGTTGATAACTATTTTCTAAATTGGTGTTTATACAAAAGAGTTGTTGTTCTAAGTAGATGTGTGGTCTTACCAATTAATCTAAAAACTATGACATGTGCGCGACATTACATAAGAAAAGCCTAGACCTACGCGTTCTTTAAAAATATTAAAAATGTATCTGAAACATATGTATGTGATGTTGTCCGCATTTATTATTTATTATTATTATATTAAAACAAGTGCAGTGTAAAAGTGATTCTTAGTACACAAAAATGCTTGATAATGTGTAAAAAAACTATTGAACTTTCTACATCTGAGCATGTCTTTTACCTGACTGCTAAGGTGTATACGAAAACGAAGAAGAAGTAAAAGAAGAAATAAAAAAAGGATTCACGAAAATCTGTGCAACTTGTCTGTTTAAATGTAATTTAGTTTTAAAAATACTAAAACAATAAAAGGAGTTTTTCAGCAGGGTAGTCGGGTTTCTATGATTTTAACTAATACTTAAATTATTACCCGACTGCGTGACGCAAAGAAACTATTACTATAACTATTGTGTTCATCATTTTATTATTTTCTATTCTATTCATTTTATTTTTTTATTTAAGTCCATATTCAGAATCATGAATTCTACTCACTCAAATAAAAGCTTTGTTCAATAGAGCTTGTATGCAGCTTGCGATGGTGAATTAATGGTTTTATCACTAAATATATAAATTCCTGGTAAGCTCAAAGAACTCTACACTGAATTCGAAATCACTAAATTGATTTCTGGGAAATGTTTATAATTTAATATTTTACTGGGAGATACATTAATATTACCTGATAATAAATGTATATAGTTTAAATGTGTTTTGTATCTTAATTAATAAAGATCTTAATTTCAAAAGTCACATTTAAACTTATTGACTTAATAACGAAATAAAACTTTAGCTAATCGCTGGTTTTAAGTACCACCGTCGTGTAGTTATAGAAGGTAATTTGTACACCTAGGTACTTGTAAAACAGACTCTTTATAATGATTAGATTTTTGTACTCATTTGGAGGAATATATCAATACCAATGCGTCCAATGTTTAACAGTATCACAGAGAGACGACCAATATTTAGTCCATGCCTTGGTTTTAATAAGGTGTAATATTAAGAAACAATAACATCTCAAAATCCAGGAAAAAGTGTATAAATATAAATACTCCGTTCTATTCTTAGATGTCGTATAAAGACAGCCCACTCAAAGGGTACTTACTATTCGACATAGTAAATATCTTCAGGACTTTTTACCTAATATACTTGATTTCCCAGAAAGTATGGACAACCAGACGTCTAGTAGTAAAAGGCTTGAGGCTGTTAGAATCAACTCAATGTAAGAGTGTTCCTCGATTTTTGGATAGAGTAGCTTTCGAGTTGTAAGAATACTTAAATTTTTAGCAAACTCCGGTTTTCATAATATTTCTTACACTACTGGGGTTATTTATTCGCAATACAGAGATCATAGCTTTTTCTAAAGAAGTTAAATAGTTTGCAAGTAGCATTTGCTACGATAGGATTTAAACATAGAGGTTGGGAAAAATATTAAACTAAATTTTTTCATAATCTTGAAGTTTTGGAGTATTACGGATTTCTAATACATAATATGGTATCCTTATTAGATAATTGGTGAAAGTGTTAAGCGATTTGCTTAGTGTGATCCGAGCCCTGATTATTTACTATTAAATACATTAATAACAATGGTTATTAGCATTAATAATTTTATGCTTTAAATATTTAGACTAAGCTATACTTCTAATTATAAAATGATGACTTACTACCATAATAATATTGCTTCCATTAACACTAAGATAGTCGGTATAATGTAATTGGAGTGGCTTTAGTTTATCATAGAGTGCACCCTTTATGCGCAGAGAATAAGCAAAGAGTACCTGGTTTCTAGCTTTAAAAATCCTGTATTTAATTCCTGTAAATATTACTTAAGTATTTAATTATAAGTGTTGAACTTAAAACCACAACAGTTTTGATACAAAGAGAAAGAAATATTTCATTAAACATTTCGGTTTTTTTATTATAATTTTAAACAACCATTAAATTTACAACCTAGACTTTAGGATGATTTCAGATCTTCGTTGTGAATTGAATTAAGCAACCATTAAACATATACATTTATACTTAATAGACAGTTACAAAGGAGTATATAAAAAAGGACAGTAATATACTAATATTTCATATCATTAAAAATCTATTATATTTTACATTACATAGGAACCTACTTAATTTGGAACAAAATTAACAAAGGCTTTATTGTATTTGTAAAACAAAAAGAGTATTATAATAATTACTAACATTTTTGTCATTCTTTTTTAGGTTGCTCAAGAGTTTCAAAACTATTTCTATAATTCTATTACTCACCCACTTTTTCTAATTCAGGGCGAAGTAAATTATCCACCGCCGTCTTGAAATCCAAAGGCCTCTTTATAATATTAATATCTGCAGCATCGCAAACATCCTTTAAATCACTATTAAAAGTTTTAAGAGTTTCTTTTTCGCAAAAAAACACTTTTATTAACTTTTTCGTTTATTCATAAACACATACAGTCTTGAACTATACCGATAACTTTTTGTAAACAACAATAATTTATATTATTGGAATTTATTTTTAAAATAACGACATAGACTCGCTCTGGGCGGGCGGGCGCAGTTTCGCTTTCGGTCGGCGGACGGTTGACGCAAGCGGAGCGCGATGCGAGTGACGCGCACCGTGGCCGAGCAGCGAACTGACTCAAATGCTCAAACGAATCTCGCGGTTGAAACACATCAACGTAAAGCTCGACGCCCGCCACCATGTAGGCGTCCTCACACTTTATCATTTACCTGAATAAGTGGTTAATTACCCTAATTCTACACACGCTTCTTGCAAGATTAAAAAACCTTTTTTTTCCTGCTCTTGGCGAGTTTAGTGATGGTGCGAAGTTACTCTCTGCATGTGATTTTTTACGGCGTATTAGTAACATCATTATTCAAAACTTGGCATTTTTCTTAATCAAAGAAAACGTAATCTTTGTAATATGTAATGGCAGCGAGTGGGGCTAAACGCGGTCTCATTGGCGGAGCTGTGCCGCCCAACGCCAATAGAACGGGAAGGAGGAGCCGCATCGCAATCGCTTCGAAGTTCGGCGAGACATGACGCTAACCTCCCTAATTTTCTTCTTTTTAGCTGAGAGGATTTTACAAAAATAGGCTTCCATTTAAGACGTTGCTCACTCAGCTCGCGGCGGCCTCATGTCCGTCTTGTTATTGCCTCCTAACGTGCGTGTTGTTTTATTTTGTGTTCGGTAATAAATTAATGGTACCTACGCAGTTCCAGTATTCAGTTTGCTATAATGTCTTACGAAAATACTGAAACTCTGCTTACTGTTTATCTTTGTAAAAGTAGTGTGTGAAGTTGTGAACCTATGTTCAAGTTAATTTTATTACAAGGTTCCAAGTCAGGCCCTGGGGCTCGTAATCTTTGGAAGTAGAATGTTCTGCAAACTCCTTTTAAAATGTATTGCACATCACACAATCAGGAACGGGAAACACATTCTTTCTGCCACTCCTAGTAAATTTTTCTATAACTTACTTTTACATTTTTATTGTGTTGTAGAGTGTAGATACTAGGAAGATGTGACACCTTTTATATCAGTATTTTGTAATTAATGGTCAACAAATCTAGTACCTACTTTTTTATGTTTGCGTAGAGTTGGTAAAATTAAAAGCCTACAAGATAATAACTTATATCTATTTTGTATGAGAGATATCTGCTGAATTTAAATATTTTTTTGTTAATAATGTTACTTTAATAGTCCTGCGACGTTATTAATATTTTATAAATACGTAACTAAATTATAAATAATTTAGTTGTAAATTTATAGATTTAATCACTTTTTTGTCTGGGTGAGATGCAGAGAGAGAGACTTAAACCTGCGAAGGCGTAGTGTGCAGTAGCGGCGTTAGGGCAGGGCGCGGTTGGGCGACCGCCCGGGGCGCCGGCAAGAAAGGGGCGCCGCAGGCGCCCCCTTTCTTGCCTATCTCTCAAAGTTCCAGGTCTAGTTACTCTTAAAAACCCTGTGCACAATTTTTATCTATAGTAAAAGGGCGCCACAAGCGCCCCTTTCTTGCCCATCTCTCAAAGTTCCAGGTCTAGTTACTCTTAAAAACCCTGTGCACAATTTTTATCTATAGTAAAAGGGCGCCACAAGCGCCCCTTTCTTGCCCATCTCTCAAAGTTCCAGGTCTAGTTACTCTTAAAAACCCTGTGCACAATTTTTATCTATAGTAAAAGGGCGCCACAAGCGCCCCTTTCTTGCCCATCTCTCAAAGTTCCAGGTCTAGTTACTCTTAAAAACCCTGTGCACAATTTTTATCTATAGTAAAAGGGCGCCACAAGCGCCCCTTTCTTGCCCATCTCTCAAAGTTCCAGGTCTAGTTACTCTTAAAAACCCTGTGCACAATTTTTATCTATAGTAAAAGGGCGCCACAAGCGCCCCTTTCTTGCCCATCTCTCAAAGTTCCAGGTCTAGTTACTCTTAAAAACCCTATGCACAATTTTTATCTATAGTAAAAGGGCGCCACAAGCGCCCCTTTCTTGCCCATCTCTCAAAGTTCCAGGTCTAGTTACTCTTAAAAACCCTGTGCACAATTTTTATCTATAGTAAAAGGGCGCCGCAAGCGCCCCTTTCTTGCCCATCTCTCAAAGTTCTAGGTCTAGTTACTCTTAAAAACCAAGTGCACAATTATGATCTTTAATAAAAGGGCGCCGCAAGCGCCTCTTTCTTGCCCATCTCTCAAAGTTCCAGGTCTAGTTACTCTTAAAAACCCTGTGCACAATTATTATCTATAGTAAAAGGGCGCCGCAAGCGCCCCTTTCTTGCCCATCTCTCAAAGTTCTAGGTCTAGTTGCTCTTAAAAACCCTGTGCACAATTATGATCTTTAATAAAAGGGCGCCGCAAGCGCCCCTTTCTTGCCCATCTCTCAAAGTTCCAGGTCTAGTTACTGTTAAAAACCCTGTGCACAATTATTATCTATAATAAAAGGGCGCCGCAAGCGCCCCTTTTTCCCATCTCTCAAAGTTCGAGGTCTACTCGTAGTTACTCTTAAAAACCCTGTGCACTATTATTATTTAAATATATAAAAGGCAAACCTAACTGACTCATCTATCAACGCACAGCCAAAGCTACTCAACGGATTTTGCTGTAAATTAGCATACAGCCAGTAGTGACGAGAATTATTTTTGAACATTCACTCCATAAGGGGGTGAAAAAGGGGTTAAAATTTTGAATGTAAGTCCGTCATTTTTAGAGCTAGAAGCCTGAAACTTTGTTTTTAGGTTAGAATTTGAAATAAAAAATTACGTATCCTAGGGTTTTTCAAAATTCACACCCTAAGTAGGTGAAAAAGGGATTGAAAGTTTGTATGGGGAAACAAGATTAGTCAAACTATTTTATTTGATTCTTCACAGTAGTACTCCTATCAATAAATGAGTAAACAACTGTTTCAAGCTCTTTCAGATATTAACCCCTAAAAGGTAGAAAAGGGGTGGCAATAAAATTCTAAAAATCAACATGAGTATCGTTTTTATGGTTTATCGGCTCGCTGATTACGAAAACAACAACTATTTCACAAACAATGTACAAAAACATAAAACAAATCAGACAAGATCATTAATTAAAAATATGTACAAAATTACAGCTGATCAAAAAATATTAATTTAAAAATTAAAGACATCGGGAACGTGAACTAGCTATTCACGAGGGTGAAACCGCGGGGCACAGCTTCATTATAATCAAAGATCTGCTCGGACTAGATACAAGGAATTTGATAAGCGGCGGTACTGGATGCAAGTAAACCCCAATGCAAAAGTCACCGGGTGTTTATTCCACTACCAGCGGTCAATATGGAATAAGGCTAAAGAAATGGCACTGACCACATCTTGAGAAAATAGACCTCGCATCGGACATATTCCGAATCGTGGCGACGGGCGTTGTTACCTCTCCCAAAGAAATATTTTTTGAGGGATGGGAGACGCGGGCTTGTCGGGCAAGAGTTCGGTCACCGTCGGCCGAACCGGTAACTCTGTCGATTTCAGAACGGGACCGGTGGCCGCCTTCTTTTACAAAAGTGAACATAGAAAAATTGAATTCTTTTATATTTTTCTAATAAAGGGTTCTTTTTTATCATAAATATATATTTTTTTAATAATTGGGTATTGTTATACATAAAATCCTTTTCTTTTTTTTGTATGGAGTTGAATTGCAGTTGGGGGCGCCGTAGAAATCTCGCCCAGGGCGCTGGTAGTGTTAAAACCGGCACTGGTAGTGTGGAGACATGTCGGACTTGCCGCAACTAAAACACCCCGGTCCCGTCCTTCCCTATGCTGAAACCGCGGGGTCGTTTCGACGGCTAGATTTAATCCCTGCTTGTAATTCAGCATTCAAGTTTATAGGCCGCCTATTTGCAGTAAGCGTAGATTAATGGACGATGCAGTATTGAATAACTTTAGAATTAAATGCTGATATGAATGGTGTTCTTGCATTTTTAGCACAGGTTGTGTAGTAAATAAGTAAATTCCTATAGGTAGCTGCTCTTTTTATGGTTTGGTTTATCTATAATATGTATGTATTTAGAAATATATAAGTAAGTTTATCAGTTGTCTGGTTACCATAACACAAGCTCTGCTTAGCTTGGGATCAGATAACCGTGTGTGAGTTGTCCCAGGATATTATTATTCTTAATTGAAGTTTACAATAGTGTATTAAATAGAGTATAACAAAACAGAAGTTTTAATTATAAAAATAATAATTATAAATAATATATATGATCTCTTATGACTTTCTTTACAATACGCATTATTATTGAACGAAGTGAACATGAACATAATAACCAAAGGCCCGATGCCGCTATTTTAAGTAAGTGAGTGGTGGGTGTTCTTGTTATTGTGCCTAATTTTCGTATTCAGATAATTTTAGTTCAATGACAAAATAAATGTACACCCGCTTGCTACTGTTGTCATTGTAGGATTGCAAGTGACTGTTCTTATCTGAATACGAAAATTAGGCACAATAACAAGTACACTAGAACGTTTTTTGACCCGCCACTCACTGACTTAAAATAGCGGCATCAGGCCCCTGACTGTGAATCCCTCAAACAACACTTTACTGGGGATAAACTTTTTTACATATACAGGGTGTCCGGTAAAATAACCGACAAAAAATGGGAAGTATCAAAGGAAGTACCAAATAAACACAACAAAATATGTTCCGCGAATAGTTACGGGCATTTAGTTTCAAAGGATTTTCAAAAAAAATATTTGACACCTCAGTTGTCAGGAAGTACCAAATAAACACAACAAAATATGTTTCGCGAATAGTTACGGGCATTTAGTTACAAAGGATTTTCAAAAAAAATATAAATTTACACATTGTTTCAGATTTTTCTATAATCCTAACTGAAAAATAGCTTTTTTTACATCATATTAATTCTGAATAGTTACCCTACGCTTTGTTAAGTCTTGTTTTTATCTAAATGAAGAATCTTCTGACGATAAAGCTATTCGTTAAACAATTTTAAATTTTCTTATAACTTTGTGTGTGGTGAAAAATAAATGTATGCAACAGTTTTAAATAAATGTATAAGTACAATACTTGTGTATTTCCTCAACAAATTTTGTCAAAACAAGCTATTCTATTTCAATTGGGGCAGATTTGTTAAAATATAACTCACGTAATTCTGAAAAAACATTACGCACCTTGACGTGAATCAAAATTCTACAGTAAAGCATGTTTCTGTATTTTCTTCTTCACTTATTTTGTGTTTACTTGGTAGATCCTTACTTGAAGTATCAACCCCCACAGTATGTCGGTTAATTTACCGGACACCCTGTAGAACAGGCAAGAGCATTGATCACCACGCTAGCTGACTTGCGTGTGACTTGTATTTACACTGCTAGGTCATTACGACATATCAAATACAATTTGCTGCGAAATCTGAATAAATACGAAAACCTAAACGGATGCATGCGCGTTTCCATATAAAAACTAGGATTTGTGATTCCCGCAAAGCTACACATTTAGCCATTTTTAAATTAGTCCTTCAGGTTTTCGACGAATTATAATCGATAATTCCAGTTTTTGGCTAAAACATAACAGTTTCGTCTGACCTATTTTTGCGACAATACTTGCCATTTATGAGGAAAATGCGAAAAAATGATATTATTGACATTTGACCTTGTGTAACTTTATTTGCACAAGTCGGATCAGTGGGGACTTTTGATATTTCATTTATAATGGTGTACTTAAAACCTCCACCAATTTTCAGCTCTATGCGAATTTATGCAAACTTACAAGGTTTTTTTGTCTATTTTGACTGAACTAGTATAATTGATTAGGTCAGTGTCTAAATTAATTGACTGTGATTTTTTCATTACCTTCATTAGATACACATATACTGAAATATTTTTTACAGAGCCAATCCATAGACCCAATTCTTATTACCCTAGCCAAATTACAGTTTTGTAGTAAAAATGTCTCTCTGAGCTAAACCGCGACAAAAGGACAAACACACAGACATAACGACTCTGTTACCAAAAAAGAACAGTTTGGTCGACCGCACGCTAGTTTCAAGAACGAATGACAAAAATCAAACTTACTGCCTTGAAATAAAGGTGTTGACGAAATCATAGTGCTCCTTCCAATCTGCTAAAAAAATCCATGTTACAAAGCCTGCTGTTAATTTGTGAAACAGTAAAATGGAATATCATTGAGGATTAATTTTACATGAAGCATCGCAGTATTTAATGAAATAATAATTGTGATATGACGTAAATCCATATCGTTCGTTAATAGTCAGTGTTGGAAAATAAGCCCTTTTATTATAAAAAATATTGTTAATTCTTCCTGCACGGCAATTTAACTCTGGTATCATGAAACCGTCTTTGCATTTGTACATTAGATCATCTTAGCATGATTAGCTGACTTCATACGTTTCTGTTTTGGGTATTTCATCATAATATCTAGATACTCTAAACATAAGGTGCAATTAATAACATTTCATTTTATGGGGCTGTTTTCTGTTGTAGTACTATTATTATCCGTTGAATTGGCAAGTTGCAACTAATGATCAGCGTTTAAAAACCCGGCTGAAATCAAACCCGACCCCTTTCATCATTTCATTAATGAATTAATCATTGTACTTTATACGTAGGTACATTGAAAATTATTTAGCTTTTCCATTACCCGGAAAAGATGATACAGGATAAAATAAAATTCCTGAAACAAACTCGTCAATATTCCTCCACTCCACTGCACTACATTCGTTCGGAAATCCGGAAAAAATCTATCAAATTCCAGTTTCAGGAAAAACAGCTCAGTTTGAACAAGTCCTATTTTAATTTAAAGCAACATATTAAGGATTTTTGGAGAACTGACCTCGAAGTACGAACTTATAATAGCGAATTATTTTCATTACTGTTAGTTTGTAAGAATTGTCGAATAATTCCCGAAAAAGCTTATGAAAATTTGTGAACAACTTGTTACCTAACCTTGTTCACAATAATCTGGTGACATCATTATTTTATAAGATGAGCTTGATTCCTATAATTAATAACAAAGATCCTAACGACCTTAGCTTGGCATTGGCCAACCTACAGTTGTTACTTTACTGTATATATATTATCATGTATTTGGATTTTTAATGTCTTGAAAACAACAATGACAACTAACAAAAAGCTATATGTTCTTAATAATAATAATAATATTTATTTATTTGACCAAATATATGTTACAGTGTAGAAATTTTAAACTAGATCTTATAAATAGCATAACTACACTTATGTTAAACTAAAATTAATATAACATTTTTAGAGTACATATAGTATGACATGGAAAGTATTAATTGCTGCCAGCCTGAACTAGGGTAAACCTGTGTTTCAGGTGATCGCTTAAAGTAAATTTTTAAATAGGTCATTTAAAATGAAAGTAAAATAATAATTAAAGTCTACATAATATTCGTTTACAAAATAATACGAGTTACAAAAAAAGTCTATCAGCAACGGAAAATATCTATTAAAAATGTTGTCAGTCTTACTTAACAATTTCTAGTATTTTCTGTGTCTGTGTAATTCAATTTCCGTAAATATTGGTTTAACATAAGCATAATTTTTTTATCATTTAAACTATATATATTAAGTTTTTTATTAATTCTATTATATAAAAAAGGTCCCAAAAATAAATAAAACTTAATATTTATTCATAAACAACGTAATGGGTTTTACCCGACTTTGGTACACACTACCGTAAAGAGTTCAATGCAATTACTGAAAACATTTAAACGTGTAAAACATTGAATGTACCTGCTTCCAAAAAGGCCGTAATGACATATGATATATACTTAGTTGTTGAAATGCTGCAACTGTCTGGGACGATTGATCCTTTCCCTTCCACGCGGCACCTACATCAGTATCGAGCAGGACGCAGGGACGCACACTGTGCGTTTATCATCGCCGCCAGTACATGTTTGAAATGTTTCAGACTAGTATAACGCAATACGTAATGTTTTACATTAATTTTACAACATATTATTATTTTAAAATTGAAACCATGTAACTACAACACTAGTACAGAAATATAGAATAATGTTTTTTTTTTTTGCCAAAACTAAGTCGATGTACAAGAAAAAGAGTTGAGGCATTAACAATATTGTGAGCCGTCGTTTGTATGCATATAGTATACTATGCACGATACTATACGCATAAGTGAAAACCACTGCATTCTATTCCGAACTAAATAGAATGGATACCTGTCTGTCAATCAATACATTAACAACTCCCTGGAACACAGGCAGATCAAATGTCGAGAGCGCCCTAGGCAAGCACCTCCAGCATCGTGCATCGGCGCCCCTCTAGCTGCCATCTATACTAATGCTATAAACGCGAAGGTTTGGATAGATTGATGTTAGTTACTCAATCACTCCAGATCAATCAGAACGGAGCAACAGATCTGGATGAAATTTCGATTTTGAATACTGAGTATAAGTCGCAGTTAAGTGTCATGCTGTCAACTTAACATGTAGAGTAGCAGTATATATTTCAGAACGTCTCTAAGTTTGTGCGTGTAGGGGTTTAAAAAATCATACATGCACATCACATGCAATAAGTAACAACCGACCGAACTCCGTGGTAGAGTGGCGTACAAACCGATTTTCAAGATGTCGCTAGCTCTGAGCTCCCGAGTTCGATGCCCAGACTGAATTCCATAACACAAGAGCTTCAGCCACTTTTTGGCTTTACAGCAATGTATAAGGTGTTGTCCACATTCATTTATTCATTAGATTACATATTTCAGTATCATTTGTATCCAATACTGATTTACGAATATTTCAATATTGTACTTTTCAAGTACAAAGCTACTGGATACGAAATACTGAAAGAGTCGTTCTAACAGTTGCGACAAAAAATATTTTCCAATTTTTTGGCCGATGCGCGGCTTTGCATTTCTTTCCCATGTGTATTCATAACGTACGTATTTTGGAATAGTGTAATTAAATTTCCTCTATTCACAGACATATTTACAATCACGGTGTTGACAAAGTTCTTTTTTATTTTATTTTTTATTTTTATTTATAAGGCACACCAACAACTCATTTACAAGATAATATTAGAATTACATTGCACACATAAAGCGTCCTGTGTAAACAAGTCAATTACAGGTATGCACATCGTTCGTAAACTTGTTATTATAGATAATAAAGTGACTGACTGAACAAAATTAAAAGTAATTAAATGTTAAATTTGAAAATTAAATTACAAAGTATAATTATAAGATTTATAGGATTAATAAATAATAAATAAAGTTAAATTATAAGGACTCATTATACATTAAATCCAAAATTCCAAAACACAATCTTAATAAATAAATTTAAAATATATTTTGAATGGTAATGCGCAAAATTAATTTGAATTACAATGCCATTCGATTGACGGTGCAGTAACATAAATTTACCTAAGTGTCAAAGGAGGTTTCATGTGCACAAATATGATACCAAATCGTTTCATTATCTTTCCACACTCATTAGCTGAACTGAAGGCATAGGTTTTAGCAGCAAAATTTTTTAAAGGCGTTGAGACGAATCAGTATCGTCTGGCATGAATATTGAATTAATATTGCATTTTCGGAATTTCGATTTCTTTAAATATACAATATAACTGAGGAGAATCGATTTAAAACTACATTGATATCTACCCTATTACTGAATACCAGGATGTCCTCCGCGAATATTTGTTAGCAGATCGGGCCTTGGGTAGCGCGATTAAATGCAACTTTACCTTTTCTTGACCCCACTGCGCTCCACAGCGTCCTGAGTAATAATTTAGACGATACGAGCCTGAAACACGGCCCATCACAAGAAAGGAGAGACTAGTAATAAAAAACGAATCACAACAGACAAGTACAGGTGTACAAATTTTGCAGATCGTTTTAATTAATTCTCACAGTACAAACTTAGCTTGGCGAATGTTTTTTTCTCTCGTAGATGTACAACATTGTCCAATTTTCATTTACAAAAGTAAGTTTGTAATGGCAAATATTAATTATTCTTATCTATAATATTATAATAAATCTGACGAAGTGAAAAATCGGTACATTGAAAATATCAAAGAAATAAATGGCGGGGGGTGTTACTAGACCGACACCGAACCCGAAAAAGTGATTAATTTTTTTTTGTCTGTCTGTCTGTCTGTTTGTTCAGGCTTCACGCAAAAACTACCGGTTCGATTACGATGAAACTTGGTATAATTATTTTTTATTATCCTGGGCACCACACTGGGTAGTTTTTATCCCGGAAAAATACAATAAAAAAAAACAAACTTAATTTTGCGGTTCGATCCCAAAAATAATGAGTTTGTCGTAGGTTACGTCACCTTTATGGTAGAGTTATTTAGGTTTATTTTATAAGTCGTAGGTATAGATTTTTATTTCAAGTATAGGTAGTATATTTGATAGTGTGTAACGTAGGTTATTTTTAGTACTCTTAGGCAGGATTTTTAGCCATTCGTATAGATTTTAGTTTTTAGGGATTTTGCTTATTTATTGGCATATACATATAAGTGTAGTTTTAGGGCTCTTCTATAAAAATAGTCTTAAAGATTTCTTTATTTTTAATACGGATATACTTATAACACAATGCCTTCCAGAAAGAGACCATCTCTTTCTGCTACATCGAGACACGCTAGGCGAATGAGACTAGCCAGAGGTATGCTCGATAGATAACGTTCTACACAAATAGCACTTTACACAAAAAACTCATTGATAAGTTTCGTCATCCACGCGAACGAAGTCGCTGGCACAGCTAGTTTTTAATATTTATTTACATGTAGTTATATTGGTATTGCTTTAACGTTGACTATCATAAGGTGGTCTTTACCAATACTTAGCTGTTTGTGAAAGACCGCCTATTGTATAATAATACTTGTACTTGTTTCTGTTGTACACTATAGAGTATTGTTTTGTATTGTATTGATACCTAACTTGTGTGGCCCTCAATCAGCCAGTACGGGTGTTCAACAACTGTGAATACAAAAAACAGGCTCGATTGTTTCGTATAGCTTCTTCTAAAGATACTCTTCTTGTGCTACATATGCCTTCCTGAAGTCAGTCAGTTGATCAAGACAATGAGTCACAAGAAAGTATCACAGTTCATATTTTAAATTGTTATGTGAATTTGACTGGACCGTATGACAAGTGGTTGCGAGCACAACTGCCATGCACAAGATCATAGGTTCGAAAATAGTTGCTGGATATTGGTCCGAATGGCATAGTCCTCGAAACACAATCAATATTTTAGCAGGTGGCAAAAATGTGGTCAAAAATCGTGGATACCAATTACTATTTTTTCAGATTCCCGGGACTGGGATGTGTGTGTTATTTAAGACGTTATTTAATTAAAGATATCGATAAAACAAAAAACAACTTTTATTGTCTGTTGATGCTAACGTCCTACCACCCACGACTATACATATAGGCGACTGTTAAAAAAGCTCTTCTACAATTTTTAATCTAACCAGATAATACCACTCTTATTTTTATTACATCTTGATTCGGATTTTTTACGACTTGACGATACGAGAAGAAGTCGTCTGAGTGTCTGAAGTCAAAAGGCAGACAGAATCTTTTTGTTTGATTCGGAAATTCAGTTTCTGAACATCTTGAAATATTTGTACAATTTAGATCAAAACTTCTAATTTACGCCCCTCTGGAACTTCTTTTAATAATGGCTCTAGGGATAGCGCAAAATGTTTTTCTATTCCCTTTTTCCCCTACAAACGCTTCTGTAGTCATCTTTTTTTTTATTTAATATTTATCGGTATCCCCGCCATCTTCCTCAATCTCAATTCCCTCTAACGAATCTCCGTTCCCTGACGTCTTTTGGGTGTTCATGCTTGGTACAAGAAATAAAAGTTGGTCGAAATGCTCGCAGCTCTCGTGAAAAACTATACTAACTAAAGATTAAATTTATTTGTTATGAGGTGGTGGTTCTAATTCAAGACTAGTGAAGGGTGTTTTCCTGAAAAATTAACATGTATTTTTTATTTCGGAATTCGATTAAGAGCCTATTTTGAACCGACTACTTTCTTAACTTGAGCAAAATGTGTAACTCGTTGTATAAAAGGAAGATCCACGTATTTTAATGTCATAGGTACAAAGACAAATATTTCTAATTGTTCTTTAAGTACATAAGCTGGATAAAGTAGAAAATGTAGAAAATTCATACCATCGGAATGAATTGTAATAGCTAGGGAAAGGCATTTCTGCGTAGATTGAGAATAACCCATGGCGCCAGCCTCAATTCACTATCCGATCAAAGTAATCCTACTTCAAAGTTATGTATTTTCGGCACATCCAATGAAATGATTGTACTTTTATTGTATATTTTCTTCATTTTGAGATGGTTTTATTATTGTTAATAGTTTTCATTGATTAATTTGAATATATATGTATAATCCTCAATGTAGATTAAAACCCAAATCTGAAAAAAAAATCGTTTTGCTCGTGATTTTCATCCGTTTACTGAATTTAATTTAGCTTAATATCCGTGAAAATGTTGGAAAAATAGGTAAACCGGCGATTTTTCCTTTTTGAAATATCGTTTCTTTGTAATACACAATTGTTGACAATAGGGATGATGACTAATTTTTATTTTTCTGTCCATCTTTTAGATAAGAAAAAAATATTAGACACGTATTTTTTGTTTAGTCCCGTAAACAAAGAATTACGAAGATACAGCGAGTACAATTCTAGCGTGACGTCACGTTTGAGTACAAATTGTACCTAGCCGTGACGTCACAAGCCCCCACTCCTGAACTTTACAGCGGTTTATCTTCGTATTTTGTAATTTATTTGAGAAAAGAAAAAATATGTGTCTATTATATTTTGATTATCTAAATGGCGGACTAAATAAATTTTGACTTTTCATACCTAGTCATCTACCCTATTTGTATGAGTTTGCTGCCATGGTAGTTTTTGCACTCTTCAAGAGAGCTATGCAACGATGGTAAATTTATTTTGATTGGACATACGTACCAAAAGTCCTACTTTAACAATGTGTCCTATTCTTTTCTTTTAATTTAATTTCCAAATCTAACAACTTTTTTCTCTTTCTAATATTGTTCAATATCAAAAATCTATTTCCTTTTCAAGTATTGGAAATTCTAACCTTTTCTGATTAAATAGTTTCCTTAAAAAAATGTTGTTGAGATTTTTTTTCTGTTGTAGGACAGATAGTTTACGTGATTTTTTTTGTAGTTGTGGAATAGGGCCATTCTTATTTGGGTTATTCCGCCGCGCCCCAGAAATGTATATCAGTGCGCTTCAAATTTCTATTACCTAGACGAACAACCGGAAGCTGCAATCAATCATGAGAGACACAACCTGAAGCATTCGATTGTTTGGTTTACGAGACTTGCTGACACAAAGCTTCTTCTTTAAGTAAGTATAAAAAAGAAATGTGATTCTAAACTGTCACAGTTAGGTGTTTGGAAGCAGTTTCAGCTGGTCAGCCATACATTTCACACTCTTCCACCATTTCACGTGATTCCTTTTGAAAAATATGAATAATTACATTATTTATTTATTCATTCAAATACATACAAAATACATTTTTAAATATATACAAGAAAAAATACATTTAAAAATATAAAATATAGTTTCCAACCGACATCGGGAACAGGGTCCAAGCTGCCGGTGGTTAGGGCTCCAAAGAGAAGGACCTCCTTAAGATACGCGCCGTGTCGAGAAGAACTGCTTTCTGTATCAAACCCTTGACCCATGTGCCTAGCGAAAGCCTCTTAGGGTGTTGGTCGAGGCTCTTGGCTATTAAGCCATTGGCTGTAACGACTATCGGGTTAATGATTGCTGAGTCCACCTCCCACATGTCTACAATCTTGTGCGCTAAGTCCAAATATTTTATGTTTTTTTTTTTGTTAGCCTTCACGAGGTTCTCGTCATGAGGGATAGTGATATCAACAATGATTGCCTGACGCTCCGATCGATCTATCACCACTATAATATATCAGGCTTATTGGCTACAATAGTCCTGGTAGATAATCCTGGCTACTTGGTTATGCCTGTGCAAGTATTCGCTGTTAGTAAGACGAGAACAACCCAAAATAATATGTCGTAAGGACTCACCTGGACAGTGATATGTCCGATATATGTCAACTGTACCGTCCTTTATGATATATTTCCGATATTTACTGACGACTTCTTCCATAATTGCACATACAAACCCTTCGGTTTCTCCAAAAAGATCACTGAAGCGTAGCCAGGCTACAGACGCTAAGAAGTCTCTTCTCGTGGAGCTCCCTGTTTTGCCATACATACTTACGGTCCTCGACGCTCAGTACAACAGGTTTGCGCCAGTTCTCTTTGCCTAAGGAGAGCGGTGTGAAGCCCTTATCTATTATCCCCACATCTCGATGCATCCCCACGTTGACTTGGAGGGAATACTCCCAGAGGTTACATACCTCGCGATTATGGAGGGTCTTAGCATTCAAAAAGCCTCGACCCCCACATTTTCAAGGGATATATAGCTATAACCTCATTACCGAAAACCGTGGGTGATCCATACGATTTGCGGTTAGCAGTGCCCGAACTCTCCTGTCCAAGTCCACTTGAGACTTACACCGAAGGAGTAAATCAACACTGGCATGACCCATTAAAGGCACGCACCCTGTTGCCACCTGACAAAAGAATTTTCAGTACTTTGTTCAAGCGGCCAAAGAAACGTGCCTGCAACGATTGTTTCACGTCAGCAACGTTGATGCCTAACGCATCTGACATACTCAAGTATTTGTAGATCTCCGTTGCAGAGAGCGTTCTTAGGTTTATGCAATCCGAGAGCTGTATACCTTGGGATTCCACAATCCCACCTCGCTTCACATGCATGACCGCACATTTGTCAAAACGTCAGCTTCAAGTGATCTTCAGTAACTTCATCAACAGCAAACCGCTGTTGATGCAGCTTAATTTTTAGAAAAGAACATATATCTAATTTGACGGGCCTGTTGGTCTAGTGGTTAGTGACCCTGACTGCTATACCGGAGGTCGTGGGTTCGATTCCCGCCCAGGACAAAATGTTGTGTGATGAGCATGATCATTTGTTCTGGTGTCTGGTCGTAATTTATCTATAATATGTATGTATTTTGAAATACACTTCTCATCAAAAAAATCGAAACACTTTCGTTTTTATTGTTTTTGTCCTAATTTTTTACAAAAGAGAATTAATTCCATGAAAAAAAAAACATTATTGTGTAGCTGGCAGTTTGGTCATTACAGTAAGAAGAAAAAAATCAAAATTCGAAATTAGAATTTCATTTGTTTATCCTATAAATGAAATTAATCACTGTTTTGAGACAAATGTGTATTTAGGGTTGGAGTACGTTTCTCGTTTAAAAACTAAAAATTAGCGCTTGTCTTTAAACTTTTTGTTTCTTATTTCATTTACTGTGACTTTGGGACGTCTGAAAAAACTTTTTTTTCTAAAACATATGGATACTTCGCCGGCAGAAGCCGCCCAAGTGGTGGCATTGCTGGATTCTGGACTTAGTCAGCGTGTTGTGGCTGCAAGATTGCATCTAAGCTTATCATCTGTTCATAGAGTCTACAAACGCTATCGGGAGACTGGTTCGTTCACGCGCCGTTCAGGATCTGGCAGGAATCGGGTCACTTCTGAGCGAGATGATCGATTTATTGTAACAACTTCCTTACGAAATCGACGCCTTAACGCTTTTCAACTGCAGCAGCAGCTTCGCGTTGTACGAAGAGTAGCTGTAAGTGACTCTACAATAAGAAGAAGGTTGAAGGAACGCGGATTGGCACCGCATAAGCCAGCGAATGGGCCGAAATTAACTGCAGATCATCGAAGAGCGCGCCTTAACTTTGCACGCGAGCACCTAACTTGGTCATACCTTCAGTGGAGCAAAGTACTGTTTTCTGATGAGTGTAAAATTATGCTGTATGGTAACGACGGAAGGAACAAGGTCTACAGAAGAGATGGAGAACGCTTTGCACAATGCTGCATTGAAGAAAAGGTCAGCTATGGTGGCGGTTCGTGGATGGTTTGGGGAGGAATCAGCGCCGACGGTAAGACAGAACTTGCCTTTGTGTCTGGGCCACGGCTGCCTGCACTAAACTCTCATCGGTACATCGAACAGTGTCTTGAACCTCATGTGATGCCCTATGCACATTTTATTGGCAACGACTTCATATTCATGCACGACAATGCTAGAGCTCACACCGCGGGCGTCGTACGAGATTATCTTACCGAAGTCGGTATCTCCATTATGGTATGGCCAGCAAGAAGCCCGGACATGAATCCCATTGAACATCTATGGGATGAATTAAAGAGACGAATTCGAGCAAGAGATCCAGCCCCAGAAACACTTAGCCAGCTGCAAAATGCAATCCAAGAGGAATGGGATAATATACCACAACATGTGATCGTGACTCTCATCCGATCGATGAAGAACCGTATGGAAGCAGTAATAAGAGCTCGCGGAGGGAATACAAGTTATTAAATAAACGTTTCTTACATTTTTTTTTCATTTACGCGTGTTGTTTTACCCATTTCCTTCATATTCCATACAGGGTAAAAATTACTCATTATACAAAATACGAAACCTATGAAGACTTAATTTGAATTTAGAACATTAACATTAGGATTTAAAAACCTCATACTACTCACTATTAAATGACATATTACATTTATTCCTTAATATACACATTTTTCTGATAATCCTTATCAAATCATAAACTGCGAGGTGTTTCGTTTTTTTTGATGAGAAGTGTTTATAAGTAAGTTTATCAGTTGTCTGGTTACCATAACACAAGCTCTGCTTAGCTTGGGATCAGATAACCGTGTGTGAGTTGTCCCAGGATATTATTTTTATTATTATTATTTATCAAAATTTTATTTTTTAAACTTTGTGTTTGAAATTAATAAGAAGACATGTCATACATACATTTTTAATTCTTTCATAATTTGTTTTAATTAATGTATGTCCTTTCCCTCATTGTTTAATTTGAGATTAATCTGTGATCCCGCTTTCTGATCAAAACTTTTATTGTCAAATCGTTTGTTCTCTAAATACCTCGTACGCACTAGCGGTTAACCGCGGGGGCGGCTAGCCGCGCGGTTAGCCGCATTTCCAGTTTAATATGCAACCGCTTGTGATTGTACGCACTTAACCGCCACAAAATTTCATCCGCGGCGGTTGAATGGATAGCTGCGGCCCGCTTCGCGGCTGGCCGCCATTCTGTTTATACGCACCTGGCGGTTCAGTTCGCGGCGAGCCGCCCCTAGAGAAAAGTAAAAAGGGTGGCCAAATTCGTTGCGTGTTTCTAGTAAAGGGTGAATCCAGTATCTGTTTTTATTTTTCTTTCGTTGTTTTCGGTAGTAAAAATATAGAAGAATAATAGATAACACAAGCTACCTCGACGGCGTCCATTTCTTTACTAGACAAAGCACGCCTTCAAGCGGTCCAACCGCTTTACGCGGTTTTTTAGCGGTTGGCCGCCGTGCGGTTGGCGTAGCGGTCAACCGCTATGGCAACCGCATCAGGCGGCTGGCCGCTCAAACGAACCGCCTAGGCGGCCAACCGCTAGTGCGTAAGAGGGCTTAAAGAAATAAAATTATTAATACCTAATAATCTTAGTTTTAATTATTTTATTTCTTTAACATATTGGTAAATTGAATGCAATCCCAAGTCTATATACTTTTTAGCTTATTTACACTTACAGTGTGTTACCAAGTTTATTTACAGTGGCAACATTCTTTCTTGTATTTCGTTTTAAATTAAAACATGCAATGCATTATGCATAATTATCTACTTCAATGATCGGGAAGTTTCTGCAGTGCTGTTTTGTAATATTGTCTATTACGTTCTTATACTTATCTAAAGAAACAAGATCATCAATCAAATTATTTATGTAGCTTTATTAAATGCTTAATATAAATAGTTTTGTTAAAGTTAGCGGCTATCAAATTTTAATATCCACAACTTTGATAGTATAAAGTGTTTGTACCTACTTGAAAAGTACACTAGCTCGAATAGATTTAATTTTTCCCTTTCTATGTAATTTTGAACTCATTTGGCTAGGTACTATTTTACTAACAAAACGCAAAATGTAAATCATAAAAGATCATTTGAATTTGGTTCCCTTTTCTTAATTACTTTTCTCTATGGTCGTTATCCTTATTACTTTGCTCTGTGGTCGATATAAATATGAAATGTAAACTTTCATTTTATGTCCCTTCATCAACCAACACGGATTGTGTAACAACGAACATAATGACAAAACCACAGAATAAAAACCAAACCATAGAGAAAAGTAAAGATAAAACTATTTTTTTATTTGAAACCGGGGTGTTGGAAATTTTTGGCTGAAAAGACCTGTGTATGACCCTATTTTATTCCGGAAATATTTCGGAAACCGGGTTTGTTTTGATCAAGTTGTTCAGCTGGCACAAAGGTTAGTTAATTTTAGATTTGTTAAGCCTTGCAGAAACCGAGCGTAAGTGTCTCTTGTAAACAATTTTTTTTCCACCTTTTCGTATCAGTTAACTATTATTACTTACCGCAGTATTATTGTCACTTAATATTACTTTAAGCGATTCGACAGTTTACCTGCGGCAATCCGTCAACTGTCTTTAGTACTATACTATTGTTGTCTTTGTCTCATGTGACTGACATATTCTGTTACCAAGCACGAAGTTATAAAACTTAACTGTTATATCTTTTAGTAATATTAAAGTATTAATAATTTGGTTAACTTTATTTTAAGGTCTTTAAGTACCTAAGTCTCCAAGCCTGCAATAAACGCATTTTTTTTTGCGTTGTACCAGTTACGCCGTTGTAACTGGTACAACGCCTGTCCAAGTGGTTCACCCTTGTTTGGTATAACAACTTTTGATGAAATATTACTAATTCGAACAACGTTTAAGAAAATAATCACTTTGTATAATATCGATTAGCATAATTTTGATTTCATCGAATATTTATTTGCGATAACAACATTTGCGGTTTGCATGTTTAGGTGGTATAACATGTATTTTATCGAATATTCAATCGGTGTAACCTAATGCAGAAAAGAAAACATTGCTTAGTAAATATTTGCAATTTTTTTTATTTTGAAAAGATATCACAAATATTTGAAATATTAAATAACATGCAATCGTAAATCTAATTCTGTGTAGGTTTCAAAATTACCTAATATGGTCTCAGTGTTGTCATAGAACTGACATAGGCCCAGAAATCCATTGCTTGGTTAGGTTCGACTTTTTGACAGAGATCGATAGGTTAGGTTAGATATTGTGACCTTGCAACAGAGCGAGCGAAGCGAGCGACGACATATGTTATTCAAAAATTTTCCTTATTAACGATTGCGTGCTATTTATAAAAAACATGTACCAGCTTGTAGATGTTACAATATAATACAAAGCAGTATATGTTTATTATTGCTCGTCCGTTTTGTTTTATCTTCTTCTTGCTGTTTTTTCCTTCCATTCCACACTATTAGCTGTCATACTCAGTCATACTCTCATTCACTAATTTTTCACTCCTGTAATCTTTCTGTTGTGTGTAAATAAACCCATAAATAAATAAGATTTAATATTTGACAACACTGGTATGGAATTTGCTTTTCCTTTTGGAATCTATGTCATTTTCAGTGCTGTCTATGGTGCTGTCATTGTCGTTTGTCAACTCGTGTCTGTTGTTTGTTAATCCTGTCAGTGTCAAATTTTACTTATTGCATTCCGTTTTAGTTTAATCAATGCACGTGCTTTTCATTTTATTAAAATCTACAATCAGCTTAACAAATTAGTTCGTAGGAATTCATGGATTGTGTAAACGTCAGTTTTATTAAGTAGGTCATAAAATTTAGTTCTGTGGTTATCATTATCACAGATAAGTTTAATAACTCATAACCGCGTTAAAACTAGTTTAGTGTTTACATGATTTTTAATTGGTCTGGCTTGAGTCAATGGCAATAAACTAATATTTAGGTAAGTTTGTACTCACCTTGAATTGTTTTTGTTTTGTAATTCATTTATATTAAAATCAATTACTGATATTTACACATCTAAAATTACCTCTGTTTCTGAGATGAGCTTCAAATTGTATACAGCCCAAAAAAACATCTTGAAAATTGACAAAACTAACTTTAAAGTAGGTTTCTTTGATTGAACTTTCATTTATTTTCAGATACTTTATTAAAGATATAGCATCAAATATTCAGTAGTTAGCAGACCTTCATATAGAATCCAAGTTTTTTCAAATGTACTTATAATTTCTCATTACAGTGCTGTTCATTTTTATCCTTTACATCACAGCTAAAGTTTTGAACAACTTAATTTCCTTAATAAATTATGCATGGTAGAATTCTTGTCCATAGTTGTAAAATTGATTAACCTTTTGAACGCCACGGTCGTGTATAGACGACAAAAGAAAAAGTGCCCAAAACAAGTGCAACAACAAAGTGCCGAAATTTTTTTTAGTACAAAATAAATATACAAGTATATTATTTATTTTGTACTTAAAAAAATTCGTTTTCTTGTCGTCTATGGCGACCAAGGCGTGTTTTGGGCACTTTTTCTTTTGTCGTCTATACCCCTTTACACCTGATGGTTTTTTTTTTCGAAATTCTTTACGTCATGTTTTTTATAGCATTCTATACAGCCTTAGGTGCTAAGAAAAAATTCTAGAAAAAATCTTAGGTTTATAGGTAACCCAGGAGTTAACCCTCACGATCGTGAGTTTCAGGTACAACTTGACTACTCACGATCGTGAGGATAATTTAAATTGAATGTTTTTCTTGATAGTTGGATGGAAAATAAAACGAATGTTTACTTGTTTACGAGCTTACTACTTTAATCAGTCATTCTAGTATCAGTCCACATTATAAAACTTACTACCTAATCCTTAATTCTAAAAAAAACAACATTGTAACAAAAGGCTATAATTTTTCTTTATAATTTGCAACAAAACAAGAAAACTTCTAAAACTTAGCAAAATTTCTCGAGTCATCCTAGCGTCAGTTTTAAATTTAATTGCTGAACGGTCAGGGATTCTATTGATCATTATCGTTCCAGTGCTGTGAAGATTTCTCTTGTGCATTTCTTCGATCAATGCGACAGTAGTAAAATATCTGTCATGGTAAATACAGCTTCCAGGTGGAACACTCTTGCTCAAATGGAGAACTACAGAAGGGCCAAGCCCGAGTGGCGAGTCTCCAAACATTGTTTTAGCCCCCTGATAAATATCGAAGTCAAGCATCAAGCCTTCACTTGTGGTCAGTACAAAGTTTTTAAGTCCAACGGGGCGTGGCTTGTTTCTAACTACTTGACGAAGACTGCACCTACCAGTAAATGGCAACATTTGTTCGTCAGTCGAGTAAAACCCGGGAACTCTTTCAAGTTTGTTGCAAGTAGCTTTTATTTTGCTTATCATCGGCTGTACCTTCCACAATGGATTGGTTCTTTGACTTGGCGGAGCTTCGTCTGAATCAACAACGTGCAGTGCATTACGAATGGTTAAAAATTGGTCACGAGCCATTTGCTTGCTGATAACCTCCAATCTCAATCCTGCTCTCCAGTACATTGGGATACGAGGGTAAGGAATACATCCAATGATAATGTGAATCGAAAGCACTTTAGCTATATCAACTGCAGTAGTTTTAAGTTCGCGGCCCGTTTTTCTGAGATGATACAAGTTTGTACACCTAGATATTTCTTCTAAAAAATCTTTATCAAAGTAGTCAGAAAAATATTCCATAGGGGTCCTTATCGTAGATACTGGCAGCGAAGGATAGTCATGAGATGAATCTTGGAAAGGTACCTGTTTCCAGACCCGCTTGCGAGGAGCTGGATGCGTAGTTCTTTGACGGCGTTCAACAGTTGGAGGTGCAAGAGTGTCAGGGCGAGTGTCTGGTTCGGGATCCAGCTCAGGTTCTTCTTCGGTTCCAATGCCAGAGAACATTTCGTCAAAATTGAGGTCTTCCAGGACATTTGGTTGAAAATTGACATCATCTTCATCAAAATCCTCAATTTCGGAAAGGTTTCCATCGCCCAAAATTTGCAAAACTTGATCGTCATTTAAATCCCGACCTAAAAACATGATAAAACATATAAATATTAATTAAAAGCAAGCAAAAATAAACAAATAACGGTTTTCATGTTTTGATATTATTTCTCGCACGCACAACCGAAGCCACACGATCGTAGCAGTCAAACTTTACGAATAAATTGTGTCAAAATTACAATGTAATCCACCAAACTAAAATAACACACTTATTTAATGTTTTTTTAACTTGTAATTTACATAGAAACACTATACATTACTAAACAAATAATACGAAAAATAAGTACTTACCCGTGACGCTGCGAGGGTCAAAAAACGCCGCCATCTTTCATCAAGGCTCACAGGACACTGATCGCCCGCCGCGGCCCCGCGATTTTGTTAGCGTATGCGAGAAACCCGCACGGTCGATCGATGACGGTTGCGTTCGCAAAAAGTAAACCATTTGGCGCCAGAATTTATTTAAAGTAAAACTCACGCTCATTTCATCGCGGGTGTAAAGGGATACACGACCGTGGCGTTCAAAAGGTTAAGTAATTTTGATACAGACGTAGTATAAACAAACCAACAACATGCTAGCTGCCGTAACTGATAGGTCTTTTATCTTTTAACAACTCCTGTAATATGCAACTGTGCTGCAGATTATGTCTTTGATCCAGTATGATTCTAATCAGTCAGTATTAATCTGGACAAAATCATTGGTGATTTTCCAGATTTTAAGTACTTATGCCTGTTTGTTAAATTACATATTGTTGAAAACACACTCAATGTTTATTTTTTTATCCTAAAGTAAGACTAACTTTATTTCTCCCACCAGCTAGATATTACTTACCAATATTCTTTTTACAGACCAAAAATGTTGCCGTCGAAAATGCAAGTGAATAAAAAATTGTTGCCCATTAAGGGGCATTACTTTTTTTTCAATGCTGGTAAGTTAATGTAACTACATACATACTTATTTATTATAATTATAATTACTTTAATATAATAGTGTTCACTAATTTTCACACTAGTCTTTGTTACCATGTAGGTACATCGACTATCACAACAACGAGTAACCTGTCGCAGTTTAATACTTAATCCATACCAAATTATTTAAAAACCAGAGTGTTGGTAGTGATAGTTCAACAGCCAGAGCAACAGTTAATTATTTATGAACATAAATTTTGAAAAGTTTTCTATGGCTAATCTTATATATATAAAATTCTCGTGTCACAATGTTAGTTACCATACTCCTCTGAAATGGCTTGACCAATTTTTATGAAATTTTATATGCATATTCAGTAGGTCTGAGAATCGGCTACTGTCTATTTTTCATACCCCTAAGTGGTAGTAGATAGGTAGTAGGCAGGTGCTACCTAGGTAGAAAAAATTGCATTGCAACGCATGCCGGGTACAGCTAGTTTTATATAAAAACATAGAAACAGTTTATTTAGTGGTTAATCACCTATGTAGATAAACATGTAACAATGACTTCATACATACCAACTTTATATTTATATTTTGACGGGCCTGTTGGTCTAGTGGTTAGTGACCCTGACTGCTATACCGGAGGTTGTGGGTTGATTCCCACCCAGGACAAATGTTTGTGTGATGAGCACGATCATTTGTTCTGGTTGTCTGGGTGTAATTTATCTATAACATGTATGTATTTAGAAATATATAAGTATGTTTATCAGTTGTCTGGTTACATAACACAAGCTCTGCTTAGCTTGGGATCAGATAACCATGTGTGAGTTGTCCCGAAATAGTATTATTATTATATACTTATTTATAAAATATGGCATATACCTACACAGATTTATATAATTTTAGTAAATTTGTAAAACCAATTTCAATTATTAACAAATAATGAAATCTTGTGTTCTGCCAAATTTCCCCAAAGGACCTACATATTTTGTTAACAATTAAAAATATGATGTTTATATTCAAATTTTCTAACTAAATACTCTAACAAAGCTAAAATGATTCATATAATTTGATGTCTTAGTAACTTTACTCTTATATTTCAATAGCATGATGTTGATAAAGCTCATGTTAACATGTTCATATCTTTTTTATATTAATCGATCTCTTTTTTTCAGGTACTGCTCCGTTGGTACCATACTTATCAACATATGCACGTCAATTGGGATTTTCATCTGCAACTGTGGGGCTAATTTACACAGTATTACCAATATTTGGCCTTATTGCCAAACCACTGTTTGGTGTGATTGCCGACAGGTACATTCATTTATATGATTTGTTTTATCATGTAATCAACTAATCTTAATCTTCGTTTAGCTCGAAATCTCAAATACTATGGGTCTTTAAACGCTGTTTTTATGTCGTAATATTGTGTAGATTGAAAGATAACTGCTTATAGTAGGAAAACCTAACATAGTAATTTGGGGTTTACTTAGGTCGTTTTCTGACTTTTCGGTGTGGCACAGGTCGGTATACACTGTACTGAAAGCTTAACGAGCGATTTCTTTCAATGAGCGTTTTCTAAAAGTCTCGGGCCCTCCCTGCGACACCGAGGCTCTATGTAGCCAATTTAGACTTCAATGTATGTTTATTGCATTTAAAAAATCTGCCGCGAGCTTACCTCACATCCGAATCTTCAGAATTTTAAGTGATAGGTAAATTATTTTGGGTTCAATTAACATCCCCTCTAAAAATGTTTTTGCCATGCTCTACTCTCTCATAAGATCGCCGGAATTATTATACAAACCTCGTTTTAGAGACACGTGGAATAAGCTATCAAAATCTCCATGCGACAATTTTTTTTAATTTGATTTCGTTTGTTATCCTTATGAATTATGATGGCACTTCTCATTACTTTTATTTCTTCTTAACATTGAATCTTCAATCCAATAAGGCTTGTGTAATTCCGCATTTATCCTTACTATTCTAGTATCTTATATCATCTATATAAATATTTTTTTGCAATTCCAAGAATCCATGACCCTAACCAGAACGGACATCGCTAAGTCTTATTTTGTTTTGTTTTTTATTAATCGGAATTCGGAGTGGTGTGCTTTTGATGCAATAATAAAAAATATTACATAATGAAGCTTTTAAAAACCTAAAGTTGTCAATTTCGCATACTTACATACCTACATATTATTCAATTTAAAATTACATGATACCTAATATACTCGCTAAAAGTAATATTATGATTATCTACATTTGTTTGTATTCACATATTACAGGTATAAAAAACAAAAAGTCTTATTTATTTTCTTTCAAATACTGACTATAATTGGTTTTTGGGGAATATATGCCATACCTGAAAATCGGAATTTGACAGTTGAATTGGACTGTGATGAAGGAGTCACTATGCTCCAGAGTTGTTACAAGGATAAAGCAGCTGTTGACATGTGTAAAGTCAATTCTCTAAGCAATCACAGTTCAAACGCCAGTACCTTTTGTCAGGTAAGTCAAGTGTTATCTATATCGGCCATCGTGACAAGCTAGATATCATGTTCAAGGCCACGCTGGATTTAATGGAATTGCAGCGATTAATCCACTCATCATACCTACGCATGATTGTAATTTACTTACCATGAATTAGTGGTCTTTAGTTTTTAACTAATTCTGTTTATTTTAAACGATAACTCATAAATCTCCTGTTTTTGTGATATTTTTATTCTGGTTAAGCTATAGTACCTAGTATCCAGATACCTAATCCTACCTACGACATACCGATTTTTTATTTTAAGCGCTAATTTAGTGGACGAGTATTATCGATGTAAAATACAATAGTATCATTCATCAGGACATATTTAAATCACTGCAAAATCTGATGCGACAATCAAACAACGCGACTTTGTTCCAGCACTTATTTTAATAGCTGACGATAACCTTGAACAATTTGCAGATGAACTGTGACATGACCTCGCCTAAAATGTGGCAGACAGTTTGCGAACATTGGCATATACCTCAATACTGCTACAGCAATACGGATAACATACAATATACGTCTTCTGTTAGTAAAGTTACTGTTAAGAAAGATAATTGCGCCTATATTGCTACTACCAACGTGTCCTTGGATGGTGAGATATCTCCGTATTTTTGTTAACAAACAATGCATTTTAATTAAGTATTCCTATTGTTATATTTACGGCTTTTGCAAGCACTTCTAGGTTTCTCATTGCTTTTTTTATTGTGCTTTGTACCACCCGAAATAATGCCCAGATTTATTTGTTCCCTTCTAAAAATGTTGTTTCTAAACAACATTTTTTTTTGTTACATTAGAAATGTTGTTGTAACATTAGAAAGGAACGTAACAAGGAATATTTTAGAATATGATTTATAAAAGTTTGTTCATTTTCCTTGTAAAATTGGTTATGTTTATGTTTTAGATTGCCATGCCTATTTCGTAACCGCCATGCGAATGTCTCATAAGGAAAATTATATTTCCTGTTTGCTTAAGCGAATTCCTTTCGTGCAATGCCCTTTATGTCAGCGATTGGGCTCTTAGCAAAAGATAGTTTTTGCGAAATCATCAAAATAATAATCTCATGTTTTTGTTCAAGGTCATACATTTAGTCCCAGTTGCCGCCTGGGAAATGGATATGTAGATGTAAACGAGCCTTGCACCTTGAAGTGCAACAATGCAAATCTATCGTCTGCTATAGGACAACACAAGGCTAATATGACATGCATAGATAAAAATTTAAGTTACAAACTGTGTGCGAATGACACCGCAGAGTTTACTCAACTCAAAACAATAAGCACTGATTGTGAGGTAAGAAAGTTAAGAAGACTATCATGAGTATTATCATATTTGATTATCAAACTTAATTCGAGGTAAAAACTGTTATTAATAAACCTGTCTCACAAAACAAACAAAACTTTCATCATTAAATAAAATGTTTATAATACCTACTATGTTAGATACGAAATTGAGTTATACCTAAACTTAATTAGTTTTTTTTTTAATCTAAACAGGTTTTATGTTTATGCATGTAAATCAGATAGTTAAATAACTAATTCAATAGAATATATAGAGTTAGATGTGAACGTGATATGAGAGCTATGATGTGATTTTATTTCTGACCATTGAACCTAAAATATTTGTAACTCTCGAATTACAATCACAGTTTTTGAAGACGAATTATCTCAACAAAGTAATTTACCTACTACATTTTCGTGTAAACGATTACATGGCATATAAAAAACAAGTTTTTGTTACGTAGGCGTCATGTGACCTTGACGTAAAGACACCATGGCGACTCATGGAGATATGCGAATGGTGGAAAGCCGACACAGCCAGCTATTGTCAACCGAAGACCGCGAAAAATGAACATTTCCCTTCGAACTTGTCTTTCACAGGAGTCATACTATTATCGTCTACGATAGCCGAACACGAGTGTGTGTATATGAGGCTTAATCATATTGAGTTACCCGATGGAAATGGAGGCGGTAAGGACAGTTTTTATTACATTCTTTTAATAAGTTATATATTAAGATGGAGATTACATAATCCTTATTGCTCTTTTACATAATAACTCTCCTCAATATAAAAACAATTGACTGTTAAAGTCAAGGACACAAGCATTCACATCTAGTCATATTTCAAGTTTCATCTTCATATTATATCAAACGATAATGATAAGTAATACTACAACACACACACATTGATAGACGAGAATTAAGATTTTCCTTTACATTAGGTATGTCTTTCGAAGAAACCTGTACTTTATGACATAATCATGTTCATACGTATTTATGTAACTTAAGTTTTTGCGTCATACGCAGTGGAATGAGGTTTTTTTTATATATATTTTTTGTTTCAGTTACCATTCATTATCCTAACTGTGTGTCACAAGCAACTTATCAACTGAAATCTGAACTTTTCCAGTCTTCCTGTGATATACGTTGTGGTAATGCTCTGGTTAGTATATAAATAAATACACAGTAAAATTATAGTTACCAACCAATTTATAGCACAATCAATAATATTCGTGAATCAACAAAAATACCTTTTAAAACTGCCTCTAAAAACCAGATCTAGTAGAAACGTTTTTGAATCTTACTCATCACCAATCGGAACCCGCATTTCAGAATGGAATGTGCAAGGTGTTATAAAAAATACGTTTATTATTTTAGCCTAAACTGTCCCACTGCAGGGCAAAAGCCTCATTTTAGGGTTCCGTACCCAAAGGATAAAACGGGACCCTATTACTAAGACTCCGCTGTCTGTCTGTCTGTCCGTCTGTTTGTCTCCAGGCTGTATCTCATAAACCGTGATAGCTAGAAAGCTGAAATTTTCACAAACGTTGTATTTCCGTTGCCGCTATAACAACAAATACTAAAAACCACATAAAATGATTATTTAAGGGGGGCTCTCATACGACGGTGGTACGGAACCCTTCGTGCGCGAGTCTGACTCGCACTTGGCCAGTTTTTCCTCTTTCCACACGTATTGACGGTTAGTTGTGACTTGTGGCCAATCCTTCAAGTTTTCATTATTTTATAAACATTTTTAGGTAAATGAGATAATAGAGGGGGCTTCGGAAAGCAAACAAGACGGTATCAAGGAGTATACATCAACGTTCTGGTTGTTCTTCTTTTTGATGATCGTCAGTTGGGTTGGCCAAGCCGTTGTGGTTACCTTCGCCGATGCTATCTGCTTCGATCTTCTTGGTATGTATAATTGATTAGAAAAAACTTGTGAAACTAGTATTAAATTACTATTACCTCAAGCAAAATGTAGGCTAATCGTCGCATCAGGTCGGTCATTCTCCACTAATACCAGATACTAGCGACCTACGCGAATTTTCGAAATCTTTATCCCGCATAAATAAGACTCTTCTTTGCATCTCCGATAAAAAAATCTAACTAGCTCTTATGTTACAGGTCCCAAAGTGTCTCAGTACGGCAAACAAAGGCTGTGGGGTTCCGTGGGCTGGGGAGTGTTCTCTCTATTGACCGGTGTCTTGATAGATTTATTCAGTGATGGCGCTTACAAAGACTACACTGTTGCATTTGTACTCATGTTCGTGTTTATGCTCGGTGACGTTGCCGTATCATGTTTCTTAGAGGTAGGTGCTATGCCATCATTTTTCATTTGTCAGTTGTTGCCAATTAGTCTCTTCAAAAGGTTATCTTAACGATCATAATTATACACAATATATTATTGTGTAGATAAGTCAGCAATAGTCAAGTTTGCAGTCCTGTGAATAAATAGAAATTTCAGTTAGCAAATATTTTGGTTTCATATGAAAGAATAATAGAAAAATATCAAATATCGCGGAACATACATAGGGTGTTTTCGGATACTCTTAGTTATGAGGACACGAAATTTTCGTGACCACCATTTTTACAAGTCACTAATAAGTTGCTTGATATCGATTTACTTTCCTAGTCTAATTAGATACTAGTTAAGGAGCATTACCAGTTTTCATGAGAATTATATTTCAATTCAATGAGAAACCTTTCCCAGTTGCCTGCTTGCATTTCTATATATTAATCTAAAGTCCCGTATTTCAGACTGATACGACAAAAATGTCAATGAATATATTGGCTGACGTTGGCACGTTGTTATCCTCACTCCCGACATTTCTGTTCCTTATGTGGACGGTGGCGGTCGGTATGTGCACCGGCCTCCTTTGGCAGTTCCTCTTCTGGCTCCTGGAAGACATGTCCGGGTTGACCTGTGATGGATCTAATTATATCAAAACCCTACAAGGCTTAGTGAGCGCGATACAAACTTTTGGCGGCGAAATTCCATTTCTTTTTGTATCTGGTATGTATGACTATTACATAGCTATTTCCGGCACTTTATTATATTTATTTAATAAGGTACAAGGTACATCTTAGGTAACATACAATGTCCAACAAAACTATTGCTTCACTTGCCAGAGTCTTTACCTGTACCTGCACTTTAGGACGTTCTTCTAAACTTGTAATTAATTAACTGTCATTAATGTAAAAATAATAATGCAATAACTATTACTTGAGTCTCATCAAAATTTGTAACTGTAAATATTTTTTTTATATTTCAGGTTATATACTTAAAAAAGTTGGTCATATTAACATGATGAGTATAGTACTGTTGGCTTTCGGCGTAAGGTTTATACTATACTCATTTTTGTCCGACCCGTGGTGGGCGCTGCCTATAGAGTTGTTCCAAGGGATAACATTCGGCATGTTTTATCCGACTATGACGTCGTATGCCAATATTGTTTCTCTACCAGGGACAGAAACCACTGTACAGGTATGTATATCATGTAACTTTTGTCTTCGATCTAAACACAAAATATTAAGACTAATTAAATAAACATTTAGCAAAAACTGTATTTCCTACTCCTCCTTTTACTTCTTCTAATTATTTTTTTCTTGAGGCTTTCAAGACACCTTTAGAGTAGGTATTGAAATATTATATAATATATTATTGCTATGGTAAACCTTGCTCTGTAGAAATGTAATCATAATTCCATTCATTTACAGTAGTATTTCTAATATATGTAACACAATATTAACCGAGAAAGTTTACAATTTCTTATACTCGACTGTACATCAGCTGTATTATTTCCACATTAGCTACAATTTTATGACAAAGCACTAAGAACTATTTTCGTCATTCCTTGTTACCGGCGTTAGGTCTACCGTACTATTATCCAAATTTCTGATTCACATAAAAATATATAAATAAAATTGCAGGGTTTAGTTGGAGCTGTGTTCGAAGGCGTCGGTACTTCGTTGGGCAGTTTCGTGGGAGGTCGTCTGTACGGGACCTACGGAGGCTGGATCACCTTCCGCGCCTTCGGAATAGGTGCCCTTGTATGCTGTGCTTTGAACTCGTTAGCTTTCTACTTCATCAAGGATAAGCTTGGCAATGCTAGAGCGCCAACAGGTAATAAAAAAAATACTGAACAAAACTAATATCCAGTTTAAACGTTAAACACCTTAAATTTCTATTTCTATTAAATATTATTCCTTTTGGTTTAATTTTTAGATATTACTGTATTTAAGTTATTTGTGGTTATAAACCATGCAAGAACAAATCAACGTCACACTCCAAATATGACTGAAATATTTTGCCTTGTCTTATGTAAGCAGCAATTATGAGGGTAGTGGAATTGCGTTTAAATAACTAATGTGGTCAAAGTTGCATTTATTTATAAAAATATAGGATACTTATAGTATAAAGTATTTTTGTACACTCTACTTTTAGACTAAGAACCAGTTATATATATTGTTATTCATGAGAATAGTGTGAATTTACCTACAGTAAATTATTTATTAGCTTTTTTATCACACAATTGACGCAATAGATTATTATGTTATCATTATTATGGTTAAGGGTAGCTCTAGATTATCATAAGCTCTTTAGATAAGTAAATGACTTTACGACAGCAACTACTATTCGTTCCTATTCCTACAACTAAAGCAATGCAAAATATGTTGCAGTGTTAGTAAATTTGCCTCTTTGGTACCTTCTGTCTCCCGATTATTGTAGGGTAGATTAATATAAAGACTAGATATTCATGCGCCGCACCTTATGTCAAATGCCATTGGATGTTAGTTATAGTATCCATCAACCAATCCAGTTAGTCAAAAGATTAAATTAAACAGACTTTAAGGCAGTGGTCCGACTTACGGGCGAGAAACGAGTAACTATCGACTATTTAAGCAACGACGATCAAGAAACGTACTACAAGATATAGATCCGATGTAAATGAAGGAGATGGAAATATAAATAGTTACTCGCTGGCTCTTCACACTGGCCGGAGAGAACTCTCAGCATTTGTTTTTTGCGGCGAGTAGAACTATGAAAATTTACTCGCTGAGCGATACTCGCTTGTCGTATATGTATATAGTTTTACAAAAGAACTTTCCGTTAAATACAAAACTCCATCGTGCCCATAAGCTCGCCGTCAATCTTGTATTGAAGTTTGTTATAACCAAAAACCATTTTCCATGTTAAAATATCATTTCAATAAATCTGTACTTTGTAAATACTACCGTAAAATGGAACAACAAGACCTACCGTTTAGTGTTTACTAACAAAACCGCCTTATACTGTGTGCATCTTAAATCGCGCGCGGGTTTTAAACGCATGTTCCATTTTGCTCTCCCTTCCTTTATAGTAGTATAGGATGACCCGAACGAGTGATGCGAGTATCGCCCGTCGCCCTCGCTTACTCGCTTGTAGCCCAGCGACAAAACTATCAGAACTACACACTCGCTGCTCGCCGACTCGTTTCGTGTTCATCGTTCTACTCGCTACTCGCTCCTCGCTCTAAGTCGGACCACTGCCTTAGTGACCAGTAAATCTTGTATGTTTATTGTTAATGCATCAAGATTTAGTAGTGTACATGCTTCCAAATTACGGAGTTTATAGAAATCTGGCTGTGTTTCAAATATATTTATTTTAAAAAACCTATTGATATAACGTTTACTTTCCTAAGTGATAATTAATACTCTTTTATCGAATTTATGAAAAGACAAAACGAGCAATAAAATTTGGAATATACTTACTTTTAGTGTGGGATATAGAGATTAGACATATATTTTTGTTGTATTTTATGATAAGTCTATTTTATGTACTTATCACGATATCTTGTGTGCCATATTACTTTTTGTTGCCGCTTCGAATTGTATTTTTCGTCCTTAAAAGGTCATATTTATATTGTTATGTTTTCATTACTTTTTGTATTATTAGTTATTTTTACTTCTTTGAGATTATAGGTATAATGTTAATACCTAGATTTCCTGAAAATTCTCTTGTGGCGTGCCGGTAATAGTGTCAATACAGTTTTACTTTATCCTTACAAATATATTATTTCCTATTTATTTCTTACATAGATAAAATAATCCATTCCCAGTTTAAATTATATACGTATTTACATACAAATTATTAATTTTAAGAAAAGTAGATATAATACTTATATGTTATTGAAAATGTCATCGAAAATCAAAACATACCTATCATTTATTGTTCTCAGACTATTATTGCCTTAATGTAAGCAATCTTTAGGTATATATTTATTGAAATTATTATAGTGTGTATTTTGTAAGTTGTTTACACCACTGTGATGGTTTCACTATAGTATAATTATAATTGATATTAAACTAAACATTTGTGTTTATTTTCACTATGACCTGCATGCTTTCTACCTGTAAATAAGAAATTTGTGAGGAGTAGTTATTTTAATAAATTCTTGGGTAGGCAGTGTTTCTAGTGGTACGTAGTGATACACAAACGTGGGAGCAAATGGTGACGACGTTATCGGATGTCTTCAGGGCAGTATAGCACATTCTATCAATACGAGATAGAAGCAAGTAAATTCCAAATTTTTTATCCATAGACATGTTACAGAAAGATTTCGTAATATTTTCAAAATAAAACCATTTTTTTTTTGTTTTAAAGTCTCGTCTATACACGTATAATCACATCTTTCTGTTTCATCCTATATACTTATTAATATCTAAGCTATCAGTATTGCATAGCCTTCGATATTGTTATGTTTGTTACATGTAGCTTTATGTAGAAACACCTATGTTGCAGGACTAACGTATTGTATACCTACTTCTGTTATCTATATTGTGTAATGTTTGTTATCTTTTGACAACGTTATTTGTTCTTTTGTTTTTAACCCTTGAATATTGATTTCCGTACTTTTATTTACAGGTTACCACTATGAGCATCCTAGCGATATGATATACATGTTAGAGGATATGAATGACGGAAGATCCTGAACATTTAAGAACCATTAAATGTAACCAGCAAGCAAACAAAATAATTCATGTTGATGTCTTCTTCATTAATTCAATAAGTCGACTCGTGGTTTTAAATGTAGCACAATTTCGCAGGGTGATACTACAAAAACATATCATTCCAAAAAAGGTGAAAAGTACATCTATACTAAAACCAATATGGAAAGAGAATTAAACGTTATTACTAATTACGCAATTATCAACTTTGACAACATGTGTTTAAGTTCATTTTAGAATGACAATTATTATCGAAAAGGGCCTAAAAGTAATTTGAATGTGATGGAAACTGAACTGTTAGTCATTGAATTAAGGTTCATAATCCCAAAGCACGGTCATTATTTCTTTAAAGTGGCTGATATATAGTATAGAGTCGGTTTACAAAATTTCAGCGCATTATGAGTTGATGTATTATTCACTTCTTTTGGATAGATAACTTTCTGTGTAAGTCTCCATGTCTAACTCCTTCCTTTAGTAGATTAAACAACAGGTAGGTTAGTTATAGAAAATAGATAATAATATAATAACTAATGTATAAGCGAATTCTGTGATTCGAAGGGTTTTATAGTGCTGTTATAATTTAGTAGTGATGATATAATCTGTGCAGTAAAAATTATACAAATATGGGATATAATTTATACTCCACAAAATACTGTAATACAGAATGTAAATATTAACAAGGTTTTTATGTAATAATGTAACTTGTATAATATACGATAAACTATTGCAGCTATTAGTACTAACTTATATCGACAACCTCATTGTGCAAAGGTTTTATACACCAGGGGTCATAAATAGTTAAAACTACAGTCATCTACGAAAGGTATACTGGATTTACAAGTAACATTGATTTCTAAAATGAAAAAACAAAAAACATCTTATTGAATAAAAAATCAGGGGGTTAATGACGCCAAGCTTTCGTACAAAATGTTGACGTCATGCGACATTTCAGAAATTTAAAATCAATGTTACATCATCTTGAGTTTTGAATACCTACGTAAAAAAAATAAGAGTCAAATATTTTTATCTTTTCTTGTATAAATTAATCTGTTCGTCTACCCCAATAATTTTATTTTAATGACCTTTGTATAATATCTATTAAAATATTTGTTTTTAGAGACTCAAGTCTATAGTTCCTGTTTTATGATTCATATCTGTTCTTATTTATTATACCTCAGCCAGTATTTACTAGGCCAAATAGTTTAATGATTAAAATTAAGATGAAAAAATATCTAGGCATATTTTGGAAATGGTATATTTTATATTTAATTTTGATATCCATAGTTTTAATTTGTTTACTAAGGTACTAAACGCACATCTAAATAAATGTATTGTATTTATCTAACTCATATCAAAAATGAAAGACTGCAAATTTGCCTTTGGCCAATAAAAAACAAAGTTAAAATGCGTTTCATACTTTAGTAACATTACTTGCTCAACTTGATATAATAAATTGTTAGAATTTAACTAAGTAGAGGAATTTTTAAACGACTGGGTTATTTGGGACAATTTTTATTAAAGCAATCCTCAGTACACTGTGTCTAATTCACAGTAATGTTGAATTACTTCCTAATTTTAGAAACTTGAATTGTCTTCATAAGAAATCGACTAAATTATAATAAATATGCCCGTGGTTTCCAAATATCCACACATTACTGTACTTAATTTTGCATAGTCAGACATAGTCATTGTTATAATTAAACAAAATCTGCTAAAGGCCCTCGTCGATAGAGCCGTTATCCGTCCTTCCTTGTACTTAATTAGTGTTAACGGTACCTTTCGACTAGATTTAATTTGTTAGTTAATTTTAATAATAAACGAAATTGTGACCTATTCTTTTTGACACTATTATTGAAACATCAATGGCCGAATTCTTAAACGCTACTTATTCTGCAGCCACCATTAAATCTCATGCTTTCTCTATCATTTTAAGGCGTAAAGTAGCGACAGAAAGATTGATGCCAAAGGTTTTTGTTGCTTACTATTGTAAAGACTTAATTGTTGCGATCTGATCACAGCTGTTATGGCCCTTTTTCACTAGTCGTTAGAGCCCACTTTCGTGGTGCGTTAGATTTCTAGAAAGCATGCCACAGGAACCGAATAAAGTTAACGTTCTTACTTGTCGTTAGGGCCCGTATTCGGGGTGCGAGAGACTTTGTTAAAGCTACAACCGATGACTTTCATTGGTTGCTAGCACACGTGCAAGGCACGTCGCATGCTGGACATCGACTGGCTCAATTTCGCTAGTCGTTATCCAGCATACGGGCCATAACCACCATGTAAAATTCACCCATTAGTTAAAGGTACTTAGATTCCACAACCTTTCTCCGATGACCGAATCGTCATTGGACTGTTCGGCGATAGGACTATTAATTTTTACCTTTTCCCCGACAGTCTCTTTCACCGACGAACATTTCGCCGACAGAACCTTTTGTCTACTTCACTTACGACGAGAAGCCTATACAGCTGCATAATGTTTCACCAACACGACTATAAACTTATAACTTTTTTAACCATCGTTGTTTAATGAAATGTCATGACAGCGAACAGTACCTACAATGACGAACCGGTCATAGGAAAACGGTTGCGAAATCAGGTACCTACTTACCTACTGCCGAATCAAGCGGGTTAATTCTTAATGTCTATTAAAGCTAAGTAAATGTTGTACCTAAGTACCTATAAATGCACATGTAACATTCCAAAATTCATATCATACGTATATCAAATTTTAGCACAGTTAAGTATATAGTATAGGTACTTATTAGGATTCTATGAAACCTTAAGGTCCATTGGAACAATACGATACTTACCTTGATTTAGCCAAGATCGATTGAATCATTAGCCTCTAAGCACACATGACAAACAAAGTCTACCAACATTAGGTACTTATAGAAATCTGCTATTAAGCTAAGACCTTGATTGTATTTTCAAATCTGACCATGGGCTGAACCGTAGGATTGTTAGTTTTTTCACCGCACCGATGAAATTGCTTAGCGAGACGTCCAATTAGATACCTACACTCTACAGGGTATTCGTTAGAAAGACAAGCAAATTCTTTCACTTTCACATTATAATAATAGACCTTTTCCACAGAAGTGCACAAACTACTGGACGTATTATTTATTATTATTGCACCAGCATCACATCAGCATAAGCTTTATTGCTGAACTAAATTTTTTGAAATATTTAGTTAAGTATGTCATGTAGGTAGTTATTAAAATAAGTAAATGTTTTTGAGACAATTTTAATTTATTTTCTGCTAAAAAACTTATTTTTATATTCTGCGTGATAGCTTTATGTGCTAATTTATTTGTGTAAGTAGATCAATAAAAATATATTTCTTAGGTGTTTCTGTTATTGGTTTGTCCTTAGTATTAATTTCTTCAATCAAATACCTATTACAGTGCACATGATTTACTTCGCATACTTATGTATTAAGACTTTATTACACTTTATTGACATATATTGGGTTCAATTTATTAGTCACTGTTTCCATGACATTATAATTTCAAAGAATTGGTACTAAGTACCTACTCAGGGACCCAGACAGTGTATCAGATTTTTTTATATTAAATACCAACTTTAGTTGTTTCGTAATGTTTTTTGCGAACTCTAGGAACCTGCAACAAAGTAACTTGCAAATAACTAGGTAAACACTTAATTTTACCAGAACTCCTCTGTAGAGCCTCTGGTGATTAATACGTGAAACATAAATAACTAGTCAGGTAAATTATTAATTAAAAAAGTTGTAGAAAATAATTTCGTCTTGGTATTTTGTTAATCCGTGTACGTACACATTGTAGACATTTGGTCAAAAATTAAATTAGGTATGTCAAAATTATGTTACCTATATAGTAGCGTATATTAGATACGCTCCAGATTTTAACAAGATAGGCCAGACTGCAAGGGCTTCTGGCCTCCAAGTCTCGGCAACAGCTTTCTCCTAAAAAACACCCTAAACGTTTCTGTTTCTTTCTTAATAAATATTATTTTGTCGTTTAAAACTATAAGGTGTTTTATTTAGTGTTCACTCCGCTAAAATCTACATTCAACGGTTAGCGGATAAGGTTATGTCTCGTCTTGGCGAAGGGGGAGAAGATCAAAAATTCTTTAGAGTTCAAGGTTCATTTAAGTATTTTCACCTAGTGCTTGACCACATTGCGGAAGGCGGAGAAGAGAGACCAACTAGATTTCTACAAAACAAAAAGAACACCTTATTGGCAAATCCTGCCTGACACAGAACAAAAGTGACCTACTAGTGGAGCATCGGATTAAATATTTGTGGACCTTTCAATCAATTGGACTATTATTTATTTTATCTAAGTATCATCAAAACTGGTACTGTTCGTGGCTGAATAGGATGCCCAACTAAATTAGAGGAAGGGCAAAAGGAGAAGGTAGTCTAAAGTAGGTAGTTAAGCACTAGAGGGTGGGTACAAACAATTTCTTTTTAGAATGACTTATAAGTTAGCTCGAGATAGAAGAACTTTGTGGAGGCCTTTGCTTTGCAGTGGCGCAGCGTAGGAAGTCACAAAAAATATATGAATATCTCGATATTATAGTTAGGTAATTAACTACCTTGCTATCTAGTCTCTTTATCAATTATGTGCCTAGTCAATTAAGTAGGTACCTAAGTAGAAACCTACACACAACCGGGGATTTTGTCTGTTCGAAGTATTTAGGTAGGTACCTACCTACAAATTACTTTGATGTAACTTTTCCGTTTAGAAATAGGTATGTCAACCTGGATGTAATAATAAAGGGACCCTCCGCATTCAATAAAACTAAATTGCTTGCACATTGCTAACGATGCGCCAGTGCGTCGCTTGAGCTCTTAGATAGATAGATAGGTACTAGGTCAATAGTTTATTCAATAAAGAATACAAGACCCATCAAAAGTTGGTATTATTGATACGTACATACCTACCTTTGCTTCTTTATACTATATTTGTTTTATAGGTGTATAATCACGGAATATTTATTAATAATAAATGATGGATATTCAGTAAAATAACCTAAGAGGAAATTTTATTGATTTTTATTAGTTAAAGTAGGTCTAAATTATAAAGCATAAAAAAATTCTGTGTTTAAATAAGTACTTTATTAAATAACGAATTTTAAGCTCAAGGCAATAAAAAAGAAGTACAAGTTTTATTTTTTGCAATTAATTGTAGAACGTAGCGTCAAAATAATCGATTTATGAATGTATTTCTGTGTAAAACGAAACGTATTTCTAAGTGACGAGGGTCGCTGCCTGTCGACGTGTGATGTTCCATAGTCTAAGCTACGTCGTCGTAGTTATATTTTTAGCATAACTATGTATATTTGGTGGTCCATTTCCTATATTTGTAACAGAGATAGCATGATTTCATGTTGAAATTATCAATTAATGAAATCGCCAGGTCTGGAAAGAGGCAGTAACATCGTCCGTCTTTCGTAATAGTTTGGAAATAGAGGTAAAATTCTTTAAAAAATGCTTAATGCCAATCGAAGGTAGTTTTCTATGGCTTGTGATGTTTCCTGAAGAGTGTATTTTCTAAAATTATACTGGCGCTTGGGTACCGTGGAAGATGTAATCAAAATTTCATATGATCCACGTCGAGACATGGGTTCCAGAATAAGGTAATTGTTATCATTTTGCTACCTTTGTAGCCCTAGTTTAGTTGTTTAGTTCAGTCTGCAGTGGCGGCTATCTGGATAGGAATATACTTAACCTCTTAAACTACGTATTTTGAATGGGAACATCGCGTAACTCCATCTTGCTTTTTAGGATTATTTACCTTTCAGTTTTGCATGAATTATTGTTCCTGACGCTTGATAAGAGGTCTCAGTCCATGTCATCCGCTGATATTGGTAGTTTCCTGTTGTGAGGGTCCAGCCAATCTTTTTATTTATTCAAGTTTGTTTTGATCTTTATTAGTTAAAAATCTGTTACTGTGCCTGACTCTCCTTGTTATTGATTGAATCCAATTTCTAAATAGAGTTACCTATAATAATTATGCCACTATGCTATCAGTTCAACTTTATCAGTATTTTTCGCCACCTGTTTGGTTATTGCATTCAGTTTAAAGAATAACAAATAATTCATATTAATGTGTATCAATAATTGTATGTATAAAGTTACAAGTCTTTATTATAATTTACTTGTTATTTTTTTTTTGTGTGCATAGTATTTTCAATTAAAATAAACGAAAAAATCTGATTAGTTTGTCATAATCATATTATAATATTTATAAAGCGATTTTTTTTTTTACAATACTAGTCTAAAGAATCTGCTTATATTAGTTTCAGGTCTATGGGTCAGTCAGGGTCAGGGTTATCCTGAAGAAACACAATAATTTGTAATGCTGTTCACTGTAAGAAAGATTAGCCTGATCCACTAGTGGACACACTTATACATCTTAAATTAAAAGCAGATAAAAGACGATGTAATATGCATCTCCAAAGTTTAGATCATTATGTAATTAGCTAGCAACTTGCCTAAGCTTTGCATGTGGAGACTAAACATTAATGAACTATACACACATCCGTTCTTATATCACTATATAAAAAATCAATTTGATAGTTTTGTAAGTTTAACCATTTAGACATAGAGACAGATGCAGCGGGGCACTTTATTTTATAATATGTCTTTAAATATAAATAAAGTCTATATACATAGATAAAGGCATACTTTATTACTCGTTGTTCTCTTGTGAATACAGTGCGTCTAACCAACCATGACTGATATACATAGTCTCATTTGACATATGATCCAGAGACGGTATGACTAATATGTGGGAGATAATATACTAAATGTACTGAACCATGATAGCATGAACTGTGGAAGGTCATATCTATTTCAGATAAACTGAAATCATGAACAAGCCAGCATTAGGCATAAGATTTGCCAATAATCTGTGACATATTATGTTTATTACAATTTTTACTTTATAACAGAATGTGCAGAATATGGTTTCTTAAAATAGAAGGATGAAAAACTATTACCCTTAGCCAAGATGAGAATGATAAAAACATGGATAAAGTTAGGTATTAAGGGTACAAGTATTAGGGTAGAAGGGAAGAAAAAACCATTTAGCATCCCAAAAAAATTAGGATAAGTGCAGGAGAGAAGAACATGTGTCCAATATAAACATAATGACTTACCGTTTTCTGCTTTCAGAGACACGGTACGCTTCTTATTTGAATTATTTTGTGAAGTATCACCAGGTGACAATCTCAGGGAACCTTATATTACACGGAAATATCCAGAATCCTATAAAAATGAAGAGGAGCTGAAAAATATACCAAAATTTACATTTCCATGTCAGCTAGAAAAGTAAGTATTTGTTTATTCATGATTTTGTAGTGATTTTGTTAGTAAAAGTATTATCACTTTCCATAACAATGCAGTGTGAGACCATAGATTATTTTATTAAGTTTTTTGTTAATGTGGAGTACTGGATAGAACCTAGAGAATGTTTACCTTTAAGGTATTGATATCTTCACAATTGCTCTCGTTTCCAGTTCATTCGCACAACACTATTCATTTGTGTTGACATCAGAGGACTCCAAGTACACATTTTGTTTTTGCCGCTATGACCCTAAAGCCAACACAGCACAGGTGTTATTATCACACTTACCATGGCACGACATATTTTATAAGTGAGTATAGCAATTTGTATTTATTTTTAGTGTCACACATCAGTAATATTTAGAATAAGCTTTGTGTGGTTAGTTTAACACTATATTTTTGATAATAACCAATTATATTATGTTTATAATTTGTATTGAGAAGATAGCATAATAATATCTTTCTGATGGCAGATCTGGCAACAATAACTCTTTAATGCCAAGATATTATGAAGATCCATCTTCTTGATTGCATGCTGACTGTATTATCTCTTGTGTATACAATGGTGGTCAAAATAAGATTCATGTGTAACAATGGATTTTGATATTTCATCATTTGTAATTTGAATACATATTGTAAGCCGTGCCAATTATGTGATTTTTTATAGCAGTGGCGAATTATACGCAACACAATGCCTGATGTTTGATTTTGTTGGCTTGCGCACTTATTTATATTTATAGGTTTCTCATTGGAATCATAGGTACTATATATTTATTTAATTGTGCAGTGATATTAAGATTGCGTCCGAGAAATCTCTTCTCCCATAAATGTCACAGCAATTATTGACAAATTGCTTTTGACAAAATGAGTTTCAAAGTATATTTTTAATTTTAAATGATCACATATTACAATAAAAGATAGCAATAAATCAGTTACTATTAATTGCATGATTTGCTGTGCCTGTAATGTTTTATGTTGCGCTTTTTAATTATTTGCTATAGCGAAAGTTGGCAGCATAAGCAGAAAACTGTGTTATGACCACATGCGAATGATCAGTTTCTCGAAAATGCAAAGCCTGCTTTATAATCTTAGCCAGTAAAGCAGATATATTTATTATCTATAAAGTAAATGTTGTGGTTCGCCATATTATTATAGAATATTTTTTTTCAGGTTACTCAATTGTATTGCAAATTTAATAAATAGTCCGGAAAGAGGAGAGTTATCGTCATTTCTAGAAGCATGTCATATACGGCCGCCTATGCCAGGGCACACGCTCAAAGTGACCTACAATGCAGGTCACAGCGTTTTCACATGCCAGTGTCCTGACAACAAACTTCCAAGTATTCCTGAAAATGTACGTATTGATATATTCCCAGTTTTTCAAGACTGTTATATTGTGTACTTATATTGTTTGAGCCAGCTCGAGTTTTTCACAATTTGCCCATGATTTCATATACTAAATGTAATGTTTATTATTTTCAGTGCAACTTAACGGAATACTTCAGTGCCATGGACACAAAGTGTATGGCTGGGCTGTGGGCGGCCTTGCTCCACGAGCGCAGAGTGGCGATAGTTGCCACCAAACCTTCCCGACTTTCGGCGTGCGTGCAGGCCGCTAACGCCACACTCTTCCCAATGTCATGGCAACATATATTCATTCCGATACTTCCAAAACACCTGGTCGATTACTTGTTGGCGCCAATGCCGTTTCTTATTGGAGTTCCTAGGAGTGTTATGGAGGTACAAACCATAATTGTATTTGCAATAAGCATAATTAAAGTTAATCGGTGAAATAAATAAGACAATTATAATATTCAGTATAGTTCTCATAATTGTATTTAATTTAATCGTGTTTATTTAACTTTATTTCAGAATGTGAGAATGTCTGAAATAGGTGATGTGGTTATATTAGACGTAGATGCAAACGAGCTGAGAACCCCCTTCAATGATTTAGAAAGTCTTCCCTCTGATCTGGTAAGTTCACTCATTTGTCTCTGCCTTCTAAGGAAATTCGCCTAACTAATTCATGATGGTGTTAACTTATTAATACTAGCTGCACCAGGCATGCGTCGCAATGCCACATTAAGTAAATAATATATAAGTTGCGCGTTGCGTTAAAGACGTTACGCGTAGAAAAGGTTAGAGTAATAACCACCCCCTCCCCCCTGCGTTGATTTCGGTTATCGCAACAAATAGCCTACATACTATCTTAGGATTAAAGCTATGAGATGAGCTTCAATCCGAAGCTTTATCAAAATCCGTTCAGCGGTTTGGCCGCGAAACCGTAACAGACATACATTTAGATAGAGTTTATAAGTTTATAATATTTGTATGGATTAACAGCTAATACAATATTTGATGTTGTTTGCAGGTATCAACTTTGAAAAAAGCTTTAAGTGATAAGAATGCTCTTGGTGATGCCGTGTCTCGTGCGTTTCTGCGTGCGCTTGTGTGTTTGATAGGTGGATATCGTGATGCTATTAAGTAAGCTATTTGTGTGATTTGTTTGTTGTAGTTATGATCATTTACTCGGCTTATTAACCACAATAGAGCTTACCTATATGTTTTAACCATAATTTTATTTGCTAGAAATTTGTTTTAAGCACCATATACTAATAGAAATTATGTCAAGTTTCTATCTAAGTAGAATTATTAAATAATTATTAATCAACATTTGCAGACTATTAATATATCATCCTTTTCCGATTGTTTTAGAATTGAGAATGGTCAGCTGATAACTTTTAATCCAGAAGCTTTTATTAGGACGAGAAAAAACATGCAACCATTCTTAAAAAAGATATTACAATCACAAATATTCCGCCAGGTTAGTCGAATGTTTTTTTTTACATTTAACTTATTTCACATATATTTGTTAATTTATTTAAGAATCAGGCGATACCTATTGTATGTTACGATTAAATGCGGGAGATCTATTCTCCTTTAAAACGCTCTCGCTTGTTGCCTAGCTGGTTTATGACTTTTAAGCAATAATTTTTTACACTAATATTAATAATATTAAATATTTGTGTATCTATTTTTGTTCCCGTTCGATGATAAATTATCATTAAAAGCACTCTCTCACACACCCGCTAAAATGCCCATAATTTCCTATTTCGATCAACAGTGCGTATTCGACTATAGTGAACCTTGTCAAACTTAGAAACTTTAGGGCGGCCGGAGCGCGTGCAACACCTAAAATTAATTCAAATACCAAATTTTCACAACTCTCTATTCGCATTCCCTCTTAATGCCTTTGGGTAACCGTATTTTGTATAGGTAATATGATGAAAATAGGTTTTATTACATTTTACAGTTTATCGATGAAAGATTAGATCTGCTTAACTCTGGTCGAGGCTTTAACGATGAATTCGAGGTGGAATGCAACCATTATGCCGACAAACTCAACACGGGGAGCGGGCAGAAACTCAAACAGCAGTACAAAGACTGGGCGAAAAATGTCAAGAAAGAAGGTGGTGCCTTCTTCAAAAACATGAAGGATAAGGTAATTGTCATTACAGGGTTTTATTTTATATTATAGTAGTTAACCGCTTCTTATGTGTGGGATTTATTTTGATTTTGTCATATTTACCGCTTTTAATATAGCAGGGCTTTGATATTTATGTCAATACACAATATTTTCTTTAGTTTTATTTACCTATCTACAAATAATAACTTGCTTAATTTCTTCTATTATTATAATATAACATGTCTTAAATTTTCTATAGTAAATACAAGCAACAAATATGAATGGGTAAGCAGTCGGGTTTTATTAATTTACAACCATTACAGATCACCCATGTTAGTTTTAAGGATTAAGATAACCTTAAAAAAATAAACTCTATAACATACTTAGGACAAGACTTAGGACTTTAGACAACATATCTCAGTAAAGGTGTATTGTACAAAATGTAATTTACATCAAGCTTATCGTGCTAGAGTTCATATGTATATTTAAATGCTTTTGTACTGTATTTTCTTTCTTAAGCAACTTCTCCATATTACGTTTACTGTCTCTAATGAAGCATATTAATAATTGAATGCTATGTACAGGATAAATGGACTTCAGATTCACCTAATGTATGTTGCCCTAACTGCGTCGTAGTCTGTAGTCTGTCACTATACTTATTAAAAAAAAAAAAAAAACAAAATTATGATATCTATACTTATAATAAATCTGTAGAAGTGAAATTTCTGTACATTGAAAATATAAAAAAAATAAATAGCGGGGGTGTTAATTTACAGACGCCGAAGCCAAAAATGTGATTCTTTTTTAATCACATTTTTGTCTGTCTGTCTGTTTGTTCAGGCATCACGCAAAAACTACCGGTTCGATTACGATGAAACTTGGTATAATTATTCTTTGATATCCTGGGCACCACACTGGGTAGTTTTTATCCCGGAAAAGTATATACAATTAAAAACAAACTTAATTTTGCGGTTCGATCCCTAGACCCGATTACTGTACCAACCGCAAACAATAAGTTTGTCGTAGGTTACGTCACCTTAGGATAGAGTTATTTAGGTTTATTTTTATAAGTCGTAGGTATACCTACATTTTAATTTTAAAGTATAGGTTTGATAGTATACGTAGTGACCGTAGGTTATTTTATAATACTGTTACTGATCTATATCTATACGACTGACTAATCCTACATTAGTCAGTCGTATAGATATTAGTTTTTAGGGATTTTGCTTATTTATTGAGTTTAGATTAGTTATCATCAGAAATAGGTTTATTTGGGTAGGTAGGAATTTTATTTTCTGTTATTGAGTTTATTTTTAAGTAGGCACTCAGCTTAACCTTTATAAGGCGTAGACCGTATAGATTTTAATTTCAAGTATAGGTAGGTAGTATATTTGATAGTGTGTAACGTAGGTTATTTTTAGTACTCTTAGGTAGGATTAGTCATTCGTATAGATTTTAGTTTTCAGGGATTTTGCTTATTTATTGGTATATACATATAAGTGTAGGTAGGCGCTAGGTGTTAGGGCTCTTCTATAAAAATAGTCTTAAAGATGTCTTTATTTTTAATACGGATATACTTATAACACGATGCCTTCCAGAAAGAGACCATATCTTTCTGCTACATCGAGACACGCTAGGCGAATGAGACTAGCCAGAGGTATGCTTGATAGATAACGATCTACACAAATAGCACTTTACACAAAATAACTCATTAACTCTTCGCGTGTCTCAAGTAAAACAGTTTGACGTAAGAAAAAAATGCTCCAAAAGTCGGACAGTTATACTTAAGGGCTTGGTCAGGATTGGTCATTTATCGACCAATCCTGACCAAGCCCTTAAGTGTAACTGTCCGACTTAAAACATTTTTTTCATTTTTTTTCTTATGTCGAACTGTGTAACTTAAGGCACGCGAAGAGTAAGTTTCGTCATCCACGCGAACGAAGTCGCGGGCACAGCTAGTGTATAATCTTTGTGCCAGTTGTCTTTCGAAGTCTGTTTTTTTTTTATATAATTGTGATGTGTTTATAAGTTTTTCTTTGTAGTAGTCTATCAATAATGTGTTGGTTTTTTATATCTCTATTGTTTATCATAGACGTTGTGTATTTTTTTTTTGGTGTTTATTTTACACGAGTTCGCGGTTAGTGGCAAAGAGAAGGGTCGCTTAAAATCTTTCAAACCCGAATGTATTCTCTGTAGTACCTATTTGATATTTGTTCATTGTGTATCACTATACCACTTACGTGTATTTATTTTTTTATTATTAGTATCCCTTGACTAACATTTAAAAATAATGGTGTTGATGGAATCGAGCATATAGACTAGTCGAACTGAACAACGAATATAATCAAACGTCGCTATAAAACATTAAAAAGTTGTTAAAGTAGTTCACTCAAATGCTGTCACATATTTAATGTATAATGAAAACTTCACCAGTATGCTCGTATTGTCTCGTTACAAGTGAATGCTCTAGTTTATCAGCACCTTAAGAGAGACAGTTGTTTTTATCGTTATAATGTTAAATATTTCAGGTTAACATGTTCAACCTATTTTATTTATTGAGGTAACTAAATATGTATTACAGCTTATTGTAAAATATATAACAAACATTCTTTCTTATACGTACCATTACATGTAAAAAAGTCTGGCAGCGTTGACGTTTATTGCACTGCTAATTCTTTATTTCTTCTACGTCCTGGGAATGAAATTCTATTACGAAGATTAAATACAAACTCCCATACATCTATATATTTGGTTATTATATAGCTAATCTTGTTTCACTGCTCATACTTGCTATGTATGTATGTTGGAAGATTGCCTTTACATGGGCCATTTTGGCTGGCAATAATAAGTATAAAAATCATTTTTAGGTCACTTTTATTTACACAAACAATTCATCAAAAACGTTTAGAGTGGATGCTCTCTAGCATATTGCTACGATAGTAATATTTCGGATCTAATTGATATTTGTGTCAATATTCCTTACAAATTTTAGAATATATTAAAATAAATTTGTTACAAAAACATTACATATTTAATCACTGAATTTCCCCATTGTGACAAGTTTTTTCGATAAGGATGTGTATATTTTTACACGACTGCCCAAAAAGGAGTGTTATGTTTTCAGGGTTCATGTATGTATGTATGTATGTTTGTGAGTTTCTTTATTCCACCATAACTTCTAAAAGGCTTAACCGATTTCAACGTTTGTGGTATCATTAGAAGCTTTGAGTCATCCCGAGTGACATAGGCTATGTGGACATTAAAAAAATGGTCAAGTATGAGTCGAAATCGCCTGCAAAAGGTTCCGAACGTCTTTTTTTTGTGTCGTGTCATGTTTTTGTGTTGTAACACTGTCGGACCGATAAAGATATTTTCCCGCAGAACTGTCCCCCGACTGCTATATATTTTTTTTGTATTTAGTATTTTTATTTTAGTTTTAAGATTTTAATTCTATCCACTTGTTTTGAATTTTTTAGTTCTTCTTAAACGAGGCAGACGTGTTTTTTTTTTTTAATTATTAGTTTTTTTTTGGTAAATAGGCCATCATTTATTATTTAATCTATTTGGTTGACTGATAACCCTGCAACGTAATACCTATTGCATGCATCCTGTAAGTACCCTAATTTTCTTTTGCTTTAAAATATGACTATTTACAGGCAAACCCAGCAATGCAATCGGCCGTCAAAACGGTGAGTCCTAGTGAACTCTGTTGTCCTTGTCTGACGATTAATGCACTGTTATACATAACTTGGTGGAGAATACTTTGGTAATCGATCTGTAGTCAGTACTGATGCTGTTCTTGTAATGGTGATGGTGTTACGGTGTGCGAATCTGTATATATTTATTAATTTTTATGTCTATGCCTTGTAATGTCTTTCTATTTTTTTATTTATTTAAGCTTGTGTATATAATATAATAATAATAATCCAGCCTTTAAACGTCCCACTGCTGGGCACAGGCCTCTATCCATATAGAGAAGGCACGAGCATTGATCTGCGGATTGGCGATTTCAGATCCCAAATTTTGGAATCCAGGTTTCCTCACGATGTTTTCCGTCACCGTTTGTCAGAAGTGTCTTAGAATAATTAAGAAAGTACATATAACTTTGAAAAAGCCACATTGGTACTTGCCTGGGTTCGAACCTGCAACCTTGTGCATACAAATCCGTTCATTGAACCGCTAGGCCACCACGACATGTGTATATAGCGATTTATTTATGTATTTCCTATGATACGATTCAGTCATAATTATTGTATAAGGTATATTGTTTATTTTGTATTAATATCATAATAGTAGTAGAAAATATCAGACAATGTATTTATTTAACGTATATTGTTTCTGTTTATTTACAACTGCAATTTGTTGATGATATCTTATTAATAATAATATTTTATTTATCCCTGACATCAAATGGTCCAATACCTAGTTACAAATTATTTATTTATTCATAGACCCATTTACATTACTTGTATATTTACTCATACTCTTTGATTTATGTAAACTTGATATTTTTTTTTACAAATTGTATTGAATTTTTATTGTTATAAACTATTATAATGCATCTGTAGACACAATCTGCTCGAGAGTTAGCAACAGATATATTTAAGGTAATAAAACAAGGTTTAAGCTAACTAAATTTTAAAGTAATTGTTTTCTGACATTTATATGCAAACTCAAATTATGATGACGTTAACTAGTTGACCGGTCACTAATAAAGAAAAACATGTTAAGTCATTTTAAGAGCATTTCCTTCCTACCTTAATTAAATCCGTTGCCTTTCGAGCTAGTAGCTCACAACGTAGATGCCTATTGTATGTATAAAGTATAAACTCCACGAAGTTACGAATAGCAGATGCTTTCAAAATTTAAATATAATATATTCCATACTGCACTGGGTCCCGTTATCTTCAAGCTATGAAACGACACTGTATTTATTGCATGCAATTGCCAACGTTTAGGCTTCCAATGCACTCATACAATTTAATAGGCAGGATACCTACATACTTTGTTTGCTATGCCGTCTTGACTGGGATACGCATAGTTAAAAAAAAGTAAAGCTTAAAATTAATTTATACAAGAAAAGAGGATACGTGAAAGAAAATTCCAATTTTCCCCTTGAAAAACCAAGTTTACTGGTAAAGTCCAGTCACAGCAATCAATTTTGTTTACTATTTTTAAACTAAGCAGCTGCTATTTTGTCACAAAGAACACCTTAATTTATGACCGTGTTGGTGCTATAATTAATTCTCATAGATCTCTATTTCGAAAGAAAATATCAATTAAAATGTGAACGACATTTCAGATAATAGAAAAAAAATATACTTTTCCTAGACTGAATAGTTCATCAATTTAGTTTTCTGTGACAATGTTACGGATAAGTTACAAGATAAATAGGTCATAGAAATTAAGTTAATTCATAAATTATATACCGTTCATTCCATGTATTATTCAAATTATTCGTAGCGAAACCTTCAGATTTATTTCAGATTTCTTATGCGCATTATTAGGCAGTAATTATGGAATTACTCGAATTATCGCATGTTAAAATTCGATAATTTTCAGAATATCTAATAACATTTATATCGTTAATCAAATATTTTTGTACTATTCATTTAGGTCCGTCAAGGCGGGAAGAATATGAAGTCGGCGGTGAAAGGGTTGAAGAATAAAATACCCAGGACAGGATCCCGGCCGTCATCTATAAACACTACTGATGAAAGCAGGTATGTATTACAACATACTGTTTATATCACTGGGCCATTATCATACGGCTTTTTTGGAGTAAAAGCTTTATTTTTATCAAGTACTTAACGAACTTTGTAAAACTAGTATACGTTATTAGTTCCACTTATATAGATAATTCTAACAAAAAAAAAACCGACTACAAAATAAGTCTTATATTTATTTCTTATGGATCCCACTGACAAAACTGGACCAAAATAAAACGGGACCACAGGGGAAACACCAGCTTTCAAATAAAAAAGATTCATCAAAATCGTTTCACCCAGTCAAAAGTTCTGTGGTAACAAAAAAAAAAAAAAAATACAGTCGAATTGAGTACCTCCTCCTTTTTGAAGTCGGTTAAAAAATATAGCTTTTGCCCCTTAACTTCGTCTACGTAGAACGCGAATATCTTATACAGTACTCGTTCTTCTTAATTAAAAGTCTCCCCTACATAATAAATACCTTGGGAACTCCTAAGGTTTTCATTAAAACGTATGTAGTAATTTTTAGCACAAATTAAAATAATTGATTAAGGATTATCAACTTTTAAACAATATCTAATACCTTTCATAGATATAGAGGATGCTCATGTCATGAAATAAACCCGATTCGTGTAGCTTTCTTATCACGATAAGTATTGTCGGTTGTACTTCGATGTCAAACGATTTCTCACACAGACAGCCCCATAGGTGTTGAAGAATCGTGTAAATGTGAGTGTAACTGGGTGGTGTCGTATAGGTTCTCGTGCGGATCGGCGACGCCGGTGTCGTCGGACTCGTCGGACTCGACGCCCGCGCACGACGCCCCGCCGCCGCGGGGCGTGCAGCCCGAGCTGCCGCTCGACCTCCTCACCGAGATGGAGTTCCTCTTCGCCAACAAGAACGCACAACGCCGCGACAGCTTCCCCGACACCTCGCTCAACTCAGAAATCAGTCTCCCAGATAAAGCAGTAAGTGACAAGCGACTTTGCACTCTAATTCAGTGAATATAGATGTCGTTCTTGTAGCTACTTGTTAGACGCTTGTGTCCTTCTGCAAGTTCGTCATGCTTGTTAGTATAGAATCACAACTTTCAATACGCCATTTTGCATATAAATTTGGTTTCGCATTCGTCCCCCTTTTGGAATTTAAATGTTAGTTATTAAATTAGTGGGTTATTCTAATTGCTGCCTGTATGAGCCCTCATCTGAGTGATTCAAATTGAGTTACGTCCTTGCAATAAACGTTTAAATGGTTTCTAGGTACGTAATGGATGGGGTAAAGCCATTTTATCTGCAAATATGATTTTAAACTCGTATCGAAAGTGTGATTACATATTTTTCACAAATAGCTGTGTCATAATAGATACCTTTTTAAAGTTATAGTTTCGTTTACTAGTAGCAGTTGGTATTGTAGTTTGCATAACATTTGTGATATGGTTGGTTTACTTTTACTTTTAAAAAGGTATCGCATCCATATCTGTGGTATGAAATCTTGTTATGCTTATTTAATGACATACCTATGTAACAGGCTTCCGTACACCTGAGCGATGCTTAGTTATTAGTACTGTCCATTTTGTTTAGTATCTTGTGAATGCGTTACTAGCATGTACGCTCCTAGGAGCACCGTGGCACATTATTCAATTTTATTTTGCAGAAAACACTGTCACCATGTCTCCCACCCCGGTTACCGGAACGTCCCCAACTCCCAGTCCGTTATCCAATCATTTCCACGAGGAAACTAATCGATTTGTCAGACGCGCCCGCGCCGCCACCGCGTGCCTCACCCGCCGCGACGCTTCAAAATCTACACTTTGTCAGTAAAATCACAAAAAACGATGTGAAAACTACGCCAGACTTCCATACCAGCACGATACGCTTCACAGAAGGCAATGATAAGGCAAAATTAAAGTTGACCCTGTCGACAAATCAGAGGAAAGTGTCGCAACCGAGCGCGCCGTCGCCTTGTAACGGCACCGCGCCCAAGCTCCCGGCACCCTCTGTAGGTAGGCCGAGCCTAGAGGGCGCTCGGCCCAGGCTCGCAGCCCGCCCCGCCGCAGACCTACCTTCCTACAAGGGGAAAGTTCAAGAGGTAATTCTGATATGCACATTTGTAATCATATCGATTTTGTACCTTATTATAAAACAGAAAATGATAGCGTACGTGCCTTGAGCTGCAAGAGTGACATGTTTGCACTAACTTACCAAGTTTCGATATATATTTACTTAAACAATAATATCTACTGTTCATGATTAAGAAATAATAATATTTATCTAACATGCAAGGCCCCTTTATTCCTTACTACATTTATCTACCACTTCTGTGAACTTATTTGCCTGTTTAATATAAGCATGGTGGAAAGGTGTTGTGAAACACATGACAATACATTTACTGTACATTCAGCTATCACTCACGCAAAGTTACTGCTGTGCATGATATTTACATGAGTGAAGAGAGACAAGTGCAATCGTTTGCCAGAGCTAGACGATTCAAACTCATTGTGACTTCACTTAAGTCGTTGAGAAAATGCGACAATAGTCACTCTTTTCCTTAGAAAAGGTAAATATGGAATTGATATTTGTATAGAAAGTGATAAGTACTAAACAAGCCTTGTGTGCATTCCATTTAATACTTCAGTAAAAATGTTATCCAGAATTATCATAATCAAGACGAGTGCTGAATAATGCCAAATATAAAGTCTGTTTCGTTTCCATTTTGAGCAGTAAGTACTTACAGAAATTCAGCCAAATATAAAGGGAATATTGAAATATAAGATAATTTCACCTTGCTTTTTACTTTACAATGCTTAAGTTTTGTCTTGTCTTAGATCTATTTTGTTACTGCTGACATTTATATAGAAACGTTCCTACTAGTTCTATTGAATATATTTTTTATATTGTTACTTAATTGTCACTAATAATTATCATAAATATACTTTGAATTATCTCTAAAAATGCGTTAGACGCTGTATCAGAACTATTATAATAATGAAATAAGGCTAAGCTTTATATTTTTATACGTGGTTGGGCATGAAGTCGTTATTGCTTATTGGCGTTTTGACCATATACTATGATGTATAAGTATAATTATAAATGATCTCATATTGTGATGCTAGATTGTTTAAGGTTAGATTAACAAGTGCCGAAAAATTACGTGAAATGCTGGACGTTGCGATCCGGATAAAATGTGTCACATTAACAATATAACTAGTGGGAAGTAATAAAACTGTACATCTCTGTATTTTGTATTTTTATCATATATTTATATAAATATATTATGGCACGAGCACTTGTATATAATTCACTGTCTGTCGTCCTTTAGCAAGATCATGGCTTATATAGAACTTGCAGATGCATGTTACTAAATATACCTAAGTATGCATACATAATGGATTTTTATTTTATAGAAGTAGAAATACACTTGAATGATTATAAGGCTGTGATTGTACTTTTCTGAAGACAGTCTTAACGAATTAAAGTAAGAGGCGTCGAGCTCCCCCACACTGACACTTTTCTAAATAAAACCAGGATAGTTGAGCGAGCATTTTTTTTAAAATAAAACAGATTGTGGAATACAAGATTAGGACAGAGTTATGCTCGGCGCCTCTGAACCTGGGGACAATGTTCTATCTCGATCACATATCACTTTTTGATTTATACATGACGAACCAAAATATTACAAAGATTAAATTTGCACCTGTTATTCTGCTGTTTGACGTTTTTTTTGTTAATCAACACTTTACTTATTAACGCGGGCAAACGAACTAATTTTACTAATTGATATTGATGTTGTAGCACTGTCAAAAAGGTTACTAACAAATATAAGAATTACAGCTGCACTAATTGATAAATGAATTGAATTCATAATATACCATTTTATTGAAACTACTACATAATACTTGCTGAAAATGATCTATCGTTCCAATTTTGAATGGTTTTGTGTCAACGGGTTGTGATTGTGAACATTGTTTGACGCATGCGCGAGCAGCTTGCGCCCGCGCGTACCCCCGCTCCCCACTACCTCACAGCGGTTTCCCTAAAGCTGATGTTACATGTATATATTAAATACAGACATTGCCGTATGCTCGTTGTAACAACTTGAATATCTACTTACATTTACTGTTCTGGTCTGATAAATAAAAACAGTGTTCTTATTCAGTATTTGATATTGGTCAAATACTTATACATTAATTCGAAAAGACTCCCAGCATAATACCCTATCTTATTATACATGCAAGCATCATATTATGTATCTGCATGCTATGGATATCATCAGATTGCTGTTGTATGCTTGTTTATGTTTTACTTTTGTTTGTATATACAAGAAATTCGCATGATTGGCTATTTTTGTAATATTCTATTCTAACATTTCCTATAGTTGTTCGACGGTGACATGGAAATTATAGGAGGAGCTCCACTAACCTAAATAAGCCATCAGAGCGAGAAATGTCTTAAAATGACTAGTCCAACTATGACATGACATGATTGACTACCCATGTACAAATAGGTACAAAAGCCTACCCGGGATGTGACTCGCTTTGTGCTTGTTTAACTCACATATTTCTTTTTCAGTCGTGTGGCTCTGTTTCTGATCTCATTAAACTGGATGATTCGCCGACAGACCTAGAAGATTTCGATCCGCTCAAGTGTCGTGATAAAAATCAGAAAGTCGAACAAATCAAGTCTACAGATAGTGCTCTCTTACACGAATACGGACTAGATTTTAGCCAATTCGGTTTGTTAGACTACTCGGCAGGCTCGAGCGCGCGGCCGGACCCCGCCAGCGCGGTGCCCAAAGGTTGGACCACCTTTAATTAGTACATGTGTTTTTAGAATTCCTCTACTCGATGTATATTTGTATAAATTGCATTAGATATTGTATTTAATATAGTTCTTTTTGTTTGTATACAGCATTTTTTATTTATTACAGAGAAAGTGATTTATATTATTAATATTGTATATAGTGTTACATATCAATGAGTTGTAAATTAATGCATAAATTGTAATCAGTAATAATGATATTTGTATATGTGTTGTAGATTAATTAGTAAGTTCCAGGTGTATAATAAATGTTTTATTTAATGCTGGGTGAACAAAGACATTTTCCTTTTGGAACATTCTCAGTGCTTCTAGTTTTCGAATGAAAAGCTTTATTTATGTTAATTGTATCGTTCCTAAATTGTGACTTTGCAGAAATGATTGTCCTGTATCTATTTAAATTACTCGCAATTATGTTTTTGTTTTTATATTAATGAATGTGTTTAACAAATTTATAGTGGTTAAAGTGATAGACAGATTCTCAATATTTTGTATTACAGTATTTATGACATGAATCATTCAGTTATACATTTACAACTTCATAATTAACACAGTATAATTATGTTATTAAAAGTACAATTAGCTGTTTATAAGATATTGGAATTATTTTGTCTAAATCTATATTTGTTTATTATATATCGGAAAATTATTTCTTAAGGTGCTTTGTAAGAAATAGGAATCGGACTATACCTTGTGGTGCGGTTGCGGCGATATAATGATGTATGCGATTATATTGTATTACAATTCCAGCTGTATTATTTTTATGTATATTTCGAAATATGAATTTACTTATATGAAATTTAATTGATTTATTTATAAATGAGAGCACATTATTAATCAGTAGCTGGCACTGAATATAAGTTCGTTACGTGTTGAAATAAATAGAGGGCGCTGCTGTACCCACCACATTGCGAGTTCGAGGTCTAACACGAAAACCATTATTGTACCTCCATCTCTTACACAAGTGACAGTGAATAAAATACGACTGATATTATTGTACCTACTATTAATATGAGTTTATAAAATATAAATATCTACCTAGTTATTGCTTGCAGATTTTGCTGAGTGTCTAGTTTCAGGTGTAATGTTGATATTTTGGATGATCCTTCGACCATATTTGTAGAAGCAACTTGAAATTGTGAGACTGAGCTTTGTTCGTGTCAACATGTGTAGGTAGGTAGCCAAATCATAAATAATGGAACTAGCGTACCTATTTGAATGAGTTGGACCCTAGTTTGTACCTGATGTAACTAACTACTCTTATCGATGTTGGTGCGACTCTACTGAACTGCCTGAACCACACCTGGTTTCGGTGATACAACTAAATTAACCTGAACTTGTTACAAGTCTTGTGTTTGGTGCCTCTTAGGACGTAGCAGCATCGAAAAGAAGTAGCTAGATCTTTGATACGTAATTGGATGTGTTACATACCACGCTTAGTGATCAAACGAAACATACACTGAGTTGTTTTGTTTGAATAACAAATTGATTAATGGGTCTGGCTTATGATAAGCTACGTATCTGTGTTTAGCCGTTATCGACATGATAACTGCGCTAACGACACTTATAATATTGTAGTTACACAATGTGATCAGGGAATGTATTCCCGATAACCAATAAAAGGATTTATAAAAATGTTCGAGTATTGTTTTTGCATCATGCAGTCTTCCTAATCTGCACCGACACATATCTTTGTTTTTCACTGCATGGCAAAGAAATGGTACCACTAGTACTTAAATAGATCAAAAGAAAAAAGGAGCACTTAAGTATAGGATAATTTTGCCGTTGTAAATTAACACGTCGGCGGTCCCTTGCAGCTGTAAAAGAACAATTTTCTAAGTGGAAAAGATAAGGCCGATGCGAGAGTATCAAAGATTTTAGGATACTTCCCTTTGACTTATAACTAACAGAACAGGTTAAAAAAAATTTTTAGCTACCTAGGTAAGCGCATAAATCTCATTACGCGTGTAAAAATCACGCGTGTCATAAAATGTTTATGCTCGCTCGGAAATCTTAGTGCCGTCTCGCAGTGTGCGGAAGATGTGGCTAAGTATGTTTATAACCTACCTACTCTTATGCTGCATGACGACATCTAGTCCAGTTACCTATATATAGATATTAAGGTACCACACATCTCCGAAGACATGCATGATAACAGCAGAGACACTAAAGTTGGGAAACTTACTCCAATACACTGTGTATGTGTTCAGGCCTAAGTTGTGTGGAGCGAAATTTATCTGATTCAGCTATCGAAAGTTATTGCGGCAATGACGTAGAAACTTGGGGTCTACTTTGAAATGGCACATCCGAATGTTTGGGACCGACCGAAACACGACTGAAGTTTGCATCGGGGTGGATGATTCTAAGATCGGTGTCATACAAAGTTCTTTTGAAATTCAAAGAGTACCTTACAGTTCAGTAAGGATTATTTACCTTTATGTAATTCACAGAACTCATTACTGTAGGTACCGGTGGGTACTCCCACTCTGTGCAATGAATTTTAAGTAAACCTAAAGTACCTAAACACCAGCAGAGATTCGAGTCTACTATTGATGTAGGTAAATTTCAGGTGAAATAATACTGCTAGTAGGTAGTAGGTATACCAAATCTAGCGTCGCGCGTCGTTGCCTGAAGCGATAGTTAAAGCAACGACTTGTAAGTACACCTTTTACCCTTACACTGGTATTTCTACTGATTTTACAATAATAGGTAACTGCCGCAAAATTTTAAATTATTTTGTCTAAAAATATTTCGCCAAATCAGCAAATTCAAGTTTCGGAGTAGGGAATCACGGTCACGGTCGTTATTTTAGCATCTAGGTACTACCTACTGTTATCTATTAAAGTATGAATTAGGACGTTCCCTCATGCGGTTGATAAAGTATGAGAAGTTTAAACTTTTTCCCAGTTTGGGACAGTCCCCCAGGGCCAATATAACTCGCTTTTGCAGGTCTCTGCGTACCTATTACAATTCTTATATTCTGTCTCATAGGTACCTATATTACCTATACGAGAAGAGATTATGCCTAATTTAAAAAACTAAAACCATTGTATAGTATGAAGGTTGGTTACATATCTACCTTCTTAGTAATTTCACCTCTATGATATCTTACCACAAACTTCAAGAGTAGGTATTTCAAAAAAAGAATAGGCATGAAAACTGTCTGACAATGTAAAATTCTTGTTATGAAGAAATAATTGGTATTTTTCATGTTCCGAAGCCCCGTAACGCTAAAATGTATTATTTTAAAGTTTAAGTTCAATAACGCACAATAAACATGTGCGGAAAACGAGACACTAGTACATTAACCATAGTTCATGGGGAAAACTGTACGTTACGGCATACATCTGTAGAAGATCGATACAGAAAATGTGGGCTTCTGAACTCAATACAACATATAGACATATGTGGAAAATACAGATCGAGTTACTGCGAACAGCCTCGATCAAAAACATACCGAAACGAAAAGGATGTACATATCACATCTATTTCATCATCAGCGAGAACAATGACCGATGATACAGTCAGTGAAGCGTCGGTGAAAAATGTAGAGTCAAAACTAAGTAGGTTCTCTATTACTACAAAAGTATCCGGGCTCTATCCCGGTCACGATATTTTTTCCAAACGTGCAAAGAAGAACAGACTTAGTAGTAAAAATTGCATTTTCAGCACGTTTGTGCCTAGATGAGAAATATGTAAAAAATATCGTCTATCTAAAGTTAATAAAGTGTAAGTGATAACTTAGTTTGATTGTTTTGACTTATATTTTTGAGTATATTAAATCACACTTTTCATCTCATTCTGAGTACTGTTAGACTAATGATAAACACATGGACATTAGGTAAATAGATAATTTCATAACTACTGAGAACTGTACGAACTTACGAATCATCTTCCAAAACCCCTGATGACACTCAATAATTTTAGGCACCTCAAAGTAAATACTTTTAACGCGCGTAGATGTGTATATCTAGTAGAATGTTTAATAATAATAAATCTATTAAATCATAATGCGTCTTTGTACTTTTTGAAACCATAGGAACTTTAAGAGGCAATGATGCGGAAGCCAAACCATTAAAACGCTACAAGATCCAACTGCCTTTTTTAAAAGACAAAAGTGCATTACGTTGTCTCTTAAGTACTTATCTACTTATTGAGCGTCAACTTCCTTTTTTTTATTAAACACAGCTAAAGATTTAAATCTCTTCTCACTTTACCCTTGAGAATATTAAAAACATGTACCTAACGCTTTTTTGTTCTTTACCAAACGCCATTTTTTGCTACCAGGAGCTACGGGTCTAACAAAAACCAAGAGGATTCCAAAACGATGTCTTCACGAATGGAATAAAACGGCGTTACGAAGAACCCTGTTCTGTGGTCGTATAAGAAGAGTTTTAAAAACGTACTGCAAGTGGATATAATACAGTGCTTTATTGACCATGAGTCTAGAATTGGGTACTGACTGCTAGTTAAGGCTGATTGCCTATTTGCCTATTAGTTATTCGTCACAGTTAGCGTTTAGCTGCATCGATTTTGAGATAAAATAATATTTGGATTTTGGAATTTTATTTAATGCCTCACTTTCTTTTATCGTTTATTGAATGCCTACCATTTAATCTTGAGCATTCGATTCGTGTAGAAATGTCATCTGATATGGAAGAACCTACTTTTTGGTCTTATCTTATTCGTATTTAATTTACTGTTCATAATCTTATCTTTTTCTTTACTTAATTAAATAACTTAAAAAAAAAGCTGAAAAAAAAAAAATAATAAAAAAATTTAAAAAACGCAACTGCATAAAAAAACACTTTAAATAAAAACAGAAAAGTAAAAAAAAAGTTCAATAAGTCTAGAAGTGTAGATAGCAATGTTATTAGTACAAAAAATGAATAATCAATACCTACACAATCAATCTAATGAGAAACATAATTGACTGTAACAGTCGGGACCCATTAAATAAGCTAGACTAAAATCGTTAACACAACCGCCGTATATTACGTCCTCGCCGGCGAGGCCCGTCGCGTATTATAAATAATAGTAACGTAAATGTTATCCTCCCGTCCCTAGACCAAGCTGGCCCGAGCCGGCCAAACTAGCAATAAAAATATGTCACTAAATAATAAAAACTTAGATCAAGCCATCCCTTGTTGTTTTGCTTTATTAAGATTGTTAGCAACGCACTAAGTCGAGGTCCGAACCCCGCAGGGGGTGCCCTTAGTGGACGTTGCTGACGTAGTTAGTTTTATCTATTGCTCTGGCTGGAGGCCTTAAGGTCCTCGCCAAAAGTCCGGTGAAGCAGTCAAAGCCTGCGCTCAGGCTAACTGCAAAGATCTCTACCAAAAAAAAAAAAAAAAGACTAAAATCGTTCATAATGAACGATTTCGAGGGTCCCGACTGTTACAGTCAATTATGTTTCTCATTAGATTGATTGTGTATTGATTATTCATTTTTTGTACTAATAACATTGCTATGTATCTACACTTCTAGACTTATTGAACTTGTTTTTTACTTTTCAGTTTTTATTTAAAGTGTTTTCTATGCAGTCGGGTTTTTTATTCATTTATTTTTTATTTAAAACTTTTTAGTTAAAATCATAATACGCACAAAGTTGCAGCCCTGGTAGGCTTTTATGTACTTTCATGGTGGTGGAACTGGCTATCCACCTAGCGTACGGCATTCGAGTATGTATTTAGTTTGGATAAAGAACAATTTTTCACATAGTATTTTTTATACGTAAATGATATACCATTTTGGAATCCTCGTTACAAGCCCTTTAATTTGATACCCATATTGTAGCAAACAAATATTTTTTTATTATTTTTTACCTCAATCTATGGCACCTCGTGGCCACCATGTTGGTTTTTGTTTGACGTGACATATCTAAGAAAACTTGGGTCATCATTTAGCCAATCATAGTCCACTGCTGGACATAGGCCTCTCCCAATTTGCGCCACAACACCCGGTCCTCCGCCCTCCGCATCCAGTCCCCTCCAGCGACCTTTTTCAGGTCGTCAGTCCAACTGGCGGGGGGGCGTCCTACCTTACGCTTGCCGAGTCGCGGTCTCCATTCTAGGACTCGTCTGCTCCAACGGCTATCGGTCCTTCGACAGACATGGCCAGCCCATTGCCACTTCAGCGAGCTAATTTTACGAGCTATGTCGGTTACCTTGGTTCTTTGTCGGATGACCTCATTACGAATTTTATCCTTCAAAGAGACTCCGAGCATAGCTCGCTCCATAGCCCGCTGCGCGACTTTAAATTTGTGGACTAGTCCAACCGTTAATGTCCACGTTTCGGCACCGTAAGTCATAACAGGTAGGACGCACTGGTTGTAAACTTTCGTCTTCAGGCATTGCGGTATAGGCGAAGAGAAGACTCGACGTAGTTTGCTAAACGCTGCCCAGCCTAACTGAATCCTCCGATCGACTTCCCGCTCGAAGTTGTTTCTACCAAGCTTGATGACCTGCCCTAGGTAGATATACTCTTGAACAACTTCGAGCATCGATCCTTCGACATATATCGGTCTCGGCATGACATGTTCATTGAACATGATCTTGGTTTTATCCAAGTTCATGCCAAGACCGACCCGTCGTGAAGCTCCATTCAGGCCATGCAGCATCTCGCTTAGTTGGTCCAGCGACTCTGCCACTATGACGATGTCATCGGCAAATCTAAGGTGCGAGATGTGCTCACCGTTCACATTTATACCCCGTCCAGTCCAGTCCAGAGTCTTGAAGACATCCTCGAGCGCATTGGTGAACAGCTTTGGGGATATAACATCCCCCTGTCTCACCCCCCGACGCAGCTCGATCGGATTGGTCTTATGGTCATGGAGCTGGACAGTCATTGTGGCGGTGTCATATAAGCATCTCAGCGCCTCGATGTATCGCCAGTCAATACGACATCGTTGCAGAGCATCCAGAACCGCCCAAGTTTCGATGGAGTCGAAGGCTTTCTCGTAGTCCACAAAGGCCAAACACAGCGGCTGATTGTACTCTTCGGTTTTCTGCACAATCTGCCGAACAGTATGGATGTGGTCTACGGTGCTAAAGCCTTTTCGAAACCCGGCTTGTTCTGGTGGCTGGAACTCGTCGAGTCTTCTAGCGAGGCGGTTAGTGACTACTCTCGAGAACAACTTGTAAATGTGGCTCAGGAGTGAGATAGGTCTGTAATTCTTCAGCAAGGTTTTGTCGCCTTTCTTGAAGAACAGAACCACCGCACTCCCGCTCCACGCTTGTGGTGTTAAGCCTTGATGAATGACGGAATTAAAGAGACTCGCTAGCTCTTTCAGGACTGTGGTCCCACCGGCCTTAAGGAGCTCGGTTGTAATTCCGTCATCACCCGGCGCCTTGTTGTTCTTTAGTTGTCTGAGAGCTGCCTCAACCTCGCCCGGGTCGACATCCGGGATGTCCTCGGTGTAATGGCGCGTGAGTGGGGCTCTGTGGTCATCTTCGCCTTGTCTCGATGGTTTAGTCACCCGTGATGCATATAGATGTCTATAAAAACTCTCAATTTCCTCGAGAATCTCGAACTTAGAGGTGACGGTCCTGCCATCCCCGGTCCTCAGTTTCGCCAGATGGGGTCTACCTAATTGCTGAGCGAAGACTTTGGTGCCTCTATTTCGCTCAATCGCAGCCTCGATATTACGAGTGCTGCAGCGTCGGAGGTCACGTCGCGTCAGTTTCCTGATTTTCAGGTTTAAGGACCGCCTATCTGACGAAGACATCTGGGCGTCCGGCGTTTCTCGTCTTTCCTTCATAAGTTCGAGAGTCTCGGGTGAGAGCTTGGACTCCCTATTACCGCGTTTTCCGGGGAACAACCTTCGAGACACATTCTGTAGCGTTTTGACCACTGTGTCGGTTTTTTCGTCAACATTGTCCGTGGTTTCCAGCAGTGCGAAACGATTTTGGAGTTCCAACTGGAACTTATCGGAACCTAAAGCTATTTGGGGCAGCGTGGGTCGGAGAGTAGGTCTCATCATCCTAACTCTTTCAGCCTTAAGGTTGATATTTAGAGAGCCTCGGACGAGTCTATGATCGCTACCGGTATTAAACCTATTGATCACCGAGACGTCTCTAAATATATGCCGTTTGTCCGTGATGATGAAATCTATCTCGTTCCTCGTCACATTATCGGGGCTTCGCCATGTCCACTTTCTGTGGGGCTTCTTCTTAAAGAAGGAATTCATTAAGAAGAGCCCCTGGGACTCTAAAAAGTTGACCAACATTTGGCCTCTGTGATTTCGGCGCCCCACGCCGTTAGGACCGATTTTCGTTTCGCCGCATTCTTGTACTCCCACCTTGGCATTAAAGTCTCCCATAACAACGTTGTAGTGAGCCTTCCTGGTACCATGTAGTGCCTTCGCTATGTCTTCGTACATGGTTTCGGCTATCTCATCAGAGTATGTCGAGGTCGGCGCATATACCTGCACCACCTTCAGGAACTTCCTGTCGGTGATTTTCAATAAGAGGTACGCTACCCTTGTCGACACACTACTGATTTCCACAACGCTGCTTGTGAGACACTTGTTGACCAAGAAACCGACACCGCCCTGGGAGGGCCTATCACCTTCTCGGTAGTAGAACAGGTCACCTGACTCAAGGGTTATCGTGTCCTCCCCCTGTCTTCGGACTTCAGATAACCCCAAAATGTGCCAGTTTATGCGACCCAATTCTACCTCGAGTTCGGTGAGGTGTTGGTCCAGCCGTAGACTTCGTCCGTTATACGTCGCCAGGGTCAGTTTTTTGAGGTAGTGGTAGCCTCCCGTAGCCCGGAGATTCCTAGCACCCCCTGTCCCGCCGTTACCGCGACCGCTACCTTGGCCGGGAATAGCGGGACTACCGGGAACTGGGGGCCGTTTTGTGTGGTGTGGGCTCATACAGAGGTTTTGGCCTACTAATGCCACGCTGGCCAGACGGGTTGGCATAGGGTTTGGTCTCGAGTTTTCCTTCTCTAAGCACTGGTTTTCGGCTCTGCTCAATTTTCCCTTAGTCGCCTTCTACGACACCCACGGGATGAGATGGGGTGGTGACCTTTGTATTCTTTAGGTCCGTCACCACACGGACGTGTAGAGAAGAGAGTAAGAAAACTTGGGTAATCGATACGAATCCAACGATACCCTAATTATCGAAATCCATTCGGCCGTTTCGAAGATATGAGGTAATAAAGAATATTACACACATACATACAAGATACGCGCGAAAAACATAACCCTTCTTGGCAGTCGGGTAAAAAGACGTATCTATCAATGCACTTTACGCAACTCTATTTATAATGATACAAAACAGCTCCTTTCTGGTTGAAATACTGCCATTTAAACCGGTGCTAAATTTTCATTATCCACTAAGAGGGTAAAATGTGAATGAAAATTTACTGAACTTTGAGCTAAATATCACGAAATATCCTCGATCTCATTATAGTTATATATAAAATAACATTTTATTTAACTTACTATATTTTTTGCAAACAGTAAAGCCTAGGCATATGTAACCAAACAAATACAGCTGGCGGTAGTTCCTGTGAGTTTGTGCGAACGCTGTAATTTAAGAGAAGCAATAAAAGTGAGATCTTGCTTCAAATAATTTGTTGCACCATCTACGTTGTAAACGTAAAATTCTTAAATGATATGAGCGCCTTATCGGCCTGTTCAAGTCTTAAAGAGAGAGGCGATGCTCTGGAGAATAACAAGGCAGTTTGAAGTAAGCAAATATTTAATTCACTAAAATTATATTTACGTAACATACCTATAATAGTCATAAGCCTAACTCTCACTAGAAATTCGGTAAACGTCTATTGTATAAATTGCCGTAGTTGTTGTAAGGTGCGCTGTTTTTGGTGCTCTTATCGTCATTCTGGTATTGGGCCAATAGCATGGGCCAACCTTTTTCACTGTCCTGAATGCTGGGATTGGCTTCCATTCGTTGTCGAATCTTCGCGGCTTTCGCAACAACCTCAGCATTTAGCATGTTCTCCAGGTACCGCAGTTTGTGTGGCAAAACTATCTTGCATAGCTGAAAAGTCAGAACGACATTTGAGTATAATTAAACATCCAAAAGACCGGCAAAACAAACAAGGAACTAGCTTTAAAATTTATATCTAACGAAAGCGGGTGAATCCGTTGGGTTCGTGTAGTAAAGTTCAAAAAAGCTAAATCTTGTCTGACCTAGGATTAAACTTGTGCAAATGAACACGATCGGTTATTTTAAAATTCGCTACTCTCAATTATCGTGTTTAATTGAGTGTAATGCTTCATTTTTCCTTTTATCTACCAAAACCGAACGTAGTTTAGTAAAGAATTACAATGGCTATAAAATGCTTGAATAATTCAGTATGCTTGAATAAATGTTTACTATTTGGCCTTTTTTTGTTTTACTGGCAAAATTTCTAGTTTAATCGCCTTATAGATCGTGCGTACATAGAATGTTAGCCTTAATGCTAGGGATTCATAAATTACCTTATTAACCTTCTTTCTAGGTAGGATTTTGTATATAGTTGCTTGAATGAAAGAGAATTCTCTAAAGCGATTGTTGATTCATTTTCATGTATATTTTGTATTTTTGTATATTTTGATTAATAGTTGACCGTAATTAAGTTTAGGTATATTATTGATTTGAAAATTATAATTTGCTTAATTTGTCATCATTTAAAACTGTATTTGTAATAATTGACTGTTTGCTTAACAAAAACAACATCGAAGTATTATTACAGATAGCAGTTATTTGTTTTAATTGGATTGAATTCGAATGTTTCAAACAACATGTAACGAACTAAATAAATACATTACGTAATTTTAAATAATATGGAAATTTCTATTTTAAAATGCTAAGTTTTAACGACGTGATGTGATAGTTCGTTGAATTGTATGGCGCGCGATATTGTATCTTAAGATAAAATATTATAGTATCTTAGCCGTGTGCAGCGCCCCTTAGAGAACTCCACTGCGGGTGACGTAACCTACGACAAACTTATTATTTGCGGTTGTTACAGTAATCGGGTCTAGGGATAGAACCGCAAAATTAAGTTTGTTTTTATTGTATATACTTATAAGTATAGATTACATGATTAGGTCTCACGTGCCCCTTAAAATGTAAAAGAAGCACAACAAGTCAATGTTATTATCTTTAACCGTTCTACGAGTAATAACACCGTTTATTTTAGAAATAGTCGCATCAGTTCGTGAAATCTATCATAATGAAACAAATAGATCCCTGGATCCTGTGATCCCCGTTCCTAATGGAGTGAAACTGCGATATTGATCCCCACCACTCCACTTCACTGTTCTCGAACTAACTCGCCTCTCATTTTTCAATTACTCGCTTACAAGAAGACGACTTACATAAAGATCAAAGAACGCTTTGCAGTGAACCGATTGTTTAGGATACGCTATATTAAGGTTGGTTTGTAAGTTTGAACTAGTTTATGATCGATCGTTTTTGTAATTACTATGTTTATACGTGGCAACAGCTACGCCAAAACTATAATAAATAATAATATTCCGGGATAACTCACTAACGGTTATCTGATCTCATGCTAAGCAGAGCTTGTGTTATGGTAACCAGATAACTGATAAACATACTTATATATTTCTAAATACATACATATTACAGATAAATTACACCCAGACACAGAACAAATGATCGTGCTTATCACACAAACATTTGTCCTGGGTGGGAATCGAACCCACGACCTCTGGTATAGCAGTCATGGTCACTAACTACTAGACCAACAGGCCAGTCCAAAAACACAATTATATTAATACAATATAGCTTTTAAATTATAATAATAATAATATTTTTAGACGTTGCCATGTCATACGGTAGCCACGACTTCGCAGTATTATTTTACTACTACATTGATAGTTTTCTATTTTATTTTAAAGTGAGACTTTAAAGATCTTTATCGTTTATAGTGCTGTCGTGGTTGCACTATACTGGTGGACAATGGCTACAGGCTCGCGACCCCGCCGCTTAGCTTCATAATCTTAAAACGACGATTTCTAAATAAACTTAAATCTCACTTAAGTTTATTTGTGCATGATATGCTGATGATATGATATGATACTTCCCTTGACATACTTTTTTAGTCTAATCGACGATAATATCATTGCAAGAGCTACAGTAGTGTCACAACTTGTGTAGCACGTAGCTTGTAGCCTGACTACGAGCGCTACGACTGCTACAAGTCACTTTACGTGACAGCTTTAGTTATTTATATGTATTGCCGTTTTGTATCCTACTTTATGTTTTTAAATAGATACTTACATCGACTTTGAAGTGGATGTTTAGATAATACAGGTTTTAAGGCAGTTTGCAAATAACATTGTTTTATATTGTTTTGCTTAACTTTAAAAATATATATAATTAAAGGCTAGCCTTTTATGCGATTTTATATTATCATAATAATCATAACCTAAGCTTAATAAATTTATGTTTTAATCTCATCACCAAAATAATCTCTCTCTTAAAATTATTGACAGTCGAACTCAAAGTAATTCAGGCGAACGATTTTATGTCTAGTGGCGAAACACATACGTGGTTACCTGAATATAACTACCTTACTTTTGGTAAAATTAATTTAAACAAGTATTAGGGTAGGCTCCGTTGCATTTAATTAACTAATTGGCAGTAAAATATGCCCTCCAGCATATCGAAGGGCGGAAACGTAATGCTTTTGGTTTTCCGTTACGTTACCAATGTGTATTTCAAAAGGACTGTTTCATTTGCATCGACGTGTCCAACGGCTTCAGATTAAATATGGAATCCAGGACTGACGTGGACGGTGAATGTTCATGTAGTTTTACTAACTTATGTTTTGTTTAACGAATTTGTTGTTAATAGTTCTATAAAGAGTTTGTAAATTGCGACGCAATCATTGATTGCGTAAAAAAACGTTTTATTTTAGGATTTTTTTTTGTATTTCTTCCCAGAATATTGTGACATGAAAGCAACAACAATTTGAAAGGTTTTGATATTTATGTTTCCATTTGTTTAATTCTGAGAATGTTATAAAATATTGATAAAGGTCTCGAATGTTTTATTAAAATTTTTAATTTGACTTACACAATATGAGTAGTACAAATATAAGTAATACAGAGTTGAAGACAATGTACCCATGCATTTCCCATAACTACTGTATCTTTGCTTGCTAAACTAGTTGTGTAATGTGGTGATGCTTTATTGGCTTTAGAATAATTAAACAGTAGACATAATATTTTGAAATAAATATATTCGAAAACGTCTATTCAAGCATAATCTGTTTATCCCCCTAATTGACAATTAATTGAAGTATTGAATTGAAGTAGGTAATATTAATTTCTTGTACCCGTTAAGTATTAGAGGTTATTTTTTCAATGAACTCTCTGTATTTCTTACATAAGCTTACAATATTTATTTTCCGCAATACAAAATGAAAAAAGTGGTCAGTTATAATAAGCTTTACTTACACAGTTCGCTGAGAAATATAATATAAAAAGCGTGAACAGCAGAAACCGTAGAAACGCCATGGCGGGCAACAAACTGATCGCTAAGAAAACTTTATTCCAGTAATGTTTAGCACTTGTTATCGTGTTTCATATCAAACACGCGTGTTTACAAAACTATCAAAGAGTTTTGTTTACTCAAAGGCTAATAACAATGTACGCGTGCGGTAACCGAGGTAATATTTAACATAGGAACACAATTAGCTCACCCTACCGCTACTTCTACCTGATTGAATAATGCTACTCGCTACACTAACATTCTAGATTGTGCTTAAATCTGCACATGTTTAGATTAAACAAACTTTAACAATTACTTATTTGGGTTAATTAGAAAGAACGAAGTGTCAAGTGCGAGTTCATAGTTTAGGGTTCCTTACCCAATGCTAATTCAAATCAAGTGAGTCTTACTCCAATAAGTTTAAGAAGCGACGATTTATGTATAATACTAAGGTCAACATATTTTAAATTAATTATGATTTCGGTATTAATGTATTTTACCAAAATCTACAGTTTTAATGCATGAGCATGTTGACTGACTGTAGCTGTCTTGATTGAGGAACGTTGTTTCGCCTTTGCCTTCGAAACTAAGTTACCTAATACGTGGGCATTATATACGTAGTTGTACCTATATATCAGGTTAATATCTTATCGAACGAGTAAAGTTAACACACTTTAATAACCTCTTGCTTAGTTGATAAGAGTTTATTAAGATTTGCAGATGGAATTAGGTTACGTTAATTAAATTGAATTATGGTATAGCTTTCTGAAGTTTACGCGAATGTTAGAAATATATGTAAAAAAAAATCGGGTTTAGGTATAAATTTAGGTTTTAGTTCCCGACGTTTCCAGTGACCATGATACCTGAAAACGTCAAGAACTAAATCCTACATAACTATGGACCGCGATAAATACTGTAAAAGTCAATTATAGATCTATTGGAGCTAGGTGTTTGACTTTCTACGTTTTAAAGCTTTGTTGAATTAAGCTAAACGGCGAAGGTTACAACAGATCGTTTTGATGCAGAATGTTCCCTTTGATGTATTTGTCAACGGCAACGGCGAACCATGTTAACTGTATCCACAGGCGCGGAAATCGCTGGCAAAGGTAATTTGATTGTTCCAAATCCTGTTGCAAGAGACAGTGCAACTGGCCGGCAGTTTGTACGTTAAGTAGCGATGCACTTATTTAGTTCGTTGCTATACAGACGTCGGTATTTTTATCTTAAAGTCTGATAAAGCAGACAAAGCCTGCGCTTAAAAAAAACTCTAAATACTACTTTTATATTCGTTATGAGTTTAAGTTACTTAACTGAACAGCTTATCTTTAAGCACTACTTCATTTTCATCCTTGTATGTCATGGATGGTTTAGGAAAATTTTGATGTGAAAGAATAAAAACTAATAAAAAATCCGAACTCGCTGATTCGTTTTAAAAATTACCTCAAGGGTTCTCTTTGAAGCCTTTTATTCCAGTAATGTATAGATCACACAGATCATTTGACACAGCGTTTGACCATTCTTCTTATATCCTATTCTTTTTATTCTTATTATGTCCTAAATACTATTTCTCCTAAAATTTATAAAGCCCATTCTATGATCCATCTGGATTTGTTTCAGTGAGTATTCATAAAAATATCAATTTTTCTCCACTAGTCAGGTACTTGGAGAGCGATGAAAGAGTGTTGAACCCTAAACTTGTTACTTTTTCAATAGCCGCCTTCAATCGCCTCAGCTTGTAACAGAGTAAACAATAACTACCTCATAACCTTATTTTGCGACTCGTTTTACTAGTTTGCCATTATACCGGTCTATAGTCGCTTGTAGGTATACTGCTATTATGGGTACTTTGCTTTCCTGGAATTTTTACTCACTTTTATAATATAAAATTTCAAAATCTAAATAAATTGACTTTTTGTACCTGATTGAAATACCAGCTAATCTAAAAAAAGTTTGAACTTAATTAAATAGCTCTAAAACAGGAGTAGGTATAACAAAATGTTAAATAATGTGTCTAGTAAAAGTGATATGCAATAAATTAACTAATTAAACCTGATATGCTGATAGATATTGAGCATACCATTGCAGAATACGCCATTTAAGAAAAATTTGAGAGCAATAGCCGCATAGCCGAAAATGGCTAGAAATGCCCGGAAATCTAGGTATCGAGCGTAATATGCACATAATTGATAGATATATCTATGCATGTAATTAAAAGATTAAGCTCAAGTGTGAACGATACTGATAAGCGAATTATTTAGCTTATAGGTACCTATTGTCGATGCGTGTTCGAAATAGATTACTAATAAGTAGATACGATAACTATGGCAAGCCACTGGTTTCTAATTATATGCCTTCATCCAATTAAATTTCAAATGCAAGCACTTGTCCTTAGATATTGTGCTCATGGGTTTATTAACTTATTTCATATTTAATGGGTAGATAGAGGTACCTACGAGGCATGCCTTTTAAGTTCTGTCGTTTCCATATTTCCCGGTAATATTTAATTTGGAACTGTTCTATATTCGAGTGTGTTTAAATTTTGAATCTTAAAACAGTTTAAAGTATTAGGATTAATGATAAATAACAAACCCATATCCTACTATTACATCATTGTTCCTGATAAACCGTTTAACTGATTTAGAGCATGCACTACTCCCTAACTTAGTAATTGTAAAAAAGTCAGTCAAAATTATTTGGTTTTCGAATGTAAACAGTTTTCAGTTTCAATAAAACGTAAATTGATAAACAGTATTTTTAAGTCGATTATTAAAACTAGTAATTAGTTATAACTAACTTGGTAAGATTGCGTTACAAGTTAGAAGTGGTGTATCGATATAGTAAGATATAGATTAGATCATCGCTTGCCCCTCCAGTGGTGGAGATTGGCCGGGTGAAGCGTTACCCCTTGAGTACGGATAACCTTGTTTAGTGCCCGCCAAGCGTATTTATCTATTTATTTTGCAATATACGGCAAGATCTTTCATTGATAGAATGTAGGGGATAAAAACACGAATTACTAACATTTATGACATGAATCATGAATGGCTTATGTTCTTTTATAATTAGGGATTTATACAAATTTTTGTATGCATGTACAAGATTTTACTAAAAAACTTTTATAATAATAAGAAATAGATGAGAAATTCATGTAGAAATACATGAGCCTAAATTCTTACAGCCAAAAGGTATAAATAAGTAGACATAAAAAGACAAGCAAAACATGTTTCCAACTCTATAAACAAGTTTTAAATTTAAAGTTGATTTTAATTTAGACCGTCTTATAACTGATACGAAACTGATAAGTGATCCAAAAAATATTGTCCTTAAGTTTACGATTATACAAAAGTATCTGTTATGTTATTGTAACCACTCAATTTTTATTTATTTTTGATCTATGACACCATTGTAGATACCACTAATGCATAAAATTTATTTTTGCTATTAATGGACTCTTTAGCCCATAGTTCATTTGACTATTTTTTTCTCCGAATCTCTGTTCTACTTTTAACAAAAGCGCATGATATTTGCATGTCAAAAGACTGAATGAATATTTCTGAAATTCAAATGCAATAACTTTTAATAAAAATGTATTTTGAAACAAAAGCCTTTAAATCACCTAGACTCAATCTAGGACAAACCAAATATACCCCACACCGCCCTGGCAGGGTCGCCATGCAATATGGGGCGCTGGGAGTATCAATGAGACGAGTGTTAAGTTGTAATAAATGTTGAATTATGACTAATCTTACCAGCTAAACTTACTTATATAGGGAGGAGGCGAGTACACACACTACAATGCATATAATAGCAGCAAAAGCCGTGAAGTTTCGGATACTGCGCGAAGCCGGGGCGGGTTGCGAGTTAAGTATAAAAAACAACACAATTGGACTTGTAAGTAGGTAACCACCTACGGTTTTGTAGGAAACGGCCTTCCGTCAGTTGTCAGTGAAGCAGCCATGAACTTGATAATAACAATGTTGTATTCACCATATTCATTGGCTATCGATCCGCCCTGCCCTCGTAATTTTACGCGTTGTGTAATGTTCAGCTTCGCTCCAATGAACGTTACCGTGGCTCTACAACTTTGTTTCAAGGTTTACGAATCAATATTCAGTACAAATAGCTGACATATTATTTTATCTGCTATTTTTATTTGCATTATAGGTACCTATTGCAGAGACCATCGTTAAAGAAATTATTTTTAATGTATTTTTTGTAAATACTTTATGTAAACTCGTAGCTTAACAAGTAAATAATAAGATACTTTATGTGGTAACAACAACAAGCTCTCATACTCTTAGTAAAGCAAAAATAAGAACCTTCCATACCCAAATAGCTCTGCTGTGCCTTGCAATATTGAATGTTAGGTAAAAAAACAACAATATTTTTTGCGTATATTGAGACAGACTATCCGACAATGAAATTAAGAATAATATCAATTTTTTTAAACTACACCAACGTAACAAAAATTTATTAGATACTACACTTTGATTGATGTCCCCGACGGGACCACGATGAGCTCATCTCGTGTGTAACCTATAATTGAATAGTATAAAAAGCAAAATAAATAATATATCTAATCAGTTTTTTCCCTACAACACACAAGACTACCTAAGTACTTTTTTTTTAAGAAAGATTATAGGTACCTGCACTTATTAAACATTGTCCACGTTAGTTTTTGTTTAATAATTATAGTTTTTAATATTTAATTTGCATCAACGATAAGGTTATTCATTTTACAAACTAAGACAGGCTGGTCTAAAATAGTAGTAGGTAGTACAAAATGATTTAATAAGTAAGGTTATTGTTCTCACTATAACTCAAACTATGCTAATACAGCGTTCGTGCCTTTCGACCAATCGCAGAGATAATAAACTAACACCGAATATGGGTTAAGATAGAAATCCTACGAATTGTTGCGCTTTACTGATCGTATTTTATCCAAGCGTATACAACGAACGAAATTAATTTATGTTTTATCTTCAGATATCTGAAAGAAATAGCCCATATAAAGAAATAGACCTGCAAGGACGTCGTATGTTCTTTTTTTGATTAAAAACAAAAATCGACCAAAAATGCCTCATAAGTTCGAGAATGCGGTGATTTACTGGACTTACTTTCGTATCTTTTGTCACTTCTATACAGAGATCCTTTGCATTCTATAATAATGTTAACAAAAAAAAAATGTGATGTATATTACCTACGTAGTATAGCTATGTGTAATACATTGTAGCACAGTTATGAATATTTGGCACTGCAAAAACTTATTCAAATATGACCGAAGAGTAAAGTAGTTATTACATTTACACTACACTTACTAAACTAGTCTCTTTAATTCAGTCATTACTGAATGTAGCATAACGGCATGCCGACTTGCTGAATGGGATTAAATGCTATGATATAATTTATGCTGCTGAATTAAGACTTAGATTATTCATGCCTAGTGCAGTAAGCGCTTACCTTTATAGCTTGCCAATTTCTAGTTACGAGTACCGATTACCCGGGCTCGGTTGTACAATTTCGCGATTATCGGGGCTATCAGCCGCGATCAAAGTAACGTTACATAGTTATTTCGTAATACAGGATTTTCATCTATCAAAATTAAATTATGAAAGGATGCTATCCAAAGAGATTTTTCCTTGAGAAATATGAAATTCAATATTTTTTTTTTATTAAAACATGAAATTTATTCGTGTGCTATAGGTATGATACGTATCCAAAAACGTTGCCGACCATTTGGTTTTTATCAGTGTTGTCAGTATACCAAAACCAAGATTTTACATAATTTTCTGGAGCCCTGAATGTTGAATTATTCCAATTTGACATCATGCACCAATGAACCAGACTACGCGAGATCTAATTTTAGCTTAACAAATATATTTTTGGTGCGACTATTTAATGATACTCTAGTAGTTGACTATTGAAAGTACAAGTCTAAAAATACGAACATACACGACTAAGGTCTAGTAATAAAGTATCTTCATATTGTATTCATTTCTATACTTCATTACCAAAAATCAATAACGTCCCAACGAGAGTTGCTATTTAAATTTCGTTCCGCGAAGTGAACCATTTGTACGTGTAATTAAATCGTTACAGAAACACTGCATTTCATCGATGTCGAATTAAATACCGATTTCAGTCAAAGAGAAATGCAACAAAAATTTGCAAACAAGCGCTTATTAAAATGTTAATCTCTTAAAGCATGTTAAGATTAAACATTTCTGAGCTACTCAGTAAAATTGTATTAATTTAAGGAGAAAATATGCTTTGATTAAACACTGCACTCAATATTCAGGCAAGGTTATTCACCAAACCTATTTTACGCATTTTTATAGTATTTGTGCAGTTGACACACAATATAAAAGTAGTATTATCTATAATCTATATAGTAGTATTATCTAAATATAATTTTATTTTTGTTTATCTTAGTTTAAATTTCGTTGGTCAAGTAGGTACAGTCGGTGAGTCCTTATTTAAATTGGGGATGAAGAAATCAATCTGTTCGGACTTGAAGATGGTCCTGTGGTAAACTGGTAGGTAACCAACCCAACCAACCGCTGCCCGATGCCCGATGCCGAATAACTTATTGCTTTTCGCCGCGCATAAATTCAGATACTAGAATCAAGGTATTTGGTATGTAATGTAGCAATAATACTGGTAGTAAGCTGCTACAAAATATTTATTTTATCAGATTGGAGTATGTCAGGACGTGCAAGGGAATGGGAATACATGTTCGTCGCGTCGAATTCTGCATTCCGCTTCATACAAAACTTCTTATATTACAGCTTCTTCGAGTGACCCGATTAAATTCAATTTACAAATGCTATGTTAGATCTATCAAAATATTCAAGCCAAGCGTTTGGTCAGCCTGTAAAAAATAAAGCAATATTCGTTATTTAGTGGTTTTAATAACTTCATGTTACTACATATCTTTAAGAGAATGGGTCAGATAGCAAACACGAAGATTTTGAAGATGATTTATCACACTCTGTGTGAATCGCTTCTTAGCTATTGTATAGCCGCATGGGGAGTTGCACTAAAAACTCATTTGATAGGAGCAGAACGCGCACAACGGGCCGTTCTCAAGGTAGCTTATAAAAAACCAAGGCGATTTTCAACAAATACCTTGTATCTGGAAACGGGTGCAATGAGCGTGCGACAGATATATATTATGGCCATAGCTCTAAGGTTCCACAAAGAGGCTTTAATCAAGGTGGAATCCAAGGTGCACTCCCGGGGAAAGCCTAGATGGCGTAAACCAAAGTGTAGACTTGATTTTGGTAAAAGGTGTTTTCACTACATGGGGCCATTCCTTTATAATAAATTAAACGACAAAATTAATTTATTACCTATGACAAAATCGAAACTCAAACTCCATATCAAATCTTACCTAAAAGGTCTGGACTACTTCGACACAGAGAAACTATCAAATACTTCAAATACTCTTTAAAACACATATTAAATTCAATCATGATTATATTATTATTATTTTATGCTATTTTTGAAGACATGACCCGCGCACGCACACATGCAGGCACAACCACATACACCAAGCACGCATAACCATACACGCACACACTTACACCCAGCCACATACACCTACACACCCTCACACACACACACACCCTCACACACACACACGCATACATACACACACCCTCACATACACACTTATTGCAACACGCCATGTATAATTCATAATTTTTAAATATATTTTTTCATAACTGTTCCTTTTCATACCTGCACATGTTTGTATTTGCTTCATTGTACTTTTATTCTTTTGTGAACCACGATGAAAGAGACTGGCCTCCGCGACACAGGGAATCCTAGTGTGGAGACCAGTGATTTATCTGATTGATCTATGTATTTTTCTAAACAATAAAAGTTATTATTATTATTATTTATTTATGTTTTATAATTGAGTACTACTTAAAAATCACAGGCTTTATTATTCCTGTAACGGGAGCTGCAGTAAATTAAATCGATTCCAATATTACATAATATGTGCATAATGTATATACATAGTTATAAAGTATAGCTTTTGCTCAATGGCTCTTAAGGAAATGGTTTTGAAAATTAACAACCCTTCAAATAAATAACAATTAAAAATGTTTTTTATTTTTATGTCCGTGCTCTATACTTTAATGGCACTCAACACGTTAGGATGTTGCATAATTGAGTATTATAAAGTGCATTACAAACTGTGTGGGCCACGGCAACAAGTTTTTGGATTGCGTGATTTGGAATGCAGAATATTATTCTGACCAATTCTAATACGGAACTCGTTAGGTACACATATCACCCGTTTCTTGACACATGCAGTTTTAACTCAACAGTAGTAACGTGGTAGTAACCATGACAACACTTCGGAGTAGTTCAGATATTACGTTTTACAAAAGAAAAATTTACTTCTTTATAATCTATACTTATAATAAATCTGTAGAAATGAAAATATCAGAAAAATAAATGGCGGGAGGTGTTACTAGACCGACACCGAACCCAAAAGTGTGAAAAAATTTTTTGTCTGTGTGTCTGTTTGTTCAGGTATCGCGCAAAAACGACTAGTTCGATTACGATGAAACTTGGTATAATTGTTCTTTATTATCCTGGGCACCACACTGGGTAGTTTTCATACCGGAAAAGTATAAACAATAAAAAAAAAACTTAATTTTGCGGTTAAAAACTTATTGATAAGTTTCGTCATGCACGCGAACGAAGTCGCAGGCACAGCTAGTGTCAGTATAAAAATATAGATCATTTTAGATAGATGGTAATAAAATATTGCAATTTATTCTGAATCAGTTTACGACGTATTCAGTAGCGCTGTGTCCACAGTGGCTTGGAGGATCGGTTAGCTTGATTATTACCCGCTTGAGTGGACACAAAATACTTACTCAAGTGTTTGCCCTTAATACAACAATTTACGACATCGATGCTTCTAAATTTTCTTTAATAATTCCCTTTTTATCACAATCAGTAAAAGAGGTAGAGAGAGGTTTTAAAAAATAATTAAAGATAGGTTTTTAATTACATAAAATGGACAAGCATTTTGCTTTAAGTGTTTATACTGCCAGAGCTACAACACTGAAAACGTCTCTGCGTTTGTTTTACGCAACATTCCGCTAGATAGCAACGCTCAATTTCCAACAAAATTAGTTTTCGTTGCTTTTTAGGGTTCCGTACCTCAAAAAGAAAAAACGGAACCCTTATAGGATCACTTCGTTGTCCGTCCGTCTGTCAAGACCGTTTTTCTCAGGAACGCGTGGAGGTATCAAACTGAAATTTATATCTAACACTCAGGTCTACTGTCCTTTGGAGCTGTGAAAAAATCAAACTTCTTAGCCAAAGCAATCAAAAGATACAGCCGTTTATGCCGCAAACTTACGCAAATTTTCGAAACTCGCACGGGAATCAAAACCTGCAGGGTACTTCCCGTGAACTTAGAATCTTGAAATTTGGTACGAAGTAACGTCTTATTGTACAGATAAAGGAAAAATTGCGAAAACCGTAAATTTTTAGTTACATCATATAATAAAAAAATATTTTTGAAAATTTTAAAGTTACTACTTCTTTTCTCATGAACGCGTAGAGGTATTAAATTGAAATTCATATCAAATACTCAGGTCTATACTATAATACCTTTAAGCTGTAACAAAATCAAACTTTTATGTCAACGCAATCAAAAGAAATAGTTACCTACAGGTTTGTACGGAACCCTCGGTCCGCGAGTCCGACTCGCACTTGACCGGATTTTTTATTTTTTTTTTAGATTAGGTTCATTGGGTTTTTATTAAAAGCCGTTTTGATCTCCTGTGTGCCGCTTAGCTACTAATTGCTTACGGCTGAGATGTAAAACAAACAAGGTATATTTGTACGTTTTAACGGCTCCCGGATTACTGATCAAACTATGGTACTCATAGGTATGGCAATCAGTAAGGCAAGAAATAAAGATTGAAAAAGTTTGCCCGTCTGATACGTGCAAGTTTAATTACACTTTTATATTTTTTAAGTTGCAAATATCCTAATAATGTACAAAGTATACCTGTAAAGTTTGTTGCGCAGGTATATATAATATTTCACTGAAAAACTCTTAAAATTGGGTCTAGTTATTATAACGAGTTATAGAAAAATCCTGATTAAATTTACTTTTACGAGAAAAAGAAGTGTTTTGCTAAATGACACAACTCTTTTAAATACGTTTTTTTTTTATTAATTTATTATTTCTTTATTGTACATAGTAAGGTAAATTATAAAATAAAACAAAAAAATAAAAAGAAATTACAAAATAAAAAAAGGTAAAGTTTTAACAAACGTATGGTCTGTAGTGAAAGAAAGCTTTTGAATATTAATTAAAATTTCTACATATATTCCAAATAAAACATTGTCATTTGTCAACTTTATCAAATAAACCACAATTCAATAAAATATGAAACTTAAGTTAAAAGGGTGCTCTAGCTGTAGTTGTTAACTTAGGTCTCAAAATGGCCGGTGTGTTATTTGATTAATTAAAAGCCCTAAAAGGAGTCGAAAGTACATAGTTGAGAAAATAAATGGCAAAGGCGGAAAACTGCGCTGCTTTTTGCAGTGTTTGATGTTATTTTTATTGCAGGCAACTTTTCGAGTTGCTTTGTTAATTATGTATACTTTAACTGTCCATTGGAACGTGTAAATATTTTCCTATTGAATAAACATTTACGTTTAATTAACAATTCTTAGAATTATTAATTAAACGTACTCTTTAGAAAAGTACTTTGTGTAACGTTGCAGTATAGGCTATTATTGCAGATTTTATTTATTTGAGTAATCAAAGATTTCTTGTTAAAAAAAGGTTGATGTGATTCATAACTGAATAAAGTTCTGGTCCTGTTTAGAAAACCAAGTATTTGAAGTGTATAATTTTCATTAACTTGGCATGTTTGTCTATTTGCCCTTTTCCCAGCTGAACTCCAGTACAGAGCTTTGTTCTTACCAAGTGGAACGTGGTTTCATTAGCAAGAGCTAGCACCCATGATTATTAAAACACGACTTTCCTGTTTTACGCGGAGGTTAGATTCTAACCTTCATATCTTTTTCACGGTTTGTTAATTGGGTCCATCGCTGCTTTAGTTTGGTGTAATCGGATTACAAGCCACATTACGTCAGTCTCTAAGCTTTTTAAACTAATCAACAGTTTAACTCTTACGTAAAAGGCTTTGGATTATGTACAATATGTTCCAAATATATTATTTTTAATGGACTACTTATTAAAGAGAAATATATTTTTTTGGCCACTCCTTTATATACGCGTCCAGTTCATCCCTCCATCTCCGCCTGGGTCTTCTACGCGGTTGTCGTCTATTGGGAACCCAGCAAAAAAGAGTGGCCACAAATTGCCATAAACAGAAACATGTGGAAGGAGGCAAGGGTGGCCTTTGCCCTGCAGTGGGACAGTTCAGGGTCAAAATAAAATCCCACCAAAAACATTCAATGTAAAAAAAAAGCCAAGTCTCTCTATGCAATTCTTCCATCGTAAAAAGTTTTGAGATCGCATAGGAGCCAAGTCCTGTTCAACTTAATTTGTAATAATAAATCAATATTTTGTGACTATATCAATAGTTTTGTTTACATTACAATAACAGTGACTTGGCCATGAGCACAAGTTAAAGGTCGTTTGCTCCTTGTAATTACGTGCAAATACCGTTGAATTTATATATTATATATATTATGGACATGATTTTGTAACTGATTGTAATTTTAGATCACTATGGACTAAACATGCGCCATAGTGCATGTGCAGTTCACTGATCTTGGATGATACCGACTGTCGGTTAAGGTGTCCTGATATTGTTTATTATTTACTTGCAACTCCTCCAAATATGCCGTTTTATATTTGTATCTTATTGTGCTCATGGCCAAGTCACTATTATTTTAATGGAAACAAAACTATTGATATAGTCACAAAATATTGATTTATTATTACAAATTAAGTTGAACAGGACTTGGCTCCTATGCGATCTCAAAACTTTTTACGATGGAAGAATTGCATAGAGACACTTGGCTTTTTTTTACATTGAATGTTTTTGGTGGGATCTCATTTATTTTTTGTAGGTCTCTTTCTTTTCTTTTTATAAATAAACAAAATTGCTATAAAACATATTTGCTTTTTGTACATAAACAAAGAACAAAGTTAACAATGCAGTCAAAATTCATATACCATGTTCTTGTAAAACCGCAAATATAAATTTGTTTCATATTATTTACTAAGGTATATAATTTATTACCGTTTTTATAATTTTTCCTTTACATGTAGCTAAAAACCTATCTTGGTGCCAAATTTGAAGGTTCTAAGTTTGCTAGAAGTACCTTAGATTTTTGATGATCGGTCAGTGAGTGAGTCAGTGAGTGACAAAATGGTGTAACTTTGATCGCTCATAACTCGTAAACTATTGGTTCAAATGTCATGTAATTTTGAGGCTGAGCTTGTTTTAATACTTACTTTAGGTCATCGAAAACCTAAACCCCTAGCTTTGTCCGTATCGATGATACAGGGGGGGTGAAATAGCCGCGAAACGCTTCGAGAAAATAATGGTACGGCCGTGCCCGTTTTGCTCGAGACTTGGCTGGGGCACTGCCGTGCCCCCAGATAAATTACAATAATACCTGTCTGTACTGTATTAGATATACTATATACTTAGATATCGCTATTAGCGATAAGACCGCCATTGTACGCTTCACTATTACTGTTCTTTATTATTATGTAACTTTAAAGGTGTACAATAAAGCATATTCTATTCTATAAGCTTTAAATAGTAACGAAAAATGTTCACCTTAAAATAACGAAATGGTGTGAAGATTTATTAGTATTTATACTAATAGAATAGCATAATGTTACTATTGCTACACTATTTATAGCCAAAAGATTTGGATAGGCTCAAGCATAGTCTGAGAAAGCTCCCTAAACTTATTTCTTAAGCTTTTGTCTTCGGACTTCACAAAAATTATATAATAATTTAATGTTCACACAAATACATAGTTTTGCTTCATTTGACTTACTTAGCAAAGTTATTGTACGGCCAAGATTCCAAGAACAGTTTGTTCAGTACACTAGGATGTTGTTGTTACTTGTCGTACTTGATGTAGTTACAAGTAACTACGTCGTCGTTGTGGCAAGCCACCGGATGTCAGTGAGCTTCATTATATTATAAGAAACTGTCGGTGCCCGTGATTTCGTATTTCTCGTTTGCTCAATAAATAGAGTTTGTTTGTAATTTTGAATTATTTTGATTATTATCTGCTATTCAGGCAAGTACCAATGTGGCTTTTTCAAAAGTTATATGTACTTTCATAATTATTCTAAGACATTTCTGACAAACGGTGAAGGAAAACATCGTGAGGAAACCTGGATCCCAAAATATAAGATCTGAAATCCGCAGAGACCAAGCTTGGTTATCAATGCTCAGCAATGCTGCAGTGGGACGTTTATAGGCTGGATTGTTATTATTATTTTATATATATTTTATTTTATATGAATATTTAACGTATATAATAACATCTAAAATAAAAATAAAGCATTTTTTTAATTTATATAAGTAATAATAAAATTTAATTCTAGGAATTTTAAAAGTAAGTGGGTAAATAGAACTTCCATTACTACCTTCGTATACCGTAGAAGCCTTGTCCCTACATTGAATTCTTCTGATTTACAATTTAAGGTATGAAGTAAACACAGTAGGGGCCCGTTCACTTGTTGCAATACCTTAAGAGGGGTCGCGAGTAGGTCGTTCTCCACACAAACGCACTTCGCTGTTTTCTTGGAAAATGCTACTAGAGCATTAAGTACACAAGCATTAATGTCAACTAGATCTTATTTACAAAGGATCTAGGTTTATATACAACAATACGATCCCCTAAAAATTAGATATAAAATCTTTTTTTTCGCACTATCCTACTAAAAAAAATATCTTTTGTAAGAAGACTAAATGGTGTAATATCTATTGATCGATAACATAATACGTAAATATATGTATCCTACCTACCCAGTTGGCTACCTTTACTTTCATCTCTCATTATTGCGGATAATGTTAAAACAAGGGAATATGGATATTTATAGCGGCAACTTCCTTTTCCTTTCATTAATCTGTATTGTGAACGTAACAGAATATTATTCACGATCCTTTTATTTTGGGGTTCCGTACTCAAAGGGTAGCGACGGAACCCTGTCGCTAATCCTTCTGTCCGTTGAATATCCAACATTATTGGTCGTTGATTAATTTTTTACAGAATATGCATCGCCATGACTGATATATTAAAATAAAAAGCCACAAAAGTGGTCGCTGTATAAAATACATTATTAAGCTGAAATTCAGTACAGAACCCTTAGTGTGCGAGTCTGTCGCTGACATAAACTGGGTTGCAGTTATAGAGGTATAATTAATAATGAAATTCTTTTAATTGCAGGCGCCAAGTTTTAACTTTAATTTTCATATTTATAATAAAAAATAAAAAAGATACAATTATTTATTTGATAAGTTGGTGGGCTATCGATGTGGGTTATTTAAGCTTGATATTTAATTGAGCTAGCTCTCTGCGAGGAGGAGATAAGTTAGAGCAATTTCTTTGCATAATATATTATAATATACCAGTCGCTGTCTCCAGAGGTGTTGCAGACCCGATCGAGCGCAAAAATACTTATAAGTATCATAAATTCGATACATAAACAATGTATTTTGGTGAACTGAAATAAATTCATAAATTTTGTAAGTTTGATGACACTTCCGAAAATAGACATGAAACCGATACATGTACTTCATTTTCTCAGTATTAAAAACCTTTTTGTTTTATACACTCAATTTTTAAAATTATTTTATAATTACAAGTCTCTATCAATATACATACAAAAGTACTTTGCACAAAACAAGTAACAAAAAATTTAAAAAATACGCGCCCTTCGACTCATGGTGTACTTACAAAATAACTTATTATTTTCAAACAACAAGAACAGATCTTCATAAATTTTAACTAAAAATCATTTCGATCACATCAGATAACAAACAAAACAAAAGCCATCAAAATTATGTTATTCGTTTGGAAGGTTAACTTATAACTCTTTGCGTTGGGGATGGACAAAGAATCTATGAAATATAATAAGATTTTAGACGATTTACTTTAGACTGTCGTAAAGCATGTGTGTCTTGACGTCACGAAATAGGCACATTATATCTGCCGCCGCCCAAAACGCCAGCCTGCTTACGAAAAACTCATAAATTGCTACACGCGAAACGCGATTGGTGTAAATGACAAATGTTTTGAAGTCCATGAAATTTCGCAAAAACAACACTTAAGTCTATTTTCCACGCGTCATAATTAACACGCAACAATTCTATGCCAACGTTATTGTCACAGTACAGTAAAACATAAGCGTAATTGCAAAGTAACAAAGCCGTTAACCATTGTATATAAAGGATACAATTAGCTAATGGTAGATAGTCTGCTATTAATTCTCGGAAGACGACACCTGTTATTTTTAGCGTCTATAAAGATTGTGTTTTTCCTTAAATGAAATTGTACGTACTTTCTTCGTTATTGATGATATATTTTGTGTTTGTGTACTTAAAAGTGTATATAATATTCTTAGAGTAAGTGAGCAAAGTGATTTTTTGGAAGGCATTTGTGTGATTTCTTTGGGAGCGGTGATATCTAAGACGTGTCGAGGTACAGGAATTTTAGGCAGCGGTCGGGCGCGGGGCGGGCGGCCCAACGCTCACCTAGAGATGGGACACGAGATAACCCGGGATCCTGCTCGATTTATAATAAAAGGATAAATAAATGAGAATGATTAAGAAACATATTCTAATATTCAACGTTATCTGCTAGTCCTGTTCGTAACCGTGACTGACTTAATACGTCTATCCAAATACACACTATAGGGTGTTACAATTTCATGATCATTTACAAATAATTTTAAAATCAATTTGTCAAAGGGGGTTGTTTTGTGTTTAGTATTTAAATCGTTTATATTTCTGTCTTTTCCTAAATTTCTCATGGATTTAGAAAAAAAAAACAAACAGAAATTATTAAAACTTCAGAAGTTAGAAATGTACCCCGTTGGGTTCGGTGTTCAGCGTGTTGGCTCGGCAAGTAATGTGCGGCGGAAGTGCGCACGTCACTAGCGGTTAGCTGGCGAGTCGCGGGCTGCCGCGGCCAGCAGTCGACCCGCGTTGCTTGCGTCGAGTGCCCGCGTTGAGTGTGCTCCGCGCCTACCTCGCGCACCAAGCTCGCGGTACGATGCTGCCTAACAATTAAATACTCTCACATTTAAAACTAAAACAATTAAAAATTACGCCAAATAATTTTCAGTTGTAATAAAATCGGTATATATACTTCAAAAAGTTTATACAGCCTAAAAACTGGAAGAGCTAATAAACTTGGTAATTACTCGTAAAGATTTTCGGAAGAAGGCATGATCTAAACATTTCCCGAGCAGCAGACTGTCTTTCACTGTCTATATTAAAGAAGGTAAGAATTTGGAATACTTTATTAAAACTTCAGAGAGCGCATTAAGGCTGCCTGAGGTTTTACATACTTTCGTTGTTTTAATTTAAATTATACAAAACCTTCCTTAACATTTTAGGTTTTATTATCCTGTTGTACTTAATTCTTATTATGTTTTTTTGGTTGATTTCTAATCTAAGTTTGTTGGAATATCAGGACATTTTAGAGACCCATTCTTTGCCTTAGCGAGCGCAAAATAATATTGTCCTTAACAAACTTTCTTTATAAACAAATAATTTCGGCTGTGCGCCTTTTTCAAGCTGAGCCTAAAAGCTGAGACTAAGTTCTCAAAATTTGTACCAAAAATTAATTTTTTTGGTTATTAGAAAAAAAAATCCTCATTAAGTTAAAAAATACCTGGCGATTTGCGAAGTTTTTATGCATAAATATAATGCCAGAGCAATTCTTAACTTTTGCGAGATTTATTTCAGTATTAGAAACTTTTCTTTTTAAAGAAATGCGCAGCTTTATCTCTGGAAGTTGAAAATTTGTATAAAATGTCTTATTTCGGAAGGGTTAAATGTCGGCTGTATATTCGATAGGATTTTAACTCACCTACCGTAGACGAATATTCATTTGTATAATTTTGGTCTCCATCCTTCAACTTTTCTCCAAACTATATTATTTTGATTCATTCCTTCTATTCCTGTTTTTTAAAGTATTGATACGCAAAACCTTTTTTTGCTACAAAACTTTTTGACATAATTCATTGGCTGTTGGATGGTCTTCATATTAATTTGGTGTTAATCAAGGGTATCATCACTTACAACAATGGTTGTAAGTGATGATACCCTTGAGACATAATTAGGTTTTATTATGACCATATCTGTACACAATACCAAGATGTACGTAGGTTCTGAAACCTTTATAGAAATAGACATGTTTTGAAACTAGATTACATCGGGGGCTAAGACTTTAGAACTTTTTGGGTAACAAATTATAAAATTATTCGCCGCATATTTTTGTCTCACAGCTTATGAAAAAGAAAGAAAGAGGACTTAGGAAAAATTATTACCTACCAAAATAAGTTATAAAATATTTCTCATTTCTGACCATTCCATAGTAAAGACAAAAACTTTTTATAGTCACCGTGAAAACAAAATTAAGGGCCTCATCTTACCTATTATGTTAACTGGCCAAGCGAGCAAATTTGTAACGAGCAAAGTTTAGTAAAATACGCTTTCCGATAACACGCTTGACAGAAAATATTACTTCCAAAATTTTGAATGCTCCAAATTACAAACCTTGTATGGCAGAAACATTGCTTTCTTTGTCCTTTCGCGGTAAGCGGGGTTTTCAATAAGAAAATTCGGGACCTTTGTCAAATTGTAAAGACCTGTAGCTGGGCATTACCTTGTTGAACATTACTGTCGCTTGAACATCAGCTATGATTAATAAAAGAGGACGAAATTACGTCAATAGCAATAATATAATAATCCATAGTGATTGTTCACTAATAAAAAAGATATGAATAAATTAGGAAACTGTAAAATCTGTTACTACAGTAACAGTCTTTGACCTTATTAAATCGTTTTTTTAGGCCCTAACTTTACATTCAAACTTGCCACGTGTAAGTGTTTTAAAAAGTCTGAGTCGTTAATAGTACTTTAAAGGGATCTCTTATTCTTATCATAAGTTAATTCAGAAGTTTGAGAGTTGGCTTACGAAATCCTATAAGTAACCGAGTGCGGTAAGGCTTATGATTGGATGGTTGACGAATACCGGTTTAAATACAAGCAAAAGGAAAATTGCGAAATTCCTCACTTAGTTTAAACTTTAACATTATTTTTCACCATTCTTGTTCTAATTGATACGTTAGCTTTTTATTTTAAAAATTTAAAAACTGATCGCAAAGTAAACGCGGGATTTATAAATTCAATTATCTTAACACAACGCCATTGGTCGGGCTTAATACCTGTGACGTAAAATGCTATGGTGCAAAAACTTTATGGACTCTGACGTCACAATCCATATAGAAAAGCCGCGCAGATGGCTTCTGTTTTAAATCCTATTATTGTTATGTGAGAGCGAATGGTTATTTTGATATCGTACATCACATTTTTTTTTGTGTACGGTGTAACTAAAAAATTGTAACACAAAAAAACTCGTGCATATTCCATATTGCTTCATAGTCAGTAGAGAGAATAATGAATCGCTAACGCTTTTTAATACTCCAATGGATTTTTTTTTTCGTAAGGCTCAACAATTCAAATCCTAAAATAGTGAGTCAATCAAGTACTGCAGTGCTAATGGAAATATGAAAAATAAAATAGGCAAAAGTTATATCCCTGCATTTGTGGGGTTTAAATTGATGACAGGTTTTTCGGACAGTTGCCCGGCTTTTGACAAAACTGTAGGCTACGGGTGAATGACAGACTAGAGTTAAAAATAGTGTATGCTGACGGTTAACTAATCCCTATAAAGATTTTTGGTTAAATGGCAATTCAGGATTTCCAGTACAAATTTAAAAAAATATTAATAATATATGCAGGATTACGTGGTTGTTGAAATAAATCGGCGATTTATTCATTAAAATAAACATAGCATTGATTAAATCAAATAGTTAGATGACGCCATTAGTCATCCCTTTCATTTAAAGCGAATTATAAAACCAAACTATTCGCAATTAGTTAACCTTCATTAAATCCAAACTAACATTATGACTATAAGTCACTCTGTCTGTCTGTCTGCTTTCTTAGCAAAATCACACATCGGATTTAGATATAATTTTGTGCGTAGCTTGAACTCCAGAAAAGCCCTAGGCTAGAAATAACAAGTTCTTATATATTTTCCAGGAAATAAATTATGTACAGTTTTTTCTTAAGTTGTGGTAAGATAGTAAGATTTAATATATTTCATAAGACAACCCTCACCATTTTAAAATACGAAAACCGTTGGGACATTTTTATAATCTCTGATTTTTAGAAATAGCAAAACAAATTTCAAAAAATATCTTATACCAAATTTAGGATTTTTGATATAACAATACAAACATATATTCAATACATTTTGAAACCGCGGGGTTCAGCTAGTATAATTTAACAGAGAAGCGGAAAACAGCCGTATTCATTAGGAAGCGTAGCTGTTAATATAATTTATGCAATATTAATTTGTAATCTTAGTTCGAAGCATATAAATGGGGCCTCATATAATGGGTAGTTTGTGGGAATTAATGGGAAGAGCAAACTCTAGCGGGGAGCCTACACGCTCCATAAATATAGTGATGTAATTCCCAGCTACAGCTACCGATATCATTTGATGGATCGCGGTCGATTCTGCAGATAAATTGCGTACGTTTAGCTAAGATGACCCAGTTTTCAAACGATATTATTGAAAATAAACTAACAAAAGCTTTATTTAAAAATGTAAGCACTCGAGTTAACTCATTTGCAAATATGAAGTTTTGCAACATAAGGTTCATATAAAAATAAAAACTCTTGTTTTCAGGAATAAAAATATAATTATTTGATTTCGGACTAAATTACTTTTACGATTTTATATTTTCTCCTAGCCAAGTTAAATCTACTCGGTATGTAAAACTCGAAAAAGGTTTTTATAAAGTTAGCAAAATTGCCTACGTTCAACAATACAATTCAACAGCAAATCAAAACAGTAGAATTTTTAATTGGCTCTCCAATAACTTCATTAGGTGTTATAAGTATCCTTCAACTACTAACTATGCACAAACAAATATAAACAATCCGAAATAAAAGAGGTGCTTGTTATAATGTTGAACCGTCAGTCAAAATAACAAGGTTTTGTTCTCCACTTACATTGCTGGTGATTTTGACACGCAATGTCAAAAAACTTTTTTACAAAAAAATTAAACCGCCGAAAAAACTGAAAAGCAAAAAATAACAAACCTTTTTTAATTTAATCTTAATAACTAAGTTCTTAAACTAATGTTTGTAACCTAAGTAATTTTGAGTCGGCGCCAAACAGGCAAATTAATTAATTACATATTAATACTTACGTAAAGCTTGATGCGCGGCAGTACAATACAGTCTCTATAATATTTATCTCCTACCGATAATATGTAATCTATGTCGTTTTTGCACCAATTATTAGGATTGATCAGAGAAAATGCCACAGTAGCAACAGTTGCAATGACGGTTGATATTTTGGCGCCGACTCAAAATACAAGAAAAACCTCACGATGAACGAGCTTTAGCAGAAATGCAAAGACTAAGAGGTCTACACACAAGAGACTGACAGGTCTAAAGCTCATTCATCGTGAGGTTTTTCTTGTAATACACAACTCAGCATTAAAATCTGTGAGTGAACAATAAATCACCCCTATTTTCCCACCCTTAGGGTAAGATTATATGGGGACTAAAATAATGATCAAAATCGGACTACTCTGTAATAAGTTACGCTTGGTCATAAATTACAATCAGTTAGTGAACAATCAATATATCCCTGTTTTTCTACCCTTAGGATTGGAATATTTTTTCCAAATTGATATGGTACCAACTTCTAGGTATAGCCTATTCAATAAAAAAAGAATTATCAAAATCGAACTACTCGGTAAAAAGTTACGCCTGGTAATACATTACAATCAGTGAGTGAACAATCAATCAACCCCTGTTTTCCTACCCTTAGGGTGGTAATTCTTTTTTCAAATTTATATGGGACCAACTTTGGAGTATACCCTTTCCAATATAATAAGAATTATCAAAATCGGACTACTCTGTAAAAAGTAATGGGTGATCAAACATAAAAAAAAAATATATACGCGTCGAATTGAGAACCTCCTCCGTTTTCATCGGTTAAAAAGTAAATCTAATGGAATTAAATCAGCAACGTTTAAGACTTTTGAGAGTTCAATTAACTTTCTACGTCTACAGATTGTACTAAGGAGTCCCTTAAGTTACCATTAACGTCTTTGAGTACGGCAGTAAAAAGATAATAATAGTAGGTAGCATACTTAGTTTGACATTTGAACTAGTATGTCTATATGAGTGGTTTATAGTAGGTATAACATATACGTCGTGTAACAACAGACCAGTTGGGAAACAAATTAAAATATAACGAGCTTTCAAGAGTGACGAGTATTTTAGCGTGTGGGTGGAAATTTAACGTAAAATGTATTTTCTGATGCCGCTGTTATACATGATGTTATTGAAAGGGTATATCTATCCAAAACGAGTGAAAAGTACATGTGGTATAGAGTAATTCTACAAAATTTCAAATCAAAATCCGTATATAAAATAATTTATGTCCACTGTCCAGTTTTTCGCATGAATGAAAGAGGTTTAACAAAAAACCAAAAACTTTAACAAGACAACTGAAGCGCTGTATCTCAAAATTTAGCATGTGTCGTCATAAGATATTTCCCTAAAGTGCGGTGACACGTTTGTTCAGGAACACCATGTAAAAGCAAGTTTTAAATAAAACGGTTCAATCTACACTGTGGGTTGTTACTTTAGCAAGAAGAACCGCTCCCACTTTCTGTACGTTGAATAAAATTGGTAAGTAGTATATGGAAATGAGCGTTGGGTGGCTTTTACCCCAGATTTTACCACGTGTTAAATTGTATAGATTACCATTTATATGTATTTGACATCCTTACCAATATTGTGAATGCGAAGTAACTCTATTAAAAGAAGACTTGGTATGGGGTACACATCTTACAATACCAAGGACATAGGCTACTTTTCGTCGCCGAAACACACCCACGCGGGCGATACCGCCGGCGAAAGCTAGAAAGAATATAAATCTTTTAAATTTTACTTCTTGGGGTTTACAATTATTAATTATAACTTAAAATATTTACAATAATATAAAAACTAAGCCTACACAATAAATAAGAAAAATTATAAACTAAATAAAACTAAGGTAATTTTACATCTTTATTTATGATATAAAATTAAACAATAGAGCATTCCATTATTGATAAGATAAGAACTTTGAATGACTTTGTAAAGCATTACACAGTTTGAAGTAACAGTTATCGGGGTCCTGTTTAGCCGTAATCACGGTGCTATCACGGTTTGTACTTCGCTATGAAACTATAAAATAAATTTATGATGCCCAGATTACTCATAAAATCTCCTGTTTAGTTACCCTGTATAGAGAAGTTGTGTCGGAAAATGCGATTTTAATTACAAGCAGTAAATTATAATATCAATTTAATGTCTTTATCATTCCTTTTACGATATTTTTATTGTTATAGCCTTCGCAGGTATATAAGACGTTTAATAAAATGACCAATCGAAACGTTTGCGTCGCATAATTATGGCTGTTGAACCGTTAGTCATATTCTTATAACATGACGTGTATAGTGTATAGCGTGTAGTAATGCCATCTGCTATAACCAACCCTACCGGTAATACTGCAGGCATTTAACACTAGATGATCGAGGACATTGTTTAAATAGTTTATAATTTCTCTCGAAGACATATTATATACAAATGTTGTGAGTTAGTAGACTTTTAATACATGAATATCTGAGCTTGTCCGTTAAATTGTAAAAAAATCCAATATCACAACATCTTGCAATTTTGATAATTATCTGTAACACATTAGTATATTTAGAAATCAACAACTTAACTTAAATTAGAATTTATTAGAATATTCGTTTTAATATTGGTTGCCATTTGAAGGGTTGAAATTTTCGAATAACACTACAATAACAATAATTACTCCGTTACCTATAACAATAAACAATTTCGTCTGTGGGTACTAATTTTGCGGTAGGTATTCAAATATTGTCATTTACGGAGAAGAAGTTACCCTGAGATTATGTTTACAAATTAAATGGAGCCGAGACAATGTGAGCATTAAGAGTGTAACTTGAGGAATATTTTAACTTAATTTGTGAGAGGGATTTGAGCTGCAAAGCCGTAAAGTAATCAAAACAACTTGCAAAACAAGTTAATTTTGAACAAACAATGACTGTCACACACAACGTGGAATTTGACGTCTTTGACCTACAGTTATGACTGGACTTGAAAATATCGTATGAGGTGCAGTACATCGTCGTTTTTGATCGTTTACTTATGAGTAATGACACCATAGCCCCGCAATGTACCGTTACTCGTTATATAAACCAGGGCTTAGTTATACAAATACTTACCTACTAACTTTGTACCTGAGTAAGTAGTACATACATACGTGTTAATTAAATCGAACGCATTTTAGTAAAAATAAAAAAACCTTTTAAGTTGATTACTTTATTTAAATACGGCGTTCATTTAAATGGCAAAATATAACGTAATAATATTATATCAGCTTACATTCGTTTCTACAGATAAATTGTATATTTATTCGCAATAAGAAGAAAACTTAGTACACCAGAAACTTCTAGATATTAATTGTATAGAATGTTTAAGCCAGTAAATAAATATTTCGTGATCTGAAACAAAAAGATAAACAAAAATGGTTTTTAAATATAAACCAATACAATAGGTACATAGTTTACAGTCGTTTTCGCAGCGATGCCTTAGCTTACCGCTGAACACATATTTCAAATTCCAAAGGCTTGTCAAATATATCTTTCTACTAAACTTAGCTACGCCTTTTTACATTATAAATGATGAATAAATGCGGACAACATCACATACATTGCTCTGAACACAAAGTTAGTAGCTAAAGCACTTGTGTTATGGAATTCAGAAACAACGAAGGTACCACAAACACCCAGACCTGAGGCAATGTAGAAAAGTTGGTTTCTGCATTGTCCAGTCCGGGGATCGAACCCAGAACCTCAGAGCTAGCGACACCTTGAAACCGGTGCGTACGCCACTCGGCCACGGAGGTCGTCAGTCGTCACATTGATATTTGTATGTCATAAAAACCGTATAGGAAATAAGCTACCAGTCTTAGATCTTCATATAAGTAAATAAAAAAAACATATTTAACTCCACTTCATAGGTACATATATTGAAGTGGCCATACAAGTTCACGTGACTCGTTCAAAATACATGAATTTAATTTGTTTTCGAGAGCAAATTAAATATGCTAACCACGAACGGTTACAAATTTCAATTAGTCATTGGGACTTAGAAGTTCAAGAGGACCGTGGTTAAGCAGCTTCGAAATACGAAACGAGGTATTAAGAATTAACTAAACAGGTATATTTTTTTAAAAATTAAAAAAAAACACTGACAATGTTTATAAAATTGCTTACAACTTTCAACATCTACACTAATATTATAAAGAGGAAAACTTTGTTTGTTTGTAATGAATAGGCTCAAAAACTACTGGACCGATTTTAAAAATTCTTTCACCATTCGAAAGCTACATTATCCACGAGTAACATAGGCTAAATTTTATTTTGGAAAAATCCAAAATAAATCCAATGGTCCACGCGGGCGGAGCCGCGGGCGACCGCTAGTTTTGAATAAATTAGAACATTTATGAAATCTTCATTGATAATATAATAGCTAAATACCATCTCGATTAAGTAAGATTTTATTTACTAGACAGATAAGTCTTCGAAACTAAACATTAATAATGTATGATTTTGCTTCGTGAATTAGATTAATCAAAGTAAATTACTATCATTATGAACTAAACTGTTATTTAACACAATCAGCGTACCAAAGGGGTCAAGGTCGTGAAGGGTTCCCTCGCGTTCGCAAGATACAGGGTGTTTGTATAATGTATACCTACATTGTATAAACATCATGTATACCCTTTATATTGTATACAACTATGCGTGCTAAATCATTTAGTTTAATCTTCTACATTTATTTAGATAAGTAATTAACGATAGCAAGCGTATTACGACCTAAAAGTATAATTGAATAAAATCAAACTGTAGGTTTAAACATAGGTAGGCAGACAGGTAGACTAAATATAGAATATGCTTTCATAACTATTAAAGAAATTATACACGCAACTAGACATTTTTGTTTTTTTAATGTTTACTTAAGTCAAAAATACTTCTAGTAACAAGATATTTTTGTTTCATTGTAAGTCCCTTGTTTAACCCGAAAATTTATTTAAACCTACCTTATTCCTGTGGCTTCTAAAATTCAGATCATATTACAAGTCAAATGAATTTGGAGTATTTATTTAGAAATTCATTCGTTTTTAATACGAACCCTTTTAAACCCTCGACGCAAAAACAGTTGTCTGTGTAACTGTGCGTCTGTCTTTGCATCATGGCTCCTAAACGAATAAACCGATTATGATGAAATTGCTTTTGTTTGAAAGCTCACGTGTTTGACAGTATTCTAAGCTATACTTAATTAATATTAAATTTAGCATCTCGTAGGTATATCTTCGATTTTAATTAATATTATTAAGCGCAATAGGTATTCAAGAGAATTGGCAAGACTCTATTAAATTAATCGGAGATAGTTTCAATCAAGTTTTGGATGTTAAATGAAATTCTCTTTTATAAGTCTCTTCAAATAATCCCACAGAGTTCAATTGGATTAAGATCTGAGTCGTAGGCAGAGAAATTCGATTTTGGTAACTGCAACCAAGATAACGCTTCAACGGCTGCCGACGGCAATTCATTTGAATGTGCTACTGCTCAAGTATGAAGTGACTAGCCTTCTGAATGTTTTTATTTACAATTCAATACTTAAATCTAATATAACAAGAAACACTTACAACTATACTAAAAATAAATCTTATATAAATAAATAAAACTAGCACGCGTCAAAAAATTTATCGATATCCTTGTCAATGGCGGGAAACGTGCCCAGAAGGCTGGCAGTATTGCCTTCTTGAAAATTCCTAAAAAAGACACAATCCATAAAATACTATCAATAAAAATATCATGTTTGAATGGATGTATGATGGAATAAAAATAAAATATTTTTATGTAATGATTTTAACTGCACGAAATATTATGAACCCCTGAAAGTATATCATCATTTAGGTTTGTAGAGTTCCCTTGTAGGGGAAGCCTCACGAGCCCTGTCTATTTAAGAAAATAAAAAAAATAAACATAGGTATAGCAATATAGTATAGCACGGTAAAATTCGGAGTTCAGCTTAACCAGGTGAGACTGGAAACAGAACCCAACATAGCTTAAGAAAAAGCTTAGGTCACTTAGACAACGTTTTAAGAATGCTTTGATGTGCAACATAAAGTAATGTATATGCGACTCATGAATTCGTTTATTCGAATATTTTCCAGTAACTTTATTCTTTTAATTAGTTTACACTCTGATGGTGCCTATACAATTGTAACTTTCTAGCAAAAGTCACCAAACGTTGGAGTATTTAAGTTTTCTTTTACGGATCCAACCTAGTCGATTCACGTAGACTCATGTAGACAGCTTTACTTACTACTCTGAAAAGCCCTGAACCTTCATTTTCCGAAGAGGCGTAAAGCCCAGGACGTAGTTAAACTAGTTGTAAACCACTTTAAAATTAAAATAATAAATAAATAAATGCGGACAACATCACATACATTGCTCTGAACCCAAAGTAAGTTGCTAAAGCACTTGTGTTATGGAATTCAGAAACAACGAAGGTACCACAAACACCCAGACCCGAGGCAATGTAGAAAAGTTTATTAAAAAATTGATTTAACTGTGTGCGTATATATTCACTTAAGGTGGTTTTATTCATGCACCTTTATAGCCGAGTTAATATGAACACTCTTCAAAAGGTAAAGCTACAGCAAACATGACGAATTTAAGAGTACATTCAATAACTTGTACTGATTTTCGCTCGTCGCTTACGAAACTCTAAATTGATCTTGTTAGAAGCTTTCAGACTGCGAAGCGATGAAACCTTGAAATCATTACGAACCTACCTGTTTTATTATCGTCCTAAAATATTATCTCCTATTTTAAGACAATTTATTTGATTGTTTTCATAATCAAATACATACACTGTAAACAAACGTAGAATTATGAATATTTGTTAAACAGTGAGGCAATAAAGTATATTTTTTACAGCCTGTAAATAGTTCAACAGATAATAATTTTAGTCCATCCGTGTGGTATGTTTCATGTATTGACACATGTACCGGTTCAACACGTTTCTCATAGTAAGTAATTTATGAACCACCTTCTACATTAGATGCATGAAAAACAGCTAGATATAAAACAAACATTTGTAGATTTCACAAACTTTTGTCCACCATCTGGATCCTACACACGTCACACGTCGTGCTGTGGTAAGTAGTCGGCGTGCTGACTTACACTCGGCTATCCAATGCAGTGAACGCGCTCCGCTAGGTATCACGTTATGTTTTCACAATCCAACCAACTAACCAACAATCTTGTACAACTTCTTTATTAAAACTTTCCGCACTGTCCCTTAAATTGCAAAGCTGTTCAACACGGGGTATAACGAAACAAAAGTAATAAAAACTAACTAGAATAAACGAACCGCAATAAAATTCTGGTCGTTAATAGAGCTGAAAAAATGTTTGGTACACAAACGTCCATAAATAATGAAGCTATTTAGGATTAGCTATTATTTATAAAGTTTATAACGTTTTTTTATATAACCCCTAAATGTACCGAACATTATGCATCGTGTTTTGATCTAATAAACTGGGTATTCTAAAGCTGAAGAGAAATATTTGTTTTAATTGTGTATTCGAAATGAATAAATCCTCGATGAGTTCGGGAGAAAGATAATTTTAAACTTTGTTCAGTACCTATAGAGTTTGTAAATGACATTGTCATTGTCACGCTTGGATATAATTATATTTAAACATAATTATTTTCTGCATATTATTATTATTTTTACATTCATTCTTTTGCAAATTATAATTCGCTTAATTTTTAGGTAACGAAGTGTAAAATTCAAAATAGGCGACCCTTTTTAATAAAACATGCTTCAAAGGTTTGATGCCTAAGAAAATTAGTATTTTCACTATCATAAAGGCACGCTTAAAAGCCAATGAAAAGCTAATTTACTGTACAACTAGTAAAACATTTTAAGAAAGATACTAGAAATTAATAGTTTCAAATACAATAGTAAAAAGATAAAAGATAAAAAGATAAAAGATAATTTATTTTGTAAAACATGGGTGTATGTGTACAAAGCAGATGATTGCAACATAAGGTGAAAAAAAATAATAATCAGACCCTAACATGTTTTGCCTAGGATAGGCGTACAAATGTTTTTTTTTTTATATATATTTAACCGAAGCGTCATAATGTTAGGCATCAATTAAGTATTTCCTCAGATTACACATTAGTACAAGTTCTAAGTAAAAGGATTTATTATACGTCAAAGATAACGATATTTAAAGCGTTGGGCCCTAAAGTCTTTAAATGTATTGTTTTTTTTAAGCAAATTTTAACAAAAAGTATACGAAGTATAAAAGCATTGTGATTTTTACAGTTTTTTTTTGTTGTCATGAAATTGAATATCGTTTTATAATTTGTTAGAAAAGTTAATATAAACGTGAGTTCATTCACATTAACAGGCTTTATATTATAACCGATAATTATAATTTATAATTACCCAATTATGTTGGGGTCATCTTCCAATCTTCAGCTGAATCCGGTAAGACTGGAAGCCGACCCCAACATAGTTGGAAAAACGCTAGGCAGATGAATTATAATTTATAATGTTATTTAATTTTGGAAAACCCGTCGTTTGGTATTTATTGATGATGATTCTAGTTTAAACGCCAATGGAGTCATTTCACATTTCAGAAGTGCCTTAAAATACGTCTGCCTTGATACGTCTTTATGTTTCGAAGTTTTCCAATTTATAATGTTGAGAACTAGCAAACATAAACGCAATGATTAATGCAAAAGGAAGGTAAAATTAAATTATGTTATAATCAACTAGCTATTTAGAAAAAAACATTATTCATTAACATACCAAAGAATAATTAACGTTCATAATTAATCTGCTAGGCGAGCAAAGTTGTGAAAATTTATGCAGTGAATAGGTACTACCTTCCAGGCTCGTCGTTTGCTTATAATTAATTAAGTTAGCTTTTGTGATTGATAGTCTTATTTTTCCTTGCCATAAGTGATAGCGTCTGAAATAGATGTTCTGAAATTGCCAAAACTTTACGCCTACAAGCGAATACAAGTAATTATTATAACATGTGAATCACACATCACATTCAAGTAAAAAATAACTGTATCGTACACATTAATACAGTACAAATTCGTGTGTAAGATATAATTATGTGTTGCACAAGAATTTGGACTGTATTAGAAGGTGATAGAGTTTTTATTTCCTTGAATGGTTGCAAACAGGTAATGTTAACTTGTTCCATGCACGTATTGCTGAGGTACTTGGAGATTTATGAAAGGTATTTCGGATTGCTGCTCCATTGCGAACTAAAACCAATCATGTGTTCCTTCACAGTTATTCTGAAGCAATTGATTGGTTAATTTTGTTGAGAGTTCTCCCGCTGATACACAAAATAAGATTCGACTATTACTAGCATGAATTCTGCATCACATTTTGCACATTTAAATATAATATATATGACGTCATCATTATGGATGGATTGAGCCAGTAGCCAGAAACAAATATTATTCGACTAAAATAAAATACATACTTACAACTTACAACATGGTATTGTAAAATGACCGTTATAAATCTGTCAGGATCTTGTAAAGTCGTACAAAGTAACCCAATTACGCATCGTACGGATCCTACCATAAAGTTGGAATATGGTAATAAATCATTATGGCCAATCAGAAAGTTTTATTTAACAATGGAAATATAATCTCGAGTTGCACGTAAAAAACTGGAAATGATACCTTGGTATGTGAAATGTATTATTAAATAGGCAACTCTTACTTTACGCTTCTTATTATAATTTTTTTAAATGCCTTCTTTTTATTTACACTTCTCTACGCTTAATCCTTGATAAATAAACCTAACTTATAGTTATAGGTACTTTGTTGCGCCGATAAGATGTATAAAGCAATTACGCAACGATCCTATAAATTACTCCAAAAGTTTACGAATCCCTTAAGCCCTGTATCGATAATCTAAACATTGAAAGTTGATATAGAACCTCTTTGTATTAAAGTTACGATATATTGTTTATGAAGAAGCTTACTTGCGTGTAAAATGAATGCTATTTACTTATAATATTTTTTATTTTATAGTAAAGAAAAAGCAGTATCGATGATGTTATTTCATTTTCGGGATAGACATCTGCCTATTCAGGTCAGACAGACAAGCAGACAGGCCGACAGGTCAGACATATGCACCCTGTTTTGCGGGGATGTTAAAAAACGTAAAACATTTTAGGACCGTTTTTCCAACGCCGCGGCCGGATAACTTGATCTGAGGAATAATGTTCAATTTTGACTTCGATACAAAATATTTCACACGTAATTTTTATCTCGCGAATAAAAATTATCTAGTGTTACAAAAACCGGCCCTAAGTGAAGTGAGTTAATTACATTGACTGTCAAACCAATGAATCTGTTCAAGTTTTAACAGTTACCGATCCTAGTGTAGTTACCGATATTACTTAACTGTATTATACTTGGATCAAAACCAGAGGTTGACCCATCCTAATTGCCTATATCTCATAAGGGTCGTGATTGAACTTACAGCAAATATTTTGATAGGGACAGATTATGGTATTTTATTTAACTATCAGAGTGTGGTTTTTAATGTAACTTTTAAGTAAGGTATTGGGTAAGGTTCTTAATATATTATTTTTAATTTCACCAAAAAGTGTCACAAAATAATTTTATTATGAAGTAGTTTGAATGCATATCTCTGCGGTTTTTCCTTTAGAAAGGGAAACTCCTGGAGAAAAATAAAGAGGATTAAATAATAAAAAAAATGGAAAAGCCTATCCCCTTACAGGAGAACTTACATACATGTATACATACGTAACGTACACGTAATATTGTTGTAGTTGTGTGGTCCATATAAAGGAGCGGACAAGAAGCAAGTCTCAGTAAAGTAGGCTAAATCTCAAATAAACGTTTCTCTATGGGCTCATTGTATGTTCAAAGCAACAATGGGAGATCTATTTGAGTTCACAGTATTTCCTTTATGTCCATGCTTTTATAGTACATTTTTAAACTTGTTTGTCGCAGTAAGATGGTTGAAGCCGGGACTGTATTGTAATCCTAGGAATAAAACTTACCGTGTCGTAGATATATTCTATCAGAAATGTGAAATATGAAAACCAAAATATATGCAAAGGAAAGATAACATAATCGCGTAAAATACGGACATTTAAAAAAAATAACTACAGTGAACAAAACAACATAATTTTAGCTAAATTTACCTATGTTTGATCTGTTTTTTTTTTACTTGTAGGCATTTTCTTGTAAGTCACTAGCTCATCCTACTTTCAAAGTTTATTCGTAGTGCAGTAATATAAAACGCCTTCATATTTAAACTGTTCTATGTTACGGTAACGCCAATTTAAAGATACAAAAGGTGCAATTTGAAACCTGTTGCTCTTTTTGAACCAGTTCACTGGCTGGCATCAATTGATTTCACTTTACGGCAAAATATCAAAGAACTCTTTGTAGAGTTTTTTTCTCAAAAACATTCCAAGTTACTATAAGATATTTTGTATATGGTTTTGCGTACAAAAAATGGCGTCAGTCACGTAAATGGATATTTTCATTTGAGCCTGGTATGCGAGACCTGTCGGACAGACCCCTTCAAAATGTCGGAGGGATTCAAACCAAACATACCGGAATTTGGGTAAAAATACTTTTATTTTAACCAAATTTTTATTTCGTTTTATTTATTAGTGTTTTCGAATAAGGTGAACAGAAGTGCCATTTAGTTCATTGGCCATTCCCCCCGTTTATTAATCATGGCGAGTTAAATGAAAAGGAAAAATAAAAATAGCTTTTTATACAAAAAAAATCAAGCTTTAAACCCCTTTGAGTATAAAAAGACAGATTTATGAATACTCAACTGTTTTAATAGCTGTCTTTTAAGAGCGTAGACGGGCTGCGCGAGAATTGAGAAATAGGTATTTGGAGAAACTATTGCAGTCGCGCTGCTCCCTCGCAACCGGGGGGTGGCGCGCGGCGCGGTGTCAATGTGTGAGTGAATAGGTAGTCTGTGTTTGTGTGCGTAGCTCAGTAGCGCGCACCTTCCGTCCGCCCGATTAAAAAGGATTCACAATTACTAATATCAAGTATAAGGCCAATTGCACGTCACATGCTGAAGACTTAGTTATTTTATTTTGTGGAGCCCCAAGGGTTTATTTTTTTACGTTATATCACAATAATTGACAGTCGAATACCAAGAAATTTACCTGTAATGTAAATGACACAATAATTGTACTTATTAATTACTAGCGGTCGGTCCCGGCTTCGGTATTTAACTAATATAAAAAAAAAAATTAACATATACAAACACTTTTTAAGCAAGGTTACTAAAAAAAGTACATTATAAAAATTGATTGAAAATTATGAATTAATTTTGTTATTTTTTATTTAATATTCGTTAAAATTTTATTTTTATTTCTAATTCACTTCCATCCATCCATCCCGAGTGGAGTGAGCAGCAACCACACGACTTTTTTTAATAATTAAATTTTCGTCTCACTTTCGACTGGAATGTCCGAATTGACTAATTCAAAAAGTTATATAAAGTTAATGATGAGTCTTGAATGTGAAGTATTTTATTTTGATAAGGATTAATACAAAGGTACAAATAAAGATCCTTTTCTAGAAGCGTCACAAAAAATATGTTTTTTTTTTTAAATAAAAAGAAACACTTATTGTGTTATAACTATAATAGACATACAGGGTGTGTCGTAAATAATGGATAACCCTGAAACTGTCGGTTGGCCAGATTATCATCTACCATTTACCCCACTTATATCACCATATGCCCTATTTTCGATACAGGGGCCTTAAATTGCATAATTGCTTAGAAAACAATGAAAAATTTGTCAAAAAGTACTTTTTGCAATAATATCTTAGATTGTACTTTAAAATCTAGATGTTAGTATGATAATAGGTACAATTATTCAGGAGTGATATAAAAAAAAACAGAACGAGAAAAAGTCACCAATTGTAGAAATGGCAGCTGATTTTGTATGAGTGAGTACGATTTTTATTTAAATATCAAAAATATCAATAATTTGGTCATCCCTGGGCATATCGTGATATAAGTGGGGTAAATGGTAGATGATAATCTGGCCAACCGACAGTTTCAGGGTTATCCATTATTTACGACACACCCTGTATACTGTCCCGACAGTTTTTGTAGACAATGGTGTGTTTTGCAAAATCGTAGTACACTATTTTGTTCTATCATCAATAGTTTTAGCAGCGCACGCGATGAAAGGATTTTTCTAGGCCAATTTTTTACGACTTGGGTTACGTTACTAAGTTTTAGTAAGAATCCCTAATCTTTCCTAGCAAAAATATAGCATAATACATATTTTGTTACTCAAGGTGAATGTAGCTTTCTAATGGTGAAAGAATAATAATTTAAATATTTAAATCTTATTATCCTATTCCGGACGACGGCTAATTCAAAAACAACGTGAAGAACAAGAAGCCAGTGCATCCACAGTAAGTCCTCCTCGTACTAGATTACGTTCCAGTGAATCGACTTTTTGTTTTAAAAAACAATGCCTATTTTGTGGCCAGGAATTGAATGAAGAGTGTGAGAAAGAAAAAACAAGAATACATATAAGCATCAATTACACTTTTCAGTAAATCAGTTTAGGATAAACGTCGATATCGACTGACATCACTATAATATCGATGAAAACTTCGTCACTTGTTACTTCTCCCGAAGTGTGCGATAGGGACAACTGCAGCTCAGAACGATTTTACCTACAAAAAACTATGACCGATCGACGTTTCGTATTCCGCTGTTTTCTCCTCGAAATCTAAGCCGATGAAAATATTATTGGTATCACTATTTAGAGGTAGAATAGATCAATTTCTTATATTATTTTCTTTTATCTTAAAAACTTTTCAATTTTCCTCGGAAGTCGTCTGATAGGCAGGTTAAAATGGGTTTTTTTTTTTGTTTTCGGAACGTCATAGGTATTTATTATTGTAATATATATTAAAAAATATATATATATATAAAAAAAAAATATAAATAAAAAATAGATAGGGACATGCCTTTAATAGGCCTACATTTATAGAAATAAAAACGATTACTCTAGAGGCATTATCCAGGAAGAGAAATGCAGCCCGTCTACGCTCCTAAGTACGCAATTTAACGGTCCTTTGAACAAAAGACAAGTGGTCTGAAAGCAAAGAGTCACATTTTTTCGTAGCGGGGGACATTGTGACGTCATCTGAGTGAGGCTTGTGGCTCTTATCAAGATTTCCCTGTGAAAGATCAATTAAAATCTTAATGCTTAATTTTCATATTTTCGTCCCCGTTGTGGTATGACGAGTATGTATCGTATTTTTACGTATGTTTATAATATATCTATTTATATATTAGGGTCACTGACCTTTGTTTCTCGTAGTCGTGATTTGATTTAATTATGAATTAAGTTTTATGAACTCTGAGAGCTTATAACCAAGTATAAAATATCAAAGTAATTTATCTCATATAATAATCACTATTAGCATAATATTATGTCAAAATTATTTATCACTTTACTTCCACTAGATGAAACGTATTGGAACGAGCTTATTTTCTTTCTACTATATAGAAAACTAGCTGTTCCCCGCGGTTTCATCCGCGTGAATGACAATTCATACACTATCTTTATAAGTTATAGCCTTTGTGTTATTCCGATGTATAAGCTACATTATTGTAAAGTTTCATTAAAATCTATTCAGTAGTTTTTGCGTGAAAGAGTAACAAACATCCAAACAAACTTTCGCATTTATAATATTAGTAAGATATATATATTTGCATGCTTTCAACTTTTGTTTGTACTATTTCATGATATTGATAAAACGACTAAGGCCGTGAAAGGCTTTGTTGTTAACCAACTGATATAATGTTCAAACAAGTTATGCGGGGAAAGCAGTTAACTTTTGAATTTCTTATTAACCAAGACTTAAAAATACTGCTTTATAATAATTAAAATTGGATATTGACTTAAAATACATACTTTTAGAAAAATGAAACAAAGGAAGTGACCATCAAGTCTATAAGCTCTTGTTAAATACATATATAAATGCAACTAAGACGAACTATTAGTCATTTGATAAACATTTCATACAAATAAAAATAACTAATGCGTTAAGAGTATCATTCTACTTGGATTTTAGTTTTCAATAAGTTATTTGCCTAAAATCTCGTCGTCGTAATTACAATATTTTCTATAATTGAACTTTGAACTAAAACTACCGCATAAACTGCGCACTCTAAGCTAAAACCAGCTTAAATAACAAGTTATTGTAACAGGAACGCGATGTAATTACGTCATATTAATTTACACTATGTATATATATGAGGGAACAATGAACAAAAAGCGTTAAGGCTTATTCAGATAAAGCGTTTCGCCCGCACCAAGCCAACGCGCATATAGAGAGAGTGAGAGAATGAGGTCATTGCCGTTGACGGAATTTACCCACATGTAACATGAGAATTAAATATTTAGGTATAACGAAACCGTACTTCTATATTCGTCCTATTTGGTCAAATATAAACAGACCCGTAACCCTGCTGATCTCGTTACCCGAGATGTGTTCGAATATTTTTCTCATTATCGTCACTTGGTATCGTTGGTCGCGCGTGAAACGATTTATCTGGACAAGTTCTTAGCGGTCATTGGCATTGTAACAACCTTTGCTAACATTGCTACGACGCCAGTGCCTGTAAGTCAACTTGTAGCATTTTCGTAGCGTGAGCCATTTACTACGGCGGTATTTCGTAGCTTTGCGAATTCGTGCAGAGATTTATTTATGGTATCTTTTTTACTTTTCATTTCATTGCTGCGCAAAAAACTTTGGCAACTGGGAATTAAGATATGTGGGCTGAACTGAAATTTTATTTTCTACTTTGCAGATGTTTATATATTCGTATATAATAAATATTTAACGAAAGTATGTATTTATGTTATATACTTTTCGTAGATACCATTTTTTTTAAGAAATTGTTTAAAAGGTGACTTGATGTTATGGAATATTTCTGATTGTAGTTTTAATAGTTAAAGTATTCTGTTTAAGGGAGAGACGTAACAGTGTGATGTTAGGTGTCGACATGACACTCATATAAAAAGATAAAGGTACTTTATGGGAGGATTGTTCGTCCAATATTACTAAATCGAATATACTTGTCGTAAATATGTGTGTCTGGTCGTCTGATAGCTTAGTATCGATCGAGGTGAGCTGAAATGTTTATCGTTTGCGATTCTGACGAACTATTACTTATTTTCATTGTTATGCTGTCTCATAGACTAGTTCATTTGATACTATATGATAAACATTTGTATCTCGCTTTTCAAAATGCACAGTAAAAGCAAAATCGACGAGGACGATGTAGTCACCAATCAATCACAAATAAAAAATACATTTTATGATACTTCTTCGTTTTTGAAGGCAAGTTTTGGAGATGTGTACGACTGTCAATTACATATCAGTTTTGCGTTCAAAGAGCTCAGAAAGGCCGGGTCCCCAGCGACAGGTCCTGTTAAAAAGCCTTAAGTACAAGGAAACAAGTTTTATCTCTATCATATTTTACTTGGGATTTTAAGTACTCCTTTAGTTTGCTTTCTTTTGCGATAGAAACTGTTGAAGCAGAAGTACTTAAACTATTTTTATTACCAAAGTACTTATTAAGAAAAAAAAATCTCGGTCTAAAGCCGTACTTGAGGTACTTTATTACTTTTAAATAAGTTTACGGAAAAAGGCCGTCAGATAATATCCGTTCCGTCAGATTCATCATTGTTGAAGGCTGTCCTCGCGTAGGTATTAACTTTTAATTTTCCGGGATGAAAAATATTACTTGTTCTTTTAACCCATGAAAGTTATCCATAAGGGAAACACACATTTCCGTCTTTACGTTTGCCCGTTTGTACACGTACGTGGCGACGCATGGGTCCGTAACTCCACGACTTTAGTATAGATAAAATAAAAAGATAGACGTTTTGTACAATAGGCGTTGCGTCGTTGGAGACTAAAATCGTCGACTATCGGAGTCTTGCATCGCCTCGTGTACGAACGGGGTTACGCTATCAAATATCACAACTTTTAATTTCGTCTTTATGGCTTTATGATAAGCAAAGGATTGGGAGTTTAGTATCTTAATCTTTAATTGGTGTTTCGTGTAATATTTCAGTCCTTTACAACAGTACTTTACAAAATATCCATGACTTTTCGTGTCTCAACACGAAAAGTCATGGATATTTTGTATATCTTATAACATGCAATGTTTTAAAATTATCAACCTCTTGCTTTTACTTTTTGGTTTTGGTTTTTGTGTAACTAGTGGCGTGTTTATTAAGTTAATGTATTTGATCTCAGGACCTCGAGCAGCAAGATGCCGATCATCCAGTCTTGTTGCTGTTGGCGCAGCCTTCGTCGCGGGTGCTATGCCTCAGCAATCTACACCCTGGTAATTAGATTCCACCCTTTACTACCTTTTTACAAGCTTTAGCTTAACTTTCAATGTATATTAAACTGACTGGCCTGATGGTCTAGTGGTTAGTGACCCTGACTGCTAAACCGAAGGTCATGGGTTTGATTCCCACCAAGGACAAATCTTAGTGTAATAAGTGTGATTTTTCTTCTGTATCGCGATTAAATTTCGCTGTAAAATATAGGTAGGTACTTAGAAATATTTCAGTATGTTTGTCAGTAGTTTGGGATCAGATGGCGAGTTGTGTGTGAATTGTTCCAAGATATTATTATGTATGTTTGTTTAGGTCCAATCTTGCAAGCTTACCATCAGTTATATCAGCTCTTGCATAATTTTATAAGTTCGGTGATAATGTAATATTATGGTACTTTCGAGTTGGTCTGGTGTTGGAAATCTGTAAGGAAACGACGTAATCCCATCTTATTTTTATTGAAACATATATATTAATAAATCACGGACTCTCTCAAATCAAAAACGTCTTTTTTGTAGTAAAATTATAAAATGACTAGAAATAAAATCAACAGAAGTAGGTATCATAAACAGTTTTGTGTTTAAATATTGTTGTATAATTTGATCCTAAACTGTAAGTTCGGTAGGTTATAAACCTCGTTATATTTAAATCATCGCAACTAAATATTAGATTCAACTAAATACCGAACGGAGTGACGACGTAGACTAGAAAATGGAAAATAAATTAATACACGGTTTAACATTTCGCTATAATTTCCTCGAGTATCTATTTTAGTCCATAAACTATTCTGTTTATGCACAACTATTTCACAGTAACTGCGGCTAAGCTTGTTACGTGCTTAGAAAAATTACAGCAATAAAACGTTTAACGATACGCTTTGAACGTTTCCCTTTATACGATTATATGGAAAATTACCCTTGTTATTAGACTTATCGATCACGTAAATGTTGTGAACTATGCACGTGACGATATCTACATAGGTATGTAACCATATTATATATTCCTAAACGACGAACTTATTGTAATCTTGTCATGTCTGAGGTATTTTGTTCTAAAATGTTCTCATGTTGATACGTGAATACGTTATTTAAAATGCTTTGAGTTTTATGGTCTTTAGAATGATATAACTTTTTGATGTTTAGAACAGTTTAGATATTGCTAATAGCTGAGAAAGAGATTGCTAGTAAAAGCATATTGTATTTACGGTTAGGGACTAAGATTGGCACCTTGCACCTTTATTAAATGTCCGATTTTCTTTGTATGAAAGGCCCTTGCTCTATGAGTGCACAAAATCTATAAACAGGATAAATGTGGGACATTACATAATCAGAATGAGTCTTATATTTATTTCTTGTGGATCCCACCGTCAAAACAGGACCAAAATGAAATAGGACCACTCGGGTAGCACCATTGCAGCTTTCAAATAAAAAAGGAATCATCAAAATCGGTTCACCCAGTCATAAGTTCTGAGGTAACTAACATTAAAAAAATATACTGTCGAATTAAGTACCTCCTTCTTTATTGAATCGGTTAAAAAGAAAAGACAAAGAAGAATCTACGTACAAAACATTGTGCCACTTCCAAATATGTATGTAATTTTGATATTAATGATTAATATATGTATTTTGTTTCCAACAGATCTACTTCTCAGTGACCATAGTGACTATGGGCCACTTCATAGAGATGGAGCAGCGCTACCTGAACGGGGACATGAAGGAACCGGAGTCCGAGAGCTTCCTCGAGCCAGAGAAGATTACTCCGAGTGAGTACAACTTCACAAGTAATTACTTGGACATTTTTATTGAACCTAAAATTGTTCTATTCTCATCTCCCTGTTCCCAATTATTTGGGATCATCTGTTCTCTACTACTCGTCATCTCAGCATTCACTCCTTTCTTTCTTATATCATTCACACAATCCATCCATCTCTTTTTCGGTCTTCCTCTGCATGCATACCCATTCACAGTTATACTCATAAGTCGTTTAGTTCCGTGACTTTTACCCCTTCTCATAACATGTGTAAACAAGTAAAACATCGCAAGGAGGTAATAGTACTAGTAAATTTCAAATAAGCATATTATCGCGTGCTTAGATAGCGTAACAATAGACATGACTAGACTTAACAAGAAATAATCGCCTAACTAACGCTGTTCGAACACCTCATTGACGTATTTTACTTACTTTCATCAAGGTTTTTTTAAAAGCACATGACCTATCTATTCTTGTACATTCACTTTTTATGTGAGACAACCAAGTAACTGGATAAAAATTACCAAATTAGTTTAAACCTACTCCTGAATTATGTTTTCATTAAGTAGTACTTAATGATGAGCTTAGTATAATTTAGGGGGAAAAGGTATAAGTAGTTACATTACTTTTTACTAAATCTACCTTAGTTTTATGATCAAATTGATTTAAAAATGCCAGTCTGACTACAATGACAATTATCTAAAACCCATTACGGGCCATAAATTTCGCTTTAGATGGTTCCCAGCTTTTAACAGGCCGATATATTTGGCACACAAAGTGAACAATGGCATTCGCTGAGTGATGGAGCAGTTTCGTCCCAGACGACTCGAGGGACTCAGACAAATTGACAGCCGGATCCAACAAACATGTAGTAGTCTTTTGCAAGACGTGGGAATTGACGGACTAGCTCCAAAGCGATAATTTGGACCTAATACTACTCAGTTTGTTTGTACGTAAAGAAAAAATATTTGATTACTCATAAATAGAACAAAAAAGTTATCTCAAAAAAAAATGGGACGACCAAGGTATAGATGACAAAAATATTTCTTGATATCTATCCACGATTGCTTTCGATATTGCGTAACAAACATACAAAAATATACATACAAACTAATTGAGAACTACATTATTTTGAAATAGGTTAAAAAAAGAAATTATTCGTATTATACTAAGTACGTCACATTAACGAAAAGATTTAATAAATAGGTAGTATTAAATCTTCTCGTTAACATATTAATAAATAAATAAATAATAAAATTATTATTATATAAAATAATACTAAAATTCTGAAATTGTCTAATACCTACAAACGGAATTTCGTCCTTTTTCCAAGCTATGTTCTACTCGGCTTCCGTACGATATATCTATGTAAAATCTAGTACAGACCCCTGATTTGCATTACGAGCCCACCAAAAGTTTCGTTTGGTACGGAAACTAATTACGAGGCGAATTTGTTTTCATTGTGTGCAATATAACGCCATTGTTACCTTCTAGACACAAAGAGGCCGTACACGACTTCCTCTCTCTTCTGTCTCTAACAGTTGACGCAAATATATTAAAACAACTTTTTTAACACCTTCAAAAAAATGTAAAAGTACTCGGAATGCTTCTTTCGATCTGTTGGATCATATATTTTATATTTAATTTCAGCATAATATATCGGAGACTATAAAAAGTTAAACCAACATACTTATATACAAATACTTTTAAGTTATAAATAGAGTAATTATTTATATCATAAAAAAATATTGAACGTTATTAACTTATTTAAAGAGATTTTTACAGCTGCGTGTAAAATCACCAAACTTAGTTAGAAAGATGATAAATGTTACATAAATTTATGTAGACATAATATTTAAGTAAGGACTTTCTATAAATAGATTTTGCAATATCCGACCAATATAGGATCAATAAAAACGGAGTTCGAACTCACTTCTGCTTATTAAGGTTGTGATTAAATTTTCAAACAAATATTACGTTTATTTCAGGCACTGTTTTAATACATTATATCTTGAATCTAATAGCAATATTGCCAAATTTTGTTTGTGCGCCAATCCTTTGGCAGGTCTTTGACAAAATCATGTCAATAAATACCACACACAATAGGCAGAGATAAACAAACCAACGTGGAACTCGGCCATTATTTTGCATTGTTTTATAAATTCTGTTATCATTCAAATTCAATTACTTTATGCAGATAACCTTCCATTGATTGCAATAACAAAATAAAACAAAAAGCCTTTTTTTGCGATGAATTTAAAAATACAAACTGTAATAGTTATAATTATAAAAAATCTTACTTTTTGTAAAAAACTATTACTTGTAGCGAATTGTATCGCTGAAATCATGTAGTTGTTGCGAAAAATATTTACATCACTTATGTGAAACACACCACCCACTTAGGTTGTTACAAAAATTGAATTTAAACGGGCACTATCTAAAAAAGCATATTTGTTTTACGAAAAACTGGTTTCTGTTCCGATACTTCGATTAAAACCGTTTCATAAACCACGCTACAATATAACTCAGTCCGGTCAGACAAAGGAGTCAGGTCACTAATAGCGGGCCAAACCCTGCCATATACAGGGTGTCCGGTAAATAGTCCGACAAACTGTGGTGGCTGATACCTTAGGTCAGGTCCTATCAAATGACCACAACATATGTTCCCCGAAAAGTTACAGGTTTCGAGTTACAATCAATTTTCGGAAATTTTAGAATTTTCTACTTTGCCTCAGACTTTTCCATTTTTCTTGCTGATTAATAGCTTTCGTAATACTTTTTGTACATCAAATTAATCTTAAATAGTTACTCTACGCTTTAGTAAGTCTCATATTTATCTAAAAGAAGAATGTATTGACAAAAAAGCCATTCGCATAACAATTTTCACTTTTCGTTTTTCTTACTGCTCAACTTTGAACTGTAGTAGTGAAAAATAAATGTATGTAGGAGTTTTGTACAACAATCTTAAAAACTTGCTTGAATATTGGTGATTTTGGAAAGGTTAAAATACTTGCATATTTTCTTTACAAAATTTGACAAAACAAGCTGCTGAAGTACGAATGGGCTTATTTGTTGAAATATTAATAATGTAAATCTGAGGAAAAATGAGACGTAACCTTACGCGGATCGTCATTGTCCAGTGAAATAAGGTATTTTCTTCTAGCAACTAACTAGTTACACGAAATAATTGTGGCCAATTTCAATTTGGAAAATATGGAAATGAAAAAAAAAAAAGCTCTGTTATTTTTTTTGCAAAGTTACCGAACCCTTCGTCAGCATGTCCATCTCCAACTTGACCGGTTTCTTAAAAGACCCACTCTTCGTAAATACATTCTAGGCAAATTGAATGATACAATATGGTTCGGGAAAATGGGTGCTAAGTGCAGTATGGGCCTGAAGTAAGAGCCTCCTCTAATGAGGGATACCAGGGCAGATAGATTAAGCGTTCAAAACCAGCTATTTCATTGTTGTTGCATGAAAAATTAAGTGTTATAAAATCGATTCATGTAGTATGAAAGTACTGAAGGAAAAGGTAACTTTACACTAAAAAATGTTTTAATCTGGCATAGAGAGTTAATGGCGAGAAGAAAATACCTAATTTCATTGTACAATGACGATCCGCGTTAAGTTACGTCTCATTTTTCCTCAGATTTACATTAGTAATATTTCAACAAATAAGCCCATGTGTAATTCAGCAGCTTGTTTTGTCAAACTTTGTAAAGAAAATACGCAAGTATTGTACCTTCCCAAAATCACCAATATTCAAGCAAGTTTTTAAGATTGTTGTACAAAACTCCTACATACATTTATTTTTCACCACTACAGTTCAAAGTTGAGCAGTAAGAAAAACGAAAAGTGAAAATTGTTATACGAATGGCTTTTTTGTCAATACATTCTTCTTTTAGATAAATATGAGACTTACTAAAGCGTAGAGTAACTATTTAAGATTAATTTGATGTACAAAAAGTATTACGAAAGCTATTAATCAGCAAGAAAAATGAAAAAGTCTGAGGCAAGGTGGAAAATTCTAAAATTTCCGAAAATCGATTGTAACTCGAAACCTGTAACTTTTCGGGGAACATATGTTGTGGTCATTTGATAGGACCTGACCTAAAGTATCAGCCACCACAGTTTGTCGGACTATTTACCGGACACCCTGTATATTGTATTATCGTGAAAACAAAAGTGGATCCTTTGTAAAGGGCGGTACCGGCTAGTAAAGCTCTTTATTTTGTCACAAAATACTGTACGAGTAAATCTGCGACAGTCACAAATTATATGATATTATTTTTAGATGCAACTTGCATTGTACCAAAATTTGTTAAACTGAGGTAAAATATTGCAAAGCCCTCGACAGGCATGCCGTTGTTTATTTAGACAACTTGCTTTTAAGCCTTGCATACAATATCATTGCATCAGAACTTTTACGAAAATGCGATTCAGCAAAAAACTTTTACCGAAGCAAAAACCTAGTGTTTATTTTTGTATAAAATTCTGTCAAAAAAATTTTTTTAAAGTATTCTTCTTTTTAAAGAAACAAAAGAAAATACTAATATTTGTTAAAACTGAATAAACAAAGCTTTTGTGATTGTTACCTGCCGGCTGCCTGGTTTACCTACTTACGGCATGAATGACCAAACATTTTAATACATTTTAAGATGTTGATTCGACTGTATAATGGTATTACAAGCGCTTTTGGTTATTCGACTCATAAAATGCTTTGATTTAAATTATAATGAAGCTTCGACTCTCGTATTCATTTATGACGTCACGGGAAAATAACATGTCATGTATATATTTATTTATGGACGAAGAAGGAAGAGGAACATTTGTGGGCATTAACAGCGGATTATAGATAAGGAAATAAAGAATTATAGCCATTTCGATGTAGATAGATAAACAAATGCAGGCCTCATTTAACAACAACCTTGTTATTCAAACTCCAAGGTATTTCGAATTATTACCTTAGGAATTTATATAGAAACTTTATACTAAATTAATCAATATTTACAAAAAGTGGAGTTACTGCTCTGCATAAAAATTTATTGTTAATAATCAGGTGATAGCTCATATCGAGCTCTTGTTACAAGTAATATCTTATTCAAAACGGTCATGTTTGTCGATAAATATGTAATTCTCCCCTTTGCTGCGAGCTGCTTGCTCCCTCGTGGCATTTGTCTCTGCTAAGGAGGTTGGTTGCACGTTTGGTTGGCATCATGTACTACCCACAGGAAAACGTGACTAAAATTATGTCAGCTCTCCTTTTCAAGGTTCAATACGTAAAGGAATTGTTACGGTCAGTATTAGGAAGCTTAAAGCCTTACCGTCAGCTCCTTGCAAACATTTCAACAGTTTCATCTCCGTCGTTCTTCTTCTCCAAATCACAGGGGAAAACCTTGATTATCATAATACACCTATAAAACGCAATTACCTACTTTAGAAAAGCTAGATTATGATGGAACCTTCCAGACCTTGATAACAAAGTTTGTTCATCTTTTCTTGAATTAATTTATAACAATCTTGTTACTACGAACGATATATTGCCACGTGGTATTACAATTAACGATCATATTTTGATTACTTCAATATGTTGATTTAGAACTATAATAATAATAATATTCCGGGACAACTCACACACGGTTATCTGATCCCAAGCTAAGCAGAGCTTGTGTTATGGTAACCAGACAACTGATAAACATACTTATATATTTCTAAATACATACATATCATAGATAAATTACACCCAGACAACCAGAACAAATGATCGTGCTCATCACACAAACATTTGTCCTGGGTGGGAATCGAACCCACGACCTCCAGTATAGCAGTCAGGGTCACTAACCACTAGACCAACAGGCCCGTCTATGTCTACGTCACTATGATTCTCTATGCTATATTTATAATATCTTCAGTCATGTATTATGCACGATACACCTGTCAGGTAGACCATGGACCTTTCGTGACGTTACCTATCGATTTTTAAGATAAAATTTCTCGAAAACAAAAAGTATTCTTAAAGCTTTCATCCTCCAAAATATTGGTTATGTTACAGCCATATTCATCTAACGCTCAACTTTTTCCAATACTTCTATCTTTTCATAATTTATAAGATTATTTTCGGCCTTCAATTGGTTTCTAGGCTGTATTAATATTGGTCCTACGAAATATAATTTCTTGAATATATTTTAGGAGTTGGCTCTTAAAATATTCAAGAGCTAGCTGTTTAAATATACAAGAACCAGCTCTTAAAATAAGTTCCACAAATTAAAATACGAAAACGAAAAAGACAGGTGTATTGGGAAATGATTCGTTTGAAGCGTGTCCATAAAAATGGAGCCAGGTTTAGCCGTCTTTGTGTTATATTTATATTAACACACGTCACTGAATTTGATCACGTAGAAAAATATCTCCAAAATGTTACCTCACATTGAATAAAACATTTCTATGTCACGGGTACTCTCACTCTACCCACACAGCATACTAGTGTACGTAGTTCCCTATATAATATATTTTTTTTTTTTCTGATTACCATCGATCGTTTGACCTTTGGTAATTAAACTTGAATAGGAACTTTTTGCTAACTTGTTATTCAAGTTAACCAAAATGTTATTAAAACTTTTATGACATTCGTCAAGTCTGTTTTACGTTGGTGAGCTCTGATTTTTGGTCGATGGAGCAGCTAAGATAAAAATTATAAGAGCACGATCTACAAATATAACTTTTTAAAAATAACTTATTTTTTAAAATAATTGCGGTTAAGTCATCACGATTATTGATAAAATCATTACCTAAAGTAAAATAAATATCATTTAAAAAAACGATACAATATAAAAAAAAACCTTACTTTAATACACTTTCACGTAATAGGTTTTTAGGTACATAACTATTTTACGGTATGTATAATATGTTATACACATAGGTATTATGTAAAATTCTCGTGTCACAATGTTAGTTACCATACACCTCCGAAACGGCTTGACCGATTTTTATGAAATTTTATATGCATATTCAGTAGGTCTGAGAATCGGCTACTATCTATTTTTCATACCCCTTAGTGTTAGTAGGTAGGTAGTAGGCAGGTGCTAGGTAGAAAAAATTGCATTGCAACGCATACATAGACGTACCAGAACTTTAGCCATTGCCTTAGTATGTTAGATCAAAGTAAACAAATAGGTCTTTATATTTTTATGATCTTTATTTTAATTGAAATGACATTTAAAAGACTTAAAAAAAGGAGGTTATTTTGAATAGTTTTCAATGATATTTTTAAATTATCCATGTGCACCAATTTTTTTGAGCCATGCCGATTTTGATGCCTTTGAGTTCATAAAAAGATCGTATCTCCAGAGTTTCATTTTCATGAAAATCCGAGTTCTATAAATGGAATAATGGTGGATGAAATTGATCTTTATTGGAATCTTCATAAATTTTGAAGTCGGTTTTTATTACAATTAAGAAGGCACTTTTACTATGGAGAATCCCGTTACAGTTCTTTCAAAAGACTTTGACTAAATATTCAATGGTTTTCAATGGAAAGGTTAAATTTTTTCTCGGTTTCTATAATAAATTCTATTCCTAGTTACAATTCCTTCTAAATGTAAAGTATTTAATAAAAGAAAAACTATCATCATGCTTGTTCAATATTTCATGATTAAGGTATATAATAAAAAAATATTATGTCAAAAATATAAAGAGGTTTTTTATTTCTCTAATTCCGCTACTTTTGTTTCAGTTACGGTGTCCCTGAATATAACACTACTGGTCTGCAGTACTATGGGTCTCGTCGCTTGTGGCCTGCTGATTTTCGGGGTGTATAAGGTTAGTGCTTCACATTTGTTATATCATCATCATCTCCCGAGCCTTTTCCCAACTATGTTGGGGTCGGCACATTTGTTATATATATCTCTACGCATAAATTGGTCAATAATTTTACTATGTTCGCTACAATCTTGCAGAACAACACGCTTGCTACGAGCTCTTAAAGCAAGACAGTTGACGTCGTGGAAGCGAGACGCCACTACGCCCAGTATAGTGCGCTGTCTCGCTTCCACGATGGCAAAGTTTCTGTTAAAAGAGCAGTACAGGTTATGAACAGTTTTGAGACAGTTTATGTCGATACTACGAATAACAAGTGAAAATCTGGTCAAGTGGTACCCACAACCTTCCTATTGATAAAATTAGAAAACATTGACCCTCAGACATTAAGCAAAATTTATTTTCAAAAAATGATTATTATAAGCTATAAACAGCACAGGAAATTCTTTATCCCACGCGCTGATATTCAATTATCTTGATCTTACTTTTCTGCTTTATTTCACGTGATACACCTTCGTATTTGGGTGAATTTCAACAAATGCCGTTTTTCTTATCATATCGGTGAACTTTTACAATTGTAAGTTTTTTGTATATTTTTCTGGTTTTATGTAATCTTTAGGATATCAAATATCCCCAAATTTAATATCATCAACGTATCATTTAAGACTAAGGAGTAAATTCAGTTTGAATTTTGGTTTCCACCGATATGAAAAACCGGCACCGACTATTTTTTCTGTACACCGATATGATAAGTATATCCACCGAAATGATGTACATATCCAGCGATATGATAATCTATCCACCTTTGAACATCAAAAAGCAAATAGTAGGTACCTATACATTTTTACAAGGGTGACTTAGAACTGAAGACCTGAACTTAGGGTCTTATGTGGGTAGATCACGTCCAAAGAGAACTGAGTTCTTAGAAATCTTAGACTCACCGAGATGATAAAATGATCCACCGATATGATAAAGCAATCCACCGATGTGACAAAACTGTGCGTTGATCATGAATCAAAACACCGATATTAGACATAAGACACCGATTGATTTTTTCTTATCATTTCGGTGTAAATTATCACATCGGTGGTAATAAAGACCACCGATTACAGCGATATGAGAACACCGACGTGAGAAATAACACACTTTTTAGAAAATTAGAAAAAATGCATAATATCTAGGATAAATTTAATAACAGACAATGAAGCTAATTCAATTACTACATCTGTTAGAACCAAACAATTATAATAAAACTACTCATTACACTAGAAAAATGGAACCACCGATAATATAAAATAATTGTCCGGGAGCAACTGAAATGGCGTACTTACATTTTTGGTGGGCATATGCAGCGATTTGACACACTTCCATCCTGATTGCCCACTAGCACACACCAAGGAGGGATATACAATTGGGGTGTGGACGCTGTCCGACTCGTCGATGAAAAGTTATGTTTAAATTACTTTTGTCCAGCGATATGAGAATTTTTTTCAGGACAAGTACGTTTGTGCCTCTCAGTAATAATAATCGTCAATTATGTAAAAAAATATGCTATATATTAATAACAAAACTAATATTCTATGAAATAGAATAAGTTATATACTTATATTACTTATTTTTATTAGTGTATAAGCTGTTTTGTTTGTAAAAAAAGTAGAGGGACAGCACCGATGTGAGAAAAATAGAGGTTTATGTATTTTATTTCTACCTTTGTAATAGTCCTAGGAAAATTATATTTTTGCCACAACCCAATAACTACCTATTGTATACTAAAAAAAATAATTCAGAACTATATTCCTATTTTCAAATACTAATTTCACCGAAGACAAAAAAAAAAGTCGTCTGGGAAATTCACCCATTTACAGGTAACATACGAAAGTAAAAATATAACATTTTGGCATACATTAATAAGATATTTTGATAAATGATCCGTAGATCTCATCGACTAATCCTCTGCCTTAAGACACACGCTATATTATCGATCCCCACTGCCATATGAATATTTATGACAAGCCTCACTGACAGCTATCCAACAACTGATTGAACATTAGTATTTTGGTGAACTGGGTATTACATGTACCTGCATAAACCTGCAAAGCTGGGCTAAATGGCCAATACCAAATAAAAAAAATAGTTCAGAAGTTTTGAATTAAATGAAATATATTTTTCTGTATTATTCCACATTTTTAACAGTTGTCGCCATGGTAATAAAATAAATGTCTTTACAGAGATACATTTTACATCTGTTCGTCGATATAAAGCCCGTACGTAAGGAATTCCGTTTCGAAATTTCGATTCCAAATATCGTTATTACAAATTCCGTAAATACATCACACATACGTTTATTTCCGTTCCGATTAACAGAGGTACTCGAGAGAAGCTGAACATTCAGTTCAGGCATTCTCTTAGCCGATATGGAGGACAAATTTCTAAATACGGTTGCATTGCTGCCAAATGTAGATAAGTAGTTTATCATAAGTAGCCATTATTGAATGCACCCCCTTAACAACCGAAGATTGCAACACGGTCAATTATATATAAAGTTTGAGGAGAGGTTTTCAGTCATACGAACACTAGATTCTATTAATTTTATAAAATATTCATGGAGCTCTCAAAAGGCTTTCATTGGTTTTTGATGACCAGATCATATAACAAAATAAAACTGTAGCCATTGGCAAGTACTGAAATGGTTTATTTTTTTAATTTTTGTCCAAAATAAGTAATTAGTTGTCAAAAAAATAACGAGGACTATAATCGCAGTATGCGTTTGAGATTCAATGTTATGCATAAAAAAGCCATATACATTACGCCCTCATCGAATGGAAATCGCCGTAATCTAGGTCATTGGCTAGCCGCTTCAACTGAATGGCCAAACAGCCCCTATAAATATATACCTACGAAATATAAAACAGATTTAGATAAAATTATATTTAGGCGATGACGTCTCGCGGTTGACCAGAAAGTGGATTTTAATTAGCTTAAAATAGTGACAAAAAACTGTCCGTTTTATAATTTAAGTTAGTTAAATCTGAAAACGCTTCGCTGTGGCTGTCCGAATAAAAAAATAGATAAAAACGTAGAAAAATACGTTCGTATCGAAATGGATCGTTGTGTCTCATAATTTCAAGGCGCTGCAGGAAGCAGGACTTTTGTACATTCAAGTACTAAGTATGACTATCTCATTTAACCTAGATAATATCTGTTATAAAATATTGGAATCATAAAACATTTTAATGTACATCTAAGGCTGTCGGCCGCTGTTTCTAGACCAAGAATTCGAATAAAAAATTTAGATAAAAATGAAAAAATCTTGTCGAATTATTGAAAGTATCTACTTTTATATCTAATTGACGTAAAACAAGATATCCTTGACAGCAAAATCAAACGCCAAACAGTTCTTTGTTTAAATAAAAATATTTTGATTTTTTCTCCTGAGTAATTTTGTTCTGGGTGCCGTGATATTACAAACGTAGCTGATTTAATAAATTACGTGACAGTACTTTATATCATAAATATTGGAAGGCCGTAGCCTGATTCTTTTGGAATAAATAGGTACTACGTTTATTCATTGAGGGAGGAGGCATGTTTTTACAAGACTTAATTTATAATATGAAAGTGATGTGTGTCCCGCGAAGCGTATCTTCAAACAGAAATGTGACAGGCCTTATAAGTATTTGATCTGAGATCAGGTGGTTGCGTTACCAAGAAGATTTTTATAAAATTTAAGTACCTATAAATTGCAGAATATGAAAAAACGTAATAAAAAGAAATTCAAAATCTAATCTCTTCAACTTTCGCAATGATATTGAATAATAATGTAATTCATGTACCTATTCTAAACAATAACATGAACTTACGCTTCCGAAAACTAAGTGCTCAACTTTATATCTTAGCTTAAGTTGGGCTGTATTATTGAAATTGATGTGGTTAGCTGTAAACAAAGTAAATTGTGAAGATTTTTCTCGTGGACAGACTTGTAATTAGAGTAACGACGTTAAGCAATTAAACAGAACAAAGAACCTTTGATCACAGACGATCTGTTTGTAAACAATCAACAACTTTATTAATCACACACAGAATATGACTTTTTAATATTGGTTTTATTATACAGTGGTTCGGTAAAAAATATAAATAAAAAGATATTACCTGATAAATTTTTAGCTAAATAAAGGTTAATTAAGCTTTTATTGATTGACATCTTTAATTTGGTTAAAGTACACTTGTTACTTTCATCTACCTCATCTATATTTCCTGTCCATCCAAAGGTTGTCTGGAAGATATCGCTTTTAGCGATAAGACCGCCATTGTACGCTTTACTGTTGATGTATTTTATTATTATGTTATTTTAATGGTGTACAATAATGAATATTCTATCTATCTATCTTTTGGCTCGGCTTCCAGTTTTACGACGTACAGCTAAATACCGTATTGCTATTGATTTCCATCATTAGCACCTAGTTAAATTATAATTTCATTTTTATAATGCCGTAAAAATGAATATGTAAACGCAAAAAAACTATTTTTAATATTTTTTACCGATTATCCTACCGTAAATACCAAGAAACCAAATCATCTTGTTATTTCAGTGAATGTCGCAAAAGATTGTCGCTTTCGGATTGAAACTAAAGTAGAAACAATTCTTCCGTGAAATTGGTAGGTTCATTGTAAAAAGCATTCGAGCCTATCTTTGTATCCAAGAAAGCTATTTAAGGTTGATTTAAAATATTAGTACCTGCACTTTGAGATCTTAAAGTAGGACTTACTGTCGTGGAAGCGAGACAGCGCTATACACTGCACTACTCGAAATATATTTTTACTTGACTGAAACTGCGACATTTTTTGCTGATACTACCTACCTACCTATTTGTCTTAACGTGCGCTTATAAGAACCATTACATAGGTAGGGGTTACAAATTAAAGAACCTCAAAATTGCCTTAATAAAAGCAGGTGTATCCTTTTTTTTTTTTCAATTATAATCCTTTTCATTAGATAGGTTAGGTTAGGTTAGCTAGACGCCCTAGTATATTCGCACTCGAAGGTAACTATAATCCTACATTGTATTCCAAAGCATTGTCTTAGCTATCTCGATATTGGCTTCAAGCCAATTTAGGCCAAGGTGTATACTACTTTGATAACTTAGTTTACCAAGAACAGATTAAATTAAAACCAATAAATTAATAGTATAAGGATAACCGGACCTTGCAACAAAGGTAACAAAACAGGTAGGAAAACTCCTAAAAATCTGTGAATAAGCAAAAACTCGACATCATCAATTACTTAAAAAACACACACAAAATGTAGGTTTTATGCCTTTCGCATAGGTAATTCAAGACAAAAAGAAACAAAGAAAACTATTGTAAGTAGCTACAGCCAAGATATAATTTGCAAGATCGTTGCAGGTAGACCGTGGAAATGCGAGCGTTCTCATCAATATCAGCCTCAAGAAACTTCGTTCGAAGTTCTATTAATTTACAGTGTTTGAAAGTTAGCACTGTTGAGGGATCAGAACGGAACATACCTACATATTGTTACTATGAAGTTTACTGCCGTAGAGAATCTTACTATCGATTTAACTGAAACAATTTTCAGACATCTGAGAGTTAGCTTACAAAAATCGATAATAGAAAGTCCCTTAAATCGATTTAAGTAAGTCATCTCTCTTCTTCTGTCTTTCAATTGTCAGATGACATAAATCCATAATAACAAATGCTTTAAGTATCCCTTATCGTCTTTGCGTGCAGAAGTAACTGTGCGTCCAGATCTGATGAACGAGCTTAATGGCTCCTACACACAGTGCCGGCGGCAGTGCCGTCGCCGTCGCGCGTCGTCACACAAACAAATGCCGGCGGCTCCTTTGTATGCCGCCGGGCGCACGGCGGCTTGGCCGGCGGCTCGCCCGGCGGCACTGCCGCCGGCACTGTGTGTAGGAGCCATTACACGAGCAGCTTGCGATCATGCCGCGAACGCACGAGTGTCAATAACGCCGTCCGCGAACGCGTCCGAAACGCACTTAGTAATAGTGTTCGTTCTGAAACGAAACCATCATAGTGTAGTAGTATCTTTGCTTGCGAAATACGATATATAGTATAATATGTGTTACATTAAGAGCAAAGCTAAATGAGAACTTGGGTAATAAACTTTATATTTATTAAGATCTATATTTCCGTATTGCATTAAATGGTAGAGAATCTGTATTTATACATGTATGTATGTACTTATGAATAATTGGTTATTAGTGAAGTTGATTGATCGAATAATCCATCGATGGCAATTATTGATACATTGACAATTAATTGCTTTGATGCATAAATATGCATTCTCATTAATTTGGAATATTATGTGCACCAATTAGCAGTGAGTATTGATATTTATTCTATCCAAAGCCACAAGGATATTGAATTATATAAATCTTCTACCTATACTCTATAGTTACATACTCCTACCCTAAACGTAAATTAATGTGTGAATCATCTTTTTTGCTAGTGGCTATAAAAATACAAAACAAAAAAGCGTGAAAAAGAGTATGCGTAACAAACGCAATTTGTTGTAATTCTGCAAAACGGACGTATGCGTACAGCCAGCCCTTCTTAATTGTGAGAACACTTTAGGCGGTGGGAGGGAAGAGGGGGGGGGGATTTACGAGGGTGCCGTACCCTTCGAAACGTACCCTTCAGGCCGTCACCGCACCCAGTCTTTTAAAATATGGACTAGTGTAAAGGGTATAAGAAGTCGTCAGCTTAGTACTATCTCAGTGGGTAAAAGAATGAATAAAATTACCTAAGGTACGTTTGCCTTCGCTTTTCAATGTATTAGATTATATTAAGCTACATCGTTCCCGGCAATAACAGCTCTATATGCAAACCTGTCGCATTACTATTCCGTATCTACTATTCTATTCAAATTGTAAATAAGCAATAAAATGTACTTAGATATAGTACCTACTTGATTAAGACCCAGCTTCGAATAATAATGGGTATAATAATATCCCGTAGCGTAGAGAAATCGCGTAGCCAGCGGGCTACGCGATTTCTCTTGTTGTAGGCAGGTATTCAATTAAATAATAATTGAACTTGCTGTCAGAAACTACTACGTTCAGTATGAATTGAATTTCTTAATACTAATACCATTTATTCTAAAACCATTTCTCTATTCAAAGAGAAATAAAAGTACTTCTTTAATAAACGTTTGAACGTGCAAAAACGATTTAAAAAGGTAAAAACGTGCAAAGAGGACTGCTGACTTGTTAAAGAAGGTGCATCTAATAAATTAAAATTTAAACGCAGCTTGCATAAAACAGAGATGACAAAAAAGGCAGGTTTCTCATTTTTGTAAAGTAGGTAGGCTAATTACTCCCTTACGACTATTTTTTTTACATGAAAACAACTCATTAGTTACAATGTAATTTATCTATATTATGTAAGTATTTATGTTGTATAAGCATGTATATCAGTTGTCTGATTACCATAGGATAAGCTCTGCTTAGATCGGATCAGATGACCATGTGAGAATTGGCCCAATACATTATAATATTATTAGCAAAACTTTCATATTTTCATCAAATTAAGAAAGGAGTTTTTATTGCTCTTTCACTATGTAACTTCTACCTTGCAGTTAAATTAAATACATTGAGGATTTAGTTAGTACATTTTTATCAAACAGATTTACAGATGGACGGTTGTTTCATGCTGGTATTTTCGTTGAAGAAACAATAAATATTTTGCGTTTGTCTGTTTCCGAGAGACTGAAAAACGATCCTTGGGTACGCAGTGGGTTCCTGTGAAAAACAAATATACTTACAATTAGATGCTAGATCAGTTTCTATTGTTCCTAGAATATGATATAAGATTATCTATTAAGCTTCTCTCGGCTCAATGAGAATCGCAGCTTTTATCTGAGATCTACTATAGTAAAGCGGAAAATTGTTTTTGTTTGTATATTCGCGCTAATGTACGCGAAGTTAGGGTTTATGTGTTATCTAACAGCCTGATTCATGAGGATTAGTATAGGCTGCTTTTATTTTGGAAAATAATTCTCTGAAAAACTTAAGCACGCCGACCAAGTTGTAGGCGTATGCGTGACGTCGTATAGGAATATAATGAATAATTTAATTATTTTTTTTACCTTTTATTTTTATCAATACTTTTAAAAGATTTTAAAGACCCTGTCTGTATGAAAGGTAATGAAAGCCTTATAGAAAATACTTGAGGGTTTCTTTTGTTCGCCTAATTGAAGTAACTACCCATATTTTTTTAAACCATTTATAGTGAGACTAAACATGTAATAAATTCACGAAATACAAAAAATAATGAAAATAAAAATGAAACTAAAGAAATATCATCTACACAGTACCAAATTACCTTTGAGCAATCAAGAACGATGTAGTTTTTTAACGTTAAGTTTGAACTAACTCTACAACGCAGTAAAGTTTATTAAGTTAGTAAAAAACAAGTGCATGACAGAATATTGCTGTTACTACAGGACAAAGAATTCTCATTTTGAAAAAATACGAACATTGGGTAATACTCATCTTCACCTTCGTGGCAATTTTTAGCAAATCTGAATTGTTTATGTAAAAAAACTTTTAGCACTATAAACGTTCCCGTGTTACCAACCACTTTAAAGCTTGATGACTGCGATATTCGTGGAGATGAGAATTACCCCAATATTTTAATGCTTATACTTTTGATAAACAATTTATTTATCAGCCTATTTATTTATCTATACTTATAATAAATCTGTAGAAGTGAAAATTCTGTACATTGAAAATATCAAAAAAAATAAATGGCGGGGGTGTTACTAGACCGACACCGAACCCAAAAGTGTGAAAAATATTTTTTTTGTCTGTCTGTCTGTCTGTTTGTTCAGGTATCACGCAAAAACTACAGGTTCGATTACAATGAAACTTGGTAGGTATAATTATTCTTTATTATCCTGGGCACCACACTGGGTAGTTTTTATCCCGGAAAAGTATAAACAATAAAAAACAAACTTAATTTTGCGGTTAAAAGCTCATTGATAAGTTTCGTCATCCACGCGAACGAAGTCGCAAGCACAGCTAGTATCAAATACATTTTACAAGTTGCGCAAACACTAGTTCCGGCAGAAACCGGAACAACGTGTCGACCAGCCGTTCACACTTTAACCCATATTCCGTACCATAACTGGTACAGCCACTTTGTGAAAGTATTTTGCCCTAACTGCATATAAATTTATATTTTTTTTGCAATTGATGTTTGGGTTGTTATAATGAAAGTTTAAATAGTAATGAATATAAATAATAGGTATTTAAAGGTAAAGTAAGTATTTTTAAACTATAGTAGTAACTCCTAAGGACAAAAGAAGAAATATACAATATTCTCCTTTTTTATTTGACATTATTCAAATGAGACCGATAACTTTTGACCCTTGTTTAGACCTGGGCAGCAAAAACGTTAATGGTAGATATGTACACATACATATGTACATATACATTCAACGCTATACAAGGTATTTTAAGTAGTAATATTAAATAAGTAAAAATAAAGTATTTTCAGCAATAATATTAGGGCGGACACAATAAACGTTAATAAATAACGAAAGTATCACGAGTGTGTAGGCTGAAGTTTTATACGTGGGACAGACGAATTGAAATTTCCTGTGTTTTTAACGTTTACAACTATTTATTACCAGTATTTTGTTGAACGAAATGGGTAAAGAAATATTTATATTTGTGAAATAAAATAAGTCTTTACCACGCTCTCGCATCTCGTTTTTTTTAGACCCCAAAAACGTTGTCTGTCACACATTACGCTACAAATCGTCTGAAATAGACTTAAAGTCCTTCGACTATATTTAGTTTACCTATAAACACATAATATTTTAATTAGTAGTTCAATATTCAACGTGGGTTCTTTTTCTCTGCAGCATTAGAAGTCCTGCAATGAACATGAAAGCGCTCGCTTGCAAATGATTAAAATTTACAATTATTCAATGTCCTCGTAGCAAGTAAAAAATGAATACTAATATAAAAAGGATACATTGAATAGTTTATTTACAAGCTTATTTATTATATACACTTCAAAGTACAAGGCTAGTGATCATTTAAACGTAAAACCTTAAACATGACATCTAAAATTCATCCGTATCGCTGCCTGACATACGGCAATGAATACCTACGTTAAAAAAAAGTTTTTTTTTTTTCGATTCTCACGTATTAAGTTAACATACATATCCCAAACTATAGCAGTATGTTAGTTATAGCCGCCGTATTACTTCGTCCACTCATTCCCTTTTATCACTCCTTACGATGCCTTTGGGAACACCTACCTGCAATAAATCTTCAGCTAAACTACCTACAAAACCTATTAACGCAAGATTATATATATATTTGTATTAAAATATAAAACAAATTCGGTCAGCAAGTCATTGAATTTCGCCTTTTATTTACATGGATGATATTTCTGTACGATAATTTATTCACATTTTTTTCTTGGGGATCCATAATCAAAGTATATTCTTACATTGCCTTTTCATACACGACTAAAGAGTCTCAGGACCAACCCTTTTACTCGCTTTCTAAGGCTTAGAGAATTTTTTGAAAAGGCCGTGTAACTTTGTGATCGATTGATGTACCTACGGCTTTGACGCAGCCACGAAGCCCTTTTACGTACATGTATGTATATTTTATGAAAAATACTTAGTAAGAGTAAGTATACACGAGCAAGAATAGAGTGCGCGCATCACTCGTAGCCCGGTAGCCCGTTGTGTCGATTGCAAATTTTTGGCTGTAAGTACTCACCCGTGTACAGATTTTCCGTGACGCCAGACGTTCATGCGAAAAAGTCGATGGTTCCGATATTATGACAGTAATCAAATGTATACTAGATTACAAGCTAGCATTTATAAACTGAAGTGCTCTGTTTTCACCCTAATTTGATGATAACGCTTGTTCATACTGGTGCTCACAGTTCATACTCCGTTGGTCGCACTCTTTAGTTTACTCTAAGGTAAAATATGATATTATTTATGGCCTCAGGAAAATATATTCATTTCTAGACTTTACTTAAAATGTGTACCCAGGAAGCGAGCGCACTTAGCCGTTTGTCAATCAAAGTACTGAACAAACTGAGACGGGGGTGTTTATAACACTTCAATCCAAAATTGTAAAGTAATAATGATAATAATTTTCCGGGACATTTCACACACGGTTATCTGATCCCAAGCTAAGCAGAGATTGTGTTATGGTAACCAGACAACTGATAAACATACTTATATATTTCTAAATACATACATTATAGATAAATTACACCCAGACACAGAACAAATGATCTTGCTCATCACACAAAAATTTGTCCGGTGTGGGAATCGAACCCACGACCTCCGGCTTAGCAGTCAAGGTCACTAACCACTAGACCAACAGGCCCGTCGTCGAATTTTATGACTTTTGCTTAGTTGAATTCGTTTCTAACCCGAAAAGATTATATCTTACGGGAACGAGCTGAAACCGCAGGGCGGTACGAGTTAATTCATAAAACATTAACCATTTCATTTTTACCGTTCATTTCTTCAGCGTTTTTATAAGATTTAATATTCAACGAACTCCGATAAAACCTAGTTTCATATAATACGAGCTTTTATTAAATACAAGTTTTTACCCGACTGCCAAGAAGGGTTATGTTTTTCGCGCGTATCTTGTATGTATGTATGTATGTATGTATGTATGTGTGTAATATTCTTTATTACCTCATATCTTCGAAACGGCCGAATGGATTTCGATAATTAGGGTATCGTTGGATTTGTATCGATTACTCAAGTGTTCTTAGATATGTCACGTCAAACAAAAACCAACATGGCGGCCACGAGGTGCCATAGATAAAGGTAAAAAAAAAAATATGTTTGCTACAATATGGGTATCAAATTAAAGGGCTTGTAACGAAATGGTATATCATTTACGTATAAAAAAAATACTATGTGAAAAATTGTTCTTTATCCAAACTAAATACATACTCGAATGCCGTACGCTAGGTGGATAGCCAGTTCCACCACCATGAAAGTACATAAAAGCCTACCAGGGCTGCAAGTTCGTGCAGATTTTTGATTATTATAAAGATTTAAGCATACATAGGGACAGACAGACAGCTTGCGACTTTGTTTTTATACTATGCAGTTATAGTGATTAAAAAGTTAAATAACCCTGGTATTGGAAGTAGTTCTCTTGGTACGCTGGTGAAACCTTAAGAAACAGCTAGACGTATTATGATTTTAACTAAAAAGTGTTAAATAAAAAATAAATAAATTTAAAAAATAAAAAAACCCGACTGCATAAAAGACACTTTAAATAAAAACTGAAAAGTAAAAAACAAGTTCAATAAGTCTAGAAGTGTAGATAGCAATGTTATTAGTACAAAAATTTAATATCATCTCCCGGGCGGTTAACATTACTTGACGTCTTGCAGTCACTTGTATGTATCGATCCTGTCGAGCAGTTTTACTCCTCCCATGTCATGGGTGCTGCTCAGCAGGATCCCCAGTAATAACGTAAAAGACGACAAATCTCACTCTCATTTGCACTAAAATGCCGTGAAACCTGGGACTGTGTTTTTCCGGCTTGTAGCATTCCTAAAGGTCTCTATATTTAACCAGCAGTGAAATAGTGTAGTCTTGTGAAGTAAAAAATGACCCAGCACTAAATTAAAAAAAACTGAGAATCTCAAAATGATAAAAGTGAAATAAATACCAAAATCAAGCACATGCAATTGGGATAAAATCATTAGGTAATTTTTATTTTAATAAAAACAAAACACATTCGTCAATTTTCTATTTTTAAAATATGCCTGTAATGTTCCCAAGACAAGAAAGATCGTATAATATCTACTTTTTAAAGAAAAACAGAAAGTATCAATGAGTAAAACACGTAGAGTCTGTGAATTATGCGTGTTGCTTAGACTTTTTTGATGTGTGTATTGTATTGGTCTGATATAAAAAAAAAGCTTTATAATGATATTAATAAAGTTATATTAAGAAAGAAATGGAAAAGTACAATAAAATTTAGAAAAAGTGTATTGTAATCTGATACTTATTATACCACAATTAAATAAATAGAGTTATTTAGTTTTCCTAGAACTTAGTTAGTTTTGTGAAAGAATTTTTAAGTAGAGGAAAAATTCAACAACTCATGTTATTTAATTTATTTGATATTAAACTTATCATTGACCACAGTTATAGATCTATTTACAGAATTATTTATTTTTCCTTTAAAAAATTGTGTTTGCCTGAAGATATTTATTATTCCATCTGTTCGACATGAATGGCTATCATTTTGAAACGGAATGAGATACGAAAATATCTGTTAGGCTCAAATATGCGGCATGTTTTAGGTGTTTTGAAAATAGGGAAAAGTCAAAATCGCCAAAATCGGACTTATTTCATTTTCCAACTACGGGGACGATATCTACGGTTGGAAAATACACAGAACAAACGTAGTAATTTAGTTAATTACACAATCGACTATTAAAGGTAAAAACAAGACGGTGAAACGTATGCAATCCTGTGATCTATTTCAGTGGGCTATTATCTAAGCAATCAATATCGGCTTTATTAAAATGTGCGACACCAGCCTGTGATTGTCACACGGTGCTAATGTCAGTAATTTTCTTCCCCGTTTTCTGTTTATTAAACGTTACTACGGTAACTTTTAGTTTGTGAGTATAGAACATGAATGTAATGACGTGACCCATAGCATGCTGGTAGTTTAATGTAGTTTAGTGTCACAACTCAACAATGAGATATTGTCGAAGATAAATTTACTTTCTTGGTTTTACGACTATGGCACACATTGATTTGGATGTAAATGGACATTGGATGTACATGCACACAATGGATGTTAATCAATACAAATTACTGATATACTGTAAAAGGGTTTTTTTCATGATGTTATTTTGTATCGCAACATCTTCTTTTGTATTGTTATAAAGAATTTGCATAATAACAAAGATAAAGTAAGCCTTGTATGAGAACAGGACTATCGGAACAGCTAATATTTCAGATATTAAGAGTCTTTAAAATCTAATGTGACATTTATTTTAAAGAGGGTGGGTTATAAAATAGTAAAACGCACGCACTAAGTTTCGGGAGGACTTTTTCTGTTTCAATGAACATTATGGCGAAATCATAGGAGCCTGTCATAGTTTACCTAACGAACTGACGTAATAAGCAACGACAACTAAGGGCATCGCTTGTGTGGCATAAATTAGGGTCGATGCACACGGACGAATAGCGACCACTGGCCACAAACGCGACAACAAAAGGAAAAATGCAGTCTGCCTCTCGGTAGCGGTGCGGCTTTTAGTAGTTGTTGCGCGCGGATCGTGTGAATTGACACTTAATAAAATAAAAAATACCTTCAAAAATAAATACACCGTATTTTTAAGAGTTCTGTTGTTTCGGATATCTAGTTCATTTTGGCGCATAATCCGTGAAAAGTTGACATAAGGAGACATTATTTTGTTGATAAGTCTAAAAACAACGACAATTATTGTAAAGGTTAATATTTTAATCCTTATTGCTATATTATTATTATGTATTCATAAATTTGGTATCGGAAATCGCCAATCCTCAAATGAGCAAGCGTGGTGATCAATGCTCGTGCCTTCTCATTGGGAAGAGGCCTGTGTCCAGCAGTGGGATGTTTATAGGCTGGAATTATTTATTATTTTATTTCTATGTAATAGAATAAACAATATCAAAACTAGATTGCCTTTAAGGCGAAGATCAATTTTAAAAACTTTACCCTCCCGCTAGTGAAGTCATAATCACTTACAACATTATGCAAAACCGCTGCAGCCGTTTCTGCTTAGAAATATATTATAGGTACTCAAAATGACACATATGATGGATGACAATAAATATTGCAAGCTTTTTTACTTTCTGTTTTAACGTAGCTAAAATATTCATCTATACAAGAACTAAGAAGTAAGTAAAAGGAACTTTGAGCTTGAGACTGCTTAAATGGTGTAATCGTTAAAGCATTCCTAATGACTTGGTGATAACTGTAGTGCTATTCTGTAACATTATTTTCATGTCTCGACTGCGGAATCCGCGGTGAGATGTCAAATACGTATTCTCGAATTTGAATTCTAAATCAAGGTTAATTGGGTTCATTTTTGAAGTGAGCTTTATTCTCACTCAGGTGAAGCTCGATACCGAAATTATTTACAGAATAGACATACAGTACTCAATACGCACTTATAGTAAAAAAATCTTTGAGTTGATTATATGTAATTTTAATTTTCATTCACGTAACTTGTGCTTTTTTGTTAACATTTATTGCAGGGTAATGAAACAGTTATCTTAATATTCACCTTAACCAACATAATAGAATAGGCACAGTTTTTGTTTAGAGGCGTGCTTCGAGCTTTCGTATTCCTCGACATAAATATTTAATGGAGCACTTATTTGCATCCAACTTCCAATTCCAGTCCCATGTAATATGATATAGTTCACGAAACGGTCGAAATATGAGATTTGTTTTTCTTTTGTTATTTGTTGTACAGAATCCCGCCTTCGCCTCGACGAATGAAAGGAATCCAATACAAGCAGTCGGTGTATTCAAAGAATAATTTCAATGTTTTATTATGGCTAATGTATGTAGTATTACATGATTAGGTACTATATTCACGGCTAACCACTGGACTCATATTTGTCTGAATTTAATATGATGAGGATAAAGGGCTCGTGGCTAAGTGTAAGCCGTACGGTTTGACCGATAATACAGGTTAAGCCGCGCTTGCCGCGGTTGGTCCGTGGATGGGTGACCATTTATAACATACCGAGACCCCTCCGTGTTTCGGAAAGCACGTTAAACAGTAGGTCCCGGCTGTCATACATCGATCTTTGGCAGTCGTTAAGTCAATTCTGACAACCAGTCTTACTATGGGATACTGTGTTTCCCAGTAAAATGGGTTGTGGAGCTCAGATAGGCAGTCGCTCCATATAAAAAACTATATAGTATTACTGGTAGCCGACCCCAACATAGTTGGGAAAAAGGCTCGGTTGATGAGAATAAAGCGAGGCCATTGTTTAACCCGGGCATGCCGAGATAGGTACATTTTTAGTACCGTATCACATTTTGACTGGCCTGCTGGTCTAGTGGTAATGACCCTGACTGCTATACCGAAGGTCGTGGGTTTGATTCCCACCCAGGACAAATCTTTGCGTGATGAGCATGATCATTTGTTCTGTGTCTGGGTGTAATTTATCTACAGTAAGTATGTATTTAGAAACATGTATGTTTATCAGTTGTCTGGTTACCATAGTACAAGTTCAGCTTAGTTTGGGATAAGATGACCGTGTGTTAGGTGCCTTATTATTTATAAAATAAAGGATAAGGCAGGTTAACTTACAAAACTATAACTGCCTAGCGCACAGAATATATATATGTACCTATAATACTGTACGTAAAGTAACAAAAAAATGTTTTGTGTCCAAAATGTATTTGCAAGCGTGAAAATAGAGTCATCATCTCCCAAGCCTTTTCCCAACTATGTTGGGGTCGGCTACCATTCTTACCGGATTCAGCTGAATACCGTATTTTACATGGAGCGACTGCCTATCTGACCTCCACAACCCATGTTTTTTACTGGGAAACACAGTATCCCATAGTAAGACTGGATGTCAGAATTGACTTAACGACTGCCAAAGATCTATGTATGACAGCCGGGACCTACTGTTTAACGTGCTTTCCGAAACACGGAGGGGTCTCGGTATGTTATAAATGGTCACCCATCCACGGACCAACCGCGGCGAGCGCGGCTTAACCTGTATTATCGGTCAAACCGTACGGCTTACACTTAGCCACGAGCCCCTCAAGCGTGAAAATAGAGTAAACATTCTAAACAAAGAATGGTCAATAAGCGATGCGAGTTATTAAAGGATGGTATTTAAAAGTACTTCAATTTATTCCCATTTCATTTACCTAATTTTGTCTGTGTTCCACCAAATATACTGAATGTGCACCAAAATATGTTCATTAAAATATGTCATAACGAGCATCTATTTAACAACTGTTGCAAATTTGTAAAAATAGTAATACACCTAATTTAAAAAACAAGCATTTATTTTTTTAGTTTTACTTCAGATAATGCACTGCAAAATGTATTTGAATCAAACACCAATTAATGTCCAATGTAGCTTTATTAATAAAAAATGAACACATTATAAAATGTAATGCTTACTAAAAATGATTTTTTAATACTAATCAGTACGAACCATAATAATTCAAAATGTTAAACAAAGTCTTTACTCCTACAATGTTCACATTATCGGTCCACTCAATCTCTGCAGTACTTCTTTAAATTATTGCACCAATAAAGCGCACTTTGCCTTTGTAGGACGCCCACGTTTGCTTGCATGCATGCAGCATGCAGCATGCAAGCAAGCATGCAGCATGCAAGCAAGCAAGCAGCATGCAAGCCAGCATGCAGCATGCAACATGCAGCAGGCATGGTTTCTGTCACGGCTCCGGCGCTGCAGGGTTCCGGCGGCCCCACGCGAGCTTATCGTCGCAGATGGTTTTACGCTCACCACCGCAGCTTCGGCTTGCTGGCCGGCTTTGCCGGCCAGCCTCAGCCGCGGCGGCGAGTGTTAAGACCACCTGCTCCTCAGCCCGCGGGCCGCCTCACCCCTCCGCGCCTACGCGACTCTAAATTACACTCTAGGGTAGGGCAGAAAAGACTACGTGGAGTCGGTTTTGCAGCGATTCGTTTCTTTCACTAACTCAAATTTGTTTCCGTTATTTCTATTATGCTAATAGTGATTAGGCCTAGTAACATTATGCGAATTAAATTTATGCCAAAACAAATTAGCCTTCAACATAATTATGCCAAAATAAACTGTACTTATGCTAAAAAAAAATATAGGAAAGTATTATTATGGCAAAACAAATTATGCCAAAATCGTTATGCCAAAGTATATTAGGACAAAGAATATTATGCAAAAAGAAGGGATCCCGTTACATTGACCCTTTACCCCGTCACTATTTTGGGCACCGTCTCCGTCGCACAACAGAGAGCAATAGGCAGGCATATGCGCGTCGGCGCGTCGCAAGCGCGCCAAAACCATTTTCAGTAAAATAAATATAAGTCTTAGAAGTAATGTTTTACGAAATGCATTATTTGTTCTTCAATTATAATTATTTCAGTAACATAAAAGTTGTACAAAACCGTTTTAAATGGGTATACGGTACTAGGACGCAAATTAAATATTTTGTGTAACAGTCAGGAATATTTGGTGCACGATCAGTATTTTTCGAGAAAGAATAAAATAGTTATTGTTACAATATAATATTTGCAGCGCACTACAATAAAAAAGTGTTATATCTTGGTGTTAATTTGGAATTTGTTTGATGTAACATATTTTGTTGGCCGAGTAGTTTAATTATAGTAAAACAATTAAACGGGTTTAAGATCAATATTTTAGAAATGCATACATAGATGTACCTTTAGATTTTTGGTGAACACAAAAATATTATCCGTTATTAAATATAAAAAACAAATGAAACACGTACCTAAGTACCTTGATTAATCCAAAACCAATATCTAACATCGATTGGCGTTATTTTAATAAAGCTTACAAAGGTATCATAAGGCTCGCATAAAGAAAAGCATAGGGGCAAGAGGAGGAGAAGAAAAATATGTTTTACTACATTTTATTCGGTAGAATCATCTTGTTTGTGTAAGCTAATTGTCAGTAATTACTCGTTCCTTGGTAAAAAGATTGGCCACTCAATAAAGATGATAGAGCGGTCGACTGTCTCTAGCATCATATAACTAGATACCATAGATACGAGAAGCTTTTTATTTTCACTATGCTTAATTATTTTCTGCTAACATCAAAAAACCTTTTTATATTGGATGCTGTCTACATTTAAATAGGTATATATTCATTGAGATCGTGTTCAATTAAAGACGCTTGAAGATGCAACTAGTTCGACTGTAACTCTAAAGTGTTACGATATTTATTACCTCGTTAAATTTTACATCTACATTTTGATCTAGATCTATAAATCTTTCGTGTCATAACTCAATACTTATATAATTCCGTATATCAAATAATTAAGTGACTTTTATTTTGTTCTAGGATATGAAGTACTTGTTGATTCCATGGGTAGTGGCTATGGCGTTGGAAACTATAGTGGAGATAGTAAATCTCTTCTACCTGTTCTACCTTCAAACTGTAAGTATTAGCTACCATTTATTAAAAAACTTCATGTCATACTTGCAAGCTACTGCTTAACGCAGTCTTGGGTTCGATACCTAAAGCAAACCATTGAATTGTTTTATCGTGTCTGTCCTGCTGTCCGCTTTTGCTCCAATTTCTTTGGATGGAGAACCACTGCCAGTTTGCTCTGACTTTCGCTACCTCGGTTCCGTCATCCAAAATGATGGCGAGATCGACCGAGATATCAAGCATCGGATCAGCTCAGGTTGGTTTAAATGGCGACAGATGACTGGGATGATTTGTGATCCGAAGATGCCCGTAAGGTTGAAAGGGAAAATGTATAAATCGGCTATAAGACCTGTATTGATGTATGGTTCAGAATGCTGGGCAGTGAAAGGGATGGATGAAAGACGAGTGCATGTTGCTGAAATGAGAATGCTTCGATGGATGACTGGAGTAACGAGATTGGATAGGATAAGAAATGAGTATATTAGAGGAAGCTTGAAAGTAGCGCCCGTAAATGAAAAGATGAGAGGTCACCGTTTGTCGTGGTATGGACATGTAATGAGGAGGGATGAAAGTCACATAACTAGGCGAGTTATGAGTATGAATGTGGATGGGTATACATGCAGAGGAAGACCAAAAAAGAGATGGATGGATTGTGTTAAAGATGATATGAGAAAGAAAGGAGTGAATACTGAGATGACGAGTTGTAGAGATGAATGGAAGCTAAATACGCATTGCGCCGACCCCAAATAATTGGGAACAGGGCAGGGAGATGATGATGATGTGTCTGTCCTGCTGGTCCTATATTACAGACATAGTTTTTGAGCAACCATTAGTATTTCATTGTTTTTAAGTAAATAAGAGAGACTTGGAGCGTTACATGGAGTTATTCGAGGCCCTACAGCCCGTAATGGTTGTAACTTATAAAATGGTTTACTAGAATTACAAATGAGCCATTTCCTGTGTAGTTCGATACCTGGACGGGAGCACTATCTTTCACACGACAGGAATTTGTCTAAACACTCTTGAACTTGTAGTAGGTAGGTAGTTGTTTATAAAATCAATAATGCATAAAAGCTGCAAAATGTCATATCTATACTTATAATAAATCTGTAGAGAGGTCAATTCTGTACATGAAATACATTTTCAAAATAACTATCAGGGGGTGATTAGTGATCGATACTGATGCCAAAAATGCAATCAGTAAAATTTTTGTCTGTCTGTCTGTCTGTCTGTATGTTCCTTATAGACACAAAAACTACTCGACGGATTTTAACGAAACTTGGTACAATTATTATTCATACTCCTGGGCAGGTTATAGTATACTTTTCATCACGCTACAATCAATAGTAATAAGTTCGTCATTCATTGATAAGTTTCGTCATCCACGCGAACGAAGTCGCTGGCACAGCTAGTTTTTTAATATAATTGGTATACCCACTTGTAGAAGCTTGTCTTGGTGGAAACTATTTCACGCACCCGCGACCAAGCTGTAGATATTTCATTCAGGTTCCAATTGATATGGAAAGTCATTGCTACATCTATACTGCAGTACTCACAAGAATATTGTATATCAATATCACTCGTGCCGATGTACTCTTGGCTTAGCAAATGTTCAGTTTTGCACATAGGAGACTGCAAAGACTCTGTGGACTTAAAATACTCGATGTTTTTAAAATCTATGTTAAGTTTATTGTAAGACTTTCGAATAGGTTCAGTAAAACCATTTGCCGAATCTTAACAGGAAATCACGATAAACATTATACAAAAAAAAAAATAAGATGAAATGTTTTTTCGTATGTGAAATTTAAATGTTGTAAGTCCTTTGCTTCCGTTAGTTTCCGTGATTAGTCGATAACCAACAATAAAACATATAAGCCCTGATAATGAATAGAAACATCTATACCTTCAAATTAATTAATTCACTCTTCTACATGCTACATGATACTTATATAGGACTCCAAGACAGATATTGATTTAAAGCAAAGCTCTCCATTTTGGTAAGCGCGTTATAAATCACTGCCGAACAATGCTTTTAACATTAGAGTAAGTACAAGAAGTTACGTAGTATGACCCTTTTCTCTTTCCATCTCGTGGAAGTAAGAAGTACATGTTTTGTAAATATTTTTATAGGTAGCTATTTTTTAGTAAAACCTTGTAGTCTTTATTGAACTACTAACAAATTACTTCAGCGTATTTAAGCTACATTTTAATATTTTGGGCAGAACCATAATTCTTTTTCGAAAATAAAACGGTTCCTCTTGAATCAGGCTATCTTTAAAATAATTGTTTTCCAAATATTAGCGGGTGTAAACACACAAAGAAATGGTCAACAAAACAAAAGTCTTCCGCTTTACTATTATATAGTATTGATAACGGGAAAATCAATTCATCGAGTACAAAGTCACTTAGAACGTTAAATAGAAATCAGAGTCCAGCAATCTATTGATCAAGCTGTCAAGTTAATTATCCTTCACAAATAAATATCGGGTGCTATTGCAAAATCTCGTTAATTTAAAACGTTCCTCTGCATACAGATCTAGATGGTGCAGAGCGTAACATAGAATTCGAATGCAATTCCCAAATGTGTCGTCAAGGAAACTCAGTAGTAATATGTCTAGGATGACCAACATTTATTCTTGAAGAGATCCTGTGATTTTCAAGCTTCTGTTGTAAACCGTTCAACTATAAAACCATTAAATGAAAGGTCGTAGCGTAGTGCGCCACAACTTATTTCAATCACATACGTTAACGCAGGCGACGCTTTCTACCAACATTTATTGTCAGGAAATAAATTAATAAATAAAAAATAGGTAATATTATTGAGAATCTGTTGAAGAAACAGTTTGCTTGTGATTTGAATGTTTGCGAAAACTCCCGCGATGAAAGAAAGAAGGATTAAGTTTCATAAACAGCCATTACGTTCAGCCATCGACATTCGCGCTGCCAAAAATATGTCCCTGAATATTGCTATATCAAGGAAAGATTGTCACCGGCATGGGAAGCGACCTGTTTACACATTCCCGATGCACATTTTATTCCCTATTTCCTTGGAAATTGTCGGGAAATAGGCTAAATGTAATCGGAGCTATAGGGCAGGAGTCGATTTAGAATAAATATTGGTGGCATTTTTATGGCGTTTTCAACATCGTATGGTATTCCGTACGATGTTGATAACGGAGATATTATTTCAAAATCAATAAAAATATTTTTTTTAGCCGATACGGAAGATCGCAATACAGCCGATGACTTTTGAGACAAGGTCGGTATTCAATGCAATCTGTTTACCACCCGGATAAAATCTTTCAGAAAACAATCTTTTTTTAATTGACTTTAGTTTACTTACGTAAAATTATTTTTAATTGTTCACGCTAATTAAAAAAAAAGTGCTATATCTATATGCAATAGCGCAATTCGGATGTTAACAATTTATTTTTTGTTCATGATTTAAGTAGTTTTATCAAAAATATAATTAAATGACTTTTATTTTTCATGGTGACTTTATTCTCGTTCAAATTAAATTACATTATTATTTCATATTATGAGTTTTTAGTTAAAGGCACCCCTCGCATCGTTGCTCGTTGCCATAATCGATACCCTGCTATAACGCTGATGTATAAACAGAGTAAATATTGTTATAGGACAAACAAAGTATCTTGGCTTACGGATAATTTAGAAATTCAGCTAAATTTCAAATACATTTATTTTAGGAGGGTTTGGGGAGCGATTGTAATTTGGTAGGATTCTCGTTAAAATATACGTTTTAACGTTTGTCAGTTGCACATCCCACCGTCCGCTCGTACCTTAATCTTTGAATATTTTAGTAGAAGATTTGCTCGGGACGTCTATTCTGTTCTACTTTGATTAACATCGGAGCAGATTTTCGCTATTAAAGTTTTTGGTTTGACTTATTTCAGTTTACGTTGAACTGATTTCAGTTTAGTTACCATCAGCATGAAACCATTACAGTAACGTACAAAACGCTTTTTTCCTAACATAGAGAATGTCTGTTTATAAATATTTTGAAGTTCTAAGAAAATGGTTGACATAGTTCACGCAGTAGGTACTTGTAATATTAAAATGTATATTTTAATATTTATTTATATACATATATAATATGTAGATTTTAAATCGGTTAAAGTTTAGTTGGACTATTGCACCTTGCTTTTGTTGGTCTAAATCTATAAAACTGTGCTATGCAGACGACTGTTAACATTCTGAATATATGTGAAAGTATTTTTATCTGACAGACAATTTCATTCATTTTCATTTTCGGGTAAAACCGAAGTTCATTCTGATAACAAAGGCCGGCCCCATCAAAAACGTGTACTTTTTTAGAAATAAATTGTATTTTTAAGGACGAGTCGTCGTAACGTATTGACATAATGCTCAGTCATTATTGATTAGCTTTCGGTATTAGCGCGCGTTGAAAGCATTTGTAAGTAGGTTATTTATATGTGAAATCGATTATAAGCATACAAGATAGCGGCAAGAGATTCTAGGATCCATTGACGAATTTGTTAATCGTAATCATAAAAAACATGTTTCTGAACTAACAAATAATTAGGAAGTATTGCAGTATTTTGTCGATATGATTTCGAGCAAAGTTCATTTTAAGTTAAACACTACTAAACGTAGCGACAGCTTAAACATAACTACAATGAATTTTGCAAATGAAAATGTAACAGAATTGCACTAAACCCTATTCATCTATGGGGCTCATATAACTTTATGTAAGCGAGGTACGACTATCACTTTGTTATATGAACTCGACAAAAGTTCAACTTGGCTTAGGAGTTCGTCGAGTCAAAGTTGACGGTTGACCAAATGCAACATACCGAGCTTTACTACTTAATGTTTATAACTTTATGAAATGTTATACAGAGTTGGTTAGATGGTGTATGTTTTAAATTTGACGCAAACGTTTTGATGTGCGATATTGAACATTAACAAATAGATATTACTCTCTACTAATTTCAAGTATTTAAGTGGTTTCTGCGTCCTAAACGGCGGGAATGCTTGTTTTAATGGTTTTCTTAAGTTTGAATTAAGATTCATTCGCAGACAGCTATTTTTTTAATTTAATTTAGTATTTTTTTTCTGTTTGCATTTTCATAGCAAGTATAATATAAGCCAGCACGAAAATCATATAAGCCCATTTTCATTAAACACATTTTTGTAATGATATGCGTATAGAGTTTTATACTGCCAGCTATTTTACAGATAGGTACGTAGTACCACATAAACAAATTTTATTTGGCAATAAAATTTCAGTTTGGTAAAATATTTAATTCGAATGCTAATTTCCCCACATTAAAAGCACTCGGCTTTACATTAGGATAATTTTACGTGTTATGAACGCAGTAATTACCATCCGGCTTGAACGTTTATTTGCTTTTATCAACAGAAAGCGTTTAAAAAATGTTACGAATATTTTTGATTGCAATTAATTTGTTTCAACTTTTACACCCGACGCATAGTATTGCGAAATATCAGCAAAAACCTTGTTTTAACAGGCAAACTGTCCCGCCAGTAGACACAATAGTTTAACAATGGAAATTTTCATATATGTGACTCACGGGACAGGGAAAGGGTTAAAGTTATGGAAATCGTTCGACCAATTAAAACACATGTATTGGAAATCGAAATATTGATTCTGAATGTATGCATATTGTTAAAAGGAAAACCGCTGGTGCTTTAAACTTTACAATATATTATCATAAGAATAGATACAACGTTACAATTACAATACTTTTAAAGGCCAGCGACGCCATAATGATTATTATTAATTTATATAATGCAAGAGACTACTACAACGAGAATCGCACGCGCCGCCATTATCCATGGCTCTCTAGTGTGGTCAGTTTATCTTCTTTATTATTCTAATTTCGGTTAACAATATGTACAGTGTTTTTTTACTTAGCAAAAAGTTTAAGACTATTCCGAAATAACTCTATTTTCACGATTTTTTTTTTTAATTTTTCTGGTCTTATTTGTATTTATATACATTCTGAATGTACATATAAATTCAGAATGTACCTACAAAGAACTTATTAACCTGGCTTCATCTGGACAAAAAACAATATACAGTATAGGATCACTGTCTTAGATATTAATAATTATAAAGGTATTTTGTTGTTGTATAATTAACCATAACATGTTACTCTACAATAAAACAGAAATACTTCATCATGTTACTAGTATTGTATTTTCATCGGTCAAATATTGTTTCATCTTTGTCCTTCACTCGTTCTCTCTCTCAGCAAAAGTTTAGATTTGTTCATATGAAACCTATTGTTCCCGCGGTATGAAATATATTTCGATATTGAAAGCAATTTTGACGTTTTATTTCTGAAGTAAAAAGCTTATTCCGTCTTCAATGAGTTTTTACTGTAGAAGGGTTTTTTCTTTAGAATTATTTAAACTTTCAGTCGGTATTTGAAAAATGTTGTGATGAAAGCGATCTTGGTGAAATTAAACGCAAAATATTCTCTACTTTTAAACTACGGCACTGCATTGTTAAAAATATTCATAACTAGCTGTGCCTGCGACTTCGTTCGCGTGGATGACGAAACTTATCAATGAGTTTTTAACCGCAAAATTAAGTTTGTTTTTTATTGTTTATACTTTTCCGGGATAAAAACTACCCAGTGTGGTGCCCAGGATAATAAAGAATAATTATACCAAGTTTCATTGTAATCGAACCGGTAGTTTTTGCGTGATACCTGAACAAACAGACAGACAGACAGACAAAAAAAATATTTTTCATACTTTTGGGTTCGGTGTCGGTCTAGTAACACCCCCCGCCATTTATTTTTTTGATATTTTCAATGTACAGAATTTTCACTTCTACAGATTTATTATAAGTATAGATTATACAAAAGAAACGAAATAAAAGCAATTTAATTATTCTTAAATATGTACACCAAATTGGGGAAGCTTTTACCCAGCAACGGGGTACATAGTGAGAGGAAATAAAAATATTGTAAAACTAAAAGATATGACGGCAAAACCTAGCGGTTTTACGCAAACTCGGTATCAGTTGTTAGATACGAGCTTTTAAGCCGAAAACCGACACGAGAATTCTAAATGAAAAAATAACGTATGTGACAAAATCTGAAACCAATGAACGGAACATCAAAGCAATATGTTGAAATCAAACAAGATACTCGTGTTCCAAGTATTACGAGTAGATTAAAGATACTAAGAGGAGCTAGGAATGTATAAGAAGGTTTGAGTCTTTTCAACTGGTCTTTTTCAAAGCTTATAGATCGAGCTCCTCAAGCAGCTTTTTTCTTACTGAACTGTGTAAATAAACCCTCTGGTCCTTTGTGATATTTCTATAGAAACTACAATGGAATACGACTGAAAGTAGCTCTGTTGCAATAAAGTATAAAATGAAATAAGTGTCCTTACATCTGTTAAATTAAGTATATCTGATTTATATCTTTAGTAATAATAGACATGTGTCTCAGTTCTCTTTTATACTAACAAATAAGGATTTATTAACACAATACGCAGAGTGGTAAAGCATAATTATTCTGACATGAACCACAGCGTCGTAATCAAATCCAACAAGAGAGAAGATAACATAATGGTTGTTAAAGCCAGATTAGATAAACTATTGATTGCTTTGAAGGTTTTGGGTTAATTACTATAAAGCTTTAATGATTGCTGTGTAGTGTGTTACAATTCAAGTGTATTAATATACCTATTAGATAAATATTTTTTTAAATTACGCTTCATTTGAAGTATTAATTTTGAAGTCCACCAAACAAATTATAAAAAATAATAATTCCTTAATATTAAAATATAATCATTAAAAAACTAGATAATAAATTAATAACATCTACAGATGTGTTGAAAATATGATGTTTTCGTTCCCATCCTTTGATTAAAAGTTTATTAAATCTGATATACATATTACTTCAACATTAGACGTCGAGGTGTTACATCCCTGCGGACTGCGAGACAGTAACAAGTGTAGCTTGTGTAGGTTGTTTTATTTCTGAAATTATGCGCCATAAAACGGTCATACCTCAAGGTAGTAGCTTCAAGCTAGTAACTGCGAGTTACACCTACATCACGGAGTTATGACATTCTAAGCCATCGTCTGTCATCCGTAACTATACAACCCTAAACTGTACCTTAGTCTATTTCTGTCTCTTTTGTTTACAAATACAAGACGGACATGTTCGCAAAATATTTAACATCATAAATAAGAAATTGTTTATAAATAGGTGGATTTTCAAAAGGTCAGGGTAAAAAGTTCAATCAAGATGTGAAAGGTCGTACCAAATTAGAATAAATACAAATCTTTGGTTGCTCAACGAACAAGCAACGAACAACGGGCCAAGGAGGTTACTTTTGGATTCATTTAATTCTAAATAATTGGAAATTGTGACGTTCCGTTCTCTTCATCTTAACACTAGAAAAATGATTTAATATTATGTGTCCATTATGATGAAACTGAAAACTAAAGGTTTACCATTTTTTTTCAAGAATGTTTGTATCAGTTTCTGCTAAATCAATTTTATATTGTATTAACCTTGTATACCCGAGTAACTCTGCAGGATTTGGGTTGAGTAAATGTGAGAATAAACCTTCACCGCGATCATAGAAAGTTGTAACTTGTAGCATAATACCCTCATACAAGGTCACTTTCATTCATTAGAATTTATTACCAAGTGTGGTAGTGGTGTTTGTAGGTAAGAAAACGCTGGCGGTTTTAGACATATTTTGTTACAGATTATCATCCCTTAAGGAAAATTGCCTGTAACTTATAATTATTATAGATAATTATAAGTTACAGGCAATTTTCCTTGCCTAAAAGATAATTAATACCTTGAAAATTAGATTTTTACACTTTTGTTTAGCGTTTTTGGAAGGTTAATTAAATTATCGACAGAATTGTTTCAGTCAAACCTGTGAAAATTTTACAAAAGAAAGCAAATGAAAAATACGAGGGTTCGAAAGCATAGTAAATATGAGAGGCTTAAAGCTCATTGTATTGTAACTAGTAGGCAGGTTATGCGGTTTTAAAAGCAACAATTCAATTCCTTTTTAGGAACTTTTATTACACAACGATACGGCTTATTTCAGACAAGCTTTCTCCAAAGTTCATTAAACAGGTGCAGATTTTAGAAAATAGAAAAAATATGCATGTTTGGTTAATGTTCATTTGTCGTATTAATGCAAATTATGATAATTAAAAAATAATGTGTGAGATCGCACCTACAAATAAATGAAAATGTAATATAGCATTAGGATATAACCAATTAATTGCGGTTCGTTTCGAGATTTGTGGCGAAAATTAATTCAAATTATATGATTATTATTAAAACATTAACACTTGAATATTCAGCCTCTACTTAATTTCGACAAGTACGCATGTTAAGTGCACTTTAATGCAATTATTGGCGCAATATTGCGTAGCATCTCTGCTAATTGGGGAAATAATTATAACAAGAATAATATTCGGCAATATTGTTTATCTCAGCATGCTTGCGTACAATTTCGAATTTCATTGAATACAATTGTGTACTATTAAAACTTGTCTAAACAATAACGCAATCCCGTAAAATCTGTATCCTTTGGAACAATAAGCCGGCCAGCACCAACCCTGCTCACCCAGGTTTAGCACAGTACAAGTGGTATTACAAATAAATCCTATTAAGTATGTCTGAGTAGTTCTAAATATCGCCCAAACTATGGAATAAGAATTCGTTGTCTGAAGAGATACTTCCACATTTACTTCTTCACTCTCCACCGTGTCTGGAGAGAGATTATGCGGAACATAATGCTAAAATTTTTATGAAATTCTCGAAACTCTCGATTGCTCAAATAAGCACATACCCGGTACTGTACTGAGAGTTTAAGGGCTCTTTAAATATAAGACATTTAAAGTCAGACCGCTGCCGCACGAATATAGTGGCACTAGCACACATAAACACTAGCTATATCCATTACGAAGTTAATAATTTCCTTCACGGCACTAGTCAAAAACTAAATGATGACGTGTATTAGCACCATAGCTGCCTTGTTGTTGTGTGTGAAAAGCAGCGATGCCACACCGCGCGCTTTGAAAAACAAAACACGTTCGTCCGTGCGCTCAACTAAAAACGTCTAGTTTGGAAGAACCCTAAAAGCTAGTCCGTAATAATAATGGAAGAATGTAAGAGCTATGTCACAGGTGTCCAGCATATTGAAATACGTTGAGAAAATTTTAAAGTAACTTCCATTATCAAAAAGGTCACATTGCTAATTTTAAAGCAAGTGCTGTTATATCGAATGAAGTCTAAACTTTGCGTTGCTTTATATAACCTAATACAGGAGGTAGCTAAATATAATGTTATGTAATGGCTCCTACACACAGTGCCGGCGGCAGTGCCGCCGGGCGAGCCGCCGGCCAAGCCGCCGTGCGCCCGGCGGCATTCAAAGCCGCACAAAGGAGCCGCCGGCATTTGTTTGTGTGACGACGCGCGATGGCTTGGCCGGCGGCGGCTGGCCCGGCGGCACTGCCGCCGGCACTGTGTGTAGGAGCCATTAGAGTTAACGACGGCAAAATGAGAAAGACAACTGAAATTGAGGCATTTATTACAGCTCATGTTAATAGGTAAGGGAGATTACATTTAGTATCAATAAAATGTTAAACACATATAAATAGTTGGGTAATAGCCCGCTAGCTGGATAATGGCGGCAGAGATAGCGATCATGAAGGTTAGTGTGCAGCTGTCTTAAGGGTTAAATATTGAAGGCTGTAAAATCCAGTTGTTCAGTGAAAGTCGTGACCTCTGGCCATAAGATTTTATAACTAGGTCAGCATCCCTTGTAATATTATTATGTTATTTGTAGACTGCGAATTTTAAAGATAAGCATTTTGAATAATTTAGATTATTGACGTGATCTGCGCTTGATTTGTAATTTAGCAGCATTGAAGTAGAAAAATAAGTTATTTGTGTGATCATCTCCGCAAGGGTTGTGGATTCAATTTCCTCCCGGGATGTCAATTTGTGTAGAGCTTACATTTTGCCGTCTGAGTCTTCTTTTCTAAAAGATTACTTATATGTGTATTTACACTTAAAATTGCAATTGAAAGTTATTAATGATACTTTTAAATAATACAAGTACGACACGGGAATTGGGACTAGGTTATGTAGCTGAAAATAAAGTAGCTATAGCTATATATAAAATAGCTAAGTACCCCATACTAAATTTCATCAAAAACGGTTGAGCGATTTAGTCGTGAAAGCGTACGTCCACATCTGACGAACGAGCACTACACGAGCAGCTCGCAAGCCGCTTACAGACAGGCAGACTGTTACCTCGCGTTTATAATATTAGTATAGCTGGATGAGCCACAAGGGCGGCGCAACGCGTAAATTTTCTAGCATGTGTTTAGACTCCGACACTTATTGCGAAACACATATCACATATTTTCTTGACTGTGTACGGTTTGCGCCACACCGCGTACACTTTCCGTGTGCGTTGTCTTAGATCTTCTCCTAAACAGCTTGACTGTTTTGCATGAATCATTGTTAATACTATTGAGGCCGTTTGAATATTTCTAGCTGTCGGACCCCGCTATTGATGTTATCATGATTCTGAAAGGAACTGCAACTAGGGTTACAATACAGAACTGTTTCAATATTTAATTTGTTAGATTCAATGTTCGCGTCTACGTTACTTAAACTGAATATATTGCAAGTTCTTCTTTGACTTTTTGACTTATATTCAGCTATATATATATATAGCATATAGCAGACTATTAGTCAAAGGTTAATGTTATTTAACATTTAAAGTTGAATAATAATAAATGACTTTTCTGTTCCGTCGATGACTAAAGTAGATTTTGTTTAAAAACTATTATTGCAAGGATCTCACGCTAGTATAGCGTCATGTCACTGACAACCTCGTTATGACAAGAATCTTAGGAAATAATCGCGGACAAACATACATACATACATACAGGTCAAACTGAGAACCTCATTTTTTTTAAGTCGGTTAAAAAATAGGCTTACAATTGAATTAGCTATTCCAGAAAAGAAACAGAATAAATAAAACCTATGTTTCATAAATTCATTACAGTCAGTAGTAGTTTACGGCTCGTCCCTTTGGGACGAAACGTTCGAGGGGAAAATCACTCAATTAGTCTGAAAACTACAGCGATGAATCAATCTAACTTCATGTTTCTTATAGGTATAATATAAAATAAATTCTATTATTTTAACATTATTGAAATATTCCAGGCAATTTAATTGGTTTATCCAAAAACGTTCGCTGAATTTCGAATTGATGAGTTTTATGTTTTTATAAGCTCGTTTTCTCGTTTTGAGAATATTGAAATTTAACAAACCCGTAAACAGGAATATTAAGCTTTGCAAAAATTAATACGTACGCGCAAAAGCTCAGTTGTTTATTACCAATGTGGGGCGACACACGAAATTCAAAAAGCTTTTAGAAATTAATAAACTCATTATCATCATACATGCGACGTTCCGCGATGGCTTTGGAACTTTTACAACATTTAATTCAATTAATGAAACTGTACACTTTTTGTATATATAAGTACTTCAATGGATAACACAATCAGATTAAATTTTAACATGCGTTGTGAATAAGTTCACAGTTTCATGAAAATATAAAGAAATAGGTGTAAATGTTACAACTTTGCTACTAACGGTTGATTAGCTCCTTCCCTAAAAGATCTTGAGGTGACATTGAAATATTTAACTCTGACAAGATAACAAATTAGTTGCGTCATTTACTAAATTTTCAACGACTTGTAACAAATGGTGGGAGTTCTCTTGTTGTTTTATTAGTGTCTCAAATGCTTACTGGGCTACTTTCTGTCTCCCATTTTTTGCTATACAACTTATGACAAATATACACGACAAATATACACATTGGATCACACGCCAGATTATCAGGGTCTTCCCTAGTTGGTAGACCAAAGACATCGTATTGCTGGGAAGTTTATAACACCATTTCTTCTCCACGATTTTATCAGATCACTTCGGAAGCGATGAAAGTTAGGTGGATCAGGGAGCTGCCCATTGTATTGACGTTTTAAAGGTGCCTGTTATTTAGCAGCCTAGTTCGAATTAGTTTTAAATTTGAATTTGAGGCAGAGGATGAAAAACTTTATGGGGTGATCGTGTGTGAACATTAGAAAGTTTCATACGGCATTCTATTTAGTAAAACGAAATACTTCGTAGCTATTATAGACATGATTAGAAGGAGTAAACGTATAATATCGGTCGTATGTGTACCGACTGACAGACAAGTTGTCGGAATAGGTTTTATTGCGATACACCACTTTCCAGTCGCGGCTACACTTTTGGGTGGTATGTTTGAATTCTACTCGAATTGTACTGAATAAGTCAGACTGGAAATATGTTCTTTAAAAGGATTTTTTTTTTACTAAACTGTTGTAGGTACTAAAATTTTGATAAAGTGAGAATGAGAGTGTAAAGCTGTAGATGCGGAAGGATTGCGACAAATTAAATGAAAAATGAAAGAAAAGAAAGAGCACGACGAATAACAGTATAATTACTTTTTACGCAAATTAAAGAAGAAATATGTATATAAATGACTGTATTGACCATCGTAATTTTGTTTATTGTACGGTATACCACCTGAAACTTAATATTTTTTGACTAATTGTTTTCTTTACAAAAACTGTAGTCATAATTAAATGAAGGACTACATCATTATATTATTTAATGCATATGCCTGAAATCAATATTAAAAATTTACACGTGTATTTAAAATAACCGTCGAATGACAAAGGTGTGTAGGTATCTATATGGCGTAGTGTGGTAGACGCAGTACGCGGCGTACTGCCGAGCTAGAGGTCCGGATGACCCCGATACGCGATAAGATACGACGCGCCAACAAATTCCTCTTTTTTCACCGACACCACGTTTTGTCGTAAATAAATTATTGACTATAGTTTTTTACTTTTTTAGCTTCATTTTACTTTTTTTTACTTTTTTAGGTTTCTGGTGTTGCAATTTTATTTCTGTAACTGTCGTTGTACCATATGGTTTAAATAATTACCTTATTTCTGTTACTATGTTTAATTATTTATTTCCTTAAGTAATAATTAAGCTAATAGGTTATGAGTAAAAAAAAGTCCAGTTTTTTTTTTGTATATTTTAATTTTCAATTTACTGACAACAAACAACTTTAATTAATTAAGGTGATCAATAATCTTTTACAAGTACACACCCTTAGACTTTAGAATTAGGGCAATCGTAGGCACATAATGACGTCACGAAATACGGACGTAATTGATATCTTAATTCACAACATTTTGATGTGGGCTTTAATTAAAATCTGTTACATTTCGACGAGCGCGATATATTTATATTAATGACTCAACATTTTACTTGGAGCGAGTCAACCCATACTTAAACATTTAAGTACAGTACCTATTTGGTGGGGACCTACGTATTAGCGTATTTCATTTGTTTGATAATGTCATTGATCGCCGAAAGAGACTCTTTTGATGATTATAATAATTACTTTTCTTAACTTTCCTACATTGATTTATTATCTTCTTTTCGTTTTGACTACACTTCACATGATTTCAGCATATAATCTGTTATGCTAAACACAAGATACAATCAAGTTGAAAAAATGAGTTAAATATCCGTAATAATGTACGGTAACATTGGGGAACAAATCATATTTTTGTACAAAAGCTAAATGAAAAGAAGCCCACGTTTGGTCATAAAAGCAGGAAAATTAGTGAAATAGCGAAGCTGAAAACATTTGGAATTTATTTATGGTAAATCAGTAAAACTGTACCGAATTTTTAACTGACTGTTTCCTCTTAGCCATCTTGAATCAAATATATTTTTTGGCAATAATATTTGAATTTTTGTCTTCAATGCGATCTTATTCTCAATAATGTTATTGTCGTTTTGGCTGGATGTAGAAACCAACTTACAAAGAAATTTAGGCACAAGGGAAATCGGTACAGAATCTATATTCTTATAAATTTCGTCAACATTTTTTTGGGACAGCAGTATTCTAACAATATATTTAGACAATAGAATTCGGTACGTCTTAGAATGAAGTAAGTATATCAAGAAGGTCCCCCTCGAGAGCGTTGCCGTGGGCACAAATGCTCTGATGATTCCCTAACAACGTTACCAGGCGCACAGCTGGCGAGCCCGCTCCTAATTGGAAAAATAATTTACGCCACAAGGTTTAAAAAGCTTTACAAAAACACTGAATGACTAAACTGTTGTTATAAATGTTAAACCAGTTTTATTACTTTACAAGCGCTCTATTGTTACACAAAGAGATCAAAATACAATTGTTTGATAATTGAGTTAGACTTAAAATCTTTAAACAAAAGGCTTTGGCATTTTGATGTAAGTTTTTTTAAGTAAAATCCTTTGTTGTTAAGTAATTTTTTATATCAAAGATTATAATTTTATGAAATGGATTTACTTTGTTCATTAATAAATTCACTTTATAACTAAAATCACTATACTGACATTCAAATCGTTTATCCTAAAACGTCTTTGGTATAATAATAATAATAAATAATAAATGCGGACAACATCACATACATTGCTCTGAACCCAAAGTAAGTAGCTAAAGCACTTGTGTTATGGAATTCAGAATCAACGAAGGTACCACAAACACCCAGACCCGAGACAATGTAGAAAAAATTGTTTCTACATTGACCCGTCCGGGGATCGAACCCGGGACCTCAGAGCTAGCGACACCTTGAAACCGGTGCGTACGCCACTCGACCACGGAGGTCGTCCGTATCGTCGTTCGTATAGGCGTAGTTATAGTTACCTATTACCTAAGCCTTGAACATTTCGTGCGAACTAAACAATATTCAAATGGTTTAGCTAATGCATGGCTCTGACACGAGTTAGTTTACCGACAGATATTACTGTTTCTGATAGTATTCGGCTTGTTTAGATATTACCTTCGCCGTGAAATTGCGGTGGAAGGTTATGTCAGAAGAATTATGCTAATACGAATTGCCTTTGTTAATGTTTTTAGTAACTTAATTAATTTAGGCATGTTTGTGTGTATCAATTTTAGATGAATTCTATACGATTTAAAAGTAATAAAAATAAGCAAAGCCTTTTTATTTATTCGAATCACATGTAGATGATTATCGTAGACGTTATTTTCATGTGTCGAATGTGCAAATAAATTACATACCTACCTACAAAATAATGTTTATTTTAGTTTAACATGATTGCCGAATAAGCAAGATTTTTATCAGTGCGTTAATCCTCTTGTCCGAAATTCGCTACGGTCTAAGGTCTACGAATAAAACTGCTACGATTTTCGTAGACATCCAGTTTACGTAGCGTTTTTCAACAACTTATTAATTTGGTTTTGGAATCCAATTTTGTGGGATTATCCAATAGTTGTTTATTGGGCTACGTATCGTTACTTGCTCGTTTACTATAAAGGTTAATTTATTTTTCTTTTGTTTCAGCTGAATTTCAATCCGATAACGTCGTTCTTGTTCACGCTGGACTTCTTCATCATCGTGCTGAATGTGAGTACCTAGCTTATATGTCATGATATAAAGAGTATTGTAATTCCTCGAGACATGGATGAAGGGCTTCTAGTAAGATACAACCTTTCTGAGACCTACATAAAGAGGCCGTTTAGAACAAATGAGGACACATTATTATAGCACACGTAGTCACTTGAACTCAACTAGAACTTTACTAAAGTAATTCTAGATTATTATTATAATATTACCAATATCTAACCTAGCGTCTTTTAACAAAAATACAAGTCTGTTTCACGTCAATTGTTTTTACTAGTACTACGTACGAGTAGGTAGCGTTTAATATTTTAAGCCGGGGATTTAAACTTTACAGTTGAGAATAAAAAAATTATTGAGATATAAATATTTATAGAAAAATAATCAGGCTTAAGCCGGAATAATTGGATTATAACGCTGTTTTGTTATTGTTCTGTAACAAAACAGGTTTGTTTATTCATGTTGTTTGTTAGAACAATAAACAAACCGAGTATATAGTTAAGAATATTTATATTTTTAATTACGCAGAATAAAACAATTTGGTATATCGAGCACACTTTTTCTAAACGCTAACGTAACACGTTTTCTACATTCCTTTCTATATTCAATTAAACGGACTAAGTATATCCAGTCCAGTTGATAAACCTTAAACTTTTAACCTTATCACGCTGCCGAGAGTTCTCCATGCTACCTTTTATGCTTTTACGCCATTAGTTAGATTTCTATGTTATTCAATTTACAAGTAGAACAATGAGATTTTCTTAACGCATTCAATGAACGCGCTAGTCATTCAATCAAATAGCAGATTCAACCAGATGACTGCGATATATTCCTATTTCTCAGAACTTAGCTTTGGCTCTTGAGAAATGTATAAATGGATAAATTCTCGCTAACTTGGATGTGAAAGCATTTTAAGTTTGATTCAGTTTTAGTCGAGATAACGTGATGATTCGAAAAAGACATTCAATATCCCTTTATGATAGTACTAAATGTAACCTTAAAGGCGGAGAAAGCTAGCTTGATTAAGTTAATATTTCAGAGCATCTCAAATACCTTTAAACATTGCGTAAATGGTATTCCTATCTCGTTTAATCTCCCAAAGAAAGACGAATACCTAACTTCTATGACATTTATTTCATAACAAGCATGAACTTCATGTGTCTATTACATTTATTTACAATTCAATACTTAAACCTTATACAACAACAAACACTTACTACTATACTTCATGTTAAGTTTGATTCGAGATAATTTAATTATAATTATGTGCCTGAAAATGTCATGTAGTGCTTGAGACGTAATTCTGCGTAAACTTTTGTGGATCTGACAACATAAAATTGAATGTTGATAACATATTAAAATACATTTCTAATGTTTGAAATAAACGTACTTCATTACATTTATTGATATGACATAAATGAAACCACCACATACTTGACACATAAGCTACAAAAAACTTTAAGTTACGAACGAAACAAAGAAATCTGAAAATTACAAAAAAATACTAACGTAATAATTTCACTAACATTGGTCTTTGATTGTTGTTTGCACTGCTGCATTGCTTTTCAATGTTCAAGGACTCAATTTCATCAAGTAACAAACCAATTTGTTGACTTCGTTCAAAATGAAAACTCCGCTTATGACCTACAATGCACCGGTTTCATTTTCTTTTAATATTGACAGCAAATACAAATATGTCGTTTCATTATTGCTTGTACAATGTACGTTGGATCTGTATAAGTTAGTATTTCACCTTTATAAAATGAAAGATGACCTTACAACAGTAAATTAAAAATAAACAGCAGGGCGAGTCTGATAAATTTAGACTGCAACCTCAACCTCCAGGGTGAGATGTAAAGGGCATATCTCAACCGACTATAAGCAAGTGGAGTATATTGTAAACAGAACTGTGTTTACTGATTTGAAACTAAAATAAAAAAGAGTTTTACTTCTGGAGATAGATAATAAACTATGATTCGTGTATTGCAAAAGTAATTAGTATAGTTCTAGTGTATTTATGTACTTTTATTTGAATGAAATCATTTATTGTTTGTTGAACGAAGTTTAAAGTATAACTATTTTATTGGTTTATAAAATGGTAAATAAATACTGTAGGTAAAATATGGGTGTATTTAGTCTTGAAGTTTATTTAAATACGTTTAAAAATTTGAATTATTAATTAAATTATGTTCAAATATCAATTAATTTTTGCCACACATACACAAATACAACTTGAACCGGTTGAAGTGTCTTTGTCATAATTAAAAATTAGATTTTTTTTATGACTATGCCTCAGCTGTTTTAGGCTATAGTGCATTTTTCTGTAACTTTAAAACTTTGCAACCTAGCAACCAAAAGCATTTTTTTTTTCAAACTACTTTCTTTTATTTAAGAAATTCAAATTGAATTTATTTATTTATTTTACTTTAAAGCATTAAGAAATGCATTTCCATTTTACTCTTTAAATATTTTAATAAGCTTTAAGCAGACTCTATACTTCTATCAAAAATACGTCTTTGTTGTTAGCAATTTTGTAGAATAATTATAAAGATGTTTTTATACTTCCTATTCACAATAAAACATTAATTGTTTCATTAATTTTTGTTTAACTTTATTTGTTCGTTTGGAACGTTACAGACCTTTCGATTCAGTTTGCCCCTCTATCTTTATAGGCGAAAGGTATTTGCATTTTTCTTTTGTACTTAAATGTTTTTGTGAGCTCCGAGCGAAACTGACCTACATGAAAAACATTGCTATGTATTTTTAACGGAAGAAGATATTGTTATAGTACAATGTTCGAGAATATGCCATTCTAGAAAATCTACATACGTATTTCAAATAAGGTTGGATTAGTTAGTTACAGCAGTTTAAAGCAAGAATCAAGTAGACCGAATAATAATATTCCGGGACAACTCACACACGGTTATCTCTAAGCTAAGTTTCGGGCTTGTGTTATGGTAACCAGACAAGTGATAAACATACTTATATATTTCTAAATACATACATTATAGATAAATTACACCCAGACACAGAACAAATGATCTTGCTCATCACACAAAGATTTGTCCAGTGTTGGAATCGAACCCACGACCTCCGGCTTAGCAGTCAGGGTCACTAACCACTAGACCAACGGGCCCGTCGTCGAATTTTATGACTTTTGCTTAGTTGAATTCGTTTCTAACCCGAAAAGATTATATCTTACGGGAACGAGCTGAAACCGCAGGGCGGTACGAGTTAATTCATAAATCATTAACCATTTCATTTTTACCGTTCATTTCTTCAGCGTTTTTATAAGATTTAATATTCAACGAACTCCGATAAAACCTGGTTTTATATAATACGAGCTTTTATTAAATAAAAGTTTTTCAGTTGTTGAGTTGTCAACTCTCCGTTCAAGTTCTCTAAAACCCATCTCTGGAACATGTCCCATGTGTGCTTGATGGTATTGAGGTCTGGCCGTAGTAGCCTGGAAGTAATTTCTGGTCCTTCGAGCTGAATGCGAACAGGCATTGTCATACATCAGCGTAAAATCTGGGCCAAATTTTGTACAAATGGGTGAACATGAGACCACAGAACGTCCTAAACATGATTTACAGCGTTCATATTGCCATCTACAAAATCAAGCTCTGTTCTTCTATTCGTCATATACCATCATTTTCGACCCGCTGTAGGGGAGCACTTCCTGGACGCATCTCAGCCGTTTAGCATTTCCGGGACGATGATACACTTCTACCCTTTTCGAATCGGGCCTAAATTCAAACTGGAATCATCGCAAAATAAAGTTGTATCTCATTGTTCTAGAATCGTTGCATAGTGTTCCCTACACCATTCGTTTCGGCAAGAGCGATTGCGATGTCGTATAGGTGGGCACCTAATTGAGCGTCGTGCTCGTAGGCCGTATTCATGCAGCCTATTTTTCACATTTTGGCGGCTAACAACAACACCACTTAAGAATTCTGGCTTTAAACCTATCTCCCGGGCGGTTAACATTACTTGACGTCTTGCAGTCACTTGTATGTATCGATCCTGTCGAGCAGTTTTACTCCTACCATGTCATGGGTGCTGCTCAGCAGGATCCCCAGTAATAACGTAAAAGACGACAAATCTCACTCTCATTTGCACTAAAATGCCGTGAAACCTGGGACTGTTTTATTATATTTAACCAGCAGTGAAATAGTTTAGTCTTGTGAAGTAATAAATGACCTAGCACTAAATTAAAAAAAACTGAGAATCTCAAAATGATAAAAGTGAAATAAATACCAAAATCAAGCACATGCAATTGGGATAAAATCCTTAGGTAATTTTTATTTTAATAAAACAAAACACATTCGTCAATTTTCTATTTTTAAAATATGCCTGTAACGTTCCCAAGACAAGGAAGATCGTATAACTATCTACTTTTTAATGAAAAACAGAAAGTATAAATGAGTAAATCACGTAGATTCTGTGAATTATGCGTGTTGCTTAGACTTTTTTGATGTGTGTATTGTATTGGTCTGATATAAAAAAAAGCTTTATAATGATATTAATAAAGTTATATTAAGGAAGAAATGGAAAAGTACAATAAAATTTAGAAAAAGTGTATTGTAATCAGATACTTATCATACCACAATTAAATAAATAGAGTTATTTAGTTTTCCTAGAACTTAGTTAGTTTTGTGAAAGAATTTTTAAGTAGAGGAAAAATTCAACAACTCATGTTATTTAATTTATTTGATATTAAACTTATCATTGACCACAGTTATTGATCTATTTACAGAGTTATTTATTTTTCCTTTAAAAAAATTGTGTTTGCCTGAAGATATTTATTATTCCATCTGTTCGACATGAATGGCTATCATTTTGAAACGGAATGAGATACGAAAATGTCTGTTAGGCTCAAATATGCGGCATGTTTTAGGTGTTTTGAAAATAGGGAAAGGTCAAAATCGCCAAAATCGGACTTTTTTCATTTTCCAACTACGCAGACGATATATACGGTTGGAAAATTCACAGAACAAACGTAGTAATTTAGTTAATTACACAATCGACTATTAAAGGTAATTACAAGACGGTGAAACGTATGCAATCCTGTGATCTATTTCAGTGGGCTATTATCTAAGCAATCAATATCGACTTTATTAAAATGTGCCACGCCAGCCTGTGATTGTCACACGGTGCTAATGTCAGTAATTTTCTTCCCCGTTTTCTGTTTATTAAACGTTACTACGGTAACTTGTAGTTTGTGAGTATGGAACATGAATGTAATGACGTGACTCAAACTTGCGCGATTATTAGTTGAATGTCTCGCTCGCGCTTCACGCGTTTGTGATATCCGAATTCTTTCACGTTCATTTCGGTCGTCACGTTCTTGTGCAGTATGATAACCCGATGCAATAACGATAAAGCTCAAATTGACTCTACGTTTTAGTTAGAAAACGTTTATATGGGAAAAAGAAAAGAGCTGTTTTTAGGGTATTTCCGGCAATTATTAGAATTTTCTCGCCGTAAAAACCATCCTTGAACTTCAACGAACATTAAATAATTGGCCAAATTGGTCCAGGCGTTTTTGAGTTATGCGCTTACCAACACATTTAGCGATTCATTTTTATATATATAGATTTTCATGACATTTCTCTTGGCCACATCTTACGCTGTAAAATAATAAAGGTATATGAACCTTTATTATTTTACGTCATAAAGATATGACGTAAAGTTTTACTACCTTAGCTTTCTTCGATTGTATTTCTATTATTAAGGTGCTGATCGACTTGAACACTTTGTAACAGAACACCACCATTCGCAACATTTGCCTTTTCTTTAAGTCAAACTGATTAACGATTATAGCTTAAAAGTGCTTCAATAATTTTCATCCAGCAAAGCTCAAGTAAATGATCGTTAAAAAATGTGATCGATACATATAAAACTTCTCGGCTCAAAGCTAATTTCCAGTCGTTTCGCTAGGATTCTCGCTAGAATGCTCGCTAAAACACTCCCGTTATGAATAATAACATGCACCAGAATGCTCAAGTCTATCAGTACCTTTATGACGATAAACAAATGTGAGTATATTAAAAAGTTGAGTTTATGTATTATGTTTACATACGGTCTCGTAATAAAAATGTACTGTTATTGCATGTAAGTTTGTATATCAAGCGTGTTGGATGTTCCTGTCTAAGCTGGTGTATCTTATTTTTGTGCATATGATATTTTGTGTGCTAAATGAGTTATTGAAATAAAAATATTTTTACGGATTTCTCCACAGTTCGTATTTAGGATTTAGGTCCCGGCGTTTCGACTCCATTGCAGGTCCTGTATCATGTCACGGGCATACCTGCAAAGGTATCGAAACGCCGGAACCTAGCATCTAAATACAAACTGCGATAAAATCCGTAAAAGTAATTTTATTTCAATGTCTAACATTCGCATAAACCTCACAAATCAATGAGCTGTTCTTCTCGGCTACATAGTAACAATATATTTTATTATAAATTAGTGTTAGCAATTCTCCTAATTAGCTCTTATTTCTAACAAATTAATCTACCAACGGCAATCACATCATTTATGCAAACAATTATAAAAACTTTAGTAGACGAGACTGCGTACACAAAGTTAACATGAACGTTCTCTAAACTTCAGAAAAATGTACGGTACGCTTCCTAAATCGAATTAACACTTTGACAGGATAAAATAAGTTAACTACGGGTACGGTATAAATAGGGGATAAAGGAGGGAACCGAAACAAGATTACGAACTGTCTGATCGATGCCTACTTGTGTACAGTCGCGACCACAAAATTAAAGCCGACTTCAACATAGTTTAGGAAAGGCTAAGCAGAAGGCAGAATGCTTGGGACCATTAAATACGAACACTTAAATAGTTCTTTTTTTTCAAGTCGTTAATGTTTGTTCCTTCCTATATATCTTAACCTACTCTTGTCTACACCTCTCGGTAAGCAGCCATCATTGTGTAAAAGCCAATACTAGAAGAATCATTGTTCGTAGGTACACATCTTAAGTATGTTTGATGGAGTTGCGTTTGAGCGGAAGATCGTTTTACTCCTTTTAAATGAGTTGAAAATGTTTAAACTGAAGCTGTATATAATACAGTATTTCTCAATTTAACGTATATACACTATATTCAGAAGACTAGTTAATTCAGTCTTTATGAAGTTTCGAGCGTTTTTTTATAAGTTTAATTATTAATTTATAGAGGTACATCCGGTGTCACGAACTATTTACGTTTGAGTACTAAATAGTGTTTGTTTTTCACTGAATAATCTAAGGCACGGCTGTCTTAAGCTACGGCTTAAGACAGCCGTGCCTTACAGAGAGCTGCCTGGCTTACAGCCAGCGTGCATTAAAAATGTATTAACATTAGGACAGCAAATGAAGCAAATGTAAGTCGTGTATCCATTAAAAGATTATGATGAAACAGGTGATTTCGTCATCTTAATAGGATATAAGTAAATGTACAATCTTTCGTCTTGTCATTAAGGCTTTTATAAAGTTATAAGTAGTTATTATGACGAATTTCACAAGGTTTTTTGTAAAACCGAACATCAAGCATTATACTCTATTTTGGGTAGTATTTCTTGTGAATGTGTAATTGTGTGGGTATGAGGCACCTACGCTCCTGAATCGTTTAATTATGTTAGGGTATTGTGCATAAATAATTCAACATGTACTAAATTCAGTTATAATTTATATTATCTTTCGGGGATAATTCCCCGAGGCACAACAAAACTTGTTGAAAGTTTTCACGGCCATCAAACTCAGATTCAAAATTCTAAAGTTTAGGAAGAATTAATAATTACTGCTTCTTGTTACATTGTTGTGGATTTAATTTATCGATACCGCATACAAATTAATAGAACGTGGTCTTGACACATTTTAATTAATAATGTTGAAAAATTTATGACTTGGCCTTTAGATAATATCAAATAAACGTTGCTCTAATCTGCTGAGCTGCCTACGTATTAAATATCCAAACTTTGAATTTCTACAAAGTTATCTAACAGGTATATTTCTCGGCGATTCTTATATAAAACCTTGTGACATGAGAAAAAGTGTTTTCTTGTCCAAAAATCATTTGTTTTGGTAAGTTGGAGCCAGTTCACACAAGTAAAGTTTTTCTCAGTTTTTTTCAGCTTAATGTTTGGTAAACTCGATATTTTTCCACTCGCCTAGCACAAAAGCCATCGGGAAAAGTGACAAAAAGATTTTCTGTTCCAACTTCGTGTTTTCATATCTATTCAACCATGAAACAAACGTTAAATATGTAAATTCAGCTAGCGTTGCTACAAAGTACCGTACAAAAAGACATTCGTGATCAATTTGTCGATTATGTTAATCTAAATTGAATGGATAAATTCAACGTCGTATTAACGTCTCTAAAATGTTGTTCACAAAGCACAAATTAGTTTGACTAATACTTACCTTGCCCTTATCTGTACCATCTTCCCAAATAAATTAATCATGCTTTTAATCAACCTTTTGGTTGTCCTTCATTTGTAACATACAAAGAATACCAAACAAATATTCTCGAACAGGTAGCATACCAAAAAAAATGTTTGAATGTAATCCGCCCCAGCGTAGGTACCTAATTGAACAACACAAAAAAAAGTTTTCTAATTAGGGAACCAAAACAAATATGTACATCTTAAATTAAGCGAGCCAGTCAAACGGCTTGGCTTGGCAAAAAAATGGAAACTAAATGAGAACTGTACGCTTCTTAAAGTTTGAAAAGGGTTTCGTTACGCCTTTTAATGCTGGTACCAATTTTTCTAATTAGTTTATTTTTACTAAACTTGGAGCTTTTTATACACGACTCCAGCAGACATAGATGATAAGAATACTCTTCTTCTTCTTCCTCTTGCCTCTCCTCCACTGGATGTTGAATACTATACGGTTAGCTAATCACAAAAAGGTGCTATACTTTAATTGTGTTGAATGTTGAAAAGTATATTTATAATTCGAATTTAGTTCTTCATAAAATGTTTTGCGTAAACACTGGCTGCTAATAAACATCAAATGAGGTTTTGAAAATAGTGGGTGCTCTGTAGTTTAGACTATTGAATTATTTATTCAAATTATTGCTCCAGACAAAGCAATAATTTAAATAAATAATTTATCTATGTTTCTAGAACAAGATGCTATTAATTATTTCAAATTGGCCAAACAACTAAACCAACGAAATAAATACGATAGAGTTGTTATTTGTTCTGAAGATTGAAACAGCAACAGTTTGTAGAATTTAGTAATAGCAATAAGTTAATAACAACAGACTGGTGCTGTAAAAACAAAAAGTTATTATCCCATAATATTGATGTAAATAATCTTAATTCATCATTAGTAATAGCTTGTCTTTTTCTTGTGAAGTATTTGTAATAAACAACACTATTATCAAGAGTAAACACTCTGGATCTACACCGCGACACTTGTAGATAAGCCAGGCAATTTCTGTAATTACTTGTACTGTCGATTCAACGATTCAACAACAGTAGTACTAACGCCGAAAGAAAATGGACGATGCTGCTTTGAAATGAAGGCGCTATCGGAGTAAAAGTGAAACAACTTACTTGTAGCCGACTGTACTAGCCATTTATATTAACTTGTTAAACTCAATAAACTGAGAGTTGTGTCAACTGTACATTTAATTTATTATGGACTAGCCAGTGATTTATTTGCGTCGGAAAACATTTACCTCTATTTTGCAGAATAAAAGTAGGCTTGAATCGAACGCCTTTGCGTGACAACATTACCAACTCTTTTTGAGTATAATTAATGTGGAGTCACCGTTATTTGATAAGAATTCTGGTTGTTTACATTAACAAAATATGCTGTCTTTAAATTAAAATTACAATTTTTAGAAGCAAATAAAAAAGTTTTTTTACCAATTTCAATCAAGAGAAAAGGCAACAGAGTCTTTTGAAATAAGCTATTTTAAAGTAACTCAATGTCGTCCCTTTTAAGATAATTCGTCTAGAATGGTAGTGGTAATGGTGGTTCGTAGGTACGTATCTAAAATGTTTAATATTAAACGATAACAGCAAAATTGCTTAAGTTATTCAGTTATTCTCACGTGAATAGACAAACCCATTAATAATTTATGAAATATTATATGGTATTTCATAAGAGGGGCTCGTGGCTAAGTGTAAGCTGTACGGTGTGAACGATAATACAGGTTAAGCCGCGCTCGCCGCGGTTGGTCCGTGGATGGGTGACCATTTATAACATACCGAGACCCCTCCGTGTTTCGGAAAGCACGTTAAGCCGTAGGTCCCGACTGTCATACACATCTTTGGCAGTCGTTAAGTCAATTCTGACAACTTACTATGAGGCAGTCGCTCCATGTAAAATACGGTAGGTATTCAGCTGAATCCGGTAAGACTGGTAGCCAACCCCAACATATCTTGGGAAAAAGGCTAGGCAGATGATGACCTTCAAATTACTCCGCTTACATGTTGTGACGTCATAATGCTAGTAACATTATTAAACATTAACGACACGCTACGCCACGTCCAATGTGAACGGGTCACCTTATTACCCGTAAATTAATGTGTGCCGGCGTTTCCATTCACATGGTGATTAATTACATTATTAGTCAATTTGTCAGCGAACTCTGGTGCCTGGAACATAAACACCTTAATTTTAACACCAGTGGCAGTACATTATAAACAGGTTAGTTACGTAGATGCCTTTAATGTTCTCGTAAGTTTACAGAAACTGTAACCAATATTATTCAGGGACATCACAGAGTCACTATCAAATAATAGAAACTATCCAGAGGTTGTAATTGAATGTGACTTGGAACAATGTTACAAATAGTTAAATGTCCTCAAAGTCGATTCGTCCAAGTTGCAACCACTGCGACAACTTGTTAGGAAAGTATCGCTTTGGGACGAAAATTCCAGGCCTTAGCGGAACTGGACAATGGACACGGAATTGGCGAATTTTATTGATATGTCCCAACGTGCGCAGGGTTTTATCGCCATTTTGATGAAATATCTGCAAACGTTTTTTGTTAGCGGCATTACCGAACGTTTTGATTAGCGGAATTTGTGTTTATCAGCTCTCAGTTCCTATATTTTGAATATTGTCCCTGTTTGAAACGGATAATAACAGCTGGATATTGTCATCTATTTAACATAGATGCAATATAATATTGTACGCTCCCTCAAACACAATCATAAATAAAAAACGTGATTTATCATTTAAAACGTCGGCTACTCCGTTTGTTGAACATTTTAAAAGCGGAGAATATTAATATTTTTGCCAGCTGGGGTCATTTCGAACAATGTTCCGTTTCAACTGCGCCGCCACTGAAATGACGCGTGAATTATGAATGATTGTCGGTTACTCTCCAAGGAACTTCAATAAGCTAAGACCGACGTCACGTTGATTAGAATAGATATCAATGAATACATGAAAACCTGGATGAAGCTGTAAGTCCTATAAACTCACTGATTAGATTATCTAAGCAGTCGCTCGGAATAGGCAGTAAACTGGCTGTATTGGGTAGATGAACTCATAACATACGTTATGCTTATGATAACCTTAGGACCCAAACTTCAAAGAGAAAATGGATTCATCAAACGCCGTAACATACGAGACTCACATGAGATGCCTTATCTGCCACCTAAAGAAGTAAAAGGGAGCCATTTACAAACAAATAGTGAAAGAGTTAGTATATATTTTATCTTATATATAAAATTCTCGTGTCACAATGTTAGTTACCATACTCCTCCGAAACGGCTTGACCGATTTTTATGAAATTTTATATGCATATTCAGTAGGTCTGAGAATCGGCTACTATCTATTTTTCATACCCCTAAGTGGTAGTAGGTAGGTAGTAGGCAGGTAGGAGGCAGGTGCTAGGTAGAAAAAATTGCAGTGCAACGCATGCCGGGTACAGCTAGTTATTTATATAACACTAAATTAATTTACATTAACCCGGCACGTAAGCATACAGTAAAACGAAATTAATTATCAAAGTAAACTAACTAATTAAAGCAAATGACCAGCCGCGAATCTTAAATAATTTTTCGTTTAAAATGTTTGAAGGGGCGAAAAGAAAGCGCCGATATTTTTGGTGAAGACGGGAATTGAGGGTCCGAGGGTGGGTCCACCCCTCCATTAAAAATAAGTGCTGCTCTAATTTTGTAATTGATCAAAAATATTCTAGAAAAGAAAATGTCATATCGTTCTTTTATACCGCCGATTTGGTGCAACTTTCTTTAGAAAATTTACTTTACTTTAAGTAACTTATTTTCTTTTGAAATAAAGAATAAGATTATGTGACTAAAACACCGTCTTTTATACGCATTATATTTTTATGTACTATAATTATCCTGGTTCTGTACAGTTATGTTCAATTACTGAAATTTTTCAGATCAAATCACATTTTAATCTCACCGGACTGTACATTTGTTAGCATTTTTACGCTACAAGCTATTCTTACCAATTTGAAACGTTTTGTTGAGAGATATAACCGCGCGGGTAGGGTCATATGTACCTATTTTCCCTTCTTTATAGCACCCGAACCCTCGTGGGTACGAGTGTCGAAAATGAGGTCAGTGTTCCCAAAGCTCCCCTACCTGTATCCTAATTATACATAGTTTAGTAATGCCGCATTATTCAACAAGCTCGATTAGATTAATATGTATGTCTTCCATTTAGTGTAATTGGTCCTGTTAGAAATACTTGAACTTCTGACAAAGATGCGACTACAAGAAATGTTAATTTATGACATAGATAAATGAAAAGAGAATCTTAAATAGCAGTCTAGAACATAATTTGTTTCTTGACTACATGTGTTCCTACTTACTACAAACTAAGTGTGGTACAAAGAAATGTAATGGCTCCTACACACAGTGCCGGCGGCAGTGCCGCCGGGCGAGCCGCCGCCGGCCAAGCCGTCGCGCGTCGTCACACAAACAAATGCCGGCGGCTCCTTTGTGCGGCTTTGAATGCCGCCGGGCGCACGGCGGCTTGGCCGGCGGCTCGCCCGGCGGCACTGCCGCCGGCACTGTGTGTAGGAGCCATTATAATGGTACGTTTCTCTATGACGGATAAGTTTACTTTGTTCTTTCAATCAAATAGATTCCTAACGATAATGTTATACCTATTTCCTCGTGAACTTTTTGTTATCGAAAATACCATTACAATTATAAGACATTTTAATATTTTTTGTTACGAAATATATAGAATATATTTTCAGGTGAAAAAACAACACGTAAAAATTTCGTATTGGACTCGTGTTTGTAATGTCAAACAGTGAAAATCGTTAACGTCTCATAAGCTCGCGTTTGCTATAAATAAACACTCACGTCACTCAGAACCCAATATCGACATACCCGTCAGCAACGAGTACACCATTTACTACACAAGTCACGCGTACACTATTGTGCACCCTGCACAATAAAGGCTGTGCAATACCTGTTTATGAGGAAATCGAAACCGCAGCCTTTTACACAATACACAGATGAGGCGCCGAAGCGGCATAAAACACCCACCAACCGCCTGTTCACTCGCTTCCGGCGCTAAACAACAAGCTATTACACAAACGGTGCATGCATGTTTCTCTATCGACGGATATGACTGTTAACCAGTATACAAACATTCTAAGTTACTAAAGGTACAGGCCCCCGGTATCGGATATTATCTCTATAAAAGTAATTGAACATTGAACTGTTCTACAATTTTTATTCTGTAATAGAGTATGAAATTAATTTTCCTTTCGCATTCTTTTTTCCTGGTATAAATTGAAACTGGAAGATACGCCCCAGCAGCATTCAATAAGGCTTCTCACAATGGATCCGCTGTAAGGTATTGTGTTAAGTTGGAAATTGCGCTGGTCCTGAATTGTAAGTAAAGAGACAAATAAAATGCATATTATCTAGACACGCGGCAGCGAGTCAAGCCAAGTTCAAGCAAAGGAACTGGCTAGCCAGCGCCAAGTGTAATATTAAACGAACCACTTGGTGCCACTTTTGACCCCTCTATAACTCAAAACCTCTTCAACGTAAAAACATAAAACTACGTGTGTTTAATAATATCCATAAGGACATCTAGAAGCCAAAATTTCATGAAGCTAGCTCAAACAGTTATTAAGATATGAAGGTCAAAAAGCCAACGGTGTGTCGTCGGCGTCGCGCGGCACCACATAATTATACATAGAACAGAAGTAAATCTACATAAATTTCAATACCTGCCTATTTTTCTTTACAAAAAGTAATGATATCCCATCAAAAACATAAATGTAAAAAAGGAAAGCCAAGTTCAATACAAAAATCATGCTTTGCTGTGGACTTCGCCGCAAAAAGAATGGAGATCTAAATGAGTGCCAAGTTCTATGCAAAATCCAAATATGTATTTATAGGAACAAAATAACATTATGAACAAGTATTAAACTCTATTTCTTGCTTTATTGGATACCTATAACAATTGCTGATGAAAATATATATATAAAATGACTGATGTAATGAAAATTGGCCAAGTTAAATGTAACCTACTTTAGGATCTCACATTTTCCACAGCAAAGCATGATTTTTGTATTGAACTTGGCATTCCTTTTTTACATTTATATTTTTGGTGGGATAATAGGTCTATACTAGAAAATCCAAATGGATGGATCTGCCGTGCTATTCTGTAACATTATTTTCATGTCTCGACAGCGGAATCCGCGGTGAGATGTCAAATACGTATTCTCGAATTTGAATTCTAAATCAAGGCCAATTGGGTTCACTTTTGAAGTGAGCTTTATTGTCACTTCACTGTCACTTCACTTTCACCTGTCACCGAAATTATTAACAGAATAGACATACTGATCTGATTTCTAGATAGAAGTTGCAAGAAAAATAGTGTAAAGTAATGTAAATAAGGAAGTTTATATGTATATAAAAACAGTGTAGATTATGAAGATACGTTTGGTCGACGTTTATTTAGCTAACAAAAAAGTGCGTAGCCCTGCATGAAATTGCATAAACAATCCAAGTCGTTGGAAAGGCTATTTCTAAACAGTTTAGGGAAACATACGACCAAATTCGCCAGTTCCTACTTCACCTTTTGTTTGAACTTTTCTTTGTGGTAGGCCTAGATGTTGTCAATAGTTGTTAACCCCGTGAATAGGGTGACTCGACCGGGTTAGTTCCACGCTCTTACTTAATGTTCGCGGCAAAACTAGTATAAATATTGCGTATGGTGATTTAAGGGTTAATTTGAAAGGTTTTTGAATCACTTGTTTTACAAATGGGCTGTCTTATAATAAACATAGTTGGACTATGGTAAATATGGCTCCCTCGTAAAGGAAACTAGAACCATTAGATTTGACAGTCAGTGTGTATGTTCATACGAATACGGTGGAATCAATAAGTTGAGATAGAAGATACATGTTAGGTACTCGTACAAAATGAATACAAACAGACCTATCTTTGATACCGAAGTTTATCTAAAAATTTGTTCGCATATTATATTAACATGACTAACTATAAAATAAACTCATGATAGTGTAAAAGTCCGACCTTAATTAGTCCTTAACTCCTAGAGCATTACTCCGGTCACTAATATGCATCGTACTTCACGAAAGTTTGCAAGCTTTGCCATTAAATTGCTCACAGACTGAGCTCGTGCAGCCGAGCGCTTGAAATCACGAATGTGGCAAAAACTTCGCACTGTCATTCGCAAATATTTCTCTCGGTTCGTACTCGTGCGAATGTGAATGACCTGAGCTAGCGCCTGACCTTGATCGCTAAATGGACTGGTGACCTACAAGCACTGCTACATTGTTTATTTACGTACCCAATGTACCGAGTAAGTTTTATAGAGTAAAGCTGTGACACTTACGTAAAGATATCATTAATGGTGCGCTTATCTTGCTTAGTTAACCTTAGCTATACCTACGCAATAATGTGAAAATTAAAATGAATTTGTATAAAGATGAAGTAATAAATATTTTATAACTCAGAGAGCTGAAAACACTAAAAATTGTTTTATAGTAACTAAAAGTACATAAGGCGCTAAAGAAAGGTTATAATTAGGTACTTAAGTAACGCCGTTCCAAAATTTCATTCCACTACAACAGGCATAAAACTAGCTCCCTAATTCTAAATATCTTTTTTTATAAAACAGAACGTTTACAGGTGACGTCAAAAGGTCAAAATAATTGTTGGTACTTCCGGTACACGAGTAACATTAGCATGTCAGTTTTTACTCAACCGAGAAAAGCGGGTGTAGCGTTATGGTGCTCAGCCAAGCACGAGGTGTGAAACTAGTACAAGTGCTCTTCATAGTCCGCAAGAGGGCGCCGGCGAGAGCAACCGAAAGTAAACCTCAACGCTGCATGGAAACTTTAAAATCAGTGGAAGTCTGAAATACTAAAATACCACCAAAATAGTACCTACGAATTCATTGAGTTGTACCCTAATTGCTTAATTTTGTCGTCTCGACCGGCTAATGGCTTTACGTTCTACTTCGATCGCGAATATAATTGATTTTAAACTTTAAGTGAAGTGTACTTAGAGTTGAATTTGCTTAGCTTAGCAGTCTATGAATAATGTCCCTAACATCTCGTCCTGTCCCGTCCATCTCCTTTTGATCTTGTTAGATTTCAAACAGTTAATTTACTGTTTATAAATCGTCTTGGATTGGTCATCTAGGCATGGATATCTGAAGTCGATGCCCAATTGCCCGTGGTTTTCGGAAAATCCTAATACATGTAATGAAGACTTCAGAAAGAACCGACTATGAATTTCAGGATACATCTAAAGATGATTCTATGAAGACTTGTTGTAGGTTACACATTAACCGACATTGTTAATACATACACTTAGTTAAGTGCCGTCTGAAATAAATATACATACATACTTTAGACACACTGTGAAAGTACATGTTTAGAGGCTTGGTAATATGCCGACTCATACATATTTAGGTACTAAGCTACTGAAAATGTAACAAAGGCTTTATTTGGAAGTTCTGAATATCGACTTTCACAACAAGGCTCCATTGTGAAAGTATATGTACCTACTATAACTGAGTAAATACTAATTGTGGTGGTCGCCATTTTGTTAATTAGCTTGAATGTTGACAGTAGCTGTACAGTAATTGTTAATAGAAAAGCGAGCTGAAAATTTGTTTACATTATACGAGGAAATTTTTAATATTGTAAATGGCCTTTTAATTTTTTCTATCTAGCTTTTTTCCAGTCTATGTTGGGGTTGGCTCCCAGTTTTACGAGATTCAGCTAATGTTTCGTACATTTTTTATAATATTATTTAATAATTTCAAAATTCGACTGATAAAGTAGAAACGCTTGTGAAAAATGTAATTTTCACCCGATTACACATCTAACTTTGCATGATTGTAAGATTATGTTCATGCAAATACAACAATGTACCTAAAAAGTTAAATTTCGGACAAAAGTAATAATTAAGTGAAGCAAAAATCCTTGATAACTCTTGAACGGGCAGCTCTGCGATAAATTGGAACGTAGGTAGGGTACAATAATAAGAGATTCACAGTTGCTAAACGTATGAACATCAAATCCCGAAGCTAACTGAGCCATCTCTTATCGAATTACTCATATCAGGTGAGTTTCTCTCTACTCCTCTATTTATAAAGGCGCGGACAACGGATATTTAGTCGATTGGACAGAAATCACCACATTTCACAATTGGTTACCAAGCAACCTTCGCGTTACAAAGCAACCAAGGGAGCTTGCTGGCTTTTTCATCGCTGTTTTTTGCTAGTTCATCGCTGTTAGCTTTAAGAAGTCCCTTAAGTAACGTCTCTGAGTTCAGCAGTTAGTAAATTTACTAGATGTTTGACTTGTGTTAAACCCTAATGGATAAACTACGTCACCCACAGTGCAGGATACTAACAGGAAAATCCGTTCGTGATTAATCGATTTAGCCATTCATTAAACTCTGTGTCCTTATGATTGCTTGCCGAGACAATAGGTAGGTACTAGTTAGTTAGGGATTTTGTAAAATTTTCATATCAACGAAGAAAATTATTTAATAGAATTTTGTACTAGATATTGATATTGAAGGTGCTTTTAATTCTTTTACGCATTTGAATCGATCCAACCATATTAACATTTTGCAGAATAAAGTGCAATATTCGTTTGCTCACTTAAATTGAATGCGTTTCTGTTCCATCGCTTAAAATAAATGCTCCAACAAAAATGGCCATTCTAAAACTATGTAGTAGCTATTTATTTTAAATATAACATAGATTCTATCACCGTGGCTTATTTCCCCTCTAAGAAAGAGCTCTGACCTGTTCATTATGTTGAAGTATTGCCTGACACCGGCAATGAACTATCAGCCAGAGCAGCAACAGGTTGCTATGCACGCGTACAGCCGGGACACCCGCTTATAGAAACCGGCATTTATCTATGTTACACCCACCCGTTGCACTAACTGGTTTTCCTAGCTTAAATAATCAACAGGCTACAGTTGAGAAAATAAGGCGGAGCTCAGTTTCGAGGACGAAAACGACAGCTCTTAGTTTATTTATTCATTTTTGTCCATGTATGTCAACTTGTTTTCATAAAAAATGCAGCAATATAAAGATACACACTCTCTAGTAACTTTACTAATTTCAAAGCGAGTTCTGAATCGAAATCCGCAAAAAACTGGAGTGACCGGAATAGTTTCAGGCATAAGAAGTTAATATAACAGGCAGGGTCATAGTCTTGTAAGTCAAGCCTATAAAGAATCGAATAAAGAAGTCTTTAATAAATAGAACTTTATCTTCTATATATACTTATAATAAATCTGTAGAAGTGAAAATTCTGTACATTGAAAATAACAAAAAAATAAATGGCGGGGGGTGTTACTAGACCGACACCTTACCCGAAAATGAGATGAAACATTTTTTTGCCTGTCTGTCTGTCTGTTTGTTCAGGCTTCACGCAAAAACTACCGGTTCGATTACGATGAAACTTGGTATAGGTATTCTTTATTATCCTGGGCACCACACTGGGAAGTATTTATCCCGGAAAAGGATATACAATAAAAAAAAAACTTAATTTTGCGGTTCTATCCCTAGACCCGATTACTGTACCAACCAAATAATAAGTTTGTCGTAGGTTACGTCGCCGTAGAGTTATTTAGGTTTATTTTTATAAGTCGTAGGTATAGATTTTAATTTTAAAGTATAGGTAGTATATTTGATAGTGTACGTAGTGACCGTAGGTTATTTTATAATACTGTTAGGTAGGATTAATCTTTCGTATAGATATTAGTTTACAGGGATTTTGCTTATTTATTGAGTTTAGATTAGTTATCATCAGAAATAAGTTTATTTAGGTAAGTAGGTATTTTATTTACCAGTTTATGTAGGTATTTTAGTATTTGAGTATTTTTTTAAAGAGGTAGGTATTTAGGTTTTCTTTTATAAGGCGTAGACCGTATAGATTTTAACTTCAAGTATAGGCAGTATATTTGCTAGTGTGTAACGTAGGTTATTTTTAGTACTCTTAGGTAGGATTAGTCATTCGTATAGATTTTAGTTTTTAGGTTTTTGTTTATTTATTGGTATATACATATAAGTGTGTTATGGTACTTCTATAAAAATAGTCTTAAAGATTTCTTTATTTTTGATACGGATATGTTTATAACACGATACCTTTCATAAAGAGACCATCTCTTTCTGCTACATCGAGACACGCTAAGCGAATGAGACTAGCCAGAGGTATGCTCGATAGATAACGTTCTACACAAATAGCACTTTACACAAAAAACTCGATAATAAGTTTCGTTATCCACGCGAACGAAGTCGCTGGCACATCGAAACATCACTATAGTGCAAGAGAATAAAGTGAAATGTAGCCTTAGGATTTTCATTTTAGAAATTCAGTTTAAAAACATTGTTTCTAAATTATAACTTTTAAAATTCTCATTTTGGGTACCTACTCTACAATATCGTACCCAAATTGGTACTCGAAAAGTTTGCAGAAGATTATTGTGGAAGTTTCCAAAGCCATTACCGGGGTTCATAATCAATCTGAGATTTACCCCTTAAACTCAAGTTTATAATGTTTCGTAAGTACCTACTGGAAAGTATTTGTCTCACTTGTCTGGCTGAGACACACTCAGCACGCGCTTATTCAAGATCCCAAGTCAAACCATTCACAAAAAAAGTAAAAAATTAAATCTTTTGTAAAAAACCGGCCAAGTGCGAGTCGGACTCGCGCCCCGAGGGTTCCGTACAAACCTGTGTGTGTGTGTGCGATGTAACTAAAAATTTAAGGTTTTCGGAATTTTTCCTTTATATGTGCTATTAAACATTGCTTCATGCCAAATTTCAAGATTCTAGATCGACTGGAAGTACCCTTTAGGTTTTGATTCCCTCGCGAGTTGTTGCGAGTTTGAAAATATGCGACTTAAATTGCTATTTCTTTTGATTGCGTTGACATAAAAGTTTTATTTTGTTACAGCTTAAAGGTATTATAGACCTGGGTATTTGATATGAATTTCAATTTAATACCTCTACGCGTTCATGAGAAAATAAGTAGTAACTTTAAAATTATCAAAAATATTTTTTATTATTTGATGTAACTAAAAATTTACGGTTTTCGCAATTTTTCCTTTATTTGTACCATAAGACGTTACTTCGTACCAAATTTCAAGATTCTAAATTCACGGGAAATACCCTGTAGGTTTTGATTTCCGTGCGAGTTTCGAAAATTTGCAACATAAACAGCTGTCTGTATCTTTTGATTGCTTTGGCTTAGAAGTTTGATTTTTTCACAGCTCCAAGGGACAGTAGACCTGAGTATTAGATATAAATTTCAGTTTGATACCTCCACGCGTTCCTGAGTAAAATGGTCTTGACAGACGGACGGACGAACGGACGGACGGACAACGAAGTGATCCTATAAGGGTTCCGTTTTTTCCTTTTGAGGCACGGAACCCTAAAAATAACGACTTTAAGAAGGACTTCGTAGCCATTGAAATATTATTTATCAGATGGGAAGCACTTCTACTATGAGTTTATATTTTCTCAGATTTCGACATCGGCTAAGCCGGACAAGAGCCTTTGATTAAAAATTAAAGCTGCCTTTGACGCTACTTATTTAACATGCTGGTGAAATATCAATATGTACTGAATATGCTATGAATTGTTTTACGCTTTCAGAATATTAACCACTAAGTGTGAACCGTGATAACTAGATTGTAATGTAATATAGCAGGGTAATATTAACCATTAGTGTTGTGGTCTCAACGCGGCGGCCGGTTGGCCCATATTGGGCCATGTGTAATTAGATTTACCTAACAGGACATGCTTAGCCGTTTGGAGTATAAACACAATATTGAACATGTGCGGAAGTCCGGTAGACAAAAGCGCCATGCAAAATGGCATTCAGCTCATCTGTGTACTTTATGATGACTAGATGGTGAACACTAATTGACTACATACCGTTTTACGTGCAATTGTATATTTGCATATGCATATTGGCCCGTCTTCGTAGATTATTGCATGTTTTGGCCAAGAAGCTGGGGCATACGCCAGCTTCTTTTTCTTGCCAACCTAAATAATTGATAATGATAAATAAAATTTTCAACCGACTGTCTTTGTTATGATATAACGTTTTTCAATCAGTTAAAGTTTTTCAGTCAAATTCAATTGATTGAAGAACAATGCACTTTAAAGTTCAAATTCCAGTGAAGCGTCTTTCGTCGTCTGTCGATAGTATCGTCTAATTAGTTGGATAAGCCGCTTTTATTAATCCAATTGGTTCTCTCCGCCGAGTAGTGGTCGGCGTGCAGGCCGACGACTTGCAGCGTTGTAATTACTTTAATGCAATTATTCAGTGGTTGATGAACAACTAAGCGTAAGTTACGCTTAGTTCTTCATCCATGTTCATCCATCCAAGGAAACTGAGATTATGAGCATTTTGACGTAACGTTGGTTTCAAAAGCAGGTTCTCAATTCGCCTGAAGGTTTTCGTAAGTTTTGTTACAGATTTGTTAATTTTACAAGATTATTTTTCTCATCGATTACACACATATTATTATCGGGTGTACCTCAGAGGAAGTCTCATTTAGGTATCAAAGAAATTGGTTCTTACAGTAAATTATAACAAGACATATTTATTTTTATTTAAATTTTATACTGACATAATCAGAAGATAAAAATTGCAAATAACACAGTCGTGACACGTTTATCAATCTTACAGACTTCAGTACGTAAAACGTACAAAGTGTAAAGGAAGAGATACGAGAGACTAGTCGCATTAAATATACATACAAATTGATTACGTGAAAGATTACATAAAGTATATTAGGAAAAGATATATATTAAAAAAAAGTAGTCCACTGTTATAGAAGTTTGAGCAAGTCCAAAAGAACAGTAAGGTACATTAAAATTTGCTTAGAGCGACCAAGCCCAGAAATTGATTGAAACAAATCAACAGTAATGCTAACCTAGCCTAACCAGAATGAGTTTTGTTTTTAGCAGTATTATTTAGCAGGGTTTATTCCAATAGCACACGTTCTTTTCTTTCATACAGGATTACAACGTTACGATATATCTTTGCACGTAAGTACTATACTTTGCAAATAGCTAAGTCTTACGTGTGGGGGAACTTACTTTGTCGACATGAAACCAATCTGTGCATAAGGTACACCTGATTAAACTCTTATTAAATTCAACCGTGCATGCAGCTAACATGTAATTGGGAACAACATTGGATTATGATAATGTTCTAAAAATCTTTTTTGTATGTAGATGAATTGCCATTATAGAGATTTTTCTTTAATTTTTCAGAAAAAAACAATTAGTAGAGTATTTCACAAGAAATAGTCTGTAGGTACAGTTTCCAATAATAAACGTAGCTCTTAGTATATTTTAAATAAAACGTTAGTTTAAATAACATCAGTGAGAGATTTAGTTTTTGATGTTTTGGATTGTGAAGGCTCATCATATTCCTTTGATGTTGAGTGCGTGTTATGAATGAAATAACCCTTGCTTCCAATACATCACAAAAAGAGCCTATTACGAAAAGGTCGCTGAAATGGCCAACATCCTAATTTACTAACTGAAGGACGGGCCCCAATTACAATCGCGTCTAAAAATGGACAATCCTGCAAAAAGTCTCGGGATTTTAACGTTGTCATAAAAATATAGATACTGCGAACAGAGATGAAGCTTATATTATAGATATTTTGCATTTGGTAAGTATTAGACGGAAGATAGTAAACGTTATATTTTCTTTCATCAAATATCGAAAATTAAAAAAAAAACCGCTAAGTGGAGTAAAAAGAAGTGCAATTTACTACGCAATATAAAGCAAAACATTTTGCAACGTCAGTACGTCAACAAAAACCTCAAAAACCTCAACACCAGTGATAAGAGTCTAGACATCTATACCAAGTAGAACTAACCAAATCACAAGTACTTGGAATAACTACTATAGGTATATATTGCTATGCAATAGTCGCCGAGAATTACTTAAACAAATATTTTGCCATGAGCGGGGCAAATCAATTGCCGATCAGTACATGATTGATTTGTGGTGTCTCACGTTTGCACACGATGTTGCCGTTTGTATAGCCCAATAAGCAATCGACGGGACATGGCAGTAATATAAACCTTATCGAGAACAATACACACGTTTGAACAGCATCTAATTCATTGTAAAACAATCCAAAAATTACCATTGGAGATTAAATAATATCGATCGAAACTTCCCACACAGTCCGTGTTCCAAATTTCAACAACAAAATAAAACAAAAACAGCTTCTAAATTAGGAACAACATTTGGGTAAGCCAGTTGCTATTTTCGGGTGGATTAAAAGCCCTGCAAATTAAAACCAACATTCTGTTAAACGGCCTTTTGTTACTCTGTGAATCAGGTAGGTTTATTATATGTTCGTTATAAGAATGTGTGTAATCTATTAAAAAATGATTTGATTATTTAAGACAGGTCTGTCAAAGAACGAACTGTAATGTAAAAAACGAGTAGTGCGGGTGCGGTCCCTTTTTTTTATCCACCTTTATTGCCGCAACTTTTTAATACAGCATACTTTTAAAATAGTCTTTTCAAAATCATGCATACCCCGGTTAATCGAAAAATGTGGAAATCGTTGCGCTTTCACGGTTTTTTGATTTTGTCGAAAATATATAAGAATAAGAATAAATTTATTGTTCATTATTACATTATTTTTTAGGACTAAGACAGAATACAGGTAATTTATAAAGTTTTAACATATATATTTCATCTTTAATGTCACGAACAGACATTGGATATTGTTATCACGACAACCGATATGCAAAGAAAGCGAAGCAAAGCTAGTTTTTTAAACGAACTTCAGTAATACGTAACGTGCATATAACAGCTACATTTCCTAGCGGAAATGAGAACCGTTGGGTCTGTGTCAACATCATATGAACCCATTTACAAAGGTTGTGGACATACATTACACGCCCATCATGAGTGCTGAACGAAGTGCATTTGCTTGCTTCAATATTGAATTGATTTAGTACAACATATTTTCTAAACCATTTTTTAGAACATTTAAAACTCATTTTTCTCCAATTATTGTATAAATTACGCAATTTCGGGTACTTACCCAGATTTGAGAATGGATTAATATTTTTTAACTTTAAAACAGACATCGACAAATCAAATAATTAAAGATATACTTACCAATGTGTATTGGTTAATTCGGCAGACACACGTTTCCATAAAAATATAGGTACTGCGAACAAAGATGAAGCTTACATTATAGATATTTTGCATTTGGTAAGTTTAAGACAGACGATAGCAAACGTTATACTTTATTTCATCAAATATCGAAAATTAAAAATAACCGCTAAGTGAAGTAAAAAGAAGTTCAATTTACAACGCAATATAAAGCAAAACAATAATAACTGTGGCGGTGTCATGTATATTTCTGTAAATATATAATAGTGAATATGGACCAATTCAGTGTGGACACTGAATTTGTCCATCATCATCATTGACGCTTAGCCTGCCCATTATCATCGGGCAGGCTAAGCGTCAATCGATCTTGTCACTTCATTTTCATGGTGCACTTCAATAACATTATCCGGAAAAGCCTTTGTCAATTTATTCATTCCAGCGTAGAGATCGATCGTTTTCAATAAATAGACAAGGTAATTTAAATAAAATCAATCTATGGCTTTGTATCTGTTTTAGCAGCGTTATACAAACAGGCAATCTGTCGAAACGAGTGCAGGTGCAGCACAACCAATTTCCGGGTCTCTATCCAGACTTTGTCCTCATTACTCTCGCATAATTTCCTGCGAGGTAATAAAAAATATTCCTATTAACATTTATGTCACTCTCAGTAATAATCTACATTTTATATCACATAGCTGGTATATAAGGTAATCGTAATAAGAATAATATAAGGGAAGGGATTTTCGAAAGACAATAATATTTGCAGTCGGGGGTCCTGTAATGAATTGTTCCAAGTAACCACCCCCGTCCCCCGACTGCAAATATAATTTTTTGCTTTTCAGTTTTTTCGGCGGTTTAATTTTTTTGTTAAAAAGTTTTTATTTTATATTTTTTTGTGGCTACTTCGAGGTATACCCTATCTAATAAAAAAAGAATTATCGGACTACTCTGTAATAAGTTACGCGTGGTAATACATTGCAATCAGTGAGTGAACAATCAACCAACCCCTGTTTTCCTACCCTTAGGGTGGGAATTCTTTTTCCAAATTTATATGGGACCAACTTTGGAGTATACCATTTCCAATATAATAAGAATTATCAAAATTACTCTGTAAAAAGTTATGCGTAGTCAAACATAAAAAAAAAATGTATAAACGCTTCGAATTGAGAACCTCCTTCGTTTTTTTCGTCGGTTAAAAACTCACTTTTATACTTCTAAAAATACAATTTTAATAATACATTTGATTACATTGTTATACTTGCACTGACATTATACTTGATTTAAAAGTGTTGAAATCCTGCTTACCGAATCAGAACTAAATAAGAAAATACTTAATTATTCTGTCAATGGACATCATAAAATTCGATTGGGGAACCAATCTTCATAATACCTTCGCGAAATGGGCGCGGATGATAACGAACGATGTTCCCCTGAAGGGTGCACAGCGGGGGAGCCTTTATCGTTCCGTTGCTTTTGTAGGTAGTCCTCCCTGAAAATTTTGATTGAAACCTATAAGACCGAGCTCCGATTCTCTCCTAATTGATACAGCTTTAACACTTAATTGGCTGTTTTATTTTATTGTTCGACATTTACATGGAAAGCTTAATAGTAAAATAAAACCATCTACAAAATATCATCTGAATTCAGTAGGTACAATTTTTTTATTGTTTCATTAACGGTTTCTTTGTATAATGTCCGAAATTTTCCATTTCTGACAAATTTTAGGCGTGCGTAAGAAAAAGCTGGGGTTAAGTGCATGCCCCACCCACTTACTCAAGGTCACTGGCGCTCGTCGTCGAGTTACGAAGATCCCACCAAAAACATAAATGTAAAAAAGGAAAGCCAAGTTCAATACAAAAATTATGCTTGTCTGTGGGCTTCGCCGCAAAAAGAATGGAGATCTAAAAGAGTGCCTAGTTCTATGCTAAATCCAAATATGTATTTATAGGAACAAAATAACATTATGAACAAGTATTAAACTCTTTTCTTTGGTTTATTGGATACCTATAACAATTGCTGTTATTTAAAAATGTGAGATCTTAAAGTAGGTTAGATTTGACTTGGCCAGTTTTTATCAGAATAAATATATATATATATATGTTGAATAACTTTATTAAATTACCGATGTAATAAGAATTAAATAATAGTAATAAAAATAAACTAAAACTCAATCACCGCCTGATATTACACGGACCAGCTAGTGATGCGCTTTCATTAATCGACGTTGTGAAGCGGAAATAGACATCGATAAGTAAAAACGCCCTAGAGACACGATAAAATAGGTAATCATTGAATGTACGGGTATTGGATCTAAAATGAATAGCACGAAAAAGTTAATTACGGCCGAGACAGACTAATTAAGCGACGAAATAAAGCGACGTTAAGTGTAAAATTTAATTTGTTGTTCTTTGGTAAAAATAATTATCGGTGAGAGACGTTACGATATCATGATATAACAAAAGAGAGTTAAGAATATAAATAAATAAATTTGTAGTGTCTATTTGTCAATAATAATATTGTTTATAATTTTTCTAATTGTTTGTTCCGGGTAGTATTCAAAACGGCTTTACCGATTTTAATAATAATATTCTACTGGATGGATTTTAGTCATGTTTTTGCCGAAAATATTTATATTCCGATAGAAAACAGGTTATCCAGTAAAAAAAACTATGAAATTGGTTTATAATCCAATTTTGATGAAATTGCGCCTACGGGAACGAACAGGACACGAGTGAAACTGCGGGGCTTAGCTAGTAACATCTAAGATACCTTTCAATTGCTCTTTCTATTTTCTATACCTATCTATTTTAGAATATGATACTCCGAAATTGTATTTTTATATGAAACATCGGACGATATCCACTCGCTATTAAGTGATCTGTCATTCGCAGGTATACTTATATACGCTAGTATACTACTACAACTATATTACAGTCATGATATGATACCTAACGAAGCTTGCAAAAATGTAAATTGTCACTAGTTCTTAAGCCAACAATCAACATTGTAACTACTTTTTTGTTTTAAATATGAACCAAAAAAATCTTCTCCAAATATGTTTAGCGTACTGGGAGGCCATTTGTATTTTAATATAAATATTCCAATTTAATAAACGACCAAGTAATTTAAAATAAATAGGAACTAACGTAGGAATTGACTGCACTAATTGTATAATTCTCAACATCAAATTCCATCACTTTGCATTGTATTAGGTAGGTAATACATTAATTTGTATCATTCGTAGGTTTACATTTGAGTTTTTCATCACTACCCGCTATAGAATAAACAAAATAGAACGAGAATACATTTCTACTGCAGTCTGTACTAATAGATTAATAAGAAACTCAGCGTCAAAGGCCCGACAAAAAAGCTTGATCCCTTAATACTGTGTAATTGGACCGTTTCTGTCAGTAATAGTCCGGAATTGGTCTGTATCCGACAAATGACGTTAAATTCTTGCTCATTGTACAGAAACCTCGCATCCCTGTTGATAAATTGTACGTGATCTTGTTTGAGAATATTTCTGTATGAACCAAAATTACTATTATAGTTAAATGTTTCCAAATTATGATAGTATGCTTAATGTAAGAAAGTGAATAAAGCCTGTTATTGAAATTTGAGATTGTCACATATATTTATTGTTTCGAAAATTGCATCAATTTGTTTCCAGTGATTTAATTTATGAGAATCAATTGGATTTTGCCCATACAGTTTCAGAATTAAAGATTCCTCTATTGATTGGAAATCGATATACTTTATATCGATTTCCTTTCCTTTTCAAATTATGAAACAAATAGAATTTGTTTCGCGTCAGTAAGTTGTACGTCACATGACAGTCATAAAAAAAAAAACCTTTTTATCATCGAAGAGAGACTTTGGTGGTATCTGAACATTATCATTCATTTGTATTTATTACTAGCGGTCGCCCGCGGCTCCGCCCGCGTGGATGTCGGTTACCGCTTCAAAAAGCCTACCCAGGAAAGACACGGTCAGCAAAATGATTCCCAGGTCAATTCACAGACACCGACACTAACATCGACGAAACTTTTCTGGTTGATTTTTACACCTTGTGTCCGAAAAACCCAAATATCTTACGAACCCTATTTTTTTTCCAAAATAAAATTTAGCCTATGTTACTCGTGGATAATGTAGCTTTCGAATGGTGAAAGAATTATTAAAATCGGTCCATTAGTTTTTGAGCCTATTCATTACAAACAAACAAAGTTTTCCTCTTTATAATATTAGTGTAGAAAAGGCTCGGATAACAACGATTGCCTGAATTAAAAACATATCGGATATTTTGCTGTCTGCATCGTCCTTTTATTGATATTACAATACAGTTAATGTCTTACGCTTCTCGTTTCATTTCTATTTGATTTCTTCATTAAATATTTAAATATTTAATTGAATACATTTTTTTTAATAAATAACTATTCTACATCCAATAATATTTGGTTATTAAGTATTTACGAAGCACAGTTCAGTACCGCATTAAGCAAATTAGATACTTCGTGCAATTGTTTTGTCTCTGTGTAAGTCCAATAAAAGACTCTTTCTTTTATGAAAGACACAGAACAAAGACTGTAGTTTATAGAGCAATATTCCCTAAAACAGAGTGCTGTTTAATTACCGTGAAATACTTTCAAACATTTTCTACTTAAACCAGAAATTAAGAATAGCTTGTGAAATGTTTTAGTAAGTTCATAATAGTTTTAAATCATCTAACATTACAAAATTCATAACATAACATAACATACCATCACGCCTGTATCCCCGAAGGGTTAGGCAGAGGTGTACCAATGTACACCAACTGCCTCGTTGGCCTAGTGGGTCTAAGTGCGACTGCTACGCTAGAGGTCTTGGGTTCGATTCCCAAGTCGACCAAGGTGTTATTGGGTTTTCTATGAAATTCTCAGTAGCAGGTCGGAGTTTGGATTGGTGCCTGGTTAGTGGCAATAGGCTCGCCCCCTATTACATGGGACCTAAACATACCGGCGTACAAAATTCGGTGACGCCAATAATATATCATAATTAAGAATACCTGAACAAAGGTTGTATAAAATAACAAATTCCTGCCCGCGACTTCTGCAGCCTTCACTTTAAAACTGGATTCAGAGAAGAACTGTTTTATTGTAATTAATAGTTTCAGTAACGATAAAAAAACATTTAAAGCCTCCGAATTAAAGAAAAGTCTCTTGTTTAGATTAATTTCTTCAAGACTGAAAGGCGAATACATTACGTAACTTATCTTTGAGACGTTCTTATATATCTATCGCCACTTTAAACCTTTAAGTGAAAGAGACAACATGAGACTTAACGGTGACTTAAAACTGATTGACGTTTCAGTATTCAGCCATGACACCCGTAAAACGACACAGTCTGTCTCTCAGTTCTAGTAGCTAGTTTATATTGAAAAATACGAGTACTATACTTTTATTTTCATTCGTCCCGTTCTCTAGTCGTACTATCATTTTGCTAGGAAATTGTCAGAAACAGATCGAAAAATATGCATGAGTTTATTGCTTTTAAAGAAGAGCTTAAAAATGGAAAGGTTTTGAATAGCTTCGTGAAATAGTGAAATATTTTAAAAAATTATCGTGAATTTTTTTTATTATTATTGTAGTGGTACATTTCTTACATTTCATCCTCATAAACATATATAACATTTAAATATTTTATTTATTAGTTTATTAAATTCACCGATTGACGTCATCATGTCAGTGCCGGCCACCGCTGAAAATCAGCGCCCCGACACTGTCTCGCATAGGGTCGCTGCATATGCTGAGCGGTGGGCCATTTCGCGTGTTTGTGACGCATATTTATCTTCCTACTTTTGTTTTGTTTCGCTTTGTTATTCCTTCGTGTATTTTAATTATGCGTCATAATCATGGCGAATAAACGTTTTTTCTTTCTTTCTTCAAATACAATATTTTAATAATTATGTTGTTTAAAAACAGAAAATCCTCTTTTTTCGTAATTAAATAAGAAGTAAAATTTATTATGAATTAAACTTAAAATATTTACATACAATAATATAAAAACTAAGCCTACACTAGAAATAAGAAAAATTATAAACTAAATAAAACTAAAAACTAAAGTAAGGCATCAAATATTTTTTAAAGTGAAATTTTTAGAGGAGTTGTTCTGTTATGCTTTGTGCTGTCCACGTTGCTCTATTCTTTTTCTTTAATCATATTATAATGTTTACGTTGATCTTTAAATTGTTAATGCTTATTTTACTTAATTCCCTAAAACGTAAATTACCATGAGAGCTACTATTTTATAGTCACCAGTTGGCGCCACTGACGAGTAAAGTTCTAAAGCTTTAAAATTGTTATTACGCGCATCAAAATGTGCAATGAAATAAAATACCTAAAATGCAATGTAGCACATATAGAAGGACGGCACTTTAATATGGTGACAACATTCATTTCGTATTTAGTGGCTTCAGTTACATTTCCTAAATTAATCCCACCATTTTCATGGCAGTTCTGATAATAAAGTCGAGCTGATGATTATAATTTTAATTTATTTACACAGTATTTCCTCGAATTCAAGTCGTTTCATTTTTAACCTTTTCCGTCGTGTCAAAGTCATGCCAAGTGAAGTGCGGCAGTATACCTGTGTTAAAACAACGTCACGAGATTAAATTCAACGGTGTTAACATATTTTAACGTTCACAAAGTAACGAGGGCTATGAAACATTGGAAAACGCGTAAGTAAGTAGAATACCCGAAAACGTTATACTGTGTCCGTAGGGGTGCGATGTTAAAAATGTACGCGTAATTTTTTCGCTTCCATTTTATGAACGCAACCAGCCAGTAACGATCGAATGCCTATATTATTTAAAACCCAAATGCCAAATTCAAGTACCGAATTCTAAAGTGAAGCCAAAATGGGTGTTGGTGCTTAAATAGGGTGACGATAGCGTCAATACATACATTGAAGTTACACGTTATGTTAAATAATATATCTATTGTTTTTTTTTTTAATACGACGGATGTCAACGGGTTAACATCAATAGTCACTTTTAGTAAATCGCTCAATTTTTACCATAAATTTCTGGTCAAAATTTTATTTTGAATAAATATAACAAAAAAAATATTTTGTTTGGTAATAATATAATTCGTAATTTCGTGTAATTCTAACAAACTTTAGAATTGTTTATCTAATCGTCGACACAAACCTGTGTTTATTATTTGGTTTTCCTCACGACTTTATAAAGCAAGTACATATATTATATATTTATTACGTCCTACCTAACAAGGGTAATAAAATGTTTTACTTCTGTTACAGAGTTTGGTTACCAACTTTTTGTAGAGACATGTTTGAGTAATGATTTATTCAAACGACTGTCATTCCAATGTTATTATAGAACTCCTTTTAATAAATGTATGTTTGCTATATTGTGCTTGGTACTGAGCTACTTCGCTATGACTTGTTGGTAAAATGTTAAACGACAAAACCCAGCTGATTTGCAACGTGTTTTCAAGCTAAATCTAATTATCATTCACGAGTTCGTAGATTTCAATGTAAAATGTGGGTTTATGGTACGCGGTTAAATGTTTATAGCCTGTTTTCAGCGACAAAGAACACCACATCGTTAAAAACGGATTAAAAGGCTTTTGAAAAAAATTGAATGTAAAATTGAAATAGTTTTTGTGCCCGTATCGGTACCGTATGGTTCAAAATGTGTGCTCGTCTCGTAGAAAATGATTTAAAATAGGTAATCCTTCCTGTGACCTAAGCTCAAGTGTTCTCGTGATATCTCGAGAATCGAGGATTGAAACCTATTTTATCTCGGATTTCACAAAAGTCTGCATCGAGATGGTACTTGAAACTTCTTTTACTACTTGAGCGAACTTCAAGTCTAGCTCATCTTTAATGTTCACACATAAAATAATCGCACACATACATTATGAAATGTAAGGTTTGTTTCTACAAAGATACTCAACTTCAGAGGATTTTGGGTGTGTAGAGACGTAAGATACAGAAGTGTTGATGTGAAATGAGACAGAAAGCGAAAAATTATTAATAAGATACGTGCATTAGGTAAACGTTCCTTTTTGTACCCTTCAAGCTTCGCAGGATATGACTGCTTAACCGGACTTTATTTTTTTAGAAGCTTTCCTCGGCTATATGTTTTTACTGATTTTTTTCCACAATGAATCGGCTTTTTCAATATTTGTTTTGGTTATTCTTGTTTCTAAATTATTGCTCGAAACTGCAAACACGTCACACGATAGTCAAATAGGTTCCTGATAACACGCGAACTGCCACCGCATGGACTTGATCATTGCGATCACATTTGTCTGGTCAGCAAATGGTGGTTCCAGGACTTGGTGTTGTGTATGTGTGAATGTCTTGAAAGTATTATGTGTATGTGAAAAAATGTTGTAAACTTAATTGTGAGAAATAATAGCTTTTACTTGATAATGTCAGAAAGTTGTAGAGATTCGTGACTGAATTGAATCTTAGTTTAAAATTGTTTAATTTAAACGCCCCTTTAAATTTTCTTTTAGTCGAAAATAAATGGTTTGCTTAGTTACAATACCATTCATAAAAGTATGAAATAAAGTCAGACAGAAAGTTTTAATTAAAAGGGTTCGGTTATATTAAACCATGAGATTTACACGATAACAATGACTTTTCAATGAATACAAATATATTTCAATGAATATATTTTCTTATCCTCTTAATTATTAAAGGGGTGTCAGATGACGTAAATACATATAAATGCATTATGCGAGATACTTTCTTTTATTTCCTATTTAAACTTACAAAGTCATCAACTCTAACGTAGACTTTGTTATGTTCTCTTGTAGATCATGACCCAGCGATAATCAAGATAGGTGATGTGTAATAACTAAACGTTATTGAAATTGCTAATTAGTCATGTCAACAATAGGTGGAATTAATTACTTGCTTGGCCATATAAAGGAGTTCAATTTTTGGTACAATAGGTGTAATATTAGCCAAGCGTTACAAATTAACAAATACATGCCCATAAGTTTGTATATGTCGTACCTATATTAGTGTCAATTAGCAAAGCCTATTTATATAGTTACCTATATAATTTAAGAACGTTTGACAGACACGGGGCATATGCAGTTAGGATTACTTGCCTGTGTAATTCTTGGCCTGGACTGATTATACATCAGGATGAAAAGTAGCCTATGTCTTATTTCAGGGTATAATCTATTAGTTCGCCAAATTTCATTCGAATCCGTTCATTAGTTTTTGCATGATTGCGCAACAAACATCCGACCATCCAAATGGGCGGGGTTTATACACCCCCGTGACCGGAAAGCACGTAACACCTTTGGTCGTGGGCCTGATCTTTTTCGGTCGGTATGTCGTTCCTATCAAACTATGTTAGTGAAGGAACAGAGAGTGAACCTGTATTTGCGCGAACACTTGTGCTCTACAATTTATGTCCTGCGTCAATTACTGAACTCAAGATTGGCCATGGAAGCCGAAATTTGGTCTAGAGGATTATTATTACACTTTTTACGCATTTCTACGAAAGAACTTTAATTTAAGCATACTAGCATAGACCTGTATTCCAACATTTGGTTGTACAATAAAATGATGGCATTTCATCATTGTTACAGATTTACGCCATGGTCTGCGTGATTTCTCAGTACCAAGAGTACAAAGAAGGTCGCGGCACCGCAGCCTTCGACAATGTGGATAGGGTGAGTACACCAGCCCTCTCTCACTCTTGACTGTTTGTTGAGGAAGCGAGACAGTGCAATACACTGCAGGTAGCAGCGTCTCGCTTACACGACGGCAACAGTCCTGCTTTACGAGTTCATGGTAAGCGAGACGTTAACGATTCTGATACGCGTCATTTTATAGCTCTATAAATGTTGATTATAGGAACAGAGACCCAGGGACAATTTGATTCACCTAGCTCAAAATCCGTCAACTTAACACAGTTTGTTTAAGTTGTACGTAACTTTGCTGAGCTACTAAAACAACAATATTGGTTAATTCCCAACATTTTTGTTGATCTTGCTCTTATAAGGTGTATAATTTAACTCAAATCAAATACGTCGATAAATGTACCATTTATATAACTTATTTTTTATCATTCCCACAATCTATTTGTAATAAATACTCCTCAATAAGTTGGGCAAAGCTACCCCGATTTGTGATCAAATGGCTTACGTAACAATAGATGTTTCATTCCAACATACAGAAATTCCATCGAACAAAACTATGGCATAAACGTTTATACGGTTTCCGTAATATCAAGTAAGAGTTATCGGGGTTTTCTATCAAACGATCTATACTTATATCGGCGATCAAACAGAAAAACTTTTATCGAAACGATTGATGAATGATATCCGTAGAAAGTACTTTTGGTGTTAAATAAATGCCTAACTTCGGCAAAATATCAGAAATATATAGGTACAAATTGATAGGTATAGGGTGTTACTGACGGGTTATTTCTACCCGAATTCTGAAAGCATGGATTTCGATAATTTTATTACCTCATTTTGAGCTGGAATTTTGTGAACTAACTCGTTACCAGATGCACTCTTCACCCCGTTTGGGTAAATACCTCCTTTCGGCAACACCTTGTACAAGCAACATGACAGTTGGTATTTTCGACAATCCCGGATAGAACAGGCTAGTGAGACTATCAAGGTTGCACTTAAATAAATTGCACAGTTGCCTTTCCGTCAGGGATTATAGGTTAACGAGCAAGTTTGGAACAAATGTTCCAGCATTTGAATCAATCATTTGTTCCGTTTTTATTGTACGTGATTATTGGTCGCGGCTAGTGCGACCGTCATTTAGCGGAGTCACGGCAGCTCAGTGCGACGACCGTGGCAGGCGACGCGTAATCCACCAACAATAACATAACCATTGTTTGGTACGCTGTAGGCCATTAGTCCTTTTGATCGCAGTTGGCATGTTAATCAATCAACCTTTACGTATCAAACGTGTGATCGATAATAAATACATATCAGATGGCATTCTCGGAGACAAACACTCGCGACATTGAGAAAAGTGAATGGCATGTCAATATCTTGAAAATATTGTTTACCCACTTCTGTGTAGGCCACAAGAAAATGCGATACAAAGCTTTCGTTCATCTGACATTCGGATCTCTAAAAAGTTTGTATCAAGATAACTGATTTGAAACGTTATCGAGCGTTGAAACTTTTGCATTCAGACGTAGACAGTAAATGACATTCGGTTGGCATTTCTGACTACTGTTTAATAAACCAAGTACCTTCTAATTTCATGGATGTAGGACATTGATTGAATCAGACTTGATAGTATCGTAAAGATACTTTACAAAAGAGAAAAATAGTTGCATGTTTCAGTTAGCATCACTAAGTAAAAGTGGGAAAAAAATCCCCAGGAATACCTACTCTTTATCTCACAATACTAATAAAATCAAATTTAAATTAGAGGCCACGTTAAATATTCAAGTATTTTAGTCCTAAATATTTTAAAAGCCCGACCTACAAGTGACCTTCTAAAAGTTTTGATGTTCAAACGAGATTTAGAATTTGAGTAGGATATCGATAAACTACAACAAAAGTAAATTAGTGGCTTGAAATAAAGGGTTGCTATAGCCTTTGCAATTATTTAAAATCGCCTTTAAACAATGCTATTTATGTTTATTCTTTAATTGGGCACTTTTAATTACTTTAAAACAGAAAAGGTTATGTTTGAAATTCTTGCGATAACAATATGTTAATTATGAAACACAGAAAAAAAAAAAAATATTGTGTAACTAGGACTAGATTACATGACAAAGTAGTTTTAGTACAGTATAGGCAGGCACAGAGTAAATATTAATCTAGTTAATGGGTTGAGTACTGTTCTCCTAGATAAGCTACAGAATAGCCTGTGTTTAGGAAATACAGTTCTGGCCCCCAATCTTAGTAGATGACAAAATTGTAGCACGTGTTATGGTTTCAAAATAACATATTAAGAATTTTATTGTAAAAAATAAAATTAAAATGTACTGCCGGTAAATGTAACAATAGGATTTAGATATAGATAATAATAGTATTATCGAAAGTTCGGTACATACCACAAGCCACTGGGACAACCGTATCAAAAAGGTAGTATTGCATTAATTTATCTATTTTGCAAGTGTTCCCTCAATCTGCAATTTCAGTGAATTTTTTTTCTCTATTTGATGTCCATCATTTAGGTACAATTACACTTTAAAATAAACAATTTGGTTTTAAGGTGAAGGCAGAGGACTAGGCGCTATGGCACAAATTGGGAGAGGCCTGTATAGTAGTAGAATAGTGGTGGACCGCGGTAAAACGATTGAATCAGACCTTGATGTGTCTTAACACCATAGGCTGGTTGATAATCAGCTTATCATGTATCTAATAGTATAACGCTAAGTGAATCCATTACATCCATTTATAGCAAGATATGTATAATGGAATGGAATTAAATTCAGTGGCTTGGAAGTCAATCGCGTTCGCCTCTCGAATATCCAGCGGTGGCCACAACTGACGCTTTGTGGATGCGCGTCGGTTTCTAAGAACCGGCTGGATTATTATTATACTACTAGCTGTATGCAATTTTTTCTACCTAGCACCTGCCTACTACCTACCTACTACCACTTAGGGGTATAAAAAATAGATAGTAGCCGATTCTCAGACCTACTGAATATGCATATAAAATTTCATAAAAATCGGTCAAGCCGTTTCGGAGGAGTATGGTAACTAACATTGTGACACGAGAATTTTATATATAAGAGATATTTTCTGTACTATATTATACAGTGTTGACACAGTGTGCTTTTAATTATGCTACGTATGCTGCCCTTGGTCATTAAGTTTCATAATGCTGAAAAAAAAATAACAGGGAGAGTTCTAAAATACAATGTGATGTGAGGCGATGTTTCTGGATACAAACTTCTAAATAACTAAAGATAACTTTGCCTGCTATTTGTTTGTTTAGATCATAATTTTAATACAACTCAAAAGTTAGTAGCTAACCCGGTTCCCCCCACTAGCACTAAGCAGGTTCTAAATAAAGAAAAAACATTGACTTTTAAACCAACGAAAACCGTGACTACATTTTATAATCAAGATAAATAAAAGCTAACACCTACTTGTTCATAATGAATTAAACTTAAAATATTTACAATTATATAAAAACTAAGCCTACACAAGAAATAAAAAAAATTATAAACTAAATAAAACGAATAAAATTTAATTAAATGTATTTTAATTAGTTTCACTACACGAAAACCTCATTTCACTAACATCTTAGATGCAGAACTTTTAACGAAGAATATAACATTCAGTTGGTAATTAGTAAACTAAATACTTGTGAAACCACGATGTTTATTACGAATACCTCTATAAATATTAAAGAGTTTGACTAGATCTTGGGTATAACTAGCAACTGGGGACAAATTGAAAGCGAAGGTCTTAGAGAATGTACACTGGCTTAATAAGATGTCTTCTGTAGAAATACCAGGTCAAGGATGTATAATTTTTTATGTATACTCGGGAGACTACAGATGTCGTATACATTAGTGTCTTGTTAAATTGACTTAGAAACCCACATAAAGAATGTATCTGTACTTAGCTCGTTTATACTACGCGATAGAGCCCGGAAAACATCAAACGCGCGAAACTTATTTGAAAAATTTATAAAAAAAAAAATCTGCAGACCCGTCTTACCATGGGATACCTATTGTAGAGATCAGATCGGTAAACAATATTCACCCGTGAGTAAGACAGGTAGCAGGCCAAAATAACTTGGGTTTTTCGCAAGGCAGTTAGGCAAAAGAAAAACCACCTATTCGAAAATATTTTCTCAACACGTCATACGTATTTAACAGGCATACATTAATGTTACCATGTTGTTAAACTTTGAATTCTGTCTGGATAAAGGAAAGCCATCTGTTTTAAATTCAAATATTAACATGCCTACGTCACACCACCCGTTCTCTCATTATTACATTTGAAATGTTCATGTTTGTGTGCTGTAAACACTTACATCTACATCCTAAAGAGACGACACTTTGTACATGGATATTAATTTCTATATTCTGTTGGTAGGCCACGGTCCAGTACACGGCGACTGCTCAGCACACCCAGACCACCAGCTCCGCTCCCAGTGGACGTCGTCGCTCCGGCGGCAGACCGATGCCAAGCCGATGCGACCCTGAAGACTTCTCCGAAGCTCCCGCCAGACCCATCAGTAAGCTACCCTTAAATTATTTTAATTTTGATCCTGAACTGTCCTTCTGGAGGAATCCCTTTCCCCTTTCACAGGTTTAATAGAAACCTGTGGAAAGAGGAAAGTGGGGCCTTTTGCCGTCCGATTGCATTTTGTTGTCACTTCTTTTGTACCTTTAATGAAGAACATTATATTTCATGAGCTTAAACAATATACAGGAGACGTACTTAAATGTGCACCAAAATCACAATATTAGCTCTTAAACAATGCTCTTTTGTAAGATACCTTACGACAGTCAAATAGACAAGAACTTAATTAGTCTAAAATTAATACACCTGACTAACAGAATAAATCAGCCTGGGGACCATGAAATTTTAGTGACAGACAGTGAATTCATCAAGCTCACAATGAGATTCAATTTCCAAGATCTGTCTTAGACTTAAGAAATGTCATTGTCTATTCGTCTACTTAGTAATGGGGATTGTAGAACAAGAGAACTAAGCACTCTGACAGTGAATGCTTTTCAATTCATGATATCTATTCAAAATCCTTTGACATATTGCTCGTACCGGTGCAGCGTTAATAAGATTAGAATAAGACCGAGTTTAATTATACCTTTTGTTTCATAAATGTAAAATAGCTGTGCTCCGCCATTTCATTTTCTCCCAAGATGAAATGTAAAAAAAATACGCAAATTCGACTGGTAGTTTCAGAGATTAACAGGTTTAAACAAAAATACTTGTTGTCTTTATTGTACTAATACAATAAAGACAAAAAGTAGTAGTCTAATCTAGAAAAGTAGTAGACTAATCTAGATAATGATAAGAGAATCAGTGACTGTTTTGCACAATATTAGATTGTAATAAAGCTAAGTTACTGAATGTATAAAATTGTTTTTAAATACGTCATCAAAACCTCGTCCTGATATTAAGAAAAAAGTAACCTGGTACCAAAAATAAATGTACTTTTTTCCAAAGTTATTGTTTTATTTACATGATAACATATTCTTGTACAATAATAAAGTAAAAGAACAGACATTTCTATACATATTTTGCATCTGCAAGCTGAACAAAAACACGGCTCAGGTAATCAACCCGTAGTCCGTACACCGAGCAAAAAAAACAGTCACAACAGAAAAACATTCCGATAACAAATGTTGTTGAATGTTTAGCATGTGATGTTTTATGCCTTTCTTATTCTTTCACCTACAGTCTGTGTAAGTTAGAGTAGCAAAGGTATACTCTAGATAGGCAATATTTGGTATTTAATCCGACCCGATCCACGAAATCAACAGGAGATTCCCACCAGACGCGCGTTTTTTGACAGAAATCTCCTGGAGATTTATTAGCGGACGGGAGGTTATAGGTATATTGGCTCAAAAAGCCAGTAAATATTATCTTAAATATATTATTATGAAACAAAGTCGGCTTAGTGACACCATTTATAAATCAAGAATGGAGGAACCGCTTTCATGATCTTTGATTTGTTAGGTTTGTCTCTGTCCCGAATAGCAGAATAACTATAAAAACATCGTTAAAGTTACAAAAAAAATGTGTTACGGGAAGGGAACTACCCACGCGGGTGAAACCGCGGGGCGCCGCTACTTCCTAATAAAGATTAATCAAGTCAATAAAAACAAACGAAACAAAATAAATTTTGATTGATGTAATGGATACTTACTGACAAAGTTTTCAAGTCGACAATATTCTACAAATATGTATGTATGTATGGTAATCTGTGTAAATAAGCTATTAGTTTAAAATACACTGCTCAATTATAATATTAATTTAAATTATGGAACAAGACAATTTCAGTATTCATATCAAGTTGGTCTTTGAAGTATTAAATGCGATAGCACAATATAAAACATCATTTGACTTCGTTCTTTCTCAAAGGGTTTACAGAGTCAGAGATTTTTATATATTTTTAAACCCTGTTGAACCCTGCCCTGCTTAAAATACCTAACACAAAAAAGCAAGAAACATCTTTCTTTACAAAATATTGTTATTACTGTCATTTATATTGAAGAAGTCAAAAAAATTGCTTCTTATTTCTCTAAACCGTATGCATGTAATAAATATTGTCTAAGTATAATGCATTAGCTGACATATAATTTAACAAAATGGCGAAGTCAAGTAAGTGTTGAGATAATTTCGGGCTTGAGTACCGTTAAAAGAAAATATCAAAACAAGCGGTATTGATGAATAGTCGACGAATTCTTATATCGAAATAAATACCAAGTATTTAGTACCTATACATTAAACTTAAAATTAATATTTAATGAGAAATAATAACGAAATAACTTTCTGAGTCAGACAATGTAAACGCCTTACGTTTACATTGTAAAAAACATGAAAATAAATTCAAATCAGTGTTACAATGATATTCTAATAGAAGTTTAAATTACTGAAAACCTTTTAAAGGTTTCAAATAGCTTTGAAATGCGAAATTATGTATTTGTTATATTAAGATAAATAATTTAGGTATGTAGCATAAAATGCATCGTTTGATGCTTTGCTTTGCAAGCTGAACGATTGCCTAATGCGTTTATTTTCTAACACGACGGGTTCAGTTTACTAATGACTAAAAATTACAGTATATTTCAGATACCAATTTATCCTTAAATCAATGACACTGAATAAGTCACGTATATAGGTAATATATGAACAACAAGAAAGTTAGAACAAGCTAGGTTATCAGTATTGTTGAAGAACCCAACGAATTTGTTACAGGTATTTTTTCGTTCATTGTCACATGAAATACACCACCTATCGCGAAATGTTTGTACACCATATTTTAAACAATACTGCTATAACTTCAATAACTGTATATAACATCCCGATCCGAAAAAACGAGGTCACGAAATTTAAATCGGTTCTCTGATTGGTACAATAAAAATATTAGAATTGTAAAAAAACGATTAGGCCTGTGTAACTTCCCACTATTGAACAATATAACTCCTCTGAACAATCTGAATCTTTTTTACTGAAAATTATAATAGTGCAGAAATTCCTTAAACTATGTAACTATAACGAAAAATGAATGAAATTCCAAATCTAATAGCGTTTAAGTTCATATTTGTCCAGCATCGGTACTGGCGAAGCCAACGCGTTCAGCTGTGAAGAAACACGTGCAGTTCCCCGACGAACAGAGCTGCATTGAGGAGGCTGCTGAGCTGCCCACCCAGGCTGGACCCGCTGAGAAACCCGGTGAGATATTTTTAAATAAATATATAAATTACTAGCTGTGCCCCGCGGTTTCACCCGCGTTAATACCTATATTTCGTTCCCGATGTCTTTATCGTTACTTTGTTATACGGGGCAGAGACGAATCCAAAAAAAATAATATTTTGAAAATCGGTCTACCCGTTCTTGAGTCAAATCAAATCAAATCAAAATATTTTTATTTCAAGTAGGCCTTTTTAAGCTCTTTTAAAACGTTAAATTACTGACTCTAGTTGCAGGTTCCAAAATGTCATTCCAATAGAGAAGAACCGGCAAGAAACTCCATTTTAATTAAGAATTTTAGTTAAGAATAGTGTAACTAACACCTCGCGGTTCCATACCTCTTTAACCCCGTTACGTCTTTAGTTCCTTTACTAATTTGTTAATAGTAAACTTACTATGGAATAATGAACATTAACAAACAAGTTTTACTCCCGAAAGGCTAAATTGCTATTATTATCAATTCGCTTATTATTATGGTGCCGTCTAACAGAGGGGCGTGAGCATGCGATGCGAATTTTTTTAAATAACTTACATTTTAAAACTTGTGATATCTTTCGAATGGAATGTCCAAATTGAAAAATTCAAAAAGTCATATAATGGTAAATTATTAAAGCAGACTTGCATATGAAGCCATTTATTTTGATAAAAAAATTAAAAAAAAATGCAAAAGACACTTATTGTGACATAACTACAGTAGTTAGACATATGCTGTCGCAACATTTTTTGTAGATAATTATATGTTCTACAAAGACGTAGTACATTATTTGGTTCTATAATCAATAGTTTTCGCAGCGCACGCGATGTAAGAAAGTTTTTTGGTAATTTTTTCACACCTTGGGTTATATTATTGGAGTTTTAGTATGGATCCCTAACTTTTTTGAAAATTTAATATAACCTATGTTCACCGGAAATAGTGTAGCTTCCCAACAGTGAAATAATTTTTCAAATCGGTCAAGTAGTTTCGGAGCCTATTCATTTCAAACAAACAAACAATCAAATCTTTCCTCTTTATAATATTAGTGTAGATTTGTACTAATTTTTACCCAAGTGCAAGTTCCCTAGACCTCAGACGGAATCAGTTCTTATTGATATTTCGTGCATGTAAACTTAGAACGCGACTTGCTATCACAATGCACATTCTTGAGTCCTTAATGTTAGCGCTGATTCCGTTTAGTATTATTATAATATGTAGTTTCTTACATACAAAAAAAAACCTACTAAATCAATAACAGAATGAATGCCATTGCTTTTAATAGAATTCAAACTCGCAATATTTTTAGCTTCAAATTACTGTGTGTTATTAATTTGTATTTAATGTGTGGAAGTCATGCCATCAATTGCAGTAAAAGGCTTCCTTTATTCATATAAAAATAATTTTAAACACGCTTTTATACGTGTTGGATAAGTTTAATCACAACTGCATGTCCACTATAATAATATTGCTATCGTAAAGTGATGTCTAAAGGCTAGATCACATTGAGCTGCACTGCACAACATAGCAGGGGCCCGATGCCGCTATTTTAAGTCAGTGAGTGGCGGTTTAATAAACGTTCCAGTGTACTTGTTATTGTGCCTAATTTTCGTATTCAGATAAGAACAATCACTTGCAATCCTACAATGACAACAGTGGCAAGAAGGTGTACATTTGTCATTAAACTAAAATTATCTGAATACGAAAATTAGGCATAATAACAAAATACACTGGAACGTTTATTAACCCGCCACTCACTGACTTAAAATAGCGGCATCGGGCCCCTGATGTGTCGCAACGAAAATTGTTTCATTATTGTCTTTTTAGTCTGTTTTTTTACATTAGGATTACATATTATTATTATCTTGTATTCTTTTAGCTCACGGGTTATCCTCAGTATGAGAATCTCGGTCCTTTGAATGGGGACACAGGTCCAACACGCAGCGGCCTTGTTGAGAACTTTACTCTAAGATGCATTAGGGCATTTACCCTGGGCCATCCACCCCTGCTCTATGGGAGAACAGACATGGACGGCCCAAGGTTGATGCAAGACTATTGTAAATAAATGGGATTTAAAAATGACATGGATATTGATTGGGATGTGTTAGGTGGATCAATTCCTTAAACAAAAACGAAAAACTATGGTACCTGCCTTCTAATACATTGGAATGCACTCAAATAGTCCTGGGTGTGTCCCGAGATGGTCCCCCCAAAACGACCGCCACGATAGGTAGCGAGGGGCAACACCGTATTACTATTATTGAACTAACAATAGGACATATACATACGCATCGGATACTATGTTTTTTTTGTTTTATTGTACCAATCAGTAAAGTTATAAAAAAGGACTTTTTAATTCACTAAAGAAGTCTTACTTAGGGGCTGGTCTAGAATTTTGTGGGGTAAACTTGATTTACTATGCAGCGGTCATACGTTATAACCTTGACAATTGCATAACAAATGGGTTTGTAGCTGCTCTTGTTCACACCGTAATTATTTATTTACATAGTGCGACACTAATAACTTTGTAATCAATGAAAATCGATAGCACATTAATATTCCATATAACCTTGCATCATATGAACCAACTAGCATGTTGGGAATTAATAGTCTTCGCCGTCATGAACAGTTCTTAATATTTAATAAGTCTTAGGTACGATTTCACAATAAAAACTGAGTCCAATGAAATCGGTCGTCCGTGTGAGAAAGATGGAATTCGCTGTGTAGATAGATCATGATGAGTATAGCCGTTATCTACACATGGATTAATGGAAATATTAAAGTATAAAATGCATATTTAGTGGTAATTAGTAAAACCAATTTTAATCACAACTGATGACTGATGACGATATGTGAAATGTCCTGTAAATTTCCACTGATCACTTCAACCACTCATGTTTGCTTGAAGAGCCACTTAGTTTCATGAAGTTCTTGTTTACGTCATATAAATATTTGCATGCAATGATATCAGCCTTTTACCATTGACTTACACTTACTCTATTTTTCCCCCTACCTATCTCTCTCTCTGGTCGGTCCCTCATGTCTGACGATCATGCATGTAGAGAGCATTTAGGTTGCATCTGGGGCGGACTTACTACCAAACATATTACTGTCCCAAAGCAAGACGCAAACCATATTGTTTTACCTGTCTTTTTTTATGAGTAATCTTACATTTATTTCAGAAATTTAACTTGAAATATTTACAATAATATAAAAACTAAGCCTACACAAGAAATAAGAGAAATTATAAACTAAATAAAACTAAGAACTAAAATAAGGCGTCAAAAAATTAATCCACATCGCTGTCGACTGGGAGTGTGCCCAAAAGGCTGGCAGCATTGCCACGTTGTATGGCAATGCTTATTCGCTGACCTAGGTAGAAGCCAGCCTTTGGGTCACGCGAAGTGTCAACTAGAAACCTGTCTAGATTCTGTCACAAAGGCCTTTAGGTAGATATCAATGACTCACATAGTACGAACAGATGGAGTTCAATATTTCGGAGCCGAAAGCCGACATACATAAATGTTGTGTCTTTGTTGACTTGCTTAGTGACACATGAAATATTATATAAACAAAATCCTTCAACGAACGATGTGCCACACATTTTAATATATTCGTAACCTCACTCAGCTTATTATGTGAGAGCGCATGAATACAAAGTTCACAAATCTTGTAGGAAAGTATGAAATATAGTCCTGTCGCTCAAATATGAGCTTCAAAAATAAAAAATAGGTTCTCTTTTACAGATCGCGGATTATCGCTATTGTTCTAAAAGTTTCCTTTGACATGTCACGTTGCACCCATTCAACTGACCGCGAGCGTGGATGCCATTCAAATGCGATTGTGCATGTCAGAATTAAATTATGGAATAAAGCCCCCGATGAGTTGAAGTCTTTGTGGTTCAGCGAGAACAATCGTGTGCACAGGTCCTTTGGTAAAAATTCCATCATCCATATTTAAGCCGCAGACAAAACCTACTAACTACCCTTTGATTACCTGGTACCCTGGTACTACCATATCTGCAAAAACAATGAGGCTTAAAGTTATGACTTTCTGAACATGGAGGGGTGTCGGAATACGAACGGAATTATTATACCTAATTAACGATGTGTGCAAATTGAATCAAAAGGTTTTTAGTGCTCATAAACCATGAACAAAAGGCGCTGAAGGAATGTTAAAGTTATAAATCTAAAATCTAAACTACTTTAATTTAGCCATTCCAAGATGTTTTCAGCAGAAGAACGGGCATGAAACTCACTTTTTGATATAATTATTTTATTTCTTGACCTATTTGTGGGGGAACATAAAAACGTAATTTTATGCATAGATTAAATTTAAGGGCCAACTAATGTTAGTACAAATAAAGTTTAGTTTGCAAAGTTGAAATTAATAAAACCTTCAAAAAGAAAACTAATCACAATAGATATTTAACTTTATGTTTTTGTTTAGTAATTTAAATGTACGTGTATGTTAAAAGGATGTTTGCCTGCAATGAAATCTTGTTTAGTAAATTGTTCTATCAGTTTTTGTCAAGGAAATGCCATTTTCTATTTACTCACAGACATTTGGAGATATCTAATATCAGTAAAAAAGATATTCGTACCGAGTTCCTTTTACTATACATTTCAACACTTTTACTTTACTACCTTTTTCCAATACCCATTCTCTAACTTTATTATCTTTTCCTGATGATTGCTTTTTGTTTCGATTTTGGCAGAATCCCAAGAGGGTTTGACAGAATGTTTCTTTTGAGATAAATTACGAATCACGTCTTGCTAGGAGCGAAACATCTAGTTAAAGCCATTTGTCCTTGTAATACTGATCTATAAAATAACGTGCTACAAACTAGGACTATTAGCGGTTTATTGCGATCAAAGTTTTGCGATTGCTTCGCCTTCGTTATGTTGTGGGGAAAGGGGAATGTGTGGAGTTATTTGACTGAAACAAAAAAAACAATATTAATGGAACATTAATCACTGTGTCTGAACATTGTTGTTTGTCTTCTGTACGTGCTTTCCTTGGATTATAGTAATGAGTTCTGTACCATTTGTTTCGTGTAATTTTTTCCAATTACAGAAGGTGTAATAGAGTTAGGAATATAGAAAATACATAGTCTACAAAAAAAAAACAAAGTTCTCCTACTGAACTCTTTATTCACAAATTTTAATTATCCATTTAAGATACATTCTACGTCAGGATTGCTTTATCATTACTTACCATTATAGTAACACCCTAAATATTCCAATCCGTAACTATTCTCTATATCTATTGTACGCGTCTTTTCTCTGAGTTCGTTTGTTCGTTTCTTTAGTTAGAGTTACATGTAACACAATATTTGCCATCAAACGTATTCATTTGGACAAACACTCGAATCGCTGTGGTGAAATATATGGGCCGTCTCGCTACATGTTGACACAAGACACGCTCGACTGAATGAACCATCCAATTGATATGGTACGATATCTTTGTATAGAAATGTTAAGTTGGGACACAATAAATACATTAAGCAAATATATTGGAGACATTTTGACGGCCTTGTCATACACCGTGGAATACTATGAGTAGTTTTTATAAGCTAACACACAACATCATACAGAAAAGTTTTGCTTTATAAAAACAATAAACGGAATTGTTAGTTAGAATTGTTATTTCTAAAAAGGTTGGATAAAAAAATATCAAAAGAGGTGAGCATTATTTTGGATCTTATTGACAGACCGGTCTACAAGGTGGAACATGAGGCAACACATTTTCGTTAAGCGTTCACACATAACCTCATCATACTGAGTTCAATTAATTATATTCACTACTATTAACTTTGTGAATATTAGATAAGATATGGTTTTTTTTTTTGTCTTTTTGTTTACCTTTAGTGCCCACCAAGTCAGGATCTGCAAGTGAGAGCCCAAGGAAATCTACAGCTGCAATGCTTAAGTATTTTAGACATACAGTACCTAATACAAATAAGTTTTCTATTAATTTACTTCTAATTTTAAAACCAAGTCGGTTATTTAAATTAATGATATTTGAAAGATGATAATGTATTTACCTATTTTATTGCAAAACAATATTAACGTTATTTACAACGTCCTTTAAATTAGTGTTCCACTCATCTCCAACATGCACTTCTGTTTGTGTTGACAGCTTTTCACGATTTTCAGGCATAATGGCGTGTCAAACTATGACCTAAAATCTAGATTAATAAATAAACTAAACGTGTATCTAAACAGTATTCCTATCGCACATAATGTACATAAATACGTAAGTCAAAGCACGTGGCAAACAGGATAGCTGTATTAATCTCAACGTAATTACTCGCTGTAGCTTTACCGTGTTTTGCCCTTTAATTACAAAATTGAAGCTCGACTAAGACTTGTTAAGTAAACAATGAGATTACGCACAATTAAAACCTGTAGGTATACAAGGTGTTACCAAAAGGTTATATCTATGTAAGAGAAGTGTAGAGTACATCTCGTTGAAATTCAGATGCAAGTATGTTATATCAAAGATTTATTTTGTGAACTTACTCAAGTTACTGTATTTAACCTAACAAGGTTAGCTGCCTAACCTTGTTAGGTTGTTAACGTTGGGACGATTTGGTTTCTTAATATTTTGACAATACGTTAGTGCTACATAGAAGGCTGTTTGTATTGTTAGAAAATAGTACGGTAATAGACACAATTTTTCGTTTGTACTTTAGTGGGAACAGCTTCTCGTAACTGAACGTAGTGCATAAACTCCAAGTTTATATTTCTTTCCTCGCCTCGTATTTTTAAGAGACTTAAAAAACGATCCGTTCTCAATTCAAAAGCTTTCTTTGCATGTTAGTTCGACGAAATATCCAGCGTTTTCATGAATGGGATATACCAGTACTGGGCGTATAAGTCGGTTCAATATCTACTAGGTATTAAGAAGTATTTAAATGTCTTTGTTAATATGTTTGGTTTTATTCAGATGCTCGCGTGATCTCGTCGCTGTGGATGGAGCTGGAGTCGGAGGCGCCGGTGCCGGAGCGCTGACGCCGGAGGAGCGAGCAGTACTACCGGCCCGTCTCCCGAGCTCGCAACGAGCGCCGGAAGATGTCCGCTGCCGGAGTACCGCCCGCCGACACCGCTAACAAGGACTCCTTGTAAACACGGATTTACTGGTGAGGATTTTGTGGCTTTGTAGGATTTTCTGTTTCGATAAGTCTGTTGCTCTATAATAAAGGCCAAAGTCGTGCATTTGTATGCAAAGCTATCAGCCCCACTCTCAACGGTGCATCTCCGGAAAGGAGCGTCCCTGCTGGAGATTGCGGTAGTTTAAATAATTTTAAATTCACGCGTGGACTCCATTAAATGGGAAGGGTAAAGCACTCTAGTGGTTATAGCCGTTAAGAGTCCGACATACCCCTCTGCCTTTCCCAAGGTAGAGTAAACTCAAAAGGAGTTCTCCGGGCAAGAAAACTACCATGCATCAATTATTATGAGGTTTTAGATTCCAATATTGGTGTCCAGATTTCCTCATTATGTTTTTCTTCACCGCTTGGCAGTGATTTGATAAAGTCACATTACTAGCCTAGATTTGACCCTGCAACGAATCTAATCGTTGAACCTTTAGGCCAATTGACTATTCTCGGGCCTATTGCGCAAATAAATAGACATCCAGTCAGCACAAAGTTAAATAAAACTGGTTGACGCTCATTAAGGGCAACCGCGGCCAAGTTCAAACCTCGAATAGAATCTTAGTCGTACAGGTTTACACGAAAGTTAGACATTTAAATAAAGAGTCTTAGTCGTGTTTTTATATTTATGGCCTAGCTAGCGAATAAGGTCGAAAAAGAAAGGCTCATAGCCTAGTATTTTTAAACAATAAAAGTTGATTGATCAATAAACAAGGCTGGTCAAGGTTAGCCATAGACGAGTATAAAATATAGTCATCAACATAACAACCCACCCGAGCTCAGACTATCAGTACATAAAGACCATGAGTCTACCAAAAAAATCTAGTTCTAGTTTCTATCGTGTCATCTAGAGAGATAGCAGGTAGGTACAAGCAAAACATTATTTACGAGATATAAGGCATTTCTAGTTTTTGTATTACGGATTTCTAAAACTTTATAGTAAAAGTATAAATTGGACATACCTATATTAGCAAACAAACACAGTTTTTTTTATATTTAAATTAGACAACGTAAATTCTAAAAAAAAATTGAAACCAGGTTTATTTTCTGTTATATTGCGACCTGTGAGTCAAATTACAAAACTAATAAAATATAATAAAATTTGCCAAAGCTTGTAAAACAAGAAAGCACTCGAAAACTTGGTTTTGACCGTGACGTCACATTGGCTTTTACAGACGATAGTTATATCCAAGACTTCTATAAACTTGGTTCATTATGAAACATGGCGTCGATCCGTCAATAGGCGCCGACGGATGTAGCGGATGTGACGGATATAAGCCTCTATCATGCCGACACGTCTTCTAAGATACTAAGGGCCACCGCAGATATGCTACTTTTAGCATTGCCGATGGGCGATTACTTAGCGGTCTCTTTTTAGAAGAGAAATACAGCGATTGACCTCTACAGTCGCGCTCTTGAAATCGCCACAGATTTCGTTGCTTTTACAATAAATAGGAAAGTAAGCGACAGAAGAACAATAATCTTCTTCTTATATATTAAATTCTCGTGTCACAATGTTAGTTACCATAGTCCTCCGAAACGGCTTGACCGATTTTTATGAAATTTTATATGCATATTCAGTAGGTCTGAGAATCGGCTACTATCTATTTTTCATACCCCTAAGTGGTAGTAGGTAGGTAGTAGCTAGAAGGTAGGTAGTAGGCAGGTGCTAGGTAGAAAAAATTGCATTGCAACGCATGCCGGGTACAGCTAGAATTTTATAAAATCTCGATGAAGTGTCGATAGAATCTCGAAACGCGCACTTATAATACTTCGCTGGAACACGGAGAGTCGCCAAGGCTCTATGCAGCATCTACGAGTATGTAGTCGCATAATCGCCAAACGCCTGTGCTAAAAGTAGCGTGTCTGCGGTGGCCTTTTTCCCCACATAAAAACAAAAACCAAGTATTCAGTGAACCAAACCGTAAGTATCAATTTTGGGTTCTTATCCTTCGTAATTCCCGGCTGGTGCCGAAGTCGAAGCAGGGTTGTAAGCGGGTCGCCCGGTGCCCTTGAACTGCTTTATTGAGGCCACCGACCGTCTGGACTGCTAAATAAAAGTTGAAACCAAATGCGCCTTTTATTTTACTAGGTGTAAAATAAAAGGCAAACGAAAATGTTAGTCATTTTAATAAAAGGCTTAAATTGAAATTCTGATAGAGTTATGTTATGATCACAAAATTTTTGCATCTATTTATATTCTTTACATTTGTGTAAACCAAACAGATGCAATATTACTGTCCCACTGGTGAGCAAAGAACTGTAGGACTGGACAACTGACTCAAGATTTAGAATAGCATAAAAACAATACTTATTGTATGGTACCTGCGTAAAACAAGAGAAAATATAGTTATTGCTTTCGGCTTCTTTTTAGGGTTCGTTGTAATTTTCATTTACGTTCGTGGTCTAGTTCATTACTTAAAGCTATTATTCATAAAGTAAATGTTAGCCTGTATTAGAACCCTCTCATGAATTAATAAGCAAGGTAACAACAAATAAATGCGGACAACATGACATTACAATACGCTGATGTCCATGCCATTATTTTTAGTCTACTTATGCTAATGCACCCTATTTCTTGGTAAATAAAGTTTACTTTAATATTACCCATTAGGTAATATCACAGATACACTGTTAAGAAAATAATTTAAAAATCATGTAGTTCATTGAGTAACACGAGTCTTGAAAAACATCTTGTGCTGATCTTACAACTACGTGAGAAAGATCTATAAATTCACAAAAATGTAATCTCATTCCTTTTCAATCTTGTAGCATTAATATGTCGAAAAAATATGGGTGATTGTAATCTTCGACTAATACATTTTCTCTGTTCAATTTCATGCGCAGCTATATAAAAAAAAACCTTTTAACCGGTCTATTGCTTTAGGATTACGAGTTTTTTGACTTAAAAAGGATTTCAAAAAAAAAATCCGCAACTTTTTCAAAAAATAGTAAATGAATGCATTTGACATAGGAAAAAGCATGCAATCCTTTGGTTTTTGGTTGTTTTTGTATCGTTATCGCAACCACCACAAAGACCTTTGGCTTAAACCCATGTAAAAGTTGATAATTAAAAAACAATTCATAAAATTGACCCAACTCTTATATTCTACTTTTCTCAAACGAGAACAATTTATATATTTTTATTTACAATTTATCACATTTATTTATCATATTAATTTATTTTCTTTAATGGTTTATAACGATAACTCTCGGGCTCCACCGGTCAACGTCAAACGTTAACGCCGGCTATCGCTGAAAACATGTCCACCTTACGTAACCTTGTTATTTAAAATTGCAACATAAAACAATATTGTACACAAGAATAAAATGCTGTATAACATTCAGTGTCCACATTATCTGAAACATGTTATATCGCAATTTGTATAACATGTTATGTTATATAGTATATACGCACCTTTACACGAATTTTAGAATATGTTGAACGATTACCGTTTTTCCACGTATTGTTATTTTTTCTATGCGTCCATGTGGCGTGAATAAACGTATTTCCTTCTTTCAAAACATTGATTGGAGGCTACGGTCTATTTATTCAACGATTTAAGTAGTAATCGAAACGTGATTGTAAAAGGAGGTTCGTAGGTTATCATAAGCCTGGTTTACAAAATGAAATCGAAAATCGCTAACATGCATCTGAACAAACGTGTTAATAAGTAGTAGTTTCTTAGTGCTCTGTACAGGTATATAAAAAAGGCCGTTTAAGTAGTTAATAACAAGAACCTCCTTTTTTTTGAAGTCGGTTAAAAATCAGTCCTACTTTAAAAAAACGGTTATAAACCAAAGAAGTAAAGTAGCCGACTCTAAATTAGATACTTTTCTGCAAAAAATACTTATTAATTAATTGTTTTGTCCACAGATACACGACGACGCGATTTGGATGTACGCTAACAGGGTAATGCTAATAAAAACATGTTTGTAAAACAAATGTAATCTACTGTATTCTAAAATACTAATTTACCGGATTGTTAACACCGTGGTACAGTTAACCCTAAGCGCTGAACTGAAAAAATAATAATTTTACTTCATTTATTTGTGGGTACTCGAATTTTGATACACTATTCTGTATTTTTGTGTAATTTTCCTCCTTTAGATTTCTTTATTACACTCTGTTTGGGTACCTACCTACCTACCTGCTTTCTAATCATTACTTTTAGTTATCGTCTTTGGGACTCTATCCCCCAATAATATTACTCAACACATATAACCGATTATATTACACCAATATCAATATCAAATAAATGTTTCAATTTATGTCACTAGATACCTAGATGTTTTATGATAATAATACACAATATACACGCATTCAATTAATAGTTATCTTATTATAACAATTTTAATGGATTAAATATAATTGTACTCACATAGTCATATAAAGCGCTGTTTAATTTATTACTTAATTTTTTTTTTGTTGGAAATTATGAGTGTCTAAATTAAAGTGTATATTTGATTTGAATGTATGTTTACCGGTTTTTAAATTGATTGTCGTTTAAGTCGTATTATAAGTAATTGTGTTGCTACTATAATTAAGAAGCTTCTATTTAAAGTTTTAATTGTAATGTATATTTTAATAAGTGTTAAGTTGTCAAATAATTTATTATGTTAATTATGGCAATTCTAGTCTTCATGCATAATTAGGTTAGTAAGTAGATGTAAGAATTGAATTATTGTATTAGTAAACAATGAATTAACTGATTAGATATAACTACTCTCTTATATTTAGGAGTGATCTTAAGAGACATATTCGAGACTTTACTCATATATATTGAAATTTTAAAATTTATCGTAAACCTGGCTACGAAGCTACGACTGCGATCTTTTCTACAAAAATTAAGGGCATCCCTTTATAAAATAATTTAGCTAAACAAAGTTTGCTAACTATTAATTATTGATTTACTTTAAAAGACAGTACATTTTAGGTTAAAATTGTGAGTATTATTTACCAATGTTTTCCCCTTTTGATTCGGATTAAATACAAGCACCCATTTACTACATTCGCTCTTTGACCACTCTTGAATACAACGTTGCAGTCTTAACGTCGACCCTCTGACGTGTTGAAATTACCTAACTTGATATATATCCATAGGTTAATTACATTCATATTATTATGAGCAGAATAAAAAAAAAATAGCGCATTAAGCATGATTGGAAAAAATAGGCAAGGCAGACTGGCTAGTGTGTACGAAAAAAGAACCGTCGTGGAGTAAAAAGGGTACTAACTTTTCTATAACGACACCTGAAAATGTTATAACCTTCATAATTTCAAAATATCAAGATGTTACAGTCAACAATGTTGTCAACATAAGAAATACGATGTTAAATACAGCAGCGCCCTGAAATCCTAAGACGTTTCTCTTTCCGCACAGACTACAGCCTCATGAAAGATGTACCACTGTGAACGCTGATTAGTTGCACATTTATTAGTATAATACATTTTGAATCTCTGTGAACGCTAAATAGTCGCACATTTATTAGTAAAATACATTTTGAATCTTAATTTGTTCAATGTGTTTTCTTAAATAAATGTGTCCTAATAAATACGTGTTTTATTTTTCCCTCGCCAAATCCATTACATTGTCCTTACACAGTCAGACACACAATATTAATAAGAGCTATCTGTTTACTGTCGAATTCTGCTAGAAAACTGATTACTATAGCAGAATGTAAGTAGGTAACTATGTACAATTAGTAGTCGTAAAAGCACTTCACATCCGATAGGTTTAGCTCGGTCTCTACCTACCTACTCAAGTTTAAACCGATTATTACTAAATTAACAAGATGTAGATAAAATAATAGTAGGCAACCTGATTACTTTATGTAATGAAGGAAAGTATGATGAAGAAACTCGTAACTAGGGCAAGGAATAAAATGTTCTGGATATTGTATTGATTAGCTATATTTTTATAATGGGTAGCAACCATCTTAACTCTAGAATCTTAAAAACTTGGTAAGTAGTTCGTTTAGGTATTTTTAGAGTAAGTAGACACGATGAAGTTCAACCCAAAACTTAATAAACCATAATGCAGGTGGCCTCGATTTCTGAGAAAGCTAAAATTAGTATCCGCGCTTCCCTCTAACACCCCTCGTAAAAGACGCTTTTGCGGAATAACTCATTTAGCGAGTCCTAAAGATTTCATACTAATGTACTTATGCCTACAGAATTTGAGATCAGGTCGGAATTTAAGATAAATTCATCTCTTATAATTTGTGGAAGCACCTCTACCTACCTATACTTGGTAGCGCAAAAGTAGTGTCATAAAATAAATTGGCTGGATACCATAAAAAGGGCTGTTTTCATAAAGAGTTTATTAAAATTTATGTTCATTCAAGGATCATATTATAACGCTCACTTGACCGCCTCCTAAGTATTTATTATGCTCGCTTTATCGCATATTAAATCACACAATATTTGGCACTGAAATATCGATTTCTTCTTTAATTTTAGGCTTGCAAAGTTTGTGGTTTGTTGTGGTAAACACAAGATTAAAATAACCCACACAGGTGAAAGTTTTCCGCCGCAAACAGACACTTTTAGGCGATGCAATAGTTATTTATACATGCGCCTAATTTTCGTATTCAGATAAGAACAGTCCCTTGCAATCCTACAATGACAACAGTGGCAAGTAGGTGTACATTTGTCACTAAAATTAGGCACAAAAACAAGTAGGTACACTGGAACGTTTATTAACCCGCCACTCACTGACTTAAAATAGCGGACTCGGGCCCCTGGTGGGTCGTCTGTGCCCCAGATAGGACAGATTTCGTTTGTTTACGGAAATAGGCTTCGTCGCTATTTATGATCTGGATACGAAATCATCCACACAAACTAATAGTATTTATAACACTGAAAATCGGCCGCTAAGCGTTTGAGGTTTTAGGCGCAGATTAGAAGCCTAGTAATTTAATTGAAAGCCGACATTTGATGACGGGCAGGCAAGTAGCTAAATGTGGTTGATCCAAGTTATTTGCCGAGCTGTTTGATAGAATGGCTGAGTATCATTCAGGCCGTTAGTTGGACGACGCCGATTAATAAAGAGCCTAGGCTGTTAATTAGATTCTATCTCCCGAGTTCAGAAAAGTATACCTACTTATAATTTAATCAAATTAAGTTTAAAAGCCTCTTGGTTGCACTCAGCAGTGTTTTGATGACCCAGTTACAATGATCAAGCGAACGGACTAGTAAAAAATAAATTTAAAAAATAAAAAAACCCGACTGCATAAAAAACACTTTAAATAAAAACTGAAAAGTAAAAAACAAGTTCAATAAGTCTAGAAGTGTAGATAGCAATGTTACTGTCACAGTCGGGACCCATAATGAATGATTTTAGTCTAACTTATTTAATGGGTCCCGACTGTTACAGTAACATTGCTATCTACACTTCTAGACTTATTGAACTTGTTTTTTACTTTTCAGTTTTTATTTAAAGTGTTTTTTATGCAGTCGGGTTTTTTTATTTTTTAAATTTATTTATTTTTTATTTAACACTTTTTAGTTAAAATCATAATCCACCTAGCTGTTTCTTAAGGTTTCACCAGCGTACCATTTAGTATTACTTGGAAGTAATAAATAATTACAAATAAAGATCAATTTTTCCACATAGTATTTTTTTTATACGTAAATGATATACCATTTTGGAATCCTCGTTACAAGCCCTTTAATTTGATACCCATATTGTAGCAAACTTTTATTTTTTATTTTTTTTTACCTCAATCTATGGCACCTCGTGGCCGCCATGTTGGTTTTTGTTTGACGTGACATATCTAAAAACACTTGGGTAATCGATACGAATCCAACGATACCCTAATTATCGAAATCCATTCGGCCGTTTCGAAGATATGAGGTAATAAAGAATATTACACACATACATACATACATACATACATACATACATACATACAAGATACGCGCGAAAAACATAACCCTTCTTGGCAGTCGGGTAAATAGCGCAGCGCTATGTATGTAAGTGACTATGGGATAACACTATACAAGCAGATTCAAGGTCCAGTATTAATTAAAAGTTTTTTTTTAATAGAACTTACACGATGAATCGGCACAGTACCTATAAGAGCCTGATAGAAGCACATTTTCTTCTAGTTACTTTTTTCGAAGCCTTTTTTCTATGCAGATAAATATATCGCCTTCCTAGCTAGTGCTTGAAAAACCAGGCTAAAGCCAGGTTATCGTGCTATTGACTTAATTTATGGCTTAGTCGACCTCTTTCGTCGTCTAAAGACAGTGACAAGCTTGTTAAATCTTAGGGCACCTGTACACGGACTGTTGGAATACTTAGCCGACCGCTCTCGCACGACATAGCGTATCCCGGCTGTTAGCTATTTGTTTTTCGGAAGCAGTCGTGCTGCTTCATGCAGCCGTATATATATGTGTGTAAATAAGAGTTTATAGTTAACCATCCCGTGCAGTCTGAGCACTATCTCATTAAGCTGTCAATACTGACGACTCCAAGCAGTTACAGTAGGTAAGTGTGCGTGGCAGCTTTAGCAGGCGAGATCTAAGTCAAGTAGACATCGTAACAGGATTCTATTTTGATCGAATCTTAATTCTTTTAACAAGACATTGTGATATAATCAATAGAGCCTACTAATACAAGCTCTAAATTGATTAAGAACTACTACTTACTAGAATATCAAGGTAAATATTAAGAGGGCCGTTTGTACCCAAACAGTAAGATAAAATTAGCTAAACTCACCAATATAATTGCTGTTTTAATTTAAACTGCAAAGAGCTATCTATGTGTTATAATTTGTACATTACTTATTTATAACAATATATTAGTATCCACAAAAATTGCAGTAAAGTGTAACATAATATATACCAGTCTTCTAGCTTTATAAAAAGCCCTTTGTTTAGAAACCTGCTTGTGAGGCAGAAAATGCAAATAGCCTAAACTCAACTTACCGGTACATTCAAGAGTAGCTCAATACACGACGTTTTGGGGTTACGCTGATGGAATAGCAAACGACTAAGAGTATTTTCACATTATCCGATACAATATCGTGTTCGTAAATTTCATACATTTTTCTTGCCGCGGTATCGTATCGGTGTTCGATACCGATATCACATCGGACAATGTGAAAACGCCCTCAGTCGGGTCTTTGCATTGCACGTAGTGAAGAGCCTACGACGTCAACAACTCCATTGAGTGCTCAAGATATTTTAAGCCTTATTGCAAGTGGGTAACTTTTAAATGACAAGTAAAGAACAAAAAAATAATAATTGAGAAATCTTAATTTAAAAAAACCGGCCAAGTGCGAGTCGGACTCGCGCACCGAGGGTTCCTTACAAACCTGTAAGTATCTATTTCTGTTGATTGCGTTGACATAAAAGTTTGATTTTGTTACAGCTTAAAGGTATTATAGACCTGAGTATTTGATATGAATTTCAATTTAATACCTCTACGCGTTCATGAGAAAAGTAGTAGTAACTTTAAAATTTTCAAAATTATTTTCATTTTGTGAAAACTAACAATTTTGGGTTTTCGCAATTTTTCCTTTATCTGTACTATAAGAAGTTACTTCGTACCAAATTTTAAGATTCTAAGTTGTCGGGAAGTACCCTGTAGGTTTAGACTCCCGTGCGAATTTCGAAAATTTGAGACATAAACGGCTGTATCTTTTGATTGCTTTGGCTTAGAAGTTTGATTTTTTCACAGCTCCAAGGGACAGTAGACTTGAGTATTATATATAAATTTCATTTTTATTGATTGCGTTGACATAAAAGTTTGATTTTGTTACAGCTTAAAGGTATTATAGACCTGAGTATTTGATATGAATTTCAATTTAATACCTCCACGCGTTCCTGAGAAAAACAGTCTTGACAGACGGACGGACGAACGGACGGACGGACAGCGAAGTGATCCTATAAGGGTTCCGTTTTTTCCTTTTGAGGTACGGAACCCTAAAAATTGCCTATAAGTTTTTAAATGCAGATCTGCACAAATACTAGGTATAGGTTTGAATAACCCACAAAAAAAATCACCTTTCAAAAAAAATAACTGCATCATAATCGGTTCATTAGTTTAGGATACAATGGGCACAGGAAGACCAACACGTCAAACTTACGTCATGGGTTAAAATTGTAGGTATTTAAAAGTGTCCAGGGTTTATTAATAAAAAAGCACGTTGTAAATAATGTGATTATATTCTTAAATTATAATGGATACACATGTTAAAGAAATTCGGTTTCAATTTCATGTTACAGTTTTAACATTCGATGGTTTAGTTACCGAAACATAAAACAAAGTTAACATAACAAAGTTATGGTATTATTATTACATAATCATAATGGTATATTTATTGAAATAAAGTCAAATAATATATATGTCATAAATTTCACTGGGAACAAATATTAACCATGCGCGATCGATACAATATTTGTATGTTAATATATGTAAAGCCAGCAACGTCAAACCCTTATTTTAAGGTAAATTTTATATTGCATTTTATAAAGCAAATATTTTACATATAGCATATACTTATATGTAGATCTTCGTTTTAACATAACATGATGAAACATTAAACTCGCTGCATACTCATCGCTCGCCGATAATAGAAATTTGATAAATAACATGGGATAGCACTGCTCGATTCTGAAAGCATCTGTTTTTAATGATTTATTCAAATGAATGATTACTCATTATGTAATGCAATAGCAGCAAATCATGTAAATAAATTGATTGCAATAGATAACATGCTAGATTTTTACAGGCAACCCGAAACTAATGCGTTACATCACTAATCATTATTTTAGTTAAGTATTATTAAAAAAGCGGATCCCTGCAGAATTGAGCAGTTGTATCTCAGGCAATATATATTATATATAACACACCCAATTGTAAAACATAATAAATATCAAACACTACTTAATGTAAGTACTTGTTTGACAAGGTTTTAATAAGTTATTCAAATAATTTTATTATGAGCGTTAATTTAACCAATAATATTAAATTTGTGCAAAATCTTACACAGTAAACTTGTATTATATTTCATTAATATTATATTAAGTAACATTATATAATCTTTAAGATTTTTCAAATATTAATACAAATATTTTAGTATAGGTAGTCCAACCAGAAATATAAAAACTCTTCGTCAACATGTTACGTCACAGAAAACGTTTTAATCTGCCAATTTAATATTTGTACCTACATAAAAATATTAAGAAACATTTTAATACGATATTGTAAAGAATGTTTAATTTTAAAAAATATTATTACCAATTTAAGTATCAAACTAAACTATGAAAACCGAACACTACAGTAAAATAGCGCCTTTATGATCAGTTTCTTTTTTTATATTACTGGCCAGTCCATATAGCACTGATGTCCATATTATTTAAAAAAATCTGCATTTTCTAAACTTGATACATATTTAGTGTGATGTAAAATCCAAGGTTAAGTGCATGTTCTCTGATTTTTCTAAGGGCAAAAGAACAATGCATGCATGAACATTTATAGCAAGTATGTGTTGGTAGCACTAAGTATCGGAGAATAGGGAAAACTATTTTGTCAGCTCCTCTATACTATAAAAACGTACACATTAACATAACAGCTTCAGTGCTACATAACGGCATCTTTTCTACTTAATACATTTAAATTACAAAGACGGCTGGATATCGATACTTTTCTTAAACTACATTACATTATTCAAATCTGATCATATTTTTACCATTTCACTAAACCTAAATAAGTTATTATTCCGTAACCGTGAACTAGTATTGTAAATAATATCAAGATCAGTACATTAACAAACTATCTAGCTACAGGCTATGGTTGTGACAAACAATCACTAAGCATACGTGAAAACGTATGTTGAAATAAAATATTTATTTATGACCGAGTACTGAAACGCAACTTACTTAAGTCGCTGTTAAGTCTCATGCTGCTTGTCATGTAACGTGGAATGTAGCGAAAACTAGACTTTCGAGAACTTCGTTAAATTGCGTTTTAGTACAAGGTTCATTGTCCACGAAAGAGAGCGTGACTAAACAAAACAATCAAGTATAGAATATTTATAACTAAAGCATATTTACACTTGACTTTAAATAAGTTTTCCTAGCATTGTCAAAGTTAAAAAGTGGACATCTGACGAAATTTAAAGCTTTTATTTGGATCAACCGATTAAATGAAAGGCATTCATTCACAACAACACGATTAATCGTTAACAGTAATTAGACTCTACGGTATATTGTAACATGATCCTATTAAATATGGAGAAAGAAATGTGTGCAGCAGTGGAAATTGAAGAATGGTTGGAAGCCAACATGCTTCACATTTATAATAACTTGTGAAAGGCAGATCTAGTCAACTTTTTTAACAGGTCAACATTGATATCTTACATGAGGTCATTATTCGATTGCAGTCAGTTATTCGCCAAGATTTTAATACTTTTAATTAGACCCACCTTTCAGCTAATCTAACAATAGGCCTACAAATACCATTTTTAATTTACAAAAATACAGATAAGCCGACCTCACTAGAGGTAACCAATTACTATTAATTCATAGCTAAATATTCGACGTGGGCTGTCTTTTTATGACATCCCAAATTATGCAACTTGATAATTTAATACTAGTAGTGCCATCTAGTACTAAATATATTAAGTTTTGATTGATTGTTAGTTTCATCTCTAGCCAAAAGATGACATGCTCGGTATTGAAAACATGCGATTATTATGTTTTATTAACTTCCATGGTTAATGAAGGGTTCTCCTACCTCGTCAACAAGGGTGTCCACGAGGGTCCGGACCTTTCACAATAACCTTTAATTGAAGTCTACAATATAGTCGCAAAAGCGAATTTAGCTTACAATAGGCTGTCAGTTAGGTGCAGTGCAAGAGCGATTTCTTTAACTGTTGTGCGTTAATACTTCTTATTAATGTAAACATCGTTCAAATCGCTAGACGGTCGTAATTCGATTGTATTTAATGTACCTTCGCAATAACCTCCTACGCTTAAATTCACAAACTTCGTACGAGTTAGTCATATTTTGACAAATATGTAAGATTTTACTAACTCCTCCGCGTAGTGTCCTTGGCTTATTCTATATGCTATTTACCTATAATTTGTCTAGTATCAAAAGTTTATGTAAGGCAAAGCTGCTGAGATTTGCGCGGTGAATTTAGTAAAATCTGTAAGATATGTGGTGAATGTTTGCCAACGGATACACGCGGATCATTTAGTCCGCAATCTGGCCGCCCTAGGCGTCGTTCCTTGGTCGCTAGACCGGCGGTATCGTCCAGAGCACGGCCGTCTTGTCGGCGGACGTGGACAGGAACGAGAAGTCGTCGGGGTGCCACCTGGCCGAGATCACCTTGTCGGGGTGACGGGCCACGGGCACGCTCGGCAGGGCGCATGTCAGGTCACCTGCCCGATAACACAACACTTAATTATATTATACAAACAGTTGTTTGACAGGAAAACTTTAATCCAGTATGTGAGGAAAAAATTAGGTTGGCAGATTACCTATAAATGTCATCGAATGATACTATATTTTCATCTAACAGTATGATTTTTGTACCAAAAGCCGATCAGGTTAAGTTCAAAGAGATTCGTCTTTTGCATTAGGTTACTTTAGACATCAAATTTTGTCGAAAATCCTACTCTGACACATGTACCAGTAAGAAAGGTTAAGCTTACCCTGTAGATCAGTAAGCACGACTCGTCCATCATATCCAGCGGTGAGCAAGTAGTAGGCGCCGGGCGAGAAGCGCACGCTGCGCAGGTCGCCGGCGTGCGGCGTGAAGCGCTGCAGCGCCCGCGAGCCGCGCACGTCGTGCAGCGCGCACGAGCCGTCGTCGTGCCCGCACACCAGCAGCCGCCCGCTCGGGTCCACTGCCAGCGACGCTACCGCTGAACCCTGTACAAAATATTTATAGATAATTTTCTAAAATAAAATATGATTTATACCATTATATACCAATTTTTATTCGAGTCGCATTTGAATAAAAAACTTCCGAAATTCCCATACGCCAGATTTCCTATATATTTTTTGCACAGCGTGATACTATCTACATAAGCCTAATATATTATGTCACGTATAAAATGTTTTGCTCTCGTTAACATACATAGCCATAAAATAATTTAGATCATAATCACGTAATGTTTCCTGCCCAACTTCTTACGCATCGTGTATTCGTAATCCCACTGGAATGTTATGATTAAGCAGAATCTTGATGTTGTAGTTTAAAATCTTAGCAGCATATTTAAAAAACAACTGACGTACACGATAACAAAACGCAGTAACAATGGGACCAACTTCCATGTTTTGTATTTTATATGATACATTTATTCATCAACAGTAATTGCTGATACATTGATATATAACTAAACTGAGCTGCACTTTCCTCTTACTTAGAAGGAAAAACCAAAGCATAAAATATTTTACTGACATCACAATCAAACATAGCATTTGACCATTTATGGGCATCACTAACAGGCTAATAAGACAATAATATCGTTTAACATGAGCTAGTTCTGCGTAGAGCAACTGAGATATTTCCATAAGGGCTAAGCGGTCGGATCGTTATTGTGATCGCCGCACCGCCATAAACATGAGATTTGCATATAGGGTAACGCTAATCAGATATAATGCTTTAGATCTCACACCCACTGAACCTACGGCGGACTCAAAGCCGTCGTAACGAGGCCGCGGTAAATAAAAACTTTCCACTTGTTTACTCCGAATAATTTTGTTTATATACTCGGTAATATTTTAGAAAAACAGAAATCATAAAAGAGCTTTCAATTATAATTTGTTAGAAAAATTGTTACTCAGTGTTTTTTTCTAAATCATTGTTTGTTCGTGTTGCCAGTTCAAAAACATGTTAGAAGTGTTTTAGATGCCGGGAAAAATATTTTATACATATAAAATAAAACAACAGTAGACATTACATTACGGATTAATATTGAAGTAAAACATAAGACACAGTGCTATGGTACATAAATAATCAAGAGAAAACTATTCCATATTGTTGGTAAAATTAATGAGCGATAACTTCGACGAACAATAGACATTAATAAGCTGAGTGTGTTATAAATCACTGTTATTAAACATTGTTTTTCTATCCCACATAACTTTGATTACGCGAACCATGTTCAGCGATCCAAATTGTACCTACATTGCTACATTGGCAATAATTGCAATGCATGAAATAATTGACACACTATTTAACAACCTATAACTTTTGGTAATAGATAATTTAAAATTGTAATTTAGGCGATGACACGGAACCATTACACTATGACGCAATATGACTACATTGCTTCAACATGTGCACTGTGCATGCACTCACTGATATTATTTGTTTTGTATATGATTTTGTAATATAAAACTCAAACAAAACTTCATATTTCATGTCTGGGTTGATTTAAGATACTATTGTGTCTGATGGATAACGGCCTATTACGTAATTTTTGATGATGGTTAGATAAACGATGATATAATTCAAAAATATAAGCGTTAAAGTTGAATTCCGTATCGGATCGCAACGTAGAGTAAATTATCTACAGACTAAAACGTTTTTAAAAAATGAGAATTCGATCATCTAAATATCAAATGTTTTTCACATTCGTGTGGAAAGTAGGAAGCTTGTTGCGAGTGTCGACAGGAAGTGGGGGAGGGTTGAAATCGATCGGTGACATCCAAAAGGGTTTAATTTATCTAATCGTGTGACCAACGCCATAAGGGAACACGGTTTAGAGGGTTTGCATACACTTGCGTATGTGTTACATTTTGTATGTGAATCCTTTTTGGGAATTTTACCATTCATAAAAAAAACTCAGTGCGAGGTGTGCTTGGAGAAAAGTGAAGAACGTCTAAGTCCACAGGTATTGCTAAAAGAAAAAATTTGAAAACCCTCACGCGTCACCTATAAATGTAAACAGAAATCATGACATACCTTGTTTGGTAGTCCCGCTGGGGGCGAGATGACGTTGACGCATCCGCCCGTACGCAGGTCCCAGAAGCGAACGGTTTTGTCTTGACTGCCCGACACGAACATAGCGCCGCCCCAGTTGTACAGCGACAGGATGTGCCCCGAGTGACCGCTTAACGCCTGCACATACAACCACCAATCACTTAGCATCGAATCTCAGAACAAATCAATCTGTTGAAATCGGTATCGATTTTATCTACTTACTAAAAGAGAGATACGTTTTGAAACGACTTCTTTTACTCAGTGTTCCGTAAAATGGTTAACCCATGTTTATTAAATTATACAATAATTATCAAATTAATAAATAGTGGTCCTCATAGGATGTCCTGATAGGTAGGACCGTAAAACATTTTCCTCGTAGCGGAACCCCTAACATTTTCAGGTTGTGGTGACCCTTACGAAGTATAACCACAAACCGCATGCGTAATGATATTCGTTGAGAATGAGACTGTTCGTATGAATTCCCCGACAGCCTCGCTTATACAAGGGGCGTTCTAATTATGAGCGTAAACAAAAACACTTGCTAGTTGCATAGGCATATAAAATTAGCGGTCACAATGTGTGCAGGACGCATTTTAGCGCTGGAATTATGGACGGTCAGGCTTTCGATTAGCCTGCGTACAAAACGTACTCAAAATAGAAATAATGTGATAAATGCACCAGAAAATATTAGCATATACTGGTATCTTTATTTAGTAGCATTCCTGTGATAACCGAAAAAACTATAAGTTTTTCAACACGACCTAGAAACTTACACTAAAGGCATTAATTTTATATAAACGTCTGCCTTTTAAACAGAATCCCAGCTTATATAAAATGTAGGAACATAGATAGAAACTTTTGGCGTCGTCTAAGTCCATAGCAAAGCCACATTAGTAATGTTACCTGGAAAGTTTTGCCTGTAGCGCAGTCGGTGACGTATATCTTGCAGTCACCCGCGCCGCCGCTCACCAAGAGACTCGTCTTGTTCGAAGTGTCCTCGATAAAGCACACGTCTCGAACTGTACCGTCGTGCATCGTCAGCTCAACCTGACAACAAAGAGATACTCTTCTAGTAATATGTTAAACATATTTCGTACCTACGATGTGAATGAAGGTATTTTTGTAAGTACTCAATTTTCGGATTCATTGTCAAAAGGAAAAACCATTCAACTGATTTAGGTCGTTTCTAAATTAGATACGGTTATTTGAATAAAGTTTTCTTAATCTTATACCAGCAGCAAAGATTTGTGTAATTTTTTTATAAGATTCTTTATCTATATAACCTAGAAAAAAATACTAGATAATTTTATATATAATTTCAAACGACATGTACCTATTTCATTTACTACCCGTCAAGTTAGCTGCCCTTTTAATAAATTGTACGAAGATAGATCGTTCCTCTTTATTAGCCAAAGTTTGATTGATTATGATTTTGTTTCATTAAGCTACTTTGATATTATTACTCACTAAATGTGACGAAACTACAAAATGAAAAGGTGTAATCGTTTCTAACAACAACATAGAATATACACAGCACAATTACTACTAGATGATAAAGCCCAACGTATATATTTAATTTGCCAGTATTTTTCACAAATGTTTAATATTTATAATATACTTCTAATCTGTGGCACGCAAACTTTCATCTTACATAATATCACAAATATGATTTTAATCCTACTAGGTAAAATTATGGACGTGAAAGTTTGGGCATTTATTACTCAATCAAGCAAAAATAGCTAAACGGATTTCGTTGAAATTCGGCACACACATACTTTATAATCTGTATAAACACGTAGTATAGGTTTACTGAAGTCCACGGGAATACTACGCAAGTAAAACCGTTGGACACTGTTAGTCTACAAGCTAGTCTACGCACGCGGAAGCGCGATTAGCGGAACCCCGACACACGCATTCTTGCAAAACTATTCCGATCATTGCTAAGGTTGAATGCGGAATTTCTAATAATAAAAATATCGCGGTATTTCATTCATATTCACGTTCTAGAATTTTCATAAGTTTTTGTACCAAGTGCAGGGTGTGCATATCCTATTTTTAATAAACGACGACTTTACACCGATCCTGCAGCGAATAGTTTTGTACTCTGCTATCTGATATTTGGAAGTCTACACATATTTTATGTCATATCGATATCGATTTTAATTGATAATCAAAATTAAATCGACAAAAACGTTATTAATACAACTCGGACACTACTTTTACAGATATGATGAAACGTTCACATACACTAATTTGTATTTACGACATAATCTGATTAGTTCTGCAGATACCTATTACAAAACTGTTCCATTTCTATTATCTATTAATATTAGGCCATAGAACACTTACTATAAATACAGCTATAAAGAAAGCCAAGAATTTCTATTTCAATATTACTTTCCAACCTTCGAGATCAAACGACTCAAATGAAGGCCCTACTTTATTCGTAATAATTGAATTACTTAATCTTGACAAAAGGTTTGAGAAATAGCGACGGAGAAGTACTAGTTTTATTACCGACTTTCTTGAACAAAGAGTATTTGTAACACGTTACAATATTGGTAACAGTAAATAATACTTGGTGGATGTATAACAACAGCTACGTACGAGTAGTTTACGAGCTCGCGACACATATGTGATTAATAGGGATTGACAGTCGTTATGAGAGCGTTGCTGCTGTAGATTGACGTTGAAACGTGTCGAACAAATTGCGTTTATGCCATTAAATCTGTAGGTGATACATCACAACAAGAGACAGACGAGCCTCTATTTGACAGTAATGGGAATTCGGGATAGGCATTATTTTTTACTTCTTCTAACGATCGAAACTATTTTATTTTGTAGAAATAAATAATTTTGTAGTTCCTGCTCGCAAAAACCCAGAGGGGCGCTTATCCATATCGATATTCAATACCTACATGGGTAACTGCGTACTTAGTTGAGGTTGACAAGATTAACTCACTAAAGCCGCATAGATTTTATTTACATTGTAATTGTGATCATTAAACACTGCCTACACATCGCAGACACAGGCTCCGTTTACATAATATAGAAATTATACTTGTAGAAAAGGTTGTTTGACTCAACCTTCGTATTTTTCTTTTAAAGTAAGTAGGTACTAAGAAAACCTTCGCCTTTCAAACAATCTTTGAGTGACGTCAACAAACCGAGACGGCAGTAAGTTGGCTTTGTTTTGAAGTGCTACATTCTAAACAATATTAGGAGGATAACACAATGCTTGTTTTTAAGCGTAAGCTTCAAATGAATTACTTGGCAACTTATTGTTGTTTTAATTGTAATGGTTAAATAACGTAATAGTTACTTACCAACGTTAGTTTATTGACCAAGTCTTATATAAATCTATAGATAAGTACTAAAGAAACTGTGTCGATATCCATGAATTAGTATTAGCAATAGGAACTTCTCAACAAACTAAATGTTTAATAAACATTAAACTTCGATTCAGTGACTTGATAATCAAACACAAATAAGCAATGTGTCATTATTTGCTATCATCATTATGTCATCCACCTGTACCACTTTTTATAGTGAATCGCTAATTCAATAACACAAACATGAAATACGAATATACCTATATTGATGTTAGAAATAGTCATGAGACCGCAACATGCGTAATTGTATACACTGAGTTATCTAGTCGGATTCGGTTTCCTGAAGTGAATCACTTTTTGCGCCTTCCACTACTAATAATACCTAAACAAGACTAATTGAAAGTTAAAAACAATTGGATCATCTTTCAATTTGCCGCCGCTTATCACAGAAGGCAAAACAAGGCGATAACATTTGAACCAAAATGTCTCTATTTTAAAGGAGCACTCATGTTTTTATCCCAGGAATTTACCAGAGGTCATCCTGAGATATAAGTAGGACCACTAATTAATAACATAATTATACTTTGAAAGCTCTTTATTCTGTCATTGCTATTGATAATAACGGTCCTTGGCGTTAATAAATATCGTGTAAGCAGATATGTAAGTCTTTCTTACAATCGTAAATGTGGAAATAAACTACAAGATGTGCTTGTAACAGTTTAGTTTTACCCAAGCTGTTTTATAAGAAGCCCTCACTTGTTTAACCGAAGTAAATATTTAGAGACCTACTTTCATCCGTGTTTATGTGTTTCACGTTCTATAATGATTTGTATTAAAAACATTGTTATCTATCTTCATACTCTTCCGTCACGGACGGAAAAGGCTTAACTGTTTACATAGTACGTGCTTTGTCATGTAGGCCGTGAACCAGATCTGATTAAAACTTTCATAGTTTTGTAAACTACAATTAATGAGATCGCGTTCATGCAATAATGGACTCTATTAAAACTAATGGTGTATTTTTTTGGATGTTTGTCATTTTGTCACCATAATGTACTCAAATGAATGAAGATAAATGTGAAATATACCAAAGGACGAAGAATAAAATTATACCATTGCAATAAAATAATAGGTGGAGTATTATTAAATAATTGATAATTATGATTTATAAAAAGCTATAATCAATGATGTTGGAGAACCGTATTGTCGCATGTGCAGTCCCTACGCATGCTAACAAGGCTAAGGTAACCCTGATATCTACCGCTAATTCGTAATTCATCCTACAACACAACCAACCAATGCTGTCATATTACAAATACATGGAACTGACCTCTTGTCCCTCCAAGTTGCAGGCATGGCTGTTGAACCTCATGAGTTTGACGGTCTTGTCGTTGGAGCCTGTAGCCAGGAGGTCGCCGGCCGGACTCCATGCGAGGCAGTAGATGCTGCCCTTATGGTGTTTGGTCCGCTTCAGTAGCACCGTCGGAGCCGTTGGTGCGCTGCTGTCCCTGTTAACAAACGAACTGTTAGTTTGTTGTCAATTAATTCTTAGAGATTAAAAATTATATGTATTTTTCTATTAATAATACCAGTCAGATTTGCAAACATCGTTTTACATTTGGCCGACAAATTCCGGATAATGGCTATATACTTTAACATTACGCAGCGATACATAGCGGAAAAATAAATATTTGAAATTACTCAATGTAAAAATTATGTAGTATAATAATGTTTTTTTTTTTCTTTTTTTATTTACCTAGCATAGGCGTGCCATGCCATTCATAATATACAGTTGTTTTTTTTTTTAATATAGGCGATTAAAACCGCTGTTCACTGCTAGTACTTATTTAATACATCATGTAAATACGCTTGCTTCTAATGTATATTATCTTTAAAGATTCTAGGCCTAATGTCGCTCTAAAACACATTGAAGAGCATATTAAGTGTTTATTTGTATTAGGTGTGATCTACTGAGTAACGGGTTTCCAAGCAGGTTTCTGCAATATCATTTATTTAATTAGTATATTTTTTAAGCAGCTATTAGACGAGACGATTTCAGTCTGTCTTAATAAGACAACTCAAAGTGTAATAAGCGTAAGCCAGCAAGCACGCTAACTAGCGTGCTTTCTCAGTGCGATCGGTAGCTCACCGGTTTGTTCAGTCTAGTGTCGTCAACTATCGATATTTGCTTTGTCGATACTATACTGTAGTGAAAGTATATATACAAACAACACAAAGCATATATACCCTTAAAATATTTACAGGAAAGCTTATAGCGCTGCGGTAGCGCACGGCGCCGAACGGTTCTCGTATTGAATGTTTATACGCGTGATTACTAAGAAATTAATTATCTAATACTAGCGACCAGCCCCGGCTTTGCACGGGTGCAATGCTGATACTAAATATACTACATAATCATAAAGTGCCGTAGCGCGAAGCGCGGCCTTCGACGCACTATTTGGTATAGGCACGCACCCCCGGCCCCCGGCGGGGCCTCCCGGCCGGTACCGCCGCAACCGCCATGTCCCTGCATTTTAAATCTTCGAAAATATTCATTTAAATTACATGCTGTAAAGGGCCATATAATAATTGGATAAGAATTAATGCTGTAGTGCTCAAAATCGTTTTTTCGTAAATAATTTATAAGTAAAGGATAAAAAATTGGTATTGTGGGTTAACCCCAAGAGATAGACATATACCATCGCGGACTTTTTTGTAGACCTTTTTAAGGTGCACAATATTGTAGTACATTATTTTGATCTAACTCGTAGGGTTCAGCCAGCGTTTGCAATGTAAGCGCAAAAAAATGTGTTTAGTTACGACCTTACATTAAAAACCTCTAGGATTATCTGTGTTTCTCTACTATATTATGCATGTATTATACATATAATATAAACTTCCTCTTGAATCACTCTATCTATTAAAAAACCCCGCATCAAAATCCGTTGCGTTGTTTTAAAGATCTAAGCATACAAGGACAGACAGACAGACAGCGGGAAGCGACTTTGCTTTATACTATGTAGTGATAGTGATAATAATATCCTATTTGAAAGTAAGTACCTACTAAACACTATTTCACTGCTTCATAAATACTCATTATAACAAAACTGTTAATTTAAATAAGATTTAATACTAAGATACGAATTTAACAAAGTTCTGTTTCTACCGGCGATCTAATTACATATTTTAGGAACACGAAGGATACTATTATGACTTAACTATGATAGCTAGATATAGTACCTCGCGGACTTATTTGTAGGTAGGAATGAGTACTTTAATCACGTAGAACATATTTTTTATATATCATTAATAGTTTTCTCAGCGCACACCAAATAATGAATTTCCAGTACTATCGAAACTTATAAACTTGGTATAAAAAAATCCCTTTCCTGTTAATCATATTAGTATCGACAGTAATGTGTAAAAAAAGATGTGGAGTGGTTTATAAATGGTAACCCTACACCACGCAGCTAGCACGCAGAAAGTCTCTGTAGACTTTCTCGAAAACCAGCAAGCACGCTGCCGGACTGTTTAACCTTGTAAGCACGCGATTTGACCTCTACGGGCCGCCCGACGAATACACCTAGGGTTGCGATCTTTACGTAAGACAGGTGCAGTAAACTATTTCATGCAATTGTTAATAATAGGTTAAAATTACAATATACCTTGATTACTTTTCTATTTCATATTTTGGATTTTGCGATTTGACTTTTGAAACTTATTATTTTTTTAGTACTTCGTTTTAACTTCTCGATTGATATCTGCTATTGAAAAGCATTTATCGCTATTCAGTAGTTTTTTTTGAGACTAAAATATCTATTATTTGCTTATCTTTTATATGATTTTGTTAACTAAAAGTAAGTAATTAATTAAATTTATTGAAACTAAACATTGCCATGAATGTCTTATATATTACCTTAGTGCAAAGATTCCAGTATATTTTTAAATATTTGAAAATAAAAAAGTGCTACAGTTGATTTACCGTTGAAAATGTAGTACCAATTTTTCGTACCATATTATTTTCCTATTATATATATTACAATTTATTGTATTATAATGAACATAGTACGATACTATATAATAAATTGCAGGAGGCAACCCTACACCACGCAGCTAGCACGCAGAAAGTCTCGACTAGACTTTCTCGCGACGAGCAAGCACGCTGCCGCACTTTTTGATTTTGTAATCATGCGATTTGAACTCTACCGACGGCCCGACGGATACACCTAGGGTTGCAATCTTTACGTAAGACATGTGTGCAGTTTCAAAACCGCTAAAATAATTCACATGTGGAAAAATAGGATGAAATATAATATACACTATTTAGGATTTTGCGTTGATTGCACCTTCGAAACTCATTATTATTATAATTCTAATGGTTATTTTTTTTAACTTGTCAATTCATCTCCACTATTGAAAAAAAATTGTAACTTTTCAGTAGATTTTAGACTAGACATCTATTATTCGCGTACCTTTTATTTGATTTTATTTTCTGTACTTAATTTTATGTGTTTATAAAACAAATAACTATATTTTTCATAATGCGAATACAACATAATATTACTTAAAACTAAATCTTTGTCTATACGTTAAGTATGTGTCAAAATGTTGGTAAACCTAAATTTATTAAAAAATAATAACTTATTAGCGCATTACTAAAAATATCGATATCGACATAGTCCACCTTGTTTCCCTGACGACCAACACCAAAAACTTCACACTGGCGATTGAGTAGCATGCGATATTAAGTCCGGTGTAATAACGAGCGTGCTAGTTAGTCTGTCAGCCAGGCTAGCTAGTCTTGACTGGAAATTGTGTCGTGTAATTGCCCCTTTATTGCGTCTTTCTCGAAGGACGCCCATAGGTGCATCTTGCAAAACAAGTTCTAATAGAAAGCAATTCAAAAACAGACAATAATGTGTTTAAATACCCTAGAAATAAATATGGTTCCCCATTGACAAAACACAAAAAAAACCGGCCAAGTGCGAGTCGGACTCACGCACCGAGGGTTCCGTACAAAACAATTATTTGAAAAAAAAATGTGATGTAACTAAAAATTTAAGGTTTTCGGAATTTTTCCTTTATATGTGCTATTAAACATTGCTTCATGCCAAATTTCAAGATTCTAGATCGACTGGAAGTAAACTTTATGTTTTGATTTCCTCTCGAGTACTTGCGAGTTTAAAAATATGCGGCTTAAATTGTTATTTCTTTTGATTGCGTAGACATAAAAGTTTGATTTTGTTACAGCTTAAAGGTATTATAGACCTGAGTATTTGGTATGAATTTCAATTTAATACCTCTACGCGTTCATGAGAAACGAATTAGTAACTTTAAAATTTACAAAAATATTTTTTATTATAGGACTAGCTGTGCCTGCAACTTCGTTCGCGTGGATGACGAAGCTTATCAATGAGTCTTTAACCATTATGGCTGCACACGCGACGGAAGCTTAAAAAATTGAGTTACATCTCCCGTTTTCCCAACATTTCCCTTCACTGCTCTGCTCCTATTGATTGTAGCGTGATAAAAAGTATACTATAACCTGCCCAGGAGTATGAAGAATAATTGTACCAAGTTTCGTTAAAATCCGTCGAGTAGTTTTTGTTTCTATAAGGAACATACAGACAGACAGACAGACAGACAGACAGACAAAAATTTTACTGATTGCATTTTTGGCATCAGTATCGATCATTTATCACCCCCTGATAGTTATTTTGAAAATATATTTAATGTACAGAATTGACCTTTCTACAGATTTATTATATGTATAGATGTAACTAAAAATTTACGGTATTCGCAATTTTTATCTGTACTATAAGACGTTACTTCGTACCAAATTTCAAGATTCTATGTTCACGGGAAGTACCCTGCAGTTTTTGATTCCCGTGCGAGTTTCGAAAAGGGGAATGCCAAGTCGCCATAGTAATTTAGGCCCTCTGTGCACACAAATATAAAATAATAATAATAATAGGGAGCAATACTAACAATTAATTAGTAATAGAAATGATTTACAAAGAACTTAGCATTTCAAAGTTATTTAAGATTCTTATATTCCATCTTATATACTGCAGTTTATGTCGCCAGTGTCGTCATGAGTAGCGGGAACAGAATCCATAATCAGGCCGTGGTCGTCAGGTATAGGAGAATCGTCAGAGTATTTATAGCGAAAAGTAGTCAATTTAAACCGCAATAAACATAAGCAAGTAACCGCAATGGAGTTGCTAGAAGCAATGATTTTGAGTTTTGACTATTTTTGACATTTACGTATTTCGGCAACTGACAGTGACAAGTAAAACTTTGACATAGCAATAGGAAGTTGCCATAAAAAGTTTTTATAGATAGATATATTTTTTTAAAAGGTCGATTTATAGATATATTTTTTTATTAATAATTGGTATAATCATTATTATTAAAAGATATTTTAAGGAATTAGATAGGTATAATATATGTTTGCTGGGAAGAAAATGAACGGTTTTTAATAATAAACGAAAAATAATTATTCTGATTAGTTACCTGCCAACATTTTTTTGTAAAGGCAACATTTGAGACTCATGTTATGTTCAAGTTCCGGTTTTAGTCGTTATAATGTTTAATATTTATGAAAAAATGTTACCGACATGCACAGACTAATGAATACGTGGCAGACATTTGAAAAATACCAACATATTTTTTTTGTAAAACGAATCTCTTGTGCAATTCTGGGCCTAGACTCGTCATTCCCCTTTGCGGCATAAACGGCTGTATCTTTTGATTGCTTTGGCTTAAAAGTTTGATTTTTTCACAGCTCCAAGGGACAGTAGTATTAGATATAAACTTCAGTTTGATACCTCCACGCGTTCCTGAGCAAAACGGTCTTGACAGACGGACGGACGGACGGACAACGAAGTGATCCTATAAGGGTTCCGTTTTTTCCTTTTGAGGTACGGAACCCTAAAAATCACCTGAACATTCAATTAAAACTCTTGAACATTATATCAATCAAATACTTATCCTAACCTGTAAATAAGTGAGTAATGATGAATTATTGTCACTAAGTTGCAGTATCCAAAAGCAGACGACCCTTTTAAACACTGGAAATTTTAAAACTTTCTAAACTACCAAAAACTTGATTTCACATTCGTTTTAATCAAAATCCGTGCTATTGGAACATCTATGATATTTAAATACCTACTGTGTCATATTAATGTTGGTATGCTTTATGAAAGTGGATTTTCGAATATTTATAACATTATGTAATAAAGAAATTTACCGTTTTAACAATCTTGTATTTACTAAGAAACAACAGGTTCATATCAACATTTTCTAAGAGACGCAATCTTCTCTAGAAAATGCAATTCACCGAGCATCAATTTAAGTAATGTGAAATGTTAACAAATACGCACTTTATAATATCTTGACGAGCTAGCTGCAACAAAGCACTTATTTCAAGCTGTTATTTAACTTGATCTTAGTAGTTTATTTTAAATATCATGATTGATCGGAAATTTTGAATTATGAAATTCCTTTGAAAAAAAAATGAAAAAAAAAACTTCTTTTTGGCTACTATACTTTATGCAGTCTTAATAGGATATATATAGAGGGTTTGCAATATGGCTCTTATATAACCGTTCGTGGTCTCGGCATAATTATAATTGTTTATATATATACAAAAACTGTCGCACGAGGATTGTTTATAATTGTCGTGTACATCTGTAGACTGTACCAAAAATCAAACAAATACTTCAAAGGGAAATACTTTGAAATCTATACTTATAATAAATCTGTAGAAGTGAAAATTCTGTACATTGAAAATATCAAAAAAATAAATGGCGGGGGGTGTTACTAGACCAACACCGAACCAAAAAGTGCTAAAAAAAAAAAATTGTCTGTCTGTCTGACTGTTTGTTCAGGTATCACGCAAAAACTACCGGTTCGATTACGATAAAACTTAGTATAATTATTCTTTATTATCCTGGGCACCACACTGTGTAGTTTTTATCCCGGAAAAGTATAAACAATAAAAAAAAACTTAATTTTGCGGGTAAAAACTCATTGATAAGTTTCGTCATCCACGCGAACGAAGTCGCAGGCACAGCTAGTCATTCATAATAATATAATATTAGGTACATAGTATTCAAACAAACAATTACAACTACGGCACTAAAGAAATAATATCGGATTTGAGGAACGAGGCTATTTTCCACGCTACGTTGTAAGAAAATTATGGTTTTTATTGTCTACAGACGCAATTAGCCTAGTCAACAACTATTAAGAACAAAGAGACTGCTATAGTGCTATGTAAATGATTAAATGCGTATCAGATAATAATGTTCATATCTACATTCTATTTGCTACATTATTGTTGAACTTATTACTTTAATGGATTTTTGACGGGCCTGTTGGTCTAGTGGTTAGTGACCCTGACTGCTATACCGGAAGTCGTGGGTTCGATTCCCACCCAGGACAAATGTTTGTGTGCACGATCATTTGTTCTGGTTGTCTGGGTGTATTTATCTATAATATGTATGTATTTAGAAATATATAAGTATGTTTATCAGTTGTCTGGTTACCATAACACAAGCTCCGCTTAGCTTGGGATCAGATAACCGTGTGTGAGTTGTCCCGGAATATTATATTATTATTATTATTAAAGCTTAATTAGGTCGGTCGGTGCGGCAGTTGTGAGCTAAATACCAAAGCCGTTTCGACACACATGTCGGCCCTTATTCCATGAAGTTCAACATAATGTCATTGTTATTATAATAAGCTGGACGAGAGACAAAAGCAGGTATTAACGACCATTGTATTGCGGTTACAGTGATCACTTTGGTACTTTTGTCACACCTACGTTAGGCACGATGATTTATTAGCTGATGCTTTGTTTAAACCACATACAATACCAAAGGATATTAAGCTGATAGCCTGTAGATCTTCCTTTTTGTTTTTACACAAGTATCAACGCTTTTCAAATTTTTAATGGGCAATCGTTACAAATATATTATACCTATACTCTGCTAAATAAGACTATTTTAGAAATTACTCTCGCTATAAAGGGCATTTATCACGTAAACTGAGTATTCGATTTAGAAATCACGCTGTCAGACGTTGTTATTCCACTTTCTCAGTTAACTAGCTGCAATAAAGTTAAAATATAGAGTATAAATTATAATTATCTTTCAGAAAGCACCTTCTTTTCTAACGTCTAACAAATTAAAATAAAAATAAAAATAAAATTAATATTATTATTACATAAAAAATGGGTGTCTGAGTTTTTTGAGGGAAACTGAAGCCGAAAGATTTACACACATTTGTGTTTGGCAAACATGCGTCGGCTGAGTCACTGTTTTTAATTGACACTTCACAATTTGCAACATCGGATAATCTCAATATCATGCAAGTGGTCACTATAGCGAGTGCGACGTAATATGCGAAATATTTCGTAACAGACCATTTTAGAGAATAAGCTCCACCCACAAAACTCCACTTTCTCGGTGCATACTATTCTTAAGCTAACTTCCAAATTTCACTGACAATTCGACGTCATCGTGCACGTAATACTTTGAGCGATATTTATTGCAAACTAACGATTACTAGTGACTTGGTTTATGTAGAAAGTTTATAGATATAATAGAAACTAGCACAACATAAATCTTAGTTCTATTAATTGGAAAATTATGCTTTCTGTTACACGGCATCGTCTGTTATATAACTCTAACATTCTTTATTACGTCTATATATATTTGTATGGTAATTAATAATTGTGAATGAGGATAGTTAAGGCGCTCTTGCAGTACGGCCTGTAGGTATTAAAACACGAATCGCGAACAGGGGCGCGGGCGGCCGGCGCTGCGCAACGAGCGTATGCTCGCAGGGTTGCGGGGTCGCGGGGTGGGGCGTTTCAATGTGCCACAGTGTAGCATAAATGCGGTAGGTAAACCGTGTTCGATTGTTGCAATACTTGGATTACATTTTCGTGAAATGTTTGTTGATAGGTGCGTTATGTATTATTATCAGGATGGCAGGAAATAATTATTTTTACGATAAATTCTATCGATTAAAAAATGTAGTTTTACTGTAAGGAATTGAATAGCTTATTATATTAGCTAGTGTCATTTTGTTTTGTTTTAAATATGGAAAGTGCACAATGCAATTATATTGGCATGTGCCATAAAAATATCGATTAACGCATATGACTAAAAAAAAATGTGAGAAAGTTTATAAAAATGTATAAATATTTTTATAGATTTTTTTCTTCTCATCGAAGCACTGTAAAGAAGTTTACATTTACTAAGCACATGTTCAACTATACTACCTACGAATGACAGTATTGATTCAAGCAAAATCAATCTTTTCATTGAATCGGGGGGCACGGCAGTGCCCCCGCCAAGTCGAGCGCGAAGCAAACACTGCCGTACCATCCTTTACTGGAACCATTTCGCCGCATTTTCAGGCCTCTATTTGAGAACCTCTGGATAAGACCAGAACGCAGAAATTTTCGTCATCCAGTAAGCTGTAATCATATACTTAAAATCCAAAATTTCAAGTCTGTAGGTCATTTAGTTCCGAAGTTAAGCGAAAGCAAAGTTTCGCATTTACGACAGACACTCACTCATGATCATCAAAATAGAACTAGTACTTCCCATAAACTTAGAGAGCTGAAATTTGGTACAGAGTTAGGGTTTAATGGCCAAATAAAGGGAAAACTATAAAAACTAGGATAATCGAAGATCTGGAGTACCTGGTGACCCTGATTAAAAAACAAACATTTTTAGAAGTTTTTGCTAATTTTTTTACATGACCTCATGGCTTTTGAGTAGAGCAACAATTTCTAACCCAAAAAAATCTCATCCGAGCTACCATTTCGGAAATATAAATTGTTTTATATAAAATAAAAAACTGGTAGAAGGCTCATATCTCGGAAACGGTGCGTCGTAGGGCCATGCTTCTCAGTCCCTAAATGGTTGCTACAGACAAGGTCAATCCGATACTGCAAAAAAATCGGAAAGATTCCGAAAAAAAAAACTACGAAAATTTGACTAAGTAAGCTCAATAGCGCCCTTAGGCTACACTCAAACCCAATCACAAATCAATATACCATAAATTATTCCTTGTCAAAGGAATACTATAGATGATGCCACAGATATACATAACATAATCAACATAATTTTTTTACGCCATAATTCACTCTTGGTCTGCAATGGGCATTAAACTTAACTACGGAAATATAGTAAACACAAACACAAAATAATCATTGTTTATGCATAGGTCGAGTTGTGCGAAAAATGCACGACAAAAATATAAACAATCAAAAATATTCTTATGTCGTACAAAGCAACAATATTTAATTAAAAAAGATTAGTTACTAAAACTCAAAAAGGGTGTCTCGCCTAAGATTCGAACTTGCAGCAAGAATATTAATTCCCAATCATACTACCACTAAGCTGTTTACTACTACGGCTATTATTTCAAAAAGTTCATCATATGGCTACCTTGTACTGTCATGGTTACCCCTTGTTTATACGTCAATAATGCCAATTAACGTGTGCAGATGTTTAAAATGATTTTGGTGAGTAAGTAGACAGAGACAACTACATGAAACAAGCATGAAACGAGCGCGCTTTGACACACACACTGTCAACTTACGCACACATTCACAAACCTTGCGATAGAGCGACAGCACTACTTTCTTCAAAAACCGAATTTTCAAAAGTCTCTCCGCCCGCCTTTCCTCTTAATACGCATATAAATACAATTAAAGGAAAACCCTGGATAAGACTAGACTGACTTTTATACTTATACTTACAAGTTTACAAGAAGAAATAATCGAACGATTAACTTTATTCTACTAGAACATTACACAAATTAAATAAACAAATTGCTAAAATTAAATAAACTGACAGCCCTGTTGGTCTAGTGGTTAGTGACCCTGACTACTATACCGGCGGTCGTGGGTTCGATTCCCACCCAGGACAAATGTTTGTGTGATGAGCACGATCATTTGTTCTGTGTCTGGGTGTAATCTTCTTATATATAAAATTCTCGTGTCACAATGTTAGTTACCTATGACGACCTCCGTGGTCGAGTGGCGTACGCACCGGTTTTCAAGGTGTCGCCAGCTCTGAGGTCCCGGGTTCGATCCCCGGACGGGTCAATGTAGAAAACCACTTTTCTACATTGTCCCGGGTCTGGGTGTTTGTGGTACCTTCGTTGTTTCTGAATTCCATAACACAAGTGCTTTAGCAACTTACTTTGGGTTCAGAGCAATGTATGTCCGCATTTATTATTATATTATATTATTATTATTACCATACTCCTCTAAAACGGCTTGACCGATTTTTATGAAATTTTATATTCATATTCAGTAGGTCTGAGAATCGGCTACTATCTATTTTTCATACCCCTAAATGGTAGTAGGTAGGTAGTAGGCAGGTGCTAAGTAGAAAAAATTGCATTGCAACGCATGCCGGGTACCTACAGCTAGTTTATCTATAATATGTATGTATTTAGAAATATATAAGTATGTTTATCAGTTATCTGGTTACCATAACACAAGCTCTGCTTAGCTTGGGATCAGATAACCGTGTGTGAATTGTCCCGGAATATTATTATTAAATTACACTAAAATATTAATTTAGCTCAAAATTTGGTCAAAATATAATGAATTGGACTAAGAGTGGCGGTAATACCCGCACACGTCACTAGATTAGCAAGTTGTTATTATAACAATTCGAAGATTTGAATAGGTTAGGAATTTTATGATTAGTGACGGATTATAACAATAATAAAGAAAGATTGTAATAATAAAAAAAACTACTCCTAAAAAGAAAAGAATCTGTGTCAAATAAGAAAATCTAATAAAATAAATCAATATGCCCACGTTTCTACAAAAAGAAGTGAAATCCCACCAAAAACATTCTGTAAAAAACTAGCCAAGTCTCAATGGAGCTGCTTGTTTATCTCTAAAAAGTAATGAAATCTAGACAAAGTCGTACCAAGTCTAAGGTTCCTTACTGCGATTTCTTTATTATTATAGTTAATGTTGTGTGACTTGGCCGTTGAACGGTACACAAGGGTACAAAACCAGGTGCTCCATGACACCATTGCACCAATCTGTCGCGAAACAAACAGTATTAAAAATTATTTCCAGTACAAACGGACTTCTAATCATTGATAGAAGTCCGTCTGTACGTCTATTTTATGTTAGATTGGTGGTCGATTTGATGCCACAAAAAGAAGAGAGCAGAAGTCAGCATTGTCAATGCTGAATGCATGTTTTGCACAATCAACAACAGCCTAAAATGAGACACTAGCGTCCAATTACCAATACCAGTATGGGCTATTATCTCGCTTAACATTACGTGTAAAAAAATTTACTTGTACACACTCACGTATAAAGAATGTTCAACGGCCAAGTCACACAACATTAACTATAATAATAAAGAAATCGCAGTAAGGAACCTTAGACTTGGTACGACTTTGTCTAGATTTCATTACTTTTTAGAGATAAACAAGCAGCTCCATTGAGACTTGGCTAGTTTTTTACAGAATGTTTTTGGTGGGATTAGACTTACTGATTTATTTATACTGTGGCAAAGGCACGTAAATAGTGCAAGTTGGCGTAGAAAGCAAGGTATAGAGCGCGAGTGTCACATCATTCCGTTGCATTGTGGCGATTTTGTTAGCAGATATGTTATAAGTTACTTACTTATCTTATTATTTATATCTTATTATTATTTATATCTTATTATTATTTATAACTTATTATTATTTATAACTTACTATTATAATGTAACTTAATTATTGTTTTGATTTAAATAAAATATAAAAGAACTTTAATATAATATAATGTAGTACAATATTACAGTCAACAATATTTTCCTTTATTTCTACCTACATTCAATGGAAAGGATCAGGCCAAAGCCAAGAACGAGATGTGCATGTTCATACAATACGATACAATTGATACTTTGTGACGCGCGCTCTATTACTTGTCTATTACTCTAAGGTGAACAAAATGTAACACAGTTTATACTTACGCATTTATAGGTAATACTGTACGGTACTTACCACTTTTCAACTAACATTTCTCTATATGCCTTGGGTTTACGTTTTCTAAAAGATCTCTTATTCGTTTTATTACCCATTTCAAAAAAAAAACAATTATAGAGATCTTCTTATAGGTTTTTACGAAGAAATAACAAAATATCGAAATAAAAACTGTATATACACTAATTCTAAAACTAAATCTATGTACATTTACGCAGAGGAAATATTGCGGAGCAAACGAACATACGTCCGACCTCGAAGACGCCTAGGCTGGCACTAACGAACCGCAGCGCGCGATAATAATGCAAAATTTTGATTGTTTTGCTTCGTGGAAAAAAATTATAACTAAATTTTAAAATCTGTCTTTACCATTTTACGCGAAATAAAATTTCCTTTTATTAGATATAATTTTCAAATAAATTCCTAATATAATTTCTATACAGCACAAGTTTCAAATTGCGATTTGGTGTCATGTTTGAGATTTTTTTTTATCGAGATAATTATCCTAAATCATGTTTTTGTCTTTACGATTTACTAGGGGGTATACTAAACTATTATAAAATGTTTTTTTTTATTTAAAATTCCACGTGAAATAACTTTTACAGATGTTCAAAATCCTTAAAATTTGCTGCATCCTCGCCTTAATAGCAAATTGCACTTTAATTATAAATAAGTACTATAATAAGCCTATTTTGTTGAAACATTACTAAGAACTGCTTTATTTTATCAATATCATCTTAATGTGAGACGCATACAGCTTCTGCCATACCATTCAGAATATGCTGGTTATTATGTCCTGTTTCATTTTCGTTTTACATAGTGGCACGTTGTTTATGTACACGGAATAGGTGTAAGCACAATAAACACAGTTGAAAAATTGTTAACACTTCTATATTACACTTGAGTTTTAGTTTACGTAGAAACTAGCTTCCGCCCACTTTTACTTAAAAATAAACCCAGGGAAAAAAGATACTTTTGTACTTTAGTTTGTAAATAATGTATCATAAATTTAAAAGGCCTCCACAAACGTACCTATAAATTTTAAGATAACATTACTGGAATTGAATTTGCAGGCAAATTTTATACAGACCCGTTCAATCTTTCATCCATCCATCCATTACAGATTATTGAGAGGGAGCGTCGCTACTCAGTCGGATTAGGTTCGATGTAGTGGTTATTCCAGACCTCCTGTATATTCTCCTGATTTACAATTTGTCCGAGAAATATTATAAGCCAACTTCACAGTCATCCAGTGACATGTACAAACTTAACGACGGGTCATCGACTTGTAAACGCTTAGTCACCGCTTTCGCGCTGCTCGTAAGTATGGCGATGGCCTTATACCGGCAGTCACGGCTTTAGGTATGACAAGAATCGCAATAAACCCCTTTGTAAAAATTGGCAATTGTTTAAAAGTCACACATATTGATTGGATTTTTTAGGAATTTGCTATTGCCCGCTGTTCCACCCATGTGGATGTCCAATATCCCAGCAAAAACTAGAGCAGCTAGTCCTCTTTTAGGATCTAAGCTTACCCTATACCAAGTAACGTAGCATGTCATAACCGTGCAAATGTAACAAACAGACGTTCCTGTCGCATTTATAATATAAGTATGGAGGATCAGAGAAAAGCTGAAATTTAAGCACCTTTTTCTCTCGTACGTCTCGTACTCCGTTTATTAACTACCGCTAGAAACACATTTTGACAGCTTTTCAATTTCGTTTTATTTCTATATAATCAAAAATCACAAGTGCCCCTTTCCACATGACAAAAAAGGCAATGAGGATCGCTATTTACTAATAGTATCCATAAGGGCTCCTTAAATATCTCAAGGATGCCAGCCGTATTGATTACGTAGACAAAACAATAACATTTTATTCAGTTTAAGATCCGTTACCGAAGATCAATTAAGAACTTGAGCTCTTTTTACTAAGTGCTGTTTAAGTTGGAGTCTCAAGACAAGAGTATAATGGGTTAACTTGATCAAATTGAAGGGCATCGAAGTCACAAAGGACGAACAAAGGCACATTAGGTACCGTCCATCGTGAGGTCAACATCAAATACCATCTTTGTTCTCGTTCACGGATCAACAATGTATTCATTCAATCTCTTGCTCTCAAGTCAACCACAACATTCTAACCTCAAGCCCGACGTGAAGTGATATAACGACATTTTCACGTAACGCTAAAAGCCTTGACATTTCATAATGTTATTGTTATGGATTTTGTCACAGTATGTGTAATAGGTACATTATAGGCGGCAAAGCGTCGATACGTTCCTATATAAAATTTTGATAATGTTATGTAAGTATTATTAAAAGCGACGTAAGTGCGGAAATCATTTGCATCTGTTTACCTTAAAGCTAAAGAAACAGCGATTAATGTTTTAGCTTTCCATTTATATTTAATATCTACAAGGTGTATAATTAATATACATTTTACAATACGCACCTATTGATTACTTGATATTAGTATTATATTTCTTGTAATAGGTTGCACAATGTAAACTTGTCGATCACCAATATTTACTACTTCTCCTATCGCGGGTTTGCTGGCAGAGATTTCTTAAGAAGTACATGTGCGCTAGTATTATTACGTTGTTTCTACATAATTATGCGTGTATAAATGAATAGATAGAAAAATATCAATATAACACTACAAAGACTCCAATACGTGACATTTAAAACAGGATTTATTTCATTTCAAATTAGGGTTTTTGTTATGTTAAGCAAAACGTGAATTTGAAGCAGCAGAAAACTATATGTGTAACACTTATTGCATCTAGGGTGTTAAAGTAGTTAAGTTTGAATGAAACTAAAATGTCGTGATAACTTGAAAGACGCAATTTCGATAAATTGGCATTGAATTGGGGAAGGTCAACAACGGCCAGCGAAGAAAGTCCACGGTCATCTCGTATGACGCCAAACCGGAAATCTTGCCGAATGGATAAGTAAGAATACCAATAAAAATCTTTTTTATACGCAATATTGAGAGTTCTTATTTAATTTACAATGTAATACGGCTCTCAAAAGACATATCTAAACAAGTTTATGATTATCACCAAACGGCTTCTCATTATGCAAGTTTTTGTATATATGGTTTAGTGTTGCACGAACGATTACACTCCTAAGAACGTCTTGGTGGTCGCTCTTCCGTTTTTAACAGAACACGCTCATTACTCTGCAAAGCCTGTTTTGTTAATAAAGCCGAATAATAGTTTTGTTGACGCTTGTCAAAAATGTTAGGTGACGTAACATGAAAAGAAGGGATAAATGGACCGACACGCATAGCATACTAATTGCTATATATAATTTAACTAGCTGTGTCCCGCGGTTTCACCCGCGTGAATACCTAGGTCCCGTTCCCGGTGCCTTTGTATATAATAACAGACAAATAATTAGCAATAAATTAAAATTGCGACTATAATTTGAGATTTAAACTATCCTATCTCTCAAGTTGGATCGAACTGCACATGGTGTGCGAATTTTATTATAATCGGTTAAGTGGTTTAGGAGTCCATTGTGACACGAGATTTATATATATTAAGATATCACTAAATACGACAAACATGCAAATTTTAATTAAATCCGAATTCCGTAAATCGGTATGCTGAATGAATGATCATGATTAAATACTGTCAAAACAAGAAACTTTTTAGGTCACGGAAGTTTTACCGTATTTTATAAATGTTGGGTATATTCAAGGATTTAATATTTATTTTTGGCGTGGCACTGTAAAACATTGCATCATTTGCATCTTAGTTGAGATGGAGCGATATTGAAATCCATTATCAGAACAAATTTGTTCTATCATACCATGTCCAATTATGCGAAAAACGCATTTATAAACACACTAGCTGTGCCCCGCGGTTTCACCCGCGTGTATACAATACCTATATTCCGTTCCCGATGTCTTTATAGTTACTTTGAAGACGAATTCAAAAAATTAAAGATTTTGAAAATCGGTCTACCCGTTCTTGAGTTATGAATAGTGTAACTAACACCTCGCGATTCCATACCTATCTCGTACTACCTCTTGAACCCCGTTAGGTCGTTAGTTCCTTTACTAATTTTTTAATAGTAAACTTACTATGGAATAATAAACATTAACAAACAACTTTTATTCCCGAAAGGCTAAATTGTTATTATTATCAATTTACTTATAATAATATTATTATTATGGTGCCGTCTAACCGAGGCGGCGCGGCGGCGGCGGCGTGAGCATGCGACATTTTTTATTTAAACTTGTGATATCTTTTGAATGAAATGTCCAAATTGAATAATTCAAAAAGTCATATAATGGTATTAAAGCAGACTTAAATATGAAGTCATTTATGTTGATAAGGATTAATTCCAAAGTATAAATAAAAGAGCTTTTAGAGCAGTAGCATTTATATAAATTGTTAAAAATGAAAAATACACTTATTGTGACATAACTATAATAGTTAGACATATGCTGTCGCGATATTTTTTCTAGATAATTATATGTTCTACAAAAACGTAGTACATTATTTTGTTCTATAATCAATAGTTTTCGCAGCGCACGCGATGTAAGAAAGTTTTTTGGTAATTTTTTCACACCTTGGGTTACATTATTGGAGTTTTAGTATGGATCCCTAACTTTTTTGAAAATTTAATATAGCCTATGTTCACCGGAAATAATGTAGCTTCCCAACAGTGAAAGAATTTTACAAATCGGTCAAGTACTTTCGGAGCCTATTCAATTCAAACAAACAAACAAACAAACAATCAAATCTTTCCTCTTTATAATATTAGTGTAGATTAGTGTAGATTTCACACTAAGTTTGTAATAGATAACTTTTGAAAATAAAATGACAAGTTCATAATTTTACGCATTTCGTAAGATCAAACGTTACATAAACCATGAATGAGCTTTGAATGCAGGCTATAAAAATATGTTTAACCACTGGTTTAACTAAGTTTATGTACTACAAGGCGGCCCACATATGCGTTTTCTGCTTGTTCTTTGTTCTCATTAGCACAACAATGTGGGTAAACTAGGCATACTGTACGTAACGAGATGTCAGGTATAAGTACCATAAAGAGACTATGTATCATGACTGGCTAGTTTCGATCCCAAACAATGATCACATTGTTACATCTATCGAACAAAACATTTGTAAAGTACCGTGTAAGACAGATATTTGATATTGTTGATAAGCCTTCTAAGACAAAAGCAGCAGGTTTGAGTAATACTCTTCCTTAACACCTCCAAGAGTGTGTTTTTTGTAAATTCATCTTAGTGCCTACCCATACTTTATACAATATTTCGTAAAAATATGATTTTTCAGATCAATTTTCTAGAAGCACACACCCTAGAATACAAAAATAAAAACAATATTAAAGGAAATAATTCTCAAAACTTACTTGACATCCTCAATCTTCGGATACGTGCATATCCTAAGCGTTTTCGTGTTGGAACCGACGGCGTATAGTTTTCCATTAGGGTGGAACTCAGCACACCGGACAGCTTGAAGATCTTCCAGTACTGTGACAGGTTTGAAGGTAGGTCTGGAGCCATTGACTTCAGGTCCAACACCCACGCTGCTTGGAGTCGACAGTGGAACACCCGGGTGAGCACCATTTCTGGTCTGTGCCTGCAAAAAATACAGAAAATATGCTGATATCCTCATTGATATACATAAAACAGCTCTACAATTGTAACGGAAAGAAATACCTACATACATACAATACGAGAGCGCGTTAATTAATTTTACGTGTGCCAATTGTTTGTGTTTGTTGATTTTCGTTTGTTTAATCGCTGTTACAGATTTGAATGTAACATTGTTGCAAATAATTATAGGAATAAAACATCCGCGTTGTAGTAGCTTTTAGATTGCGACGTAATCTTTGTAATTCCGGAACGGTAGCATGAACTACAAATTATAATAAAACGTCAGTTACGAAACTATCTGTTACTTTACGTTAACGCCGAAAAGAGTAACTAATCTTTCCAGCACAGATAATTTAAGATTTTAAGAGTAGGTATTTCGACCTACTAACCTATATTCTAGTATTACATAAACTACCAAATGTTAAAGTTAGTGCACAATAGGCTTATAATGTTATATTCAAACGCATAGTGTGCCGTAAAAGTGAAATTTAGCTTCAATGGGATCAGTAGGTAGGTACATGTTCCGCTGAGAGGGCATCACCGCGGTGAAACCTCGGTAACCTTGTTCATTGCATTCTCAGATCGGCGATACCTGCCTTCAGCGTGACGGTGACGCACTTTCCGAGCCTGTCCAAGACCATGACGCAGACATTCACACAACACACTAAAGCAACTCGTAAGACGGAGCTCGCATTCAGTATGACACCATAAATGAAAACTCACAGACCCAAATATGTATGAGTCATACATTTAAGTACACAATAAACAAACATTTATCTACACTATAATATTATAAAGAGGAAAGATTTGATTGTTTGTTTGTTTGTTTGTTTGAAATGAATAGGCTCCGAAACTACTTGACCGATCTGAAAAATTCTTTCACTGTTGGGAAGCTACACTATCTCCGGTGAACATAGGCTATACAAAATTTTCAAAAAAGTTAGGGATCCATACTAAAACCTCAATAATGTAAACCAAGGTGTGAAAAAATTACCAAAAAACTTTCTTGCATCGCGTGCGCTGCGAAAACTATTGATTATAGAACAAAATAATATACTACGTTTTTGTAGAACATATAATTATCTACAAAAAGTGTCGCGACAGCATATGTCTAACTATTACAGTTAGGTCACAATAAGAGATATATATTAAAAAAAATATTATTGAAAGGACGCCGCTAGAAAAGGCTCTTTATTTGTTACTTGGTATTGATCCTTATCAAAATAAATTACTTCATAGTCAAGACTGCTTCAATACCTTTATGTAACTTTTTGAATTATTCACTTTGGACATTCCCTTCGAAAGATATCACGAGTTTAAAATATAAGAATTAGAAAAAAGTCGCGTGATTGTCGCTCACTCTGCTCGGCTAAGTATGCGATTTAAGCATCACTGAGGTACGGGAGTGTCTATACTAATATTATAAAGAGCGTAATAGTAGTAATAACACAGAAACCTTCAATACTAATTTTTAATAATGTGTTAAGTACCCGTGCGAAGCCGGGACGGGCCGCTAGTTACAGCTATAAATATAGAAAAAATACAACACACGATAAGCATTTTCTAATCGTTACGCCATCGACATGTTAAACGAAGTCGTTCAAAATAAACGAATGATTGGTTGAAGATTCTCGAAAGCGTGCGAGAACTGTCGATTGTATAATAAGTTGTCAATGGTTTGCATACAAACCGCACGATACTTATTTACGTCCGGTATTAAGGCGTGTATTGTGGCATCTAGAACAAGTTGTACTGTATGGGTAGATAAGGCAGGGCACCCAGTTACAAAACGTTTAATATCGAGCGTGAACCTGTTTATTACACATTACTAGATCAAATGCTTGACCGATAACGCATGTTGCACAGCACACATTACTAAGTGCGTGATGTTATGGTCTAAATATTTTGGTGAAGTCAAATCTGGTGCAAATAAAGCGTTTATTGTGTACTAGCTGTGCCTGCGACTTTGTTCGCGTGGATGACGAAACTTATCAATGAGTTTTTAACCGCAAAATTAAGTTTGTTTTTGTTAATACTTTTCCGGGATAAAAACTACCCAGTGTGGTGCCCAGGATAATAAAGAATAATTATACCATGTTTCATCGTAATCGAACCGGTAGTTTGCGTGATACCTGAACGAAGAGAAAGACAAAAAAAAAACACTTTTCGGTTCGGTGTCGGTCTAGTAACACACCCCGCCATTTATTTTTTCGATGTTTTCAATGTACAGAATTTTTACTTCTACAGATTTATTATAAGTATAGATTATGTTTGGTCGATACATTACTAATTCGTGAAATGACTAGTTCGGAATAGACTGTTGGTAAAATGACGAGGTGACTAGATGACTAACTCGCGAAATGAGTAAACTGTTCCAAAAAGTTAACAGATAACAAAGGTGTTCAAAAACATTTTTGTAATGTTTTAAGTGTACCTGTGATTGTTTTCATCATCAAGTAGTTTATTATAATTCTTGTAATATTAAAAACTTCATAACTTCTAAAAAATTATTATTAGATTACGGATTTAGAAACATCCTCACACCGTGACTGTTTCTTAACAAATGGGATCAATAAATAATTTATTCCTTAGGTACTAAATTTCTTATCCAAAATTTGACGACATAGTCCCACCACCACGTCCGAAATATAATAACTATAATGTAATTTTTTGATTCACATACATTAAAGCTACGTATATTCACAGTTTTAATAATATTATGATTGAAGTAACAAACTCGATCAAAAAACAACTAATTTCATAAAACTCTCAATGCTTAAACTAAGCCTAAAAATGTTTCGTTAGTTGCTAACCAAACATTTTTAGTAAAATACTTACTAAAATAACTAACTTCTCTAAATCCAGTATCACGTCGCGAATAAGACACGCATTTGAATCTCATTTGAAACGGTTCGAATCAGGTAATTGGTGTAGCTTTTAGTTTCATTGTTGCACCGCTCACCGTTAAGGCGTTATAGAAAGTGTACTTTACCGGATTTTTTACGTACAGACTCTTTTGTTTTGCGGTTTAGTTAAATAGATCTGATGAATATCGCGGAAGGTGGGGACCGTGTTATGGCACAACTTGGGGGAGGCCTATTTCCAACTGTTGAGTTATAGTCTGACTTGAAGATAAATAGATCAGGTCTGGGAGAATAACCCCCTCCGTTTCTGAAAGGGTGATCAACAAATTGTTAATCACCTGTCAATTTCATATCAAGCGCTGAGATTAGTATTTGTTCCAGTAGATTTGACAACATATTAAATTGGGAAGGGTTCCGGAAACTGGGGATTATCATCTATATTAACAGCGTTTAAAAATACATTTCAAATCTACGTCATTGTTTGTTTTAGCATATAAAATATACTTAGTATGTGAGTTTTATCTTATTAATACTAAAACATTGTACATTATTGGTGTATAAAAGCAATAACTTTCACGGTAATATTAAACAAAACTATAAAATAGGTAATCAATTAACTTTCCTAAGATTATAACAGAAAGCGTGAAAGTAATAATATAGACTATAAAAACTAAATGTAATTCCTTCTTCTACACTCAGGTAAATTTATGTGCTCACTCTTTCAATTAAACAGCGGACGACTTCAATTTAGATATCTACCATATTACGTATAATATAATTAAATCACTAATACAAAATAGTTGCGTAAGTTATTAATGATTTCCGCGATACCGCCAAAATCAGCATTGGTATTTCGGAGACATTTGCAATTTAAATTTAGAGAAAATCTCATGATTATTTTGATCAATTTATTATTTATTAATTTTTTATTCATATTTTTATGATCTAAAACTTTAGGAAGTTTATTTTCTGGATAGCGCTTGTCGACATTAGGGACAAGTTGTGATAGACGGTGTAATGAACCCCATTTATAACAAAGAGGTATGTTTATAGTAAACTAGAAGAGTACTTAACTAGTCCAAATCGTCGTTGCCTAGCAACTTGAGCAGAGTTGTCAGTGAATTGCGTGATTTACAAGAGTTTATTCACAAAGCGTTTTAGTGTTTCTCTTCGCATTATTGCACTTTCGCAATTACTTGGTCAGTCTGCATTACCCGGAAGCGTGCGCTACCCTATGAAGACGGTTAAACCCTTTACCGTAATTTGCTATAAATGCAGACTTTAGATGCAGTTTTTTTTTGCCTAGCGTATTCTGCTCCACTGCTGGGCAAAAGGCTTCCCCAAGTCCTAAATGCAATTAAGTAGTCAAATGATTCCCCTGAATACTGATTCTTAAATGGTGCTATCATGCGTAGTCCCTAGATCACAAGTGGGATGAAAAAGAAACTTAATGCAAAACCCGCAATCTATGTAGATGTGCCAACCACTAGGCTTGTGAGTTATAGCTAAAATAAGTAGAAGAGCTTATACTTATACGTCGAAAAGTAGAGAAGAGTATAATAATAAACATTTTCAACTAGTATTGAACTAAACAATAAACCTTTGATTGTTAACAGGTTTACGTTTGATCTAGGTCAACATTGCAACTGAGTACTCGATAAAAACACAACTTGAGGCGTCTTACATAATTAAACATCATTTCGAAACACTTAATGAAGCAAAAAATATCCTACACTAGAATACACGTTCGCATTGCAAAAGGCAGCCTAAGTAATAGAAACTCGTTCAGTCGAATAGACAACGCAAATTCGCTTGGATAGTTACAAAGTTTGATATTAGAGTACTCGTACATACGTTACATGTATGTACATAAAAAAACAAGTATTGAACATCCGTTACACACGCAGGACGGCGCGTTGCGGTTCAACGGAGCTGAACGGGCTCTGACGAGGCGTCGATGCTTCATTCCCATAACACTACCATACCTGTGAACCATTATAAATCCTAACACGTTCGCCAAAGCACCACAAATATACATATTACTCACTTCGCTTAGCATCAACAAGATAATCATGTAGATTTAAGAGCTTAGAAAGTACGCATAAATACATATCTAACAACCGGTACAGTTAAACACTATGGTTAAATGAATTCTATGTCGTTGATAGAACTCTAACAGACAACTATTCAGGTGCATTCATCTTAGAACGAGACAACTGTCTCTATAGAAAGTTAGTTCAATTACCTGAAAAGCAGAAATCCGTTTGGGTGGCAATAGCTGCGGTGGTTTATCCACTAGATTCTCCATCGAGTGGCGAGTTAGGAATCCTTGTTTTTGGAAAGCTGTGTTTGCTTTGTACGACATTCGATTAAATTTCGTTGCCGGTGCAACAATGCGATTGCCGTTTTCGTCGTCATCCTCCCATTCTGTAACGACCTCAGTGCGAACATCTTCCAAAGATCGCGACCGGCTGCATGGGCAAGCAGCTGATGGTGACGGATTTGGGTTTCGTAGTTGACGAGGTCGTTCTCGGACGCCATATAAGTCACCATGTCCACTTGGCGTTGGAGCACCCGCTGAACGATAACTTGGTGACAAGAAGTAGTAATCTCGAGATTTATTACTGTAAGCACTCATTCCAGAGAAATCCGAGTACGTGGATCCTTTCGAAGAGGATGTTTTGAAATTCCTTAAATCCATCGGGTCCGGCGGACGGAAATAGAAATTCGGCTGTGGCTGAGCCTGACGCGAAAGCGGCGGCCACGGTCTGAACGGAACGTCAACGTAATGTGCCGGTTTGGACTTCATGACAGATCGCGATAGATCATCCGAGCGCAGCGGTGTCGGTTCCGTGCGGATGTAGTCGAGGAAACTGCGCTACTGCTGTCACGGGCGGCGAGCGGCGTGCGCCGGCCCACCACCAGTGTTGCACCACCGTCGACGCATGTTAGACAGAGAGGCGAACAGAGAGAAAGGCGCACTGACGTTCCGCTCGATCCGTTGAATGCGAATACAAGTGAAAGGGGTAGCCCGTGCGCGGTCAACGCGCATACGACGCGCTCAGATATTGCTCGCAAGCATAGTACTACTAGCAGATATCTCTTCGTGCACACAATCGTAAATGGTAGTTTTATTACAAATACGTACATTGTCACTCGCGCTCATCTTATTGTGAGTTAGCATTCATTATTCTAGGTTTAACTTTCTAACTTTGAGAATTTAACCTACGTTTCAGTTGCAAAAGCGTAGCACTTATTTAATTGTACAAGATATTTGACAAAATGTTTTTAGAGAAATTAATCATGTTTGTTTTGTATAACGGACACATTGATCATGTAATACAATAACATTTGAACATGTAAGTTAATAATTACGACACCATTGGCACAGTTATTTGATTCAAACGTAAGTTTTAGAAAGAGCGTTAATGCTTCACGCGCACATGCAACTTTCGCTTGTTTTGTACGCCTGACTAGTTAAAAAAGCATGGCATAATAGTAAAGAAGTCATTTCGTAATGTTTGATTTACTATGACTTTTTATTCATATGTGTAGAGAAGACGACACGCGCATACGGTTCTACACAATAAATCATACACATATTGCTCACGTAGGCACCTACGCAAGTCTAGAAACAACGTAGGAAAATTCAAACATTTAATTAGTCACCTTATTCGTAATGAAGGAACTCAAGGCTGTACCATATAAAGAACATATAATAAACAAGTTTATGTCAGAAGAAACTCATCATAATCTTAATTTCGACCTACGCGTGAAAAACTCATATTAATTAGCACCACATTTAGGGAGTCAGCGGAAGATGATTTTATTACATATTAAAATTTATTAACGACGCCAAATGGAATAAAGCTATGCCGATGAAAGGATCATATATTTCACATTTGTACATAAAAACAAAACCATTCAACTTATCAGTTGTCATGCATGAGTATGGACAATATACGGTGTCAATAAATCTTGCCATTGAAACCAGTACGCAATAAAAAATACATAAGTGCGCCAGTCACTCAAAATACCATTGTAGTAACAACTTGATACAAAGCCACAATATTGGAACGAGTAAATTACATAAAAACACTGTCGGGGAACACTCAGAATGGAGGGGAGTGAGATCTCACACTAATTGTAACACTTTTTTTGTTGTTCAACAAGTTAAAGGTTGGTATCCACGACGGCACCATTCGGCGTGGCATCAAATGACTTAAGGTAAATGGGGAGACGCGTCTCTACAATACATTTTCATCGCACGCCAACGTCTTAGCAAAGGAATAAACTCAAAATGGATGTGGGTTTGCACTGGAAGGATAGGCAACTGAATTTGACGTTTAGGATTTGGGTTTTTTGATATGACGATCAACTTTTGACTTGACACCACGCCATTTGGCTGGCTGGCATGACCGTGAATGCCATCCTTAGCAAAATCACGATAAACGAAACAATAACAGGCGATAAAGTCGATCTTATACTTATTAGGTTACGTAAACTTCATAACATTAAAGTTGCACCCATGATTTCATAGTGAGTCACACAACTTAATCCAAAAATTCTAAGTAGAGGTATTGTGTGATTCGAACCTGACTCAATTCATACACTCATGCGTTGAAACGGAATCAGACGTAGTTAAAGAGTAGTCTTTGCCTCGATCAATTGAAATTTATTAACTGATTAACTGGAACTGGAACTTGTCTTGAATCAAATTGTGTATTTACGAGATGTATACAGTTACAGTTAGATTGAAATTCATTAACTTGAGTAAGGTTTCCACTGAAGAATCTGTCTTCATTTAGTGGCTAAATATAGAGAAAAGTATTTTATTTAAATTGGCCTAATAATTTATGAAAATAACAGGAAGAACTTTTTGTGTAAGTAGATAACGTATTAAAATAGATAAATTGGTACAATCCGATACTAGGTAAATAACATTTGAAGTATTTTTTATCTTCTACATTAATAATTCTGATTAATGATTACCTAATACATATCAACTATTATTCTCGATTTTATGTCATAAACGTCATATCTATTGACGTCACACGAGAACCGCAAGCATTGTAACGTTGTCAACCTTTATTCTAGTTAATTTTGTTTTTCAACGTCATAACAAAAGAACCGTTTACAGCATTCTTGAGTTACTCATTAACTGTTGTTTAAGCGTAGGCCATCAAGGCGCAAATGTCTATTTTTCGTATACCAACAGATTGAGCAAATATTGCAGTGGCATGCGATATAAAATTTAAATATTGTCATGATTTAGTCGAGGCGGGTGGCAGTTGGCGGCGTCATGCCCATTTATGGCAGTATAGGTCAGCGCGAGACGCGCGGGACGGACGCCCTATCAACGAGCCATGTACAGCCAACCGGGGATGTGCCACAATGTTTCAATCTCTAATGTATTTATTATTTACTCCTATGAACTAACAACATCATTGTTCTTGCAAACACTACATAAGGAAATGTATTTATTGCTGCTTTAAGTAGCACTTGCTGTTTTAATTAGTTATAATCTCTTTCATTATTTATAACGTTAGAAACAATAATAACAGTAGTTGCATAAATTATTTATATTGTGTAAACAATTCATTCGGCAATAAGTAATAAAAGTGTGTAATAACGTGATAGTTTTGTATAAAATCTTTTCTAAGTGCAACTCGTGAGCATGATGTGTATTAATTAACGTGTTCATTTAAACGCGGATAACGCTTACTTCGCGATTAATGCGGATATAACGGAAACATAAAAAGTCCAAACTTTTTAATAATAATTACACTCATTACTGCGCCCATATCAAAGTAATGATAAAATACATTCGAATTACTTAGATGATAATAAATATGAGAATATTAATTATCTAAACTACAAATTGACTAACAAGTAATTCCTGAGAATATTCATATGAGAACAATAATTTCTATCGAAAATTGTATCATATAAATATAAATTACGTTTGTTAATTGTCAATATTTGTAAATAAGGAATTAAAAAAACAAACAAATTGTACCAATTCTTTGTTTTGTTCTACTTATACAATAAATTGATGATTGAATTGAACGATGAGATCATTGCTAATACCTAAAATAGGATAAAGAAAGCTTATTGTTTCAAAACGGAATAGTAAGTTACTGTTACCGATAAATTACCTTATTATGTCCATATGAAACTCGTTCGTCATGCACTAGTGAAGATACTGAGTTTGTTCTTTCCGAGTCCCAATTGTTACTGTGCCACAAATCTAAGGAGTCTGTTGAAGACTTTTTTGTGTCAATAGAACTTTTTCTGGACAAAGAGTTAGTGGAGCCGACGTAATCTCGCTTCATGTCTCGAATACCATTACTGGATATCGAATCGCGTCTGTTGTAATTGACGACATTGCTTCTGCTGAGATTGGGGAAGGAACCCATGGAATGGCGTTTGTTGTGAATCCTGTGAGTGGGGCTTGGTGTGTCTCGGCGGGGCGGGGTCACGGACGGGCTGTGGCGGTCGCGCCGCAGCAGGCTCGGGAACGTCGATGGGTGCTCGAGCTCTCGCGCCGGAGAACCAGCCAGGCCCAGTGAGTCCCGACGCCTGTTTACATCACACTTGATGTTAGAAAACTGTTTACATCATAGTCGATGTTAGAAAAGAAACGATATTAAAATCGTTCAGTAATGTAAATTAAAATACCTGATAATAAGCCCATTTGTAGGTGAAACTGAATCCCTGTAATATCCTGGCGTGGACTCTCTGCTGTGCAGGTAAAGTGAAGACCGATACGGCGTACTGCAACGGCCATGCACTTCACAGCGAGGGTCGTGCTCAACGACAGAGGTGACGACCGGAGAGTGCCGACCCTCCCCTTCCAGACTCATATTGCAGAACATAGAGTCCAATTGCCGCAAAGCCGTCACTTTCTTAACCGCAGTCATCTTCACTCAATGTAAACACTCTACCGTACAAAGTAATTTTAATTCACTATTTCAGAAAACAATATTAAAGAAGCTCGATCGTGCGTAACGCGTTTAAGTAAATTAAGTGACATGTATGTCCTCTAGGTATGCCGCGTCGCGACTGGACTGTTCGGACGGCATTGTGCGCAGAACGCTTACCGATGACTCATAAGAGGCATGCGCGCGAGCAACGAGACTACGATTATCGCCGTGTCCTACAATTATATGGTAGATATAAATATAGGTGACAACGAGGTAAATAATGGTCCAGTAGGTACTCTGAGAAAATCATTAATAATAAACAAGGACTCGGTAGCATGTAGGTGTTGCTTCAAGTTCACACGAAGGTTACAGTGTTGGCACGACAAGATTTAAGTACTATTAGGTAGAACATAACAGCTTTTAATTTGAGGCGAAAACGATCGTCATTAAAATTATAACGTGCTTCATTTGTTAATGAGATGAGCCCACGCTGTTATCATCGGCATGTTTGTTTATCCGATTAGTAAAGAACCTCTAGGCGGTTATGCCACTATTATGTCTGCGAACTTAATTGAATCAAATGGTCGTTCCTTAATCGGTTGCCACTTATGGTCCCCGGAGTATTCGATTGGTTCCGGCAATTTAAATTAACAGAAGAAAGACACATACACGTTTGGATTATTTGGTTCAAAAACTTAGTGAGCTTTGCATTGGTTGTATCCTATTAGCCAAGAGGCGGTCTTTCAATAGTAGGTCACAAAAGTTCAGCTATGCCGCAAGGTGTAATCTGTATAAGAAAGTACACCGCCGCAACCTCTTAGCTTGCTCAATATATACATATTAGGTATAGCTTCAATTTAATAGAGTTTATTTATTGTGAAGTGTCTATTCAACGTGACAACAGTTTGAAACGTAAATTAATTTGATTATAGTAATTGAATATTATTTGTAGCTATGTGTACCCATTAATTTGATGTAGGTACCTTAGTAAGCACAGGTCCTTGATCTTCAGAAAGATAACTGTCTTAAAAAAGGACGAGTCAAAAACGACACAGAAAAATCCGAATATTCAGATAAGAAAAGACAATAAATATTATGTTTATGGATTAAGTAGGTATAAAGATACCCAATATATTAAACTAGCTATACTTTTCGCGTATAACACTAAATTGGTTGGGCGTGGGCCCAAAGCATTCAGTTATATCTTCTAATAAGGTGAGTAAGATTAAGAAGTCGTTTGATGACTTATCTAAAATAGACATTCTATTGTTAATAAATCTTACGAGAAAATGATATAAAACTTACGAATGGGACGAACGGTATATCTCTACAAATAAAATAAAACAGACGGGTCTGATACCAAATATCGGAAATGACAGCTTTGCCTAAACGCATATAAAAAAAAACGGAGCGGCCATTGTAACTGGACTTTAAAGCAAATAGCTAATAATGTTAAAGGGAATCTAAGGCTTACAAAGTTTTTAGAAAAAATAAGCGACTAAGTACCTAGCGCTATAAAAAAAAAACCTTTTCTTGACAGTAAAATCTTGGGATGTAATCGAATTACCTAAACTCACAAAATTGCAGGTAACAGCTAGTATTCAATTTATACATTGTCGCATTCTTTGTCTTAGTATTTAAGCACGCGTAAGTTCTTAAAATCGTAGGTACTAAATTCTTCGTTTGATTGTTTTAATATATTTATACGAAGTAAACATATTAACAAAAAGAAAAATTGTTAATCGTGTGTTGATGAAGATTACCTATAAAAATATTCACATTTATACATATCCTGCGCAAAGCTAAGTCTCCCTACATAAGACCTAATGCGTATTTTAACACAATATTTGCTCTCAGAGCATTTACAACTGGTTCTTATTCATCTGCAATTTGCCGATCAACACGCAAAAAAGCAAAAATATACATGATGTCAGCTTCTTCTTTTTAACATGTGTCATAATAAAACTAATTGTCAGGCCACTGAGAAGTGAGTATGGGGTGCCCTTGAAATTATACAAATGCACAATTATACTGCGCATGCATGAATCAAGATGTTAATTAGAAATAGTAAAATGAACATTTGAAGCAAATAAATAATTTCATAGTGTTTGAAGAAGATCGGAACTAATTAGAAGTAATATTTACTAGAAGAGGCATTAGTGAACAACTGTTTTATTTTAAAATGTTTTAACGAATAATGGGTTGTGGAGGTCAGATAGGCAGTCGCTTCATGTAAAATACGGTATTCAGCTATATCCGGTAAGACTGGCAGCCGACCCCAACATAGATGGGAAAAGGCTCAGGAGATGATAATGTTTTAACGAATAGTCGTCAAAGGAAGACTTCTTATAGTACTTTCAACTAGTAAAGGTTGTCAGTCAGCTCGGCATCTCGTTCAGACTTTTGCAAAGTTGGGCAGCTTCGATTTACTTGCGCATATAGGCTTTTTTTACGGCGAGAATCTAATGACTTCAACCCACGTCGAGGGCACGACGTGGGTTGAAGTCGGTATATGTCGTACTTGCACCGACCAAAAACACCCCGGTCCCGTCCTCACGTTTGCTGGAGCCGCGGGATCGCTAAGCATTCTCAGCACAGCTCGAAAAACAAAGCATACCGTAGTTTAAAATTTATATGACAGTACTTAAAACACAAAGGGCAATCGGCAGGATAAGCAAAATAGAGTGAAAGTCCAAGCACGCACCAAAATATATAGCAAATTATTTAGGTGAGGAACTTTTTCTGAACCTAATTACTTCTATCACATTCTAGTAATAAAAGTAGGTCCAAGCTTGTTACAAAAATTTAGGAAGGAAAATTTACCTTTTATTGCGCATAGATTTATTATATTGCCTGATGACGCATAAGCTGTAGAAAAACAATAACATTAGCTTACCATGTTACCCTCAGTTCGGAATATTATTCCTAAACACAAAAATACGTTACGTAGAACGTTGAGAATAGTAATACTGAGTAAACCAATTTCCACTAAACTGTGACGATAGTCCTGGCAGCCTCGTCATAATTTGAAATTTTTACCCTGTAGTATTATTTATGTGATTGCGCATTTTAAGTATTTCGAGTGGGCGAAAAGTAATTCAATCCAGTACGTCTGAAGGTCATAATTACAGTGTAGCAATAAATAAGAACAGTCGGAACGTTTTATAATAGATCTTGCAAATAAATTTATGAACTAACAACATAAACAGACTGGTAGGCGTTTTAAGTATTGAAAGATAGTGATTTATGTGTCGTAAATGTTCAAGATAGTATCTGTTTCATCGATTTTTGTTTCGCTGTAGGATTGTTCAAATTGATGAGTTTAATTGGTATACTGTTATTCCACTTAAAACAATAATTGATAGACACTTCAAACTTCAACTTAAGTATTAATATGTTTAATTAATGTTAAGATTAGCACACTTCACTACATAGTATAAAACAAAGTCGCTTCCCGCTGTCTGTCCCTATGTATGCTTAGATCTTTAAAAATAGGCAACGGATTTTGATGCGGTTTTTTTTAATAGATAGAGTGATTCAAGAGGAAGGTTTATATGTATAATACATGCATAATATAGTAGAGAAACACTGATAATCTTAGAGTTTTTTATGTAAGGTCGTAAATAAACACACTTTTTTGCGCTTACATTGCAAACGCTGGCTGAACCCTACGAGATAGATCAAAGTAATGTACTACAGTATTGTACACCTTAAAAAGGTCTACAAAAAAGTCCGCGATGGTATATGTCTATCTCTTGAGGATAACCCACAATAACCATTTTTATCCTTTATTTAAAAAAAGCGTTATTTTAAGCAATACAGCATTAATCCTTATCCAATTAAGTACCTTAAATACATTGTGCATGTAATAAAGATCAATATGGCCCTTTACAGCATGTAATTTAAATGAATATTTTCGAAGATTTAAAATGCAGGGACATAGCGGTTGCGGCGGTACCGGCCGGGGGGCCGGGGAGCGCGTGCCTATACCAAATAGTGCGTCGAAGGCCGCTCTTCGCCCTACAACACTTTATGATTATGTAGTATATTTAGTATCAGCAATGCACCCGTGCAAAGCCGGGGCGGGTCGCTAGTCTATTTATAAATTCAAATGACGGTCGAAGCGAAGCGTGTTTTAGCAAGAAAATTGAAGACACAAAAATAATTATTTTGGCAAATACAAACAGAAGAAACTTTAAAGAGAAAATCATAAAGGAGGTACACATTCAAAAGTGTCACTATTATGTAATGATCAAAATGTTATCAATAAATAACAGTAATTTTGCTATAAGTTGCATGTCTACACCACACGCTAAAACACCCAAAAAACAATCCATAACATTGTCAGATTAACACTAGCTGATAATGAAAACAAAAATACAAGTTAATCCAAACCATACAAATATATATTCTGTACCAGACCTGACCAAATACGGACACTTTAATTTTTGAAACATTTAGTTACTGTTGTGCCTAAATAAATAACAGTCTCTATTATAACCAACACCAAAACAATATGCGTAATAAATGTAAAGTAGATGACGTAATTATTTTGTTGAAATTTCGAAGGTCTTCATTAAAACTTATGCATAAATATTTTAAGTATCAGGCACCCACGAAACATTGCAGTACTACTCTTCAGAGACATTGATTAATTTAGAGGAAACCCTAATCGAAGGTAAACATCATACATAATTTACACAGCAAAAACGATTTTGCAGCCTCTTATCAATAACATCAAAACCTTTATGCAATCTATATACCTCGATTTTTGTTTAATTATACACGTGGTTAACAAAACATATTTATATAAGTAGATAAGGCAAAGAAAATAACTGGAAATTATTAATTTAAAAAAGTACGTCGTGGCACAGTGCCGTACCTATTGTGTGTACTGTACATCTACAGGCACCGTCTTCAATCAATGACATAATACTATCAATTAGGAGAATATCCTAACTCTCTTTCGAATTACATTTTCGGCAAGACTATAAAAAGCGTATCTCATACATTAAGATCTAGTCTAACATTCATTCCCTGTGAATAAAGTCAGAGCTACATGTTACTCATTAATGTTTTACTATGGTAGCTATTTGTGCAGTATAGGAGCATCTTAATGGAGAGTGCAACGAAGCTACATCTAAAAATTAATTCAGATATGTATTATGAGACCAATAAATTAGCCTCTCCGTTCTCCGGAGAGGTTAAGGTACTTTACAAGATAGCAATTATTTTGTTTAATAAGTAATTTAGTATTGGATGTTATTTAAGTTTTATTTGTGTTATATATATTTGTTTTATTTTATAGAACGCTTATAAAACAAAATAATGGTAGGCAGTGGTCACGTCTCGTGCGCTAGAATCAAATACATGGCACTCCAGGTCTACATGTGTATAACAAAAATATTGCTTGATTAGCGGTAATAGTAGTACTAATACTAGCTATAAGACACTTATCGGTACATACAATAATAACAGTAACAAAATGTAATTATTTTAACACTTTTTTTTGTAAAATCTATGACTCAATCGTAATGGATGTAAGATTTTTATGTCTGCAAAAAGATCCGTTAGATAGATTACAAATTAATTAACTCAATATGAATTTTGAAATGCATAAGGTAAGGTATAGACAATTATATCTGGGTAAGAAATCTTTATGGACTTGCTAAACCGAAACAAGACATAATAAAAATGATGACTTAGTACCTGAATTGAGAGTATACTCCATGTTTAGATTGTTAGAGACAGAAGCGCCACAAATGCTTGGGTATCATAAGAAAAATATTGACAAATAACATTCTCAAACAATTGTTTATCGCTGTCGCATGTCATCAACAACACTTAAACAGCAATAAACACAACAATTTTATTCAAAGAACAAAGAAGTCCTCTTATTTGTCTTTCATGAAGCAAATCACACTAACTCATAAACAATTTGTTTAAACTAATATTTTAATGAATAACATTTTATTTCTTTATGTTAATATTCGCGAATTCTTAATACTAAATTCTATATTAAACTCCTGGTTTGAACACAGGAAAAGAATTACTAAAGTTACAAAGTTTACGATAAAGTTTAAATAGAAACCCACTCAAAATGTTACATCTGCCGTCGCGGTCGGAACGAAGTCTTTGATGACTACTACCAATTAAATGATGATTTTAAGAACGCTTGTTAATAAGAAAATAGCGGAATGACTAAATTCTTTCGACGACAATACTATGTGGACAGACAACAATTTATGACAGAATGTAGCATTAATGCTTAAGAAACTCTTGAACACGTGAAATGAACGGAATCCCTAGCACAAACACTATTGACAAAGTATTTGTAACGTAAACTTTACAATGAATATGAACATTTTGGATTTAGATCATTGCCCCCCGTATTTAAATCATGACGCTTCGATACGAACACTTTTTGATAGCAATGGTGCACTTGAACAATAGAAAAGTTTGTATCAAATTATTTTAAACACAGAATAAAATATTGTCGTAACAAATCATTTCAATTTCCAAACTGGTTTCTTCTAGTTATTCAATATCTTATATATAAAATTCTCGTGTCACAATGTTAGTTACCATACTCCTCCGAAACGGCTTGACCGATTTTTATGAAATTTTATATGCATATTCAGTAGGTCTGAGAATCGGCTACTATCTATTTTTCATACCCCTAAGTGGTAGTAGGTAGGTAGTAGGCAGGAGCTAGGTAGAAAAAATTGCATTGCAACGCATGCAGCTAGTATTATGTATAAAACAGTATATTATACAATATGAAAAAGTAACCTAAGATTGCTATTTAAAAAATAAGCCATGAGAAAACAGGCAGCACGTTTCGCTCATATAAGAAAGTATTCAGTTTTACTGTGTAATTCACGTCGATAAAAACTTTACTTCTTTAAACGTTCGCGGATCAGGAATATTTATCATATTAGTTTCGAGATCGATCCCCAAGATATAACAAAATAAAGACAATGCACAACAAACTTCGCCCCACTAAGACTATAAAACGCATAACGTCTGTCTATGTTATAGACGGTTAGACGGTTTTTAGTATTCGCGAGACTGTAAGAGTGATTTATCTAATAAAGTAAAATGCATGAGACGGAAATAGTCAATTCCAATCTGTAACGACCTAGAAAATCTTAAAAAAATACTTCTATTTGGACCGTGAACGCTGCCTTTCAATGAGAAATCTCGCTTAATGTAAATATTTACTGCATTAAAATATAAAGATACTATATATTTTAATTCTCGGTGAGAGAAATTAAACGCTTTCATATTGTATGTATTTTCAAAATGATAAGAATTAATTCTACTGCTGCAGCAATTTTCATAACATTCTTTACGTCTTCATGTATCTTATTAAAGATTTTACAAACAAACAATAACGTTTGCTGTTACCTGAAGCTTAACCGTTTTTTGTTACTTCGGCCATTGCGCTTAAAAGGCAAGACGTGTTTTGACATTTATACGTCAGTTAAAACAATGGCAAGGCTACGTACGATCAAAACGGTCAATGTGCTTTAAAATATTTAAAAAATCTTACGATTTTTGGGTCTCCCATCTCTGGTGATTCGTTTATTTCGTTTTTCCTGAAACACGAAAAATTAAAACTCATATAAATCTTTATTAAAATATTATTCTTCTTTTATCTTATTAGTTCACTAGGTGCACTGACACGAATTTTGTTGCATGTAAGTATTTTATGCAAAGTTGCAAACGGATAACACTAGATTACTTTACATATTACATTGTAATTTATCGGCTCGTTAGAGAAAACAGCTCAAGAGCAGTTGGCGACCAAACATTCAGAACAAATTGCTTGTTCGCTCTACCGATGAAAGTACACTACTCCGTAAGAAAATTATTACTGTTTGCTGCTACATGCATGCACTGCATACTAGCAATCATCCATTTATCAATTACAGACATTTCTTTCATAGAGATAACTGTAAATAATGCGTTCTTTTTATTTGTATTATTTTTGATAAGAACTTTTTTTTAATATACCATGAATACATTGTATTATGAGGTATATTGTTGAGTTATCAACTTTACATATTTTTTTATTATTAAAATTGTACGTAGGTATATAATTACCTGACAAACGGCGACTGCTCGCGGACTTGATCTGGAGTCATCTGTTGTGGATTCTTGACAGCCAACGGAAAAGCTGATGCAGCATCACCTATGTGTTCCATCCTGAAAGTACACGAAAGTAAATGTAAATGTAATAAAACCATTTGTACTATGATATTATAAAGTTAAAAATATAGTTACATTTTCTGTTGCCTCAAGTCGGAAGAGCATAAATTACGAAGATAATCATCGCACTCGCGTTGTTTTTGGATTTGATATTCTTTAAGTAGCTCCCTTCTAAAATCTCCATCGGCACCCGGCAACATTGCCGCTTCAGCCTGCAGTGGCGTGCGCTCTGCGAGTGATGAGCGTTCAGTCGACGCTGCCGTGTTTGATATCGACGTAGACGCTGAGTAATCTTGTCCCCTGTGCTCGGGAGTAGTGGCGTTCGACGCACCAATGCTACTAGTCTCATTTGTTTTCGTAGAAGCACTAAACTCGCCAATTGGCTTCAGTGTCGTTTCGTCGATTGTTTTTAGAGACTCATTCAGTCCGTTAAATATACTCTCAGCATTTTTACTGTCAAATAATCTATCAACAGACGTATTCATAAGTTTGCTGCCCTTAATACCAGTAAGATGAAATCCAGCAAAACATGATGACGATGGACCATAATCTATAGCAGATAGAGCCATAACGGCGGGATGCCGCGGAGCGCCGTCGGGAAGCGGACGAAGTGATCTCGTCATAGCATCAGCTGCCGAGCGCGGCCTTCTAAACGGCATTGCCAAATGCGGGAATGTTCGTGGCTTGATGGGCGTTACGAGCATATGCTCTGTCCAGGACGTGTGCAAAGACGGGCGCTCTAACTTTTCTACGTCAACATTTAACATTCTTTGTTCAAAAGGAACACTAAACGTCTCTGCAGGGATAGATTGCAACCATGATAGCAAACTCAAATCTGATTCGTCAAAACCAGAACCATCGAGTAATCTTGAAAAATTGACTTCATTTGATTGTGCTTCTTTAGATCCCGTAGCTTTCGCTTGACAGTAGTTCACACACGACTCATACAGTATTCCCTTGATAAGTAATTGCATTAATCGATCATTTTTTGCACATTTGGACACCGAACCGCTGGACTTTTTGTCACATGGCAAGAATTGTTCTACAAGAGGATACACCTCCCGAAAACATTGAACACGTGCATTGCTCGGATTCCATTTTTTAAACTGTGCATGATCCGTAATACTAGGTAAAGTTAACAATAAACATAGATTTGAGTATTCTTCTTTTGAGGGTGCTAACTTTTCTAAATCGCTTAGCACTTTTACAACTTCATCTACAATATTTTCAACATTATTGTAAGCTTTAATTTCAGATCTTATACATAACAATTCTATATACTTATGCCTTAAAATAGCGTAATTAAATTTGTCAGCTTCGAATGCTTTTAGTGCACTGAGTGGTTGAATAAACTCTAAAACGTCGTCCCATTGTCCATCAAGAATTAGTTGTCGTAGGAACAACACGTCATCGGCAAAATTGCCATTTATAACACCGGTTTCACGCTCTAGTGATAGTTGCGTAATGTGCAGGTCACGGTTATGTAGAAATTCTAGGGCCAGCCGAACTACGTCATCCTCGCGTAGGTTTAGGTGGGTTGACGGCATTCTGATAAATAAATGTCTTATATCTGTAACAAAGAGAAAGAAATTAACTAAAGTTAACTTATGTACAAATAGGTATAATTTAAAAATTAGTATAACAACATTTAGTAATTTAACCACTTTTAATTCTGAAACGAAGTCGTAATTGTAATGCTGAATAGTGAGAAGTGTTTCAGCAGAATTATTGCAGAATTTCGTACTTGCCTTATCTGTCGACCATACATACATACGTTAGCATAGCATAGGTATAAAAAAGAATTTTGATATTGAAATTAAAAACCCTATAGGGAGCTACTAAGGTCTACATAGTACTACAGGCCATTGAAACCATGAAAAAATCTATATTTTAGGTTAACGTTAAACAAAATACGGCCGTTTAAGTTCAAACAAGTATATTTCGACATTTTCAAGGGAATCAAAATGTATGGGGTAATAATCTTTGAACCAGCTTAACTATGTTTGGAAAGAAATACCGTCTCTTAGGTACTGCAAGGGAAAAATCGAAAATACACATTTGTGTTATAAAATAATAATATCAAATACATTTAACTTAAAACAAACTGCGAGGCTAGATTCCTAAACTAGCTAAATATGAACCAACGAATTTATAAGGCAACCCTCGGTTAGCGAGTCCGTCTCGCACTTGTATACTGATTTAATGGCCTACCAGAAAAAATAATGTGATGAATATTATCATCATAAGTTTGATTTAGGTACTGCTTATTATACATCATTGCGCCCAATATAATAATAATATTTATTTATTTCAATAGTTTTCTAATCCAATCCAAACATCAATGGTACACTTACATAATTAAGCATGAAAGTTAAAAAATAAAAATATGTAAATTAGGTAGTAAAACTGGACACAGACCTGTTTTGCTGGCCTTCCTGTACATAATAACTAGAATTATTATAAGCTTAATATATTATGATTTTGTAAATATGCTTTATAAAAAGATATGAATTAAACCATAAAAGGCATGGTTTTAAATTACTTCCTCATAATATATTCTTCACACAGTTTTAATAAAACACAACTGTTTAGCACTACACATTTTCATATTTATCACTTAGTGTTACCCTGCAGTATCTATTCTTTACTACGTACTGTTATTTAGATCAAAAAAGATTTTGTATCTTATCTTTACATGATTATAGAGATATTTGAACAGATGAACAATATATTTATTTATATGCAATTTTACATCAGAGGATAATTTGATTTGTTGCTGTTAAAGATACACGTTTATAAACCAAATTCTATAAAACTTCAGGCACAATCTAGCACTGAAGTAGTAGCGAAGACTATCGGACAAACACAATGGGATTCCATTGCTTAGTTATATATTTTATGTTCACTGACTCTGTTACCTCTCTTATCTTAAGCACAGCCTGGTGCTTCACAGCACTTGCCAAATATCGTTGTTGTTTAGTTTAAATATGCTAGATAGGTTAATTTTTTGTAAAATTCTAGGCCTGGACATACCTATAATCACCTGCTTTATATCATCCTATGATTTTTAAAGTAGTGTAAGTAGTTCCTTTATTTTATTCTATGACATGAAAAACTATCAAATCAAAATATTTTTATTTCAAGTAGGCCTTAAAATCCGTCGAGTAGTTTTTGTTTCTATAAGGAACATACAGACAGACAGACAGACAAAAATTTTACTGATTGCATTTTTGTCATCAGTATCGATCACTAATCACCCCCTGATAGTTATTTTGAAAATGTATTTCATGTACAGCATTGACCTCTCTACAGATTTATTATAAGTATAGATGTAGTTTAAAACCACGAAAGTGTGATTACTTGATTAATTAAGAAATGTTATGGTTTGCAAACAACTGCAGTTTCACAGTATACTTCTAATATTATACCAAAATTTCTGATAGCTTCATGGAATACTGTACAAACATAATAACTAACAAGCACTAAAATAGATTTTCCAATATTTTACAATACATTTTTAAATTACATCTTGAAAATGTAAATTCTTAAGTATAATTCATACGAAAATATGCCAGAAAATAATGCTCTGCTGCAACGCCATGTTGGCCTATTGGTTGGTTGGTGCTTGCAGCACCGTTTTCCTCTAATTCACCATGTAAGAATTAGACAAGACTTATTTTGTCATTGACATTTTACAAAGATTTAAGAATTAATGTATAATAATAATAATATAATAATAATAATATCCTGGGACAACTCACACACAGTTATCTGATCCCAAGCTAAGCAGAGCTAGTGTTATGGTAACCAGAGAACTGATAAACATACTTATATATCTTCAAATACATACATATTATAGATAAATTACACCCAGACACCAGAACAAATGATCATGCTCATCACACAACATTTGTCCTGGGCGGGAATCGAACCCACGACCTCCGGTATAGCAGTCAGGGTCACTAACCACTAGACCAACAGGCCTGTCAATAGAGGGCTGTGTATAGAGGTTCCCTAAATCCATGCCTTTCAGAACTGCTACAGATTTCAGATTATTTTAATATGTACCTGCTTGATACAAAGTGGGAACTAAAAATTCAGTATTTTATTGCATTTAATTTGTAAATTTAAACAAATACAAATGGCACCATTTCAGACAACGTACTGTATTAGCCTTACATTCTTAGGTATGGAAAACTTTGTTAAATTGACATAAGCTGCAAGTCTGGCTGGTCAAGGCTTTAGGTAAAATAGTGTGTAAAATAATTTTAAAGTAATTAATGAGTCTAGGTATTCATTAATTACTAAAGTGGTGGCCTACCCTTTAATAACCAGATTTCTCTGCACTGAGTTTAGTGCAGCATGTTCGCACATACAGTTTTCATTCCTCTAATTGACGAAATGGCTTAAAGATAATATTTTAACATTGAACACAGAAAAAACAAAGTATATAACTTTTAGCATGCGCCATCTAGGAGAGGCCATTGATAGTTGTCGCATTGTGTCGCATTGTGTCTCATAACTGCTCCGATAAGAAGAGTTGTGCTTGCATGCCTCTGGAACGTGTGAAAATCATAAGGTACCGGGGTATCACAATAGACAGTCATCTCAGTTTTACAGACCATATTAAATAACTGTGTGCACGGGTGCGAAAACTCATCTATATCTTCAAAAATCTCAGGCATGTTGCAGACCCGATTATTCTGAAGCAGATTTATTTTGCCTTATGCCAGTCGCTTATTTCATACTTTATATCATGCTGGGGAGGAGCTGCTAAAACAGCAATGAAAAGCTTAGAAATATCCCAACGTGAAATTTTAAAAATAATAACTTTTAAACCAATCCTTTATCTGACTGTTCAGCTTTATCAGTCTTGCCAAGTCCTTAGCGTACGTCAATTATTTATATAAAACGTTATACTCAAACAACATGTTGAGCTCATATATAATCCTAGTATCCTAACTAAACGCAAAAACCATGCAGTGTGTACCCACAAACATTTCCCAAGAACATTGTTCATTGGACGATTTTTCATTTTCATAGGTCCATCTTTACAATAAAATTAACAAAATATTACATATAAATATATTCTCTAGATAAGTCCCACTGCAAGAAAAAAGTCCATGAATATCTTCTATCCCTTTTGAATGACCGGACATATTAATATTCCCAAATAATTTGATGCAATCTGGGTACTTACATACAAAAACTGGATCGCAACTCTTACACATCACTCACAACACCAACACTCTCACACATCACTCTCAAACATACATGCATGCACATACTTAACAAAGCACACGTGACAGTGGCAATTCAATGGATTATTAAGTAATTGATTTGAAATGGCTTTTAAATAGTACAATTTTTAAGGGGATGAACTGTATTCCTAGATAAAGGTTTCCACCTAGTTCAATGCAAAGGTTCCCAAATCCAGTTATGAATTACCATAAACTTTGTATTGGAGCTGCAAAAAAAAAAAAAAATATCTGGCTCCACTAACAAAAGTTGAAAGAAAAGATAGTGAGGTAACCTGGGTTCCAATAGGAATCTGAAATTGCCAATTCCAATTAAGCAAGTGTAGTGATCAATACTTCTTCATCCTATATGTGGCATGAGGCCTTACCCTAAGGAGGACATTTACAGTTATTTTCAGATTGTTACCAATCTCAAACTTATATGATTTAGTAAAATTTTAAACAATGAGTATTGGAAATTCTCATTTAATGTTCTGGGCTAGTAAGATAATTGCCTATTTTTTCAAATATTCTGTTGCTAGAACAGACAGGTTTGTTTCTGTGTCATATTGAGTCATTAATATGCATTAAATTTTTGACAAGGGCCAAAATGAGTTTACTAATAGCAATAAATATCTAAGATTCATTTAATTAGAATGATTATTACTTATTAACACGAAACTTTCACACGAACTATGCTTGTGTGCGTAATTTATGCTCCTGCAAGGGGAAAGCCTGATGTGTTGGTTAGTGAAATTATTGGTGCATCTCTGACATATCACATACCATTAAGTGAAAACTTCCGGTTAACTTTGACAGCCCAATTGAAATAAATTAATATCTTTGAACGCCTTACAATATTTGCCGCAGTGATTCAAATACGAAACAGCCATCTTATAAGATGAATCGAAAACATCTAAACCCACCTACACATTTTACGACTACAATAAAAGCTTTAGCCTTATTGTGTTAAAAAACTCAGCAAGTCATTTTATTTACATTATACCGATAATCAAATCAAAATACAAATTTTACAGTTAGAAGTAACAATATTAAACTATAATAAATAACAACGTAGACAGAAGATTTTTACCTCAATAAAATATGCTGATGACTGTAACCGCTCGATCAAATACTTCACAAATTAATTACTTAAATCAAGAACATTAATTAACGGAACAAAAATGAGAAATTTATTCAGTTTAATCCACATTTTTATCGAGAGAGAGAGAGGAGAGAAAATCTCAAAATCACAGATTAGAATTGTATAAAAATAAATATAGATTGTCTATGCTTGCGTCAATGACGTCTAACAATCATCAAGATACTGGCACTGGCATATAGGCGATTGGCAAATAGCAATAGAGTAAAATATCATAAAATAATAATTTCGTTGTTAAAAAAATTAAAAAAAATTGCAATAATAAAAATGATTAAGAAAGAAAGTATAAATTAACATTGATGTCAAATGTTAGTCATAAGCTGCGTACAGACCGGCCAAACGAACGCCAACGAACGGGTTTCGTTGACGTTCGTTGCTGCAATCTGGACGGCTTAGCGAATGCCAACGATCGCTCGTTGGCGTGTGCCGGCGATCCGAAGCGTGGCGGTAACATCAAAGAAATCGAGCTATTTGAACGAACTCTGTTTGGACGGTCGCCGAAGGCCAACGAACGAACGCTCAGTTGAAGCAAGAGAGCGTAGCGTGTAGACGTCCAATTTGATAATTACTTGGATATTTCCCGCCATTTAGATCATGGAGAAAAACAAAGAATGGAGTAACGACGATATGTTTTTATTAATAGATTTGTATAAAGAGAAGCCGTGTCTTTGGGATCCAACAAATAATGTGTTGGAATCTGACAAATGTTTGTGTGATGAGCACGATCATTTGTTCTGGTGTCTGGGTGTAATTTATCTATAATATGTATGTATTTAGAAATATATAAGTAAGTTTATCAGTTGTCTGGTTACCATAACACAAGCTCTGCTTAGCTTGGGATCAGATAACCGTGTGTGAGATGTCCCGGAATATTATATTATTATATTATAATGAATATAAATTGAAAGCGAAGAGAAGTGACTGCTGGCTAGAAATTGCTAACATTCTTAATTGCGGTATATAAAACTAGCAATTATAATGATGTCGTCGTCGTCCATGATTAAATTGCGAATGTAAGAGAAAAGAACCGGAATCAAGTGCCAACGAACGTTCGTTCGAGCACTAAATGTATTTGGATGTATTAACGAACTCCAACGAGCGTGCGGAAGCCAACGCTAGCGAACGATAAATATCCATCGTTGGGCGTTCGTTGGGCCGGTCTGTACGCACCTTTACATTATTTGGCCCAAAAACTAGTCTGCGTGCAAAGAGAACCTCCGTGGAATAAAATGGAACTAACATTATAATAAGAAAATCATAGATATATGATTGGTCGTAACTTAGATTATTATCTTAAAAGAAAATAATGAAAAGGACAAATAATTTTTTTTCGTTCTAGCATATTTTATAGTAGCTAATCCTTAGAGCTAATCCCGTTTTTACATTCTCTCATACAACACTTAACACACTTAAGAACTTAGGTTATTTTTGTAATAATAAGTTTTACTTTTTTTATTATGTGTATAATAATAGTGAGTGCATATTGTTTTGAAACACCCTTTTTATTAAACATAACAGTGTTTTTTATTTAACATAATAAACGTCAGTTAATAATGCTAAGGCCCTCAATCCCACTGTGGTTTTCTTTTCGCACATCTAATAGTATGATAATACGGCAATATTATTGAATTATTTTAAGTCACAGCAGAGCGAGGGTTCTGCTTTATTTAATTAGCTTTCGGATTTAGAAAGCCGAAGATCCTCGATACGAAAGTACGATGTTGTAAGTTTCGGTTCGACCTAAAGGTTCGGCTGTGTTTTAGCCGAAACATGATTGTCAGGCCGAAACCAAAACTTAGGCTGGACTCTTTATTATTATAACCTACCTATTAGTTTGCCTTTGCTCTTTGATCTTTACTATTCATTCATAATGGCAATAGAATCCTGTGGCATATTACTGTTATCTGTGGAGTATTAAAGTCTGTTTTTTACTATCTATTTATCCATTATTTATCTGTTTATCTAAGCATAATCTGTGGTGCAGCGGCAAACAAAACAATGTTTTATTGTTTACAAGCAATGATATGATATTATAAAGGGAAGATACATTACGTTCATACTGAGCGGTGTCCAGAAATTGTTGCGTTGTTATTACGAAATACGAATATACTTACATGTAGATGTATAGTCATTTTCAACTACGACTGCGATAGATAATAGGGAACGTATGGTACAGACTACAGAAAGAGATAGCTATCTGTAATTCTGTAGTGTGTTGTGTGTTGCACACAGACACGCTTCGTTTCGCTCGCCGCTATTAACCGACTCTGAATTTGTTCTCAACAACTTGCGCGCCAGTGCGATATCTACCTCTTTTTCTACATCTACACTAATATTATAAAGAGGAAAGATTTGATTGTTTGTTTGTTTGAAATGAATAGGCTCCGAAACTACTTGACCGATTTGAAAAATTATTTCACTGTTGGAAAGTTACACTATCTCCGGTGAACATGGATATATTAAATTTTCGAAAAAGTTAGGGATCCATACTAAAACTCCAATAATGTAACCCAAGGTGTGAAAAAATTACCAAAAAACTTTCTTACATCGCGTGCGCTGCGAAAACTATTGATTATAGAACAAAATAATGTACTACGTCTTTGTAGAACATATTATTACCTATACTTAATTATCTACAAAAAATATTGCGACAGCATAATATAATATGTCTAACTACTATAGTTATGTCACAATATATGTATTTTTCATTTTTAAAAATTTATATAAATGCCATCGCTATAAAAGCTCTTTTACTTAAACTTTGGAATTAATCATCCTTATCAAAATAAATGACTTCATATTTAAATCTGCTTTAATACCATTATAGACCATTATATGACTTTTTGAATTATTCAATTTTCAGCTATTGGTCCAGAAACCCATTTTTTTTTAAAAAGATGTTACTTAGACATATTTTATTAAGCCGACACAAAAGAATTTTCAAACATTATTTCTCCCAATGCAATGCTCGTTCATTTTTCCAAAAAATTAGTTGTTCTCCTAAGTTAGGTAGCAATCGGCCGTTAACAAATGAGCCTAAAATAGGTTGCTAACTTCCTTTTGCACCATGACATTGGCCGCGCAGCGCGATTTTTTTCTACATCATTTCATATTTTGTTGTTATATTTGGGTTTGTTACTGAACTGCTCGGGGTCCAGCTGCTCTTCTGCCCTCTTTTAGAAATAGAAGACAATTTAATTAGTGGTCTACCTAGTTCCTGGACCTAGCCCAGGGGATGGTCATGACCCCATGACCACCCCCCTGGATCCGCGCTTGTGATAATATCGGTCCCGTAGTTGAAAAATTAAATAACTCATATTTTGTGGTTCTGAGATAAACGCGATTTAGTGTATTTTTTTCAGTTAATGTACATTTGTTAAAAAATGTGAGACAATTTCACTGTAGGTACTTTTATATTTTGTGGACCTGATTACCTTTTACATTATGCTTTAACAAACTGAACTCTATTTTTAACTGTAACTAAATAACACAAAAAAAAAAACAAGTTATTTAATTTAGCCACAACTGTTATTTATAACGTAACTACAATTAGCTACTTATTTTGGCTATTTATTTAGTTTTTCTACAAGCTAAATACATTTGATGGAGTAAAATTTGGTGGAATAAATGCAGTTATTGAATTTATCTAACTCGAAATATTTTTAAATGTAAAATTTAGTAGTTTGTACATGCGTTATTATTACTTACTTTAATATTTTTGTAACTACACACATCAAAAAAGTCTAAGCAACACGAACAGTTTTGAAGTTTTGAACGATTTTTTCTCTTGCAATATGTATTGTATAAATTAATGTTTTTAAATAATAGCTAAACCTTTTTAAACTACCTAAACTAAAACAAAAAAATTGTTCCACTTATTTAATCACAATAATTCACATTATGTTGCACCGTAACATATATGGTATAAAATAAAGTTCTAACGACATTGAACTTTTAGTTTTTATTTAGATACCGTTTTTTATTATTATTTGGTAAATTAATACAAATTGTGACCGCTTTTGTTTTTTGAAACTTTTCAGCAACGGTTTTTTATTGAATTTATTAGTTTGTTTATCTGATTCTGCGGTAATCGCTTCCAATGTAATTTTAACATGTTTTTCAGTTGTTGAGTTGTCAACTCTCCGTTCAAGTTCCTTCTCTAAAACCCATCTCTGGAACATGTCCCATGTGTGCTTGATGGTATTGAGGTCTGGCCGTAGTAGCCTGGAAGTAATTTTTGGTCCTTCGAGCTGAATGCGAACAGGCATTGTCATGCATCAGCGTAAAATCTGGGCGAAATTTTGTACAAATGGGTGAACATAAGACCACAGAACGTCCTAAACATGATTTACTGCGTTCATATTGCCATCTACAAAATCGAGCTCTGTTCTTCTATTCGTCATATACCATCATTTTCGAGCCGCTGTAGGGGAGCACTTCCTGGACGCATCTCAGCCGTTTAACATTTCCGGGATGATGATACACTTCTACCCTTTTCGAATCGGGCCTAAATTCAAACTGGGACTCATCGCATAATAAAGTTGTATCTCATTGCTCTAGAATCGTGGCATAGTGTTCCCTACACCATTCGTTTCGGCAAGAGCGATTGCGATGTCGTATAGGTGGGCACCTAAATGAGCGTCGTGCTCGTAGGCCGTATTCATGCAGCCTATTTTTCACATTTTGGCGGCTAACAACAACACCACTTAAGAATTCTGGCTTTAAACCTATCTCCCGGGCGGTTAACATTACTTGACGTCTTGCAGTCACTTGTATGTATCGATCCTGTCGAGCAGTTTTACTCCTCCCATGTCATGGGTGCTGCTCAGCAGGATCCCCAGTAATAACGTAAAAGACGACAAATCTCACTCTCATTTGCACTAAAATGCCGTGAAACCTGGGACTGTTTTTTTCCGGCTTGTAGCATTCCTACAGGTCTCTAAATTTAACCAGCAGTGAAATAGTGTAGTCTTGTGACGTAAAAAATGACACTAAATAAAAAAAAACTGAGAATCTCAAAATGATAAAAGTGAAATAAATACCAAAATCAAGCACATGCAATTGGGATAAAATCATTAGGTAATTTTTATTTTAATAATAACAAGCTATATTAAGGAAGATATGGAAAAGTACAATAAAATTTAGAAAAAGTGTATTGTAATCAGATACTTATCATACCACAATTAAATAAATAGAGTTATTTAGTTTTCCTAGAACTTAGTTAGTTTTGTGAAAGAATTTTTAAGTAGAGGAAAAATTCAACAACTCGTGTTATTTAATTTATTTGATATTAAACTTATCATTGACCACAGTTATTGATTTATTTACAGAGTTATTTATTTTTCCTTTAAAAAAAATTGTGTGTTTGCCTGAAGATATTTAATATTCCATCTGTTCGACATAAATGACTATCATTTTGAAACGGAATAAGATACGAAAATGTCTGTTACGAATATGCGGCATGTTTTAGGTGTTTTGAAAATAGGGAAAAGTCAAAATCGCCAAAATCGGACTTATTTAATTTTCCAACTACGGGGACGATATCTACGGTTGGAAAATACACAGAACAAACGTAGTAATTTAGTTAATTACACAATCGACTATGAAAGTTAATTACAACATGGTGGGCTATTATCTAAGCAATCAATATCGGCTTTATTAAAATGTGCGACACCAGCCTGTGATTGTCACACGGTGCTAATGTCGGTAATTTACTTCCCCGTTTTCTGTTTGTAGTATTGTTGTATTAAACGTTACTATGGTAACTTGTAGTTTGTGAGTATGGAACATGAATGTAATGACGTGACCCATGGCATGGCATGACTATGGCACACATTGATTTGATGTTATGATCCGGGTGATATAAACTGCAACTGAAAACAGTTTGTCATAAAAGATTTGGATGCCAAATGAAAAAGGTGCAAAATCCATATTCTAAATATTTCAAAGTTCCTACTTGGTGTAGGAAGTCGGCGTCAGAAACTATTTAATTATGAAACCACAACCGGGTAACAGTTCTAAAATCATTTATTTTTAACCGACTTTAAAAAAAAGGAGGAGGTTCTCAATTCGGATGTTTTTGTATTTTTTTTTTTTTTTTTTATGTTTGTTCGCGCATAACTCCGTTGCTTTCTAACCGATTTGAAATATTTTTTCTTTGTTGGAAAGAGTATACTTCCCAAATGGTCCCATAGTCACCAAGTCGGGATCTGATGATGGAATCTTGGCGAAATCGAGGGAACTCTTCAAATTTTATAGGAAAACGTATAGCGATTTTGGTATTTTCTACAACAAGTGAAGCATTTACGTTCAATAAGAACGATTCTACTATCAGATCTGATGATGAAGCCTAGATGACCTTGTGAATGCAGCGGGAATTCGTTGGATGTGAGATGCGGGGCACTGGATTTCGTTTGATGGAAATTATCATGAGGATGATGAAAGGGTGTCAGCTGAAGGCCTACCCATATTATCTAAGATTAAAAATATGACACTGAAAATAAACAAATAAAAAAATTTTTGCAAAAAAAAAAACCGACTTCAAAAATCGATAAAAGCACTAAAAAGTTAAAAATAATTCTATAACCTACCTATATTAATAAACCTAACCTAAACTACGATTAACCAATTAATACAATTTAACATTTTTTGGAGTCGTTGGAGGGTTGCTCGATAGACGAAAAATATGGCACAGAGCGCCCCACGCTTTTTCACAATAATACTAGTGTTTTTAGTTCATTACCAATTTCTACATTAGGAATTATTTTTCACTTTTTTAGTTAGAAGTACTTTAAAAGCGTGTTTTTTAGTTTTTTTAAACTATATTTATTTTTCACTTTTTAGTCCTAGCAGCAATACGTGTTGTCTGAATTCAAACGTAATGCTTTGTGGACTTAAAATTTATTTATTGTTTTTTTTTATTTATTTAATCCTGGTGATCCTAATCAGGATAATGAGATAAACCTATGAAATTATTATATTGTCGCTGATTCTTGATAAGTGTACAAAGTTTGAATTAAATCTGTCCGTTTAAAGTGGGTCAAAATCGAGTCCAAAGGAGTCGGTTATATACATACATACATACTTACATACATACTTACATACATACATACAAGTGAAGCTAATAAAAGCGTGTTAAAAAAAGAATTGGCCAAATTGGTCCAGACGTTATTGAGTTATGCGCTTACCAACACATTTAGCGATTCATTTTTATATATATATATAGATTATTATTTACAATTATTTATATTCACGGAATAACATCAAAAGAAGGGAACATCCTTCTTTTAAGGATTTCTTTGAAAGGTTTACGTGGTTTCACCAGGGACACAGGTCCAACACCCAGCAACCGTGTTAAGAATCTGTGAAGAACTTTAATATGGAACGGGATATTTTACCAGGCGCCAACCGCCCTGCTGTATGGAATGTTTCCTTTGAAAACTAAAGAAAGAAAAAGAAAACTAAAGAAGAGCTATGGCACCTGCCTGTCAACACATGAAAATGTAAATATTTAGGTATGGGGTGATTTACTAGCTCACCAGATAAGCTCTCTAAAAAGCTATCATTGCAGGAATTTAAGGCAACACCAGTCCTTGCGGCTTGCCGTTTTGCAGTGCAGATTTCACCATCGCAGGTTACGGTCGTGACAGTGGCGGATCCGAAGTAGGCTTCCTCGCTATTAGCTAGCTAGTTAGCAAGAAAGTAAGTGACCTCCCGGGCAAGCTGAATGTTTCTTATATATATATATTTTGTAATTATTGAAATGACAGGCCTGCTGGTCTAGTGGTTAGTGACCCTGACTGCTGACCTGGAGATTGTGGGTTCATTTTCCAAACTGGACAAATCTTTGTTTGATAAGCATGATAATTTTTTGATAGTAGGTATGTATGTATTTAGAAATAAATATATATATTATTATATAGTATTAGTATGTTTATCAGTTGTCTAGTTACCATAGTACAGGCTCTGCCTATCTTGGGATCAGGTGACCAAATGTAAGTAGTCCCAGTATTCAAAGGATATTAAAGACCATATCAAATTGTATAACACGCAATACTTCTGGAACATAATATGTACTGTTATACATAGCACATGAATTATAATATCCTGCTTTTGTGTCTCGATATTCCATAAATTAATGTATTTTTATCTACAATACATAAACCTTTCAATGTAATAAAAAACTTACTTAACAATAAATTGCACTATTACAATTTGCAATAAAAAGTGTTGCAGTAACATAAGTAGGTACTTAACAACTTTTTGACTAGCATAAAATAATAGGCTTGTACACTCTTCACAGTACAAAAGTCTAAATATTGAAAACATGAATACTCATACAAGAAAAGTGGTTGCTTTCCGAATGATTGTAGTTATAATTTTGATGACATGGATATGTTTTAATTTTAACATTGCTAAGGGTAGAAACAAAAAGCATCATAATCACAATCATCAACCTCAAGCACCAGGAGGAGGTTCAAAAGTTATAAATTCAGGAAACCCATTACAAAAGAAAATGTGTGTTCCCATGGATGACACTCTAAGAGGTATGTTAAAGACTTTTTACTTTTTATTTGGTGTTTCCTTTTAAGAATTATTTAAAATTACAATGATTTTATCAGCTCAATAGCCAACTAAAGTTTTTTTTATTAAATATCAAATTGTAATACATAATGGATCAGTGATATTAAAGCTCTTCTATTTTTTTACAGCTAGGTACAAAACATGTTTTCTGAGAGCAGACACTGGTCCATGTAGAGCAGATATATTATCATGGTATTTTGATGCAAGGCAACGCAAATGCTACCGTTTCTTTTGGGGTGGTTGTCAAGGAAATGGAAACAGATTTGAGACAGAGAAAGCGTGTCAAGAACATTGTATCATAAATGCATCCATGCCAACAAGTAAGTGTAATTTTGAATTATGTTTTATGCTTGGCGACATTACCATTCTAAAATATATATATATATAATCAAGCTTAAACAACAACAAAAACTAAATTAGCTTTAATTTGTTTAGTTGGTACTCTACCTGCTCTGGAGAAAGAAGAGGCTAAAATACTGTTCACAACCCTCATTTTATTCCAGCATTCGTCTTTAGATGTAGTCGCATTGAGGCCTACTTTCACATTTCATTAAAATTTGTTGCACCTCATTGATTGGACTATAGTCGAGACGTGACTTTTCATTTAAAATGTGCCCTAAACATATCCTTAAGGCGTCAGATAAGTCACATATTCAAGTTAATTGTAATGTTTAAACCTAATTGTTATCTTTTTACAGTGCATATACCATATTTCTGCTCGCTCGCATTTGACTTTGGCAACTGCTTCGGCCATTACAACAGATGGGGCTGGGATCCAATAGGAAAGTTAGTAAATAATAATAATAATAATATTCCATAAACAAAAAAAATAAGACTTAATGAATAAATAAGGTAAAAATACACTTGTTTAATGAATATCGTATTCTAACAAGGGTTTCACTGGAAATTAATATTAATGTATTTCAGAACCTGCAAACGTCGTATGTACTCAGGGTGTGGTGGCAATCAGAACAACTTCGAGTCTAAGGAAGAATGTTTACTTACATGTCTTGTCACGCCTAATAATACCATGCAACGTTTCCACGCTTACACTACTTGTATACCGTTTACTATAGCCGACTTGCAGTAACGGTTGCTGATCTTTTAGGTAATTATTTTGTACAACATGGGGCAGATGACTATTTTTGTTCAATAACCGTCAGATATGTAAAAAATATTTGAAACAATTTTTACGTAACCCTAATTCCACGACGCGGCGACGGTACTCAGCTCGCGAGGATACATTATTTATTTATTTATTTAATACAGCATGGAAGGCTTACAGCTAAATACAATTTTAATAAAAACAGTTTGTGCAACAGTGAGCCAATTACAAGCCTTCGCTTATAGGAGATCGCATAGCAATTAATGTTTTTTGAGCAAAAATAGGTAGAAGAAATATAATAATAACAGGAAATTACTCGCACTTAAAGAATTTTTGGCTTATGCATCGTCTTGCCGCTGACACACTAGTTAAAAATGGATCAAGATCGTGCTGCTTACATAATTTATTAAAGGTTCTACTTGCACGTACAACATAACTATTTTGCCTATAGTTTGTTAGGGTGTTTGGTATCCGTATTGGTTTGGGTTGAAACGAACCGATTTGGACGGAACATTAAAGCCAAATTTCGCCAAGAGTTCGGAACTGTCGATTTCACCTGATATAATTTTGGACAGAAATACAAAATCCGCTATTTCTCTACGATTTTGAAGTGGCAATAGATGGTATTTCCTGCAGAGCTGGAAGTACTTACCAGAATCATATGGAATCCGCTGATGGTAGCATAGATATTTAATGAAGCGTTAGAATTAAAAAAAAAAATTTGAAATGTCTGACGTCACAATTTTGTACATACATATTTTATGAGAAAGGTTGTCGTCATTAGTCCCAACTCTTTATAAGTATAATAACTTGTTCCTTATTAAGAAAAATAAAAAAATGTGATCCAATTTCTTTGTTGTGTCATGATTTATAGATTGCTTTCATACCCAGTCATCTACCCTATTGTTTTGCAAATTTTCTTATCCATCGCCCAATTTGTTATGTATAATATTATATCTGTTCATTGTACACAAGCAAACCTATGTTGTTTAGGGTTTTCAAGGGAAGCATAGTTGCAATATTACATCTTAGGGCATAGGCGTATAGTAGTTATTATTATAATGCGAGGTCATAATAATATGATATCACACACTGACGCGCAGAATTTAGTCTCAGGTGCCAAACCTATTGTATGCTATGCTAAATTCTGTAGGGAATAACATATTGAAAACGCAGATATACTTTGGTATGGCTGATAGTAATCAACTTCTTTTTACATTGCAATGTTTTATGTCATCTGGATTCATGTTTTAATCTGTAAACAGTTTGGAGTCTTTCTCTTATCGTGAAGATCAATGACAGTTAGTTTTACCAGACCAGTATTCAGCCACGCACAAGGCATTGTCCGACGCCTCATACAGGTCCTCGTGTGTGCAGGTGGCAGGGCACGCAGTTTGGAGTTATAAATTATAGAATCGTAACAGGTCACTGAAATGTAAATATAGAATTAGGGCTACCCGCCGCGCAAGTCGTTCGAGCGTCGTTGTCTTGCCATCGCCCGCACTACCAGAGAAAGGAACCTCCTCACGACTCGTGCCTGGTCTAGACGTACTGCTTTCTTCAGGCCCAGATATCTAGCGAGAGCCTCTTGAGGTGGATGCTCGAGGCTCTTGGCTATGAAGCCGTTGACTGTCACGTCATGTCGACAACCTCGCGCTAAATCTAAATATTTTATTAATATTTTTTTACAGCCCTTACGAGGTTCTCGTCATGAAGAGTGAACGTTCTGATCGATCTATCACTACTCCATCAGGCTTATTGGCTTCAATAGTCCTGTCTGTGAGGATAGATCCATTTGTACTGATTGTAGTGGGACAGTGCGACCATTTTCGAGATCTAAGACATCATTACAAATTGTGTTTTAAAGAATGATTCTGGTGGTTAATCCTGGTCAATTGGTTATGTCTGTGCAATATTCGCTGTAAGTAATGTTAGTAAGTACTCGCCTTTAGCAGGACGAGAACAACCCGAAATGATATATCTCAAGGACTCACCCGGACAGTGACATACCCGACGTATGTTAACTTTACCATCCTTTATGAAATACTTCGAGTAGTTATTCGTCATGATAACTTCGTCCATGATAGCACATACAAATTCTTCGGTTTCTCTGAAAGAATCACCGAAACGTAGCCAGGCCGCGGACGCGAAGAAATCTACGATGGGCCCATGAAGGATCCGATAATAGCCGACGCCGACGTTTGGCTCCTTGCTGCCATACATATTTGCAGTTCTGTTTAGGTACTAACCCTTAGAGTAATTATGCTTTAGTAATTTCTCTAAGTACTAACCGATGAAAAGAAATGTCACTGTTTTGTTTATTGTTCCTTCTTGAATCGTTTTCATTTCATATATATATTTTAGTATATTCAATAGGTTATTACAATTTATTAATAACTAGCTGATCCTCGCGACTTCGTCCGCGTCAATTTCTGTTATTATGACCGCGATTAAGAAGTTTAAAAAAAAAGTATTTCTGCGTAAATGATAATTTTAGTTAATATTATGTTGATAAAACTCTGTAGCAAATAATTGGCAATAATGCATTAATTTCGACCAAATGATTACCTTAAAAAAGGTTATAGTGAGTCAATCTTAAAAGATAGACATATACTGTTGCAGACATTTTTTTAGATCATTTAAAGAGGAACAATTATTTCATACATATATTTTGGGTAGCTCGAACCGTTTACGCAGCGCACGCAACGGAAGCTTTCAAGTATGAATATTTTTCCCCGTTTTTGTGACATTTTTCACTGCTGCTTGGCTCCTATTGGTCGCAGCGTAATGTTATATATCCTAAAACCTTCCTCGATAAATGGACTATCTAACACAAAAAGATTTTTTCAATTCTAACCAGTAGTTCCTGAGATTAGCGCGTTCAACCAAACAAACAAACAAACTCTTCAGCTTTATAATATTAGTATAGATATAAATCGATTTGTTTTACTTTTTGTACATAAACAAAGATCAAAGTTAATAATGCAGTCAAAATTCATACACCATGTTCATGTAAAACCGCAAATATAAATTTGTTTCCTATTATTTACTAAGATATATAATTTAATACCGTTTTTATAATTTTCCCTTTACATGTAGCTAAAAACCTATCTTGGTGCCAAATTTGAAGGTTCTAAGTTTGCTAGAAGTACCTTAGATTTTTGGTGATCGGTCAGTCAGTGTGTGACAAAATGGTGTAACTTTGATCGCTCATAACTCGTAAACTATTGGTTCAAATGTCATGTAATTTTGAGGCTGAGCTTGTTTAAATACTTACTCTAGGTCATCGAAAACCAAAACCCCTAGCTTTGTCCGTATCGATGATACAGAGGGGGGTGAAATAGCCGCGAAACGCTTCGAAAAAAGGATGGTACGGCCGTGCCTCTTTTGATCGAGACTTGGCTGGGGCACTGCAGTGCCCCCAGATGTTGATGTATAAATCAAACAGGCGTTAAGTTTCAAGACCTTTATTTTCGTATAAACTATACACACACTAGTGTACACAATATGTTAAAAAAACCCCATAAGACCCCAAATGGCCAAATATAAAATGGACGACGTCGACTCTTTCTCTCTCTACTTTTTTTTACGTTAATAGGATCAGATATTGATACTTAACAATACCTGAACGGATCGGATAGGGTTTTCTTAACATGTTGTTAACCACTATTACTACAATACAGTCATTACACCTATTTAAAATCGAATAAATCAGTCACAAATACTGAATGATTTTTAGGCGGTAATACACTTAGAAAAAACCTTTGACACACATTTATTGAATATCAATGCATATACCTACTACGCATTGTATCTCTATCGTACATATACATACGTATACATATTATATCTCTATAGTAAGTAGGTAGTAGTACTACCTACTTACTATAGAGATTATTACAATACAGTCATTACAACCATTTAAAATCGAAAAAATTAGGCTCAAATACTGAATGCTTATTATGCGCAGATAAACATGGAAAAAACATTTGACACACACATTTATTGAATATCAATTTATATACTACTATTATGATTATTACTTAGTCATTCTAGTTAACAATTTTAATAAATCAGTAAAAAATACACAATGCTTTTTATGCGCTAATTCCTACACACTTAGAAAAAAGATTTATGAGTCACACGTTTAGTGAATTTTCATTGAATTTTCAACCTACACGTGGATAAACTACTTCGAGATCATTAATAATAATAATAATAATCCGCAGGGCAGCTAGTGGCACGGTAATATTATAATACAGTACTCCAACTTCATACAAACGGACGAAACGCGAGCTATACCTACGCGCTCGATCTCGAGGTGCGCTCGGGGCGCAGACAGGCACGGCTGTACCTAGAGATGTAAAGAACTCGAGTCTTTTTAACCGACTTTAAAAAAAAGGAGGAGGCTCTCAATTCGGATGTTTGAATGTTTTTTTTTTTTTTTTTTTTTTGTTTGTTCGCGCCTAACTCCGTTGCTTTCCAACCGATTTGAAATATTTTTTCTTTGTTGGAAAGGGTATACTTCCCAAATGGTCCCATAGTCACCAAGTCGGGATCTGATGATGGAATCTTCGAGGGAACTCTTCAAATTTTATAGGAAAACGTATAGCGATTTTGGTATTTTCTACAACAAGTGAAGCATTTACGTTCAATAAGAACCATTCTACTATCAGATCTGATGATGAAGCCAAGATGACCTTGTGAATGTAGCGGGAATTCGTTGGATGTGAGATGCGGGGCACTGGATTTCGTTTGATGGAAATTATCATGAGGATGATGAAAGGGTGTCAGCTTAAGGCCTACCCATATTATCTAAGATTAAAAATATGACACTAAAAATAAACAAATAAAAAATTTTTTTGCAAAAAAAAAAACCGACTTCAAAAATCGATAAAAGCACTAAAAAGTTAAAAATAATTCTATAACCTACCTATATTAATAAACCTAACCTAAACTACGATTAACCAATAATACAATTTAACATTTTTTGGAGTCGGGGCCAAGCAATATGCAAAACTTACAGCTTCTAAATATTAATTCTAATCGGAAAACAACAAAAATACTTTATGACAGATTACCTAATATTAAGACACAAAGACAAAAGATTCTAACGTTTACACTTAACAATATTAATAATATATTTTTACAAACACAATACACATCAATATACTCAGGAATTACCTACCAGTCGTTTCATTACTCAGCTTGGCACCGACTCCAAAAATTGTTAAATTGTATTATTGGTTAATCGTAGTTTAGGTTAGGTTTATTAATATAGGTAGGTTATAGAATTATTTTTAACTTTTTAGTGCTTTTATCGATTTTTAAAGTCGGTTTTTTTTTTGCAAAAAAAAATTTTATGAGTCCTAAATTTTAGGGCTCAGCTGACAAAGAGCACAGCTCGACTAGTTACAACACGACCCCCAGACTAGAGCACTTAAGTCTACATAGAGACTCGAGCGCAACATGGCGCTCAAGTCTTGATTCGAGCTCGAGTCGTTTCACGCGACGAGTCGCGCTCAAGTTCTTTTCCATTTGGAGTTCCTTTATAAATGAACAGGGAATAAAAATAATATAGGAATATAATATAGAAGTAAAAATATAACATAGAAGAATATATTATAGTAAGTAAAACAATAAAAATTGGTATTTTTAAATAAATTAACCTTGATACGCTCAAGACTCGATACACTCGAGCTCTTTTTAAGACTCGAGTTCTTTTTGAGACGTGAGCTTGTTTTTAAGACTCGAGCTCTTTTTGAAATACGAGTTCTATTTTGGCGCTCGAGTTTTCGAGAAAGGACTGGAGCTCGGCTCGACTCAAGGCTCTGAGTTTTGTTAGTACACCGAGTCTTGTAAAATCGAGCCGAGTCTATCGAATTAAGACTCAAAGACTCGAGTTTTTTACATCTCTAGCTGTACCGCAGTGTCGAACGGACGGTGTGTTGTTTTTTTAACAATAACCGCGCGATTTTTACTCTCAAAATCAGTTAATATGACGAGTAGGAAATATTGTGCTGTTTTTGGTTGTATGAATTTCCCAAAACAATTTTTAATTAAGCTTTATATAAGAATGCGGATTTATTATACTTTAAAATTTAACAATAAAGCATTTCGTACGACTCAGTCGAGGCGCAAATATTTTTCGGTCGCAAATTTATAAGCCCGATTTGTTTTTCTAAAAAAATACATGTTTTTTTAATTAAATCTACCAATAAAAAAACAACACATTTTTATTGAAAACTTCCTATTCAATATACAAAGTATTTCATTTATTTATATTAAAAGGATATTTACAATCACAAAACTAAATAGAAACAGAAAGTAGATAAATGCTGGAGACGGGCAGCCCTGACGCATGTTTACGTACCGCGCGGCTGTAGGCATTTATTTCTATCATGCGGCCAAGTTACACTACTGTATTATAATATTACCGTGCTTGTGGCGAGCTGTTTGTGAGAAGCGACACAACGGACCTGATTGCCTCAGAGGGCCACTCCTTAGGAGGGCTCCCAGCTCTTTCTTGCCTTAACTGGCTGGCTAGAGAGGGGCCGCTAGAGCTATATGCTCGGGGGTGGAAGTGTCTAATGGCATAATAGCGAGGAAACCCGCTCCGGGCCACTTCTGTGACCCGTGATGGTGAAATCGGGGCCGCACCGCTCGACACCCCTAGCCGCTCGCACTGGTGTTGCCCCTCGCTGCCTATCGTGGCGGCTGTTTCGGGGGGCCCATCTGGTGAGCTGGTAAGTCACCACCTGCCTATTTAATTGCATATACATGTATTGAAAGGCAGGTGCCATAGTATCCGATTTTATTTAAATATACAATCCACTTAACATGCACCTACCCATAACCATATTAGTTTTATCACCACAATTCACAATAGTTCTGTAGCTACCTTGGGCCGTTCATGTCTGTTCTCCCATAGGGCAGGGATGAATGGCCTCTGGTAGATGCCCCATCCCATATTAGAGTAAAGTTCTCAACAAGGCCGCTGCGTGTTGGATCTGTATCCCCACGTAAGCCTTTCAAAGGACCGGGTCTCTTCTTCTGAAGATATCCCGTGAAAATAAAGAGATACATAATAATAATAATAATATGACAACTCACACACGGTTATCTGATCCCAAGCTAAGCAGAGCTTGTGTTATGGTAACCAGACAACTGATAAACATACTTATATATTTCTAAATACATACATATTATAGATAAATTACACCCAGACAACCAGAACAAATGATCGTGCTCATCACACAAACATTTGTCCTGGGTGGGAATCGCACCCACGACCTCCGGTATAGCAGTCAGGGCCACTAACCACTAGACCAACAGGCCCGTCATTACGTACATTACAGTCATTGTGACAATCTAAAATATAATAAATACGTCAAAAATAATATATTATTCATTCTCCTTTCTCTGGAGCCCTATCCACCGGGAGCTTGGACCCATTCCTAAATTTTTAAATGTTTAATTTAATTTCCATTAAGAATATATTTAAAGTGTATTTTATAAATGCATTGTAAAATAAAGAAACTTATAATAAATGACAATTTCTTTCTTTTAAAGACGTTTTAATTTAGCAATTACAACGAAACTGTAAAATAGAATTAAGTAGAATATTATTTACGTACACTGTACGTAGATACAATAAACATCATGCTCGATCAGTCAACATTAGTCTTGTTAGATTAGAAAGAGAAGCAAAAAGCAAGTCAATATTCATGTCGACTTCTTGGTAGATGTTATTTAACATTTTTTAAAAGAGCAGCGTTGCCTTATTTTAGTGCGACTGCCATTAGGCAGGCACGCGCGCTTCCTAAACTACGGTATACAACTATGCTACAAGGTATGCATAATAGAAATTGACCGAAAATCTAACTTTGGGCAACTCGATACGAAAGGATAGGTTCAACCTTTAAAGCTCATGCTTTTCTATAAAATACCTATTTAAAAACATTCCATCTTTACAACACAATTATTATATTTTATTCACCACTTAATTATTAACATAGGTAGGTACTTCACTTATATGTAAACTTACATTAAATGGCTACTTAATTCTTCACATACAAGAGTTTTAAATGTATAAAAATAAATAATGGTTTACCAAAAAATCTGACTAGGTACAGTTTAGTATAAACTGGTTAAAAGAAAGTCTTCTCCCCAATTTAAAGAAATACACAATAGTAATGATGTTCCTAATAAGGCCTTTGATGAACTTCACAATGCTTGTAAGTTATTCTAAGAGACATTGATGTATAGAGATATGTTTTTCAAAACAAAAAAGATAATAACCAAAACTACTTAAATTAATTAGAATAGGACTAGACCATAAACATACCCGTACCTAATTTATTGTGCCTTTACAAGGAAACTAAAACTAATAGATAGGTACAAATTTCATTTATATTCCAAAAGACTAAACTTATTTCATTATTATATTTTCCGAAAATCACAAAAATGGTATGTTGTCGCCAAGCGATACATGGAAGGCAAAATGGAGCATAATAAAAAGAAACGAAAACTAATAAGCCAGTGGACATAAAAAAACCGATAAAATTATATGGCAAATATATTTGAAAATTGGCAAAATATCTGAGAGTTAAACCTTTTTTTTTATTAATCAATTTAAACTTTAGGCATGGAGTAATTCCCAAACAGATATAATAAAGTAATTAAATAAATAAATTATCTCTTAAAGCAAGTACCTACTGGCTTTGACAATATCACAACTAATACAAGTTAGTAATATCTGTAATATTACCATTACTATACAATATTTTTAATTCAAGTATTTTTCTAGAACAAATCGCAATTTATTATAAAAAATAAATTGATGCCATTGGCAGTCATACTGATTGTCTCAATTTTAGAAAATATCATTTACATAAATATCATAAATTTTCTTGAACTAAACAACTATTTAGTTACTGTTCATTTTGTTGACCATCGAATTAATAGCAGTACCTGAATTGGACAACAATAGCAGCAAAAATTATACAGTAGCATATTATTGTTATAGGCATAAAATTTATCACTTCATACCTAAAAGGAAACATGAACTGAAACTGAAAATATACATCACAAAAACTGCTAAAAACAAGAGTTGAATTTTAATTTGGTAAACAAAATATTTAATTTGGTGTTACGCAGGGAAGTGTACCTACTAGAACCATGGTTGGTATAGATTTAGGTAAATGATTTTTCAAAAGTTCTCTTCTCAGACAATAGTAGGGTAAACTACCCAATTATTGGCACTTTAAGGCGTTAGTGTGTAAGAAGTGTCTTTTTTGTGTAACCTAATAGGACTTTTATAATTATTTTTTAACTTGGATACTCCACAGCTAATCTAGTATCAATTTTCCAATTATTGGCATACTTTCTCATCATCCCATCTCTGCAGATGTTTCTGCAGAGAAAGGTAACCCATCTCTGCAGAAACATGCCTATGAAACGCTTTGGTAAACATATTTTACTATAAAAACATAACACTTTACATGTTAATGGAATTTAAGTTCATACAGACTCTTTAAAAATGTACTTACAAAACTTTACAAAAATGGCGGTTTCGGTTACAGCAGTTTTTTACTCACAGATTATGAAGCCATATTGAATTAAATGATAGTTGGAATGTTGTTATAAATAAGATGTACATTTTTTACTAAATTTATCATTTAGTAAACATTGTGTATAGATTAGACATTTCTTATATTTTTAGATTAAATAGTAAAATGCCAATAATTGGGTAGGTGCTAACGATTGGGTAGTTTCCCCTACATCAATTATTATCAATCACAATACTAAACAATTAGAATGTGAAATAATCAATGACTTAGCGAGGATTAGCAATTGGCCAAAAAGTAATTAGGTAAATCTTAGTAAATCTCTAAAACCTGATCTAAATGTTTATTATAACAGACAGAGGTATAATGAGATTACTGATACAAAATTCAGGGTGTTTATCTTGGTTGTCTTCTGAACTGGAAGATTCTTATTTAGGAGTGCAGACTATAAGTTAAATAACTTTTCAAATAAACTATACTTGTGAGCGAAACTTGTGAGTTACCTACTTTACTACACCAAATTAAAGCATGATTTGGTACACTAGCTGCACTTATATGTGATCTATATCCCAGAATAATGCATTTGAGCAATGTGCCACATACATAAGTTAAGTACATGTAAACTATACTTTGAAAACCTTTTTAAAGATTCTTATACTACAATGCTTGTATATTAATATATATCTTTGGTAAAAGTTATAATATATAAAAAGAAAAAAAAAACTATATCAGAGTACTAGCCTTGCACATAAATCGCAGTTCCTAGTAATATTTATCTTTTCAATAACTTTAAATACCTGTATAGAAAATACCAATGTTGCCGTGTGAAAATTATTATTTATTTATTTATTTAATACTTAGTAAAAATTAAAAAGAATTGGTCTTTCTTGAATTAAAAAATAAATAAATTAGGTAATTATATTGTACTACAAAAATACCTAATAACATTTTGCATACCAATATATTTTGAGACATAACACCACTATATTCTGTAAATAAATCTTATATATAAAATTCTCGTGTCACAATGTTAGTTACCATACTACTCCGAAACGGCTTGACCGATTTTTATGAAATTTTATATGCATATTCAGTAGGTCTGAGAATCGGCTACTATCTATTTTTCATACCCCTAAGTGGTAGTAGGTAGGTGCTAGGTAGAAAAAATTGCATTGCAACGCATGCCGGGTACAGCTAGTAATTTATATAAAGAGGAATACTTACAGAGGTGAAACCACAGGGCAACACTAGTAGAAAATTGGTATTTGCTTATCTCAGACACCATGTGGTTTGAAGGCTCCGACTATCATGGAACAGTCTCGCATGTAGGGTATCAGATGCATCACTTCTGTGTGTTTTAAATTTTGGTTTAATAGTTTCTGTGTTTCATTTCTCATTTCGTCTCCTGGAAATTGTGCCGGTTTCACAGATGAGGCATAGATAAAAATAACAAACTGCCCCTCATTCTTCAAGAAGAGTCTGGCATTTAAGCCAAGTACGTTAAGATGGTCACGCTGTGCTACATCAACAAATATGCAGTCAACCCTCTCAACTAAGTGTTTGTATTTAAATGGATGTCTCGGGTCTTCTAAAATCGGAACAATGTTAGAATAGAATAGAATAGAATAGCATTTATTTCTTAGTATATGGTAATAACATTCAGGTTTTACAATATAAAATTTACTACTCAGTTTCACATATACTACCGTTGCCGGTGTAGAAATATACAATTGAATTTAATTAAAAAGAAAAAGCTATATAATTCACTAATCAACTACAATACGAAATGTCAAAAATGAAAGGTACTGTCTATGTCTTATTACTATACAGTCAAGAAAAAATAAAATGTTAAAATTGTAGATACATGTCAAAATTTGTAATTAAAAAATTCAGCAACTGAGTAGAAGCATTTGTCTAGAAGCCAATTAAATACGGTTTTCTTAAACCTGTTAATGGGCAAAAGTCTTATTTGTGGTGGTAATTTATTAAATATTTTGATTGCCATACAATTCACATTTCTGCTATACAAATGCAGTCTCTGGCTAGGTACAAGTAATTGTCCTGAATTTCTGCTTTCAACTCTTTTGGACTTGTGTTCATACACGGGGAACAAGTGAGAGTATCGTTTAACAAATAAACATATTTCAAAAATGTAAAGGCAAGGAAGTGGAAGTATCTTTAGTGCTTTAAATAGTGGTCTGCAGTGATCTAAATATTCTGCTCCATAAACAGCTCTAACACATTTCTTTTGTGCAATGAATGCTCTGTTCACATCCACTGAATTACCCCATATGATAAGACCATAACGTAGCACTGAAGAAATATAGCCATGATAGGCATTTAGAGCCGTTTCTTTACCAGCCGTTAGTCTTAGTTTTCTCAGAGCAAACACAAATTTATCAAGTCGAGTACAGACTTTGCTTACTTGTTCTTTCCAGTTTAATTTTTCATCAAAAACTATACCTAAAAAAATTGTTGTTGAGACTGGTTCCAATGTTGTGAAGTTATATTGTATTTTAGGTGGTACTACTAATGAATTGTGTGTTTGAAATTGCACTATCTTTGTTTTGTTCATATTTACATGTAAATTATTTTGTTTGAGCCATTCTATTGCTTTTTGTAAATCAGTGTTTGTGTCAATCTCTAACGCATTCCTGTTCCATGCTTTTATGGTCAAAGTTGTGTCATCAGCAAATAATGTACACTCATGTTTTAGATTTTCGCAAAGATCATTAATATATAAGATAAACAATGGAGGCCCTAACACGCTTCCTTGCGGAACACCACAGTTGTTATTTATTAAGTTAGAGCTGTATACAGTTTTTTTGTTATTATCAAGCTTCGTTAACACAGTTATTTGTTGACGACCCGACAAATAACTTTTAAACCAGTCATACGCTTTTCCTCTCACTCCATATTTCTCCATTTTACAAAGCAACCGAGTATGAGAAACAAAATCAAATGCTTTGCTCATGTCTAAAAATACGGACAACACAGACATTTTATCATTTAGGGCTTCAGTTATTAATTTGACCAAAGTAAAGCACGCAAGTGAAGTCGAACAATTTTTCCTAAAACCAAATTGGTTCTCTGAGAGCAGTTTGCCTTTATTTAAGAAACTCGTTAATTTTTCATTCATAGCTTTTTCAAAAATCTTCGCTATAATGGGTATCAGAGTAATTGGCCTATAATTAGAAATATCCGTCTGTTTACCTTTTTTGAAAAGCGGTTTTACTATAGATTGTTTTAACCTAGTTGGAAAAATTCCGGTTTCAAATGACAGATTGATGACACAACTTAATGGTGCTGCTATGTATTTACTACTTAATTTTATTATTTTAGTAGTAATTTCATCATATCCGGTTGCGTTTGTATCATTTAGGGAATTGATAATTTTTATAATGTCTTGTTCAGTTACTGGAGATAGAAAGATACTGTCAGAATTAGTGCTGATCCTGATGTTGTCATTATTATTATTCCTGCTAGGATTTTTATGAGTTAATTCTATAAAATAGTTATTGAATTGATTACAGATGTCAATAGGATTATTAATTACTTTATTATTTATTATTAGCTCTTTGATGTCATTTTTGTCATTATCGCTGTTGTTTACATTTCTTTTTATAACGGACCATGTCGCTTTACATTTATTTTTAGAGTTATTTATATATTTTTTGTTATTTATTAATTGCGAATTGACAATGCATTTTTTTAGAATTTTAGAATAAGTCTTGTATTTTGACTTATGATATTTTTTGCTTAAGGCATCATTTTGGTAATTATAGTATAAAATCCTCTTACGTATGCAAGATAACTTTAAGCCTTTACTGATCCATTTATTTTTTATCGGTTTATTATATTTTTTAACTGTTATTTCGGGAAAACATAATTTATAAAATAAAATGAACAAGTCATGAAACATATTAAATGCTTTGTCACAGTCTGTTTCTTCATATGTTTCACTAAAAGTTAATACTGACATACACTCAAGAAATTTTTTTATATTAGTTTTGCTGTAATCTCTCTTTACTTCGTAAAAAAAGTTAGTCATTTTCTGTGTGTTGTTGCGTTTTGTGAGAAAAAACTTAACAGACTGTCCAGTATCATGATCTAAAAGAGCTAGATTATGTATACTACTTTTTATGTCAAGGTATGAGATATTACTGGCTATCTGATCTATGCAGGAATTTTTCCTAGTAGGCTTGTCTACATGTGTCAATAAATTAAAATTATTTAGAACAGATTTTAATTCCCTTGTTTGTGTTGAATTTTTCAATATGTCGATATTCCAGTCTCCGCATATTATAATACGGTTCCTATTTTTGTGAGTTAATTTATGTAATAGTGTTTCCATTTTCTGAATAAAATAATTTGTATCTGCGCCAGGAATTCTATATACGCATACCAGCATTAAATTATGACTTGGAACCTCTATACCACAACATTCAAAGCAATACTCTTTAGAGATTTCATTTGTGAACGGCAATGTGTTAAAGACTAATCCTTCTCTCACGAGTATGCAAGTACCGCCCCGTTTTTTACTAGACCTTGAATAATGCGCAGCTAACTTGTAGTTTGTAAGTCTTAGATTAAATTCATGTCCGGATTGTATAAAAGTTTCGCTAATGCATATAAAGTCTATAATCCCTATCTCTTTAGTCAGCTCAGTAAGTGTTATTTCAAATAAATTTAATTTATTTAATATTCCGGCTATATTTTGATGGAATAAAGTAAATTGACGTTTATCCTCTTGAACTGGACTGTTAAGGGGTGGGACGAAAAAAATGGTTGTGAATATTTTGTACTTGACATGTCGATGTTATTGTTTCAATTTTGTAGTCATAATCTACAGGGTAATTTTGGATGTCAACAGATATGCGACCGTAAATGCTTTCAAAAATAAACTTTATGCCTAATTTATTAAGTCTACCCGTTTTATATGAAAACATGTCCAAAGTGAGATTACGATTGGTATCAAATAAGTATGCATAATTATAGTATTGTATGTCCATATGTAATAAGTTATTAAACATTTCAACTTTATAATTGTGAATAAGAGCTCCCGTTACATATACTGGAGTGCATATAATAATATTTGTGAACGTAATATGTTTCAAGGTTTCTCTAATTTGTTTTACAAGTTCTATTGAGTCTTCGGTAACCTTAAAGTCCTGTTCTCCAATCATTATGATACAATAGTCGTCCATATTAAAATCTTGAATCTTATTCGTAATATTGGTGAGTATTTCTTTCATTCTGCTATTAGGAGACACATAGTGGCAATACTCAAATTGCGGGGCAAAAAATTCTTCTATTATTTCTACCGGACGATGATAATTACAGTTACTGACAATACACAGCTTTCTTTTCTTTCTTGTGTCTTTTTTTATCAATGAATCGTTTCCTGATTGAGTCTCATTTTCTATGATAGCTGATTTTTTACTAGATGTTTTCTTACGTTTTGGTTGTTCGGTATTTCCTGCTATTTCATGTGGCGTCAATGTTTGAGTAACTGTTTGTATATCGTTAGACTTCTGCGAGCAACTTTTTTGCAAAGTAGATATCTCAGGACTATCAGTGAAACTGTTAAGTAATCGCCGTCGTGCGTCTCTAATACTTTTAGAATGTTTGCTTTTTCTAATTGATGAACGTGGACTTGTACATATTTGTTTTAGTGTGTTTATTTCTTGAGTTAAGCTAATTATTTGGTTTTTGAGATCAGAATTTTCGATAATAGTATTATCCAGTTCATTCTGCGTACTTTCTAAACTCATTTTTAATTGCTTGTAGGTGTTTCTACCTTTTTCTGTTGAATCGGGTTACCGGCAGCCTGGATTGATGGTCTTGTTGAATATTTCATGCATTTATTGATATTTTGTCACTGTATTAGTTTTGTGGCCGTTTGCACTCTGTTCTGGATTTCGAATGAATGGTTCACTCACGCGCCACCGCGCCGTTAGCTCGATAGTGGCGCTGGCGTCGTGCGTACTTCCACGTTGCCGCGCTTTCGCGGTTTTGTTTGAAATTTATGACAGCGCGGTAACATGCCCCCGGCCTTGGAAGCTGGAACTGCTTGCAACGAAGTAATACTGGATTGATTGAAGAGTGATTGATAATTGATATGATTGATTGAAGATTGATTAGTGATTGAATGGGTTACGCCTTCTCGTCATCATTCACTTGCGGGAATAATGGACAAATTTTAGTGAATGCTCTCTTTATCAACCCGGACGCTGTTTTTATGTTGGCCACGCGGGAAACGCCATCTTTGCCAGGAAAAGTTTCTATCACTCTCCCAAGTCGCCATTTTAGCGGGGGAAGATTATCTTCTTTTATTAGTACCATTGTGTTTGGCAATATCTCTTCTTTCCTTGACTTCCATTTTGTTCTAGTTTGAAGTTCCGCCACATACTCTTTGGACCACCTTTTCCAAAAATGTTGTCTCAGTTGTTCGGTGCGGTCATACCGAGACAAGCGGCGTGAATCAACGTTGGTAATGTCTGGACTGGCAGGTGCGGTGAGGGGCCGGCCAATCAGAAAGGAGGAAGGACAGAGAGGGAGTAGGTCATCTGGATCCGCGGACATTGGGTACATAGGGCGTGAGTTAAGGACTGCCTCTATCTGCGATAACACTGTGCTGAGCTCCTCATATGTTAAATGGGCATTACCTACAACCCTACGTAAATGAAATTTGCAGGACTTCACTCCCGCCTCCCATAGTCCCCCAAAATGCGGCGTATAAGGTGGTATAAAGCGGAATTTTATATTATTATCAGCTGCGAATTCTATTATAGTATTACTATTATTGTCCAAAAATTGCGAGAACTGTTTCATAGCCCCTACAAAGTTCTTTCCGTTATCGGAGAATATTTCCGACGGCTTACCCCGGCGGGAAATAAACCTTTTTAAAGCGAGTATATATGCGTCGGTTGTTAGACTTGATACAAGTTCTAAATGAACTGCGCGAGTAGAGAAGCACACGAATAAACAAATGTAACATTTTTCTACTTTAGCACCTCTTCCTTTGCGGTTTAGAATAAACAGCGGCCCTGCATAGTCCACACCACAAATTAGAAATGGATAGCCCGGATCTAACCTTTCGGCAGGTAAATCGCCCATTTGCACATCAAGAGTATTGCCTTTAATGCGTGTGCAAGTTACGCAATGATGTACAACATACCTAGCTAGGTTACGACCACGGAGAGGCCACCAACTTTCGCGGATTGTTGCTAAAAGTGATTGAGGACCAGCATGAAGTTGTTGCTTATGTTCATGTTGAAAGAGGAGACGTGTGAATGTATGCTTACTACATAATAATATTGGATGTTTCTTATTATAAGAAAAACTTAAAGAATTATTTAAGCGACCGCCAACCCTAAGAATATCATCATTATCTACAAATATATTAAGACCGGAAATGGTAAGTTTTAATGTGGATTTTTTCTTTAAAAAAGACTCATTGAAATCTGGAAACGATTGCTTTTGAGAAAGCCGTGTTAAAATTAAAATAGATTTACTTAATTCTTCAACTAAAAGCGGCCCGTATTTGCGGTTTGTTTTTATTTTTATACGAGAATTTTCAATAAAGCGTAATATGTAAGCACACACTCTTTTCATGCGATTAAAAGAAGAAAATCTCTCAAATGGAAACGTATAATTATTTTGACAAACTAATAGCGTAGTATTTAATTTAATATCTGGCAACTCTGAAACGTCTAGATTTTTACAGTCGTATTCATGATCGAAGTTACTAATAGGTTTATGTAAAAACTCCGGACCGCGCCACCAAATATCTGCCGTGCACAATGCGTCGAGCGTAAGCCCACGTGACACTAAATCAGCTGGGTTCGATTTGCTGCCGACATGATACCATGGTAAGCTACCGGTAAGTTCATTGACCTGCGCTACTCTATTTTGTACGAAAGTTTTTAAAGAATTGGGAGACATACGGAGCCATCCCAACACTATTGTTGAATCCGACCAAAAATAAATATTATTAAATTTTAATCGAAGTGAACTAATTATTTTAGTATACAGTTTAGCGCCTAATAAAGCACCGCACAATTCTAAACGCGGTATGGTTATAGGCTTGACCGGCGCGACCTTGGACTTAGCGCATAATAACTTTACCGATACATTGGAATCATTTGAGTAGGTACGAACATAAGCGCACGCACCGTATGCGAGCTGTGATGCGTCGGTAAATATATGAAGTTCACAACGCGAATGACCTTGTTCACTATCTAGAACATGACGCGGTATACGTAAATTTTCTAAATAACTTAATGTATCAACGAACTTTATCCATCTGTCAAGAATCTCATGCGGGACTGGGTCGTCCCACCCTATTTTGAACAACCATAATTTCTGTAGAAGTATTTTTGCGATTAATATAGTAGGAGCTAACAAACCTAGCGGATCATAAACTTGAGAAATGGCGGATAACATTATGCGTTTACTTACGTGAGTTTTAGGCATTTCTAACTTGGTCGTGTAATGTAATTCATCTGTATTGGCAATGTAACCTAAACCTAGCGTTTTATTCTGACAGGTTTCGCCTAACGATAAATTTTTCGATGAATTTAAACCTGTCAAGTCGAAGTTAAATAACCATTTCCTTAGAGAAAAACAACCGGATTTTAAAACTTCAGAAACTTTATTACAAATGTTTAATAACTCATGTTTATCATTAAAACTTAAAATTAAATCATCTACATAAAAATCTTTACTTATGATATTCGCGGTTAAATCATCCGAGCACTCGGTTGCTAACTGTTGTAAACAACGCATGCTCAAATATGGCGCGGACGCCGTGCCATACGTCACTGTATTAAGCCGGTATACACCGAGCGCATCGTTTGGATTTTCCCTCCACAAAATAAGTTGTAACTGTTGTTGATCGGGTTGAATTAAGATTTGTCTGTACATTTTTTCTACGTCTGCACAGGCAATATATTTGTACTGGCGGAATCTTAACAGAATGGATAAAATATCGTTTTGCAATGCGGGACCTATTAATTGCATGTCGTTTAGAGACTTACCAGATGTAGTTTTTGCGCTTGCATCGAAAACGACACGTAATTTTGTTGTAGTACTAGAGTCTCTAAACACACCATGATGCGGTAAAAAATAATGTGGAACGGAATAAGTATTTATTTTTGTCATGTAACCGAGTTCTATGTACTCACGCATAAAGTCGACGTATAATTTCCTATAGCTCGGTGTGCACCGACCTAACTTGCGCTCGAGTGCAAGGAACCGATTTTCGGCGAGTTTGTATGAATCGCCTAATTGTTCGGCAGACTCGCGTAATGGGATACGTACTGAAAAACGGCCTAGCTTATCGCGTTCTGTAGTTGATACGAATAAATCTTCACATGCGCGTTCATCTTTTGTCATATTATTTGAACAAGAAACAATTTCCTCTAATTCCCAAAACTTGCGTAATTGACTGTCTAAGTCTGTAGTATGTGTAAAATTACACTGAACTCGATTAATGCGCGAGTATTTATTATGAATAGTTCCTGATACGACCCAACCTAGTTTCGTGTTTTGTAGGTAGGGTCCCGTAACAAGACGAATTAATCCCTCATTGAGGAGATCCCAGAATTTATCCGCTCCGATTAATAAATCTATTTTGCAAGACGAATAGAAGTTAGGATCAGCGAGTTTTATGTTATTCGGAATACATAATGTATCGATATTATTGCGGATTGACGGCAATGTTGCCGTAATGCAAGGTAAAACAAGACAATTTAAATACGTACGGAATTCACTGGTTTTGGATCGTAAATGTACCTTGCATGAATGAGTAGACTGCGTAACGGAATGAGGGCTAAAGCGTGTGAATTCGCCGCTAGAGGCGCTAGTGTAGCGTGAGGTCTCCAAAATGCCACTTGTCACTTTAATGGGTGGGCTGCGCGGTTTTATTTATTTCATTTAAGTTTAATTTTGAGGTATTACAAAATATTTAATTTAAAACATCCTTATTATGGCAAATACGAGTTACGGGTCAATGAATGTCAATGCTTTAAAAGTGGAACTAAGAAAAAGAGGTGCAAAGATAAGCGGACTGAAAGAACAGCTAATTCAGAGGTTTGTTTACTGTTTACAAACAAAATATTTTGTCGATATTAAGCTTCTTTACCGAGTTTACAGCTATGTTTTTCATTTTTTACAGACTTTAGATCTTTAGATCGGGACCTCACTCGCCAGTGGCGCCAACTGGTGAGCACAAAAACGGTAGCCCTCATTACCTACTCCTGTGACGTGTACAGTGGACTGTATAGGACGAATACGTAATTTATCGCATAAAGATTTTGTTATGAAAGAATGTTGACTACCATTATCTAGAATGGCGCGAATTGTATGAAATTTATTGTTGTTATCTGCGATTTCGACTAATGCGGTTGAAAGTAAAACGGATTCTTGTGTGTATGAGTACTCTGTGTCAACCTCGCGCGTATTTGTTGAACTAGAGTGTAGCGATGTACTCTTTGCGGAACTTGTCGCTTTGGGCGCGCTGTCCGACGACGTAGTCTGTGCAACTCGCGGCCCTACTGACGACGACGATGCGCTGATGTTGTCGCAGCACGCGCTGTGCAGTAACGAATTATGTTTGCGGTTACATTGCCTACACGGACCGAGCCAACAGTCCGACACAGTGTGCCCGGCGCGCATGCAATTTTTACAAAGATTGTTTTCAATTATAAACCTTAACCTGTCCTTACCAGAAAGTTCAATGAACTTGGTACACGAATAAAGAGGATGATTCTCTTTGCACATAGTGCATTTAAAGCGCTTTGAATTAAAATAAGGTTTTTGCGGTTTATTTGAATTATAAGGACGTGTGGTTAGGTAGCTATGCGTATTAATATGATTCGACGAATTTCTCTTGACTGAACCGTCACCTGTTTTGTTCGGATTATGCGTAATTTTAATAGTTTCCAACATGTCGGCTCTATCCGTAAGAAATTTGACTAAATCTTTTAATGTGATTTTGTCGCTTTGCGGTTTTAAACTAGACAGAGTACCTTTGTGTTCTTCCCACTCCCGTTCGGTCGATGGGTCTAACTTGGAAACTATTAAATAAATAATAAGCGTGTCCCAACTGTCGGTGGGCTCACCTAGACTTTGAAGCGCGCGAATATTCTTCAATATGGCGTCTATTAATTTGCGGATTAAGGATGACGATTCTTTATTAAGAGATTGAACAGAGAACAAGGCCTTTACGTGATTGTGCACCAGTAATCTATTATTATTGTACCTATTTTCAAGTAAACCCCAGGCTATAGAATAGTTTTCAGACGTGAATTGTAACGACTTAATTATTTGAATAGCACTACCGCTAAGTGCCGAGCGTAAATAATGAAATTTTTGTATTTCGTCAATATTGTTCGATTTATGGATTAAAGACGTGTATGTATCCCTAAACTCGAGCCACTGCTCAAACGACCCATCAAAGGAAGGTAAACTGATGGTTGGCAACTTGATAGAAGACGGTTTATTGTCACTTGCGTGCTTCTCCACTACGTCGGCAGTACGAGTTTGAAATAAACATTTTGCTTTAGCGATGTATTCGTAAAAAAGATTTTCAAAGAATTCACGTTCGACTAATTCTTTTTCAAGATCTAGCGATTGCAACTCAATATCGTCTTGAAATCTATTAAATTGAACTAGTAATGTATCGGCTTTAATGCAGCGTTCTTCTAAGGCTAACTTTTGCTCGCGGGTTACTTCCGTACCTTCTAACGACTGCACGTGTTTGACGAACAACGTAAATTTACCTTTGACTAAACCGCGCTTTTTAACTAAATCTTTAAAACTATCGTCAGCCGGCATTTTGGGAGAATTATAAAGATAAAAGAAAAGCACTTACTGGGGGGCTGCACTGGTATTGGCGCGAAGTAGGTATAAACTCACGTGGCGTGCGTAGGTACGCCGCGCCGCGATCTCGACGAAAAACTATTATTTCAGCACAATATTAACACAGACAAGCACTGGGATGGGTTTAAGTATAGATTCTGATGGCCAGACCCTTTTGCGATGATCTTCTTGGCGATTCTTGGCTGCCCGGCTCCGCTGCGAACCGCTTTGATCCGGTTCGAAGGACCAAAATTATGTAGGTGTTTCTACCTTTTTCTGTTGAATCGGGTTACCGGCAGCCTGGATTGATGGTCTTGTTGAATATTTCATGCATTTATTGATATTTTGTCACTGTATTAGTTTTGTGGCCGTTTGCACTCTGTTCTGGATTTCGAATGAATGGTTCACTCACGCGCCACCGCGCCGTTAGCTCGATAGTGGCGCTGGCGTCGTGCGTACTTCCACGTTGCCGCGCTTTCGCGGTTTTGTTTGAAATTTATGACAGCGCGGTAACATTGCTGTATCTCAGTTTTCATTTCTTCTATGCAACTAATCTGTATATTATTAATTGACAAGTCTAAACTTCTACTTAACATGTCTTCTGATCGTGAGGAATTCATGGAATTATCTATATTCTGTAGCGTGTCCATAGATTTATTTTTTCGGAGTCGCAGAGTGACATTTTTGTTTGCACTATCCATTCTACTTGTCTTATCCAACTATTTAATGTCTCTATACCTAATATCCAAAAAACTTTCAAATTCGTTTATCAATTTTGTGTATTTAGTAGGATCAGAACCCTGCACCACCTAGCTTGCCAGCTGAGTAGCATCGGCTGTTAGCCACTCGACGACCAGCTATCTCTCAGTATTGATTGTAATTGTTGACTGCATGAGCGTTATTGCATAGTTAATATTTTAGGCAATAGACGTCGCTGTTTTGAATATTACTAGCATTTGGTAAATTTTGTAGGTTGTAATGGAAAGTTAAAATATTTTTGTATTCGATGACAAATATTTATTGCGATTTAGTCGATTAATCGATTTATGTCTCAAAAGACTTGTGATCAAATATTAAAAAGCTTTGGTAGTAACGTTTCCGAACGAATATTATTTTGTCACAGATGAAATATCGTCTTTTGATTGGTAGTTACTATTTAATGAGTCAGCTGATGATTGTTTACATTATGTTTTTGAAACAAAAACGGTCTTCAATATTGGTTTCTTTAATATTTACACTGTTTTCCGCAGGTGTTTAATGTCGTGTCGTAGATTTAAATTGTTTAGGTTGTCTATTGTCTTATTCTAATGATTGTTCGATATGTTTGTTCTCACTCACTGATATATTGCACAGTTCACTTGTGTTTTTGAATGTTCTTATTTTTCCCTAAAGCACATAATATTTCTCTGGTATAACATTCTCACTACTGCAATGGTTTAAACTGAGTTTATTCACAGTTGTTTTATACACTTGGGTCTAGATATACACTTTTAATATAATTACATTACGCGGAACTCTGTTACCCCTCTTCACAGAAATATGACAAAGTTCACTGCCAGATCTCTTAGAGGGCTCTACTACATACACCAGGCCTCCAGGTCCAACAGTATCAGAAATATGACTGACAGTGAGGCCCCCACTCGATGCCCCAAGGTATAGCACTCGGGAACCCAGAGGTATTTGAATTTTTGTTATTCCGACTATCATAGCTGCAGCTAAGTTCGATGAGTAGGGATCCCATACTCTGTATTCCACTTTCTCTCCATCAGTCTTAACAGATATATTCCTTTCACCATAAACATTAAATCCAGGTATCAAATTTTTTGTTAACAGTAGGTTGTTTCTAATTTGTCTAGCAATGAATACTCCAGGGCATGATCTGTATGGTTCAATAAGAGGGCGGCCCTGGAAGCTAGCACGGCCCCTGCCTCTCCCGTTGCCACGACCACCACCACCACCACCACCACGGTTGCCGCTACCACCTCCAACACGTCCCCTTTCGACATTGGGGGAGCTGCTGCCGCTACCACTATCAGAGCTGCCACCTCTACCGCCACCCCTATTGACATTGGGGACCCTCACCACTGTAATTTGGGTAGCTTTTGCCAGCCTCCTAAATACTGAACCATCGTTGGAGTCGTCGCTACTGTCACAACAGATGTGGATGGGGTCTTGGTGCTTAGATTTAGACTTTATCATTTTGTATGAATTCACTTGATGACCGATTTTTATGAAATTTTATATGCATATTCAGTAGGTCTGAGAATCGGCTACTATCTATTTTTCATACCCCTAAGTGGTAGTAGGTAGGTAGTAGGCAGGTGCTAGGTAGAAAAAATTGCATTGCAACGCATGCCGGGTACAGCTAGTAATTTATATACAGAGGAATACTTACAGAGGTGAAACCACAGGGCAACACTAGTAGAAAATTGGTATTTGCTTATCTCAGACACCATGTGGTTTGAAGGTTCCGACTATCATGGAACAGTCTCGCATGTAGGGTATCAGATGCATCACTTCTGTGGGTTTTAAATTTTGGTTTAATAGTTTCTGTGTTTCATTTCTCATTTCGTCTCCTGGAAATTGTGCCGGTTTCACAGATGAGGCATAGATAAAAATAACAAACTGCCCCTCATTCTTCAAGAAGAGTCTGGCATTTAAGCCAAGTACGTTAAGATGGTCACGCTGTGCTACATCAACAAATATGCAGTCAACCCTCTCAACTAAGTGTTTGTATTTAAATGGATGTCTCGGGTCTTCTAAAATCGGAACAATGTTACCCCTCTTCACAGAAATATGACAAAGTTCACTGCCAGATCTCTTAGAGGGCTCTACTACATACACCAGGCCTCCAGGTCCAACAATATCAGAAATATGACTGACAGTGAGGCCCCCACTCGATGCCCCAAGGTATAGCACTCGGGAACCCAGAGGTATTTGAATTTCTGTTATTCCGACTATCATAGCTGCAGCTAAGTTCGATGAGTAGGGATCCCATACTCTGTATTCCACTTTCTCTCCATCAGTCTTAACAGATATATTCCTTTCACCATAAACTTTAAATCCAGGTATCAAATTTTTTGTTAACAGTAGGTTGTTTCTAATTTGTCTAGCAATGAATACTCCAGGGCATGATCTGTATGGTTCAATAAGAGGGCGGCCCTGGAAGCTAGCACGGCCCCTGCCTCTCCCGTTGCCACGACCACCACCACCACCACCACCACCACCACCACGGTTGCCGCTACCACCTCCAACACGTCCCCTTTCGACATTGGGGGAGCTGCTGCCGCTACCACTATCAGAGCTGCCACCTCTACCGCCACCCCTATTGACATTGGGGACCCTCACCACTGTAATTTGGGTAGCTTTTGCCAGCCTCCTAAATACCGAACCATCGTTGGAGTCGTCGCTACTGTCACAACAGATGTGGATGGGGTCTTGGTGCTTAGATTTTATCATTTTGTATGAATTCACTTGATGCAAATATATAAATATTAATATACTGTAAAACTACAAATTATTCTTCTTCCTACTCACACGTTATAGAAATGTTATGAATGTTTATTATCGCGTCACAATACTCACAATAATTATAAAGAGTTAATAAAATTTCATTAGGTGCGTAGAGGAGTCACCTGTCATGTCACGCCTTCCCTACTTAATTACTTTTCAGTATTCACTATGGTCACGCCATTCAACGCCATTATATTATTGATTATTTTATAGTAGTCCAAAGAGTAAAGTAATATAGAGGGAAAAGAGAGCCCTCTTACGTGATAAAATTGCAAACTCATTTGACAGTGCGTCATCTACAAATTGGCCCGAAAGTCGAAACAAATCACATACCCACAAACAGTTAAGCGTACGTTTGTGTGTGTTTATGCATGTTATCATTTCTAATAGAACGTTTCGTCACGGTAATATTATAATACAGTACTCCAACTTCATACAAACGGACGAAACGCGAGCTATACCTACGCGCCTCGATCTCGGGGTGCGCTCGGTGCGCAGACAGTCACGGCTGTACCCACAGACGTACTAGAGATGCTACGCATGCTGTACCGCAGTGTCAAACGGACGGTCCGTGTGTTGTTTTTTTAACAATAACCGCGCGATTTTTTCTATAAAAATCAGTTAATATGACGAGTAGGAAATATTGTGCTGTTTTTGGTTGTTTTTATTAAGCTTTATATAAGAATGCGGATTTATTATACTTTAAAATTTAACAATAAAGCATTTCGTACGACTCAGTCGAGGCGCAAATATTTTCGGTCGCAAATTTATAAGCCCGAATTGTTTTTCAAACAAAAACATGTTTTTTAATTAAATCTACCAATCAAAAAACAACACGCATTTTTATTGAACACTTCCTATTCATTATACAAAGTATTTCATTTATTTATATAAACAGGATATTTACAATCAGAAAACTAAATAGAAACAGAAAGTAGGCAAATGTAATTAAAATGCTGGAGACGGGCGACCGGGCGGCCCTAACGCATGTTTACGTACCGCGCGGCTGTAGGCATTTATTTCTATAATGCGGCCGAGTTACACTACTTTATTATAATATTACCGTGGTTTCGTCCTATCATAATACAACAATTTCAGAGTAAGTTCACAATAGTAAGGGGGAGGAACATAAGGCTCAACTCCACGCACTTACTTTTGGTAATTACAATGAAATACAATAATACGGATCGGGAATTACAAAATGCGTATACGCAAAATGCAACAAACCGCCATATATTGTGATTGTTAATTTTCAGTTCAAGAACTGTCACTATATATATTTATACATCCTGAGTAGAATCTGGCACCAGGTCTTTTTAAATAAAGTTAGTATTTGTATATTATTAAGTTGTATTTCATTTATGTGTCTATTTCAATTTATAAGAAGATTTAAATATTTTTCTCAATCTTATTTCCAATTAATTTTACATCAATAACTTTATTAACAATGAAAAAATTTACCGTGATATAGCGCCATCTGTTGATAATTTAATGTACCCGAGAGATGGTAAATAGTACTCGGGCCAACTTCTAGATGGCGGCTCTTCCGCCTCTTCGTTTACGTCGCTGTCAAAACGTACGGAGTGTCATGATCGGTTAAACCCATACCCCCTTATTCCAAAACGCGGACTATAAAAAGTTCTAGTACCAAACTAGGTATCAACGATGGTACTAAGCTTTGTGTGGTACTAAGTAAAACGTTATTACAAAACAAAGTTTATCACTTGTTGTAGTACTAACTATGGTACTAAAGATAAACCAACGAGACCCCTAGTTCAACTATGGGACTAGCTATGGTAACTATGGCAACGACTTCATTTGACGTTTGAGTTGCTGTATTATGTTAATTTGTAAAATACATTATTTATTTTATTTTCTTATGATTTCTCCAAATTATATTTTAAATCAATAAACATGATGGATTTGGAACACACAATGGAGACGGCGATCTGTGAGACGTTGGCAGTGTGTAAATCGTTACGAATTGAGTGATGACGATTTTAGATGCAAATATAGATTTAGAAAATAAAGAAAATTGTGGTTATTTTAAGTGAGGATTTAGCCCGCGTCCCTCGAGGTTGCCCTTTGCGTCCTAAATTTCAAGTGCTTTGCGTATTAAGTAACTGGGCTCGCCATGAACGCTATACAAGAAGCATAAAAATGCAGTGATCTGAAATACGAGAAGATCTGTTTCCTGACGAAAGAGAATAAGAATAAATTAAAGAACAGTTATCTGGAAACAATCATTTCATACTTAAGGATATTCCTAAACATGGAGATATAGTTTTGGACATGAGGAGACTCGATCTATTAGGTACATTGAATGACTGTTATACGTTTAACTAATTTATATCTAGACACACGGCAGTGTGTCCGCCAAGTTCGAGCAAAAAAAAGCGACACACCGGCCGTGGGTTATATTACACGAACCATTTCGGGCCAATTTCGACCACCCTATAATTCAAAACATATTCTGCTGATTCACTGACTCACTGACTCATCAAAAACCTAGACCACTTCCAATGGTCGTACTGACTTGAAATTTGGCATGGAGATAGGTCTTAAGGTCAAAGTAAAGGGAAAAATCTGAAAACGGCCAAATGTGACTCAGTTTTAAAAATAGCGAAGGTGTAACTTTGTTCTACTATGAAGTCATAATGAACTAAATGGGTCTATCTTCCAATGGTCGTACCGACCTGAAATTTGGCTCGAAGGTTTGTCTTTAGGTCGAAATAAAGTAAAAATCTGAAAACGGCCAAGTGTGAGTCAGTTTCGAAAACAACGAATGTATAATTTTGTTCTACTATCAGTAGGTATGGAGTGGAAATGAGATAAGACTTATTTAAATTTAGATACATACCAATTTAAGACAATACATGTTTGTCTTAAAGACAAGAACAATAAAATTGTTCACCACTCTGTGTGTGTCTGTTGCGGGAACCGAACCCACGATTTACGAAGTGCAAAGCAGGTCACTAGGTACACCAGGTGCGCTAAATCAGTCAAACAAAAATGAAAAGACTATTTTTTCTCGCATAGTCTAAATAATTTCTAATTTTACAACTAAGTGGAATGAGACATTTCCTAAAGCAAAAGTGATAAAAAAATATTAAAGAACCTACACCTAACAAAAATAAATGAAATCCCATCAAAAACACAAATGTGAAAGGCTGCCAAGTTCGATACTATGGGAATGCTTCGCCTATAAAAAAAGTGAGATCTGAATAAGTACCAAGTTCCATAAAAATACCTCAAATCATAAATAGTTATAGGAATGCACACTTGATTTCCAGCAGTTTTTAAGGTACATTTTGAATAACTATCACGTTATATAGAAATATCTAAAATTATAATAGTCAGAGAAACGCACACCGGTTTTTTTAGCAGTTTCCTGATAACATTTATTATTTTCAGTACTTTTTAATGATGTAACTTGGCAAGTTTTAATAGAAAATTATATACTTGACACATTGCAGTCCTAAGGTGTCGATTCATTGCATTGAAAAGGTGTGTGGTGTGTGAAAACTTGCCAAGTAACATCATTAAAAAGTGCTGGAAATAATAAATGTTATCAGGAAACTGCTAAAAAAACCGGTGTGCGTTTCTCTGACTATTATAATTTTAGATATTTCTATATAACGTGATAATTATTCAAAATGTACCTTAAAAACTGCTGGAAATCAAGTGTGCATTCCTATAACTATTTATGATTTGAGGTATTTTTATGGAACTTGGTACTTATTCAGATCTCACTTCTTTTATAGGCGAAGCATTCCCATAGTATCGAACTTGGCAGCCTTTCACATTTGTGTTTTTGATGGGATATGTGTTTCATAAATTAAAAGCCCGCTTATATTTTAATCTTCTGTACTGGTGTTTTTCTTACTTTCAAACAAATATTAAAACTTTCAAAACAGGTATTTCTAACTGGGATTTTAAAGGGAGAGTGCAAAAAAAATTTTTGGTTTAGGCTGGCTCTACACAGGGCGCGTTCTTCGAGCGCGCGGACAACGCGAGCACTGCGCTTACTTTGTAACAGAGCAGCGCGGTCTCAACCGCTGCTTTCTATTAGCTTAGCGCTCGGAGGGTGCACAGCGTAAATGCCGCGTACCCTCTTAGGGTGTATCCGAATGCGCAGCTCGCGCGCTGCTGGCGTTCAGTTACTGTAATTGATAAGTGCGCTTCCATAGCGCAACTCATGCAACGCTCGCACAGTGCGCGCGAGTGGCTCTTGCGTCTATAACTCCGTTTGCGAACTCGCGAACAATTTACAAGGTATGCATTCGATGCGCGTTCGCCAGATCTGACGCTTTCAGCTCGACGATTCAGCAAGCCAGTCTCCCGTAGAATGAGACTCGAGCTCAGCGGGCGCGCTGCCGCGCATGCTTTGTTCGCATCGTTCGCGCGCCCGCCTAGTGTGTAGGAGGACTAATATCAAATGACGCTAGTGACGCATGCTCGGGCCATGAAATGGGTTTTATTACACGCAAGTTTTAGAGAAAACTATCAAGATGAATATTAAAAAAGAAAAGAATTAGTATAAGTTTTACTGGTTTAATCTATTGTAAATAAGATAAAATCAATAATACGCATTCTAGTGTTGATAAATATTTTTTATAGCATTTCAAATGTGACTATAATATTCATGTTTTGAGAAACGGAACGTTGCTAGAAATGAAAATAGCATTAAACCTCATTATTCTAAGCATTGAACAAATGAATATGAATGAATCAATGAGATTTTTCGTTTTAAATCTGTGGTCATTATTTATTTCGATAACAAGTTCGGTACTTGCTGATTCTTGCTTGTTCGTCGTTTTGTAATAAGATATCATTTTAGTACTGGAACTTTCGGTACTACCGTAACAAATCTAGACATGAAAGTCTTGGTTTAGTTCCAGTACTTAAGAGTTTTTTACTTAGTGACGGGCCTGTTGGTCTAGTGGTTAGTGACCCTGATTGCTATACCGGAGGTCGTGGGTTCGATTCCCACCCAGGACAAATGTTTGTGTGATGAGCACGATCATTTGTTCTGTGTCTGGGTGTAATTTATCTATAATATGTATGTATTTAGAAATATATATAAGTATGTTTATCAGTTGTCTGGTTACCATAACACAAGCTCTGCTTAGCTTGGGATCAGATAACCGTGTGTGAGTAGTCCCGGAATATTATTATTATTTCTTTATTTCACAACAAACATATAAAGTACATTTTTAAATATATACAAAAAAGAAATATACATTTAAAAATATAAAATATAGTGTCCAACCGGCCTCGGGACAGGGTCCAAGCTGCCGGTGGTTAGGGCTCCAGAGAGAGGAACCTCCTCACGATACGCGCCGTGTCGAGAAGTACCGCTTTCTGAATCAAACCCTTGACCCAGATGTCTAACGAGAGCCTCTTGAGGTGTTGGTCGAGGCTCTTGGCTATTATGCCATTGGCTGTAATGACTATCGGGACGATGATTGCTGAGTCCACCTCCCACATGTCGACAACCTCGTGCGCTAAATCCAAATATTTCATTTGTTTTTCTTTTTCAGCTTTCACGAGGTTCTCGTCATGAGGAATCGTTACATCAACAATCATCACCCGTCGCTCTGATCGATCTATCACCACTATATCAGGCTTATTGGCTACAATAGTCCTATCAGTGATGATAGATCGGTCCCAGTATAATGTGACATGACCATTATCGAGAACTGGGTCGGGAACATACCTGTAGTACGGAACCTCAGCTTCCACAAGTTTGTATCTCAAAGCAAGCTGCTGATGGATAATTCTGGCCACTTGGTTATGCCTGTGCAAGTATTCGCCGTTAGCAAGACGAGAACAACCGGAAATTATATGTCGTATGGACTCACCCGGACAGTGACATGCCCGACATATGTCCACTGTCCCATCCTTTATTATATATTTTCGGTAATTATTCGTCATGATAACTTCGTCCATAATTGCACATACAAACCCTTCGGTTTCTCCAAAGAGATCACCGAAGCGTAGCCAGGCCACGGACGCCAAGAAATCTACATCAGGCCCATGAAGGGACCGATAAAAGCGTCCGTGTAGCTCCTTGCTTTGCCATACATCCCTGCGGTCCTTGACGCTCAGTACGACAGGTTTGTGCCAGTTCTCTTTGCCTAAGGAGAGCGGTTTGAAGCCCTTATCCACTGCTACCACATCTCGATGCATCCCCACGTCGACTTGGAGAAAATACTCCCTGAGGTTACATACCTCGCGATTATGGAGGGTCTTAGCATTTAGAAAGCCTCGACTCCCGCATTTCCGCGGGATATATAACCTCATTACTGAAGAGCGTGGGTGATGCATTCGATTTGCGGTTAATAGTGTCCGGACTCTCCTATCCAAGGCGTCTAACTCAGTCTGAGTCCACTTGAGTATACCAAAGGAGTACATCAACACTGGCATGACCCAACCATTAAAGGCACGCACCCTGTTGCCGCCTGACAAAAGACTTTTCAGTACTTTGTTCAGGCGGCCAAAGAAACGTGTCAGCAATGATTGTTTCATGTCAGCAACGTTGATGCCTAACGCCTCTGACATACCCAAGTATTTGTAGGTCCGCTGCAGAAAGTGACCTTAGATTTATGGAATCCGAGAGTTGTATACCCTGGGATTCCACAATCCCACCTTGTTTTACATGCATGACCGCACATTTGTCCACACCAAATTCCATCCTGATGGAATTACTGAAGCTTTCAGTGATCTTCAGTAACCCCATCAGTTGCAATTCATTGGAAGCAAACAGCTTAAGATCATCCATGTATAACAAGTGGGAGATTACCTGACTTCCTCTCCGCAGCGAATAGCCCAGCCTCGAATTCTCGAGCAGAGTGCTCAGAGGATTCAAGGCCAAGCAGAACCACAAGGGACTCAGACTGTCGCCCTGGAATATTCCCCGCTCAATCCTTATTGGTTCGCCACTCTGTTGAATATCTCGACATCCTGGATAGCGAAGCACTGTAGTCCATCGCCGCATACATGACGACAAGAAAGCGCGTAGAGTTGTATTGATTTTATACAACTCCAGCACCCTCATGAGCCATGAATGCGGCACCGAATCATAAGCCTTCTTATAGTCTATCCAACATGTCGATAGATTCTTTTTAGAGCGCCGAACCTGTTGGCAAATGGTCATATCAATAAGGAGTAGCTCCTTAGTACCACGGGACCCATTCCTACATCCATTCTGAGAGGCAGACATGATAGAATGACTATCTATATGTTCATTTATTTTTACCCTCAAAATGGATGTAAGAAGTTTATAAATTGTAGGCAAACAGGTTATCGGCCTATAATTCTTAGGGTCCGTAGTACTACCTGTTTTATGGAGCAGATGGGTAGACCCTGTAGTAAAGAACTGTGGGAGCGCATCTGATTCTATAGCATATTGGAATTGAGACGCTAAGCAACCATGCGAACTTCTAAACCACTTAAGCCAAAAGTTTTGCAGTCCGTCCGGTCCTGGTGCTTTCCAATTTGACATCGGACGGATAGCATTGGCTACATCTTGAGGGCTGATGGTGATTGCCCCCATCTCCTGTATTGGTTCACATGATTCCTCAACGTCTCGCATCCAATCGCCTTCGGAGTGGCTGACAGGCACCGACCAGATGTTGCGCCAAAATGAGTTCGTGGCATCTTCATTTGGCAAGCGCCTATCATCCATCCCTAGAACAGGTCGCTCCCATGTCCTAAATACCCATCTTTGGTCCCTTTGGAACATAAGATTCTGGTGGAACGTATCCACCCGACACTTATACCGACGAATGCGGCTCGCCCACGCACTCACCTTCTGTTTGAAGAAGTCAATGCGCTCTGTAACACGAGCAGTGTATTCACTAGGACTAATATTAGTTCCAGTAAATGCCTGCCTTACAAAGCGCATGACTCTAGGCCGAGAATTGCCATCTTTAAATGCAATTAATTTGCCAATGAGTGCCCTAGCCTCAGCAACACGACGCTCGATCCTGCACTGCCAAGCTGGCACGGCTGGTTTTGGTCGTGTATCTAAGTTGATGTTATTTATTTTAACATTAGCTACACGACATGCCGTTAGAGCCGCACAGTACAGAATCGAGTGTGTGTCACTAAGGTCTTCACTGCTTCCGAAATAAACAAGAAGCAGTGAATCTAAGACGCCCATTATGGCCTTATTCCGGTTGTGCATGGGCAAGCGAGGTAATCGGGGCCTAAGGCCGGGGGGAGTTGATCGGAACTCCCGAATCGTATCCTCCAAAGTACTCCTTATATGTTCACTACACTGGGTACTTACAGTTATAGCCCCGTCCTCCTCTTCCCCGTCAGCAGGGTTGGTTGGCGGAGAACCAATAACCGGTACCACCGCGGGAGACGGGGTGCTGGCGGCGGGGCTACGCTGTACTTCAGAGCGTAAACGATCAAGTGTAATGTCATCCAACCTATGATTGCGTTGGATGACACGCACCTGATCCGACAGTCGTTGTGCCGATACGTTGACATCCGGTTCAAGACTCTGAAACAGAGACAGCATTCTCGCACGGTACGCAGTAAGGTTAGTTCCTCCCTCTGTCGCCCCGTAATATGCGCGCATGACGTTCTCGTTTATTCCTTGAGTCCACTTCATGCGCCGCACATCACCACCGGGAGCGGGTTATTATTATTATTATTATTATTATTTTTGTAATAAGACGGATAGAGATATATACTTATGAAGTGAGCATATTCTACTACATGAAAAATAGTTATACAAATATCCATCATATCGACGCGCACATGTCAAAAAGCGTTTTGTCTCTTTTTAACTAACGAAGAGCTGCATATGTAAAAAGAGACGTCTAAATGTCTGACAGTGACCAAATTTGGCAACACTTTTGTGGAATGTCACCTTCATGTCAATGCGTGCCGGTCGCCATATTGTTTAACACAAGTACTCTGTCTGTTGTTTAATGTTTTGTTTTGACTTTTGTGGTAGTTGTGCTGTCAAACAGTTGCTCGCTCAAAATATTTTTGTTGATTTAAAGAGAAATACGTATTGAAACTAGTTATTTTGGTGTTCTGAGTTTGGGCAATAATAGGAAAATCATGCTCTCGTGTTGTATAAAACAGTGTGGTGCGAGAAAAAGCAAAAATCAGCCTAACTTGACTCTGCACAAGTAACTAATTTGCACTAATTCATTCGAATGTTGTAGAATGTAGTGTTATAAGATAATCTTTTTGAATATTATTGAAACCTGTGTCATGTTTATATGGCTCATATCGTTATTATTTTATTTCTTTCTTCATTTTTTTTGTATTGTTTACAAACAATAATAATTGTCAAGTAAGGTTAGTGATGTGCGATGTTCGCATTCCATAAGTATCGATAAAATCGCTTAAGCGTGTAAAATATATTGAAATGATATTTTAATCCACAGGTTTCCTGCAACCGAAATTTTGAAGAATAGGATGGAAGCTATTGGTTCTGAAAATATAAACCCTAGACATAAAATTGTCACTCTTTGAAGATGTCACGGTAGATAAAATGTGATTTATGTTTATCATTGCTAATTGGGGAAGAAAACAGCAACACTTTGATCTTGCAGAAGACTCGAGGTGGCCTTAAATACGCCTCTAACGGAATAATAAATATTATAAGAAAAACGGAAAATTAAATAAAACGTTACCTCACTAAGCAGGAGAAACCAGAAAATTATTATTTATATTATATATTCAAGTTTCTGACGGACTATTATGACAGCAAAAAATATTATACTTGCCGCACAACATGGAGCATAACATCAACCACAGGCTTGTAAAATCTATAATATGCCTTTATAGACAAGGTTCCGGTACCATGCTAAAAGAAATAGTGATTAAGTTTCTTATGGAAACTATTTTAATAAGTTAATTTTGTTTAGAAACGAACAAAATGTCTTTTTTACACGATAAATTGTTTTATATTACACTAGCTGACCCGTGCCCACTTCGTTGGGCATAATGTTCAAAAATATATATCTTTCATAGTTGAGGCAGCGTTCGTAAGAAACGTTTTCATTCGAATGTTTTTTCGCCGATTCACTTTGCAAAACGGACTACCATGTAAAAGCCTTTTTATTTTTTGGTTTTTTATATGTATAACCTATGACACTCAGCAATAATGTGTCTTTCTATTCGTGAAAGAAGATTCTCGAGATTCCGATTAACGAATTCGGAGTTTCCGATTAACGAATTCCATGAGGACCAAGTCGCAGGATAATTTGAATTCACAGTTTTTAAGTCCTTAAATGAAGTGGGGCCGCGTACGTGGTGAAGCAACAGAAGTTATGATTTCAAAATAACAACCTAACCTAACCTAATTGCAAAAACTAAATACCTATAACCTAAATTAATATCTACACGAAACAAACTTAATACCTACCTATAACCTAAATTAATATCTACATGAAACTAACTTAATACCTACCTATAACCTAAATTAATATCTACACAAAACAAACTTAATACCTATAACCTAATTTAATATCTAGGTACATGAAACAAACTTAATGCCTATCTATAACCTAAATTAAATGAAAACTATATAAACATAAAAGATTTTTTTTTAATGTACCGAAAATAAAATTAATGAATGTCGAAAGTGTGTTACGAAAAATTCAATTTTGGGGAAGTCCGCTGCGTAAAGAGCCGACCGCGCGAATGCGCCGCGCGGGTACCTACACTACCTACCTGATACCTCTCAGATGTAAAAGGAAGGTCACGCCTCCTTCTTCCGAAGTGAGCACGAACGCGAACCGAAATAAGCCGAAACCATCGCGCGCCGCTGCCGCGCTGCTGTGGCCTTCACGTATAACGATGAGTTTTTCTCCGATTCTCTTTACAAAACGGACTACCACGTAAAAACCTTTTAATTTTTCGGTTTTTTATATAGCCTATGACACTCAGCGATAATGTGGCTTTCTATTAGTGAAAGAATTTTTAAAATCGGTGCAGTATATTCCGAGATTACCCCTGACAATTTAACAAACACACAAACTTTACCTCTTTATAATATTAGTATAGATAAATTAAGTTTTTTGAAAAGTAGCTACATAGATTAACAAATAAATTAGCCCGTTGGCCTATATCCAGTGACAGTAGCGATAACAGGTGGGTTATCTTCAGATAATTTCACGTGATTTAGTAGGTTTTTTTTTGTTACTCTTGTTTGGTGGCAGATGACTATTTTGGGTAAATGGGTGATAGCTTGAATCACACCCAAAGTTAAATATCGATATCGAGCACGTTTCTGGCGGTTACAACACTACGAAAGGCAGCCATCTTATTTGCCCGATTTTTGTAGGTATGCACGTTTATTTCGTAGGTATGGCAAGTCCATATTGGTTTCTAAGTCAGTGGTTAAACCTAGCTTGAGGAAAATGATTGGTGTCAGTGAAAGTGACGACTTAACTTTGTAGCGTCGTCGTAACGGATGATTTATATTGGCACACGAAAAAGTATTGATATTTAGCATTACATTTTTTTTTACACTTATAATTTACATATATACTTTATTCAAATTTGAAATGATTCAATTTGTTCTATAAAATCATCTTAAAACTGAAATAATTTTCACTGAAATGTGTCAGAATATTAACTAAGACACACGTAAAGGCCTGGGCACACCAAAAGCAGTAGCAGTGCGGTAGCAGTGCGTCTACGTTTGAAAATCATGTAGTTATATGAGGGGTGACACACTGAACAAACGCGGGCCCGCTGATCCTACCTGCTCCGCCACTGCGCCGCGCACGCACTGCTCTTCTACAAAACTTTCGGACGTGAGCAGCGCAGGCGCGGGGCGGTGGCAGCGCAGGCGCGGGGCGGCCGCAGTAACTACGCGTTGTATTACTACGTCCGCCATATTGACTAGTCACACCAAAGCAGTTGAGCGGGACAGAAGCGGCGCGGGTCGTAAACGGTTGTGATTTTTTACAACTTTATCATGGAAACGAATGAAAAATTGATTGAGTTAGTGAGGAAATATAAATGTTTATATAATTTAAAGAACAAATATTATAGAAATACGGTTTACAAGATGGACATAGACGATGGTACTCCCCATATTCTTCTCTTCTCTTATTTACATCGTGAACCCATATTCCTTTTTTTTACAACTTGAAAGGTTAAATTTAGAAGTACTGAGTGTGGCTATCGATACGACACACATAACGCAGTTTGAAAGCAGTTAGAAAGCAGGCCCGCGTTCAAACTGCTTTCCGACTGCTCATGTTTCTGGTGTGACATCAACCGCGGCGCAACTGACCTGCCCTGCTCAGGTGCTGCGCCTGTCCCGCGTTTGGTGTGCCCAAGCCTTAAAAGGTTATGTCATATTGCAAAAATGTTAGGGACAAGACACCTAGATAGATGTAAATCGATTGAACAATTATTTGTTACAAGTTTTTATGGACACAGTCTGAAATAAAGATTATTATTATTATTTATAGATTTTATTAGAAGGTTTCTACCATTTTCTTATTATTATTCAACTTGCAATGTATGTATGTTTGTCCGGGTGTAATCTTGCTACTTAATTTTGAACCAAATCAAATTTTGTTGGAGTCATCTTCAACTGATAGAGCTTAAATTTTGCATGCATGTATAAATCGGATGACAGTGCAATATTAGTATGACATAGAGCTGATCCGATGATGGAGCTGTAAGGTGGCCATAGGAACTCCGTAATTAAACGACGCAACCCTTTCGTGTTTCGAATCAATTGATTCGTCTTGACGAGTATCTTAGTTGGTAAAAAAAATATAGTAAAAAAAAATAAAAGACGCCTGCCATGTCAAAAAAATATTAAAATAATAATATGGAATAAAGAAACTCACAAACATACATACATACATACATACATAGGTACATACATGAACCCTGAAAACATAACACTCCTTTTTGGGCAGTCGTGTAAAAACTCGAATTAGAAATACTTAAAAGTTTAAAATGAAATTAAAGAAAACAAAAAACCTTTATAAAAACAAGCTATTAATATATGTTACAATTTGTTAATTTTAGTGTTTTTAATTTATTTTTAACTAAACTGAACTAAATTTCAGTTTTATTTTAAAGTATCGATTTAATAAACTCTTTCCCAGCACTAGTCACACTAGTTTGACACCTACCATATTCCTCAAGCTAGGTTTAACCTTAGAGTATAGATAAGAAACTAAAGAGTGAGCCTATCAGTGTATGAACCGTGAGCACTAGTATGAACTAGTTTTATCGTAAATTTTGTATCAAGACGGAGCGCGCCGTTTTAATAAAACTATCTAAAACCCTAATATTATCCTAACAATGTCGAAACCATCGATATTTTCGCATATGTCTGTCGTTGCGCGAAAAATAACTTTAAATCAGTAAACGAATGTACTAGATACAGACAAAAAGTGCTCTCGCTTGGCACGAAGAAAAAATCTAGCGATACTGGCTATAGTTATCTATAGTCTTAGGGTTTAACCGATCCTAAGAACCGATCTATGGTCACGCCGCGCGTCCCTACTCCCTCTCGATCCTCTCCCTCTTCGAGAATATTATTGATCCGTGATCTGTCCGAATTGGTTTTTTTTTGTTGGAGATCTGCCCTTTTTAGCCTCATAGAGACATTTACTGTTTCGTCGGTCTAATGAGGAATATGTAAATAAAAATAAATCGTATTTTTATTGACTTCACGAAAACTAGGTAAATAAAAAAATTACTGCGAAAAAATTATGTTGATATCTCAAATAAGTAGTTAAATTTTTATACATGGAAAGATAGAAGATGGAGTAGAAACAGTTTTAACGGTGATTTTATACCGACGGCAGAAACGACGCGACCGAAGACGGAGATATTGGGTCCACCCAATTTTGACAGGCTGACTGAAAGCCAGTACATTATTTTGTATCCTAAGTTAAAAGGCCTTCTACACGGTCGGGACCAACCGCCGACCATCGTGTCCTTGGTCGGGTTGATGTAAAAATGGACAGTGTAGAAATCGGTTGACCCGACCGATAGTTGGTTGATATCAACAGCCTTGGTCGTGAGCGCATCCATCGCGACAGGCTGCGTCCGTGGTCGGCCCCAACCGTCTGGAACGCTGTCGGCCGACGGGAGAGCTTCAGTGTGCGTTTGTCAGTCAATGCGGGCGCACGTCATCACGTGTTACAGCGATGGATTCGCAAAACGAACCCGCGACCGTGAGGTTCTAACTGAATTTATATCTATGTACACTGATTTATCATGTTTTTGGGACATTGGGATCTAATTTATATAAGGACTAGCTGTGCCCCGCGGTTTCACCCGCGTGAATGACAATTAAAATTTTCATTAAAATCCATTCAGTAGTTTTTGCGTGAAAGAGTAACAAACATCCATACATCCAAACAAACTTTCGCATTTATAATATTAGTAAGGATATTTCAAGTAACTCATTAAAAGTGTCTTGATCCATTCTTAAAAAAATCCGAAAGTCTTCTGAATCAAGAATCCTTAAAATATTAAGGTGGTTCAACGTAATTCGCTGTTTGAGCCTTAGCTTTGGATGAAACAGTTTCATCCACTTTCTTTTTTTTCTTAGTTTTTCTTCTTCACTCAAGCATAAAAAAGTTATTGCCAAACCGACCTTCTGTTGCTTTGAAAGGCAAGGAGTCATAGTGATACGTCTTTACGCTGTGAACACCGGAGGGAACTGACAAGTTGTGTCAACCACCCGACCGTGTAGAACGAATACAAAAGTTGGTTTACCCGACCAAGGACACGATGGTCGGCGGTTGGTCCCGACCGTGTAGAAGGCCTTTATGGCAATTTGGGCCCAAATTCTTTAGCTTCTTCAGAATTTCCATCAAGTCATTTCCGGACGAACTTAATGAACCACAAACACAAAATACGTCTATCCGCGTCAAGGCGCGCGCTCAACTGAACAGTGAACGGAAACATAGAAAACCCAATGATCTCAAAGCGCACGTTGACGCGCGCTGACAACGGTCGAGCGCTAGCGCAGCACTTCCGCGCGCTTTATTAAAACGCGCGTTAGTATGTGTACGGCCTGAATAAAATGTATGTAGTTGTGACATTATATAATCAAAGGTAGTTGTAAACGTGCGTTATCAAAACGCGCGTCGAGCGCTTGTCATCTGAACTTGCTCTAAGATGTCGATTGAAATCAAGTTATATCGAAGATAATTTTGTTCCCAATTAAATACTTGTGATTACTATCAAATTTATTTGGTTAAGGATTTAGATTAAAGTAATAGAACGTCACGTAAGAAGATAGCTCAACGACTCATTTTAAACCGCGACCACCAACTCGACGTTTTTCTTGTACAGGAGACCTTTCTTAAACCGTCTCATAGAAACCCGCGAATCGCGAATTATAACCTAGTCCGTAACGATCGTACCAGAGCCGCAGGCGGCGGCACGCTCATTTACTTCAAAAGGTCACTGTACTGTGTTCCGATGGACCCACCTACGCTGTCGCACATTGAAGCCTCTGTCTGTAGGCTAGGCATGACCGGTCATAGACCTTTGTTCTTAGTCTCAGTTTATATCCCTCCGTCACCTCAGGGGGTCGACTTACGACCTGACCTGCAAGCTCTTTTTGCTCTCGGCGACTCCGTCCTTCTGGCGGGAGACCTGAATGCAAAACACGAAGCGTGGAATAGCCACACTCGTAACATCCGCGGTAGACACCTAGACCTTCTTAGCTCCGAGTTAAACTTTGACATCATCGCGCCGATGAATCCTACGCACTTTCCCGCTAACGTAAATCACCGCCCCGACATCTTAGATATAGCTTTGCTTAAAAACGTCAACCTAGCGCTTCGGTCCATTGAAGTTATTCAGGAATTAGATTCTGACCATCGACCAGAGATCATGTCTTTCGGTCCGCGTGTAGGTCCCTCAGACGCTGGTCAGCCCATCCCCACCAAGATAGTTACGAACTGGACGAAGCTTAGGATCCGCCTTAAGTCAGTCCAATCCGCGCATCTCGATTCAATCCCAGACCACGTGGTATCCGCGACAGACGCTATAGGCGCGACCGACTCCCTCACTGAGCACGTGCAGTCCCTGGTGAACGAGTGTTCACGGTTGGTACCGGTGACAGAAGACGCTCGCTGGCTTCTTCCGGACGACGCCCGTGCCCTACTGACGGAGAAGAACGCGGCTATACGCGCCTATGACGCTTATCCCTGCGACTCCAATCGCGTCCGCATGCGCTCTCTACAGCGTGCTTTTAGGAAACGCATAAGGAAATTGCGAACGCTGGGATAAGTTTCTCGATCAATTAGAGCCCAATCATCACGCGTTTTGGAATCTCCAACGTAAACTACGTAGTTGCACCGAAGTTACTATGCCCCCGCTGAACCGTCCGAATCAGAGCCCTGCCTTCGAAGACGACGAGAAAGCGGAATGCCTAGCCGACAGCTTAGAGGTCCAGTGTACGCCTAGCGACCTTCCGGTCGATCAAGTTCACCTCGCCAGAGTTGACGCTGAAGTCGAACGTAAGGCCTCGCTCCCTCCTTCTGAGGATCCGGAACACCCACTCGCGCCGGTAACAGTAGACGAGGTACGTTCTTTGATCAAGGAACTGCATCCACGTAAAGCCCCAGGTTCAGACGGTCTCACCAATAAGGTGATTAAACTCTTCCCCCCAGCTTTAGTAATTCTCTTAACAGGCATCTTCAATGCAGCATTAGGAAACAATCTCTTCCCACATAAGTGGAAAGAGGCGATAGTCATCGGCATCCACAAACCCGGTAAACCAAAGTCTGAGCCTACTAGTTATCGCCCCATTAGCTTACTCAAGGTTCTTGGGAAGCTATACGAGCGAATTATTTATTCCCGTCTTATGGACTATGCCGAGTCCAGGAGTCTCATACCAGACGAGCAGTTCGGTTTTAGAACCCAACACTCGTGCGTCCAACAAGTCCACCGCATAGTCGAGCATATAAGCGCTGGTTTTCAGCGTGGAAGGCTCACTGGCGTGCTCTTCTTCGATATAGCAAAGGCCTTCGACAAGGTCTGGCACAATGGCTTGATCTTCAAGCTATACCAACTCGAGGTGCCAGATCGTCTCGTGCTTATCATCCGAAACTTTTTGTCGAATCGGTCCTTTCGCTATCGCGTTGAGGGCACACTCTCTTCCCCTCACCCGATCCGCGCCGGAGTCCCTCAAGGCTCCGTACTATCTCCACTCCTCTTCACGCTATACGCTAGCGACATTCCTCGCGGTGGCAAACCCCAAGTAGCTATGTACGCCGACGATACGGCCATCTATTATTCAGGCACCAGCCCCTTAGCGATAGGTCGAACTCTCCAGACCGCGGTCACGACCCTCGGGAAGTGGTTCACGAAATGGAGAATCGAAGTCAACCCTACCAAGAGCGCAGCCGTGCTCTTAAGCAAGAAACGGCAGCCTCCTGCTCCCCCTCCACCTATAACCCTCTTCGGCAAGCCTATCCCTTGGGAGCAGCAAGCCAAATACCTGGGTGTAATCCTTGATCGGAAACTTACCTTCATAGCTCATATTAAAGCGGCACGCGCGCGATCCGCCTTCGCTCTCGGCCGACTTCATTGTATGTTGAACAAGCGCAGTAAACTCTCTCTTAATTGTAAGAAGAGAATTTACACTGCGTGTGTGAGACCTATCATGACTTACGGCAGCGTCGTATTCTCTCACGTAGGTACCCGATTATCGACTCAAACGAATGCAAACTCTGCAAAACCGTTTCATGCGTAGAGCCACAGGCGCTCCAGGTTACGTCCGTAACTTGCAGTTGCACTGTGACTTAAAGCTGCCAACAATCAAGCAGTTCATGAAACGCGCCGCGATCCGATTCTTCGACTCCTCCGAAAGCCACCGTAACCCGCTAATCGTAGCGGCCGCGCGATACGTACCTTCCGTAATATCTAAGATTAAACGCCCCAGACATACTCTCTCCTACCCTGACGATAAAACAACGCTTCTCCAAGGAGCATTCGATTTAGCTAGCAGTAGCATTACACAACACAACCGCCGTATATTACGTCCTCGCCGGCGAGGCCCGTCGCGTATTTTAAATAATAGTAACGTAAATGTTATCCTCCCGTCCCTAGACCAAGCTGGCCCGAGCCGGCCAAACTAGCAATAAAAATATGTCCCTAAATAATAAAAACTTAGATCCAGCCATCCCTTGTTGGTTTCCTTTATTAAGATTGTTAGCAACGCACTAAGTCGAGGTCCGAACCCCGCAGGGGGTGCCCTTAGTGGTCGTTGCTGACGTAGTTAGTTTTTCCTATTGCTCTGGCTGGAGGCCTTAAGGTCCTCGCCAAAAGTCCGGTGAAGCAGTCAAAGCCTGCGCTCAGGCTAACTGCAAAGATCTCTACCAAAAAAGACTCATTTTAAAAGTATATTATGACAATAAACAACAATAGACAACATACATGCCAGTACTAGTCTTATATTTTAGATATGCATTACAACTACCCTACTTATTACTTTTCTCTATGATTACAACACTCCCACTATACCTGACAATATAAGTGCACTTAAACTAATTAAACAATTTGAACACCTAGCTTATCTAAAAACTTTTGTTTGATAGAACATAAGCTTTTAGTGAACAGATCAGCTGGCATTTCAGCCGTTGGCAAATACACAACATTTACAATATCATTTGGACTCTGCTACGGAACTCCGAATTCCATTTCACCGACTCACGCAATATCGAAATCACTCTATACCGAATCGCGGAATATTGAAACCACTCTATACCGATTATCGCAACCACGAAAGTACGCTATACCGAATATCGAAAACACGAAATCACTCTATACCGAATATCGCAAACCCTAATTCACGGGTCTATTCCACTATGTTGATGAACAAAGTAGATTTTTGTGTCTCCTCATTTCACCTCATAAACAATACACAAAACAAATTTTATTTTTTACATACCTACTTTTTTGATTAGTTTTTGATTAGTATAATCAAATGTCCTTATAATATTTGTTTCATCATTTATTATTATTATTTTTTTAATAGTTAATACACAAAAATTAAAATTATGTATGTAACAAATAAATCAAAAATATATAAAAAAAATAAAAAAATAAGTAATTATAACAGATAATGGAGGTTTTTATTTATTTATCATGGAAGACTTACTGTTACAGCTAAAGTAAACAGAATCCCAACAAAAACATTCAATGTAATAAATATAGTTTAAAAAAACTAAAAAACACGCTTTTAAAGTACTTCTAACTAAAAAAGTGAAAAATAATTCCTAATGTTTAAAGCTGAAATTGGTAATGAACAAAAAACACTAGTATTATTGTGAAAAAGCGTGGGTTGCTCGATAGACGAAAAATATGGCACAGAGTTGACAAGAAGGGCTCTAGGCATTTTAAAATAAAATTTATCGTGTACATTAGTGTAAGTAATGAATATAAAATTTTGTTGAAATTTTTATGAACATTGTAACGTAATTTTAGAAACCTTGCGGATTTAATTGTATTTTCACACAATGTTACGCAGCGAGCCCTGCGCTGCGACTGGAAATAGTTCCTACTAATCATGAACACACCTTCTTAAATGCGTTACTAATTAGGATCCTAAATGATTAAGTCAATCAGAAACCATCCAATAGGATTTGAGATAGTATCTTTCTGAATTAGAATACATCTTTGTAAATACAGGAGCGATACAATCAAGGTTTGTAACTGGACATGGTATCCTGTCACCAAATGGCCAACCATCAAACATGAATTTTGATTCTTAGTGTTTGTTCAAAAATGAGCTTAATAATTATTGAAGGTTTCATCGTTTGAAATTTATCAGCATTCAACAATTTTTATGGAGGTTTTTTTATCATTATGTTTTAATATCTAGTTATTGGAGCGAGTTTCAATTTACAAGGATTGTATTAAATTGATTGTTTTCTTTATAATAGTAGTGCTATCGGAAGGAATGTAAGTACCTAAGTTATTATGTAGTAACTATTTCAATTCAATAAACACTTATATTTCACAACCTTTATCGTCCATAAAAGTTCAGACCATTCCAACTAGTTAACATTATCAGAATTGTAATTTTATATAACCAGAGTTACAAAATGGAAATGTTTAAACATCAATTATATTTTTTCACATTCATTTTAATTTGTATCTATTTGGTTAATGCAGTAAGTATTCTTATTATTATTAGATAGATATATAGGTACAGTTATTGAAATCAATACCTACACAGTACTTTATAAAAATATGTTTATAGATAAAAATAAATGAAAGTCCTTTTGGTACCTACTTTGTAATTAGTTATACTTCGAAATAAATTAAACTCCTAAAATATGAGTCCCGAAATTATGTGCTTATTATTGACTTCGATACCAGACTGACTGAACAGTAGGTAAACGCCAGAAGTCGATCTATTTCCAAAAGGTACTAAGGCTCAGCACTAATTTTCCTTAATTTTAATGCAGTGACTATAGTATTTTTATTATTGCCTGGAAAATCGTTTTAAGTACTTGTCATCATGTTATTCCTTGGTAGATACCTAATAGTATGAAAACTAAATGGCAAAACTAACCGGTATTACTGCCACGCTTGTTAATGCTACCTATGCTTGCTTGAGCTTTGATTCTTAATGTACTGTTTATTTTTTTAATAAATGCTTGGTTTGAAAAGATTATGCCTACAACCTTTTCACAGCAAAATACTATTTTAGTGTGAAATCAGATACCTAGTGTTTTTTTACAGTCGTGAATCTAAGGCATTTTGGCCATGAATCCTTGATAGATTTTTATTTGTTTAGGTTTAAACATTCAATTTTAATACGATCTACTTGTTACCTATAATCTAATATACTAACAATATATAATAATTTCTTATCATTCAGGCACCATGCCGGAAAGCAGTCTATCCTGTCCATCAAAAATTGAAAATGGTAGTTTTGTTTCAAACAGACCTAGAGTATCTAAACGGGAGATAAAAAATAATAAATTAAAATTTCACAACACCTGTTAATAGGGAAAGTGGTAGGAACTAAATGATCTCTCGAAGTTACGATTACCAGTTGTTTTGCCGACTTGTAGCACGTTTTCTCATCTCAATCGTCTTCAATCAAATGAAAGAGCATTAAAAATATATAACTAAACTGTTATGTGGCAGTAGGTAAATGTGTATAAAAGTTTATCGATAAAAGTCATTTATCCCCAAATATTAAAAACAATAACATATTTAAATGAAATAGTTTTTAATACTATCCAGTGTGGTATCAAAATAAAGCGTTTTATAAATGGTTTACATATGTATATCAGTAGTTTAATTAAAATTAATTATGATTGATCTCATCTGCCTAGCCTTTTCCATCTGTGTTGGGGTCGGCTACCAGTCTTACCGGATTCAGCTGAATACCGTATTTTACATGGAGCGACTGCCTATCTGACCTCTTCAACCCATTTTACGGGGTAATCCAGTATCCCATAGTAAGACTGGTTGTCAGAATTGACTTGACGACTGTCAAAGATCAACGTAGGTATGACAGTCGGGACCGATGCACGGAGGGGTCTCGGTGTGTTTAAGAAAACGGACACCCATCCACGGACCTACCGCGGTGAGCGGCTTAACCTGTATTATGGGTCGAACTGTACGGCTTATACTTAGCTACGATCCCCTCTTAATTTTGATTGGTAAATTTAAGAATAAAGATCAGCTGTCGGGTTATTTAATTTGTATAACTAATACAGCTTATTCAGTATGTTTAGGAAAACGAAAGAATAGGGGCACGCATTAAGTAAACTTTTGGTTAAAAAACATTGTTCTAGATGCATTTTCCGCGAAGAGAACAGCAAAATACGTTTGTAAAGGGAAAGGCTCTTCTTGAAAAAACTTCGGTAATGGACTCATTTTACAGCCGCTTTGTCACAAAGAGAGTTTTGTGCTGCCTTTCCCGACCTTGTGTCATAAACCTAAAAATGTTAACAAATCATGTTGCATTAACTATTTAACTCTCGTTTACATACTCAAGGTCTATTATTTCTTTCATATTTTTTTATTATTCACCAGAATACTAAGGGAGCTGAAGTAGAAAAAAAATCAGAAGGCAACATATTTATACAAATTAAGAATAAGATACAAAAGTTCGTAAATCACGTACTTTCGGACTTAAGAAGGTTTTACCTACGTAAACCCGGTGCTACTAAAGTAGCAATAACTACTACTACTGCAACAGAAGTTATTTTGATCTAGCGTTCGTAACAATAGTCACCACTGTTCGAACACACAAACATACATCGTAAAAAGCTAATTTGACGTAATGTGTAATAATTGATGAAACAGATTGAAATCCCAACAGAACATTTTTTCCAGTGTACCGTATGTGCAGCTCATGGCAATAACGTGGACCCGGCAGATAAAATGATAAAATTTATGTTGCCTAAGAGGAGGCATCTGTTTCGAGTAAAGAACCACACTTCACGCTACTAGCTCCGCCTATGAATTCCCAGTTAAGTTGTAGAGTACAGAGGCCTTTCTGTACCCATACAGTGCCTGCCCACAAACATACATACGCAATACACAATATTAATCATGTTACATCTGGCAGGCGCGAAGGATGATTCAACGAAAAACCACTTTATCGTCTGAAAGACCTGTGACACTTCCAAACACCATCACTACACTGGCACCACAAATAATTAAGATTTTAAGCCAGTTAAAGAAGGGAAAGCTTTTGAAAACCAAAGGAAATTATGAAGTTCTCCTGCAGAAATTAAAACAAGACTTTCATACAACTACTGAAACTGTTAAATTTTGTTCGAAATGTAAAAAATCATAACTTTTCTCGGGATTTGAAGTTTTATTTTCATTTAAGTTTGTACCGTACCTAATTATAATTAACTATCCGCAATGTAGGTTAGCATAGTTTGTTTATTATGTTTTTCACCGCTTTTATGAGTAGGTACTAAGTATACTTTCTTCATAAGTTTTAAATAATTATTATGTTATTTTCAGACCGTGCAGAATCTAAATCTTTTCAAAGGTCGATAACTTAGTATGAATTATTTGCAGTAGACAGTAAGATGAAGTTTTCACGTATTTAGATACTTATTAATCATATAGCTCCCTTTTGTGACGGTAGATATAAGCTCAGCCTTGCTATTCTGTAACATTATTTTCATGTCTCGACAGCGGAATCCGCAGTGAGATGTCAAATACGTATTCTCGAATTTGAATTCTAAATCAAGGCCAATTGGGTTCACTTTTGAAGTGAGCTTTATTGTCACTTCACTCTCACCTGTCACCGAAATTATTTCTCGAATTTGAATTCTAAATCAAGGCCAATTGGGTTCACTTTTGAAGTGAGCTTTATTGTCACTTCACTTTCACCTGTCACCGAAATTATTAACAGAATAGACATACAGGTTTTGTGTTTATTTCTGGGTATTTTTATTTATCTTATTTTCAGGCTCAAAAACAAAAGTAGTTTCTCTACTAATCTACCAATTGATTCCAAGCTAACAATTCGAAATATTTTTAAAATTATCTATTGGATACAAAAATATCGTCCTAAATCAGCTTAGGAAATTAGTGTAGAAATCGTTAACTATATCTGTGTAACATAGATATCGCCTTTATAATTTCTAATGCACTGCGTCGTTTCTACTGCCTGCGTTTTGTTTTTATGCGTCAACACTTCTGCTTTATTTGACTTGCTTCCTACTTTTCAAGGTAAATAATTTCAATTCCGCTTTTATTAACAAATTGCATAATTTTACTAAATAGTATACTGAAGTAAATTTTACTACTGACAGGTGCCTCGCATGTCTCATGTAAAAGATATGGTGTCGTTCAAGCGGCCGGCCGTGGTCATCCCGCCATTGCCGACGATGCCACCGCCGACGAACCGAAGCACCAACACTACAAACTCTACTTCGACCGAAAACTCAACCTCAACAATTACAACACCCTTTACTAGAACGACATTAGCACCGCAAATCAAAATGATTCTAGCCAAGGTGTTGAACGGCAGCAAGATTATACAAAATAAGAACGACTATGATATGCTGATAGTTCAATTGAAAAAAGACTTCCAGACCACAACTACTACTCGAGCTCAACGTAAATGTCAAAAACCTTAACCTTTTATGAGAATTGAGTTTTATTTATATTTTAAACACCCGTCCCTATTTATTTAGATACATCAGTAACCTAGTCATGTCTAAAAGTTTATATGTAGGTACACATGTAGAATCTAAAGTACCTAGATATCCTTTAACCAGCTGTGCCATGCGGTATTCTCTCCTACCATGGCAAGTAACCTAAGTTGAACAACATTGTCATGGCCAATGGTCTCTCCTGTTTGACGCTATATTTTTCTATCTCGAGCAGCTTTTTTTTCTTTGGTAGAGATCTTTGCAGTTAGCCTGAGCGCAGGCTTTGACTGGTTCACCGGGCTTTAATATGCGAGCAGCGTGACACCAAGAAGCGATTGATGTTTTCCCGAATTTTCGTTATCCGATTGATAGTTTCAGAGATGAGCTTATTCAAACAAAAAGCTCTATGATTTTATTATATTAGTATTTATAGACAGCGGACTATCCTGCAGTCTTGTAGATATAAACAAAAACGAATGCTTAAGGTGGTAGCCCAATTATACAACGTCGCTTCCATACACCAAATAAAATATAATTGAAAAATAGTCTTCAGGTCGTGCGACATAAATTAGCAGGCAGTTCGGTGTCAGCGAGCTTGCTGCCATCAGACTGTTCTTTACTATTTGGTAGTCGATGCTTCGCTGGCAACGCGTTGGAAGCAAGCGGTGTGCGCGGTGTCCGCCCCCTGACTGCTAGAAGTCGCCGCGATTTTTGCATCCAAAATCTTCTATTGTTTCTTGAGCTAGGTATAACCAGTCGGTACGTGGACAGCTAGCCGCCTGTTAGATTTCGGTGCCTGGATCGCGTTTAGGGCGGTGTTGGGTGGGCGCGGTTATGATGCAGAGTCGTGTAAGTGGGCTATGACCTTTATTATGTAACCTATATTGTCCTGCAGATAATTATATAGACTTTAATGTGTTAAGGAGACGTAATATCTTGCAACTTAAGTTTACGTTTGATGTAGATTTATTTTAGACGCTTTGACCACAGTGCACACAAGACGTGATAATTAATATATCACGGGTCGTTGGTGGCCACGTCATACTGCGGTGGTCATCTACATAACGTTGTTAGAATTGAGTGGAGAGAAGTCTTATGACCATACTGTTCCGTACCATACATAAAGTTTCCTCATAAATAACGATAAAAAAAAACTAAAGTGGCTAAATATGTGTAGGTATTCACTATTATACCCATCTTATTTGTAACTAGAGTGTAGAGCGCATGCCGTAGGCCGCCGCCAGAAGGAGTCGAAAAAATTGGTTCAAAACTGTAAAGCATCCCACCCTCCACCTCCACCAACATATTATACCTAGTGCGGCTTTGCCGGCGCCACAGATACCGGTAATGCTACTGGTATGGTGTGTAGGAAGAAGCGTAGGTCTTACGGTAATAGGGACTCTTTCGACATTATAAAATGTAATAATCTTATAATGCTTATTTCGATGACTGATTAGGTGTCACTTACTTTTCTCTATGAGGTGTCATTTCTGACAGAATTATAGGTAATGTAAAACAACTTTTTTATTAAAATCGAAATTTTTGTCATATAAAAAAATAGGAAAACTATAAACTGCAAAAATGTATTCAAATGAATTTCGACCTTTTTTCATATTGATAAGAAAAGAAGAGGAAAAGGGCGATAAGTTTGCGAAGATCAACATGGAAGTGAAACACCACGCTATCAGTGAGTCAGTGAACCCGTTCTCCAAGAAAACCGTGTTTACTCAAACTTACCCTACCAAGTTGATACCGGCCGCACCCAGGAAGGCTTGCTGCTTTTATTGCTCCTGAATAAGATATGATTAAATTGATACCTTCCACAATTATTAGCGTCATGCAAAATCGTTCTACTGAGTCGACAACAAAGAAGAATAGACCCCTTCTAAATCTGCTTTGCATTTTTTGGGCAAAATGCCTAGGAAGTGTTTTAGGAGCATCTATGAGGCTTGTAAGCTGTCATAAAATGTCTTCCAATTTTTATTTATTTTTCCTACAGAGCTACCGCTATTTATCCTATTATTTAACACTGGAATTTGTAGATTGGGAACTAATTAAAGGCCCCTCAAAATTAAAAATGGTAACTATGTCTGATCCTGGACCTTTCTGTAAATGAATTTTTAACAAATAAATATTTTAATCAGATAAATAACACTTTTCTTTTAATGTTCGATAAAGTGAATTATCTAGTGCCTCATGATGAACCTTGTTAGATTTATTCAGCTAAGTTTGTGAGTGCGTATAGCTGTCATGTGAAGTAAACTAAATGGATAGTGTATAGAAGCCTGGTTTAAGTATCACGCTTCACCTCTGGAGTGAGAGATACCTAAGACTCAACTATACTTTACCTTCAAGCTTCTGCCCAAACACAGTGTCCCAAGGCCGACGTGGAAGTCAATGACTTCGGACCCTTATGACGGTGCAAAGCATACTCGAAACATGTAAGTGTGGTCTCTCTGTAGAAACCATGAGCTCTTTCATTTACCTAAAGACACTACAATGCCTCGGCCAACGGTGTTTGGGCGTCTTGTGTCTAGTCTGGAAAAGTTGACTATAGTGGAACATAGAAGATATTGCATAGGTGGGATATATTGTTTACATTTTAAATTACCTTTTTGTTCTAGGCTTCACATCTGTTGTTCTAGGTATAATATTACATACCTATCTTGCCCTAGGTACCAATATAATCTCATCTCAGTGAACTGTATTACTTTAAATTATATCTATTAGCGATAGTGTCATTTTTATCTTATTGTATTTTTTACATTATCAAACATCTCAAAATAATCGGATTTATTTGATAAAATTGTATGTTTTTGTTCCAATTGCTTGCCTTGTCGAATTTGTAGAAGAGGATTTCTTTCGCAAGCCGTTATCTCTCTGTTGTTAGGAGAATGATGTACTGTGATATATCTATGCAGGCGATTTCGACTCACATTTGACCATTTTTTAATGTCCACATAGCCTATGTCACTCGGGATTTACTCAAAGCTTCTAATGATACCACAAACATTGAAATCGGTCAAGCCTTTTAGAAGTTATGGTGGAATAAAGAAACTCACATACATACATGAACCCTGAAAACATAACACTCCTTTTTGGGCAGTCGTGTAAAAACAGAGCGCATATAATAAAAAATACAAGCAAAGGAAAAGGCAGACTTTGGAAAAAGTGGTGCTCAGAAATTAAAATCCCGCAATTAATATAATTAATATTGAAAAACATACATTTGTTCAAGGCAAGTCAATTACATTTTTGAGATTGGTTAGGAATGTTGTCGAAATATTTTGATGACTTGGCTTTAGATTTCAGTACTATAAGTAAAGCCTTTTGCAATTCGATTCTGTAAAACGTATCTTAATGAGCCCCAACAATATTCTGTAAATTTAGGTATATGTCACAAAAAATAAGGTAAAGGATGAAAAGGCCCTTACAAAGGTATAAGCAGCGGCGACGGGGACCTGGGGCCCAAGTCTGCTATTTACACTCCGTGTCAGTGTGCCAACAGTTGCATCGTCCGGCGGCGCTCGGGCCCTATCGGGTGCACTCGGGCCGGTTCGGGCGCCGCCGGACGATGCAACTGTTGGCACACTGACACGGAGTGTAAATAGCAGACTCGGGCGCCTGTTCTGTCACGTTGTCACATTGTCACACTCTCTTTTTTGCGATCTTTTGGCTAGCGCTCCCGAGCTGTGTTCGCCGGCTTTCAGTCTTACCGGATTCAGCTAAATACTTTACATAGAGCGACTGCTTAACTGACTATTTTACTGGCCAAGAAACTAATTGTGATTTTGATTTACTGTAACTGTCGAGTGTAAGTCGTAGCTCACTTCGTAGCCAATAGTCCAACCTAACCCTTTGTATAGTCAGATCAGATATTAGATACAACAAATTACAAAATTTTCTTTAAAAATTAATAATATCACCAGTCCTTTTGTAATCTAATTGACGACCTCCGTGGTCAAGTGGCGTACGCACCGGTTTTCAAGGAGTCGCCAGCTCTGAGATCCCGGGTTCGATCCCCGGACGGGTCAATGTAGAAAACCACTTTTCTACATTGTCCCGGGTCTGGGTGTTTGTGGTACCTTCGTTGTTTCTGAATTCCATAACACAAGTGCTTTAGCAACTTACTTTGGGTTCAGAGCAATGTATGTGATGTTGTAAAAAAAAAAAAAACTGATGTCACAGAAGAACATTAGTGATTATAATATTATATTCTAATTGTAAATAGTCAAGTATGCAAATTTTCTTCTCAATCGGATGTAAAGAAAATTTAGTTTGCAAGATTTAACCTAAACAAACATTAACATACAGTACACCTAGGTACATACATTTAAAGTAAAAAAAACTAGTGTTAATAATGGCAATACGTATAACATACTCTTCAGTCTGATTTATTTGCTTATAGGTCAAAGAGTATAATAATATATTCTTTGAAATATTTGTGTAAAAGTAATTTATTTCGCCTCATTAGGTATATTTTTAAAGTGTTACTGTCAAGCCGAAAAATGCATTACCTACTTACATTATTTGTATTTTAAAAGTCCGTAAGGGCAAGTGCACTATTGCACACTGCGACTGAATTACGACGAAGAAGCCTTACTTTAGTAAGGTTACCCAGATTACCCTAAAGGCGAGTTAGGTCTGCACTAGTGCATAATATGAAAAAATAAATATACTAGGTAGAACCTGCTTGAACTAGCATTAAGTCAACTGTCCATTGACGAATATGTATGTAACAAACACTTGATGATGTAATCCACTTCTTATGATTGGTACAGTCAACCATTCATCAGTGGTAATACTTTTACATAGACCGCGTCTTATGTCGTCGTGGTAGTAGGCTTCATAATCGTAATGCTTCGTCACCACTGACATACAGTTACTGTCCACCATGCTGTCGCCGAAAACTAAAACTGTGAAGGTAGGTACCTTGTCCTGTTTTAGAAGTCCAGACAGCTGCAAAGATCCTTTTAATGACACATTGTATTGAAGATCAGTGATATACAATTGCCTCAATTGGTACCCATCAAATACACAAGGCCATTTTTTGCAAAATAAAATGTCGAGTCATTCCGTGTAATCATCAGTTGACTAAGGCTCTGTCCGAGTTTGCTAGTACATGTATCTATGAGATGATTATGTTGGTACACCTTGATTGTCTATGATATCACGATGTAAACGACTTCTAAACAATTATGTAAAGAAACAATGAAATTACTGCGACTTCTATTGTTAGATGGGTCCAAGTTTAATTGTGCACTTCATGTTCTGACAGTATTATAAGTATTTTATTAGTGATACGATAACAAAATAATAATTAAAAAGAAATGTTGTAGTAATGGTTACAATTACTCATAATAAAACTAGTAGGCATCATAAAACAATTATGATTGCTACTACCTACTAGATTATGTGTAAAATAAATTTACTAGCCAGTAATTAATTCAGTAGCGTATCTTCTATAGCATACTTTTATGTTAGACAAGATGATATATACTTCTTACTATTTGCAATGTCTACAATCCTTATGACCTTGCGTTAAAGTCGAAAATTGTGTAGCTGCCGAAGCTCTATGGTTTGCAATGTGTTATAGAGGGTACTTATAGGTATATATACAGTTATCGTGCGTGTTATCGTGTTATCAAACTGCAGCGCAGGTTGTTAGCAATTATTTAGTGATTTTTGAGGTTTTAAATTATAAATGTAACACAATGGAGATGGAAGACGTCGTGGAAGACTGGAATTTATTGGAGAATCGCAAAAAAAACAAGGTATGTGGTTACAAACCTCTCGTTTTCATACAGAATCAGCGTTTTTAAAACAATGAGGTTATACTGGCATACATTTAACAAAATAAGCTAAGTGAACAGTATCTTTTGACTATCTTATACGGTACAATTTATGATTACAATAATTAAGTACATACATCAAATAGAAAAGGGCAACAGCAGCCCTTATAAGCGAAAAGTGAGGTTGTTTTAAATTTAAAATTGGCGGGAAAAAGTCAGTAAGAGCAGTGTTTCTAATTAACGTTTTTGTATGTTTGGTGAAGGAATAAAAGTATTTATAAGATGTCAGGATTTTTTATCAGGACTATACAGAAATAAATCTTTATTAGAGCACTTACCTGTAAATTAATTCTATGTAGGTACCTATTTACTGGTTTAATACTTATTTTTTTCACAATACGGCATTTCTATGTAATAATACTGTTTAGTTCTATGTAATGCAACCTTTTTTTATTGTTTCTCACCTTTAACAGAAGAACTTTGCCCTTAACATTAACAGCTCCTAATAATTATAATAATTGCCCTAGCGACTTGTGCACTTGTGAAAATAAGAGAATTAAATTAAATTAAATTAAAATATATCTAGAGTCCTAGCTGCTCGTACTGGTTTTGGCGTGGCAACTTGCAGTGGCGACTATAGAGGGCCCATCTGGTGAGCTGGCGAGTCACCTCCTTTCAATTAAAATTTTTCACAAAAGCCATAGTTTTTCCAACAGGATTTTAAGCACGTGACATTCATAGGAAAAACTATTCACTAATTTTACATTATACCTTAGACTTGCATCTATTCAGGCTATTCATGCCTGTCTCCTAAATAACGGGTATAGATAGCCGATGGTACCTACCTACCATCCAAATTTTTAGCGAGGTACCGAGCTCCCCTCTACCCCACCAAAACCTTTCAAAAAATTGATCGTCACTAAAGTTACCCGGAGACAAAACGAATGGTAATAATAATCACCTTTTGTTTAGCCACTCATTAATTCGTCAGCATGACGTCAAACTCGAAACCTATTCAGGTAACGTGTATTTTTTGTAGCCTTGTGTTGAGAAAATACAGCAATAAATATAATTATAATTTATTTTATTGCATGTGGTACCTACGTACTACGGCGTAGGTACCTGCAACTTAGGTTCTTTTTGAAATATTGTTATTAGAGCATGCGGTAATGGAGGTAAGGATCTAAAGACAGCGGTCTTCTAATGTACCTACGCAAGTTAAAAAACATAAAAAATAGGATCCGGTAATAGCTGGATCAGTTTCTTGAAGTGATCTTCTTGGGGATTCATCTATCTTTATGAGACACAAATTAATAAAATTTAAATTATTAATATTATTATTACAAGATTCAGTACGTGAATTTAAAATATCATTTTTTTTCTTCAACTCGAATCCATTGATAGAATGCGTGTAGATTTTTTACAGTCAGCGCCTGTGCTAAGCATAATTTATGAATAGTAAGCATAGGTAGATGATTTAGTCACTCATTTGTTTAACTTGCGTTGTTGTGGTGACTTGCTTTTAGTCGAGGTTCGCTTTATTTCTAGACGAAACTGAGTGAAGAAGTTGTATGAGTGAGTCTTGGAGGGCCGTTCTTAGGATTACAGAGGATTTTGAACAATTCTTACCTTGAAGAAAGCGAGGTGACTTCAGGTGACGAGTTACCTAGATTGACTCCACAAAATAGAGCTGTTATGGAAGAAAATTTAAACAACGACAAAAGCCTTTATAGATTTAACAGTTGCTAAAGTGTTAATAACGTTTTTGTGTTCAAATGTTTGGCCTTTATACTAGTATTTATCCAATTTGTTAAGGTGTTCTAGCGTCGCAAATTAAGTGGTCACGCCGAGGTATAATCACTCCCCTACTTAATATCGCCGGGTTCATAGAACAGGCATCATCATCGGCTCCCTTTTTTTCGAGTCGCAAGCACGGCTGTCGAATATGTCGTACTTTCACTGACTTAACATACTCTGGTCCTATCTCTGCCTTGGCTGGAATTGCGGGATCGCTCCTACATTCTCTTTCTTCTCTAGCAAACCAGTCTTTTCGGATCCCATATCTATGTGTCAGTTTACCACATGTCTCATCATTATGTCATACATCGTTCAAAAACCAACCAGTTTTCATGTATGCTACCTGTAGTACTTACATAATGTATGAGTCCATTCATTGACCTTGTGCATACAACAAATTATAAATTCTATAAATAAGTAGATAGTAATGTATTTGTTCATATCACACACATTGTAAACAATTTTGAGCATGTTACTAATGCCAGCCACACACCTAAAGATCCACTTTCGCTCGTCTGCCGTATTCCGTATCTTGCAACAGCAATTGACCTGAATTGACAACAAAATTAGTACAACTTTTGCTGATATATTGCTTAGGTACCTGAATTGAATTAGTAATTTGAAAGCAAATTGTGCAAATGGTATGGTATGGTCTTTATTGAGTATAATAAACTAAATACAAAAATAGGCCCTACAAAACCGTATAAACGGTTTGTCTGTAGGTGTGTATATACATCTTTTAGCAAGAGACTTGTCACGTCATGCTTTTGTAAGGTACGTAATGCAGACTTAAGCAAGTTTATTTGTAGGTGTGTGGCCGGCATTAGTTACTGCTTATCTAATAAGGACTGCTATCGCAACCATGTAGGTAAAGGCTGTAGGAGAATAATTTGTGATTGAAACTATATCACGTGAAAACGAAGCTCTTGAAAGGATTGTTATGATTCCTGGGAAATAGTAAACTAATTACCCCGCAATTTAAAAATCCCTCTGATTTTTTGACTCGCGTTTCCCTCTCAAAGAGAGTGTTTATGTGTTTGTGTGTAGCTTGACATGTGTTTACCTATGTGACCGTGGCGTTGCCGCGTCGTAGCCTTCAATGGAATAGGCTGAAAGGGGAAAAACATACGAATCAAAAAGCAGTTGAAAATATGCAATGTTCCTTCCCAAAATAAGACGGGGGTTCTAAAGTATTATATTTATAGTAATTTATAAGTTATTTTCTAACCTCGCACGTCGTCATCAGGTCGGATCTTCTTGGTCTGCCAGTTTTGCCACGTGTCAGAATTATTGTATTTTCTGGAGTTAGTCGCGCGTCTTTTAATACGTTACCTACGTGATTTATAATTACCTAAACTAATAAAACTCTAACGTTTTTTCTTTCTTCTGTGATAGATAATTTACGGCTCTTTTGTTATTTCAGTTTTATGAAGTTTGACAATTGAAGTGTAAATTTTCATGCAAGTAATAATTTAATAATTTTGATTAGGTCATAAATATTAGGTACACTAGTTAGATTATTAGGAAAACTCCTTAAGAGGAAAGGGGAGCGGCCATTTTTCCATACAAACGCTCTCGTATGTTTTCTCACTGGTTTCTGAACTTAGGGCTATGATTTTTTGCAGTAATATAAATATAAACTAGATCTATGCCCCTATTTTTTCCTTTTTTAAGATAAGTTTTATTTAAAGGAACTAGAACGTTCAAAAAGTGCTTATTTTGACCGCAGTTTTCAGACGCGTTTTTTTCAAATTTGACATCAATAATCGAAAAAAGGAAAAAATAAAGGCACAGATTATTCTTTTCTCGAAAATAGACGAGAGCCAAACCTCGATTTTTCGTCAGTTTTTCGGTCTGAGCTGCAGTTGTCCTTATCGCACGAATTAGAGGCAGGGGGGAATTAGAGCGACAGCAATACTTTCTTCAAAAACAAAAATGTCCGCTCCCCTTTCCTCTTAAAGGCGTTTGGGTATAATTGGTACTTGTGTATCTGTGCTTGCCTATACGGATCTATTAAATTCCTTGTTTAGCCAGTCAGGCATCCCTTTATAGTTCTTTATCTTTTCCTTATAATGTAAGAAGTTCGTTAAGTACCTGAATTGTAAGTTTATAATATATAATTTATAACAACTTAGCAATTAAGAGAGCTAATAACTATATTAAGGCATAGTCGGGTAAATATAAATATGCCACCCTTTTTTCCACAACCAAATTGTACGCTTTGTAAAAATGGCCCACAGATATTCGTGTACCTATGTCTCTTTGTACCCTTTAAAAAACGTTTGTACATTGCCTGAATGTGAATGTGACAAGTTTGTACAAAACAACGATGACAGATTTGTAGCATGTTGTTTCCAGCTATTAAATAAAGTCCTTGTGTGTGTACGTACGCAATGTCTGTATACGTTGCTACTTGATGTGTTTGCTGCAATCCTAGCTAGAACTAGTTTATTGGTAAACTAAACTTATCAATTAATTGACTGTATTTTTGAATGCCGGTTGTATAAGCTGAGAAACACACGCTCGAACTACAAAATCTGACATAAGTAGTAGTTGCGGAAAAATGCACAGGATACCCGGTTGCCCGGACGTGTGTTTAGTATCCGTAAAAGAGTTGCTTGAATTAACCGAATGACCTGCTTCATTTGGTCATTTTTACGTTTATTACGTTCATTAATTGGTCATTACGATCATTCTCTTCGAAAGTTCAATGAGATTTTATTGTAGGCTTATCTGAATACGAAAATTAGTACAATGACGAGTACACTGACCGACCACTGACATGCATGTAAATAGCTGAATCGAGGCTCTGGTCTGTTGTTTGTATGTATGTCGCACATATTTACAGTCATATATTATTATTTGTGTTTGACGTATTGTTTCGTCATCTGCAAGTTTAAATATCGGTCGACAGTTAATTAAAGTGCTTTAATTAAAATGAGGTGTACTACGTCGTTTTAATATATTTTATCAAACGTAATCTTAATTTTTTCACACCTTGGGTTACATTATTGGAGTTTTAGTATGGATCCCGAACTTTTTTGAAAATTTAATATATCCTATGTTCATCGGGTATAGTGCAGCTTCCCAACAGTGAAATAATTTTTCAAACCGGTCAAGTAGTGTCGGAGCCTATTTAATGCAAACAAACAAACAAACAAAAAAACAATCAAATCTTTCCTCTTTATAATATTAGTGTAGACTACTATAAATGACGAATTGGGTATTAAGGGCCCGTCACCTGAATTTGGCCGTTTTTGCATGTTTTGAAACCCATTTTATTCAGCCATTTCTTACTTTAAAGAACTGTAAAAAAGTATGTATTAGATACATTCTTTTTTAGAGGAAAGCCAATGGACAGAAATTTATACGATTAGATAAAACATGAAGAAAGCAAGGTCGATTCGAAAACTAAATTTCATTTTAAACGAGCATTTCTTCTATAAATTATACCAATATATAGAAAATTAAATTTAGGACGCTTATTATTATACAGGGTGTAAAGAAACCCCTGTCCGACCCGAAAATGTGATATGGGGTTCACAAATTTGGAAAATATGTGATAGAAACAATAATAATGGATTTTGAAATAACAATTTTTTGCCCCGAAATTCCCTAAATTTGAGATTAAAACATAAACTACAACACCAATTTCGTCGGTATTTTTGGGGGCCTTTTGTTTGGTAATTAATTAGGTAGCATCTGGAACGACGCCGAAACACTCACTAAAATTTTGAGAAAAAAAAGTTTATGTTATCATTTTTTTTTCATTTTTTTTTTCCACGTTTTTGTAATCAGATATCGATGCCTAACAACACCTTCACGGATCGGACAGGGGTTTCTTAACACCCTGCATAGAATTATTTCTAAGGCTCTGCAAAAAAAATACCGGCCAATTTAGTGGCTTTTGATTAAATTTTCGATAGATAAGCCGCTTGTCATAGTTGTCAGTATCCTGCGGGACATCACCGAAGTGACCTGTGTGTTACCTATGTTAAATTTTTACGCGCATATTTCATGCTTTTATATAGTTAATACTAATAAGAATGAATTAAACTGAAAACAATTATTGTTTTATTTCTGACTATAGTTTGGATAAAATTAAGTAAGACCCGAAATAATATTTTTTCATTCAATAATATTTATGTTTTTTGTAGATCAAGATCCGGGGAACCTTGTTGACAAGTATTACCGTCAAACTGATTAATATCGTTGCTAGGTAACATAATAGAGTTCTCCGATTTAATCATCTGGCTTTATTAAAGTTAACTTCGCCTTTAGGATTATGTAGTGAGTGGTTTTAAGCCCCAATATACGGAAAAATCTCTTTATGCTAGATATTTGTATACACCTTTATTAAAGATCTATGAATATTTAAAAAATCTACATTGATTCCATGCCAGCTAAAGAAGCTATTCAAGGTCAATGGACACGTAAATCAGTTTTTCGCAATTATCTTGATTCCTACTCATCTGAGATATTGTTCCTTGTTTGATTTCCTATATGTATAAAGTGTCTTTTGCATTTTTCTGTCATACTCACCATTTTCAAACTAGAGCGCCGAGAAAGTTAACTAGAATGCTTTCGCGTACGGTGTTGTGACCCTGCACCACGACGTTAACTTTGCTTAATAAATTGTTTTTTGTTTTTGTGGAGCCTCGTGGAGGCTTTTACTGCTTTACCGGACTAAGTTGGCGAGACATTACTAATACGCCTCCAGTCAGTAATAAATTGTACATTATTGAGAGTTTATGATATACTTTTATCCGTCGCCATTTTTTAAATTTATTTAAACTTACTATTTTGGTTACAGAAAGTATGGATGATCGGGGGTCCAGAAGTGAAAGACACTTAGAGGTATCCGAATCATTCCCATGTATGTTTCGCACTTTTGTAGTCTTCGAGTTATTAGACTTTTAATGATTTTTAACCGAACACATGATAAAAATTTCAAAAACTTCACCATTTCATTAGCTACTGGTCCTAATAATTTCATACGTCTATCTCTACGGCTTATAAGTTGCAATGCAACTTTAAGTTAACAGTATCGTTAATCAGTTTTAAAATGTGCACGATAGCTGGTTTTTAAGTAAAACGAAAAATAAGAGACACACAAAAAAAACCATACTGTCGATTTGAGAACCTCATCTTTTTGAAGTCCGTTTAGCTACACAATATTAGTAAATTAAAGAAAAATATATAAAAATCGGTTTAGTCGTTCTCCAGTCAAGGCAAAACAAAGGGAAAGAAGGATAGTTCCATACGTGTATTTAAATATTTTAAATGAATATGACATATTTTAATATCATATTAATTGAAAGGACATCAATCTTAAGAGCGAAAAGCATCATGCGGGACGACTCTTTTACCCTACCAGTTTTATGGTGTCTAAAATAATTCATAAATTAACATACTTTATTAACGATTAGTAATAATTATAACACTTACCATTTTTGCCTTATGGCACCATATAACTAATGTTTCTACCACTTACAATATTTTTCCACTTGCCGTATGGATATCGATATACATATAATGAATAATTTTAAAACTGGCTCTCGGATCTTGACCTAAAATGCAAGCTGACGTCTAACTGAAGATCGTCAAAATCATATTTGATCAGTGCCACCTAGCGGCCATTAAATGCAACTCTGCTCTTGCAAAAATAGCCCGTTTGACAGGGGTACCCAGCCAACCCCTGAATACTGAAACAAATGGCAGTTTTAAGTGTCATTCTAAGAGTAGCGACAGATAGGTTTTTAAGAACGTCTGTAAAATGCGATTCAGAATTCGTTAGTTGTTACTGCTACACTTATTTTCAAGCCAGGAGCCTGCATATAATCGCCCTTCAAAAGTTTATAGTAAAAACTATAGTGGATCTTGGACTTTATTTGAACCTTGGACGATTGTTTAATTGACTTATGCTTAGTTTTTTTGTAGCTATGTTGGGGTTTATTCGTAAGGACTTCGATGCGTCGACTTATTTATTACTAGCTGTACCCGGCATGCGTTGCAATGCATTTTTTTCTACCGAGCACCTGCCTACTACCTATCTACTACCACTTAGGAGCATGAAAAATAGATAGTAGCCGATTCTCAGACCTACTGAATATGCATATAAAATTTCATAAAAATCGGTCAAGCCGTTTCGGAGGAGTATGGTAACTAACATTGTGACACGAGAATTTTATATATAAGATTTATCATTATTAAGTTCTAGAGATTTGTCTTTGACATTGACCCATCTTTACTAAAATATTCAGGTTCGACAAATTCAGGGTAACTCTATTTTTTGTTTCCAAAACTGTATTAACTATCATAGTTATGTTTAGAGTTGAGAGCCTAATCACTGCCCTAATGGAATTTGCAAACATTAACGACATGGCATGAATGAGTACTAAATGAATATTGATTAAAATACCAAATAGGTTTGTAATTAAAGAAACTAGTTTCTTGAAATTGATTTTGTCACGAGCCTAGCTATGTTCCTAAGATATTAGATAGTAATTGATCAAGTCTCCCTGGTGGGTTTACGCATATTTGTAAAAGATAGATCATATTGTATATAATACCTATAGTATAAAAGATGGAGCAGGAGGTTTTTAAAAGTCATAAAAATAATATAATTACGGCATTCCCAAAACTACTTTTTGTCCTAATCTTGATTTGATATAAAATGCCTCCTACCACTTTTTGTTTGAAAGATTTTTTTTGTATTTGTAACTTTCGTTCATTTGTAATTCCCTATTTCTAACTGAAAAGGAAGAGAAGTCTGTCACTCTAAAAAAGTCATAAAAATTTCGAGAGACACTTGGGCATCATTCATAAATGACATAACACAAACATCATGATTCTTATAGTTTTCGTCAGTCGTGGACGGACAAGTTCACATTTTTCATCGTTATATATCCTCAAAATAAGACAATGAATTTCAATGACAGCGAAAGTCGTGATTTCGTTATCCCTAGAAGTTGAATTAGTTTGACCTTCTCAATCACGTCTGAATCTAACGTGTCGCAAGAACTAGATTCTATCTATACCTATCGCGTATTTGGTAAAACGTGTAATTTGAAATCGTTACCTAATCTTTACAGATCGGTCTTTATAGATACTTAGGTAGGTAGTAACTGAATCAACTTTCACAATACGAATAGAGAACTGATTAATGCTATTTACTGTGTCTTACGTTATTATGTCTCAGTAGATTAGATATAGATTTACGTTGTTTTCATTTATAGTTGTGTAATTTGGTTTTACCTCCGACGCAAAAACGACGGGGTGTTATAAGTTTAATGTGTCTGTCTGTCTGTGTGTGAAATGAAAATGGGTCGGTAGTATTCTTAGCTATTATTATTTTCAGCCCATGCTGTCCCACTGCTGGGCTAAGGCCTCCCTCCCTTCCTTCCATTCTTCTCTGTTGAGGGCAAACGTGGACCAGTCCTTCATATAGGAATCCAGCTCATCTCGCCACCATCGTCTGGGCCTGCCACGTGGTTCCCTGTGGTTTTCTAAGCTATATTTAATGGAAATCTACTGAATATTTCTGTCTATCGCATTGGAAAATTTGGGCATTTTCCGTTAATTCCTCGACGTAGATGACATGACTTGGTATCGAAAGATAATGGACACCTGTTTATTTAAGCAGAAATCTGTGCTATAATACTGTTATAGATTTTATACTGTTAGACCTAGTTGCATAATTTTTCTTTTTGATTAATTAAAAAAAAAGTGATAAACTTTATAAATTAAATTATTAAATCTGATCTGAGATCCAGTCATTCATCAATAAATTAGATTATTCATACCTATCATGTGGTTTATTTTAATCGAATTTGTAATAACACTGCCATTATTTATACGAATAACATGACGTCAGCTGATCTAAATATAAACGCCCATTAGCTATGGTAACTACCGACATCCAGGAAGATAATAATAATAATAATAATAATAATTTATTTATTTGCACCAAGTTTTACATTATAACATTTAAATACACGGTAGTACATACAGTTTAAAGTGAATATACAATAATGTGGCGACACCAGCACCCTTGCTAAGTTGCCTAGACAACTTGTGTTAAAGATGCTGAGCCCAACCCTTTTGGATGAATCTTATTAACATTTAAGTACATACATGCCATTTTGTGCTTTAACGACTTATTTAATTAATGACTGGTAAACAGACAAATAAACTATTTTGGAAAGAAAATAAAATAAAAAAGACAGGAAATAAAATTAAGAAGTAGTGTAGTATGTGTAGGGATGTGTGTGTGTATGTGTGGGGGGGGGGGGTGTGGGGGGGGGGGGGTGTGAGAGGGTGTGTGTGAGGGTGTGTGCGCGTGAGGGTGTGTGTGTGTATGTTTAAGGCTGTCTATTGTGTCTGTGTATGTATGAGTATGTGTGTAAAGCATGTGTTTTCTATATTTATGAGTAAAAGTGGCCAATGATGTAAGAGAGTTCAACGGATGATGTATTGAGTCATCAGTAAGCTTTCAGTGTGGTTGTAATTAAGTGTTTGTAGCCAATCTCTAATTTTCTTTTTGAATGAGATTGTAGGGAGTGAGTAAAAGTCTAGTATTTTGTTAAGTCTATTGTAGAGATGGGGTCCTTGGAAACAGGGAAATCTTCTAGTAAAGGAGTAATTACAGCGGAATGGTTGGCATACCTTGTCTTTTCGTCTGATTTTGCATATATTTTCCGTATTTAACGTATTACCTTTATTGAAAGGTTTACATTAGAAATCCACGTATTTATTAATAACAGTCACTTCAGTGCAATATAGTTTAATCAATCAACACCAGATATTTTTTATTCGAGACATAAAATTCACCACTGACATATTTTCTATAGAACTGTCAAATATTTAAAATAATTCATCAGGCGTTGGAAAAACCGTCCCTAGAACTGTTATTCAAGCGATAGATTAGTAACGAGACCGTGTTTAAAACGTAAGTCGGCTCATAACTATTGATAATGACGACTTGTCGACGTATCTGTTGGAAAACTGCTTGAACTGCTTGAAGCCATCTCCGTCTCCGCTTGACACACGCGAGCGTGTCAGTAGCGCGCGCACTGACAGTTCGCGCGCTCGCCTCTGCGCAAGCGCACCACAACGATCAACGTTCCTGCTACAAATTATGTCATAGTGCGTTACTTTTTCGCGAGTCGAGAAAATAAATAGTGCTTATATTCATACATATGTAATATTCGAATAACGGACAAAATGGAGGCCAAATCAGGGGTTGGTACATTTTTTTATTATTTTTTTTTATAAGCGTTTCTGATCAGCGACTTGAAATAAAATTGGCGTTAATTTTTCTGCTCAATGCCTTTTCTATATTTCATTTAATTTATATTTACTGTTTATGTAAAATTATCATACAGCTGCGATGTATTTATTTATGTCATGTTGCTGACTATATTTTATTGTAGGTAGGCACAAAGTTTCGTAAGTGAGACCTGCTTCAATATTTAAAAAAATCCTAGCCTAATTTTTTCGAAAAATTTGCTTCAGCGATAACAATTTTTTTTCAACGTCTAATAATTTCTATGAATATCATGACAGTCAAGTTATAAAATTCGTGTTTTTTTTTACAACGATCGTTAATTATGTCTTACTTGCTCTTCAAAGACGCTTTGTTCGTCTTTATGACAGCTAAACCCACTGATTATGTTTTACTGCCTCGACAATACTGATTTAGATTGAAACTGGCTTATCACAGCTTCAATTATAAGGTAATCAGCCTTTACAACGACATTCACTGTTTCTTCTGAATGTCTGAGATTTAGGTTGTATAGAAGTCAATCAGTTTTTAGATTTTAAATGCGTGATGACTGTTATTAGGTACCCTAAGTATCTGCGTATATTTCTTCCTTAGATTAAATAGTACTGGTATTGCATTTGATATTTACGTTACTAAACTTTCGATTAATTTAGTTGCAGATTCCACAAGATTTATATTTGCAGGATGATTCGTAAATGATATTTTAAAGTGAATGTTCGGATGCCAGTCACTTAATCGGTTGAAACAGACTAGGCAGTTCATACCTTATTGATCAAACAGAACTAATTCATTCATCAATTATGACAAATCTCATTTTGATGTCTCTACCAATCAGTTATAATTAACTGTATGTGGACAGTCATTAATATATAAATGACTGTACGTGAACTTATATACTAAAGTTAAGATAAATGAAAATGTTTTATTAAAAGACTATGACTTATGTCTTTTGTTTTATAAACAAAACTGTATTTAATAAATTATATCCAAAGAGAGACGTAATGAGGGTAGAGAGGCCTTTGCCTTGCCGTCGGACATAAATGACAAAGAAAAATAAAATGTAAGAAGGATTTTCGTACTAGTCTGTCATCATATTCCAGATCTTGGCAAAAACTCTCTAAAATAAGAATTATTATTAATATAAATATTTTTAAATAAATATGCCTAGTGCCTAGTATTTTTTCAATTTATTTTTGTTACCGTTCAACAACGTCAACGTTTCAATTGTAAATGTGTAATTATTTTCTTCCTTCATGGTGTAGTGCATTCGTTACTTTAAACGTATTATTACGAAACAATCTGTCCAACAATTACCTACACACAACAACACAACATGAGCGTATAGTAAAATAATAAAATAACACATTATTAAAATAAAATCGGAGCATAGAGTTACAATAATTGAATTATAAAAACAATAATATAATCAAGCGAATCAAAAAATAAAACTGTAAAATATAGAGTCATTTTATTGTTTAAAATAGATTTCTAACATCTTTTTCCCACTTTCATTTTCGATTTCTAATGACATGCATCGCCTTATTGTGATATAATCTTAATGTAGTCATGTTTATTCCAATTAATTCATCTACACATGGCTTATTAATGAAGGTTCTCATTTTCTTATTTTACATTTGGATTGTTAAATATAACTCCAGTAAATATATCGCTTAATTTAAATATGATAGTCAGAATAATGTCTCAAATTATTATCACAAAGTTTCCGTTCAATAAGTGTTGTCTTGAAATCTTTTTTATTAGTCATGTTTTTCCTAGTCAAGGTCCAATCTTCAAGCCCTTGTTACACGTAACGACTGCAACCTTGTACATGCAAATCCGGTCATTGAACTACAAAGGCACGGCGACTATCACTTCTGTTAAATTACGAGTAAATTTTAAAAATAAAAAACAAATTGTCAATGACAGATAACATAATACTCGATTTTCAAATCGATATATAATATTGACGTAACTATGTAGTTGTATCCCCCGTAAATAGTTCCCTTTTCCAAGGAATGATTTCATAGTTGTTTTTCGTAATTTTTTCATAGTTCTTGTAAATATCACGACTTTGTGTTATATCAATATCATGCAATAACTTAATCCTTCGTTAATAACACATTGAAGTGCCACTTTCTTTATAGACACTTACTTTTATTAGATCTATTTTCAACGTAGGAGTTTATAGTACTTCAGTTTCATATCTTTTGTTTTACTGTAGATATAGTTTACATAATGTACATACATTTAATTACGCACGTGTCGTAAGAGAGCATAATACCTTTATTATAATAACATCATCATCATGATCTCCTAGTCTTTTCCCCAATAATTTGGATACGGTGCAATGAGTAGGTAGTGCTTATAATTTGCCCATTCATCTCTTCTGCTCGTCATCTCAGCGTTCACTCCTTATCTTCTCCTTTCATCTTTCACACAATCCATCCATCTCTTTTTCCGTTTTATTCTTTCGCATTATTGATATTGGTACCTAGCTATGAAATTATATGTAGTTTATAGGTTCTGATTTAAGTATATCAGGGTAGTTTCGATAAACCCATTAAAATTTAACCTTGAAGAGATCACGTGTGAAATTCATGGTTAATCAAATATTTGAGTCCAACGTGAGCGATAATAAAAACATTAAATACAACTAGTTTCTAGTAATTACATTCATAAAGTGTTTTCTAGAACAACGCAATTGCCTTTGAATGTCACGAAGAAAGAGTTCCTTCAAATAGAAATAAAGAGAGTTTAATAAAATGAAACTTGGTAGTGGTTGTGATCTAATTTTAGTAAGGTCTTGTATTAATAAATAGGTGCAAAGACTTACTACAAAAAACAATGAAGAATTTACATTATATCGAAGTAAGTTTATTGTACTTTGTATGCTCTTCCTCTTTATACACTTATCACTATCCTAAATTTATAGACTTGGAAAGGTTTAAATTTAAAGGTAGAAATTAACACCGTGTTATAAGCCTATGGTTTTTCTTTCTTTTTAAGAGATTCCGATAAGTTTTCAAATACAAGTCCGAATGTACAAAATACATATATCAATGAGACACAACTTATATTCTACTTATTATTCTGGCATATTTCCAGAAAAAAACCTCTTAACATAAAACCTGAATATACGATCATCGATATTAAGTGTGTCTTGATTTTATAATGAATCTCGGAATTTAAAAGGTCTTTACCGTATTGTATCTATGCCCTGTAGAATGTCACAAATGATCTTACCAAGGGATACTTATCACAGTCCAGTGGTTAAAAACACGCGTTTGGAGACATTCCATAACTCCCAAGTTTTTATTGTTTTCAGCCATTATCGTCTCCCTTTCCTTCTTCCAATTTTTCCGGTCCCGGGCTAAATGTTTATGTAACATATAATTATTTTGAATGTTCACCCCAAATGATGTAGGTAGTTAATTTCTGAAGTTTACGCGAATGTTAAACAATGAAATGAAACTGGATTAAACGAATTTTATGGCGGTTTGTATTTTGTATTTTAGGTCCCGACATTTCGGTAGTTAAGACAAAATAAAACAGAAGGATGTTCCAATTTCATACAAACAGTTTTTTAAGTCATGTCCGATTCATATATTATCAATGAAACTCATAACCAAGTGTTACGTATTCGTTACATTTGGATTTATTGCAAGCGTGCCGACATATATCAAAGTCATAAGCGATCATGCCAGTTGCGATTTTATTGTTGCTATTTATAATACATGTTTTCAACAACTATTTTTTTAATCGGAATTGCTACACGTGTTGTGTTTATTTATTTTGCATTTACTTGAATCTCATTACCATGTTGGTGTTATTAAGGAAGGCAAGCATTAAGCCGCTTTTGTTTAGGAATAGTGTTTATTATGTTGGTTTTAAAGGTAGTAGGTATGTATATTTATCAGATAACCTACCTATTCTGTATAGTAGAAATCAACCTTTGCTCTTTGAATACACCTGTGTAGAAAATTCAAGTTATTCACTATTTTACCTTAGTTTGTTAAAAGTGCTTTAATTTACTGTTAAAGAAATCGGGTCAATGTTTAATATTACAAGTAGAAAGTGAGGTCAACAAAAACTTGCGCCAGGCACTGAAACTGGCAAAACCTAAACTGGGCACATAGAAAAACCTTAATTAAATAAATCGTTTACTGTTGTACTATATTCCTAGTATTACTTATTCATTTTCTAGAATATCATTTATTGTATGCTTCTAATGATTCATGTCGTACTAGCTGAGCTCCTTAATTTGATCATGTTTTGTTGAAGAAGACTATTTTCTAGAAAATACTCAGCCACAGAAAGTGAGAAAAGTAAAATATTTTTAAGGCATACAACATACTGAGCAAAAACGAGTAACGTTAAATATTTGTGTGTTTTGATCATCTTAGTATTGCCAATCAGGCGACCTGGATTATTTACAACTAATTCTTATTCGGAGCCGAAGTTGCTGTCCTCAGACTGTCCAATTTAGAAACGCAGTGTTTTTACAAGAAATGATCATCGAAACCTGTTTAAGTATCAACAAAAATTTTAAAACAAGTTCTGTCTAAAAGTGAAGGCCTCCATCTTACCATTATATACTTTTATAGCTCATCATGCCCAAGTCTTCCTATGGAGTTTTTCTTTAGCGCATTTGATAAATTAACTTCACGCACCATCCTAGGAAACATTAAATTATTTATTAATACATCGCTTATTGTCCGTTTAGCATAGTGACAATTACTTATATTCGCATAAATCATTGCATAAAGTCCAGTCTCGAAAATTTTATACAAAAACATTTTTTTTATGGGACTTACTGACATACAGGTTGCTGGTGTGCATAGTTCTTCTTAAAATAATAATAATAATCCAGCCTATAAACGTCCCACTGCTGGGCAAAGGCTTCTTCCCATATAAAGAAGGCACGAGCATTGATCACCACGCTTGCTCTCTGCGGATTGGCGATTTCAGATCCCAAATTTTGGAATCCAGGTTTCCTCACGATGTTTTCCTTCACCGTTTGTCAGAAGTGTCTTAGAATAATTAAGAAAGTACATATAACTTTGAAAAAGCCACATTGGCATACAAATCCGTTCATTGAACCACTAGGCCACCACGACAGTAGTACTTCTTAAAATGAATGAATTAATAATTGATATCCAATTTCTCGCATTAATTTTTCGACACCAAACGTAACAAACGTGTCACTCACGGAGTATTTGCTCCGTGGTGTCACTGCACTACTAGGGTCAATATCTTTATACGTCACTAGCTAAATGTTAAGATACATTTGCTTTAGCGACCGTTATGATTTGGGGTGTCGAATGATGATGCGCAAAATTAGATTTTTTTATCTCAAATTTTGTAAACTGACTCTATACCCGATGTACTTTTAATTCCTTTAGTATAGATATAACCTTTTTGTGACACCATGTATACAATATCCTCTTGCTGTGGAAGTCTATAATATTCCACTTGATTCATTAACGCTTCTTAGAAGTGATCATCACGTGTATCATTTGTTTAACGATTAAACAATAGAACTTAATTTATTTGATGGTAACTGCGAAAAGGGGAATCCTGAGCCAAGTATCCTTGATCTGAAGTAAATGGTCGAGTGCCATATCGCCTGCGAGGTTGACAAATAGATAAGCGGCGTGAACTGAAAAGTGCGGGTAAATAATATTGTTTGTGTACTGTGTTACTGTAAATATTGTTCGACACAAAGTTGTTTGTACTAACTTAATACAAAACAAAGGCATTCCAGACTAAAATCATTATTAGTTTATTTGTATTTCTTTAATATCCATGAGAGATAGATATTTCAAATCCTGTCACAATCCAATAAGAATAAAATATTTAACTAAAACTGTACACTAAAACTTTTGATTAGAGTCTCATTTCGTAGATATTCGTATGGAAATACAATTTGTCTGTGTATGCTGAAATATTTGCAAATGATTTCATTATTTCTGTGCTCGGAGTCTCTATCAGATATAGGGATTTAATATCGTCTTTTGTAATTACACACGGTCCTAAACTACAGTCTTCGTGGCCTCGCATCGTCTAAGCTAAATGTGCCATGTACGGTGTTATTGCATCAACCGACAATTTCTGTTGGAAAGTGAATGTGACAATACGCGCTCTCTCTCCACAAGCCCCCGATCGAAAGTCACATTGAATTTTATTCATATTTTATTACATGATAATGCTATTAAATAACTATGTTCATTGTCTGACGTAGAGCATGTTAATGTATATTGTATGTGCATTGTTACGTAGTGAAACAACACGTGGATAATTAAAAAGTGTAACTTATTAGACACGCTGCTGACAGAACACTAGTGTTACATAGCGAATTATCTTCACGGTTACAATTTATTCAATTTACAAACATTAACATTACTTGTATAGTATTGTATAGGTGTAGGTAAAGGTAGGTGTAGGTGTTTTGTAAAATTAAAACACCGTTACAATGTCTCGAAAGTGATCATAAAATATGTAAAATGTTCGTATCATCCAATCGTAATTGGCATCTTAAAACCCGACGCGAACGTAATTATGAATTCAGAAAGTATTATAAGTATTTGATGTCTACCGCCGGCCAATATAACACGCATAACTCATTTTTAACAGAGCATAAAATAACGTTAACATTTCCGATATGGAAGCTGCAAAATTTAATAATAGCTTGTCAATAATGGGCTGCGAAAATTTTTAAACAGACAATAATAAGTAACACTTTCTAAATTGACGTTATACATATAATGCAACCATGGCTCTCGCCCACGTGCTAAAATTAAAACAATTTCGTCATCAAAAAATCCAAATCGCAAATATCCTACGAAGCGAGACCATTCCATAGTTTCCACTGCTCCATTAAAGCAGGCCAAATCTGCCGCACATGTACAAAAAAGAACATTAACGTAATGACTCGTAAATTATGTAACGTTAGGTAAAAACACCCGAACAAGCCTTCTGTGACCTCAAAAATTCAGGTTTACCGCTTCTCATTTCCTTAAACTGAGTTACGAAAAAACAAAACATTGCAACGACAGGCCTACTTTAAGTCAAGTTTTCTCCATTATTCGCGGTTATCTCGAATAAAAAAATCGGTATTTTCAACAAAAAAAAAAAACGGGTTTTAGAGTCGTGTCACTCGTCACGTTATCTCTTACATACTTACGAGTGTGTTGTGATAAAAACGGTTCGTAATGCTTAGTATTCGGCCAGACACGCAACAACTCCTTATAAGGATATCGACATTTCAAGTGATAACAAAACCCGTCGCTGTCTTCGCCTCATTTCTCTTAATCTTTTTTTTACTGATTATACTTTACACTGTCTAATTTGTGTAGTCATAGTTACACGTAACGTACAAGATGGCACTGCACTAATTGTTGACGATGATAAACTAGTTTCAGATATTCTTTGATGATGAATAAACATCTTTTTGATTTTGCGCTTCCAAAACATAATATATATTTTATGTTTTTTAAGAAACATTTTCATCCAGGTTTTTGTAGGAATATAACCTCTTACACGCAGGATTAGCGTGCTTCACTGGACTATAAATTTGTAACCTCAAATACGTACAATTGGCCTTGGCAGGTTGTATTTACTTCTAGGATCGTATTTTGAGTACCTAGTATTACTGATGTGTGATATTTAGTGACTATATTCGTATCTGTCAGTAATAATAATAACAATAATTCCAGCCTATAAACGTCCCACTGCCGGGCACAGGCCTCTTCCCATATAGAGAAGGCACGAGCATAAGTATCTGTCAAAGATGCGTAAAATCTTATTAAATAAATAGGTTATCTCTTAATAAATTTGGATAACAACATCAATTAAAAAAGGTTCTACTTACTGCTGCGTATTCTTCATATCTTAATATTTATACTTTGATAAGCGTAGCATCCATCATGTAATCTGTCAATATTAAAGTATCATTGTGATTACTTATTTATGATTGTATCTTTTGTTTTGACGCTTTAAATGAGTTATTTTGATTGAGTATTTAAATCCGCTGAACTTTTTGTGGTTTTTTGATAAATATTATAATAAGCTAATCTAAAGGCCTTAAAATATCCTAGTTATAAACTAAGTATAATTTTACTATTTTTTCTTTTAACTATTGTTTTATTTTATTCGTAGTCGCTTGTAGATGTTGTACTTATGCATTTGATTTCATAACTAATGCTTGAAAATATTTACTTAACAAAAACATAAGATCAGTTTGTTCGTTTTTGTAAACACGTTTTATTACGACACTGGTACAGTCGAGGGCACATCCATGATGGTACTTTGACATTAACAGCGCTTTTGTTACGAAGTATTAGAGTCGAGATTCATAACTTACTCTTATCACTGTTATGGCCAAAAGCCAATGAAATATTCATTTTAACCTGTAGAAAGAAGAAAGGGAGGCCTTCGCCCTGCAGTGGGACAGTTCAGGCTTTAAATAAATAAATATTTTCCATAGCCATATTGAGGTTTTTCTATATCTTAGAACAACTCAACAGAAAATCCATAAAATTTTACTATTATTAAAGCTATTGTCGCTTAATATAAATTTTACGTAGCGAATAATAAATACTAAAGGCATTCATAAAAAAAACAATGCCAATTTAAAAAATATATATTTCTTTATCATTCGTTTTACTTAGAGACACTTCTGCACTGACCCAGGGCTGTGGAAAGTATAGAAAGGTACACTCCTCTGTCCTGAGGAAAGCGGGAGGGGGACGGGGGGTATAGATGGCCGGGGTGCTGCCCCTTTCTTGCTTGCCCACAGAACAAATGAAAGAGGTTTTATCGGTTCTGTGTCCTTTGTCGCCGGGGACCACGCAGAAAGGCGGAAGTCATTTGCAATCTGTCGCCAACAAACTTGGCAAAAGCCATTCTGAAATCTGTCCTAGAATAAAAATCTATACATAAATATAAAAGAGAAATGATTGCAAAGAAATTTATATGGGATCTCGGTGTAGGTACTCTATGGATGACAAACATATTTTTTACCATCGACCCTCAATTGCCATAGATATTGCACACCAAACAAAAACAACAGAAGAATTGAAAACCTCCTTTTGATATGGTAAAAAAATATATATTTATTTACAGTGAGTACTGTTTAAATTCAATTCTTTATGTTTTCAACCTTAAATCCACCGATTGCATTCACATTATTCCGCCGCAGTGCTCACCTTGACACACTGCTCACTAGTAAACTGGCAACTTAACCAAATTGTAATTACTTATTCCAACTTCGTTTATATTACGTAATGATAAACAATAAATTCGTTACTTAGGTATGCACTATGCATATCACCTTAGTGCTTCGGTGTGTTCTACAAATGTAAACAAACTTACTTCTAGCCAAGGTCCCTAGTCAACTTGAGGTGTAGATTTGTCTGAGCTAATATTACTCGGCGCAAACCCGATAAACAAAATAAATACCATATTTTTCAAAATAAACCCAGACTTTCACTTGCGTCGCAACTTGCAAGGTAGTTGGTTATATTGCTTGCATTATTTACTACTTGTATCATCGAAGTTATCGTGTCCAAAAGTGGCCCATTCTTTTCCAGGTCCAGATATAGCCAAGTGACATAACTACAAACATTAACTTTGGTAGAAAACGATGAAATGTATGGAAATACCATTTCTTTACTTTTGTCACTTCAAAACATTGTAACGTTTTCTGTTAATAAATGGCTTAAAACTTGTAATTTTTACAGTGTTCAAGATTTTATTGATAGGAAATGATAAAATTGTCCATTATTCTATTTTTTTTTTAATTGCTTGCTATGAGCAAAACATGTGAAACATATTTTCACAATTGTAACACCTTTTTATACCATGTTTTATGCAAATAAATACATTTATTATTATTATTGTTTATGATTGTAGTTTAGTTGTCTAGGACAATAAGTGCCCTATTAGTCTATAGTCGTACTTTCTCATCTTACATACAGACGGTAATTTCGAATATAGAACAATAACATTATCTATTGAACTGCTAATGCTGATGCATGACAGTGACGTCACCGCTAACTAAACTAAGACCAAATGAACGCTATACAATTCTCTAAATGCAACTGTAAATAAAGCCATCCGATACGTCGCGGAATGCATTCGTAAACAATAACATTGATCTATAGAACAAGCTAACAATAAAAATATCCTCCATTGTTTATAAACTACAAAGCTTTGTCTGAAAAGATTAATAGGTAAGGCTTAGAACAATACCTTATGTTTCGCCTTTCACCAATTGTATCTTACAAATCATTAGATTACCAATTTTAAGATCAGACAATAGTCGTTAAGTTTACATATTATTTAGTCAGAATAGACTATTGTCTGGTCTTACAGACTAAATAATGTAATAATCTTCGTCGTATATATAAAATTATCGTGTCACAATGTTAGTTACCATACTCCTCCGAAACGGCTTGACCGATTTTTATGAAATTTTATATGCATATTCAGTAGGTCTGAGAATCGGCTACTATCTATTTTTCATACCCCTAAGTGGTATTAGGAAGGTATTAAGCAGGTGCTAGGTAGAAAAAATTGCATTGCAACGCATGCCGGGTACAGCTAGTAGTATATAAGGAGAATCCAACTCCTATGACATTTACATGGGATTATTTTTGAGTTATGGTGATCCAATGAGAATCTAAAGGGTTGTAGATAACAAAAATATTTTTTTATATCAATCCACAAACATGCAGAAAAATGTACCGTTTAATTGTGAACCACCTCTTTCGTATCTCTCACCTTTCTAAAAACTGAATTAGCTTTTATTCGATATTTTTTTGCTGAACTCCTGAGTAATCCTGAATAAATAGCGTCATTTGTTTGCTTTTTAATTTTTATTTTTATACGCATTACCAAAATATCGTAAAACAAGCAGACGGTATGTCACGTCGCATTATTGCATCTCGGAAATTGCGATATGTTTTGTGCAGACCGTTTAAAATGAACAAAACGTTTTGAAAGTTGTTTTCGTACAACTACACAATTATTTGTTGTTCAACAATATCTATACTTATAATAAATCTGTAGAAGTGAAAATTCTATACATTGAAAATATCAAAAAAATAAATGGCAGGGGGTGTTACTAGACCGACACCGAACCCAAAAGTGTAAAAAAAATTTTTTTGTCTGTCTGTTTGTTCAGGTATCACGCAAAAACTACCGGTTCGATTACGAAGAAACTTGGTATAATTATCCTTAATTATCCTGGGCACCACACTGGGTAGTTTTTATCCCGGAAAAGTATAAACAATAAAAAACAAACTTCATTTTGCGGTTAAAAACTCATTGATAAGTTTCGTCATCCACGCGAACGAAGTAGCAGGCACAGCTAGTGCTACATATAATATCTATTGTTAGTTTGTTTGTCATTGTGTAAGTAGGTATTACATCTGTTAACACCTACATTACACCGATTAGTCATCAACTAACAGTTTTGTATTGACAACTGCCAGCATTAAGATCGTCATACTGCGTGTAAGAAAAACAAAGTGAAAAAAAAAAACAAAATGTTTCATACTACAGTATTAAAAATGTTGTTTTTTTATTATCTTCTTAATTTAATTTTTTATAAGTAATTGTTGCATCTTGACTACATACAAATTTTGATGAAGGGTAATTGTATTCTCAAATAGATATACTTTTAAGTGACTTGCAAAGATATTGAAAACCTTAATTTTGCAGCTATAATTAAGTATTTAGCAAAGTGTCTCACTAACTGTTTTTGAAGTTCTTGTAACTAGGAACTCTATTCCCCGTTAAGTACTTTTGTTTTGTTTTTTATTACTAAACTGGCCCTATTGAGCCTAATTAGTATACTTGTAACTATACTAAAGCCAATCTGGAAAGAGAATTAAACGTTATTACTAATTACGCAATTATCAACTTTGACAACATGTGTTTAAGTTCATTTTAGAATGACAAATATTACCGAAAAGGGCCTAAAAGTAATTTGAATGTGATGGAAACTGAACTGTTAGTCATTGAATTAAGGTTCATAATCCCAAAGCACGGTCATTATTTCTTTAAAGTGGCTGATATATAAATCCGTTTTCCTATCAATAGCATTGAATAGAACATTTATAATAAGTATTGTGAGCCATACCTATAATACATTGTGGTATGTTCTTTGCTTTCATTCATTAGTATGATAGTGCCTATTTAAGAGGCACAACGCATAGCGGCTGCTCAAGGTACGGCTGGCTTCCTTCCTCTTCCTTATTCGAAGAGTTTGACCTTCATAAGTATCCTTGACAGGGACTAAGTTGGAAATGAATCTGGCTTTTGTTTTTAATAAGTTTTAAATCGAGAACTGGTAAATAATGTTCGCTAAATGATAAGACTGTACATTAAAACATGGCACGTACCAGGTACCTGCATGAAATTGTTTAAGCAATACTTTGTTTAAGTCGGTTAAACGTTAATTTTAAACGTTATGTTTAATATTATGACTGAGGCACGCAGCAGATAATTTTTACCATAATTCAATTGTTGAGGATTTTCATTTTATCAATTAAAAGATATAAAGTCAAGACGATATAGATTGCACAAATTATACCTAGATGGGCACGTGGTACTTCACTAACTATGCCAACATGTGTTAGGTTTCACTTTAGATCACAATGGAGTATTGTTTATAGAGACCTATATTTTATTCCAATTGTATGTACTGTATAGGCAATAATGATCTAATACCTTATCATTGTCACTTCTTTAATTTTACCAAACAATTTGGCAAAGTGTGTCACGAACTAAAGCAGTATTTTCTTGTAATACCTAGTTACCCAGTAAAGTTCTATTTATATGAGGACATTGAGGTCAATTGCAATATTTAATCAGACACGTCTTCTCTCCACCTAACAATAAACTCTTAAACGACCGCTTGATCAAGTTCAGTTACGACCAGTCGTCACAGACGATTCAATCCAATAATTCAATTGTGGCGATATTGCCACATTCGCTTTGTATTAGTCATTGAATTCTTTCTCATTCACATGCTTAAACCTTTCTCATTTTTCTTCGCACTATGTATACTCCAAAAAACTTCGATGTGAGACCTCGATCAATTCCAAAACAGACCAAAACTATTCTTCGATTTCAAATTGCATACCATTCCGTTCGAGGACTTGACAAAATATTTGTATCTATCAAATTAGATTGATTTAAAATACGGCAGATTTTTAATTACTAATTCCTGAAATTATAGTAGTAAGCCTAGTTGTTGGCCAATAGCTCGTTGGTGGTCGCCGTCGCCGCGTCGACTCAAGTAACTCATAATTATTGCGGCGGCTCGACCAAAGTATGAATCCAGTTGTAACTAGTTTCGCAGATCGTATGCATCGGTTGTAGGAATTTGAGACATGGGTTGCCCCAAATTTAACACAATAATTGCTCTTCCACTTAATTTTAATTAAACCTACGATCTTTAATGAAAGATTGGACACAATGGCTATCGCGTTTCACTATTATTTGGGTTACTTTGTACACGTGCACGCGATTTAAAATTGAAAATCATTGAACAGATATTTTTTAAACGTCAGTAATGTTTTTTATTTATAAATGATCTAATAAAGATGAAGCCTGATTTCATAAAGTACATAAGTATCTTAACTATTATATACATACATATTATTGACTGTAACCTCAACCGAATAGTGTAGTTTATCGACTAGCCTTTCTTCAATAGTATTTATCGTGAACTGTAAGACAAAACTTGAACACCTTTCCATTAAATAAGATTAAAAAACATAATCCCCAAAAATATCCTATTTACGACAACATCTATTAAAAATAAAATACTGTACTCTAAGACGCCACCGAAAAATGTCACCCCTCTTTTTAAACGGGAGTTAAAATGAAGTGTTTGCAGGGCGCAATATTATATGGTTGCGCGAAATTATTGATTTACTGAACACCCCAAGTCACCGAACTGTGCAGGATAATATTTGGTTGGTATTTACTCAGTGTACGTAAGAACTAATAGGGCATAAAAATTACATTTAACTACATCAGTGGTTATAATTGATATTATTTACGTGTATGAGCTGTATTCGATATAATAGGACTGGAATTAGGCAACTGACTTACCGTTTTAATACTCAATAATAATAATAATAATATAATAATATCCTGGGATAACTCACACACGGTTATCTGATTCCAAGCTAAGCAGAGCTTGTGTTATGGTAACCAGACAACTGATAAACTTACTTATATATTTCTAAATACATACATATTATAGATAAATTACACCCAGACACCAGAACAAATGATCATGCTCATCACACAACATTTGTCCTGGGCGGGAATCGAACCTACGACCTCCGGTATAGCAGTCAGGGTCACTAACCACTAGACCAACAGGCCCGTCAAAAAAAATAGTTTTTGTGTATTTTCAATGTGTTTGAAAATACACAAAATTCACAAAATATACAAAATTATAATATGATTATATCATATTATAATTTTACCTACTTATAATATTAATAGGTTAAAATTTCGTTAAATTTTATGCTTATTTATGAAAATGTAATATAGGAGTTTGTCTTTTGTAAACATTTTTGCTGTCTGAAATGTTTCACTGGTGGAGCACCATAAAGATCATTCTATCTGTTTTGGTTACTCAATTTTCCGAAAATACTTTTGTTTATTGCATTTTCGTGGGTTTTTAGTATATATATATATTTACGACTAAAATATCTTGTAGATCACTGTTTTATATAATCTTTCGTCTTCTTAATCTTTGTGTGTTAGGCTGTCCCTGTATTTGTTAAGCTTGGCGTGCCGATCTAAACGCATATTGCCTAACCTCGCCAGGAGAGAATGTATTATTTTTATGTGTATATCAACTTATTATAAGACATATTATACGCGATGAACATTTTAGGTATAAGGTACTTTATGTACCAGCAAAAACATCGAATAACAAGCAACTTTTAATTGAATTTCTCTTAAATTCTAGATTGGTATTGTAAATCATGTTATGAAGCAATTATTTGACGAGCTCCGTGGTCGAGTGGCGTACGCACCGGTTTCAAGGTGTCGCTAGCTCTGATGTCCCGGGTTCGATCCCCGGACGAGTCAATGTAGAAACAAACTTTTCTACATTGCCTTGGGTCTGGGTGTTTGTGGTTCCTTCGTTGTTTCTGAATTCCATAACACAAGTGCGTTAGCTACTTACTTTGGGTTCAGAGCAATGTATGTGATGTTGTCCGCATTTATTTATTTATAATTATTTAAAACATTTTGAGTTTCATCTAATTAATGTCGCTAAATTTGTTTTACAATTTCGTTATGTGTATACATATTTTTGCTCGTGGCTGTGCACACCTACTATAAATATCTTGTCAAATCATGATATAAATATTATTTACTGATTTTTTTATTTTCTTTTCAGAAACTCCCATATCCAAAGGCGGTTGGGTTTATAGTCACAAATGAATTCTGCGAAAGATTCTCATACTATGGAATGCGAAGTAAGTAACGGTTAATGACTTTATTTATTTTACTTGTTATTGCAGACAATTGAGTAAACAGTTCTAGATGTAACAGAAGGAATATGTAGGTGCCAATTATGAGAACAGTGGGGTCATCATCAACCGAGCTAATTATAGACATTTTAATGTTTAACAAAGTTCATTACCTAATTTGTATAGTATACAGCTTCTGACCGCGTCACTGCCCGCGTTTGTCGGTAATCGCGGCAATAAGTAACTATCTTCCATCAAAGCTTCATCAAAATCGATTCAGCTGTTTAGCCGTGAAAGCGTAACAGACAGACAGGCACAAATACAGACAGACAAACTTAGTTTTGCATATTAATATGGAGTGTGGGTGGATTATAATAGTTTTTAAAATAAGAGCTTATGTGGCAAATGAAATATTACGCTCTGCAACGCGCGTTCATTATACTATAATAAGTTACTGAATTGACACCGACGGTTTTCCATAAGTGTATTTACGCTTTCATATAAAAAACAATGTAAATTGTTTTCAGTCGAGTGCATCGGAACATTTATTTACAACGGATTTTAATAGAAATATATATATATTTTATTGCGAATGCGAAAGGGACCTATAATGGTTTTGTAACAGTAACGATTCACTCTAGCATTGTAACAACTTAGAATACCAGCCTGTACGTAACTAATGACCACACCAAACTTAACTACTTTTAGATAATCGCTGATACCTTTCGAAGTGCTGAAAAGATCTTCAGAAATTATCCCTAAGATCCATCTCAATTATTTGAGCTTTCCAACAAAAAAAAAGGATTATAATCGGTACGTTCATTTAGGAGCTGCTAGAGACGGACACAGATACGCAGAATGGGCACTCAGACAGACATAATAAATTTTGCTTACTTACCTTGCTTACTTAGTGATATCAGACATGACATTATTAATTGCCTTTCTCTGTTTACCTTTCTTTATAGCTTTAGTTATAACTTAATATGAATCTGTCAGCAAAACTTGAACAGTGCCATCCTATGACGTCTATGCAGCTATGACGCCCTTCCAGTCCTACCGGATTTGGCTAAATACTGTATGTTACAGGCAGCTTATAATCTGAAATTCACAACCCATTAAACTGGGTGAAACGAATTCTATAGTAAAACTGTACCATTAGTGTCTTACTATATAATTCTGTAATGGTTAGAAGTCTTCGTGGGTGCGTTTAGTTTTCATTTATGGGAAACTAGGATTTGCCCGTGGCGCCTCTTGCTTACATTTTAGTTATTAATCAAACTTATCAATTTTTGTATATCGTATAACCTAGCCCTAAATTATTTATTATGATTGATGCCATGTTACAGTTCGTAATCGTAAAGTTAAAAGATGACAATATTTAATTGCCAACGTAATTCCATTGATTGGTGTCGTAATCATCATTAGGTAGGTACGCAATGTCATCATCTATTGTTATGTGAGTTAATGCGGACACAACTATTTCGCACATTAGATCACTCCAACCACTCGTAGGAAAACAAGTTTTTTTGTTACTTGATCAGTCTCCTTGTTACCTACCTTTTTAAAGTACGTCATTCATTGTACACTTATACTTACATATTACTTCGATATGATGCCCACCTATTAAGCGAATATATATTTTTGAATGAATATATTTATAAATCGAAGTAAGCCAACACTCAGATTTTGAGACATGGCTTAATTAAATCCCTTGAGTATACATAAATGTCTCTAAGAATGGGACATATTTGAAATGATTAAAGGTAAAGATAATTTAAGTGGTTAAAACACGTGTACATCAATAATACATAATATGGAGGTGACAATGTTAAAATTAGACCAGCATGTTTTTACGATTTAGGTGTCCAAATATTAAAGAAATTTAACAAAATCAAGTTTATAAAAACAGGAATATATAATAGGAATATTCTGAATACAAATTACTTACAACCTTAGCTTAGTTTATATTTATATTAAGTTAACTGTCGGCTTAACTACTTTAACTAGGCACCGTTATCATACACTTAACCATCTTCGTTATCATAAAGTATTTCGAAAACATTGATTTGTCAAACGACTTGTAGGTTCCTATCTAATCTGTTAAACTAACGGTTCGAATTTTACCAATAACTGGTCGCTAAGTATTACCTAACCTATTCATTCATTAGTCTTTATCATGTGAAAAGTGTGTCGTATTTCACCATCCATCGTTTGCTATTTTAAATAATGCGTAAACAGCCTAAAATCATTATATACAACGTCGTTAGATATGTTTTGTTACGATTGTTTATGTCACATTTTGCTGTCACACACTGAGGTTTTAATAGTGACTTGATAGGGATATCTTATTATCTATTTAAGTATAGGTAGTACTTCAGACTTCTGTGAGATGACTATCTTAATTCGATACTTAGATATCCCTTAGGTAAACAAACATGAACGACTTTGAGTAGGACATAGAAATGTAAAGATATGAACATGTTAAGTTACCTTGTTTTTAAGTAATCTGATGCATATTCTTACCTTACTCTTATAGCTACTCGGTACAATTTAAATAGTAGTCGTGCCTAACAATCGATAACTATACATTATAGATCAACACTCAGTGTTCAGGCTAAGGAAGCCACGGATACAATCGACGACCGCAACGTACTGTCTGAAAACTAATTATAAAAGTAGGTACGGTCTAGGTAAAACGTCTGATAATTATGCCAAGTCATTTCTACTATAAAGATAAGAAACTACGTATTTATTTGTAGACTAGTACTTGGTAGTAAGAGAAATGATAATCAGACGTCTGAGCCTCTGAAGTATCAACACACTTATTATGTTCATTATTTTAATTACTAAAACCATAATTTTCATCAAAATAGAACAATTATAGTCATTGTTATCTAGAAATATATATGATGTGTCTATCACACTCTCGTTACAAAGCATGATTTAATTATTCGTCAATACTTCGATGTGTTAAAACCATAAGAATATAATTTTATCCACACATCTTATAATCTTAACAACTCTTACAAGTGTTATGAAACAAATGTAATTATTACTTCATCTATTCTATACTTATAATAAATCTGTAAAAGTGAAAATTCTGTACATTGAAAATATCAAAAAATAAATAGCGGGGGGTGTTACTAGACCGAAACCGAAATCAAAAGTGTGAAAAAAAAAAATTTTGTCTGTCTGTCTGTCTGTTTGTTCAGGTAACACGCAAAAACTACCGGTTCGATTACGATGAAACTTGGTATCATTATTCTTTATTATCCTGGGCACCACCCTGGGTAGTTTTTATCCCGGAAAAGTATAAACAATAAAAAACAAACTTTATTTTGCGGTTAAAAACTCATTGATAAGTTTCGTCATCCACGCGAACGAAGTCGCAGGCACAGCTAGTCATTTAATAAGCGAAAAGAAATATCCATTGAACGTTATTGCACACGGCTGTGGCGTATGTTATGAATAGAGAAATAAATAACAGTCCTTAATTACTAATTGTTTTCCAAATATCAATTAATTTAATTTCACATTTTCTTTTCATTCTTATCACAATCATGTCAACAACGTAAATAATTATATTTATAAGGTAATCAATGATTATGTTTTTATTTATTTAAAGATATTGATTTTATTTTAGTTTTAAAATATCTCTAGCTATATGAATGGAAATTATTCATAGTTTGGCAAGTTTTATCGCAATAGTATATATTAGTAGATATATATAATAATAATAATAAACCGGGACAACTCACACACGGTTATCTGATCCCAAGCTAAGCAGAGCTTGTATTATGGTAACCAGACAACTGATAAACATACTTATATATTTCTAAATACATACATATTATAGATAAATTACACCCAGACATCCAGAACAAATGATCGTGCTCATCACACAAACATTTGTCCTGGGTGGGAATCGAACCCACGACCTCCGGTATAGCAGTCAGGGTCACTAACCACTAAACCAACAGGCCCGTCAAATATACTATTTTAAAAATATTGCAGTTATCAAAAAGTTTATAAGTCTTAAAAAATTAGTATTTTAACACTGATGATTCAATAATAAATATACTAAATATAAAATACAAATATAAAATATAAACATATTACATTTATATATACTTAGGAGGAATAATTTAAATAAGGTAACATCTTTGCCCCGTAAAAGAAAGTTCAAAGACTAATCTAAGAATAACTACTTGTAACCAATAACCTACTACTTCTAACGTCTACCCCTTAAAGTTCTATAAGTATCGTGATGTACAAAATTATATTTCTATCAGTTTCGAAAATCAATAATAGTAAAGCTCGCACTGAAAGTGTTGACAGTGATAGAGAGGTACAGGTCGTGAACAGTGAGGTGAGCCAAACAACTGAAACCGACAGGACTTGCAATAGTGACTGATTGAATGTTCTGGATAAGTGACGGCTCGCCCGATCGTTATTGGATTTAAATGGCCGTCAAAAACGACGTTTCTCGTTTTATTATTTACGCGTGAAAGGGATTTTAATTATTCACGTTAAACCATGTTACTTAGTTGTTGTAAGGTTGCATTTAGTACCGTAAAATGTGACTATAAATTATGTGCTGTTAAAAACCAAAAGGCAAAATTTTTTGGAATTTAGAAAAGTTCTAATCTATGCAATTTTTATTCAAATATTTAACCATTATTTGAAGATATTTTTAAAATATCTACTTAGTTCTATCCAAATAACCCAAAAGTTATCTATTATATATCGAGCAATATGAATGATCCGCCCAACAATTTTCAGACAGAATTACAAATGCTCTTATTTTAGGTCTCTAACTATTTTGCAAATACAAATCACTTCTATATCCCATCTACAGTTATGGCGTTAAAAGACTCATCCGTTGTCCGTCGAGCTCAAATTGAAAGCTTTATCAGGCACCGTTCATTTCCCAACATTCTGGAGTTGATTGATAGACGCTGGCTGTTTTAGACAGGTTACCTAAAACACGGAAGAGGTTTGACCCTTTTTTTGACATGTTTCGATATTTGACTGTCAGGGAAATACCAATTCTTGTTTGCAATTGTCGAACTTCACACTCAGGGGTTTTATAGTGATATAAAACCTATTACAAAAAATTATGGGCCTTATTACAAAAGATGGTTTAAACCAAGACTAAGGTAAACCCAGGTTTAAAATATACTTATCACTTTCTTATATCATATAACAAAAAGAGACGGGGCTATTCTAAAACCTCGGTTTTTCTTAGACCATCTTTTGTAATAAGGGGGTATGTGTCACCCTGTGTGTGAAGTTCGACAATTGCATCACATGTTACTTTGTTGTGTTAGGTGATCTAATTTTTTGCTGTAAAAATGGCTATTAAGTTGCCGGCAATATCTGCCTATGATATGTACTTTAGCATGCCCGGTGCAATAACATAAAATAATATTATTAAATTAAATAAATTTATATTGAGTATGTACTATGTTTACTGCGCTATTGTTTTAAAAGACAGGCTTTCTATAAAATATCTGACTGATTAAATGTGACGAGAGCGTAATAACGTTATGTGTGTATTGTGGATGTAATATGAACTAATACAGTGAACATGACTGTGATCAACATTATTTCAAGTAAAGCAAATACTCACTCTTACATATCCAATACCGGAAAATGCCATAATCAAAGGCATTAAATAAATCGGTAACGGGGAAGTACTTTGGTGCATAAAGACTGGTTGCTTTGGTGTATAAAATAGACGGGATTCCGTAAAAAAAAAAAAAATTAGTACGGTAAGAAAAATCCGGCTTGTACCTCTGCCGGATTATTTTACCAATAGTATTTTAGTTTTTCTGACGGAGTGATTTTGTTTCAGCAATCCTGTCACTATACCTGCGAGATAAACTGGGGTACAGTGACAATGGGGCCACAGTCATCTACCACGTATTCACTATGTTCGCCTACTTCTTCCCACTTATTGGTGCCATGATCGCAGACGGCTGGCTGGGAAGGTTTCGGTAAGTTTTTCTAGTCACCATATGGACACGAGAGGTCTTACTTTCGAAAACAAATGATCATAGGTAGGTAATACAAAATAGGATTTCAACTTTAGGGTGCGTGTGCGAATCAGCAGCTCGCGAAGCTCGCCAGGTCTGGAGGCACCCTTAGACTATAGATAGTTTGATTAAAACGCAAAAAATACACTTCTTGTATTTGAGTTTAAATTGTTTCTCAACAGTTCTTAGATACTTTCGTGTCGAGGCTTTATCAAAAAGACATAAAAGTAACAAAACCGTCTGCAAAAACTATCATAAACATTATAAAAGTAAGTCAATGCCGTCGTCTTTCCGAACTAATAACTTCAGCAATTATTATTATTAGAGGTCAGTCAGGTCATTGACATTTTTTTAAACAATTTAACGTTGTTTGCTGCCATTAAATTTAATTTTGTCATTTGCATGTCTTTAGTTTTCTAGTTACATCATTTAACCTACTTTTATTATTCTGTATTAAGTCGTACCTATAAAATGTTTGAACTTTCTGCATTTCCATCTTATTTATCTAAAAAAAAGCGATTTCAAGACTTTTATGAAGCTTTCATATGCAGTTTAGTTAAATGAAGCTTGTACCAAAGTTTATTCTATGGTTTAGACGGGTGATGTGAGATTTGCAAAAAAAAAAGTATGCAAACGTTGTACTACAATTAGGAACATAACAAGATAAATACTAAAATCGGCATCCAGCAATTTTCGAGTCTTACTTTAAGAAGATTAACCTTTGTTTTTTGTTTTCAGAACTATACTGTACCTGTCTTTAGTGTATGCGGCGGGAAGTTCCTTGATATCAATCAGTGCTATGCCACAGCTTAACTTGCCAACCATGTAAGTATATTGATTCTTCGACAGATTAAAATCAACGTATAAGTAAAGATTCAGATAATAATTACTGGCGCCGTACCATGAGCTTTTAAAGCAGGACTGTTGCGGTTTAGTGAGCGGGACAGCGCTATGCGCAGTGTAGTGCGCTGTCTCGCTTCCACAACCGCAACAGTACTGTACGTCTCTTCTGTAAATAATTTCGGTATCGAGCTTCACCTGAGTGACAATAAAGCTCACTTCAAAAGTGAACCCAATCAGCCTTGATTTAGAATTCAAATTCGAGAATACGTATTTGACATCTCACCGCGGATTCCGCTGTCGAGACGTGAAATTAATGTTACAGAATAGCACTACTGCTTTAAGAGATCATGGTACGGCCCCTGAACCTTCATTACCTGTAGTTATTTTAGTCGTACTTATTTACATTCGAATACTTCACTTACGTTAATCACGCTACTATAAAACTTAAAGTGATAAATACAGCATGATAACTAACGGCAATTTATTACAGATTGAAGTTTCAGTATTCACCGATAAATGGTCTAATTAAATTAATATTTATTCACACAATAAAAATAACCTATATTTTGATGAATACCTATATTAGTATAATATTGTATAAATACGTATACCTACTTACTTCCTTTCTCCTGACATTTTCTACATGCAGGATATAAAAGCAGGGTTGCAACAAACAAATGCTCGCAACTAATAATAAATCATTTGTTTACAATATAATATATTATAGGTATATTATTATAGGTAGATGAAACTCCTGCGGTTTACCTCCTAAACGCAAATATTTACCACGATTCTGTAATAACAAATAATAAACGTTTGCTGAATTAAACTTTATTAATTAATTAACCAATACTGTTAGGTTATATATGACTATTTGGAAGTTTATTTCAATGGAATAGTAAAAACAACTTTATTAAGAATTATTGATTTGAATGATTGATTCCATTCAGTAATTTTATTTAAAACTAGCTGTGCCCCACGGTTTCACCCGCGTGAATACCTATGTCCCGTTCCCGATTCCTTTGTATTATTAGGGGTGGAGATGAATCCAACAAATCACTATCGTAACAAAAGTCAGGATTACTTAATTTGGTGGTTAAGTATTCTTCAATTTCCTAAATTTCAGCGCAATTTTGCAAACTTTTTCTGTAATAAAAACCTTCTCCTGGCAATAACAAACACAACAAAAAAAGAATTGGCCAAATTGGTCCAGGCGTTATTGAGTTATGCGCTTACTAACACATTTAGCGATTCAATTTTATATATTAGATTAGATTTTCATCGAAGGCGAAAAAATGGTGTAAATATCTATGTTTTGTCTATAAGGCAAATGTTTTCTTTATATTCACAAACAAAATAATAAGTTCAAGACGTCAACTACACTTTCCAAAAGATAGTAGCAATATTTTCTCACACTGCACATATTGCTGGTGATCCTTTTACATAAATAGACTTATCGAAAGTCATTATACTTTTACACATTTTATGATTCCCCTTCGATGAACTAATACACAACTTTCTTCTGCAGGGAATTATCCATAGTAGCTCTATTCCTCATAGCGTTTGGAACGGGAGGCATCAAGCCTTGCGTGTCAGCCTTCGGTGGAGACCAGTTCAAGTTGCCAGAGCAGGAGAGATACTTAGGATACTTCTTCTCTCTCTTCTACTTTGCCATAAACGCGGGGAGTCTCATCTCAACGTTTTTAACGCCGATCCTGAGAGCCGATGTACATTGCTTCGGGGATACTGATTGCTATTCATTAGCTTTTGGAGTCCCTGGCATATTGATGTTTGTCTCCATTGGTAAGTATTAAATTTAAAATCTGCAATTTTTCGGTGATTTCTTGAATTGTAATCTTAAATTCACAAAAAAGTTCTTAACTGCTTGTTTTCCTGTCGTTTATACAAATAAACAGGCAGATTAGAAATTAACCACAGTATTAACATTTATTGAGTTTTAAGTTATGTGTCAGAACAATTGATATTTTTCTTTTCTTTTAGTGTTCTTCGTTGCCGGCAAGAGACTGTATGTAATAAAGAAACCCGCCGGAAATGTGCTCGGGAGAGTGTCCACTTGCATCGGTGTAAGTACCTACATAATATGCTAGGTCTAATAGATGTGATTGAAATGGAGAATAGACCTTAAGTATAGGTATACTCTATAACAAATCATCACAATATTTGTTGAAAACACCCTATAGATACTTCTATTGTTTCCTCAAGATGAGCCTAACAATACCGATAACAATAAATACCTAATGTAAGATTACTTTGTAAAAATATTATCTAGGTTTATCTATACTTTCAACATTGCAAGAAGTGCTCAAGATAAAAAGCCTCTGGCAGTTCCAACATCGGGTACTTGAGATAGATTTATCTGATAAAGATGCTTCAAATTTAGCGCGGGGACGTTCAGTATCCATGAAATAGAAACACACTTGCATTTATTACATAACTTGTTTTACACGGCAACTAGCCGGTATTATCATCTTTTTATCATAATACTGTGTCGATATGCAAAAATGACCTATAATACGTATCCATATTAAGGTGTGTAAAATGTAATATGTTAATGCAATTTTGGTATGTTGTTGCTATATTTGCATATCGTCATCGTATACAATAATATTATTTAAATAAATGTTATTTAACATTTATTTCTATAATGATGCATAAAATATAAACAGATAACATACTGTCTTTTGAAATTAACTTCGAAGCTTTTAGAAACTTATGTCCAGAATAATAGATTAATGCGTGAATACTGTTAAAAAATCCCAATGATCTATAACCACACGGTAACACCACAATTAACGCTGTTTTCCCTTCAAAACCTTAAACAAATATGCTATCTAACTCTCCTCCCATTATCACAGCATGCAGTAGTAAAGTCATGCAAGAGCAAAGAGAAGCGCGAGCACTGGCTGGACCACGCCGACGACAAGTACGACACGGACCTCATCGATGACGTCAAGGCGCTACTCCGGGTGCTGGTGCTGTTCATACCGCTGCCAGTCTTCTGGGCACTGTTTGATCAGCAGGTATGGAATTATAAACCTTTTGCCAGCGTCTTGAGCATTTTTATCGAATGTTGGTCGTAATCATTAACCTAACTCCATTCCGTTCAGATTTGAGCCCCTTCCCGTATCTTTTAAAGAAGCCTAAAATAGCAACCCCGTTTTGGAGATATTCATGTTAGTTTTCCGTTTACTTTTCGGACATGAAAGCAGCATTTTAAGTCTATCGCAAATGAGAGTACTCTCACTCAATTCACAAGTAATAATTCACTCAATTCATCGATTGAAAACCTTTCCAAAACAGAATATTCAGAAGAGCACCAAACAGAGAAACGACTCTTGGATTATAACCTCACACAACAATTAAATTGCATTTTTTACTCCTTATTTCTAACACAGGGATCGAGATGGACTTTCCAAGCCGACAGGATGGAACAAGACATAGGGTCGTGGACATTAAAAGCCGATCAAATGCAAGTTCTAAACCCCCTACTAATTCTCGTCTTTATTCCGTTATTTGAAGTGGTAAGTATCAAAATATTCCATGCTAGAGACGAATATATGTATATTTGTATTTTTTTAGACCGTGGTTTACTTACGGTATTTCGTTTTTCAGGCCATATACCCCTTCCTGACTTGGTGCAAGCTGATAAAGAAACCTTTACATAAGATGATATGGGGCGGAATACTGGCAGCTTGTGCATTTATTATTTCCGGAATCGTAGAACTTAATTTATTGGTAAGAAACTACCTTTATTGTTTAAACTAATTCCCACAGTTTTTTTAAGGATATAGCTAGGTACACGAAGAAATTGCTATTAATAACCCGTAAGGTATTAGACATTACGCTCAAACGCTTTAGTTTCTTTAATTAATGAGTTACTTTTTTAGTCAGCATAATTATATTTTCTCACGTTCGAGACGTATATTATCATGAATGCAAACCTTATATTTTACTGGCTGTTGCAGTTTGCAGTTGCATTGTTCTTTATTATGAATTGTAAAATAACTATGTATTTTCAGTTTAAAATATTGCCTAGAGTTATTCCTATACGTATTGCGTTTTGCTAATATACTCGTAACTGTCGAAACCAGAGCGGGAATGTATGTGGAGTATTGTAAAATAGCCAGCGATTAATTGAACGTCAATCGAACAATATACGTCATCCGGTTTTCAGATAACAGTCAGTTTATGTCGAACATGTTTCAACCAATATTTCGAATTTATCTTCATCTAGGAATCCAATTTTGAGTATACTAGTGTTAAGTGAGTTCGTCTTTTTGTTACAGCCGACTTACGGTACACCGGTTTCAGATGGGTATGCACAACTAAGAGTTTACAACGGCTTTAACTGCAACTTTACCTTAAATACAGCTAACGTCAACACGCTTGACGTAAACTCAACCATCAACGTTGAAATAGGTCCACTCTCAATGTACGATAAACTGGACATTTTCGCTGACAAAGTTGTGGACTCGCCTTACTACTTGCAAGGGGAGTCCAACACGCAATGCGCCGATATAGCCTACAGTGGCTACTTTAATTTAAAAGAGAAAACTGCAAATTCCTTCTTCATCAACAAAGAAGGAATATATAATTTTACAGATAATAATGACAAAGCCATCGATGGTGTTAATATTAGGTGAGTTTTATTTCTATTATCGTATTACAATTCGTCATGTTTTTTTTTCTTTGCTTTACAAAGTGATCTTTCATAAAATGTTTCATAAATGTAATCCCAGAACGCAAACACAGAATTTTCCGATTTAAAGTCTATCATTTTATATTCTTTTCTCATGAGCAGTACATTATTTCCTTCTAAACTCATGGGTGGCCACGTTACGTTGCCAACATATGATTTCGGGGTTGGATTTCCATATTTGGCAAAATTGGACCACAAGTTTACCATTTCTATAATGAATGTTTTGTCAGTATTGACTTCGTCACGAGTCATTTTCACATAATTTTCCCAAAGAGGCTCACATTTAAGTACGTAACATACTTCATCTCCAGATGCCACACCCTTCACTTTTGTTGTTGACTCGCCAAGAGAAGTTGCTTTGACAGCATTAAGTGTTCCCCTATAATCGAATTTGTACATATACATATTTCCTTTGCCTAATTTTAAATAAGCTCTTATAAATTTAATGATCGGATATTTAATAAGGTCCGACGTATATCTCAGGAAGTTATCCAAAGACTTTTCAGAAATGCCGGTTTTGAAATATCTGCTCCTTATTTTATTAGAAATTCGTTTATACATTTCTGATGAGCTATTGTATCGGCAACCATCCGAAAACGGCACCATAAACTTAAAGAACTTAGACAGTGGTTTTAGAAATCTAGGATTGTGTATAAATGGAATAGCTTCTGATATGCTTTCTTGAGTATTAAACCCTATTAACACAGGTTTATTAAACTTTTTGTTTTTCACCGTATCATAAAAGTCTTTTGGTGCTTTTCTTAATAAGGCAAATTCCGATTCTGATTCAACAACAGGAGTAAAAGGCACTATAGGTCTTTGAAAATTTTCAATTTCTAATCGTGAGTAAATGTTTCGTGAAGCATCGATTAAATCTTTGGTTGTAGCTTTGCTTAATTTCAGGCCCTTCTTTTTGAGATCACGTTTTAATCGACGTCTTTCTAAGGTGTAGTTACTTTGAAACATTGAGGCAGAAAATAATGCACCACTTTGTAGTATAACCTTTGAAAACAGTTTGCTGGCATCTGTCATCATTAAGAGTGATATAAACGTGGCAGCCGAGTTGTTGCCCATCAGAACAATCCTCTTTTTATCACCGCCAAAGTATTTAATATTCTCTCTAATCCATTTCAAAGCCATGACAATATCTTTGAGGCCCATGTTCGCATGAGTATCGGTGTCATTTAGTTTTAGAAATCCAAATGCTCCTATTCGATGTGTTACTGTAACTAACACGATGCCATTATCTATCAGGAAATCTGCTCCGTGTAGATGACTGAAACATGATGTGAATGCGTATCCGTGAAGCCACACGACGACCGGTTTTAAACCTGCGGCTTCAGTTTTGGGTATATCAGGAGTGTAAATGTTGAGGTAGAGGCAGTCTTCCACTCCGAACAATCCATGTTTGTGGACGATGTGGGCTTGTGCACAGGTTCCATGGAATTCAGTTCTTCCATCTACAGTCCGAGACCATCTCTTATAAGGCTCGGGGTCCTTGAACCTCAGTTTCTCAACCGGACGTTGAGCATATGGCACTCGATAGAACACGAAGTACAGTTTACGGTTGAATACTGTAGCCTCTCTACTTCCTAATATCCTCCCTTGTTTAACTGCCACTTCAATTTTATCAGCTTCAATCCACGTGAACAACACAAGTAACACATATGCTTCTCGATACATTACTCATTTTTGTGAATACTCTGACCAGTCCGAACCTATTTCACTTTATTTATCGAGTTAGTTATCAGCTGCAAATTAATTTCACTCGACTGGCAAATGTTTAGATTTTTATTGAACATAGCAGAACATAGCACATACAGCAACGTGTTATAAATTGTAAAGCATGTACCTACTGAATTACATAAAGGAATGAAGATACCTACCTAATATGATACAATTTGTTTTAGATTCTTAACTAATGTAAATGACGCAGTAGATATAAGTATAGAAGATAAAAAGAATAGAACTGTATTAAGAATTGAAAGTACTAATTCCACTCAACTTAAAATCCCAAAAGGAGTGAGCGATGTCTTAATTGATGGGAATGTAGTACTGAAAGGCTTCAACTTTAAATCTGGAGCTGCATATACGATAAACGTCTACGAAGATGTTCTTGGCACTTACGTAAGTAAACTTTTATTATAAAACCATATCAATTTTTTTTATTCAAGACTTATGAATGAATCATTGAAAATTTCGAAATATATTTGCAATCATCTCAAAAACATCTACTAGCTTTTTTGGTTTAAAACTGAAATCGCTAATTTAAAATTACCACATCGCAGTTTATTCTTAGTTTAGGTATTTCGTAACATTTCACACTTTGTAGAACTAATTTAGCTCTACCTACATGGTATAATAGTGTCTCAATTTTAGCTCAAAACTTTTTCATTGCCAATTTTGTATGCAAAACCAACTTTCAAGAACCATAAAACAGACTTTAGCTCCATTGACCTGCTCCTAATTTGTTTGTTTTGCAAGTTATGAGATGTTTGTTAAACTAAAATAGATGTACGACTATTTTAAAACGAGACTTCGCTTATGTATTTAGTAAGATATAGCATCAGAATATTGTAACGACAATCAGAAAGTTGAGAATCGATCGATTGAGAAATACATAATACAAGGCGTGTTTCTAATACCTTTATTTTTCCAAACAGAGTGCAAACGCGGTAATGATCACGCCTGCGAACAGTATTCACATTCTATGGCTGATCCCGCAATACGTAGTAATGACTATGGGAGAGGTGATGTTCTCTGTGACTGGCCTCGAGTTCTCGTTCACTCAGGCTCCAGCCAGCATGAAATCAGTATTACAGTCCGTGTGGCTGCTCACCGTCGCCTTCGGGAATTTGATCGTCGTGCTTATCGTAGAAGGAAACTTCTTGGATGCGCAGGTAAGGGACTACGACACCATCCATACTATACTACCATACTACTTTATTTTTGTAGTTCCAACCGCTTTTATCTTTTTTTAGAAAAAAACTAAATAATAAATTAAAAAAACTAAACTAGTTGCGCTGTATCTTAACTTTTCTTGATCACATTGCCGCCGGAAGACCGTCTTAGATGTCTATCTAAGCTGACTTAATCAAAGAATCGGTAAAGCAAGTCATTCTTAAATGACAACGAAGGTGTTGAAGAAAATATGAGCAGTTATCAAGGGGCTCTTCTTTATTAGTTTGCTCATTATTCCCGTGGTTTGCCATTTATACAACACGAAAGGCAGTTTTACCTAATGAAGATTCAGACGATAGCTACAATGAAATGTTGCTCTTTAGTTATTCTATCATATATTAATATTTTTATTACTTATTATAAAGATAATAGCTCTTTGTTACACAAACAATGTTAACACTATTATTATCAGGCGTTAGAGGATTTTATTGTATCGGCATTTTCATTTGCATCGCATGTTACCATCTTAAATATACTTAAAATAAATCTGTAGAAGTGAAAATTCTGTACATTGAAAATATAAAAAAAAAAAATGGCAGGGGGTGTTACTAGACCGAAACCGAACACAAAAAAGGTGTGAAAAAAAAATTGTCTGTCTGTCTGTTTGTTTGTTCAGGCATCACGCAAAAACTACCGGTTCGATTACGATGAAACTTGGTATAATTATTCTTTAATATCCTGGGTACCACACTGGGTAGTTTTTATCCCAGAAAAGAATATAAAATAAAAAAAAAACTTAATTTTGCGGTTCGATCCCTAGACCCTATTAGTGAACCAACCGCAAATAATAAGTTTGTCGTAGGTTACGTCACCTTTAGGGTAACGTTATTTAGGTTTATTTCTATAAGTCGTAGGCATAGATTTTAATTTTAAAGTATAGGTAGTATATTTGATAGTGTACGTAGTGACCGTAGGTTATTTTATAATACTGTTAGGTAGGATTAGTCATTCGTATAGATGTTAGTTTTTAGGGATTTTGCTTATTTATTGAGTTTAGATTAGTTATCATCAGAAATAGGTTTATTTATATAACACGATGCCTTCCAGAAAGAGACCATCTCTTTCTGCTACATCGAGACATGCTAGGCGAATGAGACTAGCCAGAGGTATGCTCGATAGATAACGTTCTACACAAATAGCACTTTACACAAAAAAACTCATTAATAAGTTTCGTCATCCACGCGAACGAAGTCGCTGGCACAGCTAGTGAATTTAAAATATTAACGTACGGTGGCGCATGGACCATGGTAGGTTTCCCGTGCATTTAATGTTTACCGCTGTATTTGTGTACCTACTCTGTCTATGCAAGAAGCAATTTTACGTTTTCAATTTCATTATTGTATTTTTTTATAGTAGGTCAATAGTTTTGATAAAGATTACATATTTGCTTATCAGAATTTTGTAAGTGCGGCTGACGTACAATGTATTGTTTGAAATAATGCTGTAATGAGAATTCTGATTACAAAAACAATAGCCTAATAACGAAGACGTTCATTAGATTCATGGCACGTGTGTTTTAATGATTTTTCACGATGACGCTGTTTTGAATGGTTTGAAGAAATAATTCAAATACAGGGAGTCGATAACGTAAATTTTGACGCAAGGATAGGAGGACCTGACCGTCAAGGCTTGCCTTAAGTACAGTTGACGTCAAGTCGAACATAAAACTTATAAACACTACATAAAAGTGCTCATATCAATTTAGTTCTGCCTGAAAATAAATCGCCAAAAGAGCGTCGTAATTAAGGGCGCGGTCTCTCGGGCGCTCGAGCGGTCCGAAATATTTCCCAACAGTACCAAAAAAGGTTTACTTAATAACTAGTTGTTCAAAAAATAAAAGCTCTGACAATGATGTGATGTTTACGGTCAACAGATACGAAGAAGCTATATTTATTTTGTTTTCCAGTTTCTTACTTCGCAAGAACAGTAGCTCTGTCGGTGCTTTCACAGTGTACTTGACTTATGTTTTTTTTTTGTTTACAGTGGAAAGAGTTCTTCTTGTTCGCGGGCCTGATGTTAATAGATATGTTGATCTTCACAACAATGGCTTTCAAATACAAATACAACAACGTTAGGACCAGCGATGAGAACCTCGCCGTTGAAGAGATCAAATTACCGGAGAAGACACACGGCAAAAACTAATTGTTATCTATTGTTAATATAATTTTTACTATCGATATAATCCGTGTTTTAATTATTTCAAGTACCTAAGTAATGTTATTAAGACGCTTCGTGGAACGTAACAACAACATAAGGAGAAAAGTAATTTACTTTGAGCGCTAAGCAAACTGTAAAGAACCAATTTAACTTGCTACTTCTTAAGTCAAAACTTTAAAGTAATCCAAGTTTCTACTTCTAAGATACTTTTCTTTAGCTAGTGCCTAAGTATGGGAAAATCTATTAAAGAAAACAAAAGAAAATCCAATCTAAAACTATGTGACATAACACAAATTAAAACACGAACATTAAAATTCATTTCAATATTCAAAGAAAATCATGATCGCAATTTCATAATTACAGTATCAGTCAGCTAGCCACGTGCCAACACCAGCTTTGACAGCGAAGTGTCATTACTGCCACAATTACGATACCCACTTAAAGTACAGTACAGGTAAACTGTTGGATTACACTACATACAGTTGCGCTGTTTGCTCCTTACCCTGTGAAATGGGGTTACCGACTACGAACGATCCTGAGTTTAAACTAAAGAGAAAAGACAAAGAAAAGTGAGTACTTTGGTTTCTGCACTAATTTGCACTTGGTAAAACGGGCTTTTTGCACAGCTGTAACTTTTTTTGAATAGCACCTACGGCAGTCGGCACCATTCTTTTACGTTAGTATGTACCTACTTAGTGTAAGATATAATGTACTTCCGAGGCTAGTACATTCGGTTATGAGCTACCACATCCAGACAGTAGGAATCACTACAAAGCAATAATTGAAATTCGACTATGTATATTTTATCTTCACGTTACCTACTTACTAGATTAGATTTATGTGCCCCAGCGGTACTTATATTACAGATTCATAATTTAATTAATCTTAATAAAACATTTCTAATAACAACAAATAAAAAAAAAATGTTTCTTTAATAAAAAAAAATGCCGTACCATTGAGAATAACAAACAAACCGCAATGCAGAGCACTTGAAACGTGCAATCTGTTTAGTTAAACGGCGTTAACATATTAGACAATTAGTTTTGGGTAATTTGTGTGTTGTTCCCATAGCAGTGGTGTGCGGGATGCGTCGCGTGTACTCATGGTTAACCCCTCTTGTTCCGCCGCAGTTGCCAAAATGGGGTGCCGACGACCGGGTTCTAAAAGTTGCACGAAATTTAAAATTTGGAATAGACAGTTTATAGCGAATTTAGAGCTTTAATTTTGGATGAAGTGACCGCTAATTTTATTATAAAATGGAGGTGTGATTGTTTTATAAACTTATCCACAGTATTTTTGTTTTTACGTTTTCACCGTCTGATTCTGACGTAGTAAAACAGTAAATAGGTACCCTACATTCATACCAAGTTTACATAATTATTTCATAGAAATTAAGAACTTACCGTTAACTGACCGTAGGATTGTAGAGTTTAATATACAAATACTAAATTTCCAAATTGATTTTCCTTCCTTTGAATAAAAAACAACGGACGATTCAAAAACTTTGAGAGCCACTCCTCTTCGTTGACATGTTCAGTTCTGTTCCCGACTTGTTAATAAATGCGTCAATACAACAAACATACGGCTAATACGGGCTGGGGTCTCGTCACAAAAGGAGCGATTAAATTTCCAGGCAATTGAAAACACCGTACCTACTTATAGATAGTTTATCTGGAACATATAGGTAGGTAGGTCGCTACTACATATTGAGATTATATTTCTTGCAACCAGACAATTTAAGTTCTGATTACAAATGAATTTATTGATGAAATATTTACACCTATTGCGAAATTGGCGGCGTGATCAACTGCGGTAATTAGATAGTATTGATTCATTTGGCCACATTGGTCAAAATGTAATTAGCGTTGAAAATTTAAATAACAGTGGTAATAATTTACAACCATAACAATTGTAAGACAAAATTAAAACAGAAAATTAGTGAAACTAATTGGAATTTGAAGCAAGTAGTTATATTCGGAATGTTGTTGTTTACAAACTGCATTTCGTTCCGATGTCGATAACAGTAATCAAAAGTAGCTGGCGACACGGATTAATTAAGTGCCGTCAGAAAAACAGTTTTGGTAAAGGCGTCGGTACACTGTTCCGGGCACTTTGAGCGGCGCGTGGCAGCCGCGCGGCACGACGGACGCGCGCCACGCGCCGCCTCCGCTCCGAGCCGCGCTCACGACCACGTGGTCCGCCCGAACCAGTCAACTCACCCGGTGGATAATCCGCACATAACATACGCAACCAAATAAATAAATTAACTCAAGCTGGCGGTTTGTCCTTTAAAATACTAGGCTGGATTAAAATAATACTCCTGTGAAATAATTGGTAATTAAATAAACATGAGCCGCCACTAAGGAGCTTATAAGAAAAACTAAATAAACTAAACATTGCCTATGGACAAGCACTCTTATTTGTGTTTTAAAAATATTTGACAAACAGAAGGCAGTTTTGCAATTAATTACGTTAAATTTCCGATAAACCATTAAAATTTATTATACCCATAAATTATCTAAATGTTCAACTATCAATAAAATTCTTAAGTAGGTACCTACAACCAGTAGAAAGACTATAATAAGTAGGTATTACTTACTTACTAGGAAACTGAATTAATAGGAAACATTCAGACCTTGCTTTCAAATACTTCAGTAGATATTTCAGAATCTTTTTTTCTATGAACCCATTTAAATCAAAATCAGATCGTTGCACTCAAGAGCCCATAACATGAACCAAAACTGACAAGAGATCTCATGTGAAATACTATTAAACATGGACATTTTAGGCGTGGTCGCGACACGCGCCTGTCGCCCGCCACTACACTCGCGGGTCGCGAGGTCGCGCGTCCCCGCGACAAATCAATTACAGGGTCGACGTGGGCATTACTTCCGAGCAAAATTAGCACCAAATTATAGTAGTTGTAGATATTTCTTGTTTATAAAAGGGTGGCTCTCTAATTTATAGTCATGACAAATTGCAGCTTGTTTGTTGCGAATAACATTTGTAGCATCATGAGTGCAATTATTCTCACGGTTTTTTTGGGTAACTACTAAGCTACGTTGAGAAGTTTCAAGTCCAGAGAATTTCTGTAAACTATGCTCTTTACTTAATCTTTAATATTTTTAATTTGGTTTAAATTTAAAGGCCAGAATAATAGAAAATAAAGTGATATGACTTGCTAGTATACCTCCTAACGAATCAAATACTTTGTACTTCATCCTATTATTTTATGTTCCTGTTCCAATATCCGATACTCATATAAAGGGTTTTTCAATAAGGACGGGTAGATTTTGGAATTAAATTAAACAAGCTGTGTGTAAGGTTTTAACAAAATTATTTTTTTATTTAAAAGGCCCATATATGCCATTAAGTATGGAAGATGATATCATTCAAATGCCCACTTCAGTTTCTCACAGTGGCACGGATCCGAGTGGCCCAATTTTCTACGACTCTTCCGCATAGATCCGGCTGAATTTGAGCGACGGCCTGTGTTATGTAAAGTTATGTTCGCCTTTAGGGCATCAGTGGATTGCGGTTTATTTGTATAAACGTGCGACTTCAAAAAACCCCACAAAAAAGTCTAGCGGGGTTAAATCGCATGACCTTGTGGTGGCCAATGACACCGCCGCCGCGCCGCGCCGCCGGCCCAAAATCCGCACCAAACGGTAACTTTTTGAGGATGCATTATCACCTGGTGAACCTCGTGTGGATTTGTGTCGTCCCATATACGGCAATATTTTGCTTGTTAACAAAGCCATTCATCCAAAAATGCGCCTCGTCGCTAAAGATGATTTTTCGGTCAAAATTGGGAGCCGGCGGCGTTGTCTATGGTCATAAACTTTGAGCTCCTGGGTCAGCTGAATCTTGTACGGATGTAACCCTAAGTCTCGCCGCAAAATTCGCCAAGTTGAAGTTTGCGAAAGGCCGAGTTCTTGTGCACGTCGAGGAATCGACTGTTTCGGGTTCTGCTGTACACTTTGACGGACCGCGGCGATGTTCTCGGCTGATCTTGCGTTTCTTGAACGTACGGGTGTGAGCGCATCGATTACCGAACCAGTCGTTTCAAATTTGGCCACCACACGTTGAAGAGTCGACTGTGAAGGGCCACCATGTCTGCCGTAAAATGGGCGCAATGCATGCAACGTTTCCACTAACGAACACTCATTTAAATAGTAAAGTTTTATCATTTGTACGCGCTGTTCAATCGTGTAATTTGCCATGGTGATTTGGCATAAGTTACTAAATAAAAAAAAAAAGATTTGACAAATGTCACCAAGACAAAATGGCCGCCACGGCCCGCCGAAATCTACCCGCGCTTATTGAAAAACCCTTTACTTACGTAAAAAACCTTCCTACTTGTTGTGGTTTGCTACAGTTAATTTTTTTCTCATGCAGTACGTTTGGAACAATTATTTATTGTTTATTTTAATCATGCTTCATTGACCATTATTGAAAAAGTACAAGTACCCAATGTGTTTTTCACAACACGAGACGTATTAATAATGCATATCTATTGATTTGCAAGTATTGTCGACCTTTGAAATATCTTACTTTGTAAACGATATTGCAAAGACACTTCAATTCTATTTCTTGATTGATATGTCAATTTATGTTCATTAACAGTCATCAACACTTATTGTTTCAGCGCGACAGCAAACAAAATGAATCCGCGTCATGTACCTAACTTAATGTAGGTACATACTGAAACTGTAGGGTCTGATACTAATATATCTTCTTATTCTTCTTAGAAAAAAAAAGAATAGACACTGCTGTAAAAACATACCTTCGGGAACACTTCGGAAACGATAATGAAACTTGATCACTATTGTTTCAACTTAGAGGTGTTGTATCTATAGTATATTTGGCCATTTTCTTATAAATACAACATATAGTTCATGTATCTATAGCGTATTTCAAAAGAAGTACAATCGTTAAAATCCGTCGAGTAGTTTTTGTTTCTATAAGGAACATACAGACAGACAGACAAAAATTTTACTGATTGCATTTTTGGCATCAGTATCAATCACTAATCACCCCCTGGTAGTTATTTTGAAAATATATTTATTGTACAGAATTGACCTTTCTACAGATTTATTATAAGTATAGATATTGATATTTATGAATATCAATGTGGCAGGTTTTATTACGTACGTGCATTGTGCGGTCATATCGAAAATTGATTATGTGCGTAATTTACAATTACAATTAATTAATTGTATTTTGAAGTGAGTTAGTAGAGGAATCATTTATTTTCTATGACATCCTAATTCGTAACAAATGAATACTTTACTTTTGAGAATCGAACAGCGAACTTCTTTTTCGTAGGCCTATGCCTATTTTATATTCGTTTCTTGTTAAAAGTAAATCATCAAAATTTACTAATAAAAAACTCTTAAACGCCTAAAGCTAAATTCTCGTACCTACTATAAATACGTAGGTATACCAAAATATTACAGCAAGCGTTTCACTATCTCTTTGAGGGTGTTTCGCACACTTACAGTACGACTGTCGAGTTTGTTTTATAACCCTGGTGCTGTCAAAAACACTCGGAGGGCCACCAATAGGAGAGCAGACACGGCATCGATCCGTCTGAGCCGGGGCCCTCCCAGCCTCCTCTATCCGCTAAGCCTTGAGAAAAGACTAAGGAGACTTAAATATATAAGAACTTTTAAAACAACTTTATTGGTTTATTTTCGTTTTTGGTGAGACATGAAGATTGGATGCAGACTAGACTTACATTGTTTGAATTTTCTGAATTTCTTGAAACTAATTTTGGTGTGTTATTTTTTGCGTACTTTAAATTTATATTGGTAAAACTCTGTTATTACATTAGCAGAATATCCACCAATGGTTTATGCTTAATCACGAGTAATATCAGAGTAATTCTATTTTACCTTAATATAATTACTTTATCTTTTGTACCTCTCATACCTACAGAGCACTGCGGTGTGTTTTGGAAGCATTCACAAATGGGGCTTTTAATATTTATATGAGTATGAGTAATGTATGTAAAAAGTACCTACACGATTAGAAAGTATTTAGTTAATAATAGTTAATATTCTTTAGAATACATGTAACATGAATACAGTTAAGGCTTTTTTATAAGACGTAGATCTTGGTTATACAGATAGAATGAAATTATGTAACGTAATTCAAGAGTGAGTAATTTTGTGGGCGACTTAGTCAGTATAATATTTTCTAAACGCCTAACTATGTGAATCTCTTGATAATTATTGACAATAAGATTCGCGAATTTATAATTTCACTAAGTATCTCAGTCTGGAATTTATATTATTATATGGCCCCGCCCCTGGCTGCCTTTATTTTCAAAAGCTCCACCCCTGGCACTGGGGGGTGAAGACACATTTCAACAAAATTGCTATGCGTGTCAACACATAATAAACTTTAGGCAGGGGTCACTAGGGTCAATTTTGAAGGGATGACGGTCTTCGGCAATCTAACAAACACTAACGTAGATGCGGATAAGCGCCCACCCCTTGTGGTATAAAATTATAATAAACGGTCCACGCAGATTCAGTCGAGGTTCTATTTTGGTCGACCTATAATATTGTGGATCATCGAGTGCTTGATAAAAATGTCCGCGACGAGAACTCAACTTGCAGACTCTTCTACTTCTCCACCTTTGAGGTAATTTATTTATTATTTATCTTATTTTATAATTATTCAATTTGTTAAATTATTTATTTACCTTTCCATTTTATTTCACTCATTATTTTTAATAATAAGATTAATACTATGTATAAAAATATTTAAAGAATATTTTAACGCAATTTTATGGATGTTAATCACCCCCTCATTGCAGTTATTGCGTAAATTGCATTCTCTAAATCCCCAAAAACGCTGTATTATTTTTTAGAATCGCAAAATAAATTCCACGCTACACGAAATAGTCCGTTTTCACCTGGGTCAAGGTTGTATTTATTTTCTATGTCTGACTCGGTTCTAGTCTCGAATGCGTTACTAATAAAAAGCTATCCAGTCGACACTTGTACCGAAAAATGTCCGCTTCACAAATAAATAAAATAGAAAATGGCTGTACTAACACCTGTTTAAGGTTTTATATTTTATTTTATGTGGTATTTTTCGGGCTTTTTATAATTGTAATTAATTGTGTATTTATTGGTGCAGTGATAACCGTAGGCTGGATTACTCCGGCTTAAAGTTCGCGTACGCGGACGCCTCGGACGACGAGGGTTCGACCCTGACTGCGGAGCTGCCGTCATGCGTGTATGCTGCCGCCAGGAGCCGGCTGCAGCTGCCGCTGGCTGCTTACGTGCATCAGCATACCCGGCAACTACACCCAGGTAACTTGCGAATTACTCACTTTTTATTAGCGACTGTTAGATTCGCCGTATAGGTTTAAAAAAAAAACATTGTTCTGATTTTTATCAATCGTTACTGAAATTTTATTTAACATTTTTTCTGCCCCGTGAGTCGCAATCAATTGCTTAACTATGCATCTACTGCGTCTAAAGTCGGAACAGACTTTTTTAATCAGGTGTCCCATTTGATGAATATTCACTAAAATATTCTTTTATTAATTTCGCAAAATGATAAAGAGAATAATTTGTTTATAAAGTCGTCTGTGAACGTAATATAATAGATATTTATAGACACTTATTTTGAAATAGGATTATGTTGCAGTGCAGCGAATCCATATTTTGGTAAATTATTCTAATGTTACGTTCAGCATAAGTGGATATTTATTCTGAAGGTAACAAAAGCAAAGGATAATCAGATTTGATTTTAGATTTCTCCTTCCATGCGTCTCGTTTGCCTTTTATTTTATTTCCTGGACATGTTCATTACTTCAATTATTTGTCATATCTTTATAAGCACCTGTTTTCAGTTAATTCCAACGAATACCATAATAATATTATAATACGTTCCTCAAATACTTAAAATAAGAATGATTGTCTCTGCTCAACGTACGGTAAAGCCTTTTTACATAGATACATAGAATTTTGTTTATTGTACACCATTAAAGTTACATTAGGTAGGTACTTTACGTTTACTAGTTGAGCGCAATAACGCCTGCTTATTTCTACGGGACTTATTGTGTTAAGGTGTTCAATAGAGAATATTCTTTATCGAGGGACTCGTGGCTAAGTGTAAGCCGTACCGCCGGATTGACCGATAATACAGGTTAAGGTTGGTCCGTGGATGGGTAACCATTTATAACATACCGAGACCCCTCCGTGTTTCGGAAAGCACGTTAAACAGTAGGTCCCGGCTGTCGTACATAGATCTTTGGCAGTCGTTATAAGTCAATTCTGACAACCAGTCTTAAATGGGATACTGTGTTCCCCAGTAAAATGGGTTGTATAGGTCAGATAGGCAGTCGCTCAATGTAAAATACGGTATTCAGCTGAATCCGGTAAGACTGGCAGCCGACCCCAACATAGTTTGGGAAAAGGCTCGGCAGATGATAATGATCTATCGGAATAAAAAGTATTATATGGTTTAATCGAGGCTAATTAGTGTTGTTCGTTATTCCGGTAATAGTGACGCGACGTATTAGTCGATTCTAATTTCGGTTCTCAGTGCTTAAGTATTAACACAGAGGTTTAAGCTTACCTACTCAATACAAAATTTCGTGAAAATCGGTTTATTCTATAATCATATTGGTTATTGTTACTTTTGCATCATTTCCCAGCGATGCCTCGCATCGTATTGGTCGCAGCGTGATGTTGTTTAGCCTAAAACCTTCCTCGATAGATGAACTATTCAACACAAAAATAATTCATCGATTCGAATCCGTAGTTCCTGAGATTAGTGGGTTCAAACACACAAACTCTTTAGCTTAATAATATTAAGTATACCTAGATATCTACTAATTTCAAAGTGAAGAAACACACAATATGGTGTACACGGGCTGATTGATCCAATGTCTAATACTGCAGTCAATTACACCGATACACTACAGATGATTGATATTGTCACTGTCGGTGTCGGTCGTCGGCAGTTGTGGTGTTGACGTGTCGAACAAGCAACTCTATTATACTCAATTTCAGATGAAAATAGACCGCTAAGGTATTGATTATATTGTACTATAGGAATTGAATTGAACATATTAATGATTGCAATCTATTTCAAGAAGACTTAGATAGATTTTCATGTTACTGTATTAATAACAAACTTCAATTAAGTATTTCGAAATGCCTATCCATAACTTTCACAAAAAGATTAAAAATATCATCACAAACGTACTATCTAAATCGAACTCCATTGCAGAAAAAATCTTCATTTCGAGACCTTGGAGTGCTACTAGACACTAAACTACATTTGGACCAGCATATAGATAAAATCATAAGCAACGCGTTTCGGATGTACCTACGGATTTGTGACGAGAGCCACAACTGATTTTAAACGGCCACGTACATACATACATCTATATAAAGCCCTAATCAGATCGCAGCTAGAGTACACCGTTACAGTATGGAACCCTTATTACAAAAAATACAGCCACAACTTAGAGAGGGTACAATGTAAATTCTTGAAATCAGCGCACTACAGATGCTTTCATAGAACTTTGAATTACGCTGAATTGTTAAATTACTACGGGTTGATGGGATTGGAATCCAGGCGCACTCTTCTTAAGACTGTTTCTGTACGATATTTGTAATAACCGTTATAACTGTTCAGATCTAACCAATAATTTGTGTTATATTGTACCTAGAACCATAGTAAGACGAGACGTGCGTGTTCGTCCACTGTTTGCAGTACTTTCATGTCGCACTAATGCCGGAGAACGCGCACCTCTGCGTCGCTTAGTTAAAACATATAATCGTAATTTTACAGATATTGATATATTTTCGTTGACTGCCAACAAATTTCGCAATATTGTCAGTTTAAAACTCAAAGACTTAGAAACATAAACTGTAATTGTCACTCGTGTATGTTTTAAAATGGCTTAGCTTATTACTTATATAATGTGGATAACGTAGTGAGTTACACACTTATACTGTATACATATTGTTGCATGTTTATTCTAAGTTCATCCGCAGTGTGTAATTGTTTGTTTTCCCCAATAAATAAAATAAAAATAAAATCTCAGCAGTAGCAGAAGGAAGACTTTCTAAACTCAATTGCGGATTATTGGTATACGGAGACAGATTACCTATTGTACAAATATGCACGTCCAAAATTGTGCTTTATCTAAATATTATTAATAAAAGGTCTTCAAAAGGATCTTTTTAATTCGTTTGTGTAAGTTATATCTAAGGGTGCGTCCACATCTGAGGAACGAGCACAAGCGCGGATCCAGGGGGGTGGTCATGGGGTCATGACCACCCCCTGGGCTAGGTCCAGGAACTAGGTAGACCACTAATTAAATTGTTTTCTATTTCTAAAAGAGGGCAGAAGAGCAGCTGGACCCCGAGCAGTTCAGTAAAAAACCCAAAAATAACAACAAAATATGTAATGATGTAGAAAAAAATCGCGCTGCGCGGCCAATGTCATGGTGCAAAAGGAAATTAGCAACCTATTTTAGGCTCATTTGTTAACGGCCGATTGCTACCTAACTTAGGAGAACAACAAATTTTTTGGAAAAATGAACGATCATTGCTTTGGGAGAAATAATGTTTGAAAATTCTTTTGTGTCGGCTAAAATATGGCTAAGTTAAATCTTATTAAAAAAAAATAGGATTTCTGGACCAAAAGCTGAAAAACCCTTGCTTCTTGGGACTTGGCCACGACTATGTGACCACCCCCTGGCACCAATGCTGGATCCGCCCTTACATTACAGTTGCCCGAACGAGCATTACACGAGCAGCTCGCGAGCATGCCACGAACGCACTAGTGTCAATAACGCTGCTCGTGTAATGCTCGTTCGTCATATCGCAGAGAAGCTCCCTTGAAAATCAAATCCGTAGTTTGGTTTTTAAATCTAAATATTTGAACAAAATTACCGAGTTTTCAAAACGAAATTATTCATCTTGTTATTTCGTAGTTGTGTTTTAATTGAAGTTGTTTTTACATTTATTTGGAATAATTTTGATTCAATAGTGTATTAATTGTAGATACATATCATTTGTCTGTATCCAGAATGTTGTTCTCTTCCTCCATTAGGTTTTGAATAAATGTTCAAAAGCTTTTATTGAAACAGTAACTAACATAGATCCTTTCTCAAAAACCTTTTTTTCTTTTTAATTGGAATGAATGTTTTACTATGTATTTTTCTGGACAGATGTTCTGCTAGAGACGTCAGCGGAGCCTGAATATCAGTGCGGTGGGTCACCGTACCGCGTCCAGAGGGCCGCCGCGAACGTGCGCGAGCGCCGACGGATGCTGAGGTCCGGACCCAATGGGTATCCTCCTTATTTGTTGCACACCACATAATCTTATAGGTTACATACCCTCGCCGTATCAATAAAAGTCTGACATTAGACGTAGATAAATAAAAGAGATTAAAGTCGTGATTTCTTTCCGAACCACAAAAAAAGCGTCTTTGGTAACCAAGTGGTAACTGATGCGACCGGAGGTACGCTAGGTGAATATGACAGAAAACGATAAACTGTCTTGAAACCCGCAACAAAATGACTAAAAAGTAGGAGTCATAAAAATCCTTTTGACTTCTTTTCAAAACAAACGGAAGGCAAAAAGAAAAGATACTTAAAGGCTAAGAAAAGGGGTTAGCAACTGAGTTAGGCAAATGAAAAGCTCAATTTTGGACCCGGATTCTAAGACTCACACTTAACAGACGCTTTTAAGACTATGCGATATTCATTCTCGACTAAATAATATATCTTAAAGAATTACTAAACCGCACTAAACATACCATCGCTATTTTGTTTGCGAGGCCTGTGACTCCATCATAGCCGAAACGAAAAAGTTTTTAAATAACCAATAGTAATTCGTTAAACGCTGTGAAATTGGGCGTGAATAACGAGTTTCTATTGGATATTTTAAAAACTTCTCCGCTCCGCTCGTCTCCGCTTTGGCCGACCCTTACCTACTGTCTAATAAGTCACTTTCTTATTACCTGAATATCGCGCTGAATATCGCGTGGTCTAAAAAGCGCTTTATTGCACATATTCCAGATTAACTTGTCACCTATTCGGTTCACGAGCTATAACGTTTGTGTGATGTTGTGTCTTTAGCAGTATAAACTCGGCGTTCGATGAGCTGCGCGTTCACGTGCCGACGTTCCCGTACGAGAAGAGGCTGAGCAAGATCGACACGCTTAGACTCGCGATTGCATACATAGCTCTGCTAAGAGAGGTAACTGTCGAATCTATATTAATAGTTTAATATACCATGTCTCTAGCAATTACAGTAAACCTAAGAATCACAATAAAATCATTTGAAACACAACTGCGCTGGAAAGAGGTTAGCGGTAATACTACGGCCATGGCTACACCGGCGTCCGGCGCTCCCGCCTGTGATCAAAACCACAATTTTTTTTTACTTCTTTTGATTAATCAGGCATATTTTAGTTATTTACAGAATAAATACTCCTGAGTTAGGACATTTAAACTAATTGTGTTAACATCTTTTAGGTTTTGGACGCCGACTACGATCCACTAACTTACGTCGAGAAATGTCTCCGTGGAGAAATAAAAGCCGATCGCGCGCATTGGAATACCAGTGGTAAATATACCTAGCTTTCTTTAAGGCCTAGTTTGTAGACCATCGAATTTATATGATAAGTTAAAATTTCGTCTATATTCATAGACAAATCCACCCTAGAAACGTTTTATGTTGTTAGATAATGATCAAACAATGTTTGTTGTGTTTCTTATTCTTACTTATGACATTGAAATCTCTACAGCACTGCGACATATTCCATTTTTATTTTAATAATAGATGTGTTTTCTTTAGACCTAACTGCCCGGCTGTCTTGGATCAATTGGGAGAACCTCGGCGTGAACCCTCAACGTCGCAGCGTCTTAACCTCACTGGCTCTTAGCTCTGACACCCTTCAATATGGACATAACTGAAGAACATAGCCACAACTCTGAGTCCTTAGTGACCAAAGCAGTAACCATAACATAGTTATAGACTGTAGTAATACGTTCTTAAGACCTAGACACCTCAAAATCGCAGGGTCTCTATGTGATTTCAGAAACAAAATATAAACAAGTGATTTTACCACTGCCGTGACGTTATAGAACCATGATAAATACGTCTACTAAGATTAATGACGCTATACAAATAGAACGTAGAAATATATAAAGATGGGTAGCGTTACTGCATTAGTTATATACGTTATATTAGTTATATACTCTTTTTGATATTACGAGTAGCAAGTAGAGTCGGTACAGACACAAATTCTTTTGTCAGTAGAGGACGTTTAGTAGATACTAGGTACTCAGAAAGTAATGCATTTCATTTACTTAACGATTCGAGGATCTACGATTCAAATTTCGAGGCAACGTAAAAAGTGAAAACATTCCGATTACTTACGTATTAGCTGTAGTCATATACTTTGTACTTTAACAACGACGCTTGAAAGATCTAGATAATAACACATCATAGGTCTAGCCATAGGTACAGGGTACATAATAGAAAACTGTGATTTCCCATAATATGGCCGTACTTATTAACTAGGTATCATCAATCAACTCAGCCTATTTAATTGCGCGCCATAACACCACAAGAAACTGTGATTTTCCTTCTCCATACAAAATAAAATCGTCAATGTGGGTTGGCTTGTTGTACTCCCGACCATTCTTAAATTATCCAATAACTTAGTAATTTTAGCTGTTATCTTTGTCCAATTATTAATATTTATAACCATTATTATTATTATTTATTAGTCTTATAACTTTATGCACCTATGCACTCCCGTTTACCATTTAACTTAACAATTTAAGTACCTACGATATATCTTTAAAACCTTCCATTGATATGGTTGGCACACACGCTTGTTGCGTAACGTCTAGTGTTTTAAAACTACACCCACGCTTAAAGCCATAAGCCTATATACTAGAGCTTATTGCCTTTATTGAGCCGCTACTGAATTAATTTTGAATAAATTAAATCGATTAACTTTTATCAAGCTTTTAGCAATACCAACTACTTATTTTTACTTAGACACAGCAGAAAAGTACCAAACAATTAAGATGAATTTAAAGGTATCAAACACTTAAGTAGTTGGTAAGAAAAACCAAAAATGATAAATAGGGTTATTAGGTAGAAAGCGCTCGCTAGTTTAGATATTTTCCTTGCCTTTGCTATTCGGAGGGGTTCCTGGCTAAGTGTAAACAGTAGTAGGCTTAGACCGATTATAAGGAATAAGTCGCTCTCGCCGCGGTTGCTCACTGGATATGTGACCATTTGTAAACATACCGAAACCCCTCCGTGACACAGAAAGCAATTTGAGCCGTTGGTCTGACTGCCATACATTGCTCTTTGTAATGACTACTGGGGCCCGAGCCCGCTATTTTAAGTCAGTGAGTGGCGGGTTAATAAACGTTCCAACTTCCAGTGTACTTGTTATATATAAGAACAGTCCCTTGCAATCCTACAATGACAACAGTGGCTTACAATTCCGACAATGTCTTACCGTGGGATACCTACTATTACGCTGACAGTAAATTAGAGTATTTACCTCAATCCAGGACTGGAAGCCAACCCTAACAGAGTTTGGGGAAAAAGTCAGACCGACTTGGTAATTTTTAATTGGCATATTACCTTATGGCTGTGCAAATTACAAACTGAAATTTAATTACTAAAATTTTACCATTTAAATCATTTTCGTAGGTACCTATATAGCAACTAATGTTGAAGCTATTATTCGATATTGTAATGCTTCAATTAACTAATAATGTCGTTAAATTGTAATGCACTAATGCAAAGTATAGTAGTAGTTAAGTCTACATACTAGCACATATTCTTAATAGTAAAATACCTATAACTTAGAAGATATTTATTTTACGAATCTGTCGGAAAATTCAGTTATACCTAACTTCAAGACATTTCAAGTAGGTAGGTACTTACTACAGGGAATCAAAGGAACCTAGGTTTTAGATTTAGACTTAAAAATAGGTACAGAAACTCAAAAGTTCTTAAGTAATAAAATCGCAGGTAACAACAATTAAAGAATTACTTACAATCATCATCATCATCTTCCGAGCCTTTTCCCAACTATGTTGGGGTCGGCTACCATGCAGTCTTACCGGATTCAGATGATTACCTACCGTATTTTACATGAAGCGACTGCCTATCTGTCCTCCACAACCCATTTTACTAGGTATTAACACAGTATCCCATGGTAAGACTGGTTGTCAAAATTGACTTAACGACTGCCAAAGATCATAGTATGACAGTCGGGACTTACGGCTTAACGTGCTATCCGAGGCACGGAGGGGTCTCGATATGTTCGGAAATGGTCACCCATCCACGGACCAACCGCGGCGAGCGCGGCTTAACCTGTATTGTCGGTCAAACCGCACGGCTTACACTTAGCCACGAGCCCCTCATTAAAGAATTACTTAGAATATCAAATATAAATTCCTAAGTTTTAATATAGTTACAGAACATTTCATTGTTCATTTTCAATAGTCACAAATTACTTGAGTTTTAAAACTACTTTGTTACAATCTATCTATATATATATAAAAATGAATTGCTGTTCGTTAGTCTCGCAAACACCTACTCTCGAGAACGGCTAGACCGATTTGGCTAATTTTTGTATTGAATTATTTGTGGAAGTCCAGAGAAGGTTTAAAAGGTGAATAAATTTATGAAAATGCTCGGAATTAAATAAAAAAAAAACAAGAGATTAACTAACAATAATTCATTTTTATATATAGATTGAGGCAGTACGAAGTCTGCCGGGTCAGCTAGTTATAAATAAATTGTTTAGCAACTTTGTATAGAATGTCCCTTTATGAGAAAGACAATGTTTATTTTCACCAGGTCACTAAAGGAGTTTATAATGTAATTTATTAAAATACTTTGCTTAAGAGGAAAGGGGAGCGGAGAGACTTTCGAAAATTCGGTTTTTGAAGAAAGTATTGCTGTCGCTCTATTTCCCCCCGCCCTCTAATTCGTGCGATAAGGACAACTGCAGCTCAGACCGAAAAACTGACGAAAAATCGAGGTTTGACTCTCGTCTATTTTCTCCCCCAATTCTTAACCAATTTTAAAGATATTTCATATACTGCATAAGAAAAGAATAATCTGTGCCTCTATTTTTTCCTTTTTTAATAATCGTTGCCAAATTTGAAAAAAAAACGCCTCTGAAAACTGCGGTCAAAATCGACACTTTTTAGAAGGTTCTAGTTTCTTTAAATATAACTTATTTTAAAAAAGGAAAAAATAGGGGCATAGATCTAGTTCATATTTATATTACTGCAAAAAATCATAGCCCTAAGTTCAGAAACCAGCGAGAAAACAGACGAGAACGTTTGTATGGAGAAAAGTCCACTCCCCTTTCCTCTTAATACACTTTTTAAGTACTTATTATTTATAATAACTTGTTATTTTGTCAAATTAAACATGTTTAATTGATTTATCAAATAATACGTTAAATGTTGTGCAATATGTAGTTTTAGTTATTAGATATGGGCTTTTTGGAATAAAACATTATATTGGAGATCAAGGTTTTATTTTCTTTATACCTACGCATTTGACACACTTACTCTTAATACATAAAGAATTGTTAAATAAAAATATCTAACAAATATTAACAGAATTTGTATGTAAAAAAGTATTAACGAATTATACAATATCGTAACAATAATACTAAATGATCTATTTGGTTACAGAGATGGTACCTACTATTGTTGTACTAATCTCGAATATGGTATCAATTTCCGTAATAAGTCATGTACTTATCATAACTTGTCATTTTTTTCTAGTTAATAAATCAAATATTAATCGTTTACTTATTTATAAACTGCTCGCGCACAGGTCGCGAGCTGCTCGTTCGGTGCGCTTTTGCCAGATCTAGACTCACCTTTACATAGCACAAGTTAAGCACAAACCTATTTTACAAATATTCAGTATCACTTGACGTCATTTATACTCATGTATTAAAAAACAAAACATTGTGCACTTAAAAACCATTTCTTCGACTAAATGGTGACGACATGTAATGATTTCGAGAACGTACGTATTACATCGTTTAATTTAGGTTATTATGCTTGGGCCTTTCCTCTTTATAAATTTGAAGAGGTAGTTGCTAGCCAGGCCCTAATTCGACGACCTCCGTGGTCGAGTGATGTACTCACCAGTTTTCAAGGTGTCGATTGCTCTGTGGCCCCGGGTTCGATCCTCGGACGGGACAATGTTGAAAATCACTTTTCTACATTGTCTCGGGTCTGAGTGTATGTGGTACCTTCGGTGTCTCTGAATTCCATAACATTAGTGCTTTAGCTACTAACTTTTAAAGGTTCAGAGCAATGTATTTGATGTTGTCCATATTATATTAAACTATAAGTGTTTATTTTTACACGACTGCCCAAAAAAAGGAGTGTTATTTATCATTAGTTTGCTTTGGGAGGTATTAATATTACAAGTAAAATAATTTAAATACAAAACTATAAAAACACTAACACTTCATTTTGTTCACTTAATAAGATCTACAATTAATAAGTCACATTAACAGTAAAATGAGTTGCATATATTAGAAATCCCGAACTACACAAACAAACTTATCTTTAAAATTTTCCACTTATTATTATCCTGGTATTGGCAGTATATGTTGGGATGTCATATTAACAGTAAAATAAGCTGAACAAGTTAGAAAAAAAAAACAAAAGCACACGCTCAGAATTAAATAAGAAAAAAGAAACTTTTTATAATATATAAAAGATATTAAATAAGTGAGAAAAAGAAGGAATAATAAAATGTAGAATAAAAATATGTATAAATAAATAAAATTATAAAATATCTGGCAAATCGAGTGATAATATTATAGGTAATAATATGTGCAATATAAGAAATCTAGAAATAAACATTTAACTAACTTCTCTTTACATTTTTACCAGTTAATTTGCTAAAGAACATTTACAGTAGTATGTGTTTTGAGTTTATAATAACAGTAAAATTAAGCTGAACAGGATAGACACAAGCAGACTAGACTAAACGACATTCGCTGCTCGCCATTTTGGGGTACAGGACCTCAGGTTATCACTACCCTACAGCCTTTTGCTGCGGGTTTTTGGGCACCATAATTCTTTTTTTAATGTGCCTACATTGTCTTTGTATTATTTTTATATGAAAACATTTTTGTAAAAAAGAACTTTAATCGGGTTATTATTGTGTAATGTCTAAATTTTCTGATATTTAGATCTATAAAAAAACTTCCTTATAAAACGCGCTATATCTATTCTATTCTGACACTATTTATAGGTAAAACAGAATTATTGATAATTATGTAAATATTACATTAAAACTATGTACTAACTTGTTCTATTCATCTCAACTCAACTCAAACATACCTACATTATAATATTGTTATTTAAAGTAAACAAAATAAGTAATTGACATCGAATTAGAATTTCCGGAAATAAATAACATGTACAAATAAATATAAATAAAACATTAAATAAAGTACCTATACCTAGTTTACTAATCATGACTCAGCTTAAAAAACTTCTAGTAAGTACCTACGACCTACGTGTACCTCAAGTAAGGCCTTGTTTTAGTAAAAGTTGTAAGGATGTAATATAATTAGGGTTTACTTTGCACAAGCAAGCAAAGAGCAAGGCCTAGAATATAAATAGTAACAAAACACACTTGACAAAAGTCTATGTTTAACAAGACTAATTCTTGTAGTCAATTACTCGCAAGTGGAAGTAAATCAACAATGTACATTATACTTCTCATTTTACTTTGCTGTCAATATTTTAATGTTTAAGTTAAATCAGTCGCAAACAAGATTCAAGGAATGTTCAGTTTAAAATTAAATGGAAATGTGATATTGGTTTCTTAGGTTTACGCGAATGTTAGACATTGAAATAAAACTAGGTTTTACGGATTTTGTCGAGGTTTATTTTTGGATTTTAGGTCCCGACGTTTCGACACCTTTGCAGGTATCATGGTCACGCGTAGACTCCGGTCAGTAAAACCGGTAAAACTTAGTTTTATTTCATACAAACAATAATTTAATAATGTTTCTTTTTGTTTTTACCCACTGCAGCGAAGTTAAAAAAGGAGGGCATTACATATACAGTTCATCATTGGTGTGATGTCATTGACATAAGACAACATTTTACATAGGATATACCTACTGAATGGCAGTGAGGACGCATAATATAGATTAATATTTTATTTCCGTTCAACCCCTAATGGACGTCAGTCTTAATCTTATTTTATATTTAATTGCTAATTGCTAAGAGTCTAAAAATACTAGTTTTATATAAGAAGTATAAGTAGCAAGCGCTAAATTGTAATATCGAAGGATATTGCCTTTAGGTTTCTAATTCTAAATCAATGCGTATGCATAATAAATCTTATTCTTGGGGGTGGTTAGTACACACCTCACATATCGGTGTGCAATATCTTTGCTGCGTCCTACAGGAAGAGTGGAAAATAAATAATTACACTAACAATGCTTGATGTGCACTGTTTAAGGCCAGTCCTCAAGGGTATGGTGCACAGTGTGCCAAGTTAATCCAGTGCCCGTAGGCGCATGGCCAGAAGGCAACAACACATGCCTCAAAAACGTTCTTCCTTGAACAAGACCCAGGAACAGCTTCCAATTCTTCCTCTTACCGAAATCATATGGATTTCGGAAAGAGCCATTCGTCGCCTTTCGCAACTTTTCGTTTATGTGTGCTTCCACACTTGTTTCTCCTCGTCCTATGTTTTTCCCATGGATTATGGTTAATGTTCCTAGTGCTAAAAGGACAGCTACACAAGTAATAGCCATAAAAACGACGGCTTTTCTTTTCCATGGGTGAGCAGCTATGCGCTGAGTTTCTTGGATAGGCGGCACAGGCAGTTTGTGTTCGCGTGGAAAATTAATGGAGTCGTATTCTACTATTACCTTCACTGGGACAAGTGAGCCGGTCTGGTTAAGCCTGACAGGGTGACCGATTAAATCGGGATCATTGTTGGGTATGATACCACCTGAAAAGATATTAAGCTTAATTAGTTAAAAGGACAAAATCTTCATATTGCCTTAGTACCTTACTCAAACTCACCCAAAATTATGCAGGATTTACTTCTCTTTCGGATATATAAGTAAAATTTAAAACTATAAAGTGTTTATAACAAAATAAAATGAATTATGTGTTAGATGTCACACTAGCACCTGTACTTAAGCTTTTAGTTGCACAGAGAGCCCTAGAGCGTACTATGAGGGGGATGGCCCAGCAATGACTGAATGGTGTGGTGGTCAAGACACAGACTAAAAAAGATCTAGAGACAAGATGTATAGACAATGAATGACAAAAAAAAAAATGCGACTGACACAGGACCTGATAAAAAGAGAGGCCTAGGCCCATTTGTAGGAAGACAGTGGGTGTGGATGATTATGATAAAAATAATCTTTGAACATCTTTTTATAGAGATATATCACATGGCAATATAACAGTACCAACTATTTATTGATTATCATTCAATAATTACCTGTATCATTCAGCCATATTACTTGATATCCTATATCTATGCCAGCGACAATTATAAAGGTGACTCCAGTGACCATGTATACCATGTAGAGGTAGAAGTATCTGGCATTGTAGTACCCCACACAGTTGTTAAGCCATGGGCAATGATGGTCCATTGCTAGAATGCATTTGTCGCAAACAGAGCAATGATGAGTGCGTGGTGGCTTGGGAGAGATGCATTTTCTGCATATACTTGCTGCCTCTGATATCATCGTGCCCTGTAAAAAAACATGTATTTCATTTACAATTCCTGATGAATGCATATATTTGTTTTTTGGATTATAGTAAATAGTTGAATACATTCTGGTTGTGTACACTTGTGAAGAATCTGCTAACACTTGAATCTGACATCAACATGAGAATTGAGAAATAATTGAGTTGCGAATTAGCTAGGCAGATTAAGATGACAGAATATAAAATGAAGTAAAGAAGAAAGACAATGAAGTAATAGAACTTGTGAACTCGTTTTAAGAACTTTAAACATACATATTTCTAGTAACTATGTAATTGTTTCTAAGTCTTAAAATATTACCTGAGGTGGGTATCCAGGTGGTGTTACAACACCTTTATAGTAATGAAATACAATATTCATTAGCAGCCAGTTGCCAAAAATGACTAAGAATGTAGCAGTATATGGACATCTCTGCCACCAGTATGGTAGTCCTACCCAATAAGCAATGATCACCACAGCAGACGTTAGCACCGTCACACAGAAAACGAACATCTGAAATTTCATAGAAAGATATGCAGGAAAAAATTCTAAGTGGGTATGTGTTGAAAAATAAGAAGCTATAAAACTAAGCAGGAATATGCTTAGTCAATATAATAATATTCTAGAACAACTCACACACAGTTTCTGATCCCAAGCAAAGCAGAGATTGTGTTATAGTTACCAGATAACTGATAAACATACTTATATATTTCTAAATACATACATATTATGGATAAATTACACCCAGACACAGAACAAATGATTGTGGTCATCACACAAAGATTTGTCCTGGGTGGGAATCTAACCCACAACCTCCGGTATAGCAGTCAGGATCATTAACCAGTAGACCAACAGGCCAGTCAATATGAAATATCTCTATCGAATATGGTTCTAGTTTGTCCCTTTAAGATGGATTCATGACTATTTTCGATGATTATGTTTGTTACCTACCATAATGTATATACAATTTAATATTGCTGTATTACTGTATGTATATTGCTAATAATTTAATCGTAATATTGCTGTAAATCGATTGAATCATTACTATTCTTTTTATTCTTGAAGTTTTTCTGAATATGATTTAAAACATAAAGGCCCAAATGTGCTACAACAGAAGCGATTTTATTTAGTTTTTGTAGCAAAAAACAATGATGAGTCATATAAAAAAAAGAAAATTTTCCAATATTACTGTTTTACTATATATTCTATAGATACTTACTTTTCCTAAATACTGAGCAAAATTATCAACAAACCAAAATATTGGTTCCAATAAGAAATCAATAGCATAGCTTTGGCTCATGTGTTCATTGTATGTAAGAGATCGCAAAGTCAATGACGTCTGAGATATTTTCCAAATTATATAGTCTCTGAAATAGGAAAATAATTAAATAAGTAATATTTTACCTACACAGTAACCAATTATTATTTCGGCTTTACGTACTTTATTCTTTGAAATAGCCCTTGGAATCTCCATTTTATAACTACCATGCCGTCAGATTAAGTTTGTAATGAATTTTATATTAATACTAGTCTTAAAAGAATATAATTTCGTTTTAAATCAAACACAAAATGATAATCTTTTCTCAGAGAAATTGGAGGTTATGTATTTCTGTTTATTTCCCTTTACGGATTACTAGAGGTGGGTCCAGTGTTGCCAACTCGGATTTTAAAAAAGGCGTAGATCAGATACAGAAAATTATGTAGAAATGTGAAATTGCCATATAGAAAATACGTAGATCTACGTACTTTTTGAAATTAAGAGAGTAGGGTAGGTAAAAGTAAATAAAACGACAATTTATATTACCCTAAAAGTAGTAGACAGCAGACAAAGAATAAATTTAAAAATAAATTACTGTGAGCAAACAAAAAATCTATGAATTATAGGTCTACCAGAATCTCATGGCAAATAAGCCCAACTTTACATGCAAATATAAAATCATCTATTTATTCATTACCAGTAAATGACTACACAGACTACACTACACACGCCACACGCGGTCGGTCACGTCACATTTCATTTTTTTTTTAATTTATGGCTCCTCCGTTTCAAATGAATGGCGCGACGTGTTGAGTGGCGAGGCGAGGGGTGTGCGTTAGTATGAAACGGAACGTTTATTATTATTTTTTCGCGAAAGTAAAGGTAATTATGCCCATTCAGTCTATTTTGCAAATTTGAACAATTTTGATAGAAAATACGTAGATTCTGGGACTAAAGTTCGTAGGTTTGCAAGAAAGGCTTAAAGTACGTAGATCTCCGTAAAAAGACGTAGAGTTGGCAACCCTGGGTGGGTCGTTCCGGACCGTAATAGTTCTCGGAACTATGTCCTTCAGAGGAACGATATCGGTTCAATCCGAACCATCAACTGAAGTCGGTCCATCGTTCCTGCCAGTTCCTGGATGCGACGCGGTCACGTGGTTTACTCGGAACGAACGAACTGCGGACCGGACGTTACAAAGACGCGTGAATCATTTCAATTTTGAACCTTATTACAATGTACTAAAAGCTACACCCGAAACGCGCTATGGACGACTGCGTGTCAGCGATGACGAGCTATGTGACTCTTAATACATTTAGTTAAGGGTCAAATTGGAATGATTCGTGTGCAAAATGACTGACTATTCACTATATCTACTGTTAGGTTAATGAACATTCTTTTTGCTTGTATTTTACAAATAATATAATAACTATATTGATAGTTGATAGTAAAGTTGGGCAGGAAATGAGTTGAAAAAAAAATTGTAAGTTTGTACTTAGCCGTTTTTTAAATGAGGCGAGGTCATGACATAGGTCTTCTCTTCTCTAAGAAAAACAACGCAACACTTAACAGTTCCGCGATTATGCGAGGAACTATGTAAATTGTGCATGTGCGGAATTACATGAATATACTAGGTACCCTTCTAGTTCCGCGAACATGTTTCCTGCACCTAGTTCCGAGAGTGGAAAGAAACGTTCCATGTTCAATCCGCTAGAGGACATGATTAGCGCATCTCTACGGATTACGTATAGACCATAGAGAAAAGTAATTAAGTAGGTATAGACTATAGATAGTACAAGTCTGTACAAGTTACGACAGCAATTGTCACAGAATAAAATTAAATAATATTCTATGCCCACAAAAAAATAATCAAATTTTCTAAAGGGCCTTAATAATGTTTAGGATGAATCATGAACCTAACTTTTGGTCCACGGTTGATTTAAATAGATTATTTCAAAGCCATGTTAAACCCAATTACCCAAGGCCAGATACATCTGCCCAGCAGTGGGTCAATTAGATGCTGTTATTATTAAGTGTATTTACACAGGTGTTGGTAGGTATTTGGGTAGCTGTAAGATTAGATTATAATATAGTATACCTGTATTGGCATAACATTGTCACTCGGTACCTATAATTGAGACTAGAATGTCATTGCTCTCGGTGGACGAGTCAAGTTCTAAGGGAAGCATGGCAGAAAAGATTTTAGCGAGTGAACCGAGAGCAAATTGGTAGTCTAACATAATTTGTTGTAGATATTTATTGCAGGAGGTACACAAGCTACAAGAAGGGAGTAGTGTTTTTAGTGTTACATAAATCTGAATTCACCATCAACAAGCTTTGTGATGAACGTTTGGTTATAAGAAGTCTTTTTTCTAATGTTCTCAGTCAGGCAACATATTTTGCTTTGCAGAGGAACAATTCAATAATTATCAGGGAATATAAAAATGAAACTAGTAAAGATCAATATTCAAAGAGTTTTATTAAGGAAAAAGTATCACATCACAAACTGAGTTTGAAGGCATGAAAGCTTACAAAATCGTAATGACTATTTTTCTGTACATTGTTTAATTCAATCACAGCGACAACATCAGCTTTGTTGAACATAATGATAGATTTGATCACTTTTTCTATGAACTAATACAATCAATCGTGAGACATTTACAATGATCTATCAATTATAATGAGATCATTTTTTTTTTATACTTATTATTTAAAAGGAATGACGTGGGATAAGTACCAACATTACAATATTGATGGCTGAGATAATAAGAGTTTTTTTTTTAAGTAGACAGACACTCGCCTGTTACATACAATAATAATATAAAAGACTTATTCTAAATAATCCGATGAGATCGTTACTTTGCATCTAAATCATAGATTACGCCCAATGACCTTTATAATTTACAGTAATTCTTAACTATCATAGATTAAATAATCATTATTATAAATAATATCAGTACTTTCAGACAAATTCTTATTTATTATTTTTAAGATTTAATTATTTATGTTTCTGTAAAAGTATATAACAAAATAAAATAATTTAGATTTGGTATTCATTTAAAGTTCCCGAAAAACTCGTGAAATTTTAGCATCACCATATATAGCTGATTCTTAGTTACGAAAAATCAATAATTGTACGTAAATATGTACTAGATCTCGTATATTTGAAGTGGAATATGTTTTACATTTTCACTTAATATTTGAACTATTTATCATTATATATCAAGCTAGAAGTATGGTGATAGAAGACCCTTTAGAAAGATATTGCTCAAATATAATTTTGAACTTTTACAGTTACATATACTATACTTACTGCCTACATTGCATACTAATCATATAATAATATAAATCGTATTAATTATAACTAATAAGATTGATAAAGATTTACTTACAATACATCTACTATGAATACTGTATATAATTAAGTAAAGATTCTTATTCGAAGACAAGATACTACTTTAGGTATATACGTTCATAAAAGTTGGATATTATTAATGTAAAAATAGAACAATTAAATGAGGATAAGTTTAAGCACAGGCAGACTTCAATGGAATGAACTTTTCTTTGGAATGCCTATACACACTTTAGAAAATATTAAATACAAAAAATTTAAAGAGGGAACTTTATAACCGACGGGCCAATGAGAGATCGGCTACGCAGCCGGTTATAGGATCGGATAAGCTGCGTTCGCAAATAACTTGCGCGAACTTCCAACAGCTGCACGTTTTGCTAAATTGGTATTGTGTGGGTGACAGGGTGGGTGAATGCATTAAATTTAACATTACAATTTCTTTACTCTTTCAATGATTAAAGCCATGTTTTTAATATTATGACGGCATTTCATACAATATATTGAAGGCGCAATTCGTCAGCAATGCAAGATTAAGCTAGTTTATTTAATCACATCAAGGACCCTGCAATGTAAATTATTTGAGGTTCCTCCACCTTTTATGATTTGAGACAGGTCTTATAGGAATTGTACCCTGTTATTAATAATTATAGGATGTGAAACAGTAAATATTATCAAAAACTGTTATCAAATACGTCCATAAAATACGGCCGAGTTTGTAAAAATCTAGCACTAAGTAGTAAATTGGATTTAGATAGAAGATGTAAAAAAATATTGTTATATAATATGATATTAAAATCATTACGAAATGTTGAAATATACAGAAATACTATTATTATAATACGAACTAATGGGCAGTGTCAGTGGATGAACACCTCAAGAGACACGAATAAGTATATCATAGGATTTCAAGTCTCGAGAATTTAGTTACCTATACTTGTACAGCTGGTCACTGTCGCTGGAGTAACAATAACGTTCAACATAAATAAATTAACCTAAAATATGAGGGTAAGAGTTGGCCGTACATTGTTACTTCCTTAGAATTCAGAACGAGGACTTCCATATAGTCACACCAGTGTGTCTATGTGGATTATTTCCACATAATCACATCGCAAAAATTTCTACACCTTGTTTAAAAACTAATGGTGGGAAAGAATATTTTATAAAAAAAAAATCTCTATAGTTACGTTTAACCGACATATAGAAAAGTTCAAGGTTATCATGTCGACGGCGTATATTTTTTGCAGGTTACTTAATTAGATTCACTATTGATGTTGAAATATTAGCGGTGTGACTAAATGAAAAATAAACACTATAGACACACTGGTGTGACTATATGAAAGTCATCTTCAAAACCCTTTTAACTAAATTCGCAAGACTTATTGGCAACCGCTGGTTTACGACACGTCTTGTTCGCTTCCTTCATTAATTTGCATTGGCGCGGCTCTGCGTGCGTAGTTGTTTCTGAGTTCGCATTCCGAAGGAGATGCTGTAGTGAGGGCGACTTGATCTACCGCTTCTAAGGTTCGTGAAACGGCCAATAGTCTTTTAAGAAGACACGTAGTAGAAAGAATCAGGATCTGCAAATAATACTGGATGAATAAGAGACACAACAAGATTTAACTGAGAGTTAACTTTACTTTTAGTTTTAAATCGTACCTTTATTTCAGATCTTAGAGGAAGAACAGCAACCAGCCACCAGAGCCAGGAGGGGCCGTCAGCGGAATACACTATGTAAGGGAAATTCCGCTTGAAGGAACCGAAAGCAGCTTCAATATCTTCCTTCACCTGTGTGTTCAGCGTGTTTATCCAGCGCAAAGCTTTTAATAAGACCCGGTTGGCTACTATGTTTAGTTGAATATCGGTCACGCCTTGAACAGGAACGTCGACTATTGGCAATATTCGAGCTACCTCACACCTGGAACAGAAGTAACATAGTATGAATTTAAGTCATTTTATGGTAAGCATAAGCCTTGAGCTTAATATTACTATTTTTAGTTGTTAGTTTCTTGTAGGTATCTACGATCTACATCAAAAAATAAAAGCAAGAATTTACCCGTCTCTAACGCCTCGCTCTATCACTTTAAAGCGCGATAACCCTACAGTGGATAGGATGGACCTGCCATCTTCCAAATGTACGCAGTCGCGTACTTCTAAAATCTGTAATATAATATTAAATCAATTACTTTAACGATCTAACGTTACTTGTGCGACTTTGTAGTTTTAGTTATATAACAAAATGATGACTTCATTCAATGAAAACACAGACATACATTGTAGAAGTATCAAAACATTACAATTCATTTTCCGTATGTGATAATAACAATTCCAATAGAGCATGTGTTAGATATCGATACGACTAATCTTGTCGACAAATAGGTACCTTTAAGAAATGGGGTTTAAAAATAGGAAAGTACCCTTTAAATTATAAGCTAAAAGAGAGGTAACTTCCAATTGGATATTTAAATATGTGTGAGTACTTTTTAATACTGACCGTGCCGTAATCGACGTAGCTTTTCCCTCTGTCACAGGCTACCATGCCAAATTTACGAGAACCCGACTCCAGCACGCGCCGTATCATCAGCCAATAGCGAGGATCAAATATGAAGAGCGGGCAAGGAACACTGGACAAACGGAAACAGAATAAAATATAATTTAATATCTTTGGGACAACTCATACACGGCCATCTGACCCTACACTAGACAGAAGCTGTACTATGGTAACCAGACTTATAAACATACATATTACACCATGCACAGAACAAATGATTATGCCCATCACAAAGATTTATTCTAGGTGTCCACATTAAATAAATGTGATAGATGCATCAATTATAAAACAAACTATAGCATTGTTGCAATTACTCTGTAGATTTTTTATTTTTAAATACACTTAAAAGAACAATACTAAAGTAGAAATCTTTATTTCTTATGTTATAGTGAAGATTATGCATACTTACGTAGGATATGCTACAGTGCAGACGAATATTGGTATGAGATCAGGCTCCAGAGGTGCAGGTTCCGTTACAAAGTTGATGCTTTTTAATGCAGCTTCCACTAACTTTGTGTCTCCAGTCTGAAAGTTAAAAGTTAAGTGTTTTATGTCAAAGAGAGAAATAAGTAGATAATAAATCCATTACAGGTATCGTGTATAGGTAGGTTTAAAATGATTTAATTAGAAAAAGTTTTATAAACCAAAAAGCGATTATTACGTTCATTCTTTATTATAGGGCCAACAACTGTAAAATTTAGCCGTCACAAAAGATTATAGGAAACGCTGGCAATCTTTCTAAAATTCCTGAGTAAATAGAAAAACCTACAGCCGAGCCAACACAGAAGTTATCGAATAACATAAACTTTACAACATGTACGACTAAAGGGCACCCGCACACGTGCAACACGGCTATGATGTTAGTTACGATTATGCGCAGTTATTGGCCATTACGTCCTACAAAAACAACCAATTCTACAACTTGCTCGAGTTACTTTACAAGTGTGAATTTTAGCACAGCTGGCCGACATAATATTTAGAAACTGTGAAACTCGAACAATCGTACCTCAGGCTCAATCGACTAGTTGATAGCTGTGTTGAAACATCCGTTCAGTTCGTTTAGAACCGATATAATCAATTATGCGAATTTCAATATTTTGATTATAAACCGAATAAGTATGTTTAAAATTGATAGCTAAGTACTTACCTCTGCTAGGTTGAAAGTCTCTAACGTTCTTAGACACAATGGGCATCGTTTTCGGTAGTCCATAGTCCTCTCGAGACACGTCCTACAGAACATATGTCCACAGGGCGTGGTCACCGGGTTGGTGAAGGTGTCACAACACAAGATGCACTCCAGCTCACTAGGTAAGATCCATGACGTGGAACAGAGATCCCGTATTTGGCGATACAGCTGCCTCGTCCAACTCCTCGGATCACGATTTTTACTCATTATTGTTATACACTGCAATTAAAATGATTACGTCATTCCTTGTATTACATCTAGTCATAAAATACTTGTATTAACTTAGTAAAAAGGTTACGTTACATCTTATCACCTTTCGATCTGACATGACGTCACACAAATAAAAGCGTCATAAAAATTATAAAGGCAATACAATTCTTATCTTGCCTTTTTTCTTGAACTGATATGGCATTTCTTGTGTGTGACCTTCAGGCAATTGTTATTGTTGTAAACAGGATGTCCTGAACTCACTATTGAAGAGATTACAAAATGATTTGTTCTAGTTCCTTTAACTGTAACTTGCTGATGAATATCACATCCCATTACTTTGTAATAAGTATATATCTACCTTCGTAAAGTTTGACTGCTTTATGGCAGTCTTGTAATGATTGCGGGGATTGAGTAAAAATATGATGATTATCGCAAGACGATTGAGAAAATAAATTTCATGTGTACAAATCATGAAATAAATACCTGGGCCAGAAGGTATCGGGTCCTGCGCATTTCTGGTGCATAAGACGCAGCTGCGATGGCGAAGTGCGAAACTGCGGCGGTATATTTGCCCGCCATCAACAATTCCATAGCTTGGTTGTATCGCGCCTACAACATACAAAACTTAACATACAGACCGTAATAATCCACATAAGAACTATCTCTACGCATAGTTTGAGATAATAACGACAGCTACACCTCAAGTACAGATTAAAATCCCAGGTCATTGTACGAACGTTGTGTCCTTAAAATATCATTGTTATGAATAAACAATGTTTAAAAACGATATGAACGCCGAACGGACTTATACATTTGTTTAAGTTGTGTATTTGTTACATGTTGTTTGAATAATAAGCACTATTTACCTGATAAGACATGGGGAGCCGCCTGTTTCTCAATTGATCAACATGGGGCGTCCGACAGTGGTGATTTTGAAGGAGCTGAGAGGTAGTTGGCACGTTTAGAAGACTCACTGCGAAAGACAGACATAGACCAACATAAATATGCAAATCTAATACAGTAAGTGATAACAAGGTACTACATTTAGATGGGATTTTGTAGGTTATGAAGTATTCTGCCATAGCTTTTCCTACACATTCCCGTTATTCAACAGAACTTAACAAAGAAGCCCCAAATGTCTTGCGACATTTTGTCCACGCTGCTACATAATACAATGTTATATAAGCAGTAATGGAGTCAGAGTTTGTGTTACATTATGTAACCATCAGTGCGAGTTACGAGCGCAAAGCGTGTTGCTACGATAGGAGATCTGAAGCAAGCCAAGGTCGTGATCAATGCAATAGGTGACAGTTACGTGAAAAAGCAACCACAGGTTATTGCAAAACTCGTTATTTGGGTTCTGCTGAGAATTCAGTTTAATTTTTGATATAGTTCATTCTATTAAAATATTAAGAAGCACATTTTGTCTATGTAAATCATGTAGTAAGACAAAATGTTTTCCTTAAGTTCCCTTAAATTATTACTTTTGGTGTGACTCATATAACGCAAGCAAACACAATTATAATGTAGGTTTTAAACTTTACAAAATACAATCGCTTATGTCGCATGCATTGCAGAAAACTCCGTGTCCACAATGAAATGATTCAAGTTCGCCACCGCTACAGTTGACAACGACCTAAAGCCTTTCATGATCAATCCTTCATAACGCGCCTGCTGGTTACGTATCTCATTTTATAAAATTATATAAATAGGAATTATCACAAATGAATAAAGGAACAGTTATGATGTACTCATTAAAATATACGTTAGTACTATTCAAATATAAACTTTTGATTTATTTTTTTATTTAATTGTGTTAAAAAATAGATAAATCAAAAGATAAAAAAAACAATAAATAATATTTATACACAATTAAGCTATGGCACAAATGTAGAGTAAATAGACGCCAATTCCAATATATAATATACATGACTATAACTAAATAAGCATGTGTCAATCTTAGCCTTGGAAAATGGGAAAGTAATAATTTTTAATACCTTCGATGATGTACGTAACCGTATTAAGATTTTAGTCTTAATGGCCGTGTTAGGCAAGACAATATTGTGTCATAAACTTAGTTCGGTCTGATTTATTTTCTGTCTGTCGTTTAATGCGCGTTTACCCGTATGACTAAGACGGTGTTATATAAAATATAGCTGGCAAATACACGGTTCACAAAATACGCTGTACCTATTATAAAACATTCATTCATTATAAACTCGAGTAGTTAATTGATTAACTTCATTTTGTCAAGGTTAACCGAGTACTGTTATAACGTATTTTTTTAAAAGACTTTGTCAACTTGTTGATACACGTTTTTACGGTGACAGATAGTTACAGACATTTCAAACAAAGTTATTCTACCTTTTTTAACCAATATTATAAAATACGACATTACATATTTCTTGACCATCTATTTTATCTTGATTTCATCAGCCTAGTAAGGTCTAGTTGCCATTCTTTCATACGGCGTTGTTTATGTAAACTAGGGTGGACTAGGTGAAGATTAACTTAGTGGTTTGAAGTAGGTCAGACCGTCCTCGAAGCGTCATTGCATTACCTATCTTAAAGGCAAGAATTTAAGTTATAGATGTTAATATTACATAAGGATAACAGGATTCAAGAAAGAACTAGCTTGTATACTCGTTTATATTTTTTTGAAGAGTTTAACGGCTAACGCAGACTTGGATTGTTAGCGCGCAGTTAGCACCAATTAAAATGGGTTGTTCATTAAATACACTATTATTTCATCCTTTATTAAATTCCAAGTTATTTTATTCGTATATTTATAGGATGTGTCACACACACTAAATCACTTAATCGAGAAAAGATGTCAATTTGAAATTAAATAAGCCGTTTTTTTTTAGATTTAACAAATTTCATTCGAAGAATTCCAACAACCGATAAGGCAAATATTGTAAAAAAAATATATATTCTAGCTCAATTTTTTCAAGTAACATTTTGGTTGTTGCATATAGGTACCTACTAATAGAGCAGTCTTAGGAAATCTTATTTGGTATTTAAGTTCACGTTAAAAACTAGACATAAAAATAAACATAAATTATTTTCACTTTGAATGAGAAACTTAAAACTTTAAAGTTACTAGCCAGTAACTTTAAAGTTTTGCTTAGGGTTATTAAAAGTTTCCTGCAAAAAGGTACCCGTAGTCTAGCGAATAGTGAATACTGAAACCTATATAACGGTCGTAACGTAACCTGCGACCCAGCGGCGTTCTCCATTGCATCGTCGACAATGTCGTTGCGTAACAGCAATGTAACAAACAAATGGCCGATTTACATAATAGCCTTGTCGGTGCGCGATTATCGCTGTGAACGCCCACGCGATACCGACGCGACGCGAGACGTGGCGCTCCACTGTTACGCGCCTTTATTTTATTAATAACTTAATGCGCAAGCTGTTTGTATCAATCTCAAAGAATGGGCCCTCAAAAGACGGCCGTAGTCATCTACTTGTTAGAATTTTCCAGAAATAAATCCACATTTAATCCCGAAATAAAATTTAGCATGCAAACCGTTTTCAAGTTATAGTCATTTTACACAAATATTCAAACCTGTCGTAACCCTAATTAACTTAAATAGTAAGTAGATATCTAGTTACCGCACATTGAAAGCTATTCATAATAATTATCGAGATCGACTACGTATCTCCAGCGTTCTTCTAAAGCATGATTGGGTTCTATTCGTCAATTGCCAATGTTTACTCGGGACTTAAAAGAGGCCAAGGCTTTTAAGTTTTAAAATAAAAAATTAAATAAAAAAAAACCCCGATACAAAAATTTAAGTTCCCTTTAAAAAGTAAAAAATAGTAAAAAAAACTCAAATACATACTTATTATAATGTAGATTTTGTTATGTTGTAAATAATGCAGTGCGCTTTCATTTGAGACCCCACTCGAGTATATTTGCAGATATTCGGTTATCTTCCCAACTTTTACCCCCACAACTTTTAAACGGCATAACCGATTTTCATCAAACATGTCTAAGAACACTCGCAGATAAGTCACCTTCAATATAAAAAACTAAATTGAAATCGCTTCATCCGTTCGGGAGCTACGATGCCACAGACAGACAGACAGACAGACACACACACACACCCACCCACAGACAGACACGTCAAACTCATAACACCCCTCTTTTTGCGTCGGGGGTTAAAAATAGTTTCTTTACAACTAGCTACATAACAAACTTACCTACTACATAATATCTGAACAAATTTAACTTTATTACGAGATTAAAACTTTCATGAAGTTAAAAATACACTATTTGTTCCAAAAATAATGAAGTAGGCAAACAAAAAGGCTATATTTAAAATGTTCGTATTACATAAATTTATTTTACCTTCGAAAGGACGTAACTTCCATAATCACTAACAAATAACATACATACAACAACATAACAGACCAATTCGTATTGTTCAAACTTCTAAAAATACATTTATAACTTTTAACTTTTATACAACCCTTTATAGGGCCATTCTTAATTTAGAATAGTATTCATAACCGAAAGAAAGTTGTAGACGGTTTTAGTATATGTAATTCAAAGTACCGAAATACAATCCATTTTGATACTTTGAATTACGTTAGCTAACGCAGGACAAATGACGTAGGGGTTGGTAGACGTAGGTTATATTATAACCGCATAATAGGATTACTTATACACATCAATGAGACTTCTGATTAAAAAGGCGATTATAAATAATTATGACAGAAATACATAGACTTTAGATATACTATAGACCGCTAGTATCGCTAGTTTTCCTTCGTGCCAAGCGAGAGCACTTTTTGTCTTTTTAGATCTAGTACATTCGTTTACTGATTTAAAATTATTTTTCGCGCAACGACAGACTTATATGCGAAAATATCGACGGTTTCGACATTGTTAGGATAATATTACTGTTTTAGATAGTATTATTAAAACGGCGCGCTCCGTCTTGATACACAATTTACGATAAAACTAGTGCTCACGGTTCATACACTGATAGGCTCACTCTTTAGTTTCTTATCTATACTCTAAGCAGAAATATCTTTGTGACTTTAAAGTAGAATTAAAGCGGCCGGGTTTTATAGCGCTAACTAACTAACTAACCTGATTAATTTATTGTACCGTTTAGATTTTATTTAGATAACAAGAACATTTGTTTAGGAAGCATGTTTGACGAACTCTTTATTTATAGTTTCGTGTACAGAGTTTTTTTTATCATCGTATTAGATTAGTTTCCACGAATATTGACTTGTCAAAGGTCATATTTAAAGCAATCGACTGTTCGACTGCGAACTAGGCCGACTAGTATATAGTGTAGACTAGACAGACGGTTTGGACGAACCCGTTTTTGTAATTTTACGACAAATACTTATACGACAAATACTTATACGGTACTTTAACTGGATTTCTTTTTAAAATATTTTATGTGTGTAACCAAATTATAGGAAAAGTATAAGTGTTTGTTCGCACAGGCTTTAAAACGTATCCTACAGCTAGCGTTGAATAACCTGTTTCCCTCGAGTGACTTTCATGACCTGCGACGCGATAAGCTGTAGTATTCGTTCAGTTTCTTATGTTCGAACATTGACACAAAATGTTTCAAAAAATTATTGTTGTTCTATTTTGAGATAAGAGCAAACGCAAAATTTTGTAGATCAATGTTATACATAGTTGAACATGTTTAATACGTCTACATATATTCGACCATAACATAGATCTGTTTCTAGGTGATATTAACTGTGCACGAAAAATTTCTACTATTGGCGACTATTTCCTGAGCCTGAGCCTTTTGAAGTAACTGGGTGAACTAAAAGGACGTCTAATGAATCGGTATATATACCAGTCTTGAATCGGTATACTTATATACCAGACACCAGTCTTATATCGTTGATATATATTTTGGCCAAGAAAAGGCCCAACTTCACATGTAATTAGCTTATGTGGTACCAATGTAGTCTAGTCACTACTAGCATTTATTTTTTTAAGCCTTACTCTGACGAAAGCCTTTAAGAGGCGTACTTAGACGTCTGTCTCAATCACGATCCGAACAGCCGCTCAACAACGCAATCATAATGCCGTATGACCGTCATGCATCGCAACTTGTAATTGTAAGATATATGTAATATGTATACCCAAATACATTCGACATGATTTGTTTGAAACCGATTATATAACATGATAAAGAAAAAATGTTTTAAATTAAAAAGACCAGCAAACAATCATAAAATATACACCATTATAATAAAAAAGTAAGCTGCTCTGATGAAAAATAATACATAATCAAATGAACGTTCGCTTGAAGCAAAAAGTAGCAAGAAAATAAAATGTGGATAAATAATACACACATAATTCAGGTACAAAGCTTACTAATAAACATGATAAAATAAATTCGCAATAGAGTTCATACGATAGTGTGGCACATTAAAAAGTTTGATTCAATATTTGGGTTCGTATAAAGGTTGAAGGTCCGAACCCAGACTTGTACTAACGTGAACAATTCTCTTTTTTACATTGTGTATATTTAAATTTAAAGGTACTACTGACTAAAACTAAAGAAAACACGAAAGCTAATATTGAGAACCAACCCGCCCTGCTCGTCGTTTTTCTGTCTAAGAAAAGTATTTTGCCCAGCAGGGGCCAACACAAGCATGGTATTCATGAAACAAAAGACAACACTTACTTGGGCTACCGCAGTCATCAACCGACATTTTCTCTTGATGTTTGAAGAACGTCTTTGTTGATACCTCCATACTAACAAAAAAGAAAAATCATATAGTATAATTTCATAGTTACAAAAGTGTAATAGCAAAAGTAAGGCTTTTAAACTGTACCTGGAATTTTTGGGTTCTTGTGTGCTCTTATTTATGTCACGTATAACAATATTAATGTGAACAGATTCTGGTGCAGGCTCCCCACACGGACATGAACTTATAACTTCTGCACATCTGAAATAAACAGTGGCTTCAGTAGACTATATTCTTTTTAACAGTGATTAGCAATGATGTATAGTAAAATATAAGCGCAACGTACGTTAGGCATCTCGTATGGCCACACACGCCAGTAACAGGCCAAATGGGGAATAGACCGCAGGTGGGACAGCATATTTCATTTTCAAACTTGATGTTTAGACAGTGAGCGTATTTGATGAGTCTGTTAGCAACTTGTGCAGCAGTCGCGGTCGCAGCTGGCATCTTGAAGTCCGAACGCAAACGCCGCCTGGCAATCGTTGGCTTCGGTGCTGGGCTGCTATTAAAACGATAGGCATTGTGCCTATTAACGCCACGATTGGGCATTAGTGTTATGTCTGTTATTTCATCTTCGTAATCAGATCTCTCCGAAAGGTCACGTGAAATAATGCTCATAGTCGTGTTAAGGGATGATAGCACATCTGTATCATCACTACTCTCTTCACTTTCTAAAGAAATGGTAGACATTTCGTCGCCATCATCCACCGTTTCGCTAATATTTACTGTCATGTGCTCGCTGTTAGGCGAACTGGTATTACGATCATACATCACATTGTAACCTCTGTGGGAATCCATATAATTTGTTGAAATTTCATTACATTGCAGCGGTGGCACCGTTATTACCTGTTGACAAAATAATGTTTAAGTCAGTAAAAAACTGATATAAACATAGCATGTGAATTATAGCTATTAACTAATAAGACATTACCAAGGATTTAACTGAAAGTGAGTGTATGTACACTGTACACAAATACTCTTTTTAATGTTCTGCAATAGAATTAATAGGTGATGAAATTAGTAGTCCATAAAATTCGCGTTAAAAATTCAATATAAAATTTACATGTGGAGTGATGTGTGAAATGGTGAACTTGGCCCAAAAGTGTGGAACCGGTTGCGCGGTGGCTGCGAGCCTCCGCGGCTCCGAGTGAGCCGTTTGCACCTCACTTAATGGATTTATGCAACCGACGCGAGACGCGACCGCGGTTCGCAAAGTTACTAACTACACTGCGCCCATCCGTTCTGTCCGTTACTTTAATATTTAGGTCACCGGCCATAATGTAATATTTTGACATCTATTTTACGCCATCCTGACTATAGCCAATTTACGCAAGTAAGTTTTACCCAAAGTGATTTCTGATTTTCGAGACGTTTTAGCGCAAGCTTTCTTTCTCTTTATTTCAGTAACATTAATGTAAAATATTGATTAATACTTAGTTCAAATCGGAGGCTAATATCGAAGGCGTCATTTAACAAGTGTGAGTAAAAGTTTTCAGCGTTATTATGTTAGGAGTTACTGATAAAGCCCAATGCAAGATTACTATGCGGTTAATTCGGAACTGTTATCAGAAACTGTTCTAAGAAAGCTAGCGAAATCGTGATATTTTTAATGCAACCAACAAGTTTAGTGATAAATGACGAAAACCCAGGCCGTAACAAGATAATCAGATAATAAATGAGCTTAATTATCTTGCAATGGATTCGTTTATATTGTTAAAATATGACGACTTACTTGGTATATATTCCGCATGCCATGATTCGCACCTACGGTCGGCTCGGCATGCTGAATTAGCAGTGCATTTCTCTGGGAAATTATATTGCGAAGCATGATATGATTTTTAAAAGCTAAGCATGAAAACGACAGGAAGAGTGCGCACAATGAACAGTGAGATCTAACAGGTGTTTTATAACTAGGTACCAAAAGAGAAGCGATATTCTAAATAGGTATTATTATAATGGTTTGAAGCCATGCTGCTTCCCACCGCTCACCTCTGAAATTTCGCATGTCAATTGACGCACTGCAGTGGATTGTTGGACAGCGGCCTAGAAGTTTTGATTTCATACACCATGAGACACATATTTAAAATGTTCATAACGGTATACACTCCACAATAACGCTGCACTAACAATATTATTTTCAGTCTATGTATGCACAATACACGATTTTGGAAGCATTAAGATACGTCTTGATAGCTTGGATTATAAAATACGAATGAACTACAAATCGCTGTCGCTCAAAATTTACCTTCGAGCGCAGACGGGGTGGGCCGCTGCGCATGCATAAACATTATTATAACAGATAGCACAGTTCTAAATATACTTTGTGAATAAAAGTTGCATTTGTATTGTTTTATGTGTTCAAATCACGTCGGACAAATGGCTTAGTAGGTGTTTCAGCCGCTGATTTTCGGCCGATACGGTCGAAACGGGAATTTTATTATTTTTAATCTTTTGAGTGGTGTTTCAGACAATCGTTAAATTAATTAAATTTACAATAATAGGTTTTATTAAACGAAACTTACGTATGCCTCAACGGTTGTGTATAGCAAAAGGTTGGTTGTCTCTTCAATTCGGTAGGTTTCATCATCCGTATTCATCTCCTATAACGAATTATAAAAAATGCTAGCTGTTTGTGTATGAACATGTTATACAATTTTAGTGTAAAATACTCTTGGGCAACGTACCGCGTCGTCGGTTAGTCGACGTGATCGTAGGCCGCTCGTCGTCGGCTGCCCTTGCGGATTCTCAGCCTGTTGAATGAAAAATAAAATGTTATACTACATAGAGACACAAACGCAACGGAGCGACTGAACTAAAGGAATTGTATTATTTCTGACGAGTTTGTCCTGTCATTTAAACAGCATTTCCTACCAATATTCTTCCAAAACATATTTTAAATGTCATACACTATACACATATACACAAGAACGATGGAAAAATCAGTGGTCACGGTTGATACGTTGTAAATTGTACGAAGGTAGTAAAAAATACAAATAAAATTATTTAATATCGTTATTAAATAACCTTATTTCGTAATAAACAGCGTTTGGTAATGTAACAATGTTGAGTTGTTTTGTAAAACGAAGAGCTGCTAGCACCCGAGAAAAATATATAGTATTTTTAGAGTACCGTTCCTTAGAAAAGACCTGGACAAGTGCGATATATAATACTAATTTTGATGATCGTCTTGGTTAATTTTCCAGAAGCTGTTTAATTGTGTAGAAGGAAAATTTTCATAATAATACTATTTATAATTTTAATCTACGTAGGTACCTCTTGTTTTCTATTAATTGCGGCAAGATAAAAAAAGAACATTAATAAATTTAACTTTAATAAACAAATGAAATACGTTAACCTGCGACATCTCAACGAACTTACTGACTTGTATGACAGATTGGGACACCCCACAGCATATACATTCTGTACGAGTGCTGTCTATACTAGACCGTCTATATAAAATACGTCTGCAGTACCTACTATGAACGCTATACCAATTGGTTAAAAAATAATTACCTATGGGAGTAAAGTAAAAACATTAGCGAGACATAACATTTACTATTACTCATAGCAATGATCTTATTATAAAACCACAAGTCAAGACTAATGACTTCAACGAGCAACAAGGTCATTGACTGATAATGTCGCTAAAAACAAACGAATTATCACCAGTTAATATGGCTTTTATCACATGTGTCTAGATAAAAAATAAAACTGTTCTTTCTATTCATACGTACGAGTCGTACCAGGTATATTCGTCCTGAGCTAGTTTCGATTGGATTGATCAGCTGTATTATATATTGTACCATTTGCTTATCAGTAGACACCATAATTGCTCCTCAGAATACATAAATTAATCATCGTCTGAGCGGTATAGTATTGCCTACAACGGTTCTTACGCAAAACGAAGTAAGCGGTGGGCTTACATAACGTGACCTACTGGCACACTGACTCTGTACCGCAGCGCATGCCTCGGTTGCACTGACTAGGTACCGCCTACTTACTTACATTACTCTTTTATCGTAACTTACCGTTGCAAACTGTAATGATTAAATCAATACTGCTTAATAAATGTATAGATAAAACATCGTTATTCGCGATTGCTAAATATTATTGTTTGTGATGTTTACACACATACACGTTTTGTTTAGTTTGTGATATTATTATCTAGATCGTTACTTACTATTTAGATTATGTGTGGGAGCAAATATATCGTTACGTACTTCCACTTTTAAAAGTAGTTTTACGTCCGGAGAAGCAGTCACCATGCGCTTAGGTTAACTTCATAGATCTGTTCCAAAAAAACTTTTAAAAGTAATTGTTTATGAACGTTTACAAACACGCTGCGACATTACTTTTTGCACTCAACGAGTTGCTATACAATGTTCGAAAAGAACCGATAATGTAATTGAAACTAATTTTTTTTTTTAGATTTATGTTATTAGCCTTTGATTATATAATGTCTAGATGGAGCGTCGCCCTACAATCATAACAAAGAAAACGAGACAACAATTTCAATTGTGTGTGCGTGCAGGCGTCGTTTTACACTATGCATCAATATATTTTTAATAATAAAGAACTATTTTAACTTGGCGTCGACTCCAAAATCATGTAAAGAAAGACCTAATAAATTAATGTTATTAAATTACAGTCTAGGCGCTTTTAAATCGGTTTAATAGACCCAAGCAAATGTATTATTATTAAAATGGGATCATCATCAAAATGGGAACAGAAAAGTTCTCCGAGAGCATTATTAAATAAAAAACCGGCCAAGTGCGAGTCGGACTCACGCACCGAGGGTTCCGTAAAAACATTTATTTAAAAAGAAATATGCGATGAAACTAAAACTTTAAGGTTTTCGGAATTTTCAAGATTCTAGATCGACTGGAAGTACCCTTTAGGTTTTGAATCCCTCGCGAGTAGTTGCGAGTTTGAAAATATGCGGCTTAAATTGCTATTTCTTTTGATTGCGTTGACATAAAAGTTTGATTTTGTTACAGCTTAAAGGTATATAGACCTGAGTATTTGATATCAATTTAATATCTCTACGCGTTCGTGAGAAAAGAAACAGTAACTTAAAAATTTAAAAAAAAAAAAAATATTATGTATGATGTAACTAAAAATTTAGGGTTTTCGCAATTTTTCCTTTATCTGTACTATGTCTATAAGACGTAACATTGTACCAAATTTCAAGATTCTAAGTTCACGGGAAATACCCTGTAGGTTTTGATTCCCGTGTGAGTTTTGAAAATTTGCGGCATAAACGGCTGTATCTTTTGATTGCTTTGGCTTAGAAGTTTGATTTTTTCACACCTCTAAGGGACAGGAGACTTGACTTATACTAAAGCCAATATGGAAAGAGAATGAAACGTTATTACTAATTAAGCTATTATCAACTTTGACAACATGTGTTTAAGTTCATTTTAGAATGACAAATATAACCGAAAAGGGCTTAAAAGTAATTTGAATGTGATGGAAACTGAACTATTAGTCATTGAATTAAGGTTCATAATCCCAAAGCACGTTCATTATTTCTTTAAAGTGGCTAAGGTATAGATATAAATTTCAGTTTGATACCTCCACGCGTTCCTGAGAAAAACGGTGAGAAAAGTGATCCTATAAGGGTTCCGATTTTTTCTTTTGAGGTACGGAACCCTAAAAAGGAGAAACGAATTGAAATTCTCTTTACTTGAATTCCCCTTTTATAAAAAAAGTACATCAACAAAAATTTTTAAACGTAACGATACACCAACATATTTACCCACAAAAATGACGTTAGGTTGGGAGAATGAAAAACAGAAACTGGCAGCACTGATAAAATATGGCGTATTTTGGTAATCATAAAAACAAAAAAATATATATGAAGTTTCCTTAGTAGTGTGTAGTAGTTATAGTGATAGGTGATGTGTGTTGGTATTTTTTACCATTCCTTTATAATTACGGCAAACTTTCAGCACATACTGTCATTTTATCGCTGTTATTTGCTTATTACTTAGAGCGCGTAAAACGTAGTGACACGAAAGCGGCACGGTCAGTACTGATCGGCGGGTAAGTACTTATCAGCCAACAGTTGGCTGATATTTTTTGACACGTTTGCGCGCACTTGACACTCCGTCTAGACTATAATCAAAGGTTATTAGCATATTCTTCTGTTGATTTCTTGAACGATGAGATGAGATAGACATAATATGTTAGTCAAATTAACTAAACGTTGCCTTCGTGTAGATATTTAACAAACAAGTTTTGTGAATAACCGATTAAAAACAAACAACGTGAATTTAAATGATTTTAAGAATATATTTTTATATAATTTTTATGTTATACTTGTAGAAAACCTAAAACACCCAAGTTTTATTTTTTCATAGAGAATTTACCTACTTAATATATTATAGTCTGGGCTAAGACTCCCTGTTACGAGTAATGCAGCGGTGTATAAATTTAATTATAACTTGTAAGGTTCAGACCCTACAAACCAAGGTTTTATTATAAAATTACACGAATCGCCTGTGAGTGATGGCTAAAAATAAGATGTCGTAATAACTGGTTTATGGCAATCACACGAGCGGATTATAATCATTTGAACTGTGACGAAAGTTAAAAGATCAAAAACCACGTGGCGTCATGTAGTAGGTAGGTACCTTCTTTTTTGCGGGAGGAAACCTTCAAAAAGGCGCCCGGTCTTATGGGGGATTTATAAGACCGGGGAGTGTGAGATTTTTACCACCCTGTTGGTCACCATCAGCACATGAAAAGGGATTTCTGTTACCTCTTAAAGAACAGACTAGAAGCCCCCTGTGCCAAGCTCGTTAGAGCACCTCTCTGGGAAGACTGTAGAAAGGTGTCCGCTTGGCCTCCCTATGCACGGCAGTATTGACCAGTGCTACCGTCTTCTCCGAGGACACTTATTGGGCGACAGAGTCCCTTCTCTGACCACCCATGGCCTCAAAGGCCCACCTACGTCAGATGATTATAGGTGTATTTTCGGCGTATTAGACACTTCCGAGACTATCACCCCCTCGGCGTCTCTTCTTCGGGAAGGATAAGCCCTTTCTCGATTCCGCTCGGCAGTCTCTTTCTGTACCATCACCGTTTCACAGAAAGAGGTCACTTCTCGACTCTTGTCCGACTTTATCCACAAGGATCTGCCTCTCAGAGTTCCATGCAGAGCACTCCTCAAGCGTATGTTGAACAGAATCCTGGTTATTTCCGCAAAGTAGGTAGGTACCTAGCTATGATATTTTAACCAGTATGAAGGACAAAGGTCGAAGCATAATATAAACTATTAGCCATAAAAGAAACGAGATAAAAGACGATCTATGTATTCTTCTTTGAGGGTTGGTTGCTTTTTTTCTGGATATAACCAGTTCAGAACATAGCTAGATCGACTGATCTTTTATTGGTCTTGGTGGTGGTAGGTGGCTATACTGTGCTAATTGTAGTTTTAAGTAATAACCAACCTTATAGCGCGGTTTTCGAAAGTACAAGTTGGCGTCCGAATTAAGTTATTTTTCACCTTTTTGTGGCGTATATACACAGTTTTTAAAGAGGACAATTCGCGGGAGTGAACAGGCTTAACATGACAATAAAAATCAAAAATAGCAATAAATAAAATGTAAGCAGGTGGACATTTTAAAGTAAACAAGTTACTTTAACAAAAAAACTGGTTTACTTTTTATAGTTAAACAGTTGTTTCTAGAAGAATGTAATTAAAAACCATATTATCTAGGTATAATAATAATAATAAAACTTTATTTTCAGACCATAGTCCATACAGTATTCGAGGGAAACAAAATCAAACAAAACAATAACGAAAATAAAATATTACTTATAACTAACACACACGTACATATATATTATATCATTTAATATACTGGAATGACGCTCTATGAGTCGTCATCCAGTGGTTAATTATAGGGCTGTCCATTCTGCTCGCTACAATCGCTACCAGGCTGTTAGAGCTGTCGCGCACTCGCCGCATCAGGGATGCTATTCGGGATCTCATTAAGGAATAGAAATCGGGCACGTATCTGTCAGCGAACATCCCGGACGTGCTGCAAAAGCGCGGCAACCCCAACATGACCCGGAAGGCGTTGTTGTATTGGACTCGCAGAGCATAGTAACAGCACTGAGTGTAGTTGACCCATAGGGCGCACGTGTACAGACACTGGCAGTATGTTCGAAACAATGTAATTTTTACCTCGTCTGTACAACGCGCGAACCTACGAGCCAGCATGTTACACCTTACTGACAATGCTCTGCGTTCCTTTTCTATGTCCGCATCGTCGGAGAGATCATCGGTCACCCAGTGCCCTAGGTACTTGAAAAGAGTGACTCTGTTTAGGGCAGTGCCCCTGAGGTGACGGTAGGGATTGTGTCATAACATTTGTTACCTGCTTTAAAAATAATTATAAGAATTAGGAGGCAAAAAAATTGCACGAGAAAGGAGAGGCCTATGGCCAGCAGTGGGAGGACCTACCAACTTACTCATATTTCTATGAACATTATAATTTACCTAACTTCTTTTGTTTAAAGTTTCATTTAAAATCCGCACTGTCGTCGGCGTCTAACACCTAATGCCCGTGACCCTAGGCCCTGATTAACCTTGGCGCGGCTAGGTTCAGGGTCCTGGTTACATAGGGACCCAGGGGCCCGAGTCCGCTATTTTAAGTCAGTGAGTGGTGGGTTAATAAACGTTCCAGTGTACTTGTTTTTGTGCCTAATTTTCGTATTCAGATAATTTTAGTTTAATGACAATTGTACACCTACTTGCCACTGTTGTCATTGTAGGATTGCAAGGGACTGTTCTTATCTAAATACGAAAATTAGGCACAATAACAAATACACTGAAAGGTTTACTAACCCGCCACTCGCTGACTTAAAATAGCGGACTCGGGCCCCAGGTCATAAAGGGACGAGCCCTAAATGCAGACCTCATCATGCACATTAATTAACAAAGGATACATCGGGCGATGCGTAATAAGTACGCTCCACGAAATAACGCATCATCGGTTGAGCGTAGTTCGCCGTGTTTGTTGTGCGTTGTTTTCGGCATGATACTAGAGATACCTGCTATACGAGAGATCACGAATCTTTCGTCAGAAGTGCTAAGATAAATCAAGACGGCTATCAACGGTTTTTCTCTTGTTCAACATGCATATTCATTAATTTTGTCGAAAATTATCTCGATATTTCTGGAAATATTTGTCTTGTCGCCGTATATTTTACTTGGATATTGTAATAATAAGCAACATTAGAAAGTCCTGTACCTACCTAAAATTAAACAGTCAGAGTTGTCAATTTATCTAAATCTTCAACTTCTGTAACAAATTGCATTACTGACGTTCACTTAACTAGCAAGTACAATAATTAACCTTTGTAAATTGCATTCATGAAAAAACGTGTAATATACGTAATTTGCAATTGATTTATTTTGTAGATACCTACATATCGATGCCTTAGTTCAGAATGTAACTATAAAATTTTCAATTTTTACTTTTTTAATGCCAAATACACAAATTTCATGCTCTTTCGTTTACGCGCATCGAAATACCGTTATTCCGTCTCTTTCTACCAAAAACGTGGGCCACAGTCACAGGCCACAGTTGTAAAATGAGTTTCTTAATAAATTCTTTAAGGTTCCATGAATGTGGTATTATACTAATGGTCATTATTTTTGTAAAACCAATCAAGATATTATACTATAACTGATTTTAAGTTTCTCAACTGCAGGAAATTTTAAAACACAAACGTATTATTTACATTCGAGTTTTTCACTTAATGCCGGTCAGCATAATCAATCTTAGTGCACAAATGTATTAAATGGGGGGTTTTATGTTTATTTGGCCTTTTTGAAAAGGTTACGTTTTTAAACAAACTAATATTACAATATTGAGATAATATATGATGGAGTAAAAAGACTACCTAGTCTTATGAATAGATGCATATTTCTTTTTGTTATTTTACATGGATTTTCTACTGTTGTCGTCTAAACTTTAAAAAACTTTAAAGCTCTCTCCTCAAAAATGTAAATTTCGTAGTTAGTGCAATTGTGAACTAAGGCATCGATATTCAGGATGGCGGTAACTCGGTGCTTGCCCTCAGCGGCTCGGCCAAGGCTCCGCGGCCGCGACGCTGTGTTTATGTTTATCTTGTTTACACGCCAACGAACGAATTTACATAGCGCGCGCTCTGATAATTTTCTGTATTTTAATTATTTTATTTTTTTCACCATCATCCCTATGTTTTTTCATGTACCTTACATAATTAAATTACGTAACCACCGCGTGGCGAATACCTGCATCCTTCGCGCCGCCTGGAACCTTACGCCTTAGAATTACGTAAGCGCAAAATTATAATAAAAATTACGGTAAAATCTACACACATCATACCGGTATCAAAAGTGGGTATAAGTACATAGTTATTCAATTTTTTACGTTACCTCTTGGGATCTTCTTCCAGACATGTTATCTTCGTGCCTCCGTCGATGCGGACACATAATACGACTGTCCTGACCCTTATAGTTCGTTGGTATAAGATTCCGGTACCAACTATTACAAATTACAATAGCGACGACACCGCACAACCCTGCACCCACCCACGCTATGGATGGTGATGCAAAACTGCAAATGAATATTTTTGAGGTTTTGCTCTCTCATGCAAGACTCTTTGGAACAGAATATGCACAGATTCAAAATAGCACAACTGAATGAATGTGAATGTGTCAAATTGACTGCTGATGTCTGCGAGCACCGAGCACAGAGCAAAGTAATAAAAATAAGTAGGGTATCTCATAGAGATATGTTATACCTATGGAGTGAGCATATTCTACTATATGAAGAACTACAATTATTATTATCCATAATATCGACGCGCACATGTCAAAAAGCGTTTTGTCTCTTTTTAACTAACCAAGAGCTGCATATGTAAAGAGAGACATCTAAATGTCTGACTGACAGGGACTAAATTTGGCAACACTTTTGCACTTTTGTGTAAAGTCACAATCTTGTCACAATCATGTCTATTATACGCGTGCCTTGTCGCCATATTTTTTGACAAAAGTACTCTGTTCATAGACCTATAGAGATATTGTACCTTTGTCATAAATGGATCTTTGATATCTGAATAAATAAATTTTATTATTATTAATAAAGACGTAGTATCATATTCTATAGACTGCTAGACTGCTACTATCGCTAGTTTTCTATTGGTACAAACAAACGAAAGCACTTCATGAGCTGTCAGTTCCCGCTCGCTTAGGGATGTTCCGTGCGACGATAGACATTCATGTGTAAATATCGATAGTTGTGAATATTAACAGAGTCATTAAATGGATTTTAGGTTTTGAGATAATATTAAAAAAACAAATGAACTAAAAATATAACTTTAGAAATTAATGTAGCCAACACCAGCGTCAAATTAATTAATTAAAAGTTACCGAAAAAGTCCATACAAGCATACTTACCAATTAGAAACATAAAACTAAATAATTCCAAAAGGTCTTTGTAGAATTCTAAAAACTTTTGAACAATATTGTTTGTAAATCAGATTTTGTTATTATTATTCTAATTTTATTCATATTTAAATTATCCTGATATCACATTTATTTGTAAATGCTGGTTAACCCGTAATTCGCAACAGTGTAAGTACAAGTTTTATTATCCTATATTTACTTATGATGTCATGAACATACTGGAGTTGTTGGTAAACTATTTTTTAATAAATAAATAAATCAATTCAAGAAACACAAATTTAATTTTAAACAAAATGCTTGCGACAAAAATTATTAAAAATAATTAAACGTAACTGCCTCGCACTATCTCGTCGCATGGAATTTATGAGGGGGGGGGGGGACTGAAGCGGACGGTTAATTTCTATAAATAGACTTCTAACCGATAAAAGGAAATGCCACTGTTTTGTTTATTGTTCCTTCTTGAATCGTTTTTACAACTGAGCACCACGCAATTCACCATTTTTTATTTAAATGTTTGTCATTTATACCGGGAGATTCAAACGCGGCGCGCTCAGTTTTGACACTAATAGGCTTGTTTCCATTAGAAGCAAATTGGATGGTTAAGAGTTTCCATGGATTACTTTTGATGTGAAAATTATAAACGACACAGTTGTTATTAATAAACCCAAAAGATTATTCTTATTTTCGTAAAATAAATTCAGCAAAATTAGGTGTTCAGTCACGTGACAGAAAACACCAATCAGATGCGTGACGTCACAAAGTACGAAACATGTCCGAAACGTCATTTGTGTTGATAACATTTTAGCTATTATAATTATTAGGATTATTTTGCACAGTGGAACGTCATCCAAGACGCCATGACAGTTTTGAGATTTTTGAGCTAAATTTAAATCAACTTTTTGAAAACGAAAACACGTAATGTAAATGATGGTTTTTCTTGCATTTGTATTGTTTTTTGTTCAGATCAGGCACCATGGTAACGAATTAAACAGTGTTTCAAAATTAGTCAACTAGCCTATTGGACGTGACATTGAAATTGGTGTGAGATCATACCCGTGCTCTCGGATCAAAGAACGTTAGACTCGCTCTGGGTAAATGGTTACTCTAAGACTATGTTGTTTTGTGGTAGTTTTAAATTAAGTTGTTTGAAAAGTAGGTACATAACAATGACAAATAAACTAGCCCTATATCGTTGGCCTATATCCAGTGACTGCGAAGACCGGTGGGTTATATTCAGAAGATTTCACGTGATTTAGTAGGTTTTTTTTTTGGTTACTCTTTTTGGTTGCAAATTACTATTTTGGGTAAATGGGTGATAGCTTAAATCACACCCAACCCTAAATATCGATAAAGGGCACGTTTCTGGCGGTTACAACCCTACGAAAGGCAGCCATCTTATTTGCCCAATTTTTGCAGGTATGCACGTTGATTTCGTAGGTATGGCAAGTCCATATTAGGTTTCTAAGTCAGAAGGTCGGTGGCGGTGGGGTATTTGCGAGCTAAAATAGTCAAAGCCTTGTCAAAGCACTGAAGTCGATCGTTTGTCAATGCTCTGGCTGAAAGGCAAATCTACATGATTTTAAATAATTTGTTCCCAACTAGGTGTCGCTAACGTGCTTTGTTGAGAATCTGAAAATATTATGTTAAGTTTGGCCTTGATTTATCAGATACAATTCTATTAATTTGAATTTTATCACTTGATGAACAAAAAATACGGATCTTGAGTAAAATAGTATTTAACATTACGAATTTGCACCAAATTTATAATAATCTTATGTTGGTAATAACGCCATCTATTGTCTAAACCACAGAGTACATTAAAATTTGTAAAACTATCTGTAAGTCTAAACAGAGTGAGCACCTTTTACTAAATTCGCTTCTGGTGGTTATTTTTTCGTTATTTTTTTATCGTTTATAATCAAACAATATTTATAGTAAAATAAATTAATCGATAAAATCGCTTAAGCAGAAAATGTTGTTCTTAGTCATCAATTGTCCATGTCACGACAGAAAAAAAACCATTTGTCTATGGAACATATGGAAGTTCGTGCGAAACCACTGAAACCACTGCGGACTCAGTTTTCTCATTTCTGGCGTTTCTCGTTACACATCAGATATTCATGTACGCGTAAAATGTAATTGTTGTTACATGTTTATACTTTATGTTTGTGCTATATCTAAATGTAGGTTGCAATATTAGTTTTTTATATTAACGTTTTAGTGTGTGGTTCAATCGACAACAAATTGACGCAGTGCATAATACACAGTGCTCATTTTCCAATTACCTATTCATGCAAACTCGATGTATTGTGGTGTCTTGCTAGTATAAATATAATTGCACGAAGTGTGAATATTCAGTTGTCAGTTCCAATAAACGTCTCGAATAACGTTTGGTTTTGTGTGATTCCAGTCGGCACATAGTCCAATCGCCTGCTGTCTAGGTTGTTTGATTTCGCCATTGCGATGTTTAAAACTTAAAGTTTGAATGGGGGATCAAGTGCTGTCGCCAAATTTAAGAGATAGCACCATGGACGACGACGGCGATGATAAGGATGATACAAAAAGGTGCGGAATTTATTTATTAAAAACATACATTAGGTACTCTTGTAAAACGATAGATTGAAATGTAATTATTTTGTGCAATTTGCTAAACATTGCATTTATACCGCTAGTCTAGTTGTCCGACCATTATACATTGCCGTCAGAGTAGTTTTCAGAGTAGTCTTCGGTTTCCAAGGACACTGAAGTAATTGCTGAATAGTTACAGTACATCTTTGGATGAGTGAATGTCTACCCAATCTCTACAGCTCAATTACTGGGTTATACTGCAATCTTGTCATGATTAGATGCCAGAATTTTATATACATACATACATATAATCACGCCTGTTTCCCGTAGGGGTAGGCAGAGACCACTTCTTTCCACATGCTACGATCCTTACATACTTGTTTCGCTTCGTCCACTTTCATTTTTCCCTTCATACATGCTCTTCGGTTTAGGGTAGGTACTCTTGACCTTTTTTCAAGATGTCTCCGATTTGGTCTCAAAACGTCCGCCTAGGTCTACCCCTTCCAACACTTTCATTCACACTTGTCCCATACACTCTTTTCGTCAATCGTTCCTCATTCATTCTCTCGACATGGCCAAACCATCTCAGCATACCTTTCTCAATTTTTGTCACTACATCTTCTTTCAGACCACAATGTTTCCTTATCTCACTATTTCTTATTCTGTCACTCAGTTTAAACACCTATCATACTTCTTAACGCTCCCATCTCAACTGCATTTATGTTTCTTCTGCCATACCCAACTTTCACTTCCGTACATGAATGTCGGGACCCCCCCGTGCATAGCCAAACGAGCCTTGCTAGACACGTTCCGACTGTTCATAAAGGAGTGCAAAGCTCCATTCACCATGTTTCCTGCATTCACTCTTCTTTCAATATCACTCTCACACTTTCCATCTCTTGTAAACTTTGAACCCAGATACACAAACTCATTCACCTGTTCAATTTGTTCATCTCCAATCACGATTGCAGTCTGCCACTGCCTCATCTCTTTCAGACACCATCACTTTCGTCTTCTTTATATTCATCTTCATTCCCTTTCTAACAAAAGCCCCACTCATAGCAGTTACCATCTCCTGCAACTCCTCGGCTGAAGACGCAAGTAAAACTTGGTCCTCAGCATAGAGAAAACATTTGACGAGTAACTCATTCATTCTCAACCCACTTTCATTCTCTTTTAAATCTGTCAAGCAATTGTTCATGAACTGATTAAACAGCCACGGTGACGCTACACATCCCTGTCTAACACCTTTTTTTATATTAAACCATTCAGTGTATGCCCTGTTTATCCTTACACAAGCACTAGAATCCCTATAAAGAGATTGCAATGCTCGTATGAGGACACTGCTCACACCGTTCACGGACAATGCTGACCACATTTCATTCCTCCACTCCACGGACGCGCAATAGACCTTCTTGTTTTTAGCCAAACACTTTTCGGCTATGAACCGCAAGGAAAAGACCTGATCCGTACATCCCATTCCCTTTCTAAATCCCGCTTGTGTATCCCATACTTTTTCGTCTGTTTCATTCACAACCCTTTCAATCAAAACTTTCGCATACAATTTACCGACGACGCTGAGAAGGCTTATACCGCGGTAATTTATGCAGTCCTGTCGTGACCCTTTCCCCTTCTACAATGGCACGATAACGGGTTTGCACCAATCTCCCGGCACTTGCCCATTGCGCCAGCATAAATTGAAAAGGCGGTACAGCTCGTTAGCCACTATGCCCTGTCCAGCCCTCAGCATCTCGACGGTAATCCTGTCATACCCCGCAGCCTTACCTAATCTCATACTTTTCAACGCTTTCACTATTTCATCAATTCTTATCTCACTTTCATCACCATTTATATTAGTTTCCATGGAAGGTGCCGGACGTTGTACCTGCACTTCCTCTCTTTCAAACAAACTTTCAAAATACTCTTTCCATCTCTTTAACACAGAATTTTAATTATTAATATTTGTTATTTATCAGTTCAAAACAGCTGAAACTCTCAAAGTTTTATTTATGAATACTTTCAAGCACACCAGGTCACATACAAACATTTCAGTCAAGCTTATCAATCCATATGGCTTTTACACTAACATCATTTTACTGTGTTGATAGGAGGACTCGGAACCTTAGTGAGAAGAAGAGGAGAGACCAATTTAATATGCTGGTCAATGAACTTAGCTCTATGGTCTCTACAAACAACAGAAAAATGGATAAATCCACTGTTCTGAAATCCACAATATCTTTTTTGAAGAACCATAATGGTAAGTTGATGTTGTCTTAAGTTGTGTTTGAATATAAAATGGTCTAGGGATTTTATAGACTACCTACCTACAAATAGTCCGGAGAATTAATCAAAACCATACACCAGCTAAATGTGCAGATGTCTTAAAAACAAAAAAGAGATGTTCATACATCTTCCACTACTCATTATTACTTAGTGTCCTACCAAACCACACTAATATTATTTTCTTACATAATAACATGGTAGAGGGCTCAGTTATGTTGTTGTTGTTGTGGTCCTAAGGCACCCCGCTGGTGCAGAGGGCGCGGGCGTTAACAATGCTGCCATTAATGTCGCAACTTACTAGGCCAATAAATTTAAGATCGACACAAAAAGATGAAGAATGAGACTAAGTGTTTTGGCCAGCCAATCACAGTCGTGGTCAGTTGATTAGACAACGGATTAAATTGATCAGCCATTTACAGACTGCTTATTAGAATGCCTTACAACAAGAACAATAGTCTATTTAGTCAAGTCTCCACTTGATTATTTTTCCCCCTTTGCTATTTGATGGTCCAGTTTGGCTTCTTATCAAAAATGTGTGAGATGAGCAACTAAAGCTGCTAACTTATTGTGATTGCATGTAAATCAAACATTTTTGTCGTAAGTTTAAGAAAATCTGCATATTTTAAACCATATTTGAATGATGCTCAATTAGTATATGAAGCGCATTAGTTTAATGCAATTTCAAAAATGTAACTGTACATTATGGAAGAAATGTAAAGATATTGAGTATTGAGTGTATATAAAATTGAAGCAGACATGTTATTTTTACTCGAATTTTGGGGACTCAAAATATCCTAGTTAGCCATTGTGAAATCATAGCTGTCTCTTTTCATTATATGCTAACTTTTGTGCTTTTTTTTTTGTGTAAACCTATTGCCATATTATGCATGATCAAATTTTAGATGTTGGTAGTTACCAACATCTAAAATTTGATCATGCATAATATAAAAAAAAATGATTGTTATCTCTTCCGTAGTTACGGAAGAGATAACAATCATTTTTTTAATATCATTGGCCTTATTCATATATGTATTAAACCTTTGTTTTAGAAATAACTGTGAGGTCTCGAGCTCATGATGTTCAAGAAGATTGGAAACCATCATTTTTATCAAATGAGGAATTCACATATTTGGTATTAGAGGCACTAGAAGGTTTTGTGATGGTTTTCTCAGCTATGGGCCAAATCTATTATGTATCTGAAAGCATCACATCTTTACTGGGCCACAACCCAGTAAGTTTACTATTACTATTTAATAGTTATAGAATAGTTTTAACTATTTTAATTATTATCTGTTTAATTCATACAAATTATTTTCAGGCTGATGTTGTCAATAAAAGCATATTTGACTTGGCATTTGAAGATGATAGGCCAAGCTTGTACAACCTATTACAGAATCCGAGTTCTGGAACAGATTTAATGCAAACAGGCAAAGGTATGTTTAATTTTACATGCTGTGTTTATAATTATAACTAGTATTTTATGTATCCTTTTTATGGACACAATGTTATAGAGAACTTTTTTTTCTTCTGTGTGACCGTTCACACTCAACAAACTAACGTATCATCGGTTGAGTGTGAACGGTCGAGTGTTTTTCTATACATTTGTCTGTTCTGGCGTTACGCGACCGATAATACACGACGCATGTTCCGTCAGATATGAACCTTCCCTTAAAGTCAATAAATTTCTGCTATCTAAGTGCTTGCAAAGCTGCTACTGATTTTTTCCTTATATTTAATATAATATGTTGTTTTGTAAAAGCTTGCAACTGTTATTTGTTTCTAGTGCTAGAAAGCGAGATTTTAATTTTGATTCAATCGCAAATGTTACCATTGTACAAATTAAAAACGAATGTACGCATACAATAGCAAATGTTATCTCGATTTGATACTCTGTAGCAACTGCGCTGAAGCATGCACAATGTGTATTCTCCTAGCGACGGCAAGATATCTCACGCAATCAAACTATTATTAGTTTATTAGCGATTTATTGCTTGCGTCCTGTTGAACCCTTTCGCACAAAAGCATTCAAGATGAACGATTGTATTGAACCTATGACCTGATTCAAGCCTATTATTTATTTTAAATAATTTTAATAAAATTTTCTTAAATTCAAACAAATAACGTACATTTACTGTAGATAGGTACTCTGCTATGCTTAAAAATATGAGTTGCCTAATAGAAAATAAACACTTGAAAGTATTTATTCTTGATAAATAAACAGTATTCATAAACATAAACTTTAAAACATGTCTTGTAACTTATTCTTCCATGAAATGGTAGGTTCAAATTGAAGGTTCAAATTGAATTGCGAAATTACTTCCCTTTTTAACCGACTTTAAAAAAAGGAGGTTCTCAGTTTGACATGTATGTATGTATGTATGTATGTTTGTCCGCGATTATGCCGCGTTTGGCTGAACCGATTTTGATCCGGTTTTCAAAAAATAGTTTGTTAGATCAAGGAGAAGGTTTTAGTATTTATTATTTAACCGACTTGAAAAAAGGGAGGTTCTCAGAATGACCTGTATGTATGAATATTTTGACGCGATTATCTAGCGTTTGACTGAACCGATTTTGATACGGTTTTCAGAAAAGTGTTTGTTAGACCAAGGAGAAGGTTTTGGTATTCTACAGGGTGTCCAGTAAATAGTCCGACAAACTGTGGTGGCTGATACCTTAGGTCAGGTCGTATCAAATGAACACAACATATGTTCCCTGAAAAGTTACAGGTTTCGAGTTACAATCGATTTTCGGAAATTTTAGTATTTTCTACCTTGCATCAGACTTTTCCATTTTTCTTGCTGATTAATAGCTTTCATAATACTTTTTGTACATCAAATTAATCTTGAATAGTTACTCTACGCTTTAGTAAGTCTCATATTCATCTAAAAGAAGAATATATTGACAAAAAAGCCATTCGCTTAACAATTTTCACTTTTCGTTTTTCTTACTGCTCCTTTTTGAACTGTAGTGGTGAAAAATAAATGTATGTAGGAGTTTTGTACAACAATCTTAAAAACTTGCTTGAATATTGGTGATTTTGGGAAGGTACAATACTTGCGTATTTTCCTTACAAAAAAAATTTGACAATGTTAAATGAGCTGACCCCAACACACGCTTTAAGTGAAATTTTGCCGACTTCACTGCTGACTCCTACAAACCCCCGAAGTGTGGAGCATAAGCTGGTTGAAAATTGAATTTGATTCCCTCCCCTGAGGCGAACTTTACAATGTCATGGGAAGCAGAGGAAATAAATTCTGATAGTTCCTTTGAAGCGGCTAGAAAGTTTTGTCCGTTATCAGAGAAGATCTCTGTTGGTTTCCCTCTGCGAGAAATAAAACGACGAAGAGACAAAATGAAAGCATCTTTTGAGAGTTCACTGACTGCTTCAAAATGGACGCACTTATATTTAAAACATACAATTACACAAAGATAACACTTCGTGATCTTGCAACCTCTACCCTGCCTATCAGCAATAAGAAAGGGTCCGGCGAAATCAATACCAGTAGCCTCAAATGGGAAGCCAGAATTTACTCTCTGTGCAGGTAAGGTAACATACCCATTATTGGTGTTAACGTCTTCTCTGCTACTCTTCTACACACAACACATTGCCTTGCTGTTGTAGTACGAGCCAGATCCCTTCCAGTTAGAGGCCAGACAAATTCTCTAATTGACTACAACAGCAGCTGTAGACCAGCATGAAGAAGACGAATATGTTGACGCTGAAATAACAACATTGCGAGCTTGTGTTTTCCTTGTAACAACATTGGATGTTTTTTATTGTATGAATAACAAGAATTGTCCAACCTTCCTCCGACCCTAATTATGTCATGTTCATCTTAAAACGGACTCAATGAAAGAATGTGTCTACTACTAGGACTTAAGGGTTTTTCATACCGGAGAAGGGTTAATTCCCCTTGAAATGTTTGAGTTTGTGATAACTTTACTAAAAATTCGGGTGACCTTCTGAGTTCATCAGGCTGCAAAACACCAGTTTTTTTGTTGGTAGGATTTTTACAATTATATGTGAGAATCTAAGCACAAGTGCAAACGAATTCTGCAAAAAATTCAAACTTGAGTATTTGTCAAAATCTATACTAGCTGTACCCGGCATGCGTTGCAATGCAATTTTTTCTACCTAGCACCTGCCTACTACCTACCTACTACCACTTAGGGGTATGAAAAATAGATAGTAGCCGATTCTCAGACCTACTGTATATGCACATAAAATTTCATAAAAATCGGTCAAGCCGTTTCGGAGGAGTATGGTAACTAACATTGTGACACGAGAATTTTATGTATAAGATTTACTTTTACTTCAGGTAAATATTTTTCCAATTGTTTACTGAGGTTATCAGGCCATGATGAATCAGCCTGTAGCAAGAAATCGGGACCATGCCACCATAATTTACATTGTTTAATTTTATTTGCATCTACACCTCTCGACGCTAGATAGGCTGGGTTAAGATCAGTGGATACGTGTCGCCATTCAGATTGGTCAGTCAATTCTAAAATGACACCAACTCGATTGGCTACAAATGTTTTCAATTTGTTATAGCTCATACCTATCCAAGACAGTGCAATAGATGAGTCTGTCCAAAATACCTTGCGAGATATTACACATCGCAGAGCGCGACATACGGCGCCCGCGAGCTGCGCTCCGAGCAGACAAGCACACAGCTCGAGCCGGGGTATAGTGGTCGGTTTTACAGATGCCACCCTGACTTAGGCACACAAAAGGTTAACTGTAACATTACCTAATTCATTTGTGGATTTAAGATAAATACATGCTGCATATGCTTTCTGAGATGCATCACAAAAACAATGCAGCTCTATACTAGTAGGTGATTTACACAGAACGTGTCTAGGTATATGTAATGTCTGAATTTGTTTCAAATTGGTTGCAAATGTGTTCCATAACTGACTAATATCACTCGGAACTGGCTCATCCCAGTTAATCTTTGCAATCAATTTTATGCTCATAATTAATTGGAAAATTAATAAAGTCATCGTTAGGATTCCATCCCACACCTAATGTGTGCGATGAAGAACTAATAGTTAAGTTGTGTTGATTGTTCTGTGGCTCAACTAAAATACATGGCAAGTTGGACCTATACTTGCGTAAATTAAAGCAACCAGCTGATAAAGCATTTTCTACTGATTCCTTAATGTTTACCAAATCACTGCTATTCTCACACCCAGTCAACAAATCATCAACCAGAAAAGTTCTCTGAATTATCTAGACACACGGCAGTGTGTCCGCCAAGTTCGAGCAAAAAAAAGCGACACACCGGCCGTGGGTTATATTACACGAACAATTTCGACCACCCTATAACTCAAAACATATTTTATCTACGCATATGAAATTTCGAGGGTCTGTTGACATCCCCTTAATTGTCTAGAATACAAAATTTCATTATTCTACCTATAGCAGTTCTTGAGATATTGACGTCAGAAAATCGCTATTTTTACTATACACTCACTGATTCACTGATTCACTGACTCACTGACTCACTGACTCACTGACTCACTGACTCACTGACTCATCAAAAACCTAGACCACTTCCAATGGTCGTACTGACTTGAAATTTGGCATGGAGATAGGTCTTAAGGTCAAAGTAAAGGGAAAAATCTGAAAACGGCCAAGTGTGAGTCAGTTTTAAAAATAGCGAAGGTGTAACTTTTTTCTACTATGAAGTCATAATGAACTAAATGACTGTATCTTCCAATGGTCGTACCGACCTGAAATTTGGCTCGAAGGTTTGTCTTTAGGTCGAAATAAAGTAAAAATCTGAAAACGGCCAAGTGTGAGTCAGTTTTGAAAACAACGAATGTGTAATTTTGTTCTACTTTAAGTAGGTATGGAGTGGAAATGAGATAAGACTTATTTAAATTTAGAGACATACCAATTTAAGACTATACATGTTAGTCTTAAAGACAAGAACAATAAAATTGTTCACCACTCTGTGTGTGTCTGTTGCGGGAACCGAACCCACGATTTACGAAGTGCAAAGCAGGTCACTAGGTACACTAGGTGCGCTAAATCAGTCAAACAAAAATGAAAAGACTATTTTTTCTTGCATAGTCTAACTAATTTCTAATTTTACAACTAAGTGGAATGAGACATTTCCTAAAGCAAAAGTGATAAAAAAATATTAAAGAACCTACACCTAACAAAAATAAATGAAATCCCATCAAAAACACAAATGTGAAAGGCTGCCAAGTTCGATACTATGGGAATGCTTCGCCTATAAAAGAAGTGAGATCTGAATAAGTACCAAGTTCCATAAAAATACCTCAAATCATAAATAGTTATAGGAATGCACACTTGTTTTCCAGCAGTTTTTAAGGTACATTTTGAATAAGTATCACGTTACATAGAAATACCTAAAATTATAATAGTCAGAGAAACGAACACCGGTTTTTTTAGCAGTTTCCTGATAACATTTATTATTTTCAGTACTTTTTAATGATGAAACTTGGCAAGTTTTAATAGAAAATTATATACTTGACACATTGCAGTCCAAAGGTGTCGATTCATTGCATTGAAAAGGTGTGTGGTGTGTGAAAACTTGCGAAGTAACATCATTAAAAAGTGCTGAAAATAATAAATGTTATCAGGAAACTGCTAAAAAAACCGGTGTGCGTTTCTCTGACTATTATAATTTTAGGTATTTCTGTAACGTGATACTTATTCAAAATGTACCTTAAAAACTGCTGGAAAACAAGTGTGCATTCCTATAACTATTTATGATTTGAGGTATTTTTATGGAACTTGGTACTTATTCAGATCTCACTTCTTTTATAGGCGAAGCATTCCCATAGTATCGAACTTGGCAGCCTTTCACATTTGTGTTTTTGATGGGATTTCCTTTATTAGAGTCTCACTACACTGTTCACCCAACTGCCACAAGCAGCGCGTACTTAAAAAGCTCGAACTAGAATAACCATATGTCACGGTGTTGAGCTTTAGAAACTTTGATGAATCTGTGACGTTTTCACGCCATAATATCGTTTGCAAGTTCCGATGTTCTTCCTGAATCTGTACTTGTCTATACATTTTCTCTATATCCCCTAAAATTACATACGTGTTACATTGACGAAATCTAAGTAAAATGTTAAAGAGACTATCTTGGATATAGGGACCTGTCATCTGAAGGTCATTAATTGAAAACCCTGAAGTAGTTTTAGCACTGCCATTAAACACAACCCTAAGCTTAGTTGATTCACTGGTGGGTTTCCAAACAGCGTGATGTGGAATGCAATAACAGTAGTCCGACACATGACCAAGATTAGAATATTCCTGAATAAAACTTTTATATTTTGGATTTTTTGTTAAACGTTTCTCGAATGCTAAAAACTGCCTCTTTGCTTGTATAAACGAATCTCCTATATTTAGCAATCTGGATCTGTATGGAGAGGCAACTTCACACAGAATCTGCCCTGTTCATCACGATATGTATTGTTTACAAAATGAATTTCACAAAGAATTTCTTCATCAGTTTGCTGTGTATTAACTTCTGGAACTTGCTCTAACTCCCAAAATTTGGTTAAATTATCATTCAGTGTTTCATTGGAGATGTAATTTGCATGAAATGTATTAACTCTAGATCGCACTGATGAATGGTTACATTTTATAGTATTGCATGACATATCATTTAAAAACATTGGACCTGCTAATATCCAACCTAACTTTGATTTTCGTATGATTGGTTGATTGGGACCAAGATGAATTTGTTCAGATTCAATTAATACCCAGAATAAGTCTGCACCTATCAGCATGTCAACAGGCGTTGACTGACAAAATGAAGGATCTGATAATTTAATATTTGATGGTAACTTAATCTGTTTTATATCTATGGGTTTGTCTGGTATGTTTCCTGTGACCTGTTGTAACACAAGACATGACTTTGGTTCAAAATTACTTGTTTTTGACTTTATCTTAAGAAAACAACATTCGATGGATCTGGATGAGAGTGTAGTACACCTACAATATCAATGTCGATTGGCTGAGGTGTCAATTGCAACATGAATTTAATGATTTTCAATACAGTATACAATGTTTATAAATAAATGCTTGTGACATTGTATCCCTTTAGTTAGTTCTTTTATAGATGTTTTTTTTTTACAAAATATCGTGTCTTGCACCTTAGGATCTGCCTTTGTTGCGTGGCTTGGTTCTTTAAGCTTATAAAATATGCAACGCGAGTTAATCTGCCAATGCCAATATATTAAATGTATATTAAAATAAACTTTTTTGCAAAAAAAAAAAACCGACTTCAAAAATCGATAAAAGCACTAAAAGTTAAAAATAATACTATAACCTACCTATATTAATAAACCTAACCTAAACTACGATTAACCTATAATACAATTTAACAATTTTTGGAGTCGGTGCCAAGCAATATACAAAACTTAAATCTTAAAAAAAGATACTAACGTTTAAGTGTTAACAATATTAATAATATATTTTTACAAACACAATACACATCAATATACTCAGGAATTACTAGTCGTTTCATAACTTAGCTTGGCACCGACTCCAAAAAATTGTTAAATTGTATTATAGGTTAATCGTAGTTTAGGTTAGGTTTATTAATATAGGTAGGTTATAGTATTATTTTTAACTTTTTAGTGCTTTTATCGATTTTTGAAGTCGGTTTTTTTTTGCAAAGTGTTTTTTGTTTATTTTTAGTGACATAATAATATTATTTTTAATCTATACTAATATTATAAAGCTGAAGAGTTTGTTTGTTTGTTTGTTTGTTTGTTTGGTTGAACGCGCTAATCTCAGGAAGTACTGGTTAGAATTGAAAAAATCTTTTTGTGTTAGATAGTCCATTTATCGAGGAAGGCTTTAGGATATATAACATCACGCTGCGACCAATAGGAGCGAAGCAGCAGTGAAAAATGTCACAAAAACGGGGGAAAATATTCATACTTGAAAGCTTCCGTTGCGTGCGCTGCGTAAACGGTTCGAGTTACCCAAAATATATGTATGAAAGAATTGTTCCTCTTTGAATGATCTAAAAAAATGTCTGCGACAGTATATGTCTATCTTTTAAAATTGACTCACTATAACCTTTTTTAAGGTAATCATTTGGTCGAAATTAATGCATTATTGCCAATTATTTGCTACAGAGTTTTATCAACATAATCTATACTAATTATATATAATTATCATTTACGCAAAAATACTTTTTTTTTTAACTTCTTAATCGTGGTCATAATAACAGAAATTGACGCGGACGAAGTCGCGGGGATCAGCTAGTCTTAGATAATATGGGTAGGCCTTCAGCTGACACCCTTTCATCATCCTCATGATAATTTCCATCAAACGAGATCCAGTGCCACGCATCTCACATCCAACGAATTCCCGCTACATTCACTAGGTCATCTTGGCTTCATCATCAGATCTGATAGTAGAATGGTTCTTATTGAACGCAAATGCTTCACTTGTTGTAGAAAATACTAAAATCGCTGTACGTTTTCCTATAAAATTTGAAGAGTTCCCTCGATTTCGCCAAGATTCCATCATCAGATCCCGACTTGGTGACTATGGGACCATTTGGGAAGTATACCCTTTCCAACAATGAAAAAATATTTCAAATCGGTTGGAAAGCAACGGAGTTATGCGCGAACAAACATAAAAAAACATACAAACATCCGAATTGAGAACCTCCTCCTTTTTTTTTAAAGTCGGTTAACCACCTCACCTTCACCTTAGTATGAAAACTATACTCAAGCTGTACAGAAAAAAAATAAGATGAAATAGACAGATTAATGTCTCTAGTTTACGATAGTATGGGTTGCATTACTGTGGGTATAGTCTGAAGTTACGCAAGCGAAGTGTGTCTGGAAGGATATGGGGAAGGCCTTTGCCCAGTATTGTTTTTTGACAATGTAAATCTAGTTTGGTTTATGCACACCAGTTTTCACAATCCGGGTCAGATTACGCCCAATGATCTTTGTTTAGGAAAGTTCAAACCAATCAATCAACTTGGCCCATTGCAGTCCACTGCTGGACATAAGCGTCTTTCAAGTTGTGCCACTTATGCCATTAGTTAAAAGTATGCATGAGCGCGAATTAGCTTTGGTTTTATAAATATATGTTCGATTGGATATAATAATGTTCATAAATAGCGCTGCTTTTTGCAATGTGTATCAGCTGTGCATCCGATCTTCAAACATATATTTATGATGAACGATAGCATCATACTTCTTTCAATATTTTATTGTTAAGTTGTACCTACCTAAATAAACAAAATATTGAAAAATTAAAATGCCGTGCTCTATAATATTATAAGTGAAGAATATTAAAAAATTCAGAAAAAAAAAATTAGATTTACAATAAATTGATTTATGAATGCATATAGAAACCAAACCTTTTTTGTGTTGTAGAAAACGAAATCCGCTTCCAGTGTCACCTTAAAAGAGGGTCATTGGACTTTAGAGATGAAACTTCATATGAACTTGTGCAGTTCAATGGACACTTTCGTAAGTACCTTATATAATTGATTAATATTATGGTCCAAGATCCAGAGCCTCCTGACCTAATTTGTTTTCTGTGAAATATAATGTTTACAACACAGTGGGTGTTGTGTAAACTTTCAAATTATACATTGGTATACTTTGAAAGTTAATTAGAAGCAAAGAAAGCAAAGCAAAGATAAAGAAAATTAATGACAGTAAGTTATGTTTTGACATAACTTACTGTCCATTTTACTTAAAATTTGAGTGCTGATTTTTGTGCATATAATACACAAAATTGCCATTCTTTCCGTTGCTGATAATACACACATCAAAAAAGTCTAAGCAACACGCATCATTTACAGAATCTACATATTTTACTAAGTGATAGTTTATTTTTTTCTTATGAATGTAGATAGTTAAACAATCTTCATTGTCTTAGGAACATTACTGGCATATTTTAAAAATAGAAATATGACGATTTTGTTTTGTTTTATTAAAATAAATATTACCTAAAGATTTTATCCGAATTTCATGTGTTTTTGTTGCTTGATTTTGGTTGTTATTTCACTTTTATCATTTTGAGATACATAGAATACAACACAGATGTTTTTTTAACAAGTCCTTCAGTTGTTGAGCTGTCGAATCTCTGTTCAAGTTCTCTAGAACAAAATCTGGCTTGTAGCATTCCTACAGCTCTATCCATTTCATAAGCAGTGAAAACGTAGTTTTATGACGTAAAAAATGTCGCAGCACTAAATAAAAAAAAAAAAACTATGTATGTATCTCAAAATGATAAAAGTGAAATAAAAACCAAAATCAAGCAACAAAAACACATGAAATTTGGATAAAATCTTTAGGTAACATTAATTTTAATAAAAACAAAACAAAATCGTAATATTTCTATTTTTTAAATATTCCAGTAATGTTCCCAAGACAATGAAGATTGTATAACTAGAGTGGGTGTCACGAGAAGCTATAAATTTTGTAAACACACATTCAGGGGTTTGCAATCTTTGGGTAGAATAAAATAAAAACAGTTCTGTACAATTTTTTTTACAGGGATATAATTATATTAACACACACATCTAATTACTGTCTTCAGACGATTCAGAATATTCTGTTCATAAAATTCATACACTCGAAAAACCATTACTCTCTTTTTGACGCAATCAGTCAAATAAAAACATACCTTTTGAGGTTCTTTTCGTGGCGAAATAATTTCCTTGGACGTACTGGGTCCTGGATTTTACTCCCTACAATGGTGTAGGGAGTAAAAAAATAACAATTCCTTATACAATAATTAACAATAACAAACAATATAACCTAATCTACCCTATATAAAAATGTACTCTGTGACTTAATCCGCGAAAACACCACAAACAAACAGACGCATTCGAAACTCGAAAGAGACAACGTGTTAGCGTGAACTTACTTCAAAATCTTGGCCCAAATGTTAACGTTCCATGAATCAGATGCGTTCCAGTACCACAAAACCTTAGACGACAGCGCTTTATATCGCTAAAATATAACCCGATCAAGTGAAATTGCTCATTAGTTTCGTATAACACGTACGTCACTTTGACATTATTGAATTTGGGATTATTGGTTGTTGATTAAATTGTCGCTACGTAACTTGGTAGAAATTCTTTATTTACAAAAATTATAGCTTCTCGTGGCGGGCACTTTATCTACTTTCATAAGAAAAAATAAATAAACTGTCAGTTAGTAAAACATGTAGATTCTGTAAATGATGCGTGTTGCTTAGACTTTTAGGATGTGTGTAGTTGCGAGTCGCTTTAAAATTTGCGAGAAAATAATTAAAGTTTACTTAAATTCGTCACTTTTCAATGTGACGTTCTAGTAAACAGTCCATACTACAAAAGACAGGAAGCGGATTGAAGCGTCAATCTAAAAGTTAATATCTCAATAACTAAATGCTCTGCAATAATATATTTCTTCCGGAATGTAGCACAGAAGTATACGCTAACGTTCTGTAAGACTCAATTTTTTTTCTCAGAAAATATATAAAGTCTGGTTGCCCTAGGATCTTGCCCTAATATGGCTCATTTTCACCAGTAGCGAGGTATGCCACAGAGACCGCTTGTGGTTAACGTTCTCACTGGTCGTTAGGGCCCGTATTCAGGGTGCAGCAGATTTTTGGAAAGCACCAACCGAAGACTTCATTAGCCGGTTGTTAGGCCGCATACGGTGTGGCCCGCATGCTGCAAAACGACTAGCACATTGTCATTAGTCGTTATCCCGTACTCGAAAATCTGTCCGCCTGCTTTATAACAACCAGGGGCCCGAGTCCGCTATTTTAAGTCAGTGAGTGGTGGGTTACTAAACGTTCCAGTGTACTTGTTATTGTGCCTAATTTTCGTATTCAGATAAGAACAGTCACTTGCAATCCTACAATGAAAACAGTGGCAAGCAGGTGTACATTTGTCATTGAACTAAAATTATCTGAATACGAAAATTAGGCACAATAACAAGTACACTGGAACGTTTATTAACCCACCACTCACTAACTTAAAATAGCGGACTCGGGCCCCAGTGAAAATGAGCCATTACGCACTACCATTTGTAGAACAAAAAGCTATTTGGAAAACAAAGGTCAAAAAACCTTTGTATTTTTGTATATTTTGATAATATGAACTTGAATGAATTTATACAAAAAAACAATGAAACAAAAGAATTCATTCTTGAGTTGTGGTATTCATTCGTAACAAAAAAACTTAAAGTGATTCTCGCTAAAGTTTTTCAGTCTCTTTGAGACTCCCGCAGTAAGATATTAAACCATTTATGTAGCTGAGGTTTTTATGAAAATTCAAATCACATGCAAAATTATGTTACATCATGCGTACATTGCTATTAGTATATCCAGCTAAATACCTTTACATTTTGCAGGAACAAATATGGAGCAAGTTGATAGTGATGATAATATGTCCAGTTACCAACAAGATAATGAATCAAGGTGGGTTGAAATTTCTGTAAGCTAATGCCCGGTACATATACAATATTCCAAGCAAAACGAGTGAACATCTACCGTCCGTAAACAAAACGAATCGCATTTTAAATATGGAAACCAGGCATTAGTTATATGGATATTTTTTATTCGATATTAATGCTTTGAAATTGACGTATTATTTGTATTTCAGGTTATTATTTGTCTGCACGGGGCGGCTCTACACTCCACAGTTGATACGCGATGTGTCGCTAGTGGACTCAAACCGCAACGAATTTACTTCGCGACACAGTCTGGAGTGGAAGTTCCTGTTCCTCGACCACCGCGCTCCTCCCATCATTGGATACTTACCTTTTGAAGTACTCGGCACCTCCGGATATGATTATTACCACTTTGACGATTTGGAAAAAGTTGTCACGTGTCATGAAGCTTGTAAGTTAATAACTTTGAAAATAATATTGAGTAGATGAGTTATTGTAAGTTATAGAATATACATGTCTGTAGCTCTTGGAGGAAATAAAAATATAGGGTTTATTCAAAGTAACAATTTTATTTGAATATTTATAATAAATAGGTGTAATGGTTGCCTAACGGTTTAATGGCCAGAAATAATAACAGCATATAGGTAAGGTTTAAGGTTCAAACTTGGTTCAGGCTTGTACTAATATGACATTTTACTTGTTACTTTCTTAGTTACTGTAAGATAAGTGGGCAACCTTGCCAGTAAACCTGTACATAGAAATTATAGGTAAAGTGACGAATTATATTTTGATATAGCAAAATCAACGTGTTGTTTAATGCTCGTTCCATTTTTCTTTGAGAAGATATCTTTGCCCTGCAGTTACATACATAAACTAGACACTTATTAAATGTTACATAAATAAACTAGAATATACTAAGAATTCCCCTCATTTATTTTTATTTGTAGTAATGCAGAAAGGAGAGCTAACATCGTGCTACTATCGATTCCTAACAAAAGGACAACAGTGGATTTGGCTGCAGACACGGTTCTACATAACATACCACCAGTGGAACTCAAAGCCTGAGTTCGTTGTCTGCACGCACCGAGTCGTCAGGTATGTTTAAAAATAAACAAAGTATAAACCAAAGTTAAATAGAACATATAAAAGAGGTTATATAATCTACGATCGCGATGCTACATCTCTAATTCATTCTGTACTAGTTTTCTCTAGCTTGCGTCTTCTTTTTGTTCATAATTCTCAAGTTCATAAATGTCTATCTATAACATTCACAAAAAATAAAAATGTTTTTTCTTATACCTATTATTTAAGTAACACAGCCTTACATAAAGAGTCTACAGTTCGAGACCTCGGAGTACTGTTAGACAGTAAGCTTCATTTGGATCTACATATTGATAAAATTATTAGCAACGCATTTCGAATGTATGGATTTGTAATGAGAGCAACAACTGACTTTAAACGCACACACACATACATACTCTTATATAAATCCTTGGTAAGGTCACAGCTGGAATATGCCGTTATGGTATGGAACCCCCATTATAAGAAGTATATACATAACCTAGAGAAAGTACAATACAAATTTCTTAAAGCAACGCACTACCGCTGCTCACGTAGATCGCTAACTTACGACGAACTGCTCAAATATTACAAGTTAACAAAATTGGAGTCCAGGCGCACCTTTCTGGAAACTATGTTTCTTTATGACCTCTGTGCTAATAGATATGATTGTTCGGACTTAACTAACAGTTTGTGCTATGTTGTACCTAGAACTGTATTAAGACGAGAAGTGCGCGCGTGTCCCCTGTTTGCAGTGTCTTCTTGTCGCACAAATGCTGGGGTCCGCGCGCCTCTTCGTCGCTTGGCTAATAATTATAACGTACATTTCTCTGATGTAGATATATTTTCTCTGTCTGCTAGCAAATTTCGGAATACTTTAAAAAATAAGCTCAAAGACTTGTAATAAAATCAAATCAAAGACTTGTATCTCTAGTTATTAAGAAACTTGAATTGTGTCTCACTCGTGGACGTACCAAAACATTGTATTTTACATATAAATTGTGGATAACGTAGTGAGTTACACACTTATAATATGTATATGTTTGCCTACTGTCACATGTATTTTAGTGTGTAATTGTTTGTTTTCCCGAACTAATAAATAAATAAAAATAAATAAATTCTCTTTGATAATTCTTTTTGACGACCTCCGTGGTCGAGTGGCGTACGCACCGGTTTCAAGGTATCGCTAGCTCTGAGGTCCAGGGTTCGATCCCCGGTCGGGTCAATGTAGAAATCAACGTTCCTACATTGTCTCGGGTCTCGGGTCCATAACACAAGTGCTTTAGCTACTTACTTTGGGTTCAGAGCAATGTATGTGATGTTGTCCGCATTTATTTATTTATTTAATTAATCCAACAAAAAATATATTGTAATTTACTTTATTTGATATTGTATCAGTACCTAATTTCGTTACGTGTTTCAAGCCTGTCAATCGTTTCACTAGGGTACACCGAACTGAAATAAGTGTCTCGGTGGTATTCGTTTGTTGTCTTTGAAGATCTTGACTTACAAGAGTTGCAATGCTGCGGACTTGACTCGGAAACTTCAGCAATAGTAATGTTTAAATTATCTACACGGCGCTCGCGCTTGTACGAATCTGAATCCGCTTTTCATTCCATTATCCCTATGCATTATGCAACGTTGTGGGAGCGACGTCATGAGAATGAATTTTGATTTCTTTTCACTGACTCCTTACCAATTTATTTTACTAAGAATAAAAAAAATCTTACTTACATATGAAGTTACTTTAAAGTGTACATTTCTTATAACGCATTTGTTTCTATAAAAAATGTCAACACCGAACACGCGCAAACGTTATGGAAAAATTCCACATGGTTATACAATATAATAATATAATTCCGTACATTCTACGGAACTGTTTACTATGTGGGCTTTAGCGCCTAAAAAATAAAGGGAAATAGCGTTGTAACTGTATATGGTTTATCAGTTTCACAACATAATATAATATTCCCGCAGTCATTCTTACGAAAACTAACATCTACTAAAAGAATATCCTGAAAAACATAGCGTACTACTTATTAGGCGATTGGATCCTTGCTTTGATAACTAAGGCACGGAAAATTTCGAAGCCTAGTATTACGAGTAAATATTGAACGCTGTTACGAAACCTTTCCTATGCAAAAGACTTATTTAGAGATTCATTGATTCGAATCGCGTCATGGAAATAGTAGTTTTGCTGTATTCTTTTCAATATTAAGGTAGGTTAGGTAAATTAGCTTTGGGATGCTAAATTGCTATTTCGTTGTACAGTTAATGTAAGACGAAACTTCAATAAATGTTAGGCACGCACACCTTAATAAGTGTATAATATATGTTATATAAATTTTAAAACGTCAATTTTTGCTTTCCTGCTGACCATGAAACTTAAAGTATTGTAAAGACAAAACCATAAGCTTTAATATGAGATACTGCACATCGATGTACATGAGATTTTTATTCAGGGCATAGCTCCATACTATTTCCGGCCATGTCATTTTCAGTACAGCCCTCGTACTACCTGATAGCTGCCCAAGTAACCACAACCCCAAACTCTATAGTCGCTGGTCGTTTTCACCTGTATAGGGGACATGCACTGGGAAACTTTCAGCTTTTATAAAATGACGAAGGTCTGGCAGTCGTGGGTTCTTAGGCTATTAGTACGTATGATCCTTTTAAAAGTTAGTTTCAGTAAATACATTACAGATCACCTGAGAATTAACTGAAAAGTTGAAAAGATACCTATATTTATTCCAATATATCTACTAACAATGCCATTTCTAAAGATTTTATAGTTTTGTATCGTAGAAAATAAACAGATGTCATGAAATGCGCACCCACCACATCACCAAGAAAAAACTAAAAGAAATGATTAGAGTCTATTAATAGTATAAAATAAGTGTTATTGGCACTTATTTTTACAGAATTGCCCCTTACTGAATGTAAGCATCCTGTATTGACCCGATTATCGACTCAAACGAATGCAAACTCTGCAAAACCGTTTCATGCGTAGAGCCACAGGCGCTCCAGGTTACGTCCGTAACTTGCAGTTGCACTGTGACTTAAAGCTGCCAACAATCAAGCAGTTTATGAAACGCGCCGCGATCAGATTTTTCGACTCCTCCGAAAGCCACCGTAACCCGCTAATCGTAGCGGCCGCGCGATACGTACCTTCCGTAATATCTAAGATTAAACGCTTCAGACATACTCTCTCCTACCCCGACGATAAAACAACGCTTCTCCAAGAAGCATTCGATTTAGCTAGCAGTAGCATTACAAAACACAACCGCCGTATATTACGTCCTCGCCGGCGAGGCCCGTCGCGTATTATAAATAATAGTAACGTAAATGTTATCCTCCCGTCCCTAGACCAAGCTGGCCCGAGCCGGCCAAACTAGCAATAAAAATATGTCCCTAAATAATAAAAACTTAGATCCAGCCATCCCTTGTTGTTTTGCTTTATTAAGATTGTTAGCAACGCACTAAGTCGAGGTCCGAACCCCGCAGGGGGTGCCCTTAGTGGACGTTGCTGACGTAGTTAGTTTTTCCTATTGCTCTGGCTGGAGGCCTTAAGGTCCTCGCCAAAAGTCCGGTGAAGCAGTCAAAGCCTGCGCTCGGGATAACTGCAAAAAAAAAAAGAAAAAGAAAAGCATCCTGTATTGTCAAAGGTCGTTTTACTGGGGTTTGGGATGAGGTATTGATCACTTTGTGAGTGTTTGCACTGCTGTTTCTTCTCACATTGCTTTACAATGTTGTATTAATAGTATAAGATCCCGTTAAGAACGACCTTCACCGAGATGCTTATTTAATGAAACGTATTTTATATTTAATTTAACATGTCAATAAATATAATGCATATGGGTTGCCTAGCAAATTTCAGTCCAGAGTATATTTAATTAATAATTAAAAAAAAATATTTTTTTAAACATTTCACCGGTGTGATTATTAGATAAATTCTATACCAATCGAAAGTATGAAGCCCATAGAATAAGCAAACGTTAGGTTGCCTATTCTTTTCCGGTCACAACTATAGGGTTGCCATAGTATTTACGAGTCTATAGTTGTGACCGGAAAAGAATGTCAAGAATGTCAAGAAATCTAATAATCATACCGGTAAAATGTTTAAAAAAATATTTTTTTTTAATTTTTAATTAAATATACTCTGGACTGAAATTTGCTAGGCAACCCATATGCATTATATTTATTGACATATTAAATTAAATATAAAATACGTTTCATTAAATAAGCATCTCGGTGAAGGTCGGTCTTAACGGGATCTTAGACTATAAACAAAACCTATATTTCTAAAGGTGCTTTATTAGGATTGATGAGGTTTTGCTGGGGCATGGCTATACTAATATATCTCATGTTTAAATTAAAAACTTGTCCATTTTAATGGCTACTTATTGTGTTCATTTTATACGGCTGTCTTTACGGCCTCAATGTAAAATTAATCTTAAGCGCTCAGTACTTATTTCTCTCAGTTTTTGGTTTTATACAATAAAATAAAGCATCATTTGGAGTTTGTACAGAGAGGGATGGAGCCCATACAAAATCGGCTACAGAAAAAATTTTTTTAATGTATTTTCCTTACGCAACAATCCAAAATGAACCCCGTCGAGCATGAAACCCTAGAAAAGTAGAGAAATACTTGTTAAAATGATGTTGAAATTTAACTTTAAAAAAGCCCTTTGAACCACATCAAAACTTTCCTATTCTTTACGAAAGTAAAGTTATACCTTGTGGACTTGTTTACGCAATGCCTTTCTTTACAAGTGTTTTATATAACTCAAATATTATATAAAACACTCATCGAAAAACATTTCGAAATTAATTACAAGAGCCTTTATATTTATCGGGTATCGATATTGTTTAAAGCAATTATCTATAATATCCGCATTTTTATGTTAACTTACAAAATAGTTATTATAAAAATGCAAATGTACTGCTTGTACTCATTGTAAGATAGTAAAGTATGTATATTGTACAACTAAATGTAGTTGTTTTGTTTTTAAAATTTTGACGTATTTACTAATGTGCAATTTAGATTTCGTAAATCTGAAAAAATAACTTAAAAAACTTAAAATAAAGTTTGTCCCTATTGGTAAAAAATTAAGAAGATTCCAGTAAAAAAAAATACAATCTGTTACATGATTTGTTCTGTTTGTTGCTTGGTTAATGTTAGCTTCTGGAAATAACTTAAATACTTATAGCAAAGTGTTAGTGTCTCGCCCACGATACGGGTACCTACGGGTACTTATCTAGAGCGTGTAGGACATGCTCCAGCCAGCTTTGTTTATTCCTTCGAATTGAGCTGGATTCAGATGGTGGATTATCAAGTATATTACTGCATCTTGGGGAAGTCCATTTTCAACAAGTGAACCTGGCCGAAGTATTAGTAGGGTTGCCAAGGCTAAAACCGAAAAGCTGGTACAGACCGGTCACTAATAACCTACACGGTGTGACGCCTAAAGATATGTGCTTTTCTCGCATTAAATTAAATCTTGATTTTTGATAGAGTCTTTATGCGTGGAAAACTTCGTCATTCCTTTCTCCTTCATAACAGCTCGAAATAACCCACTCTAAACAAAGACCTCTGTTCCCTCTAGATTTTCCTATGCACTTTTCTCTTCAGTGCTTGCTTTTGTCCCGACGTTTTCTCCATCCTTTATAATATCGTTCTATCTACCATTTGGAAGAATGAAAATAATAGAATCTTATATCGATTTTTATAAGTAAATGTACTTGTTTGGTTCAGTCTTTGAGTCGGTATTACTTACTGTATTTATGTTAAAAATCATCAAACCTGACATGAAATATTTTTTGTCGAAATTGGAAATATTTGGTGAAGCTTTAGGAAGCTTTAAATAATATTTTTTCTATCTAGAGCTTGTATAGTTGGCTGGACTTGTGCTTATTTTATAATACTGTTAGGTAGGATTAGTCATTCGAATAGATATTAGTTTTTAGAGATTTTGCTTATTTATAACAGGGAGTTTGGATTAGTTATCATCAGAAATAGGTTTATTTAGGTAGGTAGGTATTTTATTTTCTGTTATTGTTTTTTTTTTTAATTTGGTAGGTATTTAGGTTTACTTTTATAAGGCGTAGACCGTATAGATTTTAATTTCATGTTTAGTTAGTATATTTGATAGTGTGTAACGTAGGTTATTTTTAGTATTCTTAGGTAGGATTAGTCATTCGTATAGATATTAGTTTTTAGGGATTTTTCTTATTTATTATATGAGTTTGGATTAATTATCATCAGAAATAGGTTTATTTAGGTATAGACTACAGGCCCATCAAAAAAATGGATGGGTCATATGAACCACCAGGTGACGTATATAGGACGATATAAGAGCATAAAATAATAAGATTCAGCACTATCTAATTTCAAGTATAGGTAGGATTAGTCATTCGTATAGATTTTAGTTTTTAGGAATTTTGCTTATTTATTGGTATATACATATAAGTGTAGGTAGGCGCTAGGTGTTAGGGCTCTTCTATAAAAATAGTCTTAAAGATTTCTTTATTTTTAATTCGGATATTATACTTATAACACGATGCCTTCCATAGAGAGACCATCTCTTTCTGCTACATCGAGAAACGCTGGGCGAATGAGACTAGCCAGAGGTATGCTCGATAGATAACATTCTACACAAATAGCACTTTACACAAAAAACTCATTGATAAGTTTCGTCATCCACGCGAACGAAGTCGCGGGCACAGCTAGTTTCCATAATAAAATCCCATTTAAGCGATTTCTATCATCGTTAACGCTTATAGAAATGACACTTGGCTCCAGCGGCAGGGTAAGTAAGACGAAAAAAAAATCCCTTATAAAATAATTGCTAATAATAAAAAGTAAGTTCTGTGGTAATAACTAAATGATCAGTGAGATGCAGTATTATATGCATCATTTGCTCTGTGTCTAATTTATCTATAGTATCATGTATGTATTTAGAAATATAGTAAGTTTATCGGTTGTCTGGTTACCATAAAACATTCTCTGCTTAGTTTGGGATCAGATGACCGCGTGTGAGTTGTCCCAGGTTCTTATATCTTAGGTAGCGTAGGGTGCTCGCGTTCTGCTCGCGAGCGGCGCGCGCACGTTTGGCGGACGGCGTTATTGTCACTGGTGTGTTCGCGGCATGCTCGCGAGCTGTTCGTGTAAGGGTGCGTCCACATCTGACGAACGAGCATAACACGAGCAGCTCGTGAGCTGCTCGCGAACGCACTACTGTTAATAACGCCGTCCGCCAAACTTGCTCGCGCCATGCTCGTGTAATGCTCGTTCGTCAGATGTGGACGCACCCTAATGCTCGTTCAGTTATCTTAGCAACGGTCATCATTGTCTTGTAATTGGTTAATGGCGACGTTGAGTAGACTTGCGTGCTGAGCTGCATTCATTATTGTTATGGTTGAAGAGACATAAGTCCCATAAGGCCTTCTGCAGTTGATGAATTATACGCAGTTTTGTTCTACTCATTATTATTATAATAATCTCAGGATTTCAACCATACTTAAAATTGTTTATTAAATACTGTTTTCTTTATTTAACGAAATAACATTATCTTAGTTGTTAAATATTATTGCAAACACTAACACAAAAATAAAAAGATCAAAAGAAATGAAAGTAAACGGAAGCCTAGAAGAACGGATATTATTAATGTTACTAAAAATTAATGAAACTTAGAGATTAAAAGATACATGCCTACCTACGTCTCCTAGTATATTTCCTAGGATTAGTACACCATAATCAAGCAGACAACGACCTATTCTAATATACAAAATAACCCAAGTAAGGTATCTTTTAGGCCATCTTCGGGAAGTTTTACAATGACGTCGAAGTTAGCAGATTTCAAATTAATAAATACCGCTATCTCCGTTTTTTTTCCAGCCACGCCGAAATTCCAGGCTCTCTTTGTCCGACTCCGCAACTCAAAGAAGGGTATTATGTTTATCAGCCTATGGATGTGTGTATGTGTATATGTTTGTATATGTGTATCTATCTCTAAATAAACAACTACTTATATTACAAAATTTATGAAATATAGATAACCATGAACTTAAATTAGAATTAATAAAGAACTAGAACAGTGTAGTCACGTATCACTAACCATAAAGTCAGCGTAAGCGGATAAAGCAGCTCTGGAGCGCTTTTCCTGCCTCACTTAACTAAAATCAATATTTAGAGCTAGTTAAGACAGTCAGCCTTAAGTAAGATAGTTTGTACTATGCCTCATGAATCAGGCTGTCATACAAGCCAGGCTTATAGGTCTAGTGATAAGCGCGGTTTATAAAGAGTTTATTAGTATAGATCTCTTTTCCGAGAATTTCTAGGTTAGAATATAGGCCGCCTTTCGACGCTGGCACAAATCAGTACTTTTTATTTTTTTTACATTTGTTTTCTTACAATTCATATCATTTGACTGTAGGTTTAGGCTAAATTATTGTGTAAAGCAATTGTCAACATTACGTAAGAATATTTCCTGTAAATAAGTAAAACCATACAAAATTTTGAAAGTATTGTTAAAAGTTTTAGTTATGACTTTGAACTCGTGTTTAAAAACGTGTTTAAATTTCAAAGTTTTGAGTAATTTGCTTCCGATACACGTTGCGGACGTATTGCCTTAATGTTTGTAGTTCAGTTGGCCGTCAAGTTTTGTGCAAGACGGACGTCTATAATAGTCGAGAGTGGAATCCTGAACTTGTTAAAATTACCCTTACTAGTTCATATACTATTGTCTATTTTCTGATAGTCTTCAGTTTACGTTAGGAATTAAAGTAATTCCCATCCCATTATTGTAAACCCCCACTCAGATATAAATAATAAGCGTAAAAAATATTTACGTGTAAGGTATAAAGAAAATGAATGTTCTTATTGATGTCTAGTGCTTAATATATTCTATATCATTTTATTATTTGTTTTAGTTACGCCGACATAGCCAAGAGCATGAAGCAGGAGAGTGATGAGCCGGACAAGGTCAGCGAGCCAGAGGCGAGTCAAGGCGTGATGAAGGAGGCGCCTTCAGACGACGCAATGGTCTCCATGTCTCCCACCTACATGTCTGAAGCGAGCGATGCTTTCGGCAACTCGTCTTATCAACCGCTGTCTCAAGTAAGTACAATAGGATAGGTTGCATCACTTAAAAATAACACTGGAAAAAAGAGGCGCACGAAAGTACTAGGGCTATTGTTTTATTTGAATTAATTTTATTTGTAAATAGCCTGATGCGCATTTTGACCGCCAGCATTCCTTTTACCAGGAATGCCCCAGAAATAAAGGTCGCACGGGCGTCCAGAGGTAGAGGACACTTAGATTTATCCGAATGACACCTTATATGTACTGTGATATTGGGTAGTTCCGATAAAAAAAAACCATAATCCGCGTTGATAATATTTCTACTAACTTTCGACTAAGTCAGTGCAGCAGTGTAATGAGTTAGTCGCAAAACGCGGTCCATATTATTTTTGTAAATTAACTAATTAGTATGCCTAATAGTTGAATTTAAATATTGGACCCGTATAGGTAGCCGTATGAAATTAATAAGATAAGTAGCCAATGAAATGGAGAAGTTTTCAAAAACAATAATTAAAATAGAAAAATCGACGGCCAACTAAAAAGTAAGAAAACAATTTGTAATTGTTAATTGCCATTCCATTCAGGCTACCAATAATACTTTTTAATAAATATAAAAAGTTCCACGACATGAATGACAATTAACTAGTACAACTTGTTTTCTTACTTTTTAATTGGCCATCGGTTTTCCTTCTTTTAATTAACTATACTTATTAATATTATTTTTAGAACTTCTCCATTTCATTGGCTACTTATCCTATTAATTTCTTCCTACTTTTGCTTCTAAGTGAAAATTCAATGTTGAGGCATACTAATTAGTATAAATATTATGTAAATTGCAGTTTAGTTAAAAATAATGACATGTCTAATATCTAATAACTAAAAAAAACATGCGGGTGATTCGGATACATCTAATTGTCCTCTGGACACGCGCTCGCCCATTCTTTTTTGCACACCCTGTGTTACTGTTGTTTAGTTCATGTTAAAAACCAGAAATATAATTCTACTTGTGTCTTGAAGTAATTTGCTAAGTAGAATGCTAGCAGAAGTCTTATCTGAAGGTTGTAGACTCCAAGGTGATCAGGCGATACACAAAAAAAAATCTAGTGTATATCATATTTACAAGTCTAGTATATAATTTATTTTCTTTGTTCTAATATAAATTAATAAATAAATGTGAATAACATCATAAACATTGCTCTGAACCCATAGTAAGTAGGTAATACACTCGTGTTATGATGTTCTGAGACAACGAAAGTACTACATAATCATATGACTACTGACGTACTTTCGTACCCAGACTCGAGTCAAATTGTATGTTGTATGTATAATTGCCTTTAATTTTTGCCTTTAATTGCCTTCAATGGCCTTCGTTGCTTCTGAATTCCATAACACAAGTGCTTTAGCTACTTTGGATTCAGAGCAATGTATGTGATGTTGTCCGCATTTATTATTATATTATTTATTATTATTATAATTCAATACATCATTTTAAATATCAATAGAGTAGTATCTTGAAGGTGGGGGTGGGAAGGTAGAAGGAGGAAGTGCTGTTACTAACAACAAAACGAGATTTTGCAACTGTATGTAACCAAGTAAAATACTCAAAGTAAAAGTTTGTACAAGTTTCAAAATTAGGGATCACGTTGTCGATGTTTGTTTGGAAGGGGCACATTTTTCCGACACGTGACATTGAAAAAAGTTTTACGAACTCTTTACACCGTTCATTGGTGGTAGGTACTTTGACTTAGCCTCGGTTTTAAAGCAGTCACATTGATTTACTTAATTTGTTGTTGTATTTAATACCAGCAGTTTATAGCGACAATACCGTTCTAAAAATACAACGTAGATAATGAATAAAATCTGAAAGTTCTTAATCTGGTAGTTTAATATTATAGTAGAATGATTTAGTTTGAATATTGATTTTGGTATAAACTTTCACCTATGTTAGTATAAATAATTATATTTTTCTTGAGTTGCTGCGCAATATTATTGTGGTCGTTTTAATTTTGCCAATACCCGCATAAGGCTGTGCTCTTGTACTTGTGACCCTCTGTGTGCGAATCCGACTCGCACTTGGCCGGTTTCTTTTTAACACGGTTTTATTTTTATAACCTTCGGCTGTAACTATGCGAAATTCCCAGCAATCAATTAGCAATAATAATTATAAAAGCAAGCAAAATTCAAAGCAATTCCCAGTTTCCGATTGTGCTCAAATTTTGGAGCCACTTTTAATTAGAGTGGTGCTTAGATTGTTTGAGTGGATCAGATAAAATTGGGGTCCTGGATTTAGTATAGAAAGCGGCCGTGAGTAAACTGTTTATAACAAAGAAACGGTTAAAAAAAGACATGTGACTTAATTGGACATTCGTTGTTTTATTCTGTCCGAATTGAATGTAACAGGAAATAGGTAATTTGATAAAAAATTATAGTGCTTATTATTAGTATAACGGATTTTGTTAAAAGATGAAGATAAAGGATTAGAGACGTGTATAAGCAACATTATCATAATTTTGATCCGGTACGATCTGTAGGTATATAGGACATGAATTATTTTTAATTTGTAAAATATTACAAGATAATTTCGGATATAAAGGAAACAAAGTACTTACTTAACTTTATAAGCAAAACGTTTTTGTTTCTTCTAAAATAATACCAGACTCTTTCTACGCATTTTTCACTAGACATTTATTTGCATTAAAGTTAAGGGGGGTTAATTTATAACAAAATCATTTCGTTGCGAAATTTTAATGTATGATCAAATGTTTGGTGTCGTATATTTTAAAATAATACAACTGACGGACATCATCCGTATTGAATATCTATACTTATAATAAATCTGTAGAAGTGAAAATTCTGTACATTGAAAACATCAAAAAAATAAATGGCGGGGGGTGTTACTAGACCGACACCGAACCCAAAAATATGTTTTTTTTATCTGTAATTACGATGAAACTTGGTATCTCTTTAATATCCTGGGCACCACACTGAGTAGTTTTTATCCCGGAAAAGTATATACAATAAAAAACAAACTAAATTTTGCGGTTCGATCCCTAGACCTGATTACTGTACCAACCGCAAATAATAAGTTTGTCGTAGGTTACGTCACCTTTAGGGTAGAGTTATTTAGTTTTATTTTTATAAGTCGTAGGGATAGATTTTAATTTTAAAGTATAGGTAGTATATTTGATAGAGTACGTAGTACCCGTAGGTTATTTTATAATACTGTTAGGTAGGATTAGTCATTCGTATAGATATTAGTTTTTAGGGATTTTGCTTATTTATTGGTATATACATATAAGTGTAGGTAGGCGCTAGGTATTAGGGCTCTTCTGTAAAAAAAGTCTTAAAGATTTCTTTTTTGTTAATACGGATATACTTATAACACGATACCTTTCAGAAAGAAACCATCTCTTTCTGTTACATCGAGACACGCTAGGCGAATGAGACTAGCCAGAGGTTTGCTCGATAGATAAAGTTCTACACAAATAGCACGTTTCGTCATCCACGCGAACGAAGTCGCGGGCACAGCTAGTATTTATATAAATAACATCTTTATTTTCCAGCCGGCCTCAGTAAAGTCGGCTTCAGTCGGCAGTACGACGGGCACGGTGGCCACCGCCGGCACCGTCGCGACAGCCGGCGCGTCGTGGACGCGGGCGTCGCACGTGCGCTACACCGGCTCCGATACGGCTTCGATGTCCGGCGACTCTAGGTCGTCGCAGAGGAATTCTATGCGCGAGGTTTGTATTTTAACTATTTTAGAGGAACGTGGCGCAATGTAATGGATAGTGAAAGTATAAAACAATGGGTTTGGTTCGAAGAGGTGCGGGATAATGATTTACGGGGAAGCCGTGTCAGATCGCCTTTGCCCAAGGCAGTGGTCATCATCAGCTGCCTTTTCCCAACTAACTTGGGGTCGGCTTCCGACCAAATTCAGCCAAATGGCGTACTTTATCTGGTCTGTACCAAGCAGTGATATTGTCTAAAAAATAACTTGTGTAACGCCAACGCAAAAAGAGGGGTGTTATTTAATAATCTGGACGTGTCGGTCTTTCTCTGTGGCATGTAGCTTTTAAACGAAGGATCCATATAAATATATCCAATGAAATACACGAATGACATCTACGATGGTTTTGTTAGACCAGTGACGGAGATTCATTGATCTGTCTATAGTCTTCTAACATATGCGCCGTGATGTGTGAATATTCCAGCCGACCCACAAGAGCACGGAGCTGGCGCCCGCGCCGCAGCACGGGATGGGCGCGCAGTACCTGGACCCGGCGCCGTTCGTAGGCACGGTGGCCGTGCCGGGCGTGCTGCCGCTCCCCGTCATCGTCTCCTCCGACCAGGCACAGATTCAGGTGAGTGTCGCTGCCCACAACACGATCAACACAAACTAACGATCTTGTAGAATGTCCCCACAGGTTCAATACGCATGGTTCTTTTATCTATGACTATGTGTATTCATTCGCTTTAATTCTTATTTACTCAAGTAGTTAGGCTTCCAAATGCACCCTATTGCACGATACAAGTTAGTGGCTGTGGCAGGAGCAGTTGCAACGCAAACACGAGGAGTTACAGCAAATGATAGTCAGGCAACAGGAAGAGCTGCGGCAGGTAAAGGAGCAACTCCTGCTAGCCAGACTTGGCATCCTTCAGCCGCTAATAAACGTGAGTATTTACGTATCTTCTATATTCTCCATCTTTCATATATTGCATTCGTTCCGCAGTATCCATTACATTATAATCTTATGCTTGTTTTAAACCTGTCTCGCTGGCCGCTTTAGAGGTAATAGACATTTTGTGGTTTATCTAGACTGCTAGGTTTTAGTAAAGATTATAAAACCGTTGGTCTTCACCGTTGCCACTTATTTCTTAACCTTCATAATAATAATCCAGTCACCAATTCAGACAGTCATTAAATTTTGTTATTTTTGAAGTTGAGACAGATGTATATCGCCGTCAATTTTGTCTCCGATTAAAACGTGCTTGGTACGTGTAACGAATTATTGCGAAGTTTGACAAAGTATAATTTATTTATTTATTTACCATAGAATACAACTATTATTACAGGGTAACCTAATGCAATAGTGTATTGTCAATTTTTATACTTAGTCTAAATTACTCTAACAAAAATTATTCTAGTTATATCCTTTTTTAAAAACTAAGCTTGAGGTAATAAATAATAAAGTATTCAATCATTTTAAACGATATTTTAAAGTAGTATCTTAATATCTGCAATGTAAACAGCTCACGATCTCTAAAGGGTCCAGCGTGATTGAACTTAATTTAGGCCAGCATGTTTGCTCCCCATCATATTACGGTTATGCTCGATATGATCTCTTTCATATTTTTTGTAGTCGTAGGTATATTCATAATCGATAAGGCGCTGACTGGACGACCAACAATATCTGAATATCGTTTGCTCAGCGCTTTAATGTTTTTATTTCGAAGTTATAGTATCAGTTTTTGAGGCCAGACTGGTTGGTCTTAGGCCACACCAGTTTATCAAAAGCTTGCCAGGATATAGCCTAAGAAAATCGGAAATCTGTTTTAATTTAAGATGTACATTATATTGTTACATAATGAGTTATCTAAGGTTTGGCCTAGGCCGAACTGGTATATCTTCACAGGCGTCGGGTAAACGGTTTGGCTTTATAAACTACTTTGTTCTGAATTCGAGTGTGGTAAGTAACATAAATTACCGTCGCGTCGACGCATAATCAACCTAATTATCGTTACAGTCACTGCGCCTTTAAAATTCGCTATTTCAAATTGCTGCCAGTATCATCTGATTTAAATAAATGTTTTTATTTTTCTAAAGTAAATAACATACATATAATAAAGTAAGTATATATAAGTAACTTTCTTCTTACTAGGCTTCACCTGCGTGTACGTCTAAAAACAATTGTTGTGTGCTCATAGCCAGGTGATTTCAGATCTGTCACAGTTTGTGAGTACCTAGTCTATTTTGCTGGCGCATTGGCAATCACATTTAGTACTTCAACTTCTCAAACACATCAGATATCATGGGTAGTATCACAAAACACTTTCAATAAGTATTCATGACAGTTTAATTACTTTCGTAATTTAAAATCAGGTTCAAGGTCCGTACATGAGCCCGGAAGAGATTCAGCAAAACCAGCGTTCACCGGCACAAATAATATACGAAGGGAACCCGCCGCGGGCGATCACCGGCTACCCGCAGCAGCATCCGCCGCTCCCGCCGCTCCCGCCCGAGCACCACCGACACATGCCGCAGTGAGGCGACACGGGACCGGACCACACCGGGACCATACCGCCAGCCGGTATGCCCAACAAGATAACTTCGACGTGTGTAGGAATGCATTGAACTTGCCAATTTGTTTATTTATAAAAGGAAGCGCAGCTAGTATTTTTTTTTTTATATATTATTAAAATATTCGTCTTTCTTTTCATTAATTTGAAATGATTTTCTCCAGTTACATTGATTGATGTTACTTGTATTAAAACAATTTATTTTAAACGCAACCTAATTATTGTGCTAAGCAACAATTGAATACGTTACTTATAAGCTAAGTTTATTAACATTTTCATGCTGGTGCATGATTTGTAAGCTGGCACACGACAAACATGTTACGTTTTTGCGCTCGCGTTTTGTGTTCTATTGTTTCATGTGTTAAAAGGCTGTGCAACGGTGTCGATTCTATCAAGCACAGACTAAACGTAATTCAGACTATTGCTATCTTTTTCTCTTCAGTAAAATAAAAAATCTAATTTAGTTATCATCGCTGCTGTCGATTTCTTATGTTATATGTTTGTTAGTAAATGATAGCAATTATCTTTTTCTCATTTAGTTCGTGGTCAAGAGAATCATCACCAATATCTAACAAACTATTTAATTTTTATATATTAGTAAATGTACAAGTTTATAATATGAGTTGAGGATTATTTTGTAATTACTTTATGTTCGTTATTATTAGGCACATGATCAGTACATATTGTTTGCAACCATTTTGTTGTATTGTTATTTGTTATCAGAATCAAGAAACCAAAGTGTTATTATATTAATGTCTACACGTACATTGATTTTCTATCTGTAACGTGCCATTTATAGTGATTTTTTCAAACATTTCACGATAACATATTTTGTAAAGTAAATATATTTTTACTGTTTTTTTGATCTCGTTACTGGATTTAGTGACTAGGTAACAATATGTCTTTGAGATATTCGGGGCTTGTGTAATGTCATTAAATGTTTTATTTTATTTTCAAATTAACCCTTACGTATACCTACTGATGTAAATAGAAAGGTTTTATTTAAAGTTAAATTATATTTACTGGCTTTTGATTCGTCACATTGCAATTTTGTTACATTTAAAATGAAAAATATATTTATTTCTGTGCTCTTGCGTTTAGATTTGTTATGTTGTTATTTTTTGTTTGGTACGTTTGGAATATTTTATTTGAGAATCTATAACAGTTATTGTTGGAATTTTGTTTATTATATTTTTAGATATCTCAAAACTAAAGCATAATACCAATATTTTATGATATATTATTTTATTGGAAAATTATTTGTAATATATTCTGGTGTAATTTCTATTCTCAATTAAATCATGTGGCCATTAGCCAGACGTAGTATTCGTACAAAATCGTAGAAATTTATAAGCTCCTCACGCCGAACGCGGTGCGATGTTGTCGTAAGATTAACAATTACTACGAAAGTCTGTCACCTCCTTATTGTAAAACGCTGAAATAATCATGTTTATCTATCCTCGTTGATTTATAGAAAATACACAAATTATTATTCGAAATTACGAAAAAAATCCTGACCTTGTGTTTTTACTAATAGAAGTTTGTGTTTCCACTATTTATTTATTTACTGGAATACGTAAGCACTATTATGTATTTTTATTTAATATTATCAATGTAAAGTCAAGGCGTGTTACAATAAGGGTGGGACATGTAATACTTAAAATTATGTCGCTAAATGACAATAAAACATGAAGAATCGCGTTCAGCGTTGTTACTCCTTTCGGGACAACGTCGGTTGTGCAAACGACAAAATATATGTTATTTAGGAAAATAAATAAGATATTATGCTCAACGGTGTTTTTTATTAGCTATTCAATATTCGTAGTAGATTCTTATGACCAATTTACACCAATCGAGCGAATGCTCATTCTATCCCCACTCTATCAAATTCGTTGAAAATTTTAATGAATTTGATGTGGCGGGGGATAGAATAAGCATTCGCTCGTTTGATGTAAATCGGCCTTATTAGACAACGCACAGTAGTTCGGTATGTGGAACCTATTCTGTTATCCGGATGCGGTGTATGACTGGAATGAATGTTAAGATACTTAGGCTTAGGTAAATATTTTAAGTATAAATGTCTGTAGAGTACCTTACTTTATGATTGTATGGTGCTGTGGACAATCATCCACAAAAGTGAGAGGATTAGATGAATAAAATATTTTTTATTTATTCATGGTCAAATCGAAGCAAGATCTGTATACTTTGGTAGATGATTGTACATATTTCAATATCGGTATTGGAGTTCTGTTTCGGGACCGTACAACTGCAGTACGCATTGCGTGTGCGCACTGAAATTTTATTCTTGTTTAAGTTTCATACTATTTTATATATTTTATATCGGTTGATATTTACTTTACGTAAGTTCGAAAAGTTAGTTTATATTTAAGCGACAATGCCTGTACAATTTTAAAAGTCACATAAAATTTATTTTGTTATTTTTTTTTGTTTGTAAAGAGGTTTAGTTTAGTTACCCTAACAGTTATTATTAATAATACATTAGGATTATTAAAAAATGTCGATTGAGTAACATTTAACGCGACAATAGAGTAAATGGCGGGGTATGAAAAGACAAAATAAGTAAAAAAAAATTTGACACGAATATGTAAGTTCAGGACTGGGGCGAATGACCTGAATGATAATGTCATGTTTTTGCACAAAATGTACAAAATCGTGAGGCCATGCAGCATTTCGTACCTATCGTAGTTTTTGGTAAAGTAAAAACTGTATACGTGAATAATATCTAAAAAAAAACATTTACACTATTGTTGCGATTATTTTACTATAAACGTTCTCCGTTTACTTTGCTTATGAAAGGCACTTTACACACGTAGGAATAAAGTGGTGACACATACTTTGATATTGAAATCATCCATACAAAAATTACATTTCGTAGATGTACGTATTTTAAGGTTAGCATAAACTATTTTAAATCTTCATCTCAACTTTGAACATTCTTAGAAAACTTTTTAGCTAATATCCCTACAAGTAGATAAATATCAATGTCAATAATAGCGTTCATATAATCAAATGCCATTTTCGATTCGAAACTAGTTAAGATAGTCTAAATTTTAATTTAATATGAGATGGGTACGTGGAGACGACGCGATGCGTAGACGATGAGACGCGTAGACGACGAAGATGGTATGACACGGGTCATGTATTCTTTAATCCTTCCGAGAGTTACTAACAAATTCCATTGAAGTTATGGCATACTTAAAAACAACTAATATACTTCAAAGTCTTATTTCCTTACTTACTTAATATGTAATATAATAAAATTAAGTTCATTTCATTGTATATCATTTTCTTCTGAAATATCGATTTGGTTTCCTTTTCATCATATTTCGCAACAACCAAAAATTACATGCTTGTCTGTATTTTGTTAATTGATTTTATGTTTGTATAACATTTTTAATATACAAAATTGTATTTGTAACAGCTGATATACAACAGCTGATTTTGAAAACCTTTACAATCAATTGTATGCAGTGTTGTGGTTCTGATAATCCAAAAACATGTATGTATTTACCACAGAATAATAGTGATATTAACATAAATACCTAGGTACTAGTAAAATTAAGGGCATTAGTATGAAACCCATTCAGTACCTAAGCTAGAAGTACAATGCTATATTATACTTGTCAAAGAACCACAACGCTGCTCTATTTTGATCGCCAACAACGTCAGAATTGTAATTCATTACGAAGGAATACAGGGTATTGCCAAAAAAGAATGCGTCGTGAAGTGATATTCTAAGTTAGATGAGTAGAGAAACAGTTGTGGAAAAGCCATTTACGGAAACTTTGAAAATAAATCAAGAAATATAAAAAAAAAATGTTTTATTTTAATTTTAATACACTTCAATTGAGTTTATAAATAGTCAGCAATTGGTCACTAGACAACTAGGCTTATAATTAGTTACAATCAAGACACACGCACATTACATACTTTCTCAATAAATTACGCAGTAAACTTAACATTGAAAATAAAACTTACAAGGAGGTATAATGTTTTTCCCGCAAGATCTGTTACAGCCACTAATCAAATAATATGAAATGCAAAAGTTTATAATACGTATAGGGATTGTCTTCCATTATCAGATCCAGTTTGTAAACGAAGGCGGTACTATTAAAACCTCTGAATGGTAGAGGAAACCGATTGATATGGCTAAACATTCTTAACATTTCTACACATAACAAAAGGTCCTTACTAATACATTGACAGTTTTTTTTTTCAGAATTGTCTCACAAGTTCATAGTTGACAAAACGAAACATGCAGACAGCATGTTATATGGAATACCAGTAAATATAAACTAAATGTTTATGCCATTTCTTGTCCTTTACACATCCGCCAATAGTAACCCTTCATTTGTATTAGATCAGCATGGTTGCCCCGCTCCACGATTTTACCTAAAAATATGAAAAAACATATTGTTATTTGTATTTCATTATTTAGAAGTACAATCGTTATCCGGGCTTGGCGTCCGGTCTAAGGCTGATGACGATTGTCGATGACAAATTAATCATATTCATTTTGTTCTATTGGTTCGCAAATCAAAAGATATTTAACATACCTTTATCTACAACACAGATGAGGTCAGCGTCCTTAATGGTGGAGAGACGATGAGCAATAGTGATGCATGTGCGACCTTTAGCTGCTTTATCTAAAGCTTCCGAGACAGCCTGCAAACATATATAAACATATTTTTAAAACAGTGCAACAAGTGACTCTATAATGATCCTATCATTGGATAACTTGGATTTTACTGGGGTTCTATGGTTCTTTGACCCCAATTTTAAGAAAGTCTAAAGTCTATTTACCCGTTCGCTGTTAGCGTCTAGGGCGGAGGTGGCTTCGTCTAGCAGCAGCAGACGAGGCGAGCGGATGAGAGCGCGCGCGATGCACACGCGCTGCTTCTGACCGCCCGACAACTGCGCGCCACTGGCCCCCAAGTTTGTCTCGTAACCCTGAATTTTCAAATCATCCACATAAAACAGCTGCATGATCAATAGCGTTCATAAGGTCTTCCAGTGTTTAGAAGTGAGTGCTTGATAGACAAGATAGCAAGTGTATAATAGGCTTCTAAAAGTAATTACCATCGGCAGAGAAGCGATAAACGTATGTATGTTAGCAGCTTTGGCGGCCGCAATGACTTCTTGCATCGAGGGGTTCCTACTGTTGTCACCGTAAGCGATGTTCTCGGCAAGGGTGCGGTCGAACAGCACCGGCTCCTGCTGCACCACGCCCAGTTGGCGACGCAGCCGCGGCAGCGTTAACGATGATCGAGTGTCAAACCCATCTAGTTTCTGTTCAGGAAAGAGCCAAAGATGTATTAGTTTTCTTTCATCAAATTTGTTAAAAATGTAATAGTTGAAATGAGCACGTCTCATGTGACGAAATGCTACAAAACTTATTTCGACGGTGCGAGTAATGTCGAGGAGTACATTACTATAATACGAACGATCGCAAAATAATGTAGGTAATAGCCGTGCGGTCCGCGCATAATATTAATCTGGCCATCGAATTTACCTTTATAAACCTAACGGTGCTATGCAATATAACTGGATGATTGAAAACTAATCAAAAATACAAAATGTATAATTATTTATTGCATCATGTTAAATATAAGTCCAAAATTATTTAGCTGGTTCCGCTGGAGTTTCCTTCTTTATTCTATTTTCTCTTAGCCTGAGTCTGCGTTCTCTTTCAAATTCTTTCATCCGCATCAGGTAGTCCTCTTGTTCGCAGCTCAAATATGCGTGTTTTTGGTGAGCGCAGCGGAACACCAAAGGGAAGTTGTTGTAGCGACAAACTTGATACTCTAATAATAAGTGAGCACAGAAATCACGGAATGGCACTGGGATCCTGGCAGAACTTAGCTCTTCTGCGCTCACAGTCATTCCGCGAGGTTGTCTCTTGTATTCAAACCCGGCGTTAGGTGGAAACGAGGGTTTGTCGTTCATTTCTAAGCCGAGTTGTTTAGATGGAAATGTTCCCATTATCTGACCCATTTTGGTATGAAATGCAATACTTTAAAACACTATTTGTTATCTAGCTAGAAATTAATAAATATAGATTTTTGCCTCTTGTAAGTAATAAATAATGTCAGTTTTGTCAAGTCAGTGACAGTTTATTACTTTGCTCTGTGATTTGAAGTGGTTGACAAACAAAGACAAATGTTTTAAAACCTTGAAAAAAGTCTTATTTGTTAAATCTATGATTATAAGTAGGTACTAGCTAGCCTTTTCAACACGGAGTATTACATCATAATATAAATTCCTCGTTTCCTAGTGCACGTTACGTACACGTGATAGAACATAATTTGTGGCACACTGAAACCCTTGCAACGTCACACCTGTTACATTACTTTAGATACGATTTATTTGATTGCATCCTTGTTTACCATCAAAATCTTACAAAGATTCATTGAAAAATGTAAATACACTTGCACGTGAATCTAAATTAAGTTATATGAAGTTTACTTACAATATTACCAGTGTCGGGATCGTAGAATCTCTGCAGCAGCTGTAGCACGGTAGACTTGCCGCAGCCAGAAGATCCCACTAACGCCACCGTTTTACCCGCATCTACTTGTAAATCTATTCCTCTTAAGACGGTCTGATGTTTTCGTGTCGGGTAACTGAATACAAGATCCTTTAAGCTGAAGTTTCCAGTTGCGCTCTGGAAATTGGAAAATGGATTTAATTGAACGTATAACGATATTTTCTGAAATTTAAAAACTCATTTATTATAACATCGTTTTCACCTTCTAACTACCGTCAGGTATTCATATGTCATTTTGGTGTATGGCTATGGGGTCCAAAACGGAAATGAAAGATATATGAAACGAAAACCTACCCAATCTTTTTTATCGACCACTCCATCTTCAGTTTTGACTTCAGGTACTTTGTAGATCAATCCTATAATTCTTCCTGCACAGATCCTGGCTGAATGGAAACTAGGAGCGTAAACTAATGTCTGTCCAAGCATGTAAGCTCCAAACATAACACACTCTGTGACTCTGAAAACAGATTAAAAGGTGAATAAATATTAAAATTAATTTAATTTTAGTACTGCTATTTTATCTAGATAGTTTTAGATGTTAGTAATTGTTTTTTGTATTATATTAAAGCATTTATTTAAACAGAACATTTACGACACGCAGTAAAGAATGAGAACTGCTTCAAATTAATCTGCGCTTTACAAAAGCCGATGCTCACGATGGGTTGTGACGACAAACGCTTTTTAAGAAATTGTACTACCCTACTTATTTACTTTTCTCTATGAATTGTACTTACAACAAAACAATTTTGTATTCCAATTCTCCTTTTGAAACTAGAACAGCTCCATAGACCATAGCGCTGCAGAACGCGATGAATGGCACGTAAATACCCAAGCCAAAGACAACACCGCGCCATCTTGTTTTCTGAGCCACGGCGGCACAAGCGTCTTGTAATGATGCCTGGAACTTTTCGAAGAATACTGTTTCTATGCCTGAAAAATTGAATAATTTTTAAGTAAGTATGTACAGATATACCAACATCTAAAAAAACATATAATAAGGTTATTTTTTATATCACTTAAGATAGAAAAGACTTATCAAAATTATATTAGTTAGTGTAGGTATATTTTACGTACCTAAACTTTGTACAGTCTTAATGCTCACAACTGCTTCTGTAGCTACGCTAGTTGCTGATTCCATGGCTTTACGCTCATCAGCTTGTGATTTTCGGGACATAATGCCCTCAAACCAGATGCTTCCAATCATCTGCATCAAATAAGACAATTAGTTCATGTTTTACTTTATATGGACGCAAATTCAAGTGTATTTTCCAGGTAGTTGAGTACTTACAATAGGTAAGAAAGCTGAAGATACAAGGGTCAGCTTCCAATTGAATATAAAACCCATTACGACACCAATGACCACGGAACTGACTCCCTGTAGGATGATACCAATTCGGAGCCCGGTAGCGCCCTGGACTTCCGCCGTGTCCCCACTAAGCCTGGCACAAATCGCTCCCACAGTGTTACTGGCTTTATCGTAGTACCCAATTTCCTACAAAACAAAATGAAGATAAGGTCACAAGGTCCTTCTCTACATGGGATGTGGCCTATGCCCAGCAGTGGGACGTTTATCGGACGACTATTACTTATTTCGCGACGGGTATTATTTTATTACGATCACAAGGTAGACACGAATCGAATCTTTACTTTATTTACCTGTCTCAACAGTGCTTCGAAATATTGTCGTCGGAGTCTTGATGTCATTCTTAAGCCAGCTGTTGTGAATGTAGAGCTTTGGAGGCACATAGAAATACCAGCTACTGCCGCCACAACCACGAATAGACCAGCATAAAGATCGCCATAGAACAACATCTCATTTCGGTCCGTTAACGCGAATATCTGCAAGATATTAACAACAGTTGTAGGTAAATTTGTAGGTATGTAGGAACATAAGGCTATTTATGTAATCGTGCAAGAATATCTTACAGCGCTCGTAAATCCGAAGAGCAAAGCAAACACCGGGAAACATGTTCCTTGAATAAATGCAGCGATGGAACCAATAACAATGTAAATCCATTCTGGTGCATTGAGTTTCAATATTTCCCATCCACTTAACGGTATTGTCTCCTATAAAATGAAAGGAAAAAACAAAATTCAAAATCATTTATTTAATTTAGGCTACAAAGTACCTAGCACATATTAAACGTCAAAAATACAAAAAGGACAGCACCCTAGGGGTCGGTTCATATCCGGCGGAAGAGGCAGCGCCCAATACCGGCCGCGCAAGGCCAGAACGAACGAACACATGATAAAACATCCGACCTCCCACACCAGACGCACCCACGCATCAGTTCAGTGTGAAAGGTCGCCGTCCGCCCGCCCGCCCCAGCGCCGCGCGACCGACAACACGCGCCGCCACCTCCGCCAGACATGAACCGACCCCAATTCGCCCACCCTACCCCGCTTCCTAAGGGCTCTGGCTGATACTGATCAATGTACCATTAATTATTAAAATATAAAAACACAACTAAGAAGGTATACTTACATCGTCTTCCTCTTCTTTTTCGGTTTCCGGATTATACATAAAGCTCTGATAACCGACTGACATCATTGAAGAGATGGACCCTCGAGGTGTGACCATCCATTCGGGATTATCTGCAAACAAATATGATACTTATACTTACAGGTATATAGTTCTTATTCAATTGACAAAACATATATCAGTTACACTGCCGTCGGTTTTCACTGAATAATTTTGATATATTACCGATTACTGATCGTTGTTTATTGTATCGTGGTCTTCTTTCTTCTCGAGCTTTCTTCTCTTCCCCGCGGGCTGTTGGCGTGTTAACACTGTCATCTTGTTCATCTTCTGTCCCTTTCTCTTCTATGACCTCAGGCAATGGTAAGATTTCTTCTGGCTCCACTTTATTCTTGCTTGTCGTAATCAGCTTGTGATAGAAACCTGCATTTAAACGGTAGTGTTAGGAACCTGTAGGTATATAGGTAAGTACGATACGTTACTTTTGTATCATTCATGCTATTTAAGTTCGTTACTAAAAAACTAAACATAAAAGACGGAATTATCACAAAACATAATTGATAGAGTTTGTTCGAACTTACCTTTGGCTTTCATTAGTTCTTCGTGAGTACCCTGTTCCACTATAACTCCCTGATCCATGCAAATAATGAGGTTGGCATTCAATATTGTCGATAATCTGTAACATAAAGATTTGTTCCGTATAAGACGCACAGTTACAAAACAGATACCGCTAATACTTACTTGTATAGCCACCAAACTACAACGAATAGTTTTTACCTGTGTGAAACCATGATCGTAGTACGTCCAACGCTGGCGCGGTCAAGAGCGGCCTGCACTTGGCGTTCAGAATGAGGGTCGAGGGCCGATGTGGCTTCGTCCAGCAGAAGCACCGCTGGCTCTCGCAGCAAAGATCGCGCAATCGCAATACGCTGCTTCTGACCACCAGACAGAGAAGCACCGCGTTCCCCAATAACTGTATCATAACCCTAAAACAACAAACAATCGGATTTATTAAGCAGGCTCAATAAATAAATAATAAAAATGTTTATTTACTCAATTTTCTCATCATCGCATAATATTGTACAGTTAGTAATTCTAAGGTTCTTATATAGAGACTGGTGTCTGTGATAGGTAAAACCTGAGTTACAGATCACCAGGCTACCCTCCGAAGAGACACAAAAGTATTAATAGAGAGAAAATTATAATGTAAATTATAATATTCTAAGCTTAAACTAAAGCTAAAACTATGAGATCAAAAATGTTAATCTAATGTTTAAATAGGAAAATACAACAATTAAAATTAATTTTAAATATGAAAGCATTATCAAAAAAGTAAGAAGGTGACTAATTGGATATGAGAAATAGGTGTGAGTGTGTGTCTTTGATTTTTTGTATGATTCAATACAAATTGAAGATGATTCAATATGTAGTTGATCCATCATAGAGAGTTCTTTGAAATGTAACCTACCTTAGGCAAATTCGAAATGAACTCATGCGCGTACGCCATAGTTGCGACTCGTTGGACTTCTTGTAAAGTGGCTTCAGGACAAGCGATCGCAATGTTCTCAAAAATGGTTCCTCTGAACAGAACTGGTTCTTGGCCTACCACACCTAAAACACATCAGAAAACCATTTTAGACCATTTGTAATAGATATTATTTTTTCTTCAGTACGTTTCATATTGCATATAGTTAGGTACGTGCTCGCGCAAACTGCGCTAACTATTAAATATTAAATTTAATATTTGCTTATGTAATACCTACGTTTAGGTACATAACACGCATACCTTCAAGCGATCAGAAAAATACATTCGCGATTCACTCCTTTAAACGAATAAAATAAAGTACAAACCTAATGAGGATCGAAGCCATCCAATGTTAAGATCCTTGATATCTTTTCCATCCAGTTTAACGGTTCCGAAGTGTGGATCGTAAAGTCTTTGTAGCAACTGCAGGATTGTAGACTTGCCACATCCTGATGAGCCCACGAGAGCTATACATTCTCCGGCCTTGATCTTAAGAGAGAAGCCCTTTAAAACCTGCAAACAAACATACCTATAAATCCACTGTAAACTGGACACAACTACTTAAAAAAATAAATCATATAAGTAGGTATTCATGTCTTTTTCATATGTAGCGGTCAACAGGAAAACACGGTTTTAAATTCTAAAAGATTTCATAATAATATCTGCAGTATTATCTTACAGTATGAGGCGGATACAATTGATTATTTATCTATTGTTCTGACAGAATAGAAGAATATAATTATGGTTCTCGTAATACCTTAACATCGGGTCTAGAAGGATAACTGAAATGGATATCTTCTAGACTGATCTCTCCCACAACTCGGCGCGGCGATGTGCCCTTCTTGCTGAGACTGTCAATGGGTGGTTCTCTCTCCAGCAAATAGAATATACTGGCAGCGGCCCCCCGAGCAGCCGAGAATACTTCGATATGTGGAACGCACATTGTTATTGATTGAGTGGCCATGTAAACGTTGAAAAGGATCTGAAAAATGATACCGTTTATATGAATCAATCACTAGCCGTGCCCGCAGTTTCACTAGCGTTGTTAGTACCTAGTCCTTTTGAAATAAATAATTTATCTAAAATAATAGTAAACATATAAGGAGTAAAGTAATGTTACTCCTTATAACATTAGCTATTTGCGAGTGAAGTCAAAATCGGTCTAGCCGTTCCAGAGATTCGCCGGAACAAACAGACAGAAAGACAAAAGGTTTTCTTATGTATTTTTTATGAATTTAGTGATAAGCTGTTTATTTGAAATTACAACACGCATCTCCGTTTTTTTTTGTATTTGTATAAATAGATGCTAACGCGATCATTTCTTTAGAAGGTATTAGTTCATAGTAAAGTATTTTTTACTTACACTGAAAACAATTCCGACAACATATCTGCGTTCCTCCTCTGGCTTCTCTCGATCTTCGAGCACCAGTCGAATGCCGTATATGAGCCCGATGGCGTTTAAGCAATACGTGAGGACCCAGTTGAACCCGCTACCCAGACCAGTGTACAGACCCCGCTTTCGTCCGTAATTCTCCGCTGGCCGGAGTAAGGTACTGTATCTGTGGACATAGAGATTTGTCATCATGTCATGTAATCACTGATTCAAAAAAACGTATTTGTTTTTTTTCAAAATTTCTTTATTCAGGATCGTGTTATGAAATGTGGTGAAATGCAGAGCCTCTGTTCACCCCGGCAATAATATTCCCTCGATTTAACTGGCTCATGAAACTTATTGGATTAAGGAAAGGAGTTTTCCGAGGGCATGGCTGACCTATGTATTTTATATGACAGTATTATAGGTAGTATTATCAGTGTATGAGTGTTGAATCAGGAATTTAGAATATCTTGCAATTAGCGATTTGGTGCACATACAAATGACATAACAGGTTTCCTTATGAGACAAAAAAGTAATTTATCTATATATTAAGTTTTAAATAATATCTTTACAGAAATCTGCGTATTTTAATCTTTTTTTTTTATTTATCGTGATTTAGCGACATTCGCAAAAAACTGGTATAAAGCAGGAAATTACGGTGCATATTCAAAGAAACAATAATATAAACTCCTTGAGATAATTATATTATTATTTACATAGGTGTGCAGGAAACATCTCAGCTGATAACAAAGTATTTCTTATGATGAATGTCGGAAAGTGTCTGGTTATCAAGTTATTCCGTTTTATCATGAGTTTTATAGTATTGGCTAATTACATGCGATTAACATCTAAATTATTATCTCACTATTTTTAGTCATTTGCGAATTAAAGTTTTACCACTCTATGGCTCGGAATGCACGTTAAGCCTTTCGTATCAAATTAATATAGGAGTACATACGTTTATTGTTTACATTCGTAAAGTCCCTGTTATTCCGACTAGTCAGTTGGAGCTACATAAGTACTGAAACTGGTAACACTTCTTGGTCTACTAAGGGGTAGAGTCATACTAGTAAGATTAGACTAATCTAGACTATGACTAGTCTTACCTAATAAATGGGTCATACGAGGTCACATACAGGTTGCTCTATTTAAAACATAGACTGAAAAATACATTTTCAGTATGTAACTTAAATAGAGCGACCGTTAGTTTACGGCAAACTTAATGAATTTTTACTGCGTGCAATATAATTTAATGCTTTACCTTTCAACTTCTTTGCTCTCCCCAGCAAAAGCGGCGACGGTCTTAATCGATTTCATGATCTCCTCAGCATGCTTTCCCGCCTGACTGTAAGACTCCAGTTCATGTGCCGACGATTTCGTTTGATACTATAACATAATAATTCATAATCCAATAGAGTATCAACATTAATTACAGACAATTCCAGCCATTGTTTCATTGCAATTAAAATGTAAGTAAGCAGATAAGGCCTATTTACTGAGATCACGTGTTGTAGGCAATCTAACTATTAAAAGACAGATTAGATAACATTTATACAGGAAACTAGTAAGAGTACTAAGGAAGAGTTTTTATAGCAACCGTAACAAAGTAATTACACATTAACCCTAACATACATCCAGTATATCTATTCTATAATATTGAATGCTCACGATTGCAAAACAGGTTTCGTTTTTAGGCCACACGTTTTAGTCACAATTTAAAAGCAGAAGAATAGTTGAATAAAACAGTATAAGTATGCTGACTGCTCTTATGACGGCTACAAATATTCCCTTATCTTATCTCTTGCATAATTTATATATAATACTAACTGACCCGGCAGACTTCGTACTGCTTCAATCGATAAATAAAAGCCTAAACTTTTGTATAAAAAATCTTAAAACAAATTGTTTTTTTTTTACATTCCGAACGTTTTCATATTTACTCACTTTTTAAACCTTCCCTGGGCTTCCACAAATAATTCAATACCAAAATTAGCCAAATCGGACCAGCCGTTCTCGAGTTTTAGCGAGTCTAACGAACAGCAATTTATTTATAAATATATATATATCTAGATATATCATTCAGACTGCTTTCCCAGTGCAAACAAAATGTTATAATCGAATTAAAAGTTGACGAAAAAAAACACAGTCAGGTGAGAAAATCAGAATTAAATTAGAACAAATGTAAACAGATTTTATCGCGGTTTATTATTTATGTTACCGATGGCGACGCGGCGACGGCTAGACTGAACATTCGCAAAAAATAGCTTTATTTCAATATGCAATTACGTAAAACTAAGAAAATTAATCATAATTCAAGAAACTCACAACATTTTTTGATAATTGCTCATAACTTTCAAAGCACGTAACAGATTTTCATATATTATAGCTAAGAAAGAACTCGATTATATAAGCTTTCAAACAAAAACCGCATCACAATCGGTCCATTCTTTAAGGGGCTCCGATGCCCCATATACAGATACAGACAAACAGCCCGACACTTCAAACATATAACTCCCCTCTTTTTGGTCGGTTGTTAAAAATTAGACTACAAAGCTTGAACCTGCATCCAAAAAGTTATAAATTATTAAGTAGGTATACTAACGTTGGACAGAGCAACGGAAGCGGCCACACACAAGGGCATGACACTGATGCAGGCGAGGGCCAGCTCCCAGCCCTGTGGTATGGCCACTGCGATACTTATCAACGATGTGCCGACCAAGTTCCCAACTATAGCCAACTTGTCGCCCATACCATCCTTTAATTTCATCAAGTTTCTGAAAAAAAAAAAAACGGTTTTGCTTATTAGATAGCGACTACACGATCTTGTTTTGACAAATTAACTAATTCAATTACATCCCAGCAGCACATTTATTGACTGCACGTTAAACCGAGTGGGTCACGAGACTACTACTGCGGTTCGATATCCGAAAGGGACAATTATTTGTTTGATTCGCACGTGATTGTCCTATTTTGTAAATCTGGGTGTTCTTTCAGGTTGAGATTTGATTGTTTGTGAAACACCTGCGATACTATAATTAAAATCTATGAGCGAAAATCTATCAGATATATATATATATATATATTCCCCTATACTCCCTTCTTGTTTTCTTGTTATCTTTGTTTGTATATATACAGAGTGCAATTGATTAATTATTACCTTCTCATTTATGTGATGTTCCATTATAAAAGAGGCGCCGATGTTTTTTTAATATATTGATAATATTAAACAAAATTTTTATAAATCCTTGTTTTTTTCCATATGCCACAACAAGGGTAGGAAATATAATAGATAATCAATCGTGCTACCTAATGTTACCGAAACACGCACAGAAAATTGTTAATGGTATTAAATTAAAAAACTCACTCTGACATTTTCGAAGCCACATTAAATTCGGAGTCAGTGTCAAACCACGCCATGTCCTGTCGAAGTATGGCTCTTAAGAATAGCATTCGTATTGTTGTAATCTGTAACAAAATATACAAAAGATTTTCCATCAGACAAAAATAGGAAAATAATTTTACTGGATATACTAGACGAAATTGTTGCTATATACTTAATATAACACTCCGGACCTATAAACTGTTATCCAAAAAATTGCAAAATTAAAATAACATGTTTGAGTAAAGAAAGTTACTGTCTGACGCGTAGATAATGCACGCTTATTACACAATCTTGAATTTACTATTCTAAAATAAATCGTTCCTAAATTTATAAATTGCATTTGCTTTGGAATTCAGTCATCTTCTATATATTTAAATAAAAATTAATAGCTGATCGTTAGTCTCGCTAAAACTCGAGAACGGCTGGACCAATTTGGCTAATTTTGGTATAACATTATTTGTGGAAGTCCAAAGAAGGTTTAAAAGGTGAATAAATATGAAAATGTTCGGAATTAAATAAAAAAAAAAAACTATTTGTTTTAAGTTTATTTTATTCAAAAGTTTAGGCTTTTATTTATCGATTAGCAGTACAAAGTCTGCCGGGTTAGGTAGTCCAAAATGAAAACAAATTTCGATCAAAGAAAGATTAATGACTACCTCGTGACAACCAACACTAAAACTCATCAAACTTCATTAGGAATTTTCGTCAGCCAAGACAGTACGGAGTTTTCTTTGATCATAACAAACAGAAGTAAAAGAAGTTACCTGTCTTAAAGCACTCCAGCTGATCAGTGCTACAGCCACAGTGCAGCACAAGAGAGCCAGTCCCACAGATACAAAGGCACCGATACACAGCGCTGTGGCATCCTCCACCAAGGCTGCCATGTTCTCTTCGTGACTTGCATTATTTCTGGAAATATTTAAGATATTTTAAACACCATTTTACAATTTATTATTATTATAGCTTGGTAGGACGCCTGCAGGGCCCAGACGGGTGTTTAAGTCTCTAGGTGGACTCATTACACACTATTCCCGTGTGGAATCTTTAACCATAGGCACATTATTTGGCCACTAGTCTAGATAGATAGATCTTTGCATCAAGCTATTGACTTTCTATGCTACCTACTCTCTTGAGTAATTGAATATTATTTGGTATTGAAAAGGGAGGTACTAACTTATCGATAATTTTCCAGTTTCTTCATTTGAGAAATCTAACATTACTAGTAACAAGTAACGTCGGTTAATTACACATTTTACTCAATTTCATAATAAGACGCCTATAATTTAACAATAAATTACTTCACTGGATTTAACCTTATATAATTCGATAATCAAAAAATATAACATCACTCACAGTGTTCTGCCGCCTCCAAACAATGATAAAAGGGGCATAGGGCTACTGAGTTGTTCCTGAAAACTAGTTCGTTCAACGAAGGCTGTGCTGAGTTCCCCAACCTGTACGAGGTTGTAGGTTAAGCCTCCGCCACTCAGGACCCCTAAGAAAATGCCGATAATCGTGGCTGAGATCTCCGGGCATGTTCCGTATCGAAACTGGAAGAAAAAAGGTTGTTATAAAATTCTGAAAATGAAACAATTATTTAAACGACATTCGATTTAAATTCGAGGTTAAGTACAACGCTGTCACTTTTAGAGAAGAACGTTGCCGATTAACTTTTAATTATGTTTTGAAGTTAAGTTTCGTTTATGTATCGATTACTTTATCCAAGTTACACCTTATGCAAATTAAAAAGAAGTTTGATTAAACCTTATAATTTCTCAAATAAGGATATATTTTATGTAAAATTAACTTTTGAATACAATTAACTAATTGGGAACATTTACAATACTTAAAAACTATCGAGTAAACAAAACAGGTACCTAGCTAGCAAAGCTGAATCTTCTACATTTCAGTCCATATATTTAAATAGACAATAAAGGAAAATACTTACAATTTGTACAAATGATATTCTTTGCTCTTCTTCCTGTGTTTTACTGCAAAGAAGATTTATTAAAATTAAAACAAAGTACTAGTGTACATAAATCTAAAAAATATCAGTAAACCGCGAAATGCACATAAGGGATCTCAATATCTATACAAACCCTTTAGGGCTATAACAAAAAAATAAACAATTTAGTATAAATAATGCATTGCCTAGAATTTAGTTATTATCTAGATATTCAAATTTTATTCGCTTACGATGTAGTTTTAAAAATAATTCGCATATATACTTGCACATATAAAACAAAAACAGGATATTATCACTAATGTTATAAGAGCTCAATACAAACCTATTATATATATTTTTAGAATAGCAAAGTAGTAATTTATTTTATTTTACTAAGAAGTATACAGTGTAAAGTACTCAATACCCATGGCTGCGACTAGGGGTATTTGTGAATCCACAGATAGAACGTTTTTAATTCAAATCTCAAATATGTCTACAAAACAAAGTGAGAAACGGTAATTTATAAACAACGTTCAATATCACAAACTTAATTATTCTGATTACAGAGACATTAACCAAGAACCAAACCAAAGAAAATGTTGCAATAGGGAATGCAGGTAAGAACAAAAGTTATAATATTGAACAAAATTCAAGTGCTTAAAATCGACAGAACGCTCAGCTTAAAGAACCTTACATCTTTTTATTCTTCTTCAATCCCATATCGTCTGTAATACTGATTTTCTTTTTCATTTGTATGCCTTCACTATAAAATGTCGAATCGAGAAAGTCGTGATCTAGACTTACATGCAAGTCGCGAATGTGTAAGAAAATAACTGACACTAGTACGACCCACACATCCATATATACATTGACTAAACCCTCCTGTTATCTGTTACAATTACACAGCCGTTATAACTACTTCAAATTATATTTGTAAACAATTAACTTTACACGTGTTTATTGCTTAGGAAACTGACTGGCTGAGATAAAATTGTGGTTTTTTGTTAATTTGCAGAATGAGACCGGAATGATTATAACAAGTGGCTTAGGTTTAGGATCTTATACATTTTTATGCATCTTTTGATGATTATGAAGAATTAAGAATGATGGTATGATAACTATAATTAAGGTCCAAAAATTTAACGCATTTAACTATTCTTTGTCTATTTCCTAGACTATGCAAGTTAGCGGCGCATATACGCAGCGATTATAACAAAATCTGAAAATTGCCCCAGCTTAACAATTTGTAAAAGTTTACAAAAAGAGGTAAACTTGCTTTAGTATGTTATGTAGTCCTAGCCGTGAAGATAAATAACGTATTTAGTAGGTACCTACCTTCCTACCTAACTTAAATAGACATAAATGTTATGAAGAATTTTTATTAAGAATATTTATTTCAGAAATGTAAAAAGTTCTTGGGTAACCTTAAAATCATCTATGTTACTACGAATTTCTGTCTGGATACAACCTTAATGCTAGAAAATGCTAAACGAATTAAAAGCCAGATGTTGTAATAACGGTACGTAACTAAAAACTACAATTTACCGACCTAAATTTAGAAATGTAATAAAATAATGTTTAGTTAATTTAAAACAATTGACATTAAAATAAAAGGCAAATTCAAAATTTTCGTATTTGAAATAGACATTCGACGATTCAACACAATATAAATAGATATATTTACATTATTAGTATGTATAATAGACGGAGAATATTGCTCGCCATTCTTTATTCAGCGAATAGGCTGCACCTAGGTTGCCAGTGTCATTGTATTTACTGTAAAACCTGGCCTTCCACAAGGATAGCGGAAGCGCATTCATTGGTTATCAGAAGTATTAGAGACTAGTTGTGATTTCACAAATACTTATTTCCTGAAATAATTGTTACAAAAAAATTGATATCGACTATTTGATGAACTTAAAGAAGCTCGCCTCTGTAGTACATCAACGTATTCTTATAAAATGTAATGTATATGTGTAGAATAAAGAATTAAAGAGAACTTATTTCAATCTGCAATTTTGTAAACTGACTATGACTATATCAGACGTACTCTTTACCACTTTTGGATGGATACATCCTTTTTAGTAACACCCTGTAAATTGTAGAAATAGTTCCCTAGTCTGCATATAAACAGTCAAACGAATGTTGCGGAATTTCCAACTGCAGGAAAGGAATTTGCATGCTTAAAATGCGCCTCGTACACTACCTCATAGGTGGTGCGGAAATGTGTGCATATGATGTAGAATATCACTATGATACATATATTCTTCAAATCCTTGTCATCACGATATCTCCGGAATGGTGATCCATAGGAAAAAAGTATTGAGACAATTTTGTAGATAATTGCATGATCTACAACTTTTGTCTGACCTATTTTTGCGATAATACTTGCCATTTATGAGGAAAATGCGAAAAGGTGATATTATTGACATTTGACCTTGTGTAACTTTTTTTGCACAAGTCGGATCTTTAGGGACTTTTGATATTTCATTTATAATGGTGTATTTGAGACCTCCACCAATTTTCAGCTCTATGCGAATTATAGCAAACTTACATGGTATTTTTGTTTATTTTGACTGGACTATTAGGTATTGGTTTTTAATGTGTCAACAAACGCACACAACACAACGACGAGTATTACATTACTCATTAACTAACGTTTTTATTGAATTACATAAATTTTAATATAGCTCGAACTGAATGCAATACCACATTTCAGCGCTCAGTAAAATAGAAGTATGACGCCATTTATCATTAAACATAATATTTATTAGCCATTAATAACGCCTACAAAGCGAGTTTGGTTACGCTTGTAGAAATGTCACTTGGCTAGAAGGGCAGGGAAGGCAGGTTCGAGTCCTGCTTCTGTTTCATTTTTTTCTCTCTTCAATAGAAGAGAGTAAAAATGAATGAATGAATTTATAAAAAAAAAATAATTTTATTATAATTCGATATAATGAAAGGCGGTTATAACCCAATAGTGACATTTGATTGACTGTTGTTCCTTTGTGTGTGTATTTTTTATCTAAACCAATATTATGCACAACATAAAGCAGTCCAAGGTTATTAAAAATCTTTGAAGAATGTAAAAATAAACATATCAAAATGAAAGAAACCACGTGTGTTGGTAACCGCAGAAACCTGTATTCCTAATAGTATTTTTTTTGTTTTTCAAATAATGCTACTGCTGTTAGCCGGCGCGCAGACATTGATTGCCTCACCGGACTTTTGGCAAAACCATGAATAGCAGACGAACTAAACTCGTTATAATAAATCCCCTGAAGGGTTCCAACCTTGAGAGACATGAATCAAAGTTATCATTATTCCAGGATTGAGCTATCGTTTATTGCCATGCACTTCAAATATTTTCTCGGCTAAGGATAATTTAGTATGAGTTAAAGTAAACATACGAATTCGTGACAAATTCTAAAACATTAATGATCCAATTAGTGACGATTCTATTGCAATTGATTTCAGATTATTCACAGCACAACCAAAAACAAATGAAATTTCACTGGTAAACAGGTACCTACGTTTTCGGTCACGGGAAATATACCTTTTGAACGCCACGGTCGTGTATCTATAGACGACAAAAGAAAACGTGCCCAAAACACGCAACGGTCGGTAACAAACGTTAATGACTCTAGTTCCGCTGTCCCAAAATGTTATTTCTATAAAAAAACTCAAAATATGGAGAAAAGAAACTCCGTAATTTACATGTAGGTATGCGTCATGGTGCATTCTAAAGAAAATATTATGTTCGCATAGCAAATCGATACGGAATATGATTGGTCGCATTAAAAGCATTGGAGCAAGATTAAACATATTATTATAATACTGAATATTCACATTTTAACATTAAATTATCATTTGCAAAATCTTACGAGATCGCATTTTATTTAATTATAATCTCAACAAAAATACAATGAAAATTTACGTTCTTTTTTTAAGATTTACAATCTACTTGACATGTACAGTTTTGTTAATTGCTAAATTACGGACAAATTTATTTAAGGTTTTGTTTGATTTCTGTGATTGTGAAATGAAAACTAAAACTTTTCCGACCATAAAACAAAAAACAATCGGTACGTTAAATATCAGATAGATTTGTACCACATAATTATTTGTTTTTCCAACAAATGTTCCATAAAACATTTCTAAAGCTATGTAAGGACGGTTTATTTGCTCGATAAAACGCGATTCACTGTGATAGAACATTTTCCCGAAAGGAGAGATAATACCAACTTATCAAGACGTCGTAAAAAGATTTCCTGAATGAATCTCGTAAACTCGTAATTCTTTTCAAGGTCTTGCCATCTCACTACAAGTACAAAAATAATCTATGTCTCTGTTACAGTAAACGTTGGGTTTCGGTAAAACTGAAACTTGCCCAGTTTTTCAGTCAATAAAGTTCTACACTTTAATATATCATTTATCAGTTCAGTATTATTCATCGTATAAAATATCGGCTAAGAGTAGGTAGTCTTCTACAAAAACGAAAAGCCAAAACGTTAAGCGGAACACAAAAACTCAAACCAGGGCTCGGATACCGGTATATTTTTCGAAACGGTTTCGTCTTAAATACCTAAAAACCAGTTTGTTTCGGTTACGTTCGAACGGAACGTTATAATAAGCGTTCCGTTCGAACAATAACATTGGAATTGTTCTCGGTTAATAAAACGTTTTTAACCGGTTTTTCTATTTTATTGGGTCCTTCGTTCGAAACAACGAAACTTCGATACGAAAATAAGAATATCACGATTTTAATTCAGTTGGTATTTGACGGCCGCTCGGCTAAGTTTCGTCGTTTCGTTAACGCAAGTAGACCCTATATCCACACTAATCCACACTTCCACACTATATATATATATAATAATAATAATATAATAATATTATAAAGAGGAAAACTTTGTTTGTTTGTAATGAATAGGCTCAAAAACTACTGGACCGATTTTAAAAATTCTTTCACCATTCGAAAGCTACATTATCCACGAGTAACATAGGCTAAATTTTATTTTGGAAAAAAATAGGGTTTCGGACACAAGGTGTAAAAATCAACCAGAAAAGTTACTTATTTTGCGTACGCTGCCTAAACTATAAAAGATAGAACCATAAAATGTTCTAATTAATTGTAGATCTTATAAATATCTACAAAAAAGTCCGCGACACACTATACCTATCTATGTCGAGTGAGGCACAACAACCATTTTTTTTAGGTTGAATTTTTTTTGGACTACATTTAAACGCATTTATTTTACTCATGCTATAATCCTTAATGTTGAAATCATAGACCACTGCGAGCAACACTACTACTAAGTCGCCCAATAAAGTGTAGAAAAAACTTCGTAACACCACTTAATATTCCGAAAACAGAAGTCGAAATCAAAACATACATCGAAAATCTAAACATACATATGAAGGGCAAAAAAGCAGTCTCAAGCGACATCCAAACCTATTATAACTTCTTGGAAAAGGTCTTAACGGACAGTCTGATGTCAAAAAATAGAACCCAAAAAGAACGGCAAAAAATATTTAGTAAAGACACAGACCAACTAATAACAGTTGTTGCAAGCTTTCCAACAAAGTTTATGGTCAAGATGGAAACACGAGTACTTAAATTCACTCACTCAACGCGCCAAATGGACCAAGAACTCAAGACCATTAGGGGTGGGCTCGCTTGTGATCATCAAGGATGACAATCGACCTCCTCTTGCATGGTCACTTGGTAGGGTTACTGATCTTCTTCCTGGCGCTGACGGAGAAGTTAGGGTTGCAATTCTTAAGACCGCTACTAGCAATTCTGTTAAGCGACTCGAAACTCTGTCCTCTACCTATAGAGGATTAACGTATTATTTAACTTAATATTATTAAGCATCGTAGGTTAGGTTGACTGGATTCGTAGTTCAGTAACTATTAAGGTTTAACGTTTTCTTCCTAACTTTTCTATTTATATTTCGTATTTTCGAAAATACCATAGGTATTTTGGTGGGCGGAATGTTTCGTCATCATACAAATTACTAAAATAAGAACGTTTAAATTTCACCACGGGCAACACACGATGTTCTTATCGATTTTCAGCAGTGGCAATCACAACTGTTTTGACAGTTGTAATACGTGCCGTACTCGTTATCCGATTGGTGCTACTGCTGCATCTGTCATGACGTCACTACCGTTAACGGACAAACCGCCCCCCCCCTATCGACAATCTTTTCTTACCATCTTGCACGCGCGCGCACTTCGCGATCTCTCTCAAGAAAAAACCCTTTAAACGCGTCAACTCGACCGATATTCTGCTGGAAATCCCTATTCCGAGCAGCTCGTGACCTTCAGCAATCAACTGTGGTCATCATCAGAAATCAATCATAGCGCAGGCGGATCATCGGCAGCAGAAATAGCAGACCAAGGTACGTGCACGTGTTTTAGTTTGTTACTGCTGCATTTACTTAAGAACATCGTTTGTGTGATCGTCCAGCCTCTTGGGCTGTCCCAGATGTGTAGTTACTCCTCGTTTCTATCGCGACTGCACAGTGTATGAAAAGATCCGAAGAAGAAGAAGACCGTAAATAGCTAGTATAATAAAATCTCCTATAGATTTTGTGACGGTGACGCCAAAAATTGTTAATTGTGTAAAACTTTAAGCGGGAATTTCTGTCGGTTGTCTCAAATAGTCTCAATTACCACGGCAGAGCACCAGCCAGCCTAGCATGCGCACCACGGCTATTCTTCGACGCTCGTCTCGCGATGTCAGTGCCGTGTGAGTGGGAAAGACATCACGCTGACGAGAGAAAAGTGTCGACAAAATTTTGTCGTGGTGCATATGCTAGAACACCATATTGCAAACTACCTAATTACTCGCAAGTCGCAACACACACAACCTTAATCAATGCGCGACCGCATCGGAATAAATAATTTATCGAAATTTAAACATACCCTACAGAACCCAACAAGTTCATGCTTTTCGCTGCACACTACATGCGGCTGTGTCCTGCGGAATAAACCGGTTTTTTTAAACTCTCTTTTTGTTCTCATTTCGTTTTCGTTCCGAACAAAATGTTGTTCAAAGAACCGTTGAAACCGTTTTAAAAACGTTATTTTAAATAACGGTTCCGAGCCCTGACTCAAACAGGTTTTGGTGTTCATTGTGTGGATTAGTGGAATCGAATTGTTTAGTATGTTTATTTGACGAAGTGCTGAATAATATCATGATATAATGTATAATTCATAGCAAGGACCAAGGCTATGATCCGAGAAGTATTACTTTATGAACAAAGACTTATTGTTACTGGAAATAGGTACTACAATGAATTTGTAAATATTTTGTAAATAAAAATATACTTGTGTAATATAGCATAAGACTAAATTTTTGTGGCGATACTTTTTTGTTTTATAAACTAAGTAGGCAAAGAAATATTTTAGATTTTAAAGGTGACCCGAACTGTTCGATCTTTTTGTGGATGTGCATTTTATAAAATATTGAATGCTACAAAGAGATTTAATGTGTTACCTAGTGTCGTTTTTATTGTCGACATAAATTATCTTTTTAATATATCTAGTAGTAATATAAGCGATAACATATTGATCAAAATATATAGATACCTTTTTATGAAAAACTGCTCGCCATGCGATTAGTATTGTATATTATAGCATTATGAATAACCCCAAATCAGATAAAATATCTAAGTAGGTACCTTCGACCAAATTGACCAAGTATCAGTAACACAGTACATTTGTAACCTATTATTAACTTTTAACCGCGATCTGTGATTACATAAATCTTGGTAATCACAGACGTTTTTAATTGACATTTGTGTTCAAAACCCTGCAGTGCATAATGCATAATTTGAAACATTGTGATACGTTCGGTAAGCGTCGCGAGCATATAACGAGCATTTTCTACGAACCTGTCTTCGCCATTTTTCGAGACATCTTTTAACTCCAAACTTTCTTTAAGGTCCAAATCAGCAATTTTTTCCCAGGCATGGTCATATTGTTCATCTTTCAAAGGCTTTTTATTATTTTTTTCGTCTTTAATTTCCCAAGGTGACGGCTTCCCATTAACTTGATTATTTAGCAGCGATACGTTTTCTTGGTTCCGTCGTTTTTCCATGTTTGTTGTGTTCGGCCGGTGCTAAAAGACAACCGTCCAAAGTTGAAGCTTTGCGTAAACTGGCGAACTTTTTTACGAGACGGACGCGTGCGACCGCTGCGACCACTCGGCTTGTTGTTACTTGTGGAACGTGGTACAACTAAATTCATACTAGAACCACGGATTACATATTACGGGCTTAATGGAAACGCGAGATCCATATCAATGATCGATAGTCAATGTGTAAATTCATTCACTTGGACGGTGTGTTACGTACTCGCTACTATTGTTCGAACCATTATTTGGTTCGAACAATAGTAGGACAATCATTGCGCAGAGATACCGAAAATTTCATGAAGGATGTTTTTAATTTTAGTTTATCGCTAGTAACATCAGTGTTTTGTCTTATCTGCATATGATACCTACAACGTGAGTCAATGCCTCTTCATACTTTGTTGCGGTACTAAAGGGAAAAACCCCTTATTGTCCTAATATAATATATCTATTAATTGCATAAATAAAAATCAATTGTCACTAGTATGTGTGCTGATGATGTTGTTTTTTTGTGCTTGTAAATACCGCGACATAGTTTTTTTATAAACTAAAACTTGTGAAGCAGTCGAGCTAATATCATACAAGGGTAAAGTAAGTTAATAAGGTTAGTCTAAATAAATGCGATAGAGTTTGGTTATTTAATAATTTATATAATAGGAATAAAACATGCTACCAGAAACCAACTGCAAATCAACTTTGGAAAAAATATTCAGTTAGAGGCCAAGGCAAGTTAAAACATATTATAAAAAGTCTTTAAATAATATCTAACACTTACTTTTGTGTGGTCTCAAATCATGTACATGGTAGAACATGAAGGTGTCATCATCATGGCTCATAAGCCATAATGTCTCTATACCATTAAATTAATTAAAAATTCTTTGGAATTTAAAAAGATTAAATAGCTTTTGGTAAACTACAAACGATAGAAAACATAAGTAAAGAGTTTATCTTTTGTCTTTGTTTGACGTTTGTTGATTCATTTATCTTTTTAGTATTGGTTAATTAAAGATTAAGTGAGGAAATCAGAAATACAGATTTAACTAACGAGGTATTATAGGACCTATTCCAATGCCATCATGAATTACTTATTTTTGACCAACTTCCAAACGAGAAATCAGACAGTTCGGTTTACTTAACTATTAAGTAAATAGGGTACCTAGATTATTGATTTTTGTTTGTGTTGTGGTAATACACGAAAAAAATATCTATTTATCTAAATAAAGTTGTTGCTGTTGAGCCCTGAGTTCCATTAGTTGTTGGATTAAAGACTTACATTATAAAGTACAAAATAAACCCTGATTTCTTATTTAATGCAATAAATACAAACTTTTTGTAATAGTTTCAATGTTGTTTTCATAGTCGCATATATATTTATTATATCCACAGTAAATATATAACGGAATCATAAGTCGTTTTAACTTTTTGTCAACTTACAATGTAAAGTAATTGGGTACGCTGACATGCTTGTTTCAAGGTCGCTCGCTTACGTAGCAATGAAATGTATTAGTATTATAAATACTTACATTGATTTTGGAAGTCTCATGCTAGTTGACAACATGACTTGTATGGTCGATTTTGTTGGGTAGCGATTGCAAAGACATTAACTAATAAAGTGGGTCAAAATCGAGTCCAAAGGAGTCGGTTACATACATACATACATACATACATACAAGTGAAGCTAATAAAAGCGTGTTAAAAAGAACATTTTCTATAGGACCTAGGTACCAAGTTACCCGTTGTAATCAACTCATTGACTCTAGTATATTCGTTTTAAAAGTTAACCTAATTTCTTTAATAAAAAAATTACGTGTAACGATGACAGTGAAAAAAAAGAAACATATTCTTATCAATCTCACAATAATTTACGTAGGTATGTTGTAAAGTATGTATGTATGTCTGAGTGATAATTAAATTAGTTATACCTACTAAGATCGAAAAGATTCATGCCGACGACGCCCAGTGGTTTAGTTCAACATCTTTATCTATATCTATACTTATAATAAATCTGTAGAAAGGTCAATTCTGTACATTAAATATATTTTCAAAATAACTATCAGGGGGTGATTAGTGATCGATACTGATGCCAAAAATTTTTGTCTGTCTGTCTGTCTGTATGTTCCTTATAGAAACAAAAACTACTCGACGGATTTTAACGAAACTTGGTACAATTATTCTTCATACTCCTGGGCAGGTTATAGTATACTTTTCATCTCGCTACAATCAATAGGAGCAGAGCAGTGAAGGGAAATGTTGGGAAAACGGGAGAAGTTACTCAATTTTTTAGCTTCCGTCACGTGTGCAGCCATAATGGTTTAAGACTCATTGATAAGCTTCGTCATCCACGCGAACGAAGTTGCAGGCACAGCTAGTTATAAATAAATTACCGACTTATTTAAACAAAACATTTTATAGAAAATGTCAGTGTTATTTAATTTCAATGTCATGTCGCATTCAGAAAGTTTACGACAGCCAAACATGCCTATGTTTGGTTAACGTTGATGTAGAAAATTACATAGGTAGTGCTATTATCTAAATAATGGACCAAAAACGACGTTTTTGCAGAGTTTCTGGTAATCGTTTTCTTCCGTATTAGTCCACAGTTTAAATTTATTGTTACTGTAGTTATAAAAAGATCTTTGTTTTGTGGGATTAACTGACGTACTACGGTAATCTTTGACATTTTTAAACTGTGTATTTACATCTCTGTGATATTTAACAGTGTGTCTGATGTTTAGTAAGCAGATGTAAAAGTTTGATAGTCATAGAATCTGGTTAAATTACGTAGCATTATAAGCATTGTTTTCAGTAACAATCCATTGGTGAGTAACAATTTTAACACCAAAATATGAATGAAATGTTATTTTGTCCACAAATCCGTATGATTTTTACCACCGCGCGCCGTCCGTCTGGCAACCTTCACATTGAGCGGTGCCAAATACGGAGATATTAATAGTATCAGTTTGATAGTACGCATGACTCGTTCGCGTGCGGTTTTTTTATTGCGTAATCTTTGTAAACAAACTCACATTTAGGAAGAAATCTTATAGTACTCGTTTAGAACTATACCAGATTATTTAATGTGGGTCTTTAATTAGTGAGCATGGAACAATTCTCGATTTTAAAATCTAGTTTTGAAACATATTTCACAATCCTTACCTTTATATTGCATCAGATTTGTAAACATTGCGAACGAACGCGTTAATTTTGGAAAGAAAAATTGTTATCCCACCAAAAACATTCTGTAAAAAACTAGCCAAGTCTCGATGGAGCTGCTTGTTTATCTCTAAAAAGTAATGAAATCTAGACAAAGTCGTGCCAAGTCTAAGGTTCCTTACTTCGATTTCTTTATTATTATAGTTAATGTTGTGTGACTGAAGAAGAATGTCGTAAACGACTATAACGGCAAAGGCATTCGCCTAGCAGTGGGACGCTATAAAATTAAATTAAAATAGAAGATGTGTCCCAATACGCTGGATTTTTGCAATAACAGTAGATTTTTTTATCTACCAATAGTAGAAGGGGGCATTAAATAATCCAGCCTATAAACGTCCCACTGTTGGGCAAAGGCCTCTTCCCATATAGAGAAGGCACGAGCATTGATCACCACGCTTGCTCTCTGCGGATTGGCGATTTCAGATCCCAAGTTTTGGAATCCAGTTTTCCTCACGATGTTTTCCTTCACCGTTTGTCAGAGGTGTCTCAGAATAATTAAGAAAGTACATATAACTTTTTTTAAAAGCCACATTGGTACTTGCCTGAGTTCGAACCTGCAACCTTGTGCACAAAAATCCGTTCATTGAACCGCTAGGCCACCACGACATGGAAGGGGGCATTACCATATCTCTAATACAGCTGAGACCAGCTGAGGGTTCTTCATCAGATACTTTAGATCTTCGATTTTTGACATCAAATGAAGCGGCCCACCAAGTTGAATATTTTTTGTAAAGGCGGTATGTCGATCTAATAGTTTGGTTGGGCTCTTGTGTTTTCTAATCAGGGTCACCAGGTACTCGAGATCTTCGATTATCCTAGTTTTTATAGTTTTCCCTTTATGTGGCCATTAAACCCTAACTCTGTACCAAATTTCAGCTCTCTGAGTTTATGGGAAGTACTAGTTCTATTCTGATGATCATGAGTGAGTGAATGACATAAATGCGAAACTTTGCTTTCGCTTAACTTCGGAACTAAATGACCTTCAGACTTGAAATTTTGGATTTTTAACCGAATTCAAAAAAGAAGGTTCTCAGTTTGACCTGTATGTATGTATTTATGTATGTATGTATGTTGTTTGTCCGCAAATGTCCCGCGTTTGGCTGAACCGATTTTGATGCGGTTTTCAGAAAATTATTTGTTAGATCAAGGAGAAGATTATACTTAGTATTTATTATAAGTATATGAATAATCATATAGCATCATCCAGTAAGCTATAAAGCTTACTGGATGACGGAAATTTCTGCGTTCTGGTCATATCCAGAGGTTCTCAAATAGGGGAGATTTCTCCTGGAAATGCGGCGAAATGGTTCGCGCTCGACTTGGCGGGGGCACTATTATTAATTCCTGGATTATTTAAATTGTTTTGTTTTTTAATATCAAATGGCTCAGTTTTCGATTTTAAAATATAAAAATTAAATATATTTCTCAACAGTTACAAGTCATGTATCACTGTGTTGTGTAAATAAAATAAAGATAGCGTAATAAAGATATTATTGTAATCAGTGATATCTTGTATTTCGGGAGGTCAGAAAGTATTTGCGGAAATGCTTACTGATAGCAGACGTAATCGACGAAATATAGCTCGATCTTAATTTCAGACAGGTTCGTACACTTCTCATGTAGGACATGTCTGAACATGTCTGCCTCATGAGAGGTATGATATCTAGAAGGTTAATTCTGCAACTAATACATCTACTTTTAAATACGTATTAAACAGCGAACAAAATGCCATACACAGTAATAAAGTATATACAGGGTGTTAGCGAATGGGTAAATTTATTCAAAAGGGGTAAAGACTACATCTGGTATAGAATTAGTTTACAAAATATCAGCTAAAATAAAGTCACTTGCTAAAGTTTTAGAAATCGATTTGGTATTAGGTATATTGAACTGAAACGAACTGCATTGTATTATCTAATTGCTCATTGATATATAACGATTCGTTTAGGTCTCTGTAAATAAATAAAATAAACAACTTTGTAATTCTATTAAACATGTTTTAATAATGCTAAACACATAAACATATAAGTATCTAGTCTATATTACAATTAACTTGTAACTTAAAAATACAAAATGCAAATACGTTTATTAAGTAATACTGAAATAATAGAAAAGCCGTTGTTGAAGTTTTATAGCCACAATAACAATTCTTTCAAGGCTAGAGAAGGATAGAGCTATAGAACCTGATCATGAAATCTCTTTTTCACGATACAATATCATTTTTATCATAACACTCCCTGGTTATGGCTTATCGTTATCCGTTATGTAACTATTCCTAAAACTATTTGTCTAATAGATTACATAGCTAAGGCCTCGTATACACTACAAAACTATTCATCATACACACCGAGTTTGTGTGAACTGTGAACGCAGATGTCTGAGAGTAGGACATTTATTGCAACACACAACATCCAGCCAAAGAAAGTGTCGCCGTGTCAATTACCAAGAAATAAGTGTATTGTAGTTTAAACGAGACTTATAATATATAGAAGAAAAATTTTAACGTTATAAGTATATTAAGTTTATATTAGATTTATCTACAAGATGACTGGTTTAAGGGAAGCATCCTCTAATATACGAGCTATTCTTTCAAAATGACAGCTTAAAATATCAGATAAAAAGATCAGATCATGCTTTCGGTATTTTCCAATTTGAATCACACAATTTTTATTAATACTTTTTCGGGTTAATCTATCATACTCTTAATAATGTACCTCAGCTAGTCGTCCTGTATATAAATCTAGTGGTTGCATTATTCTCAACCGCGTTTTAATATTGTTGCATTAAGAGCGGTACATTAAGTCATGTTCTGTCCCCTGCACATCTTCCAATAGCTGCCTCGTTGGCTGATTAGCTCGGTATGGGATCCACGTTCCACGATTTTACCTTAAAAGAATAATACATGAGAATTAAAAAATTATGGATGCATTAGAATGATGTGAATCATGAAGGACAAAGTAAAATAAAAGGGTTATTTTTAATCTTGTATTTTATTTCGTTGGTTGGAACAAAAGCTGTAAATAACAAACCTCTTTCAGGATCAGTCGGGCAAAAAAAGACTGGAACTACCTACTATAAAAGTCGAGGATTCAAAAAAAGCGTAGCACAAGTAGGTAATTAAGAAAAGAAGGTCTTTTTCCGCTTTGCTGTATCTCAAATAATTATTTGTTAATCTGTAAGTATGGCGTTAATTCCAATGCCTACTCCTAAATGCAATGTCACGTTATTCATTAACAGGCAAGAAAAACGTATCGTAAACAGTGCCCGTTCAACGTATCACCGGTATCACTCAGGATAATGGATTTGTCATAGCTGTATTTTACCTTTATTTATATTCATGTCATATAATTTGCATTGATAGAATATAAGTAACTTATATTTAAATAACCTAGTTAAGTCATTGCAGTTCTGAAAACTAGTCTTACAGGAAAGTACTGTTACTTTGGAGGTGAGATTGTGCTGTATGTCAAAAACAATATTCAGCTGACACTGACACTGGTCTGACTGACAGTACACTCCTAACATAGCTTAGGTAAAGGCTTGGCAAAATGTTATATTACCTTTATCTAGTACACAGATTAGATCAGCATCCTTGACAGTAGAGAGGCGATGGGCGATTGTGATGCAAGTGCGACCCTTAGCAGCTTTATCCAGAGCTTCCGATACAGCCTGAAAACAAACATTTAACATTTTATTATACGTGTAACAACAAAAGGCAGTTCATATTTTGAAAGAATAAAGATTAAAAGATGACAAATAAGGCTTTACCGATTCTTTTCCTTTTCTTTCTTTCCTCTTTCTAGAAGATCGCTTCTATAAACCCATAAACTTAAGTGAGGCCATGTGACTTACCCGTTCGCTGTTTGCGTCTAAGGCCGAGGTGGCTTCGTCTAGCAGCAGCAGACGCGGCGAGCGGATGAGGGCGCGCGCGATGCACACGCGCTGCTTCTGACCGCCCGACAACTGCGCGCCGCTGGCTCCCAAGTTGGTCTCGTAACCCTAAGTACATAGTCCCGACTTAAGAAATATATTTACATTTTATGGGTCAGACTATTGATAAAAATAGTCTCTATTTTTATCAATAGTTTAACTCAGTTCAGATTCTTTAAATTTAAATTACCTTCGGCAATGAAACAATAAAACTGTGTATATTGGCAGCTTTAGCAGCAGCCACGATTTCGTGCATCGTGACCTTCCTGTTGTTGTCCCCATAGGCGATGTTCTCGGCCAGGGTGCGGTCGAACAGCACCGGCTCCTGCTGCACCACGCCCAGCTGCCGACGCAGCCGCGGCAGCGTCAACGATGACCTGATGTCGCGGCTGTCTAGTTCCTGTAACATACATTAAAATAGAAGTCAATCCTATGATTTAATCAGTAAACAGTTATGCCATTTAAAAGTAACAATAGGATACCTAATTAGCAATCTATACGACCTGTTATCAGTTGATATGGCTGCTAAACTAATTAATTTTCATCATTTATCAAACAGCAATTCACGTTCCAGGTGTAGGCAAATATATAAATTATATAAAAGTCTGATAGTAAAATTGCAAGCTCGCATGATTTTTATTTTTTTTTATCACCTATTTGTCAATGTTAATAAAATAGATACGTTGTTAATATAGTTTTTTCGAAAGATAATATGTAGATACTGTTCTATAATACAAGAGCTACGTACAATGTTACCGGAGTCGGGGTCGTAGAACCTCTGAATTAGCTGAAGAACCGTCGACTTGCCGCAGCCGGAAGGTCCAACTAGAGCAACCGTTTTTCCCGCGTCCACCTTCAGGTCAACGCCCTTGAGTACCCTTTGTTGAGGTCTGGTCGGATAACTGAACTCCACATCCCGTATACTGAAGTTTCCGGTTGCCACCTGAAATATACACGAATTTCAGAACTTGATGTGTCTGCCTAAAAGACAAAAAAACTTTGAAGGTTTGTTACCCAATCCTTTTTATCCCGGATTCCATCCTCAGTCCTGACTCGAGGGGTTCTTCTGATAATGGATAAGATACGAGCTCCACAAGTTTTGGCAGAGTTGAAGCTTGGGACGTACACTAAAGATTGGCCTAACATGTAGGCTCCATACATGATAGCTTCGTTCACCCTAAAACACAGTAAAAAATACCTTTAAACACTATCAAAATCTCAAAAGTATATGCAACGTTTGAAGAAAAAATAATAGAAGAAAACATAGTCCGGTTGAGCCGGGCGTGGTATAATGGTTTTAGTTTGGATTAGGTTCCCTTTATTCATTTTTATTGTATTTAGAGGTAGAACCGCCAAATATCGTAATTAAGACGACATAATATGTCTTAAAACTAAAACTGATATAACGTACCTACAACGTTACATATAAACACTAAGAAATAGACACACACACAACAGTGTTAACCTTTACAGGGTGAAATAAATTTTATGAAATACTTACAGTAATACAATCTTGTACTCCATCTCTCCATAAGCAACTAAAACAGCACCATAGACAGTCGCGCTACAATAGGCCATGAAGGGCACATAAACACCCAGACCGAGAACCAAACCCCTCCAACGTGTCTTCTTAGTGACCGCAGCACAGGCTTCCACTAAAGCATCCTCGAATTTCTTCAGGAATATTTGCTCCACGCCTAAAGACAGAAAACAGGAATCCCATCACAAAGTCATGCCAAGTCTAAGGTAAGGAACCTTAGACTTGGCACGACTTTGTCTAGATTTCATTACTTTTTAGAGATAAACAAGCAGCTCCATCGAGACTTGGCTAGGTTTTTACAGAATGTTTTTGGTGGGATTTCAATTCTTTTTGTAGAAACGTAATATTGTAAAATTCATAACCTATTCAAATCTTCGAATTTTTATAATAACAACCTGCTAATTAACCTTAGCAAACGTCACTAAATAATAAGCGAAATCAACGAAATGCAAATAATCCATCCTTATCCCTAGAAAACGTTTTCAAGCGCAGTAGAAGAATGTCGTAAACAACTGTAACGCGGCAGGTTGCCACTTCGCCATATAAGGTTATCGGGAAAACAAACGTAAGCGCGTTTTAAAATACAGTCAGCGCCATCTAGCGGCGTGTGCGGGTATCACCGCCACTCTTAGTCCAATGCATTATATTTTGACCGAATTTTAAGCGAAATTAATATTTTAGTGTAATTTGTTTATTTAATTTGTGTAACTGACTATTTCTTCATTTAAACTTGTAAGTATAAGTATAAAAGCCAGTCTAGTCTTATCCAGAGTTTTCCTTTAATTTTATTTATATGCGTGTTAAAAGCAGAAGGGAAGGCATTCGCCCAGTAGTGGGACGCTATAGGCTAGATTAAATTAGAAGATGTGTCCCACTACGCTGGATTTTTGCAATGACAGTCGATTTTTTTATGTACCTATAGTAGAAGGGGGCATTACCATATCTCTAATACAGCTGAGACCAGCTGAGGGTTCTTCATCAGATACTTCAGATCTTCGATTTTTGACATCAAATGAAGCGGCCCACCAAGTTGAATATTTATTGTAAAGGCGGTATGTCGATCTAATAGTTTGGTTGGGCTCTTGTGTTTTCTAATCAGGGTCACCAGGTACTCGAGATCTTCGATTATCCCAGTTTTTATAGTTTTCCCTTTATGTGGCCATTAAACCCTAACTCTGTACCAAATTTCAGCTCTCTGAGTTTATGGGATGTACTAGTTCTATTCTGATGATCATGAGTGAGTGAGTGAGTGAGTGAGTGTCATAAATGCGAAAGTTTGCTTTCGCTTAACTTCGGAACTAAATGACCTACAGACTTGAAATTTTGGATTTTAAGTACCTATATGATTATAGCTTACTGGATGACGAAAATTTCTGCGTTCTGGTCTTATTCAGAGGTTCTCAAATAGGGGCCTGAAAATGCGGCGAAATGGTTCCAGTAAAGGATCGTACGGCAGTGTTTGCTTCGCGCTCGACTTGGCGGGGGCAGACGCGATAAAAAGCAAAAAATCGGTATTTGAGTATGGATTAAAGCAAGTAAATTATTAATTTGTAAGTTCCATACCTAAACTCTGGACTGTTTTAATGCTGACAACTGCCTCTGTCGCAATAGCTGTCGCTGATTCCATAGCTGAGCGCTCGTCGGTCTGTGATTGTTGCGATACCATTCCTTCTAGCCAAATGCTGCCAACCATCTTCAATAAAAAAATAAGTCAGTTCAAAATCAAACTTGAAGAATTAATATGAAAATGTTTAAATTTGTACTGACCAGGGGTAAGAAAACTGTTCCAACTAAAGTCAGTTTCCAATTGTAGCAAATGGCCATTAGGAAGCCGACTAGCACTGAGCTGAGGCCTTGCAGGATGAGACCTATCCTCAGACCAGTGGCACCTTGAACCTCAGCAGTGTCTCCGCTAAGCCTGGCGCACATCGCTCCGACGGTGTTGCATTCTTTGTCGAAGTAACCTATTTCCTAAAAGATAACAATTAAAATATTTTAGATATGTAATTATGAATGGCTTTTGCCGGCGCGGCGGCGAGGCACGCAACTCAGAGAGTTTATGTTGCGCTGATAAATCAAATGAGTGGGATAAAATATCAGTTATAACTATTTCAAGCTACGTTCATGGGCAAAGAGTCTAGCCAGTTATTAAACTGAGTTGAAGTCAGCTTCCAGTCTTCCCGAATGAAGCTGAATACAATTATTTTACCGGCCTAATTCATTTTACGGCATTCCTTGGTAAAGCTGGTTAACACCAAAAAACATTGATACCTGTTTGAGTAAAGACGAAAAGTATTGTTGACGCAATCGTGTTGTCATCCTCAAGCCAGCTGTTGTGAATGTGGTGCTCTGAAGACACATGGAGACACCAGCCACAGCGGCCACCACAATGAACATACCCGAGTACAAATCAGCCAAGTATATGACTTCTTTCCTATCTTCCAAGACGAATATCTGGAAAATTAGGATATTTCGAAGTAATGTCACACCGTCGCGCGTCGTACATATGATAATGCTAAAAAAACCGTGGGGTAAGGGTGACTTTTAAAAAAGGACGTATACCACAACATTATGTCTGCTGATAGGGATTATAACTTGTTAATATCACAATTCGTTAACACCAAGTTACATAAGATAACGATGACGTAGCAATGATTGGCGAAACTCATAATCACGTCACAAAGTGCTGATTTACTTAGTTTTTATTTCATCCACATACAAGACACGGCTTAACAATTCTAAGATGGGAATAAATGAATATCACACAATGCTTGTTTAGCACATGAAGGATACTTCCTGAATCCTGATGATTTCCAGGAATAATTTTTACACGTGTTACTGTTTATGAAGAGATGTTGTACGTGTATATAGCTAGTCGTTGATTTATTTATTTGCCATCGCAGGTATATTTTGTTTTGTTTGCCTTTGGGATGAGACTGGCATAAAATCGAGAAAATTATGAGGAAATAGTGACTTTTAAACGTAAGATGATGGCTTTTACCCTGATGATGATGATATTAGTATGTAACTTTTACTTACGCCACTTGAAAATCCGAAGAGTAAAGCGAACACCGGGAAGCAAGCGCCCTGAGTAAAGGCGGCAATCGAGCCCACAGTAATGAGAGGCCATTCAGGAGCATTCAACTTCAAGATTTGCCAGTCGCTCACAGGTTTCACTTCCTAATAATAATATAAAACAGTTTCATTTAGTGTTTATTATAATTATACCTAAGATTTTAGAAGAAAATCTAATAATTATAATTTCAGTTTAATCACATATTATGATAATAAGAACATATAAGTAGGTTTTTGTTCCGGTACACGGATTTCCGAACTTACTTCATCTTCGTCTTTTTCTTCATCCGACTCATAGTCCGCATTGTAGACAAAGTTTTGCAGGCCGGTCGAGACGACGGAACAAATAGAACCACGTGGCGTCATCCAGTCATGTGAGTCTGTGAATGGTAATTAATTGATCTGAACATCATACAGTAACAGTTTTACCAAGCGTTTGTCCTTTCGTAATTGCACTTTCTTTGACAAAGACTTTTTTAATGATTGTATAGATTTCCATTGCTGGGCAAACAAATAAAGAATAAAAGGCATTATAAATTCTAGAAATACGCCGCCCAAATTGGTGGTAAGCTGACATACAGCATTTTGGATACCTTAATTAAAATATAATTAATCCATGCTAATCAGAATCAAATAATATCTTAATATCGCGTAACTATTGCACGATGTAGTAAATCCTCTTTTACTCAGGCAATAAAACGACTACAATGGACGATAACACTAAATACCCAACAACAATTAAACATAGTTATAAAATAATATGTTAACAGATTACGTTTGTCAACATTAACATTATTAAATACTTAGTTGTGTAGTATTTGTTCTTATTTCGTATCGCAGTATTTGATCTTTGGCAGTCGTTAAATTAATTCTGACAACCCGTCTTACTATTTATTCTCTGTCTACTGGGTTCGTAGACAGAGAATGCTGTCTACGTATAGTATTCCCAGTAAAATGGGCTCCTCCTACATTGGAAGCCCACCCCAACATAGTTGGGGAAAGGCTAGACAAATGATGAAGAATATTTGTTCGTACAGACCTCTCTTAATGGAATGGTGTCTGTGAACTCGTCTGTTGGATTTCCTCTTGACATCGGTTCTTGGTGTGAGAACTGGTTCTCCAGCGGTTTCCTCGCCATCTGCCTCCTCGGGTAGCGTGTCTATCTCTTCAACATCATTGTTCTCTTTGCCGGTCGTTACCAGTTTAAAGTAGACGCCTGTAATTATTAACCATGTTTCTTCAGTTTTAACGCCATCCAATTTTGTGATAATATCAATATTTGACTCTTGCTTCAGTTTAGGGGTAAAGATTTTTTGATTACATGGGTTACCTTTACTTACATAAGCTACATACAGTAATAGTCAGAAAACTGAATAAACTCGATAGTTGGATTAACCTAGTTAGGCTTGGGCGCCTGGTCTTGGGTTTCTACGTTATTGCTATTAGATTTTTTTCAGATCTTATTTTTTTTTGTAAGTTACAAGTTCTGTTTTAGGTCGGACTATACCTTTGGTTTTCATCAGTTCCTCGTGTGTACCTTCCTCCACAATTGCACCTTGGTCCATACAGATAATGCGGTCCGCATTTGTGATTGTTGATAACCTAATAAAAACATATTATTTATCATATTAGATGAACACATGAATCAAAAATCGACTGTCATTCGAACAAATATTGTTTTAGCGTATTCGGTTTCACTACTAGGTAAAAGCATCCCCTGAGTCCATTCATGGGTGCTTATCCCGCGCCACCGCGAATGCGTAGATTACAAGTGTTGTTTTTTATAGCTAACCTGTGTGATACCATAATAGTAGTCCTTCCAACACTGACGCGGTCGAGCGCTGCCTGCACCTCGCGCTCGGAGTGCGGGTCCAGGGCTGAAGTGGCCTCATCCAGGAGTAGCACCGCTGGTTCCCGCAGAAGAGAGCGGGCGATGGCTATGCGCTGCTTCTGACCTCCAGAGAGAGACGCGCCGCGCTCTCCTATTACCGTGTCGTAGCCCTATTGGTTGAATAAAACACATCACAAAATAAATACTTTGTGCTCAGCCACCTATGAAATAACTTTATAGTTTTATTTTGTTAATTATCGCCAACTCACACCAACCCCATATTATCATGGGGTTCCTCGAACTTTCAGTTCCTAATATAATGCCGAAACTTGTAATAGGTAACTTTTCTGGATCCTATGACAGCAGTAGGCAGTTGGTTACCTTGGACCTCACAGACCACGTCGCGATACGCTCTCAACTGATAAAGTCAGACTGTTCCTAACAGTTAGCAGTGGTGCTAATTGTGGCGGTGCTAATAATACTAATAAGTAAGTAATATTACTAACATTGGGTAATTGTGTGATGAAATCATGTGCGTAAGCCATTTCAGCGACCGTCTGCACCTCTTCCCGTGTAGCTTCAGGAAAACCGATGGCAATATTATCAAAAATAGTGCCACGGAACAGCACAGGCTCCTGACCAACGACACCTGAAAATATTTTATGTTATAGGCATCTAACGATAGTTTACCATTTCTAGCTTTATCACTGAAACTTACCTAAACACGACCGGAGCCATCCCAAATTCAGATTTTTTATATCCTTCCCGTCAAGTCTTACGGATCCAGAATGTGGGTCATAAAGTCTTTGCAGTAGTTGTAATATAGTAGATTTGCCGCACCCAGACGAACCAACTAATGCTACGCACTCGCCGGCTTTTATCCGAAGGGAAAACCCGTTTAGGATCTGTTGAAGTATATTTTATGTGCATATTTTGTACATTTTAATACATTTACTCATAAATATTTTAAGACACTAGTGACAAACAGTGAAGAAAACATCGAGGAAAAACAAACAATTTTATTTACCTTCACTTCAGGCCTAGATGGGTAGCTGAAATGCACATCTTCTATTGTAATATCTCCTATGACTCTTCTGGGTGACAATCCTGAATGGTTAAGACTGTCTATTTTAGGTTTCCTGTCTATCAACTGGAATATGCTAGCTGCCGCCCCTCGAGCTGCTGCGAACACTTCTGCATGAGGCACGCAGAATGTTATCGACTGTGTCGCCATGTACACTCCAAACAGAACCTAAAAACGAAATAAAAAGTTGGTTAAGCAATTTAGCAGGGTATTTTTATGGTCTTATGGTTCATTATCCAGCTTCATAACCAAAATTATTTTTGTAATCTCGTACATTTCAGTATTCTGTATTTATGATTAACGCCGATATAAAATAGCGCGATGAAAACGGAATGAATAAATGCAAGGATGTCTATAAATTCATCTTACTTTTGTATATGAAAGGGCCGAGGGTGAAGTTTAATATTTAGCTATAAAAGATTTATAAGGCTTGTAATATTTTCTGAAAACTTACACTGTACACAACTCCCACTAAATATTTCCGCTCATCGGCTGGTTTATCCCAATCAATGTACACCAGTCTGGTTCCGTAGGTGAAACCTATGGCGTTCAGTGAGTACGTCAGAACCCAGTTGAAGCCATTGCCCAGACCTGTGTAGAGACCACGTTTGCGACCCTGCTTCTCAGCTGGTTGCAGTAGCTTCGTATATCTGGAAAAGTGATCATCATTTTACATCGATTTAGTCATCAAGCAGATGTTTATTGTATGCCTTTAGATAACTTTGAATCTAAAAAAGTTGGGTAAGTGATACCATTTATAACTTAAGAACCGGTGGACCGATTTTTATGATCTCTGTTGTGTTCGATTTATCTCCGTCTCGAATAACAGAATAACTCAAAAAGTGGCCAAAAATAAAATAATAATAAATAATTGATTTGGAGGTAAAGAGGTCAGAGATTTTAATGATCATAAGTATTATTAATAACTACCTGTCAACTTCTTTATTTTCTCCATTGAACGCTACTATCGTTTTGACAGATTTCAGTACTTCTTCAGCTTGTTTACCAGCTTGACTGTATGATTCCATCTCCAACATAGAAGACTTGGTTTGATACTGGAACCAAACATGTTTTTAATTAAGATTCATCATCACTATGTATCTTAGGCAATACTCTCGATGCAAAAGCAATAAACAAAAAATACACATACACGCAAAAAATTAAATAAGGGTTGCGGATGATGATGATGCAATATTACCATATTGATGCTCAGACTTTTAGTTACAACAGTACATTCAATAGGTAACTAATATAATCTTGATAGCAGAATCTGTACAAACCCGGAATAGAAAAAAAATACCCATAAGTTTAACATTAACTTACATTTGTTAAAGCGATGGAGACGGCTATAGAGAAGGGCATGACTGATATGCAGGCTAGGGACAGCTCCCATCCCAAAGGAAAGGCCGTGCACAGACATATGATGGACGTGCCCACAAGGTTCGACACCACTGCCAACTTCTCACCCATCCCTTCTTTTAAAGCCATCAGGTTCCTGAAATAAGTTAATAAGAACTTAGTATGATAAATACAACGATTGCTCTTAAAATGATGTTGAAAAACATTACATTCATTGCTCTGACCCTAAAGTAATCTAACTTGACAATAAGAAGTAGAAGAGAACTAATGTAGTATAAACGCATAGGCCCAAGACAATGTACAAAAAGTGGTTTTCTACAGTGTCCCGCCCGGGGATCGATCCTGAGACCCCAGAGTTGGTGGCATCTTTAAAACAGTGTGTAAGCCACTTGGCCACAAAAATCATCATAGGTGATGATTATGTAATTTTTCATACTAAATTTATAGAATATATTCTGAGGTTGTTTTTATACTCACTCAGACATCTTTGAAGCCAAGTTGAATTCAGTATCAGTGTCGAACCACGACATGTCTTGACGAAGAACCGATCTCAGGAATATCATCCTTATTCTGGTAATCTGTTGAACAAAAGTTATATAATGCCATTTAATAGATATACGAAGTGAAGTTATTAAAAGTTTTGATCAGAAAGAAAAGGAAGAGTAATTACGAGATTTCTATGATATCTACGTGTAAGTAAGTTGGTATAAGCTTAATTGCTTTGCATTTTTTTCGAAGAAAAAAATACACTGTAAAGGTAACAATGTCCCCTAAAAATCCTTTTTTACCGATTCCCAAAATACGTGAATAGTACCTATACTTCTGAAGATTCCTCCCAATCGGCTAAACTTTACTACCGATGAAAACTTTTTATGACAAGATTAATGGCTAAAATATTTTAACATAATATGCTCTGAATCCCAGCCAAGGCCATATTTATCAGTAACTAAGCTATTTCATTTTCGTTGACAATGTGAAGCTCAGTCAATCAACGGTAAGGTCATCAATTTAAAGCAATTGATTTCGCTGTTGCTTCTGTAAAATTTAATTGCGCTATTTCTTTTTATGAAAACGTGTACATAACACAGATACATAATACAGATTAAAAACCGACATTATGTAAACTGAATTGAATGATCTTTTTCATATTTTAATGCAGCCTATAAACCAATTAAGATGAACCTGAGTAAGCTTGGGTCCTAAGAAAAATATAAGTTAATTTTTGCTGCGATAACCGACCACACGACGCGCCGGTGGCGCCGCGGGCAAATGCGGGTCTAGTTGTAAATAAATGCTGACACTGGTAATTAGAGTCTCATGAAATTATTAACTAAATAATGATGATGAATTGTGAAGGGTGCGGAAGGCCGATAATAAAGTTATTGTATCCTAACGTAACACAACATGACAAGATCCCATGTCTGCCTAGTTGATCAGCAGTGGTATGCTAGCTGTGATTAATTTCATAGTAGACACCAAGACCTGCCTCTAGCTAAGTAATTTCAATAAGGAGGAATCATTTACAAATTGATTATTTTGGCACATAAAATAGCTTTTTATTTATTAACTTTCACTGTTACTTGCGAGCATATTTGGTACGACGATGGCAATTTACTTAAGGACGAATACATTTGAAACATTCATTGTTGTTAATAATATCAATATCGTTCAATGATACTTCCTCATTGTTACTACTTAAAATAAATAAAATAAAGGCAAGTCTACATCAACATTAATAACAGTTTCGGAGTATCGAGATACTTTAGAACACCATGCCCTCTCCAATAAAATAATATAATTATATTACAATTATGACTAAAACTTTGTCACATAAGTAAAATTTCGTCAAAAAAAGACCTAGAATCGTAGTAACAAAAGCAAAACATTAAATCGCTCCGTTTTTAAACTTCTGAATAGTCTGAAAATCATCACTCAGCAACTGATTGCTAAACATTTAATAAAACTTTTATATTCAGCCAGTTCAAAGACCCTTCAATAAGAAGATAGCACAAATTTTATTTTATTTAACACTAGCTGTGCCTGCGACTTCGTTCGCGTGGATGACGAAACTTATCAATGAGTTTTTAACCGCAAAATTAAGTTTGTTTTTTATTGTTTATACTTTTCCAGGATAAAAACTACCCAGTGTGGTGCCCAGGATAATAAAGAATAATTATACCAAGTTTCATCGTAATCGAACCGGCAGTTTTTGCGTGATACCTGAACAAACAGACAGACAGACAGACAAAAAATTTTTTTTCTCACTTTTCTGTTCGGTGTCGGTCTAGTAACACCCCCCGCCATTTATTTTTTCGATATTTTCAATGTACAGAATTTTCACTTCTACCATTGATATATTAAAAGGAGGAAGATACGTTACGCGCTAACATTGCAATCAAAAAACCTGGACTCGGTCATCACAGTCGCACACCTACAGTCACTGATAGACAAGGACAGAGTTATGAGCCGGCGCTGTCATGCGAGCGAAATCGCATTAGCCGCCGAACGTTGCCGAATGTTTACGATGTTTGTAAGTTCGATCTCGCTCTCACAAACATGGCGAAGCAAACATTAAATATTATTGTAATTTTCAACAAATTAACATTTTTGGCTGTACTTACGAGTGGTAAGTAATCCCATGTATCTTATTTTTCTTCCTTGTATTATTGAAACACTGTTTAGCTGCACAAGAAGTCATTTTGATGCGTATTTATCAAAAAAACTGAAATTAATGAGGTGTGTGATCATAACGACGTTCCATGCGCAACTGAGTGCCAACTACGGGCAATCACTTAGTTGAGTAGGACCAGGCGCTGTGACTAAGTAACGTATCTACCGCTTTTAAATACATCAATGACTTCTACAGATTTATTATAAGTATAGATTATAAAAAAGTATAACTATAATATTTTGATTGAGAAGGATAGCAATGATAAAGACAGACGAATCTTTAAATGAGTGTACACAAATAAAAGTAAAGCAAATAGTAGGTATCCATTGCTCGGAGTCCAACGGTTTTATTAGACTTGATTGAGTTATCGCCCCGCTGACTACGTAGCAACCTTGATTACGAACCAATGTATTGCACTGAACACATTACACAATAGGGCAACAAAGTTTAATAATAATTGTAAAAAACCAACTTTAATTTTAAAAAAAGCTGAACTACATGTTCAAATTTTAATTGGACCACGTCGGAGGACAGATCTGAAAAACTACGAATGAAAAAAAAATTGGTCCACAATTGCCGTAGAAATCGCATAACATATCAACAAAAGAAAATACTAAAAAACATACAGACGAATTGAGAACCTAGATTGTTCGAAGTCGGTTAAAAACTTGTGGGTACTAGTGGGTAGGTTGATAATATATTTACACTAGGTAATCCAAATCCATACTTATCAATTTAAATTATCAAATATAGACGTCCATATCTATACTAATATTATAAAGCCAAATGTAACTTGTTCCGTCTGTCTATTACGCTTTCAAGGGTAGACAGCTGTATGTCTATTCTGTAAATAATTTCGGTATCGAGCTTCACCTGAGTGACAATAAAGCTCACTTCAAAAGTGAACCCAATTGGCCTTGATATAGAATTCAAATTCGAGAATACGTATTTGACATCTCACCGCGGATTCCGCTGTCCAGACATGAAAATAATGTTACAGAATAGCACTACTGAACCGAAGTTATGAAGCTTGGTATGGGTGAAACTTAGACTTTTGTCTTGATAAAGTAGCCTGTGTAATTTTTTACACAGGCTACTTAATCGCACAAGTTTCTAAATCTAAAGTCTGATTCGTTTTGCATTTGTTTGCTCTATTCTCGAGAAAAGTTATAGGAAATTTAACATAACATTACTTGTCTTCAGATAAATTCTAGTTAAACCCCAATGCATAGCTAGTTAAATAATACATATATTGAATCTGATTTCGTTTCAATGAAATGCCTATTGGCATTAATATTTTGGCCTCGGATATCGTTTTGGACAGTATAAATACCATTGAAATTGCCATTATAATAAGACTTAAATAGGTCAATATGTCGTTTAGCAACCGAATCAACTCAGCCAAATATTACGGTGCTCCAAATTGCCTTCATAGACGTTATATAAGTATTAACCCAACAAATTGTTTAAATGACACGCGTGAAGACACGACATTCAATTATTAAGTGTGAAAAAAAAATAAACTCATATTAATATTTTTCGTACTCTCAGAAATCTAATTATTTTTCATGAAATTAAGTATCCTAACATTTACTCGTTATCGATAGTAGACTACCAATTAAAGTATAGTTTCGAGTTTTTTGGGGAAATCCCTATCTGACCTCTTTGATCCTGTAAAATGATTTTTTAAGGCCGTTTAGTATCATTAGATTTTAGGTTTTCAGGTTTCCGATTAAAGAAAACAATGACATACTCAAGTTAAGTAAACATTGCGAATACGGCATTTTTTACTGCGGCGCTAATTCTTACAGAAAATGAGTAGACTATAAGTGATGTTACAGTTACGTTGACAATCTGCCACGTGAGCGCAGTAACACTGCACTCGCAATTAATTAGCAGAAGCCACGCGATTATGACATAATCGTTGACACAGAGTTCAGCAGAGTTGGAAGCGGACCAAGAAACAGATAACTCATTGCTGTTTGTTTTGAGTTCTCTTCTATGATTTAAAAAGCTGGTATTAATCCCTAAAAGATGCACAATCAGATACTAAAATAAGAAACCCCCGAAAAATAGATCAAGGCCCCGAAACCTTCAAGAATCCAAGTGAAATAGTACAAAGTCAAAATTAAATTATTTTTATTTCAAGTAGGCCGATAGGCTCCTTCAATACGTTAAATGACTATAATAGTAGCAGTGTCCAAAATATTATTCTGATAGACAAGGACCGGCAAGCATGATAATACAAAGAGGCTATTTACCTGACGCAAAGCACTCCAACTGATCAGGCCAACAGACAGCATGCAGAATATAAGCGAGATCCCAATGCTCAGGAACAGACCAATCGCCATCGCCTCCGCGTCCTCTATCAGAGCCGCCATGTTCTCCTCGTAAGAAGCGTTTAACCTGTGGGCAGAAAAAAGAGCACATATTAGTTTCTACATAATCCTGAAAATAAAGCAAGATAGGTCTTTACTTATACGTTAAGACTTTAAACACGTCTAGTCAACATCTAGTGTTAAAAACCCACAATGTCTTATTTAGAATAAAATTTGTATTATACCTACATCGATTTGTAAAATAATTTCAGTAATTAAAATCCGTATACGTTTACGTATTTACTAAGAAGTAATTAACGATTGACAAATCTTGCGCTGTCCTTATCTCATTAATCACATTGTCCTTGATCTCCGAAACACGAGATTCCCTGTTTAGATAAATTGAAATGTATACCTACTCACATTAAATAAGCAGTAGGTACCTACTACACGGGTAAGCTTTAGATTAATTATGATTATTGATAACAAACTACGACTTCAAAACGAAGGTTTTCTTAGATTTTTACATGCCTTTACAATTCACGAATAGTGAAAATATTTAAACAAACATAAATTATCGATCGTGTGGTACAATGTAGTGTTGTTTTTGGTAAATTCGGTTTTCTTTTAATTTTATTTAATTTACCTATCTGTTGTCGTGGTGGCCTAGCGGTTCAATTAACGGAATTGTATGCACAAGGTTGCAGGTTCGAACCCAGGCAAGTACCAATGTAGCTTTTTCAAGGTTATATGTACTTTCTTAATTATTCTAAGACACTTCTGACAAACGGTGAAGGAAAACATCGTGAGGAAACCTGGATTCCAAAATCGCCAATCCGCAGAGAGCAAGTGTGGTGATCAATGCTCGTGCCTTCTCTATATGGGAAGAGGCCTGTGCCCAGCAGTGGGACGTTTATAGGCTGGATTATTATTACCTATCTGTAATTATTATTAATTAGATAAGAAATATAAGTAATTCATTTAACTAACAAAAAGTTTAAAACGTGCGTGAAATCCAAACTAATAGGAAAGGCTTATTATAAAATCAGTGACTATGTAGAGGATAAAAGCGCGTGGATTTAGGACCTTCTGCACATGTGGCCTCCCTGGCGGTCCGTTAGTTCATTTGCCTCATCTTGTTGTTTCATCTTTCTCGATTAGCTTCCCCACGGTCTCTATTCGTAGAAACCTTTTGACATGCCTTGACATTCCTGTTAGGGTTTAGTTAGGACTACATATCTTTTGTATGTAAAGCTATTTAACTGGATATTTGTTTTTTCTTCTTTTAATTATTGAGTTTAGTCTTTTTTTTATTATTCTCATTCTTTTCGCATAGGCGACCTTTGTAAATGTGACAACAATGTAAATTTGTTGCGTGTCCCTTTTAATTTTTCTTCCATTTTGGATGTTATCATTTACAATAAACTAAACATTTTGCTATTTACGCTGTTGTCGCATATTTGTATATTTTTTTATATATAATTGTATTTTTTACATTGATGTTAACCTTTTTTTTAAAAGAGTAACCAATGGAGTTTCTTGCCGGTTCTTCTCCATTGGAATGACATTTTGGAACCTGCAACTAGAGTCAGTAATTTAACGTTTTAAAAGAGCTTAAAAAGGCCTACTTGAAATAAAAATATTTTGATTTTGATTTGATTTTGATTTTGATTTTGAAAGTATGTTTTCTGCTTACAATCTCCTTCCTCCCCCAAAAGTTGAAGTCAGCGGCAAGTAGCTGGTCAGTCTCTCCCTGTAGGTGGTCCTCTCCACGAAGGCGGTGCTGAGCTCTCCTATCTGCACCAGGTTGTAGCAGACGCCGCCGCCGCTGGCTAGGCCGATGATGATGCCCACGATGGTTGCCATCAACTCCGTGCATGTTGCGTAGCGGAACTGAGGAAGAAAGTATGGTGATCATCCAAAACACACAACCAGCTTGGCTTAGCTTTCAGGAACGTGACATGATTAATTTTTGAAAACGTTTAATCAACGTTCTGACACTCACCCCTGGTGATAAAATGCTGGTCACTGTAATCTATTTTCAAATCTATTGAACACAGCTGTAGGAAACCTAAAGACTAACAATACACATTACTGCGTTTAATATGAGGTTCGATAGTCAACTAATTTCTGTGTTAATCAATGTTTCAGAAAGCGGGGGTGAGTCTCACTATGGAAAAGTGTGTTTGTCAGTGAAGTGTGTTTTCGAGGTCAAAGCAGTCACTCCATGAAAAACTCGGTATTCAGCTGAAATCGGTGAGACTGGAACCAGATGCTTATATTGCAAAAGGCTAGGCAGACAGCAGAAGAAATAAAAAATAAAGTAACATTTTCAGAAATGTCAAATTTCTTGTGTATACTCGTATTTTGTGAATGATGGAGGGAAGGGATATTTTTACCTTTCAAATTAATTTACATAAAGGTTAGAAAAAGTATTGTGCATTGTTATGGTCCAAACAAAAGCAACCAAGTTTTAAACTGAAACCCGACAAGAACGCCGAAACCAACGTAGCTGCGTTATTTGGAAACGTGACCTTCTATTTTTGCGTCTTTCGGGAAACGTTTTAGCAACCACGCAAATTATAAATATCAATAAATATGCAATATAGTACTACTACTAGTACATAGTTAGGTAACGTTTTTTGTAATCGAAGCCTAGATCCGCAATAAATAGATGCTGAAAACATAGGTAATTAATATGCCTAGGGAGGATCGAAACAACAATCTGAAGATTTAAGTACATAAGAACAAATGGGTTGTCAGATATTTAGCGCAATTACTCTGAATCCATCCATTTGTTACCCCTTTAGTAACATATAGTATGAATACTCCTTATAAAAAATATGTAGGTACTTACTATTTGATAGTACGACAGTTTAAGCTCAGGCTCCTTTTTTCTGAAACAAACAAACCTTATAAGTTTTCATTCAAATATAGCTTACTATGTTAAATATACGCAAACAGTTCAGGAACAATTCTTATTTATAAAATGTTCACTTATCATTAAGCCAACGACTTTATCCTTGAAGCGTATTGTACGTTACAGGGATATCCTATAAAATGATATCAAATGAATAATTAAAGGTCTTGGTCTCGCTTTAAAATTTATTGGTGAGCACAGGTTAATAGACGCGCATTCAGAGTGAGACTAGAACGTAAACATTGATATTGTTAATGTTTTCATACGAAAGCTATTAAAATTATAAACATTAAGGTCGTATTTTAACGCCAGATAATTTTATCTGAGGAATATTTTTGGATTTTTTACAGTCCTTAAATATAAAATACGTCTAAGGTGAAATTTACCTGTCAAATAAAAAAAATATCTGGTGTTGAAAAAAAAAGCCCTTAGTCAAATATCTGTATTTGTCCCACTGCTGGACAAAGATCTCCTCTCATATTGATAATCCCATTAATTATCACGCTGTTTGCAGGTTTAGATACCCATTTATGGAATCCCGGTTTCCTGGGATTGAAGTACACCCTTGTGCAATCGGATCTGGGTACCTACCTATAGGATAGCTTGTCAACCGCGACCTCGTGGCACGACGTTAGGCTAATGGGATATTTCATATGTTTAATGTATTAATAAAGTTTCCTTCGGGTATATGTATACTACGAGGTATCAGTAACAATAAACAAACTTATCTCTATGTTTTTGTTAAGCGAATAAGCGCGAGTCGTTTATTACAACTTGGTGTATTTAGTTCGTATGAAATTAAATAATTGCAATGCTTCTATAAAACACGTTATTTTTATTTTGCGTCAACTCCCATTTCTGATTAAACGCTGATTTGGACAAAAAAGGGTGCGATCAAATACATTTGTCATGACTGTTGTGTGCAAATAAATAAATAGATAAATAAATAAATAGATAAATAAATAAATAGATAAATAAATAAATAGATAAATAAATAAATAAATAAAGAGATAAATAAATAAGTAGATAAATAAATAAGTAGATAAATAAATGCGACCCAAGACGTATTTCTTTTCCTAGTGCGAAAGCGGCAAGAGAAAACTAGTTTTTTCGACACTGGTTTAAATCCAAGCTATTTTTAAACACTATGTTAAACAATTTAAAAGTGCTGTAATTCTATTTTGAATTGCATGTTCTTAAACTAATATTAGCTTTGACGTCGCATATTGCTTTTGCCTACTGTTATCTAAAAAACAGCATTGCACATTAATAAAATAACATGCAAAACTGTTTTAATCTGATGCAATACCTACTAAAAGAGCTGATTTTTTTTTTATGTTGCGGGGATGATCATCAGTACTTTTTTTTCGGTCCCGGTAAAATAGAAAATGAAGTCTTATAGCATTATATATAACAAAGCACATTTTCGGTAGTTAATGTCTCTAAATACCTACCTGAGATTTATTTTGAAATCTCATTCATTATAAGGTACCACAAACATGAAATATAATACTGATGTAAAAATATATAAATCAAGCAGGCTCAAATATTTGCTATAAATATTTTATCTACCGTTAAACTAAGTTGTTCACTTTGGTTATTGATAAACTTTCAAAAGATATTTTTTAAGGAAAATACAAGACATTATAAGAATGTAATTACTTTATTGTTTCTGGAATGGGTACAAATATCCGATAGATTTTATTTAAAACAGCAAAAAAGAATTAATTATATTCAGAAAATTTTTTTTTTTACTCAATGTGTTTTTAATTGACTTGTCACTAGAAAGTGAAATACGCAATATGTTTATTATGTACCCAAATTATTATATTCATTTTTATTTAAATCACATTTCACCTGTGTAATCAAAAGGGATAAAAGTGCCGTATATAATAGGAATTGTTATTGTTTTGTGCATTTTTATAGTTTAATAAATGGGAATGTTGAAAAATAAAAATATTAATTCGCATCGGCTTTGTTGACAACTTTTTCAATAGTTATAAATTGAATATATTTCCTTTACTTTATATCACAAAGAATATCCTATATATTGTGAATTAATTAATTTTGTTCTGAACAATATAGAAAGTAATCACTAATAATTGCTGCCAGCCTGCTGGGCACGTTTCCCGCCATTGACAAGGATGACGATGAGTTCTTTGACGTTCTATAAGATTTAATTTTAGTAAAGTTGTAAGTGTTTGTTCTTGTATTAGATTTAAGTATTGACAATAAACATTACTCAATATTAAGTCTGGAATATGACTAGTTTCTATAAATCTTTGAGATCAAAACATGGCCGATAACATTCGCTTTGTTAAACAATTCCATATCAAATAGTAAACAATCATAAAATAATAAATAATGATGGAAAAAAAATCGCTGTTGCAAAATTAAAAGACTTACTGTTCCTTTTTCTTCTTAGATACCATGGTGGAGTGTTTAATGTTTAGGGGAGCAAGCGGGTGTGTGTTGGGACGCGACCGGCTGCCCCGAATGCCCGCACTGAATTGAATGCTCCTGAATCTTTCAGCTCTTACGACTAAGTACTCAGGAACGAAGTCACTCTCGCCGAAAATAACAACTTCACGGCAATACGTAAGATTTAATTAATACTTAAAAGTATGTACGAAATCGTTTTATTTAAAAGTTATGTCAATATCAAAGCAGACGTGAAGATTATGGCCCTTTGTTGCATTAATCTACTTCTTCTTTCTTTCTGGTCGTTCCCTCAATGCTGAGGATCGTGACTGTATGTCAATCTTCTCCACTCGGTCCGGTTCTGCGCCATATGTACCGCTCTCCATATCTGGCCTCCAGTCACCTCCTTGAGTTGGTCCACCCATCTAGCTGGCGCTCTTCCTCTAGCGCGCTTTATTAATCTACTTACTAAGTTGTAATATTATGAAGTACTAAAATTACATTGTGTGAGTTTCAATTAGAAAATAATATGACAACATTATTTGAAATTCAAATATGATTTTATATTTTATGATCGATTTAGGTTAAAGATAAAAAGTTAAGGGATGTTTTTCATAAACACATTTAATATTACACGGAAGAAAAAAACTAAACCCGCAAAATTATAACTAATATTCAATGATTGTAGTTTTTGGAAGTTTCTTGAGTACCTTTTTTTTTTTTTCAATGCCTATAGTTGGTAGTAGCTTACGTACTTTGGTATAAATATGAAAGGTGGATACAGACTTTTACATCGGTCTTAGCTTGCAGAGTAGCACATAAATGTCTGAGTTAGTTTATAATTCTTCCTTCTTGTGTAAAGGATCAAATCTATTATATTTAGGGTTTTAGAAACCCTAAATAATAAATATAAAACTAAGATAAATATATAATGGCTACTAAAACTTACATAGCAACACTAATAAAGATTGAGCTCTATTATCAGAGCACCCTATTAATATTTATACGTCTCCAACGTAATAATTATAATAAACATAATTTTATGAAGTTGAAGGCTATTCGTGAATAAGGTAACTTTGATACTGATTTATAAAACAAAGGCTGTTTGTGTGGTCTGTCTCCTTCATTGTACAGTTTCTCGATATATCGACATAATTGTAAATGCTTCCTTATCTGTTATGGTCATGAGTTCATGACATAGTTACCTTTGCATACACCACCTGACGAAAATTAATTTGATATAAGGATGATTATTGTTCACGTATAAAATAAACTAAACATAGTTTAAAAAGACTTTACGGTTCTTTGACTGCTTCACCGGACTTTTGGCGAGGAACTTAAGGCCTCCAGCCAGAGCAATAGGAAAAACTAAAACCGCGGGGTTCGGACCTCGGCTTAGTGCGTTGCTAACAATCGCTGGATCTAAGTTTTAATTACTTAGGGACATATTTTTATTGCTAGTTTGACCGGCTCGGGCCAGCGTGGTCTAGGTACGGTTCAACCTGAGGTGCTTTTGTTAGGGTTAGGCGGCACGAGCGTCAACACGCGCTCGAGCGGTGGCGCAAGCGGTTACAGCAACCGCAATATTCGCGCAAGCGTGTTGTTGAAGCCATCTTGCCGCACTTTGAACTCTGGTTGAAAAGAGGGGAGCGCGCCTCCTATCGTCTTACTCAGGTGTTGACCGGACACGGTTGCTTTGGGGAGTAACTACACAGGATAGGACGGGAGTCAACCGAGAACTGCCACCATTGCGGATACAACCAGAATTCTGCTCAATATACGCTCGAGGAGTGCTCTGCATGGGACTCTGAGTGGCAGATCCTTGTGGATAAAGTTGGACAAGACCTTTCGCTGCCAGCAGCAGTAAGGGTTATGTTAGCGGATCCGGAGAACTGGCGAGCAGTGATCTCATTCTGTAAAACGGTGATGGTACAGAAAGAGACCGCCGAGCGAAATCGAGAAAGGGCTGACCCTTCACGAAGAAGAAGACACCGAGGAGGTACTCGCCTCGGCGGCGTCTAATACGCCGAAAACCCACCTATAACATCTGACGAAGGTGGGCCTTTGAGGCCACGGGTGCTCAGAGAGGGGACTCTGTCGCCCATCAAGTGTCCTCGGAGAAGACAGCAGCACTGGTCAATGCTGCTGTGCATAAGCGAGGCTCAGGGAAGACCTCTTTACAGCTCTAACAGCCGTTGCACAGGGGGGCTTCTGGTTTGTTCTTTAAGAGGTAACAGAAGTCCCTTTTCATGTGCTGATGGTGACCAACGGGGTGGTTTTAGTGCGGTAAAAATCCCACACTCCCCGGTCTTATAAATCCCCATAAGGCCGGGAGCCTATTGAAGTATTCCCCCAGCAAGAAAAAAAAAAAGGTACGGTTCAGTCTGTACGTATAGTAACGGTGGGTAAAGTCAGCTTCTTACGCGAGTTTCGAATCTAAAATATAAACCATCATTTCTATCATCGTCAATAAAGAACATTACGTATATCCGTCCATGTATCGTTGATATTGGTTACATATTTTTGAGGTTTCCCCGTTATTTAAATATTATACTTTATTTTTTTGAAACGTTACAGGTAAAGGTTTATTCCGTCTATGTGTCGTACAAATTATATATGTCGTACTTATGTACGACATATATAACGATAGGATAGGATAGCGATAGGATTATTCCTATCGCTAGTAAACTTTGTGTACCTTTTTTTTTTTTTTTTTTTTTTTTTTTTTACCTACCTTTTTTTTACCGGTTTGGGCTGTTCTTTACAAATCTAATAAATACAATAAGGAAACGTTTCATAAATAAATATAGAGCAAATACGTCTGCGAATAAATCTTCAGTAAACTTTTAAACATTTACCATGACTCGTCATTAAAAAATATGTAGCATATAGATGAAGCACACATCAAATCAGTGTTTGTATAGCTTCGGACGTAATGGCCGGGCGCTAGTGTGAGTAGACATTAATTTATAAACAATTGAGTGGCGACAAACTCACGCCCGTTTCAATTACCTACAAGCATTTTCAATACAAACCCATAAGTAATTGTAGACGTTAGTATGTGTGCAGAGTCAATTGCAAAACGTCAGCAATATTGGCCACAAAGTCCACTTGTCATGTTCGCTGAAAACAAAAAGAAAACCACATTTTATTTGTGTGCTGTTTAATCATGGTTCAACAATGAATAAACACATAGGCTTTTTAAATAAACACATTAAGCTACGAAAATGATAACCTATAATAAAACCTAGTCCAAAAATCGAAACGTGTTATCCCAGAGAACACAAAAGAAGAAGGTCTACTTGGGAAATGTGTAGGATACATGTTGCACAATTTAAGAACGAGAAAGGCACTAGGTGACATGACGATAATAATGATCCTCAGCATTATGAATTTAATTTTAGTGATTAGTTAAAAAAACATACAACACACCAACTGCTAGTTTTTTGTATAATTCGGGCAAAAATATATTCGAGTGTAAAAACTGAATCATTTCTACATTACAAAATTTTGCAACGATCGTGAAAGATGTTCTAGGAATCTAATAGAACATAAAACAGTCTTATTTTCTATTAAGTAGGTAATTCTGTTTACCATTAAACAGAATTATAGAAAATGCAAAGTGGGAATTTCATCAACTTGCTCCATTTCGCTGCGAATATAAAATAAATTTGAGTGTTCATAATATTATAATATTTTTCACATCGTTAGGCTACTTAACTAGGACAAGTGGGTATGCATGTATTGTCTCCATATAAACAGATGGACAGTCCATGTGTTGAGTCTAATTTACCGGCTGGCAGTGCACACACTCGCCCACAATTATTGTCGTATATGTGTTTGTTAGACGTACCTACTAAATCGCGGAAGTAGAAGTCAATCATACATTACCAGCAGTTTTTGATCAATCTATCACTAGCAATTGATTTGTTCTACATTTTATAGGAAGATAAATGAGGGCATGAAATAATACTAGAAATAATAGAACACAAAACTAATAATATGACTAGCTGTTGCTCACAGCTCCACCCGCTTGCCTGTGTACTTTCTTTGGATCCAAGCTTATCCCAAACCAAGTTTTATCAAAATCGGTCTTGCCGTGAATTCTTAACAGACAGTCAAACAGAGTTATTTTTGTATTTATGATATTATTATTTGTATATATCTAAATGAGCAAAATCAATCAAATCAGTGATCTTTAGGATTAGTTGACGCTGCAAGGGAGACAAAATTAAGTAAAGTTCTAATGTTAACTGATAACTATTATGATTGAATTAAACCGTTCCAGACTGTCTGCCAGTAACTATCACTGAAAGGTTAAAGAAGAATTAACCTTGTCTTCTTAAATAGCAACGAGCATTGATATAAAAGTAAGTTACGTTGACAGAATAAAGAAAAAAATATATATTATGTATTATTAAAAAATCCATTTTTATTTCCAAGTTGTGCAATAAAACCACATGCGGTAAAGTGACACCATTTAATGAGGAATTCGTTTTTCCAATCGTAAGTTAAAACGTATATGAGGATATTTTTAATAATAATAATAGGGAAATTATAAGTCTAGCCACAAAATTATTTATTGGACACGTGATTAAACTTCTAATTTTATAACTAAGCAACGGGAAAATGACATAGCCTCTAATAAAATAATTCGTATCTATTACAACGCCCACTAAATATTCTATAGAAAGCGTCAGGTAAAGATCATCAATTATTGTAACTTTTCCTTCTTATTTATGCATTGACACCTAATTTACTAACTCGGCCTCGGATTTTACATCTCGTCACCATTTTACGTTTTACAGCTTCAACGCAATGTCTTCAAAAAAATATAATTCAAGCTTCTACAGAAAGCATAATTTATTATAACTTAGCATGTAAAATAATACATCATATTCTTTTATCGTGAAAATAGCCACTGCATGATTTGGCTCCAAAAAATTGTTAAATTGTATTATAGGTTAATCGTAGTTTAGGTTAGGTTTATTCATACAACTTTTTAGTGCTTTTATCGATTTTTTGAAGTCGGTTTTTTTTTGCAAATAAAAAAAAATATTTTTATATTTTTAGTGACATATTTTAAATCTTAGATAATATGGGTAGGCCTTCAGCTGACACCCTTTCCTCATGATAATTTCCGTCAAACGAAATCCAGTGCCACGCATCTCACATCCAACGAATTCCCGCTACATTCACGAGGTCATCTTGGCTTCATCATCAGATCTGATAGTAGAATGGTTCTTATTGAACGCAAATGCTTCACTTGTAGAAAATACCAAAATCGCTGTACGTTTTCCTATAAAATTTGAAGAGTTCCCTCGATTTTGCCAAAATTCCATCATCAGATCCCGACTTGGTGACTGTGGGACCATTTGGGAAGTATACCCTTTCCAACAAAGAAAAAATATTTCAAATCGGTTGGAAAGAAAGCAACGGAGCTATGCACGAAAAAACATAAAAAAAAACATACAAACATCCGAATTGAGAACCTCCTCCTTTTTTTAAAGTCGGTTAAAAATAAAGTCTTTTATTTTGTCTCTCCTCAATAGCTTCTGATAATATTAGTGGCCAATATACCGACTATTTGATGACATTTTTAGCAAAATTTTGACGATCAATTAATATGGGATGAGTTACATTTTAAACGTACTGGGTTAAAAAGTTAGAAGCTAAATAAATATATTTTTTGATGTCATTTAATAGTATTTTAGAAGTTTACTGTTAGAATGCATGCTACAAATTTAGATGCTAAAAAATAATCATTATGCTGAGTTGTATTTAGAGTCGTTTACATAGAAGATAACTAGTGGCTAAGATAGTATTATTTAGATGCTCGTTAATTGTGGCTGACTTAGTAATTTAGAAGGCAACATACATTTTTGGGGGCGAATAATGATATTAAAAAGAAGCCTGTTTAAATAGCACCCATAATAATATACCAATTCCCTGTCCCGTAAGTCATTTATCAGATTTTTTCTGGGTCTTTCTTAAATTGTGCAGTCCATGAGTCCTGCAAAATTTTGTAGAACCGAATGCTTAGGTACATAATTTAAATAATGCGGGGTGACTAGCGCAAAATGTGTTACAATGTAGGTACTATATACTGAAGTACCTGAAGAACAATTAAAATAGGCCTTGTATTATGTAAATACATAATCCATCTACAGATGGATTGATAATGTCGAGCGACTGCATAACCTTCACAACTCATTTTATTTCGTACCTAATATTGTAATCCATATTAATAAAGACTTAAGTCGCTGTCAAAGACCATCGGCTTAAAGTGTATTGTGATGTCTGAAACAAGTCACCCATCCAAGGACCAACGGCGGCGAGCAGGACTTAACCTTTATTAGCGCTCAACTAAGAAAAGAAAACGGATTATTACTACCTAAAAATATTTATTTGGTACACAATGCATCATCATCATCTGCCTAGCCTTTTTCCCAAGCTATGTTGGGGTCGGCTACCAGTCTTACCGGATTCAGCTGAGTACCGTATTTTACATGGAGCGATTGCCTATCTGACCTTCACAACCCATTTTACTGGGAAATACAGTATCCCATAGTAAGACTGGTTGTCAGAATTGACAGTCGGGACCTACGGCTTAACGTGCTTCCCGAAACACGGAGGGGTCTCGCTATGTTATAAATGGTCACCCATCCACGGACCAACCGCGGCAAGCGCGGCTTAACCTGTATTATCGGTCAAACCTTACGGCTTACACTTAGCCCTTCATGCAATGAATCATCATACCAAAAAATAAAGAAACCTAATTTTAGAAATTATACGGCACTACGCAGGACTTCATATTGCCAAGCACTTTGTGTCAGGCGCTAATATTCTTTAGGTATTTTTTTGTACTTTTGTTTATTTACCAATATTTATTTGTTGACTGTAAAATAATATGATATTTATATATTTAATTGTAGATGAATCTATTTAATACACTTTAGAATAGCAACAAAACTTTTTTTTTCATTATTTAAAGCAATTTGTGGGTATAAAAACAAAGCATTGAAAAAAAACATGTATCTCTAAAATAAACTACCCGATTATACGTTTTTATTAAAATGGCAAACAAGCTTCCGTTTTCTTCAAATTTATATACGTCCAGATTTGTGTTGGTTTTTTAACACATGGAACTGGAAATATAAAAAATTTTTTTGAAAAAAAAAAATCCGACTTCAAAAATCGATAAAAGCACTAAAAAGTTAAAAATAATTCTAAAACCTACCTATATTAATAAACCTAACCTAAACTACGATTAACCAATAATACAATTTAACAATTTTTGGAGTCGGTGCCAAGCTAAGTAATGAAACGACTGGTAATTCCTGAGTATATTTATGTGTATTGTGTTTGTAAAAATATATTATTAATATTGTTAAGTGTAAACATTAGAATCTTTTGTCTTTGTGTCTTAATATTAGGTAATCTGTCATAAAGTATTTTTGTTGTTTTCCGATTAGAATTAATATTTAGAAGCTGTAAGTTTAGTATAGGTATTGCTTGGCCCCGACTCCAAAAAAATGTTAAATTGTATTATTGGTTAATCGTAGTTTAGGTTAGGTTTATTAATATAGGTAGGTTTTAGAATTATTTTTAACTTTTTAGTGCTTTTATCGATTTTTGAAGTCGGTTTTTTTTTTTTCAAAAAAAATTTTTATTTGTTTATTTTTAGTGTCATATTTGTAATCTTAGATAATATGGGTAGGCCTTCAGCTGACACCCTTTCATCATCCTCATGATAATTTCCATCAAACGAAATCCAGTGCCCCGCATCTCACATCCAACGAATACCCGCTACATTCACAAGGTCATCTTGGCTTCATCATCAGATCTGATAGTAGAATGGTTCTTATTGAACGTAAATGCTTCACTTGTTGTAGAAAATACCAAAATCGCTATACGTTTTCCTATAAAATTTGAAGAGTTCCCTCGATTTCGCCAAGATTCCATCATCAGATCCCAACTTGGTGACTATGGGACCATTTGAGAAGTATACCCTTTCCAACAAAGAAAAAATATTTCAAATCGGTTGGAAAGCAACGGAGTTATGCGCGAACAAACATAAAAAAAAAAAAAAAAAAAAAAAAAAAAAAAACATACAAAAATCCGAATTGAGAATCTCCTCCTTTTTTTTAAAGTCGGTTAAAAAAGATTTGAACTAAATGCGTAAGTTGTTTTTTATATGATTTTTTATTGTTGATTCATCATCGTTCCTGAATTAAGAAAGGTGTAGGTAATCGTATTCAGTTTTCCTAAATACTTAGTTAAGGATATTTAAGATATAAGCGCACATACATAATACCTAATTTTACATTTTTCTTTGACTTTTAAATCGCAAAAAGACGCAAGTTCAAGATAAGCAGATCCTCAAAATTCTAAAGCTATTTTATATTTTGCGTAAATATAACCCTTCTTTAAACTAAAAATCATAATTATGTTATAACTAACTATCCCAAGTCAGATAGGAACAACTAAACAAATAATTCTATAAGTGCCCCGGTGACCTAGACTTAGGGGATTTCAGGTTAATTCAATTGAGGACACATCGCGAATCTTCAGTTCATTGCAATTCAAAGTTATTTCAAAATTAAGCCTAGACTTCAACCTGCATAACACCTAGCGTCTTTAATTATTTATTTCCGAAAGTTTAATAACATAACACTTATTCTGAATACGCATATCGCACGCATTCGTTTTATCCGAAATCTGATTGTTTTGACAAAGCTTGCAATTATTATTACTTATTATATTGTTTATGGGTCATAAGATATTTTCGCGCACTTTTAAAGTGAACTATCGAAATCGATGCTTTCGCGCGTAATGTATTATCATTAATAATTCAATAATATTAGTAAACTTTTAGTGCTAATTGAGGTGCCACAGTAGGCTCTTTAATTATAATTTATTATCCTTTAATTTGAAAACGCAGTTTTAATTCCTTTATATTTTGCCCTGTAGTATTGTACATTACAATTGGAATTCTTAGAATTAAAATATCGTTAAATACGAGAATTCACAGACTAGACTTAAATTGACGAAATAAATACAAAAAGCATTGTTTCAACCGTATCGACCAGTACCTAGATCGAAATTGTATTAAAAATAATATATTTATGCAACTGCACAATGTGATAATGACCTTAATTCGTTAAATATTAAATACAGGCTTCTGAAACCAAAAACGCTATTGGAACTGATTTATACATAATTTACCAACAAATTTCATGAAATAAGATCCGATTAACAGACGTGGTCGCAAAACAGTTTTAGTGACAACTTGATTTAACAAGTGAATAAAAATATTTTCTAAACCACCTTCAAAACAATTTTTATCTTTCAATAAAAATAGGTTACATACTTGTAATAATGTACGAAGAAAAACAGCGTGTTAGCAGTGAAAGCAGAGCCGCGGCAAGTTGCGGCTGGCGGCCCTACAGCGCGCTTCGACCTGTTCGCGGCTGATAACCTAGCTCGAAAGTGATTTAGATATTACTCTGTATGATTCTATGGGTTACTGTTGGGTTCGATAAATTTTGAAAATATTTCAGGTATAAAAAAATGCTTTTACGAATGTATTAAAAATACTGGCTGTTATATCTTTTTTTTTTTTCTTTAATTTAGATTCTGTGATTAACATTATTTTTACAGGAAACTGTGTTAACGTATTGGAATATGGGAATCCCGTAATCTGTCTATCTTCATAATAGTATCTAAATACGCAACTATTTGTTATTATTATTGTTGCTTATCTTTAGCTAGAAAAAATCTATTTTGGTAATTTAAATTCAGGATGAATCACAAGCTTACTAACACGGCTAATAGGAGACATTTCTAAATTTATAGTTAGTTTGTGAAGTAGGTACTAAAGGTATAAATTTAGTGAAACTACTGCTTATCAAAACTAGTGTTAATATAGATAAAGTACTTACAGCCTGTATAGTAGAGATCCAGCAAAAGACCTTATATTCTAGAAGGTATAATTGGGAAACCGAACGCAAACCCTCGTTATCAGTAGCGCAAGAGCCTAATCACTTTCATTGCAACCCCGCGAAGGAGGTCGCGGCGCTATCACGCAGTTCGTCGCGCGCAGTGGGTGCGCGCAGGCGTGCGCCATGACCAGCCCGCGCCGGCAGCGAGACGCGCCCGCGACGTGAGCGACCACAGCTGCCGACTGCGCGCCCAGGCGGGCATGGAGGCCTGTGCGATCACACGCGCCGAGGACCTCGTGGGCGACCAGGTACGAAGTGTCCAGTGAACCTAGTGTAACCAGTGACCACTTAGTGCCGCGAGACAGGCTATGCGATCCGACTTGGTTTGTAGATTCATAATAAATACGTAAAATGTCGTATCGAATGTAATTGAAATTTTTAAGTGTTGATTTTGTACCGATAACATTTCGTTTCTTATTTTTTTAATAAATAATATAAACTTTCGTTCTTATAATTATGTGCGCAACGGTGTAAATAAACGAAGACTAATTTGTATTTAAATCGAAATAAAGTAAAACAATACAACAAACTAATAGTTAACTATTAACGAAAGTCCCACCAAAATGAAAGCGAAACAAAGTAAAGAACAATTGTGTTTTAAACATGTTTACAAGATATGAATATGTGAGAAATATTTTTATAACATTCAACAAATGTCGTTAAACAAATTGTTTACAACTTACCTTTATTATTAACACATTATACTTAGTCAAATGCATAAGAAGCGGAAAATTAAGTGACATACTCAGCGCTAACGTAACTGCATATAATAACAAAATAATTTAATTGATATAAATTGATTCGCGCAGTGGCTTAGGCTTAAGTATATAAGCAACGGGAATAACACGCAAAACCATCAACTTTTCGTATAATTATTTTATTGCCGGTCACATAAAAAAACTAAAAATATAATTATTTTAATTAGTTTATAACTACCTTAATTGTTCAAATAGATAATTAAACATATAAATCAACATTTTTTTTGTAAATATATTTAATATATGTTTGTCACAGTTACATGCAAGCAGTTTAAAAGAACTGCTTACAAAAGACATCAACGCCGACCGACGGCAAAACGTTTTGGCGTTGCACCGCTCGTATTGACAATATTAATAAATATTCGCATTTGTAAATACACTTTTATATCACTTTTATACGTGTATAATGATTTATTATGATAAATGTAGGTTATTTTGCATTTATTTCAATTAATTTTTTAGAAAATATATTTTTTATTAAAAATAATGTTTTTGTATTTCTACTTAATTGTAATATATTACTTCGAAATTAACTACTGAATTATTCGTCGTGCTCTTGTCATTGCCGGTGTACCAGCTGTTTTGGAACCCAATGGTTTGGTGCGCAGCGATGGTAAGAGACCTGACGGTATGTCATTGTTGCCTTGGAAATTGGGTCGGCCTTTGGTGTGGGACGCAACGTGCGTCGACACCCTTGCGCCATCCCACGTTCTAAGTTCGGCGGCCTCTCCTGGAGCTGCTGCTGGAGCAGCGGAGACCCTTAAACGGCGGAAGTATAATAACCTAATAGGTAATTATATTTTCGAGCCGTTTGGGGTTGAAACGCTCGGGTCATGGGGTCCGAGTGCACGAAATCTTTTTAAAGAACTGTCAAAACGTTTGGTGGACTCTACTCGTGATCAGAGAGCTGGTTTGTTCCTTGCACAGAGAATCGGCATAGCCATTCAACGTGGCAATGCTGCCAGCCTTCTGGGCACGTTTCCCGCCATTGACAGGGATGACGATGAGTATTTTGACGCGTGTTAGTTTTATTTATCTATATAAGATTTAATTTTAGTCTTTGTTTGTTCTTGTACTACTGAAGTATTAAGGTATTATAGAAGATATAATAATTAAAGAACATATCCGCTACACACAATAACTTCTATTGTGTCTAACTAGCGGCAACCTAATTAACTGTGAGATGAAAAAATACTATGAATCAAGCCTTATTTTAGGACACAATAAGAAAGTCCCTAAGCGTAACACTTAAAAAACTGTCGACATTATTTAAACATTGTAGGCTGTCAAAATAATATTTAAAGTTTTCTACATAAAGTAATACGATATATTCGTTTTATGTTCTAACAAAGGCTTTATTGATAGGCCGCGGCCACGACACTGGCCATGCCACTTTTCAAACTTATAGAACCTCCGATTTTTCTATAGATTAAAATACAGTTAGCGTCGTTTGTCGCGCGACTGTCATTCGTTTCCAAAATCTATGACAACATCGAGTGATTGCCGTCTAAATATTCGTTATCCAGAAGATTATAAACCTTTTTTAATAACAGGGCTAAACCAAAATATTTCTGAAAATGTAAGTTACGGAAGCCACATAAGTATAATTGTAACAAATATTTTTTTCCTACAGTTGTTATTGGTTCTTTTATTTTAAATAGGCAATTTCTGCACTGTACACAAATTGACAATTAGACCAATACATCTTGCGCCTATAAGTTGTAATTTGTGAGAAAATAATAAAATATTAATTAAATCATACATTAGGTACCTAATATATAAGGTAATAATATATTAGGTAACCATATAGGTATTGAACGTTATCGCAGTCACTTACTAAACATAGCCTTAGGAAAACAATAATTTGGTGTTGTACTCCGTTCTCATATTGAAAACTAGCTGTGCCTGCAACTTCGTTCGCGTGGATGACAAAACTTATCAATGAGTTTTTAACCACAAAATTAAGTTTGTTTTTTATTGTTTATACTTTTCCGGGATAAAAACTACCCAGTGTGGTGCCCAGGATAATAAAGAATAATTATACCAAGTTTCATCGTAATCGAACCGGTTGTTTTTGCGTGATACCTGAACAAACAGACAGACAGACAGACAAAATTTTTTTTTTTCACTCTTTTAGTTTCGGTGTCGGTCTAGTAACACCCCCCGCCATTTATTTTATTGATATTTTCAATGTACAGAATTTTCACTTCTACAGATTTATTATAAGTATAGATGAATTACTTGAACATCGCAAACACCACAAAAATAATGTCTTTGTAAGTATATATGTAATTCATTTTGACTAACATGAACGCCGGTAGTTGGTTTCTTACGAAGCCACATGCCTAACCCTTTACATAAAATTAGACAAAACCAGAGAATTAACGCGGTCACATAATATTTTGTTTGTAGTTCAGTCTTGTGTCAAATCCTGTGATCTCGTTACTTCCAGACAGAATTTCAAACAAGTCATAAACCGGGAAAGTCTTTAATGCCTCAAACTTAAAGAAATCCCTAAAAAACAGACGCAGTACTGTTATAACTAAGCAATGTAAGTACATTTATATTCTGTTAATCCTATACCAATCTCGTAGTATTCAACGTGAAACTTATTAAAGCCGTATCCACTTAAATCTGAGGGGTATAGTTAACGTCATCAATAACTATTTATTATATGTGTGTATAGGGTGCAATAAACGTCCTCATTAACCGTTTAATATATTTTACACTTTGACCTCAGGTCTATAGACACTTAGGTACTTGCAGTTTGCATATGCATCTTTACCCATGGCAAATGATATATTTTTTTGTGAATCTGTGTGATACAGGGTTTAACTACAATAGTGCGGGGGTCAAAAAAATTAATGATTTAATATTTTAAAAAGTATTACTGCTATTTACAGAGCCTTTAAAAGTTTATTGTTCTAGACTTTTGTTTTGTTTATTGTTACAACTAAAGCTGCATAACAGTGCTAATTGGGTGTTGACTACTGATTATGAACAACTTGCACCCACAGTCTTAAATGCATAAATCAAGTAGACACTCAATTTATTACCTGAAGAGTAAAATAATTAAAAAATATTTTAGCTACTTTTTCAGATAGCGATTCAAAGAACACAAAGCAACAAATAAGCCTTAAGTTATAGCTTAGGAAGACTGCTGTAGTTAAAATGTGAAACCACCGTTGTGAATGCTATATTCAGGGCTTTAGTAAACAAATAAATGAAAATACATAAAAATTACTTCTTTGATTAGAGCTTTACATTCAATAATCATTTGCATATTCATTTCATCATTTAATACATCAAACGATCTATTTAAGTGTAGCTGTTAATTACTAATAAGAATTTTGTAGCCGTAGCTTTCAATCTACCACTACATACCACACTTCAGGCTTAAATAAAGTACTGTACTCTATAATAAAACTCCTTAAATAAATAAATAAACTTTAATTCGACGTATGAAATATAATAAATAAGTTATATTTAATCGATGTTCATTTATTTTCATACATTAAAATTTTGCACATAGAAGTCAATCTGGCAATCAAAATACAAGCACTTCAATTGATAAAAACAACGTAACAATTAGTACCTACAATAGAATAAAAATAAACATAGAAAAAAATATTCCGTTGACGTTTATCAATAAGTTCTCACGAAAATTGTTAGGAACTAGAATATCTGCTAAAAGCTAAAATGGGTAACTTAATTGATAATATGTCGGTAATTACAAATCTTATACATCGTCCTATTCGTCTTTTTTTATTTTATTTGGAAAAAAAAACGATATCAATACATATAATATAACACTTATCAGTAAGTTATATAAAACAAAATCAATGTAATAACCACAAAATTTTCCACATATTAACTAAGAGGTATGCTATGATTAGGACTCATCGGTTTACTAGTTATTATGTCTTGCTTATAACTACGATACTATACGACTATACCTAACTAGCTTCATAAATAAGGTATGAGTATAATATGGTCCTAAAGATGATGTTAAACACACTCTTTTGAATGCTCCGGTTAGAATCGGTAAGGTTATCAATTAAATTATGAAGCAGCTGCGGGTAAAATAATTGTGATGAAAACAACGTTTTTTTGGTTCATTTTATATTAGATTATATTCTAAAATCGCATAACATAAAACCAAGTTATAAGCTACAAATGATTAACATATATATGTATTTATTTTTATAGCATTTAAATACAGGACGTAATTGGCCAAAGGACTTCTTTAGACAAATAAAACGGTTTAAAAACTATTGAATAACGCTGATTTTGTAAATAAGTTCATATTTTCACCCTGACTCCATCATCGGAACAACTTGCTCACAGTAATATCGGATCATTGAAAATATTCTTAATCAGTAATTAATTAAGTAAAGTGAAAAATTCCTATTTAACTGGTTATAAAATATAAGATTCTGATCGAGTAGTTAAACCTTAAATAAGGTTTAACTACTCGATCCGAACTTCTACCAATGTTTATTTATTTATTCATCTAATTTAAGAAGTTCACGCTCCCGCAGTAGGTACATAGTAACTGTCAGTCTTCACAACAATACGATGACATGTCACATGTGTGTATGACTTTGTCACATGTCTGTATGCTTTGTCACATGTATGTATGTGTTGCAGATAGTCCCGGGCGGCGGTCGCTGGGCTGCTCCTCACGCCAGCGGCCTCCTGGACTCCTGGTTTCAGATGCAGGTTAGTGACTTGAAGTTTTAAAAACAACTGTTTGTTTGTTGCCATGGAAACGGAAAGCTAAGGATTAGAAATTTGGTGATAACTAGGAACTACACGCGACTCTACAACTTTGACTATAACATTTTTTTTGCTGTTATGTATTACAAATTATAGTATACTATAATTAAGTGGTGTAAATTATATTTACCTCGTTTTCTATAGTCTAATTAAATTGGGCTATGTAAAAGCAATAGCTCTCTATAGATTTTTTATATTTTACTAGCTGTACCCGGCATGCGTTGCAATGCAATTTTTTCTACCTGCCTACTACCTACCTACTACCACTTAGGGGTATGAAAAATAGATAGTAGCCGATTCTCAGACCTACTGAATATGTATATAAAATTTCATAAAAATCGGTCAAGCCGTTTCGGAGGAGTATGGTAACTAACATTGTGACACGATAATTTTATATATAAGACTAGCTGTGTCCCGCGGTTTCACCCGCGTGAATACCTAGGTCCCGTTCCCGGTGCCTTTGTATATAATAACAGACAAATAATTAGCAATAAATTAAAATTGCGACTATAATTTGAGATTTAAACTATCCTATCTCTCAAGTTGGATCGAACTGCACATGGTGTGCGAATTTTATTATAATCGGTTAAATGGTTTAGGAGTCCATTGAGGACAAACATTGTGACACGAGATTTATATATATTAAGATTATAATTTCCGTAGGTACGAAATTGGGATATGTTAATCATTATATGCTTTGTACGCTATATTATGTTCGAAGTAAATCGATAAACAATTCATTTAATAAATATATCTAGATAACTAGTATAATATGTTTACCTTAGAAGTTTCAAGTATAAAGATAACTAATTAAACAAGTCTCGAACTTTATAACTTAATTACATGTACTTGTTAAATATAACTGAATGCTTGTACATTGATTACTATCATAAACGATTTAATTATTTTATGAATATTCATAGTGTACTCAAGGCATATAATTAATTCATCTTTTAGTAATACGTCTTGCCAACGACGGTTTACCCTTTCGAATGCCGGCAGCCTTTTATATTTTTTTGATACATAGCCTTACGAGACAGAATACTTACATACATTATTATTTCAGTACTTAAATCTCAAGTTTTAAAACAAAATCTTTTCGCCGTAATTTACTAGTAGCAGAAGAATGTGTACAACACAAGCTAATACAATATTAATAAATGTATCGCACGTTAGAATAATAAAAACAACATAAATCCAACTTACCTTTTATATTACAAAGACATTTAAGAAAAACAAACTGTTTTATAGACGCTTTGTATATTCCAATTACTAAAAATAAGGCTTAAAACATGCAGCCACAGAAGAACCGACAGGAATACGCCGATAGAATTGAAACGTACTGAATCCTAAAACTTTACGGTTAAGCTATAATGTTTCATTAATAATGTATTTTATACCTTATCCTACAATTTTAAGGTTAATTTTTAAATGTCGTCTTTTCATCGATAGGAGTGAGGACTAATCTCTATGCCACACACGGCAGTGACATTGTCACGTATAAACGACATGTGTGTACATGTACTTAGGTAGATCTAATAATAATAAATGTGTTTGTATCACAAGAATGCGTCACTCTGGCTTATCGTTTATCTAGTGTAGCTTCGAGCTTGCAGTGCAGCCAGACTTGCCATAGCTTCGCGGCAATTGTCCTGCTTTATTGTCATTTCTTCTAAGTTATACTTACCCTCGTACACTCAAATGCAAATTAACCTTAAGACGCTCTTAAATGTATATCTGGCGCTTACTCTACACAAGCTTTACACCTTAAACTGACAGTGACAATATGGCATTCAACGGCAGCTTAAAACCGATTGACTTAAAATTGTTTCAGTATTCGGCTATATACATACGTGTTAAGAATATTAAATAGTTCTAGTATACAAAACAGTGGTTAAATTGTTTAGTTACCGAAATAACAATAAGTAAATATAAATTAATAAGTCCGCCGTCAACCTTTATACACGCAAAAAGTTAATGTTCGGTGTTTGCTCTCAGGGGACTCGTAATACTTTAGAGTTTTATTCCAATACTGTGTGCGATCAAGTTATAACAAATTATTATTTTTCCTAAATAGATTGTTATTTGAATGTGTTCAATTGTTTAGTAAACTGTTGAGCTTAGTTTGAATAGAATAGAGTAAATCTTTAATCACTATAGACATATTGTACAAAATGTCATAAATAAAATTAAAATAAAGCTCTAGACTCATCTCGCCTTGCATAAGAACCTTAAAATAGTTTGGCACATAAACAAAGACATTATTAAGTATAAAAAAAAAAAAAACAAAAATAACTTAAGCGGTTACTTGTCAAATTCTTCTAATGAAAGAAACAATTTTCGTTCGTTGTTAGTCGTAGTTTTTTAATCAGGTATCACTGGCTATAGATTGGTGGTAATAGATTCACATACGGGATGGAATCCACAGTTGAGTGGAGCCAAAATGTTTGAAAGCCTAGCTGAGTGATTGCACCAATTTACACGGAACATAAGGTATGGAGACATTGTGAGGGCGCGGCCACCGTGGCCGGTATGGGAATCACTATTGTGTAACACGGGCTAATAGAGCATAGCAATTTCGGTTTGTACGCTTTAAATTATTTATTGGTTTACAGAAAAGTATCGCTTCAACTGATATTTAATTGAATATTGATAGGCTTCCCACCTGGTTTCCTAGATGTGTATATTAAATGTTTTTGTTAGACCCTAATTTAGTAATAAATGCTGAAATATATTGTTTTTATAAGTATTTAATATATTAGAAGGGCGCGGGCAAAATAGTTGAAATATTAATAAGGTTCATGAACGGTTATCAGTCGGCTCAGCCACGCATCGCGCGCTTTAATGCAATATTGAGCAATTAATGTTAAGTTGCCGTCACACGTTGTTTATATTTCTATTTTATTACAATTGTTTTTTTTTTCTAAATGTTTCGATAAATAGTTAAATATATTTAAATTAAAATAACTTAACTACTTACCATTCAGACTAAGGAATTGTCACTCCTTACTGCACTACTAGAAAACTGACCATAGGAATTCACTTATCTTTGAGTGATAAAGTGACAAGCACTCTCATCGATACAACATATAAAAATTTTGCTGAATATGTTTTAATAAGCACATCCAACAGACTACTGTGAATTAATTTAACTATCTGCATAAGAAAAGAATCGTCAATCGGTGATAAAATCCAAAGAGCTCGTAACCTTCAAACTCTGGAAGCTTTACGATCAATGACTGTAACTACTCACAGTTATAGGCTGTTCATAGTCCAAAAATAGCGCCACGTGAAGGCCATTGATCCAGGTCGTAAGGTTAACTACAGTACTACCTACACTATCTGTATTTATCACTCCTAGAAAAATATCCAATAAATAACTTCTAACACATTTCGAAATACGATAAACATTAGTAGCATCGTTAACGTTTGTTTAATGAATTAAAAAAACACATCATTTATATACAAGTACAAAAGGGTGTAAACCCCAATTATGACCGGTCAGACAAAGGTACGTTTAAAAATCAATCGTGTGGCATAGGACTAAAGTCTGTTTTGCAAGAACCTGCATAAGCGCAGTATTGACACGACCCCCGTGTAAGGTCAAATCTATCAAGTCACCGTATCGACGAGCAAACATTTTTTAATAACAGCCATCGTTGCGATTCACATAAAATATGATTGTGATATTTACTAACTTTGTTTTCTCTTACTCATGTCTAGTTATCCTCATCGTCAGTATCAAATTATGCTTGCCTTTTCCCCTTAAACATATACGATAAAGGTAAGATTTCCAAAACAAAAGACACTGTTTATTTTATACCAATAAATACTCCTAAATATTTACTACACACGCCGTATAATTATATAATATTTAATTTAATCATTGATTAACGCGTCTAAACGAAATAAAACTCTTTATTTATATCATAATTGTAAAAAAGTATGTCGATTAAAATTTAACTGTCTATAGAATATTACATTATCAGAAGTACATAACAAAAATCTCATCAGTTGTCGGAAAACAAATGAAATTCTGTAAAGAAAAATCAACGATTCGCAAGTAATTAATACTAAAAATAAAAATAATGTGAATGGATCTTAACATGCAAGGAAACAACGTTGAAGTAGCGTTGTTATCAATCGCAGTGATTACAGACCGGGCCAGCAACACTGTTTTTTGTAACGCTAGTTTATAAGCGGTAAATGGAAAGTTAGTTTTTCGCACTACGCTTAACGTAACATCTGTTTTATACCTTAAACGATAGCAATGATAGCGATAACAAAATGATTACGTATTACTTAATGTTGTTAAAGAAATAGGTACCAACTAATTCAGTACTTTAACATTCTGCTTAGTCTTTCCTGAATATTTTAAAAGCAAATACTAACGTCCCATTACCATTTAAATCCAAAAGATTATAAATGTTTCGCATTTATATGTAATCATTGTAACCGGCTTAACTGATGAACCAATGTTGATGAAATTTGGTGTGTGACAATTGGATCCTAAGAAAGGATATATACGCTAGCACAAAGATTGACCAAATTGCAAGTCTTTCCAGAAAATATTTAAGACGCAAGAGTCGTGGGTATAGTAGGTAGGTCATATATTCTCTATAAAAATATTTCCCTTGTACTATGTAAAACTACTATGTATGTCGTTTACATCGAAAACAATGCACGCTAATATATAAAATGACACAAGTACAGTAATTATTATTTCACAAAGGTAGATACTGTAAATAATTGAGAAAGCTTTCGGTAACGACAAAAAATATACGACATACGAGTAAAATAGTCACACAAGTATACAAGTAACAAAAATGTACGCCAGTTTCTGACTCCAAATTCTGTAATTTAATAAAACTTTACACAACGATTATTACTGAACAAAGTACCTTAACAGATACTGTTATTTAGGTATATTCCACTTTGTTCACCTGGGTGATATCACCCAGGTGAACAAAGTAGACTTTTTTGTCTGTTATTTAGGTATATTCCACTTTGTTCACCTCGGACTCAATTCACCCAGGTGATATCACCTGGGTGAAATGAGTCGACTTTTTATGTGTAATTTGTTCACCTTGGAACTGTATCACCCAGGTGAACAAACGCAACTTTTTGAATTATTCTAGTCGACTTATTTCACCCAGGTGATATCACCTGGGTGAAATGAGTCGACTTTTTATGTGTAATTTGTTCACCTTGGAACTGTATCACCCAGGTGAACAAACGCAACTTTTTGAATTATTCTAGTCGACTTATATCACCCAGGTGATATCACCTGGGTGATATGAGTCCGAGGTGAAATGAGGAGACAAAAAAGTCTACCTACTTTGTTCACCTGGGTGATATCACCCAGGTGAACAAAGTGGAATATACCGTTATTTACACATTATGTTGCGTATCTATATTTAGAATAAATCAATAATATTTGTGAGAAATTGTCAATTTATTACCTGCTCAGTGTTGGATTACATTTAATTGCTTGGACTAATTAATTAACGGATATTATGTCTGATTTACATTCTTATAAAAGTGTTGCCATTATGCGTATAAGCACTAACTTAGTCAATATTTTTTGTTACCCAGTAAAATAAAGAATTTACGTGAGAAAGGACTTTATAAATGAGTTTTTGATTACCGACAGAAAAAGGATGGCGTTATTACTAAAGTAATAAACCGAGCGATGTATCAGTAAATAAGATTGTTTTATAAAATCCGTACTATGGGATATTAAAGCCCACTGGAGTGTGTAGAGGAAGTCCCAAGTTTGTCGTTATTAGTCCGAGCCAACTCATGCGCAAACGCCACGTAGATTACACATGCACACGAAAAAAATACGTTTGTAATTTGTATCCATTACGAACGTATTCTGTATTTATAAACGTTGTTCATAACTTTGATGTTTATGACTTTTGTTTATTCTCTGAAGACATTCCTCCCATAGTTTATCTAAAATATATGGGAACTGGGGGAAATAGTTTAATAGTGGGAAAACCTCTAATATTTAAATATTTCTTACTACTGCACAGTGCACAGTGCTTTCATATTTTTTATTAGCGGTTGAAGTATACAAGGTTTTTTAAATTATTCTGAACCAATTGCGTCTGTACTAAAAGGCAACTAAATTCAAAAATCACTTCACCAATTTTTATTTAGTTTTAGAATACACACTTAACTTAATTTATAACTTAATTTATTGAATGTTTTGTATTTATGTTATTTCAATTCTAATTTGTGTTTTTGTATTATTATTATTATTTGATTTTTGAATTTATCGTAATTTTTGTCGTTATACTAAGTCATTGTACCTACCTACATTTAATTCGTTAACATTTGTTTTAATTTTTTCTTAATATATAATTATTATTTATTTTTGCTCTATGTAATAATCTTAAATGCTCATGTACAGAAATAATTTTGCATGGCCGCAAGGCAAAATGTATTGGGACGATAATTAAAAACTACCACCATATTTGTATACTTACCTACATTATTAGCAAATAAATGATTTCTATTTCTATTAAAAAATCAAAGCAAACCTGCCAGTTGTTATATCCTCAAAACAAAAACAAACACATATAGGTAGGTAGGTAAAAATAATAAAACTGTTTTACAAATAAAAGTGCTCGGACCTTTTTGCCGTCGGTATCGTGTGTGAAATAATATTAAACGCACCATTACACCCGCGAGCACTGTGACATCGGCCATTGTTCCCAACTCTATGATTTTTCTATTTCAATGCGTAATCGTGCTGACTAGTATCATATTGTTGTTTTTATATCACTTTAATTGGCATGAAAATAGAGCATTTTTAAAAAATAAGCACTTGTAAAAAATGATCTTGTATAGGGTACATAATTTGATAGTGGTAGATACAATTTTTATCAAAAATTTTTGGCTAAACATTTAAAAAACGTTTGAATATTTGTGAAAAGTTGTTAAAATAGCTCGAAATTTAAAGTAACTCCTGTAAATTATTTTTCCAACTTTAGTCCATTTGGAATACTTTTATTGTTAATTTATTTTATTAATGTTAGATTGCATAAATAATTTGATTGTGTAATTCCATAAAGGAGGTTTATATTAATGTAATAAGTTTAATTTTATTATGCTCGTTAGAAATTATTTCGTTTTTGATATATCTAACAATAGTTTGCCTTTTTTATTAACCACCTGGATTTTTTTAAGCAGGTACTTATGTACGTAGCAGGCTGTTTTGTATGCTTGTCACCTGATAGTGTACCTACAGCCTAAAACTCATAGAGGCAAGATGCGTCATATCTTTCAAAGCCCCACATCAGCCGTACGTATAACAACATTTTCTACTTTTATTATTTTTCATGAGAAATATAGATAACAAAAGCAATCAAACATGACTTCGTCATCCTCATTCACACAGGACATGATTAACTTTATAATTTCAAATGTTTCCCCTACTGTAACCTAAACCGTCTCTTACATATTAATAACATTTCACACTTGAGCGGTTTTACTCAGTTGCGTAAGCGAAAACGTAAATGAGGTTCATATGATGGGGAAGAGGGGTCCAGCGGGAGGCGGGGAAGGGGGGATAGAGGGGGGGTATTGTGACAGGATTCACGGTCCAACTGACGAGCACAATGATCGCGCTCAATACGTGATCGATTATGCCATTATGTAGCTACAAACGTACATACCAATAAATATGTGTTATTCAGCAACCTATATGTAACTGGATTCGGTTTGTTTTGGATGAAAACAGTCTAAAGAATCCCTTTAGATGAAACTAGACGGAAAATGAATCAAAAATTTCCATTCTCGTTGTGTATTGTCGTTCACATAATTGGTATTCTAATGATGTATATCGATTACGTAAATTAAACGACAGAGAATTTCTGTATAATGTAAACAATTGATCTCTTTAATGTAGTGATTCTATCAGGTACTTCCTTATCTCGCATCTTCCCGAGCCCTGATCTAAAAAACGAAGCTTCGTGGACACCTACTAAGGAGAGACCTACTCAAGAAGCATGCAATTCAAAAACTCTCGTAACTTGCCCATATTGTCCATAAATTGCATTGCAAAACAATCGTTTACAGAACAGCGGATGTCTTTACATTTTCATGTGCATTTTCAAACACTGATTTACAAACTGAAGTTGTTGTTCCCAAGTACTCAGTCACCTACAAATATAAATCCATTGATAAATAGATAAAATCCGCGAAAACATGCCATATAAGCGATACGAAGGTATGGTAGATATCGCTATATCAAAAAGTAAACTAAACTTAGCCTCGGTTACTTAGAATATTTATCGCTTTAAATACACGTTGATGTTACAACTTAAAGTGTGGTTTGTTTGTCGATTGATTCATGCCTTCAGAATGCTATGGTGGACTTCAAAACAAACTACAATATTTTCAAACTGTTGGAGTTGGACTTTTCACTTTACGTGTGGTGGTGACGTATACTTTTATAACCAGTGCGGCAGGTTGTATTATTCTGCTGGCACTTTATAATTAATAAAATGTTTTCTACATTCATTTATACTGCCAGATAAACCCAAAACGAGTAAAATCTATTGTGCGTTAAGTGTTAAACCACAAAATATCCGAGTACCGTAAACATGATTTATGACAGGTATTAACAATGTATTTTAAAGAGCTAAACCGTTTCGTTTTGCTTAAACAAAACATAAACTATACTTGGATATGTCTAATTATATTTATCACGGAAACAGTAAAACAAGATGAATGGGACAATAAACAATGCATAATATTTAGAAAAATATTGGAAACTTATTTGGTAAAAGTTGTACGAGCAGCTTTCACTAACTAGAACCAATATATTACTTAATTGCTAAAAATGTTCAGTAACTCATTATAAAATGACTACATTGGTGTAACTGTTCACTAACGAGGCAGTAGTCATTTAAACGTACTTCATAACCTTACATAATCAGCGTTCTAGTCAGTTTAGGATCCATTACTTCTACATTATTGTTTTAAGTTGTACGAGAAACATGCGTAAAAGTGAGTTCCCCACTTACGCATTTCCGTACGTTTTCTTTGTATGATGGGTGTTTGGTGGTACTATTTGTATACGTCTCTCTGCTGTCATTTTCTAGAGGCTCTGCAGGGAGACTACGGCTGATCGACTGAACTCTTTATAGATTTAAAAAGACATGCTCTCCTTTTTGTCACATAGAACAAAAATGTTTATAATGCCTTTTCAAATAAATGCAGTTAATGTGATACCAGCCATTGATGATGAAGCGATTTTTATGAGTGTACCGTTTACGAATTTTCGTGAAGTCTTGTAGGTATTTATTATGGTAGTTACGGGGTAGCGGCGGTCATGTCGGAACACTTGAATGATTACAAAGCGCGCGCCGCTTGTCCCCGTTCGGGACCCGGCCGCACAGGTGCAGCGCCTTATTAGGACCCATCTCTCAACTGCACTTTATGAATATCTATGGTCTTTATTAACTTAAGAGACTATTAAGAATAACTTCACTACTTTAAAATTTGCGTCAAAAAACGCGGCTGCGTGTTACTGAACACGCAGGTTTTATAACTTTAATTCGCTTCGTAGGTCAATGGACCAAATTAGGACATTGCGGTCGAAAATTTGTAAGAGCAGACAATAGTTAAAATGCGAAAGATAGTCAATCTGATTGCCAGTTGGTTCTATCATTAGATAGGAATAATGGCTGACCCTTTGATACATAAATTACTAAAAGCCAGTCAATCACGTCTGGCTTACTTAACCCACAATATATCACAACCTTATCTTACAGTTCTAAGATTTCGTTACACAGTCCTGGTTTTTAACCATGAAAATAGAATTTTGCATACTTAATAAGGAAAAGACGCGGAGTCGAGTCAGGCTGTATTACAAAGTCTACCGAGCGCAGACAATCTAGGTTAGGGCGACGCGACGCGACCCCAAATCGATCTTGCAATCTGAGGCGAGGCTCGTGGGAGTGAGCGAGACGGCAGATGCTGACCTAGAGTAGCAGGTTGGGAATCCGGAAGGTATGAAGAAACCGGCTTCACGGTGCATTTTTCCATTCAATGGAAAGCTTTGCGTATACTTTGCCAACGGTTAATTTTTTTAGGGATTATAATTTTCTTACAACCGCTTTTATATTGTTATTAGGTACATTTTTGATGTGATTTCCTTCTGTCACCTTACTCAAATACTATGAGCAAGTGACTTAATGCAATATCAACAATAGTTTTATATTTTGCATTGTAGTAGGTATTTATAATTTATTTAGGTATGGTAAATGAGTAAAACACAGCAGTTTAAGTGTGCGATCTGCGGAAGTTGTCTGTCTGGTAATAGCACACTACCTGTTATATTCGCTGCTTCCTAATAAGATATTTAAATTGCGCATTATGTGCCTACTTGACGTACCTAATTGTTCACAAATACAAAGTAACTAAATATGGTGACAAATGGAAAATTACATAGAAATAGTTTATTTAAATTATAAATTTAGGATGAAATAATGATCCCTGTACGGGATTTTTAATAACTTTGATTTTTTATCAGTAGGCCAAAAATCTAAAAGCTCCAAAAACCTTATTTGGAACTTTTAGATTTTTGGCTTCTGTTGTTATTTTATAGTGTCCTTTTACCTACCAAAAGCACGTCTTGTTATACATACCTATGGTTTATATTCTTCAAAGGACGAAAACCGTACCAGTATGTAATCTTGCTATTTTCTCAGAGCACTAAAGTAACATAGTAATTCAAAAGAGGCATTACTAATTAAATTAATTTGCAAAATATGATAATATATCCGCAATATATGTAGCATAGAGGTGCAAGCGATGAGTATCGTCCTAAATACATCGTAACGTAACAATTTAGTCGGTGAAGTGACGATAAGGGCCCGGGTCGGTTCGGTCCGGCCACTTTCTACCCCGCGGCGCTGCGAGCACCGCCGGTGGTACTACTTGCCACATTCCGAGACACGAGCCGCGGTCACTTCACACACGCCGCGCACCGGGAAACTGGAAGCGGATGCACTATTCAATTATTCAACCCTAAACTGCTCTATTTTATTCATACTATTCAAGTCATAAAATTTTGGGTTATACAGGGTGTTAAGAAAACCCTGTCCGATCCGTTAAGGTGTTGTTAGGTATCGAGATCTGATTACATTATAGTAGAAAAAAATTGGAAAAAAAGAAAAATAAACTAAAAAAAAATATTTTTCTCAAAAGTCGAGAGAGAAAGTCGGTGTCGTCACAGGTGCTACCAAATGATCAAAACAAAAGGCCGCCAATAATACCGACGAAAATGGTGTTGTAATGTTTTGTTTAAATCTCAAATTTAGGGAAATTGCAGCAAAAAATGGTAATTCAAAATCCATTATTATTGTTACTATCATAAATATCCCAAATTTAATATCTTATTAGGGCATGTGATTGTGAGCCCCATATCAACCTTTCGGGTAGGACAGGATTTCTTAACACCCTGTATAGACCAATCGATTACTAAAATGTTAGTAGTAACGATGCACAAAAATAGAGCTTAGTAAATATTAGAGCTATAAAATCCCTGAGCAGACATAATGTCCACAGTGAGTTATGATCTATTCTGTGTTGTATATTAATGAAGGCTGGGCTAAGGTATCGTAATGTGGAGCACGTGTCAGTTTTTTGTCGATCGCAACTTGTGGAATGATACTTGTAGACTTGTAGTAGGTACTTACTACACCGGACACAGCTAAACTTTTTATTGATACACAATTAATAATGTCTTAAATTTTTGTTAAGAAATTGATTCGTAATAATCGAATCAAACGGCTTCGAGTTAATGATCGATCGCTAACGAAGTGAGCTTCGAATTAGAATCGCGATAATGAGAAAGTGGTAGATTTTATGTTCGTGAAGTTAGGTAGGTATGTAAATGTATTAGATTTTTTTCTGAGCTATAAACTGGAGTTGATTGTAATTTAGCAACTATTGGAATTTTGATTGTTAAGGCAGTTTACAGAGTCTTTTAGTATACTAAAGTCTAGTGGGATTTACTAAATTGTTACCGTAAAAGCTGACTCAACAGCATAGACAGCATTGTAAAAAAGGCAATAATTATGTTTTAGTTATTGTAAAAGTTTTGTGTGTCAACGTTGTCTCAATAGTGGCCATAGCCGTCAAGTTTCCTTCCTCGTGACAGTTATAGCCGTGTCATCGACTTTGTGCCTTTACTCTATTATTTGCTTTGGTTATCTCTTATTGACACATTCAAACGACTTATCGGTCGAGTCAAGTTTCGAAAATGCCGTTTTACAAGCCCCGACATGTGTCTGCTTTTGCAAATCGTCAATGATTTTATATTCATTTTGTAAAATTTAAAATATTGCTCAAAAGCTTCGGTTACATGTCAACGAACAAACGATTCAAAAGAAATTCATATAAACATATTCATACATCTTTGGATATGAAATTCAAATTATTTTTTGTAGGTACGTTCTTTAATTTATAGCTCTCTTTTAATCCCAGAGTCATTTCATTAAAAGAGTTTTATAGCCAATTTTGTATTTACAACTGTAGTTGGACGTCGCCTCAATAAATAGTTTTGCTTAAAAAACAAACAGCATGATGTTTATTGCAAACTAACAATTAAAACCCACAAAAGAATAATGTACGTAATTAGAGGATGGACATCGGTAATGAAACTTCCGTTGTATAAACTTGCATTGAGTACGTTAGCGCCGCGGTGGTTGTTGATTCTTCTGAACAAAACGCACCGTTACGCGCTGCCGTGGCGTGTCGCGTGCGGTGCGCGGGCGCAGCGGCGGCGCAGCGTCAACCTGCGCGCGCGCCTCCACGAAAGTGATCGGGCGGCGACTGTCATAGAACAGCCACCTGCCAGCTGCGACAAAGCTCATGTACTACCCATACCAATAAGATATAATGCATAAATTGAATGGATTTCGACTGATAACTTTTTTAGTTTAATAACAGCTAAGATGTTTATGATGTAATAAGCCTGATTAGTTTCAGGTAGGTACCTACTACACATCTAGATAGGCAAATTTGAAATTAAATCATTGTTAAAGTAGAAATTACAAAATTAGTCACCTAATTTATTAAACTTTAAAGTGCCATTTTTTTAAGTTAAACATGTGCTTAATCTTTGCCATATACGTTACAAAGTAGGTAAATATCACAAATCATTTTACTAAAGATATGCGTTGTATATCGTTAACCATTCTTAGTCACAAAGCGGCTAAATCAATAGGAACCAAAAAATACTTATTAGGGTCGGCAATCATGTTCGTAAAACAAATACGTAGCCCGAGTAACGTGTCTACAGTCGATGCGCCCTCGACGCCGCGCCACGCCGCGAATGTTGGTCAGGCGGACCGCGGCCGCACACGACAGGTTAACGTGCCTGATAAACAGAAACACCGCCGTAATGCCATTCAAGACTTAACAGCCTTTTTAGACAGCGTGCAACCAATAACTTAAACGCAGATACGGTGTCTTTTACGAAAAGCACCTAAATAATGTTGTGCAATTGCAAACGTTCGTTCTTAAGTGTAAGCAAAGTGAGGCAAAGTGTAGGTGTCACCCAACAGATAGACGAAAGCTGATGTCGCTGGTTCTTTGGAATTCCACTCAAACCGTATTTAACGATTACGAAACGTATCATCGCGTAATTTATAGAAGCTTAAACTTCTTAGTTGAATTAACTATGAACGAGTTATCTCAACTTCGAATATAACGCAGACTTGTAGATGTTGAAGCTTAATAAGCTCACAGTCAAAACACAACAATGAAATATAAAGATACATATCGCAATAGAAAACAGTGGAGTTGTTACAATCTTTTCACCATACCCAAATGTCAAAGTTCTTGCGATCGAACTTAGTCAAATGCCAGTCAGAAATAAAAGCTTATTACGCAGCATTGTGACGTAAATTGGGTAGCAAACAAAACAAATTGATAACTTAAAGTATTTTGGGTCGCAAATGAAACCGAAATGGAGTTGTGCAATATCGAAACTAAATGACAAGCAAGTGGTTGTGCAGCTTTTGTGCTTAATGTATTTGGTAGCTGAGTAGATAGGTGTAATGTCGTGACAATGGTCGGAATTTGCGCGGACTCGTCGCCAGCGCGCGCCACCGGTCGGTCTTGACGTCGGGTCAAACATTCTAAATGTTCCATTTGTATGACGCAATGTGCCTCGGACTGGATTTGCACTCGTCTTACCAACACTCGTACATTATATACCGACACTGCTAAATATAATATAAGGACGTGCAAACGTACCTTATCAAGCTCTGCTACGTTTTTGAACAAAGCACCTACAATTACTGCGTTTTTTACGCAAAAAATATTTTTCTTGATCATTTTCTTGACATACCATGCAATTTATATGTTATTTCGGTAAAAGACAAAGCAACAACTGACAGTTCTAGATTATAGAATTAGGTATTATATCAACTAATATTTACAGGACTGCATACTATTCTGATACTTTTCATTGAACTTCTCCTGCGTAACTTTCCCTCTGTCCTGTCCTGAGTCCTGCGATAATCAGTTTTCATAGGCATCATACAAATTCTAACAGAGGTTTTAAGTGACAGTAATTTGTCAAATTAGGATAGTGTTTTTATTTTGACATCGATTGCTGGCTCAAAACTAATCAGTCGCGAGTGCTGTCGGGTTAGAAAATTATTGGACATGTATTATTGTGAAGTAGTCGTGGCCGCGTTCGCGATTGCAACACTACGCTGGTAGCAGACAGCTTGGCGCGCCACTTTTTTTTTAAATAATGTCTTTTTTCTTGACAAAAGTCGGACATGAGAAGTCGCTGAAGAGGAAACCGTTGACTTTCTTTTTTATAGCCTTCGAGAATGTAATAAATTGGATGAATGTTAGACGTGTAAGCGGTTTAGAATTACATTATCTTTATATTAACAGGAATTATGGCTTACATTTTTATGCTGCAATTTTTTTTCGAATTATATTATAGACATTTTGATTTGGAATTATTCTAGAATACATGGTATTTTTATCTATAAATACTTATTTCGTCCGGTTTAATATCTAGCTTAGTTTGATCATGTTCGCCAGATGTTCTTTTCTAGTTGCTAAAGTTATTATTTATATTAATATACTTAGTATGTATTTATTATCAAATTTAAATATGTAAATAAGATGTTCATCTACCCGTTTTAATCCTGCCATAGTGCTTAGTCATAACGACGAGTTTATGTTGTTCACATATTGTTTAGTTCAGCAAAATATTGTAGTAACAAACTTAATAATAACACCATTTGTAAGAACCTCCAGTAGAATTGCAGGACTAAAGCCCCCTTCTTATATACAGTAGAGAAAGATTAAACGTATATAATATAACGTAAGTTGAAATTAAAAATAAATAATCATTTTAATTATCTTTATTATTTTAAGATCTATATTTATTAAATTATTCATAATAATGATTGAACGGTTTTATTACAAAATAAAAGATTTTTAAATACAAAAGGGTAAGAGAAAAGAAAGTAGATATTTATTTTACATAAAATTCATTGTGCTTTTCACTATTGTAGATACAAAATCAATGAGTCACTATATATGGTCGCAGGAATAAATTAATTATATATACATATTAAAGTAATAATTTATTTTATACAATTTGGTACACGAACATATTTAAATATTTTTGGTGATGACTCACACCGATCTTAGGGTATTACGCAATACTCAATACTTGTTCTACAATAATAGCCATACATTAAAACATACAGTGAGTCAACTTAGTATAAAAAATCCTAGTCATGGTAAAATGTAACCTTTTTAATGTAAAACAATGCGATGTTTTTCACATTTTAGTGTTCAACATGCACCGGGGTATAGAAAGTTAGTCAAGTTGTAGCCGCAAGCTGTCGTGCCTCTGGTTCCACCCTAACTTGGTGCAGCTTCTGACGTTTGAAGTCTTCTGCCTCATCAGGATCCCTGCTTGCAGATGGTACTGCCGGTACATGTACTCCTTAGTCATCGCTTGAGCAGTAAACATGGCTCTACTGCGTTTCAAAACATCACATTTAGGACCCCAAGTGGAGTCTAAACTAAACAATTCACGAACTTTCTTCTTATACACGCCTATTATTAATTTGACAATTGAAACTAACACGGCTAGCCCTAGGGTCACAGACAGTATCCACCATCCTATTTGAGATCCTAAAGAATTGTTTCGTTCGTTAAACATTATAATGAACTGAGATATAAACACGTAGACGAGAACCACAGCCATCACCAGCCAGCAAGCCTTTATGGACTGCCTCGGAGGAACGCCCTGCATAAAATGTACGTCTTCAGAAAACTTCTCAATTCCATACCACTGAACAAATACAATGTTTTCCATCATGGCTAAAAAGAGCATGATGACATTACTATGACGTTTTACGTCTACTACAAAGTACACACTTAAATTTCCCAGTAATGGAGAAGTTACTATATACAGTGAAAGAACAAAAAGAAAGGAAATTAAGCCCGGATGTTTTGATATTCTAAAATTTCTCTTAGCCAACATTGATGTCAGACTTAATATGATATTGATACTCAAGCCCACCGCCGCTATAGATATGAACGCGAAGCAGATCACCAGCCAAAACGCCGTCGCCTCGTACACATGTATAAATCTTGGAATTTTCTCAAAGATATTAGCTAACGGGTATGACATGACGGTACTTGGCTTCATGTCGTACTTGAAGGCATAGGGGCAGACCATCATGACCGTGCTGCAGATGCCGAGCACGAGCAGCAGGCTGGTGACGACGACCACCACCACCGTGTTGGCGTAGCACGGTGCGCGGAACGACGTCCGCGACGAGCAACCGAACGCAAGCCCCGTCCCGATTTTGAGGCTGTATAACACTTCTGCTATAGAATTCGTTAAGCTAAATTTCTGGATAAACACACTAAAATCAGCATCAACGGCTTCCTCATACTTGACAACTAATCCTTTTTGAAGCAAAGAACCTATCATAAATAGAACGCGACCAGCTATAGGAAATATAGTTACGAATAATAATATATACTTTATGGAATGCTTCCCTCTAAAACAACTCAGGAAGGTGATGATAGAAAGGATAGTAGAGGAAAGGCCGACTCGCCATGCCATGAAAAATTGATCCTTATCAAGTCCCAGGACAAAGAATCTCCAATACTGATACTCGGGAAATGAATGACACAAGTCGGCACAGTAAGGCAAGGGCTCTTTTAACTTCAAGCAGTCTTGGTTAACGCTGTAGTTGTAGTGCAAAATATCACAGTCAGGCTTACTCCACCGTCCGCAAGCGAAGTAGGGTATAGGATTTTCGAAACTTATAAGTAAATAGTGCACTAGAAAGGAGTTGAGGGTGTGAAGGTAGATAAGGTACAAGATTTGCCAGAATACGTGGAAGTATCCGATGTGTGAGAGGCAGGCGCGGGCGTGCCAGACTTCGATGCAGTCGCGACCGGTGAACTGGCCCACGATGACTTCCATGTACAGGAGCGGTATTCCGATAGAGATGTAGATGAGGAACAGACAGATGGCCTGTCCGGCGGCTCCCCACGTCACCGCGTTGTTGGGGAGGTACAGCATTGTGTTCACACCCAGAGTCTGGCTCATCATCTGCATTAAATAAATCTGTCTTGAGCTCCAATCATTTTCAGGTTTTGTTTCTGACATTTTAGTTTTTAGTTATTTCCTTAGTATTGTAAAACTAATACGAATTCGTTTAGATGACAACTGCTTTACCATGGCCGACATGATTAATTAAACTAGGCTCTAATATATTTTAAACGTAATGACCACAGATGTATCTGTATTTCTAACATATTTCATTATTACACATTGAACCCAGCCTCTATTGTTTAGAGAAAATCAGCCGAAAATGCCCATTTAACATGTCTTAAGCTTTAGTAGATGATCATTTTATGTATATTAAGTATAAAACTACTTTAGCTATATGGGTGGTTATAGGTACCTACCACCCATAAAGCTACGACAAAAGTTTTATTTTTGTATTTTAGTAAATATTCGAAGATTTTATTAATTTATTGTATTTTTATTTTTAGCCAGTTCATGTTGATACCTATTCTATACAACAATACTATGTTTTTGTATACAAAAGAACCGATAACTTAATAATACAAGTACTAATATAACTTTTGACCACTTTCTATCAAAGCAAAGTCTAGACTAAAGTCAACAACAAAGTAGGTACCAGGCAGGCAACACATTGACAAATGTAAATAGCGTATCTTAATATATCATTGGAGTACTAGATTTAAGTTTATCTCAAAGTAATGTTCTTCCTAGAGAGAATAGCTCCCCGGCAGGTGTCTGCTAGATAATGAAATTGCATTTGATAAACTCGCTGCAGTTTCACTTACACCTTGATACGAACTCGGGACCCGTTCCACTTGTAGCTAATGCTTCCACAAGGCTTTCTTGTTCCACACGAGACCGGTGCGATCATAACACGCCAGCTATATTATATATTTTAACGACACATTTTACGCGCAGATGACTGTATTTCGCTCTCGATAAAGTTGCGCAAACGATTTTGTTTCGTATTACCCTATAGAGTGGTTTGGTATGAAGTAAACGTAAAATTGAAGATACGATGAGACACATGAAACAATAGAAACATGGGCTAAAAGTATGGAACTCTCAGTCACAATAAAAAAATGGAGAGTCTACCAACATCAATGCTACTTATATAGGTTTATTTACGTCCACTATTTAAATAATAATTTAAGCTCCAATTAGAATGCATAGCTGCGTGTATAACATTATCATTTAGATGGGAAAAATAAGATACTAATTTGGATACGTATTAGTTAAAAGAATTGGGTTTTCAATTAAAGAGAAATAAAATCCATAATCATTAAAATATTATCAGTCAATAAGTTCCAATTAGAGCTTGTGATTAAAATATTTGTTGAACGATATTTAAGTGAGAATAGCGCTTATTGTAATTGGGTAAAAACTTTAAAAAATTATGTGTGAAATGAAGAGTTCTAATTGTATATTTGGTAGAACAAAGTAACTTGCGATTTTGGTATCAAAATGGAAGGTTGCGAAGCTTTATCTTCATAAGCAAGTAAAACTTACTTATCATGCTACCGTAGCTATCGACCGAAATAAAGCTTTCATACTTCAGGAATTCCGATCCAATCCGACAATAGTCCTCGTTACCAAGTAAAATATGTCGTATTAAAATGCATAAAGTAATAAAAGTATGCCAGCAAGTAGGTACTAGGAAATGCAAAAGTCTCGACAAGTGTCTCCAAGGCGATATCAGTGAAGAATATGCATCTTTTATTTACACAAACGTTTTTATCTGTCGACGTAGGTATCTTATCAATATTTCTGCAACGTGCCGAACCGTAGATAATGTGGAAAATCAACTATTTTGCGAACCCCACCTTTGTTTGTTGACCTACATTCGATTTGGTTAATTTATTTTTAACTTTTACACGCGTTACTACTTTTTTGTAGTACCTACTTATGGGACTGATAAAATATAAGACCTTCGTGACGTCCTAAATAAAAATAGAGATACCTACCTACGCCCGTTTTCGATTTTTATGTTCGCAGCTACTTTTATACATGTCAGTATCTGTATTTGATTATACTTACGTACCTACAAATGCAGTAGGTATACCGTAATACAATGTTTTCGTAAACATATATATCACAGACGGGTAGATTAGATATCTAAATAATATATATAAGAAATCAGCAATCTATGTAATAAAAATAATATATCTATTCATTTGTCTTTTACATAATACGCATATACAGCACGACATGCAATGCTTTCAATAAAGTGATTAAAAAAAGGAATGTTAACAATTATTATTCTATTTCATTATAATAATAATAATAATCCAGCCTATACACGTCCCACTGCTGGGCACAGGCCTCTTCTCATATAGAGAAGGCACGAGCATTGATCACCACGCTTACTCTCTGCGGATTGGCGATTTCAGATCCATTACATTTTATTTCCAACAATTAAAAAATTCAAACTACTAAACTTACTACAGCTAAGAATTTCGTTACTGTTCGAAAAAGTTTCATAGATTGTACAAGATTACATACTTATAACAAAAAACTCATGATGTCACATCAACTTTTTAACCGACGAAAAAAACGGAGGAGGTTCTCAATTCGAAACGTATATAATTTTTTTTTTATGTTTGACCACGCTTTACTTTTTTATATACTTACATCAAAATATGTATACTTGCATCATATAGAAATCACGATTCTCATGTAAGTCTAGATGGTACGTAAAATAGATAGTTACATATTTAAGTTCCAAACCTGTAGACTTGTTACCTTCCTAATTTTTAAAGACGGGATATACATTATTTTTTTGTTTGTATGATGCGATGAGACTAATTCTTTGGTGCGCTCTACATTCTAACTCAACTAAAGATTTAAATGTCATTAATCTCTGTCAAGAGTCACTGAAATTATGATGAAGTTTGAGTGTTTTTGATTTTGAAGTTTTTTAATTTATTCCTGTGACGCAACTTCTCATCCGCAGGTTATATGCCATTCTATGGTTATGATATATTTTTTAAATTTATATCCCGTTATTTTGCTGCAGAGTTCTTATTTCCAAATTAGTTGGAAGTATTGTATCAATTTTGTGGTTATCAAATTACTTACGCGTATATTAGACGCATTTTCTTTGAGGAGCTCAGGCGCTATTATAAGCAGCTACAAAGCTTGAACAACAAATCAGTCGCCCAACGCTACCATAAAATATATTTTAATGAACGTAACACGTCCCAATATCTTGTAATATTTCTTATTTAATCTCCATATTATGTGTTTACTCGTAAATGCAGCCTTATCAATGTTATCTCTCAACGCGATGTGACGACACGGCCAGATACGAGAAGCCGATACCAATTGATATTATGTTGATATTTTTATTCATGCAATTTATATTCACGCTCGTATATAATTGGCCATACTTGCCTACCTATCGGACATCGTATGATTGACAATTATTTACTGATAAACTATTTAAACCCTTTGGTATTTGTCGAAATAAATTCCAGACAATAAAATCATAAAGTCTAAAAATACACAAAACCTGGTTGAAAAGTAAAAACCTATAACTTTTTTTCAAAAATGTGATATAAATACCCAACAAGCTGATGAGAGAAATTACATTTAAAAAATAACGGAGAAAATGGTTATCTTCCTACGCAAACCTAGTATAGTCAAGTATCGTTTTAATATGAGAGTAATACAACAGTTGATAAATCACGTATTCTAAAAAAATCGGAAACAAATCGATTTGACCTTCTATATACCTGCCTAGTTAGTCAATGTATAGAGAAGATAGAAATAGGTCACTGAATAGTTCATGAAAACCAGGTCATCTTCGATTGAACCTCTGCAATTTTTAAATCAATTTTATCTTTATTGTTGATCGTTTACCTTAAAAGGGAAAACGCGGGAAAGACAAATAACTTATCTCCTAATTCCCCTGACGATACATTATGAAACTTACGGACTCTTCACTCCTTATAAGATTTAGAAATTAAATAACAAGCATTGTTAGAACTTAGACCAGCTTCGGGTTAGCTTGTTTTACTTAAAATTATAAAATTAATTTTAACAATATCCGTTGTATAACTATTCTAAAATTCAATTCGATTGAAAAAAAAACATATGATCTTATTCATTTATATCTTTACGAAAATCAATCGGCTTTGAATAAATATTACAGAATAACTTAACCAACAAAGGTAACACATTCCTTAGCTGACCGCTAACAAATCCTCCTTATAGGTAGATCGGGTATCTTTATCAGGGCAAGTATCTTAAACAAACAGTCTAGGCTTAGCCGATGACGCGACTCCTTATTGATTTTGACTGATAGAATCGCAACTCGAACTTACAGCACTGACAAACAAACCAACTGTTCGCGACAAAGCGTCACCAAAAATATTATAAAGTGTTTTTATAAGTGTACCCACATACATAGTGATAAAAGTTGTTAAATATGTTTTTATATAATTACCCACATGTGTAGGCGTAATGAAATTAGGTGAGTTTTATATACATATCCACCTATTTAGGTGATATAAACAAAGATTATAGTGATTTGTGATATTTATAAGTAAACAGTGTCTATGTAACAGTCCAGATAACAGTTTAAAATGTAAAATGTAAGTACGATCCTTTAAACCCTAATTTTCTTAGTTAAAACGTTAAAATATTATATAAATGTTGCATAGGCACCTAGTTTTAGTCTAAACCTAACTTGTTATTAATATTTCATGTTAATAGTTTGTGTATTAGCGATAAGAGTGATAAAATAAACATTATTTTTTTACGGTGTATCATTTCGAGGTAAATAGCCCTTATATACTGAATATGTAATAATTAAAATAGTATATCTAGTTAGTACCATATCTCCCCTTTATATCACAATTTGTTTCATTAAAATATATTAAATAGTTTCGGAGATATAGTAAAAACAAAAGTTTGTTTACATTAAATAATCAGATTTTTTGACTTCTAACTGTAATAACTTTTTATTAAATTATAATTGAGTAAAACTAATTACATATCCAGAAGGGCTTTCTATCAATATATAGATGTAATATAGTTTAATTTGTAAACACCGAGAAAAACATAGAAACATGTAAATCTTATAGTAAAAATGTTCGCAAATAAAATGCAAAACAGGAGACGGTTTCGCGGCTCTCGTGTCGGTAAAGTTCCGTGGTACCTAAGCGCACGAGGTCGCAGGACTAATCGTAGTCATCGGCACCCGCGAATATTCCTTCAAGCTTCAAATAGTCAAGAAGCCGCCTCCTGAACAGCTATGAAGAATAAATAGGTGTTTTATTTCCACGGCAACGTTCCTTTCCACGCTACATGTACAAGATTCATCGGACCTATTATCACTCGTCCATCCGGAACCTATAGGTGCAGGACGTCAGCGTCTCGTTAGCAATAGCCACATACTCATACACGCTTCGAGCTACGCCCGTCTGGCACACCAACCATAGATATATTAAACGTCTTCGGTCAATGAATTAATATGTCGAGTGATTAATTCGAGAGTTTTGTTCGAATCCATGATCAAAGAAATTTGAAATTGTTACGTAAAATATGAGTTTATTAATTGTTAAGTGAAGCAAATGATTGTCATATGCCATGTGATTTAAAAGTCGCTAAAAAGTATGGAGATAGTCAAAAATTTCATAATATTGTGTATCATTGCGTTACGGTTGTACTAAGACGATTTTATCATTCAACAGATAAAGTTCAATGAACTTAACTGCTTAAAATAAAATGTTAAGCCATCACCGTTTTTTGAAAATTACATCTTTCTATCTGTTTAGCTGTATCTAACAATTAATATAATATTGTTTCCATTTTTGTGGTGATTTTTTGGACGAGTAGTAATATTTACAAAATTTAAAAAAAAATTACCAAGCATTTTATAAATTCAAGTTATTTTGTATAGTTCAAAAACGTCTAGTAAATTATTGAGTTCACCAATTCAATTTGTTGTTGCACTTAAAATAGTTAGCAATGTTTCCTAGACTACATGTAAGTTTTTCCATGGCGATTTTGCAGAAATTCATCACTTAACATGCTGTTATTATTAAAGTAGACTCTCAGAAAACATGTCGCTGGCCACCTAACATAATGGCTGTTATTAAACAAACAAAATGGTATAAACTATTTAAAATTATAAAGCTGTCATAACGTTAATTATAATGGCGGACTTCTAGTTATACTTTTGTCTGTTGACAGGATCAAATCATGCTTCATTCCATAATAAATAATTATAACATACAATTCATAAATAATTCAACGTTATTGACAGTCGGCAAAAGTATAAAAACTGCATGAATACCTATAATTCTCAACACACTGTAATTTTAAGTAACTGTTTATTTAATAAATGGTGGCACCTATTTATAGTGTTATTATAGTAACAAGGCCTTTATTTCTGATCAATTTAGTATAATTAACATTTTAGTCTAAATGTTAGTTTTATCGGAGCCATTTATTTGCTAGTGCTTAGTGTATGAGGAAACATAGATCTTATCATTGCACTGCTACGTAGGCTCTATGGGACTGCATTATCTAGATACACTTTTCCGGCTTTTACACAACTCGCACGAGGAACATAACGAAATTCCTCAAGTCAACGTAAATTTTAATTTGCCATCACAATAGTTAGTTAACCAGCTGTGCAAATAGTCTATGAAACTATTTCATTATCATATAATACGTTTAGAGGTATAAATGATAATAACAAACACAATGTAGTGAAATACCGAATGCCTCTGAAGAGAATATTAGAATCGTGACTCCGGCATGGCTGCACTACTTGCAGCTCTAGACGAAGTGAATAAGGCTTAATTTGCATTGCACTTTTATCATTTTAACATTTCACTATCGATAATGCTATCCTACTCGGACGTGGGAGGCGTGATTCGCTATTTCAAGCTGAATAACGCGGTGCAACTGAGGGACCGATAGCTGTCCTTGTTTAGCATAGCGTCGACCTATGACCTAATGTATCGATTGTGGTGAATGTGGCCACCGCAGTAAATCGATTAATTATCCAAAGTAGCTGGACCGATTAGCTAATCTCGGTACGCTGATTCGTTTACTACCAACTATTTCATATATTTTTCCGCGCGTAATTGGTTTTGTATAATGTGCGACTATAAGCTAATTGTTTTAAATTGGTTTACGTCACAGTTATAATGGTCACCGACTATAAATTGCTTTATTATAATTACATATTCGCCGTGTTCATTTTCCTCAAAGAGAAAGGACTATTAGTACCTCGACTGCCTAGCAACTTGAATGACGTCAGAGAATTATGAAAAGTCTTGTCCTGAAAACGGAATGGAGATAATATAAGCTCGATTACTGTCTATTATATTCTACAAAATAATTTAGAACATAATATAATATAGTAGCACCTACATGTTTCTATGTACAGTGAACTTTAATGCGGTTATCAAGATATCTCTATTGAGAGTGGAAACAGTATGAATATTTGAATAGCAGTAGTAAATAGGCTCTCTGGGGTAGCTCTTAGCTCGTTATTTATTCGAAAGTAAGATTTATAAAGTACGGAACCACGCTGTGTTAGATATTCGCTATCACAGTGTGAAAATGGCCGCCGGTTAGCCTAGGATTAACACATAAATGTGCTGTGAAAGCAAGGTCGATAATTAAACATAGTTATGCGTATGTATTGACTAATTAGGCGAGTATTAAGACGCCGTCAACCTGTTACTTGAAAACGTGATGTCGTCGAAGTAATACCGCCCATACACAACACTCCACTTATATTGGAAATATTTATTTCTGTAACTTTAGGTATGAAGATGAAGTAACAAACAAAACTGCGATCTATAAAAAAGGTCACAATGAAAAATACCTGGATAAAATAGGTTAGTGTCGTATAGCTTTATGGTAAAAAAGCGACAACGCCGCAACAAAAGAAACCAGTACGATCACAAGCAACAAGCTTATATAATGATAATTATTAACACACGATACGTTTATATGGCGTACCAATCAATGTTCTGTACAATCATTAGGAAACTATATTCACATAATCAGTAGCTTTTTTATAAATCTTTTATGAAAAAGTTTAAGTAATTTTTGTAAAAAACTAATAACCTTTTCGAAAGTTCTTTATTTAGCCAAGTAAAAGATGAAACTACACTGAAAACTGCTTTTAAAGTTACAAGTATATTTTAATACAGATTTATGAGTGTTCAGCGTCCTTAATTAAGTGGTGAAAGTATAACATTAATACGCGCTGTAAAATCGCAATTATTAACATCTGCGTCTCAAAAGCATTGTCTTGTGTGGTCCCGACCATCCCAGAAATTATCTCCATTATTCATTTGTTATTCATGCAAATAAAGTTATCTCATTTAACAGCTTTTAATGTCACTAAAATGTACTTAATGTTCACAATTATCGGATTTCAGAACTTAATGATATCGATTGCTTAATAAAACGTTAAATGTACTCGATCGTTACGACATTCTTATATCGCATTGTCATGTGATTTACATACAGATTTATGCTGAATTAAAGCTCTGTCGATTGAACCCGTCTGCAAATTTGAGACAGGCCGAGTCAAACAAAAGCTTCTAAAGTTTTTACAGCTTTAGAGCTGCATTATGTAAAGTTTATCAATTTATGAAAATTGGTATAAATTTATTCAAATATTAATAGTTACCACCAGTTTACATCACGGCTTTATAAAACACTAACACACTCTACATGGTCTTTTTCTGACTCATATACATAATTCTCAACATTAACATCTTAAAAGAATTTATTTATTAAAAGTCAATATCTGGACCTACTACGTTCACAAACTAACAAATAACGAGGAAAATTTTCATAAAATAGATGGAAATATCATAAACTATACTACTATTATCGCAAAAACAGAGAGTCCTCTTTTTTACGATCGCTTATTAATTATTTTTGTGAAATATAGAATGCTTTTATATCAAGTACCGAAGTATTTTTTATCAGTGAAAGAGTAACAGGCCGCCAGCCCTAGATAATTCAAAGCATTTCACTCTATCAGGTGAAACGTGTTTCGAAACATACATTACCCAGTAGTAGGTACTAGTAGTAGGTTGTCGGCTCGAAATTGCAACTGGTTGTTCATGTATCAGCTTCAAACATATATCTTCAAAATAACAGCCGTTTGATAACGTTTTGCCATAGTGCTATATCTATGGTGTATAGGTGCATTTGTTTGCTATACGCCCAATAATACAAAGAAATAATACAAAGAAAGTTCAATTGAGCCTCTTTGTTGCTTCATACGGTGGCAATGGTTGTTGTATTTAAAATTTACGAAAAATTTCTTGTTAGGATAACTACTTGTATGATTACTCGAATAAGTAAATAAATTATTAAAACGTGTAAGGATCTATATCTCATAAAGCCTTTAGAAGCTCTACCTTATTTGTTCCAAGTATTCCTCAATGAAATCGAAAGTGGGAAATTTAAGTTTAACAACATGATTCAAATAAATCGGTGGATGTCCTGTCTGGGCCGATAAAGTGGTGATTTTATGAGCCCGCTAAACACTGGTAGCCACGAAGCTTTTATATCCCATAACAATGACATACGATTATTGCGCATCGTCAATCCAGCGATTTAAATCGATCGCTCTTCATAAATTCACACGGAAACAATTATATTGCAATATGATCGCACTCACCTTACGAAAAGCCGTTTTTAATAAACATGCCTTATATCATCTCAATGTAATATTTACGTACAAATATTTTGGTTCAATGCAATCCGATCCGAGACACGATTTAACTATTGATACTGACATTAAACTGCATATAGGCAACAGTACTACCTGCTCGGCTCACGGACATCAGATCCGTTAAACATTTAAGTATATATATAATACAAATAACAAGAAGAAAATATGAGCCATTGTCGATTCAACGAGCATTGACTATTATCTTTTCGATGACAAATGAGCTCAAAACTCTGCGTATCATTGTACGTCACACTTAGAGAAGTGCACGAGCGATACTGTAGGTGAACGTATTTTACATTGAAGGATCAGTGAGCAGATGTTATAAGGTATCGCGCACAAAGCCCGCGTTGTAACGCGTGCTTTGAAACGCTGCGTACTTTGACAAAGTGAAGGGTAAAGCCGATTTAGATCGGACAGATAGAATAACATGCGTGATGCTAATTCAAAATTTAAATTTGTGCCTGTGCGCATACAATTCAAATTCCAAAAGAACTGTTTGTAAGTTGTCTTATACCTTCGTACCTTCGATGCAAGAGTATTAGTCATCTAAAAGCCAATCCACATTGATACTAAAGCTTCTGTGGACGTTTTTAACTCGGAGCCATAAAATCGTGTTAGCTTCGTAAGGTCCTAATCTAAATTATGTCAATAGCTTTTTAATATTCTTATGACGGCTTTAAAATCGCGACATAAAACCTTAATTGATACTTCGACAACGTTTATTTCATTATGAACCATTCCTGTGCTGTTAATAAACATTTTCATCAAAAACAAACAAAGTTATGTTTAATATACTATCGCGTTGGCGTGTTACGATCAGCGTGAACACAAACAGGCAATTATTTAAATTAAATAGTAGTTAATTTTTGAATGACTGTCAAAGTCCTAAAACCGCATAAATTGTGTTAAGGGTTATTTTAGAAACCACCGCGCTTCATACACAGCAATATATTTAAAAACTAGCTGTGTCCCGCGGTTTCACCCGCGTGAATACCTAGGTCCCGTTCCCGGTGCCTTTGTATATAATAACAGACAAATAATTAGCAATAAATTAAAATTGCGACTATAATTTGAGATTTAAACTATCCTATCTCTCAAGTTGGATCGAACTGCACATGGTGTGCGAATTTTATTATAATCGGTTAAGTGGTTTAGGAGTCCATTGAGGACAAACATTGTGACACGAGATTTATATATATTAAGATATCGATTGACGAAGCGGAGCGATGCTTCACTATAAGTATAAAATAACTCATAGTAGTCGTTCAAACAGTAATTGCAGCATAAATACAATTACTTAAGAGGTGATTGACGTATGAAATCATCAGAGTTTTCACCGTAATAATGTGTACGAGCATTTACAGGCATTCTTCCCAGGTAAAAGGCCACACACGAAAAATGCGGCCGACGTAACTTGGTACGTCTGAAAAGAGCTACAACATATCACCGTCCCTTTCTCACACACCGCGCATGTGTCTTGCATCTCGCTAAAATTATCACTTATCTCTTTTTAGACGTGCCAAGTTACGTCGGCCGCACTGTATGTAACGTTCGTAATCAAGCCGATTAATGAGTGAAGAGTATCGAGGCTCGTAAAGAACTGTATCGCTGTAATTGCTATAATATAAAGCTTGTCAACCAATGTTGTGTGGCACTGTGGCATAAGAAAGATAAGCGATACACTTTAAGTGTTGGTTTGTTTAATCACTAATCAGAAGAAAGTTTATGGTTTTTATTTTATCATGGCTACTAACACTCTTTATACCAACTACCTTTTTAACCCCCTTGTTTGACCTGTCTGTCCGTCTGTGTCTTTATCTGTCTGCGTTTCTGTGGCATCATAGCTCTCGCACACATGAAATGATTTTGAATTTGTGCTTTTTTTTTAAATCTGTCGGGTGTGCTTTCGGCTAAATTTGATTATTATCTATTAAGTATTTCAAAAGTTATAAGAAATTTTATAATACTTTAATTAACGGAATGAACATTTTGTCGTATTTAAACTACAAAATAAACTAAACAAGTATAACGTACATCAAGAACTACGTCTTATATCATAAAGGCAACTATCAGCCAATTACTTTGTCTCGCTTATATTTATGTAATCTTCGTAATTATTCATGTAATGTAATATTAAACCGTCACAGTTTGACCCCACACGGTTTGCAAGCTAATGAAACCGTAGCGTCCTCCATACATCCTTTTTATGCTGATGCCTTGGATTCTTAAGATTAAGAAATAACTTTTATGAGTATTCATAGATTATAAATATTTAGCATATTTTCTAATTAAAAAATTAAAACGCTAATTGTGCCTTACGCCTGTCGAGTTTCTTAAACGGAAGAACCTCCCTTGTCCAATTTAAACAGTAGTATAAATAAATGTAAGGTAGGCAATCAATTATTTATAGCTGGTTCCTTGATTCAAAATCGATTCGTTTTTTATAAGCACAACGAAGAAAATTCTACGGTCCTTAAGCAAAACGAATCGCTTTGCTAAACCAGGCATCAATCGTTACATCGATTTTATTCATTTGTTTTAAGATGCATATTTGTGACGTGATAACTAATTGTGGTTAGGCTAGTTAGTCATTCATTTTATTTAGGCACAATAACGATTGAAAAAAAAAGTAGTTCAGGCCGCTGTTCAGAATAACTGCGTTATCTTACGATCAATCTCGCCACCTGCCCGCTCAGGGACCGTACCATGAGCTCTTAAAACAGAACTGTCGCGATTGAGTAAGCGGGCAGCGCTATGCGCAGTGTAGTGCGCCGTCTCGCTTCCACAACCGCAACAGTATTGCTTTAAGAGATCATAGTACGACCCCAGTAGTAAATCTTCATTATTGTATGGTTTTTTACCAATATACTGTTATGTTCATATAGCTGCGAGCTTGAAATCGATCTTCTTGTAGAAACGATTACAAACCGATGTAATTATGATGTATCGATGTTTCTTGTGCCCGCCGTTCGACTGTTATTTTAGATGTTTCTTATTATAATGGTACGTATATTTATTAAAATTTTAAACTCAAGTTATCGTCGAATAGTTACACAAACCATTTCATTTTTTTTTGGAAATTTATTTTTTGTGCCAAAGGCAATTTTGAAAAATTATTTTAGATTTTACAATTTTGACCTTTCAGTAACTTGCACCCGTTCATTCACCTTAACAAATAGCTGTATTTTGAGTAAGTTGAGCAACTTAGATCCCTAAACACATGACGAAGACAATAACCGAAACAGTACGTAACAGTAGTATTACTTACTGTCGGCCACTTTTACCGCGGTCTAAAGCTTTCCTTATTAAGACTCGGCTAAATCCTTTTCGGTCACATTTAATGACGTACCAGTCTGTCTGAACAGCCAACCAGTTTGATGGATAGCTACTGTATGTTTTGTACACCAGATATCTAGGGAACTAATCACTTAGACGAGAAAACTGTAAATCTATGTATTACTCAATTGCCCTTACTTGTGTTTTGTCAATATTAAATGCCCTTTATGCTATAAGCTTTAATGGTAGTAGTAATTTTGAGATTGACTTGTAATCTCCTTGTTACCTTCCCATGTTATTCCTTTTTTGATACGTTTCCTAAAGCTAGAGTTAGAGATGTGGCAAAAAAAATAAAAAAAATCACCGAAATAAGAATATCAAAGCACTGACGTCGTCTTAAGATAACTGGTTTTGTTAGAACCTTTACTAACTATACGCTTGAATAGATTTGATGAGAGTAACAAATCAAATTTAGAAATTAATAAATAATAAATATTGCTTTAAAGCCTCGAGCGGTTAAGGGATTTACTACACAAGGGTGGTCAGATTCTTGTTTTGTTGTACATAATTCATTCTTGCTAGAAGAACACGTGGCACGAATATTTTTAATTACTTTTAGTACAGTTTTGTCTTGACTGGTCATTGTAGAACACATAATTATTAGACTGCCATTAAACAATATTTTGAAGTAAATCTTTTTGGGATATTTTAAGTTTATACATCTGCCACTTTAAAGAAATAATGAACGTGCTTTGGGATTATGAACCTTAATTCAATGACTAACAGTTCAGTTTCCATCACGTTCAAATTACTTTTAGGCCCTTTTCGGTAATATTTGTCATTCTAAAATGAACTTAAACACATGTTGTCAAAGTTGATCATTGCGTAATTAGTAATAACGTTTAATTCTCTTTCCATATTGGCTTTAGTATAGTTACGCGTGCTTTAGAAAATAACATTCCTTAACAACAATTGTACATCACAAGTCGATATATTGGTACTTAATATTCTATAAGTATATAGTTATATTTTGATATGTAAAGGACTATGCCATTAGTTATTAGTTTATTCAAAAGTCTTTTGGGCTCATCTAATAAATATTTATAAGTTACCTCCCGTCTATTTCTTACTTTTTATATTCGAGTAAGTCAATTATCAAGTCTTTCAATGCTGTGATAATTGGCTATATTATCGAATTTTATGTTATTGATGTTGACTTTCTTTCCCGAAACAATTTAGCTAATAATTAGGACATTTTACGATCCATTATAAAGAAATAATTTCTCTAATTATATCGCCCACGAATGGCTAAAATATCAGACACTTTCTATCGAGGACAATGCCTAAAATCCCATAAAAAGCTTTATAATTATAATTAGCAATTCTGAAATTATTATTCTTTTAACCACGAACACAAACTGTATAAGTAATTTGATTCAACCAATTTTATCATTTGTCTAATCATAAAATAAATACAAAATGAAAAGATATAAACAGGAAACTAGCATTTTAATTTGCGCTTATACCCCAGATGATGTCATGTATCGTCACCCACAAACGACTAATGATTTAGAGATTTTGAGACTTTCTACACACGCCGTCTACTCGGTGAAACAACCATACAAGCAATTTCAAAAAGTATATACAAATCAGTAACATTGTATCTACATTTAAAAACATATCTATGTTCAGTACCTAACGATCAATTTGTTCTAAATTAATATAGTATATAAAAAGTGTCAAAAAAAAAGTAATGTTCGCAAAATCGGCAATTATCGCGTGTGTGGTACCCCTCAAACAAAGGTGAGCATCGGCGATGTCTTATCGTATCTGTGTATTAGAATCACATGAGCGTGTGTCGCAACGCTGGCCGCGATTGTCCGCGACACCGGTCGGGTACGCGTGGGCGGCCGCGTCGTTTTCCCATGTCCCGCGACCCAAACAGTTATATCAATAACAGACCGATGGCTCACATATCGAACGCTACTGACTCTCGCAGATATCTAAAATAAATGTTAATATTCTTTGACGACAAACTCGTGCCAGTACACAGACACAGGCGTCAAATAGGTACTGTCGGCGACATCAATGTATGTGTCAAGTTTGTCGAAACGACAATGAAACATGTGCACACTTACGTACTACGTCATCCTCTTTTCTCGATACTCGATCGTAGTATCGATAGAAAAGTGGAACTATCGGCAATCGACTTCCAAGCTAGTACATAAATCGTAGCTACGAGTATTTAAACCTTGTCTCTCATTAGCAATTCTAATCCCGTATCTTCCCTTACTCTCCGCATTTACGGATTGACACAAAAACTAACGATTAGAACTAAATTAGAAGTGTGGATTTTAGGGTTGAGATGCAAAAGTCATCGATTTAGTCAACCGAATCAATATTTTCCACAGTAACTAAGTATTTCATGTGTAAAATATACTGCATTGAAATAAACTCTACTCTATTAATAACTAAACTTAGATTTTAAATGCATTACTTATCACCGGTGAAAAATAGGTAGGATAACTAATCATACTGTTTTATGGCATTAATTATCACTAGAAAACATACGTAGGTTATAAGATTACCGAAGGATTAAATATAGCTATAGAATGTGTTCTTCACCTTCTTATAGAAGAGTTAATTATAAAAAAGTATAAAATACAATAAATATACTTACCAGGTATCCATAACAGCTTTAATATTAAGTCTTTAGGTATACATCATACATATATGCTCGTTAGACAAAACAAACATTATTTCATAGTACAAAAAGCCTGCGACCCGCCAAACCATGTGAATCAGTTCAGTTTGCCACTCAAACCCAAGAGGCTTGAGTGTTCTTCAATTGTTACTCAAATATTTACTGAGAAAGGCTTACAATAACTTCAATCGCTATTAAATACGCTTTGCTTTATTATACGTTTCTTAAAGGTAATCATATTTCACGCTGTCGAATGTTTACTTTGTTAAAAGGTGACAGACTCTTATTAGTTTCTATTCGTAATTAGTATGCACGATGCAGATTTGTGTATCGGCTTAAACTTGTTGAATATCTAATAGTTTAAAGTAAAGGTGTCTGTGTAGACAAGGTTTCTGAATTCCAAACTAGCTTTGACTTGTGGACTTGTGGACTTGTGGAGTTAAATTAATTATGCTTATAATCGTCATGGATCTGTGCATTGTTGGTAAAACTACGAGTATATGGTAGTACATACTTAGCTTCATAGATTTTCGAATTAAATTTACAAGTTATAATATTTGAGAGAACAAAGTACGGTGTTTTATTAGGCAAGAGTTCGAGGTTCGTGTCCCGGCCACTTGTCCTACGCAACAGCTTCGTGAGAAATCCTTTAACTCCGAGTGGGCCGATTGCGGGCCAGAGGATAATTTAAACGAAATTATTGCATCTATTAACTTCTATAGGCTAAAAGTCAATGTTTCGCGTTTAATGCACACGGATACAAATTGTTTAGTTATTGTAAAGTAAGGTATTTTATATAGTCTGACCTCGCTGTCCTTGGCCGAGAAATGGTTTACGCTCCTGTGGGTGTTTGCGCTAGTAAGCGTCTTATGCCTTATTTCTAGTGAGTACAGTAACTGTGGCACTAGGTAACTGTGTTAGGCCCTGTCCGGATAATTTTATGCGTCTCTTCTTCCTGGATAGGCATTAAGGAGCAGTTAAAGTATTCCAAATGTTTGAATTGCGTATAGACGTGCAAAAAAACAGGCAACTTAGTTTTTAAAATTTAGATTGGAGATTTTTTTTATTTTCTATCAAAACGTTATTCGGTACTATTTTTTCGTTGATCATTTTACTTGGAATGTAGAGATTGTTACAAAAGTAACGAAGCAACCCCAAGTAGGTAGGTATATAGGTACTTGTGAAATAGACAGCTTACTATCCAACGGCATATGAAACTTAGTATTTACTGAGGTAGAACATACCCAATCTACTAAAACGTATCCACCTCGTAGAGAGGTTTTACTAGGCCTAACCTCAGGTTGTTCTCCCTTGAATCCATGTAAAAGCAATAATGAGGCGGGTTAACGACCGCTGCAGGCTATAAGTAATTACAAGTTATTAGCTCGCACTTACAAGCACCTAGTAATTCGATTTCCTAGGTTAATTCTTACTGCGTCTTACAGCAACAATGAAGTCCACTGGGGTCACTGACTCACACACATTTAACTTCTAGCCAAGTAAATCTATTACATATTGATCTTGGTTTTTTTTAAGAACCAGTGAATATTACTGTCTACTGGTACCAAAAAAAAGTGTCTATATTCTGAGTTTTAAGGGCTCTTCATGACGTCAAAATGCACTCACAATGCAATCTTCTTCTCAATTTCTGCAATCACTCTTTGAATGTTTAAGAAAAACGTTATAAAAAATGCGGACTAAAATGTCTACACAAAAAAGAACTGATAACCATTAAAAATAAAATGGTGGAGTCAACGATAACTTTATTTCTATTTCTTAAGAGGAAAATACTAACCGTAATATAATTAAAATTAAAAGATTTCTGAATAACTTACGCATTACGTTCACGTAGCGAGCGCGTTTTTTCTTGAATACCGTATAGAGTAAGCTAGTTAGAAACGTAGAATTCCCGGCATTTGAACACGGCAAAAACAATAACCAAAAACAGTTAAAATCATTACATATAGACCATTCCTTAATAAAACTAACGCTGCAAAAAAACCTTTTTAACTTCCCTAATGTTTTTCTAAAAATCTTTCTTCCTTATTGAGAAAATCGAGCCTGTAGGCTGTACCTACATGTTAGATGTTGTCAACTTAAGTACCTATTAATTGGTTATAGATGCGTTAAAGGCTTATATTTTGGTTATTGTTAGATTACTTTCCAAATAGCCACGTATTTAACTTACCAGACACGTGATAAACACATAGACCAGACAATCCTATTGGTGGACTCCGTTCCCGTGTGATAAAAAATCGCGACTGTTTTGAGATTTTTATAGTTATTCTGATATTTGGGGTGGACAGGGCACCAACCCAACAAATCAAAGATCATCAAAATCGGTCGACTCGTTTTGACCTATAAACCAACCCGATTGTTTTATATAATGCGATAATAGATTCAAACTTGCCTAAAAAGAGTTTCTATCAGCAAAATATTTTGTAAAAGTTACGACAAGAATCAAAGCTCGTCGCTCGGCCAGACGTACAGTCCGTTACCTGCGGTGACATCATCCCACAGCCACGTTGATACCAGCTCGACAATGCCCACATACATAGTGCGTTATTGTCATTAAAACTTCCAATTGTATGGAGAATAAGCAGTTAAAGATATTGGCGCATCCCGCTACAACTATAAACCCTAGTGGAAGTGGGGTAACTATTGTCGTTTCCGCTCGCTATGGAATGTTCACTTACATTGTGCATTATGTACATCCGCTGAGATGTCATTTCTGATTCTGTTTTGTTTCTTAAACATTTTGCGAGCTGCTGTCTTCTTTAGTATGGGTTTGGGAATATTCGAGTACTCAATCTACTGACCAATTGTGATCAAGCGTGACTTTTCTTAATTTCTTCTTAATAAAAGAGGCTAAGTAGGTTTCGTCTTTTCAATAGATATGCGTATGGACATTTAAATTTTTTGTTTTGGTCTCTCAAATTAATTAACTTAGTAACTATTTTTTTCCTAAATACTAACTTAGTAAAAAAATATCCAAAAAGCTTAAGTCAATGAAGGTATACTATGCATTATTTTGTTGTGAAGTACGTTATACGTAGTTCCGAAACCTGTCGAGTTAATACGTTGCAGACCCAACATGCCTTCAAATGTAAGATTCGAGTAATTTATGACCCCATGCTAATGAGGTATCAATAGCTGCGTGCCGTTATGTCCATTCATAAAAATTTTGCGGCCGCGCAATCTTACCACCTGACCAGCCAACCAGCCAACATCTAACTAATAACGATTAATACCATTTTATTGATGTTTTCTTTTAATTAGATTTATGATAAAATTTGAGATCATTGATTAATTATCTTTTTTTCGTACAACATTTTTTGTTAGTAGGACTTACATGTTTTGTTAATGTTCTCAAATCATCTCCATATATTTTATATATCCATCATAATTATATATTTAACGAGTTGTGTTAACACACGCGCTGCTGTTGCGTCGACGGCGGAATGATAGCTCGCTGGCAGTTTCTTCTCCCGTATGTCGTCGAGTCAAACGAAACACAAATTTTACAACCAGTTTATAGTTGATGGCTCCGCAAACTGGTCCAATTTTATCATGACACGAATCGAACACATTTTGACGGTAAAGCTGGCTCACTGATTAGTACATTGATATTTTGCCCTTTCGAGAATCAATTGATAAAACCATTACAATGTCTGACGCGGGTTTTATTGATTCCAAGTTACGACCTATTATGATTTACATCTAAACAAGAATGTTAATGTTTTATTTAAACGGAGTTTTATAGATTGTTGTATAGAAATAATTTCCGGTAACAACGAACCTTGTCAAATTAAGACATTACGTAAATAACTACAATAAGTTACATTTTAAAGATTCACTGCTGTGTCAAATCCACTTCATTGTCGTTAGATTAATTTGCACAAGCCGTAATTTGTCAAAAACATTGTCTCCCAATTTAATAAGTATAAGTAAGTACCTACAAGGAAATGTCATGATTTTTTAGTCTATAATTTATGCAGGTAATAAATAACATTTAATAAACACATATCATTCGGTCAATTAATTTCAAATTTATTTCCCGTGTTGTCTTATCACGAAGTGTACAAAGCTATCACATAATTAAACAATATCTAAATCAAATTCGTACTCGTGATTAAGCGATCAGTTGTGAAGTGACGGACAGACGGACAGGTCGGCCCTGCGCTGTCACAGTCCAGAACCATTGTGTACTTGGTAACAATATTGTTAGAGCCACTTTAATCCCTTATCTCATGCGTCTAATATAATAACATTGAATAGTTTGTCGCAACTATGTTTGCGTTCAAACCTGCGATTGTAATGGAACTTGTTAATTTACATGCCTTTCGAGATACCCTATCTCAGATTTATGTATATTATGTTACTGTAATTACTCGGTGTATAACTTATCTCAATTTTAAATAATTATTCACTGGTTAATAAAATTGAGATATTTTTGCGGCTTTGTCAACAGATCTAGACAGACCTTAAAGTTTGGCACGAGACTCAAAAAAACCTAGATATTGGTTTATTATTATAGTGTTATGTAGAGATAAATAAACACATAGTTGTCAAAAGCAAAGGAGATATTAGTAATTAATGTTTGTCTCGACATTAGATTTCACAGATGAATCAACATGAATATGTTAATAGTGTTAGAAAAATCAAAAACTATCACAAAAAATATGAGTGCCAAACTAAATTCGGACAAGCCATATTTCAATAAAAGCTACATTTTATACAACTTTATTTTATTACTAAATGTAAAAACGTAACCAGATATCCACATAATTGATAGCGAATGAAATGTGAATGGACTTGAAGCTCGTAATATTTACAGATCACTGAAGACGAGAATACAACTCAAATTACACTAATCCAAGGGTCAACGACTTGTTCAAAACTTTGTGACCTTATCAAATCTCAACTTCCTTTCTTAAAAGGCGAAATGCACAATTCCTACTAATGACGGAATCGTGAGCAGCGTACTGAGTTAAGACCTCGATAGGATCTGTACGATATTTCCGGCGATGCGTGGGCGCAGGCTCGCTCTCCACCCGAAATTTGTTGTTAAAGACTAACTTTGCACACTCTTACGCACCTCACTTCACTTCCTCTCGACATGGGATCATAATCTTAAAACCTACATAGAATGAGGCTCTCATACACTCCCTCCCTTCAACTTTATACTTTGTTCCGCAGATAATTAGGCACATTTTCATATGATTTAAAAAATGTTTAAGGCTTTTTGGGTGCTATTGAGAGAAACACCATTCATTGAGACAAGTAACGGGCTAATAGTAATCTCGCGTCTTGGCAACGCCATTCAAGAGAGCGCGTACCATCGAGGTGAAAATTACTTTATGATAACTAATTTTATTCTTAATTACTTAATTAATTTTAATATTTTATATGTATTTAGTATAATATTTCAATTATATCTTTGACCATTTATGAGTGTTTAGATCAATAAATAAGAAAATAGGAAAGAGTATTTTTATATAGACAGTAATTTTCACAAGTTTATTAACAACGCAGTCTGTCATAAATTCGTTACTATTTATTAATTAAATCGAAGCCTAGAGATTCACGCAAAAATAAATCAAAATAAATTACAACAATTTGAATAAAATAACAATACACCTACTTAAAAAGTATTTCGTTGGTGAGTATACGTTGTGTATGTGTGTGTACATGTAGAGTTTGTGAATGCGAGTGTTTGTCTGTGTTAAATCTTGTTTTATGCTTAGTTTGTGTATGTAAATGTGCGCGGGCGCGTGTGTGTGTCGCGTGCGCCGCATTCCATCGCGTAGTCATTCATACATACTCAAAGACTTCGAGCCGTTTATTTGTCTACCTATACCTTTTTGTCTTAGATTGTTTTGTTTTTATCCGCTTACTTTATTAATGTTTCGTTTAATAACATGACATAATTAGAGAATTAGAGGCGTGACTCTATAATTCCTAGTGCGAATGTAAGGCTGCATGGAAACAAAACATAATAAACTCGTTAGGTCGGTACTAATAGGAAGCAAACATGCATTTCGTTGTTCAAGTTATTTCCCTTGAGTTCTATACTTCAACTATTATTATTAAAGCCCTATAGCAATACTTTAAAGCCTATGGTGCCCATACAGCGTCATAGCCAGTGCATTTACATCAAATATACAAATAAATGACTAATATATTTAGATATGTTATTAATGGTTCTCAATCAACATAAAAATCAATCTTGGTTTTTTAGATATTTGCAAATAATCGTAATAATATATCCTAAATACCTACCTAGTATATTTTTTCATAACAGCCGCAAAGCAGTGTATTTTATATTCTAAACTACTAGTTTGTTTGTATACTTTCTAGTTTATTGTTATAACAGTACATCAAAATTAACATTTCGACCACACATTTTTATCGTGAACAGAAAATTGCTTGTCAATGTAAGTATATTGTATAGAATATAAAATTCCGCATTTTTACCACAACCAAGAGAAGCTGTAGTATAAAAACCTTTTTAGCTTTTCTACTTTTGACAACGGTCTCTCTAGGTTGCGAAAATGATTATGCAATTGATTTAAAAAATAACGTCCAAAGTCTTTAAAAAAATATGTAGTTTTAACTAATTCATATTATTTTACATAATATGGTCCCGAGTTATCTATACTTATAATAAATCTGTAGAAGTGAAAATTCTGTACATTGAAAATATCAAAAAAATAAATTGGGGGGGGTGTTACTAGACCGACACCGAACCCAAAAGTGTGAAAAAAAATATTTTTGTCTGTCTGTCTGTTTGTTCAGGTATCACAAATACACTCATGTTCTATCAATCATATACGTAATCCTGAAGACTTATCTATTGGAAAGCATAAGTTGTCACAGGAATATGTATGAAGCAGTTCCAAAATGCCTATTAACATCTCCACCGTATGCCTTTAAAATAAAAGCTAGAACACACAAGACAACACTAACTACCTCGTATGCTATTTTTCAATCGTAGAAATGAGATTAATTCTAGGTTAAAATTTCTAATTCTTCTATATGATACACCTAATAGTTTCTTAGAAAAAAAACCGTTATATCAGACGCTGAGATTGGTTCATCAGTATACATTAATTGCTTTAAGTTTTTTAGGTATTGAGTTATTTTAGGAAAGTGCCTTAATTAACTGATCTTTGGACAGACTTTATACGTAAATTAGAAGTAAGAGTTTCACCTAAATTACACTGAATGCTATGGTTATATAATGCACAAATGCGTTGTTTCACGCTGCGCACTATCTAAGCGGCCTTAGCAAATTCAGTCCCTAAATCTTAGTTCATAAGTATCCCGACTAACAGGGCATTACATAATGTATTCATAATTATTCACTACGAAGTATATGCTTGACGATTTCCGCGTCACGGCCCAATCACGGCCCAGGGCGGGCGGCTAGGGCGGGGGTGTTCGGAATGACAAGTCGATACCTGCGCGCGCACGCTCACTATTCCCCACTCATTTACATGTAAATGACATTCTTGACGATACTGACGTTTCAGGCCATGAATATGCTAAATCGTAATTTGACGTGAATGAGTGCCAGGCTTTTCCCTTCGCGGAACAACCTGGAGAGCACTTAAACCATTAGCATGTACCGCAGAACTTAACATTATTTATTTTTAGTATCCGCATAGATCAAAACACTCGGCATTTATTCTTATTTACCTTTATAAATATAACAAAAAACCTACACTAATTATGTAAAACAACTTGTTATATTACGTGATGTCGTTGAAATAGAAACGAGTATGATTCACGTCTCAATATATTTCTAGTATCTTTGCAATATTCCGAATTTATAATTATAACAACGATTTAGACACGGTGTCTACTGCGTATGACTCATTTGTGACGTCACAATTATTAATATTTATTTTAACCAAGTTGATACGTCAAAGTTACTTTGCATTGTATACTTATAAAGTTATTACTAATTTGAATTAATAAGTTCTTGTTTAGAGGAATTTGTATAATTAAGTGTAGTTTAGAGTATTATAATATTGAGTTCAGTAGTGCCGTAAAGATGAGAATCTTTATGACAGTAGCACACGGTAACTTCCTGCCGACATGACCTCACGACGCTTGCGAACACTAGATGAAAATGAAACGAATTTTACCCTACTGTGTCTTTTCAAAAAACTGAATCAGAAATATTTAAAGAATACGGAATTTATATTTTGAGACGTCGATATATAATTTGTGTTTGAACATTGTAAAAATATTTTCTAAGTACTCGTCAATGTACAAGCTGGTGGGCAGCTTTTACATTTGGATAAGTAAAAATTCAGTTATTAGATGACGCAGTAAACTATCCACCGCAAGTCACCCACACAAAAGTCGCGTCACTATCATATCTGATATCGTTGCATTACTACTTTTCGCCTCCATATATATATACCCTACAACAATTCCTACTACCCCATACTGCTTTGTTCCACAAACAAGTCCAAGGTAATATAAACCAAATGTCCTAACCACTAAGGTGCATTATGTTTCGTAACCAGCCACCACCTCTCACCTCCTCAAGTCCATTCAATTTGCGTCAGAACACAAGTTATGCGTTTTTTATTGCAGCCAACTATAAAAGTGTCGTTTCGATTATTATGAAGAATTACTTCAGATACTACTTATAAAATAAAAATCGATTTTATAGGGTTGTTTGAAACGTACAGTTGCTTATCTTGAGCGTAAAGTTTGTTTTATACGACATCCTAGGAAGGCGACGCCTTTACGCGATAGTCAGGAAGTTTAGGAGTGTGACGTCACAGAAAGCTATAACTATTGTTATTTAATACCTGTTTATAGACAATAACTTCGTCAAGTCAATAGTAAAGGAACAATAAAGTTGTCTAACGCCTCAAGCTTTGATTGGCTACTGAGAGCAGAACCCATTATTTCTTATCCAACCAGTCTAGTTTCACGCATAAGTAAGTAAATTAAAGATATATTTAAACTTGTGTAATGCAATACTTATTGCCTTACGTTCTACATTTTACTTGTGTTTTCTTGATGATTTACGCACAATCTGCAGGCAGTGTTATGAAGATTAACTACCTATATTAGGCACTTGAAAAAAGTCTAGTTGGTGTAATATTTTGAATGTTAAATAAGTATTTGTTACCAAAACCGAGTCATGATTAGAGACCTTGCTACAAAAAAAGAGGTTTTACAAATTTAAAGGACAAAAAAAACATATATTTTTTAATCAACCATTTTTTGAACCTACTTATTCTTAGAAGGCGTTTATAACTGCTATTTTCAAACGTTAGGAATTTCAATATACATAAATAAACAACATAACAAATGAAAATCGTATTTCTTGAGTACATAAAGGCGCATTTGTTGTGCGTTTACTTCTAAAAGAATGACGAGCTTTGGACTTTTTTAAATTAGTGTAACAGAGTCAAAATTTTCACGATCGTTCGTTTGTGAATATTAATTACTAGAATGGTTATTAAAAGTAAATGTTCAAATCTATAAGCACCTTAAGATTTTATATCAATTTCTTCACTCCTTATTTTGACAAACGTTAAGAAGGTAGCTATCTAGAAAGTGAGTGTTTGAATGTGTTTTTAATTGATGTTTGTCCCACGGTGACATTTCTATCTTGGTTTTATATCCTTACGACTGCCTATAAACTGAAATGTGACATCAAATACGACAGCTTACCAATATAATCGGTAATGTCTAACTGAATTGTAATTGAGTAATTTCTGTTATACCTTTGTTTATTATAAAATTTTAAAACTAAGTGTATACTACGTGGACACTATGGACAGAGTATGTACATAGTACACAGAATTCTCATAGTCTAATATCTCTAATTATATATTAGTATATTTTTTAAGACGCTTAATTTATCCTTATATGTACCTAAGTATTAGACTATACAAGAAAAAATATAGCTGAAAGGTCAACGGAGCAAGATCCTACAGCCTATGCACACATACCTTCAAAAAAACAAAAGAATCTCAAATTAATGCATGAATAATTAATTATTTAAAACCTATATTTCGGACGAAATTCGAGATGTGACCGCGGTGAGGTGGCGAGCGTGCCACAATCCATTAAACCGAGGAGCCGTAGGCACGGGGCAGGGGCGCTTCCATTAGCTAATTAGTTGCCCACCAACGACCCCTTCTTGCCAGATTGTTGCCTTCTTCACTCGCTAATTGACTTCCATAATGAATACCCGTCTTTTTGATGTACAATTTAAATATCAGTTTTCGTTTTAGTACTTTTAAGCTCCAATAGGTACTACGCAGTAATTAATAGATATATTCAAATTATTTGTAATATAGAAATTAGAATACTAAAAATTTTTGGAAAATTTATTTAAACAGAAAATGCGCTTTACGCTACATATTTAATGAATCAAAATAACGTTTAAATAAAACGCATTTCGCATCTTCTAACAGAATGTAAGATAGCCCGCAAGTGCACTGCATTAACAAATGCACCTAAATTAAATCCTACTGGATTTAGTATTTCATAGACTAAACTGATATACAAACAAGTCGCTCACACATTAACAAATCGATACCAGGGAACCCCGCCATAAAATCACACCTTTTCACAATACGAAAGTATTTAACCGCAAGTACATACATTAAATTAAAAAGTTGAACTTCCCCTGCAGTCGGAGCATCACGACTATCTTTTAATGAGGTAATGGCTATCCGAGAGGGGGCGCGTGGCTAGCACGCGAACGACCCCCGCTCTAATAATTTCATTATTATAATAAAACGGAGTCAAACGTGTAAACGAGGGCACGTGATAATTGTGACCCTCTAACAACTGATTACTGTGACAGCTTGCCCTTTGAACTTTGGTGGCGGCGATATTACTAATGTGGGATTACTAAATATTCCGTATACTGAATGATTTTAGAACCAGATCCATTAGAATGTTTCAGACGGAACACAAGAGATGTTTAGGTTGAAAGTAAAGGAGTTTGAAAAGGTAGTTATCAAGACCTTCACTCTATAAAAGCCGCGCGGACAATCATGCTTCTTTGTTAAAGTTTAGAGAGTTGGTAAATCTATAACCAGATTGAACATACCTACATCGAACACAACACGGTTACATTTAATGTAACGTCGCTCGAAGTTTTGTACCACAATACAGCCGATAGTCATGACAGTTAATTTATAAAACGATGAGTTACAAGCATTGCCCAAAAACTGCTCAGCGGGCACAATAAACATTATGGGCACATTCATTAATAGCTGACCGCTGACAAACGGTGCCTCTGCCCCCCACCTCCCCTTACCCCATTATGCCCATAAACCCCTGTCTACCCTCCCATAGTCCTCCTACCATCTCCCCGTCTCCCCATTCAGCCAGGTGTAAAACTGCCCGGTCACGGAAAGACAGACATGCGATGCGGCTAATATGTTTTTATTATTAAAGCTACGTATTGCTCATCCCTGCGGGCCGGCGCGGCGGCGAGGGGATCACCCATGAATATTTATACGGTGATTTGTTAATAGCGCCGCTGCGGTACTTGCGCTCTCTGAATTACACAAAAATGTAGAGTCAAGCCGCGGTAGGCCGCACGCAAACCTCTTCCCGAGCTAGCCATAGTGGCCACAGACCTAGCTATTTTCCTCTTTATGGTAAATAAGTTCGACAGCTTAGTAAAAAGAATAACTAACTAGTAAATAATTAATGAAATAAACGATATTATTCGTCTTAAAGTAAGTTGCGAGGCTTTTAGTTGTCGAAATTATTTTTGAGCTCTCGCTAAATTTTGTATTATTTTTACCTAGTTCAAGGATTTGATACTAGAACCCGACTTGGACTATTCACACTATATAGTTAGTGTATTGCAGGGTTTTAGGTTTACGTCGAGTGTTAAAACGATCGTTCGTCGTTCAGTAGTGGCGGAAACTCCGGAGAATTTGTTCCCGGACGCCAAATAGGTGTTAACTACTACAGAAAAAGCCGCTGACTTTCTCACTAAATTCTTTGAATACAGAGATGTATTGAACAGACATCAAGAGACATACAGCTTTGTTTGTATATATTTTACTAGTTGTAAATAGTAAGTTTTTCGTTACAACTTCCTTAAATATTCCAAGAAACTTTCAACAGTATAAATCTTACACATTATTGTCTACATGTGCATATCGTCTAGTGTCTGATTCAAGCACTTTCTCAGCTTAGTAATAATTTGAAAGCTAACTGGTGTGAGTAATGCAGGAAAACGTGTAGCAACGTCAACTTCAGAGGCTACCTAATGTGTGGAGCTATCTGCGTGTTATCGGGACAACTCCCGCTCGCTGCGTCGCCGGCTCACCGCAGAATCTGATTTCTGATTGTATGAAAGATAGGTACAGTCAGCGTCAGGTACGTTAGTAACTTGTGCAATGTAGGTACTTTATTTTGTTCGGGGCCGCGCTGTCGTGGGAATCAAATTTTCATTAACTTTCCAGATTTTATATGCCTACTATTTACTGCGATTGTTGCGCAGTTCTTGCTTTCGTAACTGAGAAATGTGCGCGGAAATAAATGAAAGCATGCAGGAAATACTTGTAACGTAAATGGTTGATATTTTTATGTGAGCAAAGAATCCTGGTACATAATAAAGTTTGTAGTATATTCCAGTTTGTGATAGTAATGTTAGTTTTACATGAAACTTAGGTATATACTCGTAGGAATGGCGGCACGCGTCTGTGGCTTGGTCGGCTCTGCGCAGGCTCTGTGAACCCGGCTGAATATTCAATGGTACAGTTGTTCTCACATTTCATTAGTACATCTACTTTTGTCGGCCCGTTTCTTCTTCAATGACGCATTTAAAAACAATATTTGAAGAAAATTTTGCCAACTGCGGAGTCTTTCACTTTAGATTAGCGAAATAATTTTGTTTACTTAATAAATAGACAAAAACCCAGATGTATTTAGGTTCTTGAAACTGCCAATAACTGAACATTACCAGCTACAAAGCTTTCCAAATAAATAAAAGTCTTTCATTAATAGTCCCACATCTGAGTAGTACATAAATATAGTGTTTATATTGTAATCGACCCTAATAGAGCCAACCTACGCGATACTTTAGGAATAGAAATCTTCAATACCACAAGTGCTTTAGACTACATTATAAATAGTTTCTGTCATCATTTTACGATACGTTTAAAATGTGGATGCTCCATATATGGTTAATATTTAGTTTATTTGGCAAGCTGTTATAATTTTCACACCTAATTCATGTTTCATTGCCTGACTGTTTTAACACCGCATTTTGTGACTCTATTTTTGATTATGTGATACAGAATTTGGTGGATTTATATAATTAAGAGACATTTAAAGAAAATGTTATATTAGTGTAGCTATAGTATCGTGAATACCTTTTTATTTGGCATCAGACCACCCCAGCCAGCCACCCCTGGCCCGACATTTAGCTAAAATTATGGGAAATGTAAACATGACTCGAATTACAATTTTTTATTCTTCTATCAAGCGCCACCGTGAGAGCCGGCGCGGTGTTTACACAAACTATGCCAACATTTCCCCTTTTACAAAAACGTTTATATTTTCCATGTAATTACTTCAGTTACACTATACTTTAAATATTAAATTGTATTGTGCTATATGGTTTAGATTGTATTTAAGAGCTAATATTAACCGAAGCTAGTTTGAACCTGAGTAGGTATCGATTAATTTTCTGCTTAGGACATCTACATAGCTAGACCAGAGTAAAAATCAGAATACAATACTATTATTTTTAATGTCATTAAGCAGCAGAGGATGTAGAACAGTGGTTTGTATTAAAATGTATTCAGTGAGCAAGTGCGCCCCACTCCGGTGGGCGGTTCTTATCGATCCACGTAACGCCGCCCGCCCCAGCCCGCCCAGCCGATAAATACGACTGCCGACTCCGTGCTTATGTGAGCTCACTGCCTATAAAATGTTATTACTATTAGTTATTGTCGCCATAAGTTTTAGGGGTACACAACTACACACTGGATGATAAGTAAAAATATCCTACTTACTTTGTATGAAATGCCTAAAACAATGTAGGTACCAAAAGCACTAATGTTACTGTTATCTCGATATTTTTTGAAGGAAAATCTATATTCTCTGAAAGAAAAAGTAGGTACCAATACCAAGTTATTAACAAAGTTTCACAATTTATGTTGTCGTCATAAAACGTCTCAACAACATTTCATCACATCCCATTCTAGTATTTTATATGTTCATGTGTTACACAACGTACGTATATTATTTCCCTAGGCCTGCTGGAAGTACATAGAACCCACTTTGTGCACATTGTCCCAAGGAACACAATAAGAATCGGAAGTACCGAGGCAAGCGCATTGTCCGATCGTCACCCATGGCACGAGACTACAATAATGGTAATCGTCACTTTGTGAATTATGCCGATTACCTACATCAGAGCCCGGTTTACAGTTAACCTCCAACTTTTGTTTGCAATATGAACTTTACGACTTTGCATTAAGACAGCGACGTGTTTATTTTAATTGTTTTACATAGTGTTGTGTGCGTATTGAAGAATGAACCGACGTGGGCGTAAGTTGAATTATGGAAATAGAGCGACGACAGTCGACGAGGCACTGTTCAAACAATGCCATAACGGTATGAGACGGCAATTTTAATTCTTTTCATATGAGGATACATTATTGAAAAGGTCGCGTCTATCGGGGGGTAGTTAAGGCGACACGGCTTTGCTAAGTTAAAAACTATCGTGCTCATGTTTCCACAAAACAGAATTTTAGCCATGTCGACGAAACCATCGCGGTAAGCACGCGTCATGCTCACGATATATTTTTTACTAGGTCTTGGTACTAAATTAGTTAATTGTGCAAACAGAGAATTTTTTTAGCCGCTAATGTCTTCAGTGTTATGGTTAATGCTTCGTCTGTTGCTCAGGTGTCCTACATACCTACCTTATGCGTGCGATTAGTGTTTTGATCGACGGCCAGGTAGTTGATTGTCATATGTCCCCTTAAAGCTAATTAGCACAGTCCCGGGGGTCGCGGCGGGAAGGTTTATGTATGCTGCCTACGTACACACGGTGGTGGCCTCTTTTAACCTTTCACATTTCCTGCTATTGCCGTCAGCCATATTTTCACACAAAATGAGTTTAAAGTTTTCATGACGCATATTTATGTTGAAACTTTCATAATTAATTCTGCAATACGTTTAATGTTCTCAAACTCGTACGGAGCGACACATAAACGTAATATGCGTGCAGTTATATTAATATTTACTGGTTGTTTCATAGAATCGTGTTATAAAATATTAACAACACTAAAAAGCTTTCCAATTTCGCAGGCGGTTTTTAATTTTAATTATTTTTAGTGTTCCGTAGTTCAATTTGTTCATAAAACTAGTTTTACTATCACTTTTATAGATATCAAGTTTGAATAACATAAGTAGGTATTCATTTAACATTCATCCTACTTTTGAATAATAGATATTTGAAAATGGAGTCAATGTCCGCTTTTATTGTTAAATAAATAGGTATTAAAAAGTACCGTTAAGATGTTAACACTTTATTTTACAATCTGTCTATAATTTAAGACATTGATCACATTAAGATTGTTTAAGACTTTTAAATGGGGTTTCGAGATGGGAAACGATGCCACACATTATGGTTACTATTACAGTTTAGCCATTATTCATTGAATTTTCGTAGTCATCTGTGTTTTATAGACTATTAAGTAATCTTTTGTGAAGTAGGTAGGCGTTCATGCAGAAAATAGAATTGCTTTCGCGAATAGCGCTTCAACACGCAGGGCGCTGACTGCCATCGTAGGTATATCTCCCTACCTACACCCCGATAGATGTATCGATATCAAAAAACTCTTAGTTAATACAAAATTTTAAGAATCAATATAATATTTATAGGAAAAGTGAGTCTTGACGCTACTTTAGTAACTAAAACCTAAAGCTAGTTTTATTAATAGATCCCTTCAGGGTACCACAATCATATCGCAAACTGAAAGTTTCTGAAATGGTGGAAGTGAATTACCTGCGACCGACTTACTTAAATAAATATAAAAGTTTCTCGAAAGACAATTTTCTAAGACGAAAAATATTGGACCAATAAAATACTCCATTATATAATATTCCTTTTTGAGATTTTTTTTTGATTGTAGCCACGGAATTGCAATAGCGCTGCAAGGGCATGACGCGTGTTCGCCGCTAGCTACTGTACAACGTGGTAAAGATATGGACAAATCATGATGGCAACCGATTTTAATACCGATGACAACGCGGTTCCTCATTGGTCGGCGCTGTACAGCACGTGCTCAGCGTCGCGACGCCAAACCATTCCATTTATGAATGCGCTCACCGACAACGTCATTATCTCAAAACAACCAATCACAACTCGACATTTTTTGCAGTTCAATACCTACCATTCTACCAATTCGTTATACCTGTTACAACAATACCTTCCAATGCAATTTCGCACCATTCGTCAGAGATAAACGATTGATACGCTATTTTTATGTACAATTTTAATTGATAGGAAATGCGGACGTTCTTTATTGCACCACCTCCACATTTTCTTTGTTATCTTTCTTTTATATCAATTTATGTTGTAGAGTTGTAGATAATTTAATTTGGAGTGTGTTTGTTACGGACTTATGATACCTAATACCTGCCCACATTTTCAGCCATTCAAATATGTTATAGATAATTTCGATACTACCGTCGATAATTCATTGAGTTAGATATGATCTAATATTGATAGGAAACTTACGTTGGTAACAGGTAACAATAGACGTATCATAGTGACGAGACATGAAACTGACAAAATAGTAATGCGTCAAACGTTACTATACTGCTAGCGTAAGTAATAACATGGAAGTTAAGGCTCAAAAATATCAGTAAAACCTATAAACAATGAGACAAGGCAATGGCACTTGCTTCATTTAATTCTCGAAATAAATAACAACAACAATCTATTAGATTCGAGATATAATCTGGTGCAAGTGCGTGTTTCATCACTGACCGGTGCAAATCCGCGGGAGGTTCTTTCATTTCACAATATCTGTCTGCTCGGTATAAGCCGACTGATTTAGCTGGCTTCGTAAATGAGCTAAACCGAAGCGAATACGGTGCCTAGTGTACCGCCCAACGCATAGAATAAAATTATCTAGTGAACACAGATACGTCGAGGCTTCAATTCGAACAAATAACTATGTAACTGAAAACAAACCCGATCATTAAAATTTAAACGTTCATTTTGGGTAACATCTTCATCATCAATTTTATTTGAATATCAATCCGATGTTATTCCGATAGGGTTTTATTTTTTCAGGAAAACTAGAGCATAACCTTTCACATTTATTTACAAATGAGTCAATGAGACAATTTGTAGATCGGACAAAAGCTTTTTAAATACAGCACCAAAACAGAAGCATTAACTTCATAATGCGTTGAACAAAAGTTTAAATAATGATTAGATACCATTATATAGATTTGTGAGCTGATTGCATGCGTTGTTCTGTGCCGGTATAGTCTATGTGGTTGTTGCTCAAGCTCGTCTAGTCGCGGTGGAGGAGCCACTGCGCAATCGTTCGATCCGCAAAGGTCATGGAAGGAATTCGCGCGGTCCGGCGCTCTTGCGACACCCCACGCTGTTCCAAAGAGGTTCCGATCGCTGCCGACCGGGCTAACCGATTAATTTAAACTGTATTTCACCTGTTCGCTAATAAAGCCGAATGACTGCACGAACTACGCTCTATTTCTAATCTCAAATAGAAAAACGACTACGTGTCTTGCTTAAACTAGTCATAGATAGGTATACAATAGGAAAGTAAACAGATAACGTTGAACATAAAACTTATCGATATTTACATATTGTATCAAGGTAAGAGCTAATAGGAAATTACTTCATACCATACTTAACTATACATACCTAACGAGATAATTTTACAGAAATAACAATGAGACATCACTTCGTGTTACAAACCTCTGTAGAAAAATTAAATATTCACCTATTGATATAGTTTACTAGCTGTACCCGGCATGCGTTGCAATGCATTTTTTTCTACCTAGCACCTGCCTACTACCTACCTACTACCACTTAGGGGTATGAAAAATAGATAGTTGCCGATTCTCGGACCTACTGAATATGCATATAAAATTTCATAAAAATCGGTCAAGCCGATTCGGAGGAGTATGGTAACTAACATTGTGACACGAGAATTTTATATATAAGATGTAAAATTATAACAAGCTGCAATCTAAAATAGGTACGGTAATTATCAACTACTTCAATCAAAAGCTATATCGCTAATAACCAACTATTAATTTATTGATTCCTAACTCATAACTTACGTCGAATCTACAAAATCTGACTACTCCAAAATGCCAAATTAATATTAAAATAAAAGAAAATACTACAAACCTGAGTAACGTTTTCCTAGATTAACAACGAAATAGTAAACTACCTGTAAGAAGCTTACATTAAAATGACTGAAAAGTCTTTTCACTTCGACATACGGTCGCTCGTCAGTATTTCGCACAAAAAAAGACCTTTACCACTTTGAAATAGTGTTTGTCAATGTCAAAGTTGTAGCAGTGGTTTGTGGCGGACTGTAGGAATGAAAGACGGCGCAACAATAGCGCAGGTGCACGCTTGCACTATACACCTAGCTGTAACATTTACGTCCAACACAATCACTATACAAGTTTTACTGCAACTACATTAATTTTATTGTCACTCGTAAACACTGTACAGTAACTTGAGGCATGTATAGTTATAGCAAGATGTTTAGAGATTAAACTCTCTCTAACTGTCGAGGCACAAAGGCTACAAAGTTAACTATTTAGTTTTACTATTTCAGGATATCGAAAGCATTGCACGCGTTTCGCTTTCGTTGCCTCCGATTGCAAAAGAATTCACGATGTTAAGAATTTATTTCGACACTATTTAAATTAACTCTTATGCTAGCTAAATCTCATCCCGAATGAAATGTATGAAATGATCCGATATGAAAGCTTTTGCTCGTCACCTGCGCTTGGGCGTGGGCCCGCAGCCATTGTATGCTAATATCGTTCGCCTCGCCGGCGCAACAATTCTTGCCCACCTAGCACGGAGAAATTGTTCAAAATTGTGTAAATTCATAATGTTAATCGTAACTTTAATCCTCTTAAGTATGATTGATGAAGCCAATCAGTCGAACTTGTGTAGCGCGTGTTATATACCAATGAGGTACAAGTAGACATTTTACTATCATAATTTGACTAATCAATTTAAAGGGACAAGCTTTTAAGTCAAAAAACTTTCTCTTAGGAAACTTTTATTGAAATGTTTTAGAAAAAAGCAATGTCATTTTAATAATTCCAATTTTTCCTACTGTTTATTTATGGTTTATGAACACACGCAAAAATATAGAACATATTAAATATACACTTCGAATAGATATAGAGAAAATGAAGGTACAAACGTAACGCCTATTTCGTAGGTTTTCGAACGAAAAAGATAAGAATCTGCAAATCACATATGTATTTGCATTGTTACAGACATCTGAGCTAGAGTCGCTGCTGTGCAAGCAGGAGGGCGCCTCACTCGCGCCCGCCCACATGGACCTATTCGACGGTGGAACCTCCTCACGCGACGATGCATTCCTCCGGCCAGCACTATGGGAGGACATCGCCTCCTCTATCCGGAATATCGACCCCGAGAACGCGAACATGCTGGCGCCGCTCGGCTCTACGCACGTCAAGCTGGAAGCGGACGAGGCGCTGCTGGAGGAGTGCGCGACGCCGCTGCTCAGCCCGCTCGAGATCAAGACGGAGCGGCTGTGCGCGCCGCCCACGTACGCGCACCCGCAGCCGCCGCCGCACCAGCCACCTCACCAGCCCAACACCTCGTTCGCCAAGTACCCCTCGCGGCTCGTGTACATGTCCCCGCTGACGCCGCCCAGCTCCGAGCAGGGCAGCCCCGGGAACACCATGCAGGTAACGCTCCCCTCGAATGCTCGCGCCGCTTGCGTAGCGATAGATGGTACCATCTCCTGCTCAGCGATGTCATTTGTTTCCGTGTTGTGTGTTGTTACAGTAAAGAAAAGAAGGTAAAGTAGTTGCTGTGAGTCGGATGTGATTTGTTATTGTGATTGTTAACGGGACGTCGGTAAGGTCCTGCTTTATGTATTGTGGTTAATGAAGTCGATATGACACGTGCCGAAGCGTCGCGGCATGTGCTAGTACGGTCGAGTGCAGCAATCGTGGTGTGTTGCAGGGCGCAGGCCGGCGGACGCCGCCGCCGCCGTACCACCCGCCGCCGCTGCTGCGCGCGCCGCACCTGCCGCCGCATCCCGGCCCGCATCCGCATCATCATCCGCAGGTGACTAACACTAAACGCTTGCCATCACACGCAGACTTCATTCATCTAAGAGTGCGTCAACATCTGACGAATGACCATTACACGAACAGCATCACACGAGCATGCCTCGATCGCACTAGTGTCCATAACGCCGTCCGCCAGAGGTGCGGGCGACGCTCGCGAGCTTCACCTGTAATGCTTAGTCAATTTCGAAACCTTTTCGATAAGTATGTAATAACAGCTGGAATGAAACAAAAACGCCCGTAAAATACGTCAAACTAATCATGATTTAACTTAGTATTTTTTTCAAAACTTAGCACACAATTGAAAATAATGCCTATATTCTAGGAGTAATATAAACTTCCGATATTTAAACCAAGTAGTACATTACCCTACAGGCGATGTCGCAGCCGATGCCGATGCCGCAGCCCGCGCCGCCTCCGCCGCAGGTGCACCACGCCCCGCTGCCGCACTCGCGGCTGGCACCCCCGCCCCAAGTCAAGTACAACCGGCGGAACAACCCCGAACTAGAGAAGAGGAGAGTGCATCACTGTGACTTTATAGGTAACCTTCGTTTTTAGATAAATATCCCATTTTAAAAGATGTTTGCTGAGAACCGGGATTATCTGAATATTAGTTGTATTCAAAATTAGGATTACCTACTGTTTTTTACGATTTAAATTCTAATTTATTTATCATATAGCCGGCGACATCCTAAAAAGGCCAAAGTTCTAAAGTTGCAAGTTGTTTTACTGTATTTCTTCTACTTACAATAAATAATACAACTCTGCAGAAAACTTTGATAGAGAAATCTTACCGACTAAAAGAAATGAAAATCGAAGATCTTGAAAACCACCATGGATATTTATGTAGACAAATCAATAAAGATTAGATAGGGACGACTAACAGACGAGTAGATTACCCCCAAACCTAAAATAGCTAGTATTTGTTTTACGACCAAAGAGGCCAAATGTGTGTCAATGACCTTAGCTGAGGTTAAAGAATTTATAAAAAAGACACATTGTCACAACTTGCCGGCTCACTCTACAGTGTGTGTTTTCATTGGTCAGATAACTAGATGCTGATTTAACACGACTGTGAAACGATAGACGCCAACAAGAATGCGAATTTATGTATTCCAATTAGAAACTGGTCAGTTGGTTTAAGAGACTTCTTGTATCAGAAACATCAAATCACTTACTGGGTCTATCTTATTGCAGGCTGTACCAAGGTCTACACAAAGAGTTCGCATCTAAAGGCTCATCAGCGAATACACACAGGTACTATAATCAACTTTCTCTAAATCTATTATTTAAGTAACTGCGAATTAACTATCCTCTATACGTGGCACTTGCGAAAATCGAATGTTTAATTTTACTTACAAAATAATAGGTCAGTTTTCTCCTCTTGAAGAATTTCTCACATTTTGATGAAGAAGAGGATGTCTAGAATTATAACTTTAACTGTCCATTGGCCTGGCGAAAGTAACAGATATATCTAATGGCAACAATGTACCTAAGTACCGTCTTACAAGCATCGTTTAAATTTCACCACAGTATATTGTCACTTGTCCAATTTATTTACGCGGCATTTATACTTAGAATCCAACTAACTCTCTAAATACTTAAAGCTTAAATCTTGAGGTAACTATGCAAAGTTTTGGAACTGAATCATTGACTTCAGTATAAAAATGTGGAAGTCACCAAAACTCACAGTTTAAGTTAATTGCCCTCGTAAATTCGGTAAAAACTGTGTATGAGACGTGCTTAATTTGTATCCCGGTCTGATTTAGAGAGAACTGGGAGTCCGTTACCCTCAGTTCTTGAGAGGAAAGATTTGATGTCATTTTTAGTAGTAGAGTTAGAGTTAAACCTTCTGGTATTTCAGGAGAAAAGCCGTACACTTGTCAGTGGCCGGAGTGTGAGTGGCGGTTCGCGCGGTCGGACGAGCTGACGCGCCATTACCGCAAGCACACTGGCGCCAAGCCGTTCAAGTGCGCGGTCTGCGAGCGTTCCTTCGCGCGCTCCGACCACCTCGCCCTGCACATGAAGAGACACCTGCCGAAGACGTCTAAATGACACGCGAGGAGGGGCGGTGACCAACCGCCCGCTTGTCAGAACACTCAGGTAAGCAATGATCAATGATTACGATTACTGGTACGATTCAGAAGAATAATTAAAAAATGTATCAAATCAATTATGACTTATTTATAGCTTAAAAAAACAAGTTGACCAAAACGTCATATTTTCCTTTTCACATTTTTATTGTTTGATTTCTCCAACTTCCAATTACTTATCTGTGTTTCTTGTAACATTTCCAGGAGGAGTGCAGTGAGAGCATCTTCCTGGAGTGCGACCTGGACACGACCCTGATGGACACGTTCTACGGCGTGCTGTGACCGAGCACAGGGACCAGCGAGCCTCCCCGTGCTGACAACGATGCTAATTGTATATTTTGTAAAAGCGAAGCAGAAGACACACCACAAACCAAACAGTCGTCCCCCCCCCTTCAAGTGTCATTGACGTTTAAGGGCAACCAAGTTTCGAGTGAACTTCGAACTGTACGAAAAACTCAAAGTCTTACAAATATTTTTCAAGATATGTATCTCCTGGGTACAGTCACGAGCAAAAATATGTATACACAATTACACATAGCGTTATTGTAAAACAAATTTAGCGAGATATTTGTGTTAAATCTCAAAAAGAATAAAATGTACATGATTAAGGAACCGTTTTCAATTATTTCTTCATAACAAGTTTTACAATATCGATATAGAATCGAAGAGAAAATCAGTTAAAAATTCGAGAGTGTATACATATTTTTGTTCGTGACTGTACATAACATGAGCAAGTATTCGTGTATACATCTTCGTAAACCATCAGTTAACCATGAACTATATGATTCTCACTTATAAAGTCATAATATGTACAACACAACAGCATTACCAAGGAAATCGCTTTACATAATATATACCTTTTAAATTGTATATGACTCGATTAGTCATTAATACAGAACCCAAAACACCCGTATTTTATTTATAGATAACTATAATATGATGTAAATTAAAAATGACAAATATTTTAATGGTACGGGTTTTGCGACACTGTTGCTTATTGCTCTAAGTTACATAAGTTAAGTTTATCTAAATAGTTCTCTGACCTGAAGAAATGCAGGTTATGTGTGTTACGACATGCATAATACTGCCCTCACCGGATGTCATCTTGACCTGATACATTATAATTGGCTCCGAGCCCGTGCTTGTCATCGCCGGCTTCATTACCATTCATCAAACTTTCAGCGCTACCGTGACCTACAAACCGATATTTTTTACCATTATCTTTGATACCAGCCCCTGTACCGCTTTTAAAGCAGGACTGTCGCCACTGTGGAAGCGTGATGGCGCATTATACTGCGCTTAGCAGCGTCTCGTTTCCACAACGGCAACAGCCCTGCTTTAAGAGCTCATAGTAGGTAGGCTGTTCCATACAGCAGATAAATACCTAGAATGCAGAAAAGATATTTCAAAGCTCACACTTCGATGAATGATTATGAAGTTCGAAAATGATTCCTAAAAAAATTGCTCACTACAACAGCAATGGTGTCGGTAAAAAACCTCGTGAATTAAAAGCTCTAAGTATTCATTAGATATGATTAGTTAATTTATCGTAAGTTAATAAATAAGAGAGCAAGGAATATCCAAGATATTATCTTTTAATATTATTATTGCCTAAATATCAGTAAGTAGATATATGTTAGTCTTATAGTACGGACGCGTATTTTAATGGTACGACCTAAGGTTTTTACACTCTAAATTCAACTTACATTACATAAATTACAATTGTCAAACAGATAATTCATTTTATTCGATCAATTTATAAATAATTAATTTCAGAAACTATCGTTCACCCGATAATCCAAAAATAAGTAGAGTCATATTGACATCCTTTAATGAAAACTATTCATATCCGACATCTGTAAAAACTTAATGTTTATAGAAAACTCTACGTATGTAACATTTAACAAAAAATTCTTAGGCTCGTACTGTTGAAATGTTCAAATTTTACACTTTCTAGTCTCGATTTATTAAAGGTTTTTCCACATTGTCTTATCACTAACAGATTACCCTCTTAATGATTGTTCAATGAAATGAAACAACATGTTTTATCATGCATATTTTGTATTTGATAATATGTATTTATTGTACTTTAATAACAGTTATAATATATAGAGGATTTAATAACGTAGTGCCTAATATAATGATAACTTAAATCTTACGAAGTGCTTTAGGCAATTTAGTGAGGAATGTCTTGAATCGGCCTTATTGCCTCCGTCCACTATATACACGTCCCGACTGTGAACACCAACAGTCTCACATATTTTTAACTAAATCTTGTAATATTTGCTACAATGCAATTGCCATCTTAAATAGTCACTAGTGTTTTGTGCTACTGTAAGTTATGCTTACCTTTACGTACTTAAATTTTCAAAACGTAGACTAATTAATATTAACTCGTTACTTTCGCAGTAATAAAGTTTCATTTTTATATCGCTTCTTGCCGCTGTTGTATTTATATTCACTGTGTAACCATGCCTGTAAATATTAAAGTTTTTACCTTAAATATGAAGAAATATGGTGTATGATGGGCCGCACGTTCTGTTGACAATGAATTATAAAATAACCTTAGCCTTTGAAATGAAGTAAATTTCCGAGTTATAACCACAGCTATAACTGGTGATATAAATAAACAGTTTTTAATTTGAACTATGTGTATGGCCTCCTTGCAACATGTAGAAACAGCAGTTTATTGCTAGACATCTGGGCTCTATCTTTATCTACTTATTTGAAACTGACATAATAATTCACAAAAAACTTACAAACGTAATTTCGCATTATCTATTCAAACCAGATACCGAAAACTGTAATCAATATTTACAGACACGAAATATCATATTCAATAATGCACTATAATCTTGCCACTATTTCTTGCATTTAATTTTATGTGTACCTACTATAAAATAAAACTAAGCTTTTTAAAAAGATAACGGAACCAAAACGTATATTCTGTGCTATATTTTAATTCTACAACAGTAATCTTGTCATGAACACGTTTAAATTTAAAGAAACAGGCTGAGAATCGTGTAAGGATCGTCTAGTCTAGAAAATAATCTATTTATTAGACTAGGACAGGAATAATCAGTCTTATTGCCTTACGATACGTATCAAAATCAAATGAGGCCTTAAAAATACGGAACTAGGTGGTAATTTAGAATATTAAAAAAAATACATGAAAAATACAGTTTTCATGAGGCAGTCTTGGAATCAGGTGTAGTAACTAAGTTTGTCGAATGTGCTGAGTTTCTTAAACCGAATCATTGCCATAAACATGTCGGTAGATGCCATATTTTAAACTAAAACTTAGCTTAGTTCGTACGAAAAAATCTGTAGACATAAGCTCGTTTTTTTCTGTATAAAATTGTACCTCACTACTTTCTGTTCATGCTTAACCTTTTTAGGTATGTTCTTTTGTATCGGTAGCCTCTATATTTATATGATTATGTTTATCTTTTTCACGTGTAATTTTTATTTTTAAGTGCATAGTTAGTATGTTGACTAAGTCACAAGATAATTTATTACCAATGACGTGTTTTTAAATTCTTTTTTATATAGGTACCTATTTTTTATAGTTGAGTGTAAAAAGTTGAGATATATTATATTAGGAAATATATATGGATTTAATGTGTTTAAATATTATAGTTTGTAGATTTTGCCAGAAGTGTGATTTACTAACATTTTGTTATTTGCCACTTTTATTGTCGTAATTAATTTGTTCACCGAAGTATTGTAATTTGCAGTATTTATTACGTATCACAATGAAATCGTAAAAAAAAATCATGACCCACAACCCACAAATATATTCCTATGCAAAATAAACTTGGTTGCATGTTCATCTCCAGAAAATCACGTTGTAAAAGATTTATTTAGATGTATGGACACTTTCATTTTTTACTTTTTTCTTTATTTGTCACAAATAGCAATAAAACCGTTTAAATTGTTAGCTGTCAAGATATAAATAAATTCCTTTGTATGAATAATGTTTTTTATTCATTTAGAAGAGACATCAAAATAAAACTATGCAGTAAGATGTTTTAAAGTTTATAAAGCTGATTATTTACAGGGCACCTAGGTATAGGTACATATTTAGTGACCTCCAATAATTATTGAACAAGTAATGTGATAAATACTGCAAACGCAAATAATATCTTATATTTCTCTAGTATTAACAGCTTAAACCTAGGCGCCTGAGTGCCATACAGTATACCAAATTATCTTCGAATTAAAATTGTACCATTGAGGAAAGTATAAGCTAGCAAGCCTTATCAAAATGTCTACGAAATCCATTTTTTATATATTCGTTGAATACCGATGCCAGGGCTTTAAAACATTGTGGATTGTGTAGGTGAGATAAAATTGAGACTCTTGTTTTTTTCAGTCTATGAAAACCAACATCAAAAAGCAATGGTTTGATTTTCAATGTAACCATCTAAGCTTTGCATTCAATACACACCATTGCACGACTTTAAACTAAATTGTCAACTTTAACAACAGTTTATAACTAAACATGTCAAACAATTCATTAATCAAGGCAGTTAAAATTAATAAGAAAACAGTAATTTTTAATTAGGTACATATATTTGTGTAAGCTATTTTTTTCGATTTATCTACCTATCTACATCTAATGATCACAATGTTTCAACTAAATATACACATTCCGGCTCTTTGTCTACTGTCAATGGTACAAGCAACTTGTATTAGTAGGTACTATTTCATATCATTTACCTTGTGTACCGAATATTACCACGAAGTGTAACTACTAATGTTACATCTACTTCACATTTCAGAACAAATTAAATTTAGTCACATTTACTGATGTTTATTATTCCTTCTCCTTTTTCCTTTAAACTGATAATACGGATTGAATTGTCGCACAATGTCTAATGAAATTGGACGAAGCGAAAGAAGTGTGTAAGGATCGTAGCAAGTGGAAAGAAGTTGTCTCCGCCTACCCCTACGGGAAAGAGGCGTGATTATATGTGTGTATGTATGAATTGTCGCACTATAATTGAAAAACACTCAATTGATAGTGCATTTAAGAGGCCTAGTAAGAGGCATCTTATAGATACTAGCTACTAGTAGAAGTGCTAGTGCGGTTCCTAATGCTGGCCAGAATAAACCCGTACTCTTTAAGCCTTCAAAAGAGTCCGTATTATATGGCTTTGCAGTTTAGGAGGCGAACACGATGCTGCCTTTAACGTGGCAGTATGGCCAAGTATCATATTAACTATACCATGAACCGCAAAAGACTTGGCGCAAAAGACTTGGCGCAAAAGTCTTGGCGCAAAAGACTTGGCGGTTCACATACCTAATAATAAAAAAATCTTCTTTGTTTTAGATTTTTTGAGCACGCCACGAGTAAATTAAGTAGGTACCTACGCAAGTAGTGTAGTACTAGTGTAAACAGTAAAACTCAAATAACAAGGTTAAGATTCGATAGCACACTATCTACATTTCTGGATAATCAACTCGAATGTAAACATGCAATCAGATTTTCAAAGTACAATGGAGAACTTAAGAAAACATGACAAATAGAAGTTACAAACAGTAGGTATACTTAGTCTATCTTTGTACATGTTTAGGTACGAGAGAAAGATTCGTACTAGACTTTTAAACACTAAAAAGAAAATGTAAAAATGATCATTATCTTAGCTACATTGATACTCGGTAGTTACATGAAAAACAATTAACGAATAGTTTAAGTACAGGTTCATGCAAAACTGTACCTAACCAATCTAGGCTAGGCACTGCCTCGCGAGGCCGCCAAACGAAAGTGTGAATCGCAAGAATGCGGCAAAATGTTAATATCTTCGTGAATGGAACGGCGACAAGTTAATTACATTTGCGATGAACTTGCATACAGAAATACGAGCCGTTTCGCTCCACGTTTGTCGGCATTGTCTATGAATACTTCACAATACCTTTCTGAATGTCAATTAACTTATTTCCAAAAAAACGTACGTCTTGGCTTATTCAGAAACAATTGCACTTAACATTTTATGCACCTAAGTGAATTGTACTTGTCCCATTCAGAATGCAGGTGTACAAACCCTAAGTAACTGATGCCGCGAATATTGTTTAGGCATAACACTACATTTCTAAACTTATTGCACCTTTGTTGTATGCCATGTTATGGAAACTATCGACAATCTAAGCTAGTGTTTTTCATCTTATTTACAAACAAATGGTGGACTTATTACAGATGAACTAGGTATATAGGAAGCCCATTCTAAATTGTGAGTGGAGGTTATCGGTTGCTTCTTATGGTAGGTTTAAATTCCTTTAAATCAAGCCCGAAACTACTTAGGAACCTCAAGGTACCGATATAATGGTAAAAAATATGTCAGGATTCATGCCATTGAAACAATTAGGTCAAACCATAAAACGTTGACCTAGAAATTCTGTAAACTTGCCATTGCTCTAAAATTACAAATAGTGTTACATTAACACATTGGTTGTCAGCGAGTGCTAAATGAGGAACGGTAACATCCCTAACAGTTTGCACAAACATACAACCGTTATCACCCACTTTATTTATACATGATGGTCATGTCTACTCGCATTTCGTGACCCTTTCTATTGGGATTAGGACCAGTGAAACTAAAACCTACATTTCTGTTGCAACAAATGTCGGAGAAGTTATATTAGTTGGTTAGTTTCTGTGAAGACTAAACTTTGGTAAAATGGAGTCTAAATTGTGGTGGTTAGTTATCTCTGCTGTAGTTGTATTGTCTGCTGCCACGTCCGTCAACCGGCTGAACCAGTACGATTTGGACCCTAACGATGATTTTGAAGGACACGACGATTTCGACACCTTCGATGACAATCAAGACCTCGAGAGCACAAACTTAACTGAATATGGAGAAAGAAAAGGGAAAATATGTAAGTAGCTCTATACTATAATATTACATTTATAGCCATTTTATACAATTAACACATAAAAGTTAAAGTAACATGCTATGCGAATTCCCGTTAATTCTCTAAAGCGATTCTTCTTCAATTGTTATTATTTTTTGTTGATGTGAGACAAATAGGCTTGAACACTGATAAAGCGTTAGCTACACTTAAAATTCTTAGAAATAGAGCTAGTAAGTATATCTTTGTTTATTAAAAACACTGTAAGTTTAAAATCTATAGCTGACACAAAAAATATCTCAGCTTAATACCGCTGGCGATTTTATTATATAAAATCCAGACAGTTTGAATAGCAAAATTAATTTAAATCCACACTAACGAAATAGTCATGCCTTTCAAAACTGAATTTCAATAAATAGTAAAATGCATTAATTTATCATTTAATAAATTTCGGTTTTTACAAACTGCGCAGGAGAAGCAAATCAGAAAAATAGGTGCAATAAATATACTCCTTTTAAAAAAAACTATTGGAAGAAATTCTCTTTTCTACTGTATAGTGGTAGAGTTGGTATGCGATTTTGTCGTCTATTTAAAACTATTTTTGTGTGGTTGTGTGGTCAATCATAAATTAAATCAAATAGGACCTTAATTAATTTAATAGTATCATTAGCTTTGAAATATGTGTATTCATGAAAAATTTAAAGCGATCATTCTTTTATGTAAGTTAACACAGTATGTGCCTATTTATCCAGCTCGTAATAACTATTACGATTGCAGTGTTCCCATTCGTGAGTATCGTGCGTTTCGCGAACACCGACTGCGCGACGGCGAACACGATGAATGGCACCTGCTTGGCGCGAAGAGAATGCAACAATCTGAACGGTACCATCACGGGAACTTGCGCGTCCAGGCGGGGAAGGTGCTGTGTCGGTAAGCAATTGAATAGAAAACCAAAAATATTATAGAACTCTTCTCGTTTCTTTTTGTTTTACTGGAGCACTAGAGACGTTAAGGGATTTCTGATTATTTATGCTATCACTATAGGTTAACTTTCAGAAGTCTGAGAGTAGACTTCCTTAAATCGATACTGGGAATCTCTTTAGAAACCAATAAGACCTGTGCTTACTTATTTTACATTTTCTTATCGATAGATATTATCTATTGTGTGAAGAGTAAAGTAAACAATGTTCTTCAGTGCTTTTTTCTTGTGATCATTACGACGTCATCCTTATCTAGGAGAATACTTAAACGCAACTCATTTTAAGTCGCTGAACTTCTCGCTGTCTCTACCACATAAAGGTGAAAAAAATAAAGGGCAGATACTCAAAGTTAAGGTGCGTTTGAGTATTCGGGTATAAAAACGAACCTAACTAACACTAATCATTAGTAATTTATGCTACTTTCCACTCGGAACCTACGTTCCCTTATCCTATTTTAGATTACTGCTCAGCAAAATGCACTCTTCCAAATCACCGTCAGAACTACTTCTAATTTTGTAAAAGCTCTATTTGACCTACTAACCAACTAATACATTTCAGTATCTCGTACCTGTGGCACAACTACCAACGTAAACAATACATACTTCACGAGCCCGGGGTACCCTGCGGCGTACGCCGGCGGGCCCGCTTGCTCCATGATCGTGAACCGGTGTAACAACAATATTTGTCAGGTGAGATGATTGCAATGTATTTAAGGTTCATTATGTGACCATATACTTTAACCTATTCGGACTAATATAAGATAAAATTATATCAATATTAACCATTTTATATCTACTACAATCTAAAGCAAAAATTTACAGTACCACAAAATATGTAAAAAAAATTTGGTACTGACTCTTCTTTAAAAGGGTTCTGAGACCTCCAAAAATTTAATAGACTGCAACTATTTAGCAGACAGACTTTGGTAAACTACCGACATACAAACCCTACATAATCAGATCACGTAGGTACCTATTCAGATCTGGTTTTTAAAAACAATCACGACCCCCCAGTCCATTTGCCATATTTAGCCTACGTTCTACTATCACTTACTAATGGTTACCATATCCACAGCTCCGCATAGACTTCTTAGATCTGGTGTTGGCGCAACCGAACGGCGACGGGAACTGCGTGACGGACGCCATTACGATCACAGGGGGCAACACGGTGGTGCCCGTCCTCTGCGGGGATCTAACTGGCCAGACTCTTTTCGTGGACTTCAACGGAAACGCCGCCATTACTATTATAATCACCGCTACGTTGGCGACTACGTTCTCTAGACGATGGAACGTCAGGTTGATTCAACTTGGATGCGACTGTCCGGGTTTAGGTAAGTTATTGAAATATTTTAAAAGAACTGTTGACTAGAAATTTTATTGTTAGCTGGTTGTCAGTTGTTTTTGATTCATCGTCCCGTTCGTTACAGACCCATATTCTTGAAGGTTGGTCTATTCATAAGTAACTGATCTCAAATTTAAGGTCTCTCATTAACTTGACACTGCTATTCTAATATCTAGTTTAAATTGGTCAATATGGGGGTGACCTAAATTTGTCTAATAAAATCTTGGAATCAGTCTGCTTCCCTTACACAACTCAATTTACATAATTATGTTCTATTCAAATTGCATTAAATCATACCTATGTTACAAAACGTAATTAATTTTCAGCACCCAACGGCTGCCTTCAATACTACACGGGTATAACAGGAACGATCAACAGTTTCAACTACGGAACCGCAGCGAACACAGTTCTCAGTGCTTCCTTGGTCACTGGTACTCGTCAAATTGTTAACTTGAATTACGGAATTTGCATCAGAATGGAAGCTGGTTACTGTGCTATTCAGTACAATCAAGTAAGATAATTTATTCGTCTATGAGTTAGTAAATGGTCAGCTAATTCAGAGTTATACTGATCTGACAACCAAACATAACTGAACCTTCTGATCCTTAGGTAACCAATAAGAATTTAATACATAATTAGATATTTATGAAGATTGTTTGAACAAAGAGCACAAGCTTATAGCACCAAAATAATAGTACCTACGGTAAAGTTATGCATACTGTTGCACTATAAGCAATATAATGTACCTATAGTACCGAAAACCCTTACAGTACCATAATATTTATTGGCATTCGTTCTTCTAAAAGTATATAAGATATTTTTGACGACCTCCGTGGTCGAGTGACGTACGCACCGGTTTTAAGGTGTCGCTAGCTCTGAGGTCCCGGGTTCGATCCCCGGACGGGTCAATGTAGAAATGATCATTCTACATTGCCTCGGGTCTGGGTGTTTGTGGTACGTTCGTTGTTTCTGAATTCCATAACACAAGTGCTTTAGCTACTTACTTTGGGTTCAGAGCAATGTATGTGATGTTGTCCGCATTTATTATTATTTATTATTTAAGTCAACCCTTACTGACCCAAAAATGTTTTGGTACAGGCCGCCAACGACGTATTCTCATTCACCGTGACCGGCGACGTGGAAGGCGCGGACAACACCGTTCTAGGTACAGCACTAGGCGCGTTGAACGACGGTAACTGCGTGACAGACTTCGTGGTGATTCCCAACCCTATTGTCGTGGCCACTGGAGTAGCTGTCAACACAGATCGCTTCTGTGGAATCGGATTTGTACCTGTTCAGAGTGAGTATTTGTTTTCCTGTAATTTACTTCTTTTTAGAAGTCGCATATTAGTTTCTAGCAGTTGGTATAAAATGCTTTGACATTTGTTTGTGTTATCTGCAAATAATACAACATTGATGAAATTACTTAATTTTGTCTAATCTTAAGAAGTTATAAGTATTTCTTCCTTTCTTAAAAGCTATGTTTCCTAAATCCTTTAAGCCTATATGATGTTAGAAAATTATTTAAATGATTTTGCAAAATATATTTTATGACACATCAAAGAGGAGGCGATTTAAAAAAGAGCTATAAATTAAATGAGAAAAACAGGCGAAAACACACAAAACTCAAATCGATTTTTCCATCTAAAAGGATTATCTTGACTTGTGTATCTGAGAATATGTGTGTAGCCTTTGGAGGCTATAGGAATGAGTGTGTTGAAAAACAATAATGCGCAAAAAAAGCTATTCTAAACTACTTCAACACTTTCAGGTGCAGCTAAGCCGTTCGTTATTTACGCGGTAACAAGCGCTGACGAGGGGGCTACGGCAACCACGCCACCTGACGTCGCCAACCGAGGCTTCTCATTGGCTTACACGCAAGTGGCGTGTTAAATTATACCAATATGTTCACTCATGTATAATAAGCAAAAACTTACATTTTGACTGGCCTGTTGGTCTAGTGGTTAGTGACCCTGACTTGTAAACCGGAAGTCGTGGGTTCGATTCCCTCTCAGGACAAATCTTTGAGTGATTGTCATATTTTTTTTCTGTGTCTGGGTGTAATTAATCTATAATATGTATCATTTTTTAAATACAAAATGTATATCAGATGTTTGGTTCAAGTAATACAGGCTCTCAATTGTTTGGGATCAGGAATGTGAGTTAAGGTGCGTCCACATCTGACGAACAGGCACCGAACGAGCATTACAGTAACAGCTCGCGAGCATGCCACGAACGCACTAGTGTCAATAACGCCGTCTGCCAGACGAGCGCGCGCGGCTCGCGAGCATTACAGTAACAGCTCGCGTGCTGTTACTGTAATGTTCGTTCGGTGATCGTTCGTCAGATTTGGACGCACCCTTATATCAAAATATTAAAAAACGCCTACTATACCCGAACCTTAAAAACTACTCATTATGCTTTTCACTATTGTTTTTAGATCTCATATGAAACAGTAATTAGTACTTGTAGAATAAAAAACAGATAATTTAATTCCGAGTTTAACGTTCTGTTGCGTATTTAGCCTTTTAGTAAAACTAGGTAATTCCCTTTATTATATTAAGTTGAAATATGCGGGATAGGTTAATTTTTTATTTAATAAAATGTTTGAAAGGAAGACATTAACGCGGTATTTTTGTCTGTATAAGCGAACGAAAGATTAATTGGAATATACTTATTAAATCTTTATTTTATTATTAGCTCCTAGCAGAGTATTATACATCACTTTGTTATTGTTCTCTTTTCGAAGTAATATTATAATAATGTTTTAATTTAAAAGTTGGCAATAATACATGTTTTTCAATAACTTTACTATGACTTTTATTTATAAAAGACATAATACCACAACGCAAATCACCTAATTAGTTAACCCCTACCTAAATTGTTTTATTCCGTATGACAAACGAAGAAGACAAACTAAATACCTACATAAAACAAAAAGCTACTTGACCTTTATTGACGCCATGGAAGTGTGAAAATAATGAATAACAAATAAATAGTCAAGTATTTAATAACAATTCAACTAAACAATAAAATCACATGTTAACATATTGCTCTACATTCTTCTAACAATTCTTTAAAACTGACTGAATTAGGGAAGCTTGGCTACGTGTGTTGGTGTTGACAGCATATTATCTTCAATCGTAAAACTCCATTCTATAACTATTCATAATAGGATAAATCAGACCATAGTCGTAACAACAATAAGGTTTTTTTACATGGAAGGCACAAGCTAATGTAAATTTATTTCGTAAAAGGAAGTTTAAAATTTAACAGAGTAAATTTTAATATTAGGTTGTGACAAAGACTAATGTCATAAATTATCTTATTATTAATTTACAACAGGATGTAATATAACTAGTTCCGAGTACTGGTAAGGCTGAGGTGCACGGCCCATATTTTCTAAACAACAATCTTCATTTAACATTATAGGGACAAACATAATAAAAACTGAAAACATAAAATTAGTGCACTTAATTATATGTGGGCATATAACTTCCTACGACCCAATGTGACCTACCGGGTAACGTGTTGTGATGTTTTATGAAACATAAATAATAAAGTAAGAATCCAAAAAAAAAAACACCTCCCAAGCTGGTAAAGTTAAGTTTTCCAAATATATTCAGATTTTCTAAAGAGTATTTAGTAAATCCGAAGTATAGAAAAAAATTGGCTTAGGTACTTAGTTCTAGAAAATGATAGAGTCATCTTCACAAATGTCAAAAGGTAGGTGTGAGCTGGTCTACCAACCTCTTTTATGGCGTAGGCGGTTCATCTGATGATAAGTGAATGCCGCTGACCGCAAATATCTCTCTCTTTGAATAACACATCTCTTGAAATCACATAACATTGTAAAGAAGAGTAAGTACCTAAATTATTATTAGTCCAAAGCATAGAAATCAAAATCAAATATTTTTTTCATCACATAGCGGTATGTTACAGAGGCCTAATGAAAAAAACTAGACATTTTGTTTAAGATCTTAATAATATGATAACTTGTAAAATGGTTGACTAATAATTTAAAGAGTTTGATATTAATTACTAGCTGTACTGTAGTCAACAAGTCGTTGGCAAGCACATCTAATTAATTAAATACAATAAAACGGGATGATTTTGATTACACTTGCACGTCTCGTGTCCAAGCGCGATAAGTAACAAAAACATTCGATAATGTCGTATTACATAATGCTAGACGCTTGTAATTTTTATTCGCAAATTTTACGATATTTCATTATTAGTAATGCAGTGCTCGCGTAGCATAATTAATTGAATTTATTTATTCGACTACGCATAAGACAGTAGGACATTAATTTAAATGAGTCATTTTACGGGTGTCATGTGGACATTTCGAGCGCTCCCTATTACGTAAATCACTCAATTTAAAACTAGAATGAAGCGGAATATTATGCTTGAAATAGTTTGACGAACATTTGCTATTTACGTATTAGTAACTATTATTGTATTGCAACTGTAAAGACTCATTGTTATTATTATTACCACACTATAAAACTTAGTATCTACGTGCAGTAATATTGCATTCAGAACTATGGACAGTAATAAATTTCGAGAGTTATTAGATAAGGAAGATTAATAATTAGTGTTTACCTCATATAAGTACTTACGTTTTGTACTGAAAAATTACAATAATCTATCTAACTCCTAATACTCCTAGTTCACTCAAGTAACTCTGGCCGATATTGCGCTAACCCATTAAAACACGCACAAAAACAAATGTAAATATTAACTACTATAAATAATCTCTAATAAAAGTACTAAATATTAATTAACGCTAATATTGCAAACATTTTAAAGTGAAAATTGATACAAATTTTTGTAGAATATGCATGTAGCTGTTCAACACCAAAACACGATTTGTGTATGTTTATGCATGTACGGCGATAACTTTACCCATCCTTCTCTGTATGGTGTTCTTTATGTTAGAGTACCATTTTTCAATATCCGTGTTGTTCTTCAAGTCTTGGAAGGCGGTGCAGCCTTCAATGCTGCTGAGGACCCCGAAGACAGTGACATCGGCAAGGTTGGGCTTGTTACCTCCTAGGAAAGGAGTGCCTTTCTTGTTAACAGCTGCCATCCAGGCGTTGACGGCATCGTAGAGGGACTCGCGAGGATCTTCTTTAATCTTATGCCTAAAATTAAGTAAAAAAATGGTTTATAGCAATACTTCATGCTATCACCAAGAAATTCCGATAATTAATTTCTCGGTGACAGTGCGAAACTCGAGTTCGGAGATGAACGCTAACGAAAAGTATTCGTATAGAATTATAATAATGTGTTCTAAATCCTAAATCTCTGTACTAATTGTATTGCTAATATTTTGTCAATGGGCTTCGCGCTAATAGTCATTATTATCTAGTAGTATGGAGTATATATATACTAGTCTGGAGTCCCACAGAATAGAATAATGTTCATTGTTCACCATGAGAGTAACTGCAATAAATTATACAACATAGTAATTTTGCGATATTACCGCTAGTACAGTTTGAAATTAGATTGAAACCCTAAAATTCTTTAAAAAAGCAACTTACAAACTCCACAATATCTAAAGAAATGTGTTTAAACTTTGACCCACTACAGTAACTTTTCCTTATAGCGTGACTAACATACTAACGTACTAACGAGTAAAACGAAATAAACTTGACATTCACAAAGCCATTAGCAAGAAAGCCAATTACTGAAAGTAGCACGACCCCATTGAACTACGTAAATGTGATTTAGTAGTACTAAGAGTATTGTCGTTATAAATATGACAGTGAGGAATATGAAAGGGTGTGAAAAGTAAAAATCTATTCAGTCTGTCAGTCTGATAAGAAAATAATATTAGATACGTATTTTTGCTTTGTAAAATTAATAAGACTACTTAGGCGCTGTCTCCACGAGCGATATTATCGTCGTGCCACGTATTGCTATACACTCTCTATGGAGCCGTCTCCACACGGCGATATTATCGCCGCGATGCGACGAGTGGCAACGAGCGCGCGAAACGTCATTGGGTCATTACATCGTCGCTAGCCCGTCGCGACTAGCAGCGGGCCCGCCGCGCGCTCGTGGCACTCTCGCGACGAGCGCGCAGCGGGCGCGCTGTCAAACGCAGCGTCATTTCCCGCTAGGTTATAGTGTTCTGTCTGGCACGTAACTGAATTCTTTCTTTCACAACGCGTCGCCGCGGAAACGCTGCGATTCCGTTACGACTCTCGACGATACGCGGCGGAATGATCGCTCGTTCGTGGAGATTCTCCGACGATATAAGGGCAGACTCGTCCCGATTCTCTCGCTCGTGGAGACAGCGCCTTAGATAACGGAAATTAAAGTGAGGCAGTTGGGGCTAAGTCACTTGGTAATAAAGTATAAAATTGAAATGTCTGCTAGTTTCCAAACCAATGTATCGTGGTTAAGTTTAATTCCCATTAAATACGTGTAAATTTTTTCATTAATCTACCTGACAGACAAAACATTTTTGCTATCCTAAAATGAACTAGGAATCCATTATATTGTATGCGGGGAAAAGAGTAGTCATTTAAATAAAGTATAATAACGGATTTTATCAAAGTTGATTATTAAAATTTGCGTTTCCGAGGTTCCAATCCCTTAACATGGTTACTAGTATAGTCTACCTAAAAAATAAACCGCGTTAAAATTCTTTAGAAATAAGTTTGTTAACCTTTTCACACAAAGGATTTTCGATAATTATTTAATTAAATTCTGTAATCAATGCTACTAAACGTTGCGATTTTTTACTTAAACATATTTTTAAAAGATAAGGGGTCAAACATGTTACGCCCAAATTAAATATATCTTAATTTTGATTTGACTCTACGAATGTACAATTATTACTCTTATATATTATTATGTAGTAAAACGTCAGTACCTACAAGCATGAACACTTATGTAAATCTAGATGAACAAATATTTGTGTTTATTTCTTAAGGAAAATATTAGTATTAAAACAAGGGAAGTCCAGACTAGGTTATGTACTGGGAAAACAAACGGCGTCCGGTTTAGATATGTTTTATCCGTTGTCGGTTGTTCTAGTTATCATAGTCACATGTTCTACGTAATGTTTATTGATTTTACAGTCATTTAAACGATATAGGTGGTATTAAAGACTCTAATAGCTGGACTCATCGGTTTTACCCGAGTAGTTCCCGTTCCAATAGGCTACTACTAGAAACACATTAATGTATTGTGACGGTGTGATAAAAATCGGATCGGTTTCAGAGTACTGTATTAAAGAATTGTTTTAACTATACAAAATGTGTGAAACCTATAATATGCTGCAGTGCCACTGAGCGCCACGACACTGTAGTCTGCCCCTACGTGACATAATCCATGACATAAGCGAACTGTTTAGTACATTTCAGTATGAAGGTATAACAAACATCCACACATCCTTTCATAAACATTATATCCCCGGGAACGACAACTACGTACGTCAAACCACGGGCTCAGCTAGTACAAACAAAACTCCTTAAACAGATCCTTACCTAGTCTTAAGCCTCTTTGAAATCATATACATGGCAGCAGCTCCGATATACACCATTAAGGTGCACTCCCAAGCCGGGAAGAACTTCTTCCAGCCGCCAGCCTCCTCGAACCATTGGAAGGTCTCAAGGGACTCGCCCATAGTCCGGTACACGTTCGGCGATAAAGTGTTCACTAGGACACGGTCCGCCCATTGACGCCATTCACGCTCCTCTCTGAAATTTTATTGAATACTTTTACTTTATACTTACTTGTTTGGCTACTTTTAATGAAAGTTAGGGATCTACTAAACGTTGACTTGAAGTAAGTAAAGACTATGTTCATAAGAGTATTTATTTATGCTACATTTGTTACGAACAGCCCTACTAAAAATCTAGCAAACATGGTGTGTGTCATATGACTAAAGTGATACTTTTTTCCTCGAGATCGACACGAGTAGTACTTGTACCGGCTAAGTACCGGCGTGAATTACGACTAACGACGTGCCCGTATTACTAGGGGTAGCACGGTAATAAATGCCTTACTTTTCTTTGTAGTAGTGTCGTTCGTATCAGCACAAAAGTTACGTGTAGGACGTAGGTACTGTAAAGTACTGTATCAGCTTTTTGCGTTAATAATGCTCTGGTGCGTCGGGAACCCGACACATCAGGTTTTTGCGATAAAATGTTAGATATTTATTTAAAATGTATAGTGTACAGAGCAATTTTACTGTGCATAAAATGCTTAACGTAACTTATTTAATTTGATAATAATCAATATCGTATGCGCCTAAATAGCTTTAAAATTACACTATATTATATTTCACTACTTCACTCCACGCACAAAATCAAACGAATTTTCATCATGATCATAAATCGTTTCAGTTTTTTAGAGATGAGACTTCCTACAAACGAACTTATAAACGGTACCTCTTTGTAATTGATGACACATAAATGAAAAAACAAGCGACTTCAATGAAATTTATATGGGCCGACCTCAGAGGTATCCCTTTCGTGAACCTCCTTTTAAAGTCGGATAAAAATATTGTACAAGTTCATTAGATGAAGATTACATGCATAGATTGCACACTCAAACATCGAAAAAGCTCATTGAGCAAAAACAACGGAACACAACGCCTTGGTCGATATAAAAACGCGATATAGCGTTTCAAATTCACGACAATTAATAGGTAATATATGAATTTCATTACATGATCTATTGAGGGTTTACACTAAATGATCTATGTTCGGGTTCTGATAAGAACCATAACACGAATTTCAAGCTGTATCTGTTTTAAAGTGGCCAAAACGTGTCGTGATGTTTCGCTTAATGGGCGTAGCACATAAACATCGAATTGAAATTGGAATCTAAAACTACTCACATGGCAGAATAAAGCGGCCAAAATTTCGCACAAACTTTACATTGAAACTACGTGATTCAACCTACGTCATAAACGTCAATTGTGACGTCTCACGTAAATAAAAAAAAAACGTAAAATATGATAACAGGTGTTGCCATAAAAATCTAGGTCGTGAACCCGACTAATTACCATCGACAAAACTGAACATCGAAAGAGTTGATAACCTTTAAACAGTTGAGTACGCTTTCATGAATCATAGCTAAAAGCAATCATTCCCCCTGAAAAACCCGACGGCAAAATCCCTTCACTAACAAAAACAAAACATATTCACAAATTGGTTCCCCATTACGCCCGACTTAGGACCCCTCCCGACGCGTCGGGGTCGAGGGATAAACAAATTAAAAGCGTACTCACATCTCGGCGGCTCTCTCCTTTTCATCAGGCACTTGTGCGTTATGCATAATGAAGTATTTATTGGCAATATCGGTGGCATCGTTCCCAGAGTCAGTCACGTACTTTGTTACGGGGTAGAACTTTACAATGTCGGTCAACTGCGACGATTTGTCTTGTAAGTACGTTTCCAAGACTGATATGATGGCTGTGCTGTCCAGAAGTTGCTGAAAATTTTTATGCCTTTCTAAATGACACTGAAATGTTTTAGGTATACTTAACTATGATATTACTTTGTAAAGTATAAGTACTAGATCTAGGCTTCAGGTGAGGTTAGATGAACAGCCGCATGAGAGACGCTGAAATAAGGGATAAAATAAGCAGTTATCATGGAGAAATGTACCTGATATCCTCCATCTACTTTCGCCAGCAGTATCGGGACTTTCTTGTACCCTGACCACTTGATTGCCTGGCGGAGCACAGCGTCTACCTCCACGATCTCATAGCTGATGCCGCGCGAATCAAGGAACGCCCGCACTTTGCAGCAGAATGGACAAGTCCGGTATTGGAACAGCGTGAGCTGCAGGTTACTCGTGTCACCCTCATTGATTATCTAAAACAAAACAAAGCTACATGAAATTCACTAGCTATGATCCAGGCTCTAGTCAAAATTATGTCTCAAAATGTGTCTGATATCAAAATCCGCACCGTGACCTTTTACGATAACATTTAGATATTTTTTTTCTAAAATTTGGACCTTGCAGAAAAATATTAATGAATATAACTAACTTTTTTATCACGTCTTTGTTTGCCAAAATTATATAAGAATTGTATAAGGTTGAAAGTCAGTATAAACATATTTTTTGTATTTTAAAATACTGATAAGAGTACACTTAATGTAAGGTTTTTAATTATTTCGCAAACGGCAAATTTCTCCATTTGAAGTACAAATATATAAAACTTCTGTAACAGCTGTACGAACGAGAGCCAGTGAGACGACGATTATTGTCTCCTTCCTATTGTAATTCCCGTCAATACGTTTGTTACATCTGTCGGAACATTTTGTTTGCATAAACGGCCGTTATAAGGCTGCCTACACACTGTGGAATGAACTCTATTATCGTTTTTTTTCTGTTATTGCATCTTTGTTATAGCAAGCGCAGTTGCTAACGCCATAAATAAACGCACATTGTTTTTCATTTAAATAACTCATATATTTTTGTAATTTAATAAATTATTTTATCAATTATAAACAAAAGGCTGTAAATAAATATTGTATTACAATGTGTTAGTTTACCGTACACTTCAGAAAATTAAATATAAATGATTGAATTTGAAAAACAACGTTTGTTTCATTTCAGTTGCCAGCGAATTTACCTGACTTAAAATTTTAGAGAATATAATAAAGGCAATATTATTTTCATAAGACTGTAGACATATACGTCGCTTAAATAATAAGAAGCGCAATAATTCGCCACAAAGTAAGGGTGTATAAACAAGAATGGTCTATAAAACGAAAAATCAATAACAGAAACTCGCCGAGCTACAAAAAATAACAACTAAAATATTCGCAATGATAGCACAGCAAAGGCAACCGCTATATTATATCAATATTATTATACATTAGCTGTGCCTGCGACTTCGTTTGCGTGGATGACGAAACTTAGCTTGAGTTTTTAACCGCAAAATTAAGTTCCGGGATAAAAACTACCCAGTGTGGTGCCCAGGATAATAAAGAATAATTATACCAAGTTTCATCGTAATCGAACCGGTAGTTTTTGCGTGATACCTGAACAAACAGACAGACAGACAAAAAATTTTTTTTTCACACTTTTGGGTTCGTTGTCGGTCTAGTAACACCCCCCGCCATTTATTTTTTTGATATTTTCAATGTACAGAATTTTCACTTCTACAGATTTATTATAAGTATAGATTATAATAAAATATACGCACAAATATTTAAAAAAACTTCAGTTAACAACTGAGCTTTTGAAAGGCACTTTGGTATCTAACACGTTTCAACAGTCGTAATCACGCGTTTGAAAAAGTCAACTCTTACATGCAAAATAAATACCAACAATAAAGACAATGAATCAAAGTACCACATAAACTGTAAAAAAAACGAGTGAAAACATTATGCTGCGCTTTATACTATGCCATAAATCAGGTGTTGTCACAACAGAGAATAAGATTGCATAAAAATCAATAGCGCCTATATTGCACATGCGTACATAAGATATATATCTATAGACGGCTGCAGTCCGACGAGTAATCGCTCTCTAACGTCGTATTCATTAAAAATATCATACATCCAATCTTAAGTTCCAAATCGCAAATTACATAGTGAATCAAAATGAAAAGACGTAAATGTGTAGAGGTAAATCTAAATAGGGATACTATTTGTTAAATTTCTATTATTATTTTTGTCGTTATCAATGTGTGTAATATTTTATTTTATTTTTCTTGGGAGGATACGAAAAGATGTTCCAACAACAACAAATACATCTGTACCTTTCAAGTAACGTGTCGAGAAAAAATAATAATGCATGTCGATGTTTTTATGTCTCACGCTTTTCAATCAGATTGTAGTAGTTCAATGTTTGTACCTAATTGCTTCTCGACATGTTTTTGATGTATAGAATATTAAAGAATATGAAATAAATGGAATGTAGATAATTCTATGCTGATGTGCGTCACTGTTATACTCTAACTTCTTCCTTGTTGTACGGCGCAGTGGTAATGGTTGTTTCGTAATTACGATCGATACCATTGGATATACCGTATAGTTATACAATACGTTATCACCATTTTACCACATGCCGCCTTTATGTAGACTGATGAGATCAATGTTGATGTAATTGATGTACTGATAAGAATGCATGATACTAGAGTGGTCTATTAGCACTAACTGTTCTAAGTACCTTTCGCAACACCATGATTAGATCCTGGTGTAGCGAAAATGATCTTCTAAAATACCTTTGCTACATCCTATGCTCACTGTTGTTGATATATTAGCACAATGTTAATTAAAACCATATTTATTGTCTAGTACTAAACCAATCAAGCAAAACCCTAAATCAAATAGTATTAGCACTATTACTTACTACTGTTACTAATTGTATTACTATGATGTCATCGGAATTAGGGGAATTCATGAATTGAGGATGAACGGACAACATTTTTACAACGAACAAGCCTCAGACTACTTGAATCTGTATGTTTACTTTCACAAAAGGCATGATACAGTTATCATTCCATAAATTAAACTGTATGCCTATTTGCATCGAATTTTCTAACTGACACAATGTACAGACACACACACACATTTTTCTACAGCAATTCATGACCTTTTACTTCTGACCTCTTAACCACATTAAGATGAGTTAATATATAACATAATCTAAACCTACATAGGGTTAATGTTATCTAAAATGTTTCAAAATTATGAAAAATATGTACTCGGAGCAAAGTGAAATGAATTTCAGTGTTGTGTTTTTGCAAATAACTGTGTTAGTAACATCTTTAGGAATTTAATTATTCTAAAACCGAATCTCAAAATGATTGATACATATTTTTAGTATAGATTGATAAGAATATGAAAACTATGATGTTTATACATGTAGGTAAAAACACAGTACAATTATTACAAGTCTTTTGATAAAATAATGCATTTTAGTGTTAGTCACAAGACACAAAGGTTTTTAAATGATTATTTTAATAGGAAGATGTTTTTGTTTTATTGTTATGGATCACTAATAGATGTTTTAGGTTACACACAACAAAAAACCTAAAAACCTTTCATGAATGTAGGTCAATGCACCTCAATACTTACCTTGGATTGAATTCACCTCTCTTGTGATTTGCCAAAAGAGATGTTTTTGTAATTAGTATTGTTTTCCTCTACTATATCCTCACAAAACCCTGACTATATTGTGAATTTCAATCATATTTTGCCACATGTATTATTTAATGGGTAAAAGTCAAAGCATTATAATAAACATGAACTTTGTAGTGTCTTACTATGATACAATTTAAACCACCTTAAACCATCCATACATGGAAAATAATTTTCTGTTCACCTTAATTCAATTTATAAATGTTATCTTTTCAAGTCTATTTCAACAAATTGTTAGTGATGTTATTTTTTTTTTCATAAAATATACCTTTAATATAAGCCATAAGGTTAAAGTGAGACAAGTTATTACTTTGTCCAACCATTTCTAAAATATTACTAAGTATATGACAATAAATAAAGTATCATAGTGTACTATACATTTAAGACATTAAGGTACTTATTTCAATTAAAACAATTAAATTGAGAATATGGTTATGTTTGAGCATTTATAACTTCCATATCACATCATACCTTTTTTGTAGGTAGGTACTATTAATAAAAATAACCAACATATTTAATTTGCATTAAAATTGCTTATTATTTTCTGATCATTGTCTATTTGCTAGAAAATTCTCAATGTCCCTGGTCCTTTAGCATAACACCTTACCTTAAAACTGCTTATTGCATGATAACTGGTTTCTGTCCCTATATCTGTGACTAGATCTATAGTACCTATGGCTAGCTATTCTAAAGGAATTGCTTACAGGCAGTAAAATAAATAATTTCTCCCATGCTGTTTATTTACACAATAATATATAGAAGTAGTAATTTCCAAAAACTGTACTCTTTATGAATGCACCGCTAAATTACTGTCCGTACAGCAGCTGTCAATAGCAAAGTATTTTTTAGTTTTAGCACTGCAGAGGCGGGAATGTTCACGCAAATGTTATATAAAAGTCTTACTTTGTAATGAGCTTCATACTCGGGAGCTTCTTTGAGAAATGCATATTCCTCATTCTCAACCGGTATGAAAGTCTTCTTAACATTAACTTTGTAATGAGTGTAACCTCCATATCCCGCACCTATAAGAACACCGATACTGGCACTAACGAGGGTTAACTTTGATGTTGATTTTGGCAACCGGCTTTTAGTAGAGAAAAGTAATTTGGACAAATTCACATTATCTTTAAGTGACGGCAAGACAATCTTTCGTAATATAGTGAATGTCGGCCTCCACATTTTATTTGAATTAATTAGACGATCACATGAAAACAAACTTTGCGATTGGTATTAGTACGCAGCGTGCAAAATTTTATTTATGATGTCTTCACTCCTCGATTCTCAATGGATATTTGCCACAGAGTATGATAAAGTAAGACTGAACGAAGAATGAATTGAGATTTTACTCTTTTCGTGTAAGAATTCATCATAATTTATTGTTCACATTAGTGTTGCTTTGCTAGTAGTTGCATAAAACCAATGTTTGCGTATTCTATTTAATATAAAAATAATAAAACCCTACTGTTTAATAAGTCGACGCTTTCTTACAATAGCAGGTGTTTTAAGGATCATTTATATTTTTTTCCTTTGTGTAACATAGTTTGTAAATGTTAATTTTTGGTCATAGACTGGTGTGGTGACTTTCAAACCATGTTAATAAGTCCCATCAAACTTAAATTAAATTTTAAACTACCATATGGAATATGAAATAATTATTTGGTTCGTTTATTTATATTAATAGGCCCACCCGTGCCCAGTACAGTACTCCTCCTAAAGGCCTTGTCCAGCAAAGTTTCAGACTGTTCGTAATACACTAATGAAGAATCCGACAATAGTATACTTAATGATTATAAAGTTACCTACTAATGGTTTGAGGTCAATATTCGTGGTTTAGAGTAAATCTTCGTGGAAGTAACAAAATAGGGCTAACAGTTTTAAGCGAGAGCGAGTGTGGGTGGATTTCCGGTTTCCGATATAAGTACAAGAGAGCTGAGAAACCTCAATTTTATTTATTTTATACAAAAGTACCAAATCCGTGGTACACACTTAGTCATTTCTATCCTGCGAATTTGGAGGTCAACATGATCTATTTTTTTGTTTTATTACATAATAAGCTAAACAACACTTGGAATATTATATAATTTTATTTTATTTTTACGTAGGTACACATTACAAATTTTCCCGCTTCCAAACAGCCTATTTGGCCTCGGTTAGAATCAGTTAGATGGCAGCATAATCGAATTTTGTCCACACTTTTTTTATATGAAGTTGTCATTCCTCTGTCTGTTGAGTGTTGTAGAAATAATTTTCTGAAGAATATTACAATACCTTCAGAATTATAGAATATCAAGAAACTCTCTTATGCTTAGGATTATTACTTCTTAATTTCCGCGGTGAAATATGTGTTCTTACTTAATGACGATGTTTTAAAAGTGGTAAAATTACCTCTGGCGCCATAAGTAAGGTACCTACCTAATAATTATCATTTTACATCTTGTAATGGGATATTCGAGGGCCCAGTGATTCCTAAATATATAATAGTGCTCTCCAATGTGCAGTGTTGAATCATATCATTTGGTTGTTTATGTAGAGATCTGGTTATGCCCGAAGCATGCCATCGACGTCGCGGTCGAGGGGCTCCGGGCGCGGGCCGGACAGCGCGTCACGGGCCCAAGTCATAGCGCCCATGTCGGAGCGGCAGCAACTGGCGCTGGTGATGCAGATCTCATCACAAGACGCCCCTCCAGGTTTGGTGTTACGAGACTTGCTAAACTTTCTAAGTTTAGAGCTGGCAGTTATGACTTCCCGCCATTTTCGTGTTCAGCCGCTCCGACCCCAGCAGAAGAACGTAAGCGCACGAGGCAGCAGCGCAACGAGCGCGGCGAGACGCCTCTGCACGTAGCAGCCATCAGAGGAGACCATGATCAAGTCAAGAAGCTGCTCCACCAAGGCCAAGATCCAGATGTTCCTGACTTTGCTGGTAATGTAGTGTTTCATTATTATGGTCAATGTTCTATTAGTTTCCTCCATTTTATCCATGTTTCTACTTTCTTGCTTCCACGTTTATACAAGTATGAAATGTATTTGCTTACATTCGTCAATTCAAGAAATACAGTATGTTTGAGACTGTTGATGTTGAATTTTCAAGTCAATGTTTGATGTTGTCACATGTTGTATTGATGTTTTTGATGTTTTAGATAATATTTGTTCACATACACATAAAAAAACATAAACATAATAACTATAAGTAAGTTCAAGCTAAACTAAAATTATTCAAGCTACGAGAATACTATTACTTAATTACAATAATAATTAAGTGTTTATAGTGTAAGCTTGAATTTATCTATGTTGCGATGATTCCTCCCCTAGCACAAGCATGATTAGTTTGTAAGGGGTGGTTAACAACAAACCTAGTAATGTACAACATTTCCAGTATTCGGCATTTGCGACTTTTAAATAGCAACAGTTGCAGTTAAATCAATTGCAAACCAGGTTAGACTTGTTTAGTCTAGTATATAAGCCATTTTTAATGTTAAATTATATGTTTAGCAAATATTTGAGGCATTGTATTACATTATTTTAAATCAAAGTGAGTCGGAAAATATGCCTACTCCACAGGTAGCAAAATTGTAACAAGATAGTCAGCATATCGTCATCAAGAGGACTTAGCTTATTTGGCTTGGAGTAAATATATAATATTACTAAATAAAATTTATATCATAGGGTGGACACCACTTCATGAAGCGTGCAGTTATGGGTGGTATCAAGTTGTAGTGGTACTTGTAAATGGTGGGGCAAATGTCAATGCAAAGGGTTTAGATGATGATACTCCTTTACATGATGCCACAACATCTGGCAATCTTGAAATGGTTAAATTTCTCATTGAACATGGAGCCGATCCATTTGTCAAGAACACTAAAGGGAAAATGCCATCAGATTATGCTGCTCCACACATCTTTGAATACCTGCAGTCTTTGAAAGGTATGTTAACCTAATTCCAATTAATATATTTTATTATTGACTGTCTAGGGTAAAATAATATGCAGAAACAGAACAGAAAATTGTTTTAGTTATTTTTTCTTCATAATAGAGCTAGCATAGATAATACACAAGCTACTTATAATTTATTTTTCATTTGGTATAATGATCTAAGTTTTTAGTGTTTAGTCTTACAGACAATTTGTTAGTCAATTTTGTGCCTTTGATTTTGCTGCCTCAATCATGGATATACCTTAGTAAAATCATTTATGCATATTAATTTGCACTAGACAATCTACAATTTATAAGGTTTTCTCTTCAAGGGAACACATTAACACATAAAGATCACAATGTAAATGGCTAAAATTAGTAAAATTATGGGTGATAAAAATATATAGCCAATTTATATTATGTATAGTACACAATGAAATTTTAATATATGGTTTTAAAAGGAATTAAAAACTAGTCATGCTTGTCTCAAACTAAACATTTGCCTCCTGTAATTAGAAGCCTTTGTTTACATCTTATTCTGCTGACTGACTTCATATATCATTAACTGTGTTATGTCTTTAGATTCAGCATGTTGATATCATAGCTTACTTGAGTAGTCTCATTTAGGTTTTATATTTGGGCTAAAATATCTGACTAATTGGTTTGGGTATTTTTGGCCAATATTTAGTTATGCATGTTGATTGTGATGTTTAGAATAATTTGTATTTAGTGTTATGTAGTTGATGGTAGAAATAAGTTTACCATTTTGGTGTATATGCGTAGGTAAGTTCGAGAAAACATACTATAAATTATTTTAAATATAAGTTAAAAACGTATTTTCAGTATAATAAGTGATATTAAGAAGAATATAATGGTTTAGTGCGCTTAAAAAAATAAACAAAAAAAAATATTTTCAAATTATGGTGTGTTCTATTGTTTATTGATTGCGGAGATGAGAATTACAAAATAAAAGTAAGATATTTTGTTAATGTGATATTTACTAAAAGTTTACTATCTATTAATGACTAAGACAAGGAGCGGAAGATAGTAAACATTTCCATTATCATTATCAATAAAATGGATTAGACAGTTGTATATATTGTCTAAACCATTAACGTACCTGGCAAGATCTAATAATTTCCGGTTTGTGCTTATTTAATAAGTATTTAAACATGCATTACGTTAAAAAGAGCAAACAAATTTAAGAAACGGTCACTATTACCAATATTTGCCATGCCCAGCAACTTTATTATGTATTCGTTTTACATTTGTACATTTACAATTATGTAAAAATATAAAATGGAGCTAAAAATTTGAGACACTAAAATATGACAGTTACAAGTGTTACAACACTTCCTTAGCGTTTCTAATGACATTTAATAACAAATTAAAGAAATCTCTGGCTAAGTTTACATTAATATTGGTGATAATGTTCAAAATTCTGGACGTTTATTACTATGTTCATAAATTATTAGGTCAGCTTTCAAACATAAACACCGCATCACATACGGTCCATTCGTTTAGAGACTACGATGCTACGCGGTACTACACCCATTTTGCGCCGGGGTTAAAAATATAGCACATGTATACTTACAATTATCATTCTATATTATAGCTAAATACATTGCCATTCTTTGAATTTCTTTGTATAGGAATTGTACACATAGTTAAAAACCCGGCCAAGTGAGAGTCGAACTCGCGCACCGCGGGTTCCGTGCAAACCTGTAGGTATATATGTGATGTAACAAAAAATTCAAGGTTTTCGGAATTGTTCCTTTATATGTGCTACTAAAAATTGCTTCATGCCAAATTTCAAGATTCTAGATCGACTGGAAGTAACTACACTTTAAGTTTTGATTCCCTCGCGAGTAGTTGCGAGTTTATTTGAGCTCGTGATGTGGGAAGTCATTGGATAGGTTTAAACAATGTTTTAAATCCACACTAAATGAAAGTAACTCTGTCTGGTGCCGCAGTCCGAAGCTAAAAATAAAGTAAAACAGGGGTTGTGGAAATTATTTTCCAATAATGAGATCCGTTTGTGAAATATGTACGTATAGTACCTACACCTATATAAAATTATTTGTCAGAGTCAAGTGTCGTCACGGTAATACTATAATACAGTACTCCAACTTCATACAAACGGACGAAACGCGAGCTATACCTACGCGCTCGATCTCGGGTCGCAGACAGTCACGGCTGTACCGCAGTGTCGAACGGACGGTGTGTTTTTTTTAACAATAACCGCGCGATTTTTTCTCTAAAAATCAGTTAATATGACGAGTAGGAAATATTGTGCTGTTTTTGGTTGTATGAATTCGTCAAAAATGCATTTTTAATTAAGCTTTATATAAGAATGCGGATTTATTATACTTTAAAATTTAACAATAAAGCATTTCGTACGACTCAGTCGAGGCGCAAATATTTTTCGGTCGCAAATTTATAAGTCCGATTTGTTTTTCAAACAAAAACATGTTTTTTTAATTAAATCTACCAATAAAAAAACAACACGCATTTTTATTGAACACTTCCTATACAATATACAAAGTATTGAATTTATTTATATAAAAAGGATATTTACAATCACAAAACTAAATAGAAACAGAAAGTAGGCAAATGTAATTAAAATGTTGGAGACGGGCAGCCCTAACGCATGTTTACGTACCGCGCGGCTGTAGGCATTTATCTCTATCATGCGGCCGAGTTACACTACTGTATTATAATATTACCGTGGTGTCGTCGTCATCTTAACAAAGTGAAATGAAATGCTAGCTAACGCTGGTCGATACGGACCTAAACGCGATCCTCCTAATTGACTTAATTTCTTATTGCCATTTTACAGTTCGGGATTATAATGACATTGACAATGCTGTTCACTTTCACCAAACTAAATTATGACTAGTTGGGGAACCAGTATTTTTATTCCCGAAACTGGTTTCATTCTGCTTTTGATTTTGATTCGAACTTGATTCGTTCTTGAATTAGTACTCGGAGACCAAACCGAATCGAAAAGCAAGATCCAATTATAATCGAGTGTTATCAGCGTCACTAGCCGTATACATTTGACTACGTCATCATCAAGTTCTGAAAGTATTAAGTTTATTAAATTCTACTGGTATTTACTATTACGTTTTCTGACGGGTTTTTTTGGTAGGGTATTCTTGATCGAGCTTAGTTACAACTTTACGATTTGGCGCTAGTTTCGGGTTTCTAGAGTACTAAAGCTAATTTCAGACTATGCTATAATAAAATAGCATATAGCACATAGTTTATAGCACAACAAGGGATATTCCCTTACTATACATTATTACACCTTACATTTATTTATAACACGTTTACACTTAGCTATAAAATATATTACATAAATGTATGGTGAGCATATGCTATTATATTAAAGCATAGTCTGAAGATCACCTAACTTGATCTCAATTCGTTTGCAATTGAAGTCTGAACTCGATGCAGTCAAGAATAGTGCTGTTATTACGAATTTCAAGGGACCCAATCAAAAACAGCACATATTATGATATATAACAACTCGTTAAATAGCATACTACGTAATACGTTTTTTATAATTGTTAATCTGACTTCTAATTTCTGTATGCATCTAGCGGAAGAAGATAAAGATGCATGCAATGATTAAAAAAAAATATAGAAAATAATTTAACAAATCTTATATGTATGAACAGATTCGGATTAGTAACACCATTTATAACACAAAAATGTTATCTAAGATTTTAGGTCACTGCCTTTAATAACTTAAAATTAAAAAACCAAAATTGGGAAGGTTTATACGTTTTACTCTACGCAGCTTTATATTTTTACTTACTGTTGCCCGCAACTTCATCCGCGTGATTGTCGGTTGTCGCGGTAACTATATTACCCAGGTGATCTGCCCAGGTGGATTTTTATCACCCAAATACAAAATGGTACAAAGTTAACTAAATTAGTAAACAAAGTGGAACACACCGTTCTTACGTGTGCTCACGGTTCGTACCCCGATATGCATGCTCTATGTACTAATGAAAACTCTATGGTTAGCGTACACAACATTGTGTTAACTAGCAAAAACGAGCTATTTTTATTTATCGTTGTTTGTTCGACATGTTTTTTTAAATCATGGCATGTGGTCTATAATTATCTTATGGACTTCTCATACGTTTATTAAGGTAGGGAAATACATAAAAATCAAGAACACAGTTGTTTATTGGATTTTGTCGTTAATGTAAACCGTTAATTAACATTTTCTAATCTCTACTTACAAGTTCATTACTAACATCACCTTTTTTAAACCTCGACTAAAGAGTCCCCTTGAAAGCCGCGCAAGGTTAAATAAAATCACCTCGTTTATGTAAGTAGGCATAATGTCAATGTTAAGTATGTACATTGAAAACAACGCGCAAGTTGAACGTTAACTCGTTGACTAATTTAACTAGTTCATACATCAACGTTTAATATTTAACTAGTTCATTCAGTGGTCATCCCTAGTTCAAACTAAATTTGACAGTTCTAATTTATAAATAACTTTCCTCTATTTTAATAGAGGAAAGTAATAATAGTAAATGTTGTAGTATATGTTGTAAACTATAAATAGTTTACAACATATACTAGTAAAAAAGATGAAGATTTTCTAATTACAGTTAATGATTTAATATTAGTTTTTGCGTAACAAAATTAGATCACAATAAATTCTTCGCGTAATTAAACGTACTGTAACTAATGTAACTGAAGTTCGTGCGTAACGTGAACTGTCTTAATTTTATTCCGTCGTCTTTGTTTCGTAACACATTTTTAGTCTGTGTATATATTTAGAACTTGTTGAAATTACGCCATATTGATTAACTTTATATTTTTAAATAGTGGGTAGTACTTATTACCATAGTTATCCTTTGTGTAATTTTTTAAAACAATCAATGGCGGAAAAAAAAATATTAAAATAAATTTTGACAGTATTATATACACACATGTACGTACAATGGAACGTTTTGGGGCGTGTGCTTAGGTTGTCGAATGATGGCCGATCCTTGACGCCAACTTCGTGGCGGTCTTACAGACCGATTTAGCATAACTTTTTATTGTGGAAAATTACAGTTTACGGACGAGTATAATCTTATCAAACTGTCGGCCATCGTGAAATGCAAAGGAGGACGCTCTCGCACAACAAAGGGGAGTTCATGTGTACTCATTATTCGCCTCAGAATTTGACTAAAATCATGATGCACGCCGCACTTCATCCGCGGTCGTGCTATGACCCCTGCGTAAACTCCTAATGATGATCTTATTGACGTGACAATATGATTATGTTAGAACACATTTAAGTGGGTTGTGTTAAACCTTCACTGATTGCAGTCAAAGCAGGTTCATATCATTTTAATATACAAATGAGTACTACGATAAATTAATTTTTACTTGAGTATTGTTACCGAAAGAAATGATGTCTTATTAAAATTTTATATAGGTAAGTACATTACCAATCAAACAGCTGAAAAACAGCTGAAATAATTCGTAAAGTACTTGTCTGTGTTGGTTACTAAAGTTATATTACTTAATATCAAAAATTCGTAATTAACTCTGTCAAAAGTTAGTTCTGAAGTGTGGGTGTTTTTGTTTAGTAAAGTTTAAATGGGCAAACCAGTCATAAAGTAATATAATGGTTTCTAAATAGTGTGTTGAGTTCTTGATACAGTATAATGGATTGATTAAAATAAAGTTTTTTTTTAATGTGATTTTTTTAAATTATTTTGTAAGTTATGGAGTAAGAGAAATGAAGTACAAGTTTATAACAATTTAATTTCAAGAAACTAAACATTGTGTGTTGATAATAATGTATAATTCTATTAAGCTAATGACTTCCTAACATTCTTTATTTACTATTTAGTCATAAGTATCATCATTAGTATAGATGAATGTACTTAGTTGTACTTGTAATATGATTATTAAACTCCTTTAAATTAAAATTTCTAAATGAAAGATTATAAATAACCTTCTTCTTACTTAACCTTCAAAGATACCAAGACAAATGAAAGTAGCTAATTGCACAACCCTGGTTAATTTTAAACTGAAACTTTTTATACAAGTTCAAGTTTCACTGAGTTACTTATAATAAAGGTTTTTTATTGTTTTGTTTTTATTCTTATGTAAGTTAAAGTGATGTAAAGGAGATGTGAACTTATTGTAGACATGGTATTACTTTATGACTGGATAATATATTTGATTTGCTAACTGCTTACTTAAAAAAAAAGAATGGTAGGTATCAAATAATAACAGACCTAACAAAAAATGACTAACAGTGTAGACAATAGTGTTTCTCAACTTGGTTAGCTATGATGTCTTTGTAACATTCACTAACTGATTGTCAGCTAAGTATATTGTTATACCTATAAATTGTAAATTTTTATTTAATTCAAAGTTCATAACATATTATACTTAAAATATATTCAAACATTTATTATCACAGACTATAATTAAACAGCAATCAATACAAAAACATATGGAGCTGTTTGAAACAAGTTTTTCTAACAATAATGACGATAGTAAAATAGATTTGTCATAGATATCATACTTACATATCACAGAAAAAAGTTCCTTTTTATGTGGAACATGTTGGTTTATGTAACAGATAATAACGCGAGAGCAACACACGTCAGTCGGGCAAGGGATGACAGCATCAAAAAAGGTTGCAATGCCAGTGGTAACAGCGATTGCAGTAAGCGGAACAACATGGAGACCCTAGCGCAGGGGGAACATTTCGATGGCAAGGACATCACCACACAGGAAAAAGTGGGAACCGCTGATTCCAGAGACGGTTAGAGGCAACAAAAAAAATTTTGAATTGTCCCAACTCTGGGTGCAACTTTATAACGTCGTAATTTTGCCACTTTTTCGTGATATCAGATGGCGATAATGATTTGTATTTTATTTAAAATAATTTTGTATTTTATTGGGGACACCATTTTATTAGCAGTCATGTGTTTATAATACTTTTGATTTATTTGTTAGTTAATTCCTGATTGAACTTTTGACAAGCAGAAAGAAAAACGATAAAAAATTAAAAAAATGTTTATTAAATTGTATGTTGTGTGTTTGTTTGTATAAAATAAAAATATTTTTTTATTTAAAAAAAGAACATCCTAAGTAGCTTATTTTTGTCTAGTGCCATTTAATACAGTGAATACTATGATAGGTCATATTCAAATAATTCATTATTCTATTAAAATTACACTGAACATTTTTTTTTTACCACGATCCTTTTAATATGTTACATAGCAATTTTAAATCTAAACATGGTTAGTATTCGTAAATTAATTAGTAGGTATTCTTTTTAATTTTATTTGATTGTAACACTTGTGTTATAATCATTCTATTGGAGGTGATTGATGCATTTGGGCAACTAAACAAATTAATATGTAGTTGGTTTTAGAAAATGGGTATGAACATTAGTTTTAATTGATTAGACATAAGTTGGTAAAGTTATTCATTCTCTTATTTGTTATTTTCAGATGGTACACAGCTAAGTAGCGGGGTGGTGTCATCGACTCAGGATGATAGCAACAAAAGGTCGTATGAAGACACTGCAGACAATGAAGCGGCCGAAGACGATGGTTCCAAACGTAAGAAACGGAAAGAGACGGAGGAGAAGGAGCCGATGGGGAAGCCCGCTCCCGTGGCGCGCAGTGGAACAGGACGGTGAGGCGGTTCATTACCGAGTTGTACCATGACACTTGCACTTTATTACATTATTATTACCAACATGCCTTCTGGAAGTAAAGAGGTAAAGCTGTTACAAAAATAAACGTCGCGGCATAATAGCGGTTGGGCAACAATACAAAATCATAATTGTAGACGAGGGTTCAACAGATTTTAATTCACAGTATCCTAACCGGCAGTAAGCCACCGGGACCGGCCAGCAAGACGGGTGCGACGCCGCTGGGCAAGAGCGGCGGCTCGCAGAGCACCGGCAAGGGCGGAGCGGGCGGCTCCGGGAAGGGAGCGGCGCAGTCGCAGGGGAAAGGAGCTGGCTCTAAAGCAAACGCACAAGGGTCACATCAGGTACGCGCATCACACGCTTCTTAATAAATATTTTTATTTAGCCTTATTAACTTAAATTTTTATTAATCTTATCGAGGATACTAGAAGTATTAGATAATCTAAAAAAAAAGTAGATCACAATTTAGTAAACCTACATCATGTCGTTCTTAGGGCAAATCTGGAGGAGGAAAGGGTGGAGGCTTACAGCTTGGCAAACAGGACAGGAAGAGTCCGGTAGCTAGTCCTAAGTCAAACCAAGCCAAAGACAACAACGATGGCGACGACGATCAAAAGAGTCAAGAGTCTGCAGCACCTAAAGTACCGCCACTGAAAATTGTAATTCCAGGCGGCGCGGGTGGATCCGGTAGTAGGAACGAACAGGAGGGTGAGGGTAAGACTTAATCAAACTAAACGTAAAAGCCCCACAAGATGACTTCAAATAAAGATGACATTGTAAAACATTGATGAGTACTAAGAATAAGAACTTGCATCTCTTTTTGCCCTTATAAATATTATTTTTGATTGCTTTGAAAAAAAAATTTCTTCATTTTGTTTTACACTTCCTGTTTACTAACTTTTATTAGGTGGCACAGGTCAAAGGGGAAGCGGCAAGGGCCGGGGGAGCGCATCGACTCTGCCGTACGTCATACCCTGTACAAGCACGGACACGGGACAAACATCCGACAGCTCTGACGGCAACTCCGACGACAAACGCGGGGAAGGAGGAAAGGTAATAAATATCCGCCATAATTTCTTAGAATTATAACTTTACAAAACATTCGTGTGTTAGTGTTACAGAATGCAAAGCCTCATTTTTATTTTTGTTATAACGTATCATTTCATTATTATTCTAAATACCTGAACTAACATATGCTCATAAACCTACTTTTCGTCCGAAGGCTGGACAGAGAGTCCTCCGTTCTCATAGGGCGAATGACGGGGAGAAAGATAAAGATAAGGAGAGGACGTCCCCTCAGACAGGGAATGACAGCCGCTCCGGGGCGGGACATGGTCAAGCTAACTTGAATTCCAATAAAAGTCCTACACCTTCGGGCTCTGTAAGTACATGAGTAGTTAAAATTTTTAACAATAGTTGATTTTATATAACTCACACGATCCTTTTGAAAATGTTCAATTCCTTAACAATGTTGTAAGAGACATGATCATGGTGCTCAAACTTCGACACTCTTTATTTTAGGGCCAAGATCACGATCACACGGTGTCGTCGTCGAATTCAGGAAGACATGACTGTAAGTTCAATTATTATTAGACTAGTATTAGTGTTTTTTCATTTATCTATTTAGCTTTCATTTACTCTTGTTTTTTTACTATTATAGCATCTGGCCATGTGGAACTGCACCCAAGAAAAAGGAAAATTAAAGCGTCAAAAGATGGCCATTCGCGCGATCAATCCAAGAATGATCAATCCCATGAGTCAAGCACCAGCCACCATAATATAACTCACTCTAACCCATACCAAATGTATATTCATATACGTAAACAGGTCAGTTTATTTTCATAACACAAAAACAAGCATAAAACAATTGTCTAAAATTCAATAAATGCAAAATAGTAAAGTAACATAGATATGTTAATATTTAATCTTTTCTGCAGATTGATCGCCGTCAGAGGGGCTTATTCCCGGTAAAACCCAAACCTCCAAAAGATTTCAACAAATATCTAATGAATCGCTGCACATACACACTCCAGGGTAACGTGAATGCTGACCCTCAAATTGAAATACCACATAATTTACCATCGCAAATGGTTAATGAATTCACAGCTCAGGAAAAAGAAAGGTATAGTGTAATTATCTGGTACATAATTAATATTATTTTAAATCTTAACCCTACACAGTAAATTCGCGAATCTTCATTTCTTTTTAATTAATCCACGACTTCGTAGATTTTATGAGGACCGTCTGTCAGCTATTACTAAACCTAAACGCTTTATTTATAAATAATATTTACTTATAATTTCGACAGAACGAGGCTGCGTATACAACATCTAGTAGAAAAAGAGAAGCTTGTGTTGGCTGTCGAACAAGAGATATTGCGCGTTCATGGGCGCGCCGAGCGTGCTGTGGCTAACCAGGTAAAAGTATAAATAATAAGTGTACAGTGGATAATTTGTGGTCAGTGTATATTTTTTAGGCTTTTCCTAATATGAACAATTTATTTTGTCGACAGTCTCTTCCTTTCTCTGTGTGCACAATACTTCGAGACAAAGAAGTCTACAATGTATTGGCTCCAGAGCAGGAAGAGAAACGCAATGCTCAGCGCTCCCGATGCAATGGCAGACAGATTAATTCTTGGCTACAAGAAGTAGACGACAAATGGGAAAAGATCAAAGTGAGTTGATTTATAAGAGGGCTTTTTAATGTCGTGTCGGATTATATGTGTAACCAATATTTTATTGATTGAAACACCTAATGAAATATGTATGTGGTTAGAAACTTGTTCATTTATTTGAAGATTTCCAACAGTTTGTATGTGAAAATTTGTAAACGGATTTTATTTTCTACTCTAAAAAAGGACGTGTGCTGGTACTCATCCATCCAACGCGCCTTATTTTCTCCTTATTAACTAAAATACGTTAAAATTACAGGAAGGCATGCTTCGGCGCCAACACACGGAGGCACAAACTCTTCACGCCGTACAGACCATGGGATGGGAATGGAAGTTAAAGGAGTGTGGTATATGCGATTATAAAACAACGCCCAAAATTGACCCAGTACACGTGCCTCAAATACACGTGTCGAATTTTGACTTGCCCGCTTGAATTTAAGTTCATATTGCCTGTGTTAATGTAACGTCATCACGTTCATCGTGTTGGCATAAATAATAGTAATTAAGTTATTTATGTTATTATTCTTAAAAAAATTATAACATCGATTGGTAAAAAGAATCAAGCGGAGCTACAAAATTGGATTTTAATCTCTAAATTTTCTCGACGTTTGTTGAGTCAGTCTTCTATTCTTCCGCGCAACATTTTCCGATATCTTGTTATTTATCACTGATGTCGTTAACACTGCACAACAGACTCATTTAATAACATGCTATAGGAAGATGTTTGAAAATCTAAAATTTAGTTTTTTAAAGCTATCGCAAGGACAATCAATTTACGTAATTGTTATAAATGCTATATTTTTAATTGTCCTTGCTCTTTACTGTTATTGTATGTGTACAAGTAAACTTGGCAATCGTGTAATGTATCGTCATGAATACTTGTGCATGTAATCATAATATATAAAAAAGAATTATATATGTAGTTACTTTGTATTATATAATTTAAGATATCCTTAGTTCGGTTTCTGTTAAGTACAAGAAATTTAAATTTTAGTAACTATTGTTTATAATACATATTAGAATTATTTCAAACAAATTAGTTTACCTTTTTAAGATTCTGTTTCATAAAAGATGTATATAATGTCACCGGAAAATAACAAGAACCGCCAATTTATAAATTTTCTAGGAAATTTATAAACTTTCGTAGGATTCTAAACGAGAGATAAATTGTATTATTTTACGCCCACATTTTCGCCAAATGATAAACTTACCTAAGTCACGCGTAAAATAATAAGTAAGCAATAACCAAACGCCATGTGCGTTCTGATTGGTTGAATAAGTCACGTGTTCCTTCTCCTTCCTCTCCACCGCCATTGCTTGCCACGGACACAAGCATTACCACTGTCAACATCGACCAATCAGAGAGCAGTGTGTTATTTGCCGTATTTTAAAGAAGCTTAAAATTAAAAGCTCTTCTGTGATTGGTCGAACCGTTTAGAATCTTACGAATGGATATCCGTTAGTTTATAAATTTACCACGAGACATTGCAAATTGATAAATTTGCTAAAATGTGGGCATAAAATAATACAATTTATCCCTCTTTTAGAATCATACGAAAGTTTATAAATTTCCTAGGAAATTTATGAACTTACGGATCTTGTTATCTTCCGGTGACATATATAAGTAATTGTATTAAGTTTATTGTCATAATTGACATGTTATGTCGTATAATCATGTGTTGTGTGGAACATCATCTAGCATTGGTGCCTAAGCACATTTCATCATGACAACATTGCCAGTCTCAAGCACTTCGTAATATTAACGAAATCATAATATTCAACTTAACACACAATTTATTTCCAGATAATAGATTCTTACAGAGTAGGAATTTTGACTACAGTCTAAAGTATTTGATTAATTTGTGATTGTTTTTATTTTTATCGTGATTTTAGTCTCAGGGAAAAGATACCATTCAAAGATTATTTTCTGACATTCGCGTAAGGGAATGTTCATATCTGACGGAACATGCGTCGCGTATTATCGGTCGCGTAACACCAGAACAGACAAATGTATAGAAAAACGCTTGACCGTTCACACTCAACAGACTAACGTATCATCGGTTGAGTGTGAACGGTCAAGTGTTTGTGGTTGCGACCGATAATACGCGACGCATGTTCCGTCAGATATGAACCTTCCCTAATTCATAAATTCATCTCAAATTCAGTATTTTAAATCTCATTCCCTTGATGTAACAACGTACTTTACGTATGTTATCGTTTATTAGGTCGATATATGTAAAATTATATAGGTGTAAGGGACTACGCACACTTATTCTGCTCAGCTCTATTCAGCTTTTGTCCATAGAAAACAGCATTTTTGTATGGAGATGTTTACGCTTCCTTTCAGCTTTCAGCGTCCATTCTGCTTTCCGCGTCCATTCTGCTTTCGCGGCAAGCCAGTATAAAATGACGATAAATGTGTTTTTATCATGCGAATGCTATAGAGAGCCATCAGCGCTGTTTCGCCGCAATCACCGTCGAACGCGGCGGATGACGTTTTTATCATGCGAATGCTATAGAGAGCGTTCAACGCTGTTCCGCCACGTTCAGCGCTGTTCCGTCGCGTTCATCGCTGTTCCGCCGCAATCACCGTCGAACACGGCGGAACAGCTCTTTACAGGGATGTTTCGCGACTCCTTGTCGACCAAGTTGCGACCTGTATTGTTCCTGCATTGATTTGATTTATTATTGCGTAATCATTATGCACGCAAGGATTAAAGAGCGCAGACGTGTTTTAAAGTTATTATATTTTTTTATTTTTACGAAAAATGATCGACACAATACTAAATGAGTATTTTACCGTCTTCGCAGCATATTCAGCGCCGTACGCAATAGACAGAAGCGTTTCAGCGGAGATAGCACGTTATGACGGCTATTCTCATTCTTACGACGCCGTACGCGGCTGATAGAAGCAGAGCTGTATAAGTGTGACCAAAATGGTTCAGCGAAACGCGAATGGAGCTGAATAAATGTGCGTAGTCCCTAATTCTTATTTGCAGCGCAAACTAGGCTTTGTGTGAACCAGATACCGTTTTATGACGTTTTTACAAGCACGAGCCTGGAGACAAAGTAAGATCAAATAGAAAGATCATGTTCTAATTAGAATTAGTGTAATAAATGTCATAATACGGTATTCAAGGTCACCCTTATTAACTGTACTATATGCCTCTCTTGAATTTAATTTCGACATTGACACTGGAACTTTGTTCCTTACTTTTAAAATTACTTGCGCCAATCTAGAAACAACTGTCTAAGCTATCTGATATTAGAACTTAATCAGAATGTTTACTATTAATATTGGCCTTGGAATAGAATCAAAATTAAATTCAAGATAAACCAGCTGATCTTGTTTTACATATCTTAAATAAATGTATTAAACTCTAAGTTCAATTAGATCTCAATCATATGCTGTGTTTAATTTCTTCCCGATATAACTCCTAAAATAAAACTATGCAACAGAATTTCTAATACTTTTTATTAACAAATCTAAACTCTATTTGAGGTAAAAACGCGGTTGTTAATTCTTACAAGTTGAGTTACTATTTTAAGGTGCGTACAGAATATATAACATAACATGTTATACAAATTGCGATATAACATGTTTCAGATAATGTGGACACTGAATGTTATAAAACATTTTATTCTTGGGTACAATATTCTCTTATTTTGCAATGTTGTATAACAAGGTTACATAATGTGAACGTGTTATAAAACACAAGTTATATAATATTATGTTACATAGTCTGTACGCACCTTAATGCATTTCTTGTTTACATTACACTAAATCTTGTACCTACGATGTTATTCCACTGCTACTGAATCTTAGTTAAGTAATAAAAGTATAAAAACACGACTATTTACGTACTTACATGTGAAATAAGTTTAAAATTCACTGCTATTGAGCCGGGTGGATCATAACTCAGTGCTCTTCAAATAATATTTAATTGAATGGTTCATCATTATACTTGAACTGAAAATAAAATACAAGAGAAAAATGTTATGGTCACTACCTACACTATGTATAATAGTGGGTATAACAATAAGGTACACTTACTATAATTGTAGATTTTACTTCTCACTAATATTACTACTAAACACAGGAATACAACACACTAGGTACTTTATATGTGGGTATGTAAAATGCACTGTATTGAAAATGGGGCTTTGGTAAACAATTACACAGAGAAATGAATTTTAAACTTTGTGCTTTTGCAATGTATTCCAATAATAACATAGTTATGCCAAGCCTACATTATAATGAACCCCATTTATTGGAACGGAACATAAATACATAATTATTATATTACATCAAACATCTAAAGCAAATGAAACCAATAAAAAGGCTATCTAATAAAATAAATTAAAAATGCAATAAATTTTAACAGTAACATAATATAATACTATTTATTTACAATAATGGTAACTTTCTAATAAAATAGCGACGCCACATGATTGCTGTGAGAATGGATAGTGAATACCAAGTGACAATGTATGATAGATGTTCATTTCTCAAAGTAACCCTTGTCTGGTTAGGAATGGGCCATCCTTCTGGTGGATCTGGTATACCTCGAGCATCAAGCCACACCGGGGCGCAACCAAGATAAGCACTCATCTGATCCAAATCCCTGAAATGTTTTAAAAATGTTAGCATAATATTACAATGAGTACTTTTACTGCCTAGCCTTTTTGGTCGAGGCGTGCCAGTCTTACCAGATTCAGCTGAATACTGCATTTTACATGGAGCTATTGCCTTGAAAACCCATTTGAGTAGGTAACAGAGGCGACAAAAACGGCTTTACATGCTCTCCGATGTATAATGAGATTCCAATTCCGAGATGGTTAACATATTATGTTCATCCATCCAAGGGCAAACCGCGGCTAACGCGAATATTCTCATTCAAAGTTTGCGGCTCAAGCTAAGCCACGAGTCTCTAAAATCTATTCTCTTTTAATTCTAGGATTCTGCAAATAATGTTTATGTTTACCTGGAAAACCATGATCCCTTTTCTGGATTGTTCTTAGGCATAAATGGCGCACGTTTTTCTGTTAATCTAACAACACCAACCAACTCAACATCATTGTCCACTAATGATGGCAGACGTTTTTCTTTCGGTCGCTGGCTTTGATGGATCCATCCCCGATTTATCAGAATTACTTCCCTGCAGAAGGATATATACATGTTAATTCAGCAATATCTACATTGATATTATATACAGAAGTAAAGTTTTTATTATTTTATGTAATGAATCAACAAATTATGGGTTACAGAAACAGCAGTTTCTGTTAAAATGAAAATACATAACAAGTGAAGTCAGTTGCAAAAGTTAGTTTCTTATCAATAAAAATAATGGGCCTTATTACAAAAGATGGTTTAAACCAAGACTAAGTTAAACCCAGATTTAAAATATACCCATCACTTTCTTATGTCATATAACAAAAAGAGACGGGGCTATTCTTAAACCTCGGTTTTTCTTAGACCATCTTTTGTAATAAGGGGGTATGAGTTCTCATTTACTTCTTTTTTTATAAACTTCTTGCTTGTGACTCATAACTCTGGGCAGAGAAGCTATTTGGTATTAAAAATATAAAAAAAAACCGGCCAAGTGCAAGTCGGACTCGCGCACCGAGGGTTCCGTACAAACCTGTAGGTATCTATTTCTTTTGATTGCGTTGACATAAAAGTTTGATTTTGTTACAGCTTAAAGGTATTATAGACCTGAGTATTTGATATGAATTTCAATTTAATACCTCTACCCGTTCATGAGAAAAGTAGTAGTAACTTTAAAATTTCCAAAAATATTTTTTATTTTGTGAAAACTAAAAATTTAAGGTTTTCGCAATTTTTCCATTATTTGCACTATAAGACGTTACTTCGTACCAAATTTCAAGATTCTAAGTTCACGGGAAGTACCCTGTAGGTTTTGACTCCCGTGCGAATTTCGAAAATTTGCGGCATAAACATTTTTCACAGCTCCAAGGGACAGTAGACTTGAGTATTAGATATAAATTTCAGTTTGATACCTTCACGCGTTCCTGAGAAAAACAGTCTTGACAAACGGACGGACAACGAAGTGATCCTATAAGGGTTCCGTTTTTTCCTTTTGAGGTACGGAACCCCAAAAGTACTATAAAATTAACTAAGATTTCCTTACCCTGTCTCTGCCAACTTAAATGGGGTTATCACTAGCCATCCTTGGTTTGTCTTAGGGTCGGACACAAGAGATCCACTCCTAGGCAATGGAGAGTCAGGTTCAATTAATGCTCTGGGGCCAATCAGTATTTCTTTGTCATGAAGAAACTGTCCCTTGACTTTAACAGGCAAGTATTCCATATTTTCCAGTTCTGCAAAACTAATGATCGAAGAGTATCAAGACACTGACAATAAATTTAACTAGCTAACAAAAATTATAGAAAATTCTACAGTTTGCTTATCACAACTATTGTAGCTGACTTAAAAAAAAAAAAAATATGATAATTATAAATAGGGATTGATTAAGATGATCATCATTTATTTAAGTTTTTGTGCAGTTAATTATACCAACCTGCTTTGTTTATTACTATTTGTATACTTATGTAAAGAGTACCTACTAATATTAGACTACTTGTGAAACAAAATTATGCAAGATGTTTACAATCTACTCACAATTTTGTTATTATTATATAACCAGAAAAGATTTCTGGAATTTTCCTCATAATGAGCACATACCTAATATTATGAATGCTTTTGTAGACAGGTTATTTTAACTGTTAGTAAGAAAAACTTACTCTGTCGGCATTAATGCAGGTGTAGCATTGGTTTTTGCTTTCATCATATCAACGAGTCCTAATTTCCATTGGAGACGGTACACTTGCCAGCAACCAAGGCCAAAAGAAGTTACCGGAATCATCTGAAATACATAAGCATACACTAAGCACGTACAAAGTGTTTATCTTAGAATAGTAGATTATTAATTATTTTGGAATATTATTATTATTAAACTAACAGTTGGAAACGCATTAAATTTTCAAGAATTTGTAATTTAAGTAACACAAAAAGGTACCTTCAACATAAGGTTATTTCACTGTAAAAGTAAAACAAACATACCAACAAAATCCATTTGAAAATTTCTCCAGGCTCTTTTTTAGGTTTTACTCTGTATGATCTAAGAACATTGGCAACAGTAGTATTATACCGTATCGTATTCCGAAGTGTAATTTTAACGCAATGATTGTTATTCATTGCTAAATTTCGAGACATCCTACACAAAGTTGGAAACATTGTGGACATTTTTGTTAATTGAAACCTTCGAATTAAAGCTGCTGGTGGCAAAAAGCTGAAGTAAAAACAGCAAAGTGCAGACGTATTGTTAATAAAATTAAAATTATTATATTTTTGATATCCACAGGTCAGTGCCCAGTGGTCACAGAACTAACAGAGCACAGATGCAATATGTTTTTATTTTCAAACGTGACATTGACATCTGTCCAAAATACGTTATGCTCAGTTTTGTCATTATACAAAACGCATTTTAATTTTTGACTTTTTGTTAATTTAATATTAGCTATTTGCTACAGATAAAGACCCTTCATAAAAGACTAGCTGATCCCCGCGACTTCGTCTGCGTCAATTTCTGTTATTATGACAGCGATTAAGAAGTTTAAAAAAAAAGTATTTCTGCGTAAATGATAATTTTAGTTAATATTATGTTGATAAAACTCTGCAGCAAATAATTGGCAATAATGCATTAATTTCGACCAAATGATTACCTTAAAAAAGGTTATAGTGAGTCAATTTTAAAAGATAGACATATACTGTCGGAGACATTTTTTTAGATCATTCAAAGAGGAACAATTCTTTCATACACATATTTTGGGTAACTCGAACCGTTTACGCAGCGCACGCAACGGAAGCTTTCAAGTATGAATATTTTCCCCCGTTTTTGTGACATTTTTCACTGCTGCTTCGCTCCTATTGGTCGCAGCGTGATGTTATGTATCCTAAAGCCTTCCTCGATAAATGGACTATCTAACACAAAAAGATTTTTTCAATTCTATCCAGTACTTCCTGAGATTAGCGCGTTCAACCAAACAAACAAACAAACAAACTCTTCAGCTTTATAATATTAGTATAGATTATGTTGATAAAACTCTGTAGCAAATAATTGGCAATAATGCATTAATTTCGACCAAATGATTACCTTAAAAAAGGTTATAGTGAGTCAATTTTAAAAGATAGACATATACTGTCGGAGACATTTTTTTAGATCATTCAAAGAGGAACAATTCTTTCATACATATATTTTGGGTAACTCGAACCGTTTACGCAGCGCACGCAACGGAAGCTTTCAAGTATGAATATTTTCCCCCGTTTTTGTGACATTTTTCACTGCTGCTTCTCTCCTATTGGTCGCAGCGTGATGTTATGTATCCTAAAGCCTTCCTCGATAAATGGACTATCTAACACAAAAAGATTTTTTCAATTCTATCCAGTACTTCCTGAGATTAGCGCGTTCAACCAAACAAACAAACAAACAAACTCTTCAGCTTTATAATATTATATAGTATAGATACGCCCGTTTCGGAGATAAACCGGAATAAACTGACACCCCTTTTTTAAAGGAAAGACCGCTCGCCGCACACAGAAGCTCCTCTGTGCCTCGATACAAAAATAACAGTAATTGTGCTTGATACTTATTATTCTAATATTTTGGTTATTTAATAAGCAGTACATTTAAAATATTTTTTTTCTTCTCAAAGAATCGGCTTTTTGAAGGCGGTCCTCATTTAAAAAAAAAAAGAAATTAAATAGTTATCATTTTTATTTCGTTTTTAGGGTTCCGTACCCAAAGGGTAAAACGGGACCCTATTACTAAGACTCCACTGTCTGTCTGTCCGTCTGTCTGTCTCCAGGCTGTATCTCATAAACCGTGATAGCTAGAAAGCTGAAATTTTCACAAATGATGTATTTCCGTTGCCGCTATAACAACAAATACTAAAAACCACATAAAATGAATATTTAAGGGGGGCTCTCATACGACGGTGGTACGGAACCCTTCGTCCGACTCGCACTTGGCCAGTTTTTATTTTAGGATATCATAATCTATATATATAAAAACTAGCTGTACCCGGCATGCGTTGCAATGCAATTTCTGCCTAGCACCTGCCTACTACCTACCTACTACCTACCAACTACCACTTAGGGGTATGAAAAATAGATAGTAGCCGATTCTCAGTCCTGCTGAATATACATATAAAATTTCATAAAAATCGGTCAAGCAGTTTCGGAGAAGTATGGTAACTAACATTGTGACACGAGAATTTTATATATATACTAGCTGAACCCGGCATGCGTTGCACTGCAATTTTTTCTACCTAGCACCTGCCTACTACCTACCTACCTGCCTACTACCTACCTACTACCACTTAGAGGTATAAAAAATAGATAGTAGCCGATTCTCAGACCTACTGAATATGCATATATATAAAGTTTCATAAAAATCAGTCAAGCCGTTTCGGAGGAGTATGGTAACTAACATTGTGACACGAGAATTTTATATATAAGATTGTGTTTTCACCATGACTGATTGAGGGATAAGATAAGATAAGAAAGATGAATCCCTATTTCCCTTGGTCACGGCATCACGCGTGAACGGCTGGACCGATTTCGCTAATTCTTTTTTTGTTGTGTTTGTTATTGTCAGGAGAAGGTTCTTATTAAAGAAAAAGTTTGCAAAATTGCGCTGAAAATTATGAAATTGAAGAATACTCAACCACCAAATTAAGTAATCCTGACTTATGTTACGATAGTGATTTGTTGGATTCATCTCCACCCCTAATAATACAAAGGCACCGGGAACGGGACCTAGGTATTCACGCGGGTGAAACCGCGGGGCACAGCTAGTTTAATAATAAAAATATTCATAGATTGGTGAGGTGTAGCTATGCTCGTTATCCTGTTCATTTTTAACCGCATTCAAAAGAGGGAGAGATTTGAATTAAGAAATTTGTTTGCTATCCTCTTTTTTGTATATAATATCATTGTTTGCTATTATATATCTATCATCAAAATCAACACAGTACAATTTTGTAGTTTAAAAAAGTTTTTACGTTTATTGGCAAATCAAATATCTTATGATTTTATTACTTGGTTGTGGGGCTCGTTAACAAAGTAAACACTAGATAAACATTCATATAGGTACCTGCATCGCGCAGACCCTCGGATAAGGTAAACGTCCCTTTATTCGGTAAGTTAGGCTCTTACATTTTTCAGGGTTTTTTTTATGAGTTATGTACTCATGATATTGGTGAAAGTTCTATTATAATGAACGTATGTATGTTTCTAATTATTTTGCAATTACTTTAAAGTATAAATATGTATCGTATTTTGGAGACCACTTTATTTAATACTATACAATTTGTTTGTGGAACTTTTGTTCGTTCGCGAGCTTGTGTATTTTATGATTATGATTTTTCTTGTAATTAATGAAAATGGATTGATAAAAACAAAACACTAAATAGCTTAACAATTACGACAAGACAATTTTAATTTCTGACACTACAATTAAAAAAGACTCCGTACTAATCTATAATTAAACTAAATATAATTTTAACAGCTTATCATTAGTGCTAAAAATAATCCAAATTAACATACTATGATGAAGTAAGGGGCATTCACCTTAGTCTAGCAGTATTGATCCAGTACTTACACTAAAAGCTTTGTCCCTGCACATGGGAGGGGTGCCGGTGGCGGCGCATGTGCAAGTTGCACCGCACCCAGCCCTCGTTAGCTCAGTCCATTTCTGTCGCTCCAGCCGCGCGCCGGCATCCAGTGTTCAACATGAGGAGCCTAAAGACTAGACAGTTATAGTGATTGGTTGCCACTTCTGAGAGCAGTTGCTGAAACCTTTTGGCGTTGTGGAAGGTAACGTTTTAATCTTGTTATTATCTTATCTCATTAAGCTTAGAATCGAGGGGGTTGGATCTTTCGAAGGCACGTGCAGCGTTGGTGGTGCTTTTCGTCGTTGTCCAATTTTTTGTTTGTTTCTACACCTAGTACTTTCAAAGTTTGCTTTCCTATTGTATCTTTTTATCAACCGACTTCAAAAGAAGGAGGTTGTCAATTCGTCTGTATGTTCTTTTTTTGTATGTTTGTTATATATCGATATCGACGGCAATGGTGTGTCGTTTTCGAAAATTTTGAAATAAATCCATTACAATTATTTTATTCAATTTTACATACATATAGCTACATGGCAGATGGCTTGGCCCGGGAATAGTCTAGCAGTATTGATCCAGTACTTGCGGACAAAGCCTGCCTCCCCCCCCCACTCCCCAGCCTCGCAGACTCAGGGGGCGGTGGCCAGGGACTGCGCGCGCACATGCATGCTGCACCACGCCCTGCACTCGGATCGTCCATTGATTTTTGCCATTTTGAGAATAATCGTCTGATGTATGTCTAATATTTATTAAAAAAATGCGAAGAACTAGAATTAATTTTACATTGGCTGGTTATATATTTGACATAACTTATAGGCAGCGCGCACATAGACTGCTTCAAGCTGCGACCGCATGGTGCACTACGGACTTCTATAACCGCCGACGGACTGCCTGAAGCACTTCGACTGCTTTTGTTTCGACTATTTGACTCATCTGCATTCGCTCATCTTGGTTGATAGTTAAGTGTTTGATTTGATCAGATCGTGTGTCGGCGGGCGGCCTTAATCTGAAACTAAATTCGTTTTAAATAAGTGTGTATTTTTAGCTACGAAAACAATACTGTAAAATTGGGTAGAGTTATTTAAAGTAATAATTAAGTGTAACAACTGTTTGTTATAGAACCCAATTGGCACCACCTTGGAGAAGAAAGCGTTCGGAGTCGCGAGACCATTGCGTCAGGCAGCACGGACACCAGCTATACGCCGCACCTCAGGTAGCGCTACTACAGCCGGGACGTTTTTGGTTAGTTACAAATTTTATTTTATTTTCTTTCAATATAAAATTACAGTTCAATAAGCAGGTGTCATATCGATCCCAAGTCTATTCTTTTGACTGCGTGATAAGAAACAAGAATTTAATTTTCCCATAAAATGGTTTCAGGTAACGTTGAACATGCTGAACGCTCTGGAGAGTGAGATTGATGTCGACGAGCTCAGCGGAGAAGTCAATTTGGAGTTTGAGGCTCCCAACGAAGAAGTGGCCACTGTCTAGATGGACGAGTTTCAGTTTGTTTGAGTTTGTTGGGTGTGTTAGGCTAAGCGGGCACGGCCGAACTGTTACGCAGAGCTGCTACCTTCACGCTCCTCGCTGGTGAACGAGCTCCACCATCCCCGATTCAGCTCACACCCTCACTGTCCTCGTCTCCGAGGTGCGTCTGCACTTCCCTCCAAATTATTTAACTCGGTGGTCTTCTGACTTCTTAGGTCCCTTCTCCTCTCCGTTCCACCTCCTTTTATTTCTTCTACCTTGACAATATGTTGAGTCATTCGTTTATTTTGTATAACCTTCTCCGGCGTCCAACCTCCCACCCGTATTCAGGTGTCCCCATTAAATATGGTTTACTCTTTATATCTTTTATCCCCGTTCGCTTTAAAGGGGGGTGATTGTAGCCTCTTTACGATATGTTAAACATACCTAAGTGCATCTTATGACACAGGGCGGACCCGACGAGTCTTGGGTCAGCCGTTTGTCCCGTTTAATGTTAGTGTTACTTTCGTTAAGTCCCATTTCTAAACCCGTGAAGGGTGTACCATCCCGCTCCGGTCCACTTGTGGGCCGTTGAGGCGTTGACTTTAATTTACGTATTAGGTGTACGATTAACATTTTTTTTTTGAAAGCGATGAGTTACGTATAATGAGTTGAAAATAATTTACCTGATTTGTCAACTTATCTCTGGAAAGAGTTGCCTTATTACAAATGCATACTGTTTTAGACTAGTTAATAGAATAGAATGTGATTATTTACAAAGAGAGAGAATTAAGTATAGTATACCTTGGGATTCGGAGTAACAATTTGTATTTGGATTTCTGTTGGGCTTAATGCAACTTCAAACCTTTCTTAGCGTTTCGTTGAATTAGGCACAATAGCGTGGATAGTCCGTTTGTTGCTGGAAGATAAATATAATATTTTGTTACACTTTTTTCCAAGTGCCTTTGGGCAGAATAGTAAGCGTTATCCGAAACCCCTAGGGCTTTTTATATATATTCGGTAACAGTTCGGCTAACCCACATTTCGGTTTTGTTATATTAAGTTGCGTTTTGATGTTGTCCACTGGCGGTTGATGACGTTTTGTCTCAATCATTTCGAACCCATTTCTTGGCCTCATAAGTATGTTAATTTAAATGTTTGATGAGATTATTCAGAGTTCCGTTGTTATAATTTATTGTACGTCTGTGGGTTATGTTGACACCCGTTAATTTAAGACATGTAATGTAATAATTTGTGATTTTGAACCTGTTTGCTCCTAGTTAAGTTTTAAGTGATGTTTTGATGTATTTAGTTCAACGCGTCAGTGGGCCCGCAATCGTTCGGTATCGAACTGAGTAACTCGACTCATAGGCATAAATTATAGCAAATAATATATATTATGTAAAGACATTTACCTCATTCCGTCTTCCACGAGTGACTTTAGGTCGGTATCGAAGGTTTAAGATTTTTTTATAGACATTTTTTCCATATATTAGCATAATAAGAATATATGTATTTTCGCGCTCGTCTGAACTCTTTTGAGGGACGCTATACTCTTTTATTTTATGCCAGTTAATTTCGTACTGCCCAGTACAGTTGTTCTTGTTTTGTCACTTGTTAACTTCCCGGTCCTTCCGGCGTAAGCCGGGTTCATAGCAATAATAGATTAGGGTTCTCGCTTAGCGTTCCTCAAGAGATCGTCGAGCCGTTGTTAGGCCGAAGCCTTGGATCCAGACACCGACGCGACGTGGTTCTCTTGCTTTGGTGTGTCGAGACGGTCTTAGAGATGGCATCCGGTGTGCATTAAGCTGGTGTTTTTATTATAATTTTATTCTTCGCGTCGGCCCTCGTGTCTGGATTTAGGGTTTCATTCATATTTTTTGCATATATGATATTTTATCAGATTTATTATTTATATACAATAGATTGTTTATTTACAAGAAATTATTTATTTTTATACAAAAATATATTTTTACTGAGAGAGGGGGAGAGGGAGGGTGGGTGGGATACGTGTGGGTAGTGGACGGCGTGCGAAGAGATGTCATGTAGGTGTGTGGGTGTAGAGCGGGACAGACCGGCGTTACCATCAGCGCATGCGCGTCGCCAGGAGTGCGATGATGGCGACACGGCTGGCGAAGGTGGAGGTCGGACCGTCGGTTATTTAACATCTAGAATTACCGTGGCTAGGGAGCGCCTTTCAGTCCCTCAGCAGTTTGCTGTTGGCTTGTGTAACATCTTGTTTAATAACTCCCTCTAGGCTGCGTCGAGAACTTTACCGGCGGTCTCGAATCCTTTGGAGACCTAGGCTTTGGTCCGCGTAGACCTGAGAGGTGACAAGGTCGGCCCTGCGTGCACACGCAGGGCCGGCCGACTATGGGCTCCCGCGAGCGCCGGCGTCTCCCGCGCCACGTGCCGTGGTCCGCCGTGCCCGCCCGTCAGCCATGTCGCCACTCAAACTGCCCTTCAGTTTATTTGCAGCAATAACATTTGTGCCGGATTGCAATGCAAGTACCTTATCGTTTCCTCGTTTTTGGGGAACGAGTTTATTTCCGAAAGTGTAAAAAAATAATCAACAAGTAAATATTGTCACTGCCTTCAAAATTATCTGCATATTGCGCCAAACTCAGGTAGAAGCCGTGGGTCTAAAGAGATATTTAAAATTTATTTTGCAATGTTCGATATGTTTGTGTTGTTACATGTAGACACCTACATGTGAGGGGTCAAGTTTTGGTCGAAATTATTACTCATGCGTAATCGAGAAAAAACTGGGCACCTCAAATGTAGGATGCAATGAGAGAAATTATTTAAATTTTATTTATGATGATGCATGTATTATTACACAGTAATTACAAGTTTTGTAAGTATATGTCGCAGCCAAATAGTCGAGGTTAGCGCGTTGCCTGAACGCTGAACGCTGAGCCCAGCGCCGCAGTGAGGCGAGTGAGCGGCCTTCGTGTGCCAGAGGTGCTGGTTGTAACTTGTAGGCGTCTAGACATTCCATTGAAGCCGAAGTGCGATGATCGGGCTCAACGTTCAGGCAACAGACAGACCTCACGTCGTGGGCTGCGATACATACGCGTCGTGTAGTTGTTGTGTAGTGTTGCGTGCGTGTAGTGTAGTGGTAGTGGTAGTGCCACACCGCGGCCTTCGGGTCGCGGCCGCAAAGGCCGGCACGCCCAGGGAAGCACCACCCCCCCACTGGAGACCGGCGTCCGTGGCGGCGTGACGTCACTGCCATCGCCGTCGCCGCGCGGCGCTGCGTGTGTGGGGGAGCCGGAGCCCGCGCGCCGGCAACGTCTGCAGGCTGGCCGCGCGCCCGCTCGCAGACGGCTCGGGGCAGCCGATCACCTCGCACCTGTGATCCGCTGCCTGCTTGCCGGCGCTAGGAGCAGGCGGGAGTTACCGTCTGCTCATCTGTTGTACATACTTCTTCCTTCTAGGCTGGACGTATTTTAATGTTAATGGTTAAACGACTGGTAACATTAAAAAACGTATAAAAAATCCAAGTATATTGTTACCCCCTCGTAAAAATATTATTGGATTACACAATGCTTTGTAAATAGCAGATCTCTAAGGGTCTTTGATATTCTAAGACCTTTTCGGTCTTTTTCCTCTGTCCATTCCATTTTTTCATTATCACTAGGGCTCGGGATACGTAATTGCTAAGAGTTGGATATTAATGATGTATTTTATTGTTATTCAATTCTCCTTATAATTACTAGACTGTAGTTCTTTTTATAATGAAGTACATAATTTTCGTCGTCCAGGCCTAAAGTTATCTACTTCATTTGTAAAGTATCATTATAAGCTATTTTTAAGCTACTTTTAAGCATCACATGTTCAGCTATTTTTAAGCTACTTTTAAGCATCACATGTTCAGTAAACATGATCAAAAATATGTGATAAAACATAATATAAGAAACAACCTGTTTTATTTCATTTTACCTTTTCATTTAGGTACTTATAATTAGTCCAGTCAAAATAGACAGAAAAACCTTGTAAGTTTGCATAAATTCGCATAGAGCTAAAAATTGGTGGAAGTCTCAAGTACACCATTGTGAAAGAAATATCAAAAATCCAACACTGAACCGACTTGTGCAAAAAAAATACACAAGGTCCAATGCCAATAATATAACCTTATCGCATTTTCCTTATAAATGGCAAGTATTTTCGCAAAAATAGGTCAGACATACGTTGTATATATCATGCAATTATCTATAAAATTGTCTCAATACTTTTTCCCTACGGATTCCGGAGATGATATCGCGTTGACGAGCATTGAAGGATAATTGCACAGGGTGTTAAGAAAACCCTGTCCGATCCGTTAAGGTGTTGTTAGGTATCGATATCTGATTACATTAGTGTAGAAAAAAACTTTTAACAAAAAAAATAAACCGCCGAAAAAACTGAAAAGCAAAAAAAATAATATTTGCAGTCGGGGGACGGTTACTTGGAACAATTCATTACAGGACCCCCGACTGCAAATATTATTTTATATTATATTTAATATATAATATTATTTTTTGTTTATTTTTTTTGTTAAAAAGTTTTTATTTTATATTTTTTTGTGGCTACTTCGAGGTATACAATACCCTTTCCAATATAATAAGAATTATCAAAATCGGACTACTCTGTAAAAAGTAACGTGGTCTAACATAAAAAAAAAATATACGCGTCGAATTGAGAACCTCCTTCGTTTTTTTCGTCGGTAAAAAATTGGAAAAAAGAAAAAAAATATATAACCTAAAAAAAATATTTTTCTCAAAAGTTGAGAGAGAGAGTCCGTGTCGTCACAGGTGCTACCAAATGATCAAAACAAAAGGCCGCCAATAATATCGACGAAAATGGTGTTGTATCTCAAATTTAGGGATTTTTTCAGCAAAAAATGGAAGTTTCAAAATCCATTATTATTGTTACTATCATAAATATCCCAAATTTTAATATTTTATTTGGGCATGTGATTGTGATACCTAAGTATATCACCCTTTCGGGTCGGACGGGGTTTTCTTAACACCCTGTATAATAGTCATATTCTACACTAGCTGTGCCCGCGACTTCGTTCGCGTGGATGACGAAACTTATCAATGAGTTTTTTGTGTAAAGTGCTATTTGTGTAGAACGTTATCTATCGATCATACCTCTGGCTAGTCTCATTCGCCTAGCGTGTCTCGATGTGGCAGAAAGAGATGGTCTCTTTCTGGAAGGCATCGTGTAATAAGTATATCCGTATTAAAAATAAAGAAATCTTTAAGACTATCTAATCTATACATATAATAAAACAGTAAATTACAACATCAATCAAATCGTAGACGGTTGTTAGCTATGTTTAAACATGCTATTACATCTAGCTGATAAGAGGTGGAGCTTTAAATTTCCAATTTTTTTTTCTCATCTGCACACGTACAATCGGGGACACTCAGGCCTTATCACTTTTAAAAATTTTTAGCTTGGTGAGCGACGCAGGCTACGAACGCGGAGCGGAGCGCTAGAGATGCAAATATAAATGTTAACTGTTTTTGGGCACTATATTAAAATACAATCAGAAATAAGGAGGCGTTGCCGCGTGTCGCTAGCGTTAGAAAGAGCGCAAGCGACTCGAACCGTTTCTCGACGGTAAGGTGATAAGGCGTGAGTGTCCCCGATTGTACATTGGTATTATTGACATATAAACAAGATTCAATGTTATTTATTAATTTAATATATTCAATGTTATTATTTAGATTTGACATATTTCATATATCACCTACTTGATTTATTAATTACCTTGATTTATTATTATTTAATTATGAATGTCATTTGTTGATTATTGAGATTTGTGTATTTATTATTATCAATTCATGGAGATTACTCATTTGGCGTACAAATGAGTAATCTCTAGGTAAAACATGCTGCACCATAAGTTACACACATGTTTATACAATCTCCCAGTTTTTGTTTTTTTACAATTAAATAAAGCTGCATGGTCATTTGGAGTTTGTACAGAGAGGGATGGAGCCCATACAAAATCGGCTACAGAAAATTATTTTTTAATTTATTTTCCTTACGCAACCATCCAAACGGATATAAAAATAAATAAACTCCGTCGAGCATGAAACCCTAGAAAAGTAGAGAAATACTTGTTAAAATGATGTTGAAATATAACTAATTAAAAAAGCCCTTTGAACCACATCAAAGCTTTCCTATTCTTTACGAAAGTAAAGTTATACCTTGTGGACTTGTTTACGCAATGCCTTACTTTACAAGTTGGTGGAAATGACACAAAAGGCGTATAATATTTGAGTTATATAAAACACTCATCGAAAAACATTTCGAAATTAATTAGAAGGGCCTTTATATTTATCGGGGATCGATATTGTTTAAAGCAATTATCTATATCCGCATTTTTATGTTAACTTACAAAATAGTTATTATAAATAATGCAAATGTACTGCTTGTACTCATTGTAAGATGGTAAAGTATGTATATTGTACAACAAAATGTAGTTGGTTTATTTTTAAAATTTTGACGTATTTACTAATGTGCAATTTAGAATTCGTAAATCTGAAAAAATAACTTAAAAAACTTAAAATAAAGTTTGTCCCTGGTATTGGTAAAAAATTAAGAAGATTCCAGTAAAAGAAAATACAATCTGTTTCATGATTTGTTCTGTTTGTTGCTTGGTTAATGTTAGCTTCTGGAAATAACTTAAATATAGCAAAGTGTTAGTGTCTCGCCCACGATACGGGTACCTACTTATCTAGAGCGTGTAGGACATGCTCCAGCCAGCTTTGTTTGTTCCTTCGAATTGACCTGGATTCAGATGGTGGATTATCAAGTATATTACTGCATCTTGGGGGAAGTCCATTTTCAACAAGTGAACCTGGCCTCACCTTCATAACAGCTCGAAATAACCCACTCTAAACAAAGACCTCTGTTCCCTCTAGATTTTCCTATGCACTTTTCTCTTCAGGGCTTGCTTTTGTCCCGACGTTTCCTCCATCCTTTATAATATCGTTCTATCGTATATAATATTATGCTCATGGCTTATAATATTAACTTAAAATGTTTGATCAAAAAAATAAAAACGAAAAAGAATTTAGGTACCATTTGGAAGAATGAAAATAATAGAATCTTATATCGATTTTTATAAGTAAATGTACTTGTTTGGTTCAGTCTTTGAGTCTGTATTACTTACTGTGTTAAAAATCATCAAACCCGACATGAAATCGCTCATTTGGAGCGACAGTGACACAATTGCAAAAAAATGCGAAATCGACTTAATTACACCACAACGATCACCATAATAATCTTCGTTAGAAATGAAAACGTCATATTTATAAGTTCCAAAAAAGCCCGCTAGAGAACGAAAAGACGTTGTTGAAATATTGCATTTTCGCGCGCGAATTCCGAGCGACAACGGCAAAACATTCATTTGCGCGGAGATTATATAGTGTACTAGCTGTACCCGGCATGCGTTGCAATGCAATTTTTTCTACCTACTACCTACCTACTACCTACCTACTACCTACCTACTACCTACCTACTACCTACCTACTACCTACCTACTACCTACCTACTACCTACCTACTACCTACCTACTACCTACCTACTACCTACCTACTACCTACCTACTACCTACCTACTACCTACCTACTACCTACCTACTACCTACCTACTACCTACCTACTACCTACCTACTACCTACCTACTACCTACCTACTACCTACCTACTACCTACCTACTACCTACCTACTACCTACCTACTACCTACCTACTACCTACCTACTACCTACCTACTACCTACCTACTACCTACCTACTACCTACCTACTACCTACCTACTACCTACCTACTACCTACCTACTACCTACCTACTACCTACCTACTACCTACCTACTACCTACCTACTACCTACCTACTACCTACCTACTACCTACCTACTACCTACCTACTACCTACCTACTACCTACCTACTACCTACCTACTACCTACCTACTACCTACCTACTACCTACCTACTACCTACCTACTACCTACCTACTACCTACCTACTACCTACCTACTACCTACCTACTACCTACCTACTACCTACCTACTACCTACCTACTACCTACCTACTACCTACCTACTACCTACCTACTACCTACCTACTACCTACCTACTACCTACCTACTACCTACCTACTACCTACCTACTACCTACCTACTACCTACCTACTACCTACCTACTACCTACCTACTACCTACCTACTACCTACCTACTACCTACCTACTACCTACCTACTACCTACCTACTACCTACCTACCTACTACCTACCTACTACCTACCTACTACCTACCTACTACCTACCTACTACCTACCTACTACCTACCTACCTACTACCTACCTACTACCTACCTACTACCTACCTACTACCTACCTACTACCTACCTACCTACTACCTACCTACCTACTACCTACCTACCTACTACCTACCCACCTACCTACCTACTACCTACCTACCTACTACCTACCTACCTACCTACCTACTACCTACCTACTACCTACCTACCTACTACCTACTACCTACCTACCTACCTACTACCTACCTACCTACTACCTAATTGTTTTTTTTTTTTTTAATGTACAAAAGTATCCTATGTCCGTCTCCTGGCTCTAAGCTACCTCCCCACCAATTTTCAGCCATATCGGTCCAGCCGTTCTTTAGTTATAAATGGTGTAACTAACACGACTTTCTTTTATATATATATATAGATTATTATCTATGGGAGCGCCCCTCATAGTGTGCACGTGTCAGGGAGTTACATCGTCTCTAAGGCAAATATGACATGTTTTTAAATTAAACTTAGGAACTACAAAGACGCAATTGTACTTTATGACAATTTTAAACTTGCAAAAATCATAGTTTTATAGCTACACTAGCTGTACCCGGCATGCGTTGCAATGCAATTTTTTCTACCTAGCACCTGCCTACTACCTACCTACTACAATAGATCCTAAAATAGATAGTAGCCGATTCTCAGACCTACTGAATATGCATATAAAATTTCATAAAAATCGGTCAAGCCGTTTCGGAGGAGTATGGTAACGAACATTGTGACACGAGAATTTTATATATAAGATATACAACATACAATAGTCATAACTACCAAGACTTTCATTTTCTAGGGTAACAACGACGCAAGTGTAAGTATTAAAATGATTTTTTTTATTTTCCCTCAGATATGGACTGATTATTAAAAAAAAAAAATCTTTTATTGTGCTTAATGTTCAAACTACAAAAGTAAAATAATAGAAGTAGCAATTAGCTGTAAGAAATATAATTATAAAATCTTCATAAGTGTTACGAAAAAATCTTAATAATGGTGTAGTGTAAAATAATAAATTTGCAATTGTGTCACTGTCGGTCGTTCCAAATGAGCGAAATATTTTTTGTCGAAATTGGAAATATTTGCTGAAGCTTTAGCACGGCTTTAGGAAGCTTAAAATAATATTTTTTCTATTTAGAGCTTGTAAACAACTTTAAACAACGCCATGTTTCAGGTGAAAACCTTTTGCTAATTAAAAATATCGGTCTATTTTGTAATGAACTTTTATTACTATAACGCGAAATAGTTCATTTGAGTCGGCGTTATGTTGCTCTTTTTTGGACAAACGAATATTACCAAAGCCGACCAGGCACGTGTATCGATTAAATTGCAGCTTCAGTTGTATTCGGCTAAGAGCACGCATGTGCAGGGGCCCCGCCTCTCGCGCGGGGGTACATGCAGCTTGTTACGCCCAGCCAGATTAATTGGGTATCGATCTGTCTAGAACTTTCTGCCGCCGGGATGAGTTTATGCAAATTTATATCCGCCCTCGTGTAGGTCAGGGCTGTTTAAATTGGATACGATCGCGGGACAATTCAAAACACTATTTAGAATGGAAGGCCGTAGAAACCAATACAATTGCTATTCAACTTGTTTTTTTCTAACAATGTAAATAATATCATTATTATAATTGTACAAAGTACATAAATTTGTTGAATTGCATTATTGTGCATATTGCAAAGTTACATTTTACTTAGTGTTCAGTTCTCGATTGACCGTACAAGTGTGCACACAAGTTATTTTAATATCACGTTTGATTTTAATTAAATTACTTTATTTTCTGCAAATCATCAAGTTTTATTTATCAAGTGTAACTCAATCAAGATTATCAATCTATCAAGACAAAAGCAACAACTCCAACAATAATGTTGTGTTAGTACAAAAGAATCCAAAATTTTAGACCATTAATAAATACACAATACAATGAGATTCGATTGCGGTATCCGTTCGGAACAAGCCGAATTCTGAAGTAAATTAAGTAGAAAGTTTGTTAATCTTATTAATGTGAAGTGTAATAAAATACCTTTTCCAAATCTTTTGCCATAATATAACACTGTAGTGTCTAAACCACACCCGATCAAAGGAGAATCCCTTTACTGCTTCGTGATTCTAAGCCAGGGAATTCGTTTCGATGACGCTTTAGTGGGCGCCTTGAAGAAGCGAGTGCGCCACAGAATTGGTGCCTTCGCGGCACCTGACGTGATCCATCACGCCCCGGGCCTGCCCAAGACCAGGTCTGGTAAGATCATGCGGCGCGTATTGTGCAAGATCGCGGTAGGCGACAAGAACGTCGGCGACACCTCCACCCTCGCCGACCCATCCATCGTCGACTTGCTGTTCAAAACCCGACCTTAAAATGTGATTTTAGATAGAAGCTTCGATTTCATTTTGGTTCCTATTTCAATGCACGGCCTTTACCATAATTCATTGCCATCCCAGTTAAATTTAGCTTCTTTTCTAGTCCAGTTAAATATCCGTCCGCATTTTTTTTGACAAGGCCATGTTTATTACTAAATCCACGTACATTCAAAATTATTGCTTTTTCATCACCAGTAATCATCTATGTAATCAATGGTAATCATAATGCTGATATTAATATTTAATACTTATGTAGTTATAATGAGAAAATGTGAGGTTTCAAACATGGGACTAGTTAAGAGCAAAATACACAATAATTGTGTAGTAATTGTAGGATTTATGTAATGACTTGTGGAACCACTGTATAGGTCCTGAATCCTGAGGATACATGTGTCGGCTCGCATCCGTGGCTTGCATCGCAACGATGCTTGAGAACGAACTAAGCTTACTCACGAATGTGTATCAATACCAAAATGTTGATTCTAGGTCTATCAGTGGCGGATTAAGACATTTGCCGCCAGCAGGCTATTCAAATTTTGCCTCCCCTTCTGATCTCTGCATTTCGATACCCTACCTACACGACCAAAAGACGTTGGAAGAAAATATTTTAGAATTAAAAGACTAAAGCATGTTTCTTTGTTTTAAAAAAAAATATATCATGAAAAATTAAGCACTGATTACAGTCATTCTAAACCTGTCCAGTAAATTTTCTAAACTAATAACATTTATTCTAAACCAGTTTAGTAAATTTTCTGAGCTTCTAAATAATGTAATCCATGAAATCAATACATACTTACATACAGCAGCATACGAATTTCTAGTAAGCAAGATACTGATATTTACATCATTGGATTCCAAAAATAATTGCACAGTTTCTAAACAATTGGTATTCTCATCACTCAGACTAGAAAAAAAATCAAAAATAGGAAAATGTGTACAAATCTCCAGTCTTCGACACCGAATCTCCAGTAATCGACACCCAGTCATCGACAGTTACCAGTTACAGACACCCCAGTCATCGACAGTTACCAGTTACCGACACCCTAGTTATCGACTATTACTTATAATGTGTATAGATCTGCCAAATAATCACCCCATTAGTGGGTCTTCAAAATAAAATTACCTGTTTAATAAGTATGCATTTATTTTCCACTGTACAATAACCATATTTCTCTTTCTAATGTGTATTAATCATACAGGGTGTTAAGAAAACCCTGTCCGACCCGTGAAGGTGTTGTTAGGTATCGATATCTGATTACAAAAATGTGGAAAAAATGGGAAAAAAAATAATAAAAAATAAAACATAATTTTTTTTTTTCTCAAAAGTCTAGAACTCTAGAGAGAGAGAGACAGTCGGCGTCGTCACAGATGCTACCTAATTGGTGTTATAGTTTTTGTTTTAATCTCAAATTTATGGAATTTCGGGGCAAAAAATGGTCATTTCAAAATCCATTATTATTAGGTATTTCTATCATGAATATTCCAAATTTGATATTTTATTTAGGCATGTGATTGTGAACCCTATATCACCCTTTCGGGTCGGACAGGGTTTTCTTAACACCCTGTATAAATACAAGACAGGAGATATTGACAAGTTGACTAGCCCTCTTTGTGTTTGTTTTGATCAATTTGATAATTTTTGAAGTGAAAACTTCTTTAGCGGCGTTGTACCTACACTTTTTTTGTATCTAATGGGTAAGAAATGTTAAACTTGCGTCAGGTCAAGGGCGGATCCAGCTTTGGTGCCAGGGGGTGGTCACATAGTCGTGGTAAAGTCTCAAGAAGCAAGGGCGTACCCAGCTTTTGACCTAGAAGGATTTTTTTTATGCTATTTAACCCGACGCAAAATATTTTTTGAACTTTTGTTCTCAAAGGTCTCAAAAATTGTAGAGTAGGTATTACTTAGTAGAGTAAATAAACCCATAAAACAGGCAACATTTCTAAATTCTCAGAAACAGCATCGATTTTGACGACAGGGTGTCAGCTGAAGGCCTACCCATATTATCTAAGATTAAAACTTACAGCTTTTAAATATTAATTCTAATCGGAAAACAACAAAAATACTTTATGACAGATTACCTAATATTAAGACACAAAGACAAAAGATTCTAACGTTTACACTTAACAATATAATTAATAATATATTTTTACAAACACAATACACATCAATATACTCAGGAATTACCAGTCGTTTCATTACCTACTTAGCTTGGCACCGACTCCAAAAATAGTTAAATTGTATTATTGGTTAATCGTAGTTTAGGTTAGGTTTATTAATATAGGTAGGTTATAGAATTATTTTTAACTTTTTAGTGCTTTTATCGATTTTTGAAGTCGGTTTTTTTTTTGTAAAAAAATTTTTACATTTATGTTTTTGGTGGGAATCCCACCAAAAACATAAATGTAAAAATTTTTTACTGGTAATTCCTGAGTATATTGATGTGTATTGTGTTTGTAAAAATATATTATTAATTATATTGTTAAGTGTAAACGTTAGAATCTTTTGTCTTTGTGTCTTAATATTAGGTAATCTGTCATAAAGTATTTTTGTTGTTTTCCGATTAGAATTAATATTTAAAAGCTGTAAGTTTTAATCTTAGATAATATGGGTAGGCCTTCAGCTGACACCCTGTCATCATCCTCATGATAATTTCCATCAAACGAAACCCAGTGCCCCGCATCTCACATCCAACGAATTCCCGCTACATTCACGAGGTCATCTTGGCTTCATCATCAGATCTGCTATTAGAATGGTTCTTATTGAACGTAAATGCTTCACTTGTTGAAGAAAATACCAAAATCACTATACGTTTTCCTATAAAATTTGAAGAGTTCCCTCGATTTCGCCAAGATTCCATCATCAGATCCCGACTTGGTGACTATGGGACCATTTGGGAAGTATACCCTTTCCAACAAAGAAAAAATATTTCAAATCGGTTGGAAAGCAACGGAGTTATGCGCGAACAAACATAAAAAAAAAAAAAACATACAAACATCCGAATTGAGAACCTTCTCCTTTTTTTAAAAGTCGGTTAAAAAAGGAAAGCCAAGTTCAATACACAAAAAGAATGGACATCTAAATGAGTGCCAAGTTCTATGCAAAATCTAAATATGTATACTTAGAGCAAAATAACATTATGAACAAGTATTAAACTCTATTTCTTTGCTTTATTGGATACCTATAACAATTGCTGTCATTTAAAAATGTAAGGTCCTAAAGTAGGTTACATTTGACTTGGCCAATTTTCATTACATCAGTCATTTTATTTATAAAGTTATTCATATCATCTCACATATAATATATATGTATTTTAATTCTGATAAAAACTGGCCAAGTCAAATCTAACCTACTTTAAGATCTTGTCTTGTCTTGATCGAAACAAAATTGTAACTAAACCTCTAAAAATACGTAAAACTGGTCGAAAAATCTCAGAAACGATTACATCTACTTACTGAAGGCCGAATGATGATTAATCTCAGCAATTAATAGTTAACTACTGTGACCATGTTTCACATCTGCCAGGCGTCCCATGACGGCTCTCATTTTTTTCGTTATTTTTTTATTCACCTATATTTTTCGTTAAGCCAATAAAAATGCGATTTTTTTTATTTACATCTTCCTCATTAAGTCTTTATTTCTTCATAATTAAAAGAATTACATAATATTGTAAAATTGAATTAACAATATGAAAAATAATAAAATTATTACATCTATGTTTATTTTGAACAATACACAATTTGTTATATAATTATGATCTTTTAATATGAAGAATTAAGTACTGCAAGAACTACTACTTATATTAATAATGTCCCTAGTCTACTTACAAAGTTTTGCTGTCAGCGGTCAAGTAGTTAATAGTATATTTATTTTAAAGATCTTATTTTCTATCCAATTTACCAAAAACTCTTACATAAATTGATAGTTAGATTCATCCTACTTTTATTAGAGTACATCAAAATATGCATATGACCATTATATTTACTCAAATTGCATAGTCACATTGTGTTGTAAATATTCTTTCTAAATTGTATATTATTATGCCATACTTGGATAAAACAGTTAAGACAAGAAAATAGTTCAGACATTACTTCTTCAGACTATCATTCTTGGTTAAAACAGCATCTGTAAACAATAATATAAAGTCAAAGTAATGTCTAACAAAAAAGTAGGCAGTGATATTTAAGTGAATAGTATTTGATTATTACCTCTTAATGTAAACTTCTTAATATTAATACGGAATTTGAAATCTAAAACAGTCAGATACTATTTTCCACTTTCCTTCGACTGCTACAATGACAAACGTTTCTTGAAATGGTTTTTTTGTTTCATCGTTTTGATAAGTAACTTCTCCACAAGCTTGAATAAGGTAGGTTAGCTTGGTTGACGTAAAAGAAATCGGTTGTGCGTCTAACGTTCTGAGCTGATGACTGCTGGAGGGTAAATCCATGAGGAACTTCTGTATCTTGCCATTACCAGTGATTCCATTGCCATTCCACACTAACAGACCAGTGTCAAGGTAAAGTTTAGAAGTTAAGTGACGACTGCTGTCGACTTGCTTATAAAACACTCTTGTAAATTCTTCAGCAGTTTCACATGAGTTGTCAACATTTTTAAAAGTCGCTTCAGACATGTTGAGAAACTAAATTATTTTATGTTTTCACCGGTGTAACGATTTTATTACATGCGGATTGCGAATATTGCAAACATGCGAGATCAACACACACAATAATAATGACCACAGAGTACAAACAAAATGTTTGCTCCACAGGGCACAGAGTAAAGTAATAATTGGGGTTTTTGCTCTGTGGCAAAATGAAAATAATATTAGGTTGGGGAAAAAGTTTCTTCACATTTTTTAAGAAAATTAAAAATATTTTATAATATAGTTTATTTACATTTAACTAAAGTATGTGGGACATGATCCCATTGCTATAGAAATTTTGGGACTTCTGATAATGTCTTTAAAAGTTAGCGCCACAGAGTACCTAGGTTAGGTACCACATGAGTAGATAAACGGAACAGAGGCAAAGCTTCATAAGAACGTGCAAAATTGTTACCTATTTTGTTAGGGTTGTCACAATAGGCGAAGACAAATCAAACAAAACGTTTTTTAAATAGTTTTAATAGTCAGTATGATAGAATAGTTTACAAATTACTTACTCTAAGAATTTTCTTGCTATAATTTTTGTTTTTTAAAAGAAAAAAATACCTACCGTGTTGTAGGTACAAGTTACTCTCTTCTTATTATAAAAAGGATCATACAATAAAATAAAGGTACTTGCTTGAAAAAGTAATAACCAAATATCTACTTACCTATTGTACTCCTTGGGATAGTTAAAGTATGATATATTTTTGTTTTTTCTATTATTATTCATACACACGGTACAATAAACAAATAAAAAATTATTATTAATATAATACCACGTTTTTACAACTTAACTTATAAAAACTTAATTAAACTTGCAACTAACAAAACAAACAGCGTGCGTCGGACTGACCCTTAGCCCTTAGATTGTACACTGGCTGTGCCAGCGTAAACTGGTTTTGTCCAGTCTCGCCGCGTATGCGACAAGCGGCCAGTGGACACGCACACAAGCCCCGCGCGCTTGTAGTAGTGCAACCGATTCGCGCGGTTGTTCGAAGCTTTGCCTCTGTTCCGTTTATCTACTCATGTGTAGGTACAGCAATATTTTTTTATTATCCGAAGATTCTGTCTACGATATTAGCAGTGGCGTAGCTACCTTTTTACGAAGGTACCACAAACACCCAGACCCGAGACAATGTAGAAAGTTGATTTCTACATTGACCTGACCGGGGATCGAACCCGGGACCTCAGAGCTAGCGACACCTTGAAACCAGTGCGTACGCCACTCGACCACGGAGGTCGTCAAATTGATATGTGTTGGAACTATTTCTAAGATTTTACAAGGATTTAGAAGAGGACATGGCATTTATAACTAGACCTCACCAGTGGTTCGTGAAAAGTTGTGCACGGCATGGCTGTTTTTAGTTACAGCGATGATGCTGGATTTTGGTCTAATAATGGATGGGACAGGCCAAAAACCGGATTCCACTTTTTACCCTCTGGCTAAGGTATAAATCTTTGCGCGTTGTTTTTAGCCGCACGAACAAATCTTTGTGAGAGGATCATGAACATTTTCATCTTTGGCCGGTTGTAATTTACCTGTAATACCAAACAATATACACTTATGTAGGTATAGTTATTATTTTAACTACTTAGCTTAGCTTTAACTTATGCCGCCGTCAGCGTCAGGTTCCCTCTGGTTCAGTAGAAAAATAAATATCTAATCTTCTGTCTTAAAAGTAGGCAAGTAACAGACATAGGTAGTTACTTTTGAACTAGCATGATTATAAAGTAATAATAATAGGTGTTTGTTGCTTCGATCGTACTATACCTCCCTACAAAAATAAAGTTTTCACTTTACAGGTACTAAGTGAATCAATAAAGAAACAAGAGACTTTAATTTTGGGTACAGCTAGGTAAGTAGAAATGGAGACTGGCAGTGTAAATAGGTACTTACTAGTAAGAATTTGAATCAGTCGCTATTTTGAGTAAGTGTTTAGTCTACACTATCTACACTAATATTATAAAGAGGAAAGATTTGATTGTTTGTTTGTTTGTTTGAAATGAATAGGCTCCGAAACTACTTAACCGATTTGAAAAATTCTTTCACTGTTGGGAAGCTACACTATCTCCGGTGAACATAGGCTATATAAAATTTTCAAAAAAGTTAGGGATCCATACTAAAACCTCAATAATGTAAACCAAGGTGTGAAAAAATTACCAAAAAACTTTCTTGCATCGCGTGCGCTGCGAAAACTATTGATTATAGAACAAAATAATGTACTACGTCTTTGTAGAACATATAATTATCTACAAAAAGTGTCGCGACAGCATATGTCTAACTATTACAGTTCTTTTTAATAATGTGTTAAATACCCGTGCGAAGCCGGGACGGGCCGCTAGTAAGTCAATACAATTAAGATAGGTAGGTACATCTAGGGATGCTACGTAGGTTCTATTCTATAAAAATGTTATAGGTAATGATTGAACACCATTTTTTGAATATCATTTAATCAGTTTAATGATATGTTCATTTTGACATGCAATCACATAAATCCCTTAATTACTATTACCCATTGAATGACTTCCGAGGGTCTAACTATACCTACCGTAATTATAATACGGATCAAGACTTATTCATATTATATAACTAAATAAATAGTGTAGGTACCTCACTTTAGTACATCAATATTGTAAATTAATATTTTTATGAAAATCTGTTGTAGGATTTTAGATTTTAAGCTCTTAGTGAAGTGTACTATTTGTTACGTGTTAATTAAAATATACTTTCGATGGTAGATCGTTGACTTTTAATATAAATTAGGCAGGAATATAAAAATTATACATGCGCAATTTATTGTAAATTTTTATTTGCTGGTTTTTTACAGTTCCTGCAGTTATACAGATTCCTAAATAACAATTCTGAGCGAATATAATACTTTTAATGTTTTCGAACAATAGGGAGTGTGATATGGCATGGTTTTAGAATCCAAACGGGCAGCAAAAAAATATTACTTACTCACTACAACCTACAACAGTAAGAGAAAAAAAGAACCAAAACAATGCAGGAAACTAATCTATCGTAATAATAATTGTTCCACAGAAAAGACATTACATAATTCTACAGTCGTAACCTAAGACCTAACCTATAGGTAGGTATACATTTATATCTACTCCTTACAATATTTCAACATTGTGCATCACAAATAGGTGCCATTAAATTCATAGAGTAGGTAAATAGATACCTACTACATTTTAATTAATTGGTTTTTCGCTTTAATACACAAAAACTGAGTTTCAAATAACATTTTTGTGCTGAGTTCAAACAAACATAGTAGGTAATTTAACAGTGTGACTAAATAATATCACAAGCTGTTAAATCTAACTGAAAATCAGGATATTCACAAAAGTCAAATAAAACGAATTATAACACTAAATTGGTGCAGTTTTTTTGTGCACATATTTATGTCAGCTAATCCTAGATGCTTATTCTTAAAAGTAATACCGATGCAATAAATAAGAAAAACAATGCAGAAAATTATAAAACAATTCAAAATGTCAAAAAGAAAAATGATCAGTCAACAACTAAAGTAAAAAAATATCCATGAGTCATAAGCTGTCCAATACTGAAATAATGTATGATTATACGGTTATATAATATTATGGTCCTTACTTCTAAACGAGTATACGAAAGATTCTATGTTGTATACCTATGGGTGATTACATGTAAACACTTATGTGAGTAGTGCAAAACTTGCATGTTATATTAAAATTTACGTATTATGGAATGATAGAATATTATTCACGAATATTCAAGTATCATTTCTGCTCCTACAGATATTAAAGTACAAATAGGCAAATCATTATTAGCAATTGTATGGTTGACTTATTATAATAATATGATGATAAATAGCGCAACATTGAATGATACAAGTAGGTATCACAAAGCGAAAAACAAAAATACCTAGATGAATTAATATTATCCAACAAATAAGTAGAACACGATTTTTTTAAGTCTAACCTGGCTACTTTTATATCACAATAAAAAAGGAAACCGATCCAATCGATTTTTGACAAAGTATAAATGCCAAACAATTAATTATAATAAAAAACATAATGTACTCTTATGCTATGAGAATCCCCACTTACGGTGTGCCTAAATGTTATTATACTTATCATTGGTGGCAACACTTCATAGACCTAGAATCAACATTTTGGTATTGATACACATTCGTGAGTAAGCTTAGTTCGTTCTCAAGCATCGTTACAGATCATGCCAGAGCCACGGATGCGAGCCGACACATGTATCCTCAGGATTCAGGACCTATACAGTGGTTCCACAAGTCGTTACATAAATCCTACAATTACTACACAATTATTGTGTATTTTGCTCTTAACTAGTCCATGTTTGAAACCTCACATTTTCTCATTATAACTACATAAGTATTAATATTAGCATTATGATTACCATTGATTACATAGATGATTACTGGTGATGAAAAAGCAATAATTTTGAATGTACTTGGATTTAGTAATAAACATGGCCTTGTCGAAAAAAGTGCGGACGGATATTTAAGCTGGACTAGAAAAGAAGCTAAATTTAACTGGGATGGCAATGAATTATGGTAAAGGCCGTGCATTGAAATAGGAACCAAAATGAAATCGAAGCTTCTGTCCTAAATCACATTTTAAGGTCGGGTTTTAAACAGCATGTCGACAATGGATGGGTCGGCGAGGGTGGAGGTGTCGCCGACGTTCTTGTCGCCTACCGCGATCTTGCGCAACACGCGCCGCATGATCTTACCAGACCTGGTCTTGGGCAGGCCCGGGGCGTGATGGATCACGTCAGGTGCCGCGAAGGCACCAATTCTGTGGCGCACTCGCTTCTTCAAGGCGCCCACTAAAGCGTCATCGAAACGAATTCCCTGGCTTAGAATCACGAAGCAGTAAAGGGATTCTCCTTTGATCGGGTGTGGTTTAGACACCACAGCAGCTTCCGAGATCCTGAGATCTTCGGTGAGGACGCCTTCGACTTCCGAAGTGGACATCAAATGCCCGGAGACGTTCAGCATATCATCAATACGGCCGGTGACCCACAGAAAACCATCACTGTCTCTTTTGGCGCCTGGAAATACCATTACAAAGTTAACGTTCCATCTTTGTTAAATGGTCAATCTACATGACGTTTTATAACATATTATAAAAATAGTACAATGATAGGTTTGGTCCTTATACAAACATATCTTTCAAATATATTCTATACGTACGTACAACATTATTCATTTCGTTGTAATAAAATATTTTGCAATGGTTAAGATAATATTTTACTTTATTATCTCATAGCGTAGCTATCTGTTCTATAATATGTAATTTTCTTTGAGAGATAAAATTAAGCATGGCTGGGACCTTACCGTCTCCAGTGCAGTAGTATCCTGGGAACTTGCGGAAGTAGACGTCTTCATAGCGGGCGTGGTCTTGCCACAGGCTGGTCATGATGCCGGGCCATGGGCGGGAGAACACCAAGTACCCTTCCCCAGGACCTTCAATCACATCGCCATTTTCATCCAGGATGGTAGGCTCGACGCCGAAGAATGGGAAACCCTAGAATGAAAAGCGTTATAAATTGAAAATGGTCGTGGCTGAAAACGTACGATTTGGAACGTTGGCATGTTATAATTCCACTTACAGCAGCTCCAGGCTTCATAGGGGTAGCAGCGGGGATGCTGGTGATAACGTGGCCGCCGGTCTCCGTCTGCCAGAAGGTGTCTACGATGGAGCAACGTCCTTGCCCGATCACGTTGTAATACCACAGCCAAGCTTCGGGGTTTATAGGTTCGCCGACGCTGCCCAATACACGCAGGGAATCCAGGTTGTGTCTACAAGAATTAATAAATGATTCAGTTTTGTGTCGACATGAATGTCTTTGTAAAGACATCGACGGGCGAGCCACGAGCTCACGGTAAAGCTCGCGGCTCGTCGAACCGCGGTAAAGCTTGCTCGTCGATCATCCCCTTTAGAACTACCGAATAACACTTGCCTTCTACAATCCCTTAAAATCATTTTGAAGGACATACGTATTGGTCATTTTCATGTTTGTAATTACAACACGCTAGTTCGATGCTGCTTTGTCTGTGCACTATTGATTTTGTAACCCTACCTATCGAGTTTGTTCATGATTTACTAATGTAGTATTGATTGGCTAACCTAGTTAGGCAGACCTATATTCTCATCAATTTATAATGCGAATTCGCCGACTGCAGGTCTGCATGAAAAATAAATATTCAGGCTGATCGACCGGGCTCGGTCAACTCATAAATTATTCGTGCTTTAGAGCTTTATGGGAAGCAGGTCATCGATTTAAAAATCGAAATGAAGTTAAATGAAAAGGAGAATGACCATTTCCAGTATCGCTTCAATCTAAATTGTGCCATAAGTTGGTGATAACAATAATTCCTTTATTTAATTTAAAAACCTATATCTAATAGTAGATAATCATAACTTCCCCGGACAAAAACTGATAAAAATAAAAGTTTTTGTTTTGTTTGTAGGTATCTACTTATCAACTTCGTGCATTCCTACCTACACTACACTCATTCAAAACGATACCATAAATAGTCACGCGAAGCGAGTGTTTTTGTGTTTCATTACGATTTACTTTTAAGAAGTGTCTTTTAATAATGTCATATCATGGGCCGCGTGGAATGCGTTTGTCACCGAGAGAATCACCACAGAGTACCTACTTTAAAAGGGGTTAATAATCATTACGTTATTAAGATTGGGGCACGCTTGTACCACCGAACGAGATTACTGGAGTACCTACAAGCAGTTCTTCATAATAATACGACATAATGAATTTCAAGTCCCAGCTCTATTTTTAGATGATATTTTTGACGAATATGTGTATGAAAATGTAAAACTTGATGTGTAGTTGTGTACCTACCACACTTCTATTTACTAAACTTATGTTTTGAGTGTCTGCAGTATTTATTTAAAATGCCAGTGTGATTCGCATTTCTAGTTATTATTTTATCATCATTTTTTTATATCAGTAGATTGACAAACGGAAAGATCTAGCTAAGAAAGAAGTAGCTACCTAAGTGGTCACCGTCGTCTATGGACATTTTGATTACCATTAGAATTGCTAACATGTTGATGATGAGGTACTAAAAAGTAGTCACTGTTCTAGCAGCATAAAGTAGGTGGAAACGAATTCCCCTACTGCTAGCACAACTTACAGATTACCTGGCCTCTGTAAAAACTCAATAAAAAAAGCTAGTTTGATTTTTCTTATTCTAACAAGATGAAATCTGTGGAAATGTTTCGTAAAAAGAATCGCTTTTTACAACTAATTCAATTCAAAACTACGGCAAAATGCGGAGAATTATTAAAAAAAAAATTACTGTGTTTAAAAGTACCTTAATCGTACTTTCTATTAAGATATATTACATTGTGGCACAATATATTTGATAACGATACTAAGTGCCATAGTCACTTGGTCATTCTCCTTTCAACTGCATTACAAAAACGTGTGTCATAACTACGGTATGGTGATTCGCGAAAACTTCTCTGCTAAAGATAGAAAAAAAAAAGCGGTGAAAATATTTGCATCAAAACTGAGGTTTGTCACCTTCCGTTATCCAAATCTCACTTTCAATTGTTAATGTGAGGTAGGTATATGAAATTGCTTGTTAAAGTAGTTAGCCTTAAATGTATTATCAATGTCACACTTCTTAGAAAGATTAGATCTGAATGACCTTTATTGACAGTCGAAACAGACCAATTAAACTTGAAGTTAGGTACTGTTCTCGCGAGTAACGTACAAATAAAATTGTATATCTCAATTTCGATAACATTGCAAATATCTACCGCTGAAATTTCAGAGGCTGTGATTGGTGTTACTCTTTCGGTCAATCAATCACTTAAGATATCAACAGATGAAATTGTACAGCTTTTCTGAACCCAGAGGTAATGAGTACTCGGCTGGCTGAAATATTGAAGGTTACTTACCGCTTGACATATTCGTCCCCAAACTTGTTGAGCGCCCGAATAGCGGTGGGTGCTGTGTAGAATTGGGTGACCTTGTACTTCTCACATACTGACCAGAAGCGGTCATTGTCCGGGAAGAATGGAGTCCCCTCAAACTGCAAGAGAATAGCTGCATGTAGTCTTGTCCTATTCTTAGATTATTCTAATCCTCAAAGGATAAAAATTATACTGTTATGGTGACGTTAAAAATGGTTTTTCGCCTTAATCACGATACGAGACACACTTGAAGGAAGAGTTATATTCTGGTAGTCCTAATTATGTTTCCATACAAAAATACATTAATAATTATTTCAAATTGTAATTTAAATGCTTTCTTAAAAACAACTAAGCTACTCTAATGTTTGAATGTGTGCTGATATAAGATGACCCTGTATATATATGTGTTCGCAATATCATGAAACTGTCGAGATCAATTAACTAAACATTGACTGCACGAATAGCGGAATGGTAGATATAAGTCAGTAAGTTTAGCAAGACTTATAGAGTACGAAGATACTTTTGGTTAGAAATTTATTAGTAGGAGTTAAATACTTAGGTACCTATACGTCACCCGAAGATCTAAATAATGATTCTTATTGAATATCCACCGAATGACCTTTATTCTTCCCTCAGGGTCAATTTTCCATTTATAGAATAAATATTACACTATTTACGTCTCGTAACTTAATCGTAACGAAATTGCAAGTACAAATTCAAATTCGAGAAATGTAATCAGTTTTTAGAAAATCAGAGGTAGTCCAAAGTACCCTAAATAAGAATTTCGAGCATCTCCTAAAGTAATGAGATGACATAGTTAATTAATTACTTTACTGAATAGATTTCTTACAATGACAGAGGTAGCTCCATTAGCCATGGGTCCGTACACCACATAGGTGTGTCCAGTGATCCAGCCGACGTCGGCGGTGCACCAGTAGGTGTCCTTCTCGCGGTGGTCGAACACATAGCGGAAGGTCGCAGTGGCATACATCATGTACCCAGCCGTCGAGTGCACCACACCCTTCGGTTTCCCAGTAGACCCGCTAGCATTCAAACGTTCATGGTTAAAGTTTTTGAACAATGATAATTACATGTGTTACAGCCAATAGTCTCAGTTCTAAAGCACTTTTAACTGCATAAACAGGCAATTGTAGTTTGGACTGCACAGGTTGGTCAACAATAATTTTGGGCCAAAATCATGGGTTTATAGTGCCCAATTTATTAGAAAATAGAATAGAAATAGCCTGTAATCCTGTGAGCAAAAGTACCTTTAACTGCTTTTGCTTGTTAAAAGTAGAGCTTTGACTGTAACATATACAGCAATGCAATTTTCTAAATTAAACCCCGTTTCGGTACTATGTACCTGGTGTACAGCAAGAACAGAGGATCTTCAGCGTTCATCCACTCCGGAGGGCAGATGTTCGTCTGACCCTCAATGACGTCGTGCCACCACACGTCTATTTCATCATTCCACTTGTACTAAAACGTAAAAAAAAGGTAAGATTTACCAGCCAGTTCTTTATATTGTCTTTGTTTACAAATACTTACAAGGGTCCTCACGTCATCGGGAAGATTACCACACGGCGTCACCCTGTCCAGATGCGGCACCACGATGCACATGCTCACGGTATGGTCGTACTTGATCTTGGCCTTCTCCAGGGCGTCGTCGCACGTGCTCTTCAGGACCAGCAGTTTCTCCCCGCGCCACGCGCCGTCCGCGGTGACGAGCACCTTGGCTTTGCAGTCCGACATACGCTCGGCCAGAGAGTCCGAGGAAAATCCAGCGAACTGTGAAATATTTATACCCGTGTATATCGCGAGCTACACAAATCTGGTTCTGGGTTACTTTATCTTCATAAATACCATGGGAAATCGTTATGGCAAAATAATGTAACAAGTATGGAAGGTCGAATGCTTTGACTTTCTTTGATAAGGTTATCCTTAAGTTCAGAAAGATAAGTCAGGACCGAAAACTTACCACAACGGAATGAATAGCTCCAATCCTAGCGCAGGCCAGCATGCAGACCACAGTCTCGAGGATCATGGGCATGTAGATGGACACCCTGTCTCCCCTGCCGATGCCGCGGTCCCTCAGACCGTTGGCGAACTGGCACACCAAGTCCAACAGCTTCATATACGTGATGCGACTGTAGTCTTCCGGGTGGTTGCCCTCCCTGGAAAAGGATGATCATCAAATGCCTGCTCTGACTCTACGATAAGTAAGATACTAAATCAACGGGGCATATATAAAAGTTCCTGAAGTGTAAGTGGAAACAAAAAGGATTAACTTGGTATTAGCTTGAATCATGTTTGTTTTACATTAAAAACAATTAATTTGCGATTCAAACTTCACATTTTAAAAGATTGGACCTAACTATAAATCGGTACGAAAGGTACTAAGTCATTGGCTAGAAAGTAGTGATGATCATGTACGAGACCGTTTTTCTTGCGAAGAAAGCACATAGCGTAGTGGCACCAGTGATCGACACTTTAAGGAGATAGTGGGCTTCTTTATAAAATTAAAGGTCAATTAGTCACCTTTAAACCAAAAGTAACAATTGAGTATGGTAAGGCATATTCTTGAGATAAGAATAGAATGTATTGTTTTTATTTACTATACACAGACTAGAAAAAAAAACAAAAATAGGAAAAAGTGTACAAATCTCCAGTCTTCGACACCGAATCTCCAGTAATCGACACCCAGTCATCGACAGTTACCAGTTACCGACACCCCAGTTATCGACAGTTACCAGTTACCGACACCCCAGTTATCGACAGTTACCAGTTACCGACACCCCAGTTATCGACTATTATCTATAAAGTGTATCTGCCAAATCATCACCCCATTATAGTGGGTCTTTAAAATTAAAATTACCTGTTTAATAAGTATGCATTTATTGTCCACTGTACAATAACCATATTTCTCTTTATAATGTGTGTAAATTATACAGGGTGTTAAGAAAACCCTGTCCGACCCGTGAAGGTGTTGTTAGGTATCGATATCTGATTACAAAAATGTGGAAAAAAAAGAAAAAAAAGAAAAAAAAATTATAACCTCAAAAATATTTTTTATCTCAAAAGTCTAGAGAGAGAGTCGGCGTCGTAACAGATGCTACCTATTTACCAAACAAAAGGCCCCCAAAAATACCGACGAAATTGGTTTTATAGTTTTTGTTTTAATCTCAAATTTAGGGAATTTCGGGGCAAAAATGGGCCATTTCGAAATCCATTATTATTATTTTATGAATATATTCCAAATTTGATATTTTATTTGGGCTTGTGATTGTGAACCCTTTAACACCCTTTCGGGTCGGACAGGGTTTTCTTAACACCCTGTATAAATACAAGACAGAAGATATTGACAAAATGACTAGCACTCTTTGTGTCTGTTTTGATCAATTATAATTTTTTAAGTGAAAACTGCTTTAGCGGCGTTGTAGGTACACTTTTTTTGTTGGGTAAGAAATGTTAGAGTTGCGTCAGGACACGTGAACTGATCGAAAATCTTTTCGCCATTTTTTTACAGCTGCTGCTGCTTTTTCTAACTGGTTGGGAGTATAATTTTTTCTCAGAGCCATCTGTAAAACCAATCATCGACACATATTATTCCCCAATAATCGTCACTTGTCGATTACTGGTAGCTCGACTTTGATTAGTTTACTTCAAATATCTACCGAGAAGCAAAGTAAGAAGAGCTATATTCGCTTATCAAATAAAAAAAATGTATCAAAAAATTACTATCGACACGTGTCGATTACTGGAAAAGTCAGTTTGTGAGAACCAGTGATCGACACCAACATTTTACTAATATCAAAATAATCTTAAACTTGCGTTATAACAAAATTCCACCCTATAGTTCTTATAAAAACCCGTAAAACTCATAAAATTCAAATAACTTAAAATACATTAGCATAATTAACAAAGAAATGTACTCACGTCCTTAACGATTTCAGTAAGAAAAGTTGTTTTTTTCACCGGTACTCTAGCCACAATTAGGTGTCACACCGCTACTTTCAAAATAAAACAGTAAATATTTCTCAAATGTCAATGGGAGCCAGTCAAAAGTGTGCTTTCTATGTTACAGTGTCGTCATATTAAGAAATCGGTTTCCTACTCTTATTTTATTGAATAAAAAAAATAAAGTGTCGATTACTGGTCCTTGTCGGTCACTGGTGCCACTACGCTAATTAACTTAATAATAATAAGCGAGTCAAACACAGAGTTTGCCAAACGTTTACCAAACGAAACACTGCTTTCTCACACAAATTCTTTGTATTTTTAGGTGGATATCTGTACAATAAAATAAATAAAAGCTTGCAATTTATCCACTGATAAGAGCAAATTGTAAAAGAACTTTAACCACTTGGTTAAAGTCCCTCAGTTACGAAGAAACAGAAAATTTGCTTAAAGTCCCGTCCTAAAATGACCTATATATCAGCCACTTTAAAGAAAGAATGAACGTGCTTTGGGATTATGAACCTTAATTCAATGACTAATAGTTCAGTTTCCATCACATTCAAATTACTTTTAGGCCCTTTTCGGTAATATTTGTCATTCTAAAATGAACTTAAACACATGTTGTCAAAGTTGATAATTGCGTAATTAGTAATAACGTTTCATTCTATTTCCATATTGGCTTTAGTATAGTATGATTTGACATCACCCACACACTCATCCACATCCACACACATTCATACACCCACACACATTCATACACCCACACCCACACTATCACCTACATATATCTACCCACACATACACCCACTCCACACACACATTTACACCCTCACAACTCTCACACCCTCACCCCCCCCCCCCCTCCCACACACCCCCACCCCCCACACACACCCTCATATACACATTCACACAACTGATTCTCACAACCTCTTATACTTAATTCTCACTTCAGTCACTTCACCCAGCTTTACCTATTTAAATACTTAAGTATTGCGTGACTGGATTGATGTACAACTTACCGTTACTCACTTCCGGAGTCTGGAGAGGCTGGTAATCTGTCATACAGGTCTCCTAGTACAGAAACCAGTCTCTCACATAGATTATAATCCACAAATGTACACCTTGAATTATGTATATTACTAGTTATATTCCTTATATGTGAGAGAGAAAATAAACTTTTTTGTATTGTGTTTTGTATTGTACATATAAACATCTTAAATCACTTAAAACGTGTCAAAAAGTTAATGAGTCTGTATATTTTTTGAAAGTGAATGTACCGAATAACTTAAGGTCGATATGGACAGTGACTTGTAAAAGTTAATTGGACACGCTCTGTTTCTAATGTGGTAATAATAGATATAAATATTATGAAATAAATCACAATATGATACGAAATATACGGCCATAAATCCTACTCCAATTAGCAGGCTTCGCTTTTCATAATACACCTGCCGTGGTAATAATAATAAGACCACCCCTCAACTCCACACAATACTCAAACGAGTTTTATTTGATCTCCGCTCCCCCATGTAGCGGCCATTTTTAATCCGTCCAGACAAAATCAATAAATTGAGTCTGTGTTTTGTGAACGGACGGCAAATAGATGCTCCAAAATATGTTTTCAGACATGCTAGCTATCTGTTGAAAATGTGTAAGGTATAGAGACTAATATGTATTATCATGGTAACCTACGTTTTGATAAATACATTGAAATGAAAACTTTGGACTTTTCTGTGTACCTAGTTGTTATAGGTGAGTTTTTCCAGGTTTTTACTAGCACGCGATAATAATGTTCCTCGCTTGAACATCCTCAATATTTTGGGTGCAAATCTCCGTTCGGATACTGAGAACAAGACTGACGCTCATCTTGTCTATTTATCTAAAGTGCATACGATAATCTAAAACAACCATTGAACCGATGTCAGCGACATTATCTCGATCGATGTCAAACTTGAGATATTCATAATATGCTTTAAGGAGTATTCGTTTTTTATATTGCTGTTAGTTTATATACAAGTATTGTACATTGTCGAGGTTAACAATACCAGTTTACCTAGCTCCACTTAGTGCCAGCTTAAGAATCACCTTGCAGTGCAGTGTTATTGATGGAGAGTGTTGCGAATTTTGATTAAGTAACCGATAGTAGGCCGTATCCGTATGTGTGTTATAATTAGTTTGTAAATATCTAAGTTGATTGACTGGTGTCTGTAAGTTCAGCATGTCACGATCGATTGTGTATGGAAGTTAGTATAACTTTCGATGGAACCGATATGATCGCACAAATATTATCTAATCTTTATATCTATCCCACTACACTTAGGTACCGTTACATTGAAACCGACCGCTGAATTAAGAAGCGACCGTCAGATAATTCGACAAGAACATCGTAAACACGTGGCTTTCATCATTGGCTGAACTTTTTCAGGAATTTATTTAAATGTTGGTTAGTATAGGTAAATTGTCGTTGTCGCGGTAGTATTGCAAAATGCGTTCCCGCCTGGTCCCCGGCAATAGGGAACGGAGAAGCACTCCGGTGGTTTTAGCCGGTAGGAGTCCGGCACGCCCTTCCGTCTTCCTCAGGGCGGAGGTAGTCCATGAAGGATTTCCACCAAAAAAAAAAAGGTAAATTGTCGTTGATTAACATTTGACAAATGTATTCTTACATTCTTTTGTACATTGTTTTTTACCTACTTTCAAATGCCTACATTCCTTAAGTGTTAATTTAATTGGAGTTTGGTCACTTAGAATTTTTGGTGCCAAATAAAACGTCCCTGTTACAGGAAAACTCGCTGGTGCACAGTAGGAATTTTGCATAACACTAATTATTCAATTATTAGCAACCTGTATAAATATATGGTAGAATATTTTAATGATAGTGTAGTAACTAAAAGTATCTATAAGCGAATAAGAATATTTCAATAAAATAGAGGTATATAAAGTTACGCATGGGGCTTAGTGTCAAGTGGGGTCCAGTCTTACAACGACATAAATCAAAGTAGTTAGACAGCTATCATTGCACGATACATTGCGCCAGCGTTGGCTATTGTATAACAATGATTTTAATTTAAATGGCTACTGCATTCCCTATGTAGATCTTCGTGCAATCACAATTTAAACTACAATACTTAACGGTCAACAAAATGGCGGGTCTAAAGACCCTACTCCAGTGTTGTACAAAGAAAATAAATATAGAACAAGTTTTATTATATTTGCGATAGTCGTCACAGTCCGTGTTTGTCATTTTATTATTTGTTCGACACATTAGTTAATGATCATTATTCTAGCTTTTAGTCTAAATAACGCCATCATTAAAATTGTAATAAATATCACTGGGCAACACTAAAAATAAATTCTATTAATTACATTTTGAAGGTAACAGGTATTTATCTTGTACCGCGGGTGCCGATAATTATAATTGATTTATGTGATTTATGAATCTTTGATTCATATTTTGCCTACGTTATGTAGTTACTTAGTCGTTATTAATGTGTCAACACACATGTTTAATTTGCAGACTAACATGCTTAGCCAAGCAATTAAATTAGTTCGACTTTAAGAGTTCAACAATCGATCATTAATTAGATATTTATTCGCTGTGCGTGCGTCCAAAAGTTAAGGCAAAGTACGTCTACGTACATAGTTTACTGTTTGCCAGTCTCGCCGTAGTATGTTAAATAATGTTAAGGAGTGCCTCTCTAATTGAATGAATAGATTATAGTACAGCATAAACAAAAAACGTCAATGTCTCTATTTAAAAGGTAAGTACTGTACGAGCGAGAGTAGGTTTATTACACCAGATATAGCTCTCTATTTGCTATGATTCAGATTAAGTAACCCCGAGGTTACTTATTATTTAAGCACCGATGCTTAAATAATAAGTACTATTCTTGTCTGTATTACAATAACACAGCCACGTAGATATAGGTAGTAGGTTCATATAGCTACTGCATAACGTAGTGATTTACAGTTTTACGGTCTTTTGTTGTGAGCGAATGGATTTTCATAACATTTAATATAACATGATTTTCATCTTAGAATTATTACAGTTACATTACCAATGTTATTATTTAAGATCTTGTTAGATAAGGTACCTACATAATCTACGTACTATGTCGGTCGTAACGGATTATTGATTCCTTCAATTAGCGTTCCGTCTTTAGATGTATAAATAAGCAAGAAAATACATTTTTGTACAATTTACTGGCTATTCATTATTTAAGTTGTTGTGGCTATTCGAGACCTTGAAGCAGCTGGCCTTAGGAGAGTTATTATAGTGGTTACTTATGGCCACTTGTAGCTGTTGAAAATACTTAGATACATTCACAACGTGACGCGTTGTGGACATAGACAAAAGTAATTTACGGAAATGATTGGTTGCTATGCACATTGCTAGAGGTAACCGAGGTCGTCGCCGTGGGATTCAAGACCCCTTGACTAAAGTTTACGAATGACATGTTAATTATGCTCATTACCAAGTGATAGGTAAAATACTTTAAAATGCTGGTTGTGTTTTGTTTCGCGTTAGAACTGTTGAACCAGACTTTCTGCTAGATCTAGCGAAGGACTAGTCAGGTGTTAATGTTTAATGTAGTAGACTAATTTCACTCATTTGCCTAAGCCTCAAATCCTATAAATAGGTCAAATTACTATTTCCAGTAGAGAAAAACACAGCCAGATAGATTATTAATTTCAGGTGATAATTGATTAAACGTATATAATTATCCATGTTTAGAATTATTTGGAACCTATCAATAGATGCTTGGCAAGAGACTTTTTTAGTGTCTACTACTGCATTCATAGAATCTAAGACCATTCGTATGGTAATGAATTACTTAAGCCTGACGCAGTCAAGTCTCTTTGAGTGAGATTGTACGAGTAGTATTATAACACATGACATAAGTAGATAACGTGTGCTGAATAGATCTCCTGTGTTGGGTTTGGATCTCGTTTGTACAGCACTGATACTGACAAGATGATTCTTAAGCTTCGGTCAATACTTGAGATAAGATTACCCTCATCGCAGACATACTAAATAGTTTTAGACTATCATTAGTCTTGTTTAATTGTAGTCTTATGTTAGAGCTTGCTTAACAAACGAACGCATAGATATACTAGCAGCATTCCATGGGTTATTGTAAAGTGCCCATTCCCATGAAATAATCTTGTATGTAAAGCACTTGTCTCACAGAACCAGAAACTACGATGGTACCACAAATAACCAGAGATAAAAAAGCAGAAAAGTGGTTCTCTCCATGGACTCGTGGATCGAACCCGGGACCACAGAGCTAGCGACACACCCGGTGTGTACGCCACTCAACCACAGTGGTCTTTTATTTGAAACGATTCCTTATTCCTACTTTACAGATAATTTTCCGTTTCAGTAAGATCAAACGTTTATAGCGGATGCTCGTTATCTGAATATATTTAGTTGCAAGATATAGATGGAACAGATAAACAAAGTCATTGATGTAAATAGAGTTCAACTACAACAATTGATAAAAGATTAGAAATATCACCTCAATATTAAATGATCTCTTTCCATTGAGGCTTAGTAACAGGTATGACTGCATGAGGTAACTGGTAAGCTGTGCGATGTATTGAATAATATCAAACAAAGGGTCCACAAATCCCCCTGTGAGCTCCCCATGTACAAGAGTCGCATCATTACATAGATACTGTCTGGCTTGGGGGAGGCTGTATGTACCTATTAGGCTTATTGATTGAGTGCAGGCTGTCTAGACACCTGAGTGCGAGGGGGACAGCTCGCTGCGGGGGGTGTAGGTGAGACAGGGAGGGAACATGTAGTGCATAGCTACATTGGCAATGCGCGCGTCATCGTGGACCCTGGGAAATCAATTGAGCGGAAATGCAGCTAGGTCCCACCCGTCCGGGATCGATCAAAGTTCAACAGAATGGCGCATGCGATATCTCTGTATATTATGTAGGTACATAGTTAATTATGATGTGTTTATAGGAGGTGGGACTTTTCCGAAAGACAAAAATATAGGTGGATAAATAGGAAACCGACTAATATACTTAAGATGAGAAGGATTGCTCTAATCTGCAAGAAAATAAAAGAAATATCTATTCTATTTATCCTTTTTTATCTAACTAGGGAACAAAGATTTCCTTTTTATCGTATTGAGGTAAAAGGAAGTCATATTTCATTAGGATAAATCGTTTAAAATAAGTTAGCAAATAATTGTTGCCTACAACTACATAGGTGGGTAAATATATGAAATAACAGAGCGAAAGACTACTAAATAATCTAAGGATAATATACACGCGAATAGCTAACTTAGTTTTAATAGGTGTAAAGAAATGCTAATTTACGTTGTTTCATTCAATGATTACAGGGCATTGGCCTTATTCCCGTTTGGTAATACTGCCTAATCAAATATAAACTACTCATTATGAAGTAACATCTGCTTTTTAGTCCTGTACCTGACTAGGTTCTAACTAATAAATAAATACATGCTAACTTATGTAGATATTTATAAGGGATCATCAAAATCAACAATCGTTCATATTTTGCTTGGCACAGTTCTTTACAGGCTGAAAATTAAAACCAAAAACATAATTTAAATAAATAAACAAAAATTATAGTAAAATGTCTCAAAAAGCTATTGAGAATTCATATAATATATAGGCAGGTGATATTAGTACATCAATCAATAAGAGGGCGGGCATCAGCCACTCATCACTGTTACCAAATCGCTGAGCAGATAGCTTCAAATAATATTACATAACACAAGATTCAAATAAAGTATTAATCAGCTCGTGCCACTCGTCTACTGCTGCGCTGGAGCTAGTCTAGCTTGGGGAAAATCAATAAGTTCGCGCGCCGTCTCAGTGCATTCGCTCAGCTGCTGCTTATTGATTTTGGAAGCTATGTCTATATAAAATATCTTACCAGTAAAATGCAATCTTGTCCCCGTAGCCGTTCCTCACGTTCCTGTCCAGCACGTTGAAGCAAACGTTGGTCAGCGCGCCCTCGAACCATTTCACGAAGATTCGCCCATTGTTTATGTCAAAATTGTAAGACAGCATTTCGCCGCGCTTGCAGGGTGTTTGCCAATATAATTCATTCGCTATTTCCGACCAAAACGAATCTGGGTCTTCGAGGGAATCCTTGTGCATATTTTCATATTGCTCAAAAGATGGTACAAGAGATTTGTCGATGACATACTCAGTTGGCTGATATACGCGCGACATCGCGGATAACGTCGTTGTGCTGTCGCGGAGAGAACAAACGGTTTTCGTCAGCAGACGTGTACGCGCGCTCACAGACCCGGTGCCGAGTGCTGACTGACGGGCGAGTCCACCGCGCGGCCGCGAGTCCCTCCACGCGGGCCGCCGAGTGACGCACACATGCAGTGCGCGTGCGCGAACAGTGCGCGCCGCGCTCAAACGCTACCGACTGACGCGCTTCTATCTATTACACATCTTGAGCATGATGCAATTTCATCCTAACACCGTTTGTGTCAACAACTATCTTTGATTTAAAATCTTCTATTCCTACTAAACAGACCACTCGATAAAACGACCCGGCGCATAAAATTGTGTCTTTCTTATTGGTAATATTTTTTATTAAATGTTGCTAATTTACATCACCACCACTTACAATCAAATGTTTTACAACTTTAGGATTTTATAATACCTACTAGCAGATTTTATACGCACCTTATCCATCTGTCGACATTAAGTTAGTTTGTTTGGAGAGTTAAGTTGTATAATAAAACGCTGAACATAACAGAAGATGATAATTAATTATTTATTAACAAAATTCTTATTTTTCTTAGTATCTAAACGCGAAAGCGTACGTGTTGACCAGTCTTTCATGTGTAAGTTACTATGAAACACATGATTGTACAATTATGTGTAACATGAAATACTTACATAATTGTACATTTATGTATCTCTATCCCTAAACTTATGTTATTTAACCAATAACCATGCGTTATTCTATTTAATGTCATTTTTATTCGACACTGTTAGTGTCTTGTACAATATTAGATTATTTTAAACTACTACGTACACTGTGCAATCAATAAATATAGTCAACGTTGTAAGAGAAGTGACTAAGGCTTTTTAACAAACTAGTATTTAGTATTCTCTTTTGCAACAGTAAATAACTGTTGTGTACACAATCTATCCACTGCAAAGATTAATATATTTAACATTCTAATAAAACATTCATGTCTGTCTGAATTAAATACCTAGTATTAAATTGATTATATTTATATTGAATAGTAAATCTTGGGCTACATACAAAAATTACTATGTGACCTTAAATAATCCACAACACGACTTTGCTGTACAGTCAACCGTTTAGTGGAAACAGGAAATTATTAAAAAAATCTTTATTGCTTTAAAATAAGAGCCTTTATGTCAAAGTGTTGCCACTGTGTGGTCGACTGTATTTCATGAGCTACAGGCAGACGCAGCCAGATATTGTGTTGACGTGTCACGAACCGAGAAAGTTCTAAACACACCCGTTTATTTTTCTGCATACATCTATATAAAGAACTTTTTACATACATCGTTCTATTACGTCTAAAATATTTACGTAACTTAAAACTAGATATTTTTGTTACTACGCTTCTTTATCGATACAATAAATAGACAATAATAATATTAAGCAACAACACTACATACTTCATTAAGGACGAATAATATACCCGAGCTTTAGTTAGACGAATGACGTATTTGTGTAAAATATTCACTTAAAGTACGTAGTAATATAAATATCAAAATTAAATAACAAGTTCACCTTTTATTGCCTTATTAATATCCACAACAGGAAAAATAAGTTGATTCTAACTCGATTAATTTCAACTGTTTTAGTGCAGTGAGGTACATTTTTGGTAACTTAAAATATCTTGCACTTAATTACCTAATTAATAATCGCGTTTATTTATGAGAGTACTGTTTATAAGTAAACGAAATACGCAAAAACAGTACGCAGTAAAAGCTTTAAATAAAATTTACGAAATCTTTGTAGAATCTCAATATTACTAAAGATTTTACAATGGTATAATAAATAATTAACATGCAAGAGGCACCACTAGTGTGCAACTTGTATTATCAGGGGCCCGAGTCCGCTATTTTAAGTCAGTGAGTGGCGGGTTAATAAACGTTCCAGTGTACTTGTTATTGTGCCTATTTTTCGTATTCAGATGAGAACAGTCCCTTGCAACCCTACAATGACTGGCATGGAGTGGCAAGTAGGTGTACATTTGTCAAACTAAAATTATCTGAATACGAAAATTAGGCACAAAAACAAGTACACTGGAAGGTTTATTAACCCACCACTCACTGCCTTAAAATAGCGGACTCGGGCTCCTGATTGTTATCAACATGCGAACGCCACTCAAATATATTGACCCTTTCACTACACGTAACATTCTGTACTTACAGCATTCTCATACTTACATATAAAAGTTTGAAAAACGGTACATATAAAACATGTCCGTCAGTCGAATTGTCCAAATTCTACACTGGCTTCTATACTAATCAAAGTATAATATAGGTATGAAACGGAAAACATCCTTAGTCTGCTTATAAGATCACAAGGAACACTTAAGGCCCGTCTACATGGTCAAATTTATTTGCACAGTTTCTTGAATGTACAAGCAAATATGTGCGTTAAGGTGGTAAAACGGTATTTTTGCAGTAACTGTTTGCGCATGCAAGAACGAACATGTAGTCGGACCTTTATTTATCAGCTGTTTTGAGTATTTTGAGTTAAATATGTTACACTTTTTCACCTATACAGGGACTATCATGTTCTTTGAGCTTATTAATAAAGATTGTAGTCTAAACGTTTGATCAAATATGTTTAAATTTTTTTTTTTAGATACATTCACAAATTCGCACTAAACTGGTAAATTTATTCAGTCTCTAATCGTGAAGCCGATTGAAAGCTTGCTCAATGTTATATAGTTCAATATTTTTTGCAAAACTAGACTGTAACGCTGAGATTGGTCTAAACTACAATACTCTTTTTGAGTGGCAATCACCAACGCCCAAACTACAGCAACTAAGATGCACAATGTTCATAACATAATTTATTTGATATTAGTATATAAGCTTGTCACCTGATCATAATCATAGAAATTATCATAATTATGCAAAAAGCAGTCCTCTGGTTTCTCAGCACTGTCTTGTATACCTTGCTACCGGTGTTTTCATCTTACCCTTAGTTTCTGAAAGCTCAATCTGTCAAACATAGTCAAGTTACTGTTTTTAGTTATTGACCAATCAACCAACGTCTTCAATCGTCTGTCAAGTTAAAATCAAGTGTTGTGATTGGTCAATAAATGACGTTCGTTAAATAGAACCGCGTATCAGAAACTTAGGTGAGTTGATTCAATTAGGCCCCACGTGTTTAGCGTTGTGACTTCGTTTCTTCTTATCACATTTGAGTTTATGCTAGGTGGCTAGGGACATGAGTCTCCGGCGTCGCAGTTTGCGGCCGCAGCGCCTCCAGGCGGCGGTGAGGCAGTACACGATGGCGACGATGGCGAGCAGCGTCATGGCGCGGCTGGTGGTGCTCGGCCCTTGGCCCTCGAAGCTGTGTGCGCGAGACGGAGCCGCCCCGGCCCCGCGCCAGGTACGCGGCGCTGGCTCCGTGCCTTCTATCTCTGGGGCACCTGCGGAATACATCTTATTAGAAACGCTGCTGGTGATAAGTGGATGGACTGTGTAAGACATGATGTAAAAAAGGAGAGGAGCGAATGGTGTGATGACAAGTGGTAGAGTATTGACGCCATTTAATTATAATTGGGAATGGGGCAGGGAGAAGAAGAAAAGAAAGTACGCTACTGGTTTAGTGCTGCGATATGATAATAAGCTAATTTAACGAAGGACATTATCTTATTAGAAAGTCCACAATAACATTTATTTATTTACCTGTGAGAATCTTGTTAAAATTCAAATGTATCAAAATTTAAATTAATTTGGGAATATGGATAAAAATAAAGAGTAGGTACCGGCTGTCATACATAGATCTTTGGCAGTCGTTAAGTCTATTCTGACAACCAGTCTTACTATGGAATACTTTGTTTCCCAGTAAAATGGATTGTGGAAGTCAGATAGGCAGTCGCTCCACGTAAAATACGTTATTCAGCTGAATCCGGTATGACTGGTAGCCGACCCCAAGATAGTTGGGAAAAGGCTCGGCAGATGTTGATGATAATAATATGCATAAAGGTAATTTGATTTCCAACAAATAATATACTATACAACTTGTGAAACATCTAGAAACCTATTCAGAGTAACACAAAAAGATACATTACAAATAAAAGACTCAACCCTCTCCCCACATCGCGAATCTGTGCGGGACCGGTTGCGAATTGCTCTTGACCTTCGAACCGACATATCAAGGTTATCCAAACCCCCAGTCTCCCTATCCGATGGCCCCCTCGGTACAACCGACCCGCCTTTGTGATTCTCCCTTCGTAATCTCTCAAACAAGTACTGGGATTGTCTGGGATACTTTTAACCCCCTACAGATTCGTAAGTAACCGTTAATTTAAATCTACACGTGCGTAACTCTTGACAATTGTCCAGTGTTCGTACAAGGACGGGCAGAGTATAGTAATTATGTAAACTGAACATAACGTCTATTGTCAGTACTACGAGATTTGTATAATAATACAATTGAGTATGTGTGACTTTAATGTTTTATTTTACATTTTACTTTCTAACGATATTGAAACAATAATTGTTTTACCCTAAAGTTTTCCATTTCCTTTTCTCATCTGTTTTTCAGTTATAAAACGAAACCGTTATATTCACTAAAATCTGTGTCCTTTTTTATTTGAAATTCGTGATTCAGTAAATATTTTTTATGCAAATACAAATGATTTCATTTAAAATCTAAGACCTCAACACCTTTACGTTGTTTTCATTTTAAGAGGTCGGTGTTAACATTTATAAGCAGCACATTAAATAAATAAAAACATCTGTGTGGTGCCTCACGTGTAGAAAGAGATAACCTCACGTCATTTTAGATAAATTTCCATTAAACCTATTTTATAACGTTACTAAGAGGAAACGTTATCAATAGATAACGATGAGTGCCATTTTCTTTAATTTTATTTCATTTCCCTCATAGCGGGTGAATAGAAGTCTTAACCCTGGTTTCCTTTTTTGCAACGACTCCCGACTTACGAAACTGCATCCTAGGGTTACAGGAGGTTTCAAATCATTCAAATTAAGAACACCGAGACTTAGAACATGCATATTATTAATTGGAATACCTACACAAATGCTACCCCTGCAGTCAAGAAGTTTCTGATAGGCTGTTTTTATTCTGTTATTTTTATTATTGGACGTGATTTCGATTATAATCCTTACAACAAAAAACCGACTTCAAAATAAGTCTTATATGGTTTCCTTATAGATCCCACTATCATAACTAGACCAAATTATGGGACCACACTGAAAGCACCACCTTTCAAATAAAAAAAGAATCATCAAAATCAGTTCACCCAGTCGAAAGTTCTGAGGTAACAAACATAAAAAAAAATACGGTCGAATTGAATACCTCCTCATTTTTGAAGTCGGTTAAAAATCGCAAAAACGAATTGGGTTCAAAGTTATAACGACAGCTGTGATCAGAAATGCATAAATTAAAAAAAAAACAGGTTGGTACTACCCCACCAACAGTTTGGATTAATAATGCTCAGGGGAGGTAGACAGGGAGAGAAATAGGGGAAGATGAGAGAAAGAGATAGAAAGTTTCTCCCCCGAATGAACATGATATCCCCTAAGGGTTACTCAGACATTTAGGGATAGACTACATATGAGGCAAGGGATAAACATATACGCTTATGTGTTTTACGAAAGTAAATAAAATCGCGACAGACTCTATCGAGATTTGCAGTGATACAAGAAAACAAATGACTATCTTGAAAGCGTACATTTAGTACTAGCTGAGCACCGGGGTTTCAGTCATGTTCTTCCCGTTCCCGTAAGATATAATTACAGCTAAATCGGAATTGTCCCTAATCTTCGTGTTTACATTGTTTTTGGTTCCTAAATATTTTCATCTAAAAAAATAGCCCATGTTACTCCTTTTATAATGAGGTACCTGATAGAATTTTTTTATCAAAATCAGATCAGCCGTTTAGAAGTATAGCTAGAACAACCACAAATAGGAAAAAAAAACTGCAGATTTTTAAGTATAAGTAAACTGCAACTAACCTGTATGATCTTAAATTATACCATTATTTTTACTTAACATATACATAAACCGTCTTATTACAAAAATAGGTTTAACAAAAAACCCTGGTTCAAACTACCTTTAGACCATGGTTTAACAAAAATGATATTACAAAACATGGTTTTGCGATAAACCATTGTCAAAACGATGGTTTGACGCTAAACCTCGGAGACCCCTAGTTTAACGATGGTCTAAATCGTATCTGTCAAAGTTTCTCTTTGAAGTTATAGCATCATTTATCGTGTTGTGTTCTTTTAACCCAAAAATGGATATTAACATGGTCGATTTAATTGATATTGAGGATATTGAAGCCCCTGAGTAATTGGCAATACCATGCCAACACAACAAAAATCGTGTTCAAGAGTCCCATGCAGATTTCAGGCAAATTTATAGGTTTACTAAACGGTATGCAATGAAAATAGTGGACTTATTAAGAAAATTTAACGGAAGATGCTCAAGGATGCCCTGTGTCTCCAGAAATACAAGTGTCGGCGACTAATAAGTTTAGTAATAAATAGTAATTGTCGGCGTCTAATTAGATTATAAGTTCGTATTAAATAAAGATATTAGGAATATGTATAGGATATTTAAGACTAGTATCTATAAGAAATTGCAATAAGAAAAGAAAATGTTAGAAATTTTAACTTTTTGGCAATTTACGTAACTTGCAAATTAGTTTTTTGTACATTGTGAAAATTAAGATTGTAATGTAAGAATCATAAAGGAAATTGCTCAGAAACGTCAAATCCGTTTGAATTGTGAAGATCGGATGAAGGGATTTCGAGTTATAACCAAAAATATAAATTCTAACAAGACTGGCCGGGAATTTATGCGTTTCTGGGGCGATATTTAATTTAATTGTAATGCATATTGTAGATATGTTGTCAAATAAATAAGAAAAAAGGGTTTCGCCCAAGTAAGATAAGAATCCTATAAGAATCTAACTGGCGCGGGCGACGCGGCTGTAAAGTAGCGCTGTATAAAAGCAGCTTTTCAAAGCGAGTACTAGGCCCAACTGCTGTTTTACTATGTTCTGGGGGGTTTAACTTAACCTGCAAGTATTGATTATTAAATATACTTTATGTTAATTTAATCAATATTGTATAATATAAATGAAAGTACATTATAATGCTTATTAAGGTTTTTATTGCGTCACTGTCATAATCGTTGTATTCCACAACAAAATCGAGTGGAGCGATATCCATAATCGCCAGATCTTTTTCTGAAGGCGGCTTGTGCTTTTCGCCACCGCCTGTCTTCATCTGGTATCGATGGGCGGACAAATATGCTTTAGCCGCAAGCTTCATCCTCTTCCAAGGTAACTTAAATTCTCCATTAGGTTTATTCTTTCCAGTGAGTTCATTAATTCTGTAAATATTTCAAAAAATAATGATAATATGCTATTTATTTTTTGTGTGAGGGTGTCGCCAGTCAGCGTTAATATAGCCGCCTCTGGGAAACCACATGCCTCTGACAAGGCTTGATAACGGATCACATAATAATAAAAAAAAATTAAAAAACTTCTTTGCCATAATCTTCCACTCTTCAGCCTTTTTAATATTGGAGGAAGCTTTCGTGCTTTTGTCCTCAATTATGTGGTGTGATTGTGCATTCATCTCTCTTATTATATCCAATAATATTTAAAATTTTAGTAAGCGTAAATCAATCAATAAATTAAAGACGTATTTCAACTACATACATCGAAGTAATATAAGTTTACTTACTTTTCCTCGGTAGATACTCCAATTCTCAGAACGTTTTTTCACTTGTAGCAATGGGATTTTAATATTAATATTATTAAAATCACAAAAGAAAAAAACAATTATGCTTGACACTTTAATGTTATTGTTTCATATGACGCGCGAGAATGTTACGTTTCGTTACACGTACTGAGATGCATTATAAGAAATTCATACGACATTCAAGTAATGTGCTTAAACATAAACACAAAAAAAAAAAAACATACAAACATCCGAATTGAGAACCTCCTCCTTTTTTTTAAAGTCGGTTAAAAAACATAAAATAAATGTTTATATCCAAGCAAAATAACCAAATTTCAATATTTTTAACCCTCATAAACATCATTAAATTTTTACTTTTTTTACTTTTCTAGGTAAACGGAACGTCGCAATTGAATGATTTCATGGTGAACGAATAACATTTGTATTTATCTGTGGTTGATATTCAGACCTTAGATTCAGACCATGGTTCAAATGATGGTACGAAGAAAACCATGTTTTTTTTTAATTTTTGTAATACGAAAAATTATAAACCATGGTTTGACAGATAAGAATAGACTTGAAAGTACTGGTTTAAACCAAGGTCTTTTAGTTTTTTGTAATAAGACCGCATAGGTTCGAAAAACTAAAGGCGATGTAACAATATGATAATATTATTAACCATTGACACCATTGTCAGCACAAACTGTGGAGTAAAAGATGCAGTCCTATTCTTTCATGACATTGACATTACATTTACAGATGAATAATTTGTTAAGCTTATCTCTGTGACCTACTTCCTTAACATAATAAAAGAGTTATTCTTGTTCGCATTCCATGAAGAGTAGTATGTTTGAAATGTAAAAATGACCGTGAAGAAAGAATGAGCGTGGATATTCAGAAATAACCGTTTATTTAGGACTAGCGACCCGCCCCGGCTTTGCACGGGTGCAATGCTGATACTAAATATACTACATAATCATAAAGTGCTATAGGGCGAAGCGCGGCCTTCGACGCACTATAGAGATAGACATATACCATCGCGGACTTTTTTGTAGACCTTTTTAAGGTGCACAATACTGTAGTACATTATTTTGATCTATCTCGTAGGGTTCAGCAAGCGTTTGCAATGTAAGCGCAAAAAAATGTGTTTATTTACGACCTTACATTAAAAACCTCTAAGATAATCTGTGTTTCTCTCCTATATTATGCATGTATTGTACATATAAACCTTCCTCTTGAATCACTCTATCTATTAAAAAACCCTCATTAAAATCCGTTGCGTAGTTTTAAAGATCTAAGCATACATAGGGACAGACAGCGGGAAGCGACTTTGCTTTATACTATCTAGTGATTCTCTACCTCTAAAGGAAAAAGGGAATCCAGATCTAAAAACTTTTAAAAATCCTGAATATTTAAACTTTTAGCGACATTAGATGGAACGTCAAGCTTGTCCGGTACCTTAACATTATATACGATAACACAAAACAATTATCGTTCTAAAACACACAAATACAAAGATCACATTAGCACGCTTTCCACTGGTGGAAAAGCTGGACCTAGGCTCCGCAGTTCGGCTCCGATTTGTTAAAAATTATAATGGGTTTTCTGCTGCATCCTCTTCATTTACTCTTGGCTTCGCAGAATCGCAGTATGGCTAAGGTCTTACACGGGCAGCTTTAAGTAAACACTATGGACTGCTGTAGTCAAAAACGACTGCTTCAAGCGGCGATTGCATGGTAAACTACAGTCCTCTATGTACACTCAGCACTTAAAGCAGTTCGAAAAAAGCAAAAAACGGTCGAGAGACATCCGTGACGTGGAATAAAGAGCGTGGGCTCTAGTATATCTGCGAGAGCGGTCGACAACTCGAGCTATCGGTGTATGCTGGTCTTGCTAGCCTTATATAAAGTTCAAAATAGAGTAAGTAATCATTTGCCCAGCCTATTACCAAACTAAGCTGGTTTTGGCTTCCAGCCATACCAGATGCAGCTGAATACCGTATTTTACATGGAGCGACTGCCTATCTGACCTCCACAACTCATTTTCACTGGGCAACACAGTATCTCATAGTATTGACTTATCGACTGCCAAAGATCAACATATAACAGTAAAATAAGCAAGTAATGTAATTTTAATATTTACCGATACTCTTAGGATCAGTGGGCTGGTGTCTCGGCGCGAGCGTGCGGGCGGAAGGCGGGGCGTGTATCGGCTGCGGATCCACCGGCGTGGGAGTGACGCACTCCGGTACTGGCCGTGGCCCGCTCCCGTCCGGGGACAGCACTCGAGAGTACACGTGGAGACGGCCGCCTTCAGCGCGTTGGGGTAGTTCTACAATGAAAGAAAGAATTAGTATATCCATTTGTAATGTATCTAGTACAAATTTAGTATTCTAAAATACTGAATTTGAACTGGGAAGTCTTCCTAATTTGATTTAAAATGCTATTTAAAGTGAAACATATGTAAGACTTCACAAGTCATTACCTGACTATTGGTAATTTTTTAGTTGAAACGAACCTGTTACTTTTTAGTAGCTGGATGTAATACCTACATCATTTAAGCTCAATATTATTACAAATACGTATATTATACTCAATATACGGTATTTTTGAGCTCAACAAAAGTTAATACGGGGCCTAGTTCCGAATGTTAATGCGTACCTATAGGGTTCAAAATTTAGACACATGTGCAGCTTTATATAAGTCCCCCTTTTGAAATGGTGTAACATTAATTGTTACATGTCTTAATTCTTAATAATAAAATAAAAAAAAAAAAATACTAAGGAATACAATAAATAATGAACAATCATAGAATTTCCAAAAAAAAAAAAAAAATATTTACAGTATTAAAATAAAAAATAAACTAATAATGAACGCATCAAATCAGTTTTATTTCCAGCTACAATTTATCACCAGGTACGTATTTAAACAAGCGTCATATTAGGCACCCAGAAACGAATTCCTTTGTTCTCGGCGCGGGGGCAAGGTCCATAGCGACAGAACGCTTCCACATCGCCGCCGGCAGAACGATTCTGGTTGTCGAGGCGAGCGCACGTCAGTCTTTTTTCGCTATCCCTAATACGAGTACAAAGCCGTAATCGCGATGATATTTTTTTGAAGGCGTCCCTTCCGTTCCCTCGACTATTTAATTAATTAATTCAACAATATACATACTGCGTAATACTCGTATACTTTCAAACATATTCTGTGTGTGTGAATTGAACCCCGATTGGGTAAGTGTTGCACAATTTTAAATTAGCCAGTAGCTAAGCAAACCGTAACGGTTTCTTTCGCTTTGCTTTAACTAGTAATCTCTTCATTTGTGTTATCGCTTATCTGTATTTCTATTAGACGCTTATTACTTCTTTTCTCTTTTTAGTTTTACCCCACATTTTCGTAATTATATCATTTTTGCATACTTAAATTTTAGTTCCGTTGAAAATTTCAAATGTTTAAATTAACGGCTTAGTAACCGAAATTATTGTCATCTCCGTATCTGATAGTGAACATCCACAGCAACACATCTACATATTTAGTGCTTCCCTTTTAAGCGTTGCTGTGGGTGCTCACCGTCTACGGCCAGTGTGTAAAGCTTTCGCTTATTGCGCATTACAGGGTTTCATGTACAACGTAGTTTAAAATCTCCTGCTTCCCCGCGGTGGACAGTAGCGGGTCAACCCTCGAACCCTACACCAGCATCTTGACCTGGCGATCGACGCGCGGGCACTCGTCTCCTGCAGCGGCCAGTGACGTCAGGGGAGTGCTAGACCAGTGAGGAGGTTAATCCCTGTATAGGCTCTAACCCATCTATTTTCTACCGACCTTCATCTACCGAGCTATATTTCCTTGTATTAATAAATGTTCCTGTTTACTGCCTACCTACTTTTTATTTAATATCCTCCTAGGAATACCTGTGCCTAGGTTAGGTAGGATAAAGTAGCGTAGCTGTAACTATAGTACCGGGACAATGGATATATTCACAATAAAGATTTTTCTTTTATGTTTTTAGGCTCGTTCTACATACCTGAGGGTATAATATGGACGTCTCTCAGCCGATGCTGGTGTGGAGTAGCGGCATCCTTCAGCGAGGCCGGCAGGTGCCCCACCAGCGCGTACTGCAGCGCGGCCAACAACAGCCAGTGGCAGTTGCGAGCGGCCCCGCCCTCCAGGCACGAAGAGTCGCCGTATACCACCAGGCGACCCGACTTTAATGGAGAAATTGTAGTTAAAATTTTGATGGGTCACATACAGCTAACAAGCGAAAATGGCCTCATTGCACAGATAACTAAAGGGAATTCATAAAAGCTAGAACACTGCGTGTTAGAAGTCACAGGGGTTAAGCCCATGCAGCCTGATAACAGACGACGCAGTATAATTATAACTTGGCAAATAAAAAGATGAAGAACAATAAGGAGAGCATAAATAAAAGATGGTTTTCCTCAACATTGCTAGACATAGACAATAAAAAGCGTTTAAACTGAATATGCTTCTACATTCAAGTTCTTTATATAACGGAAGGAATTTCCATAGGTTACTGTCACTTCTAGAGTTTATTACAATTTCCAATACTCGTACCTTGGGTAGTTTCTCGCTGGTATCATTAGTGTAGTCTCTTGTCTCGCCGTCAGTCTGCAGCAGGCCTAATATCGGCACGTCGACGGTCTGCCCCCCGCCCGACGTGCCGCCCGTCCCGCCCGGCTTCTCGCCAGACATTATCTGGGTAAAAACAGCGTTTTAAGCTTTTGATACACTTAGGGATATATGGAGCGATGCGGAACATGTTCAACAGCAACATGTGGAGTGCAAATAGCTTGAAGCAATTCCGTGGGACATTCCGTGTTCGTGTGCTACATGATCCACGTCACGTTACATGTTGAGGAGCATAGTGCCACGTGTCCACGCAACACGTAGGCTTGTTAGAGTCGTGAGTTTAAAAATGAATATGTGAGGAGTTGTGAAAGAATATGTGAAGATTTAAGGCTCTTACTTTAACAATGAAAATTGTGGGATAGGAATTGACTGTTTTAATAACTATTGTTCTTCACATACAAGTTACTAAAAATTATCAGGAAGATACGTTAATCATAAAAGGAGACCGCATTTCTCGAAGTTTTGGAGTAACGTAGTACAGTTGCCTACTTACTTGATGTCCCTGATCACTAAGCGGTGCAGTGATCAATATCCCATGTTCCGGGAAGCTGTGTATGTGAGTCCCGCTCGCGTAGTACATCGGATGCCCGCCGAGCCTGAACGCACCCTCGAATACTCGGTCGCCTAGAGCCACCTGTACGACAATAAATTGATGTATACTGGATTTTGAACGTAGGTAAAGGAGCCAGACGAAAATGCATTGAAAATGCAGTGAATTGATGTGATGTTATTGTTTCATATTCTACAATGGGCCCTCCTTGATCTAGAACTACGTATGTGTCCAATTTCGTCCAGACCGTTAATAGTTTTTTTTATGTAAAACGGTAAGAAACCTCCACACAAGAGTTAACAATATTTATCCTGGTGGCGTAATTTAACATACAACAAAATACACATAAGTCAGTGCGGTAAAGAAATTACACCTTTAACTCTCATGTGAATAGTAATACTCAACTACTACGTTCACTGATCAATAAAGCCGTACTACGTGTTTGTTTTAATAATGGACGTTGTAACTGTAGTAAGCTATCATTGTAAACTCATTGTGTTTATAAATACCTGATACATGCTAAGCAAGTCGTTTAGGGCAGGCACGTTAGCGCCACCCGTCTCAGGAATCCACCTAAAATTAAAGAAAATGTTCAGAAATGCTTTAATGGCTCATTTTCACTAGTCGTTATTGTCCGTATTTGGGCTGCGAAAGATTTCTACAAAGCATGCCACAGAGACCGCATGGGGTTGACGTTTTCACTGGTTGTTAGGGCTCGTATTCGGAGTGCGGGATATTTTGTTAAAGCTCCAACCGATGACTTTTTAAGTCCCCCGCATGCGTGTCATTCGTTGCTAGGTTACTAGTAGTTAGACCACACGCAAGGCAGGCCGCATGCAGGTTAACGACTGGCTCAATTACACTAGTCGTTATACCGTACATGAAAATCTGCCCGCCTGCTTTGCAACGACCAGTAAATTTTATTCCATAGGACCAGAAGGTACAATTTAATAAAACAAAAAAGGAAACACAAACATAAAAAAAACCAGAACATATGTCTTTTTGAAGAAAAATAAAACATCCAAATAAACTCACCATTGCCGTGTATTTTCGTCATAAAATTTAACGTGTCTTAGTAACGAGGCGTTGTACCAATCAGCGAACACGACCAGAGACATGCCAGAATCGACGGCTTTCTTCAAAGCCGCCATCTCTTCGGGGAAGTACTCGTCTTCGGGGTCCACCAATAGCAACGCGCCGTATAGTGATGTGTCAATGCAGGTCATTGGGCATCCTGTATTGATGATAATAATTTATTTAGAGGAACTGTTAGCTACAGCGTAATATTTTTACGATGCATGCAGTGAAGAAACTGAAGGGAGCCAGTATAAATATATATATCTAAATTACATTATAAATAAGATCGATTTCGTAAAATTGTATATTAGAACCTGATGATGCAGGTAGAGCAGAACACGCATTTTCTGATTAGCCAAGAATAAAATAAATACAGACGTACATAAGTGTAGAGTACTCGTGGATGGTTGACTGTTTGTAAGCTTCTTACTACGGGATACTATTGTTACGTGGTTAACATAGTAATGGGTATTCAGCTTAACCCAGTAAGATTGGAAGCCGACACCAACATAGCTTGGGAAAAGGCTAGTTAGAAGAAGTAACTAGTGTGTTGCCCGGACACTTAGTGTCACAACAGACGACCTAAAAGAGGCTAACCAAAGAGCGCAGTTGTTCTAGCTAGGATATGGGCTGGAGACACGTAAAAAAGAACTATTGAAATGAAAGAAGAAGTAACTCACCCATAACTTCCAGGTAAAAGCCATGCTCCCTAAGCCGGCGGTACATGTCGCGGAAGTTGGTGTGAACGTGGTCTGCGTGCCAGTCGAGCGGGTCGTGCTTCGCGCGCAGATCGTCGCGCGGGAAGTACCCGCCAGGGTAGCGCAGGCTGTGGAACTGGTCCCACAGGAGACGCCGGGACCGGACTGGGACCGGGATCACGCGGGCCCTAACAATATTTCGAGTGAATTTCCCATAGTGGGTGAACTAGAAATTATATAAAAATAAGCCCAAGTTGAAAAAACTTGAGAATAATTTTGGAGATTACAAGTTAATTGTTACCCGTATGATACAATAGAAAATTTCATATTTTACCTACTGTATAAAATCAAAATCTTGATATAAACTGAACTATAAAGAATAAACGTCATTATAAAATAACAAGTCTAATCAAACCATGTCTGTATAAAAATAATTAGACACGCTTCAAATATTACCGATAAAATAAAAAAATGGAATCCTAAAAAAACCAGTTTGGTGTCGAAACAATTTATACGCCAAACACGAGGTTCAGTTTGCGCTACAACTTCATATTATTTAAGACTTTTTCAGTATTGCTAATCAGCCTAAAATTAACTTAATTTATACTCGTATAATATTGTTGTATGGTTAAGTAGAAAATAAAGCGAAGTTTTAACTATCAAGTACACTTATTCATATTTACCGTATGGGAAGCGTCAGAGTAGCATTTTTTATCGTCTTCTCGCCGGAGTCATCGTAGCTCTCCACGGTAACGTTGACGTGACCCTGTTAAGATTTTTATACTTTTTAGTAATGCTGAAATAAAATAAATGGAAATAGAGAAGTGAGGCCCTTGTCCTGCAGTAGGACAGTAATGATGACTCATAATAAACAAATTATAATTAATATCTATACTTATAATAAATCTGTAGAAGTGAAAATTCTGTACATTGAAAATATCAAAAAAATAAATGGCGGGGGGTGTTACTAGACCGACACCGAAGCAAAAAGTGTGAAAAAAAAATTTTTTTCTGTCTGTCTGTCTGTTTGTTCAGGTATCACGCAAAAACTACCGGTTCGATTACGATGAAACTTGGTATAATTATTCTTTATTATCCTGGGCACCACACTGGGTAGTTTTTATCCCGGAAAAGTATAAACAATAAAAAACAAACTTAATTTTGCGGTTAAAAACTCATTGATAAGTTTCGTCATCCACGCGAACGAAGTCGCAGGCACAGCTAGTTATACATAAAATGTTTGTTTCCAAGTTCATGTGACAATTTCTTTTGACACCTAAATTATTGGTGGTTATTTGTTTGTCACCATTTTGTTGCATCGTAGATATATTTACCTCAACCACGCCGTCGAAGTCAGCGCCTTCCTCCAGCACAGTGAAGCTGAGAGCCAGCCACCCGGACCAGGGCCACAGGATCTGGCTGTACTCGACTGACAACGATAGTAACACTCCGTGTGGCAGGTGGGGGTGCCATGACACTTCTTTCTATAAATTACAGAAAATATACCGATTGTATAAATTATTTTAAAGTAATGTTTATATAATTATACAGTTGTTGCTTTACCACGTCGACCATTGAGCAAAATTGTAACAAAGCTTAGGTAGGGTTTTCTAATGACGCCCATCAAAAAAATACACAAGTTGTATCTACCTGTCTGTTCACCAGTTACCTGGGTCATATGACTCAAAATGGAATATAACAAAAAATACAGATGGGCTGAAGGTCAAAGAGTTAGTTCATTATGAATGCGAAATGGTTAGCTGGATATACGCAATTTACTTTATCGAGAAAATAATTCGTCATTGTATACACAGGTATGTCTTGCGCTGGATGTTTATTACTTTATTTATTTTACTATTACTATAATATTAGAATTGTATTTACGAGAGCTGATAGTATTCACATTTAATCTTACTGCAAAACATATACAACATAAAAGTGTAGCACTACCAGTTACTGAAAGCGTTACTTTTATTGGTGCTTTCTTAGAGACGTAATGGATATCAGATTATTTAATTTGCAAAAATCACAGTATTCGTAACCTTGTTTACTGACATTATATTCTTAGAATTTTTACAGTTATAATTTAAGGGACCACCAAATTGGCACTTTATCTTTTGAAAATCGGTAAAAAGACAACATACCACTTTCCCCGACACGCCTAACCCGTTGATGACTGTCACGTTGGCTATTGTCGGTTGCGCGCTGTAGTACAGCGGCTGGGTGCAGTACGGCCACATGTACTGGCATTCGGTGAGGTCGATGTAGCTAGGGCTTAATGTCGCTTGCGGCTCGTATTTACGAAGGAACTGAAACAATTCGATAATAGACTTATAGGAAATAATTGGAAAAAAAATTAACCTTTCAAACAGCTTTTTACAGACGCTGTATAGGCAGGAGGCTAATATGCAGTAGAAAATAAATGCATAATGATCTAATAAGCTCGGGCTGTCTCACGGCAGAGCCTTCATAACCTTAATTTTCTTTGATATAAACAAATACAAGAAATGTGTGAACTTTGTTCCAGGACAAAAAATTCCAAGTGTTATCCGGAAGACATTGCCATTAGTGACAAGACCATCATTGTACGCTTTCACTGTTATGTATTATTTTAACTAAGGCTCATGGTGTACAATAAAATATATACTCTATTCTCTTTTCTTTCTCAAAATGATTAACATAATATCCTACACATACCTGATAAGCACTAATAAGGTCTAATTTCCCGTGGCCCTGCTCAAACATGTTCGGTCCTGGCAGTCGGAGCGCGGTCATGCAAAGGGCTTGCTTTACAGCGGCCGGCGTCAGGTTGTGGCGAGGGACGCCGCTGGCTAGCAACGCTATCGCACCGGCCACTACGGGTGAGGCCACTGAGGTACCTGGTATGAAAGAAAGGTGGTACAATAATCTGGGTTGAGACTCTTGAGACGAATGTGGATGGAGGACCAAAGACTTGGGACTCCGGAAATCTGGGCCGTAAGCCGACCGATCGAATTGGTAGATACAAGAAGACTTATGAAAAAACGCAAGTCACTTATTATAATTTGTATTAAATAAGTAAATATTATTTCAGCTATTTCAATCGGTTTAGCTAATGTTTGTAAAAAACGGAATTGAATAAACCACCAAACTGAATAATATTAGTAATATTGTTAATCAGTGTATGCTGTAAGATACCTACTACTTGTCTTCTTAAGTAGGCTCAAGATGGCGTTTTGCGCTAGAATATTGTCCTTCGGAATAATGTATTACATAATAATATTTACTTTACTAACGAAATGGTACAAGATATTTATAATTAAAATTCAATTCTTCAGTCGATCACACTTCATTTAAAGAAAACATAGCTTCGAAGAAGTTAGTTTGTTTTTTTTCGCTATTACTACACTGCTATGCTATGTCATCATTTGGGTATGGCATGAGTATTAAATATGTGTTACTGTTGATACACGAGTAGGCAATAGTGATTGTTTTCATAATATCTACTATAAGTAGTGAGGTCATTGTCACTACCAACTGTCTTATTGTATCAACATCCTACTAATATGAAACTTTGTGAGGATCGGTAGATGTTTGTTACGCTTTTACGCAAAAATTACTTGGGCTAACACATTATTTTGAGCCTGAACCGTCCCACTGCAGGGCAAAGGCCCCCTTTCCTCTTCCCTCATAATTCCATTGATAGCTTTTTGTTAACACATTGGGTAATTGATTTTTCAATTTTTAAACGACTGCTAACAGGAATTACGCGTGTGGAACCACGGGACAGCAGTAGTATTTATTTATAAAACTTACCGCTTAAAGAACGGCATCCGCCTGTGACACTGGACCCTCTTACGCCGCTGCCATACGTTACAATATCTGGTTTCATGCGCCCGTAGCCCTAAGAAAAGTTAACTTAAAATAAATGTTTGAAATCTTCTGTGCGATCACATAATAATTGAAAGAAACCCTTTTTGGTATTCTTATGTATGATAAATATTCCTAATATGTATCTACATATCTTTAGGTAGTTGTCACTAACAAAGGAATTCATCATAAGTAAGCATATTTCAACTAAAGGTGCACCAAAGTGAAGAAGACTTTCCCTAGCTGTGGTGGATAAAAATTGGTTATAAAAATTAAAAGAAGTAGGTATATTTTTTGATCCAACTTTGTTGCCTAAAATCAAAAAAGGAACCATTTCAAGCATTTTCCAAATAGATAGTATAAAAATATCAACACGTTTATTTACAAATTAAAACTGTTAGACAGTAGGAAATATTTCATAACAAACATTTAACATTAATATATCGATAAACCAGCGGACGGGAATTATCTATATTCGACAGATGACCTTGTGGCCTGGATGTGTAGGATTTTTAACCCTATCACTAATGAATTACTATTAAATAAGAACCACAATCATTATATTTCAATTTCATAATAAAAAAAAATAGATTTTATCTTGTAATAATAACAATTGACGGAAATATCAATAAAAGTAGGTAATATTTCGTTTTCACATCCTGGGTATTTTTCCCTTTTCGCGGGTAAATGGAAGTAGCTATTTAATGCACTTTTATATAGATCGTTTAAATAATTAACGACCCCGCATATATACCGTATGAAAATCGAAGAGACTTGGGTCTCGATTTCCTGTTGGGTTAGGTAAGTCTTATCTTAACTTCTAAAAATTCAACGGGCTAACAAACGCGTTACCAGGGTATTTCCAAAGCCTAGATCAGTTTTTTATAGAGGCCAACAGCCAACAGGCTAACTTCAAATAATTGTCAAAACTGCTTACATGCGGTAATTCCCAAGTAGTCATGCCTCTTGACGAGAACTTGGCAATCCTATCGTCGAACCCAATCCCGCCCACTCCGATGACATCCATCTGATCTGCTGGGTTGTTCAGCGTGCCATACAGAGGCCCATCGTTTCCTATCGCCGATACCATTATCACCTTGAAACAATATAGGTATTATACATAGGCAGATTTTTTTTTAATTCGAATATCACATTTTTATAAAGCGAATTCTTTTTCCATGGAGTTGTTGTTGACCAAGTAGTATGATTCAATATTTAATTAACATAACAAATTGCATGATTATCGATAACAAAACCGTGAGCTTGGAGGTACACGTAATCGTTAGGTATAGGAACGTAATCCGGATGCAAATTTCGTAAAGGTGACGTCACAAATGAGAGTTAATCGATTGCGCAGAAAACGAATCGTGACTAAATTGTAATTTGCTGAACTGTTATAAACATAAGGACGCCAAGACTAAAAAAATATTTAAAATCTGCCAAACCGTTAAATGTACAGTTATAATTGTAGAAATAAGTTTATAACCTTCAGTTCAAAGATTTGCATTTTACCGTTAACAACGAGATGCATGAAATTCTTTTACTTGTAGGTATAGATAATAGTGTAGAAAATAAAGTTTTTAATAATAAACCAGTCATGATGTATTGCTGATTATATTAAAATAAGAAATGAAATGTGTATTTGCATATGAAGTAAATATGGAAATAGGAAAACGTAAAGGACATATCTTAACTAAAACATTTACTTAATTTTTGATAGCCTATATTTGATGGCATTTATGAATGAATGAATAATGAAACAGGACTTCCAAATTAAGGGTTCCTTAAGTAAATAAATAAAAATTATCATAAATTTCCATACCTTGTTTGCACTTAGTTCCCATACTTTGTCAACGAAAGGATGATCCATGAAGTCCGGGCCACCGATGCTTAGGTTCAGAACATCAATCTTTCGCATTATGGCATAGTTGAAAGCATCCAAGAACCATGATGTATATGACACCTGAACAAAGAATAAATATTCTGTTAAGTCTATACTTAACAACAAATAGTGGTAGTTCGCTACTTCTAGCGCGTAGCGTAGCGAACTAACAATATTTGTAACGAAAAGTGTGGATAATTAACGTATTTTGTTTTTGGACCGGATTCTATCATAAATAAATTGCTTTTGTAATTTGCACAAATTCTTGTTTGTACAAACAAACATGTGAATTAGATAGAAAAAAAACGGACGCAAAACATATTTGCGCTTGAAAGATAGAGCGTGCAGGCAAATCATATAACTTGCTTGATCTTTAATCAACAAATTATAGTATTGGTTGCTCCTCAACAGATGATAGGCGTATTGCTTATAAAAATTATGCAAGTGCCAGACATGCTTATAACATACTAGCTGATTCGCGCGACTTCGTCCGCGTCAATTTCTTAAAATTGCGACTATAATTTGAGATTTAAACTATCCTATCTCTCAAGTTGGATCGAACTGCAAATGTTGTGCGAATTTTATTATAATCGGTTAAGTGGTTTAGGAGTCCATTGAGGACAAACATTGTGACACGAGATTTATATATATTAAGATTATGATGCATAAGTAGGTTTACACGAAGATTTTGACAGTTATCTATTATATTCCTGTAGTATCTATCAATTTACTAATCCTATATTTATCACACAATCAACATTACCATGCTTTTAGTTTATATAAAGAGATATGATTTTCCGATTGTTTTTAAAGATAATAATATTGAACTTTAAGTCGTCTTGATTGAATTAAATGATAAAATATCATTTATAATTAGGTGGTTACCAATATAAAGGTTACCTCATATATTACAAATTTTATTCATTGTGACGTCTTATAATAAATAAATAAATAAATAAATGCGGACAACATCACATACATTGCTCTGAACCCAAAGTAAGTAGCTAAAGCACTTGTGTTATGGAATTCAGAAACAACGAAGGTACCACAAACACCCAGACCCGAGACAATGTAGGAAAGTTGATTTCTACATTGAACCGACCGGGGATCGAACCCGGGACCTCAGAGCTGGCGACACCTTGAAACCGGTGCGTACGCCACTCGACCACGGAGGTCGTCAAAATATGCAGAACAATTATTAAAGAATTGTAAGTTGTAACATACTAGCAGCCATTTTGTAGATATCCGAGCAATTACAGTATCAATAATCGAAAAGCTTAATAGTCCTGGTATTATAGCTACATATTGAATTAGGTAGTAAGGTGATACTTTTGACCTGAGCCCGTGTAGAATTTTAGATGATAATATTCTTCGTATTTCGTTAACGGAATGATAACATCGATATTAGATGAAATGACTATTCTCCACGCCACTTAGGAACTTGCGATAAGCGGAAATATGAAGAAATTTTAATGTAGATAAATGTAATTTTGTATCTTAATATATATGTGATAATATGGAGGAGTACAAACATTTGGAACAAATTGTTGTCTAATAGAGAACGATAATTTAGTAGTGACGTAATACTAATTATCATCCAAATTAGTAAGAACATGCCTCATATTTACACGTGTTTATTGGCAGCAATACGCTTATCACATTCTTCGTATCAAATAAGTTTGGTAAGTTTACACTCTAGTTCAACAGACAAACAGTATTATCTTATTCTCTGTTTATCACAGATCAAGTCTCGTGATACTTTAGAGTTGAGACTATCTGTTTTTTTAAGGAAGTACGTTTTAGTCCAATTCAAAATTAATTAATTTAGTATAGGCTACAAAATAGCTTTTATTTAAGGTTACACATTATAAAATGGACAGCACGCTAAGGGTCGGTTCATATCCGACTTTATTGATATTTCTTAGTAGATACACCTACATATAATATACTCTGTGATATGTTAAGTGCGAGAAGGTAAACACAATAATACTCAGACATTTTACCGTTTTCATAAAACTATTCTTTACGTTTTAAGAAAAAACAAGCGATTTTGTTTTGTACCTAGTTACAGCAGTAAATAACGTGAATTGCTTAAAAATTACCTGGTTATCAGTGAACACACGGAATATATGAAGATCGGCATCAGGAGCAAAGCCGAGACAGTCGGCTCTCGAGGCGATCACGCCAGCCACGAAGGTCCCATGGCCGAGCGCGTCATCCAACGTATTCTCGCCGGTCCAGTCCGTGCGCTCCCGAACGCGGCCGAAGTGGGGATGGTTGCGAGCCAACCCAGTATCGAAGACCGCCACTTTTATACCCTCACCTACATCGAATAATCGATTAAATAAGTTATTTATATGCTTTTATACTCTCACCTTTATCAAATAATCGATTAAAAAGGTTATTTATATGCTATACTGTGTACAGTATTCTAATTTTGTCTTCATATCTTTAATGAGAGGATGGAGCATAGCAATTTAGATATAAGTTTACTGATAAACTTGGATATTGTATAACAATGGAGTCTCGTCATAAAACTTGTATAAAGACATAGAGAGAAATGGATATTATTTTTTCACATGAAGTTTTGTTATTAAAAGTAGGCCTTTACACAATGATAGCTGGAGTTCATGTTAATTCTATGGTTATGGCCGCATGGTTATTTGATTACAATGTCTACTATACAGATACTCAGCAATAAGGATTTTCTGACAAAGAAAGAGTTTTTCTGTAGTAAGTATTTTCGAAGATAACCATTACAAAACAAATTTATTTATAGCAATTTTCTAAAAGTAATTGTTTTGTTTAAATAACCAATTATGGTTCAATAAATATATTATGTTTAGAGTGTTATAATTAACTTACCAGTAACACCAAGAGACCAAAGCAAATCAGCCTTTAACACAGACGTTATTTGACGAGGAACTGTTCGCAACAACTTTCTAGACGTGTAGCCACCATTCTGATAAAAGAAATATCAACTGTAGAGAAAATAATGAAGATAGTCCAAAGGTAACTTATAAAATAATAAAATAAATAAATGCGGACAACATCACATACATTGCTCTGAACCCAAAGTAAGTTGCTAAAGCACTTGTGTTATGGAATTCAGAAACAACGAAGGTACCACAAACACCCAGACCCGGGACAATGTAGAAAAGTGGTTTTCTACATTCACCCGTCCGGGGATCGAACCCGGGACCTCAGAGCTGGCGACACCTTGAAAAGCGGTGCGTACGCCACTCAACCACGGAGGTCGTCAAAACCTCCGTGGAAAACATATAATATTATCAAGCGAGTTTATTGGTATATAAATTGGAGATGCAAATAAAGTAATAATAAACCAGCCTATATATATATATATATATATACCTACGTCCCACTGCCGGGCACAGGCCTCTACCCATATAGAGAAGGAATTATAAACACAAAATTATTTTCTTGTGAGTGTTTATGAATCTCCCAGATACAAGTCTCAAAACAATTTTTGTCGGTTAAGCATGATTTGATCCTATAGTATACTATATTCATCTATGGATATGGCACAGTTGCAGATTCCTATGCAATTATGTAATTTTATATAGGTAGGTATAGGTAGGTTATATACAAGACTTTTTAGATAAGAGATTAGGACCTTGAGTATATATATTGTATAGACTTCATGAAATAAACAAGTTTAACTATTGGAACGATTATGTTACATCCCTTTTTTTCTACATCGTAAATCTTAGTAAATCGAAGACGGATGCTAGTAATATACACTGTCCAGTAAATAGTGCGATAATATATCTTTCATCTATTATATTTTCCGTAATTAATAATGAAAATTGCTTTCTTAATAGAATAGTCCCTCTAAGCCTTACAATAAATATAAAATTATAAGGCTTAGAATAACAAATTAAGCGTTACGTGGTGTTAAAAGGGTACAAAAGCGAAATTTCTATACCAGATACGAAAAAATCTGGACAAAATCTTAAAAGAAAAAAACAGCAAATTTAAGGAACATTCTAATATTGTCTTCTCTTGGTAGGTCGTTGTGTGCCAGTGCATATCGCATTGTATACTGGACATCCCTTACAAGTGACAATAAAATTACCTCAAGTGGCTGCCTGAGGGAGTGCAAAGCTCGGACGCGATGATTGCGCCAACCAGCATACAAGCACCCAGCCGGTCCGCAATCATCCTGTACAAAGGAACCGTGTTGACAAACGAATATCAACAATATACGGTACACGTATGAAAAGTTTTTATAGAATCCATCAAACAAAATAGATTATTATTATTTACTAGCTGTGCCTGCAACTTTGTTCGCGTGGATGACGAAACTTATCAATGAGTCTTTAACCATTAAGGCTGCACACGCGACGGCAGCTTTAAAAATTGAGTAACTTCTCCCGTTTCCCCAACATTTCCCTTCACTGCTCTGCTCCTATTGATTGTAGCGTGATGAAAAGTATACTATAACCTGCCCAGGAGTATGAAGAATAATTGTATCAAGTTTCGTTAACATCCGTCGAGTAGTTTTTGTTTCTATAAGCAACATACAGACAGACAGACAAAAATTTTACTGATTGCATTTTTGGCATCAGTATCGATCACTAATCACCCCCTGATAGTTATTTTGAAAATATATTTCATGTACAGAATTGACCTTTCTACAGATTTATTATAAGTATAGATTTAAAACCCAGAACAGTCCCAATGCAGGGCAAAGGCCTCGATTTCTTCCTTCTACATGTTTTTGTTAAGAGTTAGTTCAATAGAAACAAAAAACAAATAGTACATTAAAGTGGGTCTGTTTAAACACCCCGTTGTTATTTGGTACGAAATGTAGAATTACTGTCTACTATTGTTAGTAAACAGTATTATTGAATTAGTACCAAAAATGAAAAACACATAGTTCTTAAAAAATTGTCTTGATGAGAAATTGATTGATTTCCAAATAACCCTGTGGTATCCAAGTCACCCCGCTATGCTGTACCTATCTTTAATTACTGTTATTCATCAATTTTGTCACATGTACAGTAACATTGTAAACAAGTAGTGTAAGTAAATAAACAACATTTATTGTTTAAGGAAAAGAATGCCGATGCTAAATCTAAAATTAAATACTATTAGGTAGATGTTGCAATGAGTGCCAAAAAAGTAGTAATTCAGTTTCAGACTATATCATAGCTATCAATATGATTTTCAGAGCAGAAACGTTAACCTTCATAACATTACCTCTTTTTAGTAACTTCCTTTTTTTTTTAAACCAATACTGATGATAAGCCCTTTTGAAACTCAAGTGAAATTTAAATTTACATTGTGTATGTTGCTTGAAAATTGCCTGAATTAGTTTAAATTTACAACTTTTTTATGTTCAACATTTAACTTGCTTGGTAAAAGATACAAATGTACCAAAAATATTACCTCGGGAATATATTTGATTGTGCGAGTGACTTGTCTTTGTGCAGTAACACGTTTTATAGCTGGATGGTCTTTAAGTGCATCCAGCGCTTGCCTGCCACTGTCTTCAAGGATAATCACATCAAAGTCACTCGGATATTCATTCGCTGGATTGTCACGTCGCAGCAGCGTCCAATTTGATACCTAAAGCAATAAGATATTTCATGTAGAATGCAGGTATATACAAATATTTACAGAAAGTGTATACATATATTAAAAGTCCAAGAACTAGGAAGTAATGTGTGCAATTTTTACATATACAAAATGATGTCTCTTCCACTGTCTGTTTGCTTAGATCTTTTGAACTACTCGATAGAGTTTTAATGCAGTTTTCAGCAATAAATATAGTGATTCAATATAGTATATTACTGTACAGAAGCTGGGAGATTCCAGTTGTGGGTCGCTAGTAAATTATATGTTACAAAGAATTATGTAAAATTAGGAACTCAAAGCAGACTGAAAAGCGGTGGTCGCAGTGATATATAGTACATATTATATACTTTATTTGTACATTTTAATAATTAAGTCCAACAATCCAACTTGACCGCTTTTTATGTGAAATAATAGACACAGTGGAATGTTCATTGCTTGGGTTACATCAACCAATTAGAATTCTTTGACTTATGAGCATTTTTATAAGTATTATATTGTTGCTTTTATAACAACACCTTTTAATGTACTTATATTACATTGTGACCCAAATTTTCTGACCCTTCAATAAAAAATAATAGTGAATATATGAATGGAATGAATGAGTAGAAGACATTTGAATAGCATGTTGACTTTAAACTAAGTTTTTCTTTAAAATCTGATAACATAGTACTATCAAAAGAAATAATGCAAAGCAATATAATAATCTTATCTAGATAAAACTAAATCAGGAACTTGTACACAAAATTCTTTGAAAAGTAGACTAAATTTACTTTGATTAATTGGATTGTTTAAGTGATTATGATAATTAAATAATTAGTTGTATGGTTGTGTGACAAATAAGTACTTTCAAATAGTTTGAAATGGAACATTGCAATAACATTTTTAACCGACTTCAAAAAGGAGGAGGTACTCAATTCAACTGTTTTTTTTTTAGTTTTATTACCTCAGATCTTTCGACTGGGTGAACTGATTTTGATGATTCTTTTTATATTTGAAAGGTGGTGCTTCCCGTGTGGTCCCATATTAATTTGGTCCAGCTATGACAGTGGGATCCATAAGAAAAACATATAAGACTTTTTTTGAAGTTGGTTTATGTTTATAAGAATTATTAGATATACAATTAAGTTGCAATTTACATAATATAATATTAGTAGAAATGGAAATCGCAAGGCTAATGTAACATACACATTTTATAGCTTTTTAATTTTTAAGTTTGTTAACAAGTATTGAAAATGCACTTACAGAGCCAACAATTAAAATAAAAAGGCATAGCCATGTGAACCCACTTATTAAAACAATTTCACATTTCATATTGAGAGGACTTAGCTAAAAAAATGTTTTTTATCAAAACACTTTACAAGATGATAAATTAAAAGTTATTTTGTGAAAGTGTAAGAACAATACTTTCATATTAAAATATTGAACAATATTACAGAGATATGAGACATACTTAACAACAAAATAATTACTATAAGTTTATTGAATAAACCATGTGAGCAAAATGGGTGGTATTTAATACATATATTGTGTTTATTCACTTACCCCTGCATTCCTCAAAGCTGCACTAACATAGTTTTCCCTAGTTGATCGAGGAAAATAACCCTTGTAAGTAATTATATGTTCACTACTGACTACATCTGAATTAAATTCGTAATCAACGCGATCAGATATGGTACTATTACACAGAGCATCCACGTTCACAGTTTTCTCATCGGAATACACTAATGAAATTATTTGGAGGCAATATAATATTAAAAAAATCTTCATACGGGTCAACCCCATGTTTGACGCCTAATACAGTTATCATTGGTTACAGTTATCATATCCTACACATTTTCCTGAGACGGCCACAAACTCGAGCTATGTTAAGGTTTCAGTCAACATTCTGTTTAAATAAATGCGTATGTTCGTATTACTAGCTTGATTATGATGATGAGATCGGAACTTAGCAAAACGTCCTCGATCCTCATCCGAGCTCTAAAAACAACTTGTGCGAAAATAATAGTAGTTTATATTGTTATTCTGTCACTTGCTTTTGACGTTCCTCACTACTACTAATTTCAGGGCTTTGGCTACATGGTTGATTTGGCTCGTACAGAAAAACCCTCCATATTATTATGTCATCTCTTATTGCTTCTCAGTAATATTTTTAAAAATTAAAATTTATTGTATTATAAGACATTATACATTAAAATATAACTTGGTTTTGTTATCAATTCTTTAATTATAGATAACAAAACCAAGTTATATTTTAATGCATAATGTCTTATAATACAATAAATTTTAGCTCTTTAGCTACAAGATACAAACAAGCTTTGCTTAGTTTGTGCCCTTCAAAATGTCCTACTGTACCGCTCTCTTGAATAAACAAACATTTTAATATTATTATATAAAGGAATAAAATAGAATCTCTTTGTTGACAAAAGTTTTTTGACAGTGTTTATCAAATTACCTATTTGATTTCTTTGTTTCCCTGCTCTATAAATGCATTAACTTGCTCCTCAGCTTTGCTCTGTGATTTTTGACAACAATTGACAACTCAATGAATTCAAATTAACTCAATAACCTCAATCACTTCTATTTGATAAATAATGATTTTCGGATTGATTTATTTTTAGAATTTTTAGAATTTTTAACTTAGTTTTTATTTTACTTACTGTGTGGGTATCTTTTAAGAATAAATGATACCCACACAGTTTTAAAAATTATGGCTTATAGTTTAGGTGCACGATTTGCACCACCGCCAAAATACTTCACTCTTCTTGATCCCGGGGCGTATCAAACTGATAAATCTGCAATAAAACACAATGTCGCACCCTTTCTTTCAAGAACACCACGCAACACCTTTGCAGGAGCTAAGGTATGGACCCAAGCAGTATATAAACAATATAATCCTGATAAAATTCCAAATTGCACAGCCATGCTTTCAAAAAAGCCAAGATTCCCGTATGATGCGTTTAGTGCGGAAGATTTGGAAGAGATTTTATGTAAGTGTGGAATTTTAAGCTCTTGTGAATGTCTTACTGGTAAGGAAAAAGAAAAGGAAGTAATATGTCAAGGAAAAGTAAGGCGCCGCATATATAAAGGTCCTACCCCTCGATCCATTTTAGGCGATGAAAGTTTATCGTCACCGTCTAGAAAGGACCATGGATTTATTGTACTATCCGATGGATATCAAAAACGAATTAGAACAGAAGAAAAAGAAGAATGCCCACCATTTTATGACGCAAGAGTGAACGAGGCAACCGCTTATTATAGAGGTTGCAAATGGAGTCAATGGACTTCAAAGCGATCACAAGATCCTCCGAAAGGCAGGCCAGGTCCTGGCCACTATGACCTTGAAATCAGTCCTACAAAAGAAAAAATCTGTGCTGAAAAAGTTCGCGCGTTTAAACGAAAAACGTCGAGGCAACTCAGATTTATAGAAATGATTCAACTAAAAAATATTATAGATGACCATCCTGGACCCGCACATTATGATCCAATGTTGCCAAAAGGAACAGATCTTAAATTTACAGGTACTACAGCTAAAAGATTTCCTGCTTCAAGTTACGATATTACCCCTGGTCCACAAGATTACTTGATTAGAAGAGATTTTGAGTCTGATCCACCTACTTTACTTTGCAATGCTACTTTGCCAGAGCCAGCTGCATTTGGAACAAAGGCAAAACGATTTAAACACCAATACGAGCAAGGACCAGGTCCAGCTACTTATGATGTAAACTGTAATTTAGGTAAATTTGTTCATTGCCCTACTGCGCCTTTTGGAACTTCGGCTCAGCGTTTCAAGAAGGAAATTATGGAAGAATCCGATGAAGACGATTTGTTGAACAGTCTACCATTTACAGACAACAATGACACAACTCCAGAAGAAAAATGTGAGATGCCGACATGGGAATTTAAATCTAAAACTATTCGAATGAAACCTTTAGTTAAGAAAGACGATGAGCCTAGTCCAGCTGATTTACCTCAAAAAATAATACAAATAGAACGATCTTCGGAACTACAGTATAGTGCCCCGTTTTATAGTTCCGAGGGTCGTTTTCAACCATGGTATAATTGGATACCTATTTGTAATTCTTTAAAGACGCCTGGACCTGCTCAATATTGTTTAGAAAAGCCTAAATGTACGCCTGCAGTTGTAAGAGGCCCTCAATGTAGAGCAGAACGTTTTCCGCATAGTAGATATAAAACTCCTGCGCCAAATAAGTATAAGATAAACGATGGAATTGAAACTATTCTAGCGACACACAATCAAAGATTGAAAAAGAATATCAAAAATCGATATAACTTTCATTGGGAACAACCATCAGACAGACAAAGTTTAAGTTTTGAAGAACGGGATGCAATACTGCTTAATAAATCTATATCATTACTAGATCCGGAAGAAGAAAAAAAACCAGTTGAACCTAAAGTTTCAAAGCCCATCATTCCAGAGAAAGATAAACCAAAAATGCTACGCACATTTTTATATGCTAGACCTTTACCAAAGTATATGTAACAAAAACGGCCTACAAATTGTATTTTAAACCGACTTCAAAAACATTTTTTTGTATGATTTTTATGCTAGGTACTGTAATTGTGGACCGATATTAAGAATATTTTTTTTCATCGTTAGGATATACCTCAGAGGTGGCCCCATATAAAGTTTGTCAAAATCGATCCCGTAGTTTTGTCTTTTTGCAATTGATTGTTGGATGTTACGCGATATAAGGCAACTGTAGATCGATTTAAAAAATTATTTTTTTCATCAGGGGTAATCCTCAGTGGTAGTCCCATATAAAATTCATCAGAATCGATCCATTAGTTTGTTTATTTTTTTGAAGTTGGTTTTTTTTACTCTTACGTGCAATCAATTATGTTATATTTTGATAGTTATGGTAAAATGTAATTTTATTTTTATAATGGTTGTTGTGTTTATGAATTAAATTATAAAAAGCGCGTATAAGCACATTATAATGCAGTTTTGGAATTATATTCAAGTAAACCTAATAAATAGTTGAGACTAGAACAGATAGAGATTATGATTCTTGGGGACGACACGGCGACGCTAAGCCGAACGGCGCGATGTTCTTGATTTGGCGCAGACGTTAAAAATATACATGCGAATGCATACAGCCGACATTACTATACCTTTGTGATTTGGTCTTTCAGATTATAATTACGTTGCTCTGTAAGTTTGTTTGCGTGAATAAGAGATACTTATCTCTTCTAGTCTCCACTGTAGTTGTTAGTTGTGGCGTCCCACGACCGCCAATAGAAGCAGGCGTCTTCGCTAGTTCGCTTCGTCGCTACTTTGGCCACAGAATACAGTAATATACAATGGGGTCCTAACGAGATATGGCTCAGTCGTGAAAAACTTCAAATGGGCCGATGTAGATAAGTGAGCTTTCTACATAGACCATGACCGGGGGTCGCCACTAAACCACTGAAATCGTCAATGTAACCACTGCGATAATGACCGTTGAAATGAGACTATACTGTACTTTGTAGTAGCAACACGTTGGTGCATGTATTTGCACTAGGCGCAATTTTATATCGGGATATGAACCGTGAGCACCAGTACAAAAAAGTAGTTTCGTCGTAAAATCAGTATCAAAACAGAGCGCGCTGTTTCAATGCAACTATCTCAAAACCTAAAAATACCCTAATTGTATCGGAACCATCTAAATTTAAGCATAATCCTCAGTCGTTGTACGGAAAATAACTTAAATCAGTAAACGAATGTACTAGATACAGCCAAAAATTTGCTAACGTTCGGCACAAAAGGTTTTTAGCGAAATGCGCACTCTTTAGTATTTACTTATTTTACTCTATGCTTGTCAGTTGTCAGCTGAGCTGACAGCTTGTCAGTTATCACTTATCTCTAGTAGTGGACGAAAAGTGAAGTGGAATTTATTGAAGTAGGAAAGTTTGTTTTTAGCACGAATTTCGATATTTGTTATTATCTAATAAGTCTTAAATATATTTACACCATGTCTAGGCTAGGTGCTTTACATTTAACTCAACACACGGGATCTAAACATACTGGCACAGTGATATTTTTTCATGGATCTGGTATGTAATACCCCGACAAAACAAATATACAAAAAGTCTAAATTATTTAACCTCAAACAACTTTATTCATACTACACTTGTATACTTGTCAAAAACATCCACACAAAATCCATCCAAACTAACCTACAATTAAATAAAAAAGTTATCACTTACAATCTCAGAAACAAAAACAAACTACAATTGATTAAACCACGCACTAATTACGGCAAGAAAACAATATTATTTGATCCTTCAAATAATATTGTTTAGGAGCACAGATGTACAATAATTTACCTGAAGACTTAAAAAAATGCAATAACATGAATGCATTTAAAAATAAACTAAAGGCACACGTGTATTCATTACGGGAGGAATAGCGATGTTCACGCGGCTACTTACAACCGGTTTTGTTAACACGTCTTATCTACAAGCAATTGAAGCAAGTGCAGAGGCAAATTGTATTATATTTATATTATATCTGTATCTCATTATAAGTGAACTGTAAAGTTTTTATGAGAAATAAAGTTCTTTAAGCACAAAACGTAAACAATGTAAAGATAACCTCATTATTTTATGTAATATCCGTATTGTTTTAAAAACCCACAGATTTTTCTAGTCTTGTTATTGTACTTAAATATCATGAATGGTTAAATCTAAGCACATAAGCAATGTAAGTCTAACTGACAGTTTGAAAAATACATTTACCACACTGAGGGGCCAAACTATTGCTCTGTATTGTTAAGACCATAATGTAATTCGGTCATTCAAATTAGGATAAAATTTAAGGAACCTGTAACAAAAATACTATTTTCTTTCATTTTACAGGATCTTCAGGGGCCGATATGAAAGAGTGGGTAAGATTAATGGTAAACAACTTTTCGTTTCCCCATATTAAAGTTATGTATCCAACAGCACCTCTGCAGCCTTATACCCCAGCTGGAGGGCAAATGAGTAATGTATGGTTTGATAGAGCAGATATCAGCCCTACTGTGCCTGAAAAATTAGATTCCATTGCCAACATTGAACTAGAAGTAAAGAATCTGATAAAAAAAGAACAAGATGCTGGAATATCTAGCAATAGAATCATAATTGGTAAGTTTAAAAATATAGGTAATTGACCAATTGTATTTTTGTAATATACCATTTTTAAGAGATTTGTGTTTGTAGGTGGATTTTCAATGGGAGGTACCCTGTCTTATCACACTGCATACAGATGGGATCGAAATGTAGCCGGAGCATTTGTGTTCAGCTCTTTCCTAAATCACAATTCAATTGTCTACAATGAACTTAAAAAATCTGATGGAGCTCGATGTAAGTATTTCTAGGAGTATAATTTTAAGATGTTTCATTAATTATAATTTAAGCTTATTTTATTTATGTATTAAAACAAAAGAAATAGGCCAGGTCAAGAGTACCCTAAACCAAGCATGTATGAAGGTAATTATGAAAGTGGACGAAGTGAAACAAGTATGTTAGGATCGTAGCAAGTGGAAAGAAGTGGTCTCTGCCTACCCCTACGGGAAAGAGGCATGATTATATGTATTATAGGTACTTCAAATCATAAGGAAGACTTCTGTTGTTATTCTTTTCTCTCATTTTCATTTTGTGCCTGTTTCTGAATTTGTGCAAAAATACATTATATTTTTTTGTGATGATTTCAGTGCCACCACTACTTCAAATCCACGGCAATGCTGATGACTTAGTGGATTTGAGCTGGGGCCAGGAGACTTTTAGTCAACTGAAGAGTCTTGGTGTTGAAGGTGAACTACACATACAGGAGAGACTAGGCCACTCAATAAACAAACGAGGAATACATCTGATTAAAGACTGGATTGAAAAACATTTACCTGAAATATGAGTTGTTACCAAATGTTGTGCATAGTTCCTATATAATGTTTATAAGTATACAATTTTACATAATTTAAACCATGTTTATTTATTCATAGTATTTCAGAATTTACCCTAAGAATAGGAACCTAATGTTCATTAGGTTGCAAACCAAAGGCAATTCAGGCTGTTGTACTATTGTATTTATTTTTGTGGTGTTAGTATAAATACATACTTTTTAGAATTTTGTTATTTGATAGGGAGGCACAAAGTGCAGAGTCCTACTTTTTTATCTGATTGCAAGCATAATCTACCTAAGTGGAACTGTTTTAGTTGTTGCTGCTTTAAGTAAATATGAGTACATATAAATTGATGTTCAGAAATGAATACAACAAAAGTTGTATCATTTAAAATATTACAAGAAAGTTGTGCTGGTTTAAACATGAGAAATTCGACTAATTAAAGAAAAACCTAAATCACGCATACCACGTCACTTAGGCCATTGAACCAAACGTCGAACAATAGCAAAATTTTAACTATCATTGAACACTAATAGTGAATTTTCCTATAAGTATTACTGTGAGAAGTAGGTAATATACTTAACTCAGTGCGTGAACTGCTGTCGCCGAACAAGTGATCTACTTTGTTAAATGTCTTTAGAATACCTATAATATCATTGTCTATGGGTCATAAATTGACAATGTTCGCAAATTTTGCAGCGCTTGTTTGTCTTGTTTGCATAGCAACTTGTCAAACATTTCATTAGAAGTATAGTCATTGTGTATTCCGTGTGTATTTTAAATATATTACGTTCTTCTGCCACTTCATATCGTAATAGGTAAGTATTTACAAAAATGGGTCCAAAAAAACCTAAAGAAGTTTTCGATGAAAATGCATGGCGAACAATTATTGAAGAAGCGCCATTAGATGAAGAAAACTGGAAGGTAAAAGTAATACTCATCGAAGCAGCTGGCGGCGAGCAAGATAGGATATATCTTAACAAATTCGAGATTTATGCTGCCGAAGAAAAGAGATTTGTTATAAAAAACATTTGCAAGACAGAGACTATATTTATGATTAATCAATTAGGGGGAGAGAAGAAGGTAAAAGACGACAATCTTCGAGTTTTTGAAGAGGGCCAATCATATCTCAAAGATAAAAAAGATATCCCACCAGATGTTATGGCTTTAGTGATTAAACACCTTATTTTAAAAATGAAAGAAGAATATCTTTACATTCAGCGCCAGCGACTCGAAGTGAAGCAAGGTATGCATAGGGAATCTGCGACTATGATTGATAAGTCAGAAGTAAAGGGCACAATAAGTGTAAAATCCCCTGATGCGTCGGAACCACACCATGGACATAAAGGCAAAGGAAGGGGATCAGAAATTGAACCGGGTAGTGTCCCTTCCGACAATTCTGAAGGAAAGAAATTCAATACACTACTTAGAGTGAGAGGTGAGGAATGGCGAGATAAGGTGTACGTAGACGACTATCCAACTGATGGACCCAATCTCTACGTTGCTGTTACTGGGTTCGTGGAACCGTATCTACCCGGATGTCTTGTGAAAATTGGAATACCTTTAACTGCTGTAGTGCAGGTCCGAATAGATCCTACGACTACTAAAATACCGTCAACTTTATTTAGAGCCACGAAAAGGGGCCAAAGCCTTACTGAATTGTTAGCAGATAAATCTTTAAAATTTTGGGATGACCTACAGTTATTACGAATTCATAAGGATTCTGCTGATGATTTTAAGAATACTGCTTTTATTGTATTTGCTCCTCCGTATTGGACTGCCGAAACCTTATCTGGAAATCCTGATAAAATATATGATGAATTATGTTTCCTTATGTACGACATACAAGATTTGTCAAGACAACACGATCATTATAAAAACAATATGTACATTATTGATATACCTGAAGAAGCAAGCTCCGAGCATTACGTTAAGTACTATCAGCAACAAATTGATGATTTGCCTTTGGAGTGTATTACTATATATTCTGTACTAGACAGTATTTTAGAAACAGCTTGTAAAAGTCGAGATTTAGACGAAAAGAGCAGTAGATCATCGTTATCGACAGCCGTCACACTTAATGCACCTACAAAAACACCTAACGATGAAAATAAGGTGGAGAAAACAGAAAATATTATAAAAAGCGTCTTCAATACTTTGTGCAACACAGAAGCTAACAAATTGTCGTATCGTCTTACATATGGTGACGAATATGAAAATCATAAAGACCCAATTGTAATTGATTATGGAGATTTTGCCAAGTATACTACGTTTCAATTGGGAAACATTAATTTAGATAACATCGTATTTACGTCTCTGCTCGGAATGCCCATTAATAACCTATGGCGAAATCAAAATCGACCTACTGGTGAACTAGAAGCTAAAATAAATTTCCATGTCAATGTTCTCTTGTCTTGTTTTGATAGAGAAGACGTAGAAACAGCCGAATTAAATAGATTGATTCACATCCTGTCTTGTCGAAAATTATATAATAATAGAAGTTCTTTAAGAAAGCGGCATCTACCTGCAACAACCATTTCAGACTTTAAGAAAAATTACCTGAAGCGTAGTGTCCTCGCTGAGCCTTTGCCAAAATGCCCCTCGTTAGTTCCTAGCTCTCATGTACTGTCTCCTTCGTTTCCTTCAATAACTAAAAGTGAATTTGATGCGGAGATTACGTACGACATCGAGCATCGAGAGGCTGATACTGATCCTGAAGTGCAACGATTAAAATTCCTATTCGACTGTCCCGATATAAGTGAATTAGTGTCAGCTGCAGAAATAGAAAATTATCAAGCCATTAATCACATGATAGATGATTTTGACTATTTTGAAGATCTCTCTGGCATAAGCGCATTCCAGGTTATGCGCGATGCCTTTAATAAATTTAACTGTGTAAATTATAAATATTGTGAAGTTACTGACTGTTTCATACTTATGTTCTTTAACAGTCACGATAAAGAAGGTATAGCCCGTGAAGAATGGCGTTGTCACTTGTCAACACCACTTTGCTTGCAAGATTTCTTTGATTTCATTTTAGACGAACATTATGACTGGATACAAAACGAGGAAAAAATGTATGATGAAAACATTATGTTAAAAGCAAAATCTTTATCAAAAGATTTTATTGATCCATTTGCGATGAAATCCTGTATAGAAACAAATGATGTCGAAATGGATCTGCTTATGGAAGGTTCTCTTAAATATCAGGAAATTGTTCAGGTTGAGGACGCTACTCAGGAAGGCACAGAGGTTTCAGATGCTAATCCGACTAAAAAGTCGACGTCTCCGACTTCGATCGATATGGATTCAAAGAGCAGCAAAAAAACAAAATCGGCGTCCTCGCCAAAAACTGTTAGGCAGTCTTTCATTGGACATGCAGACAATACAGTATCTGTAGAAATCCCGGCTAAGCCATTCTTGGGTTATGATTTAGGAGACAGAAGAGTCGAGGTATTTGGTAAAGACGCGGTTTTCTTTTCTAAAGATGGTACAAAAGTAACTAGTATGTATACATTAGTTATACCAAACAATTTGGAATATATCGTTTTAAATGTTTTACCCGGCAATTGCTGCACTGAATTTTGGATACATAGAGCTTTAGGTGAATATGTATCACAGGAGGTCATAGACATATGCGAGTCATTTAGAATAACAAGCAAGGATCAAGTTATGATGTATATAAAAAAACAGTCGTATCAAGTTCCCCTGATTACTGCTCCTTCTACTGAACCTGTTAAAACGAAAAGTACTATCAAAACGTCAGTATCTGAAAAAGCTAGCGCTATTGTACAAACGACTTTTGAAACTAAATACTTTCATTCCTTATATGTTACCTGGCCCAATGGTATGGTCACAGAGACTGTATACGAACACAACTCACCGGTATTATCTCATATAAAGCAATATCACACTCGTAGTATGCCGAATTTGGATGAAGATATGCGATGTATTAGTCTAAATGGCGAAGTTGTTATCTTCAATCCTTCAGGAAATGTTGAAGTGCTTAGACCTGATGGAACCTATATTAAATTATTAAAATATTATAAAAGTGTAGTCGTTCCTGAACCCATTGTTGAAGAACGTGAGGAAATTTCTGATAAAACTAAAAAGAGCAAAAGTAAATCTAAACTTAGTAAATCTTCTTCAAAATCGTCTAAATACGCGGGCTTGGATGAAGATATACTTAATGAAGTTAAACCTGTCCAATATGAAATCATTGTAGATGAATTTGAAATTATAGAAACCAATGGGCTTAGACAGCGATGGATTAATAACGTTCCTTACGATATAGAAAAACTTCTAATTCGTACTGCGACCGATTATTGCTTAGGAGAAGTTTTTTCTAGACGCATGGATGGAACCAACACTTTGCTAAATAAAGATGGCATCCATGTCGTAACCTTTCCCAATAAAACTAGGATCATCACAAATTATGTGGTTGAAGAAGAGGAGATTTACCCTGAATGGACTGACGTAGAAATAGAATTTTTTGAAATGTTCGAGCCTGACCCCGTCGTACGAATTAAGTCCAAAGAATCGGCTTCGCAGAAAAGTTATACAGGGGCCTATACGTACAATACTAATAGCAGTGGTAGCTCTCTTTCCGCAAAAATAGAAGAAGAGGAACGAGCTGATAAAAAACGAACAGACGGGTACATTTCCATACATTTAGTGTACACTATAGAACATTCAAATTTTAGCACAGTTACAGTAAACTGCCTTACTGGAAAAATATCCGTAGATTCTCCTAATGAAACTACTGTATTAGTAGATAAGGATAATAATTATGATATTAAATTAGATCATATAACATCCGCGACTTTTGACGGTGAAAATTTGCATATATCTTACGAAGCATGTTCGGAATGTCGATCATTCACAAATTGTACTGTAAAAATCATGTCCAAAAGTGAAAAAAAAAGCAGTTTAACTGACCCTAAACCCGAAAAAACTTGGTTGAAAATGAAGGACTCTTTTAACAAGAATGTTGTGGTAAATGAAGAAGGTTCTATACATGTGCTGGAAGAACAGTCTGCAACAGATGTCGTTAATAACGAAGGTGTAATAAATACACAAGAGATGACTGAAGTCGAAGAAAAGCCGCATGAAGCCAAATCCGAGACTTCTGTACAGTCTCATGGAAAATGTAGAGAGGCATATCTGGCGAAAAATTTGAGATTCTTTATTCTGAAACGGTAAGCACATAGTACTTTTTTTACCTTTTCACTTGTATCAACAATGAATCCCTATCCCTAACAAAACTTGAAAGCAGAAATGATTTTTATGTTTGGATTGTATCTAATGTTTCATGTCTACATTTGTCTGCCATACCGAAAAGTATCGATGTTTCAAAATTTCTTAGATGGTTGTAAAAAGAAAAAAAGAAATACTGGTTTCTAAGAGACTCTAAGGAGCGAGAACTCGTTTCCTTTTACGTAGTCACAGGCAGTCATATTTACTATTAGCCATGTGAAATTGATATTGTATTATTTTAGTTATGTACGTTTACTTATTTCTAATTTGGTCTGGTCCATATTGTATCAACAACTTTGCTGTAATTAGGCAAAACTACAAATGGAGTGAAATTCAAAATGAGTTCCCCCAAGATACAAGCTTTGGCTTTGTTTTGAGGCCTCTGTTATCTACTTTGTTAAAATTTAAATAATTACCTGTAAATTGTGCTAGTCATAATAAACAATGTAATTACGAACAATAAATTTATTCTTATTCTTATTTGTCGTGTAGTGAACTAACCTGTGCCGAGCTTGTTCATCGAACGCTGCTCGAGCAGTATAAAAGGAACTGTCGCTGGCAGCCGTGGTGCTCTATCAACCAATACGACACATTCGGAGATCACAGGAGTCTAGTCTCCATCCTCACTCCAGTGCATTTAACGGAGTCAGAGGTTTGCCTTAATATTACATCTATATTCAATTCACTACTATGTTTAAAATAATCCAGCTTCTTAAATGAAAATAACTGACTGTTTAATACGAAGGTACAAATAGAATGCGCCGAAGCTCTCTAAACTGCCGATGCAGGATTACGATTCACTTTATTATTTTTAAGTCTAAACTATCCCTTCAGAAATGGCTCATGGACTCGAAGCTAGCTGGCAGACCCAAGTTCCTGACGTATAAAGACTTAAAGAAAGATACTGGAAAAGGATTCTACCATTGGATGCGGCCGTACGATAGATTTGAGCCGAAACCTATGAAACCTGATAACGTTCTTCCTCAAAGACTTCCACGGGCTTTTGTCTTAAGGTTATTCACTGTTACCTGTACTATAAGGCTGCCAACATACACTGCATTAATGCACATTTATGCAGTGTGTGTGTGTTTAAGAACATACCACTACATTCGTGATAATACAAGAGACATTAAGGCCTTTATTGGTTTAATGAGTGTGATAAAAATTAAAGTCCTTTTTTACATATACTGTATCCAAAATACCTCCTTACTTATTGTTACCGTTAAACGTTATTTAATTTTGGACAATATTTATTTGTTCGAGTTGCAGTTTTACTAAAACAAGTGAAAGAGAATGGTTTAAGGTCTACTACTAGGTCAGTCGTTTTTTGCCTTATAACAAGACGATTATTTTATTTACGTCACATAAAATGAGGATATTTCTATAGGACCTTGGAACAGGAGTGGGGTGAGAGGAATAGGGAGGAACTGAAGGGCGCCAGGGAGCTCCTTAAGGCAGTGCTACGTTACCGATGTATTATGGAAGCCGACAGTGAAACGATCCTGCACATACCGATTATTGATCTCAGACCAGACGATGAGCGACAAATCGATGACATCATACAGGCCATAGCGCATAAGTCCTTATCTTATTTAGAACACTATAATTATGTAGCCTAAACTTACTTCTAGAATTTAGATAAACGTACTCGAACGTACAGTAAACTTTAGAGACAATTTATGCATATTATATAGATTGTTTAAAATACAACTAGTTGTAATTACAAGTTGGTACAAAAGTATGAGTAGCTCTTCTCCTCTATCTCATCAACTTTGTGTACCTCAACCTGCTGGGCTTTTATAAGGCTCTTTCCCAAAACTCTTTACACATCTGTGCATCTTTGCCTTTACTGTTTACATCAATAACCTCATCTGTCCAGCAGGTTTTGGTCTGCTAGGTTTAGGTCTTCTATATATATTTAAACTAGCTTTTGCCCGCGACTTCGTTCGCGTGGAATAGGGACTTCCGGCAGATTTTTGGTTTTACCCACATAGTTCCCGATCTCGCGGGATCTCTTCAAAAATGAAATGTGGAAGATATTCTAGATATATATATGTGACTGTCGGGTGCCTTTCGTGTAACGGGAAGGCTAAAAGCCGCCACACGGCTTCGTTGCTGCTAACATAACGACCAGACTGATACGTTTGGACTTCATTTATGGGATTAGCAGCATATAGAATTATCTATACTCCGTTAGAGCATTTTCTTTATACTAAAAGTTGTATTATATTATATTTTCATACCTTTTTACTATTTATTTACATTTTTCCGATGAATTTTCAGTTCTGAATTGATGCCGACGTTCGACCAATAGATGGCGCTGTATGTCCGGAATAAATTTTATTTTTTATTTTATTTTTTGTAATAAAAACTATCCTATGTCCTTTCTCAAGTTCCAAACTATGTCTGTACCAAATTTCACACAAATCGGTTCAGTAGTTTAGGCGTGAAGCAAAGACAGACAGACAGACAGACAGACAGAAAGACAGACAGACAGACAGACAGAGTTACTTTCGCATTTATAATATTAGTTTGGATCACTTAACACCTGAATAAAACAAAGTTGTTATTGTAGCTTAGGATATATAAATAACTATGACTTACAGTAAAAATTTATCATATCGTAGTGTTTTTATTACTTTGCCTGTCCTCTCTCTCTCTCTCTTCTTCAGCCTGTAGTCACCCATAGTCGGGTATAGGCCTCTTCATGAGCACGCCAAGTATTGCGATTCCGTGCCAATCGCATCCAGCCCTTTCCTGCCACTTTGCCTGTCCTATAGTTGTCCTAAACCTGTCATATAATCCCTTGGTCAGGATATATGAAGACCTCAAGATTCGTTTAGCGGATGATGTTCAGAGTCGCGCAAAAGCTACGGTCACCACCAAGTCTCCCATAGAACATGAAGATATGTCTATCGAAGGAGAGTTTGAAGGAGGTAGGTTTTATACACCATACATACCTACTTATTATGCCTAATGTAATGTCATGTAGAAAGATGGTTGCAAAAATTGGGAAACATTTAGTTGGTAGCCCCGCTTCGCACCGCTACTTCGCATTTGCTTGTACAAGTTCTCTAGTGACCAAGCGGGACTATTTATTTATATGTCAAATGACACTGCTAATCGCGAAACATGAGCAGAACGAACACGCATTTGCCAATAGGTAATTTCGTAACTATCATTTAAGACTCATCATTGCAATATTATAGTTAATGATGAAACAGCTTAGGATTTTCGTACTGCTTGACTCAAAGTAGTGAATTTAATATGATAAATGTTTTTAATTTTTTCCGAACATAATCAAAACTTCAGATTCCACAGACGAGACGAAACTGATAGAGGAAGAACGAGAGAGTTCGTTGAAGGAGACTGACGCTGGCGAGGAGATGAGCCCAGCGTTACGTAGGTACTGGCGACGCCGCGCTGAGGAGTATAAAGAGGAAGAGTTCTATAAGTTAGTGTTACTACGAACCTTTCTAGTACAAATAACAGCTTCGTAAATACAGAATCATACAAAACACGCAAACTACAATATTATTTATAAATTCTTAAATCATGAAATCCGCAAGGTGCAACGAAAAGATTAGCTTCCTATGGCGAGAGTAGTCAAATCAAATCAAAATGTTCTATTTCTTAATTCTTATAAACCAAAAAAAAAGGCTCAAGAAATGTTACGTTATAATCTACTGACTCTAGTTCGGTTCCAAAGTGTACTTCCTATGGAGAAGAGTCGAATTCGTTTTTTACGATTATTTGTACATTATTGGTTAAAATATATATGCGTCAACAACAAAATATAGATGTAACTTTAACTAGGAGCCACTGCATAAGTATTGTGAGTATTTCTGAGGCTACTTTATAACAAACTGGATTAGTAGGTACCTAGAGCTGCAGTAAGCACATAAAATAGTTTACATTTAGGTAAGTTGATGTTATGGTAGAGTTTTGAGCACAGCTAACAACTTATTAGTTCGCGTACTGCAAGTCTATTAGCTGAGTACCTTATGTTTATTTAGAAACTAGCTGTGCCCCGCGGTTTCACCCGCGCATTCCTATATTCCGTTCCCGATGTTTTTATAGTTATTTTGTTATACGGAGCGGAGATGAATCAAATAATTTAAGATTTTGAAAAGCGGTCTACCCGTTCTTGAGTTATGAATTAACAACTAACACCTCGCGGTTCCATACCTATCTCGTACAACCTTTTTAACCCCGCTACGTCGCTAGTTCTCTTACTAATTTGTTAATACTAAACTTACTATGGAATAATAAACATTAACAAACAACTTTTCTTCCCGAAAGGCTAAATTGCTATTATTATTATTATGGTGCCGTCTAACCGCGAGCGTGAGCGGCGACCACGCCACATTTTTCAAATAACTTACATTTTTAAACTTGATATCTTTCGAATGGAATGTCTAAATTGAATAATTCAAAAAGTCATATAATCGTATTGAAGCAGACTTAAATATCATTTATTTTGATAAGAATTAATTCCAAAGTATAAATAATAGAGCAATTAAGGCGGTGGCATTTATCTATATTTTGTTAAATGAAAAGACTCTTATTGTGACATAACTATAATAGACATATGCTGTCGCGATATTTTTGTAGACAATCATGTTCTGCAAAGACATACTACATTATTTTATTCTATAATCAATATAGTTTTCGTTGCGCACGCGATTCAAGAAAAATTATGGTTTTTTTTTCACACCTTGGGTTACATTATTGGAGTTTTAGTATGGATCCCTGACTTTTTTTGAAATTGTAATATCGCCTATGTTAACCGGAGGTAGTGTAGCTTCCCAACAGTGAAAGAATTTTTCAAATCGGTCAAGTATTTTCGGAGCCTATTCAATGCAAACAAACAATCAAATCTTTCCTCTTTATATTATTATATTTAGTTCAAAGTTCGAGCTAAGTATTTGCTATTGGCATAAGGAAAACTAGGAGCTTTTTGGTAGAGATCTTTGCAGTTAGCCTGAGCGCAGGCTTTGACAGCTTCACCGGACTTTTGGCGAGGACCTTGAGCCCTCTTAGCCCTCTTACGCACTAGCGGTTAACCGCGGGGGCGGCTAGCCGCGCGGTTAGCCGCATTTCCAGTTTAATATGCAACCGCTTGTGATTGTACGCACTTAACCGCCACAAAATTTCAACCGCGGCGGTTGAATGGATAGCTGCGGCCCGCTTCGCGGCTGGCCGCCATTCTGTTTATACGCACCTGGCGGTTCAGTTCGCGGCGAGCCGCCCATAGAGTAAAGTAAAAAGGGTGGCCAAATTCGTTGCGTGTTTCTAGTAAAGGGTGAATCCAGTATCTGTTTTTATTTTTCTTTCGTTGTTATCGGTAGTAAAAATAGATAACACAAGCTACCTCGACGGCGTCCATTTCTTTACTAGACAAAACACGCCTTCAAGCGGTCCAACCGCTTTACGCGGTTTCATAGCGGTTGGCCGCCGTGCGGTTGGCGTAGCGGTCAACCGCTATGGCAACCGCATCAGGCGGCTGGCCGCTCAAACGAACCGCCTAGGCGGCCAACCGCTAGTGCGTAAGAGGGCTTACGCACTAGCGGTTAACCGCGGGGGCGGCTAACCGCGCGGTTAGCCGCATTTCCAGTTTAATATGCAACCGCTTGCAAGTACGCACTTAACCGCCACAAAATTTCAACCGCGGCGGTTGAATGGATAGCTGCGGCCCGCTTCGCGGCTGGCCGCCATTTTGTTTATACGCTCCTGGCGGTTCAGTTCGCGGCAAGCCCATAGAGAAAAGTAAAAAGTAATAAGTTGGATATGTAGAGAGACCTCTCGTGGCTAAAACGTGTCGCCCTAGCAAGCGAGCGAACTCTGGGAGCTAAATTCCTGAACTAACTTACACAGTATACACACATACGCAATTCTATTTTCTTTGTTGAGTGATGCTACAGTGGCGGCCTCTGGTGGTTGCTATTATAAACTACCTACCTATATCGGTAGTAAAAATAGATAACACAAGCTACCTCGACGGCGTCCATTTCTTTACTAGACAAAACACGCCTTCAAGCGGTCCAACCGCTTTACGCGGTTTCATAGCGGTTGGCCGCCGTGGGGTTGGCGTAGCGGTCAACCGCTATGGCAACCGCATCAGGCGGCTGGCCGCTCAAACGAACCGCCTAGGCAGCCAACCGCTAGTGCGTAAGAGGGCTGAGGCCTCCAGCTAGAGCAATAGGAAAAACTAACTACGTCAGCAACTTCCACTATGGGCACCCCCTGCGTGGTTCGGACCTCGACTTAGTGCGTTGCTAACTATCTTAATAAGGGAAAACAACAAGGGATGGCTGGATCTAAGTTTGAATTATTTAGGGACATATTTTGATTGCTAGTTTAGCCGGCTTGGGCCAGCTTGGTCTAGGGACGGGGGGGAAGAAAACTAGGAGCCTATAGCATGTTTACCTACATACTTGTATTACGACGTGAAAAATTGGTGGCTGTCGGTAAAGCATGTTATAAAGGAGCTGCTTTTTATTAAGCAGCTCCTTTATAACATGAGAGCTGCTTTTTATTAAGGGTGCCTTTTAGTTAGCTACGGTTCAGCAGGGTTGCAAAGCGAACAGGCTCACTGGAGCATCCTTAGTACCCATTCTGGCGTTATTACCTGCGCAACCAATCAGCTTACACACGTCATTAGCTAGCTCCGTCTCAATTGCGCACATACCGGACTCGTTATCGATCGACACAGTCGCTAAAACAAGGCATTTTCGGCCGACAAAGAAACTACGTGTTAAAGAGCTATTAAATTAAACGTTGATTCTTACTTTCCTTAATAACACCTACCTATTTTTCTCCTAAATTTTTTCCTTAATCATTTCTAATCAAAACTTTAATAGAATAGTGGAAATAGAAAAAAAATGTGCTTCACGAACAGTTATTGTATTTCAATTTAATCGTAATTTTGATAAAACCTCGTCTCTCAGATTTTTACAAACTCATCAATGAGAGATTCGCTTACCAATAGGTGAGATAAGGTATAACAGGTATATTACGAGCTTCCAACTTATTCGCCTTATCTCCAGGTACCTACTCCGAGAAGGCAGCGTGCCCCCCTACTTCAGGAACGTGTTGGGTGGCGCCATCTGGTGGGACATCAACAACGCCGCCAGCGAGGCCGTCACGAAGGCAGCTCGCAGGAAGATGAAGTGCATCTGTGGTGCTGAAGAGGCCTCGGGTTCCGGGACTAACAGCCCGTACATGTAAACGGACAGAATCTAAAGCTATTTATACAGATTTGTTTTTAAACACTGACGCAATAGCGAGGGCTATAAGTTTGACGTGTCTGTCTGTTTATGTGTGTATGTGTGTGTCGGTCTGTGGCATCGTAGCGCCTAAACGAATGGCCCGATTACGATGTGGTTTTATTTTCGAAAGCTGAAGTGATCGAGATGGTTCAAGTACTTAAAAGGGTTTTGGCATCTCTCTTGAAAAAATCAGGGGATTCTTAAATTTTTATTGCTGTTTTAGTTTGTTTTTAAGGCTTGGGAAACCTTTTCGTTTCATGAATTTTATTTGCTTTGGATCTGAAGTTTCACCAGTAAAATCATTGATAATATAAAACCTCTGTTTTGATAAAGATTTCATATACTATCTTACATTTACCTTTTACATCATTACTGTATTACAGAATCTCTAAAGATAAATACTTGTTATTCGATCAGGGGCCTGATTCCGCTATTTTAAAGTCAGTGGGTGGCAGGTTAATGAACGTTCTAGTGTACTTGTTATTGTGCCTATTTTTTTTGTATTCAGATAAGCCTATCATGAACAGTCAGTGGCAATCCTACAATGACAACAGTGGCAAGTAGGTGTACATTTTTCATTAAACTAAAATTATCTGTATACGAAAATTAGGCACAATAACAAGTACACTGGAATGTTAATTAACCTGCCACCTACTCACTTTAAAATAGCGGAATTGGGCCCCAGTGTTGAAGAGTTGCTAGTTAAATGAGTAATGACTTGCGAAACTGCTGCACAAATGCATTAACAAGTTGATGCAACATAGTGTATTTATGCTCAGTACCTACTATTTATTTGCAAACAATGAGCTGTTTGGTATACCTATTTATTAAACACTGCGTACTGCAATCGGAGAGAATTGGAGAATGGTTAAAAAGTTTCGAGGTGTTTTACCATTTATAAATCTATGTCTCTACAATGCAACTACCTTTAATTATCCCGTGCATTGAAGGGAAAAAGTGAATGAAGTAAAATATTAAATTATAATTAATGAAATTTCTTATTCAGCAGAGCGTGATTTCTTAGAACTAACTGACGACTATGACAAACGTTACTCTACAATAGTTTTTTTTTGACAGCCATTAAAATACCTAAGTAAGACCCTAATTATTGGAAATATTAATTAGTCCGTATTGTAACACTTCGTCTAATTTATGTACTTGTTTATTAAATAAATAATTATGTTATAAGGTTTCTTAGAAATTGTGTTTTATTTGCTTGAGCAATTAACCAATCTATCACCTTTTCCTTGAGTGTTGTTTACAGATAAGATTACACCTTAATAGTATAATAACAAGAATACCTAAATATAGATACATTAGTATGTCATAAATATTATGATAAAACCACATATTTATTTGGAGGTCTACAAAAACAAACTGACTGCTGCTGCAGACAGTAAGGAAAAATTGTTGCAATGAGTTAGTAAAGAATAATTGCAGAGAATAAAATTGAAGTAATAAAACAATTGGAGTAGATACGCGTTCTAACCATGGGATTAAAATCATATTTATGCAAAATAGTATCCTGTTGGTATGTTGCTACTATTAAAGCTGAGGACTATTTTAAACAAACAGGAAAATAACACAAACAGCTGTCCACTCATATTTACACATGCATGTTCTCGTCATGTTTTGTGCCCACCATCCTCCGCTGAACATATGCCTTTGCATGGCTCTCCAAAACCTACTCATATTACATGATTACTGTAATCTTAACAGTCTTATAATTAGCCAGTTTACGATATCGGAGACTGCGCGATCATTTGTCATGTACTCATTTTGATCGTCGCTATATCGCTGTCGCACCGCATCTATCGGATACCACCCAGTCTTTCTAGGTAACGAAAATACCATAGACTGTTTACTATTGATAAGATTTTTTTTATTAAGTAAGGGACACGTACTTGAGAAAAAATTGTATCCTTCGATCTATTTTTAATCGGATGTATTCTAACTGATATTCTTGGATATACGTGAAATTTCATAATCGAAGTTATTTTGGATCGATGTTTTTGTAGAAATGGTTGACCTACTACATAGACTGTTGTCAGTGTTTTTAAGCGTATTATTTGCTTGTTTAAATGTGACAATATCTGAAGGACCTGTTGATCGGATTCTTAAAAACTTTTCTTTAACTCTACATCAGTGGTTACATTTTTACATTGAGAGCGCCTTTATGTGGAAGCAATAACGTTGAATTTTTTAGTTAAAAAAACTACTGATTTGATATGCGATCCTCTGTCCTTGTGACCCTGTTCGCTGTCAAATTTTTTTTTGTTAAAGGGACACCTTTTTCTACACCATTAGAAAAAAAAAATTCGAGGTTCCTTCGTGAGTCAATTTATTTTTTGCGGTGCGTATTTATTGCACACCGATATCATAACATTGCTCAATGGATCCCAAGTTCCCAACTCATGCTTACCTTAGTCAGCTAAGTTTTATACGAAGTAAACTCTGCAATGACATTTGCTCTTGTCCCTTAGTGGTCGGTGACTTTGATTACGCGTATGGTATACCATCGACTGGTAATCGGCCTCAGCCGATTGGTGTCTCAGCTTGAGCGGTGCGGCCTCGCTCGCCAATTTGTGTGTAAAACGAATGGCGGGAGAAGAGTTACCCAGCGTAGACGAATTCATCAGTTGTTTTCCCCACCGCTTTTTCCGCTATGACGAAGTCAGCCAGTGGCAAAGGAGAGCGGCGTGCAACGCGATTGGTCGGCGCCACAGCCAATGTGCGCGACCGGTACACGTCTGCCCTAGGAACGAAAGGGACCGCAGTGACGCCCGGACAGTCCGTCCCGGGCCCTTGCGAAGGATCGTGTCGTTGACACGATTTGCATGTGTCCCAGATTGTTTGTCAACAAATGTGTTTATTAGTAGTCCATGTGATTGATTTTTGTGGATCTCGGAGACGTGTCACCTAAACTATAGTCTGAGTTTTCACGTGAGTATTTAGACTCTAATACTTTTTGTTTCTGAAAGGCGATAAAAGATGGCGTTACGTGTCGCGTTGAACGACCGTGTCATTGAACTAGGTTGTTGTGTTCGTGTGTGTCAACCTTTATCAGAATGCGTGCATTCTTGTTTATTAGTTTTCTCACAAAAAGTGACTCATTAATTGGAATCGCCACGGATTACGTTTGTGTAGCTAAAATAATTCAGCATCTGTCATAAAGTAGTAAAATAACGTTCTATAGGGGAAAAGTATGTTTGTTTATGACCTATATGTACCTATACACTATATCACAATGCTGAGGTTAGGTAGTTGAACTATGAGTGTTACCATTTTAAAGTAAGTAGTAGTACTTCTTAAACTTTAATTTTAATAAAAGCAACTTATAAATAGGTATATTAAAGTAACAATTAACTGGGTTACAAATGAATTACATGATTCTGAAAATTTTAGATTATGTATTTCAATTTAATTAAAATAATAACCATGCATTATAACAGACACCTAACAGTGCCTAACTTTATAACGTAGACTTTAAATCTTCTTAGAAAAAAATAGTATACTCGTGCTGTGTCTGCCTATCTACAGTTTCATAGTAATTTTCTATCTAGAAAGTATTTCTAATCAGAGATCTGACATAGGATTTAGCTGTCAAAGGCATCAAAAAGAAACAACTTCACCATGCTAACATGAATGACTGAATGAATGACTTAAACCACATGACAATTACTCTATTGGTTTAAGCTCCTACTCTACATCAGACTACTACACTAATGGGTTTACCTCGTTTGGCTCTATTTTACTTACAAATTGGTTTGTATGCATCTCATACACCCTTTCCAGTCCACACTGATCACAAAATTCAAGTTACCACCTAAGAGCAACATTGTGGAATGCAAATTAAGTAAGTGTGAATAAAAAATCATAAGTATAAAAATTCAAAGTGGAATAAAAATTCATAAGTATTATTGGCTCTTGTTAACCCCCTCTTGAGTGAAGGAATGGAGGCCTCTCTTCTACTCTTCCATCTCTCTCTTTCTCTCTGCCTGTTCAGGATCTTTAGTACCTTTTTTTTTAAGATGACTAGTTCGTCCAGCCAACAGCTTGGCTTACTCATAAGACTGAGTAAGAACCTACACGGGACCTAAGTCACAAACTGTTATACTGCGGTTCCATTTCGGTTGCCCCATCATCGATCCATCTAACCACGGATCTAACAGCCTCCAATTCCTTTCCAATAACAATCAATCAGACGAATTACGACCTAGGTATATTTAGATATTTACATTGGTACCCTAGCTATCAGGGTGCTACGAAAATGCGCTATCAATTTTGAAATACGCGTCTGCCCATCGAAATGAACAACGTTGTGTAAGGATCCAAAAAAAATGTTGGCCTCTCCATACAACATTATTATCAGCTGATTGTAGAGTAGATAGGGTCCAACATTTTTTCTGAATATCCAAATTTCTTTTTTGAAGGAACTATAGGACTCCTTCCTAAAGATATTTTTATGTAAAATTAAGACTACATTAGATCGGTACAATAACTGGTCCAAATTAGAAAAGAAAACCTAATTTGGTAATTTTATTCTAATGTGTAATTAAATCTTATAAGTACTTACCTAATTATATAATTACAGTCATGTCAATAAAGAAGGAGGAACCTCCTACTGTATTGACATGACGTTATCACGACGTCATCATATTATTATGGCCTAATCTTAATATGAGATCAGATGTTCCTTTGATCTGAGGTAAGGGAACGTTAACATGCAGTCAATAAAGTTAATTACTAATACAAATATTTAACATACTGTTAACAACCTACCTATTGAAGATATAGTATTTATTCTTATTCGATTTAGGACAGTTATAACACTAGCAACATTCCTTATTAGAAATATCAACTGTGTAAGGTATAAATTAAAAAACACTAATTAAAAAAAATAACTGACAGCGATTGACCGTCGTCGATGGCTGATGATTTCATTAGTAACACAATAATTTAACCAGCTACTTGGCGTAACGCTGTCCTAACGATTACCTTTAATTTGTACTCTTAAGAACCAATACAGTTAAGAGAAACCAACATAAATAATAGGGCTACCTGAGGGAACGCTATCCGGCGGAACGGAATTTCGCCCTCCGAACTAAATTTCCACACGTCATTCCACTATCAATCTATCTGCACAACCATTGCTGTTCACATTGGAATCTTAGTAGATGGTTGCTATGTTAAAGCGTCATTGTAAAGCTTGAACTCTGAGTTGGTCGTTTCGAGTCGTGCCGGTGCAGTAGGGAGTCATGTTGCATTAAGCAAGCGAGTGCGACAAAACACGGTCGGGTTTCCATCAATATCCCTGGTGCAAAAACACTTGGTTTGTGCGTTTGTATTATTTTGTCACCGATAAGTGGGTCTGCTGCGAGTTTATTTGTCAGCTTAAACTGGAGTAAGCAGTTAACCAACTATAGACTTACTTAATAAAATACATTGTTTTGACTAAAGTACTTGTTTCTTTTATTTTATTTCTCGATTGGAATTTATTTTCTTATTAGATTTTATGATTTGTTCCACAACATTTATATTTCAGTCAGCCGAATACAATGTCGGAATAGTTGGACAACGTATGATTATACCCGTTCGATACTAATTTGTAGGGAATGAATTTGTAGGTCTAGGTAAATGTAGGTACTTGCAATTAGTAGGTGTTAAATGTAACTTCTCAGATGATATCCGTGATGATTGCATTGATTATATATAGGAAAAGAATCTGATTACGCTGTGTCGAATTAGAAAACGCTTTTTACAAGGTCAAATGATCAGTTACCTACAAGTCAGTTAGTTGCAAATGAAGGAATTCGACAATCGAGCCAACAAGACACAATATTACTAATAGTGTTTCAATATTTGAATCTTATGTTTGAAGTCTAGTAAAACAAGTTTTATTTAATTAGTTTTTGTGATATAGTAACCTTGCCAAACAAGTAGTCCTCTCACAAGGTAGCATATTGGGCCCTTTCCTCTTTACTGTTACTATCTATTCTAAACGTAACATATTAAACTTAACTTAAGTAAGAATCTAAGTTTACCAACGGATTGCGTTTTCCTAAAATGATTACAATTCTTAAAGGGTTAAATAATAATCATGCATCGTAATGTAAATAATATTAATTTTCATATTTCTATACCTACATAATAATATTATAAAACTACCTGCTACTAAGTTAGTATATATAGAATATATACATATAATTATATATATCAATGTAACATTATATAATAGTAAAATAGATTATAAGATTTAAATAATATTTAACATTTAATTGTGATCCAACAGACAAACTATGTAAATATAGTTTTGTTGGACTTTTTATGTCTCATAAGATGTACCTTACTAAATAAATAAATAAAAACTGGCCAAGTGCGAGTCGGACTCGCGCACGAAGGGTTCCGTAGCACCGTCGTATGAGAGCCCCCCTTAAATATTCATTTTATGTGGTTTTTAGTATTTGTTGTTATAGCGGCAACGGAAATACATCATTTGTGAAAATTTCAGCTTTCTAGCTATCACGGTTTATGAGATACAGCCTGGAGACAGACAGACGGACAGACAGACAGCGGAGTCTTAGTAATAGGGTCCCGTTTTACCCTTTGGGTACGGAACCCTAAAAATGATCAGTTGACATAGCTCTGTAATAACTGCTATGACATTGTATGATGGGCAGCGGATGATCATTTTCGCCGTTAATTCATAGTATTTAGTGGCTTTAGTTTACAATCGTGTTACGTGAGCACAATCGAGCAATGACACCGACGCTGGTGTTTGCGTAATTACGCGTGCGTAGTATTATCATTGTAACGTTACGATGCACAAGACCGCTTGACAAGCAGAGCTTGATATTTGCAGTTTAGTTCTGTATTGCAGTATATGCTTGTGCAGTTTACTCCGTTTAACATCTAAAGATCAAAATCTGTTTTCCTAGTCGTTGATTCAAAGTTATCACAGTAACTGTCGCCTTTAGATAAATTAAGTCACATTGGAAAAAGAAATGTAGGTACACGTATTTTATATCCTACAAGATTTAAACGCTTTTATTCTTTATATTAGCTTTAATAGGTAGCTTGCAATTTTGACTGTTCAATATAACTTATCTTAAATTGTAAATTCATTTAAATGGGCACGAAACACAAAATCGAAAAATACACCTATCCTGGCTCCCATACAAAATGATCTAAAAGTCTTAAAAGCCCGGCAAAGCAGTCAAAACCTGCACTCAAGCTAACTGCGGTAGATCATCCAAAACAAAAGATCTGAAAATTGTGAATGGCAGACGTTTATCGCGATCGATAGCTGGCTAACAGGGCTTGTGTATCACGATTCATTTTATCTTTATTACCTGTCAGTCAAAGCTCGTGCCGCGAATCCCCGACACGAGGTGAACTGCCACTCAGCCGGGTTTAACGTGACAAGAGGTGTCTTACTTTAGAAACTCGCAATTCACAGGCAATGAAAGTTGAAATCATGAACCAAAAACTTCAAGCACAATTATTGTTATTTTTGGAGTCGGTGTCAGCCGCTAATAGCAAATTTTAATACTATATTATAAGGACCGACACCGACTCCAAAAATAACAATAAAATATTGTGTTTGAAGTATAATTATAGGTACTTATTATCCAAATATTTTGGTTCATGATTTCAACTTTCATTGCCTGTGAATTGCGAGTTATTTAAGCAGTACATTTAAAATTATTTCATACTTTTCAGTGAATCGGCTTTTGGAAGGCGGTTCTCTTTAAAAAAAAAAGAAATTAAATAGTTATCTTTTTTTTTTTTTTTTTTTTATAATTTTGTTTATTTAATACTTTTCCACATTCGCAAAGATTTTTGAATCTATTATATGCCCGCACATTCAGCAACACTTAAGATTGTATCTTAATGACTGTCAACACGGCTTTGTGGCATCTAGGTCTACAGCCACAAATTTAGTGTCATTCACGGAGTCCCTGATACAGGCTGTAGATGGAGGCAAACAATTTGACGTAATATATACCGACTTCAGTAAGGCATTTGATAAGATGCCCCATTCTGTGCTGATTTATAAACTAGCAGCCTATGGTATAATAGGGCCTTTATTGGATTGGTTCGGGTCCTACCTTACTGAACGCGAATTCTTTGCCGTTGTTAACGGTTTCCGCTCGGCTGCACACAAAATAACATCGGGCGCCCCCCAAGGATCTCACTTAGCTCCAATACTATTTATTATGTTTATTAATGACCTTCCTGAGTGTTTACGCTTTTCCGAACCTTTTCTGTATGCTGATGACTTAAAATTTGCGCGAGTAATCGAGTCAAAAAGTGACTGCGAACTTCTGCAGCGCGATCTTAACCAAGTTGTAAAATGGTGTCACAATAATAAAATGCAACTAAATCCAAAGAAATGTTACCATGTTAAATATACGCGAAAAATAAACTGTATTGACACAGAATACTTCATAGACCGGGAGCGAGTCCAAGAAGTCCAAACAATAAGGGATCTAGTAGTACACTTTGATAAAAAGGTCACTTTCCTGCCTCATATTGAAAACATTATTAATTAGTCTTCAAAAATGTTAGGGTTCCTGCTTCGTAACACCAAAGGCTTTCGTAAAAGTGCCACCAAGATAATGTTATATAACTGTTACGTACGCAGTGTTATGGAGTACTGTAGTGTTGTGTGGAGACCTCACTATGCCACTCACATGTTGCTTCTAGAAAGGATTCAGAAACATTTTGCGTGGCACTTAGCCTTTAGTGAGGGGAAATCTAAGCGCCTGCCCTCTTGCAGAGTCCGTCTATGTCATTTCAAGATGCAATCGCTGTCTATGCGTAGAGATATAGCCGATGCTTTGTTTCTTTACAAACTGTTGCGCAATAAGATCGACTGTCCCGTTTTGTTGAAGCTTATTAGGTTCCACGCGCCTTCTAGATATCCTATTAATAAGATAACACCCCTTTGTCCGCTACTTCGAAAGTCGGTACTTGGTGCAAATTCTCCAATACCTAGACTGTGCAAAATCCTCAATGGCCGCAGTGACTTAGTAGATGTAAACCTAGATAGTATAAATAAATTTCTACGAGCTTTTGTAAACCTTTGTAAAGCACGTTTCTATTGCTACTATCAATTTCCCATGAGACAATTTCAGTGTTCTACATTAAGGAATATATTCCTATACTGCGTACGACCGAGCTCAACCCAATTATTTTAATTTTAATTTCTATTTTCTGATTTATTTTTTTCAATGTTCAATTCAGTTTATTCTTAATTTTTTTTTGTCAGCTTGTGGTTATTAGCATTATTTATAATTCAAATTATAATATTAATCATAATGTTATCAATTATAATTAATTCAGTAATCGCATGCCAATGGTATTTTCTTTTTTTGACCGACTTAAAAAAAGGAGGTTCTCAGTTTGACCTGTATGTATGTATGTTTGTCCGCGATTATCCCGCGTTTCGCTGAACCGATTTTGATGCGGTTTTCAGAAAATAGTTTGTTAGATCAAGGAGAAGGTTTTAGTATTTATTATTAAACCGACTTGAAAAAAGGAGGTTCTCAGATTGACCTGTATGTATGTATGTTTGAACGCGATTATCTCGCGATTGACTAAACCCATTTTAAGTAAGTAAACAAAGTAACTAACACTAAAAAGTATTAAATAAAAACATTAAATAAAAAAAATGGAAATTTGCTATTAGCGACTGACACCGACTCCAAAATAACAATAATTGTGCTTTTAGTCCGGTCAAATTAGGTCAAAAAACAAGAGCAAAGCTATAAAAATTACCATCAAGCTGAAACAAAGTAAACTTGTTCAAAACACAATTAAAAACAACTCCTAAAAACTCCCCATCTTTACGACCCATGGAAAAAAAAATACTCAAGGTCAAAGGTCAAAAAAATGGGGTTTTCGCGATTTTCTTCAAAACGGTAAGTTTTATCGTAAAATTAGCTCAAACAAAAATTGTAGATCATAAAATTATCTATAAAAAAGGTATCAATATTTTTTTCCTAAAAGCACCACTTCTAAGATAAAACGATTCAAAAAGTTGTTTCCCCTGTAGGCCTATACCACAATTTGAAATTGATAAAAGCGATGGAAATGGAAGTTGGAATTGATAAAAGCGATGGAAATTAAAAAACAGTAGAAAAATGTATTACTTCCTACTCGTAATCTTCAATTACTTCTTCTTCGTCGTCGTCGTCTTCTTCTTCTTCTTGTTCTTCTTCTTTTTCTACTTCATCTTAAATTGCGTGAGAAGCGATGTGTCCCATGTTTGTTCATCGGTATCAAACGAATCCTCTGCTGTTGGTGATTCAACGTTAGAACACGACCGGCCTTGACAATTCGTACATGGAAGAGAACAAAACAGTCCAACTTTTTTGCAACCACATTTTCTGCATCCTTTTTTCACTTTTTTTTTTCACTGCAATTTATGTATATTTTATATTTTAAAAATAAGTTAAATCACCCATATAAACATATTTTTACTTATATTACAGCTACAGAGGTATATACGTGGTGCGCTTATACATACAATGACGCTTACAACTTTTTGAATCGTTTTATCTCAGAAGCGGTAGCTTTTAGGAAAAAAAATATTGATACCTTTTTTATAGATAATTTTATGATCTATAATTTTTGTTTGAGCTAATTTTACGATAAAACTTACCGTTTTGAAGAAAATCGCGAGAAACCCATTTTTTTGACCTTTGACCTTGAGTATTTTTTTTTCCATGGGTCGTAACGATGGGGAGTTTTGAGGAGTTGTTTTTAATTGTGTATTGAACAAGTTTACTCAATTTCAGCTTGATGGTAATTTTTGTAGCTTGCAATGTGTAGATTGACCGGACTATTTAAGTATAATTATACTTATCATTCTTATATTTTTGTTTTTTAATAAGCAGTACATTTAAAATTATTTCATACGTTTCAGTGAAACGGATTAAAAAAAAAAGAAATTAAATCGTTATATTTATTATTTCCATTTTTTTATTTTTTTATTTAATGTTTTTTATTTTGATACTTGTATGTTGTAAGCAATATTGAATGTTAAGATATTTTTTTTTCTTTAGTATTAATTTTGTATTGTATGTTAAAAATCAGATTTTTAATAATTCAACAATTCATTAATAATATGTCATGTAAAGCCGTTTTCTGTGCATGTAATTAATTGTTGCACTTGTAAATGTTAGTCTTGTCATGAAATCAGAAATGTATATAGTGTAAACAATTGTTGGTTAACCTACTTAAATAAATAAATATATATTTAGTAGTGCCCTTAAAAAAAAAGACAATTACGTCGCTGAACAAAAATATACTGACAAATTAAGAATCCCTCTCGATTTTAAAAATCGGTCGCTGTTCCATAAGAATTAGGACATAATTCAGCGACAGGAATATTTAAAAACATTTTTTTTTAATACGTCCTGTTTTTTAATTAAATTGATTTATTCAACTTGCAAACGACTACCAAAAAAAAATCAAATTCTTTATTTGACTTAGGCTACAAAATAGCGCTTATCAACGTCAACACAATATAAAAATAAAAACAACGACAGCACCCTAAGGATCGGTTCATTTCCGGCGGAAGACGCACCGCGCATCATCGGCCGCGCAGCGCCAGGACAGACAAACACGCAATGAGACACCCAACCCCTCACACCTGACGCACAAAAGCATCGTCGATTCAGTGCGAAAGGTTGAATGCCCCACCACGCATCCGCCCGCCCCGGCGCCACACAACCGACACGCCACGCGCCTCCGCCAGAAATGAACCGATCCCAATTCGCCCACCCTTCACCGCTTCCTAAGTGCTCTGGCTGTGCAGAAGAAACGGCGCAACAAACTCCACAACAGCACGCTGTCTTTATAATTACAATAAATATAAAATAACTAGAGACCGTGCCAGATGAACAAGAGTTTTAGAGGGATAGGTGTCATACTACTACAGAATTAAAAATTATACCAAAACAGGAAAATGAATTACAAAATAATTCGTTGCTAATTAAAAGAGGGGAGTCTAAGTAGACACCAAATTATCTCAGCAGCATTCGTCCGGAAAACCTCGCTGAACCCTGAGGGCCTCACTACGTTGCATCTCCTATCTAATTATTTACTTGCGCTATTTTAACTGGAATGCAATACGATCTGCACACTACGACACTACTAGAACACTTTCACTGATTTCAAGCCTGTTTTGAGTAAGGAAGTTTTAATCATGAAACAATTTTCGACCATTTCTTTTTATATTCAGCCATTTTTGTCCTACTGAATGGCAAAGGCCCCCTTGTTTTCTTCCAATTATCCCGATCTTGAGCTATTGTTGTCCTTAATGTTGAAAAGGAGTCAAGTTCGTCCCACCATCTCCTTCCTTTGACCATAATAACACTGTTTCAATAAAAAATGCGCTCTACTCCGCACGGAGAGCATTTACGTTCAATGGACGGAGCTTTAATTTGAAATAACCCTCAAAATATTTTACCTGAATAACTTTCCCTCGGGAAATTGAAATTATACACGGCTTCATTTGTTAAATAACAGTTATTAGTATTGAAAAACCAATAAATAGCATTTAAATTCGCCGCCAGGGCGGAAGTGGTATGCGGACAATGCGGTTAGGCTGGTGTAGTGCCGGCTGCGCCACGTGCATCGCTCACACAATACTTATTGACGGCTAATTATTTTATCTTTAGTACCACCCTAGCAGCTATTGCGTAAATGACTGGGAATGAAAAATCGAAAACCAGTTCTTTAGATCGTCAGGAAAATAATAAATACAAAAGTACGACGTATTTCTTGACGGTCTCCGTGGTCGAGTGGCGTTAACACCAGTTTTCAAGGTGAACAATGTAGAAAATCACTTTTCTATATTGTCCTAGGTCCGGGTGTTTGTAGTACTTTCGTTGTCTCTGAATTCAACACAAGTGCATTAGCTACTTACTTTGGGTTCAGAGCAATGTATGTGACGTTATCCAAACCTATATTTTGCTTTTTTAATTTGAGTAGATAGAGTCCAGGAGAATGGTTAATGACGTCATTCCAAAATCGAGACGTTATGTGACATTTCGAATCTACGTATAAGCTACTCTGTTCGTAAAAACGTAAAAAAAAAAAAGAAAAATAAGCTGTCTTATATTTTTCATATACTACATGACAGACATTAAAAAGCTGTCATCTATCCCATTGTAGTTTGTCAGCGATTCTCTCTATTATTAGGTAACGGGAAATAACTGGTGGCGAGTATAATGCCTCTCTCGAAGCGAGACCTAGGTAGCGGGTATAATTTCCACTTCAGATAACTTAATGAAAGCTTGCAATGGTAAGAAAACGGTTGGTTGAGCTTGTATCACAGTCGGATGTCCACGTGTTAAGTGTCTTTTATATGTGGCCATTGCAACGACCATACAGCCCAGGCCAGGGGGTTCAATTCACGTAATCACAAAATGTTTATTAATATGTAAGTTTTATTTAATATATTGCATAATCTAATTTTAGTTACAAGGATATCTGAGTCAACATAAAAAGTATTTAATCGCGTATCATACTTAAAAATATTTTTTTTATTCACTATATTAAAAAAAAACGTCATTGTTTCCATACCTTATTGCAGAACAAATTATAAAATATTTGACTTTTGTGTAAAAAGCCAATTCATGAATTAGGCAGCGGTCCGACTTACGGGCGAGAAGGGAGTATCTATCGACTATTTAATCGCTCAAGAAACATACAACAAGATATAGATGAAGGAGATGCATATATAAATAGTTACTCGCTGACTGTTCACATTGGCCGGAGAGAACTCTCTCAGCATTTGTTTTTTGCGGCGACTAGAACTATGAAAATATACTCGCTGAGCGAGAATCGCTGAGCGATACTCGCTTGCCGATCAAAACACTCGCCGAAGACCAACCAGTGTCATTCTGCATAAAAGTGCGGTTTCGAATTTAGAACAATTTTTAGTTGGGGAAGGAAGGGCATGATGGGAGGCTTAACTTCACGATAAAATAAAACAAAAACATTTCATTATTTTAGACTGTCGTGCCTGATATTTTTTTGTATCTATGGCGTTACTTTTAGCAAATTAAAGTTTTTTTTCTTGACATTTGATTGACGATGTAGGTATATGGTTTTACAAAAGAACTTGCCCTTAAAAATAAAACTCCATCTTGCAATCTTGCCCAAAAGCTCACTGTCAATCTTATATTGAAGTTTCTAGAAACCATTAACCATTTTCCATGTTAAAATATCATTTCAATAAATGTGTACTTAGTAAATACTAACTTAAAACGGAAAAAAACAACAAGTGCGTCTTAAATCGTGCGCAAGTCATGTGACCCGGGTTTTAAAGGCATGTTCCATTTTGCCCTCCCTTCCTTTACAGTAGTATAGAATGACCCGAGCGAGTCGAGCGAGTATCGCCTTTCGCACTCGTTCACTCGCTTATGGCTCGGCGACCAAACTATCAAAACTACATACTCGCTGCTCGCTGCTCGCCGACTCGTTCCGAATTCATCGTTCTACTCGCTACTCGCTTCTCGCTCTAAGTCGGACCACTGCCTTATGTTTTATGAAGCTTAAGTGTTAATTTTCTAATTAACTAAGTTGAGCTTTTAATTGAAGAGTGAGGGAATGCATAACTTAAATCCTGAAGTGAATTATTATTTAATTTAATGATCGTTCTTATCTCCCAAAATTATGGGTTCTTATTAGACTTTTGAACCGACTTTAAAAAAAAAGGAGGAGGTTCTCAATTCGGATGTTTGTATATTTTTTTTTTTTTTATGTTTGTTCGCGCATAACTCCGTTGCTTTCCAACCGATTTGAATTTTTTTTTCTTTGTTGGAATGGGTATACTTCCCAAATGGTCCCATAGCCAAGTCGGGATCTGATAGTGGAATCTTGGCGAAATCGAGGGAACTCTTAAAATTTTATAGGAAAACGTACAGCAATTTTGGTATTTTCTACTACAAGTGAAGCATTTGCGTTCAATAAGAACCATTCTACTATCAGATCTGATGATGAAGCCAAGATGACCTCGTGAATGTAGCAGAAATTCGTTGGTTGTGAGATGCGTGGCACTGGATTTCGTTTGATGGAAATTATCATGAGGATGATGAAAGGGTGTCAGCTGAAGGCCTACCCATATTATCTAAGATTAAAAATATGTCACTAAAAATAAACAAATAAAATTTTTTTTTGCAAAAAAAAACCGACTTCAAAAATCGATAAAAGCACTAAAAAGTTAAAAATAATACTATAACCTACCTATATTAATAAACCTAACCTAAACTACGATTAACCTATAATACAATGTAACAATTTTTTGAAGTCGGTGCCAAGCAATATACAAAACTTAAATCACTATATACAGACTAAGAGCAGAAAAAATAAAACATAGGTAAATCTTACAGCTTCTAGATATTAATTCTAATCGGAAAACAACAAAAATACTTTATGACAGATTACCTAATATTAAGACACAAAGAAAAAAAGATACTAACGTTTACACTTAACAATATTAATAATATATTTTTACAAACATAATACACATCAATATACTCAGAAATTACCAGTCGTTTCATTACTTAGCTTGGCACCGACTCCAAATTTTTTTAAATTGTATTATAGGTTAATCGTAGTTTAGGTTAGGTTTACTAATATAGGTAGGTTATAGTATTATTTTTAACTTTTTAGTGCTTTTATCGATTTTTGAAGTCGGTTTTTTTTTTGCAAAAAAATTTTTTATTGAGAAATCAAGTGGCTTCAGTGATTGGCCCAAATCTTTCATCCAAAGCGGATGAACAGATATAATTTTATTCAAATGTAGGATTTTTTTTTTTGGGTCTTCCAATATTACCGAACATCAGAGACAATCTTCAGTAGGGAAAATAGAGACGTTAACTCCCTTTGCTGGGTTCAATGACTGTCGAGTAAAGGGGCTTAAAGTAAAACAATGAAATACAATGGAAAACAAACTGTTCCTAGACAGCACTGTTTATTTAACTTTTAGTACAATATTTTCCTCTTTCAAGGAAAAACTTAAGCATATTTTGTATAGGTCTGAATTGTATATGTATATGTCTAAATTGGTGAAACGATGCGTATTCACAACATTCTATCAATGATCCTAAAATAAACTAATACAATTCCATGGTTCATAACCCCATTCGTAACTACTCTTATCTTTTCTTCTTTTGGATATTACGTATTGCAACATTAAACTGTCTCTAATAACACAAACTGTTGCACGTCAGATAACTTAAAATCTTATAAGCTTCCATTAAATTTCTCTTAGTTACAAATTTTGAAAGAGCACAAATCCCAGTACATTTTATCAATATGTTGAGGGTGGAACACCTCCAAATGTGATGGGGTGGGTGGACCAGATCGATGCCAGTCATAGTAACAGAGAATAAACAGTACACATATATTGGAGCACCATTTGAGAGATGATTTCGATCCGGTATGTTGCCATGGAAACTGTCTGGGGATCCAATTGCTTTCCACTCAGCGTTCGAGTGCGTACACAGGCGCTGAGTGGAAAATTATTTGTAGTAGACACGAAATGGTAACATTATTAACTCGCAGGTTGATATTGTGGGTTGATATAAATTTATTCTAGAGTAACTAGTTAAGCGGATAAAAGACAACGTTAAATTAGTGTTGTCGTATGAAGGTAATTATTTATCAATTTTACTTTGGTTATTTTAACAATTTTGTCTCAATAGGAATGACATTTTTAGAAATTTTTGTCACTAGATTTACAAACTTAACTATTTCAAAGCACCTTTAATAGTTTTGCTGAAAATGATGTTTTTTTTTTAGTTTTGGTTAGCTACTTATCATTCTGATCTGGCGGTTAAAGGGAAAACACCCAATGTTCCATTTGGAGGTAGCTTATTCTAAGACATAAAAATACGTGATATTTAAGTTCGCAATTCACATTCACATTTGTTTAAAACTGCAAAGGTTACAGATAGAAATGATTCGCTTCTGTGGCGTAATAATAGCCTGGTTATTTATTTGAACGACATCATTTTTCTCAGTCATCACTGGGCACACGCCATCCGGTTCCAATGACGGTTTTCCGTTCTCACAAAGACAAAAGCCGACTTGAGTTCTTGACGTAAGTGCCTTGATTCAAAGTTGTCTCAACAAAAGATGACCATATCGGCCAAGGGAAGAGGATACTTAACACTTTGAACGTTAAACTTATCTTTAACGAACATTTACCATTTATATTTGCTTAGAAGATTCATAGTAATAGTTCTCATATAAGTAAACACAAGATTTTTATTTGATCCGTAAGTTTTGTTAGTAATCCTTTTCCTCTTTCACAGTTCCAAACGTGTCCACGATTTTAGCAACTGAAGTAACATAACGCTTGCTCTTTCAGAGTGCCAAACATGTTCACGATTTTAGCACGTAAAAGCAACATCTCCACATGGAAATTTTAATCTGCTTGTTGACTATGTTTGCAAATACATGCTTAAACTACTAACTGTGGAATAAACCTCTTGAACTCTAACCTTTTAGTAATCCGATTAGTTTCCCTATTTCATGTCGTTTTCCGTCGCTTATTCTGCAGACTCGGGTCTCAAAGGACTAACACGAAAATTATTTTCTTATTCGAAAAGAGGTGTTGTGTAATTTTGGTAATACACGAACAGAGAAAAATCCCCATTAATACAATCAGACTGGCTTTTCGAGGTCAGTCAAGTTTAAAATTAAATTAATTAGTCTCATATTAAGTGCTAATTAACTTTTGGTTATGGCTTTCAGCCTGTGCAGTACTTTAAACTCGCATGGACGGTATTCACAAAATGAACAATGCTTTTCGATACGATAATTAAAAACTTAATTCAATTAATTATTGGCGAATTTTATAAACATGTTAGTAAACAGTAATTGTTTAAGCCCTAGGAAATGCTAATGGCATAAAAAGGTGTATTATATGCACATAGGTTTTCTAATAATTCTATACATTAATTGCCTTACAAATAGCCAGCGTAGAACCATTCTTAATCCTTTAGGATGAACTATTAAAAGGTTAGCTTTATTGATATCACGTCGCTCCAATACAAGTTTTGTTTTCAAATGGGAATTAAAATATACAAATACGGTACGAGGTTCTGTCCAATGCTATCTATTTTAATTTAACACAACTTAGTGGAAGTTTGTGCCAAAAATTATTCCTTCATCCATCTATAAAAAGCTTGTTTATTCTGATTGCACTCAGCATTGCAAGTCGCAAGATTTAATTTTAATTACAACTCTTTCCTTCCCTTGGATTATCTCCTGTTGTGTTCGAGCTGTCAACTGACGAGGGCAAAAAATTATAGAAAATAATAAAAAGGTTTATGTGAATGTGATGATAAGAAAAATAGTGTTTGCTTGGTAATCTAGACTTGAAAAAGTCGTCCTTTTTTATCTCCTGTTGAAGAGAACAATTTTTTAACTAGTAGCCCGTAGTCCACTTAGGTCCTTATAAGTCGCAGGAAAATTCCGTACTCAATTTTGAGTTAAAAATGTAACTAGCTGAACAAAAAATAAACAATTTCCTGTAATTTATTAGACCTAAAATTACAAAATTAATCAATTATATAACCTTTAGCTCCGACAGAAAAATGACGTGGCATTTTACAGCCTTCATTTGAAATTACATAATTTAGATGTCGCCGTGTCGTTAGTATCGAATTGACGGCGATCGATGCTTAAAAGGGGGTTTCTGCATTAAGTATGTATGCATTACCTATGCATGTAGCCGTTTACCACGATGTGGGCCAATCAATGGCAATTTCGTTCTTCGTCTATAATTTTGTAGTGCTAGAATATTTCCATACCGTCTCGAGTCGTCGTCGCGATAGGAGCTAGGTAATTCGGCTCCCGAGATAATTGGTTTTCATCATGTTTCTTCAAAAGTTCCGCTTGACTAGATACAGGTACGCTTGAGTAGGAATAAATATTTTTGCTTCTCTTTGTCACCCTGGCTGCAGAAATTCCGCACTGCTTTTTGAACCTGGATAACTCGATCGATCTCGGGATCGGTCGACTATGTGTTATCATCATTGTATTTGTCAGTAGCTGGACCATAATAACTTCCTGGCTTATAATTACAAAAGACCACAGTTTTTTCCTGTACACCGTCTGTTTCGTGTCCTGGTCACAATTGAACTGGATGTCTTCAATAGAAGTCTTGGAGACTTTGAAAGAGGTCTCGACGAGTAACTTAAAGATCTATGATCGACAATACTTTGCTAGAACTAGAAAACAATATCGTCGGTACTGATGCGCGGTTTGCCTAAATTTATCCGAGCAGTATCTGTATTTAACTGAAGAACAAATTATATCCGTGCCTATTAAACGTTTTAGTTGCTATTGGTTTATTTAAACCAAGTAAGCGTGATTTTCGACGATTTTGATTCTTGTTATCGATATCCAATATTTTCGGACTTGGTAAAAAAATAAATCTTATAACATTTGAGTTTTGAGGCTTCAGACAGAAAAGCCTGGAGCAAATTGGGGGAGACCTTTGCCCAGCAGCGGGACACATAAAAGGTTAAAAAAACAAAAAAAGATTTGAGTTTGATAAATTTGCCAATCTCCCTGCTTTTGAATTCTGCGGATCAATAAATTGTCTAGACGTCATATAATTGATTTTGTAACGAAAAAAAAAAGGTATTGGAAAAAAGGATTTCCTATTTGGGGGAGAGCGGTGGTAATGCCTATTTGCACGTGTTCTCCTGCGCGTGTAAATTATAGGGTAACCGCGCCGGGCTGTCTACCTTCATTACATACGTAATTACGTACCCACCGTTATTGATTTACCCAGCTCGATTAACATTTATCTTTGATGTTGGTTAAAAGAAGTTTACAATGATGAGGTTTTATGTAACCCCCTGCTGAAGATCCTGTGAACTTATTATAATGAACTCGTTTTTAGGGTACGTAATTAAACAGTGGTTGAAAAACCCTTCAATATCTTCGGCTTCAAAACTGATATATATTATAGTTAAATAATTGTACAGATATTTATGAAATAATTAGGGTTTTAAATACTGGTAAATTCAAGTGGTTTTTGTTAGTGTAACTTTCTTACTAAGTACCTATGCGGTTGCAAAGTATTATTGACCGAATCTGTTGGTCAATTGGTCTAACCAGTATTATCTCCATTGATTATATATATATTATCTATAACGTATACTATTAAAGACCTTACCGGTTATTTCCGTTATGTCGGTCATCTGAATCAATAAATACTTTTATTGCAATTACTAAATGGAGTATAGAGGGCGCCACTACTAACGTTCTAGAGCGTTCTGCTAGTAGGCTTTCTGTATGGCTTAAACAAATTCTATTTCAGTGTTCTTTTCTATTGTAATTTAATACCTCAGGGGACATATTAAAGCAGCTTGTTGATGGAAGATCAATATTCAATTATTCTGCTCAACATGAAGAAGAAAACCGTCCGTATAGGTTTAGTCGTGAGTTAAAGTTCCTTTAGTGAAATTTGCTCCGTTTTAATAATCACGCAAGTATGACGTTATTTTTACGTTTCAAGTTTTTCATAGATTCTCTTCTAATTTGAAATGATTATTTATCACTTAATTTAAAGTAGGTTTTTTTACATTTATGTGTAACCAATTATATTTTATGTAGGTACCTAGGAGCCTGTTATTCAAATAAAGGATTATAATAAAATACCTAAATAATGCTGAAGATAATTATACTCAAACACTGAAACTAGAACTTTTATATTGGTACACAATTCATCCTTTCGTTGCTAATTTCTCATAATTAATTATCTTTATTATTCAAGCAATTCCAACTTTGATCCATCGATTTTTTTGGAGTTCAGATGGATTCACCGGTGTATTCTTCATTTAATTGTGACGTCATACGCAGTTTTGGTAACGTAAAAAAACCCGTGTCTAATATTTTTATTTATCTATCTGACGGTCACAAAATAAAATTAGTCATATACCCCATTTTAGAGACATTTAACGTGAATAAAAATAAAAAGCAAGCCAGGTGTCAAACTTTGTACAGAATCCTCAACATGCTACTCGTTTTCGCACTTGCCTCGTTTTATACGGAGGGGTCCCTTTCATTTGCAAAGGGGTGAGCGAACACCCTTTGAAAAGAAGAACCGCGTAGATTTTAAATCCTTTTTTCTCTCCTAAGTAAAAGCCGTGTAAAACAGTAAAAATCACCAAAAAAATAATGTACCATGTTTAATAAAATGTATTCCTAGATTACTCTTCATCTAAAACAGTAGAATTCACCAAAAAAATCAATGTCTGTTGTTTTATTTTTGGAAAAGGACTTTGCCTCCTTCAGCAGACACCATAGACTATTCCAAATATCCATTTCGAATATCGTAGTTAAATCCGAAAAAAAAACTAAGTTGTAAATAAAAATATATTCTAATATTACACTACATATTTTAAAATAAATTCAATGTTATGAGTCACTTGTTAGTGACCAATAATTCTGGTTAGTTCACTGCTCACTTAGCCAAAATATTGGTTTTCTATTAAACATAAAAATACGCCAATACTTTTAAGTTTAAACATAAAGAAGTCTTAGTTAGTCTAGACATTAACAAGTACTTCGTTCGGTCGTTCCTCAAATAAGCTTGGAGCATGAGTAATCAATACTCGTAGCGTTACCGACAGATGGCGCTTTGAGTCCGAATCTCTACAATTTGCGAAGCCAAATGCTTACTATAGCTTTGTTAGAACAACTTTGACCCGGGAACTTTAAACCTCGTAGTTCGGGTAAGGGATTTAAAAGCTTGTGTTTTAAAAAACTTTCTTAATAAAACTTTTTATCTAAGGTTACCTGGTGAAGCATGGAATTAAAATCTTTCGTAGGTCTTGACTGAATTTAAATGAGGTCGAAGTTCACAGGTTTTTAATGTCAGCCGGTTTTAGGAACCGCCTTCTATATTAACTATTTGTATTAGGCATGCAAGATCAATCGGTAAGATAAATAAATTCCTATTATTATTAACAAATTAAAAAGTATCACAATAAGACTATGCAGTGTCATGAATAATTACAGTTTGAAATACCTTAAAACACAGTCAGACAGACAGTTTTCTTGCTATACAAAATGTGGAGCACAGAAGGGAATGCCTAAATTTCACAACAGTTCAAGCTACTAATGAGAAATTAAAAATATGTGCTATACAAAATAAATACTCAGTCAAGCAAAAAGCTTATAGACCTCAGCGAAAATAAAAACAACACAGACTTTGTCAGTGCCCTTACGAAAAATAAGTCTTCAAAATCACGTATTATGGAAAATGAGAGAAAAAATGTAGAGTATTCTTCTGTTTCAGCTTAAACCAACTTTTTTTTAAGTATATGAGCTACACTTATGTAGGTATGTGAGCTACACTTGCAAAGAATTGATTTAGAATATAGAAATTACAAAGTCCGTACACATTATCCTCCATTCTAGATATTTATAACCCCTTAACTATTTAATTTATTCATTGCAAACCTGATTGTGACAGGCTTTGTCGACAAACATAATTAGTTCCAGCCTTCATTGCCTTAGACTTGTGGGAGCATCTATAGGGACGTAAATGAAAATAGATATTGTTTAATATAATGTCAGGTGCATAATGTAGGCCATTAGAGGAGAGGAAGATAATTATAATACGGTGTGTTCCGGTTCATATTGCGATTATTGTATATTTTTTTGCGCTTCTTCTCGGCTACAAGAATTGTAGAGCCAAGTATATCGACAATAAAAATACATACTTATTTTAAAAATATTTTTTTTATTTAAAATGTCTCAAAAATAATGCAATGGATAAGTTAAAAAAAAATAAAGTCAGTTTCATTCCCTCTTTTGTCTGTATGATGTGTTATTAGTATAACTAAGAAACACACATGCAGCTTCCTAAACCGCCTCTGTTCATTTAACATTTATCAAGACTAGGTCCTGTGTTCGATTGGCAGACATCGAAGGTAGGTAGAGATAGAAATAGAGACTATTCTGAAAAGCTATTAAATAATTCTCCACTTACACTCGGCTTCGAACCGTGAAATGTTGCAACTATAATGAAGTTTTGACACAAACTGCGCTAGCAGAGCATCGTCAAAACTAGTGCTCAGATTTAAGTCTTCCGTACTAGGGTATTACGTCAGACACATCAACTATTTTGAAATAGTTGATGGTACTTTACTTTGAAAAAACATTGTAGTTGTCACTTTCGCTTAACTTCGCTTAAATAGGGATGAAAACCTGTTGTCAAAATACTTCTTACAATTTATATAAATATTCCAACCAAGAATGTCAAAGTACTAACACAATTGTGATATGAATACTCGACAGATTGAAGAAATACCAGTTTTAAATTCATTCACGATTTCACTATTTAATTATCCCAGATAATGTACATTAATACTAGTTTATTAAAAGTAAGGCCGTCGTGGCATTTTCATAAAAAAAAATACATCGAAGTTGCATTAGTGCATTATCCTAACAAATTTAAAACACCGCTCTACCTAGGGGGAAAGCAAATTACAGACACGATGTAATAATACCTAGCAATTATTGTTAAAATAAAAAGCTTCATGAAAGTTTCAAGTAACAATAATAAATTAAATATGTACGCATATATACGTATAGTAATGTGGAATTTATTGATAGTTATCGCCAAATTATGTTACCTGTATTAAATATTATTTTATACAACCTATGAACCTTTATATTTTAATAAATAGGTACCTAATTATTAAAATAGCTCTAGGAACCTAGATACCTATTTATATTACTAATGAAGTATTCAGTTCAATGCGCCCCTATACTACATTGCAGAAGCCATTGAGCTATGAACGATTTTATCAGCCCCATGCTATCACAGAGATCAAAGCACAGCCATATCTGTTTACAGCTTTTTATTTAATTAGGTTGTGGAGGCTTATATCAACTTAGTAGGTGACTGATAAAACTTTAACTTGGATTAAATTCGAGGAACAAAAAGTCATAGAAATCATTTATTCGCCTTTTTATTTATGATAAGTACTTTTTCTTTAGAAACAGTAAGAGCGAAATTTCTATCCTGTCTTATCTTCCATTTCCAGTATACAAAGATTAACATCCTAAGCCGGTACCATAAAATTTCCAACAATAGTTGAAGCAGGTAAAAAATTGGGCCCGGGCCGCGCGAACACAATCCCAAATCTAGCTACTCATGATGTATTTTGTACTGCGATTTGGCAACGTCGCCGTCACGTATTAGGGGTGATACCGTGATAAGTGTGGCAACGTCGCCTAGTGCGTCGTTTCTATAATATCTTACGTTACATTAGAACAGGACCACTAGGGTAGGACTGATGGAGTATGTCTGGCCCTTTCTCACCATCTTATATTTATAACTGCGAGTATAGATCTGATAATTAGGAAAAATGGTACAGATATTATATTTTGTTATTTTCTTATACCTATTAGGTACCTAGCTACTTAATTAATCTTCTAACAATTGTTTATAACGTTGGTAAATCAATTCATGACTCTACAATTCAACATTTATTTTCTGCAAACACAAATATTTTTAAAAAAATAATAAGTTAATCATATCAATTCTCAAAATAAGGACTTAATGTATAATTACATAATGGGAATCATCAAATCGACTTTGATTATGAAGAATAAAATAAAAATAAATACTCTATAAATAATATACGAGGGTTTATTTAAGTTAAGTGGTTACATAATTCAATTTTTTTATCAATTTACCAATTTCGACACAAATTGGATTTCAATTATCCAATCAATCCAAAACATTAGCCTTATTTTTCTGATTTATCAAGGTAAGGGATAATAACAGTAAGACGAATTTAAAAGTAAAATAAGTAAATAAGTTATGTCTACTTAAAAATCTCTGACATTATTGAAAGGTAAGTACTTATCATTGATCTAGAAATGTGTAGTAAGTAAGTTCAGCGCTCGGAATCACACGTTCACACAATCAGAATGATATTAAAATTTGTTTACAATGATGAAATGTCTAGATTAAACTACACCGCACTTAAATCTCAGCCGATAAGTGGCGACTGATGCTTGAATATAGTTCACGTAAACAATTTACAATACCTAATTCCGCATTTAGGTTAAAGTGTACCTAAAAATATAATTATGAAATGAGGTACTCTCACACGCCGTCTCATTTCATCATTAAAATTTGTTTAAACTCGGTAAGCCATTACTTTATTATGAGCCGGTTTTTCCAACGGTAGATAGTTTTATATAAGGAATAATTTTGATTTTTTGCCATTTCTTCAATACATAATATTTCAGACGAAAATTTTATCCCTCGAATACAAAATGTGTGTTGCTGGGAAAACCGGACATAATGCTAATTCTTGTAGAGTTGTCATCCACGTACTTATGACCATATGGGCTTAAGGTTCATTTGATTAGTTGTACTAATCCAGATTATTTTTTGAATATGGTGTAACATGCCGCAGTAGTTCTAAATCGCTTTCCGCCTGGTAAACGAAATGAACCACGAATGGTTTATGTTTTCTTGCAACTTGCTATTACCCTCTATTTGTCAACCCACTAATACCACCTATCGTCAAATAAACGCCAAGTTATATTGTGTATAGAGGTTAACTAATATTACACCATTTTAGGCGGATTTAAACGGTGCGAGGATATCTTGCTACTTGCTAGAAGATACATTGCCGTCAATGATTGATCACTGTTGATACTTAAGCCGGCCACGCAATGTACCGCAAGTCGCACTTATGTCTCGCAACGTCTAAACCAGCCTTTACACTGTGACACGGTAATATTATAATACAGTACTCCAACTTCATACAAACGGACGAAACGCGAGCTATACCTACGCGCTCGATCTCGGGTTGCTCTCGGGGCGCTGGCAGTCACGGCTGTACCGCAGTGTCGAACGGACGGTGTCTTGTTTTTTTAACAATAACCGCGCGATTTTTTCTCTAAAAGTCAGTTAATATGACGAGTAGGAAATATTGTGCTGTTTTTGGTTGTATGAATTTCCCAAAACAATTTTTAATTAAGCTTTATATAAGAATGCGGATTTATTATACTTTAAAATTTAACAATAAAGCATTTCGTACGACTCAGTCGAGGCGCAAATATTTTTCGGTCGCAAATTTATAAGCCCGATTTGTTTTTCAAACAAAAACATGTTTTTTTTAATTAAATCTACCAATCAAAAAACAACACGTATTTTTATTGAACACTTCCTATTCAATATACAAAGTACACTTCTCATCAAAAAAATCGAAACACTTTCGTTTTTATTGTTTTTGTCCTAATTTTTTACAAAAGAGAATTAATTCCATGAAAAAAAAAACATTATTGTGTAGCTGGCAGTTTGGTCATTACAGTAAGAAGAAAAAAATCAAAATTCGAAATTAGAATTTCATTTGTTTATCCTATAAATGAAATTAATCACTGTTTTGACACAAATGTGTATTTAGGGTTGGAGTACGTTTCTCGTTTAAAAACTAAAAATTAGCGCTTGTCTTTAAACTTTTTGTTTCTTATTTCATTTACTGTGACTTTGGGACGTCTGAAAAAACTTTTTTTTCTAAAACATATGGATACTTCGCCCGCAGAAGCCGCCCAAGTGGTGGCATTGCTGGATTCTGGACTTAGTCAGCGTGTTGTGGCTGCAAGATTGCATCTAAGCTTATCATCTGTTCATAGAGTCTACAAACGCTATCGGGAGACTGGTTCGTTCACGCGCCGTTCAGGATCTGGCAGGAATCGGGTCACTTCTGAGCGAGATGATCGATTTATTGTAACAACTTATTTAAATCGACGCCTTAACGCTTTTCAACTGCAGCAGCAGCTTCGCGTTGTACGAAGAGTAGCTGTAAGTGACTCTACAATAAGAAGAAGGTTGAAGGAACGCGGATTGGCACCGCATAAGCCAGCGAATGGGCCGAAATTAACTGCAAACCATCGAAGAGCGCGCCTTAACTTTGCACGCGAGCACCTAACTTGGTCATACCTTCAGTGGAGCAAAGTACTGTTTTCTGATGAGTGTAAAATTATGCTGTATGGTAACGACGGAAGGAACAAGGTCTACAGAAGAGATGGAGAACGCTTTGCACAATGCTGCATTGAAGAAAAGGTCAGCTATGGTGGCGGTTCGTGGACGGTTTGGGGAGAAATCAGCGCCGACGGTAAGACAGAACTTGCCTTTGTGTCTGGGCCACGGCTGCCTGCACTAAACTCTCATCGGTACATCGAACAGTGTCTTGAACCTCATGTGATGCCCTATGCACATTTTATTGGCAACGACTTCATATTCATGCACGACAATGCTAGAGCTCACACCGCGGGCGTCGTACGAGATTATCTTACCGAAGTCGGTATCTCCATTATGGTATGGCCAGCAAGAAGCCCGGACATGAATCCCATTGAACATCTATGGGATGAATTAAAGAGACGAATTCGAGCAAGAGATCCAGCCCCAGAAACACTTAGCCAGCTGCAAAATGCAATCCAAGAGGAATGGGATAATATACCACAACATGTGATCGTGACTCTCATCCGATCGATGAAGAACCGTATGGAAGCAGTAATAAGAGCTCGCGGAGGGAATACAAGTTATTAAATAAACGTTTCTTACATTTTTTTTTCATTTACGCGTGTTGTTTTACCCATTTCCTTCATATTCCATACAGGGTAAAAATTACTCATTATACAAAATACGAAACCTATGAAGACTTAATTTGAATTTAGAACATTAACATTAGGATTTAAAAACCTCATACTACTCACTATTAAATGACATTTTACATTTATTCCTAAATATACACATTTTTCTGATAATCCTTATCAAATCATAAACTGCGAGGTGTTTCGATTTTTTTGATGAGAAGTGTATTTCATTTATTTATATAAAAAGGATATTTACAATCACAAAACTAAATAGAAACAGAAATAAGGCAAATGTAATTAAAATGCTGGAGACGGGCAGCCTTAACGCATGTTTACGTACCGTGCGGCTGTAGGCATTTATTTCTATCATGCGGCCGAGTTACACTACTGTATGATAATATTACCGTGACTGTGACCATGACTTGTACACATACGTACAGTTTTACAAATAAAAGGCACATTTTATTGAACTTTTCGAAGTATTTATATCCTTCCAGTCTTAATTATTTAATTAAGTGAAGTAATTAACGTAATATACCCTACCTTGTTTAATTAGCTCTACTTACCGGTAAAATAAGGTAATGAATGGTTATTAAATTGTATAAATGTTAAATAATGGGTATACTAAAATAATTATTACACTTATTTTGTTTGTTAAAAATATTCTATTTTTATATTTATTTTATACATAGATATCGATTTAAAAGTACAAAGGTCAAAGACTTGAACAATATTACAAGATTCTACACACTAGTGCTTTGTATACATGTAAGAATTGTTTTCAAATCAAAGGAGAAAGAAAATGATATATTTGCCCTTGAATACTGAAACACAAATTAACTTGAAGGCGTTCTTAAACTCGATCTGTCGCTCCTTCACATCTTAAAAGTGAAAGAGACAGCATGAGACCTAACTGCTGTTTAATACTTTTTGATGTTTCTATATGTGTAAATGTACCTAATATAAATGGTAGATAATTACAGAAATCCTTGTTTCCTTAGTGCTCAAGGAAAACACAGATACTATTCAAATTAGGTCTCGAAAAAACCGACAAAGATAAAAAAAACAGTAATTTATTTCCGAACAACATGTACGTTTATTACGTTATATTATTGGTTCTCGAAAATGACCATCAGTTCCGTTATAAATATCGATCTTTTTTGGTAGCTGTTGTGGCACGTCACTATTATAGAGACACACTTTAAATATATGCAACTTTTTGTAGACGGAAAGTAGAGACACAAGAAGTGCATTTCGTTAATGACAACGTTATTAGTGTCAAGTCTACATTCGAGACTGTTTCTAGAACCTTTTCTCACAGAATAAATAGAGAGTAAGAAGACTATAAATAATAAGTTATGCTGTTAGCATTCAGTGTATATAACTGGATGTTTATTAAGTGATAAAATGTTGTCTCATTGTCTCTTTATACCATACCATGAACTTGCCTTCGTTTTAAAATCTTCTTGCATGCTTATCAATTTGCCTATTTTCGCAGTCTTATTTTGTAAATATCTGGTTTTTGTTATTATATGTAACATAAATCTAGCCCTGTCTAATTCTTGTGCATTTTTTTTTATCCACGACCTAGTGATTCCTGTCGTTAACACAAAAACTCAAAAACTTCACTTAAAAACCCTTTTTTTGGCCTATTTCTTCCCCTTCTTTCTTTACCATTCCCCTTCTAGATAAATCTATTTAATATGCACTTGAAAGCGTGTATTATAAACAAACAACGCTGGCTAAAACAAAGGTTAAAATGAGTTTACAGTGCTCATCTAAAACCGAGAGTGATACTATATTAAAATATGGTAATAACTAATTAGGTCTCTCTCGTAGCTTCCGAGGTTTCTGCATTAGTTGGCAATGTCTCTCAAATGTCGAAAACTGGACAGGTACAGTCGGACCGCGGTCTATTGTTAATGTGTAACGTGTGTCGAAGTGCGCGTCGCAGCGTCATCGCGTCATGCCGCGAGTCATCGCGGTGTCGCGGAATGAGAGCAGTCCATTTAATTATTTTGATGATAAGCATCACATGATATTTTTGTTCCAAATGTTATTATATTCTTTTTAGGTACCTACGATTGATTAGAGATACTAGCTCCACTCATTTTCAGAACTAGGAAAGTTTCTTAATGAATTTTCTTTTGAATTTAGTGAATGTTTGTTTTTAGTGAGTGAATTTGATGAGGTAGGGATAGAATAGGCATTTGCTTGTTTGATATAAACTGGCCTTTACGAGAAACACAAGCTTTCTTAATAAAACGTCGTGTCTGGTAGTCGCTACATCAACAACGCAGTCTATAAATGTAATAAAGCTATATTATTGTATACTAATGTATATCAAGACTAAATAATAAATAAAATACCGTTTAAATGCGTACTTTACACCTCAGTGGTAAACTTATACTATCAATAAGGCTGCCACGTGGGAGCCTAACAGCCTATTACTTACAGATCGTAAAGCTTACGCGTGTAAGTTGAGCAGTAACCATCGGTCGCACTGTCTCGGTATTTCTCGGCAATACTCGGTATTTCTCGGCAATACTCGCCAGTACTCGACATTTCTCGGCACAATCTATCAAATTAACGTAAAGATACAAAATCAGTTGCAGGCTGAACTTTTTGATTTAACGTCGAGAAAAAACGTAATGAAAGCTTTGATAATATGAAACGAAGACGGTTTAGTTACATCATAGTAAGTCAAGAAATAGAAGACCGATTTTCATTATTTTGGATTTGTTGGATTGGTCTCCGTCCTGATTAGCAAAGTGACTATCACGACAAAGGTAAAAAAGAAACGAAACTAGGTACTTACGTGAGAGAAACCGCGAAGCACAGCTAGTATTTGATAGAGTCCTGGCAGGTGCTATAGAACAAGGTAATTAACAGTACTACATTCTGATACATCTACTTCTGTGTACATTTTACGATTTTTTGGTTTAAGTACCCACTGCTGGCAAGCACAACATTTTTTATCTTGATTTTATCACGCTTCTTTTTAAGAGTTTGCATAATTAATTAACTCTACAATAAATTGGCTGCAATTTAGAATTTTATTCTATACATTACTATTATATATTGACTGTTATACTTAAAAAAGTCGGTACTATAAAAAACATTAGTATTACATTATTTTGATTTGATTTCTTTTTTTTTAACCTCAACTTGTTCAATGTTTTGAAAACATGAAACGTCGCCTAAAGGACAGCGTAAGTTCATTGAACTTAGCAATAGCAGCCATAATTCCAGGACCCCTGGGGATACATTAGTCGCTGCACCGGACCAGCTATAGACCTAAACTAAGCGCCAATCCAATTTGCAGGGCACGCTGATGGCAGCGGCCGACAATCGAATTGCGATGCTCTAATAGCAACTAATCCATTTTCAGTGCTGAGGGCCATTCTCGTTGCACTGCGGAAGTGTATCCATCGACAGGGGCCAATGGGGCGGCATGGGGCCCCGAGTCAATAAATGCATCAAAGTGTACAGATTAACAATCACATTGTAAGCTCCGACTGTTGATTTGCAAACATTGACGTTGACGGAAATGAAATTGAGCTGCTGAGTAGCTGGTAGCGTTTGCACCTGGAACCGGGGCCCCAAGTCTGATTATCAAATAGGCTGGCGGAGTGCCAATACATTTTATATTTTCCGTAGAGTAACTCTATTAATTTAACGAAGTTATAAACTTGAGTCCTTACTCTATGTTAGTAATTCCGTTAAAAGGACCCTTGCCACCGATACTACGACCTAAACATATTAATACTCCAACCAATATCCAAATAGTATTACAGCTACCTCGATCGATTTTGTATCAATAATAAAATTATCCCTGACAGTTTGTAATTTATTTAGTCAAAATGCACTGGATTTTTAATCCCCCTTTCGAAATACAGCCTTCACAAGTAATAAAGCTTATATCAAATTCAATCACTGTTTCGTGACAATTTCACCGGATGTGAGGTCAACATATTAAAATATTAAAAAAAAGTAAAAATGATATTGACATAGCTGAATACTTGAAAGTTCAATGCAGGTCATATTAGGTTGCTATATTATAAATTATATAATTATTTTGGGAGATTAAGTAAGCTTTCTTTTTATTATAGAAATTCTATTGATACTTACAAAGATTACTTATGACCTAAAGGCGGATTCAGCTTCACCAGCTAAGAAACTTTGAATACTTAAGACTCACTTCGCCAAAAGTTTAATTAAGTAACTTCCGAAGATCTTTAGAAAAGAATCCTTCAGGAGAGAGTTTAAAAGATTTGGAATATAATGAGTAATAGTCTCTTTAGAATCTCTTTTTTAAAGACATCTCTAAAATAATTTATTGCACAAAAAAACAAAACTACTAGATCACCTTTGAGGTAATTTAAAAGGGACCTCTGAGGTATTTTTAAATCGTTGACAATTTGTCGTAGAAATTGCATAACAAACATACAAAAAAAAAAAAATATACAGACTAACTGAGAACCTCCTCTTTTCGAAGTCGGTTGAAAACATCAGGGTAACAGCACAGCGCGGCGCCATAATTAACACCCAAAATCTTTGTCCTTTACTAAACCATCACTTAAAGAATGTTAGTAACGCACCAAGTAACAGTGGTATTTAAGGCAGAACCTATTTAATAATGGGCCTCCTTTGTTCAAAGAAATTGTTCTTTCTCTTGTTTGCTTTTGTTCTGGCCATGGGGTCTAACAATTCTTAGAAGAAGAGAGAGAGAGACAGTACTATCATTGTGTCTTATCTGGTTATTATGCGTAGCCTCATAGTTTGCATCGGCGTTCTTTCATCGCTTCTAAGAATAACATTTTAGGCATATTTCCGCATGTTATCAGTTATGCTTCCGATGTTAGGTTTTAAATAGCTTATAGTTTTCAACCGACTTCAAATAGAGTAGTTTCTCAATTCTTGTTATTTTAGATAAGATAATTTCGGGTTCAATTGGTTTAGGAAAAAAAAGTTTTTACTCTAGACTTGATACCTACATGTAAAAGCTTTCGCTAAAGCTTTTCGTTACAAAGAGTTTGTCAATATAAAACTTAGCGAAACAGGTAGTTAAGTGCTTTAGGTCCTCAAGCAGTAACAATTGATAAAATACCAGTTTAATTTAACTTGCAATCTTTTGAAAAATATTTTAATCATACAACGTTCATATCTTGTAGCAAAACAACTGAATAATAACATACAAACATCCGAATTGAGAACCTCCTCCTTTTTTTTAAAGTCGGTTGAAAAAGAGCGATAGTTAGCCGTCGAAGTCGCTACACAAGTTCGATGACATGCCACCACAAACTTCGTTTAATGTAAACTTGGGCCGACAAAACTTTTCAAAGTCGTCCGATAATCTCGGTCAATGTCCTCTACATCATAACGATAGCAAGTTTCGCGTTTACGCAATCCTGTGGGTGCGCCCGCCTGCGGCTGAGGGGTCGAACAACCCCCCGATCGATTCAGACGTGTCCCTTTAGCCCTACCGAAACTAAGTGCAGAATTTTGAAATGATTTTCGACGAAATATACTAAAAAATTAATTCACATTAATAAACTTCAAACAAATAAACATTATTTACCTACAAATTATTAGTAAACCTTGATGGTTTAATATTATTTTGTAAATAATGTAATTTGTGATTATTATTGTCATATTGTGGTTTCTAGTAATTGAAGGTTACTAATCACAGGCAATTAACAATTTAACAGTACTGTTTCATTAGATTGCACTGCTCTACAACTGTCCGAGTTGAGTAGTTGACATTAAAATACATTAAACTATTATGCTCTTTTTGATCACAATGTCGTTGTAAATGTGATTTGTATTTGTACATCTGAATTTTTGTCACTAATCCTTCGGGCTCATTTTTTATTACTTCCTGAGATCAAATTGAGGTGAGGTGATGTGATCAAAAAGAGTGAGGTGACGAGAAGACGGCTATTATAGCTAAGTAGGTATCAATTACATTTAACACTAAACTAGAAGGCATCATATATATCACTGATAACTAGGTACGAATATTTTAACCGGCGCCATATCTCATAGGAAACATAAAAGGTTTCTGTTTACTACCCACTCAAGCATGGCTATCAAAATCTATGTAATATGTAAATAAGGAAACTATATTTTTTATTAGACCAAACATTTTTAGTAAACTAATGCTGAATCCTCACGTACTGCATGATAACATGTGGTGTCCTTATCAGAATTTGTTTACAATAAATATGACAGATAACCGCTGTGTGTCAACTCACTTTTAGGCAACTTTTACTCAATGAAATATGCAGTGTGTCCTTATAATTATTCTTTGACGAAAACAGCTGTGTCGGTCGGGTTCAGTGGCCGTCGGGCCCACACCCACGCGGGTGTGTGAGCGAAACCAACATACGGAGTTGCGTAAGAAAGGACGAGACAGACAAACTACATTAGAGGAGTAAAGATGAAACAAAAAATGTTGCGTTTGGTGCGGAATAACAATAATGTAGTAATGCCGCTTCGAGAGGAAGTCGCGCTAGTGCGTGATTGTGCTGCATGCAATACTACGCGACCGCGGCACCCGGCGCGATACACTGCTAGCCAAATTATTGTTTGCACGAGTGCGTACACTTAAGGCGCGAAACAAAGCGCTCTATCAATACTTATCGACTTCAAACGAAAGCTTATGATTGGTATTGTGAGCACGATTAGGAGGCACTAATGACAACCTTACGTAGGCAGAACAAGCTGCCAAAGTGTGTGTGATCTAGTGTTTTATAATAAAGGATGTGATGATGCAATGAATGATTCATAATATTCCTTATTTATTTGTAGGTCTGTATGTTAGAGGTATAATTATAAAGATTTTAAGCTATAAAATTATATATTCGCTGAATACCTAAACGAAATAGAAAGTTAGGGGAATATTTAAAATCTTTCCTGATCGGGTACAACATAAGTAAAGGCTTCTTTAAACATAGGTAGAACCTAGCGTTAATATTGCCAATTATTTTAATCGTGCCGTATTAAAATAATGTCTCCTACTGCCATAGGGCGAAGACATTATTATAGATAGGGATCAAGTAAATTACAAAAAAATATGACAAAGTTCTCACGCGGCACTTATACGTTGCCGCGTTGTACCTACCAAAAATAAGTAAAGACTTTTTCCTTTAAGAAGTTATTTTGTAGTTTTATTTCGAAAAAAAATAGACAAAATAAAGAGTAGGATATAATTTTATTGAAGCAGACACATTTCCATGATAATCTATATTTAATTTTGTTTTTAAAATACTTTAAAATACACAGAATCTTGTGTAGTCATGACTATGTCTTATATTAGGCCAAGGTTTTTGATCGTAGTATTTAAAAAAGGTCACAAAATTCCTAGAAATAACTTCTTGATTATCTATATACTTATAATAAATCTGTAGAGAGGTCAATTCTGTACATGAAATATATTTTCAAAATAACTATCAGGGGGTGATTAGTGATCGATACTGATGCCAAAAATGCAATCAGTAAAATTTTTGTCTGTCTGTCTGTTTGTCTGTATGTTCCTTATAGAAACAAAAACTACTCGACGGATTTTAATGAAACTTGGTACAATTATTCTTCATACTCCTGGGCAGGTTATTGTATACTTTTTATCACGCTACAATCAATAGTAAGTAATAAGTTCGTCATTCATTGATAAGTTTCGTCATCCACGCGAACGAAGTCGCTGGCACAGCTAGTAGTAGAATAAAATGCTTATTACTTTAGCTTTACCAATATATTGCATTACCTATACAAAGAAAATACAAATTGGTATTCCAATTCGCAATGTGTGTGATCGTTCGATAGGTACTTTAGTTTATTTCACTCGATACGTTTCTTTATAAAGCTAGATCTTTTTAATCGAACTGTTTTCCTTTTTCCGTCTGCGGTTCATTCAATTTCTGTGGCGACGTGGACCTCAATTAACTGGCCAGACTGATCTTATTTAGCTTTAGGTTTGTGTCCATTCCAACCAGTTAATACCGTAATTCAATTTTCAATGAAAAAGGGATTTTGTGTACCTAGGACAGAAATGATACAATAGATAGATTTTAACGGTAATTTAAGTAGTTTGTACGAGATTAACACTTTAAACAATTAGGAACATCTAATTTTATCAATTCAGTGAAATTGAGACAATGTAATTTTCAACCATGTCTAGCTCGCTACTTTTCTCAGAAAATTATTAGCTCATTAGAAATCGGATTTTGACTTAAGCACTCTTAATATTATGTCCAATTCCTATCTTTGGTAGGAAAAACTATCTTTGGATACGTCATAAGTATTGTCCTAAAGGTTTCCCGGACACGGACTGCTCAAGCAGTTAGCTAGTGATTAACATACACCGACAGCTCTTGTGCGTCACGTGCGCCTCCCGGCCACCGACTTTTTGTTTTGTCGAAGCAGTCGACCTGCTCCAAGTAGTCCGTGTGTGTAGAATTCTGTAGTTTACCAAATAAAATTTAGATAGTTGTAAGTTCTATACTGAATCTGAATCTTAATAACTGATATTTTTTTATAATTTATATACCTAGTGTTCCGTGTAAACACCTAGAAGAGTCATACCAAATGACTCTCGTTTATGTTCTATGTTTATGTTTTTGTTCTTCCCTTAATTGGTTTTTTTTTTTTCTTAATAATTTAAATAAGTAAGTAGACAAGTGAATAAAATTTAAAAAGTCGGGAAGTATAAGCCTTTAATAACGCACATTGTTTCGATACTAATTATTAAAAAAAAAATGTGTTAAAATTTTAATTTTAAAACGAGTGTTTTTCTTCTTTTGATAAAAATTGTTATTAATAAATACACTTTATCATGTTAATTTCAGCTTTATTTTATTTCCGCTAATTCTACCGCTGTGTTAAAATTCACATATTATGCTACAAATTTATTACAAGATCTTAAAAATTGTAGAGAGCAAATAAAGTATTGAGTTTAATAATTTCAATAAGGTACTTATGTCACAACGTAAAATGCGTTTCTGTTTTTGTTAAACGTTTAAGAATTAGGAATGTGTTAAGACTTGTCCCATTTTCGAAACCAAAATAAATGCTCTGAAATTCCATTGTTTTAAAACACCTCCTTTGTTTACTAACACTGCTTGTTACTTTTTCTACTCGTGTATAATTTATGGTATACAATTTTGTGGAGCAATTTATGGTACACAATTTAACCTGGAGTCAGGGGTTTCGTCATGTGAGTGAGATGCAAGTTCACGTGAATGGGAGAGTAAGACAGAGATGGGGAAATTTTGTGGCGCCCTTCAGTGGGACAGGCTTTAATATAAAATGTAAAGTTAGTTGTATACAAAAACTATATTATTAAGTTGAAGATATTATTTTTCTTTGGAATATTTAATTAAAAGTTTAAAAATAAGGATCTCAAAAAAAATATTGTTCCATCTCCAACCTTAGCATACATTGATTTCTTAAAAAAAAATTAAACTCTACAGAAAGTATAACATCGAAGGAGTTTAAATTATGATAATTTCCAAAATATGTGAAACATTTTGTTCGTGAGTTCGCAAGAAAACCAGTTAATGACCTTGGTTAGTTGGTAAGGACAAAGATTGTTGGATACAGCTTTGTTATGTGCCGTGTTACTGTGGTCTGACTCCGTTATAAGAATTATTTAAAATACAGGTAGTTAGTGAGGTAATACTAACGGAAATCTTAGTCAACGAAGGTTAGAAACAAGTAATCAAAAGAATGAGAAAACAAATAAACTTATTTTTTGGATTGTCAATTCAACGGTACTTATGCAGTAACATGTAGCCATTACCAGAACTTTAATTCCACCTCTTAAGGTTCATTTTTGCATATCATAACAATGCATTAGTGTAACAAATGTAGAGGTAGAACTAACTTTTGTTCTACAATTTACTAAAACATTGGTCTAAAGTTAGTCGTCGGATAGCATACGTCTGCGGTTTTGACTAGACTTGTTATTTGTTCTATCAGAAACTTTACTTACCTTGGTAAAATAGACTCACTGTTCAATTTGAATTAGAAGCGACATTCTGTAGTCATAAGTCCACGGGGACGTTTGTATAAAAAATGATGCCTGGAATCACAGCTTAGCTATTTTTTTGGTGTTCTACTTACTTTATACTGAAGGTAGGCACTAAATATATTTAAATAACTTTTAAGGAAACAATTAACACGTTGGTAAACAGAAGATCTCAATGGAAAAATAGAGTCTTGCTAATCAATGCAGGTTATTTTTAGGGTTCCGTACCTCATAAGGAAAAAACGGTTGGCCGTCCGTCCGTCCGTCTGTCAAGACCATTTTTCTCAGGAACGCGTGGAGGTATCAAACTGAAATTTATATCTAATACCCAGATCTACTCTCCCTTGAAGCTGTGAAAAAATCAAACTTCTAAGCCAAAGCAATCAAAAGATACAGCCGTTTATGCCACAAATTTACGCAAATTTTCGAAACTCGCACGGGAATCAAAACCTACAGGGCACTTCCCGTGAACTTAGAATCTTGAAATTTGGTACGAAGTAACGTCTTATAGTACACATGTAAAAAAATATTTTTGAAAATTTTAAAGTTACTTCTTTACTCATGAACGCGTATTAAATTGCATATTTTCAAACTCGCAACTACTCGCGAGGGAATCAAAACCTATAGGGTACTTCCAGTCGATCTAGAATCTTGAAATTTGGCATTAAGCAATGTTTAATAGCACATATAAAGGAAAAAATCCGGAAACCTTAAATTTTTTATTACATCACATATTTTTTATATAATTAGGGCGAACTTTTACTTATATACCTACAGGTTTGTACGGAACCTTCGGTGCGCGAGTCCGACTCGCACTTGGCCGGTTTTTTTACTTTCTTATGTAGATGTCCAAGAAAAAGGTCAGATTCAGTGCCTCGATTCAGCTATTTTAAATGCATGTCAGTGGTCGGTCAGTGTACTTGTCATTGTGCCTAATTTTTGTATTCAGATAAGCCTACAATAAAATCTTATTGAACTCTCGAAGACAATGATCGTAATGACCAATTAATGATCGTAATGACAGTTAGCAGAATGTCAATTATCGTCAAAATTACCAAATGAAGCATGTCATTCGGTCAATTCAAGCAACGCTTAAATAGCTGAATCGAGGCCCTGGTCATTTACCAGAACGAATTGTGTGAAATACCACAAGTTAGCATACTCATAGTTAACGAGGCACATAAGTATTGTTTGTTTCAGCATTTTGTTTAGAGCATTGAAGATGACGAGAATAAATTAAATTTTTTAAACGACTCCGTGTCTTTATCGCCCAGATTGCTTCAGATCTATTTGGTAAAGGGATTTTAATCAATTTCAAATGTGGCTTGCAATGATGATATAGTTTGGAGATCACAGAATCTAAACGAATTGTTCTTTTACTTTATGAAACGCGTCACACAATGTGAACATAAAATTAAATATTTTGAGAATTGTTGAAAGTTGTCTACCGTGTAGCTAGGTTTTTTGCAAATAATCAAATAACATGCACACGAAACACAGATTTGGAACAACCATTCTTTCTATTCGGGGATCAAACCCACAACAAGTTATTGCTTTGGTAGTTGGCGTGGCTGAATACTGATTTGGTCAAATGTAGTTGCTATCGATATAGAAGCTGAGAAGTTAGCGTAGCGTTGGCGTAATGACTTAAACCGTAGTGGCTATCGGTTTACTCATTATAATAAATATTACTTTAAGTACGGAGGCGGGCCTTCATCGAAAGCAAGTTCAACACTTTAAGTTTTTATTTCACTGGTACATACAACCATGATGATTATTTATCGAAATGAACCCTCAACTTGTCTTCGCTTAACGGTTCCCAGAACTATATTTAATAGCTGTTCAACTGAGAGCTTCGGCCTTGGCAATCGTTACGGTCAACTTGACCTCAGCAGCCTACGGATGACGTCTATCCATAGGATGCCAATATAGTGACTTATAATGACGGGACGAGACCTAACATAAAACGCGATAAAATCCGTAAAAGTAGATTCATTTCAATGACTTATTATTACTAGCTGTGCCTGCAACTTCTTTCGCGTGGATGACGAAGCTTATCAATGAGTCTTTAACCATTAAGGTTGCACACGCGACGGAAGCTTAAAAAATTAAGTAACTTCTCCCGTTTTCCCAACATTTCCCTTCACTGCTCTGCTCCTATTGATTGTAGCGTTATGAAAAGTATACTCTAACCTGCCCAGGAGTATGAAGAATAATTGTACCAAGTTTCGTTAAAATCCGTCGAGTAGTTTTTGTTCCTATAAGGAACATACAGACAGACAGACAGACAGACAGACAAAAATTTTACTGATTGCATTTTTGGCATCAGTATCGATCACTAATCACCCCCTGATAGTTATTTTGAAAATATATTTCATGTACAGAATTGACCTTTCTACAGATTTATTATAAGTATAGATTATGTATTAATATAAGTAGGTGCTCAGGGGCCTGATTCCGCTATTTTAAAGTCAGTGGGTGGCAGGTCAATGAACGTTTCAGTGTACTTGTTACTGTGCCTAATTTTCGTATTCAGATAAGCCTACAATGAACACTCAGTGGCAATCCTACAATGACAACAGTGGCAAGTAGGTGTATATTTGTCATTAAACTAAAATTATCTGAATACGAAAATTAGGTACAATGATAAGTACACTGGAACGTTCATTAACCTGCCACCCACTGACTTAAAAATAGCGGAATTGGGCCCCTGTTGTAAATTTAAATTAATAAAACTAAAAATGATTTAATGAATAAACAAAACACTAAGTAGATGTTTGAGCAGGCTATGTTTGTAAAATTGCAAGTTTGCTCTAAGCTTCTTATCTCTTTTGTTGACGTAAATTATAAAGTTTTCAGGTGACAAGCCGTGTCAATTTGAATTTAGTTTAGAACGATTTAAAGTTTACTTGCAATAAAATGCAGTCAAAATACTTATGAATCAATACAGTATAACTAGACAAGGACCAACTAACCATCAATTTGTGACAAAATGACAGGAGTTATTAAATCATCCTAGACTAGTTTATCATTATTTTAATGTTTTACGATATTTCAAGTACCTGATGTAAAACAGCGGTGCACGCAAATAGTAGGGTCCCGTTGTCGTTAATAACATGTCATGTGAAAGTCTATTGTATGCAATTAAAACTACACGTTTTAATAATCTACATGTTGAAAAATCAAATGATTTTTACGCTTCACTTGATTTCTTTAAACGGTTTTTAAAGTCATTATTATCCAAAGTATTCCCGATTCTTATTGCGAGATAAATTAAATTGTGATACCGATTCATCGATCATCGATCGATCTAAGCCAATTAAAAATCAAATCGGCAAATGTGCTTTTGTGCAATTAGAAGGTACGGCAAGTTGTAATTACTGACATGATTTCGTATGAATTCAATTCAGACGTAAAAAAAATCTTGATAAAGGATCTCTACATTATTAGCTAAGAAAGAATTCATACAAGTTGAATGAATTCGTTTCCGAAGTTCTACTGCTTAGTGCGTACAACTGTACAAGGGAGGATACAACAAAGGATAAGGGAGGCGTTGCCTAGCAACGGTAATGCAAGCGGAATTCCTTGCGATGGCTAGTAACGTCGCGTCGTCTCTCTCAGTTATCTGTGTTCTGTTAAAGAATCTGTTTGGTAGAGTAGTAGAGTTAATTGCTGCGAAGCCATGTTAATAAAAAATAATCGGAAACCACGGTTGTTTCTGATGGGGTAGAGGACGATTTTTTTCATGTCTATCAGATCGGATCGGGCCAAAGGTCATAAAACCACTTATTTGTCTTATTTAACGTCACCTTAATTATCTGCAAAGGATTAAAATGTCGCTCGAAAATGACGTAAATTTGGTGCACGAGCATGACGTCATTAACCCCACTCCTAAATCTTATTTTAAAACGGATGATCTACAATTTAGATTGTTGTGAAATTGAATTTTAAAATCGAAAAAAACAAATCCTTATTCTTATTATTTTTTATTATCTTACTGACGGATCAAATACATTTTGGATGTTCATACCCTGTCATCTACCTTATTGATTTAGCTATTCTCAGACTCCGCCGCCGCGCCGGGAGCTGGTGTAGTTATGAAACAAACTTCCGCCGACACTACCGTAACTTGGAGTTCTCACCCTGTTTAGTTAACAATACACAAACACATTCCTTGTCAATATACGTGCTATGTGGGGTTTCGAGAATATTGTCATCTTGTGACAGTAGAACTATCCTCCCTACTGATATTACCTTTGAAATAATTTGAATGGTTCTGATGTGATGTTGGTTTATGTTGCTTTGTTGATTAGTAGCATCGATTCATCAATCATGAAAATCTTTGTGCCAATTGGTTAGTCTTGTCATACAAAAATCAATGAAAACTTTATATTTAATAAACTGGAACTTTTTATCAACTACTTGAAAGATAAGCTTAGTTTATTTGCGAAGTTTCATGATATGTTTTCTAAATATCCATAGTCTTGTCCTTCAAATTGCAGCTTTTGGTAGCTCAGAAGACCACAGTTCTGAAATCACTACAAACTGGTCTATTATACACACATCCCAGTATAATAGGAACCTGTTTGTGTGGACGCCGTCCTAAACCACTTTTTTTTCAAACAAAACCGGTTTATAAAATTGCTCTTATGAAAGTAATTGAACATTAACCCAATTCTCTTTGTTAAAACAATACACCCTTAGAATTAAAAATGTTATCGTTGTGTACACCATTTGAAAAGAAGAGTCCTTTTTTGTATTAAATTCTGGTTTCTTTAGAATATAATGCAATAACCGCTTATTCATCCAAACTTTGAAAAAATGGACTTAACGAACAATACATTTTAAAGATTAAGTAAAACGCCTGCAATACGCTTATTAAATAAACAAGTCCAGAAGGCGATTTAATAAAATATATGGTTTGTTTTTTTTTTCTAAATCAAACTTATTACCATCTTAGTCAAAAGGCCAGCTCATTGGAGAAAATAACAAACTTTTTCAAAGCTTTAGAGTCACACAAGATTCTTTAGAATGTTTGACGCTATATGGTTCGAAATTGTGTCAAATAAAAGTACCAAAACCTCACAACAGATGATATAACATAGCAGTATTTTATGGTGGTTTGTTTAGTCGCTTGCTTGTCATTGTATTTTTCTAGTAAGAGTGTCTCCATAGAATACATAAGCAAATATTTTAGTATTACCAGCCAAACCCTCTTCCCCTCATTCTACGTTCTATTACGTGAGGACCTGTGTGGAATTCATATCCGTAAACCATCCCATATATTGGAAAATTCCTAGCGTTAGACGTCTTAACTATATAAAAATATTTCAAAACTATTGGTTGAACAATTTTGCAAACCTTCGCAATTTTGTTTTTCAACTTTTAATTACTTGTTCGCACATCTAAGGATTCAAATGTTGTTTTAGTTTTAAGCAACATAGAAAGTTTTATTAAGTTGAAGTGGTAGCAAAATGTTTTTGAGAAGTTTTTATATATTTTTGTAACTGTGTGTTTAGGTAAAGCACACACAAAACACATAACACAAAAAATCCTAAATGTGTTTTTGTTTATAACGTGACTCTGATATAAATGTTTTTCTTTTTTCTACGTTTATACGGGTTCAAGTACTTAACTAGTTAGGTAAGCAACAGACCCTCTACACCAACTAGCCACAGCTATGTGAATTCCTTGAGATTACAATATAAGATGGACATGTATACGTCTACCATGAGTGGAAAATCAACCAATTATTCCAAAAATAAACCTTAGTGCATTGGAATAAAGGTGAATTCGGCGTTACTGACGTGTGGTTACCTGTTCCTTTATTTACATCGCTTTTAATCGATGGGTATTTTATGGTCCTTGCTTTGGTATAATCTCTATGGATTACAGAAAGAAATACATACTAAATTAACAGGTGCTTTGACCACATTTAAATTTACAGATCACATTTTGATTCTTAGTTTAGATTTGTCACAATTCTCAAGCATTTCTTGGTTCAATTAATGCTTGTTGCCTAAATATGTTTATGAAAGTTACTGGCATATAAACTTTTTGTTTTTACATGATTGCAGCCGATTTTTTGATATTATCTTCATACAATATTTTTTTCAAATGTGGTCCAACTTACACTGCTATAAAATACATTTTAAAATATATGTCTATACAAAAATATCCGCCATTTTACCGTACCACACTAGCGAACAGTACAACTATGGGTAAACTGTTCCTGACCCCATCCTTAAGTTCCCCACATCGAGATGCGCGGGAGATGAGCAGCTGTGACACGTCATTGACGTAGTACGTCATTCTTGCCGAATACAAATACAGCAGCAAATCAACACACGTCTTTATGTGAAATAACTTAGAATATTTCATATTATTTATGAAGATTTTCACTATCTTTACTTCACTGTTTGTTAGTGATACTTTTTTGTCGATTTTCCGTTACCCAACTGATTTTTAATACGTTCATGTCTATCTGTCTCTACTTTACACCGTAAAGAGATAGAGACAGCATTTTGTCTTAACTGAGACTTAAAACTGATTAGCCTTTGAGAAGTCAGCCATAACCTACATACATATTAATATTTTACAGCAATAACTTTAAGTGTCCACAGCATCCCCATAATGCAATTACATATCTATACCTATACACAGTTTTATATATCATCACTGCGTTTGAAAAGGGTCTTGTAATTTATTGAGGGTCCAGGCGACGCCCTCTCCCGCACCCCTGGGCTTAAATTAACTACACAAATTGGGGTACTTTTAATATTTCGCAATTTATACCCCATGTGTGCAGTAATAAAGATCAAAATAGCTTGGTAAAGTTGCGGAGCTTTTAATTCATTATGGCTTCGGCCATCAGTGGCCATCACATCCTAATATCCCAATATTTTTAGAAGTAGTCAAATTGTGAATTATGGCGTGGTAAATATTTTTTCACATGGCCTTTTCTGACGGCTTGTCTTACCTGGAGCCTAATATAGAGGTAGTTTAGTCTAAAATAGACCTTAAGTCACTGTCAGTAGAACATAAAATCAAATTCAAGCTGTAATCCGAAACTGACACCTCCTTTGTGCAGATAAATCAGTCGTTATCTATGTCAATGGAAATGCGACTTTATGTGAATCCCAGTTGAGCAGAAATCGCTTTTATCACCAAGCAGTGCCACAGACTATAGGCAACTTAACTTGAAACAAGTCATTCATTTAGATTATTTTATGTAGTTCTTTCCAAACAGTGCCCATTTCTTGCTTAACCCATTTTTATAATATTTGGTAAAACTCAATTACTCTTTCTCTTCAATTTGTTTATGCCACGGATATACATGCTTAACTTTGTGCATAGAGGGCGCTAGTGAGTACAAGCTAAATTTATTCGATATTTCAACAGATGGCGCTGATCTAAACCACACAAAAGACCGTAATACACAAAAAGTTTTTATTATTTGAGTCGTCTCGAATAAAAATCAATATAAAAAGGTGACTATTGACTATATCTGCTACGAAATTTGCGCACTTTGGTTGGATAGAAGATTTTATTTTTTTATGACATTGGTTTACCAATAGTCATTTCGTTCCTACAGGTTCAGAAAAAAGAGAGAAAAAGCGGTTAGAAAATATAATTTTATACGTCCTTAAGAATGTCCAGAACAAAAAAAAATGGATTCCACAATATCCACAGTTCGTGTTAGAACAAGAACTCTACCTAGTTATACAAAATGTTACAACAAAATCGCACTTTAAGTAGGTAGGTACTTATATCCTGGTGAGAAATTAGGTAGGTAGAGCATACAAAGTCGGAAAAAAATAGTTTTTGTGTATTTAAATATATTTATTCGGCAAAAGAGTGTGACTCTACATAAGTAAAGCTGTTACAAAGCATCACCTAATTATTATTTTTATCTTATACGTAGGGTGCGTATGTACGAACAACAAAAAGAGTTATTGTGAAGGGATGTACGTAGGTAGCCGGCATTGTAAACATTTGAAAAAGGGAGACTAAACCCCAATGTGGAGCGGAAGCTCTTGGGGTTGTAAGCTGAAGCCCCCTTCCAACAGCCCCAACCATTCTGCGCTACGGCAGACATTTTTGTCTCCAACCGGTGTTATGGGCAAAAAATGTCTTTAACGATCATGTCAAAAAAAAGAGCGATATAATTATAAAATTACCATCTTATTATAATTATTATAATCACTTTTAAGCTGTGCTAAGAACATAAATATATTGATATTTAACCTAGTAGTCCCTTACAGTATTACGATAGAGTCAAGACCGGTTTGGTGGTGGGCCGCGGACCATAAACTTTTTTGCTGATCATAAAATTAAAGAACAAGTTTAAGTAATTACTAGACCTTATTCCTGCACAAGATCAAAGTAAACGGTTGGGGGTCAACATAATATACCTAACTAAGGTTAGTCAGTATAACCACACTGTAACTGTTAAAAAAACGGTCGGTGAGAGAAAAAAAGGCACGGTGCAACTAGTTAATGTTTTACTAGCTCTATCTCAGCTGCGCCATCAAGTAAGAAAGAGAATGAGCGGGTAACAATAATAATAATCGCGCATACGCTAATTTCGTCCCTCGCGCCCTTTCGAGTCGTTCTTGGCAACCGGTTTTGTTTGTGGAGCGACTGTAAAGCGCTTGGACCAATGGCGAGGCTCGGTTCGCAGCGGGCGTACCATTGGCGACGGGTGATAGAGAGCGGCGAGCGCGAGGCGGCGCGGGGGGCGCGGGGGGCATGGGTGCGGCGCGCCGGTAGCGCGCGCACATTACACAGCCGCAGTCGTGTTTCGCCATTCGAAAAGAAGGTTATTGTTACAATGACACGGGCACCGGACTATCGATAAAGTGTGTTTGTATGTCGTTTTCGTCGATAATAAGTGTTGTGTTTACTTTCACCCGTGCGAATGTCTCGATCCTCACCTTTTCGTTTGTTTTTTCTTTTAATCATTGCCGCATGGGACGGCGCTTACGTTTCAGTTAACCTTTTATTTTGAAACGATGGAACGTTGTTCTTATGGTTTTTACACCAAAAGGTATTTTATGTTATTTATTTAATTTATCATTGCGATCTGGTGTGAGTGAGTGCGTCGCGTGTGGCTATACGTGGTGATCAGTTTCGGCTAGGCATTGGTTCGTCATCGCAACGGAACGGGCTCTTATAAATTGAGCCAATATTAGCAAACGAAGTTGACTTCGAGTCATTGTGCACAAGTGAAGGAGAAAGGGTTCTTCGCAGTGACAATAACTAGTTTCAATTCAATAATATTATGTATTTTCATAATATGTTTTAATATAAGTATACATTCGTATCGTATTGTTTAGTATATGTAACAGTCCCGGGACTTTATTGTAAAGCATTGTTGAGCTTTGTGGTTATTATTATTGCAACGCTTCGGGGAAAAGCCGACATTGTGAGGCCCTCGCACTCGAGGGTCGACAGCCGAGGGGAGGGAGGGCGCCGTCTGTCTGCACACATGCAGAACCGGTTCGCGCTCCGACTCCCCTAGTGGGCTTTTATGCTCTCTTTCTTTATCATGCCACACGCGTTCGCATAACGCTCTCTCGCTCGCACGTTTTCATTATTTTTTGCTTCCCCTTGTAAAATAATACCAGACGGACCGTTTTTATTTAGGTATCTGTCCCTAAATAGGTGTATAGCTTTATGCTTCTAGCCGTGATGGTAAGTAACAAGACAAGAAACACGTGGCATGGCTCGGTTGTCAATAACAAACATAATATTGCATTGTGTGACGTGTGATTCTAACTAAATTATCGTACTTTCTATAGTGTCATGTAAATAAACAAAATATTGTTAAAGTTGGTCCATAGCTGTCCTCGGTCACGAAACTTTGTCGAAAGCTACAATTGGTAGAGACTTGTTGGCTTCACCTCGGAGGCCTCGAATGCAAGCTCTCAAAGATCGCAACAAGTTTTGCTCTCATTCATGCCCATCCACGCTATCAACTTAGATTCGGGCATAAACCTAAAAGTAAACAAAAGTGTATTTCCTTGATAGATTATGTTAGAGCCAAATTATAGAGTTGGTATCTGCTAACTCTGCTAAGTTGGTAACTTTAACTTACAAGGGTTTTTTGCTATACATATGAATATGTAAGTTAAGCTAATAACGACCTCCTCAAATGACCACGTTTTACCTAATAATGTCATGGTTTAGTCAAATCATAAATTAGAATAATTTTCGCACTATGAACAAAAACTAAAATTAGCTACAGTATAACCCAGTAAATCGCCAAAGAGCAATACTTTATACGTATGTATTATTTCCGTATCTGTACAGAAGAATTTATAATCATGAGGAAGATGTTTCGAAATCATCTAAAGAAATGCTCATAAAAATTTGGGTAGAACATTTATGGTGCGTTCATTCTAACCATACTACCAATTACTACTAACAGAGTAATCCTCATCAAAACTAAATAAATACGAGCTGAGATCAGGCCAAAAACGTACAATAACTTGCTCTACCTATATTCGTTATCATAACATTACTAAGTAAAAGACTCTCCTTTTCAAGCAACACGGTTCTCGGTTCGATTCTCCGCTAATTTTAACCACGCTATACCCGCCCCTTTATGGTTTTATCAACTCTCCTCTATACCAGACAGAAATCATTACTAGGCCTCGTTTTGGACCAGCTAAAAATATTGAACTCTACCAAGTTCTACAATCATTTCTTATTTAAACTTTCTTACATTTTCCACTAGTAAGCCTCCGTCGTTATTCTTACTAATCAGGAGTTACTTATCTCTTGATTGATTAAGTGCCTTTTTCTCTTAAGTATGTTATATTTTTAGTAGACTTTCTGAAATTGTCTTTAACTGTCTTTACTGGATTAAAATCTTAACAATCAATCACTTGCAAGAGTTCCCAAATGCAGGTTGCAAATGACCTTTATTATCCTTACTGTTCAACCACGTATTTTACCTTAGTCCTGTACTCTAACTTTAATCAATTAATTCAACAATAAACTGAGTTCGGAAGTTCAAAATGAGTCAGAAATCATACTATATCCGTAGGTAGACCTTAACTTTATGATTATGTCATGGTAGAGCTAGCGACTACGCAAATGCTTTATGTTTTTCTCACGGCACACCGATGATTATAAGTTACGTGAAACGAAATTACCCGCGACCGATGAAATAAAAGTTCATGGCGTCTCTGGAACTTTAACTCGGCGGGATGCGAGATTAATGCGTAAGTGGCCAGATTTCGTAAGGCTCATGGTAAAATGCAACTTAACTAATTACAATAGGTTTTCTTTTCAATAAACACATTTTTAGATTCGTAGCGTATTTAAAACCCACACACATGGACCGTTACAACATTCCCAATATGCTTTCCAATATGTGGCTTCTGCTCGCTGAATACCATTTGCGCTATCTGAATTTAAGGAAAATACACAATTATGAATTACTCACAGTATACTTGAATGAGACACATCATCATTCGAAATTAACGTTAAGTCTTTGATAAGTATGTACATGGTAATTTAAGAGTTTAAGCTTACATAAATGCTTCTATGATTAACTGTCATAGTTACTACAATTATATAGTCATATATGTCTTAGCGATACCGGCTTGTGGTTAGTATCTGATCATATATATCCACACCGATATAACTATCAGGATATAGCCATCAGCTCTAAACTGCAAGGATGTAGAGGTTAACACTGGGTTAACATGAGCGTCATATACAATTGTCATATTGAGTAGAGCAAATTGAGAATTAGAAGTGACAGTCCATCGCCTACGAGTTCACAATAACCCAATTTCCTCTTTCCTCACTTAACTCTTGTATTTTGAGGAGGACGTAACGATGAAATGCTTTGATAAAGTTCACATATTTTTGTCTGTACTAGTGTTTAGATACAGACTAAACTCTCGCAGATCTATTAGTTACCTAAGTATAAATTTATAATTTGTTATAGAGGGTCTGATTATGTCAAAAAAAAAACAAATTAAAATTCATCATCAACCAAAAAGTTTAAATCATTGTGCTACAGGCAGATCAGTCTTACGCCTCTTAAATTTTACGTACAAGTGTTTTGTGTCGCTGTATAATTGAAGGTCAGACCGCAAAAAATAATCATCGATTCGCCTTCAAAAAGGAGCAGCCTTTATACCGGGGTCGTTAACCTCCGCCCTCACTCCAATGCTCTTAGCCTATCGAAGTGTACATAATGTGTCTTATCGTCTGGACACATACACGTTCCTTCAAAAGCGGAAAAGAAATTCTTACTTCAGTAGGTACAGTCAGAAGTAAAAATATATACACATCGCGAAATTGTGGAATAAGAGCTAGAACAGAAAATCAGTTAAAAATTGTTTAGTGTATGCATATTTTTGCTCGTGACTGTATAATAAAAATAATCCCAGCCTATAAATGTCCTACTTCTGGGCATAGGCCTCTTCCCATATAGAGAAGGCGCGAGCATTGATCACCACGCTTGCTCATTTGCGGTTTGGCGATTTCAGATCCTTGTAATCCAGGTTTTCTCACTATGTTTTAAAAATAATTCTCGTAAAAATCGCAAAACCGCTTTCTACGTTAGTTTTCCTCACGTGTTCCTAAATGGGTTTGCATAGTTTGTTTGTATGTAAAGTGCAAAGTGGATAATATTGGTATGCTGGTTGAGCGGTTACTTCCTGGTAATTAGCTTTTATGTCTATGTTACTGACTCGTGTACGGCAGTAGACCTATGTTCTGCACTCCGTGACGGTGTTAAGATTATAATAATATATTATTGGCATATTAAGTTTTGCGTTAATTTGGAATATTTAAAAATTTCAAAAATAATTTATCTTAAATCAAGCGCCTTCCTTACCTTACCGTTTTCGGTAAAACGGCAACAGAAGCACATCCCATAAAAAAATACTGTCTACCTATTTCGTTTCATGACATAATATATAGCCCTAATAGACACGCGGACGGACAGCGGAGGCTTAGTAATAGGGATCCGTTGGAACCCTTTAGATGCGGAACCCTAAAAGGCAAGCTAATGATAAAAAAAACTAACTTAGTATTTCGAAGCTACTTGTCCTATTTTAGTAGGATTAAAAATTGTTAAAACAATCATATTTACGCAGGCCTTAAATCTTTTTTACCTGCTAATCTTACAATAAAGTCTTCGCAGAATGTTATGTTGCTTGATTGCCGATTCTAAGTAACTTTTAAATTATAATTTTGTTCATTAGTGTGCGAAGCTGATTGGTTTTATAACCCCGATCGTTAATCTTCCATATTGTGTAAAGGTATTATCGAAAAAACCGATTGTTTTCGATAAGTATTTTTGAGGACTCACAATGACATACCATTCAGACCCAAGATTGTTATAGTATTTTTTTAATGGTATATAGCTCAGTTTATTGAGTGACAATTATAGGTAATTTTAAATTAAAGCTATTCTTATTATGCACAATTTCTTTAGATCTTATAATCAGAGCGAAAATAAATTACCCAAATTGAAAAGGGCCGCAATAAAGAACTGAATAGGGATTCATTAGCGAAGTGGAACATTTATCTGTACTTATATTTGACATGTTTATGAGCCTTATCAATGTTTAGAATAATAAATCTATCGTCTCGTCTTTAAGTTCTGTTAGCCGAAAAACTAAGACTGTTTTCACATTATCCGACACGATATCGGTCTCTTTCTCCGACACGATATCGAGGGCAAGTAAATATATGATACATGTACCTGTCTTTCACACTATCCGGTACAATATCGAATATTGGATTCGTAATTTTCATATATTTACTGGTTCCCGATATCTTGTCGGAGTAAGGTATTGATATCGTGTTGGATAATGTGAAAACAGTCTGAAGCGCTTGAGACAACACGACGCACACCGAGAGTTAAAAAATGATATTTAGTCCATTCGACGCGTCAATAGTAATTACAATCTTATTTCAAAGCATCGTTAGTAAAGCTTGTTTTATTAACGGTTGTAGTTTTCGGTAGGAATCGTCTTATCATGTCGCCGTCGTAAGGTCATGAAAACCTCGGCTAGAGCAGTTTCTATGCAAGAAAGATTCTCATAGAATTTATGATTCGAGAGATTTTATATCATACATAGAATTGAGTCATCATTCTCGCGGATAAATATCCAAAATTTAAAGGAACTACCCGGGGAGAGTGTTAGTTAATCTAGGGGACCAGGATTAGGAGGAACAAGCCACATAACCCCTACCTACACACGACTCATATCCGGTTCCTACATTCCTTTTTACTTCCGAACGTCATAATTTTTCAAGCAAAACGAAGAAAATTCTAAAATCCGTAAGCAAAACGATTATCGTTTCTTGAATATAGGCACCAAGCATCACGGAATTACTAACCGCTCGTAATCGTCTTCACAAAGATGGACAATCCTCATCCATGTGAAACTGGCGGCCTCTTCCGTAAGGTCAAGTTTTTCGGACAATAAATAACACTTGGGTAGAAAACAAGGCGAAAGTAAAAAATAAGGGTGCTATTTGAGAAAATGATGACTCTAAAGTGATAAAATAAAAAATAAAAAAATATACGGGTCGAATTAAGAACCTCCTACGTTTTTTTTCGTCGGTTAAAAAGGCTTTTTATTGTAATCTAGACTACAATCTAGCAATGAGTAAACAAAACAAATTCATTCTTTTTAATGCCTAAAAATGTAATTGTTCTTAATCATCATTACTATGAAGACGTTAAGCGAGTGCCCTAGGGCAAGATTATATAATCGTGTTATGATACTACGATGTTATAATATTGCCCTAGTTGTTATAAACTGAAAGAAAGCCTGTACCTGATAGGCCCATCCATCTCTCTTACTAGATCCTATATGCAAACTGCATCGCTACCGACAATGCTGTTTACGTATGTACGTTAAGCAGTGCTATTTTCTAAACATTCTGCAAGCAACGCAACGGAACGTCAAAACCATGTCAAATGCCTTGAGTTTTAGACGCTGATGTATCAAACTACATAAATGGTCTTAGAACAACAGGATTTTACCTAGTTCTTGCCCATATAGTATTTTACTAGGTATGTTAAGATATTAGGTAAGAAAAGACAAAAATACAAGCACCTAGAAAGGAAAATCTATAATAAAGCTATATACTTTTTGTTTGAACGCGCTAATCTCTATGCATGCATTTTATAGACCGACAATTTACAATTAACGAAACCAGTTCATATTGCATTATGCTGTCCAATTTTCTCTCCTCCACTTAGGCCATTTACTAGAAATAGCTTAAAACAACCATTTTCTTAAAGAATCGATGTTTTCTGTGCATAAAACAAATATCATAATAGTCTTAAGCCCCTAGACTCTACTTAGTGTACCTAGCCGAAAGTAGCCGGTCATATAAGTTATTCAAAACCTTGTTTGTCTGTCTGTAACTATCTTTACTACCTATGCTTACTAACCTACCTATAACCCAACAGTAAAATCACGCGCATAAATCAGTATACACACAGCAAAGTAGCAAAACCTTTGCTAGTTGTTTTTGTTAAAACTTAAAAATAAAAATATACTCTAACTTTTTGATTACATTTTTAACAATACCAATTTAGAATTGGGGGAATATCAATTAAAAGTAGCTAAGTGTAGGTATATACAATTTTGCGGCTGGCTGTACTTAGGTATAGTCCCTGGAATGTTATAGCAAATTACGTTATGGCTTCTGCTCATCGCTCGCTCACTTTCTAGTGTACAGTCGACCGCAAGTTATCGGTAACCTTTATAACAATGCAGTAAGGTTGGGAACTGTTGTTCGCTGATATTGTGCGGCCCACCGAACGGGTACAATAGACCACGTTGAAAACATTTCGGTATTCGTTATTCTATAGGTAGGCAGTTTCATACAGGTATAAACATAAGTAGTTAGAAAATATTGTATACAATGTCGCATTATGTACTTTTAAAAGTCGGATTAATTAGACCCCTTATAATGGATGAACAGGAAGACGAATTGATTTAACCTAAATATAAACCGCGATAAAATCCATAAAGGTAGTTTCATTTCAAGGAAGACTAATTTTAATGATCTTTCATTTGTTGGGATTATGAACATCGACAAAAGTGACTAAAAAATCGTTAATTACTTACCCGGGTGAAACCGTGGAGAACGGCTTGTGTAGACTTAGTATACTAAACTAGTTTCCTTAGGCCGTAATATCACCGACCCATCTGTCTACCTCCCGTCTACAACACATGGTACATTGTATTTTCTTGGTCCGACTATCTAAGTAATTCTCGGCGTATTATTAAATGTTATTGCTACTTCGAGCTTGGTTAGTGATGAAGTACTTCCAATTTAGATAATATCGCCTCACGGTTGCGGCGGTGGCCTGTCTCTGTTTCTCTCGGCCTTATTTTCTCAGTTTTAACGTACCCTAATTACATTATCTAATATTTTTTTATATTTGCGGTTATCGTAAGTGAAAAGGAAATCGAAGTAATCATAGTAATTTACCGCAAAAACACTGAAAAGAAAAACAGGCGAGCCAAAAACGTTAGTTTGTAATGCCAACTACCAGTACCTACATGACACTAAAGAAAGTTTAATTAGATATTAATGTTATTGGGTATCGCTACAATCATTATTGGTAACTTGGAGCACATTCATTGGGAATAACGTGTTTAATAAACATGGTTCTTTGTAATATCATCAAATCATCATGTGTTGTTTTGAGCACCTAATAATTTATTCTTTCAATTTGTCTGTTCACATTGCGAGCTGCTCGTGTAATGCTCCTTCGTCAGATGTGGACGCTCCCTTACATTTGGTCAATAAATATGTGTTGCAATACCACCTACACTTTGTGGTAAAATATTATTTTTTTCATTGTAGGTCTGAAATCCTCGACAACATACAAAAGAAAAAGGATCAGGACAAAGAGCCACCGAGTCCTAATTACCAGCAACTTGGTAAGGCGGGTGACAAGACTCTCCATAACACAGACGGGTCCAGCGTCAATGTACCAGTGACGCAGCATGTCCCAGCCCAGCAGTTGCTCTCTCCCACACATACGCTGGGACCACCCATACAGTCCAAGGAAGACTCAAAAGACAAAACAATAAAAGTCGCCAACTCAACCACCATCACATTGATAGAAAACGGTAACATCAACGGAGACAAAGATAAAGACAATACCTACCACAAAAACTACTTTACGTTAGAACCTAAAATTGATAAAAAAGATGACTGCACTAAAAATAGTATTACGATAACAAAAACTGTTACGAAGCAGTCGTCCAGTGGCAGTCAGGGGGAGAAAACCAAAAATCAAGTGAAGCCGGCTAAGAGACCGCTCCAGTACTTAGAGACCCTTGCTGAGAAGGCTGGCATTACTTTCGAAGATAAATACGAAGCTGCGAACACATTATTGGCGTTAGATAAACAGAACACCACCAATCGAAGACTCCCCGATCTAAAACCTCCGAAGTCGGAAACTGACACACACAGTCAGTCTGATGAATATAGATTTAGAAATCAAAAAGAAGAAGATGACAAACTTCAGGTACGCACCAAGTTCTTCTAACAATTTTGACTAATTTTATCTTTTGATCAAAAAACTGTTACAATTCATTTAAAACTCACATAAATTTCAGTAGATGATGGCAAAATCTAGGATGACAATGTAATAAAGTAGCAGATTGCATGTTATGAAATCCCACAACTTTGACTTATATACATTGTCAAGTAATTCTGTGGAACTGATTAGCTAATATTATTTACTGTCGTCCATTGCTATGGTTTTCCCAACAATAAAGTTGTGACTTGAACACCAAACTTTTTGTAACAGATCCAGCAACAAATAATCCAGCAGCAGCAACAGCAGCAGCTGCAACAGTTGCAACAACAGCAGCTGCAACAACTGCAGCAACAGCAGGCGTTGCAGCAGGCGTTGCAGCGCCAACACCACCAAGTAATACAGCAACATATTAAGAACCAGCAAGATCAGCAGGAGTTGGTGAGTTACAACATTTATATGTACTTGTTTTGTTCATTTTATCAAAATCTGATGAGTGGTGTAGAAACTGTGACATATCAAATTGACAAACAGAATTATTTTCGGATTTATATTATTTGAATTACCTTCCATATCTAGACAGCTAAGCATTTTGAAGATCAGCTTTTACTGACTTGTCGTTACAAACTGCAGGTACGCAGTTGAATTATATTTCAAAAAACTTACCTGTCTTTAATATTCAAAAGCTGCAGAAGCAATATCAGCAGCAGCAGCAACAACAGCAACAGCAGCAACAACAGCAGCAGCAACAGCAAAAGTCGGAGTTGTTGCAAGTGACGCAACAGTCGGATCAACAACAACAACAACAGCAGCAGCAGCAGCAGCAGCAGCAGCAACAACAGAAGTTTTTGCAGGTATTTAATGTAAGCTTTCAGCGGATATTATATTTTTTATTTATATAAACTATTCTTAAGTATATTTAAAAGATTTAGGTAGTTATGTATTTTCTATGAGTGAGGAAATAAGAACGCAGCATAATAAAGCAGTAAAACATTTAGGAACGCTTCTAAAAGCTTTTAGATGAAATTAATAAAGTTTATACAATATGAATCTAAAATTGAATGTACATTTTTTTCATATTCAGTATTTTGTAGATAATCTTCTATGTAGCTTTTACCGAATAGTTTAAAGAAAACTTAGTTAGTAGATACTTAGTTATCACTGCATATAGGCTCTACAAGTCTACATGGTCATCAAAATTATCTTCAACCCTAATTCACGACCTAGCTGTATGAATTACTGTCTTTGCCTTTATATTATAACCTAGTAAAGACTAAAGGACGTGCCGTACCGCCATTTAACCTGTCATTGTGGTCATTGACTAGTTGACGTTCTTGACGCGAAAAAAATACCTATAGTCTAAGATCCCGTTAAGACCGACCTTCACCGAGATGCTTATTTAATGAAACGTATTTTATATTTAATTTAATATGTCAATAAATATAATGCATATGGGTTGCCTAGCAAATTTCAGTCCAGAGTATATTTAATTAAAAATTAAAAAAAAAAAAAATTAAAACATTTCACCGGTATGATTATTAGATAAATTCTATACCAATCGAAAGTATGAAGCCCATAGAATAAGCAAACGTTAGGTTGCCTATTCTTTTCCGGTCACAACTATAGGGTTGCCATAGTATCTACGAGTCTATAGTTGTGACCGGAAAAGAATAGGCAACCTAACGTTTGCTTATTCTATGGGCTTCATACTTTCGATTGGTATAGAATTTATCTAATAATCACACCGGTGGAATGTTTAAAAAAATATTTTATTTTTTAATTATTAATTAAATATACTCTGGACTGAAATTTGCTAGGCAACCCATATGCATTATATTTATTGACATATTAAATTAAATATAAAATACGTTTCATTAAATAAGCATCTCGGTGAAGGTCGGTCTTAACGGGATCTTATACTACTATGATTTATTATAAGGATGCGATCATACTTATCGTTAAATACAAACAATTCTGAGAATTTTATAAAGACTTTTTAATTGTAAAGTAAATTAAAATATATTATGGTTTATGAAAGTTATTAAGTTGAACAAACAAGTAAACTTTCAAAAAAATATCTTGAGAGTCTTTTACAATTCACGTGGTTAAAACAATAGATAAATATTATTAAACAGAGCAAAAAATAGCCGTTTTTTTAAGTGCTCTATTTTTCGGGATTAATAAACAAATCGAAAGAATCGTAAGAAGAAATTTAACAATCATTCGATACATCCCTAAATAACTATAATGTTTCTAGGGACGCTCGTCGTTCATACGTTTGACCCATAGTAAAGAGTAGGTACGATTAAAATCCACACAAACGCTATTTTTCACAACTCGAGTAGATTTCTAATACCTACTTATCTAACAATCTATTGCGGTTATGCAATACCAGTACCTATCGAAGTATCGTATCTTTCTTTTGTCTTCTATCTTATACCTATACGGCGTATCATTGAATAACCATTGTTTGTTTTTCTAGCCGCTGCATACGCAACAATTCAACGTGCCCGGCATTGGTGAGATCAACCTCAGTTTCCTGGCGTCACCGCAGAGTAACGTCAACCTGCTGTTCGATAAGAACCAGAAGAGCGGCATGAGCGGAGAGATCAAACCGCAACAAGTGAGTCAATATAAATTAAAATGTCTAAGGCGAATACATGATCAAATAAAAATGATTCAAAGAGTAATTAAAGAAAAATGACCTCACATGCAGTTTTTTTGCATCTACATTCAAGGGTTAGTGTCAGTAACGACATAGACTTCCTTGAAGACTTGGGTGGGTTTACAGGTCCAACATATTTGATGATCTTGATGGGATCTACTTCATAGATAGTAAATTCAGTCGATTTAGACCATAGTTCATCAATCAGTCCAAATACGAACGCTAATCATGCAAATACAATATGATTGTTACAATATTGACAGGGCTGCTTATGTGTAAGAGCATACATTTTTAACTCAAACATTTAGAACTCTGTTAACACTTAACAAGCACTTTGATAAACATTGAATAATAAATGAGACTTGGGAAAAGATATAGTTGTATCAGATTTATTTAAACCATATGAATGTAGGCCTCTATTGGAATATTGCAACATGTCACGTTTTATATAAAATACTATTAGGAATTTAAAACATTTGTGAAGGAATTTCTCCACTGCTTTAATCATCCGACATCCAGGACAAATGAATTTGAATCTTGAATGCATAAACAATGTAAAACTGTACTCGGCTTGATCCAGAACATTCGGAATAATTTAGAACGTAAAGTTAAAATACATAGGTATGACATGGTAATCCTTTGGAAGCTGTATGGAAAATTGGACACGTCTATATTACGCAATTCTTGAATGGGAATGATGAACGCCGATCCTTTGTCTTGTAATTTCCACCCTTTACATTCTTTTAGAAAACATCTACCCATTATTTTGTCCTTCCCTCTACTATATTCCTCAAATCAAAAACTGTAATTTTCGGAATATATTTTGAACATGAGAATTAATCTTTGATTGGTTTGTTCCATACAGATAGTAGAAGGTCAATCTCAAGTAGTTCAGCAGCAGATGAGCATGGCACAGCACGAGCCGTCGCAGCAGCACCACCAGACCGTCACTGTCGTCACCTCGATGCCCAGCAGCATGGCACCGCATCAGGTATAACTTACTGAAGACAGTGTGAAAGAGAGAGAGACATAGCATGTAGAGATCTTCCTTGAAGGAACATACCGAGTACTCCCACAAAGTACCTACATGCACAAACGTAGTGAACCTTGCTGCCGTTCTCGTTGAGTAGCTAATCTGAATAAAACAGTAGAAACCACTGTTTTAGTATGTGAAATTGAGCTCATGCCAATTCAAGGAATTTTATTAATTTTTTTTTGGATTTTTTTTTTTTTAAGGAATCCGGAAAATAAACAAAAATAAAAAATTCAAGAATTCTGACTTACACCTTATGTGGCAAAGACCTAAAAAACTATAATTATTCAGCTGCTTAGCTCATTTGAATTGTCTGGTCGAGGCATTAGTCCACTGTTTGCGAGCAGACTAACACGACGCCATTTTGGACATCATGATTATTATAAAAATTCAATACATTTTTAATAAAAATGGTACTGTGATAATAATTGAGACTTATCCTCGTAATGAGGCCCCAAAAGAGGTTCAACTTTTATTATTTAAAAAATAAGTAATTTTAATATTGCCTTCCTATATTTCTGTATTTTCTTTAACTGTTTGTTGACACTCCTTTACCATGTCACTGTATCTGCAGGGTAGTCCGTGTATAAAGTAAAGTTGTTGAGTAAAGTGTATGTGATGTGCAGCAGCCGCAAGCGGGGGGCGCGATCCAGCAACAAGCGGGCAGCATCACAACCATGCCGCCGCTGCAGAGCCTGCCGCCCAACTCACAGCATCCGCAACAACTCAGGTAATACCAAAAAAGAGAAATAATTCGTAGTCTTTCTTAAAGCCATTTAAAAATAATTTGTGAGTAATTTTAAAGATATTGACGACTCAATCTTATGAAACTCTGCATAAATACATGTCGCATGATATACGTATGACGTATGTGTATAAAACAGGACCGTTTAACACGTATCAAGAAATATGAATAGGAAATTTGGAGCCGTTGAAGTATAAAACGGGGACATAAATATAGTGAAATAAATTATTCTGCGCAAGGAAGCGGACTGATTTTTTACGAGACCTAAATGTGACGTAACTAGACTTGTATCTAACCTTTTTTATAATGTAAAATGTTTTATGTTTTTACAGTTGGTTAAAGGGTTAAATTGCAAAACATTTTGGACAGAAAAGAAAAGTAAAATGTCCCTTTGCCACTATAAAAGCACACCACTATAAAAATATACAATTCTTTAATCGTATTTTATTTACCAGTACGGAATGGGGTCACAGCCGCGTGCAGGTCATCCAGCAGCCTCTGCAGAACAGCACGTACTTGCAGCAGCTGTACAACGCGCAGGGCCCGCTGCTGATGCCGGGCAACATCGCCCTGCATCCTGGCATCAACTCCCAACAGATACAGGTAACCCTCGAGAAAGATACCATATGCTCACATTACAATTCTTCCGAGAAAGTGTTAAAGGAGCTCCTTACTACATTTGGAACACAACACCTTTTATACTTCATACTTACATTACAATACTTCCGAGAGAGTTTTGCTGATCCCGAGACATCTTTAAAATCTTGCAAAATCTTCTGAACTCTTGATTTGGGGAAGTCCTAGCAGTACACTTGCCTTCAAGTAAACCACTAGCCCCATTGGCTATGCTTTAGCTGACTTCATTTCTTTAAGATCTGGAGGCTCAATATAATTTTCAAGAAGAAAAACCTTCCAGGACTTATATCTTTAGAGTTATTAAAAACCTGTGTTCACTTATCATTAGGTGATCCACTTGCCCGTTGGACAGGTTTTTGTGTAAAAATGAGTAAATTAACATCTATTTTACGGACGTTTTTATAAGGCTAACATTCAGCATTATTCAGCTTTTTTTTCTACACAAATATTAAATTTAATTTGGTTTATGTATAAGACGACTTTCTTGCTTATAAGAGCTCGAACAAACCTCGTATTCAAGGTATCTGTCGCCTTTTAAGGGTTATTTGTAGAGGCAGTCAAGTCTTTCCAAACGATTCAGTGTGTAACGTGAAGCCTATTGTCTAGGTGATCGCCGCCGGGAAGCCGTTCCAGGGCAATCAGCTCGCCCCCCACATGCTAACCACACAGGGCAAGCAGGTCCTACAGGGCCAAGCTGGTAAGTTTCTATAGTGATTGGTATTAACTACTCTATAATTGTTAGAGCTCTATATAAGTAAACAAAAGGAAGGACGATGTGAGAAAGAATGAGTGCATGCTAAGATGACGAGTAGTAGGCATGAATGGGCAGCCAGAAGGAGATTATAAGAAATAATTTGGGAGCCTATTACAGTAATGTTTAAAATAGATATTTAAGTAATATTAATTACTAGTATTAATTATAAGTAAGTATCCCTTATTTATTTATCAAAATAAAAAGCAATTGTTTCATAAAATCATTTATGTACAGAGTTAGCTAAAACAATAAAACACGCAATAAACGTGCCTATAGTTTTAAAGTCACTTCTTTGTTGGCTCCGTTCCGTCTTAACAAGCTTTTAAGGTTATAAAAAAAAGGTATTTATCGATTAGCTTGCAATATAATAAAATGTATAACAATATAGTAACAGTGAGACATAGTAAACTGATGTCACATTAGGACTCTAGGACTCTACGGTATATGCTAAAGCCTGACTAGTTTCAGTTCGGCTCGTGTTTCAGTCGCGCAAGGAGCACAGTATTTAAAGACCTACTAAAGTGTATTCTCATTTCGTGAGTAAATTCATACAAAGAGTTCCTTAGCATCAATAATCAACCATCTTTCGGGATATGTAATCATTCTAAAGTGCTTCATTTCGTCTAACAAGTATAAAGAAAATTACTTAATACTAGACACTTATTGGCAACCGAGCTTTAGATTATAATCAGTGTCTTGACGAGTTGTGCTGCGTCGGCGGTAAATCGAAGCCGTCCCATAGTTCCTTATTGCGGAAACGCATAGCTGACGCCGCGCCACCGACACCACTCGCTCTGTCAAAGCAGTGGTGTGCCGACGTTAACGTGAGTCAACATTGTCGATGATCTTAACTCTAGAGTCACTATTTATTTTTACGTTTTTACGCCACTTTTATTATAATTATGTATTTTATAATTAAAACTTACAAAATATATTAGTATTTTTAAATTTAAATTCATCGCTCTACGCATTATCCCATCGTCGCATCACAGCTATCCACGCGCGCCAGTTGATTTATTAGCACATTTATCTATTGTAACATTGTACGCTAGGACAGGGAAGTACCGTGGCGGTAACGTTCCGTGCTGACAAGAACTTTCACACTATTTAGTTTTTCAGTAAATTTTACAGGTCTCACTGCATATCCGGATCAAGGTTTATATAACTTTTCCAAATGTTTATTATGTGTCTCGTGATTAAAGATGTGAATGTATCTTCATTTGTTTCATTATATTTTTTCATTCAGTTGGTTTCTTTGGGCATATATTTTATTGGCAATTAAATGAAATTTATTTAAAGCTTTTCAAAATTTATCGCAACGTTTTTTAGCGCTCAATTCAGACGAGTGGCTTTAATCGTACACTTTGCAAGTTCAGCTTTTTATTAGCTTCCCACGCATTTTATACCTAACGTTTCGAGAGTCGTTACTCTTGATAGTATCGGCTTACGAGCGTTTGATTTTTTTACATTTTCTATTAAACATTTAGCGTCATGCTCTCATGTTATGTAGTGATGTGCAGTATTCGTACTGCGATTATTGAGGAGCATATAGTTGAGTAAGTTGTTGTGTCCGGCAGCTCCGTTCCCGGGGTACACGACGATCCCCGCGATACCGACGACGCAGAACCAGACGTTCGTATTCAGTCCGCTGGGCGTGATCAACTCGCAGTCGAGCATCCTGCCTGCGCACTCGCAGCCTACCGTATCTGGCATCAACCAGCAGCAGAAGCAAACTGACATGCATAAGGTAATTTTTTTTCGCTTACGGTTTTTGTCTCCCTACCTCCTGCAAGCCTTCCCTGTAATCCAGTTTTGTGTGGAGTACATGCATGTTACCTAAATGCCCTTACTCAAATCAGCTCCTTTTTTGTTTCTAATAAATCCACCACCACCCGATTGCTGGCGACCAGTGTGAAATATTAGTTTATTAGTAGAACGTTTGCAACCCATACAGAGAATGTAAGGAAATGCCTCGAATCAGTATTTACTCCTAATATTATGTATGAAAGTAGAATTTATTAGTAATGCAAAGTATTTGTGCACGCGTGTTAAGCTTCAGGTTGATTTTACGGTGGGTTTTCATGTTAATAGCCATCCGTTATGTAAAGTAGGATGTGTGAAGAACTTCTCTTGTTAATTATTCCAGATAATTGGGGTTCTATTGCTAAAAAAAAGGTTGTAAATAACAATAATGTGGCACGAAGTAGAATAAAAAATGCTTGTTACTGACATGTTACTAATAGTGGTGTTAACACCTTAGTCTGGCGGCAAGGTGACGGGCAACAAGGTCTCGGGTTCAAGCGCGGGGCAGACCGTGCCCGTGCAGACCCAGTGCGTGCAGGTCTCGCAGCCCGTGCTGGGCACGCAGCAACCCACGCAGGCACAAATCATCAGCCCCTTGCAGGTACTTCATACATTCTACTTTGTACCTAGAACTTTTTTGCCGAAAGGAAAATTGAGGGTTCAAAATGGAGCAGATTTTTATTAGATTAGAATTTCTGAAATTGATAGTTGTAAAAAGATTGATAGTTAATGCACGGATTGATTTAAAAATGATGGTTATTTATTTAAATTAAACCGATAAGTGCCAAAAAAGTAGACTGATGTAATTACTAGATAGAACCCTTATTCGCCCTATACCACAGTTTACTGTTAGGTTATTTCATTCTAATTTGATACTTAAGAAAAATTGTGATATGCACTAAAAGACCACCATTTTTATTGCAGCATAACATGAATATTTACTCCATTTCTGATCCTTATTGTCTTCCGACGGTACGAAGGTCACCAAAAATATAAAAGAGGTGCCTGCAGCTGTCTCGACCACATTAAACTAATTTCTTTGGCTTACTAAATAAACTAATACACTAATATTTAATACTAATTGGTTGACGCCTGGAAGCACCTTAGTTAAGTGTACCTAGAATAATTCAATTTTAACCCCTTGACTGACAGATCCCGTGATAAAATAAGTCACAGGGAACTGTGGGCAGTCAGTATTAAATTATATAAGGGCTGTGATATAAGTGCTATAACCATAATATCCGATATGAAAAAAGGTTGAGTTTGGATAGTACCATGCTGGTTTCTGAAACGCTGAACAAGATAAAAATTATATCACCATACTTCAAATAAAATGTTGTGATTGCTTGCTAATTTTTTCATCAACCATTCACATTAGTTGACACGTTCCAGAAACTGGGGATATCTTTGTCTGTAGCTCACAATACTAAACCATTCATGGTTTTAGCAGTTCATAATACAGCCCTATAAATGTTTAGTTATATATTCACAGCCGTTCAATGATCTCATCAAAGAATTACGAACATTATTCTTGTATCCGTTCACAAAATATCAATTAGATAAATAGGTTTACCTTTACTTATACTGAATTTAATTGATATTTAGTGAATCATGTTGTAACTGAAGTTGAGCATTGCCTTGCTCGAGCGAATTTTGTTTTGCATTGCAGCTCTAAGCGATTTATTTTATTACTCATATATATGTTTTATTTTATTATATTCTGTGCAATATATTTTACTAGCTAACAAACGGTGTTAGCTAGTAGTGTCAACTAAGCTGTGTGAAAGGGGATCAACACAATATTTAAAAGTCAATTCGATCACGTTTTTCGTTTCTCTAAATAATTTATGAGTTTACACTATGTGTGTTTATTATAATGGTATTCATATTATATAAAATATATATTTATGAAGAAATATTAACAGTTATAAAGTATTTAAATATATTTTGAATATAAACCTCTGAAGAATTGTCGACTGTTTTTATCTACGGTTCATTGTGCTAAATATCTAAACCTTTGTAAATAAATAATCAACATACCTACTTCAAATATTGAAACGAAACTGTCTTGATTGGTCGATAAACCCTAGAACATTCTAGCTTAGCAAATATCTAGGTAGGCACCCTTGGAATTGTCCAAGAAAGTGGCACAGGGGCGTACTCAGATCCACATAATAAAATGTAGATTAGATTTACTGTGTTGAGTCCGACACAGATAGACGTTACGTTACTAAGAAGTTCTCGCTCAGAAAAAAGAACAGTTGTCTTTGAAATTCAAGTGAATCAAGACACTAAGATCAATTTTTATTTTATTGAAAAATTACGCGCACTAATTTTTAAGAATCATATAGCGACTTCTTTCATCGAATCGGTTTACAAGATTCATCTTAGCACATCCCTAATCAATAATTATAATCTTCACTGTTTTATTTTTAACCACCACCCAACGTCTCGCCCAAAGTATTCTTAACAATCAAAGATTTTGATTGTTGTTTTTTTTTATTAAAAGCGTCTGGGTACAAAAAGTTTGGCTTTCAGTTCATATAGTCGCGCCCCACGACGACAAGAGGCATTACTTATAACTTTATTAATTACTAGCTGTGCCTGCGACTTCGTTCACGTGGATGACTTATCAATGAGTTTTTAACCGCAAAATTAGGTTTGTTTTTTATTTATTATACTTTTCCGGGATAAAAACTACCCAGTGTGGTGCCCAGGATAATGAAGAATAATTATACCAAGTTTCATCGTAATCGAACCGGTATTTTTTGCGTGATACCTGAACAAACAGACAGACAATTTTTTGTTTCACACTTTTGGTTTCGGTGTCGGTCTAGTAACACCACCCGCCATTTATTTTTTTGATATTTTCAATGTACAGAATTTTCACTTCTACAGATTTATTATAAGTATATAGATTAGTTCTTTTTAACGAGAGTTATGAAGGAGAACTCTCTGATACACCTACTTAAAAAAATAAATTTTAATAATATAATAGTGTATAATCAAGCTCGTCAAAAATTATGTAGTTTATGCAAAAACCAGAAAAAATTTAAGACGGAGCTCTGCGCCGGTTCTAAAAATTAAGCAAAAGCGAGAGTATCGAAATTCAAATACAAAGTCAATGTGGGTGTGGTGTATATTATACAAAACTTTTGTTCGTTTTAAAATAGAAACCAAATCGATATTTTTAGAGTATTTTTTATTCCGCCTTTCAGCCCCATCAAGTTGCTTTCGTTTCGTTTCGTTTCGCTCCGTCTATCCTTTTACTGGTCTTTGTCATTTTAGTGTCTATTTGTATGTTTATGTATCCATTTTATATAATAATATTTATTATCTAACTGTAGTGGTCGGTTCCACAGACTGGCGGGCAGACAATGCAGTTCGCGCCGTGGCAGATATCGGGGGCCCTGCCACAGGTATGGGCAGGCGGCCTGCAGGCGGGGACCCTGCCGGCGGGGGGCCTCCTAGCTCCCAACCCTATCTTCATCCGGGGCACCCAGCCCGACGCTCCGCCCTCCATGTTCATACAGCACTCGCCGCAAAATAATCTCCAGCATACCAGTTAGTATTTAATTTAAACTTTGAAAATTCTTTCTCTAGAATCTTAGTACAAGTGTTCAATGCGAATTATGATATTAATATTGCAAAGCGCTTACGCAATTTTATGTTATCTGATGTGTACTGTATTGCTAGCGGCATTGATGCTATAATTTGTTGTGTTAAGTTAAATAATTAAGTTGTCTGCCCGTATTAGCTAGTATGCACACAATAACTTGCCCTCGTACATTAGTCTTAACTCGTTACTTACTTGCAGATGTCAGCGTGGCATGCGCTACGGGGACCGCGACGAAGCCCCGAGCCTCCACCGACGCCCTGTCGAAGGCCCCCAGACCCCTGTCCAACATCTTGCCGTCCAGCGGGATAAGACCAGGACCAGCTTCGTCGGTCTCTACTCAGACCAGCGCTAACCAGGCCCAGAATCAGGTCTGTTCAGTTTTATTAAAACGTGTTAACATGTCGATATGGCAGTACAGGTTTAGTTACCTTAACCATGTTGAAGTAAAACCTATAATTTTTCTTAAATGTTGAATTCCTCAAACCTTTCGTTACCATGATAACTTAATCCGCTCTCACGTCAGGCCAAGCAACGTGGCAAGCAGGGCGTGCGCTCGCCCGCGCCCGCCTCCAAGCAGGACGCTTCGAACCAAACCAACAAGATGCAGCAACAGCAGCAACAACAACAGCAACAACCTAAACAGCAGTAAGTGTTATAAATGTCGCAAGCGCCACAATCTGCTTTGTTTGTCACCCTTGTATCACGCGCGCACCCATCGCTGATCAGCAAGCTGCAAGCTGCAGGTGGCGAGGTGGGCTCTTTAGTCAACTGAGCCCGCTCATATTCATCCCGCCGGATCAGTTGACCTAATGCATGTTTTGAATTGGTCAACTGATCCCGCTTAATAATTTTATAATTTGTATAGACACCGAGAAAAGTGTTAGACATTAATATCACCATCATATTACTTGTGAAGCCACGTGAAAGTTTAGAGGATATGAGTCGTTTGTAACTTTATGGAAAATTCTTTGAGGACATTTAAAAAAATAATAACTTTTATTCAATGAGCTTTTTGTAAACTTTATTTTTTGCAATACCCCGTACTATCTTAAATGCCCATTAACTACCTAATAAACTTTCTTAGGTTCCTAGCATTAGTGCACTATACAATATTCCTATTATTACTATTATACTATTATAGAACTTTAATTAGTAATAAAAATAATAATTACATACTTTAGTTGCGTATTTTGCAGATATTGAGTAGTGAGTAGGAAATTACTTATTTAATTCGCCACTTTTATGTTTTTAAGTATGTCCCCAAAGAATTGCCCAAAAATTGACTAAATGACTCTAACTCTGACCTGATCAAATATCGCAGAACATAATTATATGTAGGATTTTTGGTTACCCTAAACTAAGTATGACGAAACTAAATTTTCTTTAGGTATCGATGCGACGATCTGGTTCACCGGTATATATTCTTTTTGATGATTTTAAATGTTAATCAAACTGCGGTAGTTTTGATATGGTTTAGTTTTGAACAGTTCTGTTATTGTTATTTACAATTCAATACTTAAATCTAATACAAGTTCTGTTATTGTTATTATTATATTTAGCCAACATTTTTACTCTGCTAAGCAAACGCCTCCCTCCATTATTTCCTGCGGTTTCGGTCTTCAGCTTCGTCATGCCAATTGACAAGGCAGGCGTCCAGTTCACCCGCCATTTTCTTCGCGGTCTGCCGCTTTCCCGTTTAGCTTTTAGGTTATTGGGTGCCAATCCTAAAATATACAATACACAGACACAGAATACTGTTCCGAACGCGCGTTGATTTGACTCCCAGTAGATATGCTGCGCCCCATAGCACGTGGCTAACCTTGAGTCAGGACTTTTAGATGTTCGTCAAAGGCCAAGTCACTGCACCATAGAATGGGGAGAGTACACAGTCATGTCCGTTAGCTGACACTTTAGTGACATGAGCAAAGTGCCCTTAAACATTTATTTCGTGGACCAGAATCTCTTCCAGGCATTTGGTGTCCTTGTCTTGTTCCTTCCTTGTCTTGCCTAGCCTGGAAAGAGATGACTTGGCCCAAGTAGATGTATTCTTAGACATATTGTATATTCGATTCATTCATCTTCAGTCCAACCTCAGGCTCGCATAGTTTAGAAGCATTGTCGTCAAGTAGTTCTGTGGTTGAGGGTGGAAACAGTACAATATCGTCCGCAAAACGAAAATTTGTAAGTCTAGTCTCGCCAAGAACAATGCTTCTATTTTTCCATTTGGTTGTCCGTGTGCTAAAAACCTCTTCGAGGGCACTGGTGAAGGGCCGCAGTTCTAAATAAGTTATTTTAAAAAGTAGGTATAAACATTTCTTTACACTGAATACAGACGAATTGAAACGAATATAATTTATTTTAAAGTTTTACTATATGTATCGTACCTTGCTGATTTTGAATGATAATAATTTAAAATGACTGATTTTCAGATTATTTAGTTTTATTTTTAAATGAGCCATCCAATTTCTAGTGTACATCATTGGTTCCTGATATTTAACAAAAAGTCAGCGAGTCATTTCTTTTATATGCACCTGTACGAGCAAGAAAGCTTCTATTTTTTTATAGTTTTCCTTCATTTAACACTTTCCGCACGCCTGTATATAAATTTGAAAATATGCAATATAATTTTGCCTAATTTCAATGCGGGATCAGTTGACCAAAGAAAAATAGTAAAATTAATAATTTTGTCAACTCATCCCGCGGGAACGCGGATTAGTTGACCAAAGAGCCGCGAGGTGACCCTCCCTGCGCCACCCGCCCCCGAGCCAGTGACTATGCATGACGTCACTGGTCTCACTGAATGTTTTGAGCTTATCAGTCTGTCGGTGTACAGCTGTGTAGTTTGGGCAAAACAATTTCGAGCATGATGGCTTTTACATTAATAAGAATCACTTTTGAATCTGCCCAATTCATGCATATTTTCATACATGCACACCGGTTGCGAGTTCAACGCACCTGATCTTTTCGAAGGAAAACATCAATAAGGTGACGGTCATTACAATGATTAAATTTGTTATTCGTTTTGTGGAAGATATGTCATATGTTTAATTGTATTTTTTAGGCTACTTGTGATGAATGCGGGGCCGATGACCCAAATCAGTAATGTGCAAGATAAGCAACCGATCGCTAAGAATATGCAGCAACAGGCGATGTTGCAACAGCAGGCAATGCAGGTGACAAAAGCAATACCTTCTCAAAGCTATATGACATAATCTCGTTACCCTCTAGCCAGTGTTTACAATACGATGTTCATGTTACAGCAACAGCAACAACAGCAGCAGCAACAACAACAACTGCTACACCAGCAGCAGACGCAACAAATGGTGCACTACCAGCAGCAAGGTAAACAATAATAAATCTCTCATTCTTGATGCTTAATCCTGTGTATTCAATATTCGACCATGTACGTCCTTAAATAAGCTTTTACCACGAAGTCCTTTGTTTGCAGGTATGTCGCTGGGCATGCCACAAGGCACTCTGCCAGTGGGCTCCGTCGCTCAGACGCTACCAATGGCAGGTATGCCACAAACCATATCTATGGTACAGCAGATTCATCCAGTGAGTATCATGACGGTAATAATCTCTGCTTCTATATTACATTATTTGTGTCGTTTTCTTGCTGTTTATCTCTTCAGAAAAGTAATATTTTAGTGAAATTAAAATCATCATACAATAATTAAAAAAAAAATTGTTTTAATCACTAAAATGATTTGTTTTGCTATGTCTATTGAACTTCTCACAATAAACAAAAAACGGTCCTTAATCGACGTAGAAATCGGTGAAATTCTTTCCTCCTTATTGAAAAGCGGTAAAATATATTATGACAAATTAATACATTAGAAAAACAATAATTTCTTCCTTGTGGCATCGGTTAAAAACTAGAACAAATTGAAATACTTTCAAATAAAAATAGTTTTATGACGAGAGAAAAACAGCAAGACTCCCGTCTTATTACAAAAAGAGGTTTAACAAAAAACCCTGGTTTAAACACCTTCAGACCATGGTTTAACAAAAATGATATTACAAATCATGGTTTTGCGATAAACCGTTGTGTAAACCATGGTTTAACGCTAACGCCTCGATGATAACTGATACCTAGTTTTATGATGGTCCACAGAGCAAGGTAGCGATGGTCTAAAGAGGTCTAAAGAAATCGTATGTGTCTTTAATTTTGTGACGTTTCATATGACGCGCGAGAATGTTACGTTTCGTTATACGTACTGAGATGTATTATCAGAGTTTCAAACGACAATCAAGTAATGTGCTTACACCTTAACAAAGCTACAATCGACGAACTAACTAAATAAATGTTTAAATTTATGCAAAATAACAAAGTTTTAATAATTTTAGCCCTAGTAAACATCGTTTAATTAATCATTAGAGAACTGTCAAAATTTTTACTTTTCTTGGCAAACGGAACGTCGCTATAGAATGATAAATAAATAATGGTGATTGTGTGATTGGTAAACGAATAATATAATATTTGACTTGTATTTAGGTACTAGGTAATATACAATGTATTAATCTGTGGACTGTGGTTGATAATTGATGATATGCAGACCGCGGTTCTAATGATGTTACTAAGAAAACCATGCATTTTATATATTTTGTAATACATGTAAAATTATAAACCATGGTTTGGCACTACTTACTTATTACTTTGCTCTGTGGTTTGGCAGATAAGCCTAGACTTGAAGGTACAGTTTTAAACCAAGGATTTTTTAGTTTTCTTTGTAATAAGACCGTACGTGTCGCTTAATGTGGTATACAGCTTTACTGTCTGTAACATTGAATATTGGTACCTAATAATATATTAACGCTATGTGTTTCTGTGATAGTTAAGTGGCATGGGCCAGCCGGGCACGCTGGTGGGCCAGCCAGGCACGCTGGTGGGCCAGCTGAACACGTCGCAGGCGCAGAACGCGTCTCTCACGCAAGTCCAAGCGCTGCAGCAACAACCTCAAGTAAATATAATTCACTATACAAGTTTCTCCTTGTGGCTAAATGTAAGCCGTACGGTTTGACTGATAATACAGGTTAAGCCGCGCTCATCGCGGTTGGTCCGTGGATGGGTGACCATTTATAACATACCGAGAACCCTCCGTGTTTCGGAAAGCACGTTAAACAGTAGGTCCCGGCTGTCATACAAAGATCTATGGCAGTTGTTAAGTCAATTCTGACAACCAGTCTTACTATTGGATACTGTGTTCCCCAGTAAAATGGATTGTGCTGGTCAGATAGACAGTCGCTCCATGTAAAATACGGTGTTCAGCTGAATCCGGTAAGACTGGTAGCCGACCCCAACATAGTTTGGGAAACAGGCTAGGCAGATGATGACAAGTTTCTCATGCTAAATACTTCATCTTCTTTTTCCTGCCCCTTTTCCGATTTATTTGGGGTAAGCCCAATATTTCCACTTCTATTAGTCGTCATACTGTCATTCACTAAGAAAATTTAACATGGAAACACTTTAATGTATAAATGGAAAATGGTGACTGCAAAACCTTCAATGATGTAGAGGCTATTCTAAAAGATATATTTAGCTTACCTAGCTCTCGACAGTAATGTATAAGAATGTTACCTCTCTACATCTCACAGAGTTTAGTTTGATACAATTTTCTATGAAAAATACCAATATTTACCTAAGTATATTTTTCTGATTTTCAGACTCTGGTTGGTAGCGGCTTGGTCCAGACATCCGTTGGCATGACCGTGCAGCAGCAAGCTGCATTAAATCACACCGCACCTATGCAAACGGTATGTAATGCACCTGTCAGTGCATAGCAGTGTTATCATGACAAATTTTACAATAAATAACTATTAATAGAGGGAACATATATAAAAAAATACAAATCAGACACAATCATTACACAAACTAATAGTACAAGAGGCAACGTAAGTCTTAGACACCCTGACTGTATGCAAGTGACTATATTAATAAATTAGAAGTTTGTACATAGAAACGTGTATAACTAACTAACTAAAGCAGTCGCCGTTGAGTATCGCAGGCTTGTGTCGCCTTGTGTACAACAGCTACTTGTGTTACTCTCCGTAAAGAAACACAACTTAGATTTAATTTTTTAGGTCATTAAAAATCAGGATTTTTTAAATAAATCAGTGTACTATTTCATGAGCAATTGATTAATTTATCTTTGTCAAAGGTTTAATAGAGTTGTCTTAATTGCACCACTGGCTTGTTTTAGTTAAAGACATGGTTTGGGTTTGCCACATAACATTAGTAGGTACAGACATAGTGTATGTATATTTTAACTGACTAGAAACTTCCCTTTTATAAAATTTTAAAGTACAAACAACCTTTTTAAATATATGTATGTATGGACGCATGCTCATGCATCACAAATGACCCTTATTGTAGTCTCACTACCAAAATACACTACAAAAATATCTTTAAAATACAAATAATTGAGAAATGACCCAATCTAAACAATACAATCAAGATGAACAAAAGCTTACATAATGCGATCACGATATTTCCAATCTTTATTCACATTAATCATGTAACAAGTCTACAAATAATCTTCCATACATTTGTAAATAATTCTTTAAAAAGTATGGAAATAATCATGTAACAAGTCTACAAATAATCTTCCATACATTTGTAAATAATTCTTTAATAAGTATGGAAATGCCATTGGCCTAGTTTACTATCGATACGCAATAATATTTTGTCAACTAGTACACAACAAACTCACATCTCTGCCATTGCATATTTCTCAGCTGGCACGTAGCAAACTGGCCACTTATTTCACCTAACCACCCCTTTTAGCTTCTACACAATATCATTCCTGCTAGATATATTTACATGTAACATTATAATACGTATGTATATATGTATTCTGTATGTATATTTGAGCGTTGGAACCGTCGGCAGTCGGCGCTTGCGATAGACGGGACGGCGTTGCTGTCCGCGCCTCTCGTGCAGGTCTCACCGGCGCTATTGCACCATGAGGTAGTTCTAAACCTCGCAAAATATATGGCTATGAAGACTGTTTTCAATAATTCCATTTATCATCTACAAGTAGACCCTGAAAACAAGAACGGGCAAAAATAGTAGCTAAAATGAAACTCAAAATCACCTATTCCGATGTAGATTTAAATACTCAAAGTAACGATAAGATTATTTTTATGCGCAACTTGTAGATGATAAAAAAGTTCATCTCTTTCAGCTAAATCAATAGCATGTGCTAAACTTATTCGATTTTAAATTCCATGTGGTGAGAAATGAAACGTGCTTGCATAACCTTAACAACCTCAGTCATAAAATAATAATATAATTTTATTTAAATATCAAAATAAAAGTTGATTAAAATTTGCGAAATTTCGGATGATTTCAAAACGTTTAATCAAATCTGGCCACAATTATTTTCGATTACATAATTTGCGTTAAACCATCAAGCATTGATTTAAATCATCGATCATCGCTTCGTCTCCGTCCTTTTTTATTATCTTTCAATTCTATTGTTAGCAATAATTTTAATTATTGCTTCAAACATATACAATACTGCTGTAAAAGCATGTTTCTTGCATGTATATGGATCTATTATATTTATAACCTACCGTTTTAGTTTAAAGTTAAGAGTAAGTTATTTTAATTAAGTTATTTATGTGTTAACGATGCATGAGTCTTGAATAACAATTGTAAGTCTTTTTGAAATTGCCTTTTTCGAACTTATGTTTTTAATTAATTGTATCTAGCCTATCCAATATTAATTACAACTAGTTATGTATCGTATGATTCCATGCATGACGTTCATAATGTTTATGTATGTATGTATGTATTATTATGTATTTCAAGTAGATAAAGTCCATATTGTTAGTATTCCTAAGATATATTTTTTAATACTTAACAATATTGATCGTATTCATTTACTATATTACCGTCTTACTTTGTTATAACGCAAGCCAGTTCAAACCCAAAAAAAATATAATTAAAAAAATATCATGAGCATCAATTTGAGCAAAAAATTGTATGAAATAATACAAGCATTGCAATAGGATCAAAATTAATATGCAAGCTCATTGAACTCTATTCTACACAGAAACTCATCTCGGAACCACGATCATGCTTGACTATTCCCCCATCAAACAAAATAAATCAGAGTAAGAGAACTATTATTAAATCTCAATTTGCGCGCACAAATCCAGTTCCTCCAATCAGAAACCGCGATTAAAAATTAATGAACTTCGTTCTTTTCCTTTCGAATTTCAAACATGATCATTTTAGAATAGGGTTTCTCATTTAACATATAGTGTAACGATGTACGTGGTGTAGGTATCAGGCACCCTGAGTTCTCCGCAGTTGACGCTGCAAGCGGCGCAGGGCACGGTGGGGCTGATCGCGACGCCCATGCAGGGCTCCGTGCTGCCGCTGCAGCCGCCGACCACGCTTGTCGCGCACGTCAAGACCGAGGATGATAAGAACCAGCAGATATCGGCGCCGGTAAGATTTGTTCTATTCATTATGACTGAAAGCTGGGACTTTCTACCTAAGTGCTATTTTATTTAATTTATACACGCGTAGGTTCCATATTATTATGTACCTATGTAAACCTGAATTATAATATTCATTCTAAAGTTAAATGTCCCAAAATTTAAGGAACCTGTAAAATTTCAGCATTTGCTTCAAGTTGTTCTTTAATTCACGCTAATAGTAACCTATTAAAACAGCAACGAAAGCCAATGAGGAAGATGAGCATGTTTTTTTTATCATCTAGAAAAATCAAACTAAAAATTAGAAAAACAATGGTGAAAAAATTTTAGCGATATCTCAAAAACTCTATTTTTTACGAATTTTTAAAGTCGGGCATTCTTAAATTTAGTTTTGGTTCGCCCGATCAACGCGTGACGTCACAACGCCTGTCCTCCGCTCCCGTACATACGATCTCGTGCAGTATTTTTATGTTACTCGCATATTTTTCTAGATTTTGCTAAATATGGAAAAAAGACTAGCGTATAGTTACTGAATAGTCTTCTTTGTACTAAAACAACAGTTAGCACGCCAAAAAATATATCTTTACAAGCTTTTATTTAACATTCAATGTATACGTTTGTACCTACAGCTACGAGTGGAATCTTGCAACTTAATTTTGAAACAGATATCTTTAACCGATTGAGCTGAAATTTTGTATATCTGTTAAGTTTGGATGACAATATAATTTGATAGTACTTTCGAGCTGATCTGATGATGGTGCCAGAAGGTGGCCAGAGGAACTCTCTAACTAAATGACATAATCGCATCGCGTTTGGGCTTGTTTCATAAGTCTACACTATTACTGTGAGCTTAGCTAAATATGAAGCTTGTGTTTAAAATTAATTTGAGTATATTAGAAACTGAAAACCGATTTGTGCCCGAAATGACAAAAAAAAAGTATGTGCTCGTGTACGTATGTGTACGTGTTGTAAATTAATGAAAAGGAAGAACAAGTCGTCATTGTTGCAAAGATCGTTTCAATGTCAAAAATAATGCTTAAACTTTATTTCTATCTATAGCGGCCCGTCCCGGCTTCGCACGAGTATTTAACAAACATTTTAAAATATATTAATTTTAATACACACACACACAAACACCTTTTTGAATGGGGTTCAAAAAAAGAGTAGGTACATTAAATTTAATTATAAAGAAAATTGGATTATTATTGTTTTTTTTATTATTGTTTATGTATCTTTCTATTACATTTTATATTTTATTATTTCTTAACGTTTACTCCCTTCCCGTATTCCAGTGACGTCTACATCGCATAGTTAGCCGAGCGGAGAGAGCGGCCACCATTAACCAAGCGACTTTTTTCTAATACTTACACTTTTGAACTCGTGTTATCTTTCGAATGTAATGTCCGAATTGAAAAATTCAACTTATATAATGGTATTAAAGCAGTCTTGAATATGAAGCAAATTATTTTGATAAGGATTAATACCAAGGTCAAACACAAGGTACGCCATTTCCAGCGACGTCACTGCATTTTTTTTTAAATGAAAGAACACTTATTATAAGTATAATAGGTAGTTAGACATATGCTGTCGCGACATTTTTTGTAGATAATGATGTGTTCTGTAAAATCGTAGTACATTATTTTGTTCTATCATCAATAGCGCGATGTAAAAAAAATTAAGGTATTTATTTGCACCTCGGGTTGCATTATTGGAGTTTTAGTAAGGATCCCTATTTTTATTTTAATATTATACCTATAGGCTACTTCACTCAACGATAGTGTAGCTAATCAACGATGAAACATTTTTTTAAATCGGTATAATAATTTCGGAGCCTATTCAATGCAAACAAAGAAACAATCAATAAATCTTGCCTCTTTCTTATATTATCATAGATATCTTAACCTGAAGTGTGTTTGTAATTTCATATTAACAGCATTACACTAACTACAAATACGGTACATACTCACAGATAGATAATGCAATAGGAAGTTTAAATTTTATTTATTTTTCAAAGGGGATTTTGTAAAACATTGGGGCACATATACTACTGAATATTTAGCATTCCGCTGCTTTTCATGTTCTCGAACATGAGCAAAATGTTCAACATGAGAAATCTACCTATCTATACTGATATTATAAAGCTGAAGAGTATGTTTGTTTGATTGAACTTGCTAATCTTAGGAACTACTGATTCAGACTTTATAACACTACGCTGCACCCAATAGGGCGAAGCATCAACGGAAAATGTAACAAAAACGGAAAAATATCCCTATTTGTGAACTTCCGTTGCGTGCGCAGCGTAAACAGTTAAAGTTAGGCAAAAATCATGCATGACGAAATTGTTCCTCTTTAAAAGATCTAAAAAAAAGTCGGGGACGACATATGGCTATCTTTCAAGATTTACTTACTATAACCGTATTTTTATGAAAATCAAAGTTTTAAATTAATAAATTATTTGCGAAGACGTTTTCTCAAAATAATATTAATCCTTATACAAATAAATGTGATATTAATCACAAGTATTTAATTGTGAACAAAATTGTCTTCGACATTACTTGATTTCAATCAACATCTTAGGAGGTATCATAATTTTAAAATAACTACCGGCCGGCCCGAGCGCCCGTCGCCTGCGGTAGGGTGATGTGACGTCACGACAGATTCCGGCCGGCTCAAAAATTTATCGGGAGATACGAAATTGAAAAATTTATAAAAAAATAACTATTTGAGATATCGACATAATTTTTTCGCAGTTATTTTTTTAATCACCTATATTTTTCGATAAGCCAATAAAAATGCGGTTTTTTTTTATTTACATCTTCCTCATTAGAAGATAAAGCTGTTTTTTGGTTTTGAAATGTGTGAAACCAAATACTTAAAGAACCAGTAATAATAATAATAATAATAAATGCGTGTTGGATCTGTATCCCCACGTAAGCCTTTCAAAGGACCGGGTCTCTTCTTCTGAAGATATCCCGTGAAAATAAAGAGATACATAATAATAATAATAATATTTCGGGACAACTCACACACGGTTATCTGATCCCAAGCTAAGCAGAGCTTGTGTTATGGTAACCAGACAACTGATAAACATACTTATATATTTCTAAATACATACATATCACTATCACTACATAGTATAAAACAAAGTCGCTTCCCGCTGTCTGTCCCTATGTATGCTTAGATCTTTAAAATTAGGCAACGGATTTTGATGCGGTTTTTTTTAATAGATAGAGTAATTCAAGAGGAAGGTTTATATGTATAATACATGCATAATATAGTAGAGAAACACTGATAATCTTAGAGTTTTTTATGTAAGGTCGTAAATAAACACACTTTTTTGCGCTTACATTGCAAACGCTGGCTGAACCCTACGAGATAGATCAAAGTAATGTACTACAGTATTGTACACCTTAAAAAGGTCTACAAAAAAGTCCGCGATGGTATATGTCTATCTCTTGAGGATAACCCACAATAACCATTTTTATCCTTTATTTATTACTTCAATACAGCATTAATCCTTATCCAATTAAGTACCTTAAATACATTGTGGCCCTTTACAGCATGTAATTTAAATGAATATTTTCGAAGATATTACAGATTTAAAATGCAGGGACATAGCGGTTGCGGCGGTACCGGTCGAGGGGCCGGGGAGCGCGTGCCTATACCAAATAGTGCGTCGAAGGCCGCGCTTCGCCCTACAACACTTTATGATTATGTAGTATATTTAGTATCAGCAATGCACCCGTGCAAAGCCGGGGCGGGTCGCTAGTTATAGATAAATTACACCCAGACAACCAGAACAAATGATCGTGCTCATCACACAAACATTTGTCCTGGGTGGGAATCGAACCCACGACCTCCGGTATAGCAGTCAGGGTCACTAACCACTAGACCAACAGGCCCGTCAGTCCAGGCTTATAGAAAACAAAACTTCAATTGTTTCAATCTTGGATTACATCTCATGTATATTTTCAACAGCCGCCAGTTCTGCAGCCGATCGCACCACAGCAGCTGGTGTCGGAGAGCGGGGACGCCACCTCCACGGTGTTCAGCTCGGCTGTCACAACTGCGGCCACCGCTGAAGCTGCCGTCTCCACCAGCACTGCTACCATAGGTATGGATAGGACTTATTAACTTGACTTCCCTTTTCAATAAACTCCTTGGCTAGTTACTACGTTCCATCTCTAGTAGCAGTAGAATAGTAAAACCATATTGAAAAGGATTGTCCTTAAAAATCATTTTAGACAGGAATATATAAAGTAGTTTCTAATTTTCTGGCCTGAAAGAGGACGACCAAAGGCACTTTTAAAAATTACAAAATATTGACTGCGTATTTTAATGTGTCTATATTTTTCTAGGGTCAGTAACACCAATGGAGTCATCGAAGTCAAGTCCTTCGAAGGCGGGCAGTCAGAACTCATCCAATGTACCAGCTTCAAGGGCGTCGTCGGTACCCACTAGTACCGCCCCAGTGCCCAGCAGCGCACAGCAAACCACATCAGTCGCGCCACAGGTAAACACATGCAATCAAAAAGATAGTCTAAAAAAATACCTCAGACATCTATATATATAAAAATGAATTGCTGTTCGTTAGTCTCGCTAAATCTCGAGAGCGGCTGGACCGATTTGGCTAATTTTGGTATTGAATTATTTGTGGAAGTATAGAAAAGGTTTAAAAGGTGAATATATATGAAACTGCTCGGAATTAAAAAAAAACAATTTTGTTTTTCCTTCGATGTGTCCCCGAAAACGAATAACTAATTAGAATTTTCATATCCTTCTAACTACATATTTATCTTTAGAAGGTTAAAAATAAACTAATTTTAACTAACGTCATTGTTAAGTATCTATCAGATTACTTTATGTAGATTGATAAATCTTAATTTTTATTTATCGATTGAGGCAGTACGAAGTATGCTAGGTCAGCTAGTAGTAATATAAAATAATAATATCCTGAGACAACTCACACACAATCATCTGATCCCAAAAAAAGCAGAGCTCGTACTGTGGTAACCAGACAGTTGACCTTGTTAACTAGTTAACAAAAAATACATACATATTTTAGATAAATCACACCCAGACACAGAACATTATGACAATGCTCATCACACATTAAAGAACTACGAATTGGTATCTTCTATTCTACGTTTCTTTATGTGCGCGACCTTGCCTACAACAGCGCTTTATATCTTCTCTTCACGCTTTCTTTATAAGTATACTAACCTTACATTGTATTCCCAGGTGGTAACCACAGTGGCATCATCAACATCAGCCTCGTCAACGATGACAGCTGCTATCACGGCGCCCGTATCGTCAGGAGGCACGGCTGCGTTGTTCAAGAGCACGCAGAGTACGCCGCGCCACATGAGCCAGCAGGCCGCTCATGGTCAGTATGGTAAATACGAGATACTTTTTATTTGTTGTTATTTTTCTACGTTTCTGTGATGAGTTCTTATTCGCTCGATGTATTTTTGACTTTCTGTATCGAGTTTTTATTCATCTGACTTTTACTTACCTCCTTATTTCTTTCTTTCAATATTGTAGGTATATAAAGAAGGACAAAGAATTTCGATGACAAGACAGAATTGGAAAATTATTTACCCCATTTCCAGTAAATACACCTTTCACTGTGGTAATACAATACAGCTTATTGACATACCTGCCTACTTAGGAAACTACGCAGACCCTTAGCTTGTTTCTCATTGGTGGAAATTGACGGATATACAGACAGACTTACGACGATCCTAACTCAGTTTAATTACAAAAACCCTCACTAAAATAAAATAAAAAACTACAAGGTCCGCTACTGATAAGACAGTAACCGTTCTATTTATTATTCTTGTCTAAAAAATGAATATTTTCTGTCTAGACAAGGGTCTACCGAAGGCAATGGTGAAGCCCAACATCCTGACGCACGTGATCGAAGGCTACGTCATTCAGGAGGCTAGCGAGCCGTTTGCAGTAAGTTTCAAGATCCATGACTTAATTGTTGGCTTTTTGAAATGTACTAAGCGGTATTGATATACGTGGCATGTTTCAAAAGTACCTAAAGCCAGTTAAAACATTCACGAAGCTAATTAACCATGCCACTTGCTTAGGACAGTTTTTAAGCCAACTTTATCCGAATATTGAGCAGTAGTTTGTTTTTTTGGTTAGAAATTGTTTCACAAGACAAAAAAATCTACACATTAAATCTTATCATAGTATGAGAGTTGTAATAACAAACATTTTGTGTTGTCTTTAAACAATTGGATTATAAAGTAACGACAATTACAAAAAACTGTATTCTGGTGTCATAAATGGCCATGGTGAGAATAAATTAACAGGATTAACATTATTTCCCTGCAAAAATTCAATCCTACTGCTCAAACACCAGTACATTATAAGCAAACAGTTCTAAAAGAGCATTGTATAATTGATGTATAGAGTAACTTGGTTCAGGTCAATCGACCTATCCGAGACTGGCAAGCAGACAAGGAGCAGGACAAGGAGAACAAACTACCTTCCTCGGATGACGGACCGCCACGTGAGTGTAATTTTCATATATTTTCTGTTTTTGTAAAACTTTATTACAATAATTGAGAAAATTTGCCTTAATTGTGACTGATTGAAGAGTGAAAAAAGATGATACAGTGAAACATACAACTTACGAACTTATTCTTGTACAGGCAAGAAGCAGATGCTAGACCACGGACCGAGCGTGGCTCGCATCAGCTCCACCAACGAGAGCACCTCGGAGAGCGTGACGCACGCGAAGGCGGACACCGCGGCCAGCTCGGGCGACGCCGCTGGCACAGCCGGCTCTGACGCCGCCAAGATACCCAACGCTAATAAGTGGACGGTGAGTAACATTACACCAGCATCATCATCAGATCTTGTTATACTGCTAAGCATAGCAGTATAACAAGATCAGCATACCTCTCTTTACATAACATAAGCCAACAATTTGACCAGATTGATTTTTTGAATGACAAAACAGTGGCATCTGTTTTTTTTTTTTAATTTGTAACTGTTCATTGTTAAGCTTGGAAAATGCAAAAACATTTCATAATAATATTTAAATTATATCTCTCTTTTAAAGAACTTCTAAGGCCCTTCTAGTAAATCGGGTCTGATTTTAAAAATCGAATTTGACCTTTGTGAGTATAACGTCTAATTTAAAGATCTTTTCTCCTCGAATATTATAGTCGGGTTAAGCTATTTACTAACTGTGACATAAGCCAAGAGAGTAATTAATCTTCTAGTGTAGTGTTCTAAACCTTAATGTCATTTTTCAAGGTTGCCGAGGTATGCGACTTCATCCGCAACATTCCGGGCTGCGCCGGCTACGCGGACGAGTTCCTGATGCAGGAAGTCGACGGCGAGGCCCTACTGCTGATCAGGCCGGAGCACCTGGTGATGGCCCTGTCCATGAAGCTGGGACCCGCGCTCAAGATCGTGGCCTGCATCGATGCCCTGCGGCCCGAGAGCGAGCAGGCCTCGCATGATCATGACTGAGGTACCTACTAGCCAAACAAACTTATTGTATAATGTCGAATAGTAGGAAGAAAAATGTTTAACCACAGGGACTAAAATCCCTTGACTGCACCAGTCGCTTTGCCAACTAAACTGACTTTCGAGGTCTGATTCTTCTTCTTACTCAAAGATTTTTTTCTTCTGCTAAACTTGTTACTCTTGTAGGTAAATATTCATCAGAGTAACTTCTCTTATAAACTATTTTCTAAAATATGATAGGGCTATCATATTTTAGAAAATAGTGATAGCCGAATAAATTGTCTAAATGCCATGCATCACTAAAGGGGTGTTCAGTTGAATATTTACAAGTCGTAGAGTTCATGGTGAAAATTACCAAAATATGGTATAGGTACTATGGAAAAGTTCTGCAAATAGGTCATTGTTTCATCTGTTCACATATACAAAGTTGATACGACAGAGGGGTTTTTCCTTAAACTGCCTATACTAGATACCATTTTCAAGCTCGGTACCAAAGATCAATTAAATAGGAGCAGTAGTTTAGTCGCAAATGATTTTTTAAGATTTTGCACCGTTTCAACACGATGTATCTTTCCTAACAACTGATTATGTCTAAGCATTGACGCATGTCACAAGTAAATAAGTCAGTCAAATTTATTCACACAGGGTGGTTGCGTTTTATTCTAATTTGTAAGCTATTTAGTTTGTTTGAAAAAAATATTTTCTCATTTTTGGCGCTTTTTATTTTTATACCGTATCGAATTAATACTAAAGACGTATAGTATACGTAGTGTAATTTAATGCCCCTCTGTCATATCAACTCTGTATACTTATTATTAATATTAGATACCTTCTACAGGTAGATTTTCTATTGTATAAAAAGTACAATTTTGTTACAATGATCAAGTAGTCCATTGTTTGTGAGGATTTCTTACAATAACTACTCAAGTTAACATTTTATTGTTAAATACACCGATAGACAATGTATTCTTGTCATACTATTATTGTAGATCTTAACAGAATGTTTTCTTTGTTTCAGGTTTGCTTGAATTGTTCTTTAAGAACAATTACTAAGTGTTCAGTAGCAACTGGTAAATGTGTTGAATGTTTACTAGGAACTTTACTGAGCATGTGTAGTGCCGTGGACACTTATAAAACTGGATGTAGTAGATTTATGTTGTGTAGAGCTCACTGGTAGATAGTTATTTGTAGAATATTAATACCTTCGCAATATACAACTAACTGCCTCGTTGGCCTAGTGGTTCTAAGCGGGACTGCTTTGCTAGAGGTATTGGGTTCGATTCCCAAGTCGACCAAGGTGTTATTGGGTTTTTCTAGGAAATTCTCAGTAGCAGGTCGGAGTTTGGATTTGTGCCCGGTTATTGGCAATAGGCTCGCCCCTATTACATGGGACCTAAACATACCGGCGAACTGTGGGTGTACATTGGTACACCTCTGCCTAACCCTTCGGGGATACAGGCGTGATGGTATGTTATGTTATGTAAATATACAACAAATTATATACCTAATATGATCCAGGATTTTCTTTTTATATTTATTTTTGTATGAAATTCTAACACATACCAGAACTCTAAAAGATAGATCATTAAAAGATTTAAGAATAATGTTGTATAAAGGAAAACTTAATGAATTATCAAAAATGTTGCTGCCGTAGATACTCAGAGACGATAATGGTTACTTAAAGAAATCAATTTCAGACGTCTGAATGCGGCAGAATAGTTGTTCACGATGTTAATGTTGTCTACGAAGGAAATTAATATCTACAAAACCCTGTATAACCAACACCAGTACCAAAATATAGGAAAGTTTAGTTCACTGCTCATTTTCTGCGAGTTCGCCATTTTTGTATATATAATTTCTATACCGGTTAATTTGATACTAATAGCAAGTTTGTTATAGGTATCTAGGTATTGCAAAGTTTATGCTATTCAGATAATTTATATTGCTTCTATAATATTTTTAATGTCTTTAAGAGTTGTCTATACATGGTGTTAAAAAAACCCTGTCCGATCCGTGAAGGTGTTGTTAGGTATCGATATCTGATTACAAAAATGTGAAAAGAAAATGGAAAAAAGGAAAAAAATATTATAACCTAAAAAAAAAAAAAACTCAATATTCGAGACTGAGAGTCGGCGTCATCACAGATGCTACCTAATTACCTAACAAAAGGCCTCCAAAAATACCAACGAAATTGGTGTTTTAGTTTCGTTTTCATCTCAAATTTAGGGAATTTTGGGGCGAAAAATGGTTGTTTCAAAATTCATTATTATTGTTTCTATCATGAATTTTCCAAATTTGATATTTTATTTGGGCATGTGATTGTGAAGCCTAAATCACCCTTTCGGGTCGGACAGGGTTTTCTTAACACCCTGTATAACAATAACGTATTGCGTGTATTTATGTTCCGCAGTCAACGAGTTTATATCATGGAAAACTTGAAAAAAAAACTCCGTTGCGTTTCCGTTGCAATATCTCATTGTTAGAGGTAAGATAGTAGTTTTTGAGTGTCAAAGTAAACACCTGCCTTCGCTTACCCACCTTATTTTCTCAGACTAGGACAGTTACGTAATAGTCTATGATACTTTTATTCGTCTCCCACTCTATAACATTACCCGTAATTACGCCAGATACATTAACGTATTCAACGAATTCGGATAATGTTGTGGTGCACTAAGGACAAATGTCGAAAAGTTCCGCCTACTTAGTGTTAAGTATTACTTATTTTAAACCGTACTTAGTCATTAATTACTTTGTCATTCTTTCCTAATCTCTTGGTAACTCCTAAATTACGCTCCTATCGCAATGAATATATTCGTTTAAATTGGCACAAATTAACTACTAAAATTCGGTGTTGTAAGAAATTGATACGATTGATACCTAAATTGACAATGTTTTGTAATATTCGAACTCTTTGGGAAGTGACTAAAAGCTGTGGTAATAGCAACGATCAATTTTATATCAAAGTAATTGAATGTACTGTATAGTCTAATAATAAGTACCTATAGTTAGATGGAGTGGCTTAGGCATGCGATCGACAATAAAAATGGCCATCATAGTATCGATAAAAAAATGGTGTAACCTTATCTGTCGTTTAATACTTCACTGTACATGACCGGTCCCTTTTATACTGTTGTATAAATACTCGAGCCCATGCCTAAGCCTTGATCCAGATTTATTATAGATTTTATATATTATGTTGAATTCAAGTGTCGTTACTGTTGTCAAACATTGATACTTTGTTCTCATAGTGCGTAGTTACATCGGTAACATTTAGTTGAATAATGTTAACTTAGTGATAAGTTTATGTTAATACTTCACACAACAGAAAACAATTAAGACTCAATTGTTTAAGTAATATTTGGTTCTTCTTTATTTTCGTTTTCTAAAAAAACTATTATTTTCTTTAATAATTTAAAGTTTTAACAACCGACACATTTATCTTTTGAGTTTATTATATTTAGAGCCTTTAGTTTAATTTGAAAGTATAATAATTATCATAAGCCATAAAATTAAAGTTGTTGTTTGTAAAGTCAATATCTAAGTCCTGCGAAGTTATGTACTTAGATAACGTACAGAAACCTTGTACATTATTTCTGGTCTGTCGATTATTAAATAACTATTTGTTGTTGTGATCCCTTAATTAATATAGATGTAGTTAATAAATGATCAGTGCAATTTGTAATGCGAAGCTTGTGTATATTAGTTTGTCTATCCGTGTGTTGCTTGTTCACCAATCATACTTATTACAGATTCACTAGCCGAACGTAGAACTACGTTCATGGTGCTCCTAGTTGTATTAGAGTATCACGTTTTTTGTTAGACCTACCGCGTGTTTGTACATAGTGTAACATATAAATCGATACATCGATTTTCTATATATTAAATAATTTATATTATTGCAAGAACAGATTAGAATTTTGTTTCATGAAGTGTTTACACATCGGACAACATTATAAGTATTAAGTAGATTGTTGCCAAGCACTATAGTAAGCACTGGCGTTATACCTGTATATATTTATGGAAATTTGTTAGGCTTAGGTACTTACAATCAGGTCAGTAATATTATAAAATCAGTATAATTATAACAGGAGTCTGTTTTTTTGAAACTGCAAACTAAAGTAGCAACGGTTTAACAGCACCTTAAAAATATTGTTTAGAATAGATTCCTAAGTTTATTTGTAGGTATTGAATGGTGTTTGTGTTTCACACGTATTAAGAAATATTATAGTCTTAGACTTAGTAGTTGTTAGTGTTCTATTATATTAAGATAATATATTATATTAATTGTAGTTATATTCCTAGCAACAGTGCACTCTGCAACGCAGTGATAATATGTTATTTCTAATCGAAATGTATTCAAAGGTAGACCAGTGTCGTAGATTAGTGTTACATTTTGTTTATATGTGTAATTTAAAATTAAAATTTGTATGTATACCTACATTATATCGAACAGTCGGCTTGAGCACTGCCATGAGGTAACCTGTACATTTGTGTAGTCATGTGGTTTAAGGCATTATATGTAATAACTAGTGGATGTATAAACGTTTAAATTAACATACTTAGAAGGATGTTTAGTTTGGTAATTGTAAGAATTGATAATGACTACACGACTTCACAATAAGTAATTAGAAAGTTCATGTCCAACACGCTGCTCAAATCGGTGCAGAAGCTAATTCATGATACCTAACTAGGAAAATAAAGCGAATGAGACTGATATTATATGTTTTTTATTTACTTAATACTTAAAAATAAACATATCTGACTATACAGAACTAATGAGAGTCAGAATAAACCTAGTTAGACAAATTATGTGGCGGTTTATTTTCTTACCTGTCGAGGACTACAAAACCTTGGGCCAACAAAACCTGTATTTTATAGAAAAATATACAATAAACCGCGATATAATGTTGTAAAACTAATAAGTTTCGTTTCCACAAGAATAATAAAACCCTAATCTGAGATAAGAACATGATACAAAAAATGTCTGTACATCATTATTGTAAAAATAATAAAAACATGGCTACCTTAAGACTTACATAAAAATAATAATGAAATAAATACAATTTATTTTCGAACCGATCTACCTACTTATACAAAGTTTAGGCACAAAATCTACTAAAGTAAGTACACATAATTTACACAGAAACACCTTAAAAATACAAGTACAAATACTTCACAACTGACTATTCAATTGCCAAGAATATCTTGAATTTCCCAATAAGGAAATATAAGCATAATAATATCAAAAGATTCCGTTTGTTTGTAAGAAAAATGACCAAGGACACGTAACTAAGGGACTCAAGATTAAGTCATAACATTCAGGCAAGATGACCACTATATGAACTACATAACAGACAAGAATTCAAAGCATCTTATTACTTTATTTACATTGTTTTGGTAACTATACGAGTCGGAGCGAGTGAGTACGGCTGTGAGTACATCGATAATAATGCAGTCACAAGACCGTGGTCGTCACACTATAAGGCTAGCCTATCTTAACGTACGGTGCATTGCAGTTGACAGTGGGAGGCGCGGGCGGAGCTCACGCGTAGTTGGGGAAGAAGGCGTCGGCGGTCGGCTCTTCGTATCTGTACTGGGTATGGCTGGGGCTCAGGTCGTACGTGCCCTTAACGTTATTCGTTCGGAGTCCCGGCAACTTTTCTTGGATCGGTCTTATTTTGTCGACAGGCGGTCTCAGTTCCGGACCTTCTAAAAGTTTCTGAAAATAACATTAGCTGTTCGTTCTTGGGCTAAATATATCTCAATCAGCATTCGCACTCGTTGCGCAAACCTTTTCCTTTTTTATGAAAGCGGGCTATAGAGTAGTATGTGCAAAAACCAAGCCAAGCAATCGCAGTGTTTTTCTCCCAAGCAGGTGTGAATTAGACAGTTAGAGACCCCAAGCTTTTCTGGAGATATAAGGTCTCTGGTGGCTGGAGGCACCAAGCACGCGCTTTGGGTGACCAGCTATTAATCCACCACCGATTCCAAGATCCTAATAAAATATGAGTAGTAGTAAGTTATATATATTACAGTGAATTTATTGTATTTTAGCTATTCCAAGCAAGTTCATTTTGTAGGTAGGTACATTACCCTGTTCGTGTCCATGTAGTCAATCGGTTTGCTCGCGGGCAGCGGTCTGATCATCATTTTGGTCTTAGTCAGAGGGAAGTTGGGTCCCTTGAACGATATCCAGTACATGGATTGCCCTCGGTTGTCTTCCGTGGTCATTGAATACTTTCCGTTAAGATTACTGAAATACAAATTACTATAAAGCACGTCTACATATTTAAAACTCTTATTTCTCGGTAGGTATACCTATTTGAAATGATGTTAGTGTTAGTAATATCACAGAACTAGATATGTTTTTATAGTTTCCAACTATTTAAAGTATTAAGAAGATACCTTTTGTCACACTCCTTGTACCACCAAGCGCCTCCGTGTTCGGTAGCGCACGCGCCTTCCTTCCACTCATCGTTATCCACATCAAACGTCGAAAACTTCTGGCCAGCGTGATAGGAGAGTGAGTCACCTATCAACGGAAAAAAAAGTCGCGTTACTAACGTCTAACTATGACGTTAAGGGTCCGAAAATCATTGAAACTATCCCAGCTTGTCCGAAACTGAAGTTAGCAGGTGACCATATTATTACAATCCTGTTTCTGTGGTAGATACGTAGGTATATTTATATTATGGAGAGTGGTATTATGTTTATATTTATTCAAACAGTAGTAGACTCTCGCTACAGAGATTACACTTTACTATTGTATTTAGGAGCGCCGGAGACAATTATAAAGTCTGTAATAGATTCCCATTACAACAGACTACAAAGTCCATTGTAATCTAATCGATTATAAAATATTATGTTTACAATATGGAAACTACATAATTGTTCTCAATGACTTATGACCATGAGTATGACTGTGAATGGGTTTTTAGATTGTGTGAAAGATGCTATGAGAAAGAAAGGAGTGAATGCTGAGATGACGAGTAGTAGAGAATAGAAGCTAGAGCTTAGCTAGACGACGAAGGAAAGTGCCTACCCCAAAAAAATTAAACATGCAGGAAGATGATGATTTTGCTCATGGTAATATCTAATAGAAACAGGTTGTTCACTTGTTCAGTTCATACAAACCTGCAGTTCCATAGAAAGTTCCGAGGGTACTGATTCTGTATCCCTCGTGCTCCGGGCCGACGGTGAACACCGAGTATCCAGCGTACGCGTCCTGGCCGTGCTGCGTCTCCATCTCGATCCTCAACTCGTACAGCTTCTGGTTCGTCAGGTAGTTCAGCTTCTCAAGCCCCAGCCAGAACTCGCCGGCAAGGTTACCGAAACCGTACTCGTAGTCGGACCAACCCTTGTAAAAGTCTTGAGATCCATCGAATCGGTTTTGGAACACCTAAAAATACAAATCAAGGTCGTTGTACAAGTTAACTTTGTAGCTGGTACTTACGGGGAAGGTGTTAAACTGTTTTTGATGTTGTAGGAATTCTCAATATATACTCAAAATAATATGTCACCTATTTAGGGAAATAGATGTCTTGTCATTAAAAATCGAATAATGGTCTAAAATAAAAAGTTTTTCATTTCCATAATGACTACCGATTTCAGGAGATAGAACATGCGGTGAGATAAAATGACGTAAAACACTTTTAGGTCAGTGAGATCTGCCGAGCGAAATTTAATCCACGTTTTCGTAAAGTAGAAATAAAGGCGACATCATGTTTATAGTACGAGATAAAATGCTCAAAAACAAACTCATTATTTAACACTTATCGTCTGGATATCGCTAAAACAACTTATTGCGCAAATGTTTGTGATGATAGACTTTGGACCCTGTCAATGTTCCGGTCGTTCGCCTTGAGCGATAACGCAATACTTTGAACTTTGGACCCACGGAATTTGTACTTTGGACGGCATTCACGATCTACTTTTTGAGTACACACTTGTCTTAACTTAAATATTGTTGTCTGTTGAGATAGGTTTTATGTGATAATTTTTTATACATATGAATGTTAAATATTTCGATATCGTGTAGCAACAGACTAATTTAATTATCAGACGTAGGTACTTATGAAAGCGAATAACACCCGAATTTTGTATCAGCTGATATAGTTTATAGGTAATCAAACATTATTTAGGTAACGATTTAACATAGGTATGCGACCTTGATAATACAAGAATACACTTAAGTATTATTTGTTATTTACGTAAGACAAGAAGACAGGAAGATTGATGACCTCAATATATTTTGAATAGAGGATAATAATGCTCATTATTTCCTCAAATCAACCGACTTCCATTATTAGATCATTTATTCAGCAATAAGAAACATTAGGTACGCTAAGCGGGGCGCAGTGGTTACCACTTGCATATATATATAGTGAACTAACCACCATCTTTTATCTAAAGACACCTCTAAAATCTTCGCATTTAAAAGACGGTGATCTTTTATGAGGTATTATTAGCTCATAAATGTTTCAATTAACATAGCCGGTAGTAGTTTTTGCCTCAAATTGACCAGACGTGGATACTAAGGTTTTGTTACTTGATGAGAATCAAATTTAATTGAAACAACCTAAGTTATAAATAATAATATGAGGCTTCTTAACAAATAGAGAAAAAACGAGCATTAATTAATTACCTCGCTTGCTTATTGCCGTAACGATTTCAGATCCCAGTTTTTGGAATCCAGGATTCCTCACGATGTTTTCCTTCACCGTTTGTCAAAAGTATTCACTTCTGACAAACTAATCTAGAAAGGATATTCTAAGTTATAAAGAGTTACCGTCCAGCCTCCCCCAGCGGTGGTGAGATCGCACAGCACGTAGAATGGTTCCATGTCATCGGGCCGTATCTTGTAGATGCCAGACACGTTGAACCCTTGCACCTGGATCTCGTGGCAGTCAGTCGGGTATCGCTCAGCGCGGTCCACTCGTGCTGACCTGGGGATAACATGAGTTTAATACTCTTTGCTTGGCCTTGTTGTTGTTGTTGATGGTGTGATTAGTTGTGACCGGCACAAAACATTGCCAAATCGATTCAAAATTCATTTATTCAAAGCTAAAATAATGATTTCTTAGGTGAGCTGTTTTTAAGTCTTTTGCAGTGGTGCTAGCTTGACTTCTGGGCCAGACGAAACTTAAGTAAAGTTTAACACAAAATTAAGTGATGTTGCTTAAAACAAAGGATTACTTCTTTAGGAAAAGTCGAGACTTTAGTCTTTTTATGATTGGCACCTAAAACATATGACGCACAGTATAAGTATTATCATCTAACGATGATTTTAGAACTATGTTGAAGTAGATTTAGAAAGGCGCCGTGGTAGGAGACCGCCAGTCTTCCCAAAAAAGATACAAAAGCAGTTTGTCATACCGATGCTAAAATAATGTCGTATTTGTGTCAACATTGGCGCTTAAATTAATTAATTAATTGAAAAGGCAATGACACATCATACGATCACCATAGTTTTATTATTATAACTTACTTAGTTTATAATTGTAAACGTTAATACATATCAATTTTCAACAATTAATCATAACATTTATTAAGTAAAGTATATTCTTTCAATATTTAAATATTATACAATCGTATACCTAACGATCAGTGTTACTGTAAATGAGGTGGGCATTATGAAAACAAGGTTAGGGATGTTATAACATTGACACTTGACGCGCCAAAACAATGGCGCGTGCTGTACTTACGAACTGTCTGTATTTATCAAACATTGATACACTTACTTGCATTCACACTTCTTGGTTTTCTGTTCCCGTAGCGTTTTCCTGAACTCATTGATAAGAGACATGGTGTCCACAGTGCCAGCGACGTCGGACCTGCAGCAAAGCGAAACATTCTCTCCTTTTATGAAACACAACAAAATTGCATCGCATTCCATTGATATTGTCGCGGCTGATTATTTATACAATAACAATACAACATTCTCAGAGATCGATAAAGACAACTCTCTGAAGAATGTTTACCTATTACTAAGTAAACATTTTCTTCTGTTATAGGAATAAAACATCTAGCTTACTTTGTTTGTGTGTTGCAAGAATGTTTACTTTGTTTTTTTTTATACACAAAGGTCTGTTATTTAATATGTGCCTAATTAATTATATATCTATAGCTTTCTCCAAACAAAATCTTGCTAAAATGTGTAATGCAATAAACATCGTGTGTAATGCAGTAAACATCATAACTATATTAAACTAAGTATTTGAGTACAATGTAACTCTCACCAAATAAAGATGTGAATATCAAGACATCGTAGCAAAACTATACATTGTAATCTACAATGAGTAGGTACTATCTGAGTCTTCTCACAATCGGTGAGAACAAAAACAACTTAATCTCTAACAGATGCGAGCAGGTGTCGTAATAACAAACGATTTGTAATATAGTAGGTATCGTGCCATGGAGGATACGGACGCGAGGTCCCACGCGTCCGTCTTCGGACGGAGCGATTGGCACTTTTCACTCACCCCTCAGGAAGGGGTATTGTTTAGGACCAAAGCTTGAGTAGGACACCGACTCAGGCAAGGACCGGGGTGTTTTTAGTCGGTGCAAGTCCGACATATCCCTACGCTGTGCCCTCAGCGTGGGTAGATATCATTACTTTCACCCCGACAAAAAAGGGGTATCGTGGTCTTGTTGGCTACTTACTTGGGGAACGTTCTGGTGTACTGTCTGCTCTTGACTTCGGAGATGGTGGCCACAATGGACTCCACGCCCGTCTGGATGGTCTTCATGTGGTTCTCCATGAACGTCAGCCGCGTGTCCAGCGTAGAGTCTATGTGGTAATCCCCACCCTCTGCTGAAATATAGTCCATTGACGGTCAGGAAAAGATACTCAATTTAAAGCATTAAACTAAGTTTTCTAGCTAAAAGTTGTCCCAGCTTGTTAATAAGTGATTGCCCGTGTTAGTTTTAGTTATAAATTAATTCCATTATTATAAAGTAAATTGGTTTACACCTCTGAGGGATTATATAGATTTACGTAACGCTACGGAGTTCTTAAAAATATATCTACAGAACGATTTCGCTGGAAACGAGTTTTAGAATATCAACTATAATATTCTGATTGCGTAATGTGGTTAGAAGAAGCCGTAATTATTGTAAATAAGACGTATTCAAATATTCGTCATGGTTTAAGTCTATAGACCTTTGTTGTAGATAAATATGGACTAATGGACTAGACATATCAAGATGCATCACTTTCCAGTCATCTGTGGTATGCGTTAAAAGGTAAAATTGGTCGCAGAATAAAACAAAGAGTAAAATCCGCAATTTGCCCTAATTACAACTAGAAAAGTTTGTATTGTAACGTCTTCTGTTCAGGTCCTGGGTTTAATTATCTTAATATATATAAATCTCGTGTCACAATATTTGTCCTCAATGGACTCCTAAACCACTTAACCGATTATAATAAAATTCGCACACCATGTGCAGTTCGATCCAACTTGAGAGATAGGATAGTTTAAATCTCAAATTATAGTCGCAATTTTAAGAAATTGACGCGGACGAAGTCGCGGGAATCAGCTAGTATACTTATAAAAATGCTACTCTTAATAATCTTTTTATTCTATATGGGGATTTAAGAGAATAATATACTTAGTCAGTATTCTTACTTTCTTAATTACATTCGTTGAAACCCATTTGATATACTTAGCGCCAAAAACAAATGTACAGAATTAAATAAGAAGTATTGCGCCATCAAGTAAAAATACTTAATACTATAATACTATAGTATTAAGTATTTTATATATAATACTTAATACTATAATAATACTAGGACTTGCATAACGAACTTGCATGCCTAGTAGCTAAATAAGTAGCTTAGGTATAGGTACAATAGGAATACATTGTATAAATGAATAAATAATTATTGCATTGAATGTTTTCATAATTAATCAATAATTTAAATACATCCATCACAATTTTGACACACTTCAACCGATTTAGTGCATTTAGAATAAGCAGGAGATTTAAGAAACTCTGGCCTGTTTAGGATATATTCAAGCAGGGTTAACTTTACCAGTAACTACAAAGTTTCAAGACAGTAGTTTCATTGAGAGTCTCGAAAATCACTATTTCAAAAGCCTTTTCATTTCCAAAAAAAAACGCAAATATTTCAGACTATTTTACCCTTTGACTTACCCTTTTTTGCAACGTCGCCTGGTATTATTTGGCCTAAAAATAATTTAATTTATTTATTACGAGGATACTAAAGAATACTCATTTTAAGATTTTCAATTTTTTATACTCTTTATAGGAAAATTATAGATGACTTTAAAAAAATATTTCGTAAATCAAATAAGCAGGGTGAAGAAATACTCAGCTATGCGTAACAAAATAAAAATAAAGCACATTTAGTATTTCTATGTTTTCCCAACTTTGTTTTCCTTAAAACTTTTTGTGCGTTCACAACCCACGGGCACGTGCGCCAAAAATGTGAAAGTTCGAGAACTCATGAAACGACATGTGATTGAAATCGATTACTATTTCGAAATTAATAAGAAAATTGTTGGCAAATATTACCTTATCGATTTTTTTCTTCAGATCTAAGATCTTACCAGTTCAAATCAAAACCAAATCAATTTCTAACTAACAAAACTAATGATAATTAAATCACACGAAAGTACTACACAAACTGTATTCTAGAACTAGGGCCCCTTTTTACTCGACTACTGCAAAACCAAACAGGAAGGCTAATTATTTCGAGATTAGATGCAGACGTATTCTTAAAGAGTAAGTTTAAGTACTAATCAAATATTGTAGACAATTATAGAAAGTAAAGTTATGTCCCTCTTATGTCAAATCACTTGCTCTACAATGTCTTGCGCCAATGATTTTAGTTAACATGGTGATTTGGCTAAATATTTTTTTGGTATCTTTTGACTTTACGTAAAACTAGGCCTTTAAGGACATGAGCTAAATAGTCGGAAGCAACATTTTGCTCCCAGATAAGTTGAACATTTAGGTAGCGGTAAGTGGGTAGAAAAACAAGTGACTGACAAATAAATGAAGGACTAACGGAATTCTCTGAACTTATGGCGTTCAGCCTGACTAACTTTCTAACCCACAAAGAACCCAGAATAAATAGTTCGCGCTAAGGCAATTGACGGATCACAGAAACACTGTGCTCAAAATCTTTCTATAATATAATACCAAAGTGCGTGAGGACCTATGAACTACTAAATAGATTCAGATAAAATTTGGCACACTAGATAAGTTTTCAGAAACAGGCACTATGAGAATAAAACACGTGGGATGCAGCTAGTCAAGTAATTAAGTAATTATAATGATACTCGTAGAAGTAAATTATAATGAGTTAGGTCCTAGTATAGTATGATGTAATAAATAATTAAATACGCATTTTATAGAAAAATAACTTTTGTAGATTTAAACACATTACCGACCACATCTTCGTCAATTTAATGGTTCAGAGCATATTTTTAAAAAAACTTTTATTTCCTTATTTTCCGACAAGAACAAGCATACAATTTAAGTGTCATGTTTAGACATAAAAAATCGCACTTAGGTAAAGCCCTACAGTGTGAAATAGCAACACAACTATGGTTGTATTGATTTGTAATTGAGAATTTTTGAGAATAATAAATCTATTACTATATACGCAGGTAGATAGATAGTGCCTATTGTATGGTATATACGCAAATCAAGGTCAAATTATTATCAAATAAGAAACGAACAACTAATATAATCAGAAGTTTACTATTATTTTTATTTTAAAATTATTAAATTCTTGCACACTATAAACTCTTAAAGGTTTCTTGAAAGGGTACGAGATATATGTAATAAGTAAATGTATTATATTAAAGGTGGACACAGTCATTCATCTCGCAAGCGCATACTCCCAGATCAAATATAATATCAGAGTAGAGTTGCATATCAAAAGCCGTATAATTTGTAACTATGTGCGTAAACTGATACACTATTCCTCAGTTATCCCGAGAAATAATAAATAAAAATTTAATAGTTAAGCATAGAACCAGTTCTTGCTGACGGAGACTTAAATGAGAAGTTTATAATATAATGATATAGATTATATGGAATGAAGCACTCGTATTACTCACGCCAGTGTAACTTTTGCCGGCGCTGACGCCTTTCTGCTGAAAAATCTGAAAGTCTAGACTGATGGTTCACTTATCTTCACTTGTCGTAACCAAATTTCCCTAATATTTTTAACACAATTATTAATTTAATCAAAATCGAAAGCTCGACAAAATAATTGAATGAGAACAGGATATTTCGGTTAAGGGCTCAGAAAACTTGGTAACTTTTTCCAGCCGCATATGTGAGATAAAGGAAATAAACGGTACCTCCAGGACCAGCGCGCGGCGTCGATTTCTTTTCCACAAAGAATTTGATCGTGTTCACATCAGATTTCAGCGCATGCAGGGTGGAATCCAACTTTTCAGTGCAAGCATCTGCACGAATAGCTTTCGCTATTTCTGTCAATTGCTTCAATATAACATTAGTCTTCTCGTGTACTTCAATGTCCAATCTATTAAGTCTAAAATCGATGCTGTCAACTTTCTTGAGGTATTTCTCACTAGAAGTGATGCTTTCCATTAATTTCTCAATAATAGCGTCGTTGTCGGAGGGGGCTCCCTGCGCCGCCCTCGTGTAGTTCTCTCGCTTCCTGTTGGACAGCATGGCATCTGTCAGCTCCTCCTCGTACTCCTTTTTCCACAAGGACTTGTCCGGATAATCGTTCTTCCGCCGTCCCCTCTTATCCCTATTCACTTCACAAGATATTGTTGTTATGGCGATGAGTGCTATCTGTAGTACTGTTAGGTTTGGGAACATTGTGCGGTGCGTATTCTAAGTGTGATGTGAACCGACTGGCGTTTAACTTCATCGTCGCCCCGACACCCACTAGAGTTTACAAAACTACGAGAGTGCTAAACAAAAACATAGCGCGAAGAATACTTCAGTAGTGAATCCCCAAACGTGGTGATTCGCACAGATTGCTTTCGCTAATGTTTACACAATTTGTCACTATGTTATGATAATATTTATTAATCATGAATGTATAGCAAATATAATTTATACTTTTCTTTAACACCAGCGCACAATTCAGAGGTAGTAAACGTGTCTACGCCAAGTAATGCAATGGGAACATTTCGTGTACCCAGTCTCTTAAAATATATCTATTGTTTTGATTAGACTAGATAAAGGAAAGTCAGAATAAGTTGTGAGATAAAGAGGTATTAAGTACAATACTTCTCAAAACTACAGATAAATCTAATATTAATCATTAGTACTAAATCTAACTAAAGACTTGGTTTAGGTACCTTCCTACGTTTAATCAGAGTTAGTTAAGTTGATCACAGGTAGAAGTCGATGATATAAAATGATATATCCCGAATTCTACCCTGTGATGACTGTTACTCGAGCTGAACTCGTGATTAGACATAGGCCATATATTAATATCTAACCATGTTAATCTATTTTTTTTAAGATCTTATAACATCAACGAACTAACTAATGAGGTAGGTTATCCTTAACCTAAAGCTATAACCGACCTTTATTTAGGCGAAGAGCTAGCGGATCTGCAAAAAGAATAAAAACGTAACTATCATTTTGCAACGAATAAGTTCTAAACCACTTACTTACATTCCCGTAATTCGCAACCCTTTTATATCTGTGATTTGCTCAACCACAGATCCTACTAATCTGTATCTATACCTACTAATATTATAAATGTGTAAGTACTCTGTCTGTTACGTTTTCACGGCAGAACCTGGATCTCAAGAATGCACTAGGCTACTTTTTGCCGCGGTAACCAACTTACCTAGGTGGAGCGGCATACAAAAGTTTCTATATTATAAAAGAAAACGCTTGTAAGGCTAGATGATGATGTTTGTTACTCTTGCCGGCAAAAAATATATAGCCGATTTAAATGAAATTTGACATAAATATACCTAGTTTAGAACTTGGAAAAACATAGACTTTTATCACGAGATGTATCCGCCAACGAAAACTAAAATAAATATTAATCCCGCCTATAAACGTCCCACTGTTGGGCACAGGCCTCTTCCCATATAGAGAAGGCACGAGCATTGATCACCACGCTTGCTCTCTGCGGATTGGCCATTCCAGATCCCAAATTTTGGAATCCAGGTTTCCTCACTATGTTTTCCTTCACCGTTTGTCAGAAGTGTCTTAGAATAATTAAGAAAGTACATATAACTTTGAAAAAGCCACATTGCTACTTGCCTGGGTTCGAACCTGCAACCTTGTGCATACAAATCCGTTCATTGAACCGCTAGGCCTCCACAGCCATATTACCAACGAAAACTACGCGGGTAAAACCAGCAGACTCTACTAGTTTGATATTATTTGTACAGCTAAGCTACTTTAAACATAGGTAATAGATTTCAGCAGATAGCTTCTGTATATATGCTACTAGCTGTGCCCCGCGGTTTCACCCGCGCGAATGACAATTCACACACTATCTTTATAAATTATAGCCTATGTGTTATTCCGATGTATAAGGTACATTATTGTAAAGTTTCATTAAAATGCATTCAGTAGTTTTTGCGTGAAAGAGTAACAAACATCCAAACAAACTTTCACATCTATACTTAATATTATAAAGCTGAAGAGTTTGTTTGTTTGTTTGTTTGGTTGAACGCGCTAATCTCAGGAACTACTGGTTAGAATTGAATAAATCTTTTTGTGTTAGATAGTCCATTTATCGAGGAAGGCTTTAGGATATATAACATTACGCTGCAACCAATAGGAGCTAAGCAGCAGTGAAAAATGTCACAAAAACGGGGAAAAATATTCATACTTGAAAGCTTCCGTTGCGTGCGCTGCGTAAACGGTTCGAGTTACCCAAAATATATGTATGAAAGAATTGTTCTTCTTTAAATGATCTAAAAAAATGTCTGCAACAGTATATGTCTATCTTTTAAGATTGACTCACTATAACCTTTTTTAAGGTAATCATTTGGTCGAAATTAATGCATTATTGCCGATTACTTGCTACAGAGTTTTATCAACATAATATTAACTGAAATTATCATTTACGCAGAAATACTTTCTTTTTTTAAACTTCTTAATCGCGGTCATAATAACAGAAATTGACGCGGACGAAGTCGCGGGGATCAGCTAGTTTATAATATAAGTAAGGAAGTAAGGATTCTGATGCCAGGCAGGTAGTGGTAAAGTAAGTCTACGGCAGGTTTTGATAAATCAGTGTCTGATTCTGATCTGATTGGATTAATCTTACTTACATTATTTTGAGGTTCGAACAAACAAGGGGTGCCCATAGTGAATTTCAAAAACTTTTATACGACGAGAAAATTCACATACCTTACACGTCAACAGAAATTAACACAAATACAAAGTTGGTATAAGTTTGATTTCGAAGCACGTACAACACAAAGCGTGTTGAACTGTATTTGATATATACCAAATTATTATAAACCGGCATGGAAAAAACAGAACTTTTCAATTCGTCAGAATATTTTTTTATTCAACACTTAGCTTAATTCCACATTAAAAAGTTAAATCTAACTAGGTATCGCAGATGTGCATATATACCCATGTAGAAACGAGGCAGTTTTACCTACTAATAATTTTACGAGGGATGGGTTCTAATCAAAAAGTAGTGCATACGATAATACGAAATAGCATACGATTTCATAATAATTTTATAATCACACCGGTGTGTCTCTATACCGCCACACCTATTCTGTAGACCAATATAAAGAGCGATTTTACGGAGTTTAACTTTCCGTTATCTTATCAAAAACGTCATTGAAAAACATTAAGTCATTACCTAATCCTCGTGATAAGACATAAATACGTGCAATTAAATAATATTCGAATGTTTCAGGCGATTAAAGAATTCCATACAGAGATAAGATATAGGAAAACAACTCAACATTTAATTTTAGCGAAATTGAAAGGAAATGGTACCAGTAAAAGCTAAACCGCCAATTTAGGAATTATGGGTTGCCCCGCGGCGATATGCAGCTAACCTCAGCCGTAATATTAAATATCTTGGCTTCAACGTTTTCAGAAACGTGTCAAAGACAAGCTAGGACAGTAAATTGAAAACTCTACACAAAATATGAATTCCGTTGGACGTTCCTTCAACAGACAAAATGTAACAGGTAAAGTTAAACTACTACTGAGGTAACAGATGGCATAAATAAAAATAAATTAAATAACTGAAAAGTAAAATAGACTCTAGAACGACGGTAAATAAAACAAGGTAAATAAATAAAACAAGAAACTCGATTCGGAAGAAAGATAGAGTTGCCTAACAATAATTATTCAGTAGAATTATTATCACCTTAAGTACTACCTGTAAACACATTATTGTGGTGAGCAAACGTAGACGAACATTTTGTTTCAGGCAACACGAAGACCTTTTAGTCAAACATTTTTATTCTTTTGATCAAACATTTTGTACAAATCTGAACTTGGATTTATATCCTGCCATGGCGCCTCTCTTACCATAAATGCGCAAACCTATATCCATTTTAAGTTAATTCCAAACTGAAAAACTAATAGCGCCATTCTGATACTTACATAACGATAATTCTAACAAAAAAAACCGACGTCAAAATAACTCTTATATTTATTTCTTATGGACTCCACTGTTAAAACTGGACCAAATACCAAAGGACCAGCTTTCAAATAAAAAAAGAATCATCAAAATCGGTTCACCCAGTCAAAAGTCAAAAACGTAAAAAAAATGCAGTCGAATTAAGAACCTCCTCCTTTTTTAAAGTCGGTTAAAAATAATATAAGATTAAAATTTACAAGTGTGTGCGCAAACAGAGGCGCACAAAATGTTCATATTTATTGCACCAAATCATATTACATAACATCTAACAGTTAAACATTTATGTAAGGTAATTTATTATTGTCATCTAAAAACCATATTAAATGAGTCTTTAAATTATTATAGTAGGTGTAAAAAACGAGATGTAATAAGTTATGTACGAATCAAAGATATATTTTGTATTTCATTGCTGAGAATTGATGAATATAGTAATGTAAATCTTATTATACATAATACTAGACCATATTGAAGGAGAAGAAAAGTAAGATAGAAAATATGCACCTACTTTTATATATTTGTATAAAATTACGTAAGGCTACCACGGAAGTCAACTTCATAATACCTACTAATCGAGCGGAGATTCCAACAAAAAACGGAAATGCCAAAAAGATGTAGACAGGACAATACTTACGTTTAAAATTACATAAGCAATAAAACAACACTAAAATAAGTCTGGCACTAAAACAGGAGAAAGTTTATACTTACATAAGAAGTAAAATAATTGGTCATATTTCTAAACATTATCTACATTCTTTTTATTGCATATTGTATTAAAAAACTTAAGTCTAACATAAACATCTAATTATTTACTTATTTAATTATTTTGTACCTACTACCGCACGTAATTACAATGACTAGTACCTATTATATCTAACGTTCAAGATACCAACTATCTAGTGCGTAATACATAAAGAACAAGAACTTAGGTACAAGTTGTAGAGAAAATTCTTAGATTCCTGACATAAAACATCTACTTATTAGTTTGTACCAACGTGCCAAATAATTACAATGACTAGTATTCAAACTAATGTGGTCCATAGTGCCAAGTGCAATTTTTAGGTGGTTATATACATCTATCCAAAAGGGGTGAAGAGTACATCTGGTATAGAGTCAGTTTACAAATTTACAGCTCAAATATGTGTCGAACCCATTTACTAGACCTGTTTTCTGGGTAATATGCACAAGGTTTTAAACCAACTCTTACATAGCAGGCTCTAAAGAAACGATGGATCTTTTATTCATGTGTATATATTTTTAACATTAATAATTGTACTACAATTTATACTTATCATAGCACCATATAGAGTTTACATGGTAGTATGATACCAAAAGATAATGTTTTAAATTACGTTGTTCGATTTTGAAACCATTTTTTATTGAATTAATTCTGATTTCGATGGATAGACATGCCTATCACTCAAGTCCTGCATCCTGTTCTACATACAATTTATTGAAAACCAAACGAATAATCTCTCTTGGATTTAGCCATAAAATTAAATCTGGATGAGGCTGGCACAGGACCGTAGAGAGTGGCACGAGAAAGGAGAGGCCTATACCCAGCAGTGGGAGGACAAGAGCTGTGGATGATGATTATGATGAAACGAAAGACAACCGACTATAGTTGGCAATTAATAAATTAGCTTTCTCTGCCAGAGATGAGAAACTAACATAAGTTGTAATATCCATCTGCAGATATGAGAATATTCTTCAAAAGAAATAATCAAAATGTATAACCAAAAAACAAAAATATTTCATTAGGCCAGAATTTAGTAGATATTTCAATGTAACGAATTAGAATTTTATCATGTTGCATAATATATTTTTATATCTGGTAAAATGTTCACAGCAAACTACAATTAGGTCACTTATTAACGCACTTATTTTAGATAGTCTTTGAAAGTGATAACATACAACTTTCCTAAAAATGTTTTGGTTACGTTGAAGGTAAAATATGTTTTGCTTAAATAAACAAAACTTCGAGGTTCTTTTTGACTAAAATAACCTAGCGAAGGTTTTTGCACTTGTCGATTTTCCTTAACCAATTTTCTGTTACGTAACTCTTTACTGAAACTGTAAAAAAATATTTTGCTTATATAAGCAATGCTTTCTTCTCAGGTAAACTGCGTTAGATTTCTTCAAAAAAAAAAGCGTGATTTTAAGCTTGTGTTAAATATTTTTGGTTTTTTATCCTTTTTGGGGTGGGAATATTGATATTGTTTTGTTTTTCTGATCTTATAAGTATATCATCTAAAGAGTCTCTCATTTTAAGGGATTTCATCCCAATTTACCGATATTTTTTAAAATTATCAATCTTAGTTTTATTTCATGTGTAACATCTGCTAAAACTTCAGAAAAACATAGTTTGTTGCTAACAAGGTCTATTAAATCTTGTGCGAACACAGAAAAGCAATTATTGTGCAAACCACAGCCAGAGCAACTCAAACAAGGTGGCCTGTAGTCGATCACTAGCGGAAAAACTTTTTTTTCAAGGTTCTAAGTTAACGAGGAAGCCAATGTGGTTCCACATTGTTTACTTGCGAGTTGCAAAACACGCTGAACGAGTAGACCTCTTTACGTAACTTTTTATTTAGTTTTACTCTAAATCAGTATGTTTTTTTTAACTTCCTTTCAAGTTGTACAACACCTAGTGTCGACTACCTATTGATTATAGGACTAGGTGTTTATTACTTAGAGATATTAAGTAAAACACTACGAGCAATTAAAGTGAAATAGGTAGGTACATATATTTTATGTGACGACTTCACACAATCTGAATTCTGAATCAACATTGCACGAGCTTTACCTTTCACCATTGTATGCATTGTTTTAAACTACCATTGTATCTAAGGTACTTGAAGTTACGAATAAAGTAGCAGGCTTATTTTAGTAAAATATGTGAGTAGGTATACTCTTAGTATTCTTCTTAGTATTCCAATAGAAACACACACAATTATTATACTTATATAATTGTGTGTGTAGGTACTATGTTTGGCGGTTAATTGGTAATTGGTGTTGTTCGACATTACGGCGGTTCTTAGAAAAGGTAACAACACAAGTTTTTAAATTTGATAAAACTTCACGTACCTATTATGTAGTTGTTTGGATTCAGCATATTGAATACAACAAGCATATTGTGCCTTTATTGCAGTATCAATATAGGCGACGCAAAACTTTTCGAAGATTGTACTTATAACTTATTTCCGGATTCTTAGAAATTAAACGTCCTGCATTTTCATAGGGGTAGCGTAAAAAGATAAGTGAATCAATTATATCGAACCTTTAGAAAGATGACAAGCAATCAGTTGCCAGTGCAATATAATGCAGTTACCGTTGCATCTAGTGCAGAGCATACGCATAAAAGAAAAAGGCATCATAAAAAACGCTTGTTTTTCGAATTAAGTATTATTAATCCAAAGCGATCCTCTAGCTATGCTCATATTTCCTCTTTTGAAATGTGATCAAGGACTGGAGATTCGATTAAATAGGTGTGAAAAATGATTTTCTGTGTTTTCTTACTCGATGGAAATCAAAGTAAATGAAATTTGAAAAACTAATAATTTTCGAAAAGATGATGAGGATGGATCTTTCCTATTTTAACAGGTCGTTTAAACACCTTGGCTTAAAACATGATGCTCTTTATAGCTTAACAACAATTATTTTAAACATTTCTAGTTTTGCAGTTGTCGCTAACACTTATTCTTTAAAATTTAGCGATTAATATGTTGAAATTAAGTATGTTTGATTTTCTTAATTTTTCGTTGTCTCATCTAATGTGTGCCTATTCGTATAGCTTCCAATAATACCTGCGTTACCTTAAGATGATGACGTAAATAACCCTTGAAGAGGTTTTCGAAGCTTACCCAAGTAACACTATAAAATTTAGATGATGCTATTATCAACAAATAAATATTCTCCGAACATCTAAGCACCTATTACACTAAAACCGTAATGGTTTCTGAATATATTGTAATCTTTCATAAAAAATAAATTAAAATACAAAACATTAATTTTATTCCTAACTATAAAAAATATTTGCGCAAAAAGAGGTACCTATAGCTAAATCTGACGTGTCCGTCTGTCTGTACCAGTGACATCAATTAAACGGACGAGCCAAATTAACAGTATATATTATGCATTATGTATATTTACTATCAACAAGTAACTGAAAATGTTCAAGTACGCTATTTTCAGCAGCAAGCTTTAAAAAAAGATTTGTAAACGTAATTAAGTATATGAAAAAATATGCTTTGTAAGCTAAACTAATAGAATCAAAATTTCTGCTATTTATGTCTCTGAAGAGTACCTCGATAACTTAATATATTAAAGTTCACAAAGCCCTTCACTTAGCAGGCATAATAATATAATATTCAATGTGATAAGATTTTTTTTATAAAGGGATAGTATGAAGTGTCACAATATGTAGGTATCACATACCTACCTACATAAAAGACATGTAATGAGTCACTTCGTCAAAACAATGAAGCAACATATGGATATTAAATTGAGTATTCGACTACTATCAAATTATAACTTACTTTCGTATTACCTTACGATCGTATTATCAATATTTATAATAATTAATTTTATGCAAAACTGTGAAATAACGTATAAATATATTTACGACTTGAAAAGTTAACAGCGTTTAAAGCTGTGGTGTGTGTATGTGGATGACGCATCTTCTATTTTTTCTCGCAAAACTATTATAATCGTAGGTAAGTATGGATGGAGATATAATAGCGATAGGTTTTATATTGTAAAATCAATTCTCTCTAATTCTTTCATTAACTTTTTTAATCTCTTTCACTAGCTCCTTACAAAAGTAACTTAAATTTTGTTTTCACTATAGTTTTCAGAATAGTATTTAAAATATAATATTTTTATTCTAAAAAGAAATCAAATACCCAACTAAAAAAACACTGAAAGTAGATATTTTCATTCAGTTTTAGGAGGATACGTGCTATTAATGTTATGGAAATGATCCATAATTTTAAAGATAAAATCCAGAACGCGTAAGAAGGAGACACACTGTATAGGTTCACATATGGTACTCACCTCTCATGTTCGGGTGCTCGTCGATCCTCTCCGACATCGACTGCTTCAACTTGTCCAAATCAGATTTCACGTTCCTAAGGGCCTTTTCAAGCATTTCAGAAGACGATGCCTTTATCATCCTCAGCATCTCAGATAAGTATTTTAAGATACTATTTGTTCTCTCGTGAAAAGTCGTATCCAAATGGTTCATCTTCCGTTCGACAGATTCAATCATTTTCAAATATCTCTCACTGGACATCAGGGTTTCCACGAATTTTTCGACGACGGCGTCTCCTACCGAGGACCTGCCTGTAGTCGTGGGCACTCGCGTGTCAGTTCTTTTCTTAATATGAAATACATCTTCCTCCGGATCTTCACTACTTCTCTCCCTTATAAACTCTCTCTTAGCCGTCACCATAACGAACAAGGAAACTAGCAGAATTTTTCTTGACCACATATTGCCGGAACCTGCGCTGTGGAGCACAATACAAATTATAATGAGCACTTTGGATGTCACTAGTGTTTAACTTAAAGCCGACTTATTATAAAACATGCAGCCTCCATTGTGCAGATAACAATATCATGTATTATGTCTTTAGTGAAATGGAGTGTACACTTACCATGTTGTGAGTTTAAAATGGGGAGTGTGTGTTGTATAACATTTAGGTATCGGTAACTAAGTATTCAATATACGTACCTATGAGTAATAGTGCATTAGTAGCTTAGATCCCAACTAGGACAATTCACAATGCCAGGCTGCTCTTACAAAGAAGTCATGTGCCGGATGAGAATTATAACTGTGATCTCTTCAACCAAACTTCCTTTGTTCATATTTTTAAATCTCTCTCTAACGACTTAATTATAAAAATATATTGCACCACTTCTAATCATCTTATATGACTGAAATGCATATCTGTTATGCTCGTTAACCACTCGGTCCTCAATTCTGTTTAGATTATTTATTTTGATAGTCAATATTGACATAAGTTGTAAACTTGACCCATTGTCTAACTTTTTGTTTATACTCTAACTATTTTGAAACCCACAAGATCCAAGTTACTAAGTAGGGCTTTGTTATTGTTTAATATTGATCTACGATGTGATCCTAAACCAATATAATAATATACGCACATCGGTTGTCAAGCATCAAATCGTCTCAGACTCAAAAATGAGATTCTATTTTAGCACTACTGAAAAACCAATAACTCTAGCGGCATTGTGTGTTGTACAATCTAAATTCCCCAATGGGGCAGTATTGGGTAATACTAGATAGATATGGGTATATCTATCTAAATAAATATATAAAGTTCTATAATCATGTAGCTAACGCTATGGGACCGATCATCAAGACATAACCTCAACTAGCGGATTTTTAATTTACCTACCTTTGTTTAAGCTCTTAAAGAGAGAAACGTTTCCCGAAAAACTTGGATGTTTTCCACGGATCCTTCCATAACGGATTTGGAATTTAGATTTTTTTAATGCTGTAGTAAAGGGGTTCTTTGCGTTAAGAGAGGATATATATTTTTTTATAGAAATTTCGGCAAACCACACATTTTAAGTTGTCTTTATAGTTATAAGCCTAATGCTTTTTTAGTAGCAGAAAATCTAAAAAATCTATCGAAGTTGTCTTTTACCTTCTAGGATCACCCAAGATGTAATTTATTTCTAGAAAGGACAGGTAAAACATATTCAAACTAAAATGGAACAAATAGTGTATATGATAACGATGTAACACATAGTCATTTTAATGATTATGTTTTTTGGATTTCTCATGATATCCGTCTTCCACAGTTCATATTAAAATTCAATTGTCTTGACATATCAAAGCACGAACATCTACTGAAGCAGAAAGAATAAACGACTGCAAGCCTCATCAGTGACTCCGGTTCTTTTTCTGATCTTATCTGTAAAAGAAAGCATTACCCTATTATTCCATAGTTTAGCGACTTTAAGTTTATGGACTAGCCCTAGTTTTGGCATTGAAAGGCCCAGGCTGGATGCCCTGGATTTTCGGGCGAAAAAAATGGTAAAATCGTAATCGTCGTTTTTTTATCCAAATCTAGCTGATAATCTAGATCTTGATACCAGTTACAGTACTGAATTAGACCTACGCGGGGTATGTAGCATTTGCTATCTACCTACTCTTTCTACGTGGTTAACCGGCACTGACTTATTAGTCAGTAGCTACTATTATACCTACCTAACCGTCTCTCAGTTTCATCCATCGCTTCTTGCAGTCTGCTCGCGTAGCCATGTGCGCATTTTAACTCTACAAAATTAGTTATATTTCCAACTGCATCCATCTAAGGTAATTTTATTTTCCTCTGAATAAAATATACTTACGAATTTATTATCATACAAAAATATAAAATTTCTTCTAAGAATAAGTTTAACCAATTAAATTCAAAAGAGGAACAATTAATTTAAAAATTTCAGGAAAGCACAAAATATTCTCTATCAGTGTGAAATGTCATTCGTGGTTATTTAATCTCGATTTTAGATTTATAAATCTAACTACTGAACCGATTTTTATGAAATGAAGAATAGGCCCACAATATACTAAAACACGTTTACAAAAAAAAGCATAAAACCGACTTGAGAACCACCAAACAGTTTCACAAAAAACTGTTTTTGAAGTCGTTTAAAACGGATTACGGCAAACTGAAAAGCTTATAAAGAATTCTGTTAACCTGGAAATATCAGTATTTACCGGTACTCATAAAATATTTACGTTTGTTGTTGTTCACGATGTTTTTAACTTCCTTCAACTTCAATCTATTAGAGGTGAAGGAAAATCCCTTGAGGAAACCAGGATTATAGCAAGTCAGAAATCCCCAACCTGCTGTATGGACACTGGTTTCCTTAAGGACATCCTAACAAAAATATGCAATTTTATTAACAAGCGTTAAAGATGATGTATTATTAAAACCATAATATCTAAAGTCATCAATCAAGTAGGTACTCTATTATGTGACTGACTAGTCATCTATGTCATTGATATTTCCAGCTCACAGAAGTAAGATAGACCGGACGCATATGAGAAACCTTTTCTCTTGTAACAATAGTTATTCTAGTTTAAAAAAATACAGCTCTACGTCGATCTTACATCCTGATTTAAATCTAGAGGTAGGTATAGATTTTCCTTCTAATTTTGAACTATTTGCAACGTTTAATAAGACAATTAAAAAAAACGGACTTATCATTGCGTTTTCTGGCCATGCCACTGACCTATAGGGCGAGGTATATCGACAGATCTGGCGCCATCTTTTAAGTCCTAAATCGAAGGGCATTATATTATTTCAGAATGCAACGCTTAAAATGCAAAATTATGCCTATCTTCTATTTTAAAGGCCTATACATACAAAATAATACTACTTATTTCGATCTAATCTACACGATTTAAACATTGGCTTGACTACTGACGTTATCAGAATTGCTATGATGACCTCCTAGATAACGTTTTTGATGGTATTGACCTTTTTTGCGGTGTGTAAATCTAATGACTTCAACCCACATCGAGGGCACGACGTGGAGATATGTCGGACATGCACCGACCAAAAACACCCCGGTCCCGTTCTCGCCTTTGCTGGAGCCGCGGGATCGCTAAGCATTAGCGCACCTTCAGCGGGCCTTCATTCTTTAAGGACCCCTGCTAAAGGGGTGGGTGCAAAGCCCGTCTATCATTCCTTGAACGAACGGTGGGACTTTGCTATCGGCTGATGGTATTGTCGTGATACATCACTTCATTTAGTTGTTGTATGTGTTTTAAATTATGTTTACTTCTCTCCCTGCAAATAATCTACCTAAAAATTAATCAGATTCTATCTAACTAACTTCATAAATACCACAGGCAAGTTACTTAAACCAAGTTAATCTATTAATAACATTTGATCTAATAGTATTGTGTTTAATAACTGGCGTTCGTTTTACTTTGGTTATGCTATACATTCATTAGATAATTTAATTTATAGAAAGTAATAATTAGTCACACGCAGATTACACCTATAGCCAGGGTAGTGGCCCTAGCACGAGCGTTAACAACAAAGTAGGTTACCTATTCGTATCATTAACATCATAATTTGTGTGAAAAAAACGTCCTAAATACATAAAAAAAAAAACAACAAATTATGACGCAAAGTTGATTTATAAAGCTCTCAGGATGCAAACGATCCGAATACTTTTTCGACTGCGTTAGTGCTAGGACTTTTGGTCTTATTTTATTATTGGACTATGCAGCATTGAAATCTCAATAATTATGTCTGAAGCTATGTACCTACGTTAGCAAAAATAACATTCATTCATTAAATATCATAACATTTATCTTATTGGCCTCATCACCTGCGCGTCTTGGATATTTAGATAATAATGTTTTAAAAACGAATTGTGCGTTAAATAATATTTGGTGAAATGTTTTATCTTGGTTTCTACTAACATTCAAGTGTTATTACATTCGTATTTTTACGTACATGTATCTGCAAAATGCTTATTTGTATGCTGACTTTGCACTAAATGTATTATTTTATTACAGTAAATAACAGTAAAGTATTTAGTAAAGCATTTAAACCGCTTAACGAGCCGCGAGTTACAGCGAGTACATACTCAAATATTGTATAGCGAGTATAGCGAGTTACATACTCAAATATTGTCGTTCTTTCAAACCCTACTTTTCAAAAAAAGGAATGATGATTATAAAAGACAAGTATTCAAAGCACCGCAATGTAAACGTACACAACACACTGCGCAGCCTAGTGCCAGATACGGAATTATTTATCTGTGACGGTGTTATATATAAACGTCATTTGAGGTTTACTCGTATTCGGCGCAGGAGTTTGTTTGCTCTGCGCGCTGTGTATATTCTAATATTCCACAAATAATAAGGGCATGGTTCAGTTCAAAGTCTAACAAAATATAATCTTGAATATTTTTAAAAGTTTGTTTAGCGAAGTATTCAATAATGAATCCTATTACACAAGTAAGTCAACTTTAATATAATAGACTAAAAAATAAGCGTGATTTGCTTTCTTTTGTGCGATTAAAACTTTTGTGAAAAATGTGGGGATAAAAATCACTATAATAGATATGTGAACATTAAACTTAAACTATCAAATGAAATAACATAATAGGCTGCTTTACGTACTTTAGATGGTTCGATTAAAATTGCTTTCTGTAATATCTGATATAGTTTTAGGTCCAAAGTCCAAAGTTCGTTGAACAGTCTGTAATATATGCCGTACCGCTCCCCTCTATGTTTTATACATAACATGTCTACTTTCCTTTGATTTCACCTACGTAAATTATAATTTAAAAGTAGATTTTAATTATTATACAATCAAGGTCGGCATGTAACAGAACATTTAATGAAAACTACATCTGACGTAAACTGTGTTTTGTTTTCTCTTTTTTCTTACCAGTTATTGAGATCCACAAAAGTATTTTATACTGAATTAATGACAAGAGAAATTATATTTTAAGGTTTATTAGAAATAGGTACATATGATTAGAGCCAATTTAGAAAGAAGTCTGTTGTCAAATTGGTCTTTCACCATTTAGTATATTAGGGTTTGCAAGACTTTGTTAACAAAATCATTAATGACATAACCTTGTTGCTGGGCGCTTCTTCTGAGGAATTTCAAAATAGACATGATTTGAAAGCATTTTTTGTTTGATCTTTAAGTACTTTACCTTCTGTAGATTACTTGTAGTAAAGGTCAATATTAAGATAAGATTAAGTAACTTTACCTCTTTTGTGTAATACTATAGTTTCATCCATTCTGAATCTAAGAATAAACCTAATTCAGATCATCAATTATTATTAGGCAATTATCAATTCTACTGTCTAGCTTATGTTATTTATCTAAACTAGAGGCTCAAGAAATATAATGCTTAAATGATGTGGCTTAACAAAAATGTGTAATAATGTATCATTACATCCTTGGAATGAATAAACAATTATTTATTCAAATGCCTTAGAATAACTTTGTAATTCCTTAAATTCTGTTTTTGCGGTATAATTTAGATGTTTATTATCACAATATTAACTAACAAGTTTTACCTGTAAACACATAGGTAGAGGTTACCACGATTAACATTTCATATCCACTTTGAATTTAGCTTGGAAATTACTAGCATTATCATCATACAGAATCGTCTGCTGCACATACACACTTATGTTAATATTTTTATCTCATAAATTACTCTGTGTTTTTCTTAGTTATAAGTAAAGTTGTTATACTTAACAATTTTATGTTGGAACAGTCCCCATCTCGGAGGTGGGCGCTAACAGTTGCGACACAGTTTTTTGTAACTAATGTGGCTGTTAACGCATAATTAATGTTACTTACTGGTTTTTGTTCCAATAAATGATTTTGATTTGATTTGATTTGAATTATATGCTTAGTATTCATGCTAATGATAATTAAACAGTTATTTTGTTTTCACAATAATAGTTTCCCACAAATAGTGGCAAATATTTCAAGAATAACATTTGATGTAAATGAAATAATGTTATAAGCTTGTTGCAGTACCCTATAAATTATAATTGACAGTTTAATGAATAACTATTCATTTTTTGCTGTGCGTCCCTGAAACCAGCAGACACATATTTATCACTTGTACAAAATTGACGTCATTTAGACCTAATATTTTGTTTTTTCTTGTATTGTGTTGTACACAAAAGGGGTTCTCACGTAAATCAGATTTATATGAAAAGGTACCTACCTATACTATAAGGTTGATTTTCTTTCAAAGTCATGTACTAAGATTTAGTGCAAAAAATAACTATAATATTGTAGATTTATTACCATTTGTTTATTGTTCAAAGAGAGTTATATCCAGAATGGTAAAAAAGGTATTAATATCATTTTTTTTTGTTGTCTATTACTATGCAACAAATGCGAATGCATGTGGAACAATTGATTGGCCTGTGCTAATGCTATTATAATTTGACTTCTTGCCTTGTCTTTACCAGATAGGTAATGGGTTCCTAAAAAGTGTTTACATTGCCAGCTGCTACTTGGTTTTTACAATTAAGAGTGGTAAAAGAATATTCTGATTTTTCTTAAGGAATAAGTTATTGTAAACCTAATTTTGAGAAGCTTTCTCAACATTTGTAAATCATTAAAAATCTCTTTATTGATTCACTTTCACATATTTACAAAGAAAATACAAACCTATTATGTAACATTGTAAGATAACTCTGAAACGCATGAGATTATAATAATACCATTGAACCTTGACAAGGCTATGACATCAAAGTAAAAAAAACAATTCTCATAATCCTATTAACAAAAGATTTAAACAGAAAACATACTTTATTGGCGCCTTTAGAAAAAAAACGTATCATATTGATACTTCTTCATTCGTATTCAATAAATTAAATGAATAAGTATAGTTCAATCCCTTATTTAAAAAAAAACTTTGTTACTAGCACATCTTTACTTCTATTTTAAGGTTGAGGTATCATATATTGAACGCGAATCTACTTAATTAATTTTAAATAAAAGCAATTAGCAAATAATAACAGTAGGTATAGCGGGATTCTCCAAATAGTATAATTATTTATAGACAAGGCAAACTGTTAAATTAACTTAAAATGTTTATTATTCTCAATAATGTTGGTCAATTTACCTTGCCCTTGCCAATGATTTTTCATTCTTTGATTAGGCCTAGCAACTATCAACTAATTTTGCAACTGCTATTTATAGACTGAATACCAGGCAGATGGAAAATTTATACTCAAGAGACATCAAGATTTAGAGAACTCCAAAAAACCTGACAGAAAATGTTCGTCAATTTCTTGTTTTTTTTTATGAGTTGTTCATAATAATTATAAACCGGCCTATATACGTCCCACTGCTGGGCACAGGCCTCTTCCCCTATAGAGAAGGAACGAACATTGATCACCACGCTTGCTCATTGCGGATATTTACATAGTTACTTTACTTATTAATTGAAATAATATTGTTTCAGGTTATACGCGCCTCTAGGCCTATTTATAGGAAGCTGTCGACATCAGCCCCGGTCGCAGCGGCGGCTAAGCCTCTGCCGACAACGGGCATGTGCTTTGGTAAGACCATTATCTACTTATACATAACATCATGTAAATCATCCATTCACATCTTTATCCTCGACATCTGAACAACGTCAGCTTATAATTTAATAACCTAACGTTTTTATAATACTTGGGTAGCACGCGGCACGGTATTAACTATAATCAACGTCAAGGTATCAAGTGAATAGGTATTTTTACATTTAAAGTTAGGTATAGTTATCATTTGAACCCACATGGCTTATATGCTTTACTGTTATCGATAATTCATTATCTATAGATAATATATTTGTATTGTTATTTATTAACAATAGGCACTGAGAATTGAGAATGTGGTGCGAGTGAGAATTGGGAATTGGCGATCATGTCCAAAAATACATACAATCGAACATTAAACCTCCTTTTTTGTAAAAGTCGGTTAAAAATTAGGAAAATACTACTAACTACAAGAACCTACTGGTGGGTGGCAGCATCTACTATCCTTAGAGAGTTCGTGGCGCTACCTGATATCCTTCATATACTTATTTATACATATATTTATACATATTCGCCGAGTTAGATTTCGCTTGAATTAACTCGTAAATATCGGCGAACAACATTATTTAAATGAGATACTGGACAAACTTTATTGCATGAGAGGATTATAAATTTATATATTTTATTCTCTTTTGGTTGATGATAAGTACCTATTTTAAAGTTAGATGTTGGATGTACATACATTGTACGGTGGACCATTCAAAGGAAGGAATGCGTAGGGTAAATACGCTAAATGTCGGCCCCCTTACGGATTTTCTAACTTTGGAATGCTCTGGCTGCACCAGTTTGCAACAAAGGATAGCTTGTGTTGCGGTTTTAGACAGGTTGATAAATCTATTTTATGTTTTTAGGCATAAATTTGACTTTTCTACTAAAATAAAAAAGGATTAAGGTTTAGATGCGTTGAAGACGAAAAAACCCTTAAGTCGGCCGTTCGCGGCCTATTGTCGGCGGTGTTTTTCCCAAATGTCGGCCGGATATAGGGTGTTTAAAATTAAGACACTGAAAAATATAATCAACATGATTTATTTTGGCAGGAGTATACATTTGTATTTGTCTTAGGGTAATTTGTTTAAAAGTTACTATAATTATAACTAAGTTAAACATCGGAATAAATATAACCAGCAAATTCCAAAAAACATTTTTCAATTGTATCCCAAACCATATTTAGCTATCATGAATAATATACATAATTATGTCTTCGATACTGTCAACTTCTACATCCAAACTTAACCTATTTAAAATGTTAATAAATTGTATTGGGTACATAACATATATTCAATTTCGAGAAAATAAGTTTGATAAATAAATTAAAAATGACTACCCACACAATCAATGAAAAAATACAAAAGTAATCAGCCTGTATATTAGCGTTCAAATTCGAGGCTGGCCGACATTACGATATTTAAAGTCGGCCCCTGTTGTGTGTGCCTCATTTCTCGACATTCAACTAAGATCATCCCGGCCGGTATTTAGCGACTAAACGTAAAATATATTTATTAACCTATTAAGCTTTGCAAATACTCCTATTAAGCAAATGGAATTGGTAGAATTGGAATTTGTAAAACAGACTGCATTTACTTTAAGTCGGCCCCGGCCGAGAATTCGGTTTTAAGCCGAAACTGGTATTCTAATGGCGGCCTCCTATTTTTCATTTAAAATAATACGAAAAACGTTAAAAAAACAATGTCAAAATATAGTAAAAATAACTTTTTAGTGATAACAAAGCTTAAAACAAAAATAAAGAAACGTCTTACCGTTGTAATATCAATCCCCGAAGCGTGGGTATTCTCATCAAGTAAGCTACTTTAACTAAGAACTTGACTCTTCAACGGCGCGATCGCTGCTGACGCTCAGTGTGCGAAGACCGGGTGACGTAATAGGATAGTGACAGTTTGTGCGTATAGAATATGAACTTAGGTTGCAATTCGAGTAGTAAAATTACCACTTCATTACCCTTGGAACGAACGCAAGATAAAAATGTGCAGACGGCCGACGATTGGGGGGGGGGGCCGACATATGGCGTATTTACCCTATCTGAATTATATTAGTCCGTGTTATTACTGACCTGGACGACGTTAACAATACATTTGAGGTCATATTGATTATATAAAGACGCGAATGGCGCACAGAAAGTAGAAATAAGTGCAGAAGACTGTGAAAAACACTGAATAGCATAATAATAACCATTAAATTTGATATAAATAGGTATTCTTTATCATTTTTGTCAGATAATCTCTAGGTTTGATAGTCCAATTTGATAAGTAACAAATAGGATTGAGATACATAGAAGTTCAACGAAAAATAGAAAGAAAAGTATTCAAAGTGATTTAGACTAAATTATTCCGAAATATGTTACATCATAGAATTTTAATAAATCTAGGTTTAATATCCAACGATAATGATGAATAATTTTCTAATATTTACAGAGCTGAGCGAGGAACAAAAAGCTTTGCAAGACATGGCCCGCAAGTTCACCAGGGAGGAGATTGTCCCGGTAGCGGCTCAATACGACAAGACCGGCGAGTACCCATGGCCCATCGTCAAGAAGGCGTGGGAGGTCGGCCTAATGAACGGCCATATCCCCGAACATTGCGGTAATGATATCCTTAACATTTAACTAAGCTATCTTGCGACTGACTATATTACTGATTTCAATAACATATCCTTGGATTGTTTTTGGGTAAAGAGAATGAAATTTGATGTAATTTGTATTTCGCTTATTCTAGTAGGAGGAAAACTATCTACAGAGGTGTTATTGAAATATGCTGTAAATTTTCAAATATTTCATGATAGTTCACACTACTACTTTTTTTAGTTTGGACTCTTTGTACACAAACTTACCTAAGTTTGTATGTAGTGTGTACCGAGTGTATACTCGTAGATAGATTGTAGACACCGAGTATACATTCTGTGTACTAAATATCGGGAATTTGTCAATAAAACAAAAAATACAAATTATTCATCTAAATTTATTTTATCGCCTTCAAAGTAGTTTGCAATACAACATCTCCAACGCTTCACCCAGTCTTCCATACATTTTTCATAGGCTATTTGCGGTATGGCCTTTAGCTCATTCAGCGAATTTTCTCTTATGGCTTCTATCGACTCAAAACGTTTTCCTCGAAGTGGTAATTTTAACTTGGGAAATAAAACAAAGTCAGACGGAGCCATATCAGGTGAATACGGTGCTTGGTCGAGAACTTTTGTTGAATTGTTCGCTAAGAACTCTTTCACTATAATGGCTGTGTGTGATGGTGCATTATCATGGTGCAGCATCCATGAGTTGTGTTGCCAAAATCTGGACGTTTTCGGCGGATACTCTCAAGCAAACGCTTCATGACGCCTAAATAATATATTTTATTCACTGTTTCTCCCTCTGGAAGGAATTCGGAGTGAACCACACCACGGTAGTAAAAAAAAACTGTCAGCATCACCTTGATTTTGGAGCGACTTTGCTGCGGTTTTTTGGATTTCAGCTCGTTTTCGAGACGCCATTCTGAAGACTGTTGGCTTGTTTGCATGTCGTACTCATAAACCCATGTCTCGTGGCCAGTTATTATACGTTTCATAAAGGTCGTATCCGTAGAAGCTCGGGAAACTATGTCTTCAGCGACATGCTTTCGCTGCGCTTTTTGAACAAAATTGAGCTCTTTTGGAACTAGTCGAGCGGCGACGCGTTTCATGCCTAAAATGTCAATGAGAACGTTGTGGACGGACTTAAAAGATATGTTCACCTCACTAGCCAACTCTCTCAGACTCATACGTCGATTTTCGAGCACTAGCTTCTAGATTCTGTCGATGTTTTCTTTGGTCGTAGCGGTTGAAGGTCTACCAGAACGAGGCAAGTCTACTACTACTTCTCGGCCTTCTTTAAAAGCCTTATACCATTCATAAGCCCTTGTTAACGATATACACGATTCGCCGTAGGTATTTCGCAACATTTTTAGTGATTCACCACATTAAATATCATTTGAAACACAAAATTTAAGGCACACTCTTTGTTCAACAATATTTTCCATTGTAAAAATCGCCGAGCACTCAAAACTATGACCAACAAAAAGTGTAGTTTAAAACAAATTAAAGGACAGATCCCGCTCAAACTTTGCGCGCTAAATCAGTACAGTGCTACCAACATGCAGTAAAAAAATTAGAACGACCTCTTTTTCGCGGGTCTTTTTATTGACATATTCCCGATACTTTTTACACAGAGTAGTAGGTATATATACTCGGTCTATAATAACTCTATAGCGTCGTATTCTTAAATTAGTATTACAATGTACTCAAAATGATAAAAAAGTTAAGCAGTAGATTGTCTATGTTCTAAAGTAATATAAAAGTATCCAGTACCAGTAGTAAGGTGCTCTAATACTCTTTTAATGTTTTCGTAATGAGTAAGTTGCTGGAATCAATATCAATTACAAAGAGCACTCATTTATCTATTGTTTACTCGATTGCATAATAATTATAATTTTAGTGTAATATATTGTTCTGTTTCGGTACGTTTCCAATGTTAAGTTAAAGATTTACACGTAATCCGGTTCTTGTAACAAACAAAATCAACTACTCATCGTAAAAACTTGGATGTAGGACATAAGATACTATATAACCTTGGTTAAAACTATCATGTCAACAAACAAACGAAGGTTAAATAACAGCGGTAGATACATCATTGTAATTGTGAAACATTTGATAAACATTCAAATTAGGATGAAACATGTACTTTAATAGGAAATAATTGAGGTGAACCTTACAGGAGGCATGGGTTTAGGAGTATTCGACACTTGTCTTATAGCAGAAGAGATGTCTTATGGGTGCTCGGGTATTACCGCCCCGATTACCGTCACAATAATAGGTGTAAGTCTTTGAAATCAAGGTACAGGATATTTTTAACCATAGATATAGGTTTACAGCCACAGAACATAAGAGAGTTTATACAGTAAAGATTTAAGAAATAAATATAATATTTAATTTAAATTTTAATTACAACATACAATAATGAAGTGCCTACGTGATTTCTTTACGTGTACTTCCTATGAATATACAATTAAACATTATAGGTATAAAGCCTACTGTCAAAAGATTTAATTTATTATTTCTTACGTTAAACAAAGTTTAATATGTCATTACGAAGAAAGCCACATAATGTATTATTACGCAAATGAAAAAATCTATGCTTAATATCAATAGGCTATTACTACAGACAAATCTCTTTGTTACTTCAATTATTCAGACAAAAAAGACCTTTGTCATTCAATAATACTTCATCAATTTATAATAACGTTTATTTTTACATTTAAATGTGGTCTGTTGCGTCAATACAATTTGCCTTACTTAACTGTTACAGAATCGATGTCTTAGTCTTATTTCTCTTCTATGTTCTGTGATTGTAACTGAAAGGTTTTCATGGAATAAGCTTGACAGCCCACCTGAATGCATTATATGCTTATATTAAGAGATTTACAATAACTAATGTTACTTATCCGTGCTCCGACAGGGGGCGTTAATTTAGGAGTGTTGGAGAACTGTCTAGTATGCGAAGAACTGTCTTACGGTTGCTCAGGCATTATGGCGGCAATAACAATCACCGAAGTCGGAGTGAGCAACCTACTCTAACGTGTGAATCATATTCTGGTTTATATGCGGTGATAGCATGTGGACTTTATTCTGCCCTATAGCTTTCCGTCTTTCTCTTAATGGTCTCCTTACGATAAAGTACTTATAGAAATGTCAAACAATTCTATACGTACTGGAAACGACTCATTTTTAGACATTTAAATCACTAATTCATTTAATGAGAACATGTTATTAAATATTTGTAGCAAAAGTAATGACTGTTTAATAACTTGTTTTAAAGTTCGAGACAATATAAACATAAACAATCCACTTCTGATTGGTGGTAGATCTTACTAGCCATGTTCTTCTACATACATTACTAAAATTTTATAGCGATAAAACACAGGTACATATTGACCGAAAAAATATTCCGATACTACCTACCCACAGCAATGCAGTCTACTCTACAGCTAAACAACAATTTTTTTAGTCAACGTTCGCTCTAAATTTCTTAAAGAGTTGAGTGATTCAGTTCCAATTTAATACAGTGTAAAGTTTATAAATAGCAACCAGCAAAGGCCTGGATCGATGAGACTTATTTTTAAATCGCATAACAAAGGTACACAATATTATATGCCTGAAAAGTGTTTACATATAGGAGAGTCGCCTTTTTTTCAGATGGCAACCAGGCCTTACTTTACTGCACATACTTAGTCACCAAGACCTGTTTGTAAAGCGCAAGAATTATTTCTTAGGTAAAAAGTATAGACACACTGCCAGCATTTTAAGTACGTCATATCAAAGGCTACTAAAGTTATTAGGTACTGCAGTTGTGTCCAGCCTGTTTGAGCTTCACGAGATATTTCAGGGGGCGTGGGGAGTCTTGGAGTGTTTGAAGAGTGCCTTGTAGGCGAGGAGATGGCTTTCGGATGCACAGGCATCACAACCGCAATCGGAGGCACCAACTTAGGAGTGAGTCCCGTCATATTGACTGAAATAAAACTGGGTCTTTAAATATTTGTAACCTTGTCTGTCATCTAAATATGCTTCTAAATCATGTTATGTTGGTACGCTCGTGAACTATGCATTTATACAATCCTAAATATCTAGGGGCACTTGAGCTGGACGCACATTTGTTTGAACAAAACGCGCCGCTTTTTTCAGTAATTTGCATGAAAATTAGGAATACTGATAGCGGCAAAATGCGGCGCCTCTAGTAAACTTGACATTCATAATAGGAGAGCCCAAGAGGTGTTACATAATACCCTAAATCCCCTAAAATTCTGTTTCTGTTCGAAATTATACCACGATAGCAATTCGATACAAACAATAACGTAAGAAAATGATTTTATAAATCTGTCCTACTATATACACACTGACACAGTTTAATTTTATAATACTGTGTCTCTTTTTACTATCGAAGACTCATAACCTTTCCACATTGGTAAACAGGTATATATGGGTCATTCAATAACTCTGCACGACGAGACGCTTAAGCATAACTCCATTTAGAATTTGTTATGGTTTCTCCTACTGAAATAATTGAATGCTCAAATGTGCGATCAACTTTAATCTAAAGGAAATACTATAATTTAACAACAATAATTCGGAAACGTCCTATATGGACTCACTCTACCAAAATGTAACATATTATTTTCTAATAGTTATGGTGATTTTACATGTACAAAGCAGGGATGTTACGAATATTCGCGTTCGCATTCGCATATGCGAATAATTCGCATCATTTCAAACACTCGCATTCGCGTTCGCATTCGCATCAAACAATGCGAATATTTAGCGAATGTGAGTGTATGCCTATGCACTATGATAGCTTTAGACAATTTGCCTTTTAACTTCGTTGAGAACGTGAGTTTCCGAAGATTAATGCAGTAGTTGGTGGCGCCACAATATACCTTAAAAGGACGAATTTTTTTTACTGGTGGAAATCCAAAGCCAAATTTGGTAAATTGACAGACCTTGCTCGTAAGTAGGTACCTGAGTGCTCCTCCTGCCAGTGTGCCAAGTGAGCAATTATTTAGTGCCGCTGGCCTGATATATGAGCCTTTACGAAATCGTCTCATGGCTGATAAAGCAGCTAAATTGTTGTTTTTAAAATATAATCTGCCCTTATTGAAATTTGATTATAATTTTTGTTGTTATTAATCTGATTGTGTGATTGTGTATTTTATAAATAACAGTATTATGCTGACTGAATAATTTTAAATAAATAAAAAGCAATGATTAAAATCATACCTTGAATTTTATTTCCTAGTTCTCAACATTCGCATTCGCACTCGCATTCGCATCTCAAACACTCGCATTCGCATTCGCGAATGTCTAAAATATGACATTCGTAACATCCCTGGTACAAAGTTTAAATATTAACAGAATAATACTATACAGCGTAACGTTTAAGCTACAAGCTGAATAGTGGCTCGATGTTACGAGATAGCGTCGACAGACAGGAAGTAAAGAAAATAAGTTAAAACATATATTTTGATTTTCAAGTAAAGCAATTTGATAGTTTTTTTGATAGAATTATGTGTACTTACAAGATATTACGTGATTCTGTGTGTCGTGTGAGTTCGTAAACTGTTTCACTACTTTACATTGTTTTTCAGATGGCAAGCCATCTTAATCTATCTTATTTACCTTTCTACCCATAACTACTCACCATGTCCTATTTTACTGTAAATAGCACGGATTTTTTCGTAGGCAAATGGCAAAAAGCTTAGGTTTACATCAAATTTAAAGTACGGCACAATGCGCGACATCATGGGAAGGTCTATAGTTAGTACTACAGTTGTGTTCAGCCTATTTGAGCTTCACGAGATATTTCAGGGGGCGTGGGTAATTTCGGCGTGTTTGAAGAGTGCCTTATAGAAGAACAGACGTCTTTCGGATGTTCAGGCGTCTCGGCCACAATCGGAGGCACCAACCTAGGAGTGAGACTGTGAAACAAAACTGGGTCATTTTTATATTTTTTGTTAACTTTATCTGTTGACTATATAAGCTTTTAAATTATGTTGGCACGCTCGTGAACTATGCACCTTTACTATCTGAAATATCGAGAGCACTTTAGATGACCGCACATTTATTCACGGCGTAAGCCCCTAATTTTATTAAAACTTGGTAAAAAAATCAGTGCGGTTAAATTTTGTAAAATGCATTAGGTGTCAGAATATTGAATTAGGAATGTTGACGTCTTAAAATACGGTGTATTTAGTACCATGGACATTTTTAGTACAAGAATCCGAAAGATGATTTTTTATTTATTATTCTCGCCTTGTGAAAGATTTGCGTTTGGCGAAGAAAATGGGGCGCGGTCAAATGTGCGATCAGCTTTATACTGAATACGGAAATACAATTATTATACAGAAATAATACGGGACTTTCCTATACAGGGTGTCCGGTAAATAGTCCGACAAACTGTGGTGGCTGATACCTTAGGTCAGGTCCTATCCAATGAACACAACATATGTTCCCCGAAAAGTTACAGGTTTCGAGTTACAATCGATTTTCGGAAATTTTAGAATTTTCTACCTTGCATCAGACTTTTCCATTTTTCTTGCTGATCAATAGCCTTCGTAATACTTTTTGTACATCAAATTATTCTTGAATAGTTACTCTACGCTTTAGTAAGTCTCATATTTATCTAAAAGAGGAATGTATTGACAAAAAAGCCATTCGCTTAACAATTTTCACTTTTCGTTTTACTTAGTGCTCAACTTTGAACTGCAGTGGTGAAAAATAAATGTATGTAGGAATTTTATACCACAATCTTAAAAACTTGCTTGAATATTGGTAATTTTGGGAAGGTACGATACTTGCGTATTTTCCTTACAAAATTTGACAAAACAAGCTGCTGAAGTACACGCATGGGCTTATTTGTTGAAATATTACTAATGTAAATCTGAGGAAAAATGAGACGTAACTTAACGCGGATGGTCATTGTAAAATGAAATTAGGTATTTTCTTCTAGCGACTAACTAGGTACACAAAATAATTGTGGCCAATTTCAATTTGGAAAATATGGAATGAAAAAAAAAATACTCTGTTAAATTTTTTGCAAAGTTACGGAACCATGTATGCATGTCCAACTCTTCGTAAATACATTCTAGGCAAGTTGAACGATACAATATGGTTTGGGAAAATGGGTGCTAAGTGCAGTATGGGCCTGAAGTAAGAGCCTCCTCTAATGAAGGATACCAGGGCATATGAATTGGGCGTCCAAAACCAGCTATTTCATTATTGTTGCATGAAACATAAAGTGTTATAAAATCTATTCATCTAGTAAGAAAGTACTGAAGGAAAAGGTAACTTTACACTAAAACATGTTTTAATCTGGCACAGAGAGTTCATGGCAAGAAGAAAATACCCAATTTCATTGTACAATGACGATCCGCGTTAAGTTACGTCTCAATATTCTTCAGATTTACATTAGTAATATTTCAACAAATAAGCCCATGTGTGTACTTCAGCAGCTTATTTTGTCAAATTTTGTAAGGAAAATACGCAAGTATTGTACCTTCCCAAAATCACCAATATTCAAGCAAGTTTTTAAGATTGTTGTACAAAATTCCTACATACATTTATTTTTCACCACTGCAGTTCAAAGTTGAGCAGTAAGAAAAACGAAAAGTGAAAATTGTTAAGCGAATGGCTTTTTTGTCAATACATTCTTCTTTTAGATAAATATGAGACTTACTAAAGCGTAGAGTAACTATTCAAGATTAATTTGATGTACAAAAAGTATTACGAAGGCTATTATTCAGTAAGAAAAATGGAAAAGTCTGATGCAAGGTAGAAAATTCAAAAATTTCCGAAAATCGATTGTAACTCGTAACCTGTAACTTTTTGGGGAACATATGTTGTGTTCATTTTATAGGACCTGACCTAAGGTTAAAGCCACCACAGTTTGTCGGACTATTTACCGGACACCCTGTATATGAGTAGGTACACCCTGCCAAAATGTTACATGTTATTTTCTAATAGTTCAAATGGTTGCTTTACTTGTAAAAAGTTTAAATAACAGAATATATACTGCACAATTTCACATGCACATATTTCAAATGAAGTCTAGAATATTATATAAATATAGAAATATAGAATTCAGGCACACACCTATTACTGGTATATACAGGTGTTATGGGATGTTTGTTCTTATTTACTCGTGTGAAACAGTTTATATGTTTAAGGGAGTTTGTTCTAAGTAGGTTTATATATACTAGACTTGTTTAACATGTCTGCTTTTAAAACCAATAAAATTATATCAAATAATTTTGGTTTTATGATATGTTACGCCAGGGATTCTCCAAAACTCAGAATACCAAAGCAATTTGTGCCACCTTTACAACAATGTCATCAATACACGCAAATTAAAAACATAAGTAGTTGAAAAAATATTTAAGTCTTTATTTAACATTAAAATTTAATCCATTCAAGTATTAAGTCAGGTGATCTATACCGGACAATTTCCCAAGCCTACACAATCAATACCTAACCTACAAAAGAAATGCGGTAAAATGTAACGTGGCATAATTTTGCTTTAGTACAACTACAACAAAACGTCAGTAGGTTCTTCCTCATACAAAGTTCTACCAATGTCTCCACGTCGTATGCATCCTACCCTTGGCTTATTGTCAGTCTGTTTCCTGCAGGTGGTATGAATATGGATGTCTTTGACGGGTGTATGGTAGCGGAAGAACTGGCGTACGGGTGCACAGGCATTATGACAGCAATGGAAGCCAGTGGTCTTGGAGTGAGTGGCTTTAGTGCCCCGCTTAGCTTACTAACTCGCGAGCAGTACCTATATGTTACCTATTCAACTAACCATGCCTCGTTTGCTCATTTATTTCTATAATCATTCATATAATTAATTATTAGTGCTTATAATTACTAGGGAATATTTAATCCTTCACATTTTTAACGAAGCATTGTATCGTCTGATTTCACTATTTCCATGTAATGAGCATTAATAATTATCTATTCCATGAAAACTTGAATAATAGTGACTGTATTATCATTAAATTTATTAACATAGAGCACAATGATGTCCTAGGTACCGATAAAATAACAAACACATTTTACATACATACATAAATATCTAAAGTAATATAATCACTATTCTTTGATATAGCTGCTTTGGGATTGTTTAATAACCTACTAACTTATAAAGGGTATTATTGCATGTAATAATCTATATTCATATCCCCGACATACAGGGCTACTTCGGAGGCAGGGCGCAATTTTGTTCTATACTGCTATTATATAAAATAAACAAAATTAATTTTGCGGAAAATTCGGAGGAAATTACTTACGTATCCTTTTACATAACTACCATAAGTGTATAACGGTGATCATGATCACAGATGTGTTTTAGATACTAAAACCTTATTTTTTTTGCCCTTTTTGTTTGAAACAAAGTAAAAACCACGTCTTGTAAAGAATCTCTAAACTTACGAAAAATTTGCGCTCTGTCTCCAGAGTTACCCTGTGAGTTTATTTTAAAGCTTGTAATTTATTTAAGCTATATAATTTAATTTACGAGCACATTCTACTACATTATTAAATTGATTAGCTCAATACATATCACATTTATGTTACGTATATTAATATGTTTTTATGACCTTATGTTATATAGTATTAGTATTTTGTCTAACAATAGCTATTTGCTTAATTGTCAGCTATGTAGGTATATAGCAAATTGTCACAATCAAGTACGTATGGTATATTGTCGTCGTAATTTTTCAGCAAATGCCCGTCATTATTGCCGGCAACAAGGAACAACAGAAGAAATACCTCGGCAGACTCATCGAAGAGCCCATAGTTGCTGTAAGTCTTTAAATCATCTTCTCGAATAACATTTATTTCAGAACCGAAACTTTTACCTATTCAAGTAATTCGCAAAATAAATGAAGATCAGCCAGTCTTTTGTGGTTTTCATATCTTAAATGTCGTAAACAACACTAAAAATAGGTAGGCACTTTAGTAAACAAGATTTTGAACAGTCATAACAAAATTAGGCTATTTTTTCTTCCCACGGATCTAACACGTCATGCCAGTTACTTACCAGTTTGTTATTATTTAGGCTTATTGTGTGACTGAACCCGGCGCTGGATCCGACGTAGCCGGTGTCAAAACTAGAGCCGAGAAGAAGGGAGATGAGTGGATCATCAACGGACAAAAAATGTGGATCACAAACGGAGGGGTGGCCAACTGGTATGTAGCACTAAGTACATACAATTAGTTACTAAGGGGGAACTCAGGGACATAAACAATCTGGTTCTGCAGCCTATCCGTTGAATACAATTTGATATGCGCTTCGTTATTCAGGTATTTCGTGTTGGCTCGCACCAACCCCGATCCCAAGTGCCCTGCTAGCAAGGCCTTCACTGGTTTCATCGTCGAAAGGGAATGGGCTGGAGTCACTCCCGGACGAAAGGTTATAAATCTATACTTATATTGCTTATGAAATTGTTTCAAACTTATTGCCGAAAATTGTAAACAAAATTTATATGGTTTCCATATAAAGGTTGAGTTCGCTTGCGTTGTTTATTGTTTCAACTTTTTCGATTTTGTATGAAAAGCTTTATTTGCGCAATTTTTGGGAACACGAGGCTGCTTTAATTAAGTTGTAAATAAAGGATGATTGCGCAAACACCGTATTTTTCCGAAACGTGCTTGGTAAAATACCATTGGTTGGAAGGGGTGAATTTTCGATTATTAAAGTTTTTCCTGTGTTAATAGGAGCAAAACATGGGACAACGTGCTTCTGACACACGTGGCATCACGTTTGAAGACGTCCGCGTTCCTAAAGAGAATGTTTTGATCGAGGAAGGCGCCGGCTTCAAGATCGCTATGGGAGCATTCGACAAGACTCGCCCGCCGGTAACTTAATAACCACATAAGTATATATTGAGGGACTAGGTTCTAGAATATTATGTAGATCTCCATAATAATTCAGGACAATTACCAATTATTTAATATATTTTTTTTACATTTGCCTATCATTTTAATATTGTTTCTGAGAATTTAAACTCTTTTTTTTATTTTGGTTTTACGGATAGTCGACGCGCCACGAGTATAGGTTCCCTCGCTGACTACTACCTGACGTGCTATGGGTTCAATCCCCTGATGCGGCATACATTTTTGTCATTCAGATATATTGTAGTTTGTGTATGTCATTTGAATATTTGTAACCCTCTCAATATGGTTTAAATTTTATAGTGTTGAACGAATTTTTTTATTCGGTGTTTTTTTAACAGGTAGCGGCTGGTGCTACAGGTTTGGCGCAGCGAGCACTGACAGAAGCCACAAAGTACGCCCTCGAGCGCAAGACGTTCGGCGTGCCCATCGCCCGGCACCAGGCCGTGGCCTTCATGCTGGCTGACATGGCCATCGGCGTGGAGACCGCCCGCCTTGCCTGGATGAGGGCCGCCTGGATGGCTGACTACGGTACTAAACCTAAGATTTTATTCTTTGCTGTTTTGCTGTCCTATTTCTAAGACTTTCCCTTTCCGAAATCGAACAACCTGACGAAAAAAACTTTAGTTTCTGATCATATTATACAATTGGTATGTATAAAGTTATAAACTCACTATCAAAACCTAAAACCTTTTTTAACATTTTCCAGGCATTAGGAACACAGTCCTCGCTTCGGTAGCCAAGTGCCACGCTTCTGAAATCGCCAACAAGGCCGCCGCCGACGCCGTCCAGATTTTCGGAGGCAACGGTTTCAACACTGAGTACCCCGTCGAGAAACTCATGCGAGACGCCAAGATCTACCAGATCTACGAAGGCACATCACAAATCCAGAGACTTATTATCTCCAGGGAAATCTTAAACAACGCTATGCAATCTAACTAAACAATTTTTATCTATCTACCTTATATTATTATTTATCGTAATTTGGACACTTTGAAAGAATATATTGTCTTCGTCTTTATTACTAAGTAGAACGCAAAATTGTACAGTACCTATTGTTCGCTATATAAAAACAATAATCGCTGAATAAAATCATAAAATTTATACTTCTATTCTGGTTTTATTAAACCTTAAGTACTTATATTTCATGTGTAACCCCAACGACACGAACATTCTAAATTGCTTTGTTCCTTCCAGTCTTTGTTAAGAGAATCTCGGTGACTCTCAGCTAGAATATCTGATAGGTTAGAAATCTAGAATTATGAATTGAAGGAATAAGCAAAACTAAATTCAAACCTTACTTTATTTTGCTTACTATGAAGCTTTATTGATTTTCATTCCTAATTATTTATTTATTATGTACATCGTAACAGTTGTTCCACTATTCTATTCGTTGCAAACTGACGTGTCGTATAATTACTTCGTCGTTGAGTCGTAGTAGCCGTGTGGTTATACCATTGATATGTCATTCTCAAGATTACAGGTAGGTACGCTATCAACGCTGACCTGGTAGGTTATATTGCGACATTCAATGTTTTGTTTCCTTTGTTAAATATTACTTGCCCTAAATAAATAAATAGAATGGAGAAGTGGCTTGTATTTTACGAAAAATTGAGTTAGTTTTATATCGAAGACATCGAGAAGTTCATTATTATCCTGGTAAACCTAAACCTGATAGACTGGGATTTAGGATGGCAAAAGTAACAAAAAAATACATGAACCTTCCTACACTAGCAGCATAAACGGTCTAAAAATAAGATAAAAGATCTTATTTTTGTATAAGCTACAAAATCCGTAATCGCAGCCTTAAACTATATTTTATAATTCAGCCAGTTTTCTTATTTCAACTACCGTACGCTACCCTTTAAACGTCATGCACTAGCTTACTTTACTTCCGAAAGGATGTTTTAAGAAATTATATCTCTTGAATTGAGCAATAAAGACTTTCGTATTATACTTAGTTAACTATATGTATTTAATTTAGTTTTTCCAAACTCTAGTTATCTGGCGTTACTTATTCATTACATTGACCATAATCGCCGATCTAGCTTTAACTTTTGAAGACAAATAACTAAACTTTAATTAAGTATTGTACTAAATAAATATCTGCAAACAAGATAGTAGGTACTTAAAATATTTGTAACTTTTAGACCCAAAAAGACACTTGTTGTCACTTTGTCAGGTATAAATAAAAACTAAACAAATTAGTTGGCATTTTGAAATTAAAGCAAATTTGGTTTTTAGGGTAAGTAATAGCCTATGTTCTTTTTCCAGTTAATAAAGAACACAGTGTATTTCCATGTGTACCAAATTGTGTACAGAATGATCCGTTTAACCTTTCTGGCTTAATTGAGTAACAAACGTCCTTTTATGCAAACTTTCGCATTTTTAATATAATGCAATATTATACCCATAGATAAAAGCTTATTTATAATAGCTTCTAACCCAAAGTTCTAACCCTTAATTATAATAAAAGAGTCAAACTAATAAGGTAAAATAATAAATTCATCTATTTATTAGCAGCGCCTTTATGTCAAAGCAGTAGAATAAGATTGATTTCGTAATTCGCTGTTACCAGTTTCGTGCGGTCCTCGTCCACCGTACCTACCGTAAACACATAATTTTAGGAGTACTCTAACATTACGGCTCAATGTAGTCGAAAAAATGCTTAGTGTGTGACGTCTAGTCAAGTACAACGACATCTATCTATACCTACCTAACAACACTATAAGCGTCATCTTATTCGTGAGATAAACAAATACGCAACATAGATGGCGCTACAGAGCACCGGAAACAGTAACCCAAGTTCATAAACTTTTAAAATATTAAATACATGAAGAAAATGTAGAATATCTAAATAAGTTATTTTTATTTTATAGATGAATTAGTGCCATAAGTTAAATATATTAAAAGAAGTGCCTGTTAATAAAGTTAAACATTGCAATCATACTCATAAAGATTGACCTACATTCGGAGCCCTTGTGAAAGGATTGTGCAATAGAAACGGTCATTTATTACACAACACAGCATGTTCATAAGCAAACGTAGTCATTTTGCATCATTTGCATGTTTTTTTTAACTAGCAGGCGTTGCTTGAAATAAAGATTCGCTCAAGTACTCTTAATTGTTTTTCTTCACCCAATATAACATCTAACCGCTGCTTAAATATTTTTTATTTTTTTAAACAATAATCATTTCATTTGTAATCATTTATTAGCAAAATAGGTCATGACACAGTTTTTTTTCTAATTGGGTTATTTTCTCACTGCCCTTTACCGACTTATTTCAATGTCAGTCATGAGTACGGTAGCTCCATTGAACTCGAGTTATGTCGGTCGGAATATCAAAGTGTAAGTGAAGTGGCCTAGAGACCTACATTTGGTTTTTAAAACATATTATCGCCTTTTCTGAGTGAATTTTGAGATAAAACATAAGCTTATAAGACGTAGGTGATATTGTATAAGTTAACCGGGCGACATTACTCTGTCGCCCTGTCAAATTATTTGTGTATAATGCACGAAGACGCTCCAAAAATGAGTGTAACGCAAAGTCTAGCCGCCTCGACGAGCCAGGCGAAGAGTGACATCGTGACTGATGTCCCCGTGGACTATGATATTAACTCAACTGAACCGAAATCAACTCAAAATATTGAAATGGACCTAAAATTAACTTTTGTGAACCCCGCCAGCGGTAAGTGCACCACGCTTTATCTTAATTACTACTACTAGCTGCTCCATTATTTGGTAACCATCATGGAAAAATCATAATGAACAGTGAGTTTTTGTATCAGGCATGTTACACCGTTCATAATCAAGTATTTATGCCATTGTTTTTAAAAAATTGTATGTCTTATTCCACTGTAATAATGTTCCTTATTTCTTAAGAAGTTTTGTTTTCAGTGTCGATATTATTAGGTACTTAAGTTTTCAAATTGGAGTCTATTAAGATTAATTGGGGACATGAGGTCTTGGAGATAAATACCTGTACTGAATATCATTAGCTATTCAAAGAAGACAAGTGTTGTATAATAATACGCACATAGATTAGATAGCTCTACATTATGTATATGCATTGTACAGTCTACCTGCTCGTACGCTCGGCTGCACGGTGTGGCAACGCCGCATTGGTTTTTTCGCGCTATCCTGCGATAGAGTTGGCTGTGTGAAATAGTGTTAAGACTTACTGAATAATTGAGGCTCATAGAACATGTTTCGAGAATAATTTCAAATAATTTGATTGTATAATTTACTACATCACGGTGAATGAATGTACCCACTGTCAAATGGCTATGTAGTTTTGACGTTTTGTATTCAAAGGGCGAACGACGACGCATTTTGATTTCGTTTGGTGTCAGTAGGACACACTTGCTCGGCTACGGGCTGCAGAGGCTCGATCATGGCACTCCAGTTGTTACAACATACGAACTTTATGTCATACACTTTCCACTGAACTCTGTTGGTAGCCGTTGAAATTCGTCGTTTTAAAGGTACGAAATATTATTATTTTCGTGTAATACAATGCAGGTAGAATTTCTATTAGACTGACGTGCTATGTTCTATTTAGAATCTGACCAGTAATGTCTGTATTCTACTTAACTCCTTAAATAAATTATGTAACAATAATAGAATAAATACTTTAATCTATACTTATAATAAATCTGTAGAAGTGAAAAATCTGTACATTGAAATTATAAAAAAAATAAATGGCGGGGACCGACACCGAACCAAAAAGTGTAAAAAAAAATTTTTTGTCTGTCTGTTTGTTCAGGTATCACGCAAAAACTACCGGTTCGATTACGATGAAACTTGGTATAATTATTCTCTATTATCCTGGGCACCACACTGGGTAGTTTTTATCCCGGAAAAGTATAAACAATAAAAAACAAACTTAATTTTGCGGTTAAAAACTCATTGATAAGTTTTGTCATCCACGCGAACGAAGTCGCAGGCACAGCTAGTCTATAATATAAAAATGAATCGCTAAATGTGTTGGTAAGCGCATAACTCAATAACGCCTGGACCAATTTGGCCAATTCTTTTATTGTTGTGTTTGTTATTGTCAGGAGAAGGTTCTTATTAAAGAAAAAGTTTGAAATTTAAGAAAAAAAAAAATTAGGAAATTGAAGAATCCACCAAATTAAGATGACTTATGTTACGATAGTGATTTGTTGGATTCATCTCCACCCCTAATAATACAAAGGCACCGGGAACGGGACCTAGGTATTCACGCGGGTGAAACCGCGGGGCACAGCTAGTAGGTTATATATTGTTACATAGTTATTGATAATAATATGACAACTGCGTTAGATACCGTATTACAGCGTGGGTTTGTCTCAATAAAAATATATTGAGTAATAGTCACAATGGGATAGAAAACTGGATAAAAGACTAAAGGACAATGGGCATTTTGGCCCATCAGCGGCCACCAATGAAATTAGTATCATTTGACAGGTGAGTGCTTTTAGAGCAAATATTGTTCAAGGAGTACGATTAAATATCATTGGGGAAAAAAGATATAGGTAAAATACTATTTTAATGTACTACCATATTTTTTTCTTGCTACAATTTTTGATTTTTTATACAAAACAGACGAATAGTCATTGCATTTTGTTTATTTTACTGACGTATGCATCATTAAGGGCCGATTTCTCCAACGCCAGATAATTTTTATTCGAGAGATAAAATTCGTGTTTGACAGATTTTGTATTGAAGACCTGTCAAAAATTCTAAATTATTCCTCTGATAAAATTATCTGGCGTTGGAAAAATCAGCCCTTAATAAAGTAAATAAAATGTTGGGCTTAAATGTAAAATCTTTGACGATGATTAAACTCCAATCATATTGTAGTAATTAAGTTATGTACAATATTGTGATATTGTAATCTGAAATACGTGTTATCATTTCAAATAATTTCAATAAATCAACACCTTTATGAAACTTTTTTTTTAACCTATCATTTTCCAATATGTGTAAAATACGTATAAATAATAACATAATTATATACTTAAATTAATTATTATATCAATGCTACATCATCGCGAGTAGTACAAAATATTGTATTTAAGATAAAAACTGAAATAATTCCTTTAAATGATTTAATTCGATATTTTTATTAAACAATATCTACCTATAACTATTTATCCATGGAAGTGACAGGAACAATCTTTTGTAATCTTACTATATTACATAATTGCCTGCTGGGAAATAAATAGTACAGACGTGGCCGCCGATGGGACAAGCTCCATACATTTTTGCCCATTGTCCTTTATTTCATCAGTCAGTTACCTAAATCATATTAAAACATTTTGACACTCTTTTACGCATTTGTTGTTGTTACTCAAACTAAAGTTGTGTTCTACTCAAGCAAATCACAGTTCAAGAGTGGGGCTAGTGGCATCAAAAATTCGCAAAAAAAAATACAAATTATGAAGTCAGACGACATTTCATATCAAACGTCATAACTCTACTAGATTACATAAAAAGAAAAAATACGTATCTATATTATTTTTACTATAAGACGGAAATAAAAATAAAATTTGTCATCAAAACGAAGATGGGAAACGAAACCAAACGAAGATGGGATAGTGACGTATCGTTCAAATGTTAATCTTCTAACTCCATCATCAGACCAGCTCAATAGTACTAATAATATTGTATTGACACCAAACTTTCATCTCGATCGGATGCCAAGAAGCGGCTACTAATTTAGCTTGCATGATTTTACCCTTCGAATTAATCTATGATTTGAAATAAACAAACATTATTTTCATTGAAAGTTAATAAACGGTAGCTAAAATTAACTTTTGATTGGGTACAGCTACATCTATGTTCTTACATTTTAACAAAGAAATATGCTTTCATATTATGTTTAAATTCTTATCTCAATAATATTTCCTTTTAAACCTAACAGGACAGCAATTTACAAAGCTACATTGTAAATGAGCTTTCAGTTAAGTTAGACCATATTTTGGTATCCACCTGTCCCTATAAAAGTTTTAGGAATTTATTATTATCTTATTCGATCAACAATGCAACAACTGTTGATCGAAGATCATCTTTATCAAACATATATTATGCGAAACTGTGATTCATCATTATTTTCATCTCCACATTAACTTGATTTTATGCTTACAAGTAGTTGTTGTAAATCCGTAGAGAATCGCAAGAATAAGATAAGTAACTTTATTCGATTTGTTTGAAAAAATCCTTAACTTTCTTAACGCTTGACGAAACAATAAGTATTAACAGAAAAAGTTTCATAAAATGTTACCATAACTTGTTTGCGTAGGATGTTATTTAGACATTATACAAATTTAGAACATTAACGATATTTGAATTTCATTTGTTCAACCAAGCTAAAAATAATTAGTTTCGTTCACATAGGTAGGTAAAAAAAAATTTAAAACATGAAAAGTAGGTCTAACATAAAAAGAGCCAAGACTACTAACCAATAAATCATCGCTAAATATTTATTTACAAAATAAATACATAGTAACATATTATTCTAATGTATGGATTCGTATCTGGCCTATTGTTCTGAAAACTATGCTAACGTTTGCTCTACATGCTTACCTAAAACTTATCCTTTGTCAGACTTCGGGAAATATCCTGAAACTCGGCCAACTCAGATTTTTGAAGTTAGATTACAACACATGTTCTATAGTTATTCTCTTTGCTTCTATAATAAACAATATATTATTATAACACTGAAATCTTATCTTATCCTCCGAATGCCTTACACAACACACAACAATTCTCGTATTAAATCAGTGATTTATCAAAAACTTCTTTAATTAAGTTCTTAAGTACCGAATTTGTTTTTAAAACAACTTGTGTCCTCACGTCTAAATGTCCCCCATTTGTCAATTGGCTATGTGCATTATAAAGCTGGTGCAAGATGGGTTATCCGCTCTGGATCTATTGCGGAGAAGGTCTTTGTTACAAGTGGTTAAATCCTGTACACTAAATGGATAAGAACATTAACTCAAAAAATATGGTGTTCATTCAGTAGATAGGTTAAATCCTGTGCTAATCCTTGTATTAGGTACTAGCTTAATCGATTTACAGTTTGGTTTTTAGTTAGTTTTTATGAATCATTTCCCCAACGTGAAGCAATGTCTAATAGAGGAGGTGTATCAACGATGTATCTAAGTAGACTTTGAGTCTGCTAAACTGTTTCCACCGTAATGCTTACCTGTTAAGTTCCGGAAATACTGGCTGGAGTGACATAGTAATTCACATCAGTAAAGAAGACTTTCTACTCAACTGGCTTTCGAAGATACGCTGGTGGTAAGCACCAAATACTTAGGTGCTGGTGTCCTCACTGATCATATCATAACAATACGTAACAATCATAAATTATTCTTATTGACGTCCGCTATTGACAAAGTCACGTGGTGCCTGAGTTAAATGTTTTCTTTAAGTGGGCCGGGTGATACGAAGTTCACCTATAAAATATACACTTCTCATCAAAAAAATCGAAACACTTTCGTTTTTATTGTTTTTGTCCTAATTTTTTACAAAAGAGAATTAATTCCATGAAAAAAAAAACATTATTGTGTAGCTGGCAGTTTGGTCATTACAGTAAGAAGAAAAAAATCAAAATTCGAAATTAGAATTTCATTTGTTTATCCTATAAATGAAATTAATCACTGTTTTGAGACAAATGTGTATTTAGGGTTGGAGTACGTTTCTCGTTTAAAAACTAAAAATTAGCGCTTGTCTTTAAACTTTTTGTTTCTTATTTCATTTACTGTGACTTTGGGACGTCTGAAAAAACTTTTTTTTCTAAAACATATGGATACTTCGCCCGCAGAAGCCGCCCAAGTGGTGGCATTGCTGGATTCTGGACTTAGTCAGCGTGTTGTGGCTGCAAGATTGCATCTAAGCTTATCATCTGTTCATAGAGTCTACAAACGCTATCGGGAGACTGGTTCGTTCACGCGCCGTTCAGGATCTGGCAGGAATCGGGTCACTTCTGAGCGAGATGATCGATTTATTGTAACAACTTCTTTACGAAATCGACGCCTTAACGCTTTTCAACTGCAGCAGCAGCTTCGCGTTGTACGAAGAGTAGCTGTAAGTGACTCTACAATAAGAAGAAGGTTGAAGGAACGCGGATTGGCACCGCATAAGCCAGCGAATGGGCCGAAATTAACTGCAGACCATCGAAGAGCGCGCCTTAACTTTGCACGCGAGCACCTAACTTGGTCATACCTTGAGTGGAGCAAAGTACTGTTTTCTGATGAGTGTAAAATTATGCTGTATGGTAACGACGGAAGGAACAAGGTCCACAGAAGAGATGGAGAACGCTTTGCACAATGCTGCATTGAAGAAAAGGTCAGCTATGGTGGCGGTTCGTGGACGGTTTGGGGAGGAATCAGCGCCGACGGTAAGACAGAACTTGCCTTTGTGTCTGGGCCACGGCTGCCTGCACTAAACTCTCATCGGTACATCGAACAGTGTCTTGAACCTCATGTGATGCCCTATGCACATTTTATTGGCAACGACTTCATATTCATGCACGACAATGCTAGAGCTCACACCGCGGGCGTCGTACGAGATTATCTTACCGAAGTCGGTATCTCCATTATGGTATGGCCAGCAAGAAGCCCGGACATGAATCCCATTGAACATCTATGGGATGAATTAAAGAGACGAATTCGAGCAAGAGATCCAGCCCCAAAAACACTTAGCCAGCTGCAAAATGCAATCCAAGAGGAATGGGATAATATACCACAACATGTGATCGTGACTCTCATCCGATCGATGAAGAACCGTATGGAAGCAGTAATAAGAGCTCGCGGAGGGAATACAAGTTATTAAATAAACGTTTCTTACATTTTTTTTTCATTTACGCGTGTTGTTTTACCCATTTCCTTCATATTCCATACAGGGTAAAAATTACTCATTATACAAAATACGAAACCTATGAAGACTTGATTTGAATTTAGAACATTAACATTAGGATTTAAAAACCTCATACTACTCACTATTAAATGACATTTTACATTTATTCCTAAATATACACATTTTTCTGATAATCCTTATCAAATCATAAACTGCGAGGTGTTTCGATTTTTTTGATGAGAAGTGTATATATATTCACATCTAGCTGCTACAAAAACATCAACTGCTTAAAGGGGCATCGCCTTACAATGTTTCTACGTTTCTGTTTAATATTAATGTTATGAAGAATCCAAAAGTATCACTGTGCTTTATTTATTCAAATTAATGTCAATCCAATTCACTTTTAGGATTCCGTACCTCAAAAGGAAAAAGCGAAACCCTTATAGGATCACTTCGTTGTTCGTCCGTCCGTCCGTCTGTCGAGACCGTTTTTCTCAGGAACGCGTGGAGGTATCAAACTAAAATTTATATCTAATACTCAGGTCTACTGTCCTTTGGAGCTGTGAAAAATCAAACTTATAAGCCAAAGCAATCAAAAGAAACAGCCGTTTATGCCGCAAATTTTTGAAACTCGCACGGGATTCAAGACCTACAGGTTACTTCCCGTGAAATTAGAATCTTGAAATTTGGTACGAAGTAACGTCTTATAGTACAGATACAGGAAAAATTGCGAAAACCGTGAATTTTTAGTTACATCATATAATAAAAAATGTTTTAAAAACATTTTTAGTTACTTCCGCTTTTCTCATGAACGCGTAGAGGTATTAAATTGAAATTCATATCAAATACTCAGGTCTCTAATAACTAATCAAACTTTTATATCAACGCAATCAAAAGAAGTAGCAATTTAAGCCGCATATTTTCAAACTCGCAACTACTCGCGAGGGAATCAAAACCTAAAGGGTACTTCCAGTCGATCTAGAATCTTGAAATTTGGTATGGAGCAATGTTTAGTAACACATATAAAGGAAAAATTCCGAAAACCTTAAATTTTTAGTTACATCACATAAATACCTACAGGTTTGTACGAAACTCTCGGTGCGCGAGTCCGACTCGCACATGGCCGGTTTTTTTATGTTGTTAGCGTTGCAAATTGTAGAAAAGTATGTACGATGTCCACAACGTTTATCTTTGATGTTTCTATTACAGTAACTTCCGATGGTTTTTTGTCATGTTTTACGATCCCTGACAAATACATTATTAACGTAAAAGTTGTATGAAAAGATGGATGCATGGATTAATGTTTGTTGCTCCATTCAAAACATACTCTTATTATGATAGTTCATTATGATAGCAATTGACTAAAACGCAATCTTCGGTCTTCCATGTACGCGAAAGTGCCATCAACAAAACCTATATATATCATGTCAAAAGCTTCATCATTCATTGTTGTTAAAGCCAATATCTGGGCATAATGTTGGATAGAGCACTGTACGAACACTTAAATTAATACACGCTCGAAACGAGGTTCTTAGATGACTTTCCTCTACTAAGTGGTACCTCATCAGTCATCATATGTCTTGCGATCTACCGGAATGACACTTTGTTACTCGACTGGCGAATACGCCATGGATTATACAGCTTTAAAGCACACTTGCAAACAATAATCGCAGATTGTCTGAAACCAATTCTTGAAGTCATTCCATCCACTAGATGTAATTTCACTAGCTGATGTCTGTAGACAGCTCCATTGAGAAGCCTAACAGGAGGAGCAAAAAGAAATAAAACCACGGCCCGTGGTAGTAGTGGTGTGTGTGCATGAGTTATAGAAGGACAAATACCCTGCTGCATCACTCTCCCAATAGTCGAAAACACTCCAGAACACATCTGCACCATGTGATTGTGGAATAGATCCTCAAGTCATGGCCCAAATAATAAGCTACCCAGCGTGTTGCACCACCTGTACACGCGAGGAACTGTACAATGCCAATGACAGTGCTGCCTGCGTGACTGAGTACTGGTCAGGAAAAATATAAATGCTATTGATCGACACGCTAAGATAAATAAATTCACAGTAAAAGCCAGTTAAGTATTTTCAATTAGTTTAAGTAGGTATAAGGTAAAATTACATATTGGTTATGTTGGACTTGAGAATAGCAAAAATGTGTCCTACTTGTGTGTTTATATATATTTATTGAACGTTGTGTCTATAAAAAGTGGTTCAAAACTTGTGTGCCTAAAAGGTACACACTATCTTCCAAGGATGAGCTTAAGTGAAGATATAGTTACAAGTATATTACGCCTCGATGATTGAAAGCCTCACCAGTCACTAGCCTTTGTAGTATTTGATCTGCTCAGGGGTTGCTTTGGGTTCAAAAAAAAAATAAGGGAGAGATGAGACAAGAATAAACGGTCAGTTTTGTCATGAACATGAAAATGTAGAGTAGTTTAACCATTGCCATCGACCTCCTGAGTTGTGAAATCCATCAGAAAATCTATATTAAAAAAAAATAGAGCAATTCTGTTGGACCTTGGTCGTATATTGTGTGTGACCAGACAACGCATAACAATGTAACTTGCCCAACTATCAGCGATCAAGTTGTGCAACATACAATGTTTATTTCATGGAATTGCTCTTGAAGGCAGTTTCATAATATTGATAGACCACGTCAAATGCAAAAAGGATTTTGGTAAGGTGTTTGGTAGTCGCATATGTAGTTTACACATACAATAATTGTTTGTAGCGAAGACGCAGAACCAATAGCATTTTTAATGCGTTAGTCGTGTATCTGCGTAAGTAACCAGGTTTATTTACACGTTATTATTTTCAGAAATGATCGTCCCACCTTGGTGACTATTTATATCAAATTACATAAATGATATCTTGTGATATTGGATAACATATTACACGGATTTAAAATCATAAAAACAATAAAACAAGCCTCTAAACTTTCGCCTGTATTTATCTTATAGGCTCTTCTCATAACAACAGAACGAGCATTGATGAAAACATTTTATATCAATTAATTTTAATATTAGATACCTTAGTACCTATGTTGGCAAATGAGAAAATAAATATAGTACTGTACAGTTATTACCAAGAAACCTTCGAATTAGGGGACTCACTGAATTGATGGGAGCTACCCAATTACACGACGATATATGGCGCTAGCTAGTAAATTACACTAATTAGCAAAATAGGTTATGATGCATGCCATTAGCGAGCATGCAGGTACAAGGGATTCTCTACAATAGTTACTAACTGTATGGTATGTAGTTCATGGCACTTGCTTGTCTGCGTACAGCCTAATCTCGAGACTACGTAGCCAATCGACCGAATGGTATCAAATGTATCATAACTTACATACAACATTGTATTCATGATGATATGCATCACGCGACGTAGTAACTAAAATAGTAAATTATGTTGTTGTATGTCATTAATTAGGTACATGAATGAGGTAGATAATAATATATCACATGGGTGAAAATTTAATTAAATCATTGATTATATTTATTATTAAGCTCAAAAGTCGCAACAAATATTTTCTTACTATTACGCCGTACTATATAAATATAATAATGTCACGTTAAAAATATATTGTAAAAGAAAAACGACTCGCACTTAACTGTTTTTTATTTAATTGTAATCTTGAATGTGGAGCAAGGTTGGTGCGTTCGACTAACATTAAAATAGAACAAATAACTTACAGCACGCACACTTCAATGTACTCAGCGCTCGAGCTAACTACTCCACTGTTTAATCAATTGGTTTATTTATATCATACTTACTTATTTGATGACAACAAACCTATATGGACATATCGTTTAATTTTAATATTAATTAATGCAATAGATAATACTTATTTTAGCCACTGTTTATTTCAGCCTCAGGAGTCTAGTAATTTACATGAAAATAAAAATATGGAGACATTTATAGATATTATTTATAAATGAAAAAGCATTACGTAATAATTTAGTTGTGTCCAGGTATTGGGTCACTATTTATACTTGTGACTACAAATGTGTATGTAGTTTGGGAAACAACAGCTCAGCACTATCAGTGGACCTCGTCTGTGACCTAGTGACCTAGTTAAGCGTCAGAGTAGCAATCGTCTGTATCGTCCACAAGCGTACATCCACAACACACAAGCGCGTGTATACACAACAACACACGCACTCACACATCCATATGTAATGAAATACCTACGCAATACCGTCGGAGATACATAAAATTGTATTGAACGTAACTACGTTTATCATGTACACACAAACACAAAACAATGTATTCCTTATTGTTTTACAGAAATATTTTAACTGTTATTATAACATTATGCTTAAACGCTAACTAGTAATTGGGTCAATTTAATGTAAATATGTCGGGGAAAACACATTTGCTTGTATATTTATTGTACAAAATTGAATAGGTGAGTACTTAGATGTAACAAACAGTAATTTATACGAAAAGTAAATAAATAAACGCTTAATGCGGGCTACATTCTGATGGGCCAGTAAAAATAATTCGGATGACGCCCAGCCCTCGTGACCTGGCATACATCAGTTGGCGCCAACAACTGCGACATACTTTTCATGCTGAAAATTCCTAATTTACCCGAAACATGCTATCAAAACACCTTACAGACAATAAGAGTTAATATTATAATACAGTGTAGGTGGTAAAAAAATATAATTAATGTTATGTAGTTCTAGACAAATATTGAATGTATAAAAACGCCTCAAATCTACCTTATTGATATTTACAAAACAATTACATGATGTAAAAACAAGTAATTAGTAGGTAAATATTACGAAGGTAACACAACCCCTTAAAAAAAAATAAGAGTCTGCTTTAAATTCGTTTGACAACACTTTGAGCCAGTTACAACAATTCTTCATAATATGTATTTAATGACTGAAGAAAATTTATTTTTTTGTGATTTGCTAATTTTGGTTTCCTATGAGAACCAGATTAAAGCGGTTTTTATCTTATTGTTTATACTATCTTCTTGAATCCGCTCTGAAACAAAGAAATCACATTAAAACAATTTTGTCTAACAATAGTCTCGACTCCCAAGTCCAATTTGTGTCAGTTAGTACCAAAAATATCCAGAGACCATTTGTAAAAGTGCCTTGTACTTGTCCATAACTAACGTGTTTCCAATTCAAGATTTCAATCCAATGTTTTAAGTAATCTAAGTTTGTTAATGACTGGAGACCAAAATAAAAATAATTCCGTTTACTATTTTGAAACAGCTCATCTCAGCTACACTAAAAGATGAATGCGAAAACATGGATAAGCTAGATAATTATATTTATTTTTTTATTTATATATTTTTTTTAATATTTATTTTATTAAATATTAGACGGATTTTGAATGTACGAGTTCGTAGTTGCATAAATGCCTGTTGTTTAGAAGAAAATGTAACAACATTAATTAAGAATAAGTATGTTCATAAAAAATACTTAAAAAAAATGTGTATTTGTATTAAAGGAATTGTTTGAAAAGTTATATCTAGTTTTGGATTTAGTCTATCGGTCTGGTTTTAGTGTTCATTTTATTGACTGTTTTAGTTGTTATTCTTCTACGTAATTTAAATGCATAGATTCATGTTTATCGGTGTCAATTTAGGACGTTAGATCTAAGCTTAAGATTACATTTATAAAATAAAAAGCAATTAAGGTTTTTTAATTTTGAGTTAGGTATCGTAATGATGACTCTATCAAAATTGAAATAGATCGGGGTCGCGCCGAGCATGCTTTAGTGATTCCACGGCTTTTTGTAAAGGCAAGGACGCGACCGGGGTGTTTTCAGTCGGTGCATGTCCATCATATCCACACGTCGTGCCCTCAGCGTGGGTTGAAGTCAGATATTTTCATCACTGAAAATCTGAATGGAAACGAGGACAGATGGATAGCGCAAGGCTTTTATTTTTTTTCCTGTTGTTTCAAATCATATTTATCAATAGTCAGATATTTTCATCACGGGAAATCTGAACGGAAACTAGGATATACAGTTTTTTCTCTAGTTTTAAAACGTGTTTTACAAGTATAGGGATAGTGAGATAGCTCCTTCCGCAGCACATAGCTCGGTCTACCCACGTAACAGTTAGTAAGGCTTCCCAACGTAATTGAGAACCCATGTCCTTGATATTTCGTAATCAGAGACGCGTGTACGACCACTCTAGTGTTTATCACATTTTATGGGAATTATTTGCTGTGGTCATCAGATATTAAAATAAAAGGAATTCAGTCATATATTATTACCAACCCAGCTTTTTAAGATTAGGTTCAGCAACTAATGTGCTAATAAGGATATTAAAAAAGGTGAATTATGTAGTGGATAAGTTTAGTGTAAACTGTAATATAAAACGCTGAATTAGGTACTTGAAATTATTCGTGCATGCGTTTTAATATTCGGTTTAGCTATCACTTTTCATTAAAATAAGTATTTAGTTACTTACCGATGTGTATTAGTAAAATGCAAAAAGTCGTCATTAATAAAAAAAACCTTTTATATTCTTTGACCAGAAAATTTTCGTGAAACTAATTGCTTAACTAAATCGTAGATTTTCTTAATTTTAAGTGACGTTATTACCAGAGTCATTTGTTTATCGCCAAACTCCACAGTTAAGATGAATTTTGATTTCCATAATGTACCTACCTATGCATGCTGTATTGTAGACAATCATAATTCATACTTTCAAATCTTGTAGAATTGCAAACAGCGAGGCTTTACTATGAGTGACGTTTGATTAAGCACATCTGACGAGAGACGTCATATTATTTTAATTTATAGGAGCCTAAAGTCTTATATACCATTTCAAATAAGAAATGGGCTCGTATTACACTACCACAGAGACACTCCTTGAGACTTGACAGGATTTGCTATATATAATAATAATCTGGTACAAGCAGCTTTTATATTTATTTTGATAACAATTTCTGTGAATTCAGAACGCGAAATTCTATAGATATGTAATGGCTACTTGCAGTTTATTGATTCAGTTTGCAGTTAAGTGTAAACCATTCAGCTTGGAGAAAGAGCCATCCTTTCACATCAGCTCCTTGCAACGACATTAAATACGGGATGTCGCTCATTTTCAATTGAATCATGACAGACCCTACGTATTTTTTACTTTCTTTTGATGTCCAATTCATATTCATTTACGATTAGAGTATGATCAACCTCTATCTAACAGATCTTATCTTCTTATATATAAAATTCTCGTGTCACAATGTTAGTTACCATACTCCTCCGAAACGGCTTGACCGATTTTTATGAAATTTTATATGCATATTCAGTAGGTCTGAGAATCGGCTACTATCTATTTTTCATACCCCTAAGTGGTAGTAGGTAGGTAGTAGGCAGGTGTTAGGTAGAAAAAATTGCATTGCAACGCATGCCGGGTACAGCTAGTTAATTTATAAAATACTGATTTACAAATGCAAATAATAACATATTTCATGCATGTAATTTTTAAAACAAAAGATTATGGGGAAACCCGTAACACTAAATACTCGTATAACACTTGTGGTATGACACTTTCCTACGAATACTGAAATGGTAATTAACTTTAAGACGTTCTTAAAATTAGCTACTTTATACCTTAAAATGACAGAGACAGCATGTGACATAACAGCAACTTAAAACTGATCGACATTTTAGTATTGGGCCATTTTATAACTTGAATAAAGCATAACTTTTCAATATATAAATACAATGCAGAATGACGAACGGAAAATGTCGTAATGTGCTTATTTTTTCAATAGTTTTGACACCTGGGGCCTTGTTTCGTTAATCGGCTTCGTTCCCTGTTCGTTCCTGCCTATATACAGATAACAACGTTTATACAGAGTGCTTTTTACGCAACTCTGAACACGTGAATCGTCTTATTTGTATGAGCTTCTTTGTCTCGCGGAGTTTGCCAATAACTTAGCATATAACCTCGATTTGAAAATCTAGCTATTTTTTTGTGTCATGTTTATACATGACACAAAAAAATACATGAAATAAACTTTATCATATAATTAAAATCTTTAATAAGTAAATGAAACTGAAATTAATTCGCAAAGAAACAAATGTTTGTTAACATAAATTAGGCAACTCTGTTACGAATATTGTGCAATACAGTACAAATGACTTTCCCCTGAAGTGATGGCATATGGCATGTGCATGAGTGTACCGCTGTACGGCTGTACAAGTGCGACTGCACAAGTAACTTTAGAATAGTGGAGGCAGCGTCCGGTTTTTGTGTATTCAAAACGACAGTTTGAGTGCTATCTGTGTCAAGGTACGGATCGACTCTTGCGCAAACCGTTTTTTAATACTACGCCTGGTTGCGAGGTAATTAATTCGATTCGGTGTCGCAACGAGTGATACTTGTAGTTTTCGAGTATTTAAAATATTTTTCGTTTATTTGATGTGTTTAAGAATAAGTTGCTAATTTACTAGCCACCAATAATACATTAGTCAGCTACTTGTCATAGCGTGGTATAAAGATATAAAGTGATGACATCAGCGGCATCTAGCTTACTTCGAGCGATTACATGCATTCACTGCTATAACTTGAGCAGGCCACTAAAGTACTTAGTAGGTCGCCCGCTAAGATTACCAAGAACATTCGCCTTTTTTGGTCATGATCTCGTTACGGTATAAATTAATCAAAACAAATTAATGTTTGTTTCTTTTAAAATGCAGCCAGCGACATTTTTATGGATATACAATTAACTGCCTACTTATTAAAGGAATTTAATATTGATTACCACCTAGCCATTTTTTTCGTTTGTCAATCCGCACATGAAAGCCACCACCTTAGAATTTATATTTTTGTGAATTCTTCTTGGAAAGTTTTCTAGAGTAGGTAGGACACCAAACTTTTTTACTCAAGTAAAAAACTGATTTTATTAACACTCGTAAATTAAATAAATAATTATGTACTTAATTTTTATATGTATGATTGAAATAAAAGGCAGTTCACAATGCCCCCTTAAGATCTCGGTGGCCCTGCTCTCGATAACTCTCCTTAGATGGCTCACCAGCAGACTAGGTCGAGGAGAGCAACTAAGATGTCAGTGTCATGATTTACTATGCGATCCTGTGCGCAGTTTGATGTCCATTGCTCGCTTTACTGCTGCAGTTCTCGAACTTTCATAAACAAACGAGAACTAGGACCGTATTGTAAGTAATTCTTGCATTTATAAAGACTAAGGTGGTAAAGTGGTATAGGACGCAGTGTGTGGTCAGATTGTCAGACGGATACTGCATACAAACTTATTATGTTGTGTTTCTTGGCCTTCTCAAGTTGAAGAGTCAGAACTTTTTATTGTTATTATAGACATTTAACACTTTAATTAAAAGGCACCTACGAAGCAACTTAAGTAGAAATATGGGGTTATTTCTATTTATATGTTTTTGTAGGTCATTGAAGGTGTGCCCTTAATGTTCTAGACTTATAGATCCAGATATATAGAAAGGGGTGAAAAAGAGGCTGCCTCGTAGGGTGCTTGAATCATAAAAATATACTAATACTACGATATAATAGATGTTCCAACCAATTATTTAACTTTTGACAAATGTAATAATGTCTAAGAAGTTCATTAAATGAAATTAATTTATGAACATTGCCTTTTTACGAGCTTTTTTTAAATATTGCCTGCTTTTAAGTAAGAATGATGAAATACACCAGCTAACCCGAGATTCGTCCTATCAATCTATACAAAAATATATATGCAGCCAAATCGGTCGAGAAATTATTTCTTAGTAGATTTTATTTATATAAAAAAAGATTTAAGCGCCTGAGTGTACTTGAAAAACAATATGAAACATTAATGAAAAATAGTGATGGCTTCCAGCAACTGCTAACTGACCTTCATTAATTATTAGCACTTCATGAAATAAGAAAAACATTTAGCAATGTGTTAAATTAATTTAATCTTTTAACAAATAAACCCGTATCCGAAACAAACTTTGACAACACAAAAAATCTGTCATAAGTTAAATGGTATCTATAATATAGAATAATGTTTAAACAAAAATTACCTACTAAACCTAAATTGACTGAAGTGGGTCAAGGCAGCTATTCTAGTAAACACAAAAATTTTCCTAATGCATCTTCCAAAACTATTTTCCTGTTATTGTTATAACTTCCAGATATTTGATCTTATTTAATTTGAATATTTTACTCGCGTTACCGCCGTAAACAGTTCATTCTGGAATGAAATAATTAAATTAGTGAAGATTCCAATACTTTTGTTCAACAAATTAAAGATGGTGTAAATGATGTGAAAGCGTTCATCAAATTTACTTATATTTGTTACTAACAATCTTTGAAATGACATGGCCTGCATGATCAACCTACCTCTCCCCTTTTGAGTTTTATGTCCATGATTTTATTTATCACAAATCATACGAAACTGTATACGAGTTAAGAACGAGTTAAAGAAATTTATAGGAACAAAATAGTGAATATACTTAAAAAAAATAAAATAAGTGCTTTTGATCGATTGATTTTGTAAATGTAGGTTTCATATTTCATATAGTAATACTCCTCCAGGCGGCATTAAAAAATTCCACCATGGATACACATGTTCAACAACACACCAACCCACTCATGTTCGAAAGGATTGTGGTACTTAACTATTCATAATAATATGTTCCAACGTTTACTACTGTTTGTCTTATGATTATCAACTAGCCGCTGCTAGCAAATGCACGGCAATTTTTATAAAAATATTATTTCTGTTTGTAATTAACTGCCATATTATTTCTCTCCTCTATTGTCTATTGTCGGCATTATCGCCCACCAGCAGACCGTAGGACCGGGTTGTACACTTGATGTATGTTTGAGACAAAAAAAAAAACAAATATTGGCGCGTGGCAAAAGATATCCAATAAAAAATTAAAACAATTTATAGAAATAGTCATTCTTGGAAATATTGTGCTTGGCTGCTTCTCTACAAAATGACTTTTCTTTCATTTTGTAGTACATATTAAGTGCTACTGAAGTATCCTTTAGGCAACTTTAAAGATTAGATTAACGATAACCTCAACCTTAAAGGAGAATCACGTGCATTGAAATATTGAACACCCTGCATGTTGTCTCACTCTACAACATGCAGGGTGTGGTATACATCGAAAACTAAGGGCAATGCACACTGCCTTGTAACGTGTAATTACGGGCACATTTCAGTGCATTAGACCATATAACTTTATGCTATCGACCTAACTAAAAGCAGGATACGTGCGCTTCTCATGCAATCACAATTAGGTACATAGGTACCTTAAAGTAAATGAAGTAAAACGGACTACTTGGGCCAGATTTTCTCATATAAATATAAATAAATAAATATTTACTTGTCAATTGAATGCACTCTCTATTTAATGTAGCATTATGTGCACGATACTGTACATCCAGATCGCTGTGCCTTGAAGGGGACACATTAATTTTTAAAAATTGAAGGGTGTTGTGTAGTGTATTTATTTATATTATTCAGTATTGACTACTATTACTTAGATCAATTTATTAACAATATTATTCAGTATTGACTACTATTACTTAGATCAATTACTATTATTAACAAGTTTTATACACCCTTACTGAAACCCGTGCTGGAACTTAACTTTAACCTTGGCCAATGCATAATACAGAGAAATTGTAAAGTTCAAAGTCTAGTTAAGTCATTATCTACTTAGAAATGATTGCAACCTTTATCTATTATTCAGACGAAAAGTGATAATTCACGTCACGTGTTCTTTTCCAATAATATCTACATATTGATCAGGTGGGTAAATGGGACCATGGGGAAAGAGTAGTCCCATGGTTTCTCAGTTGATAAATGTCATTTAACCCACAGATTCAAAGACTGTTATTGTAGGTTTTTACTCTTTAGTGTAAAAAATTCATAGTAACGCGACGCGAAGAAGGTAATGTGTGTATCAGCCTATTTATGATTTTGCCTTCGTGGCATTCTAGAAACAAAACACGTATACCGATTTTGAAGATTGTTACGTTGATTGATTTGTCTTTCAGAGTCTCTAAGGAAATGACATAAGTAATCAAAATTCAAAATGGCGTCAAAAGAATTATAGAAAAAAAAGAAGTTGACGAAGTATGCCAAATGGGGTATCATTGAATAGGTATTTGAAAATCATCTTTTTTTTTTGTAATTTTTTATTCCGAATTTTCAAATCAGAATTAATCTTATTTATTATAACTTTATTTTATAATGTAATAAGTAATAAATAAATAAACTAGACGGCAATTATTTATCATTGTAGAGCTCTTAAAATAAAAGGTGAATTCCTCAACTACTCTTTTTCGGCTTCCTTTTATTTTTTGGCTAGGCAGTTTAGTTTTCTAATTTATATATTTAAAAAGTTGAATTGAATAGACAATGCTTCAAACAATTTTGAAAAATTCGGTTCATTATTTAATCTCGTAACTGAAAAGTAGAGTCAGATGAATTTTGGTGATTATGATTATATTGCTGAAGTGGGAATTTACTGGTGTGAGAGTGTCCATTATCATATGTAAATCTTGTCGAATTCTATTTTCTTACAAGTATAAACTTCACAGTAAGCGATAATCATTTCAAATATAAAGAGAGACAACGAAAAACTTGAATTCGTAATATGTGCCGAAAACTAATGAGCGTTGCTTGATTTCCCTGGGACCCATTGATCAGATCCTTACCAGATGACCATGTGACCACCTGTCAAACAAAACAATATATTTCTAAAGAGTTCCAGGCGTGTTCGAGTAGTCAGAAAATGTACAATTCGAATAATTCTAACTAATTCAGAAACTTGCATTTTGTTTTGAAGTTGGTTAAAAAGGTATGTTCCTCTAAACGTAACCTTAATTTCTGTTTTATGCGAAAGGATTCCTTAGAAGACACTTTCTGAGTATCTTATTAGTTGCATATTGATATGAAGAACATTATTTACTCTGAGGGACTACTAACAGCTTCTCGCAATAACTGCAGCTTATCTCTAGTCTCAAGGTGTAACGTCACTATATTCACGTCGACTACAATGGCGCCTGACCTTCGCCTACTTATTCGCTCGTTCGGATCGAACCACCGTGCACCGGGCGAATCTTTTCAAAACATATTCCGTCTCTTTCTTTCATTTTTAAGTGTGGTATTACACATAATTCGTATTACAAAACTGTCCGGTACGTATTATATGAACATATGTAGTTGTTTTTTATTTATTTATACATTATTATGGTCATGGTGAGTTTCGTGCTAACATGAAAACTTGATTTATGTTGTTCTGTTACTTTATAACAAATTTTAAAGTATACATTTAAAATGTAACAGGTAGGTACTAGATGACAAGTCATCTACATCAGAACAAAGGTGTTGCAAGCAACACCTTTGTTCTTATCGTTAATTTTATATAGAAAATATTTTGTGATAGATCAAGATTAATAAATTATTCACGGTAAAAATGCTGCATAAGGTTTTACAAGTACCTGTCTGTTTAGGGCCATTACTAAAGAATATTTCATGGACTATTACCTACAGTTGATTCCAGTTTAGATTTAACGACAGTATGTTAGTTCTTAAAACAAGCTAATTTAATGTTAATAGTATTGCGAAGGCTGTTTTTCGCGCACTTGGCTTGTGCTGGTAGTATTTCATCTGGTAGACATTACAACATACTGTACGTACGGCCTACGGTTAGGTCCATATCAAGATACGTATCAAAATTAAAATGAATATTCCAGTACCTCTCTTTGTACGTAAACATTGTATGGTGGGCGCTGATGATTACCCGTATTCACAGCCACGCTCCATAGCTCAAACATATGTTATTAATTCGATAGTTGTATGCCGGTGTATTTTACATTTTCCTACCTAATTGGCATAACTAATACAACACTGCGCTAGACAGGTGATGTTTTGACAATCGGACTAAACATTTGTCAAACGCGCATAACCACTATGTTCATAGCAAACATGGTTCGAATAAAAATAAAATATTTTATGTAACTGCTTCGCACGTGAGGAATCATAAGTTTGATTTTATTTATGTATGTACATAATATATCATAATTTGAGCGTTCGCTTTTGATTAGTTACCCTAGACTTTAATAAATAGCCGTGCACGTAGCACGAATGTCATTAAATATTTCCACATGATTATGTATACTGTGTATAGTGTTGTGTGACCTACATTACAGTGTCCACTGCATTTCTGTTATCCTCTGTCCTGGATTTTATAAACTTGACCTACTTGCAGCGACATATGGATATACACTGTTTAAATTATATAAACAGTGTATATGACTGCACTACTAAGTGGTGGAAACACGATTATGCGTATGCAGTGCGAGTGCCAGTGCATGCGACGCATTCACGGTTACGTCAAGGGTAACGCGGTTGCATAATTGTGGCCATGCTTTAGCTATTTATCTATGTTATTTTAATATCTTGATTACCTAGAAATAACACTACTTATTATTTTGTTTAGTCTTGCTCAATATCGATGAATCACGTTTTTCTTTTGATTGTCCTCCATAAAGCTCCTTAGGCTATTTACAAAAAGCTTACCGAACAATAGCACAATGGCTCATTTTTTCATTTTAAACTTACTCAATTTAAGTACCTACTTATTTAATAGCAATGGTGTAAAAATAATAACCTAACTTTTCTTCAAATTTTACGAAACTATTTCAAAGTTATAATATCTTGAATGCCCTAATTTTCCACCTAGATTGGATAAAATTTGTTCACAAAAGATATACTTAAAAACTCACTCTTTCAACTGTTTTACAATCGACGCTTAACACATAAAAATACCATATAATTAAAAACCTCCCTATTCATAGCATGTTTATAAAGCACGTGACGCGCCGTGTATCCTTTAAAGTAGGCTTAAATTGGCTGGTCTAGTCAATGAGATCTAGCTATTGTATATAGCTACGCCTCAGCTAGAACAGATGCCGGAGCAAGGGCAGGGCTGCCTCGCAGCCGTCTGCCACCCACCCCACCCCAGCCGCGCTCTCGGGGAGGGGGGAGGAATCGCATTCCCTCTGACCCACTTTCAGTGTGATCATGACCCATTCGCCTTGTTCATCTGGAGCGTTATTAAATCATTTACATATTTCCAAGAATATAAATTTATGTTACGCAATAGTCTCATCTGCGGTTATACGTGTTACTTACAGCTTGCGTGTGCTTTATTGAGTTATAGAATGAATCGATTCAATTTGATTGGAATATTTTTACTAAAATTCCAATCAAAATTTATGATAACTCGTTTAGATATTTAAAGGACAGCATTCACGTAATATATAGTTTCGAAACCAAAGTACAGAAATATCCGTTCAGGAACGATCGTTAACTCCCAGTTGTTTAAATCCCCCTGACCTACTTTCGTATAAACTTGGCCTATATTCACGTCCCAGACGTTGCTCATGCCGATGTTATAGTAAAATACATCCATTATAACTAAGCTTTAGTACACAACCTAGTTTTCCTGTACACCTCACTGTAGCGAACGTAACGTGAAAATTATTGGAATCTCACCAATATTATTTATAATTATTCTTTATGCTATTATAAACGTTGTTTTATTTATGTGGTTGTAGAAAGTAGGTCATGCTTTAGTTAATTAAAGCAACAGGCACCTAAGTTATATTCAAAATGATCGAGGGAACAAAGGGTAAATTTTGTCGCTGGCACATTTTGAAATCGTACATGAAAATACAAAATTAGATTTTAACATTTTGGAGCAATTTACAGATAACACTCATAGGAAGTTCACTATAAGTCTATAAGCACCAATCAAAACTATATTCTCATAGATACTTATAATGATCAAAATCAATTCGATTCAATTGTTTACTCCATCTTATTTCTTAATCATCAGTTATCCTTTAACTGTGAAGAGACTGATATGGCCATTACTGTTCAGTAATTAAATTTAATTAAAATCATCTTTTTTCCGGCTTGGCTACTAGCAATGACAAGGCCTGATTGTTCCGTTTTCTTGAACAATGATAAAAACAATTCAGCCTTACACAGAAAGGTCAACTATAAAACAATAGTAAAATTAAATAGTTAAGATCGATTGATACTATTGAATTATTTGTTTCACGGGTATTCAAAACAACACTGATGAACCTTGACATAGTCGCTTGGGGCCTAAATGCGCGGGAAGTACACAATTATTTTCTAGTTAGATAAGAATAATGACGTGGGTACCTACTCACTTTAACAATCTCTGTAAGTAGTCAAATGGAATGATATGATATACTCAATACACGATATTTTTTCACTCCCACATTAAAGAAACGGAAAATTTCGAAAATGTTTTATTACAAAATTACAATGAAATAAAGACATATGAAAGAAAACTGTGGGCGCAAGGAAAAAGCCACCATGGCGCCTTTGTGAATGAAAATAATATATTAAATTTTCTTGAAAAATATTCATTGATGCTTATTCATATTTGAAAGCAGTATTACGTCCTTTTCTCCAAGGTTTAGGTACCAATAAGATGTGGGCCCACCCACTGAGCATGTCAATGTGGAAAATATGAAAGCAATTTATTACAAAAGCTCTCTAATGATCAACACAGTAATCTTGTACAATTCCAGATCAAAATATTTTCTCAAGAATACCATATTATTTCAATAATAATTTTAGTACTTATTTGGTTGATTTTGATTACCTGTTTGTTTACGATTCAACATTATGCATTTATTACGATATAAAGGAATACAGAAAAGAGAGAGAGCTTTGCATTATATCAGAAAAAAACCCTTTACTTTAATAATGAGCTTCTGTTCAATAACGAATTACCATGTTCATACATGTATGTATATAATAATAATTACCATTTATATGTCCCTTTTCTTGAGTTTCCGCCTTTTCATATTATTATCAAGGTTAATCAGGGACATGTAGATTGATCTGGGGACTAAAACCCCTGTATCTACGTTAGAACTATTTGCGGAGCATCGAGTAATTAATTGATAAATTGCAAGTAAATAGCTTAGTAACACCATAAACAATCTCGACATTGTCGTCGAGAGACAACGTAAGTAATGAAATTTCCTGTATCCACAGTTTACCGACGCTCTATTATAATAAAAGTTTTTTCTTAGAATATATTAAAGCAGTGCGATTAAACCCTTTCATGTATCTACTATGCCCTTAATATAGATGGCAGTTAGCCAATAAAATGTAATATTTAGTAATCGATTAGTGTAACAGCAACTTATTCATGGAATCGATATACTAACGGAACTTTTTGCAGTATCTATAAAAGTATTATATAGGACTAGCTGTGCCCCGCGGTCTTACCCGCGCGAATGAAAATTCATACACTATCTTTATAAATTATAGCCTATGTGTTATTCCGATGTCTAAGCTACATTATTGTAAAGTTTCATTAAAATCCATTCAGTAGTTTTTGCGTGAAAGAGTAACAAACATCCAAACAAACTTTCGCATTTATAATATTAGTAAGGATAGTAAGGATACAACACTAAATTCATCAATATCCTGAAAAACCTAGCATCAAGCATGTTACTTTTTCACGTATGAAACACGCAACTGATAAAAGTTGGCATGGATAACTTTATCATGATAACCGACATCCACCCGGGCGTGGGCAATGTCGTGGACAAAATAATTTTCAGGTAAAGACTTACAATTGCGAAATAAATTGTTTATCGCATACAGGTCAAAACATTGGTTTATACATATTCTTAGACGTTACGTTAACTAAAAAAAAGATTGAAGGATTTATACTTTATTTAATAAAATCCCAAACATGAACAATGTAATACAAATTCCGATAAAAGGAATCAATGCTCAAAAAAAGTATTAATTCTTTAATTCCGAGTTTTTTCATATTTATTCACCTTTTAAACCTTCTCTGGACTTCCACAAATAATTCAATACCAAAATGAGCCAAATCGGTCCAGCCGTTCTCGAGTTTTAGCGACACTAACGAACAGCAATTCATTTTTATATATATGTTACTGTAAGGGTGCGTCCACATCTGACGAACGAGCATCATAAGAGCAGCTCGCGAGCCGTTCGCGAGTCGTTCGCGAGCGGTTCGCGATCTGCTCGCGAGCATGCCGCGAACGCACTAGTGTAAATTACGCCGTCTGACAGACGTGCGCACGCCGCTTGCGGCATTCTCGCGAACGGCTCGCGAGCTGCTCGTGTAATGTTCGTTCGTCAGATGTGGACGCACCCTAAAAGCCCAAACTACGGTAAATCCTAAGATTTACCAGTAAAACCTAAGATTTTCTTCATGGTTAATGTCCAAAAATGTTTGCGATTCGTACTATAACCACCATTCACTTGGTAAATCTTAGGATTTTCATTAAAGGACAGTAAATGTTGAAAAAAACAAACCAACATCTACCAGCTGGTAGATGTAATCTATAAATAGCACGCAATTGTTAATAAAGATAAATTTTGAATTACATACGTCGTCGATCGCTTCGCTCGCTCGCTCTGTTGCAAGGTCAAAATATCTAACCTAACCTAACCTATTGATCCCTGTCACAAAGTCGAACCTAACCAAGCAATGGATTTCTGGGCCTATTCTATAAGTTGGGCACGACATGATTTTTTAACATTTACCATGCCTTAATGTAAATCCTAAGATTTACTAAGTGAATGGTGGTAAAAGTACGAATCGCAAACTTTTCCATTAAGAATTGGTAAATCTTAGGTTTTACTGGAAAATTCTTGAGATTTACCGTAGTTTGGGCTTTTACAATAACATTTACATAGATTAAATGCCCGGCATGGTCAAAACATCCAAGTTCACATTTTTTCATAATTTTCCTTTTAATTGTACGCCGTTAAACATAACTATGTCCACTGAAGATTATTGACTAATGACTTATATATTTAAAATTAATTGCTAAATACATATTCAGCAAGGTTAAAGTAACTATGTAGATTTTACCTTTCAACTTTGTGCAATACACAACCTTGACACAGAAATGTTTCGTCAATTAATAGAAATTGAGATTTATTTTTTCGGTGAATTGAATTAGTATTTAAAAACAGATATGAATGTAGTTGAATGCTCAAGGTTGAGTACAAAAACGCAATTTCACAAGGTCGACATATTTTAGAGCATAAAATTATTATACGCTTATCATTGCATACGGTATTGCTGCTGCCGCTGCAATGCTCAACTTTTGCAGAATTTTTGTAATTGTTATGTACCTTTGTAATTGGTGTTGAATTACGTGGTTATCTTCACACAGCGAGAATTTCTTGTTGAGTTTTATTTCAATTGTAGGTTAATACGATACAGTAAAGTAATAGACAGGTACGAGTAGGTGTATTGCTTTACGTTGTGTCAAAGTTCTAGGCGATTCTGTATCATAGAAGCGGGGCTCAGCTATTATGAACTACGTTTAACAGGGTACATGTACATAAGATTACACATAGGTAGGTAGGACGTATCGACCTCGCCAGACCAAAAGCAGTACCACTGTCACTGGGTAAGTGTGTCAGTGTGCCAGTAGGGCGCGCGTCATCCGCGACCATGCCTCTCCCCTCGCTCACCCGCCCCCCGTCTCCCGCCGTCCAAGGTCCTGAGAGACTGCAGCTAACATTATTTATCAACAATTTCTAAATAAGGCGAAGGGTTACGAATTCTTTACATTACCTAGAACACTAATTGGTTCATAAAAGTAAAAATAATGTCAACGTGATCGTTACATAATGAACAAAATGCAATGAAAAGTATTAAATATCAATTCAATAACGTGTTTATCTATACACATTTCGTAATGTGATCCATACTTGAATCGTGTAGGTATTGTTAAATAATTTAAATTCACGTGATTTATGTAAAGTTGCGTAAGTGTGTGTTCATGTGGAATGACAGTTAATAACAGCAGGGCTTTACCAAGAACATATCCTGATTCTGATGATTAATACGGCCGAAGCGGACGCGGATACAGTCTCGTAGCTGGTCTTTGCTCACATTCACAATCGATATTCTATATTATTTTAATTTATATTTTCTTTAAACTTCCCTTTGCTAATAATAACAAGCGTGAAAACGTAGGTAACATATTTTCAATTAATATTATCCTAATATAAAATATAGGTACTTTTATTTTATATTCGTCGCATTTCAGGACAAGTAATAATTATGTAAATCAATACTCTAGAATCACTAGTTAGTACTTCGTAGAATGTGAAAGGCTTTCATTACTGATTAATGTTTAAAATGCACAACTGTTTTAAATGTCTAACTATTTTAATTATATTATATTACTTAAAACTTCATGAATCCAACGGAAATGTTCTAATAATATGGTGTCCTAGAAAGTTAGAACGCGTACCATGATTGAGGACATTATAAAAGTAAAAAATCAATCTCCTATTTATTGTAGTTTTTAATAAATAGGTATCAGATGTGTCTATCAAATTCATTAAAAATAAGTATTTGCTACAATAATATTTAATCATGGGTGTTACAAAAAGTTCAATAAAAACCTTAAAAACATGACTCATATTGAAAATATGGATTATTCGTCAACTCGACACACAACACTGGACACACGTGTGTCCAGTTGGTGAAACTCAAAATTAGTATCACTTATTATTTCGTCATCTGGACACACCAAGTTTTTACGTGTGTCCACATAGTGTAACTTAAATTAAATCACTTTTATGTTATCGTCAACTGGACACACGTTCATATTTTACTTGAATTCATGAGAAAGTACAGTCACGCAGATTAATGTTCTGTTTCACAATCATTATCGATAACTAAACGTTGCACTGTTGGGAAAGGGCGGTTTTATATGTCATTGTAAAATTATTCACTATTTCTGAATCGGGTCGCAAGTGGCCAGAAATCGAAATAGATAGACAGGTTTGGAGGTCGGAGGAGGAGGCCTTTGCCGAGCAGTGGGATGCTATGTAGGTAAAAAAAAACTGAATTTAGTAAGTATAAAAGTAAGTAGGTATGTAAGTAGTAATTAATGATGACTTCGGGCTTCATTTTGGGCAGTCCGGTTTCTCTATTATATTTTTTTGTAGGCCCGAATTCTGATGTGTGACAGGTTGACAGCATGTAGTACATCTCTTATGTCTTTATATTTTAACGCCATAAGTGTTTTTTTATATTTTACGTCAATTTCTGGGATTTAAAATCTGTTACACCGGCTTTCTTTAGCCGATCAATTCTAGCCGTACCACATGCATACGTCTGTTGCTGGTACAAGTATTCAAACGGTTTTGGACTCGAGTACCAGTTAACTGTGTACACGTGTCTATACGCATGCATCAGTTCTTTTAACAGGGTTGTTACCACAGCACCTGTGATTCCTAAGTTAGCCGAATCCACAATTTCGGTTCTAGCCCCACGATAGACAATGTAATCAATAATAAGTCATATTTTCACGTCGCACAAAATGAAAAGTTTGAGACTTTAACGGCATTATACTCTCATCTAAAGGTCCTGGTGAGGTACATATGAATTTCTAAAAGTTTGCCTAGTGTGTATTACCATTGGCAAGATGTTTTTCAAAATGTGGGTAGATTCAGTATTTGGCGACGACAATCTCAATAAACCAAGAATAGTAAGTATAACGATTACGGGACATAGCTTTTGAAAATATAGGTGATTGTAGCAAAGTTGTACATTGGTTTAATGTTAATAATTTGCTATTAATCAAATGTACAAATTTTCAAAGTTTCAAATGTTTATTTCTTGTGAATAAACATACAAGTGAGGCAGCTATTTAATGAAATAACCATTATTAATTAACCTGACTGTACCTTTTTCTTGCGGTGTGTCCAGTTGGCGAAAACATAAAAGTGATTTAATTTAAGTTGCACTATGTGGACACGTAAAAACTTGGTGTATCCAGAAGACGAAATAATAAATGATACTAATTTTGAGTTTCATCTCTGTCACACACGTGTGTCCAGTGTTGTGTGTCGAGCTGACGAATAACCCGAAAATGGATATTCATGTATTAACTTAATTTTAACCCCTATACTTGACTATTTTAAAAAGCTATCCGTTTTTATTGCCTTCCTCCTTTCACAGGGCTGTCTCTACATCATCAAAGTTAAAATTGACTATAAATAAAAACAAAAAAAATAGACGTATTGCAAATGTGTACAAAAGATTTATGATCAGGATTTAAGTTTTTTTTTTCAATATATTTTCATACATGCGTTTTGATATAATTACGTTACCATCACAAACGTTGCCTTGAATATCAATAATTAACACAGCGACTGCCATATGACCCCGCAACCCATTTACTAAGAATATCAATACGAATGATATCGAACCTAAAGTTACAACGGGTTTGACATTTGATCTTCTGATTAGCTGTCATAGGTACACGAATACCAACATAAACTAATGCCTACAACGGTTTCTTTTGATCAACCTACTGCTAGTCAAAGCCTCTTTCCCAGCACCAACCCTTGTACCATTGTACTGACAACAAAACACTTGCAGGTGGCCGTATTACAAAGTAGGCAAAGCCTCAAAAAGCAAATATCACCAAAAAAGCAAGGCATTAACAAAACACACTATTGCTTGAAAATGAATAAACGTGTGAGTGAGACACTTACTAAAATACGACTGTGATGTCTAACCGAACATTAATTGCTATGCAGCAAAATTAAATAACCACGATGCGAGTTTGAGACTGTGGTATCAAAAAAATTTTTTTGCAAAAGAAAAAAACCGACTTCAAAAATCGATAAAAGCACAAAAAAGTTAAAAATAATTCTATAACCTGCCTATATTAATAAATCTAACCTAAACAACGATTATACACTAAAAATAAACAAATAAAAAAACCGACTTCAAAAATCGATAAAAGCACTAAAAAGTTGAAAATAATTCTATAAGCTAGCTAATAAAGCTATAAGTAGTTTAGGTTAGGTTTGTTAATATAGGTATACTAGCTGTACCCGGCATGCGTTGCAATGCAATTTTTTCTACCTAGCACCTGCCTACTACCTTCCTACTTACTGCCACTTAGGGGTATGAAAAATAGATAGAAGCCGATTCTCAGACCTACTGAATATGCATATGAAATTTCATAAAAATCAGTCAAGCCGTTTCGGAGGAGTATGGTAACTAACATTGTGACACGAGAATTTTATATATAAGATATTAATAAACCTAACCTAAACTACGATTAACTTATAATACAATTTAAAAAAAAATTTGGAGTCGGTGCCAAGCTAAGTAATGAAACGACTGGTAATTCCTGAGTATGATGTGTATTGTGTTTGTATATTATTACTATTGTTAAGTGTAAACGTTAGTATCTTTTTTTCTTTGTGTGTTAAAGTATTTTTGTTGTTTTCCTATTAGAATTAATATTTAGAAGCTGTAAGATTCATGTTTTATTTTTTCTGCTCTTAGTCTGTAGAACATCCTCCTTTTTTTTAAAGTCGGTTAATAACAAGCCTAATAGCTAATACCCAAGTTTTAAATCATTTTCCGTTTAAATTAACTTCCAAGCAATGGTATTGTTCACGTAACGATTATATTGCTACCGCGTCGTTGCAAATAAACTGACGTGGAATACTAAATGAGGAATAAACTTCCGTTGACACAAATCGTAACTTACTTAACCTCTTATCGCATGTCGTGATTGGCAGACATTATCGATACCAGATTTAGAACACTATTGATACTTTTAAAAAAGAGCTACTGAAAACTTTAATGATTGTGTCTTCTCTGTAATTGGCTAGTCATAGCTTCTTATTATCATTCCACGATATGACTCCACCACAATAAGTAATTCTTTGAAAATTTTTCATCACTTCTCGTATCCTTGTTTACAAAGAATGTAAACATAAGTAAGAAAAATAATTTCATTCAAAAAAAAAAAATATTGCCTTGTACAAAATAATTAAATAGATTATTTGGTTTATTAAACACATTCATTTTTTAAACTAGCATGTAAAGGAAAAATAAAAATAACGAATTGTCCTGAAAACGGATATTTGGGCCATACAATCGCAAAAATATCTATATAAAAAATGACAATAGGGATAATCAAAGGTTTCTGATGATGGTGATGTGTGTGGATGATGGTACATCAAAATTTGTTCAGGCATGAAGAAAAATCGGTGGAATAAAGAAACTCGCATAACTGCATAAACTTTCCGTCTTTTTTTGGGCATCCTTGTAATAAGATTTGTGAAATAAACACCATTCCAATGTTTCATAAACTGTTTTCAATTTAAATTCATGCACATAATATATTTGTACCATATCTCTTGGACGCGATTAACCCCGGGATGTCTAGTCAAATGTATGTTGATTGATGTATTGTTTTTGTGTTGACATATCAATTCGATATTTGTAACAGTTGCCGATTGATTTAACATATTGTGTGGTGCTTGCTCAATAAGAATATATGGTTAAACTATAAATATAAACTGTTTTTTGTCATAAATATATATGTATTTTTAGTATCTAAATATGTATTTGTTTTTTCTTAAACTAGTAGTAGTTGTAGTATGAGTCAATTTTATACTACATCTGTTGAGATTGTATATATTGAACAGTACCTCTTAGCATTTATTTATACTTAGATACGAAGGATATTACTGCAATGAGCGCGACAATTGACTGTATTCAAGACCATTTCTCTGAAGTGGCATTGTAAAACGATTCAAGTGCTACGTCCTGATTTAAAAGTCCTATAATAATTACCCATGCAGACATCGCGTGAACTTTTATAGCAACCCTTTTTAATATTGCTATCAAGCTCAATTAATAAGAAGATTGAATTGCGACGGATTCAAAATAACTATTACTCTTATTCCAAGTAACTTTATGATACAATTTCTTAACATGACACTTTCAGTTGTAGATAAAAAGTATCCTAAACAGACGACAAATAGATGGGTAATTAGGCACCCTAAATCAGATATTTACCACTCCAGGTAATACCTGTTTTAAACAAATAAAAACCTTGGCTGAGGCTTGTTTATGTAGTTCTAGATTCCTCCCTTAAATACCACTAGAAGTTCACACGATATAAATCATAATTATGAAAATAAATGAGACTGCATATGAGAGTGCTAAAGCCACACAAGTTACTATTATTGTCAGTCAGTTAGGAAAGCCGAGAGATGATATAAGTAAGGAGTATTTACTAATTTATTTTGTAATTAGTATCTACTAATTACAGAATAAATTACTTGTTTAGATTTGCTCTTACATCATACATTTACCCCCTGTTTCTAAAAGGCTGATCAACGTAATCTGTCTTCAAATCAATTGAACATGATTGGTTAACCAAAATACAGTTAATCACCAATCACAACGCTAAACATGAGGTTTGACAGGAGATCAACGAATTTTTGCATTGACCAACTTTTCGAAAGCAGAGCAAAGTTTCCTATTCGGTAATGATCTTTTTTTCAGTCGATTGGTCATAAACTGAGTGAAGTGGTGGAAACTGATTCAGTATAGAAAAGCTTAGTCAGATAAATTCGACCAATAAAAAATATTCTAAGATAAAAGTAGAACCAGAGGAAAAAGATTTGGCAAAAGTATTTGAAATAACAAAAAAGAAAAAGAAATAACCCGTATGTACTACTAAAGTCGTTTAACATTTTAAACTTTGTTTCAATATGGCGACGTGGGCCGCGCGTGCGTTTCTTTTCCATTTCGAAGGTTACTTTATTGTGCAAGAGTTGACTCCGATGTGCAACCCAAATATCCAAAGAACAAAGGATTTTGTTGCTACGTAATTTCTGTAGCCTCTATTCATCTATTGCGTATCAGTTTTTTTACAACAATCCATTTTGGAAGGATAATAATATGTGTTATAATATTTTGATAAAAAATATTTCATGTAAGTATATATTCTCCTAATAATACTACGCCTTTAATAACATTAATCTCTCATAAATAAAAATATAAACCAAAGATTCTACTACGATAAATTTCTAAAGCTCTCAGTCAGATTGATCGAAATATTTAATATTCTGTCTCTGCGCTCAAAACAGTTGCCCTTTGGCGAAATTGAATTTCAATTTATCTTGATAAGTGGAACACGGCGGGCGCTCGCGCATGTTGCAATCCGCGTACCAATGAATGTGTTCTGCGAGGACGTCACTGCTGCCTCGCTATGAGGAAACTTCTTTGTTACCCATCTTGTTTGAATCCATCAACATTAAATGTGTTTTATATTTACTTCGATAGTTTACACTTTACGGCATTGTTCTGAATTGTTCATGGGAATGTATTGTAGCTTGTAAATAACGAATAACACTGTTAAGGTTATCACTAGGTAAAGTTGCTCAATCTATTTAACACTAAGTATATTAAAACAATTAACAATAAAAGACAATTTACATTGTATTAGATTATCAACAATCTTGGTTGTGACGGTTTTTACCCAATCGCTTTATATAACCTTGTTATGTTAAACAACTCTAAATACATAACTAACTAACTATTAAACCATACAAAAAAAAACGGTCTTAGATTCAGTCAAATATTATTTGTTACAGCCAAGTGGGGTAAGGGGAAAATGCTTTGTTTTACAAATAATGCCTCAAGTTCTTGCTACACAACGATATGTCCTATTTTCAACGATTTCAAAAGAAGGAGGATCTCAGTTCAGTTATAGGTTTTTACTTTTATGTATAAGCCCTTCTGGTTTTGATAAATTCAATAGAACCTTTACACACTTTCCACACTTATTGTTTTCTATAGTTCAACGACTAATCAAAGACAATAAATCTCAAAGTGTTAGGTAAATGCAACTGTTCCTCTTTCCCGGGTTTTGGTAAGACAAACAGAGGTCATAAAATATTTTATTATTATAATATCTAAGAATATCAGATAGGTAACAATCCAAGGAACATTTAGGTATATAACATTTGGTATCTGCTATAATGTTAAAGGTACTAACTACAGTCCTCGGCAAAAGTAAACAATTACGATATTTCCCTTTTGTAATGAGGCTCTATGTGGTCGCTGAACGGCGAAACCTTTCAATGAAAACGGAACTCTGCCTCCGTAATCAAGTAAAATACCTTAAATTAATAATGCGTTGGAGTAATTCATTTTTACCTATTAAGTAGGATCAAATGAAAATTAAATAAATTACAAGTCAGATCGGAGACTTATTGAAAAGATCAAATCAAGCCAACTTATGAAGACCCGCAGAGTTCTGAACAGATAGACAAATTAACATGATGTTTACGTTCTACTCAGTATGAGTGGGCACCTACCTAAAAACATTGATGTATCAGAATGGGTACTTTCGGGCAAATGATCAGCTTCCGTTGTTTCCTTACCAACCGTTTCTACAGACAACCTTGTGCCACTTCCACATGAGCTGCACATTTATATGTCTACCTGCTTGCACATTTTATACTTATTTAGTTCTCTACGAATTGACGATATTTATAGGAAAGTGATACCTTTCGGAGATAGACATAACAATCTTTTGATACACATGAGAAGACTTTAGATTTGATATTTATACCCACATGTCTTAGATACCGTACATGTTTTTATTGCAAACAATCTTTAGGGACAGCTAAAGAATTATTATTTTTTAGAAATCCTTATACCTATTTCCATTAAATGCATATATTTCATTTTTAAGCTGTAGGACCTTCAGCATTTTAATAGGTCATTAAGTGTTTGAGCGGTTTCGCCATATTTTTTCTATATTTTTAATTTGTTTACTATTGCATTGTAGAAAGCAAGGCTATGCAAAACAGCTCACATCGATGTTAACACAATTCAAACGAATGTGTGCGCGCTAAAAATTTGATAACTTTAGTAGGTAGATACTTACTCGGAATATCTAAAAGAAACTATACAATCCCCTATATTCTACAATAATTTAAACATACTTTAACTTTATTTCACATATTTTGAGACACTTGTGACTTAATATTTTTTTTAGTTGTTTCTCAAATCCTATAAGAAAATGGATCCTAGAAATATTTAGTGAACGTTAATTGTGGAAATAAAAGCCGTACCTATTCGCAAATGCTCTATCAAATCACTATATTAATACAACCCAGTAAATAATCGTATAGATAGAAGAGTAAATAATATCAATGTGTTGTATAGGGACGTAGTATACAAAAACATTTTTATTCCGCCTTTTCGATGTTAATCTGTGTGCGTATCCCCCACTAGTGCGCGGGCGCCGCATCACTTGAGTATTTTGTAATAACGCTAAAATCGTGGTAACCAGGCCAAGGCTCCGCTTATTTACATGTATGTGAGAAATAGCGTTCTCACTATTCATATAATCAGAAAACATGAAGGTACCGAATAAATGTATATATTTTGAATCAAATTACAAAAAGTGTAATAAAATGTGGTCAGTACTCATGGTGTATATGGTTTACATAGATTTACCGTCCATTCAAGTTCTTGGTAATAGTAATAATAATTTATTGAAGTATAGTATTTATAGCATTCTATTAATGAATAATGCATTCGTATATTATTTCAAATATTTAGGTTTACCATAAAGCATCCTCGCTGTTCGCAATAGCGTTACATAAAAGAAAATATAGATATATTTTTGACGGTATACCCGCTGGCCGCTATACTAATATTAGAAATGCACAATAACTGTATTTTATGTTACGTAACGCCCCCTACCCTTAACCTGAATTTGATACAATTTGGTGTGGAGCTCGGGTGAACTCCAAAAAATGATAGGCTATTATTACTTGCCGCGATAAACGGCATGCACGCGGGCAAAAGCAAGTAATCTATAAACATCCTAAGTATTTTCATAATCATACAGATAAAACCAAAATACCTAGTAGGTATGCGGTATCACACGATATCTGTTTAAAGTTTGATTACAAACAACGTAGGCATATAAATAAATGTTTATCTCTGTATGCTCAACCGAACCACACCGAATGATGTATGCAGGTGTGCGTAACATTGACGACAGCGGTACGTGTGTGCACCACGCGCCCGCGCCGCGTATCGACGACGCGAGCTTTGATAAAAAAGTGGGTCACCGCCTAATTATGCTTAATGTCGTGCCAAGTTATGCGTATCGCTTCTGATGCATTTATGCTAATGCATGCTGCTGGGTGATTGTATTCCAGTATTGCATTCAACGCTTGCGATTCACAATAATAATGACAGCATGAATTAGGCCTATTTATTTTCAAATGTGTGGCGTAGTTGTATGTATGTAAGCCTATCTTACACATGAATAATATAAGAATAAATATCAAACAATTTATAAATAGAAATATAATTCTGATTAATTGATAGTTTTTCTCGTGTAAACGTTACCATATGCCTTTTAAATATTTTTATCAACGAATTTCATTACTAAATTAAACTTTTAATTGCTTTGTGATTTGGTTTTATAATTTTTAAATATTTTCCTACACCTGTACGAAAAGTCTTACGCGTTGGTGGCTATATCTTTAAAGTCGCATTTCCTAAAAACATAACAAAGTCATGTCATAGTTAATGGTTAGAAGTAGAATCTATTGTGTATTTAACAGAAACGTCATTTTTATTTGAAAATTACAAACACAAAGTAAATTATCAATATGCAGTAAGACCCAGGTAAAGAAACTACAATAGATCAATGCCACATGCCGTAGGCATGCATATAGAACAAAAAACTCTTTAAAACGGAGGATGGATAATAAAACAGATTTGAAATTCAATTCGTCTATTACCCAAATATTCCCAGAGTTCGTCGAACTATTGAATACATGTCATAACTGTTTTTACTAGTGAAGCAACATTGTCATTATAAAGTCCAATTAATACTTACCTATTTACTCTTTGCCCTCTATATTTGCAAGTTATAAGGCGACATACGTCGTACTAAATCAAAATGCGCAACTAAATAGAAATCTCCTTTAAATTCTAGGTACAGATATTCATATCTAACGGTTAATCGAATATTCCTTACAAATTTTCTGCAGGCATGCATTTGGAAGTTAACTATGCACATGTGATGTTAGGGTGCGTCCATATCATAGGATCTCACGTTTTTAAATAACAGCAATTGTTTTAGGTATCCAATAAAGCAAAGAAATAGAGTTCATTATGTTATTTTGTTCCTATAAATACATATTATTTGGATTTTGCAGAGAACTTGGCACTCATTTAGATCTCCATCTTTTTGCGGCAAAGCCCACAGCCAAGCATAATTTTTGTATTGAACTTGGCTTTCCTTTTTTACATTTATGTTTTTGGTGGGATATCATTACTTTTTATAAAGAAAACTAGGCAGGTATTGAGATTTATGTAGATTTACTTCTGTTCTGTGTATAATTATGTGGTGCCGCGCGACGCCGACGACACACCGTTGGCCGGTTGTTTAGCGCGTATTACAAGTGTTTTGTATGGGGACACCGCTTATTTTTTTTTCTTAACTTTATTTTTATATTTCTGTTATATAGCAAATATAATAATACATATATTGGAATAATTTCAAATATCTGCTTGTAACGGTTCTAACGCTATAAAAAAAAACTTTTTTTTGTATGGGGACCGCCCCTATTTTTTAACTTTTTTAGATTTTCTCCTACGTTTACACACAATTACCGAGCTGGATTCCAAATTTCATCCTTCTAGGTCATCTGGAAGTAGGTTAGGTTTAGGTACTATTATGTCAGTCAGTCAGTCAGTCAGTCAGTGCTAAAATTTACGACTTTTTGACCTTCATATCTTAATAACCGTTTGAGCTAGCTTCATGAAATTTGGGCTTCTAGATGTCCTTATGGATATTATTAAACACACTTAGTTTTATGTGTTTAAAAAAATATGTGTTTAAAAAAAAATTGTCAAAAGTGGCACCAAGTGGTTCGTGTAATATTACACTTGGCGCTGGCTAGCCAGTTCCTTTGCTTGAACTTGGCTTAACTCGCTGGCTCGCTGCCGCGTGTCTAGATAAAAAGGCAGGGTAGAAATAGAGTATGTTTTACTATAAAAAATACCACGAATTCTTATTCACTATAATCGTTTTATATATGATCTTTAACGATTGTATAAATAATTTTAAGACAATTCCCTAGTTAGTCATCTAATATATCCTTTTATTTTAACGGTAAACTGGTCGTAACTGCTTTTACTTCCATCAAAGAAGAGCATGTCGGAAAGCTAGTAACATAAAATATTTTGTAAGAAACTTATCTATTTATATTTATGATAGAGCAATATTTCTAACTATTTATTGCTTTGTGTATAAATGCTCTAACAGTTTCTTCTAGTACAATAGTCAAGGCTTATTATTCTTGTCGCTTTGTTTTGCGTTTATACCTCGCCGACACTTTGTAGTTTTTTTACAGCTCCTCTAAAATATATTTTCATTGATCTACACAAAACAAGGAGTTGCCGAATGTGTGTGGACCATGTTTTTAATGCAGCTTAAGGAAGTCTTTTTTATGTTCGTTAGGTAGATTAATGCAAACAAAGAATAATCAAGATAAATGTGATACAGTGAAAGGAAGTTTTGCTGGATATCTCTCCTTGCTACAATTTTTGCTACGGCGTGACGTCACATGCCCCCACTCCTGAACTTTAACGCGCTTTATCTTTGTCCATTGTATGGTTTTGATAAACGAAAAAATTAAAGGCAATTTAATTTTTTAACTCATTCACCAAGTACTTAAATTGATTTGAGCTTAATTCTACGGTAACATCCCCAGTGTATTTTCGTTAACTACAATAGATTTAATAATCGAGTTACAAAAAATATTTAAGTCAGTATCAATAAATTGTTGGTTAATATTTTCCTGTTTTACATAAATAGGTATTAAGTTTAATGTGTAACTGTTTGTGGTGACCTAAATTAACATACTTAAACCTGATAACATTATCACTTTTTTTTTGTTAGAGTGCATCGTCTGTTCTCCTCTTAAATCATTTTTAGCATCATTTAAATCTTTCTCTTGGCCGCCTTATCGAGCTTCACAAACAATAAATTACAAGCTTGGATAATTTGGATTGCGAATTCAATATAAGTAGGCAAATTAGTATGAGCCCCAAATGTCGCTCAGAGGCTGTTTTGCACTTATGCGTAGCATACTTAGAGGAGAGCATGGGACTTTTCCCATGCTCTCAATGCAAGTCTTTACTTGCATTATATTTTCTTGATATTTAGTTACGATTACCTTTTCCATGAATACCTGCTTCGTTGTATTAATTCTTACCATAATTTTGTAGGCAACTACAAAGTAGCAAAACTACGAAAACAATTTAAAATATTATTATTCGCATGTTTGGATCACCTTTGATCTAAGTATGATAACTAATGTTACATATCACTCAGATATATACAAAAAAATACTAAATATTTTCTTTACTTCAGAGCATTTTAAGTGTCTTGCAACCAGACTAGATATCTATCCCGTATAAAAATAGTATTTCAAAATAGCTGAACTCCCGTAATATATTTCTGTCAATCAACATTCAGACTTTTTGTCTATCATAAAGTCAAATGATTGCGAAATGTATCTGAAATGAAGTGAAATCGTCTCATCTCAGAATCAGGTCGCCCGTTTCTTTGCAACTGTTGAGTTGGGTAACCTAATTTGTTATTCCAAGCGTCTGTATAATGGAGAACAATGAGCACATTATGTACTTGTGTGTTTTCCGGATAACAAAGAGTGGACATTGCTTATTGATACAATCTGTTGGAAATATTCCAAATATATAGGATTTATTTTGTGGTGGCCTAGCGGTTCAATGATTGAATCAATGAATGCACTTTCTTATTTCAAACCCAGGTAAGTATAGGTACTACGAATAATTTTTTCGACCCGGATATTTTAACCGCATGTCGGATGACATGTTAACGGGTTTAAAAAGCAATGAGTAAAATATTGGAACACAAAAAAGTTAAAGTGAATAATAGAACGGTATGCGAAAATCTGCGACATCACGGCAGAAGCCATACTCATTATCTTCTTATATATAAAATTCTCGTGTCACAATGTTAGTTACCATACTCCTCCGAAACGGCTTGACCGATTTTTATGAAATTTTATATGCATATTCAGTAGGTAGGTAGTAGGCAGGTGCTAGGTAGAAAAAATTGCATTGCAACCCATGCCGGGTACAGCTAGTATTATATAGATACATCTTTTGTTTACATTTTGCGCTTACATTTGTAAGATTATTTCTAATATGGCCATTGTTTCTAAAGAGTTAAGATTCTGAATTCAGAGCTAAATTAATATAAATGCTGATAAACAACCGGAATAGGGTACTTTAAAATATGTACTATCTGATAAAAGATACATTATTCTTAATATCGTGTCGGATGAAACTGCGTTACACAGCTAGCAAAACATGAAAAAAAAAACACAACACAACAACAACGTTCAACAAGTATTTCTTTAAACTTTAAATTGTTAACTAACTAGTCAGGTGTACCGTCACACTTCTTCGCCGGTTGCTGGAAAACTTATAAACGCAACTGAACTTTTCTACTTGCAAAATTGTTGCCCAACACGTTTCGAATTTCTATGTCTTCCCTAGTAAAACTTACTCAAAGAAAAAAAAAACAAGAAAGTTTAAAACTCCGTCACGTGGCTGGACTCAATAAGGCGGGCGGAGATACTTTTGAAAATTCGGTTTTTGAAGAAAATATTGCTGTCGCTCTACCGTAAGGTTTGTGAATGTGTGTGTAAGTTGACAGTGTGTGAGTGTCAAAGCGCGCTCGTTTCGTGTAGTTGTCTACTTACTCACCAAAATCATTTTATCATCTGCACACGTAAATTGGTATTATTGACGTATGAACAAGGGGTAACCATGACAGTACAAGGTAGCCATATGATGAACTTTTTGAAGCATTAGCCGTAGTAGTAAACAGCTTGGTGGTAGTATGATTGGTAATAATATTCTTGCTGTAAGTTCGAATCTCAGGCGAGATAAGAAGAAGAAGATCAATCTTTAAATTTTTTGTAAAATTTTGTTGCTTTTTACGACATATAAATAATTTTGATTGTTTATATTTTTGTCGTGCATTTTTTACACAACTCAACCTATGCATAAACAATGATTATTTTGTGTTTGTGTTTATTGCAGACTAAGAGTGAATTATGGCGTAAGAAAAATTACGTTGATTATGTTATATCTGTGGCATCATCTATAGTATTCCTTTGACAAGAAATAATTTATGGTATATTTATTTGTGATTGTTATTACTTATTGTTTTTACTCAAAGCCCTATGATCATTTTATAACACAATTTGTTAGTACTAACTCTTAACTATTCATAATAAGGTAGCTTGCAAAATCAAAAAGCTTTTGTACAAAACGCTTTTTTTTTTCAAAAATGAAAATAAATAGACATAGGTACATTTACATTACCTACTGCAAGAAATCATTATTTCAAGTCCATAAAGCAGCAAAAAACAAGCGAGGGCATTTGTAAGAGGAAAAGACCTCTTTCCTCTTAAGAGGAAAGATGGGCGGTATTTTCTCCATACAAACGCTCTCGCCTGTTTTCTCGCTGGTTTATGAATATAAACAAATATTTTATATGCAGTAATATAAATGTTAACTAGTTATATGCTACTAGGTTTTCCCTTTTGAGGATAAGTTAATTTAAAAGCTCTAGAGCCCTCTAAAAATGCCTATTTTGATCGCTGTTTTCAGAGGTATAGTGTAATAGTTTGACAACATATTATGAAAAAGTAAAAACATTGAAGCATAGTGTATAATCTTCTTATTCAGTATACGAAATATCTTTTAAATTGGTCCAATATTGGAGAAGAAAACAGACGAGAGCCGAGCCTCGAATTATACTACTTTTTACGGTCGGATCTGCAGTTGTCTGTGACGCACTTGGGTATATAGGCCGAACGCCGTGCGACACTGATGGTTTTTTCAAATACCTAAATTTTAAAAGTCTGTCCGCCCTCACTTCGCCATCTTTCCTCTTAATACAAAGAAAAAACTTTCTTGTTAGTTTTCTATTATGTGTTTATCGATATGGATATCGATATCTATTCTGTTTACAACATTAGTTCATCGATATCCTTTTTAAATACTAAGCATCACTTTTTCGTCTGTGTCTGTATAAAACACAAATTATCTGTGTCTGTATAAAACACTATATCACACAAATTTGAGGGCCCCGCCCTCGTATTTGTGTGATAAGGACAACTACAGCTCATACTAAAAAACCGATGAAAAATCGAGGTTTGGCTCTCGACTATTTCCTCCCCCAACTCTCAACCAATTTTAAAGATATTTCATATACTGCATGAGAAAAGAATAACCTGTGCCTCTTCTTTTTCCTTTTTTCAATAATAATTGTCAAATTAAAAAAAAAAACGCCTCTGAAAATTGCAGTCAATATGTTAGTAGGTATTGCTGATTGTACCTACATTATATTCGTGCCTAAGACGAGCCGACCAAAGCTTCCACGCTACTCCAAGGCGCAGGCCAGACAGAAGAGACGTAAGACGCAGACGGGGCGCGGACATTTGTCAAAAGGTGCAGACGTAAAAGCGTTGCGCCCGCGCCCCGTCTCTTCTGTATGTTTTGCGTCGCGACGCTTCTATACATTTTGTATGAAAGGGACGCGGTAGAGACAAATGTCCGCGCTCTGTCTGCGTCTTACGTCTCTTCTGTCTGGCCTGCGCCCAAGAACGAAAATGTTATCATTGACCCAGTGACCTACTGCACTTGACTTCAAAACCTGAAATTCACCTCCCCGTTCACGTGACCTACCAACGCTACCCTACCCCCAAAATACTCCCACTCCCCACTACCAATAAATTCACATCCACACTAGAATTATGTGCGTCAGAACTATGCATTTAGTGGAACAATCATTAGTAGGCCCTGAGAGAAAATTATAACATTAAAATTACTGACTGATTTCGTTAAGGCGCTCCCCTGAGCAAATGCCCTTCAGCGTTTGACCTCTAAACCCCCCGCATTACCCCTCAATATACACATCGCTACTTTTAATGAAAATACAACGCCATCTGTTAATATAACTAACTTATGAATTTATAGACAAGAATATCATCAAACTAGCACTTTGCCCGCGACTATGTCCGCAAGATTTTAAAAAAGACAAGTGAATGAATTTTATTTGTCTCTATAATTAAATATAACTCACGTTAAGTAATCATTAAATTATTCAATCAGGAGTCTTTAAACTCCTGATTGAATAATTTAATGATCTAAAGTTATTCAGTCTGAAACGTATTTCATGTTTTTTACAAGAAACTGTTTTTGACCATTTAATTAGTGACATGGTATTGAATACATTTTTTTAAAGTAGGTACGAAAAATACGATATTTTTGGTGCTAATTTTCAAAATCTGTCGTTTTGGTGAGGTTGTTAACTCAACAAAATATATCGCGAGGCATTATATTTATAAATCTTATAACATAAATATGTATTCCATGCTATTTAAATTTTATCACCAGTGCCGTGTGTAAAACTATATAGGGCTAGCAATGAGCTGCAATGACCTTTTGACAGTTCTCATAATATTAAATCGTAAATGACATTTCAAAGAATAATTCGACGTGCGCTTACGTCGAGAGCCTACGGCGCGGCGCGGCGGCGGGCGTTCTGCCGCCTCGCCGCGCCGCCGCGAGTGTATTTCTGTTGTGAATTTGACCATTTTTAGGAATAATTTGAATTTTTAAATAAATCGTTGGTTTTTTTGAAAAACAGAAGCATGTAAATTCTTTAGATTTAAATTCTTTATCAATTGGCATAAGTTACATTAAAAACACACGTGTACTTCATGAGGACATGCAAGGAATAAATTTTGACAGACCATTTTTAAAATGAGTGCTGCTTAGTATTTGATGCATGAAAAAAATATATATCCGTATAAATTAAAGTCAACATATTAGATAATGATTTGGTAGAACAGTGCATTTGATATTGTGTCATCGAGTTTATAGCTTAGTAAGTAAAACACGGCTTTCGCGCATTTTGCTCAGGGGAACGCCTTAAGACAAAGTCTAAAATACCATGGTTTTATTAAAATTTCTTTTTTGTCTTTAACATATAGTATTATAGGTTTTTACATTTATATAAAAAAACTAGCGGTCGCCCGCGGCTCCGCCCGCGTGGACCATTGGATTTATTTTGGATTTTTCCAAAATAAAATTTAGCCTATGTTACTCGTGGATAATGTAGCTTTCGAATGGTGAAAGAATTTTTAAAATCGGTCCAGTAGTTTTTGAGCCTATTCATTACAAACAAACAAAGTTTTCCTCTTTATAATATTATATATATATATATAGTGTAGAAATACACCGTATGGAGATAGAATTTTGATTCGACAAATGCAACATAAATCTTGTCAAATTTTTAGCCTATTTTCCAAGGTATGTTGAGGCTGGCTTACAGTATCACCGAAAACTCATCATATAACGATAGCCGTCTGTGACAAATATCAGACTAATTGGAAATAACGTAAATTCGTAATTAACGATTTATATCCTGAAATCTGAAACTGAATCTTCTTCTTTTCTGCCTCAGACATGGTAACGCACTGTAAGCCAATCGTGCGTAACACTTAAAACACTAAGATGTTGGTTCACATGATTGGTGGAAGATTAAAATTAGGTATGACTAGAAACTAATAAGTGCGTACTTCGTTATGTACTTTTACACTATCATATTAATATTATTTACTTGTAAACCATCAAAGAGGGGCTCGTGGCTAAGTGTAAGCCGATGGTTTGACCGATAATACAGGTTAAGCCGCGCTCGCCGCGGTTGGTCCGCGGATGGGTGACCATTTATAACATACCGAGACCCCTCCGTGTTTCGGAAAGCACGTTAAACAGTAGGTCCCGGCTGTCATACATAGATCTTTGGCAGTCGTTAAGTCAATTCTGACAACCAGTCTTACTATGGGATACTGTTTCCCAGTAAAAATGGGTTGTGGAGGTCAGATAGGCAGTCGCTCCATGTAAAACACGGTATTCAGCTGAATCCGGTAAGACTGGTAGCCGACCCCAACATAGTTGGGAAAAGGCTCGGGAGAAAAACTTGTAAACCATCAAAAACTCCGACTATTTTTCATATATTTTTCTCTTACATAATTATTTCAAATTAGGTAACCCTTTGAATAGGTACTATTTATCATATATACTACCTGACATAATTTTATTGTAAAAAGGTGTTATATGATACTAAGAATAATAAAAGTGTAGTTGGGAATTCTAGATTTATTTTTGTAAAATTCGTAATGCCCTTAAACCGTTAGCATAAAAATTGATATTATTTTTTTATGCGATAGCTCGACGCAACGGTGGCCTAAAATAGTCTAAGCCAGAAATTATGACTTTCCCGAATATTTTATCGAAACATTACGCCGGACCTATCTATACCAAGACACGAATACTAGTATGGCAGTATTGTTACCGCTGTATTACGATTCGTTACATCAACATGCGTCATCGCACGGAGAAAGTGTGACGTCAGTTACGCGCATGAAGAAAGCACTGCGCGTGCGACTCTGTAAGCACTTTTGCTTTCGTTGGAGGCCGTAGCGTCTGTGCGATAGCGAAAACGGCATACTTCGGGTCTGCCTACCTTGCTGTCGCTTTTTCATCCGGTATTCAGGTCTTGATTATGAAATCGAAACTATTGAGTCATTGTGGCTTATTATGCGCGATATATTATGTGTTTCATGTTGTTTTCTGTTTGTTAGGGTGAGGTTGGTGTTTAACTTATTTATTTTAACGCATTTTGGTGCGATTTACGTTCTACTGCCATGAGGCTCTACATTTGGGAATACCTATATATCTAGTTTGTTTAGCGGAGTTCCATGATTTAATCCGTAGCGCTATATCCTGCCAATAAGTCCTGTATCCAATTATCTATACCAATACATTACTCGCCTATACGTCGTGTATTTGCAAAGAAACTCTTTAAATTGATGTATTGTTGCCAGCGTAGGGACATGGATGTGTAACAATGAAGAACCGTAGCACATGTACGTTCGTAGCGAAGTCAAGACTCGTCCGTTTGTGATGTGTTTAGTACTCAGTAGAACACGTCGAATCAAATTACATTGCGAATACAAGGCTGTCACAGACAGTCACTCGTTCGTGACCTGTTGACTGATTTAAACAAAATTCAGGTCAAGATCTTTATTTCGCTTTTTAATAATGAATGGCTCTCGTTATGCCTCGAAAATTACCAACTTACATATTTGTAAATTTCGAATAAATAATGAAGTTATAATTAATTGAAAATATGTGCCTTTAATAGAAGTTTCAGTGTTGTATCATTAAAATATTAGCGTTAAAATAAAAGTTATACCCCGCTCTATCTTCTGCAGCTAATATCCTGACATGTTCAGGTGCCTATTTATTTTTATTGCGCGTTTATACAATCCTTTTCGTGAGTCCAATTACTGAATTTCTGAATAACTTTGATGAGCTACGTAACAACCATGCTCGCGCGAGAAGCTTAAAGAGTTCTTATGGTCCATGTAAATATAAATAGATTATGTGGATGTCAATTTGGCATCATGTCCAAATTGGATTAATTTGTGCAGAAAGTTCAAAACTTTTACTTTTTAGGACTTCAGGAGATGCATATAAATGTAAAAAAGTGATGGATATCTGCAAAAAAAAATCCATTTAAACTTCTTCTGCCCTTCCCTGCTTGAAATACGTGATGTAACTAACTTAAAATGCTGCTTTCTCGGTTAAACAATCAGTGGAAAATAATCCTCGATTTCATTTTCGTCTCTGTACAGTGTCGAAATTTTTGAGCTATTTTTTAACTGTTACAATTCTAGTAGAAAGAGAATCTCAAACAAAATAAATGCAAGTAAAGTTGTTTTCAAAAAATAATGTTTTCTAGTTGTTTTCGTCTCTTTATTGAGACCATGTTATAATTTTTGAATTTTTGTAATAATCCCTGGGTACGGGCGATTTTCATCGCGTATAGCTTTAAATTCGGAGAATCATTCGGAAGTGTTATGATTGCATGTATTGGTGTAGTTACGTATAAGTACAGCGAGCACAACTCGTAATCGAATGCAGTGCGAACGTAAACATTAGCTCGCTGTTCGCGGCAACCCTGCCCTGCTGCGGCACTGCGCGCAACTGGGTCAGTGGGCCGCCCCCCGCGCCTTCCTCCGCCCGCTCGGTGGCGCAACCGCGCGAACGCGCACTAACATAGACCTGGATCGCGGGAAAGTGGGTCACCGACTCACTTTCACTTATTACATGGGCTCCTAATCGTTTTCCATTGTGCGAGCGGGCGGGGGCTTGCGGGTGGCGGCGGGGCGCGCATGCGGGAGGCGCCGGCACGCGCGCCGTTGTCGCCGGCCGGCTACCCGCCAGTCGATCGCGGTACCTCAACCGAGCGGCACGCGTGCCGCCCGTTTATAACTATTCTCGTTACGATCGTAACATACCACGCGCTGTCAACACTCGTACGAACAGTAGTAATATATACTTTGGTGGCTGACACAGACGCTTAATACCTGTTAACTTCTTACACCGCTAGTATAGAACAAAATGTGTTGGATTTATGTGCCTCTTACTATAGTGCTTGAACAGGTGCAGCCCGCGAGCGGCAGCTAGTGTTGCGGCCAGACCGCTAGTGAACTCTGTGACTGTGTGAACGTTGTTGCGGTTGAACGCCGCCGTAGGGATTTGTAACAGACAGCCGCACTGAGCGGCCGAGCATGACGATGGACCAGCAGACAGGCCTCATGTCCCTCAATATGTCCCCATTTGACTTGAGCCCAGGCCCAGAAGGGTCGGGCTCAGGCGGGGGCCCCTCAGGTGCATCTCAACAGTACGTGCCGCAAGGCGCCGCGTACCAATGTCCTCCCGATCAACAATCTTTCGGCTACGCCAATTTGGATGCTTCATATCTGTTTCCAACAGGCGCCGGTGGAGATGCAGGTGCTTATTTGCCAGCAGCCGGCACCGTATGCGACCAGACTGACACTAAGGATGTAATAGAAGAACTTTGTCCAGTTTGCGGAGACAAAGTTAGCGGATATCACTACGGGCTCCTAACTTGCGAATCCTGTAAGGGTTTCTTCAAGAGGACCGTACAGAACAAGAAGGTGTACACGTGTGTCGCAGAGCGAGCCTGCCACATAGACAAAACACAACGAAAGCGCTGCCCATTTTGCCGCTTCCAAAAGTGCCTCGATGTTGGCATGAAACTCGAAGGTGAGTAACTTATGTAGAGCACTATTAGTTTAATTTTATTCCTTTATTTGTAGATCTATATATAGTTTATTGTGGTGATGCACACATGAGCTCACATTATCATTTCAGGGTTTGCCTATTTCCATTGATATATTTGTATAGGTACTGTATAGATAGGCAGGACTCAATTATTGGTTCAAAGACACACTCAGTAATTTATTAAGGCACAATTTAATCATATTTTCAAGTCTGAAATAGGATTTCGTTTAACATACTGCCAAACAGGAGCGACGGCAATTTCCCCGCCGACCTTCACCTACTTCGTGGGATTGACCCTGAGCGCTGCAGGGTGTGAGGCGGACGGAATGTTCTCAATCCCTGTAACCCAGATCCGATATATTTATTAATGCAATTAAAATGGGACCTCTTTCCACATGAGTAGATAAACGGAACAGAGGCAAAGCTTCGAACAACCGCTCGAATCGGTTGCACGCACACAAGCGCGCGGGGCATGTGTGCGTGACCACTGGCCGCTTGTCACATACGCGGCGAGACTGGAAAAAACCAGTTTACGCTGGCACAGCCAGTGTACAATCTAAGGGTCAGTCCGACGCACGCTGTTTGTTTTGTTAGTTGCAAGTTTAAGTTTTTATAAGTTTAGTTGTAAAAACGTGGTATTATATTAATAATAATGGTTGTTTATTGTACCGTGTGTATGAATAATAATAGAGAAAACAAAAATATATCATACTTTAACTATCCCAAGGAGTACAATTAGGTAAGTAAATATTTGGTTATTACTTTTTCAAGCAAGTACCTTTATTTTATTGTATGATCCTTTTTATAATAAGAAGAGAGTAATTTGTACAACACGGTAGGTATTTTTTATTAAAAAAAAAACAGAAATTATAAAAAGAAAATTCTTAGAGTAAGTAATTTGTAAACTATTCTATCATACTATTTTATATTCTATTATACTGACTATTAAAACTATTTAAAAAACGTTTTGTTTGATTTGTCTTCACCTATTGTGACAACCCTAACAAAATAGGTAACAATTTTGCACGTTCTTAAGAAGCTTTGCCTCTGTTCCGTTTATCTACTCATGTGCTCTTTCTGCGTCAATATGATAAAAAAAGAAATATTATAAAATCACCTACCTTATGCTATCTATATTCATGTAGATGATGAATGACTTAATCTATGTCATTTATTAAGAACTCGCTGTTCATTAAACAGTTCTAAATGAATTAACATAGATTTTAATGATTTACCAATTAGTGTTAAATATTTATTTATTAAAATACTAGTATACGACCGATTTAGCTAAAGGCAGAATACCCCAAATGTTGTGAGAAAAAGTTCAGTCCGAAGAAAAACTTATCATTAAAAATGTAGAGATGCAGGAGTTCCTTCGATTTTATTTTATTACCAGTGTAGAGTCAAGTTAAAAAAACCGGCCAAGTGCGAATAGGACTCGCGCACCGAGGGTTCCGTACAAACCTGTAGGTATCTATTTCTTTTGATTGCGTTGACATAAATAATAGTTTGATTTTGTTACAGCTTAAAGGTATTATAGACCTGAGTATTTGATATGAATTTCAATTTAATACCTCTACGCGTTCATGAGTAAAAGGAGTAACTTTAAAATTTTCTAAAATATCTTTTATTATATGATGTAACTAAAAAATTACGGTTTTCGCAATTTTTCCTTTATCTGTACTATAAGACGTTACTTCGTACCAAATTTCAAGATTTTAAGTTCACGGGAAGTACCCTGTAGGTTTTGATTCCCGTGCGAGTTTCGAAAATTTGCGGCAAATTGAGGCATAAACGGCTGTATCTTTTGATAGGTTTGGCTTCGAAGTTTGATTTTTTTCACAACTCCAAGGGACAGTAGACCTGAGTATTAGATATAAATTTCAGTTTGATACCTCCACGCGTTACTGAGAAAAACGGTCTTGACAGACGGACGGACGGGCGGACAACGAAGTGATCCTATAAGGGTTCCGTTTTTTCCTTTTGAGGTACGGAACCCCAAAAATAATAACTCATGCATGCGCGTAAAGAACTATACAATAAGAATGCTATTGGGTAACATACTCGGTAGCAATGGCTGTCAAAATATATTTACTTAAGGCAGTTAATTAACTTTATTGATTCAATGATTACCAGACTGGCGGATTGGTACGACAACTATTTTGTCATAAATTATTTATAAGTCAAAATTTCAAAATGGATTTTCGATTTGATAATGTGTGCCTTATCAGCTTGTAAACATTATGTGAGTGAAAACACCCAAAAAATCACTCTTATAATCAGGTTAATTTCTTCAAATTTAGGTACTTATGTTATGGAAAAAGAACTCTACAAAACACAAGTACAGGATTATTTTAATGAACCTAATGAATCGACTTATTTACTTCTTTATTAGTGCTAGAATAATATAGGTCGTGATACAAGGGTGCGGTTACAGGTGGATGTTTTGAAGGTAATACATCACCTTGTAGTTAGGCGATCGCGTGGGGCGGAGCTTGAAGTGCGGATAGTTCTAAATTTAAATCGCGCGCGGCCGCAGAGCGCCCTGACCTACTTGCGAGCGGGGCCGCGATGCGGCGCGCGCGCTGACTGTGTTTGTGCGTACTGCTACGTTAACATACCTCTGTGTGCGTAAGCCATTCGCTATTGCGCGTTTCGCCAGATGCTGTGATGTTTGCAACATCTAATAGCCTAAAATTTGAATAAAGGAATCCAGGCACATTTTTATTTCAGGCACATTTCAATTTCCTTTGAAAACCTCATCGACATCGATCACGTTGGAGAAATGAGATTTTTCAATAGAATAATTCAATATTTGATGTAATTCGAAATTGACTTCGATTCTCATGAAAAAATATTATTTACAGCAATTAATGTATTTTCAAAGAAAAGAGAAGTCGATATACGAAGCCAAAAACACAGCCTTTATCATCGTTAATTCATGGGTTTTTTAGCGCTGAGTTAATTCCTCTTAACAGAAAAGCTTGAAAAGTAGGTTAACAAAAAAAAACATGTTAATCTTGTGTGAGATTGCAATAAGTCAACAACGTATATTTATCGAAAGTGTAATATGTCAGATGACACAATTCACACAAATAGTTGCCTGACCCGAATAATGGCTGTTGCGAGAGCCTCGCACCGCCTGCCCGACCTGCAGCAAGCCTTGTGCAATGCCACAGCTAAAACACCAAAACCATTCAATAACATTTTGAATTTAAGTGTTTTAATGCTTTTACATTGATTAATATAAAATTATCAGTTGAATATGCAATTAAATCGAAATTATCTGACTTATATGTTTATTTAAAACGAATATGTTTTTCCATGAAACGTCGATCAAAAATAAGACAAATTCTACCTATAGTAAGATAAAAATATCTGTAGGCCTCAATATGAATTCAAATTCAACAAAACTGAAAGGGCTTACGTCCGTAGAATGCTTTTCAAAAGTCATCATATTATGGCAGTAATTAGTAGCATAGAATAACACGTCTTCTGTGCATGCTATGCGTCCCGTTGGGTAATACGAATGTAATTGTTCATTACCGAGCGCTATCTACGTAAAAATTACCCATAGATTACGTAAGCAGCCTCAATATGTTAGTTGGTTTACATATGATATAAAATATATCTAGGGGCAACTGACTAATATAATATTGTCTGCTTAAAATATTAAAATAAGTTACGATATATGATTCATTTAGTTCTGGGTCTAGTGGGGGTTGTGAATCGGGCGTGCGCCGCGGCGACTGTATCGTGTGTTTCGACACAATCGACCGTCGTCGGTGGGGTGAGCTGCGCAAGCGCCGTTTCACAAGACGTTTGGTCGACCTGTCGCAATGGCCTACCCAAATGTGACCTGGACACGTATCACGTTACTTATCCGTGCATACCCATGCTTAATTTCATAAATTATTAGAAAATATCCCTGAGAAACCTGTCTAGAATAAAATAACTCTGTTCTTATACCCAATTTTACGATACAAGTTTTGTGTGTAATGGTGGTAAATACATAGCTAAGGCATAAATAGGTCTCAACCTCATTCCTCACGCCGACTACTTTTATCAGTTTTAATAGCTTGATCAGTGATGGTATTATTCGTGAACTCTACCCTAAAATATGACTTGGATTTTCCGAAGCCAATTAATAAAACTCAGAAAATTATAAGGTTAAACAAACAGCTATCCTAAAGTTAACAGCTTAGGACTTTCACAGCAGAATATTTTACTTTAGATAATCATGTGCCAAATTAGCGTCAATACATCCGATTAACGCTGTGAGATAATTCCAATAACATATTTTAAAAGAAAAAGAGTTTGCTTACTTAATAAGCCAATAATTAAATTTACTACAGTTCCACTAACATTATTATGACACGATACAACGTTAGTAATTTGTAGCGTCGTATAGAGGTGAGGCACTACGGTTCCGCGGATTGCGATTGATGAATAATGATAGTTGTTACACAGCCCGCTGCGCCCAGTGTGCACACAACCTTACGTAATAAACATATCGTCATATTTGTGTTTTTTTGTTCCACGTAATACAACAAATGAGAGATACTTTTTTGGTGTATTACGTACAAAGATATATACTTTTTAAATTTGCTTTATACAATTGAAGAAAATATACTTTTTTAACATGTAACAGTAAATCCTAGATACAATCGAATACATGTGACAGTGACAGGAAACATTTACAATTAGGTAAAACAAAACACATGCCTACTTGTAAACAAAATGATTAATTTAAAGTTGCTATTCAAGTTGGACCATCAGGAGATTAACTCTAACTTGAATGTTAGTAATCATATTAGACTTTAAACCGGTAGCATCACCAATTAGAAAACTCTACAGAATCACATATAGTATAAGTTATATAGGTGCTCTTGCAACATGCAAGCAATCGGATGCTAAAGCTCAGGGGTTGGATAGCCGCGGGCAGCGCGACAGATGTTAGATCACAATAAAAACGCGCGCGCCAGCCGACTATTTCGGCGCGCTGCCTTGACCCGAATCGAGTGTTTCGACAGAGCGGCCTCGTACACCGGGCCTTTCTATTTTTTAGGCATTACCTGTCGTATTATTACGACAGTTCTACCAGTGCCGCCATCTTGGAAGGATTTTGGTGCGCAGGCGCTTCAAGCCCACCTCTGTAGCGTAAAAACCGGTTCCAGTGCGTAAACTCTATTATGTTATGGTTATGAAAGCATTCGCTTAATGTCCTGTCATGAGAATGGCTACGGCTGCATTTAAGTTCAATAAAGACCATTAGGAAATTTGAGATGGTTGTAGGACGTCTTTCGCAGTTTCAAATACACTGCGATAAACCGTAAGAAGGAGCATTTGAATTGCATCATGATCTAATCGGATTCCTACTGGTTCTAAATTCTATAATGTATAGATGAGATCTTGACACAGTTCAGCGGATCATCGCGGGTGATTTATCTCGGTTGTGTAACGATCGCCGCTGCCGCTATCTGGGCGCGCGATCGAGTGCGTTCGGATGCGATCGGCCAGTTCCGCCGGCACTCGGACTGGAGGGGACCGTCAGGGGAGTGAGGGGTACTACCAGCCTTGACCAAGTTTCACCGAGTCGTCGGTACAAGGAGCGATCCCCACCTCTTCCCGTCCTTTCGGTACATACTATTTTTTATCTCGTTGACACGATTACTTCATTTGACGGCCCTGACGTGTATGCCAAGGTCGACTCTTTGGTACTGACAGGTATAGTTAGAATTTTACACAAGGTAAGAGTTTCGTATCCGTCCTACACATGCCTAGTACCGGGACATAGGTATGATGCGTTTCGGTGACCTCTTTATCAACCCCGGCCTTGACCCATCTACAACTAGGACAGATCTACAAATAACTTTAGAATCCGAGGTGAACTGAGACGTATGTATCTATTTCTGCACACCGGCTGTTTGTCACCGCCACGTATGTTTTTGATTTGTAAAAATGACCTTGACCTTGATCTAGTTTAGTCGTGTAATAAACGTCTGACCTCGTTTACCGCATTATCGGCTGCTTTACTCTATGTGCTCATTAGATATTAATCAAATAAGAGAATTATGGTTTTTCTTATGAAGACTGTCGTATCTATTCAAAGTTACATTCGAATCCGACGTCTCACCGTAACGAAAAAAAACATCCGAACTTTTATTAAACTTTTATAAGTCTTGTGTAATATTATAATCATTTAATTCCATAAATTTATAACTATAAGCTACCTGCTCATGAAATCTAATAACAACTTTTTATGCCGCAGATTGTCCTATAAAATTTGTATGTACATACATAGCAAATTCAAAGCTATACATACCATTGAAACTAAATGTTAAACTTCTATGTACACGGATGGACGACTAGTATAAAATTTCAGTTACAAAAAAAAAAACAAATTAAAAGTTCCAGAAACGCTTCCTTTCTTTTAAACCAAATATCACGATCAGTAATTATGAACCGAATAGCATACATACAACCTCTTTTACGTAACAGATATTCAGTCTTAAAAAAATCAATCCTGCTAATCAATTCAGAGAATCAGTTTCGCATTCAAATGAAAATTACCCTTTCGTATTAATTTAATTCGCGTCAATTGATATTTTCCTAGTCTACACGACAGAAACGTTAACTTTCCAGAGAATTGTGAATAATCTCTTTCTATAGTTGGACTGTTATTATTGTAGATGTACCGTTTGATTTGGTAGGGTGACCGGTTTTTAGGAAGGAAGTCCTCATGAATCGCGTTGCCTTATGTAGTTATGTGCGGGACTCGTAGTGGCTAAAACATTTAGATCGAGGTGGAGATACTCAGAGCGACTCCACTTGTCTGATTTTTTTCCAGCATTTCCCTATAGTATACATTACATGGTAGGTTATAAATTGAAAGTTATAAAAAGACCAGAATATAAATAAAAAAAAACCACGAGGGACTTGTTAAATAACTGAGCTTCATAGTTCCAACTCACGAAACTTATGATTCCAACAAAATCGGAATCTCCCTAGATTCATCGAGTTTGTTTTGCTTGCAACGCTAAATATTTTCAGCTAGTAAATTAGCCTTAATTAGTCTTGCATGGTCAGTCCTACATACCAGTAAAATTCTATCAAAAACAGTCCAGCTGTTTAAAGATAAGCCGGAAACAAAAGACAGCAAAAAAAATAAAACTGGTTTTACGCATAATTATGTTTCGTGCGAATAAGGAACTTGCAATAAAACTATTATTTTGGAATTACACAAAGGCACTGCAGTTTTATTCATTTATATTGACGATCATTTTAACAGATTTTATTGAAAACCAATAAATAAAAATTAAGTGTACCAAACGTTTCATTTTAATATGTTTGATAATAAAATCAACATGCAAACGGAACTTAATACTTATTGCTATACAGAGAATTAAATTGATCACTAGGTATGCTGCTTTGTCTTTGTTTGTCATTTTACGCTATGCGTATAATACAGACTTGTAGTGGCACTTTTCACTCGCCTTGTTTTTCCCCCAAGGAAAGTAACGCGATGAGCCCGTGCCTCGAGAAATGGGATATTAAGGCAAAAATATATATTTTCGAATTCAAATGGTAGTTTCAGAGATAAACGTTTAAGAAAAAAAAAACTATAAATTCTTATTAGTATAGATCGTATATAACTATGAATTTCTTATGAGTTTAAACAACAAGGATAGTAGGAACTTAAAATTCAAGTTACTTTTATTAAACTTCTGCTTAACTCGTTAAATACGTTTGCAATCCTTTCTTGAAACAACCCGGTCTGCAATACGAAACTGACGGAATTGCACACAGCAATGCTTAAATCCGTTACGCTCGCCGTCTCTCTTAAACCCTTTATGTAGCCCTGTAAGTCTGTCTTTATCGCGCAGTGGCGCGTTGGCTTCAATAAAAACTGGTTGTTATTTTTAACTCGTGAGTTGGGCGGACCGGCGACTCACTGAAAGCCCCTTTCCGTTCCAGGTTTAGTGTTATTTATCTACGGATTTCTTGACGAATTAGCTGCAATAGATTTCGATTAATTGAATGTCAAATGTAGAAAAATCAAGTATACTACAACTTATAGCATTATTTTATCACGTAAATTCAAGCATGTAGTAAGTTTTTATATTCTAGACTGAATAAGTGACAAGCAGAAGGTTGAAAACACTAGTAATGAGTTCGAATCGATAATTTTCTATCATTAGATACTATACTACATTTAAACTTTAAAGATCAATATATCTTCTGCTATTTTTACATTTGAAGGTAACATTTTGCGCTGTCTCTACATTACAGTTGGCCCAAAATTGGTCGCATGTTTTATACCCATATAGAATAAGAGTATGTGATTTCAGAATAGACATGCTTATTTCAAGTCCTTCCCTTGTCTATTACTGTGATATATATATATATATATATTTTAATTTTTGGTTATTTTTAAACATGCAACGCGATCGTATAAAAATACCTTTTTAACATATAGGCAATTAATAATTATAAGAAGAAATAGGTTTAATTAAAAATATACCCTATCTATTTAATAATTCTAAATTTAAGAGAGACTGGGTTTACAAATGCAGTAAATAAAAACTTCTGACCTACATAATTTAATCACTATAAAATTAATTGCAACGACACTTAATGACTATTAACAAATAAGTGCACGTTTGAAATAGTTTATTATGAAATGCTAGAAAGACTTAGCATAAAACTGATTGTCAGTTAATTTAGCGTACAAATAATCGGAACAAACATAAATCGCTGGTATCGCGAGGAGCGCGGAATTTGGAATTCTGCCAAAATCACGAAGAACAGTCGAGCCCGCGTACTATGAGGCCACCGTCCTAAATTTCAAGCCAAAGTTATTAAATATTTATTGTATGCCAAACAATAACTTACAGCACTTAACTATCTTGCAGTCACAATCCAAAACATTTACTAAATACACAAATAGTTTTCATTATTTTACTTGGAAAGGGCTCAGGATAGAAAGTCTGGAGTCAGTTAGGGCAGTGGTTAAAGGTAGCATATAAATCTGTCCCGCTTTCACGGCTAAACCGCTGAACCGATTTTAATTAAGCTGGGTATGGGCAAACCTGAGAACCATTAAAGGATATAGGATCATTTTTGCCGGGTTAAACGACAACACCGCGGGCAATATTTGTTATTTAGTAAATTGATGTTTACTCATGTGTTTGTAAAGAATTATTGCTGTGTTGATGAAGTCTATGTATTTTACTAAATCATACCTCTTTACGATTTAATATTCCTGGTTATAGTCGCAGCATCTGAATATATTTACAACAGCAAATGTTTTATTTTTCAGCTGTACGAGCAGACCGCATGCGTGGAGGACGTAACAAATTTGGTCCCATGTATAAACGAGATCGTGCTCGTAAACTGCAGATGATGCGACAACGGCAAATTGCTGTACAAACGTTGCGCGGCTCCCTTGGAGACAACGGACTAGTACTGGGCTTTAGCTCTCCTTATGCTGCAGTGCCAGTAAAACAAGAGATTCAGATTCCTCAAGTTTCATCTCTAACATCATCGCCGGAGTCATCCCCTGGACCGGCCTTGCTAGCTGCGCAACCGCAGCCACCGCAGCCGCCTCCGCCTCCGACACACGACAAATGGGAAGCACACTCGCCACACTCGGCGTCCCCAGACGCCTTCGCGTTTGATGCCCCAGCTACAGCCGCAGCCACGCCATCCAGCACCGCCGAACCCACTAGCACAGAAACCCTGCGAGTCTCACCCATGATACGCGAATTCGTACAAACTATTGATGATCGCGAGTGGCAGAATTCGCTATTTGGACTCTTGCAGAGCCAGACTTACAACCAGTGTGAAGTCGATCTCTTTGAACTAATGTGCAAAGTACTGGATCAAAACCTATTCTCACAAGTGGATTGGGCGAGAAACACCGTGTTCTTTAAGTATCTAAAGGTGAATTTTCCAGATAAGTATAGATCCTGTCCCGAATCCCTGAAACCCATCCTGGTGTACACCAAACTTGCTAGCGATTGTGACGCATTGCGCTTCTGCATTGTCTTTTATTCATTACAATTGATTGTAATGCATTGCGAATTGTTATAGTAATTTGCGTACCAACTGATAGTGACTAGTTACGAGGTGCTTGTGTTGTGTGCGTGTAAGGGGCGCGTATGACGCAGCGAGCGACGCGGTGCCTCTCGCAATCGATACGCCGCGCCGCCCGCGCCGCGCCACACCAACTGGGTCAAGTTCCCACGACAAGCGTGCCGCCTGCCACTGCTGTCGTACTTCTATTCTACATACACACCAACTAATCTGACGTATTTTAGAAACGGAACATATAATAAACTAAGTATTAGTAATTCAATCGCCGCGAACACAACCCATTCTGCATTTTTTTTTTATTTAAATAATTAAAAGTTTTGTTATTGTTGCAAACACGTGCAGTCGAAACAATAAATATCAAAGAAACAATTAAATTTCTATTATAAAACAATTGTTGTCTACTGTAATAAAAAAAAAAGGAATTGTCTTCAATCATGCAAAGTCTAATTATGCGTATCGGGCGGGAGTTCAATCAATCAGCAGGAGTCAATCGGCGAGGAGCGGGAGCAAGGCGGTGGTAGCGACGGCGGCCGCTCCGTGGTCGTCGTTCGCTTACGCAAGAGCCGCAGTCGGTCATGTGGGCGAGCGACGTTGCCACTCTGCACGTATCGTTTCGTCTCACTCCCACAGACAGCCTCCACTTCACAACTAGCAATTTTTGTTTGTGCTAAAATGACGCGACATATTTGCGACCCATTCTCAGAATTAGGACGATGGCGAACTAGAATTTGTCTGTAGATCTTGAGACTATTTACGGAAATAATGTTAGTTTAATAGTATTCTGAATACATAATATCGGTAAATGTAGATCAAAGTCCGTTTTTACATTTGTGGCTTCCTAATGTAGCGTACGAAAAGCCATATCCGTAAGTTCAGACGCGAGTCGCACGCACGGCGGAGAGATGTTGATGACCTAAACTTTCCCCAGACGGATATGATGTAACGGTGCGGGCACGCGGGGCGGCAACGCTGCACTTTCGCCGTCGCACTTGACACACTGCCCGTGGCCGAGTTGCCGCGAGAAAGCACTTTTTACCGCGACGCGTAACCGCTGGTAATGGAGACGTAACAAGTTCTGTGGCCTTTCTTTGCTTTCTCTTACGTAATACTAATTGCGATTAGTCACATAACAGCGCGATGAACTTGAGCCGCGAGTAACATCGAACTAGTAGATTAAATATTTATTTATTATAATTTTATTCCGTATTATACCTAATTTTGTTACAACAAAAACGAAGATTTAAAATAATTTCAGTAACATGTGAAGCAACTAGAAGTACAAAAACAAATTTAGCCTTTCACTTTTATTGTTACGATTCGATCTTCTATATTCTAGACATTATCCAAGTTCTAGTTTCGACACTGTCAATAGCGATAGCTGGTAATTTAAGTACCTTTTACGCTCTACATAACCGACTACCTATTCGAAATACAGTTAATTTAAACTGGTCTATATTTGTAATCTTGTTACAGAATACATTATCGATCCAAATAAATTAATTAATGACTTCGATTATAACTGTTATACATACATGTATGTTAATGATGTTATTATTTTTGTATAAAAAATTCAAGTTGGTCTCCTTAATTGGTAGCGTAAACTTCATCAAAAAATCATAAACATTAAGAAATTTATTGGCAAACTTTATTCCCGTGAGATTCTCCCGACATTCATGTCAAAAGTTTTGGTTACGCGGCTATTCAAGACGACTTTGACCTACTTCGCGCACCACCGATTACCAACAACTCTGTTCAAGATGGCCGCCCGAAGGGAGTGTTAACTGCGCTAGATCCAAAACGGCGTATGACTCATGTTCACTCTTTGCAATTCTCTACTTTACGCTAATGAAAATAGAACTTGAAATAAACCTTGCGCTCAAACCCAACTGAGAATGTTGCCGCATTATGTCGTATTGGTAGAGTTCAAATAATAATAAGTAGCTGCTGGTTAAAACATAAAAAATATTCAATTATAAACCCACTAATTAAAAACACTGTTTCTCATGTCAGTATCCAGTAATCAAAATACTAATTTTAAAACAAAAATATTATAATACGGACGAAGACTCGACAGAAATGTTATGTATTATGAATATACTAAGTCAGATAGCTAAATTTTAACGTTTTATCTCGATTCATCGTGTTGAGCAAGCAGTATGCGGTGTGGCAATGCCTTCGAGCTCTAAAATTCAGTTGTAACATTTCGTAAACGGCAAATTTAACGCGCCGCTCCGCCCCGTGTTTTCTAATGCAACTCAATAAAATGTAGGTCACGGAACTACAACGTCGGTTGCGACTGTCAGATAGTGTTTTGATTACACACGATACCTGAATGAGCCTGATACCGCAAGACGCGCTATCAGCTAGCTAAACACGCAAAACAAACTTAATCTCACATGATATAAATAAAATAACGATACATTTTGTACGTAACATATCAACAACTTTCATAATATATTCGTCAGTTACAAAACAATCAAAAGGCCTCCATAGCGCCACTTACAACACAAATCACTAGCACATCGTAACTCTCATATGAGTAATTATGTAGCCATCACTAATACTATATCGAAACTATATCATATTTTGTGCATTAAATTAACATATTTTGCTAATAATATCGATACAGTTATGAATATATTGTTTTATACTCCAATGCTAAGCGAGCAACTAACCAATGATAATACATAAAGCGATTTATTTTAACTGTTTCTATATCATTGTATGAATTAAATGTAGAGTCAATATTTTATTTTAAACAATATAAAAATATTATTAGTGATGGCAAAAAGGTACTGTAAAATCTAAATCGCTGATGAATGCGATAAAGTTTATCGTTCTGCCCTGCATGTGTAGCAATGCGTATATTGTTTGTTCCAGGTTGATGATCAGATGAAGCTCCTGCAGCACTCATGGTCCGACATGCTGGTGTTAGACCACCTCCACCAGAGGATGCACAACGGTCTGCCAGACGAGACCACTCTCCACAACGGTCAGAAGTTCGACCTTCTATGCCTGGGACTCCTGGGCGTACCATCCCTTGCTGATCACTTCAATGAGCTCCAGAACAAACTTGCCGAGCTCAAATTCGATGTTCCAGACTACATCTGCGTCAAATTCTTGCTTCTTCTTAACCCAGGTTGGTATTTTATCCTAGTTATGTATTTCTTTAGTAGAATTCTAATTTTGCCCGAAATGCGAATGGAATTTTGTATTGTATTTTTTACTTTTTGTTGTTTTGTTCTAAAAATTTCGTAGTAAACCCCTTTGATGAAGATCAGTCACTACACAGTGTTGTTGTTTTGAAGGATTTTCTTGATGTTTCAGAAGTGAGAGGCATTGTCAATGTGAAATGCGTCCGCGATGGTTACCAGACAGTTCAAGCTGCTCTCCTCGACTACACTCTTACCTGTTACCCCACGATACAGGTTAGTAAGGAGGATATAATAGGCAGAATTGTGATAGCAATCTTTGGAATTTCAGAAGCTATCCATAGACCAGGTCAATTTTGATCATGTTAAAATCGTAATATAAAATATGACTGCCAGTTCGGCAGTCATATTTTTTTATCAGGCCAAAAAGAATATTTTTTTACTTAGGACTGCCAACCTTTATTGGACTTCGATCATAAAAATTAATAATAATATATAATTATAAATTCCAGGACAAATTCGGCAAACTAGTAATGGTTGTGCCTGAGATCCACGCTCTGGCAGCCCGAGGAGAAGAACATCTATACCAGCGGCATTGCGCTGGCCAGGCGCCTACACAAACACTACTCATGGAAATGCTGCACGCTAAGCGCAAGTGAGTTTCAAACACAACTATAACACGTATAAAATACATCGGTAAATAATCCACATAAAGTAATTTTAAAATAAATGTTTGATGTTAAAAATTTACTTCAACCGAATAGTTTCTAACCTACTGTATCGTTTTGTGCTTCAATTATTGTTTCCGGCTTTTATTGTAATGAACAAGGGAAATTTAGGGGCTTATGTATTAGGTATATTCTGCTAGATAGCAGATAAGAAATGCAACATATATCTCGTTCTAGGCCGAACGGAGGTGAAATGGTTAACCGGAATGCCGAGCACACGTCGACCCTTGACCGATTGTATGTTATCCTATATCATATGATACTATTATTTAATATACTATTATATTTAATTAAATGCCTTATTGTAGGTTCAGCTAATAATGTTGGAGACTGCGTCATCACAACTTGTCTCTGTACTCTACAAAAATACAAACTTAATGAAACTTTGGCTCAATGTCTATAATCTAATTTTCATGACGGTATATTTGTTATTAATTAAAAGTTTGATTTTATAAATATTACGACATTCTCAATTGACACTTACTTAATTTTTAATGTAATTTCTTGGGCCATAATAAGAGTACGACGAGACACGATATTGTTAAAATAAATTTATTCAGATGTTTACTATGAATATACGATTTAGTCCCAGCAATGTTAGCTTCAAATTTCTTCTACAATTGGATTAGAGCTGCCAATTTAACAAAATAGAAAAAAAAAGACTGCTAATTTCATTTACATTGGTAACTCTTTTCCACCTGCACCACGCTTTTTTAATATTGATCTATTTACCGATATAATATTTAAAACGTTTATATTTACTATCACAATCTTTACATACAAGACTTATTTATTAATAAACAGAGATATAATAACTTATTCATGGAAAACTTTAGCATGTTCGTCAATCATTGAATATCAGCTACTTAACATACGCGTATCTTGGGAATTAACAACTAACAACAAATATATGGTACAAATAATAAATAGTAAATTCATATCTTTGTAAACAAAGACGAGAGTACGTATGTTCGAGTTAATACCACTAATTTAATAAAGCGTAGGTACATCACGGTTTATTAAATTAGTAGGATATCAATGATACTATTCTTGCTAGTTGTTGTCAATTTGGTAGCTCCTTGTTATCTATATGAATAAGGTAGTACAGTTATTTAGTTCTTAATAGATTTTTTTTAATTAACTAATCAAAGAATTACGTTATTTTTTTTAACACACAACACGATCTTTTACGTGTTTATTTACTGCATAAACTATTAATAGTTGTTGAGTTGGTATTTTAGAAAATTTAGATAAAATTTTTAATGATGATTGAAACTCATACGTTACAGCAATCAGTCGTTCATAAATTTTAGATTTTATTTTAAGTAGATCGATAATCGTTAGTTTTTATGATATACAACACTACTTAAAATCCCCAATTTTAACTAATAACTTAAACCCAAATCTTTGCATATATTTTAAATCAATCATAGGAGTTTATATATTTAGTTTATTAGCTCGAATTTATAATACACTCTAAATATCATGGCCAATTACGGGTATACTGAAGCATTCTTATACTGTATCGTCCTTACGCTACTAATATACAGTAAATTTTAATAATGGCAACACAATTCTATTAGTTAGTAAACAAGTACAAGAAGCCGTCAAAACAAAACAAAGGGGTTGAGAAATTGTTTTGGTTTCTGTAATTTATTAAAAACACGTGTAAAGTATCAAATTCTATACCTTTACAGTGGTATTATATTAAATCAGTTTTCTTTGATTCAGAGTACCTACCATCTGGAAGAAATCTTATTTATAAACTATGTTCACAAAACGATGACAATATTTTTGTCTTATTCCATATACGATAAAAAATGTGGGTTCCAGAAAGGAAATGACGAATTATCAAATATAATTTAACAGTTTACTTCTTTGCTACTGAAAGAGGATAAAATGAGGATGGTCTCCTATTTGACAGCCTTCTTATTACCATAGTAGTTCCATCTTAATAGTTTAAAATAGGAACACCAATAAATATAAGTTGCAAAAAGTTTTCGCTGGCTCTCACCTACTTGGAGCTCGATAGTAAAGGTTTATTTATACAATATCATTATAAGAAGTTGCTCTGTGTGTATCAGGTGCGGATTCCTGCCTAGCGACGCTATTGAGCAACAGTCGCCAATATAGAGTAAGCATTATCGTAATAAAAGTATACTTTGAGACCATCCTCGCACTTCCGTCTTGCACATTATAAAATGGTACTTATGCATTATTATCTACCTTTTGATTTTGGCACTTTTCACTGGACGATTTTTTTATATTTGTACCTATGGCTGCAGCCTCTTGCACTTGAATGATCATTTTCTCACTTCTTTACATTTATGACGCGATAAGCATACTACAAAAACCAAGGCATATGAACGAAACAAGTCTAGAAGCTTTGTAGAAATGTACTATTTGTGCAATGTTTGTTAGATTTCGAACTAGCATGTACATTTATGTACAATGCGCGCGCGATTATCTTTAGGGCTTCTGATTCCATAACTCCATTTGTTTTATTTCACTGTCCATCGATTTGATTAGTGTGAAGTCAAATATAACAAATTAACTCGACACTGATCCTTAACATTGCGCTATCTAGTCGTGGGTTGCTAGGAGAGATTATAATCAGTACAGTTAATTCAATTGCTGGACGCCTTTTAATATAAATAGGATATGGCCATTTTGATTCTGTAAACGGACTGTATAAATTCTCTCTAACTCACAAATCTTTACCAAATTCGGATAACAGCTCACAACCAACATTATTTTGAATTGCACATTAACTGGGAACAAGGTTTATTACTAAAAGGGCAGAATAATCGCACGCGCATTTTTCAAACTGTGTTTTATGATAGCTTGACAATTCTCATAGATCGCAGGAATGTTTAATGTTAGAATTTAGTTTTTTTTTTTTATATTATTCAGTTTGATATTTCGACTTCACCTCTTAATGTTGAGAGGTGATGTCCATCGTCATTGAGGATTTCCATCCTACTTAATGTTTATTTACATATCTATTGCTTCAGCTAGAGCCTTTTAGACAGTAGGCTACAGTATTGTTAGTCTTAGTTCTGCATTTATGATGGTAGTGACGCATGCTTCAGTCTGAGGATGATACGCTTTTATTACCTATTTGCATTACTTCTTACTCAGCATGTGCATTGCGGGCACTTCTCTTTTGGTGGGTCGGTGGAAGTAGATTGAGTTTGTTACTATGGTCTGTTATATTGTAATAAGCCATTGTCAATTTCCTTTTACAGATCTTGAAGTCGCAGTCAAGAGAAAGAGAACACAAGAGCGCCAAGCGCCCCGTCACCACTTCAGATAGAATATTCAACAAACTTTACTTATTAGTTAGTTTTAGTTTATTACTTGGTGTGTGATTATCAAATTTAAGTTATTGCGCCGAGCGCCGGCCGGCGGTGCCGCGCGTGCCTAGTCCGATACAGATAAAACAAATATTTATCTACCTATTGTCTGTAAAATAATATACAAATATTATACACCAGTCTTGTGTAGCTATGGTTAATTTATTTAGCAGTCTATATCGTGTTACTTCAAAATTGAGTAAGTACATTATATAACTAGGTTCTCTTTAACTCCGGTGCGTGTAAGTAAAGGGAAATATTACAATACATATTTTAGGAAAGTGTCTGTGATTATAAACGAAGAAATTTGATGAAAACCGTTATTAATGTTAGTTGAAACGATCATTATGTGTAATATATGTATAAATGTTAGTTGTGTTACATACGTACATACAATATGTTGTGGTCGCGCAACGCAGTGGCGATGCCCGATATTATTTCTTTTGGCGATACTTATTAAATTTACGGATCATTTTCTTTCTAAGACTATGAAGCACTTCACAATTGGATGTATATTATATTGTCTTCACTGATATCTTATAAACTTGTGTTTTAAAGCTTACATGTCTTACGGCGTGTGATTGTTGACGAGTGAAGAATGTTGCTATATAGATAGGTATTTGGCTTGAATGAGATATGAAATTTTATCAAATGTTGATATTGGTCTATGTGTATTATAAAATAATGTAAAAATGAAAACTATACAAAAATAAATTTAACAGTTGTTCCCTACAAATGTTTATCTGAATGTTGTATAAAATTAATCGAATATTGTTTCTATCGGTCATACCAGTAAAAATTCAATATATTATTCTTGTAAATAACATAAGCACATTAACAGTGATTTACCCTACTTATAAATTGTGTAATTATGTATAATATTTCTCAACATACGTGCAAGAAGCCTTAAAAATCATAGATTTTTAAATATATGGGTACTAGCGTCTCTCGGCTGATGACCGAGAAAGACGATGTATTTTTATATAAAACATATTGTTCTTTATTAACATATATAATATGTTAACTGAAAGTACATGATTTCGTATTTTTCTAACAAATAATATAGTAGTGTACGTAATCAAATGTAAAGATCTACTTTTAAAGTGGAACTGATTATACATAATATTGAATATATATTATAATGTTATCCTATACATAATGTAATACTGGCATACGACGTTCCAAATTTAATTTGAAAACGTTTTACTTTTACTATGGTGTCAATTTGTAAAAAGGAAACGACCCATTGACAATAGTTTGTTTGTATTGGCATCCCATAATGTTAGTATGTTTGAGCACTCACAAACAAGTTTGTTGTAAACCAACCTAACCGACTATTTACACATGGGGAACCGCGCGTAATGTAACGAATGATTTACTTATGGAATTTAAATTGTGATTTGACGGTTTTTGTTAAAATGAATATTATATTCAAAAGATTTTTTTAAAGTGTCAATGCACCAAGTGCGAATGTTTAGGTAGTAGATTGCGTCAACGAGTAGATATTAAAACTTATGAGTGATGATTTAATTATTCGTTTTTTGGCTTAGTTTTTTTTATCTAAGCTCTCATGTGTACAGACTATGGCACCGTATTTTGTCTACATTACCGTCCAGTGAACACAGATACACTGTAAACTATATTATCATGACATTGTTCTACAAAATCACGAATTAATCATTCTAGAGAAGTGATACTAGTTGAAAAATAGCAAGGGTATCTAACTGTAGAATTCAAAAGTTAGTACCTGTAGCTATGAATAAACTAACAACATAAATAAAAGTTCCTCAAAACGTTGTTGTGGTACAATTTTTAAAATATACACAATTCTTAAATTTCTTTAACGAGACCTGTTGAAAATTTTATAACCATTTATTTACGACTGTAACAGTTCTTTAGTTATTTGCCGTATTTAATATCAGCAAATTAATTACATTTTCATGATAACATTTCGACTACACTTTTTATAATCAATGACCACATATTCTATGTAAATATTTAGTACCGTTATATCAGTTAGGAACTCCACGCGTGTACGTCTGTTTAACTTAATGCGTAAGGTTTAACTAAAGTAGGAACATGAAGCTCCGATCTTAGAAGATACTGTTTGGAATAAGCACGTATTCATAACATTGGTTACAACCCAAATTCAAGTTTTTATTATTAATTTTTGTATTTTAATGTGCACTGTTTTATTGTATTTATATATCGTCCTTAATCCAAAGTAATCTTCCATTGTCACTTCGATTCTTCAGATGATTTTGAATAGAATTGAAGTAACTCGCAGCTTCTCAAGTTTAGGCGCTTTATCGAAGGCAAAGCTGATCTGTGATGGTATGACATAGTTAAGTACATTAGACAGCGTGGTCATATTATTTTTGCTTGTATTTTATTGAGAACAGCGATTTATTATGACCAATTTTAATCAAATCACTCGTTTGTCCAGTGCAGCTTTAAAAATAGACCTCGTTGTTAGGCGAAAATCACGGGAACGTCGTTGAACTAAGAAATCAAATTACTATCGTTTTAGACATTATAACTAAACATGAGCACCAGCAGTTTTGAAACCGTTTATATTCGATTCCTTTAATTAGAATTGTGTTATTTTTACCAAACATGTTACCATTTTAAATACTTATTAATAAATATTTTACATCAGTCACAAGGATATTTTTGCTTAGATATACAGTATTATTTTGATAGATATATTCACTCAACATTCACAGTTCTAGATGAAGGAATCGCAACATATTGCCTAAAGTAAAATATTGCGTGAATACCTATACACTTTAACATAAATGTATATTTAATAATTATGTTAAAATGTATTTAATTTTTAAACTTACAATATTTATTCATAGTGATGTATTGTTCTTTATTAATATATATTATCCTAATTATTGTGTAATATATATAAAATGCATTGTATTGACAAATATAATTAATCACCCGTCAGTTAGGTGGCGGCAAACCGCTTAGTAACAAAGACGTGCCATTTTATTTGATCGATTAGGGTCTGAAAACATCGGCAGACTATGTCTAACTTGGATACGGAGTCACTTGGGCTGAAGCAAATAACAAAAGCAGCCCGTTTCTCCATCAAAACTATCCCGTAGCCGATCAATATTTAAGTACAATACTTCTGCATACATTACAAAGTCTTCCTTCCTCTTGACACAACAGTTTGAGACAATAAACGGTTCAACGTTAAGGTGCGCAAATAACAAAAGCAGCCCCGTCTCTCCATCAAAACTATCCCGTAGCCGATCAATATTTAAGTACAATACTTCTACATACATAACAAAGTCTTCCTTCCTCTTGACACAACAGTTTGAGACAATAAACGGTTCAACGTTAAGGTGCCAGTGTTTATAATTAATTTAAATCGATACATTTTCATAATTTGTTATTATGCTTAAATTTTTGATTTAATCAATGTTCATTTTCATTTAATAGATTTGAGTATATTGAATCCATTAAAATCTAAACCTACTATTTACATGTAAGATTAGATTAAGTAACATAATACAGCATAAAGTTGTATTTTAGCGTTTATGTAAGTAATATCTATATTTATGAATTAAAATTATAAGTATTTTAATGTTAAGATACACGATGAGTGTTCTATGTAAATGTAAATTTTGAGTTCAACTAGATAATAAGCTATAGTTAGTTATACAAACTGCGCAGCGGAACATCGCGATCTCGTGGTCGCCGCCGCCGCTCGGACCTGCTCACGGGAGCGTGATGCTCGTCCAAGTCGGGCACTGTTATTTCGCTCAGATTCGCTCGCGCAGCGTCACGTCTGTACCCGGTCTTGCATACATTGTCGCGACAAGCCGCGTGCCGCCACGCTGCCCGTCGGTCGCGTCCGGTAGCGTTGTTCGTTTCAGTAGGATGAATTAATTTCATAACATGCTTTCGATAATAACATGTTAGGTGATCGGTTACTGATGACTTTGTACGCGTCGCACACATTCCAAAATATCGCTAAACGTAACGCTAATTGACGCGCGTAGACAAAGCGTTGCAATTTGTAAGTTTACCACTTTGTTGTTCATTAACGATAAGTTAGGATTAATCTCAGTCGATGTTGTTTAAATGTAGTCTGTGTATAGTATTCTCGTGGTTAAGTTTATGTGAGGATGTGAATTTGAGCGAATCGACAGGCCTCTGCCTGAAGGGTTCATACTAGCTATAAATCTTAAGTACCTAAGTGATAATTTCTGTTGCACCTAACTTTGTTTCGCGCGCCGTGTTAGTTCTATTTTATCAATTGTACATATAGATAGGGCGAGGTATACAGATTTCACTAATCGTAAATGGTTATTGTTGTATCAGAAATCACGGGGCTGGCAAGCACCTATCAATGCAATACCGCATTTGCTGTCGATAATAAATTACACAGTTTAAATTATACTATAGACGTATGGCTATTTATGTGTAACTGTTTTTATAAGGTGGTGAGGTCACGAGTCGGGAGGCGGGTTATATGACAGCTGCTGACGTGGTCGGCTAGAGTGTCGGTAGTAGTATACGAATACCTCGTCTCGCACACGCACAACGTGCTCGGTCCGGAAGCGTGCAAGCCACGCGACGTGGAACACGACCCTCGCATCTCGGTCCAGTGACCGTTATGATAGTTCTTATAAAATAACATAATTACACCCAAAATGTTCAGTTACGAAGGCTTATTGTGAGGCTGCTCCTATTTTAACTGAACGAGTGTTCGCGATTACACCTAGCTCTATTTGAACGTCAAACGTTTAATCACCACATCACTGCTAACATCACTTATAATAGTAAATATAATATTTCATGTAATAGATGTAATTATAAATGTGAAATTGTTTCACGGCACGATTTTACTATTACACCTTACCTACTACGGAGTTTAAAATTAAAAAAAAAATCTTATAAAATATCGCCTAAACACGATTTGATTGTAAGTTCAGTTAGAGTAGAGCAACCGACATCTGCTACCACAGCCACATGTACCGTGTCATTACCTCACATTTGCGTCTTTTATACATTATAAAATAATAGATTGTTGTCGCTAAATCTTTAAACTTATTTTAATTGTCATTATTGTTTAGAGGTGTCATTAAGTTTAAAACGCAATGATCTATTTTTAGATGGCAACATAGATGATAAATGTAAGGCGGTGTGTGATGTCGCCGGAGCATCATCAATGTATTTATTTTCATGGTGATTAATAAATATTGTGAGACGCACGTACGCGCCGGCGGCGAGGGCGCATGCTCGCGCCGCCGCCCGTTATTGTAGAAATAAATGATATTTTCGTTTAAATAATTCAAATTTTATTTACTTATATCCTGTTTTTGTAATCCAATTCCTATAGTATTAATTTGCGACGGGCTTCTTGCAGAAAAATTCAAAATTCTTTACTCTGTAGCTTCTTGGTTACTTTTTAGGGTTCCGTACCTCAAAAGGAAAAAACGGAACCCTTATAGGATCACTTCGTTGTCCGTCCGTCCGTCTGTCAAGACTGTTTTTCTCAGGAACGCGTGGAGGTATCAAACTGAAATTTATATCTAATACTCAAGTATACTGTCCCTTGGAGCTGTGAAAAAATCAAACTTCTAAGCCAAAGCAATCAAAAGATACAGCCGTTTATGCCGCAAATTTTCGAAATTCGCACGGGAGTTAAAACCTACAGGGTACTTCCCGCGAACTTAGAATCTTGAAATTTGGTACGAAGTAACGTCACATGAGTAGATAAACGGAACAGAGGCAAAGCTTCTTAAGAACGTGCAAAATTGTTACCTATTTTGTTAGGGTTGTCACAATAGGTGAAGACAAATCAAACAAAACGTTTTTTAAATAGTTTTAATAGTCAGTATAATAGAATATATAATAGTATGATAGAATAGTTTACAAATTACTTACTCTAAGAATTTTCTTTTTATAATTTTTGTTTTTTTTTAAATAAAAAATACCTACCGTGTTGTACAAATTACTCTCTTCTTATTATAAAAAGGATCATACAATAAAATAAAGGTACTTGCTTGAAAAAGTAATAACCAAATATTTACTTACCTAATTGTACTCCTTGGTATAGTTAAAGTATGATATATTTTTGTTTTCTCTATTATTATTCATACACACAGACTGACCCTTAGATTGTACACTGGCTGTGCCAGCGTAAACTGGTTTTTTCCAGTCTCGCCGCGTATGTGACAAGCGGCCAGTGGTCACGCACACATGCCCCGCGCGCTTGTGTGCGTGCAACCGATTCGAGCGGTTGTTCGAAGCTTTGCCTCTGTTCCGTTTATCTACTCATGTGGTAACGTCTTATAGTAAAATAAAGGGAAAATTCCGAAAACCGTAAATTTTTAGTTTTCACCTAATAAAATAATATTTTTGAAAATTTCAGGTAATGTTACTACTAGGTACTTTTATCATGAACGCGTAGAGGTATTAAATTGAAATTCATATCAAATACTCAAGTCTATAATACCCTTAAGCTGTAACAAAATCAAACTTTTATGTCAACGCAATCAAAAGAAATAGATACCTACAGGTTTGTACGGAACCCTCGGTGCGCGAGTCCGACTCGCACTTGGCCGGTTTTTTATCTGCCTGTCTAGATTTTATTTTTCTGGGACGCTTCGTGGTTTCTTGTTGAAATAAATATTGAATACTCTGGCCTATGGACAGTAAATAATTCAAGCTTCTTTGCCAACGCAATTGTTCATACCGCCATTTACATTGGCTCACCCACACATATGCCATAAATCTTAAATCCTGAGTATATCCTGTCGATCCACAATCACGAAATTCGACCTGATGCTAGGACTAACTCACAAGGACCAAATTCCGAACATGGACAAGATTTTTGCCCTTCTGTTGAGAACGTAGTAAAAGATAATAATGTGACCAGTGCCCAGTGGCGCCTTAAGAGTTTCTTAACCGTTAAGCATATTAATAAGGCGTGGGTACATAAATTAGGAAGCTTGAGTGTTTTATGGGCCTAAAACAGGTATTTTTTTGTTGATTTGCGTAACTAAAACTCACGCGGATACATTGATTTGAAATGCAAAACGTCATTAGCCATTTGTGAACTTTAATTCATTTTATCCTTAGTTTATATTTATTTTGGGAAGTAAAAGATGCGTGATATTTTTAGTAAGTCTGTGGATGTCCTCGTGATTCCAAGATAATCCTGAAACCAGTCCTCGTGGTGTGCGTCTAACTCATCCCTCCACTTTTTCATGGTCCTTAATGAACTTTAACTTGAAGAAAAACGTGAAGGGAAAAAATAAAAAAAATAAGAAAATAAAACTCATAAAGTATTTTTAGCTTATTCATCATTGTACTAGAGGTCCTAGCCGAACTATATAATAATTGGCTTGATTCTTAAAGGTTTACCAGTAATCTTCATTAATTAATAGGTTTAAATAATGGTATTTATTATAAAAAATATTAACGGCATGAAAATAAAATTATTAAATTCACGAATAAAAACTAATTTCATATTATTATTAATCTCATTTTTTGCAGGCAAGATATGCAGATATGCAAACCTAATTTGAACATGTTGGGACTTGGTGGGCCTCTTGTGACAACATGAGAGCATGTTGCCCATAATCAGGTATGAACTAGCCATTGTTAGTTTAGAAGGACTTAGACTAGTCTTAACCCTATTACCAGAACCACCAAACTAACACTCATTTCTCATTTACAAAGGGTAAATGCAATTTACTACTACATATATTTATCTAATACAAAACTAAACTAAATGATTATAATAAATAATATAATAAAACTAAACAAGAAAATCTAAACCTTTAGATAAAAATTTCTTTATTTAACATATACTCATAAAAACAATGAACAAAATAAACTACCACTACAAATCCCAAGAATCCACGATAAAGTTATCTTTGATGTCTAAATGCAGTTTACAACAAATTGTCTACGGCACAGTACCTAGGGCTGCATCCTGAGCGAGCCATCGAGACGTATGGTCTCACCATTGAGCATAGGGTTCTCAATGATACTCTGAACGAGGAGGGCGAACTCTGCTGGGTGGCCGAGGCGCGGCGGGAAAGGAACTGTGGCTTCCAGACTCTTGATCGCTGGCTCTGGGAGCATCTCCATCATAGGAGTACGGAACAAACCTGGAAATAGAAAAATATTTATATTAATAATTTATTCCTGTTAATAAATGATAACATAATAAAACTTAAAACAAATAAAAAATAATAGTGTATAATGTATTTGTTAAAAAATATTGTAAATAAACAAATGTTTTGCTAACCGGGTGCAATGGTGACTACTCGGATGCCCTGTTTTGCTAGATCTCTGGCGATAGGTAATGTCATTCCCACTACTCCAGCCTTTGATGCAGAATAAGCAGCTTGACCAATCTAAAACAGACAAAACAATTGAATGTTTTTTGTTTTAACAAATTGAAGTAATTAGTTTCTAAGCTAACTTTGAGATGGTTATGGTAAAGAAAAAAAAGTACGTAAGGTGAATGATATATACCTGTCCATCAAACGCAGCAACACTTGCAGTATTTATGATGACACCTCGTTGACCATCGGCATCCGGTGCATTTTTCCCAATGAGTCCAGCTGCTAACCGAATAACATTGAATGTGCCTATTAGGTTTACCTATAAAAACATACAATATGACAATCAATATTTTAAAACACTTAAAGGCTGTATTTGAAACACTCAATGGATGAGAGGGATAGGTTCAAGGGATGTGATGGGATTAGTTTAACAAAGATATTCCTTGAGAACTGGTCAGATAGTGCTGAATACAGATTACTTGTGTGTTACAATAAAGAGATAAACACAGATAAAGTAAAAATAGATCTTAACCCACAATACTCAATTAATACCCGGTAACAACAAACACAGGACCCAATTTGTAATATTAAAAAAAATATGTATGGGTGACCCCACAAGGTAAAGTAATATGTAGCATGCGAAACCATGGATCAGTTGAAGAGCCCAGCGTGTCCAAAAATATGTAACTATTATGGATCTATACTAGGCTACTGATAATATGCTATTGATCAACACACTTTTTTTTTTCAACTTTATATTATAATGTAATTCGCTTTCGCTTAATTTGAAGGAATAAAATATTTGTTTTACTAATAATCAATTAATCTATTACTTACACTAATTATAGTTTCTTTCTGGACCCAAGTTTGCAGTAAACTTGCTCAAAGTCTCAAAGTTAAACAATAAGTTATATGACATGTGTAGTGCCTAGTAGCCTACATACCTCAATAGTCTTCTGGAAGCTCTTCAGGTCGAAAGGCTGATCTTTTTTAAAGTTGTACACTCTCGATGCGGTGGCAACACCGGCACAATTCACTACAACATCTAAACGACCAAACTTATCTATTGTAGTTTGTAGAGCATTCTTGACATCTTTTTCAGAAGTAACCTGTAATGCCAATGTATTGAATTTAGTTTTAACATAATTATAAACATAACTCTGTTATGACTAAGCACTTGCCCCTTCAATATGAAAAGTAGAGATTATTTATTTACATACTAATGTAGCATTTTTTTTCCATATTATGGACAACAAAAGCCCAGGACCGGGAGAATTGGAAAAAGGAAAAGGCGGCCTTTTCCCAGCAGTAGGACGTTAATGGCTCAAAATAAAATAAATAAATAATAATGTAGCATTTAAATAAAAAAATTATGTTATATTTTTTCACTTGCATTAATGAAATCTACAAATACAATGGAGTAGTTAATTATTTTTATATTAATTCACAAACTGGGCCTCATTCTAACATATATTATAATATAATATTCCAGGACAACTCACACACGTTTATCTGATCCCGAGCTAAGCAGAGCTTGTGTTATGGTAACCAGACAACTGAGAAACATACTTATATATTTCTAAACACATACATATTATAGATAAATTACACCCAGACACAGAATAAATGATCACACAAAAATTTGTCCTGTGTGTGAATCGAACCCACAACCTCCGGTATAGCAGTCAGGGTCACTAACCACTAGACCAACAGGCCTGTCAATATGGACCTGCTTTGTCGAGTACATAGAAAATAAGCTAATCTAAGGTCAGGTCCATTTCCCAGGGTGCATCTGTTGGTATGTTAGTTAACCTTTTGAACGTCACGGTCGGGTATAGACGCCACAAAACGAAATTTTTTAAGTACAGAATAAATAATATACTTGTATATTTATTCTGTACTTAAGAAATTTCGTTTTCTTGTCGTCTATACCCGACCGTGGCGTGTTTTGGGCACGTTTTCGTTTGTCGTCTATACACGACCGTGGCGTTCAAAAGGTTAAAACCTACTAGTTTATTTAAAATTGAATGTATATACTTACTGTTCATGTAAAGGATCCATACAATTTTTTTTAATCTTAATATTAAATATGGCAGCAACTCTACTACATAGTTACAGGTTGTTGCTATTTCACTATACTATACAGTTGTTGCTATGCAAAGATATCAATATAATTATTGATAGCCAAAAATATATATATGATAAGAAAAACTCATGGTTTATGTATCCACTTTATGTAACACCTCATCGTCAATATTATGTACCTATCAGCCAGAAAATATGGCTATTAGAAAATATATATATTTAAGAGGAATGAGGAATTACAAGTGAGTAAAATATAAGGTAAAGGACTTACATCTATCGGGACAAATGCCACATTTTCTTTTAGCTGCTTGGCTGCTTCTTGTCCAGGACTTGAAGGTAGATCACATATAACAACTCTGCCACCCTGTTTCAGCAGTTGCTCCACCGTTGCTCGGCCTAGACCAGAGGCTCCCCCAGTAACCAATCCAACTAGACCCTAAAAAAAAACAATACAGTTAAAAGATATTGTACAGTCAAATAGTTAGCATGTTATGTTACACTGCCAAAACTGATCATTCGATTTTCACAAGGCGTTCTTTTTGTTGGAAAGAAAGTGACTTGCGAAGTTTCCTAATTTGCATAATACCTACGTCACTAGTAAATTAATTGTTTTATAATAAAAAATAACAAATTAATAAACGCAGGTTGCTTTTTTAATATGCTTTTTACTTACTTTAAACATTTTTTTAAGGAACAGTACTGCAACACTTTTTTTAGGTTAGAATTCTATCAACAAGTCAATAAAACTGATAATAAAGAGCCTTTAAAGATGCTTCTTGTACTTAATGTTTACGTAATCGTTTCTTATTGCCTACTGGGTAGATAGATATAATCCATTCTGTTATAACTTATCAATGCTATTCATTACGCTTATCAACAAAACTGCTTTTTTTTTAAATAACCCGGTGCTGCTGCTGCTGATAGATAATTTCTTGATAATTTGTCAAATTTGACAGTTTTTTGGACTACTTCACAGATAAAATAACGAGAATAAGGTTACAAAACCATAAATGAAGTATGAATGAACCCATGGAATTTCATTTTGCGGGTGCGTGTGGTTGTCCGTTCGTTTTTATTCTACAGATATTATTTTTTTACTGTGCATAACCACGTAACATAAAAATCCGGTACCTATTCCAGTCTCTAAGATTCCAGTTATCAACAAATTAGAATGTTAATGACAGTAAAGACCATCTCAAACAGTTTAATGTTCTATAGCTCTATTTCTCTAATTAAATTAAGAAATTGAGCTTTAAAAAGAAAGCACATTTACCTATTGTAAATTAATTCTAAAAACGTTTACGTAATAAAATACAAACATGTGTGCTCTTTATTATTAAGTCTAATAGAAGAGAGTAAACTGTGAAGAATCCGTAAATGTTAACATTTAGAGTTAATCTTAACTTATTTCTTTATCTTTTGTTGTTACTCTACTTTGGAATTGAATTTTAAGGTATTTTTATTTATTGTTTATTTGTTTTATTAGAATTTTTAATTAGCCATAAGCCAATACTTGATAAGGACTCTTTCCCATTAGTCAACCAGACTAAAGTCGAATATTGCTTATTCGATGTAGTGATTTGACTTTAAGAATAGTAAACAAGGGATAATGAACTTTATTTTAAGCGTTTTGACGTGGGAATTGGGATATATCATATTTTGATTTCATCGGTTGGAAGATTATGTTGCCAGCGTGTAAACATAATTAAATTGCTAGGCTATGGTAGCTCCAAGTTTTTTTTTCGTTCTTTCAGTCAGAGAGAGACAGACAAACTTAAAGTAAAAATATAGACGAGAGTGTTGGAGTCTCTGCTTATTAGTTTCGTTTCGTATTTTTCCTGTTGTAATTGAAAAAGAGGGCGTATTTCTCTTATTTATATAAAAACACATACGATACATTGTAAATCTTTTTGACTGTATTGTTGCGTTCTATATCTTCATTATAATACGCTGTCAATTAAATGCAATACAATTTCTCCGTATGTATTTTGTGTTGGTCTCCAGACGATAACTTGGGTCTTTGGTAGCAAATTATGACATGACAGCACGTCAAATCTTCTAGCGTCTAAGAATTTTCAATTTAAATGGGCGTGATGATTTTAACAGTAGTTCATGTTTTGAAGTCAACCCAATAGACGGGGTAGTCATATGTTAAGTGATCTAAGTAGTTTGTAGGTCGTGGCCTGGTGCATGATAGTAGGTCGAGTAGGTGTTTCGGTATGTGGTACAACCAGGCTGTGTTATGAATGAAGAGGCACTATTGGCACGGGCTTCGGAGGAGCGGGAGCGTATCTTCCAGCGATACGAGCGGGGTCGAGAGAATCTTGTCGGCCAGATAGACCCCTGGGAAGACCCAGAGTTTGAGGAATACCACAAAACTGATCGGTATGCCATAATTGTATTACAGCTTGCGATCTACGTGTTAAAATTTGAGAAATGTTATTTATTTAGCTATGATTTTTGCCAATTTACCATTATGTTTGATGTATGATATAATATTGATGTGTTTTTATTGACTTTGTAACTTTTTTTTTGCCATGTAAACTGCTTTGCTATTTGATTATACCTGCAACCAATATTGAGAACAAATCTGAGTTTACCTTCCAATGAACATACAGAAAGTTTTGTATAATTCAGCACACACAACAATGTTACTGTTTTTCAACAATGTTCTGGCTTACACCTACTTTTCTTTTCTTCCATTTGTTTTTTGTGTATTGTGCTATATTTCAATAACTATTAAAATATATGCTAGCTAACACATTACTCTATACATTAATCTTCACGTTAGTTTGAAGTATATAATTATATTTTTTTGATGAAAAACTTGTGCTTGTGAGCTGTGCCTACAATTTTATTGTAAACTGGATTGGCCTTTGCTTGCGACCCATAAGCTTGATAATAATGTAGTTTATTACTAGTATAAGAAACATGTCATTTGAGATCAAGTTTACTCCATACACTATATTGGTTGCAAGATTATAATATACTATACTATAAATTTAATGAAATGTTGTAACTAATGTGTATGCCAATATTAAGTACCTATATTGGCATAGCCATTAGTTCTTGTATATTGTACAGTATGTGTTGTATGTGTTGTTGGAGCATCTTTAACAATAAAATGGACTATTATGGACTATCTAGTAATTTTAACATTTGATAAAAAACTTGCAATATGTAAGAGCCTATACATACTGCTACTACTTTAATTAAAAGCTGAAACTAGTAAACCATCAGACAGTTAAGAAACTAACAACCAGTTTTAGCTATTTATCAATAAACTTTTCTGTTGCCATCATATTATATTTTATTGTTGACTAGCTGACCCGACAGACTTCGTACTGCCTAAATAGAAGAAAAATAAAATTGCATTTTCATATTTATTCACCTTTTAAACCTTCTCTGGACTTCCACAAATAATACAATACCAAAATTAGCCAAATCGGTCCAGCCATTCTCGAGTTTTAGCAAGATTAACGAATAGCAATTTATGTTTATTTTATATAGATGAAGATATTGAATTATGAGAAAACCATATGATAAGGACAGGAAAAAGAAAGCTTGTGAAACATAATTACAAATATTCTCAATTGCTAAGCGACAGCATTGCCTTATTTAAACTTTATGAATGCAAAGCAATTGTTTTTTAGTTTTGCCACAGCAAGTTTATGATTACTGTAATTACATTTAAAATGAATATGAGCACAATTTAAAATACAAATTACATGACACATTGTGTATAATCACCCACACAATAATATTATCTAGTTGAACTATCACAAACATAATTACAATGTTAAATTTTTTTTATGTACCAAGACGATTATTCTTACAGATATGGATTCATACATGATGAACGCCTGCCTCAGAAGACCGGGGTACAGAAAGTCAATATTGAAGTGGAGAGAGAGAAAAAATGGGTTAAAATGCTTAATAATTGGGATTTACAAACCACCAAAGAAAAACTCCATAGAAGAATATACAAAGGCATTCCGAATTCACTTCGAATAAAAGTATGGTGCAAGTTGATGGAAGTGAACAGAATAAAATCCGCAAATCCTGGCAAATTTCAAGAAATGTTAAAATTAGCTAAGCTTTGGTCAACAGATGTTAGGCAAATAGACTCAGATGTAAACAGACAGTTTCGTGAACATCAATTTTATAGAGAACGATATTCAGAAAAGCAATGCTCATTATTTAATGTCCTGTGTGCTTATAGCATGTATAACTCAGAAGTTGGATACTGCCAGGGCATGTCTGGCTTGGCAGGTGTTCTTTTGATGTATATGGACGAAGAAGACGCCTTCTGGGCCTTGGCTGTACTACTCTCTGATAAGAAGTATGCAATGCATGGATTATACATTGAAGGATTTCCAAAGTTAACCAGGTTCTTGGAGCACCATGACAAAATACTCACAAAATTTATGCCAAAGTTAAAACATCATTTTGATAAATTTGGTTTAGATGCCATTCTTTATTCTCTGAAATGGTTCTTTGTTTGCTTTGTGGAAAGAGTGCCATTTAGCTTGTGCCTCAGGGTTTGGGACATCTATCTGTTGGATGGAGAAAGAGTAGTCACAGCTATGGCTTATACAATACTCAAATTACACAAGAAGGCAATCATGAAGTTAAATGATATGGATCTTATTGTTAATTATATTCAGGTCTGCTGATTTTCTATGATTTATCTGATAAATGACATACAATCTTGTATTAATATCCGCGTCGGGTATTAATACAAGGTTGTATGTTTTAAGTGACTTTTATACTCATTTTGTAGGTTAAGCTACATAAAGACTTTGGGTTTGAAGACGACATAGTAATTTATCACTTAGAGAGGTCTATGGAAGAGTTGAAACGTGCCAAGCTTGACTATCCTGGACCGCCGCCTCCTAACGAGCTACCAAAGCGTCAACTTGGTCTGTTTGTTGAGCCTGATAAAAAATCAAAAATTGGACAGAGGGCAGAAAACTTTTCAGAGACTGAGAAACAGACGAGGGCCACTGTGATATTAAGGTAAGAGTTACAATTAAGTTTTAAAAGTAAATACATAATATTAATAAAAAACTTAACAATGAATTAAATTGATATTATATATATACATTTCCACACAATAACAGACGAAAATATTGTTACAGGCGCGAAAAAGCTGCAATGGAATTGCAAGAGCTTCGGGTGTCACAGAGTGACACAGTGTCAGGTAATTTGGATGCATCACTACCCACTTCGCGTACCACCTCGGACGAGAGCCTCGGCTCCGACCACTTTACGCATTTATAAAACTTGCTCATTTACATTGGCGCTTTTTATTAACTTATTGACTGACCTGCACACTTAAACGTGAAATTTTAACTGTATTTAACAACAAAAAGGTGTCAATGTAAATACAGCGGTGGTTGCGTTTAGGTATTATTTTAATATATTTGTGGTTCATACGCTTAATCATTTAGGTATTTTTGTCAATATGAATCATATTTTTTGGAGCTAAATTTTCTGTTACTTTTTTATATATTTTTATGCTATTGGATGCCTTGCATAAAAGCATTTGCATGATACATCAAAATTATAATTATCATCGATGCATGTCTTGACTGATTTTGCACGATCGTGAAGAATAGCGAACCAGCTTGAAATTATAAGTGGTACATGCTTAAGATATATTTACGAAATAGTATGTGCCCTCCATTAAGTTTAGGATACACTGGCATGATATTAATATGATATCAATAAATTCTAAACCAAATGATAACATTTTGGTTAGCATAGGGTCAGTACATAATCAGTAACTGTTTGTTTAGGTTTACTGAATAAAATTGATGCTTGATAGGGTTTTCTATGGAGAAGTGGTCATAGTAACTAACGATATTTTTGTTTTAAAGTTTTGTGTTAGTAATTGGCCCTTGTTCTAGTCGTGTAACATTCGAGACTAACTTGCTGCAGTGCAGCCAACTTATTCTCTTTCGTGCACTGTCTTAGATATATTTTTTTTCTTACGATATTACACAATGACCCATACTACTCTTAGATTTTCTTGATAAATCATGATGTAGTGTATTGACCTAATAAGTACAAATTAATTACAATGTGCCTATGAGTTAATAATTATGAGAGTTATTAGAATGAGTAGGTAAATGTTAAGGATACCTTTAATGGCCACAGTTCTCGCCAGAATCTTTACTTGTGAAGTTGTGTGTTATTTCTAAATTACAAATAATGTACATCATTATATTACGAAAAGTCTTTAAATTTCTAAATATATAAAAATTTAAAGTTGCACAAGGTCCTACATAGTTAATCCAAAATCAGGTTGCGAGTAATTTTTAGCTAAAATATAGACTTTTTTTCTAATCTTTTAAATTTCATCATTGTTAGTTATACTGCTTAATAAACTGCAGTCTTGCAATATTATTTGTTATCTTAATAAGTAAATCTCTAATAATACCGGCAAGTAAATGTCAACACGCTGTTTTAAACATTCACTCTTGGTTTCACTGATAAAAATTAAAAGATAAAAGAACCAAAGCTAGGCCGACAAATCCAAGTTTAGTAAGTCTTAAGTAAGACTTGATATTTTCTCCAATCTTATAGTGTTGGTAGGTTCTTCCTTTAAGGAGTATTATATAGTAAGCGTCAAGAACACCACAAAATAAGATATTTTGCTGAATCATAAGTATTTTATTTTTAAACTCTTAAATTATTTCATTATTATTAATGTAAGACAATAAATCAATTAAGTTTACAAGTCGAGAACTTGAAATAGCTGATGTAACTGTACATGCAAAATTTAAACACCTTTAATGGCTTTACGCTTTAATGGAAACTACTCTGTTCGCTTTACAAAAAAATGAAAAGTAATCAAGGAATTAAAAAGTCTATTTTAATGTCGGTTTTAGAATTATACTGTTTTTTATCACTATCTTAACAAAAATCATTTTTACTAATAATGACTTGTATTCTTTAAATCCATCGAAAAAATAAAATAAAAAACAATGTTAGTAATGTTTTAGATGTTGTTAAAATCAAAACCAACTAACTTTTATTTTTTCGTAAAACGGACGAGAGGAGCTGAAAGTAAGTGTGGTCAAATTATTGAAACTTAGACTATATAAATTGAGTATATTCTGACTTCATAAAAAACTTATCATTTTTAAGGCCATTTATTTATTATCTATTTATCAATGCATACTTTATTAAGGTATAGGTAAAATCGATAATTTTAATTTGTAGTTTCTTACAGTTGTAAACCTAGTTCATTTTGATTTTATAAATGACGCACACGTGAATTTGTAACTATTTTATAGTTCATAAAATCTCGAAATTTAAGTTACATATCTTTTTACATAATTAGCGTTTATATAGACTTTTGTTTATTTTGTGGAAGGTATGTTGAGATAAAAGGGCCATAGACAAAAGAATATAATTGTCATATTTTACAAATTCAGTATTGTTGAAATATGTTTTTGTAAAGAATCGGACGCGACACAAATTAAAAATGACTGTCATTCTTATGGAGACCATATCTACAGTCGTTTAACTTAGTTGGTTATTTGTTCAATGATTGTGGAAAAAAAGACCAGCATAGGTCTTGACTGCCTGTCTTGAATTTAATTTCGTGAAAAATGATTGATAGATGAGGATCATTAAGTAGACACAAACAAAAATGTATGTTTGTTGCAACATAAACTCACAAGATTCTTGTCTATTGCCCTTTTTGTAAACATTGTGATATTTAGTTATGAAAGCCAAGTATGTTGTTCTATGGTAACGTTACGTTTATCCTTCTGATTAGATAGACTATAACTGAGAAAACAAGACGTAAAATGCAAACGATGATGACGAGTATAACTTTTCCTTAATATATTTCGTTTATTTTTTGTTTCTGTAATATGAACTTCAGATTTAAGTTTTTGTATTAAAAAGTAAATTTTATACAGTATTTTTTCACGTCTTGTTTGTAAACTACGGCTCGTTCTATAATTTATTATTGGAATGCTTTGGTTTTATATAGTTTGTGACGTACTGTCATATCATGTATCCTTTTTGCATTCATCTTTTGTGAGTGTGTAACTCGTCGCTAGATTAGTTTAATTTGAAGTTTGTGTAAAGAGCTAGAAACTTACTGCCTATTTTATGTATATCACAGTAGTGACAGTTTATTTCGTTTATCGTTTTTTGAACTTAGACATAGAGTATACTGAGTATAGAATAGATTTTGTGCACTGGCATGTTTTGGTGGTATGGAGGTGGGTTTATGTCATGATTAACACAACTATAACGACATGCATTTAACATGACATTTCTTAAGATTTGAGGAGATTGTGTTTTTAGAGTTTGGTATAAAGTTATATTCGTATCCACAGGTGTACTGTTTGTTTAGCTTTGATTAATTTCATCAGGCAACTCCTCAGACCTTACGATAGATCCCCAGCTTCCTGCATTGTTTGTGCTATTTCTCATTTAATAACGCAACGACCCACTACATACTTTAATACTACTCACACTTATTAACATTTATATTTAAATAGGTATATATTATAACACGTATCGTCGAGCATGTGCTCAAAACGCACTTGATGCAAACATTTTATGTGTTTCTAAGTAATTGTTTACAAATTTTCTACATTGTGAATGACGTATTTACTCAAAGAATCTCTGCTCAATACATCGATGCTTTTTGTTTCACTTATTTTTTGTTTTCACATAAACCCACCCCCATCATCCAATGTTTTTAGACCTTGTATTGTTGGGTACAGTAGAGAATTCTACTTCATTATCTTTAGTTTTAAGTTAAGATCAACAAACCTCCATAATATGACCTGAACTTTACCCATGGGAACAAATCGAATGAATCAATAAATTGATTGGAAACAGCAACGTATTTTAGTTCCTCTTCAAGCTATACTAGCGACTTAAGCCTGTCCAAATATAATATTTAATAAAACACTGCGTTTTTAGATCTCGTGGTCTAATTTCCTCGAACTATAATTTGAGTTTATTGTGTCCAGGATAAATAATTCTCAATTGGATAAGCGATCGGTGCACCACTGAATATCCCTAGAAATCATAATATATCGTTTTATTTTTAGTTTTGCCGCCAGTTGTGGTTTGAGGATCGTCAATAAATAATAACATACAAATCACATATAAAACAGTATATGGTACGTCGAAAAGGTATATTTAGAAATCACTCGCTGTGCATTACGTAGACACAGCACACATACCTTATCAGTGTCGCTTTTAGCTGTATTTTAAATTATCACATTTTAAATTATCCTCGTTAGTACTTACATTAGATATATTTTAACACTAAAAACAAATATTACTCAACACTGACTTCTGATAAGGTTATTTAAAAAGTTATTTATTCCATTTTAACTATCTCACTGGAATCACTGGTGCTCTGTTTAATTTTTTATATATGTACGTGTGAATATTATCGTTAAAGTTTAGTCAAACCACGTTGGTGCTTTCATAATTAGTAATGCTCGTTAACGAACACATTACTTAAGCTTACCTGTGTCTAAAAATGCGACTATCTGTTTTATATAATTAAAGGTATCCGTTTTTATGCTAAATTGCAACACGCTACCACATTTCACCTTTATTTATTTAAGTGAAGCCTAAAGGCTGTTATAAGCTGCTAACAAAAGTGTGGAACGTTTGACTGCAGATAAGAACCCTCAGTTCGGCGTCCCTCTCCATACGTCCCACGCTTCCATGGACATCCACCTCGACTCCCCCGTCCCCAGCACCGTCCTCCAACGCGAACCCGACCCACCTCGAACCTTTCTTGTAAATAATATGAAATCTAAGAAAACGAGAAGACGAAGACGTTGATTGTTAACATTTTTATTACTCAATGTAAATATGTATCTAATAAATAAGAACGATTCCTTATGTTCATTTTATTCATCGAGCTACGAGCAGAGATTTAGAAATACATAAAAGTTGCATGTGCGTTTTGTGTTAAACAATATTTTTTGCTTGACTTTGTGTGCCTAAATTAAATCGACTTAAGGTAAGAATTAAATTACATATTTGCATGAACATCTTGCTTTGTGTTTTGTACGCTTTGTGTATAAAGCTAGTGGCTAAACTCTCAAAAATATAGCAGTTATAATACCAGATAAATATAAATAATTTCAAAAATATAAATTAGTATAAATCTGTCCACTATTATTCACGAAAGTAATGAGCTTGTCAAGAATAATAATTTGATTAGTACGTCTTAAAATTAAATAATATTAAAAAAAATTCGTTCTTGACCTGCTACAGAACACAGCGGCGTAGCAGGCGGCATTCGTTGCGACGACTCTGTCTCAGCATTAGGCTCGCGGCGCTCCCTCGCCGACACGAGCGTGACGAGCACGGCCGACCTCAGCGTGTTCTCCAGCGGCCGAAGCCACGCGCCCGACAACTCGCTCGACACGCACTCCAACGTCAGCGACGACGCCACTGGGTCAGATGGGTGAGATGTTTGTAGATGTAGCTCGCACTTGCTCCTTTTTTGAACCGTAAAACAAACAAAATAACCCAGCCACACTGTATACCACAAAACAATGATATATAAACAAAGTTGTATACTTATGAGTTCCAAGAACAAATCTTTTAATATTCAACAAATCGTGCTCTAAAGTACCTACTCCACCTTTGACGATATCAAAAAGGTACATCAATACAATTTCCGGAATTAAACAAACTCACAGCCTACACTAGTATTTTTAAAGGTTCGTTATAGTTCGGTTGTGAAAGAGAAGCTGCTACCTGTCTGCATAGCTACATACCCTTCAGAGCATGTAACTATGTTTGTCGTCATAGCAAGGCTTCGTTACGACTGGCACCTAATGAGCCGGTAAATATCAGAATTACCCTTCTTTTTACCTCGCCAAAGAGTATTTTACCCCATGCATATTAGTGAAAAGAATTAAACCTGAACACTGAACTTCCGATCATACAGCTTGTGCTAGATTTTAGTTCACAATAATGTTTTACGTGGTTTTGCAGTAGTTTTGTCATATCACGTTAAATTCTCACCATGCCCCGTCACATTGTCAAGTTTTTTGGTTCAATTTTGATGTTTTACAAAACAAGGGTTTTTAGGGAGTTTTGAAAGCGAAATGCTGCTTAAATAATTGTGTTGTATAGTCATACTTCCAATTTCTAGTGAAATGTTATTGAGATATTATAGTTAACAGTAATATTCGTAAAATGTAAGTTTCCTGAATTATGTGGAACAAAATAGTCGTACTCCTTATCATGAATTGGATATATTGAAATACTCCTTATCATGGTTGGTCATGAAGGGAAGTACAATAAATTAAAATGAATTTGAAGTTATACCCAACATATTGAAGTTATAGCTATAATATTATGGTTACGAGGAGACAACTGGCCGTTAACCGACCCAAAACTAAAATCTGGTTTATTCCTATGATATCATCTTCACTTAGTATGCTCACTGTTTGATGTAGTTCGCTATCACAAATTATATTGTATCAAAGTATCTTAATTGATTTATTTTTGTTAAAGGGTTTGTGTTAAGACGACGAATATGATGTTTCCAGGTCTGGTATCTGCGGTCTGAGTATACAGCGGGCTCCGTCGACGACGCACTCGACGCCGCGCGCCACCCCGCACCCGCCGTCCGTCTCGCCGATGTCCGACGACGTGGTCCGCATCCACGTAACGTATAACCCCCTCGCCGCCAGCCCCTCGCACCTGCACCCCATCAGCCCACCCAAATACAAGGCCTACAACAACGAGGAACACCACAAACCAGTCACCCTAGGCTTCTACACCAGTAACGGCGCCACCAACTTACACTCCGACAACAGAATCCGCATCCAAGTGCCATCCGAAGAACTGCTCACTCCCGTCGTCGACGCCGGCAGGATCATCACGCCCCGGTTTATCGAATCTCATTCTGAAATCTACGATCTTAAATAGAATTTCGTTTTTAACACGTTCTTTGCTTATCCCTCTCAAGCAATGGCCAGTTATTTTAACATTGCGATTAGTAATTTGTTTTATTTATTTTGACTCATGTCGGTAATTCTTGATATTATTTGACACAAACTTTATGTACAAAATAGGTCTGTATTAGCAATATTATAATTTTAAAAAGACATGAAAGCAATATTTTCTTTAGCTTTCTTACGTATAACTAACACATTTTAACTTCTCATTTATTTTTGAACGCACCTTAACTTTTATTAATGAATTGTATTATTTTTATTATGTGTAATAGCGGATTGATGTAGTCAGAATTGATTGATTGATACCTTTTTTTGATAATGCTCTAGCATTGTTGTGGTTGTAATAATATCAACTGTAGTACTGGCGCAGTACATAAATTGGCCTGGTTTGTTCATGTTTGCGATAGAAGTAAAACCAACGATAGTGTCGGTGTAAACGACAATGTTAATGTGAGATTTATGCCTGATAAAAACCTCAAAATGTCCCGAAATTATTGCAGTATTTTTAGTATTGACAAAACGGTATGTGAGCTAAGTAAGCTTCCAAGAAACATAACAATATGCCATAACTTACATAGCAATAAAAAGCGAGTGATACCTGCGTAGGTTTATTTCATGCTCATAACAATAAACAACACATTGACAATACTTAATGCTCATAACAATAAACAACACATTGCCAATACTTACGATAACATACAATAATACATTATGTTCAAAATATATGAAACATGTAACTTACAGTTGATTAGGGAACAGAGTTGATTAGTTAGTTTTTGTAGGTAATCCATAAGCAATCTGATATTACGCTACGTACCAATATTTTGATGTTATACCCGTTCGTTGTAGAACTGCATGGTGATATATCACAACATTTATATTTTTGTCACAATTTTAATTTAATAATTTCGACTATACGAGTATCAGCTATTTACCTAGTGTTCAATAAATTGGTATAACTAGCTGTGCCCCCGGTTTCACCGCCTTGCTATTGTCCCAAGGCAAGTCTCTAAAAGTATAAAAAACTAAAGACTAGTTTCCTATTGCAATTTTCACCATATAAACCAGAATAAACACGTATTAAACTTTTTAAGTTCCGAACAAACGTTTTGATATGTTACCCTGCAGTTAAAAAGAAAGTATCGGGTAGATATTGCTTTAAAGTATTGCCATGTTTTATGCTGCAATATTTATATAATATTCATAATAAGATTAAAAATCATTGCCATTGAGTGATATGTATGTTCAACGATTTTTAGATTTGTTAATCTTATAGATACAGAAATTGTAATAGAACAGATGACGTAGAAAGTTATTGTTGGTATTGTTATACAGTTACACAAGATAGGCTAATTCGTTGTATGGATATCAGAAAGTAAATATAAATCAATGTCAAAATTATATTTTTCAGCTTGGTTGACTAGAGGTGATTTGCAATTAATAACGGGTTTCTAAAAGGAACGTATTTTTGTATATCAGTTAGTAAGCACCTAGATAAGCTCACGGTAGAATCATTTTTGTTTATTTAAGCTTAATATATTTTTGATGTATTTTTTAACACAACTTGATGTATACTAAAGCCAATATGGAAAGAGAATGAAACGTTATTACTAATTAAGCTATTATCAACTTTGACAACATGTGGTTAAGTTCATTTTAGAATGACAAATATAACCGAAAAGGGCTTAAAAGTAAATTGAATGTGATGGAAACTGAACTATTAGTCATTGAATTAAGGTTCATAATCCCAAAGCACGTTCATTATTTCTTTAAAGTGGCTGAGGTATAGGTAGTTACAGCTTGTCGATAGTAAGGTAGCGCGGGTAGAAATTAGATTGCAATTTATATTGATGGCATTTTTATCTCCATTGCTATAAAGTCGTTGCTAGTGTCGAGATGTAAATATTTTGTAATTCGCCTATTGGTTGGAACTCAAACCTTAGGGAAGATTGTTAAAACAGTAATTCCTTTTACAAACCCCGTTATGTAAAATGAAATGATATATTTGTATAGAAGACAGTCTTAATATGATAAGTTCTAGAATCCCTTTAATTACTAACTCCAGTGAGAAACGCAATAATGTCAGTTAAATTGTTACTTGAGAATATTTAATGTAAATAGTTTTAAGATTGTATTTAGATTTAAAGTAATAGGTACTATGTTTTTGGTCAATATACATAGTTCACACATTACACTCGCTTTGAGGAGATGTGTAATTTGTTGTTTAGGTGACGGGTTTTGTTAACTCAGCCACTCGAAGATATTTAGCAAAAATGTACATTAAAGGCTTGCGCACAATATTATATTTAATATCTACATAATATGTGCTTACTGTTTATTATATATTCCACCATAAATGAAGTGTCGTTTACAAAATACCCGCGTCAGCCTTATAATGGATAATTTTTTGCTAATTTAAAAGTTTACATAAAACTCGATTTTTAATGTTACTTATTAAAGTTTATAACGCAATGAAATATAATATTTAGGATCTTTCATACACCATTAATATTAAAATCGTTGATAATATTATTGCATCGATAGAATCTCCTGTTCGGCCACTTATCTCACAAGTTGCCTCACTCGGAGGCCTTATTTAAAGTTAGTAAGAATATATTGATTTCATATCAATTCTTGAAATATAAGTATCGATAAGGCACTGCAACTTCCAACGTAATCTCGATAAGATCTTGGGTCTCCTGTGATTAATCAATATTATCATAAACGTTAAATATTACGATTTATATTTTTACACGATTGTCGTTATCTGATCATTCTGATCAATTAATAATACGAAGGCGTCCAAAATTACGTTCGACAAAAAAATTGTGCCATTATACATTTAGGATTGTTCAATTCTTTAGTCACTCTTTTTGTATGTTTTATTATTCTTGTAATTTATAAATGCTCGATATTTTAGTATAGGGTTGACATTAACCTACCTACACCTCTAGCCAAAAGATATTTCTACAAGTTTTAACGATGATAGAAATCGCATATATGACATTAAATGTATATCTATTACACGTAATTGAGACGTTACACTACGATACATTTGTGCAATTTCGACCAGCGTTAACGCATGTAGAAATGTTGCTTGACTGGAGCTTAACTGTAAAGCTGTTTTCAGATAATAATACCTAATTAATAGTGAAAAATAAAATAGACAGCGATTAAAAAATCTAGTGACTAGCTGCCTTAAAGTTACACGTCCTCGTTGTCTCGTGAGTCGCGATTAGAATATTGAATTATATTTCATTTTTGCAATTGCATACATACGTAATGACGTCACACATCAGGTTGCGTTAGGGCTACCGAGAAAATGTGAACAAATGATGAAGTAAAGCATCTAGTACTGTGGGTTATGGGTAGGTAACAAGTAAATTTGAATTCCTGATTCAGTGGTTCAATTGTTAGAATTTTGTTTTTAACGTTGGCTATACTCAAATTAGATGTCCGTCCAAATAATTTCTATGTTTATAGACTGAAGGCGATTTTTACTTTTAATTTGAGAATTTAATATTTTAGTCTAGGTAATACTAATTTATTTTATAAGTTTATGCATAGATTTACTACCACTGATTAAAGTCATTATTTTAAAATGTAATTACTTATTATTTTATGCTAATTAATATATTATTTATTGTGAGAAATTATTTGCGGTCAAAAAGTCTTAACATTGAGCAGCTTTGCCTTGTTTTAACATTACCTCTGAAAAAAAAACACGTAAAATTCTAAAACTAAAACAAATAATTCTCTTTGTTTATCAGAGTCCCTCACGTCTTGATCTTACTGTGCAGATATTCTTTCATATTATTATATCAAAATACATTTTTATTATGCCTTTGTGCAGCCAAAAGTATTTTCCTGTCTCTGGTACCAAAATCTGATATAACTTCCTATTTAAGTAAAAGAAAATGATTTACTGTATTTATTTATTAATTGTTCAGCCCTTTCTTCTACGGATATGTGACTGTGCCTTTCAAAATAAGGTATAACCATCGTTTTTACTTCCTTTGTTTATTTAACTGGATATCTTAAAAACTCTTTACAACGAATTTGAATCTCAACCATAATGCTCTGAATTAAAGGCGTTATTAATACCCAAGTTTCTCCAGATGTACGTAATGAAATCTTATTAATTGTAGAGTATATACAGGGTGTAAGTAAATAATATTTTTTATTTATCCCATGGTTGACTGTCACATACTTAACGATATACTTACGTAAATATGCCATATGATTAATCTTGCAAAAGCATTTGACAGTCATATTTGTACTATTGCTGTCGAATTCTTTTGCAATGTACGTAATACGGCAGAGTTGCATCAAGTATGTGGTTGAGTGTGTGGCTAGCTTAACACTACCCCTACCTACTACTGTAAAAAGTGGCAAAACATCAATAGGTTCTAGTAACTTTGATTTGTACTTAATACATAAAGTATAGGATTGTAGATAATGGCGAATTTCGTTCGTTATTTAGCGTTTACATTTACAGTGCGCTAAATTCATACGTGACTTACCTCAAATTAGGAGCCTGAACGTGCAGCTTAACAGGTGTTAAAATTAAATTAATCGTAATATAGAAAACCCATCGAAAATAAACTGCAATGTGACTAAAGAGAAGAAATCAGGAATTGGTTAATTCTAAGAATAAAATATAGTTAAATTAAAGACGGACTAGCATAACTAGATGACTGTTATAGTGGCGGTTGTCACTTCATTTACAAGAGTAAGTAGCGATTGAACTTTGAACATGTACGGGCTGTTTCTTATTACATCATTTTGCATTTTTGTCAGCCAGTTGCAAAATGTTCTTGCAGTATTCCTAGACAATGTCGTAGATCATAAAACCTTCTACCTCACAGCGGAACCCGGTTCAGAAGTTCGAACGCTACAGGCTCTAACACTACCAAGTAACTTGTTAAAACTACAGTGAGAATAGTGCCTGCATGAATTGTGTTGTACTCTACAAACTTAGATCATTACTTATCGATAATAAATTCCAATAAAATGTAAATATTTTCCTGAAATCTCGTTATTATAGAATTAAAACGTAAAATATCATTGCTTTCTATTATAAAACACCAGAATATTTTTAAATATTTTTGTTATAATATCTTAATAATGTTTACACTTAAGTATTATTTTCGTATCTTATTTTTAATCGATAATTGTAATTTTTGTCTTTAGCTCGTAAGAACATGTTTTTGAAATAAAACAAGTAGTTTAATTATTTTAGTGAATGATAACGAAGGCCTGTTTAATTGTTATATGTAAGAGGTGCTGGATTCTGGAATCTCGAGATCGAATGTAAACTTAGCGAAACATATAATTGTGTAGTATTTAAAAGCAATTCTTTAAAGCTAGATTAGATTGGAGTTTGGACTATACAATGGTCTTTAAAATGCGTGTTGTTGATGTATGTGCATGTTTTTGTTTGCATTATTGGCTTGACTGTCAGTCATTTTAAATTTGTGCAAGGCCATTATGCGTTTGTAACACGGGGTGTCAATTTTGATGTTACGTACACGTTTGATACATTTGCAGTTCGATCTACGGGCCCTTTTCCTGTCACGCTTATTTTAGCGATAGCACGGGTATAGCACGCTCCGGGCCACACGCGGGACAAAGATTTCGATTGCTGCTGCAGTGTTGCGCGCCCGCAGCCAATCCGCGTTCCGCGCGCGTGCTACCCGCATGTTAGGAAAAACATGTATCAAATGATAGGATGCGGGCAGTCCGCATGCAGGCGAGACCCGCGTGCGGGCTAAAATACGCGTGACAGGAAAAGGGCCTTAAAAGTTTGATTTATGGCATTTAGGGTGTTATCAAAAAGTTATATCGCATCACTAATCTTTGTAATTTCACATGCTATTAGAATTTTGAAGTAATAAGATAATAGCTAGTTAAATATATACAAAATACCGAGAATATACCTACTGTAAAACTAAAGCAATAACTAGATTAACATAAATTTACACAGCCTGAATCTACTATTTTATATTACCTGGTTTTTACCTGTTATTAGAAATGTTTTAAACACTATGTAGCGACCTTTGTAAATAAACAGTGCGATATATTGTAAAAATATGTATATTAATTCAATAAACAAATATCGTTCATCTGTCAAAATGTAGCTATCTATTTATTGACTAGTGCTGGAAATTTATAATCTATCCGAAGATAGTTTGCTCTAAAAAATATCAAATACCTAGGAATCTCAAGTAGCGAAAACTATGGTTAAATTATTAATTTCAAGTAGGTAATAAAGATACTATCAAATTAATAGATATATCTAAAAATTGTGAAATCAGTCAATTTTGTCGTATTAAATCATTCTAGTAAGTGAAATTATATCAGATTTTAAAACACATGTTAATGTTCGCAAAGTATTCTCATGCCTGTTGTGCGTGTAGTGAAAATCTTTTAATCTTCTGTTATTGTTTCATTACTTAAGGTTACCGCCTCCCAAATCTAAGTAAGTCATTGTAATATAATATTTCATATTATTATGAAGTTGATGCATGTTCATAGAACCCTTTAGTTCATCGCTACGATAAGCTGAATTATAGGAGACGTCTGTAAAATTATAACGTAATTAAGCTAGCAGTGAGCTCTCTTGAAAATATTAGCAGGAATAGACACTGTTCATAATAAACATAACAATTTTCGATATCTTTGTTTTATTTATGCGCCCTTTACCCTCCATCTTTACAAGGTGTCCAATAAAGAGACCGACAAACTAGGGTTTCATACCTTAGGTCAAGACCTACCAAATGAACACAACATAATGCTTCTGGCTGGAGGCGTACCTATTAGTAATTGTCTCGCCAACTTAGTCCGGTAAAGCAGTAAAAGCCTCTATGAGGCGAACTACGGTAGTTCTTTACAAAAAAAAAACAACATAAGCTCCGCGAAAAGTTACGGGTTTCGACTACAATCGATTTTCGGGAATTTTATAAATTTCAATTTTTTTTCACCATGCATAATACTTTTTTTACATCAGATTAAACCTGATCAGTTACGCTACACTTTGGTAGGCCTTATTTTTATCTAAAAGTAGAAGATATTGAAGAAAAAGCCACTACCTACTTTATAAACTTTCAATTTCAGTGATGAAAAATAATGTATGTGGCAGTTTTGTACAAGAATTTTAAAAACTTGCTTGTTTTTTGGTCATTTTGAAAAGGTACAACACTTGTGAATTTTCTTGACAAAATTTGACCAAACAGGTTGTTTTAGTTTAAAGGCGCTGATTTGGTAAAATGTTACTTAATATGTAACTTTGTGGAACAAGGTATTTTGTTCCCGCAATTAACTGTCTGACTAATTTCAAACAAATGTTAAGTATAAGGTTACTATTTCTTTCTTTTTTACTTTATTTTTGATGCAATACTATTGAAATAGCTGGTATTGGCCTACCAATGTTAGTGAAATAATCAGAACTAATCTCATGTAAAAAAGTACCTACTTTTTACAAAAGCTTTTTTTTTCAGCCATGAACAGGCTGTTAAGAAATCCTTGTCCGACCCGAAAGGGTGATATAGGGTTCACAATCACATGCCAAATAAAATATCAAATTTGGAAAACTCATGATAGGAACAACAATAATGGATTTTGAAATAACCATTTTTTGCCCCGTAATTCCCTAAATTTGAGATTAAAACAAAAACTACAATACCAATGTCGTCGGTATTTTTGGGGGCCTTTGGTTTGGTCATTAGGTAGCATCTGTGATGACGCCGAATCTCTCTCTCGACTTTAGAGCAAAAATTTTTTTTTAGGTTATAATTTTTTTTTCTTTTTTTCCATTTTTTTTCCACATTTTTGTAATCAGATATCGATACCTAACAACACCTTCACGGATCGGACAGGGTTTTCTTAACACCCTGTATATGGAAAAATTGATACAAGGATCGATCATCGATTGTATCTCGAAGCTCGTAACTTTTCGCAGAACATAATATATGTTGTGTTCTTTTGGTAGGTCTTGACCTACCAAAAGTACCTAGGTATCAGCCCCCACAGTTCGTCAGTCTCTGTACCTTACACGCTGTAAGAATACCAACACATTTATAATGTCTATTTGTCACGTAGTCACGTAGGTACCTAGGTTCTGGGCAGGATAAGGTATGTTTATTTAATAAAATGAAATATACAGAGCTTATAAATGGTTTATTCGCGTAATTTAAGATAATAATTAAATTATAAAATAATATCATATAACTGATAATATTTCAAAAAAATGTTATTTTATTGTTTGGTGCGCTGCGGTTATAAACAAAACAAAATTTAGTCGCTAACATTAATTTCCTACATAATTTAAAAACAAATAGGAACTTCATTGGTTTTGTTTTGACATTATGTCTATAAATTTTGTAATAATTTTCACTACAGTCGTTAAATTAGTCAAATAGTTGAATACCATTAGAAGCATACCAATTTTACATATATTTTTTTATAATAGGTAAATATAATTGTATATAATTTTCTCAGTTGTTTTAATTAGTCTATAGCTATTTGTATAGTAATGGACACTTTGAATTTAAGTCTAGATTTCTAGATTACCTACACAAGGCCTCTTTCCTGATATATTTCGTTTATTATCACAAGTGACTGTATGTACTTATTGATATTTCAGTTCTTCGGTATATATTTTTTTTAAACTTATAACAAAGTACTGTTTATGACAATTGAAATTCGTATAATGCACTTATAAAATACACACATATTTCTATAAATAATGTTACAGTAATGTATAAAACATTTAAGCTTACAAACACTAAATGCAAGATCCCAGTCACCAATATAAGATAAAAATGTTCAATTCAATAGAAAGTAGTTGACTTATGAAGGCATTTGTTCATTTACACTGAAAATGATACTAATGACAATGATGTTAAGTACTCACATCATAATAATTAAAACTAAGTTCAATCGCTATTTGGTCTTTGTTTAGATTGGAACATACTTAACTATCGTGTACATGCGAAGCTCATTCTGAATGGGACCATAAAACCATATTAACATTCTCGTGCCTACATCACACATTCGACAAAACATGTTGACTTAAATATTTTTAAGTACACCATCCAACAATATTCAGTTCTGATTTGGGAATGTAATAGCGATTTTAGATAAGTTTTACATGCCCTGATAACAATTTGTATACTTAAAGTAGATATAATATGTTTTATAAAATACGCTGAATAATAGGCGAAACTCTCTTTCATTAAAGTTATCAATTTCGAGTTAACAATGTGGAGCAAATATTGACAATATGCAATAAGTAGCACCATTGGTTTAGCAGCGTGACTCATAGTAACAATACAACAGAATTTTCAGGTTCGTTACAGTTCCTTGATCGAAATAGTCCAACAAGTAACCTGGGGCTTTAAAATGCAGTCTTGCAAAATTATAACGACCTGCTAGACACTGCTGCTTGATTTATCGATACAAAGTATCACACGCAAGAGTGGTATAAAATTATCTAAAACTAATCACTAAGCTGTACGCTAACATCTATCACACATTAACACAGAATCTTTGAATAAAAGGCTGCGCTAGGAAGCGAGCCCTTATTTATGAACTGTATACACGTATAATTTCTATTACAGCGTCTTTGGTGCCGAATACAAGAGCGAAAAGACCAAAGATTAATACTAAGATGTTCTTCCAGATCAGGTATTTTCCGGGTCCGAAGCCAATGTCCCAGTAGGTGATGACTTCGATGAAGGCGGGCGCGATGAGTCCGAGGATTGAGAAGCAGAAAGCGCCAATGACGCCCATGAAGGGTCCGATGGTTGGGACAGCAACGGCCAGGATCACGCAGGCGGTCACCAGGATGGTCCTCATGATGTAGTCAGCCAGGTCCGGACGCTTGGTGAACTTGTCTTTAATACTGTTCCACATGATTTCGACGCACACAAAGAACTGCAGTCCGTATGTGCAGTACACGGCGATAGCGATGGCGATCTTGACGATTTGGGCAGGACTGGAAATAAAAAGAAAATTTATTAGTCTAGCTGGCACAAGTCTAATATCGTAACTAGAGCATAATATATATAGATAATTTAGAGCTTTATTTGTTTTAATCTTTATGATGAATGTAAGTAATGTAAAACTTAGTATACTAGAAAACTTAGTTTAGTTGTAATACTTACATATCAGTTTTTTCCAAGTTAAGCGTGATAGAATCTTTGACATCCTCTCCGTAGCGCAGGTAACCGAGGAAACCGAGGAGGATGTAGACCAGGGTAACTCCACTCATGCCTTTGTTCAGAACTCCGCACAAGCCGAGCATGGAACGCGGCGTCTTCATAGCATTTTCCAAAGGCATCACGACACCGATGGCTTCCATTGCGAAAATACTTAATGAAAAGAATTCAGGCCATTCCATGGGGGATTTGAAGAGCATTGACTGGATGTTATCAGTCTTGAGTTCACCGGTACCGACGAGGTAGTAGAAAGTGATTCCGAGGCCGAGACCCATGAACACGTTGGCTATCATTGAGACCGGAGCGAGGTACTTCAGGTTGCGGATCCATGCCATGAAGATGAGAGGTAATAGGAGCGCGATGATGAATATTCTTATCTCAACATTTTCTTCTTCTTCACCCATGTAATATGCCACGACCTGTGAACAAAATAGTGGTCATAAATTGCCGTTTTAAGTAAATGAGGTAGGTAGCTCAATTAGAGCATAGAACTAAGGAACTTCTTTAGAGAGCCATGTTAATGTATGAAAACACTTCGCGAGATTGAAATTGTTTTCAAGTAATGAGTATTTTTGTTTTGTGTAGGTAGCTAGTGAAAAGCGTGTATGCTAAATTACTTCTTGGTATTTGAAATGCTGACCTACTTTTATTAATGGGCACGTGGACTGAACTCGAAAGAGTTATTTTATAATTATCTTGTTGCTGTTTTATAACTGATCGTTGCTTACCTGAAGAATATTTTTGGCGACGATAACGGTATACACCGAGCAGGTTCCGAAGTAAGTCAGAAAGAGACTGACAAGAATGAAGATTCTGAAACAATAATAAAACTGTTTACACATACCTGTCTGTGTACATAAGTGTAACTACTCAAATTGTCTCAGTATAAAGGTAGGAAAGTAAATTGAGAATTACTCAAATTGTTTAGATTTTTTAACAGTTTGGGTGGTTTTTTAGTATGTAGGTAGATAGGTAGGATTGTAGGAACCTGCCTACATTGAATAAATCGTATTACAAGTAGTGGTTAGTTTGGTACGTACCTGAAAGCATTGCCCCAAGCACGCAGTCTCTGAGGTCCGTTCTCCAAAGCGGCTTGACCCACTTCAGGGAAGGTCATGTGGGTCTTCTTAGTTCTTCTGTACAACACGTGCGCGCATTTGATCTGTACACAAAAAAAAAACATAAATTTAAAACTTGAAAATTAAAATAATAGTAGATATAATATATAATAAAAATTTAAAGTCTTTGTAGTCATTGAGATTAACAATTAGGATAGCATTGAAAAATAATTAGGTATTTTAAACTTTAATCTGATCTTATTAATTATAAATTAAATAAGCGTAGCTTTGTGGGCCTAACGTAATAAAATTCGCATAGCATTCTATTTTATTTCACGTTTGTTGATACTGTGGTACGGTAGCAACCTCGCGAAGCATGGCTAAGATTAAAATGTAAATACGCATTGGATTCTCGCTGTACAATAAAAATAAAAGTGAGCATAGCAGTGTGATGAGGTTTACTTACGAGGACGTAAGAGCAGTGAGTGCAAACGACTGCGACGAGGATAGTGAAGAATATGCCGGAGACGAGCCCAGCGCACTTGAAGGCTTTGGGCATGGCCAGGATGCCGGTGCCGAGCGAGGCCTTCAGCAGATGCGTGAGCGTGTCCATGTTTCTGAAACATCAGACGATCTCGGTAACAACGAGCGATTTGCTCCATACATTGTGCAGTTATGAGCTCAATGTGAGACACATTAGGTAGCTACGTGCTCAATGTGTGACTTTTACGCTCCTGTGCATGAATCAAACACCCTATATCAAGCTTAAAGACTTAAGTCTGTATACCCACCTATAAGACAATTGACCTTGACTTTTAAGTCTGCTTTGATAGTAACAAGCAATATAGTTGCACATCTTTATTTTGTAAAGTAGGTAGGTATATTGTAATTTGTTACACAGAAATACAAAAAATGAGTTGACATCTTTAAGTTGTGATGACCTTGGAATATTCTATGATTTCTTGAGGTTAACTAAATTCATGAAAAACATGCTATTTTTGATCGGCTTATTCGCGTGAAATATGTTACAGAACCTTCCTTTTTGACGTAAATTTATTCTTGAATTGGAAATTATTGGAATTGTGGTTTTCTGGCAAAACATTCTAGGTTGTCTGAAACTATTATCCATAACTTTCAAGAATGATGATTCAGATTATTATTTTTAAGTAGTGTTATGTTTATCCAGTGATCTGAACGGATGTGAAAATTAGGAAACAAGTTGAAATTATGTCTGTATTACTTATCTAGATATTGTATTGTTATTTCTAACCTACGTTACATATTAATGTGTTATCAAACGCCTGATACCTACCTAGCGCTCAGCAACAAGTTAACATAAAAAGCCCATGATATTGAAATAATGTGTATCGATTTAAAGACTCTACTTAATTCAACATGTGATTTTAAAACTAAGTTTTAAATCATGAATGGCAAGTCATCAGGGGCCCGAGTCTGCTATTTACACTCCGTGTTACTATGATCATAGTGGGATGATAGTGTCAACCCAATATGTGCCTAATTTTCGTATTCAGTTAAGCCAACAACAATCAGTGGCATACTGGCATGAGTGGGATGCGGTGTTGTCAATTTAAATTAAAAATAAAAGTATCAAACATTTTGTAATTATTAATAGGCAACACCGATTGGCACTAATTATTAATAATCGTTTCTTATGTTGCAAAAAATTGTATTAATTGTTTTTTGAATACTAATTAATTGTAAAAGCCCATACAATATGTAATTTCTATTAAAAACTTGTAAATAAGGATAATTATGTTTTAAAAAAGGAAAGTTTTCGTTGAAATTGACACATTGTCTATGAAAAATAAAAAATGTTTAGCCATAGATATGATGCAACTGCTGTCAAAAAATAGCGGAATACGAAATTGTACCGGCCATCGGTCATATTCACTCAACTCGCGGCTCAATCGTTCCAATGGCCAATTGTGACGTTTTGACAGTTAGTAGAATGCCAATTATCGTAAAATGGTCCCACTAACCCCACCCACTCAGACGATTCAAGCAAATGTAAATAGCAGACTCGGGCCCCAGGTCATTAAAAGTCGTACAAATTGCTTTTACTTGTTAGAATTTTGTACGTTAAAACAAACATCTTAATGAAATTAAAACTTCTAATTAAACAAGGTCTAGATAATGATGAAGAATATAATTAATGCCCAAAGCAATTAAAGAGTTATTAGAACTGTATTAGACATCATAATCTAAGATCAATACATGACGTATGTAAAGTAGCTATTTGTTGAACCTATCCGAAACACAGAGCTACTTAAAGCAGAGGTCATTTGGATTTAAATATGCTTTGCATCGCCATTCGCATTTGCTGTAGAAATTCGCGTGGCATTAAATAAATATTTTCAGTCTACTAGAACAATGTAGCTGCCTTTTTTATAGGTTTTTAAGTCGCCGTGTATGTATATAATTTTCTGCATACTTGGATCAAATACCGGCCTTATACAATACTTAGTTATGGTTTTACCTAGAAACAGTCTGGCGTATGCGAAATGACTTAGATATGACCTCTTTTATATCCTTTTTTACCGACTTCCAAAAAGAAGGAGGTTCTATTTTCGACTGTACGCAATGTTTTTTTACTCAGAAATACTAACTGATTTTTTAAATTCCGATTGTTGTTTTAATAAAGATGGCGTTAAAAATCGCAAAATATATGATTGTTAGTAATACAGTCTAGTAGAAGCGTAATCAAGCAGAATTTTTACTTTCTGCCCTGGAATACCAAACTGTTGCTTAGGCGTAAGAGAAAGAAAATATAAAAAATACTTACGAAGTAGGATTCTCCAATTTTCGTTCAGCGAACGGGTCGAAGTCAGCCGACTCTGCATCTTTCGTCATGTTGTATCTGCACAAATAATTATAATTATTATGGGTTTATGCGACGACCAAGGGACAGGTGGTGAAATAACCAAAGCTTGCTCAGAAGTGGTTCACTTTTGTAAACCACTGCTGGGTTGTTTTCAGTCTCTTGGCTGAAAATGATAACTGATGACAATTACAGGTCTGCAAAAGCATGTTTTAACAAAAAGTTAATTTAGAAATGACTTTTTGCTTTTGGTATCACACTTATTGAAAATGTAGGTATGAAATACTAACTTGTTGACGACTTTCTCCTTCATCTTTTCTTCTGGAGACAAGAAAGTCTCCAGCTCCTGCGGCGCGGGCGCATTGCCATTTGCTTCCTAGAAAACATAAAAAAAATATAAATAAAATAATCCTAAAACTAGTTCTGGAAGATTTTCTGATTACTAATCACCTACTTAGCTTTGCATTTCATTGCAAATGATAAGAAATTTATTGTAAAAGATAGTATCATGAAAAACAATGAGATATGAAGTCTTATATTTTAAAAGATCGCTGGGGGTCAGATATCGATCAACGATTTAGATCTCATCGAACTTGCTTCTAGAATGAGTAGATAATGTTCTTTCAGATAGTGTCTTATACCAAATATATTTCTATCATTCATATACCTAGAACATATTCAAGACAAGTATGACAAAACGCCGTAAAAAAACTAGGTATATCTTTTCATAACTTCCTTGTAACTTTACTTAGGTATGCAACGCACGCCATGAACGAATATTATTATAACTATAGGCAAAATATAGGCTGTGACTATCTAGAATAATACCGTTTAAATGGTAAAATATTTTTCATAATAGTTGCAATGGTTCCGGATATTATATTATTGAACGCCAAAGAGCGTGCATTTGAAAAGCGTTCAACTGAACCGAATTAAATTCTGCGTAGGTACAACCCATTTATTTTGTAGTAGGTACCTAAGTAGATGCTTTGTTTCACTTGGTAACATTACCTAATATCTTCACAGCATTATGATATGCTTATTTCTATATTTAGATGCAAGTGTGATAAGAGATACCTAGTTTCAGATTGACGATAACAATGTTTATCGATTTATTGATTTTTATCATAAATAAATCAGTTAGTTTAGACTAGAGAGATTAGATTATTTACTTTTATAATGCACTTGTTTTTAAAGGAGAAATAATAATAATATCATGGGACAACTCACACACGGTTATCTGATCCCAAGCTAAGCAGAGCTTGTGTTATGGTAACCAGACAACTGATAAACATACTTATATATTTCTAAATACATACATATTATAGATAAATTACACCCAGACACCAGAACAAATGATCATGCTCATCACACAACATTTGTCCTGGGCGGGAATCGAACCCACGACCTCCGGTATAGCAGTCAGGGTCACTAACCACTCGACCAACAGGCCCGTTATCTTTGATATACTTATTCTTGTTGGTTGCTATGTGCTACGCTTCGTTATATAACACACCTCTGTTTGTTCTTTAGAATAAACAGTTTAAGCATAAGGCAACATAAAAATACTCCTAAATATTCGAATAAAGATTTGTCTACAAGTTAACTCTTATGCTTGCTTTGTACTTATTAAATTAACCTTGAAAATGTTTAATATTTGTTTAGTTCACTGCTTAGTAATGCGTATTAAACGAAGAGGTGTGTGCAACATAGGTGTCGTGTGGAACTGGTCTTATTGTAATGACGTCACACTAGAAACTTTGTGCAAAATTTTGATAAAAACTGATATCTACAATAACATTTGCTATCTATGTAAGAGATGTCATTATTCGTGGAACCGAAGTAAGGAGATTCAATATGATTATTTTGGATTTTATTCGTTTACCTGTTTGTACTTATAAAAGAATTTATCGCAAGCAGTATACCTACTAATTTATTTATTTTTATAAATTTAGTTGCTACGTGTAATTTGTGTTTAAGCGCAACTGTAACTTATTGGTTTACTGACCTAAATTAATAAAATTGATTTTAATATTATGTAGTATTAAATAATAATTTAAATAATCAACTTACGTTCACCATTTTGCCGGATTGTTCTAGCAGCTGGCCGATGTATCCTTTGTACCTGAGGACGAATAAAATAAACGTTAGTTTAATAATTAATTAATCTAATAATTAGTTAATAAGTATCTATTGTATACGAGATGGACCATGTACCTATTTATATTTTATTGTATACTAAAAGGTGATAATTTAACAGAATTTTCTAAAACTTTGGTGGTAAAAAAAATGTTTTTTTTTTTTTTTTTTTTTATTGAGATATATTTAAGGAACTGAATTTTATCGTTAATTTTTCCATGTTATAAGTGACACATTTAAAGTAACATAAAAACAGTTTGATTGCGGTACCTTCTATGATTATTACGCTAGGTATGTTCCGCGCATTTTCAAGACTTATTCGTAGCCATAAAATTAATTGTACGTAACGTTTTAAGTGCTTGACATCAATATAAAAATATTGCAACGGCTGCAGTATGTATGACAAGTAGGTTTTTATTACCACGCGGTTGTTGTAAATGCTTGTTATTTAGTCATATTTATTAAAAATTTAATTGTTTTACTGAATAATAAAGAAATCAGACCACATTTTATGTCAAATAAAAAACTCTTTCATAAATTAGGTACCTACCTAGGTAGATATATTATTTTGCTATGTGCAAATGATGTTACTAGTAATAATTCTCGTGATACTTTTATTACCTACCGTCTTTAAACGTGTTTAATATTAAACCTAGAGACACCTTAAAGGTCATAGTTAATATTGCGAGCGTCTCTAAATAAATTCAAAGGTTTTAGGGTTTGCTATGCTCAGGAAAAAATGTCGCTCAATTCATTATTACCAATTATAAAAAGTATTTCGTCCCTTATTTTTGACGACCTCCGTGGTCGAGTGGCGTACGCACCGGTTTCAAGGTGTCGCTAGCTCTGAGGTCCCGGTTTCGATCCCCGGACGGGTCAATGTAGAAACAAACTTTTCTACATTGTCTCGGGACTGGGTGTTTGTGGTACCTTCGTTGATTCTGAATTCCATAACACAAGTGCTTTAGCTCCTTACTTTGGGTTCAGAGCAATGTATGTGATGTTGTCCGCATTTATTTATTTATTAAGATACGAAGTAACCTGTGTGCTGTATCATTTGCCAGCATGGGATAATATCTGAGATAATAAGTATCAAAGTTACACTTTTTACTATCAAAATCGGTTAAATTAATTTCGCGTGAAGAAGTAACTAATATAAACGTTATACCTACGTCAGCAATTATGTACCTACTTATATTATAATAAATACGAATTCAATTACGTACTAATTGATGCGTTTAAAGTTTCGCTGACGCGCTGTATGCAAATAAAAATGTACAACTCGTGCTCGTTACGAGAATGCTGAACAACAAAAAAATTAGGATCCCGTACATTAGACTAATAGGCGCACATCATGATAAAAAAACGGAAATCGGAAATAAAATATCGGAAATAAAATGTAACATGAAATGTTTATATAGGGACAATAAACAAATGTATTTGAAGTATTTACGCGCAAATGTAGATGCCCAACTTGTTTCAGTCCCAAACGGAGACTTCTAGCCAATTTCAATAACCTATCTGCAGATAGATTTCCCTACTAGAGATAGAAATTTGACATAACTTGTATAGGGTTTATGTCAAAATTCTATCTTTTGTAATTGGCCGTTAGTAATGGAAATTTAATCTTCGAATGGTAAGTAGTCATGTGAAGGTTGTTTTTGAAGGAATCTGTCGTGATAATATTATGTTTAATTTTACTATGACGCTTGTTTATTTGTTATAGCGTTTTAAATGCTTCAAGTAAATACGTAGCGTGCACTTATTTATTTAGTACCCAGGTAGCACTTTACGATTATGATTATTTATTTATTTTGAGTAGTAGGTACGCACTTAGCTAACAACTTTCAGTAAGTATGTCCACCAAGCCTTAATTGTATTTATCTACTTATATTAATATTTTTTTCAAGTTTACGAAATCGTAACGCTTTTTAACATTATACGCGGAATTAGTATCTACAATAAGGTAATAAATAATGTCTTAGAATCTAGTTGTTAGTAAGTAGGTATAACAAAGTTATTCGCGCATCTAATATAATTAATTGACACTAATAAGGATGATCAGTTTTAATATCTCAAACTACAATAAAACAAATTGAATTCCATCCAAGTAATATTCGTTTCAACTACGACACCATAAAAGCGAGTATTTTTATCGATTACGATATTGTTCCTGTACTTTAGTAACGTATAATAAAAAATAACATGTACATAGGTATTCGCGCGTAAAATAGCCAGCCAATATATTGATATCGTTATTGTTATCGTCAGCTGATATCGCTAACATGTAGCCGCAGTAATATCAACATCCATTTTATGGAATATTTATCAAAAATACTAAAGCTTAAAGTTCAATTTGTTGTTGACAAATCTTGTGAGATTTATCGATACTTCAACGAGGGCTGCGAGAAAACAACACTATGATATTACGTGGTGTTTTAATTTACAAACAACAGTTAATAAAATACTTTTAAACTATCTTCTTATCATATGTACTATATACAGACTAAATTAATACTGAATAAATAAATAGTTTATAAAAAAAGAACAATGCATAATACTATTTTGTACTAACTCACGATTTTAATAATTATCAATAAAACTTTTAAGTTATTTATTTCTCATAAGTTTATATTACTGATGAATAGTAAAACATTACATAAAATTTAAGTAAACATATGTAATATTTTATTAGAAAAAAAAATATTCAGCCCGAAAATCGAAACAGATAATCGATATAACTTACTTGAGATCAGGTCCCGTCTCTAAAGCAAAGTAGACAGCACGTCTTTACTTGACAATTGTTCGGTCACGACTGATAACACGTTAGCTTCCCTACCGAGTGACATATTATCAATTCAATCGGCACCATTAGTACCGCGTGATAAAAAACCTCGTGTGCATTTGGTGAAGTAGGTATCTAAGTTTAAATGTCAAGCACAATGCGGAGCTTGATCGTGTTATCTCAATATTCGTGTGTAATGCTTAGTATGTTTACTTACGTGATTATTCCGTATTAGATTTATGTGGCAGAGCTAAAAATACCTAGTAGCATTCTATCATTCATAGATTTTTGGCGATACTTTAGATTAGATTCGTGAGCACAAATCTTATTGACTTTAATTTAGCATTCAAGATCTCTACATTCAGTTAGATGAATTACTATTTTTGTAACATTTTTAAGACTTGAAATACTTACATGAATTTAATGTTCGTAGTTAAAGTTACGACAAATAAACATGAGAACGTGTTTCTTTAGTTATCTCAATAAAATTAAATAGAGTTAAATTCGCAGTTTTATCGATTTAAGAAGTTGCAAATTCTTCAGGATTCAGAAACTTCTTAAGATGGTTTTCTTAGTTTTTGTAGACGTTAGAGGTTATTTATAGATACGAAAATGGGGCAATACTGCGTAACAAATATTTGCTTAAAAGGGCAACACTGCAATTAAACTCGATTGTATGAATAATTGCTAGTTATTAAGCAAGTTAGCCGGTCATTGGCATTAGACCTAAGACAATTGCATCTGCACTTTAAATGATGTCTCACCTACTAACTGCGATTCATTTGTCCTTTCTGCCCCCTTAGACAAGTGACATTGCTTCAAGCGATTGCGCTGAACAAAACGCTCAAATGTGCAGTGACAAGTGTAATGGCTCAATTACACTTGGTCGTTAGCCGGTATTCGGGTGCACGAAAGACGTTACTGGAATTCGGGCACCCGATGCATTAATTTCATTGTTTTACTCACGTTCGGTTACTGTCGGTCGGAGTTACTGTCGGTTACTGAAAGCTGTTCGAATACGGGCTTACTCGACTCCATTCATTTACACTTAGTCGTTTGTCCGAATTCCATAGGCAATCGAATACGAGCTAACAACCAAGTGTAATTGAGCCCTAAGTCACGTGAGTTGTCCAAGATGTCATGTATGAATTCAAGATACACTTGGTGAAATCATTTAGGTAGTAAAATATTAGTTGATTTTGTTAAATTGTCTCTGTAAAGTTACTGACAATATTATCTATAGAAGTGTATTTGTGAAGAGCCAAATTAAAACTTATAATCATCGTTAATATTTTTTGTTGACATAACCAATTGAGTACTTTATAACAAAAAACAAGGGTCTTTAAAAAATTGTACTAAGAAACAAATGTAACAAAATTAAATCAAAATAAATAGGACGGCACGTAAATTCCGAAATGATATCATTTTTATAGTAATATTGTCAATAAAATGTATGAAAATTAAAATAATTTATTACAATATTAGAAAACCCGACATTCTTGTTTTGTTAATTAATTAAAAACATAAGCTTTATATGTTTTTACATTTTGCAATATCATCAGTAGCTATAAATAAACTATGTCTATCGTCTAAATCTCATCGCGCTAAGCCGTAGTGACACAGCATTTAAACCCTGTCAATGCCATCGGGTGACAGAACGACGTCTGATCAGGCGATTGTAGTGTTAAGTAGAGTTTATCGATTATCGCGAAATGCTTGAATTTTCACCTCGATTGAACCGTAATGTTTTGTTATTCAAAACACGCGCTCGCGATGTCTGCCGCGATAGTAGGCCATTCAATCAATACCAACACGTGTAAATACATAACACGTGGAATATCGCTAAATGGCTAATGACAAAGGAAGCTAGACTACTTTTTACCGAAACTTATCCTTGCTTATTTATAGGTGCCATTTACTTTAGAAAAATAAATAAACAGAGTTCTCGAGAACGTAAACTAATGATGTGTTCGACGCGTGTTATTATTCAAAGACGTATAAGAAACTAACTGTAATTTCACGCGTGGTATTTTTGTATTTTTTTTTAATATCACAATGTCTTCCATCTAGAGCCTACTAGGTAACTATATAAAAAAATGTAGGTTCTACTATTAGGTACCCAGGAAGAAGCCTGTATTAAGGTACAATCTTGCACTTTTTAAACACATTCTGAATATTTCTAATCAATTGGTGTAAGTTAAATCACTCAGTAGTAATAATTATGATACTATTTGCTAATGAATTACATGATAACATGACGTAAGATATTTATAATCAAGGAATAACGTAGTTATAAACTTCAATTTAGCGAAAATACAATTAAGTATTTTGGTATTTAATAAGTATCGGATTATTAAGTTTAATTTGAAGTAGTTTCCTTTGCCCTTAATTGCCAAAATAGATGCTATTTACGTGTAATCCGCTTAGTTGGTAAAAAAAAAATTTATCCTTATATAAATGATGTAAAAGTATGAAGTTTGAACTACTCGACCTGTATCCAGAAATGTTTCTAAGCCTAGAGTATTGCATGCGGTATAGGGTAAAAGGTGTTAAATTAAAATTATATATAATATTATTTAATGTTCAATAGCCTTATAGAAAAGACCCTCCATCCTCCATTTATTTGCCGATTGTTTAGACCTAAAAAAAATATGAGTGACATTTGCCTAAAACATAACCTAGTACCTAACAATAATATTTTTTCACCAATTATTTTAATTTCTTTTCTCGAGAATTTGACTATCATATCTAAGGTGAAAAGGTTATATCTATTTAATCCGGTAGTTAGTAGGCTTAGCGCGTTCCAACAAAAGAAACCTGTAGCTTTAAAATAAGAATAACGTATAATATAAATAAGAGGAAATTCGAAAGAGATAATATTATGGAAAAATATTTGCAATCCATTCACTTGGAAATAGCTCGTAAATCGTATTTGATCGAATTTCACAAAGTAGATCGGCGTCTTACTTCGCAAAAAGGCTTTACGCTCTAATACTCAATATCTGTCAACTTGAAAAGTTAAAAGTTAAGTGAAATTCGTACGTGTTGAACGATACTTAATCTTTCAACACGTGCGAACTTCTATAGCGAACTTTTTGACACCTTATTTCTTATACAAAAGATTTATGGTGCAAAAAGCCCAGGGCGCTGTAACTGTAAATAAAAAGAGTTAAAAAAGGTATAATAGACTTTTTTCCACGTTTATCGTGACCTATAACCGCGGAACGTGTTTTAAAGCCTGGTGAGAAGTGAGGAGCTTGTAAATAAAACAACATTAAATTTCGCAGTTTTTAAAAGGAAATAAGTAAACCGGCCGATGACGTCGCTGCTAAAGAAACTCATAATACATTATTGTGAAAGGTTTTTAAATATATTATTTTTTTAAGGTTGTTTTAATGTACACCCTCATTTGGTTTTGAAACTAGTCAAGCAATTTCGATTCTTTCTATAAGCACAGTTTGTATCATATTGCTTATAAATAGTTGATTAAGTGAAATTGTTTTCAAAAATGGGAATAGAAATAACACCTAGACACACATTAATTATACGTATATTTTTTGTATACGAACAATACGGGAAATGCTAATTATTAAGTCACAACTAATACAATGAACAAAAGACCCGTTTCCTTCGCTGTCCATGCTGTCTGCAGTTCATTCGATCAATGCCCCTAATCGTCTAATTGTAGATTCGATTGTGAATGAAGGTGACAACTGTTACTCAACAATGTTATATCATACTATTACCAAGTATTACTACTTTGAAGACTATTGTTGTACGGATTCATTGCTCAATTTCCTTTTATTCGCGGAAGACTGGCCTGTCGTCCGCGTCAATCTAATATATACTGGATAAAGTCAACACCTCTAATGGGCTGGTATTGTAACATGTTTATGAATCTTAATTAGTCTACGCATGCAGTGTAACATAGAAATATAATTTGTTTTGCTGTCTAGTCACGTTATTCCGTTAGATATACTTAGCTTGTATGTATGTATGAATTAAATTGCAAAGCAGACAAATAATAATGTCATTAAATAATATCTTGGGTAAAACTTTGTGTACGCTACTAGAAAAATATAAGAATTGACTGTCGGGTAAATATTTCTTAGTATACATTACAGACATAAGTCAAAAGATTTAAACCACTACTTAATTAGCCCCAGTAAGTATCCGTTATAAAACAATGAGCACTAAATGCAGTGTCTTATGTGTTAAGGCGAGGCTCGTGTCAGTCTGACAGATGATAATTATGTCGCATATTTACAGCAGCAAACTACAAACAGAGTGCTTGCGTGTGTGCGCGGGATAATATATTCGCGATAAGGGTGCGTCACAACCATCGCAGAGGAAATTGGTACACTGCCCATTGTGAGAACCGCTTCAATGCTCCATCTGACAAAGGTGTCTTATCTTTTGTTTTGGTGATAACGTTATATTGATAACACAATCTGTTATCTTCGTGACCCGTAGAGACGTCGTTGTCAGACGACAACGACGTCTCTACGGGTCACGAATTACGAAACACGGGAGCAGAGTTAATTGATTGTTTCCTTCCTCAGAGTCTTGAAAACGGAAACAATCAACTCTGCTAACAACAGCCCATTCGAGGTGCCCGACTAATGTATTTATTCGTGCAAATCGTTTATTGCCAGTGACAACTGACAACACGACTTTATCTATGCTATTGATAGAATATAATGAGATACGTTATTACTTATGCTGTTTTGATATAATTAAGTGTAGTAATGTGGAATTAATATTCTTTGCCAGTTCAGGGAAAATCATAGCGTATTTTTTCATTATATTCATTAATGTTAAAGGAAAAGTCATCGTTCTAAGGAGCTATAACATTCCATAATATGGCGCCAATAATAATGACTTGTAGGTGAAAGTGAGTTTATAATAAAAATTATAAAAAAAGAATTCCATGTATTCAAAAATTAAAGATACTACCGCCACTTAAAGTTACAGTTTTATCTTGTGTTACTGTTCAGTTAAGTAATAATAATTAATAGCTGTATTATATTAAGATCCTTAGCATTCGGAAGTAAAAGCGGTTTGCGGTTTCACAACTGAATGTTCCCACTGTAATGTGACTCGTCGTATACCATGTACTGTGACATATGAATAGGTCATATTTTATCACAAAGTATGTTACATGGAACATAATATGTGACTGTATTCCTAAGCACAGTAAAATTATTTAATATATTTTAAGAACTAGCTTTTGCCCACAGTTTTGATTACATGTAAATTCATTTAGGTTAGTATAAAAACTATTCTTTCTCTGTCTATATCTAGCATATAATGACTACTTTAACTTTCAGCAGATAATGTATGCAGCTTTTAAAATAATGTTTTGGAAGCCGACCCCAACTAAGTAAGGGAAAAGTTGACGAAGATGGTGACAAGCAAGATATTAAATACTAACAAACTACCAAGTTTTTTCAGGTAGAAAGTAGGATACCACACCATTTTATTATAATTTTTAATTAATGTTTGTTAGAAATTATTGCCAAGTGAACATACTGAAAATACTAAGTTGTGGTATGTTTCTCTTTTGTATACTTGCATCGTGTTAGAGACACAAGAATTGGATTCTTGTGAAAAGCTATGGTGACAATAGCCTACACTTTCTTATGTCTGGAAAGTTTGTGTGTCGCAATTAATGACCCAGTGTTCACACTTAGGTTTTATGTATAGGTATGTATTTATTAAAAGGTGTACACAGCGGTTTATGTATATTTTAGTGCGGTTCTACATAAAAATAAACGTATATCTAGCAGGTCAGTTATGAGAACCTGGCCGCTCTGATTGGAGGATCACCAGACGAACTGTCGTTATTGGTTCCTTTTTAACCCCCGGCCCAAAAAGAGGGGTGTTCCAAGTTCTTTTGCTATGACAATAAATGTAAAACTACTTTTCTACTATGGCAGTGACAACAGTCAAGAAAGTGTCGTAAATTGTGACGTGCTAGAAGACGGGTCGTGCATTCTAATCTTTAAACGACTGTTGTAATCATATTGTTTATTTATTAAGTAATTTAAACAATGCATCGTATGTCGTCATGTCCTCGCACATTTAATTGTGTTTCCCTACTCTGTGTTAATTTAGAATTGTGTCATTGTAATGTTATATGTCACTTGTTATTTATATGATATCTAACGGGAAACCCGTTTTATTAACATAATGTGATAGATACGATAGGTCGTAAGTCCCTGGATAAAAAATTACGAAAAAGAATCTTAATCCTTTGAAATAAAGGTGTCAGCTAGTTAATATGTTATCATTGATTTAGACTGCTTTAGACGATTTCCGTTACTTCAAGGACTTACTTGCATAATGTTTTTAGGAACCTAAGTCGAAATTTCGTGAAGCTATTTTAATATGAAGCATTGAATTTTTTACATCTAGATTTTTTACATTGCATACTTAACAAGAATTTGTATAACGTTAAAATACAACGTTGCCAATTATGATGTCTGTCTTATAAATAATTACTAATTAATATAAGTATTTGCACAAATAATTATTCGCACAAAAGAAATACATATTTATTATTTATTAGATTTGCCGGCTGTTAACAATATTTAGAGAATGGTTTGAGACTAACAGTACTCAGAGTCTTGCAATGAGATGTCATAATCTTTGCTAATATTTAAACGCTAAAGAGTTTGTTTGTTTGGACGACTAGAGAGTAGTAGGAAAAAGAAAAAGAAATTAAATTTGTTAGCCCAAATGCAGAGGAACTCTAAAGGTTATTTAACACCACGCCGCTTGCCATAAGAGAAAATCAAGGCGAGTAAATACGCAGGAACAGCTAGTATTATTACAATTTGTAATGTAGTAATGCCTTCGAAATCTAGGTAATAGATATTATGCCAATTACTCTGTTAACAATGAATAAGCCGTAAGCTTATACCTGGCAATTAATTTCACACAATAGATGGCTTTGCCTACGTAGAAAAGCCTATTAATTTAGCCGTTAATATGACAATAGACTAGTACCTAGGAATTAGAATGTATCTATCAATGAGAAGTAGAAATCTAGCCGGTTTCTCTGTGGATATCCACAGTAAACTAAAACTTCTTAATTCAAGTTAGAAGTTACTCTTGTTAACGATATTCCATAAGATCATTCCACAAAAATAAACCCAATTGCACTTAATTTAATTTCAAAGAAAATAAGGTTAATCGCCATAGAGGCATATCAGCGTCACCGCTTCCACAATACCTTATACCCAAATAGCTATCGAGTTTCAGCCCAGCTTGGCCGACTGTAAGCGAAATCTGAAGCCGAGTAAGGCCCACGATGAGAAGCCATGCGAGTATTTTCTGTTACCGTTATATGTGCTTACACTGCAGTGTACACTACTCACGCACTACTCGTACACTGTAGGTACAATAAACGTAACACCTCAAACAAAACGTGCTCCGTATACTAAAATGCTGAAGTTTATTGAACCCAAAAATATATCGATCTGATTCTGAGGTTTCCCCACGTGTCAAGTGTGATTAGTAGGTACTTAGTTGTAAATAGGAGTCGCGAAAATATACCTTATTCCTTTGTTATAAAGACTGCCGTCATTCAGTTTCAAGGGAAAAAGGTACCGTTAGTTTTTTTGTTCTTTACAGGCTAGTAATTAGTTTCTGAGTTGATTGAGGTTTCCTAAAACAATAAGGGCTTAAGCTTAAGTAATATCTTCTGCAGTAGAAACAACAAGTAGCTTTCATAACCTTTTTTATTTTAATAGAAACCAATAAAATTCATTCAGTACTAAGTTTCGAGCAGACAAGTCATCAATGAACGTTCATCTTTGACAGTCAAAAGACGGAGTATCCTTGAAAATGGCAGAAGTACTTACTATAAAACGAGGTTTATTGTAATTATTGAGATTTTTTATTAGTGAGTACTTTTACTAACATCAATAAGCACATTAATTGGGTATTACCTACGTTGAGAAAATATCTTAGCCTGCCTGGGTATCAAAAACAAAGAAGACGGCTGATAATTTTTAGATAACTTTCTTTATCAACAACAATACTCACTTGTGTAGTAAGTAAAGTATTGTATTTATTTATACTGACAGGGTCTTTATCACCCCATCAGTGTTATTCACATTAGTGTATCCGGCTTAAGACCTAAGCCAAGACAAACAAACATTAAAGACCACCTTTGTTTATAATAATTGTGACAAGCATTTTATTTGTTCTCGGAACGGAAATTTTCACCCCAATATAGTATAGTATTCCGGGACAACTCACACACAGTTATCTGATCCCAAACTAAGCAGAGCTTGTGTTATGGTAACCAGACCACTGATAAACATAGGTACTTATATATTTCTAAATACATACATATTATAGATAAATTACACCCAGACAACCAGAACAAATGATCGTGCTCATCACACAAACATTTGTCCTGGGTGGGAATCGATATAAATAAATAGGATAGAATAAATCTTTCAATGAGGATTGGCAATTTCAACGTTTATTAAGTCTAGGTTTGCTGGGCACTGGTTTGAACATAATCAAAATCGGATCACCCAGTCAAAAGTTCTGTGGTAGCAAACATAAAAAAAAAATACAGTCGAATTCAGTAACCTCAAAAAAAATCATAACAAATTTGAAAAGTAAGTGAACGCTACATTTTCCATTCAGTTTTCAGTAACTAAACAAAAATACTGTGCTTTTTGTACATGATGCAAAATGGCAACTCACAAAGGCTTTAAAATATGAAGATGCAAAGGAAAAATAAAACCATTCACTAATAATTATAATTTAATTGGAGCATAGTACCTAGGATCAACTCAACATTAATTGGTTACTCAAAATTTTAAGGAGTGTCTTGTAGGTCAACGTTCAGAAGCCTGAGATGTACTTTAATCGATAAAAAGGAATTCCTTTTTAATTCCTAATGACAGTAAGAGAATCACTCCAGGGGCCCGAGTCTGCTATTTACACTCCGTGTTACTATGATCATAGTGGGATGATAGTGTCAACCCAATATGTGCCTAATTTTCGTATTCAGTTAAGCCAACAACAATCAGTCATGAGTGGCATGAGTGGGACGCGGTGTTGTCAATTTAAATTAAAAATAAAAGTATCAAACATTTTGTAATTATTAATAGGCAACACCGATTGGCACTAATTATTAATAATCGTTTCTTATGTTGCAAAAAATTGTATTAATTGTTTTTTGAATACTAATTAATTGTAAAAGCCCATACAATATGTAATTTCTATTAAAAACTTGTAAATAAGGATAATTATGTTTTAAAAAAGGAAAGTTTTCGTTGAAATTGACACATTGTCTATGAAACATAAAAATGTTTAGCCATAGATATGATGCAACTGCTGTCAAAAAATAGCGGAATACGAAATTGTACCGCCCATCGGTCATATTCACTCAACTCGCGGCTCAATCGTTCCAATGGCCAATTGTGACGTTTTGACAGTTAGTAGAATGCCAATTATCGTAAAATGGTCCCACTAACCCCACCCACTCAGACGATTCAAGCAAATGTAAATAGCAGACTCGGGCACCTGGCAGACTTTATTTCCTATTTCGTATATCATATTTCTCTTACGGTATATAACCTCGAGGTAAGGTTAATATTTCTTATCAAGTTAAAACATGTGAAATTAGTAAAACATTAATTAAACGACCTTCTTTTAATCTCATTAGTCATTTAGCAAGATTATGGCAGATATAGAACATAAATCTCAAATAAATGCTTACTTTAACGTAAAAGAAACACGTAAATAAGCTACCAAACTGTAAACGTTATAGTTTTATAGTTATATTTTTTACATGACTGAGTTTTTCTTATTCCATGGGGGACAATACGTTGACACAAAATATATCAGACGTGAATTATATCTTTCGAATAAAAAATATCTGGCCTTGGAAAAATTTGCCCTGACTTTCATAAATAATTTTGTAAGTAGATTATGTTAAGTACTAAGTTACTAAGTTAGGGATTCTCGCTTCGTCTTTCAACACTTGTTAAAAATCATCTTAACGAGACTGTTGAAGTTTTGATGTATTTACTCTTCTGACTACAAAGGTCTTTGTGTAATGGTGATGACTGACTCAAATGTTTTCATATTATTATAATAAGTAAGGCACTAAATTGGGTCATTAATGTAATTGTAATTAAATATTCAATGAATGTATGTTATTGTGTAATAAATAAGAAAGTTTTAATTGTAGTTTCGCGCCCGGCGGTTTAAGTTACCCTTATGAGTAATCCAATCCAGGGAATAAACAACCTCTTTGACAAATTGCGTACAAATCGGTTGAGTAGTTTTTGTGTGATAAATTTACAAACATCTAACCATCCTCAACCATTTATTTCTATGATATTAGTAGAAAGAAGAATATATAATATTAGTGAGATTGTATAGTTTTAAGGATTACTCTGCTGGTGTTTACACAAGAAGGAATAACTCATTATTTAGCTGTTTAAATTGAAAAATTGAATTGGTAAATAGAAACATGACAATTTTAAACAAGTCCGTCGTGCGTAAATTTTATTGCAAACATTACCGAACTGTTATTTAAAGATAACGATGTTCTTAGAAATCAGTAAAGGTATATTTTATTTGTGTATTTAGGTATACTTACATACTAATAAACATGAAAGTAACTGTGCCTTTCTGTTACGCTTTTACGGCTAAGCCGCTGAACCATTTTGGATGACACACACTTGATATGGGGTGAGCTTGGATCATGAGAAAGGATGAATAGCAATATTTTTGCCGCAATGACTGACGGATCCGCGTGCAACCGATTATTTACTATAGACTTTTTCATTTCAGATTTAAAGGCTCTTAGATAAGAAATCTAAAATAATATAAAAAGCTACAAATATCATGACACACGTACTTACTACGCTATTAAACTACGTGTTATAAATTACAACAAACACGAAATCAGCTGGTCTTGCGGCACAAATTTAAATCATGGTACCTACTGCAATAAAAATAGATTATTCCGCAATTCTCTATAACAGTACAACCAATCCGACGTGTCTACGCTTACCTCAGGAATTTCTTATTTTCACAATACTTAGCATTAAGTTAAAGGACCGTTGAATGGTGTATAAAGGACAATGTAATAGGTGCTTGATAAGACAAAGAAAGTTTGTTTTTAAAAGTAATACCTACTGTAGCGGGCGCTACGCCAAAACAACCGAATGCGTACAATATGATACAAGTGACATTCGTAGATATAACATTTAAGTGTTGCGTGTTCCCTTGTTTTGCCTTATTAAGATTGTTAGCAACGCACTAAGTCAAGGTCCGAACCCCGCAGGGGGTGCTCTTAGTGGACATTGTTAGTTTTTCCTATTGCTCTGGCTGGAGGCCTTAAGGTCCTCGCCAAAAGTCCGGTGAAGCAGTCAAAGCCTGCGCTCATGCTAACTGCAAAGATCTCTACCAAAAAAATAAACGTGTTGACTGGATTATAACAGTATCAACAGAATTTCAAAGATTGCGAAATACACGGATGTAGTGTTCGGAATAAATTTGGAAAATGCTGTGTCATGTTGCTTCTTTATACTTGCTCTGCGTTTGCTACTACTGTAGATATTTGAGTTCTGACTAATATATCTTACAATAGATCACGATGATATTCAAAAAGGGTATCATACTTTAAAACGAGTGAGTCAAGTGAGTGTATGTAAACAATGAAGTAGATGACAAACTTTCTATTTAAATGTCGTCTGAAAATTAAAAAAAAATATGGTGAATTTTTTTTGTAACCTTTCGAAAGAAATTCAATAAAAATACGAAGTAGATTGTACTATAATTAATGCCGCTTTTAAAAATCCGTACCGATGCTATGTGTACTGTGTGTACTTTTAGATCGTTTATCAGAAATGTAAATAACATACCATTTTCAAGTACAGTTTTCACACGTGTATCCGTAGATTTTATACTTTTTATCTCATAACGCACATGACATGTATTATAAGTTGTTTGCATAGTAATTAGTGAACCAGTTAATGAAAACTTACACGTCGGCTGATAATAATTAGTCTTGTAATCCAAGCATTTTGGTCGTTATTAATTGAGTTTTTACAGGTAATTTACTTGGTTGGTAACTGCCTCGTTGGCCTAGTGGTGCTAAGCGCAACTGCTACGCTAGAGGTCTTGGGTTCGATTCCCAAGTCGACCAAGGTGTTATTGGGTTTTCTATGAAATTCTCAGTAGCAGGTTGGAGTTTGGATTTGTGCCCGGTTAGTGGCAATAGGCTCGCCCCCTATTACATGGGACCTAAAACATACCGGCGAACTGTGGGTGTACATTGGTACACCTCTACCTAACCCTTCGGGGATACAGGCGTGATGGTATGTTATGTTTATGTTTATTTATGGTAGAAAAGCCTAATTACAATAATCCGCAATTAAAAAAAATATTTTAAACAAACTATCTATCTAAACAAAATTAATCATTGATAATTTGATACTAGTTTACCTAAATGTATATTGACCAATTATTAGAAAATTGGTTAGTACTTGCGGCGATAGTAAAAACATTACTTTTGCAAAAAAATATTTAGTGTTACTTTGAGGTTAGACTATCTATATGCCATGAAATCTATTGAAGCTAATGACGCAGGTCTACGGAATCAACAAAAGCGTAAAGGTAATATTGACACTCGGGCACATGTACAATGTCAATAAGTCTCACTAGCGTTTATAAACTGGTTTTCATAAAATCGTTGTGAATCAATCATTTTGTGCCAAGAGCAAATCAGGTAAGATTAAAAACAAAATGTCATCGTGAATCTATAACATTTTAGATACTCGGATTAGCCGAGCAACAAAACAAACGAGCTATGGTCCATGAAAAATAGCGAATAGCTAGACCACAGAGACAGTGGAACCATTTAGACCACGTATTCCCGGCAAGATGGACCGATGACCTGAATAAGGCAGCTGGCAGTGTCGCAAAGGGCGGGAGATCGTGCGCTGTGGCGCTCCTTGGGGGAGGCCTATGTCTAGCAGTGGACTGCAATTGGCTGATATGAAAAAACAATGAAAAATTACTAGAGAAACAGCGCTGAGCAGACCCGAAGGATAGGTGCCTAGTGAGATCTACATATAACGACATAATTTTGGATATAATCCAATGCAAAAAAAAACAAAATATTACAAAAGTAAAAATATTCCATGTCAAGTTTCCTAACAGTAATAACCTTGAAACCAAGAATAACTAGACTAAATTTTCTATTACCTATTCATCTAAAACTCTGTCTGGCTATTTGTAGTGTAATGTATTGAAATCAGAATCAAATACATAATGAACAGATGTTAAACATTATTCTAACGACCAGTCAAGATAAACGTGTTTATCGGAATTAATATAAAAAAACGCTTTATCAAGTTGTGTGTGTCAGTACAATGATGCGGCAGATTTACTGAATGATATTCAGATTTTTATATACCTAAGTATTAAGTCATATAATAATATAATAATAATAGGAGTGCAGTATGTGACCTATATTGAAATAGATAATATAAATTAGCGAATCGTTATCTCTGATATGGTATCTGAACAATATTAAAAGGCCAAATTATTTACCTACTCGGTGAGTATGTATTTTTAGTGTTACGTTATTTTTACCACTTGGACAAATACTGAAATGTCGATGAATTTTAATCGCCTGCTATGCCTTTATTGTAGCGATGGATGGACTTTAATGAACGTGTTTTATAGAAATGGCCTTTTTAGTGTTCGGGGGTTTGTGTAGCTTTCAGAATTTAGTAATTACGTGTAAAAAAATTGCGTGTGCAAAAGTTAGTTTGTACTTGGTTGTGGTTTACTTAACGTTCATAAAAATTTGTAGATATATTATATACTATTGTAAAGATAAAATTGTAGAAACCAGAAATAACTAGTTTGTGTATACTTAATTAGTTAGGGTGGTTAGTGTTAGCAGATATTAAATATGGTTTTTATCTCGACTGATAATGTTACTCTCGCAAAATTACTTATGAGCTGTTTTCCTTCCTCAGTAGATCTATTTATAAAGTTCTGTTGAAGGAAAATACGATTTTTAATGTCATATATGTAGTTAGAATGTCCTGCAATATACATAGAATGAATACGTACTACACGATGCCTTAGGCGAACCGAGAAACTGAAAGTAATGGAAATTATGGGTTTCTACATTGTTTGCTTTTACTTTTTACCAGCCCTTTCAGACATTACTTTAAATTAGTTCCCTAGTAAATAACATAACACGACACAAACGAATGAAAGAAACTTCACAAGAATACAATTCCTTACTTAGACTGACTTGGGTGGTCAACGCAACATTGGCTCGGATTACATCTGTTGATGACCATTTTATTAATTCCTGTAAGTCTATAAGTTAATGGCACGTATTTCTTAACTTCCTTATTATCTGATCCAGACGATTAGTTTTTGACGAGTGCCTATTATTAGTTTCCTGTCACCATCTTCTGTTAGCTGTCAAACTACTACTCCGAAGATTGGTGGTCCTTAAGTAATCTTCGAAGGAGTAGTCAATTGTTTTAGAAATGCAAATATTTACAAAAGTGAATTACCATTTATCATTAGTCTGTTTACAATAAATATACCATACGATTACCATTTTAAAACTGTAAAAATCTTTTAATAATTTATAAAAATACGTATAGGTATATACTTGTTTATGTGCGAAACGATATCTTTTCTACAATGTTTAGTTACGTAGCTATATCAATAACAAAATTACCTCCTACATGTAAACTTTGCCTGCCTGAGTTTAGACCTGCCAAAGTGTAATTAATTAAAGTGCTACAGTATGTATTAAAATAATTTAAGGCAGCAGGCAGGTAGGCAAAGTTTGACTACTTTATAGTAGTCAACTGAAAACTTAACCCTGCTTTTTCGGACCTTTTATCATTTATAATGTACTAGGATCATTCGCAGTGAATCCCTCACATAATTATCATGAAAATTAATATGTTTTATTTGACGAACAGCCCGACACATTTGCCCAGTTTGGATTATACCACTGCAGGCTGGTAGTTTGCCGGTTGCATTACTAAATTAAAGGTTTACTTTGACTGGTTGTATTTACACTGCAATTTGTTACCAGATCGATAGAGGTTTAGTCTGAAGTACATTCGAACACGAACGATTTATAATTCACGGTAACGATATGTCTGCAATAATGCAGCAAAACTCAGTCAGTACAATCAAGTATGTACATGATGTACATTAATGACCAGTTTTTCATTAAAACTGACTTTGACAACGAACATTTCTGATATCACTTTGATTGAAAAGTAAATATGTCATTAGTTTTAATTATCTAAAGGACATAATAATATTTGTATAGTACATTCCAACGTAACTTTGTATGAGACAGATAAGAAGCCATAAAAACACGAATTATTGACGATATCCGTCTGCATTTCTCGGAGTTAATAACGCAAGAAAATAATAGTAAGATTATTATAAATTATAGGCGAACGATCCGTCACGAAAGTCTGGCTTTACTGGTTCGAATCACGTTCTAATAATGCCAACCTGCAGGGCCTCGATTCAGCTATTTTAAATGCATGTCAGTGGTCGGTCAGTGTACTTGTCAATGTTCCTAATTTTCGTATTCAGATACAATAAAATCTCATTGAACTCTCGAAGAGAATGATCGTAATGACCAATTAATGATCGTAATGATAGTTAGCAAAATTCCAACTATCGTAAAAATGACCAAATGAAGCAGGTCATTCAGTCAAACCAAGCAACTCTTAAATAGCTGAATCGAGGCTCTGGTAAATTACGCATATTTCATTAAGTTTAGGACTGACTGCAGCTGTCGACATCCCTGCGAATACTTTTATGATGCTAACAATAACTTTACAACCTTTTTTTTTTCAACTTTCTTAGAACCGAGTACTTTATTGATAAAACGAATTAGTTTTATTGTTTGGAATGCAGGTAAGAATGAGGGGTCAAAAATTAGATGCGACTGCAGATACAACGTCAAGAATATAACATTTTGTTTGTAATGATGCACAATAACAAATTTATAATCAGTTTATGTTATAGCGTGGTTGTCGGAAGCAACAGTTTGAAGTGACATGTTGTTGCAATGCTTGCAAATGTCCCGTGCCAATAAAGGAAGGTTCCATAACAGATCGAACGATATAAGAGGCACGGGGAGGCTCATTTGTTAAGTCCGATGTTATGATAATACATCATGACGATGTCTAGCCATCTTTGTATTATGTTAACGAAGGTTAGGTGTGTCTACCATGAATATTAAACGGCCTGAAAGAAACAGGAAACACGCGACTTATTTCAAACAAAATTAACTGTTATATCAACTAATATAATATTTGCGAATACGTACGTTCCCTAACAAATATATTTCAATAACAGTTACATTAATTAATTGTTACTAGATATTTTAACAGTTACCTGCCGCTGTTATTATATAACAAGTATGTCCTAACATAATTTGCGAGCGTTTTTATAACTGTAGAAAAGCAACGTCTGCATTTTTTGCTTACTTTTCATCTAATATGGAATTTAGACTCGAGCATAAACATAACGGGATCGTTCAGCCAAGTTATAAAAACTGGCGCGCGGTACGTAGTCTGTTCGAAAGGCTTTTAAGAAGTGTCTGGTTATTAAACATATTTACATTTAATTGTTTGTACCGTAATTAATTACGTAGGTATGAGTTAAGTTTTCTGAACAGCGATGCATCTGTTGCAATATGTAAACAAAAATTACATGTGTTTTCATGAATCGTTGTTCACTATGAATCTATTCGATTCATATTGATGTAAAAATAATAATAGTATAATTTTATAATGAGCGTATTATTTTCATTACATTGACTAAGTCAAAGTCTCTTAATTCTGCACTTATTTATTTACGTTTAATCACTAGCAAATTTAGTTTACTATTAACTACGTAGGCACGTCATAAAGAAAAAAACGCTTTCTTTTCCTTACATCACTAAAACGTGAAACATAAAATACGATATTTAATACTAGTATAACAATGAGTAGATATTAATTGCCACTTAAAAGTGTGCTGAAGTAGGTGTAACTCCGTAACCTACATGAGCGATTTTTTGTACACAACACTGCTTTCATCCAGTTCGATCTGGTTAGTGTACAGTTGAAAAGTATACAAATGAAAGTAGAATATATACATATGTGGTATGACAGGTAATGAGTGTCCGAGTGTGTACTAAGCCAAGAATCAATGACCTCGCGCGGCCATTGTTATATGTGTGCAAAACTAATATTCATTAATGTTGTACGTCACCATCTAACAAAATGTACTTCTAATAACTTTTAATTATGGCTTGTATTGTTTAGAAAGTGTCAACAAAATGTTGTACTGCTAAGCAATGAGCAGAATTTAAAATTTTGTGGTTTTATTATTTCTTAGAAGGCACGTGGCGCTGACGTTTGTGAAACAGTCCTGTAAAAAACATCGTTATTTTATCGCTGGATTAGGACACTATGTTTATATAGTATTAAATTACCATAATTTCTATTTTATTCGTCTATTCATAGTTGACGTTGTTGACATTAATTGAGTGACAGTCATAAAGTGTGCCACGCAATCGATCAATCATGATATCCGCTGCAGTAGGTAAAGTACTTACTAGCGATTAGAACTCTTAAACTTTTATATCTGTTTGGGATTTTAAGCTTGTAAAACAATGTATAAAGTACTGTTTCTGCAAGCTATGAGAAGACACGAACACCGAAAAATGTCGCATGTCCTAAAATGAGGAAGGATTTTGCAGACAAATTTTTTTAAACTCTAGTAATCCCAGTCATAGCAGGAATTTCTGGTGTCTTTATTAAACATAGTTCAAGGCTATAACTAATGGTATGTTGTATTACGGTCTGATAAAAGAAAATGGGTTAAGCATACACAGGTGTAATGAAGATAATGTGTATAACGAATTAATTGTCATAGTCAGTCGTTACTTGCATATTATTATACAAAAAATACCGTAGCCTTTGTGTAAACCAATGATATACGTCGAATTAAGAAGTTCTTCCTTGTAATTCGCGATTATAAAAATGTATCTACACTATCTACCAAAGGATTATCTTTCCAGATGTTAAATATGAAGTAGATAAGTAATACAGTAACTAAGCAGAGTTACTGAATAAGGCCGCGCGTACAAGGATTGCTTAAGCAGATCGACTGCCTCAAGCTACTACAGCATGGTGACTGATGAGCATTGAGCGCATACTCATGGACTGCTTGAAGCAGCTCGACTGCTTTGAGCGGTCGGTAATGTGACGTGGCGAGTACGGTTGACTGCTCGAGCAGTTCGTGTACGGCGGCCTTAGGCCGGCCATACACGGGCAGCTCGAGCAGTTAACCAGTGATCAACATACATGGACCGCTCTTGCAGTCAGAATCGACAGCTTGAAGCTACCAGTGATAACTGCTCGAGCAGTTGGTTCAACAGCTCAAGCAGTGGGCAATTTCAAATCAGTAGCACCATGGATTTTGAAGAGGAAGCACTTCTGCTGCATTCTGCATTTTGCTCATACGACGGCGACGACGGCCGCGTAAAAATAGAATTTGGTCATCAATTTTATAATTCCATATAAGTTCTTGTGATTTTATTGCACTTATAAGCGCGTCACAATCGATGTTGTCTTCCATTATTTTATGTCAAACAAACGAAGCGTGCGGCCTGGAAGCGTTGTTGGACGGGAACGAAGAGCGCGGGCGGAGGCTGCGCTCGAGCTGTCGACAGCTCGAGCAGTCAGTGTATGGCTGGCGACTGCTTGACCGCACGATGAAAATTCACCGTGCTGTCGACCGCCCGAATCAGTTGCAACTGCTCGAGCGGTTCGTGTATGTGCGTCCATAGAACTCTGCAGTTCACTGTGCAGTCGCAGCTTGAAGCTGTCGCCCCTGACTGCTTCAAGCGGTCCGTGTATTGGCGGCCTTATAAGCGCGTCACAATCGATGTAGTCTTACATTATTTTATGTCAAACAAACGAAGCGTGCGGCCGGGAAGCGTTGTCGGACGGGAATGAAGAGCGAGGGTGAAAGCTGCGCTCGAGCTGTCGACAGCTCGAGCAGTCAGTGTATGGCTGGCGACTTTGATTATATAATGTCGGCTGGCGACTGCTTGACCGCACGATGAAAATTCACCGTGCTGTCGACCGCCCGAATCAGTTGCAACTGCTCGAGCGGTTCGTGTATGTGCGTCCACAGAACTCTGCAGTTCACTGTGCAGTCGCAGCTTGAAGCTGTCGCCCCTGACCGCTTCATCCAAACATTAAAAATTAGAAGATAATCGAATCTAAAAATCCGAGTTAAATGTTAAGACTAGATGAATTTGAATTTTTATTTTTTGGTTAATTCTGCTTGTTTCTTATTTAGACCGTAGTTATTCGAACGGCGCCAGCAAAATAAGTAGCAATTACGTGGCAAGAAACATTTAATAGTAAGTTATTTTATAGTATGACCTCGATGGACTAGTATTTTCTGAAAAACAAATCAATAGCACGTGGTGAAACGTGTAATTATTTATCAAAATTGGTCTATAGCTATCTCTATCAAAATCAATACTAGTAATATTAATATTTCAAAACTTCTTTGCGGAGTATACTTAGGTCGCCACATACCATCGTCATCATTAGCATGCTTCTAGGACCGTAATCATGTAACGTAAAGCCACTTTGTCACACACGTGGGACAGCTTGGTCAGAACCGCTGGACTTGTGACATTTCTAATCGCTTGCATAAATGGATGTCTAGTGACAAGAGGGCCCTGTAACCGCACTGTCATGTCCATGTGCCGCCGCCCGGCCACTCGCTTGTTTTGTCAAACGCTCGAAGCAGTCGAACTGCTTCAAGCAGTCCTCGTGTTTGTGTGTGTAGAGCACATATGCAGGTTGTACATTGAAATCTATAGTTTACCATAAGAAGCAGTCCATACTTCGAGCAGACAGTGTGTGGTCGACCTTGTGTAGTCTCTAAGTAGCCGAAAAATAAATTTGAGTATTGTGCTAGATTAAGTTTTTGACGGTCCTTGATTGTCGTGATCGAAAAGCGATATGTATTAACAGATGTTATGATTAAAGAACTTATCAACGAATGATGACGCTTGCTGTGAAATTAATTGATACGCGCATAAATTTAGTTTCCAGTAGATAAGAGTACTATTCATTTACCACCTGATGGTACCTATTAATATTCCTGATTTTGTTTATAATTGCTGCTAATTTGCAAATTTTGGTTAAGGTAGAAAAATCCTTACATAGTCTGAATCTATCTGTTGATGTTGTAGTTATAGTATTTTTTCAGAAACTCTGACTTCCAGTCGACAAGTGAGTTTGAAGCCGGAAATTAATAAAATAATAATATATGTCTTTCCAGGTTTTTTCCCTAACCAAAATAGGAATAAACGATCCGTATTAGAGCTCGTGCACACGACGCACAGTGGGACCGGAACGGGCTCACTGTCTCAAAAATGTGTATCTCTTTTGTCTTAAGTGATAATAACTTGAAATTTTCTACATATGTTATTGAATTAATGGGCTTTATAATTAAACAAGTTCGAACTAATTAAACTAGATACTTTATTAGATAAAACGATTTGAAAATAGAAATGTTAAAAATATTGTACAAAAAAAACATAATAAGTATTTATAAAATCACCCATAGATTATATATTCATCAAATCATAGTATAAACCATTTATTTTTATAATTATTCACTATCAGTTATATCCAAGAGCATTTTGGCTTCATCAAACAATTCCTTGTTAACAGTAATGTTAGGTTTTCTAAGGCTTGAAATATATGGATCTGATGTAAACAATAATGAATGTAGAACATCTTCATTAGTTGCTGAACGAGAACATTTCCTAGAATGGTGTAATCGGTATCGTCTGTAATCTTTGTTCCTCGCTTCTTGTGCATCTTCAGACAATTGGCCTATTGGTAAAATTGCGAAATGTCTAATAACACTTTCTCCATGAATAAGAATTTTATGGAGAGAGGATGGCATATAATACCAACTATATTTATTTACGTATATTTGAGCTGTATCCATTGCATATTGACCGAATTTTGTAGCATTTATTGCAATTCCAGATGACATTGTTTGTAGAATAATATATAGCCGTTTTATCAACTCTTCATCAACACCAGTAATATTTGCTGCACATTGGTAGTTTGAAAAAAATCTTCGCGCAGTATTTCCATCATTACTGTTACCAGTTCCTTGTCGGGGTTTGTCTATATGGAGGCCAAGTTCATTTCTAAATCTATCTTGCACATATTTTTTCTTCTCTTCTTTGCTTGTTTTATTTTCAGGAGTTGTTGCTGACCATTTCTCGAAAGAAAGATTATAGGAAATATGCAAAATGGTTTCCATTAATCTAATCCAGGCATGAAGAGTGGAAAGGCCATATTGGAAAGCTTCTTCGTTTTCGGGTTTAGAAGAAACTTTGTTTAGGTCATTCATTTCTCTAGGTCTTGCTCCACATATAGTACACACAGAACTAGATGATGTATCTGTTAGTACTTGAGCAACTTTTCCATCAATCATGGTCAGCAATAATTCACATTTTACTTCAACAACCGTTTCATATTTGCTAATCAGTGTTGGAGTAAGTTGATCAATTTGTTTCTTGATGTTATCAACAGTCTCTTTAGTCTGCTGTGGAGTTTCCTTGACAAATTTCATGGAAATAGGTCGGCAATAGCGAACAGAAGAGCACGTAGTATTTTGCCAGACTACAAGATTCGTTGATAGGTTAATTAGTTTTATAGGCACAAGAGAAGCAATGAATAAATTGGCATCTGATATTAGCTGGGTCTCACCTGGCAAGGCCTGTTTATATTCAGTTTGACCAGATGATCCGTCACAACCCCATTTAACGTATAACTTCAGATTTCTGTACTCTGGTTTATATACCGAATTAATTTGAAGAATTCGTGCTATAGTATGATCTAAAAGATCTTGGAGATTAATAGAAGCTCCAATGTCATTAATTTCGATACTAGAACTTGGGGGATAGCACATTTTTTTAGCATCCAATATCACATTATATGACGGTAAGATAGATACATTTTTTTCAGATAAACGAGACCTTAACAATCCGTACTGTGATTTCGTTAAGTCCAAATCAATAAACATAGACAGAGCTTCGTCTTTTGAATATGAAGTGATGGATTCCGTATCATGTGTCATAGTCTTAAGAAGTTCCTTTTTATCTTTCTTAGGTAAAGTTCTTGCAATAGTCAGAATGGAAGCCTCATCTGATTCGCCGATAGACCTTAAATGTTGAACACAAGCATTATGAACAAATTCAAAACCATGTTCTTGTATAAGATCCATATTTTTTCGTTTTTTTGTTTTTTCTGACGATTCTTCATATGACTTAATGGGTCGACCACGTTCACCTGAAGAAGTTGAAGGAATGTTTTCTTCAAATGTCACCTTGAATTCACCATCCAACCAAACACTGTTATTTTTTTCAAAGCGATCCTTTATTTTTCTCGCCTTTTCCCATCGATCGGTAAATTTTGATAGAAAATTTCTTTGAATACTTGCTCGAACTATGTCAGCTTTTTCTGATGACAATGTGAAAGTGTCCATCAGATATGTTTTTAATTCCGCACTATTTGTGCCCGAATTTATGAAATAGTTACACAAAATCCTACGAACACAAACAAACTCACTCATTATGATAAATTAATGGTTAGGAATTGACCAATACTGAAGTTACTTTGTGAATGTCAGGCTACGAATTTTAACTTGAATTTATATGATTTTCATTGCAGTGCAGTGTGCAATATGTTTCCGTGTTATCGTAGTTTTGATATCTTTTGCGGTTATTGAAAAAAAAAATCACTTACCTACCCACAATTAGAGCAATTGAACTATCATGTTTCTACTACTTGACTGATAATTTTTTATCGCGGTTTTAGTTATCAAACCTTTTTGCAAACCACAAGTGAGAATCATGCCGAATGTGGAAGCGAGCTTCATCCGGAATCGTCAATCACAGATGAACTGGCTGTTATACGCCTCACTACCGAAACCCAACAATGCTGTTAACATTGTTGTTATAGCGAAAGACTTAGATAAGATGATGGTAGCTTACCAGGCGGACTTAGAACAAGCCCAACCACTAACTAAACTGAGCAGACATTTTTTCCTCTGCTTAGAATCGAACCCGGAACCATGCCTAAGTCATGTGATCTTACCATTAGACCACAGACCTTCTCAGCCAATATTATTTTTATCGCATCCATTTTGAGATTATTATTACAAAATAATTAAATTGTACCCAAAATTTTGAATTTTACCTTCAGATATACTTTTGTGTCTAACAAAAAAAAGGATTAAAAGGAGAACTTTTTTTTTGTTTATTTGTAAATTAGAGTAATCAAGTATTTTAATAAGCTAAATAACAGAGCAGCGGCAAACAGCGCTAAACTTTGAATCTCTATTTGAAAACTAAAATAAACTTAAACAGTAATGGGCACTTTAAAACGAAAATAACATCTTGCATATATTATAAATTATTTTGTTTGTATTTTTAATAATTACTTCAAGATTTACGCTTTCCAAAAATGTATAACACTTATATAGTTCTGAATAAAACATTCCCATAAAAATATTTGAATTGTCTACATCAATAATTCAGTCGAAACAATATTTTCACTCTATGCACTTCAGCCATTCATTATGGTAATTTGGATGTAAAGCCAAAAAAAAACATATCGAAATTCAATAACCTGTACATTAAGCTAATGATTTTCATCAAAAGAATTCGTGAAGACCTATTTTCACAAAAATCATTTTTGAGATGGCGTTGTATGGAGGGTAGCCACAGTGCGACGCCGCGTTGGCGGCGCAGTGAAGGCAGCTGCATCATGTATGCACGACCGCTAAGGTTTGTAAGGAAAACTCTTAGTTAATGGGTTATGTTTGTTTGAAGTTTGCACTAGCTTGTAAACAAATATTTTTGTTAATAAATCCGTCTTTTAATTGTTAAACTACATTACTTAAATTACAGTGACAGCACACCTTGTTTCGACTGCTCAAACGCAATCTTATGATTGAATTCGATCAAATTGTTAAGGTTTGTGGTTTGATTTGTCCATTAGTGGCTAAACTGCCACAGTGCGATTTCTAAACATTTTTTTAGAAGTAAATAAAGGCGGGAAATATTTAGAAATGGTGCCCCAAAAAGGTTCCATGTTCGAAAGTCAGAGACATTTAATTCTTATTTGCCATTAGTTGACGATACAAAGTACAGCGGTATAAACAATTTAATGTAACGTAAAACAGCAACGTCAGAGATTAAATAGGTTTATCGTATTAATGTCAAGGAACAGCAGGCTGCAACTAAGCTCATAAACGTGCCGACTGCATATTTATGTAGTGGTGTGGTGCAGACAGATGTGAGCCGAGCCCCGACCACGCTGGCAACTGGTTATGGGTACACGACTCCATTTGAATGTCAAGTTACGATGAATGAAGTAAGCATTACATAGTTCATAATCAATTGTATCGTTCGCGCCTTTATTTACGTGATCAAGCATATTTTTGGCGCTGAATGTTTACAATGAATCGGTGATGTCAATGTAAGTTATTATTCTGTAGGGTCTAACATAGTTGTTCATTTTGTACGTATCTCAGTTTATAAATGAACTTCTTGAAGGTGAATGATATTAAATATCCAACGTGAAAAAACCTGTAAATAATATGTATGCTAACAGAGACGTGTACACAAAGCTCAACATTCAGATTGTTGACACGATATTTAACACTTATCAATTTCGAACAGTAATGCTACAGTAACAAACCAGATGCTACGAGATTGTGTTACTAATAGGTTAGATAGTACGTAAAGAAACACCAATACTTCAAGTAGCCGCGGTTTTATCATCACCAATAATTATTGTAACATTTCCAACACACCTTACACACATTTTTAAGCAGTAAAAATAATTTGACGCATCCATATGTGAAGATAGAAAAGCTCACGCATATTTCGTTCGAATTCTAGGAAGGCGAAAACGTGTCAACAGACCGAATGTATTTTGATACAGATAAGAAATAAAATGTAGGTAAACTCACCGGTATTCGATATCTGGTGCCGGCTGCCGAGCGACGGGTTATAGGTTATAGCGGAACAACCGAAGCACTGGGCCACGTGCTTTATATTTAGCGAGCGGAACGCGACCGACCGGCTCGTGAGTTAAAATCAGAATGAACCGCTGAACGATGCCAGACCAAACGTACGCAATACGCATGGCACAAGCAAGCGAGACCGATTGTTGCGTCATAATACACCGGGTACGTCGGTCGGCGTCTTCATGGTACGAATAATGTCAGCGGTGGCGCGTCGATTATCGCTTTTGCGAGCCGCTGCGCGCCCGGCCGCGGCATAGCGGCAACCCGGCCGCGGCACGGCGCTACCCATGTTATCACACGGCGCCTCAAACAACACTCATCTTTCAATTGGCAAGATAACGTAGCGTTCGCATTACGCGCGTTTTCGTCTACAATACAATTAATATTGTAATTCAATTGTTTACAGTGGTACTACTGTGACGTACGCCTTTCATCGAAATTTGCCTCGCTCTACCTACGCAAGGCAAATAAGTTTTAGTTTTTATGTTAATGTGTTAAATACCCTTTTTTTGGAGACGGTTTGTTGTCGCAGCGTCGTTATGGCAACCATTCAGTTTTTGGTTTATGAATCACGGGTACAAAATTAACTGGCACAGAGACACAGTAGTTTCGTTCAAGACAATAATAGTATCTTAAATGAATACTATAAGTGGATTCAGAGAAATTCAGTAGCTTTGCAAGAATTTTAAGTAACTAAGTATTTATTTATTAGACTTAAGAGACACTCCTTTTTTATTAATCTACAAAATACTCACGCATCAATAGCCCTAAAATTACATTAACAACAAAATCCATTTGCTACTAGGAACCAATCTCTCAATTCATACAATTAAAAAGCAACCACAACACATCTCCTCGCTAAAGCTTACTGTGCGATTCAATTTAGCTGAGTGCAAACAGTTTTGTTTACAAAGGGACCTTGAAATCCCCGAGTTGTATTGCATCAGTTATACTTGAGACAAAGCTAAATATTTCTGTGAGTGTTCCTTTCAGTAAGCGCGGGCGTAAGTCTCGCGTCAACGGCTCTACAAACGCACGCGTAATATTTTAATACAGCGCATTAACGAATTCTTATAAATGTATAATAAATTTCAGTCCTTTGTCTAGCCTGTTAAATGCACTACTTGCATTTATACATTCGCGGTTTAGTACCCAACATTTGCTTTTAAGTAACATGCAATAATAACAAATATTTTCCGCACGCTGTTACAAGTTTCGATCGTATTTTATTAATAAGGTAAATGTACCATATTACGGTATATTAAGGCGTTGTACACTTTGAGGACGATTTAAAAAAAATACGAAGGTGCTAAAAGTAACAACTCTTGTTCATTCTAGAGATTGTTCGTTTAAGATGGGTTTTGGATATTATTTTGCCTCATACCTCTTAATTTATAGAAATAATTGATATTTTGCTAAATCATTTCTTTGGCTCTAATTCCGTGACAAAATTAGGCTCGTGATTTAATTCCGGGATTTGATGCACGTAATTCCGTTACACCTTAACCGTTCATAATTTGGGCAGGTAGTTTAAAATAAAAATTAAAAGAAATCTTAAATCTTTTATTTATATTATAATTATGAAGTAGAATCACAACATTTGTTATTGCTAAACATAAAATCACATTATAAACAATAATATAATTAAAATTAAAGTTATGTTAATTATATTAATAATTAACATAACTTTGCAGAAACAAATATAATAAAACATCAAAAACAAAATTAAACTTTCTCAACAAAATCAAAGTTTCTTAAAACAAAAACAAAATTAAACTACTTATTCCCTATTAGGCCGTGGATCGAACCCGAAATATCTAGCTTCAATATAACATAATGAAATTATACATTTATTGCATAAAAATATTTACAAGTGCACACACACAAAATAGTTATTGCAAGCATTTCTCGCATTTTTAGTTCATTTGCTTAAATATTTTACTAATATCGAATATACCAGAATAAGAGACATTAGTAGAAAATCTGCGTTCATTATTGCGGGAGTGAAAAAAAAGTGTGTAAATTAAATATTTTTATTAAAAATTCTTAATAAGCTGGAAGGTGATATTACTATTATAAGCATGACATCGATATAAATAACTCTACTGTATTACTTATATAATCTATCATTAATTTATTTTTCATGTCATACTCCATTTAACTTAAGTAAAACGTGGTTATCATTAATTTTAGACCTGAATGTAAGACTAAGATTCCAAAAAAAACATATACCGTAATTACGTCTTCATAATCTACAGTCATTACTTCGCTTATTCAAATAAAATTTATGAAAAAATGTAGCCCCAGATATATTTATGGAATTAAAACATTTCTGACTGAGTTTCTTTAATTGCGTGAGTATCACGCAATTACGTACATCGCGTCTCGGCTGTGTACATAATTACGGGAATCACAAAATCGTCTATTTCCCTTAAAATATTATTTAAATAAATTTGATATGACTACTAAACCTTCTTCTAATAACTACTTAACAATCATTTTACAATGATACATTAAATAGACTTACCGGCATCACAACAAATCCTTACGAAGTTTCCGGTGTTACCTTACGCCCACCGACAACAAACTGTTAGAAACGACTGCGTAGTTCCGACTGGCGATTTCGGAGGTGCGAAAAGGCTTTTAAAACTTGTCCAGTGGTTTCAAAAAAAATATTTTCCTGGAGTATTATAACTAGACTTGATTTAGTAATAAAGTAAATATAGATTTAACTATTTCTTTTCTTATTCTACGTCAAAAATCAAAATATCGCGGCATAATGTACTATCCCGTAATAAAGTACATTTACCTTATTGTCTTTTATTAAAATAAACGACTCACGCAGTGTGGAATAATCCCCGTATCGCGGGGGTTTCACAAACACACAAGTAACATATACATATCCCAACTATTACTAGAAGGGAGACTTGAAATAAAATTTGATGGACCTTTATTTTTGTCCTTTGCGGTATTGGGACGACAAAAATAATCCATTATTAATTTAAGTGTAATCAGAAACTTCTATATCAAGTAAACAAGCCGCAGTTTGGCTTTTGTTTTCTTGTGTAAATATTGGTCGATAACGTCGTGATAACCTAAAGCTTTGATAGTGCTAATGATTATTTTATCCAAAAGATAAGTATATTAAAAATAGTATCTATTGGTAAATATATAAAACACATTAAGTTTGATAGTTGCCGCATACAATTTTAAAGCGGCTTCTTAAAAGGATTTCCTTGTTTTGCAATGCAAGGAATTTTGAAGTAACAAGACCTAGGACTTAGGCCCTATGTTTTACAATTGCCCACTTCGATTATTAATTACGTCAGTCGAACTGGGTTACTTATAAATCATACAAATTAGTAAAATGAGGGATTTGGAAAAAGGCTGGTCGCTAGTGTAAGCCGTGTGACCGAAGCTAAGGGTGACAATGACAAATCAACATCGAGCTATGCTGCGCTGTACTGCGCTGTGCTATGTTTGGTCAACTCGCTCGTCTAATATTTTAATGAGGATACAAACAAACCATGCTGTGCTGCGCTCAGCAGTCTCGAGCGAGGCGCGCTACCCGCCGTGCTGAGCCGCGCTGTGCCGAACTGTGCTATGTTTTTTATGGAGCTCTGCCATGCTGCGCTGTGTCGAGCTGTGCTAGGTTTTTCAAATATGGAGCACTATATTTACGTTTTTTTTTAAAATAAAGTCATTTTTGAGAGATAAACGACTACACGAGCTGCTGATTACTTTTAATACTGAGCTAAGCAAAGCGCAGCACAGCTTGATGTTGTTTAAAAAACGTAGCTTAAGAAACACAGCACAGCACAGCGCAGTACAGCGCAGCATAGCTCGATGTTGATTTGTCACCCTGAAGGTTAAGCCGCGGTCAGCGCGGCTGGTCCGTGGAAGGGGGGACTGGGCGGATGGGGTGAATTACGAATACACGTCTGGCAACCAAAATTACCATAGAAAACAATGTTACCCAGTGTCTGAAAGTCACGCAGGAAATTCCACTATATAAAATACGGTATTCAGCTGAATCCAGCAAGAACGGAAGCCAAATAAACACAACATAGCTTGAGGAAAGGCTGGGCACGTAGTATACCCATAGGCCAAGAAAGACAGGCAATAGACAGTGCCACATAGACTATCCTTCCTTTTTTGGATGTTGGTTAAGTATATGGATATATATATATATATATATGATAGTAGGAAAAGACTGATATGTAGAAAAAAAATACGAAAATATAGGAAATCGTTAACCAATTTCTATAAGTTAATAATATCATTAGCTATGAGTTTTTCTATACCCATGAAGATCAAGGTAATTTACAGTCACGCACGAGTAGAGAAATTAAAATATAAAACGGTCTAGTGTAAGATGTCTAGATTTATCAACATCATTTCATACAATAGTTAGGTGCTGATAGGTAGATGAAATGAAGTTAAAACGATAAATGTGTTAGGCTGCTAGCCCTACCCTTGCTTAATATAAATTGTCCCTAGTGTTTAAACACAGAGGGCAGTCAAACTCTTTTTACAGTTGACTTAATAAAATAGGCCAATATATAGGTAGTAAATAGTTAGTTGAGTAAAGTTATCCACACACTACGTACCATAGTGTACGCTTGCTGATTTTCACGTTCAATATTTCACATTTTGAATCCATTGCTTCAGTAAAATCTTCGAATATATAAAACTTTATCACACGTGACTATATTGTACATACATAAATTACAACACTAATCAATTGTGTCCACCACTGCGACAAATTACTATTATACATTTATAATTGAGCGAATCTTAAATTCTTTGATATTACATAATGATTTAACGATTTTTCTTTACGTATTTGAGTAAAGCCGGCCACAAAACGAGAGTTAACGTCAGAGTGTGTAACGTAAATGCAACATGCAACAATAATGTATACAGTTGTAGTTCATGTTGATGTTGATTTAATAACACCTTATCGGCAGTTTTCCATTTGTTGCAACAAGGCTTGAGCTGAAAAAGAAAATGGAAGGAATGCGGAACTTGGAACCACTAATATAGTTCACGGGAATAAGCGCGTACATGCATAAATATCTTTTCTATGTCGCAAGCTGACCTCTGAATAGGTCAGCTTGCGACCACGGCCGGTGTAACCCGGTCGAAAGGCCAAGCCCTAATAAAGTTATTTATGCATGTACGCGCTTATTCCCGTAATTACATTACTATGAAAATGCAGCGCGATAGTTTAAAAGTTAATATTAGAACCACCAACGCTGGTATTTTTTTTGTGGTGTATACAATTCTGGTTATTAAGTAAATATTTCTATGTAATGTATATTTTCATCATATTCATCTACAGCCCACGTCCTCCCACTGCTGGGCATAGGCCACTCCCTTCTTGTGCCATTCTGTATAGTATTATACATATAGACATTTTTTAAAAATAAAAATGTAAATTATAATGTAAGAGTTTCCTTCAAACCTAATCACATACTTATGCCTCCTATTTATTATTCGATTAAAATGACTAAGTTCATTCAGCCAATAATCTTAGTTACTTTGCGCATTCGTAGGTAAAAATTTACTAAAATACCCCGAAAGCGAATGATCTATCGATGCATTAGATGAAGTGCAGTAATTATTCTAACAATAGTTTTCAACAATGTCTCCGTAATAGGGAACCATGTGTTCCATTTGACATTCTGCACGGCGCGACGCGGCGGGGCGCATTATTCAGATTTTGGTATTTAGCTGCATTTCACGTTTTAGACCGACTTCCAATTGTATTAGGGTCATGGCTTTTCACCATTAATTTCTAGAGACCTAAGTTTACAGATCCGTCCCAGGTATAATTTTAGCACAATTAGAGCTCTATGGAAATCAGTAAGTATTATCAGAGCTATAATTTTCCATTACAAGTATTGAACGCCATTCTACTTTCTGAATTATAATTCTTATAACTATCAGTCGAAATCTTCTCACTGTAAGCATTTTAATTATTTTATAGAAACAAATATAATACGGTTTAACATGCCAGATACAATTGTCAAAAAGTTGTTTTGTAATATAACGGGATGATAGCGAGATAAAAGAACACCACGTGGGAATATTCAGTCAGATTTTTTACCACAACCCAGTCGATCACATCGAGGTTTTGTATTTTTAACAACACAGCGATGTAAAGCAAAGGAGGCCATTGGTCACGTGTATTTGGCACCATAACATAAAACACGTTTGGCCGATCGATCCGAGGTACTCCCCCGGCCATGCACGTGGCTTGGGAGTGAGAAGGGGACTCCGAGGGTGTGTGTTTACCTCCTTCCTGTATCGAAATCATGCAAAAAAACTTTCCAACCCCCACAAAGTTGTTTTTTTCACAATAATTGTTTATTTGGCAAGCGTTTCACGTGTTGCACGTTGTGCACGTGCTGTTTTTTACCACTTGGAAGTAAATTTAAGAGGATTCATGAAAGGTATATTTTAATTTTTCACCCAGGTTATTTATGTAGCCCACTTGCTGATTTAAATCTAAACTTGTTCCACTTTTCACTAGGTATAAATTTAACCCGCCATGCCACCAGCGAAAATGTCGATATACCCAAGCTAACTTTATCCCAAAATTGCAAATTGCAGTAGTGTACGGAGTGTGTATTGAGTGGCTCGGCATTAGGCATTATTGCGGACAGGCTTAGGTCAAAGAGATGGATTTTACTGGTAAACAAACTTACCTTACGGTACTTCACATAAGATAATTCTTGATGCACGTTCACAACGCAAACGAAATCGTATTTTGGTCAATGATGACAAGTCAATGATGTTCACACTTGATTCTTAAGACTTATATAGATCATTCAGAGTGTAGTGCGACATGTTTACGATACAAACTTACCATACACTTAACATACGATACAAACTTCAAATATTATTTATGGGAATTGAGTCTACTTCCGACCACGGCCGGTGTAACCTGGTCGATACGCCAAGCCCTAAAAAAGGTATTTATGCATGTTCGCGCTAATTCCCGTTAATATTATTATAGCCCTATATTATGCAAACACAGTTATAAAGAGTATAGGAGAACCAGGGTAGTTAGATGAGAAAGCGTAAGAGATTTGATTTAATTAGGATTATAAATAAAATGTTTTTATGAAAGAAAAGTAATAAATAAATAATAATATTCACCATGTTCTATGGTACTAGATGAAAAGCATACATATCTGTATGTCTATTCTGTAAATAATTTCGGTATCGAGCTTCACCTGAGTGTGGCATAAAGCTCACTTTAAAAGTGAACCCAATAGGCCTTGATTTAGAATTCAAATTCGAGAATACGTATTTGACATCTCACCGCGGATTCCGCTGTCGAGACATGAAAATAATGTTACAGAATAGCACTACAGTACCTAGTACCTGCTAGCCAAGATTATTTACGATGTAAAAATAGCTTTCAGATATGTACTGATAATTATACTAATTGGAATCTTAAAATAAGTTCTCATTGAGTTCGATACTCCTTGGCGCATCGCCAGATATAATTTACTTTCTACTTGCAAGTAGATAAATATGTAAACCTATATCGTTTCAAATGCATATTTTAAAGTAAAAATGTACAAATTAACAGCTCGTCACTAAATGCAAAAAAAGTACGTATACCTATAGGTTATAAACTTATAACACCAAATAATATATTATTTTTAGTATTCTGTCTGTTTTTACACGACTGCCCAAAAAGGAGTGTTATGTTTTCAGGGTTCATGTATGTATGTATGTATGTATGTATGTATGTTTGTGAGTTTCTTTATTCCACCATAACTTCTAAAAGCCTTGACCGATTTCAATGTTTGTGGTATCATTAGAAGCTTTGAGTTATACCGAGTGACATAGGCTATGTGGACAATAAAAAATGGTCAAGTGTGAGTCGAAATCGCCTGCAAAGGGTTCCGAACGATATTTTTTTTTTGTGTTGTGTCATGTTTTTTTTTGTTGTTCACTAAAAGGTATTAAATAAAAAAAATATAATAAAAAAAATTAAAAAACACGCCTGCCATGCAGTCGGGGTACCTGTAATGTTCCAAGTAACCGACCCCGACTGCAAATATTTGACTTGTTTTAAATTTTTTTTTGACATGGCAGGCGTGTTTTTTAATTTTTTTAATTATATTTTTTCTTTTTGTCCCGGCTAATCTCTGCAATGGTTGGACCGATTTTGACAGAACTTTTACTGGCCGATAGCTATTTTTGAAAGGTCAAATTTAGGCCACTGTTATATAAGTCCTTTTATTTATTTTAAATGGGGACTAGGTAGGTACAAACGCGCGAATCCGCGGGGCACAGCTTATATGTAATAAAAAAATTGTATGACGAACCTACATTATTTTTGTTCTGACTCCGTCGGGAGAAAGAAGAAAAATAATGTAGGATTAATAGTATGTTAAAAAAGTCTTATTTACGTAAAATTTATTTTACTTTTAACACGAGACAACGTAATTCGAATCTTTGTACTGTAAATAACAATATCGCTAGAGAATCTACCCACAATAGTTATATTCTAATTTCATTTAGTACACCAACTTCAGGTACGGCCCTATTTGCAGCTACAGCTGTATAATGATATGCATCGCCGTATCCTTTACGCAAGGCTATGACCGTAAACTTCTAACGCCTTTCAAAAAAGGCTGGTTACAATTCGAGGTTGATTGATTACTAAAACTTTCAAGTACAAATTAAACATTCGCGGACGCCTTTTCAAAGATAAACGGAGTTTAAAAACTATAAAATACATATTGTACCTGTAATAGAACATACGTATTACTTAATATTAAATTTTTGAAGTCGGTTACAAATAGTAAAAAAAACTTTTAGTCACAATTTCACAGATTTTCTTTACTTGGACTTTTAATTTAGACGATGCCATATATGTATAAAAATATTTTCATTTACAAGTATTGTTTTCCTTCACCGTTTGTCAGAAGTGTCTTAGAATAATTAAGAAAGTACATGTAACTTTGAAAAAGCCACATTGGTACTTGCCTGGGTTCGAACCTGCAACTTTGTGCATACAATTCCGTTCATTGAACCGCAAGGCCACCGAAAAAACATCGTGAGGAAACCTGGATTCCAAAATTTGGGATCTGAAATTCGCCAATCCGCAGAGAGCAAGCGTGGTGATCAATGCTCGTGCCTTCTCTATATGGGAAGAGGCCTGTGCCCAGCAGTGGGACGTTTATAGGCTGGATTATTATTATTATTAAGTATTGTTTACATTGTTTATTTACATTACTGACGTTTGTAACCTATGAATTTAACATACGAGTAGAAATGGACAAAACATGAATGAAAAACGCTGTAAAACTGCGTAGAATAAACACGATGGAAAACACAATTAATCTAAAACAAATTTACATTCCAATCATAATGCGGACTTACTAATCGTATAAAATACCGTTACGCTATAATTTATTAGAGTGTAGGCAGTATTAGTGATCACTGTAGGTTGAAACTGTGCGGAGAGAGAACCGTCGTCGTAGGATTTGAGAGCGCTGCCGCTGCTGCGTTTAATTAGCCTATTTGATATGTTGAGGACACTGTTGCGTCATTATAGTGTGACTATTACATTTAGATATTTAGAATTATATTAGAACAATAGATATTTAAGATGACAAAATAGCTTTATCAAATGATTATGAGTTGAGTAGGTATGTTGTATGAATGTTAGTTCCATTTTACGCCACGGCGCGGTGGTTCGCTACGTCTTTCGACTACTCGTATAGGCCATCGCACGGCCTTTAGGGTAAAAGTTATGAATGTGCGTTTCAAGCAGCAGTTAGGCAAGTTCATTGTCGTTCTCATATCTCGGACATTTTATCGTCTGATGCAATATTCACTCGATGTTGATACGTCTGCAGTACCGATTAGCGTTATGCAGACCTCAGACGTGGGCAGAGGTTTTTAGTCAAAGCATGCTGTTAGACTCTAAACATTATTTTGGATAAATATTTAGGCACTCTTTTTTCTTTTCCTTTCTATGTATACTGAAAAGAGAGTTTAGAACAACATAAAAGCTGCTAATCAACAATCAATAGGGCTGTGATTTGGATTGGCTAATTTTGAAAAAAAAAAAAAAAAATAGTCTCGTAAGAATTGTGCTGCAATAGGCATTTTGATTCTTATTGTTATTGAAGAACATTGTCTGTAACAAAATTAGTCATTAACTAGTACAATATAGTATAATAGTTAAATTTCAATCAATTAACATTAATTGAGTATTTATTTTAAGCCAAATTAATATAACACTATAACCTCTACATCATTTTAGACAACACAGTGTTTGGGGTCTGTCTATGAATTCAATCGCTCTGCATTCATAGAGTTATGCTCACGAGACAATTAAAGAGTCGTTTCGATAAACGCAATCAATGTCCTAGATCAATTTTCAACGAATGTAGGTCTGGGATCAATAATTCTGCTTGTTTAACTTCAATTTATTGAATACGGGCAATTTCTATCTATTAACTTAAGGTAATTAGAAAAAATAAGTGAAATAAAACCACGTAAATATAGTAATATTTCCTAAATCCCGTATATATTTGGATTCTTTTTAGTTGAAATTATTTTGATACAGTAAAATGTAAAAAATATACCGTAGCAGAGATGCCTGGCGTGCACAGAACCTGCGTAAATGTCTTGAAAAAAAAATAAACCGGGATGAAAGTCATTTTTCATCCTGGATAAAATGTCTTGCTTAAATTCAATTAGGGTGAAATGTATTCAGTGAATTCAACCCTGATGAATATGGTTTGGTGAGGTTAGTAGGGACAGCACTTGGGTCTCTTGAGCTTGCGCTTCTTGGGTGTGATGCCGCGGCAGGTCCTGCAGGGCATGCAGCACGGGATGTCTTCCTCCTCGCATTGAATCTGTATGCAGTTGTGTGTCGCCGGCTGTCTTTTAGCCGGAGCTCGAGGAGTTACCAGCTCCACCTGAAATGACAATATGCCTAATTAAAAACTGTAATTTGCTGAATTTACGAATTTAATGTTATTGTGGAATTGACCTCATAGCGGGCAGTCAACTAGTTGAGAACTTTGTGCTTTCCGGAAATCCCTAAAAACTACTACTGTATAGGGTTGTATGGATAACCCAAGAATCATGTTTTTTTAACTAAATTCAGCATAATATCCAATACTCAAAACTTTATTTACATTCCATAATGTCGGCTTAGGTGGTAACTTATGTATTCAATAATTATGGACCCTGTCGGGTACGGTTATAGTAGTAGAAGTAGGCTAATAAAAGTAGAATTAGTACTTTACACCTCTGCCTACCCCTTCGCGATAAAATTAGTCTACTATAATCCCGCAACACCTTTGTAATTGCGATGGAAATCATACCTTACACCTCTGCCAACCCATTAAAATATATTTAGAAAAAAGTCCTAACGTATAACCTTATTAGAAACTATAATAAACATTATTTATGATGCAACAACACATTCCTCCCTGTAAGACAACACGTCTCCAGTTCCATTTTCACTTTGGTACGTATGTCCGACGATTTTGGGCAAGATATGCATACCGTTCCGATGTTGCGATTATTATTCACAAGTATGGCCAGTGTATGACCGGTTTGGTAACATGCGTTTTTGTTATGTGGATACGAAAAAAGCCTGAGAAATAAAATTGTTATGATGTAACCATAATATACCGGTTCATTAGTAGTTAGTAGTAGTAGTAGAGTTAGTAGAAGGGTGGAGGTGAAAAGTAATTTAAGCCGACAGGTGTATATGAGACAAGATAGATTTTTTGGCTACAGTATTTTTTTATTTACCTTAATATTATGCCTATACTCTTACATACTATAAAATGAAGTCACTTTATTGTAGTTTTCAGCAATAGATACAGAAGCAAAAGATTCCAGTGGAAAGTTTAATGTTATAAGTTGTATTATAAGTTTAATATATGCATATTATAATAGCAAAAAAGCCGATAAATTCCGGGTACCTTGCGAAGCTGCGGCAGGTCGCTAATTAGGGTATAAAAGTAAGCTCACCTCGATATTTCCAGTACGGTTAGGTTCATCAGTCTGCTTCCCAATCTTGAGGATAAATACGTCCTTATCTGGGTGCAATACTTTCTGTGCTTGCACCCCTTTCGGTGCATCCTTGGGAGTCACGTTGCAAATATTACACATCGTGTCATTGACCCCGTTCTTCGCGTAAACCATTTCTGAATTCAATGCGGTTCGATGTGTAAGGGATTCGCAAATGTCGTCTGGTATCTAAAAATAATGAAAATATTTTTTTAATATGGTCTTGATCCAGAATAGATACTTAAAAACTTTAAGAAGTTCGCAAAACTGCTTAAAAGATGAAAGTATTTTCAACAACGCAACGTGCGAAATAATTGATACTTTTTAGTAATTTGTTAACCGACGTCAAAAAAGGAGTAGGTACTCAATTACAATATATTTTTTATACTATGTTTGTTAACCTCATAACATAATATAACCGAGTGTACCGATTATGATAATTCTTTTATTATTCGAAAACTGGTGCTTCCCTTGTGGTCCCATTATAATTTGGTCCAGTTTTGACAGTGGGATCCATAAGAAATAAATATAAGACTTATTTTGAAGCCGTTTTTTTTAGTACGATTTATTAGTACATAAATTTGTATACAATCCTAATGAGGAGAAGCAATAATACCTTGATTATCTTTATCAGTACAATTGTAATTTCATTGTAAACTGACATACCTACATAAACTAAGAAACTTAGATTAATGATTGGTCTCGCGCGCTCGACTAGATACCGCTGTCGTACTCGTCAAATGCGGCATAAAATAGTACGCCTAAATAGGCGTACTCTGAACGTCATTCAGTGTTGCCGTATATGCAAGAATCAATATCCCCAAGGTTAAGATATTAATAATATGAATGTATTTTTATATATTACCTATTTCATTTATCTAACCTTCCTATTTAACATATATACATAACCCATTTCGATATTATTTTAAGTTAATATATTATTATGTTATCTATTGTATACATAGGTGAGCAAAAGGAGTAAAATTAAATTAAATTTTTTAATATTTTTTTTGCATTTTTTGAGCTACATTTATAATAATAACAAGTAACATTTTTAATTTATATCAAGTAACAGCTACCATAGCATAAAATATTTTCCCATTAACTGGGGTAACCTTTGAGCAGCTGTTAACACTATTCTAGCATACTAAGCATAATTGTTGCCGCAGCGACGGACATTTTGTTTGTTGACAGTGCGGTATCTAGTCGAGCGCGCGAGACCAATCATTCATCTGAGCTAAGAAAATATATAAAGTGGCGGCCACTTGCACTTGAACTTGCAAATAGAATCAGGATTCCGTAAAGCTGGGTTCACGCCAAATAGTGCTGCACTATTATTTTTATTAATCCCTTTAAAACGTAAAATCAATCGGATTTTTATAATGTAGATTTTCATTGGTGTTAAAACGAAAAACCCTAATTTTAAGCCGCCTCCTGTGCAAACCAAATGCGTTAAAGTTTATCCAATTTGCTTGGCAAGTCCGGTGAGTATTTGTTTAAACATATTAAAGGTGTACGAATTTTGCGGAACAAAATACGGATGAGCGCATTTATTTGAAAACAACAGAAAAAAACAGCGGAATCGGTTAATTTCCTTTTCCTTTTTTTATTAAATGCTCCGTCAAACTTTGTACAATTTAAGCGTCACTACGTATTCGTTAATACGTATACTCCAAATTGAAGAAGAGGGAGAAGCCAGCCTAAATACCTCAAAATCTACGCTTATTACAGTTTGGAATAAAAGGGATAGTTTAAGTCGCTAACCATTGTGGCTTATTTTCACTGGTCGTTATAAAGCAGGCGGGCAGATTTTCGAGTACGGCATGCTGCCTGCCCCGTACCGATAACCTAGCAACGAATGACACACAAGCGGTCTACCAACCAATGAAAGTAATCGGTGGGAGCTTCTCCTGCACCCAATGTAAACGCCTGCCGCATGCGGTTACTGTGAGTAGTCTGTGACATGCTTTCCAAAAATCTTCCGCACCCGAATACGGGCCTAACTGCCAGTGAAAATGATCCTTTAGTTGAGACGTTCTCTTAATAACAAATAATACAAATTGTTTTTTACTTGACGTAGGTATAATAAATAACATATCAGATTTGCCAATTAGTAACAAATAATACAAATTGTTTTTTACTGGACGTATAATAAATAACATATCAGATTCGCCAATTAGTAACAAATGGCTATGATTGTGCCTTACTTTGTGTATTAAGTAATTATGCTTGAAAATAGAGTGGTGGGTGAAATAACAAGTGGCGACATATCCTGACCTGGAGGTTTCGAGGCTTTCAACAAAATACATAGGCCTACGCCCTACGTGGGTGGACTAATAGCACGTAAACAGCGTTTTAAGGCCACCAAAATAGCACAAAATTCAGGTCATATGAGAGAATCATTCGTGTAAATACAAAATATATTTCCATGGAAATAATATCAAACTAAGATAGTATTTCCATAACATTTTTATTAGGTACTAGCTGATCCCCGCGACTTCGTCCGCGTCAATTTCTGTTATTATGACCACGATTAAGAAGTTAAAAAAAAAGTATTTCTGCGTAAATGATAATTATATATAATTAGTATAGATTATGTTGATAAAACTCTGTAGCAAATAATTGGCAATAATGCATTTATTTCGACCAAATGATTACCTTAAAAAAGGTTATAGTGAGTCAATTTTAAAAGATAGACATATACTGTCGCAGACATTTTTTTAGATCATTCAAAGAGGAACAATTCTTTCATACATATATTTTGGGTAACTCGAACCGTTTACGCAGCGCACGCAACGGAAGCTTTCAAGTATGAATATTTTCCCCCGTTTTTGTGACATTTTTCACTGCTGCTTCGCTCCTATTGGTCGCAGCGTGATGTTATATATCCTAAAGCCTTCCTCGATAAATGGACTATCTAACACAAAAAGATTTTTTCAATTCTAACCAGTACTTCCTGAGATTAGCGCGTTCAACCAAACAAACAAACAAACAAACAAACAAACTCTTCAGCTTTATAATATTAGTATAGATTTATACTGTCTAGATATAGATAATTATTTATTCGCAACACCGGATGGTCGGATGAGTTTTGTTTTTAGAAATTGATATGCTTTTTTCCGAATAACATGGATTTTAGAAAAACCACGAATTGACCTAGTATTCAATTTGAAAACAGGTCATACGCGGAACATAAGGAGATGTTACAAGTTTAAAGAGTGTTTCTTAGTATCTGATAGTGGCATCTTAGCCTCTTAACGGATGGACTGATTTAGATACTGTTTTAAGATTGTTCTTAGCTATATGAAGCTTTGTTAAGGTGAAAACTATCTGCTATTTTATTACTAAATTTTAACTGTCGGAAGTTTTTTTTTTTAATTTCTCATTTACCTGAAAGTCGAGCCTGTTCGCAGGGCAGCCATCTTGTCCGGCGACCATGCCGCACGTCTCCGAGCATACGGAACCCTCCTCGTCACACGTGCAACTCTGCTGCAGCTTCAACTGCGATGGAGTCAGCTTCGGCGGCTTTGACGTGCTCTTGGGCACGCGTATTTTTACCTGGACACAAACATTTCATACATTGTCACTACCTTACATTCGGACAATATCCCATACATTTGGACAACATAATATACATTGCTCTAAACCCAAATGTAAATAGCTAAAGTACTTTTGTTATGGAATTAGAGACATTAACAAAGGTACCAAAAACACCCAGACTCAAGACAGTGTAGAAAATTGGTTCTCTATAATTACCCGTCAGGGGATCGACGGGAGCCGAGCACCTTAAAAGCTCGACTCGACCACAGAGATCAAAACAATACATATACATAATATTATGTTCATATAAAACTATACCGTTTACAAATTGATTTCCAATCTTACCGAATACCAGAATTCAAAATACTGTATGACTAATATGGAGAATCTGCCGATTTGTCCTTCACAATACATTTACAATGTAACACTGAATCTTTTGGTTACCATACAGAAACCGTCGCCAGGGTATCATCATCATCTCCCGAGCCTTTTTTCCAACTATGTTGAAGTCGGCTACCAGTCTTACCGGATTCAGCTGAATACCGTATTTTACATGGAGCGACTGCCTATCTGACCTCCACAACCCATTTTACTGGGTATTAACACAGTATCCCGTGGTATGACTGGTTGTCAGAATTGACTTAACGACTGCCAAATATCATAGTATGACGGTCGGGACCTACGGCTTAACGTGCTATCCGAGGCACGGAGGGGTCTCGATATGGTCACCCATCCACGGACCAACAGCGGCGAGCGCGGCTTAACCTGTATTATCGGTCAAACCGTACGGCTTACACTTAGCCACGGGCCAGGGTATAGAAATATTAATTATACATGTAAATACATTTACTACTAATTTTATGCATAATTCTCCATATTTTAATATTTTAATCTGGAAGAAACTCTGTCTTTGTTTGTTAGGCTTTTACAGGTAAGACACAAAAAATACAAAAATATTATGTTCATAAATGTTTGTGAAGATTTCGTTTTCAACTCCAAGAGGATATATAATAGTATGTTGTTGGAGCCATAAAGTAAAACTTAAAAGGTATCATTTCTATATTTATTACAAGTTCCCCAAGTATTTCTTCTAACCAATTAACTTACTAAGCGCAACGTGACTGGTGTAATCTTCATTTCTGAGGATTGTATTTCGTGGTACGTATCACTGAATGTTTTTAAAAACATTTTTTGAGCTTTCAGTGCAGAAATTTGATATTGTATGAGATAAATTTTTTCATACTTTGACCTTCACATTTTTAGTTAGGTTGTGTACTTGTAATAAACATACTTTAAAATGTGTACCTTCATTTAGGATTAAGTCATAGTTAGGATTTTGATAAATATCTATGTAAGTCGCAAAAGAAAGAGGAAAATGAATGCGGAAGGGTTTAAAAGAGGTTGTTTAGTAGGGCTGGACAGTGGGCATGCTTTGTATTCCCCTAAGCGCCGTGTTGGAATGACCCAAAAAGAGATCATGGCGTGAATGTAAATAACTTGATCATCTCCTAACAGGACTTGTAATATAATACACACATACTAAGCTTACACGAGGTTGTAGCTAATGTAGGTTACCGCATTAAAAAATGCTCAAGTTACATGAAAATGGGTTAATGGTTTAACCACGAAAATATAACAAACCATAGGAATATTTTTCGTTCTGAAATCTACGTAACAACCCAACTTCTGAATTTATAATATTAGTACAGTGAAAGTTTTTTTTTTTCTATAACCCATCGAGCAAAATTCTAGGTAAATGAGGCCTAAACTACTAACGGCGGTGGCCAACTAAAACTCATTTATTGAAATACTATACCTGTAAGCAAGAATTAAAATTATATGAGAAAGAAAAATGACGTTTCGATCTACATTAGAACTAGGTATAGGTAGGTAGTCATACAGAATATGGCACGAAAAAGAGGAGGCCTATTCCCAGCAGTGGGAGGACAAGGGCTGTGGATGATGATTATGATGATTATACAGAAATATTTTTTGTTTGTCAGATCATCGTCATCAATTTTCCAGCAAATAAACATAAAAATTACCTCATTCCCATTAAAAATAGCACTTATTTCTTCATATGGTTTTTTTGGTTTAGGGGGCGTATCTGCCTTTGCCATTTTAGATGGTAGTGTATCATATAATTAATTATCGAGAAAATAACAAAAATTTGGAACCAGTAAACTCGTGGGAAATTTTGATAGAACTTCTATGTCACATACTTTCACTGACTTTTTCAGAAGCATAGAGTTTTGGATACTTTTTGGTGATGATCACGTTTTAAAGTGTATGGAGGTTGTATTCAAAGAAGTTTAAGAACAAATGTAAGGGATGGGTAACCTTGGTTTGGTCAAAATATAGTTTCATTTTCGATTATTATTTCGTGAGTAATATAAAAATACTGGCCTTACAAAATATCTTTAAGAAAATGATGCCTCAAACCTAGGGACTGTTTGAAATATGTAGTAGGTGGGCTTACCTAAATAGAAAGCACATAGATCAGAGATACATAGTGTATTTTTAAAATCACAATAGCTTTGCATTTAAAAGCAATAACTTACATCATTATTAATTCTAAAAAAATACTATGTTTTTACCCCACCTACCTTTTTTTTTTGTTATTCAGGTGAAACTCGTTTATGAGCCAGCATTGCATCTCCATGGGGGGTGGGGATGCAAGAGCCCGGGCTTCCATAGCCTTGAAACAGGCTCCGACTACTCCGGTAAAACACCTGGTGCCATCATTCGCCTTAGTGGCGGCGTTACGGGTCCAACCAAAGTCTTAGCACCATAACGCCCCCGGTGACTGCCCGCTTAGTGGCGGGCCCGACATGACCCCCTTCCTATGTAGGAGGGAGGACAGTGCATGGCACTACACCAACCCCTGTCCCTGCCCTCTGCGTCCTTCCCAGGGCAGATCTGGCTACGGAGATTCTCGTCCGCGCCCTACCCGCCCGCCGTCGGCGGAGCAATGGAGCGGAAGGGTCAGCCTCCCGCTCGCGCTCCGAGGTCTCTTTCTGAGAAATGACAATCTTGCAGAAATGAGACACTGCCCGCCAGGCGTAACCGTCCGCGAGCATGGCGTTCACCACATCCGCGAGCGATACGTCCGGGCCAAGAACTCCACGCAGGACACGGCGCTCGGCTTCGAGGGCATTGCATTCCTCGAATGTGCTGTACCGTGTTTTCCATAGCGCCGCAATGGTGGCACAAAGGGAACTCCTGCCGCCTAATCCGGTGCAGGTACGATCCGAAGCAAGCAAGCAAGCAAGGCAGTAGTAGTGGGAGCCTTCACCTTCTTCTTATGACCGTTCCCGGCGACCTGCCACTCGTTAGCGGCTGCGGGAAGCATCCCGTTGTGTCAGCTAGACGGCCAGACGCCAGGAGCCTTGATGGCCCTGGATTTGCGGCCTCATGTGGGTTACATATGGTTGCTTTCGAGCGAGAGTCCTTTTTTGGACCCGATTTGGCCTTGGAAGGTCCAGGGTTTACTCTCCTGGTAGGTGCCGCCGTGGAGGCCACCGACGCATAAGACGCCGAGGCCTCGGGATCCGCCAAAGGCGCAGAAACCTTAGGGGCCGACTTTTTACCGACGCCCTTCCCCTTTACGGGTTTAGCGGCCGGTTGCTCGCCAATCACCTTCTGTTGTTTGTCCGCTGCTAGGGGTGGACGAACGATCTTGGGAGTATTGAGACGGTTCTCAATGCCCACGAAACATGACCGATCAAAATCTTTCGTTTCCGCGGCATGTTTGAGGAGCATTTCCTCTAATACACCGCGAAGGGAAGTTGCGGGATCCGCCGTGTTAAAGACGGGGGCCACGTCCATCGACGAATTGACCAATTCAACTTGGCGATTTGGAGTGAGGCCCTCCAGCTCGGCGATCTTGACCTCTAAGGGCTCCATGCGCAGGTTCTGTTGCAGCTTCTCCTTCTCCAGGCGGTTTACCGTCACCTTGAATTGCTGCACCTCCTCTGTGGCCGATCGCGTCGCCATCGATGCCAAGATCCTCTTGGCGTTCTCTGTGTGGTCTCGTAGAGCCTTGTGCAGGGTTCCCTTCATGTTGCTAGACTTTCTACGACGATGCTGCCCATGTCAACATCATGAAGGGACTCCAGCTCAGCTACCGTCTTGTCCGAGTAGTCGGACCAGAGAGAGGCGCCGTAGCCATGTTTGGCCCGTGTGAGATTGGCCTGACGCTCCTGCGCCGGAATCTTCACCTCGAGCTCTTGAGCGAGCGCCTCTCTCTTCAGTCTATTGGCCCCTCTTTGGGCCTCCGCCAAACCAATTAACCAACATAATGACCCGTGGTCGGTGGTGGCTTCCGGGGGCGGCCACGTTTGCTGGAGGCCAATTTTGTACTCTTATTAGAGGGAGCGTCCGAGCTGGACCCCTCGGCACCCGCTGATTTGAGGGAGCGCTTGCGCGACGGTTTTTTAAGTTTGCCTGTCTCGCTCAAGCCTCCCACCGAGCTCGCTACCGACGCGTCAGTTAGCGTAACGTACGTAACGGGCTGGGAGGTGGGACCCTCCCCCTGGTCCTGAGAAGGACCTTTCCCATAATTTAATGATAGCATCATAATTAGTCAATTTGACTGCCGACAAAGTTCAAGCGCACTTTAGCCGCGTGTCGTCTGCTTCGCATATATTATTATTATAAATGAATTGCTGTTCGTTAGTCTCGCTAAAACTCGAGAACGGCTGGACCGATTTGGCTAATAAAGGGTTTAAAAGGTGAATAAATATGAAAATGTTCGGAATTAAATAAAAAAATAACAATTTGTTTTAAGTTTATTTTATACAAAAGTTTAGGCTTTTATTTATCGATTGAGGCAGCACGAAGTCTGCCGGGTCAGCTAGTAAATGATACAGTAAAGTAAAGTATTTCTTCAGCTTACATCTCTCTGTGTAATTATAAACTTTATTAATAGTTTACAACAATAGTTGTGCACTACGACATTGGGTTCGTTTCCGGCAAAGCCCGAGATATCCTTTGATCTGTGGCCGATGACGCGTGACGTAAATATATTGATAACGTATTGTTTTTCAAATGAATTTATGGTTTATGCTCTAAAATATTAGAATTAAATTGCTTAATTAATACTTTATTTTTTTAAATCAAATGGTTTCAAATAATTAAGCACTCGTACACACGATGCTACTCCAGCGACTACAACGAACCGCCACCGCACCGCCATCGTTTGATTTTATCCTTCACTGTACCTACGGTCGTTAGTAACATTGGTAGCTTAATGTATGTAGTAGAGAAACGATCATTTTTTAAAGCCTAAGGCTCTTAAATTAGACCACTGACTATTGCAGAATTAATATATGTCAAAGATTGATACATAAACTTCAATTCAATAAGAGCAAGCAAAAAAATTTTAGTGTAAAAAATACTATGTTAAAAAAATCATTGAAATGAAGTCGTTTTAAATTTGAAAAACGCTACTGCTAGTAAACTACAAGTGAAGTTTTCACGATTTTTTCAGCAAGATATTGCTAACTCGTTTATCTCAAAAGTGAGCAAATATCATTCTGGAATAATATATAGTTTTGCTCTAAAGTTTTAAATACCGCATTCACAACAAATAGCCACGAACGGGGCGTGCGCGGGCGACGGGACCAGTCTGCCGCTGGCATTCAGACGGGGAGGGTGTGCGCTGCCCTCTCGCAATGCGCTTCGTTACGCGAAATTGTATTTGTGTTCCAGTGTACCTAATTTTCGTATTCAGATTATTTAAGTTTAATGACAAATGTACACCTAGGTACTTGCCACTGTTGTCAATGTAGGATTGCCACTGACTGTTCATTGTAGGCTTACCTGAATACGAAAATTAGGCACACTATCAAGTACACTGGAACGTTTATTAACCTGCCACCCACTGACTTTAAAGTAGCGGAATCGGACCCAGGAGTAACCTAGTTCTAGGTTTTGCTAATATACATTTTCCTTTGAAAGTTACAGGAAAACATTCGATTTACAATAAGCAATCTGTATGAGACACAAATAGACAAGCGAACAATGAATTCCTATAATATCCTATAATGTCATTGTCAGGAATAGTAGGGCTTACGTCACAATGCAGGATGACGCAAGTATAAGCTTTGAGCGATCATTTAGTTTAAGATACTGTGTGGGCAGCATTATAGTAAACATATATTTATAGTTAGATGATAATTTTAAAAACAACTGGTCAACGGGTCAGCTTTCACGTTGCACCTATGCCTTACATTCAGACAAAACGTACTTTAAGTTCACAGATCAATGTACCTAAGTATTTAGATCACCGCGATGCGAGTCTCGTTTACTCTATCTCTTCTATCTAATGCTAGAAAGCCGGAAGTTTGTTAGTTTTTTACTCGTTCACAATCAAAGGGGTGGACCGATTTTGATAAAATTTTTATAAAGGTATATAACTGGAAAACACGCAGGCGGAGCCGCAAGCAACAGGTAGTTCAAATAATAATTTACTGTACTTTTCTTGTAGTCTGTGCGTGTAGATTTTTTTGTACTTGGATTTTGAATGCATTTCAATTAAGCGCTTAACTTGCTGACATTTAATGCGTTGAAGTGTGGTCAACAGTGAAACAATCGCCGTCAATTGATACGCCTATCGATATTTATCGGACGATGAATGTCAATTGGTTGGGTATAATTATTATTGTCCCCACTCGGATGCAGTTGAAATGTAACTGACCTAATTTCATTGCAGATTTGAGACTAACAATGAGCTAATTACTTTCCGAACATAATTGATGTCACATGATGTTACTCAAATATAGTCACCAAGTGCCTATAGTACTGTGAGCATCAGTATGAACGATCGTGTTCAAATTAGTGTCAACTTAGACCGCGAGCTTATTTACATGATTTATTAATTATGTCTCAAAACCTAATAATATGGGAAGGAACGGAAGCATCAATATTTTCGCATAAACGTATGTCGTCGCAAGGAAATTCACTTAAATCAGTAAACGAGCTTGCTATTTTTTCTTCCGCTCAAAATCAAAATCAAAATGTTTTTATTTCTCATAAACCAAAAAAAAGGCGCTTAAGGAACGTTACGTTAAAAACTACTGACTCTAGTTGCCCGGTTCCAAAGTGTCCTTCCTATGGAGAAGAGCCGGCAGGAAACTCCATGGGATACTTTTTTAAAAAATAAATTGTTACAATTATTTGTACATTATTGTTAACGTCAACAACGCAGTACAAACTACATTGTAAAAAAGAAAATTTAAAATAATTTAATCTATACTAATATTATAAAGCTGAAGAGTTTGTTTGTTTGTTTGTTTGTTTGGTTGAACGCGCTAATCTCAGAAACTACTGGTTAGAATTGAAAAAATCTTTTTGTGTTAGATAGTCCATTTATCGAGGAAGGCTTTAGGATATATAACATTACGCTGCGACCAATAGGAGCTAAGCAGCAGTGAAAAATGTCACAAAAACGGGGAAAAATATTCATACTTGAAAGCTTCCGTTGCGTGCGCTGCGTAAATGGTTCGAGTTACCCAAAATATATGTATGAAAGAATTGTTCCTCTTTAAATAATCTAAAAAAATGTCTGCAACAGTATATGTCTATCTTTTAAGATTGACTCACTATAACCTTTTTTAAGGTAATCATTTGGTCGAAATTAATGCATTATTGCCAATTATTTGCTACAGAGTTTTATCAACATAATATTAACTAAAATTATCATTTACGCAGAAATACTTTTTTTTTAAACTTCTTAATCGCGGTCATAATAACAGAAATTGACGCGGACGAAGTCGCGGGGATCAGCTAGTCTGTAATAGAAATGATCACTTTGACAACCGAAGAAGTCAATGCAACCAATCCGTTATATAGGTAATGAACTTAGAGTATAGATAAGAAACTAAAGAGTGAGCCTATCAGGATATGAACTAGTTTTCTCGTAAATTTAGTATCAAGACGGAGCGCATCGTTTATATAAAACTACCTAAAACCCTAATATTATCCTAACAATGCCGAAATCATCGACATTTTCGCATATAAGTCTGTCGTTTCGCGAAAAATGACTTAATCAGTAAACGAATGTAGGTACTAGATACAGACAAAAAAGTGCTCTCGCTTGGCACAAAGGGAAACTAGCAATACTAGGGGTCTATGGTAATGAATAATAAAAACTACGCTGTTGACGCATTCACATGAAAAAGAAAGTACAAAAAATGAAAATTTTAAAAAATAAAATAAAAAAAAGTAATAATAATAAAAGATAAAACAATTTTACATACAATATCAAGGCATGTCAAGCGCCTTCAGGAAATACAGGCGGCTTAAGAACTCGTTTAAAGTAAACAAGCAAATCTTAAGGACCGCCAGGGAGGCCACATGTGCAGATATTAAACACTCCACGCCCGGGCCCTTTTGTCTTCCACGTAGTCCTTAACTTTATAATACGCTTTCTATAAAAGAATAGATTTTACACAAGTTTTTAATTTCTTACCAGGCAGATAAGTAATGGCCTCTGGTAGTTTATTATAAAAGCATATTGAATTCCCTAGATTTTGAGTTTGTTTTAGTAAGCCGGAATTTAGGAACTACTAACTAATTCTTATTTCTAGTATTAATATTGTGATAATCACTTTTAACTCTAAAACTAGAAAGATTTTTACGCACATACATAATATTCTCGAATATGTATAAGGAAGGCAAGGTTAGAATGTTAATTTCTTTAAACTTTTCTGTCAATGACTCTAGAGGGCCCATGTCGTACCTATATTGAGCGAATTGCCCGTTTCTGCAAAATGAAAATTGAATCTACATCGGCCGCGGACCCCCATAATAGAATACCGTAAGACATTAAGCTGTGAAAATAAGCGTAATAAACTAATCTAGCAGTGGGTAGGTATATCAGTAAGCTGCCTAATTTTCCTAACCGCGAATGCAGACGACAGTGCCGATGTTTTTCAGCTCGGGTGCGAGGCGTTGAGTGCTCAGTACGCATTGTGAAAAGGTAGACGATGTCACGGGGCTCTGATTTTTGGCGGGCGAGAGGGGGGAGGGTGACACCGCTCGCATCTCTCGTCTCCACTGCGCGTCGTCCGCGCACAGCTCACAACTCTGCTTCCATCGCGCCATACAAATATTATAAATCTCCGCACAGCGATCTCCACTGAAGCTTAGCGAAGAAAAGATGTGTCAATAACGCAATTCTATTGGTTGTTTAAAAAATATCTCCTCTCCGCTCGTCTCGTGTCCGCTTAAGTGGAGTCCCGGCCTTAATTTTACACTATAAATTTTACTATGCATCCATTACTTTTAACGAGAAATATCAATAACAAATTATCACAGTCATATTACAGACATACTTAATGCACAAGTTAGCAGATTACATAATATAATGTTGTGGGTTCTATTGCGTGGCAGACATATAAAAAAACTGTTAACAGATTTTTAATTAGATTTTAATTGAATCACAAATAACTATAAAAATATAATTGTATAAAATTCAAAAGATGATTTGAGTTCGAAATTAATTTCATCATATTTTTTTTAATAGTTTACGTTTTCCTCTTCTTTTTTTGCCTCATGCAGCTGCATGGCGGTGGGTCTGGGTCACACTGGGTCTCTCTGGTGTCGATGCGGCATGGCGGCTTCTTCTCAGGACCCTTAGGGGTAACAAGCTCGAGTTCCATTTTGCAACGACGGTCTCCATTTGGACCGACCTTGGCTACCTGAATAATATAAAATAAAAAATGGTTTTGAAAAATATAATTTCAAGAGTAAGGGCTTCCACACAAATCTGCTATGCGATGCGAAGCCCCACCACAGGAACTTTTAGTTAAATAAAGATATTCGCGATGCAATGCGAGTCCTAATACTTATAGATAGCTTAGAAAAATGTTGTACGCAATGGAGGCAGTCCATATGAGTTTTGGCGAAAGACAGTATTCATGCAATTACTTTGTAATACACGTTTGTATTTAGCAAGCCATCAATAGGTCTGGGGCCCGATGCCGCTATTTTAAGTCAGTGAGTGGCGGGTTAAAAAACGTTCCAGTGTAGGTATATACTTGTTATTGTTCCTTATTTTCGTATTCAGATAAGAACAGTCACTTGCAATCCTACAATGACAACAGTGGCAAGCAGGTGTACATTTGTCATTGAACTAAAATTATCTGAATATGAAAATTAGGCACAATAACAAGTACACTGGAACGTTTATTAACCCACCAGTCACTGACTTAAAATAGCGGCATTGGGCCCCTGTACTAACCTTTAAAACAAAGACATCTTTCCTAGGATGCAAGACATTTTGCGCCGCCCCCGGAGCAGGCAGGTTCGTCGGTACTAGATTACACAACCAAGGACACGGTCCTTTCTTACCGCCTTCCCTAAAACTATTGACCTTGGCTTGGACTTGCGTACTCTTGGCGCTTGTATAAGTGTGATCAGACATTTTTAAATATAGGTTCAATTTCGAACTAAAATTTTGAATGCGCCATTAAGACATTTGGTATTCAACGCCAAGTTGACAGGTTTCTTTTGGAAAGAGATCATTTTCTAGAAGCAAAGAGATGGTAGGTATCTGTAGGTATGACTTGTCATTGGTAAGTTCAGGTGAACTAAATACTTTTTTTGATAGTGTTTGGTATTTATTGAAAACTAGCTGTGCCCCGCGGTTTCACCTGCGTGAATACCTAGGTCCCGTTCCCGGTGCCTTTGTATTATTAGGGGCGGAGATGAATCCAACAAATCACTATCGTAACAAAAGTCAGGATTACTTAATTTGGTGGTTGAGTATTCTTCAATTTCCTAATTTTCAGCGCAATTTTGCAAACTTTTTCTTTAATAAGAACCTTCTCCTGACAATAACAAACACAACAAAAAAGAATTGGCCAAATTGGTCCAGGCGTTATTGAGTTATGCGCTTACCAACACATTTAGCAATCCATTTTTATATATATAGTTAATTAAATAGAATACGGTTACAAAAATAAGCGCTACAAAACCGTATAAACAGTTTGCAGAACCTATTACGACGAACGGTTGTTAGATAATGCTAAGCCCGCAAAGTTTTTATAATACCTTTCTTATTACTAAGGAAATGCATATTGCACGCACAAGCTGTTTAAATCAACAATAACACGGTACGGACGTACGCAGTACGGAAGACTGGCGACGAAGAAGCTGAAAAGCCAAAGTTACAAAAATATGATCCATTTGCACGAATCATAACTCATATCAGCTTAGTAGCCTAGTCGAAATGGACATAACATTGCATAAAATAAAAAATTAAACCTCGCCTAATTTTACAAATCTGCTTAAAACTTTCAAAATGCTGAACATATCATTATAAATTATAGATGAGTATGAGTGTAATTTCGATCACGTCAGCATTCAAATAAAAAAACTTCATCATAATCAGTTCATTTGTTTAGGAGCTACGATTCCACAGACCGACATGTCGAACTTACAACACCCCCTTTTTACTAGGGACTAAAAAAATAAGTGGTAGGATTGCATACATTCGCATAAAGCTGAAAAGTTTCAATGAGATATAACCTTTAACCTTGATATTCTTATAAGAAGTAGGATTAATTACATATTATTATGAAATAATGCTAATTAGGCTGTAAAATATCGTAACAAGTCCCATTAGTAAAGCTTCAAGTTAAAACGTAGTAAATAACACGCGGCGCCATCTAGGAGTTTCAGTCTGGAAGTGCATTATTTGTTAGTTAGCCTGTTGCCCTCTAGGTAGGGCTGTGAATGACTTTGATCAATATGACATAGACGGCTGTAGACGTAGGTACGTCACAGTAGAATAAGTGATAAGGGGTGAGAGAAGGAGCTCCGTCGGCATCTTCGCGCTGCTACCAGTAAAAAACTACTGATATGCGCAACTTCTAAGGTAAGTAAACTAGTCTTAAACTTGATGTTAAAAATAATTATCTCCAACCAGTATTCAATAATTAAATTAAAATAAAGTGCAGTATTATTAAACATTTTTAAACTCACCGCCTTTTAAAAATATGCGTTCGGAGGATTATATTTTGCTCCGTTAAATTTAATTTCGACGAGTGCAGGAATATATTATTATGTAGTGTGTGTATGTAGTGCTATTTTTATTTTGTAATATGGCTTTTGAAATAAATTTAATTAGTACAAACAGACATGTGTATCACACACATATCATATTAATTATTATGCCTTCCGGCTACTGAAAATGTTTTTTCATTTCAATTTGCCTTCAGTATTTATCAGTGATATTGAAACTTGAATTTTAAGTAATGAACTATTGTCGATTTTTGACGAGTATTAATATACAGCGAGCAAAACATTTTTAAGGTTGAGGATAATTATTTTTTACATGATGATTTTAATGTTTTCATTGTGTTATTGATACCGTGGATTTGCTGTTTGGCAAATTATTGTTCTGAAGCCTTTTCATGAAAATAGAGACGGACAACAACAATTTTTTTACGCAGTTTTGTAGTTGGTATAGTCACAATAATTTGGTATATTTAACTATAAATTTAAAAACGTTTTTTGCATTCTAAGTTTCGTGTTTAAAGTCTCGTAAGGTTTTTTTTACTTGAATGGCGAGAGATTTGGAGATTCAACTCGATTTGAACGAGGATAAACGTTTGATTAGTTATTAGTGTGAACTTCACGAGAATTAACACATTCACTGCGTTACGGGAAGTATTTCATACTGAAAAGAATTTCATACCCTGTGGTATTAAATTGCTTAACTTGTGCCTATAGTGTTGTTGTATACCTTAATTTTATTGTTTGATATCAGTTTTTAACCTGAAATAGTCAGTGGAGATTGCCGTCGGCTTTTAACGCGCATTTTCAATCCGTCGCATAGGTGTTCAATAGGGTTAATTACGATTATTTTTTATGGCCTTTGCCTCGCGTGATGCTTTTATTAAAAATATTGATAATTAAAGATATCTGCAGTTTTTGCGCTCGCATTATCATTAATATAATTAAAGCAGGAGTTTCTAGCTTTTCGAAGTAAATTAAATCAGTGTTTTCTTTTTATTATCAAAAAATGCATTTAAAATATGTTTATTGATTAGTGATATAATAAATTATACGCATAACTGGCGGAAATGAAGACCTGGACGGTGGTAGTGATAATGATGGTTGTTATAATGATAATAAAACTAATAATGGTAATGAAGACTAAAATTAAATAATCTCAATTTATGAGATTGTGGGTTTTGTTTTCCACATAGATACTTGTACCTTTCAATGAAGTATACAGGGTGTCTGGTAAATATACCGACAAATTGTGGAGATTGATACTTTAGGTCAAGACGAAGAAAAATAAAGTTAAGGGTTTCGAACTACAATCCGTATACGAAATTTTGAAAATTTCCACCTTTCATCCAATTTTTCCATTTTTCTGCCTGAAAATAGCTTTTGGAATAATTATTTTACATCAGACCAGTCCTGATAAGTAACTCTACGCTTTAGTAACCCTTATTTTTATCTACAAAAGAATGCAGTGACGAAAAAGCCATTCGTTTTTCAGTTTTCACTTTTCGATTTTCAATTTTCTAAATGAAAGTGGCAGTTTTGTACCACAATCTTAAAAACTTGCTTGTTTTTTCGGTAATTTCGGAAAATTACAATACGTGTGGGGTTTCTCAACAGAAATTGACAAAACAAGCAGCCGCCGTTCAAAAGGGCTGATTTGTTGAAATGTCACTAACATAATTCTGAGGAAAAATGAGACACAACTTGTTGCGTATTATCATTGTACAGTAAAACACGGTATTTTCCAACTATAATTGAATCAAGTTAACAAGCGATCAATACTTAGCCAACAAAAAGGTTGCTCATTACCACAATTTTAACATCAAACTCCCATTTCCACTTAAAGCGGCTTATGTCTGGAGATGTGGGTGTTTTTTTAGAGGATTTAGTTCATTAAATACTACACAAAAATATTTATATGAATAACTTATTGGCATACGATATAATTAGGTTGACATCAATTATACTCTAACTTTGGTTGTTCGCGGATTTTCAGGCTGATTACACAATTCTGTTATGTATTTGAGACTTATTGAAATAAAACCTTATTGAAAGCTAATTGTTGAACTAATATACCTTATAATTCAAAGTACGTTATGATAAGGTTATCAGAACTAAAGATTATTAGATTTAAAAATAACTGAGTATAATGTCGTAAGTTTTATTTGTTTATTAGAGCTTAGCATTTGAATCTCTTTACTTTCAAGAAACTGTGAGTATTGCATTCTTGTTTTACAAGCAGTCAAACCTAGACTAAGGTTTTACACGATTTACATTTTTTTTAAATATCTACGTGGTTTTAGTTTGCTCCCCTTGGCAATGAGCCGCCGAATCTAAGCGAACAAAATGACGATGGCGTTCGGCTTTTTTTTCCGTATATAGCATTGCAAAAGTTACTGTCGTACCTTTAATAAGGAAACTGTTTTACCAAGATAATATCATATTTTTGTTTCAAGAAGCCGATCAATGTCAAATAATATTGTAATTATTAAGTATATAACTTTGTAATTAATGGCAGGATATTCACGAAAAACATTAGATAGGTGTATTAGGTACGTAGAATCCAAATGTGGAATAACACTAAAACTATGGTAATGTCAGATATCATTTTATTCTCCGGGGCGGCGATATGCAGGAAACGAGAGAAACATACAAATCCTCTTTAATTAAGTCTGCATACGGAACTATTAACATTAACTATAATAATAAAGAAATCGCAGTAGGGAACCTTAAACTTGGTACGACTTTGTAATTACTTTTTAGAGATAAACAAGCAGCTCAACTCAACTCGGACAACTCACACACGGTTATCTGATCCCAAGCTAAGCAGAGCTTGTGTTATGGTAACCAGGCAACTGATAAACATACTTATATATTTCTAAATACATACATATTATAGATAAATTACACCCAGACAACCAGAACAAATGATCGGGCTCATCACACAAACATTTGTCCTGGGTGGGAATCGAACCCACGACCTCCGGTATAGCAGTTAGGGTCACTAACCACTAGACCAACAGGCCCGTCAATTATAATGTTTATGATCCAGTTTCACAACCTCTAAACTGAAATCCGATAGGTGCAATTTCTAGAAATTAAATTAAAACTCAAAGTTACGAAAATGTAAACAATAAGTATTGTGTTAACTTACCGACATTATTTATTTCCTCAAAATAGAATTCCTTTTAAAGTTTCGAGCAATTAAAATTTTCTTGAGCCTTGGCAAGATGGCTTCTGTTTTATTTTAAAGTATTTCTGAATGCATATGTCATTAGGGACTTCTTTTATCCACAAAGACGGACGTTTCGCAACCTTGTTAAAATCTTTAAATCTTAATCTGTTTTCCTTTTGGCAAGAAAATATTTTGCGTCCTTAATTATATCTTTGGACCGAAAAAATTACAATACAAGCAATTAATATCAGTACTTTTATTCGATAAACTAACGTCGGCTTATTATTAAGCAGGACTACTGTATGTTGAATATTATTGAAATATCAATCCCACCAAAAACATTATCTAAAAAACTAGCCAAGTCTCGATGAAGCTGCTAGTTTGAAAAAAAGTAATGTAAAAACTAATGAAATCTAGACAAAGTCGTACCAAGTCTAAGGTTCCTTACTGCGATTTCTTTATTATTATAGTTAATGATATTGATTTATTTTATTAGATTTTCTTGTTTGACACTTCTACCTAATTATTTTCCCTTAAGTCTTTGTTCTTCATAAATCAATTCCAAGTCTCTCATCGTTTGCGCAGATTCGATTTTGTTTTACGAATTCGTAATGAAAAAATTGTGTCTTATTATGTAAATAAACGATTTTGTTCTCTCTAAATCAATTCAAAATGCGTGTTTGTTCTTTATAAAAGTAGATGAATTATCGTTATTTTTTTACTAAAATGCACCGTTTTTCAGTTAATAATTCTACTATTTGCTATTTATTTCGAATCTTCGTGATGGCTTATTTTAGATGGCCATACCAGTCACATCAGAAACCTTGTATTGAATGTAGACCTCGCAAGAAAAAATAATGTCCGCTCACTATCATTTCCCCTAAAAGAAAGTTTTCAGACGACAGCAGACAGCAGACAAAGCAGTGAGACTGATAGCTTTCAGTAGTTTTCGTATGATAAGGCTATATTCGGTTAACATAAATGTTTTAAAAGATGACGATTTTATTGATAGGATAAGAAAATATTACACCAGAACTAACTGCTTCGTCTTCTACTCCCGTAAGAGAAAATGAATCTTTTGACATGACACCTTCCATAAACGAACCTGATTTAAGTAAAAGGCAACGGTTAATGATGCAACCTCAGTGTTTAAAAACCAGAACGTATTGTTCTGGTTGCCTGCATGTTTCGAACAAGTTTTAGTTTCTGTTGCGACTTTGCCATAGCCATCAACTTTAAGAGATGATAACTTTATAATGCCATTCCAATTATCTCCAACACCAGAAATAGCACCTAGGCAAACTACTATCCAAAGCAGAAGGGCTCCAAACTCGAAATTGCTTACTTCATCCCCGTAAAAATGAAACAAAACCAAATCGAAAATCGGAAATACTATACCAGGAAAGGGCAAAGGACGTACAAATGGCTAGCTCTCCTAGCTAGCCATTTGTACATTTGTAGAGAATTAACCTGTGTACAACGATAGGTCCGACGAAGGTCCATATAGGAGCAATGTGTCTGATGCAATGTGTCTGATTAAAAGTGTCTGATGCAAAGTGTTTGTATTGTGATGGTCTTTATTCTATTGATAACAGACGCGAATCATGGATTCAATGCCTATGTTGTAAATTATGGGCTCAGGAAGAATGGCCTGGAAACAGACGTTTCCCTGCTAATTTTGTTCTGCAAATTTAATTTTTATTTTGTTTGTTACAGTGGTCTACTTGGCTCACTTTAATTGTAGCCAATATGGCCTTAGGTCATATTGACCTACCTAGTTTAAATTTTAATGATTATTTAAGTTCACAAAACGTTCATAAAGCTATTTATCGATGTTAATTATCTTAAATTTATAATTGTTGTTTACTATTAAATTCGAAGATCTGATGTTAGCAATAAAGACTCTTTGATCTCATTAATCTCGTCATTTATTTTCAAAAAAGGTTATGATGTGCCAATATTACCCAAAATTACTCTAATATTATACAGTAGCTCTAAGCATTTTAAAGATTTATATTCAAATTTTATATTTATTATATTATATATTATATTTATATAAAAGTTCACTAACTATAATGATAATAAGGTTTTCCAATTTGTTATTGTTCGTTAAAATAATAATTATACCCGTTATTTTTGTATCAATGTAGCATACACGGTATCAGTGGTGTTAATTCATAAATAAGGTTCAAAACTATATTTTACTATTTTTTTTGAGACAAATATTTTTAATTTCATTTATTTAATTAAAGTTTTCGACATTTAATATTGGTTATTTCATTATTAATCTGATTACTAAGGCTAATTGTCTTTTAAGACATCAAAACAAAACCCATATTCCCTAAAACAAAATCGTATATTAAGATGTAGACTAGGTCGTTCCGAAAAACAAAGTCGTATGTTAACATACGTTGCAGATATGTCCGGAAAACAAAATCCTATTGTTATATAAGAATTCATTTTATTTGAAAATATTAATTAAACTCTATTAAATCCATATACAAATAAAGAAATTAAGCTCCTCAATAGCTTTTACAAAGTTATTTCTTAAAATATGTATATTTCGGTTTACAATCCACGAGTATGATTACATTTACACAGAACTTCAAATGCCCATACTGTAAATCGATAATTTTGTATATACGATTTTGTTCTTGGGACCCGTCGATATACGTTGTGTATGTCACTCCCTGTAAAACGACACCGTGCGAAGCATTATTTGCCTTTAAGACAGTTTTTATCTAGTTGCCTTGCAGTAGGGATCCGATTTTTGCTCAATTCATTTGTGGATCGTTAAGGATCGCCACGTCTCGATCGATCCGTCCAGATCGTATTCATTTGATCAGAATCCGAGTCGAACCAAAATATGGCGTAAAAATACAATCACAACCACCCAATATCATCATTTCATTATTATATTGTGTGCAAACTGTAAACCACAATGTTTGGGCCGCGATCCGATATTTGATAAAGTGGTTTCGATGACATCTTTCGATCGGATCTCATCGGCGCATCACTACCTCGCAGCATGGGACTCTCTAGCTCTTGGCCAAGTGTTAAGCCCGGTTTAACCGATAATATAGGTTAAGCCGCGCTGGCTGCGGTTGCTCCGTGGATGGGTGCCTATTTATAAAACATACCGGGACACCTCCGTGCCTCGGAAAGCATGTTAAACTGTCCTTTCCGACTCACATTGTTGCTATTCACAAGCCTAGAGCCATTTTCTAACTTTGTGCACTGGTTTTTCACTTGAAGGTCTTGGAGCTGTTTTTGGATCTAAACTAGTTTAGACGATCGTTTTGTAAGCAGGTGGGATTAATGAACATACCTTAATATGTCAACGTTTTTCGATGTTATTTTCGGATGTTAAATAAACTAGTCTCTAAATACCGATGGTATACACTTTAAACCTCTGAAATGGGGTTTAATACGAATATTTCGTTATTGTAGTCCAGCCTGAATTAGTACCACAGCCATTGCGGGTATTTCTAGTTATTTTTTCATAGTTAATAAGCCAATTCGATTAAATGCACTAGGAAAACATCATTTTTACAATCCTGGCAAATACGATCAAATATTTTTTAAACAATATAAATTATGTAAAAGCAAACTTTCAGGTAATAGTTTTGTTTTCAAACAACGTCCTGACTGGTTCTTGCTTTACTTCTTAATAATATAAATTGAAATTAGGTACTTAGCAGGTACTAATATGTATGTAAAAATATCAACAATTTAATACTGCTTACTTGTTTTTTTGATTTGTTCCTGTTTCGTCCCACTTTATTTTTTACTAGCTGTACCCGCGACGTTGTTCGCTTAATATCATTCATCTTTACGAATAAATATTTTGACTGTGATATAGAGGGCCAACACGAACTGCCTACTGCGAGTAAGTTTTCCGTATGGCACAAATAAACTAATAAAACACAAAAAGGGTTAGCTCGACGTATGTAACAAAATGGACTCAAGCACAAACATACAAACTTTAACAACTGGATTTGAACTTGCTGCATGGACATTCATTTCTAATCCTACAACCACCAAGCCGTTTACTACGACGCGACAGCTAGTCTTCCAAAAAGTATACTTCAATCACAACGAAGTTGTTTGATCGCTATGGCTACCTTAGACTGCCATGGTTACCCCTTGTTTATATGTCAATAATGCCAATTTACGTGTGCAGATGAGAAAATTAATTTGGATATTTAAAGCTCCACCCCTTATTACCTAGATAGAGTAGCGTGTTTAAATATAGCTAACAACCGTCTACGATTTTTCTAAAACATTCTCTCAATTTTTTTTAATTATTGATACTGTAACATGAAATCTGACCACCGGCAAAAGAATGTTGTAATTTACTGTTTTATTATATGTATAAATACTGCAACATGAAATCAGACCCCCGGCAAAAGAATGTTGTAATTTACTGTTTTATTATGTGTAATTAATTTCGACGCAATGAAAACAATGCAATAATGTTGCCTAATTAAAGAGAAATAGTCGGCCCCTGTTTGGAATGCAAGCCAATGTATCGATATGGCAACACTGAATTTTATATTCGTTTCATCTTCGTTTCATAAAGGCTGTGATTGACTGGCGATCTGACGGTCAAGCTCGCGGCTCGTCGTGCCTTATATAAGGTCGAGCAAAATTTTTATTTTACCTCGCGGGCCTGGCTCGCCACCAAACAAAACCGCGGTCTTGAGGAGATCGACGAGCGAGCTTTACCCGACTGCCCTGTTGGTCTAGTGGTTAGTGACACTGACTGTTATACCGGAGGTCGTGGGTCCGATTCCCACCCAGGACAAATGTATGTGTGATGAGCACAATCATGTGTTCTGTGTCTGGGTGTAATTTATTTACAAATATGTATTTAGAACTATAAGTTTATCAGTTGTCTAGTTACCATAGCACAAGCTCTGCTTAGTTTGGAATCAGATGGCCGTGTGTGTGATATTTATACATTTACCGGCGAGCCAACAAAACCGCGGCAAAGCTCGCTCGTCGCTCACCCCCTTGTTTTAACAAAACGTATTGAAATACCTGTGAAATAACTTTGTCTGTTTTACGTTTCCAATTGATTATCCCGACTAACATATTCGAGCTGTATTTCAATTAGTACAATATTATTGGAATATTTTGGATATTTATTACTAGATTGTATAAAATTTGTTGATTTGTGATTCGTTATGTAGTTATAGTTTAATTAATTATTCAAATCACTTTATCAAGCTTTACATTTACATTTAACAAATAAAAATATTTTTTTATAAAAAAAGTGTTAAAAAGCTTATAAATCATCGAAATTTGGATGGAAACGGCCGCACTGATGGTTATTTTCCGCGACTGATTTTTAACCGTAGTGTGTGCGTCTTGGGCTGTTTTGCGGTTTCACGGTTTACCGCTTGCGAAAAAAAACCGTAGTGCGGCCTTAGCCTTAGTGAAGACAAATCAGACAAACCCAATCACGATGGAATTGCGTCGTTTCTGACCATCATCTGGCTTCATCATCAGATCAGCTCGAAAGTACCACAATATTGTATTTTCATCCAAACTTAACGTGTGTACAAATTTTCAGTTCTATCGGTAACTGGGCAGTGAATCAATTGAAGAAAAAAAAAATCTTGTTAAAATAGGTAAAAACTCTCTTATACTACATATTAAGTACTAGCTGATCCCCGCGACTTCGTCAGCGTCAATTTCTGTTATTATGACAGCGATTAAGAAGTTTAAAAAAAAAGTATTTCTGCGTAAATGATAATTTTAGTTAATATTATGTTGATAAAACTCTGTAGCAAATAATTGGCAATAATGCATTAATTTCGACCAAATGATTACCTTAAAAAAGGTTATAGTGTGAGTCAATCTTAAAAGATAGACATAATATACTGTTGCAGACATTTTTTTAGATCATTTAAAGAGGAACAATTCTTTCAGACATATATTTTGGGTAACTCGAACCGTTTACGCAGCGCACGCAACGGAAGCTTTCAAGTATGAATATTTTTCCCCGTTTTTGTGACATTTTTCACTGCTGCTTCGCTCCTATTGGTCGCAGCGTAATGTTATATATCCTAAAGCCTTCCTCGATAAATGGACTATCTAACACAAAAAGATTTTTTCAATTCTAACCAGTAGTTCCCGAGATTAGCGCGTTCAACCAAACAAACAAACAAACAAACAAACTCTTCAGCTTTATAATATTATATTATAGTATAGATTCCTCTTTCGTCTCACTTGATAAAATGTTAATTTTGTACAGTTAGAAAAAAAGTTATTTGCAACGATATTCTAATATCCATGTAAGAACAATAACTTACCTGACTAAACAGTGGAATGAATCAGAGGCAGATAAATGATAGGATTGGATTCCTAACTAAAATTCTATATCAAGATTAAACAAAGAGTATTTATTAATAAATCACAACTTGAATCACAGTCAATAATTATTTACTAAATCAGAATCATAGATCACAATATTTGTAAAGCTAAAAATACCAATTTTCTGTTAACAATTTAAAATTATCCTTTTAATATAAACCACTATACTTACTTGTAATAATAAAATTTAAAGTTTTATAGCATTGTTTTCTAAATCACAATTAGAATCACAGATAAATTACATAAATATTAAAAATAAGTCTGTAGGAGTTATACCTACAGAATATTATGCCTTTAACAGTTATTCCAAAGTAGTACAGCTATACTAAAGCCAATATGGAAAGAGAATTAAACGTTATTACTAATTACGCAATTATCAACTTTGACAACATGTGTTTAAGTTCATTTTAGAATGACAAATATTACCGAAAAGGGCCTTAAAGTAATTTGAATGTGATGGGAACTGAACTGTTAGTCATTGAATTAAGGTTCACAATCCCAAAGCACGTTCATTATTTCTTTAAAGTGGCTGATGTATAGGTACTTTCTTTTAAACCATAATAACCGTAATCGCCACGTTTGTCGTGGGACTTGGAAAAATCGGTCTCTATTTATTAGGAATTTAGGACATTGGTATTAAATAGGGTATTGCTGCATATTTTCTGGTTGACTATAACCCAGGATGTTCTCCTCTCTTAGACTGAAATCACCAGTGACCATGCTTTTTTTATGTAACATTGTATTTTTTACAAATTTCAAACCATTATTATATCATACTAGCTGTGCCCCGCGGTTTCACCCGCGCGAATGACAATTCATACACTATCTTAATAAATTATAGCCTATTATATATATTCCGATGTATAAGCTATATTATTGTAAAGTTTCATTAAAATCCATTCAGTAGTTTTTGCGTGAAAGAGTAACAAACATCCATACATCCAAATAAACTTTCGCATTTATAATATTAGTAAGGATACAGTTAAAAAATAAAAACACTTATTATTTTCGTCACATACTTTTTATTTTTTTATGCTATACTAGTCACCGATACTAGTCACCACAGAACTAGAAGAGCTCAAAAAAATCTTTCCAACCGTAGACTGAGAATTTTCCAGCGTTATAAAATCTTTCTGAATCTACACGGCCTAACTCTACCGACCCTAACTTCACAAATTCTACATATCAGTAAAAATGTATTGTATGAATGTATGTTGTTGTTTTGTATGAACTTTCATGCCAGTGACACTCGTTATCAAGACGAATAATAAAATGGCATATCATTTATCAGAATAGGTTAAGCCGTTGAGTAGTTACGAGTGGACTTAAAAACGTATTAACATACATACTTACCCTCCCCTTCTTGAGCTTCACCGCAGTCTGGTGGAAAGCCAAATTAGGTGCGTTTAATTTTCTAGCTTCAAATATATTTCCTTGTACATACTCCTATGATAATATTTACGGCAAATTATTTTACGAGTGGATTGTCATAAGTCGTAACAAAATATGCGTCGATGTTTGGGTAATGGTAGGTTTCTCGTTTAACCCAATTATAACCTACTCTAGGTGAATTGGAAAAAATCTACTACCATAACGTTAGGCGAAGATAGTGCAGGTAAAATACTCTGTATTGATTACTGACAAGCTTTGTACGGGCGTCGAAAGCGCAAACTATGAATGTTATTTTTCGATTGCGGTCTTTTTTATTATTTGAATTCACCAAACACGAAGGGGACAACGGGGGTTTTATTCGCCTGTTTCGCTCGCACCCCGTTGTCCCCTTTGAACCTAATGTAGGTATATGTGTCGGGTTTCAGCGCAGTCACCCTAACCAAATATCACAAACTCATCAGTATCCAAATTAACGAAATTGATGTATGACGTTTAGATATCTGGTAAAACGTTGCACTCAATAACTCAGTTGCCCTTCAACCATATAATTGGCTGCCCACGATTAATCAACATACTAGGCCAGGGGTTGAGACCCTTTTTAGATAAACGTGACATTTTCAACTGACTTCAAAGAGGAGGTTCTCAATTAGTCTGTATATTTGTTTTTTATTATTATTTTTTGTACGTATGTTACATGATATCTGCGGCAATTGAGAACCGATCTCAACAAATGTTTTTGTCATCTATAGGGCTCATTTGTGGTATATAATAGCATCACAAAAAACGAAGTTCTGATGCAACTTTGTTGCTAAAAGGCTTATGGATAAGGTGATGATCCAAACTTCATGTTATGATAGTACCAGTTTTACCTATGTTGGGGGTATACACAGAAAAAGATTTAGCCTAAAATGACTAGAGACAGAACTTCACTGGCTCTTGTTTCATATGATATCTGGTACTGATTTGAATATCAAGTTAATTGGCTGTTTGGAGAGGTGCCGATTTGGTACCGGTAATGTGCTATGAACTGTAAATGCCATTTCGATAGTCGAACGATATCACACAACACTTCCATGAATACACTGAATACCAGTCCACTTTCGAGTACGCAGTAACGTTATATGAGAGTTATATTAAAAAATAAATACTTTGAATTCTACACTTAAGTATCTGAATCATAACAGTAAATATAGGGCTCTATTTGTTTATTGTTTTTAAGTTTCGTCTCCTATTGTTCGTTCTGTCTTCATGAAATCAAAGCAAAACTTGTAAGCTTACAAAAAAACACGGTCAAATAGACAGAATCCCTTGGAAAACTTATGTCTTCGATAAAATGCCATCAAGGTTCCACGCTGATGCTTTGTAGAAGATCAGTTATGGATAGTTGCCAGTACGTGCAGGACTACTGTAAAGAACGCCCATTAAAATGATTTAGACATTTACAAGTTAGGAAAACGGTTTCGGTTATTTTAAATACTGTTTTATTTTCGATTCATGCTCAGGCCAAAGGACTAGGATAAATTAATAAAATTTGACACTTGACTGATATAGATAATGTACTTATATTTGTAAGTGGTGAAGTAACGTGGGTTATTAAAGCATGAAAACTGCGCATGTAAAAGGCCTATGTACATGAGTACACTTTTATTCTACAACATGACTTTGTCGACAATATTTGGACAATCTTCAGTCTTCATTTGTTAATATCACTGCTCATTTCAGCAACTTAATCACGAGACTAGACTTTCTAGTAATTCTTCTCAGTGCTGTATTAAAATATAATGATTAAAATGATATTAGAAATTCAAATCGCAAAGATTGTCCATAAGTCCTTATTTATATTAATATCTTAAAAGTGAAATATGGAATAAAAAAATATGTTCTCAGTACTAATATTCGACAATCCGCATATATTAATATCACCGGACAATCAAAGTGTCTACGTCTGATAAATTACAAGGGTGTGAAGTGTAATCAGCCTTGTATGCCATGCCGAGCCTGCCCACTTACCGTTGTTTCTTCTAAATGCACAGCTATAATTGTATATTCTTATTAGATCAATCCATTACTTGAAACACCACCATGTCTTCTTAAAATATGTTTATTAACATAATTGTATAAATTGTTAAAAACCTCTTTGAAAAGTCCTTGATGTTTTGTTATCAACAGCAGGTCGAGCAGCTGCTCTTGCAACACTTTACCGACTTGCAGGGATGCACCGAACAGCACTTCCGTGGTGGACATGGTGAAGGCTGGCAGCATTTTGGAGGCGGGCAGGGCTTAGGCAGGCACTTTCGAGTCGTGCAAAGATAGACAGGGCAATACTTGCGTGGCGGGCAAGGAAAGACTGAGCAGCACTTCCTAGGTGGGCAAGGAGGTACGCTGCAGCATCCGACACAAGGTCCAGGTACGCTACGAGAGCGAACCACTGGACATGCTTTGGAGCGGTTATAGCAAGGAGATATAAATTTACGATGTGCTTTTATTTTTGGTTGACTACGAGTCTTACGAGGTCTCCTGTACCCGACAGGACAGGGCCGTAAGCAAGGTGAACTTTTGCATGGAGAAGTGCAAGGTGAACAACAAGTTGGCCCACAAGGTGACAGGGTGCAAGGTAGTGCGCAAGGAGTTTTGCATGGTAGTGGGGGGCATGGCCTGCAACGAGGTGGCGGGCAGGGTTTACAACGCGAGGCTGGGCAGGGCCTACACCGCGGCGGCGGGCAGGGCCTGCATCGCGGTGGTGGGCAGGGTCTACAGCGAGGCGGTGGGCAGGGCCTGCATCGTGGCGGTGGGCATGGCTTGCAGCTCGGTGGAGAGCATGGACTGCATGTTGGTGGAGAGCATGGACTGCATGGTGGCAAAGAGCATGGCTTGCATCGCGGCGGAGGGCATGGCCTGCATCTTGCCGGAGAGCATGGCCTACAACGCGGTGGAACACACGCCGGCCTGCATCGCGGCAGAGGCGGACAAGGCTTGCAAGGTCGACAAGGCTTTCCGCAGCATGGCGTCTTGCAGCACCTCTTACATGGCACTGGTCGGCATGGCATGGGCCCACATGGCTTTTTACATGCCTTTTTACAGCATCTGGGCGGCCTGCACGGAGTAGGACGGCAAACAACCATCTTGCATTTAGATGGTCGGCAAATTGGAATCAAAGGATTGCATGGCGTCCCACATGGCGAGCCGCACGTTGGACGGCTCGGTGGCGGAGTCCACTCAAGCATCAGTTCGTTTCTTGCTAGTGGAGCGCCGTTCATTCTACGAATGACTAATTCAAACACGCCACGACGGGGATTAGTCATCGTGGAAACCTTAACAGGTGCTGTTTCATCAGCTCCCGCTGCAGCAACAATACATTTAGGTCCTTGGCAGGGTTGATTTCCGTGCACGGGGCATGGATCTCTTGGTCCAATTCGAATATGTGATACAGTGGCAACCATGTCGCCTTTGGTACCACCTGCTGCAGATGGACATGGTTTGTTCTCTTTAATAGAAACGAGTTTTCCGTTAGTAGTTCCATTAGATGTTCTCTTAGTTTGTGCTCCAGTAGTGGTGTTTGGCGACTGAGCTTGTACTGAGGCTGAACTTGAACGAACGGGTTCATTTTGAACTTGAGCAGCTGTGACTTTTTGTCCTTTCTGTAATTTCTGCAGAGGTTTTTTATTCTTACTAGTTGAGCCTCCCATCCCCATATTATCTTTATCTTTATCTTGGTCTTTTTTTCTTCCAAAAAAATAGACATCCGAGTATCTCACTCTGTGGTCTTGCAGTTGTCTTCTACTGTCTGAATACGGTAAAGTTGACGTATTGCATGTGGAACAAAAATTCGAACTAGGAATGTTTTCTAAGTAATTATTTGTGGCGTTACTGTGAGATACTTGTAGGCATTTGTTTATGGAAGCTGTTGCCTGTGTTCCTGATGTACGATGGCGGCAGAAATCTTTGAACAGCGTCATGTAAACGGTTTCCTTTTTACCAAACATACTTTTGGGCATATCACTATATTCTTTTTTTCGGTAACTAAAGAAATGACTGTACGATTTTGACACATAATCTACTTTGTCAGAGAATGAGACGCTGCGCCTCTTAGACCTGATGGTATACAGTGAACTTAAAGAGTTATCAAATTTAGCTTGAACAGATTCTGCAGAGTATTTTGCTTGTTCAGGATATGCTTGTGAAAATCCATCGACTATTGTCGCTGTCTCAGAACAAGGAATCGATGATCCGTTATTGAATAAATTGATGAAATGGTCTTCAACGTGAAGAAGTTGCAATTCCTTGGTGGGTGTTTTGAGTTCCATAATTTGATCTTCCGTCAAATCTTGATAAATCGGCAAGCTCGGCAGGGCACCTAGGACGAGTTGACGACATTTTATTTAAGTTAGCAATTACTACCTATAATAAACTATTATTTAAGCACCAGTTTTGATATTAATTCACCTAAAGACTTTATCATATTATACTTTTTGATTTACTACTAAAAATAAAAAAAGCCCTGTGCTGGTGTAAACATTTAATATATATATTATTACATGACGTAAAAATTACATTTTACGTTTAGGAGATTTTGATGGACAACAATCAGGACAACTGGGTAAACATTGCGCAGTGCGAGTGTCTATTACGGGCACAACTTTTTCCGGAGTTCCAGCAGGCGTGATGAATTGATATTCCAGCTTAGATTTTCTGCCTGGCATCTCTATGATTTTCCCGATGCGTAGCTTAATCACTTGCTGCGGGAAGTCATACACAACTCCAGAGTAGTCCTCTGCCGTTGTCGGCAACAGCTGTACAGGATCATCGCGGGCTACGTCTCCCACTCCGTCAGAAGTGAGGTTAAAGTGGGCTCGTTGCTTGTGGTTCATGCCGCAGGTGTCCGAAGGCATTTGGAATATGACCTTATTCCCCGACGGGCAGCAATCTGCACAATTTGGTGTTTTATCAGGGGGAATTATCTTTATAAAATTGGAAATAAGTGTTATAGTAATTATTATACAAAAAGATAAAAAATTTGGAACCAAATAAAAATAACTGTTATAGATTATCGTGTTTAGTCTAATTAATATCGTTTTCTTTTTCCTTTAGGCTTTCTTGCTCTTCGGCCACAGCATTCACAGTCTGGATCAGTTGAGACCCTTATGTTTGCTTTACCAAGTGGCGGTCTCTTATCCGGTCCCTTAGGTGTAACGACCTCTAACTCTAATTTACATTTTTTATCACCCTGCATTGCAGTTTTTGCCACCTTTAACACAAAAACGTCTTTATTCTGTACGTCCTGCTGTTTAGCATCGCCGCGCGCTAGCGCAGTCGTCTGACCGTGCTTCGATGTTTGGTGACATCCTTCTGTTGTGCATGTAAACTGAGTGCCTTGTGGACGTAAATGTTGGCAACATACAGCCTCACTAGGATAAGCTAAACTTATTTGATTTTTTCCGCAAGGGGGGATACAGGGACCGTCTTCAGTTTTCTTTTTTGAGTATGGACATTGCAATGCGCAGTGAGTTTGACTAATCTTCTTGATGATACATGCGCTGGCTGGTACTTTAATCTTTAGTTCGTTTCCACCCAAATTCGATCCTATCTCTTCAAATTGCTTACTGGGACCTGGCCATCAACAAATTGATTCTCATGCATTCAGAAATCGCAAGCTCGCATTATATACATACGTTTAAAACATCTCGTCCAGAACATTATTTTCCTAACTTAATATAGGGGGTCAGCTAATAGGGAATATGCTGTATTACTGGATCAAATTTTAAAGGACTTATCAAAGTTTGATCCAATAATAATTATCAAGTATCGTTATATCGTTTCTCACCTTTAGGAACATGCAAACAATAATGATCCGTATTTCGGCATATCATTGGTTGTTTTGGTTGTGGTTTAGGACCAGAACAGTAGCACGGATCATCTGGATCTTCACATGGCATTGAATTGTATGGGTCAGGAGCTAAAAAAAATATTCATGTCAGACATGTTACAGACTTTCAAGATTTAGTAAATAAGTTTTGCTACAAAATTATTACCTGTTGGACAAACGCCATAACGACCACTCCCGCCTGATCTGCAGGGCGCAGTGCAAGGAGCACCCCCACCCGGTCTTGAAGCAGCTGCTGCTTGAGCAGCACCGCAAACACAAGGATCTTGAGTAGATTGAAATTCCTTCCGAGGATTACATGATCGATCTACGATTGATTGTCCCTGTCCAGTTCCTAAATTCGGTGGGCCACCAGCACCTTGGAATCTAGTTATTATTAACTTTCCAAAACAAGATATACGTAAAAACATGACAATTTCACCAGTCTCCGTACCGTCTGGGCCAACGATACGAAACGAATCTTTCAGCGCTTGATAGCTAACATTTGTTGGGTCTTCCAAAAACTTCTTACGAGCTTGAATAAACTCTTTAGTCATATCTATTGTCGCTTCCCCCATAACGATTTTAGTCGGCAGGCAACCGCATGGGAGTGATTTGTATACAGATGTTTTTATGGGGAAGTTACTCATAGCTTTGGTTATGTCTCCCTCTAGAAGGGAAAATAGACAAGACTTGCCGCTGTTAAATGTTTTCACGAAGGGTCCCCCACTTTTCGCGACACAGGAACCTGGGTCGTCATCACATATTTCAAGAGGTTCGACTGCAGGACATTCTATAGTAACACAGGTCCTAAAATCCTTGTCAGAGAAACAGGGACTCTTCACAAAAACTATCTTGTCGATGAGTACCTCCAGGAGGAAGAGGCCGTCATCCTGCTTCGCCATCGTTAGTTTATGTTAGGGGATGGGAATTTTTAAATTACTATATTTTTTCAAAAGTGTTTTATCATAGTTATAATTTTGACATTTTGTAACAAAAGAAGATAAAAAATTTGACACCAAATCTTTCTTCTGAATTTGACGTATACTTTATGATTTTGCGTCAAAACCAGAGAGGTTGTAAAGAAAAAGAAAGTAAGGGCAGGAATGCACATGTACGTAACACTTCTATGGAACATTAATAAAAGGTTTGGTTAGCAAAAAAATATGCACAGAACGTTTGAAGAACGACTGAGAATTTATAATGAAGATTTGGAACATATATTTACTGGTCCCTGGTGTCTTTGTCTCATGAGTTACTGAGACACATACGAGTATGTATGTATGAGAGATACATATATCGTGTGTATATAATGTTTAGGCGAATGATTGGTCGAATCTTCGTATTCTTTGTAAAGCCGCGTATCGTCATGCTATTGATCTCACTGCGCTTGCGGTTTCATGTTATAGACACCAACGAGTTTGAATTTTTGCTATTTTGGTGAACATAAGTTTACTTTTTTGAATTGCTTTTATTGATATACTAGCGGTCGCCCGCGGCTCCGCCCGCGTGGATGTCGGTTACCGCTGCAAAAAGCCTACCCAGGAAGGACACGGTCAGCAAAATGATTTCCAGGTCAATTCACAGACACCGACACTAACATCGACGACGCAGTCATTATCCGCAGGCTGCATAGATTGTTTTTATGTGGATCTTAAAGTTGTTAATGATGAAAATATTTAAATGTAAATAATACTAAGTTTTGTGTGTTTGTGAGTGCAACCCGTTGTTTTACAACATTTGACGTGAAATCATTTTCAGGTAACAAAATATACTGATGGTCGGTAGCCCCGACCCGTGATAGGGCAACGTAAAGTTGCCCATGCGTAAAACTTCTTTTTAACCGACTTTAAAAAAAGGAGGAGGTTCTCAATTCGGATGTTTGTATGTTTTTTTTCGTAAATCAATTCCTACAAATTTTTCGCCATAACTTCAAAACCAAACGTCCAATTTTAATCATTCGAAGACCAAATATTATCTTCATAAATGTACTTAGTGATGAAATAATTTATTTTGATAAGGATTATAATAATAATAATAATAATCCAGCCTATAAACGTCCCACTGCTGGGCACAGGCCTCTTCCCATATAGAGAAGGATTATAGCATGAGTAAAATAAATGCGTTTAAATGTAGTCCAAAAAAATTCAAGGTAAAAAAATGGTTGTTGTGCCTCACTCGACATAGATAGGTATAGTGTGTCGCGGACTTTTTTGTAAACCTACCTACCCTATTTTTTTCCAAAATAAAATTTAGCCTATAGTATATTACTCGTAGATAATGTAGCTTTCGATGGGTGAAAGAATTTTTAAAATCGGTCCTGTAGTTTTTGAGCCTATTCATTACAAACAAACAAAGTTTTCCTCTTTATAATATTAGTGTAGATATTATATTATTATATATTATATTATATATTATCTTAATATATATATCTCGTGTCACAATGTTTGTCCTCAATGGACTCCTAAACCACTTAACCGATTATAATAAAATTCGCACACCATGTGCAGTTCGATCCAACTTGAGAGATAGGATAGTTTAAATCTCAAATTATAGTCGCAATTTTAAGAAATTGACGCGGACGAAGTCGCGGGAATCAGCTAGTATATTATATTATTATATTATTATTGTATGTATGTAGAAGTGTAGATGTAGATGTAGACTAGCCAAGTCAAATGTTACTTAATCACACCTTATTAAACTGATTCTTGTTTTCATTTTCTGGCCCAGTGTGACACGTTTGTTTACTTGTTGTTTTTTTCTGCTAATATTTCTTCACCAAGATTTCACCAAGATTTTCAGCTAATATTACTTACAATTCTAAGAATTCCAACTAGGAAAATGTGTAATTATCAGGTTTATTCTCACTAATAAAATTACAATCGTCAAGAAATTAATGATACAATTTGTCGATATAACAACATTATCAATGCCGCGGGTACGGGACGGTAGTATAATTAGCATAGGGATCCTGCAGGGTTATTGGGTTATTGTGTTTGTGTTTAACCAATTTATCGATATTTGCAACATCCAATAACAAATCTGTAGATATCGATATTTCGGTAGGTATTTTTTCTTGTTTTGTCTTGGTGTATGGGCTTAAATATTTTTATTCTTTTAGTATGGGATACATGATATGGGATAGCACAACAGGTTTCCAGTTTGGTAATCAAAAACACCGTTTTCAGTTGCAGTTCCTTTTAATCCTTTCAGTTATATTATGACCCATGAAGTTTAAACTTAGTTTAGAAAAGACTTAACTAATTAACTTAAATGTAATGGACGTTGACAGTATTTAAACCAAGTGCTACCCAAAAATGACTATCTGGACACGGAGGAATATGATTATGATCTAAAATGTTTAATTCTCGACCAATTTGTACTAATATTATTATCACTTGATCGTATCGTTTTCGTATTTTTTTTGTTAAGGGCCTAGAAGGTTGCGGCCTTGCTCTAATCCTGAATACGATTTATGACGTCGATGAATAAGCGTTTTATTTTTCTATTTATTTCATTTCACACTTATACAAAGTTTTTGGATAATATAGTGTTTCTCGTGACTTCCGTCTGGTGGATGGTTAGATCTAGATTTAGATAGTATACCTACCTTTTTATTTAGATTATTGTGGATTTTGATGCGCTTACAAATAAGATATTGTAAGCTCATGAATTTTTATGCATAGTGTGATTCTGGGCAACCCTTGGTCCAATGCACATAAAAACCAGGAAAATCCTATCACTTGGAAAATTTACGAATTATACATTCATATTTAACTGGGGGGTAGTTCTCATAGTACCAGTTGCATGCTTCGTTCTGAAATGGACGCCCAACTCTAGAACAAGAAAGATAAATGAAAAATATATGAAAAAAAAATATTAATGGTGATATAAGGGTGCGTCCAAATCTGACGAACGCGCACCGAACGAGCATTATACGAAAAGCTTGCGAGCGGCGCGCGCACGTCTGGCGGACGGCGTTCTTGACACTGGTGCGTTCGCGGCATGCTCGCGAGCGGCTCGCGCGCAGCTCGCGACCTGTTTGTGTTCCTAATGATCGTTCGGTGCGGGTTCCTTAGATCTGGACGCACCTTTAGTAACGACAATACTGTTACATTTTGGACATAGTCGTTGTTTAATTTCTATGCAATAGATACAGTAGATAAGACGGGACAGGGGACAGGACAGGGTGAACAATATTTAGGTACTTACTAAGCGTCTATTTAGTGTCTTTGCTTTTAGTAAATAATATTAGTAAATATATTATCAAAGAAAGTAATTGTTGTGAGCACTTCAAATATTCGAAAAACATGTAAAAAGTGTGTCACAACCCATGCCAGCAATTTCAAGTCAAACGATAAATGTATGTGTAATGATTTTAAGGTGTCGATATTGGTATAAATCTAAAAGTGGGTTCCAATTATAATTAAATTGTGGCTGTAACCTGTAATATCTACGCAAATATGACACAATAGAAATACAACAGAAAAATAGTAGGACTTACTCAACCATAGAGGTGCGTATCTGTTGTGGCGTCAGTTCAGCTGTGAGGTCGGGATAGTACTTCCACCTCCTTTGTCCAGGGTCCTTCGCCCACGAAAGTTGAAAGGGCGTGAAGGCGGGGATGTCCAGATTACCACAGTCGCGACAATGAGCTTTCAGAGCCTTCTGTGCAAGAACGCATTAGACAATGTTTTAATAAGTACCATTTTAATTGCGCATTACCCCTTTGTAATAGAATAATAGGTGTCAAGACTAAGAGCACTAATAGCTATACCTATTTTTTTAGATTTTATTTCTAAGTAACAAATATAATAATGCTTTTCTCTTATATATAATATAAGAGAAAAGCTGATAAATACTAGAAGCCGGGGCGAGTCGCTATATAGTGTTAAATAAACTAGACAAGTGTAAATAACTCGTATCGTCCCTTACTAGTTGTATAACATTTATCATCAATGTATCTCTAAAAACAATATGAGAATCTCTTTGTTATTATTATGCATGTATTATACATAAAAACCCTCCTTTTAAATCACCCTATCTATTGCTGAAAACTGCACTAATATCCGTTGCGTATTTTAAAAGATATAAGCTAACAGACCGAAACAACTTCATTTTACACTATGTAAAGGTGACGCACATAGAACAGCCTTGACCATTCTTACTTGGTTTTCACCTGGCTTTTGCTTCAGCCCATCACATGCATGCAATCTCCGGTACTTGACACAATCTAAGTCGTACTGGTACGAGCGAGGAAATACGTCTTGATGTGCTGTAGAAAAGACGTCACGATTTAACAATTTTAAAGCAAGGCCATTGATTTTCTAGTAAGGATTTCAAATGCAGGGGATGTTTGCTGCAACTATGTTCTCTCACACGTCTGGGAGACATTTGGTAGACGAGTAATCGCTGTTGAGAGAGGCCGCGAACCACTTTCGGTCAGAAGGGTATAATTATTATTAGGTACATAATACGCTTTCATGAATCAATGATACATACATACATATAGTCACGCCTCTTTCCCTTGTAGGGGTAGGCATAGACCACTTTTTTTCACTTGCTACGATCCTTACACACTTGTTTCGCTTTGTCCACTTTCATTATTCCCTTCATACATGCTGTTCGGTTTATGGTACTCTTGACCTGGCCTTTTTTCATTCACACTCGCCTTATACACTTTTTTCGTCAATCCTACTTCATTAATTCTCTCGACATAGCCAAACCATCTCAGCATACCTTTCTTAATTTTTGTCTCAACATCCATCATCTGACATACTTCATCCACCTTACCATCCATTCCTCCTCTTACATTTAACGTAGCGAAGCGGCTCTCCGTGGGCTACTTTTCGCCCCCGCGAGAAACGAGACGTGATGGGTGGCGAATTACATCGCCGCCATTTTGGATAATTAAATTATTTTTATGATTGTCCATTGCGTTCCTGCGGGATGAATAAATGATGTTATGATCAATCTAAGTATAACTATACTGTGTATCATACTTGGATTTATCACTTCGGTAACTATTCCATAGGAATAATAGGCATCGTGTAATGTGTAGGCGTTGGCTCCCGGCTTGTCAACCCAAAACGCTTTGTCCTTATTCACCATGTTGTCAATAACTGCATCGGAAAGTTCGTCTATCGTTGGTCTATTTGAATAAGAATTATTTTAATGTGGTAACACATAAAAAAGGTTTTTTTTTTCGTGCTAATTAGTGTCAAAACTCATACAATAAAATGTCATTAATATTAGAAAACACCAAATAGAAAAAAATATTTGTGTCTTTGTCGCGGGGAAATGATAAAAATAGGGCGGATTTTAAAATAACAACGTCCTTGTATAATTTTTCTATCAGATATCGGCGATTCGCCCACATTCCTAGACTGTTTCAGTTTTTCTCTTAAGGCCGATTTACATCAAACGAGCGAAAGCTCTTTCTCTCCGCCACCCTAAGAAATTCTAACAATTTTGTGGGGCGGAGATAAGAGGAGCAGTCGCTCGTTTGATTTAAATCAGCCTTCAGCGTATCAACCAATGGCATTACCTAGAGTTATTTTATTCCGGGTACTCATCAGTACCTACTCATCATCTTAGTAACAGTAATCGTTGCAGTGCGATATCATAATAATTCTCACAGATGTCATTAAATAAATAAAGTATTTATTATTTACTACTAATTGTGGCTTATGTCGACTCCCGGTAACATTTTAACAAGTTCCAACAAGTCCCTTAGTTACGTTAATGCGCATTAAACAGTAGACAATACCTTGGTGGTACTTCCATCAGTTCCTTGGTGAGCGGTTCCAAGAACTTTCCGACAGCTCTCTGAGTCAAATATGGTGGGCATCCAGGCGTTAAAGCTTCGCTAGTAATTACGGTGGGCGATACGTTGACAATGCCATAGCTGGAATAAATGATTAGTTACTAAGTGCATAGAGGAAACTTAAAGCATAATATTTTACTCTCATGCAAAACGTTGGCATGTTTCAAGAACAAATAACAAAGATGGCACCTCTCGGTATTCTATATATGGACGAAAACCCTGACACGGGTGTTCTGGGTCGAGGCCTTTGAGTGCCCTGGGGAAAATGGGGGCAATTGAATATTTTCCTCCCTTTCCGGGAACCAGGTGAAAGCGCCTTTGGCATTTATTTCGCTCCTTTTTAACCATTCAATGTTATTTCTAGTAGTAGTGTGGGCGTATTATAGACGATCGTGATGTCGTCGAAACACCAATTAGCATTTCAGAGAATTATTTTCACACCTTACAGCTTATTTTGCAATGAAAATGATGCCTATGTACCTAAATCTGATGAAAGAAATTGGTGAGAGGTTTATCATCTCTTGGGTCTTGGGAGGTAGGGAATCTACCTACATCTGCTTATCATAATATGATAAGTTATAAGAAGATCTTATCTACATCAGATTACAGAACATAAGCTAACACAATTTAAGAGAAAGCTTTGAAACAGCAACGAAAAAGTTACCGGTTCATACCAAAAGCTAGGTTTTATTAAGCTCATTTCAGACTACGCTGTAAGATAATAACATATTGTTCATTGTATAATAATATTGCTCAGAATTATCATAATATTCAGAACATATTAAATTATGGGAGTCCAAAGTGCAAAATAGATGGCATTCAATTCACAGCAGCTGTTTTACTAAAACATATCCTTTTGTTTTCTAAGTTACAAGCCTCAACTCACAGCGTAGTCTGAAATGCGCCTTAATTTTAAGCACATTACAAAAGTGTATGATGTAAACATTCTAATATATTTATTTGAATATAATATGCTTACTTATTTGGTTCATATCCACCCAATTTTAATACATTGCTTTCGGGATATTTTGGGTGTTTTATGTTTTGTTCCATACTTGTTGAATTTTGATAATTTTGTAATAAATTATAAATACCAAAATTTATTTGAAAGGAACTGTCGGAAACTGTCCTGTCCAAAACAGATTTGAAGGAGGTTTTTTTTTTAGTAATGGTCGCATTCTCGAGCCGCCTTGAAACCTTATTTTTATTTTGTTGTGTACAAACCTGTAAAAACATTCATACGAACATGCGATGCAAAAAATGCTTACAGATTTTTTTTCAGGTAAACCTTTTGTTATTTTTCGGCCGCGTTTTCGTGAAAGAGTTGCCATATATCCATTTTAACAAACTTTAACTTTTTATATTTTTAGGATGCATTGATACAATTCCAATTCTTAGGTTCTATTTAAAATACACGCAAATAAAACCCTAAAATAGAATATCTATAAGTCCCGAAAGGCTGGAACTCTTCATTTTTATTTTATTTCCGACTAGTTGCTGCCTTTTAATATTTTTTAGTAGTATCTTTCTGATGTTTTCAAAGAAAGCATGAAATTTCATTCATGATAGGGAGATGTAACCCCTTCCACACTTCGAAACGCCCACTACCTTTGGAGTAGAGAACAACGCGGCAGCGTCAAACATTTCCCGTATTGCATTTTATATTTAAATATTCGTGATGCATACTTAACTTCGAAATTTAATATCAGATGTTAATTAATAGCAATGTATTTTACTGCTCCATATAAAAGCTTCATGATTCTAATTTTTATTTGAATAAGAATGAATAGCATACGATTGTTATAAAACCAAGTTTTGTTTTTACCGGCAATCTATTAGATTTTTGATCACAAATGATACGTTTGTGACTTAACTACGATAGTACCTAAGCTAGTTAGTAAGCGCAGTCTAATTTATATTAATAATTTATAATAGTACTTTATTCATTTAGTACCTACATACATTTTATGTGTCATCAGTGGGTTTCTTAGCGCACGCCAATTTTCTTAGGCAGAATATTACTTTGGGAAACATTATTGCAACGCCTAATTTTGCAATAATATTTTAAGTCTGCCTAAAAGTATCGGAGTACGAAATCTAAATTGCACATTAGTAAATACGTCAAAATTTAAAAAATAAACCAACTACCTTTAGTTGTACAATATACATACTTTACCATCTTACAATGAGTACAAGCAGTACATCTGCATATTTATAATAACTATTTTGTAAGTTAACATAGATAATTGCTTTAAACAATATCGATCCCCGATAAATATAAAGGCCCTTGTAATCAATTTCGAAATGTTTTTCGATGAGTGTTTTATATAATATTTGAGTTATATAAAACACTCATCGAAAAACATTTCGAAATTCATTAGAAGGGCTTTTTGTGTCATTTCCACCAACTTGTAAAGTAAGGCATTGCGTAAACAAGTCCACAATGTATAACTTTATTTTCGTAAAGAATAGGAAAGTTTTGATGTGGTTCAAAGGGCTTTTTTAAAGTTATATTTAAAAATCATTTTAACAAGTATTTCTCTACTTTTCTAGGGTTTCATGCTCGACGGGGTTCATTTATTTTTATATCCGTTTGGATGGTTGCGTAAGGAAAATACATTAAAAAATATTTTTCTGTAGACGATTTTGTATGGGCTCCATCCCTCTCTGTACAAACTACAAATGAACATGCAGCTTTATTTTATTGTAAAAAACCAAAAACTGGGAGAAATAAGTACTGAGCGCTTAAGATGAATTTTATATTGAGGCCGTAAAGACAGCCGTATAAAATGAACACAATAAGTAGCCATTAAAATGGACAAGTTTTTAATTTAAACATGAGATATATTAGTATAGCCATGCCCCAGCAAAACCTCATCAAAATTAGTCTTATAGTTTCTATAATGTCATGTGTGACTGTATTCTACACAACTGTGATTCTTCAACTAATCATAATGACTACTGCAAATCTCACATTTAATCTAAATTAGCCCTGAAAATTTGGCAACAATTCATTACCTTGTAGTACGGTTTAATACGGAAAAAACGCAAATTTATTGATCATTTTGAGCGAATTCTATTTATGATTTTCTTTCCAATGGTGTACAATTAATTAAAAAAACGGTCATTGATTCCATATTGAACGACAATTTCCCACTCGCATCCTCCCGTTACCGAATGCCGTCGGTACACATGGTGGGAGGCCTACCAATGCTGCGTCTGGCGGTTCGTGGTCGACACCCAAGAACCTTTGTTGCTCATGGGTTATTGGTTCATCGAGCGATGTAGCCTGCCCATTGCCACTTAAACTAGCACATTCTCAAAGCCATGTCGGTGATATCAGTACTTCGGCAGTTTTCGAGAGCACGAAAACAAAAGCAATCCTATTTCAAAATGCAATGCTGGTCTGTGATATACACGAGGCGCCCACTCTGTTTCGAGAGATGCGTTCCCGCGCAGGTGAGACATAGTGGCAAGGGAAGCACCGCACAGGCAATAAATATTTAAAATATTAAATTTAAAATATTAAATATTAGATTTTTGATCACAAAGAATACGTTTGTGACTTAACTACGATAGTAAGCTAGTTAGTAAGCACAGTCTAATTTATATATAAAATTCTCGTGTCACAATGTTAGTTACCATACTCCTCCGAAACGGCTTGACCGACATTTATGAAATTTTATATGCATATTCAGTAGGTCTGAGAATCGGCTACTATTTATTTTTCATACCCCTAAGTGGTAGTAGGTAGGTAGTAGGCAGGTGCTAGGTAGAAAAAAATGCATTGCAACGCATGCCGGTTACAGCTAGTAATTTATAATAGTAGGTACTTTATTCATTTAGTATTAGTACATACCTACATTTTATGTATCATCAGTGCGTTTCTCAGCGCACGCCAATTTTCTTAGGCAGAATAAGTATTACTTTGGGAAACATTATTGCAACGCCTAATTTTGCAGTAATATCTTTACTCTTTATAATTTTTATGTACCTTGTATAGATGAATTGATACGATGCCAATTTTCATGTGTTCAGTTTAAGACTTTGTGTCCCTAAACACATTTCAAATCAGTAGGTACTTAGTAGTCTATCTATATATAACTCAAATTCTCTTGTTCGTATTTTCAATTTCTGAGAACATAGACTTTCAAGCATATCAGCTCTCTAGCCCCTTGCCCTTCTTCTCTATAAGGAGATACCCTTGTTCTATGTCGGCACCAGTGTGGGCTGGTAATCCTTACTAATATTATAAATGCGAAAGTTTGTTTGGATGTATGGATGTTTGTTACTCTTTCACGCAAAAACTACTGAATGGATTTTAATGGAACTTTACAATAATGTAGCTTATACATTGGAATAACACATAGGCTAACATTTTTAAAGATAAAACGAACGAACGATTTTAAAGTGTATGAATTGTCATTCACGCGGGTGAAACCGCGGGGCACAGCTAGTATTCAATAATTCTGTCCTTCTTTTGGTATTGGATATGACTGACAGATAATACTGTTGACCACCCCATAGCTCCGTGTCCCTTTGTCTATCTGTCTGACGTCAGTGACGGGTACGAATATATTTTAGCAAAATAAACACTTACCTACCTAATGAAATTTCGAGGTAACCTACATAACAAAATTGCAACGTTATTGTTTCTTGGAAAAATGAAATTTGTATTGAGCGACTTTTTACCTAGAATATTTAATATTGTTTGGGTTATTGGAAAACCTGGGGTGAAGTACCATTACTTTGCGTAGAGTGCCAGAGAGGGGTGGAATGCAATTCTATGAACTGGGCTTTAAGGGTATTTTACACGCTGACTTGCCATGCCGTGCTGTGTTCGTTATACCGTGCCCCCGCCGGGCCAAATATATTTTTTAAAGTCTACCGTCATGACTTTTTTTGGTATAGGTATTTTAATATAACTACTTACTCTTATTGCAAGTACTTCTAGGACGTAAAAGTGTTATGAGTTCGATCCTCGCTTAGAAAATTATGTTTGTGTAGGTAGGTACCTAGCCTAGTGTAACTTGTGGCACTAAGTCACAATATCACTTCATTAATAGTTTTTAGATCCCAAATCAGTTAGTACTGGGTTCTGTTCTTTATGATTTTGGTCCACCCTTGTTTTTCCCAACGCCAGATAATCTTTATTCGAGAGATAAAATTCACATCTGACATAATTTGTATCGAAGAACTGTCAAAAATTCGTTATTAAACCTACCTCAGATCTCCTTATGTGGCGTTGGCAAAACCGGCCCTAAACCTTAGAAAGTTAGATAAAATAAAATACAGACATTACATACATACGTTTAGATATATATCCAGGTCTAAACGTAATATAATAGTTATAAACGTAGTGTTATTAAACGCGTTTAAGATGACAGCAATAATACTTAACAATATTTTTCATCGCTGTGGCAAGTGATGCTGCTACTGTATCTTCATCCATTTTTAACAAATTAACTAACGATATAAAATTATGTGCATTTAAATTAATTTTTTGCTTAATAAAACAAACTTATAAGCGTATTTGTTTAAAATTGAAAATAGGTGTTCATTCTATCTCTGATTGAATAATAGGGTATTATCTTTACTGTCTGTGTGCGCACGCATGATTAAACCTTAAGTTAGTAAAGTAAAAATCAAAAATTCTAAAAAAGTCTAAAATAAAGTTACAAATAAATTGATTAGATAAATAAGATACTTATTACTTTTCTCTATGTATATGAATGTTCCTGACGTGCCTATAATATTTATATCCTGTGGTTTGATTCTGGCAACACTGGTGCTCTGTATTGAATGAAAAAAGTAGAAAAATATTAGTGCCGTGGTGAGGTGAACGTTTGTAAAAGAACGGAGGTCGCCAAACAGTGATAATATGTGACTCATTTCATTTTGATAATAAGTAAATCCGCAAAAATGTCGAGAAACACGGTTCACGAGGGGTGGCTGACGAAATCGCCACCGAACAGGCGTATTTGGCGAACGGTGAGCACAACTTCAGCTTGGCATTTTACCTTTGTTTACAGAGCATGTGAATGTATCGGTTGATAATAAATTCCCTCTTATATTCTGCCGTAAACCGTAAGTGGAGCGTAATATTAGCCTTATTTACTTGAACTCCTGCTTTATAGCCTTTGGAACTTAGGCAGATACCTAACGAGTTTATCTAGTGTTTATTTTGGTTCCTTCAGAGATGGCGCAGGCGCTGGTTTTCCTTACGGCAGTCAGGCGAACTTCCAGGCCAATACTTCTTAGATTACTATGCCGACCGAAACTGTCGACGCCTTAAGGGAACCATTGACCTTGATTTGTGTGAACAAGTAAGTGAACACAAGAAAAAAATTAAACCTAACTCTAAACACTTCCTACTAAAACTTACTTACCTTTGGCTAACACTTAATTATTAAGTAGAATATATACCAACTAATTATTACTAACATCTTGGTTTACATAGTAACTAAAATCAAATTTTGGCCATAGAAATTGTAACACAGTACCTATAAAACTTTCAAATGTATTTATCATAATGGTTAAAATAATTGTTTAATATTACATTATGCCATAAAAATCATAACTTTAGAAAGAACTGTAAAACCATCAAAAGATAAGAATACTACAACATTTTAGGATTATTGGTGATTACGGTAACCCACTGAGCTTAGAAAATATATTAAGTAATCTTGGTATGCTTTATTATGGCAAGAAAACAATCTATAATAATAATAACAAAATATCTACTCATTATTTCTTTGAAATGATCTGTCATTGGACATATATTACCATCAGAGTATTAATCAAAAGAACTTTGTTCTGAAGTGCACTGAAAAATATATATTTTCTATGTATAATTACAAATCGCGTAAATACGATTTTAGACAGTTAAAAAAGCTTTATTCCTCATATTTAAAATCCTATTGCACCCTTCTATAAACTCAGATTCAGATTTTATGTAAAAATATTACTTTAAAAGTTAAAGAGCAATTTTTTGCTTAGTTGTAGATTTAATTAAAAATAGCTAAATGATCAATAGAATCATAAATATAGGTTTAATTGTTGGGCCAAATATATCTGTTTATAGTTAAGGTGAGATAAATCTACCCCCTCAGGTAACAGGCTTGTATTGACGAATATATGATTGACCTTTAAATGTTGTGACTATAGATATGTATGTAAAGGCCCACAAGGCAGGGGGAGGCTGCAGTCAGTACTTGAAGCTGGAACGATACACTTGTGTGGGGATAGTTCTGAATAACATTTTCGAATTTCTCTACATTCTATCTTCTGCTTTAGTTATTGAACTTGTGTACTTACTTTATTAATATAGTGTTTAAATACAAATCCTGATGTAATCTGAATTTTGAAGGTAAATAATAACTACCTTTTGAACTTTATAAAATTTTGTTTTTTAGTTCCAAATAAACATTTTACTTAGCATCTTAATATAAAAATGAAGTTTTTCTATTAGTGTCTATTATTTTAAATAGTTTTTGATAGTTTTTCAAATTGAATTTTACAGTTTTACTCAGTTTTGATTATTGTTTTTCTCTGGATCTAATGGATTCTGATTATTTTCAACATTAAGTGATACAAGACATTCTTGGTGTGTGTGTGTGTGATATTAAATATTTATTATATGTAATATGAATTTCTTTTAATGGTATAAATAATAAATATTGGACTAAATAAAAAGTGCAAGATTTAGCTTTTACTGAAAGTTTACTAACAAGGCATACGGTTTGGGTTTTCTGATTTTGCTTTAGTGAATCAAATAAATTTGCTTATTATTAAACGTATTTAATATTAGGTAATTATAATCTCCAATTAATTTATAGTGTCAAAAATAATCAACATTGTGGAAATAGTTAAGTGAAGTGAGATTAAAAACATGAAAGGGTTCGACCCAAAATAGTTGAAGAAAAGGTTTGTTGTTTTTTAACTTGCTAATAATGTGATGATGATAGAAATCATTAAAAAGGTTTGTGCTGTAATACTGTGAGTATTTAACAATCTTATTGAATACAGGTTTTAAAAAACAAATAACAAGAAACTTATGGCCTGCTCTTGAAATGCTGGGCCTTCCGCTATAAAAATTTGCAGGGAGCCTGTTTCTACTTTGTCTTTTTAAACAAAACAATTTAAGCTATTTTGTCTCTAAATTATTTATACAGCATTTATGATTACAAAGATCTAGTAATTTTTAAAGGAATCGTGCCTAGTTGAGGCAGGTTATATGTTATCTGTAGCTCATCAAGTTCATACAATTTTCATTTTATGTTAAACCTTTTTCAACTTACGTCTAGTTACTTCGTATTTCGTGTAACCATCCTAACGTGTTTATTTGAATAAAACAAAACAACTGTTTATTTTTTTGAAGATTATTTTTATAGTACAGAATTATGAAATCTCTGCAATTCGTATTAACTATAAAGATATTCGGCTAGATTCAATGACACTGAAAGCCAAATATGGCATAGTTTGCGAATAGACTAGTCCAGAGACATTTACTCATAAAGTATTTTTACTGTACTTGCATAAAATATCACTTTTATAGACTGTTTAGTACATAGGTTTGCACAAATGCACATGCTTGTCTAATAGGAAAATGGGCGACATTTGTTACATGATATGTTTACAGTTTATGAATGCATTACTCATGTTTTTAGGAACACGTTACTAAAGTATTACTCAAATTATGGTTTATCGCAAATGATAATATAATTATCTTAAACATATAAGTCAGCTTCTATTCTTTGAGTAGCGTTTTAACTTTTAAGTGGACTTGTGTTTAATGTAATGAAATCAGTCTATCATATTTAGCTACTTTGGAATACTTGAATACTTCATACATAAGACATATACATTCTTAAAACGATACAATATTCACAGATAAAGTTATTTTAGAACTAGCTGACTCAGCGAACTTAGTACGGCCAAAAGTCAAAACTTTTACTGGCGGTACGACGGAACCTCCCTTGGTATACAAATATTTGAAAACAAAAATAAGGCAAATCGGTTCGCCGTTTTTGAGTCTTTGTAAGACCATTAATTCCTTGATAAAAAGCTAGATTTGACTAAGCAATTATAAAGATCAAGATTGATTTATTCATCGAGACAAACCCTTGATGGAGGTTATTATTTTTTGTTAACGTATAAATCTCACTCCTTAACTATTTCCTTCTTTGGGTGATATTTAGAAGGGATTTTTAAAAAACAAGCCGCAGCTATTTCAAGTAGCATTATGATTTTGAAATCTTTCTATTGAAATGAAAATGTTTGGTAAAAACAATAGGTCAAATACCATAAATCTAAAATATGAATCAGGTAACGTCTAATAATAAATACATTTAATATATATGAAGTTTTCCTGCTTTTTGAAGTACTGTTTTCCTTTTGGTTGCATATTTATGTTACTAAGTATTTTATTTTACTAAAGATAACTTGTTTTGAAAAGTTACTCGGTATTGAGGAACATATAAAGAAAATAATGAAAGTTTCTAAAGTTTGGTGTTTATTAATGAGATAATTTATCTGTAGGTCGACGCTGGGCTGCGTATGGAGCGCAATAGTCACGCTCCATTCAATCCTAAGATCCGAGGTTCAGTGTTCACGATCCAGACGCAGCGCCGCACCTATCACCTGGAGGCTGACTGCGAGGCCGAGATGGAGAAGTGGGTCGACGTCATCTGCCGCGCCTGCAACCTGTGTTCCACATCCGAAGCTGCCGCTAAGGACGTAGGTAAGTACTCTATCCCCACATGAGTTGCAAAGAGCGAATAATTTTACTTATAGGTACTAATCTTCCGTGTCCTTAAACGCAAATTAATTTTAGACAAGTTATCTTCGCTACTTTACCCTTTAAAGTGACAGATAGCATGATATTTAACAGCAACTTAAAACTGAATGATGTTTCAGTATTCGGCCGGCGGAAAGGAGTAACGTTGTTTGTTTTTTGGAAATCGCGCTGTTTTTGCGACTTCAGAAAGTCTTTCACAGACACATAGCTATTATCCAGATTGTCGTAATGTACAGGTTGTATATTAAAAACGAATATATAATATTTTTCAAAGGAGTGAGTAAAATCTAGTACCTACAATAATAATGTGGCAATATCGTAGAATTGATCATTTCGTGATTTCATCTCGACATCTTGAATGATCCGGCCAGATTGATGAACAATCGGAGTTTGACGATATGATCGGCTAAACGCACAACCACTTTGTGACATAGGAATGGTCAAAAATCTAAATCATAATTTAAAATAGTTACGTAGTCATGGTTAGAGGCCCTTATATAGTTACTTTGTATCCATCAGGGCTACGGACAAATATTAAAAAGGAATAATCTTCGCAGGAATATTAAAGTAAAGTACCTTTGCGTTTGGAACGTATTTTACAGTTTAAGTTAGGTTATGACACACCGGTTTTCAAGTTGTCGGTCCGGGGTTCGATCCCCGGGCACTTAAAGTGGAAGATCACATTTCTAGATTGTCCCAGGTCTGGGTGTTTATGGTGCCTTCGTTGTATCTGAATTCCGTAACACAAGTGCTTTAGCTACTTGCTTTGGGTTCAGAGCAATGTATGTGATGTTGTACACGTTTATTTATCATAAAGAAACTAACAATATCCTTCAATAACGATATGGCTCAACGTAGATTAAAATATTGTGAAACGGCGTATACAGGGTGTTACAGAAAGGCTAATAGTATCTAAAATGGGTGAAGAGTACATCTGGTATAGAGTCAGTTTACAAAATTTCAGCTGAACATAAGTTCATTAAATAATTATGGCCTATTTTTTTTTAAATAATGCATCGATATCATGTATTGACGAACGTGTCACCTCACTACGAGTCCCGTATATCCTATTACGTCACACCTTCAATGCTGAGATATGTAAACGCCTCAGAAGTCTGTAAGCCTAGTACTCATTGCAGTTTAACAACACGTTTACAAAGTAAAACAGATCGACTTTAAACTGTGTAGTAACTAACTAATCAAATGATGCGTAATTAAATTAAATTAACTTGATTAATAATAACAAGACTTACATTTTTTTAAATGTTGTTTAATGTTTCGGCCTCTGTATTGATCGTATGAACAAAGCTGCTCTCTTCCATAGAAACTTGAACGTCATGCAACATATCTGCTGTTAACAGGCCTCGATCCGCACTTTGGATTGTATTATTGTATCACACATTATTCACATAGCACTGCGTACAAAACCTTCTTAACGCACCCCGACATGAAATAACCTAATGATGTCAGGTCTGGTATTCGTAGACACCACGACCTCTGCTGCTCTCGTACCTGATCTACTGTCGAAACAAACTTTGTTGAGATTGTGTATTTGCTACGCTACTTGTTTCTTCTAATCTCCTGGTATAAAAAAGTGCAATTGGGTTTTTAAAATTACACAATAAATATTTGCCTGACAGTTTCCGTCAAGTGCAACCCGTCATATTTTATTCTTCCTCTTTTCTCTGAGCTGACCCGAACACCATAAAGTATGCTTTTACTTTAAAAAAGGTTGTAATATTTTAATGTTCGTGTATCAATTGAGCCTTTTTAAGAAGATAGGTGAGGTATGTCACATGCGCACAGATTTTAAGTAATTGCCATCGCCTAAATCGGCTAGGATGACAAGATTTTATAGCCAGACTACCGACTACCGGACGAACATTAAGGTATTACAACCTTTTTTAAAGTAACTCATACTTTTTGGTGATCGGAGGGCCAGGCAAAAGAGAAGTAATAATTATGACAGGTTTGCAGATGACAGGAACTATCAGATTAATGTTTATTTTTTCGCACCAGGAGATAAGTAGACATATTATTATTTAGTCCCGTTCTATTTATTTTCTTTATTGGAAATTAGTAAAGTCTAAGTAACAGTGAATACAACTATGGCGCTACATTAAAAATTCAGTTTACTTGGTGCAGTGGTATGATACAGTAGCACACATGAAAAATTAGATTTCGGCCGCCTTCAGGAGTGTTACAGCAGATATGCTGCAGAACCTAAAGAGGTCTATGACCAAGTAAAACCTTGTGCAGGCTAAACAAAGGACGCACATAGAACTACACCTCTAAAAACTGTAAGTTGGGATAGTTATTCATACATAACATACATTTATTTTAGTTTGAACGGTTTATGCGGTTATTTGTGTAGGTATCTCTTGTAATATCGCAGGCTCGACCTATTTATTCATGTTAACTATGGTTAACATGAATAAATAGGTAAATAAATAACTACTGACATTATTGGTTTCTCGACCGGAGGGACCTGGAGTTGGTTTTTGCGTTTGTACAATCGACTGTTGGCGCGCACCTGATTCTGTAAACACGTAGCGACTAGGTGGCGCTGATACCCAGCAACGTTACCAATAAGTACTAGGCGCACAGTCTTCTGAAGCAATGTAGCTTAACTTAACATTTAGCAAGAGATGTGTATGATATGCGCGAGAGCAGTGGCACATTTGGTATGTTTTTTTTAGATATCGATAAAGTTATGCAAATAATTGGAATAATCTACTAAATTAACTCACCATCGTCTCAACTTTTGTAAACTGGCTCTATACCTAATCTATTCTTCAACCCTTTCGGATTGTTATTGCCTTTCCATAACACCCTGTATATATGATAACGGCCTTAATGCGGTTAGTTTTAGCTGGCCGTTTCATGAGATGATCAATTTTACGAAATGGCTACAACATATCATCTTTTTATATTTATTAGTGATGTAAACAAGTCTACATACATATGCTATGTAATAATGGTAACAAAAATGCGTGCATAATAATGCAATTATAACTTAACATGGTATTGATATTTTGCTCTTAAATAGTGCAACATGCACTTAGATACTATGAAGGGAGAAGAAGAGGGATTTACGAACAAGTCTTTGAGCTTTAGGATGCGTCCATATCTGACGAACGAGCACTACACGAGCAGTTCGCGAGCCGTTCGCGAGCCGTCCGCGAACCGCTCGCGAGCGTGCCGCGAACGCACTAGTGTCAATTACGCCGTCTGACAGGGGCCCGAGTCTGCTATTTACACTCCGCAACAGTGCGCTCACAGTTGCATCGTCCGGCGGCGCTCGGGCCCTCTCGGGTGCACTCGGGCCGGTTCAGGCGCGACTCGTGCGCGTTCGGGCGGCCCGAACCGGCCCGAGTGCACCCGAGAGGGCCCGAGCGCCGCCGGACGATGCAACTGTGAGCGCACTGTTGCGGAGTGTAAATAGCAGACTCGGGCCCCAGAGGTGCGCGCGTCCGCTCGCGGCATGCTCGCGAGCATGCCGCGAGCGGTTCTCCCGCTTGGCTTGCGAATATTGCGAGAAAACATTGCGAAAATATATGTAACTTTAAAATGTATGCGCTGGACCGATACTTACAGGTTTTGTGTATCCAATGTTATACATATTAATATTTTTATGTTGTCCTAGCTGAACCTAAGGCCAGTAAAGCTAAATCTCCTAAAACTACAAAAGGTAATTAATATATTTTTATAATTCGTTTCCAGGCAAAAGAGAACGATTCTCGCAATTACCTTCCGTTTGGTGGCGGTATTGTAGATGTAGACCTGTCAAATATTTTTCGTGATACAGATTGAGACTTGGTGATGACGTGCTAACGGTTTTTTGACAGGTTTTCATTGACTCACGCGCCAACTGGTGTCAATTTTAGAACTTCTCAAATTATCGAGCCATTGTGACGAGGTTGTCTTTATTATTGATCAAATAGAGTTTAGTAACTATTAGGAATAGATTTTAGAATGGTTTATACATAGTTTTTTTGATTAAATATATTGAAATTAGACTACTTTTACGATGTTTTTTGCGGTTTATGTTTAGATTTTAGGTCCCGACGTTTCGACACCTTTGCAGATATCATGGTCACGGGCAGACTTAAAGTAGTAATAGTTCAAATAGATACGAGTAAACGGAATACAAAACTATTCACTAAATAAGATTGCATGCAGTAAGAAATGTGTGAGACCACGCTAGTTGTTACTTCTAATTGCATGTTTCTTTAATAAGTTTCTAGTTTAGTATTATGAATAGATTCTATCATTTGATATTTGTTAATACGTAGTTTACAAATGTTTTTTTTTCGTTTGTTTAATTAATTTGGTAATATTTTTCCAAGCATCACCCATTTGCCATCCATTTGATGACGGGTACTCATTATACAGGGTTAGTTTTCAATGACCGTCCAAATTTTCAGTGCTGCTCAGCAACCTAAATAGGTAGCAATAAAGAGAGGAGAGAGGGGTGTTACAAGTTTGACGTGTCAGTGTGTGTGTGTGTGTGTCTGTCTGTCTGTGGCATCGTATAGCTCCCGAACGGATGAAGCGATTTCAATTTAGTTTTTTTATATTAAAGGTGACTTATCTGCGAGTGTTCTTAGACATGTTTGACGAAAATCGGTTGAGCCGTTTAAAAGTTGTGGGGGTAAAAGTGGGTAAGAATACCGGAAGAAAACCGAATATCTGCAAATATACTCGAGTGGGGTCTCAAATGAAAGCGCACTGAATTATTTACAACATAACAAAATCTACATTATAATAAGTATGCACCTATAAAAAGTAAAAAATAATAAAAAAACTCGAATCTAAAAGTACCTAAGTATGTATTAATAATTCTAAAAAAATACTGAACTTAGTTGATTTAATACTCCATTCAAACACACAAATCAATTTTTTTTTAAATTATTTAAAAAATTAACTACTTAATAAAAATACACTTAAACTGAATAATACCACATAAGTACATAAAACTAAAATATTTTTTATTATTATAAATTAGTCTTTGTTTAATGTGATTTATGGGAGAATTTGTAATAGCTGGTAACACACACTTGAAATTATTGTGGTCTCGATTTTTTTTATGATTGTAGGGCGACGCTCTATCTAGACATTATATAATCAAAGCCCTGTATGTAACACGTAATATGTACCTACAATTGTACATTTCCGTAATATCGGTAATCTTTTGTATTATCTTTAGAAAGGGGAATGCCAAGTCGCCATAGTAATTTAGGCCCTCTGTGCACACAAATATAAAATAATAATAATAATAGGGAGCAATTCTAACAATTAATTAGTAATAGAAATGATTTACAACGAACTTAGCATTTCAAAGTTATTTAAGATTCTTATATTCCATCTTATATACTGCAGTTTATGTCGCCAGTGTCGTCATGAGTAGCGGGAACAGAATCCATAATCAGGCCGTGGTCGTCAGGTATAGGAGAATCGTCAGAGTCAGTATTTATAGCGAAAAGTAGTCAATTTAAACCGCAATAAACATAAGCAAGTAACCGCATTTTAGAAGCAATGATTTTGACATTTATGTTTTTCGGCAACCTTAGACTATAGATAACTATAGACCGATAGTATCGCTAGTTTTCCTTCGTGCCAAGCGAGAGCACTTTTTGTCTGTATCTAGTACATTCGTTTAATGATTTAAAGTTATTTTTCGCGCAACGACAGACTTATATTCGAAAATATCGATGGTTTCGACATTGTTAGGATAATATTAGGGTTTTAGATAGTTTTATTAAAACGGCGCGCTCCGTCTTGATACAAAATTTACGATAAAACAATTTCATACTAGTGCTCACGGTTCATACACTGATAGGCTCACTCTTTAGTTTCTTATCTATACTCTAAGTCGGCAACTGACAGTGACAAGTAAAACTTTGACATAGCAATAGGAAGTTGCCATAAAAAGTTTTTATAGATAGATATATTTTTTTAAAAGGTCGATTTATAGATATATTTTTTTATTAATAATTGGTATAATAATTATTATTAAAAGATATTTTAAGGAATTAGATAGGTATAATGTATGTTTGCTGGGAAGAAAATGAACTGTTTTTAATAATAAACGAAAACTTATTATTCTGATTAGTTACCTGCCAACATTTTTTTGTAAAGGCAACATTTGAAACTCATGTTATGTTCAAGTTCCGTTAGTTTAGTCGTTATAATGTTTAATATTTATGAAAGTTACCTGCCAACATTTTTTTGTAAAGGCAACATTTGAAACTCATGTTATGTTCAAGTTCCGTTAGTTTAGTCGTTATAATGTTTAATATTTATGAAAAAATGTTACCGACATGCACAGACTAATGAATACGTGGAAGACATTTGAAAAATACCAACATATTTTTTTTGTAAAATGAATCTCTTGTGCAATTCTGGGCCTAGACTCGTCATTCCCCTTTATTTTTAAGTTGGTCGCACACATAACCACGCCGCAAAGGGCTTATTTCCGAAATTTCTATTAAAAGTACGGTTGACATTGAGGTCCAGCCTCACAAACCGCGCCGAATTTTATAAAATGCGGTCGGTGTCAGAATTTAGGATTAAGCTTTGATGACTTCATAAAATGCGCCGCGTTCAGTGCGGCTGACATTTATAGTGAGAGAACCCAGCAATTGTTTTTTTTTCATTCCCGATGCGCGTTATCTATATGTATGATTTAAAGGTTGATAAGTACTTACCCTTTATTTCAAGCAAATCTACGCGCTTCCTAAATCCTCTTGATTACAACTACATTTTAAGCTTTTAATGTAGTAAAAAAAACGATCGTTGGCAATGCTCGAGTGCGTCAGATTAATGAAAGGTGGGTTAATATGGTGAAAAATGCCCATTTAAATAATCTGACAGATTTGAGTGAGGCATAATAGAGGTATATCCGATCTCGATTGGCTTGTATTTTTATCGTTTTCAAAAACCTATCCTGGACTCTTCCCCCACTGATGATAGAGAATACCTAAACCAACAAGGTTTGTTTTCATATGCCGTCCAATATCATCGTGTAGAGTCCACGACAGTCAAGTAAATCCTTAATTAGAATAAAGGTCACTCCTACTAAAAAAAATCCCTTTGGTTAGAAAAACCGGGAGCCGACAGCGAGTGTGGTGCGTGCGGAGCTGTCGCCGCCTGCAGCACATGCAGCACACCAAACGGTAAGCACATTAAGACCCACCGTTGAGAGAATGCGTTCCTGACAAGTGGTGGTGGTGGTGGACAAGGAATAGGAAACATAAATTTCTATCACTTACTTATCCTAGAAAAAGAATGATATCATTTAAGACTACTCATTATTATTTTGACAGGCCTGTTGGTCTAGTGGTTAGTGGCCCTGACTGCTATACCGGAGGTCGTGGGTTCGATTCCCACCCAGGACAAATCTTTGTGTGATGAGCACGATCATTTGTTCTGTGTCTGGGTGTTATTTATCTATGATATGTATTTAGAAATATATAAGTATGTTTATCAGTTGTCTGATGGTTACCATAACACAAGCTCTGCTTAGCTTGGGATCAGATAACCGTGTGTGAATTGTCCCGGAATATTATTAGTTATATTATTACTATTTTCGGAAAGACTTTTCTTTTCTCAGCGCTTAGGCTTATTATTATTATGCCCGGTTAAGGCTCGGCGCAAATGGGCCACCGACCACAGCCACCGGTGGCCAGCGACGGGCGACTTAACACACTTTTTAATTAATAATATACACGATTTTTTATTTCCCCAAACAATCAAGACCAGCTCACATCTGACAGGAACGCATTCTCTAAGCGGTTGCATAATATTTGCTGTAATGCAGACAGCGTTGCCGTGTGGTATCCGGCTTAGAATTGACCACCCCCATTCCTCCCGTGGGTGTCGTAAGTGGCGACTAAGGGAAAATCTAGAAGATGGGCAGCAGCGTCTTCTGTAACCACGTTGACCACCAATACTGCGATCCCCAAGCCGCCTGCCAAGCGTGGGGATTAAGGCAACCCCCCCCCCCCCATAATGACAGACACAACGGCGCGACGGCCCCCAGTACCCGGCAGCTCCTCTATCCCTGGCTATGGTAGCGGGCCAGGTAACGGAGGAGCAGGGGGTGCTAAAAATCCCCGGCGGATTTCGCGCTACCACCCCCACCGGACTTTGGCCCTGGCAACGCACAACGTCCGCACGCTCCGGACTGACGAGAAGATTGTCGAGCTGGAGGAAGAATTGAGCAGGTTGCGTTGGGACATCATGGGATTATCTGAAATCCGACGAGAGGGGCAGGATATGATAATCCTGGATTCCGGCAACATGCTCTTCTTCCGGGAAGGAGACCGAAAATCCCAGGGTGGTGTTGGGTTCCTCGTCCGTAAGTCTCTCATTAACAACGTGATAAAAGTCGATAGTGTGTCAAGCAGGGTAGCGTACCTGCTACTCAGAATCACCGATCGGTATTCGTTGAAGGTCATCCAGGTATATGCGCCGACCTCGACACACCCTGACGATGAAGTAGAGGTTATGTATGAGGAGATCTCCGAAGCCATACATACCTCCGAATCTTACTTCACTGTTGTTATGGGAGACTTCAACGCTAAGGTCTTTAAACTCAGAATGGCGATGAGTTGAGAGTAGGGTCGTTTGGATATGGGCAGCGGAACCAGAGGGGCCAGCGGCTGGTCGATTTTATGGAGAGGGAGGAACTCTATTTGATGAACTCCTTCCAGAAGCGACCATCCAGGAAGTGGACGTGGATAAGCCCCGATGGTTCAACCAAAAATGAGATCGACTTCGTCATGACAACCAAGAAGCGTATATTCAGTGATGTCTCTGTGATCGGGAAGGTGAAAACCGGAAGCGATCATCGCATTGTCAGAGGCACACTGAATATCAATGTTAAGCTTGAACGGTCTCGTCTGATGAAGACCATGCTCCGTCCAGGTCCTGCCCAAATCCAGAAACCCGAAACCTTTCAACTCGAACTGCGTAATCGTTTCCAGTGCCTAGCCGAATGCGAAACAGCGGACGAGATAAACAGCGAGTTGGTGGAAGCTGTCCAAGCAGTGGGGTCCCAGTTCTTTAGGACCCCACGCCGAAGAAAGCCTCAGAAGCTCTCCAAAAAAACCATTAAACTAATGGAAGCCCGGAATGAGATGAGACTGCAATCTTCAGCTGATATGTCGGAATACGGCCAACTCAATAGGCGAATTTCTAACTCCACGCGTCACGACCTGCGTTCCTTTAATACTGCCCGTATAAAGGACGCAATTGAGGGGAACCAGGGCTCCAAAGTGTTCGCGAGAAATTTCTCTGTTGGGAAAAGCCAAATGACGAAGCTGAAGATCGACGATGGCAGTATCATCTCATCGAAACCGGAGATATTGATATATATTGAGAGAGCTCGAGAGGTTTTACGTACAGCTGTACAAACACCTTTTCGTCCAAAATTCCGCAGTGTCTGAAGACGCAGGTCTTTGACCAGTGTGTGTTGCCAGTGATGACATATGGCTCTGAGACGTGGTCGCTAACGGTTGGCCTTTTGGAGAGGCTCAGAGTCACTCAACGAGCTATGGAGAGAGCTATGCTCGGGGTTTCTTTGCGCGACAGGATCCGGAATACGGAAATTCGCCAAAGAACTAGAGTTACCGACATAGCTCGAAGAATATGCAAGTTGAAGTGGCAATGGTCAGGCCATATCGCTCGAAGAACCGATAACCGCTGGGGAAGAAAGGTTCTCGAGTGGCGACCACGAACCGGAAGACGCAGCGTTGGCAGGCCCCGGTGGATGCAATTGGCGAATTGTCGTTTATTGTGGCGTTCTAGGGGGGAGGCCTTTGTTCAGCAGTGGACGTCTTCTGGCTGATGATGATGATGATGAGACAGCGTTGTCCTTAGAGTATACATAAGCAAGCGTAGAGTACGCGCAAAACTTAGCCCGTTGTGCCTCGCTCGTAATCGCTCGTTTAGTGATTTTCCGTGCGGCGATAGACGTTTATGCGAAAATATTGATGTTTCCTATATTATAAGGGTAATTAAATGCATACGAGGTTCTTAGCAGGCTCCGTTGTAACACTAATTTGACGGCGCACAACAGTTTACTTATTTATGCTCTAAGGCGCGTTCCGTCTTAGCGCACTCTAAATCAGACGTTAGCAAACATTTTTTTTACATAGACCACTTTCAAAATTAAGCGGCTTCCGGTAGACTGTCTGCAGCTACATTTCTACCATATTCCCAAAACTTTACAAAACATGTGAAGTTTAGAAATGGAATCTGGAATCTAACTGCGTAGCGGCTGAGTTCCAACCACAATTTTTTTTTGGAAAAAAAGTAGAAATTTATTGTGCTGTTTGTGAATATTGAAAAAGTAAAGTTGGTCCAATCAATGATTTCATCCAACTTCGCGTTTTTGACATTAAGTTCAACCCACGTCAAGGGTACGACGTGGGGATATGTCCGAGTTGCACCGACCAAAACACCCCGGTCCCGGTCCCAGTCCGTCCCAGTCTAGCTGGAGCCGCGCGATCGCTTAGCGTTCTCAGTGAGCTCCGGCGGGCGTCGTTCCTAGAGAGGTGGGTGTAAAGTTTATCCCCTCACTGCTTTCGGAGCCGGAACCCATGTAACCCTGGGGGTCCATCTGGACCACTTTGGGATGCTCCAATACCTACTTTTAGCTTCGCTAAATATTCCGGTAAAGCACCTGAAGCCTCTATCAACCCAATCTGGCAGACTAAAAAGAACGTGGTCTATGCTAATCAATACACAATAGAACCGTTAAAGATTTTTTTAAATATTTTTTTGGTTTTTAAACTTGACGATCTTTATACTGATTAAAATTTTCCCGATATAGCTTCACGAGCACCACCTGGACCTCCACCTGAAGCCGGAGAATTGGGTAATTTACTATATGATAAATATCTTTATTAGGTTTATTAGTATTTTAGCTTTATGTCGAGTTCCATGGAGCATAGTATCGAACCAATTGTTCCGCAATGTCGTACATGGGTACGGTCGGTACTGCCTTTAAGGAAATAAAAAAATGCTCTACAATCCACAAATTTTCAAAAATGTCGTATATATAACATTTGGTTCGCAATGCCACCCATAAAATTTTAGCACAGTAATCATTAACAAACTATGTTCCGTGGATGCGAGCTGTTTATGAAAGAATGTGAACGTTGTGTTATTTTTGTAGCTTAGATGTTATTTTTTAAATTAAAACTTAGCAAATAGATGATTATTGACAACCTATGTAATGCATTAGTTCCGGGTTGCCTATGAAAATTGTGCCGCGGTGCCTACAAGCCAGGTGTTTACTACTGAACACCTGACACAGAAACCATGGTAACAAACGCCCGCGCGCCAGTTGTCTTAGCGTGCGTGTTGCGCGTCGCCGTTTGATTTTCTGTTGCTATGCTGATAGCGTCAGGTGTTCAGTAATTTTCCATGTTTACACCTGCCAGCTTAAAATTCTTTTATCATGTTCTATGAAATTAAGTACAATTTATTAAGAAAACCATATCCTCGATTTACGTAAATGCATTGATCATACTATAATAATTACAAAGAATACGAAGAATAATAATTAATAAGAAATAAGTACACAAGAAATTAAATTAAAAAAATATCAGATACCTGTAGATGAGCAGGGGGATCTCTGAATATGTTGTTTCTTTTGATTGTAAATTCTCATTGGTTGATCGCATGCCGGTTTTACCACGTGTGCAACTGCTAAACATGTGTTAACGTTTCGTCCAATCCCAACTTCCCAACGTCCGTGGACGACGAGTTCGTAAATTAACACGTTAATATCCTTTGATTTGAAAATGGTCAATACGCCATTATTTTATTAGAAGTTGCTTTACAATTATCGTTTGTTCTTTCTTTCTTTATATTGTTATATCTGTTGTTATAATGTGTTGCCCCCACAACAAGTTGTTATAACACTTTACAAATGCGTATATTATTTTGCATCTTCAGTATATATGTTAACAAAACTAGCATTCCGCTGCGGTTATTAAATCTGTTTTTTCTAATTCTGTTTTTAGTCCTTATCGAAGGCGTAAAAAAGGACTCAGGTAAATATCATTGTTTATCTACATATCAGTTAGGTATTTATAAAGTTGTGTAACAATGAATGATTCATATGTTGTTACCTAGTTAATCCTCGATCAGGAGCAGGCAATGGCCAAGGAAACTAAGATATAGTTTTTGTATTATAAAAAGAATTAAGCATATTTATATAACACAAAATTTATGTAGGCCAACAAGAGCGAAAGCCGTGCTGCAAGCTAAATGAAGCAAATTTTGATGTTTTTTTTTATGAAATATTCGCTTTAAATCTTCTGAATCCATCTAATTTATCAAAAATCTATACTATACATAATCGTAGAGTCCTAGAAATAGCCCACCTACACGTCAAATTATTATAAATTTTACTTATTACAGCTATTTTAATATAATAAGAACTTTTAATGTTAACTTGGGAACCGTTTTAATAATACAATCTTTTTTTTCAAGCATACGAGGATCTTCGCCTTTTCTCTTATTCAGGTAATTTTTTGTCTTTTAAATGTTCAGTGTTGCTTGTTAGAAAATAGATTAAATGTGCAATAGTAGTAGTTTATATCGTCTAAGTATTGTATATATATGTATATATAAGTGTATTATTATCGTCTAAGTAATCACAAATTGTTTTTTATAGTGGCCCCTTCAAAACCCAGCAAAATTGCAGGTAATTTATACATTTATATATTTGATACAATTTACGTGTTTTAGTATGTATCCGGACTTACATTTCAATTTATTATTCCCTAGTTGAGCTGCTAGAGAGTGTAAAAAGAGAGTCAGGTAACATAGATTATAGTGAATCGTATTTTAGTTTTTTTAAATAATATCATAACATTACTTTATACAGTTTTATTTGTTGCCGTTATCAACCTCGAAGGTCCCGTTTTACTCTTTGAGTACAGAACCCTAAGGCCACTATCCCACTGGCTTGGCAACAGGTACAATCACACCAGTCAGTGTACAGCGACCTATTTGCTTATAACTACGATTAAAGAATTATTACTACGATTAAAACGGTCTCCATGACGAAAAAGTAAACCATAAGACGGTGTCTTTGAACAAATAAACCAAGTAGTTAAAAATATACACAAAAGCGTTTTATAATCATAATATTTTAAACAGCCTGTATGAGAAATGTAAATGTATTATTTTTCTTACATACCTCAAAGTTATAACAAGCCTCTCTTCTGGTTACACTGAAACTGTTAAAATTAGTGTCTAAATATTGTATCTCACTTTGAATTACTTGTAAAAGTTCGTCAAATGTAGTCGCAAATATTTATAAAATTCTGATTCATTATTTTTAATACTATTAGAGTACAGTGGGAAATATTCACTTTCTTGTGATCGATTGGACCATAAAGGGTTTTCCGAAAATTGACGATGAGATTTTCTTTTTTTTTTTGACGTAATTTTCGCCCAAGTAGTAAAGCCAATAGTAGTGCCTCCTCGTCGGAATCCATTTTGTTTCTGATTGTACACCTTGCCACGCGACGACGCGACGTTGACGTCAACGCTCGTAAAACGCCAGTGGGATAGCGGCCTAAGAATACAGACACAAACACATACACCTATTAACGGAATTATATTTCTGATATATTCGCTTAAAGCCTGATTCGGGATATGTTTCATTGTAAAGCGTGTTCTTAAGATTTCGATTAGATATTTGTTGAGTACTTACTTCTCCATAGAAAGAAGCAAAAATAGTATTCATAGAATATCGACATTAATTTTTTGTATGTATTGTAACCTCCTAAAAGCTCCTCCTCCACCTCCTAAAAATCTAAAAATCTTCATTTAATGGTGAGTACTTTAGTTTCTCCGGAGAAATGAGATGCTAAAATACTGTTTATAGAACCATTAAGGCATTAAGAGGAAAGGTGGGCGGACTTTTCTCCATACAAACGCTCTCGTCTGTTTTCTCGCTGGTTTCTGTTAAATTAATGCCGATATTGGATATCGGCATTAATTTTTAAATGTATTCGACTAAAAGCCTGAATAGGGACATCCCTCCAACACACATGTGTTCTAAACTGTAGTGTGTTCTGAACTGTAGAGGGTGTTCTAAACTGTAAAAGGTGTTCTGAACTGTAGAGGGTGTTAAGATTTTGTTATAATACTTAATTGTTTCGTCCAAGCTGAACCGCAACCGCGTCGGGAACCAGGTATTACCACATCATTATGTTGTAACCGTATTTTATTTGTTGATCGTTATCATTGAAATATATTTTAAAGATACAGAAACGTTGTTGCTTTCATTTAAAATTAGTACGGATTATACTTAGTGTTAGTTGTTTTGTAGTTAGTATGTGTTTAGCTGAATTAAGCGAGTTCTTTAAATATCGTTTTAACATTATATTTTTTCGTCCAAGCTGCACGGCGACAGCGTTCTCAATCAGGTACTTATCACTTTGTTATTGCATATTGATGTTATTGAATAAATATATACAATCTTTAAATACTAATATAAGACATAATATCCTTAAATTATTTAAAATGTTTATTTTTTTAATATGTGGAGCCTTAATGGCTCTACAATCTACACGTATATTATTTTTTGACTTAGAATAGTAATTGAGTAAATCATTTAAATATTAATGTTACATATATAATGTATTTATTAAGTATACTCCGTGTCTAGTAAATCATTGACTTTGTAAATTTCAAAGTCAGGTCTACATAATAATTTATCATGACGTGTGTTGATATCGAACCTAAATAAAAGGGGGGTGACCAAATTGTAAATAATATTTAACACAATTTTTTAGTAATATCCCGCGAGGGAGATCGCCATGTGATGAACTAATGACCTTTATTAAATGAGATGCAACCAACTTGTTTGTCGAATAAAGGGGGTTGGAACTTGCCAACCATAAACTGTCCTCTCCCGCCTCACGGATGGGCGGATTTTCAAGAGTCCACTTTTCAATGCCCTTAGTCAATAAATAAGCTCATTTAGGCTGCGGTTTCACTGAGGTCGAGCGGAGCAGAGCGGAGACGAGCTGTGCCGTGATTTATTTATTTATTTAATGATTTACACGGCTTGGAGCCAATTACATAAATCACATAAAAAGCTTCTTAAACTAATCATACAAAAATGCACATTATTCTAATCAGTGATTCACCAATCACTTTGAAGCGGTTATTTCAAGACATGTGATTGGTGATTCGCGGCACAGTTCGTCTCCGGTCCGCCTCAGTGGAACCGCAGCCTAAAGCACCATTTTTTTACGTATGTTAACGAAAACCGCATCTTCGATATCAAGTGATTCACTAGATACAATGTATTATAAATGATTTGCGGACTTTACCTAATTTATTTTAGACTTACCTGTGACTTTGTTTACATTATTAATATTATTTTCCTAGACATGCCCCAGCGGGCTCCTATTAAGAAACCAGGTACAATACTACCCATATCTATTTTATCAATGGAAATATTAATTTGCGTTTTAAATAGTTTTTATTTTTTTATTTTTAGGTTTATGTGCTTGAGTATACCAATTTAGATGCACTTTGCTTTTGATGTGTAAAGCCTGAATCAATACAACAGATGTTATGTTCGCAATATATAATTTGACTTTGTTTCTAAGTTAAATGATTTATTTAATGTGGTTGCTTAGCTACAGTACCTTCAGCTAGTTGAAGCGAATTTAATACCTATGTGTCTGTTATCCCCTATGTGTTTAGGTATGTCGCAATGCCATTTGCTTTGCTGGCAGCAATAGCCATTGTTCGTACTATGTTTTATATCGGCATAAGCGAAATCTGTGTCCAAAGATTTTGAGTGTATATTGAAGGACATTATTTCTACCTACTCAAGTCAACTGCGAATTCTTATGTGAAAAATTGCATACAATTTGTTCCAATAAACAAAGTTCCAAAAATGCAAAAACACTACATTTTAAGGTGGACTTGATGTACAATCCGTCAATATACACTCATGAGTTGATGATTAAGATCCTGTTTATGTTGCCTTTCAGATGCCTACCAGAACAGTGTGTCTGCTGTGTCAGCCATGAACGAGAACTATGAGTGCGCCGATGGTACCGGCCCATACATCCCCATCTCCGAATGCATCACCGGTGTCCGCGCTCAAGTAAGTCAACAATACTGCAATTATTTATAGGTATAGTAGCAGTTCATGCTCGGCTTCATTGTGTTGTGCTCCTAGAGATTATATCGACTCAACTTCCCCTTCGACTCAACCAAGGAAAATGTGTCTTGAAATAGATCAAGGAGTAGAATAGCGAATATACATACGAGAATAATATATATACGAGAATGCGCTATTTGTGCACGGCTGCAATTGTTGTAACCGTTTATCTGTCGAGTGTTGACTCTTCTCCACACTAATGTTAAGTCCTTGAATTTTATCTACATTTTAGTTACAATGTTTCATTGCTGTTCAGGATTTGTACCAACTGGCGTTTGAATATTTATACAAAAGTAGACCTTTTACCTTTTATTATCAGACCGGAAATCGCAACGCTTCATTTTTGCAATTTATATACAGTCTCATATTTATTTGACCGAAAAGATATCAAAGTAGGTCATCGTTTTCACCTGTAACATTTATGCATGAAAATTAACGACTGAGTAAGTTCAGTTTCCTGTTAATAAAGTTTTCAATTAATGTGAGTAAAAGGAAAAGCTTTTGAACTTTAATTTAATTAATATTTTAGCTTCACATGTTGCAAGTAGGAAAGTTCAATACTGTGTAGGTGCAGTGTTGAAGTGATAGCTTTGTATGATAGGGATATAGGATAAATAGGATACAACAGTGTAGTTATCTAACGCGGTTAGGGCTGCCATCTGTGGGACCTTCTTTGTTAGTTTGTTGAAACTTATTGGTTACATGGTTCGAAATTTTATGCTTTGCGTGTGAGGCACAAGTACTTAAGCGCGCAATCGCTCACTACATTGCGCATTGTCTGAGCCTGTTAAACCGCATTGACATCTTAATTAAAAAAATAATTAAATACCATGCAATGACAAGTGACTCATAATTATATTCAGCATTTAGGTAAAATTATCAGTTAGGTGTACTCGGAACAATTGAAAAAAAAAAAATTGGCGCGAACTAGAAATATTACAGAGGACCTAAATAATTCGTAACGTATTCTTAAATCGCAAGAAACACTCATGTTGACCTAGTGAAATGAGCATTTTCCTCTAGATGTTATATTAGGATAATTTTAGGTAATCCTATTATTAAATATATTAGCTATCGCATATTATGATACCATACCTATAACTGGGTATTAGTCAAATATTAGTGAACCGATTCATTATTATCTACTCTAACTAATATTGATACCTGCGTTTATTATCCATAATAATGAATATGAAATACAAGATTCTCGCGAATATGCACTTTCATTATTTTATTCTCGTATGCCTATTACAAAAAGTGAATCTGTGATTAAATTTTCCTTCATACTTTAACAGGCTTAGGACTGTCAACGTTATGTTGGCGTATTTAAAAAAGACAATACAATGACAAGACAAATACAAAAAGACATACAAATACAAGCAGCTCGCGAGACGCTCGCGAGCCGTGCGCGAGCATGCCGCGAACGCACTAGTGTCAATTACGCCGTCTAACAGACGTGCGCGCGCCGCTCGCGGCATGGTCGCGAGCGGCTCGCGAGCATGCCGCGAGCGGTTCGCGAGCTGCTTGTATTTGTATGTCTTTTTGTATTTGTCTTGTCATTGTATTGTCTTTTTAAATACGCCTATATAATAATTATAATATCTGTACCTATTACGAATATATTAGTCACGCCTCTACATTTTCCTAGTCAGGTCATATAAACCTATTAGTTTTCGAAGTAATGCATCGCTAAAGCATGTAATTACTTTACTACAAATAGTAAAAAGGAAATTAAAAAATCTCAGGCAGGGTCGAGCCCGCAACTACAGGGTGCTAAGGTGCACCCCGTGCAACAAGTGAGAGTTTGAGCATAGGTCAGCGACTCTGTAACTTAGCATAGCGGTGCGGTAACTGGTGTGTCTAACCAGTAGTCAAAGTCATGGGTTCGAGTTCTAGCTGAGGCTTAATTTTTTTTATAAATTACTTAATAGTTTAGTTAATCTGCAATCTTAGTTCGTGTCAGAGTGTTAGTCCAATGACGGAAATGTCCTGCCAAACCATCCCACGTGTGATAGTGCGTAGCTTGATAGCGCGGGCGCAGACATATTTGGCTCTGATGCACGGTAATGAAACGTTCAGTTTGACAAAGCCTTTATGCCACCATGATATTATGTTTAGAAAACTTTATGACCTACACAATCATTTTAATAAGGTTTTTTTTAATAAAATCGCCCGTGTACCTCTTATTGTCTATGTAAGAGAGTAATTTTAACACTAAAATAAAATGAAAGGAAAGGTCAATATTACTGTGTAATTAGCCTTACATTTCGTTGGGATCCCTATTCATTCAGAGTAGTTCTAAATAAAGACACTTGCATTGAGGTGTTTAAATTTAGTGGGAGTTTACGTCTCCAAAATTTAAACAAGTGTATCACATTTCAAACGACATCGTAGGCGTGTTGTTGCGTCCTGATATCGACCAGTTAGAATTTACAGCTGCGCAGTCGCTACTTCCAGGTAATTTAATTCGAGAGCATAATAACACGCTACCCTTTCTAGAGAGGGCATTATTGATTTCGGCCTAGGGATGGCAAAACGGGATGCAAGAACGCAGACTGACCGTTAAAGCCGGGACGTAGACACCCCACCCCACCCCACGATTCGAAATTTCCAGAATCCAACTTAATTACTGAACGGCGACCTCGTCGACTCTCATATGGACGCAAATATGAACACGAATTGGTTTATTGAGATTTGTTTGCAACGCAATTAGTGTGTCATCTCTATTTCTGAGTGGCAATTATTTGGGAACTAATACCGTTATTGTTATACTGTCCTTTATTTGTGTATATTTTACCGCCTTATTATTAATCAAGGTTTAACATAAAGTTCAATAAATCTTAAATCTATCTTCTAATATGTAAAAATAAGTCCCGATTTGCCTTAGTTTCGCCATAATGTCTTTAAACGAAAATTTCACCAAATCGGTTCTTTTTTATGTATTTTATTGTAACAAGTTTATATAAAAAAAAAAAATTTTGGAAAAATATTGAAAATCATACACTACCCGTGCGAAGCTGGGGCGGGCGGCTAGTTAATTAACGATCATTTTTCGGCCACTGAACTTGAAGCGAATTTGTCCGAACTCGCTAAGAGTACTGGTGGGTGGTGCGTAGATGTAGCGTTCATGCAATTCCTTTGTTTTCTTTTGGATAATTACTTATTTTAAATTCTGATAATACGTTTTAAAATTAATTACAAAAATGTTCTAGGTACGGATTTTATTTATGGCTCAAGTCCTGAAGTGTATAAGGAGATTGTATAAATCAGCTCCTTTTTATAAAAAACCTCTAAAATGTAAAGATAATACGAGATTATGGGATCGGTTCGATTGTCCCGTTCGCGTTCTTATCGGTTGTCCGTGGCACCGTGGAAGGAAATAGATCAGATTAATGCCATTTCTTCTAATGCCTTGTCAACCTTTCCTCTTAATCATGAGCTGACGCGGCGAACTCGTGGGATGCACAAAATGCTAATCATCGAATTACTTATCGAAACGTCTTGAATGTCGCACAGTAGATAACAAGTACGGACTCGATAATAAAAAAAAATTAACCGTAATTAGTCACGACAATTTTAAAACAGCTATATAAATAAGCCTTTATTTTCATATTGTATTTATTTTGCAAATGCTTTTCGTGATTATTTCACTACCTATAGATGCGTTTTCAGTTGTCATAGTTACTTTCCAATATTACGGGTCTCTTACGGAATTGAATTTATCTTAGTAACTAATACACGTCTGGGCTTTATGCATCAGAATTACTTTATTGATCTAGAATTCCAGGTACAGCCTATTCTGAGTAAGGGGATATTCCTGTTACTAAATTTCTGCTATTCGCCTAGCCGTGCCATGCCATTTCCACGTGTAACCTACTTAGATAATCTGCAGTCTGATTTTAATTCGATGTTTTACACGAGTTTTGTTTATGCTGATTTTTTAAGGAATGTTAAATAATGAATTCTTGTTATAAATATAGATTAAAATGTACATAGAAAAATGCAATACCAGTTTTTAATTGAACAACAATTGGACCAGACACCGACATATAAGGGTAACCTATATATGTTTTATTATTATTCGTAATGTAGACCTACGTGCACAAAGCAACGTGCGCCGACAGAGAGCTTTAGGTATACAAACTCATAGAGCTTACACAGACGCGTTGCCGTTTTGCTGTCTATTTGTTGCCGTACTTATAAAGTCGCGCTCTACCCCTGTGTAAAATTCGTCGATAATGATGTTCCCGCGTTTTCTAAGAAGCAGCTAGTGCAGCGAGCAGTTACTGATTTGATTCATGTACCCATTTTGCCGCAACAAATAGTTTGCACTTCATTTTTCTACATATTTTGATGAACGTAGGGTAGAGTAGCCACGTATAATATAAGTATCTTCTGTAAAGTTATGACGATATTTTTTATGTAAAGACGACGTAGTTTGGAATTATCATCAGTATTCAGTTGTCGTTTAGTGGCTACTCTTACAGTGATGAATGGGCAAATCGCGTCTTACGATTTATGTAGCGGTGTACGGGCAGTGTGCTACCGAATACTCGCGGTCGCGGCTTATATGTTGATGATATGAGTATCGGAGACTCGCTTTACCTGATATGTATACCTACGAAGGGCGTTAGACTTTCAATGCAGTAGTAATGACAAATAAGGATGCCTTTTTATTGCTTTATTTTTGGTTTTATTTACGGTTTCCTGTAGATGGATGCTGTATTTACGCATAAAATATAAACTACTTTTATATGAAAAAGACTTAATTAAAACATATTTTTCTGAAGTGAAGGTCAACGTGAGCAACATCCCTTCAACTAATTTTTGTTGTAGGAAAAATGAAAGGAGAATGACCAAGTGACTATGGCACTTAGTATCATTATCAAATATCTTGTGCCACAATGTAATATATCTTAATATAAAGTATGATTAAGGTACTTTTAAATACAGTAAATTTTTTTTAAATAATTCTCCGCTTTTTGCCGTAGTTTTGAATTGAATTAGTTGTAAAAAGCGATTCATTTTACGAAACATTTCCACAGATTTAAACTTGTTAGAATGAGAAAAATCGAACCAGCTATTTTCATTGAGTTTAGACAGAGGCCAGGTAATCTGTAAGTTGTGCTAGCAGATTGATTGATTGATTGATTAATGATTATTAACCCTTTTAAAGTACTCTGTGATGATTCTCTCGGTGACAAACGCATTCCACGTGGCCCATGATATGACATTATTGAACACAGGTAATATAATTATTACTTCTTAAAAGTAAATCGTAATGAAACACAAAAACACTCGCTTCGCATGACTATTTATGGTATCGTTTTGAATGAGTGTATAGTGTAGGTAGGAATGTAGATACGAAGTTGATAAGTACCTACATACAAAACAAAAACTTTTCTTTTTATCAGTTTTTGTCCGGGGAAGTTATGATTATCTACTATTCGATATAGGCTTTTAAATTAAAAAAAGGAATTATTGTTATCACCAACTTATGGCACAATTTAGATTGAAGCGATACTGGAAATGGTAATTCTCCTTTAATACAATTTCATGAAGGCACCTAATGTATCAAAGTGTTTTAAAGGCTGACCATTTTGTGCTTCGCTCTACTATATTTTCGAGATGTAATATACAAGCCTTTCTTTTTTCATTTTATTTGATGCTAAATTGAGAATTTCGATTTTCTTTCTCATAGGATGAGCAGCGTGCGTTCACGTTCGATCCTAAGAACATCATGATGAGTACCCGCCACGACGGGCAACAGCTGTACTCCAGCCAGTCGCACTTCAGGCTCAACTCCGCCGAACTATCGGAGAACGAGTCAAACATGAGCGATGAAGAAGAAGTCTCGCTTCATGCTAGTCACCAGAATATACGTAAGTTTAACTAATAGTAATCTCTACATTCCAAACTTTTTTGAGATGGAGAATTTTTGATGACAAAATTATTCTTTCAGCAGACTGGTCTGTTACCAAGTCGTTCACGAAATTGTCCGTGGCTCCCAAGAAGAATGGAGGATCTGAGGATGGTATATAATGTTTTGCCGTTTATCGATTGATAGAATTAATAATTACGGGAATTTACACCAATATAATGAATTACAGGCCCACCGGTCCCACCGCGCCCGCCTAAAACCCTAGTTTTTTGGAACTCTAATGTCCCGAAAGACGCCTTCCAGGGCCCGAAGATTCAAGATCCACTAGAATCACTTATTCAAGATAATGTAAGTACTGAATACACATTTGATTAAGAGCGGTAACGCCAAATCCGCGGCACCAAGATTAGGTATTTGCAGCGCTCTTTGCACTCACACAGATGCGCGTGTGTCTGTGTGCGTAGAGTTGCTGCCACATGAGTAGATAAACGGAACAGAGGCAAAGCTTCGAACAACGGCGCGAATCGGTTGCACTACTACAAGCGCGCGGGACATGTGTGCGTGACCACTGGCCGCTTGTCGCATACGCGGCGTGACTGGAAAAAACCAGTTTACGCTGGCACAGCCAGTGTACAATCTAAGGGTCAGTCCGACGCACGCTGTTTGTTTTGTTAGTTGCAAGTTTAAGTTTTTATAATTTTAGTTGTAAAAACGTGGTATTATATTAATAATAATGGTTGTTTATTGTACCGTGTGTATGAATAATAATAGAAAAACAAAAATATATCATACTTTAACTATCCCAAGGAGTACAATAGGTAGATAAGTAAATATTTGGTTATTACTTTTTCAAGCAAGTACCTTTATTTTATTGTAAGATCCTTTTTATAATAAGAATACAACACAAAAAAAAATACAAAGAATTACAATTGGGTTTTTTAATTATACCTCCTGATATAATTTGATTGATTGAAAAGTTTCGCGAATATTTCGATCTTGAAATAAATATTGTCAATGTTGGCAACGAAATACTTAAACGTATTAAAGATTGTAAATTTGATATGCCATGTGAGTGTTTCCCGTTAGATTACTTGAAAAAACTTCATGTTAGATTCAGAATTTACCACACCATTAAAAGAAACAATAAATTATTAAAAAAGAAAAATTATAAAAAGAAAATTCTTAGAGTAAGTAGCTAATTTGTAAACTATTATATCATACTGACTATTAAAACTATTTAAAAAACGTTTTGTTTGATTTGTCTTCACCTACTGTGACAACCCTAACAAAATAGGTAACAATTTTGCCCGTTCTTAGGAAGCTTTGCCTCTGTTCCGTTTATCTACTCATGTGGTTGCTGCGCTCTGTCCTTATAGTCAAACTAATCCATGTTGATCCGTTGAGTTATGTTTACTGATACTTATTTAATCGTCAGTTAATTTTTATTTACTATTAATATTTTTATTACTACCTTGTGAAATAAAGAGGAAATTTTGGATACTTTATAAGATATAGTACTAATCAGGGGAGAAAAGTTAGAATTGTAATACAAATGTAAAATCGTACAAAGATTATTATAAATACGAAAGTTTTTGACTATGTATGGATGGATGTTTTTAACTCTTTCCCTTAAGAACTACTAAATGGATTTTGACGAAACTATAAGTTAATTAATATAGAGTAGGTATACATCAAAATAGCATAGAGACCACATTTTCAAGTAATAATTATAAACGTGAAAGATTGAGATATCTGTTTCATAAAAACTACTAAACGAATCTTGGTAAAAATTTGGCCATTTGATAAAAAAAGTAAATAAAAAAAAATTATGATTTGTATCATTGTTCCTAATTCTAAACATGAAATCAATTCACGTTTAAATGCAAAAACAACAAATAAAAACGCTATTTATAGTAACAAGAATTTTTAATAATATGACTAGAAGGTAGTGCTTCGTAGTGATCAAGATCGTTAGGTTGCACGATGAACTCGCTCGACGCCGACTCGACGCCAAGGGTCAGGAGAGGTCACGCGTAGACAACGAGCGATACGTCCACTCGCTAAAAGGCCTCGCGGCGGACTGATTTGAAACGAATTATGCGCACCGTTTTATAGTAGTTTTAAAAAATTTGTAGTAAATTAAATTAATTTAAATAAGCAGAATGCTGTTTCGTATTTTGTAGAGAAGATATTGTTCTTTTACGATACACCTTTATTTTGTAAAATTAAGTAAGATTTATCGGGGAAAATAATGAATTTAGCAACCGCTTTTTTTTGTTAATTTCACTTTGTTTATTGTTTAATTTATCATTGTTAGGAGCTGAAAATCAAAAAAATCTCTGGTAAAGTTTTGCTCAAGTATATGAACAATTAAAAAAGTTTGTTTGTTTGTAAATTGTATGACAGGTTTCGGATATTTCAAGCTTCGAAATGACCACTGTAAAGGAAATTTAGAAAACACTGTTTGTTTATCTGGTTACAATTCACGCATACTTTATTAATGTTAAAATGTTCTCACCTAACTTTTTAGAACAAAATATTTCCTACAATAATTAGTAATTCACACTTTCGTTAAATACGTTTTATGAGGAGATTAAATGGTTTGAAAAGTACGCTTTTTGGGTCAAAAAGCCAAAATCGGCGTTAACGCTCTTAACAAACAATTTCTAATATTGTCTTATATTCGAGATAACGGTCTCAAATAACAACAACATTGTGAGGCGAATTAAATATAATCCCAAGTTCGCAGAAATTTCCCATTACCGATGTGTAGTGATCGATTCAACAACGTCATGTAACCCTGTTGTTCAATAAAATTTGTAATTATGATTTTCGTAAGATTGGCGACAATGTTCACTTACACTCCGATTATTATACATGATGAAGTGTCAAGATTCAACTGTTCCTAAGCATATGTAAGATGGCTTGGAATTATTTATGATAATGGTACATCCTGTTACGGTTATTGGGGAAATCCATGTGAAGGAAAAAATACTACGTCAGTAAAGTTAACATGAGTGAGGTTATGTTAAAGGAAAATGTCTTGAGGAAACTAACGTATTAGTAATTAAAGTATTTATTGCAAGTTGAGATGACTATTATTTACAATTCAATACTTAAATCTAATACAAGAACAAACACTTACAACTATACTAAAAAAATACTATTATAAATTATTTATTTTCTCGGTGTATTAGTTATTTCTTCATAAAGGATTCTTAGGAAAGGCTAAAATTAGATACATTTTTACGCAATTATCATTAAACCCGTAGGCACTAGGTACTAATATTTTAAATTCGAAAGTAACGGAAAATTATCTTCGGGTAAATGACACAAGCGGTTCGATGTGGAATTACTATGACCTCCAAAAATGGGAAATACACATACATAGGACGTAGGCTGCTGCGATAGCCGACATCCAGGCGGCCCAAAAGTAGTACCTAAGGCTAGTAGACTGTAAAGTTATGTTAATATGAATTACTTATACGTCGTGCTTTCGTAAATAGGAAATGTTTTAAGAGCCTAATGTGTGTTTCATTTTCGATTGATCGATTTTCACGATTCCGAATTTTGGCTCCCCAATTAGTGCAGCTTGCGGCTTTCCGACCAATCAAAGCGCCAATCGCCGTCACTGACGGTCACACATTAAATATTTCTTGGACAAGCCCTCCACACATGCTCCTGTAAGCATGAATCTACAATGATAACCAATGAACCTTGACAGTTAAGCTCGGTGTTTTCTAGAGAAATTATTATTATTAACTGTCTTGGAACCTGCAACGATATTTATCAAAAGTAGTATTAGAGACAAACACGATTAGAGGCTAAGTAGTTTCCACGTAGTTTCCAAGAATTTGACGGTAAAACTCAACTAGATTCCTTATTAATTTTTAGATTGTTAGCAACGCACTAAGTCGAGGTCCGAATTCTGCAGAGTGTGACTAGTGAACGTTGCTGGAATAGTTCTATTGTTCTGGCTGAAGGACTCAAGGTTTTCCAAGTGTCCGGTGATGCTGTGGAAGTCTGCGCTCAGGCTAATATCAAGAAACAATTAAAACAAAAAAAATCAACTAGGCTTTTTATTATTCTAGGCTCAGCAGCAGCAGAGGCTGCGTGTGCCGCGCCGCATGTCGCAGGGCGCCCCCACCTCCCCGGGCCGTCTGCTCATACCAGCCCTCCTGCGCACCACCGATGATGAAGAGGAAAGCTCGCCTGGGCATTCTGTGAGTACTTGTGTGTTTAGGGCCACAAACATGGAGAATTTAGGTTCGGACGATGAAGATTTTGGGACTGTATCGATGCTGCATCGCGTTGATACTCTGTGTTTTATTATAGCATTTATGGTCTGGCCGCGGGCAACAGAAAAATATAACTTTAATGTGGCGGAGAATTTGCTAAACAAATGACTATCAGTTATTTGTCCTAAAAACGAATAATATAGTTCAAAACTATTTATTATATTAGGTTACAATGAAGAATATAACACGGTTTTTTATTTCCCTATACGACTCAAGAACAACTGACATGTCAGGAACGCATTGTCTCAGCGGCCGGATCATAGTCGGTGCACATACCTTCTAGAAGCGAATAACTCGTTGATCGCTGATGCTAAGGCCTGATTTAGACGATGCGAGAAATGTCGTGCGAGTTTCGGTACATTGGCGTCTACGATCCATCTCTTATGACACCTTAGCTGCGCGGCCCCTCAATGTACCGCAACTCGCACGATATTTCTCGCATCGTCTAAATCAGGCTTCAAAACAGTAGTAAGCTAGCGGTGGTCTTTAAATACACACTTACTGACTTTGAGTTTGACTATGGTCTGGTCAGTCATAAATATTAAGGTTTTCTTCTTTAAGTCAAATATTTAGATGAATGTATGATTGTCAGTCGATGCAGTACTGCAACCTTCCTTCGCTGCCGCCGGCAGTTGACCGCGCGCTCAAGCCTCGCCACTCAAGCGTCAGCGTCGGCCACATCAATGCCATAATGGCACAGGTAATGTACATATTTATAAATAAAACGTCAGGCTAGTTGCAGCATTTATAACTCAGGACCGGGCGAATCGATAGTCATTATCTTTGATTTATTAGATTCCTTTTTACCCCGAATAGCAGAAAAACATCGTGAATTATGGAAAATGGGACTACTTGCGGGTAAAACCGCGATGTACAGATAGTATAAACATAACATACCATCACGCCTGTATCCCCGAAGGGTTAGGCAGAGGTATACTAGCAAGTAATATCCTTCTCGACGAAAATTTTCCTAATCTCACTTTTCGCCAATATAACAAAAAATAATGCTCGATGTCACTGATTTTACTTTTACTAACAGGTATGCGCTTCTGGGCCCATAACCTGTAAAAACTAAGTACACCTACAGTTTGCCGGTATGTTTAGGTCCCATGTAATAGGGGGCGAGCCTATTTCCACTAACCGGGCACAAATCCAAACTTCGACCTGCTACTTAGAAATTCATAGAAAACCCAATAACACCTTGGTCGACTTGGGAATCGAACCCAAGACCTCTAGCGTAGCAGTCGCGCTTAGACCCACTAGGCCAACGAGGCAGTTCAGAGAGACAGATAGTATCTACTTCATAATGATTAAGGCCTGATTTAGACGATGCGAGAAATGTCGTGCGAGTTGCGGTACATTGCGGGGCCGCGCGGCTATGGTGTCATAAGAGATGGATCGTAGACGGCAATGTACCGCAACTCGCACGCTATTTCTTGCACCGTCTAAATAAGCTCTAAAACAGTCAGTGATCGCATTTTTTTCTTTGTAGCCTTTATTTGTAGTTTTTAATACATTAGGTACTTTTCGTGTTAAGTACTTGTACATATTTATAGATTTTTCCTATAGTCTGTGCGGAAAGAGAACCATCTTGGGTTGAAATGGAAATAGTATTATTATAACAATAAAGTCAATCTATAAAACAATTATGAAGACGGCAACTAAAATCATTATGTTTTAAAAAAATACAGTCGCATTATGATAACGCAAACTCAACACATAAGCTTAACTTTCCTTACAGACTATATCTGATTTAAATAGTTGCTTTAGTAGCTTCGACTATAGATAGTAGTTTTTATTGAGTTTTTTTCAACAAATGTTTAAAGTTTGAGATCTAAACTCAAGTCCAGGATTGGCTGTTAACTCAGTATATTGCTACTTACTCTATATATTACTAGTTTTCCACGCGACTTCGTCTGCGTTTATCTCCGTCAAAATTATAATTATACTCCTTATAGTCAGTCGCATAAGTTTTTCACTTAAAAAAATATTTTTTTTGGTAGAGGTCTTTGCACTTAGCCTGAGCGCAGGCTTTGACTGCTTCACCGGACTTTAAATAAAAACGTATTTATTAATTATATAGTCACCATGCTGTAAAATATGATAGTGTCGACGCTTTATTCCAATGACGTTGCAATTACAATTTCTTTCGTTCATTCTATCATCGAAACCGTCACCATAGTTACCCCAGATTAACCCTAATTCCTAATTCCAGGTATTAAAATACATCCGCGTCAAGTTTCGTAAAGATCCGTCCAACCATTCTGGCTTAATAGAGTAACAAACGTCCATGTATCCATCCTGGCTGTAGTATTAGAATAGATAGATTGAAGCAGTAGATATTATCATCGGAAGCAGCATAGATCTTTCATGAAAAATTAAATTGCGACATTGACTTTCGTTTCCTTAACCTTGATTGTAAATACTATGTATATATGAAAATAAATATTAATGTTGATTATTTCAAATGTTGAAAGAAACTGTCTCCTAAAAACACAACACAAAATTTGACTAATTTACTTTTTTATTCTAAACCCCTACCTTGCTTCCTGATAACTGTAAATAACTACCTTTTCTGTTCTGTGATTATTATATTTTAGAAAAACCCCATAAAGAGGAAAGGTTGTGCCACTTGTGGTTGCCGAAGCCGAAGTGTTCCGTCGCGTGTATCCTCACGATTGGCAAAAGGCCCACAACGCTTGGAAATAGCTCCAGCTACGGCGGTGTGTACATGTCGCAGTGAAATGACCAAGAAACAAATATTTTTCAATATTTTGGTCATCTCAATGTGCCATTTTGTGTTTGACGTTAGGACCAAGACTTGGTACCATTTTCGTCTTGCATGAAACTATCACCGTTCAAAATTCATGATAGTTTGTTCCCATGCTTTGCTCCTGTATTCAGTAGTGTGCTTTTCGTTTAGTGGCCCTAGAAGTTTCTTGTGGAAAAGTGAGGGGTAAATGACGTTTCACCTTTTGACAGAAAATTGGGAGCTTGACGTTTCGCGTTGAAGATGATAGTAGAATTGTGTTGTTTTTGTAGCTCATATCGTGTCTGATCTTTCAACATTGTAGTAGTTTAGTTTCCATCCGGACTGATTGTTAGAAGACTGTGGTTGCTGCATCCTTTTCTTCAGTATTTTTTCTCAACACCAGATATGTAATATAAACAATCCCTGGAACTTTTAGGAAAATAACCTTTAAGACGTAACGGCAACTGCAACGTGTAAAGTATCAAAATGTTTATACCTCTTCATCGTTCTGAATACTGTCGTGAAAAGGAGGCAGCGCTATGTGAATGTCTCAACATTTTTATGTCGTATCTTTGTGTTTACATATCTATAACAAAACATTACAAGTCTTATCGGTTCACATTACAGGGCGGATCCCAACATTATGCTGACGAGATGAAGCCCGATACGCTTCAGTACCTAGATCTGGATCTTCACACCTCGAAGCCGAGCCCATCAAAGGTAGTCAATAGTTAAACCTGGAATATAAATACGGAACTTAGGCTTTTATTTCTGTATAAGATTTTACTACGTAGAAATTTAATTTAGGATAAAGGGCCATCTTGAATTTTACCGTACAAATCCTAAAGCAAACTTTACACAGTCTAAAGTACCTACAACTTTATCATAAACCTAATCAGTATTGTTTCTCCAAGTTTAAAACTGTAAGATATGTTTTTAGTGCTAACATTGCTGAACTGTCCTCTCAGCTAATCGGAAATCCAAGATCCGCCACTGACATACTACTACAAAGCCTTTGTCTTATATTCAAGAACCATTTAGGTTTTTCAGAAGTAGAGAAAAAGATTTATTTACATGTCATATATAATTTATTGCAAGAAAATATAAATATGGCATGTGAAAAATAGTATAAATAATGATTATTCTGTATCATTCAGGGCCCAGAGCAACGCACCGTTGACGTCACCCACGGCAAGTCGCTATCCGCCGTCGAGTCCGACTCTGCTTACAAGACCGTCGACTTCCTGAAGACCGAGGCCTTCAACATCACCCGCCAGGACGCCGAGGCTTCGCGGAGCTTCCAGTATTAGCATCCACCCCCTACAAGGCGATACCGTCGTCGCAAAACGTCATGCTTCCCATTGTAAGACTGAAAGCACCAGTGTTTTCCCCAGTGATTTTAAAATAACTAATACTTACCAGTCCAAAGCGACTGTGAAACATTATAATCTTTATCATGGATCATTAGACCAAAGATTATTAAATGGAAAAGACGTTTAAAGGCTTTATCTGGCATAAAAAGTTGCTTCATGTTAAAGTCCTTGTTACACCGGCTTGTCTGGTGACAACCGATATGAAAATAGTATTATAATATAGCAATAAGAGTCCAGTATTTACGTGTATGTTGTAACATGCGTTCGCTGAGTCACAGAAAGCTCTGTCACATATCAAAGGCACTGTTGCGTCTACTGTCTGTACATTTATGACCTTTGTGCAATATTTAAGCACATTGTCAGTATAATTTATAACTGTGAGAAGCTGGACTTATTTCAGTTTATATAAATTATTGCATTTTACATCAGTATTCATAAATACTTTTGGAATAGTAGACATTGTGTCCACAACAATGGCATTATAGTAGTTATTTGCAGTTAGAAGTATCTATGTACTTAATTGCAATTTATTTTGTTACATTTTATTCTCTAATGATGACAAATTACTATAAAATAAGGTAAATTAAGAGGCGTTTTGGCCTAGCGGTTCAATGAACAGAATTCTGTACATAAAGTTGATTGTTCGAACCCATTTAAGACAATTACAATGTGTCTTTCTCAAATTCATATGACAATCGGTGAGGGAAAACATCGTAACAAAACCTGAATTATCATGTTGGAATCTGTCGTCACCAACTCGCTATTGAGCGAGCGTGGCTTGTTCCTTCTCTACGGGAGAAGAGGCCCAACTGTGGGACTAGATTTAGGGTACTAGTCTAACCCTGTTATATGTTGTATCAATATGTAGCTGTACATACCATATGCCATAAAATAAGGCCTGATGTAGACGATGCGAGAAATGTCGAGCGAGTTGCGGTACATTGCGGGGCCGCGCGGCTATAGTGTCATAAGAGATAGATTGTAGACGGCAATGTACCGCAACAAAAGAAGAAATATATATTTGACGATTTTTTTTTAATAATTAAAAATTGCGTGTGAAAACCATTATTCCTGTTTTAAGTATTGTAATAATTGCCACCGTTTAAGATGGTGCAAGAATATAATTAATGTGTTAAGGGAATCTTTGGTATCCATAAGAGTAGTCAATAATTTAAATGTTTTCAAAATATACTCTCTAGTTTGATGCTATTTAAGGTTATTTACGGATTGTACTACTTAATGTTTTGGAAAGTAAAAAAAAATCCCGTTATGTCGACAGTTGCGCTGCAAAATGCTTGTTAATGATATCAATCGCATATAAACGTAAAAATCTTGCACTAGGTATTCCTTTAGTTAAAAAAATAAGTGTTATGTGTATAAAGTATTATATTATACGTATTAAATGTCTGAATGTTTTACGGTGAGCTCTTGGAAGACGCGCATAACCATTACAAATATGTACAGTGTTATTTTAATTGCGTAAGTTTGTGACTTATAATATTTTTTTTTTTTGTCTTTCAATATCACACACATAATATATATGTGATAAAATATTTATGATGAGATAATATGTTTGAAATGGAATGCAGCTCTATTCGGCCATTTTGTATCCAATTAATCTTTAAGTAATTGAATACTGATTTTCGGATTCATCTTAAACTTGGCTATAATTTGAAACAATAAAAACAAAGGGCTTTAAAATCGAATTCATAATTTATTATAGTTATGAAATTCTCTTTAAATTTTTACTTGTTAATTCGATTTTCATCGAAGGTAAATTGTATAAACACTTATGCTAATGCACAAGTAAGTAATTGTTGGCTAGACGTAAAACAGTATTAGCTAACGTGAGCTTTGATACGAGTCTCCATTGAAATTTATATAATCACGCTGGATGACTAGTCTGTACACCTAATAGTCGCGTGAACTAAAAACATGTTAAAAGAAGAAAAACATACTAAGACTGATGTTCTTCATAATATTTGAACGTTTATCAAAACGTGGGAGACATTTTTTTTTTAATTTATGTCAATGTATTTCGAAAAAAAATATTGCCCTACTAAGTTCACGATAAGTCGGAATTTTGATGGATAGGTTTAGATGATTCGCTTGGAGAGGGAATAATAACGGAAATGAATATGCTGAAATATATTTTATTTAAAATAACATATGTCTATTCTAGAATATATACTAAGTGTATCTGTTACTGTTAAAGCCCGTATAGTGTATAATCTATGGCGCTACAAGCTGATCGAGTTAATTGAACTTCTGCTATCAGAACGCGTTGGGGCCGTACCATGATTTCTAGCAGTACTTTTGCGGTTGTGGAAGCGAGATGGCGCACTACACTGCGCATAGCGCTGTCCCGCTTACTCAACCGCAACAGTCCTGCTTTAAGAGCTCATGGTACGGCCCCAGTCCTTGATTCGTACAGCATTCGGGCTTTTACATTAGCACTGTAATTGATAATTGTTATGTGGAAACTCTCTGTAAGTTGTTACTGTAAAGTAAATAAAAATATTAAATATTATGTTTAAAATAATTTTCTCTTTAGGTTAAAATTTTTCGTCCCGGATCCTTTACTAAAAAATCCCACTTCTTTACAAGTTATAATTTTACCATACATATAACATACAATTTTACCAAGTTACCCCTATTTCCATACCCCCTTTTTCCTATTTTAACTGCATGCATACAAATACTTGTTATAAGAATAACAGCTTCAAAAATTTGGCTATTACAGGGTATCAAGAGCGTGTTGGTAGTTATGGAAAATATTGACTATATCCCTTAAAATACTTGGAAATATCTAGGCTTAAACAACAACGTGTGGTTTTGGACAGGAATTATAATGGATAGGAATTAATTATTAACCTTTTAGACGTGGTTTTTTATTTGCATGCCTTTAGCACAATGTACTGTTATATTAATCATGTTGCAACTACATTCTTAAAGCACTAAATACTTAACTGATTCTTTATTTGTCGACAAACAGGCATTGCTAACTGCGCTTATTCAATGCATGTTTGGCCTTTTTAGATTTCCTTGAGTTAGTAATGCATATATTTCGTAATTACTTACGCATCACACTTAATTTACACTTTCACTTAATAAAATTAAATAGTCTTGTGCAATAAATCTGCACTTTGTACTTAGGTACTTTTGTTTGCCATTTAGTTTTCTTACGATGCCTACTAGTATTATACTTTTTGTAGTAGGTAGCAGTTTTTTTTATTAAATAACTAGCTGTACCCGGCATGCGTTGCAATGCAATTTTTTCTACCTAGCACCTGCCTATACTACCTACCTACTACCACTTAGGGGTATGAAAAATAGATAGTAGCCGATTCTCAGACCTACTGAATATGCATATAAAATTTCATAAAAATCGGTCAAGCCGTTTCGGAGGAGTATGGTAACTAACATTGTGACACGAGAATTTTATGTATAAGATAAATGTTTCCCTTGCAAGTGTATATGTCGGATGCTCTTCCGTATAAAATAATATTATTTTTACCTATCTATTAACTCTTTTTGTGATTTGACACGCCGAGTGCATGGCGTGGTGATTTATGGGACTTTCATCGACTAACACCACGGCCCGTCTCTGCCTTAGCCGGTGTCCCGGGATCCATCGTGCTTTAGCCTCGATTTCAGCAAGCTAAAGCCTAGGCAGCCTCCATCACTCACACAGAAAAGGTGCGTGAAACTACGCGACTGCATCTATTTGAACCTGTCACATCCGGTAAGACGTAAGTAGTGTAACAGTGCCTATTTTTAGGCGTCGTAACGTTGGGAACTGAAACCTAAATAAACTGCTATAGAATCCGTTCAAAAAGTACATGTTTAGATCTAAATCAGAAAGAATATGTGGGTGCCATATAAAAAAAATATTAAAATAAAAACTAAAAAGTACCTACATTAGATATAGTAAGTAGGTACACTGAGTAGGCTTTGACGTAGGAAGCAATAATTAATCTAGTAAACTAGGCCTAGGAGCACATTCTTGTCGAAAAGGATGTTTTCACTTTCAGCAACTGCTTTATATCTTGAAATGAAAAAAAATCCACCCTGGTAGGAATCCTAGGATTTAAATATATAGTTCCTAATAAAGTAATATGGGCTTTTTTGGACCTTATGTGAACTATAACTTCGACATGATGCTACTAACAGAACCTTTAGAATTTGTAGGTTTACTTAGGGGCATTCGTCTAAACTGGAATAAGACAGACGCCGTGCAAGTCACTAGGTACTTGTACGGGAGTAAATCAAATTCACGTTCTACCAACCACTATTTTGATGTTTAGCGAGTCTATACCGGTATAGTCACTATACCGCCGATTATTGTGGATTATGAAGCAACTCCGAGGAGTAAAATAATGGCCTGATGTTTGGCGCCCCTAAAGCGCTTACGGGGCACCGGCCGTCCATTAAAAAATCGTGACGAAATTTTATAACGAGAACAACATTAAAATTAATAGGAATTATGGTTATTGCCTCTAATTGTTGTCGAGAGTTTTATGTTAGGTACAGGTCGCTTAGTTTATCGCTATACCTACCTGCTTACACTTACAGCATGGTTGATAGATACTCTGACAAAAAAATGTGTGGTTTTAAGATTGCGACTAGTTAAATATAAACCTAACCTAAAACACATGCATTATATAGGTAGGCACTTTGGTATTATGGTCCGGCCGCTGAAAGAATGCGTTCCTGACACATGTCAGTTGGTCTTAATTTGTATGAGGAAATAAAAGACCATGTAAATTATTAATTGTAACTTTTTTTTTTTTTTTTTTTTTTTTTTTCGAGGTGAAACTCTAATGATTTCAACCCACACTGAGGGCACAGCGTGGGGATATGTCGGACTTGCACCGACTAAAAACACCCCGGTCCCGTCTTAGCCTTAGTCAGAGCCACGGGTTCGCTTACGCAATCACTGCGCGGCTCCGGCAGGCTTTGGTCCTGAACTGGACCCCTTCCAGAGGGTGGGTCTAAGGTGCCCAACTCTCGTTCCTTCCGAGGACGGACGCGTGGGACATGGCGTCCGTATCCTCCGTGGCCTGTCAGCTGATCAGGTGACGGGGTGCCCTCCCGGTCACCTGCAGGCCCGACCTCAAGGTGGTCTGAGGTCGTTGCGTGCCAACGGCACCACAGTGTTGCGGCGGCCATGGCGTCTGCGGCGAGAAGGGAGCTGGCTCGTCGCCTCCCTTACTCTTTCTGCTGCCTCTTTGGCGGTCATGACGGTGTCACAGAAAGCAACCACCGCCCGCCAGGCGCTCTCGTTCTGGACCATGGATGATATCACAGCACGGAGCGAGAGCGTCTGCCCTCCTATTTGCGTGATCAACTCGCGCCTCTCCGAATCCCAAGCTGGGCAGGCCAGCAAAGTGTGCAGAGCACTGTCTTCTGGGGCCGTACAATGGTGGCACGCCTTCGTGATTTCACGTCCGATCCGGCACAGGTACGTCCCGAAACAGCCATGACCGGTAAGCACCTGTGTCAGTCGGTACGTGAGGTCTCCGTGCCGCCTCTCCATCCATTCCAAAAAGACAGGCCAGATTGCGGCTATGATGTCGTGCCCAGCAGAGGGATTTTGTAACTCTAACCGCCACTCCTCCTTAGCTGACACGTGAAGGTCCTCCCTTTTCTCTTTTAGCGACAGAGCGCTGCCCTGACTATGTGCCTGGTTGCGCCAGATGTACAAGAGCGCCAGGACTTTGGCTTCGAATTTCCAAGGCAGCGTCTGTGCGAGCAACATCGCCGCTTCACCGGAGATCGTGCGATAACCCCTTATTACTCTGACGGCTATTGCGCGCTGCGACTTATTAAGCAGCGCCGCTTTGCGAACCGTCAGGCTATTCCCCCATATTGGGGCACCGTATAAGGCCATAGATCGCACGATCCCGGCGTAGAGTCGCCTGCAGACGGCATTAGGGCCTCCAAGGTTGGGGAGCAGGGATGAAAGAGCCCCCGCGGTCTTCATCAGTTTGGGCGTCAGCTGCTGGAGGTGAGGTCCAAAGTTCCATCGGCTGTCCAGGACCAACCCTAAATATTTCAGGGTCGGCCTGATGCTAATTTGGACTCCACCAACCAAAATATGAGCGTTCTCAGGTGGCGCGTTCCGTCGCCCGTAAAAACAAATGGCTTCGGATTTGTGGAGGGCCACTTGGAGCCCTAGCCTCCTAATCCTCTCTACAACCTGGGCGACCCCTGCCGTGGCCAAGACTGCCGCACTTTCATAATTTTTGGCCTGCGCAGTGACGAGGGTGTCGTCAGCATAGCATATGCAGTTGACACCCCGTAAGAACTCTCCGCGCAAAACCCAGTTGTAGCCGATGTTCCACAAGACCGGACCCAGAACCGATCCCTGTGGAACACCGCGCGCCACCTCATGTGTTCCTAGACCCCCTTTACTAGGAAACACAATAACTCTGTCCGAGAGATAGTTGCCCAATATCTGCCTAAGGTACACTGGCACCCCGTGGTGCACGAGCGCCTCTCGAATACAGGACCAGGGAATGGAGTTAAAGGCGTTAGCGATGTCAAGAGACACCGCTAGTACCACCTCCCGACGCCTTACGGCCTCCTGGGCTAGGCTCCTTAGTTGTGAAATCGCGTCGATAGTGGAACGTCCCCGCCGAAAACCATATTGGTTTGCCGCAAGGTCCGGCCCCACGAGCGTCAGATGGTGGACGAGGCGGTCTGCAATTATCTTTTCAAAGATTTTGCCCACCTCATCCAGCAACACGATAGGGCGGTAGGCCGATGGAGAGTCAGCGGGGCGCCCCTCCTTTCTAAGCAGGACCATCTTTCCCGACTTCCAGATTGCCGGGAAATGGCCCTGCCGTAAGCACATACTGAGGAGCCTTAGGAGTCGTGGGCCCATATATTTGAGGGCCAGAACGAGTGCTCGACCAGGGACGCCGTCCGGTCCTGGTGCTGTATTCCGAACTCTGAGCCGGTCAGTAGCCGTCTGGAGTTCCTGCTCTGTTACCTCCGGGGTGACTTCGCCAGACATGGCGCGCGAATTAATTGCTATCGGTGGTGGGGCAAAGTTTGTAACCTGGCATTATAATATAGTTTTGAATGGTATTATTTGTTTTTAGGACAAATTAGTGATCATTATTTATTTGTAGTAAATTTTTCGCCACATTAAAGTTATATTTTCCTGTTGACCACGACCTGTCAGGAACGCATTCTCTAAGCGGCCTTACTGTAACGTGTGATTAGGTGACATTCTCACCATCAAACCATCATACTCTTAAGTTTCAGTTCCCAGTCGTATTACTCTAAAATAATGGCTTAGGTATATCTACCTATTACTTAAATTTGATTGTATATTTAAAATTAATTATGATTTATTACGTCGGGTAGGTAGGTGCCTATCAACAAAATTAGTTAAGTAACTATATCCAAGTTATGAAATAAATATGATTAAAAAAACACCCTGTATAAAATAGTATACAATACCGGTGGCTATGCTTATTAAATTTAGTTTATAAATTGCCTTTGTGCCCTTTAATTATGTGAAGGTGATTAATTTAAACACGTACTTCTCAACACGCTATTTTTTCGGTGCGCGTCAATCGCTTTAGTTTAGTGCTTTGTTTTGGTTATTTTAATTTATTTATGTGGTTATTAAAAATAACATTATTGTAGTAGGATAACATTATTAAGAAGTGCCTAAGGTTATAAGTTCTTATTATTTATTTGTTTTATCGCTTTTTTCCTTAGAATCAGGACAATTAATTTGACGACCTCCGTGGTCGAGTGGCGTACGCACCGGTTTTCAAGGTGTCGCTAGCTCTGAGGTTACGGGTTCAATCCCTGGACGGGTCAATGTAGAAACCAACTTGTCTACATTGCCTCGGGTCTGGGTGTTTGTGGTACCTTCGTTGTTTCTGAATTCCACTGCGACAGTAAAACATGGACAGTAAAAAAATAATAATTAGTCGGTTATTTTATCATACAATGTCAATTCTAAAAATAATTGAGCAGTCCAATAACTGAATGAGCGGTAAAAATGATGGAATGAGTTTAAAGAGCAAATTTTCAATAAATGGGAAGTTATTTATATTGCCGCAAAATAAAAAAGAATGAACTCAAGGAACATGTAGGTACTTGCCCAAACCTTTATAAAATGTAAATGTGTAAACATATAATTGGCCTGTCCATAGGTACGCTTGAAGTACGCCGTACCTCCAGTTGAAGTTAGCTTCAAGTCTTCAACTGGAGGTACGGCTTGTTAGGTTCGACTTTGTGACAGAGATCAATAGGTTAGGTTAGATATTGTGACCTTGCAACAGAGCGAGCGAAGCGAGCGACTACGTACGTAATTCAAAATTTGTCTTTCTTAACGATTGCGTGCTATATGTATATAGATAACATGTTGGTTTGTTTTTTTTTTTCAAAATAACCAACAAAAAAGACAAAAGTAATTTAATTTTTCATTACTATTTAAGTACTTCTTATTTTTTTTATTTTACCACCTCATTGTTTATATAATTGCTTAGAATAAGATTTCTTACCGACAAAGTTCAATAATTTTTTCCGCCCATTTAATTATTTTTCTGCTCAATTATATATTCACTGATCCATTTTTTTTTTTTACTACTTATTTTTGTTTACTTTACCGCTTAGTTTTAACTGCTGAACTAGTTATTAAACGTGCCATTTATAATTTTTAACTTACCATAACTGCTATTTACAACTGCCTCTTTAAATCAGTACCTAAGCACCTTAAATAATATTTTTCTACGTGTTACAATTTTAGCTAAGTAGGTACCAACTTACGTACCTTCCGACCTTGTTATGCATACAGATTATATTAGGCGCACATTTAACTAGCTCATAAACTTCTTGATGAGAATTTCAATCAAATCTCTTCAATTTTTTCTGTAATAAAATTACAAGGTTCTTGCAAATTGTAAATGCGTTGTTAAATTGCTCAAATTTATTGGTCGAAGCAGACACTTCCCGTCACATACCACGTGCATGGACACAAGTGTACAGTTCGCAACGACCGGGCAAAGTTCCAAATCTGCACCATAACTGATTTTCACGAGGGAAACGTAATTTGGTTATTGGGTCAGGTTCCGTAGGTTTCGACGCTCGAAGCCGTACTTGTGGCCACTAGATCACCGCCGCTTTAATTAAAACGTCCAAATTATTCAGATCGAATCGGCAGAAAAACAAATAAGTGTTCCCTTGGCCCAGATATACAGGGTGACTGGTAATTAGTGACCGATGCTTAAACACTTGATTGTACTCATGATTACAAACACCTTTCCCAAAGAAACTTTTTTTGTATACTCATTAGTTTTCTTTTTATCACTATAACAAAATTGCTGGCGCGCGTGCAAAGTTCAAACTTCGCGCGCGCGCCGTCGCCCGATCAGCTGTTAGCGGCGAGGCCCCGCGCTCGCGTTGTCTATGACACAGGCAATGTACCTACATGTTAAATAATATTATTAAATTGTTAATGACTACTGAGCCCTCTTTCTCTCTCCTAATGTTGCTGCGCCCGACAGGGTTCTTATTGAACTTTTACCTTGTTATGTAATAGATAAGGAATGCAATAAAGACTTAGTAGTTGTTTCGATAAAATAATATCCGAGACTAGTATTTTGGTACTTTACGCGCGCGCGCTACTACAATAAATACATAATCTTTATAACTTACACTCCACTTTAAAAACTAACTACGACTACTTATAAACCAACTTCAGGCGTTTGTTTTTATTACTTTTACGATGGATGTTTAGAAACGATTTGAAAGATACCACTACATTATTAACTGATTTGATACTTACTCGACACTGGGCATTATTCAATTTATTCCAAGTTTCCCATCACACTTATCTAGGCTTTGGACTAGCAGTCTAAAGCAAAACGTAGGTATTTTATAATTAGTCTCGTTGCTAAACTTCGCATTAGACTGGCGTGTTTTAAAAATTGGAATCAACTTGGCTATTTACAACGATAAATTATTACTTAATCAGATACCTATTATGATTTTAATCAACTAAGTTTTAACTCACATTAATTGTTGGATGTGTCCACCTTGCACTTCAACACACTTATTCGCACGTTTTATAATGTGAGCATGCACTCGCCGCAGAGTGTTAGTGTCACTTTTCACTATTTCGAAACAGTTTTCGATCCTAGTTTTTAGTTCATCGGAAGTATTGACTGGCCCATCACGATACACTAGGTTTTTCACGTGCCCCCACAAAAAAAAGTCCAGCGGTGTTTAATGTGCAGCGCGTAAAAATGTTTTTGGGGTTGGAAGAGTTCTTGTTGGGTACAAAAGATGATACAATCGTCTTGCTGCTTCACCATTACCCCCTTACGAATAGTAGCACATCACCATATCACTGTACTCACTCGCGGTGTAGTTGTACGGCAGAGCGCGCGGGCGGGGTGGCAAAAAATAAACAAACAATGCGCATGCGACACGCTTCCCGGACCAACTGTTTTTATACCTACGTCACTACTGCATGGCAAGGGGCGCGGTGCGGGCGGGGGAAAATGGCTACTACATTGCCGGCGGCATCGACAACGCGGGCGCGGGGTCTCGCCGCTAACAGCTGATCGGGCGACGGCGCGCGCGCGAAGTTTGAACTTTGCACGCGCGCCAGCAATTTTGTTATAACGATAAAAAGAAAACTAATGAGTATACATAAAAAGTTTCTTTGGGAAAGTTGTTTGTAATCATGAGTACAATCAAGTGTTTAAGTATCGGTCACTAATTACCAGTCACCCTATATTTCAGGGCTGTTTGCTGCGATCAAAACTCGTCTATTGTTCCATTTCGAGTGGCAAATTATAAGTGGTCACGCAAATCGTGATTCAGTGTTAGACGCGCACTTCTGTCCGCTTTTGTTTTGTTCACGAGGTTCTAGTAGTGGCACTTTGTACTAATAAAGGAATATGGAACATCGTTCTTTTAAAATGTCGGTGAAGTTGGAAATAATAGCCTGTAAAACTCCTTTAAAGCAAATAGAGTCGTGTGCATGTTTAACATAGTTTTCAACAGTGAGCTATCACACCACATGTAATAAAAGTTTTTATTTATAGCAGGCCTAAGTAATTCAATTCAAGTGATTTCAGGCACCTTAAGGATGTTTTAATTCATTTGCACCATCTAAACCTATGAAATAGTTACCTAGCCTTTTTTTTAGAAGTACAGCCAGCAAAAAGCTTCATAGGTTTTGTTTGTTTATCAAGTAGGTAACTTACATGTTTCTGATGCTGGCGCCTTCTGTACCATAAATCTTTAAACTCTTTCAGGCTAACTCTAACACATACTTTTCAGTGGGAAATTTGAAACCAAAAGCTTCTTTAGCGCTAGATGGCACGCCCCTCGCTTTCTAAGTTGCCCACGAGATGGCGTTACTTACTCCAAGCACGGCAAAGCCGCCAAGTTTTACAAACTAATGATTATAACGTGCCTTTTCCGGCAACGTTGGGACTTGGGTTCTACCCGGAATGTCCTCGATACCTATTTTGCATTTTCACGTATACATCGTATTTTGTTGCTTTAGATTCGTATTTTTACAAAAGGACCCCTTTTCCTAAACTTTGTAACCGAATTTGCGTACTTTTCCGTTTATAAATGGGGATAAGTAAACATTCTTGGTGTTACAAAGAAAAAACGTAAATAGCAAAGCAGAAGGGTTGCATTACTGCAATCCCTCTGCCTTGCTATTTATGTTTTCTTTAATATAATGTATACCTACTTACATCCCTCAATTTATTCATCAGCCAGAAAATGATTTAATTATGTAGGTACTTTGTTGCTACTAAAATACTGAACTCAACAAAGTAGCTTGTATGTCAAAGTGGTTGTCCCCGAGAGTGGTGGTAAGCCAGTGCTCCTTGCACTGGCTTACCACCACAACTTCCACATTTAGCCTGTCTGATCAAATGGTTACTAACTTAATTTTAAGCAATTATACTAACAACTTTTGTATAAAATATGTATGTTAGTCTGTAAGGTATATGTCTATGGGCCTGAGTAGCCTGAGAATAAATGATTTATTATTATTTTTATAAAAGTGGATGTCGACGTGTCGTGGCTACTCAGGTCACAGAAACTAAGGAATTATGAAACTGTCGTGTTGGTCCGTAGAATGACTCTTCAGTTTCTGCGCAAAGGATTTCCAATTTGAAACTCACTCAACCAATGTTTCTAATCGATATTTTTAATCTCCTTAAAAGTGCCGCTTTTGGCATTGTCAGAGGGTACCAACATTTTCCTTTCAGACATTTTCGAAGACAAAAAGTATATTGCATTTTTTTTGTCTGCACAACTTAAGCTGACGTTTGTTAAATATTGATGCATTTTATAGTTAACCGTTCAACTTTATCTTGTTTATTTTCATAACGAGAAGCAACGAGCATTGATCGCCACATTTGCATGCATTTTAGTACCATTTCTATACAAAAAATAGTTTTGTATATTTGATAAGTATAGAATTCAGCAATTAATTAATTAGAGTCCAATAAACAAAAATACTGTTACGGAAATTATATATTTTCTAAGTAAAACATCCGACATCTTTGATCCAAATAACATGACGTAACATGTACCATAAGCAACGCATCGCTCTTAGCATGTCGCATTATGAGATGACGATAAAAACGTTGTTTGGCAGGATCAGGTGGCACTTCGAGTGTTGTCGTTACGGAAACCATGCGTTGTAAGGGTTGACCCCGAGCGGAGCGTGCCCCACTTTCTAGTGGGACCAACTTGGACCTGAAATGTGAAAACTTAAAAGCTAAACTTAAAACATTTACTCTGAAACAAATACAATGTAACGTTGTACTGTAAACATACTGGTTTATTTTGTAGAAGCTAAAGGGTACAGATACTACTGTGTAGTTTATAAAGTTTTTATGGTAAGTATACACGTTTAAAGTACAATGTTACAAACTTATATAAGACGTGTTACAGTGCATACTTGTATCATATATTTTTTTTAAATAACATATAAACAATATATTCAAAAACAAAAAAATAAATTGCCCAAAAATAATAAAAATAGTAATAATAATAATATTCCGGGACATCTCACACACGGTTATCTGATACCAAGCTAAGCAGAGCTTGTGTTGTGGTAACCAGGCAACTGATAAACATTAAATATATTTCTAAATCTATACTTATAATATGTAAATCTGTAGAAATGAAAATTCTGTACATTGAAAATATCAAAAAAATAAATGGCGGGGGGTGTTACTAGACCGACACCGAACCAAAAAGTGTGAAAAAAAAATATTTGTCTGTCTGTCTGTCTGTTTGTTCAGGTATCACGCAAAAACTACCGGTTCGATTACGATGAAACTTGGTATAATTATTCTTTATTATCCTGGGCACCATACTGGGTAGTTTTTATCCCGGAAAAGTATAAACAATAAAAAACAAACTTAATTTTGCGGTTAAAAACTCATTGATAAGTTTCGTCATCCACGCGAACGAAGTCGCAGGCACAGCTAGTACATACATATTATAGATAAATTACACCCAGACAACCAGAACAAATGATCGTGCTCATCACACAAACATTTGTCCTGGGTGGGAATCGAACCCACGACCTCCGGTATAGCAGTCAGGGTCACTAACCACTAGACCAACAGGCCCGTCAAGTACTCAAAATGAAGTCGGTTTCGAGGAGCCGTTTACAAATAAAAATGTGACAAGTGTCCCGACTGCAACGACTATTATAAATTCGCTTTTTTTAACCTAACAGTTCGTTTTTTATTGGCAGTTATAGTGCTAAGGTTTCAATTATTTAAACACCTTTTGAGGTACAGCACCCTAAAAATTGGCACAATATTTGACTGTACATTGTTACACAGAGGAATAGCCTTTGTCCTGCCGGAGTGCTAGTCCTTTCCGTTTTGCTAGAGACTGGGCAGGAACTCTTTCGTCTATAGCTTGTTATTTTTTAAGGTTGCAAAAGGATTTAATAAAATCCATTATAGTATCACTAAAAGTTTATAAGATAACTTTATCTTGGAACATTCACATATTTTTTTTTTACTTTTTCCTATAACGTTTTGATAAACGCCATACAATGAGTACTTAGAGCCTAAAAAACCTTTGCGACTACTTATTTTTACCATGAGAGGTAATATATATTTAATTTAATAGGACCTAATAATAAAGAGTTTTGTGCTCGTTACCTAAGGCTCCATTAAGTGATGTTCCTGTCACCCTTTGTAAATCATTAATTATGTTTATCTATTTTTCACCTTCAGATAGTAGGACGTTTTTTATTATCTTTTATATAACAAAGATCCAATCTAAATTCCATGGAAAATAAACATACTGGCATTAGCATTTAACAAAATATGATGATTAGCTGTCAAAAATATTAATCATAGTCATGAACAAAAAAAAACTGCTGATTAAAATCGAACGATTTAAAGCAGGTGAATATAAATGTAACCTACACTGCAGCGTAACAAGTGCAACTGCAAACGGCATTAGTTAAGTTAACTTCACTCCGTTTCAACTTGAACAAACTTTTAAAACAAAATTATACTTCACTGTCCCGTCGACAAAGTGCGCTGTCAAAAACTGCATATACATGATGTCTCCAACAAACGTGACTGAACTGTAAAAAAACAACTGCAAAAGCCATTAAAACTATACAAATAAACAAAATATAATAAGGAATAAGTACTAGAACTATGCAAATGTAATAAATATTCCTAACCGTATTTGTGCCCAGTGATAATCAAATGTATCCCATTTGCAAATTCAGTGGCAACCAGGTCATATATTTATAACATTAGATAAAATTATCATAATGTGATATAAGCATTCAATAGAGGCGTTTTATTACGCTTCACCGATAAATCCGGATAGGTAATCTGTTAAACTAACGTAACATTACACAAGATCTATTATAAGAAAAATAATCAATACAAAAAAATATATTTAATAATTTTATCTCGTAGCCCGTTTTGTGCTTCTTGAGGCCCTGTAGACATACTTTAATACAACACTAAAATGATTACACCAAGCACCTAAAACCATATTACGGCGTTAAGGGTCGTATAGCATAAATTTCGTAATACATGAACCCGTTGGATCCGTATAAACTCTAATTAATTAATAATTTTAAAATAACGCTGCAGGTAAAGGGTTAACCTTCTACGAACACCATTTACCGGCCTTAAAATACCGTTACGTATGAATTCAAATAAACCGTTATAGTTTAGCTAGCATCAACAACGATGAGGATCCGTTTTTCATACGTTACAAAAATGAAAACTGTGCATAGAATAGAGAAGGGCGCACGTTCCCAGCGGCCGGCGAGCGCCAGCCGCGTGCTTGATGGATGCGTGGGGCTCAGCACGTAGGGAGAGCACCGGCGCGCGCGTTGTGACTCACGCGTGCTCATGATGCGGTGCTGGGCAGCCAGCGCGCATGTGCCGACCAGCTTTATGTAACCACGGCCCGATCTGAACCCGAACGCGATCCATGGACTAACGTCCGTTAGGAAACTTTACTCATTCATCTTTTCCCTAAAAGCGGGGTGCGGGGTTGGGGCCGCGCTGCGCTACGCCGCGCGTGTTACATAACCGTGGTGGAGGGCGACGCCGATTCCAAGTCGAACCGCCCTGGAGCGCGGACCTGCCGCTGGTTGCGCCGCACACGAGCTCGCACCCTCGCCGCATTCGCACCGCTCGCCGAGCGCGCGCGAGTTGTTCCGCCGCCGGTCGCGCCAACCGACACCTCCCGCGCTACCTCCGGACACTTCGATAGCTTTGTTCTTAACACTTTTCAAGTCTAGATCTTAAACTTTGATAGTCGGTTGTTGACTTCTAACTTCCCACCGAAGGCGGTAAGCCATTTGTTTACTTACAATAATTCTTTACTGTTTATTTTTTCATCAGCTCTGCTACATCCTATGTTATATAACATTTTATCATCGCTTTTGCTGCCCTCATTTTTTTAAATTAGTTTTAGGATTTGCAGCTGGGCGATTTAATTGCTAAATAATGGCAATTATTAAAAACGTATTTATTTAAAAGTGCAATAATTATTTATTCATAAAATAAGTTAAATCCGGTTGCATACAAAATATTTTAAACTGTTCGAAACAGCTCAACGTTCCTCCATATAAAAGAAATCAACGAGTTTTACGTTACAAGTTAAAAGTAAAGTGCTTTATTTAAGTAGCCTGGCGAAAACACTTTGCCGCCTTTAGCTAAAAGCGCAATTTTACGCACAATACACAAGTTATTTTCATAAAATATTTCAATATATCAAACAATTTTAATCCACGGCTGTGAACTTTAGAGTGTTTCATAAATATTTAGGTAGCATAACGTGAATTCGTAGGCCTACGGAGTTTCGTAGCAAGTTGTAAATTCGTAGAGGTCTAATAAAGCGGCTATCATTTTTGCGCGGCTCCACTACGGAGGCAGGGTCGTGATTAATGCTCCGCTGCCTGTCTGCTGCTCACTGATCTGTCTACGACATATTATCTCGTAAAGGCAACAGTTATTGTTTGGGACCAACAAAGCTTATATTGTACAGCCCCGTAGTAGCTACGACGACGGTTATTCCTTGTTCTAGGTTTGAATATGTTTTATGTTTTAACAAATATAAAACAAATTTTGAATTAAAAGTTTATATTCAAATTAGAATTAAATGGTGAAAGCTGAAAGTTTCAATCATAGAAAACGTGAAAATAGTATATATTTATCCACATTTCGTCTCCGTGTTACAATTTAAGCAAATGTTATTCAGAATCCGTACAGCCAAGATTTCCATTTTATAAAACTTGATTGCAAACTTTTGAAACATTCCGACCGTGTCGTGTTTTAATAGCAATAGGCAAAGGATTTTAATTCTCCGCGCAGATGTTCACTTCGCCAGATATAAATTCGCAAGTGTAATTTGAAATCTCAAACACCTGCATGTGTACAAATGTGAGAGGACATTAAATTCCTCTTATTCTGATTTCGTTCTCCATTTAGCAACGAAAACATGAGTACTTTTTATTTCGACTTTGTTGCACAAACGTTTAAACGGGCCGCCGCGCGCCGCCGACGGCGACGGCCGCGGCTTCTAACAAGTGAAAATTAGTTAAAAAGAATAATTACCTCTTACTGCAGAGTTATAAAGGAAATGAGATTAGCTTTGCACATTTTATTCCTAATGCTATAAAGGGAGTGTAATATAACGGAAAGCTTTGTGTGCTTCGCATTCAAAACATTTTGAATGAAACGGGAAATAATCGCGTATTGTTTCACATGAAAAAGGTCGAATGGTTAACATTGAGAGCTTTCGTACAGTTGCCTTTATGTTACCACAAGCTAATCCATCAAACAGTCACATTGATATGTATGGTAATATGCATGTGTGTTTTGGATGACGTAAATAATAAAAATAACTTGGGAATTTCACTCATGAAATATTGTAGGTACTCCGATAAACATGCTTTTAGTTATCAGATGATATCTGTTCAGTAATCGTAAGTGCATCGGCGCGATGGTCGGTTATCACGAACCTTTTTACTTTTTCGGATTAAAGTTTATCGAATTTACGTTCCTTTGTTCTTTAGTTTGCTCTTTAAGAGCCAGTGTTATATATAAATCCCGACGGCACTACATGTATGTAAAGTTAGTAATTTCTTCTATTCGGTTTTCATTTGAACCCAAAATTAAATGACCGAGATAAAGTCACGTTTTATACCACATTCATCGTTACGGTTCCGTATAATGTTGAATAAACATATTAAAAGGTTGAAATAAATGTTTCGGTTCATTTGTGAAAATACACGGAAACGTTTACCCGTCCAAGTAGGTTTCTGTTTGGGGAAATATTTTTATATTTTACCTATCTCCCGCTATAAGAATTTGTTCTTCTTATATTTAAACGCTTCTGAATTACTCCAATTTGTCAAGTGGTACTTGACATTCTCGACATTACTTTTCGCTAAGTCATCATTACTGATGTATCTGTATTTAAGTCAATGGCTATAGATAAATTAACCATTGGCACATAAATGTAAAAAAAACAACTTCAATGAAAAAACAACTGAATCAATTTTAATGTTTATATGGCATCTACTCTGAGGTAAAAATTTCGAAATCAGTACACATTTGCCGTAGATATCACGTCACATGCATACAAATAAATCATAAAGTTGAATTGAGAACCTCCTCTATTCGAAGTCGGTTGACAAGTGCAATATATTAGCTTGTAGGCGGATAGAAGTTCATGTGTTTTAATAGTAATCGCGTTAGTGAAATGTTGCAACCATAAGCTTACAGCGCGCAGTGGTTAGGCGACAGTGGCTCGGTAGCCGGCCCGCATCCCGGCCACTGAACATGAACCGTTCTAACGCTGTCATATTGATATTATCTTTATTGTTTGCATACTGCTTTTGTATACTTAAGGTAGTTGTTAGGTAAGCTTTTACGGCTTTCGTTTATTTTTTGTAATGTCTAGAGAACAAAAATTTGGTTTAAATAATAGGTGTTATTTTGCAAATGGTATGCAAGATAACTACAATTAGGTACGAACTAATTCTAAACTGATTCGCTTTGCAAAAGAGTGGCAATAAACGAAGAAATAAGATGATCATAATAATAAAAATCTTTATTTTCTCATCATTTTAGAAAGTTACAGACATATTTTATACACGTTATATGGAGACTGGTGTCTGTAGTAGGTAAAACCTGTGAGACAGGACAGATCACCAGGCCATCCCTCCGTTAGCTCGGTAAATCAGTAAAACATAAATTACTAACAAAATTATTAAACACTAGCTGTGCCTGCGACTTCGTTCGCGTGGATGACGAAACTTATCAATGAGTTTTTAACCGCAAAATTAAGTTTGTTTTTTATTGTTTATACTTTTCCGGGATAAAAACTACCCAGTGTAGTGCCCAGGATAATAAAGAATAATTATACCAAGTTTCATCGTAATCGAACCGGTAGTTTTTGCGTGATACCTGAACAAACAGTCAGACAGAAAGACAAACATTTTTTTTTTCACACTTTTGGGTTCGGTGTCGGTCTAGTAACACCCCCCGTCATTTTTTTTTTGATATAATATTCAATGTAGATACAGAATTTTCACTTCTACAGATTTATTACCTATCTTATAAATAAAATTCTCGTGTCACAATGTTAGTTACCATACTCCTCCGAAACGGCTTGACCGATTTTTATGAAATTTTTTAAGCATATTCAGTAGGTCTGAGAATCGGCTACTATCTATTTTTCATACCCCTAAGTGGTAGTAGGTAGGTAGTAGGCAGGTGCTAGGTAGAAAAAATTGCATTGCAACGCATGCCGGGTACAGTTAGTAAGTATAGATAAAAATAAAGTACAAAATAGTTAGTATAAAATAAAATGAAATTCAAATTGCAGACTTAAAATAATAACAATTTTTTAAATAAAATTATCAGTTATAACAAAGGTAACATTTTGTGTGTGTGTGTGTGTGTGCGTGTGTGAGGGTGTGTGTGCGTGTGTGTGTGTGTGTGTGTAAGGGTGTGTGTGTGCGTGTATGTGTGTCAGTGTGAGCATTTTATTATATTTATTTTAAGGGTTTGAGTAGAAAAAGGAGTTACAATTGTCTCCTGCCGCATTGATATGCGTATAAATAATAATTTGTACTATCATTAAAAAGGGTCTTTAGGTTCTTTCTTAGTACTTAGCCGGTTTACTAGACTTTTAGCGTAATTCCTGAACGACAGAACTTATTAAAACTTAGGAATTTGATCTTTGAAAAAATTGAAACTTTTTTAACTTGCGGTACAAACCTGATACTTCAACTAAAACAAACTAAAAGTGATTCTATTTTTAACCGACTTAAAAAAAAAAGGAGGTTCTCAGTTCGCCCTTACATATGTATGTGTTTGTATGTATGTATGTATGTTTGTCCGCGATTATTCCGTGATTGGCTGAACCGATTTTGATGCGGTTTTCAAAAAATAATTTGTTAGATCAACGAGAAGGTTATCATTTAACCGACTTGAAAAAAGGAGGTTCTCAGATTGACCTGTATGTATGTATGTATAAACGCGATTATCTCGACTTGACTAAACCCATTTTAAGTAGGTAAGTAAACAAAGTATCAAACACTAAAAAGTATTAAATAAAAAAAAAACTTAAAAAAAAAGAGAACCGCCTTCAAAAAGCCGATTCACTGAAAAGTATGAAATAATTTTAAATAATCCTGATAATATAGTATTAAAATTTGCTATTAGCGGCTGACACCGACTCCAAAAATAACAATAATTGTGCTTGAAGTATAATTATACTTATAATCCAAATATTTTGGTTATTTGATAAGCAGTACATTTAAAATTATTTCATACTTTTCAGTGAATCGGCTTTTTGAAGGCGGTACTCTTTTTGTTTTAAGTTTTTTTTTTATTTATAAACAAGTTTCGGACCAACTTTACAAGATATATCCACCGTCCCGCATGTACGGCGGCGGGCCCTAGCCTCGAAACTGTGTGCTCTGCTCAAACTCCATCGTCTACGCTTCACTAAATAAACCAATTAATTCAGGCGATTTTGATTCCAAGTGAAATGAATTATCTACAATCGATGATTCCGTACAACAACGGATTCACTTACAATAATTACACGCTACTCGAGTGTGACGTAAATTGAGTATAGCAATTACCCCAACACCTATCAAGGTACGGCTGTGGGGAACAAAATTTAAACGTACGGTTTTTCAGTGTTCATAAGTTCATTACTCTACACATTTTCATTTAGCGTTGGGCAAAATATTCGTGTAAACTGTTGGGTAAAGTTATGTAAGTAGATAATGTGTCGCGTGTAAGTTTGTACATCGTAATATTGTAGGAGCCTAGTGGCGGCTGTGTACTCAAAGGCGGCGGCATGAATATTACGGGTTTACGGCTGAACAAACTGAGCTAGACGTTAGCGGTGACAGGGAAACACGTGCGTGTGAATAACGCGAGATAGAAAAGTTTTAGCCTAATGAATATTTACTGTGAGAAGTTCACTACGTCTCCGCGGAGGGCAGTAAATTGCAATCCCATGGCGCCATCGTAACAGAATATACGCGCTTGAATAAACATAAACTAGAACCGAGAGTTTAATACAAACAGAATAATATTGTGATTTGAGGTTCCGCTGTTACTTTGTAAAGAAAGTTAAAGTTTGAGATACCTTATTTGGTGGAGGGAAATTAAATGGTGTGTATTGGTAGATGGGTTCTGCAGTGGGGACACTTGACGCTCGCTCGGTCCGGGCCGCGTCCACCGCTGTTGGTTTAGGTCGCTTCATGATTGTTGCGCCCCTCGCGGACGAAAACTCCTTTTGAAATTAAACACTGATGTAAGATTCCAATTAAAATAACGTCAAAACTTTGCTCTTTATTTAATTCACTGGCAACTCCCTTTATATACAGTACTGGACACGTTCTGTAAACGTGTTTGAAATAGTTAGTAGCAGATATAGGTCCATTTCATTATTTGTTTTCAACAACATTCGGCCAAAACATAAATGAATTGTGGCATATAGATATAGCGAACCCAAATGTTCATTTAGATATAAGCAATTATCAACAAGTCACTATTATAATAACTACTAATGGGATAGCTATGCTTTTATTAAAAATTTGTTATTCGGATTTTACTGAGTTCACATCACGCGAAATCCTCACTTTTGTTTATTAAAAAACAACACCACCGGCTTTTCTATCGTAAAAATGATTTCTAAATTAAATTTTGTTGAACTTTGAACGAACTGAATTTTTTGCAAAACAATTTTTGAAATAATGCAATGGACGAATTATTATGAATGCAAAATTCAAATGTACGAACAAATTGTCTTCCCATTTCAATATTAATTGGAGAGATGCCTTGACCGATACAGAGTCAGTTCCGCAGTACTACACAATTAGAAGTGTCCCTATCAAGATCGTGTTTTTAATAAGCAAGAAGGAAAATAACCTTCTTATTTCCTTACTGTATATTTATGTAGAGTTTTTAAAGAGTATAACGAATCCTTTATAGATAAGTACACGAAGAAGACAAAGCAAAACACAGACAAAGCAAAACGAGTAGCTCTGATTTGAGGTGTCAAGAGTAAAATGTGCAAAATGTTCCGCGGTTTCGGGAGGAATGCTTTTAAGTGGATGTTTGCTGCACCGAACACACAGGAAGTTGCATTTACCACAAACCGGACCTTGTATTAGCCGCCTACTTACTGCACACAGTTTTTAATAAAATACGGGCTAAATGTATTCTCTAATATCCGTAGCTGTTGCGGATGGCAGGCGCTGATAGTCGCTTCGTGCACAATATTAATACACCACCGCATCTCTCTGAAACTGTTTCTACATTTCCTAAGTGTTTTGTACGTTTAATATGCAATATTGATTCAGGCGATTGTGCTCTGAGGACCTAAATATATAGATTTAATTTAAAGTTTCGCTAGCGGTGAATAATGGAGTTTACCCTTTGCTTCGCAGCTTTTTATCGCTTTCAGTTACACTGTTTTTACCGTAGATCCGTTTGACCTTGTACAGTATTTCAGGGTTTGTCTAGTAAGATGAAGCATTATCGCAGTAAGCCAAGCTTAGCCTGTAAGCTAGAAGGTCTAGTAATCTTCTTTTTAGTATTATGTTACAGTTACGGTAAAAAATTTAAGATTTTTATGCTTCAATCGTGTATCTGGGATCCGGTGCACTCTAGTGACTTAATGATGTCACACCATGTAAGCTTTGTTTATCATGCTTATAGACATTTTACTTTAAAGAAAAAGTTGACCTTCTAACATACCAAAGAAATAAATGCGATATACGTATGTTTAGTGAAAGCTCAGCATTGTATTTCTTTATGTAATGCCGTTCGGTAGCTATCAATCGTGGTAATGGCCGACCAATATGAATAGGTCTTAATTTATAGCGGCCAGCGCAGGGGGGGGGGGGGGGGAAATCATATTATGAATTCATGAAATGGTATTTCGTTTTCTCGCAATTCGTAGTGTACGGCAAATTAATAAACTTGTCAGCTATCTGAGGTTGATTGTAAAGGGAAAAATACATTTTAATGATGTATAAGCAATTTGAATTCTGCTAGGAATTCAATAATTCTGCAATACGACTAGTTTAGTCCACAGATCTGTGGAGGACATAAATCCTGGGTACGTAGTTCTTATTGACTGTGCAAATCAAATAAAAGGTCAGTCGTCGACTAGAACGAATGGCGCTTTAAATTCAGTTTTCTTTGTTTTCCAACAATATTGCCGTACGCTTATAGATTTTAAAATTGATCGATCGATTTAAGATCGATCGATTTAAAATCGATTTGAAGAGAAAGCGTACCTCTTTTTAATCTTACTTTTATGGTTAGTTTTTGTAAATTTAATTCATCTTCTTTAAATATTAATAACTTACGCATTCAGTTACTTTAATAGTTACTTGAAGGATGTCTTATAATCAATTTAAGTTTGTCTCAGAAATTGGGAGTTTGTTTACTTTACTCGATAATAAGGAAAACCTTGAGTTACCTTTAACGACTCTGAGTACAGCAAAATGCTACGAAGGTAGCTCTAAGTTATGAACTATGAGTTGGTCAATAGTTGTATCTTAAATGAATTTAAACTTTATTACAAGTTATTCTAGTGACTGTCAGTACAATCTAAAAACAGTTTTGATTACAACTTGATAACCCTTTGGGTACGTTTTGAGGTTATCTACTTATTACATTATGACAGCTGTATTTAGAAGATGATTTAGTTTTAGTTTTATATTAAATTATAACAGTAGGCACTATAGGAACAAAATTTAAATATTTGTCAAGTGCGATATTTGCAAGTATACCGAGACCGATACCGATATATATCGAAGGATCGATGCTCGAAGTTGTTCAAGAGTATATCTACCTAGGGCAGGTCATCAAGCTTGGTAGAAACAACTTCGAGCGGGAAGTCGATCGGAGAATTCAGTTAGGCTGGGCAGCGTTTAGCAAACTACGTCGAGTCTTCTCTTCGCCTATACCGCAATGCCTGAAGACGAAAGTTTACAACCAGTGCGTCCTACCTGTTATGACTTACGGTGCCGAAACGTGGACATTAACGGTTGGACTAGTCCACAAATTTAAAGTCGCGCAGCGGGCTATGGAGCGAGCTATGCTCGGAGTCTCTTTGAAGGATAAAATTCGTAATGAGGTCATCCGACAAAGAACCAAGGTAACCGACATAGCTCGTAAAATTAGCTCGCTGAAGTGGCAATGGGCTGGCCATGTCTGTCGAAGGACCGATAGCCGTTGGAGCAGACGAGTCCTAGAATGGAGACCGCGACTCGGCAAGCGTAAGGTAGGACGCCCCCCCGCCAGGTGGACTGACGACCTGAAAAAGGTCGCTGGAGGGGACTGGATGCGGAGGGCGGAGGACCGGGTGTTGTGGCGCAAATTGGGAGAGGCCTATGTCCAGCAGTGGACTATGATTGGCTAAATGATGATATTTGCAAGTTAAATCTACTTTTTTTTTTAAGTTGGTATGTGATTGTTAAGTTTTTTTTTAATAAATCTACTTTACCACATTTAACTTAAACACTTATGTACTGATTCCAAATAAAATTATTTTTCTTATGTTTCCAAACATAAGTCTTTTTCTTAGTCCTCTAATACAACGATATCTTCTGCTTATAACAAAATTTACTCTAAAAAGTTACCATACAAATGGCCCATAATTTTTTATTTCCTCGATACCCTGAAGTATGTAACGAGCGAAGAGAGCGAAATGTATGAAGTGCATATTCCATATAATTTGATAACCAAACGTCTCTTCAGCTTTAAAACTCGACACCTTTTTGGAATAACCTAGATCCGTTTATTTATGCAAGTTGACGGATTGTCCATGGGCTAAAACTGTTATATACTCAAGATACATTTTAGTAGTATAGTATCCACATTATGTGATGATGATATTTAATTACACATTAATTTAAAATAATCGATTTACATGAAAATAGGGGGATAATACCACCACTCTCCCTATTGATGTCAAAAACATTTTTTAATAGATTTACAACTGCCTGTATAAGAAAGAAAGAAACATGTAGTCGAATTGAGAACCTCCTCCTTTTGATCTCGGATAATAAAAAAAGGGCCTGTTGGTCTAGTGGTTAGTGACCCTGACTGCTATACCGGAGGTCGTGGGTTCGATTCCCACCCAGGACAAATGTTTGTGTGATGAGCACGATCATTTGTTCTGGTTGTCTGGGTGTAATTTATCTATAACTAGCTGTACCCGGCATGCGTTGCAATGCAATTTTTTCTACCTACTACCTACCTACTACCTACCTACTACCTACCTACTACCTACCTACTACCTACCTACTACCTGCCTACTACCTGCCTACTACCTGCCTACTACCTGCCTACTACCTACCTACTACCTACCTACTACCTACCTACTACCTACCTACTACCTACCTACTACCTACCTACTACCTACCTACTACCTACCTACCTACTACCTACCTACCTACCTACTACCTACCTACCTACCTACTACCTACCTACTACCTACCTACTACCTACCTACTACCTACCTACTACCTACCTACTACCTACCTACTACCTACCTACTACCTACCTACTACCTACCTACTACCTACCTACTACCTACCTACTACCTACCTACTACCTACCTACTACCTACCTACTACCTACCTACTACCTACCTACTACCTACCTACTACCTACCTACTACCTACCTACTACCTACCTACTACCTACCTACTACCTACCTACTACCTACCTACTACCTACCTACTACCTACCTACTACCTACCTACTACCTACCTACTACCTACCTACTACCTACCTACTACCTACCTACTACCTACCTACTACCTACCTACTACCTACCTACTAACTACCTACTACCTACTACTACCTACCTACCTACCTACTACCTACCTACCTACTACCTACCTACCAACTACCTACCTACCTACTACCTACCTACCTACTACCTACCTACCTACTACCTACCTACCTACTACCTACCTACCTACTACCTACCTACCTACTACCTACCTACCTACTACCTACCTACCTACCTACTACCTACCTACCTACTACCTAATTGTTTTTTTTTTTTTTAATGTACAAAAGTATCCTATGTCCGTCTCCTGGCTCTAAGCTACCTCCCCACCAATTTTCAGCCATATCGGTCCAGCCGTTCTTTAGTTATAAATAGTGTAACTAACACGACTTTCTTTTATATATATAGATATGTATGTATTTAGAAATATATAAGTATGTTTATCAGTTGTCTGGTTACCATAACACAAGCTCTGCTTAGCTTGGGATCAGTTAACCGTGTGTGAGTTGTCCCGGAATATTATTATTATTATACTTATTTACACTTTTTTAAAGATTGATTTAGTTAATTACATAATCAAATATGTTCTACCTACCTAATCTGAGTTTACTAAAGAAGGGTAGGTACTGGAATAATTTTTGTTTGCCTACGTCATAATTTATGGTAATAATTCATCTGATTTAGGTCACAACAATCTATATTTAGACCAATTTTATTCACAAACAAAGTGTCAGTTTGATAGTGCTGTCGTTTAGCATACACGTGTTCATATTCAAAGTTTTTGACACCTTCGACGGGTTTTAACCATCAAATAGCATGTGTAAATGAAATAAACGCTTTATAATTTATTGATAAATTATCGGTAAATTAAAGGGGGAAGTGCATGAAGGACGTTGTTAATGAGTTAGATTATAGGGTAGGTGTCTGGCAAGTGTTGTGGTGAATAGGTTAGGTCGCTGTCGGCAGCAGGTGTGGTGGTGACAGAAGTTCTCAGGCCCGAGGCGACATTGCAGTAAGTACGTCACCAGAATAATTGCTCGAGTTGACACCATATGTTTTTCTAAGAAACATTTACCTTCTAAGCTAGAAGTGTGAACATATTCACACTAATAGTGGAAGAAAATGGGGCAGTAATCAATATTCAGGGTTCTCTTGTGTACGTGTGTTTTAGATTTTTGTTTCTATGACTTCTTGAAATAAATCACCGGACGCTATTGACCTCTGTAGTCTAATTTAAATCCGTTTGCAAGCAATTTTTGAGATAATTTTGTCAAAAAAGTCAGCAAATGTTATATCTGAAAAAAGTACGTAACAAGTATGTAAAAATCGAAGAAATACTGGGCTACGGTAAAAAGTCGTCTTTTTAAAAGTATATAATTATTTAATACTTTTTTTAATCAATCTTCGTCTTAAGAGCAACAACCCTAAGCTTTATACTCCTCCTCCGCGATGCTTAACTATAATTCTAAATAATAAACTTTCTGGGTTTAAAAATTCAATATCCTTTAATACATCTAGCACAATATATTTTCCAACTTATGTTATGTGGAAAATGGTGTTATAATATATATACATTGATATTATTATTTTTTAGTTCTTAAACTCTGTACCATAGCATGTAATGTGTAACCGTTTATTTTTCCAAATAAAATAAAATAAAAAAACTTAAATAAAAACTTAAAGCGGAAAGTGATAGAAAACGTACTTTTAGTTTCCATCCTTAGATACGTTGTCAGATTCCAATCATACTCATACATTCACCTGTAACAGAACATCGAGTATTCGCCGCTTTTTAATAGTAGATACTAAACAATAATAAAGTCAGGTATAAGGTCAAACATAGATACAGATATTTTCAGGACCTTTCTACTTAGCAGTAGTATAGTAAATTTTCGTCGAAATATTTATTCTTTACAATGTGATGGAATTATGACGAAATTGCTTGGCTTAGACAAAGTCAAAAACAAAAAGGCAAAACTGTCTTTGTTATAATGCTAGCTAAAACAATACAATTTTTGTGCAAAAAAAAAAAAACAAAATGCTTTATAAAAGTGAATGCTAAGTTTATCAGCAACTTTAAATGTGTCGGTACTGACCGGTCGGTGTTACGAAAACATACGGGGAAAACATACATTACCCTTTGTTACTAGAGATGTAAAGAACTCGAGTCTTTTGAGTCCTAAATTTTAGGGCTCAGCTGACAAAGAGCACAGCTCGACTAGTTACAACACGACCCCCAGACTAGAGCACTTAAGTCTACATAGAGACTCGAGCGCAACATGGCGCTCAAGTCTTGATTCGAGCTCGAGTCGTTTCACGCGCTCAAGTTCTTTTCCATTTGGAGTTCCTTTATAAATGAACAGGGAATAAAATATAAGTCGGAATAAAAATAATATAGGAATATAATATAGGAAGAATATAATATAGAATAATAATAATATAGAAGTAAAAATATAACATAGATGAATATATTATAGGAAGTAAAACAATAAAAATTGGTATTTTTAAATAAATCAACCTTGATACACTCAAGACTCGATACACTCGAGCTCTTTTTAAGACTCGAGTTCTTTTTGAGACGTGAGCTTGTTTTTAAGACTCAAGCTCTTTTTGAAATACGAGTTCTATTTTGGCGCTCGAGTTTTCGAGAAAGGACTGGAGCTCGGCTCGACTCAAGGCTCTGAGTTTTGTTAGTACACCGAGTCTTGTAAAATCGAGCCGAGTCTATCGAATTAAGACTCAAAGACTCGAGTTTTTTACATCTCTATTTGTTACACCCCGGTTAGTACCCACCTTTATAATGATTTGCTTGGTGAGCGGCTGATCGCAATATGAACTAGAACACAAGGGGTTGCAGCCTATTCTCTGCACATAATCCTTTGTAAGACATACTTGTTATATTTACTATGAATGACCCCCGATATTGACTACCCTACCGTTCAGTGAAACTCATGCAAGAGAGCAAAAAGGTTAGATACCTAACTTAATAAATATAGGAACAAATGTCTTGTTTAGCAAATAAAGAAGAGGATTAATTTTATATTAGTGGCTCTTTATTACTTACTAGCTTTGCCCGGCGATGTCGCCTTCTGTAATATTATGTAGCCTACAACGTTCCTCAAGATTTGGGCTGTCAATTTCAAAAAGATTTAGAGTAATCAGACTAGTAGTTCCAGAGATTAGCGCGTAAGAACAAACTGTTCAGCTTCATGACATTAATTGAAATATAGATTATGCTTCTGATCACTTTAATATTAAGCTAACTTTATCTTAGAGAGTGAGTAACACATATTTTGGAATGTCAGCTTGTACATAAATTATAGAGTTGCTAATGAGTGGTTCGCTGTGTTTACATTATCCATTAATCATCACGGTAGTGCTGTCACCGAATTTGCCGGATACAGGGCCGCTGTAGCTAGCTACTTAAGCACATCCATATTTTATGCTAATACCGCTCATGGTTAATACGTGAACATGATCACATGATTCGCTGAATATTTAAGTGTTTGGAACTGATATATATTGACAGGTTATATTCAATCAGGTCGGTGGACACGAATGGTATTCAAGTAGGTGATAGTTCCATGTAATGGGGAAGTGAAGTGCCCTTTCGTACAGTTGTGGTTAGCTTTCACGCAGTAGTTGCTGAATGTCAATAGTTATAGCAATCTGATCAGCGCAAACCAATTATTGTGGCAGACTAATATTCAAAGCGTGGGTCAATCGGTGGTCAGTAGGGATTCCTTTGGACATTACCAAGAAATCAATTAAATATCAAGTTATTTCTAATTGTGTTTACAATAAACTTTTCGATTGACAAACGGATCGGGTTTGTGATATGCAAAATTACGGTTAGAGTCAAGTATCCTCCCTGACAGCTAAATGCTTGTTTTAGAAAGGTGAAAACATCATAACGAAATGTATTTGCATGATTGCCAGTAATAGACGACCAACTAAAAAAAGATTTAGAGAATAAGCCACCACAGAACCCAACATTGCGAGTGTCTGACGGGCTGTCAGACACTTAGTTGTTCCCCCTAAATACTTTTTTTAAGCCGGTTGAGACCTTATGAGCCATCAACTGCAGGTAAATGACATTACTTAAAGATTTCAAGATCTCTATCGCCTTAAGCGCGGTTATTAAGGCATTATCCACCGTAGATAGGCCGTTGTAGCATTTTATCACGAGCCCCAATGTTCACCACTGACGTTTATAGGCGGTTATGAATTATAGCCAACTTACTCGAGAATTAGGAGCAGTAAATCGATATATATTATGTTTGTCGATATCGTGGTTAGCGCTATACAATTTAATGTACATATTTGTAGATAAACAAGCCATTGCAAGTGGCAATCCACGCGGACTACAATAATATTGAATCCTCATCAAGAATTGGACTACAATTTTATTGTGTATGTTGAATCTTAGTTTAGTGTTCAAAATGTGAGCAATAATTCAGAAATGAAATACCTATGGTAAAATTGAGAATTCCTTCTTCCGAAGGCGGGTAAAAAGTTATGACCTATCCGCATAAGGAATCTCAAACTTTGGAATACGTCATTAAGTAGAATCGGAAGTCCTAAATCTCTTTAAACTAGGTAACTTATACTTATTTAGTATGACGTCAATAGCGACAAGTGAATATTTCACAGGTCGTTATTGACTACCTAACAATACCAAGGTAATGCAAATGTCACAGCATAACGGTCCTTGTAATAAATATGAATTAGTTATATACCAATTTTCTAATCGATAAATACCATTACTATCGCACTTTAATAACGTTAAACCAATATCGTGCATATTTTATGCACTGATGCATTAACACATTTATTATGCAGAGTGACCAGGTGAAACCGTTTAGATAATTATAGCTTAGTTCGAATATTCGCAGTCAAATAATTATTTATTAGGTTTAGGAATGCTCACTTTAATGTTATTAGCTTCGATATGCGGTATAATTGTTATTTATCTCTCTGTCTATGTCTGTGTTCGTTGTTTTGAAGTGAAACGTTTAATACGATTGTATATAAAGTATGGCAGTATAGTGCCGTCGAAACGAACGTAGAACGCGCACGAATAGCTCGTGGGCTGACACTTAGATCTACATTTTTATCATGTTTTGAATAATGACATAAGAAAGTTGTTTTTGCGAATCCAGAACAAAACGATAAATAACGTTAACGTCACGCACGAGGCACGAGCAGTAAGTTATTTCTTAATCTTATGATAAAAGTTCGCCCAACTGGAAAAATATATTCCGCTTTTAGTTTCTAGATAATGAAAATACACGTTGTATTCTACACGACATTTTTAGAACTTTGAAATCAAATTAGGTAGTTTCACTGGGCTATTATTGTTTCGTGTACGCAATAGGGCTTGTAGACTCGGGGGATGGCTTATAAGGGAGGTCCACAATAACAAAGAGACTTGCATACAAATCACCACATTATGTAGGAGACGCTGGTGTACGCCGAGACGTATTGAAGCCGACCTACGTCAGATATACGCGTATTTTTTTTTACTAGTCTCCTCCAAATGGGTGTCTTTGTTTGGCAATCTAGGGATTTGAGTTTCTCATCGGGTTACCTAGCTGAATAAATTTATTTGAATTAAATGTCACGTTGTTCTTACTTAGGTACTTATTTTTTGGAATTCTTGTATAGCTGCTGTCTGCTTTATAAATAGATGTCACATATTACATCTCACGTTGGCAAGAGTATTAGATGGTAACACGTTTAGCATGTCGTGAGCAATCATTTCATTAATATTCATGGTAAGTCCAGTTAACTTGAATCTGCCCACGGGTTCTGTTAAATATGTTATCAGAGATCAGATCAGTATTCACTCGATGGATCTGAAAACAATGGGTAAGACACCTACGCTTATGCCATGCATTCATTTTAAAATGAATAATGAATTTCCTAAAATACCATATTTATGATGTGGGCGAGCGCTTGAATTTATTAATTGAGAGGAATAATCCTACGGAGTATAATCGGGAAATATCTGATGCTTCGTTTGATGTTTTGTCGGATCGATTTTGCGAACAAAGCTGTCAAGTCATAACTTAATAGACGTGTTTAGACGTGATTACATAGCAAGATAAATAAACCTTTTGTTAGTATCGAAACATAATCTCTGGAATAATTAATAATTTTCATAAATTGAATCATCTCATAATAAAAATAATTTCATGAAAAATGTTCTCGCCATTCTACTACATACCTTATTTGTTTGCCGAATAACTTGGTCGTTGGCTACAGTCGAAAGATCGTAACTTCGTAATATTTGAGAGAGTTCTGTATACCACAACCGTCACAACATTTCTGCCGAGTGCTTTTGGTAGATTCCTCTCCCCTCCTCCCCCTTCTATACACCTTACAATTCTACATCGAGTTAAATTCTTAATATGTTGTTTTCTTGAAATCTCATGATAGCCGATTAAACGCGAGTATGTTAGCATCTGTTTCTTTAGGTCTGAAGGTATGACTATAAGAAAACCTAGTTATTTTACACATGGGTGTCAGTTCCTAAGCAAAACGTAAGCTGTGTTCCCTTTTAAGTATTCTTTTGCAGTTATTTTACTATTATGACGAACTACTTTGCGCACAAAAAATACATAAGTAGGTAGCCTATACATTTCTTTATAAACGAGATGGATAACTAAACTTAGAGAAAATATGTTATACCTAGGTATATACGACACGGTTTTAAATCTTGTTAATTATGTCCTTAACCATCAAGAACACACCTACCCATTTAACAGCGAGATTAAACTTATAAACAAACCGAGATACAAGTATAAAAATAACTGGGGTATTCAAAGAACTGTAGCAATGTATCGTTACTGTTAACTGGAAAAAGTTCTAAAAAGAAACCCTGACATTTGACAGTAATAACTGCAGGTTTTACCTTGAGACATGATACACATGAAATATGTAACTGACATCGTCGGTTCCCCTAAAATATCGTATATTCAAGTTACTGTAACTGCAGTCATATCTTACAATATCAACTCGATTTCTACTTTTTGACTCGCGGCTAAAATGCTGATGTGGAAGTATGAGATGGTACTACAATTAGATTTAGGTAATTTAACTTCACTTGTTGTAGAATATGTAATAATATAATAATAATAATATTCCGGGACAATTCACACACGGTTATCTGATCCCAAGCTTAGCAGAGCTTGTGTTATGGTAACCAGATAACTGATAAACATACTTATATATTTCTAAATACATACATATTATAGATAAATTACACCCAGACACAGAACAAATGATCGTGCTCATCACACAAACATTTGTCCTGGGTGGGAAACGAAACCACGACCTCCGGTATAGCAGTCAGGGTCACTAACCACTAGACCAACAGGGCTGTCAAATGTATATTATGTTTTTAATATTATAATAAACAATACATTTTCACGTAAGGTTTCACACTGCAAACTTTACTTCTACTTACACTTCTCTCGTGACATGTGATAAAATACGCGTCACTCACAATAGCGTTGAACATTATTCATCTATAACATCTTATATATTCCTAAAAATATTGCGCTCGTTTAATATTGCTTAAATTCGGTGTGCATGTAATCCCCAGCTATAGGGGTACGTGCACCCGAGCCGCTCATGAATTACTAGTAAATCATGGCCGCGGTGGCACATGGTCGGGGCTATAAAATTGCAATGATTACCTCCTCCAATTTTTCATTTTTCCAATACATAAAAATTGTTATACATTTTGCGTAGGACCAGCAATTTTGGTTAAGCTTTTTATTTGACAACTGGATTGGGTTTAGGCCGCGTGTTTGAAAAAAGGCGGTTAGGTATAAGTAGATACATGAATTGTTTATTTGGAGAGATGTTACTTATTGTTTGTTTTAAATTAAAAATTGTAGCCGTTACTGGCCAACCAAATGTACCTTTATTGTCGATTTAATCGCGTGCTTGCATAAAACGTTTTCTTACTTGACGAATTTACAATAGATCGGAATGTGCAATCATTCAGGGCCTCCCTTGAATTTGGGATAACGGTCGATTAATTCTGCACCGTGTCTTTAGTAGTAGAAGCTAAGTTTAAGACAGTAGCACTGTCTTAAACTTAGCAATGCTACTGTAGCATAAAGTGTTTTCAATGAAAGTAGAAGTCATTAGGCTTGCGGCGACGAAAGGGATTGAAAGTTGAAATAAAAGTGGAGTAGGGCCGCATCCCGTGCCTGGGCCGCGCAGGGTAGCAGGGTAGCAGGGCGGAAGGTCGGCCGAGTCACGGCCTAATTACACGGGCCATGACGCCTCCGATGCTCCCTTGTTCTACGTATATCCCCGAAGGCCTACCCTATCGTTATCTAAATCTTCTATGCTTTTATCATTCCCTTTTGTACCAGATCTAAAACAATTTATTTCTATTTTTATTTGAAATAACATGATAAGTACCTACCTACATTCTTGGCCTCGAATTTTAAGGTATTTCTCAAGAGGGTCCCGAAACAATAGCTTCTGAATCATAACTCTAAATCAGTGTTTAATTAAGAAAAATGATTAAGGATTGTGCTCGCTCCCAAAGGAAGGGGCGAAATTAAATGTTGAGGCTGCATTCCTTATTGTTTATATTATTCGTGTACATTTTCGTATTTTAAAATATCAAAATTTTATGGATTAAATTATGGCAATTTTATAAGAATCCTCTAGTCAAAGAATATTTTAATCACCAGAGTTCCTACTAATTGATAAATAATGTGTTTTTTATAAAACCTGTTCAAAATAAAAAAAACATGTCGAGTAATTTCATGCTTCATTTTTAATGACAATAATATCCAATAACTATAAAAGTTCCCCTTTCGATAATAACACAGCACATTTTTAATTTCTTTAACAACAAGAAAATTGGATACCAATCGAATTAATTATTTGTAACTGTAGGAATTACAAATGCATCGACGGTATGCAATTACAACGTAATTACTTAGATGTAACAATGGGTCATGTCGAATACGACAGATGTTTCTTTTATGCCTAGTATTTTCTAACAGGACTGCAGGTAAACCCTTATAATAAGCTTCACCAATTAAAACAATTATGTAGTGGTCTCTCACATACTGTAACCACCAATTGATATAACAATGTAATGGGAAGGAACTGCCTCCTGAGATACAGGCGCTGCCTAGTTCAGGAGGCAGAGCTTCATGATGACAGATGTAAGTTTCAGAAATAAAGAATTTATTATTTACATTCATTTATCGAAGTTTATTTCAGTTACAAAAAAGTTACTAATGACTTTTAAGTCTTTGTTAAGTTAATGAAATATTTATAAGTTTATAGTAATATAATTCATGGGAATAAGCGCGTACATGCATAAATATCTTTTTTGGGCTCGACGTTTCGACCGGGTTACACCGGCCGTGGTCGCAAGCAGACTCAAAGAGTATGTAACACTACCGGCAGACTGACTTGAGTCTGCTTGCGACCACGGCAGGTATTTATTTATGCATGTAAGCGCTTATTCCCGTGAATTATATTACTATGAACATGCAGCGCGATAGTTTAAAAGTTAATGTTTTTAAGTTGTAGTATGGTGTGTTTTTTTGATCTGCGGTGTAAGCATTGAATGTCCTAAACGTTAATTTCTGGTTTCTCAACTGTGAAGATACGTCTCGCATCACCCTCTTAGTGACGATTGTAGGAAGCAGTGACGCGAGTTATCGTCCACATCAATAACAATTAATTTAATACGTGCTACGTTGTTCCGCAATCTCTGTAAACTTAACATTGTCACAAATAACTTGTGACAAGGGTTCCCACCCATGTTACTACAAGTGCTCAATAAATCTTATATTATCGATGAACCTAACAATTTCTGCAGATTGTAGCATTTTTACTTCAAAATAATTTATCGCCGACTCGAGCGTCATAGGCAGTTAGTATTTGAATAGTTGCTTATTTAGGTCACGTAAAGTAGACAAGGGACTTAATTAATTCTTGTGTTGCTTACGTTTATTCCCTATTGAAATTCAACTTCCCTGGCGCGTTGAGTCAGTCTTGGCGTTCGGATTGAGAGAAAGGAAAGCTATCGTTGTCCGAAGTTCGTATTTGAAGTTTGTTTCCAGTCGGTTGGTTCAGGTATGTACCTGCTGAGGTATAATAGAAGGGAAGGTATTCATAATGCTGAAAACTGGAATAAATAAGTGGTTATGGTCAAAAATATTGCTGAGCCCCAAACATAGTACCTACTTTGCATAGTACTTTTTCAAAATAAACATTTGAAAAATAATATGAAGCTAAATATGACATGGAAACATAATCGGTAGGCTTTTCAATATAGATATAGAAAGATAAATTAGAGTCTAGATTTAGTACCTATTGTAGTAGGATCGCATAGTATGGACCCCAAGTTGTTGCTATAATAGATCCAAAAAATCTTTTAATGATCCTAAAAATTTTTAGCCTTTAAGAAAATTGATCCTAAGTTTCTTAAGAGATTCAAAACATAAATAGTTACAAGTAGCAAATCTTGGTCGAATCTAATCGTTCTTGTTTATAAATATATGTATAGACATTAAGACATAGGAGAAGCGATTCGTGCTTATGAAATCAGGCTTACGATTACAGTTAAATTGGCTTGTTCACGAGATGAAATGATCAGTGGCGTGACTGTTCGGGGGCGGAGATTGATGGGAAATTACCTAAGTAAGCGTTTTCCGTCCGCGCGAAACGCCTTTCGCGACCTCGACGGTGGTTTTCCTAGACAAAGCCTTATCGAAGCTTTCCCGTAATAAATAAAAAAAATCTCTTAATAATTGTTGAACTTCTTGAATTTTAGAGATTTCTGATTTTAGGGGATAGGGTCTTATTCCCCAGGTATCCCTACGCCATGTCCATGGCTATATAATAAAGGCAATAGGTTAAAGTTATTTAATTCATACCATATAACTCTAAAAAAAAAACGTCTTCAAAATAGTCTTATGTTTTAGTTTTGTTTAATAGGTTTTCTTATGGATTCCACTGACTAAACTGGGCCAAATTCATATGGGATCATATTTAAAGCACCAGCTTTCAAATAAAAAAGAATTATCGTAATCGGTTCACCCAGTCGAAAGATCTGTGGTCATCATCATCATCATCTGCCTGCCCTGTTCCCAATTATTTGGGGTCGGCGCAATGCGTATTCAGCTTCCATTCATCTCTACAACTTGTCATCTCAGTATTCACTCCTTTGGTAACAATAAAAAAAAAAAATACATTTGAATTGAGTACGTCCTCCTTTTCTGAAATCAGTTAAAAAAAGGGAACTAATAAGATTTATTAAAAAAAAATAGACATTCTTCGATAACTAAAAACTCTCCAAGCGAGTATAATGACGGGTGCTTTTGTTATATTTACGCTAAGCTGCCACTGGTTTATGTTACACTTACATTTTCATTTCTCCCGATACAAAATATTTTTTCAGCAATAATAATGTTGGAGTATTGAAACTAATTGAGCAATCTGGAACATTGTTCATAATTTGCGCCTATTTTACAGTTGCGTAAAATGCCTCCATTTTACTAGTAGTTACCAGCTACTACTGTGAACCTAAATACAATTATTTTTGTTTGTCATCGTTAACTTAATTTCGCAACCCACTTTCATGTCAACAAGATAAACCTTCAATTTATGTTTTAAAGTGCACTTCTGACCAAATTGATAGAATAAAGTACTTAAACCAGAGAAACATTAAAAAACCGAGTATTTTTCGCTCAACTAGGTTCGGTTTCGACATTGAAGCCTGCTACATCCTTTTTAAACTATTCTGCAAAGGCAAGCGTGCTGTATTGGTGCGCGTTCAAGCCGTAAACGGCACGCGCTCTGCATTCCAACAACCATGAATGAATAACGCATAATAGGTTTCCCTCCCACTCCTCGCCGCGAAGCTTAAATCTTCTGAACACAATTTATAAGCCGTGCAAAATAAACAAGACCTTAAACCTCTTGATCGTTAGAAAGGGAAAATTTATGTAGATTTAACTTGAAACATTCGTTCATTTTGTATAAGCAGGTTGCTTGCATTTTTCATACACCCACGTCTTTCAAAATTATGTTCTAATATGCTACAACATTCACCTACTCTTTGATTAAAATATTATATTAAACTGTTGCCACTGCTAAATATTCTAAATCTACACGTCGCCTCACCGCGTCGGCGGTCCCGAAGTTTTCTTTCGTCACACGCAAAATGATAACGGGTCGCGTCTCAAAAGACGTCATTTTTGTGGACACCAGAAAAGGGTTGTTATTTGAATGGAATCAGGGTGAAGGGCCGACCTCGGTTCTATACATAATTTTAGGTATTTGCAGCGTATTTTCAACCCACTTGAAGAGGGATTTCTCCAATCGCGTATCTATTTGTGGTTTATTGCTTCTTACTTTTGCCAGTTCTTTTGTATGATAATTTTGTATGATACCATAATAAATAAATCAATAAATGTAGACAACATTATATAAATTGCTCTGAACCCAGTTTAGGCAACTAAATCACTTGTATATCATTGAATTAGAGACTATGAAGGTACCACAAAAACACAAACCCAACACAAACTTGATAATTTATTTTTCAACATTAAACCTTCCGGGCTACAAACCCGGCACCTTAGAACTAGTGTGTACTCGTCAAAGAAGGTTGTCTAACCTAAAATATTCCATAGTTTACAGTATCTTGGGTTACCTCCCCAAAGAAGAAACCTGTGAAAAGACAGGGCATACAAAGCGGCTCTACCTCTTAGAAGTTGCTCTATAATAGGAGGTAGTAATAAATCTTTAGCTATTGTTAACTTTAATAAAAATATAACTTAGTCTAACGACAGGAAACCGGGATCTATTTAAGTATAAAGGATGTGAAGGAATTAAAAGAAATCTGAAGCAGAACACCGGTCGCTTACATTGCAAGTAACTATTTTTATCGTACCTATTCACTTTTAAAAGAACTTTTGTCGTTAAGCTTTCTCATAGACGATGATAAATTTATGACCTTATTTTTATGAATACAAAAATCTAAAGGAAAAGATTATCATTACAAAAAGCGATGGTACACTTATTTTGACGCAAAAAAAACAAATATGTAAGTGTGTTATGTCACCGAAAAATATAAAATTCCGCACGAGGCATCCCTTTAATATTTCAGGATGAGTTTTAGTACCCGTACGCGCTTCTTTCGTATATAAAAACCCACGTAAAATGGCCTATTACCATAAATATAGATTTATAAGTAATGTTTACAACATACAAGTTGAATTGTATACTGATCATTCATATCCGGTTATAACTATAACATCTTACTCGAAGAAAGTACAAGTACATCATTTAGTATTATCTTGGGATAAAAAAATAGCATTCGTAAGTATTTTGCTTTAGTACTTTCGAGTAACTAAGTAACCTTTATTTTGACCAGAATTGCAGACTGGTATTGATAACTATCTAGGATTAACATAAAAAATCACAGCTTTTTAAGACATGATTGGTGCTGTCAGTTCCATAAAATCCACAGCGGCTAACCTGTTTTCCGACTCCTCGAAAAAGGTACAAACAACAGCATTTCCCAACGTTCAGTTAAACGCACCCTTTCTCAAACTTCTCCATAACAAACGCTCTATTCCGCATCGTAATAAAGAAACAAACATCCCAACACAGGCTTAGGACACACACACAGGGATTCGAGACCCCGTCCTACCCTTTCGAATAGTTTCCCTGTGTTAATTTGGACAAGTGCCACTGTAGATCCCACCCTGTATTATTTTTGTTAGCATTTACGGTTTTTTTGGGTATTTTTATCTCAATCCACATTTTCAAGCAAATCTAATTTAGAACTCGCGTGAAAAGATTTTCTCAAATGTTTCGCTCTTGGTTATTCGGATTGTTGTAAAAAATGCGATTTTATATATCTGTATATTACAAAATATAGTCTTCGTTAAAATTATTTAGTTCACTGCTTTGATGATGCAGGAGAATGCGATTTCCCGGTTACCGATCAACGATCATGGTTTAGTGAATCTTCTGAAAACATTATTTTGTAAGATTGTATATTTTCAACACTGTAGGCAGTTATAAACGTTACGAAAGTGTACTGTTGGTATTGATCATGCAATTTTTTAAACGAGTTATTCTAATAAATGTTAGAAGAAAAGGTGACTCTCTATATATATGTCGATTTATATGTGCTAAATTCCTTTTAAAACGGATCGGTGTGAGGTTCTTTTCAAGTTCAAGCAGGATCCGTTTGTGTGAACCTACTAAGAACGTATTTCTTGTATTTTCTCATTAAAGCGGTTTCCCTTTCTATTTCCGATATCCGCTTTGCTCAAAGGAACTGCGCGAACTAATGAGCATACTATAGTAAAACCTCAGAACTCTTCGTAGTCAGTTAAACGCTTCGACAAAGGCCAAATATGCACCTGTAGGTTAATTATACCTTTCTGGTTCGCCTTTGAACTTTATACAGTTGGTGTAGTCCTGGTTTATTCAGACTTTGGTTTAGCCATAAATACGTTTCCCATAAGGTTGACCAAAAGCCATGCAATGTGTATTTCGTGTGGTAGCAATATGCAGGGTTATTAGCATTGAAAGCTTTGCCTGCCATTGATAGTTCCCCATACAGCAAATTTCAAAGCACACGGTAGAATACCAGCCAAAATATTTGTTCCCATATTAGTAACTTTCACAATAATAAAACATGTGATACCTTTTACTAGTTTGAGACGCGAATACAATCTCCATTTTGGAACAAGTGATTTATTTTAATTGATTGCTCCCTAAATAGCAACTTACAAGAAAATATTTTATAACATTTGAAGATTTTATAAGTTAATCGTTTTTCGACTCTTTGCAATTTGTTACCTTTGTATAGTAAACAGCTATTTTACTTATTACATGGTAATTCATTGATCGTCTATTTATAAATTGAAGTGAGAAACGGGCGTCTGGCTAGACAATTCAATGCATTTCGATTGAGTTTCTTTAAGAATTCAGTATTCAGTCACTTTAGATGGTAAAAACCTTTGAGTGCACTGGATGACGTCACCGCTACAGATTAAAACCACGAATGGAAGAATCTTTTCTTTTTAGGGTTCCGTACCCAAATTTTGGCAACGGATTCCTAATACTAAATGGTCCGTCAGCTGTCTGGCGTCTGTCTGCAAGTGCAGTAACTCGTGAATCGTAATAGGTAGTGACTTGAAACTTTCACTTTGCATTTCTGTTATTGCCATAATAAAATGTACATATTTATTAATAAACTAGCTGTGCCTGCGACTTCGTTCGCGTGAATGACGAAACTTATCAATAAGTTTTAACCCCAAAATTAAGTTTGTTTTTATTGTTTATACTTTTTCGGGATAAAAACTACCCAGTGTGGTGCCCAGGATAATAAAGAATAATTATACCAACTTTCATCGTAATCGAACCGGTAGTTTTTGCGTGATACCTAAACAAACAGACAGACAGACAGACAAAAAATTTTTTTTTCACACTTTTTGTTTCTATGTCGGTCTAGTAACACCCCCCACCATTTATTTTTTTGATATTTTCAATGTACAGAATTTTCAGTTTTACAGATTTATTATAAGTATAGATATAGATATTTAAAATAAAGATTAACGTTTCATCGCAGAATACGTACTAATATTGGCTTTCATAAGAAGATTACTTTAAGAACTAATTACTTATATAATTTATTTAATATCGAGTCGTGAACTTTAACTTGGTCATAAGGGATGTGGCTTTTTCAAAGTTATATGTACTTTCTTAATTATTCTAAGACACTTCTGACAAACGGTGAAGGAAAACTACGAGAGGAAACCTGGATTAAAAAATTTGGTATCTGAAATCGCCTATCCGCAGAGAGAAAGCGTGGTGATCAATGCTTGTGGCTTCTCTATATGGGAAGAGGCCTGTGCCCAGCAGTGGGACGTTTATAGGCTGGATTATTATTATTATTATTATAAGCGAAACACAAAGTAGTTAATGGAAGCAAATTGGTGTGATCCGCAAGTTAACTTTGATAACAGTTTGTCGTTAGCATGATCCTATTAATAAAACATGCATCCTAATTAAGAGCTTTTATCTCATATGTAGTCACTTTGTTTCACAGTTTTTTTTATTATCTAAGCGGTCAACTAATACTGCAAACTTAAGTAGGTGTACACGTATATAATTACATAGCCAATAATTTTCAATCTTGGTTTGTATCATGGGAGGCACGCGACAGATGGAACGAGCTTAAGAATTACGTAACAGAAAACTTATTATAAAACTATAGTTGTATGATTTTCGATAATCAAAAAAGCTTTAATTGTAATTTGTACGATTTGATCGCCGCTCTATTTATTACGTATCCTCACATTGGGGCATCCTTATCTGCTCTGTGAATAAAAATGAAACAATTTTTTAAGTTTTTCTCATTATTAAAGGCCAAGGCGTGTTTGTCAGTTCATCGCAATTTCCGGCAAAGCGTCAGGGTTCAGAACTCAGCTAAAATTCTCAGTTTGACCAACAAATCGAATGAATTTCTTTTTTTCTTTTTTATTGGCGGCAGGATACGAAGGCGGCATTTAGGTCACCGAGATTCTGTTTGACTTGGCAACACTTGCTAGTTGCTTGAAACATTGGCTGCCATTGTGGTTTGCTTGAGTTAGAGATTTCTTATTGTGCTACTTTGGCAAGTAAGGATGTGAAAGTAGTGTGAAGGTAGGTCGGAGTTCTTAGATTGGCCAATTAAATAGTAACAGCATCTTGCTATGGCATTTGACATTTGGTTATACTAGGTGAACTTTGATTGATTTGTAGAATATTATAAGGAAATTAACACAAATATTAGTTTTAAATAAATATGTAGAAATTAAGCAGACAAACATGCACACACTTATTTAAAATCTTTGAATATTGTATCACACTAACAATGGCTTTGCCTATTCGTAAGTTGCGCAAAAAAACTAACCTTCATTAGAATTCCGCTCTTAACGAGAGCTTTTCATTTTCAGGGACATTGTTCCAATGTTTCAATACATTTTTTGCCCTTGAAACTCAACGGGGCATATAGTTAGATACCGTTGCATGACAATAAAACAAACGAAGCTTTTTCATCTCGCTTCTATATCCAATTAAAAGGCTCAGTCGCCACTAACGATTGTTTCATCTTTCCCAAACAAATGCAATAATTGGACCGAAAGAAGAGAATTTTTAAAGAAATGTCACATGAAAGCAAGCTTTAGGGGAGCAGGGGTATAATCTCATTGATTGTTCAAGCGACCCGATAGGAATTTAACCTTTTAATAAAAATTCCAATATTGGGCAGTATCTAAAAAGTTCAACGCTCCGTAATCCGTGAGATAATTATATTAGCTTGCGGCCGGAACCTGCGGACGTGTGCTCTGTGTAGCTATACCTACGTTATACGTATGTACTTACTGGAAGCCAATATACAAAGAATAACAAAAATCACAGAGATAGTATAGATATTCTATTGAAGAACCACATTTTGGTACAACATATAAGTTATTCCTGGGAACATTTATCACTGGGAACGTCAATTTATCGTTTCTGTTATAAACCGAAAATTTTGTATAAGTTTTACAAACTTATGGAAAATAACACCAACTAAATGAAAGCCAATCAGTCAATTATTCGATGAAATTGTAAACAATTTGAAGATTATGTGGATCATTGAGTTAGCTTCTGCCATGATGATGCCAGACATGGTGGGGGACGCATAATTATATTAATTACGAACGGACCTGCATACTGGTAGCTTCACTTTGATAATATAACGTACATAAATAATAATCTTTAAAGCACGGCAGAAAATAGATATTAAACTAAGGATTCATCGCAGTTGATAAAACTTCTCACAAAGAGAAATAGATGTAGGTATAGTGTGATTCAAACTTCTTGGCGGCTGTGAAGTGCGCTACACGCTGCGCAGTACCTCGCCCCGCACCCCCGCTAGCGCATGAATTTGTTACTGCGCAGTGACTCGCCTCGTGTTCAGAGCCGCCATTAAGTTTGAATCTACCTAAAATAATTGTGCTCAGTTGAAACCCTATTTTCTTTTGTACATTGTAACAATGATGTAATTCATTTTTTCTCGTATGAACCTTAAGCATTTGGTAAAGTATTATGCCGATAGATGTTAAAATTAAAGCATCCATACAATGTACATTGTAGACAATTGTAATAGTTATTTCGAGTCTTTAAGAGATTTTGAAATATATAAGTGCGAATCAAGGCTAAAATAATGAACTTTTAAAATGGTATGATATCGATGATAATATATTGATTGCATAACATCTAAGAAGGCTATGACTGTTGTACCTAGTGCATACATTAAGCTTACTTATATAAGCAAAAGGAGTTTGCAATAATAAAATAAATCATGAATCAGCTATTGAAAAGGTTATTACCTAGGGAAGCTTGCGGTGTACAGTGAGTGGTGACACTTCGTACCTTAAGGCTGTGTTTCTACTGGAGATGTGCGAGAAAGATGAGCGGTGCGAGGATGCGTAACGAAGCTGTGAAACGATACGAATATTTACGCCGGAGATGTACTAGGTATCTTAAGGCAGTTTCAACTGATTCATGTTTTTCCGTAACTCTAACAAAAGTTTTCTAGTGACTACTAGTTAGGTTTTCGCTCGCGTCTATACCTAAACCCTATTTAATGATAATTATTCTTATTGAACTTATATATTAACCCATACCTTATTTACAAAAACTTACCTACAAATACATCGCTCAGATAAGCCGTTTCCACAGGGGTTGCGCTGAGCCGAGCTGAGCTGAGGCCAGGTAGCTCAAGTGATTCCCTTGGTTCTTCTCGCTACACAACCTCGCACATCACTTGTGGAAACACAGCCTAATGCCCCAGAGAGATAGCCAGACTCGCCTTCAACCATCCTTTATTGGTTGACTAGAATAAAATCTCTGGAGTATAGCCCTCTCAACTTAAGCTTTACTTTTACGATAAGAAGTGCAAAAGTCGAATATATTTGCTCCTAGTTGTAGAAATGACATTTCAAAGTTATAAAAGTGTGGTCCAATAAAATTTTACTGCACTAGATTAGTGTTTGGAGAATTTTGTGTTATTTTTCACAATTTAACGGAAAATTACGAATTAAATTATTATTTTACATTAATTCAATTTTTAAATGCAGGTTTATGCGCATTATTTTGTTCCATATTTAAAGAGCATTCAGTTCATAACCTAGACTATTTAATATGTCAAAAAAGTCTAGGTAAGAAGGTCCCAACTAGGACCAGACCAGTTCTTATTCCAATAAAACTAATACATTTTCTGAATAAGACAAATAACGAAAGAAACTGTGCCTACCTTACTAATTAAAATCGTTATAAGAGCAATAAATTGTATTTTTTTATACCGAATGTCAGGCTATTTGTCTTCACCCCGTAAATCATGTAGGTTATTTTTTCTATACCAGGTTAAAAAAAAAAGTACTTTCATTCGAAATAGCTTTCACGTTCGGTTCATGTATGGCGTGTCTATCAAATGTGATGTTAAACATAGTGACATTACATTAACCCGTGCATTGCAAAGTGACTCTTAGATTCTCAGTCCATATACCCAAATCTCGGTAAAAAAGTTCCTGACAAATTTAAATTAGTAAAAACAGTGCGCTGATGGCAACATTTATCAATAGGTACTACACGCGGCGATGCGACGTTTTACTTGGTAGGTACAGTGAAATTTCAAACGAACAGCTTGTCTTTCGCGTAAGGGCAGCAAAAGACGCGAAGAGAGTAGGTCTCGTTAGGCTACAGAAGCCTAGTTAAGGACAGGCACCAATTAGAGCAACAATCCCTTCCGCGAGACGGCTCGAAAGCGGTTCGTCGTCTGCAAATGTGAAAGATCACATGGAAACAGTCCCTTACATAGACCTCGCTATAAATAGATACCTGTTTATTAACACGTAGTAATAAGCATAAGAGGCTTTGAACTAAATAAATAAGTCCTTGTTCGTCTTTCACCAAACTCGACCTGAAAAGTAGGTGTTAATATGGAGCTATGACATCACCACCCTTTGAGCGTAAATCACATTTATCAAACCGTTTTTCATTTATTACGAGTGTTGCCTAGCATTAAGTGATTGAGTAGGTGTTTGAAGTTCGACGGTAAACTAAACTTTGTTACTCTACATACAAACGTGAGCATACAGAAACATGTTTGAAATTAAGAATAAACAGTATAACTAGCTCTATAACAACAATAATAATAATAGAGTGGGGCACAAACAGTTCGTACAACTACTGTAGAATACATCTCTAGCCATTGAATAAATACCAATATTAATATTTTCACATCGAACGTCTTAACGATGTTTTTATATTGCAGCCATTGCTCATTTTTTACTTTTTAGTAGTTTTTTTTTATACAGCGTTATGGCTGGTACATTTTTTCCTTTAATTGCTTCTCGTTTTTCATTGTTATTGCATTGTTGTGAGCGATTAGCGTTATGAATGCGAGTACCTACAGTTGTTAGGAATTTCGCTTTTTTGGTTTTATGTTGGCACTATTCTGCGGATTTTTATCGTCACTTTTTATAACAAATTGTAGTTTCAAATCTATTTATAGAGTTCTGAATAAAACGGTAATATACTTTTGTTATAGTTTATATACAAGCTCCCTTTATCTAGTGGCAAAAACTCGTCGTGCCAAGTTTTGTCTTTTTGTCGATAAACTGACTGGTGTTTGTTGAAGTTGCAAACTAAATTTATTACGAACAAAAATTAATGTGAATTATGACATTTCTGTTTGTGTAAATTTATTGCGGGAGAGGAGTGTTAGTTAGTAGAGGAGCGTTGTACATGTAGGTATGAGATAGCGATGGTGATGCTGTTGAATAAATGCTAATATAAAAGTACATATACTATGACATATAAGCACTTCTTTCGTCAAGGACCAGCTAGCAAAGGAAGCTAGCAATTTTAATGTACTGTAATCTTAACAATACATCTAAATACTTCATGAAAATTTGCACCTAATAAGCACTTGTAAATAAACAGTTTTTGGGCTTCTATAAATTACACCATGATTTCATATCAATGAAAATGAAGTACCCTTAATGAGTCGCCTAACCTTGGGCTCTGACTACAGAAAAAGTTTTTACCTTCGGTCATACCAGTTGGGTATTGAGGTTTATAGAAGGAGTGGCGACGGGGCGCGGCGAAGAGACGAATAAATGAATTTCATGAACACAAATCCCGAAACTGGGACCAGACTAAGTAACTACAAATGCTTAGTACCAATCCGTATAAGTAATCCTAATTTATCCTAATTTACTGCAGATAGCTGAAAAAAGGCGCTCATTGTGAAAACACTAATTACATTTAAGTTCGTTATTACAAATGGGTTTTTGTTTGTTTCACGATTCGTAGAAAGGAATAACCTTAAATCTAATTTCGTCTTTCGCTTTTGTTGACTTTTTGTTTTATGGAGAATGCTAACAGCTCGGTAATTTATTTTATTAGATGATTTAGTATACAATTGTGATTGCATAATGTTTTCGAGTAAATATAGTACAGTACGTGATTATTAGCAATCGCTTCTAATTGTAATATCTAATAAGTACTGCGTTTGTTAACATCGATACATGTATGTTCTAAGCATAGCTACATCTATGATATCGGTCAGTCATAGCCATTCATTTCACTTCATAGTGTTGTTAGCAACGTCCGTTATTTTGCGGCTCACCATGAAATTGATCTGAGGACCACCGACCGATCTCTATGTATCTTCCTCTCAAGAAGGACCCAGCACTCGAGACCTTAAATAAATAAACGTCGGGACGTCTGGTATTATTCTTTAAAATAAATGAGTTCTCAAGTATAAATCTTTGATGAGTTAGGTGGGAAAAAAAACAGGCTTGAAATACTTTGAAAATTTAAGGTTTTAGAAACGATACAATGCACTCTGTTCCATAAAATTCTTTACGGTATAGAATCAGACAATATCCAATTCAGGACACTTGTATGTAATACTGTATGGAAAACAATGCAAACAATCTTCAAATCAGTACGAGTACGTCATTTTGATTGAAGCTGCACATCGGAGTCTCTCCGCTCGAGATTTGCCTCACCATGACAATAGAATTTTGTCACTAATTAGTCAAACGTCGAAACTGTTCTGAGTAGGTCTAAACTCGGACTGTCCTCGTTACCTAGTTAGATAGTTAGGTATAACCAATTCAATCTGCGACATACACTGTAGCATCTACATATAGTTAGTGCGCTAATAAACTTCATCTGCATATACTCAGCTAGATCACCTCTACAAACTTATTCCATAAATGAAAAATGTGATGTCCAAACTTAGTGGTTTCATTCGTAACTGTGTCCAACTTTGTATCCCACAGTGCTGTCAGAGTATCAATAAAAATTCATGAAGTTAGTACCTACTCTATGTCACGTATGAATGTGAGGACAATACTGACGGTAATTCGGGTGTCAAAAGCAACACAACGAAATGATAAATTGATTTATAAATTCTGTACTTTTGTTAATAAAACCTGAAATAAATGAAAGTTAAGTGAATTTCATATTTTATTGTTTCGGAGCCAGAATTTGTCACTTTGATGACAAGCTTTAGAAATAAATTGTGTTCGGTGATGACAACGATCATAGCATTTCGTGGCCAAGGGATAATGTAGGTAAAATTAGATCACCATTTCTGAAAACATTTGTATTGTAATATTTTAGTAAACCGAACTTTTGTGAGTAAAAATATGGGAATAATATTTTTTTCTATATTATTTGTGTCAAATGGTCCTAATAAATGGCTATAGTTGTCTGGAGACACGCGCCATACAACATTGATGTTTTTTTATTTGTAATCGGTGTCGAAGGTCGTCTCTCTGGGCGCTCATTAGTGAGATTGATACGACCACGTTTGAACTCATTAAACCAGTTGTATATAGGCTGTCGATTGTAATGAAGCTATAAAAATACCAAGTGATGTGGCTCATTATTGCCATTTGAAATAATTGAAGAAAAAATATCCTGGTAGTCAGTTTTTGGGCAAGTGTTTTGCGACCAAAACATATTTATCTAAAACTGGTTGCTTTAAAATACTATTAAATATAAATAGTATTAAATACGAAAAGTTATGTTTGTAATTTGTCACAGAAACTATTCACTTTCGGTTTGCTGTAAAATACGACCGCGACTAACAAAAATGTCACAGTCCAATTAGAGAGAAGCAACACAAAACAGTTAATTAAATATCTGCTGAATCAGATGGTTTGACCAATGGCTAAATAACCTTTAAGAACATCTGTGTTTCATTGAAGACCAGCTACAAAATAGACTTGGTTTAGTTAAACCGAATTATAAATGTCACATTAAAATCTAGAGACTACTTAAATTTACATGAGATTAATTATTATTATGATTGAGAGATTAAAGAAGGTTTACAAGATGAAGTTTATTTTTAGATTTGCGTACTTCAAGGGAAGTTCATATCGAGCTGCCTGAAAGCTAGTCTTTTTCTGTCAAACGATAAACATGATCCTACTTAGGCTTTGATATTCTTATACTTAAATACTTCAAAGTAAACGACTGGTACTGGAAACTGCATTAGAAATATAAATTGATAAGATTCGAAGAAGAAATTCAATTTCCGTTTTTCATATTTTTGCTAAGCAAGGAAAGTTGTAATGTATGACATGAATAGTAAATAAATAAACTTACGCTCTGCTTAGCTTGGGATCAGATAACCGTGTGTGAGAAGAATTACTAGAACTACTGATTTATCTTACTTATTCGACTATAGGGACCTTAGGTATAATAAATGTACATTACAAAGAAAATATTCAATTAATAAAAGAACTTGTTATACGATTTTAATGATCGCGATTTGCGTGATGAGTTCGTGGTTACTATACAATTTAGGTACACATATTACATCGAATACAGTTTTGATAAGAAATATCATTCATCAGGAATTGCTTACTATGTCTTTAATGGTAAACATTAATAACAGAATACACACGTATTATTGTTCATTCATCTAAATTTCTCGTTTACAAGTTTCTCCTTGTTAACTCAATTTGTGTTGCGACAAACAAATAAATCCCGTTCCGCGTTTCAATCGGAATCTACTGGGGTCGTACCATGAGCTCTTAAAGCTGTACTGTTGCGGTTGTGGAAGCGAGACAGCGCTCTACACAGCGCATAGCGCTGTCTCGCTTACTCACCTGCTTTAAGAGCTCATGGTACGGCCCCTATACAAGATCAAAACAACAAGTTCCAAAAATCAACATTCGTGAAGGTTGCAAATATTTAAACTAACTCCAGTTTTATAAAGTTATGAAGTTCTCTGTGATTTACAGCTTTGTTTTTTGATATTTAATTAGGTACTTATTGGATATGACGTAAGCTAAATTTGGTTGAGGTTGGGTAAATAGGTATTAGGTACCGAACGGATTTGTATGCCTGCAATTAGGATTCTACTTTTTTTAAAGCTGGCGAGTTTATTTGTTTGTTAGCGGTAATTTATTTGCTTACTTCAATGAGTATTGACTTGTAGTAGTAATTCCATAGACTACCGATCTGATGCTGGACAAAAAAGGCAATTGAATTTGAGGTAATCCTGCCTTTAAAATAGATAAGGCCTTCTAAATGTCTCAACTTAATTTAATACCATTTATAATAGATAATTTATTTATTAAGTATAAGTTTATAAATTTTAAAAGTGGAACACTGCTCTCCTCGTCCAGGAGGTGGGCGCTAACAGTTGCGACGCAGTTTTTTCTTAACTAATGTAGCTGTTAACCCACAATTAATGTTACTTATCTTGTTTTTTGTTCCAATAAATGATTTTGATTTTTGATTTGATTAGGTACCTCTAATTACCGTCTCATAGTGAAAATACCTCTCAGACAATATTGTTACCACTATCAGTCTCGTAATTCGTAAATACAAAAGCGCAGAGGTATGAACTGCTTATTGATAACAACACTGAACCCGGACGGTTACGAGAGACGTTTCAATAGGTACTTGAATATGCACACACACTTAACGAGTGTTATTGCCACGCTGCGGGTTCAGTACATGCAGTGCTTGATATTGGACATAAAGATCGGAATACTGACATAATGATACAATACATTACAGATACAATACAATATCAGAGAATCGGCAGCATTGCCACGTTGAATAGCCATTCAACGTGGCAATGCTGCCAGCCTTCTGGGCACGTTTCCCGCCATTGACAAGGATGACGATGAATTTTTTGAAGCTTGTTTGTTTTATTTATTTAAGATTTAATTTTAGTAAGTGTTTGTTGTTGTATTATATTTAAGTTTTGAATTGTAAATAAAAGATTTATTGCTATAATATATTGTTCTTATGCAAGTCAATCTTATGCTTTCATATCTAGGAGAATATAATGTAAAGTATCGTAGGGTAGTTTCTAAACGTGATTTTTTCCTATATTATCCTTCGCTATGGTTATTCTGATATATTTAGGTCATTCATTCTCATTGCTGGCTTCTAGAGTAAGGGACTTTAATCCGCTAGTAAAATACGATGAGAGCCTGGACGAATGACGACTCTAGTAGGTACGTCTCAGCTATTGACAACGTTTACACTTTACAGCGTCCATCTTTCTTAAGTCCCTTTATATCCGTAAGTTTCATTACTTCGGGTGATGTAAAAGAGCTTGGCAGCGAGTAAGAGCACTGATGACGCGTTTAAAGCATCCATAATATCTTGCAACGTTTGAAAAATCGATGGTACACACGTAATGACCTGAAAGCGAGCCAACTAGACAAATGCACTAACGGGATGTACCTACATTTGCCCTATTTGGGCCCTACTGGCGTCCTAGTTTTGGTGACTGTGCCCTTACTCTGCCATTTGTGTCTTGACATTCAGCCGGAGTGCTTTCTGTTTACTTGCGCCGAAAACACTTGCAGCCATTACGACTTACTATAACTCTAGACTCATTGTTACGTACGTATCTAATAATATATATTATAAATGCAGAAGTAACTCTGTCTGTGTGTTACGCAATCAAGCCTTAACTACTGATCCGATTTAAGTGAAATTTAATACAGCTTAATATAGAACCTAAGAAAGGACATAGGCTACTTTTTGCTTTTATATTCGATACCCTCGCGGGCGGAGCCGCGGGCAACAGTTAGTATGGATGGATTTGTAAAAGTACCTATCGTAAACACATTTGGTCGGTGGCGGTTCTCATTTGTACGTGTTTACGACATAATTATGATTATCGCGCTTAAAAGGATTACATAAATTTATATTTATTATGTGAAACGATTGGCTATGCGAATGGGCCAATGGTTATACTAGCAAGATCTTGCTAGGAAGCTTATTGACTAATTAGGGATTAGCTAAATAAGTTTTTGATATTTAGAAATTTCTGCTACTCAAGAGGGTTGAGCTCCAAAGCTTATTAATTAGTTTAAGCGAAGACTAATGAATTATTGATTAATTTGTTAATTAATGAATCATTTACACAAGTTTGTGCTGTTAATTAGGAACTTCATGGTTTAGTGGAGAGAAAGTTGAGTGTAGAGGCTTGCCCTTGGCGATGCTAACAATACCTCTATTCTGCAAACTTTATACTAATTAATACTCAACTATTCAAAAAGGTTAAATAAATAAACCTGGATAAGAGAGCAGATATATATATGTGACATGTTCATGTAGGTTAATACCTTTATTAAATAAATAAACAGAATAAAACGTCGGTTAAGTGTGGGCATTACTCGGAATGGCAATGCGGTTCATCTCTCGTTTGTAGTGCCTCTGAAAAATGGGCTTACCTTATAAAAAAGTTATTGGCTGTATAAGTGACGCGTCTCTTGCAAAAAGAGTCGGTGCTGCGTGCGGTGGTGACAATTATTATAATTATTATAATTATAATGAAATAATGTAGTTGCAACTTCGGAATGAATTCTAAATCCTTATGCATGTTGCATATAATGTATCACACATGAATATAAAATAAAACGTATTAAGAAACAAAACTTCTCTTAATCTATTTTCATTATATTTTTGTGGGATTGCCTGTAGGTATGTGTACCAATAACCTACAAATCACAAGAAAAAAAAAACATTTTTTAAATATTTCCACAATTACCTAAGACACAAAAAAATGCCCTCCTCCTTTTGAAGTTGGTTAAAATTTACCTTTATCAACATTAAATGCGGTCGGCTTAAGGTGACGAGACTTGTCATTTATTCTGCTGCACGAGATTTTAATGACACCCCATTGATCACAGTGGATAGTGCGCCAAAAGGCTTCAAAAATGAGAATAATAACGCTGGCACTGTAACGAGGTCTGTTAAATATTCCACCTCACAGAGTTTTAACGAATATGGACTCCAAAAGCGATACAATAAAAAAAAACTTCAAGTTTCTCTAGTCAACGTCATTTCGCTTTTACAAAACTTGTAAAAAATTTCATTTTCATCAATAAAAGCTTGGCAGGTAAAGTTTCGTCACATACTTTCGGTAACAGAGCATTTTGTATAGAATCCGCACACAAAGTTTGACTTCGACCCAGAAAAAAAGTTTGCCTCAACACAGCGCAGCGGTGGTTCAGAATTACGAAAGCGAATAAAAGTAGTTTTGCTACATTCTTTATGACCCAGAGGGTCGTCACTGTCGTCAATCACATAGAGAAGTGACAAACCTTTGACTACAATAGACTGGTTGCGTGATTTCTGAAGTAGTTATTCTTGCTTGTCAGTTTGTGCCCATGTGTGCCGTTCTGACCTGTTTAACTTCAGCCTTTTATCCGCCTTTTAGGGATCCACGATATTGTGTGTAAAGACACATTTAGATGAAATGACTCACTTTGCTTCAGAAGACGCTGTAAAAATTTGATTGTGTTTTTATGTAGAAGGAGCCAAGTTTTTGTTGGTCTTAATATTTTTTCTCTTTATTTTATTATGATTCAATATTGTTCTCTGTTTCGGAGCTAGTTTTCGTGGTTCCAATTGTTTCGAAGTTTGTCGTACATCATCCGTCATGGTCCACTGCGTCTGGGCATTGTCGCAGGGCTCTCGTACTGTCGCATTGTGCTTTGTCCAAAGTTAACTCGGCATACAGAACACGTGCACCACTCCCTCGAGAGTTAAGTCGCTTAAACTCAAGGTATTAGGTACGGTTCCTGTCAATTTACTGTTGCCAAATTGAAACATAACTCTTTTTTGGATGGTTGGTTTCATTGTACAAATATTCCTGTAAACCTCGGAAATCAAGTTACCAAAATTATGTACCAAAATTGTTTAGACCCCTTCAATAGTGACCTTGATTAAAAATTCCAAAAGGTTACTATAAATTCAAGGTTCTATCCAATATTAAGCATCACACACGTGAAACACATGAAAAATCAATGAATATACCTTTAAAACGCCACGTGCTACGTTCATGTCAGTTGCTACGTGGTATATTAAAACACAAATATAAACTAAATTAAAAATGCAAAAGAGAAACTGCACGTCAATCAATTTAAACTCAGTCCCGAACGTAACACTGAATAGTACATTTTCTCGGAGGACAGGACGCTTTATTGAACAACATAATTTATTAATAGTTCGTATGCGGTACAAATGAATGAAATAACAGGAAGAAATAGTGCAGCAGTTCAGTGGAAAAATAGAAATATCCCATTTTGGAACGCTTCGAGCTTACCGTATCATTGGTAAATACGCGACTCAGTCGTTCACAGCGATATACTTACTATAGGTACATATATACGTGGTGTCTTTTATTTTGCCCAGCGGCCGACGCTCCCAATCTGAGCGCTGCCTGACATGTTTTCTTCGTAAAAGGGTAGTTGAAGAACAAAAGTTATTGACAATCGGGGCTCCCAGTGTGCCGATAGATAGATTTTATCTGTGGGATCACGCCAAATCTCATCAGTCTGCTCATATTTCAGATATGACGGATAGGTACCTCCTAGTACTACGGTTTGATATTTTTTCGTCCATATCTTATCCTCATGTAAAAATAATTTACTGAAAGCATACAGGAAATAATACCTATGTGATGAAATCGAATGAATGTTTATTTGATTTGCACTATTGTTACAGATCTAAATATAAAAGTTGTTTATGTTTGTAGGGGTTTAGGTAGTCACTTTGCCGTATTATATTATTAGGCTAAGATTAACGATCACTAATAATTTTAATAACTATCAAGTCATGGGTATCACGTACGGAAATATAAATATTTATAACTGCAACAAACCTTATATTGGAACTATAGAATCGTTGTTAAACCGTTGAGATAGCTGAACGGTCTTATGGTTGCAAACGCAAATGTCGTGCTCGAGGTCAATTCTAATTAGCAAACCGGGGCTCGGAATTGTGTCCGATAACTGACAATAGGGCCGCCATCTATTATGGTCTTAGAGCCGTCTACCCTGAAATGTAGTTATGCTAATTCTAAAAACAATTCCGGCAAGTTGTATTTAAACTTTAGTCCTTAATGACTGAATACTGAAACGTTAATCAGTCTTAGGTTAGTTTGACGGGCCTCTTGGTCTAGTGGTTAGTGACCCTGACTGCTATACCGGAGGTCGTGGGTTCGATTTCCACCCAGGACAAATCCTTGTGTGATGAGTACGATCATTTGTTCTGTGTCTGGGTGTAATTTATCTATAATAATATGTATGTATTTAGAAATATATAAGTATGTTTATCAGTTGTCTGGTTACCATAACACAAGCTCTGCTTAGCTTGGGATCAGATAACCGTGTGTGAGTTGTCCCGGAATATTATAATAATATGCTAAAGATAGAATGTTTGTTTGACTTATATTGTTGCGTGTCGTATTATAATGTGGAGAGTAAAAATATATATATTTTTTTACACACTTTGGGAGTGAGAATGATACCTGTCCGTCCGTTTTTACATAATTATAAAATGCAGGCATAATAGAGAGAACACCAAATCATTTGATTGTTTAAAGAAAAAGTATCAGGTAAATTACAAAAGAGTAAGAATATTTTCAGGCACGTTCCTATATGTCTATAATAAACACTTGTGAGTTTTAGAAGACCTATTTGTGAACACGTTACCGAAGTCGCGGGAACTTTTTCTCCTTCACTAACATATGTTTTCAATTTATTTTATGAACTCCCTCGCAGCTTAGTTAAAATTCATGCGAATTTATATTGAATAAGTCGGCGTTGGTTTTTCTTGTATTTGTTTCGTATGGGGTAAAATAATAAGATTAGTTTTTTTTTGTACGTGAAAGGTAGTTTTTGTTGGGCTTTATTTAGCATGGGTTTTCTTTCCAACGAATCGTACTGACAAGTATATATGCTACTCGAGTTATTTTTACCACTCTATGTAATTGTACACATATTTATTATAACCTACATACTAAAATAAATCATTTACATAACATGGTTCAAGGCTTCGTCAAACAGCACAAAATATATATTTACGTCATGCATGAACTTAACACGAAAAAGCACTAAGTAGTTCGAATGCGTTAGCGCCAGTAATACGCAACACGCTTTTGCAAGACAGTTTGACAGGCACTACCGTCAAAGTACAACACAATTCAGAGCTATTAGTACTCGAGCATACGACACTACCGCCGCACAACTATCGCGCCGCAACAATGTGCCGACGCACGGGACGAATTCGCATCGATCGATCTTCGTTTCGACTTCATTTTTTATTTTGTTTTTCCATAACCGGCCGCATACAAACGTCTACTCACATATAATTTAAAATAATAAATTAAGGTACTTCCGACAACGCTTAAAAAAAACTTTATAACTTTCTAAATACTTAAAATAATTTCAGAAATTGTAGCTGAGAATCCTCTCGAGTCGTGACGTCAAGTGAGCTTTCAAACAAAAAAAAAAACCACAATCGGTATATTCGTTCAGAAGCTCTCATGCCACAAATAAGCACACAGACACACAAACCGACCTGTCAAACTTATAACACCCCTCTTTTCCTTTTGAATGATAGAAACAAATGACGGTTGCCTGCAGCGCGGCGGTGGCGTCGTGTGCGCCAGCACTAAAGCTCTGACTCGCACTAAGTACTCACTCTGTTTGACGAAGCTCATCTTGTAACAGTTGCATGAGTGTGCAGTCCCTATCTGATACATACAGCCTCTGACAAAGCCTTTTCTGCGAGTATTGAACACGTTCACCACATTGATGGGTAGACATTTGACTTTAGACACTGAACTAAAAGCACTGGTTGGAAGAATGATTTTAATACGCGATGCATGTTTTGAAACAAGTTTTCGTAAGGAAATAAAATTCTGTCAAAACTTAACAGGCAGAACTCAGTGAAATTGTGTTGTTTGCTTACATAAGTCCTAGAGCCATCTTCAGTAAAAGAGCACTTAGGAAGCGGTGAAGGGTGGGCGATTGATATTGTCTTTTATGATGGACCTTTCAAAAAGTGCTACTCAGTAGCCTGTTAAGAATAAATACATTTTTATTTAAAATGAGAGCAGCATCAAATTCAACTTAAAAATACCCATGAAACCTACTTAAAATGCTGTACTATAAAAAACAATACGAAATTAAGTCGTGCTTTTTTAACATTTATTATACACAATATAAATAGATTGTCATCGACACGATAAGAAGAAGAAGAACATTTTTTTTCGGTATTTTTTGACGAACAAATAATTATTTTGCATTACCTACATGTATTTTCTTTTAAACAATTTGATGGCAGTTTTTAATTAATGTACTTTGTTGTAGATAGTTTACAAACCTACACTACAAATACATTTTATTTGTTTGAACATCTTGAGCAAACAGCAGGAGAGTTTAGACAATTGGATTTACAAAGTAAATGTATACTGTTGCAGCTAAAATTGAAAACAAAATCTTAGTTTTCGTTGCAAGGCGCAATTTTAGTCAATACCGCTGTCGTAGGCGATACGCCTACGCCGTAGTATTTTCTGAGATTAGCCGTAGCATATTGGATTGTATCTGTAATGACCGGGGTTATTAAAGAAACAGGGCTATTTTAAACGGTTATATTTTAAATTGCTTTTAGGTAAGGTGTTATTATTTTATTATTAAACTAGCTGTGCCCGCAACTTCGTTCGCGTGGATGATGAAACTTTTCAATTAGTTTTTTGTTTTAAGTGCTATTTGTGTAGAACGTTATCTATCGAGCATACCTCTAGGCTAGTGTCATTCGCCTAGCGTATCTCGATGTAGCAGAAAGAGGTGGTCTTTTTCTGGAAGGCATCGTGTTATAATTATATATATATATAATATATATATATATACTACTTCTCAGCCGATTTCGGCTATGGTGACTGCTACCGACTATCACATGCAGAGGAGCCAAGGTGGTCAGCTCTCTTGTTCGCCCTTTGATGGCTGCAGTATCCTATCTTATGAGTAAACGTGTGCGCGCATCGGCTGCACGTTAGGACATCGTCGACATAGTTATAAAACATGGCTGCTGGTGGTCTAGCCTTAAGGGCATCACGCTTCGAATCCAATTCTATGAACCTCAATGAACCGCATTCCTCACCATGCACTTCCATTCAGGGCGGCAAATGGCCTGTTTCTCCCATTTCTGGGGAACAATATTGCACCTTTTCATGTGTCTTTTCTGAACGTCCTTGAAGCGTAAGAACTGGCCGCCTTGTTTCCGCTTGCCGTTCTGGAGTTCAGAAAAGAAGATGCGTTTGGCCAACCTATCATCATCCATTCGTAAAACATGTCCACACCATCGGAGCTGTCGCCGCATCAGGTATGCTTCTGACATAGACATTTGCGCGTCGTAGCACTTCGGTATTTCTAATCCGACTCCGAATCCGACCATTTGATTTTGAGAATGTCTTTTATGCACCTTAAATGAAACCGGTCCAGCGTCCGTATATGTTTCCGATAGAGGACCCATGACGCAGAGTACAGAAGATTTGGGAGGACTATGGCCATGTAAACGGAGATTTTTGTCGAAAGCTTCAAATCATGTGATTGTAAGACTTTGGCTCGTAATTTACCGAAAGCAGCTGATGCAGCGCCTATGCGATGGTTTATTTCGGCGTCAAGGTCACACTTAGCTGTAATTGTGCTGCACAGGTATATAAACGTATTCACTTGCTTCAGCTCAGTATTGCCAATGGTCACCTTGACAGGTTCTGTAGCTCCATGAGAGTCGATTGCCATCACCTCAGTTTTCTTCACACTGATTTTCAGACCGAAACGGCAGCAGACTTCCTGAAGATTCGTAATCAGGTCCTGGAGTTCTTGTGAAGAGTTGGTAACAAAACACAGATCATCAGCATACATGATCTCCGTTATAAGAGCGTGTGATACTTTTGTGTAAGCTTTTAATCTGGCCAGGTTGAAAAGTCCTGAAACGTATTTTGATTCCAGCAGAAGTTTGTTCGAGTGCTTCACTGACAACGACAGAAAAGTAAAGAGCAAACAGTGTTGGTGCAAGCACACAACCTTGTTTAACCCCACAACTGACAGGGAAGAACTCTGACTGATCACCATTATAGGTAACACAGCAGGTCATTTCGTCGTGAAGAAGGCGAATCATTCTAACAAACTTCTCAGGAGAACCTAATTTTGCCAGTAAAGTCCAGAGGGCTTCCCGCGGCACACAGTCAAAATGCTTTCTCCAAGTCCACGAAGCACATATACAAAGGTTGACTGTGTTCGCGACTTTATATCTGGAGTTGCCGGATGGAAAAGATGGCCTCGCAGGTGGGACGAAACCCAATAGAGTTTCTGGCAATATGTCTTCGGAGACGGGTAAAAGCCGGTTGAGAAGAACTCTGGCGAATATCTTCCCAGGGACAAAGAGGAGCGATATACCCGGTAGGAGTTGCAGTCAGAACGGTCTCCTTTGTTTTTATACAGGGTCTCTATACGGGATATTTTAAATTCAGGCGGTATTATTTCCTCGAATCAAATCAAATGCGATCAAAAATTTGCCAGATGTAAGTGTGAAGTTGCTCCCCTCCGTATTTAAGCAGTTCTCCGGCGATGTTATCAACGCCAACTGCTTTTTTATTTTCTGCTCTTTTGTGGCTCGAACTACTTCAGCAAAAGTCAAGTGGCTCAGCAAGCGAATCATTCAGCGGCAAAGGACGAATACGCTTTATAATATAAAGCGTATTCGTATGATCAAGATCTGCTAATCGATCTACATTGAGCAGATTGTTAAAGTGCTCTGCCCAACGAGCAAGTATATCCTGCTTAGCAGTGAGTTTTTGAGAACCATCTAGGGATCTTAGTGGTGTGCTATTTTTAATGGAAACGCCAATCAACTTATGCATTTCTTCACAAAAAGCGCCTAGTTGGTGTGTGTCTGCGAGCCAATGTATCTGTTTTGCCTTATCTGGGGGCACGGCAGTGCCCCAGCCAAGTCTCGAGCAAAACGGGCACGGCCGTACCATTCTTTTCTCGAAGCGTTTCGCAGCTATTTCACCCCCCCTGTATCATCGATACGGACAAAGCTAGGGGTTTAGGTTTTCGATGACCTAGAGTAAGTATTAAAACAAGCTCAGCCTCAAAATTACATGACATTTGAACCAATAGTTTACGAGTTATGAGCGATCAAAGTTACACCATTTTGTCACTCACTGACTCACTCACTGACCGATCATCAAAAATCTAAGGTACTTCTAGCAAACTTAGAACCTACAAATTTGGCACCAAGATAGGTTTTTAGCTACATGCAAAGGGAAAATTATAAAAACGGTAATAAATTATATACCTTAGTAAATAATATGAAACAAATTTATATTTGCGGTTTTACAAGAACATGGTATATGAATTTTGACTGCATTGTTAACTTTGTTCTTTGTTTATGTACAAAAAGCAAATATTTTTTATAGCAATTTTGTTTATTTATAAAAAGAAAAGAAAGAGACCTACAAAAAATAAATGAGATCCCACCAAAAACATTCAATGTAAAAAAAAGCCAAGTCTCTCTATGCAATTCTTCCATCGTAAAAAGTTTTAAGATCGCATAGGAGCCAAGTCCTGTTCAACTTAATTTGTAATAATAAATCAATATTTTGTGACTATATCAATAGTTTTGTTTACATTACAATAATAGTGACTTGGCCATGAGCACAATAAGATACAAATATAAAGCGGCATATTTGGAGGAGTTGCAAGTAAATAATAAATAATATCAGGACACCTTAACCGACAGTCGGTATCATCCAAGATCAGTGAACTGCACATGCATTATGGCGCCTGTTTAGTCCATAGTGATCTCAAATTCCAATCAGTTACAAAATCATGTCCATAATATATATAATATATAAATTCAACGGTATTTGCACGTAATTACAAGGAGCAAACGACCTTTAACTTGTGCTCATGGCTAAGTCACTGTTATTGTAATGTAAACAAAACTTTTGATATAGTCACAAAATATTGATTTATTATTACAAATTAAGTTGAACAGGACTTGGCTCCTATGCGATCTTAAAACTTTTTACGATGGAAGAATTGCATAGAGAGACTTGGCTTTTTTTTACATTGAATGTTTTTGGTGGGATCTATCTTTCATGTTCCTTGTTAATCTTCTTAAGGAATCACCACTACTTCGGACTTCTTGAGTGAGATTATGATTACCTTCATTACGCTTTATGAGTATACGATGCTGTTTGAATGCTTCAGTTAGGGCCCTATCATTTTGGTCAAACCAGTCTACGTTGTTACGTTTTTTGCGTCCTATGATTTCTGTAGCCACAGTCAGTACGGAGGATGACAACTGTATCCAGTTTGATATTAGGTCACCTTGCTGGGCATCAAACCCATCTAGCGTGTCTATCAGTCCTTCCTGGTATTTTTCTCGAAGGTCCGCACAATTTAGTCGTTCTAAATTGAGAGATATTGGTTTAGCCCTGCAGGGTCTTCGTGGTTCGCGAAGGCGGAGTCTCAATTTAGTTACCAGAAGCCGGTGGTCTGTCCAGCAATGCGCGCCGCGCATGACGCGGGTGATATGCACCTGGGAGATGTCCCTTCGTCGGGTTATGGCGTAATCGAGGAGGTGCCAGTGTAAAGAACGTGGGTGCATCCAGGTGGTTTTGAATTTGTCACGAAGCCTAAACAGAGTGTTAGTGATGGTAAGGTCGAATTGGGCACAGAGTGTGAGTAGTAATTGTCCGTTACTATTCATATTGCCCACACCATTATTTCCAATCACGCCCGGCCACGACTCAGTATCTCTGCCAACCCTTCACCCAGCAGAAGTATTTGCTTGTTTGAACGTATGTTGCTAAGGCATTGGCAAAGTTCTTCATAAAACTGATCTTTGACACTGTCCTCGTTACGCATTGTTGATGCATATACGCTTATCATATTCAGGTAGTTGTTGATTTGTAGGTGAAGGCGCAGTGTGATAATGCGGTAAGAGATGTATTGCGGATATTCAGACAGTTTTTGCGCGATGGTGGATTTGACGGCAAACCCTACGCCAGCTAACCTTCGTTCCGTTTGGGGTCGTCCTTTTCAGAAGAATGTGTACCCACCACCGATTTCCTCGAGTTCGCCTTGGTCAGCCAAGCGTGTTTCGCTTAACGCAGCTACATCTACGTTGTAGCGACCAAGTTCGCGTGCCACGACAGCAGTTTTACGCTCCGGGCAAAATCTTTAAGACTATTTTTAAAGAAGAGCCCTAACACCTAGCGCCTACCTACACTTATATGTATATACCAATAAATAAGCAAAATCGACTATTCCAAGTCGCGGGCACAGCTACAATATTTATTTAGAAACTCTAAATGAAGATAAGATACCCAAAAATCAAGGAAAGAACCGCCTAACCTATACCAAATACTTACTATGTTTATTTACAAAATTTTAAAGAAAATTAAGAAAAGGAACCTAACCTACAAACCCTTAAATATAAATAAATGATATATGCAAACAGTCAGCATTCAAGTGAATCTCAATAATCGAATGCAACTATGCGAGGCGTGTACGTACTCTGATAAAATAGCTCAACAAATGTTCGCCATGATTCTTTAAATTGTCATAACTTTTTTATTTATGGACCGATTGACATGAAATAGACACTAAATGTTAAGTGAAGTTTACTACAATATATTAGTGAAAACCGCATCTAAATCGAATAAGCCGTTTCTGATATTAGCGTGCACAAACACACAGACAAACAGACAAACCGACAAACAGACAAACAGACAAACAGACAAAAAAATTAATAATTACAATTTCGGGTTCGGCATCGATATAATAACAACCCCTGCTACTTTTTTTATATATATTTCCATTGTACAGACACCACTTTTCTACAATTTTATTATATGTATAGATTTGTTCTTTGCTGCTACTTCTTTAATTATTTTATAACACACCTTCCGTGAATGGTAATACAGTTTGTTTCCTAAAATTTCTGTTACAAACTTGAAGCTATGTATTAGATATATTTAACTAAATATATCTAATACATAGCTTCAAGTTATCAACTATAAATAAAAACACTCTACAACTAATTTAACCATCAAAAATATGCTATGGCTTTATTGATATTTTTTATACAGAATCAAAAAGATTTTCACACGTAAGATGGTCTCACGTGTTGCTTTACAGGTTGTTGTTGTAGATATATTATGCAATAAAATGTATCTACACGTTGCTATCACATTCACGACGGCAAATCGGTAACTGCAGCTGTCTAGCGCCGACTGTGAAAGCTGTCAACGCGCTGTCAAAAACAGCTGCCGTAGCTCAACGACTCTAGACCTGTCAGTCTCCTTATTAAAATGGTTCACGTTTTTTTATGAACGTACGTGTTGATTCGTCGACGTGGAAATCTGATTAAAAAAAACAATGTTAGAAGTTATTTTTTTTATTTCTTTATTATTATTTGGTACTGATTAGCGCAATTACGAAGCGTTGCAATGCCAGGTAAATTAAAAAAGTGTTTAGTTGAATGTTACGTGTAACTTTAGTTCAGAAAACCCTCTCGGATGTCTTTTGAAGACATTACTAAAGTTTCACTCAACTAATAATTGGTTTGGAGGGCAAACGTACAAACGTAATTTTTTCGATGTATAGATAGATATAAAGCCTCCCTTCGTCTTTAATTGAAGAAGAAACTTTCTTGAGTACCAAATTGTTAATGACCGTTTAAAAAAAAAGTGTTGTTGATAAACTCAAACTTAAAGTGCTTAAGTTTAACGTAAGTTAAACCATCAACTTACCATAGCCAGAACTGGGAAGCATCGTAAACTATCCCTTTTTAAACTAGGACTTGTTAGTAGAAACTCTGTTTTAAGCCAATTAACCTTCACAGATTGTGTTAAATAAAAGCTGTCCACACATTAACAAAATCCGAGACCCGCATTACCAATTGACACATAAGCGAACACAAAAATATACCGATTCCAATTTATGTACAAAGATACTCTATTATAAAAAAATGATTGCTGAATTTACCGTAAACAGCTGGTGCGCATGAACGGGTTTTGTTAGTTAATCTCGGTTCTCAAGATTAAAAGATCTCAATGCTCCAAATTGCATTGAACCGACTAATACTGCTTGGAAAAATATTTTACACATCAAATTCAATATTTGATTAAACTTAAATAACAAAAAACGCAGTTGTTCATCCGCCTTAAAAAAGGAGGTTTTTTTGCATATTTTAGTATGCGATCTATAATTGTAAACCGATTTCAAAAATTCTTTTTTCATCGTTAGAGTATAAGGTGGACACATAAACATTAAAACCGATCTAGTAGTATTGTTAATTTTTTATCGAGGTTTTTTTTTTATATACCTACAATTACTAGCTGTACCCGGCATGCGTTGCAATGCAATTTTTTCTACTTAGCACCTGCATACTACCTACTTACTACCACTTAGGGGCATGAAAAATAGATAGTACCTAGCCGATTCTCAGACCTACTGAATATGCATATAAAATTTCATAAAAATCGGTCAAGCCGTTTCGGAGGAGTATGGTAACTAACATTGTGACACGAGAATTTTATATATAAGATAATGTAAGTGGTGAAATCGGTCCTAAGTCATCATTGGTCGGAATGTCGGATCTCGTTTTTATTCGACCATATTGCTAAGCCGGTATAAAGACTTGGGAAAGAAACTCTCGTGTCCTAATGACTTCGTGTGGAGTAAGCCGACGAGATAATTACAGAGCAAATTCCTTTTTTTTTCTTAATAAGAAATATAAAAAGAAATGGGGGAAAATAATCCTTTATCTAAACGGATATCCGGCTTTCGGATGTCTTCAAATTATTACACCCTTACTTAATTTTACGAGGAATAAAGTTTTGGTTCTTTTATCGCTTTCGTTTTATCGCTTGGCGATGATTATATCAAAAAAATATAGTAGGTACTACAAAATCATATCAGAGTGAAATCTTTTTAATGAGAGTCTAAAAATGAATATAAAATTTAAAATTGACGGAAACACAACAAACAAACTTATCATAAGTATAAGTATTGTTTTTTTTTTATAAGAACGTATACAAAATTCTGTATTCTGTAGTTCAATACAATAAGTTAAGTTAAACTGCACACGGGACTTAATACCTACTCTAGGTATTAAGTCCCGTGTGCAGTTTGTATTCTACAATGGACGAACAAGAATATAAGAAAATACATACGCAATAGACCGATGTTTCTCCGTTGATTTATTAGTACTATTATCGATAACATTTTAAGTTCCATTAAGGCTTCGCCCGGTGATAATGGTTTCTTAAAAAAACTTAATGTAACTAATGTTCACTAAATAATTAAAATATACTTTTTTTCCTAGAAGAAGAGTGAAAAATAGTGGTTTAATTTTTATTATTTCTCCTAGGTGCTAGGTGTACAGTAATAATTTAACCGGTGTTTTATATAAAAATCGATAATATCTGCTGCCTTTACCCAAGATATGTTGAGGTTCGAATCTCACCGGATTTCGCTGCATACTATATTTTATTTGGAGAGCTACTGTCAATCGGACTTGCATAGTCTACCAAAATATTTCATATCAAATAATTGAGTTACAAAAGCCTGCTTTAGATAGTCATACATAGTCGCGAACTCAGAACCCTGCAATAAACCACATCTTATAAGGAAAGTCACCATTCTTATATCCCAAAATCTATTTTTGTTGTACCTATGCGTATAAAAAGACAGCAATACTAAAAATCTAAACAAAAGGTGTGAAGTTTTAAGGCGTCGTTAAAATCTGCAGTTATATACATACTTGTACTTACAATGAGTAGCACATCTGTGACCATTTTGCGTCAGAATAGACTCTATTACAAAGCAACAAGGTTGATTTTCGTATTTCGTTATCACTTTCGGAGTGAGGTCTACCTAAATGCTTGTTATTGAAGTAACTCCCAACGTCTAACTGAGCTCGACTGCGGCGGTTTGGCTAGAGTTGAAAGCCGCAGTTAAACGGGTTCTAGTTGTTATTATTTGTGAGATGGCAAAGATTTTCTGAGACTTATAAAATATTACTTCTAAACTATTTTAGAAGTAATATTTTTTTAAACTAAAATAGTTTTGTGGTTTTCAGTGAATCGAATCTATTCCTAACACACCGGTTTTAACCCTATTTTTTATTTTTATAACTAGGTGCTACGCGGTTTTACCGACTTAAGTAGTCTCCGTTCCCGTATTTATAATTATTTTTACTGTTACATATTCTGTTATTCGAGGTGGAAAGTGAATCCGACAAATAAAAGATATTGAAAATCTGTACACCCGTTCCTCGTTATCAATGGTGTAATAAACCCGACTTTTTTAATATTAAAATATCATTAAACCCTATGGTTGCACCATCCATTCTTGGTGGATCGAGCATCTAACCCTCCAAAGCTTGCCTAATATTACTCCATGCACGTTGCTTAACGTGCTCGTCAACTACAATCATAAGATATTTTGGGTTTTTTTTTTCAGCGATGAGAGCGGGAAAGATATTTTACGGTAAACATTTTTTACGTTTATCCTTTGGGACAGAGTGTCTCTGGAAGTATAACAAATTACACTTTTAATAGACAGTTCCTGTTTAATTCTTTGTTTATTTTTTCAGGACTATTTGGCCATACTTAGAATATTACCGGAACCTAATTATAACACTACTATCCAAGATGATAAAAACGACTATAAATAAAATATATTTTTTTTAATTAAAAACCCAGTTCTTTCTCTCTAAGATAGGCAAACATAAAAGTGTTGTTAAAATTATATTTCTTCTGCAAGGATCCCTTATTTTTATATTCATCATAATTGAAAAAGGGAAACTCTCAGACTCATTTCAACTTGTCCATGTCCCTGTCTCCTGACGTCTTCGTCAGAAACCTTTTAATCTCAGTTAACTTGGGTTACTTACTATTAACTTTTATTATAAATGGTCTAATTGTTTACGTGCATGTTTTTTTTTCTTGTAAAGAGACAAATTATTTGCTCCTACGAGATGGAACATTTACAAGTTGCTAATGTGTAAGTTGTGTTTAGTTTTCGTGCCTATCATATACGATTTACACTGTCTGGCAAAAAAATTGGGACGCCGCAGAAGTTCTATAAACACTTAAGGGTCTGCAGACGGGGTCATAATAATATGTATTTCATACTACTAATAAATTATAATTATTATGTTACTTAGCTAATTCGAATTCAGCAACTGCACGATTATTTTTAAAGATCAGTGTTGCAACCATGTTTATGTTATATCGTAATAGTACTTACTCTCATTTCTATGAAGCTTTTACTCCAAACAAGATTTCTTTAGAACATAAATAACATAATACTAAACGAACAAAATCAGTCTACAGCTACTAATAGTTTTGTTTAGCAACGTTCACATTTCTTAGCTGCATCGACTACGACATAGTTGTTAGTTACGCTTGTCATTTCAAAGCCTTTAATTTTATCTAGCGTTGGCGACAAATCACGCCCCATCTGGTCGCCGAATAAGGCCCGTCCAATATACAGACAGAATAACGGAAAGGCGTTAGATATACGGTCTCGGTCTCTAACTACATTTTATCGAATAGAAATAGCATTTAAGTTGGTTAAGTGTTTTAATTATCTTCCTGAGGTGTTATTGGAAATATTTGAACTAGTCGGCCTGCATTTATGATTTTTGTTCTTGAAAAATAGCCTATATGTTATGATACCTGTAGGCTGTAATGTTTTATTAAAATCCGTCCACAGTGCGTAAAAAACATCAAACAATCCATACACCCTCACACGTCCACAAAATAAATTAAAATAAAAAGGAATTAATAGCAAATGGACCAAAAAACATTTGTAGTAGATAGAGATATTATTATTATTGCTTTATCTCACAATTATATCTTATTAAGTAGGCATATTATTTGTTTTATGTACTAGTTCATGGCAATTCTTAAACGATGTAAATTGTAATAGGTTTGGAAACGACACCCATGTAAGCTGTCAAATCACCCATGTAATTTGTAGATTACACGTAGTCAACAGTCTGCTAGAATCAATGCGCACCGTTCATGATGACATATAGCAACGTCCGAATAAACGAGATTTAAGACATCCTAATACATTTCCATACATTTAAGGATTTTACTATTTTGTACATTAGATTCCTACATACAGATTTTACGTACATATAATCTACATTTCATCTACATATCCATAGTACCTATATAGTATCCATTGTATATATTTTAAAGTGGGCCATTAGGCCATTTAATTATAGGTTTTGCAAGAACGACCAAACATTTTCAAACCATAAAAACTAAAGTAATTTTTTCATAAACGACTTAATTATAATGTTTATGATCCAGTTTCGCAACCTCTAAACTGAAATCCGATAGGTGCAATTGTTAGAAATTAAATTATAACTCAAAGTTACGAAAATGTAAACAATAAGTATTGTGTTAACTTACCGACGTTATTTATTTTCTCAAAATAGAATTCCTTTTAAAGTTTCGAGCAATTAAAATTTTCTTGAGCCTTGGCAAGATGGCTTCTGTTTTATTTCAAAGTATTTCTGAATGCATATGTCATTAGGGACTTCTTTTATCCACAAAGACGGACTTTACGCAACCTTGTTAAAAAGTTTAAGTCTTTTAATCTGTTTTCCTTTTGGCAAGAAAATATTTTGCGTCCTTAGTTACATCTTTAGAAATTTGGACCGGAAAAATGACAATACAAGCAATTAATATCAGTACTTTTATTCGATAAACTAACGTCGGCTTATTATTAAGCAGGACTACTGTATGTTGAATATTATTGAAATATCAATATTATGTTTCCGATACACGAGTGACAAATAACTGGTCGTTAATACTGAAGCCATTAAATTAAATTACACATTCATTGGTATTTAAGAGTGAAGGTCCACTTGAAATTTATAGGTGTTTGATACGAAATGATTTCATCGAAATCATAATGACTTAAACGTATTAACAACGGAGATATGATAAGTATATTATTATAATATAAGTATATATATGGATATAATGATAAGTATATTTTGTGACCTCTCTCGTATTTTTGTAATTTCTCATATTATTTAATATAGTGTTGTTGACTTTTTTCTGTTTAAATAACATAAATTTTATTTGCACAGAAAGAAGAATTGATATTAATATGGAATGATAGTTAGCGAATTCACCATTCAACCCACATAATAAATTATATAAGTACTTACCTTTATTCCGAACAAATCAATAAATGCTTATATTAAAAAATAAATGTATAAGTTATGCTAAGTCCTAATTAATGTAATTTATAAGTTTAGTAATAGCCCTCATATTTGCTACACTGTATTTGCTACGCCTGAAAAAGGCCGTTAAGCTGTGCCTGTTATTTCATTAAGACCTGTAAGACCTTAACATGCAAATAAAGATTTTGAGTTTGAGTTTGAATTAATATTCAGTAGCTACTATACACCAAAATGCAAACTTAAATCGTTACGTGTTTCAGAAATCTACATAAAACACACATGTGTAGGTAAATTCATTCACTGCCGAAATAACGAGAATAAATAGCCCCTCTATAAAAGTTAAGTTACCCTTCAATAGAAACTCCATTATCCGCTTACTTAGTTTCCTCACACATGGGATGCCGATATGTTCAGGTTAGATCGACTGTCAAACTTTACGGTTTGACCGGACTTTGGATCTACCGTGTTTGACAAAGCGTCTCGTTGTATATAGAAAACCCATTCATCCAAAAACAGAGAAACATTTTTTGTCAGGAATATATTTCTTCGAATGGAAAATGTATATTATTATAAGTCCATTGAGAGGATTTCATTCACCTCAGCTCACGGATCTTCGGTCGCATATTGCACGGATCGGATCATGTTTTAAAGAAATAAAGAGGTAATATTTTTGAGCTTATGTCGAGACTTAGGTTATAGTATCAAACTTATGTGCCTCAAGAGCGGTGCACATAAAGAGGTATGTTTTTTTCACAGTTTTAACCAAAAAATCAAAATAAACTGAATGAAATACATAATTTGTTAATCTTTTATTCAACAGAACTTATATCTCCAATATAGCTGGTTAAAATGAACATCAAATGAACACTAACAGAATTTACATCGCTGTTTCAAAAATTCGAGGAACGGAATTAGCACGGGTTTCAACGTGTGCACGGAATTTTATGCTCGCAGATATTTTTTGGGACGTTTATTTATTTATTTATTTATTTTTTAAAACATTACATAATATGTTGCACAATACAATATCCCACAAAACCAGTTCAGTGGTTTGACTGTGGGAGCGCCGCTTTAGTTTTTTACTTAATTATATTATTAGTAATCTTTATAATATGTGTAGTATACATTATTATTTTAGTATTTTTTACAGTAATTGACAGCTTTACATTTATATATTTTTTATATTAACCAGCTATGTGTATTTAAAGTAACTATTTATTTTATAGTCTAGATATAATGTAGCGTTTAAGATTCTTTTTAAATTTCAGGTGATCTTTTTCAAGCCTAATGTCCGCTGGCAAGTTATTTAACATATATGGCACACGTTTTTTGAGTGTTCTATCACCAAAGTAATTACTAATTTTAGGAACATTAAATTTACCAGCGGTCATTGACCGAGTATTATGACTATTTGTTATCAGTGATAGGTTATGCTCGTTTTTGCCATGTTGGTTTAATAAAAGGAGGTATTTGTGTTTTATACTAGCAGGTAATATGTTACATATTTTAAACAGTTTTCCTATAATCATCTTTACAGCTGATTTATGTTTCAAAAACGACACTTACATTTGCACCAGCATTTCCTGGAACTATCATTTTACTTCCCACGTAACAAATCAAACAAACAGCAAGTCTATTACTGACATAGACTGATAATTACTGACTGCATAGAGGCGCGTCCACTTTCTACCTGAACCTAATTAGTCCGAGTTTTGCGTCTGACTGTGCAGTAAATGTTCATTTCCATCAGTTATTTACTCTCTCTTATGAAGAGATTTCCAGTCACCTGTTATGAAGAGTTTATGACCAATTATGTAAGTAATAAAACCTTCAGAAAACATGCCCGTTTCATGGAAGCCGTCCCTGACGGAGTTTGCCCTAATGGCATCGCGCGCCCCTGTGACCTACCATAATAAAGTTTTAAAATGTTGTAATTACTTACATAAACTTTGTCGGAGAATAAATTGAAAATGTAGCGGACATGATGTTCGGATAATCCTACAAAATGTCTCTTAGAAAGAAAATCAGAACTTCGGAGGTTATTGTGATCCTATGATGGACTTTATGATTTTCGGAAATATCTTGCTGCGTGCTTGTAGACGTGGGAGGGTATCCGGAGAATAAGAGGTCGATAATACCTGCGTAGAGGCGCCGCCCGGGAATCATGATGAAAATTATGATAACCCAACAACCCTAAATACCCCAGCACGCACCCCACCGATTACATTTTATCAAGATGCAATATTTAATACGAATAGCTACGTATAAACGCTCCTACTTTTTGTTTTAATGGTAGACAGTTATATTAACACAAATTACCCTAGTTACATTAGCCCCACCGACAATAACTATCTGAAAACTCACGTACCGTCGTCGTATTTAAAATTTTATTCACAGGGCTTGTTTTAACTGTTTGTAAATTTAATATTATAGAGAGACACATCCTCTTTCTAGGAAAATGTTTGATAAGGCTTGCCACACAGTGTATACGGGTCAAATTATAACCTGATCAAAGATTAGTCCTACACAAAAGTAAGCGAGGCAACCGGCCGGATAAATAGACAGGTCACTTCTAAAATTGCCGTAGATCTAAATAAATAAATGGCGAGTAATCCCTTCATGACCTACCATAAAATTTTATGAGATTATGTTGGCTGGATATTATAGTCGTACGATAGACGTAGTGGGTAGCGCTCAACCCCAAATTGCTATTGTGGGGGCAAGCGTCGACCTGTGACCTGCCACGCCTCGTAGAAATCCCATTTTTAACATGGCCAAGCTATCGTAAACATTTAAGAACAACTTTTAACAGAGAAGAGTCCGCAACAAACAGCTGAACTATTTCAGCGAAATGACAAAGTTGTATGATAAAAATACAACACAGCCTTGTGAAAGCTTTTATTTAACTGCAATGAAACAACTCAATCATTTACAATGACAATTAACACATTTATTTTCAAAAGCTAGACTGCAGAACATACGGTATTCCATCACTTTCGGGAAACCGTGTTTTGTTTTTCTCTTTCTCTGTTTTCCTGTAACCTGGCTAGATTTTATTTTGAAAAATAAAAAGCTTGAATATGGCATTGATAGAATGGGTGGGAATGGTTTTAAACGGATTTCTGTGTGAGTTATGATGGAGCGATGTCACCGACGACAGTTACTGTCCGCCCTCTTTCAGTCAAAGGCTATACTTACGTAAATAAATAAAACTATGTTGACGGCACACATCCTTTCTCTGTAGGTACCGTGTACCCTTTCAGTTACGTACTGTTGGACTGTCGTAAGCCATGCACCTTATTTAACGTGACACATTCTGATATTTTAGTAATAACTTAATGTCGCGTGTTCATTAAATATTGTGTCATTTTTTATAAAAGGGTCATGTGAAAACCTGCGTTAAATAACCGGAAAAAAACCGCAAATTTAAAATAATTGCCGCAAATTAAATTTGGAAAAAATACCCCTTGTTAACATAATTATTGGCCACGTACGCATTTCCGAGCAAACGAGCGCTATATTATAGACAAAAAGACACGACACCTTTTCTAGGAACAACGAATTGTTAGTTTAAACGTAAAATTATTTGCGTCATAAGCAATATGTCACGGCAGCTGTTTACTTTCTCTTGCGAAATAGTTGCATTATATATAAGTTAAACTGTTGCCATTATGACACGTAAACTGTAGGTACATGGACAAGTATTTGTACTTAAACTGTATGGTATGAAATTACCGCCCTTATACTTTCTTTCGAAGGTTTTAGAAATAATCTGTAGATGATATCACCAATAATACAGAAAGATTAGTGTATTTAGGTTCTAAAGAATTTGGCCGGTTATTCCCAGGTGTGTTTTGGTGACAAATATTATTGAGGAAATTTCAATCTAACATTTAATTATGAAGAGATTGATTACCACGAATACGAACTTGACGTTATCTTGATATTAAGTTGGTCAATAACTATAGCTTTTGGTCGATTTAATAGGTACGTATAATTCAGAGGGCAGAGCTGGCTTGAGTGGTTTTGCGGTCACCCCGCACGTCCAGCCAGGTTCTATGATTGATGAAGAGGCTTCCAGGGTTAGCTCGAGTTATTAACATTGGAACGGGTCTATTAATACATGTTCGCGCTTATTACGCAACCCCAAAAACTTTTAACTTTGACCGACTTAAACGCAAAAACGGTCAAGGTTAAACGTGAAGGTTAACTTAACTATGCTATTTTGAGCAGATTTCTATAAATAGGCAATCATAATAACTAATTCATGCTTAAAACTTAGTAAAGTAATATTTGCATTTAATTGTGCAGTATTTATTGCAGCGGTTTGCGAAACACGTAATAGCTTTCAATTAAAGCAGTGTCGGTTCCTGACACAATACTAGAGAGACTCGACTAAGCAAATCGTTTGCAGAGCTACAGTACGACAGCTTTGCCCGTTCCTATTTGTTTGGACTAATAAATTCGCCCCAAATTACACCCTTGTTTACATAAATGCGGTGTAACAAAATGCCCTGAATCGAAACACGAAAAGAAGTAATTTTTGTTCTTTTAATGCGAACATTGGTAATGTTTCCTTTGTGTCACTGGATTACGGGTATTTGAGAGTGATCGATGACTTTGGTTAAGTATTTGGGGATCGTCCCGGGATCGGTCAGAGCCAATCACGTTGTACTTCAGGACGTATCGGAGTATCCATGCCACCCTTAACAAATTAATTGTTGCGGCAATATTGATCTTATTAAATAAATGTGCCAAATAAATTGTTTAATTGAAATGCGAACGATCGACGACAAACAAATTAATTGTTGTACTTTATATTGTACCTAATTAAAAGCTTCTCATTAACTTACAATGCATGTATGTATGTTTTTTAGGCCAAATCTTCGAAGCTAAATGAGAAGCACTTTGACATCCGATTGAGCTGAACTTTTGCTTAATTATTATTAGTTCAGTTTCAAGCATGTCTGATGATAGAGCTAGAATATGGCCATTGAAACTTTATAACATAACGACTCAATCCCATCGTGTTTTGGCTTGTTTAATTCGTCTTTACTAGTGTTAAGCCCAGATAACTTACAAGCCCGTATTTAAAACGAAACCTTTAAAGAAAGATTATTATTGATTTTCTATAAACCAGCTTATTATGTTACGTTCTTAATAGCAGTTTTATATGAGACACCTATTTTCAATAGGAAACAATAAAAGCTCACTAACAAGAGTAAATGGGGCGCAAACTATTAGTTTCCATTTGTCAAGAGTAGTTCCTTCTGTTCAGATCACATTTCATTAAGTCTTCACAATGTGCGATTGAACTCATCATTGAACCGAAAGTTTACGACACAAAGAGTGGTTCAAGTTTGTGTAAGTATAGTCGAACTGTTTCAATATCCAAAATCGTAGTAGTAAGTATCTAAAATATATAATTTTAGTTAGTACTGAGGTTTGCTAGTTACTTGTTTTTCTTTTCGTCGTCTCAGAAATTGTTGTGTATGTAAGATGCAAAAAAAATGTTTAATGAAAGTTTATTACTAACATCTTAACTTACAATTTAAAGTCGCTCAAGAATTATACCGATACTTAAAAAAAAAAAACAGGAAAAACAATATATATGATATATATGAACTGTAAAAGTATTAAATGTGCTCATAAAGCTCCTGTAAAATATTAAGTACTCAACATGAGTGTACTTCCTGTTCGCTCTCTATTTTTCCTTACTTACAAATACGCTCACTGAGCTCCCACGAGTATGGAATCAAACACGGAATAAAAAACTCCGCAGAATCAAACTACCTACGGAGTTCTTCAAGTAGAAAAATCTACATTCTACGCAGTTCGTATTGGAATTCATTCTATCGACATAAGTATTTTACGAGTTAAATATGAAGTCAGGAGATTCTTTAAATTGTGTATTCTGATGAGAATGATTGTTTGGTATTTTGCAGCAAAATTACACAGTTTTGAATTTGAAGTATTCCTATGAAGTCTGATATTTGTGATAAATATCAGACTTATTTATTACAAGTACAATTACGGAACAAAACATCTCTTTGGTCTTCATTTCGTGGGCGTCAATCTCGCAATGTTCATTTAGTCTTTATTATAGTCAGTCGTATATGAACGTAATATCATTTGAACCGAGTAACGTGAGAGTTATGACGTCACCACTGTGACGTAGTGTGATTCTGCTGACGGATGACGCAGAGACGTGTGAGCCCCGCGATCTCGCTGCGTCTGGCTTTTACGAGATAAGAAGATTACGGACCGCGGCCTCTTTAGCTCCCCATTTCACGGTCACTGCTACCACTCTATTTATTATCAAAAATGTTCATTAGTTTCGTTTGTTATTAGAAATCTCCCTCGTAAATACGTTAGCATGTGACGCGGTAAATTGTTTGCGGGATTGTTCCTCGAATCGTAATTCAACCCTACTAAGCATTTCTTGCCCCGGGACCGGCGCAAGTAGGCGTCAGCTGGTCTACCGAAATCCTACCGAAACAAAAGTGGTGTTTGTATAGAAAACATAACCGTAAATTGACCAAAAATACTTACAGTGTCCCTATGGGTGAGAAAACTAGGCTGGTAGCGCTGTGGTTGTTTCCTCTCCTTATTTTAAAGTGTGTTTTGGTTTAAGCATGAATTATTAGGGTTGAAACTAAATATATAAATTTTGATCGTCATGAAATGTCATATTATGATATATGTCGCTAAAAGAATTGTTACTCGTAATTCATTAGTGAAGGTATTCCATTAGGCCAGCTTGTTTTTGCTGACATCATTGACGCGTTGACGTCACAATTATCAAAAGTTGTCGCACTGAGTAGGCCGAAGGACTAAACTTCACGGTTTACGAGCCACTCGCTAAATTGCCAAGTTTGACACCGACATTAATTTATTTTTACGATCTTCCCATCTTGTAGTAAAGCCACAACGTATGAAAAATTATACCTTCTCAAGACAAGACAAACATAGTCTACTGCAATAGTATTTAGAACAAGCAAACTCGAAATAAAACAAAATAACTTAAACTAAAACGTCAATCTCATGGTTTAACAGAAATTTCCACCTCGAATAACAAGGTCCCAACACCTTATTAAAAAAAGGTGCAAAATTATGACACAAACTTTTAACATTTTTTAGCCATTATTTAAAATAAGATTTTAATATTTCTTTGAAGAAATAGACGCCGTGGAACTCTTGAGAAGCGTCTCAACTTCGGTCAGTTAGTCAAGTAAAGCAAGATATTTTCTTTTACAAATAATTTAAGTACGTAACGTTTGAAAAATTCACGTTATTTTAGGAACTAGCGATCTGAAGAATTGTGTTAATGATACTTAACAAAATGGGCATGACTCGTATTTTACTCGTAAAATCGCCACTCTTTTTCCTCTTTGTTTTGAGCTGTTTGTGTATTCTGGACGCCAAACAAAGTTATAAATGTACTACAAAGTTTAACTATAACGTTGTAGATCCTTTCATTATACGTGGCACTAGCGCACCGCTATTAGAAAGCAGGTGTTTTAAAAAATGTTTGTTGTTTTAAACTTCTACGGCGCGTTCTCTAAACAAATATAAAGCCGAGAGAGTGAAAAAAGAAAAGTGTAGCATTTTACAGTTACGGTACGTTGAATCAATTCATCCCAAAATTTAAGGATAAGAAAAATATGTGCATAAAAACGTTCGCACTTTTATGAGAGTTTTAAATAAACATAGGTACAACACAACAATATGACGGTTCAGAGAGGAATCACTGGCAAGGCAAAATGCGAATTTCTCGTTTGCGTACATTGTACTTTGCCATAGTAGAAACGCACCATCATTTTTCATCCTTTTGATTACAGTGCAGAACCGTAAAAACTTCCATTACGTACCATGGATTTAGGGTTACAAGAAGGGTTTTTTAAATTAGGTACTCTAGTAACTTTTATGTGAACACTCAGCATTAAATAATACGCCGAGTACGTAAAGTAAATCTGTAATAACATTTATTTTAGCCTATGGGCTAAAATAAATAAAATAAATAAAATAAAGCTAAAATAACATATTGTGCCACTTGTCTTTTTATGGCATATTTAAATACGGAAGAGAAAATGATCTACGATTAAATGAAGCTAAATAATATTTTCGATTAACGAAATTGATTACCGGTAATTTCTTCTTAACACATAAAAAAACATCAATTACTGCCTGTAAATAAAGTGGATCAGTATTTCCCGATGGCATTATTACAACGTCATAAAAGTCAGCGTTGAATTTGAAAATATACGAGAAAGAGAAACCTTAATACACACCGATGTTACCGTCATTATTTTACATCAATTTTAATACTTTTTTATTACGGCTTCTGACGCTTATTACGATCTTATAAAATATGGTTTACTGTTAAAAGCATAGGTAGCTGATTTTCATTAAGAATAACAGCTTTAGGGATTTATATCCGTTAGTCTTATATAATATGTATGTATATGAGAATTCATGACGATGTCACACAGTAATATTTCACGCAAATATCACTTGATTACAACAAGATAAAGGTTTTGACGAACACGGAATATGAGGACGTGGGAAATTCGTGACGAAGCGCCTCCATAATTAATTTTGTGAATTCACACCTACCCTACCACCTAAACAGAAAATGTATTTCATGTAACTGGGAAGCAAATCCTATTTTCAGAATACGGAGCAAACATAAATCGGAGTTTATCGGTTTTTCCTTCTTTTCATTTCTGACCCCTATAGAAAACGTTATCGGGAAATGAAACCAACTGGAAAATTACAGCGATTTAAAAGTGTTTAAACTTTGAAATTTTTTGCTGAGGCCTTATTAGGAACTCTATCGAAATCGCTTAAATTGCATATTTTTTCTAGATACATCCCTTGATTATACTTTACCATTATGCGAGTAATTTCATCAACCAAAATTACATGCAGCACGAATAACCTTCAAAATAATTAATTTGTATACCACAATTCCGATTATTTAACGTAATGATAATAACTATTGGGGTGAATAATATAGGTAAGCCAACTTACGAAATAGGATACCACCGCATATTTTGGTTCCTGAACCACGCATACTTAGCACCTACCTAATTGTGATTTTTATAGGGGTTCACTACGCCAATCACGGCATGGTATTACCATTGACAAAACTATGTGAATCCCACAAATTGTCTGACCCCAAGGGAACGAGTTTGACGGTTTGTTATAATTATTTTAAGTTACCATCTTGTATTTGGTAAGCTAATGACAGGACTCCACCGAGGATCCTTTTTCGCTAATTACAATTAAACATTCCTAACGGGTTTGCGAGTTTTGTAAACTTTTGTACTTCTATGTAATAAAGCTGTTTATATTTATGGACTTTGAAACCCTCTGGGTATTGTACTGAACATGAAGAAATGTAAATTCATCCTGCGTAATATGGAAAAAGAGCAAAAATATAATCCTACTCGAGCAGGATCTCAATAGGAAAAATGTTAATGCATTTTCCAATATAAAAAAGGAGTATAAACCATTGCAATTCATTAGGATAATGAAAATGGAATTAACTCATAATGGGACTGCAATTTAAAAATGACAATAATGCTTTTATGGGGTAGTGGCTGCCATTAAAAATGTCGAGAGTTTAATCTGTAAGGCTCACGACCTGACAAGGTTCTCGTTGAATTTAATTCTTCTACGGTGAACGATATTCAACTTACAAAACGTAAACTAGAATACATTGTTCAGATGTTAAAATTTTAAATCTACTTCTTTATTTGATTGTCCGCTATTGTTTTCGACATGATTTTCTTTGTGTTTGGGTGTTTTATTTTAGTTTATGGCTTCTTGCTAGTATTAAAAACTAGGCTTTGGTCGGTGCCTAGATATTTTTATGGTTATATAATCCAGTTTTAGTGCGGAAATTTTGAACACGTTTTATTTCATTTTGTGCTAGTTTTCAGACACACTGAGTGTTTACTGTTTCTTTTATGTTTAAGAATGGAAAATACAAAAGTGTAAAGGTACTTGTGAGTTTACTATAATGCCAGTTTTATATGTTTGCGAAACTGTTCATGGTTCAAGCCAGAAAAATAGTTTGCTGTCTATAACTACGATATAATATCTTCTTTTTCATTTTATTGACCAACGCTCATTTATTTCATATAATTGAGACGAATTTAATTAAGCAATAATATAACGAGCCTAATTATGGTGTAACAGTGGACAACCTTAAATCGTGTGACGTACCTACTCAATCTCAACCTTCTTTATATTTTAATTGGGTCGAAAATCAATAAGGCTACATAATTACCATTAAATTCTTCCATCCAAAATCAGGATACCCGCAGGCACGATCCTCATTTTATTTTACACGTTGATACCGGGAAACAATAAAGCGCCCTGAATTAACATATAAACGGCAAGTTTCGGAGGGTGTCGACAATTTTATCTTCCAATTGTACCTACGGCCAAATGCGAAGGGATAAATGTATTTCGAGATTTTCAATGCTCAAATAAATTACATCACACGCTACAGTATGTTTTATAAATTCGTGATTGTATATTTGAATGAAATATGATAAATACAACGATAAAGAATAACAAATGGCATGTATCGTGCGTTTCAAGTTGAATGCTTTGATAAGCTTAACCTAAGCAGGTACACTTTGAAACGCGTACAATGGTATAAAAATATTAAATCCTAGATTTGAAATCATAGATATCAGATGGCTTTAATATTTATTTTTTTATATTTAATCTGTTAACTCTTTACTGGATGTTGTGTAGTTATAGATTAGCTAGGTAAGCAGCATTTATATGATGACGGCCTGTTGGTCTAGTGGTTAGTGACCCTGACTGCTATACTGGAGGTCGTGGGTTCGATTCCCACCCAGGATAAATGTTTGTGTGATGAGCACGATCATTTGTTCTGTGTCTGGGTGTTATTTATCTATAATATGTATGTATTTAGAAATATATAAGTATGTTTATCAGTTGTCTGGTTACCATAACACAAGCTCTGCTTAGCTTGGGATCAGATAACCGTGTGTGAGTTGTCCCGGAATATTATTATTGTTATATTTCATTTAAAGTGCCAGTAGACATAAAGTATTGACTTAATTTTCCGGTGCAAAAGTATATTTGTACTGTCGTTTAATTTCACAGCAGCCAATTTAGATAAGTAGGACCCTAGTAACACTCAGCGGTAGAGAATAGTCTGTTGTTAACTCTATTTAGGCAATTCTCACGAACAATTGAGATGTTAACAAAAAACGCTGTTTGTCAACTAAGAACATGAATGGTAAACAATATTACACACTTTTTTTCGTTAATTTTTTAACCAAAATCGCATTATTTTGAAACGTTGCATGTCGTCATGATATCGTACGTTTTGTGCAAGATCGTGACGTCTAATCCCACTCCTGGACTTTGTTCCGCTTATCCTTAGTTTTTCCCTATTTTGAAAAGCAAACAATACAAACTAAATAGAATTATACTTTTCAATTCCGGTCTCTATTGTGTATGAAGAACAACATTGTTTTCGTTCGGAAATAGATAAGTTGTGTAAGCCCAGACTCGCAACAAAACATACTGCAAACATACTTTTCATTGTCTAGTTATAAAAGCCCTAACTAAGTTTTGAAACAACTGTAGCAGCTACTTATAATTTTAAACCAACGTACATACAATAAAATAATAATAATAATCAATCTTTCACTACATTCGCTTCGATACATACCCAAATTGTGACCACAAAGTCCTGCAGTGATTACATTCCACAATTTTATACAAAAAGAGTGACAATTTCATGGTTGGATATGTCACTGCGGCATTCAACGTACCACAAGATTGGCCTCCATTAAAAAAACAATGCTACTCAAAAAATGAACAACGTTTGTAGTTTTGAGGAACTGTTTTAACAGTAGCAGTATTCACTGAGAAGTCACAATAAAATACAATGCTTATTTATTTATGCGGTATATTCTCCTACTTTTATTTCTTCGATAACCCCGTGATATTTTATCCCACACAATATCTCTGGAGTTTTCCCACAGCCGTGAAATACTAGCTTCACTTTCGCAAATTAAGTTGTTATTGTAATGGATGTAATGTTATATGTTGTAAACATATGAGCAATAGCTGTTTTATAACACCTTCTCTGTTTATTTTAGTTGGAAATGTACCTATTTGCAGATACACTGTATTTAAAAAATAATATTATCTCCGCTGATAAGTAATACTTAATAATTAAGATCCTGACGTGCATAATGAGAAATTTTCTATTTATTTTTTACTTTTTATACTTTATTTAATATTTCTATTGAAAATATTTCTGACCTACGATTGACTTCAAGGTCAACCAGTCTACGCTTGACCACCTATCCTCGTGAAACTTAATGTGTTAGACATAAAGGCGAGAATTGAATGGCGGGTTGTTATCAGGGGTAGCCTTTGTGGTTTTAACGACTGCAGCGACTGCGCACTTTACTGCGGATGTTGTTTCCCTTTGCGTATTTGCGTAGATAAGCTGGGTAGATCAGAAATGTCGGTGCGCTTTGGTATTAAGGCTTCTTGGCATCTACGATATTATTGTTATGCTGTTGGTAAATCCGCTTTGTTTTGATTATGCCGTCGTAAAGCTGATTGTATGTACCTAGGTAAATACAGGTTTTATAGCAAAAAGTCATGTAGTAACTTGGAATATTTCAGCATTATCTAAAAAAAGGTATCTACCGTTACCCTTACCGCCCCCACCTATAAAACATTTTAATATAATTTTACCAACGTAATTCTTTGCTACCACTTAATTTGAGACCACGTTAATAATTCTTTAACTACCTTTTTATTAGTTATCCAAGAAATTCTTTGATATTTTCCGATTTACTACTGGAAAAAGTATCCTCTCTCAAGATCCAGGCATCCTCATATCAAGTTTCATGTAAATCGGTTCAGTATTTTAGCCGTGAAAGCGTGTATAGACAGAAAGACACTTTCGCATTTGTAACCCTAGTATGAATGTATATTGTAATACTACTCACAGTTCCACAAAGGGACATGTAAAACCTTTTTAGGATTTCATTCATTACATTTAGATTTGTATCAACGATACGAGTATGTAATTTCCGCTATATTTGCAGATCACTTGTTTCCATATAAATGACAGTGTCGTGTATGTGTGTATGTACCATTATGTGTTTCCTCTATGTCCTTGACAAGAGTTGGACATATAATATTAGAACGTGTCTGAACATATTTTACAAATCTTATTTCGCGGAAACTGGATTTTGCTCTGAAATTTAACACGGATTATTTGGATTTGATTTCGGTATCAAATAGTAGATAGTTTATTGCTTTTAAACTATTTGTTCCAATAATGATCATTAATCCTATATTATACAATTTGTATTTAGGCTTTAATTTAACAAAACTAAAAAGTATTGAACTTATATTAAACAATTGATAAACAGTAGGAATTATTTTCGTGAAATGTTGCAAGAAATGTCTTTGTAAGAACAATAAGTACTTAGCATCAATACTAAAAAACAGGAACTTAAAGTAAACTTTGGCTTGAAGAGAAAGGAAGGCGATATTACAACAAACTTAATTTCGTGGTTGGTCGAATCCGGGCCCCTTCAATTTAATAGATGCCTTTATTATAAAAGTTATTATAAATTACGTCAGAACGTTACAGATCGATTTATCAGTTAGTTGCACCCGTTTTTGCAGGATGCGTCTCGCGTCTTGAAAATTAGTATATATGTACTTATATAGTAACCTATTTATGTCTTAATTATTAGATGCAAAATAAGGTTTTATGTCGTGGTAGCTAAGCGGTTTTATTCATACATGGACGAAGGTCGAACCTATGTAACTTTTTCAATGTTTCGTTTTCTTTCTTAATTACACTAAGGCACTACTAATAATTGGTAAAGAAGTCCATATTTTTATTATAAGATTTCCATGGCATGTCTGCAAACGCATACAAGCTAAATTATCTTTCAGTAACGTGATCATCTTTTCTACTTTATAGGTTTCTCTTTCTTTGTCGATGCAATTTTTATTTAATATCATAAAATAGGAAAACCCTTTGAATAGAACTCTTTGAAGTTCCCTGGAACTGTCATTTCTTAGATTTCCCTTTTAAATGCACAAACGATCGGTTCATTTGATCCGTTTTCTCTTTATCTGGAAATCTAGAGCCTTAATATGATAACTTGAAAGATTTAGTTTTTATTGTAAAAAGTTATCAGAGTTAATACCGGAGAATAGGTAATTTTTTTCTTCATTAGTTATCAGTGTCGAGATTGTAAAACGTTACGATGAGGTACACAAACGAAAGTTTAAATTAAATCTACTAGAAAATTATACAAACTTACACACGTAGAAAAACAAGTTATACAGGGTGTTAAGAAAACCCTGTCCGACCCGAAAGGGTGTTAAAGGCTTCACTATCACAAGCCCAAATTAAATTTGAAATATTCATGATAGTAACAATAATAATTAACTTTGAAATAACCACTTTTTTCCATAAATATGCGATTAAATCAAAGATTACAACACTATTTTCGTCGGAATTTTTGGAGGCCTTTTCTTTGATCATTTGGCAGCGCCTGTGACGACGCCGACATTTTTTTGGTTATAATTATTTTTTTTAATTTTTCCATTTATTTTTTACTTTTTTGTAATCAGATCGACATCTGTCGATACCTAACAACACCTTCACGGATCGGACAGCGTTTTCTTAACACCTTGTATAAACCTACTATGTACTTATTCTGCAAAAAATACTAGTCTATTATTAAAACCGTGCCAGCGTGCTCGAAAACATTGTATTTTCTAGTTTATGATCGAAAACGGTGGAGTGTCAAAAACGGCCAGCTGTAGTGGTTATCTAAAAAACTATAATTCAAAGAGATACGGGCAATGTTCGCTGTTTGAATCTATCTCTAGATCAAACAAAGTAACATTTTTTTTTGATAAATTTATATTATAAGACAATATCTCTAAAACCGATCAATATATATATATATAGAGCCATACTAATATTATAAATGCGAATGACGGCTAAACCGCTGAACCGATTTTGATAAAACTTTTTAACATTTAATTTATTATTACGATTGATTTTAATGACATCACCATGATTTCCTGGAACATCTAGATATTAAAGTGAAATGTACAAAAAATATTATTAATGAACGAAAATTAGAGTACATAATAGTGACACGGTAATAACATTATGAATGAAGAATTTCTTCGTGCACTACTAACGAGCTGAAAACTTGTTCCGTTGAGCAAGGCAGAGCCTGGCGCTGTGCCAGTGCCAGAATTCGGCAGGTTATGCAGGGGCCGCGGGTAGATACGTTTGTTTGAGCTCAACCTACCTACATGTGACCTCAGAGTTCGGAACTCTAGTGATAATATCTTACACAATGCTATAAACACTGCTTTAATAAACTCTTGAACGCCTTCCAGTAGGTACAGTAGCTCTTAAGTTATAAAAAAAGAACTTATTTTTTAGGGTATTGCTATCTTTTTCACTATTACATAATTAAAAAAGGACAGACGAAAATTAAAGCTGTAGAATTTGGTTTCTACTAACATTCTCATACAAATTGTCTGTCACGTAAAAACGTGCACACGAAAAACAAGTTGTTGCAAAAACTAATTTGACATACTCGTAATTATCTAAGTTAGTATATATTACCGACACATTCCCAAGTTTTATAAAAGATAGAAATTAAATGAAATTAAATGAAATATTTTATTCTTGTAAGTAGGACTATTATATATAAATCAATTTTACAATGTCTTCCTAAGCTAGATGAAGTCGACATTTCCTAACTGACTACCCTGAGAAGAAATGCCGAAACAAACTCAGGGGTCTTTCTCTCTTTTATAGTCCAAATAATACAATAATAAATTTAATAAATTACTACCTGTACCCGGCATGCGTTGCAATGCAATTTTTTCTACCTAGCACCTGCCTACTACCTACCTACCTACTACCACTTAGGGGTATGAAAAATAGATAGTGGCCGATTCTCAGACCTACTAAATATGCATATAAAATTTCATAAATATCGGTCAAGCCGTTTCGGAGGAGTATGGTAACTAACATTGTGACACGAGAATTTTATATATAAGATAAAGCAAGGTATAAAATAGCAAGGTATAATTTTAGTTTATTTGCGTACAAGAGAATCGGTGCCATTATCTAGTTTAATATGCAGTATTTTATAGCTGCCAGTTAAGCTTACCGACAGGTCAAAACGACAAAGGAAATGAATACTTTAAAACAAAGCTAAACGCGGATTTTCTGCCACTTTATTGAAGTGGATGAAACTTTTTGTATTGTCAACAAAAATCAGAAATTTAAATGTTCGTTACTTTGTTTTAAAATAATATTCAGAATTTTTTGCTGACGTTGCATTTGATTTTCGCCACCCTTTAACAAAGGGTTGGTTTGCATTTCTGCAAGTTGTTATTTGATATCACTCTTTATTATTTTAAACTACCATATAATCTTTCGTGTAGTAGAGTGTACAATGTGTAAATTGATTTAAAAATGAAAAAACTAAAGTTTTCAATTTACCCCTCTCCTTTTTTGCATATGGGTTGTTGACACAATTCACTGGATGTGCTATTTCTGAATTTACTCATGGAGTTTCCAACGTTTAAAAAAGGTTCCGAACATTTTTATTCGGCTCAGGATAGGTTGGGCACTTGTTTGTGTAATGAATTTATACGTGATCACGAATAACTTAAAAACTGTTAAACTAAAATTTTTATTAGTCATTTTCGACAGACACACAAATACAAATACAAGTAATTAAGGATCCATATGCAGTGTTACGCAGAAATAATGATTTTAAATTATTTCTCCTCTTTGCTTTATAATCGCTATTGATAATCTTCAATGAATAACATTATATTTGTTATTACAAGTATTCAGTATTTCAGCATAAAATGTTCCTTATAAATAACTTAGGTACATCAAACGTAGTCGACAGCCAAAGACATTAAAATGGAATTCCAATAACCAAAACTTGGTATTTCGACGAAATGGATTTGAAATTCATGTTGGAACTAAGAATGAATGTTTTGATAGATCCAAAGATCTTAAGCTAAAGTCAAAGCAGCTGTTTCCAAGGAGTTAGTCGCTCTGGCTATCGGTATTACGTAGAAGTGGGCTAGTTTGCCTGATATTGTTGGCCTTATGACATACTTCTGCCATCCAAAGATACGAACTACTTTATCTTACCTATCGCCTTCATTACAGAGAACTTTAAGAAACTGTCACAATGCAGATAGCAGACAGAAGATTGCAAAGAATTTGGTTACCAGAAACTAAATTTCAGTAGCTTTATTATTTCAGTTTAGATCTTTTTTCAATAATTGGTTTTTCAATATTACCTACATGATTTTAAATTTATATTTAGGTACTGTCCGTTGACAGTAAATAACACCAAGTCTAGGTTATTTTTCTACTACGGTTTCCTAAATTTATCCGGTCCGAATCCTCAATGGGAATATTCATATTACTCGTATTATACAAACAAAAAAGTCTTAAGAATTTCCTGCACAACAGTGCTAATTGGCGTGTATTTTATTTGCTCCGCTCTATATAATTTAGTAGGAAACCTAAAGAAAGTAATGTGCAATCAGGGAGCATGCAACATATAAACACGACGCTTGTCCCTAACGGGCTTACAGTTGCAATTAGCCAGCGCACGTTACTTCTTGAAACCTTATCTTAAACATGGGTTGTTTAAATAGACCACGTTCTACTTTCAATTAGAAACAATAAAACTAGACTCTCAATTAGAATTTTGAGTTCATATAACAGATAAGTTTTCTGGGTTTCATCTAGAGATATTTAGAGTGGCAGATTGCACCAAAATCATTATTCATCAAAAATTTAATTCCAGAAAACATTTTGGTTATTTTTTACGGGAAATTAATCTGTTTTATAAGTTTTACGATAATTTTAACGGCAATCAAAAGCTGGAGTTGCATAGTCCTCACGTCGCAACGGCGAACACGCGACTGCCTGAAACAGGAGCATCCAAGTGGCTTGTGTTGAAATGAAACGGAATGTTGCATTCATCGAGCACTGAAAGGGTTAAAAAAAAGGGTTAAAAGGCCATAGTGCTTGAATTATAAAAGGTTTTAAAATACGTAGTTACATCTTTGGTTTTCCTTATCAATTATTTTAGTGATAGTAATTACAATATTCATTGCATTTTTTTTTCTGAAAATCTTTTAGCTAGTTATTATTTTGAAAGAAAAGTTTAAGATGTTTGTTGCTCTGTGCGAATCCCAAGTAATTATTCAGACTCGTTATTTAAAACACAAATAAAAACCCAATAACCGTTCCTATTTTTCCTGAATATCCATTCCATCTATTTTCTGAACTGATTTTCAAGTCTCCGCCCATATTGTCTCTTTATCTTACTAAGATTGTGTAAAAACCTTGATGAGTACATCCCTCGTATTATTATTATCATTTCGGTAAAATAACATGTCTTATAGCGATCAATTTGTGATCGCTATAATTGGTCTGTTTATCAATATTGTTTCCTCAAAAATGTACAGGAAATCGAGCTGGCTCGTATTAATTAACCTCATTAGCGAGTGATTCCAATTACATTGGTGCGGAAACAGGCCCGGTATATGTATACATATATTGCACAACACGTGTGAACATGGTCAGCCGCACTTTATTCCAGATATTCCCAAATTATTTACACCGAAATGCTTTGTTTTGAAAATAGAGATCAGATTTATTTTCAAATATCAAGTTTCCTTTCATGATATTCGATTTATTATTTGGTTGGATTGCTCTCCGTCTCGAGTGGCAGAATAAACTAACAAAACACTGAAAAAAACGTATTGTCTTTACTTATTCAAAACTAAACTGGAGTATTCAAAAAAATTTAAAACTAATACGGTCGGTTTATTATTATTTCAATTTTGCTTCTGATTAGGTACCCGCATGCATCCTAGGATGTAAGTAAGCTAGTTAGTTAGCTAGATGAGGTCGAGCGAAAAAAAAACGCAACTTTGTTCCTCTATATTTTTTGGAAGTGTTTCTTTACTAAGCTTTTAAATCTATGGAAGCCAATTAGATACAATACCAACAGGAAAATCGCATGAAAATAAAGTCTTTCAATTCGATATAAACTTTGTAAATTAAATAAGGAAAATTTGACGATCCTTTGATAAAGAAGTATTATAGTCCGTGTCGGTTCGAATAGGTATTCAGTTTGTCAGTTAAATAATAAAAAGCCATCTATTTTCTTTTATTAAATTATTTAAAAAGATAAAAATAGTACAAAAGTGGAGGTTTGTGACATCTGATGAACTTTAAGTGAAAAATGTACACTGTATCCTCTTTTTTTATCGTACAAGGTTTTCAGACATCCGGAAATTGAAAGAAATAAGTTATTTTAAAGTAATTCCCTCATTATACCAACACACTTAAATACGTGATAACAAGTTGACTAATTTGACCTCACAAAATTTATTTTCTCTCGTTTTTTTAGAAGCTGACACATTTTCGGTTTTGTTTTAGTAAACTAAATTGCATAACCTCATTAAAACCTTTGAACTCGTGTCTGTGACGTCAGACTTACATTTCTAAATTTACACTTTATTACAAAATTATTCAAAAAAGCTTCGAAAAATATTTTCAGCCATTATTATTTGATTCAAATATGACAGCTGACAAATGGACCAGTGAAATAATGTTTTTGTTGCGCAGAAACTGAACTCACAAACTTTATTTTTTAACGACTTTGTGTCGGAGGCTTTTATTGTTCAGTTATTTGTCTTGAGATGAAGCTCTTCAATAATTTACTTGTTTCATATGGCGTAAATTTCAGCTTCATATTATCACTTTGTGCAATGTTATAAGCTTTGGGAAAAGCACGGTAATAATATAATTATCGCGGTAAAAGGATTGTGCAATTATTTAAGAGGTAGGCAAAGGGTATTTTATTTAAGTTGACAATCAATCTTTTATACATAGTTTATATTATACATATACTACAATGTTTTCCTTAATTATAAGTTTGTTATATCAATCTGTACACGAAAACATCGAACTAAAAGCTTTTATAAAAATCAATTAACCTTACGTCAATTACAAGCTGACAGTTGTATTACGTTTGGTTATTTATCAGGCATTTTATAATAACTGGAGCAGTCAAAAAACAATGCTTCCCAATTATTTTATCACTTTTCACTCCTATATCGAACATGCCAGTGGCATTGAAAGCCAATCACTCCGATAACTCATTTGAAGGTATATATGAAGATAAAATAAAACATTATTTATTTAAAGATATACCTACATGTACCATCTATATTTTAAAATTAGTAATTGAGATAGCCTTTATGAGGAAATCAATTCATCTAGCGTAGGCATCAGTCGGCTTTAATAGAAACTTGCTGACAAGCCAAATGTATGAACACACTAAAACTAGTCACGATTCCCGATTCCCGATTTGCTGACTATCGAACGATTTTTCGTAAGGCGTGAGAAACCTTACCCGCTTTTATCGGCTTTTCCCGACCGATATGCGACTATAACTAGTAATTGTTAAAGAGAGGTGTGACAGGAACGGTCGCGTGAGCCCTTTAATAAACAAGAACAGCCATCAATTCAATTCCCCCGTCTATATCGTCATAATATCATGCCAACTGGCGATCAGGCCGCTCATTCAATTTAATACATCCATTTCATTGATAAATAGCAAACCTCCAGAGTACTTCACAACTCCCGACGGCAATACGGGCTAGAAGGGAGTTTAAATTTTAAAATTGTTATTTCATTTTCCTAATCGCCTATAAATTATTACAGGTCGGTATAAGAGATGATTAGTTTAATACCTACACTTACTGCTATTTAGATATCATCTAAAGGACGAAGAAAAACAAAATATGTATATTTTTAGTGATCAACTAGTTTTTCATTAAAATTTAAATTTATAGAAGTATATTTACAAGAATAAAGTTTATACAAATCGAAAACGAATAAAATATATTTTATTTTTAATAAATATTCAACAGCAAATACTTGTTACAATCCTAGCAAAGATTACAAAAGATAAATATGAAACGACAAAATTCGCGGATAATATCTCGAAGGCTCGGGGCGACGAGACTTATTTATTATACTTGTCACATAAATAAAGATCAGTTTCAGTGGCGCAACAAGAAAGTTTTTAATCATTAATTAATTGCGTGCCTCCTTCAGGACGCGGAGTCATTTGTGTTAATTAGCTGTCGAACAGGTGGATGGGTACCTAAACTTTGTTTAGAGGTATTTCTTGTTGAGACTTGTAAATGCACGTGCCTAAAGTTACATATGTTAAATTTCTGCTGATGAGGTTTGGAGTCTTTAGTGGTAATTTACGAGCTTAAGTATGATATTCTTGTATTAATTGATTAATTGACGACCTCCGTGGTCGAGTCGCGTACGCACCGGTTTCAAGGTGTCGCTAGCTCTGAGGTCCCGGGTTCGATCCCCGGACGGGTCAATGTAGAAACCAACTTTTCTACATTGTCCCGGGTCTGGGTGTTTGTGGTACCTTCGTTGTTTCTGAATTCCATAACACAAGTGCTTCAGCTACTTACTTTGGGTTCAGAGCAATGTATGAGAAGTTGTCAAAAAAAAAAAAAAAATACTTGAAAAGATAATAACACTAAACTAACACACCCTCAAGGTTCGGGCTTTCTCAGCTGATTTCTAAGTTACCGGAACACCATCGATTTTATTTCAGCGATAAAGCTCTGGCACTTTACGTCTACTTTTAACCTCTAACCGAATGTACGTGTTGGTAAAAATCTCGGCCAAGTCCGGATTCCAGCGCTAGTATGTCGTAATCCGTACTTCAGGCGGGCATTACCTGAATTTCGCTTCGTGCATAAAACTTTTCGCAGTTGAGTGCTAATCGCTTCTCTTTGCTCCATCTTGACATTGACACATTTAAGTGCTGGGTCGTGTCACGTGGCGCCAGTTGCACATCTCATAATAATATGCAATAATTTGTAACCGATTAGATCGTTAACTTTCGATTAGTGAGAGTCGCGGCGATATTGCGCTATTAGTTTTCACGCCCAATTGTGTTCAATGATGTCTAAAAATATTAACGAACGTGGGGAAATTTTATGTTAAGCCTATATTGAAATGTGGCAGGTGTTGCGTATTAAATTTGTAGGTCAAATGCCTGAAATCGAATTTGCTGTGTGCGGGCGCTATAATTATAATCTACAGATACAATAGTCTATTCGCGTACAGTACATGTTTGTACGCTCCCCCGAGCACCGCCATTGTACCTATCATCTTGTATATTCAATCCTGTAAATCACGTGAGATCCGGTTACCGTAAATTCGTAGTCACAAAGAGAAGCCTACATCGCGTATCATCATAAATGTAAGACCGCATGTTCATGGAACCTGATATAATTATCGCTGTAGAACAGACCTAGTAGGATGAATTAAGGTAGAGACATTTTAATTAAAAAATATCTTTTGTTTGAGTGTTATAATATTAAATGAAAGGACATGAAGTAAGCCTTTTCCCAGCAGTGACCGTGTAATTAAGAAAAAAAAAACACGATCATTACCCAGATTGTAAAGATATCGGCTATGTTAACAAACGAAGTTTTAAAAATTTCGATAGTCCCCATCTAGTTAAAGTTGGTTTTGAGGGAAATTCTGGAAAACATTTTCAGTGGCCAAAATTTAATATTCATATCGAACAGAGTTCTAAATAAAAGATGGTCTACATTACACTAGACCACTTTAAGACATAGAATTTTGTATTATATCATTTTAAATAGTTAGGAGCTTGGCATGCAATCCAACTGTCTGTCAGGATACCTTTCGGGTTGCTTCAACGAGATTTCACAAAAGGTGAAAATAAATACACTACAAAACTCAAGAAGTTTTCGTTTATTCCGGAATATGGTTCCATAAATGTTTTATATAAAGAGCAACAGAACTTAATGATACGTTTTGATTTATTATATCATTAGGTATTTGACGCCCACACATTTATTTGTCACGTCATAGTTTATGCGGGTTACTTGCCCTTCCGCACTATTAGGCAACGTCATCGATCGGGGTTACCCTCGAGCATTCCGCCTTCATTCCTGTTATAATTACAGCAGACTTCATCATGAGGCTGTCATATAATTTTAGATTTACTCAATGACACGACACCTTACACTCATTGTATCATGCCCAGTGTATGCATGTGCACTAGTATCAATAAGTAAGGTATAGAGTGTGCCTGAGTATGATCTGTAAACACCAGTACCTATCAACAAGCGTTTTTGTCAAATTAGTGTCAAAATAGAGCGCGCCGTTTTGTTAATATTAATAAAATCTTCTTAATTTAAAATCTTCTTAATATTAGGGTGAATTTCCCAGATGACTTTTTTTTTTGTCTTCGGTGAAATTAGTATTTGAAAATAGGAATATAGTTCTGAATTATTTTTTTTAGTATTCAATAGGTAGTTATTGGGTTGTGGCAAAAATATAATTTTCCTAGGACTATTACAAAGGTAGAAATAAAATACATAAACCTCTATTTTTCTCACATCGGTGCTGTCCCTCTACTTTTTTTACAAACAAAACAGCTTATACACTAATAAAAATAAGTAGGTAATATAAGTATATAACTTATTCTATTTCATAGAATATTAGTTTTGTTATTAATATATAGCATATTTTTTTACATAATTAACGATTATTATTACTGAGAAGCACAAACGTACTTGTCCTGAAAAAAATTCTCATATCGCTGGACAAAAGTAATTTAAACATAACTTTTCATCGAAGAGTCGGACAGCGTCCACACCCCAATTGTATATCCCTCCTTGGTGTGTGCTAGTGCGCAATCAGGATGGAAGTGTGTCAAATCGCTGCATATGCCCACCAAAAACGTAAGTACGCCATTTCAGTTGCTCCCGGACAATTATTTTATATTGTCGGTGGTTCCATTTTTCTAGTGTAATGAGTAGTTTTATTATTATTGTTTGGTTCTAACAGATGTAGTAAGTGAATTAGCTTCATTGTCTGTTATTGAATTTATCCTAGATATTATGCATTTTTTCTAATTTTCTAAAAAGTGTGTTATTTCTCACGTCGGTGTTCTCATATCGCTGTAATCGGTCTTCTTTATTACCACCGATGTTATAATTTACACCGAAATGATAAGAAAAAATCAATCGGTGTCTTATGTCTAATATCGGTGTTTTGATTCATGATCAACGCACAGTTTTGTCACATCGGTGGATTGCTTTATCATATCGGTAGATCATTTTATCATCTCGGTGAGTCTAAGATTTCTAAGAACTCAGTTCTCTTTGGATGTGATCTACCCACATAAGACCCTAAGTTCAGGTCTTCAGTTCTAAATCACCCTTGTAAAAATGTATAGGTACCTACTATTTCCTTTTTGATGTTCAAAGGTGGATAGATTATCATATTGCTGGATATGTACATCATTTCGGTGGATATACTTATCATATCGATGTACAGAAAAAATAGTCGGTGCCGGTTTTTCATATCGGTGGAAACCAAAATTCAAACTGAATTTACTCCTTAGTCTTAAATGATACGTTGATGATATTAAATTTGGGGATATTTGATATCCTAAAGATTACATAAAACCAGAAAAATATACAAAAAACTTACAATTGTAAAAGTTCACCGATATGATAAAAAAAATGGCATTTGTTGAAATTCACCCATTAGCTTACTTTTATCGAAACCATCGATATGTTCACACAAACGTAGTCGGAACGTCGTATGGAAAATCAATTAACAGTAAACGTTTAATCCTAAAATTGGCTTACGGTCGGCACAATGGGCTACTAGCGATACGCGCTTTCTGGTTGCTTGTGTACTCTAAGGTAGGTCGAGAAATCGTTTGACTTATATGCCGCAATAAGTGTCGTAGTCTCAACCCATCTGAGTATGTAAGTTATATATTACTAAAGCCTCAGCTTAGTAAGGAGGTTGCCAATGACAAACTTGGTCCACAAGCTATGAGTTAATCAATGCGTTGGTTTTAATAACCTTTGTTCATTGACAATCAGCATAAAATATTTTTACTTGCATACGAATCATAAACCTACCTTTGTTTCGTTATAACTGAAACAAAAGTACACGCTGAAAGACACAAAAGGCTAACCATCCCACAAAAACTTTTTAGATGAGCGGTTTACATCCCACAAATAAATGTGAAAGGTAACTACGGCGCTTTTGCTTCCTTTTATAGAGCTAAATTGTGAAACCAATTGAAAAGACTTACACAATTACAAACGGTTACGTTGAACACCTTTAATTCCCAAATGTTTCGTTCATACAAAACGGATGAATGAAATAAATTAAAAATTGTACCAGTAAATACATGGTATAGTTGGGTGCGATGTAAACAAAAACTTTTCATATTAACTGCGGGTAAAGTAACACCTACTGTTATATATTTTAACTTTGCGTACTATCTAAACTTCTAAAGTTTACCTCTTCTTGGGAACTGTGGAATTAATCTGCAAAATTGGAAGGTTGTCCCTAAAATGTTATTTTGGAACAAGAACTAAACTAGATTTCAGCAAACACCTCGAAGGTATCTTTCATGATTATGTTATGCAGTTGTTTTATGAAGAAAGTACTGTTTTTGCGTAGAACACAATTTTTATCAAAAATAAACAGATCTCTCATTCTTCTATATTGAGGTTCCAGATCCGATTGAATAGCCTTAATAAAAAGTTATAATTCGAGTTTTCACCCTATCATATACCTCCTACAATATAGAGCTAATTTGAGACGTATTTCTTCTGCTGAATAAGATGAATATAGACTAAGCCTCCTATTCTTTTTTATCTATTGTTATCAAATCTGTACTTCGTCTCTTAAAATACCCTTTGGAAGGTTCTGGTGCTTATAAATATAACGGATCATTAAAAAGAAAAATATAGGGGCGTGGGAGTGAAGTATTTATACTATTTACTGGAAAAAAATATTGCCTTAAGTTCATAAACCTGCGAGAAAATAGGCGAGAAATGTATGATAAAATACACCCACCTTTCCTCTTGAGGTAATCTTTAATCTGAGCTGATCGCTAATATTAAAATTGTCCGTGAAGGGAAAATAAGAAAAAACAGATTTCAGGATCAAGTAACATGGCTTGCTCAGTTAAGTTTTTTACAAAAAGTTTGCTAAGATTAACCTCATCGATTTTCTACAATAACAAGATGATAAAAAGATAATCCTTTAATATTTAGGCTCTAACTATAGCAGAATCGAAGCACATCGAATTCATCCTTAACAATGTAATGCTCTTATGTCTTCTGAGAGAAAAAAAAGCGATCGCGATTTTCTACGGAAGTTTCTCTTTCATTATCTCTAAAGAAACGAATACATTTGCCATATTGACGCTGCAATGCGTTATGACTACTGTAGTATGAATCGATCATAACTCTAGAAATTGGTACAAAATATTTTATATAGCTGATCCCCGCAACTTCGTCCGCGTCAATTTCTGTTATTATGACCGCGATTCAGAAGTAAAAAAAAAAGTATATCTGCGTAAATGATAATTTTAATTAATATTATATTGATAAAACTCTGTAGCAAATAATTGGCAATAATGCATTAATTTCGACCAAATGATTACCTTAAAAAAGGTTATAGTGAGTCAATCTTAAAAGATAGACATAATATACTGTCGCAGACATTTTTTTAGATCATTTAAAGAGGAACAATTCTTTCATACATATATTTTGGGTAACTCGAACCGTTTACGCAGCGCACGCAACGGAAGCTTTCAAGTATGAATATTTTTCCCCGTTTTTGTGACATTTTTCACTGGTGTTTCGCTCCTATTGGTCGCAGCGTAATGTTATACATCCTAAAGCCTTCCTCGATAAATGGACTATCTAACACAAAAATATTTTTTCAATTCTAACCAGTAGTTCCTGAGATTAGCGCGTTCAACCAAACAAACTCTTCAGCTTTATAATATTAGTATAGATTCTTGATTATTTTTTCTAATTACTTGATTTTAATAATATTTATTAGTTACGTTTATACCTGATCCAGTGTTTGGTACTTTTACGCGTAAAAACTTTTTATGACACATTATTATGAATTATTGAACCAAATCAACTATATTTTCATGAAAATTTTAGTTACATCAGTAGCTCAGTCTATTAAAAATGTTTTCTTATAGGTTTCAATAATGAAGGGGTCCAGTGCCGAGAACGATCGAATTCTCGACCATTATCTCCACTCATTATGAAATCTTCAAAGTTCTCTTCTTTTTTCAAAGTTATATGTACTTTCTTAATTATTCTAAGACACTTCTGACAAACGGTGAAGGGAAACATCGTTTTCAACAAATTGGGATCAATCAAGCATGGTGATCAATGCTCGTGCCTTCCCTATATGGGAAGAGGAATGTGCTCAGCAGTGGGAAGTTCATAGGCTGCCACCATAGAAGGATGTACACCATACAGTTATAGTTTGAAGCTCTATGCTTCAAGTAGTTGGTGTACGCGCAACCTAAATCATTGCGTTCATTCATCATTGCATCACATTAACGATCATTGTTCCTTCATTATCATGATGAGAACTACTCGGCAGTGGGAATGTTAGCGGTAGGTATTATTATATTATTAAGTAGCTACATTACAGGTACGTGTACCTACTGAACCCAGGTATCGGATTACCTCATATACAATATTAGACAGAGAATACTACAAAAGGGTTCTGCCGATCAACTAAAGTGTGTACTTGCGATATTTAGATTAAAATTCCAGCCATAATAAGTGGTTCCAAGCTCTGACAATGTTTTAATTTCAAACTGCTGTAAAAATCTAAATACCGCTGCTAACTACAGTTTTCCAACAAATAAAAAAACCTTTAGTGAATTTGCTGAATAATTTCAACCCCTCGCTTTTAACCACGTAATATATTTTTGCTCTTATCTCTTAATTGCGTGTATTAAATTCCACTTAAAAATATTAAACCCGACACGTTAGCAGCATCAATGACAATTAGAAATCTCAACGCGAGGCAACTTTAATTAAGGCCTTTGAATTCAAATGGATTTTAAGCTCAAAATCCCTAAAATAAACATTTTCTTATCTTCAATTTAGACGCCGATTTAGACTTAGATTGTAACTGGATATCCATTATTTTTACTTTTGCGATTATCTTTGTTCTTCAAGCCTTCGTGTCTATATATGATTTAAAAAACACAGGACACTTAAATTTGTTATTATGACGACAGCTAAAGTAATAAAAAAACTAATTATGGTAGTGATTGGCTTTTCCTATTCTAAAGGGGAAGTCGTAAAGTCTCGTCTATTTCCTTCAAAGACCCGCATTACGGCGAGTTTAAATAAAATACTAAAACGACGGCCGATCAGTGTTTTATCGTACCTTTATACCGACTTTTATTTTCCTTTTTATCTACCGATACGTTAGAATGCGTTTAAATTAAATGGTAGGCTACCAAAGGATGATTACTTTTAAACTTTTTGAGAAACCACATACGATGTACAAAATGCTGCTAAAATATACCCAACACGTAGTGCAGGGACAGTTTTTGTTAACCGGAGGCCGGTATTTTATCCCCGAGAGCGGTATTTTATCGGCATTGGTTATACGTAATCCCCAATACTCCCTGATACGCTTTCGATTCTCGCGTTATTGAGGCCGACTGACCGTTGTCTTCACTTCCCATACCTAGTATATACAGTATACCCGTCGTAATTTTCACTTATTTATTATCCGATTTGCCTTAATCCCCAACCTCGGGTCAAACTTAAAGAATTAACGCTTTATTAATAAATCTATTGGAATCTTCATCTGAGTGGGTTAAGCCTTCGGAGCGGCTTGTTTTCATCGGGCAATACTCTGCCAATTCATTTTACGAGGCATATAAATCGACCGCTGTGGAACTCCGTATACACTGAGCAGATAGATACATTGTGCATGTTTATTTTCGTGTTTATAGCACTCGTCGTTATTATGGAATAATAAAAGTATTCCCACGGATAACAAAGCAATAGAATTCGTTTTAAATAATAGATACCGACAAGGCAATTCTCAAATGTAATTTAGTATCGCACCGTGGAAATTTGTACACTTTACGACCTGAAGGGTCTCTCGTTGGTACCTATCTATCTAACCCTTTCAAGGAAATTATACTGCATCGAGTTACACAATTAGTTTGTTTCAAACTTGTCCCCTTTAGGTGTAGGTACTATGCTTTTACATTTTAATTACTCTTATTATTTTAATTGAAATAATCAAATTATGTAGCCCTCTGTCTTATTTCTTTATATGTTTTTCATCATAGTCTAACGATAAATATTTATTCAATGCATAATTCCACACATACCATTAATGTTTATGAAATATAGAAGTACGTTTTTAAAAAGAAAAAATTAACACATAAAATATAACTAGAATGTCGTATGGTACCAAATCACTAAAAGAGGTTGACAATACCAATGATAAAATAATTAGATTGAAGAAACTCAATCCTAAACTCTTAAAAAATCGCAATGAATTTATTTGGTTTGGAAAAACAAAATCCTTTAATCTTGCAAATGCGAAGTCAGTGAACGCCATAACATAAGGTGGAAGGGGCTGTTAGTACAGGTACATAAATGCTGAGAGCAGGGAAAGGTCCCCCCCATCCCAGGAGGATTCCAAGCTATTACACAAAAATTCAAAGTAGACGAGAGGAAATAGCGCGCAATACCGACGAGAACCGACTACATTTTTTTTTTCGTATAATCAACCTTCGGGAATTCTAATACAATTTTTTAATTAAGATTTATAGCACACGGTACTCTTAAACACAATGATAGGTACTACACAAAACATTAGGTCGGAAAATTATAGTAGATATCAGAATACATTGTACTCATTCAAACAAGGCGCTAGGCAACTACATATCCACTTAGAAGACTATATAATATTCCATGTAGGTAGTTTGATCAAGTTTGTTACAGAAGAAAAGAGATAAAGTACGGAATACGTAATACATCCATTAGTAGTATTGTGTTCCAAATAACTCGCGAAAGCCTATTTCCAGTTCTGTTTGTAACCAATACTGTTTTCATTTAGAAAACTTGTAATCCTCCAATTTAGATTGGTCCCAATTTAGACCGGTCCGACTTTAGAGTGGTACGACTTTAGACTGGTATTCTTCAAAGCTTGTTTCAAACGGCAATTCGAGTTAACAAGCCGACGTTTCAAATGAAGAAGCGTTGTTGCCGCCAGCTCTCGTTACAGTCTTCACTGAATTATCTACTTGACGCTTGTTCGTCGCAAACGTTACTAGGATAACAAATGCGGACAAACAAAACAGCCCTCGTTTTATATCAGATTTAAGAAATTGAGGTTTTATTGAGACTTACAATGTTGCCGCAAAACTAAGGCAAGTGTAACTCTGTCTCACGTTAAACGCATTTTATGGTAACACCGGTTTATATCTTAGAAATAACTCTCTTACTTTAGGCTCTTATTTGCTAATGCTGAAGTTGTCTAGTACTCTATTGACGTACAGTATTATTAAACTATCCTTAATCAACCTTATATGTCAATGTTCCTCTTAAAAAGCTATAAAATGATCGTCATACCAAAATTTTACATTTAAAACTGTGAAGACGGCTTCATAAAGTTTTATGTAAAGATGACACTTAAATATCCGAGTGAAGACAGTCAAGTTCGGAGACGATTTGATCGTAAATAAAGTAAGATCTAATGTATCCTAACTTCAATAATAGCCACACTCATTAACTTGGAATGTTTTCAAGTAAAACCCAAACTTGTCGTTCAAAGATAATCTTTATGATTGTAAAGTTTGAAGTAATTTAGATTTTTTGGACTTATTTATTGAAGTTATGGATAGAACAGTTCAGTAGGCTTATTGGCTATGTCCAGTTATAAAGGCAATAATCACTGGATACAAATAGTGGTCTAAATGCAAATTTTGTTTTGACCAACGTAGGAGACCTACTTCATTCTAGTTATTCAACTGATTTAGTTAACATTTACCGGGATTTATTAGATTTTTTTACAAACGAACAAATTTCAGGGATTTCCTTAAACCGAAATTCAAGAATTTCTTACTTATAATCTTGTAAAAAAATTCACCTTCGATGAAAGTTAAACTTTTGTAAGGAAATTTATTTAAAAAAATATAATTTTATAAAAGAGATAAGGACCCGACGATTTACCTCGGTCCCTTACCGGAATGGCGCCAGAAATTAATGGATAGATACGAAATGGTTTTATTAAATTCTTTATTTTTCACCAAAACTGTTACCTTTAGGGATTTAACCACTTCATTATGAGTGCATCTTTTGGAACGAGGAAAATAATTTATATATTTTCTAAAGTTACTTTTGCTTTATTGTTTGGAATGACTGCCTATATATATTTACTCTGTATTTTTATTTATAAAATGGTATTCTCGTATGTTAACTTTTTCTTAATAAATAATAATTAAATGATGACTTTTCACCTCTGTAGGCGCACATGTATGAAGTAAATCCTACAAAATATATTAATAAGAATATTGTTTGGCAAATACATAAAAAACTAAGCTTAAGAAAATATAAAGCGACGGAATTTCTAGATACAAAATTTCTAGTTCCAAATGTTACCCTAGATGATAAAATATAATGCTAAAATAAAATTATAACAGATACAACATTTCTTATTATTAAAACACCCGAGACACAAAATCCTAATATAATCCAAACATGAAAAACCAAGATAAAGTATAAAAAAATATATTTGTATTTTCGTACAGATAAGGTCGGTAAATCTCTTACCCTATTTGAATTACTGTTAAGCAATTTGGGTGAGCAAGCGACTTACAGCATTCTAACATTCCACCAAATTAAGTACATAGAATTCTTTAGACGATCTTCTTTAAAGATATTATTGGGATGAGATAACCGTGTGTGAGTTGTCCCGGAATATTATTATTATTATTATGAAGAAGAATTAAAGAGCTTATTAGCGAGAAATATAGTGCGGGTTGTACATTGCTGTCTATGATCGATACTTATGACACCATAGCCGCTCGGCCCTGCAATGGCCCGCAATTCTCTAGACATTTTTATCGTATTGTCTAAATCAGACCTACGAGATGTAGGAATGAGGGGATAGTAAAAGAGATCACTGAGGTAAGCGTAGGGACGTCCTGAAAGGTGGAATCTGTATAACAAAAAACCGGCCAAGTGCGACTCAGACTCGCGCACCGAGGGTTCCGTACAAACCTGTAGGTATCTATTTCTTTTGATTGCGTTGACATAAAAGTTTGATTTTGTTACAGCTTAAAGGTATTATAGACCTGAGTATTTGATATGAATTTCAATTTAATACCTCTACGCGTTCATGATAAAAGAAGTAGTAACTTTAAAATTTTCAAAATTATTTTTTATTATACGATGTAACTATTTTTTTTCCTTTATCTGTACTATAAGACGTTGCTTCGTACCAAATTTCAAGATTCTAAGTTCACGGGAAGTACCCTGTACCTTTTGATTCCCGTGCGAGTTTCGAAAATTTGCGGCATAAACGGCTGCATCTTTTTTTTTATTGCTTTGGCTTAAAAGTTTGATTTTTTCACAGCTCCAAGAGACAGTAAACTTGAGTATTAGATATAAATTTCAGTTTGATACCTCCACGTGTTCGTGAAAAACGGTCTTGACAGACGGACGGATGGACGGACGGACGGACGGACAACCTTGATAATATAAGGGCTCCTTTTTTTCCTTTTGAGGTACGGAACCCTAAAAATAGTGAACCCTAAAAAAGTGATATTTGTTGTAAATCATTGTACGTAGTAGATGACTATTAAAACACTGTGAAAACCGCGGGTCATTAAAATAAAGTGCAAGAATTATAGATAAAAAATGGGGAAATATAGAAAGTCGCTCTACAGTTCTGCAACATAAGGTCTGAAATAAAGGATCCAAAAGTTCTGACAATGTTAGAGGGAATGATCTTCCCTTCGTTTTTGTTCCTGGTTCGTACACCGAAAAGCACTAGTGTCACCCCTCTGAACTCTCACTATACGATTCCCATAGGGATACATGTACTCCCGTAAAATTCAGTACCAAAAGTAATTAAGGTAATGTGTCCCAAAAACATTTGCTACAGTTCAACGGACACCTGAAAATCCCAAAATTGTGTCTCATAAATAAGTCTTTTTTGTTATGCAAATAAGTGCAACACCCTCGTGTAGTTTCTTTTTCATACAAAATATAATGAAGGTGTATTCATTATATTTTTGTTTTTAAAACATTGTTATTATTACTATTATTGTTATTATTATTAAACATTGTTATTAAAACATTGAATTTCCAGTATAAAATACCGTAATTTTATATTTAAAACAAACTGTTGCCCACGTCAATATTTTATTTTTCACTAGCTGTGCCAGCGACTTCGTTCGCGTGGATGACGAAACTTATCAATGAATGACGAACTTATTACTATTATTGATTGTAGCGTGATGAAAAGTATACTATAACCTGCCCAGGAGTATGAAGAATAATTGTACCAAGTTTCGTTAAAATCCGTCGAGTAGTTTTTGTTTCTATAAGGAACATACAGAACAATCAGTATCGATCACTAATCACCCCCTGATAGTTATTTTGAAAATATATTTCATGTACAGAATTGACCTCTCTACAGATTTATTATAAGTATAGATAGATGAAAAATACACTTTTTTCCATCTAAATATCCTATGACATTAAGCAATAGGTACTGTCGATCTCCATTACAAAATAAAAGCCTGTGAAAGCTTATCTGAGTGGTTTCGGATATAATACCTTTCACAAAGTGTAAAGTTTACCTCCACACGTAACATACACGAATAATTGTTTTGTCAAAACAACTTTTCCGAAATAGAAGTATTTGCTTTTGCAGATAAAGTACCTAAATAATACGTATCGTATTCAATATTGTGTGTGTTCGTCCCTATTGCTTTTATTTTATCCAACTAAATTCTATCGATAAACAAACAAATTTATTCATGCGTAATATTTGCGTTACTGCATGTCGTTTATTTATTTTATTTGATATTATATCCCTATAAAATAATGGTAGGATAACAATTCATTTCACTTATTATTTCTAACAAAATCGTAGTCCATAACCTCTCTATTGTTTTATCAAATTTTAAATAAACATTGTATATTTGTTTTATTAATAATTTTAAAATATTATGTTGTTGCATAAAACAGCACACTATTGGAACCGAATAGATAAAGCCAGCCAACAGCGGCAAAGTTCAGAACACTTTGGGAACATATGACACACAAGTTTACATTCCCCCTCTAAACTGCACATAATAAGTAAGCAAGCACTTGAACCAACTTTGCCCTCAAGTATTCAGTTAGTGTGGGAGCTCAAAATATAATCAGAATTAATAATTTGAAATTGGAAAATAGCTTGTTAACTCCGCGCAGTTACTTCAAGTTTAACTTTAGAAGCAGACTTTCTGGCTGCGACGTTCTTCGTGGCAGGTAGTGGTAGACAGACTAGCGTTCAGTATTTTTTTATTCATTAGTTCTGCAACTTAAGCTCGCTTAAGTACAATCAATATTAAATGCTGATTTATTTTTAACTTCTCAACGTATAAAGCAACACTTTATTTGTTGTATGACAGTACAGACAGTATGACATAGTTGGATTTGTCTCCTTGGAGAATAATAAAATAATTAATGACACATTGAAAAGAGCCTCGAGAGAAAAACAAAAAGTTACAACGTTACCTACTTACGCGAGTAAAACTACGCGGCATCGTTGGTTTCTTGCTCTAGCTTATGGGCAAAATAAAAGTGACTGATTAAATATTAACTGAGAACAGCGAGTATGACAAGAACTCAATTTGTTGATGGAAGGACACATTCGCTTTTTTACATAGAATGCGGTCCCGAAAGTTATTCGTATCCAATCAAAAACATAATACGGTTTGTAACTGCAAAGGTCAGTTGCTCTTGTTTTAGCAATTGTCCAATCAGAGTTTCAATCACCGGCCAAATGTTTTGAATTACCTTAATATAGCTCAGCTTTAGATATAGAGTTTTATCCTTAGAGTATAGATAAGAAACTAAAGAGTGAGTGTATGAACCGTGAGCACTAGTATGAACTAGTTTTATCGTAAATTTTGTATCAAGACGGAGCGCGCCGTTTTAATAAAACTATCTAAATCCCTAATATTATCCTAACAATGTCGAAACCATCGATATTTTCGCATATAAGTCTGTCGTTGCGCGAAAAATAACTTTAAATCAGTAAACGAATGTACTAGATACAGACAAAAAGTGCTCTCGCTTGGCACGAAGGAAAACTAGCGATACTATCGGTCTATAGTTATCTATAGTCTAAGGATTTATCAAACTGAACTGTCAAAGGGACAGACGGAGAGCTTTTCAAACTGTCTCCACTACTCAGGTATTGCATATAAAGCCTCTATAGGGCTAAAGGCAGGTTTAGCTAATCTTGAAACATGGGAATGTTTAAACCCCTGAAGCCGTGAATCTAGGTTTGTATTGAAATGTTGGCAGTCTAAATACGCCAAGAGACACTCAAAGCCAATTGATAGAAATGTCCAAGCCATTTGAAATAAAGCTGTGCTACAGACCTATCAACAGTATTAGTATGTTGAGGAAATATAGACAGTTAGTCAGTCGAATTTATCGACAGTTTAAGTAGACCATAATCCATATAGAGAGAGGTTCTCGCCACGTACTAACGACGGACACACTTAATTCGGCCGAGTTTGGAACGTACGTGATCCAACACACACATACACACACACTTGTATGTGAATCATTACGTCTTTTGTTTCACCTTCAAGAACTTATCTCCTGTATAACATAACTAGAATGTTTTATTTATATCTAATAGAAAGAAAAGATCAAAGTTGTTATGCGATATTGAGACCGTGTTTTTCTGAATGCTTCGTAACTAATATGCTTTCAATGTTTGTCTAACATACTTATGAGGCTAAATGCTTGCGGCCACCCACATTTTACCACCCTCACACTCATACCCTTATCATTATCGATATTTCAATGTATAACTATTTATCATTTCAAAAGGGTGTTTACAAAATAAACAGTCTTACTTCCGCTGATACAGGAAATTAAATTCATAAATAATATAACATACCATCACGCCTGTATCCCCGAAGGGTTAGGCAGAGGTGTACCAATGTACACCCACAGTTCGCCGGTATGTTTAGGTCCCATGTAATAGGGGCGAGCCTATTGCCACTAACCTAAATTAAATTCAGTCTACTATTTACTACCAAAAAAAGTTATACATGAGTTAATCATAATTTAAGCTAATCGTAGTCATTAATGTTTGATATTTCAAGTTAACTATTTATCATTTCAATATCATTCAAGGTTTATTTGCAAAACAAACAAACTTCCATTGATACAATTAATTCAATATTTCAGTCCACTATTTTCATAACTATAAATTTAATACTAAATGAGTTAATAGTATTTACTAACATCATTTGAGCTTATATTAAAACACACAAGAAGTCTAAGTAGCACGCAATTACATTCAAAATAATTTGGTGAAATGTGAGGGTAAAAGTTCTGCGTATTTTACGTTTGCATGATATAAAATTGAAAAAGTACACGAGGCAGGCGCCACAGCTACCCAGTGTAATTTAAGCATGTTTCGAGGCTTCTTTTTTGGTATAACCGCATCAAGGTCCTTTATTACTCTTTTTTGGAGCACGGCCAGCGCATACCCGTTGAGGTTTTGATCAGGTTTCTAGGTTGGACACAGGTCATAGTATGACGCATTTTTCTCTTTGCAATCATAGCCTTCGGAACTGCTTGTTACATTTGCCAGGATTCAACGTAATCTTTCTTCCTAACTACTAAAACGCCACTAAAATATAAGAAGTTCTTAAATGATGTATATCTGTCGCTGTTTCATACCTTAAAATAACAGTGACAGCATGAGACTTAAGGGCGTCTTAAAACTGATTGACATAACCGTATTCGGCCATTAAACTATTCAAAACTTAACGGACATAAGATGTTCAAACATTGTCCGCATCCTTGTTCGAAACTTTCGTTGTAGATAACATATTCTGAATTAGTTCTAGAACGATACGACTTAGGTGGCCACTACAACATTACGTTTGGGAAATCTTAACCTAGGCTAGACTTAACGAAAAGTTTTCAACCACATTGTTTAATAGCTAGTTTCCAAGCTTATTTCCTTTTGAAAATCAGGTAATTTTTCAACAAATGTAGAAAGTAGGTCATGACCCATGGCCAGTTGGACACAAACAAAAGAACCAATGAATTCAATAGTCCTGATTCGATCTACGGCGGTCAACGTCAAAAACAAGCTTTATTTACAAATACTGTTCTTTTCAGAATTTTATTCAAGGTTATATTATTGTAATGCTCTTCCCACAATAACGTCACCAATGTTACGGTAATATTGAATGGCATTTTCTGCATACCTACAGCTCTCGACATCCCTACAATGGTATTTTGACGCCTTTGCATACCTATGATAAATATTGACGATGTTCTCGTTATTCGCACTTTCGCATTTTCTTTTTTTGAGTCCGTATAACTTATAGAAAATATTTTTTATGTCTACGTTCTGTATAAGTGTTACTCTGTGTAAATATGGAATTTACAATTCAATTTTCTAATTTTATAAACGTCTATCTGCTTAGACGGAATTATAGACAGATTCTCATTTGTTTAAGTTTGTAATCTAAAACCGCATATCTCAAATTTGACTCTACCAAAATACGTTACAAATTATGCTCCATTAATTAACTATAATAGGATCTACCCGATAAAGCCTTCAACTACGTTCGAGATCCCAAAGTTAGCGGTGTTACTTAGTATGCCCGTTATGATAACACTACAATTAATAGTACTTTAATATCGAGCATAGCTTCTGCGATTGTGCATTGCGAAATATATAGCTTTTGATGTGCATTCACATTATAGATAGCACTGCTACATGCTAATTGCTCGTGTATCTGTCGGAGGGGATCAACGCTGCCGGTGCTCGGTAAAAAGTTTGTACAATTAAAATTTATGCATGACAGTGACATCAATAATGTGAATTTCCTTGTATGTTAGAATATTATGTGTTTGAAAAAGTAACACGGCACGGTGTAAATCGAATTTCCGATATAACTTCAAAATCCTTCTAATTCAATACATAGACCATTATTAATAAATGTGGCAGTGATAAATGGACTCTCCTTGTCAAGTCCTTTTTCATTAAACATTATAGAGGAAAGCCATGTATCTAGATTGACTGTGACAGTTAAATTCAAACTTAAATACAGACAGAATTATTCAAAAAATAGAACACATCAGTTGACTTAAATAGAGCACATGCCTCTCACAATTACAGATTCTAAAAGTAAACACTAAAAATAATAAAAAAGTTTATAAATTTTGCATGATACTTTCGGTTCTATAAATATTACCTACAAAAAATATCAGTTGGGGTATAACCAAACTGTTTATCACTTGGTTATGGAAAATATCAAATATTTAATAATTTACAAACTAATATTGGCCTATGTCATTAACTCAATCTTTCTTTGATATTAAACAAAAAATATATTTTTTACACCGTAGCCCCGTGGTATACCTACTTTTTGGTTATAACCATAGATGTAATTACCAATCACGAAATGCAGTTTATAAATCTAAAATTAAACCCTACAAAAAATCAAAAATAGATTAACAAACATAGTTATATAAAACCGAAAAGCTCGTAACTGAATTTCATGAATATTGATGAAAAGATACTTAGTTGCACACAGTTTTAAATTGAAAAACTAGAATCAATTACATCGCAAATTAACAAACTAAGCTTCAGTGATTGTTCGGTTAGTTTTTGTAAATTAAAAACTGGGGAAACTATATCAGGAAACAATTTAACTTCGACATGTGGACACTTGACAGTTTCTAACCAGTTTTTTCCCGAATAGAAATTCGATTTAACTCTGTAAAAAGAACATTTTCAATTATTGTACTATGTAAAAATTACATTTAATTATGTTAACCTACTTTTTTGTTGGTTCTACGACAGTGTAATAAATTCACTAATCGTAACAATTTCATTGTTTTTAACAAAGCTTTACGATTTTAAAATTAATATTATTCAATAAAAATAGGATTTGATAGGATTACGATCATATTATATTACATAGTTCGGCACGTCACACGCCATTGTTTTAACATTTAAATTATTAAAATGAATGATTGTTGCGCTAAATTTATGTGGTAATAGGCTCGCCCCTATTACATGGGACCTAAACATACCGGCGAACTGTGGGTGTACATTGGTACACCTCTGCCTAACCCTTCGGGGATACAGGCGTGATGGTATGTATGTATGTATATATTTTTATTTAAAAAAGACATATTTTCTTTACGCTTTGCTTTATTATGTAGTGACCTATCTAAACTGTTCAATTAATCACGGCTATACTAAAATCTTATATTGGTGGCCTAAAAGAGTGAAGAAAGAAGTGTTGGGGTAATCTAGAATGCAAATAAAATAATAGATTTAACTCTCATAAAATTATGAGTTGTGGTCATTTTAGGAAATTAAATAATAGGAATCTGACCTAAGTACTCTTATAAAATATTTTTTAAAGTATGGTACAAACGAATATTAATATATTCCACTTATGGATGGTAGTTCCATTCATAAATGTAAATAGCAACTTCTATTGCCAGTAACAAAAAAACGCTAAAGAAAAATAATTCGTATCTTCTGACGCGTTTGAAAACTGTACATAAACACAATTGAATTGAATTTCCATTAACTTCGTGATCAGTTTATACAATATTGGTAAAGTTTAACTTAATTTATACCGCAAACTTAGGTACTATGTATTATAACCGTTACAAACTTGCAAGCTCATATGAGAATTGCTGCAATTTGCTATAACTTGTTATACTAAGCCTTAAATTAACTGCAAGCCCATAAGTAATGAAGCTACTGCATAAAGCTCACTTAAAACAAGACATGATTACAAGGAATTAATTTATTGCCAACCATTCACCTTTATTAATAAAAAATAATTAATTATTAATTAATTATTAAAATTAATTATGAATAAAGGCCCTTTGTTCAGTAAATGCAGTTTTTCCAACAGAATTGTTTATTATTTTCCATTTCATAGTTGCTTTAACTCTAGTTTAATATACCTGTGATTAGGTCTATCAAAGGTATGGTTTATGATTGCAAAATTAATACATCCGTGAATATTTCAAAGACTTTGGTATTGTTTTCAGTTTTAGAACAAAAATTCAGGACATTTATTTTCTAAACAAAACTAACAAGACATTTAGTGGCAAAATAAAAATAGAAAGGTATTTTTCAGTTTATATAAAAACCTATTTTATGTAAGTTTTTTATAGCAAGAATATTTTATGAATCTTAAAATATTTTATAACACTTATTGCTAAAGTCTACCAGAATAATCTAACAAAAGAAAACCGACTTCAAAATAAGTCTTATATTTATTTCTTATGGATGCCACTGTCAAAACTGGACCAAAATAAAATGGGACCACACGCGAAGCACCAGAATCAGTTCACCCAGTCAAAAGTTATGTGGTAACAAACAAAAAAAAAACAATACAGTCGAATTGAGTACATCCTCCTTTTTTGAAGTCGGTTAAAAATACTGTAGGTTAATAATATAATGAATACATAAAATAATGTAATTTGATTAACCACAAACAAATACGATCGTGTAAAGAAATAAATGCGACTTGTAACGCTATAAAATACATAGAAACTTAAACGACTAATAAAACGCGTCGGCAGTTAATTTATTTACAAGTTCTGTACACACGGCATCGTCGAACACAATTCTCACCAAATTACTTCCAGCATTATGAGGTTTCCTTTCCTGTCGTGCATAACAACCTGTGGCTTGCATGCTACCCACCTACCTACCTACCTTCCTACCTGGGTGGCTACACCTACCCACGGAAATAAAACCTTCAGGTTGTACAGCAGAATCGCGATGCGTAAGTACTCACGCTATGGCTGAAAACTAGATTAGGGTAGATGATTCTAACTGAAAAGATGAAAGCCTGTTAGATAGATAATTAAAAGTATTGGACACGTTTTTTTTTCATAAAAACTACTAACTTAGTTCTAAGTAGGTAAAGCAAATCAAAGTTCAGGAGTAAAGTCACAAAAGGTACGAAATAGTGACGTCATGCGAAATTTGTTCATAATATGATTGAGTAGGTATCACAGGTATATTTGCATTTTAAAATCGCCATGAAAAGTGCTTCCTCCAAATTCTTCCTTAGTTTATACTGAAACTTAAATTCCTTAACCATAAATCATTAGTTGGAAGTGTTAAAATAGAAGGATTGTTACCTTGCAAGAAAACTTTTAAGTAATAGAGTTGCGCGAAACAACTTTGCTCCAAGCGAAAATGCCCTGCGAATATTAAGCTTTGTAAATGTAAATCTAGCCATAGTAACGAGAGATTTTCTGCCTCGTTTCAGATAACGTTCCGAAATTTGAACTGTGACTGAAAATACCGTTGATAGTGTGAATTCTACTAATAGTGTAATGGAGTGTGAGTGTGCTTTGTTTTCCCGGAGGATACACACACACACAAAACAGTCACACTAAAAGGTAATAAAAATAAGAAACGGCAAAACATTTTATCCTAATGTTTCCAGTAGAATGAACGCGAGGGACCCATTCATAACTTTCCCAGCTGCAATTATGCTTCTCAATTCTTAGTTAACAATTTTTCTTCGCGTGAAACAAAAGAATTCATGAGTTGGCAGACATCTTGGAATTCTAACGCAAGAGTTTCATGACGTCACTTTACATTTATGATATGACGATGCAACGCCTTTATTAATTACTCGTCCTTAGTGTATGTTTAGTATGTTCTAAATATTATACGACTTTAGGAAAGGACGTTTCACCTTCGACTAGACGACAAAGTCAAGGTCAAGTCGTATTTTGTTCATATAAACGGCACGTGCTGGTGTGAATAAATAGGGACTCTAAATATTAACATGCTATTTTGGGCGAAGAAAGTTGAAGCCTTTAAGTTACGTGTCACCAATGTAACGCAATCTCTTTACCTTATACACACAATTATTGTGTAGGTCGAAATAGCTCTTTAATATTTCAGTGTATTACGGGGAAAAGACGTAGGTACGTATTTGACACTTGAGCATAAATTAGCTTTGATGTTTGAGCATCGGAATCCGTGAGCTTCAAACTTAAAACGAAATGATTACATTTTGATAACGTAAGGTGTCGTATGTTAGGTATATTACATTAATTTACAATATCAAAGTATAAGAGGAAATTCTCATGTGATATTGTAATGAAATATAATATCATTCTGTAGTTTCCTCACTGCTGTAGCAAGTTACTGTGCAAGTGGTGCCAGATATAACTTTTTAAAGTCACATTGCTGCAAGACTGGATTCGAACCTGCAAGCTACATTGAAGCACCACCGCGACATTTGATATAACATTGACCTTGATTTAAAATGTTTCATAAGACTAAATATTAGGAGCATACATATCTAACTCGAGAAGACTTGATTTATCACCATCTTATAAATGGCTTGTTTTCGCCGAAGATACGCCAAAATAAGTATTTCGTTTACGTCTCGCCGCCGTTCACTACTCACCCTACAATATTCAGGAGAAGGAAAACAGCTATAATTTATACAGAGCGGGACGGACATATCAGTGTCTTTGTATTAGACAGAGAGAGGTAGAAGCGCAAGGAACTTTGTTGACGCAGCTTCGTACAAATTATGAAGCTACGTGACCATGTTATGTCACTGTGTGTATTAAATGTGTAATTTCTTTTTACTATTTGCTATAGACGTTCATTAGTTTTATAGAACTATTTACTCAAATTCTTACCCTGTTTACAGGTGGAGTGAATCGGGCGCTGGAATAATATGTAATACGTCTCAGCGTAGTGACAATCACAGACGTTGCACTTTGTGCGAGTGTTACCTGGTGTCGTAGCGCCGTCAACGAGCGAAAATGGGCAAGAAGAACTCGAAACTCAAACAAGACACGATCGACCGACTGACGAGCGCCACTTACTGTAAGTACCTATCTTTATATAAAAAAAAAAGCTTGACAAATCCTACTTAAATAAGCATCCTCTAAAGTACAAAGGAATAGGACAATTGAAATGCCATTGTCTCTCGACAAACTTGTCGATACTTTATTAAAGTGTAGTACCGCGCATCGTATCGATATATGGAGCTCAACAGCGTCAACCAGAACAACGTAAAAACGGATTGTTTGTAACCAATATGTTTGATCACTTATGATGAACGGAAAAATAACTATTCAATAAAAAAACGTGTCTTTTGAGCTTAATAACAGTTATTTAAATATGTATCTACTGCTTTTGCGGTCGGAATTATCTTGGAAAATTCAAATTCGGGAAGAATATTTTAAATCAAACTGACATCAAAGGCTGAATGTTGCGCAATCACACAAAAACGGAAGGGCCTGAATGACAGTAATGAAGATGAAATCTTTTATAAGTTGTCCCAACACGCGTGATTGCGCCAAAAGTTTGAGTCGAGTCACTGAGTGAACATGGTATCGCCCTTCCACCCTTCGTGGACCAAAAGGACGCGGGCTAAACTGTTCGCAACTGTGCCGCGAACATTTTCATTTACTGCGCAACCACACCCTTTCTATGTTTTTCATTCAAGTACTTTAATTAACAGAAAGTTGACATCGACTGTTGATGTAGGTACTTACTTCATCCTGTCCCTAAAATATTGCTAATAAACAACAGAGTTGTGGTTAGTTCCATTTGTACTATAATTGTGTTGCAAACTAACCACTTAGAACTAAACCTATAAATTTACAAACAGCTAGTAAGCTCCTGACATTGGTATTGCAGAATTAGAATCGATCGAAGTTTTGCTAAGTTGCGCATTTACTCGAATGAATAAGGTATCCTTGCTGAGTGGCACCATAAGTGAAAATCGATTCATCATGGGACGAACCGTGCGAATTGTAATTAAAGCCACCGTTGAACAATCGTTCTGGGATGATTTTATTGTACACGCACCGCATGCGGAACCACGAGGCCTGAATTAACAATTTGTTCACCCCCAGCAGTATTAGTTACTTCCCCTTATCTTTCGTTCTTGATAAAGGAATTTAGTAGATTAGATATATACGGTATAGATCGCTGAAAATTGTATTACGTAAATTCGACGCAACAGTTGTAATTAATGGTACAAAAACATTGCTTAGATCAGAGCGATACCAAATGAAAACCGTACCCTAATTTTATTTAAAATAAATAACACAGATAAGACTTTGTTCTCATTAGTTTTAAGCTAATAAATTGTTACGGTAGATATTACGTTGCATATTAAATACATAAGATTTTTTCACGCCTACGTAATTACTGTTATCTGGGACGCAAATCTATTAAACTGGGTTATTAGATTACGCAGCCAAATTACCCTTTCTATTAATGTCGGTGGTAACAAAGCTGGAACGCAAACGTTATACCCTACTTAACATCTAACTAACCGAAACCCGTTAAATAAAACGTTAATAAAGCAAGCCTATTTATCACTTATGTATATTTACACAAATCCCTTGAAAAAATAATATTGGGATCTTTATGAAGATATAAGCAATGAAGCAAAATATCCGTAATTTTAGCCTTACAGCTATATTATATTTAATATTATATTAGATATTTTTTTTTAGTTTATGCAAATATGTATTGAACTTAAAAGGCGGGTCTTTCAGACCGGCCGGCGTCTAAAAATATCTAAGCCGGAAAAGTAAAGTACCCATCTTACTGGTTAAGTGTCGAGAGGGAGGTTAAGGGTCGACTTGTTCCAATGAAGAACAAAAGGTGCCGACAACATTTTCACTCAGTAGGTACAAAGGACCAATCGAAAAAGATTGTATCAATGTTATAATTTTGCCATTAGACATTTATTATTTTTAGGTACAAGGGTAGGTTAGGGTTCTCCGCAAGTGAAAAACGAATCGGGTTCTACTTACATAGAATGTGAAAAAAAAAATAGGTTTCCAAATATTAAAGTAATGAAGCGACAAAGGCGACAGTTCGTTTCGGCATATTGGCTATTCGTCTAACAGCGAGTAATGATAAAGTGAAAGGAATGCGACAATGTCATGATCATGATTTATGGAAATGCGGTGCGTGCGGAGTTTCCATGAACACAAACCACGCCTCTGCCTCGCGCCTCGCGCCTCACGCCTCGCGCCAGCCTTGCGCCCGGTGCTCCCTATCTGTCGTAACTTCTTAATCACTGTACGAATTATCGTTAAGACACCGTGGGTCAGGGCCGCCGTGTTAATCTGACTATAGATTAAAAAGATATAGATCCACTTTTATAATTAGGTAGAACTTTTTTTTAATAAGGTAAAAGTAGAGATTATTTGCAATTACACTTGAACAATGATTAACAGCAAATGACAGCAAATCTCTTTATAATAGTGTCCATCAATTCAAAAGTAGCCATGTCTTTCCTAAGTTCATAACTCATGCATAATTAATTACCTACCTCTCTGTAATCCATTTAACCAGTGGATTGACAAACATATGGAAATCACGGCACCAGTAGGCCTACCTAACCGAAATTGTAGTTGTCGTATAAATTTATGCTAATATCAGCATCAAGCGATCGGGACGCAACCGCGATTTAGCTCATTAACAATTTACGCAATAATTGGGTCATATAACGCAATAATATATACTGGTACAGCCTCAATTATAAATTTAAAGATGATACTTCAAGATCATTTGTATATAAATAACAGAGTTGAGTAAGAAATGTCCGGGGTCCGGGCAGTGTAGTAATTGCGGAGTTTTCCCAAATAACTAGCGAACTTGGCTTTATGGCGGAGTTAAGTGACGAAGTTTGTCTGGCGGCGCCGTCCGGGCTGCGCCGCGCCGCCGCGCCGCGCCGGGAGAATAGCCGGCCGCGGGCACCGACCGCCGGAGAGGACGGACGGACCCGGCTATCGGCACTCCACTCAATTGTGCTTACATTTATCAAACCAAAGTTCCACAAACATAAATAATAACACGAAGTAGAGTATTTATAACTACAAATATTATGACATGCAACAGAATGTTTTTGCGTGTTTAGTCAAAGCTCCGAAACCTCAAGTTAGGGAAATTACGCACATAAATAGACAGAAAATGTTCAACCAACAAAAACATTCCGAAACTCTTTCTTTTGTTCCTTACACAAAAGTTTCCTCGCGGTAACAATTATAATGTCAAATAGTTCCGAGGCAGGGGAATAAACGAGTAAATTCTTCGAAACTCCGCGCTCCGGGTGTCGGGCTAAGATCACATCTCACTTACGTAAATGCTTGCTAAAGTTAGCCTGAATTACTATTGTTACTAGTTTAAATCTGTCTATTGCATAACGGGTGTAGTAGGGTTAAGTTCGAAGTTTTGGTTAACAAGGCCGACAAGGTCAACCCTCGCGTGCTTGCAACCACTTTCTCTAGATTAGGTGTTGGTATTTCCCGTGGCTGACACTTAGACTGGGTTTGCGACAAATGCTTGCTCTTCCATTACACGACCGTGCGGTTACTTTGCACATTCCTTAACCTAATTATCTCTACATAGATAACATTTTGAAAAAATAAACTAATTGTTTACAAGCATTCTTGGAACTATTTCCATATGATTATGGTATGGTATTAAATATAACTGGAAAAGCCAATTTGTACATATTTGTGGGAACACAGCATGTTTATTTCTTTATACCCAATAATAAATATCCCTGAACTTCAAACGATGAATTATGAGGAAATTCACGTGAAATAGTGCTTTATTAATAGTAATTAAGGGTCTAAGTGTATATCATGTTAACTGTGAGAACTTTTGCATCTTCCCTATATAATTTCCATGAATTGAAATCGAATACAAAATTATTTTCAATGTCAGTTGAAAGTTGCACGAATGCACACGTATTCGCTTATCATTATTTATCTCAAAAGAAAAATGAGACTTATGTTTTTGAGTTAAGGATGTTTTTGCAGCGTCAATTTTTGATTTTGACTTTGCTTTAGTATGAATTAAGCCTTACACTCCTCGACCTCCTTGATAACTGTTATTTAAAAAAAAAAATAACAAAAGAAAACTATCAACTTGACGACAAAATCCTGATCGATAAGCAAACTTCGTGCCGTTACACAACTTGCAGAATAAATGTCACCCTGAATTTATTCACAATCAATAAAATTATGATTGCATTTCACCGGGCTTATGCAATTTTCTATACACATACATGTCAATGTACCATTACTAACTGTAAAGCAGTCAGAAAAACACGGCCTGGGTATTATGAAAACTGTAAAAATTTATTATTTTGTTAAATGCATTGCATATCATTTAATTATTTTACGAAATATTATCACCCTTCGCAGTGGATTTATCTGCAATCAAAAGGTTTGTACCTTTAAATGCAACGAAGTGTAAAAAAATCAGGAATTTTCAGAGTTTAAATAGTTAACTGCAAAGGAATCTTAAAACAGTCTTTGGTAAATGCTGATAATAATGTTTTTAACATACCTTTGCAAGCGTGTTTATAACCAAGCAGAAGTATGTTAATTACCTAAATTTCGAAGTATTATGTCTCAAAATAATATAACCTAATGACAGCATTATTTAATATTTTAAATCAAGATCAATTCATGTTCTGATTGATAAAATAAACGGAACACAGATTGTATTCGCAAGTGTAACAACTTCACCTATCGTAGAATACTCGAGAGAAATTTCATTACAAGCGGATGAACTGACCTATTCATGTTCACAGTTCACAATGCATCGAGTTACAGTCGAGTTGAAATACTTGTCTCGACACATCTCTCGATTGAAATCGAAAACAACACTATAGATCCGTATATTCGATTCATTTTTTTTACAAACATGGAGAGAAAAAATTGAATTCGTTTAAAAATTCAATGTTTTTTTTTAAGCTTTATTCAAATTACACTTTATTCAGAAACAATACGAATGATTTTAACAGGTTAACTGGGGACAGTTAACCTGTTAAAATCTAAAACTGGCGGGAGCCAGTAGACACAATAGTTAAACAATGGAAATGTTCATATGTGACTCACGGGACAGGGAAACGGTTAAGAGTAGAGATGTAAAAAACTCGAGTCTTTGAGTCTTAATTCGATAGACTCGGCTCGATTTTACAAGACTCGGTGTACTAACAAAACTCAGAGCCTTGAGTCGAGCCGAGCTCCAGTCCTTTCTCGAAAACTCGAGCGCCAAAATAGAACTCGTATTTCAAAAAGAGCTCGAGTCTTAAAAACAAGCTCACGTCTCAAAAAGAACTCGAGTCTTAAAAAGAGCTCGAGAGTATCGAGTCTTGAGCGTATCAAGGTTAATTTATTTAAAAATACCAATTTTCATTGTTTTACTTCCTATAATATATTCTTCTATGTTATATTTTTACTTCTATATTATTATTATTCTATATTATATTCTTCCTATATTATATTCCTATATTATTTTTATTCCGACTTATATTTTATTCCCTGTTCATTTATAAAGGAACTCCAAATGGAAAAGAACTTGAGCGCGACTCGTCGCGTGAAACGACTCGAGCAGAATCAAGACTTGAGCGCCATGTTGCGCTCGAGTCTCTATGTAGACTTAAGTGCTCTAGTCTGGGGGTCGTGTTGTAACTAGCTCTCTCTCGCTCGAGCTGTGCTCTTTGTCAGCTGAGCCCTAAAATTTAGGACTCAAAAGACTCGAGTTCTTTACATCTCTAGTTAAGAGGCTTTTTTTCGTAGTTTTAACTTACCAAAAAAGTATATTTTACATGAAATAAAATATAATTCTACGTAAGAATATACTATAAATTCTGCAAAATAACATTCACAATCAGAGAAATATGAATAGTGACCGGCTTCCCGTAATTTCGTGTGCGGAATATTTTGCATGATTTTCCTCAGGAAGGAAGCTTCCGCAACAAATCACAATATAGTAGTATAGTATTCGAGCACCACTACACATAAATTTCAAAAATCCTTTTTATTATTTACACACGAAAGTTCATTTGACCTAATACTCAATTAAAGAATCAAAGTAAGTACAAAATGCCATGATTTTCCAAAACCTTTAGCTACCAATAAATTCGCCAGTGCAAACATAACTAAATTTATTTGGGGCAGGTAGATACCGTCAGTGTTACAAATTTGGCACCAATTCGGTACGTGTATGCTGAATTTACGTGCCAAACAAACAAATTTGTATATTTTATATACACTGACTTATATACAAGGAACAGATGCCTTCGAACACAGAAAACAATAAAAGCGTGCTATATTTATTTTTTAGTTAAATTCCTTATGCAATCCATACCCTGAATCTGTCTATGAATTATTCGGATAAATGCTTACGTTATGTATTTTTCCTCTTATCATCAAAATATTATCCATCTTTTCCTTGAATGTGTCCTTCAATCGGCCCCCCTTTTTATTAGACCCTATTTGTCGACCTTGAGATGATAATGATCCAATGCACTCTATGTGATTCGTAATATTTTCATACTGCATGCAAATAGCCATGCTTTGAAAAGGCACTTGCTTAGCTGTTTCGCCACATCCGTTTGCTAACTTGCGGATCCGGATTTGAAAGAACAAAAGTACCGCGCTACACTACCTATTAGAACATAAAATGTGAAACAAGCCGATTTACAACACACAATAAAGTGAAAGTACACGTATGTAATACAACTAGACACATAATTCACATACCCAACAAATATTTGCCCTGATTTGGGAATCAAATTCGTGACCTTGAACGCAGGATTGCTCGACACAAATAGCAAAACTTTCTTTATTCTGTGTTAAGGGCAGATAGCGGCGCTCTATTCTAAAAACATTATGTTATTTTTGCTAGTTTAGTTATGTTCCAATCCCACAAATATTGTTACTATAATTTGTGTGCGTACAATTTAGCACGATTTAAGTAGTACATTTATGTAATAAAAGGCAAACTAGCCTTAGTAATCGGTCGAAAGCTAGCCCCTAAAATGTAATCAAGTGAGATTTCAAATTATAGTTCTGGGCTATGATGAGAGCAATGAAGTGAAATTAGAACCCTTTCTTACATACATAACAAGTAATTAGCATAACTTATAATAAACTCAATATTTGAACAAACATGAGAGTCTCAGTACATAGAGTTCTAGGCACTTAATCCACTGTCTGTCAAAGGTTCACATAGACACGTATTTACACGTAACACCGTCAGACGTCCACATTAAGCCACAAAGACAGGCCAAGCCGGAATTATACCTCTTGCCACGCTTTTCAGACGGATTTGCAGTCGGGGTATGCATGACACGCCTATATTTCTTCAATCTATAATCTCCTAGACATTCCATTTAAAAAGACGAGGCCTATTTCGCCGGATACAACACCGCCAAGATCAGATATCTCGTATTAGAGATTGCCAGTAAATTCAAGCCATAAATTGTACCGCTGTCAGTCGTACTTTCCACGGAAACAATTAGCTAAAACGTTTTAGTTCAAATGAATCTCTGGCGTTCGCGAAAAAACTAACTAAGATTTAAACTTGTTTTCATTTTGTTTGCTGAATTATGTGTCTGCACAATAATGAGACAACTTTGAATGCCGAAAATGGGGTGACGTCATGAAAATAGTAACGTTTCTGTGTAACGTCATTGATTGGCACACGCGACGCTATTCTCTGCCACTTTATTTAAGCACTTTATAAACTGGTGATGTAAACATTTATTGTCACCCTTTACAAGTTGTGCTTTTATTTTTGTACCATAACTTAAATTGACACCTGATAAATGTGTAAGTTACACATTATCAAAGGCCAGTATGTCTATTCCGTTAATAATTTCGGTGACAGGTGAGAGTGAAGTGACAATAAAGCTCACTTCAAAAGTGAACCCAATTGGCCTTGATTTAGAATTCAAATTCGAGAATACGTATTTGACATCTCACCGCGGATTCAGCGCGGATTCCGCTGTCGAGACATGAAAATAATGTTACAGAATAGCACGGCTGATATGCAAAAATACAAAATGAAATGCAAGTTTTTAGCAAACTTTTTTGTGAATTTACTTCAGGATTAATGTTTATCACATTTCTTCTATTGATATTGATATTTGATCTACCAGAAACTTATTTTATAGTTTTCCGATGCTTCAATATTAACGGTTACCGGTCCGAGTTACTAGATGCAACTTTACCATGTTCACAAAGTTGCGGAAAGTATTGTTCGTAGTTTGGGTAATCCTTCAGTTTCAAACACAGTTTTAACAGGTCTGCGAAATACCTACCGGTAACGATTTAATTGAATGATTGATGTTGTTTGTTTATTTAAATAATTCGTGAATTAATTGCCGGTGTGTACTATAAACAACAAAATAAGCAATAAATCCCGTAAAGATGTTTATCAAGTTCTGTGAAGGTCGCGACACAATCTCTACAACTCCATAGATAAAACAAAGTTTACGATGTCTCCTAAAACATGGCATAGCTCCTTACTATTCAACATAAAAGTTTTTTATGTTGTTGAGCCTAGTCGCTTTTGTAAGATTCTTAATACAAGGCGCGGGAAAAATTGGCAAACAGATCTTGATATATGGCATGAGTTTGCTTCCAACCAGTTTCACCTATTTCAAAAGCTTTGTGAGCGGGATTAAAAAGAAATAGGGCAAGCGCACTATTTCTACCGTACCGCCGGGAAAGATCTGATACAAGCGTATCAGATCTTTCCCGGCGGTACGCTTGCGAAGCTGAAGGACTGAGAATTTTACAAGCGTTCACGTAGGTACTGTATTAATCGGATTTCATTGCAAAATAGAAATGTACAATGCAATAGGGCCTTTGTATTGAGCTAGTCACTTGCACACGCCACCATAGTTTGCCGACTGATCAATTATTTACTGCTTCGGCAAAATTGTGTTGTCCGTAGTAGAAGGCTATTACAGTACAATGCAAGTTAAGACCCTTCGTTCGTTGTTGGTCAATAAATCTTTCAGAAATTGTGTCTTGATACAGTTTCAAGCTCAGTGTATTACACTAACTGAAAGGATAAGTTATGTTACTTTGCGAGAAATTCTTATCACTTCAGCGTTTTATAGCTCGTGTAAAACGTTCTTTACATTATTAAACAGCTGAATGATTTTGTTATTAAATTGTAACACATTCTAAATAGAAAGCTCCTTTTTATTTTCAATTCAACACTATATTTACCAAGATTTCTTTATAAAATCGGTTTATTTATCAGAAATTCGGATAAAAGGTTCGAATCAAGCTCTTTGTATAAAATCAACTGAACGATTTCACCGTTGTAGCGTTTTTAGCTACTTACGCGCTTCATACGGTAGCAATCTCCTAACTGGGGTGCCAATATTCCACATATTGGTATTGATTCGATACCCCGCAACAAAAAAGGGTCAGCAAAACACACATAAATTTCCTCCCACCGACAATCATAACGACAAAAGTAAATGGCAATTTCAATTTTGTTGTAACTTGGACCGGTTCGACAGTCTCTTAATTAGCGTCTTCTGTGTACAAGTAATTAATAGAACAGGAATACAAATATTGATGCATTCGATTTTCGTTTTAGTTAATTAAACTCATTGTTGAGAGAAAGAGCTAAGTCGACATTCACGCTGTAATAAGATTTTGTGTTATAAATATAAAGCTACAAAAATGATTTGTATTTCAAAAGCAAATGATATTATTGTAAAAAGCAAGTATTCCCAACGAACAGAGAATTAATTATTGTAATAGATATAGTTAAATTCAATCAGCCTTTAATTTTTTCTCAGTGGTCAAGACAGTTCGGCTCATTAATAACATAATGCATTGAGGTCGAAATTGATTCGTTGATCCTGACGTGTCTACGATACGACATGCAAGTTTGATGGATAAGTGCAAGTTACTTGAATGTTAACATTATTAACTCGATCACGATAAAGTAAACGCTATAACTCCTATCGTTTTTAAACGGTATGCATTTCGTGCTACCCCTCATAAACCAAGTTAAAACGTGTAACATTAAAGTCTCATGCTATTATACTTTTAACCTTCAATATTTCAGATAACGTGTCTCAAGTTTAAAAAGTAAGTACTTAACTCACTTATCGGTCAAAGTTATCGGCTAGCATGCAGTTTTCTGATTTACTTTGATAAACGTGGCAAACGACCTTTTAATAATAAATAAACAAAATCTGATTTATAAAATTATCCAGTGGCGACTAAAAGCACAATTGACTTAATAGTAAAACAAATGAAAGTCGTGGTGGCGCGGGCGTAGTAATTCAAAGGATGTTGGTTGCATTTTTCAAGTCAGGAGAAAAATATTATTGTGTCTTTGTTGTATCATCTACTAGTTTTAAGTTGTTCTTGCTATCAGTCAAGCACAAGTCGAAAGAGGAAATGAATTCAACTCGGCACCATAGAGCAGAAAAAGCATGTTTATTATTATTTTATTTCATCTTGTGGTAAAGTAAACTCTCATAGAATTGGAATAGAATCAAAAGAGCGTAATAAGGTTTATATTTCTTTAGATGTTTACACGCTTCTGCGATAATGGTAGTTATGTTACCATTTACTTGAATTGGCATAGAAGTGCGGGACCTCCTATCACAAGTATATACTTTACTTAAAAGGAGGTCTTTATGTACGTTGTACTGTAAAGTTACATAAGCTAATGCAATAAACATTTCTATTTTTATTTTTTTATTTTATGTTCACTAAAGTCACATGAGTAGATAAACGGAACAGAGGCAAAGCTTCGAACAACCGTTCGAATCGGTTGCACGCACACAAGCGCGCGGGGCATGTGTGCGTGACCACTGGCCGCTTGTCACATACGCGGCGAGACTGGAAAAAACCAGTTTACGCTGGCACAGCCAGTGTACAATCTAAGGGTCAGTCCGACGCACGCTGTTTGTTTTGTTAGTTGCAAGTTTAAGTTTTTATAAGTTTAGTTGTAAAAACGTGGTATTATATTAATAATAATGGTTGTTTATTGTACCGTGTGTATGAATAATAATAGAGAAAACAAAAATATATCATACTTTAACTATCCCAAGGAGTACAATTAGGTAATTAATTATTTGGTTACTACTTTTTCAAGCAAGTACCTTTATTTTATTGTATGATCCTTTTTATAATAAGAAGAGAGTAATTTGTACAACACGGTAGGTATTTTTTTATTAAAAAAAAAAACAAAAATTATAAAAAGAAAATTCTTAGAGTAAGTAATTTGTAAACTATTCTATCATACTATTATATATTCTATTATACTGACTATTAAAACTATTTAAAAAACGTTTTGTTTGATTTGTCTTCACCTATTGTGACAACCCTAACAAAATAGGTAACAATTTTGCACGTTCTTAAGAAGCTTTGCCTCTGTTCCGTTTATCTACTCATGTGCTAAAGTTTCAGGTTAAGATAAGAGTAAGCTAAATGTTGTTTTTAAAACACCTCTCATCAATTAGCAGCACTTCGTGGAATTAAACTTTCAGGTTTTATCTCGTTTCTATAAAACACTTGAATGGATTGAAGAATCTTAGCTACTAATTAAAGTTATTTGTTAATTAGGTTAATGTAGTGCACACGTTTACTTGCATCTTCGAAACAATGAGCTACTTAAAAGAAAATATAATGAATTGTATAAATCGAATTAAGTATATAATTCACGGGAATAAGCGAGCAGAGTCTGATTGGAATGACGGCCGGTATAACCCGGTCAAAACGTCAAGTGTAAAAAAGGTATTTATGTATGTACGCGCTTATTTCCGTGAATTATATTACTATAAACATACAGCGCGATAGTTTAATAGTTAATGTAGTCTATAGTTTAATTAGAAGCAAGAAAATTTTTACCTTAGTATACCAAATATTATATTGAGGATACAATATACTTAATTAGTAAGCGTTACTTAACGAATTAATTATGTTTACCATCTGCCCATGACCACCTTAGTTTTGTCAAAAGATACATAATTATGGCATTGTGTAAATTAATTTTCTTAGCCTCATAATATATCTCTCTTGCTTGTTTACCGTCGATACAGTACACAAGAGGAGATCTAGTTAAGGAATTTTCCCGCCAAAGTGGGACCCCCCAAAACCAGACAATATACCCAAATACTAAACCCGATACCTACCACTAACAGAGGTTAGTCTATTGAAAAATTGCAGTCACAAATTAGTCGACTATTATAATTAAAAAACCTAATAATAATGTCATTTTTCCGGAATGCCTTCGTGAAGAATAGCAATGTTTGTAAAGATGTTGATTGTTGTTCAGCCCAAAAAATTTTAAAGCAGCATTTCGGTATTCAGTTACAAGTAAATGCTGAAATCTATTAATGAACGTTTCGAGCGTGGTAGCTTAACGCATATGAACTTTTCGAAAAGCTCTCGACCCGACTTAAATCCGCATAATGTACCTAATAATAAAAAAAAAACTATTAGGTAGAGTTGGTAGAGCAACCGCAATTTTTCATATTTTCTCTCGGACTTACCTACCTTCACCCTTAAAAGATTACTCTCTGTCCAAAACAGCGGTTATTTGCGGAAATAAGGTATCGTAGAAATTTGCTATTTGACCTGAAATTTCCATTATCATTTCACCTTTAAAATGGAGGAGTTCAGAAAAATATATTAGTGTGTCGTCCAAAAGAATTGTGTCTACTTTACATATTTTATCAAAATTTGGAAAACAAGTTTTGACAAACAATATACACGGTAACATTTTTGTTAAGAAAAAGAGCAACCCTTCTTGAATACTACTTATATAATAAACTTTCTAATAATAACTTAATCCATGACTCCAATTATTTTTTTCTTTTTTTAACAGCTTTTTTTGTTTATTTAATTTACCTCTTCGATGTTTAAATAGAACCTGACATGGATTTTATTAGATTTAGAACAAGTAAGTTTTTTAACAAACAGAGTTTAGTCATTTTGTCAGTACAGTTCAAAAGTAAAACTACTTTAAAATATATTCAGATACCTATTCTAATTTAAAATAAACTATAAAAACATTAATCTTCTGCTTGCAACCATACTGGCCAGCTTTCAGTGTTGCCGGATACAGCTTAATTCCAATATTTTACATGAAGTGACTGCTTATCTAACCTCCGCTCTAACCCCATTTTCTCGGTAATACGGTATTCCGTGCAAAATCATTGTACGCCGCTAATTCCACATTATAATGTGGCTATATGTTGCTTATAAGCAAAGATATTTGCTTCCTAAAATGTTGAATGGAATTCAGTAACAACCACGGAATTTGACTTTAGAAATTTGCCACCTATTAAGGTACCGTATTCTCAATAGATAATTAGTGGAAAATGCTGTAAGGCAAATCTTTTTGGCTATATTTAGTTTTGCAGTGTCATCCCAGCTTCCATTCCCAGACCAGCCTGTCTTTCAAAGGACTAAATTAATTAATGAACCAAAAACAAATTTTAAAAGCACGTCCTGTATCCCCATAAAAGAGACGTGGTTTTTCTAGTTTTTTCTGACGAATATCACGGCATAAATCTTGTGCGATGGTACGGAACCTTTTTATACGCGAGTCCGACTCGCTATTGGCCCGTTTTATGACATTAATTAATTTAGGTTTTTCTGTCAAAGTGAAACAGCAGAAGCATTCTATGGTAAAAACGCGTATCATTAAAAAGGTTCAAATATAGTTTGCTGAAGGTCATGTAGGCATGCATTTCTGTTTTAAAGGCATTCTAGGAAATAGAAATAACGCACATTTGCTTGAAACTTCAAAGCTGATACTATGTTTGTTCCCACAATTAAGTCTTCGTTTAACAAATGAATAAGTAATCGATTCCACTTCCTACTATAATTGTACATTATAATGCACTTAAAAGGTTTCAAGGAATAAGTTTGTTTCCTTTGTTCTGTAGCTTTTAAGATTACTACTTATCCAGCGTTCCTTTCGTTGCAGATAGTTATATATAATAGTTTTCATACATATAGTCACGCCTCTTTCCCTTGTAGGGGTAGGCAGAGACCATTTCTTTAAACTTGCTACGATCCTTACACACTTGTTTCGCTTTGTCCACTTTCATTATTCCCTTCATACATGCTGTTCGGTTTATGGTACTCCTGACCTGGCCTTTTTTCATTCACACTCGCCTTATACACTTTTTTCGTCAATCGTTCTGCATTCATTCTCTCGACATAGCCAATCCATCTCAGCATACCTTTCTTAATTTTTGTCTCAACATCCATCATCTGACATACTTCATCCACCTTACCATCCATTCCTCCTCTTACATTTAACGTAGCGAAGCGGCTCTCAGTGGGCCACTTTTCGCCCCCGCGCGAAACGAGACGTCACGGTGGCCAACCACATCGCCGCAATTTTGCATAATTTAAATTATTTTTATGATTGTCCATTGTGTTCCTGCGGGATAATAGTTTTCAGATTTTTATTTTTAAATAGTTGGAGTTGAAAATAAATCAAGGCAGCCTGCGGCTGTAAACTGGCGTCTTTTTAAGCGACTTCATTAAACGCTGTAAATTCACAACCGTAGTTCTACTACTCCTATTAAACTTTATAAAAACTTTGTTCTCTTCAGAGTTATTTTGTACTTTCGCTGCCTTATTTACGTTTCTGTTTATTAACTTAGGGTCCTTATTCCTGATTTAAGCCTTCTAAGCCTTTTAAGCCATTTTAACCTTCAAATCAGAATACCTATTTGATTCTCAAGTGCTATTACTGTAATAGATAGACGTTTGTTGTGATAGCAGTCTTAATCTTAACTCCCGAAATCTCCTGATCGTAAATGTAGAGTAACTATACATTTTAGACCATACTCGGCTGTGATACGTGTCATTTTAGCTTGTCTAATTTCTGTCTCAGATTATTTGTTCCTCTTTGCATTGGGATGGTTATTAGATCTATGAACGGGACTTGCTCCTAAAGTCTTAGATAGAGAACATTATATTATATTGTGTCGATTTGCATCAAACATAGTTCTGTTATGATTGTTATGAATTTATTCATGACTAGCTGTGCCCCGCGGTTTCACCCGCGTCAATGATGATTCATACACTATGTTTATAAATTATAGCCTATGTGTTATTCCGATGTATAAGGTACATTATTGTAAAGTTTCATTAAAATCCATTCAGTAGTTTTTGCGTGAAAGAGTAACAAACATCCAAACAAACTTTCACATTTATAATATACTAGCTGTACCCGCGACGTTGTTCGCTTAAATTGTATACCTATCATTCATCTTTATGAATAAATATTTGACTGTGATATAGAGGGCCACTAACACGAACTGCCTACTGCCGAGTAAATTTTGTTACAAATGTTGCTGTTTGTATAAAGTCTCAAAATAAAAAAGTACCATCGTCATAATTATATAATTAGCTTACCTCTAAAAATTTTAAGGATTGGTTTTGATGCTACTTTGTTTAAAAATTTTAGATTTATCTTCCAAGTCCAGAACCGTGAGAAAAAATTATAATTTTCATGGTGGCTTTCGATGTCAATGTCCAAAATATGTCTACCTTGGGCAGTTTTGAACTGACTCTTTTATATATGTAGTATGTTTTCTCTTTTGTGCTTTACCCAGTTGGTTACAATAATTGAAGGTCAATGTTTTGGTATTGAGTCTACTGGCAGCGCCAACTCTGAGTTAAAGTGAAAGCAGCTGTCGCTCTAGGCAGTAAATGGCAAAGGGCACCTAAAAACCGAATCCATAAAAACAAATTAGTCCATTTTTATGCTATAGTTCTCGTTGGTACCGTAGTCCCTAGTGAGACTACAGGACGCGAGGTTTTGGTGCGAAACCTCGAAATTGAACTACGCCGTTAAATTGAGAGTGGATATCAGATAGGCAGTGACTGACTTGAGACCCATGAAACTGAAAGAGAAGGTAGTTACAAAAAGTTGACGTACGGTTTGAGAGGCGCAGTGGCAGAATTACCAAAACTGTGTTTAAAATTATTTGTTTGGAAAGATTAAGTAATAGCTGTCCAAGGACAATCTCATTCTACCCTGATTAAAGTCAGAGGCTGTATCCTGTACAATTCGCTTTATTAGGTGTAAGGTGCAGCATAAGGTGATGGGCTTAAATACCGTACGTATATATTTTAAAATGTAGAGAATGCGATAGAAAGTTTATTTTATTTAGGGTTTTGGCCCAACCTTCCGGTAATAGGGTACAAAAACTTTATGAAATTTAAACACATAAATAAAATATCATGTACGCATAAAAACCTACATGAGAAGCAAGCTACCTTTTAAAGAATATTAAAGAGGTAGTACATACTAAAGATTGTGTGATAAAAATATAATTGGGTTTTTGGGTAAAAGAAAATAAATAACAAATACAAAAAGATCTTGTCCATGGAATATAATATAGATGACCAATAGAAAACATTACACATTATGTTGGAAAAATAGTTTAAAAGTGGATTAAAGTTTTTAACCAACTATAAAGTGATCTATGGGGAAGCTTACGTTTTCAAGTCAGCGAATGCGTAAATTTCCAAGCAAATGGCCAGGACATTTACGCCTGAATCACTTTACGGTACATGCCATGCACGTTTGTTCCTCCATGATCAGCAATGAGGAACAAACTTACCTACGGAGATTAGTAAATACAAACACTAAATAATTGTAAGTTTATATATCGGTTGAGAAAAAATTCACGACTTAAAGATGTCGTTTATTGCGACTAAAAATACAACAAAATGTTACAAATATTTTTTTACTTAAAAAAGATACGTTAGTAAAACACAAAAAGAGTTATCTCTACTGAGATTTGAACTTGGGTATCAAAAAATTCAAACTTATATAAGAAAATGGACGCATGAAAAAAAATACAAACATTAACAACCGGATTTGAACTTGCAGCAACATCACTCATTTCCAATCGTTCAACCGCCAAGCTGTTTACCTCGATAGCTAGTTCACTAAAATATAGGTTCTAATCAAATTGAAGATTACTATGGCTACCTCAGTCTGCCATGGTTACCCTCTTGTTTATCTTTTGATCTGTCAATAATGCCAATTTATGTGTGCAGTTGAGAAAATGATTTTGGAAATTTAAAGCTCCTCCCCTTATCAGCTAGATTCAATAGCATGTTTCAACATAGCTAACAACCATCTACGATTTCTTGAAAACCACTTCTCAATTTTTTACACCATTCGATTAAGTAGTTTATGTTTGATACTGTAACATGAAATCTGACCCCCGGCAAAAGACAGTTGTAATGCAAGTACTGTACTGAATTGCGTGTTGTAATATTTTACTTCTTGAACTCACTAAATTAATTATATCTTTTGATAGAGTGAACCGATTTCGATGAAACAAAAACTAAGTTATACCTCAAGTTGTGTATAATTTTTGTATATAAACATTGTCTGCATTCAATTCGTAGATTTTACGTGATGCGTGCACAAACAAACATATAAACAGACAAACAGACAAACAGACAAACAGACAAACAGACAAAAATTTCAAAAATGATGGAAATGGGTTCTGTTAGTTATCCTTTAACACGCTGGCTATTTTTTTTTTCAATTTCTTCAATGTACAAAAATGACTTTTCTACAGATTTATTATATGTATAGATAACGACATGCTTATTTCTGATCAATAACAAAATCAATTTAAACTGTTATGTACCTATGCCATTAATATCAAGGTCATACATAACAAGGTAGGGTGGGTAATGCAACTACGCATCGATAATACGTTGAATTACATCAATCCCGTATAAAGCTAACCTAAGATAATTATGTGATCTATAACAATTATGAAAGTATATGACAATTGCATTAACTGAAGGTGAATTTGTAATTTAACAATGATGTACTTTTATGTTTCTTAAATTGAAAAAAGTGTAGGTATAGGAACATCGTATAAATTGTTCGTAAAAATAAACATGTAGAGAAAGAAAATCAGCACCGTGTTCAAAATCGCTGGACCTTATTTCTGCACCGTCTGCGTTCTTGTCTTATCCCATTTACCCCAAGTGATTTTATAGTGTTATTGGCAATCAAATTACTGGGAAACTTACCCTCCCGTCGTGTATCGGCACATGTTATTTGGGTCTTGCAGCCTGAGTCGAACGGTACTTACGGTACGGAACTCATAAAGCAGGACTATACGCGTCGTGTAAGCGAGACGCAGCTACGTGCAGTATAGCACGCTGTTTCGCTTCCACACTAGCTACAATTCTACTTCAAGAGTTCATGGTACAGGTACTGCTTTGCTAGTTAATCCATAATTGTTTTAACTCCGACACTTGTGGTCTTGTAAAGTGTTACAGTGTACGACTAAGAGCTCTTACACACGAGCGGCATGTTGCTAACGGCAGAGGTAACTGCAGACACGTCGACGGCAGCCGTCGACATTTCAACTTCGCTGTGTCGACGGCTGCAGTTACCTCTGCCGTTAGCAACATGCCGTTCGTGTGTAAGAGCTCTAACGTAACTCAATACGTTATTCACTGTACTGCTATTTCGGTTTTGGAAACTAGCCTTTAGTGATTTGTTATTGGGTTTGTATCGAAACCTCTTCTAAGGCCTCCTTCTGGACTGACCTGGGATTGGCAATTGTTTTACTCATAAATTGTCCGAGGTAAGAAAGGGTCCTGAAACCATTGTTGCAAACATATACTATACCTACCACTACGTGAAATGGTTGAAGGAATTTCGAAGCGATTTTTTGGTAACGACAAGCATTGCCGATAGACTTTTTACGGGACTTTAGCACAGTTGCAAGTTGTTGCACTCTCTATAACCTCAAAGTCATAGTTCGTTGAAAAAGTTTAATCTGGGGAATATTTTAGTGTGTTTATCTTTACATACTTATAAGTAGTTATCCTCTAGAGCCCAAAGAGACTATTACTCAAAAATTACTTGTTCATTTTTCTTTAAAAATTCCTAAGACAAATATTAGTTTAATACTAAAGTTTCTAACTAGACGTTCTAGCTTAAAGTTCATGAACTTCAAATTAACTTTTCTTTAGTCTTGATAATAAGGTAGTCTTTTCATAAAACTGTGATGATGACCCAAGCGTTTGTTTAAGCTAAGCTCGCTGGGACAAATATTAGTGGGTCTCGCTGACAACATCCGTGTTTGAGATTTATGCGGGTTATAAATCATCTCTGTAACGCAAACGTAATACGGGATGAAGCCCTAACGTTTAGTTCATATCACATTTGTGGTACGTTATTATACAGGGTGTTACCGAAAGGGTATATATATCCAAAAGGGGTGAAGAGTGTTCCTGATATATAGTCAGTTTACAAAATGAATTCATATTTATAAACATGTCACCGCCCCGCAAGGGTCAACATCTTAATACGTCACTTGCCAAATATTAGCGAATTAGTACATAAAATACATCAATTTAGTGGTCTGGTTATTAAATTTTTTGTCAAACTGTTGATGTGAAAAATTGCGTATCAATTGTTAAACTCACTTACTTTAAGCTAAAATTTTGTAAATTTACTCTATACCAGGAGGATTCATTACCCCTTTTGGATTTATATACCTGTTTGGTTACACCCTGTGTAATCATGACAATAATGTCACATGAATTTAAAGTAACATAATATTATTTTCATTTGATATTATGTAGTTCATTTTAAATACAATAGCTGAATGGGTTTGATATTTGAACAGTAATGTAAAATGACAGAAATAAACAATGGAAATGGAATCCATACAACAAACTGTTAGCCGATTATTATCATAAAAAGGTTATTACGTAACGACTGCGTTATTAAAACTGTATTAAGGTCAACCTTTTTTCAATAACATATTTTACGTGACAGTCTTTTGTTATATTTATCATGCTTTTATCGGAGAAACACTGACATATTGTTGTCTAACTAGTTGTTCCTCGCGGTTTTACTAGCCTTGCTTTTTAGTCCAGGGCAACTAACCTTTTAGTAAATATCTTTGACCTTCTATGAGAATTACACTATCAAATCTTTTATTTATCCTTCTCGTCGTTTGAAATATTAGCGCGGTCAAACAAACGCTTTAGCCATTATAAGTTAGCATCGTGATAGAACCTGAAATTGCAAAAACAAGTTCCTAATGAGAAAAATTGTTAAAAAAGGTCAATTCCTTTTTTCTGAATGCAACAGAATGATAAGTGATCTCTATATACAGTACGTGAATACACTGGCATTAATATGTGTTGTCTACCACACAGTTGAATACTACTACTGCTAATTTAGGTGAATATAACGCAGACACTTTCGTTTCCACAATTTGTGTTCGCGTCACGGCAATCATCTATATTGTAGTCACGTGGTGTTGCACGAGTATATATGTAAATAATGCGCCACTCAAAATGTATTGAATTGGAGAGAAAACAAATTTACCAACACTCACTTACATGTTGAATTGTTGATCCTTCGCACTTTCGGTGTTGCGTGAGCGATATACCGGTAACGGTATTACCTAACTTGCGAAAGCCAAGCGATAGCAGAACGAAAATTTTAAAACTAGTCCTGGCTTTGTAATTTTATGACGTGATTACGATAAGTATAGGAATTATCATTTTGATATCAATAAATGTAAAATGTTTGATGTTAATATTGCAAATTCGATAGTTCCATATAATAGTTGCAGAACAAATGCCGCCACCAACGATTGATTGTGGCGGTTTATTGATACGTAATAAAATCGGCCACCAGCAGTCTCAACGAACTGCTAACTTCCTCAATTTGGGACAATCAAATCCAGTGTATCTTCTTTCTTTTTATATGCACCACCTCCACATTCTAGTAATATAGATACAGTATGTATGTAGTAATGTAGTCGTAAATAAAAGCGGTTTCAAAATAACGAGTTAAAGTTAATTTCTACATCGACCTAATTACAGTATTGATTGTATCACGTTGCACTAATAACTATAAAACAAAACTAAATAAATGCTTATGTATTTGTACCGATAATAACATTTAATCACGCCTGAAGTAAAATAAAACTATCAGTTTATTAAAATTTATCACAACTGCAAAATACGAACATTTTGGATTTTACTCGATTTCGAAAACCTAATTACTTTAAGTGAGTCATGGCAAGCTTACATTGTACTACTTTCGAACAGAGTTTTATAGCACAAATTAACTGGCATTTCATTTTGTTACTTTGTTGTCATATTATTTTAAATTCTGCGTTATAAACACGGAAATGAAAGTAAGACGTTTAAGTTCTAAAGCAAGTCGATAGTCGAAAGTCCTTGTATTTGAATACAATTTAGTTATAGTTGGAATACGTATTGGTCACATAAATATGGCATGGATACGCTTCAAAGCATCTATTGTATGAAGACGGAACTGGATCAACAATGGCGCGACAGGTGAAGTAGCTTTTAGAATAAAACCTTTTAACTCTAAGCTCGACGAACAACGCGGCGCGCTTCTCTGTTCTGAATAAAAGGGGTTTACGTTTCTTTAAAATTGTATCTTTATGGATTAGATTAGATTATTCTATATCTAGTTGTTTTATAAAGTTTTGGAGGCTATTCGTTTATTTAGAAATGGTATGACAAGAAGGCTGAGATATCTCCATATTTTATTCTGACAAGCCCATTTCTATTCAATTAGATAGATTATAGATTATATTAATTTACAAATAATTTTGTCATTTGATTATATGACTAAAACTAAATTTATTTGTGCCTAACAAATAATTTTGTCCATTCAAAGTTTTAGTCCAGTCTAAATAGACAAAAAACCATGTACCTAAGTTTGCATTAATTCGCATAGAGCTGAAAATTATTGGAGGTTTCAAGTACACCATTATAAATTAAATATCAAAAATCCCCAAAGATCCGAATTGTGCAAAAAAAAGTTACACAAGGTCCAATGTCAATAATACCACCTTTTCGCATTTTCCTCATAAATGGCAAGTATTATCGCCAAAATAGGTCAGACAAAAGTTGTAGGCCATCCGCCATGCAATTATCTACAAAATTGACTCAATATAATATAGATATCGTGATGACAAAGATTGAAGAATATATGTATCATAGTCATATTCTACATCATATGCACACACCACCTATGAGGTAGTGTACGAGGCGCATTTTTCAGCTTTATGAGAATTAATGCAAACTGAAATGTCTATTTTGACTGGACTATTTTACAACTACTGGTTTTTCAACTGAACAAACAAAAGACAAATTAAAAAAAAAGGTCTTAAATTAATAAGCTTCAAATATTCTCATGATAAAACATAACATAACATAACATCTCTCCATAAGGATTTCCCAGAGTCATAAAAGGGGCAAACATAGCAGTTTTATAAAATCAAATATCAACTTAGAAATACCTGCAGCTCGTAGGTATTTAAAAAAGATATTGAAACAAAAGTCGCAAAGGTACACAAGTCTATCGGTACGAAACTAAAGGAATCAAACCTGAAACAATAAAAGGCAAATAGTCGTAAACTTAGGATTTATTTTCTTGATTATTTCTGAAGTAGAAATTTTAACGTCTAGTATATTTATAGGGATTCAACTTGTATTTATATATTGCAAACCATGATGAGGGCGCTTCACGCTAAGTAAATGTAATTAAGAGCTCGATTTCTCCTCAAAATTTATATAAACAAAAATTTTAATTTTTCTTGTCACCATAAGAACAGATTTTGACTGGCATTTTGATCTAGTGGTTAATGACCCTGACTGCCAAGCCGGAGTTCGTGGGTTCGATTCGCACTCTGTTAATTTTTTGTGTCTGGGTGGAACTTATATGTAATTTGTATGTCCTTAGAAATTAATTAGTAGAGTTGTATGCCAGTAGTCTGGTTGCTATTGTAAAGGCTCCGCCTAGTTTGGGGTCAGATGGCCGTGTGTATTTTTCTAAAATATTACTATTAAATATATACTAAACTGTGGTCACATTATACTAAACGTGGTCTAATTAATATAAAAGTAATCTTCTGTGATAGCTATACCCGGCACGTCCGCTTTGACGAGTTAATCCCTTCATGCTTTTAAAATGCGTTCATTCTTTTTTAATGCCGACTTTTAGAACAATAGCCTTCTCTAATAGACAGTTGAGGAACAAACGCCTTTTTGTAGGCTGTTTGCACATTTGTTCATTCTCTTTTGTAGGCAATACTGTTTGAGCATTGTCTTTTTTTTTGCGTCGATTGTTTGAGATTCCACAAAACCCTTAAGTATTTAAATGACGTCGTTATTCTTTAACTAGCTGTACCCGGCATGCGTTGCAATGCAATTTTTACCTACCAACCTACCTACTACCTACCTACTACCTACTTCTACCTACCTACTACCTACTACCTACCTACTACCTACTACTACCTACTACCTACCTACTACCTACCTACTACCTACCTACTACCTACCTACTACCTACCTACTACCTACCTACTACCTACCTACTACCTACCTACTACCTACCTACTACCTACCTACTACCTACCTACTACCTACCTACTACCTACCTACTACCTACCTACTACCTACCTACTACCTACCTACTACCTACCTACTACCTACCTACTACCTACCTACTACCTACCTACTACCTACCTACTACCTACCTACTACCTACCTACTACCTACCTACTACCTACCTACTACCTACCTACTACCTACCTACTACCTACCTACTACCTACCTACCTACTACCTACCTACTACCTACCTACTACCTACCTACTACCTACCTACTACCTACCTACTACCTACCTACTACCTACCTACTACCTACCTACTACCTACCTACTACCTACCTACTACCTACCTACTACCTACCTACTACCTACCTACTACCTACCTACTACCTACCTACTACCTACCTACTACCTACCTACTACCTACCTACTACCTACCTACTACCTACCTACTACCTACCTACTACCTACCTACTACCTACCTACTACCTACCTACTACCTACCTACTACCTACCTACTACCTACCTACTACCTACCTACTACCTACCTACTACCTACCTACTACCTACCTACTACCTACCTACTACCTACCTACTACCTACCTACTACCTACCTACTACCTACCTACTACCTACCTACTACCTACCTACTACCTACCTACTACCTACCTACTACCTACCTACTACCTACCTACTACCTACCTACTACCTACCTACTACCTACCTACTACCTACCTACTACCTACCTACTACCTACCTACTACCTACCTACTACCTACCTACTACCTACCTACTACCTACCTACTACCTACCTACTACCTACCTACTACCTACCTACTACCTACCTACTACCTACCTACTACCTACCTACTACCTACCTACTACCTACCTACTACCTACCTACTACCTACCTACTACCTACCTACTACCTACCTACTACCTACCTACTACCTACCTACTACCTACCTACTACCTACCTACTACCTACCTACTACCTACCTACTACCTACCTACCTACTACCTACCTACCTACAACCTACCTACCTACTACCTACCTACTACCTACCTACCTACTACCTACCTACCTACTACCTACCTACTACCTACCTACCTACTACCTACCTACTACCTACCTACCTACTACCTACCTACTACCTACCTACCTACTACCTACCTACCTACTACCTACCTACCTACTACCTACCTACCTACTACCTACCTACCTACTACCTACCTACCTACTACCTACCTACCTACTACCTACCTACCTACTACCTACCTACCTACTACCTACCTACCTACTACCTACCTACCTACTACCTACCTACCTACTACCTACCTACCTACTACCTACCTACCTACTACCTAATTGTTTTTTTTTTTTTTTTAATGTACAAAAGTATCCTATGTCCGTCTCCTGGCTCTAAGCTACCTCCCCACCAATTTTCAGCCATATCGGTCCAGCCGTTCTTTAGTTATAAATAGTGTAACTAACACAACTTTCTTTTATATATATAGATTTTGTATGATTAATATGATTATCTACTTACTTGAAATACTTCTTTGTGTTTTATATGTAGGTTAAGGTTCGTGTTCTATTTAGTTATAGGAAACCGTTTAGTTATCAGCAAGGCAATTATGGCAACTTAATTACTGCATTTTGTTTTATTTATAATTACTAATGTTCATTTTGTAAAATTACACACTGAGCGTACTGCATTAGGGAAGACTGCATTGTAGCTATTATCTGTAATTCTTATACTTTCTGAACTTCCTTCTTTTACACAAAATTTCACCCTTGTTTATATAATTTTACTTAAAAAGGTCGAATACATGTATATCATATTTCGAAGTGATATTATTTTGTACCTACGCACTACCCTTTAAGGATTTAAATTCATATTAATTCTGATCGTGTATTCATTTGTTTTTGTTTAATGTCATATACAGGAAGTAGGGATTATTCAAAGCTATCCGTTTACGTGGGAAATGAGTCGGATGCACCCAGTTCATTGAGGGCATAATGCGCTCTCTTCTAAGTATTTGACACACTATTAATTATATAGCCATGTCGATTCATTGAAACCGCAGTAAAACCTTTACAATCTTATTAGCATTTCTTAATCATTTTTAGGTGTAAGTTGCATTAATATCATTTAAATATTACAAATTGCGAGAAACTTCTAATGATGATGTCTGAGTCGTTAAAGGTAGTTTTATTAAAAAATTTAGCATATTTTTTAAATCCCTTTGTAAAAAAATATCATACTGAAAACAGTGTTTTTTTTGTTACTAAAGAGATTTACGCTTCAAAGCAGTTTTAATATGGCTGATACTGATATCTACTTCCGACTAAAATGTAAAATATAGTTAATCACGTGCATACACAAACCCTTAGACGTGATGGTTATTTAAAACGTTTGTAAACTTTTATAAAAAAAAAAACGATGATGTCAAATGTTGTTAAACGTATAACCTTCGTATAACGCATAATAGTTGACGTATAACTTTGATGTAGTCAAAGGGCTATTGCACCAGTCACTGTCATTTATGCACGTCAAATGCTCAAAGAGAACCACTCTATAGCATTATTCCTCTCTGCACTTTTCCACGTATGACATTTAGGGTTACCGAATTCGTCGAACCTAAAATACTACACTTAGAACTACGTGTACATTAGCAGGTACATATGACAATAATATGTGACCTTAATTTCCACAACACGATCCTGTTTTTCATTTTAATAATACAGTTACTTGCTTACTCATACAGAAATAACGAATTTTTCGTTTTGGAAACTTCATTTGAAGTATTGTGCGCTCAAGTGAACTGAATATGCAACTTTTTGTACTCTTAGAGAGGAAGATAAGACTGACTCTTAAACAATTATCCCTTGCACCCGCATTCTACATAATTATTATAATAAATGCGGAGAGGTTCTCATCCCGTCTTCACATACGGTTTAACGAATTTGCATAATATTCCGTACCAAAATTCAAAGTACCTTAGTTAGCACAAGACGTAGAAATGTGTCAGTAAATTGTGTCTTACAGAGCGAGAGGTCGTGGTCACTGCAAACATTTCATTAGTGCCAAAAGCTACCCCGTATTATCTCAGACAAGATAGACTTATGTCTTAAACTCGGCTAGGAATATTGTTCATTTATTTTGGATTTGTTTTATCCACTTTTTTTGTTATAACATAAACACTTAAACGGTCTAAAATAAGATCAATTCTAAAAATAAAATGTTGGTAACTTTACTAACAAATTTTTTTCCTCAGAACATCGAATACGTTTAAATCATTGTTACATTAACTCGAAATAGCCTTTAGGTTTCTTACATTCTGGGAACGCATACAAAGCATTTCCCCGAACAACTTAAAAGGATTTACGATTAACTTTAGAAGAAGTCATTTATCAACGTCGTCCGCTGAAAGAGCAGCAAGCTAGATTTCAAATGCCTCTTAAGCAAAATCTGAGAAATGGACTGGACCTTTCATCGTTAGTTAGTCTTGAATTATTATCTTAATAATGACAAACTAGCCACATTCACGCTCCAAATAATATCTAAGATAGAGACTCCAAAATTATACTTTTGGAGAGCCAACGTAATCTGGCCCAGAAAATCATGCCGTAAGAATTTTTACGTAATAATTTAGTTTATTGTTGTCTTATCTTTTATTAACAGTACCCTTACAAGGAGTAAGATTATGTATTGTTCTCTTTGTTCATTATTACTGTAACAGAGGTTTTCAGTTTCATGTATTTCTCTTGCAGGATTGCATAAAAGCACATCTATTTTAAAATGACCTCGATAGAGCCTATTTGTCATAGGTTTAATCTAACGAACCAGGTTTGCGCCGGCATCATCATTCCTCTACGGAATGTATCGAGCGAGTTACCAAACCACATCCAATGATATGCCCGGGTGAAACTATTTTGGGCACGATGCCAATATAAAATGTCATTTCTTGTCGGCCAGGGAAAGGTAGCCAGAAGTTTATTGCGTTCCCAGCGTAAATATCGACTATTGTTTGGAGGAAGCGTTTTCCTTTCTGTTCTAACGCCAACACCGGTAAATACTATCTGCACAAAGGAGAATAAAGTATACGACTATATGTAGACAGGTACAGTTGTTGGTTACCTGCGTAGGCGGTATTGTTTTAGTATATTTATATGTTTTCTTTCGTAACGTTAAGTTCAGAAGTGGGTGCGGTTGCTGATTCCAAACTTTTGACAGGGGAACTGTGAAGTCAAACAATACACTTTAATAAATCTTTCAGGAGTTTCTCCGAGTTTATGCATTGAGCCCTATGTTTATCTTCAAAATTATTAAGTTATTCTTGAAGAAAAACCAATGGTTATCTAACCTTGACTAAAGGCATTACTAGAGCTATTAAACTTCTCATTGGTGCTTGGCAGACGGCTGATGTCACTATAAATCTTTAAACGAGTTAAATTGTTTGAAACATTTATAAATTTAAAACTTGACATGAACTTTATGGATTGTGAAATAACAAGTTTTATAGAAGAGCCCTAATCCGTAAAAATATTAATGGTCCAACGAAGTGAAGAAATGGATAGTTTACGCAATCGTTCCGACATCCACAAAATTATATGAAAGTGTAATTACACGTATGATCCATTAAGGCGGTCATTAATGAGAGCGAGTCCGACCGAGCACTCGTGGGCAAGCCGCGCCGCTCGCCGCGCGCCCACCGCCGCCCGCACTCGTTACGTCTTGCGTAACACCACTTGATTGTTCAAAATTTCGATTTAATGTTGAAACTAATAGTATTGAGCTCGAGAAAGGACCTGGCTCGGACTCAAACTAGCCACTGCCGACGCCCTCTCGGAGCAACCTTTCACGACTACTTTCGGAACGTAACTATCTATTGTGAACGCCCCGCTCGCCGTCAGGTACTAATAAACACATTAAGCATCACATTTGGTTTTATTATAAAAATAAAAAAAGCTATATTATAATACATAACATAACAGTCGCAGTAAAATGCCTCTTTTCGAACAACATTAACACTGTGCACTAATAACAAGTATAGATGAGTGGCGATGATGAAATATTTCGATGAGTCGTCTAATGTCGTTGGTAGCTCGCAGGCGAACGCGGTGTAGGTGACTATGTACAGGGCGTTCGGCCGCGGGCTGCGGCGCGGGGGCAGGATCCTCCAACACTCTACGTCGCGGATGGCTCCCGCTTTTATCTCGTATCATTGAAGACTGGCATAATTTTCGCTTAGCAATAAATAAATCCACTTATTATCCTACCACCCATGTTTCGCTTCGTTTAGTGGAGAGGTCCCGCTACATGTCCGGGGGGTCCGTACTGGCTGCTGGTAGCACCGCTGTGGGCTTCAGCTCCGCTCTCGTCACCACCGCTAGCACCAAAGTCAGCGCTGATCTCGGCACCACCGTGTCCGCCATCACCACCGCTGATACCACCGCCGATGCCAGATCCGCCGCCGAGAGAGAGGCCACCCAAGTCACCGCCGCTGATACCACCGCCGATAGCACCGCCGCCAATGCCGGCACCGCCGCCGATGGCTCCACCGCCGATAGAACCGCCGCCAATACCACCCTCCTTCTGGGTCTGGTACTTGATGAAGTATACTTCGGGTTTTGAGGGCTGAGTGGGCGCTTGGGTGGGGATGACGATGTCGGGTTGCTCTTCGGGCTTCTTAACCAAAACGTAGACAAGGGTCTTCTCTTCGTTCTGAGGCTGGATGGGGATGATGGGAGCGGTGGGAGTGGGAGGAGTCGGGGCCTTGATGAAGATGATCTTGTAATGCTTCTGGGGAGGAGCGACTTCAGGGATGCGGGGCAGTCTCTGCTCAACGGGTTCTGGGGGTGGCACATGGACGTAGATGTGTTTCTGCACAAGAGGTGCGCCGGAGTATCCACCAGCGTATCCACTGTCGTCACCGCCGAATCCGCCGCCGATGCTGCCACCGCCGATGCTACCGCCTCCGAATCCTCCGCTTCCACCAGATGAGTGTCCGCCACCAAAGGAGAGTCCTCCAGAGGAGTGTCCACCACCGAAGGAAAGGCCGCCACCGGAGTGACCGCCGCCGAAGGAGTGCCCACCGCCGTGGCCTCCGCCGAGGGAGATGCCGCCAGAGTGTCCACCGACCGACACGGTTCTATGTCCGCCACTGGAGGCTGACGAGTATCTCGTGCTCGGGGCCGAGTAGCTGTAGCCTACCGGGGGCTCGGGGCGGCCATAAGCCAGCGCCACGCAGGCGAGTACCTGTAACAACAACAAAACATATTGAGCTAGACGATACTTAACATATCAGTCGAGTTATTCCATGTACGAGTTCCTAACACGTAGCTATTATTAAATGATGACGGGAAGTTTAAGGAGCTTGCAGTTAACCGGAGTCGAAGGTTTTTATTTGACTGAAACGGAAAAGCCTATTAATCTCCCGTATACTTAGGAATTTAAGCATTTAACCCATATAGTTCGTTGTCAGTAAATGTCATTTTTTTTTACTCTTAGTTATGATAAATTAAAACAGATTAAAAAACAAAACGCTCAGCACTATCAATACGCAAAGCATAAAATTCGACAATATTTAGATATAAACATACAAAAAGTGACTTCATTAAAACAAGACAGTGTTTCAATAAATCGGATCTGACGTAAGAAACCCGTACGCGGTAGTCGTAACAAGTTGAAATAATCCATGTTATGCAATAGGGGCGAACGAGGAATTTCGGCCGTACTCGATTGGTACGTAGGTTAGGCTCTTGGAATACAGATGGACAAGTTACATTTAACGCACACAAGTAAAGAACCCCGATTCTTTGGTAGTGTGGAAATGGATTTAGTGAAATGGAGATCGCACTCGAAGTGAATAATGATCGAGTGAACTGTGAGCGTGAGGAACAAATGAGCCACACAGGACTGCGACTACCGTGCACCATTACTCATATGATTCCTGTTTTTTTTCTAAAATTTATGTTTCTGTATTTGGTTTTTTTTTTTCGAATTCCTATCTTGCATAACTGAACTTCCATAGATATTGGATTTCAAAATTGTATCACCAATATTACGCGAACACACTAAGAATGAACGTGAATTTAAATTTTCGTATTTTTTTATTTGATTTTGTTCTAAATATTAAATCCAGATGACTCACAAACACTAATTAGTTTGGGATTTACCACTTCAACGTCACTGAAGTATTTGTTATAAGTTCACTATTTGGCACACTACGATAACTGCATCACTGAACACTTCACTTTATTTTCATGCCTGAAAAGCTGATGCTCTGTTCAAAATTTCAAATAAGGAACACTGATTTAATAAAAAATAAAATATTAAAAAAATATCAATCGCATGTGCCAAATAGTAAAATTGTATAATTTTATTAACTAATTCCCGCAAGCTGCTTACCATGAATGCGCGCATATTGTGCTTGGATGAAACGGCTTCTCTGTTTTGAAGACCTTAGTCGGTAGACGTAGTGCAACCAATTACAAATCCACTTTTTGGAGATGTTCCTGTGGCTGTGAGCTTGTGTTAACTGATGACATTCGCCATGCCGGCCCGCTCTTAAATAGCAAGGTGCTCATCTCGTCAGAACACTCCATCCCTACGAGCATTTCACTCGGTAACATGCAACTATCGTCATTATTTAACAAGTATACGGTCCTTTCTTTTCGACGAGGTCCGCGGCCGGCACGGGCGCATTCGATACGCTGCCTTAGCGACCAGCGCTCGCCTGCACGCATTGCCTTGCTCGCCATGCATCGCCACTACGGCCTACTTTACATCGTACACTTCGCCCGTATCATTGCTGTATCGATTTTTTTTGTTACCAATATCTATGTTACGCTTCGTATAATGCATCCGTGCATCAATCGTCTGAAATTCCATCTCATGTGGTCGGTTGTGTAACTCGCCGGGAATTAACTCTCTACACGAAGATTTTAATCAGTGTTAAGGAAACATTATTAGGATCTTTCTACAGAATTAAGTACGGATTATAATATAAATTAGTTCTAGTGGGCACTAAAGAGTTTTGGGTATCACAAGGCATTTAATTATAAGAATGGCTAGCAGACTTTGCTATTTATGATGGCGAAACTAATTTTCTTGTGTAAAGAATAATGAAAATCCCTCTGTGGATTACTTTGTCATTTTGTAATAGTTGATCCGTCGCTACAGAATGCAGTGCAAGTGCAGAACTTGGGGCATTAAATTGGAACCATAACCAACGAGGGAGGAAAATGTTTGTGCTATTACTTTGTTGACGGTTTCCGCGTGCAACTGTTGATTAACAAACGCAGGGATACTGAAGCTAAATTTGGACTTAGTATTTATAATACATATTGTTAATAAAAAAAAATAATTTTCATAATAATGAGCCATGCGGCGTTTAACTCTAGTTAGTATAATAATTATAACATCAGGCATTTAATTGAAGTCCTAAAATAAATACACCCGTAGTAAATAATAATATTTTTTTCATGCTACTTTCCTTGTTAGGTGCAGATGCTATAATTATTTAGTTATTTAAAAATCATTTTGACAAAAAAAAAACCTCTTAACAGTAACCATTGACAAGGTCAATTTCGTACCAGGAATTGAACCGGCTACCTTGTGCAAAAAAATCCAATAAAATAATCTAGTCATAAAAGTAGTTCATTGTAATTTTCATGTATTCTGACGCAGGTTGTTATAACACGGTGAATGTAATAAATCTTGTAAAACTTACTCGTTTCACATTATTGGTGTAAATATTTGAAAGGGTTACGTAATCATTAATATGTATCATGACTCATTAAGACAAGGTAATCCAGTTTGTAATTTTAATGCTGAAATATAGTTGCAGAAAGTTACTGTAATACTGGTTTTTTCTTATTGTAAACAGCCCTGACGTGTACAGCAACCTTAAACTTGCAACAAACCTCATAAAGCGCGCTGAATATCCTCTGCTTGTAATGGAACCATAAGAATAGGCTAAGATAACATTATTTTATTTTATGTTTATCGTTACTTTTTATAGCACTAAGTGATTAAATCTTTATGACGCGGGGATTATAAAAAATATTGAAATCAAATGCACTATGTGGATCACTTAAATGCATGTTCCATGCCCATGCATGACCTGCTGCACGTCGCGCAAAAGGTTATTAGCGTACTGTGTCATAAGGTCCTAGCTACTGAGGTGATCAAGACAAGATGATCAAATAAACTGAAAATGCGACTACATTACTATAGCCTTCATCGCTTTTTGTTGAGAGAATGGTCAGACGAAAATCCAAAAAAAGAAGTTATTTTCTTTTTTCGACATCGTACCATTTTTTCTGTAAATTGTAATCCTGGTACTCAAGCGACCATGAGGGTCGTCGTGTGACGTGAGACCGCAATGTTATAAGGTTTTATAGTATAAATGTTATTAATAAAGTCTTATGCTTATTGCGAAATTACTTTCCTTTTAAAATAGAACCGAACCCTTACTTTTTCTTCTCCAGAAATTGAAGTGTCCAATTCAAAAAAACAATTTAGGATTGAGTTGAAGTTGGCATCGATTGCAAAAATTTAAAATAGTTTTAGAAAAAATGATTTTATTTTAGATATTTTACTGCGAAATTTAGTCGTTTCTTTTTATTTAATTACATAACCGTATAACGGTAAGTGAAGCTCCTCTTGAACAGCGCGCTTACTTTTTGCTTTCAGGACTAGTACCTTTGTGGAAGCGAGACGCCACTATGCGCAGTGTAGTGCGCTGTCTCGCTTCCACAATAACCGCAGTCCTGCATTAAGAGTTAATGGTACAGGCACAGGACACTCCGTTGCATTTTTAAAATACTTTAGTCATTGCTCCAGAGTAACCACTTAGTAGGGTAGTTAAAAAGCTTTTTACTGTTCCGCTAAAATGTCCTAAATTATAACTGTGACGTGTTTAAAGAAGAAAGTATATGAAAAGTGTGTGTAATTTGAATACATATTAAGCCATTGAAAATTTAGGCAAGCGACCTAAAATTTTTGCATTTATGTTTTTGTATGCTAATAATATCTTCCTCGGAATAAGTTTAACTTTTGAAGATTTTTGATTATTAAAAAAGGGCTTAAACGAATGCGGCTTTAACTGAAATGGCTAAAAACAATACATAACTAAAAAAATATATGTTTTGAGTATACCACACTGTTAATGTCACAGTTCTGGCTTGTCACTAAGTTTAAATTCAATCAAGGTAAGGTAAATGTATTTTACAAAAGAATACCTTGAATTACCTCGAACCTTGCCAAATATCAGTCAAGGTTAAAAGATTTATCGAAATGCTGCTAATGCGAAAATCTAATGTGTCCACCACGAAATCATGCGTAATAGCTGAAATGCACTTTTATATTTAGCGACTATCGCAAAAGGTATAACGCATTCATACACATTCACTCGTCGATTGCCATTCGATCAGTGCGGTTGAATCTATAGAGCATAAAGTATCGGAATGCTGACCATAATCGTTGCCTAAAATGCTTATTTTAAGTCAAGCGCTTGAGGTATCAAAACATACGATACTTAATATCATAAGTGACGATATTATATTCTCTTCCCGTTAAAGAACTTTTTAGTCTTGAAGACATAAACAATGGATAAAATTATTATTATTATTATTAATACTAAAATGTCACAATCCTTATTTTTCCCTCACACACCTACATTAGATCATTCTTTATTTTTTGGATCCGAACCAATTATGATAATGATCCAATAAGACGGCTCGCTGTCTCCGGCTATTTGTTGAATAATCCCTTCTAAGTCATTCAAGGTACATTGAATTTTATCCAGTAATTGGGTACATAACAATATAATTGTAATAAGCAGTAAGTGGTCGTAAAGTACTATACTTATTGGTTGAATATTAAAGGCAAAAAGTACACACGAATTTAAGAATATAATAACATTGTAGCAAGAGCAAAACATAATTTCTTTTGGTTCCTACCGAAAAGGCTTATTATAGCATTGGTCATGAAACGCGTGGAAGAGGGAGAGGGAGGCATTTTCCCTGAAGAGGACAATACGGGCTTATTGACTTAATTTAAATAACAAAATAATTCAAGACACAAAACCTTCCCAACGTTATCAAAAAATTATTTAATATTATCTTTTAAGTATGATTAAATATATGAATATAATTGTAACATACTATTTAATTAGAATAGTAAGGTACTTCTCCTTTTAAAGACGAAAAACAGGAAAACACATAGGCACAGTATGATATTTATTATAATTACGCTGTTTTCCTGGACGCGAAAACGTGTGTGAATTATAATAAAAATATAACTACATTTATTAGGTCAAGTCGAGAGCCAAATTCGCAGCCAACTCTAGTGTGTGACCCAAAACAAATGTCTCTTTTGATTATCACGAGGTACTAACTGTCCTACTAAGGAATCCCTCAAAACTATTTTCATAAAGCAACGTACCACTAACTTTAATCGATGATAAAAAAACCTTAAGTAACCATAAGCGTCTCTGCGTACGGCCGTTAATAACATCTCATTAGTTACTTGACATAAATGTGATCGTCCCTTGTGTGTAATCTCCAAAACAATTAATATTCACGACTAGTAATTAACACACAAATACTATTATTAAGCAATTTAACAAATTTCGATACATATTAAATAAATTATAATATTATTCCTACATACATAGTTACATAAACAAACAGCCTTGCGTATGCATTGCGTACATATAATAAAATATACGTTTAATGGTCTTAGAAACGGCCTGCTATTTACGTAGGTAACCTACCTAAAAACCTTTTTTATATTCGTAAAATAACTAAAAATATTCAACTTGTAAATAGAATGACATAATTAGAATAGGAACGCACATTATTTAGACTTAAAATACAATCATAGCTTTGCTATCTCTACCGCGCACGCATATTAAATTCTTAATTTTCCGTACACAAAACCAATTTACAAAACCAACTATCTACTACACGTAATAGTTTAATTGAGCGTAAAATATTTCACATTCTCATGCCATAATAGTTGGAATATTTAGCGTAAATTCCCTTCGTGTCGGTTTGTACAAAACCATAAATATTTCAGAATAGGGATGTGGAACAAAAACCTCGTTTGTGTTCCAATACGTTAGGCAGAACAAATATAGTTTCCCATAGTTGGATGACCACGGACTGGCGTGGCATGACAACTCTAAACCCATTAAAATGTCAGCTAACATGAACGACACTGCATGAAGTGTGGTCCATACATAAGCAAAGGTTTCTATGAATAGCTTTCAATGGCGACTGCGTGTATGAACACTGTGAAATATCTTTCTTCATGAAAAAATATGGAATTCAAAATGGCCCATTTATTTTTTCACAATCCTTTTTCTGATTTTAGATTGTGCCTAAAGTTAACTTTACATTTAAAAAACGGATACACAAAAATAATAAAAAAACACTACTTTTACTATGTGTGTATACTATTGTTTAGTCGTTTTGTTAAAATCAGTTAAAATACTTGCACTTTTCCATATCTCGGAATACTGATAGCGACTGTAAAACAACTGCAAAGGGTGTTCCAAAACTATCCAGTATTAAATAAATAAAACAAAACACTACTTTCGACGGCATATTACGTCATATCATGGATACAGGTATGCCTAACCTAAGAGTGTGAACATCCATTCCTTATTACTAATTAATGACGTCGGCGTAATAGATGATTAAGACGCGAAGGATACACAACTTACGGTTAATATAATATATGTACGACCAAGGTGAAAGGGGATTTAAGTGCCTTCTTTATTATATTGACGTTTTTGCCGTAGACATTTATCACATATTGTTTCTATCAATCATCTTGCCACAATGTCCAACTAGTTTACCAAGGAATCTAATCAATTAATTACATTCAGAATGGAAGCGTATACTTACAAATTATTTTGTCAATACAAACATATCTATTTTAATAACCATTACGTTAAAGTCAATGATTAATTAAACACTAATAAAATTTTATTAACATTTTATGAAACTAAAATATATTATCTCAACCGATTAGGGTCAAAAAGTATTAAAACCTAAAATTAAATCCATTCCAAACGGCTTTTGAGTAAAATTGTATGGCAACAGTAAGTTTAGATAAATCTATTTTTTATTTATTAAATTTCATCGGATTCAAACCAAATAAAAAAAGTCTAATCACAATACACCTAGATATAAAGGTTTAGGTTTTACTTGTCCTTAGAATACTTTATTTGTACTGGCTATTCATTTAAACTGTAGACAATACATACGTCAGTTAAGTTTACACTGAGAAATACGTAGTACTCGAAACTCAAAGCAAGTGTCAAACTCTCCACTATAGATTACTAATGATGAACATTTCAGAACCAATCATTGTATACATGAAAAGTATACTCATTAAACTAATTAACAGATATTGCTCAATGTTTGTGCTGCTCTCTTACGATGTGTGAAGGATAATTTTAAGCATTAATTACGTTTAAGTAATGAGTGCATAATTATTATATTATCCTACTCATGCAATTAGTAATATCTTTGCGCTGCTTCAAAACAAAAATATGTTTATGTTAATCATGTTTTTGCAGCAATTTCTACAGAAATCCTTAACCGAAGCGACTGTCATGTAAATGCTAAACACATTTAGCAATATCTTAATAATTTTCAAAACCTCGCACGATTTATGAGACATTTGATGTCCATTCCAAACATAGCCTTAACATATTACTACAAAAGTGATCGCCACATTCTTTAACTCTAACAATGCTGAAATGTTTCAGTTTTATTTTTAAATTAATCTTTACGTCGAGAAAGGAGAACGTTAAAAGTGCCAGTCACTGATACATCTGTACACATCTTGTTTAAACAAAACCTGTTTTTAAAAGTATTCCGGTTATGAATAGAGGCTAGTTTAATAGTTATGTAGACAGAAAGGTGGTTGAGACGAGAAAAAGAAAGGGTCGTTTGTAAGATGGGCTGGCGGCATTTAGCCCGTCGCGTGGCGCGTCGCGGCGACACGGCGACTACCGGGGGATGGGCGTGGGTGACTGCTGCTATAAATGAAGGTAGAATTAAAATATTTTAAAGCCTGACGACATGGAACTTGTAATTTATATTTTGTACGGAAAGTCTTAAATTGTTTTAGGACATTCGTTTAAGGAATATTTCGTATTGTCCTTTCAAATTTTCTAAAAAGAAATATGTTAATTTTTGATATTAATTGTTAATTGTCTTCTACCTATCCAGAAAAAATATTTTTTTAATCAATACTTACTTTTAATAAACAGTCGATTGCCTCGGTCACCATGGCCTGTCCTGCAGCAGGAGCGCAGGGCGTATATCCCGTCACGCAAATATTAATGACATTATTCGTCGTGCTCTTGTCACTGCCGGTGTACCAACTGTTTTGGAACCCAATGGTGGATGGTAAGAGACCTGACGGTATGTCATTGTTGCCTTGGAAATTGGGTCGGCCTTTGGTGTGGGATGCAACGTGCGTCGACACCCTTGCGCCGTCACAAGTTCTAAGTTCGGCGGCCTCTCCTGGCGTTGCTGCTGGAGCTGCGGAGACCCTTAAGCGGCGAAAGTATAATAACCTAATGGGTTATTATATTTTCGAGCCGTTTGGGGTTGAAACGTTCAGGTCATGGGGTCCGAGTGAACGAAATCTTTTTAAAGAACTGTCAAAACGTTTGGTAGACTCTATTCGTGATCAGAGAGCTGGTTTGTTCCTTGCACAGAGAATCGGCATAGCCATTCAACGTGGCAATGCTGCCAGCCTTTTGGGCACGTTTCCCGCCATTGACAAGGATGACGATGAGTTTTTTGACGCGTGTTAGTTTTATTTATTTATATAAGATTTAATTTTAGTATAGTTGTAAGTGTTTGTTCTTGTATTAGATTTAAGTATTGAATTGTAAAATAGTAAATTACTTATGTGTATACTTCCTTAATATACAAATATGTAATTTTTAGACTGATTCAGCTATTTATAAGAGGTATTATGGCTTACCAAATTTTAGTTTATTTTAATGCTAAAACTGGTTTTGTTAACTTTTTCCGAATTCTTTGGCGCTATTAGCAAACTGATAACCGCATTCGTGATCGTAATGGATTGATGGTGTCGACCTGGACTATTACTGACCTAGCCTTTCGTGTTGTCCCTCGATTGGTCACGGTCAGGCAAATTAACTGCCTTCGCAAAATATTAATAAATATGTGAGTTAATAAACCTTCAGATATCGAAGTGTGTCACCAATATTAGTTGTCTGATAAGATATTGTAACTACACGAAGAAAACCCTATTTATAAAACGCTAGGTCAACAACAAAGATCTTTAGATAGATAGGTCTTCAGACCTGTAGCATAATTCTAGGCCCAAAGCCTTCTGAAAAGCATTAGGTAAAAAAATATGGTAATACTTTCCAAAAAAGTATCTCTCAAATCAAATGCCAAAACCGTATTTAAATCGTATCGATTTGCCATTTGGGAGTAGACTACGTTTTGTCAGTGAACTCTATACCTACTTAGATTTACGTAATTAGAGCCTTGCTCCGGGCGTTTAGACATTGCGTTGGTTTGTTACGTCAGACCTCAATGAACGGATGATTTCGATAAAACCTGCAATTATTTCGGGCGTATCATCCGTCAGACATATGACGAGCCGAACAAAAGTGAATAACTATAATTTTGCGTACGATGCGTGTCAGCTAAAATATGGTTAAGTCTTATCTTCACTTCAATAGCTCCCAGACCATGATCGTGCCAATCACACGGATGGTTACCCGCGTAGACGAAAACACAAAATTATATTTTCTCACGGATTTTCATAGTTTACCTGGTGAAAATATATGAAAATTGAACATTGACTGGGTTTGGCAAACTAATTTCCTCGCCCTGAGTTGTGTGGGTACATTCCTGACAGATCAGAAGCGCAGTTTGGTTCGTTCTATCTGCTATCCATTTCACTAGCCACCACGGTTTGAACGAGCAAGCGGGGCAAAAACAATGCGGTAACAAATGGCTACTGTAACTTGATACACCGCATTCGAAAACCTCGGGAATCGTTTAGTATAACTTGTGCAAAACGCAGAACGTTTGTGGGCGTCTCCCGTTTCACTGTACACCCGCATGGTGTCTAACGACCGATTAAACGTATCATGTAAATGAGCCATTAGGCTTAAATGGATATAAGACTGCTCCATTTAACTAAGGAGTCGTTGATAAAAGTCTTTTCAATGTTGTTCGTAAGTAGAATTAAGTTTTTTTCAGTTTAAACCATCTTAAAAGTCAACGAAGAGAGTTAGAGCGAATGACCCCATTTAGCAGTTGAATCCGAATGCAATCCTTTTAAAACTTATAATGGATCAAGTCACTTTAGTACAAACTTTAAAGCTAGACGTTTTATTTAAGTTTTTAATTTGTACAACAGCAGAAATCACGAACAACTTTTTACAGCAACAGTCACCTGACTATCCTAAATTACCAAACTGAAGTGCACTATCTTAGCACCTGTATTTAGGTACATATTTAAAAAGCAGATTTAAAACGGTAACGGTGTAATAAGTTTACAAAAATGTAATTAACTTTTCTTGGTACATTTCTGCAGTCATATTTCTGAATCATAAAATTGGATTGCGTTACAATTTTAGTGCTAAGCGCACACACACAGTCTTAGTTTACGATCGTCTCATATTTTAGAATAGAAAATAACTTTTTATTATAATTATGAATTCATGTTGATCGAAAACGCATTTAAATAAAGAAATAGTATTTAAAAACATAGCAATTTATGAGCATTCACATTATAATATTGTGATCTGAATAAAACCTACTTACAACTTAATTCTAGCTAACTGGTCCTTTCACATGGTTTACTACTAAATACTAAATTATAATATTATACACATATATTTATTTTGTGATATTGAACATTACTTAACATATTTAAAAAAGAGAAATCGCTTATTATTGGAACAACTTACGAAAAAGAGATTGTGTAGTTTCTAACTAATGGATCAAAATTGTGATCGGTGTTAGGTCTTGTCTTATCTTATTATTTATACCTGATTGCGTCATTTTTATAAACAAGCCCTTGTCATAATGCGATTTAAAGCTTTGCCAAATGATTTACATCTGTAACGAGAACAAACTACATATTACTATAATCGGACAACGGAGATCAAATCAGTAGAGACGGATTCGAGTCTAGGTCTTCAGACAATAAAACGAGCATCAAGCATTTAATTTCGGGTCTGAACTGTCATTGTAAGAGATTAATTCCGAGACAAGTTTATACGACCAATTAGAGAACAGCCTTGAACTATGGCTATTGAACAGGGGTCACAGTAAGGCAATGTCGGGAAATAATGATTTAGATATTATTTTTCTTGTTGCATACACCTCGTTATCGTTGGAGGTCGTATTGCTCAACACAGCACAGCTTACGTTACGTACGTACGTCCGAGTACCGGCTGCGAACCTTGCCTCGACCTTTCCAATACATTCACCCACAAATCAATTAACTATGAAATTTAACTGACGTATAATTCCGATTTGATGATCTCTCGTTCGTCTCTGTGGGCATGCATTCCTCTTTTTTTGGTATCATTAAAATATGAGTTGTTTAACTATGTTATTGCGTAGCTGCTATAAAATAAAAACTATTTTTATTGTACTAGCTGTAGGTACCTACTTTATTCGTGTTTTAAAATACGGGACGAGACTCCGTGAAATATCTGGCTTTGGCTGAAAATTGCGATAAGTTTTTTAATAAAAATTTAAAACCAATTAACCGTAAAAATATTTATTTTATTTGAATCTGACACAAATAAAGTTTTGGTCTACCATTGGCGCGTCATTGAAACACTCTACATCAAGTAGTTATGCAATGTTTGACAAAACCTTAAATTTGACACTGCATCAAATAGTTTACATAATAATGACCTAGTGCACATATTAGGCCGGCTGCCAAGGGTTACAATGACTACATTAAGTACCTATTTAGAAAATATAAACCAGGCTTTTTATATTTATTTCGCATTTTAATTTGTTTCACAGAAGATAAACTACATATAATAAATACCTCAATCAATTTAATGTTTTACTTGTTTCATCGTTACATAAAATAATAATATCACCAGCAAAAATGACCGTCGGACTTTTATGTAAATAAAAGCAAAACCAATTAAATATACACTTTTGAATTTCAATACGTAATGTAATTTGTTTTTCTCGTAGTTTTTTATGTACTTTAGCAGTGGACAAACTAAGGGTACAATTTCATCAACGTATTATGCTCGTAAACACCATCATTTTTATCTATTAGGTAGGTAACACTAGCATTGATCACAACTAATTTCAAAAAGCACGTATACTAAATAATAACAAAATAATATTTTATAGTCAATTTGTAATTACGCAGGCATTGGCACTACATAAAGTAAGTATTTGTTATTCAAGCTTAGTAAGTTTCGTCCGCCATGTAAGCCACACTTCAGTTTCCATAAGACGTAATGTAGTGGGCCACTCGCAATCAACGCAAATTATACACGCTATAAAAAGCATGAATCAAACGAAGTATTTAATGTGTTAATCTGCGTACGCACAGCTTAAGCTTAAATCAAAGCCTAGAAAATTTGAGCAACTATTTTTTATTACTGTCTCCTTTTTTCTTGGTAGGTACCTTAATCAAATGGCAGGGGTAACTTTTTAAGTGGAGAGGTCATCATAAATTATAGCTAAAAATCATCTCGAGCACGTCAAATCCAAACAAAAAAAAACCGCACCCAATTGGACCAATCGTTTAGGAGCTATGACACCATAGACAGACACAAAGACAGATAGACAGACACAAAGACAGATAGACAGACACAAAGACAGATAGACAGACACGTCAAACTTTATGACCCTGTTTAGTGCCGGGGGTTAAAAATAGCCGACGACACTTGGAACCCATTTGAAAATCAGACCAAATGAAAATAGCTGTCAGACCAAGAACCATTACTAGATGTATAATGTTGGAACGCTTTTCTTATTCTTCAGACGCTTCGCTTCAAACGTTTCTATTTCTAATGCTTTGTGAACTCCTGTATGCCAAACCTGAAAAGTTAGATGGCACTAACGTTGAATGACACTTAAAGACGTCTTTGTAGCGCAGGTATTGTTCTCATTGTTTTACGTTTTAGTTCACTCAGCTGAAAGATACACCGACTATAATATAAAGTTCCAGAATAACTTTGGTGAATAAGTGTTTTCTTAAATTTAATGCAATCACTCGACTACCAAGTTGCACATTTAAGGAACGATTAATCTCTGAATATTTCTAAATATTTAACAAAAAGTTAACGATGATTAATTATCACGGTTCCTTGTCCTAAAGTAAAGACAGCAAGAGGGTTAATTTCACAATTTCTTGCTGAATAACATCAGTCATTATGTTACAAAGACGTAATTTTTAACTCTCCTTCCTCACCTAATTGTATTACATACGACTTCGTCTGCTTGGATGACAGCAAACACTTAATGCTCCTACGAAATCATACAACCGGGATATATATACGTGTGTTATAACATACATGTTAGCTTAAGCTAGGCTACCTTTGTGCCCAATTCCACTTAAAGCCTTTGGGTCGTCTTTGCCTATAGAGGTAACAAACACTCAAACTTTCAGTACTTATTGGTAAAATATAAATCGAACAAGATAATTCTTGTTAATATAAACGGAACATTCAGTGTAGTTGACAATATCTATATCTATACTTATAATAAATCTGTGGAAGTGAAAATTCTGTACATTGAAAATATCAAAAAAATAAATGGCAGGGGGTGTTACTAGACCGACACAGAACCCAAAAGTGTGAAAAAAATTTTTTTGTCTGTCTGTCTGTCTGTTTGTTCAGGTATCACGCAAAAACTACCGGTTCCATTACGATGAAACTTGGTATAATATTTCTTTATTATCCTGGGCACCACACTGGGTAGTTTTTATCCCGGAAAAGTATAAACAATAAGAACAAACTTAATTTTGCGGTGAAAATTTCATTGATAAGTTTCGTCATCCACGCGAACGAAGTCGCAGGCACAGCTAGTTTTAAATAATAAAATCGATTAATTTCAAATATATAATAAAAATAAATCTCATAATTTTGGTAATGTCCCGACATTTCCATTTAAACTTTTTGAGTGATAACTCAACTTATTTTAATGAATGGAACGATCCTATAAAACAAACTTTCCTTTTAGTTGATTTGACATTATAATGTAACCTTCATTGGTACTTACAATGAGTTATAACTGAACTACGTGATATCAGAAATTGGTCTTAACTGATCTTGAGTTTGCTTTTTACATGCACCTGAAACAATAATCCGGCCACAAATTAGCGATAACATACATCCGTTGAAAAATGTAGATGAAATTGTAGAGTGAATTTAAAATAGGTTAATTATCTGTAGTACGCTTAAGCAGCAAAACTTGTTCAGTTATTTAAGTGTGCGAGAGTCACGTCGTGTATAATGATACTCGAGCTCTTGCTCCAGCCGGGCCCGCGGTCGCTACAGCCCGCGCGCCATTCAACTTCATTTGCTAAATTATTGCCGTCTTATAATTACATGCTGTTGTTATTACTTCCTTAATGTGTCACAAACTTCTATGTTACTTTTACTTTTATTGTGTACCTCAGATTTTGTTGTTGTTACGCTATTTGGAAGTCAGATGGCAGGGAATATAGCTGAGCTAATTATTATGGCTTCGTGGTAACACGTATTAACATATTCAACACAATCTTAAAGAATGATTGTGTATAATTCTAAATGTAGTTGGAGGTGCTATTCTTTTCTATAAACTTACAATATAAAATTAACACTCTAAGTAAATTTTTCACCCCAAATAATTATAATTCTAGCGAAACTTATTCCAAAAAAAAATTGTGAAAACAGGAGAGTTTAAGATAAACTGATTTGAAGGTGATAGATAGCATTTTCGTTATCTGATTAAGTAAGACGAATAAGACTATGTTATAACAAATATCCGGGGAAAAAGCAGAGAATTTTTACTGGAGTATCGCTTTATTTTATCGTTGATGTTTCTCGAAGTAGGGATGGTTTAATATAAGTTTATTGCACAAGCATTCGTCGTGTTTTTGCTTAGCCCAATACTTGATCTAATGCCAGCAGCCATTTCTTTCGATGAGGTACTTTATATGATATTTTAGTTGTGCAATAAAAATGAATAAATAATACAATGCCAACCCCGATTCGAAATTGAAAATGTAATGCGAATTATAATCGGGAGCTAAGGATTTTATTAGGGTCGTCCGGAATTAGACAATATTTCTTGTTTATTTCTTTTAAATGATCTCGGTGAAAGTACCAATGCGTGGTTATATTTTTATTTATTTTCTTAATAATATTAGACATGAATTTCACTTGAATTAGTTCGGTAAAAGGTCGTAATTTACACGTTATTTTTGTTTTTAATATATTGTGTTAAATAAAAATTGACTGGATAAATTTAAGTGGTATCCTAATAGTAGGTACTCGTATTTCCAGTATCTTGCTGCGGTCGTCTCGCTTTGAATACAATTCTGGTAGTGCCGCCGGGTGGCCGTAAAATGCATATAAACGTAATAAAGGTTTCATTATCGCCAGAAATGGTTGACTCAGGAATTGAAACGAACAAAGTTAAATACAAAGTTTTAATGAAAAACAATAAAGAAACATGAATAGCAGATACAATCGTGTTTCCTTAAATAAACAATACTTCTGACAACTTGAGTAATAATTATTCTAAATTTGTAATTAAAATTAATTCGAATATTTTAACGTTTTCAACAAAACGTTACATAAAATTTATGTTAATGATCACTATTAAAATTCTTAAGAATTCGAATTACAATAAATACTAACGAGATAATTTTTAAACATCGCGTCCAATCAAAGCATAATATGACTTGCCAAAAAAATAATGTAAGTAGTTAACATGACCTAGTCTAAGAATTCCACTTATATTGTACAAATAGTAAACTTGAAATCTAAAATTATTCAGCGTGTATAAGGCTCTAAACAAATCTTGCGAATGGATGACCAGATTAAGGTCAAAAAGTTCTCTAAACGCACATAGTTGACGTACTTCACCTAAGTGTTGTTAGCATCTGCAATTCTGCACACGAATTTACATATTTTGCTCTAGGACGGAGTAGGTGACTTATAAAACCGTTTTAAAGAACACACGTGTCTTGACTCCCGCCGCCGCCCGTGACATGCATCGTAATAAAAACATTTAGGAGATTAGGTAATACAATTCGTTTAGAAACCTGTTCCTCCTTAGATCAGTTAAGAATCCTCAGTTGAGGACTGTATTAACATAAAAAAACAAAACTATAAGAACGAGTTACTACAAAATTTCATAACAAAATTATTCTAAAAAATATTTTTATCGAAGGTTATTGAATCGTGGCTCGGGGCGTCGTATTGTTTTAGTCGTTTATTATATAATAGAAGTCGTGAAGTACTTATCGATGAGAGCAATCAGTGTGTAGTGTCTGCGAGAACAAGTTTTGTTACTTTCATTAGAACAACAAAGTGGCTCGCCGAGATCAATTTGAAATAATCTTCGCGTGCGCTTACAGTAGTCGTCATGAAGGTGCTGTCACGTCAAATTGCTTTAACTCTATTAGCTAATGCGATTTACATAAGCCTTTTTTAGGACCTTCAACTTACACGCGATTAGCTTTGCGATACTGTAAGCCTTCTAAACGACGTGAAAAGTTACGAATAAAACATGGTTTGTAGAGCTATAAATATGGCACTAGTTTATTCATTTGAGTGAAATGAAAACGAGAAATTATATAATTAGTTTTGATTAGATATGATTAAAACAATTCGCATTACGTATCCATTTTATGCTTACAAGTTTTTACAAATAGCCTGAAGCTAATACTAAGATTGCAAGTAGCAGATGCGGATCGAAAAAGGCTATCAGGTGGCGAATCCACTTTCCCTCTCTTCAGAGCAGGCCGCAAGCCGGTCATATGCGGAATTTGAACAAAGTTTCACTTTATGACAAACTGTTACATTGAGGTTGCAATTACACCCCACATAGACTTAATGAACGACGCGAACTAAAAACAAAAACCATAACACAACGCTCTCGAAACGACTAATTGTTTATATAAGTAACTGCAGAGAACGCGCGGATGCTCATTTGTATTTGACCCCATTCCATTATGACGCACCATTACACCTTAATCACAGTTTTAAAGAATTTTCAAAGCGCGTGTTGCGATATGCCGCTGTGAATAGGAAGATGACCTTGTAAGGTCACCTCGAACTCGGGCCGCTTTTCTTAGGTTGTTGCGTGGCCCGACTCTCACCGCAATCATCTCTAAATGCTCGGAGTTATAAATCCATGATTTAAACTCTACTATTATTCCTAACCTGTTGTTACACCATCAATATTTTTGAAGAATTATCGAGACATTCACTTAATGACGTCGACGGTGAGTGGTCGACATACCGGTGGTTGCATCCGATCATATACTGAGTTCATTTCTAGACAATTCGTATTAAACATTACAACAGACCACGAAAGACGAAAATGGCAACAGACCTGTGATTGTTTAAGTGCTTGGAATTAATTTGTAAATATAAAACAATACTAAAGTCGTTTACGTTTACGATGTGCACTGTGATTGCGCAGACTTAGGTAATAGCCAAAAAGTAAACGCAACAAACCACATAATTATGTGACAGGAATCACAAGTAAATTAAAGAAAGCCAGTGCATTCACTGTATGGAAAACGTGTGGTTGACACGGTACACATCGAAACGACATCAAATTTACGTTCACACGTCATTATAATGGAATTCCGGTGTTATATTCGAGTCTGAACAATCGCTAACTCGTCGGTGGCAGTAACTCGATCATCGACTAACACAATTATCAGAACAACTGAACTAATGTACATAAAGTTAATTCTGCGCACGTGTGTTATTTTTGGTGGCCTAAGTATTTTTAATGTGGTATAATTAAAGTGATTGTCTATTTGCCATAAACAAGTATTTAAAATATTTTTTGTGTGGGCGTTATTTGAAGATTTATTCGCAATACATTCTGAGCTTTTAGACGGTTATTTCATAATTACAAACAGTTGCTAAGACTTTTGTTTTCGTCATCATTAGTCTTATTCGTCGAAACCAGCGGCGTATTCACAACAAGTTATAATTGATGTCGCGAAAATGATGTCAAAGTAGATATTAAAACACTTTTTATCTAAATTCATAAAATGCCAGTATGAACTCATACGTCGCTTCAGCCTTGCCGTGGCGAGTGCCAAGGTTTTTGACGTCGCTCCGGTTGATTAATGAATCAGAATTCAGAGTGTTACTGTAAAACCTTACCTAAATTACTCTAAACTCATCAGTGCTATATTCGGCGGCTTATTGCGACCTCGACGAAGGCTTTCGTAAATAAACGTAATATTAATATTGGTTGAAGGTAAGCGCTATTAACATTTGAGCTAGAGAGGGCTCGGCTCCAGCAAACACTTCACAACTGATAGTTCGAGCGAATGACAAATGGAATTCTTTGTATGCTCATCATTGGGTATTTTCTTGTTTACGTAACAGACACGGGTCTTGAAAAACTGAGAGAAACAGAGACAAAAAATCTGGAAGGGTCTGTAGGTGTTGAATTATTTATTTGGCGTTCAGGAACCCACGTAGACGTAAAGCATTCAGTTGAACTGGCTCGCACACCGAACATCGCCTGATCGTTACCCACTGTGATCGCATAAATAAACCCTACATACTGAAAAACGAGCGGCGAAGTAAAGTGATACAGAAAGGAATTTTGTGCTCTTTTATAAAGCAAGTAATCTTTATAAGTTATTTACTTACTGACAATGATAAGGTTAGCAAAACGAGACAGTTGGATACGTCCCAAAGTGCAAAGAATTGGCCATCAAGTGACGTAATCAATTCTTAAACTAAGATTAACAGTATTTCTAGACGATTTAATATTAAATTGTCTTCATAATTCTTGCTTATTTATACAATATAAATTAAAGCGAGACATTATTTAGAAAGACTACCTTAATCGAGGTATAAATTATTTCACTTTACACACAAAAGTCTGAATCTAGATCAATCTTAGTCCGTAATAAATGTCAGTACTTATCGATCGAAAGGTCATGAGTCTTCAAAGTTCAACATAGAACGTATAATTATATATAATTTGAGTTTCGTGTAAGAGTTTCAAGCTTAAAGAGTTAGCCGACTTTCAGCCAATACCTATACCTATTATATTTATAATCTACATTATATAGTTCATGTTCATTGTTCCTGCATTTCTGTTGCTTGTCTTTCTACTTGGTTCTGTCTTCGAGAATGGTTAAACACTGGCTTGGATCCAAAACTATGATGCATAATGCCAATCCAGGATCATATTTATGAAGGCACCTACATTATAACCTCATTCTGATTGTTTTGTTGTATGAACACTTTTAACGTTCCTTGCTTTAAAGTTTACTAGGCTTTATTTTTTAAAACGCTAACCAGTATCCTTTCTCTAAAAATCTAGACTTTGAACATGCTTGTTCCCTGCCAGAAATTGGTAAGGTCACCTTCATTTCAGACCTTCACTTCAGTTCAGTCATCTAGTCGTCCTCATGTAGATGTTGACTGTTTCGCGGTAAATTAAATGACGTTCCTGTATGATCACCGGTAAAATAGAAGGAAGCACTCCGGTAATTTTTACCCGGTAAGAAATTGGCATCTATCTTCCCACGGAGAAAATAATCCATAAATCCCCAAGTGAAAAAAGGCGTTTACTGATTTTAAAATCTTTTCTTTAACTAAAATTTCCATTCGTTACGTTTGGTATACGATTAATTAAAATTGATTAAAATATTGTCCGTATAGTATGAACCCCAATCTTAAGTAAACTATCAGAACTCCTGATTGCGACGGCTTTCCCAAATAATTAAACTCGCAAATTACTGGAGCGTATTTACGGCATCTAAACTATCGTCTTGAGAATGTATCCTTGCCAACGAACCCACGTACAATACAATCACCATTCCTTGACACTCTAGATTAAGATCTCTTTGATCTATTTGATCAATAACTACACCAATTTGACATACTTCGAGAGAATTGTCAGATTTGACTAAGCCTTTAATTGGCCAATTCAGTGTAATCAATGTAGGTACTTTTAGGGTATGATAATCATCTTGATATACGTCGCAAGGATTCATAGAGAACTTGTAACATACTATATTAGACTGGTTCAATAGCTCAAATGTTCATACAAATAAATCTATACCTAGTACCTAAGTAGGTTACCTAGTAGAAGGTACCTACTTATTTGTGATTTCTAAATGCAAGGTTATGAAATTGAGTGCATTTCGTAATATACAGAGCATACAGCTTTCTTAATACAATAGAAACTAGTGAACCAGATATCACGCTATATTAGTTCGAGCAATCGCCAAATCATTCGTTTATAAATCAATAAATAGCTAACATTGTTATCAGTTCACGAGTTGAACTAAAAACGTTTATACGACTCGTCGAGACAATATTTCTTAATCTCAAGCACATTACCACAAGTTAACAACCCAATAAAACAGAAGTAAGAAGTTTTAAGAGCGGAAAGCGATAGCTCTCGAAGCGCTCACCGCGACAGTAACGATAATACGAAGATGCACCATTTCCTTTCACTTAATGTTATTGAGCAAAACCTAATGGCAATTTATTCCTTAATACCATTTTTTGTGTCATCTTTAATCGAGTTTTGGGTTTTGCCGAGTATTGCAAATTGGCAATGATATAAGATATTGAAGAACGGTTGTTTCGTCAGTAACGTAGAGCACAGCTCATTGTTTTTAACAGAGCGGCAAGAGTATTACTGTGTGCATAATGCCATTTGCATCTGACCGCTCACTTCCCTACACATCGCGTCTGTGTGTTTTAATAAATGATCATTTAATTAGCTAAAAAGTACTGCTTCACATGGCTGTACTCTGAGCTCCATAAGCCTCCGTATCCGCTCTAACGATAACGAAGAAGTAACGAGGATGGCTCAACCAAATTAAACCTTTTTTATCGACGAGAGGTTAACAGCTATTATGGTAAATTAGTATGGCTCTCTAATGACATGCTATATATTCGGCTGAGCTCGTATAAAAACGCAGACGACGCCGACGCCGCGGCTGGCAGCCAAGCGGCACCGCCGCACATACGGCTACACATGTATATCGATTTTAGTGTGAGAGCAATTTGAGCACTCGTAAAACGATTGCATAAGATTTCTTGATACGGCCACATGGTACACCAACGAGCGAGGAAGTTGTGAAACACGCCTTTTGTTTATAGCATGACGTTTTTTTATCATTATTAATTCTCTAAATTGGTGCAATACCGTTTCCCAATTGACGTCGTTACGTTACATTATGGCGGACAATAGCGGTAGCCCGACTGATTGCATACTGGTATCAATATAGTTATAGCTTAATGCACTAATGGGAAAGCAATTACGTTAAACTTTTGGCCTTGTGCAGACGTTGCAACTTAATTAACGCGACAGAGCTTGGCGCGAATAAGTGCCTGTTGTGAGGAGTTCATTATGGTTACGCGTTACCTATGATGAGGTAGGTGAAGGAAGTTAGGCGAACTAATGAAGGTACTCTCCGTACATATACACCGGCTTCCGTAACCGCTTGTTTTTGCAAAAACAAACGCACGAGTTTATAATGTCTAACCACATCAGGATCGAAGAGTTTCGTAATTCACTTTTTTATAATCTCTTGAAATATACGACGCCTATTACGTCTAACTTTTAATCTTAATTAAAGTAGGACAAAGCAACTCTTTTAGTTTGGTTGGATTTGGTAACTGCCTTATATCAAGCATCCAAAAACGCCACATAAACATCTTATACCGCAAATGCTTTAGAATGTTACGGCAACTAATCGATGGTAATAAATACGTAAGAAAACACAGAACTTTCTCCAGAGGATTATTTAATCAATAATTTACTTTATTAATAGTTAGATAAGACTGTTTATAAAAAGAGACATGTATTAAATGAGCTGTCGCCATAGTAAATGAGCCGTCTCCATAGTTCTGTTTTCCTTAACAAATTGTTGAGGACGACTTGACTGTTGCTCAAATATAAACTGTTTTACGGCAACAACCTACACCTAATTTAATGTGGGTAGTGGTCGCTTTCGACGTCCCATATTATACATATATTGAAGAACATATGAGAGGTTAACATATAAATGCTGTATATTTTTTATGTTTTATAACAAGCCAACAACAATTTTATCAGATTTGACATTTATGCATCATATCTCAATTATTTCAAGTAAGAAAAACCTACTGGTTCTCAAACACAAATTATGATCTAATCCGAATTACGCAAATTGCTACTCTCTTGAAATAGTATAAGAGATTACCTTGGATTGATTTCTTAGACAATATTCCTATTAAGTCCACGAACAATATGCAACAACGAACTAGATTTAACAGCGACTATATCACTTCTCTTTTTATAAATTACCATACATAAAAGTCACATCGTAACTTCCCAAAAGAAAATAAATGTTATTTTTTTAAATCTCCCACCACTCTGGTTTGAAGCCTGGCGGTCAGCTAGTTGGAGATAAATACATACTTCTACAATCTTTATTTCTTAACAGTTTACTTTTTAATATTTTAATGACAAATTTAAAGCTACTAGATACATTTAAATTGGTTGCATTTAAAAACATAAAATATTTAAAACAGAGTCAAAACTAATTCAAAACATCACTGAACTGTACATTCATTAGTTTGGGTATCATTATCATCAGGAGCATCACGGCAATGCTATCTAATCAGTGCTTTCTATCTAATTAATAGCTATCAAAGATCCAAATCATGTCACATCTCATATGTTAATGACATTTGATGCTGAATGGAAATAGAATAGCATAGTTGATTGTTGACACCAACCTTCATGTTACAGTTATATGACAGTTTAAAAATCTCCAAGAAATCCTCAATTCAATCCGACATTGTAAGCATATACACGCTATACAGGATCAATTTATAAACCACTCGGATTCTACACGATTTGTTCCTCGACGTTCGAAGCATTTTATCACTTAAATCGAGTTCTGACTGTAATAAAACACATCAGTATGGAATAAGATTTGTCAGAAAATATTTTGTACGATTTTCAGAAACGGTTAGAGAAACAACAGTTCAAAATTATATTTCATTTTGAGAAGTTGATAAGGCTTACCTATCACTTTGTAGTGTGCCATCAGGGCCTCGATTCAGCTATCTTAAATGCATGTCAGTGGTTGGTCAGTGTACTTGTCATTGTGCCTAATTTTCGTATTCAGATAAGCCTACAATAAAATCTCATTGAACTCTCGAAGAGAATGATCGTAATGACCAATTAATGATCGTAATGACAGTTAGCAAAATGCCAATTATCGTAAAAATGACCAAATGAAGCAGGTCGTTCAGTTAATTCAAGCAACTATTAAAAAGCTGAATTGAGGCCCAGAATAGCACTCCACGCTTATATTGAATACAATTTTATGTACGGTGTATACTCAGATTGAGTAAAAGATTAAATAAATTTTGTGATGAGTACGTAATATACGTAAAAGCAGACATTTGAATTTCTATACAAGTTGTTTAACTAAACGACACAGAATTTCTACAAACAGTCTAAACTTAGCATAAAAAGAACAATATACATATTTATGCATAAAGATTTGCATACTAAACTTCATTTCGCACCATGAATATACGATTTTACTTATTTACTGATTTGAATTCAAAGTATATTTATAACAAAGAAAAGTAAAAGTGAACAAACGCATCCTGGTTTCGCAATCACCAGAAATGCCTCCCTCTTGTGATTATATGACCTTCCATTCACTACATCAGTGAAATTATAAAATTCAAAGGTGACAATAGTGTCAAACAATGACATTAAATAAAATATAGACAATAATTGTGCAACTCGTAATAATAACTCTATTCATCTTAGTTCAAGTTGTTAAACGAATATCCCTTAATTACGAGTATTCTTGAAGCGAATTTCGCAGCTGTTGCATTTTGGTGAGAACGTCACGTACTCGTTCTAAAAACTACATACATGCTTAGTATTATTTGAATCTCTAACAAACGTGCACTGCAGAATTTTAAAGTGTTCAAGTAAGATACACTGCATTATATGATACACCGTCCTGTAAAATACCTCTTGTATCTAATATCACGTTAATTCGTTTGTTTATATTAAATCCTAAAAACAACATCAGGTACTTACAGCTACAACCTTTTTGCCCGTTCGTGGAAATCTTTATCCTTAAATATTCATGATAATTAAAGGAAAGTGGTTTAAAATTAACGTTGCTCCCCGTAAAAGTGAAATTAAACCGTAAAGCCCGTGTTTAACAAACAATACGTAAATTTAATTGCTTTAAAACGTATTTTCGATTGGCTCAACCTATGATTAAATTTTATTCGAGAATACATATTATTTACTGGGTAAGATGATTTCATATTATGCAAATGAAGAGTACTTGTTATGCTAATATTTGTTTTGTTACAAAATTGGTTTAATAAGTAATATCTAAACGTTTGGTTGCATAACTTGGAGTGGTAAACGATGTTGAATATTTCGAAGTTGACCCGTTGAGGCTCACTGTAATGCAATTCGAACATGATGCACTTGTCGTGTGATACGGCAGTGCATGATGCTAGTTCCAATTGAGCGTTAATTTACGGGAGAACTGTGTGTGTATCCGTAATGTATTACATTAAAATGTTGATATCATAAATAAACTTCTAACGATCTTAAGTAGACATTTTTAATTTATTTGAATTTCCTGTTAACATTTTTAATGTTCAGAATGTACAGATAATTAATGATTGTATCTTTTCCAGTAAATAAGACATTGATCTTCTTAAAAACAGTTTTTTAACCTTCGTTTCCAATTATCCTCAACTTTTTAATTCCAATTCCTTCGAGAATTCTATTTACATTAATTAAACTTCCTTTACAAAACAAATTATAATACGGATGAAATGTTAATTTTTATACTTTTTAGAATGTAAATGTTTAAATGCCAGTGTGACATAATGTGTGATTCATAATTGTTTGTATGCTATAATATAACGAAACGATTTAATCATGTGACTGTAGTAATTAAGTTTACCTAAATTCATAAATGTCCTGTAATTAAAATAACGGACACGTTCTTTTTAAATTATATTTCCCTTAAGGAAGTACTTAACGGCTTCAAAATATGAAAAGCTTTCTATTGAATTTATTTCATCTTCATTAGCATTACTTAGAAAAGTAATTAGTGTAATCAAGCCATAAAGTTGTTTTTTCTTTTCAATTAATTATAAGATATTTACAGCGTCACATAAGTAAAAAGGAACCAAATATATCGAAAGTTAATAACTTATGCGATGAATCATTAAACTAATTTACTAAGCTGTTTAATTGCATACCTTCGACTTGTTTCCAAAATGATATAACTTAATGGAGATCTATCGTTCTCAAATTACCAATTTATCAATGTCGAAAGGCGGCGAATACCTTAAGTAATATGTTTATGTCGAACGAAACGATAAACTGAATTGATAAGCCGGTACAAATTGTACGTCGGCTTCAAATATGTCTTAGAGTGTCTCGATTTCGTTTTATTTCGTGATAACAAAAAAATATGTTGAGGCATCTTCAGTGAAAGTAATACGTTAAAGCTGTTATCTATTTATCTACAGTTGCAGTTACTCGTTTCAACTGACATCTTCGCTCTGCACTTACGAACTAGATTTCCTTTGTTATCTGCACTGCCATTGTATCAGAACTTTTGTGAACCTATTCCGCCATTTTTCTATTTTTTTTTTTGTATCAGCCGGTTTCAATATTAAAGAAAACTTGATAAAATTATACAACCTGTTTTTATAACTTTAATTATAATAACAAAATGGTTGACCCTGACATGAGGTAACGTAACTTGATAATTATGCTCATGTACCATCTTCTCTTTCAATGTATCGTTTGTACTTCACACACACGACCTAATAAAGAGGCATTATTGCGTTATTTTGAATATTTATGAGTGTGTTTATTTAGATGGTACCATTTATGTAGGTATTGGCCGCGTTTTTTATATTATGTTACCAAATATTACGTTTGTTGACCTTAGAATGTTTGCGGAACAATTTGAATGCACGCTATGTCTAAATAATTGTGGTGGTATGTAAAACAGAATGAGAAGATAAGTGATACGATAATGCGATATATAAACCCTAGTCTCGTTACTACAATCAGCTTAAATGCGGGTTCAAAGGCAGACTGAAGTCAGATAATAAATAAAGATGCATGAGAGAGGATTCATGAAATATTTATATAATCAATGAAAAAATACGTAGTGGCGACTAGCAGCGCTGCAGTGAAGCGCTTTTTCCTTTTTTCGCTAGAAAATATTCAGTAGCTGCCCCGAGGTTAGGAATTGTGGCCGGTAACATGACAAAAGGCTCGTCCACTTTAGCATATACACTGTCACACATTTTGTCGATATATATCGACAAAATGTGTGACAGTGTCTGCAGGCGGGTGAGTTTTATGTAAACTGATACGCCTTGTAAAATAGAAATAATAACACACACATGATAGAGACACACTGAAACATTTTGAATTGTAATATTTGGTATGTATATTACTGATCGTGAGATAGTAAATATTGCCTGGTAACAAACTGGTCAAACACAGTATGTTTTTTGATCAAGTTATCGTAGAGGGCACGAGAAAAGAGGGCCTATGCCCAGCTGTGGGATAACAAGGGCTGTGGATGATGATGATGATAAACGTAGACCTAAGTACAGTACTGGAAAAATGGCACAACTAAGTAATTGATCAATAAATAATGTAGGTACATGTATATGCCTGTAAGTAATTTTATAAGAAGACCAAAAACCGTTAAAGTAAGCTCGTTCTATTGAGTATTAGAAACATCGTATCAGAAATAATCGTCGATATTTCCCGCCCTAATTCCAGGGTCCTTTTTATTTGCTATTCTCGTACTCATTATAAAACGCACGACTAGTTCCTTACCTGCCCGCAACCCTTAAGCTGTGGCCCCATTTCGAGCGACTAGCGACAAGCGAACAATATTCAATTGCGAGTAGATTTATAACCATTTAGATTTTCGACAACGGTCACTGAAATACGCGCTAAAATAATAAGTCCTGTTTGTTCAGAGTTACAGCTACAGTATAAACAACATTTATATTATCTATTGTTTCTCAAAGTATTTCGTTTTTTTTTTTTTAGATATCTTCGCCTTTAACCTGAACGCAGGGTTTGACTTTTTTTTCTTCTATGTAGTTATTCTAGCTATGATGAATAGTATGGCCTTATATCGAATAATATAATTTATTTGTAAATTAATAACATATCTATACTTATAATAAATCTGTAGAAGTGAAAATTCTGTACATTGAAAATATCAAAAAAATAAATGGCGGGGGGTGTTACTAGACCGACACCGAAACCAAAAGTGTGAAAAAAAAAATTTTTGTCTGTCTGTCTGTCTGTTTGTTCAGGTGTCACGCAAAAACTACCGGTTCGATTACGATGAAACTTGGTATATTTATTCTTTATTATCCTGAGCACCACACTGGGTAGTTTTTATCCCGGAAAAGTATAAACAAAAAAAAAAAAAACAAACTTAATTTTGCGGTTAAAAACTCATTGATAAGTTTCGTCATCCACGTGAACGAAGTCGCAGGCACAGCTAGTCGAATAATAAATGCGATTTGGGATTTGGCTTAGGTTGGCATTGTTTTTTGTTTTCCTTTGTCGAAATTACATCATTACAGCATCAAGCAGTGCTATATATATACTCTGTTGAATATCCTCTTTCAAAATGTAATTGATCTACTCATTAAAAGGTAGTCGACACTGTAATTGTTGATGTGACAATTTTAATAGCGTATCTAATTAACGATCCACAGTTTATGGTAGAATTCACCGGGAGGATTTTATTACTTAGCCAACTTCACACACGGCTCGTAAAATGTAAAATGACGAACAGGCGGCGGCTGGTGACCTGATTACTATCATCTCATATTGAGTTACCTGCACATTAAATGACATTAAATACTTTATTAAATTTTAATCTTTACTACCAATCCTGACATAGTAGGAATATTAAATTTATGTTTTCATTACAACAGCTGACCTATTTTGACTGCTGGTTTCTCCTTTTATTTTGATTGTCATTTATTTTGTTACTTAGAGCAGACTTTCAATAACAATACCAGCTTGTAACTGTGTCACTTCAGGACAAAGCCTCATTTTGTACTGAAGGAAACGAGCATTAATCACCACGCTCGGTGAGATTATTTTCTATTAACCGACTTCCTAAAAAAAGGAGGTTTCTGGTTTAACGTATGTACGTTTATGTATTTTATTGAAATATTGTTGTCCTCCGCAGTATGTGTCTTACACAGTTAACTAGATTGAATAGAAACTAATCTTAGAAACTTACAAATGTACTTATATTCTACTTAAACTATAGTAATACAGAACATAGTGTTTTGCCGACAAGTAATTTGTCCGTGTATAGAAGTTGGACAGTCACAAGACTTCCTATCAGAAGTTCTACATAAACTGCAGACAAATTGTTCAAATATAAATGCAACTGCTACAGTTGCAGTGGCGAGACCAACTCGTATATTTATAAATAAGTAGGTACTTGAAACTTTCTGACTGAGACCAGAACTAAGTAAGTATATGAAAAGACAAACAGCTCTTGGACACTCGGTCTCCAACTTTTCTTTATACGTAAGTCTTGTATATAAAACAAAGTAGGGTAAGTTACACTATTTATAACTTAGAACGGGTGGAGCGATTTTTGTGATCTTTGATTTGTTTGATTCGTCTCGAATTGTCTCTAATTGCAGAATAACTATAAAAACATCAGAATGACGTCTTGCACGTACCTTACGCGGGTGAAACCGTGGGGCACTGCTTGTATATTTAAAAAGTTTATTTGTTGCGACGCACGTGAGAATGGAAGAAACAAATATATTTAATTCAAAAACATTAAAAATATGTGTGAAGAACGTTTTCAAAAGACGCGAAAAATTCAAAAAGTTCAATAAGAATATTTGTAGGAGAGTGGGCGTCACTGATAAGCTATTGATATATCTTTTATTGATATAAATGAGGGGTATTGCGTTGGGCCCAAAGGGTTGAGTTTTATGACGAATTCATATGAGGTCGACCCAAATCTAAGCAAAAATATATCTTTGTGAGAGACTCCTTTAATAGACTTGTATTTTCTTTTAAACTGTGTTCGATATTAAAAGAAAGGTATCGTTCACTTTGCATCATTAAACACAAAACTAAGACCATTTTAATAGGGAGTACAAATAAGTACCAGGTACAAAGAAAGCGTCGGTCATTTACAGAAATATATACGTACCTATGACTGTAATCTTTGCGAGTTTAATAACCATTTAAAATCAAAATCAAAACAAAAAACTTAAAATATTTACAAAATTATAAAAACTAAGCCTACACAAGAAATAAAAGAATTATTAACTAAATGAAACTAAGAACTAAAACAAGGCATCAAAAAATTCATCCACATCGCTGTCGACTGGGAGTGTGCCCAAAAGGCTGGCAGCATTGCCACGTTGTATGGCAATGCTTATTCGCTGACCTAGGTAGAAGCCAGCCTTTGGGTCACGCGAAGTATCAACCAGGCGTTTGGATAAATCTTTAAAAAATCTGTGTGCACTCGGACCCCACGGACCAAGGGTCTCAACCCCAAACGGCTCGAATATATAACTTCCAACTAGGTTGGTATATTTCCGCCGCTTGAGGTTCTCAGCAGCCGTAGCAGCAGCGCCAGCACAGCACGACGTACTAGGAAGATGGGATGGCGCAAGAGTATCGACGCAAGTAGCGTCCCCCACTAAAGGCCTACCCACCTTCCACGGGAACCAAGACATGCCGTCCGGTCTCTTGCCGTCGTCGCGTGCCAGGCCATTAGGTTCGAGTACAGCCGGAACGCCGACGGCGACAAGAGCTCGTCGAATAATGTCATTGTCATCCTGTAAATAATTTAAAATACAAAATTTTATGTAAAAATTTTCACCTTATCTTTGGATGGTTTCTTACACAGAAAGACAAACGCTTTTCAAAAGGAAAAATTACAAACGTTATAACTAAACAAACTAATTACTATTTACTTACTAACTTAAATACCGTAGAAATAAATATTGAACTCTGTAATAGTTTCGACTCCATACTTCTCAGTTACCTATTACGGACAAGATTGATAGTTGTTTCTTAAGAACTTGTCATAAACCTTCATTATATTCTGTTCACTGCGGGAGACAGGCGAAATGTGTTTAGGTATGTACCTTCTTTATACAGAGTGTCCCAGAAAGTATAGATAGGTTTAAATCATTTATTCTCAATAAAGACAGAAAAGCCACTTACAAGAGAATAGAAAATAACATTTAGTACAAGTGATTTAGTAATGGTCGCCGAAATAGGCCAGAACATATTATTTCAAGTGAGCCCCCTCGTTCAGCAGTTTCATTCACAATTACCATGTTATTAAGGTTTTTGATAGGAGTAATTTTCAATAATATGTTTAATTATTATTAATCACATAAAAATTACCCCATGTTTAATATTTAGAATAATAAAAATATGAGAAGCATAGGAAATAAAATGCAGTAATAAAAGCCCCTCGAAGATTTGGGAAATTTCAAGATTATAAAGTATTCAATTATTTTTTTAGCTTTATGGTATATCGTGTCGCAGCCAATGCTCAAACATCAGACGGGCTCACCATTAAGATACTTTAGAAAAAACACAATAGCGTGAGCAGAAACATTTTGAAAGTCGAAATTCCGTTAAATATCACTAACAGTGTAAATGGCTCGAAATAATAAATAAACCGCAGAAAATATAATTAAATGATTTGGATACCTCTAATTGTCTTCTATCTCTAGGCCCCCAGTTATCCATACTTTTTGGGACCTCCTGTATATAATCACAATTCACAGCTACTATTTTCGAGCGACAGAGTTGAGTTTCATAATACAATTTTGCGTTCGCGCTTGAACGCAAGCTTACCGTACGAGTGCCTACAACAATAATTATAGCAACTAGTTACGAAGCTGTTGTTAATAAATAGTAGGTAAACTTTTAAGTATAAATTCTAAGCATTTCCTTTTTATAATTGATGACTTGTTTGAATTGCTGCTGCCTAAACTGCCTCGTTGGCCTAGTGGTGCTAAGCGCGACTGCTACGCTAGAGGTCTTGGGTTCGATTCCCAAGTCGACCAAGGTGTTATTGGGTTTTTCTATGAAATTCTCAGTAGCAGGTCGGAGTTTGGATTTGTGCCCGGTTAGTGGCAATAGGCTCGCCCCCTATTACATGGGACCTAAAACATACCGGCGAACTGTGGGTGAATGAATCTGACGGGCCTGTTGGTCTAGTGGTTAGTGACCCTGACTGCTATACCGGTAGTCGTGGGTTCGATTCCTACCCAGGACAAATCTTTGTGTGATGAGCACGATCATTTGTTCTGCGTCTGGGTGTAAATTATCTATAATATGTATGTATTTAGAAATATATAAGTATGTTTATCAGTTGTCTGGTTACCATAACACAAGCTTAATCTGCTTAGCTTGGAATCAGATAGCAGTGTGTGAGATGTCCCGGAAAAAAAAAAAAAAAATACCCCCAGACACACTACATACATATTCAGATATGAAATGCCTTTTTTTTCGAATTTAGTTTCTTATAATAGATAATCTGTGTTCTTAACAAAAATTGTCAGGTTTCAAGCAACTACAGCGCACGATCTGTGATATTAATTTAAAATATTATTAACCCTAGGATCTATTTTTGTGCGTCACTCTAACGTAAAAAAAATTATATTCAACTCTATTTATAATTCTAGCCTGTAGTGACTGACTAGATTAGCTGAACAAAAAGGTTCGCCTGAATTGAATTCGATATTTTGGAAAACAATTTCAATAGGGGATCGGCTTGTAATCAGATAACATTTAAAATGTACTTAGATAAAATCTATGTACTTTTTACGATTATTTACTGAATAATAATTAAATATATTCCATTCAAATGTTTTTAAATGAAGAAATAAGATTTAGTTATGTACAATATTTTTAATCTGTACTGAAACTCCCAAAACAGGATGTGACGTCTTTTGTGTGATATCCTTGACTGCATGGGTAGATACTACAGATCGCACTTCCCTCAGCTATTTCTACAATTTGTTGAATTTCTGAAAGTTGCTAAAATATAATTGATTAACTAAAATACTTCTCGCGAACTTAAGCTACGCTGTTAAACTACAGCTGTTTTGTTATGCTAACACATGACATCCCGCGCTCACAGGAAGCGAACCTGGCGTTTTGGCGGCATTTTTAAAGAAACAATATTAAAACATGATTTTAGGTACCTAAAAGGCTATAACTAAATACATTTTTTTTTGGTAATAAGTATCTATGAAGAGTTATTTTAAACACTTTCTGAAAATTTGTCCGATCCCCTATTCATTGGTATTTAATAATATCATATCCATTTATGTCTAGGCTAAATATATATATTATAAAAAAAAGCTAAAAAAGTCAGTTTTAAATGTCGCCACCCAAAGCTGTAATAATTTAATGTTATCCATTATTTTAATCATCTAATGTTGTAGAGGCGTAGTAAAAACTTGCAATAGTTTTTGTTTCTTTTTATGACAAGCAATAAAAAGTTTTCGACATTAAAATACGCTGCGAGGATTTCGTTGTTTTCATCACTTTAATATGACGCTTCAGAACTTTTATGAATGTATAAAACCTAAGCCTAGGTTTTTTGTTTTCTTTGCTCACATTTTGAAAATGTAATAACCTCAACCCACGGCGAGGGCACGACGTGGGGATATGTCGGTCTTGCACCGATTAAGAACACCCCGGTCTCGTACTCGCCTTTGCCGAAACCGCGGGTCCACTAAACCATGGTCGGCCCATCCCAAAAAATTTCAACTTTATTACTTATTTTAAAGTTTTATATACTAGTAGACTAGGTTTTCGATAAAACATTTTTATTTGAACACCCATTTCTCCGACTGCTTAGAATTCATCAATCAGTTGCGTTATCTGTGACGTTTGCTGTCAGAACAAATCTAATGACTTCTGAACAATACCGGCATTGTTACTCTATTTGTATAATACCTTTACATTAATCATTACATGTACACACAAACAAATTATCAGATGTAACATTGGTAGTATATCCCTGTGTTATTAATCTTATTACTTGGCCTATCGCTCGTCAATAAGCGGCTTTTTAAATTGCTATGATATACCTGCTATATTTACGTATCATTAAAACTCCTGTAATTTACGTTAAGATTATTATTTACCTTCATAATTAATTAGAAATAATTCTGAATTCTTCTTCTATTCCTATTAGTATGAAGTCCATCAATCAATTTACCAGATATCAGTGAACGTCAAAAATCCCGTACAGCGCCATAACGGTAACCGCGGGTAACCCATCTATCACACTCAAAGCTAAGAGCAATATGTTTCACAGTGCAGTTCAGTGATCACAGGGAGCAGTGCACTACATATTGGGATTCAGATCAATGCTCAATTATTTATCTACTGAAATGTACACCGACTATGCGGGCATGCGGGCATTGTGCTCAGACATTGCACAAAAGCCTAATAATATTAATTAAACGAAGTGTTAATAATTTTTTATTGAAAATATTTTTTATTTATTTTAAAATTTTCGACTGAGTTTCAAAGCACGCGCTAAATACTCCACCATTATTATGAGCCTGCATTAAAAAGCTTACCATAATATCGTGCAAGTTTCGTAAATAAATAAAGTAATATCCTTCCAGTATACCGTTAAAACTTCTCAGTTTCCATTTATTTGGATTAAACACAATCATGGAGAAAGGGCTTAAACGCTTCTAGTCCATTAACCTTACGTATTTTCATGGAAATGAATTCCAAAATGTCTTCTCATCCCCTTTTGCTTTCAAATCTGCTTGAGACTGAGGTGTCTATTGGATCTAAATCCTTTGGAAAACGAGTTTTTGTGATAGAATACGAAGTAATCTATAGTATACGTAACCGTCAGGATCGTTTAACAAGTGAATTTATATCGCTTTTACCCAGCTGCGACCAAAAGAAGGGTTATGTGTTTGATCAATGTCATCTTCGACACAAATTTACAATCTTTTTTATTATATTTTTTTAAGTCAATGACACCACCTTTTGCGTGATGTCAGCCTTGTGGATTGATTATATGGAAGATGCTATTATGGTAAAAGGATGGACCAATTAGACAGTAGCCATGAGGCTCGTCAAAAATAATTAACTTATTTGAGGTTCGACAAGTCATCAGCAATAATTCGTTTTATTCATTTTAAGTTTAGTGGACATTGTCAAGTTAATTAAAACGTGTCCAGAACTCAATTTAAGTGCCACTTGCTGAGTCGTATTATAAATCTAATATAAAAAGAATTTCTTCTTTTTCAACCATCCAAAATTATGGAAAAGCAAACTATTATTTTATCAAAATGAACAGGCATTTAGGGGGAATTCAGCAAAATACTAGAATTTGGTAGAGAGAAGAATAATTTACTTAATTATGCAAATAATGTTTTATAAAGATAAAACAAGTGATTTGTTCGCACAACAATCTCATAAATCACATTATTTGTATATCTGATGTCTCGCTTTTATCGGAGATACATAAATTTTATTATCGTTTTCATTCACACCTATTAATTGTATTATTAATAATCATAACAGTTGAAAGACGATGACATTTATTTAATTCCATTGTTATATTTTCATTAGCAATTAATTTCAAAATATCGAATCAATCACATATATTTTATTTTTGTTATAATACGAATAATATATTTGCTAACCGGTAACTATACTTGTAATTACAAAATTTAATTAATAAATATTTAAACAGCAGTAGTCCAATCTATCTCATTCAATGTCAGCAATTAAGGGCAACATTTATAATAGGATTCCTCTAATTAAGCCGATGAAATAATTAAGCTAAGCTACATGAATGCATTCTTGAGCAAAAGCTCAGGCATAGAAATAAAATGCCAGTTCCTTATAGCGCCTGTCGTTATTTACTGAGCACATTATCAATCAATCGTTTCTTCGCTTCACAATAGGGCACGGTCTTAAGCTAGTAACTTTCTCAGACTTTTGTGATACAGTAGTTTATAACTAAATAGATACAACAACAATGTATGGATCTGTAAGTATTCTAGTAAATGTAGGTCATTGATATAAAGCTTTTGTATGAAAGTTGTTAAGTTGTTTCATAATTCATTTCAAAACTCATTTTTTTTATTTCATTAGACTCAAGAAAAAAGTTAACATATGTACCTACGCTAAAAAGGCGAAAAAAAATTGGTGACACCCACCGAACGATTCATTTTTTTCTAAAATATTTTTCAAATTCTTATTACTCGGAGAAAAAAGAACATGAAAATAATTTAACCTGGGTGTTCAGTCGTAAATTCGTAATGAACGCCTCTTGGTTCTCAGTTTTACTGCTAAAAGTATTTTACGACTGCAATTTTCTTCTTAGATATTATAAAAAAGACAAACAAGATAAGGAAAAAATCTATCAAATCGAATTGGATAATTCGGAAAGTAATTTCCCACTTTTTCGTAACGACATCTGTGATTCGTCATTTGCAAGTCGTCAATGTACTTGTGACATTTTGTCTTTTATCGAGCAATTGGCCGATCTTCAATTCTTTTTATTTTAAAGTGACTTTGGTTCCCTTTTTAAAAAGTAAGTAGTTCTTTTTTTAGCCTCTTGATATCCATGTCAAAAAAGGTTACCGTAAAACAGTTTCGTAGCAAAATCTGAAACTGACAGTAAATTGAGCGGCTATCGTTAAATGTTCAACTGACCACGGAAGGCTTAATCAACTGGTGCTCCATCAAACACCTGGTCAAAAGAGTTTGCGTATCAGTTGCCTGCCAATACAAAATCCCCAAGCGGCTACACTGGGCACGTAGCGTCGGTTCATACTATTTGATAATCGATTATGTCTGTGAGGTGCTTAATGCTGGACAGAGAAGATTAAATTACAACGTTAGACAATGTATCTGTAATATTTCATTACAAACAATCGAATCTTAACGTCGTCTTTGTTTTTGAAGATCTATATTGCAGCTAAATAAATGTTTGATCTATAAAAACCTCTGAAGACTGGGAAAACAGAGAGTAATAAAAAGAAACTGCTGGTACTGGTCAGCAATAAATCTAATATCTTTTTTAATATAGGAAACCGTGAAGCTCTTTGAGCTTACTACACGTGCAGATGATTCGGAGCGTGCTTAAGTGAAGGGCCTCGCAGTAATCTATACCTGCAATACGTTCCTAGTTTAGTACAAAAGACCAGCTTGCATTAAACTGCGGTCTCATTGATTAATCGTTGGCTTTAGAATTTTTTATAGGTATATAAGTACTTTTAAGTTCGCGTTTATGATTACACACATATTTTTTATAGAGGTAATTTTTATGGCTATGAATGTGTGCCTAAAAGTTTCAAACTTGTTTCAAATGGTTCGTGTTACTTTGTTAAGGACTTTTTCGGATCTTGAGTTGCTTAAATCATAGATTTAAGAAAATAAACTGTATATTCAAAACATTCTACTTAAGTAAGTATAAGATGCCTTTTTATTTGAAACGATTACTTGTCATCATTCCAAAAATATAAGCCTCAATATTTATTACTGCTATAAGGGCTCACAATAACCGATAAATTGAACGATTATCTATCTTGTAAACAATGGGACTAGCACAATTGATCTTAGGTACATGTAGTAGGTAATAATATATGATGTTATTGTGTTCATCCTGTCTTGACCCAGACAATACTGTCTGAACAAGTGTTTACCACAAACACTACATCTAAGTGCCCCTTGTCTGTCCTATTCATATTTTCTCCTAAACATTTGAATTGGGGTTATAATAGCATCGGGTTGTTACCTCGACTCGAGAAATGAAAGACGTTTTATCACGAAATTTTAATTTAAATAAAATACGAAAACGGTTTCACGTCGCCTTGCACCTCGTCGTCGAGGATAAGAAAAGGTTGGACTAAGCTGGATGTATAAATGACGCAATTAATGCTGTAAGGTGATTCAAGCGTTTTACAGTTCTGCATTATTATATTTTCAGAATCATTTTATACATTTGGCTCAAGCCTATGAAATAAATATTTTTTAGAACTTACTTTTAAAGATTAAAATATCTACATAATAATCATGAAATATAAACTTTCCTGTCTTCTTACTAAACTAGTCGTCATCATGCAACTAATGCATGTGTCTTGGGTCTATTGCTTCCAGCCTTGCCCTATTTGGCTCCAATATCATCAATCCACGTAACTTCCCGGTCTTATAGGTCTTCTGGGTCACCATTCTGTCATAACCTGCCTCCTCACTTCGCCTTCTCGATTGTCCGTTCTATGCGAGATTTTCGTATTCTGAAGCTGATTTTAACGGTGCAAGATAAATCATGCAAGTTGTACGTATGTAATACACTGTCGTATCGACCACTTATAACAAACGTCTATACCCAGTCGTATTAAAGAGAGGTCAATTTTATTAAACCAGTAAAAAAAAAAGATAAATTACAAGTCAGAATTTTTTGACCATATTATTTTGAGAATAAATAAATAAATAAATTTTAAAATACTTTATTGATAACTTAATTAGGTCGTGAGTTGATTCTACTTTCCTTTTATCGAAGGATATAAAGGCTACTTTTAATTAAAATTTTATTAATCTAAAGAAAAATCATAATATGTTGAAAAAAAGGTTTTTCTATGTGACATTTGATCTTTTTTACATTTATAATAAAAAAACCTCGCCACGTGTATCTCTCCATTATAACAGTTAATTGCAGTAAATATTTTCGATTTGTATTGATTGACACGCATTTTACAGAAAACCATTTTAATATCGCAAAATACTCCTGTGTCGGTTTAGTTTACCTTGCATGATACATGTCATAGATTGACAACAAGCCCGAGGCAACATATCATAGCAAACACAGCTGACGAAATATGAAACTATTATTTACATTTCACTTGTTATCCGATCGCATATGTTCGCTACTTTAATCATAATAATTCAGAAAACCAAAATATCAATACTAATGTTTAATGAAATCAGATCTGTTTGGTCTTTTGTTCGTCACCTAATCCAGTTTTGTTAAAGCCACCTTTGATTGTTGAGAACCCAAAGGTATAGAAAAAAAAGTCTATAATAATATTCTATAATAATATTCCGGGACAACTCACACACGGTTATCTGATCCCAAGCTATGCAGAGCTTGTGTTATGGTAACCAGACAACTGATAAACATACTTATATATTTCTAAATACATACATATTATAGATAAATTACACCCAGGCACAGAACAAATGATCGTGCTCATCACACAAACATTTGTCCTGGGTGGGAATCGAACCCACGACCTCCGGTATAGCAATCAGGGTCACTAACCACTAGACCAACAGGCCGTCAAATGGTCTACCATGCATCTTGGTTTACCATCATCATATCATCTATGGTTTACCATGCATCTTGTAGCAGTTGTTACCAATGGCTGCAAGTAGTCCCTTTGCGTGTGGCATAATCTATACTTATAATAAATCTGTAGAAGTGAAAATTCTGTACATTGAAAATATCAAAAAAATAAATGGCGGGGGGTGTTACTAGACCGACACCGAAACCAAAACTGTCTGTTTGTTCAGGTATCACGCAAAAACTACCAGTTCGATTACGATGAAACTTGGTATAATTATTTTTTATTATCCTGGGCACCACACTGGGTAGTTTTTATCCCGGAAAAGTATAAACAATAAAAAATAAACTTAATTTTGCGGTTAAAAACTCATTGATAAGTTTCGTCATCCACGCGAACGAAGTCGCAGGCACAGCTAGTACCTCAATAAGATTACTCTAAAAAGTTTTAGAACCGCTGGATACTGTATAGAATAACGATAGAGAAAAACAAATACAAACAATATCATAAAACAAATAGTATTTATTTTCATTTGGTATCGATGTTATTATAAAATAAAATAAAAAATATTTTGCTTATAATATGCTCTATTTAGAAAAACTGTGTGGGAAAGTAATTTTAAAATAAAACAGCACCATTATTTTTAAATATCAAATACAATTTTATTTACACGATGACATAGAAAAATGTATTTTTCACTAATCGTACTAAAATCATCTATTTGCGCTGTTTACAGACTTAACATGACGTACTGGTCTAAACACAAAAAAAATACAAAATATTACGTATGTTAGCAACACAAATGAAGTATCCACAAATAATACATATAAGATCATTATCAATGCTGTTTAAATTAGTTGATATTAAAATAAGTGGAATTTAATTTTAACATCAACTTTATGCAGCATTCACAATAGTTTTAACATTAAATATACACATAAGATTATAGTTGATGACAACAGATGATCATAACAAGAAGAGGCTCATTTTCAAAAGGTTTACACCTTTAGGACATTTAATATTGCAGTCCTAGCATTGCTATTCAATAAATAGGATTATATTAAAAACTAACAACAACCAATCAGACGTCATTACACAAAGTTACGGTTTAATTTCATCCAATTAAATCAACAGTCTTAAAACAATTAGTCTAAGAAGATCACACGAACCTTAGAGTTTAGATTAGTAAACGTTTAAACTGAAATCCAATTATCAGTTGGAGTATCTTAATAGATTTATTAAAATATAAATTGCCATCTATTGGTATTTACGGATTTAACTACATTTAGAAACTTATTAACAACTTAATTTTGAAGTCGATTTCACTTAATCTATTTTATGAAACTTTGATTACTTTTCGATAGAGCTTTTTCTTTTTATAGAAAAATAAATAGTAATAAATTAGGTGTTTTTATGTTAATAACTTGATTAGTCAGTGGGCCGACATTAAAAGGTCCTGGTGAGGTCACTAAACGTTGATCGTTTACCATCTGGTTAATATCGATTGTGTTACCTGACCCCACTGAAACAAACTTAGCCAGTTGACGCATTGCTCACAGCTGGGTTACCTCAACTTGAAATTCTATCCAACTTTACACTGACACCAGAATGACAATTTAACTTTCCATACAACTTAGATTACAATCGGTTTTTAGCTGTAGAATTATACATAGTTATCTTTGGGTTTCCAAATATATCCGAAGAAGAAGCGTGGTTATCAATGCTTGTTCTTTCTCTGTACGAAAAGATTCCCATGCCAATGGGACTTTTATTAGCTGGTATTATTATAATTATCTTTGCTAAGTAACAAGACAATTAATATTTATACAATATATCGATATTGGACATTGGTACACAACACGACCTCTATCGATTAAATATATAAGTTTCAATAAATAATATCTTATTAAATTATTCATACCTGTACAGTAGTGTACAGTGTATATATTTTGAATCCCTTCCAGTCTCTGAGCTTAGCCACAAAACTGGCAAAATGTCTTCGCAAATTATACGAGCATTCCGAGCTTTCGATATTACAATACATAACTAGATGAAAATGCCACTTGTATCGATGAGGTTTCACTAGAGACCAACACAATCCACTGATAGGAAACTTGTACGACATCCCGTTCATTTAATTCACTCAATTGTATTTATTTCTACGACAAATAAACAAGCCTTAAACAAATGAGGCTTACATTGACGCAGGAGATTGCGAGAGAGCTATGCCTTTACAAGGCAGTAGTTGTACGCAACACTATTTGAGGCTTTGTCTAAAATAAAACAATAGTGATAATTTAAAAAAATATGATTTATTTATTAGCAATGTACATATTGGCAGGCTTAAAATTAATAGTAACAACTTTGTTAAACAAGAGCACTTCGCGAACATGAACTCATATTTTAAAGCAATTTTAATCTATAAACTCAAAAAATGAGTGTTCGTTAGAACTTTTTCAGCGCGAAACCTTATAGTCGTAGCGATGCGTCCATTTATTTCTAAATCGTACAAACTTTGCTATTTCTTTACTCTTCAGACCGGTGACAGTGCGGTTATTGTCAACAATAAATATTGGGTCAACGGGGCCTTTCTTCTGAAGATCCATTTTACTGCCTCTTTCATTCACAAAATAAACCGTAGGCATATTGTGAAAATCAGTATCGACTTTGGATGATGCTGAAACTTCAGGGAAGATAACATAAACTAACGTCCGCTTGTTATCACCAACGTGTATATTTGGCGGTGCAGTCGCCACCAGGATCTTGTAATCATCGTAAGGCTGCCTTATAATTGGTAGGTTAAGAAAATTTACATGATTCCACGATCTCGTATGATTAGATTCATAAACATATTTGGTGGGGAATAATAGCTTGGCCACTTGATTGGTAAAGCCCGAAGTGGCGTCGCTCTTCTGCGGGAAGTAAGACTTGGTGAGAACCTCCCTCCTTATCTCATTCTCAGCCCTAAAGTCTTGAGGAACTTTTGCAAATAACGCGCCAAATTTTTTCGGCTTAAGGTCTTCTTTTACCGAAATGGGGTTGAATTTCACAGAAAATCCATTCTCTATGGGAAAACTTTGAATCGCAAAATTCGAAGAAAATATAACCAGAAATGCGGTGACCTGTGAATGAAAATTAAAAGTATTTACCTAAAGGAAGATAATGTGACAAGATAAGTGAGATGAAAAAAAGTGCTACTTACACGCTCCATATGAATTTTGAGATAGTAAAACCATCACTTTCCGCAGTCAAACACAAACTGAATCTTGTGAAGTAGGGAACACGATTGTTCGTTTGTTTAAAAAAAACAACACATGACACCGGATGTTTAAATGACCACAAACCACGGAAAGGTAAACGATTGATCTAATTTGCATTAAATATACCACAATCCTTTCTCATACGGGGTCACCATTCAGTGAGAGTCACAATAACAAACTTATTATTATCTAGGATGTGCTGAAACTACGTTTAAGGTTCGACCACGATTTATGTTAGCAATTAACGGCTTGCCAACGCCATGACAGTAGAGATAGTGTCATATATCTCAGCGAGATCTTAGAACGGGTGATACAGTTGGCAGCTTTATTTGTACTAGAAAAACAATCCCAAAATGTTCCTTTGTTCCTCCGACTGAATATAACACAATTTGGAAAATGTTTGTGTATCGTGCGGAGCGTGTCGGATATTTATTAGTTTTTGAAATCACGTGTTTGGTTTGATTTCCAATATTTTGATTTCTACTTTGAACTAACAATGCAATATCTAATATGTTATTTTTATTTTCGATTATTTGAGTATCAACTACTTTACCAACTAAGATACAAATTACAATTACATTTGCACCGAAACATCTAAGTCTTCGCTAAATACAGTTATTAGATTTTAAACTAAGTTAAGGGATATATCGGTATAACATAAATCTCGACAATTTAAGGTTAAAGTTACGCGGTAGATGTGTGTTTACTGTTTAAGTAACGCCACAAATTACAGCCTTATTAATGTCGTAGGTGGTGGAATAACCGCCTACACTATTTCATGTATGCCTGCTTGAAAATTTACGATAATAATAGGCACAATTTCTTAGAAAATCTTTAGGAAGGAAAGTTTTGGGGAGTCGTTGGCCTGAAGTGCGACAAGCCCATGTTGGTTGTACCTACGTCCATATGCCTATACCACATTGGCAGGCATCATATCAGGCAAAGATGGGACCGGTTAGGCTAGACAAGGAAGGACCCGATCAATTTAGTCGGTGCAAGCCTGGCATAAGTAACTACGTCAGCATCGAGCCCTCGACGTGGGTTGAAGTTATTAGATTTTCAGCCGATGAACAAAACAAAAAAGGCCGATGCCACATACGTCTATGTCACGTTATGCCATTACTCATGGCAAGTATAGAAAAGTATACATAATAAACAACAATTTTTAATTAGTTTCTATATTTTGAACGAATTCAGACTAGTATCGTGGTTTTGGATACCTGTCGCAGCACTGTGGTTGATATTTATGTTCCCAATTCACTGGAATTATATTGTACACGGAACTTAATAAAGCTTATTTTATAATACTGAATTAAAATGAATATTTATACTAATTAATATTCATGGGTAATTAGATCAAACAAAATTATGTGCCGTAAGATCGAATTTTCTATTTATATGTCAAATGCAATATGCAATCCATGCGAAATCGAAAATAATATTGTTGGATATTAACAAACATTCATATTAAACTATTTAAAAGATAGTCTACCTGTATTGTAACCCCGCTAGGAAAACAAATACCTAATAGAATAGAATAATTTATGCTACATTTTCCATTCTGATTTGACTAGTGAAAGACATGAAAAAACAAAGGATTCACAATTACTAATAATCAAGTATAAGGGGCCGATGCCGCTATTTTAAGTCAGTGAGTGGCAGGTTAATGAACGTTCCAGTGTACTTGTTATTGTGCCTAATTTTCGTATTCAGATAAGAACAGTCACTATCAATCCTACAATGACAACAGTGGCAAGTAGGTGTACATTTGTCATTACTAAAACTATCTGCTACTAACAAGTACACTGGAACGTTCATAAACCTGCCACTCACTGTCTTAAAATAGCGGCATCGGGCCCAAGGCAAATAAATTGCACGTCACATGCTGGAAGACTTAGTTATTTGGTTATGTGGAGCCCCAAGGGTTTATTTTTTTACTTTATATTACAATAATTGACGGTCGGATACCGAGAAACTTACCTGTAAGAGAAAGGATGGAAATGACACAAATAACATATACCTACACACACCGACACCCTTCTTTTTACGTTGGCTTACTAAAAAAAGTACATTATAAAAATTTATTGATAATTATGAATTTATTTTGTTATGTTTTATTATTTACTATTATTCGTTAAAATTTTATTTTTGTTTCTAATTCACTCACATCCATCTATCCCGAGCGAAATGAGCAGTAACCACACGACTTTTTTTTTATAATTACATTTTCGTCATATCTTTCGAATTGACTAGTCCAAAAAGTTATATAACGGTAATGAAGCAGTCTTGAATATAAAGTATTTTATTTTGATAAGGATTAATACAAAGGTACAAATAAAGACGCTTTTCTAGAACGTCATAAAAAATAAGATTTTTTTTTTAAAGAAAGACTTATTGTGACATAACTGTAATAGTTAAACATATGCTGTCCCGACAGTTTTTGTAGACAATGATAATATATGTTTTGCAAAATCGTAGTACATTATTTTGTTCTATCATCAATAGTTTTAGCAGCGCACGCGATGAAAGGATTTTTCTAGGCCAATTTTTTACGACTTGGGTTACGTTACTTAGTTTAGTAAGGATCTCTAATCTTTTCTAGCAAAAAATATAGCATACATATTTTATCACTCAAGGTGAATGTAGCTTTCTAAATGTGAAAAAATAATAGTTTAAAAACTTATTTTCCTATTCCGGACGACCGACGGCTAGTTCAAAAACGGAAACAATGTAAAAATCGGTCCAGCCGTTCTCGAGTTATAAATGGTGTAAGCAACACGATTTTTGACTTTCTTTAATACTATATATAGATATAGGTATAGATTTACTTGATAAGAGCATAGTCCGGTCAATTTATACATCCGAGGTTACAATATTTCACACCCAGCTGAAAATTAGGATTGTTTAAAACACCATTACAAATTAAATGTAAATTAATAGACCTCTACCAATTTTCAGCTGCGTGCGAATTATTGAAACCTCACCTGTAATTTTTGGTCTAATTTGACCGGACTAAGCAGTCATTTTTTTATAAACTCCCCAGTAAATCTGTCAAGTCAATAGCAAAATTATCACACCAAGCAGTAGAATTTATAATATAATACGTAACTTTAGTTACGTACCATAAGGGTACGGTTTATATTTTTTCAAGAGACACTTTTCTCAATTTCAATTGAAAAAATAATAGTTAATTATGAACCATAAAAATGTCATTATTGTTATTTCGTTGTCTCTTAAAAAAGAAGAATATATATAAGCATCAATTACACTTTTCAGTAAATCAGTATAGGATAAACGTCGATATCGACTAACATCACTATAATATCGATAAAAACTTCGACACTTGTTACTTCCCTAATTGTGTACGTTTTAGTCTAACCGTCCCTCACCTCTTGTCGCCCCCCGAAGTCTGCGATACAAAAAACTATGACCGATCGACGTTTCGTATTCCGCTGTTTTTTCCTAGAAATCTAATCCGATTAAAATATTTTTGGTATCAAAATTTAAAGGAAGAATAGATCTATGTCTCTATTTTTTTATTTTATCTTAAAACTTTTTCAATTTTCATCGGTAGTCGTCTGGTAAGGTATCTGGTAGGTAAAAACGGGGTATTTTTTTGGGTTTTCGGAACGTCATATTTATGTGTGTAATATATTTTTTGAAAAAAAAAAATGATAGGGACATGCCTTCAGTAGGCCTACATTTTTAGAAATAAAAACGATTACTCTAGAGGAATTATCCAGGAAAGGAATAGAAGAATACGTTTGTATGGAAAAAAATGCAGCCCGTCTACGCTCTTAAGATAATTTCCCACGAGAAAGCAGGTGGCATCAAAACTAGTGCATATGCTAAGTGCAGGTTTTCTTTGAAGCTTTTCATTTTTCCCACTATAATACATGCATAATATCGATTAACTAAATGTTTTTATTTGCCGTATTAAATAATATTATTATAAACATAGGTTTATCTCTTGAAAATATAACTCATATGCTGACATGAAACAACAGCGCGTTGCAAAATGGCGTTGGCTAACCCACTTTAAAATGTGAAAGACTGTTTTATTTGATATAGATTGTGTTTAAAAAGTACTATAATATCGTAAATTACTAAACTTTTAAACGGAAAGTTAGGAAATCGATTAAAATATCGGTTTACGATCAAAGTTGGTCGGAAGTATCTACTTTTGTGCCTTTAAATGGTCGAACAGGGTTTTTATTATATTTGCTTCATAAACAAATATGGAGTGTTGTGGCGCAAATTGGGAGAGGCCTATGTCCAGCAGTGGACTATGATTGGCTGAATGATGAAAATGATGAAACAAATATGGTGCTACAAAAGAAAGATAAACAAAAAAAAGTTCATTGAATACACAAATATAGGTAAATTATTGTTAACTTAATTAACACATTTTCTTGATCCTCATTTTTAATGTATCTTTAGGTACCTTACAAGGAGATTGGCTAATAACCTAACACAATTGTGACAAAATAAGATAAAAATAATATTAAACAGAGTAAATATGATTTAGGTTAAAATAATATAAACAGCGTCCGGTAATTTCCCACTGTACAAACATCAAAGTTAAACAGTTTACTAACCACAAAATTATTCAGCCCAATCTAAACTTTAATTTACACTTATAATATTAAATTAAGAGTAATTTTACTACCTAACAGTTTAGTATTCATACAACCATTGTAAACAATATTCATTTTCTCTTTGATATTAAAAAGAGAAAACGTAAACAAATCTAACTATCTATGATAACAATCTGTTTTTCCATTTCTCCAATATGCAGACAAATAAACGGTATTTCATACGAAACGTTCTCAACGTTCTTATTTTGAAATGTTTCGAATCTAAAAAGGTGTACGTATGTAAGTGCTGTTACGTCATTACTACACTCTCATCGATATTCGTCGACACGCGCTAGATAAAACTAAAACCCAACTCTATTAGTTGCTGCATAATGGATACTTAGAAATCAATGGATATTATAGTAACCTGAATTCGGAATATTCTTTTTTTAATTAATTGTAATCTAGAATTGAAAGGAAAAGTTCCTTGTGGGTTCCAAAGAAGTTTTATAGAAACTCAAAAATCAGATTTACATTCAATTTCTCGACTCGGTATCCAATGAAATTTTGGCTGTCAAAAATATGTTACTTCAAAAATACATCTTTCAATTCTGAAAAAAATCCACATCATTAGATTATGCAACTTTCTAGAATTTTTTATGTAACCAACGGTAACATTTAATTTTGAACTACACACAATCTATGTCATACCCACGTAGAAATAACGATGTTTACATTGAATCCATCGATATGACACGTGAAAGTGGAAGTTAAACAATTCTCATAATAATATTATACTTTTCACCCTAAATAATGTTCTAAGGTGTCGTTAGTGTACTTTAATATGTAAACTAGACATTAAAGTTACAGATACTGCGCTACAATGCTGCGAAATATTGCACTTGGAAAATATTAAATACATAAGTGTATTGTTTAGCCCACTGTTCTAAAAATACGACAAATAGAATTTAATTATGACTAAAACCAACAGAAGTTTATAGATCCTGGCCCTCGATTCCTATCAAAAGTTTTCTAATTCAAAACTTTGTGTCCGATAGTAACGTCGCAAGAGGTATAAAATAAGTTAAAATAAAGCAACGCTGCAAACTGTAACAGTCTGTAGTCGAGCTCGTATGAGATGTCGTAAAAAGCGCGGGGTGAAGCCGCAGCCTGGATTTATTGCAATTTCTGTATCTTGTGCACACGTGTAGTCGCCGAGATTTATACGCAAAACATACATAAAAAATACGCGTTGTTTGAATAATAGTAGTACTAGTATCATATCGAATGTTGTTGAACCTGCTCGTGGCTGAGCGCGCTTATTCCGTTTGAGTTCACGACGCAGTACCCATCAGTATGTGATGTAGGCCTTTGATGGTTTCATGTCACAGGACATCAAAGTAACAAATTAAATGTGTTACAAACATATATGTAGGTACTAAACATCGTTTTTTTTCTCGACATGCTTAGTGTTATGAGAATTGAATTAAATGGAAGCCCGATAATCCCACGAGTAGACACGTGTTCTTAAAAGCAACTATATTATGTAAAATACGTATTTCAAAATGGCTCCAACGTTTTACTTGCATGTAAACTTTTGTCTAGGGTCTAGTAAAGATTTTATGGGTTATAAAACATAGCGGGATCAGTCGTTGGATAAGCCGCGTTGAATAACAGCGCATGAAGATAAAGTTAATGCGTTTGGGTGACGTCACAACCCTCCTGCCCTCTCACGACGGCCACAATGCTTCGTGTAAACTAATATATGGAACTAATTTATTAAATGGACGTAGCTGAAGCTCGGACCCTTACAGGACACTTTCTTAAGGGGATTTAGTTAATATAACAAGGTGTAAGACGTAGACAAGTTGCCTTTAACAAACTTTATGTAGGCTTTAGAGCTGAGTGTCCAGACTTTCATTTTAGGTTAGAACATTTTTTATGAGGAGTGGTTTGAATCAATTTTCGCGAACACAACTTGTATTTTGCGCTCTTTACTTACCTTTGCTGCATCTGTTTCATTCCGTACCTTAAACTGGGATCTTTATTTTCAGCTTAACTTCTTACTGGTCTCGCTAGAATAAATATATTCCCAAGTCTGTGCCGAACAACGCTCGTTAAACGGTTTTGATGAGTCAAAGCAATTAACAAACAAACATGAACAACCGACAAACCGGATAATCCTCAGTTTAGTTAAATGAATTGAGTGCCCAATAGCTTAAAGGGTTTTTTCGGGGTTGGAGTAAGCCACTAGCCGCTTTCAGTCAAACACAGAGCGTTCCTGAATGAAAGATTAATTTGAGCCAATGCATTTCAACTAACGCGGTGCTTTTATTAGCATCGTTTACTATGCAAATAAATTCAATAAATAGTCTTTACTCTCCATTTTATATTCTCATAGACTCGACTAGATTCCGTAAATGCTTGAATATAATACTTACCTTAAAGAAAGGGTAATTTTTTTCTATCCCAAATTGAAATTTCCTGAATTTGCTTCATAACTGTAGCGTAAAACAATAATATAGTCAGATAAACAACGCCATGACATACAATCGGTAAAATGTAACAAATGAATGTGTGTTCACAAATACAATAGGTCGTAATGATTAAGTGTACAACAATAGCATATTAAAATTTAACCAACATCGATCATTTCAATACAATTTTAATACAAATAAACCAATGAACCGCAATGTTTTGTAGATTTACGTTTTCAAAATAAGAATAATTTGATCCGCATAAAATATAGGTAACTAAAAGTCCTTAATTCCCGTCTTGTCAATTCAAACAACAGTAGAGTCGAAACACATCGAAGGGTAAATGTAAAGTTTTATCAGACAATTAATTCATAACTCAACAATATAATAGTCATATTCCCTTTGAGATAAAACAAGATATATTTTTAATGTCACCGATAGCTTAGCTTATGAAGGGCAGTTTATAATGCAACTGGGAAATCGCCCAAATGATGTGGAAATTGCCTAAATTATGTGAACACTATTAAAAAGTTTAATTAACTTCATGCAACCATGGGTAATGCGAGGTACGGCCACATCAAAAGGTGTGACGTATTTGGTCCACGTTTAATATGCTAATATGCGTGTTACATCTAACATTCCGTGCTATGTACGAACAGTGACAAAATATAATAAACTTAATCAGATTTAGTCTCATAAATATTCAGTGGCAAGAATATTGGTTTTCAGTTTTCAGTAGTTTTCTAGTGTAAAGGCTATTTTGTTTTCAACTCGCAACATTACTTATTGCATTGAAATGTGTTCGGGAGTTTTGTAAATGTGATTGTGTTTAGAGACTTTTACTGACGGTACATAACTCTACCACGTACACAACCAGCCAAAAAATTATTCTATGCAATAAAGTTCATTAAAACGACCTTCACTAGGCTGATGATCAAATAATCATAAAAACAGTCATTGTATTTTATACAAAGGCGTATGTGACTACTTTATACCGTGATACACGATACCCTCATGAGAGGAGACGCGGGCAACAGCTATGGCATATAAACTATAAAGTAGGACACCAGGAAAAGTGTACAAGGTATTTAGATAAGAGTCGAACAAACAGCGGAGGGCGATAGCTTATGACAAAACCTACCAAGAACACAACATATGGTAAGGTTACAATCCCTCCTGTTTCTTTTACTCTTTACCAGACATCCTGTATGTATTTACCGGACGTGACTTTACCGAGATGTCTAAGTAAGTTAATATTTCTAAAATAAACAGACTAAGTTCTCCAAGACCATTTAGTATAACTTTCCTTAAAACTTAGGTCGTTTGACATTTACTGGTAAACGATAAACAAAGTGGACAAAATGGCCCTCACATGTGACGTCAACAAAAAATGTTTAGTGATAGTTGATGGCGGTGAATAACGCACTTTCTATGTATCTGTCAATCCAAATCAATTCCAGTTAAAAGCCGAAACCTGTTATTTAAAATGAAGCGTATTTGTGACTTCCATATGATTTGATTTGCGTTAAAAATGAATGTTGTTTATTTCGAACGATGTGGATTTCGCCCCGTGAGTAATCTCTCTCGAGAATTTTTCCGATGTCTTTAATAATGTTTTTATTTTCTAAAGACGATTCTTTTTTTACCTGCCTTTATAAATATGCCAGCAATTAGAGAGTCTATAAATAACTTTAATAAGTCTTATTTATATTTTTGTTCATGAAAAATATATTCGGTAATTTGAAAGTGACCCGATAGGCTCAGAGGTCGCTTTTTTATTCAGCAGACGACAATAATTTTTATGTTTGTATATACTTTATTCAGAGGTAATATCATATTGTAAAAGCTATTTGTTTCGGCCATTTATTGGTCATATTAATAAATTATTCATTAAAAGTATTTGCGAAGACAATTCCAATAATTTTCGATACACAACTAACCGAAAACTTACAGTATTCTTCTTACATTAATAAAAACAATACAACATTTTCTTTCTCCTTCCTTTATACAGTTTTATTAAACATACCAAATACGAATTAGATGTAAGCTCTACTAAATTGACTTAACGGACAACATTGCAAGCTATACCTACCTACGTATAATAAATTTAGGTTCATTTATACCACAGTTTCCGTACCGTAACCAACGTCTACGAACGAGACTCATATTGTATTGTCCTCTGTCAGACGGCCACTTAAAATGATTTACATGCAAATGATATATCACAGGACAGACTATGTCGGTTTCAACAAATTAGGCAGGCTACAGGGCGTAGTTATGGAAATTCTTTTAATATCTCATTTATTTTTGGGAAAGTAATGTTCTGTTAAATGAGATTTTTGTGATTACAGTTCTGTAAATGTTTTTATTCGGATTAATGACAGAGGGTGCTTAAAGGAAATACTGATTGTCCTAGATGTTTTATTTTTGAAGACCACAGTTAAAAACTTTAAATATTCCTTCCTTCAAATACAATCAAATTCCTACATAAAAAAATATTATAGGTACTCAAGTAACGAATTACAAACGTAGGAGTACACAGTTATGTTTGATATTCAATAAGACGATGCTACAACGTTCATTAATTTAAATTGAAAGTAGATACCCTACATATTTACCGTCTAGACTGTTCCTTAACAGTTTTGTTTACCAGCCAGTCTTCAAACCTTTTAGAAACGTATTTGGGACGTCTGACTAAATATGTACAAAATATTCAAATATAATTTTCATTTAAACAGGGGTTGATTAACGAATGCGGTTATAAAATGTATAAAATGATGACGAAATTATTGACTTATTTTCCGTTTATTCTTTAATTATGTCAAACTTTGCTTCTTGAATATAGATTAAACAGGGCATTCATGCTTGTGTAGCTGTCTGTTCTTAGTTATAAGGCAAGGCGAACAAACCTTTTGTTTGTAACGCACCGCGCTAAATTTCAAACATGCGTTACGAGCCACGTGACTGGCTCGTCACCAAAAACCGCGCTTTTGAGGTGATCGACGAGCGAGCTTTACCACCGAGCCAACAAAACCAGGGTAAAGCTCGCTCGTCAATCAAGACTATATTTGAATTGTATACAACAGTTAGATTAAAACCGTTCTTCACTTGCAAGGACAAGCGTGCTGTGTTACCGGAACATCTAGATAAGCTAAGATGGTCCAGATAATTACGTAATTTCCTTTTGTTTGAGGTCAGTTGGCTTTGCCCTGTACCACTGAACTATTAACCAGTGGGTCGAATACGTTTTAATTTGTTACTAGTGGCGTCCCGCGGTAGTATTCGCGTAGTTTCCTAGCCTGTGTACTTATCGAAATAAAAATGCGAATATAATCAAATATCTTCAGCAACTTTCCAGAGCTGAAGTACTAATAAAAATGGAGATGAATCACAAAGTAATGTATGTAGTCTTGGGAAAGAAACATTGTTTAAAAAGTAGGATGTATTGTAACGAAAAAATACTAACGGTATTACAATGCGAATATACCTTAGAATCAATAAAGGTGACGGATATAGGTCAGCCTTTTAATTAATGGAATGAAAAAAAGCTTCAACAATCTTATTACCGCTACATTATATCATCATAATCATCGTTTAAAAACCAAATCACAGTATTGGTCTCAGAAAACAAGTGGTAATACGTAATAAACAAACGCAGTAAAAAATGTAATCAGTCCGAAGTGTCTTTAATCTCCGCTGTGTTGCTTTTAATAATGAAATGAAACCGTTTTATTAAAAGTCTGGATACAGGAAGATCGCAGATATTTTTTTCAGAATACATTACCTATAGGTTATAGCAGTAAGCAAGTATAACAAACTACATATTCCACGTCCGTGATTATGACACCTGCAAAAGCGTCGAAACTTCGGGAACTAAAACTTAAATATACCGCGATAGAATCCGTTTAAAAAGTAGTTTTATTAATATTCAATGAAATGGATAATATTGGTTTAATTTTAACGACATTCTAACTGGTGCCCAAAATACTAAATCTACGGTTTGTCACTGACCTGTTAAAGTTTATTCTTAAATATTTATTAACAGTCTGTAAACAGGAAGCTAAATTCACTGACAACATTATTACCATCAGTTGATCCATTAACTTTCACACGCCACATAAATAAGTAATAAAAACTCAAAACAAACATTTCTTTAACTTTATATTTCATTTTATTACTACTTGTATTATATAATTAAGTGTAAATAACACATATTATTACATAACAACGTTGCATAATTAAATGTAAAGAAATTTAGATACATCTGTTATTTATGGACACAAAACTAGTTTGATCTCTCCGTCACACATAGACATAGTTTTGGGCTGTTACATAAACTTTTATAGTAAGTAGTAAGTATATATTCAAATGGCGTGCTTAACAAAGTTTATTCTGTTATTTAACCGTAAATGCGGTGATAGCGTCACTGCTGAACCACCGTATTACGAGCGTAAAACCACAACAATGTTAAACTTAACCAGCGCATGGTATTTACAAAAAATGGCTATTATTGAACCACACATCATTTGTTATTCACCCCTTTGACATCAATTTATCACATAGGTACACCTGTTTGGTATCAATTTAGAACACGTAACTTATTTATTTTTGTTTATTCGAATGAACAGAAATTTACAACCAACAACGGAATACTTAACTATTTATTTTAAAATTAAATTAAATGTCAACAAATTATGTAGCGCCGTTATGAAAAGTTTTGCTAATTACAGAAGCCATGTAGATCAGACCTTTGAAGTCATGTTTATTATTATGAACAAAACAAATAAATTACTTAACTAACTTAACGGAAACTTTGGCTATTGGGGTCAACAAAGTTATCACAACCTACTGGTATGGTTAATTAGATAATATTATCTCACTGTATCAGGTATTTATAAACAAACATACATTCAATAACAGATCTGAAAAAGTTAAACACAAAAATTAACAACTCGCACATCTGGGCGGAAAATAATCGTATTTCGCATAGCCAAGAAAAATGACAAAAAATAGTAATACTAGGTATACGGACGAAATATTGATATAATGTCATCCCAGAAAAACAAATTCATAAATTATTGCAGACGCCTGAAAAAATTACAAAATTACATTATACAAACAAAAACGGACACCTAAATTAAAAAAAAAAATTGCGACATCATTAAAATTAATTTACAATAAATAACATTCGATACATTGTGTAGCTTGTTTGACAAATCAATTAAAATAATTGTTTGTTTATTTGTCATATACTTAATTGGTGAACAAAACTATTTAATGGAATGCGATGCTTAGTGTTAAGGTTCGATAAAACGCGTAACAAAGTAAGATCTTTATTGTACTTTCTTCAGTACCTTAATATTTAATCTAAAATTTATGTCCGTTTACGAGGCCTGGTTCCAGGGGTACGACACTTTGCACTGAGCCTGTTTTGTCAATTTCCTCGTTGACCCGCGCAGCGAAATTCAATGGGTTGCCATTGTACTTAACGAAGAATACCTCATGTTCCGATGGCACTTTCTTTGGAATGATTTGTTGTGTATCAGGGTTCTTTACCAGAACATAAATTAAGGTCTTATGTTCTACCGCACCAACACCATTTGGCGATTGCGCTAACTGCAAACGTGCCAAATTCGATTTCGAGTCTTGTGATGGGACCTTTATAAAAATGATTTTGTAATTCTTTTTCACTGGAGGCGCCGGTTTCCCAAATCTTTGATCTTCTATCTCTGGTGGAGGCGCATGGAAATATATGTGTTTAAATATTGCTTGATTAGCAGATCCTTGTTGCGAAAATGCAGTATTCAAATTGTTGGATCCAGATAGTGACTGTACAAAACCAGTGTTTGTTGTACCTGAAGAAGACTGTGCTACATTGGTACTAGCAGAAGATGTGGGGGGATTAGCGAAACCCGAACTTTGAACATAACCGTTGTTAAAACTATCACTACTGGATGACTGGACACTTTGTGCAACACCGCTATTCAAATTAGAAGTACCCGATGGTATTGTATTATAAGCATTGCTGAAACTGCTGCTTCCAGATGATGCTATTCCATTCGAATAGCCATTACTAAAATGGGAATTGGATACAGGTTGGACAAAGCTACTACTAAAACCTGCACCTTGTGATGTTAATTGACTATTGCCGCTGGCAAAACCGTTTCCGCCATTTTGTGGTGAACTGTATGAGTATCCACTATTCAAATTGGAGCTTCCAGTTTCAACTCCATTTCCGTTAGTTTGTAGCAGACTTTGTGAGAATCCAGTGTTCAAATTTGAACTAGCAGAGACTGATGCAGTTTGACTATTACTACTGGCAAAACTGTTTCCGTTATAGAGTGGTAGACTTTGCGAGAATCCGGAGTTAAAGTTTGAACTAGCTGATAAAGATGAAGATTGAGCATTACTACTGGCAAAACCGATTCCACTGGATTGTGGTTGATTGTATGAGTATCCGTTATTCAAATTGGAATTGGCTGCTAATGATGAAGTGTGAACATTTCCACTAGTGAATCCAGTACTAATACTGCTAGATTGTGGCAGGCCGTTTGAGTATCCAGAATTTAAATAAACGTTTTGCGTTGGTGCATATGATTGTGCAAAACCATTATTTAGGTTGACAAAAGCATTGCTATTAAAACCAGAGCCAGCAGCTGATACTGTTATCTGCGGTGTAAAAGACTGTGAGTAACCAGCATTTAAATTGACTCCAGACGATGTCGAAGATTGTACAATACTATTTGTATTACCACTAACTATTGGTGAATTATACGAGTAACCACTATTTATAGGTGAGTTGGACGATGGTGCCAAAGTTTGCGTGTAACCATTGTTCAAAACGGTACCGGCAACTGGTTGAATACTCAAAGGTGCTTCAGTTTTAACATTACTGGGTAAACGCTCAACGTCCTTATTTAAGTAAATGTAGTCCTTATACGATACCGAGTGTGATAGCGGTTTGTCATGATCGTCAGTTAGGGGCCTGCTATGGAAGGTTGGAGAATGTCCTATTGTAAAAGGCGCAGGTTGATTGATTGATCCACTCGGTGCATTGTATTGGTAACCAGCGTCAGCTAACACCACGGTGACCACTGTTAGCACCTAGAACAGGAACAACACTCCATATTAGATCACATCACATTTCAACACTTCCACTATGGATTTATTTAAAAGTTTTTTAATATGTACGGGACTAACCAACACTCGTAACATCTTGGTAACCAAAACACGCACCAAATGATGATGTTCGGCCTAGTGACAATATTTATAAACACTTTCTCTGATATAAAATGTGCCTAAGGTTTGCTAATTTTGTATAAATGATGAGATTCGATTCGATCACATTTCCGGAGTCGGTAAGGTAGCGACTGCGTGTCAAAGGTAGCGGGAACCGGTTCCATGGCGACAAACCAAGCTTTCATTTTATTTATTTAACTTTACATCATGGTCAATAAATAAATTAATGCTTTCGTTTGTATCTTTGTACATCTGATATTTAAAACTACTTTTGTCGCTATAAAGAAATTCACATGCAAACATCTTGTTCAGACTTCAGCCATAATCAGACTTGTTCTTACTTCCAATTAGGCCGGTACAGTCCAGCTTAGTGACATAATAACAGCCCGCTTTCCGCTCCACCGCGGTACGGAACCGCATGTTTAAATATTAAAAATCCACAGTTTAAATCACCCGTGATACTCAAAACTCATAAATATTTAAATACATGTGATAATGCGACAGTTTCACACGGAGCGACGATGTTAGAAACCCTCGGACAGTCGGAAATTTAGGTGATTCGGACCCGGCCCATGGTTATGTAAAACTGATATGCCGATCAAAACAAATTTCACATCGTATAAAAATGTCATATTCTACCTATTCGTCTCTCAATCAACTTGAACTCCTGCTCATAGTACGGGCAGTTTAAAACTTTAAAATAATAACATTCCCAAACGCAACACTGGCATTTACTGGAATCTATGTGAATTTTGCGTAAAACAACATTTTCCGTCATTCTGTATGCGAACAATGAATTCAATCCGAACCCAGGTGCTGCTTGTAATTGGATCCGCTCACATAAAATGTCGCATAATACCTCTTAAGGTATAATGTTACCTGCATACTATACATACCTATACCTTAAGAGGTGAGACTTTAACCGACCTCAAAAAATGAAGGTACTCAATTCGACTGAATTTTTATGTTTGTTACCGCAGAACTTTTGACTGGGTGAACCGATTTTAATGATTCTTTTTTTATTTGGTAGCTGGTGCTTCCCGTGTGGTCCCATTTATTTTGGTCCAGTTTTGACAGTGAGATCTATAAGAAATAAATTTAAGACTTATTTTGATGTCGGTTTTTTTTTTGTTGTGTGTATATAAGTAAATGTTGACTACAATATTTCTCTAACGTACCTAAAGCATTTGTGTTATGGAATCAGAGATAACGAATGTACCCGAGACAATGTAGGAACTTGGTTTTCTCCATTCCGGGACATCAAAGCTAGCGACTCTTCGACCACGGAGGACTTTAAAAAAATATAGAATTTATCAAATAAACTTAATAACAACTTCATAGTCGATAGTCGAGTGCAATAGTTGGTTGCAACTTTATACAAATTTAACCGTAGCTCTAAATTGAATTAAAGTTGTGTGTTTAAAACGATTTTCTTTTATTAGGTATGTAACTGAAATGCTTTTTTTATTTGTTACAGTTACGGAAAAGGAAATCCGGCTTTGGTATGTATGAAATACGAAAATAATACTTTTTACTCCACACCGATTTCCTCTGTCCTGGGGAAGGTGGAGGAGGTTAAAGTGGGACTGTGTTCCTTTCTTTGAAAAAATACTTTTAAATTAACTCTAACTTCCTCTTTGTATGAGAAGAAATCTTTGCCAACATTGGGACGTATGCGAACCTGTATTGTAACTGTAATTTTGTATATGTTTAATGTTGTCTAAAAAAATTTAAGTTGTAAATAAAGTTCAGTTTAGATTGACTAGTAATGTTGAAAAAGTCAGTTGTAGTGCAAACTGAAATTTATATATAAGCTTTATTGTTGATCTTCCTAAAACTCGTGTTTGTTTACATGCTTGGCTTATAAATTGCGAAGGCAGTTTATGTAATTAATGTGATGTTTCTTTTTAGGCATAAAGGATTTCTGAAGGACTGTCCAAACGGGCTTCTCACTGAACAGGTAAAAATGTTTACATAAATTAAAAACTCCCAATTAATTTAGCAACAATTTAATTATCCTGGAAGATCCTTGACCTTTTTCGGTGTCTATTGACGTTAATAATTATTAAGCTCTCAAAACTAAGCCTTCGTAATTGAATTTGTGACACAATTGAGTTCCTGTTATCGCGAGCTTATGTGTAAAACAGTTTACAAGACCTGATAAAGTACTGCCTTTTTAAACCAAAAAAATGAAGAAGAAAAATACGATATGTTGCCAAGGCCTTTTATCGCCATCCTTTGAATAAAACCTTCTTGAAATTAGCATACATTGCATTCTGTATTTTCCACAAACTCATATGTTCTGAATATTATTTTCCAGGGATTCATTAAGATCTACAAACAGTTTTTCCCGCAAGGTGACCCCAGCAAGTTCGCCTCGCTAGTGTTCAGAGTGTTCGACGAAAACAATGTAAGTGAATGGCTTTTAAACTGACCTTTTTAATTAACATTTATTTGTTGGATACGTAAGTTCTTCATTGTTTTTACTTTGTGCACATGGCATTTTTGAGTGCATTACCTAAAAATGTAAACGAGAAGCATGAACAATTCCCCATTTTTTTTTTCATTTTTTTTTATTAGACTTATGATTTATAAAGCATAAGTCTAATAAAAAATATCAGTTTGTCTCTACTAATTCATAAATCTCTACTAAACTGCCATAGTTCACATCGAGAAGAAATCGATATAAAAATGTTTCCGTGTTTTTACATAATCGACCAGAGATTATGGCCCTTAATTGAAGTTAGATAACCGACTGCAGTGTTCAATATTCATGTGCCCATTAGAAAATATTCGAATGGAGATCGTTCGCAGACTTGTTAACGTTTAAATTCATTATACGAGAAGATATGAAATTAATTGCATTTCATCCCTCGACAATGTCTGTCTTATGCAATCAACTCCTGACATATATTGGAAATAGATTTACTGTGTACTGAACGGGCCAAATACTATACGTATTTCCTTAGTTTAGTTAAGTATCCATTATTTTAGTAAATAAATATTTGACATTTCTGGTGTAAATCAATTGACTATCGCCACGCGATTGCAAACTATCGTATGACATCAGTCCTATAATACAATTATTTATTAAAAAAGAAGTTTATATTTAGAATAAAATACACTTGACAGTTAAAACCTCTTTGGACTAACCAGCTTGAGTCTCATGCATGGCATGATAGTGGCCATCTTAGAGAAATTACTAAAGCAGTGGCCATATTAGCCTGCTGTTACTGACTACTTTTTAAGCCTATGAGCCTTCTATTATACTTCACACGTCCCCTTTATCGCAGACATATTGTCTAGCAAACTGCCGCCCGGACACAAAACCACAAAGCTCACATATTCATAACATAAACTCAAAAACCAAATATCTCCCTTTTGCAAGGTTGAAACATTGTTCTACCATCAGACTAAAGAGGACCCGCATCGAAATCTATTTTTTTTAAATCAAGTCCTTGATATCTTAGTTTTTTTAGATTGAAAATGCATGTTATTATCTTCTGAAATAATGACCGATACGAAAGTTTCTTATTAATGTATCGGTTTAAAAAGAAGGCAACGTAGATACATACTGTTTAAACCATTTTATTTGATATTGTAAATATGCATGAATGGATCCCATGACCTGAATGAGAGACAAAGGAGTTCACATCTAATCGCCCGTGTTTATCGTATTAGATCACACCTATTTAATCCAGGAATTCGATCCTACCATCAGCACAATATATAGCAGCATACACTTTCTTTTGTTTTATTCTCGTAACACGATTTTGATCATATTTTGTGAAGAGTGTAATCTAATATATTACCTCCTTACGTTTCAGGATGGCTCGATTGAATTCGAAGAGTTCATACGAGCTTTATCGGTGACGTCACGGGGAAATCTGGACGAAAAGCTACATTGTACGTTGCCATGATTGTTAAAGTATTAAGATCTCTCGCTTGCTTATTAGAAATCAACGTATCAAAATTTTATAACCAATAAATAACAAATTAATGTTTTCCCAAACGAAATAAAATAAAAAATCAGTGAATTAATTCATTTCAGTTTCAATTATGAAACTGTCTGTTATTTAATCAAAATAATCCCTTTGTAGCAACAGTACGGATACCAAATGATATAACTACAAATAAAATACATCCCGGAACTAAAATTGCTATATGGCTCGAATTTCCCATGATTTCCAATGGTATGGTAAATTTATGTGGGGTAATTGTGAGTATAAATTTCAGGGGCCTTCCGCCTTTACGACGTGGACAACGACGGGTACATCACGCGGGACGAAATGTATAATATAGTCGACGCGATCTATCAGATGGTGGTAAGTATAACTTCCCTTTTGTAATAAGGAACCAGAAAGGTACAAAGGGTAGCTCTTACGTAACCAGATTTTATTTATTGAATAGGTTCTCCTACCATCTCATCATCAGGTTCAGGATCAGGTTCTTCCACCGTTTAACACACATTATTAAAGAAAAACAAATGAATCATTTAGGATTTGGCTGTTAAAAAAATGCTTTGGTATCAAGTTTACAAAGACTGAAAACTTAAATAGTATAGTTTTGTTCAATACTTTCTGCAAAGTGAATGTTACGTAGTTAACGAGTGCAATACGTTTGTAAATATTAAATTATCTTATTACGTTTTATTCCCGATCCCAAAAAGTTAGCTGCAATTTACTTCCCCTCCTTATCGTGATTAAAATAAAGATATAATCTCGATCGATTTTCGACGATTTTCTAAACGAATTATACTTTCGCATCCATGGTATTTTATGTGAGTTAAAATTAGGGAGCGTCCACATCTGACGAACGAGCATTACACGAGCTGCTCGCGAGCATGCCGCGAGTGGTGCGCGCACGTCAGTCAGACGGCGTAATTAACACCAGTGCGTTCGCGGCAAGCCCGCGAGCGGCTCGCGAACGGCTCGCGAACGGCTCGCGAGCAGCTCGCGAGCTGCTCGTGTAATGCTCGTTCGTCAGATGTGGACGCACCCTTAGGATGACATTTATTATAAGTGCAGATTAAACATCAAAAATTGTCTAATATCTGGTGACCCCGAATATTTATTTAATTTATATATTCTTTTCTCTGTCTTCCTCACGACGAGGTATCATTACGGATTTTGACTTATAACCTAATGCGATGGTGAAGTCGCTGAAGTGACATAATACATTTTCTACACACCAACCTGTTGTATTTTGACCATTTATCTAAACTCAGATCATAATGTAACACCAAACCAACATCAGTGACGAAGGCCCTTTAATAATTATACTCGCAGCGCCTTCAAGCTTCATTAGCAAATTAGAATTTACTCCGACATCTGCCGATGAAGCTTTTGAAATGGTTTATAGTTGGCTGAACCAGTAACTAGCGAAATTGGAATACCATTTATTCGGAGCCATTCAATCTGCCAGTGTTCTCATGGTTGAAGTACCTAATCAGAGATCGTGTTGGTGTAACTGGCAGGTTACAAGGAGATCGATCAAAACATGTTCAGATTTTTAATCACGATTTTTTTTGCAAAAAATGTAAAAAACTGCAGTAAATTACAATAAGGTAGCACATATATTGCTATGATACAAGTAGCAAGCAATATTTATATTTGTGACTTCTGTGGAATCAAAAAGAAGAGGTTGAACGATGTTTGAGAGAGAATTTAATAAAAAAGTTGAAATATAAGAGAGTGAATGAATGAGAGTCCTTTACCAAGAAGTGGTATAAAAGAGCTAAAATATCCTTAACTTTTTTCGTAATCATTCCGAAACGTGCAAAAAGTTATCGTTGTCCAATTTGACGTGTTTTCTCTTTTTAACCGACTTCAAAAGACGAGGTTCTCAACTCGAATGTATGTTTTTTTTTGTGTAGTTAAAAAAACAAAAATTCTTACCTCTCCATCATTTCTTACATCTCCGGCAGTTGTGTCCCCAATAAACCTTGAAGTCGGTTTCCTTTACATTTATGTTCTGGCATTCATTTTCAACCCCATGTTTCCAGGGCCAGACCCCTCTGCCAGAGGATGACAACACCCCTCAGAAGCGCGTCGACAAGATCTTCGACCAGATGGACAAGAACCACGACGACCGGCTGACGCTCGAGGAGTTCCGCGAGGGCAGCAAGGCGGACCCCCGCATCGTGCAGGCCCTCTCGCTAGGAGGCGATTAATCGACGGTCATACTCTCGCCGGATTTCACATTTACTTAGAGAGCTAATATCACTCCGCCGCTTCTGTTTTTTCACTACTCTTTGTCCCCGCACTAGACACTAATCCGGTGTCTCAGCCGCGGGATTTCACATTTGTTGTTGACTTATGTTAGATCTAGGGATTTGGTTTGTTTGGACTTTTAGTCTTGAAGATTTGCGTTAGTAGAACCCGTCTACCTTTTCGTACTTGACCTTAAAATCAATTTATTATAATTTATGAAGTAATATTTATGCTCCTAGATCGTCTTAAAATAAATGATTTACTAAGTTTATGTTTAGTATTTGATTTTTTTAGTTTTATGTCGTTTGGTAACATTGGCGACGGATTAATATTGAAACGTTTTTTTTAATATTTGCCAATATGAACACAGATTTAAGAGCGAGGCTTTGTATTCATTCTTTCTTAATATTTTACACTTTATTTAAAGACTATTGCTATAACACAATAAAAGAAAGTTAAGTAACGACTTTCTAAAAGGTATTCATAGATCATTTGACACAACGAAATTTGTAAGGACAAGTTACAGTTACATTTAAATATTCGGCTTTTTCTTAATTGAACTACTATGGAAACCCAAAATAACATGAATGCGTCTAGTATCAGGATTAGTTAATTTGAGTGAGTATTTAAATCAAAGTAAATCAACTAAGTATGAAATAAGCAGGAAATACCAACTTTCTTTCTTCCGACTTAAATCTCAATCGATATGCACAACGAAATAACAATAAAACTTCTGCACTTGGTCGACGATATTACTTAGGTATACTTCAGAATAATTTATTGCTAAACACCGTGTTGAAAAACAATATTTAGGAAAATACCTCTGATCAAATATAAAACTATCGACATTCAATATTTTTATTACATTTACAATTATAGAACCCGAATTAACGGCTTATGAACCGTTGTATTAAAAATACTTAATTTTCTTTGTAAACTTAGAGTTTTGTTACCCTCGCCATCCGCTTCGTGTTGGCAAATCTAATTAGGCTCTTTCTTAAGTAAATGATGAAAAATATCTTGATAAATAGTGTGTTATGTATCGGACTTGCTGTAACCAGTAATTATAATTATTCATGTACTAAGGATTAATAGACATTCGTTTAATGATTACAGTTAGAGGCCGAGCCCTGCTGGCCCTACACCAAGGTAAATTCGTGCGAGAGAATGACCGGCGACCCACAGTCTGCTGTTGTCTTAACCTTTTAGTTTCGTAGTGCACTACATTAGGTATCTACCTTCTCGACATAACTTTCTAAAATAAGGATTTAAACAACATTTGTCGAACAATCGCCTAATCTTAACGTCATCAACGGTTACATTTTATATTACATCCACAACGGTGTCGGAACGTAGACACGCCGCCGCGCCGTGTGCTGTCACCGGGCCGCGACTCGCGAGCCCCGCTGAAGTAACGCAACTGAATATAACATCTTTTGATATTTTTATGCGTTTTGTCTGAACATAACGTTAACACTTTACTGTTGTTGTTGATAAATTGTTAGTTTTCTAAGTGTTGCGCCCCATTAAAGTTAAATTTGCATTTAAAGACAATATAAAATTTTTGGCTAACATGCGTTTTGGGTTTTTACAGCCCTATATTTAATATTAAAACTTCTCATTAAATTCGAACACTGTTATGGCAAAGCCATAAAATAAATTGTACCTACTTAACGTTTTTTATCAAATATAAAACTTGCACGTCTACAATTTGGAAAAAATCATTGAAGACGGAATGTAACATTGTAACTTATTAAAATCATAAATGAAACATTAAGAATTAAGCGTTGATTCAAAATACTGACTAGATACTTTATTTTAAATAATGTGTAGTAAATTGGAAAACCTATTGGTTGGGAGTCAAAATTCCTAACAATTTGATAATGTAATGAGAAAACTGAAATTGTAATAAATGGTAAAAGTACATAGTGTAAGTAACGGTAATATGGTGATCGTTGAGATGACCGTGATGCGTAGTGCGCAGTTCTTCTGGCGAGTTTATCTGAGACAAAATAAATATCTTACTTATGTGTCTATGTTCATGACAAGTTAGAGCAGTAGTAGATGTAGTCTGTGTAATACATTTTAACTTCGAAGTTACTACACCTCTGTCACGTACGCGAGGCGAGCCGCCGCCGCGCCGCCGCGCCGGCCGGCACGCCGCGGCAAGCACCTTTCTTGGAGAGCACTAATCTTTATATATTATCGTCATTGCCAAATATATAGTTTCTACCTATGTCTATACAAATTACTCTTTAAACTTAGGGGTACCTACATCTCCATCCTTCTTCGCGTATTCTGAAAACATATATTTTGGAGGACTTTTGGATATTTCCGTTTAGCGATTCTCAACATAACGTAGTTGTTAAGTCTACTATCGTGTAAGAAACTTACCTTACAGCTTTATAAAACCTAATTGTTATCTTTTGCTTATAAAGTAAATTGAAATTCTTATGATATGAATAATGGAATTCTAATATAACAAGGTGTGAACTTTTAGCTATTGTTAATTACCTAACCATTCTGCTATTTTGCAACTTTTGGAGATTGACCGTTTGAGGTTTTGAAATTAACTAGGTTGATATCGGTAGTTTGGATCACGTCAATTTGTGTCTTTCAACGGTGTTTGTAGACGTTAAAATGCGTTTAACAAACGTACTAGTGTAGGAAATTGTCGCGGGCTGTGCATTTTGGATAGGTTTAAGTAGCAGATGTTACGTTGGATGGCTATTAATAATGTAGCTTACGTAGCATATTACCACGGCGCTTGTAACTGGATCCTGAATCATTTTTCTAACATTTCTTTACTTATCAGGTACTTCAGTTACCTAACGCTAAATCGAAATTGACTTTTGTAAGATATTATTTAATTACTTTAAGATATTTTGCATGAGCTGCATCTTTAACGTTTAGTTACATCTATAAAGCTATGACAGTAAGGCAAACGAAGGGAACTCACGTAAACAACTATCAAAACCTGTGCAAACACCTACTTCGTATAAGAACTTGGGAACACGAGCCTAAATTGAGAACTGAGTCTTTCGAATTAATCTTGTCTCCTATTATCATTTGTATAATTTAATCTTTTCCAGGTACCGCCCAACTTTAAATAAATAATCATGCATAACTATGAATTAATATTATATAGAAATAGTCTCTTTCTGTAGCAATTTCTGCTCCATAAGCATAACTGTTTTGACGCTTGATAACTTAAATCTTCTTCACTTGCTATTTATGGCTTTTGAGGGAACTGGTAGGTATACGCCCTGAGCGAACTAGATGAAACTAGAGGTGAGGTAAAACTGATGACACCTTAACATCGGAGCTTTCATACTGTTCCATATGTAAGTTTAGTTTACACACGAGAGAAAGGAAAATGGGCCACCCTAATTACATTTAGATCGAGCATGGACGTTCGGTCATTTAATTAGTAATGTTTAACAAATCCTTTTCACATTTCCTTCACAACGAGAACTTATTTTTACTTTGTTCTTTCAGTCTCTTTCATAAAATCATGACCTAATATGTATTTATTGTGCCTGAACAATGAGAGAACTATAATATAAAAGATACGGTACCTTAACTACCAGGCAGGTTAGAATATTATAGTCCTGGATAGCTTAAACCTTATTTGTTTGACCTCATATGGATATTTTTTATTAGCTATTTATAAACAAAAAATATTAATTTGATAATCTTGGTAAAATATGTAACATTTTCATCATGTCTAATCGGAATTCCTTGAAGTACTCTATTTATCAACCAATAATTTAAAAAATGTCATAGTTTTAGTGTCATAAATCATTATTTTCGTTACCAAAAACTAAACGTTGTTTTAATGGTGGCGAGCTGAATAGTATCTACTTTTCTATAATTAAATAAAGTCTTATAGCCGCAAAAAGCTATTAAAACATCTAATTTCAGTTCGTCGCCATCCACTGATTTGTAATCATACCTATTTATAACTGATAATACCTACTTATTCTCTTTCTATGTAAATAGTAATTTATTATTCGCCTACTTTCATAGAAATTATGATAATATTCACTTTTAATAATACTGATGATTAATAATAAACGAAGTTGAAATCGGAGTGGTTTTTATTTAATTAGATACTTTATGACCCTAAAAATATACCGTAGATTAACTTAGTAGCTTCCGGTAATATTTGTTCATCTTTGATATTTGCGCCGGGAGCGAGAGCATTGATCCAAAACGCACCTCTATTATGCCTTTAATTGGGACTTAGTAGCGAAATACGAAGGAAAAAATACAAGCTATGTAATAATTATGTTGATATCCCTTTGGGCGTAAGAGCACGCTAGTCAAAAACAATGCTAGTCGTCTGCTTTTCAGTATGATATAATTAATGGTTTTCTCTACAACCAGCTGCCACATTGGGGCAATTTACATTACAAGTTACGGTGTTCCTATATGTCGACACATTTAGGTACCTACTGTTTCATAGTACCTAGCTATGTTCTGTGCTACATATCTACTGAGATTTGATACTTTTAAATGGAACAAATGTTCTGTCGCTGAAATGATGATACTAGATTTAATAACTAATAATTTAGATGTCAATGTAGCCTGGGCACCATGATACAAAAGTTTGAGAAATTTGCCGAAGAATTTCAAAACAAATAATATAATATGTAGCACAACTTATAGATATAGATAGGTAGGTTAGGTACCTACTATAGACCACAATTCAAACAAGAAACTACCTAGTTGAACCTAGTAGGTAACTGCCTCAATTTTACTCACTTATAAATAACAGGATATACCATAATGTATTTTTTTTTCCTAGCCCTTTCTTTCCCACTGCAGGGCAAAGGCCTCTCTACCCTCCTTCCATCTCTCCCTAGCTAAGGCCGTGGTCATCCACTCCTTATCAAAGAACTCCAGTTCGTCCCGCCATCTCCGTCTGGGCCTACCGCGATGTCTCTTGCCATTTAGAGGGATAATAGTAGGTACATAATGTAATAAATAAGAATAAAAAAATTATAAGTCATAAAGCAATTAGGTATAACTGAGCTGACTAAGCAAATCATATTTAAGTAGGTAGGTAGCTACTCCTTGCTTCTGCAGCAGATACCTGGTGAGCTGGCAAGCCGGGCGAGTCACCACCTGCCCATTTGATTGCATGAAATTGTATTCACATGATAACAGTCCTTGATATTTTATTTGACGGGCCTGTTGGTCTAGTGGTTAGTGACCCTGACTGCTATACCGGAGGTCGTGGGTTCGATTCCCACCCAGGACAAATGTTTGTGTGATGAGCACGATCATTTGTTCTGGTTGTCTGGGTGTAATTTATCTATTATATGTATGTATTTAGAAATATATAAGTATGTTTATCAGTTGTCTGGTTACCATAACACAAGCTTTGCTTAGCTTGGGATCAGATAACCGTGTGTGAGTTGTCCCGGAATATTATTATTATTATTATATTTAATGTTTAAAGAATCTGGCTAGGTAACCTTAAAAAATATGTTTTTTTTTTTAAATGTCTCTTTACTCTTTCATCTTATTTGGGCACACTAGGGTATTAACTGATAAACGCTCTATCATTATTTAAAGATCTTAACGTGACTGCTGCGATTTGGACCCGTGTCCCCACCTCCCCACGTAAACCTAGTTAGTTAGACTAACAAAAAGGTGTCTCTTCTTTTGAAATTATATGATTATTATGAAGAAACTCCGATTTATATTGCCTTTAATACCTATTTATAACAATGTTTCGCTAATGAGACCAACGAAGTCAATTTATTTTATTTTATTTATTTAAACGCCATCTGTCTCGGTGTTTGTAAACTAATTGGCAATCTGGTATAGAGACTTTCTAATGAACGAATAGATTTTAAAATGTATTACTTGTATGACAAATATCAGTGTTTTAATTACATTCTAATTTATTTAGCTAACTTAGGTACTCAAAATTGATAGTCGACATTGTGTGTATTAATTTTCCATACAAAATCGTACCTTGTTTTTATTGTAACTAACTATTAAAAACAGTGGTTTGATAATAAAACAACAAATATTAAATTAACTCTTTATTTTGAATATATAATCACATTAAAATAACAACTTACATATAATTTTGAACTTTAGTTACTACAATAAAACATATAAGCGCCAAACTAGCAGCTGAAGGCAACTTTTGTTAGAATAATAAAAAGAAACTGCGTCATTAATTAAACTTGCCAATAATTTATTTTTAACTTTATACATTTAAAATACAAATAAGGCTAACTTTTTAACACACAAATACAAGAATATCACGTTTACATCACTGATATGGTGCCTAGCAATAGATTTTACAAATGTTCTTATGTGAATATTAGTAGGTAAGAAAAGTATGAAAAGAAAAAAAAAAGTTAAAATATACTACTATATGTAGGCACCATTGTAGATGTTGAACACATTAATATGCACACAATAGGTATAATTTAAACGTCAATTGACCTAAATTTGAACATTATGCAGATTCGGATTCACTAAAAATATGTAGATTCATATCATGTCAAACATTTTAAAACAACGACCCATTTCATGTGGCTATTCCTTGCTTATTCGTATAATTAACTATTTCCGGTATTTGTATATCAATTTCTAAAAGATTAATTAAAACGGTTCATAGTTAAATTGTATAAAAATATAATATTACTTGCTGTTTATTGCTTCTCTTGATGTGCCCCCCGAAATTGTCAAATGCCCTTCAATTGGGTTTTAGCATTTGAAATATAGGGAAACTAGATATATAATTATAATCTGTAAAACACTATCATTGAAAAACTTTAACTATAAATATATTTATTGCTCGATGTAGTCGCTTATCACAGTAGAAGATACCTTAACACAAGTGCGAGTCGATGCGCGTTCAACGTTGGACTAATTTTTACACATTTTGCTGCGAACCTATATACTAATTCATAATTTACCTTCATCGACAAGCCCCGACGCCAATAAGATGCTCTAAGCTATCATAATAATATGAACAATACAACTTGTGTTTATTTCTCTAGCTATTAAATTCTACATAACAATATTGTGATTATTTGCGTACTTAATATTGTTCTAACACTAATGCACGTGTGCAGATCATAATATAGCAAAATCTCTTCTAATGACAATATTAATAAAGTTGTAAATATCATGACTTTTAACAAACTGGTATTTTACTAAAAATGCACCAATTATAATTATTGCCTAATTCAATTAGACTATTGCACCAAAATGTATTTCATTGCAATAAATAAATTAAACCGAAAAGTGCCATCTATAAAAAATCTAAACAAATACAATATTTAACACACACAATAATATTAATATGTTGAACACTAAAATAACAATATTTTTTTGTAAATAGGCAAACTCACTATAATATTAAAATTATTATATCATCGAGACGCCACAAAAGAATAACAAAATTTTCGTTTAAATAAATAAAATGGTTTTACTATTGGACTGTGACTACTCCAAATTAAAGTGATAAAATAAATAGAAAGCTAAATACAATGATGTGAGGCGCCTCGATAAGATATAATAGTATGAAGGCACTTCGAAGTTGAGTAGTGTTATGAGGGGCACTGGCGCAGGAACTCGGCGTCGAAGTAGGCGACGGTGACGGTCATGTCGTCGCGGAACATGCGGCTCACGTCGGGCGACAGGCTGAGCAGGTGCGCCAGCCGCGAGTGGTCCACGCCGTACTCCGTGCCGCCGATCGCGTGCCGGATCAGATGCGTCGCCGCATTCTTGTCTTTTGGCTTACTCTTCAAACTCTCCTTCCTGTGTACCAGTAGTTCGTCAATATCACCCAGTTGAATGTTCTTCTTAGGCAATTTTAGCGGATTAAAGAACACCTTCCCTTTCATATGCTCTCCAACCAACTTCACCGCTTGCAGTGGAGTCATCATATCCCAAAGCCCGTCTGAAGCTATAATTAGAAACTTATCCTTTGGTGTAAGTCTATGATAGTAAATATCTGGCAAGGCTGTTAAATAAGGTGGGGTAAAGTAATTCGCAGGTATTGCTTTTGCTCCCACAAAGGGAACGGCGAGCTTGGTTAATAGTTCAGCAGACCACTTGTATCTGTAGTCGCCGATGCTGCGGAGGGGCGCTAGCTCGCCGAGTAACCTGTCCCTTCTTATCACAGTTTTTCTTTCATTGTCAGGATGCTCATTCCAGATTCTCTTTAGCTCATCGAAGTTTTCTGCATTGTGCTCTTTTGTGATCTTCTTGGCGATCCATTCATTCTCCTCTGTCATAGTACCCACAACGGCATTGCAATCGCCGACGTTGGCAACGTATAAGTTCGGTCCATGGATGTGAGTCACACAGGCTACAGCCCCGGACAGAGCGACTGATAAGGTTTTTGGGTTGATGAAACCATCTGTATTGTATGTTTCAATGACCTCTCTTGACAAATCACTATCGAGTCTCATAATTGCGTTTTCCAATGATTGTTTGATGTTAACATCCTTTTCTTCTTTGGCAAGATCAGCTAAATATTGCTTAAAACTATTGTTATATTTATTTTTTAAATCTTCAACCATTTTAGTCTGAAATAAACAGATTTTATTGAATACTAAACAAATTGCAAAATGTGTTTCCTAATGTTATGTTTTTTTTAGTAAATGATAATTATAGTATAGAAATACAATTATTAAAATATACTTTTTATTTATAAAACATTAAGACAATCAAAAGCAATGTTAGAAGAAATAAATCGCAAAGATATAATGTTACATTCAGTCGCATCTGCTTATGTTCACATAACACAAACGTAGCAAAGCATTATAAATAATCTAACTATACTTAGTTGGCTTGTCTTGTCGTGTTAATTAATGTTACCTTATCGTTAAACGTTTCCAGCAAATTTTCCGGTGATCCATCCTCAATGAATGTGTTGAGGACGTTATTAGGAAGCAGAGAGGCGGCTATATAGTTCAACAGTCGCTTTGATACGACTTGCGCACACGCCGGCCCGCCGTGCCCGTCAAATATACCCATTAAAAGACCTGCAATTATATTAATAATACCATACAATACACAACAGGAAATACCAAGACTTTATTGCTCTTATTCTACTAGAGAAATCAGGGCCTACAGCAGTTGAGCAAAGGCTTTGACTGCTTCACCGGAATTTTTAGTGAAACCATAAGGGCCTCCAGAGCAATAAAAAAACTAGCTATGTAAGCGACGTTCACTAAGGGCATATTATAATTATGCGACATATTACAGATGTAGGTACAGTTAATTTTGCAAAGACAGAACATATAACATAATACAGACTACTAAAATAAATTGGTTAATACCTGGAGTCATTTTGCATACACCTTCACTCCTTGTGTCCTCAATAGGGTCATTTGAGGCCAACTGGTTGGAATCATATGACTTGACGGAACCCTCCGTAAATTCTTTATTGAATTCATTCTTCCGTAGAGTGATCGTTACCTGAAATAATATAAAAGAAATACGTACATAACTAAATATTCTTACCTTGATAACTAAATTATTATTCCTGATGTTTTTTAAAAGCAGAATGAGATAGAAATTAGGGGGTAGGCCTTGTAGGGGTAATAGAAGTTAAATCAATGAAAATTTAATCAAAAGTATAATAAGAAATGACACTTTTTTATTACAATAGTGAATAACAATATGATAAAATAATTTTCACTATTATATACTGGTGAAAACAGAGTAGGTCCTTGCTCCTTCAAACATCAGGTCTTGTGTAACCTCACCTAATACTATGGGATAGGTCTAAACACTACAGGAACAACAGCAGGAACAATGGGGGCTCGAGCTTTTTCCAACCATATGTGACCAATTATAATCTTATCCATACTTTTACTTGACCGCGCCAGGAGGGTAAAGTGTTTGTACTTGTTAGAAGTAATTCATTTATAGCCACCAATTTAGTGTTTTGGCAATGATAAAAACAAAAGGTGGTTTTTACAGTCATATACAAAAACTATGGTACATGTCTGGGTCGATTTTACACATAAAAACTGAATGATTGATATTTTATTTTGTATCTTCTACCAAACTGCAGGGATATAAAGATAATTCTAGTTGTTCAAACATTGCTCTGCCAGAATATTGGCAATCTTCATGAAAAATAATATTAAGTATGAAAACAGTAACATTTTTACATTAAAGTTTTATGATACCTGGAGCATAAAAAACCAGTTTAAGTAGGCCACTGGGCCACCCTACATCTTTACAAATCTTCTTTATATTTTTATATTCAACTACTATATTATATTATTAATATTTATGTATGAAAAGTAATTTTGAACTCTGCTGTAAGCATATTTTTCATATACTGAAAATATAGTTTTTGAAATTATATTTAAACATCATCATTCCTAGGGCTCGTGCTGTGCAGAAGAAAAGGTGCAAACACTGGCTGAACCTAACAGATTGTCATAAGGCATTGGGATAATAGGATCTGAACATAATTATGAAGAAAACTAAATGTTGTAATTATGTATACAACACTTACGTTAGGCTAGTTAAATCTGCATAACATATCTATACTAATATTATAAAGCTGAAGAGTTTGTTTGTTTGTTTGTTTGGTTGAACGCGCTAATCTCAGGAACTACTGGTTAGAATTGAAAAAATCTTTTTGTGTTAGATAGTCCATTTATTGAGGAAGGCTTTAGGATATATAACATTACGCTGCGACTAAAAGGAGCGAAGCAGCAGTGAAAAATGTCACAAAAACGGGGAAAAATATTCATACTTGAAAGCTTCCGTTGCGTGTGCTGCGTAAACGGTTCGAGTTACCCAAAATATATGTATGAAAGAATTGTTCCTCTTTAAATGACCTAAAAAAATGTCTGCGACAGTATATGTCTATCATTTAAGATTGACTCACTATATCCTTTTTTAAGGTAATCATTTGGTCGAAATTTATGCATTATTGCCAATTATTTGCTACAGAGTTTTATCAACATAATAATATTAACTAAAATTATCATTTACGCAGAAATGCTTTTTTTTAAACTTCTTCATCGCGGTCATAATAACAGAAATTGACGCGGACGAAGTCGCGGGGATCAGCTAGTTATCAATAATCCTAGAAAGATAACTTGATTTGCTCACAGATAATGCTAGGAATATTGCATCAAAAACAAATGAACTTCTCCCAAACTCAATATTTATTATAGAATAGAATATTATAGAAAGGTATGTAACTACAAAATATTCTGAATTATACAATTATTGCAAGCCTTATAATAAAATGACTCACTGTAGTAAAATCACTTGGATTGTCAGTTGAGCTTATAAACTTCCTTGAGAATTGGACTATCAACTGCAAAAAGATTATTCCATATCCAGTGGCTGTTTCAGAGATTAGTGTGTTCAAACATTAAAGCTCTGTAGCTTTCATTACTAAGAGATTGTTAATTTTATAAAAGGAGTTTAGATTTATTTTCTTAATGTAATATTGATCTGATGTATGATAAACACATAGAAATTTTAATCAATTTACTGTACTGTGATATTTGGGTAATAGATAAAACAAAAAGTAATCTACTGGCAATTACAAGCGGTTATAGCCATTTAAATGGATTTTAAAATATCTTAATCAAACCATTCTATTATTGTGAAATCTTTACATTCATTTGACATAACATTTTGTGTATTTGAAAATATTTTGTCTACTTTTCTACAATAACATTCCACATGACCTTCTATTCAAGACTATTTACAATAGTATACAATAGAAAACTTTGAATTGATATTGTATTTTTGATTCATTAAAATAGATCTATTAAACTAACCTAACAATTTGTCAATACCGCATTTACTTTGCTGAAACCATATATTGACACAGATTTAATATTAAATAGCTGGTAGTACAATATACAACTTACTTCTTGTGGCGAAGGTAGAACTGTAATGCCATCTTTGAGAGCCTGTGTAGCTTCTTGAGATGTGCGAAAATAACGATAGCAACTAGACGTGAAACCAGATTTCTGATTCACAACTATGCTATTTTTATAAACGTTGACCAATAATTTACCTCTACAATTCAGATCTAATTTCAGACAGGTATTAAAAAAAATATTAATATTGAAACTATTCATATTTAAAACTAGCGGTTAACCGCAACAGCCGGGCATCACAGGCAAGTTATGAGTTATGCAAGCACTACTAATAAATTTATCAACTTTATATAAACATTTACATAAAACCAATTACATCCCCATTAGGTCTATGCTATAGAGCTTATGTTTAAATAAATATTTCTCTTTAATCTTTACACTAAAACATTTTTATTTTTATCACGAATGAAAAGCAAATTTTTTGAAGTAAATAAAAGGCCGTTCCCTTGACATTTCAATTTTCGATCCTTTCGATCAACTTTAACCAAAATCATTCACATTCACTGTACGTTCAGGTACGTTCCGTAGTGTTGTCACACTTTTTGAACATAATATTTTATATTTATTTTATTACTGGCTTGTTGATGTAATTAATAACTATAAATCGACTAGATGACAAAAAATAATATTTTTACCTTTGAAATAATGATATGGAGTAAAACTTCTAAAATTATATGTTAAAATAAAAATATTGATGTTACCGACATGGAGTAAATCAATGGACATGCTTGTGTTTGTGCTAATAGAGAACCTTTGTGAAATAAATTGAGGGCGCTGGTGTGTTTAATTACCGCATATTGTAAGTTGAGGACACTGTGGCGACTGTAACATCTGGTTATTTATAGAAGTATGTTAGAACATAAAAAAAAGAACAATAAAGCAAGCCAAACAAAAAATAATTATGCAGACCTCTCATCTAAATGTCCTCTTCGTAATTATTTTAGGAATGATTTTAATGTTATCTTGTCGCCAGTTCTATTTTACGAAGGTTCTGTTTTCGCATAGGCTCTAATTTGACGTGACCTTGAAGACGACGGTTGTTCATACTTCAACCCACTGTTCATAGTTCAGTAGACGCACTCAACTGGTACTTATTTGTACACTAGGTAGCTCTTGTTCAAACTATCTATTAGTTTTTTTTTTATCGTATTCGTAAATAAATATGTTAAATAACTAGTGAAAATTCGTATCTACGGCACTTGTGTGTGGCCTTAATGTTTTTCCACATAAAAACGTTCTGACCCACACACCGACCTTGTTTTATTATTTAAAAAAAAATAATAAAACGTACATAAAGATCTGCTAGAGTCTGTGTGGTAAGAGAACCGTACTGGGATTGAGGGCGCTGCTGTTCTCAGTTTCGTGTATGTTAAGTTACAAAAACTTTAGCTTCAATATAGTGGGTTTGTAAAGTTGGATATGTTATAACGTAATGTTTTCAGAAGGTGTCATCATAATTCTTTCATGAAATGAATTTGATGTTAGCATAATGTTAAACTAATTTAATTTTACGCCACGTTGGATCTTTTTCGGCACAAACCGTAACTATTTGGAATTTTTAGGCAAATAATTGGATTCATAATTTAGGAATAGGATACATTTAACTTTTTTGTTTGTCTGTACAACTACAATAAGTTTTACTAAGTACCTAAATATCAAAATATAATAGAATAACGTTGTTAAATAGGTAATGTTGATGTCTATGTTTACATAATAGGTTACAGTTGGTGCTTGTGCACATTTTAGGGTTAAAATTACGAAAATTTTATAGGTCGACTGGAGGACTGAGACTTTGGAGGAAGACTACAGTAATAATAAACTTTACAAATCAAATTATCATACATTTTTAAAAAGGCTGCAGTATTATTCCAATATTATTTTATTTTTACTTTAAAATATATATTTGCATAAACCTGAAATTTTCATTAGCAAACGAATCCCCTATAAAAATATATATTTATAATGAACAGATTATTTTATATATTATTTTATTTTATTTCTTTAATATTCCTACCTCATAAACCAAATACAAACTACCTGTAATGAACTTCGTATAGTTGATTGTAGGCTTGTAGCCTAGTTCCACTAATGAAGGTTTTTTTTGTGTTCTCATTCCAGGAAGTGAATGAAAAGAAAATGCGCGCGCAGTTTTGCTTATGAAAACATGATATCCAAACTATTCTGTCTACGTATCCAAAATATTCAAGTTGATATTAAGTAGGTACTTATCAGTAGATGTTGGTAAAAACTGGGACTACTAGGTATCCATACATCTATAAAAAGGATTATATTCTTAAATAATATACTAAGGCGATAAAGTTACACATTTTTTCACTCAATATATTTAATTGAGACTTTGTTAAAGCAAAGGATTTTATTATTTTTAATATCTTATGATCGTCTTATTACAATTTTGAAATGTAAAATAATTACTTAAATTATAGGGATTAGGGGTGTAGCGAATAGTTATGAGAATATACACCAAGAAAAAAGAAAGATTACGCATGCGCAATGGGTGTAGTGCTGCAAGTCCAAGTAAATTTCGCAAACATGTTGGAAATTCTATAAAAAATGGAAGTCATTAGGTCATCACCAGATAGAATTAAATTAAATTATTAATTACCAGGGTATGAGCTACTACAAAGCGTATAAAATAAAACTATTTGATGATTTCAGTGCGTAAGTAGGTACATAAATCACTACTTCTACATTATCATTAAAAGTAACTTACTTTAAAGTAAGTTATGCTTCAAGATTGTAGAAAATAATAACAAAAGAATGACTAAAGAATCTTAGTGATAATTAACTATTATTAATTAAGTCCGAGTTCTGAAAAAAATACACTTATATGTAAGTATCTTTTCATTGTTTGGCATGATGCTATTTTAAAACATGACGATAATTTATTTGTGCGTTACGCCAAAAATCTAGAATCTAACTAAAAATTACGAACCTTGGGAGGTTTAGTTCAGTGTATCGGGAATTATAAATTTGCTAGTGGCAACATTGAATGCGCATGTCGAATTCGTCATTCATCGTTCGTTCGCTTTGGTCGACATCGCGGAACGGTCATTTTTTCGTGATCTGCAATTTTGCCAACGAGATACTATACTTATAATAAAACAAAATGCCTAACCAGGTGTTAACTATAGAGCCACAAAACGAACTTAAATTTAAAGGTAAGTACTCTATTACTTTATTATGCGCAAGCTATAAACAGCCGCATTAAAACTTGGGTAGCATACATAGGTCGCGAGCTAGCTGCTGACAAATGGAGTTTCTATTTCCAGATATCGGCGTTTTGTCAGGGTGCGGTTTTTTACATTTTCCTTATTATTCGCCACAAATCGTTTTTAACTGTCGGCATTAAGTTGAATTTTAGAAGTGACCGTCTGGAATTAATGATAGATACGTATGAATATACCTATATGGATTCCGTCCGATCGTAAAGAAACATAATTTGTTCTAACCAGCTGTTATTCACGTAACTAAATAAAACTTTTGAAATGTGCGTATTATGAAAATGATAGCAGTTATATTTGTTTAGTTCATGGTATCAATCTTGGATACATAATAATGTCCTACCTACTTAGTACCTTAGCCATGTGAATAACATGATCTGCATAATTATTGTGCTTTTATGTTTTATCGGTTGAATGCTTATCAATATTAAACTGCATTTAGATTCATGATGGCACAACACATTTTAATTTCTACAGTGAAGCACTACTTAATAATTTTAGATGAAATCATCAAATATAATTATAGTGAATCATGTGGCATATAATACAAATAAAATGTCCTGTCAGTTTGTAGAGATAGCTACATAAATATTGTGTGTTTTTACCAATGTAACACTGTTTAATCTCTGTATTATTTATTAGGTATATCTGTCTGCTCAATGAATGTTTTTTACCAAACCTAATTTGCAACTCATTGTTGTTCATCATTATACATATTTTAGAATGAAGCAACAATAATTGAATTAATACCACACATTTTTTAAGTAACTCCATTTTCCAAGTGCATATTTTAACTTCAAGGTTATAGAAGTTATTAAAAACAATGTCTTTAATTAAATATTAAATGTCAGGAAGTATAATAGTGATAACTAATTATGCAACAGTAAAAATGTGTTTACCTCATTAAATTCATTACACTTTGCAACAGCCCTTTATGTTATTGATCTGAAACAAAACAATCAGTTTCTAGAAACATAATCTGTTGTAATAAACAGGTGATATTTACACCTTCAGTTTTATATAATATTATAGTGTGTCTTGAAATTTGACATGAGCTGTTTCAGAGATAAATAAAAATGAACAAAATTACCATTAATACTCTGATACATTATTTATAATTGGGTGTCTCATATAAACTAAAGGTCATTCTGAATATAAAGTATGTCTGGGAAATAATATTATTATGTTTGAAATGTATTGTTCCTTCATGCTTTATTTAAATGTTTGAAGCATTATGACAATAAACAAATGTATCTTATCTCTTTGACTGCTCTAAACTATATAATAATTATGTACTATATATACACTATACATCAGGGTTCTTTGGCACTGGTGTTAACTTGGTCCCAAACTGGGAAAAAAGTTTAAACTTCTCATCTTGTCCTAGCCATAGGTACTTAAATATTTAAAGTATGAATTCAGTCTTACCTGGTATAATATGGTATATATAGGTGATGAATATAACTTCTTAACAGTGTTATACTAATTTCAATCTTTAGTTATTTATGTTTACAATAATTTCATGATCTCTTATTCTCTATTATATTTATAGATCCTGTCAAAATAGAAAATCTAAATCGTAATGTAGGTATTTTTTCTTTGACAATTCATATATAATACAGAACCCATTTTGTTTAACTAATTATGCTTAAAGCATTTAACCTCGTTTCTCTAATGACTTGAACTATATGAATACACACTGCTACATAAATAAATTAATCATTTATCTAAAATTAAAAAAAAAACACATTTGACTTTATACATAATAGACCAATTTATTATAGAAAATAATAGTAGACAGAACTCAAATGATATGTTAGGAGTAAACAATGGTAATTAATTAAAGATCAGATGTCAAATGTATTTGTATAGCACACTGAGGCAATAATCCATGGCTGTTAGTCACCACATCAAAAAACCTTTTTGGTTGGTATGCTTTTAAGAAAAAATCTTTATTCATTCTCTCTCACCTACATTGTCTTTTGTGGATATTTTTCTATTATTTAATGGATTATTACACATGACTTGGTTTAAAAAAATCAAATGTCCTATCTGAAACATATGGAATAATTTCAATCAGAGGTTTATTCATAACTTATATAATAGACCGGTTGTTGAACTTGTATAAAAGAACAGTCTGTATTTGAACATTTAATATGTCATAAAAAATAATGATGTAGTGATTGAGTATTATGTTAATTGCATATAACTTGGAAAAATATGCATTTTAAATATGTTCACAATACACAATCTTAAAATCAAAACAGAGCTGTAGTAAATGATAATTATATGTTTTATATAAACATAATTGGAATTTGAACTGAGTGCTAAAGTCCTTCTTATTAACATCACCTATTAAAGCCTCATGCTGTTGTATCTGATCCTTTTAATTAGATAGTTAAACATAGTTTGATTGCACTCAAACCTATTGCCATCAAAACTATGGACCTACTAAACTATTTCACCATTTCAAGATGACCTTTGTTAAGCAGTAGGTATAAATAGCATTAAAACTCATAATTTAGACTATACCTAACTCATTGTAGTAGAACCAGCTTGTGTCCGCGGCTCCACCCACGTGGGTGTTGGTTTCGCGGCAAAAAGTAGCACATTTCCTTTCTTGGGATCCAAGCTTGGCCCATACTAAGTTTCGTAAAAATCTGTTTAGCAGTTTATCCCTGAAAGCAAACAGACAGAGTAGTTTTGTAATTTTAGTGTGGTTAATCACTAATCCATACAAATAATAAAATTATTTTAATTACAATCATGATTACATATTCATGATTGGAATAAATTTGTTATTTGTTTAAAAGTATTGAACTGAGTATATTCAAGGTATTTTTGAAAAGGTGAAAAGTAAATGGTTGTATTCATATTATGAGGGATTTTAAGTTTATTCTACATCTTAATAATAGTGAGTGCTTTTTATGTGACATAATATTTTTATCTACACTATTTTGATATTAGGTACTATTTTGACTTACTCTTTTGAGTAGCACAAATTATCATCTCAGTGCATATTTGTGAGTAATCTTAAAACATTCATTGAATACTGATACTTTGTTTGGGACTATGTATATTCGATAATTTATGTAATTGTATGTGTATAGAAGTATTTTGGTATGTGGCTAAATGTACATAAACAATATACCTTGAACAGTTTTAAAGCAAATGTAAAGAAAATGTACTATTCAGTCTTAATACTTGCCAATAATAGAGTAGCCAGGTGCACTAGTTTATAATTATTGTCATTATACTCCTAGTGTTTTCAGCTATTTCATGAACTCAGTGTAAGGAAATGCTGCCCAAGTGTACATCTGTTGCATTTGCGTCTATTTGAAAGGATACAGTTGTTATAATTGATTTATTTTAGTTGATTATTCAGGACTGTTCGAGCATGGTTGCACTACTTATATGGCCCTGACTAATCCGTCGAACGATTTAGTCCTGTACAAAATAAAGACTACTGCACCAAAGAAGTACTGTGTACGTCCCAACTCTGGAGTTCTCGAGCCATACTCTAAAGTGGAGATTGCAAGTAAGTACCTTATATAATTACTGTAAAGGTGTAATGATTTGTTCTCTCTGAATCTGGCTTTAAATGTTTAGCAAAATTACAATGAAATATGTAACATTTTGTTTTTTTACAGTTACTCCTCAGCCTGTGTATGTGGATCCTAATGAGAAACATAAACATAAGTTCATGGTGCAAAGCGTTGTCGCTCCAGAAGGGAAGATTAATATAGATCAAGTGGTATGTATGTTTATTTAGGTTAAGATTAGTCTGTGAACCGGACCTTGCATAAATACTTTCATTTGAGAAGGCTCTGTATGAAAAGATATTAACAGCAATAGAGTTCTGTGAAACCAGGCATGTGATTCCTTTTTGTGTACCTATGCACATCTACACATGTAACAAACATTACAATTTACAACTGCTTTAACAACTATATATCTAAATACTAATATTTGATTTTATTCCAGTGGAAGGAGATAAGCCCAGATCAGCTTATGGATTACAAGCTGAAGTGTGTCTTTGAATCTCCACGTGGCACCAATCTCAATGCAAGTATTTTACGTTATGCTTTAGTTGTTTTCATAAAAATGATGTGTTTTAATTTTATGTACTTTTATTTTCAGGATGCTGGTGATAATGTCGCCCAAAACGAAGTGGCTAAGAAACGCGTCGCAGTTGCAGATGAAGCGAAATCGTCGACCAAGGTAACATTGAATCTCTTGTATTACTAACTATCGATGTCTTGTTCAGAGAAGTTTCCTATCATCGTAATCCAGCAGGACAGCACTCCCTGCACGAGATGTATTTATGATGTTTATGTTTTCGTTGTGTTTGTGAGCTTTTTCAATTATTATTTGCCCTTTCGCCAGACAGCCACGTAGTTTAGCGACTAACGCTCAGCGTAGACAATGTGTATACGTATCTGTATATCATAATAGTTATTTGTTAAGCAGGCCATCCGTTAGTGGTTCGACAGTGAATTTATGGTATCAATTTTGGATGATATTAGTCCAAGCTTGGCATGTTATCTAAATTGTCTTACAGGATGCCGTAGAAGGTCTTATCCAGAATGAAGCAAAGCGGAAGGATGATGATAACTCTACAGGCGCAAAACCGGTACCTGACCATTATATATTTATTCTAAAATTTTAGCGTACCTTCCTACCTACTTTTTGATAAGTTTAAAATATTATTTACGTGTCAGATGCGCAGAAAATACAGACGTGAAAGTAAAACTGTTCGTTTAGATGTACAGCATTATGAAGATGTACTTGCGTAAGCACGTGTAGCGATTTCTTGCTATGCAATATAGGTAACTTGAGTTAGCTTAGCGTATCTCCTGACCGAAATCTCCTAAAACATCCTCGACGTATTTCCATCTTCAGTTTAGTTACTATTCTGTTCCTAACAGCATGTTTATTTTATTTTTTTGCAACCTTAATATACCTATATTTTGTTTAAATGTTTTGGTAAGTATATCTTATGATTACGTCTATTTATATTATTTTTCCCTATCATTATTTCAGACTTTGACTTTCCCCAAGTCTGAGAATGCGGAAACTGATTTGCAAAAGGCGACTTTAGAGGTTATTCTTTTGAGGGAGGAGGAAAGCAAAATACGACATGAAATTCTTCAGTTAAAAGTGAGTTCCTGTTTTATTTCCTCACAAAATGTTTACCAAAATAAGTTTTACGCTTTTATCACCATAGATAAATTTCAATAAAGAGAAATAACAAGCACAAGTAAAGGTTAAATAAAGAAACGATTGCATTACTCTTAAATATAAACACAGCGAATATTACATGCGCCCATGCCTGCGAATTGAGATATTTCCAAAGAATTCTGTTTGAATAGTTAACTTTTTTCTTGAAAACACCTATGTAGGGTGAATAAGACAGTGGTGTATCATACGCAATGGTTATAGACTTGACTGAAATTTGCGGAAAATTACAAACTTATTACCAAGACAGACATTACCAAGTTAATGTGTACAAATACATTGTACCAAATTTCCATTTTGATTTACTTACTTTCAACCACAGTTAACAAATGTTGTTAAGAAAATAAATAACAGCAGCCTTTAAACGTCCAAATGCTGGGCACAGTTTAAAAATAAGAATACTAATATAAAATAAGAATATTATATATATATTTACTAATAATTCAATATTTTAGCTATATGCGACCTTTAAATTACTTGCTTAGCGACATTTATTTGCAAAAAGTTATATCGTAAATGAATACATGTTCTTATGTAGAATATTACTGTTAGATTGATGTTACGCTGTTTGTGGTTGAACTGTCATGGTGTTACCACAAAATTTTGCCTAGTTCGCGTAATTTGGCCATTATCATATTTGAAAAATATGTAGGTAATTGACTTAAAAATTCGCTTGTGGTAACACTGTTGCACCAGTTGCAGTTGGTCAATGGATAGTGCGCATGTTTTCGTTATGGCATGAAGTTATTTTTGGGTATTGACCCCTGTATGTAATAGATCCCACAAGTATTTTCTAGAAGTCCCTTGCTTTGCTGACCTACTGTTATTTTCTCATTGTTTGCTCTGATGTCATTAATAGATTGTTTAAAGATATTATTTTCGGCGGCATAAATATTCATAGAAGTGGGTTTTAATATGAAAGTGATTCACCGTGCAGTATGATGAAATTAATGTACTTTTTATATAAGCAGTACGTTAAGTACAAGTGGTATGTAACCAGAACTCAAAAAACACCCAGGCTGATTTAATTCTCTAAGTACCTATTATATATGTAAACAGGTTAGTTCCTGATGGTACCTTTGTTAATCATATACTAAATTGTATTTCTGGATAGGTTTATAAAAATAAATAATATAAAGTTCAATAATGTTATAGCTGAGCACAATTCTGCAAAATATTTCTTTAGCGAATACGATTCAACAATTTGTAGCGAAGTCCTTAACAAACTGCACTTGCTTGTGGAATTTGAGTTGTTTCGAGAATTATAAAACTTGAGTGCTTTGCTAAGCGGAACTCGATAGTGGTCAGTGAGTATAATGTGTGGTGTACCTGTACGTGTTGCAGGAGGAGCTACTGCGCCTGCGCCAGTCCGCCGGCGGCGACGGGCGCGTGGCGCGCGCGCACTCGTACGGGCCCGAGAAGAGCGCACAGATCGCGCTCATGCCGTGGGTGCTGACCGCCGTGGGCATGGCGCTGCTGGGCATCATCATCGGCAAGTTCCTCATGTGAATGGTCTCTCCACACCCGCGGTCACAATGACATCGCCTCACAGATACCGCTCTTACACTGCTCCCGATGCATCCCTCTCGCACAAGGCAGCTTTTAATTTAATGGCGACCTATCCTAGCTTCCGTTATGCCGCACTTGTGTTCCTTTATGACTTGCAATCCAGTCAGTGTAATGCTTATATGTAAACTAACCGCTATTTACTTGATTTAATGTGATTACCACAGTATAGTAAAATTTATCTGAAATCGCCAAGACTAACTTATTGAATAAAACGATAATATTGACGTAACGTCTCTAGTGGCATGTTATTAGCGTGATTACAATTATCTAATAAATTGCTTAATGTAACTTGAAGGCAATCAATGTGTTCTTGTTAGATATTTATTAGTTTATTGAGAATCAATCGTTATTCCCTTTTTATGACAATATTATATAATTTAAACACAATTCACAATAACGAATGTTTGTAAAAATATTATGTTAGTATTTGATTTTCATTGTAGTACTGTAAAATACTATACACCTTGACTTAGAAAGCTATTTAAATGTCCTGAGCCTTCCCTTAAAACTTTCAACCAATCATTGCCCTGTATGTTGAAGGTACCAGACAAATCCTAATGTGAGGTAGGTTCTGTACTTGTGTTTTGTCCCTTAGTGTTATAATACACATTTTTATAGTCTTCAACTTTTAGACTAATGTTATGTGTGAAATACTCTACCATATGTGAAATATACAATAGTTAAGATACCAATTTTCACGTTATTTCTTTCTAAGTAGTAGTATTTCTATAAAAAATATTTAAAATAATGATATTATAATTACAAACTTATTGCGTTAAATGCAGAATAGTAACTGCAGTTTGAATCCAAGCTACCTTAATAGCCATATTACACTTATGATCGCCTTAATCCTGAGTAATAAATAAAGATCATTATTTAATGGTTATAAAGCTTTTAATATACAATGGTTAGATATCAGGGCATTAGATTGGTCTACAATAGAATGAGATGTATGTGTTATAGATTATTTATTTGCATAGATTATTTACTAATATTAAAAGATGTTACTATATTTTCTTGACGAAGTTGGGATAGTCCTATATACCTTACAAAAACAAGACTCATACTGTCTTCCATAATTTCATTTACAATTATAATTAACAATTGTGAACGCAGGTAACAATCCATTAAATTTGTTCAATAAGAAAAAAACTAAGTTACTCAATGCGTAAGGCCGACTGTGAACTGTGACACATTTTAATTAAATAAAGCTACGACTATAAAATTGTGTAAACTTTGTGTTACGAAACATAAAAAAGTTTTAGCTTAGCCCCATATCGATTATAAACATTTAATGAGCGACTGTTGCTCAACCTAAAGCTTCGCAACATCAAACAAATTATGGTTGTAAACATTGGCAGCAACAATTTTTACAGCCCTGCCCTTCTACCTCTTCTTGTACTTCTCGTTCTTCTCCCCATACTGTCTTCCATAATTTTATTTACAATTATAACTAACAATTGTGAACGCAGGTAACAATCCATAAAATTTGTTCAATAAGAAAAAAACTAAGTTACTCAATGCGTAAGGCCGACTGTGAACTGTGACACATTTTAATTAAATAAAGCTACGACTATAAAATTGTGTAAACTTTGTGTTACGAAACATAAAAAAGTTTTAGCTTAGCCCCATATCGATTATAAACATTTAATGAGCGACTGTTGCTCAACCTAAAGCTTCGCAACATCAAACAAATTATGGTTGTAAACATTGGCAGCAACAATTTTTACAGCCCTGCCCTTCTACCTCTTCTTGTACTTCTCGTTCTTCTTGCATCCCCTTGCCCCCCCCCCCCCCCTCCCTCTCCATTGTGCGTCAAAAAGTTGCCCAATAAAGTAGTTGTGATCTGTGTAAACAGCGTGATCAACTCCGCAAAACAAATGAACGCAACATGACCACTACTCAACAAAATTTGCAACTATGTTTATAAAGAAACATGTTTACAATGATTACGGAGCTTACTTTATTAACTCGTTGAGGTAATGTCAGGTACATTTGGCAGTGTTGCATGAAACGATTGATAGGTACCTCGTTCTTGCCAAGATGAAGCTGTGTAGTTTGAGAGCCGTGGACTCGGTGTAATGCTCGACCTCTTTAACTGTACAATAGCAAGTGCTTTCACTGCTTGGTGTGAGGCCATGTAGGCTCGACTTGTGTAAAGAGCGACAAGTGCCATTATTTCTACCTTGTCTTCTGGTGTCAGCTACACCCTTCATTTCTTTAGATACATAGGGAGTGACGTAGAAAGAACTTTACAGTATTCACAAATGTATGAAGTGTCTGCCTCAGGTGCCTCAAATGACATAAATGACTCTTTTATATTCTTATTAATAACTATAAAATTACTTCATTATGTTAACAACTATAAATAAAATATTTAAAACTATACGTGTTAAATTTAGTGTTCTGGAGTTAGGTCATTTTATGTATATTCTGATTGTTAACTGAAAATGATGTTATTGTTCAAGCTATATCAGATTAGCGTTGTCACTTATTCCATTTGAGGTTAGTCATTCACTACAGCTTTGTGCGCCGCCAGTACATGCATAGGTTAATACTATAAAAGTGTTGTCTTCATTTAAATTGGCTTACGGCAATCAAATTAAGTGTGAGTAAATAATATTTCGTATAACCATTGCGCTGTGCAAAAAAATAATGTTAGTATTATTGTTACAATTATTTATAAACCATTAAATGTGCTTGTCGTGTTTCGTGTGACAGCAAACTTAATATAATTACCTGGGTTCCATGCTTGTACATCGGCCATTATTTGTGTTTTGTGTGTGGCTCGGTACAAACTGATACCACTAGCATTTGCTTACCACCATTCCTGTGATAACGTTGCGCTATGTTAATACTCCTTAAATAATAGATTTAGCAACACACATGATCTGTTTGGTGTGTTTGCATTTAAACTTAGGCCTTAAACAAATGTAGCGTGCGTAAAGTAAGCAATGTGTGAATTTTAACGCAAAAATAGTTTTAATGTGGTTTCAGTGTGCACTAAGCCTTTATATTTTAGTGTATAAAGATATATAACTAAGAAACTAATGTCGAATGTTGTCAAGACAACTACAAAGAACTAGACATTTAATCAAAGTTCAATTACATGTTCAGTTTTATCAAAGTAATTTATTCTTTTTGCATTAGTACATACAATAATGTTATTATTTAAAATTGTTGTTATTATGAACTACTTGTATTAAGTTGATTAAGAGTAAAATTGTACGTCACCAACATTAAAATTAACAGATTGTGATCATAGTAATATAAGTTGTAATTGGAAAACTTACACTATTAATGTTTGAAAAGCTTATTTGTTACTTATTAAGTTCGCAATAATTTAATGCCGATATCATGGTCCCACCTCACATCAATTAGTTTTTACAACAATGATTATTTTATTTGTTTTAATTGCACAGCGGGAGTGACCGACAGTGAGGTTAGGATGTCGCTTTTAAATACCGTTTGGTTATCGATGCGAATGTTCCGGCTTTAGCTGAGCTTTTCATTCTACAGCCTAATTATTAAATACATCAAAACTGTTCTACTTGATAATTTAGACAGACCGTGTTGTTTAATTTAACGCCATCACGCTCTTACTAATAAATAACTATACTTGTTATTCCATTACTGTGAATGTATATCGTAACATCGCAAGGGATCGCGTGTATTAGGCTATATACAAAACGGAATAATTGAAGCTCAGCTATCGTCTGACGGAGATAGGTGCGAAGTGAGGATTGTATTAATTATTAAATTGGTAGTACAACCGTGGATCTGTTTTGTGAACTCCACGGATACTATTCCGATAATACTAGGCGTCAACATGTCATGTTTCATAGCACATTTAATCGTAGTTTTATGTCAGTATATTTAGAAGAATTTCACTCTTGTTTATGGCATTTTTATTTTCATTTGTGGTGGTTTTTTATAAATATGCCGATGGACAGAATGTTTAATTTGTAATAAATGTATCTCTACATCATCTAGATAAGATCGCACTAAACAATGACTGTACAGGCAACCGAATCGTTCACAATATGTACTGCATCTAATATATTGGCTTTTCATATCAGTTTTACTTTCAAAAGTACGTGGTGATGGTGTTGTGTTAAAAATTCAATATATCCTCCAGATGTATTGAATTTTTGTCTTAATTTTTAGTAAATATCTTAAACAAAGATGGAAAGAAAAACTGAAACGACATAACATATTTGAAGAAAAATATGAGCATTTTTATGAGACTAATATTAAAATAATTATGAATCCACTACTCAGACACAACAAATAAAATTTCAATAGGCCTTTACTTTTTACTTCAGCCGAATATTACGTCACATACAATGTTGGTAAAGTAAGACATGTTTTGGAATGGGTATGGGTAATAGGACGTATCTGTATATTTTTCTTTCTATATGTATAAGTAAAACAAAAATGAGGGTGACGCAAATAATTTAGTATAATTAAACGATTCGTGACTGGCCATGTATTACAAATTTTGTTTAATTATTAAATGGATGGAAAATTAAAATGTTTTAATTTAATTATAATGATTGATTCGTGACGTAATATATTAAAATGCACTTTGTATTTACGCAAATATAGCAAGCATTTGTTTGTGTAAACATTACGTGCTATACCTATAAATTACAGTTAACACTAGTGGTAGCATGTTGAATGATTGTGCATTTAGTAAAGGATAAAACAGTAGGTTTCAGCAGCCGTACCTCCAGGGCTGGTGCGTGGGTGTACTTGCAAATTGCTAAAGCTCTGATACCAGCTATCAGGGTGGCGCCTTATGCTTGTTCACGTAGTAGTAAATGCAAGGATTTACTGGCCCTTGCAAGACACCGACGTTTTAGTCGGTCCTGTGTAATAGCCTGTTGAAATTTTTGTAATGTGTTTTAAATCTATAGTCATCACATTAATTTTTGATTTCCAACGATAATGTATTTGGTAACGCCACGTAAGCGTCAGTTAATAGATTACTTTAAAATTAACAATAGAGAACATTTAAATAAAAATTTCCGTATGGTATTGTTGTTATATTGTACTATTATGCTATATTGTATCGTTTTCTGAAATAAAAGACTTAATTTATGACGATGTTGTCTTTTTAATAAGATTGTAATTTCCTATGTTAAACTGCGAATGAATTTTAATGACATAAACATAGTAATATGCTCAAGCTAATTTATTTTGTTTGCTGGCTTATTATATATACTTCCGAAATATGTACTTATCTGATGGCTTCTACACGATATAATATGTACCGCGAAAAGCGCCTTTTAAGGCTTATTTAAAGAGATTCCTAGGTTTTACCAATCAGAACACCTATGAGGTTCGGTATTATTTATTGTGGTTTCAGAAGTGCCAGTCATGGGTAGCGTAGATGAACTCTTATACACTCTCAGTCGGCTAAATCAGTCTGTATAGGTTATGTTACAAGCAAAACAACAAAATACTTTTTACATATCTTTTATTTTTCTATTTATCATCAACAACTGGAATAATAAATATTTTCATGATTACAATCTAGAAGTTTCCAGGCTTTAAATTTATACAAATAGTGCACTTTCTTTGATAAATATGTGCACTATAAATACTAAAAGTAACACAACAATGTATAAAGTATATTCACAATGCTTATTAAAACTCATGGAATTCATAAGAGAAAAAAAACAAACAAACATGGCCTCCTAATATTGTCGGCTGATGCTCCGTTCCTAAAGATAAATCAACTACACCAACATAAATAATTAAATACTGTCCAACATTGAGATCATTCTGAAAGTATGCCTAATTTAAATAAATACGTTATTTTTACTAACTACAATTTATATACAGGGTGTTAAGAAAACCCTGTCCGGCCCGTAAGGGTGATATAGGGCTCATAATCAGATGCCCAAATATAATATTAAATTTAGAATATTTTTGATAGTGACAATAATAATGAATTTAGAAATAACCATTTTTTTTTTTCAAAACAAAAATTACAACACCATTTTCGTCACTATTATTGGCGGCCTTTTATTTTGATCATTTAGCAGCACCTGTGACGACGTCAAATCTCTTTCGACTTTTGAGAAATAATTTTTTTTCTAGGATATAATTTTTTTTTTCTTATTTCCATTTTTTTTTTAATGTAATCAGATATCGATACCTAACAACACCTTAACGGGTCGGACAGGGTTTTCTTAACACCCTGTATATTTAAACAATAATTTATTACATGCATACCTAATCCATAAACCAGGATTTTAAATACTGTGTTACATGGATTTTTTAGGAAGGCGAAAATAAATGGCCATAAAAAGCAATTATTAAAAATATACATTTACACCCCTTGCCTAGTTTAGGCTCTTAAAGTAAAAAGGGTAAATAAATACTATTTATAAAACTATACTTACAGTTAACAAAATAATAAAAAATATATCTAGCCTTCCTTGAAACCAAAAATTCAGAACAATTTAGAATATAGGTAATTGAATTTTTTAAAATGTACGTGGCCGTTATTAAAATATGATTAAATATAATTAATGTCATTTATATAAAAGGACAACACAAATTACTAAACTTAACAACAAACAATTTTTCATGTCAATTTAAAACACATACAAATTAGTAACCATGAGTCACAATTACTATAATAACTAGTTAGTACCATCAAGAAAACGTTCACTAAGTCGAAACAATAGAGCGGATAATAAATAAAGTAGGTACTACCTACTAACAAATGTTTGTACACTTTCAAGTACAAGAATAGATTTAAATATTTAATATCCCTTCACAGGATAAACAAATTCAGACACAAATTACTAAGACCAAGCAAATATCAGTTACTCTTTAAAACATATCTTTTAATAGTTAAGTAAAAACAGCCATAAGGTTATAAGACCTTTGGATACTTATGACACGACACGGTTTTTTTAATAATATGTATAAAAAAGAATATAGGAAGCAAGATATTCACAACAGTTCGCTATAAAAAATCGTTAGCGTAACGCGCACCAATAAATTAATAAATTAACTATAGAAAAAAAGGTTGTAAAATCAAATACAGTAAATACTTAGTATACGTGCTCGTATAATGCAGAGACAATGTTGTCACATTGGCCAGACTATGGTACGGTTCACATAAGAACTTGAAATAAGAATCTTACATACATATATCATAAAAGCAAGGCCTAATTATAGCCGGGGCGAAATAAATCAGGCCTTTGAACTGGCCGCTGTGTAAATGCGTTGTGTCACTAAGGCTGCCCGGCCACGTCCGATAATCAGTGACCTTTTCTCTCTTCTGTTCCTCAAAAGCTAAAGAAAACCCTTCCTCTGTAAATCCACTCCTCCTTATATTCATGAGCTTCTCTCTGTCCATGAGGTGCTGCCCCCTTGATAGCCACAGACGAAAGTGGTGGACGTAGGCGTTGAGTCGCACAAAACCGGTTCTAAGAATCGGAGAAAAAATCGGCCCGATTATCTGTCCTACAAAAAGTATAACGTGGGCGGGCAGCCTAAGCCGCGTTCTGAAGCACCGTTAATATTGCTACACAGAACTCTTATATTGACAAGAGTACAAACATTAGGACGGAAGAAAAAGCTCCAGAATCAGATAAAATAAGAATTTTGGAACAGTTCGATCAACAAAACAACAACTAGATATCGGGTCGGCACAAAGAAAATGTCTCTGTAAATAACAGCTCACTTGATGACGTGAGCTTTAATTTGTTTAGTTCGCTTGACATGTATGGTCGTAAAATAATAATATTTTGACGATTTGTGACTTTATTACTGGGTGTCTTTGTTGTAATTAGGTTAAACTTAAAACTGATGTCTTTTTTCAGTTCATTGGCAAACAAATGTAACTATAAATATATATTCAAGCGGACATTATTTAGCTTTGATTTTGTACGTGACCCGATATCTAATTGTTGATCGAAATTGGAACATTATCAAAACTCGTGAGTTATTGCGATTATTCGATGAGCGTTATTACTTACATTCTATTAGAAGCTAAATCCGCATTGCCGTCTAAATCTAATCATAACAAGCAGTTTTATAAAACAAGCCAAAAATTGTTTTGTAAGATCTTTACAACTAAAACTTAAGTTTAGTTTCAATGCAAAAATAATTAACATTTGTAATATTTAAGATAAAGTAAGATTTTACACCCTACTTATTCGGAGGGAAGTCGTAATTTTTTTTCCTAATACTGAAGTAGGGGATTTTGCTACGATTTATTAGACGATAAAATTACCGATAAACATTACATTTAAGTACTTACATTAAATCCATATATTGTGATCGTAAACTTTTTCACAGGCGAGTTATATTTACAATCAATCATATTATTAACAAAATATAAAATAGTTTACTATCTAAAACTTATTTTAAAAAACACGAATTTCTTGTTTTTAAACAAACTTTCCATACCGTCGAAACCCGTGACTTCGCCTGCTCTACCTATCTTCGTCTAATTTTTAGTAAGTTGGATTTGCGAACATATTTTTTGTACAAATTGTGCAAAATACCACTACATACAAAGGATTTTTTACGTATGCCAAGATTTTGCAAATAAATTGTAACTAACTTCACACTATTGGTCACCATTGCGTTTTTTCCGTGAAATGGACGACACATTTTTTTTTATGGTGTTTTAACTTCAGTTTTAGGCAGTATTACAGAACAGGTAATGTTTATCTTATTATTTTATTATGAACTACAAATATCTCTCTTTCATTGGACACTATTATTGTCTATCTAATTCACGTTTAGAAGCTACAATTAAATAAATATCATTGCGTTGGTACTGGTAGCCATTTTGTTGCCGAACTTCGCCTACTGCTAGGGTTGTCAATTCCATTGTTATTGTCTTTTATTATTATAATATATATTATACAAACAGTAGAGCTTTTTGCTTTAAAAGTAGGTACAATTGTGTAAAATTTTCATACGGACTACTCTTTATTTTTATAGATATTTTTTAAATGGACAAAACATTTTTTTTAATAAATACTTGGAAAAAAGTGTTCAAGTTGCCCAGATACATTTGATAACAAACTGGTTGTTACAGAATTACCGACAATGCAAGCGAAGCAACGCAATAGGCGGTCATACACTACAAAACACTCACAGCATATAATAGATTTGGCAGTAGATGCGTTACAAAATAAAACAATGTCCTCGTACGATGCAGCGAAAATTTTTGGCATACCTCGTCGAACATTATTAGAAAACTGCACAATAAACATCCTAAGAGTCCAGGATGTCCGACAAGGCTCAACGACCAAGAGGAAGCTAATATAATTAAAGTTCTATTAGCAGCTGCAGAATACGGCAGTCCTTTGACTCTTCTGGATTTACGAATTGTCGTTCATAGGTAATAATTAAATTCACATATACACAATACACTTTGAAAACTTAAATATTCTTCCAAAAAAAGTAGGAACATATAAAAGACAAAGGAAGACGAATTCCAACACTATGCAACTAAATCCTGACTTATTACTGCAGCCACCTTTGACGCTTATAAATCCCGATAGCCTCAAAACGTTGTGTCTCAGGAGCGTTAACAATCATTTGGTTCAGTCAGAGCAATACAAGTACTCAGGTGAACAAACTTCGCAAGTATCTGATGTTCATAATTTGTGTGATATTTCAAAAAATTACAACGCAAATATGCAATTCATAAATGAAATACCGAAATGTCTACAAACCAACAAGCCTAGAATTATAATTACCTCGGATATCACTATAAAACCAGAAGAGTTTACAAAACAACAACAGATCAAGCAAGGAAACATCAATATCAAACAGAAAAAAAATAAAATTACGCGTTCCGCCATACATATGAAATTAATTCCAGCAAGAAAAGAAACACTAACCAAAAGAAGGAAAGCACTAACCAAAGCATTACACACACAAGTAATTAGTAATAAAGTTAGCAAAAAACCTAAAGAAGAAAATATGAAAAGAAGATTAATAAAAAAAGAAACTAATAAAGCAAAACAGAAGACGCAAAAATGCAAATCTATGAAACAAAAGAAGAAATATAATAGTAGTAAATCTAGCTTTACTTCTGACACTGAAATATCTATTGCTGATACGGAAGATTCAGAATATGAAACAATGGACGATATCATCACAAGCCAGCAAGAAGAAGAAAATATTGAACCATCTATACCCTACGGCATTTCCGACATTAAATATCTAACAGAGGATGATAAAAAGTTAGAAACAGACTCATGGATTTTGGCTAAATTTACAACAAAAAAAAGCATGAAGCATTTTGTTGGTAAGGTAATATCAATAAAAGATAACATTCCTGAAGTCAAATTTGTGAGAAAAAGAAGGAATCTAAATTTGATAGAGGATTAGTATTCAGCTATCCAAGAGTAGATGATATTTGCACCATGCAACATTTAGATGATGTTATTATGAAATTGCCGGATCCAAATATTTCTCGACGCGGCGAAATCATATTTAATATCGATTTGAGTAATTATAACGTACAGTAGGTAACGTGCAGTAGGTAAGAAAGATGCATGTGTACACATGCATCATTTTTTTTAGTTACCTACTACATTTTTTTTGTGAAGAACAAGAAAGTGGAAGAACAAAAGAAGTATATAGATATAATAGATAACAAACTAAGGAAGAAAAATTTAATATTCTTTGGTCTCGAAGAAAAAGAAAAATCATATGAAGAGTTGGAAGATTTTATTTTAGATATTATAAACAATTATTTGACTATTTCTTGCAAAAGATGGGAAATCGAAAGCGTAATACGCAAAGGAAAGAAAGGAAATAACCCCCGGCCAGTCATAGTTACATTTATCACGCTTGGCAAAAAAATACAAGTTATGAAGAATAAAAAATATCTAAAAGAGCTCAACTGTGGATATTACATCAAGGAAGATTTTTCACCGAAAATAATACAAAAAAAAAGGAAAGAATTGCAAGAAATATTCAATACAGAAAGAGCAAAAGGAATCAATGCTATACTACGCTACGATAAAATCATTTATCCCAAATAGAGAGAGGATAGAGGCCGCTCCAATACGAATAACAAGATAATCCAATCACAAGCGCCTGAGTATATAGCTGCAGGGTCTGAAAACGAAGATGAAATGATAAATATGACTACCAAACACCCTCCAAAGAAAAACAAAACACAATATAAGAAGCTTGTCAATCGCTACACCAACAACAACAACACGGAATAGCAATAAAAAAACGCCCCCTCTGATTCTCCCAAGCCGGTTGGTCACCGTGGGAGAAAATGACCACAACACTCCAGAAATAAATAAACATGGCAAAATTAATCCACAAGAAAAACTCTGTCAAGATATTTACATTTGCTCTTACAACGTGAGATCTCTAAAAGATGAGTCACGCATGATTGAACTAGAGTCTGCTCTTAAAACAGTAAAATGGGACGTCATAGTATGTCAGAAATAAGAAGGGAAGGATACGGAATTGAAGAGAGAGATTGGTGTATCTTTTACTATTTTGGTCAGACAAAAGGACATAGAGGAGTTGGATTTTTAGTAAAGAAAGTACATACAAATAATATACAGAAATTCACTGGATTTTCAGATAGAGTAGCTTTGCTTAATATAACTATTAATAAGAAAGAAATATCAATAATACAAGTATACGCTCCTACTGAAAGTTCATCTGAAAAAAACATAGAATTTTTTTATTCTGTTGAAAGAAAAGCAAAGGAAAATTCAGGACAGAACGGATGGATGTCACCTAACAATACAACTAAAAATGAGATAGACTATCTACTAAGAAACAAAAGAGATTATTTTATTGATTTCGAGGTGCTTAGAAAAATTACATTCCCATCGGACCACAGATTAGTAAGAGGTACACTAAGGATTAAAAGCCACAAAAAATGTCGCAAAAAGTTCTCGCAATTTAATTCCTTGTTGAGTACGGAGAAAGAACAACAAAGATTTTTGGAAATATTGGAAAAAACCTTGAAGTAAAATCCTACATAAATATGTCTACTCAGTGTTTATATGACTACTTAGAAACAAGTATTATAGAGAGCCTGAAACAAGCAAGAACTAATCAGAAATTAAAAAAGTGCTTTAAATTATCAAAGGAAACTAAAGAATTAATAAGAAAAAGACATACCTACATTACAACTAAATAACAATAAAAGAAGAAAAAATAGAATTAAAATGTATGTACAAAATAATTTTATTTTTAATCAATCTGAAAAACATTATTTCATCTATATTTGTCTTAAATTTGTTACTTTTTAATTATTTTATTTACAATTCAATACTTAAATCTAATACAAGAACAAACAAAGACTAAAATTAAATCTTATATAGATAAATAAAACTAACACGCGTCAAAATACTCATCGTCATCCTTGTCAATGGCGGGAAAGGTGCCCAGAAGGCTGGCAGCATTGCCACGTTGAATGGCTATGCCGATTCTCTGTGCAAGGAACAAACCAGCTCTCTGATCACGAGTAGAGTCTACCAAACGTTTTGACAGTTCTTTAAAAAGATTTCGTGCACTCGGACCCCATGACCCGAGCGTTTCAACCCCAAACGGCTCGAAAATATAATTACCCATTAGGTTATTATACTTTCGCCGTTTAAGGGTCTCCGCTGCTCCAGCAGCAGCGCCAGGAGAGGCCGCCGAACTTAGAACGTGGGATGGCGCAAGGGTGTCGACGCACGTTGCGTCCCACACCAAAGGCCGACCCAATTTCCAAGGCAACAATGACATACCGTCAGGTCTCTTACCATCGCTGCGCACCAAACCATTGGGTTCCAAAACAGCTGGTACACCGGCAATGACAAGAGCACGACGGATAATGTCATTAATATTTGCGTGACGGGATATACGTCCTGCGCTCCTGCTGCAGGACAAGCCATGGTGACCGAGGCTATCGACTGTTTCACCGCATTGACACCGATGACATGCGACACAAGGTATACCTAAACGTAAACTGATGGCGAGCCGGAAAGTATTGTTATCCAAAATCGTACCAAGAGTGGTTGACGGAAGTGCCTGTAACCAGAGGCCCGATTCCCATTCTCCCACAGCCAGGAGACGCGCGCGCTCTGCAGTGTTGATTGAAGTATTAATTAATTCTTTCCGTATCAAACTGCAAAGCGGCTCGTCCCACTGCCTCTGAGAAGAACGTTGCTCGGGTAGATCTGTGCCCGGGCAGGACAATTCCCAACTATTTACTGCCTCAGTCATGCACAGAATCTGAAAATCAACCAGAGAAGACCCTAAGATTTGCCTGGTTAATTTTTCAGTGCTGTGGACCGAAGACAAAAATGCTGGTAAGCCTAGACTGGAAACTTTACGTACACCAAGCCCACCAAATCGGATCGATTTTAGTCTTTGTTTGTTCTTGTATTAGATTTAAGTATTGAATTGTAAATAAAATAATTAAAAAGTAACAAATTTAAGACAAATATAGATGTACAAAACCATCACTAAGAATATACACAAAGAATACGAAAATTACAAGCTAGATATTTACGAAAGTTGGTTGCAGAAAACAGGCAGTATAAAGTCGGCGAATAAGTCTCTACGTCAGTGTAAAATGTGGATACCAAAGATCAACCTCTGAAGGTAGTTCGGAGAACAGGAAGGACTTAGTTTTGCTGGCCACGAATTTTTACAGAAAACTATAAAAAAGACCCTCTGAAGACGTATCAATAGACAGAGTTTCTAAAGAATTGAATGTTGAAACCGAAGTGAAAGACTTTTCTCTTATGGAAATTGTATAGGGTATCAGAAACCTAAAAAGAAACAACCGAAAAAGCCCAGGACCTGATTCTATCATTAATGAAGCACTGAAAATAGGCGAGAAAATTATTTCAGGCTTAATTACCATGCTTTTCAACAGAATCCTAAAAGAACGGAAAGTGCCAAAGCAATGGACGGTATCTGAAATCATTCTTATTTACAAGAAAGGAGATCCAAATTACAGGCCGATTAGTCTTATGGCTAGTTTATACAAACTGCTCTCTCAATGTCTGCTGAAAAGAATCGGATCAAAGATTGATGCGAAACAACCCATAGAGCAGGCCGGGTTTAGGTCTAAATACTCTACTATAGACCACATTTACGTTCTCAGCAAAGTGATCGAAAAATATAAAGAATTTAATTCCCCACTCTACATAGCCTTTGTGGACTACCGAAAAGCCTTTGACTCCATTTCACACGCGTCCATCAAAGAAGCTCTACAATACCACGAAGTAGAGACAACGTACATAGACATAATTAGTAATATATACGAGAACTGTAAAAGTTAAGTCAGACTGGAAAGAACCGGATCAACTTTCAAAATAGAACGCGGCGTCCGCCAAGGAGATCCCTTGTCACCGAAAATTTTCATAGCCGTTCTAGAACTCATTCTCGAAGATTCAAGCTGGGAAAACAAAGGCATAAAAATAGACGGCAAGTAGTTGAGCCATCTGCGATTTGCGGACGATATTGCATTACTAGCTAACACCGCTGAAGAACTAAATGACATGCTAATAACTCTACATTTACAAAGCATTAAAGTCGGACTAGAAATAAATTTTGATAAAACAAAAGTAATGACTAATAGTATCTTAACACCTATTCAAATAAACGGTGAAAATGTAGAGTACGTCAATGAATACATTGACGTACCTTGGTAAGCAACTATCCTTTAGAGAGATAGACAAGGAAGAGGTGGAGAGAAGGATCGGCTCAGCATGGAAACGTTTCTGGTCCTTGAAACACATACTAAAATCTAAATTGCCCACCAAACTAAAAAAGAGAGTATTAGATTCTTGTGTACTACCCTGCCTCACATATGGCTGCCAAACATGGTGCCTAACAGAAAAAACGGCTAGCAAAATTTAAATATGTCAAAGAGTGATGGAAAGAAGTATACTGAATCTTAAGCTTTCGGACAAAGTAAAGAACACTGAAATCCGTAAACGAACACAGGTCACAGACGCAGTAATCCATGTAAGAAAGTTGAAATGGAAATGGGCGGGTCACCTATCCTGTTATCAGGATGGAAGATGGACAAACAGAGTAACCAAGTGGAGAGGCCCCAGCACTGGCAAGCGACGTGTGGGCCGCCCGCTCAAGCGCTGGATGGACGATATCCGAGCTGTCGCTGGAGAGAGCTGGATGAAGGAAGCTCAAGATAGAGAGAAATGGTCTAGTCTGGAGGAGGCCTTTACCCGCACAGGGGTTCCCTTTAAATGAGTGCTAGTCAATTATAATACAAAATAAAAATAGTATAATATTAATTTAATAACAATACACATTTTTAATTAATTAAAAATTGATTTGATAGAATAATAGTTATAAATAAATTAAATGTATAATATTGTTAAATTTACCATTCTTTTAAAATATTTAATGCATGTTTGAATATTGAATAATTAATTAATAGAATAGTACATAATCAGTTGCATGAAACGAAATGTATTGTATTGTTATTATTTACCTACTGGGAATGAAATAAAGGCTTATTATTATTATTTTACCTACCTACTACATTCTGAGTGATTGAGATTGATTTAAGTTTTCAACCTGATTTAATAACTGATACCAAATAATCGTGCCATTTTTTAATATAAATGTTTATCTATAATTATTGTTATATAAATGTTAAGCTTTGTAGTAACGGTCGATTAATTAAATATTCTGTTAAAATCGATCGTTTTTAACGGTTTAAGAAACGGTAATTATTAAAGTGAATTTAAGAATTATAAGAGTCGAGAGTAAGTCAGTAGTTTCTTTTAAATCTTACTAATTAGGTAGGTACTGATTTATAATAATATAATAAATCATTTCTTATCAGGCTACTAAGGCCCATAGACATATACCTTACAGACTAACATAGATATTTTATTTTATTTTTTTTTTTTTTTTTTTTTTTTTAATAATAATAAAAAGTCTGATATTAGTAGATATATAAGAAATAATATTTGTAACATTGCAAATAAGTAATGATGCTAAAATGCCTTTAATTTTCTATGAATGTTTGTTTTTATCTTATACTTTTAAAAATAAATAAATAATTGTATCCATTTTTTTCCTTCAAAATGTCCTTGAAATGCAGTAAAATAACAACTGTTTGGCAGCCCTAAGAACGTTATAACAAATGTATGGAACAACTTCAAACTGCTCCCTATCTTCGCCTACTGTACACTATTAAAAAAACAGGATTCTATTACAATGATTGTAAGGTATATATTAGTCTGTCACTTATTAAATTGTTTGGATCAGATGTACTTCACAGAATTTTATAGGGAGCGTGCAGGAGCTATAGGTGGCAGCACTAATTGACAAAAGCGACACTATGCGGTCAGTAAAGGAAACTTATCAGACTTGTCATTGTCATCGCCAATTTTTTTATGATTTATCTAATATGATAAAGGTTATAAAATATGGGTTCCGGCCTATTAATAATGATCGACAGCATGGCCAGAATATGTCAAAGGGGCAAAAGCTATTCGAGGCCGGCCATGTATTGGAGGTGGAAGAAATATTAAATGAAGAAAATGAGGCTGTGATAACTGGCAAAATTGTCGCACAAACTAAAATATCCAATGTTTATGACGTTAAAGTAATGGTAAATAATTTGCTGAATTACCTGTTGATATTGTAATTGTTATCATGTAATAAATGAATCTGAATCTTTTCATGTTTTCAAAGTACTTATGTAGCTAGTTTTCAAATTTTCAGCTTGACTGCAATAGAAACATTTCAAGTGCAATTTGCAAATGCAAGGCTGGCCTTTCAGGAAAATGTAAGCACATCTGCGCCTAAGTTATATATGTAAATTCTCCTGAAAGCACCAAATCAAAAAGTAGTGATGCCCAACAATGGGGTAAACCATCTCATCGGCAGTTATTGGGTTACGATAAGGGACTGAAAATGTCAGAGTTATTTCCATCACCAGAAAAAAAGCCTCAACTTATTAATTTGATGAAACAGCTAGAATCACTTGATATTTCTACTGCTACTTTAGGAGAATCATAAGCTAACACACCCTTGTATAGAATCCTACAGTTAGAAGAAAAAGATGAAAAAGAAATAATGGCAGCGGAAGCTTTAGTTGATTTAGATAAAATTAATGAGAAAGAAAAAATTAATGAAAAAATTCGCCATGTAATACAAGATATCTTTATGCTGCAATGTAGAGCTAGTAACTATTCTTCTCAAAGTTTAATACCAGAGCATTTACTTGATTTTTATAATAGTAAAGTTTGTTGTGATGTTGATTCTGGTACAAATATTTGTTTTGGAACCATTGATCAAGCAAACAATTCACGTTGGTATATGGAGTAAAAGTTTCGGATTGGCGGCACCAGTTGGCAGCACCTTCGTCGTGCACGTTCCCTATATAATTATCTATAATTCGATACCTTACGACGATGTAGACGAAGTTAGGGAAACATATCCATACTTCGCTTATCACGTTTGAAGCCAAATTTTAGCCAATTCACAACCAAATTTAAGACGTATTTTCTTTACAATAATAGTAACCAAAGTGCAATAAATATTTTTTTTTGCCTTAGTGATTCAAAATTTAAAAATATTTTTGAGTTAAAAAGTAGTGTTGAAAAATGTGTCAAAACCCAGGCGAAGTTACGGGTTTCAACGGTACTTAAATTATTATTGCTAGGAAATCATTATATAATGTAAATGGCAACAATCTTAACAAACGCTACTATATTATGTATGTACTAGAACCAGCTACACATTTATATAGGTAAATAGCAAAGCAGTAATTTTATAGACATCAAACACGTTTTACCAGCAATGTATATTATTTAGATAAATAAAGTAAATAAGGAAGGTGAATTTCAGACTGCATTAATATAATAGCATATAGCATACGCTCACCGTACATTTATCTAATATATGTTATAGCTAATATTAACGTGTTTTAAATAAACGTACGGAGAGCGATATTGTTGTGCTATTAACTATTTGGTACAATATATGCTATTACATTACAGCGTCTGAAACAGTCTGAAATGAGCTTCAGGTAGCTAAACGTAAATAGGCATGCCATAAACCGTAAGAGCACACTGCACAATATTGTCTTATTTAAAAAATAATTAAAAATATAATGATATGCCTATTCTAAGAATAATAAGAAATGCAACTAAATAGTACACATTGCCAGTTATAGACAATTTTTTTGTAAATGTGCAAAATATTTATACGACATTTTGTATAGGTTAAAGATCGTTCCTAGAGATAGCCATAGGTAATACATGTATCTCTCGGTAACTCGAATTCTGTATAAATCATAAAGCTTAGAAAATCTTAACTCTTGGTCGGTTCATTCCTTACAGTTATTGCAATTAATTTTAAATAACTTCTCCTGAAATGAATTAACTTGCAGAGTACAGACGCTTTGCTAAAATAGTAAATAAAGATTTCTATGACCTCCTTTCTTGGTCTGGTTTACTGAGTGTTGTTTACGTGGGTAGTATTTAGTAGGTAGTAGTACGTAGGTACCCATAAGCCCGACAGATTTCTTCAGGAGGTGCCCACACGATGGCGGCCGACAAGAAGTTCTCCAAAGCCTGCTTGGCAGCGTGGGGTGCGTCGTTAGGTAAGGAAATAACCACTTGAAAGATCGCTACCAACTTGGGAGCCGCGAAGTGTGCGGCTGCCCTAATAAGCCTTCGACACATTCGTGCAACGCTTTCAGACCATCTACTATTTTGAAGAGAGGACACTATGAGGTGATAATAACATTGTATGAGCACTTGTATTCTTAAAAAAATATTTTAAAAACATATAAATGGAAATAGCTTACTATTGATACCGCACCCGTAGACTGTGTCCACTACGTTATCTATCGTCAGATTGACATGTGATGCTGGTAACACTTATCCAATAAATCTGTAGGCAATGTGGCGAAGGCCTGAGTAGGCCAGACTTTGGAGAAATTCTTCGTTATACATTTGTGGTCGAAATCGTCCAACCCGTACACGGATGACAATGGAAAGCATTCCAGGACGCTGACTACGCACACTGCACAAGGCTGTAAGTATAACACAAATAACATTTAGGAAAAAATAAGTGATGTCATCAACAAACGAAGGCTAGTTTTTAATGTTGTAGTCGCTTATATTTACCTTATGGAAGTGATGACAATATTTAGCTTTAAGCGTAAACATTATCGCTTCCTTCGATCCTTCTAGCCCTAGCATGTCGGCTATGGTGGCGAGCTCCACGATGCTCACGGAGTACGGGATGGTGGCGAGCCCAGAGTAAATGTGGCACAATGCAAAGTACACCACGTTGTAAGAAAATCTAAAAACACATTATAATATAGTCATGTACTTTTATTTACTAAGTATAATAAAATAACTTTATAGTAAGTATTTACTAAGTTAGTTTATAAAATAAAAATGTATCTTCTAAAGGAAAAAATAACAATGGCACTCGTTTTCCTGTACCAAGAATGGTTGCTTACTGTTATGTATGAAAGGTAAAAACAATAAACCATAAGCAAATTGAGTAATCATCTTTATATGTGGGTATCTTGTATCTATTATTCAGATTTCAACTGTACCTCGAAGTTACAATACATAACGGCACTTTTACATTTGGACCAAAAATGTATAGAGATCGGATGCTGTCCTTTTGATGTGATGAAAAAACATACAAATACCTATATATAAACATAATAGCAGCACAACGATAGTCATACGGTCCCTGTATAATCAACATAGGCATGACTAACAAGCTTATAGCAAGGTTATTACAATACTATCACCGTCGAAGACAGAAATAACTACGTCTGCATGACCTCATCGAGGATGAAATCACTAGTTTTTACAAAATGTGGATATAAATCATTCAGTGTTCGTACAGAAAAACCTTGACAGTTGTAATAAAAATGTTAATAAGCGAATAGTTTTAGGTACGCCATTTTTTTTTATTTTACTCAAACAGTTTTAAGTTCTTATGAAATTGTTTTAAAAGGAAACTGATTGGAAGCAGCCCAGACTTCGAAAGCAAAGAGAAGATATACTTAACATTACTAATGTTTTATTTGTTTAGTTTTTATTTTATTACTTGCCAATAAATTACGTTTAAAAAATTGTATTAGTGCAGTTTATTTTCCCACAATTAGTGCTGAAGATTGAAAACGTTGTATGCCCCTCATATTGTTTTTAGAAGTAGGTATACGTAAGTACTTAAACTATGATATGGTATAATTACACTAATTTACACTTACCAAAAAAGAGCCTTCACAACACCGTGACAGGAATGCCACAGAAACGTTTTTATGCAAATGATTCTTGAAATTAAAGTATAAATCAGTCTCTAATTTTCTTAACACTAAGCTAGCTTTCAGATTATATCGGAAAGACGACTCACAGGTACTTAGATTTCGAGTTACGGAGTTAAAATATTAAGTATTTGTTTTATATTACAATTTAGAGTAAATGTTTTAGAGTATCTATTGGTCTATGTCTATATTGGTTGTTTTATCGCCGAAGGTCGGCTCATCTTTCAAGAATGTTCCAGAACGTTCCATAGCTGGGATTTCCTTGAGAGGAGGATTCTCCTTCTCTTCGTGTTGTTGTTGCCGGCTTGTATGAGCATGCTTTTGACTCTTTGACATAGCACTCTTCGTCGGTACATCCCTTACGACCTATTGAAATAAATATAAAATTACTATCACGAAATGAATTTTATAGAGCTAAGACATTTAGCCTGAAATATTAAATAAAATCACAAAAATCGAATCAAATTAGTGACGGAACATTAAGAAATCAATAGTAAAGGAAAATTGATTTAAAGATGGTCAAATACTGTCAAATTCCATTAAGACATAAATAGTACCTTAGGGACGATCTTTGCAGAGCTTGACTTGGTGGCATTCATCAGTGAACCAGGTACTTTACGTTCAATGACCCGATTGTTAGTAATACTATTATTCAACATCAACGGTCCCGATTTTTGTGCATCCCTGGAATTTCTAGTTTCTGCTCCCTTGGTTTTAGGGGGTTGGTTCAAATACACGGGTATCTTTGTCTTTACTTTATTATTTGAGATGGGATTTTGGTATTTAGTTGTTTTTATCGCTGTGAAAAGATTAACTTATTATCTACTAAAGTACAGTTTGTATTATTGTTTAGTTTATGGATGTGGTAAGACTGAATTGATATGAGAATACGAGAAGAATAAAAGCAAAACTTACATTCGACTGAGCCCTTGGTGTGCTTGACCTTGGTGTAGGTGCCATATTTGTTGCTGGTCTGCGACTCGCTGAGAGAGTCGGTGGAGGGCTCGGCAGTGCGCGGCCGCGAGCTCGTCGCGAGACTGTCCTGAGACATAGTCTGGGCTTCAGTCCCTTTCAGATTTTTCTGCGGGCTGGACCTTAAATTCCTCAAATGAACAGGGCTCGAGTTACGTGACGACTCGCTCGATGAATTAATTTTAGGTAAATGCTTATTCACAACTGTTGTTCTTTTATTGTTGCCTTTAGGCTCAAGGTATCTGGGCTTTGTTTTCTCAAAGGACGGAGCTCGAGTTGCCGTCGATTTAACATTTAGTCGATCTTGAGATTCTGTCGTTTTCAACTTGTTGAATTTAGCACGCTCTTCTTGAGCTTTGGTTGTCCGCACTTTAGGTGGGTGAGTGCCAATAACCGGCTTTTTTATATCTCTGAGATCAGAGTTGCTTTTTAGAGTATCTATAGAGCCAAGTGGAACTACCGGTTTTGGAGCATACGGTACAAATGAAGCGCGGACCTGAGCTATGTCCACGCTACGAGCAGTTTTACTAGAAGAAATTTTATTGTTTCTTGTCTGAGTATTCTTAATTCTTAATTTCTTCTCTTGAACAGGTACAGGTGGAGTCACGGGCATAGCATGTGCGCCATATTTAATACAACCTAGTTCTCTTAACCTTTTACGTAATTCAGAGGGTAGATCCTTAAAGGCTTGTGTAGACACGACCCGGGGCGAGGCTCGCACTAAGGCACATTCGCATTGCAATCGCCAGCTGCCCGCGTGTGTGTATAGCAAACTATTAGGGCCGTAACTTCGATGGCTTCCTGTGCTATTGCTAATCAAATCCGGTTTACTGTAATGCTGATTACGCATTTCTTTGACGAGTATCGAGAGGTACCCATAAGCGCGACAGATTTCTTCTGGAGGTGCCCACTCGATGGCGACCGACAAGAAGTTCTCCAAAGCCTGCTTGGCAGCGTGGGGTGCGTCGTTAGGTAAGGGAATAAGCACTTGAAAGATCGCCACCAACTTGGGAGCCGCGAAGTGTGCGGCTGCACTGACAAGCCTTCGACACATTCGTGCAACGCTTTCAGACCATCTACTATTTTGAAGAGAGGACACTATGAGGTGAAAATAACATTGTATGAGCACTTGTATTCTTAAAAAAAATATTTTAAAAACATATAAATGGAAATAGCTTACTAGTGATACCGCACCCGTAGACTGTGTCCACTACGTTATCTATCGTCAGATTGACAATGTGATGCTGGTAACACTTATCCAATAAATCTGTAGGCAATGTGGCGAAGGCCTTAGTAGGCCAGACTTTGGAGAAATTCTTCGTTATCCATTTTAGACATTTGTGGTACAAATCGTCCAACCCGTACACGGAGGACAATGGAAAGCATTCCAGAACGCCGACTACGCACACTGCACAAGGCTGTAAGTATAACACAAATAACATTTAGGAAATAAGTGATGTCATCAACAAACGAAGGTTAGTTTTTAATGTTGATGTCTCTTATATTTACCTTATGGAAGTGATGACAATATTTAGCTTTAAGCGTAAACATTATCGCTTCCTTCAACCCTTCTAGCCCCAGCATGTCGGCTATGGTGGCGAGCTCCACGATGCTCACGGAGTCCGGGATGGTGGCGAGCCCAGAGTAAATGTGGCACAATGCAAAGTACACCACGTTGTACGAGAAACTATAAAAATATAGAAATTTTAACAATCTAATTGGCTTAATACAAATATACACAATAATAAAATTATACTAACGGTGGCAGCACGATTACATTGCCTAAGCTTTCCACCCAGCCGCCACTTAAAATTCCCGCGAAGTACTGACACCTAAAAACAATTGTTTTTTTTTTGTGTAATTTTGTTACAAATTCATTAACACATAAATCGATAGTAACATAAAAAATATACTGTTTTACTAACCTGGATGACAAAATACACTTGTGTGCTTTAAACCTCTTTCCCGAGACCTCGACAATGACATCTGGAGCTATTTCCTCAAGGAACATCCGTAGCAAGTCCTGACCGAGGCGCGACGTGCAGTTCTCTATTAAACTCGAAGTCTGGCTATCTGTTGTGCTGTTACCTAAAACCAGATTACCTTAATAGTGCCTTCTTGTGTCCGACCGAAACTAGTTTTTTCGCCTAAACCGAAACCGTAGGTTCGTACTGATTTTTTTAATTTTTGTAGATTTTGTTGTATAATTTGGGTTTTTTACAGGATTACCCGAGCTCCAGGGAACTACCAAAGACCAAAGTTGGAAGAATTAGCAAATGACTAGACTAGTTGTTAGCTATGTTTAAACACGCTACTAAATCTAGGTAAAAAGGGGTGGAGCTTTAAATTTCCAAATTCATTTTCTCATCTGAACAAGTAAATTGGCATTATTGACATATAAACAAGGGTATTGGTATTGAATTTGTTTTAAATCCATAATTTGTCTTAGGTGTTGGTATTTTCTTTAACATCAAAGTTGAATTTGCCAATAACTGTATAGGGGTCAATAACTATATCTTTGGTTGAATGTAGTATGTAAACATCCAAAACATCATTTTAAGTGAATTGATATAAATTCCGGCATTTCGTAGATTTAAAAAAAAATCGTAAGACAATATTGTTTTGGTACTTACCAAAGCCTGAACGTCCGTTGCTGCTCTGCATGCTACTAATTTCAGACATATCTGACCCTTGTTCCTCTGTATCGCCAAGGGTGCTCGACGTCCCTAATCTTAACGGGGATCGAGTCCTGCTCGACAATGAACCCGGCATGCTTCTACTAAATTCATTTTGTAAATGTGGAAATAATCTATTTAAACTGAGCGCATTTTCTGAGTGAAACGAAGTTATTACTTCGATTGATTTAGAGTTTGTTGAGCATGCGGGTTCGCTCCAGTCAGGAATGGATCGTGTCATACGCACGTTGACTTCTCTTGTGTTTATAGAGAGCACTACATCAGATTTTTGCACTGGTTTATCTAAGTCTGATAATTTGACGAATAGATCTTTGTCTTCTTTTTCTTCTTGCTCTTTGACTGGTGCCATTGTTTCTCCGCCGCGCGACTGGGTCACTTTGGGCTTAAATTCTGAAACAGAATTTTCTATGTTTTCTGGAATAACTACTTTTTTGTCAGGTATAGCGATTATTTCAGAAATACTTATACTAGGATCATTGCATAAAGATTCATACTTTTCAAAAATAACGACACTCGCATCGGTGTCTTTTAAGTTACGCTCTGTATTACTTGTAGTTGATTTAGAATTACGAAGGGTTGGCTTACTTTCAACATTTACTAAATTCTTTTTGTTATTTATTGACGACGACAATCTAGCGGGCATGTCCTTCAAAGTTGTTTTTTCGCCAAGGTCAATGTACATGGAAAATATATTCTTTTTTTCATTGACGTTATCATCGGGCGATTTGTTAGTAGTGGTTATACTATCTGTTTTGGTATCAATAGACATGTCGACCACCCATGCCGAAGCAGAACTTGCCCTCGTCTTGCCTTGACTTTGTTCCGTTTGCTGTGGTAACACGAACGCGCCAGTAACAATCGGTGTGTTTTCCAATTTAAATTTTGGTATAGGGCTGCTCTCGTGACTACTGCCTACTTGAGGTAGGTGATCTTCAACAGAGACGCCTCCAGACAGAATCGGTGGAGAACGACTACCTTTCCTTTCCGTTTTTGAACTAGGTTCTGAACACGCAATTGTTTTATCGCTGTCCATATCTCTTGACTCGTATTGTTTATAGGTAGTTACCGACATAATCGAATTATTAGGCGTGTTAGACATGAATACAACGCTAGTGCGGAGAGATCCTTCTTTGTCTGACATATAGTTATTACTATCATCCATACCCAGTTCTGATTGAACTACATCAAATGCATTTGCGCACAGAGAATCTTCTGTTATTGGAGTCATTTCGAAAATAGTGGGAGATAAGTCTTTTTGAATTGAATCCGGATCTTTTTTATCGGCTTGTTCTAATGAATCTTCATTGTCAATACTCTCTGACCAATCAACTGGGCTGATATCTAATTTCACAGTGGAACATGGCACCGGCTGACTTGGTGCTGGTAAAATGTCTAATTTGACGTTTGCTTCTGCTGTACTATTTATGATTTCAGTTCTTATAATTTCTTCTTCGTCAACCAAACTTGATGCATCGATAAAACAAGCAGTGGATTTATGTGGAGATTTATTTTCTAAATTATTCGAGACCTGCTCTTCAGATGTTTTATTTGATTTTTTCTCCTCGAGATAATGCTGACGTTCATTATCAAGAAACTTTTCACATAAATCTTTTTCGATAAATTTCGGTGGGTAAACTGACTCCCATGAGCCCGTTTCAGAAGATAAGGAAGATGACTCCAAAATGACTATTTCTTCGTTTTGTCTTTGTTTTTCCTCTTTGAGAGATTTCCCACACATTTCAGTGATGGAACTTTGGCCATTACAATCTTTTTCAGAAGAAGCACCACTAAGTTTAGTTATTTGAAAGTTGCTTTTTTCGCCTAATGAACTAGGTATCGACATTGCTGATATGCTAGCGTCATCGGCAATTAAATCGTGAAGAGTGTTTTCAGAGAGAGACACATTTGTTAGAGTTACGTCTTTCTGGCTGCTAACGCTACCTAATATTGCCGTATCCTCTAAACCAGAATCGGACAACGTATAAATGTTTTCCATTCTAGATGTGATGTTTCCAACATTTACTTGAAGTATGCCAGACGAGCTAACGCCTGGAGAGCAGGTGTATGCAGCGGACAAGTAATCTGAAGAAGAACTAGGTTCGTCTGTTATTAAACTGTCCGGCGAGTAGGCGGGATCCACTGGCTTCTCGGCGCTCACAATAGTATTGTTAAGTTTCTTACTAGAATTACATTCGCATACAACGAATGTTTGATTAGCTTTAAGATCAGAGGGTATATTAAAGTTGTTTTGTTTTGGAAGAACGTTATCTTTAAGACATATTTTATTTAAAATATCACAACTACTGGAATGTTTGACTGTTTTGTGTAAATGACTAGAATTAAGAGATAGGGAAGTAGGTTTGTTATGCTGTACAGGCTTAACTTGGCATGAATCTTCTGTTTGGTTTTTTATTATAGAATGGAAAGCGTTAGAGAGCTCGTCCTGTTCGATTAATTCCTTGTCGAATAGATTTCCTTCAATTGGAACTAACGCATAGTATTCTTTATTTAACTCGGTGCTAGGACTAGGGTTAATTACTTTCTGGACGTCATTTTCTACGTATGGAGTTATGCACTTTGGTGTTAAAAACACCTCAGATTCTTCTGCTTCCTTTGATTTACTAGTCTTGGCTTGGATAGATTCAACACGTAAATTATGTTCCAGATAAGCTATTATTTCTTTTTCTTCATGTTGAAGGTTGCATTCAGTATATACATCGCTGCAACAGAACACGAGAATCATAAAGGGAAACGGCGCCTTGTGTAAACGATAAAAGGAGATTGGGCATTTATAGATTCACGCGTATGACGCGTATGACGTTTGACGCGTATATTATTTTTATTGATTTGTTACTGAAATTCATTGAAATAATTTGTGGGGGTTTTAAATAGTATTTAATACATTAATGAGTCATTTGTTCCATTATAGTGAATAATTTGACATGCGATAAAATGTCAAACAAAATGGTGTTTTCTGTTTACCATGTTGCCGATAAGCCGAGAATATTGTTTTTAGCTTTTCTCTGCTAACAAATATAAATTCGCGTCGAGTTGAGTTTTAGGATTCTTCCTCGTCTATTTACTACATCGAGCAATTTGACTCTTTTTGTGCGTTTGTTGCGAAGTGTATTGGTAGAACATTTTTACATCCACGGTGACTTGTTCTGTATGAATTGTTCTCTTTGATTAGCACGCCCGCTGCCTAGCCGCCAAATCAGAGAGGCAACGAATTCCATGGTCAATATTTTACGTACATGGAGATGCAAGATAACCTCAATAGGTACTAAAATATTTTTTTTCAAAAACCCCACAATATTTAAATTAATGTAACCTTGTTTTAAAGTAAGACACTACCCTTTTTTGTGTCTAACTTTTATTACTATACTGTGTCAAAAGTTGCGCAACCAAGTGCCATAGTAACTTGCTCAATCTCCTTTGTTGCATAACTACCTACAGCAAAAAAAAAACTAAAAGTTCTTCTTTCAAAACAGCGTGACGTGTTTTTTAAATTTTATTATATACCAAGTACATACATTTTATATTAAATTTGTTTTTAGATGAAGCCATTCTACAAGTACTTTTTAATATGTAATTAAAATTTTGGCAAAAATGTATCAAAATATTTTTGTAAGTAATTAACAAGATAACAACTTAAATACTTAGCCAAATATTTATGATCATAGTTGAAGATATATTTTTAAATATATTGCTCAATCGTCAACGTCAGCACGCTACATATTATACAGAAAACATTACTAAAATAAAACATCATTAAAATAATTTCCTGCTGCACTCAGAGATGTCAATTAAAGATTTCCTAATGAGAACGATTTTACGATTTAACTGATTCTTTTTCTACAGCCCGCCTCTAAGCCTGTGAGACTTTACCTTAGCAGAGTTTGTCCCTATCATATTCCTATCATACTCATAATCACCAAGGGGATATTTAAGTTTCCCCATGGTTTCATAAGCTGTATAGGTAAAATACCATAAAGTATGCGGCGTTTGTTCGATAGTGGCGCTAGGTTCGCGCGTACTTAATCGTATTACCGGCTTCCGTGTTTTTGATATTTATGACAGCGCGTTAACAATAGTGATAAAAATACGATAGAACAAAGGAACTAACAAATATCGTCAAATGAACGTGAGTAAACGACCGTATATTATATAATCCCATCAAAAACATAAATGTGAAAGGCTGCCAAGTTCGATACTATGGGAATGCTTCGCCTATAAAAGAAGTGAGATCTGAATAAGTACCAAGTTCCATAAAAATACCTCAAATCATAAATAGTTATAGGAATGCACACTTGATTTCCAGCAGTTTTTAAGGTACATTTTGAATAAGTATCACGTTACCTAGAAATACCTAAAATTATAATAGTTAGAGAAACGCACACCGGTTGTTTAGCAGTTTCCTGATAACATTTATTATTTTCAGCACTTTTTAATGATGTTATTTGTTAAGTTTTCACACACCAGACACCACACACCTTTTCAATGCAATGTGTCAAGTTTATAATTTTCTATTAAAACTTGCCAAGTTACATCATTAAAAAGTACTGAAAATAATAAATGTTATCAGGAAACTGCTAAAAAAACCGGTGTGCGTTTCTCTGACTATTATAATTTTAGGTATTTCTATATAACGTGATACTTATTCAAAATGTACCTTAAAAACTGCTGGAAATCAAGTGTGCATTCCTATAACTATTTATGATTTGAGGTATTTTTATGGAACTTGGTACTTATTCAGATCTCACTTCTTTTATAGGCGAAGCATTCCCATAGTATCGAACTTGGCAGCCTTTCACATTTATGTTTTTGATGGGATTTCATTTATTTTTGTTAGGTGTAGGTTCTTTATTATTTTTTTATCACTTTTGCTTTAGGAAATGTCTCATTCCACTTAGTTGTAAAATTAGAAATTATTTAGACTATGCGAGAAAAAATAGTCTTTTAATTTTTGTTTGACTGATTTAGCGCACCTAGTGTACCTAGTGACCTGCTTTGCACTTCGTAAATCGTGGGTTCGGTTCCCGCAACAGACACACACAGAGTGGTGAACAATTTTATTGTCCTTGTCTTTAAGACAAACATGTATTGTCTTAAATTGGTATGTATCTAAATTTAAATAAGTCTTATCTCATTTCCACTCCATACCTACTTATAGTAGAACAAAATTACACATTCGTTGTTTTCGAAACTGACTCACACTTGGCCGTTTTCGGTTTTTTACTTTATTTCGACCTAAAGACAAACCTTCGAGCCAAATTTCAGGTCGGTACGACCATTGCAAGAAAGACCCATTTAGTTCATTATGACTTCATAGCAGAACAAAGTTACACCTTCGCTATTTTTAAAACTAACTCACACTTTGCCGTTTTCAGATTTTTCCCTTTACTTTGACCTTAAGACCTATCTCCATGCCAAATTTCAAGTCAGTACGACCATTGGAAGTGGTCTAGGTTTTTGATGAGTCAGTGAGTGTATAGTAAAAATAGCGATTTTCTGACGTCAATATCTCAAGAACTGCTATAGGTAGAATAATGAAATTTTGTATTCTAGACAATTAAGGGGATGTCAACAGACACTCGAAATTTCATATGCGTAGATAAAATATGTTTTGAGTTATAGGGTGGTCGAAATTGGCCCGAAATGGTTCGTGTAATATAAACCCACGGCCGGTGTGTCGCTTTTTTTTGCTCGAACTTGGCGGACACACTGCCGTGTGTCTAGATAATGCTAATTATTTCTGACTACACTAACTCTTAATGCCAGGTTTGTTTGAACCAATAGCGTGCAATTAGATATTTAAAATTTTCCTTTTATTGTTTCCACATTTCACTAATTAAATTACTTTTAAAAACAGTTGATTAAGTAATTTCGCTTTATTTAAGTCTACAATCATTGAGCATACAAAAATGGAGCGGAGGTCTTTAGGTCAATTCAATCCTATTCTTAGTTAAAGGAATAGCTTTTTAGTGACATATCTGAGTGCGATAAAAATACAGTAAGCGATCACAACACGTATATAAATTCCAATCCCGACATACCTTATGTACGAATAGATTTCATCAAAAGTATTGCGTTCGATATTCACATGCAAGATTGTATGAAGCTTATGATAAAATTTATCAGTGCGTGCTTGTAAGATGCAGGAATGGGTTAGTATTTTTAGTTTTCCACACACCACTTCGAGATCAGAGAAAATAGATTCATCAAATATTCTGAAACAATTAATACTTACATAAATGTATAAAACCGACTTCAAAGTTACTATGATGATGATTTTTTTCACAAATAGTTTTCTGATAATTGTGTTAAGTGTAACAATTCGAATTTAGAAGAATCATTGACATCGGTTGATATGTAGGGGTGCGTCCACATCTGACGAACGAGCATTACACGAGCTGCTCGCGAGCCGTTCGCGAGCCGCTCGCGAGCATGCCGCGAACGCACTAGTGTCAAGTACGCCGTCTGACAGACATGCGCACGCCGCTCGTGGCATGCTCGCGAGCATGCCGCGAGCGGTTCGCGAGCTGCTCGTGTAATGCTCGTTTGTCAGATGTGGACGCTCCCTTACGGAGATGTTGTGTTATTATGTGTAAAAAGCATAGTTATTCAATCGAACTTCCTTCTTTGTCAAGAAGGTTAGTTAATTCAATGAAAAAAAACATGTTTGCATATCACTTAAAAACGATTGCAATTAGACCTTCAATTTATTATTTCTCATAAGACCTAATATGTGAATTCTAAGATTCGGCATGAAACAAAAAAATAATTAGAAATCAAACATAAAAGAGAAAAACGGGCCAGAATAAGTCATTTCAGAGTATAGTAAAAAAATAAAAAAAAATCCAACTAATAATTAGGATGAATGCGTATGTAAGAACAAAATACACTTGAGTACATCATGAATAGCCGCGCACAGAAAGCATTATGCCAGCAATACTCAAGACACAAACGTAAAAATTACATGTAAGAAGTACAAGTACATCCTCGATATTTTGTGCGTATATGAATCCAGCATTACACATATAAGAATATTTAAGCGCAGCAGAGGTGCTTAAGTAAATATATGTCAAGGTTATCCAAGCATTGATTAATTTTATAGGAGCTTGTGAAGTACCCCCAAATAAAAGAACAAGTAAAACAAGGACAAAATTAATAAAAAAAATAAAGATAATACCGCGGACACGTTCGAATAGGCTAAAGCCGATCCTGTGCAAAACTTGCGTCTTTTTGTCTTCGTCTGTATTCTGCGACACATAGATAAGAAAAAATAAAAATAAGGTAAAGAAAGAAAAAAATAAATTGTTTTAAATCTAATAGGAAATTATTAGGTCGAATAAATCTTGAAGTATTCTGCTAGGCATAACTCTTAATCATATTCCATCTTGATTCTTCGTAGAATTTAAAGGTAAACTAGTTAAGAATCATATTTGTGAAATGAGGATCCAGTATCAGATATAACATAAAATGTGTTACTTATATGTAAAAATGTTGATATGTTTACATAAAAATGATCCGGAACTGATTTATTTATAAAGCTATTTGTGAGTTGTCATCCTAAGACAATCTCATTGAGACTGTGTTTCAAGCTAGTATATCCTGGACAAAGGTCTAGGCGTGTGCCTAAATCACAGTCGTATAGCTAACGACCTGGCAGAGCTTGTGTGCAAATAACATTAACAGGGTGCTACAGAATTGCTTAGTTTATTGTGGTTGGATGGTGCTGCGAAGTGGTTAAAATCAAAATAAATCAATTCAGGTGACTATAGGATAATCCTATCAAAAAAATATAGCTCTAATGGTTCAACTTCAAAGGACCTGTTTACCGCGTTTAGAGATTTTGAAAATCATAAATAGCTATTTCGTGAGAATAGGTTTTACTTTAGATTTTTATTGTTACCTTGCGACATCTTCTTCCAGCTGCCTCTGGAGCAGCTGCTCTAGCTGCAACTCCTCGTTGCTTGCCGAATACTCTTCAGCCGACACCGGCTTTTTACTCAAGTGACCGCCCGGCATGAAGCATCTCTTACGTCTAGAAAAGATTAATAGACTAGTAAGTAGTAGTAGTAACTTCATGATGAGATTATAAAATTGTAAACTAAAGCCTAGTTTAGACACCAGTTTCCTTTTACCATATTTAAATGGCTTACTAGTATTTTCAACAGGTTGAGAGATGGAGGTGAATCTGAGATATAGAAATTGAGAAGCTGAAAAATGGAAAGAACAGATTTTAGGTATAACTGTTTTTATTTCAAACTAAATGCATTTTATTTAAATCTAAGAATTAAATCTCAATTGAACTAAGGAAAAAGGACTAGGCTAACATTTAAATAAATGCCTGAATGCCCATCACAGACAAAGCTATAAAAGGAATTCTACAACATTGATTTAAAATGCTTGACATGTTTCCATTGTATACTATTTATGTCTCCAGCAAATGATTTAGGTACATTATTATGCCAATAGTAAGGTCAGTAGTCATTTTGAATTCTAGTGTTTGCGTTTATTATTATTTTTATTTAGCTTGGTATGCTGTAAGATCCAGCCTAACAGAAAAGCTCTATAACAAAGGCTTATAATAATCTGTATTAAGAGAAACAATGTTTAACTATTTAACATAAACCATAATTTTCTCATTAAGCTAGTTAGTCTGGTTAAGCCTGTTTGCTTATTGGCTGCAACGGTTGTCAGCTAAAGTGATAATTGCTAAATAGAAAACCAAGCAACTGCAAATCCTCAATGTCTTACATGAATCAAACTAGATTGACTACAGGTTAGCAGGTTGATGATGATAACTGATACTAAATTTGTATTTCTACTGGCATTTTAATCTAGTGTACAGTGAACATTGTTTCGGTGTTCATAGCCAATAAGCCTGATATATTGTGAATACTCATTTTCAATAATTTTAAAGTAAGGCTGAGATGCCTAATCCTCAATGTAACACATTTACACAAAAACAATTAATAGAAAAATGCACCCTGTTGCTTTGAGTTTAGACGGTAAGTGCGCTGTGGCATATAAGTCAGTCTTTCCAAGAGTGGAAGAGCCCTAAGAGATATTACCGGAGTTGAACAGAAAAGATCTACTACATAAACTATTTCAGTTGGGTCAAAGCAGGTGATGTTGCCTTTCCAGATATTCCTATCAACTACCATATTGATTACAATAAACATTATCAGAGTGAATGCTTAAAAACCTAAATTTGTATCCTTTGATTTAAATAATGATTATTCTAATGTAAAGATAATATTTTGCAAAGCTACCTACATATTAATAACTGATATATGAAATTTTATTGGTCGAAAATCTGCCTTTCCAGATCATAGGAACGACACACCTGCATTTAGTTTGGTACTTTGGTTATGCATTAATGCATCAGTCACCAGTTAGGAGAAATATTGTGCATCAAATATCGATTTATATTGTTTTATCGTATACCCTCGATTATTTTATTGTTTGCTCACATCATTTGAAGACACGTACACAAGATTTCTTATAGTATATCAGAAAGACCGTATAAAACCTTAAACACAGCCTCTATGTAAATAGCCGGCATATAACGTTTATCGATTACTTTAGTTTGAAGATACCTATACAATACACGAAATGCATCTATGGAGAATCCTATATACACTAGCGCCATTAACTCCGACATCGAATTGTTAGAACTTAGGATAGAAATAACAGCTAAGATAAACCAAATTAACCTTTTCTTAGTATCCAACTTCGTTATCTAATATTATTTCTGACTTGGCGAAAACACTTGCTTCGTATATTATGATAAAACTGACTGAGTACCACAGTGACGACGAATCCTCACGAAAGTCGACGAAAGACGGAAACTGACGGAAACAATCTATAAACTTTTTTTTAATGTATCTTCTTCTTTATGACACGGGAATAGACAAAGGTAAATAATGGATAATGGTACATTCAGAAGAATTTAACTTATTAATAATTTGAATCTAATGTTTTAATAATTTGATGAGATCTGTTTTTATTTAAATAGGCCTATAAAATTAATTGTATTTGTACAAATTACGGTTTTTAAAGCAACAAGGGACTTCTAACGACCGTTGAAACAACGTGACAGAAACATGATTATCAATAACATTTAGTGAACAATTAAAAATGCTCTAACATAAAAAAAGTAAACTACTTAGCTTTATGAATAAGTTATGAAAATTACCGTGTAAAAACGAAAATGGTTAGTTTCTTTTAGATCCTGGAGTCCCCATAATTATGAAATATGAACGCATCACTTAGTAAGTTGAGTTGAGTATTGATTTTTATTTGACGTTTCCAGTTTCCACCTCTGTATGTGTAGAATGTAGAACATATAAATATAGTAAATACATATAGAATACAGTCACAAAGTACATTATAACCGAATATATTGCAGTACTGGACCGTAGTTAAAATATACTGAGTGTATACCGGACCGTGGAATGTAGACCGGACCGTGACTTAATGCAGTAGAATATTATAGAATAGAAAAATACACTAAGTCGCCTTCTCGCACAGTGTAATATCACTTATTTTCTGTTAGTAATAGTTACCATATACTTGTCCGTTGTGCGCAGTTCTTGAATTAATTCGTTTAAACTTTAAACATGTAAGAATAAAATGTGTAACTAGGCTTTTAAAACCCTATTCAACTGTGCAACACCTCAAGAATGTCATAGGTACTACACGCTGAAATTAATAATAAAATTAAAGGTAAACAGCAGGTTAGCAAAAAAAACAAGTTCTGTTTAAAAAAATTAATGCATCAGAACTATTATATCTTTATTTTTAATTGTTTATCTTAGGGCGCGGCTACACTTGGTAAATGTATAAAACGCGGCTGTCTTCTATAAATTAAGCGATAAAAAGAAACACGTTCCTGAATGTCTTTTTATTCGGAATATTGCCATTTTTTTGCACTTGTTTGTAAATATGGACTCTTCAAGTGAGCTTTGGGACCCAGGTATGTGAACTAACATTTATAAATTAATTTACTTTTAAACTTATTTCATTAAATCCTACTTACTAATTTAAACTTAGATCAACATTAAAAATAATATTATAGTAAATAAACATATTTTTTTATGTGTCCAGTTTTATAATTAGGTATATATCAAATATAATAGGACCTAGGTATATAAAAGAATATAGTTTTCAAAGTTGCCAGCAAATAACTTGTCCAAGTTTGGATGCAGTAGCAGCATATTAGTATTACTTTTTTTTGTTTATCATTATTCAAGATAAAGTTATAGTTATTGCCTTTTTTAACATTTGCTTTTAGAAGAACCTTAAAATAAGAGAAATCTTAAAGAATCTTGCCAAATTACTTGCCTGCTGCTGTCAATAGGAGCATTGTTACTCAAACTGTAATTACTACTTAACATGCAACTCTACATAGCTACTTTTTTGTCTCATAATAGTATTGATACATGTTTAATCAATAGTAAAGTAAAGTAACCCCTAACAATCAAGTTGTTGTTGTACAAGTCTATTGTGACAATACTGGAAGGCAACTTATCTTGAAGCAACCTTCAACATCTATCTGTCTCAACTTTGTACTTTAAACATACAACAACAGACTACAGGCATACCATCTAAATGTTTAAACATTTTTTTTCTCCTTTAATAATAATAATATATATCCTGGAACAACTCACACACGGTCATCTGTTCTTAAACTAAGCAGAGCTTGTACTATGGTAACCATACAACTGATAAACATATATATATATTTCTAAATACATACATATTATAGATAAATTACACCCAGACACAGAACAACTGATCATGCTCATCACACAACATTTGTGCTGGGTGTGAATAACCCACAACCTTCACTATAGCAGTCAGGGTCACTAACCACTAGACCAACAGGCCAGTCTTATAGCCACAATATAAACAGCATAAATCTAATATGATGACACGGAAAGAGAGGGGGTTGCAACCCTCGATTTTTTCCCCTTGTCGCATGATTTTTGTACGGCGTAGCGGAATAATGGATTAGAAGCTGTATTGAAACAGTATGAAGCTGATGCCGTACAGAATGAAATGACCAAATTTACTAAAATTAAATTGTCAGAAAATCAAAAAAAAATACCGACTTTGTGGCGCACCTTTTTTTACGGCACTGCGCGCTTTCTTATTATTTTTCATGGATCTATCGATGGTAAAAATGCCGTACAAAAATATATGACCAAAATGTACTGACTCTACCTGCACTTTTGAATTCTCACCAGCACTCATTTGGACTGCTTACAAGTGACGGCATAGTGTTGAATCTTATTATTTTATGCTCTTATATCGTCCAATATACCTACGTCACCTGGTGGTTCATATGACCCATCCATTTTTTTGATGGGCCTGTAGTCTATTAAAGCGTCTAACCGAAGGTCATTTGCTCGGGACAGCGCCTTAATTCATCGAAAAGTAGGTAATGAAAATCTAGATTGTGTAGCTAAGCAGAAGGATTACCAATCATTTCCTCTCACCTAATTTAATAAAACTGTAACAGTCTTCATTCGTAACAAACAGGGTAGACACAGATTCGATGCCAAAATCAAATCATATTACATCTTAAATTATTAATCATTTAAAAAGAATGGGATGTTCCAATATTATTTCTCTTCTGAAAAATTTACATGTGATATGTTTGGATTAGATATTTACGGTATATCGCGGAACGCGGATAAACATAGCCCATGTTACATAAGTTACCTACATATTCAACATGCAAAAGTTATACCTACCAGCTACCTACGTAAATTCGCCCAATAAAATATTGGTACGTAAGGTACGTAGTATCACGATGGTCGATGGTTCACTGATCTATTTAATCTATTATTATATTATTCAAGGATTTGGTACATACCCTCGTCTAAATAGGCACTATTAAAAAAATAAAAGAGAAGGCATTTTAGGCAACTGATCATAAATATAATACACGGGACCAATGTGGGATCAGGATACCGGATCACGCTGTATTATATAGCAAATTATATATTTTCTGCTCAAGTTACTTACTACTGAATTATGGTAATACGTATCGTGATTTAAATAGTAATTGTTTGGGTTCCTTTAAATATAATTTTTTACTGTACATCGTCCATCGAACCTTTAACCAAATGCAACAAAAAATCCAGATTTCCGATAGCTTTATTTTTCGTTATTTGAATGTTTTCAGTTTCCTGCGAAGCATATTTAAAATTTCTTGTGACCTCAGAATCAGTCAGGATGTGTATATATTTGTATAATATTTAAACATCTTTTCTTATATCTATTGTAATTATTGTAGCCCTCACGCGACTATTAACTTCGTTGAAAGAAGTACAGTCAGGCGGAGAAGATGTCGCGTTCCTAAGTGAACTGCTGCAGTCTAAACAGCTCCATGCTTTAGTCCAAGTACACAATAAAATTGTAGCTAAAGGGAAAGATGACAAGTTTTATCCTCTCTTATCTAATGCTATGCAAGTCACTCTCGAGGTGTTTGAGTTGCTCCACGGTGGAGTATCAGTCTCCAAGGACTATGGCGAACTTCTAAGCCTGCTGCAGAAACCACATTTTCAAGTAAGTTTCCTGATTTCGAAATGATATTGCAAGTTAATTTTGGACACATTCTCATTTGGAAACTAAAATACTAATCTAAATAGATATTAGTACCTATTGTTTCCGGTTCCATGTAATAGTTAATATCTAAAATATATCATGTTATTTCGGTGACTTAATTTCCAGGCCATACTTTGCACACACGATGCTGTCGCTCAAAAAGACTATTACCCACATCTACCTGACATTCCACCGGAACTCGACGATGAAGAAGAAACTGTTAAAATTGTCCAATTAGTAAAAAGTGACGAACCTTTGGTAAGATTCAACAGAATCTCCATTTATTGTATCTCGACAGTTAAACAAATAATAACAGTAAATTCATTTAGAAATAGCAGCTAAATATGTTTTATTAGACGCAATATAATTGTGATATAGGTGAAAGTGTTTGCTATAATAATGTATTATTATATTTATTTTTGTAAGTATTAGTACATTCAGAGTCAAAGTACAGTTTTGCTGATATTATATTTGTGTATTTGATACTGAATATTATTTTGTGTTACTTAGCTATGAGTAAGACAGTGTTGCGCAACATTTAGGGTATATTGAATTTATTTTTCTATTAAAAGGGTGGAGCACAGAGTGCAGAGCCAATCGTGGTAAGTATTGTGACGTGTTATCTAGTTTACTTCGCTCCTTATTTGAATGCTTTCGATTATGTTCAGTCCTTTTTCCCACATAGTGTACGTATACGCATTCACCTATTTTTTAATTTGTCTTGTTGATGTTCTTCCGTCTTTGTTATTCTTCATCGCTGCCAAGTCACCGAGTTGACAATGATTAGCTGCTATCTCTAGATGCCGATGCAATTTGTATTGTGTTGTCCAGTACTACACCATCTTATAATGTTTTGTTTGTTACACTGTTACCCCACACAATACATCTTGTTTATTATTTTGATTACCTACCTTACCTGTCTTTCGTTTTCGCATAGTGTATTGTTGTTTTAATTTATTTCTTTAATCTAGTACCTAAAAAATAATACAAACAAACTCTGTTATCGTGCTTCATTCCATCACAAATTATGAAAAAGTATTTTTTAAATTAAAACCTACGGGGGCATGTGGACAATTGTATGATTTTGGTATAACTGAACTGAAACCAATATATGTTAGTTAAACATCCTGTATGTTGTCATCAATATTGAGACATGTTGTGTACGATAGGGAGCTACGATAAAAACAGATGAAGAGACCGGAAAAATAGTGATAGCTCGTGTTATGCACGGCGGGGCGGCCGACAGATCGGGGCTGATCCACGCCGGAGATGAAGTAATCGAGGTCAACAGTATTAGCGTCGAAAACAAGACGCCAGCTGACGTGCTGTCGATACTGGTATGACAACATCTAATATGAACTTAATTTTATGATTTGACATGGCTTATTCAGTTAAATATTTTATCACTTTATTATGTTTTACAGCAAAGTTCAGAGGGTACTATTACATTTAAGCTAGTACCTTCTTTTGGAAAAGGAGGATCACGAGAAAGTAAAGTGAGAGTGCGCGCACTGTTTAACTACAATTCCTCGGAAGACCCGTACATACCCTGCAAAGAGGCGGGCCTCGATTTTAAAAAGGGCGACGTTTTGCACATAGTCTCACAAGATGACGCTTATTGGCAAGTTTTTATACTTTTAACTATACTCATGTATTGAAAATATTCTTTTGAATGTTGCTTTTGCTTTTTTAGGTGGCAAGCCCGAAGAGAAGGTGACAGAGTAATGAGGGCAGGCCTAATACCATCAAGGGCGCTACAGGAAGGTCGCATCATCCACGAAAGACAAACAGACCCACAAACGATGGACGGTTAGTTACATACATGTGTGAATCTGCTGGTATTTTTAGCGATAATAATATATTGGCTATTGCGAATGTTATAAAAGAATGCGTCAACATTAGGAGTTGCTACTCCTTTGTGAATTGATTGCGTAATGCATGTTTGTTGTCACTTCACTACCATTATCATTTACCCATGTTCCATGCACGGCGCAGGCAAGCCGGCCTTTTGCAGTCCCTCCGCGGCAAACTCTGACTGTGCTCCGAAAACGCCATGCTCACCGACGCCCACGGCCACCGCACTCCTACCTTGCAAGTCCACACCCAAAGTGAAAAAAATTATATATGATATTACAGAAAATGATGATTTTGACCGGGAAATGATTCCGACGTATGAAGAGGTAGCGCGCCTGTACCCGCGGCCGGGGCTGGTCAGGCCGCTAGTGTTGGTAGGGGCGCCCGGGGTGGGCCGGAATGAGTTGCGCCGCCGCCTCATCTCCACCGACCCGGAGAAGTACGTCACGCCCGTGCCCTGTAAGTTCAACACCCACTTACTTACTCGAGTACTAGCGATATCCCGCTGTACGTTGCATACCAAAGCTTAGCTTCATTAATACTTTTAGTCTTAACTTACAAATTATGTTCAAAACGAATCCCTAGGTACACCTACAGCGAGTCATTGTGAATACAATAAAACAAAAGACAACACGTTATACCATATTTGTTATTTTAAATTACATATTGTATTACAGATACATCTCGAACACAAAAGTCGAGTGAGCAAAACGGTAGAGAGTATGTGTTTGTGAGCCGTGAGCGAATGGAGCAAGATATAGCGGAAGGCAAGTTCATTGAGCACGGCGAGTACAAAGGGAACTTGTACGGGACCACCGCGGAAAGTGTGGAGACCATCATAAACTCGGGTAAATAGTGTTATGTCATATACCAACTACAATGTTGTGTAGGCGGGGGTAACAGGTCAAGGCCTACTCAAATAGCAAATCTGCTGTACATTTGTTTTTTTTTTTTAAGGTTTTTAATTGACTTTCTTAGATCTATACAACCTGTAACAGAATGAACGCATTTCCTTTAAAGGGGTCATTGTACTCATCATTATGAACAACTTTCACTATGGGACAACAACGAAATCGCGAAAAAAAAATCAGCTGTTCAGTACATTTTTGTCCGCATAACTAGGCAAAATGTACTGAACAGCTGATTTTTTTTTCGCGATTTCGTATTTGTCTCATAGTGAAAGTTGTTCATAATGATGAGTACAATGACCCCTTTAAAGGAAATGCGTTTATTCTGTTACAGGTTGTATAAATAAACGCATAGAAATGATATTTCTTCCCGATAAGTTACGTGGTTTACCCTCGATTTCTGAAACGTATATCAACACAAAAATATGTCAATCACCTTTCAAACTTTATCCTAAGCTGTAGTTGGTCGTTAGACTTTTAGTCAACCAATCAGAGTCATGATCAGTCATATACCATGATCGAAATCCTACTACCCGTATTGTAGTGCGCCGTCTCGTTTCCACAACAGTACTGCTTTAAGAGTTCATGGTACAAGTAAACAAGTTCCAACAGTTGACAAAAAAAATATAGTGATGCGTCTTTCAGTAGGTTTCTCACGCTTTACATTTACGCGATTGGATTGTAACCTATCCTCGTTGTTCGCGTGCAGGTCGCGTGTGCGTGCTGTCCCCGCACTGGCAGGCGCTGAAGATGTTGCGCACGGCTCGGCTGCGGCCCTACATCGTGTTCGTGCGGCCGCCGTCGCAGGACCGCCTCGCGCTCACCCGCTCCGCCGCCAACGCCCGCTCCACCTTCGACAAGGACTGCTCGAGGCCCTTCACTGTAAGGAATATATCTTTTTTATGCTAAGGGTTCTCAATGTTCCTCATACACGAACTGCTTAAGTTGGTCAGTGATCAAAATAAAAAAAACCAGCCACTGAAACTAAGAGAAATTTTTACAAGCGTTAAATGTATGGAATTGACATTTATTTTGATGAGTCACTTGACTTAGCCTTTTGTCTTTGATACATTTGAGTGATTCGGTCAGACTCAACGCCTGTAGAAATGTCACTTAGCTAAAGGGACTGGTTACAAACTGTGTCAAAAGAAAACGGGCATTCCTGCCTAGGAACCAATAACATCATGACGTATATATCATGTTTTCAGTTACAAGGCAATTCTCCATAAAATAGTTTTTGCTTGAAGAGTATCCTAACCAAATTTCACATTTCTTAGTTTTATAAACTAGTAACGGACATGTGATTACAGTATTTTTCAATCGTTTTACAGGACGACGAGTTCTCTGAAATCCTGAGGTCATCGAACCGCATAAACTTCTTGTACGGGTATATGTTTGACGAGGAGATAGTTAACGACGAGCTGGCGAGTGCGCTCGCGCAGCTCCTGAAGGCGGCGTGGCGCGTGCAGTCCGAACCGCTGTGGGTGCCCGCCTCATGGGTGCAGTAAGCGCAAATGCATCTTTACATCATACTGACACCAATCCCAAATTCCAAACAAAATAACTAATCTAACATAACCGCAATTTATTATCTTTTTTATGTTAAATAATCTTCGTTATTTGAAAATCGCTGCACTGACTTGCGAGCCAAATGCATTCCAAGCGGAGAAGAAAAAATATATAGGTAAACAATAACATAACGGTAAACATCTGGAAAATGGAACACATATTTTTATTAATTAAATATCCGAAATATATAGGAACATTAGAACAATTTAGACGAATATTAGGTATATTATATACACTTGTATTTTGTTATTATTATTATTACATAAAGTAAAATTAGTTCAATTTTGTTGTAGCAACAATTGGTTCCTCAATAAGATGAATGCCTTAATATATTTTTGCTTATAGAGTATTTTATCACGGACAGAGCTTTTCAGCTTAGATTAAGATATTTAATTATTGTAATTTTATTAGAAAATATAAGTTTATCGCATATCTTAGTGTTGTTTGCTGCGTCACAGTTACAGGCACCTGTTCGTAAGCCTTGTGTTGCGTGTTGTAAAAAGAAAGGATCTTATCGCCATAATTTTATAGCCATTTATAAACTTTGTCTTAGTCGAGTAAAGGTTACATAGAATGCATGCTGCCTATAATATTCTAAATACAAGATTTTAAAATATATTACAAGTTACAACTAATTAGCAATAATCAATCTTATGGTATATTAATATGGACTAAAATTAATTTATATACAAATAATATAACTCCAATTTACTTGTGTGTGAACCAAAGTTTATATTTTACATACGAGGGTGGATTAAAAATAGTTTAAAATTTATATTTAGGGATTCTTGTGAAAGAAATATTATTTATACGATAGTAATCGGCCATTTTGTATTTAACAATGTCTTAATTGAGCGACAATCTGGAACTGGATTAATGACAATATGAAAATTGACCAAATTTAATGTTTTGTAAATATTCTGTCAGAATTCAGTGTAAGCACATACACGTCCGACTTACTAGTCCGAGTTCTTTCCGTCTTCGGCCGACAAAATCGGTCTTGGTTTATACTTATATACTTGTGTCGCGATACGTAGGTACGTTTTTATTCAATAAAACAGTATGTTATATGTTTACAATACCAGGACGTCACAGTCGCAATAGACAAACAGTGCTTTAATATATATAACAAATGAGGTAATTAAACGCAGCAGCGCCATCAAAACCCACGACAAAAGTTGTCTTTGCGCTGAGACCCTGCCTGGTCGAAAAACAATTTGTGTTAAATAATCTGCTTTACAAATAACAAAAATGCAAATAATAAAATAATTGAATTGTCAAAGACCATTCTTATACCTAACATATTTTACGATGTTCGGTATACTATAAATGATTGGACACGTTCGTAGTGGGTATGTGACTATGTGAATAATACATAGGTAGTGTAGTGGTGGGCCGGCCGCGACTCAGCGGCGCGGAGATAATTGACCTCAGTGCGAACAATAATTACAAAGATTAAGCAAAGAGCACGCTTTATTGGTGTTGTGTAATACAAATTCTAAATGTTGACTCACCTACCAAGTAATAATATCTTTAATATCTCATTTCTAGTCATTAACTTTTATCTATAGATGTAGATAGTCTTAAATATAGCGATAATTATAATTAATTGTAAAATATCTCACCAATCTCTTAGTGAATAGAGTATTCTCTGTTATTATATTTACAATTATTATAATAAATTTGTGTACTTAGAGTTAAGCAAATGTTTCGTTCAATGGTGTTGTCTATTTATTCCCGAATTATATTTGTCTTGTTAATACAAGTTTACGCGACTAAGACATCGTCAAGTGCTTTGCACGAGTAGGAATATATATTGTATGTACATAGTGTTACTTAAATGTTTAATTTGTGAACGTTTGCCGATAGTTAGAATGTTTGAATATATGTACAAGTCAGTACTTACATATAATAAGGAAGATAAAGAATAATCCATTTAAACCGTTGAAACTCATATTCTAAACTTGTTTTTAAATAGTATTTAAAATAGGATGCCTTAATTAAAAGCCAATTTATCCACCGTACCTAAATATAATAGATATTATAGATGATAATTCTCCAACAAGATATATATTAACATATGATGGTCCCGTTTTTTAAATGAACCCTTCAAATTATTGCCCAGTCTCAATAAACATATATTTTGTCGATACATGACTACAAAGGCCGGGTACACAATCTGATGGGGCATTGAACCGACCGGGTATTTACAAACTGAAACACTTTTAACTTGATATTAATAGATAGTATAGTGTTTAAGCGAGGTGGTCTAGTATAAATATAGGATAGTTGTTATATTTACAAAGAGATCAATAACCACGGAGTATGCCAATAAACCAACATACTTCGACACAGCCGGTCGCGCCGACTGTACTGTGCACGTGCCTTTCATTATAACGAGTACCTGTTTACATAATTTATATTAGAGTATATTTTACAGGACATCGCGATTCCTATAAAGCAATAAATTGTAGATGTATTACGTTGCTAGAAAGTGACAAGTAAATAGCAATATTAAACGTCCCGAATGCCACGGAAAGCATAATCAAAGCATATCAAGATGTCTGTACTGATGTCAATGAAAATCGTGGGTGCAACCGGAAAAAGTAGTATCTACACTTCGCAAACGGAATATTAATATAGTTAGTTATTTAAATGAAACATTTTATACGAGATCACCTCGCCGTAAATTCAAGTATACATAAAAATGCAATAATTACGATCTTGACTGATAAGAAATACAACAATACAGATACATACTCAAACAATTAGGAGGCCTTACTCAATTTCATATAAAGTATACATTGTTTAGTTTGCTGGTAGAACCTAATAAACACATTTTAAATTTTACTCTGTAATTGTAAAGTATAAATGTATGTTATTGTCTCAAACATATTTTAGTCTTAGATATCTCAAGCCTAGTGTTCGTAGTTGTAAGTGCCCCTGCAAAGTAATTTAAATAATATTGTAATATGCCTTATACAGGGTGTAAGGGGAACGCTTCCAAAAACATACGCCGATGAAAGTAATCATGACACCTTAGATGATGGGTTGCTTCATTGCAGGCATTTTTTGTTTGTGATTTAAGATGATGGAGCGAATAAAAATAATATTTTTTTTACCCAAATCTCGATTTGGTCTGTCCCATCATGAAAGGTGCCATAACAACTGCGTCAGTATTCGTTTTGGGAAGCGATCCCCTTTTCGCTCTGTATTTTACATAGTTGTTTTAATTGGATCTCAACAGTAACAATTAAATAATGTGGAATATTTACCTCATTATTGCCATGGTGACCTGAGTAGTTGATAATTTATAAATATATTGTGTAATGTACCCGAGACACCCACTAATGTAATATATTGTTAAACAAGTCTAGTCAATGTATTATAGGTTAGGCTCGTGACGTCGTTGCGCAAAGTGCTTAAATATATGGTTAAGGGCGCGTTCACGTCGGGCGGTTGTCAGCTCGCCCGGCGAAGACTTGAGGTTTCGCACGTTCTTGTAAACATAGACCATAATCCTTCAGCTCTCGTGTTCATTTATGAGGTTATTAACTTGTTTAAAATATTACCAAAGTAGTGGCAGTGGGCGCCAGCTGCTAACTCCCGCACTCAGTGACGTATATTTACTGGGGAATTTTTATTATCGATTTCAAAAAGTTAACTCTCGGACTTCTGAGAGCTGGGTTACTTAAATAACAAAATTCTGTGTTGTTCTTGTCCTATTCTGTGCTCGTAATGATTAATGATGAATCATTAATCATGAATCATAATGATGAATCATTAATCATTACGAGCACAGGAGAACATTTGCAACAATAAATTAAACAAACACCAATCAAATGGCTGCAAGTATTTGGTAATATTTTTTGTGAGTAAGTAACCTTTTAAACTTGATGCTAATTCAAAAATTTTATCGTTTTCGACGTACCTATTCAACTTTCACAATAACACATGTCAATATAAAATAATATCAATTGTATGATAACACTAACCAGTGCTTATTGAAATTATAACTGAATCATATTGTATTTATATCTAATGCAAAATTTGGGGTTATTAACAAAATATTTTCATGTTTACATGACATTACTTACTCAAAAGTCTGAATATACAAAATGGCATCGAGCCCAATGTAAATATTTATATTACGGTTAAAGTAGATTTAAATTCAAATTATATGAATTATATTGAATCATTGTTTATTCGTCGTGCTTTTGAAGCATACAAATGAAATTATTCAACTTGCTAAAGGCTAATTTAACTAGCGAATATTCGTATTATTAAATAGACCATTTCAAGACCCAGCTTTTTTTGCAAAATAGGCCTTCTGGAAATGCTAGGTAAAATAGTTTGTGTATTGCATTTGAATTTATATCTATGATATTATAAGTTTTTAATTGTGGTTGATGCACCAAAGTTTTTCGCAAAAAGGCTGTCACATCGCCCGAGTGCTGAATCAGACCTTTTCACCTGATCACAATTAAGTAGGTACCTATATATGCGACATTGCAAAGATTCGAAGCAAAGTTAACGATTTCGGCACTGTCGCCTAATAAATAGATACTCCTGCGCGTCTACAATGAACTTTCGCACTTATTAAAAAAAAACTCGATGTAGTTTACTAACTACTTAAATAGCAGAGTTTAAATTTAAATTCACGAAAGAAAAATGGAATTTAGGATCTGTTAAAAGGTTGCTAAGAGCTAAACTACATCGAGATTTTTATCAATACATCCCTTAAAGCAAGACTTTGCCAGTGTAGAAGCGAGAAGCCGCTATGCGTAGTGTAGTGCTGTCTCACTTCCACAACGACAACAGTACTGCTTTAAGAGTTCATGGTACAGGTGCAGGTGTCCGATATATTCATACCTAGTTTATAAATCTGGGCCTAATAATGCAAATAAATAACATTAAATATTTAGAATTGTCACTTTTGTTAAAATAGCTCCAACATTTATTCATTGTAAGTATTATTAAATTATTATTTTGTTAGAAAATAATGGGAGAAGAGATGTTATAGCAATCATTCTATTTATTGTCACTTCAAAACACACATGCTTTTGGCAACTTGACAGTATAAAAAAAAGATTTATATAGATCTAAAACATTTTGTAAATTTAAATAGTTACAAAAATAATTAAAAATATTTAGTTACTTAAATAAGTTAGACGTACCTAGTATTATATAATATTTTATAGGTCATGTGGTACCTAACCGTTATTTTCCATACATTTCAAATTTAATTTTTATATCTGTCAAATAGCCAATTTCTTGTAGCTACAGCTAACTGCAACAAGTGCTTAAATATCTACATATATAAATCATATAAACTAAAACTTACAGGCTTAATAATAATAATAAAACCGTTTTAAAGAAAGACTTAAATACATATTGACAATAAATGGATTGATAATCGCCTGCACCTGAGGTTTGTGGTTTACAAATAAGTGATAATTGACAAACACCATCACCAATTGTGATAAGATGATGACAAAAGTGTTATAGTATATTAATTAAATTGTTACAAATCACAAGCCAGAACGCAGAAGCGACTCGTTAATGTAGAAGCTATGGGACTAGTTAGCCAAAATAATGTAGATGTTTTGTGGGGCGTTGGAGTGGTAGAGATTGCCTAGAGTGCCCTAGAGGCAGCAGAGCCTAGCCGCGTGGATTACTTAATGTCTCAGTGACAAGTTAGCTGACCAAACACATTATACAGGCTGTTAAGAAAACCCTGTCCGATCCGTGAAGGTGTTGTTAGGTATCGATATCTGATTACAAAAATGTGAAAAAAAATGGAAAAAGAAGAAAAAAATATAACTTAATTTTTTTTTTTCTTAAATTTCGAGCGTCTTCACAGAGGCTACCTAATTACCATACCAACATAAGGCCCCCAAAAATACCGATGAAATTGGTGTTGTAGTTTTTGTTTTAATCTTAATTTTAGGGAATTTCGGAGCAAAAATGGTTATGTATTTCAAAATTCATTATTAGGTATTGTTTCGATCATGAATTTTCCAAATTTGATATTTTATTTGGGCATGTGATTGTGAACCCTATCACCCTTTCGGGTCGGACAGGGTTTTCTTAACACCCTGTATATTCGACGAGTGATTAGATAAATGAGAGGTTTACTTAGTTTACTAATGTTGAAATAAAATATACGCTTTATATAATTGTGTTCATGAACTACGTTATACCTCGTCATTGTTCAACATGTCGTTATAATGAATGTACCTACTGAAATTGACCTAACAAATCAGAGATAATTAAGTGGTATTGGTATTTCAGTTCATATTTGTAAAACTTGAAGATGAAGTAGTTTCGCGCTATTGTACGGCGTTTAGTAGGTATGTTTGGTCACTTCAAGCTTAGTACACCCTAGTTTTTGTATTCAGTAATTCGGTATCAGTTTGAAATAATTTACCACATTTAATCCTGTTTAAAATCCACTAACTGTCGTGAAGATCATGTATAAGGTGTAACCAAAAAATATCTTAAATAAATTATAATAATAAAGACGTGTGTGTTTTATTTTTGCACTATGTCCTTTATCTCTAATAGCAAGTTCCATCTCACATAGTCAACGAATTATGAAAAGTACGTTACCTATCATAGCACGTTGAATAGAGCCTGTATATTGTTATCACATATATTCTAATACTTTTAATGACGCAGATATCTACATACCTATATATATATATGTTACTTTTCATACGCATTTAAATGAATTTGATTCTTGTGGTTGCAAATAAAATGTATTTCTCTTGCTTTTTTATGTGAAAAACTTTGAGTACTTTCCCCAGTCCTACCGCTTTATTGATTCTTTATGAAGTTTTGTTTAAGGTATAATACATACGTAATGTCATGATGTTTTTTGTTACATTTTAAAGAAATCCACGTATCATCAGGATCTACATGCGACCCCCTGCTTATTCTGGCGATGCAGTAGTACCTAATTATAGATATTATAATCCATAACATCTGTCATAGTTTTATGTGCAGTACTAATGCAATGAATTGTCTCTAAAAATGTACCTATAGGTATTTGAAAAGATTAAAACAAATATTATATACCTACTAGCTGTACCCGGCATGCGTTGCAATGCAATAATTTCTACCTAGCACCTGCCTCCTACCTGCCTACTACCTACCTACTACCTACCTACTACCACTTAGGGGTATGAAAAATAGATAGTAGCCTATTCTCAGACCTACTGAATATGCATATAAAATTTCATAAAAATCGGTCAAGCCGTTTCGGAGGAGTATGGTAACTAAGATTGTGACACGAGAATTTTATATATAAGATTTATTTATTACCCGACTGCCAAGAAGGGTTATGTTTTTCGCGCGTATCTTGTAATATGTATGTGTATGTGTGTAATATTCTTTATTACCTCATATCATATCTTCGAAACGCACGTATTTCGATAATTAGGGTATCGTTGGATTTGTATCGATTACCCAAGTGTTTTTAGACAAGGCTTGGAAACCGGTATAAATCTCGTACCGGTTAACGCCTAAGTACGTAGGGAACATTTTATTTCGGTTTCGTTCTACCCTTAACCGCAATTAAACGGTTTCCGCAATTAAAGGTTCGTAAAGAGGTTTTATTCAATTGACCGGTTAATACCGGTTTTTGTCGTCTACCTTCAATGCGCAGTCGTGCTGAAGGTTGTGGATCGTACAAATGTACACCAATATTTCCAGTCCGCTCGGCCATGATCGGCGGTCGCGGAATATACCGGTTAATAAGGGTTTTCAATAACGCTCTTTTAACGGTTTGACTCCGAACGAAAAAAAGAAAAAACCGATATATACCGGTTAGTAACCGGTATTTTTCAAACCGGTTCCAAGCCTTGTTCTTAGATATGTCACGTCAAACAAAAACCAACATGGCGGCCACGAGGTGCCATAGACTGAGGTAAAAAAAAAATATATGTTTGCTACAATATGGGTATCAAATTAAAGGGCTTGTAACGAGGATTCCAAAATGGTACATCATTTACGTATAAAAAAAATACTATGTGAAAAATTGTTCTTTATCCAAACTAAATACATACTCGAATGCCGTACACTAGGTGGATAGCCAGTTCCACCACCAATCACCATGACGTATTATGATTTTAACTAAAAAGTGTTAAATAAAAAATAAAAAAATAAAAAAAATAAAAATACCCGACTGCATAAAAAACACTTTAAATAAAAACTGAAAAGTAAAAAACAAGTTCGATAAGTCTAGAAGTGTAGATAGCAATGTTATTAGTACAAAAATTTAATAATCAATACACAATCATTCTAATGAGAAACATAATTGACTGTAACAGTCGGGACCCATTAAATAAGCTAGACTAAAATCATTCATTAATAATAATAATAATAATAATAATAATATTCCGGGACAACTCACACACGGTTATCTGATCCCAAGCTAAGCAGAGCTTGTATTATGGTAACCAGACAACTGATAAACATACTTATATATTTCTAAATACATACATATTATAGATAAATTACACCCAGACAACCAGAACAAGTGATCGTGCTCATCACACAAACATTTGTCCTGGGTGGGAATCGAACCCACGACCTCCGGTATAGCAGTCAGGGTCACTAACCACTAGACCAACAGGCCCGTCATTATGGGTCCCGACTGTGACAGTCAATTATGTTTCTCATTAGATTGATTGTGTATTGATTATTAAATTTTATTGTTATTTTTGGAGTCGGTGTCAGCCGCTAATAGCAAATTTTAATACTATAATTATGATAAGGACCGACACCAACTCCAAAAATAACAATAAAATATTGTGCTTGACGTATTATACTTATTATCCAAATATTTTGGTTATTTGATAAGCAGTACATTTAAAATTATTTCATACTTTTCAGTGAATCGGCTTTTTGAAGGCGGTTCTCTTTTATAAAAAAAAAGAAATTAAATAGTTATCATTTTTATTATTTTTTTTTTTTTTTATTTATTTTTTTATTTAATACTTTTTAGTGTTAGGTAGGTACTTTGTTTACTTACTTAAAATGGCTTTAATCAAACGCGAGATAATCGCGTTCAAACATACCTACATACATACAGGTCAATCTGAGAACCTTCTTTTTTCCCTTCTCCTTGATCTAACAAACTATTTTCTGAAAACCGCATCAAAATCGGTTAAGCCAAACGCGGGATAATCGCGAAAAAACATACATACATACATACAAACATACATGTCAAACTGAGAACCTCCTTTTTTTTGAAGTCGGTTAATAATACGTAGGTACTCTGAACGTCATTCAGTGTTGCCGTATATGCAAGAATCAATTTCCCCATGGTTAAGATATTAATAATGTGAATTTATTGTAATTGTATTTTTATATATGTATAACCTATTTCATTTATCTAACCTTCTTATTTAACATATAAATAACCCATTTCTAAATTCTTTTGTTAATATAATATGTTATCTATTGTAATATACATATATACATGTTTTTAATTTTAATTATTTTTTATTTACACAGGGTTTTCATCCACATGGATACGCCAACCCCATCGTATCCTTTTACAATTAATTACACTTTTAAACTTAAACAACTACTTAGATGGTATTGCTAAACTACTTAATCTCTTAGCTAACAGTAAATTAGGCTTGGCCAAAGTTGATTGAATTATACCAACATCTAGCAAATTAAGTTGAAACTCCTTAACTAATATCTCTCTCTCATCTTTTTTCCTTACACAATCCATCAGCAAATGTTGAATATCTTCGACTTGATTGAATAGAGTACAATTGGGTGATGACATTTTTCCCAGAAGGTATCCGAATTTTGCTGATGGTCCATAGTGTCCAGCACGCAGTCTTAAAACTAATTTAATGTAATTTCTATTTAAATTATTATGATCGAACCAGGGCAAACGAGGAAGCTCATTTTGAATGGTTTTATACCATATTCTTTTTAATTTTTGAACTCTCTTCAAAGTGGTTTTTCCATTTAATAAAACATTTCTCCTTAAATCTATTGGCACATTCCCAATGATCTGGCAAGTATACAAATTCAGTGCCTAAATCGACTGCAAGTTTTGACAACCTGTCAGCTTCCTCGTTGCCCCGTATTCCAATGTGCGCTGGGACCCATTGTAATACAACATTGATATTATTTTTATTTAGCATGATGCAATAATTTGGGGATGTCATAGGCTATCGATGCTCCTCTGTTACCAGAGGTACATCGAGCTAGATGCTGCAACGCGCTTTTACTATCTGTAAGAATCACAACTTTGATTATTTTTTTATGAACTGCGTAAAGTACCGCTTGATATATTGCAATGAGTTCCAGAGACATGATGGAGACATTGGTGGCAATTTTAAATATAAATTTATCGTCTAAACTTTGACAATAAAAGGCCGCTCCTCCACCCTTTGCGTTTTTTGACCCATCAGTAAATATTTTACACCAGTTATTGTATTTACAAGCTAATTCGGATATAACCTCTGCACTAATAAATTAAGATTGTATTCATTTTTTGGCTGTCTAACACATCCTAAATCACATTGAATGGTTCTTTCAGTCTCTATAGCAGTTAACCATATACCTATCAAGGGAAAACATTTTAAAAACATCTGAGGTTACTACTTGCACTTTACCTACATCATTAAAAGTGGAAGCGAGCAAGGGTTTCTTCTTATTTGCCCAATAGGGATTATGAATATGCGAACTCAAACCTGAAATTACACATTTGCTTGCGTTATCAGACCATGATAAAGTTTTTAAAATGTATTTATACGCAAGATATTGTCGTCTTAAAAATAAGGGCATTATGTGCAATTCACTTTCCATAACATGTATTGGAGTGCTTTTTATAAACCCTCCTATAACACGTAAACAAATATTTTGAATTTTATCTAAGGTTAATATGTTAGTACGGCTAGCGTTATCGTATAGAAAGCACCCATAATCTATGCGACTTCGAACCGACGGCGACGCAATATAGAGGCGTCTGAAATGTGTAGGGTGCACACCCCAACCTGACCCAGCGAGCCACTTAAAAATGTTAATAAATTTTTAAACTTTATCTTTTATTTCATTTATATGTTTTCTCCAAGTAAGTCTAGACTAGTCTAGAGTCAAACCATATTCCTAGGTATTTAATATTATTTACAACGTCTAAAGGTAATCTATTAACAAGTAACTTAACGTTTTGTCTTTTATTTCCTCTATTAAATACACAAACCTTACTTTTAGAAGTAGAAATTTCTAGACCTAAGCCCTAGATTATCTTATCTGGGGGCACGGCAGTGCCCCAGCCAAGTCTCGAGCAAAACGGGCACGGCCGTACCATTCTTTTCTCGAAGCGTTTCGCGGCTATTTCACCCCCCCTGTATCATCGATACGGACAAAGCTAGGGGTTTAGATTTTCGATGACCTAGAGTAAGTATTAAAACAAGCTCAGCCTCAAAATTACATGACATTTGAACCAATAGTTTACGAGTTATGAGCGATCAAAGTTACACCATTTTGTCACTCACTGACTCACTCACTGACCGATCATCAAAAATCTAAGGTACTTCTAGCAAACTTAGAACCTTCAAATTTGGCACCAAGATAGGTTTTTAGCTACATGTAAAGGGAAAATTATAAAAACGGTAATAAATTATATACCTTAGTAAATAATATGAAACAAATTTATATTTGCGGTTTTACAAGATCATGGTATATAAATTTTGACTGCATTGTTAACTTTGTTCTTTGTTTATGTACAAAAAGCAAATATTTTTTATAGCAATTTTGTTTATTTATAAAAAGAAAAGAAAGAGACCTATAAAAAATAAATGAGATCCCACCAAAAACATTCAATGTAAAAAAAAGCCAAGTCTCTCTATGCAATTCTTCCATCGTAAAAAGTTTTGAGATCGCATAGGAGCCAAGTCCTGTTCAACTTAATTTGTAATAATAAATCAATATTTTGTGACTATATCAATAGTTTTGTTTACATTCCAATAATAGTGACTTGGCCATGAGCACAATAAGATACAAATATAAAACAGCATATTTGGAGGAGTTGCAAGTAAATAATAAATAATATCAGGACACCTTAACCGACAGTCGGTATCATCCAAGATCAGTGAACTGCACATGCACTATGGCGCATGTTTAGTCCATAGTGATCTCAAATTCCAATCAGTTACAAAATCATGTCCATAATACCTACATATAATATATAAATTCAACGGTATTTGCACGTAATTACAAGGAGCAAACGACCTTTAACTTGTGCTCATGGCCAAGTCGCTGTTATTGTAATGTAAACAAAACTATTGATATAGTCACAAAATATTGATTTATTATTACAAATTAAGTTGAACAGGACTTGGCTCCTATGCGATCTCAAAACTTTTTACGATGGAAGAATTGCATAGAGAGACTTGGCTTTTTTTTACATTGAATGTTTTCGGTGGGATTAAATTTATCTAATGCTATCTGTAAGTTAACCGAACCTGTATGACAGTTTTCACAAATAGTATATAGAACAAAGTCGTCCGCATACTGCGCAACGAAAACGTTACTTATAGTATTACAAATGGGTACTGTGGCAACATCTATAAACTTATAATAAATCTGTAGAAGTGAAAATTCTGTACATTGAAAATATCAAAAAAAATAATGGCGGGGGGTGTTACTAGACCGAAACCGAAGCAAAAAGTGTGAAAAAAAAAATTTTTGTCTGTCTGTCTGTCTGTTTGTTCAGGTATCACGCAAAAACTACCGGTTCGATTACGATGAAACTTGGTATAATTATTCTTTATTATCCTGGGCACCACACTGGGTAGTTTTCATCCCGAAAAGTATAAACAATAAAAAACAAACTTAATTTTGCGGTTAAAAACTCATTGATAAGTTTCGTCATCCACGCGAACGAAGTCGCAGGCACAGCTAGTTAAATAATAAAAGTGACAACGGATCACCTTGCGCTAATCCACGTCTGGCTTTTCTGCTTATTGACAAATCATTTGTATTGACATTTAATTGGCGGTTTTTTTTAAAGTTATATAAATAAGCACAAATTTTAGACCCAATTTTAGTATTTTCATTCAAAAATTGTAATAAAGGCATTATTTCAATATTGTTATATGCGTTTTCTATGTCAATAAAACAACCTACAGCATAATGCCCCTGCGTGAAACCTGACTGTATCCTAGAGGTTAAAACAGGCTGTCTAAACTAGAACGACATTTTCTGAATCCCACCGTGCTATCTGAAAATATTTTATTGTGTTCTAACTGCCATTCTATTCTATTCAGTAGTAAGTAGTGAAAAGTTTTACATAAACAAGAAATCATGCAAATTGGTCTAAGTTTAGTACTATTGTTATTATTATTCTGGTTAAATTTAGGTATCGGAATAACGTTAATTTGAAGCCACTGCTTTGGAACAAAGCTATGGAGAAAGAAATTATTAAATAGCTTGAGCAAGATAACTAGAGTTTTTTTTTTTTTTTTTTATTTATTAATGAAGAACTTTGTCGCTTAGCGACAACATCGTTCTATAAAAACAACAAATATCTGGTAGATTTTTTATCATGCTGTAAGATATATTATCACTACCAGGTGAACTATCTTTAGCTCGGAGACATTTTAATAGTTCTTGTTTTGAAAAAGGCGCGTCTAATTGTTGATTACAAGAAGTGAAAGTAGGGGGAGCTTGCTCAACGAAATCTGGTGTCAGAGATGTAAGGATTTTTATATCAATTTTATCTATGTAAGTTTTAGTAGACTTGTATCCTTTAATCCACCGTAATTTATGCCACATTTCAGCAGAGGAAGTGCTCTGGTCTGTATATGGAATGTATTTATCCGCTGAAATGTTAATGTATTTTTCGAGTAAGTCATAATTAAACTGAAGGTCATCTGAAAATTTAAACTCATCAAAAAGAGATTGCGCATGCTCTCTGTACCTAATCCAATCAGCGGCTTTAAAATTTCGACGTTTCAAAAGTCGGTGATTAGGAGTAGACGGACTATTGCATTTAATTTTTAGAATAAAGTGGTCACTGCCTAATGACTCATTTAACCCCCCCCATTCAAATTTAACTGCAATATCTGATGACACTAACGATAAGTCTGGAGAGGATTTTTGTAACATGCCATTTAATTAACTAACTTTATACGGGTTGGACTACCATCATTAAGTATAACATAGTTACTGTCTGTTAAACATTCAAATATTTGTTTACCACGATAGTCAGTTTTATAAGACCAACAAGTGTGGTGCCCATTGAAGTCTCCTAGCCTAGAATCAAAGTTTTTGTATTATCTAAAGACAAAAGATACTCCCAGTCATCACTAGTCGTCTTCACAGAAGATTGGCAGTAAACAACAATGATATTTTCTATGGTGTCACAATTAAATAATTTAACATGAAGTGCTTCTATAACTACATTTTGACAATTCATTAACACGTTGCGGGCTTTTAATGAAACATGGACTAAAACTAATACACCTCCATAACCATCGAGTCTGTCATTACGATATATTCTATAGTTTTTAAGGTAAATTTGGCTGTCTGGCTCTAACCATGTTTCACAAAGTACTGCAACATGGATCTTCTCTAGTAAAAGTAAATTTTCTAAATTTAACAGTTTGGGCCTAAGACTTTGACAGTTCCATTGTATAATATTAACATTGTTGTTGTGAATATGTCTATACATAATCAGAACCTAAAATTAAGTCAAGTACACATTTGAGTAACGGCCACTGAGATATACTTTCTTTAAACCAAAGTAAACACCACTCACAACATATTTTTAAAACACTAGAGTCTCTTTTTAACCGACGAAAACGGAGGAGGTTCTCAATTCGACGCGTATATATATTTTTTTTTTTATGTTTGATCACGCATAACTTTTTACAGAGTAGTCCGATTTTGATAATTCTTATTAAATTGGAAAGGGTATACTCCAAAGTTGGTCCCATATAAATTTGGAAAAAGAATTACCACCCTAAGGGTAGGAAAACAGGGGTTGATTGATTGTTCACTCACTGATTGTAATGTATTACCACGCGTAACTTTTTACAGAGTAGTTCGATTTTGATAATTCTTTTTTTATTGAATAGGCTATACCTAAAAGTTGGTGCCATATAATCTTACTCTAAGGGTGGGAAAATAGGGGTGATTTATTGTTCACTCACAGATTTTAATGCTAAGTTGTGTATTAGGTACAAGAAAATCCTCACGATGAATGAGCTTTAGACCTGTCAGTCTCTTGTGTGTAGACCTCTTTGTCTCTGCATTTCTGCTAAAGCTCGTTCATCGTAAAAAATAATAAAAAATTAAGCAATAAAGTAATTAGTAGATTATAGCCACAAAAAAATATAAAATAAAAACTTTTTAACAAAAAAATTAAACCGCCGAAAAAACTGAAAAGCAAAAAATAACAAAGCTTTTTTTATTTAATGTAAGTATACCTAAGTAATTATGAGTCGGCGCCAAACTATCAACCGTCATTGCAACTGTTGCTACTGTGGCATTTTCTCTGATCAATCCTTATAATAGATAGGTGCAAAAACGACATCGATTACATATTATTGGTAGGAGATAAATATTATAGAGATTGTATTGTACAGCCGCCGCGCCGCGCATCAAGCTTTACGTAAGTATATGTAATTAATTAATTTGCCTGTTTGGCGCCGACTCAAAATTACTTAGGTATACTTACATTAGTTTAAGAACTTAGTTATTAAGATTAAATAAAAAAAGCTTTGTTATTTTTTGCTTTTCAGTTTTTTCGGCGGTTTAATTTTTTTGTTAAAAAGTTTTTTATCCACTGAGCTTATGTAAGTTTCCTGTCTTTTGTCTGTGTACAAATAAATAAATTTATTTATTATTAAGTATACATAATATATATATACTTAATGATGATGAAAGATGAGGGGCTCGTGGCTAAGTGTAAGCCGTACGGTTTGACTGATAATACAGGTTAAGCCGCGCTCGCCGCGGTTGCTCCGTGGATAAGTGACCATTTATAACATACCGAGACCCCTCCGTGTTTCGGAAAGCACGTTAAACAGTAGGTCCCGGCTGTCATACAAAGATCTTTGGCAGTCGTTAAGTCAATTCTGACAACCAGTCTTACTATGGGATACGGTGTTTCCCAGTAAAATGGGTTGTGGAGGTCAGATAGGCAGTCGCTCCATGTAAAATACGGTATTCAGCTGAATCAGGTAAGACTGGTAGACGACCCCAACATAGTTGGGAAAAGGCTCGGGAGATGATGATGATATTAAGTATACATAATATAGTGTAGCGTAAACAGTGCAGTGCGTGCAAATTAGGTGTAACCCGTGTAACGCTACCGTAATATATTTTTTATTTATTTATTTGGTTCACCAACAATTGTATACACTTAGAATGACATGAGGTAAAAGTAGTAAAAATAGTAATAGTGCAACAATAACTTATAGGTAAACTCCACATAACAAAAAAGACATATCGCACACTTAACTAAAAAAAAATTATATAAAAATTAAAAAAAAAAAAGAATTACATGAACTTATTTTACTAGACTAATATGTATGTTTAAAATACTGTTAGAAAGCGGACTACTCAAAATTAACTAACGTAAAGAAAGCATTTTTCATTTTACCTAACGTATCATGGTGTAGATCTAATTAAAACTAAATATAAAAAAAGCCTTTTGTATAGCATATAGTTTATTTTTGTTGTCGAATTGGGGTTATCAATAATAAAACTTATTGAACTAATCTAAGGGGGGAGGACTGTAGCGCGTAGGCATAAATGTTGTAGCACGTAGGCAGTAAACTTATACTTAATCTTAGCCCCGTAATGTAAACATTAGCTTAAGTTTTATTTGTGTCTGTAGTCTTAAGTAAGTCGTATATTATACTCCAACGAGTGAACACGTTTTTAATTTACCGAACCTTCTGACCACACATACATACATCAACCACACATATCGGAAGGATACTTGTAAGTCGTTCGTCATTCGTGGAGAGGTTGATCAAACAAATTATTTTATAAAATACGCTATCCTGTTAATAGTTTGTGAGTTATTTAATGTATGTTAAGAAAACCCTGTCCGACCCGAAAGGGCATATAGGCTTCACAATAACATGCCCAAATCAAGCTATTGGCTCATTTGTTGGCAGCCGGTTGCTACATAACTTGGGAGGCCGCGGGGCAAACTGTCGCCGGTTTTTCATGAGGTAGAGTGCTTTATGGGGCTCTCGTGTATGCTGAGAGAGTGACGGTTCGCGGTTGGGCTCTTTTGAGCCGATCGCAGAGGGCAACGCGATTGGCGTCTTACGCGCCTACCAAGCTATATCTTAGATTGCCGCATGCTAGCATGGGTTAGTACTTAGTCTAATAATCGAGTTTTGTAGATAGTGGAGTCAATGAAGCATTACATCTCAAAGTGTCAGAAACAGGCACCGATATTTCTTTAATTGATTTTGTTTTAAACTATTTAAAACCCTCATGGGAGAAACAAATGTCTTTATTTTTAAATAACATATTATTATTGATACTTAAAAGGATTACTTGTAAGTCGATCGTCATTCGTGGAGAGGTTGATCAAAATGAACAAATATTTTATAAAATATACGCTATCCTGTTAATCGTTTGTGAGTTATTTAATGTATACATATATATTATGTTATTGCTTGGGCGTACAGAAAATAAAACGGAAAATAAAAAACTTACTTATTATTTAAATTATAATGAAGAATATTATTTTTATTGCAAAATATTTAAAAGATGCACAAAAAGGGAACTAGCTGCAAGTATTTGCTTCGGCGGGGACTCGAACCCCGGTCTCCGGCCCTCCGGCCGGTGTATTAACCGACTATACTACCGAAGCTTGAGTTTTCCTGTCGAAATAAGGGTAGCTTTCCAGGAAACCCAGGCAAAAAATTGAGGATAACTCCTAGCTTCCTGATAATTTTTCAACACCCTTCTACGGTAATGTTTTCAGAGAGTTGAAGCTGTGTTACATTTTTTGTCTAAACAGAGAAAAAAAAATCTTTAACAAACAATAATCTTTATCATAGGAGTTATTGATTATAATTGTAAATCTGTTATTTTCCATTGACTAAAGGCTATGCCAAAAGCAAATTAACTTTTCTTTGTAAGGAATGACTTTTGAAATTCGTCGAACAAGGCCGTTTTAATTTATCCGTGCATACAGCCATCTGTTAGCGAGGGTTGGTTTTAATACGGCCGGCTCACCCCGCTGGCTAACCTACTTCCCATGAAACGAATGAGGGTTGTTACAGATGGCGCTACACCGTTAACTTGGACCATATTTAAGTTAGCTTTAAAATCTTTCTTTTAGGCAAAATACAAAATTCTGTTAGCAAAATTGCTTAACGAGTGTTTTCAAAGACTTATGTTGAGAAAGTGATGTATTAAATAGTCCCAAACATATTTCCTCTGTGTAGTACGCACATATTAATATCTGTTATGTATTGCACTGTCATTTTTTTTACAATATTTTTTCACGAAATTTTCTAATACGGTTTGGCCAATTGTTCACCAATAAAGATTGCCTTGTCAACAAGTTTGATATCCAGAATACATTATCAACCACATTCATAGCGCGGAGGCTCCACACTGTGGTTTCATGATATTTTAAATTTTTTAATAATTTTTCGTGCGTACTCATCACACAGTAACTATGCTATTTTTGTTTGTTGTCGAAATAAGGGTTGCTTTTCAGGAAATAAAAAATATACTTAATACCTAATACCAATAACTATACCTTAAAATTTAAGAAACTCACGACATGTCGTTTGTGAACTACGATGACAAAGATACGCAGACACTTCCAACTATGTAGCTACCTACATATTTTAGGTTTGATAACTTATAAATGCGACTATAATGCAAAATACACCCGAAGATAGTTTATGCAATATACTGATTGAAGGATCGTCTCCCATGCAAAGAGAAAAATAATTATATTTTGTCGCAAAAAGCTACGAGTCTAGAATGAAAAGACCGACGCATTAGGTCGATATCAGATATCAGATTCCATTTCAAAACAAGGACATACCGAAAATTACATACTAACCTGCTGCCGGCTGTCATACAAAGATCTTTGGCAGTCGTTAAGTCAATTCTGACAACCAGTCTTACTATAGGTACTGTGTTCCCCAGTAAAATGGGTTGTGGAGGTCAGATAGGCAGTCGCTCCATGTAAAATACGGTGTTCAGCTGAATCCGGTAAGACTGGTAGCCGACCCCAACATAGTTTGGGAAACAGGCTAGGCAGATGATGACTAAGTCTAGATCTACCTAGGTCTGGGGCCCGATGCCGCTATTTTAAGTCAGTGAGTAGCGGGTTAATAAACGGTCTAGTTTACTTGTTACTGTGCCTAATTTTCGTATTCTGATAAGAACAGTCACTTGAAATCCTACAATGACAACCGTAAGGCAAGTAGGTGTACATTTGACATTAAACTAAAATTATTTGAATACGAAAATAAGGCACAATAACAAGTACACCGGAACGTTTATTAACCCGCCACTCGCTGACTTAAAATAGCGGCATCGGGCCCCTGGACAATGGGAGGTAGGTCACGTCAAAGAAACCCATTATAATAAGAAAATAACAAAAAAAGTCTAGGTCGGTGTATTGGCATTAGGTATCATAATTATTATTTAGCCATTAGTAGGTACTAGACTACAAGACAATCCTTATTGTCATTATAAAACCTACTGAACTTGATACTGAGTCCACCACTAAATTACTTTAAGACGTCCTCATTATCTTTTATTAACCGACTTCAAAAAGGAGGAGGTACTCAATTCGACTGTTTTTTTTTGTTTGTTACCACAGAACTTTTGACTGGGTGAACTGATTTTGTTGATTGTTTTTAGGGTTCCGTACCTCAAAAGGAAAAAACGGAACCCTTATAGGATCACTTCGTTGTCCGTCCGTCCGTCCGTCTGTCAAGACTGTTTTTCTCAGGAACGCGTGGAGGTACGAAACTGAAATTTATATCTAATACTCAAGTCTACTGTCCCTTGAAGCTGTAAAAAAATCAAACTTCTAAGCCAAAGCAATCAAAAAATACAGCCGTTTATGCCGCAAATTTTCGTAATTCGCACGGGGGTCAAAACCTACGGGGTACTTCCCGTGAACTTAGAATCTTGAAATTTGGTACGAAGTAACGTCTTATAGTACAAATAAAGGAAAAATTGCGACAACCGTAAATTTTTAGTTTTCACATAATAAAAAATATTTTTGAAAATTTTAAAGTTACTACTACTTTTCTCATGAACGCGTAGAGGTATTTAATTGAAATTCATATCTAATACTGAAGTCTACTGTCCCTTGGAGCTGTGAAAAAATCAAACTTTTAAGCCAAAGCAATCAAAAGATACAGCTGTTTATGCTGAAAATTTTCGCATTTTGCAAATCAAAACCTACAGGGTACTTCCTGTCAATGCCAGAATCTTGAAATTTGTTACAAAGTTACTTCTTATAGTACAAATAAAGGAAAAATTGCGAAAACCTTAAATTTTTAGTTTTCACAAAATAAAAAATATTTTTGAAAATTTTAAAGTTAGCTACCAAGTTTCGTTAAAATCCGTCGAGTAGTTTTTGTTTCTATAAGGAACATACAGACAGACAGACAGACAGACAGACAAAAATTTTACTGATTGCATTTTTGGCATTAGTATCGATCACTAATCACCCCCTGATAGTTATTTTGAAAATATATTTAATGTACAGAATTGACCTTTCTACAGATTTATTATAAGTATAGATAGATAATAAATAATGTCTGTAAGTGAGACGGGCGCTGGCTGGCGGCCTAGCGTGCGCGCGCGCCGCTCTGTGCTGTTATAATCATCGCTCGAGCGGCCGTCGCGGCATCTCGCTCGAGCTGGGTTGCTTGTCTCCCTCCGACGAGGCGCGGCGGTCGTGTTTCTGCGGAGATAGGTTACCTTTCTCTGCAGAAACATCTGCAGAGATGGGATGATGAGACAGTATGCCAATAATTCGAGTAGGTATACACCAAAGTTTGAAAATAAAAAAAATACGTGTGGCACTCGGGGACTGCCGCGGTAAAGCTATTGCATAGCATTTTTATCAACTTATGCAATTATAATATTTATGCAATATTTTTTTTTCTTTGATATTAATTCAAGATACACTTTTTATACACAAATTTTACGCGTACAGATATTCACTGTTGTACATAGATGATAGATACCTATACACATATACTTTCTCACAAACAGCTGCTTACGTATTCGTTCGATTTCGGAGCAGCTCGTCTCGATCCGTGCGAGCTTCGTACAGTCAGACACGTATACGTCTAGTCGCACACACCCAAACACCGTGCCGAAGTCTGCCGAACTGATACGACGTTAGACGATGCACGGCTTTCAACGCTGCACTGCTGTGCCGGTCGGAGTGGGGGGTGTTAGGTTTATTTTCGTTACGGAATTTCTTCATTCGGTCGCCGCGCTCAAAGCCCAAGATAAAAGCTGTTCTTATTTCACCGTAAGAAATTAATACTACATTTCTAGATTAGCTGTGGAGTATCTAAGTTAAAAAATAATTATCAAAGTCCTATGAGGTTACACAAAAAAAGACAGTTCTTACACACTAACGCCTAATGGTGGACATAAATATACACTACTAGAAATCGTTACGATAAGACTGTACAGTTCGAACGGTACAGTTTATCGTACATGGCATACAAGCCATATACGCTGCGAGAAATCGTTACGATCAGACGGTACAATAAACGGTGCCGACGCACACGTGTCAGCGATGGCTTCGACGGACGACGTTTTAGCAGTTGTTGGATTAATATTCGCCCTGAAAGAAAAAAAAGTGAAGCGGAAAAAGCGTAGCATCTGGTGCAAAGAATGGCTAATGAAAAGAAGTGTTTTCACTAGGGTCTACTATTTCCAATTTTTTAATTAGTTTATTGTACGCTGAACGTTTTAAATCGCGAATTTGATACTCTTTGCCTTTAGTATTCCAAAGACAAGGTTCACTGATATACTACTCTGTGTAAAAAGTATCGGGAATATGTCAATAAAAAGACCCGCGTAAAAGAGGTCGTTCTAATTTTTTTACTGCATGTTGGTAGCACTGTACTGATTTAGCGCGCAAAGTTTGAGCGGGATCTGTCATTTAATTTGTTTTAAACTACACTTTTTGTTGGTCATAGTTTTGAGTTCTCGGCGATTTTTACAATGGAAAATATTGTCGAACAAAGAGTGTGCCTTAAATTTTGTGTTTCGAATGATATTTCATGTGGTGAATCCCTAAAAATGTTGCAAAATACCTACGGCGAATCGTGTATATCGAAAACAAGGGCTATGAATGGTATAAGGCTTTTAAAGAAGGCCGAGAAGTAGTAGTAGACTTGCCTCGTTCTGGTAGACCTTCAACCGCTACGACCAAAGAAAACATCGACAGATTCAAGAAGCTAGTGCTCGAAAATCGACATATATTATGAGTCTGAGAGAGTTGGCTAGTGAGGTGAACATATCTTTTAAGTCCGTCCACAACATTCTCATTGACATTTTAGGCATTTGTGTGGAAAGCGACGCCGTTTTGTTGTTTATTCATCACTGTCAGTCATCGTTCGTTTGTTGCCTTAGTTTTGTGTTACTAAAGTTAGTGACAGAACCGAATCGCTGCAAAACCGACTTCACGTAGTCTTGTCTACCCTACCCCTAGAGTGTTATTTTGAATATATATTATACCCGTATATAGAATATACCCGTATATATATATTTATAGAATATATATAATATATATTATACCCGTAGGCGCGGAGGGGTGAGGCGGCACGCGGGTGCAGCAAGCGGCTGCGAGCGAGCCGCCGCGGCTGAGGCTGGCCGGTGAAGCCGGCCAGTGAGCCGAAGCTGCGGTGGTGAGCGAGCCGTGACAGAAACCTGCATGTTGCATGCTTGCTTGCATGCTTCATCTAGCTTGAGCTAGCTATAGATTTGTGTTTTTACCGATCCTAACCTCAAAACTTTAACCATGGATATATCCATAACCATGGGGCTCCGCGGGGTGGGGTGGTACTGGGGGGTAGCCCCCTTCCCCCCCGGCCCTTAAATCGACGGCCACTAAAGGAAAGTTTAACCATTCCGGCGTCGACGGTCACTTAATATTGGCTAACACCAGAATTAGTAAACGCAAAGCAGCCCTCATTTTGGTTATAATAGAAATAAAAAACCCTTCAATGTTCACACTTTCTATCGTTTTCGTTGAGTTTGACGTTTAACGTCGTACTACAACTGCTGTCAAAAAATAGCGGAATACGAAATTGTACCAATGGCAATAGTCACTGAACTCTCGAAGCGAATGGTCCCAATGACCAATTTTGACAGTTAAAGAATGCCATTATTATCGTAAAATCGACCTACTGACGCCACCCACTCAGACGATTCAAGTAACTCTTAAATAGCCGACTCGGGCCCCTGATAGAGGGCATTTTACGAACTACGCAGTGTGTCACAGAAAATATAATGTTGATGTATAAATCAAACAGGCGTTACATTTCAAGATCTTTATTTTCGGGAAAACTATTCTGTTGAAATCTTACAAATATCTGCCGAGTGGCGGAAACTAAACAAATATAAAAAATGCATTTTTGAAAATTACTTTATAAACCAGAACAATAGAACAGCAACTTGTGCTGTTCTATAAAAGTTCTATTTGATAAGCGTGGTTCATAAGGAGTTCACTGTGACATAATCTTATATATAAAATAATAATACATTGAAAACTTACGTCTAATCCTCTTACTACTTATAGAAGAGCACGGAATGCTTAGTATGCGCAAATACACTTAGAAAATCATTTATTGAATATGAGTGTACACAAAATGTTAAAAAACCCCATAAGACCCCAAATGGCCAAATATAAAATGGACGACGTCGACTCTTTCTCTCTAGGACTTTTTTTTACGTTAATAGGATCAGATATTGATACTTAACAATACCTGAACGGATCGGATAGGGTTTTTATTAACATGTTGTTAACCACTAGTTACTATTACTATTGAGATTACTACATTACAGTCATTACAAGCATTTAAAATCGAATAAATTAGGCTCAAATACTGAATGCTTATTATGCGCAAATAAACATAGAAAAAACATTTGACACACACATTTATTGAATATCAATTAAGGCTCCGCGCAAACGGGCGACCGACCACGGCCACTGGTGGCCAGCGACAGCCACACATACTTTTTCATACATTTTGTACAGACGCGCCGCACACGTGTAGTCGATGGCGGCCACTTGCTACAGCAGACAAATCACAAACATATGAAAATGTGTGTCACAGTGTGTCGCCGGCCACCGGTGGCTGTGGTCGGTGGCCTGTTTGCGTCAAGCCTTATGTTCGGACAAGTAACGCCATCTGTTAGTGCGGTCTCGAAACGCTACGTAATCGATTTGACGTGCTGACGAGCGCGCCATCTATAGTTAAGAGGAGGAGACGGCCGTTCCCGCGCGACGCGTGCCGCGAGTGTGGACGACCGTCAGCGGCGTCAGCTCTCGCCAGTAGTATTTGAAGAGTTACACCGAATTGTACAAACAATGCTATTCAAGATAAATGTATGTAAATTTTCAAGAATTAAGTGAAGAGACCCTGCCCTATCACCAGGTCAGTAGTACCTTGCCCAAACATTGGACCTTCCGAGCCAAATAATTGACGATACCAGTCAAGATACGAGCCGGGCTGAAGAAGGGTGGAAGTGAGTGGAACTTCGAAATAGAAGTACGTTGAGGAGATTCCTGGAGCCCAACCACGTGGTCTACTGATGAGAAGCATCAACGCATCGCAGCAGCCAGCAACGGTCAGGTTATCCAGTTACCCTTTTCCCTCCATCCCCGTGTCTTCGCCTTGTGTTAAAATAGTACCTAAACGTTTTCAGAACTGATCGATATCAGATTTAACTACTGGCATTGCTGGGGGCGTCTCCAGGTGAGAAAACACGACTGTGAAAAATCGTGAGTACCTACCTACTTTTATAAGCCACCAAAATGGAGGACGAAACTTCTCGTGTAAATAATTCTCTAAAAGATCTTAAAAAACAACGTGGTGTAATTAAGTGTAGATTAACATTGTTTGCAAATTATATAGGTAAATAAGTTAGACAGGTCGGGTTTGGATTCCGTTACTAAAACTCAAGTGCAATTACGAATAAATTCGGCAGCCATTTTCTTTACCGAGTTTAACGACGTGCAATCGAAAATTGAAAGTATTGTGTTTGTTAATGAAAAATAATTAGAGTTAGAGATAGAATACAGAGATTCGTTTGAGTGCCAATATTATTCCATTGTAGCTATAGCAAAGCACATGATAGGCGACTGTGAACAAAACGGTTTAAATAATTCGACATGTTTCCGGGAAATCCGTATCTATTAAATTACCGCAAATTAAATTACCTGCCTTTGATGGTTCCTTCGACAAATGGCTAGAGTTTAGGAACTCTTATTTATCAATGATACACGATCGCGACGACTTAGATCCAATTCAGAAGTTTCAATACTAAAGTCGTCGCTCAGTGCGTCTGCGCTACACGTGATTAGTTCTTTAGAGTTTACGGCAGTCAACTAGATACTAACGCGTGGGACCTGCTAGAGGCTAGGTACCAAAATAATAGGTTATTAGTGCATAACCACGTAAAGGCTTTGTTTGCGGCACTTTCACTGGGTAAGGAATGTCCGACACAAATTAGAACGTTAGTAGAATGCGTTTTACGTAATTTGAGAGCCCTAAATTCTCTTAAAGAACCGGAATCTTCACTTGAGGATATGCTTATCATTTATTTAGTCGTTAGTAAGCTTGATTCTGCTACTGGACGCGAATGGGAGAACTACAGAAGCTCACTTATCTCTGATTCTAACAAAACTTCTAAACCTTTAAAATTGGAAGACTTATTAGCGTTTTTAAATAGTAGATCTGACTGTTACCTGAATTAATCATGTCTAACATGACATGATTAATTCAGGTAACAGTAAATATAATCAGTCACATTCACAAAGCAAACATGAGATTAGATCAACTGATCATAAAAGGCAGACTAATTCTCAAACGACACTTAGTTATGCGAGCACGAGTAATAATAATAAAGGCCTGGGCACACCAAAAGCAGTAGCAGTGCGGTAGCAGTGCGTCTACGTTTGAAAATCATGTAGTTATATGAGGGGTGACACACTGAACAAACGCGGGCCCGCTGATCCAACCTGCTCCGCCACTGCGCCGCGCACGCACTGCTCTTCTACAAAACTTTCGGACGTGAGCAGCGCAGGCGCGGGGCGGTGGCAGCGCAGGCGCGGGGCGGCCGCAGTAACTACGCGTTGTATCAGAGTTCTTCCCTGTCAGTTGTGGGGTTAAACAAGGTTGTGTGCTTGCACCAACACTGTTTGCTCTTTACTTTTCTGTCGTTGTCAGTGAAGCACTCGAACAAACTTCTGCTGGAATCAAAATACGTTTCAGGACTTTTCAACCTGGCCAGATTAAAAGCTTACACAAAAGTATCACACGCTCTTATAACGGAGATCATGTATGCTGATGATCTGTGTTTTGTTACCAACTCTTCACAAGAACTCCAGGACCTGATTACGAATCTTCAGGAAGTCTGCTGCCGTTTCGGTCTGAAAATCAGTGTGAAGAAAACTGAGGTGATGGCAATCGACTCTCATGGAGCTACAGAACCTGTCAAGGTGACCATTGGCAATACTGAGCTGAAGCAAGTGAATACGTTTATATACCTGTGCAACACAATTACAGCTAAGTGTGACCTTGACGCCGAAATAAACCATCGCATAGGCGCTGCATCAGCTGCTTTCGGTAAATTACGAGCCAAAGTCTTACAATCACATGATTTGAAGCTTTCGACAAAAATCTCCGTTTACATGGCCATAGTCCTCCCAAATCTTCTGTACTTTGTGTCATGGGTCCTCTATCGGAAACATATACGGACGCTGGACCGGTTTCATTTAAGGTGCATAAAAAACATTCTCAAAATCAAATGGTCGGACCGGATTAGAAATACCGAAGTGCTACGACGCGCAAATGTCTATGTCAGAAGCATACCTGATGCGGCGACAGCTCCGATGGTGTGGACATGTTTTACGAATGGATGATGATAGGTTGGCCAAACGCATCTTCTTTTCTGAACTCCAGAACGGCAAGCGGAAACAAGGCGGCCAGTTCTTACGCTTCAAGGACGTTCAGAAAAGACACATGAAAAGGTGCAATATTGTTCCCCAGAAATGGGAGAAACAGGCCATTTGCCGCCCTGAATGGAAGTGCATGGTGAGGAATGCGGTTCATTGAGGTTCATAGAATTGGATTCGAAGCGTGATGCCCTTAAGGCTAGACCACCAGCAGCCATGTTTTATAACTATGTCGACGATGTCCTAACGTGCAGCCGATGCGCGCGCACGTTTACTCATAAGATAGGATACTGCAGCCATCAAAGGGCGAACAAGAGAGCTGACCACCTTGGCTCGTCTGCATGTGATAGTCGGTAGCAGTCACCATAGCCGAAATCGGCTGAGAAGTAGTATATATATATATATTATATATATAAGGTGCTATAAAAATATCTGCCACGGCTTTAATGGGAGGTAGTATTGTGTTTATAGATTACAATAGTGAAGAACTTTCGTACCCCGGAACAGTTAATTAAATTTGAGAGAATAAAATAGTTAAATTAACATTGACTCTATTCTGCGTAACGTTGTTCACAAGGTTGAGCGGAGCGGCAACAGCTTATGACACGGGATGGTTTTATACTAATAAATCAATTCAAATTTATACGTTATTTTTTTTGTATGAAAAAAAAATATGATGAATAATCAATAATTTATCTTCACTATTGTAATCTATAAACACAATACTACCTCCCATTAAAGCCGTGGCAGATGTTTTTATAGCACCTTATATATATAATTATAACACGATGCCTTCCAGAAAAAGACCACCTCTTTCTGCTACATCGAGATACGCTAGGCGAATGAGACTAGCCTAGAGGTATGCTCGATAGATAACGTTCTACACAAATAGCACTTAAAACAAAAAACTAATTGAATAGTTTCATCATCCACGCGAACGAAGTTGCGGGCACAGCTAGTCAATAATACGTTGCCACAGTCTTCTGTATTACACTGCGTTAGTAAAACAGCTGACAATATTGATAACGGCGGGAACGGATTTACGGATAGTGCTAAATCGTTACAAACTGTTTTGCTGTCTACGGCGTTAAGGCCTGGGCACACCAAAAGCAGTAGCAGTGCGTCTACGTTTGAAAATCATGTAGTTATATGAGGGGTGACACACTGAACAAACGCGGGCCCGCTGATCCTACCTGCTCCGCCACTGCGCCGCGCACGCACTGCTCTTCTACAAAACTTTCGGACGTGAGCAGCGCAGGCGCGGGGCGGCCGCAGTAACTACGCGTTGTATTACTACGTCCGCCATATTGACTAGTCTACCCTACTTATTTACTTTTCTCTATGGACTAGTCACACCAAAGCAGTTGAGCGGGACAGACGCGGCGCGGGTCGTAAACGGTTGTGATTTTTTACAACTTTATCATGGACACGAATGAAAAATTGATTGAGTTAATGAGGAAATATAAATGTTTATATGATTTAAAGGACAAATATTATAGAAATACGGTTTACAAGATGGACATAGACGATGGTACTCCCCATATTCTTCTCTTCTCTTATTTACATCGTGAACCCATATTCTTTTTTTTTACTTAAAGCTAGAAGTACTGTGTGTGGCTATCGATACGACACACATAACGCAGTTAGAAAGCAGGCCCGCGTTCAAACTGCTTTCTGACTGCTCATGTTTCTGGTGTGACATCAACCGCGGCGCAACTGACCTGCCCTGCTCAGGTGCTGCGCCTGTCCCGCGTTTGGTGTGCCCAAGCCTTTAGTATGGCGTTAGTTGATATTGCAGATAATGATAACTATTATCACACAGTCCAAGCACAGTCCGCATTTTGCTTGACAGCGGCAGTCAAAATTGTTTTATTACTCAAAGCCTATGTAAACGGTTAAAAATACCTATTATACAGTCCACTATACGCGTTTGTGGCGTTGGACAAACCGTTTCCCAGTCCAGTCACAAGTGCAATATTAATATGCGTTCTAAGGTGTATGATTTTGATACAACCTTACATTGTTTAGTGTTGCCTAGTATAATTTCGACGTTACCTTCGACACTCATTAGTAGTCATACTTTAGATATACCTAACAATATTTTACTAGCCGACCCCACATTTTATGTGCCGAGTGACATAGATTTATTAATAGGGGCCGATGTCTTTTGGGATTTGCTCAAAGGAAATAAAATTAAACTTCCCACCGGTCCGTACCTACAAGATACTTTAGTAGGTTGGATAATATCCGGTCGAGTTTATAATAAAAATAATAATCGTTCATTAGCGGCTAGCATAACAGATGTCCAGTGCAATTTAACTTTAGTTGATTCTCAACTTCGTAAATCTGGGAAATCGAAGAGGTTCCTATCCCTCCCGTTATTACCGAGGACGATCGTTTTTGTGAAAAGTTGTTCCTGCAGACTACTAAACGCGATCAGCATGGTAGGTTTTCTGTAGCAATACCATTTAAACAATCACCTAATTGTTTAGGTGAATCGTATAATTCTGCGAAGCGGCGTCTCTTATCTTTAGAGACGAAATTAGATCGGTCGCCGATATATAAACAAATGTATTGTGAGTTTATGCAAGACTAGTCACGGCTGTACCGCAGTGTCGAACGGACGGTGTTGTTTTTTTAACAATAACCGCGCGATTTTTTCTCTAAAAATCAGTTAATATGACGAGTAGGAAATATTGTGCTGTTCTTGGTTGTATGAATTCGTCAATAAAGCATTTTTAATTAAGCTTTATATAAGAATGCGGATTAATTATACTTTAAAATTTAACAATAAAGCATTTCGTACGACTCAGTCGAGGCGCAAATATTTTTCGGTCGCAAATTTATAAGCCCGATTTGTTTTTCAAACAAATAACATGTTTTTTAATTAAATCTACTAATCAAAAAACAACACGCATTTTTATTGAACACTTTCTATTCAATATACCTACAAAGTATTTCATTTATTTATATAAAAAGGATATTTACAATCACAAAACTAAATAGAAACAGAAAGTAGGCAAATGCTGGAGACGGGCAGCCCTAAGGGCCTGGCCACAGCTTCTGGCGGTGCGGCGCGCGGTGCGGCGGGAGGTGCGGTGAGCGGCGTGATTTGCGGTGGTATGCCATAGCTCGACTAGTTGCGACTGCGGCGGCGTCAGCGGTGGACGTATTTAGAGAACGGCTAAACTATTAAAATGGTCCTATCAAAAGTGGCACAGTATTGCCTTGAATCAAGTGCGTTCTTAGCTCAAGATATCATTCAGTCAAGAATAGGAGCACACCCAGTTAATAAGAGAACTTGGCGAATTTAACACTCTTTATTATGAATATAGGAACTATCCCGATAAATTTATTGATTTTTGAAAATTAAATTGCCGTCTCTAATTAAATTACTTGTAAAAAATAGGTAATAAATACTTAAGTACCACTATTACCAGGAAATTGTTGTTTTATTTCTTCCCACATTTTTTTTATAATATGCCTATATTTATGATGTGGAGTTTTTGACATCCATATTGCTGGTCTACTCAGTATTTCACTAATGAATTGTTCCGTTTCCATTACTTTTATAAACTGTACGCGCGGTAAAAACAAAATTATTTGTTTCGGTCGCGCGATGTCTGAATGCGTCCGCCGATGCCGCCGCGCGCGCCGCTCTGAGCTGTGGCCACCTCGATACTCGCTAGTACATTTGTTTCACTCGCACACCGCGCAGACCGTCGCCGCCGCGCGCCGCGCGCCGCTTCCCGCGCCGCAGGTCGCACCGCAGTTCGCGCCGCCGGTAGCTGTGGCATACTTCATAGGTTGTCTACCATTTATTTTCGCCGCTCACCGCTTGCCGCGCCGCACGCCGCGCCGCAATTCGCACCGCGCTCGGCTGTGGCCAGGGGGTAAGGGCCTGGCCACAGCTTCTGGCGGTGCGGCGCGCGGTGCGGCAGGAGGTGCGGTGAGCGGCGTGATTTGCGGTGGTATGCCATAGCTCGACTAGTTGCGACTGCGGCGGCGTCAGCGGTGGACGTATTTAGAGAACGGCTAAACTATTAAAATGGTCCTATCAAAAGTGGCACAGTATTGCCTTGAATCAAGTGCGTTCTTAGATGAAGATATCATTCAGTCAAGAATAGGAGCACACCCAGTTAATCAGAGAACTTGGCGAATTTAACACTCTTTATTATGAATATAGGAACTATCCCGATAAATTTATTGATTTTTGAAAATTAAATTGCCGTCTCTAATTAAATTACTTGTAAAAAAATAGGTAATAAATACTTAAGTACCACTATTACCAGGAAATTGTTGTTTTATTTCTTCCCACATTTTTTTTATAATATGCCTATATTTATGATGTGGAGTTTTTGACATCCATATTGCTGGTCTACTCAGTATTTCACTAATGAATTGTTCCGTTTCCATTACTTTTATAAACTGTACGCGCGGTAAAAACAAAATTATTTGTTTCGGTCGCGCGATGTCTGAATGCGTCCGCCGATGCCGCCGCGCGCGCCGCTCTGAGCTGTGGCCACCTCGATACTCGCTAGTACATTTGTTTCACTCGCACACCGCGCAGACCGTCGCCGCCGCGCGCCGCGCGCCGCTTCCCGCGCCGCAAGTCGCACCGCAGTTCGCGCCGCCGGTAGCTGTGGCATACTTCTAACACCGGAAACTTCGTAAGGATTTGTTGTGATGCCGGTAAGTCTATTTAATGTATCATTGTAAAATTATTGTTAAGTAGTTATTAGAAGAAGGTTTTGTAGTCATATCAAATTTATTTAAATAATATTTTAAGGGAAATAGACGATTTTGTGATTCCCGTAATTATGTACACAGCCGAGACGCGATGTACGTAATTGCGTGATACTCACGCAATTAAAGAAACTCAGTCAGAAATGTTTTAATTCCATAAATATATCTGGGGCTACATTTTTTCATAAATTTTATTTGAATAAGCGAAGTAATGACTGTAGATTATGAAGACGTAATTACGGTATATGTTTTTTTTGGAATCTTAGTCTTACATTCAGGTCTAAAATTAATGATAACCACGTTTTACTTAAGTTAAATGGAGTATGACATGAAAAATAAATTAATGATAGATTATATAAGTAATACAGTAGAGTTATTTATATCGATGTCATGCTTATAATAGTAATATCACCTTCCAGCTTATCAAGAATTTTTAACAAAAATATTTAATTTACACACTTTTTTTCACTCCCGCAATAATGAACGCAGATTTTCTACTAATGTCTCTTATTCTGGTATATTCGATATTAGTAAAATATTTAAGCAAATGAACTAAAAATGCGAGAAATGCTTGCAATAACTATTTTGTGTGTGTGCACTTGTAAATATTTATATGCAATAAATGTATAATTTCATTATGTCATATTGAAGCTAGATATTTCGGGTTCGATCCACGGCCTAAAGGGAATAAGTAGTTTAATTTTGTTTTTGTTTTAAGAAACTTTAATTTTGTTGAGAAAGTTTAATTTTGTTTTTGATGTTTTATTATATTTGTTTCTGCAAAGTTATGTTAATTATTAAGTAGAAACAATAATTTTAAAAAGCATTATGTTTCTTATTGTTTATAATGTGATTTTATGTTTAGCAATAACAAATGTTGTAATTCTACTTCAAGATTATAATATAAATAAAAGATTTAAGATTTTTTTAAATTTTTATTTCAAACTACCTGCCCAAATTATGAACGGTTAAGGTGTAACGGAATTACGTGCATCAAATCCCGGAATTAAATCACGAGCCTAATTTTGTCACGGAATTAGAGCCAAAGAAATGATTTAGCAAAATATCAATTATTTCTATAAATTAAGAGGTATGAGGCAAAATAATATCCAAAACCCATCTTAAACGAACAATCTCTAGAATGAACAAGAGTTGTTACTTTTAGCACCTTCGTATTTTTTTTAAATCGTCCTCAAAGTGTACAACGCCTTAATATACCGTAATATGGTACATTTACCTTACTCCTTCTGGCCATAAATTTTCATTTAAAAATAATTCTTCCTTACTCTTATTTACGTAAAGCTTATAAGCATTGTAATTTCTGTCTATTTTCATGTCTATTTTCTCTAATGTAACTGTCTCGCTAGTTTTCCTTTGAATATAGTCCACAATATCTTGTTCAGCCGTATTTTTGTGCACGTTTGATATAAACAAGGGCACTCTTTGTACAGCCGCTTTGAATTTACTGTCCGTCTCACAGTCCGCCTTTCCGGAGTTACCAATAAAACGATTTCTATATCGTCTTTTTTGTACTAAGGTCCAGTCATCAGATTGTTCCACCTTTTTCCAATTACCACCTCGTCTTAACATTTCTGCCATTGTTAACTGGTTTGTATTTACAACCGAATTATTTTTATTTGAAGTCAGGCTATTAGGTTGAAAATTGCGCAGATTTTGAGCGGCAGCCGAAATAAATAAATTGTTATTTTTGCTGCATTCTTTAATATTATTATTATTCTCGGAACTCGGCGCCTCGTCGCACACCTGTGCGCGCACCTGCGTTACGCTGCTGACGTCACAGTATTCCCGCGTCCCCGGCGTGTTATTAAGGTCGAAATTGGTAATATTTCCTGCGGGCGCCGCTGTGAGGGCCTCAATGCACATGTTGTCTCTTTCTATTGACTAGTTACTACGCGAAGTGTTCAAGGTCACGACGCATTCGCGTCTAATGATGTCTTATTGTTATAAACTGCCGGCAAATAACTTGGCAAGAGTCGTTAGATGCGCAGAAATCGTTTTTTAGGTCTCTTTGGTGGTCAAGCGGGACGCGGGGTATGCGGTAGCGCCGATCCGAGCGTGCGATTGGTGCGTTAGTCGACCGAGTCGCCGATCCGAGCGCGCGATTGGTGCGTTCGTCGACCGAGTCGATTAGAGATTGGTGAGTTAGGTCGAATATGCGCGGGTTTACCCCCACTACGTCAAAATCTTGCCAAGTTATTTGCCGGCAGTTATATCTGTAAACATTTTATCGGAGCAAAATTTTTCTAGCTCGGTTTTCGTCACGTATTGGTCCTTCATATCATTCATTTCTTTCTGAATCTTGAGTAGATCTTTAAGGAGCCTCGTTACATCCACATGGTCGAACAGAACAGGCGGCAATTTCTGCAATTCCTTCGCAACGAAGATGGGCAGCACCTCAGGATCCGTTTCTTTGATTAGACAAATAATGTCGTCGATATCACGTAATGCCTTGCCATCTCTTTTTCTCACTATCTTACGCTTGGTACTGATGCAAATAGGAGGTCCTTGGCGGTAGATTATGTCTTCTACGCTGAAAGCGCTAGTGCATATGCGGCTTATGCTCTCCTCATCCATGACGTCTATTTTGTTACAAATAAAGGCTAATACCTCATTAATCACCACATTACAGTTCGCACATTTTACCACCTTAGTGGTTTTGTCCTTCACTTTTGACATGACCCACGAGTAGGTAGGTGCATAAAATTACAAATAATTACACTGTTACTGACATGCGTACACTCCGCGCGGGCGCATCGACGCGACTTAATGAAGTTTGTAAACACCGCTACTCAGTCAGACCATGTGGCGGGTAGAATACAAAAGCGTAATTAATAGATCGTTTATTTGTTTATTTACTTATTATTAAATACGTTCATTGGTCATTAACAAGGTTAGCACGGTTCTCGCTCATACTTTTATGAGCGAGAACGATGTATTATTGCAAACGCAACGAGTGTCGCTCTAGGCCCGAACGCGGCCGAAGTGGACCGACGCGCGGCCACGCCACGTCACGCACGAATCAGCGGACTCGGGCGGAGTCTGGCGAGCGTCGAGCCCCGACCGGAGCGAGTCCGAGTAGCTGTATAAAATACTTTAAAGTCTTGCAAGTATTTCGGGTCGGTACCTGGTGTACGTACTTGGAAGCAAATACCTGGTGTAAAAACCTGATCGCGTAAATACGTACCTTCCCTACCCGCCGCGGCGCCGCCGCCGTTCGTCGCACGCGCCAACCGACCGCCCGCCGGTCGCCCCCGCCAACCGACCGCTGCCGGTCGCCCCCCGCCCGCCCGTTCGGAAGTTAGTTTTAGCGGTTAGCGCTTTCATTAAAAATGCCTCCCAGACGACAGTATTCTAATCAAGAATATCTTGAAATGGTATTGTGCTACCGCGAGTGTAACTCGGTGTAACACGGCCGCTTTGACCCGCCTCCGGTTGACGCAGGCAGGCCTTCATAAGTTCATACTCGGCCGAACTCGAAGAGGTAGTGCTTCTTCCGGCGTCATCCTCTTGCGAGCACCAGGGATGCTGCTCGAGTCTTTGACGTGAGCGACAACTACGTGTGGCGACTTTTAAATCATGAAGGGCTCCATCCTTACCACTTCACAAGTGCCGTGGCCTCCTCGCTCGCCGGCTTTAACCCCTCTAGACTTTTTTTTGTGGGGTCGTGTGAAAGACCTTGTGTACGGCCAAACCGAACATGATATTAGAAGTGTGGTAGAACTAAAAAGGCGCATCAAACGCGCATTTAGGCAAGTGAAAAGGTGGAGAGGACTTGCGCATAAAGTGAAGAGACATGTATGCAAGCGTGCCTTCATCTGTGTGCAACGCGAAGGCGGACTTGTGCAACAGTTTTGTAGATAAGTAGGTACTAGTACTAGGTAGGGAGTGAGTAAATAACTGTAAATACGGTGCAATTGTTGTAAATAAAATGATTAACTTTTAAACACGCCAAGTTACTGTAATTTATCGTTATTCGATATTAATCTAAGTACCTACTGTTTGGTTTCTTAGATTTACGCGAATGTTAGACATTGAAATAAAACTACTTTTTTACGGATTTTGACGCGGTTTTATTTATTAATAAAACCGCGACAACATCCGTAAAAAAGTAGTTTTATTTCAATAACTACTGTTTATAAATAATAAGAAAAAAAAATGCGATTCTTACACTAACTTGACAGTCACACAAGTTTATCATCTTATTTACCTACGTCAGTGTTTTTTGAAGAATGCAGTAGCTGGTAAGTAGTTGCACTTTTAAAACACTTGTATGCCTGCGTATTATTGCGTACCTAGTAGATTATGTAGTGACGAACTAGTCAGCTGATTACAGTTTTCATTCACAGAAAAGATGGAAAGAGATAGCAGTTGTTTTCATTGACGAAGCGTCACATTGCGCGTAATTTGTGAACCACGTTACGCAGAATAGAGTCAATGTTAATTTAACTATTTTATTTTCTCAAATCTAGACACACGGCAGTGTGTCCGCCAAGTTCGAGCAAAAAAAAGCGACACACCGGCCGTGGGTTATATTACACGAACCATTTCGGGCCAATTTCAACCACCCTATAACTCAAAACATATTTTATCTACGCATATGAAATTTCGAGGGTCTGTTGACATCCCCTTAATTGTCTAGAATACAAAATTTCATTATTCTACCTATAGCAGTTCTTGAGATATTGACGTCAGAAAATCGCTATTTTTACTATACACTCACTGACTCACTGACTCATCAAAAACCTAGACCACTTCCAATGGTCGTACTGACTTGAAATTTGGCATGGAGATAGGTCTTAAGGTCAAAGTAAAGGGAAAAATCTGAAAACGGCCAAGTGTGAGTCAGTTTTAAAAATAGCGAAGGTGTAACTTTGTTCTACTATGAAGTCATAATGAACTAAATGGGTCTATCTTCCAATGGTCGTACCGACCTGAAATTTGGCTCGAAGGTTTGTCTTAAGGCCGAAATAAAGTAAAAATCTGAAAACGGCCAAGTGTGAGTCAGTTTCGAAAACAACGAATGTGTAATTTTGTTCTACTATAAGTAGGTATGGAGTGGAAATGAGATAAGACTTATTTAAATTTAGATACATATCTACCAATTTAAGACAATACATTTTTGTCTTAAAGACAAGAACAATAAAATTGTTCACCACTCTGTGTGTGTCTGTTGCGGGAACCGAACCCACGATTTACGAAGTGCAAAGCAGGTCACTAGGTGCGCTAAATCAGTCAAACAAAAATGAAAAGTCTATTTTTTCTCGCATAGTCTAAATAACTTCTAATTTTACAAGTAATAAAATCGCAGATTCAAGAACATGGAAATCATATATACTGCCAAGTAACATCATTAAAAAGTGCTGAAAATAATAAATGTTATCAGTAAACTGCTAAAAAAACCGGTGTGCGTTTCTCTGACTATTATAATTTTAGGTATTTCTATGTAACGCGATACTTATTCAAAATGTACCTTAAAAACTGCTGGAAATCAAGTGTGCATTCCTATAACTATTTATGATTTGAGGTATTTTTATGGAACTTGGTACTTATTCAGATCTCACTTCTTTTATAGGCGAAGCATTCCCATAGTATCGAACTTGGCAGCCTTTCACATTTATGTTTTTGATGGGATTTAATTAACTGTTCCGGGGTACGAAAGTTCTTCACTATTGTAATCTATAAACACAATACTACCTCCCATTAAAGCCGTGGCAGATATTTTCATAGCACCTTATATTTGAAAATTCCAACGAAATCATTGACTTTGCGAGTAATCATAATATAAAATTTAGTTTCATTCCTCCTTATGCTCCTCATTTTGGTGGTTTATGGGAGGCAGGAGTGAAGTCGTGTAAGTATCATTTGAGACGTATCGTTGGTAGTGCTAGGCTTACTTACGAGGAGTTTGGTACGGTATTGACACAAGTTGAGGCCGTCCTGAACACCCGTCCTATGTCACCTATGTCCGCAGATCCAAATGATTACCTTCCACTCACACCAGCTCACTTCCTAATCGGCCGGCCGTTGACTGCGCCTGCCGGTGATGACGTCATGAGGACATCTACGCCTAACTGTCGCTACCGGCGATTAGAACAGCTTCGACAACATTTTTGGGAAAGATGGTCCAAAGAATATATCTCTGAACTACAACGCAGAACGAAGTGGGCACATAAGAAAGATGACATCGCTAAAGACAGTCTCGTCGTCAGCAAAGAAGACAACCTGCCACCATTCAAGTGGAGAATGGGTAGAATTATTAATCTGTTCCCAGGGAAGGATGGAATCTCGAGAGTTGCAGAAATCAGAACAGCTGCAGGCACAATTAAGCGTGCTTCGTCGAAAATCTGCCCGCTACCAGTCTCCACAAACGAAGGCAGTGTTCCTGTTCAGTTGGAAGACGAATCTTCCAAGGCGGCCAGTATGTTTGGACAAGTAACGCCATCTGTTAGTGCGGTCTCGGAAAGCTACGTCATCGATTTGACGTGCTGACGAGCGCGCCATCTATAGTTAAGAGGAGGAGACGGCCGTTCCCGCGCGACGCGTGCCGCGAGTGTGGACGACCGTCAGCTCTCCCCAGAGTCGCCAGTAGTATTTGAAGAGTTACACCGAATTGTACAAACAATGCTATTCAAGATAAATGTATGTAAATTTTCAAGAATTAAGTGAAGAGACCCTGCCCTATCACCAGGTCAGTAGTACCTTGCCCAAACACCTTATATACTACTATTATGATTATTACATAGTCATTGTAGTAATTCCTACACACTTAGAAAAAAGATTTACCTATGAGTCACACGTTTAGTGAATTTTTATGTACCTACCTATACGTATACGTGTATACTACTATCGAGATCATTACATTACAGTCATTGTGACAATCTAAAATATAATAAATACGTCAATAATAATATATTAATCATTCTCCTTTCTCTGGAGCCCTATCCACCGGGAGCTTGGAACCTGTTCCCATTCCTAAATTTTTAAATGTTTAATTTAATTTCCATTAAGAATATATTTAAAGTGTATTTTATTTATAAATGCATTGTAAAATAAAGGAACTTAAAATAATTGACGATTTCTTTCTTTTAAAGACGTTATTAATTTAGCAATTACAACGAAACTGTAAAATAGAATTAAGTAGAATATTATTTACGTACACTGTGCGTAGATAAAATAAACATTATGCTCGATCAGTCAACATTAGTCTTGTTAGATTAGAAAGAGAAGCAAAAAGCAAGTCAATATTCATGTCGACTTCTTGGTAGATGTTACTTAAACATTTTTGAAAAGAGCAGCGTTGCCTTATTTTAGTGCGACGACCATTAGGCAGGCACGCGCGCTTGCTAAACTATACAACTATGCTACGCGGTGTGCATAATAGAAATTGACCGAAAATCTAACTTTGGGCAACTCGATACGATAGGATAGGTTCAACCTTTAAAACTCATGCTTTTCCATAAAATACCTATTTAAAAACATTCCATGTTTACACCACAATTATTATTTTTTATTCACCACTTAATTATTAACATAGGTAGGTACTTCACTTATATGTAAACTTACATTAATTACATGGCTACTTAATTCTTCACATACAAGAGTTTAAAATGTATAAAAATAAATCATGGTTTACCAAAAAATCTGACTAGGTACAGTTATAAAAGTATAAACTGGTTAAAAGAAAGTCTTCTCCCCAATTTAAAGAAATACACAATAGTAATTATGTTCCTAAGGGTGCGTCCACATCTGACGAACGAGCACTAAACGAGCAGCTCGCGCGCCGCTCGCGGCATGCTCGCGAGCATGCCACGAGCGGTCCGCGAACGGCTCGCGAGCAGCTCGCGAGCTACTCGTGTAGTGCTCGTTCGTCAGATGTGGACGCACCCTAATAAGGCCTTTGATGAATTTCACAATGCTTGTAAGTTATTCCAAGAGATATGTTTTTCAAAACAAAAAAGATAATAACCAAAACTACTAAAACTAATTAGAATAGGACTAGACCATAAACATACCAGTAATTTATTGTGCCTTTACAAGGAAACTTTATATTTTCCGAAAATATCCATATTTTCTCAAAGGCTTGACCGATTTCAATGATTGTGGTATCATTAGAAGCTTTAAGTTATCCCGAGACATAAAAAAATGGTAAAGTGTGAGTCGAAGTCGCCTCCAAAGGGTTCCGAACGTTTTTTTTTTGTGTTGTGTCATGTTAAATGCTTAAAAAAAAATATTTTCCTCCAATAAGCATTTGATTATTATGTGCTAGAAAATTAAAAGTAAATATAGTCTATATAATAATAACAACATTAAATAACATTGTTGTATTTGACCTACATTTACAAGTTCCAACTAATTGAATTCGAAACCAACATGAATGATTTATTTTGATTCTGATCCACTTTAAAAAAGAGTATAGACATGGATGTTTGGAGACTTGACTATTTTGCAACTTGAACGTTTTGAGATGTAGATATTTTGAGATTAGATAAATAAATAATTTATCTAAAGGGGAATACTTACAGAGGTGAAACCACAGGGCAACTCTAGTAGGAAATTGGTATTTGCTTATCTCAGACGCCATGTGGTTTGAAGGTTTCGACTATCATGGAACAGTCTCGCATGTAGGGTGCCAGATGCAACACTTCTGTGTTTTAAATTTTGATTCAATAGTTTCTGTATTTCATTTCTGATTTCGTCTCCTGGAAATTCTGCCGGTTTCACAGATGAGGCATAGATAAAAATAACAAACTGCCCCTCATTCTTCAAGAAGAGTCGGGCATTTAAGCCAAGTACGTTAAGATGGTCACGCTGTGCTACATCAACATATATGCAGTCAACCATCCCGAGTAACATTTGGTATTTAAATGGATGTCTCGGGTCTTCCACTATCGGAACAATGTTACCCCTCTTCAGAGGAATATTAATAAGTTCACTGCCAGATCTCTTTGAGGGCTCTACTGCATACACCAGGCCTCCAGGTCCAACAATATCAGAAACATGACAGACAGTGGTGCCACTCGATGGTACAGCACTCGGGAACCCAGAGGTATGTGAATTTTTGCTATTCCGACTATGATAGCTGCAGCTAAGTTCGACGAGTAGGGATCCCATACTCTGTATTCCACTTGCTCTCCATCAGTCTTAACAGATATATTCCTTTCACCATATACATTAAATCCAGGTATCAAATTTTTCGTTAACAGTAGGTTGTTTCTAATTTGTCTAGCAATGAATACTCCAGGGCATCTGTATGGTTCAATAAGAGGGCGTGAACCCTGGAAGCTAGCACGGCCCCTGCCTCTCCCGTTGCCACGACCACCACCACCACGGTTGCCGCGACCACCACCACCATCTAAATCCTGACCTCCAACACATGAGTAGATAAACGGAACAGAGGCAAAGCTTCGAACAACCGCGCAAATCGGTTGCACTACTACAAGCGCGCGGGGCATGTGTGCGTGACCACTGGCCGCTTGTCGCATACGCGGCGAGACTGGAAAAAACCAGTTTACGCTGGCACAGCCAGTGTACAATCTAAGGGTCAGTCCGACGCACGCTGTTTGTTTTGTTAGTTGCAAGTTTAAGTTTTTATAAGTTTAGTTGTAAAAACGTGGTATTATATTAATAATGTATCTCTATTTTCAAAATGTATGTATTTTTTAGCACAAATAAATATTATATTATTAAATATTATTATTAATAATAATGGTTGTTTATTGTACCGTGTGTATGAATAATAATAGAGAAAACAAAAATATATCATACTTTAACTATACCAAGGAGTACTATAGGTAATTAAATATTTGGTTATTACTTTTTCAAGCAAGTACATTTATTTTATTGTATGATCCTTTTTATAATAAGAAGAGAGTAATTTTTACAACACGGTAGGTATTTTTCATTTAAAAAAAAAAAACAAAAATTATAAAAAGAAAATTCTTAGAGTAAGTAATTTGTAAACTATTCTATCATACTGACTATTAAAACTATTTAAAAAACGTTTTGATTTGTCTTCACCTATTGTGACAACCCTAACAAAATAGTTAACAATTTTGCACGTTCTTAAAAAGCTTTGCCTCTGTTCCGTTTATCTACTCATGTGCCTCCAACACGTCCCCTTTCGACATTGGCGGAGCTGCCGCCTGTACCGCCACCGAAGCTGCCGCCGGTGGTGGTCCACCAGAGCTGCCGCCTCTACCGCCAGCGGAGCCGACCCGGCCTGCCCCTCATTCTTCAAGAAGAGTCGGGCATTTAAGCCAAGTACGTTAAGATGGTCACGCTGTGCTACATCAACAAATATGCAGTCAACCATCCCGAGTAACATTTTGTATTTAAATGGAAGTCTCGGGTCTTCTACTATCGGAACAATGTTACCCCTCTTCAGAGCAATATTAACAAGTTTACTGCCAGATCTCTTTGAGGGCTCTACTGCATACACCAGGCCTCCAGGTCCAACAATATCAGAAACATGACTGACAGTGGTGCCACTCGATGCCCCAAGGTACAGCACTCTGGAACCCAGAGGTATGTGAATTTTTGCTATTCCGACTATGATAGCTGCAGCTAATTTCGACGAGTAGGGATCCCATACTCTGTATTCCACTTGCTCTCCATCAGTCTTAACAGATATATTCCTTTCACCATATACATTAAATCCAGGTATCAAATTTTTCGTTAACAGTAGGTTGTTTCTAATTTGTCTAGCAATGAATACTCCAGGGCATCTGTATGGTTCAATAAGAGGGCGTGAACCCTGGAAGCTAGCACGGCCCCTGCCTCTCCCGTTGCCACGACCACCACCACCACGGTTGCCGCGACCACCACCACCACGGTTGCCGCGACCACCACCACCATCTAAATCCTGACCTCCAACACGTCCCCTTTCGACATTGGCGGAGCTGCCGCCTGTACCGCCACCGGAGCTGCCGCCGGTGGTGGTCCACCAGAGCTGCCGCCTCTACTGCCAGCGGAGCCGACCCGGCCTAAGCCACAACCTCCACCAGCTCCCCTATTGACATTGGCACAGCTGCCTGCTGTACCCTCGTTGAAGTCGTCGCTACTGTCACAACAGAAGTGGATGGCGACTTGGTGCATATTAAATTCAGACTTTAACATTTTGTATTCACTTCTTGTTGCAATATACTGTAAAACTATAAATTATTCTTCTTCCTACTCACACGTTATAGAAATGTTATGAATGTTTATTATCGCGTCACAATCAAACACTCTTTGAGGGCTCTACTGCATACACCAGGCCTCCAGGTCCAACAATATCAGAAACATGACTGACAGTGGTGCCACTCGATGCCCCAAGGTACAGCACTCGGGAACCCAGAGGTATGTGAATTTTTGCTATTCCGACTATGATAGCTGCAGCTAAGTTCGACGAGTAGGGATCCCATACTCTGTATTCCACTTGCTCTCCATCAGTCTCTCCATCAGTCTCTCCATCACCATCATCTCCCAGCTGTAAGTACCCGGCATGCATTGCAATGCAATTTTTTCTAACTAGCACCTGCCTACTACCTACCTACCTACTACCACTAAAGGGTATGAAAAATAGATAGTAGCCGATTCTCAGACCTACTGAATATGCATATAAAATTTCATAAAAATCGGTCAAGCCCTTTCGGAGGAGTATGGTAACTAACATTGTGACACAAGAATTTTATAATATAAGAAGATTAAAATTTCAATTTTCATTATGTGCGTAGAGGAGTCATCACCTGTCAGGCCATTATATTATATTAGTCTATGGTCACGCTGACCTACTGAATATGCATATAAAATTTCATAAAAATCGGTCAAGCCCTTTCGGAGGAGTATGGTAACTAACATTGTGACACAAGAATTTTATAATATAAGAAGATTAAAATTTCAATTTTCATTATGTGCGTAGAGGAGTCATCACCTGTCAGGCCATTATATTATATTAGTCTATGGTCACGCCGCGCGTCCCTACTCCCGCACCCTCTACGAGAATATTATTGATCCGTCCGAATTGTTTTTTTTGACGAGCCGCCTGGGTTGGCTGGCCAGCTTGGGGTGGTCCCTGACCCTGTTGGTAGTTGCGCTGGCGCACGCGACGGTAACCACCGCGGTTCATGGGTCCCGGACCACCACCACGGCGTCCACCGCGGAAATTGCGGCGGAAGAAGCTGCAAATTTACAAAAATGTATAGCATTTCGCGTAAGGCAACACAACATACAAATACAGGTAAATATTTTTTACAACAGTGAGTTACCTGCGCTGTGGTGGAGCTCCGGCCCCTTCCTGACCTTCATCCCCCTGTGCAACCCCCTGGGTGGGCGGGGGCCCACGACGTCCCATTCCACCTCTATGTGGAGCGCTTTTCCCGCCACGTCTGCCACCTTGACGGGGGTAATATCTGAAAGTATACAGGTTAAATTATATAACAAAAAATAAAAATAAAACATCACATATGTACAAAAGATTTAATGTAAAAAGACAAAAAAAATAATATATATATTTTGATTAAAACATACTGGCGATGGAAGCCGCGGCGTTTGTCGCTTTGGCTACATAGGGCGAGCCCTTAACTGGCTCACCACCGGGACCAGTCACACCCGCTGCTTCAAAGCCTTTCTCCCCGGCAACCACGGCAAACTCCACCGCCTCCCCGTCGCCGACCGAGCGCACTGCCTTGTGAGGGTTGTTCCGGGCGATTGCAGTTTCATGCACAAACACATCCTCCTTGGTGTCATTCCTGTCATAGATTAAAGTATTTACTGTAATATGTATACAATTGTTAATAAAAGGAAAATTTCAACTAATATTTTGCCTACCTGTTGATGAAACCATATCCACTCTTCACATTAAACCATTTGACGGTTCCCGAAACTTTCTCAGCTGAAAAGCGATTGAATCATATTAAAACCTTGTGGAATTTCATTTAGAAAATAATACATTTATTTGTTTGAATGGACACAATCTTTGGTAATGACAAAGAATCTTAATATATAATAATATATTATATTTATCATCTTAATCTTCAAAATCATATTTTTTAAACTCTATTTTGATTGAGTTTGTATAATTATGTACCTCATTAAGGATTTTCTTTGTTACTAGTGTAATTTCAATCTTTTAATCATTATTTTAATCATTTGAAACAATTTAAACATTTAAATTATTCATCTAAAACACAAGAAATGCTGTTATGTCTATAAAGACGCACATCGCAATTAAACTTGTGTTAAGTCTATCCATAATAAATAATTATGCTAGGCAAAGTACACTTTAGTTCAATGAAGGTAGTAAATTAATGAAATGTGTCGGGCAGACGCTTTAGCGCCCACGACCCAAAAATTAACATGAGATGATGTCAATAGTATTTTTAAATTGTTTGAATTCGGAAAGTACATTCGCAACTGTTCGAAAGCATCTAAGTAGTTTTAGCCAATGCATGAATGCAATATCACTCGGTAACTAACATCAACATCCCAATTTGTTTGATGGAATTCTGTTATTATACAAAATGGCTTCAGGACGCCACTAAGATGCTCCATACCATTATTGATTGGTTCCGCGTGATTCAAGTAGCTAGGTAACAAAAGCTATATAGTTCTAGCGGGGTCATCATACGATCAATAACGCCACAATCTAATGCATTTCCATACTCAAATTATCAAATGTATCATATCATTCCAATAATAGGATTAATTTATCTGACGCAATACAAAAATCAAATTCTTAAAATGCCGATGCAGATGCCACAATTTGATAACCATGTGCTTTTATAAAATTTTAAGCCGGGCGGGACACGCAAAAACTAAGTTAAGATCAAATAAGATGGCGTAGCGGCACTCACCAATGACCTGCCTTTGTTTAGCCGCTTTAGCTTGTTGCGGTTGCTGTGGGGGTTGTTGCTCTTGTTGCGGCTGCGGCGCCTTTTCGGTATCAGCCATGGTGTAATTGGCGAACGTCGATGGTGGCTAGATGGTAAATTGAAGTAAATTCTAAATTCCTCCACGACTTCTCCTCGATGTTCACCGGTCTTCGTCGTCGTTAACTCGTTACAATTGAATTATTAAATTGACTATCTGTGAATGATGGCGTTAGTGTGGTGCCACTGAAAATCGACTACAGTCTACACAGCGCGTGTGTTAAGTTATTACCGGAAAATAATTATTTAAAAAAATATATGATTAGGTGCCATATCATTATTCTTGTTTTATTAACATTGTTTATTTACCATATTCAATTTAATTTTTAAAAGACAATAATTTTTGCGATATTATATCCGGCTGATATTTTGAAAGTTCTATTAAAATCTAAATTTCAGTTCCAAATTTAATTACAACAAAAAAAAATTAAATACACTGAGGCCAAGGCCTTCCATCTCCATTATATTGCCATCATCAGCCATAGTATAGTTTTTTAAAAGTAATCTGAGACACGAAACCTACATAACAAAACGAACTCAATGAGGAAGATGAGCATGTTATTTTTATCATCTAGAAAAATCAAACTATAAATTAGAAAAACAATGGTGAAAAAATTTTAGCGATATCTCAAAAACTCTATTTTTTACAAATTTTTAAAGTCGGGCATTCTTAAATTTAGTTTTGGTTCGCCCGATCAACGCGTGACGTCACAACGCCCGTCCTCCGCTCCCGTACATACGATCTCGTGCAGTATTTTTATGTTACTCGCATATTTTTCTAGATTTTGCTAAATATGGAAAAAAGAGTAGCGTAAAGTTACTGAATAGGTTTCTTTGTACTAATACAACAGTTAGCACGCCAAAAAATATATCTTTACAAGCTTTTATTTAACATTCAATGTATACGTTTGTACCTACAGCTACGAGTGGAATCTTGCAACTTAATTTTGAAACAGATATCTTTAACTGATTGAGCTGAAATTTTGTATATCTGTTAAGTTTGGATGACAATATAATTTTATAGTACTTTCGAGCTGATCTGATGATGGCGCCAGAAGGTGGCCCGAGGAACTCTCTAACTAAATGACGTAATCGCATCGCGTTTGGGCTTGTTTGATAAGTCTACACTATTGCTGTGAGCTTAGTTAAATTTGAAGCTTGTGTTTAAAATTAATTTATATTAGAAACTGAAAACTGATTTGTGCCCGAAATGACAAAAAAAAGTATGCGCTCGTGTATTATATTGTCGTAAATTAATGAAAAGGAAGAACAAGTCGTCATTCTTGAAAAGATCGTTTCAATGTGAAAAATAATGCTAAAACTTTATTTCTATCCATAGCGGCCCGTCCCGGCTTCGCACGAGTATTTAACAAACATTTTAAAATATATTAATTTTAATAAACACTCACACAAACACGTTTTTGAATGGGGTACAAAAAAAGAGTAGGTACATTAAATTTCATTATAAAGAAAATTGGATTGTTATTATTTTTTTTATTATTGTTTATGAATCTTTCTATTACATTTTATATTTTATTTTAGTTTACTCCCCTCCCGTACTCCAGTGACGTCTACATCGCATAGTTAGCCGAGCGGAGAGAGCGGCCACCATTAACCAAGCGACTTTTTTCTAATATTTACACTTTTGAACTCGTGTTATCTTTCGAATGTAATGTCCAAATTGAAAAATTCAAGTTATATAATGGTATTATATAACTTGAATTAATATAATGTATTAATATAATAATAATATATAATATAATGTATTATATTACGAGCAGGACAGATAACAATAGCTGAAAAAAGGGGAGGCCTATACCCAGCAGTAGGTGATTCCGGGCTGATATGATGATGATGATGATATAATGGTATTAAAGCAGTCTTAAATATAAAGCAAATTATTTTGATAAGGATTACTACCAAGGTCAAACACAAGGTCGCCATTTCCAGCGACGTCATTGTATTTTTTTTTTAATGAAAGAACACTTGTTGCATTATTGGAGTTTTAGTAAGGATCCCTATTATTATTTTAAAATAATATAAGCTACTTCACGCAACGATAGTGTAGCTAATCAACAATGAAAGATTTTTTTAAATAGGTATAATAATTTCGTAGCCTATTAAAAATGCAACCAAAGAAACAATCAATCAAATCTTGCCTCTTTCTTATATTATCATAGATATCTTAATATGAAATTACAAACACACTTTAGGTTAACAGCATTACACTAACTACAAATACGGTACATGCTTACGTAAAAAAACATGTTTTAAATTTTTTGTTTTGCTCTGAAACGAAATCTCTGAAACGGCTGGACCGATTTTGACAGAACTTTCAGTCACAGATAGATAATGCAATAGGAAGTTTAAATTTTATTTATTTTAAAAGGGGATTTTGTGAAACTGTTCAACATAGAAATCTACCTATCTATACTGATATTATAAAGCTAAAGAGTATGTTTGTTTGCTTGAACTTGCTAATCTTAGGAACTACTGATTCAGACTTTATAACACTACGCTGCACCCAATAGGGCGAAGCATCAAGGGAAAATGTAACAAAAACGGAAAAATATCCCTATTTGTGAACTTCCGTTGCGTGCGCAGCGTAAACGGTTGAAGTTAGGCAAAATTCATGTATGACGAAATTGTTCCTCTTTAAAAGTTCTAAAAAAAAGTCAGCGACAACATCTTTCAAGATTTAATACTATAATCGCATTTTTATGGAAATCAACTTTGTTTTAAATTATGAATTATTTGCGAAGGCGTTTTGTCAAAATTATACTAATCCTTATCTAAATAAATGTGATATTAATCACAAGTATTCAATTGTGAACAAAATTGTCTTAGACATTACTTGATTTCCATCAACATCTTAGGAGGTATCATAATTTTAAAATAACCACCGGCCGGCCCGAGCGCCCGTCGCCTGCGGTACTGCGGCGTGACGTCACGACAGGTTCTCGGCCGGCTCAAAAAGTTATCGGGGGATACGAAATTGAAAAATTTATAAAAAATTAACTTCTGGAGATATCGACATAATTTTTTCGCAGTTATTTTTTTATTCACCTAAATTTTTTGATAAGCCAATAAAAATGCGTTTTTTTTTTATTTACATCTTCCTCATTCACACAGGAATATAATATACTCTTTGGCCTAAATCTCTGGTCAACATATATTTTTTGTGAATTTAGCGTTTTGTTGTCTTGTTTTTATATCTCGACTAAATTAAAAACAATTGAAAAGACCTAAAATCTATACTAATATTATAAAGCTGAAGAGTTTGTTTGTTTGTTTGTTTGTTTGGTTGAACGCGCTAATCTCAGGAAGTACTGGTTAGAATTGAAAAAATCTTTTTGTGTTAGATAGTCCATTCATCGAGGAAGGCTTTAGGATATATAACATCACGCTGCGACCAATAGGAGCGAAGCAGCAGTGAAAAATGTCACAAAAACGGGGGAAAATATTCATACTTGAAAGCTTCCGTTGCGTGCGCTGCGTAAACGGTTCGAGTTACCCAAAATATATGTATGAAAGAATTGTTCCGCTTTGAATGATCTAAAAAAATGTCTGCGACAGTATATGTCTATCTTTTAAAATTGACTCACTATAACCTTTTTTAAGGTAATCATTTGGTCGAAATTAATGCATTATTGCCAATTATTTGCTACAGAGTTTTATCAACATAATCTATACTAATTATATATAATTATCATTTACGCAGAAATACTTTTTTTGGATAAACTTTCCTTTAGTGGGACGTCGAGTTGGACGTTCATATTTTTTTTGTAGATAGCACTCATAATCACAAAGCTTTTTACAAATTTTTAAGTTGCGGAGACTCACGGTTTACGAGATATAAATTTTTAAAGTTTCCTTATAAATTGATAATATATCGCCATGGTAGATGTCAAATTTGACGTTTTACGTTCCTGTTGACGGTGGAGGTATGTTTATTCAATTTCATCGTTTTATGTCTTTAAATAAAATAATATTTTCACATAGAAAATTAAAAGAAATATTAAAAAAATAAAAGTAAACTTAATTCGTAATTAATTCGCTCTGAAAACGCGCTGTATTATGCAATTACATTGACTTTTTCACATACAAAATAACGAATGTTTTTTTAAAACTGTGGAACGGAACGTAAAGTGACGCCGTTTTGTTTTTTATTCGTCACTGTCAGTCATCGTTCGTTTGTTGCCTTAGTTTTGTGTTACAAAAGTTAGTGACAGAACCGAATCGCTGCAAAACCGACTTCACGTAGTCTTGTCTGCCCTACCCTAGAGTGTTTTTTAGAGTCGCGTAGGCGCGGAGGGGTGAGGCGGCCCGCGGGCTGAGGAGCAAGCGGCTGCGAGCGAGCCGCCGCGGCTGAGGCTGGCCGGTGAAGCCGGCCAGTGAGCCGAAGCTGCGGTGGTGAGCGAAAGCCGTTTGCGACGATTAGCACGCGTGGGGCCGCCGGAGACCCGCAGCGCCGGAGCCGTGACAGAAACCTGCATGTTGAAAGCTTGAAATTTGTGTTTTGGTTAAACTTTCCTTTAGTGGGACGTCGATTTAAGGGCCGGGGGGGAGGTGGGGGGAGAGGGGGGGAGGGGGGCTACCCCCCAGTACCACCCCCACCCCGCGGAACCCCATGGTTATGGAGATATCCATGGTTAAAGTTTTGAGGTTAGGATCGGTAAAAACACAAATTTCAAGCTTTCAACATGCAGGTTTCTGTCACGGCTCCGGCGCTGCGGGTCTCCGGCGGCCCCACGCGCGCTAATCGTCGCAAACGGCTGTCGCTCACCACCGCAGCTTCGGCTCACTGGCCGGCTTCACCGGCCAGCCTCAGCCGCGGCGGCTCGCTCGCAGCCGCTTGCTCCTCAGCCCGCGGGCCGCCTCACCCCTCCGCGCCTACGCGACTCTAAAAAACACTCTAGGGTAGGGCAGACAAGACTACGTGAAGTCGGTTTTGCAGCGATTCGGTTCTGTCACTAACTTTTGTAACACAAAACTAAGGCAACAAACGAACGATGACTGACAGTGACGAATAAAAAACAAAACGGCGTCACTTTACGTTCCGTTCCACAGTTTTAAAAAAACATTCGTTATTTTGTATGTGAAAAAGTAAATGTAATTGCATAATACAGCGCGTTTTCAGAGCGAATTAATTACGAATTAAGTTTACTTTTATTTTTTTAATATTTCTTTTAATTTTCTATGTGAAAATATTATTTTATTTAAAGACATAAAACGATGAAATTGAATAAACATACCTCCACCGTCAACAGGAACGTAAAACGTCAAATTTGACATCTACCATGGCGATATATTATCAATTTATAAGGAAACTTTAAAAATTTATATCTCGTAAACCGTGAGTCTCCGCAACTTAAAAATTTGTAAAAAGCTTTGTGATTATGAGTGCTATCTACAAAAAAAATATGAACGTCCAACTCGACGTCCCACTAAAGGAAAGTTTATCCTGTGTTTTTACCGATCCTAACCTCAAAACTTTAACCATGGATATCTCCATAACCATGGGGTTCCGCGGGGTGGGGATGGTACTGGGGGGTAGCCCCCCTCCCCCCCTCCCCCCACCTCCCCCCCCCGGCCCTTAAATCGACGTCCACTAAAGGAAAGTTTAACCCTTTTTTTTTTAACTTCTTAATCGTGGTCATAATAACAGAAATTGACGCGGACGAAGTCGCGGGGATCAGCTAGTAATCTATAAAACAAAAACTTAAATTTTAACTTATTTATCATGTCAAGTTATGGTATATAGTTTTTAAAAGGTTTTCTGTACTGCAGCCGTATTCACTAACCGTCGCGAGAGTGAAAATGATGTAGACTTTAGTAAAAGAACTGTCAAAACGCAAATTTCGTATTCACTATCGTCTGTGTCCAACGAACGTGACGTCATCATGTGACGTTCCTATATATACTTACTATTACTATACTGAATCACAGAGTACTTTTTTTATAGGTCTACTTGGTACATATAAAAATAATGTACTCTGTGATTGACAATTGACACACATCAAAGAAAATAAATAACAAATACAAAAAGATCTTGTCCATGGAATATAATATGGATGACCAATAGAAAACATTACACATTATGTTGGAAAAATAGTTTAAAAGTGAATTAAAGTTTTTAACCAACTATAAAGTGATCTATGGGGAAGCACACATCTATCAGCTTTTAGCTTAGAGAAATTAGTAATTTCTCTAAGGCTTTTAGGCTTTTCTAGGCTTTTAAAGACCATAGACTTGAAAACCGCCAGTGATTTCATAGACATAAAATTCTATTAGGCTAATATTACAACAGATAAATTTATTAGAAATAATGTCAGACATAATTTAAAAAAATACATTTATTTTAGTCTTTGTCAATTCCTGTTATAGGCCCCAGCGAGTTTATATCCGCGCGGCGGGTTGCTCAAGACACGATAAATCCCTATGAACTCTGAATTGCTAGCATCCGATTAATCAACCAGTTCAAATTTACGGCATGCCACCTTTGACCTTATTCATGTAGCTACTCATGTCATACTGACTGACTGAGGAACCGAGAGAGTTTAATGCTTTAATGTTCACACCAAAGTTATCGGTTACAGTAGCAGCAAAATTCAACCCAGCTTGGAAGCTTGCATCAAGCACCTGTAAATACAAAAAAATATACACTTCTCATCAAAAAAATCGAAACACTTTCGTTTTTATTGTTTTTGTCCTAATTTTTTACAAAAGAGAATTAATTCCATGAAAAAAAAAACATTATTGTGTAGCTGGCAGTTTGGTCATTACAGTAAAGGTGCGTACAGACCGGCCCAACGAACGCCCAACGATGGATATTTATCGTTCGCTAGCGTTGGCTTCCGCACGCTCGTTGGAGTTCGTTAATACATCCAAATACATTTAGTGCTCGAACGAACGTTCGTTGGCACTTGATTCCGGTTTTTTTCTCTTTCATTCGCAATTTAATCATGGACGACGACGACATCATTATAATTGCTAGTTTTATATACCGCAATTAAAAATGTTAGCAATTTCTAGCCAGCAGTCACTTCTCTTCGCTTTCAATTTATATTCATTATAATATAATAATATAATATTCCGGGACATCTCACACACGGTTATCTGATCCCAAGCTAAGCAGAGCTTGTGTTATGGTAACCAGACAACTGATAAACTTACTTATATATTTCTAAATACATACATATTATAGATAAATTACACCCAGACACCAGAACAAATGATCGTGCTCATCACACAAACATTTGTCAGATTCCAACACATTATTTGTTGGATCCCAAAGACACGGCTTCTCTTTATACAAATCTATACTAATATTATAAAGCTGAAGAGTTTGTTTGTTTGTTTGTTTGGTTGAACGCGCTAATCTCAGGAAGTACTGGATAGAATTGAAAAAATCTTTTTGTGTTAGATAGTCCATTTATCGAGGAAGGCTTTAGGATATATAACATCACGCTGCGACCAATAGGAGCGAAGCAGCAGTGAAAAATGTCACAAAAACGGGGGAAAATATTCATACTTGAAAGCTTCCGTTGCGTGCGCTGCGTAAACGGTTCGAGTTACCCAAAATATATGTATGAAAGAATTGTTCCGCTTTCAATGATCTAAAAAAATGTCTGCGACAGTATATGTCTATCTTTTAAAATTGACTCACTATAACCTTTTTTAAGGTAATCATTTGGTCGAAATTAATGCATTATCTATACTTAATATTATAAAGCTGAAGAGTTTGTTTGTTTGTTTGTTTGTTTGGTTGAACGCGCTAATCTCAGGAAGTACTGGTTAGAATTGAAAAAATCTTTTTGTGTTAGATAGTCCATTTATCGAGGAAGGCTTTAGGATATATAACATCACGCTGCGACCAATAGGAGCGAAGCAGCAGTGAAAAATGTCACAAAAACGGGGGAAAATATTCATACTTGAAAGCTTCCGTTGCGTGCGCTGCGTAAACGGTTCGAGTTACCCAAAATATATGTATGAAAGAATTGTTCCGCTTTGAATGATCTAAAAAAATGTCTGCGACAGTATATGTCTATCTTTTAAAATTGACTCACTATAACCTTTTTTAAGGTAATCATTTGGTCGAAATTAATGCATTATCTATACTATCTATACTAATATTATAAAGCTGAAGAGTTTGTTTGTTTGTTTGTTTGGTTGAACGCGCTAATCTCAGGAAGTACTGGTTAGAATTGAAAAAATCTTTTTGTGTTAGATAGTCCATTTATCGAGGAAGGCTTTAGGATATATAACATCACGCTGCGACCAATAGGAGCGAAGCAGCAGTGAAAAATGTCACAAAAACGGGGGAAAATATTCATACTTGAAAGCTTCCGTTGCGTGCGCTGCGTAAACGGTTCGAGTTACCCAAAATATATGTATGAAAGAATTGTTCCTCTTTGAATGATCTAAAAAAATGTCTGCGACAGTATATGTCTATCTTTTAAAATTGACTCACTATAACCTTTTTTAAGGTAATCATTTGGTCGAAATTAATGCATTATTGCCAATTATTTGCTACAGAGTTTTATCAACATAATCTATGCTAATTATATATAATTATCATTTACGCAGAAATACTTTTTTTTTTAACTTCTTAATCGTGGTCATAATAACAGAAATTGACGCGGACGAAGTCGCGGGGATCAGCTAGTCTATTAATAAAAACATATCGTCGTTACTCCATTCTTTGTTTTTCTCCATGATCTAAATGGCGGGAAATATCCAAGTAATTATCAAATTGGACGTCTACACGCTACGCTCTCTTGCTTCAACTGAGCGTTCGTTCGTTGGCCTTCGGCGACCGTCCAAACAGAGTTCGTTCAAATAGCTCGATTTCTTTGATGTTACCGCCACGCTTCGGATCGCCGGCACACGCCAACGAGCGATCGTTGGCATTCGCTAAGCCGTCCAGATTGCAGCAACGAACGTCAACGAAACCCGTTCGTTGGCGTTCGTTTGGCCGGTCTGTACGCAGCTTAAGAAGAAAAAAATCAAAATTCGAAATTAGAATTTCATTTGTTTATCCTATGAAATTAATCACTGTTTTGAGACAAATGTGTATTTAGGGTTGGAGTACGTTTCTCGTTTAAAAACTAAAAATTAGGCCTTTTCTTTAAACTTTTTGTTTCTTATTTCATTTACTGTGACTTTGGGACGCCTGAAAAAACTTTTTTTTCTAAAACCTAAGGATACTTCGCCCGCAGATACCGCCCAAGTGGTGGCATTGCTGGATTCTGGACTAAGTCAGCGTGTTGTGGCTGCAAGATTGCATCTAAGCTTATCATCTGTTCATAGAGTCTACAAACGCTATCGGGAGACTGGTTCGTTTAGGCGCCGTTCAGGATCTGGCAGGAATCGGGTCACTTCTGAGCGAGATGATCGATTTATTGTAACAACTTCTTTACGAAATCGACGCCTTAACGCTTTTCAACTGCAGCAGCAGCTTCGCGTTGTACGAGGAGTAGCTGTAAGTGACTCTACAATAAGAAGAAGGTTGAAGGAACGCGGATTGGCACCGCATAAGTCAGCGAATGGGCCGAAATTAACTGCAGACCATCGAAGAGCGCGCCTTAACTTTGCACGCGAGCACCTAACTTGGTCATACCTTCAGTGGAGCAAAGTACTGTTTTCTGATGAGTGTAAAATTATGCTGTATGGTAACGACGGAAGGAACAAGGTCTACAGAAGAGATGGAGAACGCTTTGCACAATGCTGCATTGAAGAAAAGGTCAGCTATGGTGGCGGTTCGTGGACGGTTTGGGGAGGAATCAGCGCCGACGGTAAGACAGAACTTGCCTTTGTGTCTGGGCCACGGCTGCCTGCACTAAACTCTCATCGGTACATCGAACAGTGTCTTGAACCTCATGTGATGCCCTATGCACATTTTATTGGCAACGACTTCATATTCATGCACGACAATGCTAGAGCTCACACCGCGGGCGTCGTACGAGATTATCTTACCGAAGTCGGTATCTCCATTATGGTATGGCCAGCAAGAAGCCCGGACATGAATCCCATTGAACATCTATGGGATGAATTAAAGAGACGAATTCGAGCAAGAGATCCAGCCCCAGAAACACTTAGCCAGCTGCAAAATGCAATCCAAGAGGAATGGGATAATATACCACAACATGTGATCGTGACTCTCATCCGATCGATGAAGAACCGTATGGAAGCAGTAATAAGAGCTCGCGGAGGGAATACAAGTTATTAAATAAACGTTTCTTACATTTTTTTTTCATTTACGCGTGTTGTTTTACCCATTTCCTTCATATTCCATACAGGGTAAAAATTACTCATTATACAAAATACGAAACCTATGAAGACTTAATTTGAATTTAGAACATTAACATTAGGATTTAAAAACCTCATACTACTCACTATTAAATGACATTTTACATTTATTCCTAAATACTTATACACATTTTTCTGATAATCCTTATCAAATCATAAACTGCGAGGTGTTTCGATTTTTTTGATGAGAAGTGTATAACAAAAATATTTTAAGTATACATGTAATGGTTTAATTTTTTTTCTCAAGTCAATTATATTACATACCTACCTACTTATTCTTTTATAAGAACAGATAATCTATCGGCTGTAACAGTCACCAGAAAAGTAGAAAGCTAACGCTTGCTTCCAATTCTTTCTGATTCCAATAGCCATAAAAAGCAATACATGTGTGGCTGCCTCCATAGTTCTGCCAATCTTTCAATTAATCTAATCTGCCAATTTTTTTGCTAAAGTGACTAAAAGAAGCTTATTTCGTTGATTTTTATTGTTTTTCGTATTTGTCTAGAAGATTAGAACGTTTAATATGAAAAATAATTGTTGGAGAAATGCATATTATTATTAGGTATCAATGACGTATATTAGTTTTATACATCATTGTTAGGCAATTGTTAGATAGGTATATCTTTTGCCATTTTTACATCATTCTCTTTCACACGAAAAAATGCTAAGTATTATAAACGCCAGTAAACAATGTGGGCTGACGAAAATCATTATTGTTCCCTTCGATATTCTATAAACAATTAATAACGATTTAAATTTGATTTAAACGTATTGGAAATAGGAAAAATGGGTTCAGGAAAAAGTAAAACAGCAACTTGCGTCAACCATATTTTATTTCGACTTATCTGGGGGCACGGCAGTGCCCCAGCCAAGTCTCGAGCAAAACGGGCACGGCCGTACCATTCTTTTCTCGAAGCGTTTCGCGGCTATTTCACCCCCCCTGTATCATCGATACGGATAAAGCTAGGGGTTTAGGTTTTCGATGACCTAGAGTAAGTATTAAAACAAGCTCAGCCTCAAAATTACATGACATTTGAACCAATAGTTTACGAGTTATGAGCGATCAAAGTTACACCATTTTGTCACTCACTGACTCACTCACTGACCGATCATCAAAAATCTAAGGTTCTTCTAGCAAACTTAGAACCTTCAAATTTGGCACCAAGATAGGTTTTTAGCCACATGTAAAGGGAAAATTATAAAAACGGTAAAAAATTATATACCTTAGTAAATAATATGAAACAAATTTATATTTGCGGTTTTACAAGAACATGGTATATGAATTTTGACTGCATTGTTAACTTTGTTCTTTGTTTATGTACAAAAAGCAAATATATTTTATAGCAATTTTGTTTATTTATAAAAAGAAAAGAAAGAGACCTACAAAAAATAAATGAGATCCCACCAAAAACATTCAATGTAAAAAAAAGCCAAGTCTCTCTATGCAATTCTTCCATCGTAAAAAGTTTTGAGATCGCATAGGAGCCAAGTCCTGTTCAACTTAATTTGTAATAATAAATCAATATTTTGTGACTATATCAATAGTTTTGTTTACATTACAATAATAGTGACTACTAGCGCCGGTTCGGGCGCGACTCGTGCGCGTTCCGGCGGCCCCAACCGGCCCGAGTGCACCCGACAGGGCCCGAGTGCACCCGACAGGGCCCGAGCGCCGCCGGACGATGCAACTGTGAGCGCACTGTTGCGGAGTGTAAATAGCAGACTCGGGCCCCTGATGCCATAGTAGGTTTGTCAATGGCCGATTGTTGTTGGCGTATCTGAATACGAATCTAAAAGCAACAACTGCATCAACTACGAAAATAGGTACTAAAACTTGGTATTGCTCAAACTTCCAAAATCTCTCTTGGTCCAGCCATCCTGACGCAGACGAAAATTAGGCACATAGTGGGATGACCTTAGATGAATGATTGGTCTCGTGCTCTCGACTAGATAGCGCACTGTCAACAAACAAAATGTCTGTAGCTACGGCAACAATTATGCTCAGTATGCTAGAATAGTGTTAACGGTTGCTCAACGGTTACCCCAGTTAAGGGGAAAATATTTTATGCTATGGAAGTTGTTACTTGATGTGTGTGCCTTTATGTGCCTTTATTATTATTTGTAGTGTTGTTTTTAAGCAGTTTTAATACGCAAACCGCCATTTTACTTCGAATTGCGACCAAAATATAATAAAATGTTCGGGAAGTCAAGTCAAACAAAGCTGTCAACGTGACTGGCACGGGTACGCCTATCTGGGCGTACTACTTTATGCCGCATTTAACGAGTACGACAGCGGTATCTAGTCGAGCGCGCGAGACCAATCAGTCATCTAAGGGGATGACACTATCGTCCCACTATGAGCTCATTGACACGGAGTGTAAATAGCAGACTCGGGCCCCTGACGTCTTACGACTTGTAAATTGGAGATAATAATATGGGCATCTGATACCCTATACCTAAATACATAAATATTTTTTGAAATCGGTCAGCTTTTACACACTTACAAACAAAAAACTTACCTAGCGTCGAATTTATAACTCACCTCATTTTTGGAAGTCGGTAAAAACTAGCTTTAATACGAACATCATGTTGGTAAAAGTTGTTATAGCCTTTGAAAAATGAAATCTTTTTCGCTTTTATTGACATTTTACATGGTGGGTCTTAAAGGAAAATGCATGCTAAATGCTAACACATTCAGACATCATGATGGTATTCGCATCGCATGAAGATAATATATATCGAGAACAGTAGGTATAGGTACTGCCTGACTGCACGTTATGGATAGCATTGGAGTTCGGATTGAAGTTCAGACAAATAGATAGCTAGCCATAGCTCAAGGCCTCAAGCACACTGATGACTGGGGCCCGAGTCTGCTATTTACACTCCGTGTCAGTGTGCTCATAGTGGGACAATTCGGGCGCGTCCGAGAGGCCCCGAGCGCCGCCGCCGGACGCGCCCGAATCGTCCCACTATGAGCTAACTATGAGCACACTGACACGAAGTGTAAATAGCAGACTCGGGCCCCTGGGCGGGGCAGGCCGCGGGTCGCATTCGCTGAATCCGCCCATCACAATGTGCTCTATATCGACATAAATCATCATCATCGTATGGTGGCCCGAATACGTAACAACTAACATCTAAAATGTCGAGAAAATCTATCTGAATATTTGTACTTGGTAGATATACCTACCTACCTAAGAATTATATAATCATGTATAGGTACCTAATATAAAGCTGAATTTCATTTCGCCTTGTCTTCACCTCATACAAAAAATGACAAAAATACATTTATTTCAATAGATACCTAGCAAAAAACCTTTGAACTGTAAGTCGGTGCGAGATTTCACAAAATGACAAAGATGTGGTAGGTATAACATTGTATTCTATACTAGCATAGCATAACACTACATCATTGTATTGATATAGAAAAAAAGATGTTAGTTGGCACAATTTCCAGTAGGTAAAGGGTGGCTAGATATTGGGTCTTACTTGTTTTATTGATTACCCAACCCTTTACTATAGGGTGATACAGGGTATTACTTAATTGTATTGTGAATCTGTACCAACCCCTCAATTATTGCTACATTAAGGTACATTGGGTGCGGGACTGGCTACCGGTTAGTAGCTGTGCCATTATTCCCCACCCTACTTTGGTGAGCTGTAAAGGAAGGGCCTCAAAAAAGGTCGCAATTTTTATTTACGGTTCTGCATTATAAAACTTGACCAAGTTCCCCATAAGTCTGAATCTTTGTAGCTGTACCTGTTCCCAATCGTTGTCTTGCTCAAAAAAACGGTCGAATTTCTGTAAATCTGTCCTATCGGCTATATCCTTGCTATATCGTCCTATTTAAACAAGATTATTATCTCTGGGTAAGTCCTGTCAAAGGTCAAATAATGTCACTAGTAATTTACTTGTACACAAATTATTAACATGTTAATTACTTTGATAATAGCAGCTACCTTTTGTCTCGGGAACGCAAATCATAGAAATAAGAAGGAAGACAAGTTGTTGTTGAGTCCTATTGAGTTGATAGACCTCGTTAGGGAGGAGCAGTACAAAACCAGAGGGTCCTTGCCGAAGCCGGCTCACGTACCTCTGAAAGAAGAGAAGCACTCTGAGAAGCCGAAACTGTTGGAAGCTGAGGATGGCGAATACGAACCAGGTTCTAATAGTACCTAGTGAATACACTGTTCATCAAATTATGATAGACAAACTGTAGGCGACACTAAGTCGACACAGTAATAGTAATTTTAGTTAAATTTAAACTGGTAGTCCTATACTAGTCCCAGACCTATCTAAAAATAAGGAAATAACAAATGTCTTTCTGAATTTATTGAACCTAATACCGTAGCACTGACTTACCTATGCAGAAACTAAAAATAACAATATACTGCCTCAAAAGATATTTATTATAAGTATGAGACTGCAACAATGTATGGGAACAGCAGACAATACTAATCATCATCATTCATACTACAACTACAACTTATATCGTATTTATACCTACTGTCTATACCTATGTAGAAACTAGAAAGTACCTAGTGGCTAGTGTCAACCTACTTTGACCTTTATTATGTATGTACCTACCTATATGTAAGGGTGTTGATTCAGCTCTGTGTAACGGGGTGGGGTTTAAGTCAATGGAATCAGTGAAAATATCCGTCCACCCCTTACGCAACGCCCCTGCGTAATAAATGTGAACTATTGTATTGTGCAATAACTATAGGTATAATATTATTTTTAAACAGAGACGTGCGAAGACGATAAAACGTTGAAGAACCGTAAGATCTGGAGCCGGTGGAGCAAGTGGGGTGATTGTTCTGTGACGTGCGGGGGAGGCACGATCACGCGGTACCGGGAGTGCGTGGCGGGCCGGTGCGCGCCGGGCGAGCGCGAGGAGCAGCGCCGGCCGTGCGCGCGCGCGCCCTGTCACTCCACCCTCTACAACATGACTGATGACTTGCACGAAATTGAATGAAATTTCTTTTATTTATCTAAATATACCAATACCAACTATTGTAGCGTTGTCTGTCTGCTTTACAATTACTTAATCTAAAACTAGTAAGTTTATATTATCTAAATCCTATAAACTAGTATACTATCGACGCTTTTTTTCTTAGTATTAATCAAAGAAATAAAATGATTTAACTACCTGATTTATATTTTTTTCTTTTTTATGAAGTTTGACTATTGCAATAAATTCAAGTACCTATGTTTAAATAATGCACCATTATTACACTACACAATGTTAAAGAATGACAGTTTTTTCAAGAACTGGTAATTTTGATTGCAATGCTATCAATCATAGAGTCTGAAAGGACGGAAATTCGGTCGACACAACAAATCAAACGTTACCGAAATTCTGAGAGTTACAAAGAAACAGTAAGTAATATAGATTTCATACATACTTCGAAGAATTACATTGGAGTGGCATTACTGTGTATCGCTTATGTTTACAAGTTCAAGTCAACATATTTCTCACGGAATCAAACCGATTATGAAGGCCTGGCATCGCCACTTCCATCCTTCAGTTAACGCGATCAAGTGGTGACTGGTGACACGGATCACGCGGTTGTTATAGATTTTAAATAAGTATTAACATGTACATTTTTTTAACGTTAGCAGTTCTTCCTGCCGTGGCTAGTTTTGTATCATGTCAATGTAAGTAAACCAAGTGTTCCTCACTAAACATGTGCATGTATCTGGTGTTGTCAATATTAATACAATTAAACAAATATTAACATTTGATCAAGGCCGCGGACATGATTTGTTAATATCTGGCTACATTTAAACAGCTTGAAAAGGCGTACCCCGGCTTTGGTCTAGGGTCTAATTCTGACCATGAACATACCAAAACATTTTCAGCAATATTTACCCATAATTTTCGTCTGTTCTTACCGAACCAAAAGCTTTGTACCAAGGTGCGAGGCAAAAGCGATTACTATCAAAACTTGCAGTCAAAAATGATTTTCGATTGGAACCTAGAAGCTAGTTCCTACCTACAGTAGTTCATAATCGCTGTGCAACTCGAATTTGACTAGATTTGACCTTTAAATAATAATAAATAAATATTTAAATATTATAATTTGAGTCCCTCCTTCCTCGGTACGCCAATAAGCTGAAGTATAAGTAGGTAAATAAACATCTATGTACTTCTTAAATTCATGGCTGGTAATCTTTCCTTTTGGATATAGTTACTATATACTTATCGTTCCACGAAATTCAATTTGTTGATTAAACAAAGCTGTTTTTTTTCGTAATCATGTTTATCTTACAGCAACTAAAGAACCACCAAAAGAGGTTCAACCGAAAACAACAATTAAATCTACGCTAATCGAAGCTTCCTCATCCCTACCGATAGCAAACATATCAAGTATCAGATCGTTATGGTCATACCACCCAGCTCAAAGCGTGAGTAACTTCCTTATTATTATACCTTTTGTCTCACAATTAAATCGTACCTTAAGTACTCTGTAATAATGTAAGTTGTGACAACAGCAACATGTTTAATAATACTTATTCCATAACAAAATTATAATCGCGGTGATTTCAAACAAAGCATAAGAATCTGAAGTTGCATGCAGTAGGTTCATGTGAAGGTCTAGCAGTGATCATAGGACTAGTGGATCTTGGTTTGATAGTAGGCGTCCATGACATAGCCAGTTTTGAAAAAAAATGTAAACAAAAATGGTGACACAAAAATAATTTCTGCGGCTTCAGGCAGTAATAGATAACAAACAGTTTCAATAGAAATAAGTCATTTCTATGATCATGCTTATTAGCACTCTATTAGAAGTTTGATTTCAAAAATACAATTGAAATGTTTATATTTTTCGCAGCAACCACAACAAGGCTGGGGTGAAAAGGACGCCAGATATAGAATGTTACTGAGATCGCCACAGTCTTTGACGAAGCTTGCGAAGACACTGTCAATCGGATTCGATCCATCTTTTAGTAAGGTACTATTGACAACTCATAATACTTAAACGTTAATTTGCTAAGTTACTCCTTTATAAAGAAGTAAAGTTCACAAGATACACTTTCTTTACAGGACTATTTCGAACCGTTCGAAAAACGAATGAAGCCGGTAACCCTTATAGCTTTCAGGAAGAATGGATTTGCGCCACGACGCGTTATCAAAGTATGTTGTTGAGATATCATTCTACTAGTAATAAGGCCGTTCAGGTAAAGGACCTTTAAACGTAAGTAGGTATGGGTAAAAGCCTCACTTCCAATTACTGTGACGATGAGGTGTAATTCTTCATCTGCTACTAGTTAAACATCAAATTGGGGCTACTGTGACCTTTGCAAGAAAAATCCCTCAGTAGCACAGTACCTAAATATAAATAAATAAAAAAGAAGATGATTAAGATTAAAATGATAGATAGCCAAATTGAGACTCCATGAGTACCGAGTGGGTAGAATTATTATGCTCTATAAATTACTATAGAATACCGGATAGATAATTTTAAGCTTGTTTACACTCAGAACACTGCTACACTGCGCATTGAAACGAGTATTATGGTACATTTTTAAATAGCAGGCGCAAAGACCTATTTTTAATTCTTCACAATTATTTTTACAGTACGAGAGGAAATCGTCAGAAATCGCAGAACTACAATCACCGTATAATGAAGTCGGCAGTTTCTGGCAAGACGACTTAGGAGACGCTTAGGAGTCGACTAGAAGGATAGGCGAGCAGCGTCAACCCGTGCCAGTAGTTCAAACAACCACGCTATGGAAGTCTTTGACTAAACAAAATGTTGTGATAGTAAAGTTAAAAGTGAAATCCTATTCAAGTTATGTCTGCTTTGAACTTTTTTTCAAGTTTTACTGTTATTATTATTTACTCTAGTTTGTACTTTGTTTTATAAATGGAAATAAAATCTTTTTATATGTTTTGTTAAAACGATTCTTTCCCAATGAAGTTTATTTGAAACAACTTAGCTTCGAAAATTGTAATGCATTGAACATTACAATTTAATACTACATACAACCATAACGCTATTTTTATTGCATTGCATTGATATTAAAATGTAAAACAATAAAATTGTGCAGAATTTATTTTTGAGTTGGACGGGAAATGTATACATTATGAGTCTAACGACAGACCTAGTCATTTTGCTGACGGTATTTTTTATTGCGAAATACAACACAGTTAAATCTGAAGGCACCACGTTAAATAGTTTAGACGACGACGAAGAAAATAGCTTAAAACAGGCAATATTTCTGGTCGAGTTACTAAAATCAGGTACCTAGATTCTGTTAACAAATTATTTATTGTTGCTATGTACTGTTATAAGTAAAAATAATATTATGTTTGCTTTTAAGATTTTGGCAAAGTATTGCGAGAGAATTCTCTAGCAAACGCAAATAATGAAACTGACGACAATAGTACATGCCCGACTCCCGAATTCGAAAACACAACGGAATCTGCTCATATAAATTTGGCGAATATTTTACCAGGTAGGTAAAAGTAATATATGGTAAGCTAAGAAGTCTGATAGAATCTTACTGACCAAAAGCAGTTTAACAAATTAATACCTTCCTTTTTGGGTAAAAAAACACTAAAGGCTCAAACACTAATAGGTTAGTTAAAATACGCCCTATACGCATTTACGATCGTAAGTTCAGTAACTGAATCTAGAGCTGTAGGTACTTACATTGTGTATATTATGCTGCCTGGTCCTCAGCCCTGTAAGATACACATCCAACAAACAAATCATATGAAGAAAACGGTAACAACTATTGTAAGACGTAAATAAAAACATCGTGCTACATAATACTTATAGCAAGCAAGCAACATGGCTCATAAATAAGATGAAGAACCATCTTATGTGTTTTACATTTACCTATCTATTTATAAAATACCTAGTTACTTTGAATTTACTAAAGTTAGCATAAATCTTAATTACGCAAGAATAAGACGTATCAGAGGCATAGCTGCAAGCTAAACTCGCTTAAAATTGACTTGGCAATTTGTCATTCATTCATCAAATACTGTATCAAGCAACATTTTACTTTCCGCCCTCCTGTATCTACTAGATTTAACCCATGCCGTTGTTCTCAGGTATCACCGTAAAAACTGAAAAAGATGTGCCAACAGGTAGTCCTGCCACGACCCCTGGGGTGCGCATTGAACCTGGTGCCCCCGGATATGTTGCACCCGAGTATGCCGCCCCTGGGTATACCGCTAACGGGTATGCCGCTCCCGGTTATGGCGGACCCGGGTATGCAGCTCCCGCGTATGGTGTCCCCGGATATGGCGGACCTGGCTATGGTGTTCCCGGGTATGGTCCTCCCGGGTATGCAGCTCCCGGATATGTCGCTCCGGGGTACAGTGCCACAGGGTCAAACGCCCCCGGGTCCAACACTCCCCGGTCCGAAGCACAAGGATCTTACGCTCCTGGGTTTGAAGCTCCCCGGTCGGACGGTCCCGGGTCCTACGCTCCCGGATCCTTCACTCCCGGGTCCTACGCACCTGGGTCGGAAGCTCCCGGGCCCAGTACCCCGGCGCCAAACAGCCCTCCTTTCTCCAACTGGGCGCCTATGCCGATGCCCGGTTACCAGCTCCCACCCGCATACTCGCAGCGAAGAAATTTTCCCGCCGATGAAAATTATAGGTTCCCGTACAGTAAGATACTTATCTTTTACCTATCCTAATCCTTCTTCGTTATAACACTAACCCTATGTCAGGTTTCATTTTCCTTATCTCTTGTCAGCTACTAATGCTTAATGGGTGACATCCTAACATGGATTTTATTAATAACAAGACATTTAAAAATAAGATATTAAAACAGAAGCAGATATCAGATGACCATATCCATACTTCCAAAACTCATGTACGTCGCGTCGGTCGTAGCGTACATAAAAATACAATGCTAGGTATAGGAACTTAACGGGAGCAGTACCAGAGCTTAATATACCACAAATGAACGTATATATCGTAAAAGCCCAAAATTAGCTAACAACACATGACTAGGAAAATGGACAAAATTTTGCAGCAAGCTGCATTCACCTGCAGAGCTCCAGCGTTTAATTATGCTAAATGTTTTTTAGGATTCAGCCGCAGAAGAATAATGCCTGATTATTACTATTTTGGTAAGTATTTACTAATAACTTATATGCACCTTAACATGCTGAATGAAAGAGGATAATTAATATTCAGAGCGGCTCTTAAATGAAATGCAACTAATTATCATTAATAGTTACACACATTAGTATCACACAGGATGATTGGCTACCTATTTCAGACATTCAATTTTAGGTACTTGCTCTTAAAACTCTAAATGTCACATTTGAACTTATTTCAGATGCTCCTCCATTTAAACCCCAAGGTAAAGTTTAAAGTTAAGATTAAATACACTGAGCGAAACAATCGCGCTTGACTGTTAGTTGACTTCAACTTGCCAACAATCAATAGATGAAGCGCGGACTGTTCTTTGGTAGACACCTTAAGGCGAACGACTTTTGACGACGAAATGGCTCTATCTCATGGAAGGCCAGCCATATTTTTATAGACCACGATATATTTTTTATACCACCAAGAGGGAAGTTAGGTACCCTAAATGCTGGAGATATCAAATTCTGCTCAAAGGAAACACTCCCTTTTATTTTGAAATTGTTGGTAAAACCAGGTGGGTAACCTAACAATAGTTCATTATAAAATATGCACCTACAATGATTATAATTAATAAAAATGAACCTCAAAGCGAATGCTTTAAATAAATGGAAATAAATCCAATAGGTACCGAAATTTTATTACAAAAAGTCACACATCACCGAAGGAGCACAAGAACAAGAGTGCTCTTACTAAAAGTATTATTTTTGACAGATTCTTACTTTAATTTTTAAGAGGGATGGAAATGGTATAAAGGTCAGACTGGATGGGGAAAACAAAGGACTGGTGGCTGTGGCTCAATATATAAATTAATGTTGAATTTTAATATTTATAGGAAATTATAGAAGACAAGGAAGTAATGATCCGCCTGCAAATGAAACAGGTAAGCCGCAAACAAACAGGCCAAAAGCTTCAACATAAACAACTATATTGTATTATCTCCAGACTTTATAATATGTCTCTTTGTCTATTCCGTTCCAATAATTAATTGGATCCTTCATATTCAGCTAAATAATAAAAATCTTATTTCATAATACTGAGTAGTTGATTTTCATTTACTTACTCGGCTACCCACCAACCTCATATTGCCTCTTAATAATAATAATTTCTTTATTCAGATAACAAGATCCAATGTGTTAGTGATTACAATTATGACTTATAACTATTGTTAGTAAAGTGACACGATATTCAAATTAATTTATCACCGTCCTCACCTTAAACTGAAATGAAACTAATTAAAGGAAATTTTGTCTCTTTACCTTATTTCTTTTTGCAATGTAGAGTTATGAAAGATTACATAATAAACAATAATAGTCGTTATCTAGTAGCTATCTGAGTAAAAACTGATTGTTTAAAAATATTATCAAGGCTTTTTTCAACATTTTCTCTGTGAAGACAGCTATTACAGAACAACGTTAAATTTTAACAATCTCCGAACTAGATTCTTTTTATGTGGTAGTTAATAATAATGTATCTACAGATAGGTAATTAAAGCACCGGTCATTAAACTTACCTACCTACATAGATATAACAGAGTACAACAAGGAAGTAGTTAAAACTTATTATGATATGCGAATGTGTGATTTCAGCAACCCCACAACCACCAACCTCTAGCATACCTTCAACAACCAGCGAAGTGACATCTTCACCAACAGAAGAAAGTACAACTACAACGCCCACATCTCTAACAACAGTATCGCCATCGTCAACACTAACATCGACACAAGTGTCGCCTTCGCCGTCGACACTGACATCAGCACCAGAGTCATCTCTTCAAACGACGGAGACACCATTACAAGCACAATCTTTCGAAACGACGCAGACAACTCAAGTGTCACCTCTCCAGTCCACACCAACATTATCGCTAGACTCGTCCGTTCAGTCGATACTGCTTACAGAGCCTGTAACCGAACAGACGCCGTCTACAAACCAAAGCGAGGTCGACTCAACAACGCCTGCACTCATTTCAAAAGGTGATTGGATTTTATGATTTAATTTAATTCATGAGGGAGACTGAATTAGTTAAAGGTGCTTTTTTTTACATTGAGTTAAATAAGTAGGTATTGTTATTATAAGATACAATATAAAGCAGCTTTCTAATACATTTGTTCTAATACAAATACTCAATACTAACTTTCATTTATTTTTTTCTCTTACATAGCATCGAGTGCAATTATTGCTAAACGCAAAAAGAAACATAAATTAAAACGCGCAACGGGATACCACCACCTGCGCCAACGGACAACCTCAACTACAAGCGAAAAGTATGCAAGTGAAGATGTGGAGGTGTCTCAAGCTGCTGCAGAATTGATGAAAGAATTTAAGGGATCTCCGACTGAAAATATGGCACTATTACAAACTGAATTTGAAAAGCTCACTTCGCGTAAGAAAACTAGTACAACTATGAAAATATATTTGAAGGGCAGTTCACGACTTCCTGTCCCACTTCCTGAAAACAATGCCTTTTGCCACGCTTATCCACGCAATGTTCTTTGTGGCAATGTCATGTAAACTAAAAAAACACGGGTAACAGCGTCAGGGAAAACCATATCATTATCTAGATTATCTTTAACTTCTATAGTAACCTTTTAAATGATTACAACCAGTATTTGTATTTCTGTGTTTTTGTGTCATGTTAATGGGGAGCATTAAATACCTTATGATTTTCAAATAATCATCCACGACCTGCAACAACAGCGATGATAGGTAATTGAGGTAAATTAAATAAAAGCTTATTCTTTGGAGTATTATTTATAAATTTTGAGTTGCTATACCCTCGAAATCCAGATAAAATACTAATAGCTATTGAATGTTTCTGGATTTTTACACGACTGCCCAAAAAGGAGTGTTATGTTTTCAGGGTTCATGTATGTATGTATGTTTGTGAGTTTCTTTATTCCATCATAACTTCTAAAAGGCTTGACCGATTTCAATGTTTGTGGTATTATTAGAAGCTTTGAGTTATCCCGAGTGACATAGGCTATGTGGACATTAAAAAATGGTCAAGTGTGAGTCGAAATCGCCTGCAAAGGGTTCCGAACGATTTTTTTTTTGCTCCATATTGGTCATTATATCACTAAAAGGTATGAAATAAAAAACTAATAATTAAAAAAAATAAAAAACACGCCTGCCATGACAAAAAAAGTGAACAAAAAAATTAAAAACAACTCAAATATTTGAGGTCGGGGGACGGTTACTTGGAACAATTCATTACAAATATTGCCCCGACTGCAAATATTTGAGTTGTTTTTAATTTTTTAGTTCACTTTTTTTGTCATGGCAGGCGTGTTTTTTAATTTTTTTAATTATTAGTTTTTTAAGTTTCTAATGCGTAGGTGTACCTATACCAAGATTATGGGAGTAGATGAGTTTTCTTATTACGTCCAGCAGCTCCGAAGTTTATGTATGAACTAGCTGTGCCCCAGTTAAGTTTACGTTTACCAGCATAAACAAACAACCCCCGTTCCCATTTATTTATTCGATTATTCTGCAATTCGCGGTGGATTCAATCGGACGGACGGTCCACTTGTTCTCGAGTATCGAACCCGACTTTTTATACTCTATTTCTTCTCATAAATTGAAATTCCTAAAATATAATTGATTGCACATACCTAAATGAAAAAAAACTTCTAATAAAAAAAACTACTGTAATTATTTTGATAAAATTCACATCGGATCACCGTCCACTCGCTCCGAAATGCATGGTTAAACTGTACGCAACACCGCGCCATACTAGGTACCTTTCTGGATCAAGTTGAGTTTACAAGACCGGTTATGTAATAATTTTGGACAATTGCTTAGTTTTCAAAATACTAAACAGATTTTCATAAATCCTACCTACGAACCACTTCGATCGCTGTCGTGATGTCAGCTTTCAAAAGTGCGAGTCGGACTACTTACTATACTAAAGCCAAACTGGAAAGAGAATGAAACGTTATTACTAATTACGCAATTATCAACTTTGACAACATGTGTTTAAGTTCATTTTAGAATGACAAATATTACCGAAAAGGGCCTAAAAGTAATTTGAATGTGATGGAAATTGAACTGTTAGTCATTGAATTAAGGTTCATAATCCCAAAGCACGGTCATTATTTCTTGAATGTGGCTGATATATAGATTCTATCTCTTTCAAACCAATTTTCGGTGGAAGATTGCATGGTAATGTACATCATGTATTATTTTTAGTTTTATCATTCTCTTATATTACAAGTTACAGGGTACACATATTTTACGACTTTGGAAGTGTCTCCCGCGTAAGTTATATGTATACGTATGTATACGTATATATAGGTATACGGTTAAGAAAAACATGATATAAAGGTGCGTACAGAACTACAGACTATATAACATAACATGTTATACAAATTGCGATATAACATGTTTCAGCTAATGTAGACACTGAATGTTATAAAACATTTTATTCGTGTGTACAATATAACATGTTATGTTATAATAATATAGTCTGTACGCACCTTTAGATACCTCAATATATTTTTTGAAGACCTATCTATAAAACCACGCAAGTATGGGACTGATGAAAAAAAAATTGTGTTTCAGTTCTAAGTATGGGGAGCCCCTAACATTTGTTTTTTTTTTCTTTTTTTGTTTGAAAATCTTAATGCGGTTCGCAGAATACATCTTCTTCCAAAGTTTCAACGATATAGTTCTTAGTTTCGGAAAAAAGTGGCTGTGACATACGAAAGGACAGAGACACTATACCCTATTTATTACTTTGCTCTGTGGTAAATGGCCTAACCATGTTGAATAATAGGCAAGGAAATATTATATATATTACTTCAAAAGCAAGAGTAGCCTAAACCAGAAACTTGTAGCATTCCTACAGCTCTAGGTACGCATTTCAACAGCAGTGATAAGCGTCGTTTTATGACGTAAAAAATGTCCCAGTACTAAATTAAAAAAAAACTGTACCTATATCAAAATGATAGAAGTGAAAAACAAAAACAAATAAAGGCAACAAAAACACATGAAATTCGGATAAAATCTTCAGGTAACATAATTTTAATAAAAACAAAACTAATTCGCAATGTTTCTATTTTTAAAATATGCCTGTAATGTTCCCAAGACAATGAAGATTACATAACTATGTACTTTCTTGAGAAAAAAATAAAGCATCAGTTAATAAAACATGTAGATTCTGTAAACGTCGCGTGTTGCTTAGACTTTTTTGATGTGTGTATAATAAATGAACTCATTAAATATAACAAGCCCTATACCAGTGTTGTTATGGATATCCATATCCGTAACCGAAACTATCGGATATCCGAAATAAAAAAATATCCGTAGGTAACCGTAACCGAATCCGAAATAAAAGTTTTGGATAGTTTCGGATAGGGCGGAGTCTAACTCGTACGAATTAACTGTGCACTCCGCTGGAATGCGACACCTCTCCCGCTCCCTAATGACGTCACAGCGCGAGGTGCACAGGTATTCGTACTTACAGTTCCTTAAAAAATTAATATCCGTAACCGAAACTTTCGGATAATCCGAAATAATTTAATATCCATAACCGTAACCGAAACCGATATTATATTTTACCAATATCCATATCCGGATCCGAAATTATACCTATATCCATAACATCCCTGCCCTACCTATACTACAATCCAGGGATGTTACGGAGCTTCGACCCCGGTTCCGTTGTCGGAACTTCCGATTATTATTACACCTTCGGTTCCGACTTCGGCTCCGACACTTTTAAATCGAAGGTTTTAATTAGGGATGTTATGGATATGAATTATCGGATACGGATTGGATACCTACGGATATAGAAATGATTTTTATACCGGATACGGTTACGGATACGGATACGAAATTATTTCGGATTATCCGTTAGTTTCGGATAATTTCGGTTACGGATATTACATTTTTGAGGAATTTCAGAAGTAAAATGTAATCTCACAACACAAGTTAGTTACGTTACGAGTATCATAAGACGACAACAGAAGAAAACAAACAATGCGCGCGTGTGTCGTTAGCTGCCCGGCCGATCAACAAAATAACCTGTCATCACTTGTCGCAATTAGGCTCCGCCCCTATCCTATATTATCCGAAACTTTTATTTCGGATTCGGTTACGGTGGATATTATTTTATATCGGATATCCGATAGTTTCGGTTACGGTTACGGAGCTCCCTAACATCCCTGGTTTTAATCGGAGGTCGAAGCATAACAATATAGCGGCGGCGCGGCGCGCGGGGAATCCCCCCGACTCCCACTACGTGCACTGAGCACTCTGTCTCTATCGTCAATTATTTTTTCACTTGTTCTTAATTTGTTACGCACACGACACTTTCATAGGTTATAGATATTCGTTTTGATTTTTGTGGCTTATTATCAATAAGGGTCAATTTATACTAGCGCAGAGTCGAAGCGCATCGAAGCGTCAAATTCTTTACAACTAAAGCGAAGCCGCACGAATGCGCGCGTATTCGCCAGAATACGCGAGCACTCTTTCACGTGTATTACTGATACTGGGCATCAAAATTCAAAAGCAATGCTATTGAATCACTTGCGTAGGTTCGCTAGTAAGTGGGCGCATGGATACGCGAGAATGCGCGCGCACCAATCAGCGTTGTTCACGCGCAGACGCGCGAATTACGAAGAATGCGCGCGTCTTTTTAAAATTTCAGAAGTAATGTGTGCGTTACGCTGTGGAGTTAAGGTTGAATTTGTTATGTTCAGTTTTGGATAGACGCTTCGACTCTGCGCTAGTATAAATTGACCCTAAAGGCTACTAATAAGCCGCCGGCACAAGCCGCGCGAAGTCGCCAAGCATCAATCTGCATCTGCTCGAATGCCAGGAACGAACGCCGGTAAGCCGTGTGACCCGCCGGCAGACCCGGCCGCCTGGGTCCGGCCATGCCGGCGGCTCCTTTGTGCGGCAAAGCCGGCGGCTTTGAATGCCGCCGGGCGCACGGCGGCTTGGCCGGCGGCTCGCCCGGCGGCACTGTGTGTAGGAACCTTAAGAGTGATCTGTTTTTGTGTTGGACAATGAAACCTAAATCAAGTTGTATTTGGAACTACTTCATTGAAGTTAATTCAGATTCGGCAAAGTGTAAACTGTGTATGAAGACGAATGAATTCAAGAAAGGGAGGTAGGTACGACAACGTTATAATTGAAAATTGAAATGAAAAAAAATTAAGGTTCATATCTGACGGAACAGATATGTAGGTACCTTCCCTGTTTTATTTGTCCTTAAATAAAAATTCTCTCATGCTACCACTTTTGACCCTGCCTCCGACTCCGATAAAGCAAATTTAAAAACTCCGACTCCGCCTTCGGTTCCGATAAAACTACCTGAGTTACATCCCTGCTACAATCCATCACAGGGTTAGGCCACTTTTGCGCTGCCTGATAAATCACACTGCTCAATGCTGTCATACTTCGATGTATGAAAGAGCTTTGTTTCAACAGTTCCTTAAAGGACTATTCCCACGAACCAGTGGAGTGAGAAAGGGACACTATGTAATAAATAAGACTAAAATAAAAAAACAATTAAATTTCACCAGTTTTATTACATTAAGAAACCTAATTTTGACAACTTTCTGTTACTATGTTTAAAATAGCAATCTTATACTATATTGAATTTTCGTATTCTTTTAAATTCAGTTCCCAAAAACATGCACAAAGATAATTATCATATTCATTTAGTAATATTGAGGTAGTTATTAGTTTCAGAACTTATACCAATTATAAAATGGTTCTAAAAATAACAGTATAAATTTAAAGAAATTGCGGTGATCTATGTATGTCCTGCAAGTATAGTTAAAAGAAAACAATAATATATCAATGAATATTGGACCTTGATACATTTCAATTGAGAAGCAACAACAACAGCTCCCCAATATCTAAACAAAAATAACGCATACTGTGGGTCCCGCCTCATGAGATCGCGTATGTACGCCCGTTATTTTTAAATATTATATCACATGGCGGGCGGAGCGGGGCGAGACGCGACGACACGCAACGAGTAATGCGGAGCGGTGCCGTTACTAACGCACCGTCCGATGTGTAGTCGCTACATCCACCCGGCCGCCACGTGACCACGCTACACACTGATATACATGCTCCAGCAAGGTACATAAATACATACGACATACATGAACACTATTACTATAGACTCGGTAATTCTCTTTAGCATACACTTGAGGGGATCTAACATACGAACAACAGAATGAGTGCTCCATTTCCCCCACTAAATAAAACTAACAAGTAATTGAATAAAAAAAATGCAATGTGTGCTCGAGCATTCGATAAAATAAAAATGTATTCATAATATCCTGCTGATATTTTCATACATGTTGGATAAAATCCGAAGATACAATCATGCACATTAAAATGAAATAGATCCTTTCACACGTAAATACATAAAATAGTGGTTACACACACGAGAAAGAATTATAATGTAATGTAAATAACAGTAGAACCATCAAACAAGAATGATAATAATATTAGCGACAATGACATGTAAGTAATGGGCGCGAGGGCGCGTCGGCAGGGGTGTAGTTCAGTCTCGTGGCCGCGCGCCGCTCGCGCCTACATCAACTTAAACTACTTCACAACGATACAATAATCAACTAAAACTATTTCTGCATACTATCATTACAAATCATAATGTACCCTCTCTTGCTTACATTTGGAAGGAATAAACAACATGCCTATATGTACACTCTTTTTGTCGCAGTGAAAGTAACCGTATATTATATTCCATTTTGATAGCCGATGCAAGCGGAATCTGGCTGTCTGTGTGTCGGACAATAGCCGGTCAACCGGGGTCTGGTGCTATCGACCGATATTGAACACAAGAAACAAGCCAATTTCTCTTGTTCAGAAAATATTGTAATAAACCTACTTACGAGTGGAAATGTTACACCAATATGAATACTAACATTAATTCAAGACATCCAAATACCGTTAATGCATACAATTTTTTTAGCGAAACAATAGCTTGCATACATCTACACATATATTTATCACTCGTACCGTATTTAAGTAATAACATTGAATGCGCAAAATTATATTATAATTTAGTAAATTTACTAAAATACTCAATTGCAGGTGTTTGGTCTTTCAGCAAAAGGTGTTATTTCGTGAAGTATGGAATGTAAAATTATTTGCTGATATATAATAAGATTCGTTTCAGTATCCTGACGACAACGCTATTTCAAGCGTACACCATTTTTAACATACTTCTAGTATTAGAAGTTCAGTATTATAAATTCAGAGCCTTATAGTAAGACAACTTAACATTGTAGAATGTCGATAATAGTAATTGGTACTTTATATACTACTTCTTGGCATATCAGTTTATAAGTGATACAGCTATTGTGGAGAGTAACAAAGTTAGCGAGCATTGGCACGCATTATTACATAAATCACTAGACACACATTATTAACTTTGATTCTGGACAAATAAAATCTAATCGCAATTAATATGTTGCACCAAAAGCCGTTCTGTTAGGGCGCACAGTGCAGATCAGTTTGCTCTCACTGCTCTGATCAAAGCCTGTTCAGATGTTTACTCTTTCTGATATGTAAGTAAAAATGAAAACAATTTCTAATATGTCATAAGATATTTACATATCAATATTGTGTATGTGTGCTATATACAAGCGCGCACATTTATTATCCGTAGCGTGTAAAGGAACTCACGTACATAAAACTATAGTGAATATTGTTCTCGTACTAAATAAAGATACCGTTAAAGATAATAGACGGATTAGTCACATTAAAATTAAGCCGTTATAAGTTTACGATTAGTTTCTCATTGTAAATATAAAATGTGTATAGTAATAATTATGTATGTGAAATATAACAACTTTAATATTATCTGTTTTAATAATCAACAGTAACGGAGTTAAGGAGAAATAGTTAATATTATTAACATAGCAGTATATATTTCTTATAGTAGTAATTGAGATATAAGCAAAAAGTTATTCAAAGAATAAATCATAAAATTATAACGGCGACATAATTGTATCTATCCACGGCTCGTACTTAAAAGTGGTTTCATAGTATGTCGAGGAATATAAAGCACCTACAGCACGTTGTTTTCCGACTGACTATAAGGAGTTATTTGCCAAATGTGAGATTATTTTTCAATAATATGTGGAAGCAATACAAAATTGCATAACAATATTATATTTAAGATTATATAGTATTGGAATTAAACACAAAATTACTTTGTGTGTAGTAAAGAAAATACTCTCGAATAAATTAATAAATATAACTAGTAACGTCGCACCAATATGCATAGATACCGAAGTATTACAAAAATATGTATCATCAATTGACACAAATCCAAGTTATAGAAATGAAGAAAATATAGTTCATAAGATTCTTCCGATAGAGACTACAGTTGATAAGTTATTTTCCTAATTTTCATATGTTATTATATATAGTTTCTATATCAGCCAAAATTTGTTACGAATAGTTTAATATCTGATACGGAAACAACATCTCTAATGAAATACACAAATCTATTAGTGGTCAATTGGCTAAAAGGGAAAAGTAAGATCAATTAAATTGAGAAAACTAAAACAGAGACGTCGAATAATTAAAGCAAATAAGGGAGCAAGCTGGTAGTCCGCCAGGTGGGGTGAGTTTGTGACTTGGACCCTCGCAACTTTGTCATCTATCGGAAGAACTTAATAGGCTTAAAATATTCAAATTCTTTTAAAATGTATCAAATGCAAAATGTTACTCATTTATTTTACCTAATAACAAGTCAACAATGCAAAGCTAAGCGCAAACGCGATGTTGTTTAAATATACGCAAGTATGACGCAACAGGGTACCAACTAAATCTTTATAACTTTGATTTGTCATCAGAGTTATTAGGCAATTTTCTTCATTTAATCTCCGGTAAACATGCATGAGTACCCTATACATTCAGCACTAAAACCTTTGAGCAGAAATATTACGTCATTCAAGTTTAATGAAATGAAAATTATTTTGATGCATTTGGGACATGAAACAGACGTTATGAGATGTTAATGGATAAGTGTTGAAGTATCGGGACATCAGCTGGTGAAGACCGGAGCCGGCCCGGCGCACGCAACAACCGTGCGCCGACGCCGCGGTCGTCTTCACGACTTACAATTTATAATTTTATTATAATCTAACCTAAAAATTGAGAAAATGGAAATAAGAATGTGAAACATTCTTAGTAACATTTTTGCCAAACTTCCATATATTATCACAATTATACATACATATAAATATCTAAGCTTTTCATTAATTTTGATATTATTCACTTAATCTTAATCTCTCATACTTTAAATTATCTCACTTGGCACAATGATAACGCAAATCGTACAACTGAATAATAAAACATATCACGTTAGAACCGAACAATACGACCGACGCGACGTTTATACTCGCACCATTAAACGCTACGGTGTCGTTCAAATGTCGAAGTTTGTATTACATTTTCAATACAAGAAAACATTATAAAGCTAACAAAGACAAAATTACAAAGAAAACGATCAACAAATGTTACTTACAAATTAAAACTCATAAGTTTACTCCTTACTCTCCAACAATTACTATTATATCAAAAATATTTAAGTCGATCATAATTAGGTAGATCCTCGTCTCCGTATCGTCGATAGGAGAGCGGGCGCGGGACACATGCGCGAAGCGCTTCGGCCTCATCGCGCTAGTCTAGTCAAGGCTCGTCACTTCGTCAGGCCGATTCGACACGATCGGCGTTCACTCTTTGGATTAGTTACTTCACTCCAACACACACATCAGTTCAATAGAAACCATTGTACGACACATTCTCAGCAGCATGCATGCAGAAACTCCGTGTATCGTTTAAAGAAATATTCTTACAATATACTTTGCAAAGCCGTTTTGTCCAATGAGCCTCCTCGTTAAAGCAACGTCGTCTTATTTTCGTTTCCCAGTTGGCTATTTCCCACACACCCTTCAAATAATTATTATATTTAACAGTATAGTGCAGTGATTTTAACAGATTAAACTATTACTTCATAACAAAAACATAATATGCACTTCTTGTTCATATATAGATCGGTATGACTATAGATATGGCTATTAACATTTGTATATATGTATAGAGAACATAATCATTAACTATTGCAAACTATGACAACTTTAAATTGTAGTAGAATAACATGGTATGAAACAATATAACAATTATTACGATCATCATTAAAAAATAGTGTATATGAATAATATTATAATATAATATATATTCAAATATTAATGATCAACATAGATAATTCCCGGGATAAAATATGGATTTATCAATAGATTTAATTACAATTCACTACAATAATAGAATTACGTCAACAACAACATTAGGACACAATTAGTTGTCAACTCGAGGAGCCTGAAGTGTCCACGCGCGGCTTAACGTGTAAGTGCTAAAGCTAGTCTAGTAATGATGTGCGTCGTAGGACGTCACCGGCGTGAAGTAGATGCCGCGCGATAAGGCTAACCGAGCTGACAGTTGTGGCGAAGGTTCGAGGGTGAGGAGGTGCTGGAGGGCGCGCGGGGGGTCTCGGCGGAGTGGAGGCGATTACTGCTGCACCGGCGGCGGCGGCGGCTGCGCGGCGCGGCGGCGACCCGGCGCGCTGGCCTGCGCAACCATCGCACGAATGCGTCGCTGCGCCGACTGTTGACAACACACAGACATACATTAAACCTACATCTTGCAAACTTGTTGTAGCAATCGCACTATAGCAGTCAATTAAATACAAGATTTTCAGCATGTGAACATAACTTTACTGTTTTTATATGATTACACAGCCACATGATACAGAAGCACACATAGCTGAAGTTCTCAACTATACTCATATTTTTAATGATAGAAAAATAATTAGATTTTTTTCAAATTACCTGTGGTAACACAATGGTCTGGTATGGTTCATGGTAAATGACTACAAATGTTTGTCTTAAATTATTATTTTGTATTGAAATAAACATCTACGCCTATTGGATATATAGAAATGCGGGCATCTAGGTTGTGTATGGAATTTTGAACATTATTAGAAATATCTATCATTGGAATAGGGCACATTATTGCGGGCTTGCGGTGCCTTCACTCTGAAACTAGTTTTAATTGTTAGAATTGATAAACAAATTTAGAAGTTTTCCAAATCAGGTAAGTGTTTTAATTGACCGAAGGGCCTTAGTCTAAATAATAGGAATCATTCGAATAAAATTTCATAGTTACATAAACCTGCTTGCTATGGGCACACCTTGTTTACACGTCGTTGCCACCATAATTCCAATAGAAACGTATATTTTGGTCATCATACAGTTCTCACTCAACGGACTTACTGAATGTTAACTGTACTTTGCCAAAATAACTACTTACTTTTACGTATAAATTGTTAAGGCAAATTATTTTTTTATCATTAAATATTTTTCTACAGACCGTGCATTGCATAATTTAAATGTTAGTAAAAATTCGCTTTGGCATCATTAAAATATATAAAAACATCCAGTACAAAAAAGAAATATATAAATATACACACATGTCACACGGAAAGAAGCTCAAGATTACCAATTGGAGTCCTAAACTTATCAACTAATGAAGTCTTATAAAACCGTTTTTTTATAAAATCTTACAAACTAATCCTGAAACGCGAAATTAAGGTACCGTGTTAAAATACATGTAGTTACATAGTCCAAAAGAAATAGGCTTAGCATAAATTAAAGAGGTTTTAAAGATAATGATTTTATTTATTACACATTCGCTAAGTAATTGTATACTTGAATAACTTACCTATAGTTTTGCATCAAAGGTAAAAAATAACGTGGCATGGCCATGGGTGTGATGCCATTTCATTGGCTCACACTGAGGATTGTATCCTTACACTGGGCTCAAGGACTCGACAATGTTTCATCCCGCTTCAGGACACCGCTACAAAACGTAAATATCTCATTATGCCACAGTGAGTCGAGTAATTGACATAAAAAAGTGTTTTAAAAGTTCGCATTGCGCCAGCAATTAGTTCAATTATATACTTATCTTATTGAAAACATGTCGTGCACCTTAAAAATCTTCACATAATTCAATACAAAAATATCGTTTAAAAGTTTGGACTTGTAACTACATGTATAAACACACTACTTCCACCACTTATCAAGTAATTATTTCGCATTTGCTAATATGTATTTCGGATTAATTACAGGTATTTGACGATTTACGCTTAAATTTGTGACGATATTAGGTAACACAATATATTTAGTCACGAAGTAGATCTTTGGTATAAAACAAGTTAATTCCTATAAAGGTTAATTGTATACGACAGCTATCTAAATACAAATATAACACCGATGTTGAATCCGGGGAATGAGGGTTAGGTGTTTCATAGATTCGTCCGTCAAAAAATTATTAATTAGCATTGCTACATGGGTATTAAAACAACACTACTCAGATTTAGTAACTTGACAATTTAGTAACATGACGACGGCAAACTGTAAAGTTATGAAGTACTGCAAGTTTTTTTTTACCTCATCGTATGCAATTAAATTGTGTAGAAACGAAACTCTGGTTTGCTTTAATTTCGGTTTATATTTGTCGATTTACCTCTTGGCACACTAGCTGTGTACTTAAAGGTGATCGCAGATTATACCGCGTCGCACGCGCAGTACGCGCTGCGTTACCGAATAATGGGCGCATGAGCAGGGCCTCATAGTAGAACGCATGGTATCACTAGCAGCAGCTAGACCCGGTAATACAGGGTATCTAGCCAGACTTTTCGCCGCCTTGATCTACTTAACATAATAATTTATAAATATTTGCGTTATAGATGCTACCGCGTTTTATATAAATGCCGCGCGTACTAACAACGTTCGAGTAAATCGACACTAAGCAGTGTGAGCTGTCCTATGGTAAAAAATTAAGCACTTGCGGCGCGTGCGGCGCGCCCGGCGTGTGGTGTACTGGGTGGTGTGGGATCACATAATATGTCCCAACTATTCTAAGACGAATATCCAACCAATACGAGACGCAAAATTTACGAAAAGTGTTAAGTAATCCCAAATTGTTAATGTAAAGCACTAAAAGACTCGAAATATATCTTCATCGGTAAGTGCCATGAAATTTACGATCTGAACAACGCTTTCTAGCGAACGCTCTAGATTACTCTAGAAAATGCTCGTCAATGTATTCTACAGAAGTTGTGACGGAACAATGACAAAATTGATCGGCTCGATAAAAGCTAGAAGCCAATTTACCATCGTTTCACTAGAAAGCTCGCTCGCTCCCGTTTAATTTGTGAATAATGTAACATTCACTAGAATGCGCATTACAAGTTAATGCTCCAAGTCCATCAGCAGTACCTTAAAACTAACATTGTCTGAATACTTGTTGACAAAGCTAACGTATATTTTTAGATTGATTCTTATATTCAGTAAAATTTTGTAATTGTCAAGTTACTTCATCAAATAATGGTGATCGCACATTTGCCAGATACCACACGAAAAACGAACTGATGGGACTCGCACGTAGGAAATATTATGTTTTAATTTATTCTGATAAACAGGACGCAAGGTACTAACAGGATCAATGGTAAATCCTAAAATCCTATATCACGGGTATCGAAATGGATCGAAAGTACCGATCGCAAATCCATCAGCATGGCTTTTTGATATGACAAGAAAAATGTAGGTACGTGATTGTAGAAACAAATGTGCGACCAAGCTAAAGTGTTATTGTAACACCACAGAATATAGTGCCTATCTAATTCCTAACCTGGCAACTATTTGAAAGGACTGTCAAGCATATTATGGATAACTGCACTGTCCTCTTACCCGGTAGGTGAAATAGCTACAGTCGGTATTTATTGTTAATATTATATAGCATTGCAACAACAATACTGAATATAGTTAAGTAATCATGGCTTCTTTCAAGAAAGTTTTACTAACAAAAATGTTAAATATAACCATAGAGGTTAGGGTTTAACGTATTCGTACCTGCACGCTATAGAAGGGCCCGACGATGTGCACAGTTGTGTCGTGGTCCTGCTGCTGGCCGCCGGGCTGCTGCTGTTGCGGCTGTTCAGGCAGTTTAATTAGCGATCCGGTCACGCGCTGCAGTTCCCGCACGTTTTGGCCTCCCTTGCCGATGATGCGACCCACTTGGGACGACGCCACCACTATCTCAACCGTCAGCCGCACATCATCGGAGCCCGACATAAAACCTTCTTCTCTCATCTTTTCGAAGATAAGATATTGAGCCTGAAATGTTTTGTAAGTAATTTAACAATAGTATTTCAGTTCAAAAAAATAACAGTAAATTGATTTAATTTTGTTTAACAATTAATTGGTATTCACCTTCCACTGAGCCTCAGGGCTTCCGACTATGGTCACTTTGCGCTCCTGTTGTGGATTGCTTTGATTCTCGCCTTGCTTGTCTTGCTCCAACGGCGCGATCTTAACGGATGCATTGCTGAATCGTATGATGTTGCGAATGTGCAATCCTTTGGTGCCAATAATTGCGCCCACTGCATTATTGGGGATGTACAAATACGTAGTTTCCTAGAAATAGAAAATTCATACTGTAGTTTAAAAGATAATCAAATGTAGTCAGTGATGACTTAGAATAATAAATAATTAAGAGAGTAATATTTTGAATGACATAGATGCTTGCCTGGGATTGAATATAAAATCACGAGATTACAAATCCGGTCATCGAACTACTAGACCACCACGTCATTCGCTATAATACATAATTATTTACTACACTATAAAACATATTTTTATATATAAATGTACCCAAAAATGTTGACTAAGTATGTCTCATCTGACCAAATGTATCGTAAGGATTATGTATATAAGGATTTAAAACTCCATAAAATGCATGTGCATAAATAGAAACCTGTGAATCGCCAGCACCCTGCTGCGCGCCGCCCTGGCCCGGCAGAGGGGCATATATGGGCGGCGGGAACGGTGGAGGAGCACCACAGAACCCACGACCGGTGGACATCATTGCCATCGGATGCAATCCCGGAAACATGATGCTTTGAGGTGCCAGCATCTGAAATTAAATAGAAGAAATTTAACAAAAAATCTACACATCACTAATATGTACAATACTAATACGAAGGATAACTAAGTACCTGCAGGTCGCTCTCATAGCTTTGGCGCAATTTGGCTGAAATTTGTGACTCCGCTTTAGCCATGTTCTCAATGGTACCTTTTACGGTGATGATCCGTTCCAAATTGAAGCTGTTAATATCGTTAATAGACGAGACCGTGATCTTTGTATCAGTTTCTTGCATGATCCGTTTGATCGTGTTGCCGCCTTTACCAATGATACGACCAATTAAATTATTGTGAGCCAAGATTTTTAGGCAGATCTCACTGAAAATTTTTAAAAAATTAGTACACGATTTGATATACCGCGAGAACTAATAATAAATACTTTGAATTAATATTGTATGATAGGGAAAAGAAGAAATTGGAGGACTTGTGTTTGTTTTTTAGCATTTTGTGGTTTAGTAAAGGCGCTAGTAAATAGGCAAACAAAAACTGCCTATAGGTAGTTTATGTATATACATACCCCTTGTTGGTGTTGTTGGCTTCTTGTTGCATCACCTCCAATATTCTCTTGCATGCATTAGTGCAATTCTCTGGATTGCCATAAATGGTTATAGCTTTCTCAAGAGAGCCAACGTTGTCCTTGCGGTGGACATCAACACGAGCACGACTCTGCTGTGTAATGAGACGGATGGTGCTCCCCTGGCGACCTATGATGGCGCCGACCATATCGCTCTGCACCAGCAGTCGCAGAGGGAAGTCAGTGGGACGCGAGCCGCCACCGGTGGCGCCGCCGCCGCCACGGCCGCCACCAGGACGTCCGCGCCTACCACCGCGTGTGTTCTGCTCAGCCGCCTCCACCTTCAACCGACTACCTTCCAGTTCGCACCCATTCAATCCATTGATAGCTCTGTAACAATTTATATAGTGTTTATGTATAATCTAGATATGTATTGTTTCAATACAACACAGCAAAAAAAAACATGCAATAATGTCTTTATAATTATTGTTATGTTAACACCATGTATAGAAAGAAGACTAAATTAATCATGAAGAAAACCTGGTCACCGCGAAAACAGTGTTAACGTGCAATTTGTGATATTATCGGCACACCAATAATGTCACCTGTACACAACCTGGAAAGCAAAGTAAGTAAGCAATAATAGGCAAAGCCATGCAAACGTAGTTTTCAAACATTGAAGCTCCAACCGAAATCTGTGCAAACAATGCAATACAGCCCATAGAAAACCCTCAGACGCAATCATACTCACTGCTGCGCCTGCTCCGGCGTCTCGAACGTGATGAACACCGCTTGGGTGTTGGCATCGCGCGAGTTCGCTTTGTCGCAATGTTGTACGTTGCCATACTGTGAGAGCAGGGGCTCGATGTTGTCGAAGCGAATATGCAGGGGTAGCCCGCTGATCAGTACCTTTGATGACCGGCTGCGAGAAGCGACATAACCACTTGTAAATAACATTACATAAATTTCCTTATTCTAAGAATTTGTGATAAAACAATTTTTATATTAATGTTAACGTAGTAACGGCAAAAACCATTTTGACAAATATTAATACCAGCCTCATACTATCCTACTGCAGGGCATTGAACATAATACAGAGACGAAAGCATTGCTGACAACACTGTCTCACAAGTAGGTAAGTAAGTATTAGTATAAACGGTCAATTTAAAACCAGCCCGGAAAACTTGTCGTCATTAATCCACACTACCTAATGGTATCGTTTGGTTTGTGTAATTGAGATATAAAACATATTTTGATTTGTCATCTTTTTACCACGCGATACAAAAACAGGGGAGTATGTCTAACTGAATAAACATTTTTTTTTTTCAATTTTAGGCTTTTGTTAACTTCATAAATTTTGATTATTATTCATTAATTCGAGCGGCTAGGCCTTGCGGTTTGGCCGATAATTCAGGTAAAGCCGGGTGACGCGTGTATGGGTGACGACGAAGCCGTTGGCAGTCGTATTACAATTCTGACAAACATTCCCACTATGGGATACTTTGTTACCCAGTAGGATTGTGGAGGTCAGATAAGCAGCCCAAACTCCCGGAAAACTTGCCGGGTAAACCCGTTGAGATTCTTATATATTACAAAATACACACGGAGCCTGGAGCCCTCATCAAGCGATACTTATCTAAATAGTAATAGTACCTAGGTATATTTGTTTAACATAGCGTGATTAGCAAACGCTATTTTGTAGAAGGCTTAACTTTTTTCCAGCCTAGGAACATTATTAATTAACATTGTAAAGCAGATTTACTCTTACATTAAATTGCAATTCAAGGCCAAATAGGCGCGATAGTTTACTAAAAAAATTACAATGCTTTGATTAAGTTGATTTCTCCCTAAAGTAATATGGAGATTTTGTTGAGTTCAAGAAAATAAAAAGTCGATTTCCAATGTCAATGGATTGTACCCTCTATTAACTTGTCACGTATTTGCCGCATTATTATATAACATTCATAATTATGTGAACATTTCTTTGAGCACAACATTATTTGTCCAGTTTGACAAGTGTCTGGCTACAAAATGGCGGAGCTCCGGAGATGACATCATCCGCGCCCTAGTCACTACGTTTGCGGCAGCGGTGGCGCGCCCGGCATCGTCAGACGCTTTGCGGCGACCTCTCCCTCCCCAACCCGCCCTACCACCCGCACGCCATTCACAACTTCGTTCCATTGCACTCGCTCGTTGCATGACCCCTCGTAGTGAATGTATCTACCTACTTACTCACTAGATATCTCTCTCTAGCTCTACACATTCAAGCTAGAATAATTATACTTAACTCGGTCGCCGAATAGACCACAACAGTCGAATGGAATATTTTACTTCGTTTAGTTGTAACATAACAAGGTACGTAAGGCACGTAGGTATGCATATTTAAAGGAGGAAATTTACTACCTATAATGAAACATGACCATAAATAACTACATTAAATATAAACAAACGAGAATACCTACTATTATAAAGGGCAGGGTTATTTTATTACTATCAAAAATATCTTCATTGTTAGGATAACATTACCAGGACTAATTAATTCAAGATAAAATAGTCCACAATTGCCTTACACCATCATGTGCCATCCAATATCGATACAGTGTATAAGAATTTATAAAGTTTATAAATGTGGTCGTTCTAAGGTCGTTCCACTCTCGTGAATTAATATCGCAGCGCATTGAATTGTTTTAAGCAGGAGCAGCACTAACAATTAATAAGGTAAATATGTATTTATTTGTACAGCCTAGTGCACAGATGACGATACCGTAGGTTTGGAATTATCGTATTTGGGAAACTCCTTGGTTAAGTATATACATAATTTTAGAAATTGCTGCTTAATTAATTATAATAATAAGTTAAACACCATACAATTCTGTCTTGAATAATATTTTTTAAGTTATAATTATTGCATATTTAATGTAATAACCTAAATAAATCCATTACATGTATGTAGGTAGTTAATGTCCAGTAAAGTAGGTAGGTTGTTAGGAGTAAGGGAAAAGTTAGTTATACATAATAGGCAAAGTAACCTACTTTTCAAAACGTAAACAAATTTAAATAAAAATGAATTATTTACCGAGTATGTATTTCTTATACCTACTTTAATAAACAAATATGAACTAGGTATTAATTATTATGTGGTCTGTGTGTGTAGTATGTGGCTCTGTAATAAAATTGTTTATTTATCATCTGAATCATCACACCTGCATTCTCAGAAATGGTAATAAGAAGGGGTCACCAACAAATTTACAAGTTACATTATGAAAGTGCGATCTTGCAGTAGCAAAAATAATTTGTTGTAACTCTCTACTTCTGAGCATAATTTACCAATATACCTTGCAATCACTATAATTATCAACTATTTATAGTTAACAGGTAAACTAATAATAATGCCAACAAAATGTTATCAATAAATCCAACAAAATGAAGGCTGGCGATGCCGATGCCGGCGCGTTCTGTATCAGTGATTCATGAACGCGCTGGGCCGGGCCGCAATACCGGCGGCGGCAGCGCCGCTCGCCGCCATTTTACTTTACGCACCACGTGTTCATGTGCATCGAATTTATCGATGCATCTTATTGCTTTAATGGATTTCAACAAAGACCACAGATGTAGATCATGCATTATTCATACATCATTAAAAACTTAAATTTGACTCGATATCAGCTGTAACTGTCATGAATAATGTGGGCGTCTCGTCATTCACATAGGCTATTAGTCACCTAAGTGAATGACTAGGTGCCTAAACTAATCATACCTGCGGTATTTCGCCATTCTGTATGTCATAAGCAGTTTGAGGAACTCAACGCAGCACGCGCCAGATGTGGATGCACACCGACGCTTTCAATTTCACTATCTACTCAGATATAACAGATATGACCACAGCAAATCCGAAAGGAATTTAATAAACATCCAGATGACAAAAAAACTGTTCTAATTTTTAATAAACTAAATAAAACGACCGGAAAGAGTGATGAACCTAGTCCATTAGCACACGAGCTGTGGCGCAACTGCGAGTGTTGCCGTGTGACTGAAGAATGAGTGAACCGAGTAGCGGACGCGCGCGGGTTCGGAACTGACTTGCAATGCAAAACGACTGACTGCCGCTCCGCCGCCCTCCACCCACTCGTCGCATACTGATAAAAACAACAATCCATTCACTAATTCCCAATAATTTTAATCGAATATATTATATACGTTGAAATAAACGGATTCTAACAAGATTTATTTAAATTTCTGTATAAATCTGAATAAATCGCGATAGAATCAATCAGTAGTTTTATTTCAATGTCTACAGTGTAGTCTAAACATGCGCGTAAACCTCAGAAAGAAATATTATATAGGTACGTTTAAAACGCCTATTACTATTTATTTATAGTGTTATCATCAATCGGTAAGTAATATATTATTATAGGTATATTTTTGTACCCAATGCAAATGTCATTCCTGTCCATAGTACAGCTACCAATAAAAAAACGCGGGGTAAAAATTGGGGTCCCAGTGTGTATTATTGAAGAATAATATTATGTACCTAGGTAGGTATTTTGTTGAAAAGTTATGTTAAAGCTAAATTATCTAAGATATTAACCGAAGTCTGAGATTTTACGGCAAATTTGTTCAAAATTAAATACTTGCGATGAACGAAATATGTATTTATTGCCAATAAATTTCAATTGTTTTTAATAGCTTCTGGCTATTGCCTCTTATTATGATCATGAATCTGACTCCATTAAACTGTACATTATTACATAGCAACTGTACAGCAATATTAGCAGCCTATCGGATTAAGACTAGGTAGGTGGCACCTTTTTTCAAAAGGAGATAATATATGCAGTCATATTCTCGTGCACACTTGATTATCACTGTTAGCATTTATATACATTATGTCAAAATTCGGGAACAAGCTGCCTTTTAATATTTTTTTTATGTTTACTTTAGCAGTCGTGCCAATTACTATTTGATCAATTATAATAATTTTACCGTGTGAATAGGTACTTAACTATGATTACTTCTTAAGGTTATTTATTATTTGTTGTAGTAATTTAGTCGATAAAAACCAAATAGGTTTATCATTTGAAACTAAATGAATACTTGCAAGAACCTTGCAATTATGTTACTTCATCACTGTCACAGACCTTTTCTTTGAGCATTACCGAATATAAGTACTAGATTTTTATTTACGTTAGGTACTTAAATTAATTACAATAAGATAGCAGGCGAAAAAAATACAACAGTTGTTGTCCGAACGGCACGTGCGCTGTAAAGGGCAGTAAGTACCACCTGCCGACAGGTGCAAAGTTCGCCGCCGCAACTGCGCTCTGATGTACATTCAACAGCTTGTTGTGCTCATCATAGCCATACTTGAATTTATTGACCCGCATATTAGTTTAAAAGAAGATGCCAAAAGCTATATGAACTCTAGTCCCACACTCCCAATAGAATGTGATCCTTGATTAGGTTTGAGTTGAACGCTATGAAAATTCCAAACGTTGTTGGTCCGATCTGGGTAATGCATTACTACTAAACATAATAATATCATCTATCAGTGTTATACTTTAAAAAGTTTTTATTTTTTAAACTGCTGGGGCAATAATGACATGGATTAGAACACATTTTTAATATCTTATTTATGCCATCAAAAAGGGTCATCAAAAAGTAATTAAATTATACTTATTTGATAGCAAACTCGGTGCATGCTCAAGCAGCGTGAAAACGGGAAAACTCAGACAAAACAAAACCATTAGAGTTGTGGGTGAACGCGCTTTAGCGATATACCAAAATAAATAACAGTCCGCACGATAACAACAGTAACAGGGATTGGCTTATTAAATCATGAATCACTACGTTGCGCGAGGTACAGCAGATTTTTAATAGATAATAATTATGTAGATCACGTATGTACCTACTTTGTGTTAAAGACAGTGACTGATAAGTAACTAAGCAGGTATAATTATTTTGCTCTCAGTTTTTTAAGCGGTAATTGAACTTGATGAATGATATCAATAAATCAGATCATAATCATTTTATTATTTGTAAAACATAGGCAGATCCTTGTCCTTATATAATCGAGAACCTTACCTAGATACTTATATTACTGAATAGTTAATTTAATACTATATCACAAGAAATTTTGCTAAAATAGCCTACTCAAAACAATAAATGGCTGTGAACGAAGTGTACCATAGACCATAGCGTACGAGAATAAAGCGACTTTTTTGGAGTGCGTGACGCCGCGTTTACGTTTGCCAGGTCTGGCTCTTGGTTATTATCAGATCTTAGTAAGTATTTGAATAAACAAAACCACCTAGGTTAAATAAATCTTTTTTGTTGAAAATAGAATAGAATAGAAAATAGTCGTACCTACCTGCTCGTAGTCTCTAGATAAATAACATCCCTAATTTAAATGAGAAACCCCTTTCTCATCGTCAGTTCAGCCAAATATGCGTACGAGCGCGCCAGGCGACTAAAGCAACCGACCAATGGCGCAGTGGCTTTCGCAAATAAAATATAGGTACGCTAAATCCATCTGTCAATGAGGAAGATGAGCATGTTTTTTTTATCATCTAGAAAAATCAAACTAAAAATTAGAAAAACAATGGTGAAAAAATTTTAGCGATATCTCAAAAACTCTATTTTTTACGAATTTTTAAAGTCGGGCATTCTTAAATTTAGTTTTGGTTCGCCCGATCAACGCGTGACGTCACAACGCCCGTCCTCCGCTCCCGTACATACGATCTCGTGCAGTATTTTTATGTTACTCGCATATTTTTCTAGATTTTGCTAAATATGGAAAAAAGACTAGCGTATAGTTACTGAATAGTCTTCTTTGTACTAAAACAACAGTTAGCACGCCAAAAAATATATCTTTACAAGCTTTTATTTAACATTCAATGTATACGTTTGTACCTACAGCTACGAGTGGAATCTTGCAACTTAATTTTGAAACAGATATCTTTAACCGATTGAGCTGAAATTTTGTATATCTGTTAAGTTTGGGTGACAATATAATTTGATAGTACTTTCGAGCTGATCTGATGATGGCGCCAGAAGGTGGCCAGAGGAACTCTCTAACTAAATGACGTAATCGCATCGCGTTTGGGCTTGTTTCATAAGTCTACACTATTACTGTGAGCTTACCTAAATTTGAAGCTTGTGTTTAAAATTAATTTATGTTTATTAGAAACTGAAAACCGATTTGTGCCCGAAATGACAAAAAAATAGTATGTGCTCGTGTACGTATGTGTAGGTACGTGTTGTAAATTAATGAAAAGGAAGAACAAGTCGTCATTGTTGCAAAGATCGTTTCAATGTCAAAAATAATGCTTAAACTTTATTTCTATCTATAGCGGCCCGTCCCGGCTTCGCACGAGTATTTAACAAACATTTTAAAATATATTAATTTTAATACACACACACACAAACACCTTTTTGAATGGGGTTCAAAAAAAGAGTAGGTACATTAAATTTCATTATAAAGAAAATTGGATTATTATTGTTTTTTTTATTATTGTTTATGTATCTTTCTATTACATTTTATATTTTATTATTTCTTAACGTTTACTCCCTTCCCGTATTCCAGTGACGTCTACATCGCATAGTTAGCCGAGCGGAGAGAGCGGCCACCATTAACCAAGCGACTTTTTTCTAATACTTACACTTTTGAACTCGTGTTATCTTTCGAATGTAATGTCCGAATTGAAAAATTCAAGTTATATAATGGTATTTAAGCAGTCTTGAATATAAAGCAAATTATTTTGATAAGGATTAATACCAAGGTCAAACACAAGGTACGCCATTTCCAACGACGTCACTGCATTTTTTTTTAAATGAAAGGACACTTATCATAAGTATAATAGTTAGACATAATATATGCTGTCGCGACATTTTTTGTAGATAATGATGTGTTCTATAAAATCGTAGTACATTATTTTGTTCTATCATCAATAGCGCGATGTAAAAAAAATTAAGGTATTTATTTGCACCTCGGGTTGCATTATTGGAGTTTTAGTAAGGATCCCTATTTTTATTTTAATATAATATAGGCTACTTCACTCAACGATAGTGTAGCTAATCAACGATGAAACATTTTTTTAAATCGGTATAATAATTTCGGAGCCTATTCAATGCAAACAAAGAAACAATCAATAAATCTTGCCTCTTTCTTATATTATCATAGATATCTTAACCTGAAGTGTGTTTGTAATTTCATATTAACAGCATTACACTAACTACAAATACGGTACATACTTACGTAAAAAAACATGTTTTATTTTTTTTGTTTGGCTGTCTGCCTGTTCCGGGTAATCTCTGAAACGGCTGGACCGATTTTGACAGAACTTTCAGTCACAGATAGATAATTCAATAGGAAGTTTAAATTTTATTTATTTTTCAAAGGGGATTTTGTAAAACATTGGGGCACATATACTACTGAATATTTAGCATTCCGCTGCTTTTCATGTTCTCGAACATGAGCAAAATGTTCAACATGAGAAATCTACCTATCTATACTGATATTATAAAGCTGAAGAGTATGTTTGTTTGATTGAACTTGCTAATCTTAGGAACTACTGATTCAGACTTTATAACACTACGCTGCACCCAATAGGGCGAAGCATCAACGGAAAATGTAACAAAAACGGAAAAATATCCCTATTTGTGAACTTCCGTTGCGTGCGCAGCGTAAACAGTTAAAGTTAGGCAAAAATCATGCATGACGAAATTGTTCCTCTTTAAAAGTTCTAAAAAAAAGTCAGGGACGACATATGGCTATCTTTCAAGATTTACTTACTATAACCGTATTTTTATGAAAATCAAAGTTTTAAATTAATGAATTATTTGCGAAGACGTTTTCTCAAAATAATATTAATCCTTATACAAATAAATGTGATATAAATCACAAGTATTTAATTGTGAACAAAATTGTCTTCGACATTACTTGATTTCAATCAACATCTTAGGAGGTATCATAATTTTAAAATAACTACCGGCCGGCCCGAGCGCCCGTCGCCTGCGGTAGGGTGATGTGACGTCACGACAGATTCCGGCCGGCTCAAAAATTTATCGGGAGATACGAAATTGAAAAATTTATAAAAAAATAACTATTTGAGATATCGACATAATTTTTTCGCAGTTATTTTTTTATTCACCTATATTTTTCGATAAGCCAATAAAAATGCGGTTTTTTTTTATTTACATCTTCCTCATTGCCACCAATCATAGGTCAGTAGCTTGTCTCTCATTGGTGGAAATAGACAGATAGATCTCTAAACTAGCGTCCCAAGCGAATTTTTGACTCGCGTAATCGCGTTAACCCCGAATCCCCCCTCCCCCCATTGAGAAATGGTCCAGACCGGACCAAGCGGCTGCGGCCTGTAGGTAGTTAACGCGCGCGAGTACTACTACGCGTGAGGCCGCTTCAACTCCAGAAAGAGCGAGGCCTGACCTTCGGTCGATTACCGTTTGCATAATTTAACTTTTTATACCTTTTATATAAACCGTATTTTTATTTTATTTTAGTTTTATCCCAAACAGCTAAAGCAAACTAGCAGATTTAACAGAACGACACTTAAAGCGACCCAATTTATTGGGAAATATTGGAATAGCTTCTTGTACAAAGTAGGGAGACATTTTTGTGCTATAGAAATCGTGTCGAAACTACCTATAATGGACAAAATCATTCCAAAAAAAAAATCCATATTATGTTTTGTTGTGCACATCTGATTACGTTTTTGATTTGCAAAACAAGCATTTTCATTTTTATTTTAACGTCACTGTGTTTTGAACTTATGACTAAGAAAAGATAAATCGCTTAATCCTTGTATATATGAATGTAACTATCTGGAACTTCATAGGGGAACTAAAGTAACTCGACCACTATCGCCAGTGGGACATATATTATGTAATTATCTTGTATTATAAATTTTTATGCGACTTTTAATTAAAATCTTTATTTAAATCTGCTATTATCAAAAAAGTCTTCGTAAAATGCTTAGAAAAAAAAATTAAATTTCTGAGAAAAAAACATAAAAAGCCTGCTTACATTCAGCAGCTCATTTCCACGGCAAACAAGAGAAAGTGAAAAATAAAATGGGGCAACGCGAAGAACTTTTTAACAGGTCGTTTTGTACTTCAGAACAATATTTAGGGAAATATTTTCGACAGCACCAATAGCAGTGGCAAATCCTGCCATTATCAAACAATAATAATGAAATTAGACTTCAAATAAATACTAACTGACATTTTTTTAAGTCTGTTAAAAACATGTAATATATCGCCGGATACCAAATATTCTGCGAGTTTCTTAAGCTCCGTACTCACATACGGTTTTGCTCGATCGAGCTATCATGTCGAGTAAAAACTATGGCATGGGCTTTCGTACACACATTCAGCATTAATCGAGACGGTGGCTACATTTATCAAGTCTCGCAGTTCTTAATTAGTAGTTCTCGAGTAGGTGCGAAGGAAATTACTTTTATTTAATTTCATCGAGCCGGCTCCATGCGAGCTTTCGAGCTGTGAGTTTTGCGGTCCACACGTTAATATTTACTCGTTTTGGAGTAAAACTATCGAGTAATACCGAATGTGAGTACGGAGCTTTAGAGTAGCCCGTTGAGTGGCGCCAAAACTTGTATGGACGTAATTGTTTCGCGCTCGTTTGTTCTAATGTACTTTAAATTACCCCGCCGGTGGCGAGCCTTTGTGTAAATAAACCTTCGATGTCATTAAAGCTATTGACCAAACCCATTGGATAGTACTGATATTTTTTCCTTTGTGACCTAGCGTCATGGCGATTTTCATGCTTCTGGGTCGACAGGAAGTACCTACTACCGAAAAGGTTTTGAGATTCTTGGAAATGTATGGGGAAAACAAAATAAATGGCTGTATTTTTAAATGCGATGACATAGAAGCTTGCATTTTTATTAAATTAAGGGTAAACATTTGTGACAAACAAAGGATCCTCATTTCCTTTTGAATTACGAAATCGTCAAAAAACTTAAAAATCCATTAAAATTTAGTTTTAATAGCACACTAGCTGTGCCCCGCGGTTTCACCCGCGTGAATGACAATTCAAACACTATCTTTATAAATTATAGCCTATGTGTTATTCCGATGTATAGGTACTTAAGCTACATTATTGTAGTTTCATTAAAATCCATTCTGTAGTTTTTGCGTGAATGAGTAACAAACATCCATACATCCAAATATAAATAGAACAATATTAGTAAGGATTCAACTTTTATAATAATATGTTCTCTAAATTAATCAATACTTTTTTCCATTTTACTATTATATTGTGAGTGGCCGAATAGGCCAAATATTCGTTGCAAACCTACAAACAACTATCGTTTTCGAACATGTTTCAAACTTATTGCTGCTCATTTAGAGCAATCGGTAATTTATTAGATGGATGCCTTTCATTAACCATGTTTTAATAACATACATACATATAATCATCGCTTCTTTCCTTGTAGGGGTAGGCAGAGACCACTTCTTTTCACTTGCTACGATCCTTACACACTTGTTTCGCTTTGTCCACTTTCATTATTTCCTTCATACATGCTGTTCGGTTTATGGTACTTTTGACCAGGGGCCCGATGCCGCTATTTTAATAGTCAGTGAGTGGCGGGTTAATAAGCGTTCCAGTGTACTTGTTATTGTGCCTATTTTTCGTATTCAGATACGTGTTTATTTCTTCTTAAAAATAATGGTATGTTTACACTTAAGTATTATTTGCTGCCTACAGTTTTTAGAGTTCTTTCCCTTCCTGACGTGGCGCAGCCGTGGACGCCCTGTATACCTATAGTATGTACAGTTTAGTGGAGCCGCATAGGTATTAGTATCGACGTGTTGTCATTACGGTAATATTGGATAATTGGTTAAAACACAATACGATAGAAACATGACATAAAATTTAGAGCACATATTTCTCTATCTTAGATATAAACCAATTACCACATGTAAGAAAGAGCATCCACCACTTAAGAACGGCTCAACCGATAGTGCTATAATCTATTAATACTTATAATAAATCTGTAGAAAGGTCAATTCTGTACATTAAATATATTTTCAAAATAACTATCAGGGGGTGATTAGTGATCGATACTGATGCCAAAAATGCAATCAGTAAAATTTTTGTCTGTCTGTCTGTATGTTCCTTATAGAAACAAAAACTACTCGACGGATGTTAACGAAACTTAGTACAAATATTCTTATACTCCTGGGCAGGTTATAGTCTACTTTTCATCACGCTACAATCAATAGGAGCAGAGCAGTGAAAGGAAATGTTGGGAAAACGGGAGAAGTTACTCAATTTTTTAAGCTTCCGTCGCGTGTGCAGCCTTTATGATTAAAGACTCATTGATAAGCTTCGTCATCCACGCGAACGAAGTTGCAGGCACAGCTAGTATGTATTATTTTTGTTGGGTTAGTAATTATCAGGATAAGGTTTATAATCTAATAACAAAAATTCGCGAATAATCCGCGGAATATTAAATCAATGGGTTTTTATATGAAATTGACATTAACGTAAAGGCATTCTTAAAAAAAATATCCGTAGTTGTTAGTTTAAAACATTTTACATTCACTTTAATATTATTACTATGTTGAAAGTAGAGCTCTTGCCTGGTTAAAACATTTCTCCGTAACGTAACTTACAAAAAGTTGTGATAATTCTCGTAGGCTTATGTTAGTGCCTCAGCAGTAGTCACCATAATTCACATTGATTTCTATATTAAATTAAAATCAACTTCATAATTAAATTAATCTAATTTCACGCACATATTTTACAACTTTGTGATACACAACTAAATATTTTTTCCGAAAGGCATATTTAATTATGTAGGCAAGTCTTTATTAGAAATTTAATTTATTTTATATTATGAATTATCTTAGTCACAAGTTGGTTTTCACAGCGCTAGTCACTAAGTACTAACCTTTGGTCTTGCAGATCCTCTTGCTCATATTGGTCATGGTCCTCTTGTGATAAATTAAGCTCGCTAAACTGTTGTTCCACAGAATTAGACATTTCACTTGTTTGTTGTAATTCCTTATCTTAACGACACGATAATATTAGTAGATTAAAATACTGATATTAAGATTGGAATGTTGATTAATTTCGTTTCAGCTATCACTGTTTTAGTTTCGGAGCGTGAATAATTAAATGGTCAAATTGATTAGGAATAGAAAGCCGGCCGGCGCGCACACGTGTTAGCTTTGATCTCTGTTTATTTTCGTATTACATAATATAGTATGATGTAGCAAAGCTCCGCGAGGATTACGGAACAAAACCGAGCACAAGCGTTGAGGCAAACCGGCAACGGACAGTGGCGTCACCGAGCGAGCGGCGAAATCGCTCGGAGTGCGATGCGGAGAAGGGATGGGCGCGAGTGGCACGTGTGCGCCGTGCGTACGGTTCGACGACTATCGAGATCACTACTCAACTGAGCTGCTTAACTGATGTGACGTGCGTGCGTGACTGAACGAAACGAACAACGACGCCGTCTCTACAGTCTACTCGATTCTTCGCACAACATTTTGTGCGGATTTTGTTTGAGAATGCGCGCGCTGGGCGTGGCTGTGCCGGGGCCCGCGGGGAGAGCGCGCCACACCTTAGTGAAGCGCAAGTATCGATCTTAAAGTTATATCGAGTGTAGCGACGTTTGACGTTTCTTTATTTTTTGTTACATACTTTTTCCAGTCTGTATTATACTGACTACTACCCTTTACAAAATAGCAGATAGAATACATAAAGAACTAAGGAGGACAATCTTATCGATTTTCTTAAATGTAAAAAGATTTTTTGCTGCTTTGAAAATGTATTTACTTGCCTAAGTAAATATTTACTCCAATTTGTCACAATTACAATATTGGCAAGAATTTTCCGAATCTAAATGACAAATTGTTCAGTGTTGTTTAACTGGCGACGATTCGAGTATTTGAAATGTCGCTTGACGTCTTGATTTTGTACGAAAGCATGACGTCATTAGCCTCCACTTCTAAACTTTATGAGCTTTATCTGATTATTTACTTATTTTTCTTGTTTTACAAAGCAAACAATATATGGTTTTTACATTTCCTATTTAGTATTTACTTTTATGTCACATTAAATATTGCGACATAATAGCACTTGCGATTTAATTACTTACAAGGTTAAACCCTATAATTTTACTTTGGTTGGATCATTGTTTCTTTATAAACTATGCACTATAAAATTATCCTTAACGTTGTAAAAGCACATCAGATTGATTCGTCTTATTAGTTGTTGGTATTATTGTATTTATAATACATAAGAAAGAGCTATGTTAAATCTTTAAACACAGTTTTTGTACGAATTTACTTCACACTACATCAGATTTTAGATACCTAATTAGTTTTTAAAGCAAATAGTGAAAACAAAATCATTTTGATACTTTTTTATGTCCAAGGAATTAGGGCTTGAGGAATTGGGACACTAAATCCGTATATTTTATTTGCCTTTTACGTTATATGAAAATGTTAAATGAAATATATTTTTAAACGTATATAAATGATTTTCTAATTAATGAGACCTAATATCGACAAAATTAAACTGATGGTCAATCACTAAAGGCGATAACAGGTTCGTGAAGTATATTTGTTACTGGGTCCGTGTGACGGCGCCCCGCGCCCATGCGATTTCCACAGCGCTCGGCCGGGGCCCGCGGAGGGCGGTCGCCCGACACCGCCTACTTCGTCTGGTACAGGCGTCGCCCGCCTCGTGTCCCGCTTCACCTTAAAATTACAAGTAGACGAGACGTCGCTCCAAGGAGAAAACGCCCTTCAAATAGCTTATCCTGCCCTTACACAAGGGTTAGGTACCAAGCTAAAGACATAGAACACGTCTTGGTCCTAAACCGTTGTTGATAAGCTTTCACACCACCGGTCATGTTTGTCGAACATAATAGTTAATTTAAAAAAAAATATCCGAAAGCTATAATTAATTAGTATCCTATAAATTTAAGACCACGTCTTTCTTTTAATTAATTTAATGTTTAAAATATTAACTTTGTATCGACCGAATTTTTTTTAGGTGGGACGTCGCATATTCGATGCGTGCGTACGAGCGACGTGAACGAGCCCACTAAACAACACAACGAGCTCAATCCAGAACGCTTGCACTAAACCGACGCTATACTTACCTACATACCTACGTCATTGTATGAATCATTATATTACATACAGGCGTATACAACATAATAAAATTATGCACGAGGAACCAAGACAAAGTTTATAGGTACAGTTCATATAGGGGTCAATTCGTAAAGTAGGTACGGCGTTGTCTTGTAAAGGAGCTGAAAAAAAAATCGTTAAATAGGTAGGTAGGTAAGTACGATACCTACCATGAATGAAGTAACTTGTAGGTATCTTAAGGCTACTAGGTAGATAGATTTTATATTGAGTTTAAGTGGTATGGTAGGTAAGGACCTGTGAATTTCTGCAGGTACCTACCTGTTATGGTGATCTTCACCTACAGGAACGACGCGAATATTATTATTATTATATTCAGTTTAAGCTCCCATAGCACCTATGAAATACCTAAGTTACTTACCTGCAAAATGAATCATAACAACTGGTAGGTAATAAATAAGAAAACCTAGCTCTACAAGAAAACCTATAGATCTATGAAGTAGGTACTTAACTTACTAAATAAAGAAGTTTTACCTATTTGTAACCTAATTAAGTCTTGTACAAAGAGTATTGAAAAAAATCTTACTCTACAAAGAACCATTTTCTAGATATTTTCAAAATGTTAGGCCCTGAAGTTACTGAGATAAATTACCTAGTATAGTATGGTGGTTTTGTGCCTTTAAATAGAAAAAACTACATTTTTTTTTTAATTTTACTAATTATAAGCCTACAATTATTATGCCACTCAGTTTTGTAAAAAATACTAAGTTTATTATTGAGAGTTTATTTAATAATTAATGAGTAGGTATTGAATAAATAGTAAATTTATTCAATACTCATTTAACATAACTTTTGGGCACGTCAACAAGCGAACCATAGTTTGGGCAGGAGCGCACTGATTTAGCTAAATTTATACTTCAGAGCGCAACCAGCTGATTGCTTTCTAAACAGGCAAGTTACCTACCACTTGTGAGTGCTGGAGTCTAATTCAGGTGGTAGTGGGCCCTTTCGACTATTAGTCTGCATGGGGGATAATTGACAGCAAGAAATTACATTATAGGTTACTTTGTGTGTATATGCATGTGATACAAAAGAACTTAACTATACCTACGACTATAAAGAAAAGACCTTGTAAAAGCCAAGAAGAAGTAACAGGGCTAAAAGTTCTTTTTTGCTGTTATCACTATGACACACAGCAGGTAATGTCTAAAATGGCTCTTAGATTACTTCAACAGTTATTCATGTTTAGATTTTTTGAACCCTCGTGACGCCCAAAAGGAATCATGCAGTTGTTTCAAAATAAATACTTGCTTCCTTACAGTACCTACCTACCTGCCTAACGTAACAATAGCGTAAGCAGCTCCTCAGGTATATTATAACATGGTATTTTTTGTCTCACTCTAACTGGTACTTTCTCTTTTTAATCTGTAGAAGTTCGTTAACATTGCATTATAATAATATAATTTTAACATCTCGCTGCGGCTTCTACATAAATAAATAGGTACGTACCTAGTATAAAAACTAGGTATAACTAAATAGTTTTCTACGGACAAATTAAGCTTTTGACGGACTTGAAGAAATAGGTAACAGACCGTCTAACCTGTGGATGGATGGACCGTCTACCTATTGCTAGAGATTAGTTAATAGGTATAATAATTGCTATTATAATAATTAATTAAAAGATTAAAATGAAACACGAGACGATTACAATGAAGAGAGCAACAGCCTAGCATAATACATATACACACAAGTGGTATATTTGATCGAAGGTCGATACTTACAAAGGACCAGAGATATTACAATAAAGTGCCAGAGAAACTAATTGCCGCATCAATTAAAAAAACGAATTAGTAACTTGATCTGTAGTCGTTTGCAATATAACTTAGTTGGTATATAAATTAAAACCAGTAATCCGTTTTAATTAATGTGAAAGTGTCTTACGTCTATGTGACGTCGTTTAAGGCTTTCACAGATTATCCGCACAACCGATTTATAATATTATACAAAAAACTTAATACATAATTAAGTAGTTACATACAACTTTTTATTAACAGATTGCTTAAATAAAATAATACAAAACTGTCTTTAACTGTCGTTCTTTGTAGAGTTTTATTCCATTGAGACGGACCCGCATCCGGCATCACACTGGTATATTTGTATCTTATCTATAGAAAGCTGGGGCACTGTTAATATTATGCGACGATCAGACGACCAAAAGGGTTCCACATCGTTTTTTTTTTTAAGTTCAGTGAATCATTCACAGGCTGCGCTCAGATTAAGGCCGCGCGCGCTTACGGAGTTACTCACGGTGCTTAGTTTGGAATCAACTGCTGAATATTTCTACTGATTAATGAACTACAATTTTTTATGATCGCCTGCAGTCGAACTGCTTGTTCGTCTGCCGTGAGCAGCGGCGGTCGTCAAAACCAAATGCAAGCGGGCAGGAGGTGCGGGAGAGCCCGCTCAGTCCTTGTACGTTGATCACTAAATAACTGCTAGAGCAGTTCTAATACGGGCAAGGGCGAACTAATTAGACACGGTATATCTATAAACAAACCCATTAAAACTAGGTCATATGATTATAATCTAAACTGACCCAACTTGACAGTTCCGTTCAGACCAAATTAACAAAGAAAAAGGGCTTTAAGGTGCAGGATAGAGCTTATAAATGAGGTCAGACGTGGCTAAGTCTTTTTTATTTATTTTAGCAGTCAGTAGGAAGGGTGCCGTTCTTTGGATGGAGATGTGTTTTCCATATGAATTTAATATAGGATTTAGTGGCACGGGTAGTCCAAATTCAATTACAAGCAATAGCAAAATAAAATTCGTCCCATATTTAGGTTTTATATTTATATAGCCAATATTGAATACATATTTTGTATCTTGACAACGCAGACAAGTTGTGAAATGAAGAATGCAATTTTTTTAAGTCTTCAATATAAGATTCTTACTTCTATTGAAATGTCTAACGACATCACAAAAACAACACCTTTCTAATATTCTATCTAACGAATTTATCAGATTTAGGCTTTTCATACTCAATCTACCCCATTACGCACGAAGCGGTTAGCGGTAACCTACTGCCAGTTGCCTGCCCGGGAGGAACGCCGGCTGGCTGTACCTAATCTGCGGAGTGAAACCGCGGGTAACATGTAGTAGCAAGGCCCCAAAAGCAAAACAAGGCAAATGTATATATAGGTACGTATAATATATATATACACATTTTTTACCTATTTTAGGGCAATAATAGATGCAATAATTCTGGTGCAGTCGGATCTTTGGCAAGTTAGTTATTACTTAAATCCTTCAGTCATTATACTAGTTAATAGCTGTAGTTCCTTAAATATTTTTCTTGTTTCATACTTCTTAGAACGACTTTTTTCTCATCTCTTTCTATAGTGCGATTCAAACTTCTTGGCGGCTGTGAAGTGCGCTACACGCTGCGCAGAACCTCGCCGCACAGTAGGCCCAGATTGAAAATGAGTGGACATAGGCAACAAAGTTGGAATATCGATGCGATTTTTTTTTATATGACGCCTTTTGATATTCCTGACAACTTTTACTCTTGTGAAATTTCTTCTAAAGTTGATAGTTTGTCTGAAAAAAAATAAATTAGATTTTTTTGTATGGAGCGAAACACGTTTTATTTTTTTTCTTCAATTGTACAAATTTGCCGAGTGTATGGCGTCAGTGTATGATAGCTAGGGTCATCCTCTATCCACAAAAAAATAAATCAGCAGCGGCCAGCTGCGGCCACGCGAAAAATCGATCGGTAAAAAAATCATAATTGTATGATTTTTTTTGCCTATTAAAATGAATTCAAAGTATACTATTATTATATTTTATGTCTAATTTGGCTGTTTTGACTTTCTTTTTAGTTAAATATATAGATTAAATAGCACATAGGTACTTACAACTAGTCATTCTGGTAGTGATTTAGTTATTATTGCATATTATCGGTAGCACCTGCATTGTGATTGATGATTCATTTGTTTGTGCGCTCCGCTAAGCGCATAACAAACGACTCACCAAAAATGCTTGTCTCTGATTGGCTGTTATTTCTTTAACTACCTGCACGTTATCTATTGTGATAACAATGGATTAACGATAGGTAGCACCTGCATTGTGATTGATGACTCATTTGTTTGTGTGCTCCGCTAAGCGCATAACAAACGACTCACCGAAAAATGCTTGTCTCTGATTGGCTGTTATTTTTTAACTACCTGCACGTTATCTATTGTTATCGGTAGCACCTGCATTTTGATTGATGACTCATTTGTTTGTGCGCTCGGCTAAGCGCATAACTAATGAGTCATCGAAAAAGGTTCGTTTCTGATTGGCTGAATAATTTTCAGTCACTTTTATGTCTATTACTTGAGTAATTAACACTGACTAAAATACAAAGACATTCATTAAGTCCATCTAGTTTCGCTCTTGTCGTTTATTTGTGAACACAGTGAAATACTTTAATTTTTATATTAACATTAGAGCTATGGCTGGATTTTGTACCAACCTAGATCTTTTTGTGAAATTAAGAAGTAGCGGTGATATTAAAAATTGTATGTTTCTACATGAATGTATAATTTCTGACTTGAATGCCGAAGTTTCTGAAGAAGACAAGAACCTAATCAAGGAGTTCTGTCGACATTTTTTGTATTAATCTAAATAAAAAGTGGTTAGAGTCAAGCAGAAATCAAAAAACTTTTATGAATCGTGAAAGTAACCGCAAGTGGTTGGAAAAAAACATCAACTGGCTTGTTTGTGATAGTATTGACCTGAGAAGTGAGATGGGCTTTTCGGACGCAGCCTTATCTGAGCCTGTGGATATGGATTCCCATGTTCCTACTCTTGCAGTATGCACTGCGGAAGCGGGAACATCTACAGAAAAGGAGCACAGAAAACCGTTCGAAGACTTAAGTAATAAGCAAAAAAAAAGACGATCTACTTCCTTAGTAGTAGAAAATTTAGAGGAAGAGTTGCAGCACATGTACTTAACAAAATTGATAGACAACGGCAAAAGGAATCTGGCAAAAGTGGTCGAATACCTTTCCAGTAATCCAGAAGCGCTTTCCAAAGTACACGAGCGACTATTCAAAAAGCAGAGCTTAGCTACTGTCTCTGAAGATAAGTGTTTAGCTCTTTATACATCACTCGCGCTCTCGAAATGGAAGTACTTAGCCCTTCGACAATTTCTGAAAGAAGAAAACTGTGCCCCTTTTCCATCTTATCCAAAGCTCGTAAATGCCAAGAAAAGATGTTACCCACCTCAAGAGATTATGCACATTACCGAAAAAGGAGCTCAAATTAAATTGCAGGCGCTATTGGACCACACTGTGGAGAGTATTTTACTAGATGTGAATTCTGTTGATAGGTCTCAAAATGAAGAACTCAAGTTGACCTGGAAATGGGGACTTGATGGTTCTTCGTCGCAGAGTAACTATAAACAGAAAACGTCAAACACAGCTACAGAGTTCGGTGATTCATCAGTAGTCATGATAAGCCTCGTCCCTCTTCGGCTAGTGTCTACTAGCCAATCATCTGTAAATGAAAATATAGTTTGGGAGAACCCCACACCTTGCTCAAATCTGTACTGTCGACGAGTGAAGTTCACTTTTACTTCGGAGACAGCTGATTATATAAAGTCTGAAGAGTCTGAGATGAAAAAACAGCCAATCAGAGACCAGCATTTTTCGGTGAGTCGTTTGTTATGCGCTTAGCGGAGCGCACAAACAAATGAATCATCAATCACAATGCAGGTGCTACCGATAATGCAATAATAACTAAATCACTACCAGAATGACTAGTTGTAAGTACCTATGTGCTATTGAATCTATATATTTAACTAAAAAGAAAGTCAAAACAGCCAAATTAGACATAAAATATAATAATAGTATACTTTGAATTCATTTTAATAGGCAAAAAAAATCATACAATTATGATTTTTTTACCGATCGATTTTTCGCGTGGCCGCAGCTGGCCGCTGCTGATTTATTTTTTTGTGGATAGAGGATGACCCTAGCTATCATACACTGACGCCATACACTCGGCAAATTTGTACAATTGAAGAAAAAAAATAAAACGTGTTTCGCTCCATACAAAAAAATCTAATTTATTTTTTTTCAGACAAACTATCAACTTTAGAAGAAATTCCACAAGAGTAAAAGTTGTCAGGAATATCAAAAGGGGTCATATAAAAAAAAATCGCATCGATATTCCAACTTTGTTGCCTATGTCCACTCATTTTCAATCTGGGCCTACTGTGCGCCGCGGCCGGCATCGGCACCCCCGCTGGCGCATGAGTTTGTTACTGGCGCAGCGACTCGCCTCGTGTTCAGAGCCGCCATCTAGTTTGAATCCCACTATAATAGACCTACTTGCAAAACGCATAATTGACACAATATTCCGTTTTATAAAAAATATCATACAAATTATTAAGCTATGATATGTATTGAAATGCCGTTGGTAGATAAATAATCATAATAATTATACACAAAAAAAACTTTGAATTAGCATTAATACTATAGAAGTATAGACACAAACATTTTAAATCGGGCATATTCAATACAAAATGAGCGTGTCGTCAATGTGCCTCTAACGCTCTTCTAACGGCAGCGGCAGCTGTGCGCCGTCCGCCTGGGGAGACAACCCCTCATGTCCAAAATACACATTACAACATTCTCTCGACGTTCCCATTGTGTCGGAACTGCACCAGCTGCCTGAGCAGCGAGCCACCGACCAGTCATTTGACCTCCAATATACCTACGATAATCACCACTAACGTTAAATATTTATATTGGGTTTCAAGGACATCTTTACTAACCTTGAAAAGCCGAAACTTAATAGTGATTTGTAAACGAATTTTATGTACCTAGTGTACCTACTTAGGTGTATCTACTAGGTAAATATACTAACTACGTATTCTATTATGTTCGGTAGCTCGGGGTAAGTAATTTAAAATGGTTCACGATTTATAAACTAGAGCGTGCAATTCGTTTTTTATTGTAATAATAATTTAACTTCAGGTTCAAAATTATTTTTAAAGACAAGTAATAATACCACGAGATCGTTACGAACGTTAGATGGCATCCGCTCGCAGTGGGAACCCCTCCGAAATATGAATTAATTGACGATCAGGTTTTTGGCAGTATAATACTTTTTGTCCGGCATTGTGTGTGTACCGTGAAGGGTTAAATACTATATTGCCTTCGTGACCGTTTGGAATATGTTTTATCGAAACTTAAGGTAAGTTATAAGAATACGAATAGCAACTTAGCAACAAAATACTGACATTTTGGTAAACTTGCAGCTAACAGTAGAAAATATATATTATAGAATCTCATTTAAATCGTTTTATAATAATCTCAGTCGACCTTCCCTTCCCTTGTATTATCAACAATTATTAAAGAGCGTTGAAATAGCAATTTGAAAAAATATAACACGTGCATCTCGTAGTACAAATTTATTATATAAGGTGCTATAAAAATATCTGCCACGGCTTTAATAGGTACGGTAGTATTGTGTTTATAGATTACAATAGTGAAGAACTTTCGTACCCCGGAACAGTTAATTAAATTTTAGAAAACAAAATTGTTAAATTAACATTGACTCTATTCTGCGTAACGTGGTTCACAAATTACGTAAATTCGGTGCGGAGCGGCAACAGCTTAGGTCACGGGATGGTTTTATACTAATAAATCAATTCAAATTTATACGTTATTTTTTTTGTATGAAAAAAAATATGATAAATAATCAATAATTTATCTATACTATTGTAATCTATAAACACAATACTACCTCCCATTAAAGCCGTGGCAGATGTTTTTATAGCACCTTATATATATTAAACTTATTCTTCAATTAAATGAAAGCTTGTAAAAAGTTTTTTGATTTCATTGAATAGACGTAATAATTACCAACCATTTTTCATTTTAGGAGCTCATTTTACGAAGCTCTACTGGGAATCGGGTTCATGTTTTAGGGTCTGATATAACCTAACATGAAAGGCACCAATTCTAACTTCACCGTGTCGAGGTTCTTAAATAGTTTTCAATTCCAATCACAGGCCGAAAACTTTCCTGTGCTTTTTGTTATATGTTGCAAAGGGATCCAACATATTTTTGACGACAATAATATAGACTTGATTGGCTAGCGTAAAAGTAACCCTTAAGGATACATATTGATTTAAATTCCATTATTTATCTAGGTCTTTTGATTCTAATCAGCCTCCTGGTACAGAAATTAGATCGTGGATGTATTGACATACAGACTAGTCATAGACCGCGTCAGGCAGCTGATTCCACTCAAGTAGACCGCTATACTGTTCAGGAAAACTTACCAAGGCTGGAGGCCCAGACATAGTTGGTGAAACTTTAAATTTTGCAAAGAAATTTCTTTTTATAACCTCGTACACAGTTTTTTGGTTCACGCAGTTTCTTTTTACATCCTATCCTTTATGAAAAGTATTTTAATTTAATGAACGATTGGATTCGTCTGTAATGGACGCACAGGGAATCAACGCTATTCGACTTTACTACTCCTACTCCGCTTTAGTGGTAGTCTAGGGATGTTGTAATTAATATAATGTAGGTACCTATATATATAGCTTTGTTAAAATATAAAAGAGCTTTCTACTACTTTCTGTATTCCTTATTCGTATAGAGTTCGACTGTGTCAAATTTCGCCTAGTTTTCGTAAAAAGGGGCTTCAAGTATTAAATGTACGTATGTGCTACTAAAAGCAAATAGGTAGGTACCTACTTACCCGCCAAAGATCTGTTGAGAAAGTGGTATTGAAAAAAAAACAAAAATGGTAGAGTTCTACTAGTAGCGGAATACCGAAAGCGTTAAAGCCTTTATAAGCCGGTTTTCCTGTAGCTTCTGTCTGAAAAATAAGTACCTGAGCTAAAATGAAAAAAATATGCAATTTCATCTTATAATGATTTAAAATAAAAACTAAAAAGAAGTTTAAAATTTCGGATATTATATATCGAAATAAAAATTCCATAATCAGCGGTATGAGGATGCGCGATTTCGACTGGCCACTAGGCAATGATGATCGCTAGCTAGATAGGATATCTCTTGCGTTCAACCCTTGCACGTTGTACAAGAATCAGCGGCACGAACCAATAGCGGGCCGGCCACACCCCTTGCCCCTAGAGTGCACATGCATCCACCCCGCCTCTTCGCGCCTTACTACTGTACTACGCAACCGTATCTATCAACATGACGGCTGTCAATGACTAAATAGTTTACTATAATTTCAATAGGTAGGTACTAAACGCAGAACAAAAGCCTGGGTCATTACTTCTTGAATTTAATTCCGACCGATTGACATTGGAATAGTGACATTCCGTTCCCTTAAACATAAAACTAGCGCCAAATTAGTTTAAAAATATTTGTTCTTTGTGTTTCTTATGTATTTAATGGAATTGAAATTAATTTAAGACTAGGTTGCCATGCTGCCCTCCACTCGTATTTCTTGCCTTCATACAAACTATTGAATTTCTCTGAGCTACATTATTTTTACAATCAAAAAAAGGTTATTAATGGCAAAAACTGAATAAATATTGTGAGGAAATCTAAAACAACTTAATAAACATAGATAACTGAAAAATAAAATGCCAAGTGCAAAACGAATAAATGTAAAAATCAAAATGATTCATGAAAATCAAAATGATTTTATTTTATATTATTTCTTATAAACGAAAAAAGGCGCTCAAAAACGTTACGTTATAATCTACTACTACTGATTCTAGTTGCTCTGTTCCAAAGTGACCTTTCTATGGGGAAGGTCCAGCAAGAAACGCCATAGGATACTCTTTTAAAAATTAAATAGGCACACTTATTTGTTTGTATTGATTATATGTACGCGTCAAGAAAATTTAAAAGGAAAATGCATACAGTACGTTTTCAACTATGTACTTAATTCGATTCTTTCGAATTTAATGAATTATCCTCAATGTCGGGATTACTTGAGTTTATTGTGAAAAGCGCACAACTGCAGCACGTCATACAAAAAGTAAGTCCTTTGACAGTTCCGTATAATACGTGGCACGTAAAACGTGCGTAAAATCGTGGTACGTAAAATTAATCATAGGCAGCCAAAATAAAACATTTATCTCATAAAACAAGGCGAGTATAGAAAGCCGAAAGAGATCTTTGGTTGTCGAAACGCACTTTATAATGAGACAAGATCGATTTTTAATGGGCCTTTTACTAGCAGGTTTTTAAATTGAAATTCATATCAAATACTCAGGTGTATAATACCTTTAAGCTGTAACAAAATCAAACTTTTATGTTAACGCAATCAAAATAAGTAGCAATTTAAGCTGCATATTTTCAAACTCGCAACTACTCGCGAGGGAATCAAAACCTAAAGGGTACTTCCAGTCGATCTAGAATCTTGAAATTTGGCATGAAGCAATGTTAATAGCACATATAAAGGAAAAATTCCGAAAACCTTAAATTTTTAGTTACATCACACACACACAGGTTTGTACGGGACCCTCGGTGCGCGAGTCCGACTCGCACTTGGCCGGTTTTTTTAATTTGTAGGTAAGAATTAAGCTACTAGATTAGTCATATGAACGCAGGTAATCTCTTTGTTACGCTTTCGCAAGAACATCACTAAAACCAGTGTGAATCCCGAAATAGATAAAAATAAAAAGATTTTTGTCACAGACCAATCTGAACTATGATAATTTGCTTTAAGACAGAAATGACAGGAATAGAAACTACACCAACCAAATTAAAAACCACACAAATTAAATAAATAGATTTTTTAGCTGTTCTATATTATCTACTCAAAAGATCTGACATGATGATACGAGCTTGTTATAAGATATATCAATTAGTTTTTGTAAATATAATTATTATACTAGGTATGTACAATTAGTTGGTAACACAAGCAGCATCAATGTGCGCGGACACCTGACACGGCGCGCCCGCACACGAACTGAGTTATGGCTACCGCGACAGGCGCCCCATTTTAAACTTAATATCGAGGCGCTTTACGGTCGTTGTTACGCGTATTTAACTGTTACAGTATGATCAAATGGATCAATATAAACATTAAATCCTGAGTCTAAAATCACTGCGCATGAAAAGAGGGTACTGAGGAATGGCTATCTGAAACCTAAATAAAAAAATAGCCATTTAAGCGATACAAACTATAGTACAATTTTGATCATATTAAAATCTATCTATATTTTTAATGTATTCTGTAACAAATTATATTATATAGGTATAATATTGTAATTTTTTTTTTATTATTATTAATTAGTCTTTATTTAATGTAATTTATGGGAGAATTTGTAATACCTGGTATCACTATTTACGCACACAGAGACATTGATGTATAGTGTAAAACGACGTCTGCACGCACACACACTTGGCATTGGGGTCTCGTCTCTTTGTTATGATTGTAGGGCGACGCTCCATCTAGACATTATATAATCAAAGGGTCACTGTAAAATCTCCACGAAGCAATATTTTGACCACAATGCGTTGTGGCAACAAAAAATACCACGAGACGTTCGGACTGTTTGAGTACAAGCTAAATTAGTCCGAAGAGTTTGCCAGTTAAAAGTAGAGTCATTGAGAAGTTATGATTACATTAAAATCATTCCATAGAACAATATATGATATTATTATATGAGGGCAGCACATCTAAAAACGTAAGTTCTATCATAATATTTCATAAATATCCAAATATAGTCGCACTTTAATGTCACAACAGTGTTCTCAACATATCAAAAACACTGCCGCTCTCTCAAATCTTACGAGCGACGCGACGACGCGCGCAAGGTCCTTTTTTCGCACAGTCTCTACTTATGACAGGCCAATTTCGGCTTTGTCGGACAAAAAATTTTCTTTCGATGAAGGTAATTTCAAGCCAAATTTTCCAAATTTTATGTACGTGGTGAAGAAGTGCATTTTATTAATGCGACAGATTTCAGCGAGTCTCATTATGTGTAAGTATTTCCGTCTCCATGTTTTTACTATTTTCTAAAATGAGCCAACAAATGGTAATTAATATGAGAAACCCATAAGTCCCAGAATCGCTCTAGAAATTCCCCAATTAGCATCGTGGTCGCCCCTTGGAATTGCGTTCGGCTAAGAAAATGCGACGCGTACCGCGTTAAGTGCGCGACCAACTTAATTCGACGTTTACACGGCAACACTTATTAGTGACAATCATTTGGACTGTTGCACACTACGACACTTTCTTTGTTAGAAGATTGTCTGCATTTCGCAATAAATGTCCGACCTGTCTGAAACTCTCGAATCTGTGGTTTAGGAATAGTATCGTAGTATAAAAGTAGCCTTACCCGACACATTGACAAGGATTTTAGGTTTGAAAAATACCTACATTAGACCACATCTGGTATTTACCCAGCAATTTACGGTAACTTTGTAGAGTACGCTACGAGCCGAGGTACTTACTAAGTTAAGAGGAACTATGCAATATACCTAACGGATTAACTCAAAGGCACAGTAAGACCTTGAGTCAGTTTGGACACAAAATTTTTGCTCGCGTCTTGTACGTTTCTTTGCAAGATGCGACAAAAAATTTTGCGCTATCATAAATTAATGATCAAAAAATATATTAGTGTAAAGTATGTGTCTGGTAACAAAATAGCAGTGCAGTAGATATGACATCGGCACGGCAGGTGCACAACGCGGTTAATTCATTTCCCGGACAGGTCCACGCGTCGAACACGTGCCGATCGCCGCCTCTCTCTCGCCCCTTAACCCCCCTGCAGACTTTCTGAAAGCGAACTAAACCTTTCTCGGCGATGCATCGTGCAAACTCGTTGAACCCTTTATTTGTAAGTGAATTATGGGTGTTGCATAAAAAGTTACAGCTTTTTAGTCATTTAATACACGCGCCGAACACGAGACCCAAAACGAAAGTAAACTAATTAATACATGACATATACATAGGACCATTAACCTTTATAATATAAAAAGTACCACAACACTATTTCAAAATATATTTTAGATAACTCATAATAAATGCTAAATTGAAGAAGTGCGCTTTAAAACCGGAATATATTTGTTTTTTTTTTTAAATGAACGAAGCATGTTATTTTTTTGCTAACTTGCCAAATATAACATGCTTTGGTATAAACCACGTGGAATTAGTTTATACCAAACATGGGCATTTGTTTTTTGTTACACCCTAAGAAATATCGTCGCGTTAAAGAGGCGGGGTGGCGGCGCGGCGATGCAAGTTGTAAAATCGATGCGATGCAGTTGTAGAGCGTAAGTCGCCTACGTTCAAAAATAGCATGTGACGAGACGTCGTTAATTTGTTAGAAAGCTTTTTTTTTTGTTGTGTCTTAATGAAATCCGTAATGTTTGATGTAGTTAAGGGCATGACGAAAATGATACTTTGAGTGTTATTTTATAGCTAATTTATGAAAAACGTTCCTAATATCAATTTTAGTTTATACGTAGTAACAGTAGGTATAAACCTAGGAAATGACACTTTACACGTTATTGAAGTAAAATAATATACTTTAAAACTAAGCGAAGGTATACTCGTTATTATTAATCTCAGTCACTGTCTGTCTCAGGAAGCTGCTCTACTTTGCAGAAAATTGTGTGCGAAATAAGTACCTCCATGTATGCTTTATAAAATATAGAGACACATATTGTATTCTCATCCGTACCATATCCTCAGCTACATACATAATAAAGGTACATGAAAATAGTATCAATGACCTTTCACTGAGAGCAACAGTTGCAAGTACTAGGGGTGTCACCCTACACTAACAGCTCTCCTTACCCTTTTACAACAACAACGCCCCTAAAGTTTTGCAGTTTTATTACACAAAAAAATCTCGTAGCGGTAGTGAAAACAATTTTTATTTTGTTACAACATTATTCGCAGTTTCTGCTAAGAGAATTAAGTAGTTGATTTCACCGTGCTCATTTTGCTAAGATAACACAGATTTATCGAACGTAAATCGTAGATTATCTTTTTTTAGCTTTTCACCTAGGATTAATATATTAGATTTTTGAAAAGACGTTTCTTGAAAACTTCAATTCGACTATGTTCCGAAGACCTAATATGTCTCCAAAATTGGTTTAAAACGAGCGCATGCTCATTCTTTCCCCACCGTTACAAATTCTACTCGTGTAAACAGAGACAGAAAATCCTTTTGTGGTTCTATCCTTGTTCGAGAAGATTCTATGGAATATTCTAAGAATTCTCATTCGCTAATTGTAAACGGAGAACGAACATGCGAACAGTTGTCTAGAGCATTCTTTCATGTTGAGTCGTGTTCACTTTTCGGATTGGTTTTAAAACAAAGTCAACGAAAACTCTTGTTTTAGCTCTAGCAATTTTTTCAACTCTCTAGCACAGAGCAGCGATTGCCAATTAATAGTCGCGTAATGTCGAAAGTAAGTTCGTAAAATAAAATCGAGATTAATTAAAAATTACTACCAATATTCAATAGATAGCTCCATATTCAGTAATCTATCAGCCTTAGAACATAGTTCATCAATAGCAATTCGGTGCGCTTTACAATCTATCATCCAACTATGACTTCGATACACACCTCAATTATAAAACCAACTCTAAAGAAACATGATTGTGAGTAATATCATCTTTAAGGATTTTAGTTCGTTTTAGATTTTAGTTATTTGGATGATAGTTACAATTTGGATAGGCTACATGATTATGAAGAGAACGTTAAATAATAATTTATCAATTTTTTAAACTATAAATAGACATAATTGCCTAGGAAATTATTAAATATAGAAAAGTCATGACATTTTTACAGCGCAGATTTATTTATTTAGTCCGAACGGAAATGAATCTGGAAGACACGGAAATGGCAGGGAAGCAAAGCGGGCTCTAAGTAATAAAAATAAACAAATTGAACAAATCAAATCGCCATGGAAAATGTTATAAGAACAGGTGCGCCGAGGCCTATTTTAAAACCTGTGGCCTATAAAGTAACTATACTAGCTTTATTTTAGTTCTGACTTTATATTTTAAGGCGTCGCGCGAATGTAGACCCTTTTTGGTTTCGAGCAAAAAGCTATTTAATTAGGGACACTGATTATGATAAAAGGTGGGTCCAAAGTTAGCAGCTGGCTCACGATGACGACTTTGAAATTTAAAAGCAATATGTGCTTCTTATTGTACTAGAACCTAGAACACAAGAACACACATGACATACGTCCTTGTGCCAAATGACCATAATCAGAAACAATTTTGAACATCTAAAATACTACCATATTTTTTAACATATTGCATCTAAAAGTACAGCTACTTTGGAAGCTCAGCCCTGTGACCTACTCGTGGTGCAATCAAACAATATAGTTGATTTGTCGACCCTCCTCGTTGCTAGTTAACGAGTCCCCTCACCACGCGACTAGTAGCTATTCTTCAGAGACTTTGTGCAAGTATTATATTATCAGCGGCGCAGCAGTCAATTGATTGCACTCAATGTATCAAAGAAAACTAGATAGCAGATATCTACTATAAATATATATTACCAATTTAAGTAAGCGGCGATTTAAGAAATCTGATTATAGCTGATCTGAGAGATGGCTTTAGTGTGTTTCTCAAATACTATATAGGTAGGTATAACAAAGGAGATATGAAAATGAGCCTTAAGGGAATGGAGAACTCCGGTGGATTAAGACGGCGTTCCCATGGTGCAGAAATCTAAGAACATTTCTTTGGAAATAAAAAAATAGTTATGTTTAAACTTCAAAGTAGAAAACAAACTTTTGATACCACACCATTGTGATTTGACTATTTTAGTTTGCATCGGATCATACGGAATGAGGACAGCAATGTTTTATTCAGATGCGAATCTAAACTAGCCTCAAGGGTCGATGAAAACTAGTTATGACAATGCAAGTATGGACGGTTTGATTCAAAAACTATGCATTACCAATACAGAATTATTTATTTATCCCTAAGTTAGGCAACCCAATGTTTCTGGTAAGAATCTAGTTGGATGTTTCGCACGAATTATCTATACTTAAGTAAATAATTAATTGACTACCAAATACAAAGTCAAACAATCAACAGCAGAACTGCAACCATGTGTGAGCAGCTATGAGACCACTTTGAATTGGAATCTCAGAATAATAGTCCAATCTTGCTAGTGACTACAGACTGACCGAGTACTTAAAGCTCTCTTGATATCAATCGTACTAATAGATGTTCTAATAGGAAACTAGGAATTTATAGACGACAATGGTAGAAGCTACACATAAAAAGTTAGCGGAACAGAAAGGTTCAGTATAAAGAGATTTAAAAAAAAAGTTTTCGACTTTAATATAGCCTTAATGGTTATAGTGGCCTTTTATTAAAAATAATAATGAAGTATGACTTTTTCTGCATTTTGTAATAACTCAATATTGAAGAATAGTGAGACTTTTTTAATTTTAAACAACACTAATAACGATCGTTTGCCACCCCCTAGCGCTTTTAACGTTTCCATTAGTCTGAGCACGCTCAAAAGTGCAGGAAAAAGTACGGTTTAATTTTTGATTTTCAATAAAATTTAATAACGCTTTGTAAATTCGATGTTAAAAGGTGTCAATAAGGATGTTAGCAAGGTTATAAAAAGTAAAAAACTATTTTTTCATTAGTTAGATGATAGAGAACTATTAGATACGAATTTGTGTTTTTTCACAATATAAGTAATTAGTGCTCGCTCTTCAGTTCCCTTTGAACCTTACAACTTGATTAACCGGGCAGTATTAATATGGACCAGTCCTTATAAGGACCACGATTGATACATTTAACACTTAGACCGGCCCATTTCATAAATGGGTAGTCTGTTTAAAAAGGCTTTAGATAGTTTCTACGTGATAAGTTTCTAGATTTCTACGTGTACTATTTGGAGAACCTAGTCTTAGAGCACCCTGATCCAAACAGTTTAGGTTTGAAGGGGATAAGCGAGCGTACAGCCTAGAGCATAAAGCCTCCATTTTACCCTTAGTGTTAGGTTACTTCAGACCCCAAAACAAATAGCCACGCGGAATGGGGAGCTGTTGATCAAATATGATAAAAAAGCTTTAGCTACAGTTCATCTGTTTTATCATTTGATCCAATATAGGGTAGTTCATTTTTAAACTAAGATTGGCTAAGTGTTTTAATATTAATTTATGAATAGTTTATTATGAATTAAACTTACAATATTTACAATTATATAAAAACAAGGCCTACACGAGAAATAAGAAAAATTATAAACTAAATAAAACTAAGAACTAAAATAAGGGCATCAAAAAATTCATCCACATCGCTGCCGACTGGGAGTGTGCCCGAAAGGCTGGCAGCATTGCCACGTTGTATGGCAATGCTTATTCGCTGACCTAGGTAGAAGCCAGCCTTTGGGTTACGCGCGAAGTGTCAACCAGGCGTTTGGATAAATCTTAAAAAAATCTGTGTGCACTCAGACCCCAAGGACCAAGGGTCTCAACCCCAAACGGCTCGAATATATTATTATAACTTACTAGCTGTACCCGGCATGCGTTGCAATGCAAATTTTTCTACCTAGCACCTGCCTACTACCTACCTACAAGCACTTAGGGGTATGAAAAATAGATAGTAGCCGATTCTCATACCTACTGAATTATATGCATATAAAATTTCATAAAAATCGGTCAAGCCGTTTCGGAGGACTATGGTAACTAACATTGTGACACGAGAATTTTATTTATAAGATATAACTTCCAACTAGGTTGGTATATTTCCGCCGCTTGAGGTATCCTAGTATTTTCATGCTAGGATGTGATTCATACGAGGATCATTCATACGAGGATAGTGATTCATCACATGGCCTAATTTATGCGGGCCATAAGTATACGTGTGTATAGAGCGGGCATTATTAACAGAGAGCGCATTACTCAAGTATCCCATAACTAAATATCATATCAGTATTGTTTAAACAAATTATGCTAGACTAGCTGTGCCTGCGACTTCGTTCGCGTGGATGACGAAACTTATCAATGAGTTTTTAACCGCAAAATTAAGTTTGTTTTTTTATTGTTTATACTTTTCCGGGATAAAAACTACCCAGTGTGGTGCCCAGGATAATAAAGAATAATTATACCAAGTTTCATCGTAATCGAACCGGTCGTTTTTGCGTGATACCTGAACAAACAGACAGACAGACAAAAATTTTTTTTTTCACACTTTTGGGTTCGGTGTCGGTCTTGTAACACCCCCCGCCATTTATTTTTTTGGTATTTTTAATGTACAGAATTTTCACTTCTACAGATTTATTATAAGTATAGATTTTTGATAACTACTAGAATTCTAGTTATAAAAAAAGATAGTTTAGTTCCAATGGGGTTTTTTATACTGGGTTGTGAGTAATTTGACAGAGGCAAGAAACTCTACAGAACAGAAATACGCAATAAGCAGGTACAGTCACGAGCAAAAATATGTATACACAATATAGTCCAGTCAAAATAGACAAAAAAACCTTTGTAAGTCTGCATTAATTCGCATAGAGCTGAAAATTGGTGGAGGTCTCAAGTACACCATTATAAATGAAATATCAAAAGTCCCAAAAGATCTGACTTGTGCAAAAGAAGTTACACAAGGTCAAATGTCAATAATATCACCTTTTCGCATTTTCCTCATAAATGGCAAGTATTATCGCAAAAAATAGGTCAGACAAAAGTTGTAGATCATGCAATTATCTACAAAATTGTCTCCATACTTTTTCCCTACGGATCACCATTCCGTAGATAGCGTGATGACAAGGATTGAAGAATATATGTATCATAGTCATATTCTACATCATATGCACACATTTCCGGCACCACCTATGAGGTAGTGTACGAGGCGCATTTTTAGGGTTCCGTACCCAAAGGGTAAAAACGGGACCCTATGACTAAGACTTCGCTGTCTGTCCGTCCGTCTGTCACCTAGCTGTATCTCAAGAACCGCGATAGTTAGACAGTTAATATTTTCACAGATTATGTATTTTTGTTACCGCTATAACAACAAATACTAAAAACAACAAAAAACCTAGTCAATGGTACGGAACCCTTCGAGTGCGAGTCAGAGTCGTGCATGACCGGTTTTTTTTTTAACCTGTTATGGATACCTAAAAATGCTCCTCGTAAACTACCTCATAAGTGGTGCGGAAATGTGTGCATATGATGTAGAATATGACTATGATACATATATTCTTCAATCCTTGTCATCACGATATCTCCGGAATGTTGATTCATAGAGAAAAAGTATTGAGACAATTTTGTAGATAATTGCATGATCTACAACTTTTGTCTAACCTATTTTGGCGATAATACTTGCCATTTTTTTTGACGGGCCTGTTGGTCTAGTGGTTAGTGACCCTGACTGCTATACCGGAGGTCGTGGGTTCGATTCCCACCCAGGACAAATGTTTGTGTGATGAGCACGATCATTTGTTCTGGTTGTCTGGGTGTAATTTATCTATAATATGTATGTATTTAGAAATATATAAGTATGTTTATCAGTTGTCTGGTTACCATAACACAAGCTCTGCTTAGCTTGGGATCAGATAACCGTGTGTGAGTTGTCCCAGAATATTATTATTATTATTATATTATATTTATGAGGAAAATGCGAAAAGGTGATATTATTGACATTTGACCTTGTGTAACTTCTTTTGCACAAGTCGGATTTTTGGGGACTTTTGATATTTCATTTATAATTATAAGAACTCCACCAATTTTCAGCTCTATGCGAATTAATGCAAACTGAAATGTATATTTTGACTGGACTAATAGCGAAATTGTAAAACAAATTAACTGATATTTTTAGGCTGAAACTGAAAAAGATAAATATGTAGGTACATGATTAAGGAACTGTTTTCAATAATTTCTTCAAAACACGTTTTACAATATCAATCTAGAATTAAAGAGAAAATTAGTTAAACATTGGAGAGTGTACTATACACATTTTTGCTCGTGACTGTAATTACCTATTTATTGTGTTTTCTCCATTTTCTTCGGCTTCGCCTATCGTATATAGGTTGGTAGGTGTGTTACGTCATCACTAGACTAGCTAGTTAGTTCAAATGACTTTACCGTTAAACATATAAGTAGGCACATACTATAGGTGATTAAACCCCTGTAGAGTTTATAGGCATCAACCAATATCTTATTGTCATTTTTACGTAATAGGTAGGTAGCTACGTAATAGGAATTAAGTTTATCATACCAATAGTTAGATAGAATGCATTATAGATGTATACTTGGTTTTATTATAGTTATGAATACCTAGTAGGAAGGAAATAGGCGTGCTTTAGAACATTGCATAGGAGTAAATAAACACTACCAACTTTTGGAGTGTCTTATATAGTTCACTCTTTACAGTCACACATGCCCGAATGTGAAGTGTGAACCTTAATTAAAGAGGTGTTTTTCCGCAGAGAAGCCTATTTAATCAACCCATGTCATTTTCTTTACCATTCTTGGAAGTGAATTCGAAATAGTGGCGCCATTAAAGAGAATTGCGCCGCGCACACCTGGCAGGCCTGCCCAGCATGTTGAAAAGCACGACTTGGAAGGACTGAGATTGGAGTACAGGGTCTCACTCCCTCTTGTCTTGGTACGGAGTGATCGCGCCTGGCTGGCGAAGGTCGCTGTTTGCACCTCAGGATGGCAACATTTCCCTCTACCACTCGTCGGAATCGTCTCCTGATAGGTTCTGTAAGACAAGGACGCGAAATCCCACGCAATCGTTTTCGTAAGGAGTCTGCCCATGCCGCGGGGCTTTACACCCACCGCTCTAGAAGGGTCCCTCAATGACCGGGGCCTGCCGCAGCCGCGCCGAACATGCTTTAGTGATCCCGCGGCTCCGGCTAAAGGCAAGACATAGGAAAAGTATAGGTACCTAATATACTAGTAACTATAGTACTGATATCAATTTATGAATAAACTTATTATTAAAAGGAATATAGATTTTTATAGGTACCACCTACCTAACGATTGGTCAGTTTAAAACTACACCCCATAAACCCATCATTCTTTTGTCAACCCAACCCTATCAATTGTAGTTGAATCTGGACGGAATAGGTAGGAAGGAGCCTACTATTACTGGTAGGTATATTACAATGTATATTCATTTTACATAATGTTTAATTTAATTTGAATCTCTTTTGTTTTTGTAGAGTTTTTTAAGTTTTTACACCTATATAATATTCTGTTTTCTGTGTATCTATATAATACAACCTATACCTAACTTGTATGACATACCTATTTATGTAGTGGAAACTCATTATTAATGTATGTTATATGTTACTAAATAAATAAAGTAAATACCTAGTCGCGTAGATAGGTAGTAAAAGTTAACAGATAGGTATGTAGCCTTTGGTAAACTAATTATTGTTAAGTAAATACCTACCTCAGTTTTGATGTCATTGTTGATTCCTACTTATCTTAAAAACTATAGTTATACACAGTAGGACCAGCAGGTTTTCCTTGTATAAGCTCAAATAGAAAGAGTACCTAGGTACCTAACTACTTAGTTTGTGTTAGGTTCTATATGCCTACGGACCTGGATGTTAATTATGTAGGTCTAAACGATAATAATGAATTGTACGTTGGTTGGTAACTTGTGCATAGAGCAAGACATACTATGGACTATGGTACCTATCTGTTTCCCTATTCACTAAATCAGACGTTAAGTAGGCAGGTACAATAGTATTGCCTAAATTTCTATTTAGCTACAGTATAATAGAGACCATACTAATAACCTAACGAAAACGATCAACCCACTCACGGACTAGACATAGCTTACATACCTACAGTTAAAGTGGTTAAGTGTGGAATTATCGACTACATCGACATAATGTTTAATTAGACACGGGTAGGTACCCTATAATGATAGCCGCCATCACCTGTTGATGTTAATGCACTAAAACCGGCGACATACTTATTGGACTCTCCGAGTCTTGCCAATAAGATTCGTGAATTATGAATAAACTCACTTACCTATCGTCGTAAATGGGGGATACGTCCCCAGATGCACCCTGGGACAAGTCACCGTCCATGTTGCGAGGTAAAGCAGTTGGATATTGGGGTCGGGAACTCGGGCGTTGCGCGGCGTTTACGATATGGAAAACGGGCACACGGAATAAACCGGTGCGCGCGTGCAGCGAGTACTGAGCGGAGTGCGCGCGCGAGCGTAGGTAGCTCTTTTCGTTCGGTCGTCGGTCCGGACCGAGTCGTCACTCGTCAGTCGGTCGCCGGTCAGCGGGCGGGCGGGGACGGAGGGGCTTCAACTCCCGCGCCCCGCCTGCGCGTCTCCACGGCAACGCCGTTGCCGCCAAGGCGCGCACGTGGTATTCTTTGAGGTGTAGAGCACAAGTCGCACAAGAATATAATATGTAACTTACGATACGATTCTTGTGGTGTAGCGGCCGGCCGGCCGTTTGTGTAGGTATCGCCATTATGCAATCCACGTTGTTCCATTTATTATGACTAATGTTATTTATGAGTTCTTTTACCTTAAAATTCTCAAACTCAACTTTAAGCAATCAATTTCTATCTGTCACTATTTCATTCCTTAAAGTGACAGAAAGACAGCATGGGAATTAACAGCGACTTAAAACTAAGTTGTGAATCAGTACCTACCTATTCAGCCAATAAATCAATCAGATTCTACCAAGAAAAACTGGGTAAAGTAGGTACTGTACTGTTGGTAGGCAGGCAGGTTGTCTCTACGTACGGCCGGCCGGCCGGCGCGCGTGCCGGGTATCGCCAGAAGGTGATTTTTGCAATTAATGATGATTACCTATATCACATTTCAACATTTCTTAAACTATGGATTGGTAGGTATGTATCAAAAGTACGGAGTGAAACTCCCCTGGTTTCACTTCGTAGTGTTAACATAACGTAGGCCGGCGCACCTCACGGGCAGGCGTATCCGCGTATGGTACCTATGGGCTATGGCAGTAGGTTCAAGGTTGTCGCTAGTCGCGTCGCGCGTAGTTAATCACCAAAGCTTCTCTTCTGTGATTTTTGCAACGAATGATGATTATGAATAGCAATTAGTTGACTCTGGTTTCCAAAATAATCGTAGGTAACGTGTTTTATTTTGCTTGTTGAATAAATTGGTGGCATTATTTATTCAATGGGTATTATGTTGTCGTAAGCGACATGTTGACAACCATAACGTCCCGCACCATTCCAGACAGCGACATAGTTACCCGTTAGAAGAGGGCAGCAATGTTTTGGCAAATATCACGTTAGGGTCAATTTATACTACAGGAGAGCCCATATTATGGAGATTCGAAGCGTCAATCTAAAATATAATTTAGCATTTCATCGTAATGCTCATATTAATTATTCCGAGATAAATAATCGGGTGGTGTTCCCGATTATTTATTACGCGAACGCGAACTTAAATTACGCATATTATTTTGTTTAATTTATTTTTACCTGAGTGACATGATATCACCCAGATTTTGTAACTCGATCACTGTAAGGGTAAATTCTTACTGAAGTTAGAGAGGTGGGTGTGAAAGATTGGATTTCTGGGTAGGAAAAGGTGACGGGACAACCTGGACGTTTATCGTATGGGCTGGTTTGAGGTGGCGCAGGACAAGGATATTAGGTATGTGGTAGGATTTGGGAGAGGCCTTTGCCCAGCAGCGGGACAGCACAGGTTAAGGAAAAATGCAGTTCGTATGGAGCTATGGAAATTATCAAGCTAAGAACATCGAAAAAGTATTTGTAACATAATGTTATTAATAAGAAAATACGTAACACTTCGATATATTTAAAAAGAACCAAATAATTAATGTACGATTATTATTTTGTGACACGCTGAATCCTTCGATGGAATCAACTGAACGCGCAGTAGGTCTAGCAAGAAACTTATAGAATAGGCACCTACCTGGAACCGATTGCTCACATGTAAACAATCTTGATTGAGTATTGATTGTACTGCTGTAGGGTAAAGCAATAACTCAGTAAGGTGCCTACATACTGTTTCTAGGTTACCTACTTTAAATACCGAGAAACGCCCTTCCCTACCTGCCTGGATCTAGGCGTTGACTTTTCTTTAGAAACACGCCGTTCCTACTAATTGACCTAGTTTACAAATAAGTAATAATATTTCCTTAAAATCGATAGCGCTTCGCACTTTCTTCGATATGAACTTTAATGTTAGAATTTTCATTCAATGGGATATGTAATATTTGATGAGTGAACTCAATTTAGTAACTCTACCTATAAGCATCCTGGCATGACATTAGGTTAGTAGAATTTTTGAGTGACATACCGGCTCGCTCAGACGTCGTCGCCGTGTCGTGTCGGACAACGGACCGTGTAGAGTTCTATGAATAACCTTAAGTAGATGCAGTTACTGTTGCATTAGGGCATGAGCAGGACCGACCTAACATCGACCTTCACCTATCGTTTACCAAACATATTATGTTATATCTATGTTTACGCATAAATATAAGAGAAGAGTTTATACTCATATTTATATGTGTTAACCACGTGTCACATGCATGATATTTATTAAATCATAACTATAGACGACTACATCAAAAAGTGCTCGACTATCAAATTATGGTCATCCCTATTATAATTTAAATATTTTTGTATACGTTAATGGAAGCTTTAACCAACCTGAATATCGAACATACCTACTTTCTTTTTTAAACTGTTCACCATGACCAGAGAACGCGTGGGCCTTAATATACTTTTTTCTAAAAAGAAAAGAAGAAAAATGCATACAACACCATTTGTATTCCGACACTAGCCTAAACAGACATTTTACAAAACAACAAAAGTAGTTTCACAATATTGCGACCAGAACAAAAAGTTATGGTTTGATATCAGAATACGGATACTTATTAAAGGAAAGCTAAACACACTAATTTCGGGAATCACACATCACTCAGAATATTAGATCTAACGGCGAACAATAGCAAATAGGCCCCTCATTCATTCATATTTGTATTAAACAACCTGTAGGCATACCTTTCAGCACTGAGATTAATAATATTAAAATTATTTAAACATATAATTTGCACATAAATCTTTATGTATGGTATGGTTAGATAAATCCATGCTACCGTCAGAATATACGGCGCATACGATACTTGGAAAAGATAATCAGCTTTAAAAATAAAGTTTTCCTTTTGAGGGACACGTGTTCACGTAATTTAATGCAAAATGTCTAGAATATCCTCTTTAAAGGCAGGATATTAAAATTTATGATACCATATTATTATAATCTACTCGCTGAAAAGTTTTCTATACTTATCCGTAAAGAAAGCAAAGATCTCGTCTTTGGTTCAATCCGATTAGGCTACCTACGTTTTCTTTGTTGGATATTACATTGATTATACAAGATTTTAAAAGAGCATTTTTCTATGAAAATCCGTTTTCAGACATTTGATAATAATTTATGAGAGAGTTTATTATTTTGTATAAAATGTTTTAAATTTAATTGAGAAACTCTGTAGGTAAGTTACACATGCAATTATTCTGAACACACTACCAACGCTTGTAAATGAGCTACGGCTAGCTAACAAACAATTATTTCAGAGCGAAAGCTTTGTTTAGTTGAAACTTTTATAAATAATTAAACCATTAGAAACAAAATAATTAATTAAAATCAAAAGTACAACTTATGTGATATTTACTCTAATCAAAAATCTTAAAATAAGTATTTAATTGGAGAAAAAACTTAGAAATTCACATCACTTACTTAATCAAAATACTAATAGGAAATGGAGAGTCGTTGGCCAAAATGTTGTGTTGCTGTGTCACGTTTATCTATTAATTGAAAGCTATTTACATGTTCTTTTTTTAATTTTAAACATAAAATAAAACCTATTTGTGTTCGACAGTATGTTCGTTATAACTCAAGAAGGGGTGGACCGATCTTTATTGTTATATTTGTCTACAACCCGTATGGCAGAATAAACTGCGCGGATATCCTAGAACTTATTATAAAAGTAATTTCATAAATTCTAATGATTTCCTTAATTATGTGAGTTTACGATTTGGATTTTGACTGGACGACCACTTGAGTGGTGTCATTAAAATGGAAGTAGGTTATTAAAGAAGCCTATGTCCTTTCTCAGGTTTACTCCATACCAATTGCAATCAGAAAACGTAACATAACATAATAGTAATATTTTTAACTAATTTATCCATGAAGTACAAATAAATACAAATTTTACGACATATTTTTTTCTGTGAATTTTCTTTAGATTTTTTTGGAAGAGATCTACTAGTTAGCGACATTCTGTCGTTAAGGAAGGTAGAGCCACGTTTGTCATGAAAGACCGAGCTAACACTAGAATGTGGTGGAATGTTTTAGTTGATTTGTGTTGACAGTAAGTAGGTGGACACGGTAAGACACGGTTATACTTTTCACGTTTACGTTGTACTCCCTATACATTATATTCAATTTAAGACATTCTTCCTTGGCATCGATTTAATAGAGCGAGAACCAGGGACCAAATTAATATTGAACAAACTAATATTGGCAATTTTCATATTCGATTAGTCTCAAATACTTAAGATAAATTCAATGAAAGGAGATTTATTATCTCCACCCACCAGTATTAAAATCATTGAAGTATTATTTTTCAGCTTCGATTTAAATCCACAATATTGTTTTTCTCAGAAAGCCAATATTGTAAGTCGGCCTGGGGTACTTGGAGTTCTAATTCTCTAATTGTGAAGAACTACTAGAGAAGAAGAATGTTAAATCAACCTTTTTCGGAAGTCGGTAACTTAATTACCTATCTATTTTATGGCTATATCCCTTTGATGGAATTTCCCGTGTTTCGAAAAGCACGTTAAACAGTAGGTCCAGGCTGTCATACATAGATCTTTGGCAGTCGTTAAGTCAATTTTGACAACCAGTCTTACTATGGGATTCTGTGTTTCCCAGTTAAATGAGTTGTGGAGGTCAGATAGGCAGTCGCTCCATGTAAAATACGGTATTCAGCTGAATCCGGTATGACTGGTAGCCGACCCCAACATAGTTGGGAAAAGGCTCGGGAGATGATGATCCCTTTGATGGAATTTGAAAAGAAAAACGTAAAAACAAACACTATACTCAATTTAACGTTTTTAAAATTAATCTGATTTGTCATCCTACATGTTTGGCATTTGGTTCTTAAAGCTTTTGAACCAAAGTACTTCGAAACGATAAACGAAGGGGACTAGAGCTTCAATTTCGGCTTAAACCGAAATCAAGGCTGCGGCCGCGGAACACTTGCTTCCTATCAAAAGTTTTTAAGCTGGCATATCATTGTCATAGCAGATAAAACTACGCATTTGCTGGCGTTCATTGATATCCTGCACCTAGTCAGAATAGGCGAGCGTTTACGGTGCCTACCTGTTGCATGCCCCGTGCCGTACGGAACAGAGCGCCGAAATATCCCAGCTCGTATTTCGTTGCTATGGCAACGGAGCAGGGCGGCGCGCGCTTATCGAATATGTGTATTCGTTCTCAAATTTTATTACTAGCTTAGGTACTATTAAATAATTATTGTATAAAGAGGTTATACAATAATTATTTACCAATAAAAAAAAATATTGTTTACTCTTTTAAGCAAGGGTTTGTTTTTATATGTTCATCTATACTACTTACAATAAAAAGAAGTATTGACGAGGACATGCATGATTTACAATAATTTCGAATACACTACTATAATAATCACGGGTTTTATAAGAAAACAACGGAGTGGTAGAATCACCTACACAAGGAAATTAAGTTAAGTAGCTAATCATAATTTCTCATATTTTTTTTTTGGTTAATTATAATCCAGGGATAATGAACAATTGATTTACAGTTTTTTCTTTCTGAGATAAACAAGCTGTGTAGGTGGAAACTCCCGGAAACTGTCCTATTTACGTTTCAGTTTCTAAGCAAGCAAACAACAAAGACAAATCCTTGACGCCAACAGAACAAAAGAAGTGTCCACATACATAAGCACCATACCTATATAATGTATAAGTGTGTGCTTAGTGTATTAAAGCAGTTCACCTTTTGAACTATTAACTTGTAGAGTTTCTGGACGTATTTACTTGTTATGGGGACAGAATGTTCCAGGGACGTTACGATGGGTCCTGCCAGGATGGCGGCTGAATGGCGGGAGAGTCGGCGCCTGCGCGAAGGTCTATCGATCGGCTTGAGGCACGTGGGCGCTCCTCCGCTCGCGCCGCGCCGCCGAGGGTCGTATCTACCCGGTGGTCACGTGTCGAGGCGCGCCCGTGTTCCTACGTTCAACACCTACACCATCTTTCCGCGCGACATCCTTTATTCCATCCCGCTAACCTGTCACTTTCATTCCTGGCTTTTTGATTTTATGTTTTGATCTTTTATCAAAGACGTTCATAATAGGTTTTAACAAAATTTAACATAACAACATACCTACCTACCAATATCGGCATGAAAATAATATTGTAGAATTTGATCAATATTTCCCAAAATAGGTTATACCCCAGAAACTTTTCCAGCGCCACCCACACCGATAACATTTAAGTAGGTAAGACTGTTTAATAAATTGTCGGCATTTATGTGGGTGTAAATAAGGTAAATACCTTCTTTACCCCTTACTTATTATTGACAAAAGGATACAAATCAAAAGCAATACTTACAAAATATTTTGGAGATTTTCCATAAAGGACGATGGGAAAAACATTCCCACCTCCAATAGATTCCATACAGGTGTCGTTTGAAGCGCCTCGTTGGAAAGATCTGTTATTATGGTGATATACTTCGAATAATGGGGTTTAGGATGTTTACCACATTTTGTTACTGATGTAATTAGTTTATATATTATTATTATGTATTTAATGCCCAATTTAATTAGTGCCCAATGATGAAATTGGGCATTAAATATATAAACTAACTAGCTGTACCCAGCATGCGTTGCAATGCAATTTTTTTCTACCTAGCACCTGCCTACTACCTACCTTCTACCTACCTGCCTACTACCTACCTACTACCACTTAGGGGTATGAAAAATAGATAGTAGCCGATTCTCAGACCTACTGAATTTGCATGTAAAATTTCATAAAAATCGGTCAAGCCGTTTCGGAGGAGTATGGTAACTAACATTGTGACACGAGAATTTTATATATAAGATTACATCAGCAACAAAATGTGGTAAACATCCTAAACCCCATTATTCAAAGTATATCACCATAATAAGATGTTTTTCTAGGCAGAGTACAAAGCTAGTCAAAGATATTAGGAACCTAACGAAGAAAGAAACTGGGATGTGAAGACGAAGTCCATACTACATTTCTCAGTGTTGTTTAAGCATGAAAAATAGTGACGGATGGACTTTTCTAGAGCCATATTTCTTCTGATTACATTCTTAGCTAAATGTAGGACCTAACTACCTATTAACTAATTAACTTTGGAACTTATAAGTTTGGGTAATAAGGGTTTCTCAGAATTGTAATGAGATAACACTGCTAAAGGTCAAAGTAACAGTCGACTCCTATTATCTTAACGTAATTTCCGAGGCACGGTTGGATATCGGCTGTTTACAAATGGCCATAACGGACCAACCGCGGCGAGCGCAACTTTACCCTATTTTCAATAGAATCGTACGACAAACACTTGTCTTAGCCAACAAACCCTTTGCGTATAGAGAATAATAATAAAGATGAATTATAGTAATTGGTTTCTGTTTTACTAGTTGTTAAAGCCCGTATTCGGGGAGCGGGAAATTTCGTTAAGCTCCAACCAATGTATTTCAGTGGTCGCTAGACCGCGTGCGTGACTTTTGTTGCTAGGTTATTGGTTGTTGGGCCACGTGCGGGGCAGGAAGCATGCTGGATAACGACTGGCTTTGCGCAACATTGAGAATGAGCCATAGTAAGAGACCTAACTGACACCCCGTGCCCAAGAGACGACTCATAAAATCAATCAAGCTCAAGAAAACGAAATAGAGAAATGAAGTCAATAGAATTACATTTTTGACGGACTTTACCAATCTTCTATACAATATAAAAATGAATCGCTCAATGTGTTGGTAAGCGCATAACTCAATAACGCCTGGACCGATTTCGCTAATTCTTTTTTTGTTGTATTTGTTATCAGGAGAAAATTAAAGAAAAAGTTTGCAAAATTGCGCTGAAAATTAGGAAATTGAAGAATACTCAACCACCAAATTAAGTAATCCTGACTTTTGTTACGATAGTGATTTGTTGGATTCATCTCCACCCTTAATAATACAAAGGCACCGGGAACGGGACCTAGGTATTCACAGTTTGTCAAATAAAATGTTAGCCCGATTGTTTTAACTTGATGTCCCATGGAGTGAAATAAATAGTAACTGTAGTCATGATTATGCCTTATTTATTATGGATATAATTTGTTTGTCTTCTAAGATAGAATGTTTGTAGGGCGAATGTTTTTGCGCGTATCATTGACTAGGTATTTGAAAAGCACCTGTAATTTGATATTACCCATCCGCTCTCCCGAGTGGGTGGGTGTCCATGAGGATTCCCCCGCCTTATCAAAAAGAAAAAAAAGGTTAGGTTAGGTTAGTAACTATACAATCGGTGTTCCGACAACGGGAAAAGTGAATTCAAAAGACAAACAAAATGTAAAAAACAATATGTACCTACCTAAAGATCAAAATACAGTCGGAGACATGTTGTTAAACATTGCCTACCAAGTAACTGAATGAATCATGTGCAACAGACTGCATTATTTTGATTCTTCGCATTTTGTTATGTCTTTTGTGTTCAGTTTTTCGAAGTCAGGTTTTTTATTAGCTTTTAATTTTCATGTTAGGTCTAAAGCTACAAGTACAAGCTATTAGTTCATTTCATTTTAAATGTTTTGGTTTTATGATTGTTGGAAATTATGGAAAAAACCGAGCAAGAACGAAAGTTGAAAGTTATCATCTTAATTTGGTAGATACGTTCGCGAAATATTTTTATCTTTCAAGGGAAGCTTACCAAGTGGGAAGCTTACCAAGTGGTAAGCTTAATTTAATAAGTATTATAGGTTATATAAAATACGTATTGATAAAAATAATGCGGTAGTTGAAAAGCTATTAGACGGAACGAATATGAATCCTTATCAAATTAAATAAGTTAATTAACTAGTAACAGACTCCAAATATTTACAATAACAAAAAAACAGCCATTATGTACACTAGGAATAAATAAATAAAAACTAAAATAAGGCACCAAAAAATTCATCCACATCGCTGTCGACCGGGAGTGTGCCCAAAATACAGGCAGCAATGCCACGTTGTATGGCAATGCTTATTCTTTGACCTAGGTAGAAGCCAGCCTTTGGGTCACGCGAAGTGACAAGTAGGCGTTTGGATAAATCTTTAAAAATTATGTGTGCACTCGGGGACCCCACGGACCAAGGGTCTCAATCCAGTTAATTAGCTTAGGCATTTCATGCACAATATAACTGGCCTGTACACCTCAATATTTAAACCAATATCTTAGGATTATCGCCAAACAACTCGTGGGTGCATATTTAATTCAAGCGGGTCCCACGCTCCCACACCGAAACATTTTCAGTGCAACATACAGATACTAACGATCACGGGAAATTATATTTCCTTAGTAAATGTCGTTTATTTACAAAAGTAGAGCAATAGGCACATGCAATTATTTCTAATAAACTCCTTTTTTAAATTTTGACTAACTATATGATATCTTATTCTCTTAAAACAATCACTGACACACTGAAGAGGTTTTTTATTTGGATTTTATCGGTTTCAGAATACCTTACGATGTAACTTTTAACATGAATAATTCAATAAAAGAAACAGCGTCAAACTGTGATAAACAGCATCAAAAGTGTGTGGTATTTGTATTAAGTACCTTGGTACTTTTTGTTTAGAAAACTGCCGCTTTAAATCCATATCATTAAATTCAACCGCGTGCAATAAAAGCCCACTTTTGCCGAGCACGTTGATCACGTATTTTGATAAGGGCGACAATCACTTGTACTCCTGTACGAGAAGTTGCCGACACAGGTCGGGAGCTCGTTTCTTAGCCCGAACTTGTATGTACCTTACAATTGTAATACTGCAGCGCCAATAGTTTACAGTTCGACTACAATTAAAAACATGAGTTTGAGATGAGTATAACTCATAATTATGCATTGTCTTGATATTTACAAGAACATATGGCATGCAGTATCTGATATCCCAAAGCCACAAAGACGAATAAAAAGACAATAAAAAATATCTGTACAACTATGTCAACTACCGTAGCTGGTTGGCAAGCTTAGAGCACGTGCTACGAATCTCGATGTTTATTAGCACGCAACACATTCAAGATTAAGGAATTAAGAGAAAAGCAAGTTTCCCAAGTTAAATTAAATGGAAATATACAACAGACTTTAAATACGCATATAGGCATAAGTTTCATAGAACTGGCTAATTATGCTTGTATGTTTGTGTGCTATATATAAACTTACTGGCTTTAGGTAGTTGACGGCTCGTTTTTTGTCATTTTCCTATCTACATTCACTATAATGCACATGCACGCCCCAGTATAAAGCCCTAACTTGAATGACTAGTTTTTTATTTCATCATTGTGATTTATTCCCAACTATTATGAGATGCTGACCTGAAGAAGCCCTAAATTTATAAGTATGAGGATTAAAGGGCCTGAATTGAAAAATAAACAAACATTTTAAGATTAAAAATTCAAAAGTAAAAAACCCGAAAGGAATTTCTTATTCTTTTTTAATTTTTAGTCTATTTTAAATTTATCATAATTATTATGTATGAATTTGTAAGTATATTTTTGATAGTACCTTGATTGTGACTAGATTTAAGTACGTTTTTGAACATCGTGCTAACGTTTTGACTGAGGAATAATTATTTCCACTCAGTCAGCGTTACCTTATAATGCAAAGATAGAAAACAATGTTTGTTAGGGAAAATGAAATTATTCAAACAACCCATTCATAATAATATCTAAAATCCCAACCATGGATGCAAAAAGATAATGTGCTAACGCGATTTTGCTCGCTATACTCGGGGGGGTTGATAACTTAATTTTGATCGCCCTATGAGATAGACATTAGACATTTTTGTTTAACCCTCTACCCTTTAACCTAACCTAATATAAGGACTAGATTTTTATACATTTCAGACTCATGATGCAATCATTTCTTATTATAAAATTCAAGTTAAAAACAGTTTATATAAAACTGGTAGAAAGTTCTTTCAGTTATGTTTTATTTCATTATTGGTTTAAAAAGGTTTGCTTTGGCTTCGTCAACGTTTGAAGTTTTGTTTTGAAGTTACAGCCGTATAAATTATTTCATTATTAGTTTAAAAATGTTTGCTTTGGCATCGTCAACGTTTGAAGTTTTGTTTTGAAGTTACAGCCGTATAACTGCTTGTTCGCGAGTGGTTTTAATAAGACGGGCAAGTTTTACTAAGTTACGACGGCGGGTCAAAAGGTTCGCGGAATAGAGGGGAATTATTTTTACCTGTCGCAACCTAATGATTCAATATAAATACTAAGTTTCAGTACGATCGGTTCATTGACCTTTGAGATATCACAGGATAAACAAGTTAATCGGGAAGAAAACAACCACTATGGAGAAAATTGAGTTTCGTGTAGTGATTAAATTCCTTACTAAACCAGGAAAAACGCCTCAGATCATTATGGAAGAGATGTATCTGTTTACGGGGACATTTGTCCTGGAAAAACGATGATTGACAAGTGGCATAGTCTTTTCAAGCAAGGCAGAGACTCGATTGAAGACGATCCGCGCTCTGGTCGGCCAACTGAGGCAACATCCTCAGACATTGTTGAAAAAGTTGAAAAACTTGTTCTTGAAGATGCTCGTCTGAAGAAAAAACAAATCGCAGAGATGACTGGAGTATCGTCTACGACTGTTTTGAACATTCTCCATGACCATCTAGGCATGTCTAAGGTCAGTGCAAGATGGGTGCCGAGAATGCTCACACCGCTTTAAAAACAGCAGCGCGTCGAGTGTTCTCGCGAGTTTTTGGACCTGTGTAGTGAGAAACTTGGGTTCATCACTATGAACCTGAGTCAAAGCAAGAGTCCATGCAGTGGCATAAAAAAGGTGCAGCACCGCCTAAGAAGTATAAGGTCACACAAACGGCCGGAAAGATTATGGCTACAGTTTTTTGTGTTTGTGATGGGATTTTGATGATCAATTATAAAGATAAAGGTGTCAATATCACTGGGCAATACCACGCTACACTATTGGAAGAATTAAAAAAATCAATTAAGGAAAAACGAAGAGGAAAGTGGTCTCGAGGTGTGCTCCTTTTGCACGACAACGCACCCGTTCACAAGAGTCATGTTGCGATGGCTGCCTTACAGAAGTGCGGCTTCGAAACTTTAAATCACCCTCCCTACAGTCCAGATTTGGCCCCCTCTGATTATTATTTGTTCCCAAAAATGAAAAAAGAGCTTCGTGGAAAGAAATTCACCGATGATGAAGAAGTGAAGTCGGCTATTTCTACCTATTTTGAAGGGCTTGACAAATCATTTTTAAAGAAGGTATAAATAAATTAATTGAAAGATCTGAAAAATGTATTAGGGTTAATAGAGTATCGAGTTAGTTATCGAAAAGGAAAAATAATTTCGTGTTTAATTTCACCCCGCTTCCTTTCTCCCTCGTATCGCATTTTTGACCTCCCCTCGTAGCTGCACGGATAGTTTGAGTAGTATTAATAGGCCACCACTTCAACACGCAATCACCACTGCGCGAGTTTAAGGTTCGATTCCCGTTAGGTAAAATCAAGAGACTGATCTAAAAATGTCTGTTCCAAGTCCGGGAGTTATATGTACATGTGAAATTAATCTTTGTAAAACCCCCGCGATACTGGTATTAAATTCCCTAGTCGTGAGTCGTTTTCGTACGCAGATAATCCAATCTTCCTTCTTGAAACAGATTTAAAAGTTTATCATTCCACAGATTTATATTACTTCTTTTTTTCTGTACCTATTCCTACTACTTGTAAGACTGCACTACCGCGACTTAATATTTGCGACTCTCAATCTATTTCTATCTTTAAACGACACGTTAAAGAACATGTTTCTCTTTTAAGTATTGTCTTTGCATATAAGTACGTATATAGGTTATCGACAAATGATAATCAAAGGACAACAGTTGAATGAAACAGCTGCGTACTATTGATTAGTTTTTAATATTCTAAGGGTGCGTCCACATCTGCCGAACGAGCACTACACGAGCAGCTCGCGAGCCGCTCGTGAGGCGTTCGCGAACCGCTTGTGGCGTGCTCGCGAGCCACTCGCGAGCATGCCGCTCGCGGCGCGCGCACGTCTGTCAGACGGCGTAATTGACACTAGTGCGTTCGCGGCATGTTCGCGAACGGCTGGCGAGCGGCTCGCGAGCTGCTCGTGTAGTGCTCGTTCGGCAGATGTGGACGCACCCTAAGGTGACACACAACGTGTGCGAGGTTCCCATAGTTCAAATGTAATTAATATTACTAGGAATTTATCGTGTGTAGTAAATATAGTTTCAATAGTTCGTTTTATAGGCTCTGTGAAAATTGTACACTTAGGCGGTGAAATGTCCCTTCTATAATGATTCTATCAATTAAGTTAATATGATGTATTGTCAGGTCAAGGACTCAGTCTGCTGTGCACTTTCGACGCCTAAAGATAGAGGTATTGTGATAAGGGTAATGTGAGTTATTTAAAGGTACTTATTCTACTTGATTCTTTATTTGTGCCTCCTTGGATTGTAGGTAATCATATAACATTATTGAATACCTTTCGGCAAAGTTATAGTTACGATATACAATACAGAGAAAATTGCAATAAAAATCTATGCAATAAAACAAGACTAAGCAATAATAGTTGCTTAACCTATAGTGGTTATTCGCTTCTCGCAATCCGGTCTTCAAATCATACCCCGGCAACACCCCGGCAACAAAAATAAAAGATTTTTCTTTATTTCCGTTGATAATTATTAAATAGTTATTTTAAAAGACCACTTACCTCCATCCTCCAGGAAGAGAGTCACTATTGCCCTCCTTCAGCTGAGTGGTACTCGCGCTCTGCAGATTCGGGACATTTACTCTGAAAAAAAAAACACTTATTTAAAAAAAAAAAAAAAACAGTATGTTTGACAGTAGGTAATTGTTTTTTTTGAAAAACGTATATTTTCTTTCGTGTCTCATCGAATAAAGTTTAATTTGTGTTCTCGAATCGAGGATTGAACCCGCAGCACGTCGCGCGTTTGGCCTGAAGACCTACCACCCACCACCCGGTTTGCAATCTTGCAACGATATTGGCAGGTAAACTTGAAACTATTTTATTTGATCATGGCCATATACATAATACTCAAGACCTGTTGGTATAAGAGTAAGAATCATTTTATTTTTCAAAAATATTAACTTTCATGAGTATTATGATAGGTACTCCCTATCTACATGCACAAAGTATTGCCATAAATAATAAAAACAGAGAAACATTGAAAAAATATAGAAGAAATGTTTTCCATTTAATATCTGACTTCCCCTAAAAACGCTCGCGGGCCTCCCAAAATATCGAATCCTAGATAAACCATGTAAATAATGTAGAAAGTAATGTCTCGTATTCTTAACCATTGTTTCACTGTGGACAATGGATTGTAATCCAATATCAGGTAAACAAAGGTAGTCCTTCTCTGGAAATTGACCGGGGAAAGATCGTTCGAGATACTTGCTTCCAGTCGTTTCCACTGGCTTGTGCTAATTGAATGATAGTCATAGGTGTAAATATTATGCAACCATATGCAACGTGTCGGTACTCACACTTTCTTGTTGGCAACCGAAGGTTCCACGATCAGCGGCAGGCCACAGTACGAATAACCTGGAACAAGGAAAAAGTCTTATAATATGGGGCAGTAATGAGAACATTAGGTAAACTGGGTAACTTACTTTTCTAAGCCTAACGAAAAGTGGAAATTTAAAAACATACGTACCTACATAATATCCTACAAATAGATGAGTATAATAGAAGTAAAAGTTGGTAAGTTATGTGGGAATGGATGTTTAATAACGTATGGTACAAAACCGAATTATTTTAGGAAAAAGTACTGTACGGATATTGATTTGGTTTACGGTTAGTCTATAATAACTGGATAATTTCTCGGCATTGGGATATGTGTAATAAACCCCGGTGAGCACTAGTTTGATACGTTGATCTTTTTTTTTCAGATATGTGGGACGCCAAGAAAATTTCAGTCATCCATATTTTGTATGAAACCTAGAAAGTGCCCGTCCATGGAAATACCATACAAAGGCAATAAAAATATTTAACACCTAATTCAATAAGCATACATCAATTTTGAATTTGACGGTGTAGATAAGAAATACAAGTACATACCTACTTATCTGTTTTACCATACTATAGGTGCGAATTGTCCTTCTTTCAGATTGTTGAACCTAAGAGGGCAAGACAGATGCATGCACAACTCCTTACACTACATGGTAGTGTACTGTATTACTTACTATGTCACATATGAAACTACAGATGTTTTTTCAGCTTTATAGAAGACCAAAGTAGTTACCAGTAGATGGACAAATGGCAAAAAAATTGTTGGCAACTAAGTAATATACTTACTGAAAGAATGTGACAAAATAATAGAAATGGCCCACATAAGTTTTTGTTCTACAATGTGCCAGTTATCAAAAATAAAGAGTATTTAATACTTATTAAATAAAGTGTATTAAATTTAGTAAATAAATAGTAGAATTAAACAATAATATGATAGAATAGTTCTTACCATGCAGTTTGTCTATGGCCCGATCAGCAGCTGATTGATCAGGAAAGTCGACGAATGCGTAACCTCCTCTCTTGACTGAGATATCAGCAACGGTCAGATTTTGTTCAGCAAATAGTTGTCTCACTGCAGCTTCATCAGCTTCTATTGGCAAGTTACCAATGTATAATTTGTTCATAGCAGAAACGGACTTCATGGGTTCACTCATTTTTCTTTATTAGTAGGTATTCCGAGGAATAAATTTTACGAATCCGATCCAAAGTCGTAATATAACGACAGTCACGTCCAACACCAGCAGCCAGTCGGTTTTCTTTTGTCTTGTATAAATCTGATTGACGTCAATCTGAAATTCGAATAAAAATCATTTAGCTTTTTAACTCGACGGCCATGCTTATTTTAAAGCTTTGACATGACATTTAATTTATACCAAAGAGGTAAGTATATTTAAACTAATTTAATGCGACTTTATTAGGTAATTTTTTTATAGCATTAAAATGGTCTAATTGTTACAAATATACTAGAGATATTGTCTGCTATCAAAATTTTCTTATTCAAGGGTTGTTTTAGCATTTCATTAGTCACCAGCTTCAACTAGGTACGGGAAGCACGTGAGACGCTCCCAAGCTAGCCCTGTCAGTGTTGCCATTAGGATCATAAAACCATTAGGATATGTCCTTATTAGTGCTATCAAGGTAGGAACAGTTACCTACCACCGCGAAGGGTAGCTGGAAACGTGAACGTGTGAAAAAACCTCCTTTCACAATAACATTACTATGGCTGCATACATTGATACGGGCGCTTCTATAAAGTAAATAGTACATTATTTCGATCGCTGCTCGACGGAAGACGTAGCTTTTAGCATTAATATTAGTATGTTTATTGATTTTCCGAGCGCCACCGCCACCGCGCCAGCTACTACCACAGTCCTCAACTGTCATGTTGACAAGCACTTAACTTTAAGCCTGTAATAAGTTAAATTTTCCCACTGCCGTACTACAGGCACCATTTCTTTTAGCGCGCCATTATGAACTTGAGTCCTTCGAGGCTTTTAGTTTTTTCTCACTACTAAGTATAAAGTCTTTAGGTACATCGATCAGATTCTTGCTTTACGAATTAGGAATCTCCCTAATGTATGTAGGTACCTAATAATAAATAGTATTTTTTAAGAGTTTCTTTTCTATGAAGTAAACGTGTTGGTACTGTTGATACAGGATCACATCAGATTATAATATCGTTGAAGGCGAAGAAAAACGTATTTTTTTATGTAAAATAAGTACAATTAAGATGATCGTCAAATTGTCTTTTTCATGTACATTGTTTTTATTAAATAAAATTGTCTTCAATTAATCTCATTATATTTGACTATTTTCTAACAAAACAAGAGGTCAAAAAAATAATTTGTTTGCGTGTGTAATCAATAAAACACGAGGGGAACTTATAAATACGTGATGTTGCGTGAAGATGACTAAATTCCATCTAAACACTTTAGCTATGCCTACTAGGTACTATTAATTAAAAAAAAACCGTTATCAGACTAATCAACAAACACAGATTCAATAAACACTGGCTCCAGTAGGTGTATTTTGTATTTATGACTAACTAGAACACGACACTAAATTGAAAGTGGCTTGTAGCGACGACGTAAGGATTTTGTATTTGTCGATTTTCGAGTTGACTTTTGGAAGCAAAATTCAATAAACAGAGTTTACGCATTGATGCTTGACTCACGTAGCTACGCATAATTGTAAACTCATTTCGTAAGCATTGGGAGCTGGTGATGTATGAATGCACAGCCTATTCCTGGCGTCGTTTGACGTAATTTTTTTTATGCACGAAGATAAGTTCTAGAAAACAAGACCAAATAATGCTAGCTATGTATGTTTTATACTACATGTTATCAAAGCACGATTAACTCGTGCTATTGTTGAGCTAAAAGGACCGAGGGTCAAACATGTTTCGGATAAGTATGTGGACCTTGTAACTCTACTTGATTTGTAAAAGGTTGACCTTAAATCTCCCCTGTTAATGCTTATGTTACTTTCATGAATAATATAAGTAAGTTGATTTGCATAAGATTCACACAGTTTTTTATTAATAATATTCTAAATCTTCAATTGTATGTACTTACTTACATATTATTTTTTACTTTTATTGTTAACTGTTGCTCAGTTGCTCAGATTACAAATTGTATGCATAGGTACATACGGTACATGCTTCTTAGAAATAAAAAGTCTTATAATTTCGTTGACAGACGGTTCCATACATTTTTTAGTTGATGGTTTTGTGTTTATGAGCTATAGCTATCGTTAAAGTTTAAGACCTTGAAAAGGGTACGTTAAATTAGATCTGTGATCCTGGCAACGTAACGAATTGCGTAGCATCATTAGGTGCCCTAGAGTTAGATTGCTGCTGCTCTAAACTTTTCATAGGAAAGTAGGTGAGTATTTAGTCTTAAGAAGAAAAAGTAATACCTACTTAATATTTTGTACATTAGGTACAAAATTTACCCACTAACAAAATTTTATATTGAACCATAGGTAACATTATTAATTGCAGATTTATTTTATTGAGTTTAACTTAGTAACTACTAATGATGTTATTTTCGTAATTGAAACGCCTGACATGCGTTTCGGAATCATTTCGAAATGTGTATAAAAATAAAGTAAGTGAAAAAAATAAGTCGTGTAGAGAAAAATAACGGTTCCCTAATCCCTATCCATTTGCATAAAATTTTAAAACCTAATATAACTTGGCATACTTTTGTTTTTCCTAATTATATTGTCGCATAACATTATTTACGCATAACAGCTTACGCATAATTTCTTAAGCATAATTTCTCTAATCATTATAATGATTAAGCGTAACATTCTAAAGCATACATTTATTTACGCCTAATGATATTAAAACATATTTTTATAGGCATAACAATTAAGTAATAATTAACACCTAAAATATTAGACACTAATACACATATCTATACAATATTGCGCTAATGAAATTTGAATAGTTTTGTGGGATTTTTACCTGTAAGAAGCATGCAAACAAGCATAGGTACACCAGGCATGCAGCAAGCATGTAAGCAAGCATGCAACATGCAAGCAAGCATGCAGAATGCAGCATGCAACATGCAGCAGGCATGGTTTCTGTCCCGGCTCCGGCGCTGCAGGGTTCCGGCGGCCCCACGCGAGCTTATCGTCGCAGATGGTTTTACGCTCACCACCGCAGCTTCGGCTTGCTGGGCGGCCAGCCTCAGCCGCTGCGGCGAGTATTGCAACCACCTGCTCCTCAGCTGGCGGGCCGCCTCGCCCCTCCGCGCCTACGCGCCTCTAAATTACACTCCAGGGGTAGGGCAGACAAGACTACATGGAGTCGGTTTTGCAGCGATTCGTTTCTGTCACTAACTCAAATTTGTTTCCGTTATTTCTATTACGCTAATAGTCATTAGGCCTAGTAACATTATGCTAATTAAATTTATGCCAAAACAAATTAGCCTTCAACATACTTATGCCAACATAAACTGTAGGTATGTTAAAAAAAAGGTATTGGATTTCGAGTGGGCATTAAAAAATATTTTCATACAATATTGTTACAAAGATGTAACTGGAGGATCTGAGTACCTAATTATTTTGTTTTGCCACGTCAAGCGTTTCGCGTATTCTGTATCTTTCCAGACAAGAACAATGATACTCGTCAAGTTCGCGTCTACAGGCCTACCTACCTACCTAACGCTGTATGTGAAAAAGACTTCGAGCAGGAATCCAATTTTCTGTAAAATAAAAACATTTCTGGAATTTCCATTGGTATTACATCTAATACTTGCACCTGCAAACATATTTTATTATGTGAATGGGTAACTACTTTTCAGCTTTTGTGTCATACCTATTCAGCTACGTGTTACTTTTCTTAGTTAATGTTTGTGAACACGAAATTGTGGAAATTTTATAATAGAATGATAACCTGCATCGAAATAGAAGTCTACTTAAACCTAACTAAATGTAACATCAAATTTACTTATAGCTAGACCCTATAACCGTATTGACTTTCAAAGATTCAATTTAGCGATCTGGGTCATGCACACAGTGTTGCCAACTGCATAGAGTAAAACTGCAGATAGGCTTGAAAAAAACTGTAGATAACTGTAAACGTCAAATCAAAAAACAGTAAATCTACATATTTATCTTTTTATTATTTTGTATTATTTAATGATAGTAATAAATGGAAAACATTATAGGGAGAGAATTAAAAACAATAAAAATCATGTATTGAACCAAGTTTTAATCAAATTAAATGTCAAGTCTTGAAGATCAAATAAAATTAGTTAGGTATATTTAAAAATTAGTATATAAGACAAGTCAACACTTCAGAAAATGTGACTTGCGAAGGAATCTTGCCCTTAAAATTATAGCTATCCGTAGTAGATAGTATAACTTGCTAGTTAAAGTTACAATCTCATTTTCAATTTGTAGATCTTCTTGATTTTCCTTTTCATCCTTATTTTGGTTGAAATCGTACATATTTTTATTGAATTTTTTTAAATGGTCATTTGTCACGTTGAATTCGTAACAATTAAACAAATCTTAAATAAAAAACTGTAGATTTCGAAGCCTAAACTAAAAACTGAGAGAATTTCCGAAAAACTGTAGATCTACAGTTAAAACTGTAGGGTTGGTGACACTGTATGCACATTTACGCACCTAGTAGTTGCATCTGGACCTAAACAACAGGAAGCGATGCGGCAATCCTGAGAGGAGCGGCTAATTGAGATGGGCACCTATTCGACGGGCTGCTCCTTGCACCCAAAGGGAATAAAATCATCACGACAAACCATATTCAACACTATTTCTGAACTGTTAGAACTTACTTTTCATCAAAGATTTGAATCCTACTAAGAACGTACGTATGTCAATATCTCTCAACTTACAAATGGGCAAATGCTGACACGTCAATCTGTTTTAAGTTGCCGTTAACTTAAGTTTCATGCTTTCATTTCTTGTAAAGTGGCGAAAGATAGACATTTAAGTTAAGTTGCTTTTCAGTGTTTGGGGGTAACTAAAAACCACATAAAATGAATATTTAAGATTAAGAATTATGATTATTTAATATGGCTCTCATACGACGGTGGTACGGAACACGGAACCCTTCGTGAGCGAGTCCGACTCGCACTTGGCCAGTTTTTTCTATGAAATTAGCACACTTTTACGCATAGGACAATATTAGGCGCAATATAATTATTGTACCCTATCTAATAAAAAAAGAATTATCAAAATCGGACTAAGTACTCTGTAAACGCGTGGTCATATATTACAATGAGTTAGTGGACAATCAATATATGGTTTTTCTACCCTTAGGATTGGAATATTTTTTCCAAATTTATATGGTATCAACTTCTAGGTATAGCCTATTCAATAGAAAAAGAATGATCAAAATCGAACTACTCTGTAAAAAGCTACGCGTGGTAATACATTACAATCAGTGCGTGAACAATCAATCAACCCCGTGTTTTCCTACCCTTAGGGTGGTAATTCTTTTTCCAAATTTATATGGGACCAACTTTGGAGTATACCCTTTCCCATATAATAAGAATTATCAAAATCGGACTACTCTGTAAAAAGTTATGCGTGATCAAACATAAAAAAAAAATATAAACGCGTCGTATTGAGAATCTCCTCCGTTTTCGTAGGTTAATGACTGATGTAATGAAAATTGGCCAAGTCAAATCTAACCTACTTTAATTTCTTACTTTTTTAAATGACAGCAATTGTTATAGGTACCCAATAAAGCAAAGAAATAGAGTTTAATACTTGTTCATAATGTTATTTTATTCCTATAAATACATATTTGGATTTTGCATAGAACTTGGCACTCATTTAGATCTCTATTCTTTTTGTGTATTGAACTTGGCTTTCCTTTTTTACATTTATGTTTTTGGTGGGATCTCTATTAACGATAAGACTGCCATTGTACGCTTTACTATTACTGTTCTTTATTATTATGTAACATTAAAGGTGTATGGTGTAACAATGGAGCATTTTCTATTCTATTTCATTCTATATAAAATTCGCCATAAAATAAGAATGGTACATGTTTTTATATGTTTTCATTACACAACAAATTATTTCCCAACCACTTTCTAAGTACGCAACAATTTGTTTACAATGTAATTATACTGAAATCAACTTTGAAGTTATTCAATGTCCCAACCTTTAACTTTTTTACTTTAAGAGGCTTCCAAACAATTCGCTTCGTTTCTTTGAAATTCTATTTAGCTACGCAATGTTTTTAAAACCAAGGAGATATTTGACGTCAATATTATGTAGAAAAAGCGACCCACGCATTGCCGCTTCGATACGTTGAATTTAAAAGGTACCCTACTTATTTACTTTTCTCTATGTTAAAAGGAACAATGGATGGTAAGGTGGATGAAGTATGTCAGATGATAGATGTAGTGACAAAAATTAAGATAGGCATGCTGAGATAGTTTGGCTATGTCGAGAGAATGAATGAAGAACGATTGACGAAAAAGTATATAAGGCGAGTGTGAATGAAAAAAGGCCCGGTGAAGATTACCCTAAACCGAAGAGCATGTATGAAGGGAATATTGAAAGTGGACTAAGCGAAACAAGTGTGTAAGGATCGTAGCAAGTGGAAAGAAGTGTTCTCTGCCTACCCCTATATAGAAAATAATATTACCTATATAGAAAAGTAATTTCTTGGCAAGGAATATACTCTACCACAACACAACATACAATAATTATTATTACTTGGTTAATAATAATACTCACATTTTTAATAAATAAATTACTGTCATCTAGTCGAACAGAATAATCTAATCAAATCGACCACCGATCTAACATAAAATAGACGTATAGACGGACTTCTATCAATGATTAGAAGTCCTCTATATTGGAAATATTTTTTTATACTGTTTGTTTCGCGACAGATTGGTGCAATGGTGTCATGGAGCACCTGGTTTTGTACCCTTATGTACCGTTCAACGGACAAGTCGTATAATAATAAAGAAATCGCAGTAAGAAACCTTAGACTTGGTACGACTTTGTCTAGATTTCATTACTTTTTAGAGATAAACAAGCAGCTCCATCGAGACTTGGCTAGTTTTTTACAGAATGTTTTTGGTGGGATACTACTTTACGAACTTTGTAGAAATTGCCTTTGGTTAGGTACCGTGGTTATGTACTTTTGGTGAATATCAGACAACATTTGATGCCCACTGTTCATTAGTTAATTTTGTGACGATTTTACTAATACAATTAGACGCACCGAGCACAGTAACTATGGAAACAATTTATTTTTGGCATAGTGATGCTTTTTTAATTACCTTTAGGTACTTGTTTTATTAACTTTATCTGTCCAGTAGAGTATGTATTCCTGACAATTCCTGTAAGGTATCATCATATAAATTTTAGTAAACATGTACATTTATAATATGATTCGCCATTATTATTCTTACATGGTAAATTTTTGCCAACCGAAAGAATTAACTGAAAGCTGCCGCCTACTCGTTTCTATAAATATCAGTAACGTCTTAGATTTGGTCAATAAAATATGACTTGAAACGGAAACGAAGTAATATCTTTACAAAATTATTTCGTTTGGATATTATGTAACATTTTCAATTTACGTAGCTACTTAGTTTTATGAATAAAATAAAATCTTCTGCCTGAAACCTGAAAGAATTAGAAGAAACAAAAAAGGCCCTATATTTAGGTAGTGGGCTAGTTACGTTATTTGTTAGTCATAAATACTGCTTGCATGTAGGTTGTTAGCCTTTTCCCAGGCTACGTTACATGTTTCAGTTATTCAAATGTCAAAGGTAGGTACTCTCTCATCCTTTATCGATCGAATGCTGTTAGGTCAAGATACTTAATGTAGGTCCCGGCCGGGTTGCATGCGCTCAGCTAGATATCTCGTTCACGTCTCAAGTAAACTCGTCGATGTCAATTTATAGCCTGTCTTATTTCCCAATATTTACCGTACATTTTTATTAAAGTTGCAAGTTCTAAAAGGTGGCTTGAGTTTACTAAAATTTTGTGAATAATATAGAGCCCAATTTTAACACAATAAAGTAATTCGACTGCATTCGTCCCTTCAAGCGTAACAGGGGTTACATTGTCCTCAAAATGTTGTTAATCATGGTTGGGGTCTGTTAAAAATAGGGGTTTAATATTTACAAGCAGGACAATGATTTTACATGGTTCATACTTACCTACTTATAAAATGTGTAAAATCTCGCCATTCTCATCCATTGTACCTAGATTATCTTCTGGTTCTTAATAGTATTTGTGTGGGTAAAATATTATTATAATTAAATAAATAAGTATATCGAGAAAAATTCTAGGTAGATGCTATATATTCAGGTCTACTAAATATTCCATATCACAGAAAATATTCCTCAACGTGCCCCGCTACGTCCAAATCTACTTGTTGCCCAAGTGACCCGCAACGTGTTACGTGACGCGGGACTCGTTGCTTGCTCCTGGTATGAGAGCGCACGTATCGGTCTCGTGGTATACCACGCGGTTCCTGAGGGACATTCTCCCCTACGTCCGTCCCCCTAGGCTTGGGCCAGAGATTCTCAAACTTTTCCCGTTTTTAACTCAACCCCTTAAGACCCCGTAAAGTACTTATATCAATACTGTATTATTAAATGTGTATTAGACAGATTTTGAGACTAGTGAGGTGCGATAACATTGCAAAAACCGGTCAAGTGCGAGTCGGACTCGCGCACCGAGGGTTCCGTATAAACCTGTAGGTATCTATTTATTTTGATTGCGTTGGCATAAAAGTTTGATTTTTTTACAGCTTAAAGGTATTATAGACCTGAGTATTTGATATGAATTTCAATTTAATACCTCTACGCGTTCATGAGAAAAGAAGTAGTAGCTTTAAGGCTCCCCCACACAGGCGCGTTATTATCGGACGATAAAATCGCATGCGGTATTGCGATAATGCGTCCCGATTCCTTGCACACAGCTGCGTTTTTATCGTCCGATATTTCATACGAGAGAGCGCCGCGCCGGCCGCGACGGCACTATTATACCATCTCTCTCAGGTATGCAAAAAAGTCAACGCAGCGCACGCACATGCAAGGAAGACTCTGATGATATGATATCCATATTATAGAAAAGTTTTTAGGACACTCATACAGTCATGTAACCACTCTCAAACTGTCGATAAAACTAAACGTCCTACAAGTACTAACGTTATTATTGCAGGTGTGTGTACGGTCGTTTGCGTCCTGCTACAAAACATTCTAGAACTCATATCGGAATATCGCAGGACGCAGAAACGCAACGTCCTACTTCCAACGCGGCGTTATTATCGCAGCAGTGTGTAACTACATGACCATCCTAATACAAAATGTACTGAAAACAGATATCGCAATAACGCATTTGATATTATCAACCGTTATTAACGCGTCTGTGTGGGGGGAGCCTTTAAAATTTTCAAAAATATTTTTTTATATGATGTAACTTATAATTTACGGTTTTCGCAATATTTCCTTTATCTGTACTATAACACGTTACTTCATACCTCATTTCAGATCAGATTCTAAGTTCACGGGATGTACCCTGTAGGTTTTGATTCCCGTGCGAGTTTCAAAAATTTGCGGTATAAACGGCTGTATCTTTTGATTGCTTTGACTTAGAAGTTTGATTTTTTCACAGCTCCAAGAGACAGTAGACCTGAGTATTAGATATAAGTTTCAGTTTGATAACTCCACGCGTTCCTGATAAAAACGGTCTTGACAGAGGGACGGAAGGACGGACGGACAACGAAGTGATCCTATAAGGGTTCCGTTTTTTCCTTTTGAGGTACGGAAACCTAAAAACGAACGATACTTAACAAACATTTATTTTATTTAAAATTAAAACTAACCAAAATAAAAGAAGAAATAAACAGTAGGAGAGATAAATCTGATGCTGTGATATTTTTTAATTTCTTAGAATATTTGTTGCGTTTTTGTTTGAATCCCTTTTCCACTTACTTTACATCTACTCGTCATATTCCATAATGTGGAATAGGTAACAGAAAGAGTATAATAGACACGATGATAGTAGATGACATTTACTAACACCGTTTAAATCAAACGGACCACTTGCTTTGACCCCTTGTAAGTAGTCGTTGACCCCTACAACTTTAGGCACCACTGTTATAGACTTGCTGTTCTAACCAATTATTTAACTTTGACCGATACATGCATGTTCCATTATACATCGACAGGCAACCATAGACGAATAAATGCATTAGGTACTTCATGGATGCTGCATATAGTGATGCGACATGCCACTTTCGCTCCAAAACTGAACGATAAGTAGGTACATAGTACGGAAATTGATCATATTAATTTTTGACCTAGTATTTCTATATAGCATAAAGTATTCACATACCATAATATCTATTAATATGCCAGAGGTATTTTGTATGCCTAATACCCGTAAACCTTGCCCGCCCTTCTTTATTGACCAGACTATACGGAGCAGCCGCGGCGGCGTGCAAATTGCAAAAAAACGAATTAATTCGAATACGTTTCTGAAAGCGGTGATGGACAAACATGATTAGGGATAGGGATATCTTTTTTATCGAGGGTCCTTTGAAATAGCTACGAGGGTTAAAAATTAAACAACTTTTGTCCATTAATAATTTAATTCTGCGAAAATTTAACATCAATAAATAAATAAATATCAAAATATACAAATTTGTTTCAGGGCTTTTTGGATGAACAAACCTTAGAAAATAATATTTTAAAACTATATGGGTAGGTACCTACATAATTATGTCGTTTCGACTTAATAAAAATAAAATTAATGGAAACCGAATGGTTTCACCTTTCAAGTGTCTTTTGTACAAACATCATCACATTATTTAATACATATATAACTTATGTAGTAATTTATAAGATAATATTCTACAAGCTTGGCTCTGCATGATCACGTGTCACAAGTCATGTTAGTAGATAAATGCATGGAGCACTTAATTTATTACACATGCTTATAAAATATAATTAATAGGTGATAAAAGCTCTAAAATTTAAAACCAATACGAAAATCAATGGGCTCAAAAAATTAAAGCTGCGTTAATTTTTTTATATCATACTTTTAATTCGAGGTTATACGAAATTGGTATTAGTTTGTAATTGCAATTATTGACTACTAGCTGATCCCCGCGACTTCGTCCGCGTCAATTTCTGTTATTATGACCGCGATTAAGAACTTTAAAAAAAAAGTATTTCTGCGTAAATGATAATTTTAGTTAATATTATGTTGATAAAACTCTGTAGCAAATAATTGGCAATAATACATTAATTTCGACCAAATGATTACCTTAAAAAAGGTTATAGTGAGTCAATCTTAAAAGATAGACATATACTGTCGCAGACATGTTTTTAGATTATTTAAAGAGGAACAATTCTTTCATACATATATTTTGGGTAACTCGAACCGTTTACGCAGCGCACGCAACGGAAGCTTTCAAGTATGAATATTTTTCCCCGTTTTTGTGACATTTTTCACTGCTGCTTAGCTCCTATTGGTCGCAACGTAATATTATATATCCTAAAGCCTTCCTCGATAAATGGACTATCTAACACAAAAAGATTTTTTCAATTCTAACCAGTAGTTCCTGAGATTAGCGCGTTCAACCAAACAAACAAACTCTTCAGCTTTATAATATTAGTATAGATATTCGACGAAATATACAAAAATTTACTGACGGTAAGTACCCCACTTGAAAAAAAAAAACCCTTAAAGTACATATTTTTTGTTTCAGTTTACCTTATAACCCCAGAAACTGAAACATTGATAGAGAGAGAGGAGAGCTATTTTATTATCCCTACCTAGGGTAGCTTGTAGAAAAAAGTACCATTACCTACGTCTCGATTGAAAACTTAATTCACAATTAAAAAAAATAACCGAGAAAAAGGTACAAAATATGTATTATTTTGTATTCAGACCCGAAACGTACAAAACTGGTTCCTAAAAAATCACAAAGTGCACATAAAAATATATATTTTAGTTATTGTACTGACTGTGGACTTATCCACATACATACGAAACTTAATTGTAAATTAAAACAACATAAAGCATTTAAATTCGGATGGTCAACGCGTACTTTTGCCTTAACTAATGGCAACCATTAAATATTTTTCCCCATTCTTAGACAACATAATAACTCAGATCATTGTAGGTATTAAAACCTTTTTGTACCTAAAACCAGGAATAAGGTCTGATAGTCAGAACCTTATTACATTTTGACCAAAATGAGTATACATGTTATACGAGAAGAACACACGAATGAGATTCAAGTTTTCAGATATTGGTACTATACTATAAATTGGAATAGTTTTACTAACTTTCGTTAGAATGTTAAAAATAAGCAGCAAAAGCCGCAAACACAATAAGTACCTCGTTGCCAATACCATATTATAAGCTATTTAATACCATTATAAGCACTACAAAGATTTGTAAGGTCCTTCCAGAAAAAGTTTATAAATGTAATATTAAAGTTTATAGTTTAGGTAGACCTAATACTGTGAAATAGAGAAACTACCTCTTCAGGTACTTATAATAGGTCTTAATTCTACAGACACTTGGAATGCCTTGTTTTATATAGTACCTAAAACCCAGAAAACCGTCGATAACATTTATTGTAATCAGATCTATTCTATGTAACAGATATTCGCTATATAATAGAAAGTTATGAATGACAGACATTTTGTTTTATGTAATATTTCGTTCTACAAGTACACTTGGTTCAGTTTAGTCATGATATGAGTGAATAATTTCACTATTGTACTTCGCGACTAGGTCTACAGACATAAGAGATATTATAATAAATATTTATTATGTAGTTATGTTAGAGAGATTACATCCTTAAAGTTAAAGTGAAGAATTATACAAATTAATCCTATAATTGAGATTACATCATTTGCAAATACCCTATTTTGGTTTCGCTTACAACCGTACGAAATTCTTGCCCGTGGTAGCAGTTACTCTATTTATTTTCGTCGTACGCCGTAGAGACTTGTTGCCTTACGGAGATATCACTCCTGGTAAAGGGGTTAATAGGGGCAAGAATTCTTTAAAAATATTTTTTAATTAGACCGCACAAGTCGTTTTCGACTGCTTCAAGCTGGCGACTTTGTAGTGTATCTTCTATAGCCAGCCGTACACGGATTGCTTGAAACAGTTCGACTGCTTTTGTTTTTATAGTTTTAAAAAAGGGGCGGGTCGCACCCGTGACGCGCAAAAGCGGTTGACCGCTCGCGTAGTCCGTATACGTTGATTATTTACTGGTCAAGCAGTTCGTGTACGGGCGGCCTTTCAATCATAGTTTCCTTTTGTTTAGATGAGTAATATCGCGGTTTACGACGATGTCTGTTGACTTAGTAGGTTCGAGCTGTTATTGCAGCTATTCTTCACGATTTCTAGTCGGGAGTGCAGGCGGAAATGTAGCCGCGACTCCAGTGAATATCCAGAGTACTTTTTCCTGTAAATAAAATAGGTAATATTAGTTAAAGTGCAAAATTGATTTACAGTACGATGTTGTCATTGTGGAAGTCATTTTGTGTCTACAGCATTAGCTGTAGACACAAAATGAATGACGCAATACAGATTAAAACATGACTTCATTTAAAACTCTATTTTTTGGTAAAGACATACAAAATAACGGATTCTCTCGTAATAATTAGACTTTGTAAGGAATTTGAAATAATATGAAAGAATATAGGAATAATAAACAAACCTGACGTCCTGCAGCATATGCAGCGCGCGATCTTTGTCACCGAGTTGGTAGTGACACATCGCCATTTCAGACAGCGTGTACGGAAGCAAGAAAGTGTCTTCCTTGATCTCACTCTTCAACCTGCAAATAGTAATGACATGAGCGTTTATTTTTCTTAATTAGCACCTAATGGATGAATGGTCATTCTAAACCGCAAAAAGAGACCACTAAAACAAAATAGTTATGTAGAAACAAAATTAGGTGTGATTTTTAAACTTCCATTTTAGATACATTCTAAGATTTTCTTAACTTGTAAAGTGAACGAAAAAAGGGAAGTTTCCATTTTAACTTAAAATGGCTGATCAAAACCGAGGACATTTTAGTAAAATTTAGATATGACGGAGTGTTTAGTGTCCTTACCGGAATACGGAGTCAAAAGTGTCGAGAGCCAGTCTCGGCAGTTGCATGGCGGCCAGACAGCAGCCGTGCAGGTAGCGCACGAGCGCGCGGTTGTCGGCCTCGTACGGACCCATCCACGCGCGACTGTTACCCTCCACGCGGTCGCGGGCACGCTCTATCAACTGAAAGACGAAAATTTTGCTATAATTATGGTATGGAAACCTGGATTACGAAATGGAATCTGAAATCGTCAACTTGCAAGCGTGGTGAATAAGGTGATTGGCGTTGCAATGGGATTGGGAGTGGGATTTATAGGCCCGTATCTGGGGGCACGGCAGTGCCCCAGCCAAGTCTCGAGCAAAACGGGCACGGCCGTACCATTCTTTTCTCGAAGCGTTTCGCGGCTATTTCACCCCCCCTGTATCATCGATACGGACAAAGCTAGGGGTTTAGGTTTTCGATGACCTAGAGTAAGTATTAAAACAAGCTCAGCCTCAAAATTACATGACATTTGAACCAATAGTTTACGAGTTATGAGCGATCAAAGTTACACCATTTTGTCACTCACTGACCGATCATCAAAAATCTAAGGTACTTCTAGCAAACTTAGAACCTTCAAATTTGGCACCAAGATAGGTTTTTAGCTACATGTAAAGGGAAAATTATAAAAACGGTAATAAATTATTTACCTTAGTAAATAATATAAAAACAAATTTATATTTGCGGTTTTACAAGAACATGGTATATGAATGTTGACTGCATTGTTAACTTCGTTCTTTGTTTATGTACAAAAAGCAAATATTTTTATAGCAATTTTGTTTATTTATAAAAAGAAAAGAAAGAGACCTACAAAAAATAAATGAGATCCCACCAAAAACATTCAATGTAAAAAAAAGCCAAGTCTCTCTATGCAATTCTTCCATCGTAAAAAGTTTTGAGATCGCATTGGAGCCAAGTCCTGTTCAACTTAATTTGTAATAATAAATCAATATTTTGTGACTATATCAATAGTTTTGTTTACGTTACAATAATAGTGACTTGGCCATGAGCACAATAAGATACAAATATAAAGCGGCATATTTGGAGGAGTTTCAAGTAAATAATAAATAATATCAGGACACCTTAACCGACAGTCGGTATCATCCAAGATCAGTAAACTGCACATGCACTATGGCGCATGTTTTGTCCATAGTGATCTCAAATTCCAATCAGTTACAAAATCATGTCCATAATATATATAATACTAGCTGTGTCCCGCGGTTTCACCCGCGTGAATACCTAGGTCCCGTTCCCGGTGCCTTTGTATATAATAACAGACAAATAATTAGCAATAAATTAAAATTGCGACTATAATTTGAGATTTAAACTATCCTATCTCTCAAGTTGGATCGAACTGCACATGGTGTGCGAATTTTATTATAATCGGTTAAGTGGTTTAGGAGTCCATTGAGGACAAACATTGTGACACGAGATTTATATATATTAAGATATAAATTCAACGGTATTTGCACGTAATTACAAGGAGCAAACGACCTTTAACTTGTGCTCATGGCCAAGTCACTGTTATTGTAATGTAAACAAAACTATTGATATAGTCACAAAATATTGATTTATTATTACAAATTAAGTTGAACAGGACTTGGCTCCAATGCGATCTCAAAACTTTTTACGATGGAAGAATTGCATAGAGAGACTTGGCTTTTTTTTACATTGAATGTTTTTGGTGGGATTATTATGATCTTTGAAAAACTTTGTCACAGGTAGAAAAGATCACCTTCACAAAGACCTGAATGCGAGGGGCACTTTGGTCTTTGCTTACCTGCTGTTCTTCTGGGTAGATTATAGATAAGTAAAATTATGATTTGTTAAAACCAACAAGACACCAAAATTATGGAAAGAAAAAATATTTTAAAATAGAAGAAACGATCTAGCGTCTGAGGATAGAACAGAAGTGGAACTAGAAGAGCCTAGAGGGAATTTAGGGAAAAGAAGGCAGTAGCACCTACAAAGGAAACTTACTTTAAGTACGCCCTGAGCGGCTCTATCGTTTTTCACGAGTATATGGAACATGTTCCAGAGGCACAGCAGCTCGATGGCCGGCAGCACCATGCGTCCGCCCTGAGCTTGGAAGCGCGCGCAACGCTTGATCACGAACTTCTCCATCGGGAGAGACTTGCCCGCGATCCTCTGCTTGTAGTAGGAGGCATTCCTGGAAAGGGTGAATCGGGTTTTTTAATACTATCTGATATATTGCATTACGTATATTTTCAATAATTTTCGTAAATCAGGTGTTAAATGTGGCAGCTGGTAGATTATTACAAAGATTAGAATATTGACGTCACATCTTACCGCCGCCCTCTCTGTATAATTACTATAGAAAAAATTGTTACAGCATAGATTCAAGTAACACCTCACTGATGGTAGTAAGGGGTGATAGCCCTCCACACGTGCCCATTGTTGCAACTCCTGTAAGCTAGGATCTACAATGATAACCACTTAATGGGGAGAGGGCAAGGTGAGGTGCTAAATATAGGGAAATAAAGAGATATAGTCTCCTTCTTAAATGGGCGATAGAATGCTCTTGCCTTGAGTATCAGTGATCCCAGCCATGGTACTGCCAAGGAACAAATTACAAACGACCGCGGTTTCGTGAACCTACCTCAGCAGATCGTTAGCTTGCTGCTTCTCCGACGTGGTGATGTCATCCAGTTGCAGCAGCATGGCGGCTCTGGAGTAAGAGTATATCGTCCTCGACCACGAGCTCTCGTCGATCAGCTTGTTGGCGAACATCGCTGACTCGCGCCATTCCATCTTGAGGCTGGGAAAAAAAAAGAGTTAAAAATGACTATTTAATATTGTCTTTTACATAAATAAATTTAAATTCCGTGGTTTGTAATTTTGTTGCTAAACCGACTTGGATAACTTTTATACCCCGGGTTAAGCAAAGGGGGCCTAGGAAAGGTAAAAAGAAACGGGAGTTCTATAGTGTGTAACGTTTTCGCAAGCTATTTTGTAGTCGGCTTTCAATCTCTCTCAACGAAAGCTGAACTACTGGAGTTCAGCTATCGTAGAGATATTATAGAGTTTAATTGGTTTCGATAAAAAATAAAGCGAGTTTTGTATAATACGCCTATCAAAGCAGTTCCTAGCTGTGTATAAGGGGGTTTGTATATTGACGCTTACCTGTTAACCCACATGATTTCCCAGTAGCAGACGTGGTGGAACTGGCGCCATTGGTTCTGGCTGGTGATGGCGCGGTTGTACGTCTGTATAGCGGTGTCGAACTTGCCACGCATCAATTCGATGCGGCCCTTGAACATCAGGAACCAGACGCTCTCGGGGTACACCTGTAAGACAAATAAGATATACATATTTTTTAATGTGAAAAAACGCAAACAATGTATTACGAGTATATATTATTTTTTATGTGAGGACCATCGCATAGATGGCTGTAGACTCAAAGTAAGTAGCAAAAGCACTTGCGTTATGGGATCAGAGACAAAAACGTGCCACAAACACCCAGACCCGAGAAAATAGGGAAAAAGTAGTGATAAGAAAAATTTTAATGTCCATAAAATGCAAGTTTTTTTTATAAAATAGATCAGGTTAGGTTAGGTTTTTTGTATAGAATATAGTCCATATTAATCACAGAAAATAAAACTTTCCATAGAATGAATGTTTTTTCAAATCAGTTTATTGCTTTTTGAGTCAATTCATTACAAACAAAGAAACTGATCTTTCCTGTTTATAATATAGGTAAAGTAAATTCTATAATTTATCAAGTTGCCAAGTGTCAGGTATAGTTTAAGTTTACAGCTTATAAGGGGCTTAGTAGTCAGAAACTTAATACAAATGGGAAGGCCAAGTATGTACTGCAGTGAAATACTAGACAACAAAAAAAAAATGCATTATAATGCATATTTTTAATCAACTTATATCTATGGCGTAAGAAAAAGTAAATAAAATACAAATAGCGCAGTTAAAAAATGCAATTTATATTATACTGTAAAGTTATCGTTTTTTGCTGTTCTGGCTGGATAGATAAATGACAAATAGATTATTTAAACACACGCAATTATTAAAAATACCTTCAAAAGGAGGCCCATCAAAAATATAGCGTAGCGTATTGAGCACAGCAACTGCCTCGTTGGCCTAGTGGTGCTAAGCGCGACTGCTACGCTAGAGGTCTTGGGTTCGATTCCCAAGTCGACCAAGGTGTTATTGGGTTTTTTTTTATGAAATTCTCAGTAGCAGGTCGCAGTTTGGATTTGTGCCCGGTTAGTGGCAATAGGCTCGCCCCCTATTACATGGGACCTAAACATACCGGCGAACTGTGGGTGTACATTGGTACACCTCTGCCTAACCCTTCGAGGATACAGGTGTGATGTTATGTTATGTATTGAGCACTTAGGTTGATTGATATGTTGTTAGAATTGCTTTTTGAGCTCTCAAACCTCTTTGGTGGCAAGCAAAGCTGTGAAAAAAAGTTATCCTATCTTCATATATCTATAGTAGGATTAATAGCTACCTTCAGCTGTTTCTGCAGTATATTCTCGCTGACTTTGAGGTCCCCCGGGGCGCCTATAAAGTGGCAGACTACGAGATGGTAGCCCAGCAGTGTGAGGTCACACAGCACCGACCTCATGCCGGGGGCGCGGGACCCCGCCTCCAGCTCAGCTAGACCTAGGTTCTGGAATATAGAGCTAAGATATTAAACTAGAATAATTGTGATATATAGTTGAGTCGATAGAAATATATTATATGAAGGGTAGCCTTGCTCTGCAGTGTGACAGAAATGGCTAAAAAAAAGGTTTTAATAGTGATGTAAATAATGTAGTAGGGGTAATTAATTTATAAAGGTAAGAGAGAGGTTTGGAAGAAGAAAGGGGAGGCCTTTGCCCAGCAGTGGGATCTAATTTAGACTAATAAAAAATAAAAAAAGTCAAAGTAGAATCTCTAATATTCTATTTCATACTCATTATTTTTTACATTTTCATCATTGAATTTCAATGCTATCTAAAAATGCAAGAATGACTATATCTTTCAATAGTTTTACTGTCCCACAAATTACATTATTTATCATACAAAACATTGTTATTCTATAAAGGTTTTTTATACAACACAAATTACAATGATTTCTCAATGTCTACAACGTCACAAAACTATAGGTAATTAGTTACATGTCTGTGGGACCTCTATTGTGAGCTATAATAATATGTTCGCCTAATCATTGTGAGCACCAAGCCGTATAAATACTATGTAGCTACTGTAATTAGGCACCTATGTATCTCTGTCCTTCTAATGGTCAAGGTCAAACTACTCAAGTATCAATTATGGTTGGCTATACGTAACAATGTAACGCGGAAATGAATCTCTGCCCAAAATTGTAGGATAAACTAACATAAATACTGTTTTAAAACACTATGATAGGTATAGTTAAATTACTTAATACAAAGTTGTTTTAATGTTTTGAGTAAATGACCACAAAATACAATATTACATTACATCGAGTAAACGACGCGCATTTTATTGATCGATAACAAATAATTTAACAACGATCACACGATGCATTCAATCGTGTGTTCGTGCAATCAAAGATACAGATCGGTTAAATGTCCTAATTGGTCCGATGCATGCGTCACTAGACGACACGGGCAATGTGCATCGAGCGATCTATTAGGACAGCCATGTTAAACAGTCGTATGATCATGTAGCAATACTGCATCGTTTGCACAAAAAACGTTACCTAGCGGTGACGACCACCTAGAAATTTATCTACAATTTGCTACTTTAGATACTTGTTTTACATAGTATGTAGCGTAGTTTAGCTGACCTTTTGTCCAGTTATTTGCATTTCTCGGTTTTCAGTATCTGTCTGGATTTTATGAAATAAATTACTAGGAATTAATAAAGTTCTATCCTACAAATATGAAATCCTTTCATATACATAGATAGGTACTACTCAAAGTTTTTAAATGAAGTAGGTATCTATTGCTTTCAAATGTTTTCTATTAAATACCTTAGTTGCGCCAATGTATATATATATCGTGCGTGCATCGTGCAAAAAAACAAATTAAGGTAAAATAACATGTTCGATACACTATTGGATATAGGTAACAATGCCACCTTGCCCACACATGTTATAATACGTGGTAATGATTTTCATCATGTGTCATTTTACCCAAACTTTCCCATATAATGATACTTCTTTCCCATATATTTAAGAAGGCAAGTATTTTTTTAATAAGGTATGTTATGACTGACCTTATTCCCAGAGAATCCAACAAATTCTAGGAGACTGATGATCTTCGGTGGCAGAAGTGAGATCATGACATTAAAGGTAGCGATTCCTAGTCGCACCCCACTTTGGAAGTGGATTCTCGACTGATCAGTCTCCCATTGCTTCTTGTCCAGTATCTTTGCACATTCCCTGAAATAACAATATTATAAAGTATACCACAAAAAAAGGATTTATAAAAAGAGTTGTAAATAGATGCAGTTATCTGTGAACTTTAAAAATACATACAAACACTTTCCTTTTTGAATCCGGTCATATAATTCTAAATTAAAAATTGAAGTGTTAAAAATCAAACTAAAAAATATATTGTGAGAAATGTGTTTAGTAGTAAATATTTTTCGATTAATAAGTTCGAGACGTAGACAATAAATAATATTGTGAATTTATCAATCGAAGCGAAATTGAAATGAAAATGAACATTGAGCAATGTTCTTAAAAAAAATAATAATGTCTAACTACTAGAAAATATGAGAGCCCAAAGTACAACAAAAATGTTTTAACAAAATACGGTACGAACTTGTAACTGTTGTAGCAATTCTTGACTTTGATAGTCCCTTTTATGAGGCCCGTGAGGTCCTCTCCATCCATTATGGTCATGGCTGCCTGAAGCAGAAGAGCCTCCGCATAGCATAGCTCAGCATGGGCCTCTAAATCTGTGTAAGTCGCGTAATTTGGCTGAAATAAAATAAATACTTCTTAATTTTCTGTATATTGTGCCTGTATTACCCAGTTAAGTTGGGGAGGTCAGATAAACAGTATCTTTATGTTTTACTATCGTTAGCTTCTAAAGTCATTCTCTAACTAATATCTTATTTTACAATGTATATTGTGACGCAAATGTGCCTATTGTAAGATGTGCGTGTAAATGTTTTTACAGAACATAATTCTTCCTTTTTTTACATCTTGTTACGTTATTTTGTTCCTAGAACAATATAAATTATTTATAGTTAAGGATAATCCTAGGTTCGTATATCGTTTGCGATTGCACAACTTCCTACTTTTTACTTGTATTGAACTAATCGTGTATATCAGTCAGGAGTGTAAACTTAGCATAACTGGTTTTAAAACATATGCATTGGCAATGCGGAATTCGTGTTACGTAGGAGATACTGGGTCGATGTCTAGGTCGGACTAATTTAGTCGAATAATTTAGTGTCTCTATTTTTTGTAGTAGTGGCTATTGTGAAGCATATGGAGAACTTTGAATAGCTAAATAGGCAGGTGCGCAATTTGTACTGAATTGGACCTATACTAAAACAAGAAAGTACTTCCGTTATTTTTTGTGTATTGTTTAAGCAACCCACATCGTTCTACTGAAAATTTGAGTAACATTATAAGACCGGTGAGAAACAAATAAATTAAAGATATAGTACTAGTGGCATTTTCATTTTTTTATATCAAGTTGTGGTTTTATGTGGTTCTCACGATAATAGCAGATCAGCATTTTAAGCCATAAAAATAATAACTTTGAAACCTTTTGGTTTTAAGTCCAACCTCACATAGAATATATTAGAAACACAGTTAAAGTGAGTAGGTAGGTATACAATGGTTTATTATCATGGAAACCGGAAAACTAAAGAAACCTTTTTAGACAACAGCTGTAAAAATATCATTAATGGCTAGCATTATGCGTCGGGAGATTTAACGTTAAACATAATGGAGCGTCAATTACATATTTCAAATTGTCGTCTTTAATATAAAGGCACTAATGTACCTAGTAAATATTGAATGGTAATATTTTTCAGTTACGTTCATACAAAACTTAATGTTAAGTTAACTTGACAGTGGATCAGGGCAAAATGGATTACTGAAAATACTTTGAAGAATTTACTGATTCTGTAAATAAGTTTTAAGAGAGACAGAACTGTGTTCATTGAGTGCCAAAGTCAGAAAAAAGTACTATAAATTAAAAACTGAAGAAACCCCAACATATTTTAGAAAATTACTGAAGTTAAAATATGAGCAGAATTTCTAAAATCATAGCCAGGAACTGGTCACGTTAGCTTTCAAACAATAAAATAAGCGTTAGGTATTAACCTTTTGAACGCCAATCACTTCTATAGAAGTAGGAGATTTTCGTGCCATCAGCGCCACTACTTGATTAGAAGTAATTATGGAAAGTATAGTATACAATGAATTTACGACATTTAGAGCCTTCTTTTTTTGTTTCTATGGGAAATTGCCCTATTTCAAGCCATATTTTTAACTTTTTCACACAAAATAAGCTCTTGTTTGTTTTATATCCAATAAAAACAAAAACACCTAAAAACATTTTAGTGCCTCCAGCGCCAAATACTTGATATAAAGTAAGCCAGTGATGGGACACAATGAAGACCACCTTAGAATTCATCTCTTCGAATCCTTACTAATATTATAAATGCGAAAGTTTGTTTGGATGTGTGGATGTTTGTTACTCTTTCGCACAAAAACTACTGAATGGATTTTAATGAAACTTTACAATAATGTAGCTTATATATCGGAATAACACATAGGTTATAATTTATAAAGATAGTGTATGAATTGTCATTCACGCGGGTGAAACCTCGGGGCACAGCTAGTAGATCATAAATACTAGTATTGCAAGAATAAAACGTGATTAAATAATATTTATTTGATGAATTGTAAACATTAAACTACGTTTTTTTTACCCTAATCAAGTCTAAATAGGTTTTCTAATCTTTGACAATAATAAGTCGATAATGAAACACCGTTTGAAAAGCCCATCCCTACCAAGCGGCTATTTTTCGGTGCCCACAACGCCACGAACTTGTATAGAAGTAATCCTGTGACGTCATAACCGAACGAGTTTCAAGGCCACGGTGACGTTGTGCAGTTTAGTGCAGTGCAATGTTTACATCCAGTGATGCCAACTTAGCAACTTTATAGCTAGATCTAGCTATTATTTGGAGACTGACAGCTACAATTTAATAAAACTTGTAGCTAAACTTTTTAGCTACTTTGTCTAGCAACTTTTCATTATTCGACGAGTAGTATAGTATAGTACTGGATAGAATGGGCACTATTGAAAAATATACGAAATCAATAAGAGATACGTAACCCTAGCCATCGACATCTCTTTATCTGATTATTTTCAATTCTTTTTTATTCAATTGCGTAGGTAGGTACACATGTCTTAATTTAACTTCTTGTTGGAATTAACGAAAATAAAATATCGGTATCAGTTTTTATTTAACTTCGAAAATTTGTGTATAAACATTCATTCAAACTTATAAATGTTATTTATCGATAGGACATCACTCCCATCCCTACGTTTTACTATAGATGCGTTATACATTTGTAGCGTGGCGCTGGAGGACGCATCGTGTTTTATATAGATGGGCGTCCAAAACGTGTCCAAAAGGTTAAAAAAAGAAATACATAATGAATCGAACGAATGGGAAAGGACAAGAAAACTCGTTTAGTGCAATTATACCATGTACCGTTTTATAACTTCACAAAGCTTGTCAGGGATTTTTACGCTAGTAGAAGGATAGAGTACTATATTTAATACTTAGCATGTTTATGTCTTTGGCATACAAAGAAAGATTTAACAAAAATAATTACATAATCTTCTATTTCAGTAATTAAATATAATTACAGTTATTACAAGTTAGTACTGATATTTTACATAGTTTATCCTTAGTCAGACTTGTTAGCCTTGGTACTCATATAAATGTTATAAAACATGTTGACCCTAAAGCATTTAAGACAATTAACCACCTTTTGAACCGCCTTCAAAAAGAGGAGGTTCTCAATTCGTGTTCTTTTTTTGTTTGTGTATTACGCGATATCTACGTCAATTGTGGAAAGATTTCTTCCGACCCGTTAAGGTGTTGTTAGGTATCGATATCTGAGTACAAAAAAAATTGAAAAAAATAAACTAAAAATTTTTGTTTTTCTTAAATGTCGAGAGAGTGACTCGGCGTCGTCACAGGTGCTGCCAAATGATCAAAATAAAAGGTCGCCAATAATACCGACAAAAATGGTGTTGTAATTTTTGTTTTTTTAAATAACCTCAAATTTAGGGAATTTTGCGACAAAAAATGGTTATTTCAAAATTCATTATTATTGTTACTATCAAAAATATTCCAAACTTAAAATTTTATTTAGGCATGCGATTATGAGCCCTATATATCACCCTTTCGGGTCGGACAGGGTTTTCTTAACACCCTGTAAAAAAGAATCCTATATGCCAGCTATAAGGTTCATACCTTGTAGCTGGTCCATCAATTAAGCAGTTTTGTTTTTTTTTTTTCAATTGATGTAGTTTTTTTTTATCACATAACATACAAATTAACACAATAGGTACAGTTGCAAATACAAAAAAAGATTCACAACGTGTTTAAAGAAAAAACAGTAAAAACAAAGAAGTGTACCTTTTTGATGATAGTGCCGATGCTTTCTACGAAAGTGAAGTTCTTTCTATGTTGGTTGCAGATCGAGATGGAAACCTTGAGTGCGGCCAGCGTCCTATTGATCTGAGCGTGGTCGAACGTCAACATAGCCGGGATAAACTCGAATATGGAAGTGCCAAGGCTGTGGTAAAGTGATGTGCGCTCCCTAGACAAAAGTTCATCCAGTAAAATATAAATTGTTTCCATGTTTTCCAATTTAAAATCAAATAAAAATATAAAAACGTGTTTGTTTTTTTTTCGCTCGATTTACACCGACGCATTGTAATCGTGGTGGTAGGTATAATAAAATAGTAAATAACGAACGTTTGACTTTGAACTGATTAGAAACACGTACCTACGTATAATAATAAACACATAACGATACAGTTGCTATGAATAGAAAACAAAACATAGATTACCAGGGTTTCATCATGTTCATTGCTCCGACTAGATCATTGTTGAAGAATTTTCTTATGGCCACTTCACAGTCTTCGAAAGCTGTTTGTAGGTCCATTATATTCCTAAAATATAACAATTACATTACTTTGACTAGTTACATAAAAATAAAAATATATAAGTAATAATATTTTTGTTTTAAATAAATATAAAAAAATATATTCATTTAAAACAATTTTCCCGCCGCGTCAGAACACGATAAACTTGAAAACTGCTGAATGGATTTTCATAATATATGGTTTTCACCAATAGTAGAGTATTCAAAAGGAAATTTCTTGTGTCCAATTCTAATGTTTTTACGCCCGTGCAAAGCCGGGGTGGGTCACTTGTAATGAATAAAAAATCATGCTTACGCTGCAGGATGTTCGTCAGTGGCATCTTGGAACTCATCCTATAACAAATTTAATATGGTTTGTAGTACAATAATAAAATTGTTACTCCTTTAAAATAGTAATTATTATAATTTATTGTAAGTGTGTGTAGCATATTTCAGATTCGCCTGTCGCTAACGTTCCCAGTGATTTTATTTACACAACAAAATCATTGACACATATCCTAATCCCTCTTGGCAAATTAGGTATGTGGTAATTACTGTCATGATGCACAATAAGAATGAACTTCGCTAACTATAGCACACCTGTTACTACGTGGACTATCCATTGTGGCCTTAAACTTACACGCTGGGTGAACAAATGCTACTAACTGGGCGGTAATCGTAGCGGATTTTGGGACCACATTTGATCACAATACCTACATTAAGAAGACGGTGCCTGGTTGCCATAGAACAGGCTCTGCCTAATTTAGGATCGGATGGCCGTACTGTGCGTTATTCCAAGATATATTACTACATAACATTGGGTATAAACTTACCACATCCTCAAAGTTTTCTTCAGCGAGGGTCGGCGTGCCCTCGACGCGAAAAGGAGCATGTAGCAGTGGCGGCGTCAGCGCAGGAGCTGTCTCCTGTCTTAGTGCCATCTCCAAAAGCTATTAAAACAAACAACAAAGTTATAAAATTGCTAATAACTTTCAAAATGCTGAAGATATTTTTACAAATTATAGCAAAACAAAAAAATCGCATTGCAAAAGGGCTATTTGTCTAGGAGCTACGATGCCACTGACAGACAGACCGACACGTCAAAATTGTTACACCTCTCTTTTTGCGTCAGAGGTTAAGAAGAAAATGTAAACTTGATCATAAGGTTTGTGTTATATAAGTTTTCAACATGTAAATCCATTCATTTGTCAGTCCGAATATGTACTGAAAATATTGACGTCAATATTGTTTTGAATAAATTAAAACAAAGGTTAATGTAATTAAATTGTTAGATTGTGTTATCTGTTTTTTTTTTTAGAAATACGAGATAGGTATTTTGACCTGGAATTGTGACGTCAATAAGTTCCAGATCTTGGGTAAAGAGTTTTGTTTAGTAAGAATAGGGTTTGAATAACATTTAAAATATTTATTAAGTTATTTACTATAATACTACTATTAATATAGGTAATACTAAAAATAGTTAATCGCTAAAATAACGTGAGTTTACAGCACGGCACGACTTACAATAACTAAACTAAGGCCTGAATTTGACGACGCGAAAAGCAAAAATATCGCGCGAGTTGAAGTACATTGCTTGGCTGCGCAGCTATGGTGTGATAAGTGATCGATGCTAGACGGAAATGTACTGCAACTTACACAATCTCTAAATAAACTTTAATTAACATGATAAAATTAACTCTTATCGTATTCTGGAAGCAATTAGTATTTTAAAACATACATTTACCAGTGTTTACTACTCTACTGCTACTATGGACTTAAGTAATTAGTAATATGTTACCGGCATCAGAATATCCTTTAGCTAATAGTCCTTTATCATAGGTCTATCTAGTTTATGTAACTTATACCGTTATTAATCAACGTAAGCCGTAAGCTGCACTTTTCTTGTGAGAGACTTTCGCTGGCGCCCCCTTCATAGGTTTCATCATAATTAGATGAGACTAGATAATGCTTACAAGACGAGCTAGATCAATAAATAATAAGGAATGCAACTATCATAGTCATATTTAAACTGTCATTAGGTCGCAACAAATAATGAATAGCCATTCTACTCTAATATCATTTAACTCCAAGTAACTATTTACACGTAAAATTACCTACTTTGACCACACGTGTATCCAATGAGACAGCAAGAAAAGACGCAAAGAAATTCACTAAGTACCTATTAAATAGTATTAAATGACTAATTAATATGATACGTCCGCAATCAAGCATAGTTTGTTTTCCTCAGGAGTATAGACCAAAGGTAATTATTTATAAATTGTCATGCATGTGTAGTACCTATTGGACATAAACTTTGCTCCTAGATAGATACCTACGTGTCATGAGTAAACTCAACTACAATTTGTTTCATAAATATTGCGATACTTCAACAGAAGTTTTAATGGCGGACTATCAAAGATGGCGACGAGATAGTTATTCTCACTTAACAATTTGATAACTTGTTCTGCTGTGAATAAACGCTATGCTCATAGTAAAGTATCCAACTTTTATGCTCTGATTACTCATAAGGAACTTTTACATTAGAACAAAGTTTTACTAAGAATCACTCAGAAATATAATGTAGGAAAAATGTACACAAATACTTCAGGATAAAATGGAATATTAATAGTAAATAAAGAAAAAGTTTCAATAATTCATATTTAACCAAAATTGTTTCTCACCTGTTGACTCTATCATTAAAGTTGATAAAATTGTATTGACCACATAAACAAACCTAACAAGAAGTGATTTGTTTATCAATTAAACATTATAACAATTGAGTTGAAGATGTACTTTACCTACACCGATAAAATTAATTGATATTATTACAAGTGCTGATGTGTGCTACAATACGAGAAGGTATGCAAGATACGTAGAACATAATAAATTGTAGAGAAAAAATCAATAAAATCACTTGGAGAAGTGTCAATATTCTATAAGTAGATGCTGTAGCGACTACCGAGCTATAAAATGAGATCGTTACATTTAAAATATGCACATACTAGACCGGATACTGGCGCACACTAAAAGTACAGTCAAAGGGATCATAATATATGGTGTGGAAAAATACCTTAAACATATTATTAATTTCTACCTTATACAAAATAATTTGAAAGACCGGATTAAATGCATTTTTCTACATATTTGCACGTTGCATTTGCATATTTAGCTCATATTTTAGATTATTACAATTTTAACAAAAATCTTGTAGATAATGCTTATTTTTGCTATATGTGCAATATGTCAAGGGAAAATTTGAATGATGTCTTCGTTTTAGCCGGCGATACCGATCAGGCGGCTCTTCATTTAGCAGCCACACTCGACCGTACAATATTAGTATTGAATATTAGGAACATTACCTGATGTTTTACTTTTACAAGAGTAAAAAAAGGTTACATTACTTTATTCCTATACAGGGTTCTGTTTTATGTCACCGGAGAAAAGTACCCTAAATACTGAAGATAGTCAATTTTACGCAAAGAAAACACTCCTTTCTTTTTAAATAGATATTTTTGAAAAATGTCCGCTTAGATTCTTTACTTTTATGGCATCTATCAATACAATAGAACCAATCATAAGGCATCTCTCTAACAAACCTGGTAAATGAAAGCCCAACCACAAAATCTAAACTTATCTATACTACACACTAAAGCAACAAGATAATTAATGTATGTATACATAACGTATAACGCCCAAATACTCAAACGCAAAATTTTAAAACGCTTTTTTTTTGTAGAGATCTTTGCAGTTAGCCTGAGCGCAGGTTTTGACTGCTTCACCGGACTTTATTTTTTTTTTAAAACGCTGTTTTTTATCTTCCCGTCGCTACTTTACACGTCAAAGTGATGATCTCATGCTGTCTCTAGCATGAGATCAAAAGGCGAGTTAAAACTTAGTGAAGTTTGAGTATTCGGCCTTAAATACTAAGTAACGTAGATATCAATTAACCTTTTCTGCAGCGCCCGTCCACACAAGCAAGAAAACAACAAATATAATTATAATGATTGATGTTTTGTGAAGACTTAAAACATTAAGAATCCAAAATATCATTATACTCTGTTGGAAGAAACAAAAAAACATAATTTCAGTTTATTATCTCTATTTATGGTAAAATAGCTTAAAGATATTTTACTAGTGACAAACTATTTTTTACCTATTTCTAAACACGTTATGACAATACCACGGAAGCGGTTGTGTCTACTTCATAAATAATGATCTAAAGTTGGAAAAATAACGTGATTTTGTGCAATAGGTCAAGATACAAATAAGCAACCTAAAACTATTATAGATATGACTATATATCAGCCACATTCAAGAAATAATGACCGTGCTTTGGGATTATGAACCTTAATTCAATGACTAACAGTTCAGTTTCCATCACATTCAAATTACTTTTAGGCCCTTTTCGGTAATATTTGTCATTCTAAAATGAACTTAAACACATGTTGTCAAAGTTGATAATTGCGTAATTAGTAATAACGTTTCATTCTCTTTCCAGATTGGCTTTAGTATAGCGTTTAATTTTCGATTAATTTATTAGGTACTGGAATATATGAATATCATATTGAGTATCTTTGCATTCACAGTTTTCGATTAATGGAAGAGGCCAAGCGGTGACATGAGTAACATGAAGTTACAGTCTGTGCAGAGCATTAAAAACACAAAATAAATGTTGTTAAACTAGTTCTTCCGTTTAATATCTTAATTATGCCAAGGTGAAGTAAGACAGCAGACAACACCATCATTGCAACATATTTATTATAAGTATGTGTTTATTTTTGAATTTCGCAACTAATTATTATGTACTCTTATTATTATCTCGGGTTATCCATAGTAACGAAGATAGCCGGTCCTTAAGAAGCCTTGTGTGTGTTTACAGGTCTAACGAGAGTGGAATAGGCAGCGACCAGAGGGCAATCGGCGCGAGTAACCACATGGGCCACCCAAAACATTCGTCACGATATGCGTCCCCGATTGCAGCATTGTTGATGCCAATTAGACACTTCCACGGCTTCCACCCCTTTGCATATAGCTCTGGCCTCTTCTCTAGCCAGCCAGTTAAGGCAAGAAAGATCTGAAAGCCGTCCTAAGTAGTGACTTCCTAGGAGACTCAGGTCCGTTGCGTCGCTACTCACTAACAGCTAGCTAAAAGCTGCCTTGCGTATGTATGTTCCAACATATATCTTCTGCCACTTTCATTCAATGTTTGTAGGTCAAGGTTGAAAAAAGCCCGTTTATATTGATGACCCAGGTATTGCGTTATTCACATGATGAGGCTTGCCCCAAGGGGATTAATTATTATTATTATTGATCTTTTTGTATAGCGATTTAACGTAAAGACGAGGTCTATCCCAAGTTACAGGATTGACTTTCAAGCAGAAATCATATTAACCATACAGTAAACAAATTAATTCAACTATAAGACTAAGATCTTAACAAAAAGAAGTTCCGAAATCGGTCAAGTTATTTATAAACCGGTTAGACACTTCCAAAAATATTTAATAAACCAGTTACATCCATGCATCATTGCATACCTAGGTATATTGAAATCATTTGAATAAATACGTATATTCGAAAGTATTTGTAGTGATTACTACGAAAAATCGTACTAAGTTGAAAAATATTTGACTGATGCGATCAAGTAACTAATACGGGTTTTGAGGTGGAAATAAGTGAAGCCATATTTTGAATATCTTCTGTTCCGCTGGTTATAAGTCCAAATAAGTAGGGCGGGCATGTTTTGAATATCAGCTGAACAACTTCATAATTTATTTTAGGTTTTCATCTATTGTTTGTTGTTGGAACAATCGACAAGAATACTCATAATATTTATTATATTTAGGTAAAAGTATCCCTGAGTGGTGATGAAAACAGAAAATATAACATAAATTATTAGTTAAAGTAGTACCTAATCGCATGACATGTATTTCGAGACGAATACTGATTACTAAGGATGCTCGAAATTAAAATCTTATCTGGTTGTTACACATTTGTAACTGAGCGATTTATAAGTATTTAACAAAGGAACTATTTTCCAGAGTAGTTTATAAATAACACAATAAAATAACAATTATAATTATACTGGAATTTGATAATATAGCCATCGCAATGCAAGAAAGCCGTGTGCCCGTGACGCTTGTAGTTTATTTTCTAAACACTTTCTATAGTAGTTATTTTTCATGTATAACCCATGTTTAACTACATGGATAAATAAAAGGTTTGAACACAAAAATATTCTCAATTTCTCACAAGCGCATAGCGATGATTAAAACCTAATGTAGGTACCTATTCTTTAAAGATTGTGGTTCTATAAAGTATTCATTGAACATAAACACATAAACCCCAAGTCAGGACAAACTAGTTTATCCTAGGCCAAACCGGTCATTTTTTTAGGGAAGTACCAAAAGGGTTTAGTACATACCGACATTATATTATGATCCCAATAAATAAATAATCCAGTTGCGTAAAACTTATTTTTTGGCTAATTTTGAGTGCCAGCAAACTCACATGGTTTGATAATCTTAAAATGCCAACATTTTGAGGCGAACATTCACATACACATATGTTTGTGTTCGTTGGCGCAAACTTTTAGAGAAAGTTGTCAGCAACTGGTGCCTTCCTCACTTTCACTCTATACTGTCTCAGTTACTCGAACCAGCTGTATATTATATGAAGCCAGTAGAACAATTTTTAATTTTCTTTAGTTACGAGTGTTTTTTTTAATTACACGCTCAGCATGACGTTTTAAATACATTTTGATGAGTAAACACAAAATTAACGCATTGTTTGTACAATGAAGTAATGAATGTAGGTTGAAATCAATGAAACCACAATGTGTTTTCTAAACAATTTTTTTTCACATTTGCATCTTTGAACATAATAAAATTGTGCATATTGCGACAATGTTACTTATACTTCAAAGAAAGGTCACTGATTTTATTATAAACTAGTAGGTAGCCTGTTAGTGGTCTATGCGGAATTGAGTGTCTATTGTGGCCTCATAAGTAGTTTATTGGATAGTCGAATATAGCGAGGCCTGGCGAGACTCAGCTCCAAATTTCTAACCTAATTGAATATGTTCTGAGCAGCACAGATTAACTTTTTAGGCAAAGGTCAGGTCAGAAATAAATATAACAGGCCTTGTAGCCTGCCAAGTTATTACTGTCATATAATATTCTCGTTCCAAAGTGAAATCGTATTATATTCGAGAATTTAAAAGGACATGATTATATTTTATCAATGTTTTTTTAACATAAATTCGTTGAGGGGTTACCAAACATTGAGCTTTCTCTGCTATTTTTGAATTTGTGCTGAATTGAATTGAATAAATTATCAAAACGATGGTGGTAACGAAATCACAATGCTTGGGTCGGTCGGTTAGTTTAGAATGGAGACAAAAACAATAAGCGGCTTTATTGTTATACTTTTTAGGGTTTCCTACCCAAAGGGTGCCAACGGGGCCCAATTATATTAAGCCTCGCTGTCCGTCCGTCTAAATCTCAAAAACTGTAAAAAGTAGACAATCGATTTTTTCACAAGTTGATAGTCTTCACAAGTATATTTCCGATGAAAAAGAGATCGGGACTGATATAAAAAGCTAGTTATTATTTCGCTTAAATGCGCAAAACACTGAAAACAAGGTCGACTAAACAAGCCTTTTTCGAAAAAGGCTTTTGATAGCCCAATTCTCGAGGATGGCTTGGCTTAGCTATTTTTTACTATAATATTATGTATAACATCACGTTACTTGCTTTGGGAGAAAACCAAAGTGAGAGAAACCGCGGACCACAGTTATTGTATGATATGCCACCCTATTCAAGTCATTATAAGACAAATTAAAAAAAAAAAAATACCTGATGTAATTATAGTATTTTGCGTATTTGGCAAGCTATAAAAAATCAAAATAGACACCTCTATTTTTTGTTTACGAGGGAAAAGTTAATAGCTTCATCCCACGCAAAAGGAACGGCGCGTGTCGTGGGCGTAAGCAGGATTCTTATTGGCTAAAATCTCCTAGAATCACGTTGAGGACATAATTCTTTAACCTTTTTTATCCTCAATGAAAAATAATACCTTCGGGTCCAATTATTCAATTACAGTTTTATGCAGAGAATTTGAATTTTAGAATCTGCTAAACCATTTTTAATTTACATTAAGATTTTTATTAAAGGTGTTTGTCTGTGGCTTCATATAACCAAAACGATTAGACTAATTTTAGTGTGGTTCTGTCTAATAGAATGCTAGTGTCAAACAGTTGTTGCGACTGTCAGGTATAATAGTAAAGTCTATTTTGCCTTTAGGTAAAAAGCCTTTGTTGCAGGCGAGCACCATAATGTAAAAGGGCACAAAACCTACTTTGAGAACTGAACTATCCAAGTTTGCAAAACAAAATTTTTAAATAAGACCAGTAGTTTCAGAGATTAGAGCATCCAAACAAAAACTACATTAAATAAGGCCATATTTAGCACTTACAAGTTCTGTCGATTCCAAGAGCCCAATCAATATAAATAAATTGTAATTATCAGTCTGAAGTTATTAAATTCACTTTGTTTTTGATAGACAACTTACATTATAATCATTCTGTGTTAAAACTGTGTTCTATTTGTCTTCAGATTTATTAGAGTTAGTATAAACACTAAACAGTAACCAGGTATGACATACATATGACATAGGTACATAAGACTTGAAGGCAATAATCATAATTCCGATTTGACATTCATGATTGAAGGCATAATTGAGCAATAATCATAACTCAGAGTTTACATTAATATTATAATCTATTTATATTAATTAGAGGAACTGTGTAAGATTCTATAAGATAGATAATGATAAGAATAAATCAATGAGAAGTAAACAAAGATGGTTGCAAAGGGAAAAGTATTTTATTTTCAGTTCTCATAGAATCAATAAGGTAGGTACCATATTTTTTTATTATGTGTGGTTGTAGTAAATTGGATTCACTTATTACAGGCTGATATTTGTATTATGACTAAAGCAACAACGGAACTGAAATAAAAGCTTTCAATATTTTTTAATTAAAAAAATAATAATGAAAGAACTGTTAAAATAACAAGGATTTCAAGAACACAATGACATGTTTTTAGTAATTAGTGTGTTTCCATGAAGCTTTATAAATACAATAAGATGGTATGTCCCTATATGTTATTCAGATTAAATTTTATGATATGGGTAATGGTGACACGCAAGCTTTTATTCAAAATAATCCAACATCAATATGACGTGAAATAATTCGCTAGGCAGTAACTAGTAAATCAATCGAAATCTTTTGACCCACTAGCTCTCTTGAAAATAATGAACCAACAATAACGTGTTATTCTCATTCTCATGCGAAGAAAAACAATTAAAACATATTTATATTATAAACACAATAATTAAATCAATACTCACACGCTAGTTTTTAGAGAAATAAATAGATAGGGTCTATTCACATCAATGAAGCACACAAACTATCAGTTCATACATTAAATAATCAAATTAAAGAGGATTTTAATTTTATTAGTGTTTAAATTTAACGAAATATAACTTACAATCAATAGAACTTTTCGGTTTATTTACGTGCTCACTCTTCGACAAGTCGATTGACCACAGCTAGTAAAAATTATTGTGAATTATTGACTTTAATGACTTTTCCACTCTCCCGTAAAAAAAGGTAAAAACCTCGGTGTTGTCAGTCGCTAAATTATGTAAAAACGTGTTTTATTGATTTTTATTGTAATCAACATAATAAATGTTTTAGTGTATTAGTTTGCGAATCATAATTTTATCTAAACTGGGATTTAAAAATTACATAATTCTGTAACATTTTTTTGGTTAATTTCGAATCAGAACAGAAAAATTGTAAAGGCCAGCTTCGCAACTTAGTAACAACGCTGGCCTCAACGACATTCGTATTTCGTACCTACTTTTCTATCGTAGTACGTATCGCTATATCGTGTGGATCGAAATATTTGCATTGACGCGAACGTTTAAACGCAAAAGAATTTGCGTTTAAACACTTACTTTGCTTGCTACTTTTACCCCAAAAGCAGAGTAAACAACCTGGGCTAATGACCATACGAATCGATCTTTCGAAAATATAATGATTTGTCTTAAAGGCTTTTCATATTTATTTAAATTGAATTAAAAGTGAAAGGCAATTTAAATAACATTACAAAAATTACTCATCATGCAATAAATAAAATTTTAACGTCATTTAGTCGTTTTGGTGAAAAGTTTAGTTTAGTTACTTTATAAATCGCCTAAAAATCAAATCAAGTGGTGAAATTGAACAGCACTAGGTATTTTCAAGCCTCTAAGTTTCAATCTATCGATTTTATTAAATGTCAAATAAAAAGTTGCTGGAAAATGGCTTCTACACAGAAAGCAGAAATAAAGATTGAAAAGTTGTGTCGAACTTGTTTGTCTAAAGATGATGAATTGAATTCCATCTATGATATATTCATTGGCACTCTCCCTTTAGAATTTATTGTATCTTCAGTTACGGGGATAAAGGTAATAAGTTAATCTATGAAACCTTGTTTTAAGTTAAATTATATTTTTTGGCTAAATTATTACTTACTCTTCAAAATTAAATTAAATTCTACGTTTACAACATGCTGTTAATTGTTCTCATTCACATTTCTCTATTTTATAACATGTTTGTATCTATCTTATGAGCCATTTGCAATATTATGCATTTACTTTATTTAGCCCATAGCTCCTGAATACTTAAATTTATTTTTGTATAACTACTGTAGACAGGAAAAACGAAGACAATAAAAAAAATTGTTTCGAAATTGTAATATTTTAAAATTAAATTTATTTAAAAACTAAATTTCGTGGCTTGCTCTAGAATATTTGCAGCATTGCGAAATAACTGTAGCATGCCAAGTTCCTTTATGTAATATTTAATGGGCACTTGCAGGCTGAATTACATTTATTTTAATTTGGAAATAAAATGCTGTGCTTGCGATGATTATTATATGTGTTTATTGTTGTTTATGTATATGTTATTCATATGTAGATCAACAAGAATGATGGTTTACCTTCAACAATTTGCACGGCATGCAAAGAATCTGCAACAAAAGCATTTGAATACAAAAATAAATCGGAAGAAGCTTACATGTCGTTGAGAGGTATACTGAAAAATGAAAAGAAAGAATGGCCGTCAAATACCAAAACGTTAAGCCAAGTAAGTTAAGAAGTATCCTTATTGATGATGGTTATCATTATGTCCTACATTTTATTTAAAGCCATTATCCGCCTACTACACGGCAAAGGCTTCCCTTTTCTTCTTCCAAGTCTCCCAGTCCTGGGCAATTGTTGTACATAATATCAAATAAGAGTCAAACTCCACCCGCTATCTCTGTCTGGGCCAGCCATGGTGTCTTCTGATGTTTATTGGAGTCCATATTGTTGCCATATTAAACAATTGTCGTTTCATTTTAAGGTAGCGGCTAGTATACAAAAATAGCGAATGTAGGATTTATCTTACATTCGCTATTTTTGTTTTGGAATGGGGCGCTTTGCTCCTACTTTGATTGGATAACTGATCGCATATCTCCTACATAAACAATTATATAATAAGCTACTTTTGCTTCTGGAAATTGAATCCCCACAAGAATAACGTTTGTTTTGCTCAAGCTTCAATTTGAGAAAGAAATCCAATCTTATGTTATAAAGCATCTAGTGTTTTGAGCTGTGCATTCATAGATCATTCATGGTGGCCTTTTAAATGCACATAATAATCTTTATAATATAAAATTAATGGTAGTGCTCCATGTGTTCCTAAACCATAAATCTAATGATTTGATTGAGTTTCAACTTTGTTAGAGAATGATCCATGTGAGTGTGACCCAAAAAGCTACTTAAATGTACAGTGTTTTTATGTATAATTACATAATCCAAAAAAGCATTTTAATATTGGAACATGCAATTAAACATTTTTTATTTAAATTTATCTGAAATTCTAACCCATGTCATGCATAGACTCTGATCATTGTATACTTACTAAATTTCTTTTATTTTCAGACTATCCCAGGAGGTGTAAAGACTGAAGATTTGTCATCCAATGATAATGATGACTACACGGATAATGACTGTAATATATCCTTAACCAGCGCACCAGACTTACCAAAACTGGGTAAGATTATAATATTTTAAATTATTCCACTGCATGTTTACAGTAATATTATTTCACCGGACTAAGCACGAAACTTGCTTAAATACTTGATGTGGTCACCAGCAGGCTGAGATCAGACTCAGACCTCGGCCGGTGTATCCTGTTTGAAAGTCAATCCAAAAATGGTATTTAAGTATGTTTCACGCTAATTCCAATTAAATAATATTACTGTAAAGATATTAATTGTCTGTGTTTTACAAACACAAGACCAATTACTTTCCATTAATACCTATGTGCTCTGCTCCTTGATATTAATTTGCAGTCTAGTTATACTAAGATATGTTTTTAATTTCCACGTGCCCTGATTCTAGATATTTAATTTGGAGTCTGGATGAACTAAAATATGTTTTCAGATGCTGTTGTCAAAAACGAACGTGAATTTCAGGACAAAAAGTCATGTTTTGCATGCAAGAGCTGCTTAGTCGTTTTCGACACACCAAATAAGTTACAAGAACACAGCAAGATATGCATAAAAGGTCAGTCTAATAATATGTAGTATGTAGTTATTATTTTTAAAGTTTGGAAAAGAGGTTTTGTATGTTTGTGTGAGTGACAAAAGTAAAAAATATTCTTTATTTTAGTTGAATGTGATGCTGCAAACAGCAGCTACTGCCCACTTTGTGGAACATGCTTCAATGGTGCAGAAAACTTAACAAAACACATGTGGGAAAGCCACAGTGAGATTATGGGTCCAAAGAAAAGAGGCAGGCCAAAGAAAATGCTGACAAGTGTAAGTAATCCATTATGTGAATAATGATGTGGAAATAGCTATAATAATAATAAAATAAATATTAATTATATATTTTATTATTATTATAAATATTAAAATAATAATTCTCTAGTATTCATAACTTAAAACAAAATACAAACCTATTCTGTACAGGCAAGTGTAACTGTACAATATAAAACAAAATAACATACTGTAGTTACTGGTGACATAGCGACAATTTACCTCCTCCCTTCCAAACCCATTTTACTTTTATACATACAAAATAAATGTGCAGAGAAGGTTTTTTCTCCCAGCCTAGTTTTGATATAAACCATGTATTATTTTTGCAGCATTTAATCACAAAGGACGGCATAATTTCAAAACTTTAATTGTTACTAGTCGTAGGTACGTCAAGCTATCGCTCTCTTAGTACACTAACGAGCCTTGTAGCCACAAATTACATTGCTTATGCTTTAAAGTATAAATGGCTCAGTGTATAGAAATATAGAAAACGATTGCAATATAAAAATGTACATAAAAAAAAAGTAATGCAAAAGGCTGTGCTCAGTGACGGATTAACCCTTAATCAAATTAAGCAATTGCCTAGGGCATCACGTCTGGGGGGGGGGGGGGAACCAGGAGAAGCAAAAAAATCAGTCCCACTCACGTATCACGTCTCACTCCCACGTCACCAAAAAACACCAAAGAAAGTATTGTGTCTTAGAGTTAAGATCGGTCAGTCAGTATAAGTAAGAGTGTCAAAATTAACAAACTGTGACTAGTTATAATTCTCAAACTACTGGTTCAAATTGAATGAAATTTGAAGTATACCAGGTCTGGTGGCACTACCGTACCTCCAGATAAGACTTACCAGAAAAAAAACGCGTATATTAGTTATTTGGCCTAAAGCGTGTAGGAGTGGACTTTGCGAAGCTCATACGCTAAGACTATTGGTGCTACATAAAAAGGTTAATACATACATTGTAGAAAATTTTCTCTAGTTTAATTTATTAAAAAAAAATACGAAAAGGGCACGTTGAAATCTATAAAACTACCAATTTTCAATCTCCCGGAAAACTTTCCAAGTAACAATCTTTTTAAGCACCAAATGACTGTAGTGCTAGTTGACAAACGGATAGGGGGCCCCACAGACGTAGATTGCTTATGGGATCAAGTAGTCTTAATCCGTTACTGCCTGGGCTACTTACATACTTAATTTATTATTTTTCACGGTCGTTTATATATTGTATCCACTTGCTATCGGGCCCGATTATCAATTCCCGCCATTTTTTTGTCAAATGACCTTGGCGCTTCAACCGATGTAGGTACAGGAAGTTTATATATGACTATGTACCTGCCTCAGATTCAAAATGGTGTCAAAATAATCGAAAAAGATATTTGGGGATTATAAGCTTTGTCAATTGCGTGTCTATAAAAACTTACAGTTGAATTTCAAGAACTGTTCTTTAGATTTTTACATTTTAGGCTTTTACTAATATTCTTATAGTTCCTAGAAGACTTCTGAAACAATATTTAAATGGACTTTTATATTGCAGACAATCCTCAATAAATTATCGGAAAATGGATTCTGTATCACATCAGTGCCAGTGATAAAACATGAATGTGGATTTTGCAAGCAGTGTTTTGAAACCAAAGAAGAATTAGGGGTCCACCTTTTAGGCCATAAAGGTTTGTATTATGAGTTATAGTTTATATTACTTTCATGTTTTCTTACCAAGCAGGTACTATTTATAATAGGACTAGCTGTGCCCCGTGGTTTCACCCGCGTGAATACCTAGGTCCCGTTCCCGGTGAATTTATATTATTGGGGGCGGAGATGAATCCAACAAATCACTATCGTAAAAAAAGTCAGGATTACTTAATATGGTGGTTAAGTATTCTTAAATTTTCTAATTTTCCGTACAATTTTCCAATTTTTTCTTTTATAAGAACCTTCTACTGTCAATAACAAACACAACAAAAAATAATTGGCCAAATTGGTCCAGGCGTTATTAAGTTATGCGCTTACCAACACATTTAGCGATTCATTTTTATTTATAAATAATAGGATGTAGCAATATGTGTACTCACTTGTAAGTAATGTTGTTTCAGATACCGAATTACCGTGCTGCACCCAATGCAAGAAGGTATATGTTGATCAAAAGTCATTTGAAAAACATGTTTGTATTGAGGAGAAAACTCCTAATACCGATATTGAAAATGTACGTACTTTGTACTCTAATTTGTACCTTGAATATTTTTCGAAGGTCCTTATAATAATATTTGTTTTTATTTCTGTTTTATCAGGATCCTAATAAGCCAGAGGTTACTGAGAAAAACAAACAGAGATTCCCATCTGAAATTCCCATACGTAAACTGTTGGATTCAAACCCTGAAACGGTAGGTATTGTTAAAAGCCATAGACGGTAGACCTACAACGCACTACACGCAGCCGCTGTGGACGCAACTTCTGTGTTCTATATTAGGATGATATTGCCGAAATAAAAGAAATCAAGCAATCTTAAAAAAATACTCAAATATATAAAATATAATTTGCCACGCATCTATTTCATATGAAAGCGCATAATATCAACACGCTGCCATAGTTGCTGAGGCGTTTTATATTCTACCACGCGCTTGGTCAGATTAAATAAATAGCTAGCTAGACATTCGAGGTTCACCTTCAAATCAATTATTGAAGCACTAAGCATTTAGACTAGCCACAATAGAACTTTAATGATACGGTTAAAGACTGGGCGTGATGTGGTGGTGTTTTGTGGGCCTGGTTTTTAACCGCTTTTTCTAAAGATTGTATTTATTTATCGAAAATGTCCCTTACAATAATATTTGCTTTAGATTCAGGAAAACATTAGCATGCTCCAAGTTTGCAACGTGTGCAGTTGCGTGCTCCTATCAGAAGCAGATTTCAATAGCCATCGTGATAATGAACATCCAGAACACTCGCAACGCTGCAACCTCTGCACTAAGGTATGGTGGGTCATTATAATAGCTAAACTATGAATTATTGGTATAACTGTTAAAGATTGAACTAAGATTAAGATTTTGGAAAAATTAATATGATCACATTTAGAAAATATATATTATGTCCATGTCAATTTGGTTTTAGATACATAGTCCATACATTTACTAACATTGTAGTTCATCCAGTAACCGACTATATTTATAGTATATATTGCTAAATTATATTGCAAAGCTCAAAAACAAAAAAATATGACGACCTCCGTGGTCGAGTGGCGTACGCACCGGTTTCAAGGTGTCGCTAGCTCTGAGGTCCCGAGTTCGATCCCCGGACGGGTCAATGTAGAAACCAACTTTTCTACATTGCCTCGGGTCTGGGTGTTTGTGGTACCTTCGTTGTTTCTGAATTCCATAACACAAGTGCTTTAGCTACTTACTTTGGGTTTAGAGCAATGTATGTGATGTTGTCCGCATTTATTTATTTATATAAATTCTGTTGTCCACAAAAATATTTCTGTAATAATTACCTTAAAAACAAAATTAACAATTAACTGTATTGAAATGAAAAGATTTTAAATAACTAATGATCCCAATTATTTTCAAGGTATTTGCATCTCTGCGGTCGGCGGCGCGACATCGAAGCATTTGCAAGCAGGTCGAAAGGAAATATAAATGCACCACGTGTGGAATGAAGTTTGCCTATGAGATATCTCTCAATAAACACATCCTGAGATACCATGAGGGACAGAGCGTCTCTGTACAGTTTATTGATTCTAAAACAAAACTAGAAAAGAGGCAGTTCCAGTGCGATACTTGCAATAGACATTTTTACAAGTAAGCTCACACATATAAGGTGCTATAAAAACATCTGCCACGGCTTTAATGGGAGGTAGTATTGTGTTTATAGATTACAATAGTAAAGATAAATTATTGATTATTTTTCATTTTTTTTTTCATACAAAAAAAAATAACGTATAAATTTGAATTGATTTATTAGTATAAAACCATCCCGTGTAAGTAGTTGCACTTTTAAAACACTTGTATGCCTGCGTATTATTGCGTACCTAGTAGATTATGTAGTGACGAACTAGTCAGCTGATTACAGTTTTCATTTACAGAAAAGATGGAAAGAGATAGCTCAGTTGTTTTCATTGACGAAGCGTCACATTGCGCGTAGTGAACCACGTTACGTAGAATAGAGTCAACGTTAATTTAACTATTTTAGTCTCTCAAATTTAATTAACTGTTCCGGGGTACGAAAGTTCTTCACTATTGTAATCTATAAACACAATACTACCTCCCATTAAAGCCGTGGCAGATATTTTTATAGCACCTTATATATATATTTTATAAGTATATTTTTATAATATTCTTGTGAGTTAGTGGTTTATTGCACGGTACTAATACATATTCAGTATACCATATGAAATGTATGTCTTTAAATGTATTTTTTTTTTCAGGAGGGAATTGCTAATCAAACATACCAAAATACACACACCCATCGAAAAATTCTTTGAATGTGATGTTTGTCAGAAGAAATTCCATAGACGAGATAATCTACGGTTAGTACACTGCTATATACAGTATGGTTAAAAACCGACAGCCATATTTTAGGTGTTCATTCTATTCATCAGTATGAGCAATGCAAAAAGAATAGTTCGCATGGGATAGTCAATTTTTTTTTCCAATTACAATATCAAAACCCTGGTAAATGTTACAAAAAATATTAGAATAAATCCCAAAAGTGTTTGCATTTTATTACACTTGTTATAAAAATATATCAACGGGCAGAATTTTCATGTTTTCAATGTTTTCAGCTCCCACAAGCGTGTGCACGAGATGCAGGAAAACAAGTCGATGCCCGGCAACTGTCTCTGCCTGTACTGCGGCCGCAGCTTCTCGAACTCCTCCAATCTGATCGTGCACATGCGCCGACACACTGGAGAGAAACCCTACAAGTGCGATTTCTGTGACAAAGGTATATTCAAGTGTATTACAGCATTTACAGCCTTAGAGTATAGATAAGTTAACTATAGAGGCCGCTTCACATAGTATGAACTGTGAGCACCAGTACGAACAAGCTTCTTCGTAACTGATGGCGCGGACACTTAGACCTAAATATAATTATCGCTATTGACGCTTTTAAATCAATAACATTTTTCTTTTGTTTTGTTTTATAGGGTTCCCAAGATCCTCAGACCTGCAGTGCCATCGCAGGTCTCATACTGGAGAAAAGCCTTGCATCTGCCGTGTTTGCGGAAAAGGTAAAACCTACATTCCTTTTAATTCCTTCTATACTTCAACTACTTTAACTGATTTCTAAATGGTTAAGTACAAACTACTTATTCGGTCTTGGTTATACTGGTCGATCCGTCAATCATTCGTTCACCTATTATACGGTACTTAAATACCGAGACTGGAGGCCGACACTAACATAGCTCCAAAAGTTTGAGGTACATAAAGATATTTTCGTTTTTCGTTTTCAGCATAGTTTTTGTGTAATTGCAGGTTTCTCCCGCAGCAACAAGCTGTCCCGGCACATGCGCGTGCACACTGGCCAGCGGCCCTACAAGTGCACGTACTGCGAGAAGGCTTTCTCGCAGAGCAACGACCTCAACCTGCACATCCGCCGCCACACCGGCGACCGCCCCTACAACTGCGAGGTGTGCGGTGACAGATTCATTCAGGTACGTTTTTCCGTAACTACTAAACCGATTTTGATAAAATTTGGTGTTTATATTGGACTAAACTAGTACGTCAACGCGAAAACCAACATCCATGCAAACTGCAGGCTAATAAATGACTTATTTGTTTATTGCATTTTAGTACCCCTGTATACTTAAAATAAACATAACTTTAAGAGGGTTTCTAAAAGTCCACCTGTCCCTATATTCTCTCATAAAGGTGCACAAAGATACATGCGACTCAAAAGTATAATGGACGTTTAAGTATTCTCCCATTTGACGCTCAACCCATACTAATTTTTATGGTTTCAGTTTCCAATTGTGTACTTAACTATAATCTGGAATATATCTACATCAGTAATACAGAATTTAATTAATTTATTTCAGGGTACAGCATTACAGAATCACAGACGAGCTCACGGCCACTTCTCCAACACAGTTCCCGTCGTCGCCACAAATGAAGCTCAAACACTTGCCTTCACAGTCCAAAACATGAATCACACCAGTCATTCAATATAGATACATTAAGTACACTCTTACATATTCATAACCATTTAGTATTGACAATAGTACATAAGATTTTCAATAATTCATTCAATCAATAATTCAATAAGTATTCTTCAGTGTATTTTTATCATTATATCTGGATGGAAAACAATTCCTTATCCATTTCTTATAAACTCATATTATAATACTTACAATAGGCAAGTTGCACTTAACAGAAGTACTTCATAAATGTCTACTTATCGAGATTATATACCTTTTAAACAAACTGTAGATTACCACAAATGATTACAGTTTTATTTGTGCTTAATTATATTATATATATTCTCATTCATATGTATTAAATGTCCTATTTTCCTAAATAAATATTCACCAGTAGTGATACTTAATATGTATGTTAAGGATAAACTTAGAATGATAAATATTCGTAATAATTATTTGATGTGATACGTAATCTCAACAATCTTTGATATGTTGTAACTCGGCGTTAAATGTAAGATACTGTACTTATTAAGGAACTCTTCAATAAGAATGTGTTATCAGTACTTTAAGGCTAGTCGTCCACCGTACTTCAATGAAATACTTAAGTAACTAAGTAATTGTAAACAAAGAGGTATTTGGTAAAATAAATATCAATGCGGAATTATGTCTATTGACTGATATATTTACTCTACATCCAAGCTTATTTCTTTTATTTACATTACATACATTTGGGATACCAAGTAACATTTTATAATATTAAAATCATTAGTTTGTAATAAGTCCTTGTACTTATTCAATTGGCTATTTGACAGATGTAATATGATTTTTAGGCTATGTTATACACAAAAAATATTATACTTGCTAGAACACTACTCACAGCCGGCAATGTTGCGTGAACGACTGTTGCAGAACGTAATTACAATAATAAAAAAAAGCAGTTTTAAAAATATGTTCCCATAAACTGTCAACTAGCCATTTGTAGTCAATATTGAACTTGGAGAGCACTCCATTCAAGTGTTGTGATACTTGTGATTATTGTTTAAAGACATTGAAGTTTATTTAATTTGCAACATGTTTTGAGTGCTCTCACTTAATTTATTACTAATCTTCACAAACTTAGGAAACGTTTTTGTACTTAATCGATAGGCGCAGTATTTAATCGATTTTTATTCGTGGCTATCATGTATTCCGTGATACCATTGCTTGCAGACTCTGCAGATAAGAGAAAATGAGTCAATTGTAAAAATGGTAATATTCTAATATTTAGGCTAAGGCCGCACTACGGCTAAACCGCCGCGGATTTTACCCCCTGTTTTATGAATTAAGGAAACTAATGGAAGCAGCCGCAGTGACGGTTATTTTCCGCGACTGATTTTTAACCGTAGAGTGTGCGTTTTGGGTGGTTTTGCGGTTTCACGGTTAACCGCTTGCGAAAAAAAACCGTAGTGCGGCCTTAGCCTTAGTGTAGTTGTCAAAACATTAATCGGTGGCTTGTAGATCTTGTACTTGTATTTAATCATAATCATATTCATTACTAATGTCATCCAACTTCTTAAATATATTTGTTTCAGCTGTAATCTCATTAAAATATTCTCATCATGGTCATTTGTTACTTTTTGCTGTTGCTTCCACACCATCTCATCCTTGTACCTTTTTGAACTAGATTTTTTGGTTTTTACTTAAAACATATTTAGTTACTTGGCAATCTACTAACCTAAGCAGTAGCTATATCTATTTATGGGCTAACTTTAGTCACAGTTCCCGTTTTTATTTTTATTCCTTAAAGTTCATTCTGATTTGGATAATATTTCTGCTATTACAGTTATTGTTTATTTATACCTTGTTGTGCCTGGCTCGTTCCATTTTAAGAGGTGCTAAAGGAACAAAATTTTCCATTGCACTGAAAAGAAAAAATATTTTATAATTTCTACTACTATTTGGTTTATTTAATAGTCGAAAAAGAAATAATTGAGAAAAATAATCCTTCTATCATTCATGACAAAAATAATCCCTTGATAGAGAAAGTTTTATTTTAATAATATAATTAAATCGTTTTGACTTACTGTCGCTGAACAAGCGGCGCCTGAACACTTGAAAAGAGAAACATGGTGGATATATATAAGAATAAAAAATAGGTTAATAAATAGTTCGGTTTTCAAGTTACTTCGATTTTATCCTACATTTGCTGTGATTCTGTTAAACATATTTTAAAACTAGCTGTGCCTGCGACTTCGTTCGCGTGGATGACGAAACTTATCAATGAGTTTTTAACCGCAAAATTAAGTTTGTTTTTATTGTTTATACTTTTCCGGGATAAAAACTACCCAGTGTGGTGCCCAAGATAATAAAGAATAATTATACCAAGTTTCATCGTAATCGAACCGGTAGTTTTTGCGTGATACCTGAACAAACAGACAGACAAACATTTTTTTTTCACACTTTTGGGTTCGAGGTCTGTCTAGTAACAACGCCATTATTTTTTTGATATTTTCAATGTACAGAATTTTCACTTTTTTTTACATCTCCAGTGTCCTCACAAAACAATTATTCTCTCATATATTAATGATTTTTTTATGCTATATGCTAGTAAAGGATAACCATGCTTCAATTTTGGTTCAGTTTGCGAACAAGAGAATCAGTACCAAGTTTTAAGTCCTAAACGCTAGTAAATATTTAACTGCATTCGAATCAGCGTGGCAAGGTGTTCATAACTACCATAATTATTACACATTTTTTTAACACGCTTTTTTTAGCTTCACTTGTATGTATGTATGTATGTATGTAACCGACTCCTTTGGACTCGATTTTGACCCACTTTAAACGTACAGATTTAATTCAAACTTTGTACACTTATCAAGAATCAGCGACAATATAATAATTTCATAGGTTTATCTCATTATCCTGATTAGGATCACCAGGATTAAATAAATAAAAAAAAAACAATAAAAAAAAATTTAAGTCCACAAAGCAATACGTTTGAATTCAGACAACACGTATTGCTGCTAGGACTAAAAAGTTAAAAATAAATATAGTTTAAAAAAACTAAAAAACACGCTTTTAAAGTAGGTACTTATAACTAAAAAAGTGAAAAATAATTCCTAAGTAAGCTGAAATTGGTAATGAACAACAAACACTAGTATTATTGTGAAAAAGCGTGGGGCGCTCTGTGCCATATTTTTCGTCTATCGAGCAACTTTTTTAGTTATAAGTACCTACTTCAAAAGCGTGTTTTTTAGTTTTTTTAAACTATATTTATTATTTATCATAAAGAGATCGAAAGCAAAACCACCAAGCAAGATGCTGATAATTTTCAGAAAAATAAAATCTATCATGCCTAACAGGACCTTCACCACATTTTGATGACGTCAGAATTTGGCTTATCAGACACACCAATTGGAGAAGCACCTCACATACCATAATAGTTATCTTACTTACATTTTAGGGCGAATACTTACATGTGTTTTGCAAAATTTTGCATGACACTGTAATAACAAAAAAAGCAAATGTTACTTACAATGATTTTGCACACGTAAAAAGAAGTATTTTTTTTTCAATTTATATTAATGCAAATGTATATTTTACCTCAGCCTTGCATCCTGTTCCTTCGCACTATGAAAAAAAAAAAATAATAATAATTTTTATTTTATCAAAATAATATTACAATTAGAGTAGATTCAGCATTTTATGTTTTCTTCTCGCAGTGTCGTCATATTCAAAACATTTTAGGGATAATTAGTTGTGTCTTTTTAGATACCTAAACCTAGTTGTTCACGTACTTAGTATTCGAAAAAACCTTTTAAATATTACAAGGATAATTACCATTGACATACAGCGATCACCGGTGCACTAAAATTACATTTTATAGAAAGATAAATTTAAATGCAAGATTTCAGCACAAATAAAATACAAGAATGCATTGATACTCGAAATATTTTGGTTTACCTAAAATTTTTTTGTAGATGTTATAAACCGCTGTAGTAATTATTATACAATTTAATTAATTTTACTTACATTTGCAAAGCACTTATGTCCTAAACACTGAAATCAATAATAGTATTAAATAGGCACATTTAGCCCGCAATAAGGTTTCGTGATAAATGAAACTTAATCTGGATTAATTATTTAAATACAAGAGCAAGGTACATCCCAAGTATGTACCTACTTTGATTACTTACGCTTGAAGTAGAAAACATGCCTAAGCCCTGTAAGATAAAATTCAATAAATTAATGTTGAATTGTACCAATTTTTAGTCCTAGTTAAAATTTAATTTTGGAAATAATTTTTAATTGGACTTCTTTTTGTTTTTTTGCCACGTGTGACAACGGTTCTATAGGGAATTATAAATCTTTAACGATATGAGGGACTTCTTTGCATAACAATTCATTTTGTGGGAGATAAACTTATGGCAGAATAATGAGTATTGTAGATATTTAACTTACAAATGTTAGACAGGAGGTTGAACGACACTGCAAAAAATATTAAGCAAGTGAATTATTCAATAAGCACCCCTAAAACTAAAAAGTTGACTAAAACCTTGACTGAAATAACAATGGCGCTGATTCTGTTGTGTACACTGTACAAACTAAACCAAAATTAAATAATACAATAGGGTTAGAAAAGGACCGCGATAGTAAAGTTTTTTGGTTATTTAGTTTGACAGCCCTATCTTCGCTTGTCCTTTTCTGATTTTAGTTAATATTTATGCAGCTGAGAAACGTGTAGATAATCTAAAACAAGTTTAGTTACTAAACTAAAGAAGAGAAGTGATTTGCACGTTTGTGGGCCTCCGTCCCACTTGTCATTTCTTTTGTAGACCGCATGTAGCAGTCGACCTGCTTCAAGCAGTCTAAAAAACGCCTAAGACTAACCGACTTTAAAAACTGGTAAGGATACTTTAGTAATAAGAAAAAACGGCTAGTTGATACCACTAACATATTCATGATTTTTATTCGCAGTGCTACGGGCCATTTTGCTAATACTAACTAGCACTAGTAAATTAATATAAATAACTTTATTAATAGCTAATAATATTGGATGTAAGTATCTACTCTATGTAATAATACTCTATATAATATGACGGGCCTGTTGGTCTAGTGGTTAGTGACCCTGACTGCTATACCGGAGGTCGTGGGTTCGATTACCCTACTTATTTACTTTTCTCTATGGGTTCGATTCCCACCCAGGACAAATGTTTGTGTGATGAGCACGATCATTTGTTCTGGTTGTCTGGGTGTAATTTATCTATAATATGTATGTATTTAGAAATATATAAGTATGTTTATCAGTTGTCTGGTTACCATAACACAAGCTCAGCTTAGCTTGGGATCAGATAACCGTGTGTGAGTTGTCCCGGAATATTATTATTATATTATTACTATCTTTAATATTTGCAAATCTTTTATAGGAAAAAATGGAGCATTACGGAACAAATAATCAATAAGTAAGTATCAGGAACGGCTACCGTGCATGGTTGGTAAGGTGAAAAACTTACCAGCGCTTCACAGGTGCGGCCAATACACTGTAAGTTTTAAAATAAGTAAGTATGTACTAGTAATATATTATTATACTAGCTGTGCCAGCGACTTCGTTCGCGTGGATGACTTATTACTATTGATTGTAGCGTCATAAAAAGTATACTATAACCTGCCCAGGAGTATGAAGAATAATTGTACCAAGTTTCGTTAAAATCCGTCGAGTAGTTTTTGTTTCTATAAGGAACATACAGACAGACATACAAAAATTTTACTGATTGCATTTTGGCATCAGTATCGATCACTAATCACCCCCTGATAGTTATTTTGAAAATATATTTCATGTACAGAATTGACCTCTCTACAGATTTATTATAAGTATAGATATTTTCTATACATAGAATTCTCGTGTCACAATGTTAGTTACCATACTCCTCCGAAACGGCTTGACCGATTTTTATAATATATGCATATTCAGTAGGTCTGAGAATCGGCTACTATTTATTTTTCATACCCCTAAGTGGTAGTAGGTAGGTAGTAGGCAGGTGCTAGGTAGAAAAAATTGCATTGCAACGCATGCCGGGTACAGCTAGTATATCTATACGAATTTGAACGTTTTATTGGGCCTTGAAAAACAATAAGATTTTTCTTCACAAAAGATGTAGATATTATACCTATCATACATTTTGTAATCGAAGTGAGCAGGCTAGATATATCAAACGACGCTAGGAATTGCACGATACAGGTATAGCTAGGTTACCTAGTGTCGGCGAAGCCAGGAATGCTTGAAGGTAAGTAAAACTATGCTTTTTTTAATAAAATAACTTAATAACCACTTACTTTAGACATGCACACGTTCATAATTCCATCGCACTGAAACAAACACAATAAAAAAAACTGGCCAAGTGCGAGTCGGACTCGCGCACGAAGGGTTCCGTACCACCGTCGTATGAGAGCCCCCTTAAATATTAATTTTATGTGGTTTTTAGTATTTGTTGTTATAGCGGCAACGGAAATACATCATTTGTGAAAATTTCAGCTTTCTAGCTATCACTGTTTATGAGATACAGCCTGGAGATAGACAGACGGACAGACGGACAGCGGAGTCTTAGTAATAGGGTCCCGTTTTACCCTTTGGGTACGGAACCCTAAAAAGGAAGTATCTGTTTAAGTGATTTAACATTATAATGACTAGGAATAAGGGAATTTAGTCTTAAAGATGCTTACCGCAGTTTTGCAAAATGGCCCGTAGCACTGCGAATAAAAATCATGAATATGTTAGTGGTATCAACTAGCCGTTTTTTCTTATAACTAAAGTATCCTTACCAGTTTTTAAAGTCTGTTAGTCTTAGGAGTTTTTTAGACTGCTTGAAGCAGGTCGACTGCTACATGCGGTCTACAAAAGAAATGACAAGTGGGACGGAGGCCCACAAACGTGCAGATCACTTCTCTTCACAGAGACTAACTGCTCGAGCCACTTCCTACCTATCTTCTGACAACAATAGATAGGTAGGTTGTAAGGCATACAAATCCCTGACAGATCTTCTCTTCATTCCGTCTCCATCAAATTTATCATTGTGGTCTGAATAGGTAGATAGATAGGTACCTACCATTACTATTGTACTCTTGTTATTATTATCATGAAATTACTCACTTCAACCGTCGATAATTCGCCTATAGTCTAAAAGTTGTAAATATGAAAACTATAAGTATATCAATTTGGACATTGATTGACAACAATCAATTTAGTCATTAAGTTGTAAGTAGGTACATACTTACAATTGCCGTTGCATTATATCCTATAGCCTGTAACGTTTAGACAAACGTTAATAAATTAATCTATAAATAAATGTGAACAACATCACATACATTTCTCTGAACCCAAAGTAAATCCTGTTCATGTGTTACATACCTCCTATGTAATACATACTGCCTTATGTGTTACATACCTCCTGTGTTATACATACTTAGTAAATAGCTAAAGCCCTTGTGCTCAGGAAGTCAGAGGCAACGAAGGTACTACGTCCACCCAGACAGTGAGTTCTACCACAGTAGGTAGGTACAGTGCAGTACCTAATATATAGGTTTTATACATGGACTCGTCCGGGGATTGAACCCGTGACCTTAGAGCTGGCAGTCTAGTTGTCAAGGAATTCAATCAAGGGATCCTGGCTCTGTCTTACCATTCACCACCTGTTTTGGGTTGGTTTCTAGTCTCACTAGTCAGAAAACTATATTAATACCAATTAATTGTATTAAAGTCAGTGTGTCCAATGGTAAGCCGAGCCTGCAAAAATATACGACGAAACATAAACTTGTAATACAATAGTTTCTTACCGAAGCAGATGCCATCGTACCAGTACACTGTAGAGCATTTAATACGGTTAAGTTCTGACAAAACAGTACCTTAATAAAATGATTATACCCATCCTACATCGTCCTACTGTAATTATGCTTTTAGGTAAGCTGGGGCCCGATGCCGCTATTATAAGACAGTGAGTGGCGGGTTAATAAACGTTCCAGTGTACTTGTTATTGTGCCTAATTTTCGTATTCAGATAAGAACAGTCACTTGCAATCCTACAATGACAACAGTGGCAAATAGGTGTACATTTGTCATTACACTAAAATTATCTGAATACGAAAATTAGGCACAACAACAAGAACACTTGAACGTTTATTAACCTGCCACTCACTGACTTAAAATAGCGGCATCAAGCCCCAGGTAACCAAGATTGTTGCTACTAAGTGCTAATCTAGCCAATTTCGACTTCTTAGTAAGTTAAAACCTACTAGCGAAAATACTGTAGTAGGTACTTAGTTAAGCAGCTACAATGTACATAGTTTACCTTTACTGTGCAACGATTTAGTGCAAACTGTTATGTTGTGCATGTTATTTTATAATAAAATTAATAAATTATTTTATAACTTACATTAGAATGACAGTCGGTCCCTTTGCACTATAAAGGGAAATCGTATATTAGTGTTCGTAATTTCTGATTGATAAAAGTAATCTGTTCGAAAACAAAGATTTTTAATATCTAACCTTAGATGTGCAGTTGCTAGAAGATGTCTGAAATATAATAAAAAACACTGAAGTTTAGTTAAATGAGGTATGTTTTTGATTATTAAGCAAACTATTTATTTGCGTGATAGCCATGCGCTATTTCTCTCCTGTTGTGACCCTATTACTAAGATCCTGTTACTAAGACTTCGCCGTCCGACCGTCTGTCGGTTACCAGGGGCCCGAGTCTGCTATTTACACTCCGTGCCAACTATGAGCACACTGACACGGATTGTAAATAGCAGACTCGGGCCCCAGGCTGTATCTCAAGAACCGCGATAGCTAAACAGTTGAACTTTTCAAAAATTATGTATTTCTGTTGCTACTATAACATCCAAGTCTAAAAACAACAAAAAGCCCAGTCAATGGTATGGAACCACTACAAAGGCCGATTTTTTAGTCAGTATCGTCCATATATGTGGATTGTATCTACCTATGTTATAGATACTATAACAGAGACATATGTATTATATTTATGTAAAGTAGAGCTATTTACATTACACATATCTTTTAAACTATTTTAATTTTCTTAACATGTCAAGCTTGGTAAGTTAATTTAGGCGCAGACACATGATGACGCAATATGTAATTGTAAAAATCATTGCAATCGATTCTGAAGTAAATATCTTAATGTTTCGTATATAAAACCTTACAGGCAAAATAAGCGGTATGTAGTATATTGCGAAGCACTTACCCTCATTATGTTAGGTGGTGGTGTACTGGTCTGACCTATAACTACGTGTATCTATAATGATTTACAAAGTGATTTAAATATTCTCTGTTTTATTCCAAATTAATAATTGCGGTATGATATGAAATGTCAATGTTTATTACCAGAACTCCATATTGCACTACAAATATTAAACACAAACAGTAAAACATATGTAACACACTTTGCGAGGTAGGCATTCTTTAGGTCTATAAACACGTGTGTTTTGACAGAATGAATGATAACATACTGATTAGTTACGATGGTTTTACTGTCTGTAAGTTACTTATCTAAGTGTAACGAATCTCTCGAGCCTTCTAGAATTGATAAACGTCGATAAAAGATGAGACTTCAGGCTATGTTACTTACATCTGTGTTCGGTATAGAAAAGGATTGCAGTTATTGCATCTTACGTTATTTAGGTATATGCACATACCGTTTTTGTAAGTAGATTTATCAAAAATTTTAATTATTTGTCACAGTACCTATATCAATTGTTTTGCTACATGACCTACATGCAAATCTTCCTGGGTTTTAAAAGATGCTGTAATTTTCTCAATGTAATGATTTGCAATAATAGTTTGAAATGCTAATTTCAATTAATGCTAAAACGTGTATTTTGTTGGTAATGTGTAGGGATAGTAAATGAAACAACATTTGTGAATAGGTACATGTATCTATTTTCTTTATTTATTATGACTTCATTACCTGAATTGGTGTAGGTGTTTCAAATCTAGTGTAAGGTTAATCTAAATCTGCAAAGTTTAAAGTACGAAGTATCTATTTTCAAGTCCAAGTTGATATAATTTCCTTTGGTCGGTAAGTCTAGAAAAAATCATGTCTAAGTGATTATATATTATTAGTTGTTAAGTTAAATAGTTTTTCTATGTAAATATATTTACAGTTAACACTTTGTAAAGTTCATTTATGATTTTTCAATTTACATTTCTAATTAAAATCACGTAAAATTCTGATATATACAGACAGCGTGTGCTGACTTATAAATCCCCCTTATCTAGTTACTAATTGATCCCGCTTACATTACACAGCTCTTTCACCAACAGTCTACATCACTAATTCTGCACTTTACATAAAAGAGTACATATATTATGTGATACTACGTGAAAGGTAGAGACGCTACGAGATGAAGTCAAGTTCCGTTACAGTGAACATTATTATTTAGAAGGTATCTACAGGAGAGAAAACTCGTTAATAATGTTACCACAATAAAATCTACGTCCACTTGTTTTTAACCACGGAACCCAGTCGTCGTCCCCACATTAGGTGGTATCATACAATAGTCCCTTGCAAATGCTGGGGATCGGGAGAGGGCGCGGCCGGGGGGAGCGCGGGGCCCAGCGAGGACGAGGGCAGCGCGGCCGCCACCTCCTGGTACCCGCCCAGCGGCATGCTGGGCCCGGGCAGCCGCTCCAGGGGGTTCTCTTCCGGCGGAGTTACTTCCAAACCGATGCTGCCGTTAAGAGCTATTTTAAATGCATTCTGCTGCTGCTGCTTTTGCTGATGTTGCAGTAACGAATTAAAGTGGGATATGCCTATTTCTTCAAGACTGCTCTTACGGCGGCGAGCTCCAACGCCACTCAGTCCTTGACGAAGAGAATTCGAACGTCTCAATAATATATCGTCGACAACTCGAAGCGAATTTGACCGGCCTCTGAAGTCTGTGATTATAGTTGGGCTATCGGGCAGTGACAGAGAATTGGCTTTGGTAGTGGAGAGTGGTGGCGCACGAGGTTGAATGAAGCTTGCTCCGAGGGTCGATCCTCTTCTACTCGATACACCCTGAGCTTGTATGAGCGCTTGTGAGCAAAAGCTTATGTTGGATTTGCGGCGACTGTTATGACGTTCAAACGTTTTTTGAGCCGAAAACGGTGAAGGGCGAACCAGGTATCTGTAATTTGAATAACGTACATTTACTTCCGTTTTTTTAAGACTCAGCTAAAGAAGATACGAAACGACTTTGGTAACTTACATTATATCACCTTCCTGCAAATTTAGGTCACAGCTAGGATTTATGATCACATAAGACAGACTATTCCGTTTCTCGCTAACATCGTCATAATCAATACCAGTAAGATTTAATGACTCCATCCTTGATCGGACTAGATTGGCTATCTCAGCTCTTTCAATTTGCTGCGCGTGATTGTCTCTAGCTTCATCCACTAGGCTTGCAGAATACTGTGAAATTTATAAATAATTAAATGAAATGCCGGTTGGCAAAGTTTGATGTGGAATTTAATACACGGTCATCAACAATAATATAGGGCCTTGAGCTTCATTTAATAGCTATAATATTGTACAGTGAAATTATTGCTGGTGGCCGTGCGTGAAGACAAACATGCATGGTCTGCTTTATTGATTTGCACGCTTTATGAGTGGAACAATACTCGCGTTATGAGATAAATTTGCGGATTGGATTGCGATTTTATGCAAGTATATGAAATATATTTCTATCTAGGTTCTATGTACTCCATCTATATGGAGTGAGGCATTCGTGGGGTAACCGCATTGTTACTAATTTTCTAAAGAACTACACTTACGATTATTGCTAAGAAGGAATTAAATTTGAAATGCAAGACAAAAATGTACTTGAATTGCGCTATGAAATTCAGCGTTGATAGAAATGTTTTCGGAAGTGCATGTTTTCGTGATTCAGTGTATTTATATAGCTATGTAACATGTTCAAACATTTGAATAGATACTGCTTATAGTGCGGTGCAAACAGACGTCAAAGATAAACACACGGGTAAGTTTGCAAGGAGTACTGTTTTTTCAGGTTAATCTCAATCCTGGTTTTACACTTTCGAGGGCGGGCGCTGTAATTTCGATTAGTTTTTGTAGTGAATATTTAGGGAAATGTTTCGATTATTACGTAAATGTGGGCTTCCAATCCATATCGAAATTTGTTTTTGGACACTGACACCAATAGACTCGAGTAGAGTCCTTTCACATAGAGTTAAAAAGTAGCTAGGCTTTCCTTATCGTATGTACCATTAGATATTTTGATACGCTTCCGCCATCAACACAGTATAATCTGACGAATTGGGCCATAAAATTCGTATAAATTAGGTAATTTGCAATTACGTGTAGGTTATAACACGAATTATAATCAATTGTTATGGATCAGCTCTTAGAATGAGCGCCATCTCGCTTCCACACTGACAATAGTTCTGTTTTGAGAGCTCACGGTACAGGGGTCAAATTACTGCTGCATTATTCAAGAGCCGTTAGTAAGCCGTGAAGGGCTGAACGGCTCTCACTCGCTACCTACGCGGAACCTTTTAGGAGGAAATCTACGCAGTTAGCCGGAGCGCAGGCTTTGATTGCTTCACCGGAGTTTTAACCGGTATACGCGGTTTACGCGGTCCATGTGAAAGGCTCTGGTCGTGACCTTACCGCCGGCGTGCGCTCTCCGTAGCAGCCGCTGAGGCAGCTGGCCGCCTCCCGGCGCCCGCAAGCCGAGAAGCCTCCGCCCTCGCCCTCCTCCTGCTGCAACTGTCGTGTCACAGTTTTCCAATACTTTTCCTAACATTTACAGATCGCCCACCATTTTGTTTCTAACTATTTTATAATGATATCAACTGTATTTATTTTAATAAATTTACTTTTAATTGGTCCGAAATTGATTTAAATTTTTCAATTGTACCAGGGAAGTGTGCGTTTTAAATTGTCTTACTTCGGTGTCCTAACAAGCGGTTTAACGTGAAAAATGGTTGTTATGATCACTACTCTTGACAGTAGGCATGCATTAAGCAGAAGCAGTTGCGCTACGCTATTTTCCAAAGTCATTTGTCATTGCTGTAGGAAGGATGGCTACACAACGACCCATTGACAAGTTTGGAATGACTTCAGACATGCAGCGATTAGGATTTATGTTTAGAAACTGATTTGATAATAATACACCAATGTTAACTATTCTATTGTTTTACTCATGACTTTGCAAGGTTTAGTTAGTCATTCCTAGCATACCTGATAAGAAGTAAGTTTCTAGGGTTCTATAAGGTATCATGCAAACACAAACTACAAGTATAATATATAGGCGGGATTGCGATCATCGAGTTCAATAACGATAACTTTCAGTGGCCCAGCTATTACCCTTCAGGTTAGCTTCTAAACACTTGTCACTTTGGCTTATATGATGCATTTTTAGTACTTCGTGTCCGCACTAAAGCAAAGGTCTGAATTCCTAACCCGGCCGAGCAGTTTGCATATAAATCAAAAAATTAAAGCACGTGTACTCCATAAACATACATACGGACAAACCAAGTATCGCGTGAGAGATAGAAAGTCATAAAAATTGCTACTAATTACAGACACTCCACAAGTGTAAGGCTCAAGATGTATATGTGGACAGGTTACAATAATGGAAAAAGTGTAGCGTAGCCGCGAGAGAAATATAAAAATAATAAAAATATACCCGAAATACAGTCCAAAGACTCGGACTACTTAGATGCAAGTTTGTGATGTAGGTACTTAGGTACTATGGTAATTTGGAATTTAGAAGTTTAAAAATGGTGTGTGATTGATCAATAGCGTTCAGGCGTAAACTGCAGTAAAGGACTGTATTTAAGGAGATAAATATTTGAGAGTAGGAGTTAACCGACTCACCGATGCACGCGATGGTCGCATTCTCGCGAGGCGTGACCAGAACCACCTCGTGGGGGTCCCTGGCGACATACTCACGTGGTGAGATGCGTCGGCTAAGGTCGTGTCCTGAGTGCGATAGATCCCGATTGGGATTTCGCAAGTAGTTGAACACAACTTTTGGTACAAACGACCGTATGTTCGTATCCACATGTCTTCTTTTGAGATTTTCATCTGTTAGAAGTCCAATTTGAATATATGAAAGCCTGTTTATTTATCAATCTAGATAATTACACACTTTTATTGAAACATTTTTATTCGCTCGCAGTAGATTCGCTTACATAGTTATGTTTTCGCACGATGACTATGACCATGAATCGATGAGAATGAATATGATAGGTATACACTAGAAAATTCGCAAGCCAAGTTCCTCATGGCGCACAGCCATGTTATGTCAGTACAAGTGTTGAAATACTTACAGAAGTAAGAAATCCTGATCCTGGAGCTTGGTCTACACCCAGTAATAGTCGTACAAAGGTGATGACGTAATCTTTCACAAACGCTTGGTACAGCAATGTGTCCAACATGGATGCTGAGAATACGGATCCCGCAGCGAATGGCAGTCGAAACATGTAGGAAATGTGTGAACCACGTTCCTTCTCCCGCTAAAAAAATATTAAAGAAACCAAAAGTATTACGAAAACAGAAGTCTTGTAACAATAATGTAAGCTTACGTTAAAAAGTAATGCCACTTAAAATAGTAGATACCTTTTCCATTTTTGATAGATGCAACGCATATTTGTCATGAGCACGGAATTGCATAAATCGCATGTTAGAGGACTGTGATAATTCTGTGATAGACTTAATTGATGGAAAGAATCTGAAAACAAAACATATAGGTGAATTATAATCCGTTATTAAATGTTCGCATTCTGAGTCTACCTATGGTATTTACGTTCGCTTGGCGATGAGAGATGGGAATGATGACTTAAAAATAATGACATAAATGGAGATGTTATTCGCTCTGCGGATTTGTATAATAATAAAAACTATTACTTGAACATCGTTTGAACAGCAACTATTGTGTTACAATCAGCTAGACTATCTTCTTCGGCAGAGTTAGATAGCTCCTTGTTGACGACCACCACATTTTCGGCCAGCGTGATTCCAGCCCGCAACAGGTCATCTAAGCTGAAAATGATAATATTAATCCGTGACATTTATTGCTGGTTTTCGCGACTGAATTTGAATGTCCATGCTAGATACTTACCAGTCAATGCTGCCTAGCATCCAGTAAACCAATGGAAAATACGATATAGCATCTAAAAAGGCTATATCAGGTCTGCGTTCCAAAAGCAGAATTATCGGGTTGAGTGAGGTCTTGGATCTAAAATGGGCCCTCAGAGGTATGATGAAATTGTATATTCCATTGGAAGCGTAGTCAGCAGCAAGAATTATAGTTTTGTTCTGCCATTGGTACTCTTTGGCGTTTCTATAAGCACAATGTTCGCATACTTGTGCCAGCTGCAGACAGCATAGCGGTTTCTTCTCTTTGAGTAGGTAGCAGAGAGTTGGGCTCACTCCAATGAACGGTGATACCGGTGGAAATCCCTTCACGATCCTGAAATATCTCGTAATATTGACGAAACCTGATTGACACGCAACTATTCTAAGTCGTAAACTTTGGACAGTAGAAAAGGCGAAGCGAAGCTTATAATCAAAAGATTTTTTGATACAAAAAGTGACCAAAAATTATGACTAAAACCCCTGGAATACTTACAAGTAGTTATATTGCTAAGAGACGTCACAACTATTTAATGGAAGGTACATAAGACACACATACAAGGGGGCTGTGTATATTCTATGCTTTGTGGAAGTAATTCTAACATAAAACATCAATTTTAGGAATTTAACATGCTTGGAAACTTTTCGGGTTTGTGCAGATATTATCTAAAGTCCTCTAATGCTGAGGTTTATTTATATCCTCGATCACACCCGCGTTTTGATGACGGCAGCCGCGACGTTGCCCGCAATACGCGCTTGTGACAAGGAAACCTAATTTTACCTTATACTTACAATATCACACATTTCCGGGCTATTTATCAGTAATCCTTAGCTGTTATTTTATAATGACTCTGTTAAGACTGATTTCCGTTTCAGAATAATTGAAGACTATCTAAGGAACTGCGGGCCTATCTATATTATGCATTTGACGGTTTGGGTTCTTACGGTTCTTTATTGGTTTTACCTCGATCCCGATAAAATAATGTCTGATCAGATCTCAGATTGCTTTGATGTTAAAATAAATAGAGAAATGTTTAAATCCAAACTAAAAACCTTTAAAAATAATTCAACGTTATAACAAAATTTCAAGTCCTTTTATCGACTTCTTTTCGTCATTTGGACTCCGAATGTTTATAAATAAATATGTTTTAGACAAATCATGTGATATTATAAGAATAAATCAAAGAAAAACTTAGTAAAGTACTAATGTTTATTTATTACACTAATTAGGCATGTGCCGATTTTTTTAAAATCACATAAGCTAAAAAAGTAGCAGTATTGTAAGAATTTGGACTATTACGTCTATCATCTATCTTTTCCTCGGAGGAGATAGACAGATGATAAATACGATGATTTTGTTATATTGCATTTATTGCCAATCAATCAATAAAATCGTCACATCTCTAATTTCCATTTTAACCTACCTTTAGTAGATGACCAGACTTAAAAGAGTGGAATTCATGACATTGTGTAGTGTAAGTGTGTAAATTTGGTTTTATAAATGTAAGTAATTCAAATACCTAAGAATAGTAACAAAAGTACGTACGAAACGACCGCAAAAGTTCTATTATATAAACTTCAAAGAACTATTAAAATGAGTGGTAAATATTTAAGCAACTTCCCTAAAAACATACCTAATTGGAACGGTTATTTATAGGCTTTCATTCATAGTAAATAGGTTCCGAGGTCAAACTCTCCGGGGACTGTAGTAAAATATAACAGCTTGTCGTAACGTATGTTTACGGGTGGATTGGGTATAAGTTTAGTGTACGAAGGGTAGTTCGTGGACGTTTATCAAGTAGGTTTATTTATATGACCGTCTTTTCTTCCGAAATAAAAGTTTTTGAAAGAAAAATGTTAGTGTCTTTTTGTAGTCGATGTTCTATAATCCGAATAATTTTGATTTTTAATTTTTCAATTTACAGACCGCTTTCCGATGATCGCGGTTACTGAAAAAAGAACTGGAATGGTAGTTTGATTGATTAGTTGTGATGTTTTGGGTGTTTGTCTTACCTCGTGAAATCGTTTCGCCAGGCGCTGTGGGCGATGTCGCTGCCGGCCAGTGACGAGAAGCTGCTTGTGGTGGCGTCATCGCTGCAGCAGGGTACGGCCGTGCGGGGTTTACGCTCAGGGGATTATACAGATACAAAACGAACACAATTGCAACAAGTATAGTTTTTGAGTATCTGTATTAGAGAATACAGTATTTACTGGTTTTTATGTATTTTATTTATAGTGCTGGTGCTCGTGATATAAGCGGATGTAAGACAAAATTATGCTATAATGACGCAGCGAAAAACTCACGTTTGTATAAGAATGACGTTGATCATAAAAATAATGAATAATCACATTTAAAACGAACATATTTTTTCCAGTCACATCTAGATTTTCATTTAGATAGTAAATGAAATGATGTGCCAAAAAAGTGACTAGCAAAGAGTCTACATTTCTGTTAGCAAATCCACCTTACTAATCGTATTTTTTTCTGCGTCATTAGTTATTAGCTGAAGTCATAACATGAAAAAAACTTGAAAAGCAAGACAAAGTCAATAATCGAAAAAAAAATAGCCAAACACGTAATGAGATGATGTACGTACTGTGCGGTATTCATGCAGCTTGTGTTACCCTGATCGGCTATCTACAGGAGTGAATGTACACTCTAAAATCGAAAATAAAAAATGTACTGACATAAAATAAATTCTTATAAAGTAATTCACATCACACAGTGATAAAAAAAGTATAAATATCGAATAGAAAGGCTTTTTTGGACTAAGGATTTGGATAAGTAAAAATTTGGAACTAGATTTTGCGTGCATGTAGATGCATTGGAAGCGTATGTGTATTGAGGACGCTTACGCTATTTTCTCGGAGGGAGACCTCCAGGGCACGTCGTCCTCCAGCTCGTCCTCGCTCTCATCAACTTCCACCTCTTCTTCAGGATTGTCTGAGGCTACATTCAAGCCACTGGTCACCATATCAGGGACAGGCAGTATTGAAGGACGTCGACTTCCTATATGATCATGATCATATCAATTTAAAGTCCGTAATATACATAATATTACCTACTTGTAGTATTACGTTAAATCAAGACATTTTCATGTTATCTATAGACACTTCATGTTTCAAAAGAGTGTACACAACTATCAAAGTTATATTATTATGTTTGTGTTATATTCATTAACATGTTAGGTTGCGTGCTGCACAGATCGACAAAATAGCTATAATGGAGTCAAAATTATGTCATCGATTAGATTGTCATTCAGACTTATAGTAACCAACAAGCTATTTTTAGGGTTTGCATGTAGGTACATACAAACCGTAGTAAAAAATGAGTAAACTAATTACCTCGGCGGTAAGTTAAGGTGTCAGGGCTCAGGAAATTGGTGTCTGGTTTAGGTAACAGTAGATGGCTGTCAGTGGCACTGTCCGTCCCTGGAGAATCCTTGAGACAGGTCCTAGAATCTGATGTCGATGGGCCCTCACCAAACTTGGCTGTTTGAATGAATGTAACATTTCATTATAGTTTTTTTTCCTTAAATATTAACATTTTAAAATCTAATTTTCATATTGTTTATAAAGAATAAATAAATTCAATTCTTTGAAACAAACGATAGTGTTAAAAATTATTTCAGTATTATTGCAGTCTGTAATTTTGGATTAAATCCTTTTTTGACTGGGGCGTGTGAAATTGGGAATTGATTAAACAGTATGCCTGTGATGTGATAAAATATTTTTCGTGAGAAATTCTACAATGTTGCATAACAATAAAATATTAAAATCAGCAAACACATTTATCTAGTAGTTAATACAGGTAAACAGATAAAAACATCGATGGTATAATAACACCAGGTGCATCATAGATTTACCAAATTTCAAACGTACCAAATTTTAAAAATGATCTCTAATGGATTAGGAAAATAGAGAAAGATGCATCTGGTAATATTATGTTTCTGTGTCGGTATACCTGTACCCGTAAAACGATGTTACTAGTAAAGGCAATGTTATCATACAAACGCGACATGCATAATAAAAAATCATTATACTTGAATGAATTTGAAACCGAAGGACTATGATTAATGTTTAAAATCTATTATGGCTTTACTTGACACGAAGCACACCCAGGCCACTGGTGGGTCTGCTATAATGAAGGCACCCGATAACAAGGTAGCTAACCATCTCTCTAAATATCTGTGACAGGAGTTCTGTTATTTAGACATTACTTATTCTTATATACTTTTGCTTATTTGCCTCGTTATCATAGTACTTTTTGAAATGAGTGATTTGCTCTTTGTCTTTCATGAAAAAATAATCAAAATAAGTTTAGTGATTTTAATCTGCCAATAAAGACAACGAGCAATAAGCAAACCCAAAAATACAGTAGATCGAATGCATGTTGGTAAGGGTTCAGGTAATATGCATTCGGTCTACAAATGGTTTTTACCAACTGTGACACTCACAGCTAGTGACAGTAAAATTAGCGGATGATACAGTATTAGCTTGGTTGATGCGTGATGGCGATGCTTTTGGTGTGGAACTCGCGGGAGCTTGGAGTATCACTTGTGGAAGTTCGTATTGAGCGACGCTACTACCGTCTGGTTTCTTCGGCTGCCCAGAGTTGTCCTCTGCGTCACCTGGTTTCTTCTCATTAGACAGCAGACTACACGCTGTTTGGTCTTTCGGTATTGACGGTTTCGGTTCCGTTTGTTTCTCAGCAACCACAAAAGCGGAATTTTCTTCCTTTGTGATGCTCATATAATAGCATGTGTCACTGCTTTTCATAATATGTCGAGGTCCAGGATTTAAGAGTATAGTTTCTTCATAGAACTCTGGCAATTCTGCGGGCCGTACACCAACCAAGGCTACACCGTATCTTAAAGGGAAAAGCATAATATCATTGTATAATTGACAAAAAGACCCAAAGTATTATTGCATTAATGAAGGCTTACGATAAGATTAAATATTCTATAAGAATAAGAATCATACTTCCTGTGTGAATGAAAGCTGGCATAAGTAAAACTTTTTCCTTCATACTCGCCGAAAAACCGACTGTCTCCTAGAACAATATGATATATTTCGTTTCCTGAGCATTTTCCATACAGTCGATGCCATTCCTCCGGCGATTGTTGACCCTCCCTGCAAAAACATCACATGAGTTTGTGGAACTAGTTTATTGTCTTATCAAGAATATAGTGTATCAATGTTGTGAACTAACTGTCCCCGGCTGGTGTGTAGCAGAAGAGTCACAAGTGTCGACGCTCCCGGACAAGTGCAGTTGTTCGCTAACAGAGCATACTTGAATTCGTCTTCGCAAACCACGAATTCAGCGAATTTCACGTGCAATTTATTTTCGGGTCTAAATATTTGCACATATTGAGGTACTGCCGGCGCGAAGTCTTTTACAGCCCAGGACCTGAAAAATTTAATTAAGTATTGTATATAACAATTCAGTTACTCAGTTCTTCTCTAAGTACCTACAGTACTTAGTGCTTGAAGAAGTGAGACCAAAAAGGCCAGCATTTCGAGATGAAAAAAAAAACATATTTTGGCCAATAAATCTAGAAATATTGTTTTTCTATGGCGTCCACGGTCTTATGAGACCAGGTCTGATTCTTACTAGTTCTAGGGTTTCTTACCTCAGTATAGTATGCTCATCCGCTGCAGTTTTGTCTGCATAATTCCTAGCGGCTAGAATGAAACAGGCCTCGGCTTCGTTCATTCTAGCTCTTATTAAATCCGTGTCTTTTAAGCATGATCCTTGTATATAGATAACCCTTTGTGCCCATATTGGAACCTGAAATAAGATACACATGATGGTCAAAAATTCTTGAATTTTCCTTGTTGAAATTTATAGTTACTTTAACTACTACTGCATACTTTAACAAATCTAGCTACTATTAAAAAATGAGAAAAAAAAATAGGGAAAATCTGTTTTACCTGTAATATCATTCTCATAGTTGTGTCTAATTCCATTGGTGATAGTAACACTACGTAATAATCTTGAAGAAGAGGGTGCGCGTAAAATTCGTTTAGAAAGTCCATAATGGTATCGGCGTGAAGCGTGGTGGAGCAGACTACTACGTGTTTCTCAGACTGCGCGCGGTGCGAGGAGTAAGAACCACCCAGTTTCTGACGTTCCATCCAAGTAAATGCAAGCTGTTCAAACTGAAATACGTCACAAAAGTATGAATTCAACAAACATACAAATAGAAAAAAAAAACTTATATTTTAAATGTGTTAGTTCAAGCCGAATTTCGTCTCGAGTATTACGGAACCTCGGATGAGAATCAAGGGATGATTAAATAATAAAGCAGAAATGGCCGGTTCATATCAACACATAAAGTTATTTAATTGACCTTCACGTTAATTCATCTGATTGTGAGATATGGTTCACAATCAATTGACGAGTGACCGCCCCTGTAGTCAAGTGACATTTCTACAAGCGTTAACGATGATAGAAAACGCTTAGATGACAATAAATGTATGGAAATGACATTTCATTTCGAAAAGCCACATGACTGACTTGTCACTTTCACACATAGAGCCATTCGATCGGCGATAACGCTTGTAGCAAGGCAGGTTTGTAATAACAAAATGTAATGTATCAATGCTTACCTACTTTTCTGAGATACGTAACTTTCGTAAGAGAAAAATAGTAATAAATAATAATCAACAGTGTCAGCGCAAGAATTGTATGGTTCACTGACACTTAAAATTTTGGGTGTTTGTCTCAATTTTGTCTGGCAGTGCGAAATATTCTTCAATAGCGTCCTCAACAGTGGCTATTTCTATAGGTACTATTCTATAAATTATCGTTATGTCTAGATATTATCTAAGTAAAAGTTGATAATCTTACAAGATTGTGACCGAGGCGAGTTTTGGTCCTCGTCGGCTTGTTCCGCGTGCTATACTTTAAGCACACGTATTCTATTTTTCATGTTAACATTGACACTAAAATAAGTCTCAGTTCCACTTGTTTGGCGAGCTAGAAGTAAAAGAAGCAGAACGTGACTTCAGAAGTATTCATAGATATATTAGTTCCCTAAAATAGGTTAAGAGATATCTTATCAAAAAGGACCAGTTGCGAAAAATAGTTACTACTAAGCTTCTAGACTAAGTAGACTTAAATGTTAATAAATAACAAATAAGCCAAACGGTTAAATAAGAATAATATCCTTACGATGCAGTGTATAAGTTTAGGCAGCTTTAGGTCTTAAATTACTAACACGCAAGCTTGTTACCGAGCTTAGCACCCTAGCAAGTCTTGGTGTTACTTGCAACTATTTTCGAAATACGAAAATTACGTACCTATCTATAAACAAAAAATAATGAAGATAGGAACACAAATAAATTAAGCGTTACTAAGAGAATTACGGAATTTTTAAGTTAAGAGGAATAAATGTAAGAAGAAAGAACTCCATCGAAGGAAAGATCAAGGTAAGAAGGTTACTTTTGAGGCAAAGAATGCCTGATAGGTTTGTATCTACTAAATGCTTATGTGCTTTACGGAATCGTAGTTTTTACTAATTAAAATAAATTAAGTTAAGGAATGTCAAGAATGGCAGAAATTAAAGTTGGTTCACTAATATTATGCTTTGAAGCCCTTTTACAGAAACCCCTTATAAATAAGGCCTTAATTTCTGTTGGATACAACTTCAAAATATATTTACCTGCGTGGGTAAAACGACAAGGGCAACCCCTATCATTATAACCATGAATAATTGCGATGGCCAGATATCTGGTACAAAGTCTCCGTAGCCCACGGTTGAGAATGTGACCACCACGAAGTAAGTAGCTTGGAAGAGATTCAGGTGGCGGTGGCCGGCTCGCTGGAAGTGCTGGATCCCGCAGACACTGAAACAGACCACAGGATTCTATTATTATCCAGCCGCTAAGATAAGGCCTTCCTGACAGGTCGTGATCAACAGGGTGATACAACATTGAGGTGTTTAAAAGTCTATATACAATTATATGTAACTTAAGCTTTTTTTGTAGAATAGTTGATAAGTAGTTTAGTAATTTTACTTTATATAAATTGCATTGTATGTTGCCGTGCCCTACAGGGTCCATATTGTACCGCCCCTTTAATGTAACCACCACCTTAATGTAACACATGGAGTGTGTTGGAATATACAAATATTCATTCAACATATAAAACCTCATTACATTGACTTCTTACTGGCAGTCAATAATCAGCCAATACTTCATTGTTCAAACGTTCTTAAAAACGTATTACTATGTTTCACTTGAAATAAAATATGGTTGACGCGAGTTGCTGTTTTACTTTTTCCTGAACCCATTTTTCCTATTTCCAACAGGTTATGGGCCCAGACCGTTTTAGTAACTGCGCGAATTAATTAGTTCAAAATTAAATGTAAGTGTTGTGATAATATTTCTACGAAATAAAAATATTTTGTGAAAATTCACACGGCCATCAGATCCTGAACTACGGCGGAGTCTGTGCTATGGGGACCAGACAACAGATATGTATACTAATATATTTTTTCAATACATGCATATATAGATAAAATCAGAATCTAGACAAAACAAATGAACATGCACATGACACAAAGATTTGTTCTGGAATAAAATACATATTTAGCTACATATACTAGATTACAATTCCCCACACGAAGAATGAAGGAAATGAAGATTTCCCATATGAAGAACAACAAGATTGCAAAAGGCTTACGATGTGCGACGATGTCATAACTCATAACACTCGGCGAACAACACTTCAGCTTATTAAAACACGCTTGATGTATATCATGAAAGCTAAACCTACGCCTAAACTAGGTTTTTTTGCTATGCTAACAGCAAAAAACAGCAAACGGTTCTCAATCTCAACACACAACCCACCTTCTAAGAAAAACCAAACTACTCAAAGAAGAGAGAATATTTCAACCCAGAAATACTCAGACATTTGCTAAATATAGAGTAACTATGATGGGCGTTGAAACCGTGCTAAAAATAACTACCGTATTAGTCAAGACGATGCAGGATAATGGTGAATCTACCAGCTATGAGAAAACGACAAACAATGTTTAACCCTGAAATGCTGACAAGGACAGTATTTCTATGTTCTCCAAAGTTAACCAATATTGCCGATGATCGGTGAACTGATAATGAAATATGTTTTCTTTTAGATTCTGATGTCGCTGATCAGTTGTGAGGCGTTCGCATCTTACGCTAAGCTACCAAAAGAGCGAGGAGCGCGCGACCACGACTTTAAGCATTTTAAGAATTATTGAAGACGTTTCATATTCATCCGAAATACGGTAAAATTTGTTATGGATAAATAGCATTTAACAGACAGGTACGTCGGTTATTTTTGTAATAATGGTTATCAAATATAAAATAAAAATAACTAAATGCTATATGACCAGTGATAAAACTAACAGCTTTTTCAGTATCATTTTTGAGGTAGATGAGTCGTGACGATATTTAAACATTATTTAAAACAGTTGCGAAGACCAAGATGTTTTAAATTATAAACTAATTTTATGCATCATTTAATTAAACTATTGTGAGTACATAATTTATTAAATTTTAAATAAATTATTTATTTATTCCACAAGAATAAATAAATAATTTTCTCAAAAATGTTATTGACAAGTATGATGGTAAAATGATTGGTAATATATACATTACTATTTAAGTTATGTGTAAGAAATGTGCTGTATATTTAGTAAACAATCACAATTTATTTTAAAGATAATTTAAAATACCAATCGAACGTTACGCTACTTCTTATTCATTTTGATGTTTGTGATTTGATTACATTCACAACCGAAGATGTAAACATTGCTATTAAATACAATTCTATGCATCATAGTTATATTACTATAACTTTAATAAAGGGAAAAGTATCAATTGATGGTACTATATAGTCCACAGCAAAATGGTGTCGCTGCGTGCATAAATCGTACGTTAACCAAAATGATTCAAACATTGGTAACAAGTGCGAAATTTTTACTTGATGAAGCTGTTTATAATACGGTAACGTATTTTAAAAACAGACATTCCACAAAAGCGCCAGAATATAATAAAACACCATGCAAAATGTGACATACTCGTAGCAGACAAACAAAACCCTCCTAGTTTTATTTGTCTGTCGATAGAAATTTGACCAAAACATCGTTAGTAACGAGACAAATGGTTATATATTTCTCGTTGCTCAAGATATTTTGACGAATCATTATTATTCTTGTAGGTCTGTAGATGTTCAAATTCCCGCCGAAATTAGCAAGTCCGATTATAAATCGGCAATGTTAATAGGCATGTTAAAAGGCAACGAACACAAGAACCTTGCTGAAAGCTCAGATGTTGGACCATTGTCTAGTAAACTGAGACGCAGATTCATTTAATTAATTTAAAAGAGAAAGGATATAAATAGTTTAGAAAAAGATTATAAACAAAATATTGATCTAGATTTTATTTTATTGATTGCATTTTTTTAATGAATACTAAATTCTAACATACTAAGAATAAGAATAAGAATAAGAAATATTTATTTTGTATAACAATGAGTACATAAAGATGGTATAATTAAAAAGTTGTCCGTCATCATTGACCAGAGAATGGTGTACAAAATTTTAAATAAAAAGAGAAAAAAAATTTGAGGTTACAGCTAAATGATTTTTATACATAATAAAATTAAACAAATTTCTCTTAATTGTGAAACAAGAGATAACAAATAAACTAATAAACTAACGATTATAATAGAACTGATTCTTATAAATGGTTAAAATTAAAAGCCATACAACACGGTATAGCATGGAAATCAAACTTGAAGTCTTATTTATAAACGTTTTGCACTAGTTGGTCGGAATATTAATTTTGATTTTAATATTAGTATGTACTAATAAATAAATTTCAAAATACAAAAAAGTCAAAAATATTTAAATTATTGAAGCAAGAACTTCAAAGTTGATTTATGTCTTAAAAGTTCTACATAAGATATTTAATTACATAAAATACATGTAATTTTCTGTATTTTTTATTTAAGAAATATGTATTTAATTTTCTACGGAAAGTTTATATTATATTGTCTTTTAAGTCAACGTTAACGTTTTTGTACCAGAGATTAACTTTACAATTTTATGGAAAAGGTTTAATAAAGCATTTGAATATGATAGTTTTAAATGAAATAGAAGTGATGGTAAATTGATATCAATCAAGAACCTTCATATTCAACTTGGCGATAGGGTGCTGCTGGGGAGTTTGTTGCGCCGTTTCTTCTCCACAGCTACAGCACTTAGGAAGCGGTGGTAATTTATTGAACTTCAAAATTAACTTAGATATAGCTACTTAAAATAGAAGATCTTCGTATAAGATCTTCGTATTAAATTTTAATTTTTTACACAAATTCTTCAATAATTACTGAATCTTACAAATCATCATTTTATTCGAAATTAATTATATGTTTATTGTTAAACTCTGACAATTATCAGGTATAAGTATAATGTTTTGTAAGCGACCGGATACTATACTATACTATACTAAATACTATGTCGATATCTAAGAGTAAAAATAACGTACAATCGAGAAAATGTTGTTTTTTCTTTTCTTCAAAAGTACGCTTAGCTTAAAATTAATCTCTGAACCGTGTTAATTAATATGTAATAGTATATTTAGTAGAAGGTATAGTTGGCTATGCATTTTCCGATTGAGAGGGTGAACTAATTGACAAAATAATTAGAAAGGGGCACATACTCAGTGTTCAATAATTGTATAATATATAGAAAAAGTACAGAACTGCGCATATTTAAAGCGTTTGATAATTGTACAATATCGTTGCATTTTTAACGAAGAAAGCAATCTGCATAAAGTCACTGCGTTTTAATTCCAATTGCACTGCAAATTTTAATTTTTGGTGACAATATCAGTTGCATTAGTTTTATAAATAGCCCCACAAATCACAATAGTTTCATAACTATTGATGGATATCAAGTACAATTTTAGGAGGACAAATTATGTACTAATAAAGCAATTAATTCCAAAACATATTTCCATAGGAAATCTATTGGATATTTCACGAAAATGGTTAATATTTAAAACTTAAGTTCCTAGATATAGAATAAGATAAAGTTAATTTAATTATCTAAGTGTTATAAGACTTTATAATTTTAAGTGTTTTTTCTTTGTAATAATTATAATTCTTAACTGTAAAATTTTATAAGACGATTGTATTTCTTACTCAAAAGTTTTATTATCAATCCATTTAAATTTAAAATGTCAATACCAAAACAGTAATGGTATAGTCATGATTAAATTATATATTTCTAAATGGATATAATTATAAATATTAAATAAATATTTGAGGGCGACTGTTGGAATATACAAATATTCATTCAACATATAAAACCTCATTACATTGACTTCTTACTGGCAGTCAATAATCAGCCAATACTTCATTGTTCAAACGTTCTTAAAAACGTATTACTATGTTTCACTTGAAATAAAATATGGTTGACGCGAGTTGCTGTTTTACTTTTTCCTGAACCCATTTTTCCTATTTCCAACAGAGTGCAATAAATATTGAGGTGGGCGATGGAGAATATATGACTTTACACTTATTTGTCCTATAAACGAATAATATCATTCATAACTATACCATTATGTCAGGTGACATTTAATAATACAACAGGGACCTTACTTTCCCTTACTAAACAAGACCAACTGAAATGTGTCAGGAACGCATTCTCTAAGCGGCAGGATATTAGGCCGTTCGTAACGAACCTTAGGGAATCGAGACCGCTCATGAATGGAATTTAAACGGCATTTTTATTAGGCTGCCATCGGCAATAATATAGGTGAAGGGCAGGCCAATAAAATTAACATGTACTAAACGCCATACGTAACATTTATAGGTAAATAGTTTTTGTGTTCATCGCGACAGCTAGTAACATGGAAATATCGTGATCTTTTGAGGAAGATCGAACAGGCTGTTAGAGAACTGGGACAGATTAAGATGAAGGTGTGTTTAATGTTGTTTACCTGGTAAAGACGAGACATAGGAGCGTGACGCACAGTATCATCAGTTGCTGGGACAAGGCCGACTGGGACTTTTGCATCGCCCTGTGCAGATCGTTCTGAAATCATATTAAAATCGCAATCAGAATATTTAACCTCACTGTCAGTACTTAGAGTTAAAATAAAACATGTCATTTTGAATATGTAGGCTAATAAAGCGTTGTGCATACGTGTCCGATCAATAAAATACTTAAAAACTACGATATTGGTATCGATTTTGTCAATTTAATAAATACCACAATTTAAACATTCACATTTCAGAGTTTCTCGCAATTGTTCGTAAAATAGTTGTGTCAACGTTAATTTAGCTTTCGAGGAACGTTGTAATGCAATGAAATTAAATCTGTTTCTGTCTGACGTCGTAATCAGGTCAATTGACATCGGATCCGTAGCGAAACTTTCTATGTATTTTTACTTACAAACATGTTTTCCAGTGACCTTTTCGCCAACCAACAGTTTAGGAAAACCGGGATGAAAAGATTTCTAAGCGGTGGGAACGGCAACTGAAAAGAAATAAACTTTAAATTAGTTCTGTATTTGTTATTTTGAAAAGATTTTTAGAGTCGAAAAACGCACAAATACACGTCCAAAAACGAATAAAACATAAATATTTTTTTGTTCTTCTACCATTGTGAACGAACTACTGCAATAAAAATGTATCTCGTACAAAGAAGAAATATTTTGTTTCAACTTGTATTACCCTATTCATCACTTCTTTTAAACTCTCCTTTTCTTTAATATTTTTCTATTACATCCAGACACCACACATTGTCGGCCTCACACCTCTCATTATTTCGTCCCAACATCCTGAACTACAGAGTATTACATTACACAGGCCTTATTACAGATTTATAGGTTCTCTTTCAGTTTTACGAGTATGTTCGGGTTACAAATCAACCTGAGATATTTCTGTGCTTAACGTCAATTTCGCTCGAATTTCGAATCAGTTGTTCTGCCAACTGTGACACTGGCAGAATCGACGGCAACCCGACGGAGCATAATCAACAAAATTGAATTTAATTGAATAATAATATAAGATATTTAATGAAATTCTACTTTAATTGAATACGATGTTAATTTAATTAAATTTTTATATATCTTATTAAATGAAACTCACCGTTAACGCAAAAGGAATGGTGTTGACCATTTCTAAGATGAAGTGGAACGATAATACTTGTTGCCAGATATTACCCTGAAAGTAACCATAATACGCAATTAGGTTAATAGACACTTAAATTTAATCAACAAGAAATCGGTTAGCTACTTCAAACACCTATGAATTATTAAGTCAAATGGAACAAATAGATTCGAGATAGTATTTTCATTTCATTAAGTAAGAAGTTAGTGAATGTATGTTTTAACTTTAACAAAATTTATAATTACTTTTAATGTTTGTGGTTTTCGCCAGTCCCACACCCTACTTCGTATAACTCCCCTCCCAAAGTGTGACGTAACATAGGTGGCCCTTTACGGTCATTTCAATTAACTTATGTCAAAAATAATTTACCTTATAGCCTAAATAAGCGAGTAGAATAGTTTCGGTGAAGGATATCATGGCTAATATGACTTGCACAACCCACAAGTAGAGCGGTCTATTGACCCATATAATACCATCCCAATTAATTATCGGGCGCTCTTGAAATTCCTCTTCCGTCAAGTTAGCCGAATATTCAAATTCAGTCTTATTCCCAGGCCTGCAGCCGTAACTGAAAAACTCGGAATATTTAAATTGTTGTCTCGTTCTAAGAGTAAAGAATGTTGATGCTTCTTTGTTATTTAAAAAATATGTTGAATATTTTCTAGTTGGAATGTTTCCAGAATTAGTGTTGTAATTCAGTGTAGTGTAGTGTGTAGAAATTTGCAAAAAGTGCAAAACCATTTTAGTTACTATTGAGTTTTTTTTGCCAACTTACGTTTAATGTAAAGTTCCTCAATAAAAACCTTGGTCTCTAGCGAATATAACTAAAATTATTTTCACCTTAACCTATAGATGTTAAAGGTCAACCTACCAATATCTCAAAACATTTGTATTCCTCTTTATTTATTTTAATGTCTCTTTTATCTTCGTCCTTAAATAATAGATTAGACTATCTACCCTTCAAATATGTATTTTTCGTATAGCATCGTAACAGATGTAAGTTAATTTTCATTGTATCTACAACTTTTGTATTATTGCATGTATCGTTACACAATGTCTTTCGTTATTTATTTTGTTATTTTTGGAGCAAAACTAGTGTAAACAATGGGTGACTGGATAAGAAAAGAAGAAACCTATTAAGTCCTTCAGTTAGATGTAAAAACGTAATGGATGCGTATTTTTCAAAATAGGAAAATACTAAGTTGTTGAAGCGAATCAATTTCAGGAGTTAGGGATAGTGACGTCATGCTTTCGTAAAATGTAGGTACAAACTTGAGACACCACGACATTTAAATGTATCGTTATACGTTTTTCTTTACGTAAAAATATAAAGAATACTTGTCTAACATTTTTAATTTTCATTCTGACGGACATTTCTACCCCATTATTGGTAAGCGACATAAATAATATGTTACTTTTGTACAAATGACAGGAAAACTGTTCTTTTTTGCTTGCAATACTACATTATATCAGTTATATTCCGGCCTTCGTACCATATGTAGTGTTCCAACATGTGTGTGTTCACATTATTAAGTCGCGCCGTGGAATACGCGATGCTCAATTAGCCAAGCAAACGCTGCAGAAAATATAAAGGGATATAATTTGTGTGGAGCTATATTTATAAATTATATTTTGTCAAAAATATTAATGTTTTTAGTTTCTTGTACGATGTATGATGTATGTGGATGAAGTTTAAGTTAAGGCTCATTTACACCAAAAGAGCGAATTCTCATTCTATTCCCGCCACTTCAAATTCTTTGAATATCTCATAGTTTTTTGATAAAATTCTAACCGAATGAGCATTCGCTCGTTTGGTGTAAATCAGCCACTGTGATTTAAATTTTGTAATGACAAAATTTCAGATAACACAGTTTCAGTTGACAAGATGATCTCGCTGGAATAATCGACTTACCATGAAGCGGAAATGGGATCTCCATCAGCGCAAACGCGGCATATATACAACACGCAGGTCAAAAGTTTGAAAAATAAGTTTGCTATTCTAATGCGTAAACCTAAAACAGAAAAGTACAAAGTTTTTAATGGCATAATTACTTACTTATAAAGAATAGAAACAACCTTCCCGATGAAGGTTGTGCTATTTTCCGAGAAACCATCGAACCATAAAGAAACGTAACATCGAACTATTATTACGATGTTATTACGGTATTAATTTCTAATGCTGACACTTAATCACTTGCATGCAGCATATGTCAAGTTTCACATCAACTACGATGTAAAAAGAGGTTAGTTTATGAAGGTAAAAACTACATTTCATAGCTGATGTTCAAGGTAAAAACAATATAGTCAAAGTTTAATTTTGAAATATTAAACTTGGACTATATTTGCAAGCTTGATTTTAAATCCATGGCACGTTTTTATTGAGGCCGCCGCTTTCATGGTATTGTCGACAAATACCTAATCAAATATTCGACAAAAAGTTCTTTGAGTAGGGTTTTCAGTATACGGGAAACTTATTACGGGTGACATTTCACATGCCTACTTCCATTTTAATACAAATGTGGTGGCTGGCATTTCTTTCTAATCTCTATATCGAAACTTTCCGTCTAAGAATCTAAATTGGCAATGTAGTACTTACTCGATCGTTGATTTTTTATAAAATATAGTTGCAGTCTTTCTTTGAAAGTGTTCTCGTTTACGTAATACTCCACACGGACTCTGAAACAAGATAAAATATGGAAATCTAAATGTATGTACATAAATGTGTTTATACAAAATATCTTGCGGTTGTCAAACGAAAATTAGAAAACAGATAAACAGCACTGCGGAGAAATACACTGAGAGATTTATCACGTCGGATTCAACGTACCAGAAGTTTAGTTTAGCATGATAGAGCACCGGAATATTATTGTCAAAGTAACATTCAGTTTATAACGCAACGTAATAAAATGTATCTCTCCGGAAATTGAAGATTTTCAAGTTTTGTTCTCATTTTACGTAAAAAGCAATTTGTCGAAAAGTTGGGTATGCCTATCCTTTTTCCTTCTCAGCTCTGGCCCTTACTGTTCATTTATCATTAATTAACCTTTTTTTAGGCTTTTGGAAAACCCAACACAAGGTTAGGGATTCATAATAATATACAAAAAACTGGCCAAGTGCGAGTCGGACTCGCGCACGAAGGGTTCCGTACCACCGTCGTATGAGAGCCCCCCTTAAATATTCATTTTATGTTGTTTTTAGTATTTGTTGTTATAGCGGCAACGGAAATACATCATTTGTGAAAATTTCAGCTTTCTAGCTATCACGGTTTATGAGATACAGCCTGGAGACAGACAGACGGACAGACAGACAGCGGAGTCTTAGTAATAGGGTCCCGTTTTACCCTTTGGGTACGGAACCCTAAAAAGCGTACACGTGATGTACGTTACGTACGTATGAACGTTATAAACATAGGCGTAACATGTTAATACTGGAATCGTGTTTTAAATTGACGTAAATAATGTAAAGTTAGTTACATTGATATTAACGAACATACTGCTATTATCTTCCCACAAAGACGACATAATTTGAACTTAATCGACTTTTCCTCTTCTCTGAAGAAAATCGCACGAGCAAACTCGGCGATAACTCGGTTATAAAAGGTTAAATATTCCGAAGTGTTTGTGGAAGGAGAATCTACTCTACACCGAATTAATTTTTTCATTCTTTACATCGAATTCTGACTCTACTCTATAAGCAGCCATTACCCGCTCAATCTATATCGTGATCCGTGACCGTGATCGGACAGACCTTAGATGATCAATCTTGGTCAAGATCACGATCACGGATCTTGATCTAGATTGACCGTTTATTGCCATACAAGTCAGTTGATAAGACCATGAACGAACAAGATCATTGTTTCCAGTTTATATGCAACGATGAGTCGTAACACTCGCAACTCATGAACCATTTACAAATTCATGCGCTGACTGCGATATGTTCTCGTCATAAATAATTTACAACGAATTTCTCCAAGACTGAAGAGTTTTATGTATTTATTTAATGCTATATTTATTAATATGCCGTGTATTAGATCCCAGAGAGAGGAAAGTTGAGTCGTTAAGGTGTGTTCGTAAGTATTTAAATTTACATCAAAATAATTTTTGTTAGTACTTTACAACAGGATTTTTAAACCCTTGTGTGGTCTGAACCAAATGAATATTGTATGAAATTTATTTCAGTCGATAAAATAATGCAGCAATGTCCGAATGGACTCACAATTAATATTTCAGCGCTTTAACCTACCAGTAATCATTGTTCAGTAAAAATTACTGCGAGGGTTTCCGAGAAAATTGAATTAAAAAACATTGATTCAAAAATATAAAGCCGTAAACAATGACTTTATTTTTCAGCGTAAAAATCGTACTGTAATGGAAATTTGACATACTCGTATGGAAACATAACCACTCTGTGAAAATCCAATCCTCGTTTTGAAGTGCCGTTGAACACAGGTTTGCGGATCTTCACAAATTAGCCTCAGTTTTGATGGAATTCCTAAAGTGATGACCTTTTTGACCTTTTATTATGTTACTATGCCTATACCTTTTATTATATGTTGGTTTTGTTAGGTGCTGTAATTATAGTTTTATCTCGCTTTCGCTGCTACAGATTCTGTTTGTATGTATGAGCTTTTCAAGCGTTCAGTATAAAAATTTAGAAATATTCAGGAATTATTTCATAGTGTGTAGGTGGTGTCATAAATTGCTATGTTTTGTTCTACCATTCAAATAGAATCCAATCAAATATACACCTACTATAGAATTCAGAATGTACACGTTCTACAAGTGGATGATACAGTGACATGTATGCCAATTCAATATCCAAACTAATATTATAAATGCGAAAGTAACTCTGTCTGTCTGTCTGTCTGTCTTTGCTTCACGCCTAAACTACTGAACCGATTTGTGTGAAATTTGGTACAGACATAGTTTGGAACTTGAGAAAGGACATAGGATAGTTTTTATTACAAAAAAATAAAAAATAAAATAAGAAATAAAATAAAAAATAAAATTTATTCCGGACATACAGCGCCATCTATTGGTCAAGCGTCGGCATCAATTCAGTACTGAAAATTCATCGGAAAAATGTAAATAAATAGTAAAAAGGTATGAAAATATAATATAATACAACTTTTAGTACAAAGAAAATGCTCTAACGGAGTATAGATAATTTTATTAGTACTATATGTGTAAGCCCTTTTTGGATATAAATAATTTAAATTTGATCATGTTGGCGAGGTTAATAGAGGTTAATAGTTGTTTTTAAAATTCATAGATGGAGTTGCGCATTTTCTTCTATATGTAGGCGCTTCGCTATTTCTAGTGTTAAGAAACGTGAAAAGGAACTGCTGAAACATGACAAGCGAGTTGACGTTTCTTGACACTGACGCAACTCCGGGCTCTTTTGCTCGCGGCCGTCGGATGAAGAGGAATCTGGTGGCTCCGCATTGAAGCAAAACGTGTTCGGTGGAGTGTCGCTGTTCTTAATTCTCCTCGCCCGCCTACCCACGATAGCTCGGCAATCACAATGAACGATGATGATAACCAAGTTTCTACATCAGAAGTGGGATAAAGAGGGCTTGATTTATAGGAGAATAGCCGTACGAGATTTTAAGCGCCGCACGTCTGGTAGCTGATTGAGTCCGATCCAGATGGCGAGGCATTGCAACTGACGTGGCCCTAACCTAAATAAAAGAAGTATTGCTTGCGAAGTTTGCTAAACCTATGCTGCCACAAGATTACGTCGATGACATTCTACGCTTTCAAGTTGGTGTTAAAGACACCGCGAGTGAGGCGGCCATGCGCTTTTGGAACATCATCGAACGCATTCCGCGGATGGAAATGCCTGAAGATGTTACGACGGGATTCGCCGTGAGCTCATCGTCATTCATCAAGGAGCAACTTGACTACATCATCCGGTGATCTAGTTTCTTTTGTTTTAAGTAGTTGAGAGTAGTGTGGTTGAAAAATGGGGCTGGCCTTAACTGGGTCGATGCCTCTGATCAGATCACGTTTTCCCATGGGGTTTGTAGCGTAGTTGATCGCTTGGGCTGGCCTGAATCGGGTCGACGCCCACGGTCAAACTGCGAGTTCTTCGGTGTGAGCTGGGTGGCTATATATTGGTATGGAAACGGCCTATGTGGGTCGAGTTTCCAACCGGTTGATTGCAACAGCTGTGTGAGACTGGTGGAAGGGACGCTGACAGGTAGTCCGGTCTATCGCACCATGCGAGTTGGTGGGTAGTCGAAGGGACGCCTGGTCAGTAGTCCGCCCAGTGTTTCATTCTGATGTGAGGGGTAAAGACTGGTGGAAGGGACGCTGACAGGTAGTCCGGTCTATCGCACCATGCGAGTTGGTGGGTAGTCGAAGGGACGCCTGGTCAGTAGTCCGCCCAGTGTGTTTTATTCAGATGTGAGGGGTAAAGATAGAAGTCCATGGTGTCATAAATGAGTAGCTAGTCAGGGATGGACGAGACGGGTACTACAGACTTGTATTTGGTCTTTGCAGATAACTCGAAGCGAGAGCAGTCGCACGAGGACGTGCGAATGTCAGTCTGGCCGTGTAGGCGCTTCGCTATTTCTAGTGTTAAGAAACGTGAAAAGGAACTGCTGAAACATGACAAGCGAGTTGACGTTTCTTGACACTGACGCAACTCCGGGCTCTTTTGCTCGCGGCCGTCGGATGAAGAGGAATCTGGTGGCTCCGCATTGAAGCAAAACGTGTTCGGTGGAGTGTCGCTGTTCTTAATTCTCCTCGCCCGCCTACCCACGATAGCTCGGCAATCACAATGAACGATGATGATAACCAAGTTTCTACATATACATCTAATAAAACAGTAAATTACAACATTCTTTTGCCGGGGGTCAGATTTCATGTTACAGTATCAATTATGAACTACTGAATTGATAGCAGTAAAAAATTGAGAGAATGTTTTTGGTAAATCGTAGACGGTTGTTAGCTATTTTTAAACACGCTACTATATCTAGGTAATACGGGGTGGAGCTTTAAATTTCCAAATTCATTTTTTCATCTGCACACGTAAATTGGCATTATTGACATATAAACAAGAGGTAACTATGGCAGGCTACGGTAGCCATAGCGACCATTCTTCATTGTGATTGAAGTATACTTTTTGGAAAACTAGCTGTCGTAGTAAACAGCTTGGTGGTTGTAGGATTGGAAATGGATGTCCATGCTGCAGGTTCAAATCCAGTTGTTAATGATTGTATTTTTGTTCTTGAGTCCTTTTTGTTACATACGTTTGAATGTTTTGTTACTCAAGTTCAAGTCTCAGTCGAGCTAATACTTTTTGTGTTCTATTAGGTTAACTTTTATTAGTTTAAATCTTTGTATCATTTTGTTGTTTCTTTCGCAATGAGCAACAACTTTATGTCGTGCATTTTTTACTAGACCGATGCATAAGCTCAAAATTATTATGTTTGTATTTTAAATTTTAAGTGTTTTGCTCATTGCAGATCAAGCATGTCATATGCTGTAAAGAACGTCTGGCGTAAATGCCCTGACCATAGATATAAATCTATGGCACCGACATTTACTCCTGAATTGAAAAATAAGATTCCTCATAGATTACAACTATAAAATGATCTATGAGGAATCTTATTTTTCAATTCAGGAGTAACTTTTTTAAATTATTTCATCAAAGTAATGTGTAATGTTTTCTGTTGGTCATCTATAGAATTCCATGGACAAGTTTTTTTTTGTATTTGTAAATTTTTATTGTTTTAACTCAAAACCCAATGATCGTTTATGATATAATTTTTTAGTAAGTACTTACTCTTTAATATTCATTTTAAGGTAGCTTGCTACACGGGTTTTAATGCGTTGATCCAGATAAATCTTCTATTTTTTCGTTTACAAATTTCATTTAGTTTGTGTACCTATTTACTGGAAGTTTGGCCCAAAAACTAAAATAAAATAAACTTTCTATCGCATTCTCTACATTTTAAAATTAATATTGCATCATTTGAGCTCAGCACCTTATGCTGGGCAGTATCATCATCATCCACAGAACTTTTCCTCCCACTGTTGGGCATAATTCTCCCCTTTTTCGTGCCATTTTCTACGGTCCTGTGCCAGCCTCATTCAGACTCGACCCGAGACTTTAACTATGTCATCGACCCATCTTGCTCCCGGACGACCGACGCTTCTTTTGCCATGCCTTGGCCACCATTCTGTCACCGTCTTAGTCCACCTGCCGTCATTTCGTCTGGGCAGCATAAAGCGACTTTATTGTAAAGGATACAGCCCCAGTCCAAGGCTTTGATCAGGGTAGAATGCGGTTTTCCTTGGTCTATTACTTAGTTTCCAGTCATAAATAATTTTAACCACAGTTTTGGTAGTTCTGATCCTGCGCCTCTCTCTATTGTCAACGTTTTCTTTCAGTTTCACGGGTCTCAGGTAAATACCTTATTAAAATGGAACGACTGAGATAAGCAGGCTCCATTTTAATAAGGTATTTACCTGTAAAAAATTTATCCCTTTAAAAACAACACACTCGCACACTCTTTTGCCTTTCATTAGCAGCCACCATTACCAGACCACATAGTTCCTAGCTGCTAAGTTCCTTAACTTCCACATATACTCTAGGCTTAGGCACCGCACTGACATCTGGTAACTATTAACTAAGATGAGAACACTACCTTAGTCTTAAAACCGGACTTCACCAAAGCAGAGATGAGAAGAGCGGAGCGTAAATAATATTGATATCTACTTTCAATTTTACTGCGTAGTTCAGTATTTCGAATTTCGGGGTTTCGAACCAAAACCCCGATCCCGGTAGTCTTACTAGGGACTGCTGTACCAACGAAATACTATTGCAAAAGAAAAAAAGTGGTAAATCGTTTTTTTGGCACGTGTCAAGCAATATTTGTGACAAAACTCTAGGTTCCACATCTGATACATTTTGCGTATAGCAGACTACTTAGAAACATTCATCTAGCGAAACAAGATAATATTGAAGTGTACATGTGTTTTGTAAATTTTTAAATATATAAAAAGAACATTCTGAAGCCGGTGTCTAGGTAGTTCGTGATGGTGACCCTCTATACCACAGTCTAATTTATATTTATTCGCACAGATGACTGATATGAACGCGAACATCGTCGCGGGTACAGCTAGTTATACATAAATAATCATCATGTACATTGTTCGAGCACGTAGCCCTAGCGTGCGGGTACATACTACTGTAGGCAGTTATTATCAGGCCGGGACAATGATCAAAGGGAAACTACTAATAATACCGGCCTATAATTGCCCCACTGCTGGGCACAGGCTCCTTCCCATATAGAGAAGGAACGAGTCATTGATCACCACGTTTGGTCATTGCGGGTTGCCTATTTCAGATTTCGCTTCTTGAAATCCAGCTTTCCTCACAAAGTTTTCAGTTACAGGTTGTCAATAACGTCTTAGAATAATTAAAAAATGAAAATAAACTAGGTAGGTATGTCTTTAAAAACGTCACACAGGTACTTTGTTACGTAATGCAAATAGACAGGAAAAAATGTTGATTAGTAGGTACTAATCAACATTTTTCAATTTATCAATTATTGATAGGTATCAATAATTCCCGTTACCGACGAAGCGAACGTTTTGATAAAGCTAAACAATTAGTAACATTGCTTGCTGCCGTGTATTAAAGCATTTCATTTCATTGTTTTATTCGACAATGCATAGTCAGCCTCTGGTTTTATGAAGCAATAAAAATATAATTGTAACTTCACAAATGGTTCTCTTGAAACGAACAAATCAAATTGTGCAACAATTTTGTACTTGTAACAAAGGGACGATGAAAATGCCGCAAGCAGCCATGTTAATAAATTAAATTTCTTTTCTTTTCAGGTAGGGTTTATTCTACTTGTATATAATTGAATTTTGTAAAATGTTTCACTGGTCTAACTAAAGAAGTTCGTTTCAAAGCTAATACTTACTTAAATTTATGAAATAAAATGATGCCAGAATTTCAGTTACATACCAATTTATGTTAAATTTATATTTAAATTATTTTGACTTCTGAAAAATGCCGACAATGGCTGTATTTAGTGCTGATCTGTTTTTCATTGCAGGTCATTAGTACCGAGCCGCAATACAAATAACTGCATACCTATTTGTTTATTAATGAACGGATGGATATTGATTATTCCGGCCTCTGAAATACTGCTTCTGTTTGTTCCAAATGCCTATTCAAAACACGTTAATTATGTTAACATCATGTTCATGCAACAGACAATCTTCGTTTACATAATTTGGTGGTAGGTTCCTAATATCATGATCGTTTGTGTTAATAATATTATCTTGTGATAGGTCGCCCCGGAAAAGCGATAGCGCGCCTACCTATCAGTTGCTCTGTTGTCTGGTGTCATGATCGAGACATGAGATACGAGCGTCACGCTGTCACGGTGCTAACAATTGCCTATATTACCTTTAGACATCGATTGCCTACCTTGGTATAAAAAAGATTCACTATTGATTTCGCTAATAATAAAGTGACGGCCATTCGATGACGTGTCTCATATTTGAAACATACATACTATTGAATTAATTTCAATTTAAATTCCAATGCAAGGCCAATTCAAAATTAATATTAATTTAGCAGACACGCGATACAGTATTCTTGATAAAAAATGCTGTCGATGTATTGATTCCATTCAGTTCCACCCAATGAACATGAAATATTGAAAAAAAAAGCGCTTCTGAAGTTCAAAAGATCGAAACGTTAATATTGTAATGTCAGTCGGTCGGAATTAAATTAAAGAGTAAGGTTGTATTTCTTTTATAAATTCTCTTTAGGAAGCTGCTAAATTTGCACTTCCATAAAAGTTAAAGTGATCCTCCTACGCCTATAGATATAAAATTCCTTTTTTTCCTATATAAATAGAGAACTGAAGTTAAGATACGAAACACTTCAAATGAAGTTAGGACGTTAGTTAACACTGCGGCAGTTACCAGAGGTTAATTATTAAAATGACTTAAAAGAGTTAAAATCTATTTTGCCATAAAGTTAGATCATAAATAAATATTTGACACGTATTTTTACCTTTTTTTAATAGGGAAAATAAGTACTTATATAAAAACAAAGTTCACGAATGTGAATGACGTTATGCGTTATGCGACGTCATGCGACATTTGAAATCAGTGTATTGTCGTAAGTTTTTAATGACGTACAAAAGAAAATATGCATGTCGGTACAATTATTTTTATTTATAAATCTTTGTGATGATCTACAAAAAATAAATTAGCATATTTTTTATTTTGGTTCTCTTTACTTTGAAGTCACAGTTAAATCATATGTATATGTATTCTCAGAGTCAGCCTCAGTGACCTGATTTCTGACCAGGGCAGCCTATTTTAGACGTTTATTTTCAAGCGAGAATCTGACGTCATAATTTATGCAACATCAGAAAACCTTTAATTATGTTCAGAAATACTCCAAGTTAATTTAGAATTTAAAAGTAGTCAATTTTACGTTTTTTTTTTTTACTTACGTGGTCTGTTCTTGTTGCCAGCCTCAGGTAGTACTGTCATGATTTTTGCGTAACGATCCACATATTTGGTTTTGTGTATTTACTTCTGTGTATATTGTTAAACGAAAATGCACTATTATTAAGTTTTGTCCTATTAACATATGATGAAAACCAGTACCTATAAAGTCAGTTAGGCCATTTTTTATTTCAATTAAATTCTGTTCTAATTACTGTGAGATTTAGCAGTGGTGTCCTTTTGTCGCCGACGAGTCATTTCTAATTTGTTTCAAAGTATAATTCTGAATAAATATTAATATCTGAAATGTTCTGTGTAAATTACCATGAATATTAATAATGTAACGTAACGTGAACAAAACTCCAAAAGTAATATTATTTGTTCGTGTAACTTTTCATGCTGATTCTTAACTTGTTGGTAAATATTGTTAATATTTACGTACGTTAGTGATGTCTTGTCAAAAAAGTTTCTAGTAAATCTTTCTTAATATAGGAACTGTCGCACATATATCAATCTTGCAGCCTTGTAGTCTAGCTTGGACTACTTTTGAACACGAATGGACACTTTTGATCCAAAAATAAATTTAGATTGCACGGTTGAAGGCAATTTCCTTGGAGTTCCGAGATTTACAAAAGGCCTTTATTTTATCCATATGTCAAAGTTTATTTTGAGTCCAATCATTTCTATTTTAGACGTCAATACATACGGCTTTTAACTGTCTGTCTAGGCTTTGGACTTTTATAACCAGAGTGCTTGGACTTTACGACTTGAATTGCGAGTGACGCTTTGTACAAGTAATTCATCTGAAGCATAAAGGCTACGCCACTTAAACCGTGGTATTCAACCAATTTTTTTTCCAATATTTCGTTAAATATATTTCGTTAAAATAAGTGTTTCCTATACCTGTGTAGAAGAAACACTTATTTTAAAATAACGTAAATTGACTGTTATAATAAATAACTAGAATAAAAAAGTAGCTGGGAAAATTATTATTTTTTGGTACTAAACTTAACTAAAATTGAAAACAATATTTAAAAGATACACCTGTAACAAATTACAGGATAATTCATTTATAAGTCATTTACATTTATAAGTCCTTAAAATGATTTACGTTTTTTTTTAATTCTTTTACAAGCGTATCAATTGCAATGCTTTTTTGAACGAGTGACAGATTAACCATTCATAAAAGTCAAGGTAAATCACATTTCATCAAGCTAAATTTAATCTTCTGCCTAGCCTTTTCCTAGCTACGTTAGGTCGGCGTCCAATCCCATCGGATTCAGCTGAAAACCGTATTTTACATGAAGCGACTGCCAATCTGACCTCCATAACCAATTTCACTAGGAAATTCACTACCGCCTGGTACGTTCTGGTTGTCACTTTTGTAATGACTTTGACTGATAAAGATTTTTTACAAAAATCGAGCCCAACGTTTTAACGTGCTTTCCGAGGTAAAGGTGAGAAATTATTTTTACCATCCACGGATTAACCGCGAAGAGAGCAACTTAACCTTTAAGTTTGCTAAACCCATACCGCTTGCACTTAGCTACGAACACCACTATGCGGTGTACGATTACATCTAATACGGTGCACTTGAGGTATAGGTGGTTTTGTTTATCGTCGTTTTAAAACTTTAAATATCCCGATAAAAATGTTTAAGTTTCTAGCCGTCAAGAAGACATGGTCCGCAATATTTTTTTGGCTTTTTGACCTTTGCTTACCTTGTAATCACTTTTTACACGTGTTTTTACAAACATGACATGAAATCACGAACTAATAAACTTTAGATAAGCTTATCAAGTACTTCTCACCCTTGTTTTCGGCTTATTCTTTTAACACTTTAGGCTTTAACACGGGTTCTAAACAGCTCCGCCGCGATTGAATCGTGTCGATTTATCCAATCGACTGCACTACGCGTTTCGCAAGCTTTGTTCGGGCGCAGTGTGCCCTTTGCCCCGTGGACGTAGCTTGTCAATACTGGCAAAGGATTTCCTATTCATCCTACACTACCGAATTTGACGATGTAGACTGGTTTATCTGATACCTTGTGGTATATTGATAGATTATTTAAAAGTACCTAAATTTTGTAAGACTCTGCAAACAAAACGTCAGTTCTCGTAAAATAATATTCACGCTGCATAAAAAAAAATGAAATCTTACGTCTTCTACACATAATTCTGTTGAAGGGATATTTTGTGCTTCTAAATCTTTATCAGAGATAGATTTTCATAGATATGAGTTGTCTAATTTCAGAAAACGTTAATTATTCTTTCTTGTTTTAACTGACTCAGATCATATAATAATTATCTATAACGTTTATCATGCTGTGAGACTGCTGATATAAAAAACAATATAATCATTTCAAAGCTTAATTTTCGCTACATTTTCTTTGCAACCGGAAGACAAAGCTTTTCAATTTAAGCTTGACTAAATAATCGTGTTACTTCCCAAGTTCTAAGTAACGTCGATACATATAGGTTAGCTTACTCGCGCCCGCCGCCTGTTTGTAAGCGTCAACGTAAAACGCCCCTAATGCTCATATCTCGTTTGGTAAACACATACATAGGTATTACACGTACATGTGTACTAGTAGATGTCCAATACAGTCCAATTACCCCGTCCATACAAGTAATGTAATCGTTAAAAAGTCATTTAACATCCTTTCGTAGTCAAACTCTATTGCTTTTACAAGGAAACATTACAAAATCTACCGTTCGCTTTTCCCTTTAAATACGATACGTTTTGTGTGTCTGTATCTTGTTTACATGTTGACAAAGTTAAATAGGGTATAATTGTTATGTATGGTAATACTATGCACAACAGTAACCCCGTATATTACAGGTTGTGTTTATTTACATAAAAATGTCGTTACCTACCTGTCAATTATAGCAACATATACATAATGTGTATATATTTGAAGTTAAGCTTATTGTTTGAGTATTCTAGGTAAATCGTAAGTCTGTTACAGTTTTTCTAGTCACAAAGCCTAGAAAATATAGGTTGCTTTTTAAACAAATTCTAATGGTAACTAGTTATGTAACACATACACGTCCTGGGTTAATTAGATTTTATTGTAGTTACAGTATGATCATAAAGCTTTTTCCCTTTCTGAACTTTACTGTGTAACAGGTCTTTTGATGAAGAGAAGGTGAAGTTCTAAATTGGAGCTTTGGGCAAAACTCAGAAGTAAGATAATTAGTGCGTACAAAAAATAAAAATGTATAATGTCAGCCTTTGCCGTTGGGCAAGGGCCTTTTAAGCGCGAAAAATAATCTTTATTTAACTAACGGTCTTAGAAATGCCTTCGGTAATAAATGTTCGGGTTTTAAACAAAGAAAAATCTACACCGTATCGTACAAATTTGGTCCTATTTTTTGTTTCTGGTAAATGAAAAACCGTACTATTGAGGAGCATGTGAACTGTGAAGTAAAATGATTACAATAAAGAACGACCTTCCTAGTTATTTATTGTTTAAATAAAGTTCTTATCCATTTAATTGCTATTTAAGACTGATTGGGTTAATACCCAGTCTTATCTCTTAACGATCCCGACTTCGCTCGCCTCAGGATTTGAGTAAGCACTATTTTCCACTATAGGCACCTAATCTTGTAGCATGAATATATTTCGCAGAAATAAATGTTTATGGTACACTAATTGAGCAATCGTTTGAAATTTGTTTCGAGTTTGTTTTAAAAAGCACTCGTAAGGTTTGAGTAAAGTCTTGCAAAATCCTTGCGTTACTTTTTGTTCTATAGGTAACAACTTCTAAGAATTTTTACGGTTTCGTTATATAAACTGCTTCAAAACTTTTTTTGTTTCATTGTTTATATTTTTTCATATTTTCTGTAAACATTTAATAGCTAATTTAATAAGATTGGATAACCAAATTTATAGCACCCCAAATGGTATATGTATGGTAATGGTATGGTAATAGGGCTGGTTCAACGGAGCCTAGACTATTTCTTTTATAACGGAACGTTGGATGACCGAGCTTGGACCCAAGCCACGCTGCCGATCCGATTTGGTGGGCTTGGTGTACGTAAAGTTTCCAATTTAGGCTTACCAGCATTTTTGTCTTTGGTCCATAGCCCTGAAAAATTAACCAGGCAAATCAATCATAATGGGGTCTTCTCTGGTTGATTTTCAGATTCTGTGCATGACTGAGGCAGTAAATAGTTGGGAATTGTCCTGCCCGGGCACAGATCTACCCGAGCAACGTTCTTCTCAGAGGCCGTGGGACGAGCCGCTTTGCAGTTTGATACGGAAAGAATTAATTAATACTTCAATCAACACTGCAGAGCGCGCGCGTCTCCTGGCTGTGGGAGAATGGGAATCGGGCCTCTGGTTACAGGCACTTCCGTCAGCCACTCTTGGTACGATTTTGGATGACAATACTTTCCGGCTTGCCATCAGTTTACGTTTAGGTATACCTTGTGTCGCATGTCATCGTTGTCAATGCGGTGAAAAAGTCGATTGCCTCGGTCACCATGGCCTGTCCTGCAGTAGGAGCGCAGGGCGCAAATATTAATGACATTATTCGTCGTGCTCTTGTCACTGCCAGTGTACCAGCTGTTTTGGAACCCAATGGTTTGGTGCGCAGCGATGGTAAGAGACCTGACGGTATGTCATTGCTGCCTTGGAAATTGGGTCGGCCTTTGGTGTGGGACGCAACGTGCGTCGACACCCTTGCGCCATTCCACGTTCTAAGTTCGGCGGCCTCTCCTGGCGCTGCTGCTGGAGCTGCGGAGACCTAATGGGTAAATATATTTTCGAGCCGTTTGGGGTTGAAACGCTCGGGTCATGGGGTCCGAGTGCACAAAATCTTTTTAAAGAACTGTCAAAACGTTTGGTAGACTCTACTCGTGATCAGAGAGCTGGTTTGTTCCTTGCACAGAGAAACGGCATAGCCATTCAACGTGGCAATGCTGCCAGCCTTCTGGGCACGTTTCCCGCCATTGACAAGGATGACGATGAGTTTTTTGACGCGTGTTAGTTTTATTTATTTATCTAAGATTTAATTTTAGTCTTTGTTTGTTCTTGTGATTTAAGTATTGAATTGTAAATAAATTATCAATCTGTTAAATCAATCTTAAATAGACAAACAAAGTTTTGATAAATCGAATTATGTGTCAAAAACTATGTGTATAAAAATGGATCTGAACAACGACCTTACCGATATAAATATTCTTTTTTATTAGGTTTATTAGACTTTGTAAACAGATCTTAAAAAATTCAGAAACAACTTTGCGCGGTTTTTAGTTCGCGCGTTTGATGAATCTTAATTTGTAAGTTTATTTATGTAAAAAAAAATCTCAATTTGCATTTAATAATATTATAGAATCAAGACAGAACATCGTCTGTCGGCTCATCTAATTTATTAGACATGCTCATTATTAATAGTTTTTTGCACTATATCTACATTTTTAAGATTTTTCATAACCAAACTGATCAAAATTGTCGACTGATTTTGTTTATTTTCGGAGAAAGGCGATTAATCATTAAAACAAGTGATCGTTTAGATTTTATTGCTTTTTTTTTGCATATTTCAAATCTTATTTACTTACTTATTTATATGATAACAAAAAGTTAAATAAATAATCGATTCATAATAAATTAATCTTTAATAAAAATAAATATTCGATTACTTAATCTTGTGACTGTAAAAAGTCAAGAAAATGCAGCTTACATGACTGAAAATAAAATGAATATGAATGAGTATAAGTTGTTTACCTCGGTATCTTGTCATAGCTATCCCAGCCCATCAAGCAGTTGTACGAGCTGTATCTGCTGACGGCCGCCATCTTAGATTAAGGTCCTCCTTGTTTATGGTAAGCAACAGTCACTGACAATCACGAGACGAGCACCTCTAGTGCTGAGCGCTCGGCGGTAACTCGGTTACGCTAATGTAGAGTGCAGTGTCAAACAGGTGTACCTAATGTCATCAACACTGTAACATGCGTCCATCGTAAACAAGATCTATTCGCTAATAGATCCAGTTTACACCATCAAATTATGTACTGTAAGTTACGAATTTTGCATTTTTATCAACCCCATATTTGCAAGTGGTTACTCAAAAATAATTAGAAAAGTAACGCACATTTGATCGCATGTTTTGCGATGCGGTAATTTTGTTATATTCAATTAGACCTTAATTTACCTGAAAGCCTCGAAAGTATATGTATGCGATACTTTGTAGACTTTAAATACACACGTAAAGCAACAGTGTTTTGTAACTAACACGTTCTTATCCCAGTTTGTCACAATAATATTGAAATTGAGGTAGCTTTTTCCAATTACATTACTATCGGTAAGCTGTCGTAATTTTATAGACAAAATATACCTACCCAGTACGCATTGATGAGTCAATATTCATACGTTGCAAAAACACTACTGATTAACACGTCTCCACACAACTAAATATAGACGAAAAGTTCTGGTAATTTTGAAGCGGGATATTAATTTGTTTAAATGTTTCTGAGTAAAGTGTGAAGTGTCTTCGGATTGTATAGACTGATATGGTGTTTATCTGATGTAGATATGTGATGTATGTGCGATAAGTAAACTTTCTTTGACGGAGGGGTTGTGTTGTGTACCGGCGAGGGCGGAGCGGGTCCGGGACGCGCGGCCGAGCTCGGCTGGCGGGCGACTGGCGGCGACTGGCGGAGTGGCGCGGCGCGCGGATCGCGGCGGTGGCGGAGGCGGCGGTGGCCAGCGCCCGACCACTGCACCCACCACCAGCCCTAACCTACCTACCGACTAATAAACAAAAACGTTTTCCTTCCTAAGTATGCGATACTCTATCACTATTTAAAAACAACAGCCTAAGATGACGTCGATTGCAAATAAGAAGCAAGGTCAATTATTTTCAATTTTTGAAATCTTTAAATGAAAGAATTGGAAGAAAATTGAAAATGTTAAATTTTTCGTTGTTCGTAGCGAGTCTCAAGAGTACAAATCCTGTCCAAACTGCGGTATCAAAATGTCATTATTTTTAAAGGCAATAAAACAGTGAAGATTTATCTTGAATCGACTGGCATTTTTAGCGGCCGTTTCTTTGTCAATGACATTTAGATAGGTGAAGGGTAAAGTGATGCCTGCATACGTATAGGTGGTGGAATACATCACGAAATTAACAAATTAACGTGATTAGAAACGTAGATGTATGAAAAATTAATGTAATTAGAAATGAAAAATTAAAAACTGCTGTCTTTTGTTTGCAGTTCTTTTTCAACAATCAATATTGTTTGAAATATAGGTCTTTTATATGTACTGTACGGTTTAAACGGGTGTTAGGTCGTTTGTTATGTTTTCGGTCTTTCTTGAAGCCGCTTTGATGAGGACTCTGATTAGTGCCATCTCGTTGCGGTGTCTCAAGGTGAAGAGCTCTTTCTACTTTCTTCCACGCTTATTACACTTACTTCTAAAATAAGTTCTTCTTGTAATCGACTTCAAAGGGAGGAGGTAGGTACTGAATGATATTTTTTATTTGTTAAGCGATTTTTCGATTTTAATTTTAATAATTTTTTTATGGTATCATGGTATATGGTCCATGTAAATTGCATAGAGGTTTATTCAATTTTACATTTATATGGAATTGTGTTTTTTTACACGACTGCCCAAAAAGGAGTGTTATGTTTTCAGGGTTCATGTATGTATGTTTGTGAGTTTCTTTTTTCTTATTGCTGTCATTAATCATGCCATCAGATTTTTATTTCTGGGTAATCCTTATGGACTTGTCCGCCCTGAGAAAAGCGGAGGAGTATGCAGGATACTTACCGTCTAAAACCACCGGACTTTTCCTTCCCTTATACCTACCTACATAACCTCAAAATATTAAAAAAATAATGTTTGTTTCTGCAAGATGACGAAAAAACTAAATAATGTTATGCTGAAGTTTATTACACTAAAATAAATTCCTTTACATCTTAATTTAATCAGTGAAGTAGGAAGCCTAAATGACAAAACATTTGATTTGTTCTCGTCTAGGAAGACTGAAAGCGACACCTTCCGAACAATTTCATTCAGGATATTGTAATTATTAATTGATTAATTATTAATTGATTGATTGTAACGATTAATTGATTACTTGCTACGAAGAAATTAGGGTTAGAAAGATGAAAAAATTGACGATCTAATGATGGATTTGAGTATCCATCATTAGATCGTCAATTTTTTCATCTTTCTAACCCTAATTTCTTCGTAGCAAATAGAGATCTCTAACGACATTTTTCCTAGATTGCAAATAATGCCGTCAATATAAATTTAAAAGTATAATCCCATTGACGCTACGATGCCACTGAAAGTTAGTTAGAACCCTGTTTCCGTCAGGGCTTAAAACCGCTTTTGATTATAAAGAACTGTCTGAAGCTCATGCACTGATTTCTATTCCTTCTCCTTCTCTGTTTATGCAGTCCGACTGTGGAATACGCTGCCGCCTAACGTAGGGGAGTCTACTTCCATTTCTATTTTTAAAAGACGTACAAAAGAACACTTTCTTTCCTCTCTTGCTTAATTTTTATCCATATATAAATTTGTTTTATATATTTTAGTAGTTTTGCTTATATTTTGTTATTTTTATGTTAATTCTTTTTAATATTAGTTTATTTTATTTATCTTCTTGTACACTGTGTCTAAGTCTCTTTTTTAATATTTCCTGTCGTAGGTCTGCTGGAAGAAATTTCATATGAAATAAGTAGTAGCCTTTGTACCTTTTTATCTGTATATATTAATTATTGCTTGTCCATTGTGTGTACATAAATAAATAAATAAATAAAATGAATAAATGTTAAACTTCAATAGAAAATTTTCTGCACCATTATAAGTTGTTGAATAATAAATCCTTTTATGACGGACTGCGGCATTTTGTAATCTAGAAATAGCGCAATCGATATGGCCGCTGGGCTAGATTATTGGCCAAATAGAATCAGTTTATCGATCTAATTTACATACATGTTGAGTATGTTGTGGTAACGTTTTATGTAATATTGGTTTTATTAGTTGTATTTTTTTACGCTTTAAGTTTTGACACTTTTTCTGCAAAGTTTGCTCATACTGGACTCCATATTATTAAAATAAAAAATAAAATAAAATAAAGATAAAATAAAATAAAATAAAATTTATTAAAAAACATAGATCACATGAATAAGTAATTAAAATGGCTCAGATGTTGAGGTAAAAAAAAAATGGTCTTAATTATTATTAAGACCATTTTTTTTTTACCTCCTATCCTCCGATTGTTATTACAATCGGAAAAACTAAGTTAATCTAGGCTAATACATACAGGCAATAATAAAATAAAAACAGTACTAATTTTAAATATTGCCATGCGTATATTTCGGTGACTGAATAAAAAACAGCCATTAAAATCGTCGTCGAAAGTATAAACTGACAAATGTATCGTATGTACAGGTTGACCCCGGTAAGACTCTGTTAAGTCGTAAAAATCCGTGTACGCGGCTTTAAATGTTTTGTAGCGGTAAATCCGACCTGTGAAATATTTTATAGTTGTAGGGCCTAATGTACCAACACTGTATAGTCTTCAACCCTTTCATCGGGTGATTTAAGGCTCAAAGCGAAAGTTCTTTAACCCACAAAGGACTTTTACTTTGAGGTTAGATCCCCAGCATCGCCACTACTCTGTCTGCGGCTTCCAGGTCGATTAATCCGTGGCTCGTGTAGTAAAACGAAATCATTAAACATAAGCTACTAACTGGGATAAGAAATTACAGGCCACGAAAAGGTGATGCGGCGATACCGGCTTAAATCGAAACGGATCATGAATATATATTGAAAAGCGTTTAATTTACCCTTAAAGTTTAATGTTTACTTAGTAATTAGTTATGTGGTGAACCAGGTGTTTGGTAAAATAACCTTTTAAATAGTATTGAAAATGTTGCTGATCATATCTTTCGCTTTAAGTTTCAACTGGCTTTACCACGCGAATCTAATGCTACGTCAGCAACATGCTTTCAGAAACTTTCCGTAGGAGCTCATGAAGTTTCCTTCAAGAACCTGCGATGGGCATACTTCAACATAAAATATGAAAGTTACATTATAAGTAGATGCTTAATGAGCAGTTTCTTCAACACAAACAACGTGAAGATTTTTAGAAATCTTCACGTTGTTTGTGTTGATAACTCCTCTGCAACTGCACCTTAGGGTGGAGTTGCAGAGGAGTTAACAGTTCCAGTTTCTGAGGCGAAATATTCTGAATTGACTAAGTTAAATAATTAGGAAATCCGCTGTTAGAGGGAGATTATTCAGATATTAACTTAGAACTCTTCATTTTCTTATTATTTAAGAGTTCTGAGGTTGTTGTAAGTTGCTTACATAACTTAATATTTGACTTAAAAAAAAATGAACTCGTTGCGAGTACCACGTACACTCTTATAATGCAACTTAGCCGTTCCGTCGCTTTTCTCGAAAAAGGACGTACCTGTCCAATATAGTTAGAGCCAAAATTTCCTACAAAATTTTATGACGCAGAGAAACGTGCCTACTAAAAATACATGATATTCAAGGCTCTACGTTTCTCATATAGTTGTTATTTAAAGCAATATTTTCTTGTTAGACAGTGTAGTTCTTTTCTTTGATAAATAATATCACACCACTTAAAATTTTACTACATTATTGTAAAATTAACAAAACTCTAACAAGTTTTACTTATTATTAAGTTACATAATGCTGAAAAAATAAATCATAAATAGTAGCTAAGAACTATCTTGATTATGTCTGCTTTTAAACAAAAACAACCGCATCACAATAAGTTCAGTGGTTTCGACAGGCAGGCAGACTACCGAAGAGATAGACTGACACGTTTATCTTACAAAACCCCTTTTGGCGACGCGACAGTGGTTAAACAAACGTAAGGACACACCTATCAACGAAACAAACTAAGTACTTACAAAATTAAATGTAACGTGAAAATATTTTACTCAAGGACTATATAGAAGTCTTAACACAACATACACTAAGTTTGTGGAGTGATGCTGGTTTCGAAAATTAAAAAAGTACTCTGAAGATGTCAATCAGCGGGTCTTTCCTATTCTCTGAATGTGTGTAAGAAAGAGCGCAAATGAGTGTGTCCAATCCACACGTTTGTATGTGTGTGTGTGTAGAGTGGCGACGTCCTAAATAATTAAGTAGGTACATAGGGTGACTCCGTAAATTTTGAAATACCTTAATTACGGGAAGCTTACATTTGAAATTCCAATAGTCATTCCGTGAAATCCATGACATAAAACCTGTGTTACATGTTTCTTTTCACGTTTCGCTCTCCTTTGTTCGTAGCACTGAATTCTGAACAAAGCACATGCAATTATGGTTTTGGCTTTTGAAGGTGATTTTAATATAACCATACGCGTCGCAAAGGTAACCTACTTATTCTTGTCAACGAAAGCATCGAAAACGTAATATAATTGATTAATAATGCGTGTGTTATCATAATGTCTTGTATTCAGCGGGAAAACATGAACCTTGGTATAATTTGTCAGAACCTTGCGAAATTTCCGAACATATACGAGTAGTTACGCATTTATTCTGATTAGTATAATCTTGTATAATAGACTTACTAATAGTATATTGCGGAGTTAATTAATAGAAGTACTAAGTAGTTCTCTGTAAGGCGAATGTTTTATGTTCGAAGAAGGTACGGTACACATACCTATTCCAAGTTTGCCTTTAGAATAGTAATTAACGGAGCCAAGTTCAAATTAATTTAACAGATTCTTCGTGAAACATAAAAAAGTACTTTTCAATTACTTTGTTTTGTAAGTACCTACATTTTAGAATGTTGAATCAAGGGTTCTATTTACGCAGCTTTTTTGCACAATACTCCGTAACCCTACGCTAAAATAAATATGCATATTTTAATTTACAATAAAGGGTTTTTTTATGCCAAGGCTACATGTTATAAAAGATTTTATCGACTGAAGTAAGTAACATTGTTTGCGCCACTAACCAGTACAGTCCGGAGGTATTTCTAAGGCCACGTCGTATTCTACATACCGAAGCTTTTATTTTTAAGTACATGATGACTTAATTACTTATCACACGTTTGTTTTTGTTTTCGTGAAAGGATATTTCCTTACGAGGAAAAATTCTTTACAAGGTTGACAAACGGTACAGTGTGTTGTACTTTAGGTAAATAAAACATGTTCTTTTATTTAGTTATTTATCCACTTTAGAAATTTTACTGTTTATAAACGTTATTCAAATTCGTAGTTATTGACGAAGTTTTGGTAGGTAGGATTCGTGTGTAGTACCTACATACCTGTTGCGTTCTAAACACAGTTTGTTTATAATTGCTGAAGAAAATACCAAAATAGAATAGGAGAATTAAAATTCAAGGAATCAAAACTCGTAGCTATAATTACATTGCAATATTTGTTCTTGCAGAATAATGCGTGGGTATTGAGTACGGTAAAACGGATTAAATTAATATTTTCTTTACTTAAATCTAATACAACAACAAACACTTACAACTATACTAAAATTAAATCTTCAGCCTTCTGGGCACGTTTCCCGCCATTGACAAGGATGACGATAAATTTAATGAAAATAGTTAACTTAACGTATAGAGTATGTTCGTTGTATAATAAGGACTGTGTAGCGTGGTGTGGCATGGTCTCAGGTTCTTAAGGAGTTGAAGAGGTGCCTGAGACCTCTCGCGCTGAAATGGATCCTTATCCGGGTCTGTTCCATTCTTAAGTCCACTGAAATTCTCCAACTCCAATTTTGGGAAGTTTAATTCTCCGTTGTTACTTTTCTGATACCGGTAATAATTGACCTGTTGAGTAGAGTTAGCGTTAACCGCGAGTTATTCTCCTCATCGCTCAGTAAGCGGTTTATGGCCGCTTTAGTTTTGTAATATTTAATGCCGACTCCCTTCCTGCGGTCTTACTCAGTGTTGTCTTTAATATTTATAATAATATCAATTTTATACGAGTCTCGATTCTACCAAACTTCACTCTCTAATCTGTTATATTTAATTCTTTTTCTCCTTAACTTAACTTTATGTAGGTTTAATAACTTAGTTTATTTTATAACTTAACACAAATAAATATAGTTTCAGGTGACGTCTTTTAAATATCTTAATGTGTTGCGTACTAGAAGTTATTACGTAAAATGTTTCTGATCCAACAAAAGCACACAAATGTGATTTTATACGGGAAGACATGTTACAGGATTACAACTACAATATTTACGAATAAGTACTCTTAGGTAGCTGCAATATTTTTTGAAGTAAGGCTTGATGTATGCCGCTTTTATTAGGACCGGCTTATTAAACTTCTTTGATGTAAATTTCTGCGTACATTATCTAGTTAAAAATATTGAGGGAAAAGGTAATTTATCATAAGATAAAATGTAAAAACGTGCTTAAGATTTGAGGTCAGGAATAAGGAAATTAATACTTTTTACTTTATTATATTCGATAAATGTTGTGCTCGAATCGGGCGATAGTCAAAACTTTAGTGATTTTAACTACCTACTGTTAAAGGTTGACGTTGGACTGTCACCATTATGAGGACATCAATCTATGTCAAGCAATAAAACTAGAGTCGATAAACTACAGCAGGTTTTAAATTAGGGTAAGGACAGACCTGAACTTTACTTTATCGCTATAGTAGTGTGTAGAGTTAGCTTTATAATAATACATTTTAAAAGTCGCATATTATATGAGTTCAGTATGTTATATACGACGAATATTTTAGAGTATTGCAATTCAGAATTAGTTAAGACATATCTAAACGAATTCTGCAATACTATTTTATAAAAGTGCATGTCATGCAGCGACGAGCACGCCGCTGCCTAACGTCACAGACATGTCAAAATTCGTGCAGTTTTTGAAATTTTGGTGCACAAGCAGCTTGCCTGTTTCTTAGAGAGACATTCATATTTAATGGTAGGTACATTTTTGTAGTTTATACCAGTAAATAGCTGCCTGCCCTGGCTTCGCACCGATGATGTAAGATTTTCGGGACATTTCTGTAGGGACCTATATTTTTTTTTTAAAAGTCCGCCTTTTCAGTGAGGAAAAAAAGAAGAATTATCCGATTTGGTGTAGGGTAGTATTTTTTGAAAGTTGTTCTTTGAAAGTTATTGCGTGACTAAGATAAATTGGGATTCATTTTTATAAATAGAAGATAATAACTTAAATAAGTACATAAAAGTCAAAGACAACTGAACGAATGCTCTACGATTTATAATAGGTATGTTTTCAAAGTTGATGGACATAAGTAATAACTGAGTCAAATAACGTAATCACTTATCTTTTTGTTGTAAATATGCCGTGAGGCATTTAATTTCTCAACTGATATATTTATTACGGAATTGGAATGTGTGATTAATAATCGACTCAAATTGATTGACCTAATTATAAAATAATGTTTTTATAATATCGTTTTGTTAATAATCAGTAGTCTCAATTCCTTGTAAAATACGATTTTCGCTACCGATATGACGGCTATTAATAGCAGTTTCATTGCAACGGAAGCAATTCGCTTGGCCTGTTTGTTCATTGATGTAGCAAAGCCCTGCTGAAATACCTCGCCGGGTGCTGAAATGTCAAGCAGTGTTAAGCCTGCAATTTAACCTTTCTTTTAGCCTTAAATCTTTCGACACTCGAGGCCTGAATGGGTTTAAAATATTTTCATTTTCAGTTGTTAAAATGCATGCAATTTTTAAAATAAAATCTCCGGCTTTGTCTGCACTAAAAAAGTTTTAAAATTCGAATAACAGCTGAACAAGAAACATTCCCGTTAAATGGCGTTATGATTCCGCACGGACTAAACAATTATTTTATTTGAGCAAATTTTCTGTTCAGCAACAAAAATAAGCCTCTTTTTGGGACAATTCTGACGTTCAGATTGGTGTAAACAATATTGACACTGATTTACTTTAGGCCAATGCTAAACTTTCGCGCCAGATTAAGAAAATTAATTACTAAGTTTTCTCCTTCATTTTTAATTTATGTCAAGACGATATAATTCCAGCTTATAATTTTCTATCTTATAGACGTCTAAGTTTTCACAATTAGTCGCAAAATTATCGCTGGCAGTTTCAGAAATAAGGATAATTCGAAATTCTAAGGAATATTAGATAATATAATAACAAAAATTTATTTTACCTCGAGTGAAAACGTTTTTAAACTTAGAGGAAGAAATACTGAAAAACTGTTATTATAACCCGTAATTTTGATATAAAATTGGCTGAAACACGTTCTAATTCTTTTATCAATTTAGATCAATTTAGAAAGTAGTTTCTTTTCTTTTAAAAACCTTTCCTCACAAAAAGTAGGCCAGTCAAGGCATAACATTGATTAATGTTGTCCGTTCAAACGAAACAAAAAGAGATAATGATGTTTTTAAAACTTGAAAATGTAATCTACACTATAATAATAATAATAATATTATAAAGAGGAAAACTTTGTTTGTTTGTAATGAATAGGCTCAAAAACTACTGGACCGATTTTAAAAATTCTTTCACCATTCGAAAGCTACATTATCCACGAGTAACATAGGCTAAATTTTATTTTGGAAAAAATAGGGTTCCGTAAGATATTTTGGTTTTTCGGACACAAGGTGTAAAAATCAAACAGAATAGTTTCGTCGATGTTAGTGTCGGTGTCTGTGAATTGACCTGGGAATCATTTTGCTGACCGTGTCTTTCCTGGGTAGGCTTTTTGTAGCGGTAACCGGCATCCACGCAGGCGGAGCCGCGGGTGACCGCTAGTTGTAAATATACTGAAACATTTCGAATAAGAACTAACATTTACTTAGCATTCCGTTTCGCTAAAAAAGAATTAATAACACACAGTGTTTTTTAATAAAGCGATTATTGCTTTATTCGACAACCAATAGCCAATACTGTTCTGATATGTAAATGTGGAATGGTCACGCATCTGACCGACCCATACCGACCTCAACGGACATTAACAAACCCAGGAGCCGTTAAAATCTTTAAATATAGAGCTAAAGTTAAATATTTTATATGTTTTGTTTACCGTTTGTATTACTTCCCCGGACAAAGGTTATAGCGCTGTTAAGTTATCTGCGATGATATCACCAGCGCAAATGGCGACGCATTAAAAACTTGGCTTTCTGACATTTATCATGTTATGTTGGACTTTTATTCCGTTTAAAGACGAAGTCTTTACAACGTATTATAAGATGTTCGCTATATTAAACATGCCATTAAAATCAGTATATTCAATTGATTTTTTTTACATAATTGGTCAATTATTTACCACCATATAAACTGTGAATAGCAAGAGGGGGAAAAATTGAAGAAGGAAAATTCCGTTAAAAGGAAATAAAATATTTCTAAATTCCAGGCCTGATCTTGGAAAAATATAACCACGTATAATGAAATACATCTTGGAGATCTAAATATTCGGGTCATGATTTAGGTAAAATTTCTCAAAAAAATCCTTGATTCTACCCGTAATCGAAAGCCTGACTTGTTTACAAAAAAATATTCTATATAATAATAAAACGACGGGTATCGTTTCCGTGCCAAATAACATTCCTAAAACACTAAGTACTAAAAGCCGGTAAAGGAAGATTCCTTCGCTTGTGTACACGTTTATTATGAAGGAGATAATTTAGATAGATATTAATGTACATCAAACAACAAAGGCTCTTAATAATTAATTAGCGCTTACGGTAATTAATATCGAGGTGCTCGTTAGCTTTGTGAATACATGTGTTAACTAATGACTTAATTAGCACGGTTAAATTCCAATCTACCTGAAACATTTGGATAATATTCGTGACTGTTTGTTTCCCGCGATATTGTGATCGGTGCTTTTTTCAAAGATCGAGATCAAGCTGATGGGCAATCTTGTTGTCCTAGTCCCGAATAGTTACTATCATAGTATCATAACAAGATTGGTATTTAATTTTCGTTAAAGCGAAACTATTCAATAACCGTCCTTGATCGAGAGCATGAAATGAAATGAAATCTGCAGGTCAAAGGCTCACTACTGGACTTCACTGTCACACAGTGTAATTTAGTATTTGTTTGTGCAAAAAAGCATACGGGTTTAAGTTATGAATTTCTACTTTACTCGAGGAGTCACACAAATTGCCTACGGGTTTCAATTTTAAGTGCCTACTTTACTTAAAGTCATACTATGCTGTCGTTAGTTATTATACCGCTAGTATGTTGTTTTTTACAGCTAAATCCGTACAAATGTATTTCATCCCGGTTGCCGTGATGCAAAATAATTTAAGTTGAATGGTTGAGACTGCAATAATTCTCTGTAAGAACATGAACTTTGAGCGGAGAGGAGTGCAGTTTAAATTCTCTACAAATAAAGTAGCACTTTTATTATTATTTAGTTTTCTCTGACGAGCTTTAGAGAAAAACTTTTCTAAAAGCCAAACCAGTCAGCTTTTTCATTTGCTTATATCTATTTTAAGGATAAAGTAAACCGGCCTTATCGTATTGTGATTGGTGCACAATTACGGAAGGTACGTTTACATAAAAGCCAATCGGTTCTAATGCACTATCTCAGCATGACGCGGACAAAGGCTGAATGACAATCGTCATTCACAGCTATCGATCTCATCGGTACTGACAGATGTTACCGTTACAGCTACCTAAAGGCTTGTTTGTACTGCGACAGCTATGTTGGCGAGAAATAAAGCCCGCAGTATTTGCTTTCAAACTTGTCGTTTGTTACATTTGCTAGACCAGCCCGACGTGATCCTACTTTTATTTGTATTCTACAAAGAGCCTGCCGCTTTTAAATGTAAAAAGGTCCTACGTATAGTATGACCTTATTGTCAAATAACACGCCTCTTTTACTCCGAGCAAAGTGGTTGTTTCTCTTCGAGGACATTTTTTGACGCATGTTGGTTTGAAATACAAGACAGACACAGACTTTTAATATTAATTTTGCATGAATAGTGTTGGAACCAGGAATTATAAATTAGTAGAAGATCGTTGTGGGCGGAACGTTCGCTATATTTCTGTCTCGTTTTGCGGCCGTTCTTGCCATTAATTATGTATCATTATCCGATCTGTCTCGGAGAAATGAATGACCCCAAAGAGTTATATTATGTGATAAATAAATAAATGTCGAACTTTATGACTCTCCGCAGTTATATCTCCTTATATACCTCAGCTCTTAAAAGCTTAAATTATGTGTTCACGTGTACGAAAAATTATAGTCCGATTAATGCGTCAAAGTTGGTGAAGCCATTTGGAAAGGTGATCAAATGCAGTTCTGATAACAAGTCTTTTCTGGTAAATTTTCTTACCGTCTAACAATGGTAAATGTTGTCAATTTCTAAAGATACGTTTCTTCGAGAGTGTATAGAAATATTCTGTAAGCGGTCCAAGGAGCTCTACAATGCCTGCAGTTAACGTCATGTAGTTTGCTGACCGCTAAAATTTTGCAAAATTACTATGAAAATGGAAGTTATTTTACAGATTTAGAACGCATTTTTATTAAAATTTCAATAAATTTATTTTAAAACGAATAATTGTGTGTACCTACTGCTAATAAATTGTATATACATATAAGAAAGAAAAATAGAGATGTATGCAACATGTTTCCGAGAGATTAGTATAACAGTTAAAATAACAAGTTTTTTCCTTATCAATAGACGTTTTAAATACCGTTAGTTTTCCCATAATTAACTCGTGGTGCAAAATTTCAATGACTGAATTTCCCTATACGTTTTAATTAGTGCCTACATATAGAATAGTCATCAAGCGGAATACGAGTGAGGTTCGACTGGTAGTTAGGCAACGTCCAGTACAATTTGTAACTCTAGCCTGCCCTAGCTAAAAGCGGAGTCCACCCATTGCAATTGTCACGTCTAGCTTTACCTACATATATTCATCCAAACACTATAGTTAGTTTAATTGACACAGTAGAAATATTACAATAGGTAAGTACATACACATAAAAATGTCATGAAAATATCTCACTGACTTTTATTATATTTTATTTCGAATTTGTTACAAATTAGAAAAACATTATAATCCAAAAAACAGGTAAAGGCAAAAAGGGGAAGCAGGAAACAGGTAAAGGGGAAGGCAAGTAACGTGATGATAAAAACACTTGTTACCTTCCTCGAAAATGGACCTACCAAATGCAAAAAGTTTTTTTCAAGTACAGCATAAGCTGTAAACAATTATGTTTCAGAAAACGAAACTTGTAGTTCTGGAGATGAAACAATCTCTTTAGCTTTATTTATATTACATTATTAGTTTAGATGAGTCCGGACAAAACGACTCACTCACTCACTGTAAACGTAACTTTCTGTAACGTGATTTGAGTTTGTAACAGAGTCCACAGTTACATGCAAGTCGTTGATCCCGTCATACAATGTTATGACAACGAAATTGCGAGGGATATTTGTCTTGAGCCATCGTCTAGAGAATTGACAACTATTGAGTATCGATACGTCATCGCACCCATTACTGTTAGTCATAGTTCTGATATATTACATCAGAAATATCAAAGCATATACTGGAAATACAAGATCAACATTTGAGCGAACTTATAGCTAAATATTGTATCTCAAAAGTTATCAAAGTATGTATTAAATTATCGATAAAACAACATTACAACAAAAACTCATTGAAAAGAATGTAAGTATTTTCAATAAAATTCCTTGGCATAAAATAAAAACATCAACTGTGAGACGAGAGGCATTTCACATTACAGTGACTTGAATCGTTGCCAGGATTAAATGAGTCAACTGAGTACAATGTTAATAAAATTATTCCATCATTGGTTTCAATAATTCGTTCTACGAACAAAAGGTTTTATCTGCTACAATATAACAATTTGAACTCAAATCGTTCGCCATCCCGGACGGTGGACTGGTAAGCTAATAATCCAATTAGCAGCATCGAGATAAATTATTGCACAGTGCACTGCCCATGCCCAGATAATAATATTATTATCTGCTTTTTCAATAAAGTTCTAGATTAACCTCCACATGATACGTTTTAACGAGCTGTATATAGCTAGTTGATAGTTACTTCTCAGTTACAAAACAAGACTTAAGGTTCCCGAACTTAGAATAAACACAATCAGATTTCGGATTAATATCGGAAACGCCAGAACTTTTGGTCAAGTTAAATCGATTTCAAAATGTATAATGCAAGTTAGACTGAATACAAACTAATCTCGAGTACAAGTTGTACTGTTAAATCTATTCGTAATATTTGTTCTGTTTACTTTCTCTGGTCATAATTTAAGTTATTTCGCCATGTCTCTAATGAGGTCAGCGAGGTATTTTGTTGGGTCTCTCGTTAAACCTTCTACAGTAATGGTGAATACGGCACTAGGCTGTGCGATGGCCGGCTCGCATGCGACCGAGAACTTAAATAAATGTTGTGTACTGACGTATCAAGTGACAATTTCCTACAAGAATAAAATGCAAATTAGTTTTACATTACTACTACTCGTGAACCCACACGAGCTTAGTTGTAATGAAATGAGGAGTTTACACGGGTGACTATCGCCGGACGATTTTTGCCGCGCGTCGAAAGTCGACTGTAACAACACTAAATGGTGAGTAAAATCGAAACCCCAGTGCTTGAAATAAAATATCCTTTTTTACAGAGTTTGTTTTTGCCACGTGGCTAAAATAGTGCGGCTATAGTCACACTTGTAGGGGAGTTTCTCCTAAATACTGATTTACTCGCTTCTGATTACTTACATACACTACCTTAGTAAATTATACTGTTTGTGGAGTGTGCCATAAAAGGATTATTTGTAGCTCTTTTCTAACGGAAACACAAAGCAATGTTTTATTATTACGAAATATATTTTTGCATTGTCTGAATTACTTATTATAATCCTTACCCATAAAAAATTGTTACTGAAAGGGCAATGCTTTCTCAACCAACAGTTTATAAGCAAAAATGATAGCAACCATTAATATTGATACTATGTTATTATATCACAATGTTGCGAAATAGGTCGATTTCGAGCTAAATCTACAGACAAATTAGATGAGACAAGTTCAAGGCCAATCCTCGCATTATATATTATGTATTCCGATCTTCTGTTGAGCGCTGAAAATCGTAGAATATTATAAAGATTTTACTGAAAAATCTTTAGCCCGACTAGTACTTACGATTAAACTGTTTAAAATTCTGTTTGTGTTTGTGTATAATAATAATCTTTCAGAGTAGTAATCAGAATAAAAAGTGTGGTGTATGCTTGTTATTTTCAACTCCATTTATTTTACAAATACTACTATCGGTTAAACCTAACCTGATTAGTTCCATAGAGAAAAGTAAATAAGTAAGTTCCCTACTTAATTACTTTTCTCTATGTTGATTAGAATGATAGGTGTCAAACGGGAAATTTAATAAATCGATACGTCAAAATCAAACTGAACTTAGACTAAGTAAATATTTGCATTTAGGAAAATAAATTAAAAACAATAAAATTAACAAATTGTAACAAATATTAAATGCTTGTTTTTAAAAAGGTTTTTATTTTATTAAATTTTATTTTTAACTTTTTAGTATTTCTAATTCGAGTTTTTTCCTAACTTTGTCGGAGTTGCATAATCACACCAACAATAATACTCGTCAAGACGAATCAATTGAGCCGAAATATGGAGAGGTTGCGTCGCTTAACTACGGAGTTCCTATGGCCACCTTACAGCTCCATCATCAGATCAGCTCTATGTCATAATAATATTGCATTGTCATCAGATTGCATGCAAAATTTAAGCTCTATCAGTTGAAGATGACTCCAACAAAATTTGATTTGGTTCAAAAGATTGCACCCGGACAAACATACATACATTGCAAGTTAAATAATAATAAGAATATGGTAGAAACCTAACAAAATCTATAAATAATAATAATCATCTTTATTTCAGACTGTGTCCATAAAAACATGTAAAAAAAATAACATTAAATACTCTTTTGTTCAATCGATTTACATCTATCGAGGTGTCTCGTCCCTAACATTTTTGCAATATGACATAACCATAACCTTTTACGTATGTCTTCGTTAATATTCTGACACATGTCAGTGATTTTTTTTTCAGTTTTGACGATTATATAGAAAAAAATTGAATCATTTCAACTTTGAATAAAGTGTATATAAATTATAAGTAAAAAAATACTTTTTCGTGAGCCAATATAAATCATCCGTTACGACGACGCTACAAAGTTAAGTCGTCACTTTCACTGACACCTATCATTTTCCTCAAGCTAGGTTTAAAAGGTTTAACCGATTAGTAGTAGGTAATTAAAATACGTCAAACTAAAATTGGTTCGGTTACCTTGCATTGACAGCTGGTAAAGAGTTTGTCTGACGTGCGGTTATAAACCAAATGTGGTATAAATCTAGACACGCGGCAGCGAGTCAAGCCAAGATCAAGCAAAGGAACTGGCTAGCCAGGGCCAAGTGTAATATGACACGAACCACTTGGTGCCACTTTTGACCCTTCTATAACTCAAAACCTCTTTAACGTAAACACATAAAACTAAGTGTGTTTAATAATATCTATAAGGACATCTAGAAGCCCAAATTTCATAAAGCTAGCTCAAACGGTTATTAAGATATGAAGGTCAAAAAGTCGTAAATTTTAGCACTGACTGACTGACTGACATATATACCTAAACCTAACCTACTTCCAGATGACCTAGAAGGATGAAATTTGGAATCCAGCTCGGTAATTGTGTGTAAACGTAGGAAAAATCTAAAAATAAAAAATAATTGAAACTATTTCAATATATTTGCTATATAACAGAAATATAAAAATAAAATTAAGTAAAAAAATAAGTGGTGTCCCCATACAAAAAACTTGTAATACGCGCTAAACAACTGGCCAACGGTGTGTCGTCGGCGTCGCGCGGCACCACATAATAAAAACTGGCCAATTCAAATCTAACCTACTTTAGGATCTCACATTTTTAAATGACAGCAATTGTTATAGGTATCCAATAAAGCAAAGAAATAGATTTTAATACTTTTTCATAATGTTATTTTATTCCTATAAATACATATTTGGATTTTGCATACAACTTGGCACTCGCCAAGTTGTATGCAAAATCCAAATATGTCCGCCGCAAAAAGAATGGAGATCTAAATGAGTATTTAGATCTCCATTCTTTTTGCGGCGAAGTCTACAGCCAAGCATAATTTTTGTATTGAACTTGGCTTTCCTTTTTTACATTTATGTTTTTGGTGGGATTTAATATACATAACATTTGTTGCCGTTTTTCCTATTATACAAATTAAACTCTGGAAACCTGTCACTGAAAATGATCAACTTTATCCACTCATACGCGAGTTCGCTACAGCTTATTCTACATATTCCATAGATCTACCCTACTAGGCTACTAAGTACTACCCGGCCTAATCCCCCACGGAACATGGGGCAGGCCATGTTTACTCCGGCGCAGTAACCATTTATTGCGCAAAATCTTCAAAAGTTCACATTCTAGTCACGCGCCCCGAACCTAAGAGCCTTATAACAAAATCTTGTTGAAGTTTCAGCAAATTGCTTATATATTGACTTGAGTCGTTCGTTGCTCAGGCTGCGGAGGCCGGAACATTCTCATGCTCATTTCCGACCTGTCGTGCCTGTATGTAAACATCGGGAGAAATACAGATTTCAAAGAGATAGACACACTTCCGTCAGATAACTGAGTATGCATAAATGGACCGTTACCTGCATCAGTAGTGTAAAAATGGTTATCTGGCCGTGATGTGCTTTTTAATATTAAGACGTGAAAATTGCTGCAACCTAAACATGCCAATAATTGTCGCGAATCGCGAGTTGTTCTTTCTCTAATATCTTAAAAAGTCTTTGATCTTAAGAAGGATAACTAAGGATCTCTGTAATTAAAAGGTTGCAAATTTAATAAACCGTTATAGGAATTTACTCGAATTTTGCACAATTAATAAGTAAGCATTTACTACCTTAATAGGCATATTACACACATACGAAAGATACGTATACCTTCATGTTTCTGCCGATAATTTATTACTTCCTTAAACTAAATTTAGTGTCGTTTACGGTACAAGACAACGCAGAGGAAGTTCACTTCAAGTTAACGATGGCGTTACACTCGGACCTGACCTTCAGTAAATGGAGCCGTAAAAGGGCGGCCTTAAAGCGAACCAGAATTGAGGCGGAGAGCCTGCGATATATACCAACACAATTCAGATACATCTCCAACAAATCAACGAAAATGTGCGAAAGAAAGTTACTAGTTTTCACGAAACCTTTTGTAGCGCGCGACTGACCGCTATCTTGAAAGGCTGATTAACCTAATCAGTAGTCAAATCGTCTGATCACGACTGTGGGTGGTTTACCAAAAGACTTACCAATTACGAGGCTTAACGTGAGATTCGACAGGTGTTTAACTAATTTTAATGTTGATCACCGATTAAGAAACTAGGGATTAGTACGTCCAATATCGTAGTGACACATTATCGTCCGCCTTTTTATAGTACTAAATTTGTGTTAGTTAAGGTTTACTCTGAATATTTAATGGTTCAAAACGTACACACTACAAGCATCAGGATTAAAAGTGAGATTGATCGATTTGTACGCGCATGTAAGTGTGCGTTTCGTTTAACGCAGTGTTTTAAACGAACGTGTCATTAATGTGTTCGATTATTGATTTGTTACAATCGGACAGTTGTCATGCTGTGTAGTCTATCGATGTATTTTCGTGTATTGCCCCAGTGACCCGCTCGTAGAGGGCCAGATGAGTGCGCTGAAACAATCATGGTCAACCAATTGAGTCCGTGCATAACGCGTTTCAAGTACTTTTAAGCCGGATTTTTATTTATAGCTCGAATAATCACTATTTTTATTTGTGTTAGTATATTTTTTGATGATAGAGAATTGTTTAACAACGCTGAGTCATGTTTGAGATGCACTTTGTTTCTGTCGTCTCGAACATCTACTACGTCCTTAACTAGAAGCTTGCTTTATGTTAGATTACGTTTGGCAAAACAACGGTATCTTTTTAAACTTCAGTACAATAGATATATTATAAACTTGAGAACGAATCATAAGACTTGATTGAAACATTTTGGTCAATCAAGTCTTGTGATTTCGTTTTCAATTTTTGATCAGCAAATCCACACATAAAAAGATACTTCTTAGATATCTAATGATTATTCAGCTTAATCTGGCAAGAGCGAAAGCCGACCCCAAAATAGCTTGAGAAAAGGCTAAGCAGATGATGATTATAAATTGTTGAAAGGTATCATTGACATTTGTGATTTCTATGAATGTCAAAGGCTTATCGTGTAATCCAGCGTATTAATATATCTTGGCCAGCGCACACTTGAAAGGCTTGAGCGTCTCTATTGGACCCGAATGGGATGATATACTCGAATGAATCTATATTATACAATATCCGGACCCTCATGTTAATTAAATTAACCCCAAACATAGCACATCTCTTTTAAATATATGAGGTATTGGTATTTTGTGGTTAAATCGAGATTCGGATTCTGTCAAGCATACTAAATTTAAATTACATTTGACTTTTTTGCTACATAAAACGACATACCGTGTAGACAGCAGCTATAAAATTAACTATTTCATAAAAACTTTACGACCTGCAAAATCTTATCCACTAAAAACAGAAACGTACGTCCCTAGGCGAAATCTAATTTAGGAAATCTAAGTAAGATCTAATCCATCAATCTTATTCAATCCATCTGTATATTAGTCAGATGGAAATCCGTTTTAAACTAAACGAAATTTGATGAACAAAACGCTGACATACGAGTAGGCACGACTATTTTTATCAATAACAATTCCTATTGCAATTTATATTTAGTATAAATCATGCGGTACGTGGTAAACCAACAAATTTGAGAGGCTTATCTCGTTCCGTGAACAAAAGGCCCGTACGTCAGGCCAGCCGTGCCTACCTGCGTATCTCCGCGTATTATTCGGTAAAAGCTCTACACCGAGTCAATAATAAATTAACTTTCTGGTTTAATTGTATTAAGCTCAGTTAACAAAAAAAAAATGCGCATAAAGATCTCAAAATATAAAAAAGCAATGAACTTAATAATCCCGTTTATTTTCGGAACGTTATTCAAAAATAATTTAATAAATTACAAGAACATGATTACATACATTAAGTGGCAGTGAGTGATAGACAGTCGTTGTAGATAAACCTTTAATTCTCGTTTATGACAGATGAGTATCACGAGCTCAGCCTCACTGTTCAGTGTTCATGTAATTTGCATGATATGAGTCAGTTCAGACGTTAGGAGAATAGATAAATGGATAAAGACCATATTTTATTCCATTATGATACCTACTACCGTACTTTAGTGCTCACTTGAGAAGCGCTTGGGTAAATGCATTAGACCACGGATGAACCAATTTAGTACTTAATCCATTTAAGGAATCTGGCCTTTATGTTCGCTTGGTACGCGGTAAATAAGAATAGAATTATAAAAGTATTATATATTTTGAAAAGTTATCTGTGTAGTGCTCTGGTGAGCACGAGAGCTCCTTATGATATAGGTCGAATCTCTACTTAAACGGACAATAGCCGGCCGACTACAATGATTCTTAAGTCCATTGAACATGAGTACACACGTTTGACTTACACGAGTGGAAAACTACCTGACGCTGTCGTGTCGACAATTTAAAAGGAAATGGGTAAGCCGCAAATAAATCTGCCGCAAGTTGATAAAACCAACATATTTTTCTTTGTAATAAAATAAATACATTTTTCTCGCACTTTACTAGTACGAGTCTTGACAATAGTAAGTATATTATTGTCTTTTTAACAAAGATTTTTCGTTTAAATTAACGTTCAGTTTTCGTTCCAAAAGATTACTTAGGTACCTAAAGCTGGAGCAGCCACTGCGGACTCAATGCGTATGTTCTTTATCCGCATTTCAGTTCATTATGTTCGGGCCTATGTAGAAGAAATACGGAATTTTACTTACATTTCTACTAAGTCCAATGTAAATAAATAAATATAAAATATCGCTAGTCATAATTTGTGTTCAAAAATTATTATGCGGAATACCTTTCTAGTGAAATTTAATAAGTTTTTATTTTTTAATCTACATTTATCTAACTGTTAGGCAAATCTCTCTGACAAATGCCTATCTGTCATAAAACACCACGCAACTTGGTCAACTAGCCTAATTTGTCGTTAGCGTATCTGATTATCTTCAAACCCGCTTTTTAAAACAACCCGAAAAAGACATTTCTTACGTATTTCGTAGCCGAAAATCAGTCTGCATTTGTTTTCTTATCGCTCAGCCATGTTTTTCGGCGTCCGCCTAGGTGTCAACGTAATCTCATTAAGTGACCTGCGGCGCTCGTTTCCGACTATAACACTTTCTACGAGAATAGTTTGTTGTTGCGTCGAGTTACTTAGTATTTTGTGCTCCCAGCTTTTGTATCTTGTTCAATTATAGTATAGACTTCTGGTTGAGCGGCTACAGTATAATAACGCGAATTTCGAGAAAATAATTCAAGTTGTTCTAATATATTTCGTATTACATACAATATTAAATTTATTTAGTTGTATGTTAAAGAAGATTCTGCTTTAATTCTTTAGTTTTCTGATCATTCTATTTGATTGGAAATGAATTAATAATCTCGTACACCGTCGTTTGATGTAATCGAGGACCTTTTGAAATCGTGACATTAATGCGTGGTACTTGGAAATGTCAAACACAGCTGTCTCGATTTCCATACTTAAGTACCCGTCCAAAAATATAACAATGGCTGAAAATTGTAACAGTCACATTATAGGTATTGTTGTATACGACCGCAGTGCGTCGTTAAGTTTATTGGTTTTGTCAGCTCAGACTGCTATTTTATGTATACAAGACAGTACAAGGTAAAAAGTTATAAGGAACAAGACTCTTTATTTTCTTAAATCACAAAAAAAAATGTATTTGTAAGAATAATCCTAATGTGTTATCTAGTGTTTTTTTGACATTGGTATAGTAAGAAAGCAATGAAATCCCTTTCTAATAGAGTACATTTTTGCACCTGTCGACTACAATTTTATGTTTCATAATGCCTACTATTAATGTATCAAATATAAGAAGCGTAATTATGAGTTTGTTTAGTAAAATTTTAGGAATAAAATCTATATTTACCTGAAATGTCTTATGAAACTAGCAAGAACGTAAAAACCAAAAGTGTAGTGTCTACGAATTTAAGATTATCGATGTTGACAGGGCAGGAAACGTAAAAATCTATTCAGTCCATCTGCATAAACAAAAATCAAAAAAAGGATTTTCTTTGTCATTATTTTAAAAAAACGTGTAACTAGGTAATGCGGTCTCGGTTCGTCACAAACCTGTTTTTTGTATTTTTTCACGTCATGCGACTTTTTAAATAAATGTAATATGTAACTCTCTGGATTTCTTTTATTACATTACAAAATAATTTTTTTTTTTACGGATATTTTAATGTAATCCTCCCTACTGCAGATTGATTTATTTATCTAACGTGTAAATTAAACAGTCGAATTTGTGACTTAGTAAATGTATTAAACTTTTTGAGAAGGCCAAAATTAGTGTCGGCGTCCTAAAATTCTTGATAAACTTAATTACGTATTAATATTGGGTATGTTCACAGTTTGGAATTAATCTCTCAGAGGACTACGTCAGCAGTGAGGTCGCCCACATATTTTATATACATAAAAGGGTCAGAGTGTCGTGTGTTTAGTTCGTAAGTGTCCATATATCTTCGGCTAGTACGTACTAAGATCCTCGTATTTTCTGCTGCAGCTAAGATATCAGTCGACAACCAATTTCAGGGTTCATTAATTCTGTGAAAGTTTTATGTAAAATATATAATTTTGTTGGAAATATTACGATTAATTTTTTGAATAAATTTTTCGTCGAATGTCATATTCGTCTATACATAAATATTTTTAATTTTATTTCATGTGTTCCATGGAGGGTACATAAAACCCGTAGCGTTCCTGTAAATTAAAATTAAAGATATTTTTCTAGGGATTAGGGTAACATCTATAGCTTTGTGTAAAGCAGGGGGTGTACAAAAATATCAACTATAGTTAAAATTATTTACAGAAAATGTCTTTTTTTCCTAAGTAGTTAAGGACTGCTAAAGGATCAACGTGCTAGGCCCATGCTTATCAACACTTATCATAAGGGTATCTAATAGAAACTAAACATCTAAAGCACATCTGTAAAAGTATTCGTATAGATGTATAAATGAACCAGAGCACAGATACTCTTCGATTTATTCAATCGTAAAATATAAGAGGTATGAAACCTGAGATCTAGATTTCAATTGCCGTGAAGAAGTATGCTTGAATTGAAAGTAAAATAAGTAATAAGGTACTTAAGTATCTGATATTGAAAACTCTGAGTTTAAATGCTTAGAGGATCTAACTGGGTAGATATCATAATTTGTTGGTACTAGCTTGTTAAATAATCACTTGAGGTAGAGAGAGAACCTCCGTTCCTTATAACGTCTAGTTTAAGGTCGGGAATAGTAAATGGCCAACAAAATTGAGAGTTGTAATTTCAAATTTTCGACACAATTTTTTTTAAAGGTTTATTCTATAAATGAATAATGTAGAAATATATTGTGTTTGGTCAAACTTCTCTGACATACATGCAGTGGTAAGTTTAGGTAACGTCTTTTGATGGTCATTTACTACTACACTTTGCTCACAAAGTTCAATTCGGTGGTAATAAACTATGATAATAAAACTACTTTTTACGGATTATATCGCGGTTTACTTTAGATTTTAGTTCCTGTCGTTTCGACGCCTTTGTAGGTTTCATGGTCACGGGCAGTCAGTCTGCCCGTGTCCACGATAAATAAACCGTGATATAATCAAAAAGTAGTTTTTTTACAAACTATGATAACTCCATAAACAATGGTCAGAATTCCTTCATGCTACAAGAAGAGCAATTCAAGCATTCACGTATGATGGAGACAGTTCGTTTATGTGAGAACGAAAAAAACACGACAAAAGAATCAGCGAACGCGCATCCGTTCGTTATAAATTAGGGACAGTTGGCAACAAGAATGGCAAGCACACGGGCTCGGAGCGGCCCGAAGCTAAAGCGGAGTGAGAAGAATGTTCGTAACCTGGGTATCTTGAGGGCGATCTCGTCGAGGCTGTCGATGGGCTCGCTCAGCGGGCGCTCGAGCAGCCGCGACGGCGCTGTGAGCGTGTCAGAGTCCATGTTGCGTCTACTTTTCGTGTTACTGTTCTGCTTCTTTCGTATTTCTTCGGCGCGTTGAAGATTGTGGAATCGGAAGAAGAACATCGACATTATATCTCTGTTAGGTGCACTTGTGCATTGGTGTCTCTTAACGCGAGTGTAAGCCGTTACCCACTGTTGTCTCTGATATGATAGTTCACTTGTACACTACACTATTTACACTAGTACGAAGGTACACTTGGTAATTGATTGTCTATAGACAATACTCAGAGGTTAGTTAAACAGATATGTATGTAATGGCTAAAGCCTCAGAGGGATCTTGGCACAAGGAAAAGCGAGTATTAAAAAGTAGCGTTTAAGAGCAATAGCTGATTGTTATTGTAGCGGATGTGTGATATTGAGCCTCCTCATGCGTTACATGACCTACATTTGGTTTGGGAGCGGCTTGTAGGTACATAATTTATGATCGTGATCTATTCCGAGACGCAAACCTGTCCTTTGTTAATACTGGCTTGTGGTTTGTACCAACGACTTTGATATTACTGATAGATTATGTCATGTTGAATGTCTACTCAATTAGCTTTAGTCGAACGCTGACTGCGTCGACATGAAGTTCCACTTAGTGCTTGAGTACGGGATTAAATATTCACATAGGTACGTTAAAAAGTTTTATCATGCTTTTCACTTTAGGCTGTTCAATTGTTAATTATCGTGTATTTTCTTTGGCAGGTTACGCGTCGCTATCAGAAAGTACTTTTATGAATTAAATTTAATGTATGCCTTCTTACCAATAATGATACAAGCGTGTTTTCCAACCTAACTGTCAATTTTCAAAAGTTTGCAGTACATAATTATATTAAAAATTTCAGGATTATGTTGAGAGACGAGTTTAAGAGACTTTTGACATATTGCAAGTGTCTTTTTCCGTCAAGAACACGTGTGATTCACAAAAATAAACGGCACAAGTAAAACTAAGGTAGACAGCGAAACTTCCACATTAACATTATTAGGGCACGGCTGGTTCAGGCGGTTAGGCAGACACTTCACTTGTTACGTAGGTAGTAGCTGAGGTAGGCACATCTCTACATGCGCCATCGCACTCGCTAAGGTAGGCGACGGCACTCAAGCTTATCTCTCATTAGCGTCAAGTCTCACTGTGTTCTGCATCCCTTTAAAATGTTCCGCTCGAATGCACATGTTACTGTGTATTTATTTGCAAAAACATTTCATTGCCTCTTCAGGTAATAAAAGTGGGAGTACCTAGTAATTATGAATTTATATTTTTATTTTATAGTGATAAAAATGACAACGGAACCTTTTTTATTTAAGCGAAAGTATTAATATTGGTTTCTTAGGTTTACGCGAATGTTAGACATTGAAATAAAACTACTTTTTACGGATTTTTTCGCGGTTTATATTTGTCTGCCCGTGACCATGATACCTGCAAAGGTGTCGAAACGTCGGGACCTAAAATCTAAATATAAACAGCGAAAAAATCCGTAAAAAGTAGTTTTATTTCAACGAAAGTATTAAGTTTGTAAAACTTTGGACAGATCGACTAGTGATGTCAATAATTATGAGAAATCAACTATTTATACTAACATTGTAAAAAGTGGAAGTTGATTCGACTTTTCATATTCATTCATAGATATAAACCGACAACGTGTTATTTTAAACCAACTAAATTGTTTAATGTCAATATTGTTTGTATAAACTCGATACTTTAAAACAGTCGGATTGAATTGTGTTACAAATAAGCCTTGTTTGTGCCGTTGCCATGGTTACAGATCTAGGTTGACATTAGATCCTGTGCTAATGGTAGGTAGGCACTGTAATCAAGGGAGACATAAGGGCGGCATTTCATTGCTCGGGAATGTACTGACACACAACAGAAAAATAAACTACTGGGACTGAACAAACAAAAGGGTTCTAGGTGAACTCACTGAGACTATACGTTACTTTTAATTAAAAATACAGTTTTAAAATTTTATTTTACTTCTGTTGATTTTATCTTATTTTTGCATTATAGAATGATTCTAATACTAAGAGTCTCTGGGCGGATATGGAGGGAAAAAAAGACGATCGAAAAGAAGAAATTTTAAGAGTTCCTTCTAAGAGTACCAAAAAAAATAAAAAACATATAAAAACATATTATGCCATCAGAAACTATCCGCAAATAGGCATACGTTTAGCTACACAGTGAGAACACCTAACTCTGACTACATAATTTTCTGCACAGTTTAATAACACTAACAGAGCTCCTATACCTGTTACATTAAATTTCTATTCTATTTGGCGTTACCTTCGTATTGAAGTAACAAATCAAACAAGCCGATGTATTAAACTTTACTTCTACGTAGGTACTAGCAGGCCACAAACTACATATTCCTGTATAAATCTCTAACTCGTGGAAACCATGCTCGCCATACCATTAATTATTCAGCCTCAATATTATGCTTTCGAAATGTTGGCACATTGTTACAGATTCACATACATGCCTTGAATCCTTTCATGAAGCTTAACTCTTATTAAAACTCATAAAATAATCATTATGGTGTAAACCGTTAAAACAAGTACCTACCTATTTATATAAAAGGATATAGAATAGAATTGAATATTCTGTATTATACGCCATGAGTTACAGCATTCAAATATCACACAACAGTGAAAGGGTACAATGGGGGTCTTATCGCTAATAGCGATATCTCGAAGACATATATCTACATACATAAATATTGTGGCTACAGCGCCCTCATGATAAAACATGAAACTATAAAACTCCTTTGAGAAAAACTGGACAGAACCCTACAATATGGAATACAAAGCAAATTCATTAGCCTATTGTGAATGCATACAAAAGCTAGATCAGGGTATTTAGTCAAACGTTTTGGTCATCTACCGAGGTGCATTATGAATTTGGTAATCTATGAAATTATGTAGGCAAGTAAAACAATACATCACAAGGAAAAAAAAACTTGTAGGATTTAACTATTTGCCAAATCATTATATTAGTTATAATCTAAAATAAGTACATAGTTACGTAGTTTTATTTCAATGTCTAACATTCGCGTAATAAACCTAAGAATTCACATTCAATGTACACACACATACACACGTCAACCCGCTTTTTTAATAACTGGAGAAACAAAACAAAAGTTTTAACGAAGGCCTCACCAAATTAATTTTAAGTGTAGCCAAAAGATAATTAAAAGAACTAATTATTAGGACTTCAGAGGGCGTGGTTGATTGAGTGAACTATCGAAAGTGAACTATACAAAGTTCTACAAACTAAGTAAGTCGATATACCGTTGTCAGCTGTTTCGAAACCGATGTTGCTAAGCCGGTTTCTATGGAATCAAACCTAGTACTTCACATGTGACGTCTTAAAACGATTTAAGATCCTAACATCTACACTTTTATTGTTTTTCTCATATGTGTAAAACATTTCCCAAACATTATGATTTATTATAAAGCTAAACATAAATTATCTTTGGGCTAATTGTGTTTGTTTAGTACAAATATGGGTTTCTAATTTCGCCTGAGGCATGCAACATGACAAAATCCATTAGTATCTAGATCGTTTTACCCAAACAATTCCGAAATATAAACTGTGATTAAATTCATATTGATATATCGCTGATAAGTTACACTAATTAATTATAAACATATATTTGGTTTTGAATAACGATCAAATATCAGCCGCGCTTAAGTGACTTAATTATTTCGACTCCACAAAAGTTGTATTTACAAGTTGTGCTGTTAAAATACGTAATTTATCTTCAACGAAAAACTGAATATTCGAGAGTCGTGTAGAATATTATAAACCGAAAGATATCTATCTACATTCGACATAATTGAAGGCTTTGGTCGTGTCGAGAAGTGGAAGTGCACAGACTACACTACAAGATTATATCATTATAGAAAGTTGTTCGTATTAGCGGAGCGAACGAAAGTGGAAGGAAAGGAAAATGAGTGCTGGACTCTAGCGCGTTGTGTCGCTTACTATTGTCTATTTTCACCGTCTGCAAGCTGTTTGTTTTACTACTTGACCTCAAAAAGTACAAATTTATTTCAATTTCTAGACATTTAATAAGATTTCGCTGCACATTTTTAATAACAACAGCATCCAGCGACGATTTTGACACCAAAGACACAACTTTTAACTTTACAAACGTGATGCGTGCACTCACTAAATTAAATAACTTATTTTCGTACAAATTACCTATTTACATGGCGTTAAAATACAAACCCGCTGCGTCCATATATGCAAAATTGATCGTCTCCTAATTCCATAACAGCTACTCTTCTTCCAACTAATTACAAGAAGTTTGTGCGAGAACGTAAGTAAGCAGTTTTTCGGTAAATTGTTTAAGTTCTATAAGAAATCGCGAAATTAATTAAATAGTTTTAGGAAAGTTGAAGATGAAGATTCTTTAAGAGAATTAGAAGTAAGTAGTATAAGTGGTATAAATAAAAATTTAATTAAAACACTGGCGGTATTCACATTAGGCGAGGAAAACGCGCGCGATGTTTACATGCGAGTGAGAACGGCGGCGAGGAGGGCACGCGGGCACGCGAGCACGCAGCGCGGGCGGCGTGTCCGCGGCGCCGTGCGTGTCACTCCGCCTGTAAGACTAAATGTGATTTAAGTCGGCGTCGCCACGAGATACTACCCGCCGCCGCCGCCAGCCGGACGCCCTCTGCACGACTGCCTCCCGCTCCGCGCTCTCAACGCGCACCCCCGCGTCCATTGCTTGCCAACCTATATCCACTCCGCTCTGATCCTTAACACTTAGCGCGATGTATATCATTGCATCCTTTATGGCTTTGTTTATTGGATCACACGAGATATTGACAATATTGTACAAACATGCGTGATAGTATCGATACTTATTAAGCTAATCATTTAACCTAGGCCGAAGACGAGATTAAGCGGTATTTCGGCAAACACAATTAGATTTTATTTTCTGCCACACATTTAAACGCGACATGATATTGATTGTAATTAGGGACCGCGAAGTTTATACGCCAATTTTCGGCGGCCCATTTGTACCGCAACAGACAGAGCAAATGGCTTTTGCGTCTATCCCGTTGAGTCGATAGTGATCTTTTATAGTAGGAGGGAGATTGGATGCCGGAATAGAAAAAGTAATTGAACCTTTGAGTTTCGGTAAAGTAAGTTTAGGTGTAGGCGGCGTGGTAGCACGCAGCGAATAAACTTAAAAGCTGTGTAACATATTTATCAGCATTCTTTTTTAATAATTTTTTTTTTTATGTCATGTCTGTCTAGCTACTTGAGTCAAAATACTAGTACCAAAAAAATGCCCACTTCTAATGATTAGTTAAAAAACTGTTTAATTTTAATTACTTAAATCAAAACATTGGTATTAAGTCTCTGTTGAAATGTGTATCAGTTAATGGAGGATGTTCTTAGTGCAAAGTTAATAAAATTGAAAGCTTTACCAAAGAGGTTTCAGTTCATTTTATCTCCAGCTGCATTTAAAGCTTTTCTTTCAGACGAGTTCAAGTTGCAAATATTTTTGCATTGGATTTTGTGTTAAGCAAGGTTTTGCTGGGAACGATAAACTGTGTCATTCACTTAAGTTTCTTAATTTAAATTTTAAATGAGAGAATTAATGTCTTTTAAACTAAGATTTTACATTACACAAACAGTACTAACAGGATCATAATTATGTATATTTGCTTGGATAAGACCCCGCGCCCTTCTGAATTTGAATATAATTTGTAAACGATCATACCAATGAATGTCTATAGAAATTATACCGGAGCACCCGACAAGCCGTGAAGTATTTTAGCACTTTATAAAATCGAGTAACGCGGGGTATTCATATTTACGTCGGTCAATACTTTAATAAAGCTTAACAAGGCCCCAGCGACTTAGAAGGGTGGAAGCTAGAAAATAAATTACAGATCATCTGCATAAAGGTTTTTTTTTGTGTGTAATACGAGACTAAAAATGCCACTCATCCGTGCCTTTAGTATTACACTGAGAAATATTTGAAATAAAATACGTAGTCCGTACATAAAATATAAACATACCTAAAGAGAATAAAAATATATCCAACTAGCTTTGCCCGCAATACAGAGCGCGTAGATATTAGTTATCGCAACAGCACGTTGACTACCTACGCCCTTTCTTGGGATTCAAGCGTACTTACTCCATCCCAAGTTTCGTGAAAATCGGTTCAGTAGTTTAGCCGTGAAAACTTCAAAATAACATTTAAAACAAATTCTGGATATTTATTGAATGTTCAAAAAATGTTGATAAACTCATTACATTATAAACAAGCGCGTAATGTCAAAATTGACTAAGTTCTTAATTTAGTTTGTTAGAGAATATCTGTGCCAATTGTGAACTAACTTCGATCCTTAGTTCATGAGTAGTCTCAAGGGTGGTCTCATATAAGTTTTATAAACGAATTCTACGCCTAAGGTTAGAAAACGTTGGATTAAATATCGTATTAGACTTATCATCAAGTTTTATGTTAGAGCTTTTCATGTCTCTGTATGTTAAGTTTATGCCCTGCGGTTCCTTTAGATTTAACCGGATAAAAAAAAAAGTATTCTTTGTGTTAATCTAGGTGATATAAAGTACCCAAATTCCAATATGCTGTAGTTTTTGCGTTTTTGTAATTTTCAAAGTATTACATTTTAATGTTTATCCATCTAGCCTTTTTACTATTTTTTTTATTTATAACTTGTCGATTGAGCATTCTCTTAATGGGGCTACTGTTAATAAAAATTTGCTATAGTTACAGACTGGTGTCGCATCAGGTTTATCTGCCATTCTCCATTAATGGGAAACAAACTTCTGCCCTGGGTTCTGGGTTGATGAGAGACTACCGAACCTAGCGGATTTTTTCGCTAGATATAAATAAGATGAAAGGAAAAAGCTGAATGGATAAACATAGTAACTCGATAAATTAGATTACTATTAAAGCATAATAAGTACGTAAACTGACACCTAGTCGTTAGCATAGTGATGTCTATGACCATACTACCACAAGGTAAGTACATTCCACCACAACGCCTTTATATTTACTGTTAAGTGCAGTTAGTACATGCTGAGGGAAATAATACCGTTTATTTATAATATTAATAATATATTCCGGGACAACTCACACACGGTTATCTGATCCCAAGCTAAGCAGATTAAGCTTGTGTTATGGTAACCAGATAACTGATAAACATACTTATATATTTCTAAATACATACATATTATAGATAAATTACACCCAGACACAGAACAAATGATCGTGCTCATCACACAAAGATTTGTCCTGAGTGGGAATCGAACCCACGACCTCCGGTATAGCAGTCAGGGTCACTAACCACTAGACCAACAGGCCCGTCAATTTTTTTATTTATTTAGAAAACCTGCGCTAGTTAAGTAGAGTTATGAAAGAAAAGTTGTGTTTGTGTTGTCCTGTATACAAGGTGTTGCTGAAAGGATACGTCTATTCCAAAGGGGTGAAGAGTAAATCTAGTATAGGGTCAGATTACAAAATTTCAACTCGAAATGAGCTTACCTTTTTAACTTATACATCTCTTTGTGCACGTGTCACACTTTTGTTGGTTTTAAACCTTTTTTTTTTAGCTTTTGTTAGTTAGCTAGTTACAGATTATTACTTAGTTACATATTTTATCAGCGTTTTAAAACCTTTACGTTCTTGTAATATTACAACCCATAAAATTATTGATCAGTTGTTAGTTTCGGAATTTTCATTATGTGTTCACTGTGAGAATTTAATTAACTGCCGTTATTGAACGGAGCGCAAAGCACTTGTTTGTTGTTCCATGAAAAAAGTTGTAAAAGTAATATTGTGTTCAAAAATAAGTCTGACGGCCATACTGGTAGCAATTATACCTTAATGCTGTTTGATTGAAAGCTATTACTGAGTTGTAGACAAAAGTCAAACTTGTCGAAATAATAACACGTTAGAGAATCGAACGTGTGTCTTTCTAGTTTTAAATGCAAACCACAAAATAAATAGACGGAGCACCGAGCTTTTAAAGAGAAAAAATCTAGTGTGTGTAGCGTTGGTTTTCTATATTTTTTTCAATTTACCTTTCATGGCGTAAATTTTATATAAAAGAAAAATGAGAAAATATTTTTTATGTAAAAATTGTGCTGCACAAACTGCTTGTTTGTTTGCGTACGCTCCGTCTACCAATGTTATGCTCTATGGTTTTCCGTATTTCCCATTGCTTTAAACAAATATTGGTTAGCGAACAAACTTTGTTTTTTATTTTTTTTTTATAGTTCTCAATTTCTTTCCCAACAAACTTAGTAAATACATGTTTATTTACACAACGATGCGTGTCACGTAAATGTCCTTACCTAAATCTAAATTACAAATATATTGTACCTTAGGGACAGCCAAACAGAAGTGTGAATATAAGTTGTTACCAGTTACATTTGAACAGTGAGTTGTTACACAATCTAATTTTGGTAGTTTAACAATAGATGGCCACAAACTCACATATTTCTAACCAAACGCTAGAGCAAATATACGCTTTCTAAAATAATAGCACTGAAGTTTATTAACAAGTCAAGTTTAATTAATCCTCCATGACTACCTGGTCGATAGCTTGGATTATAAAATAATATTACATCCTTAATATGCAATCTAAAGATATGCTGCAATAGCTCATGTAAACCAGTGAAGAGACAAATCACTACGTCTAATTATGTCGCCTACGTAGACTTGCTACATTCCTAGCGTGACTGCTACGAACGTGTGTAGCGTTGCGTAGCATTGCGTAGCTCTGTGTCACCGAACAACCTGAATCGATCATAAACAATGATGTCACACCAATTAAACTCATATCGTGTCATTATAGATTAGATTTGTTAATTAATACTATTGTTGTACTATAATTAGTTTTAAAAGCCAGCTGACGTCAATATGTCGTTTATTTCGAACACTCAATTTTATTGTGTATTGAAGTGATACACAATAAAATTTATGGTCAACCTAAAAGTATCATGTAACTAGTTGTTGGCATTTAAATATAAAACCTAGTTTACTGTAATTATTCATATTACACAAGAGTAATTTAATGATTGCTATCTGTAAATGTAATGGGCTCTAGATTATGCAATAACGCTAATAATTGGTTTATGTTTATAAAAATAGTTCATAAGTTTATTTCCTTACCCAATTTGCGAAAATACTTTTTTAGAAATTCTAAGTATATAAATAAATTAGTTAAATGTCAATTGTAATTACGAATAGTTACAGAACTCGGGAAATCATCAAAGTTATTTTAGAACATCATTGTTGTTTTTAAATGCCAACATAAAATTATTACTACGTGGAAAAACGTAGGCTGACGTCAAATAAATATGAAATAAGGTGATTTCTGCTATTGCAGCTCGCCCTGACCTTTGATATAAAAATAGAATTAATTGAATAAGATAATCAAAAAGTATATTATTTTGCCCTGACCGTAGCCTCTTTTTACTGGTTCTCGGAAAAGAATTGATTTATAGGATTAAGTTGGGTGTGGAGTGGCGACGTCAAGGGCTCTTCTGAATCTAATAAAATCACGTGTAAAATGCGTAAGCAACTCCTTAAATAAACTTATAATTTGATACTTATTTACAAGCATTTATGCGGAAACTTCAGAAGATTTTAATGTTTTAGTAATTGGACTTTAAATGCTATCAACTATAATTTTCTTTGTCGCTCAGTAAGTCAGATTTTGTCGCATAGCGGGTTTATCAAGGACTCGTAGGACAAGTGATATCTTATAGAAACATTTTTTTAAGACTGCTAAAGAACGTTTTATGAATTTGAAGAAGATTTTCTTTTTAATTGTATGGTCAAATAACGTCAGTGGTTAAATAAAACAATGTAAAAAATATTATTATTCATTACTATATATATAACTTCGTTCATTTTGAATTAAATTATCTTTCTGTTATTGCGTATTTCTTGTTCGGGGAACTTTCTTCATTAAATTAATCCTGTCAGCCGAACTAAGTTTGATCTCAATAAGAACCAGTTGACGCCGAGACTATCAAGACGTCCTAACGAACTTAACTGAACTATTTTATTTTCAAGGAACTCCCAAAACGTTTGGTAGACTCTACTCGTGATCAGAGGGCTGGTTTGTTCCTTGCACAGAGAATCGGCATAGCCATTCAACGTGGCAATACTGCCAGCCTTCTGGGCACGTTTCCCGCCATTGACAAGGATGACGATGAGTTTTTTGACGCGTGTTAGTTTTATTTATTTATACAAGTTTCAAGTTTAGTATAGTTGTAAGTGTTTGTTGTTATATTAGATTTAAGTATTGAATTGTTTATAAAATAATCGGCAAACATATTTTCACGTGCATAAGCCATTTGTTCGTTCTTTATTACCAAAGATAGTAAAACAGGAAATGAATGCACATACAACTCGTTTCTAAGAAAACAAATACGGTCATTCTTAGAACTCCTTAATTGAAGTTGTTTGTCGAAGCATTTTGAATGTTTTGTGGAACTTGTGGGCTATTTTGTTAAAACATTGAAAGACCCATTTGACCTACATGTGTCATTGAAATTTAGTCTTAAATTTATATCACACGTATAAAAAAACACGTAAATAATTGTCGCTGTCAAGTTTAATGATCATATAACATAAAACAAGTAAGTTTATCTGTAGCTTTATCTCAAATTAATTATATTGGTACGTTCTGGAGTTAGTGGCCCTAAAGCGTGACTCAGACACATTAAGTTATCTGCTACTTAAATGCATTATTTAATGAATGTTACCTTGAGCAAGAAAAGCCTGACCGTTGCCACTTCTACTTGTATATGTATTGCTGTTTATTTCAACGAAGCAATTATTTTTATGTTTGTTACATGTTATACGTATGTTTAGCTTTATTGCAAGAACTATAAATTCGAAATTAAAAACATCCAGCTTTTTTAGAAATGTGCCGATAACTTTCAAAATACTGCACACATTAGGCATTCTTCTTAAATTAAAAACTATGTCGAATAATTCAGCTTTCAAACATAAAAAACTGAGTCAGAATCGGTCTATTTGATTAGGAGCTATAATGCCACAAACAGGCCGACACGTCAAACTTACGACACCCCTCTTTTTTCGTCGGAGTTTAGAAATTGTATTCCAGAAATTGTGTAAACGTGTTACGAGTCTGTTCTGATGCCTGTCTGCCTAGGCCTCGGCCTGACCTCGGTCAGGCTGCGGTCTGAAATCTAAACCGTGTAACTTAGCAATTCAAATTAGCGACGCTACACATATTTGATGTAAAGTAAACCTGCTTCGAACACGTGCAGTAAAGAAAGAATATTATATTTTATTATGTGGGAGTAAATCTTATAAATGTCCGCTTTTATTCGATTTCTCTTTTATACGAATAGTACAATAGCATTTATGTTTTGTATAGTGTGTGCAAAAGAGTTTAAGAGGCTTAAAAAACAGTAGAAATGTTATAGTGACGTGACCTCCTCGCGCTGAAAGTTGTAAAAGATTTTCTTTCAGTAAAACTAAAGTAGGTTCCTACTGTACTAAGAGGCTTGGAAGTGTGTAGGGCGGGGTGGCTCGCAACTCTTAAGGGTTCTTAGTTCTGAAAACATAGTAGGTACAAAATGTACGCCTGTTCTCATTCTGCCGAACGAAAGCCTGACTTTGCTCGGTTAGTTAATTGTGATATATGTTTAGTTACTCTATTTTCGCTTTATTGTTCGATCACTATTCTGCTAAAATCATCTTCTGTTACACCCTATACTTTCGTAGTTACTATGTAACCTATAGACAAATGATATTATATTGGAAAAAAAGAGGCAGAATGTTATAAGCGATTACATTTTAAGGATTCAAAAATATCCTAACGTCGTTGTTAGCTTTGGAGGAAATGTATTTTATTTTTAATATTACAGTCTGTCCGAATATTATTTGTTATTATGTCGATAATCATAATACATTACTGTGTATTTACATTTTCCTAGAACCAAAAAGGTTTGTTAAATTGCCTCAAAACGTATCCCTTGCTACAACTTTCTCTCTATACATTTGCACTCAACACTTGTCTTACAGGACTTTCTTCTTTCACAATTTTATTTCTGAGAAGTATCTGAACTGGACTGAAGAGACTCCTTGATGTTGAATTTTATTTTATGTATCTTTTTATACAATAAAAAAGTCTGGCGGCACCCTAAGGCACTCTACAAGCTGTAATAGTCAGCTGAAACAAATGAAACTCTATTCAATGAAAAAGCGTAAAATCTTTGGACATTGAGTGTATATTGAGTTGAGATGTAATACAGCGTAAAATTTATTTGACACTGAATGTTTTATGATTCTTTTATATCTCAATAGTCAGGCTCTATACCTACTATTTACATGTATCAAATCATATCTACCTACAAACGAGATATTTGAATTTTAAAAAACCTTATACGAAAACTAAATACCAATGAAAAAGACAAAACAGAACTTGGCAATAAAAAATGTTATTCCTTATGTATGTAATATTACCAGACAGTAAAATAATCGCAAAACAAGCGATGGTGACGTTTGCTTAAAAAGCTATAACTGTGTCTGTCTAAAGAACACACAACTGTTTGGAAGTTTTTATTTGGTCAATAAATAACACGAAAAACTACGAACAGTCGTAAGTATTACTAGCGATCACATTTTAAATAAATCTTAAAAGTATCGCTTAAATATATGTAGTTAATGTTTTTCATCTCGGGTAGTTCATACACTATCTTTTAATGAAGGCAATTAGAATACTGAACGCTCAGAGACACATAAGCATACCTTTGACACGTCAACCTAATTAGTTAAAGTAAACCTCTCAGAGTTGTAAGTGCAACTTGTTATCTAAGCTTGACTTCCGTAATCAAGTTTCAACACCTTTTGGACTATGATAGTTTAACTAGTTACGGAGATGGAGGCTTGCAGAAAGAAACAAATCGAGTTTTTCATTAGTGTAAGAACTATGACGTCACTGACGGACTCTTAAATAAATTGGGTTTTTTCGATCTCCTCGAGCTATAGCTAGGGCCTGGCATTTTAGGTCCATGTTCGCTCCATCATTATCCTAAAACAGACTAACAGCAAAATGCCTAGAAATATTCTGTTTGAAGTGAAATCTAATATTGCGCGACCCGGCTGCAGCGCTATCGGTTTTGGCATACCTTCAATTTAATGTTTCAGTTTGGTAGTACTAAACTAGTTTGGAGAAACTACGAACAGCAAATACATTTCCACGTTACATGGAATTCGTTTGTGGTTTTAGATGATGTATGTTATATGTATTTATAATGATGTTCAAATTCATCTCTTCCATTCTTCATATGCGCAATCGTATGTAAATAATAAAATAATGCCTGTTTAAAAATATGTGAAGTGTGATTTACTTTTAAGATAATTAAACTTATTTATAGATAAATAAAGAATAAAATAATAAAACAACTTTTGTTCGATATTTAAAGTGGAGTTCAAAGCATCGAACGAGTAGAACAGGATATCTGCTTCTTCCGATGACATGATTTTACAGGTACTTCTTAATAAGAGAGTATGAGTATTTAAGTAAGCTCTGAAATGTATCATATATTTGTGTACAAAAATAAATATCTAAAAGCCTGATCCACAAGTCTTTGCTTATTTATAAAGACTCAGATGCTCTTTTTCTTTATTTTTTTTTCAGATATGTTGGATATTCCATACATTTTGGTTTAGAAAAGGGGACATTAGATGATGAAACATCGCAAACTCCTCTTTACCAGCGTTACGTACTAGGCCCCATTACTGTAGGGTAAAACTAATTAAGAGTTTTACTAATGCACCTGTTTGCTTGCCTTTAAATAATAATATTGACATAAAGTAGGTACTTTAAATAAAGTAAAAATGCTGTTGCATGTAAATTAAAACAAACTACACTAGTTGGTATGCGCCAGAAATAATTGGAACTCGCATGTTTTTCATTTACATTTGTTGCCTAGAATAATTGTATTCTTTTCCCGTTTCATCGTGGCTATTAATAAAAATGCGAATTAAAACTGTGACAAAAAATGCTTTTATGATTGTAAAATCCTGCAAAACCAAATGAAAAGGAACATGTAGTCTATCGAAGAAACAACTCGACCCAATTGAAATAAATCATCGTTGCAGAACTGTAATGACCAATTGAACGACAACGACAATATTATTATTAATGCAAGTCGTTAACCTCAGCCATTGACAATTGCAACAGTTTAGTAGCTGAATCTGGGTTCACTTACATCAACAGTACTCTTATAGGTTTGATGTTTTACTTCCGTAAATGACAGGTTAGTATTGATTACATTTTTAGGGTTCCGTATCTCAAAAGGAAAAAAACGGAACCCTTATAGGATCACTTCGTTGTCCGTCTGTCCGTCCGTCCGTCTGTCAAGAACGTTTTTCTCAGGAACGCGTGGAGGTATCAAAGTGAAATTTATATCTAAAACTCAGGTCTACTGTCCCTTAGAGCTGTGAAAAAATCAAACTTCTAAGCCAAAGCAATCAAAAGATACAGCCGCTTATGCCGCATATTTTCAATACTCGCACGGGACTCAAAACCTACAGGGTACTTCCCGTGAACTTAGAATCTTGAAATTTGGTACGAAGTAACGTCTTATAGTACAGATAAAGGAAAAATTGCGAAAACCGTAAATATTTAGTTAAAATATATAAAAAAAAATATTTTTGAAAAATTTAAGTTACTACTTTTTTTCTCATGAACTGTATAATAATACCTTTAAGCTGTAACAAAACCAAACTTTTATGTCAGCAATTTAAGCCGCATATTTTCAAACTCCTAACTACTCGCGAGGGAATCAAAACCTAAGGGGTACTTCCAGTCGATCTAGAATCTTGAAATTTGGCAATGAAGCAATGTTTAATAGCACATATAAAGGAAAAAATCCGAAAACCTTAAATTACACAGACATATTTTTTTTGCATAAAAGGTTTGTACGAAGCCGTACGTAAGTACGAAGTACAGGGTACTTCCTGTGAACTTAGAATCTTGAATTTTGGTACAAAGTAACTACTTATAGTACAGATAAAGGAAAAATTGCGAAAACCTTACATTTTTAGTTTTCACAAAATCAAAAATATGTTTGAAAATTTTAAAGTTACTACAACTTTTCTCATGAACGCGTAGAGGTATTAAATTGAAATTCATATCAAATACTCAGGTCTATTTAATACCTTTAAGGTGTAACAAAATCAAACTTTTATGTCAACGCAATCAAGAGAAATAGATAGGTACCTACAGGTTTGTACGGAACACTCGGTGCGCGAGTCCGACTCGCACTTGGCCGGTTTTTTTTAGTCTAGGTATCTGAATTTTAGTCTTGCTAGATAGACGGACGAGCTATTAAGTTTTGGAATTTTTCTTCAACGAAAACCTTTCAAATAAACATTTTATGCTTTCTACAGCTTGTTATATTTGTACGTACTAGACAGTAGTGAGTGAAACACATCGGTTTAATCGTCTTATAGTGGTGTGGGAGAGTCTCGCTGTCTCAAGGTTATGTTGCTTATAATCCATCGCCGAGGCAACCTAACACAAAAACACGTGTAACTCGTGTGACGTGACGTGTACATGTACTTCAAGGGATTAAAACAATGGAGTGGTTAACTTTAACTTTGTTATTGTTCTTTTTAATGCCGGCTGTAGTACAAGGTCCACTGAAAAAGAAACTTTTCATCAAATTTCAGAATTAAATGTACGTTATATATAATGTGTACGTTTTCTTTAAAATCTAAAATTACTTATTGTAAAATTTTCCCAAAAATAATAACATCAATCAAGAGTAATTTACGTTAATAAGATGTCAATATAGGGTTGCTTGGTTTAAACAGACCGTTTAATATGACTGTCGTCTAGTCGAGGTTTTTTTTACAATTTTGGTATATCTCAAATTTTAGATAAAAATTATCACGCTTATCGGTTATAGATTGCCTAAGCAGAAGAAGTAAGTAAAAAGTATATCAATAATTAAGTAAAACAAGTTTGCACTTCCTTTTATCACCGGGTGCAACTACAAGGAGGTAGGTCCATTTTATATTTATTCAAACTTAAATTATGCCTGTGACTCGCTCTGTCCGCCTAGTAGCCTCTACGTGAGAGTGTTTAAATCTAGATGCATCGCGTCAATCAGGTAAAAGACACGCCACGCCCTAACGGCAGAAACATAATTTCCTGCGATGCCGCTACAAATGGAATATGATTTCCCGATATTATTATGTCCAAACGTTCCCATCGCGATTGCGATGAGTACCCATTCAATTATCAAAGTGGGCATTCCTTTTATGTCTTTTTAACATTCGAGATTTCGTATCATGCGGAATTGAAATGAAATCGTAAGCGATAACCTAATAAGATCCTTACTCCAAAGATTTATTATTATTTATTTACTTTGTACGCTGTTGTCCAGAATCCTAACGTAAGAAATCCTGATTTACAAGCGGTACAATAAAGTGTGTGATAAAACAATTTGTTGAGAAATTTGGCGCGTATTCCCACATACACGTTTCTCGAAAACCCTGCAGTATCCTTCATCATGGCTTAAACATAAAGAAACAGTTATATTTTCTCTTTACTTTATTTTGACCATGACTCCGTCGTTCTCTGGGCACTTATCCAGTTGGCATATATATACTGAACGTATAACATATTTATCATATTGCGGTTACAGATCTTTCACCAACTCCCAAAAAATCCATAATTCACGTCCATAGATAACTTGACATGAGATTCGAACTGAAATTCGTATTTGTTCATCTAACGCAAACTAAGTATAACAAGAAAGTTAAGATTAAACTGGATAACAAGTACAAAGTAACTTAGAACATAAGATAAAGAGTAGCGTAGATGGTGTGCCTAAGAACGTCCGCAGTCGCGAGCTCCTTGCCTACCTACTTGACCGAGTTTTTATCTTATTTTAATAACCGACTTTAAAAAAAAGGAGGACGTTCTCAATTCGGATGTTTGTATGTTTTTTTTTTGTTAATTTACAAGTATGAAACTGACAGCCTACTACTTTAATATAAGAATTGCAGTTCAGGTACTTTTCTCGTGCGTTAAGACTGTTCTCTTCAGACGCGCGGGGCGATCAAAGTGATCCCGCCATTTTCATTGCTTGCTATTTCTATTACGTATATTCACTGATATTCCAACCCAGTTGCTGTTCAAGCTCCGATAGCTTTGTGTGTTGCGTGAATATGAATTTATTATTTTATTCACAATATTTCAATTCTTACACTTTTGTACTGTTTGCACTGGGTGAACATTGAAACATCAAGTGAGATACGGATATACCAAGAATAATGTCTCTTTCTAAATGTAAAAGAATTTTGGGAATCGTAAGTATTGGTAATTAAAAGAATATCCCGAACTATCAAAACTTACAAATAACATCATATTTGTAACTAGCTGTGCCTGCGACTTCGTTCGCGTGGATGACGAAACTTATCAATGAGTTTTTAACCGCAAAATTAAGTTTGTTTTATATTGTTTATACTTTTCCGGGTATAAACAATATAAAATAATATGGATAAAAGGATAAAAGCTACCCAATGTGGTGCCCAGGATAATAAAGAATAATTATACCAATTTTCATCGTAATCGAACCGGTAGTTTTTGCGTGATACCTGAACAAACAGACAGACAGACAAAAAATTTTTTTTTCACACTTTTGGGTTCGGTATCGGTCTACTAACACCCCCCGCTATTTATTTTTTTGATATTTTCAATGTACAGAATTTTCACTTCTACAGATTTATTATAAGTATAGATATTGGTATAGGTAGACAGCTAACAGGGTTAGACTTTGACCTAGACTTTGTCATTTAAAATTTTAATAAGCGTTAGTGTATAGACGTAGATGTAGTAAATATTTCCGTAATATTTGTTCGTTGAAAAGTTTTTAGTATCTAGTAATATTTTTCTGTTGGAGTCTTATACGCATGAATACCTACATTATATAGGTTAAAACAAATAGGCTTCCAAATTGTCACCGAGTTTCGGGGTCGCTACTCTAACCCTGATTTGCCGCATTCCCCTTTTGTGTTTATTTGTAGAGTATATTCGACTTCATTACACAGCATTCAGTATTAACCAATGTTTTGTCAATGTTTACTTATAAAAACTGTTTAAGGACATTGGTGTAAATCTCATACAAATGTGTAATAAATATTAATAAATGTAGAAACCATAGTAAACAAACTTAAAACAGTTCCCCGTAAAAGTACCTACTTAAATATTTTTAAATTTCTTAAGTAACACATTGTCGTGAAAGGGGAACCCTCTTAAGGATAAAAGTACCTACTTTAAAAATAACGATTGGTGATAACACGTTCACACGGACTAGTTAAGGAGATGGCATAAGAATTAGTCTCAAAATGGCAATTCACTTTTATTGGAGAAAAGCCCTTTTGCACACGGCAACGGTTGGCTCGCTTCGCGCATGCCTGAATATGCCCAATACGGTGGAATGCGTCAAGCATTTCATGATGCGAAAGGCGCTCGCTGATTAACAATATGTAAAATATTGGTGAGTGGATGTAGAATAACCCTAAACTGATGATTGTATGATAATCCCCTTCCAGCAGATTGCCCACTTAAGCATGAAATCGTTGTACCTATTTTCAGCACGTCAGACTTTCCGCACTGTCCCACCTATGTCGCATGTATGTTATCTTCTTAAATGAGATTGATGATCTATTATACTATACTAGACACAGAAAATTTAATGTTTTCAATTGATTCTTGTCTGTATTTTAAAATTTATTATTGTAATATGTATACATGGTTCAATGTTTAGTAACACATATCAGGTATACGTAATTAGTATTAATATAACAATTTTAATGGTATGCACTTACCTTTCTTCGAAACGTATACTGGATCGGCTAATGTCGCTCCAGGCGCTCATGGATCTTCCCCGACCCTTGTGGTAGGCTGCAGTGGCCACGGCGGAAATCGTGGGTCGTCGCTCCATCTCCACTTCAGGAGGGAAGTTAACCTTAGTGGAGCCGCGAGATGACGGTCCCTCCACAGACTCTGCTCCTCCCGACAGCTCCATCTCGAAAGCGGCGTATTCGGGCGCCTCGTCGGGATCAGCCTCGCTGCCGTCGCTGGCCGCCGAGAGCGCCTCATATCCATAGCCAGGGCGGACGCCAGCGGCGGCGCCGCCGGTTGCGCCGCCCGCGGGTCGGCTGCACTCCGCCGGAGCTGCCAGCCTCGGCGAGGCCTCGATGCGGTTCAATGACGCCGCCTTTACTGATTGCCCTCTTATATTCAATGGCGAACCCCTCGAAGGAAAATGGTTTGAATAACGTAGTTTGCTGTGACGAAACGTGGTGAGGCTTTATGGCACCGACCCAACTACTACTAATAACACACTAAGATATGTCAGATATGTCTTTCACTTATTATTTCATTACACTATGTTACACTCAGCGAGGGAAGTACGCGTGCCGCAGACTTGTACGACAAATAGCTACGAGAGCCGCGGAATGTGCTTATAGTAAAGGTGTGTATTCAAATTTACCGCAACCGCAGTCGATCACAACAAACGTTCACAGTCGTAGTTACACTTATCGCGTGGTATGTCGTACCGCGTTTCGTGACATTGTGCCCGTATGTAACACCAAGCTTAGGAAATTTAAGACGACTAAATGAAAAACGTCAAACAGGGAAGAAACTAAAACATGGCCTGATTTCGACGTCCCCTTCGCTCTTCGACTAGTGACCTTTGTGCCGCCAAGCGGTAGATATCAGGTTTTGTTAATGGGGGTGGCTAAACAATAAAAGCGTATAGATACTACATTTCATACATAAGGTGGTAGTCGTGAAGTGAGCAATTTTCGGCAGCATTGGAGTGAAGTGCGCCCTGGAGGCGCGGGCGGGGCGGATCGATGCGACCACCACGCAGCGCCGCACTAGTACGGCCCGCTACCACCGCAGCGCTATTGTGTCCCTCCTCATAAATAATACTCATTTATATCATCACTGTCTTACTCGAGCGTTACTCTGCAGCTTGAGCTCCCACAGAATTGCTCTATCATTACCTATTTTGAATATATTATATCGCTACTACAATATAATTGTGAGAGTGGATGCTACACCAACTCATCTCACACTTCGTTGAACACGCCGTTACTTTAAGTAAAGGAGATGTAACTTTCAGGGAATATTAATGAAAATTATAAATTTATTATTAAAATAATAATAATAATAAAATGTTTTGGATAGGCATTTTCCAAAGTAAAACTATATTTGTACTTCAAGTACTAAACATATTCTACTCTACCTAAGAAGGATGTTATGAAGTTTGGCGAGTCTATATGTGTGTGGCTTCGCAGTTCCTAAACGAATGGACCGATTATGGTGCGGTTTATGAGTTTGACAGATGGCATGCCCGAGATGGGACTTATATTTGGCAATCGTTTAATCATTATAATTTTAAAAACTATGAACAAATCTCAAGGGATGCTGTGTTCACGTTCACGTCACGACCAACAAAACTGCATCGTATTGTTTCTGTGGCATCGTAGCTCCTGAACGAATTGTTCACGAGCTACGATGACACAGATACTGACAAATGCTAGATATACGTCAAAATTTATTAGGTACCCCTCTTTTCAAGTCCGCTGTTAAACACCGCGGGGCACAGTTAGTAAAACATATTTCATATAAATCTCGATAACTATTAGATGTACATAGTCTACGAATATTATTATGTTGTATGGAGAGTATTAAATTATTTTGTGCAAATTATTTGTCTAGACTAGGCAACTGTTGCCTGAGTATTTATTCAGATATTATTAAGTCTATATTATTCCCAGCTTGCACACCGACAAATAATAAAATCCGTATCTCATCTCGTTTTATTAAATCTACCTATCTTTAAATATATTAGCATTTAAAGATAGTAACCCCTACTGTGTTTTTTATGTTAAAAAGTTATGCCAGAAAGTACAAAGACTCTTTCACGCTTTTAATTTATTGTTAAATCGCGTATGTGAACAATATACGCACTTCGCACGCAAGCAGTTAAAACACGCACGAAGTTATTAATACTAAAATAGGAATCGGTTCTGGCAATTTGTTAATCATAATAGCTAATTACTAATTTGCTGTTTATTTTATTTTTTTCATTTTCATTGCTCACTAAGATTTACACGAATGTAAGACAATGAAATAAAACTACTTGTGAACGGATACCGTCGTGGTTTCTTTAGGTGTTAGTTCCCGACATTTCGTCTGCAAGTGACCATGACACCTGGAAATATTTCAAAAAGTCGGGAACTAAAACCTAAATAAACCGCGATAGAATAGTGAACGTTGATGACGTAGTTAGTTTATTCTATTGCTCTGGCTGGAGTCCTTAAGGTCCTGGCCAAAAGTCCGGTGAAGCAGTCAAAGCCTGCACTCAGGCTAACAGCCTAGATCTCTTCCAATAAAAAGCGCGGTAGAATTCATTCAAAAGGCCATTTTATTATTTGTTTTATTTGTTATATCAATAGAAATCTACACTGAGAATTAACGTAATTTACTTTTACTGATATCGAAAGCTCAATAATATGGCCCGTTGGCACCATTGGGTAAATACTACAAAACGACGCAGCCAACTACTATCTCACATGGTTAATTGAACGAATTGCGAATGTGAGAACGTCGTTGGTTTCGGACAAAATATATTATTCCGTTTAAGTGATCTCGACTAATTTATTATTTAACTTAATGTACTGCCGGTTTTATTTCGGTTATTGCGCTTCAAACATTCTACATACAGGCCGGATGTAGTAAGAATAAGGACGATACCATCAGTAGATCGGTTTTCGCTTTAGGATTTAAGTCATCTGTGAAGACTAGGAAGGAAAAACAACAGAATAAGGACTTAAAAAAATATTATGCGAGAACATACGTAACCTACATTTACCATTTGGCCTGTTTGGCATGTATGTTATAGATATATGTTTTTCTTTTCTATGGGTAAAAGAACAAGCGTGCGTGCGTGTCGACGTGTCTGATAAGGTGCTTGTAGATATTTGTGATGATAACTTTTTCCGTAAGCCACGCACCGCGGACGCACACAGTGAACTAACATCGTAAAAATATGTTAATAATACAAATCGATTGATAAGCAGTCACCCTTCAACAGCTCTTTGGAATTTATTATTCATGTTGACCCATTATTCAGGCTGCGCGGTATACGATTCCTTGGAGGCTCGTGGCTTTTGATGTGCCATAATATCATCATACTCTATGGTTTTAGGCACCTTACTTTATGGACTTTTTAAGCAGGTATGAGCTAAGTTATTTGTTAGATCACCACAGTCCCTGTGTGGTAGTTTTTCGTTAGTTTCATAACGATTGTGATGTTGACATTTTAAATTAAGGATAAAAGCGATAGGGTAGAAACTTTCCATATTTTTCCTGGAATCAAAGGTTACGACGTTTTATTTAAATTCTCTTTGTAACAAAGCAATATTCAAATAAGTATGGAAATAGACAATCCTTATGGGTCGCTGGAGTTTCACGATTAATTAGTCATCATTCAATCTGCGACTTTGATAGTGATCTGATTGGCCGCAAACTGATTAAGTGATGGATCGACTTTGTGGGTTGCGCACTCAAGCGAATCAACGGAAACATGTACAATTGTACATACCTATATTAGGAGAATATGCTAACATTAAGTAGCTCCTTAAAATATTTTCTTATATACCGAAACATACATACATTTTTTGTTGTGGTTTTGTGGAAATGGGTATATGTAAACGATTCAATAATTACAGCATCTGTAGCTAGTAAGCTATAAATGATATTCTATTCTTCTTTTATATTTTATAGAGCCGTTCTAAGTAGTGGAACGGTAAAGGTTCTAAGTTGTGATCTTCTTCAGTACTTATTCTGAAACTGATTAATCTTTGATTAAAAATATTACAACTATAACAAAACTTTACCAGTGACGGTGTCTTTGCATGTAAGCGATATAAGCAACTAAACATACTTATACTCACTTAAAAAAGTAGGTAGTAGGTACAAACTATGTGCTAATTTACATCATAATTTTCAAATGACATTATCTATCCTTTGACGTATCATGACGTTAATCCAAATGAATGGTTGCAATTGATCAATTAAATATATTATTAGTATATTCTGTCGAACGATATTATAACTAATATTATTATTTAAAGTTATGTTTGTTGTATATATGTAAGTATCTTATTACAGTTTTACTTGGAGCGACTATCTAGTGCCTATTTGATCTCTTAAACTTAAGAAGCTTTTTGCAATAAGTGTCGTCTTAGCCATAGGACATAAAGAACACAATTCAACATTCATTTACACATAAAATAAATTGCCGAAGTGTTTAGAAGTTATTTTCCCATGACATAGTCGTACCTCATAAGAATGGGGTCCATAATGTACCAAAATAACCTATGTAACACCTTTATAAAACTTATGGAGTGCAATAAAATTGAATTGAATTGAATACCAACATTGTATATGAATCTAAACATTCGAGTATAGAGATATACCTAGAGAGGTATGAAGTGATGATAATGTAGTGTAATGTAATGAAGTGAGGCATAATATTATATGACATTAGATACGGTTTACGAATTCCTGACATTCGGGGATTCTATGTCACATACAACTGTATATTATACCTCATGCCTAAAGATCTTCGAGTGTTTAGATTGTATTTGATCTCGTGTTGTTGATATGTCGCAGTAGTCCTTCCAAAGGGTAATTTTATGTAAATTAGTTCACGTTCGTCAAACTTAAAAAAACACACATTCTTCTAAGCTAATATTGCTTGTATAAGTAACTATTTTTTATTGCCTGTCGAAATTGATTGTTATCTCATTAAAGCAATTAGGTTGGGAAGAGTTCGATATAACGATAGATGAAGATAGATTACTCTTGTTCTCAGAACAAACTGCTTCGATTCTCGTACGGCGAGGGTAAGTGACTTTTTAGAATGTTTATAGGGACTAATTAGTAGTAGACTTACTATAAATTCAGAAATGGTGAATAATTTTACAATAACATATAAAACCGCCCGTTCCCAACAGTGGAACGTTTACTGACCGATGATGATTGTGACACAGAACAGTAATCTGCGTGACTGTACTTTCTCATGAATTTAAGTAAAATATGAACGTATGTCCAGTTGGCGAAAACATAAAAGTGATTTAATTGAAGTTAGACTATGTGGACACGTAAAAACTTGGCGTGTCCAGGTGACGAAATAATAAATAAGTGATACTAATTTTGAGTTTCACCAACTGGACACACGTGTGTCCAGTGTCTTGTGTCGAGTTGACGAATAAGGGCGTGGACCCATGTCTACGGTGCGGCGCCGTTTGCCGTGCAACGCTACGGCACCGCCGCCGGCAGACGGCGTGGCGCCGCGGCCGTGCCGCACCACGGCGCGGCGTGGTGGCATGGATTTACCCAATATTTTCTTTGATTTTGTTTTTTCTTCATTTGTCGTCGTCCTAACAGCAACAGGAGCAGGATACGTCTTTCGCGGTCCATAAGCCAAAACTAATTTTGGTATACGTGCTGTGCAGGTACGTGCCGGTATACGACGCCGTGGTGCGGCACGGCCGGCGCGCGGCGTCGCGCCATCCGCCGGCGGCGGTGCCGTACCGTTGCACGGCAAACGGCGCCGCACCGCAGACATGGGTCTACGCCCTAACCCGTTATTAGTATTATATTATAAACAATGTGAAAACTCAAGAGCTACTTGAAATCGCAAACTACGCGACATACAGTAGTTCTGAAACTGACTCTCTAAGTAAATAAAGGTATATACAATAATAGACTTGTCTATTCTTATTTTTTAGCATGGATATTATATAAGTCTTCGAAGGTCGAGAATTCGTACTTTAAACGTCAACGTTTAAACCGTTTTCAAATAACGAAGCGAATTTTCTGAAAATGGTTACTTTTAGTTTAATTTCTTACAGGCTTTTGGTCTCAAGCCTGCACATTCATCTGCCAGGTATTGACTAAATAACTTAAAAGACTTGGTGTTATATGGATCCCACTTTAACCGGTAGACGAACTGAGTTGCGAAACTTGGATCTTTTTACAAGTTATGTTTCTGATGGAATCTCATTTCTTTTTTTAGAAATATAAGTACTCATTATACGTAACATACAGTATACTGACTGGAAATGTTGAAACTAGCCTGAACTGCTACGAGAAAAGGATGGTACGGCCGCTTGGTTTTGCTCGCCTTGGCGGAGGCTCTGCCGTGCCCCCAGGTATACATAGTCTCAACTACTTACATCAACAAAATAATTTGACAGAACGGAACAATTTGATCTAAGTAACTCAATTTTATTGATCGATAATTCATAATCAATATTAATTTAAAAGCAATGATCTTTTTACTACATGACATTTGGGCTAATGAATACATGAATATAAGCGACACACGCTTGACATCATTTTAGCTAAAACATATTTAGAATATGCACCAAAACAGTATTAACTGTTTGCAAGCAACTTCCTTTGGGCGGAATTTATTGTCATCATAACAAAGTTCTTGCTAATTTCATAACGTGAATAGATTCAGAATAGTGCGGTATAGTGCAATAGTGAAGATGGCCGGTCCTGCTTTCAAAATGAATTCGAAACATATCTTATTTTTATACGTTTTATACTTAACTATCAAAATGGCAAAAGTAAGTAAACTTTCTATTACTTATTTTCCATAACTTTTGTGCACCTTATTTTTTGTAACAAATGAAGTAGTTTCTATAAGAGCATTCGAAATACCTCCTGAAAAGCGTCGTGTATTTGTACGTTTAACAAAAATTTATTAAAATGCATTTTAACGTTTTTTATTATTTCAGGGAGCAGTACCGGGAACGTTCTTTTGGAAACCTCGCTTGGGTCTCGACTTGGCAATTCCAACAACGGGTAATTACTATTCAGTTACATTTTCTTCTCTTGGGTATCAGGTATCACATTAAATAAAAATGTTTCATTGACTGGTTGAAAGAAAAACAACGTCCTAGAGTTAAGCCGCAAATCACACTAATATTATTACTTAAATAAGTACCTACCTTCCTAAAGTCCTTTAAGGAGGTCGTATTGAAGACTAAGCCTTAAAAATATGAATAAACTTACTTATATCGATGGATCATGGCAAACTAAGTATAGTTTCTTGGCTAAATATCTATTTAGTACACACCCCGAGTGAAGTTGAGGTCATTTAGTTCATTCTTCTTCGTTTCGTGTCGATGGTTATCATAAGACCTAACCAGTCAAATAGAACTGTTCACTTTTTATATATATACTTGGCCTCCTTTATGTGTTCTCCTAGGACGCTAACTATGCACCTGGACAAAACCAGCAGGTGTTCCGTATGTTGGGGACACCGCAGTCACATCTGCCGTAATCGCTTACTGATTAGCTCTTGTAGCTGAAAAGGCGTACGCTAATCTGCCTAAATCAAATATTTATGTGTACCTATTAGTTATTAGATTATAAAAAAGTAGACACTTATGATGAAGGTCGTCGAATGCTTTACTCAGTTAATCTCTAAGTACTTATTTTCAAGATAAATGGTTACAGTAAGTATTAATCAATGATTTCAGAATTGAACGCCCAAGTAAATATGCCTGACAAAAGTAATATCCAAGATGGTCTTGTGGTGCTGGTTGACGGTTACACAGCGGGCATGACAATCATTGGCATGGCATCCGGCTTGTCCAACGCCGAGCCTTATCCTCACTTTAATCCGATGTCCGCTTACTTCTATACCCATGTGTACAGATGGGCGCTAAGATACATCAGTCTGTAAGTATGATTCAACTACGACCAATAGACCAATATAGATATCTAGTAGGGAAAACTATCTACAAATATGTTATGGAAATTGGCCGTTAGAAACGAAATCTTTGCCAATGTATACCTACACTGAATATTTCTTCATTGTACTCATACGAACTACTTAGGAGTAGTAATATTATAGAACGCTTGCGACCACGGCCTGTGTAACCCAGTCGAAACGTCAAGCCCTAAAGGTACTTACATTTATGCTTGTACGCGCTAATCCCCGTTCTATAATATTACTATAAACATGCAGCGCGATAGTTTAAAAGTTATTACTTAGGAGTAGTAGTATGGTGGTCTACGATTAGTTTCGCGAAGAACTTGTGGCTTCACTGAAGCTTTATGAACTCATCATTGGTGGTTGAACTCGAAACTAGTCGGTCCTCGTTCACTTGTTTTCAGATAGTTATTCGGTCCACTCGTTTAAGACCTACGATGAAACAAGCCACACAGACAAACAAGTCAAACTTAGTAAAATAACGAAAAGGACATGTGCTTGTAATCTATTTTAACTTCTTTCATGAGATTATTATACAAACAAATTTTTTCAGTATACCATTTTGGTTGGGAGGCCATGGCGGTCACTACTGCGACACGCACAAAGTCTGGAAGCGCCGCTTCTACTACATGGACGAGTTCGTACCGTCTTGGTTGAGAACATTCCTGTTCTACGTTAAAAAAGAAGAATGGGTAAAAGAGGAAATGGATTACAGAAGATTCAAGAAATTCGCTGAGCCTGCTTTCGGCAAACATTACCGATATCCGTCTAAGAAGTTCAATAACTTTAAATCTCACAGAACTGTCGAGACAGTTGAGGAAATACCGAGTTCTTCCCTGTCTATATAAACTACAACTCCATCGTCAAAGAATGCACTGCCTTTTGTTTACATCGAATTGGTAGATAGCTTTAATAGCTCATACATACATTTGTATACTAGGTTCTATCCGTAAGACTATTTTCACACAATACGACACGACATCGGTATCGGACTAAGATACGATATCGGGGGCAAATAAATCGTACAAAGGTACATAAATTGTATGTACCTGTCTTTCACATTACCCGGTCCGATATCGGATATCGGATTCGTACTTTTCATACATTTACTTGCCTCCGATATCGTGTCGGATTATGTTAAAATAGTCTTAGTCTGTCTGAATGTCGTTAAATATTTTATTACAGTACCTAATGATATTATCACAAGTTCGTACGTCAAACAAGTTTGTAATATAAGATCGTAACTATGGTACATGTACCCTTAGACCTAGCTAGACCCGATAACTTATGGCCGCTAACTTAAATTCATTCACATTATTATAAAAGGAGATTTGACATAAGTAACAAAAACGAATAAATCCATATTATATATTTATTTGCATTTTGTATTATTCAGTTTTACATTTTTAATTGCATTAACACGATGAGTCTTTGGTTTTAATTATTAGTTTAATTATTATTAAAGGAACCAGATTAATGTTTACTCAACATACAAACATACTTTAACAATACGAAAATGGGTAAAGAACATTCATAGTAAACTTCATAAAAGTCACTAAAAGAGAATATGTTGTTCAATACATTTTCAGATGTGACATGATTTTTTATCCAACTGATTATAACAGAGTTAATTAAAAAACATTGACATTCTTAAAGTAAAAAAAAATACTTTATGTGCGTTTTGTACGTCTAAAGTAGACTTAAAACTAATAAATGATGTTTTAATTAAACTGCGCTACTTGTCTGCATGTTTTTTCAGTTAGATAAATGTTTTAGTAAAATAATTAAAAATACACGTGATAATCTAACGTTATTATAAATTGACTGACAAAAACAATTACATAAAGATAATAATAACAAAAGATTCTTATGATTCGTACTACTTGTATTAGATACAGTATTTGATCTTCGGTTTTCTAGAAATATCCATCTTCACCACACATTCCTAAATTATGCACAGTTCGTATTAACTACTCTACAACTAACAATTATATTCTAGTTGTATTATCATCTCATATATACGTCTTAAAGTACTAAATAAATACAATACAAAATTCTACTGCTTACATAGCATTAGGTATAGGTTATTCCTATAAAAGTGGAGATACCCAAATACCTACAGATCTTAAACTAATTAGGAGATTGGTATAATTATCGGATTATTACTAAAATGATTCTGCGTCAGCCAATTGCGTTCCGAAGGGTGGAAGGAACCGTTCACGGGTCGACGAAGGAGATCATGATGTATCGTGTGCCCTTGGTTACCAGTAAGCCTTCGTGGTAATGGGTCAGGCGTCCAGGGTGCATCAACAGCCAGCCGGGCTTGGTGTCACGCACCGAGCAGTTGTACCGAATAAAGCGACAGCCACCGCCTTCGAAGTCCACGTCTATAAAGGATACATGGACATTTAAAGGAAGTAACGACATCTAAGGGTTATGACGGCAAACTTAGTTTAACGTTCAATATAACAGATGGCGTTATTGTCAACATGGTTGAATTAGTGATCAGTAAGTGTATTCCTTGTAAAGCATAATTGTAGTTGACAAAAAACTTATAATGTAGTTAAAATAAAATGTATCACTTTGAAAACATAATCTGATAAAAAAAACTACTTATGTTAGCCGCTGTGACAAGGTTAAATCGAAATTGGTATCGAGTTTTGAAAATGAGCCCAGACGAAGAAACACTAACCATCATTGACAAAGTTTAAAATTCAACACGAAAATAAAGGAGGGGGACGTCAAGTTCTGGAATAAAAACATTATTTATTTGATTTTCTGCAATTCGTCCTAAATGGGTGATCCATGTAGGACGAGTTGACGAGTTAATCATGAATTTTCTGGGCACAGTTAGACCTAGGCTTGTAGAACGAGTTGACTCAATTACTCATGAATTTTCTGGTCACAGCGGTCACCTTTAATATATGGGTATCATAACTTACTTGGCGTGTTAAGAGCTAGGTTGATGGTGTAGGTGGAGGCGTCATGGTGCGGGCGCAGCGAGGGCTGCTCGTCGGGCCGGTAGCGGACCACGAAGTTCATGATCGACACCGGGGGCTGGCGACAATAAACGTATTGTTAAATATAATAGTATGCAAAAAGTCCAATCTCTTAACAAACACTCTCGAACGAAACGACTGGGACTCGTTTGATTTAATACCCAACTGTTACAAAAATATGTTTTTATTTTATGAATGTTTATGTTTAGATCATAATAGACGTTTATACGACATAAAATAAGTTTTAAGATTAATTACTGCGGTTAAGTTTTACTAAAGGTGTCATAGTTTAATTTCTTAAAATAAAACACATTTTAATTAACAAAAATAATCAAAATCGAAACGATTTAAACAAGCCTTGAAAACGACTCTCTTGCTCGCACGGCTCTAAATGGTGTTTTATATTTCCTATAGAAAAAAATCCTTACACTGAAAAAATAACATTGCTACTAATCTACCTCTAAATTTATATAAGTCACTCACATTATGATAGTATCCAGTGAAGACCATCTCCTGCAGTGGGCGGACATAGTCCTTCAGTATTTCCAGCCAGTGGCGCTCCAAGCCGACCTGGTTCATGTGGATGTCGCGAGTCGGGACCGCCTCGTAGCCGCTCTCTAGACGTTTGTCCTGCACACAAAAATGACTCTTATGGGGTATACTCATAAGTTATACATCGCCAAAAAAAAAATATTTTTGATGAAACCCGCTGTTTCAAAGATATTTCAAAACGAAAGGGCCTTAATATAATTTCTTTGTAAATCGTTTTCTATTATACTTTCAATTTAAATTTTGATGTGAAACATCTATAGCCGCACGTAAAACCGAAATCTATGTCGCGTATTTCACAGCGCCATTTATCATTATGACATATTTAGTTGCTATCGCAATCTGTTCTTTTCTGCATATTACTTTTACAAAATAATGTCGATGTTTCACATCTGCCAGGCGTCCCGTGACGGCTCTAATTTTTTTTATAATGGACAATGAATTTTTTTTAATGAATTTTGTTTGCTTCTTAACGTCATTGATCGCTGTTGTTTTTAAAAGCACAGTCTATTCCATAATTCAGTCTACATATTTTACTCGTTATTTTTTTGTGCAATTATTTATTATAAAGCAGGAAGTGGACACAACTCAAAATTCCCGGTTTCCAGCCCTTCCCCTTCTCTGTACGTCACTATTTTTAAGTTGTTTACGCTTTTGAATACTTTCGGGAAAATTCCATTTATTCTGAATTCTTAACGGTGTGACTATTTCTCATTTAAAAACATATCCATAACTATAAATGTATGTTTTAAAACATTTACTAAATAGGTTTCAAATATTGCGCAAATATGATACTTACTATTGATTATATTACCAATTTGAGTGTACATTACACCTATTCTAAAAACATTATACGCCAAATATTTCCAAAACAAAACTACAGTTTCAACGTAATAGCAGTTCATAGTAAAATACCAGAGCGTATTATATTTGACCTCTGCTGTATATAGAGTATGTTGTGGTCAGACAACGACACGGGCGCATAGCCCACTAGTTTCAAATCACAGACACTAAATGTTTTGTTTTGATCCCGTTTGCTATACACACCTCAGAAAAGGTAGACAAGGATAATTCAAGACCGAAGACAAAAAATATAATAAAGGCGGAACATCGATCTCTAAATGTGAAGCCAAAATTCTATCTAAAGTGCCGATCGTGTTCAATGTTCCGTTCTCGTATTTTTTCCAATGTTTTTATAGTTATACTGCTATTCGGGGTGGAGACGAACCCAAGAAGTTAAAGAACATGAATGTCGGTCTACCCTTTCTTAAGTTAAAAATGGTCTACTTTCGTCTAGTTTCTAATTGTTATACAATTGGTAGAAAAACAAACAAATAAAAAAGTCATATTTACGTTATTGCTGCCATCGCTCCATTGTCCGTAGGCTTCCATAATTTGTATCCATTCTGAGCAGAATCTCTCAGACATCAGTGGGAACCAGTAGACGTCGGGACATGGCTGGAATTTTATAGTCTCGTTAGACTATCAACTTATATATAAGTATTTATTATGTACATTATATTTATAACTAAATATTAAAAGTATTATAAGGATTACATAAAGAGAACGTTTTTGATGATGAGCTTTGTACTAACCATCAACTGCTTTCGGTCTTCATCGAAGTTAAGATGGTATTCTTCGTGTAGATAGCGGGTGGCCCATTCCATTCTGTTATCGAACAGCTGATACATGTCGGGGTTTGTGCGACTGATGTCGTAAGACTCAGGGTTAACCAGATGTCCGAAATCCAATTCGTTACTAACGTACATGTATACACCCTGTAAATATGAAGAAAGCGGGTTAAGAACTGCTCAAAGATACGCTATTGTAAGTAATTGTGTGGTGTTTTTAAATACACACCAATTCTCTAAGACTGGCACAGAAAGCCATGTCGGGGTCGATCCCGTCCTTGGTGTAGGTGATTGCCTTAGCTGCCGGCGTCCTGAACACCGCCATCTTGGCCAAGTAGCAGTTCGAGATGAACGGCACGTTCCACACACCTCTGAAAATAAACGTTCATTGAATTTACTCAGCAAACGAGCAAAAAAACTCATCATAAATCAATATAAAAGGTTAGTTTTGATAACCTTTAGATGGATTGTTTATAGTTTAAATATCTAGGAGTATTTTCGAATAAGCAGATAATATTTAAACTTAGATGTGTGAAATTTCGAGGTCGATATCGGGATCCGTTGACCCATGTTCAAAATAAATATCCCATTTAAAGTACTGTCGTATGAAATGCCAAAGGAAATGACGAGTGTCGTACATCACATAGGGGAGACAAGGGCCCTCCTGCTAGCACTTCGTCATTAGCCAATTGAAAGATTGGCGCAACAGGAATCGTCGACACCACCAGTTGCATTTGGACCCCAGACAAGAACATACCAGAATACTGGCATACGAGCGTCCAGCTTTTGTATGGGATTACTGTAACTGTGCTGTTTACGTTTGATCACACAAATGTTAGTTATGAAAACGAACGTGTATTTGGGCCTGTTAATACTATACACGCTGCTGATCTGTTCAACAGAAGCCCGGCGAGGCCGCACCAGGAGCAGGACCAAATCCAAGGTACCTAACAACATTCATAATCATACAAGCAGATGGAATACTTCGTGGCGATTTTAAAATAATTGTGCATTACAATTAAATAGCTGTTAAGTCATTTACAAACGAAATATAGAACCAATTCAGTAAAAGCCAGTGTTAGATACGGGTATCAATTGCAGCTCCTATGTTACAATATTGTCGACTAGTTCTTCACAGATCATCAGGAACGATGTAATTTTGTTTATTGTTTATCGTTATTTCAGGTACAAATAGGATTGCCTATTACCGGAAAATACAGAGATCCAGAATCTGATCAGTATTACAACAATAATGACGTGAGTATGAATGAAGCGCGTCACACAAACATTTAATGTAAACTTGTACAGTGTTTATATGAGATCATGTATTGTCTGTTTGCAGGGTGCTAAAATCCTCCTTGCGTCTCACTTCGACCTTGAGTACGTGTTGGGACATAAGATCGCTTTCCTGTGTATCGCTAAAGGGTCACCTAGACCCCACATCACATGGTTTAAGGACGGCGTGGAAATATTTGCTCATCACTATCTTCATGTAAGTTATCTTACTAATCTGCGTTGCGATTTAACTCATATAGCTGAGTTTATTTACAGGCCTATGTGTAATGAACATTGTATGCTGCGCGATTTAGTATTTGTGTTAAGGATATTTATAGCTTAGTGAGGAAACCTAGATTCCTATTTAGAATCGGAAACTACCAAACCGCAAGTGAGCTAGCTTAGTGATCGTTGAAAATCTTTCCTTTGAAATTTTCCATTCTAGTATGGAAATGGGTATGTTCCTTACAGTGAGACAATTACTGGCTGTATAACTATTATCTATACCTACATATATTATTTTTGTTTGAGAACAGGCTTTTGTGCTACAGTGGGACAGTTTCAGAACTATTTTAATCAATTACAGTTTTATCTGCCAAAAAGCTTCATTCATCATTGATGAATGAATTACATACATTTTATGAGCATGGTTATCGGTTATGTTTAATCTCATTTCGTTGCGATTTTGCACAGTCCGGTAAAATAGTCCTACAAACTTTACTTGTTATACATGTTACCAACACAGGAGTCTTAATGTACTCGTAATAACAAACGTCATTCGATGGAGACCCAATAATTAAGGCGCCTTAAGTCAACTATAGCCTTCGATTCCCAGTTGGAAGTCATCTTTATATCAGCTAACAACGACAATCTTAGCATACATCTATGTCACAACAGTTTAATTAATACCAACGTGTTGATACATCAAACGTGATAAATACTTTAGGTTTTTATGATGAAACAACATTACAGTATCTATAACGTCAAAAACTGTTGTTGTACCAGTTATTAGATTGCCTACTGGTCAACGGTGATTCACTGCGTGGTTTAAAGCTTCTAGAAACAACATCACAATCAGACATATCCTCATTATAACTTGTACTAAATAATATTAAAAATAAAAGCGCAATGTACTTTAGATAAGTTATCAATGAGAGCTTGTTTTTTTCCGGAAAGACAGTTCATTGTGGCTTACATAACAACAGTCCTATCACAATCCCAACGGTATTTTATTATTAATTAAATCTCGTCAAGCAAGTTGTTGTCCTATTTGGACCATTTGAATGTATATGCGGCGCGTACATTGCCTCAATTGGTGATTTAGATTCGTTGGCGCTGTCGCTGTTTTGAAGGAGAGAATATATCTTTCACGTTGCTAGAACTGGCGATGCAATTGGATATTTGTTCTCTTACAGAAGTACATTTTATGGTATCTTTGAATGCGTTACCGCAAGCTGTTTTAATGCATTTCCAATACGAAATAAATTATATGACATGATTAGTTACTTATGCGGTTATTAAGTTCAATACACTGTCTGCACTCTAAGCTATCATTTAATTAATGAACCCTTGATATAGAACGCGATTACATGTTGTCACCATGCTTATCGGTCATCATACAAGTCACTAGAACAAATGATATGATCGCATCGCTGACACAAGATCGATCATGTATTAGGAATGTTCTGATTATATTAGTCTTAGCGGCCGGTACAAATAATGTTCCCGGTTCTTAAACCCGGTATAATCTAAATAGCTGAATGGACACGGACTTTTGCGTGTATAACCGAAAAAAAAGTAGTTATGTTTTATTAAAAGTATAACAGATATCGGACAGCATCCAATGCTCAAAAAGGATTCTATATCTGGCTTTATGACCACCTGGCAAACCCTAAAAATATTACTAACGCACAGGATGTTGACCTCATAATGAAATTGTTTAACTATCGTCCACATAGCATAATATCATGCATCATTGATGAACTAAGCAGACATAGCGTGAAAATATATTTTTTTTATGCAAGCTCGTAAATGGACAATGACGTGTTCGTTAAACTGTATTTATGGAATTTTGTTAGGCCGGATACCTTTAAACCCGGTTAATGATAAAGAAACTGTGGATTCTGAAAAACTTTCCACACTGACAAATCGTGGGCTTTTCGCCCACGACTTGTTAAATATACGTTTATGTATACATTACGGAATGTGAAAAACATGATGATAATTATGGGTTTGTTACCCTTATTTTTTTAGTTTTACTTAACGATTTTCTGAAATTAATAACTATCTACTTTTGTTGGTGTCTTGTAAAGACAGGATTTAAATATAAGCAAATATACAAAATTTCCGTATCTCGTAGTCAAAACACAAATAGATAGTACTTTCCCGCGTTAGTTTCCACAACTAATATGTTGGTATGTTATGTTTAGATTCACGAGTGGCCGATCGGCGACGACCGTGTGAAGTCTAAGATTGAGATCGACCCCGCAACTCAAATGGACGCCGGAGTCTACGAGTGTACCGCGGACAACATGTACTCTATAGACCGACGCTCCTTCAAAACTGACTTCTCCATCGCCTTCGACTGAAATACTTGCATTCAAACTATACTAGGGATGCTCTATAGCTTTCTCAAACGACTGAAACGAATTAACTTAATCAATGTTTTTTTTTACATTTCTTTCACTATCGTTTCAATTCATTTTTTATTGTATATTAAGCCAGTGACTAAATATTTCGACCTATTAGTTTGCGACAATTCAGAGATGCTCACATATTGACATCATTTGAGAAAGACGTTCGATGCGTTCGTGAATTAAAATGAGCTCATCAGATGACACAATTTAAACTACATCGGTGCGTTTAGACACTGGTATAGATATAACTAGATTGTAAGTTGTGTAATAATAAATATGTATACCACTGAATTATAATTATTATTTATGTTTTATGTAATAAATTACCTTGATATTTGTGACTTTATTTATACCCTATTAAATGCGAAAATTAGTTGATTTATGGTTACTTACTTGACAATTTGATAGACTATGTCCATGTAGTCAGCGGACCTGGCATAGAAGCCGGCGGTGTTGATGGCTCCCCAGAAGTTTGACCAGGCGTGTCCGGGCCGCACCAGCATGGGCGCGATGACGTCATACCCGGAGGACACCAGGTAGCGCAGCGTGTTGGCTTCCAGCCGCGCCACGCTGTCTACCGAGAACAGGTAGTCGCAAGCACTGCTTACGCAACGATCCCTACAAATAATTTTGTTTATTTAATAAAAATATTGACGACGAAATTTGACGGGCCTGTTGGTCTAGTGGTTAGTGACCCTGACTGCTATACCGGAGGTCGTGGGTTCGATTCCCACTCAGGACAAATCTTTGTGTGATGAGCATGATCATTTGTTCTGTGTCTGGGTGTAATTTATCTATAATATGTATGTATTTAGAAATATATAAGTATGTTTATCAGTTATCTGGTTACCATAACACAAGCTTAATCTGCTTAGCTTGGGATCAGATAACCGTGTGTGAGTTGTCCCGGAATATTATTATTATTATTATATTATTATATTCCAAATTGTTTTAGAGTCTGTTTCAATTTTATGCCATAGAGCCTTAAATGAAAGAATCCTAAAAGGTACATCTTAGAATACACAAGCAAACTTTTATTAGTGTTTAAGCTTATGTTACATAGCCATTAGTTTTATTGTTTCCCTTTTCGTTTCACTTTCAAACAACTTATGTTATTCTAACAAAAAACACTGGTCTTGTAAAACAAATGCTATTATCTTTAAAAAAAAGCTTTCAATGTGTAGAAGACAGCACAAAATTATAAGAATAACAAATTAATAACTGTTGCTTACTTAGCAATATTCCTAGCCTCTGCTTCACTGATGAAGTCACTGGGTTTAATCCTCTTAGCAGTCGCGTAGTCCTTGGCGTGAGCTTGGAAGAAGTCATCGACCTCAGTCTCATGGTATTCCACATTGTTCCTCAATAGAAGATGAATCTTCTCCTTTGGATAGTCAGTTGTCAGAATTTGATCCAAAAACTCTTCTAAAAATGGTGTGGCTTGTTCTATGAATACTGCCATCATCACAGTAGGTAGATCTTCATCCTAAATGAAATAAGAAATGTAAATACAAATATTCGATAAAATAAAATAAAACTATAAAACTATTTAAAAGTGTGTAATTTACCTTAAAGTTAATTCGCTTTTCCTTACACAGAGCACAACCTTCTGAGATGGACCAAGCTTTAGCTAAATAGTTGCCAAAATTATTTAATGTCAACTTGGATGGTCCATTTCCATGCACAATAAGTGGTCTTTCCTTGGTAACAACATTCTCAATGTAAGGCCAGATTTCCTTTGTAGAGTTAGCTTTAAGCTGGACGTCAGCTGTGAATGACATCACACAATTATGAGAATTATCTCTTACATATTCTAAGTATGAAAGGAATACAAAAAACAAAAGAAATACTTACATAAAGCTCCATTCAGATTCTGGAATATTGCAGAATTGTGATCTAAACTTATTTTCAGTGTGTCCCTCAAGTTCTTCTCCAAATAAATCTTTGTATAGTAAAGTTGGTCATCATCTCTGTCACTGATTGGTTTATAATTGACTATTTCATATATCTCAGGCAGGAAACCTAAACACAGAATTAAGAATGTGTGTAAATATTTTGATGATCACTCATACACAACTGCCTATTATTATGAGAAGAGCATTGTATTTCAAGAGTTACCATAATACTATTATAAAACAATGAGTGTTGCTAATCAATTGGTTAGCAAATACAGTTACCAGATGTTTACAATATGTCTAGTTATATAGGATTTTAAGAAGTACTTAGGTATCTACAATAATGAGAATGAAAAATAGTATCATAACATAACATCATAATATATTATTATATCATTGCCAATAAACTATTGAGCAGTTCGTAGATGCTTTAAGTTATAATATCTTTTTATCTTTTTAATAAACAATTAAATAATAACTTTAAAAATTTATTACCTATAAATCCACCAGAGTTCAAGTATGGGTTGGCTACTTCAGTCTTAGGGTATTGTGAAGCTAACTTAGTGTCTGGCCAACAAAACTGTTCTGCTGCAAACAACACCCGTGTGTCCGGGAACTTCTTAAACTTCTTTACAATCTCATCAAGAGTTGCTAAGAATAACACATCATAGCTAAAAGAAAACAAACAAATATTATTTTTTTTAGACTTTTTCAAACTAATGATTTTTGCAAGTAATCTTATAGATTTAGAGTAGTACAAACCTGTCTGTAAATAATATTATTTGTTCCTTGTTTTCATGTTTGAGTATTTCATTCAACTTGTCTCTCAACATGTTGATTTTCTGCCCTCCACCGGGCAGGCTCATGTCTCCTCCGTTCCATTTTGCCCCTCGGCCCAACACCTCAACTTCTATTCCATACACTCTTGCAGACCTCAAGAACCTCTCCAAGCCATGGTTGTCATCAGTGGCTACTGTCAAAACTTTTATATCTTCTGTAACAAAAATATTTATATTAGGATTTATATTTTGGGTCAGAAGTCATGAAAAAAAGAGATTATTTCAACAAAAGTCTTTTTTAGAATTGATTCACTTAAATACAGAGTTCACTATTCATATTTCTTATTTTATGTAAATGCTTAATTAACAAGTAATTTATTCTACAATTTTAGTGATAAAGGAAGTGCACAATCCTTTCTTCACATAGATATTTCTAGTAATGATGTTATAAGTGTGGTTGAAACAAAGCATGTTCCTAAAATATCAGATTTCTCAGAACAGTGTTTGTGCAACATGCAATTTCCTGAATAATCTATATTACTTTAGCAGACAGACATAAAATACAATACGCATAGCATGATGACAAAAACACATAAAGAGTAAATTTTGGTCTAAAATTACATTTAAGTACAATATGTGACTGAAATCAGTACTATAATACGCAAAGAATAGCTCAGCAACTATTTCCGCTTGCAAGAAATACAAATTTACTCACGTCTTCCATTAACCAGAGTAACAAAGAAAAATAAAGAAGCTAAAGCTTGAAAGATCATCGTGATATGCCCAGATCGGTGCATAGCGACTGAGTTCACTAGACTTCCTTCGACACGCACATTAACTAGGCCTCGTTAAACAATACGCTTCTAAAGAAACACTGGTTTAATGTCCTTCTCGTTCCAGAAACGTGTTCACTTCCGAATCGATAAGCTTTCAGTCGGTATTCATATATTATGTCGTTAAAGCTGAGTATTAATGTTACGCGTGCAGCCAACACGCAGTCACCACGTCGCGACTTGGTATGAGATCATTTGAGCCGCGCGCATGGTTTTATATTTCAGCTATGCTATCATTAATTATCTAAATATCGTACAGCACAGTGGCACATATTATTATTACGAGTTCACCGAAAGCTTCCACAGTCAGTAGTACATACAGTAGTGTTCATAAAATAAACACACACAAACTTTTGACAGCGGGTTAACAGATAAAATATGGATACATCGTGTATTTAATCCTTTCCATGTAAAGTCCTTGTATAATCTATGAAGTCCTTAAAGTTTGTTACCGTGAGCCTATTATTATGTAGGAAATGCGTTTTTTTTAAGGATCTCAAAGAACAAAGCTCCGCGAAACTTCGAAAGCAGAATAATCTGTTGCAGGATTTGCCTAGTCTTTAAAAATACCTAAGATGCGATGTTAAATGTCCACCCAGTTTTTTAATAATCGCTTTGTCCGTATTTTTATTACCACATTGAATAGGTATCTATACTAATTTTAATTACTTATATTATTATAAGATATAAGGGCTTAACATTATTATGGCAATTTCCTACATATTACGATTTTCCCTGAATATTTGTTATCGCAGCCTTCCAAATCCTAAGCTGTTTGAAAGTAAATTAGAGCAGCGCTGCAAGAAATCAACTCTATCTCAGAAATCACAGAGCTGTCGGTCTCGGATTTCCGTCTCAAAGAAGTGGGTTATAGGGAATAAAGACTACAAAGCTATTGTAACTTTTTGTATTTTTTCTTCTACTGGCCTACTGTAGGTATTTTATTTATCGAATTGTCTGATGTTGGCGTATCTACTTATTACTTTGCTCTGTAATCTATTGTCAGGTGCCTCCGACCGTGCTGTCGATCACAGGGCAAAGCAATAAGAAGCTGGAGATTACGCTAGTACTTACCTACCCACTGTTTGTTTCGGTTACATAGATACTTACTTTACTTAGGTACTTATATAGATACTTATGTAAACCTGTTACCTATCTATGAGACAATACACTGTCATAACGATCCTATGCAATCCTGATAACTCTATTTAACTTAAGTAGGCAGAGGAAGGCAACCTCTGCCTATTACAATTTAATTTTTTTATTGTATCTAAAACATTTGCTTGGAAAGTGATTTTCCGTTATCCTTATCCGATTTAACAAATCACAAATACAAAAGCTCTGTTCATCAAAAAGCTATAATAATTAAACAAAACATCATAATGCCTACTTCTTTGTTATTTTCAGGGGCAATGAGAATACCGATGAGATTGTCATGAATTTTAATAATAGTTTACAAAGAGGAAGGTACTTTTTTGTATGCTTAGATTTTAACTGTCTTGAGGGTTACTGCAAACTAGAAGCGAGATTTACAATTGAAAGTGAAGCGGCAATTAAAAACCTAACTAGCTATGACATATTTATTAAAATCAAATGTAATTTTCTTAAAGTGATTCTTCTGCAGTTGTATACTTAGCGGAAAAACTTATGACGTTGATTCGAAAGTTTGACAAGTCATTGAGCTCTGTGGCGCGAAAATATTAAGCTTTTATTTTTGTGATGTAGGTCGTAGCCCGTAGGTCACCGGTGACCAACAAACAATATTTTTTTAAAGCTCGGCATTCAGCGTGTTAATCACGAGTACTCTGAATTTACATATGACATCACAGACTAGTATTCAAATTAGTTTTAACATATTATTATTATGATAAAATAAAAATCATCTCACCACTTGATCCGTGAAGTAAGATACTGTAATAAGCTGGGGCCCGAGTCTGCTATTTACACGCGGCGGCATTTCGGGCGGCCCGAACGCGCACGAGTCGCGCCCGAACCGGCCCAAGGGCACCCGAGAGAGCCCGAGCGCCGCCGGACGATGCAACTGTTGGCATAGTGGCACGGCGTGTAAATAGCAGACTCGGGCCCCTGGTATTTCCATTAGTTTCTTACGTAGATATTGCAGTAAATGGGGTATTAGTATCTTTTATTTACGCAATTGTTCAGCCTAGACTCTAGAGTACCTACCTAGATACACGGCGATAAATAATGCACATCGGCATTTTTTAAGATCCAATGGGGTTGATTAATATTTTTATTCAGTTTCGGATTATTTAAAAATATCTAACATATATTTTTACTTAATCGTTAAATAGGGATGATGACAAATTTTTATTTCTATGTCCAAGTTTTAGAGAACAAAAAAATATTAAACACATTTTTTCTTTTGTCCCGTAAGAAAAGAATTATGAAGATACAGCGAGTGCAATTCTTGCGTGACATCACGTCTAAGCAAAAATTTTACCTACCCGTGACGTCACAAGCCCCCACTCCTGAACTTTAAAGCGGTTTTTCTTAGATTTTTTTTATTGATTTGTTAAAAGAAAAAATACGTGTCTTTTATATATTGATTATCTAAATGGTGGACTAAATAAATTTTGGACTTTCCATACCTAGTCATCTGCCCTATTATTTTTCTCGCCGATACCTTTAACGACACAATTTTGTTTAAATTTTTTTTTCGCTAAAACGTGTATCGGCTATAAAATAATAAACAACCAAATAGATAACTATTTGGTTGTTTATTATTTTATAACAAAGAATACAAGACATAGACACGTTGTGGCTAATATTTTTTGTCAAATTGAAACTCAAAATTTTGGGATTTTAGGTTTCATACCCAGTTCTCCACCCTATCATAATAAGAAAGACTGAATAACCAGTTTATCAGTCAGATTTTATGAGCTACCAATAATTTTTACGTAGGTATTTGTAACTTACTGAATTAATAAAAAAATAATTATGAAGGAACGAATATCTTATTTTAGCAATAATTTAATACTTAATGCTAAATTCATAATGGCATTTAAGATACTTGTTAAAGTATGATCTTGAGAACATAAAATTTTCCTGTTATTTACGTCACAGACAGACATGCTGGTACGTTTCGAAGCCGGTACTAGGGAATAAACCGCACGGCTCGTCATCAATCAATATGCAAACAGATATACCTACAAAAGTAAGCATAATCTTTGTTACATACTTTTTACTTAAATACATATCAGTGCAATTTTTTCATGGTTTTACAAAATAAAGTCTCATTAAATGCTGAGCTAGGTACCTTAGAGTATAAGTTTAATACACCGCCAGCTCGTGTTTCAAAAGATCAAGTAAACCACACGCAAAGCAGAAAAGGTTCCGTAGGTACCCGCTTTAATTAAGTATCGTCTTACATTTTAATGACTTGAAAGTTTACCTATGTATTTATTATTAGAGGTATTATCTACAAAACATTTACCTCGCACGAGAGCGATAACGATAACGAAAACATATTATTAATAACAATTTAATTCACAACTATTATTACAGCTTTAAATAGAAAAACAAAATCGCATCGCTTGAAAAATAGACTTACCTTTCGAGTACAGGAACTGCTGTTTACAGTTATCATCTTCCGTGTTCTTCTTACAGAATTCTTGTGACAATGTGCCCTGTTTGAGGGCGATGAACATTGCCAGTACCCAGCAGCAACATTTGAGAGGAAAACGCCGGCGCCTGAGAACCATGTTTTCGCTAAAGCTTCCGACGAACGACTGCAATCGTTGCGCCAATAGAACCAATCAAATTGAATATAACGGAAAGGTGAGAGTTATTGTCTATTTTTATTGCTTTCAGAAAAAGGTATTATACCGTGAAATGAAAGCGGCGCGCGGCGGACGACATTAAAAAAGAAAACTACAGTAATTGTAACAGCTAAATATTGATCGTAGTCTTGCCTGTACTCAATCATCTCCCGTCTCGATCACATTTTATTTGCACTTTTGAATGTTTGCACTAGTTCGTCGCTGAAAACATTTAGATGTAAATTAAGACTCTAGCACGAGTTTAAAAAGAATTTATTATAAGGTAAACGTATTTTAAAATATCATTAATTAGATAAGCATTTAAGAACAAATAGCAAATGTTTTTACTATAGTTATTGCTCGCAACGGCTGCAAGGAGATAAGCGTGGAGTCATGCGTTACTGATAACGTTTTATCTATCTTGACGACGTCCCACTGTTGGGCAATGACCTCGTGATCGACCGCTATAAGTAACGGACTATGGGGAACATTGCTATAAGTACCATGAAGGATAACTAATTGGTCGTAGTGATACAGTTTAAGCGCGGCTTAAGCTTGCACTATTTCAGTGACTAAATAAGGAGTATTTAGTCAGTGAGATAGGTTGTCTAAGCATGACATTTGTTCGCGTTTTGTACAAAGTAGCTAGTTGTAGTAGACTCCTTTCTAAGTACAAAACGGTTTCATTTAAAATGCTAAATTCAGGATATTGTTAAAGGCGTTATCTACTTACTTCATAGAAACAATTGACAAAGAAACGAACAGAATAATTGTTTCGGCACTCCCACAACATGAAAAATATAAACATTTGGGCTCTTATGAAACAATGTCTAAATTTGTAAATAGCTCATTCAAACATTTATTGAGAAGATTAGCCAATAGTTCGAAAAGCTGTGTGACGCACCTACATACAAATTTATCCCACGCACTTTAAGTTTCATTGCGAAATAAGGATTTTCTAAGGATTGTTCTAACAACCGAGCGTAACTCAGTTGGGCAAGAAAACTTAAAAAGTAACAAGAATTGATTTCCGTAACCGAGTTTGCAAACTGTTTACGTACACGAATTGGCCAATATTGACCTTTTACGTAAAAAGCTTATTTTCGTAATGTTATTATTGTTGTAGGCAATCGGTAGGGTTGTTTGCTACCTGCAATTGACAACCCACGCGATTTATACTGAACAAAAATAACGGGAAAAACGCAAATTTAGTATCGGGTAACGTCGGTCGTCGTACTTGTACTATTGAAGTGATCTGTAAGTTAATGACTTAATAAACTATGTGTAGGTACATTTAGTTGATCATCGACAATGCGAATGTGTAAGTTTTCAGTGTTTTTATGTAGTGATTATCGCTCTAGTGTATAAACGCTGTATAGCAAATAAGCTGATTATTTCAATTTTACCAAGATACAATTTCCATTGTCTGTGATACAATAGATAATTATGAAGAGTTTTTAATTATTTAGATATTGCATCATACTACATAAGGGCCTCGTTAATAAAGTAAATTAAGGAGAATGTTGTTTCTGACTACCAATTTTCAACCAGTTGTTTTGGTGACGGCTTTTCGCTTTTGCTTTTAATTAACCTGGCATGATAACTATTTTTTTTTTCGAAAGTTTTAAAAAGACATGCAAACATACACGCCGATACCGTGCACCACAAATACAATTTAGAAATAAAAATTAGTCTTTAACAGAAATGAATTTAAGATTAGATTTTGTATTAACCAGCAAATGAGCTAACGACTGTTATAAAAAATAGTTGCAAAGTCAGAAATCTGTTTTAGTTCACGTAACCACTAATACAAACCTATTATGCTATACCAACGTTTCGGGTTTGCATCAAAACCGTTAAAAATGTCCAAAAAGAAGTGAAGTGACACAACTTTGAGAAAGTGAATGTATCTGGGACACTAACCGTCGCGCTTCACTTGATTTTATTTAAATAGATTAATGGACAACGTAAAATTCATTCCGTCTTCTTGACCAATAGGTTATAAAACGTTGATGTTTATACAAGTAATTTTTTAACATTTTTTAATCTATGCAAATAGCCTTAGTTTAATAAATCTAAGCAGTTTCTGTTCTCCACATAAGCTACACACAGAGGCGTGTGTTGGCTACTCTCAGGCCAACTCTAAACTAGATTTGAACAGCCCAAACCACATACATTCTGTACAACCTGCCTTCCATCTTCCTAAGACTGTTTTCACATTATCCGATAGGATATGGGGTCAAGTAAATGTATGAAAATACGCATCCGATATCCGATATTGTACCGGATGATTTGAAAGACAGATGCATGTCATATATCATCGTATCGGATCGTATCGATTGGATAATGTGAAAACAGCCTTACAGGTGCGAAAGATAAATGATTGATGACCTGTTTCATACCTGCACACATTTTTCCAATTTCACCTGTAAAGTTTGGAACAGTTCCCTCAAAATTTCTCATTGATTCCGACAAATGAGACCTAAATGCCTGGTGTGAATTTATAGCAATGTCGCAACTTACAATAGTGTCATAAACGAACATGGCGCGGCGTTAGCTGAGTGCGCGAGATGACGTCCATGATAATAAGCATTTACTTAATGTTTACCAAACATTCTTAAAATTTCCCAAGCAAATGCAACTTTGTTATAATCAATGGGTATATTCTAATCTATTATTCTTATACCTATATGCGAACCCTGTAAATGGTTTGTTTCGGAAGATAGTCGCTTCATTTATAATGTATAGGTTTATCCGACAACACTGGAAACTGAATCAAATTCAGACAAGGATTGGCAGTAAAACAATTAGCAAAGGCATCGTATTCAAATAACCTCATATAATTTGCATTTAATTGAATAGGAAGGATCTGTTTCATACACTGTAAAGCCCTCGTGTAACTACGACACTTAAACTTTAAGTAGCATGACACATTATCTCGGCTGTGTTTATAATTTTAATGAAAAATGTTACATTCGAAATTTGATCTTCCTTTAATTCATTCTATAGGATACCTTGATGTTCCAGCGTTATGAGAAAAATGCGTGTAAACGTCACACCACGTTTGGCTTACTTGCCCACTTCCTGTAGTCGGTCAGGTGGTTTAAGTATTGTTCTACTTTGTAGGTAAACCCCCTAACCTCGATATGCCAACCGCGTCGCACTGCAGGAAAATGGCAAGAAGCCTCAATAAAACCAACAAATACTGCACCGGACTGTACCGCAAAAGTATGAAATCATCATTTCAGACAAAGACACAAGAAGCCAAATTTAAGAGAATGTTTCGTTAGAAGGTTTTCTTATAAGGCAAGGTACTGGATAAGTGAGGGGTCAAAGAGATGATACAATTTGTTTTTCTTAGATCCTGATCCTTCCCTAGAATACGTCCCCAAGAGGTGAGTTATCTTCTAAACAGTTTAGGTAAACCTACGGTAATACTAGTTTCGTTATAAAGCAGACGAAAAAGACATATTTTTTTGTTGCTTTGAGTTCTTATCTAAAAAGAATGAAAAATCCTTTTGGTCTGATGATTTTAAGAACCGTTTTGCACGTAAGATAATTACTACCAAAATATAATATCTAGGTTTTTATCTAGTAACATTATAAATTGTGGTAAGCTGTACATTAGTTGGCACATATAAAGCTTCGGTTGAGTAGTAAATTGAAATCCAATTTACGCAAATGAGATTAAAGCTAGGGGCTCGGTTCTGTTTGTGGCTTATACCAGTCTCTCGAGTGCGCGCTGCAGCTCTCCCCTCGATACTTCGGACAGGAGGAAACATGCCAAAGGACGACCCAGAGACCACAGCCCTAAAAAAAGAACTAAATGATTTGATCGCTAAAGTAAAGGTACGAAACAACATTTACACATAGTCTACTTCGTACTATCGTCAGGTAAACGTGTCTAGTAATTCCATTTTTGAACAGGGCGATCAAGAAAAGTTAGCTGATGCCAAGCTAACGGAAAAATGCGGCGACATGGGCGACGTGCCGAAGATAAGATTGGTGACGAAGAAGACGCTAAAAGGGCACATCAATAAAGTCAACTCGGTGCATTACAGCGGAGACTCCAGGTAAGTTTTACTTAGGTAGTACTTAGCTTTGATAGTATGTAGTTACGTAAGTGCCTCCTTATAAGTAACCTTGAGGGTCACCTTGTCATCCCTAAGGTGACTTGAAGTCAAATTTGAATAATCTTCATAATTATGTGAACGTTTTTTGTAAGCACTGAGTTAATTGTATGAGTTAGTTATAGGTGTCGCTAACGAATTAAAAAAACATAAAATAGATATTCCGTTCCTATGCTGTGCGAATACAATTGTATACAAATGTAGGGTAAATACGCTAAATGTCGGCCCCCTTACGGATTTTCTAACTTTGGAACGCTCTGGCTGCACCAGTTTGCAACAAAGGATAGCTTGTGTTGCGGTTTTAGACAGGTTGATAAATCTATTTTATGTTTTTAGGCATAAATTTGACTTTTCTACTAAAATAAAAAAGGATTAAGGTTTAGATGCGTTGAAGATGAAAAAACCCTTAAGTCGGCCGTTCGCGGCCTATTGTCGGCGGTGTTTTTCCTAAATGTCGGCCGGATATAGGGTGTTTAAAATTAAGATAATGAAAAATATAATCAACATGATTTATTTTGGCAGGAGTATACATTTGTATTTGTCTTAGGGTAATTTGTTTAAAAGTTAATATAATTATAACTAAGTTAAACATCGCAATAAATATAACCAGCAAATTCCAAAAATCATTTTTCAATTGTATCCCAAACCATATTTAGCTATCATTAATAATATACATATGTCTTCGATACTGTCAACTTCTACATCCAAACTTAACCTATTTATAATGTTAATAAATTTTTGTATTAGGTACATAACATAATATTTAATTTCGAGAAAATAAGTTTGATACATAAATTAAAAATGACTACCCACACAATCAATGAAAAAATACAAAAGTAATCAGCCTGTATATTAGCGTTCAAATTCGAGGCTGGCCGACATTACGATATTTAATATATTTAAAGTCGGCCCCTGTTGTGTGTGCCTCATTTCTCGATATTCAACTAATATCACCCCGGCCGGTTTTTAGCGACTAAACGTAAAATATACTTATTAACCTATTAAGCTTTTCAAATACTCCTATTAAGCAAATGAAATTAGTAGAATTGGAATTTGTAAAACAGACTGCATTTACTTTAAGTCGGCCCCGGCCGAGAATTCGGTTTTAAGCCGAAACTGGTATTCTAATGGCGGCCTCCTATTTTTCATTTAAAATAATACGAAAAACGTTAAAAAAACAATGTCAAAATATAGTAAAAATAACTTTTTAGTGATAACAAGGCTTAAAACAAAAATAATGAAACGTCTTACCGTTGTAATATCAATCCCCGAAGCGTGGGTATTCTCATCAAGTAAGCTACTTTAACTAAGAACTTGACTCTTCAACGGCGCGATCGCTGCTGACGCTCAGTGTGCGAAGACCGGGTGTCGTAATAGGACAGTGACAGTTTGTGCGTATAGAATATGAACTTAGGTTGCAATTCGAGTAGTAAAATTACCACTTCATTACCCTCGGAACGAACGCAAGATAAAAATGTGCAGACGGCCGACGATTGGGGGGGGGCCGAAATATGGCGTATTTACCCTAAGTAATTTATTGTAATAGCTGCGACTTTAAGACACTGGCTTGCTTACCTGCATAATATTCTATAAGCATTTAAATTGAATTTAAGATTACCCACGTGATACTGTAGGGTTTATTTTAGAACCAGGGAAATAATTTATGTTCGATAGGTAAGAGTAAAATGTTGAAATTACTACGAAGCTAAATCAATTATAAGATTCGTAATAAATATAATTATTTTTATTACAAATCTCATAATACGATATTTATCTACTAGGTATGTCTAAACTTAACTACGAAAAAGTAATAATAAACATACTTTATCTCAATGCATTGAATTATCGTAGATATTCAATTCAGTATTCATATTTAAACAATATAATAGGTATTTCATCATATTTTTGTATAAGTTTTCCTCGACAACAATCTTTAGTGCTACGGGTTGCTGAGTTAGGGGATAAGAGACCGCATAAATTAATAATCAAGTATGTCATCTAATCGCGAGGGAGTAGAATGAACCACTACAAAGAAATTCCTTATTTTATAATTAACTATGTGGTTTAGAATTGTTGTCTTTAGTCAAAAAGTCAACAATTCTAAACATCTATATCTATACTTATAATAAACTAGCGACCCGCCCCGGCTTTGCACGGGTGCATTGCTGATACTAAATATACTAATAATACTACATAATCATAAAGTGTTGTAGGGCGAAGCGTGGCCTTCGACGCACTTTTTGGTATAAGCACGCGCTCCCCGGCCCCCCCCGGCCGGTACCACCGCAACCGCTATGTCCCTGCAATTTAAATCTGTAATATCTTCGAAAATATTCATTTAAATTACATGCTGTAAAGGGCCATATTGATCTTTATTACATGCACAATGTATTTAAGGTACTTAATTGGATAAGGATTAATGCTGTATTGCTTAAAATCGCTTTTTCGGTAATAAGTAATAAGTAAAGGATAAAAATGGTTATTGTGGGTTATCCTCAAGAGATAGACATATACCATCGCGGACTTTTTTGTAGACCTTTTTAAGGTGTACAATACTGTATTACATTACTCTGATCTATCTCGTAGGGTTCAGCCAGCGTTTGCAATGTAAGCGCAAAAAAGTGTGTTTATTTACGACCTTACATAAAAAACTCTAAGATTATCAGTGTTTCTCTACTATATTATGCATGTATTATACATATAAACCTTCCTCTTGAATCACTCTATCTATTAAAAAAAACCGCATCAAAATCCGTTGCCTAGTTTTAAAGATCTAAGCATACATAGGGACAGACAGCGGGAAGCGACTTTGTTTTATACTATGTAGTGATCTGTAGAAAGGTCAATTCTGTACATTAAATATATTTTCAAAATAACTATCAGGGGGTGATTAGTGATCGATACTGATGCCAAAAATGCAATCAGTAAAATTTTTGTCTGTCTGTCTGTCTGTCTGTCTGTCTGTCTGTATGTTCCTTATAGAAACAAAAACTACTCGACGAATTTTAACGAAACTTGGTACAATTAATCTTCATACTCCTGGGCAGGTTATAGTATACTTTTCATCACGCTACAATCAATAGGAGCAGAGCAGTGAAGGGAAATGTTGGGAAAACGGGAGAAGTTACTCAATTTTTTAAGCTTCCGTCGCGTGTGCAGCCTTAATGGTCAAAGACTCATTGATAAGCTTCGTCATCCACGCGAACGAAGTTGCAGGCACAGCTAGTTAAGAAAATAAATCTTGATTTGACGTGATTTTGGAGCAGGTATAGAAAGTAAAATTTAAGACAATAATCATTTTCTGTAGGTTGTGGTGGGCTTGACTATGTCATGAAACTTAGTTTACAGATTGTTATATATTTACAGAGATCTAGTAGGTACTTATGTACTTAAATCACTCGATATCTGAAATACAAAATACTAGCAAAAGTTCCAACAACCCGCTTTGAGACAGGTCTAATCTGGTCACGTTTTTCAAATAAAAGGCCTTTGCCCTATATGATAAACAGACCACATAGATAATAAAGTAGATACTTACCTAAAATTTATTAAAAACATCTCATATTAAATTATTCAACTTCCTTTCCATATTCCTGTCTTACGGATAAAAGAAATTGTGTAGTATTTTATTTGTAGCTGTCATTTCAAGAAAGCTTACTGTAGCATGATTATTGGTTGTCACTGGCAGGCACTGCGTCACGGGCTCCCTGGACGGGAAGCTGATCATCTGGGACACCTGGAGCGGCAACAAGGTGCAGGTCATACCGCTGCGTTCGGCCTGGGTCATGAGCGTCGCGTTCGCCCCGTCCGGGAACTTTGTTGGTAAGATTCGGTTGAATATACCTAGTTGTATAAGTAGATAGCGCCTGGCTTTTAATTGCGTATGTGGAGTTTTGAGATTCGTTGCTATTATTTGAATGGTCGATTGCAAGACGATAGCTCTGCGTCGTATAGGCTCAACACTTTATTTAGGTCAGAAAAAAAAATTGTGTGTGTTTATGAACATACGTCACTAATGAATAAAACAGACAAGTTCAATCTCTTACTAATCTTTTTCTGGACTCACGAAACACGGGCAAAGAATTGAACTTCAGGAATCTTGATATTCACTAAGTCCAGATAATTATTTCTCTAAAACAACTTTAATTAAAAAAAAACATGAATTCTATTTTGTATATTTTAATAAGTAGATAGGGAGGTGTACATGGTGTATCCTGTATGTACCACGGAGCGCATGTACTATGTAACCATACGTCAAAAGATATGAGTGCAGTGAAGGCAAAAAAAGGAAAGAAGACTAAGAAATGGAAAAGAAATCACTCTCCTTCATATCGACATAAAATTCAATCTTGGCATCTATTGATCGTTGCTATTGTTTCATCAGCATGCGGTGGCATGGACAACATGTGCACGGTCTACGACGTGAACAACCGCGACTCGACGGGCGCGGCGAAGCTGGTGCGCGAGCTGGCCGGCTACGAGGGCTTCCTCAGCAGCTGCCGGTTCCTCGACGACACCCACCTGCTTACTGGCTCCGGGGACATGAAGATGTAAACATAATCTTTAATAGATAATAATCCTTCTCTTATCTGGTCCGGTTCCAATAATCCAAAAATCGTTTGTTTTGGCCTAAACGGTCCCACTTGTAAGCATAGCGAGAAGGCCCCAAGTTCTACAATTTGTCTTTTTGCTGCGCCACCTCTAGCCCTTGCGGTATACGTCAAAACATTAAAAAAAAAGGAAAACCAACCGCTGTATTAATTGCACAATTAGGACTTGCTGACAACAAACCCTGTGATTACATTTTAGAAAGAAAGTTATTTAATAAACTTACCCATCCAAAATTAGCATCTGATATGGTAAGCAAGTACGAAACGATTTCCATAGCCATACCACGTTGCAAGTTATACAGGTGACATTAATCAATACTGAAGCCATACACTACTGAAAGTGAACGCATTTTGCCCTTGGTGAAAGAAACTGGGTTAGTGTGTGATACTGAGAAGCCTTATTTTTTAGAACACGCCTTCATACATATTCTCTTATATATCTTATATATAAAATTCTCGTGTCACAATGTTAGTTACCATACTCTTCCGAAACGGCTTGACCGATTTTTATGACATTTTATATGCATATTCAGTAGGTCTGAGAATCGGCTACTATCTATTTTTCATACCCCTAAGTGGTAGTAGGTAGGTAGGTAGGTAGGTAGTAGGCAGGTGTTAGGTAGAAAAAATTGCATTGCAACGCATGCCGGGTACAGCTAGTATGAGTATAATATGTTATGCCACGGCTGTGCGAACGACGGAATTGACTAGGTGACGCGGACCAACATGGTCTGTACATTCTTTAATATTCAATAAAATAATGTTTGTTCCTCTCGGCTTGCATGTAAAATGGGTTTACTTTGGACACAAGTCAGTTTGGCTCCGTTACTTGAACATGTTTGAGCCTTAAATGCAAGGAATAATGTACAAAAAATTTGTATATTGCAGATGCGTTTGGGATCTGGAGGCGGGCAAGCGGGAGATGGAGTTTGATGCCCACGCTGGCGATGTCGTCACTATTTCTTTATCACCTGGTATGCTATTGTTTTAATTTATACTCGTAAGGAATTCAAGAAAACTGTTGTCCCGTAGCATTGAGTGGTTTCTGAATAAAGCTGATATAAAAACCTCATAATATTAATCCTTCGTCGTTTGATCCGTTCTGATATCCTACTGAACGACAGGCCTCTCAAGTCTCAATTATACCTACGAATAAGTGAGGAAGTTAAAGATTTAGGAAAAGCAAAAGCATAAATAGTATTGGATATTTATTCACTGACCTGTTTGTAGTTTGACCTGCAATCATTAATAAGCATAGGTATCATTTAATCACTGGAGCACAGCACTACTAAGTTATGGTTTTGTAAACTTCAGTAGCATTGAGATAAAACATCGAGATATTACCTATTATATACTAATACTGTATGTCTATTCTGTAAATAATTTCGATATCAAGCTTCACTTGAGTGACAATAAAGCTCACTTCAAAATTGAACCCAATTCGCCTTGATTTAGAATTCAAATTCGAGAATACGTATTTGACATCTCACCGCGGATTCCGCTGTCGAGACATGAAAATGTTATATAAAATTCTCGTGTCACAATGTTAGTTACCATACTCCTCCGAAACGGCTTGATCGATTTTTATGAAATTTTATATGCATATTTAGTAGGTCTGAGAATCGGCTACTATCTATTTTTCATACCCCTAAGTGGTAGTAGGTAGTAGGCAGGTGCTAGGTAGAAAAAATTGCATTGCAACATTTGCAACGCATGCCGGGTACAGCTAGTAATGTTATAAAATAGCACTACTGATCTTGAATCGTTGTATGACGTAAATTAAAACCTTGTTGAGTTCGTGGTCAAACAAGAATACAACAAACCGGTAAAGTGAACTGTTAATAATATGGTTTTACAAAATCTGATTTGACTTACACAATGTTTTATTTTATGTTAATACAAGGTTTACTGTTTATCAGTTCCATATCCGATTTGAAAAGGCATGACCTTGTAACTCAATGGGCCATGTTTAGGAAGTAATTAACCATCACAAAAAAAATATAGTGCTATCCTCTTTATCACTGAAACAATTGTTGTTTCAGTGATAAAGAGGCTACAATCTCATAACACTGGTTTGCATAAAATGCTTCACGAATAAACAGCAGTAATAATTTAGATAACCGTTGACTGTTTATAGTTCAAGGTGTAAATATGTTATATGCATACGTAAACTATCACGCACGTGTTCCCAAGGTGGCAAAGTGAAATGTTTACAAGGTGGTCATACGGTATAGGGTACTCGTCAACTTGTACTGACAAACATTTAAAAATATTCAACCTACCAAATTTTATGTGATTTTGATTAAACTTCACATAAAACTGAATCTTACCGTAATCCTGAAAGTGATTTAAAATATTGTTTATACTTCTACTACAAAGGACTTCCGTTGTTGCTTGTAAATTAAGTTGTGCATATTGACTTGGGAACAGTCCACCCATCTAGTAGACGTAATTGCAGCATTGCCTTATCTAGTCACAAAATGATTAAGACCTTACAAGGAGTATTCAATATATTAAAAAGGTTTTTTCTTCTTCCAGATATGAAGACGTACGTGACCGGCTCCGTGGACAAGACCTGCAAGCTGTGGGACATTAGAGATGAGAAAGCGAAGCAGACGTTCTTCGGGCACGACGCTGATGTCAACAGCGTTTGTGTGAGTACTAGCTTACTTATTCTATCTTCTTCGGAACACCATTACCCAAGAGCAGGGTTACAACAATGTGAATCAATTTTCGATCATTCTACCTAATAGCCCATTGAGATGCATTAGGATCAGCGACCATTATAACAGTAGTGCAACAAAATAGAACATAAAAAGATTAAATGTAATTTTAAACAGTCAGGTAATTAGATTGGTCGTAAGCATACTGCAGACCGTGACATCTCACTGCTAGATAAATATCTAAAAAGTGTAAAGTGTAGCACACTTTAGACAAGGACACTTTGGAACCGAGCAACTAGAGTCAGTAGTTTTTAACGGCGCCTTTTTTTTGGTTTAGAAGAAATAAAAATATTTTGATTTGATTTTTGATTTTGAGACTTATCAGATATTAAAAAAATGCCTATAAACGAGTCTACACTACGACACGAGTCGTCCAATTTTTCGTCGGCGGGTTAAGTTTGGTTAGCAGGTACAAGTCGCCAAAGTGAATTTGGTGTGTAGACTCTTCACGAAAACATGGGTTTTGCCGTTGACAGTACCACAACAGCGGACAAGCGTTCGCGACGGCCTCGGAAGACAAGACAGCGCGACTGTTTGACATCCGCAGCGACCAGCAACTCGGCCATTACACGCCGCCCGGCGCCAGCGGCTTTACCAGTTGTGGTTAGTTCATTATAATTACTATTTTCTACAACTATCGTGTCCCGCGTTGTTTCCCGCGTACGTCAGTACACACAGCAAAGTCATTGTTTCATCATCATCTCCCTGCCCTGTTCCCAATTATTTGGGGTCGGCGTAATGCGTATTCAGCTTCCATTCATCTCTACTACTCGTCATCTCAGCATTCACTCCTTTCTTTCTCATATCATCTTTCATACAATCCATCCATCTCCTTTTTGGTCTTCCTCTGCATGTATACCCATCCACAGTCATACTCATAACTCGTCTAGTTACGTGACTTTCATCCCTCCTCATAACATGTCCATACCACGACAAATGGTGACCTCTCATCTCTTCAAGCTTCCTCTAATATACTCATTTCTTATCCTATCTAATCTCGTTACTCCAGTCATCCATCGAAGCACTCTCATTTCAGCAAAGTCATTGTTTATAGGTAAGTTTATAGTAATCGTAAAATATAAAAAATATATTTTACACAAGTAAACATCTTTGTTGCCCCGCAAAGCGATTAACTTTGCTGTGCGGACCTGAATAGGTAAGCAAATATAATACTAATATTATGAATCTAACATATATTTCACACCAATATCTTCGTTAGTGTGCCCTGGAAACCGAATAGTTTTGCCTCGTCTACCTGACTATTAGTACTTACACGAGTGATACCGCGGTCCCCGTTCCCGATATTTTATAGTGATTCAGTTATTCGGGTTAAACATGCATTTAGCTCCTAGCTGCGCCGCACCCGTCCCAGCGCCCGCGCCGCCGCCCCAGCGCGCTCCTACACGTGCCGCGCGCACACCGTGCCCCGCGCCGCTGCCCGCGCCTGGACGGGATGAAGACGGTTTTGAGATGGTGCAGAGGAAGAAGCGCCGTCCCATAACCGTGAAGAACCGCTGCGGCAAAGCTCCATTGAAGCCCAATGGACTAGTGCGTGCCGCACAGCCGAACACGCCAGTCTACATCTCCCGCCTACATCACTCTGTGAAGAAAGAGTGTATTGTCGAATACGTGCGCCAGAAGTTGAATTACTTGCTGAGGGTGCAGGAGCTGCCTTGCTATTCTGTAACATTATTTTCATGTCTCGACAGCGGAATCCGCAGTGAGATGTCAAATACGTATTCTCGAATTTGAATTCTAAATCAAGGCCAATTGGGTTCACTTTTGAAGTGAGCTTTATTGTCACTTCACTCTCACCTGTCACCGAAATTATTTCTCGAATTTGAATTCTAAATCAAGGCCAATTGGGTTCACTTTTGAAGTGAGCTTTATTGTCACTTCACTTTCACCTGTCACCGAAATTATTAACAGAATAGACATACTGGAGTCGCGCCGCAACGTCAACTTCAAGGCGTTTGTGGTGCGAGTACCGAATTGCTTCCTGCATCAAGTACTGGATGAAAACTTCTGGCCTCAGAATGTGGTGTTCCGTCGCTTCCGCGGACAAGTACCACCAGAACGCACTAAGACGTAGTGCAAGGAAGATTACTAACTTAATTTTAAGCAATATTTACTAACAACTTTTGTATAAAATATCATGTTAGTCTGTAAGGTATATATATGTCTATGGGCCTTAGTAGCCTGAAAATAAATGATTTATTATTATATTATTATTTATTTTATATGACTAAAAGAAGCTTGATATAATCCTATGCCAAAAAACATGAATGCATAACTTGGTAACTTTAAATTAAATTGTTCCTTCTCAGGACTGTCGTTGAGCGGAAGATACTTGCTCGCTGGTTCTGATGATAACGCCGTGCATTCCTGGGACACCCTCAAAGTCAACCACACTGGTAAACGCTTGATTAAACTAATGCAAATCATAATTTGTCATGAAGTAGGCACCAGCATTTTTTTTGGTACCTTAAAAGAAATGCAAGTTATAGCTACAGTAATAACTTCGATCTTTAATAACTTAATGTCTCAACAAAAAATGTGTCATTAATGATCCAAGAATAAGCTTCATTTCAGTAGTTCTAAGTAATGCAAAAACTTAAATTACAAGATATCGCGAAGATATTATCAGAAGCAATACCTTACTTCTTGACTAATGACGTTACTGATGTCATACAAAAGTACCTAAGACGTGCTAAAAAGTTATTTAAAATCCAGGCTAGCTATCAGTTGTTTTAATAAATTTCTTCCAATTTCAGGGACCCTCAATGCCCATGAGAACCGTGTGACGTCAATCTCCATGTCTCCCAACGGCGTGGCCCTGGCCAGCTGCTCCTGGGACAACAGCGTCAGGGTCTGGGGCTGAACCACCGCACCCACGGACCGCCACCACACTCCTCTGCTATCCTAGTACCTTCAAGGCGTCTACATCATCTTGCTTTTAGCATTTATCCTATCATATCTTTCGATTAAACTTTTATTATAATTGATTTTGGTGTTTCAACTTCTTTCAATGAATACGACTATCATCCAACTTTACAACGTAAAAATATAATTTTGTACATTTTGTAGGTAGTATTGTTTGGAAAGATTTATGTTCAGTAGGAAACCGAGCAGTAAGTAGCAAAACAATAGTTATGATTCTACGTAATTAATATAGGTAATAGATAATATGGAAAACCACAGAGACACGTTTACACTACGTTTTATATGTTTCACACTCTTGGACTTGGATTACGGCCAATCAAAAAATGCAAATCATTATGTAGTTATTTACCATTTAAAAACTGGTTTTGTCAGCACGTGTTTCGCACGTTGCACCGCACGTTGTTACATATTATTATGTGTTTAGGAAGAAACAATCTCAGCTATCGTAGAATTCTTGAGGATCTTAAAACGATATAAATATAGAAAATTATAAATTTTTGACTGACCTTAATGAAACAAATGTTTACAATTTGTTGTTCAAATAACTCTGTAGAAAATAAAATAGGAAGAATTCAAAACTCAATAATCAAACACTATTGTCAAGTGTAAGTGGAAGTCTGTAGGTAGATGGGTAGGTACGTATCTACTAAAATACATCAATACTCTTTGGTGCAAATTACACGAATCAAAGTACAAACGACCTTAAAAATATTTGTACTGTGTGATGATTGAATAAGCGACTTGTAACGTACTGGAATGATATTATAATACATGTTTTTACATCATCTGGGGGCACGGCAGTGCCCCAGCCAAGTCTCGAGCAAAACGGGCACGGCCGTACCATTCTTTTCTCGAAGCGTTTCGCGGCTATTTCACCCCCCCTGTATCATCGATACGGACAAAGCTAGGGGTTTAGGTTTTCGATGACCTAGAGTAAGTATTAAAACAAGCTCAGCCTCAAAATTACATGACATTTGAACCAATAGTTTACGAGTTATGAGCGATCAAAGTTACACCATTTTGTCACTCACTGACTCACTCACTGACCGATCATCAAAAATCTAAGGTACTTCTAGCAAACTTAGAACCTTCAAATTTGGCACCAAGATAGGTTTTTAGCTACATGTAAAGGGAAAATTATAAAAACGGTAATAAATTATATACTTTAGTAAATAATATGAAACAAATTTATATTTGCGGTTTTACAAGAACATGGTATATGAATTTTGACTGCATTGTTAACTTTGTTCTTTGTTTATGTACAAAAAGCAAATATTTTTTATAGCAATTTTGTTTATTTATAAAAAGAAAAGAAAGAGACCTACAAAAAATAAATGAGATCCCACCAAAAACATTCAATGTAAAAAAAGCCAAGTCTCTCTATGCAATTCTTCCATCGTAAAAAGTTTTGAGATCGCATAGGAGCCAAGTCCTGTTCAACTTAATTTGTAATAATAAATCAATATTTTGTGACTATATCAATAGTTTTGTTTACATTACAATAATAGTGACTTGGCCATGAGCACAATAAGATACAAATATAAAGATACAGATACAAATAAAAATTTGGAGGAGTTGCAAGTAAATAATAAATAATATCAGGACACCTTAACCGACAGTCGGTATCATCCAAGATCAGTGAACTGCACATGCACTATGGCGCATGTTTAGTCCATAGTGATCTCAAATTCCAATAAGTTACTAAATCATGTCCATAATATATATAATATATAAATTCAACGGTATTTGCACGTAATTACAAGGAGCAAACGACCTTTAACTTGTGCTCATGGCTAAGTCACTGTTATTGTAATGTAAACAAAACTTTTGATATAGTCACAAAATATTGATTTATTATTACAAATTAAGTTGAACAGGACTTGGCTCCTATGCGATCTCAAAACTTTTTACGATGGAAGAATTGCATAGAGAGACTTGGCTTTTTTTACATTGAATGTTTTTGGTGGGATTGTTATATCACAACACGTTGGCGGAACCTAAAAAATATCGCGTGCCCTGCATGTCTATTGTATTTCGGCGCCATGCCTAAATCCTAAGCACTTGTTTATTTTTTACCCAACTGTGTACAGTTGGACCTTTCTGTCTATAGGAAGGGTTGGTTTTTGCAGAATTATCTCTTTAAGAGTTTAGGCTGTTCCCTAGTATAGTATATAGGTACCCAAAGTCAATAAAGCAATGGGACGGTATCAAGATTTAAATACGCAGTCCAACTGTGGCCGTTATCCTCCAACCGCATCTCTTAATTAATAAGGTGTCCTGTAATATTTAAATATACAGTAATATCCATTACCTTAATAATATCTACAACTATCTCAAACAGTTATCTAGATCTAATAAAACTACTTACCCACTTTTTTCTTAGTTTATGTAGGTCGTCACTTATTATATGTAGTTTTTATCTACTTATAGGTACCTTCTAAAACAAGATTTCATATTTTTCCTCCAATTCAAAATATAATTTGCTAAAATTAATAAATACAGTATCATTTGTAAGGTCGTGAGCAATCTTAATCATGGGCTACTACGCATCAATAGTGTCTAAAGAGTGACGTTTGGTATGTTCACCTTACGGTTTGATCAATTATCCAACCTTGAAGTAACGCTTGAATAACAATCGCGGAAACCGGAATGACGTACGGACAAACAACGCCCATTAATAACCCGTTAAAATATTTTATAATAAGTATTAATTCATAGGTCGTCGAATTATATTTTTTACTAGCTGTGCCCGCGATTTCTTTCGCGTGGATGACGAAACTTATCAATGAGTTTTTTGTGTAAAGTGCTATTTTTGTAGAACGTTATCTATCGAGCATACCTCTGACTAGTCTCATTCGCCTAGCGTGTCTCGATGTAGCAGAAAGAGATGGTCTCTTTCTGGAAGGCATCGTGTTATAAGTAAATCCGTATTAAAAATAAAGAAATCGTTATTTATTTTTATTTTATTTATTTTTAGATCTATTTTTATAGAAGAGCCCTAACACCTAGCGCCTACCTACAATTTTATGTCTATACCAATAAATAAGCAAAATCCCTAAAAACTAAACTCTAAACGAATGACTAATCCTACCTATGAGTACTAAAAATAACCTACATTACACACTATCAAATATACTACCTATACTTGAAATTAAAATCTATACGGTCTATGCCTTATAAAACGTAAATCTAAGTACCTACTTAATTAAAAAATTAAATAAACCTAATAACAGAAAATAAAATACCTACCTACCTAAATAAACCTATTTCTGATGATAACTAATCTAAACTCAATAAATAAGCAAAATCCCTAAAAACTAATATCTATACGAATGACTAATCCTACCTAACAGTATTATAAAATAACCTACGGTGACTACGTACACTATTAAATATACTACCTATATTTTAAAATTAAAATCTTTACCTATGACTTATAAAAATAAACCTAAATAACTCTACCCTAAAGGTGACGTAACCTACGACAAACTTATTATTTGCGGTTGGTACAGTAATCGGGTCTAGGGATAGAACCGCAAAATTAAGGTTGTTTTTATTGTTTATACTTTTCCGGGTAAAAACTACCCAGAGTGGTGCCCAGGATATTAAAGAATAATTATACCAAGTTTCATCGTAATCGAACGGGTAGTTTTTACGTGATGCCTGAACAAACAGACAGACAGACAGACAAAAAATTTTTAATCCCTTTTTTGGGTTCGGTGTCGGTCTAGTAACACCCCCGCCATTTATTTGTTTGATATTTTCAATGTACCTACAGAATTTTCACTTCTACAGATTTATTATAAGTATAGATATAGTTTGTTCGAAGGTTAGTTAAATGCTTTATGTTTAGACTAGCTGTGCCTGCGACTTCGTTCGCGTGGATGACGAAACTTATCAATGAGTTTTTAACCGCAAAATTTAGTTTGTTTTTTATTGTTTATACTTTTCCGGGATAAAAACTACCTAGTGTGGTGCCCAGGATAATAAAGAATAATTATACCAAGTTTCATCGTAATCGAACCGGTAGTTTTTGCGTAATACCTGAACAAACAGACAGACAGACAGACAAAAATTTTGTTAATCACACTTTTGGGTTCGGTTTCGGTTTAGTAACACCCCCCGCCATTTATTTTTTTGATATTTTCAATGTACAGAATTTTCACTTCTACAGATTTATTATAAGTATAGATACTTAATAGGGTTGCACACCAAAATATTCATCACCGGCTAGGATTCTTTAATCAAATATTCTAATTATAATTTTAAATCTAGCAAGTTCAATGTTAATGTTGTGAATACTGGTTTAAATTTATTTTTATATGACACTAGTTGATCCAGTATCTAAATTAAGTTGCTAACCTTTTATTTTATGCCTATATTGCAGACATACATACATTACTTACTGGGAAGCTAAGTCTCCGTCTACGTAGAATTACGCACGTACGACATACAATCGAGTAATAGATAAACGATTCATCCGGAATACCTTTAACGCGAAGAGTATTAATGGTATTCCGGATAAATCGTTAATTTTCACGTTTCTAAACGTAAAGATTCCTGTGAAAAATATGCATTCTATCAACATTTTGCTTGTAAACAAGTATCCCACACAACAAACACAGGACATAAACAGAAAACGTCTCCATACTGTGCGCGCACTCGGAGCAAAATGTACGGCTACATCAATTTGTTTAAAATGAAAACTTTCTATTGCATCGCAACAACTTTCGCGATTTTTGTCATGTTCTATATAAATAACACCAGCTACATAAAAAAAACTAAAGTGGAAGAATTGCCAATTGCCAGTGCTAGAGCAAGACCTGCTGAAACGACTACAGAGCCCGTTGAGTTTTATCTTAAAAGGCCGGCTACGAGGACTAAATATATCTTGCTTTGGACAGATCCTCATAAGTTTCCTTACATTTATTTTGGCGAGGGTAACAGTATATTTAAAGACAAAAAATGTAAGTATGTAAATTGTTACGTCACAGGCAATAGAGAAATTCTAAGAGATGTTAGTTATTACGACATCATTGCCTTCAATGGACCTCAACTACTGACCATAATAACGAACGACGACTGGCCGAAAACGAGATCTCCACGTCAAAAATATGTGTACACAAATATCGAAGCAGCCACTAACTATCCGCTATGCAGTAAAACCTGGAATAATTATTTTAATTGGACTTGGACTTATAAATTGGATTCGGACGCTATTTGGGGATACATTGTTGTAAAAAATAGCACTAATCACGTAATTGGGCCAAAAACTTATGTTGATTGGATAAATGTCGATGAAATGGATCCTATAAACGAAGACGAAAAAAGGAAACTCGGTTCCAAAAGCGTAGCAGCCGCTTGGTTTGCATCAAATTGCAACACGTTAAGTAAAAGAGAGGACTTCGTTATCAAATTGTCAATTTATTTAAATGATTATAATTTGAACGTCGATACTTATGGTGCATGCGGAACATTACAATGTCCAAAACCATATATGGATCGGTGCCTTGAGGAGCTACAAAGAAAATATTATTTTTATTTTGCCTTTGAGAATGCTATCGCTGAAGATTATGTTACGGAAAAGGTTATACACGCTCTTAATCATTACACTGTGCCTGTAGTTTTCGGAGGTGCCGATTATAGCAGGTAAGACTCGAATATACAAAGATATAGAAGTAATAGCCGCGAGACTGATGAGTTATAAACTCTGGTTACATTTTTTTCAGGTTTTTACCACCTGGTTCTTACCTGAACGCTTACGCATTAGGACCAAAAGAACTAGCTAAAGAGATGTATGATATAATTGAAAATCGCGAGTTGTACTACAGGTTCTTTAGATGGCGAAAGTACTACTCTTATCATTTTCGACATGAGAGCCCGGACACTGACGACTATTGCCGATTCTGCGAAATGGCAAACGATGACGTTCTCATGGAACAAGTTAGTACTTATGAAAACTTCACTTCTTGGTGGACACCTGCAGGGATCTGCCAATTAATTAGGCATTATTAATAGACTCTTATCCATATCCATACTAAATTACAAATACAAAATTACTTCTTCTGGCAGTCTGTCTTCCTGTTTCGCTACCACAGTTAAACCGCTGAACAGATTAAGATGAAACTGGATATGGGATAAGCTTCGATCCTGAGAAAGTAGTATGCTACTTTTTACGGAACAGCGGGCAAATGCTAGTTTAATAAAAGTAAAAATGTTTGTTTCCCCGCAGACACTAGTCCGATAATAAAAAGTATTATCTATACATATAATAAATCTGTAGAAAAGTCATTTTTGTACATTGAAGAAATTGAAAAAAAAAAATAGCCAGCGTGTTAAAGGATTACTAACAGAACCCATTTCCATCATTTTTGAAATTTTTGTCTGTTTGTCTGTTTGTCTGTTTGTTTGTGCACACATCACGTAAAATCTACGAATTCAATGCAGACAATGTTTATATACAAAAATTATACACAACTTGAGGTATAACTTAGTTTTTGTTTCATCGAAATCGGTTCACTCTATCAGAAGATATGATTAATTTAGTGAGTTCAAGAAGTAAAATATTACAACACGCAATTCAGTACAGTAATTGCATAACAACTCTCTTTTGCAGGGGGTCAGATTTTATGTTACAGTATCAAACATAAACTACTTAATCGAATGGTGTAAAAAATTGAGAGGTTGTTTTCAAGAAATCGTAGATGGTTGTTAGCTATGTTGAAACATGCTATTGAATCTAGCTGATAAGGGGAGGAGCTTTAAATTTCCAAAATCATTTTCTCAACTGCACACATAAATTGGCATTATTGACAGATAAACAAGAGGGTAACCATGGCAGACTGAGGTAGCCATAGCAATCTTAAATTTGATTAGTACCTATATTTTAGTGAACTAGCTATCGAAGTAAACAGCTTGGCGGTTGAACGATTGGAAATGAGTGATCTTGCTGCAAGTTCAAATCCGGTTGTTAATGTTTGTATTTTTTTTCATGCGTCCATTTTCTTATATAAGTTTGAATTTTTTGATACCCAAGTTCAAATCTCAGTAGAGATAACTCTTTTTGTGTTCTACTAACGTATCTTTTTTAAGTAAAAAAATATTTGTAACATTTTGTTGTATTTTTAGTCGCAATAAACGACATCTTTAAGTCGTGAATTTTTTCTCAACCGATATATAAACTTACAATTATTTAGTGTTTGTATTTACTAATCTCCGTAGGTAAGTTTGTTCCTCATTGCTGATCATGGAGGAACAAACGTGCATGGCATGTACCGTAAAGTGATTCAGGCGTAAATGTCCTGGCCATTTGCTTGGAAATTTACGCATTCGCTGACTTGAAAACGTAAGCTTCCCCATAGATCACTTTATAGTTGGTTAAAAACTTTAATCCACTTTTAAACTATTTTTCCAACATAATGTGTAATTGTTTTCTATTGGTCATCTATATTATATTCCATGGACAAGATCTTTTTGTATTTGTTATTTATTTTCTTTTACCCAAAAACCCAATGATATTTTTATCACACAATCTTTAGTATGTACTACCTCTTTAATATTCTTTAAAAGGTAGCTTGCTTTTCATGTAGGTTTTTATGTGTACATGATATTTTATTTATGTGTTTAAATTTCATAAAGTTTTTGTACCCTATTACCGGAAGGTTGGGCCAAAACCCTAAATAAAATAAACTTTCTATCGCATTCTCTACATTTTAAAATATATACGTACGGTATTTAAGCCTTCACACCTCACTTCACATCACCTTATGCTGCACCTTACACTTAATAAAGCGAATTGTACAGGATACAGCCTCTGACTGTAATCAGGGGAGAATGAGATTGTCCTTGGACAGCTATTACTTAATCTTTCCAAACAAATAATTTTAAACACAGTTTTGGTAATTCTGCCACTGCGCCTCTCAAACCGTACGTCAACTTTTTGTAACTACCTCCTCTTTCAGTTTCATGGGTCTGATGTCAGTCACTGCCTATCTGATATCCACTCTCAATTTAACGGCGTAGTTCAATTTCGAGGTTTCGCACCAAAACCTCGCGTCCTTTAGTCTCACTAGGGACTACGGTACCAACGAGAACTATAGCATAAAAAATGGACTAATTTGTTTTTATGGATTCGGTTTTTGGGTGCCCTTTGCCATTTACTGCCTAGAGCGACAGCTGCTTTCACTTTAACTCAGAGTTGGCGCTGCCAGTAGACTCAATACCAAAACATTGACCTTCAATTATTGTAACCAACTGGGTAAAGCACAAAAGAGAAAACATACTACATATATAAAAGAGTCAGTTCAAAACTGCCCAAGGTAGACATATTTTGGACATTGACATCGAAAGCCAGCATGAAAATTATAATTTTTTCTCACGGTTCTGGACTTGGAAGATAAATCTAAAATTTTTAAACAAAGTAGCATCAAAACCAATCCTTAAAATTTTTAGAGGTAAGCTAATTATATAATTATGACGATGGCACTTTTTTATTTTGAGACTTTATACAAACAGCAACATTTGTGACAAAATTTACTCGGCAGTAGGCAGTTCGTGTTAGTGGCCCTCTATATCACAGTCAAATATTTATTCATAAAGATGAATGATAGGTATATAAGCGAACAACGTCGCGGGTACAGCTAGTGTGATAATAAAAGTGGTTAATAAACAAACTCGTTTAAATTTTTCCTTCGATTTATTAAAACTTAAAAATCCTAATATTTTTACAATTATTTACACCTTACAACTAATAGTTCTCTTGTGACAAAACTGGTTCTAAGTACTATAGGTCGTCTGTAAACTTTCGGGTTCGCACGTTGAACCAGAGAGGTAATGAACCCCAGAATCTCGATCGGGATGCTAAGTCTGAACTCATCACAGACTCTTTGTTAATTTCTAAATATTCCATTTTGCTTGCTGAAGTCGCCGGCTCCCAGTTAAACGGGACTGGCACAGGTTTGTTGGGGTTCCTTAAAACAATAATTTTGATGTTAGTTAACAAGGAATCTCAAAAAACGCCCGCCGGTGAACAAGCGTGGTGATCAATGCTCGTGCTAACACGATGAAGCGAATCACGCAATTACAAAATCACTCAATACCGAATATCGCAATCACGCTATACCGAATATCGAAAAGACGAAAGCACGCTATATCGAATATCGCAACCACGAAATTACGCGAGTACGAATTCTTACATATATTATTATAAATGAGAATTTGGTACGGAGTTGTTAAGGATTTACCTTGGGCTGAAATTTTGTAAACTGGCTCTATACTAAACTTACTCTTTAACCCTTCCGGATAGTTATTGCCTTTCCATAACACCCTGTATATTTAAAGATTCATCAGAGTGGTTCTAATTAATATTAATCTAGGTCAAAATGTTTTATTTCAATGTGATTATACTTTGATTGTAATGTGTTTTGTGCATCAAATAAGTAAATAAATAAGGGAAATGTAATCCTTCACGAATGTATTCACATCTAAAATAAGTTAGATTTGGCATTGATCTGTCGGCTCATTAACCGACTTCATAAAGAGGTGATTCTCAATTCACATGACTTGTAAAAAATTTAAAATAATATATTTGGTTTGTAATACAATAGAGTTGGTACCTACTTATATGACATTGCTACAAATTACATGCTATATAATAGGGAAATGCTGATAAAACCTTATAAAATAAATAAGGAGACGTGTTTTTAATTGCTTCTGATGTCGTTTCAAATTGAGGTTTATAATTTAAATTTTATTATAATTACGTGGGTGGGACGGTTTAACATTATATTATAGTGACATTTTTCAATCCTGGACACAAAAAGTGGGGTGTATATGTTTGACGTATCTGTGTATATGCTTGACGTGTCTGTGTATATGTGTGTCTGTTTGAGGTACTTTAGCTCCTAAACGAGTGGACCGATTACAAAGCATTTTTTTGAAGTTGGTATTATCGGTTCTTGACTATGATTTATGAAGACCTGTTCAGGATTTTGATTTATAACTGAGCGAAAAGAAAGGTCACGTCGTTTACCTGCTTATATTCTTATTAATACAAGAGTAATCTATCCTAACTTCTACCAATAATTAAATTCAAATCAAGCAGTACAATGATTTACATCATAGTATCAATTGAACTTACCCTGTCGTAGCGAAGTTAGTCCACAGAGTAATGATGGTGTCACTAATTTTGATATCTTCTGGCGTCTCTGGATGAAGGAGGAAACCGATTGGGAACAAATGCATCAGCTCATCAGCGTGGCAAACACCTGAAACAAAACATTTAATTAAATATAATATTTAAACTTGGGCATCCAAGTTTATGCCATGACAAGCGAATCGAAATTGAAATTGGTTCTGAAGTTAAACCGTTAAAGTTTAATACACAAGCAGACTGATTTCGCATTTATATTAGGATGCAAGTATTGATTGTCACAGCATTAATCTGGTCCTTTCTAGTTCTCGCTAACCTCTTGCCAAAATTCATGAAAATCTGTGGTTTTCTATCCGTGAAACAGATGGATACACAAGGGAACATTATGGGAAACTCATTAAAATAAATAACATTTTAACACAGCTTAATTCTATATACTTTCTTGTATTTTTAATTTTATAGCACTGACGCCTTACCGTAATCTCCCTTTTTGTCGCCAAAGATCTGTGAAAAGCTATTTGTAGCTCTGTAGGATAGTTCGTACAGGTAAACAGGATTCTTTGTGTAGCTGAACACCTTCTCAACTGCATCTACAGCCGGGTACGCAAAATACGAATCTGAATACATCTAGAAACAAAACACAATGGTTTAATCTACATTTTCTTTTATCCATCTCTGTTACAAAAACTACTAAAATAATATCCCTAAATGGTTAGAAAGAGGTTAAAATATAAGAGGCTTAATAGCGTTATCAAAATGTATCAAAAATAAATTGTCGTCTACCCTATTTTGTAAAACGTAGCCAGTCGAAATACTTAATTAGCCGGATAAGTAAAGAAGCATCTATTTCACTCTATAAAAATCTTAATTTATCTATGTGTACTTTAGTTATAAGTACTAATTATGAAAATTTAAAAGAAACTAGACACGCTTATTGACGCTAATGTACTCCTAAACGTTTAAAGTGTATTTACCACTTATTGTAAAGGATACAGCATCATTTACTAAGTTTTATTGCAACCAAATGGCCGTATTATATTTAGGTATGAATAAAATTACTAATATGTTACGACGACCTACACCTTGAAAACTCGACCACGGGAGTTTTCAAGTTGTCATGGGTGGGTGTGTTTTTAGAGCAAGCACTTGACTTTAATGTTTGTGAAACTCCGGGCGCGACACAGGGTCACAGTGATTTAAATTCATAGCGAGAGCGATCCTGCCACGTTTTTTAAAACATACTTCATACATAATTAATAAAACTTACTTCCAAGATTCCATTCATCATGGCCCCTTCATCATTGTCATTCAGATATTTTTGTCGTATACTTTCAGTGATTGCTTCAGCGTATGGCGAGTTCTCGTAGTAGAAAGTAACCGGGGCTATAGTCTCGAAAGCCGATATAAATTCATTGTATCTGCTTGTGTTTGCAGTTATCCCTAAAAATTAAAACACTTAATATTAACTTATCTAATGCTTCATAAGTTCTTAATGCAAAACATTGAATAAGTTAAATAAAACACTTAAAAGGTGTTGAAAACACAATGATTCTGTCATTAACGAGTTCGTACGTGAATTATCCAAATTGCACATGATATTGCATGGGTTTTACATTCTATTATTTCGTAAGTTGGTCCACTAAGTATTAGTGCAGCGCTGCAAATGTACCTCACTTGCAAAAAGACACTTACTATTGGTGCGGAAGCGATAACAGTGACGTCTGTCTGTTGCAATCCTAGATCGTGCAAAGTTTTCGCGATGTGTCGTACATATTACCTAAGGTCAATGACTAACTGTCGGGGTAGTACCGAGCCACGGCCAACGGCAAGGCTTGTGCCTCGCCTGCAAGAGTGGTGGCTCTAGTACTACCTTTTTGGAAATTAATATAAAAATCCTGACTTTTATATGAAATATTGCCTACCTATCATTATTTACATAGATTTAACGATTTAACAATCAAATACTTTTAGGACAGTCAAAATAATATTTTTGTCATTGATATGTGACTTACCTACTATGGACTTAAAAAAATATCTAAATTTAAATATTGGACTATTTGGATATATTTTATAGACTACAATTACAATCAATACATTACGATTCATGATCAAGACCTAATGTCAACTTATACTTTTACTAATAAATTTTACTATTAATATTGAAATATCTAGTAACTTACAAACTGACTTCAAGCATCCCTCATCCCTGTTGAGTCCTGTCATCCAGGGCACGGCGGGCACGTTAGGAGTTTTGCGAGGACTCCTCCTCAGGAAAGCCCCGGGAAGGTCTGGCTCCACGACAGCTTTAAACGGGGTCATTGGCTCGTAGTCCCACGCCTAAAACGTCATAGTTAATGTTACCTTGTAATTAATAGATACTCTATAGATAATACGACGACGTAAGCATAGCATTGTGAGTAGTTAAATATATGCATAAGCGAACGTGTTTGCATCTATGTAATTTTTAGGTAGAATTTTAAACACGATTTTTAGGGTTCCGTACCCAAAGGGTAAAACGGGACCCTATTACTAAGACTCCGCTGTCTGTCTGTCCGTCTGTCTGTCTCCAGGCTGTATCTCATAAACCATGATAGCTAGAAAGCTGAAATTTTCACAAATGATGTATTTCCGTTGCCGCTATAGCAACAAATACTAAAAACCACATAAAATGAATATTTAAGGGGGCTCTCATACGACGGTGGTACGGAACCCTTCGTGCGCGAGTCCGACTCGCACTTGGCCAGTTTTTTTTATTATTTTCCTTAGCTACGCAGGTGTGTATGGTTTGTGAAATAGCTAGTATTTAGTTATATTTCTCAAAGCACCGATACTCTTTATTGCAACTGATTTTATATCATCAAATCAAGAATTAAGAATAAATATAAAGTTGTGTAAAGAGGAAATGCCGTTGCCCGGCAGTGGGACAGTTCTGGAACTAATTAATAAAATAATAATTACTCAAACTGACATACATAAAATAGGAACTCAGTATTGATGATATCGAAGCTATCTTTTGTGCGAAGACAGCTTATCATTTTTTCTGAAGGCGCCTGAGGACAATCCAGGAACTTGGCTAGGCGGAAGGCGTTTCTCAGAGATTCACCAGGGGCTGCCTCGGCCCATGGCACAAGAGCTGTACCTGACTCAGATATAGCTTTGTGGAAAAGACCTGAAATATACATCAAAATGTAATGTTGCCATTCAGAACACGGAAATCATATCTATACATATAATAAATCTGTAGAAAAGTCATTTTTGTACATTGAAGAAATTGAAAAAAAAAAATAGCCAGCGTGTTAAAGGATTACTAACAGAACCCATTTCCATCATTTTTGAAATTTTTGTCTGTTTGTCTGTTTGTTTGTGCACACATCACGTAAAATCTACGAATTCAATGCAGACAATGTTTATATACAAAAATTATACACAACTTGAGGTATAACTTAGTTTTTGTTTCATCGAAATCGGTTCACTCTATCAGAAGATATGATTAATTTAGTGAGTTCAAGAAGTAAAATATTACAACACGCAATTCAGTACAGTAATTGCATAACAACTCTCTTTTGCAGGGGGTCAGATTTTATGTTACAGTATCAAACATAAACTACTTAATCGAATGGTGTAAAAAATTGAGAGGTTGTTTTCAAGAAATCGTAGATGGTTGTTAGCTATGTTGAAACATGCTATTGAATCTAGCTGATAAGGGGAGGAGCTTTAAATTTCCAAAATCATTTTCTCAACTGCACACATAAATTGGCATTATTGACAGATAAACAAGAGGGTAACCATGGCAGACTGAGGTAGCCATAGCAATCTTAAATTTGATTAGTACCTATATTTTAGTGAACTAGCTATCGAAGTAAACAGCTTGGCGGTTGAACGATTGGAAATGAGTGATCTTGCTGCAAGTTCAAATCCGGTTGTTAATGTTTGTATTTTTTTTCATGCGTCCATTTTCTTATATAAGTTTGAATTTTTTGATACCCAAGTTCAAATCTCAGTAGAGATAACTCTTTTTGTGTTCTACTAACGTATCTTTTTTAAGTAAAAAAATATTTGTAACATTTTGTTGTATTTTTAGTCGCAATAAACGACATCTTTAAGTCGTGAATTTTTTCTCAACCGATATATAAACTTACAATTATTTAGTGTTTGTATTTACTAATCTCCGTAGGTAAGTTTGTTCCTCATTGCTGATCATGGAGGAACAAACGTGCATGGCATGTACCGTAAAGTGATTCAGGCGTAAATGTCCTGGCCATTTGCTTGGAAATTTACGCATTCGCTGACTTGAAAACGTAAGCTTCCCCATAGATCACTTTATAGTTGGTTAAAAACTTTAATCCACTTTTAAACTATTTTTCCAACATAATGTGTAATTGTTTTCTATTGGTCATCTATATTATATTCCATGGACAAGATCTTTTTGTATTTGTTATTTATTTTCTTTTACCCAAAAACCCAATGATATTTTTATCACACAATCTTTAGTATGTACTACCTCTTTAATATTCTTTAAAAGGTAGCTTGCTTTTCATGTAGGTTTTTATGTGTACATGATATTTTATTTATGTGTTTAAATTTCATAAAGTTTTTGTACCCTATTACCGGAAGGTTGGGCCAAAACCCTAAATAAAATAAACTTTCTATCGCATTCTCTACATTTTAAAATATATACGTACGGTATTTAAGCCTTCACACCTCACTTCACATCACCTTATGCTGCACCTTACACTTAATAAAGCGAATTGTACAGGATACAGCCTCTGACTGTAATCAGGGTAGAATGAGATTGTCCTTGGACAGCTATTACTTAATCTTTCCAAACAAATAATTTTAAACACAGTTTTGGTAATTCTGCCACTGCGCCTCTCAAACCGTACGTCAACTTTTTGTAACTACCTCCTCTTTCAGTTTCATGGGTCTGATGTCAGTCACTGCCTATCTGATATCCACTCTCAATTTAACGGCGTAGTTCAATTTCGAGGTTTCGCACCAAAACCTCGCGTCCTTTAGTCTCACTAGGGACTACGGTACCAACGAGAACTATAGCATAAAAAATGGACTAATTTGTTTTTATGGATTCGGTTTTTGGGTGCCCTTTGCCATTTACTGCCTAGAGCGACAGCTGCTTTCACTTTAACTCAGAGTTGGCGCTGCCAGTAGACTCAATACCAAAACATTGACCTTCAATTATTGTAACCAACTGGGTAAAGCACAAAAGAGAAAACATACTACATATATAAAAGAGTCAGTTCAAAACTGCCCAAGGTAGACATATTTTGGACATTGACATCGAAAGCCAGCATGAAAATTATAATTTTTTCTCACGGTTCTGGACTTGGAAGATAAATCTAAAATTTTTAAACAAAGTAGCATCAAAACCAATCCTTAAAATTTTTAGAGGTAAGCTAATTATATAATTATGACGATGGCACTTTTTTATTTTGAGACTTTATACAAACAGCAACATTTGTGACAAAATTTACTCGGCAGTAGGCAGTTCGTGTTAGTGGCCCTCTATATCACAGTCAAATATTTATTCATAAAGATGAATGATAGGTATATAAGCGAACAACGTCGCGGGTACAGCTAGTTATACAAATAAAAGTACAACAAAATCTAAAAATAAACCCAAAACAAATGTTCTATCTCAATATAAATGATATTGTGTTCCCGTAGTGACCACCAACCACTTTCACATTCAACCACAATAGTCAGGTCTTTGACCTCACAATGGCGTCGGCCGCGAAGTATATCTTGGTAATCAATCAATTGATCACTCCTCGTAGACTTCAATATTTACTGAAGAAAGTTAATCATTTTCCTCAATATATCTCGGGAAATTACCGACTTATTGCTTCATGTATTATTGAACGAACTTAATTATTTTATCATTTTATTGGGTTTTATGCTAGACAGGTTTCTCTTTGGAGCAATTATAGCATTAATTCATTGCGTACAACATGAAATAGGCAGCATTGCCAAGACTTCTAAAACTTAAGTAATTAAGTATTTTTCCATTTATCTTTCGTGGGGCATATTATTAACTGTAAAAGATAGTTAACGGTTGATTATTATTGGAGTAGCCCAACCTGGGCCCATCATCCTGAACCTTAGAAAAAAAAGTTGTTTACTATCTTCTACAGGCATTCATTTTAGTAGTACCTGCACTGGTTTCCGACAGCATGTGGTAGTGGACGCTGGCCCCACCAGCGCTCTCCCCGAATATGGTGACGGAGTCCTTATCACCGCCGAAGCTTTCTATGGTCTTCTGGATAAACCGCAGCGCCTCCTGCTGGTCCTTAAGACCGTTGTTACCAGGACAATGCTCATCTTGCGTGGATAGGAAACCGAGGGGACCTGGCAGAAGAAATCTTATAAATAAGGGCTATGTATGTGACGGATGATGATGAAATGTCATTTATACCCAGATTATATTCTAAAGCTATCTTAATAACTATCATAAATCATAATATGTCCAGACATCATGAACTTAGGTCAGTGTTTAGGTCTTTTAAAGAAAAATCAGACTGTTCTGTCTTCACAGTTGGAATTCTTGAGATGCAAATGGCGTTACATTTATTAACAATAAATCCCTTTCTAGAATATATTAGACGTACTGACTAACCCATGTTGAACTAACTTAGCATTGAGAAAATTTGGCTGTAACAAAACAATAGGTGTGAGAAAATCCCAATAACGTAGGTTTCTTACCCAATCTGTAGTTGGTAGCAACAAATATAACATCTCTGTCTAGAAGGAACTGCGGTCCATACATGTCTGTGGTCGCGTCCCCACACATCCACCCGCCGCCGTGGAAAAACACCATGACTGGCAACAGACTGGTATCGGAGACATCCTGCAAAAAATATACTCAATTACTATTATAATTTAGAAAATTATGAATATGTCGACATCAATTTGGACTGGTTTATCCAGATTCTATAAGAACGAATGGAATCTTTAAGTTTTTCGTAAGAGTTATTTTTAACTATACGGTTTTTATTTGTAACTCTTTTATCTATTTATACGTACGTTGTTTCTGGTGGGTGTATATATATTTAGGTATAGACAGTCTTCCTGGCCCACGATTTCTTCCTGTCGCACGTACGGGTTTCTCTGCACACATACGGGGCTCACTGTGGAGGCATTCAGTGTGTTTTCCCATCTGTCTATTGGTATCGGTGCCTGTTGAAAGAAAGCTTTTTGTTACAACTATTCTGAATACTTCATAGCATACAAATTATTAGATAGCTTATTATATAGTACAATTCGCAATCGCATGCAATTGTTTCTTAAAATTATTGCGTTATGGATCATAAAGTATTTTATGTATTTACTAATAATTAGTTTAAATAACATGTAATTTTGTTGTTTTTCCCACAAGGTAATACTTAGGAAAATCTAGTTTTTCAAAAATTATTAAAACTGTGCAAATGGGAGTTTATCACTTTTTTTGTTAATCTTTTTATTTGGTTTGAAAATATATCTTGTTGATTTCCCTAAATTCATTTTAAATACGCGCTATAAGTTAAATAGAGAAACCTAAAAATAAATCATAATGGATATGGCTACTATAAGTTGATTATAACATAGTTTTTGACTAACGATACATAAATGTACCTTAGTCATGCCATTTAATAAATAAAGAGCACACGTGGAATATCGCATAATGATAGACAAATTAGTCATGCCCGCTGCACACAAGAATACTTGTTTGTTACAATTTGTCAATCTATAACGAACAATTTTCCTACCGTATACTTTTATTTCCATATAATTTACATAACAAGATAATGATAACCTTTACTTTTATTTGAAGTCTGTCTAGGTACCTATGTCTGTCTAAAACTCAGCTTGGTTCCATTCTTTGTGGTTTTTATTTTTAATTGTATCCTAAGGAAAATTTTACAAATTAACATTTTAAAAGTAGGTATGTGTGGTGTAAAACTGGCACTTTTGCTATGGTTGGATTCTTGGGTCAGTGATTGGTATTTAGTCTAGGGAGTACAGTAGCTTCCAATGTCAGTGTCTGGACAACACCCAGGTGTTTAAATGGTTAAGCGTCCTCAAAAATAGGGGTGTTACAGTTTAACATGCCCGTCTGTCTGTGTTTCTGTCTCAAGCATCGTAGCTCCTAAACGAATGGGCCGATTACTATGGTACAGTTTTTTTTTTAAAGCTGACGGGTTCTTTTTCTGTTCTTAGATATAAGATCTGATCAGCATTTTAAAAGTTATCTGTATTTTTCTCACATTTAATTTGGCATGTCTCAGTTGCAGAAAGTCACGCAGACTTTAAGGCGTGATAACATTCGACAATATTAAACAATCTGTGTAACTGAAAAACCTGAGAGATTCATAAAACAAAAAAAATAAGTAGTCATGTTATCGTTAACTAGAAACCTACACTTTAAATATTATCCATTAGTGCTAAGAATGTTAATTCCTTCTATTTATTAGGATAGTATATGTGGTACTGTTCCTATTTTATTGTACCTAGGTAAAGAATCTACCTATGTCTGATGAATATTGAAGATCAACGAAATAAATTAATAGCAATAATCTATACTTATAATAAATCTGTAGAGAGGTCAATTCTGTACATGAAATATATTTTCAAAATAACTATCAGGGGGTGATTAGTGATCGATACTGATACCAAAAAAGCAATCAGTAAAATTTTTGTCTGTCTGTCTGTATGTGCCTTATAGAAACAAAAACTACTCGACGGATTTTAACGAAACTTGGTAGAATTATTCTTCATACTCCTGGACAGGTTATGGTATACTTTTTATCACGCTACAATCAATAGTAATAAGTTCGTCATTCATTGATAAGTTTCGTCATCCACGCGAACGAATTCGCTGGCACAGCTAGTTATTATTATATTATTTCTTTTGTCTTGCAGTAGAACTGCTTACTTAGTTTCCTAACTATTTAGAATACTCACATCCAATTGGTAGACCGCTATAAAAAGTTACCACAAAACACAACAACTATAACGTTAAGCGTTATTTAGTATCGTTGTTGTCACCTTTACTACGTTTAGAAGGTTTTTCATATGTTATGGTAAACTTAAGATTTTAAAATCTTTTTTGCTGATAGAGCTACGTTATCGTGTGACATTAGGCAAGTTTTGTGAATAATTAATTGCACATTAACGTAGAAAATCGACTTCAAAAGTAAGTGATAAAACATTTCAAATCATAAAAGAATCAATGAAAAACTATAAACACGCATTTCGTGCCGAAAAAAAATTGAGCGTTGCCCGCGGTTTCCCTAACGTCATTATCAGAGCCAGACCTGACAACCATGGGACAACCTGGGTATAATTTAATTTCAAAGAATTTTTCAAATCGGTCCAGGCGTTTCCGAATAATCGGAATAAAATAAAGATTACAAGATAAAGATTAAACATCTTGTTCTTTTTCATGTTGGTTATATGTAGATCAAGGAATAGTCGCGGACTTGTCTTTCATAATGCAAATCATCACCCCATAATTTTAACACTATTAACTTAAAGCCGTGTAGTAACACCAAAAGTGTAAAATGTACTCAATGCACTAACTAAACAAAGACTACCTGACCTGGATGGTCCTGACCTCTGTGACAAAAGGACAAAATGATTACTTAGAACATGGGAATATTTAGGTACTACAATTATACACAATCCTTTATATATACTATACAATACATTGCGGGTGATCGTGGTATCAGTATTGTACCAGACAACACTATTGCACCACAACTCTTAATAAACAACAAATGGTCTTAAAAAATACCGTATCCGGAGAAAACGATAACATTTGCTAAGGTAAGTCTTAATGACTAATTATGATGGAACGAATTAAAAAAAAACCTTTAACGACGTATTAACCTTAATATAGAATGCATTAGGCCTTTTATATTTATGTAATTACGATGTTTCGATAGTATTAGCTATCGTTAATAACTTAATAAGCATAGCATTTAAGTTTCAGGTTTTATTTACTACGCTTGCTCATTCTACGTGAGATTTTATTTGATCTTAAAATTGCTCTGTAATGAAAATAGATTTATATTCTTTTGTTTAGAAGATAGGATCAGAGACAGTCACAGAGATACACAGACAAACAGACAGACAGTACCTATAAAAGCCAGGATGGTAATTTTTAACACCTCTGTATTGCTTCAGGGATTAATAAAGCAATATTAAAGTTACGCAATAGTTTTAACATTTTGCAATTTTAAGAAATTTGCTCAAAAAGGATTTTATTCTCCTTTTCATTTCGCATAGGATATATATAGGTACTGATTTAAATTCATTAAAATGCAACAGATTTACACCTAATTTCTATGTTATTTTTATTGTGCGAATATTAATTAATTTTACTATAAAAATACCTTAAATCTGAGGTCTCCAACAGGCGGGAGTGCGTAAGGGATGGCAGTGTAGGCACTGATCTGCCTTCCTCCTCGTGTGGTCATGTAGTACCCAGCTACGTCACCGAGCGGCGTACGCACCACCGGCGCCTTCTCCCCATTTACATCACTTAACGTTAAAATAAAATTTAAAGTTACAAATATCGAAAAAAACTTCCACATTTTTCTTAAGAAATAAATTAAACTTGTTTGGCTTGATCGCTCGCAGATGATCGCGCCGCCTCGAAAGCAAAAACGAAATGAAAACAAACGCCAGAGTCTCAGGTTTTATAATATAGCTACGTGTGATTCTAAGCAAATTAACTTACACTGATGTATCACGTTACGATGTGGCTTTTCCTACGACACCTGGTTTGAAGGAAAACATTAAATATGCATTAATATTTTCCTTCCGATTTGACTTGAGTTATGACGTAAAACGTAATAATATATGATTTTTAAGCAAAGTTAATCAATTTTAATTTATGTGTAAAAAATATATCTGCTTCAAGGTACAATAAGGTAATTTTAGTTAGGTCATTGGTCGATAAGCGATTGGCGTTTAAACCATGATGCGTGTTGATGCAATACGCATCACTGGTATTAATGGCTGGAAAAGCGGAGTATTGTATTATAGCCTCATTTTTACTATGCTTACTTAACTATACTTATGTATCTCCTTCGATTCTTACTTCAGAAGTAACTATGACTGTTGCGTTTTTACAGCTAAACACTATAACAGCATCCTTGTTTTTTTTCATACTTGTTTTGTTTTGGTTACCGGTAGAGAAACTTTCGAGAAATTAAACGTTATTTAGTAGAAGTGTTTATCTACCCCACAAAAGGAAGGCAGAAAGTAAGGATAAAATACCTTACTTACTAGATAAAACGACAGATGTGATAACCCTTTTCCTTAAGGTACCAGGGGCCCGATGCCGCTATTTTAAGTCAGTGAGTGGCGGGTTAATAAACATTCCAGTGTACTTGTTATTGTGCCTAATTTTCGTATTCATATAATTTTAGTTTAATGACAAATGTACACCTACTTGCCACTGTTGTCATTGTAGGATTGCAAGTGACTGTTCTTATTGCATTATTCATCTAAGTCAGATAGTACAGTTATAAAGCGCTATAATCTAAGTAAGAAGGTAATGACTGGAATCCCCGTCTATCTTCAACGTACAGTTAGTAGCTGTAAGATTTTTTCGTGCCCCTTATTATCTAAGGTAAGCGGTCAGATTCACCGTGTTATGAAATAATGCATAGATAAAATATCTTCGTGATCTACGGGCTATCCGTTGGTAAAATTGGGGGTACTCTGAGGGTTTTATTACTATTATTTAACATTATATTTGCTGCCGAAAACAAACACCAACTAACAATAGCTGAAGCTTTCTCAACTTGAACCACAGCCGCCACATTCTGACACCATTATTTATTTTTATGTTGCGTTGCACAACATAGGAACCTTCCGGAGGAAACGGAATTAAATATTAATTATTCATAGATATCTTTAGACAGTTATGACGTCTGTAAAGCAGTAAAACCAGTTCAACTTATAGGATTTTTTATCAATATCAACATAACAACCTTAAACTTAGCTTTACAACATAATGTAGTTTAGTGTTTGGTGTCAAAGTCACTTTGTTAGCCTGGATTCAAACCTGAACCTTGTGCATACGAATAAGGCCATTCGCTACCACGAGAAACCAAATTCTATACCCTTGAGAGATGTTTTTTTTGTCCAGTATGATTTTCTAAGAAATTCGCTATGCATTCTGAAAGAATTAAAAAAAAAGTCCTTCATACTAAAAATATTTTAATTACTGCGTGTAACACAGTACCTAAATAATGCTGTCGTAGAGACGCCATATTTTTTTTTTGTTTCCCCGTGGTTCTCCGGTAAAGGGCAAAGACCCTGTTGATTAGGTACCTGGCAGGAGTCGGAATGATGTAGGAAATGAAGTTTACTTCTCTAAAAATAAATAAATTTTGCTAGAGATGTTCAAAGATATTTACCAAATCAGAGATAACCATTTACTCAATACTCAATACTCAATACTCAATATCTTTATTGTTTTTCCATAATGTACAAAGGTGAAATTAATGGTGGAAACATGGTGGAAACAATTATGGGCCCTGTTGGGCACAACAATACAATAGATGTACCTACCTAATAATACATATTAATTTACAATGTAGCTAATTAACAAAATTTTATAAACTAGATATAATAATAACAATAACATAACACAAATACAACTATAATGACAATATGCTTATTCTAAATTATTTATCTGTAAGGAATTCGTTAATAGTGTAGTAGCTTTTATTTTGTAAGAATAGTTTTAATTTATTTGAAAAACTGTAAAATTTATTTTCGTTTTTAATATCTTCGGGCAATTTATTATATATTTTTACGGACATAACGAGAGGGCTTGATGAGTGTATGGTGAGATTAGAGGATGGCAAGTTAAGTCTATTTTTATGTCGGAGTGTAAATCTGCTTTGTATATTTTCACGTTTCGAGTAAAAATCGGGGTGCTTGTGTACTAGTTTAGCTATTTCATAAATGTAAATACAAGGCAAAGTTAAAATTTTGAATTTACAGACTAAATTTGTTAAAATTTACAGACTAGGGAGAATACCTATAGTACGCGCGTTAAAAACTGAGTCGTCGGGTAATAAAAGTAAAAGAGATAGGAATGTGCAGCGCGCCGGACCCTAGTTATCGATAAACGGCTACCTCGCGGCTACCTCGGCTATATCACGCGCCGCTTATAATAAATTTGGCAGAAGACGAAGACTCTGATGATGAAGACTCATGTGAAGATTAATTTTATCTACTTAATAATTATTTACTAATTTTTTTTTGTAATATTAATCGCTCATTTAAGGGCCGCAATATGATCTATTTTGCTTGTTGTAATATAATTTTTAAATATAGTTTAACATCAAATATTGTTAATTTTTAAAATTTTATGAACATAATATGCCATTCATATACAAGATAATAAACGTAACTTATCGATAACATCTCTTTTATTGTTACACCCTTTACTAGACGGCTCCATAAGACCCATACGTGCGAGCGAGATAGATATAGAGAAATGATTTATGGTCCCAAGACTCAGTTGTTAACGCGCGTACTATAATAGTGTCAAATTCAGAAAATTGCGTTTCAGTAGGTACATGTTATTTTAATGATTGTTTCATTTTGTGTTTTATATTGGTTGGTAATATAACATAACATACAAATTAAATGATTACGCATTACATAACAAACGTTTTATTCAATCTACTCTCATACACAAAAAACGAGCCTACTAGCCAGAAGGCTCGTTTTTTGTTATCCCAATCGTGGTTTGAATACGAAGAACATTAAAAATGTAAATGATTGTTTTTTTTGCAGAAGTGTTCTAACACAAATGTAATGTTAGCGTTGTCAAACCTACTGAGCCTCACGAATATAGGTACCTGCCTATTAATTATTTATAAAAAACTTAACTTCCTTCGAACGTCTCTGTAAAGCCTGGTTTACACTTTGATTAGTGCGAGTGCAGGTGATTAGTGCAGGTGCTTAGTGACTAGGTGTGGACAGCGACTGATTAGTGCAAGTGATTAGTTGGCTGTGTAGTAAAGTGAATGGAAGCGTGTTCTATTTTTTTGCGAGTGGACTGCGAGTAGCCACGTCCTGCGCGCGAGTAGTCACGTCGTATCTTCAACAGCCAATTCCGTAAAGAGTTGGTAGCTTGCGCCATGAATGGGTCTTCTATTAATCCATTTTCGAACCCATACTCTTCTTGGTCTTGCAAGTTTAGCTTCCAAAAGTTCTTCGGTTTCAGACACCACCGCGTTTAATACTTCTTTCAGTACCTACTTCTTCTAATTGCAAGCGCGCTTCTCAATGTTCGTCCATACTTGCTGGTCAACGGCCAACTGAATTTACTAAACAGAGCCACAAGAATTGGACACTACTCGCACTACACACCTGCACTCACACTAATCAAAGTGTAAACCAGGCTTAACTCGAAGTGTGTAAATTGACGTTTCGATTGAAAAAAAATCACAATAAGCACCAATGTGTCTACTCCAGTAAGAATATTTTTATTAAGCGTTTATTTAATTTTACCAAGGTCGTATACAATTTGAACATTGGTGTAACGTTTTTTCATACATGAAAAAATGCTTATCAAACCTGTTTTAAGAAGACAGCGAAGCGCGATGGTCACACGCGACTATGAAAAACCGCCATCAATGCCTAAAATATTGAAGTTTCGAGTTTAGTTAGTAGATATTTAACTACTATTTGTTTTTGATAATTTTCAGTATTGGCGTGCAGTCAAGTTACAAGAAACTATTCAATGTTATCAGTGGCAGTAGGCCATGTCGGGCCGTCCCGGCGTTTTCATCTTATAGCGAATTTATACGTCATTAAACATAAACTAAGTACCCACGACATTAATTTCGTTTTATGACCACAATACTTGTACACTTTGCTTTTTTAGACGTAAAAGGCATGTGCCCGTCTGATCTGATCTCACGTTAACTGACGTATACGACTACCAATAGCGAAGCAGAATACCTACACCCTAAAAAATTTAGATTTTTCAGGTCAGCTAAATCAGTAAAAATATTGCCTGCACGTCAAGTATAATTGTGAGGAGATATTAAAATAACGTTAACTGCCTAGTACCCCTTGGAATTTGACAAAACCTTGTGGCCTGAGGTATTTTGATTACGACTAATCTCAGCTTGGACAATCGGTTTACATACAGGATTGTGCAAATAAAACTAAACTTAAAGGAATATTTATATTTTTATTAGAACTTTCACTGCTGCTGCTATTTTTTCGGACTAGTTCTGTTCATTTTTCTGTTTAATATATTGAATATTCTGTGCAAAAGATACGACCGCCTCCGTGTTCTGTATCTGACAGTTTTCTCTGTGAGCGAAAGCGGTGAATCCTCGTTATTTTCTAACGCAGTCGTTGTTTTAGGCGATAAGCTTAAATTCCTTCTTCGGTACCTACTTGATGAACAATGTGCTTGTTTTTCATTCTTCCTCTTCTCTTCAATTTCATCTATTTTCCGCAATATGTCGTCATTCTGCTGGACAATGCGGTCTGCAACATTTTTTATCTGGGCTAAATCGCTGTTCAATTTCGGCAGTTGAATTTTATTCACTAGTTCAAACTTTTCGCTTATTGCATTAACAGCCTGAATCAAGCCTGGCGCCTCTTTGTCTTTTCCTGATTCTGAACCACTTGCTTGTAAATTGCTTACATAGTTTTGACAGAGAGAGCATTTCCACTGGTATCCTCGGTCTCCACCGTCGCGGTGGTCCTTCGAGGAATCATTCACACATCGCATATGGAAGCACGACTCGCATATCCCGCACTTCAGACCTTCCCCGCTCTTCAGTGAACGTTGACAACGTTTACATATCATCCTGCAATACATTAACGTCTGCAAACAGGCACGGTCAAAATTTCCGTGCGACTCTGTGTGTCATGGGACGTTTTCACACAATTATCACTCTAATGGTGTCTTAGTAGGATCTTTTGTCAAGTTGTACAATCAGTAAGAATTCAGCGCCAATGAAGATAATGATGATAACGTACCTTTTCATAAATTTCAGTGGGCCTATTTAACCTTCGTAATAATAGAAAATCACTGCACACAAATTTTTGTTCTAATGACATTTGGTTCTGTTTAATCTCGTATCGCATGCGTCAAAGTATACATAAAAACAATGTATACAAAATAATAGTAAAGCATTATAAATTAAACTAAAAATAAGAAAAATCTATAAAAAATATCTCAATACATGTTAGTTATGTACCGTCAACGTACATTTATGTCATTTATTTTCCTATCGGTGAGACATAAAGAATTACAAAACCTTCTTGGTGAGTTAGATTTGTATTTTTAAAAGTATAAAACTTACGACGTCAGCATTTATAAGAAAACTCAGAGGAACAAAACTTTTTAGTGTGGTCATGGTTCTTCAAGATTCTTTTTAAACCCCGACGCAAAAAAAGAGATTTTTACCCGACTGCCAAGAAGGGTTATGTTTTTCGCGCGTATCTTGTATGTATGTATGTATGTATGTGTGTAATATTCTTTATTACCTCATATCTTCGAAACGGCCGAATGGATTTCGATAATTAGGGTATCGTTGGATTCGTATCGATTACCCAAGTGTTCTTAGATATGTCACGTCAAACAAAAACCAACATGGCGGCCACGAGGTGCCATAGAGTGAGGTAAAAAAAAATAAAAAATAAATGTTTGCTACAATATGGGTATCAAATTAAAAGGCTTGTATAAACGAGGATTCCAAAATGGTATATCATTTACGTATAAAAAAAATACTATGTGAAAAATTGTTCTTTATCCAAACTAAATACATACTCGAATGCCGTACGCTAGGTGGATTATGATTTTAACTAAAAAGTGTTAAAATAAAAAATAAATAAATTTAAAAAATAAAAAAACCCGACTGCATAAAAAACACTTTAAATAAAAACTGAAAAGTAAAAAACAAGTTCAATAAGTCTAGAAGTGTAGATAGCAATGTTACCTACTTTAACAGTCGGGACCCATTAAATAAGCTAGACTAAAATCATTTATTATGGGTTTTCAGTTTTTATTTAAAGTGTTTTTTATGCAGTCGGGTTTTTTAATTTTTTAAATTTATTTATTTTTTCTGTCTGTCTTCCTAATCTGTGTCTGGCTGTGGCATCAGCTTATGCCTTATACATTATCTTATATATAAAATTCTCGTGTCACAATGTTAGTTACCATAAACCTCCGAAACGGCTTGACCGATTTTTATGAAATTTTATATGCATATTCAGTAGGTCTGAGAATCGGCTACTATCTATTTTTCATACCCCTAAGTGGTAGTAGGTAGGTAGTAGGCAGGTGCTAGGTAGAAAAAATTGCATTGATACGCATGCCGGGTACAGCTAGTCTTATATATAAAATTCTCGTGTCACAATCTCACAATGTTAGTTACCTTACTCCTCCGAAACGACTTGACCGATTTTTATAAAATTTTATATGCATATTCAGTAGGTCTGAGAATCGGCTACTATCTATTTTTCATACCCCTAAGTGTTAGTAGGTAGGTAGGTAATACTAATAGGCAGGTAGGTAGTAGGTAGGAAGGTAATAGGCAGGTGCTAGGTAAAAAAAAATGCATTGCAACGCATGCCGGGTACAGCTAGTCTTATATATAAAATTCTCGTGTCACAATGTTAGTTACCATACTCCTCCGAAACGACTTGACCGATTTTTATAAAATTTTATATGCATATTCAGTAGGTCTGAGAATCGGCTACTATCTATTTTTCATACCCCTAAGTGTTAGTAGGTAGGTAGGTAATACTAATAGGCAGGTAGGTAGTAGGTAGGAAGGTAATAGGCAGGTGCTAGGTAGAAAAAATTGTATTGCAACACATGCCGGGTACAGCTAGTAGTCTATAAGGAACTGATAAGAAGTTCAATTGTTATCTATTATCAACAATTTTCTAAAAGTCCAAGGTTTCTTAAATTTTTGATTTAAAAATTTTATAGTTCGTAAACATTAATACCCGACATTCTAATAGATACAGTCTGTAAATGTTAGATGCCATCTACTGAGTCTCACTATTAGATAATAGTGTGATTGATATCAAGAAGACCGTTACCTACAAGATGAAAAGGTACAGGGGTAGATAACTTAATGTAGACTATGAAACATTTTGCGCCTGAGCATTGTTAATAAAGAATGCGATTTAAAACCATTTGCAATATAACTTAGTAAGGCGCTCCCGCGTATTAGTTTTATCGCTGCAATCATTGCCTGAGTTGTTAACGTCGTTGTATATTTTCAGGCGCCCAATCAAATTAGGAAATACTCTCTTAGGTAGGTATATTAGGTCATTATTTTAGTAACAGACTAAACACTGGTTTTTGTCGGGCTAGTCTTCCCTACAGTCAACTTGGCCATCTATTGATTTATTTTCGGAATTTGGCTCACGATTGTAAACACAAAAGTGATTATGTACCTGCGAAGGAATTTTCTCTCCATATTGTTGTTAATTTCAGCAAAAACTCAGCATGGAAATGTAGCTATACAAAATTAATATCTAATCAGGAACGTATTTATAACAATAATAATCTAACGTTAAACCTTCTTATCTTATCAGAAGGATAATTCCGATCCTACATACCTAGATAACATTAATTTATACAAATAAGTAGGTACGCCGGCGTGACTGAACAACAAACAGTACATAACGAACTATAGCGGCTTTTTTATTCGACTCATTCTTATATGTAAGTATTTAATAATGCGGTCAAGTACCTATATGTAACTATGTATCTATCTACATTGCATATTGATAAACACTCCAGTAGCTGAAGGATAGATTCAGTCATCGTTATTGAGCTAATCACAAGCGATGCAAATGTGTAATGGCTCCTACACACAGTGCCGGCGGCAGTGCCGCCGGGCGAGCCGCCGCCGGCCAAGCCGTCGCGCGTCGTCACACAAACAAATGCCGGCGGCTCCTTTGTGCGGCTTTGAATGCCGCCGGGCGCACGGCGGCTTGGCCGGCGGCTCGCCCGGCGGCACTGCCGCCGGCACTGTGTGTAGGAGCCATAAAACTGTTTCGTTACATCAAATTTGCGCCTTCTGCGCAACTACAATTTGTAGCACTAATTAGTGTTTTAATGCGTAGTTTACATGGCAGTCATAACATATAATTATTACTGTGGTTATACATTACTACATCTATCTCAAAATATGTATGAACGCGTCAAGATAATTGTTAAGAACTAAGTTAAATCCAAGAGTTGGCTTGACTAAATAAACTGTATGAGTTTGCAAAAACTTACCGAGGGATATATACATATGTAGTGACACAGTACCTGTCACACAATCACCACGAAGTCAGTTACCTTTTACCACCTTTACCACATAACCAGTTACCTTATACCGTACCATATACCATTACCACCAAAACCAGTACCTTACGTTATTGACGTCGTGTCCCAAGAAACAACGAAGCAACCGTCTTGAAAAAGACGTTTATGACATCTCAATAGAAACACACAGCGCGCCGCACACGCTAGCCGTTCGCTTCGAAAGAAGCGGTTGTTTGTGGCGCAAGCAAAGCAAGCAAGCGACCGCATCTTCATTCCATGCTTCGGGACCACGTGGACACAACACGACGACACACACATTCCGCGGAGCAGCAGGCAGTCTTCGGGTTCAGCAGACTTCACTCGACGGCGGCGCGCGGCGAAAAGGATCGCGCGTGGCGCGTGACTTATATTTATACCTTCGCGGCGGATAGTACCGGTGCACAGCAGCGCCCCGCGCCCCGCGCGCGGGTCGCGCTAGTGCGCCTCGCTATTGGTTGATTTGGTTTTGTTATTGTTGTAAAATTGTATATAAGTAGAGCTTTTGTAAATATATTATTATTATTGATCAGACAGTCTTAGCGTTTCATTCAAGAACCCCTGCATCGTTGAAACCTCTAAATTGGTGACCCCGAGAACCGAACACGAAGAACCGAAGCCGAAGTCTGCAAGATAATCAAAAGAAACATCAGAAATTCAGAATGTCGAAAGATACCGAAGATTTCAGCGATGCTCAGGGCATTACTACATTGAAGAGCGACGTGGCGGCAATTTCAATGCCTGCACGACTACCACCATTTTGGCGCCAAAATCCACGCCTGTGGTTCGCGCAGTTTGAAGCCGCCGTCGCTGCCAGCAAGTTAGGTGAAGAGCAGAAATTCAACCTCGTCGTTCCACTGCTCGGCAACAGCGACCTAGACCAAATCGGAGACATCATCCTTCATCCTCCGATCACCGGCAAATACAACGCACTCAAAGACAGACTTATCTCGACGTACCAAGAGTCAGACCACCGGCAGTTACAGAAGCTACTCAGCGGCCTTGAACTCGGCGATCACAAGCCAAGCCAGCTACTGCGTAAAATGCGAGACCTCAGCGGCAAACTATTATCAGACGAAGCACTGAAGATTATGTGGCTCAACCAGCTGCCCGCACAAGTTCGCGCCGTGCTCTCTGTCAACACCGAGTCATCGCTTGAAGTGTTAGCTGCGATGGCAGACAAAATGATGGAGCATTTTGAACCCGCTACAGTCGCCGCAGTCTCCACAGTAAACTCACCGTCAACAAATCCAGCAGTCAACGAGACCCAGATAAACGCGATAACAGCCTTACAAATCAATCTGCTTACGAAACAAATAGAGAAATTATCACTCGAAGTCGCCGAGCTCCGCAACAACCAACATTCGTCGTATCGCCGTTCCCGCCAAAACTCCGCATATCGTAGCCGCTCACGCTCGCATTCAAGACAGCGTAATGATAATGCCCGCAAGCCCGGCGATCCCGACTGGATGTGCCGTTATCACTATCGATTCGGAAGCGGGGCACGAAAATGTGAATCGCCGTGCGCCTTCAATAAGCGGGAAAACTAGAACGTACATCGATAGTGGCGGGCGTCGATGTAAACCAAGCAAGCCGCCGCCTATGTGTGATCGACACCAACAACAGAGAAAAATTTCTTGTCGACACGGGAGCCGACATATCGGTATTAGCCGCTCGAAACCAAAAATATACAACGCCGGCGGAGAATGCAGGCTACAAACTTTTTGCGGCTAACGGAACAGAGATTCATACCTACGGAGAGCGCACACTCGAGCTCAACCTAGGCCTACGAAGAAGTTTCAAGTGGACTTTCGTCGTCGCAAATGTGAAGACTTCATTACTGGGTGCCGACTTTCTAGTACATCATAAACTGTTAGTCGACTTGCACCGAAGAAAACTCATTGACCGCGTAACCGAGCTTAGCGTAAACGCCGTAAAAATAAACTGCGATGAAGAATCAATCTACATAATAAACCGCGACCACACTCATCACGACCTGCTGAAGAAATATCCAGATGTACTTCGACCTATGACTCTAAAGAATCCAGCCAAGCATGACGTCACACATCATATCGAGACAGCTGGGCCACCGATCTACTCTCGGCCGCGCCCTCTGCCGCCCGATAAATATAAGGCGGCTAAACTTGAATTCGAGCGCATGATCGAGATGGGTATATGTAAGCCGTCAAACAGTCCGTGGGCGAGTCCACTTCACATCGTAAAAAAGAAAGACGGATCACTTCGAATATGTGGCGATTATAGAAGACTCAACGCCGTCACCGTGCCTGACAGATACCCTATTCCACGTATTCAAGACTTCACATACCAACTCCACGGCAAGAAAATATTCTCAAAACTCGATTTGAAAATGGCATATTTCTGGATACCTATCGAAAAACAAGACGCGCAAAAAACAGCCATAACAACACCTTTCGGACTCTTCGAGTTCACCTGCATGACATTCGGCTTAAGAAACTCCGGTCAAACTTTTCAACGTTTCATGCACGAGGTTTTACGAGGATTAGATGACAACGTATTCTGTTTCGTTGACGATCTGCTCGTGCACTCAAGAAATAAGGAAGAACACCGCCGCCACTTAGAATTAGTACTCGAACGCCTAAATACCTACGGCGTCAGTCTTAATATCGACAAGTGCGAGTTTGACAAAGAAAACATCGAGTTCCTCGGATATGAAGTGTCATCAGAGGGAATCAAACCCACTCAAGAACGAACACAAGCTATAATCAACTATCCGAAACCACAAACAGTACAAGAACTAAGAAGATTTTTAGGAATGATAAACTTCTACCGTAGCTGTTTACCTCATCAAGCCGAGTACCAAAATGAATTAAATAAATACCTACACAACAGCAAGAAAAACGACAAAACTCCGATACAATGGTCGCAAGTAGCCGAACAAGCCTTTGAGAAATGCCGACAAAGCGTGCTCGAGGCGACAACACTGACTCACCCGATACCTAACGCGCCGCTATGTTTATTTACCGACGCATCGAATACTAGCATCGGCGCCGTTCTACAACAAAAAGTGGACAACATATGGAGACCACTCGCATTCTTCTCAAAAACTATGAGCGAGACGCAGCGACGCTACAGCGTGTACGATCGCGAATTATTAGCAATGTACACCGCTGTGCAACACCTACGACGGCTGATAGAGGGCAGCGACCTAACAATATACACCGATCATAAACCGCTAACTTACGCTCTAACAAGAACGCCGAGTAGCAGTGATACACCTCGAAGAGAACGCCAGCTACACTACATAAGTCAATTCTGTTCAAAAATCGAATACATTCACGGTGATAAGAACGAAGCGGCGGACGCCTTATCACGCATCGAAGAAATCAACTTGTCTCACTCCGCGATCGACTACAACCAACTCGCTCAAGACCAAGAAAACGATGAGGAGTTGAAGATGTGCATGTCCAATCCAAGTCTAAAGTTTACGTCTATAACATTGCCCGGAGGTCAACGACCCATCATATGCGAAACATCAACTGGCAACGTGCGTCCATACCTACCGGCGACTTATCGTTTAGCAGCATTCAAAGCGCAACACGAACTAAGTCACCCGGGCGTGCGAACAACAAGAAAAATAATGACTACAAAGTTTTTTTGGCCAAATATAAACAAAGAAGTCGGTTTGTGGGCGAAAACATGCATCGGTTGTCAACGCGGGAAAGTTCAACGACACGTTATCAGTCCGCTCGGCGAGTTTCAAAAATCGACGCGTTTCGAACACATTCACGTCGACATAGTAGGACCTCTGCCGCCATCTGACGACTACAGATATCTAGTTACGATGATCGACCGCTGCACTAAATGGCCGGAGGCAATACCTATTCGTGACGTCACCGCCGACACTGTTGCTAGGGCAATCTACGAGGGATGGATATCGCGATTTGGCTGTCCGTGACGTGTAACGACGGATCAAGGTAGACAATTCGAGTCATCGTTATTCAGCGCACTGATGAAGAAATTCGGCATCACCAGGATTCGAACTACAGCATATCACCCGCAAGCAAATGGTTTAGTCGAACGCTGGCATCGAACGTTGAAGGCCGCGCTCATGGCGAGAGGCGCCGGCATACACTGGAGCAAAGAATTAGCGACCGTGCTGCTTGGACTACGTACAGCGCTTCGTGAAGACACAAAAGTCAGCCCGGCCCTGATGACCTACGGATCAACATTAAAAATACCGTCAGATTTCTTCGCGCCTACACAGCCGAAAAATGAAGACGCCGAATTTGTCCGCCAGCTGACCGAAACAATGGCATCGCTCGCACCACGCAGCAAGTCACATGCAAATAACAGGAGCACATTTGTGCACAAGGATTTAGAAACGTGTACGCATGTTTTCGTGCGCAATGACACCGTGCGGAGCCCGTTGACCCCGCCTTACGACGGCCCGTTCAAGGTCATTCAGCGGGATAGCAAGTATTTCACCATACAAATGGCAACTCGAACTTCAGTGGTCTCAATAGATAGACTTAAGCCTGCCCATCTACTCAACCAAGAAGAGTGTACAACTGCTACAGAAACACGTGCGCAAACATCAACAAACACGAGCGTCGAGCCGCGGGCATCGACCCCCGCGAGCGTCGAGCCGCGCGCATCGACCCCTAGCGCACTGCGCGAGCGCGACACATACGTCACTCGATCCGGCCGCGCAGTGAAACACAACGTACGCTTCGCTTAGGGGGGAGTGATGTAGTGACACAGTACCTGTCACACAATCACCACGAAGTCAGTTACCTTTTACCACCTTTACCACATAACCAGTTACCTTATACCGTACCATATACCATTACCACCAAAACCAGTACCTTACGTTATTGACGTCGTGTCCCAAGAAACAACGAAGCAACCGTCTTGAAAAAGACGTTTATGACATCTCAATAGAAACACACAGCGCGCCGCACACGCTAGCCGTTCGCTTCGAAAGAAGCGGTTGTTTGTGGCGCAAGCAAAGCAAGCAAGCGACCGCATCTTCATTCCATGCTTCGGGACCACGTGGACACAACACGACGACACACACATTCCGCGGAGCAGCAGGCAGTCTTCGGGTTCAGCAGACTTCACTCGACGGCGGCGCGCGGCGAAAAGGATCGCGCGTGGCGCGTGACTTATATTTATACCTTCGCGGCGGATAGTACCGGTGCACAGCAGCGCCCCGCGCCCCGCGCGCGGGTCGCGCTAGTGCGCCTCGCTATTGGTTGATTTGGTTTTGTTATTGTTGTAAAATTGTATATAAGTAGAGCTTTTGTAAATATATTATTATTATTGATCAGACAGTCTTAGCGTTTCATTCAAGAACCCCTGCATCGTTGAAACCTCTAAACATATAAGTATTTGTCACAGTTTAATGAACCTAAACAATCCATAGCTGGAGGTGGACACATGACTCCAATTAAGTCACGTCTTAGCCACCTTTACACTTAGATATAGGTCGTTCGATATATCTGCGAGAGACCTCCTACACTACTCTGCATTTACCAGTCCCGTCATCAACAAGAAGTAAACTACATCCTGCTGAAAAAAATATACCTACAAATGAAGAAAAAAAATATTGATCCCTTTCGGTTTTATTTCATTGAGTGTTTCGTTTTTACCAATTTACGTATAACATGACAACAAGACACAATACCTAATAGTTTTATTATTTTATTAAAATTTATAGCCCAATATTTTTTCACCTTATCTTAATTCCTTATATAAATCTTAAGAACGAAGTCAGTTAATGTTTAGGGTTCGGGATCTAGAAGGCACTGATTGCTAATCTTCTATCCAATCTGTTTGGTGGAGGAATTTGTATACAAGAGCCCGGACATTCAAAGCCATGGTTCTTGAACATGGGGATGGCACATGCCGGATGATCCAAGCATAAAAAGGTCATTAAATACCTACTTAAGAAATAATAATTCATAAAATATTTTAACATATTATTACTTACTACCACTATCTACGTCAAAAGGAAAATATGATACACGAAGTATTTTTGATGAATTGATATTTGCATAAATATCTTGATGCTAATGGAAGATATAGATCAAAAATGTGGCAATCTCCGATTATCTTATACTGTCAATTATTGATTTTGAGATAACATCGATAATTTTGTGTCAAATTAATGAAAACTTACTCAAGGACATCAAACATTTATCTGTCCTTAGTTTAGGTAATCAACTACTTTGCGTACCTACCTATGCAAAGTAGTATGTAGTAGTTAAATAATTACGAATAATTTATTACGAAATAAGTATTTATTTCGTAATTATTTGACTACAGTTTTGTGTTCGGTTGTACCTAAGCACTTGTCACAAGTTAGCAATATAAGTAGATAACATAAAGAAAATAAATATATTTCAACCGTTGAATAAAAAAAAATACAAATCAAACGAAATGGCAAATCTGGAAATCGTAATCAAATCATTCAGCGTAGTAGTCTAATACATTTGCTATTACGACAACGCCGATACTTATTTTTAATTCTAGAACAGACGAAGTGGTTAGTGAAATAACTTTCTTTAGCTTAAAAGTAACTGATATGTTCAATGATACATAGATGGTACTATAGGTAATAATTATCATTACCACAAACAATTTAAAAACGTGGTTAATAAAATGGTAGCGTGACAATTCGCTTTGCAGCACTGCAGCACATCAATTAATATTACCTACTCATAAAAGTTGAGATAATCTACTCGTATGCTATTGAGTGATAACACAAAAAACTAGAATTAAACATTATAGTATTCTGTAGTGGAAATGTTACACAATAAGTAGAATTTTATTAAAGTTAAATTTAATTTACTTAATTATTTTGCATATAAATTCATTGACATGTTAATACGTTAAGTTCAGAGTCATGGTCCAATGTCCACGATTAAGTTTTTACCATTCAAATAGCTGAGCAGAAAGGATATATTGGTTGGAAAATATCCGGAACGCAGATTGTGATTCAATCTTGTATGCATCATAAAAGTTATAATGCAACTCGCCAGCGACATAAAACTCAACTTATCAGACATGAATCCATGTGTTTACTTCAAAGCCCAGTTTTTCATTATGTTAAATTGACGTCATGTTTATATCTAAATTGTCGGATAACCTAAAGATAAGATTTGGCCAAGTGCTAAATATTGGGGGTCACATGAATTGTGATGGGTATGGCCTCTAACAAACAAAATAAAAAAAATACATTATTTACAAAATGATTTATTATAAATAATAATAATTATGCAATCAGTACAACAGTTAGTTTATTTACTACAAATATTGTGCAGTTTCAGTGCAAAAATCACCTTACAAATATATTAATATGGAATTCTGCATATGTACCATAATGTTTCTATGTTCATATAAGGACCCAAGATTCCCTGCAAGACAAAAATATCTTGCTGCTTAATATCTAACATAATATAGCACCCATTTAGTTATTGAACATTTTTACAAATTAGCATGATACTTCTTGAATGGAGCTAATCCTGAAGCCACCTTGCTGCCTAAATCAGGGTGGACTTGGGTGAAGATCTTAATAGCTCTTTCTTGAATGAAGCCTGCAGCATCCTTCAAGTTTCCTACAATGTTTTCAACAGTGCGCTGCTTCTCGGCATCGCTGAACACCTGCTTGTAGAGTGCGGTGGCTTGAGTGAAGTTGTCCTCGGTCTGACCACTGTCGTACCTGTCTACATCGCCGCTGACGTTGTATCTAGGCTGCAGGCGCTGAGCGCGCGGGCACTCTTGCGGCCCGGAGAACGAGTTGGGGAAGTAGTTAGGGCAACCTTCCTGGTTATCCATATTCTGTGGTCCATCACGTTGGTAGTTGGCCACTTTCACGCGGTATGGGCAGTTCACCGGAATTTGCAAGTAGTTAGCTCCGAGGCGGTGACGGTGAGTGTCACTGTAAGAGAAAAGACGTCCTTGCAACATCTTGTCAGGGGAGGGCTCAATGCCTGGCACCAAATTGGCAGGACTGAATGCAATCTGTTCAACTTCAGCAAAGTAGTTCTTGGGGTTCTTGTTCAAGACCATTTTACCAACTGGAATCAGAGGGTACTCTGAGTGAGACCAGACCTTGGTCAAATCGAATGGGTTAAACTTGCATGTCTCAGCTTGAGCCATGGTCATGACCTGAATGTACATAGTCCATGAGGGGAAGTCACCCTTAGCAATGGCATTGTAAAGGTCCCTGATGGAGTAATCCGGATCTGTGGCCGAGAGATCACCAGCCTTATCAACAGACAAATTCTTGATGCCCTGGTTAGTCTTGTAGTGGAATTTCACCCAGTGTGCCACACCTTGAGCATTCACAAGTTTAAATGTGTGAGAACCATAGCCGTTCATGTGTCTGTAACCATCAGGAATACCACGGTCACCAAACAAGTAAATCACTTGATGAGCTGTCTCGGGTCTCAAAGTTATGAAGTCCCAGAACATATCAGGGTCCTTTAAATGAGTAGCAGGGTTCCTCTTCTGGGTGTGGATAAAGCTGGGGAACAATGTTGGGTCCCTGATAAAGAAAATAGGTGTGTTGTTTCCAACCAGATCCCAGTTACCATCATCAGTGTAGAACTTAACTGCAAAACCCCTGGGGTCACGGACAGTGTCAGCAGATCCACTTTCACCACCAACAGTGGAGAATCTCACAGCCATTGGGGTAACTTTTCCAACTGATTCAAAGATTTTTGCTGCACAGTATTTGGTGATGTCATGAGTCACTTCAAAGTGGCCAAAAGCTCCTGCTCCCTTGGCGTGTACAACACGCTCAGGGATACGCTCCCTGTCAAAGGCAGAGATCTCATCAAGGAAGTTGACATCTTGAAGCAGAACAGGTCCATTTTTACCAACAGTTTGAATTCCTGTCTTGACTCCAACAGGAGCTCCAGTTTTTGTAGTAATGTAGCCGGGAGAATCCTGAAATTAAAGATAACATATTTTGTTAAATAAAAATATATTGTGAAATCATGACAACTTATGTTTTGATCAAAAACAACTAATGGTCAATGTAGCTAATGAATATTGCTAAGTTGTAACACATATAGTAGGCATTAAGTAATATGGTAATTCGCAGTGCATTACAAGGTGAACATCAAGGTATAATGATATAAAAAATACACATGTTCTAGACTAGATGCAGTCATTGACACAACTAGGTTAATTAGTTCAATACAAGTAAGCTTTTAGTAAGTGAGCCGACCAATAGTATAAAAGTTAACCTCATACATTTATGTATTACCAATATGTTAAATTAATACTGTTTACGACACTTGATAATCCAAGGCGAAAGTACAAAGATCGAATTAATTAAAAATGACGTGGGGCATTAATAATATTAATATCACTAATAAACACAAAAGGCTCAGCTTCACACAGTGAAAAGTTAATGTAAACAGTAAGTAGCTAATGTCAAAACACATAAATTTTAACTCATAAGTTCGTATCAAAGTACATTCGTCGTAATTTGCACAAGATAAAACTATTCAACATTATTATTAAATTTCCACATATTTCCGCGTACACACTTTATAAATATATTTATCACTTTTCACTTTTTACAGTAAAACGGAGACTTACTTTGAGGTCTTTCTTGAAGTTAACAAGTTGGTCAGTGGCAGGATCCCTTGAGGCCATGTTGGAGAGCGTTGTTAACGTTTGTTGTCGACGGAACGGAGCGGCGCACTGGACGCGTACCGTGAACACAAATACCGCTTGGCTGCTTGCGTTCCTCTTATATAGAATTTCCAGCGATAAACAACTATCATGCCAAACAAGTGCGACCAGTGCCCGATATACGTTGTACCTATAGATATAATAAAGTAGGTACACATTTATTTAACTCGAAAGGGAATCGTGACATGTCAACGTATAATAAGTTAGGAAATAATACTTACACCTTTTATTTCGAATATATTATATTCATAACAATCATAAAATAAGAACTAATTTTATTGGAATTTTTAAGACGTTTGTTTAATTTCATCCGGTTTTTGGTAGTTTTAACGCGTTCTGTACCTATTTATGAAGTTATTACTTTACTGATAACAAAAGAACATTGTCGTAATATTCTATGATAGCTCTAAACTTTGAAGTTGTGTCATCACATCAAGTCATGTTTTGTTTTTTTTTCACTTGCTGTTGAAATACAGCTGTTATTAAAATAAAATGGGGCAGGATATAAATATACTAAATAAACACCACAGATAAAATATTTTCAAAAAATGGAGTGAAAGGATTATTTTTTTATACATTTTTTTATTACTCACTGGAATAGAATGAAAAATACAAAACTATTACTTAGTATCAATTTTCTAAATATGATATACCTGCATACAATGACCTTTACAGTAAATAACTGTCACCAACCAAGCCCCTACATGAAAAACCCTGCATATAAATAAATTTATTTAAATGTAAATTCTTCTTATATATAAAATACTCGTGTGTTACCATACTCCTCCGAAACGGCTTGACCGATTTTTATGAAATTTTATATGCATATTCAATAGGTCTGAGAATCGGCTACTATCTATTTTTCATACCCCTAAGTGGTAGGAGGTAGGTAGTAGGCAGGTGCCAGGTAGAAAAAAATTGCATTGCAACGCATGCCGGGTACAGCTAGTATTATATACCTAATATTCTTTTAGTGTATGTACTTAAAACCCGTGTTTTACACAAACAATAAGGATTACCATATTTACGCTGTTGGATGTACTTATAATTTATATTAATATATTCAAATCGGTAACTTTATTGTTTCTTAACATCCATCCACCACACATAGAAATTATCATTTCTTACGTCTTGCAGTGTGATTTAATGGGTAGGTATTGAACAAGACAGGAATATTTTTTTATTGTTAATATGCATGCTACAAAAATTTTGCATGTGCATTAGTGGGAACATAAATATTTAGTCACTAGCTGTGTCTGCGACTTCGTTCGCGTGAATGACGAAACTTATCGATGAGTTTTTAACCGCAAAATTAAGTTTGTTTTTTATTGTTTATACTTTTCCGGGATAAAAACTACCCAGTGTGGTGCCCAGGATAATAAAGAATAATTATACCAAGTTTCATCGTAATCGAACCGGTAGTTATTGCGTGATACCTGAACAAACAGACAGACAAAAAAGTTTTTTTTCACACTTTTGGATTCGGTGTCGGTCTAGTAACACCCCCCGCCATTTATTTTTTTGATATTTTCAATGTACAGAATTTTCCCTTTTACAGATTTATTATAAGTATAGATTATCAAAATTATTTTAATACCTCCAAACTCAAAATTCAAAACAAAGGCAGTAACACATTGAAGAAGTTAGGCATTGTAATGACGTAGTTACCAAAATGAAGTCCTAGAAGTAATGAAGTGTACGTCGATTTTCACTAAACTGTTTTTTCAAGAACCTAGGTTAGTACTTTTTTGTGGAATACACCAGATTACCTACAACCTCTAAGTAGATAATAGCACGAAGAACCAGCTAGATTTCATATTCAATAACAAAAGTAGGTAAGTGATGAAATTAATAAAAGGTCTGGTGAAAATTTTTCCACTCAAAATAATAATATGTAGCTACATAGGTAAAAGTTGCACGTTTATTTTATCTCCATCAACAGAAGCGTGAAGATTGTTCTATAAGAAGAACCACTAGAAGTTTCTAGAAAGAAAAATGTTAAAGTGGGAATGAATTTCTTCGCGACACTATAAATATGGTAACATCAGAGTGAGCCCCGGGTATAGGGGCTTTTGAGGGTTTTAAGGACTAAAAGTAGTTTCTATTAGGTACGTGTGCAAAGTGCAGCCAGATAAGAAAAATCCTGCTGAAAGCCGATTCCTTATCTCTATTCTATTTCTCTTGTTTACGGGGTAAAAAGCGGTCTATGCTTTACCGAACTTTGTTATACCTATGTGAGCAACTCGGGATCCTAAATACGTAGTTAGGTACTATCTGTAAAGGTTTTACGATATTTTAGATAGGTAGTTAGTTGATCGGCATCTTACAAACCACTTGGATGGTTCTACATTTTTCAGGCCTTATTTTCGTATACCTTGACGATACTTAAAAGAAAACTCAATGGAATGCCTTTTATGTTCATTAATATTAATTATTTGTACGTCAATGTAGGTATAGGTATTATAAAAAGTTGCAGGAAATGCCTTACTTTTTTTGCAGAAAAAAGGGCATTCTACCCTGCATATTCATGATGAGTTTACTCATCTTCACTGTTAATTATTTTCCACTGTGATTCATTCAATAACGATTAGAATATGCATATCTACAAACATACTAAGATGCTCTCAAATTGTAATCTTAATTGACCAATACCAACCATAAAAGTAATAAGAGGCGGAGATGCTTTTGATTCGAAGGCATATGCTAGTTAATATTCTATTCATAAATAAGTATTTCTTAGTTTTCTGAAATTGCTTTCCCTTCAACCCGTCGGTTTTTTTTTGTGATAGCAAAACCTAATTCATTTCAAACAAGTTTATGTCGTGGCACTAGGTAGGACTAGTAGCTAATCCCATGGTGAAGGAACAAGACGCCGGAGAATAGGTGGTGAAAAGGGAGCTTGAAGTACCTACTTCTTATTTATTAATACCTTACCTAGCTAGCTAGGGAAAGTATTAATCTCTAAATAAGGTGTTATCAGTTTGTTTGATTGCCTAATACCTACTTATTACTTCTACGGTTTGATCTTGGTATTAGATTTATTACTCTTTTTCAGTCAAAGGTCAGAGCAATATTATACTATCTATTTACTATTAAACTTTGTTTGAGAAAACATTAACTATCAACGTATAAGATTAGAACATTAAAATAACAAGTTTTAGAAGCGTACGAAAATAATAATTTTGTAATTGATAAAAATAACGATAATATTCAATACGTAGTAGATTACGTATTAATTAAGGATTTTCTCGTTTATCTCATAATATGTTCTCTTAAGCACCTTAAACTCAGTTGTTTTTAAAAGTGCTTAGTAACACTCTTTTATGCATTTATCTAATCTAGATCATTTTGAATATTGCCAAACCTTTTTCTCATCTTGCATCATTCGTCAAGAAACAGATGCAACAAGAATATTAATCTAAAGAATGACATTGATAAGGAACATCCATCAAACGGAGATTTATTAAAATACTGAAGTAAAACGTAAGCATGAGGGGGCGTGATCACGATAGCAATCGCAGTGATGACGACAAATCGCTACTGCTGCAATTACCCACGAAATTAAGATGGGCAAACCAGCCAAGTTTACTTTAATTGGTATTCGCGCATGAGCAAATAAAAATAGCGTAGTCCTTTCAAAATCTATAGCGTCCAGCCGATACGGCATGAAAGTCGGTTCACCGCAAGGCAATCCTTATGAGTTTTCTCTGCTCTAGAGAACATGGAAGGCTTTGCCGGAGATTTACAACCACTGACCGCTTTTTTCTTTTACCGGGGATCATTGGGGTATGCTTTTTTAAATACCGTGATATAAAACCAAATCTAACAACCTTACTCGCAAATTAGTCCCTTAGGTAACTAGGTCTTAAAACCCCTCAATCAAATAAAATTAAAACCGCATTATTTGGTCATCGTTCAAAATTGTCTCCTCACCGCGATGACTTGCAAATTTATCTTTCCGTACCCAAGAAACGCTTGAACTAAAAATAGCAATCTCATTATAATGCTAAACTCATGACACAAACCATACCATCTAAATATTGCACAACATATTATTGAACTCATGTCTTTTTTTATATTCGCAGATAACTGCGATGGAAAAATTGTTGTGAATCATCTCGCTCACCGTAAAGTTGAGTGCACATCAGAGACAACTACGACTTATGAAAATCACCCTTACTGCTTCATAATAAGGATGCTTTTGATATCAAACTTGAAACTGGTACCTACCATTAATTAAGGTTAATGTGATCTATTAGTTGAAAATCAACATGCTCTATTATATTAAGTTGGATACACCTCGTTAGGCTCACAGGTACAAAATATAAATAAGTCATTGTAATTATTTCTATGTCACACGGAAACCTAATTTACCCGACTTGCGTCAATCGGTAGGTGTGATCATTTTTATCAAATCAACACTTCCTGTTAAGCCCTATAATACTAGAGCTAGTTAGCGAATCATGGTGTGATATTTCCGTTAGCACTTATGTAAGTATCTCTACATAATATTGTATAGTAAGAATTTAAATAAACACACTAATAAAGGTGGTAATAATGTTAAGTAGATCTGTAGATGGCTATTCGTGTCGTGTGTAAAATGGCATTACGAAACTACACATATTTTATTGAAATCAAACACGTGTTTACGAATTCGTCACTCCGCAACTGTAAGAAATTTTTGGGAATTGTATATGATGAAAATAGTTAGCATATCTACGTAGCGCCATTATTATCTGTTTATGGTAATTGATTTATTGTGTATAAGACTTTGTTCTGTTATTCTTATTATGAACAAGAGCAGTCCACTCGATATCAGTCGAAAACTGATAACGTTTTATGCTTCACTTACTAATGTGCGCGAAATATTCTAATTTCTATCGTTAGATAACTACCTAATAATATGCCTTCAACTCTGTTAATAGGGATATCTTGCTGGCAGAAACTAGAAAAGAATTACCCAAAATTTTTAGTTTCTTTGGCAATGCTACAGACGTCCATCAAAATTACTGTATCGGGAAAATCTATTAGAATCTGCAGTTGGTTGTCAGCAAGGTGATCCTCTCGGGCCGGTGATTTTTAGCCTAGCCATACTCCCAATCATTTGGCAACTAAATTCAAAATTGAACGTGTGGTATCTCGATGATGGGACCCTCGGAAGCGATGTGGATATACAGTTGTAAATGATCGCATATTAAAAAAAAAAAATTAAATACTATTGGACTTCAGCTCAACTTTTCGAAATGTGAACTTTTCTTAAATAACGTGACTGACAGTCAACTAACTCTCTCAAAATTTATCACAATAGCCCCTGAAATAAAAATTATTGAAAAAAGCTCCCTCCGTCTCCTTGGGTCTCCAATCTTCGACGATGCCTTTCCCACTTTTATATATGTGATGTTTCGGATAGACTGCACCAAATTAATATGCATTCGGCCATGATCCTAATTCGGTTTTGCTGTTTCGGTCCTAAATTAATTTATTTCCTTCGTGCTTCACATTTATGGAAGCACCCTCAACTTTTGGAAAAAAATGGATCAAATTTTAAAACATACACTCACTTCAATTTTAAATGTGGCCATGGACGACCGAGCTTGGGCTCAGGCCACTCTTCCCATCCGTATGGGCGGACTCGGCGTCCGCAAAATTACAAGTATCAGTTTACCGGCTTTAATATCCTCGGTCCACGGCACTGATAAATTAATCAAGAATATCCTTAGTTCCACACTGATTGATTTTGATGTGCCGTGCTTCACCGAGGCTGTGGATGCCTGGAAAATTGCCTGCTACTCAAATACTCCCGCCTACCCATCCTCCCAGAGACAGTGGGACGAGTCACTCTGCAGAGTAGTTCGGGAAAATCTAATCTCTTCTTCGAATACTACTGCTGAGCGTGCGCGCTTACTGGCTATGGGAGAGTGGGAGTCAGGCCTTTGGCTTCAAGCATTGCCTTCGTCGAACATAGGCACCTTGTTCGACGATACTACTTTCCGCCTCGCTGCTGCTCTACGCCTAGGGGCTTCTTATTGTACCCCGCATCGCTGTCACTGTGGCGAAGTTGTCAACAGCCTCGGACACCACGGCCTATCATGTAGCCGTAGTGCGGGTTGCATGGCGCAGCATGCGAAGATAAACGACGTTATTCGACGAGCTCTTGTTGCCGTCGGCGTTCCGGCTGTACTCGAACCCAATGGCCTGGCACGCGACGATGGCAAGAGACCGGACTGCATGTCTTTGTTCCCGTGGAAGTTGGGTAGGCCTTTAGTGTGGGATGCTACTTGCGTCGATACTCTTGCGCCATCCCATCTTCCTAGTACGTCGTGCTGTGCTGGCGCTGCTACTACGCTGCTGAGAACCTTAAGCGGCGGAAATATACCAACCTAGTTGGAAATTATATATTCGAGCCGTTACTTAACATTACCCTTGGTCCGTGGGGTCCGAGTGCACACTGAATTTTTTAAGATTTGTCCAAACGCCTGGTTGACACTTCGCGTGACCCAAAGGCTGGCTTCTACCTAGGTCAGCGAATAAGCATTGCCATACAACGTGACAATGCTGCCAGTCTTTTGGGCACACTCCCAGTCGACAGCGATGTGGATGAATTTTTTGATGCCTTATTTTAGTTTTATTTAGTTTATAATTTTTCTTATTTATTGTGTAGGCTTAGTTTTTTATATTATTGTAAATATTTTAAGTTTAATAATTATAATTTAATAAAAACTCTAGTTACTTACTATACATCCTAATAATGACATTAAATTAACATGTTTATCAGACGACGAAATGATATTTATATAGTCTCTATGAATTTGATGTTATTATGAAGCTAAATAATATTTTCTAAATAGACAATGATCACTTAACCGCTATTCCTTAGCTATTTTCATCGAACGTAGATTGCCAAGGGTAGGCCAAATAACATATAGAAGACAGAGAAGACTAGAAACGCGTTCAATGGTCTAATGGCTCTTTAGGCATTATTGTCTAACCTCTGTTGTCAAGAGAATAAAGATGACGTAATAAGATTTAGATACGTTTAGAACACTGGACTGATAAAGAATTGACTATCATGCGCACTTCACTGCATGTCAATGACCCGTAAGTGGTTCACATATCTGTCCATTTACATAATACCTACCTTGTACATGCTGCATTGAAGTACTTTGTACGTTTGCACTCCCGTACGCGTATTTCTGACAACTATTGATATGACATTGAGATATACTATCGAAAATAGGAGTCCTCTGATAAAAGAACATGTTCATCAATCTTCTCAATATCTACACTTAACTTTTTGAAGAACAGAGAAATTTGTTTACTTTCAACTAATTTCACTAATTACATACTTAATGTCTGATGATGATACTACTTAGATTATTTATTAATCTAATAAATATAGTATTACTACTATGATAAAATACTAGCGACCTTGAATATTAAAAAGGAATAGAAATAAACTCACACACTTAAAAATATATCTACAGAAGGTTTACCACTGGCGAAGTTTTATCTTGGTGATAAGAGAAGGCCAGGCAAGCAAGCTGATACAAGCCTATAAATTATAACGTCCAAGTATCAAAGATACATGCTGCAATAAAGATTTTATAGCATTATTATTCAATCCTGCAGATTTTATAGAATAGGTCTTCTGATGTGGCAGTAGCAGTCACATACCTCCAAATTCACTTACACGAAGACATGACATTTCCTCTGAACAGAACAAAAGTATTATTATATATATTTATTATTCTATGCTACAAAACATTCTGAACCGTTGTCATAACTTAATTCTATGCTAAGTATAAAGGAAGAGGTGGCGATGGCGGGACGACCAAGACGCGTACCACGAGTGCTGTGTCGAGGTGTCGCGGGATAATATTTTGTGGAAGTACTTGAGGCGTGTGTGTAAAAAATATAAGTATGCAAGATAACATCGCGCATATGGTTTACATTGCCCCTTTCCTATGAAAGTCAGAGTGACCGCAAATGAACCAAAGGAAGAAAGTCCTGATGGGTGGTTGATGAGGATGGGTGTAACGCTAAAAAACCCTAATTATGATCTAATATCACATCATTGAAATGTAGCTATTCGGTTTTTCTGCTTATTCTGTATTAGATACGGATAATAAACGGTAGTACCTACTTTCTTCAATTTTAATGTGTTGTGCCGAATAACTAACTATTCCTAATTTTCTTATTCCGTCCAGCCACTTCCCAAACGGTGGAGGTCACCTTTTAGTCTCACCAGATATCAGATACAGCTGCATAACAGTCTTTTAGATCGAGTGACTGCCTATCTGACCTTAGTAAGACTATGTCACTTCGTCCTACATTACATTTGGTACTGATTGAAAAAACAGACCTTGATGAAATAACAAGATATGTCGTTGCAGACTGACAATACTAATACAATTGAATGGTAATTGCATTTGAATTTAAAGAAGTGCTATAAATAGCCGTATTTTAACCTATTATTTGCCTTTCCTTATCCTTTGCTGTGGGTATTTTAGTTTTTTAACAAAAAACTTAAATGTAAGCGTAAACTTGAGAGGAGTGGTCAAACCAGCTTTACTTTTCTAATAAAGTCACTGACCTTAATATTGATAATGGTTCACAACTGGTCACGTGACCATGTGCCGATCAATGCCCTACTTCTTTTTTAAAGTTGCACATTTGTAAGCTAAACCTAACTAGGTACCTACTACATACAAACTATATCTAACTGCCTATGTTGCCAATGCCACTTGTGATCATATGTAATACCCAAAATGTAATGAATGAATAAATGAATATGAATATGAAAAAAAAAATATGTATAATAAGAAACAGCCATACTGACTAAAGATGATTTGAATTAAATAACACCAAAGTGCTGCTGTTTCGTATAATTTCGCAGGATACGTATTTTGTTGATTACTTGTGGCAAACCGGTTTAAAGAGTCCAATGACAGCAAGTATGATCTTGGATAAAAAATATACCTAATTACGTCATTGATATTACAGACTAACGTCATCTGAATGATCTAAAGTTTGTAACAAACTTATATAATACTAATCTTAAATACTATTTAATCGTTGGATACTAATTTGTTTTAACTGCGTCAGCTGGAGGATCTCAACTGTGCGAATACTTATTTCATAAATATACAAAATAAAAATGGCTGATTTTCGGCGACTTATTACGGTTATGTCTTTTTGTAATGAATAGGGTCAAGTAATAAGTCAACTAATAGGTCAGCAGTTGTGGTGGCTTTGCGGTTCAATGGCCTAATTCGTACCCACGTTTTTTAGGGTTCCGTACCTCAAAAGGGAAAAACGGAACCCTTATAGGATCACTTCTTTGTCCGTCCGTCCGTCCGTCTGTCAAGACCGTTTTTCTCAGAAACGCGTGGAGGTATCAAACTGAAATTAATATCTAATACTCAAGTCTACTGTCCCTTGGAGTTTTAATTAAATCAAACTTTTAAGCCAAAGCAATCAAAAGATACAGCCGTTTATGCCGCAAATTTTCGAAACTCGCACGGGTATCAAAACCTACAGGGTACTTGCCGTGAACTTAGAATCTTGAAATTTGGTACGTCTTATAGTACAGATAAGGGAAAAATTGCAAAACCGTAAATTTTTAGTTACATCAAATAATAAAAATTTTTTTTGAAAATTTTAATGTTACTACTTCTTTTCTCATGTACGCGTAGAGGTTTTAATGAAATTCATATCAATTCAGATTTATAATACCTTTAAGCTGTTACAAAATCAAATTTTTATGTCAACGCAATCAAAAGAAATAGATACTTACAGGTTTGTACGGAACCCTCGGTGCGCGAGTCCGACTCGCACTTGGCCAATTTTTTTTTGTGACTCCAATGACGATCGGTAAAGGAATACCTGCATCGTGAGGAAACCTGAATATAATATAGTATAAATATTTTTTTATATTAAATGGCTGCAGTTAAAAAGAAAGGGGAGCGGCCATTTTTCCATACAAACGCTCTCGTCTGTTTTCTCACTGGTTTCTAAACTTAGGGCCGCAGTTTTCGGACGCGTTTTTTTCGAATTTGACAACAATAATCGAAAAAAGGAAAAAATAGAGGCACAGATTATTCTTTTCTTATGCAGTATAAGAAATATCTTTAAAATTGGTTAAGATTTAGGGGAGAAAATAGACGATAGCCAAACCTCGATTTTTTGTCAGTTTTTCGGTCTGAGCTGCAGTTGTCCTTATCGCACGAATTAGAGGGCGGGGGGAATTAGAGCGACAGCAATACTTTCTTCAAAAACAAAAATGTCCGCTCCCCTTTCCTCTTGTAGATGTAGCAAAACAGTAACAAAATATCGTAGTTATATGATCATCTGTACGTGAGTTCGAAATTAAATTCTTTCGATAATACTCACCAAAATTACATTACATTACATCAGAAATTATATGATGCTGTTGCGGATTCGTGATTAACACTTTTTGTTAGAGCGAATGACATTGTAAGAACCTAATTGACACTGCATGCAGGTACATACGAATTGTTAATTTTGAGAGTATCATGATAATAGTTAAGTACCCGTATTACCTATATGTTTAAAGCATCTTGTTATTGTAAAACTATTGCATCACAATTGTTTTATATTATTCGAGATCGAGACTGGATATAGAAATAAATTATTCGTTGTTTTTATTAGTCATGCTGTATACATTGTCTTCACACGTAGAAATTGCTGGAAACTTCTGTAGAACTTAGTGAGCTGTTTTTCAGGCGAATACCTTATGGTTGAAATGTTTTGATAACATATTCGTAACTTCTATGTTGCTAATAAACATACAATCATATCATACAGAAGATCAATTCAGAGGGGGTACTATTGAATTTAAAACCGAGCCCCAAATAGTTTTAATTGCCTTCTCTTTATGGGAAGAGGCCTGTGCCCAGCAGTGGGACGTTTTTAGGCCGGTATTATTACAGGAACACTTGTTTAGTTTTTGACGACCTCTCATGACCTCCGCCGTCGAGTTGCATGCACACCGGTTTCAAGTTGGCGCTAGCTCTGAGGTCCGGGTTCGATTCCCAGGAGGGTAATATAGTAAATCACTTTCCTATATTTTCTCGGTTCTGGGTGTTTGTGGTGCCTTCGTTGACTCTAAACTACATAACACACGCTTACTTTAGCTAGGTACTTACCTACTCTGGATCCAGAGCAATGTATGTAATATTGTCCATATTTATTATTTAATTGTTTCAAAGAACACTGAATAACGTATTCACGTGCTTGTTAAATAAATTTTGTATTTGCTATTGAAATTGAAATTAATTCAAGAGTAACCTGCTGTTGTCAAAAATAACTCTATGTACGTAACAACCAACTGTGTTTCTCACACGTTTTTGTTTATGTTATCCATTTTGAAGTAACTTTAACCTCACTCAAATAAGTTTAATTGTATCCTGGTGACTAAAATAGTACCAAGTAGGTTCCATTTTATTACTTAATAAAAAATTATTCTGTAACTAGCCCACTGAAGGACAAATACAGATCTTAAGCTAGATTTTTAGGGTCTGGTCTAAACCTTAGTGGTGAACTACATTACGTAGGAACGGTAAGGGCATATCGGTACCCAATATTACTAAATATTGGTATGACGTATCATAGAGAATTAAGGACTTATATAAGCACCTACTTATTAAGTGAAGTTTCTTACGCATAAGTAAAGTCACTAAACTGTCGAATAAATTATAATCCTATCAAATACTTACTTAAAAAACAAGTAAAAACGATTAAGATAAAAAAAACGACTAGATGTTTCTTTTACTGTAATATTTTATGAAGGTAATTAAATTTATTTCAATAAGTTCGTTTAAACAACAATTTAAGGTTAAAAGTGTTTCAGATATTGACGGGTACATTATTTTATAAACAATGACAAATTATTGCACAATAAATATGTGATATGCATGTGCATCTTAAATGTTTTAAGAAACACGTGTTTCTACCGGGTTCCGTACCCAAAGGGTAAAACGGGACCCTATTACTAAGACTCCGCTGTCTGTCTGTCCGTCTGTCTGTCTCCCGGCTGTATCTCATAAACCGTGATAGCTAGAAAGCTGAAATTTTCACAAATGATGTATTTCCGTTACCGCTATAACAACAAATACTAAAAACCACATAAAATAAATATTTAAGGGGGGCTCTCATACGACGGTGGTACGGAACCCTTCGTGCGCGAGTCCGACTCGCACTTGGCCAGTTTTTGAACATAAATGTGAACGTGGCTTAGACGGTAATAGGTGCGTTTAAGTTTTAAGTTCATACTACATCTTGCGATAAAATATATGAATACTTATTTAATCTCAAAAAGGGTATCAGGACATTTTTCCAGAAAGTCACGTGCGGGCACGTGCTAATAAAGCCTTACAAAAATATTGTTCAAAAATTTGATTACGTAAGAAAAACGCGTAACACTTTTGTATACTTTAGAAATTAAAACGTGCAAACAGAAACTTTTTAGAAGCCTTTCAACCACTAATTAGCGTTATACAACCAGTACGGGAATTAAAGGTCAAGCTAGCTGTGCAAAATAAATATACACGGACAGCTGAATTTAAGGACGAAATCAACAGTGTAGATGCTCGAGCTATATAGCACCTTAAAGATCTAGTCCTGTTTATTTTCTAAAGGCTAAAGCAGTAAAAATTTACAACTTGTAAGTAGACAACTCGGTCAAAAAATGAAACATAGTTCTGTTATCCGTAGGTCTGATTACCGTCGCGTGCACCGACGAAGATCATCGTTGCGGAGCCCTGAGCAGCAGATACAGCAGAGGCAGGCTGCCAACCTGCCCGCCGCATGCAATCCATCAACGATGCCTTCGAAGGCCTGCGAGCACATATCCCTACTCTGCCGTACCTATGAGAAAAGGCTGTCTAAGGTGGATACATTGAAGCTGGCTATCGGATATATAAGCTTTCTTGGAAAACTGATTTATTTGCTAAAATACTGAATACGAAAAATAAGCGATGTTTAGTCGCAATAACCGGTGTAAATTAACCGACTTCTCAATTCGACTGTTTTTTATGTTTATTTTCTCAGAACTTTGGACTGGGTGCACCGTGCACCTATTATATAATTTTGATGATTCTTTTTTATTTGAATGCTGGCGTTTGGCTTGTGATTCCATTTCCATACCAATACGTCTTATTTCGAAATCGCTTTTTACTTTTTTGTTTAACAGTTTTTATTTTTCTTTACCATAAAGTGTTTGTGTTTTTTTTTTAATTTAATACTGAGTAAGTAAAAAGCCTTTATATATGATTTATTTTTCTAAAGGAACACTAAAACCGATTTAAAACCTATTAAAAACCTTACTGGATAGTGAATAGTTTATATGCTACGAACTATGGTCAGTCAAATGTCGTTATTGATTACCCTTCGTGTGGCTCCGTGGTGTGACATGGCAGGTGTGAGGACAAGGCCGTGTCAAGGTTAATTGTCACCACCCCCATGCGTCAACCCATAGGTCCCCATACACAAAACACCACAATTAATATTATAAATTTAAAAAAAAAATGTAATTTCGTTTTGTCTGTCTTTATTAGTGGCGTTAACAGCTAAACCGTTGAAATATAATTTGGGTAATTCCGAAGCTTATTTTTTTATCAGCCATTTCTGTCCCACTGCAGGCAAAGGCCTGTCTACCCTCCTTCCATTTCTCTCTGGTCGGGGCTGTAGTGAACCACTCCTTATCAAAGGAGTCCAGCTCGTCCCGCTTTCTTCGTCTGGGCCTACCACGATGACTCTTGCCATTTAGATGGACCCATTGGGTCGTTCGTTCGCTTGTCTAATAGCAAATGAAATCTGTTTATATTTTTTATCTATCTATGATATCTTTAAGTTCCATATACTTATAGCATACTTTATTCAAAATTTAAAAAGTTGGACAAACAAACGAATTTTCATACATCCGACTAATTGTGTGGATAACAGAGTTTTATCTATTTCAAAACAAACAATACATAAGGTACGAATAAATTCACTTTATAAATCCCGCATACGGGTAAGATAAGATTCGATAATACTACGAATTTTAAACGTAGGTATAGCTACCTAATTATTGTTTTTTAGATGCTTTAAAAACTCCGTTGCAACCACATGCTCTTACTTACCATGCTATTTGATCATATGCTTTGAAGTTACTTTCACCACGAGGTTAAAAAGATGTAAATTGTATTTGGCATTTTTAAGGAAACGAGTTTAAAAAAAGTTTTTTTTTTCAGATACTAATGACTTTTATAATTATAATCTTTAAAGTGACAATTATAAATGTATACAACATAGATACACAGAATCATTCATACATAATATAATGTACTAAGTAGGTATGTACTGTAGTAGATATTGCATGGTAAGTTATGGTGGTGTGATAAAAAATAAAGTCGCGTGATGTCAATTAATATTAGCATCGATATGACGCCTAATTAAACTATATCAGGAGGTTAACACTCTTAATTACTCTGTTTAACATCCATCAAATTAAGTAATAACAACAGTAAAAAAATATTTTATCTAGGTGCCAAATATTAACCTAACTTTGACATCATTATCGATTCAAAATAAGTTAATTTTTATTGCTTTAACCATTGATCTGTGAACTTTTAATGGGCTGATTACATTTTTAATGGCTATACCAACACTTACTCTTACAACGCATTTAACAATTGCGCAACCAGATTTTTTTTTACATTGGCCATTTGTATTTTAAACGTGGATGGATACAACCCACCTTTAGATTACGGATAGCAACATCATAGAACAAATATTTTTATCAAGCAATTATTAGGACATAAATTTTACCTAAGCACCTCGAAGATAATAAATTAAAACCATTATTATCGAAATAAGCGGATGATTGATAATAAAGGTATGTTTGCTGTTTATTATTAATCTATACAAAACATTATCGGACCATTGTTACGTAATTCAGGCGAATGCTTGAGTACACCGTGGGTAAATTTACGCGACCTTTAGCAATGTCGAAGCGATTTTCGGATATACTCAAGTCAACTGCATATATTACAATATTTTTACACAATATTGTTGGTAATACTGTCTTTACAGTATGTTTATTTATCCAAAAAAAACCATGTGAAAATTGTAACAAGAGTTAGCACCAAAATCTGCACCTTTCAGCCGTCGTCCAAATCTATAAATTTCAGGGATCGATATCTCCTCTTCCTACCGTAGGTACTTTATGATACTGCTACACAATATGATACAAATAAAACACAAAATTATAGATGCAGCATTATCTGATGAGATAAATTGGCAAGTAATTCCACTCCTTCAAGAGTCCATCACTTATTTGGATATTTATGTAAGAAGTAAATTATTGTGTAGTTCATAATTCAACAGTCAGTGCGGGCTCTAGCCCTTGATAATGGTAACACTGATTTTAGAGCAATTTATGCAAAGTGTGCAAGGATTTATTTATAGATTTTCGTTGAGCGTCGCGTCGTCGTCCTTTGAGCCCTGTTGCCTATAGCGACCGTTCTTCTTGTTTTTGGTACTTCTATCTTTTATCCTGACAGTTTCACAGACTTACTAGACCATGGCTAATTTATTTTCAAATGATATACCTACATGTTTTCGGCTTAGGAATAATGCATTAATAAAAATTTTGTGTGTATTTGTTCATTTTATTTATCCATTTTTTCTTTAAACGCAGAAAGGTAGCAATGCTCAATATAGTACTCAATAGTTTAACTATTTTATAAATAAGTGATTAAAAAAATACCTAACCATTAAGTCGCAATTTTGCAAAGTTTTTTCGTATTTCATAACTAAACTCCGAGTAACGAACAACGAAGTAAAGCCGATATTATTTCTAATAATGGTTTGTATTTAAAATTAACGGGTAGAAGACGTCAAATCTCTATTTAGACAAACTAGAAGTAAACTTCAGTTCCAAACTGTAAATGTCAGCTAAAATGCTTACAAAGGTGCTAATGAATATCTAAAAATATAAAAATACATGACGCAACCTTCCTCTTAAACTCAGCAGTAAAGTTTAACTCTTTGCCTTTGTCCTACCGTGGGCTAAGTGAATGCTACCATAGTATAAACATATGTAAACTAAAAAAGTCTTAGTCTTAGAGTTTTAATAAAGTAAAAAATATCATCCATCCCCATCTCATCCCGTGGGTGTCGTAGAAGGCGACTAAGGGAAAATTGAGCAGAGCCGAAAACCACTGCTTAGAGAAGGAAAACTCGAGACCAAACCCTATGCCAACCCGTCTGGCCAGCGTGGCATTAGTAGGCCAAAACCTCTGTATGAGCCCACACCACACAAAACGGCCCCCAGTTCCCGGTAGTCCCGCTATTCCCGGCCAAGGTAGCGGTCGCGGTAACGGCGGGACAGGGGGTGCTAGGAATCTCCGGGCTACGGGAGGCTACCACTACCTCAAAAAACTGACCCTGGCGACGTATAACGGACGAAGTCTACGGCTGGACCAACACCTCACCGAACTCGAGGTAGAATTGGGTCGCATAAACTGGCACATTTTGGGGTTATCTGAAGTCCGAAGACAGGGGGAGGACACGATAACCCTTGAGTCAGGTGACCTGTTCTACTACCGAGAAGGTGATAGGCCCTCCCAGGGCGGTGTCGGTTTCTTGGTCAACAAGTGTCTCACAAGCAGCGTTGTGGAAATCAGTAGTGTGTCGACAAGGGTAGCGTACCTCTTATTGAAAATCACCGACAGGAAGTTCCTGAAGGTGGTGCAGGTATATGCGCCGACCTCGACATACTCTGATGAGATAGCCGAAACCATGTACGAAGACATAGCGAAGGCACTACATGGTACCAGGAAGGCTCACTACAACGTTGTTATGGGAGACTTTAATGCCAAGGTGGGAGTACAAGAATGCGGCGAAACGAAAATCGGTCCTAACGGCGTGGGGCGCCGAAATCACAGAGGCCAAATGTTGGTCAACTTTTTAGAGTCCCAGGGGCTCTTCTTAATGAATTCCTTCTTTAAGAAGAAGCCCCACAGAAAGTGGACATGGCGAAGCCCCGATAATGTGACGAGGAACGAGATAGATTTCATCATCACGGACAAACGGCATATATTTAGAGACGTCTCGGTGATCAATAGGTTTAATACCGGTAGCGATCATAGACTCGTCCGAGGCTCTCTAAATATCAACCTTAAGGCTGAAAGAGTTAGGATGATGAGACCTACTCTCCGACCCACGCTGCCCCAAATAGCTTTAGGTTCCGATAAGTTCCAGTTGGAACTCCAAAATCGTTTCGCACTGCTGGAAACCACGGACAATGTTGACGAAAAAACCGACACAGTGGTCAAAACGCTACAGAATGTGTCTCGAAGGTTGTTCCCCGGAAAACGCGGTAATAGGGAGTCCAAGCTCTCACCCGAGACTCTCGAACTTATGAAGGAAAGACGAGAAACGCCGGACGCCCAGATGTCTTCGTCAGATAGGCGGTCCTTAAACCTGAAAATCAGGAAACTGACGCGACGTGACCTCCGACGCTGCAGCACTCGTAATATCGAGGCTGCGATTGAGCGAAATAGAGGCACCAAAGTCTTCGCTCAGCAATTAGGTAGACCCCATCTGGCGAAACTGAGGACCGGGGATGGCAGGACCGTCACCTCTAAGTTCGAGATTCTCGAGGAAATTGAGAGTTTTTATAGACACCTATATGCATCACGGGTGACTAAACCATCGAGACAAGGCGAAGATGACCACAGAGCCCCACTCACGCGCCATTACACCGAGGACATCCCGGATGTCGACCCGGGCGAGGTTGAGGCAGCTCTCAGACAACTAAAGAACAACAAGGCGCCGGGTGATGACGGAATTACAACCGAGCTCCTTAAGGCCGGTGGGACCACAGTCCTGAAAGAGCTAGCGAGTCTCTTTAATTCCGTCATTCATCAAGGCTTAACACCACAAGCGTGGAGCGGGAGTGCGGTGGTTCTGTTCTTCAAGAAAGGCGACAAAACCTTGCTGAAGAATTACAGACCTATCTCACTCCTGAGCCACATTTACAAGTTGTTCTCGAGAGTAGTCACTAACCGCCTCGCTAGAAGACTCGACGAGTTCCAGCCACCAGAACAAGCCGGGTTTCGAAAAGGCTTTAGCACCGTAGACCACATCCATACTGTTCGGCAGATTGTGCAGAAAACCGAAGAGTACAATCAGCCGCTGTGTTTGGCCTTTGTGGACTACGAGAAAGCCTTCGACTCCATCGAAACTTGGGCGGTTCTGGATGCTCTGCAACGATGTCGTATTGACTGGCGATACATCGAGGCGCTGAGATGCTTATATGACACCGCCACAATGACTGTCCAGCTCCATGACCATAAGACCAATCCGATCGAGCTGCGTCGGGGGGTGAGACAGGGGGATGTTATATCCCCAAAGCTGTTCACCAATGCGCTCGAGGATGTCTTCAAGACTCTGGACTGGACTGGACGGGGTATAAATGTGAACGGTGAGCACATCTCGCACCTTAGATTTGCCGATGACATCGTCATAGTGGCAGAGTCGCTGGACCAACTAAGCGAGATGCTGCATGGCCTGAATGGAGCTTCACGACGGGTCGGTCTTGGCATGAACTTGGATAAAACCAAGATCATGTTCAATGAACATGTCATGCCGAGACCGATATATGTCGAAGGATCGATGCTCGAAGTTGTTCAAGAGTATATCTACCTAGGGCAGGTCATCAAGCTTGGTAGAAACAACTTCGAGCGGGAAGTCGATCGGAGAATTCAGTTAGGCTGGGCAGCGTTTAGCAAACTACGTCGAGTCTTCTCTTCGCCTATACCGCAATGCCTGAAGACGAAAGTTTACAACCAGTGCGTCCTACCTGTTATGACTTACGGTGCCGAAACGTGGACATTAACGGTTGGACTAGTCCACAAATTTAAAGTCGCGCAGCGGGCTATGGAGCGAGCTATGCTCGGAGTCTCTTTGAAGGATAAAATTCGTAATGAGGTCATCCGACAAAGAACCAAGGTAACCGACATAGCTCGTAAAATTAGCTCGCTGAAGTGGCAATGGGCTGGCCATGTCTGTCGAAGGACCGATAGCCGTTGGAGCAGACGAGTCCTAGAATGGAGACCGCGACTCGGCAAGCGTAAGGTAGGACGCCCCCCCGCCAGGTGGACTGACGACCTGAAAAAGGTCGCTGGAGGGGACTGGATGCGGAGGGCGGAGGACCGGGTGTTGTGGCGCAAATTGGGAGAGGCCTATGTCCAGCAGTGGACTATGATTGGCTAAATGATGAAAAAATATCAGGATAACAACTTTAAATAAAAAAACTCATCATAATTGGTACATTCGTTCGGGAGCCTCAGACAGACGCACTGATACACAAACAGCCTAGACACATCAAACTTATAATGTTTATGCGTCGGGGGCTTATAAAATAGTAAGTGTACTCTGCGCGTAAATTCTTGAAAACACATAGCAATGTTTTACAAGACTAAGACAGTACTTCAGATGGTGACCAAATATATAAATATATAAAAATGGACATGATTCTACGATAAACCTCACCATTAGGTATGCATAGGTAGTAATCTAGTTCACATGACAACACGTGTCTCTTCCCACGGAATAAAAACGTATGTCCACAAGGACAAGGTCATTGGTAGGAAAGAGTTTCAAAGGTAAGGCTTATGAGAAGTGTCACCTGCACAGTCAAGGTAATAAGTACAATTAGCTAAATACTACTTTAGTCCACTGTATAAGCCTGTAATTTAGTAACACCTGGTCCTTCGCCTTCCACATCCAATTTGACCCTTATACCATTTTCAGTTTGTCAGACCATCGATTGGGCACGACAGTCTGGCAGTAAGTAAGTTTGTTGATTCACGGTGGCCAATTAAGGACTCATCTGCTACAAACTTACAAAACCCATTTGTCTTTCGACACATGACCAAAAACCGATTCTTGAGCCTACTAAATCTGTAGGGTTTTCGACCTTACCCTCTATTATCTTTTAAAAGACAGAATAAGCAAAGAACAAAACATCTATAAATGGAACATTTTGGCTTATTGCAAGGTCTTAATGGGCCTTTAAAAAATCCCTAGTCTATACTAAAGCCAATCTGGAAAGAGAATTAATCGTTATTACTAATTACGCAATTATCAACTTTGACAACATGTGTTTTAGTTCATTTTAGAATGACAAATATTACCGAAAAGGGCCTAAAAGTAATTTGAATGTGATAGAAACTGAACCGTTAGTCATTGAATTAAGTTTCATAATCCTAAAGCACGGTCATTATTTCTTTAAAGTGGCTTAGATATAGTATGCAAGTACGGCAACTCAATTACAAACTATTTAGTCGCCAACCCATTTTTACCCGACTGCTAAGAAGGGTTATAAACGATCAGAATTTGCTAGTCATTCTACTGAATTACATGAATGAGTTCTATTCACAAGTTGTATAATTATGTAAGCGTATATTATTAAGGTAGACAACCATTTTAGTGATTTGTGTATTCAAAGATTAGCGAACTGTGTTTAATAAATTATGGTTATTCTTGACATCACCATCGGTTTGCGTGAGCATAACTGCGCTAAGACTGTAATATTATGTAATGTAATTTCATTAGTTATCATGAAACGTGACATCTAGGTACCTACTTGCGTCAAATAAAATACTAAGCTTATACGTCTATATGATCCTAATTTAAGACGTAAATACCTATGTATTTACGTCTAAAATTATAATCTGCAACTCAAAGTTAGGACGTACCTACCTAAAATAAGAATGAAAATTGTGATCATGTTTTATTAATGAACTTCTTCTGTCTCCCGTATAGCCTTTTCAAACTGTTTTGAAGTCTGCGTCCAGTCTCACCAGATAGGGCTAAAATTACAAGTACTTACATTGTAAATATTAAATTTGGAAAAGTTGTAAGTAGTTACTTACTACCTATAGTTTATCCAATCCTATCGTGTTTATTTCAGCATTTCCTATCTGACTTTAACACATTTACTTTAATCACATCCCAATTATTGTAACAATGGTACAAAGAACGTCTAACCCATAAAAATATATGGGTCTACACTAATACGAAAAGAGGAAAGATTTGTATGTTTGTATGAAGCAAATGATTTTGTTTTTTTTTTATTTGAAATAAACTATAAAACTTGCAATATTGGACCGATTTCAAAAAATCTTTTACATGTAGAATGGTACATTATTCCTAAGTAATAAAGGCTACCTATATATTGCTGAGCTATCCATGCGAAGTTGGGACGGTTAGCTAGTTTTTAATATTTCTTTTATTTAACCCCAAAAAAGGCAATACATGTAACTTTTCCCAACATCCATAGATTGAACCCAGAACAAAAACTGGAGTGAAACAGGTAAAAAAATCATTTACTTTTTTAAATCGGTTTGAAAACTGTAAATAAATAAGTAATTGATCATGTATGCAATAATCAAACATACAAAGGTCTGTACGTCTTTTTATTTTCAGAAAATAACTTTATTTTGAATACCTTAATATCATTTCATTTTGAATGAAAAACTAAAATGTTTTACTGCTGCTTAAAATATTGGGTACAAAAGAAAAACAATAACAACATTACTACTTCACTTAATTTTTCATTGTTAGTTAGAATTATTTAAATTTCCTACCTAATAAAAAACACAATTAAAATGAAAATACTTACCTAAAGATGTTTCGGTTCTACTTCATCATCATCTACTGAAACACGTTTCGGTTCTAATTATTCTATTAAAAATATTTTACCTAATTATTTAACTAACAAACTATTCCGTACCCACTTAAAATCTAATTAAAAACATTCGATGACTAATGACATATAGGTAGAGAATATATGAGATTAAATAAAAGAAAAGTACCTAGGTCTTGTAAAGTATTGTAAGAGCCTACTTAGATACTATTATTTTATCTTGGGGTCCAAGCTTACTTACACACTTATGACAAAATCGGTTCACTGCTGGAACTTTAGTGCCTAATAGCCTATTCTTAAAAACACTCCAATATCTGTTCAGACGCGAAGGAAATTATTAGAGAAGCCCGACTAGTTTCAGGGCCTCGATTCAGCTATATTAAATGCATGTCAGTGGGCGGTCAGTGTACTTGTCAAATGTGCCTAATTTTCATATTCAGATAAGCCTACAATAAAATCTCATTGAACTCTCGAAGAGAATGATCGTAATGACCAATTAAGGATCGTACCGACAGTTAGCAGAATGTCAATTTTCGTAAAAATAACCAAATGAAGCAGGTCATTCGGTCAATTCAAGCAACTCAATCGCGGCCCTGGTCCTTGTATCATGGGAACAAAACTAGTCGAGCATTGTTACATATTTTTTCACCTTAATCCTGTGCCTCTTTTGCGTTTTCTAGAGTTATTTTTCAAACTTCACCTAATTTAGCTAACATGCTGAATACCGCATTTACATTGAACGAATGCATAACTGACCTCTACTACTAGGATTTGTTGTAGAAGTCCGTTATGCATTCGTTCAATTTCGTTCCCTCCTACTAAGACAAACCATTCTTCTATTCATGCACACTCACAAACTAAAACTTACCTTTAGAACAAGGATAAGGTTATTAAGATTACTTGTATGCTGTTAGGATTTATAACAAGTACTTCCCTAATGCAGGTGCATATTACAGTAATTTACGAGTCCTACCTACCAAATTATCAGAAGACGATGTAATCAATACCATTAAAGACAATCACAATACATTTTCAAATGCAACACAGAGCATTCTTCGAAGTAAATTGAAAAGCGTTACGCCATCCGCCACTAAACTGAAGAAAATGCTGATCCGTGCTTTATGCACCAAATTAAAATTATCGTCGTAATGGTTAGTTAATGTTGTGACGGATCGTGTGGCCACGGGCACGCTTCGACGACGGCCGTGGTGAATATCTTGCACTTAATGAGTTTGTGGAACGTCACACGAGTGGTTCAATCTCTAATGATGCCGCCCGTGGAAATGTACACAATCATTATAATCACAGTGATGACCATGTCTCAAGGATTACTCCAAGCTTGTTTTCATATCTGCAAATTGTAAGTTTTCTTTAGTACATCTTTGAAATAAGTGTTTTTTAAGACATTATTGGTATTTGTATAATATAATAGTCCAAAGTCCAAATAGTACACTAGTATTTGTAACTGTCAATCACATTGTAGATTTTAATCTATACATTCTATTAGTTAAAGTACACAATTTATAACTCACTAAGAGTGGCCTGATTCTCAGGATTTTTATTGGGTTCGTCTCCACCCCGAAAAGCAGAATAGCTATTAAAAACATCTAACGGAAACGGGGATGAAAACGATTAAATTTTTTGAAAAAAAAACCGCTTTAATACCCTAGTTGTTATAAAAAAAAAAAAAACATGTACCAAGAATATTAACCAGATATTCATAATTCCAGGTCACCTGATTACTCTCATAAGGGCAGACCAGACTGCGATTGTTCTGCCTTCAAGCAACGCAATGTTCGGTCAACGGCGAAGCATCATCCCATCGAAGCCACTTCAATATTAAACGACAGTGGAATTTACTATGAACCAGCCGCTATAAATGCTCCGCCAGCACCATCCTTCGTTGAACAGATATTTCACACATCACGTCTGGTACCTAACCAAAAGCCAACAACTAATGATATAAAACACAATCAACAACGAAAGACTTATGATACGATAGAATCGTTGGCAGATGACGCTTCTCGTCAGCCACCTTTAACGGCTACTCACAAATATAAACGAGGCGGTAATACTCATGAAAGCGTAGAAGACCAAGAAAGTGAATTGCCTTTACACTTATATTTAGATCTAGATTTAAAACCTTCAGAAAATAACAGTAAACCACGACTCGAAGAACTCAAAAACATGTTTGTCAAATTTCAAGATGCTGAAAAAGGATTATCTGAATGTATAAATCTTCATATCTATATATTCTCAAAATATAATGATAATATTAACAAAACAAATACAAATTGGGGTCGAGTTGAATCTGATAACTTATCATGGTCTCAAGAGCTAACAGAGATTCAAAATAAATGTGACCAGTCGGCAAGTATCATACGACAAAGTATTTATGAAGTTAATCAAAGCTTCCCGCAAAAACACCATTCTTCTGAAAATATTCGAGATGAAACTAGTATTATCGAAAGTACAACAAATTTTGATACTTTAGATACCACGGTGACGACCGACCATAACAACGATTACATTTACCCCTTTGGAACTAAAATTGCAAAATATAATCCAACAGAAACTAACGAAAGAAATCTACCGAACATGCATACCAACGGCAGGTCTACAACTATTTTACCACCGGTCGTGACAGATGTATTTCAAATAAACGCAGGAAAAGATTTTTCAAAATTAACTTCATCTGTGAATATGATAGACGAAAATATTACGTATCGAACAATATTAGCTGAAGATGAGGTACAAATACCGAGGATCATAACAAAAGAGTTATCGAATGGTTCAGTCATCAGTGTCGTAGATGGGTACGAGGACATTCACAACTCTGATTTTATCACAAACAATATTATTTCATCAACTTCAGAAGAAACTACGGAATCAACCTCAAATACTGGTTTAATGAAAACAAACATTGATTTTGATCAAATTCTTCACAATGACCTCGTAGAAATCAAAGGAAATCTGTACTTTTTGTTTGGCAGTAGTCACATCCCAGCACGTTTCATACAGCAGCCGGGTGGAGAAATTAATATAGCTATGGATGGCTTCTCTTTGTGCACTCAAATACTGGACGACAACCAATCAAGCTTTATGAATTTGTTATGTAACTGTATTCAACAAAAAAAATGTAATTATAAATAGGCATAGGTATAGCACATAGATCCTACTTAATAATAATTAGGTAATCATGGTGGTTGTTGTTGGCATGTTTATTCTTAAGTAGGTAAACATATCAAAATTTAATTAAAAATAATAATTAATAAATTCCCACTGCCTGAACTTTGTGAGATCAGCATTTGTTTTTCTTCGTCAGTACCTACCTACCCAATTCGTTCCTTTGAATTTTTATTTGCCTTTTTTAATATAATATAATAATATACTTAATTATAATATATGTATAACTGTGTTTTTATTTACTCTACTTAAAATATCACTATTGAAATCAAATACAACACTCACCTACCTAAAAGTACTACAACGATATTCACGAAAGTAGGTCTAACTCCTAAAGGTCCCTCGACACTTCACACACAAGCATCACTCTCGCGCACTCCCATGTGCTATTCCAGCAGACCATAGTCCTTGCGGACTCCTTCTCGAGGGGTGGGTGTAAAGAGCCCACTGGGCAGTAGGCTCTTTACACCCACCCCTCACTTCTTCTACGAACGGACGCGCAGGACGACGCGTCCGTGTCCTTCATGGCCTGTTAGCAGGGGCCCGATGCCGCTATTTTAAGTCAGTGATTGGCGGGTTAATAAACGTTCCAGTGTACTTGTTATTGTGCCTAATTTTCGCATTCAGATCATTTTAGTTTAATGACAAATGTACACTTATTTGCCACTGTTGTAATTGTAGGATTGCAAGTGACTGTTCTTATCATGAATACGAAAATTAGGCATAATAACAAGTACACTGGAACTGACTGGAACGTTTATTGACCCGCCACTCACTGACTTAAAATAGAGGCATGGGGCCCCTGGTCGGATGACAGTTTGCCCCCCTGTCATCCGCAGGCCCGACCTTACGGCCGCGCCGTGGCGGTCATAGGTCCGATGCACGTGCCCTGCGGCACCTAAGGCGTCTGCGGCTAGAGGGAGGGTCCAAAGAGTTACCAAGGTAAGCAAGTAAACAGTTCCAATAAAATTTATTGGAACTGATATCAGTTAAAGGTGTTGGAAAAGAAACAAAGAACAAATTAATTTCATTTTATATTTTTATAATGCTTGTTTTTATTATAATAAGTTTGTGCTGCATTTTTAGTAATATCTTCACCATCATAAGTCAATTTACCCGCTAATATACAATTAATAGATCGACACCAACTATGCAACATAACAATTATTGTAATTTCCGTAAAATATTCTTTAAATTTATTTCCGTGTGCTAGGCAATTAAACGGATAATCTATTATAACATCTGTGTGATCAGTGATCAAAGCTCGACTCTACGCACTCACTAAAAGATTTCACAACTGAAAAACAACTCAAAAAAATTGAGAAAATCTACAGACATGCGCACGCACAGAACGTAGTCACCATTTTGAATTTTTTGTTCTAACGATTTTTTTTTTAATTGTACTGGTAGCCACTATTGCCAGTGTCATAAATATCTATAGTGATATTTTATCGATTGATTTGATTAAAACATTGTCATTTTTTGGTAACAACTGTGAATATTTTTTTAAATTGTCTATATTTATATATTTTAAATATTTTTCAACATTTTCCATTACTAGTGACATCTGTTGGACATGAAACTTACTAAAAACTATATAATTTTCGATTCAAGTAATAGATGGCACCACAAACAATTGATTTTGTACTTCTATGCCACTGAATGGTAGTGTCAATGTCAATACTGTCAATTAGTTAGTGTCAATGTCTTGTCAATGTGTGATAGGTGCTTAGAGTATAGATAACAAACTAAAGAGTGAGCCTATCAGTGTATGAACCGTGAGCACTAGTATGAACTAGTTTTATCGTAAATTTTGTACCAAGACGGAGCGCGCCGTTTTAATAAAACTATCTAAAACCCTAATATTATCCTAACAATGTCGAAACCATCGATATTTTCGCATATAAGTCTGTCGTTGCGCGAAAAATGACTTTAAATCAGTAAACGAATGTACTAGATACAGACAAAAAGTGCTCTCGCTCGCTTGACACGAAGGAAAACTAGCGATACTATCGGTCTATAGTTATCTAGGATAGGTGTGAACAAATTTGATCAAATTTATATCGATAGTTAGTTGGGCTAGTGAAGAAAATCATAGAGAAAAGTAATAAAAAGAAAATTCTGTTTTGAGCTTCGTTTTGAGAGTGTGATTTTGTGACGAAATTTTATTTTATTTAATACTGAAAAATGCATGGGTTATACCTATTTATATATATTTTTTATGGGATTTTGTTGAGAAGTAATAAATTAAATGTCAAGAATAAAGAAGTGGTTTATATTTAAAGGATCTCATTATTACAACATAATGGTAAGAATTTAACCAATTTCAAGATTATCATGTTTATTATTACAGGTATAGCCAAGTGGAGCCACAAAAAAGAATTCTACAAAATTGACAATAAAAATCCAAATTTTGTTTTTGCACCTGGTTTAACCTAAGGTTTAACGAAGCAGCATATTGAACCTAACTCCAAACAGAAGATGAAGGTCAGCTTAGCTTGCCAAGTATTCAGCCACTCAGTCGCTGCAGGAATACTTGCGAAGGTTGCAAACAGTAAGTAGTGATAAACATGTAATATTAAAATAACTTTTTTTTTCTGTAATTATCAATCTAGATGATTATATATTATATTAAATCATTGCATCGGTTTTTTGGCGCTTAATTTGTATAATTAGTTACTACCTTGGAATACTTAAAAAAATAAATAATAATAATGATCTAGTTGATTGATAATTACAGAAAATATCCCAACTTATTAGAGTTTATAGAGATAAATTATGAATTTTAACTGAAATTGCCTTACTTTGCCTTCAGTTTCATTTAATTTTCCATCACCTTTCACAACGAAATAACAAATAAGTGTTTTCTTTCCAGATGAACTTCCACAAGAAGCAACAACGACAGCCATGCTGATAGAAAAAATAGACCAGCTGTTCGACGCCCTAAATGGCGATACGCCTGATCGGAAAAGAAGAAAAATATTCCTAACAAATTTTACGCGAATAAGTTCACATAATATAAATTATTTTAAAGAAATGAGAACCATGTTCCAGAAATTTGAATTTATTGGGGCCAGATGTAAGCTGCACACAGGAAGGTTTTATAAGAACTTTAAATGCAGTTGAGCGTCTATTCCTAAATTTAGAAAAACATTATAACATAGAAAGTTTATCAACGCGCAGACTCAACCAAGACCCATTAGAAAACTGTTTTGGTTGCATCCGCAGCAATTGTGGATTCAACCCAAACACCCTACAATTTGTTGCAGCTCCCAAAACCTCCATCATAAACAATTTATTGCATAGCAGTAAAACTAAGAACTGCAAAGAAGATAACAATTCATATTAAATGATTTAAAATCTTTTTTAACTCAAGAAAACCCTAACAAAAAAACTAATGTAGCTGTTGAAACATTTGATGTAACAGAAGGTGTAGAAGTATCCAATACTGTAATACCTCAGTGTTCTGGTGAACTGCAAGCTTGCGCATATGTATGTGGTTTCATGATAAAAAAATTAGGACCCATTTGCCATCAGTGCAAAATCACATTGCTTGCAGACCAGAACACTGAGGTAAGTCATTTATTTACAAGTTTTAAAGAATACAATTCTATGCGCAACAGTCTACATTATGTTAATACTAGCAGCTGTGCCCCGCGGTTTCACCCGCGTGAATGACAATTCATACACTATCTTTATAAATTATAGCCTAAGTGTTATTCCGATGTATAAGCTACATTATTGTTAAGTTTCATTAAAATCCATTGAGTAGTTCTTGCGTGAAAAAGTAACAAACATCCATACATCCAAACAAACTTTCGCATTTAAAATATTAGTAAGGATTTTTTTACTGAGACAGTGGAGATAGCTGCAACAATTGTTAATAAATTTTTAGATGAGCATGGGTGTAAAACGAAAATAAAAAGTGAACTTTAGAAATTTTAAAGAGAAAATTAAATTTCGAATGGTTGCTTTGTTGTAATGATATATATTGATAAAAATAAAATGCATATATAATAATTTCAACCATATGTTTATTGCCTAAAACGACACTGTTTAAAAAATAGACAGTTTATCGACGAAGCTTCGAGAAAAGCCATGAATCGAAAAATAAAAATTTTGAAAAACACTGGCTTCGTTTTATTTAAAATATTTTTCCATAAAAATGTATGTATCATGAAAACAAACCGAAATTCTGGTATTTTCAATTTAAATACCGGATTTTCGCTTTGTTTTCATGCTACATCGCCAGAAAATAAAATAATATAAAAAATAATCATCAGTTTTAAAATCTGGGGCGAAAAGTAGTTCCATGGATCAAATACAGGCGCGCTAGTGTCGCAAGCTGTTCGCATGTTCTTGTATGAAGTCTTCGTTCTTCCCGTTAGGGTGCGTCCACATCTGACGAACGAGCACTACACGAGCAGCTCGCGAGCCGTTCGCGAACCACTCGTGCGCGCGCCGCTCGCGGCAAGCTCGCGAGCACGCCACGAGCGGTTCGCGAACTGCTCGTGTAGTGTTCGTTCGTCAGATGTGGACGCACCCTTAGGGTATATAAATATGTTCTGTGGTAGTCAGGATTTTAAATGTCAAATGAAAGCAGTTAGGCTTACGGAATCGCAATATTGATATTATCGAGAAACGACTGTCAAAATGGTATACAGTTGCCTTCAAATAGGAACACCGTCAGTTTCCCTACTTAATTACTTTTCTCTATGCCGTCAGTCACCGTTTATAGTTATACAAATGTACTCTGTGGTCACCGTCACATGATGACGTCACTTTCGTTGGACACAGACGATAGTGAATACGAAATTTGCGTTTTGACAGTTCTTTTACTGAAGTCTACATCATTTTCACTCTCGCGAGAGTTAGTGAATACGGCTGCAGTACAGAAAACATTTTAAAAACGACTAAACGACGAAAATAACTTGACATGATAAATAAGTTAAAATTTAAGTTTTTGTTATAAAGATTATTTTAGGTTTTTTCAATTGTTTTTAATTTAGTCCAGAAAAACAAGACAACAAAACGCTTAATTCACAGATAATATATGTTGACCAGAGATACAAGCCAAAGAGTATATTCCTGTGTGAATTGAGTTCGTTTTGTTATGTTGGTTGCGTGTCTCAGATTACTTTTAAAAACTTTACTATGGCAATTTAATGGAGATGGAAGGCCTTGGCCTCAGTTTATTAAAAAATATTTTTTTATTGTAATTAAATTTGGAACTGACATTTAGATTTTAATAGAACTTTTAAAATATCAGCCGGATATAATATCGCAAAAATTATTGTCTTTTAAAAATTAAATTGAATATGGTAAATAAACAATGTTAATAAAACAAGAATAATAATATGGCACCTAATCATATTTTTTTTTAAATAATTATTTTCCGGTAATGACTATTAACTTAACACACGCACTGTGTAGACTGTAGTCGATGTTTTTTTTCAGTGGCACCACACTAACGCCATCATTCACAGATAGTCAATTGTAACGACGACGAAGACCGGTGAACATCGAGGAGAGGTCGTGGAGGAATTTACCATCTAGCCACCATCGCCGTTCGCCAATTACACCATGGCTGATACCGAAAAGGCGCCGCAGCCGCAGCCCCAACAGCAGCAGCAACAAGAGCAACAACCCCCACAGCAACCGCAACAAGCTAAAGCGGCTAAACAAAAGCAGGTCATTGGTGAGTGCCGCTACGCCATCTTAGTTTTTGCGTGTCCCGGCTTAAAATTTTATAAAAGCACATGGTTATCAAATTGCGGCATCTGATATATTTTTAGAATTTTATTTTTGTATTGCGTCAGATAAATTTATCCTATTATTGGAATGATACATTTGATAATTTGAGTATGGAAATGCATTAGATTGTGGCGTTATTGATCGTATGATGACCCCGCTAGATATATAGCTTTTGCTACCTAGGTACTTGAATCACGCGGAACCAATCAATAATGGTATGGAGCATCATAGTGGCGTCCTGAAGCCATTTTGTATAACAGAATTCTATCAAACAAATTGGGATGTTGATGTTAGTTACCAAGTGATATTGCATTGGCTAAAATTACTTAGATGCTTTCGAACATTTGCGAATGTACTTGCCGAATTCAAACAATTTAAAAATAATATTGACATCATCTCATGTTCATTTTTGGGTCGTGGGCGCTAAAGCGTCTGCCCGACACATTTCATTAATTTACTACCTTCATTGAACTAAAGTGTACTTTGCCTAGCATAATTATTTACTATGGATAGACTTAACACAAAAGTTTAATTGCGATGTGCGTCTTTATAGAGTCAAAACAGATATAAACAGCATTTCTTGTGTTTTAGGTGAATAATTTAAATGTTTAAATTGTTTCAAATGATTAAAATAATGATTAAAAGATTGAAATTACATGAGTAACAAAGAAAATCCTTAATGAGGTACATAATTATACAAACTCAATAAATATAATTTTGAAGATTAAGATGATATCGACATAGATGTCGACGACCTCCGTGGTCGAGTGGCGTACGCGCACCGGTTTCAAGGTGGCGCTAGCTCTGAGGTCCCGGGTTCGATCCCCGGACGGGTCAATGTAGAAACCAACTTTTCTACATTGCTTTGGGTCTGGGTGCATGTGGTACCTTCGTTGTTTCTGAATTTCATCACACAAGACGTGCTTTAGCTACTTACTTTGGGTTCAGAGCAATGTATGTGATGTTGTCCGCATTTATTATTTATTATTATATATTAAGATTCTTTGTCATTACAAAAGATTGTGTCCATTCAAACAAATAAATGTATTATTTTCTAAATAAAATTCCACAAGGTTTTAATATGATTCAATCGCTTTTCAGCTGAGAAAGTTTCGGGAACCGTCAAATGGTTTAATGTGAAGAGTGGATATGGTTTCATCAACAGGTAGGCAAAATATTAGTTGAAATGTTCCTTTTATTAACAAATCATTGTATACATATAACAGTAAAGACTTAAATCTTTGACAGGAATGACACCAAGGAGGATGTGTTTGTGCATCAAACTGCAATCGCCCGGAACAACCCTCGCAAGGCTGTGCGCTCGGTCGGCGACGGGGAGGCGGTGGAGTTTGCCGTGGTTGCCGGGGAGAAAGGCTTTGAAGCAGCCGGAGTGACTGGTCCCGGTGGTGAGCCAGTTAAGGGCTCGCCCTATGCAGCTGACAAACGACGCGGCTTCCATCGCCAGTATGTTTTAAACAAAATATATATATTATTTTTGTTGTCTTTTTACATTAATTCTTTTGTACACATGTGATGTTTTATTTTTTGTTATATAATTTAACCTGTATTCTTTCAGATACTACCCCCGTCAAGGTGGCGGACGTGGCGGGGAAGGCGCTCCACGTAGAGGTGGAATGGGACGTCGTGGGCCCCCGCCCACCCAGGGGGGTGCACAGGGGGATGAAGGTCAGGAAGGGGCCGGAGCTCCACCACAGCGCAGGTAACTCACTGTTGTAAAAAATATTTACCTGTATTTGTATGTTGTGTTGCCTTACGCGAAATGCTATACATTTTTGTAAATTTGCAGCTTCTTCCGCCGCAATTTCCGCGGTGGACGCCGTGGTGGTGGTCCGGGACCCATGAACCGCGGTGGTTACCGTCGCGTGCGCCAGCGCAACTACCAACAGGGTCAGGGACCACCCCAAGCTGGCCAGCCAACCCAGGCGCCGCGTCAGAACGGTCAGGAGGTAGAAGTTCCGCCTACCAGCGCTTCACCACCGCAACAGCAACAGGCAAAGCCAAAGCCTAACAACACCAAGCCTGCTGGGACAACCATTGAGACAACAACCAATGAGAGCCAGGCCTAAGAACCCGGCAGGTGGTGTGGTGGCACATCTAATGTAGTGCATGTTAATTCTAGTTGTGCCACATATCCATCATAACTGTCTTGTCTGTACAACTGAAGAGTGTTTCGTTTTATTGTTGTTGCAGAAGCTAAATACATCTATGAGAATCTGCACATGTGATCATCTTGATTGGAATGTAATTGTTAGGGGAATTATGGAAATGGAACTGCAATTCTATCACAGATTAAAAATGTGATATTTTATTAATTATTCTCAATTATGTATTGTCAATGAAGATATTTATGGTTGTAACTACGACAAGATTGTGTATTGTATTTGATTTTTTAAAGCCAATAACTTATACAAGTTTTGGATATCCAATTTAACTGCAATTTTAATAATTAGATGAATTGTCATGCAGGTTCCATTGCCCCAAATGAATTGTGTAGGTACTTTAAAAGATGATTATTTTATTATAAATTTATATGGATGCATGTTTTAACTTAAAAGTCTTTTATTTGTAATGAAATCATTAGTTCTGTAAAAAAACACCAGAATTAAAAACTTCTTTTTACCTGTGTGAAAATTATTTAATTTGTTATTATTTTCCTATTTTTTATTTCCTGTTTATTTGCGATGAAGACCCATTACTTTTTATGGATAAGTTCTTAAAGCTGCATACAGACGGACAGCATGTGTAGGTGCGTACAGACTATGTAACATATATTATAACTTTTGTTTTAGAACACATCCACATCCTTGTGATTTACAAGGTTACACATAATGAGCACCTCAAAATACAACTCTGATTCTCCTTCTCTGTTCATGCAGTCCGTCTGTGGAATGCGCCGGGATTCTCCTATTCTTTCAAGCGTCGAATAAGAGAACACTTTCTTTCCTCTTCTACTTAATTCTTATCTATACTAAAGCCAATCTGGAAAGAGAATGAAACGTTATTACTAATTACGCAATTATCAACTTTGACAACATGTGTTTAAGTTCATTTTAGAATGACAAATATTACCGAAAAGGGCCTAAAAGTAATTTGAATGTGATGGAAACTGAACTGTTAGTCATTGAATTAAGGTTCATAATCCCAAAGCACGGTCATTATTTCTTGAATGTGGCTGATATATATTATAGACACGCGGCCGCGTGTCAAGCAAAGTTCAAGCAAACTGGCTAGACAGCGCCAAGTGTATCATTACACGAACCACTTGGTGCCACTTTTGACCCTTCCATAACTCAAAACCTCTTTAACGTAAACACATAAAACTACGTGTGTTTTATTAAATCCATAAGGACATCTAGAAGCCCAAATTTCATAAAGCTAGCTCAAACGGTTATAAAGATATGAAGGTCAAAAAGTCGTAAATTTTAATATTGACTGACTGACATATAGTACCTAAACCTAACCTACTTCCAGATGACCTAGAAAGATGAAATTTGGAATCCAGCTCTGTAATTGTGTGTAAGCGAAGGAAAAAGTCTAAAAATAAAAACAGTTAAAAAATAGGGGGGTCCCCATACAAAATTTTGTTTTTTTTTTAATTGTAGCCTTGGAACCGTTACAAGCTGCTATTTGAAACTATCCCAATATATGTATTAATATATCTTCTATATAACAAAAATATAAAAATAAATTTAAGTCAAAAAATAAGTGATATCACTATACAAAAAACTTGTAATACGCGTTAAACAACCGGCCAACGGCACGCCAACGCGCGGCAACGGTGTGTTTTCGGCGGCGCGCGGCACCATGCAGCGGAAACGCAAGAAATAACATTAAATCTCAATACCTACCTAGTTTTCTTTACAGTCAAATCTAACCTACTTTAGGATCTCACATTTTTAAATGACAGCAATTGTTATAGGTATTCAATAAAGCAAAGAAATAGAGTTTAATTTAATACTTGTTCATAATGTTATGTTGTTCCTATAAATACATATTTGGATTTTGCATAGAACTTGGCACTCATTTAGATCTCCATTCTTTTTGTGTATTGAACTTGGCTTTCCTTTTTTACATTTATGTTTTTGGTGGGATATCATTACTTTTTGTAAAGAAAACTAGGTAGGTATTGAGATTTAATGTTATTTCTTGCGTTTCCGCTGCATGGTGCCGCGCGCCGCCGAAAACACACCGTTGGCCGGTTGTTTAACGTGTATTACAAGTTTTTTGTATAGTTTTGTCTAGTGATATCACTTATTTTTTGACTTAAATTTATTTTTATATTTCTGTTATAAAGAAGATATATTAATACATTTAATAGGAAATTTCAAATAGCAGCTTGTAACGGTTCCAAGGCTACAATTAAAAAACAAAACAAAATTTTGTATGGGGACCCCCCCTATTTTTTAACTTTTTTTTATTTTTAGACTTTTTCCTTCGCATACACAATTACCGAACTGGATTTCAAATTTCATCTTTCTAGGTCATCTGGAAGTAGGTTAGGTTTAGGTATTATAATAATATGTCAGTCAGTCAATATTAAAATTTACGACTTTTTGACCTTCTTATCTTTATAACCGTTTGAGCTAGCTTCATGAAATTTGGGCTTCTAGATGTCCTTATGGATATAAAACACACGTAGTTTTATGTGTTTACGTTAAAGAGCTTTTGAGTTATGGAAGGGTCAAAAGTGGCACCAAGTGGTTCGTGTAATGATACACTTGGCGCTGTCTAGCCAGTTTGCTTGAACTTGGCTTGACACGCGGCCGCGTGTCTAGATAAATAACTATATCAATTCCGACACGAACACCTATTCTTCTCAACATTTTCGAAGGGAATGACCGAGGCACCGAGCCGCAGCCCGCAGGCAATTTTAATCACCTGTGTAAATAAGCAAGCGATGCAGCAGGATGAGGTAATTTGTGAAGCGACTAGCCGCACGGCTAAAATCGATCCGTGTAAAGCTCGCCCGTGTATCAGGCACTACGAGCCGTGAATAAAACCTCTGCAAGCTTTACCGTGAGCTCGTGGCTCTAGGAGCAACGATACAAGTAATTTCTGTGTATCTTAATTTAGGGAACCAAGTTCAGTTTTGTTTTAATTACGGATTTTATAAGCCCATAAGATCGACCATTTTATTTTTCCATGTTCCAATCCTGAGACAAATTATTTATAAGAGCCTTTTGTGAATCGTTTGACCCAAGAAAGGAGGCTGTAAAAATGATAGAGTTTCTAATTTTCTCCCTATAATGGGCCTGATCATTGCATTTCCGATGACCAAGCACTCACCGTAGAATGAGGATAGATAATTGGCGAATAAACGCACCAACACTGCTGACTCATGCCCCTAGTTGAACGACTGAACAAACATAATATATGTCGCAGTCATCTGGTTGAATTTGCTATTTGATTGAATGACTAGCGCGTTCATTGAATGACGACATTTAATTGAATGACTAAAGGACAACTCGTCAAGTTGTTAATGTAACGTTCAACGTCTTGACTGAACGTCATTTAGCATAGTCGTTGAATGGAATATAGCCGACTTTGTAATGTTTGGTTAGGGTGACCATAAGTTCGCAACTTAAGAGGTAACTTACATCATCAAGAGGAACACAATAAGTAACAACAGGAAAACGAATACGAAAATTAAGCACAATAACAAGCACACTGGAACGTTTATTAACCCGCCACTCACTGACTAAAAATAGCGGCATCGGGCCCCAGGCTTTGCCTTCAACTCAGACAGGAGTTCAAGCAATTTTAAATTTATAATAATATAAATACAAAAGAAAGTAAGATTCCATGTCTCACTTGCGACATCTATTGACACATGTTCAAAGTTTTAGTCAGCTCCTAAGCACAGAGTTCCGCTCCAAATTGTCGGTTAGCTAGTTTGGTCAAATTTTAACTAGATGTCGTGAGTACTGAAAAAAACGAGATAAGTAGTATCAAATCAAATCAAATCAAAATATTTTTATTTCAAGTAGGCCTTTTTAAGCTCTTTTAAAACGTTAAATTACTGACTCTAGTTGCAGGTTCCAAAATGTCATTCCAATGGAGAAGAACCGGCAAGAAACTCCATTGGTTACTCTTTTAAAAAAAAGGTTAACATCAATGTAAAAAATACAATTATATATAAAAAAATATACAAATATGCGACAACAGCGTAAATAGCAAAATGTTTAGTTTATTGTAAATGATAACATCCAAAATGGAAGAAAAATGAAAAGGGACACGCAACAAATTTACATTGTTGTCACATTTACAAAGGTCGCCTATGCGAAAAGAATGAGAATAATAAAAAAAAGACTAAACTCAATAATTAAAAGAAGAAAAAACAAATATCTAATTAAATAGCTTTACATACAAAAGATATGTAGTCCTAACTAAACCCTAACAGGAATGTCAAGGCATGTCAAAAGGTTTCTACGAATAGAGACCGTGGGGAAGCTAATCGAGAAAGATGAAACAACAAGATGAGGCAAATGAACTAACGGACCGCCAGGGAGGCCACATGTGCAGAAGGTCCTAAATCCACGCGCTTTTATCCTCTACATAGTCACTGATTTTATAATAAGCCTTTCCTATTAGTTTGGATTTCACGCACGTTTTAAACTTTTTGTTAGTTAAATGAATTATATAATATATATAAGTATAAAAGTGTTGGGGTTTTCCTGATGACCATGACGACCTCCGTGGTCGAGTGGCGTACGCACCGGTTTCAAGGTGTCGCTAGCTCTGAGGTCCCGGGTTCGATCCCCGGACGGGTCAATGTAGAATCCAACTTTTCTACATTTTCCCGGGTCTGGGTGTTTGTGGTACCTTCGTTGTTTCTGAATTCCATAACACAAGTGCTTCAGCTACTTACTTTGGGTTCAGATCAATGTATGTGATGTTGTCCGCATTTATTTAAGTATTTATTTATTTTCCTGTTTCATACAATGTACTGTTCATGGTGTATACGTATTTGACCCAAAGCTCTCGTCAAAATATAATAATAATAATAATTTTATTTTCTCACCACAATATCACAACAATTACAAAACCAAAACAATTACAATACCTAATTGGAATTCATACTGTGGGAGACTGGTGCCTAGGCTAGGCTTTTGGCCTGTATTTCAGGTCACCAGGTCTTCTGTCATTCTGCGAAGCAACACAAGTAAACAAAACAAACAACAATATTAACCTTGCACTTGATTGATTGGATGCGGAAATAAGAAGTACCTACGTATCAGACAGTAGGTACCTATACCTATCAGACGCCAGTAGACAGCCATAGGTATATGAATCGTTTGTACTAGTTGCCTATTTGAATTTCAATAATGAAACAGAGACCAATATTTTTTTCTTTCAGTTTTTTTCGTTCCAAACTTGTAAAATCACCTTCTTTAACGGAACTCGAAATGGTCGACGAATAGAACTTTGCTATAAAGAACTCTAATAAGATTTATTTTGGTCAGTGGGTCGTCTTAGGGGCGGAGTTTATTTTACATTCTAGAGTCGATAGTAAATCAAAATTATATGTGACTAAGTAGCTTTGACATTGACCAATTTTGTTAACACACATTAAAATTTATCACTGTATGCGATAATTATGATTGCTATGAAATAATGTTAGAGTCGTTTTTTGTTAGTCATAGTCCGGGGATGGCCATTTTTACACGACTGCCCAAAAAGGAGTGTTATGTTTTCAGGGTTCATGTATGTATGTATGTATGTATGTATGTATGTATGTATGTTTGTGAGTTTCTTTATTCCACCATAACTTCTAAAAGGCTTGACCGATTTCAATGTTTGTGGTATCATTAGAAGCTTTGAGTTATCCCGAGTGACATAGGCTATGTGGACATTAAAAAATGGTCAAGTGTGAGTCGAAATCGCCTGCAAAGGGTTCCGTACGATATTTTTTTTTGTGTTGTGTCATGTTTTTTTTTGTTGTTCACTAAAAGGTATTAAATAAAAAAAATTAAAAAACACGCCGGGTCGGTTACTTGAAACAATTCATTACAGGTCCCCCGACTGCAAATATTTGACTTGTTTTTATTTTTTTTTGACATGGCAGGCGTGTTTTTTAATTTTTTTAATTATAGTTTTTTTATTATAAAAAAAAGTTTCATCAGGTCACAGACGTGCCATCAAATAAATTTATCTCTATGATAATTGAGAAAATAATAATTATAAATAACGCATTCAATGTTTCCAAGATTTAGTTATCAGTTCGTTTCAATTATTTGTAACTGTTTCCTTGTTTCATAATTATAGTACATAGCTAGTTACTTCACTTTTTTTTTTCGTAGTCCATAATAAACTATGCGATTGATATTAATGACGTGCCCAAAATATTGTGTCGCGTGCCCCTTATGGCACGCGTGCCATTGGTTTGCCATCCCTGTCATAGTCTAATCAAAGGTATTATTAAATAAGAATATAGGTAGGTTCCGTCTAAAACGTATGTAAGCCAACTTACAAAAGTAAGCAGGACATACAAAACTTATTAACTTTTGCTTTTGCCTTCACTTACTAATATTAGTTATACCTATTCAACTTTAATATTGTTATATGTATTTTAAATAAATTGCCCTACTTACTTAAACTACTCCCAAAAGAAGAAAAGAGGTGGTGCAACTGCACTTTTGGTCCTGATTGTAGGTACCTATCAAGATAAATCGAATGTTATTTTAACAGTTTCTGCCTCTTACAATTACCTTCCCAGTGCATATTGGAAACAAAGATGGCAATTAAAACGAATCTAATTTTGCTAAAAAAACATTGAAATTGTTAGTAGAAGCATGGTAACTTCAGAATTCGCAAAAGTACCTAGTTAACCTTATCTTGGCACGAAAGGCCTTGGCTCTGTTGGAACAAAGCCTAGATTAAATTAGAATTTTTCAAGTACGTACAGGTACCTATATAACCAAATTCAAGATTACTTTTTGATGCCTTGATCCGTTTTGACAGATATTTGGCGGACAAACGTGTAGATCGCCACCAGGTTTAAGTACATTGACACCTACATCTACTTGATATCAAAATGATTACATGTTTGGAATTAGGTTCCTTCTTAAATCTCCTCTCAAATATTCACCTGATATCTACCGGTTTTAACTGGATGCATCTCCATTTCAAGAATAATCTACTCATATCTAGATTATTTTGATACTTAGATAATTTTGTATAATATGTGTACCTATCTAGTAACTTTACAGCTAAGGCTGTGTTTACACTACAACATTATACTATAATTATTATTTACTATCGATCCGCCCCCGCTTCGCACGAACGCAGTTCATGCAATGTACAATTCTTATACGTATAAACCTTCGCTTAAATCACTCATCTATTGCGTAAAATCTGTTGAGTAGTTAAAGATAAAGATTCTTTATTAGTGTTTGACTGCCTTGTTGTTCTGTTGTTCGCAAAAGCGACTTGCCGTGCACGAAGTTTTGGGTTCAAATCACGGAACGGGCTCAAATAAGTCGATACTGAATAATTACTGTATATTTACTCGGTACGGCTCGGAGTCAGGAAGTAAGGTGGTCTTTAAGCTCCCGTTCCTCGGAAAACACATAGTGCGGGTGGTCCTGCGCCTAACTTTCTGCAGCCTAGACTTTCCGAGTGCAACTGAGTTCGCCCACAAACGCGTTTTCAAATAATTAAGACAGACTGAATATCTTGTAATAAATCCATAATTATATTTTTTATATTTTTAGCAGTAGGTACATGTATTTAGTATGCACAATGTAGAAGCCTACCTTATATGTGTACATAAGTAAATGTTGACGCATTTGACATTCATCATTATCTTCAGATAAAGACATTTCTGCAGACAAACGTTATAAAGATAACGAATTCAATGTCTACTGTGTAACAAAGTAGGAACCTGCTTCTTAATAATATAATAGAGGAAGTAGGGCCAATGCCCTTGCCATAGGTAGGTAACTAAATTGTCTATCGCCTAGTTTGAATAACCAAGAAAATCTAATGCTAATCATACTTGATTACCTACTGGTATAACTAATGTTTTTATTTAAAAGTATATTTTATATTTCGTACATAATAATATTACAATATTCCGGTATAAATTGTACCTTTATTAACCATTTTCTCACACATCATTTCACGTGGACGTGGCTGTTTGGCAAGAGTTTCTACGATAGTAGAAACTTTTGCATCAATAAAGTACTTGACAGATTAGGATGAACCCTGTTAAACAGATTGTTTGTAACCTGGATCGTATTCTGGAAATTCATATAATTTGACATGCCTGGAAGCCAGTGAGTGAGGGTGCTAGTTTATAATATTGGTTTTATGATGACCTCTCACAGTGCGTGGATCCCGTGAATGTATTCGTTTTGAGTAATATAACCTCGATAGGTACAATGATTACTGCTGCACTAAAAACACCTAAAAGCTCAGCTTTTAAGTAATTGCAAAGCTTTTTGTAGGTACATGAGTTACTTTTAGAACACTTCATTCACATACATAGATCAGCAATAGATTACTATCAACTCACGTGCACCTTTGGCTAGTTAGCTTTTGAGAGCTTGAGGTTTTATCATAAACCATAAAACAAAGGTTTCTAACTTCTAAACTATCCTTAGAAGATATCCTTAACTTAACTTTGACTTAACTATTGACTTATATTAATTTGGCATTGTATTGATCAAAGCATGTCTACCTACTGAAGTAATTTGGTAACTTATCGAGGATTCTCGAAGCATTTTGAACCTTGATTGTTACTATAACGATCCACCGATCATTAAAATATAGTTTTTATAAGTAATAAGCTGACCTACCTTTTATCGCTAATGATCAAATTAAAGATAACTATAATGCCTGAGGACGTGAGCCAGTTTTAGTGGATGAAATGTAAATTTACAGTGACAAGAATAGCTTTTTGTAAAAAATAATTATGCTTCATGTAAAATATTAATCCGGCAATCCAGAAGCCAACCCAACGAAGTGTTGTAATAAGTCAAAATAAAGATTTACTACTACTTACACATATAATCAAGTTTTGAACGTTGCCAGTAAACCCGAGTTATAAGATATGTATTACCGTGACCTAATCTTTTAAACAGCCTTCACAGACTCAATAAACAAAATAAGTAGGTGTCATAAAGAAAGAAAATTATGAAAATATTCCTTTAGAAGTATGATTATATGATCTGCTGGCGATAATAAACTAAATACGTCTGTTAAGAAGAATTTTAACTAATTTTCGGCAAGCAAGGTAGCTTAGGTGCTTATTCATACAAGCAAAAAACTTTGATAATATTGGAGGTAGGAAGGTAGTCTGGTGAAGTAAAATAACATAGTAATAATAATAATAAGATATTCCTACATAAATAAAAGTAGCTAGTAAGAAATAAACTAGGAAGCAAGTCAAAGAGGAAGTGTGATGAGAGGAGTGTGTTGCCGTGTACCTACAACAAAGTTGACACTATATAAATGTCATGACCATGATAATTATGTACCCTTAAGTATAATAGGTATAATTTGTATCGACATACAGTTTGTATGCAATGCTGTACTTGTACATAATCAGCTGTATGTTTTAACGTTTCTTCATTCTCAGATCCGTATAAAATAAAAAACTTGTTCTTTGTATTGTTGACGGTTCATTATTATTTTCAGTATGTATAACGACAGTATTTAGGTGTCTATTAGTAGATAAGTGTATAAACATAAAAACTAAATGGTTATTGAATGAGTACGCGGTGCCGCCATGCCGTGCTTGTGGCTGCGCGCGCCGGCGCCGCCTCTTTCCAAACTGCAGGCTCGCGAGCCTCGATAGTGGTGGCAAGCGACTCTTGCGCGAGTCCGGATGCAAACTCAGTCACCAGTGTAGTGTCAACAGCTGAGTGAGTTGCAGCAACCGTCGTAGTTGTGCGACTACCTTGAGCATTCATCGAACGCCGCTGTGTCGCACAAACACTCTTAACGTAAGTTTAATATTGATAATTTACGAGCGAATATTCGGTTGGTGTTTTGTTATATTACCTTGCTGCGCGCTGACGTTGCTCTGCATAGGAAATAACGTACTTTAACGTGACCTAAGGTAACTCATTGTTTATTTAGTAGGTACATTCTTACATAGGTATCCAACTATCCATTATTGCTTTGTCTTTACTATATCCGTAAAAGGACTAACTACGGTTAAGATTTATTTTCAAATGGTTAGAAATTTATTTTACTAATTATTTCCTAAAATGTTTCCAACAATTTAAAATACGTTTTTTTTTATTGTTCAAATAACAGCTGTGCCAATGTCATAGATAATTTTCTTTTCGTATAATAATTAGTTACAATGGCTTTCCCAACAATGATAATAATATGCTTTATTTTTAAATTTTCCACGTAGGTACCTGGTATTTAGTTTATTATTATTGTGTGTTAATTACCCAATAGGTGTTACCTGGGTGTTTATATTTATTAGATAAGTTACCTACATAGTGACATTACGTGCATTAGGGTATCTTGTGAAACACTATTAAATAGCAACCCATGTAGGTAGGTGGGTAGGCAAGGCACGCACATACTGCGTTTATGCTTATGACTTTTGGTCCCTATATTTTAATGACCTAATTTACGCAATTTGTCTAGTAGCTACAGAACCTGTTAATTAAACGACGTTAATCGTCTACTACCTACTTACATTTAATAAAATATAGATAGGAAATATACTAATGATGTAGCGTGCATTTAACAGCATTCATAAGTACTTAGACTTAAATGGCTGAAAATAAAATTGTTTTTATTTTTTGTATTTAGGTACCTACATAATATTTTTTTTCTGTTTCTATGTACCTACCTAATTTCGCGTTTAACATATTTTTACCTTCTCTAAAACAAAACTTACTTGTCCGTTGTTAAATTTTATTGCGAAGTAGTGCAATACCCAATTTATTTTTGTAATTTGATAAGAAAGCCTGTTTTCAGGTATATATTTTTAGATTTTTCAAAGTAGGTACATGTATTTTCCATAATCTCCAAATGTAATCTAGTTAACTTTTTGCCATTTTATATGGGGGTGATAAAAATCCACTTTAAAAATGAAAAAGAAGCATTTGTTCACCTGGGTGATATAGTTCCAAAGTGAACATGTTACACTAATTTTGTCAACTCATTTCACCTGGGAGAATTGTGTCCGAGGGTGAAATGATGAGACACAATAATCTACTTTGTTCACCTGGGCGATATCACCCAGCCGACCTATACCGTTCAAAAGCCTCGAAAAGGATTAAAATAACCTAAGATCCAGCTACCTCTTGCTGTTAACCTTAATAGTATCGTTAGTAACGCGACAAGTCGAGGTCCAAACTCCGGACGTGGTGCTTAAAGAACTAATAAACGATGCTAACGTAGTTAGTTCCTTATACGTCTAGATGGAGACCAAACAAACTACAAGTTTTTCAAAAATTCCGGTGAAGCCGTCAAAGCCTGAAATCAGGCTAACTGCGGTAGACTTCTTCAAAAAGTGTAATCGATAATGCTCTTACCTCATAAGGTATGAAAGTTTAAAACTACTATAAAATATACTATGATGTGAATAGAGATGTATGGATGGTATCAATGAGTAGCCAGTAAAGTATTTTCAGGCATAAATTGGTAGGTAGACAAGGATAGGTTACTCAAAGACATACGAACCTGATAAAGCGTAAAATATATTTTTTTCCCGCTATCCTATACTTTCTTTAGGTATTTCTGGTGCGATAGTAAATTATACCGTAAATATCAGTGTATCGATATTAAAGTATTGCCATATTATCGCTAGCCATTTCCATTCAAACGTAACTTAATTAGCTTCGTATAAGTACCGAAGAGTTTGTTAACTTCAAGTAAGTGTAAACCAAGGCCATTACTAAGAAAAGATTGTACATATTTTTTAATTCTTATAGCTGAGAGTCGGTTAAAAACCGTTTATCACAAATTGATCACAAGTACATAATATAAATAGTTGTGAACCATTCATTTAAAGACTTCCTCTGCTACAATCTGATGTCAAGGCAGGCTATTACCCACAGCACAAATAAAAGCTAATACCGTAGAGTAATGTCTGTATTATTAATAGTGAAAAAATATATTTTTATGCATTCTTGGAGGTTTTTTTTGTTCCGATGCGAAATTTCATGGACCTTCTCTGATGAGTCAGCTTTTGCATTCCACCCTTGGGGGATCTTGATTGATGTCCTATGAGTATAATAACGAATCTAGACTAGACCGCTAAGCTATTGACGAAGTAGGGACGGAAACAAGATGAATTCAAACAATGAAATTTTGAAGTCTTTTTAAACGAACCTAAATGTATGAAAAAATAAAATTTCTCATATCGTGACCTTCCATTTCACAACGCAACTACATATATTGATTTTATATAATAACGCCCCATTTTTGATAGGGGAAATAGTTCACTTGATATGCGATGGGGAATTCGAAGGGAAAGCTATTCTCCCTCTTTGGCTAATTTAAAAGCAGAGGACTGTTTCTCCCTATCTTTAACCGCCCCTGAACCAATTGCATACTCTTATGTTGGTTAAAATAAAACTAACGTCGAAATAAAAGTAGTGTTTATCTAAATAGTGTCGTTCTCGTCATGTTCCGTTGCACTTGACATCATTGAAGCTCGTAGTATTTTCCCGCGTCCAGTCACGTAACGTATCTTTTGTTGCAGTTTCGCTGTCATAGATTTCATTGTAGACTTGCGCTTGGTGCCTTGTGGGTCCTGAAACAACATAACAAACATATTATATATATAGCGCACATGTGATGAGATATTATCATTAGTGAGATGGATTTAGCTATAGTATTTCCCATTTTCTTTAGTTTGTTTAGTTATAGCAGATGCTAAGGCGCTGCGCAAAAGTGTGATTTGCGACGGATACCAGCTACCGTGGAATATTTTTTCATTTTCTTGTAATCAATAGATTCGTATCTATTGATTACAAGAAAATCACGGCGCAAATGGAAATTGTTTTTGTATTCAGTTGTTTCCACTTGTCAATCATCAATCGATTAGCGTCCGGTGTCGGTGACTGGGAGACTAAAAGGCGTCAGTTGAAAGATACCGTTCTTACTATGGTAATTTGCAGTGGTTGTCGTAAGTTTCGGGTGGTGTGCTGTGTCGGTAACAGGCAACAGGCGACTGTGTCCGATTGCCGCACCGGACACAGCAACTACGGTGTCCTACGATGCTGTAACGAGTCGGCAACAAAATTGACACGTTTGCGCAGGTCCTTAGCAACTACTACATAACTTGTACTTTAAAAAGTTTATCTAAAAATACTTTATTCTTTGTTACAGTTATAAAAGGTGTTGAAATTCTGAACAACTTCAAAGAAATTCATAATTTCTTTGAAGTTTTTAAAAGGTTTCAGTTAAAAACTCAGCCTGAACGTTTGTTTCTGTCTGACGTAGTTCTGCTTCTAGGGCCGTAGTAAACCGTATAGATAGGTATTTTTAGCGACAATTGCTTATTCACACATGATTTGGCGTTATTAAAATGTTACTTTCATATTTATGTAATGCTTATGAGCTTATTATCAAGTACACTATCGAAGAAACAAAGTGAAAGGTTACCTACTTGTATAGATTTTTTAAGTGTTAATGGTTGGTAATTAAATGCTATGGAAAGATACAGAAATATTTGAACAAGGTTAGTTGCTATCAGATATCTTAATAATTATTCGTCGAATAACGGACTAACGGAACTTTGTACCGATTTCGCCAATTTTTTAAATAAATAGACCCTAATACGTGCTGTCTTCAGCCAGTTCTATTAAGAACTGGCTGAAGACAGCACGCATCAAAGAAGTAAATTATCAAAACAAACAAAAACTCGTTCAATTAATATCAATGAAAAGAAAAAAAGAAAAATTCTAATTATATTCCATGTCACTCATATAATTAAATCGAACGGCACTGGACCGGTGTGTCACCGAACAAAATGTCAATTTATATTTTACTAGCTGTGCCTGCAACTTCGTTCGCGTGGATGACGAAGCTTATCAATGAGTCTTTAACCATTAAGGCTGCACACGCGACGGAAGCTTAAAAAATTGAGTAAATTCTCCCGTTTTCCCAACATTTCCCTTCACTGCTTTGCTCCTATTGATTATAGCGTGATGAAAAGTATACTATAACCTGCCCAGGAGTATGAAGAATAATTGTACCAAGTTTCGTTAAAATCCGTCGAGTAGTTTTTGTTTCTATAAGGAACATACAGACAGACAGACAGATAGACAGACAGACAGACAGACAAAAATTTTACTGATTGCATTTTTGGCATCAGTATCGATCACTAATCACCCCCTGATAGTTATTTTGAAAATATATTTAATGTACAGAATTGACCTTTCTACAGATTTATTATAAGTATATAGATTTCTTCATTAAACTTAGCTCTAGTATTCTAGATATACTTATTGTTATTTTCCTAGATCTAAATAAAAAAGTGAAACAACATTTGAAATTACGCAAACATAATTATTGCAAAAACCTTATCATGATTATTATTCAACTGAATCTATTCGATACATTAACAAGTTATGCATATGACAGTTAAATGGGTTCTCATATTACAAATAAATTAAAAAAAAAAAATTGAAAAAAAAAACAACTTCAAAAATCCCTAAAAGCACTAAAAAGTTAAAAATAACACTATAACCTACCAATATTAATAAACCTAACCTGAACTACGATTAAACTATAATGAAATTTATCAATTTTTGGAGTCGGTGCCAAGCAACATACTACTACAACTATAATTTTTATTTGTTTTTAGTGACATATTTTTAATCTTAGATATAAAATATGGGAAGGCCTTAAGCTGACACCCTTTTATCATCCTCATGATCATTTCCGTCAAACGAAATCCACTGCCACGCATCTCACATCCAACGAATTCCCGCTACATTCACGAGGTCATCTTGGCTTCATCATCATTCCTGATAGTAGAATGGTTCTTATTGAACGCAAATGCTGCACTTGTTGTAGAAAAATTTTTGTTTTAATCTCAAATTTAGGGAATTTCGGGACGAAAAATGGTTGTTTCAAAATTCATTATTATTGTTTCTATTATGAATTTTCCAAATTTGATATTTTATTTGGGTATGTGATTGTGAACCCTATATCACCCTTTTGGGTCGGACAGGGTTTTCTTAACACCCTGTAGAGTAACAAAAGAAACCTTACAGAAGAATTGCAACCTACACCTTTTGAAGTTGGTTAAACAGTACACCCCGCACAGACTCCAAATGATCGGCAACAGGGACGTACATGATGAAAAGTAATTAAAATCCTTACATTAGTGGAAAGGCTTGAGGATTGCTCTTGCTCACAGGCTGTGACGTCAATTGGCTCCAATTCTATGGTCTCCGACTGATGGCTGGATGACGTACTGGAGAACAGCTGTTGGTAAACAAAAATGCAGTTAAAGCGCTATTCGTACTACAAATTTGATCTGTCAAACAGCATCTAGTAATTTTTTATCGCAGTGCAGTGTTGTAAGGTTATTTCCTAGATCATAATTATCTTTGTGACACGAGACTCCTTAGCATTTATAAAATGCGTGATATGTGACAAGATATATTATTTTCCAAGAATTTAACCATAGTAAGTAACTCGTTAATAGTTGCTATCACGATTCTGAAGATTTTTCTTATGTTAGACAAAGGTTTTAAGGTGAATAATAAATAATAAAACAACTCACAGAAAAAGTAATCTAATTTTTTTTTCTATTATTAAAATATTGGTCTGCGCATTTCAAGTACATGGTATGACCATCGTACATGTAACCTACCGGTATTAACGACGTTCTTTTCGCTTTATCCACTTCAAACGGGATTTGCTCTGGAGGTTTGAACATAGGGTCAATGCAGAGTCTGTTATCTTCATTGGCGTTGAATATGAAGAAGGAGTTGGCTAGAGGCGGGAGGCATCGCATGAGCAGGTGTCCTCCAGCCAGAATCGCGCAGACCAGCGCTCCTACCACAGCTATCACAGGCGCGTAGCCTAGATATTCTATCGGGAGACTACATTGCGATTTTCTTTCATCAAACCTGAGGAAAACGATATACTAAAGTTTAAATGACACGCTCAATTTATTTCACTCGATCATTTTGTCAATATTGTCATCAATCAACAATTGATAAATAATTGATGAGAATTGGCTATTGACATGTAACCCTCGAAATTGATTCGATAAAGCCAATAAACTAAGTCTTTAAAAAAAAAAATACTTTTTGTTTTCGTATCTGTAATCGGTCCTAAACTTCTGCATCTTACTAATTTAGGTTACTTTATAAACCCCTGAGGGGAACGGCGCTGTCAGCTGAGATACAGGCTCACGCCTAGTTCGGCTACAGATGCTACTTCTCTTTATTATAAGTAAACTGTCAGCCTAGTTTTGTAAGAAGAACTGTACTGTACTGTTTTTTGAGTAAATAAATTATTATTATTATTAATAATAAACATAATGTTATTAGTTAAAACAAGCAAACATTAACAAAATCGCGCGATAGGTCACCGGTAGAATTTTTTGTTGTGCTTCGGTCATTGGTGGGTGAAGCAGGCGTCGAATGGCCATGGCCACTCGGATCGTAACAAACAGTAATATGTTTACTTCTCAATATAGTAGATATTATTTAAATAGTTTTAATATATTCTCTGTTGCGGGACGAAGTTTATTTATTAGATTACATAAAACTCTGATCGTATACAGTAAAATAAATAAAGTACGAAGTAATTGCACGTAATTGCATATTTATGAGTGTTACACAACGTTATTTAATTGTTGTATAACCTACTCGCTCAGGTTTTTTTTTATTGTAGGTAATTGTAACAAACATGTCAACTTATTACTGACTCTCACTCTAAATCTAAATCAAAATCAAATATCCAAAGCAATTACCATACCGAACTGTATTTACCGTAGGTTTTCAAAGGCATACATACAATACTAAGATGATTTTTCCAAGCCAGATAATTTTATACGAGGAATAATTTTTATTCTTGACAGTTCTTCAATACAGAATCTGTACGAAAATTTTATCTCTCAAATAAAAATTATCTAGCATTGTAAAAATCAGCTAAGTCGGATGTTCTAAAAGTACCAACTTTTAACGGTAACAAAACTTGTTGATGCGGATCAGGCGCCTAAAGTGTCGTTATTCGTGTGGTACTTGTTTCTTGCGACAGGTACGAGCAATGAAGTCAGATGTGCCAAATACACAGTGAATGGTCGTCACGTGCGTTTCAATGGGTCTATGACCCACTTCTGAATGAGTGAATGATTGAATGATGACTTGATAGTCCAATTTCCTCTTAGTTTAGTATGGATATACTGATGTTTAACTAAGTCTACTTCTGAGTATGATAGTTTAGTTATTTTTGGATGAACTAACTGGTGATCAAATTACCTTCAATACATTGGCAAAAAAAAACTGATTTTTTTATTTAGGTTTTTAGTTTAGTTCAATTTATCCTACATAATTCTAATAATATATTTGACTGCTATTTGAAATACGAAATACGTAAATGGAAAATATTTAGCATCAAATATAATGTGATCGTGCTTTATTATTAATTCTCTTATTTTTCACGCATGTAGTTTTTTTGGGCCAATTAACGCAATGTTTAACGCCTAGAAAGGCCCTGCACCGGTAAATCTCCCTTTTAGACGGATAATATTTAAAGAAGGCCTATTGTAAGGTATATAATTAACTGTCGTTGCTGGCCTAGCGGTTCAATGAACGAAACCTAGTGCACAAGGTTGGAGGTACGAATGTAACCAGCAAGTACAACTGCAACTTTTTCAAACATATATATGTGGGTACTTCCAATCAGTGACGAAAAAAAAAATTGAGAAAAACTAGATGCCTAAAATTTGAATTTGAAATCGCCAACCTGTGTTTTCTCTCCGAAGAGGAATTTTCCCAGTCGTGTGAGAGTTACAGGCTGATAATATATTTATTCAAGGATGGAATGTCCTTGCAATATTGAAGAGATTCTACGTTACCTGGTTTTTGCACTATAACTAACAATTGGGTAATCAGAATCTTGCAATTTCCTTTTTCCGTTTTGATTGAGGTGTATTTTTTTATAAATAGCATAGATCAATCTGTTTAACTTATTCATAAAACAATTCCACTAAATGATCTTGATTTACTCTAAGCATATGACAGGGTTTTTATTACTCACAATCATTGCGCTATTTAATTGTAAACACTATTTATTTCAAATAGGTCACATGTCTGATCTGTAGGTGATAACATACACGGAACCATAATGCAAAATTAAAATATGTATTTAAACAAACCAGTCTGTAACTCCACAGTTCTTGATTCCGTCACACACGACGCCGCTTGTAAAACAGAACTCCTGTCTGTCTATCACACATAGAGTTTCATTCCTGAAATTACAACCAGCCTTTGGCTTCAGACGAGCTGATGTAGCCGTAACTTGATAGAGGTCCGCCTGAAAATGATTCGGTTTTACACTCAAATAGTCGTCGAGCCTATTAAATAGTTGTTGGGCTCGCAAATGACGTAGAAATGTAGATAACCAGTAATCTACGTCATGGAATTGAATTGACGGCGAAACGTGGGTTTAATCAATGCTCTGAAGTTGTCTTACTTTATGTGATAACAATTGTTCTATGATTGTATAGAAAAAAAATTCACCAACTAAAAAAACTTGTAAGGTAAAAGAAATAGTTCAAAGGACGAAATAACAGTCAGTCCTAAAGACCGATAAAAAAAGGTGACAACATAAAAAAACATACAGAATCTTTATTACTCTAATACATGTATAAAGTCGAGAAGTACTTTAAATGTTTAATGTATACTTATAATATATCTGTAGAAGTGAAAATTCTGTACATTGAAAATATCAAAAAAATAAATGGCAGGGGGTGTTACTAGACCGACACCGAACACAAAAGGGTGAAAAAAAAATTTTTTGTCTGTCTGTCTTTCTGTTTGTTCAGGTATCACGCAAAAACTAAAGGTTCGATTACGATGAAACTTGGTATAATTATTCTTTATTATCCTGGGCACCACACTGGGTAGTTTTTATCCCGGAAAAGTATAAACAATAAAAAACAAACTCAATTTTGCGGTTAAAAACTCATTGATAAGTTTCGTCATCCACGCGAACGAAGTCGCAGGCACAGCTAGTTTAAAATATTATAAACTTACATCAATATCCGAGTTGATACTGCTGTTACTCAAAAACCGGAACCTTATCCTCTCTTTGACGGTCACCACGAAATACATTGAGAACATGTCTCTGGTTCCTATGACGTCACAGAGGCGGATGCAGGCGTTCTTCTTGAGCACACTAAAGGCATCCCTATTCGAGTGACAGTTCTTGGCGATGGAGGTTGGGAACTTTATAACCACCACTAGGAATACGTCATCTGGCTGCGTGACTATTTCTATGCCACATGCGTAGTCTATCTCGCTGAGCGTGCGAAACACCTGAAATTGTTTTGTCTAGTGTAATAAAATATCCTTCGAATGAGGTTTCTAAAATAGTTATGTTATTAGTAGGTTGTAATTAATATTTAGTTGTAATGTTATATTTGTTATTTCTACGCTTATTTGTAAACAGTCAAATAGGTTTCCACGCTGAGAGAAAAATTGTAATTCGAATAAAGGTATGGTTTTTTCTGTGGGTTTTTCTCTTTTCAAATATTTCATGTTAAGCTAGATAATAGCATATAGCCTAGCGCTGATAAGGTGCCAACCAGTAAAGAAACAGTCATTCATTACTAATTACTTTTATGTGTGGCAATAAAGCAAAACGTCAAACGTTTATCAATACAATTATATATTTAATTGAATCATTAATGAAGTAGTTATATTATATTGTCTTTACATAACAGAGCATTGTCTGTAATGCAATTAAAAGCCATTAGAAGAAATGTGATGGTGCAGCGTGATACATCATGTTAACTTACATTGATGCAGAATAATTTATTATTAAAATATATGAACTACATAGTGGAGAAAAATATGGCATCTCAAGGCGTGTAGTAGGGCAAGAGGTTTGCAATAAGGTTAATAAGTTAATCCAACAACCATCGAAAATAAAATATCTAATCGCAAATAAGTGTATAATTTATTTACACTTTGCTAGCAAAATTAATCACTAGCAGTCAAAGCCAGCGCTCAGGCTAACTGCAAAGATCTCTACCAAAAAAGTTAACGCTGACTTTGTAAGCAGATGTATTCTAAATTAAAATCTGTGTTATTCTGATGAAGGTATAAGCTATGGTCTCAGTTTTAGTTTGACGCCAAACAAAGACTCTTCATGATTTTAAAAACTATTAGTTTAAATGTGAATGACTAGTTTAGACAATAGAACTTGTATACCAAAGTTAGGGTATCAGACATCCCCATGCCAAATGATAGATCGTAGCGCAGTCGCCCAGAAAATGCGCATTCGTTGCTCACATCCGTGGGCCGATACAGCAACAGCAAACCGTGCATCGCTCCGCACGCGTATGACACAAGACATATGAATATAAACACTGAATACTGAAACATTTTAAGTTACAATAATGAAAGCGTGTTTTATTCGAAAGGAGCTACTAGCATGTCTAAACAAAATAAAGGGCGCGCCACACTGCGTCCTAAGCACTAAAATCGGATGTAATGTAGTATCGTCAGCACTAAAATCGATGGACAAACTCGGGTTTACCAACTTTACCCGTCCCTATTATAATTTTAAATATTGGTGTTTTTAGTTAGTTTCCAGTATAAATCTTGTGTCAACGCTATTTTGTTACTAATTGCAAGTGTTTGTTAATCCGATTGTATACAGAAACTGACTCTAATTTATAAAATTTAACAATTTCTATGATTAGACATCTCTTTTTCATAAACCGATCCAAGTCCTTTACCTATTTGGGTAACATGTACTACAACAGTGTGAAATGACCTTTACGTTACCTACTGCGTTCTAATCACTTAACTTGTCACGTTATTAGGCTACATAGATTTGTTTTAAATTAAGAATTCAACAATATAGCGATAAATAATAAAACAAAAAGGTTTTAACAAAAATAAATTATGCTTATTTCTTATGCTCGATTCGTGCAAAATCTTTTAAAATAACAAATATATTTTTGGAAAACATCTCGATTACTACTACTTACTTCTACCCACCATGTAAGAAATATGAAGCATTTCAAAATGTTGGTTCTATTTTTCTCGATCAGCGAATAATTAATAAATCTTCTCTTGTTTGATATTCTGTCTCTGTCTTTCTTCTAGATGTCTGGCGAGAAGGCGATGGTGATTGAAGAGGTGGTGGAGACAGATGATGAATACGCTTACAAGAAAGACTTCGCGACAGCATTACCACAGTTCCTCGCCGTTAGCGCTAAGAACTTACTACTCTTAGGTATGTATGAACCAGCGTTGCCAGATTTTTTATTAATGGTTAATGTCCCAGGGGCCGATGCCGCTATTTTAAAGTAAGTGAGTGGCAGGTTTATGAACGTTCCAGTGTACTTTTCATTGTATCTAATTTTTTTCGGGGAAAAACTTTTCACATTTTTGTTTTTCATTCAGAAGACGAAGAAGTTTCAACTAGTTACCTAATAACAGAGTAAAATAATCTCATTTAAGGTATGTATCATGTTTTTAAATACATTATTTTGGCTATTTTTGTAAACTAGTGTACCTAAACGTAATGGAAAACTCAAATCAAGAGATAAATATTTGAAATATCTGATTATAAGACGCTTTTTTACTATATCCCGCTTTCGACGAAAGAACCCAGCTTTTTTTCACTCAAATGTTTCAAAATCCCGTCGTGCCACTAAAACAATTCTGGCAAAGCTAATTTGAAGAGAACATAATTAATTACCTCCAAAAATATTATAAGAATTCCTAAGTAACATCACAATACAAGGGATTTCCTTAATAATTACTTAACTAAGCTTTGTTGCTAAGGTACAATAAGATAATACAATTATATCAGCAAAAGTAATTAACGCTAATTTACTTAGTAGGTACATCATTATATTCATTAGGTATGTCATAGAAATATTCTAAGTATTATATCTAGGTAAGATTAGTTATTTTCATTTTAATTATCGTTTAGTATATGTGAATTAAACTAATAAATAAATGGAAGTAGAAGATTAATTAAGTCACAAGAATGCGAGCCGAATGGGATAATTCTGAACTTCAATTATGACAAGAGAAATTTGAAAAAAAAAATACCTTGATTGAAGTTTGAGGAAACATTCAAATGAATTACAGAATACTGCGCAAAACCTAGTTTTAAGTTTTTAACCTTGTTCAGATGTAAAATAACTTTTATTTCCAAAAAGAACCTTGCTGTATCCACTTGGTACAAAATTACCACTGAAACTGTTTTTATCCTATTGTTTTCATTGAACAACGAAGAGTAACATAACAAATTGCTTTTGTTGTAAAAATAAAAGCGCTCATTTATTTCATTTACTTAACAGATATTTTTAGCAGATTACATCATACGTTACCGGCTTACTACAATTTTAAGACAAGTAAATAGTTAATAAATGAACCGCAAACTTATGTATTCAAGATTGTCTGCAAGACAACAAGAGGCAATATATTTAATAAAAACTTCTGCCATTCACCTACCTATACGCTCAAAATTTATTGTCTGTCTACATCTAGGTACAGACTAGGGGGTTACGCTAGAATGAATTTCAATTCTAATAGAATGCACATGCAATTTTTTTTAAATCTAAAAGGCGCACTAAAAACACATGGCACATTTAGATTCCAGTTAGTTGCTTCCATTAACAGTATTTATTATCAAGAAAACTAAACCGCGTGTCCGCTAATCAGATATCCATATTGCAATGGCATGGTATAATAATTAAAATTAATTCAACTGAAAGGGCACAGTTCGAAAGCCAGAACCTACAATTTAATCGATAACTCCATTAAAAAATCTTACTGTGATTTTAGAACAATATGATGTTAATAAGCTGAAAAATTTTAGCTTCGAATATTTGATTTGATTAAGAAACTAAATCACTATTCATCAGAGTATTTCTGAAAATATCCATAGTAGAATAGCAAGCCACATCTATCTGGGGGATGGTAGTGCCCCCGCCAAGACGAGCCGAGCGAAGCGCAAGGGCACCACCTACCTTTTCTCTAAGTGTTTTATCGTTTTTTTGAACCCTCATAGAGTTAGTTTCCGATGTACCAGATAGTTCATATTCTTAATATATTATGATGTCAATAATAGACTAATTATATATACAAAGTCTCAATTGAATAACTTTAATACTTTAGATTTTATTAATATCTAAAATACACCGATTTCGCCACTGACACACTCACTGACACACTGATGATCATCAAAATGTTTGGCTACTTCCTGAAGTGCTAGAAAGCTGAAATTTGGTATGTAAGTAATCTAAGTTTAGTATACAACCAACAAAAAAAAATCCTAAACTTATAACTTTCGACCCCCATCCCCTAAAATGGGGGGGGGGGGGTGAAAGTATGTATGAGACTTCATAATGTTAGGGTACTTCCTGAAGAGCTAGAAAGCTGAAATTTGGTATGTAACCACTAAAAAGACTGCCTAGCAACTTACAAAAAGAACTGAAATCCGGGGTATAATTACTATATAAGACTATAAGTATTTGAGTAAACTCGAAGTTAATGACTCATGGTGCAATACAAACAAATTGCATAATGGTCGCCGTTCTCTCAAACTACTTCGTGGACCGGTACAAGGACCAATAGAAAACACATACCACGTGAATCTGTCTTTTTTAGTTTAAGTACATTCATTTTCAAAAAGCAGTTTACAAATTCTGATCCACTATGCTTTGCGTACAACACTACTACTACACAAAGCCCCGTCATCCATTTGGTTTTAGTTTACCCCTAGAAATGCTTGTAATTCACAAACTGTGATAGATTATGTGGTAAATACCATGTTTATTTTCTAAGTTTACCTTAGATGCTGTCAGATATATTCTGATCATTGTTTACTCGCTGATTGTTGGACTTGGTAAAACAAAAAATAGCCTTGACTGCCTGATTCCGTGTACAGGGCCTGTACCTTCGGAAAACAACTTACTTAGTTCAGTTATAACAGTGGATCTTTGTCTGTATAAAGGAATTAAAACAGTTTATGAGCATCTAGACCTCTATCCAATTACACCTTCACACACCCACATTCATTCTTCATGACAAACATATTTCGAGAAAATACTTATCTAAGATTTTCATGCAGGCCGCAGGTAAAATTAATGTAAGTGTACTTATGGTAGTTAATATTGTCTGTGTTTTGAACATGTCCATTTTGTTATTGTGCACTTGAGTAATGAAAAAAGTGGCATTTGTTCAACTGGGTGTTCCAAGGTGAAAAAATTAGTTCCACAAATTTTTGTCTACTCATTTTACCTGGGTGATAATGCATATTATGTAGATATCGCTTAAGTGAAATGTGTCAGAGGTAACCTACCTACAGTACCTACCTACCTAGTTACAGGTATGCTATATATATTTACCTATAACATGAGGGGCTCGTGGCTAAGTGTAAGCCGTACGGTTTGACCGATAATACAGGTTAAGCCGCGCTCGCCGCGGTTGGTCCGTGGATGGGTGACCATTTATAACATATCGAGACCCCTCCGTGTTTCGGAAAGCACGTTAAGCCGTAGGTCCCGAATGTCATACGTACATCTTTGGCAGTCGTTAAGTCGATTCTGACAACCAGTCTTACTATGGGATACTGTGTTTCTCAGTAAAATGGGTTGTGGAGGTCAGATGGGCAGTCGCTCCATGTCAAATTCGGTATTCAGCTGAATCCGGTAAGACTGGTAGCCGACCCCATCATAGCTAGGGAAAAAGGCTAGGCAGATGATTTACCTATAACAATTTTCTGGCTTGTTTCAGGTTATGGAATGACACTGGGGTTCTCAACTATTCTCATGCCAGCTGTACAAAATCCAAAAGACGGTGAAATCTTACATTTAAATAAATCAGAAATTTCATGGATAAGTAAGTAAATTCAATACTTTTTGCATAAATATCTTGTGAAAACATAACGCCAATAAACAGGTGTTACGACAGGCGTGTTCATAATATTTGAAATACTGCTTCTGTTCATAGAAGTAAACAACTTTCTTCAGGAAACATATCGAAACAAACGATCATCAGCTGATCCAAATATGCAATTTTTCCTATATGACCAAGCATTTAAGTAGCACCCTCTATAGTTTTAGGTAGGTATATACCTACGTAACTATGTTTTTAAAGAACGGCAACAGTCTGTGACCAATGGCATAATTATGTACAAATGTTTGTCTGTGACAATATTCTTAGCTTAACACCTATTCGACGCGTTTTTGAGAAATTATTTCCAGAACAATAATTTGTCATTGTATGTATTGTATTGTGTGCATCATAATAATATAGTCACTGGCCTTGTGCGACTGGAGTAGTAGTAGCTCTAGTAGCACTCGGTAAGGTGAATGTGACTCTTAATGACGAAACATTACATAAAGCGAATATGAATTGTAGAACATAATTATGTGGGTTGGTAGGTAGGTACCATAGATGTACTATTCCTATTTATAGGTACATAGTGTGGTCCACCGTCCACATCACGATATCTTATTTTTGCCTGCTTAATTATATTTATTTTCAGAACTCATTTTTACAATTACCTGCATTCCTATATTATTTTGCGATCGACAGTACGTATCTCCTACTGGAAGTTAGTATTTATAATCTGGTAGTTGGGTATTTATTTAAATACTTGTTGTTGTTATTCCTAGTTTTAATAATTGTAAACTGTTGTTTTCATAATAAAGTTTCGCTTTGTTTTTCAATTGAAAACCTACAATAATATTTACACCTACAATATTTGTGACCTTAGCCCGAGTCCGCTATTTTAAGTCAGTGAGTGGCGGGTTAATAAACGTTTCAGTGTACTTGTTATTGTGCCTAATTTTCGTACCCACCACTCACTGACTTAAAATAGCGGACTCGGGCCCCTTATTAGTTGTAAACATGTTCTTCACAGTTGATGGCACATTATGTCATGGTTTGTAAATTTATCAATGCTAAATTATTCAAATGAGGTGAACCATAACATGATTTTACATGCCGCCGTAAAAGCGAAACTTTAACTTGTAAATAGACAGCGATATTGGTATTTTAAATGGATACTGATTTAAATATAGATCTCACTATCTCACTCGTAAATCTTGTCACGGACAAGAAAATAAAGGTAGCTGTTTTACTTACGTAAAGGTTTCGCCCACAAACGTGCGTATTCAGAGCTTACTTGTAATTTTTTTTTTCTTGTCTGTTAGGTAAATAGGTATTAAATAGATGCTAGTTTACAAAGTAAATCAAGTTAAAAATGACTACTCTGAAACTTGGATCCTAAACATCAACAATAAAAAAATAGATATTTTTTTATCTCTAATAATCAAAGACCAAGAGAACACGATTGTCTGAGAGCGGGATATTTATTTCGAAACACAAACACTTGACACACAAACAAATTGTCGTTGTGTAAACAAGCAAGGAATATGTAACCTAGATTTATGTCGCAACAAAAAAGTCGATATGTAAATGTAATTTAATCCTTTCACCAGCCTGACCTTTTATCTACAATAAAGAACAAGATATTTATTTTTTTGACCGTTTGTTTCCAGGTTCAATCAATTTAATTATAGTGCCAGTGGGATGCGCCGTGTCTGGAATGGTGACGTCACCTCTTGGACGTCGAAGGGCCATGCAGATGGTCAACATACCCTTCTTCATGGCTTGGTTGATATTACACTTTTCAACTACAACGGGCCACTTGTACGGGGCTCTATTTATCACGGGACTAGCGGGCGGATTATTGGAAGCACCCGTAAGTTATTTATGGGAAATCGACGCAATCAGTTCTTCATCAATTTTTAAATAAAAATAGGACTTCAATTAAAAAAATAATGAAAAAAATGGGACCTCCTCTGAATAATAGCCTATCGATGAAATATATATTTTTTATAAAAAAATTTTTTGCAAAAAAAAAAACCGACTTCAAAAATCGATAAAAGCACTAAAAAGTTAAAAATAATTCTATAACCTACCTATATTAATAAACCTAACCTAAACTACGATTAACCAATAATACAATTTAACAATTTTTGGAGTCGGTGCCAAGCTAAGTAATGAAACGACTGGTAATTCCTGAGTATATTGATGTGTATTGTGTTTGTAAAAATATATTATTAATATTGTTAAGTGTAAACGTTAGAATCTTTTGTCTTTGTGTCTTAATATTAGTTAATCTGTCATAAAGTATTTTTGTTGTTTTCCGATTAGAATTAATATTTAGAAGCTGTAAGTTTTGTATATTGCTTGGCCCCGACTCCAAAAAAATGTTAAATTGTATTATTGGTTAATCGTAGTTTAGGTTAGGTTTATTAATATAGGTAGGTTATAGAATTATTTTTAACTTTTTAGTGCTTTTATCGATTTTTGAAGTCGGTTTTTTTTTTTTGCAAAAAAATTTTTTATTTGTTTATTTTTAGTGACATATTTTTAATCTTAGATAATATGGGTAGGCCTTCAGCTGACACCCTTTCATCATCCTCATGATAATTTCCATCAAACGAAATCCAGTGCCCCGCATCTCACATCCAACGAATTCCCGCTACATTCACGAGGTCATCTTGGCTTCATCATCAGATCTGATAGTAGAATGGTTCTTATTGAACGTAAATGCTTCACTTGTTGAAGAAAATACCGAAATCGCTATACGTTTTCCTATAAAATTTTAAGAGTTCCCTCGATTTCGCCAAGATTCCATCATCAGATCCCGACTTGGTGACTATGGGACCATTTGGGAAGTATACCCTTTCCAACAAAGAAAAAATATTTCAAATCGGTTGGAAAGCAACGGAGTTATGCGCGAACAAACATAAAAAAAAACAAAAAAAACATACAAACATCCGAATTGAGAACCTCCTCCTTTTTTTTTAAAGTCGGTTAAAAATCGGTACCCACATACGTCTATCGTAAGAAAAGCGTGAAATAAATATGAAAAAAAAAACTTACACTCAAACAGAAATTTCCACTTTTTGAAATCGGTTATCAAAGGTTTTTATTTTATTTTTATTACATGAAGGTTTTTGTTCCAGGTGTTGACGTACGTGGCGGAGATCACACAGCCCCACCTGCGAGGCGCGCTCGCTGCCACCAGCTCTCTATGCATCATACTCGGCGTTTTCACTCAGTTCCTCTTCGGAATATTTATGTACTGGAGAACTGTGGCTTTAGTCAACATCGCATTCACGGTCAGCTGACTTCTACCATCGAAGTCTTACACGTCATGTCCTAGAAGCCCAGAATAAAAGTTGTACCTTTTTGTAGATACTGGCGGTTGTCGCTCTTTGCTTCGTGCCTGAATCTCCGCACTGGTTGGTTTCCAAGAACCGTACAGATGATGCTAGGAAGGTTAGTACCAACATTACCGACGGATTCCAAAACGTCCGTAAGGTGTAGGTATTGCATAAATCCTTTCTTCTGTCCAATTTCGCTTGCACATGTTCGTATTGACTAATCTCACAGATATATAATATACATGTACTATATCATACCGTTTCAGAGTTTACAGTGGCTACGTGGCTGGACCACCCCTAGCGCCGTCGAACAAGAACTTAGAGACATTCAAGCTTTATTCAAAACGACCAAAAATGGTTTGTACTTATATATTACCATCCACAGAGGTTAAGTTTAGTATTGAGTAGTCAATATGTATCTGTTTCAGATGTAACTCATGCTCAAGAAACGATGTCTGAAAAACTATCTCTATATCTTAAAAAGAGTTTCATGTTGCCGTTCTTTCTCGTGTCCTGCAGTTTTTTCGTGGGAAATTTCAGCGGTATGACTACTCTGCAGGTAATATATTTATAGTCCTTGTTGCCTTACAACACCATTATTTACTTTTGTTTCAAGACTATTTTGAATGTTTTCAGACTTATGCGGTATCAATATTCCAAATGCTACAAGCGCCTATCGACAAATACTATGCAACATTGATTCTGGGCGTACTACAAATAGTGGGTGCAAGTGCATGCGTGGTGTTAGTGCATTATACTGGCAAACGAGCGCTAACACTCTTTTCCACCGGAGGGGCCGGCGTATGCTGCATACTAGTTGCAAGCTACGATTTATACATCAAAACGGTAAGATAAAAGTGAAGAAATACGGATACAATAGTATATCCACATACATACATGTATAATGTTTTAGTGAGATTGTCGGTATACCTGACGACATTGGGCACGTTTGCCAGTTTGGCACTGATTTACATTCTTTGTCACCTTCACTATAAACAATTTAGTGCCTGTACCATGAACTCTTAAAGCAGAACCGTTGCCATCGTGCAAGCGAGACGCTGATACGCGCACTAACATGCCGTCTTGCTTCCTGCTTTAAAAGTTCATGGTAAACTCATAAAAACAAATATTATTCCTTATGCGTCATTCTAAGAAAATTATTCCTAAGCTAGATCAAATGCATTACGTTCGTACTTACATTGTATGTGCACAGGCAATGAAACACGTATTTTTATAACCAAACTAGCGGCCCGTCCCGGCTTCGCACGGGTATTTAATACATTATTAATAACTTAGGATTGAAGGTTTCTGTGTTATTACTACTATAATTACGCTCTTTATAATATTAGTATAGACACTCCCGTACCTCAGTGATGCTTAAATCGCATAGTTAGCCGAGCAGAGTGAGCGACAATCACGCGACTTTTTTCTAATTCTTGTATTTTAAACTCGTTATATCTTTCGAAGGGAATGTTCAAAGTGAATAATTCAAAAAGTTACATAGGTATTGAAGCAGTCTTGACTATGAAGTAATTTATTTTGATAAGGATCAATACCAAGTTACAAATAAAGAGCCTTTTCTAGCGGCGTCCTTTCAATAATATTTTTTTAAATAAAATATCTCTTATTGTGACCTAACTATAATAGTTAGACATATGCTGTCGCGACACTTTTTGTAGATAATTATATGTTCTACAAAGACGTAGTACATTATTTTGTTCTATAATCAATAGTTTTCGCAGCGCACGCAATGCAATAAAGTTTTTTGGTAATTTTTTCACACCTTGGTTTACATTATTGAGGTTTTAGTATGGATCCCTAACTTTTTTGAAAATTTTATATAGCCTATGTTCACCGGAGATAGTGTAGCTTCCCAACAGTGAAAGAATTTTTCAAATCGGTCAATTAGTTTCGGAGCCTATTCATTTCAAACAAACAAACAAACAAACAAACAAACAAACAATCAAATCTTTCCTCTTTATAATATTAGTGTAGACAATGCTTGTTTCTTTTTTGATTCACAGAATGGGTTTTCCAAGACTATGGAAGCAGACAATGCTACGAGTACAATAGCCGGTCTTAAAACAATGTCAGACAGCATCGGAGACGAAGTGGTAAGGTTCTTTGGCACAAGCTAGTTTTATGGAAGTGATTTTTAGTGTCCCTAAAAACTGAAAAAATCTTGAGATTAACAAACATGTAAAAGTTTAATTTGAATTGATTACATGCAATATGTAGAAATAATATAGTACAAGTGAAGGACAAATTTAACGTGGTCCGATTTTGTCCCATTGACGACTGACAAATATACCGTGGTCTGTTCATTATTGCTATTTCTGAAATCAGGTTCAGTAAAAAGTAAACATGTTTTTTTTTGCGGAATAACAAGTCGTTGATTAAATACTTTCAGAGGAACCCGTACTCCTGGATACCTACCACATTGCTGATGCTTTTGGCTCTTATTTCACATACGGGCCTTAGATTGTTGCCCTGGATTCTAATCGGAGAGGTAAGTTGTAAACAACATAATTTATGTTTTGAAAGCAATTTTATATGCAACTAGACGTGTTGTATTTTATCGATAGCCGTATAATTTACCATGAATTTATACCTACGCTACAAAATTTGTTTTGTAAGCTTAATTCAAGATGCTGTCACTTAGAAACCAAGTTCATAATTCATGAATTCATGGTCTATATTCCGCTACGGAATATAAGGGCTGTACTGAAAATTTCGGGAATCAAGGAAGTGACACAACATTACCATTTAAAAAAATTTTTTGCAAAAAAAAAAACCGACTACAAAAATCGATAAAAGCACTAAAAAGTTAAAAATAATTCTATAACCTACCTATATTAATAAACCTAACCTAAACTACGATTAACCAATAATACAATTTAACAATTTTTGGAGTCGGTGCCAAGCTAAGTAATGAAACGACTGGTAATTCCTGAGTATATTGATGTGTATTGTGTTTGTAAAAATATATTATTAATATTGTTAAGTGTAAACGTTAGAATCTTTTGTCTTTTTGGGACCATTTGGGAACCATTTGGGAAGTATACCCTTTCCAACAAAGAAAAAATATTTCAAATCGGTTGGAAAGCAACGGAGTAATGCGCGAAATTTTACACATTCATGCTCCTCCTTTTTTTAAAGTCGGTTAAAAATGTATTTATTGCTTTTCGAAGTATTCTCCGCGAAATTTTACACATTTTTCCATACAATGGAACCAATCATTGAAGCAACCATTCCATTCTGAAGTTGGGGTCTCCAAAATGGTCGTTTTGTAGGCGTCCACAGCTTTTTCAGGTGATGAAAATCTCTGACCACGCAATTTATTCTTTATTTTAGGGAAAGTATAGAAATCATTGGGGCTTAGGTCGGGACTGTACGGCGGATGGTCTAATAATTCTATGTTTTCTTGCTCTAAAAACTCTTTTGTTCTGTGCGCGGTGTGAGAACTCGCATTGTCGTGATGGAGGATGATGCGGCGGTTGCAGTTCTCTTTACGGAGTTCAGAAACGACCTGTGGCAAACAAATGCTAGCATACCATTCTGCATTAACCGTTCTTTGTCCCTCAAGAGGAATAGTCGCAACATGGCCGGTTTTGGAGTTTGTCTCCAAAACCGGCCATGTTGAGACCATTTTTTTTTGCAACACTCCGTGAACTAATAATTTTAATTGGCTTTAACTGATTTTCGAACACCCAAACTCGTGACTGGTTTTTTGTTTCGGGTTCGTACGCGTATATCCAGGATTCGTCACCTGATACAATGTTGTATATAGCATTTGAGGATCCTGCGTGGAATCTTTCGAGAGTTCTGACGCACCAAGTAACGCGAGCCGCTTTTTGCTCTTCACACAGCGAATGCGGTATCCATCGGGAAAACAACTTTTTTACACCAAATTGTTCATGCAAGATTATTTGTATTTGACTCATGCCAATGTCTAAATTTGCCTGAATTTCGCGGTATGTCACATGTCGATCTTCCTCAATCAGCTTACGCACAGCATCAACGTTTTCTTGGGTAACTGCAGTTTTTGGACGACCTTGACGGAGATCATCACTGAGCTTGACACGTCCACGTTGAAATTCAGCAAACCAGCGATAAATTGTGGTTTTGGATGGGGCTTCATCACCAAATGCAGAAAGCATCCGGTCAACACACTGTTTTTGTGTTAAACCGCTTCGAAAGTCATAATAAATCATCGCTCTTGAATTTTCTCGAGTCAATTCCATTTTCTAAACAAGTTTGACAAGACCTTGTGACAAGACCGAGAATCTTTTTTTAAATAAATAAATGGTATTCGATTTTTAAAACCAAGGAGATTAAAAAGATTTTAATATGACAGGAATAGTGGAAATATTCCATTCCCGATACTTTTAGTGCAGCCTATGTGATATAAAAAATTCAAAGTTATTATTATAGACGCGTCGGTAGAAGGAAAATGTCTTGGCTCCGAAACGTTAGACAATGGACCGGTATCGCCAACGTAGAATAACTTTTTCGTCTAGCGAGGGACAAGGAGAGATATGCGGAGTTGACGGCCAACCTCCAGTAGTGGAGAGGCACCACAAGAAGAAGAAGAAGAATTATAGTTATAGTTTTACTTATTAGATAGGATACTAAACAAGTTAAGATATTGATAATATTGTGTTACTACAGTCGGAACTTAAACTAATTAAGGAAATTTATGTAACGAGTGAGTACTTAAAAACTGGGTTGAATAACATGAAATGTGCATTATTATTAAATGAAGAACCTAACGTAAACAATTATAGAAGAAGTGCCTATTTATCAGAATATCGATGACGCATCTGCCTCAATAAAGAACGCACCGGAGATAGAAACGATAAGTGCAAAAAGCAAGTGCATCATTTTCCGTGTTCGACGTTAACACAATCAATTGATTTGTTGCATGAGTGTAGTCCTACTGCCTTCGCACTCAAAGCACCAGATAACGCGCGCACGCATTGCTTGTACGCACACAGACACCACAAACGGTTTGAGTTATAATGTAAAAAAATCTGAATGCATGATCTTCAAAGCGGGTACAAAGTGTCCATTGTGTCCAGCTGTTGTTCCACCAGTGTTACTCAACGGTATTCTTCTTAATCTACCAATTCAAGTATCTTGGGCATGTGGTTACCGATAATCTTGGAGATGATGTAGACAAAGAGAGGAAGCGCAGGGCATTGACAGTTCGGGCGAACATGGTGGCCCGCAAGTTCGCTCGATGTACAGATGCGGTAAAAGTTACTTTATTCAAAGCGTACCTCTGTTCAGCGAGTTTGTGGTTCATATATACCCAAAGGGCTTTTAGTGCTCTGCGCATCCAGTTTAACAATGCCTACAGGACGCTGTTACGTCTGCTGCGCTTCTGCAGTGCGTCAACAATGATCGCTGAGTCACGCACAGACGGCTTTGATGCCACCTGGCGCAAAAAGACAGCTTCACTGCTAAGCAGATTGCGTGGGAGCAGTAACAGCATTCTGAAGGTGTTAGGCAATAAATTAGACATTCCACTGGTGTGGAGCCTCACCCAGAGGACAAAGTCTCTCTTAATTATCAGGTACAGTTCCCGGCAAGTAAGTTGGCAAGAGTCGTTAGATGCGCAGAAATCGTTTTTTAGATCTATTTGGTGGTCAAGCGGGACGCGTGGTATGCGGTAGCGCCGATCCGAGCACGCGATTGGTGCGTTAGTCGACCGAGTCGATTAAAGATTGGTGAGTTAGGTCGAGTATGCGCGTGTTTACCCCCACTACGTCAAAATCTTGCCAACTTACGTGCCGGGTACTGTACTAACATAGTTTTTAAGTTCATACCAACAATTGAAATGTGGATCTATGGTTGTCTGATTAAATAAACGTTTTTTTTATAACTGTAATCACAGAAATTCTTACAAAGATTTCTAATGCAAGTTTAATAGATATGTATTTGTACAATTTTTCTGATTTGATATAAAAACTGCATTATATTTAAGGTATTCAGTGCTAAGACGAGAGCAGGCGGGGCAGGTGTCGCTAGTGCCATCGGCTACATATTCGGATTCCTCACAAATAAAATGTATATCAGCATGGTGGATACTCTGTCCATATGGGGAACCTATGGATTCTATGGCATTGTATGGTGAGTTAACAATTATAGGTGTCTTTGGTTTAAATTAATCATACATGCCTAAAACCTAAAAAAAAGTAGCCTAAGGTAAAATAGCCTATGACATTTTTCGATTGTAATATTTAATAACTTGATTAATAGTAACTAAACAAGCAGAGGAAGATGGAAATGAGAGGAGATGGATTGTGAGAAAGATAATATGAGAAAGAAAAGAGTGAATGCTAGACAACGAGTAGTAGTGATGAATGGAAGCTGAATACGCATTGCGCTGACCCCAAATGAATTAGAACAGGGCAGGGAAATGATGACTATAAACAATTTGATTATCTTTTTGACAACTTTCTCTAACTTTACTTTAAATTAATCCCTGTTTAGATAATCGGCAAAACATTACTATTTTTTTATTTTTTTTTATTTATAGAGTTTATTAATACTTTTGTATGTTCTTCATAGTTTTGTTGGAGTAATCGTGTTCTACTTCATTTTACCCGAGACTGAGGGAAAAAAGTTGAATGATATTGAAAACCATTATGCTGGTGGAGTCAAACTTACGAATCAAGTCTTCCGACCTACGGTTGGTTCATTTTTTTTTTTATTTTAATTTCATGTAAGTTTTTATGAGCCATCTGTGTGAAAATAAATACAAATGTATTATGTTGTTTGTATTACAGAAAAAGTTACAAAGCGACGTGTCAAAAATGCATGAAATGAAAGGCACCGCGAATCCTACATTTGAAGCAGACACTTCGAAGTTATAATCGTCGTTAAGATGCACTTCTTGAACTCGCTTCCAGTTAACTGTGATTATTGTGACTGCAGTTAAAACTGCTTTGCAAATAGATGATACTCCGGGTCGTTCAACTTTCAACAAGAAACCATAGTTAAGATGGATAATAGATAAAAGTCTGTCGACAATGTTAGTTTTTTGACTGAGTTTATAAGAGAAGAGAATTATAAATGGTTATATTGTTCATGCCATATTTATAAAAAGTTCTCGTGTTAAAGTTACCATTTAAAACAATATTAAAATTTATCTTAATAGGTGCATGCAAATCATGAGGCGAGAGTGCAACTCGTTATAGTATTAAGTAATTATATCTGTGATCAATTATTTTTTTTACATAATAATATTTTTTGTTACGTTTCATGAAATTAATCGATGTCTAAGCTTTGATGTTCGTTCCGCAATAAATTTAGGTTACGATAATTTATAATTAATAAATGCCTACAATTATGGTTAAATAGAAATGTTTTTTTCCTCACCCAACAAACAAGAAAATGCATGTTGATAGAGCATGGATCTCAGCAAATGAGAATATTTTAATTTATGTTCGTGTTAATAAGAGTAAGACTGGTCGTAGAATAGAATAGAATAGAATAGAAATAATTTATTTGCAAGGGTCAAGAGAAACTTGTCGCGCAAGTAAATTTTGCCAAAATACAGTCAAACAGACAACCAAAAAAAAATTATAATTAAAAAAAATAAAAAACACGCCTGCCATGTCAAATATTTGCAGTAGGGGGACCTGTAATGAATTGTTCACAGTAACCGTCCCCCGACTGCAAATATTTGACATGGCAGGCGTGTTTTTTATTTTTTTTAATTATAATTTTTTATTTAATACCTTTTAGTGATAAATAATATTTTCTAGAGCGCTACAACACAAAAACATGACAGAACACAAAAAAAAATCGTTCGGAACACTTTGCAGGCGATTTCGACTCACACTTGACCATTTTTTAATGTCCACATAGCCTATGTCACTCGGGATAACTCAAAGCTTCTAATGATATCACAAACATTGAAATCGGTCAAGCCTTTTAGAAGTTATGGTGGAATAAAGAAACTCACAAACATACATACGTACATACATACATACATACATACATACATACATACATGAACCCTGAAAACATAACACTCCTTTTTGGGCAGTCGTGTAATAAAAACCCTAAAATTATCTACGTTCTTAGGTATTCATCACGTGGTCTTAAATTCGTGACGCGTCACATCCAAATGAGTTGAGTACCATAACTACCCATAACATAGTAGGTACATGTTTCCTGGGTCTACATTGGTGCAGCAATGTCTAGTAAGTATGTATGTACCTAGCTACTTATAGTCTTCTTCCTTCTTTCGAGTCGAAGAAACCAATTTCCAAAAAATGCAACCTGGATGCGGCCTCCATCATGTCCTGGAGGCTGGAGGATAAGTTGTACTAGTCATATTGTTCAGTCGTGAACGTTTTCATCGTAAGTCTAGGGCTGTCCTGGAGTTATAATGACCCAAAATGCCCACAGTTACGACAATTTTTTATTCGTCAAATTTTAACATTATAAATAATTGATGTATAAATGTATAATACCAATTTCAACAAAAGATTGAGTTAAATAAAATTGATGATATGGCACCACCTCCAATGTACACACCATTTTGATGAAAAAATATTTTTTACTATTGCTACCTTTGTCGTTTTGATAACGTAGAAGCCATACCTAAGAACTTATTAATTTTATTATCTATACCAACAATAGATATCCCACTAGGTCACCAATATAGATAAGGATTATTAAGATGCGTTGGTCGAAAAGTGTTACTGCATGATTCCGATAAATCGGAAAGGATCGAAAGGTGCACGGCGGAGACCGACTGGCCGACCTCTAAAGATAATGCTGGCACTTCAAATGACTATTTATTTGTGTTGGCTATTGGATGTTTCTTGTATTTGGAAAAATTAACGCAAAAATACAGGCAAATTCGTAAAAACATAAGTAAATTATTTTTAATAATCGTCTAATTAAATCTTTAAATAGGATTTTTGATCAAAATGTATTATACGTTAACACGGAATATGAACGAATCTTTAATAAACAAGTTAAAACAGTTATCCCTTCTGTGAGTAATGGAATGGAATAGGTACTTTAAGCGAATATAATAGTTTTAGAAAATTTGTGTTCTATCAAAAAAAACATAATGTTTTATATTTAAATAAACCAATTAATAGAAAAATAAATCTTTTAATTACTAAGTAATTAAAACATACAGTATAAAAATTACTGATACCGTTTAGGAATTCTCATTAATTTACTTGAGGGTAGACCTGCCGAAAGTTTTGTTTGTTGGCCGTTAAGTATAGTTATACCCATACCTCACTCTTAATCAATCAAGAGAAGTCTTTAAGATCGTTTACTTTGATAATTTCTTAACAATTATTTTTGTTATTTAATTTTTTACTTTCTTTCAATTTTATACTTCCGAATTCTTATTATGAAAACCTCAAGATCTGCGTCGAATCTATTTGATACCATGTTTGAGACTTGTGATTTGGATCCGAAATCCAGTTCTGGATATAGTTCAACTAACTCTTTGTTAGACTTTTCGACCCTCGACCCAGAAGCCCCCGAATTTAGTGGGTCGGTTGGGTTATCAATGAGTACCTATGAATCAGGTGGATATTTAAACTGGACGGATGAACCTGTGCTGTTTGAGACCATATGCTGTGAAGACGAAAATTGTTTGAAGGGTAAGTCATAAACTTCATTAAATATCTACGAGGCATTTATTTTAAACTTATGTGATACGTTTCTATTGTCGTGCATGAACTCAATTTTGTTTTTATTCAAATTATCTATGTGTCTATTACATTAGATGAACCACGCGGTTGAAGCGCTCGTGCACGCGGCCTTGTTATAAGTACCTAGTCATAACCACGTGTTCTATAAGTCGATAAACTTTTCATTGCTTAAAAATTCCGCCGAAAATGTTTCACTAGTTCTATTGATATTACCTATAGTATAGGTAATATCAATACCTATACAGATTTAAAGAAAACAAAATAGGTTTCTATTCTAACGCAGGAACCTACCTACACTAATACCTATACCTATTTATTTTTTTTATTTATTTAATAATTTATGTACACACACAGAAGTTAAAAGGACAACCCTGCATATCATTTTTATATTCTAGATGGTATCAATAGGCAGTCACGGATTAACCCTTAATCAAATTAAGCAATTGCCTAGGGCATCACGTTTCACTCTCACGTCACCAAAACTACACCAAAAAAAAAACATTGTATCTTAGAGTTTTTACACGACTGCCCAAAAAGGAGTGTTATGTTTTCAGGGTTCATGTATGTATGTTTGTGAGTTTCTTTATTCCACCATAACTTCTAAAAGGCTTGACCGATTTCAATGTTTGTGGTATCATTAAAAGCTTTGAGTTATCCCGCCGTGTGTGATAGGGATGGCGATCTGAAATCGATTAATCGAATAATCGATTTTTGGAGCCAAAAAGATCGATTTTTTAAATCGATATGTAGTATTGAATCGATTCGGTGAATCGATTTTTCACCCTTGAAAATCGACGTTCGATTTTTTTTTTTTACCATAAAACTACAATTTAATTAATTGAATGTTCTCGTATTATAAAAGTGCTGCCGGTTAAAGAATTAATTATTCAAAAACTCGCGAGATGGCTGTATGTTTAGATTCCTTCGCGTATTTCGATTTTTTCGATCATGATAGATTAGATCGATTTTTTTTTGTATAATCAGCGTGTGGACTGACATTACTTCACAGATAAAACAGTAGTAATACATTACTTACGTCATGCCGACATTTAGTTTTGGTATTTCATTTGTTTATTGTTGATTGATTGAATTACCTGATTTTACTGATAAGAGATCGTTAAATTATAATATGTATCTTGTTTTTTAATAAAATAGATATATAAGGTGCAATAAAAACATCTGCCACGGCTTTAATGGGAGGTAGTATTGTGTTTATAGATTACAATAGTAAAGATAAATTATTGATTATTTATCTTTTTTTTTTCATACAAAAAAATAACGTATAAATTTGAATTGATTTATTAGTATAAAACCATCCCGTGTAAGTAGTTGCACTTTTAAAACACTTGTATGCCTGCGTATTATTGCGTACCTAGTAGATTATGTAGTGACGAACTAGTCAGCTGATTACAGTTTTCATTCACAGAAAAGATGGAAAGAGATAGCAGTTGTTTTCATTGACGAAGCGTCACATTGCGCGTAATTTGTGAACCACGTTACGCAGAATAGAGTCAACGTTAATTTAACTATTTTAGTCTCTCAAATTTAATTAACTGTTCCGGGGTACGAAAGTTCTTCACTATTGTAATCTATAAACACAATACTACCTCCCATTAAAGCCGTGGCAGATATTTTTATAGCACCTTATATATATTACATAATAAACGAAAATTTAAATAAAAGATCGATTAATCAGAAATCGATCTTATAGACCTCGATTTTTTTGTGAATCGATTCATTAGGTCACGATTCGAATCGATTTAAAAATCGATCTTTTTCGGAAAGAATCGCCATCCCTAGTGTGTGAGTCGAAATCGCCTGCAAAGGGTACCGAACGATTTTTTTTTGTGTTGTGTCATGTTTTTGTGTTGTAACATGTTGTTGTAGTTGGTATGGAACTAAGGTTTGCATTTTTTAGAATTTTAGAAAACTAGTTTTGCAATACTATTTGCGCGACACTGACTTCTTAAAAATAAAAGTAACTTATATTTTGTGTCACCTTGAGCGCTCTATAAAATATTATTTATCACTAAAAGGAATAAAATAAAAAAAAAATATTAAAAAAATGAAAAACACGCCTGCCATGTCAAAAAATTATTAAAAAAGTGAACTAAAAAATTAAAAACAAGTCAAATATTTGCAGTCGGGGGTACCTGTAATTGTTCCAAGTAACCGTCCCACAACTGCAAATATTTGACTTGTTTTTAATTTTTTAGTTCACTTTTTTAATAATTTTTTGACATGGCAGGCGTGGTTTTTATTTTTTTAATTATATTTTTTTTTATTAGTTTGATTTATTAGGTGAGTGACTGACAAAATTAACTATCTTTGATAACTAATTCTTAAACTACTGGTTCAAATTCAATTAATTTGAAATAAATCGTATTTATATAAGTACAGGCTTCTAATTTTATCCACAACGAAGATATAGCGGGTCGAATATAGTCTGACCTGCTTCGAGAAATGGATGGTAGGCCCAGTCAAAGGGGCACGGTAGTGCCCGGGGGGGCCAATTGTGCCAACTTGACGGGGGTCAAGTCGAGCAAAAACAATTGGCACCGCCGCCGTACCATTTACCAAACAAAAGAAACGTATTTATTTATTTATCTTATAAAGTGGCGATAAGAGATGGTTTAAAAAAATGTATAATTATTAAATTAGGTATCAAATTGTGCCCCCAGACTTGGTATATTCAAATTTCATTTAATGTGAACCAGTAGTTTAAGAATTATAATTAGTTAAAGTTTGTTAATTTTGTCACTCTCTCACTTACTGACCAAGCATCAAAACACTTAGACACAATAATTCTTAAACTACTTCTTAAAATGAATGATTTTTAAAATATACCGTATTTATATAATGCCTGCTTGGTTAATGAAAGTTCAGTTTTATCCTCAACTAAGTTATAGGGGGTCGAAAATGGTCTTCGAGAAAAGGATGGTACGGCCTTGCCGTTTGTTTTTTCTCGACTGGGCGGGATCGCTGCCGTGCCCCCTGATTAGGTCTACTTGAGATAACTCGAATAAAACGCGCAACTTACGCCACTTCATGGTGGTGGACAATTAGTTATTTGGCCAAAAACGTGTAGGAGTGGGCTTTGTGGCGCTCATACGGTAAAACTATTGATGCTACAAAAAAAGGTTAATACTATTAACATATTGTATGATATTTTCTTTAGTTTAATTTATTACATAACTATTTATCTCGTTAAAATAATCCGGAAAGGAGATGTTGTCAAAAACTGTTTTAAGCGCCATTTTTCCCATTATGGCGGCGCAAGCGGCATTATAGATACGGTGTGGCAAAGAGAAAATTCGAAAAGAGCTCGGCGTATTCTATAAAATCACCAATTTACAATCTCCCGGAAAACTTTCCAGGTAACTCTCTTTTTGAGCACCAAATAACTGTAGTTCCTACTAGTTGACAAACGGATAGAGGGGCCCCGCAGACGTGGATTGCAGGCATCAATTAGTCTTAATCCGTCACTGTCAATAGGTTAATAACATATTTTAACTAAAAGGTGGTGAGCAAATGATCAAGATTAGTTGCCGGGGTCGAGCTGACCGCGATAACTAATACATATTGGCTTTGATTGGTTCATGGTCTTAACCAAGTGTTAAAGCGAAACTGTTTTTGACAGGTGGACAAATAGATTTTTCGGCCGGTAGTTTTTTTTTATTACATATTCAACATAGCAGGCACGTAAATTTCAGATAGATAGATATATAATTCATAACACGCAAGCATCTCAATATCGATGGGTCCTATGCATAAGGATGACAGCAAAATCACAACTTTACAGAACCCACAAAGTGTCAATATGGTGGGTATAACTTAAAGCAGATAGTAAAACCAAGTTTAATTATACTTTGCAGGCTTCCTTTGCAAGCTATTCTCTTCATGTAAAACAAAGTAATTTTTTATGTTAAGTTTTTATTTTACTATTAGTAGGTATAAGATCCCGATATAGAACGACCTTCACCGAGATGCTTATTTAATTAAACGTATTTTATATTTAATTTAATATGTCAATAAATATAATGCATATGGGTTGCCTAGCAAATTTCAGTCCAGAGTATATTTAATTAATAATTAAAAAAAATATTTTTTTAAACATTTCACCGGTATGATTATTAGATTTAAATTCTATACCAATCGAAATAGGGATGGCGATCTGAAATCGATTAATCGAAGAATCGATTTTTGGAGCCAAAAAGATCGATTTTTTAAATCGATATGTAGTATTGAATCGATTCGGTGAATCGATTTTTCACCCTTGAAAATAGACGTTCGATTTTTTTTTTTTTTTCAATAAAACTACAATTAAATTAATTGAATGTTCTCGTATTATAAAAGTGCTGCCGGTTAAAGAATTAATTATTAAAAAACTAATGAGATGGCTGTATGTTTAGATTCCTCCGCGTATTTCGAATTTTCGATCATGATCGATTTGATCGATTTTTTTTTGTATAATCTGCGTCTGGAGTTCTGGACTGACATTACTTACGTCATGCCGACATTTATTTTTGTTATTTCATTTGTTTATTGTTGATTGATTGAATTACCTGATTTTACTGATAAGAGATCGTTAAATTATAATATGTATCTTGTTTTTTAATAAAATAGATATATATATATTACATAATAAACGAAAATTTAAATAAAAGATTGATTAATCGGAAATCGATCTTATAGACCTCGATTTTTTTGTGAATCGATTCATTAGGTCACGATTGGAATCGATTTAAAAATCGATCTTTTTCGAAAAGAATCGCCATCCCTAAATCGAAAGCATGAAGCCCATAGAATAAGCAACCGTTAGGTTGCCTATTCTTTTCCGGTCACAACTATCGGGTTGCCAGGTATAAACAGAACACGGTGGTATAGGGTTGCCTGCGAAAAATCAGTCCAGAATTACGGTTGTCAAATTTTAAAAAGTAAAATATTGCTCCGAGTGAATGTGTGCGACTGAGAGGTCCCAACCAACCATCCCATGCGATAGAAGAGGACACAGCATAGCAGCTGTTTAAAGTCCGCCCATTTAAAGAAAGAGAATGCGCATGCTATTTGGGCTTGGAAAAGAAATTGTAAAAATTTACTACATGCAAATTATAAATCTATATATGTAAACAGAGAAATTGAAATCAATTGAAACTGTTGAAAAAAATTCAAAACCCATAAAAGTGAAATTTTTTTCAATCAACATTTTTAATCCGGGTAATCTTGCAAATTGTCACAAAAATCACTTTTTTGCCATTTTTTCCAACAATAAATAGTAGCACGTTTTTTCAAATGTATCTATAGCGACACTCTACTCCAAAATGATGCATAGTATCTACGAGTCTATCGCTATCTTTTCGTTTACATAATATATAGATTTATAATTTGCATGTAGTAAATTTTTGCAATTTCTTTTCCAAGCCCAAATAGCATGCGCATTCTCTTTCTTTAAATGGGCGGACTTTAAACAGCTGCTATGCTGTGTCCTCTTCTATCGCATGGGATGGTTGGTTGGGACCTCTCAGTCGCACACATTCACTCGGAGCAATATTTTACTTTTTAAAATTTGACAACCGTAATCCTGGACTGATTTTTCGCAGGCAACCCTATACCACCATGTTCAGAATAAAATAATCTTTAATTTCATTTAATTTTCATTCAATAAACAGACCGTTGCAAAATGCTAACTGTATAGATTTACCTGTTCATACCTGGCAACCCGATAGTTGTGACCGGAAAAGAATAGGCAACCTAACGTTTGCTTATTCTATGGGCTTCATACCTTCGATTGGTATAGAATTTATTTAATAATCATACCGGTGAAAAGTTTAAAAAAATATTTTTTTTTAATTATTAATTACATATACTCTGGCAACCCATATGCATTATAATTATTGACATATTAAATTAAATATAAAATACGTTTAATTAAATAAGCATCTCGGTGAAGGTCGTTCTATATTGGGATCTTAGACTATATTTTTTTACCCTTATACGTGAGTTTCGGTCTGAATTTCTTTTACGCTAAACCACGTAAGTCTCAATGTGTCATATTTATTACAATACCTAGATATTTTGGATAAAAACCAGTTACCTACTATAAACCTTGTTTAATTTTCAATGAATTTTATGAATAAAAATAAAAAAACATGTACATTTAAAGAAATGTTAATAATATTTGCAGGCCCTTACATATACGCGTCGAACGCTAATTATTAACAATAGGTACTTTGAATTTCAGGTGTTTAACAGCCTATTGACATACGTTTTACGTTTAAAATTACGCTACAAATTCCTTTCTACTACAGTAAAAAATACTATTTCCGTGCATAAATTGTGGATTTTTTTTAACTCTAATTTTTTTAATATTTTTCTTGATTCTCCCAATATACTAGTTTACTTAAAAATTCATGAATATATCTCGAACGTAAATCAATTTTAGTTTTTTTAGTATATATTATCTATTGTAAAAATGCCTTAGAAAATGTTTAGTACCATAAACTATGAAATCAACTAAAACTTAGCGCGTTGTTTTCAATTTTGTCTAACGCCACCTTTTTTATTTTACCAGTCAACTCAAGAAGGAAACGTATTTAATTTTTAAAACTTATTATTATAGAATAAGATAATTAATAAGCTTTATAGGCAGGTCATTGGCCTCTTCTCATAGATGTAGTAGAAAAGTCCATCAGAGATTCATTATATTATGATTTAATTCAATAATAATGATGAATGAAAAAAATGTTAAGGCTTCCGTGGCATACAGATAAAAAATATCGTTAGTGATGGATCATAGTTGTGTTAAACCAATTTAGTAAGAGGGATTTTGTAAGTAAACTAATTAATTATTACATAAGATTTCCATTTATTTTACAAAATTATAGTTTAAATTAATATTTAATAAAAACTAAAATGGTAAACTCAAGTAAAACTTTGTAACATAGAAAATAAGGACCAGAAGAATTGAGTCGATTATTGGATATAAAGCGTACACCAGTTTATTACCAATAATTCTGTAATAATATAGTTAAAAAAATATTTTTTACAAAACCATCGTCGGAGCTCTACTCTTTGGTCATAGTTTCGTTTTGAGATTTCGCCATCTCTAGTATCGGTAGATAAAAAAATTGACATGCTAGTAGCGGAGAACATAAACTAAGAATTGCATGCGTGACGTGAGTAGACGTGAACGATCGAATGACAGTTTTAAGATTTCAAAAAATACGTGATAATATTCCTATTGAAAAGAAATATTTTTACATTTTTTAAACTTATTTAAACTAATTAATACTTCGGCATCAACGCTAAAATTAAGTGATTAGCAATAATTCTGGACGCTATCAGTGACAGTCACGTTTGTTTATTGGTTAACATCCGCCATTTTGTACTGTCGTTTGTTTAGTGACTCTATCGGAGCTCTACCTATGTAGAGATGCTATTATCATTATCCAGAAAATACATATTGTGATTTTACAAGTGGTGTACAATGTTTTTGCTAGAAACGTTGCTTTCAAGGGGTATAAATTAATCGTGTGACTTGTCAACTGACGTCGGTATATCTCTACGACTCTACCTATGTGCCGGATGTGTCCTACAATCGGTTAGGGCGATTTTACGTGCCACCTTGAGTGGTGTACGTGTCCCGATACCTATGCTGCCAAGAATATGAGTAGCAACGGGAATCAGGTGCCGTTGGCGCCGAGTCAGCGAGGACCCGGACCGTATCCTTTTTAATAATTATGTTGTTTAAAGTTTGTATGATTTTATTTACGTAATATATGCCACTTCAGCACTTAGATGTGCGGCAATTGCGAAGAATTACCTGTGTTATTGTAATGAAAACTTGTTGTAAGTGACAAGCAAATGTCGACTTCAGTTATTTGATATTGAAATGAAACCAAGATAACTGTTAAAAGATAAAGTTTAGAGAGATATTCCCTAATGAAGTCTTTATTTGTTTTTCCTGCAAGATAAGTTTTAGTAATGGTTGTTGTGCCAGAGTAATAACAAACATTTAATTTCATAAGTATTTTAAAACTTATGGTTGTTATAAAACTTCTTTTTTCATTTAGCTTGCTTTGCCCATTTCTCCCCTGGGCAAAGGTCTTTTAAATTACACCAAAATTTGTCCTTCTGTTTTTTAGCATGTAATAGGGCATTTTTAACTTTTAACAACAATAGTACCTAAAATTTTCATGTGAATATTGTTAAGTTGTATTAACAAGCAATGCGACTTTAATTGTATTTAAAAGAATATGCGAAGTGGATTGGTATAGACATATTATTCAGAGATGTATGAGCTGGTATAATTTGAGCTACATTGTACTATGGTGTATAAACAATAGTTCACAAAGTGAATAATATGTTTATGAATTTATAAAAACAAAGAAAACATTGCTGTTGAGTATGTGACAGTTTTATGTGATTGCAACTTTCAAATCTCATTATTAACTTTTTTATTAATTACTCATGAATAAGTTTCAATTGTAATTTGTTATTATAAAAATGACTGACAATCTTACTTATGGAAAAGCCTTTATTTCAAATATGCTATTTTCTGTTAGCTGTTTTAAGCATGAAAACATTTCGAGTTACCCACTCATCCTAAAAAAAAACATTAACTAGATAATGCACAATGTAAAGCCCAAAATTACATGTTTAAACATTAGCTTGAAAGCAAATACAGAGGAACATTGTGGCTAGTGCAATGTACAGTAAATTTAAAATAATGATTTCACAACTACTAAATAAATAGGCCAATGGGGATAAATGCCTTTACATAAGTTGCCACATCCTAGCATAATTCTTAGTTTTAATGCCTGGACATCGAAGCGGCATCCAAACTGTACAAGTAAATGATGTTTATTCCAGTAATATGTAACTTAACTGCAAATATATGCAAGCACAAGCACTCTCAGTAATTCATTCAAATCAATTCACCAGGAAATCATGAAAAAGAAGATTAGTCTGTTTTTGATCTAACAAAATGAAGAAATAACCATGATTATTAATAATAGTGGGTCACTTTTTAGAGACCTGAAAGTAAGAATGGATCAGATGGTAAGCTTTATATAGAAGATTAGTTTAACCTGGATTCTGATGGTGTATATTACCAGTGTTTCATTATTCATTATTTTTATGAAAAAGTACATTTTTATTTCTATTTATTGGAAATTTACATTTCAGTTAGAGATTGTGTATATTTATATTAATTTATTAACAGGGTGTTTTTTTGGGCTTTGCTATAAATTATTGTTACAGGACAACATGTGGCTTTCACTTAATTTATGATTTTTTAGTTTTTTTGTTATTTATTAATTTGGTTGTAAAGGGGCTTAGGAAGGAGGTCTTAAAGTTGCAATTACAACAAATTTATAGAATCAAAACTAATAAGCCATAAAAAGTTTAATCGAAAATTTCTAAAATTTAGTTCACCTAATTATACTTGAAAACATAATGTAATATTTGTAGTTAAAACAAAAATTGAGGGAAGCATCAACAGTCAAAAATAATTTAAATCATTTTTGAAACTTAAAATGTGTACAATTCTCACTCATAAGAAAGCAACTGTTTACCATAATGTTCTCTTTCACACATAATATTTATTTTTGGTTTGTCATATATTCACTATAAACCCCCTTTTCTTGCTTTATGGTTTTTTTTTTTTATTAATTTTCAATAATATGTATGCTATGCCATTTGGTTTGCACTATTATGATAATATAATCCCTATTCTGTGTCATTATTACAGTAATATATCTACTTACATATGCATTGTGCATGAATTTCATTTAAAATATTTTTAGTCTTGATTTGATTATTTAATATACATGCATTATTGATGACTGAATCATGTTATAGAATCTTATGAAATGACTACTACTATGTGAATGTGTTCTGAAATGTTTACTCATGTGTAACTCTCTTTTCAGGCTAATCATGACAATCTCCTGTTATGATGAGCTCCTCACTAGTGGACCACTTGCATCCTAGGAAAATATATTGTTGTAAGAATTCATCATTTCATTATTGTGGCCCAGGTAAATAGTGGTTGCAATGTAATAAATACAAGTGGAAATTGTTACTGACTCTAATAGTTAATATATTGTTCTTTATAATTAATATAATTCACAAAATATAAATTAATTATATTTATAAATATATAATCGAGGTAACAATATGTTTGCACTTAGATCAATGTAACTTGTTTTTGCTATTTCTTATCTTTATTAGTATAGTAAACCCCTACAGAACTTTTCATTTGCTTAACATTTTAGAAATCCATATTAAGTCTAGATATTTTTTTTTATCACATAATGTAGAAATCAAATTCTTGTACTTATTACAGTCTCTTGTTTTCAAGTCATTAGAGTACAACAATTGAAAGACTTGTTGATTTTAGATTGTTTGTGTAAAACGCTGTGATGAATATTTTTTGTGTAAAAGAAAAGAAGACCATTGAAAAACCACTATTTATCTAGGCATTACACCAATAAATGTTTAAGTGTCACATTTCTATTGTGTAGATGTCATGAATGAACAATCAGAATGAAGTAGTCATAGGCTTATGTTATTTTATCATGATTTTTTTGATATGCAATAGAAAAAAACAAGTCCTTATCAAAAGACTAGAAGTATTTTTTGCTGGAATTAATAGCAAGGGTGAATATAATGCATGTGTAATTATTTTTTGTACAAAGATTAGACGCATGAATAATTGGTAAAAGTAAATGCTAAGCCAAATATTTCACAATTTAGTTGAAAATTTAATAAGTGTATGTTTTTTATTCTGACTAACATGCACACACATTATGTTCACAATTTTACTTTTATGCACACATTCTAGTTGTTTTAAGCCTTTAAATCCTTAGTGGATTCTGCACGGTACCCTGGTTTACATTTTTATTATATACTAGCTGTACCCGGCATGCTTTGCAATGCAATTTTCTCTACCTATCACCTGCCTTCTACCTACCTACTACCACTTAGGGGTATGAAAAATAGATAGTAGCCGATTCTCAGACTACTGAATATGCATATAAAATTTCATAAAAATCGGTCAAGCCGTTTCGGAGGAGTATGGTAACTAACATTGTGACACGAGAATTTTATATATAAGACTAGCTGTGCCTGCGACTTCGTTCGCGTAGATGACGAAACTTATCAATGAGTTTTTAACCGCAAAATTAAGTTTGCTTTTTATTGTTTATACTTTTCTGGGATAAAAACTACCCAGTGTGGTGCCCAGGATAATAAAGAATAATTATACCAAGTTTCATCGTAATCGAACCGGTAGTTTTTGCGTGATACCTGAACAAACAGACAGACAGACAGACAACATTTTTTTTTTACACCTTTGGCATCGGTGTCGGTCTAGTAACACCCCCCGCCATTAATTTTTTTGATATTTTCAATGTACAGAATTTTCACTTCTACAGATTTATTATAAGTATAGATAATATTACAACTACCTTCAAAACATCTTTTATCTCAAAATTACATATGTATAGACCTTTTATTTATATTTTGGCTTTGCAAGCTAATTCCTATTTTGCAAACTATTTTATTTTTTATGTAGACTACATTGTTTATACTATACAGTACTTGAAGTTATAGAGATTCCTAAATACCTACCTACTGGTACATTATTTTAGGTTTAGCTAACGGGTTATCTTTGGCTCTTCAAATATATATATTTTGCGAAATACCTTTACATTACGTTTGTAGTATACAACTTATTTCTATTAAAAAAGACAATGCCCGCTAGGCTTAACATTGTAGTCTATAAAAACCTACACTACATGTTTTAATCTTGTTACGATTGTAACATTCCTCTAATAGAAATTACGATAAATATCTAGAAGTCAATTATTATTCTTCTGTATCACTTTTTCCTAAACTTGGGTTCTATATTTATTGTATTTATAAATGACTGCTTGCTACGATGTTTATGTCTCGAACGGACTACCTCAACGCTTTCGGACTTGTTGGAACTTATTGAATAACTTCTAAATTTTTATAACGTTCTATTCCGGGTTCTATTCTATTAAGTTCACAAAGAAGTACGGTTGAGTATAAATAGTGGTTATTTTTATTTGTTGAAAAAACCTTTTTGAAAATGTAACTTTTTGACAATAACCAACCCTTGCGTAAGCTTTTTGCCAAGAACAGAAACAATGCCGAAAATTAAAAAGTATTTTGGATAAGGAAGTTTCTCCTAAAAATAAAAAAAATATATCATAAAAATAGTTTGCGTTTGTCAGCAAGTACTTATTAGGGATTTCATAGAATTTGTTTTAAAATTGAATTATAAATATCTTAATTTGCAGTACTTACTAGTTCACTAGTATAATAGCACATTCAAAATAGTAATTTCAAGTTGCTAAGTTTTTACCCGACTGCCAAGAAGGGTTATGTTTTTCGCGCGTATCTTGTATGTATGTATGTATGTATGTATGTATGTGTGTAATATTCTTTATTACCTCATATCTTCGAAACGGCCGAATGGATTTCGATAATTAGGGTATCGTTGGATTCGTATCGATTACCCAAGTGTTCTTAGATATGTCACGCCAAACAAAAACCAACATGGCGGCCACGAGGTGCCATAGATTGAGGTAAAAAAAAATAAAAAAAATTTGTTTGCTACAATATGGGTATCAAATTAAAGGGCTTGTAACGAGGATTCCAAAACGGTATATCATTAACGTATAAAAAAAATACTATGTGAAAAATTGTTCTTTATCCAAACTAAATACATACTGGAATGCCGTACGCTAGGTGAATTTATTATTATTTTAACTAAAAAATGTTAAATAAAAAATAAATAAATTTAAAAAATAAAAAAACCCGACTGCATAAAAAACACTTTAAATAAAAACTGAAAAGTAAAAAACAAGTTCTATAAGTCTAGAAGTGTAGATAGCAATGTTACTGTAACAGTCGGGACCCATTAAATAAGCTAGACTATAAAAAATAAATAAATTTAAAAAATAAAAAAACCCGACTGCATAACAAACACTTTAAATAAAAACTGAAAAGTAAAAAACAAGTTCAATAAGTCTAGAAGTGTAGATAGCAATGTTATTAGTACAAAAATTTAATAATCAATCTAATGAGAAACATAATTGACTGTCACAGTCGGGACCCATAGTGAATGATTTTAGTCTAGCTTATTTAATGGGTCCCGACTGTTACACTCAATTATGTTTCTCATTAGATTGATTGTGTATTGATTATTAAATTTTTGTACTAATAACATTGCTATCTACACTTCTAGACTTATTGAACTTGTTTTTTACTTTTCAGTTTTTATTTAAAGTGTTTGTTATGCAGTCGGGTTTTTTTATTTTTTAAATTTATTTATTTTTTATTAAAGAAATAAGTACTGTTAAATACTACAGATTAAAAAATACATAAAGAAAAAATGTAAAAATATGTCCAATTTATCCTTTTAAACTTTTTACCACCTACCTATTCTTATATTAAAAACTTTACAGACGCGGGATGAATCGGTGGGGATTGCTTAAATTTAATTTGCAAACTAAGTAACTTATTACTTATTCTCGCGGCTTAACGGCTCAACCCACTTAAATGTTGGTAATCGCGGCAAGAAGTAGCGGACTCAAGCTTACATTATACCAAGTTTTATTAAGCGGCCTTTATATAATAAAAAAAATATTAGCTAATCAAAATCCAAATGCACTCCCCTGAATACTAAAGCGGCTTCGACGTTTATCCATGCTTTTTAGGGTTCCGTACCCAAAGGGTAAAACGGGACCCTATTACTAAGTCTCCGCTGTCTGTCTGTCCGTCTGTCTGTCTCCAGGCTGTATCTCATAAACCGTGATAGCTAGAAAGCTGAAATTTTCACAAATGATGTATTTCCGCAACTAAAAACCACATAAAATGAATATTTAAGGGGGGCTCTCATACGACGGTGGTACGGAACCCTTCGTGCGCGAGTCCGACTCGCACTTGTCCAGTTTTTTTATTCTAGGGAGCGCTCATCACCTACTTATTATCAGTGACTTTTCCCGCTAAAATCTAACAACGGCTGCGATCACTTACCATCAAGTCGTCGCACGTTTATATGTTTCTTATGCCGTAGAGAAGTATCCTAGATGTTTCTAGATTTTAGATCCCTTTTTATGTTGCATGGGCTGTGCGTTATGTATGATTTATTTATACATACATTTAATTTATTTTTTTACCAAGCGAACGTTATTGCAAAAGTTCAGGGTATGTGACTTTTTTATTTTAGGCTAATTAGGCAGAGATTGCTATAGAAGCATGTGTCGTCCGTTGTTTTAATAGTTGTATTTATCCAGGAGTTCCCCATAAAGTCGTGTTTTTGAGACCTCATTATTTTGCAAATTAACGTTTTTTACTTATTTTTTAAATATTATTACGACAGTAGTCAACCTATACAAGGTAGCGCAAAGCATATCAGATTAAATTAAACCGCAGTAATTATAAGTTACTATAATACAATCTAAACCAAAGATTAATAAAAAAAAGTTTTACAAAACAAAATAACGTTGAAGTAAAACATTCTGGTAAGATACTTACCTGAAAAAGTGGCAACATCGCGCCACAGTTTAACACAGATAGTTATGAGGTATTTGCCCAATAGTGTAGTGTCTATATCTCACATTTTTGTTGGTCTCATTGATCTACAATGGTCTACGCATATAGGTGATGTTGTAAAATTAAAACGAAAAATAATTCTAACTGTTAAATTAATTTTCTTGGTTATGGTCTAAAATGTTAAGCAGTGTGTTCTAATTTAATGTGATTATACCTCCGCACAACCCTGTATAATTAAGTTAATGACGTCCAGTATTAGATTTTTTTATCAACTTTATAATCGGATAACGAAGATCAAATTATTGAAAGTGACATAGAATAGGATATTATATTATTATTTAAAAAGCTTCACTTAATTATTATAGACCACTAAAGAATTTTTTTTTCGAATTAATAAATGATTTGAAAATGCATAAAATTTTCAATTTCAATTTTCACGTTAACGGTAGATTCCTTGTGTGTAGAGCTGTGGTCATGACGTCAGTTGTTCATGTTAACAAATACGTTACCTAGAGACGTTGATCAGGTGACAGTTGTCACTTTTTACTTTGCATGGCCGCATGACGTAACATTATGCCGGCCACTGATTAGCTTATTTGAAAACAGATTAAAATGTGAAAACTTTGAAATGAATTTTAAAATAAATGTTATCTAATGAACAAACCTAATTCCCGACTTCTTATTGCCTGAACTATCTTAGCTGTTTTAAAATAGTTTTTGATTTAGAGTTAAATACCTTATAGTCCAATACTGGATTTTCTAGGCCGATGAACGTGACTTAATAAAACAATAATTTTCATGATTTTAACTTCTATAGCAACATAATGATATTTACACAAGTTTATTTTGCATTACAAAATCCACTTCCCTTTACATGTACGCTTTGACATAGATTGAAAAAAACTTTTTCATTGTTTTTGTGTAGGCCAGTCATTTAGTGGTTAAAAAAAATTAAATATCCTTGTGCTAGCTTTTTTTACATGTTAAGCGGCCCTAGGTTCTTCACTAGAATTCAGAATGTCGTAGAAACCAGCCATTCCTGGTAATTTTATAAAATCCTATAGTTTACCAATATAACCGTATAATATAAAAGTTTTATGGTTTTTATAAGTGTCCATAAATACGTTACAGAATTTTATGAAATGATGTTTGGAACATAAGACTACATCGTAGTGCGTATAGAAATTAATACATAAACATCCATCGTTCACATAATCGTGCGTCATATGAACATAGTTTCATACCGAAACAAACACAGTGCTTGATGCACCTCCGCTGTAGGTACTTCTTGTGAAATACGTCGAATACACACAAAGCATTCGTCATAATTTTGTCGCCGTCGTGCAGCTGCTGCGCAGCCACGCCGCCCGGAGGTGTTAACGACTGCGTTAACATATTCCCGGGCTACCAAGGAAAGGCCAGCCCAGCTGATGATGATGATGTATGAAGAATGTTTCATGTGATCAGTCCCATGGTCCATCCATCAATGGGCATATTTTATGAAAAGCCGGTCTGATTGTCCCGATCTTTGTCTTGATGTCCGCTACCCGAGCTTCTCCGTCATGTCCCGGATACAGTTTCACTATGCGTCCCAGCGACCATTGCGCCACCGGTAGCGCCTCGTCCTTCACGATGACCAGTGAGCCCTCTGTGAGCGCGCCCTATGAGTTCGTGTCGCTCTTTAGTTCAACTGGGAAATATATACCTTATAAAATTTTGACGTAGAAGTTCGACACGCTAATGACGTGGCAGCCGTGTCGAGTTGCTGTCGGACATCTGTGGATTAGGTAGAACAGTTAGAGTACGACCAATTGGAAAATGAAAAGGAGTGAGACGAAAGAAGTGTGGGAGGCCTTGAATTAAGAATACCTTCTATTTGGACTAGCAATGTGTACATTTCCTCATATGTGAGGTGTGCCATCCCTAGTACTCTTTTAAGATAATGTTTCACTGATTTACAGTGCTTTCCCATAGGCCCCCGAAGTGGGTGAATATGGAGTAATGAAGTGAAAATGTACACCTAGTTCTGCAACGCAACTGTAAATTGATCCACTGTGATTTTTGAGAAAGTTGGTGATCACATGCGCAGAAACTACCAGATTTTTTTATTGAAATATTATTTGGTTTACCTCTGCCCGAAATTAACCTGTTAATTGCTGCTATGTAAGACTTTGTCTTCAGATCTGTAGCCAACTCCAAATGCACAGCTTTAACTACAAAACAGATGGAAATACAATTAATGTAAAATTTTATAAGTACACTTCCACACCCCCCCTACGGTTGTTGATCATAATTGGCCTGCGTAGTCGACACCTACGTCACTGATATAAAGTTACCGTGCAATCTCTGTTCAGGTAACTGTCCCATGATAGGTGTTACAGTTTTACCTTTAAACCGTTTGCATGTAACACATGATTGTGTAGTTTTTCTAGCCATGTGTCTACCAGAAATTGGCCAGAAAGCTGGACGTATGTCAGACAACAACAATTGTGGACCAGCGTGTAGAAGTGTGATGAGCTGGGTGCAGTAGGATAGGAAAGTTTCTATCGTAATTGTATGGCGATTGTACTAACCTTCCGCCCACACGAATTGATTATCCCCAATAATCATAGTTGCTATTCCTCGAAAAATAAATCTTATTGTACCTACTAACTTCGCTAATTGGTATCTAGCTGAATTAAGTTCGCTAGTAGATAAAGGCATGTCGTTACCTATGCACACCTGTTGGCATTTTTTTGTACTGATGTTGTGTGTGTGTGTGTGTTTGATTGTTTATGTTTGCAGTAATGAATGAACCGAAGTATGCAAGCTACGATGCTTGTAAGTTTGTTAAAATTAGAATATTTGTAAATAAATAAATTGTTATCAATTACATGTTTGTGTGTGAGATGTGTTTGGGACCGGACTTCTGGAACGACAGATAGGCTGAGATGCCCTGGTTGTTCAGGCCAGCTGTGATTATCATCATTCCTTAAAAAGTTAGGTCCTGGAAACCGTAAAGGTGTATGAAGTAATTGTTGCGCATTTGTAATAATGTCAGCTGTATTTTGTTTGGTTCGTCCATAGTACAATGACTGTGGTTCAGTATGTTTGAGAATGTCTGTGGCTTTGTGTTTGACGAATGTTTGTAGTTTTTGTGTTTAACAGTTATACATGCTCTTGAAAATAAAATTGATATTAGTGTTGGATAACTACTTAAGTGGTTTATTAAAAATTTGCTAAGTAGATACAACATGTAGATACGAATTTTACTGATAGGGCCCAATCAAAAGAATTTTCCGCGGGCCCCAGATAGTATAGTTACGCCACTGTTTAACGTTATTTAAAGTTTTATTAATTCCCATTATGCTCAGTTTATAATTTACCAAATAATCTTCTTATGTGGAAAGTGGATTTTTTTTCTTTATTTTTGTATTATAAAAAGCAACCAACTTTAGTTTTACTTGATCTAATTATTTTCACGTCCATTATAATAATACAAAAAAAAAATAAAAAAAACCCGACTACATAAAAAACACTTTAAAGAAAAACTGAAAAGTAAAAAACAAGTTCAATAAGTCTAGAAGTGTAGATAGCAATGTTATTAGTATGTATGGGTCCCAACTGTGACAGTCAATTATGTTTCTCATTAGATTGATTGTGTATTGATTATTAAATTTTTGTACTAATAACATTGCTATCTACACTTCTAGACTTGTTGAACTTGTTTTTTACTTTTCAGTTTTCATTTAAAGTGTTTTTTATGCAGTCGGGTTTTTTTATTTTTTTTATTTTTTATTTAACACTTTAGTTAAAATCATAATACGTCTAGTTGTTTCTTAAGGTTTCACCAGCGTACCAAGAGAACTATAACTGCATAGTATATAAAAATAAAGTCGCAAGCTGTCTGTCCCTATGTATGCTTAAATCTTTAAAATAATCAAAACTAAACATAAGAAAAAATCAGCACAAACTTGCAGCCCTGGTAGGCTTTTGTGACTTTCATGGTGGTGGAACTGCTATCCACCTAGCGTACGGCATTCGAGTATGTATTTAGTTTGGATAAAGAAAATTTTTTCACTTAGTATTTTTTTTATACGTAAATGATATACCATTTTGGAATCCTCGTTACAAGCCCTTTAATTTGATACCCATATTGTACCAAACATATTTTTTTTACCTCAATCTATGGCACCTCGTGGCCGCCATGTTGGTTTTTGTTTGACGTGACATATCTAAGAACACTTGGGTAATCGATACGAATCCAACGATACCCTAATTATCGAAATCCATTCGGCCGTTTCGAAGATATGCGGTAATAAAGAATATTACACACACACATACATACATACATACAAGATACGCGCGAAAAACATAACCCTTCTTGTCAGTCGGGTAAAAAGTCTCTCCTGCATTTTTACTGAAGCTGTTTTGAATAGCTCTATTCGTTACCTTTCAAATCCTAACTGTTCAAAACCTATTTAAAAAATAAGAAACTCCAGAACCAGGCAGTAGGTAAATCTAAACATTAAGTAGACATGAAAATAAAACTTGTCCCTAAACTAAAGCGTGTTTTTCATTACCCGACTCTGGGCACCAAAAGAAAATTCCACCTTTGTGTCGTATCATTTGTACTTTCCTAAGTAAGATTTCATATGGCCTCCTTACGTATACAAAAACAGATTTAACTCATTGTTACCGCATTGTCAAACCTACCTGATCATGAATATAATGTCTGAACGTTAATTCCACTCATAGTAGAATTTTTATATAGATAAAGGTAAATCTGGATCAAAACCACACTAGTTATTACAATATAAGGTTTAAAGATACTGTCAAACTCATCCGATTCTAAAACGTCTCGACTAGCGTTTGGCGATTCCTGAGAGAACCTCACTAGTCAGATATTTTTGAAATATAGCAACCCTATTCTCCCCTCAGTAAAAACAATCCGCAGCCCCTCGTTTTGACGTTCTATCACCATACATAGCTTGTTTTCAAGTTTCTAGTCCATTACTGCAGCAGTTCTAACAATCCCTGTGGCGTAGTGTAGTAAAACCGTCAATGTATGCTATTTCATTCGTTTTGCCGCTAACTTTACTTTGGTTATACTACGAGGGTAACTAGGGGCGGTCTGGTAACGCCCAAAATTCTAGCGGTGGATGTAGATACCCTTGTCTCTTTCTTACGTTATGTCTCGTTATACATATATAGATGTTGATTGGTGCGATACCTCATCACACGATTTTGCGTCATTGATTACTCCTGTTAATAATAAAAACCTTTATTAATACAAATCGAAGTTACTTGTGTACGAACTTTGCGAAAAATCATTGAAGATAATGTGAAAGTGTCACGTTGGCATATATTCGAGTGCGAGTGTGGAGCGATATAGCATGTAGCGCGCCGTTTGCTTATCGATTTTCTCTATGCTGCATTAAATTACTATTTCAATTGTGAATGCGGACTGCATTGAATAATATTTGAACATGCGTTGTGTCTATTTATTGAGATATCAAATTTTGAATTTGGTGCAGTGATAATAACTGGCGGTGGTCACAGCTGGCATTAATATAATACTGGTTAAATTAATAGACACAAACGCTTTTCCTAAATGTAACAAAATTACAAACTAACCACTGTGTCACTGAAATGATAAATTAAGTTCAAACTCGCCCTATGCCGATGATCGTGTCTCCATTGTTTTGGGAATGGTTCAACATTTGGCTTATTCAATTTCTAAAAGATTTATATCATGAAATTAAAATGGTGGCACTAAGAGGAACAAATAGTTCTTTAAATACATTGTCACATGCGTTTGTCAACCATGGAAATCAGTCACAACAGAGTGCGATTGATGTGGCGCAAAGTTTACAAACATCATTGAATATGCCACAATCGGCAGTGGCACAGCATATCAATGCGAATCAAATCAATTTGCAACCCTTGAATAATGTTTCTCTGCAGTTCATACAGCAGCAAACTAATTCTAACTCCATCAAACATGAACAATCGTCCTCTCGATATTCCAACTCTAATGGCATGCTGCCTTCGCATCATTACCGACTATTAACACAAGCTAGTAAGTGTACACTAACGTTGCTGGTGTCATTAGTATCGAACAACCATCATAAGTAATTAAATAAAAATGCTTTCTTCAATTTTTGTAACACCTCTCAAGATCAATGTTTTATTATGTTTACCTAATCCCAAGTATCGATTGTGTTTTATGTGCTATTGTTATTCGACACTTTTCATAACTTATGCATGATACTGTTTATTATTAGCACATTTGTTTGAGAATATTTCCTTAGCGCTTTACAGTTATCCACGGGCGTCAACACCACACAGTGAGTTTAAAGGAGAACAAGTTAACAAACGGAACACTTCTGGTTAAATGATGGATTACGTTTTTATAGTATGGAATACATAAATTTGTTTGATTTCAGGACCGGTGGAATGTTACCACCCTTCAGGCGCCGCCGGGGCCGGATATATGCCGAGCACAGCCGGTGGCGCGCAGTCCTCGGCGCAGGCTACGCTGAGAGTCCAGCCGACCCCGCAGCCGTCGGCACCGCCGGCACCTCAGCAGGACATGTCCAAAACAACCATGGTACGTTCCTTGTTTACTAGGCTTATCCTACATATACAACTTGTCAATTACCATGGTTATAGCGCCATCTGTCCGTAGTAGCTATGACTACTAACGCCTGGTCAACTTTATAATTTTTGTAACTGTAAGCAAATAACTAAAGCTAAGCAAATGATTATACATTACAAATCTACAGATACCTATGAGTACGATTTTTTTCCTACTAAAACATTGGTTTGGAGCTACTGTTTTATAGAGAGGAGACAATGTAGTACAACGTCACCTTCACGTCATGTTTCATTTTCGTTTGTTTACTCAAATGTAAATATCAAACACGCATAAACTATTTACTTCAGATTTATTATAATAGTTTAGGTAATCGCCATATTTTGCATGTGTTTACCTGCGCTATTATGTATTATGTAACAGCTTTTATACGAATGAAATATAATAATACGACTGTACATGTATCTGATTTTTGTTTGATTTATGGGTTATCTTTTCCAGGCTGGCCATAGTTATGTATCACAAAACCAGACGCCGCAGCCTCGACCACAGTTCGCCAACTACCAGTTTAGGGCGGCGCAGCACGGAACGAGGCCAAACACTCATCCAAGGTACCAAAGATTTTTCACTTCCTGATCACAAACAAACAAATAGTGCCTTATTAGTTGGTATACTCGTATATAACCTACTAGATACGCTTCACGGCTTTTCCACGTAATTTCTGTTCCCGTAGCCATTGTCGAGATAAAAATTATCTTATGTTTAAATTGAGGTTATAAACTACCAAAGGTGAATGCTCATTTTACACGTCTTTAAAACGGGCTTGTGCCTAGATATTTTTTTAATCATAGAAAATCTGGAAATTACTTGTCTGTAACATTGCTGTACCCAGGTTTAAGATAAATATATTATTTCCCTTACAATTTGATGTTTACCCTTATTGTTCAGGCTTGACTACCATACAGTAGTTCTAACAATCCCAGTGGCGTAGTGTAGTAAAAACGCCAATGTATGCTACATTATGTCGCAACAATAGTGCAGACTTCAGGGGCTACCAGGTGCCAGGTCATTGAGGTCATGTTTGTGGAAATTTATCTCAGTGCGCGTACAAGTAAAATACCTGTCTCGCTATTGCTCCAGTCGGTGAAACTTCTGACTGAATTACGAAGGCGGTATATCCGCTTTCGTAATTCAGATTATGGGCCGCTCTGTCCCATAATTTGCTTTTAGCGGTTGTGTTTCGGTTAAACAGGTCATACTCAAGTCGTGCGAACGTTCCATGCCTTTTGGCACTATTCGAAAAATCAATTGTACCTACTATTCATTCTTGTAGTTCAAGTTCATTCTTGTCGCCATTAAGTTTGAATCAGACTATACTGACGCGGATTTATAATAGAGCTGTCTTTATCTATACTAATCAGGGTTGCAAATTATCTAGATAATTATCCATCCACGTAAATAATTTATGGTTATAAATAAAAGCGTTTTGTATTTTTTTTTTATTTATGATGTGTGCTTCTCGGTGGCGGAACACGTTCTTTATTATTAATGATAATTATCAATACGTAATTATCCAGTGCAACCCTGATTCTAATATATTTTATACTTGACAACACCTGAATATCAAAATTTCGTTATAGTAACCAAAAGATAAGAACAAAATAATAGTTGTTTTTATTTGTTAGGACCTATTTGGGCATTCTCCTTTTGTTTTTTTAACCATTCATTACTTATTTCTTGAAGCGGTACCAAAAGACCATAGTCCACACAAACTTTCATCCGAAGATAAATCTAATTGATGCAATGCGGCTATATTATAAATAGAGTAGAATTACTGGCGTTTTCAATTTTTTTATTGAGAATAATTATCTATCTGTGTATAGTATAGATAGCATATTAAAGACTTCGAAACGTGGGGAACTAAAACCTAAATATATACCGCGACAGAATCAGTAAATACGAGGTATTAAAAAAAAAGTCTGTTAAGTTAAAACGAATATACGATCTTGTAACATTTATTTTGAGGCTTTCGAAATAACCCAACAATATAGGTAAAATAACGTTTAATAATATAATTTTGTGCAAACCCTAATTATATTAATGTCAAATCTCTTTTTTAATAAAGACATCTTCAGAATGCAAATAATATTCCCTGTTTTATCTTCCATGTGGTCTCTAATTTTAAATGCTATCAAATCAGTAGATTCTATGTAGCACAATATTGTGCCTGAAAAGGACGCAAATATAATGACTTATATATAATATAATAAGGTAGTCAAGTCAAGCTAGTGTTGTCAGTTGCAGTCAGTGGGGGCTCCCGCAAGTCAAAGGCTTAGATTGGTAATATCGCAGCAGGTGTATCTGTCATTTTCTAACATAGAGAGACAAGCTATTGGCCTACTTGGTAGAAATACAGAGATACCTAATGAGATAATATTTACTAGGTGACCCTAGCGGATTTTTGATATACGGAAGCCCCCATTAACCCGGTAGAGCCGCGTAGACATGCGTAAGCGACCCCCGCGGCTTCGGCAAAGGCTAGGACGACGGGACCAGAGTGTTTCCAGTCGGTGCTAGTCTGACATATCCCCACGCTGTGCCCTCGACGTGGGTTGAAGTTAAAAGAATTTTACCCCCACTAGAAAGCATATGATTTTTCTGAAACGTCAGACTCTTATTATTAACTTAGAAGAATAATATTTGTTTACATTTCTATTATACTCGACATTGATATAGTATATTACTAGTAAGTAGCGACGCGCCCCGCTTCGCACAGGTAGCACAGCATTACATGCCTACTTTTTTTCTGTCGCAGTGTCGCATCACCTTTTTGCGCCGAGCATGCGACGGTGTGGGACCGCTTGAATTTATTTTGCCGCGCGTTAGTTTTAATTTTGCGATAACACTTAGATAGATATTGTGTAATGTAAAGGGCAAATTTATTAAGGGCTTGAAATGCTTCAAGCCGTTTTTATTTTTTTCCAACTTCTCAACATCATAGATGAATTATACACATTATTTCCTTCTTCTGCCAATCACTCCATTTATGGTTGAGCGGTTTGAAAACCTGTGAGACATCCGTTCGGCAGGTATTGCGCAGACACGTGGCGGGGACTTAATTTCATAACATTCATAGATAGACAAAAACTATAGGTTCTTGTATGTAACACTATTTATAGTTGAAGATTTAGGCTGGTAGAATCATTGTATTAAAATATTGATTGTTTAACAGACAACAACAGTCGTTCATACCTAGTGCTGCTGCCACAGCTACTGGACCTGTCATGTATCCGACGCTAGTGTTCCAGCCAACACCAATGGGTATGCAAACCTACCAGCAGCCTCGTTCCAGTACACCAGGGTGAGTGATCCGAGCTTCTTCGCCAAGTTTAGTTCCTGAAATGAATTCTTTAGTAGAGAAAACCACAGGCTTAAGTTTAATTTCGACTGTTAGTTATTTTAATCCTTAAGGCGCTACCCCGAGCAAATGGCCTTCAGCGTTTGACCTCTAAACCCCTCGCATTACCCCTCTATATATAAATAGCTATTTTCTATGAAAATACAGCGCCAACTGTTGATATACCTACGTACTAAGTTGTAAAAATAGTAGACATAAATTTATAGACAAAATTATCATCACTCATGACCGCAAGATTAAAAAAAAAATAAGTGAAAATATTTTATTTGTCTCTAAAATCCTTACTAATATTATAAATGCGAAAGTTTCTTTGGATGTATGGATGTTTGTTACTCTTTCACGCAAAAACTACTGAATGGATTTTAATGAAACTTTACAATAATGTAGCTTAAACATCGGAATAACACATAGGCTATAATTTATAAAGATAGTGTATGAATTGTCATTCACGCGGGTGAAACCGCGGGGCACAGCTAGTTAAATATAACTCAAGTAATTGAAAACTTCTGAGTGAATAATTTAATTACTTTGTCTTTTTCATATAATGTTGTCAAATTTGTACACTACACCTCTGAAAACAGCGATTATAATAGGCAAATTTGGAGGGCTCTAGTGCTTTTAATAATAACTTATCACCAAAATAGAAAACTTAGGAGCATAGAACTAGTTTACATTGAAATTACTGCAAAAAAATATTTGTTTTTAATTCATAAACCAGCGAGAAAACAGGCGGGAGCGTTTGTATGGAGATGAGACCGCCGAAGGAGGTATTTTCCCCTTACAAAATGCTCTCGCTTGTTTTTGCTGCTTTATGAACTTGAAGTAATAATTTCTTTCAGAAGCGTATAAGAAAGATGTTTAGATTTAAATTCTCTATTAATTGGTATAAGTTACATTAAAAAAGCACGTGTACTTCATGGGGATACGCAAGGAATAAATTTTGATAGACTATTTTTAAAATGAGTAATACTTAATATTTGCAGCAATAAAAAAATAAATATGCATGTAAATTAAAGTCGACATGTTAGGGAATGATTCGGTATAACAGTTAATTTGATATGTTTTCAATATCGAGTTTATAGCTTAGTAAAACACGGCTTTTGCGCATTTTGCTCAGAGGAGCGCCTTAATCTCAGATACCAGCAATTTACTAAACCTCGCTGACCTCTCTCCCTCTCTCTGACCCTAGTCAAAATACTATGACTGTAAATGAATAATTAATCAATTTGATTAAAGACAAAACTAATAGTAATGTTAGCTAAAAATGTCAGTTGAGTCAGCTAAAAAATGTGCTGGTATACTTCTAAACACTTGCCCTTCTGAGCTACAGATTCGTTTTAGCGCACGTGTTATTTAATTTCAGGTAGCTTAGATATTATTTGTTTAGTTTCTGGGGTGTAAGGAAGTTTGGAACGACCTTATCCTAGGAAACGAACTTGAAATTTGAGATGCGCTTCTGTTTAAACATATGACAGATATCAAATCCCATTGCAATTTATAGGCCTGTGAGATCCCATACAGGCTGTTAATGAATTATAAAATTACTTACAAAACCGTATTTATATCTACTGTTAAAAACTTTCTTGCTCTTGTACAAAATATATTTTTCTACTTTTTTTTTTGGTTCCAGGTACTATCCATACATGGGACATTACATAGGTTATAACACACCTCCGAGCCACACACCGTCATGTACGTAGTTCATTTCAATTTTGTTAATATAATTTTATATAGATTCAAAATCTCGACGAAGATTGTATTACTATCTTAGATAAGTGTATCTTGCTGAGAAATATTCCAGATGATAGCGATAACATAACATGGATTGTCGAATATTGTATAGATTTGGGTGATATAGTTTTAATATTAGTTAAAATATATTCTGATGCGCTAAATGTGTTCTGTCTCATTGTCACCTGTTTTATGTTGTAGGTTGATTTGTAGATTCACATAATTGTTAATGTCGAATGTCACGTAACACTTTCAATTTAATATACATCTTCATAAGACAACCTTTGGCTTTTAAAATCAAATGCTATCCAATGTTTTTGAGAAGTTTAATGTTCGACAGATTCGAATTGTTAGCCTTGGCTAATTGCGATTCGGACTCGCTCATGACGGGTTCCTTACCATAGTATAAGATTTAGAATCGATCGACAATGAAAGTAATTTGGGTCCAAACCCCTTTAATTTTGAAATATTTTATTATTTGTTGTTATTGTTGCAATAGAATACACTATAAAAAAAGTTAAAGAATTATAAGTTGTTGACTTTGCTTTTGACAAGGTATTTTGTCATGTGTATGATTATATACAATGATCGCTGTTGGTTAGTCCATTTACCTAATTTCACAAAATTATATTTACAGGTATTTAAAATTTAAATACCTGTAAATATAATTTTTAATTTTTCTTAGTAAGTAATTTATAACTGTATTTGATTTGATCCCACAGATTACTACACTTCGAATAGTCCTCAGCTGCCTACGCCAAACTTACAAGCGAACGCCCCAGGTGGTAGGAGTAATCCCACTACTTTGGTGGGGCCACAGGGTACACCCGCCACTCCCACTGCGCCCACTGCCACGCTTCCTCACGCACAAGCTTCTACACTCATGCACCAAACTATGCCTGGTAATAAACTACTATTATTGTTAAAATATTCCACTACTTTCTTCGGGTAAATTAAAAAGGTGTATACCATACAGTTTTGCTTTTCGTCATTTGTAAAAAAGTAGCTTGTCTCATTTGTAAAATCTGGTTATTAAACAACTTAGCTTAAGTGATGCAGTCACATTTCCTTCTAACAAAGTTCAAAGAAAAACTTCCTATATGGTCTTATTTACTGAGTTTGTTGACAAAAAAACTCTAATATCTCTCGCTCTCACTCTCTGATCAATATGGCTGTGCAATGGAATAAAATAAAACTAAATTGAACTAAATCAATCAGTGGTGTACAAAACTATTAGAGGAAACAATTATCATTTGAATAATCATTATTTATCAAACGTAAGGTTATATATACAGCACTAGGTAAGTTGAACTATATGTGATCCGCAAAAAGACGAAAAGACAAACTTCTTCACCTCGAACAAACCCCTCTGTAATATGACTCAAAAGTTTGTCCTAAATAAAAATAAACTAATATTAACTATTTTTCTTTCAAATTTCTGTTTCATTCAATTCTGTTTTGTCCATAGGTTTACGTCCAGCCGCCCCAAAAAGAAGTCATAGAGTACCAATCATCGACCCTAAAACGAGTAAGTATACCAAAATTAGAAGGAAATCGTTATTATGTTTGGTTCACTGTTTATATTGAATTTAAACTTTTTTTTCAGAACAAGAAGTATTTTCGGATTCATTCACCAACGATAACAATTTTTTAAACAGCGAAGCTAATGATCGACACACTCCACAACCCGTAAGTACCAAAATATTAGTTAAACATTATTTAAATCATGTAAAGTTGTCTTAAGCGTCTAAATTCTGTAAATACGAACGGGGGAAGTTTACTAATTCGAATTTTTAAAATATACAGAATAGTTTTTTTGTATTCACATTAATTTAATTACTGATTCAAATCATCTGTTCAGAAGATGATGGTAAGTAGTTAACAAAATACTCAACTTTCTTATCATCAAGTTGCTGATAAATTGATGACTTTGTGTCAGCTGATTGAATACATAAGATAACGCTATTCTTTGGATAAAAGTATGTTGTACTATATTATTATTTTTTAATTATACAGGAGCCAACACACAGTTTCGCCGAAGAATTTAATAGAATGGTCAATGAAGTGGCCAATCAACCTTCTTGTGATAATTCTATTAAATCGAATTATGTATCAAAGAATGTGGATGTAAACGTGTCATCCACAGCAAGCTCTGTCCAAACTCAACCAAATGCAATAAGCTCTATTAATAATAATGTAGTAAAGTCTGAAATTTTAACTGTTAACGAAAGTAAACATTTAGGACATGATGTTGCTGTGGAACCAAACGAGACTCCAATAGTATCAGCAATATCAGACAGTCCTATTACAGTGCCTAAAATGCCTATGAATGTTAAGCAACTTCAGAAGAATAATGAACACACAGTTCAATCTTTAGTCCTAGATACAAATAAGAATATACCACCTAATAAGCAATTTAAACAAAGCAAAAATGTGCCTCAAATCGAAGAAGTAGAAAAATCGTCAGAAAATATAAATATTACTACAATACCTATAGCAACAGTAGCCCCGATTACGACCTCGACGGCGATTACGTCTACTGTCACACCAGTGCCTGCATCAACACAAACAACATCAGCTACCGTTGCCCCGACTCTAGTTCCTACCGCGCCTGCACCACAACCCCAGAGAATCAGAGAACCTAGAGAAAGAATCAAATCTGAAGACAAGGAAAAAATCAAGGATATACAACAAGAAAAAGAAGCAGCAGCTGCCTCTAACAAACCTAACGGACCTACACCACCTGTTGGTAAGTCATTTATTTTTTTGTTCTCATTTTCAGCCACAATTCTAACCTATCCCAAATAATAAATTCTTGAATAATTTGATGCGGTATTTACGTGCTATTGAGTGCCATATTAGTAAGTGTACAATAAACCAATTTGGTTCCAAGTAAGTCAATCAAAAAGTGGGCACGGATAATTGTGTTAACTTAATGTCGAATAGTATTTACTTTATGATAAAATTTATGTACGGAGTTGACAATGTTAATTTAAAATACATACACACAGTGTTATATATCGGCCCAAATCGTTCGAAAGTATGTTAGACCAACAATGGCCAACTTTCCTTCTAAAGGCAGATCTTTGATGCACTTAACATTTAATTTAAAAAATGTTTCATCTAAATTTGATACGAATACGAATTGAAGAGAATAGTTTTGCAAATTCCTAATAGATGATTGACATCGGTAAACATACCGCGAGCCACCGTGCCTCAGAAAGCATATTGACCGTATCTGCTGGCCCCAGCTGTCATTCAGTGCACAAGCATAATGTCATTAGCCCCCATTCCTGAACTTTGATTCGCTTTATCTAATTAGTGTTCTGTTGACGGATTAAATAGATATTACCTAGTAAATGGGTAGTTTAGATCAGATAGGAAGTCACTCAATGTAAAATAGTTTAAGAAAATAGTTGGTAAAAGTATATTTTAACATCAAAAATATTCGATTAGAATTATGTCCCTACATGATAATCAAAGAATATTTCAGGTATATGTAAATAAATAAACTCGTTAAAATTAAATATATAATAATCCGGAGCTCGACACCTCAGCCGTACGTATGCCGAGCATAATACTCTGGTGATAGCCACGATTGTCTACAGCATATTAATGACTTAATGCGTCTTTTAACCCGAATAAAGAGGTAGAAATAAAATGCGTGCATATGGCACTTAGATGAATGCCTATCCTAATAAACAAGGGAGCGCATGGTAGTGTAGGGTCAACTTTATATTTTGTTTATGTTGGCACTTCGGTTATAAGGTCTTAAGTAATTCATTGAATCGAATTTGAATAACGCAAAAACACCAACAAGAAGATTCACATATTATGTTTTAGCCACCTTGTTAACCTATAAACGTATCTTTAGATGGACAGCAGCACACAATTACTTTTTTTTGTTTATTACTAATTCATACAATGCTTTGTAAACACAAAGCCGGACAACGGAAGAGAAGACATTGATGCATACAACATTTTAGTAAGTACCAACAATATTTAGATAACCAAAGGCGCTCGCTGCTGTTGCATCTCAGGCGACCAAACATAATGTTAAATGAGCTCGTGTACCTAAGTATACAACTACGTGATACCATCATATCTGGATTACGTAGAGTCTAGCTGTTGCCCGCGACTCCGCCCGCAGTGTTGGTTATCGTGGCAATAAGTACCTATGTCCTTTCCTGGGATCGAACCTTGTCCCATAGTTTCATCAATTTTTTTTCCGCGGTTTTTAGGTTCAAAGCAACAGACAAGAAATTCCAACTAAGTTACTTTTACATTCATATTTTAGAATGAATGGTATGGATATGAGTTATTTATATATCTTAATCTAAATCTTCAGACATCGCATCCTCAAGGCAAATACGCCGCAAATAGCGAAGTGCTAGTATTCCTTTATCCCGGAACAATTTGTACATCACAGTCTTTACAAATCTTTGTAGATCTTAACTATAATACAAGGCAACTATTTTATAAAAAAAAAAATAGTAAGACTAAGTAAGTATGTAATCTTTAGAAACCGTCAGTTAGTTATTAAAAAAAAAACTACGTTTCCAAATATTTTTCTTATTCAAAATTGCGGGCAGATTTTCGAGTACGGGATAACGACCAGTGAACAGCGCCAGTCGTTATCCAGCATGCGGACTGCCCTTCATGTAGCACATGAACTAACAACAAATGACACTCAAGCGGGCTCTTGCAACAAATGAGTCATACCTAGGTTGAAGCTTTTATAAAATCTCTAAATCTTCGCACCCCGAATACGGAACCTAACGACTACTGAAAATGAGTCATAATGTTATTTTATTGTCCACCTGACCCTAATACATCTACCCTATTGTGAACTGAATTCCGTAAGATAGCCAACCCCAACATAGCTTGGAAAATGGCTAAGCAAAGGAACAGACTCGTGAGAACTCGAGATGTCGCGTCGTCATCAATTAGCCAAACAAATCACTCCCAAAAGTCCAGACAAGATGCATATTAATAAACTATAAGAATGAAGGTGATAAAGATCATCTATAAAGTCATTGTCAGCGAGAATTACAACAAATATACCCTTAAAGAACAAACATCCGAATTGAGAAGCTCCTCCTTTTTTTTAAAGTCGGTTAAAAAAAAACCGAATTCAAAATAAGTCTTATATGGTTTTCTTATGGATCCCACTGTCATAAATGGGACCACACGGGAAGCACCACCTTTCAAATAAAAAAAAGAATCATCAAAATCAGTTCACCCAGTCGAAAGATCTGAGGTAAGAAACATAAAAAAAAGCAGTCGAATTGAGTACCTCCTCCGTTTTGAAGTCAGTTAATTAGGTACAACCGCCATCCTGATGGAAGACTCGCGGGTGTACTGAAACCAATATATGTAGCTAAGTACACTCTTTAAGTAGATTTGGTACCTCTTGTGTACCTGCAGAAACAGGTATTAAATTAACAAAACACCGTCAGGTTGCTGCGAAAAGTTAAAAATACGATTTTCTTTCTATCGCGGGGCGCAGCGGATGGCCGGTGTACCTAATTTTTTAAATATCGTTGTACACAGAAGGTACCTACCAAAGAATTGCAATAAATTTAGGCAGATCTCAAAAGTACACCCGTGGTTCTGACGTACATCAAATATCAGTATCTTGTGTCCATATTATCGAGTTTAATACTTCAGTGGAATACGTCTAGCCAAACCAATTTTCACTATCTACTTTGTCAAAATTGCAAATCACGTCTCACAAGTTAAAATATTTGTCATGTGTAGTTCAATGTTGCCACAAATAATACCAAAGAAATCGAAGAAGATCGTAAAAATCTTGTCCTTGATAATTTTGTTACAGAAGCAATTAACTATTAATTAATTCCAAATTTATTAAAATAGAAATTAGTGATAACCCTAAATCGTAATCGATTTTTATTTCTGTACTTGCGCACAACACTAGCTGCTCCGCCTGTCCGCATGGAACAATCCAAGATGGCGGCATTTACCTTACAGTCACTTTGAGCATGGCCGCGTTTTAAAAGATTTTAACCTTTTTTATGCAATATTTTTACCATTTGACTTCAATAATTATATTATTGATTTTATTAATTGTATTATAAATTATTTATTTAAGTTTTAAAAATAAGTAAAGTGTTTCAAGTGCAAAGTGTGTTAAAGTCGGACAATAGATCCTTGAGTGACCTTTCGATTAGACTTTCTTTTACCATATTGTAACGTTATCGGATCTTAATTTAGTGGTGAGAAGATTAATTAAAAGGTTAAACGGTTTACTAAACTGTGATATAATTACAGTGCCACATAAAGTCTGATATTCGGGTACTGTGCAATAACTCCCACGTGGAAATATCTAAATCTATAAATAGCTTACGAAGTTGGTTCTTAAAATCTGCTAGCCTATAGAGTAGCGAGGATGTTACTTAAATTTTCGCTGTGTTTCGTCTGCAAGTTCTCTAATTAAGACCTACCTAAAATACTAAATTTTTCAACACTGACATTTAATCGCAACCGGATAAATTACATTGTCTCTCCATACTTGTGCGATGTGTACGTTACATCCTTCTATCTTCAAAATTATCGTACAATATGTTATCATAAAGTGAGAACTTTCCGAAATGATATAAAGAATCCTATATAAAGAAGCCTATCAATTCATATAAAATATAACTCATATAAAACAGGTAAGTCTAACCCATTTTGCAACTGAATCTCGTATAAGTCGGGCAAATAAATTGTTACTAAATTAATTTACATATTTAGTTAAAAAACTAATGCTCGACAGTGAGTTGAAGGACGACACTTTCAAAAACATGTTCTTTTGCAATAACAATGCTTTACTACCCGATATAACACTTAAATAAGCCAATTTCGAAATTGCGTCACTTACTAAAGGATTGACAATAATTATTGATCATTTTACTAAGACATCATTTAAACTAGTTCACTTGTAGCTTTTATCTACAGTGGGTTGCTCCAAATTGGTTTTCTTGGCTCATTAACATACCATATATTTGATGTAATAGAGCTGAAAATTTTTTGTTCAATAAAAAATACCATGTCTGACAGTATGTGTCAACTATGCATGGAAACAACTCCAGTTTTCTTTAGCAAGATTAACATGACTGCTGAAACTACCTGTTAATTTATTAATGTTGCAATAGTGGAACATAGCTGTAGTATGGCTCATTCATGAATGATTAATAAAATCAGTAGACCAATGGAGTGACCTAGATTATGAAAACCTATTGTATGAATTACTGCTTACCTATCAACTTAACTGACCCTCAAGTGCAACACTGTGTATGGCATAAAACATTCAAAAGGTTAAAGGACAAAGAAGGATTTTGTATGGACTTATTCCTTACCTAAAACTAGAACAGAAAAGGCTTAATACATGTTTGGTTGAATCAAAAATATGGTTTGTGTTAAGAATAACTTTATATATTATAAAAAATACATTTTAGGTAAATTACACACAAAATAAGCAATTTCATTATGTTTGTTGCCATTGCAATAACAATATGATGTTAAATTAGGGTTTTAAAAAGTGTTTTAATAACATATAATAACACCTTCATGGAACTACAACCTGGGACATCTGATGACTGGTCTCATACTCTGAACAGTGTGCAATATTTTGTAGAATATTGCATGGGTGTTATAATGTAATATTCTATTCTTCTTCTTTGCACACCAGTTATACATGTAATAAGCTAATTATACCTAATGTGCCTATGCTAATTCTACTATAGCAAAAAGTATTTTTTACTAAGGTAGACATCCAAAACCTATCTGATCTATCTGACACTTTGAATGACTCGTGTTACAAATATGTTAGTGTTGGGATATTTTTTCCATTGTTTCTTATTACATGTATATTATTCCTATTAAAAATAATACTACAGGTATTACAACAGTACTTATAACAGAAATTCAAAGCAAAAATCTATTTGTTATATAAAAATAATTTGACCTTAATAATACACTATCTTTATATTACAATATGATGGTAACCAAATGTCACTTGAGTTCTGATATATAAATCCTCAATACAAATGGCATGGCTAAGGCTACTGTTACTTGTTACTTATAGTAGATTGCAGCAGTTGCAGATTAAGACATAATTTCTTAGTTCAATTGTTTTCTTTACGTGAAATAATACCTTTAAAGAATTATAAGTACTTAAATGTTTAAATCGCAGAGAGATGTTCTTTGAAGTTCTATCTAAATGAATGGACAAATTAAAGTATATCTAATAGAAATTAACTTTGTGGACATTAAGATTATGTAATTATTGAGTTTTGTGAACTATTGAAAGTCTTTTCCTCGTGTATTAATAATTTAATTTTGAGTAACCTTCATGCATAGTAGATTTAGTATACATTAGTTGCTGTTTCTCTCAATTCTTCTGACAAGTGCCAGATTTCTGAGAACATAGGTTAATGTCACACTAATCGTGACATTGACCTATTTTTTTCGGGGCTGTTTTTTATGAAAAATACACCCCCAGAAGCACAAATAAGGTTGCTGATTTATTTAAAAAGAGAGTTTTAATGAAGTGCATTAGTAATTGAGCAAAATAATAATTTTGTCACAAGAGACAATAGATTTCATTTGTAACATGATGTCTCAGTAGGTTGATTATCAGAAATCCTGGTTTTGATTGCGATAATAATTGTAGTGAAATATAAATAACATAATTTTAAAACATTCTGGAATGAAAAATAGGCCTTTTAAAGCTGTCGAGTATTAGTAATTTTAATTATTTAAATTGTAAACATTTTTAAATAAGTATACCACACCATGGGTATTGGACAAAACATGCTTTATACCTTATTTGAAAATAATAGGTTGTGAAAACGACTTTGTAATTTCTTTCATATTGAGCAGGTTATACCAGCATTTCATATTAGATTGTAATGTGTGTCATGCACTAAGTTAGTGCATTAAAACCTTCAGTTAGTGCCACTAACTGAAGGTTTTAACTTTTATATTGGGATGTGTAATTTTACAGTTTAGCTTGAATAATCAAATATTGGAAATTTATCTAAAATAATAATAATTTTGAGTACAGAGATTACAGCTGGACTCATACAATTCAAATTTCTGCCTGAAACCAGCATATTACAACTATTTTGTTATTTACAGCGATTAGTTCAGTTGATAGCTTGGCAGAAGCTATCATCCATTCAACTAGTCAATGTACTCAAGGACAAGGTGTGGAGCCAGTAAAGAAACAAGTTGCAGTCAAGCAATTCTTACCAGCACCAGAGGCAGAAACTCCTGCTGCTGTATCAACAAACATTGAACTAGTTAAAAAAAGTGAACCTGCTGTTGAAACTCCTCCCACTGCCACACAACTATTGTCTGCTAGTATTGAAAAGGTTGCAAAGGAGCAATTTTCAAAAGCGCCTGAACTTAAAGAAGGGTCGAGTGCAATAGAAGCTCAAGCTAAATTAACACAGAGTATATCTAGTGTACTGCGCACTAATCAATCTGATTTTAAAATGAAAGATATTAACCTTAATAATAAGACAACAGGTTTGTTCTTTACAATTTTTATTTACCTTCTTTTATCTACTGTATTTTGTTGTTTTTTGTATTCAATAGGTTAATATCAAATTAACTTATCGGGTACAATGGGTAGTACTACATTCATTTCTTGCAGTGCCCATCTATTTCGCAATATAAAAAGTTTTATTGATTTTGTGTTTCTGTGAATGGTTTATAAGACATTATAGCTTACGATTTTATAATATATTTTTTTTAGCTTTGTAACAGGCTTAGTTCATGTCAATTAGTTTCTATTGCATTAAATCATTTCCCTGATTTTCCCTGCCTGCCATAACTAACTTACAAATAATTGTCAAAGTGGGATGTCTGCATTTGTTATCAAACAATTTTATGAACATTATTGATACTGTCTAAACACTAATAGTAATGGTGTGGTTTATCATGTTAAGACTATGAGGTAAAGGATACCTCTATTGCTTGTAAACTTATGTTTTTTTTTATATTAGATTCAGATACTGCCAATGGAAACTCAACTGAGATGACTAAAACTGAGACTGTTAAAGAAGATAACAATAAAAATGAAAAAGTTATGAAGAATTCTAAAAACTCTAATAAAAAATCTGGAAATAAAATGGCTAACAGTATGCCTAACAATGAGCCAACTCCAAAAGAAACTGAGTCAAATGAAAATGGTAAAAATGAGACTGATAAAGTAGTTAATGTAGACAAAGAAAAATCTCAGCTTGATAATGAATTGTCCACGCCAGTTAAGTCTGTGCCAGAGGAAACTTCCAAGGCTGAGCCACCAACATCACAATTTGTGCCCAAGTACAAATATACTGAAGGTTTGTTTTCTGTGTTTCCATGAACCTAAATGAAATACCTTGGAAGTTTTATAGTTACACTGACATCATTTTGTTTTCAGATCAATGGTCCCCTCTGAATACAGCTGGTAGAAAATGTTATGACATTGATTTGCTTAAGCAAATAAAGGAGGATCCTATGTCAAAGAACAAACCTAATGTTCCATTACTGGAACACTGCAATGTCATCAGGGTAATTATTTTATTAAATACATTGTATTCCTTTTTTTGTTTGCATATAAAATAACTTATTATTAAAATTTTGTACATTTACTATTGTAGACTACACCAATGCAGGAGCCACAACCTTTCACACCTATTGCAAGGCTTATGAATGATTCTCTATTCCCACCATTTGCCAAATCACCTGGTATGGGCTCCAGAAATAACACACCCCGTGAAACCAAGAAAGATTCCAGGAATATGGCACCAACTGGTAATAACATATACTTATCTATACGTTTTTATTTTTATATTTGTAAACATTTGCTCAGTTTATAACTTCGTATTCTTTACTTTCAAAAGGCAAAGGAAGTGTTAAATTGACTCCAAATCCTGGTGGCAACAGTTCTCATAAACCTGTTATTCATGTATCGTTATCCCTGAGAGAAGAAGTCAAACTCAATGAAGTTGACTCTGCCTGGAAACCCACCAGATTCCGCAAGGACTCTGTGAATGAAGAAGAATTTAGGACACAGGTAAATATTACCCAAATAATAATTTTATATTTCTGTATTGCTGATCTCTGCCATAACTGCAGTAAAAACGAGTTTCAACACAATTGATTAACAAATAAAAAATATTCGATTTCAGGAATTGTACAAAAAGTTCAGGGGTATTTTGAACAAACTGACCCCACAGAAGTTTGATACTTTGTTGGAGAGAGTGAAAACACTGGAGATCAACAATCAAAAACGTTTGGAGGGTGTCATTGATTTGGTATTTGAGAAGGCCATTGATGAGCCTAATTTCTCTGAAGCATATGCGGCCATGTGTAACAAATTATCTGTGCTGAAGGTATTATTTTGAGCCCATTATTTATTTTTTTAACTCTTGCGTAACAAACAGTTGAATAATTATGTTGTGTCCTATATGTCTACTGTTCCCATATTGACAAAGCTAAATTCTTTTCGTATTCCTAACGCGACAAGAGTAGCCCATATCCATTTTTATGTGTTCCTACATAAATATTATCACAATCAGTTGTGTGGCTTAGCTGTGAAAGCGTAACCTACAGAAGGATAGATAGAGTTACTTTAGCATTGATAATATTAGCATGAATTAATGTTGTTCTCTAGAAAATTGTGTTTTGTTTCAGGTACCTGCTGATAATCCAACATCTCCTGACAAATGTGTCAATTTCAGAGCCCTAATTATCAACAAATGTCAAAATCAATTTGAGACCCACAAGGTTGATGAGCAAATATTAAAATTAGAAAATGAACTTGCTGCATCTTCAGATCCCGTAAGTGCAGTTATAATAGTTATATTTAAGATTTTTTTTGTATATAGATACTAACGTAACATGTTACTTTTGTATTTTACAGAACAAAAAGAGGGAACTGCAAATGATGATTGATGAAGAAAACAGACGAGTTAGAATGAGGTCTGTTGGAAATGTGAGATTCATTGGTAAGTAATCCTTAACTTTTTATTAAGTAAACAGTTATTATAATTAGATTTTATTATATATATATTTTTTTTTCTTTTATATTGTGTTTTGCAATTAATATTTTATTTTTTACATAATATTACTCCTTTCGAGATAAAATCAAATATATGATTCTCATATTGGCATCTGCGAAAAGCTAAATAAAAATGGCACCTAAATAAAAATTGGCGAATTAAATTTTGTTGTGTGTTACTGAAAATGTGAAGATAATTGTGGAATTTCCTCAATATGTCAAGGAGTTCTTGGTTTATGAACTTAATAGACGCTAAGCTCGAGAATTATTCAAATACAATCAAAATTATAGCTAATTTGTTGTATAATGCCAATGCGAATTATGTTTATTGTTAATTTAATGAGCAACTAGTCAAGTCATGGAGAACAAAATAATTCTCCTGATCAGTATACAAATGTACTGCTCTTTTGTATTCTTTCCCATGGCGAATACTTTTACTTATCGCGGAGTGATACTCAATAAAGTTATTCAGTCTAAAATGTCTTAAGAACAAATAAATTTAAAGTGTTTCTGGATGAGGAAGAGGCAATCCAAGTCATGTTGATATGTAGTTGTAAAAATTTCGTAATTAAAAGAATTAAGTTTTGCATGCATTTTAGTTGTTAGCTGTTGTAGATATTGATTGTTAATACATTAGGATACTTTACAATAATTTACAAACTTTAAAAAATGTACCAACAATCAGGTATGTTCGCTACTGGCAATGTCATAACCGTGCACTAGAACGTAATTTGCGAATTATAATATTTTGTTTTGTTAAATATTATGGCTAATCAATTGTGTTATTTTGGCTACTAAATAGCTTTATGTTTGTTACAGGTGAACTTTATAAATTAAAAATGCTGACATCTAAAATAATGGACTATTGTATGAAATATTTAATTGAGAAAGTAGAGGAGGAGAAACTTGAGTGCCTGTGCAAACTGCTCACAACGATTGGTGAACAAGTAGAAAATGAAGTTCATGGACAGCTCGATAATATCTTCAAGAAAATGCAAGATATTGTGGATCGCAAGTCTAATAAAATTAGTAGCCGTGTCAGGTTAGATTTCTTACTAAGAAACGTTACACAATGAATAATAATAAGTCATTGTTAATAATATAATACTTACAAAAAATATTTTTTAAAGGTTTATGCTCCAAGATGTAATCGAGCTCAGGAAGCGCAAGTGGGTAGCTAAGACTGTTATTGATTCACAGCCTAAAATGATGGATCAGATTCAAAAAGAAGCTGAGCAGCAGCAACGCCATATTGAGGTAATTAAACCAATTTTGTATTAATGTAGCAAGTTAGTGCCTTGTTAGTGCCTTGCACTCGCTGTTGTATTTCTCACAATACTTTTAGAGAATATGTTATAAAAATATTATAATAAATTAACATGTTGCATGACGAGGGGGCAGACCTACAATGAGTCTTCTTTTAAATTATAGTTTAAAAAAATATTTATAAAATGAATTTTATTTTAGTTAATGAACGCCAGCCCTATTGGCGGATTTCGACGTGATGAAGGAGGTCGTGGAAAACGCGGGGGGGATAGCCGCAGACAGAATGCTAATAATTCATTCATTGATAATACTTGGAAATCATCCAGGGCTAATTACCCTGTTGACACACTTAAACTTAAAGCTGTGACACAGAAGGTAAGTGCAACAGTAACATTTTTGTGTCCATATTATATTACAGTTAACTCTAAAGCTAACCTTACTTGTACAGTTTGGAGCAGTCAGTATCGACTTCTTCAAACTGGGACTTCGTAGAAATCTAGTCTTCCAAGAACCCACTTACCGCTCGAGCATTTCGGCTGCTTCGGGTGGTCGGCAATTTAGTTGTATGGTCCCAGCAGCATCTGCTTGGATGCTGTCATACCCTGACTTATTGAACTGTCGACTGCTCTCGCTCAGTTATCTCCTGCACCCGCGCTCTTCATTCCATGTTGCTACTAATTTCAAAAAGTGACTTATTTAGTTGAAACGTTGTAATCATCAATCAGTGTCTAGCTAGAGATACAGTCAAAGACTTCGCTCAAGCTAAAAGCGTAAATCTAATTGAAAAAAAAAAAGTATCATCGTAGTATAGACATGCATGAAGAAGGAAATAAATACATGTGATTAAGAGAGATTTAACTTTAAATGTTAATGATTGATTGATTGATGATGGAGATGATGTGTTGTTTAGCCATGTCAAGATAAAACATGTGACAACATCTTAAAGCTTGCAACAGCAATGATTAATAAAGCTGATAAGATCATCCCAACTCAGGAAGTCATAATGAGGAAGATGAGCATGTTTTTTTAAAATCAAACTAAAAATTAGAAAAATAACGGTGAAAAATGCGACATCTCTAAAGCTCATTTTTTTACGAATTTTTATAGTCGGGCGTTCTTAAATTTAGTTTTGGTTCGCCCGATCGACGCGTGCCGTCACGTCGCCGGTCCTCCGCTCCCGTACATACGATCTTGTGCAGTATTTTTATGTTACTCGCATATTTTTCGAGTTTTTGCTAATTATGGAAAAAAGACTAGCGTATAGATACTGTATACTCTTCTTTGTACTATTATATCAGTTAGCACGCCAAAAACTATATTTACAAACTTTTATTTAACATTCAATGTATGTACGTTTGTACCAGTGATGTAACGGAGGTAGTTTTATCGGAACGGAAGGCGGAGTCGGAGTTTTTAAATTTGCTTTATCGGAGTCGGATCGGATCGATCATTTCAATTTTCAATTATAAAATAAAACACAAACAATGAAAAAAAATTAGCATATTTCTTTGGAAAATAATTGACGATAGAGTGCTCAGTCGGGGGGATTCCCCGCGCGACATGTATGAACCTGTTCATGTATGAACCTGTTCATACAGTCGACACAGGCCGCCGCGCCGCCGCTATGTTATGCTTCGACCTCCGATTAAAACCTTCGATTTAAAAGTGTCGGAGCCGAAGTCAGAACCGAAGGTGTAATAATAATCGGAAGTTCCGACTTAACGGAACCGGAGTCGAAGCTCCGTAACATCCCTGGTTTGTACCTACAGCTACGAGTGGAATCTTGCAACTTAATTTTGACGCAGATATCTTTAACCGATTGAGCTGAAATTTTGCATACCCGTTAAGTATGGATAACAATATAATTTTATACTACTTTCGAGCTGATCTGATGATGGCGCCATAAGGTGGCCAGACGAACTCTGTAACTAAACGACGTAATCGCATCGCGTTTGAGCTTGTTTAATTAGTCTACACTATTATTGTAAGCTTAGTAGAATTTGAAGCATGTGTTTTTAAAATAAATTTATATTCAGAATTTATTTATGTCCGAAATTACAAGAAAAGTAAGAAATACGTGGTGTAAATTACCGATTTTGACAGAACTTTCACTCATAGATAGCTAATGCAATATTAAGTTTAGATATTATATTTATTTTAAAAGGGGACTACGTGAAACAGTGGTTCACATATAGTACTGAATATTAAGCATTCCACTTGTCACTAAGCCCGCGCACCCCGTTCCTATATATCTATATTGATATTATAAAGCTAAAGAGTATGTTTGTTTGCTTGAAATCGCTAATCTTAGGAACTACAGATTCGAATTAAAAAATATGTTTCTGTTGGACAGTTAATTTATCGAGGAAGGCTTCAGACTTTATAACACTATGCTGCCCAATATGGCGAAGCCTCAGTGGAAAATGTAACAGAAACGGGATAAAAATATAACTTTTCGAGAGCTTCCGTTGCGTGCGCAGCGTAAACGGTTAGAGTTAGGCAAAAATCAAGAAGAGTGAAATTGTTCCTCTTTAAAAGTTCAAAAAAAAATCTGCGATACGGCGACGCGACGTGACGTCACGACAGGTTCTCGGACTCGGCTCAAAAGTTATCGGGAGATACGAAATTGATTGATTTATAAAAAAAATACTATTTGAAATATCGACATAATTTTTTGGCATTTATTTTTTTATTTACCTATATTTTTCGTCAAGCCAATAAAAATGCGATTTTTTTTTATTTACATCTTCCTCATTCACTGATGAAGGTCTTAATTTTAGACATTTTCATAAAAGCCTTTAATATACTATTTAGACAACTTCAGAGACCTAGAATCAAATGAATATTTATTTATTTCAAATTAGACTACCATCAATGTAGCACTGAGTCAATAGATCAGACAACACCCTGTTTCACCCAACTTTCACTACTAAAATATGGTATAACAAACTCTAAGCAGCATGCTGTTTCATAATGCTACAATCCAATATGTATTTTGTTTCAGAATCTGAACAATATCAAGTTGGCTCCACATAATTCTGCCTGGAACCATGGTTCAGGAACCAAGAATACTGCACAGGCGAGTAGCAACTCCATGATCAGTATCAGTAAAAATATGTACAGCGTTCTGGAGAATGTACAAACAGATCCTACTTCACTTAGAGGTAAGTGCAGTTAGAACCCTTTTTTACGTAAGACATATTTATAATGTGACAAATATTTCAAGTGCTACATCATTGCGTTTCAGCCAATAGAGATATGACGCCCAATTACTCCAAGGGTGCGTCTATTGAACGATCTACTTTCAACTCTAGAGGTGACTTTAGTAAGTATATTAATATTATGAGTGACCTGTATGTGAACCTTATTGGATATAATTTAAATGTTTATAATTTTAATAACAGCAGCAAGTGGCAGCAGCAGCCGTTCTGGCTCAGTTGGCGTCGCTCGCTCGAACTCTGGCACGCGCAGCACTAGCGCCGCGCCGCCTACTCCGCCAGTAGCAAGCGAGATGCCTGCGACAGCTCCTGCTCCAGCACCAACTCCTCAAGAACCGTTACCTGATCCTAAAAAGAAGTCCATCCAGGCTATGATAGATCTCTGTATCATTAACTCCGACGATGTTGAAATGGTAGCTGAGGTAAAGCAGCTTTACACGCCTCAGTACCATGCTGCTGTGGTTAATGAAATGTTAAATGTTGCTGCAGAAAAGTAAGCTAATTGAGTTTTTTAAATAAATATTGGTGCTATTTTATATATTACACTTGTACATAAACATTTTTTTTTGTTTTAGGTCCGTGAAGGATATAGCACTGATTTCAAAAGCATTGCTAAGCTTAGTGGGATCTAATACAATATCTACTGAAAACTTTTTTGCTGGCTTAAAAGAAATACTAGAATTTGCACCTGATCTGTTTATTGATATTCCTTTGTTATATGATAAATTAGGAAAGATTATTGCTCCCCAAATTGAAAAGAAGGTAAGATCGGGTGGACTTGAATCAATTATGGTCACACTTATACTAACTACTTTCGTTCGATTCTCGGGCCCCTATTGTTCCTTGTTTACGTCAACAACATAAACCAAGCAGGGCTGCAAGCTCAACTAACACTTTACGCTGATGACACTTGTTTGTTCTATTTTGGAAATAATGTTGATCTACTCACTAAACAAGCCCAGAGGGATTTAAATATACTACACCAATGGTTTCAATACAATTTACTAACTATCAATACCGCCAAGACCTCGTACATAATTTTCAGTTCCAAAAATAAAAAACTTCCCAGTTCTCCCAGTTTGACCATATACGGAGAAGTTTTACAACGAACCTATCAAGAAAAATATCTAGGATTAATACTTGATAGCAACTTGACCTGGAAGGCACATCTCACACGCATCAAAAACAAACTTTCTCCTCTTGTAGGCCGCTTGCACAAAATAGTTCGATGCGTTCGTGGTGCCCAGGATAATAAAGAATAATTATACCAAGTTTCATCGTAATCGAACCGGTAGTTTTTGCGTGATACCTGAACAAACGGCAGACAAAAATTTTTTTTTCACACTTTTGGGCTCGGTGTCGGTCTAGTAACACAACCCGCCATTTATTTTTTTGATATTTTCAATGTACAGAATTTTAATTTCTAAAGATTTATTATAAGTATAGATAACACATGTATACTTATATACAAAATAAAAAATAAACTAATACACACGCAGCTTACATTCAAGACAAAACACGAAACATACAAGTACACAACACGTCGAGCCAGTCACCTTGTGTTACCTTTCATCAGATCAAACTACGGTATAAATAATTTGACGTACAGGGGAGCATGTGTTTATATCTAGCGGGGCCCCCTTAGCTAGAGCGATGAAAGTGATAAGAGCGGTTAGCTCGTTCGATGTACCTACCAAATATAATGAAATGGTCCAATGTACCTCCGTTGTGTCCACAGAAATGACCTCTGAAGTTTATGTCCATCCAGCGGGGCCCTTCGTCGTTAATAGGCAGGGATACCTAAAAGTGATGTCAGACGAAACTTGGCCCAATGTACCTTTCTAGTAATGTATTTGTTCTTAAAAGTTTGTGATCATATACCAGAAATTAAGTTTCAAAGTATTGTCTAGCCAGCAGGGTCCTTTGTTATTTGAATTAACATATGCATAAAATGCAGACCATTCTTATGTCTTCCCACTTTACACACTTTATGTCTACAAACTTTTCACACAAAACAGTCTGTCTCACAAACATTATTTATTTTTCACACAAAAGAAAAATTTGGTAAATAGTGAATAACTGGGAGGTACATTGGAGGAGGTACACATTATTTTCTGTTTTGTGTGAAAAGTTTGTAGACATAAAGTGTGTAAAGTGGGAAGACATAAGAATGGTCTGCATTTTATGCATATGTTAATTCAAATAACAAAGGACCCTGCTGGCTAGACAATACTTTGAAACTTAATTTCTGGTATATGATCACAAACTTTTAAGAACAAATACATTACTAGAAAGGTACATTGGGCCAAGTTTCGTCTGACATCACTTTTAGGTATCCCTGCCTATTAACGACGAAGGGCCCCGCTGGATGGACATAAACTTCAGAGGTCATTTCTGTGGACACAATGGAGGTACATTGGACCATTTCATTATATTTGGTAGGTACATTGAACGAGCTAACCGCTCTTATCGCTTTCATTGCTCTAGCTAAGGGGGCCCCGCTAGATATAAACACATCAGGGGAGCACAGGTGTATAACAAAATACCAAAATATGTAAAAGAAGCAAGTTCGTTCAATATTTTCAAAAAGGAATTATTCAGTCATGTTTACAATAATTATTACCTAATAACATTAGATAAAATAATCCTAGTGACTAACATTTTGTAACTTGTACCACACCCTATACAAGATAAGACAAACAAGAACTCGTTTCTTAATAGCCAACTAACTAAAGTATTTCATTGATTACACCTCTAAAATTATTAATTACTTGTTTGAGCTCCCATAGTTACAAATGTTTCTTTATTGTCAACCAACAAAACAAAAGTATTTTACTTGTACCCACACTGCTAATAATATAAATTACTTAGTTATTTTAAGTTCTCATGTAAGTGACGAATGTCTTTTTTGAGAAATAAAGATCTTTAAACCGAACTACAAATAATTTGAAATTTTATTACCTACTTGACACTTGTTAAGTTACTGATGTATGATATTTTCTGTTTTATTTTGGATAAAAAAATCACGTGTAGGTACATTGAATGAATGATTCGTCTTCTGCTGGCCATGAACACAAAACTCAACTGAGATCTCATGATATGTCTTTTCTTTTTCAGCATATCACATTTGTACAGACATTTGTCCTTTGTGAAAGTATTATTTCTGCTAATCAAGGTCATCTGTTTTTAAAATCGATAATTAGGGAATTAAAGGAAAGTATGGGGCCTTCCTTTGTCAAAAGCAAATGGCAAGAGTCTGGGCTTCAAGTTAAACAATGGATGGATGAAAACATGGTATTTATGACTTCTATATGGTTTTATACAGAGTTGATATGACAGAGGGGCATTAAATTACACTACGTATACTATACGTGTTTAGTATTAATTCGATACGGTATAAAAATAAAAAGCACCAAAAATGAGAAAATTTTTGTTTCAAACAAACTAAATAGCTTAACAAATTAGAATACAACGCAACCACCCTGTGTAAATAAATTTGACTGACTTACTTACTTGTGACAACGTCAATGCTTCGACATAACCAGCTGTTGGGAAAGATACGTCGTGTTGAAACGGTGCAAAATCTGAAAATAACATTTGCGACTAAACTACTGCTCCTATTTAATTGATTTTCGGTACAGAGCTTGAAAATGGTATCTAGTATAGGCAGTTTAAAGAAAAACCCCTCTGTCGTATCAACTTTGTATATAAACAGGATAGATTTAAATAAAATAAATAATGTAATAAAAAAATAATTCTAGGTGGCGAAGTGGCTGGAGGATAATAAATTTGAATTCTTGGAAGGTGATTCCAAGGTTAGCGAAGAATCGAAAAAGATCTTATCACCAGCTCAAACTCAAACCAAGTTAATTCAACTTATGAATGCTGACGAGAGTTGCGATTGTATAAAGGGGTGGATACAGGTAAAACTAAATTATTTACTAAAGGGTTATTCACGTTACACAGGTATGTGCCGTTACCACTGAGTCAGTCTGCTAACTTTTTACAATGATTGCTGTCAAATTACTAATTTGTATGTATTTCGAAATTGCGAAGAGGCGATACGTAATATGAATAGCAATTATTTTGAAATGTCGATTGTAACCTAAGACACGTGGTCAATTACTATTCGATCGCGCGGTGAAAGTGTACCTGTTACAACGTGTCGAGCAGGGATGTTAGGGAGCTCCGTATCCGTAACCGAAACTATCGGATATCTGATATAAAATAATATCCATAACCGTAACCGAATCAGAAATAAAAGTTTCGGATAATATAGGATAGGGCTAATATAATATAGCCTAATTGCGACAAGTGATGACAGGTTATTTTGTTGATCGGCCGGGCAGCGACCGACACACGCGCGCATTTTTTGTTTTCTTCTGTTGTCGTCTTATCATACTCGTAACGTAACTAACTTGTGTTGTGAGATTATATTTTACTTCTGAAATTCCTCAAAAATTTTATATCCGTAACCGAAATTATCCGAAACTAACGGATAATCCGAAATAATTTAATATCCGTATCCGGTATAAAAATCATTTCTATATCCGTATCCAATCCGTATCCGATAATTCATATCCATAACATCCCTAGTGTCGAGGCCGGAGCCAGGAAACAATACCCAACCGAGATTTTGACCGCCGGCGGTCAAAAATCAACCGGTCAACCGAATAAACTATACCGATATCAGCCGCGACACAACTGGTGACGTGAATCATCTTCCCAATATAGACTATTTTTGCCTATTGCACATTGCTATAAGCCTAATGCACATGTTTGTTCTACTACTTTTCTACAGGACAAGTTTGGTAATTCCGCGAATGAAGATTGGTTTATGCGAGCACTAATTCAAGCGATATGCGAACATGCACTTTTTGGGGCTGAAGGACGCGATGTACCACGTTTTAACCAAGACCGTATGAACAAGTATGCAAGTCTTATAAACGACTTTGGCGAATCAAAACAGTCACGGGAGGCAAACTGTTTGTTTGGCATACAGCATCTTATACATAGACTAGAACATCCTCAAGGTAAAAATAGTTTTATGTTAGAAGATGTGCGTGTAACAAACAAATTGAAACAAGCTTAACAACTATTATTTTTGTTTCAGGCTTAACATTAGAGATATTCCAGTATCTGCATGAACAATATATAATTTCATTAGATGGTTTCATTGCTTGGGAAGAGTCTGAAAAGGAGCCAGAAGGAAAAGGTACTTTTTAAGTTTGATAAAGAAGTAATTTTTTATTCCCACGTAATAAAATTTATTTTAAGTTTTGTGTACTAATGCTTAGATTTGAACCGTCAACTAAACCTTTCCTAATCCACTACTAGGCCGCTGATAGGCCTCTAATAAGTTGCCACAACACCCAGTCTAGATGAAAACAATGAATTAATAACAGCCTTTCAAGCCCTACATAGACACAAGATAAGTGGATGAGTGTTACTTACTTACTTACCCTACTTGGTTGTTGCAGGTGTGATGATGAAGGCGTTGACCTCGTTCTTCACGAACATCAAGGAGGCCGACAACGAAGACTCATGCAGTGAGGACTGACCCGGGTCACAAACCGCGGTCGTGCCGTCGCCGCTGTTCGCGCCCGTGATCGCGCCCGGGCTTATTGCGGCAATGCCCGCGGCAACAGCTGAATTCAATGTCTTCTATATTTTTATATATTAGAATCATCCTAAATGGAACTCATAGATTATATTATTATTATTATGATAATACAGAAGCTAGAAAAAGTTGTATAATATTTTTAACGCGATAGTTATTTATCAAGGTTTTAACGTAATTTGCTTCAAAATTTGAATGCGTAACTTCGTACTTGTACCCAGAATAATTTGGGAAAAGGCATGTCGGTACAATGTAATCATTATTTAACGGTTATTTTATCGATATTGAAATCACACATTTATGTAGTCTGGTTTTTAAAGTTTCTATTCATCTCCTTAGTAATATTATTTGAACTCGTCGCAGATGAAATCCAATTACGCAATAGCATTTTTCTCTGTTCTCAAGATTCGCTGAAACACGTTTTATTTTTATTCTTTAATAGAAACTTTATTTAAATATTTTGACTGTTTTTAATATTAATTCTAGAATAACAATTATACATGATTACAAATTAATTTTTTAAATGTAAAAATACAATTAATGATTTTGTCCTACTCAAAGGATTATTTATTTATTAACTATATATGTGGCATGCCAATCTTGTTAGCAGAGAATGAAAAAAAAGTGCGATGAAGCAGTCAAAGCCTGCGCTCAGGCTAACTGCAAAGATCTCTACCAAAAAAAAAAAGAGAATGAAAACCTGATATTAATGTGTTGCACTAAACAACTTTCCATGGTACTCTTGCGACGGCCAGTTCGCCTGCATAGACATCTTATCGTATCTGATGTACGGTACTTAAACTATTAATGCCTATGGGAATGAATAAAATTTGCTGTTTGTCCAGGTATAGTAAAAATATCCTTAGACGCCGTCTATGGGTTAGCTTATTAGTCGTATTAGTAAAGTCACTGTTTAGACAAATATGTACTCCTGTTTATAAGTTGACTGTTATCTGTTTTTAAACATGAAACTATTTACTTAAATCATATATTTCTATAGGTAAATGCTAATTTTGGTGTTCAAAAGGCTGAATAAAAATGCAGTAGCGGATTTTTGTATGTTCTCGGTGCGTCTAACCGTTGATGTCCAGTTGAAGATTTGTACTACCCATATCAATATTAAAGATACACGGAATGGATTGTGCGGTCTCAGGATCCGCCTCGTTGACTGCGTAAAATCTGCCACTGCACAATGAACTTTACATACATGTTGGCCATATATATTGTTATCAATAATGATCGTTTTTATTATTCATCGAAGTTGATACATGTTGAAAGCTTGCTTTTATTGATATCATTTTAATAATCTGACTAATGAGTCATATAAAATTGATACAGATCCGTTTTGAGCCATTGTTGACATTTATATTTTACTTCAATATTTTTTAATATGCAATAAGTTTTAATTTGTTCATTATGTTTTCCCTAAAACTTCAAGTTGAAACTTTCAAAGCCTATTCAAAATGCAGTAGCTGATTTTTTGTCATCTTCAATTATTACTTCGAGTCTATGTTAAACCTCTACACAGTGAATATCAGTTTCTTACTATATAACAATTGTTTGCTAGGTCTAATGGCTCGCCTACTTCTCTGTTAGCAAAAGTCTGTTACTGCACTCTACTTTTTACACAATCTCGTTGACTACATATTATATCGTTAACAATAATGATCGTTTTTATTAATTATCGAAGATATAGCTGTTGAAAGCATACTTTTATTGACATAATATATAATATACATTCATTTTAAACATTTTATTATTGCGTTTATGATACAAAACAAATATTGCTTCATTATTGAATAGTAGGATTTAATAAAATTAATTGCATGTTTTATTCCCATTTTAAAGCCATCATTGTCATTTATATTTTTAGTTTTATTTTTTTAATATTCAGTAAGTTTTAATTTCTTCATTATGTTTTATCTAAAGCTTCAAGTTAAACTATACTTCTTATACAATGCTACTTTTGATTTAATAGATATTTTTATTTAGTTTTAATTTAACTTGTTAGCTGTGACTCAGTAAGCAGTGATATTTGTCTCAAATCTTTCGTGTATTCATTTGGTTGGACTTGAGATGCATGGCGAGTAGTGCGGGCGATGTTTGCATTGACATTCGCTTGGACAACACGCTCCGTCATCTAATGCATGTTACGTTCACTTAGCTTAACTGTCTCCGCTACTGAGTTTTTTTATTTTTTACTTATAGCTACTCTTGTCAGTTACTATGTATGTTATGTAAATAAACTTTTTAAAAAAAGCTAATCTTTACTGAGTATTCCTATTAATGAACACCATGCTATAATTACTTAACATAAATTCCCAGTCTTCTACGTAATTATAAAAAAATATACTTATAGAACTTTTATATTCCATTAAATGTATATTCAACAAGAAATTTAGTAAAGAAACACGTTATTTATTATTAAATTTTAAAAAAAGTATAAAATAAATCTCTGATTGAGATTTTTGTAAATAAACGTGGTTTTAATTTGTATTAAAACATTGGATCATTATGTCCCACTAGTTTAGTATCCTAAGGTACACTACTGATTAATACAAAATGTAATTCAACATCTATGAAGGAACAGTGTCGAACAGAAAACCTACGAGACCCTAGTGTAATCGCATATTCATAGGTATGTCAAATTTATATATGTGTAACTTGTAATTTAAAGCCTGAACCACAAGCTCGTTCATGTTAGTTCTTCTGACAAATTGTTGAACAACGAGACTGATTCGTTCGTCTTTTAATTAACTACAAGTGGTATTAATTTACTAAAAACAGTGATGTTGTCTATAAAGAGTACGGTACTCTGAGTATTGTCAAGCCGTAAACCATAATCGTTTCAACTGTTTAATTAACGTTTGACAGCATTGTGTCACTACACATGTGTTTTCGAATGTTACTGTATTGTTTAAAAGATTGCAGCACCTTTATATTTTACCTTTTTTTTTTCTAAATCGTAGGCATAGCCACATACAAGTAAACATGTTTACCAAAACTTGAAAATAATATCGGTCTTTTTTATTGTAGGGTTAATAAACTCACCAATTACACCTGTATCTCTCTGCTCTGCGGACGGAAATAACTGGTATTTTCAAAGGAACATGAAAAGGCCCTAAAAAAAAAAATGTGTACGCTACTGATAATAAGAATCTGATATGTAACTGACCGTCACTAAGGAAAAAAAAATAGGTAGATCCACGAAATAAGATTGGTTTTGGCAAAATGTTGCAAGAAGGCAGAGATTTTATTGTAACTTTTGCTTGGACAATGAACTCCAGACCCAAAATAAATTTGTTGAAACTACCGGAAGATGCCCCAAGTTACCAACAATGTTCTGGATAGCTAAGTCGTCTGCGATGTAAATCCTGGGGAGTCTTAACTGTGTGCCTTCGGTGTTCAAACAGGTGTTGTTTAAAAAAATATATTATGCTTTCAACTAGGTACCCACCTTTTTTAGTTTTTTGTATTATTTTAGTTCATATTTAGTCGATAACTAAATTAAGTACTTAACTATCTATTGATAATGTGCTTATAATACAAGGTCATAAGAACTACTTGTTTTTTAAAGTTATTGAGAAAAAAAAAGGTTTTACAGTTTTTGCTTACGGTGTCTTCGATGAATGGATTTGAAATAAAGCTCTCGGAAACGCATAGGTACTTACACAATATATTTTTAAATTAAAATAAATGTTATTTAAGGTAGTACATTTAATTTTTTTGCGGGGTTAAAAGCTTATGACTTCAACCCACGACGTGGGGATATGTCGGACTTTCACCGACTAAAAACACCCCGGCCCCTTCTCTGCCTCGGCCGGAATCACGGGATCGTTCGCGCAGTCCCAGTGCCCCGCAGAAAATTTAATGTAGTACCTAAGTAGGTAGATTATTTTTGTGACTTAAGGTATACCTATCTTTATTTTAAAATACAATACTTCTATTTCAAATAGTGTTTTGTGCAATATTTCTTTTTTGTGACTTTGTTACGGCATATGATTTTGTGGGCTTATTCCTCTTTTCTCTCCTAAGCAAAGCCCCGTGGGAGGAAAACTGACCTGCTTATATAAAATTGTCCATAAATCTTCTCTGACACTGGACTTGTTCCTTTTCCACATTTTACCCCGGACGAAATTTCATTCAAGGTGATAAAATAGACTGATTTAAGATGAATCTTCCACTTTTCCATGCAAAGTGGGATATTTAGGGGGGATTTAAGGAATAAGCCATTTTCTGTCATTGTAAAAAGGTACCAAATCTAATATTCTAGATAAGGTAGGTAGGTACGTATTGGAATTAAAACTGCAGAGCATTCGACTACTTGATGTCTTATGCATCAATTGCAGTAAGGAATTCGAATTTGAAGATGAAATAATATGTACTAATATTGAACTGCGTGTAAAAATGCTAATAAAAACTATAACGCTGTAGTTTCGTACATAAAATCATAATTCTATGTGTGAAATAATATCATTGTGTTTCTTACCATGCGAAGGTGGTGAGATCATTATGTTGATGGGTTATATTTAATTTATTATACCTATCTATAAGTCGCAGATGAAAGTGCGTACGTTCATAAATAAGACAGTTGTAATTAATTCCTTAAATAATTACTAAAGTACTTACTTAAATATAAAGCTCGCATAAATAGCAATGGTTAACATAGGTACCTACTCAGATGAAATTAATCTGGATTTATGAATGTGTTGTTGATTCACTTAGGTAAAATACTCGATTAGAGATACATAAAATGTAAATATAAAAAAGGTTTAAACCTCTGTAAACTCCGTAGTATAAAGAGGTTAAAACCTGGCTTTGAAACTGCTTTATGCAAAAGGGGTCTAATGCATTTTTGTATTTTTTTGTCCAGTATATCCTTATTGAGATGAATTAATTTTTGATGTCCAACCTGGACATCAAAAATTAATTCATCTCGCACTTATAATGTGTTCATGTTGATTTTAATTAGGTGAATAAATGGGAGTGGCTCGTTAGTTGTATTTAAACTTTGATCTTTTGTTTATTGTATTCAATGTAATTTTCAACAAAAAAGTTGAAGGTGAGGGAAACTGGCCAAGCTTTTTATGACTTTTGCCGGTTTTACCAAATCGATCGTCATAATGGCGTTGCGTAATGTTCTCATAAATGTGCAGTGGGTAAAAACATGTTTTTCAAAGAAGTCTAACTTAAACAGAGTAAAACTTCATACCTACAGTGCAGTAAAATTGGTTGTGAAGATTCTAAAGTCCATAGCTTGGGCAGAAATTCAGACAAAACTTGACGTGTAGTTCCTCATTGCTTCCATAAATGTATATTTGTCGTTACGAATTTACTATTATGTTGTTACATTGCTTTTTTTGTTATGCACATACATAGACATTAGATACATACGTCTACATGGGGAATGACTAAGGGTTCATACGCACTGCGGTTACCCGCAATGCGGCTAGCCGTCCGGCTGACCGCAGGATGCGGTTGCGAATGCGGCCAGCCGGACGGCTAGCCGCATTGCGGGTAACCGCAACGTGCGGTTGAAAAACCGTTGCGATTTGCGGTCATATCGATCCATTTCAAAGATAGACGTAAACGAAGTTGCATCTATTTACTACATTTACACACGTTACGTAAAGAAGAAAAAACAAAGAAAGAAGTACTCTCTTTTACAAAGAAAGAAGTATGCTCTGGTACTTTGTGTTCCAAATTGCTGGCCGACTCTGGATTTCGATGATAAATTTTTCGGTATCGAATTCCATTTTACCAGACTTACCACGTGCACACACTCAATGGCGGGCAGCCGCAGACTGAGCCGCACAGTGCGTATAGCAACCGTCCGGGTGGCCGTCACTCGGGCCGCAGCCCTCCGAGCGACCGGAGCGGTCTGCGGGTAGCCGCATCGCAGTGCGCATAAATATTACGTACATAATTGTGCTTGCGGTCAGCCGGACGGCTAGCCGCATTGCGGGTAACCGCATAGTGCGTATGAACACTTAAAACACCATATTGAAATAAATGTGCACTTACAATATAAACATAATATTATGCCATTTGTAAATTATTAATGACGTATTTTATTACTACTTTTATACAAAGGTTATTTTAAGGAGTTTTTTACGTAGAATATTATATTTACAAAAATGTTAGAAAGAGGTACATATATTATATAATGTCATCATTATAATAGAGGTGGATGCCATGCAAATCCTTAAATATACCAATAGTTATCGTGACTTGTTATAGTGTGATACGCCAGAAGCTTAGATTTATATTATACATTAATATATATATATAAACATTACTCCACTCCATATAAATGATAAATAAAGATGCTAAGTTAATAAATTATTAGATAATTATAATAAGGGTTACTAGAATTTGTTACAAGTTGTTAAACTATTCATTGCAGTGCTGAAAGTGTTGTTATTACTAATCACATGGACAAGCTTTTCCCACGTGCGGGAATTAATGCTTAATAATGTAATTGTGGAAACCAACAGGTGCCTAGATTTTCAACATAAAACATAATTACACTAAGACATCAATAATGTAGGTAGCTTTCAAGCTTCTCTTCAAATAACTTTAGCTCCTAAAAAGTCATGCATGTAGTCGCATAGATTAAAATATTAATTTCCTAATTACGTTTTATAATGAACCTACTGAGTATTTGGCCCCAAAATAAATAGTAAAAAAGCGTACGTAGGTGCCAGATCTACAATCTTTCATATCATATAGGTATTTAATTTTCGTCGTAGGTACCTAGCTTAATTTAATAGATCATTAATTACTTAATTCAATATAACATTCTTACATGACTCTGCTGAAAAGAGATCTTATTGAATAGTGTTAGGTATTATTAAGGTCCAATAATATATTTATTATTAACCAATATCTGTGGTAAACATCGTTGACAGAATGTTCAGAGTAAAACCTCATGCTCACCTTAATAGTAGGTATCTACTGATCCACACCGCTAATTCAGAACACCAATGTTGTAAACTGCCTTTATTTTAGAGCGACTGCGCAATCATCAAAATATGGCCTTGTCAAACATGCAATATGGCTGCGATAAGCTACAAATCTTATGACACTGGAGCTCAGAGCCCAAAAACAAGCAATATTTATATGAAGGTTGCCAGGATACGTTATGGAAAAAAATCGTATCTTGACAACCCTGTATCCGTCGGAAGACTTTGAAAACACCAATTTTTATTAGACACTTTTTAATAGGTATTCGAAGGAATTTTAATAGGTACGTTAGTCTTTTTACAAGAGAGCCTAGAATGGCCAGGTTCTAATATAACGGTAACCATATAGGATTAGAGTAAGGGAAGGTTCATATCTGACGGAACATGCGTGGCGTATTATCGGTCGCGTAACGCCAGAACAGACAAATGTATACCGATGATACGTTAGTCTGTTGAGTGTGAACGGTCAAGTGTTTTTCTATACATTTGTCTGTTCTGGCTTTACGCGACCGATAATACACGACGCATGTTCCGTCAGATATGAACCTTCCCTTAAGCGATAGGTTAAGATTTTGCTTAAATTACGGCGACAATCAACACTACCATATTACGCTTACGCATGCGTATCTTAGACGATAGGTATAAATATACACAATGATTAGCTAAATTATACTGCCCTTAAATGTGTTTGGTACAAGCTGAGCCTGTAAGATTAATCAGGGGCCCGATTCCGCAATTTTAAGTCAGTGAGTGGCGGGTTAATAAACGTTCCAGTGTACCTGTTTTTGTGCCTAATTTTCGTATTCGATTCGAATACGAAAATTAGGCACAATAGTTATAACCAAAGGTAACAAATCTAGTTTCCATTTAACCAATTTCGTAATTGTGGCGTTCTAGGGGGAGGCCTTTGTTCAGCAGTGGACGTCTTCCGGCTGATGATGAGATGATGAATTTCGTCAAGAGGCCCTTTGTTCCAACTTCTTAATGTCAATTAAATTACATTTTCTCATATATACAGGTACACTGGAACGTTCATTAACCCGCCACTCACTGACTTAAAATAGCGGACTCGGGCCCCAGGCTTCTATCAGTCAATTGACGATTATGGTGCAGACAATTGCGAACCGTGTTACACACGCGATGGAAACGCAATAGTTGAACAGTATCATTCATTACGTATAGGTATTAATGTATTATTATGTGGTGCACAGTCAAATATATTCATAATTAAAGTTGCAGCGATTGTATGTTGACGCAGGAGCAGTGGGAAGGACTCGCAATCACTTATTTCACGCTATTGAAACACCATTTTCTGCTGTCAGATTAACTTTCAAGCGCCTGCTGTTAACTAATCAGCAGGTTACAAATCAACTGCGTACGACTTACATAACGTGTGACACTATTTTATATGTATTTTAATCCAATTTTAGTTAATATAGATTTTTTATTATAGTATAAAATAATTCATATTGGTTTTAAATAATCTATATTGTAAGAATATTATTGTAAATTGCTTTAGAAATAATAATGTATGATAAACATGTATATTTTATATAATAGGTATAATATGTCAGGTAAGTATAAATTTAAATGTAGGTAATGAATTCATATTATTATTAGTAGGTTATCATTTTTTTTATCATTATCCATTGTTCTTGATTTAGTATTCTTTTGTTCTTGACATACTTTGTAACACGTATTATGGGGAATGTACTGGCTCCTGTAATACAGTTTCTAACTAGCTCAGGAGTCAGGGATTTCAATGAATAGCAATGTAATTCTTATGTCAAATAAAGAATTTATTATTATTATTAGTATAATGTGTTAATTTTTTTTTATTAAGGCCAACGATTAACAAATGTCATATAAATATTTCATTAGTAGATATATCAACGACTAGTTTGTAGGCGAGAACTCGACATTGTATTGTACTCAAGAGGAATAAAAAGTAGCTTGTAAATTAAAATGGTCGCTTATTTATCCGTAAACCCACGCTTAAGTCACAATTAGTGTTGCCCAAATGCAAGAACAAGACGAGACTTGGCCAGTCTTGGTCTTGCATCAATACACCTGGTCTTGGTCTTGGTATTGCACTCCCAGTCTTGGTCTTGCAGCAAGAGTCTCGCAAGTCTTGCAATTACCTATTAGCTTGTCGCTATTTATTAAACGTTACTTTAGATATTAGAACAACGCAACAGAGTAGGTACATTTTGAGCTCGAATTAACATTGCCATGGTAAAATCTAACTATAAATTAATAAATGTCTAAACATTTCATGAGAAATTAAAAAAAACAACTGACACCGGTTAATTTAAAAACGCCGTAAATACTTCAGACTGACATCATTTAATAATCTACTTTAATTTAATGTTCAAAAGGTTAATCAACACGAAAGTTCAAGGTTCGATTCCCGATAGATCGCCCGAAGTTAGTTGAAATTACTTTTAGTTTTCAAACGGTGAGGCAGGCCAAAGCCGAGCCTAGATCATGATACAAAAAGTTACGGGTTCGATTCCCGACTTAATGCTTAAATAGTGTTTAAGTTACAGTACCAGTACTACTTTGTGTCATTAAAACCATAAAAAACGCTTAATTCTAATAAAACATGTAGGTATCGTTCGTTGGTGCGGCGCGCGTTAGTGTTGGGGGCTTACTCCGAAAAACCGACGCTCGAAGGGGTCTACAGTGAAAAAAGGTGATTGTTTTAAAAAAAAATATGATTGCTTTTAAAAACATATTTTTATACCAAGTATATTTAAAAAAAAGGCCTAATTGCAAGACGCAAGAGTCTCGCAGGGTTGGTCTTGTTCTTGCTTAAATCTTGCACAGTCAGTCTTGGTCTTGCTAAAATTAGGCAGTCTTGGTCTTGGAAAAATGCAAGAACAAGACCATGACTGCAAGACCAAGACCGATTTTGGGCAACACTAGTCACAATAAATTTAATATCAATGTTTGTAAATGGTAAGACCGAATTTGATGTTATACAAATTGAAAATATCTGTAAATTCTTCAGTCAGCTTCGTTACAGCCTTGCGCCAATACAGACGTTTCTCTTCTTCGTCCTGAATTTGTATTTTCACTTGTTTTAGTCCTGAAAATAAAAGAGTAGAATATTACTACTCCACTACAATCGTTTCAGAAAACAGACTTTTCACACCCCAATGCTAAAGACGTGTATCTAAGAAATTTACGATAAGATGACGGTGAACACGTCACACTTTGTTGTTCCGTATGGACGAATTCAGATAGGGAAAAAAGCAATTGCTTACGATTCAATTCATCCAAGAAATCTGTGCTGGGTACCTTACCTACTAGGGGATAGTACCACCTGCCATCGGATCAAATATCGGGGTACAAACCCCGAGGAATCATTTTGTACCGTCTTCCCCTAACTATTGGTATTTAACGTTTTACACATATATGTACTAACTGTCGCAAACACCACAGGATATGAACTGAAACATTCTCCTCAGATCCACCTCATCTTCGACTTTGCCGACGTAGAACAACCGCACCAGTCGCGGCATTAGTTCTAAGATACGTCGCAATGGAAACGCTACGAACCTCCACTGGTGGATGCTCAATGTAACTATAATTATAAAGAAAACCCGGTGTAGTAGGTATATAGTTTAGGTGCACAACGTAGATAAATGCAGCGAAATCACATTAGAAGAATGAAGGTGTAACTTCATTTGAGTATTACCGCAGCATTAAACGGGGTTCTTGCTTTGCTTCTTTAGCCGAAAACTGCTTTAATTTATAATCCATACTAATATTATAATTGCGAAAGTTACTATTGCCTTTCTCTACGACTGTAAGGGTGCGTCCACATCTGACGAACGAGCACTACACGAGAAGCTCGCGAGCCGTTCGCGAACCGCTCGTGGCGTGCTCGCGAGCATGCCGCGAGCGGCGCGCGCACTTTTGTCAGACGGCGTAATTGACACTAGTGCGTACGCGGCATGCTCGCGAGCACGCCACCAGCGGTTCGCGAACGGCTCGCGAGCTGCTCGTGTAGTGCTCGTTCGTCAGATGTGGACGCACCCTTACGATTTAACTGATGAGCCGACTTTAATGAACCTTGTAATGGAGTTGGTGAACTTGAATCCCAAGAAATGACGTATTATGCTAATTTTAGCTGCAGAAGAGCGGACAAAACTTAATAATACACATGTACTTAGGTACAACATGTAAGTAGATATGTATAACATGTGTACATTTTGCTCATGTTATCCTTGAATAGCTAAACCAATTTGCCTAAAGCATAACCATACCTAAGGTGTCGACGTAGCGGTAAGCCATGTAGCGAACGAAACAGCTGACATCCGAGTCCTGTCGCTGACGCATTTCCAGGTCAATGCCCATTTGTAGGTGGACTTCACGGAGAGGCATGCTTGGCGTCAGGAAATGTTTCACATTGTCATAGTCACGTATGCGAACTGTTGAATAGATATTAGGACTAGGTAAACGATATCCTTGTTAAAAAAGTTTAATGTAAAATATCATACCTAGCCTGACCTGACGGTTTCGTAATTTTACTAAACAATATATTTAACTAGAATCTAACTCTATTAAGAACTAGTTTTTTAATGGATACTTTTAAAACTAAATGATCTTAAATCTAATAAATCAGATAATATTTAAGATGAGGTTAGAGGAAAAGCGTGGGGATCAGACAGTCAAGAATTGCAGTAGTGTAAAGGCGATTAGTCTACGGTGCCAAGATTGCACACACTATTCACTAGCTAACCAGCACAAAAGAGTCAGGAATTCCTTGTATGTAACGTATGTAGGTAGATATAAGTTTTCGGTGTACCGACAGTCCGTTAATAAAGCGAGTAATGAACGGTCGTGTTTTACTGCGCTGTGCCATCCCTACCAAACACACATATTTCTCAGTGGCGACGAGGAATTACAAGATTTCACGCGTATAATTTTGTGGATTGTGAACGTGAAACAATTAATTATAAGTGTACAAAATGACCATCGGCAAAATAGGACCGTTTGATCAGGACAATTGGGAGGCGTATGTTGACCGATTGGAACAATATTTTGTAGCAAATCAAGTGAAAACCGAGATACAAGTGGCTACATTAATCACAGTGAGAGGGAGTGAAGCTTACGAGTTAATGATAAATTTGTGTACACCCGACAAACCCGCTAAAAAGACATGATGAGTTAGTGGCGTTGATGAAGAAGCATTTGAACCCAAAGCCAAGTCAGCTGGCAGAAAGGTTTAAATTTTGCCAACGTATACAACATAAGGAAGAATCCGTAAGTGGGTATGTAGCCGAGTTAAAAAGACTGAGTAAAAACTGCGGCTTTCGGGACTTAGCAGAGAACCTCCGGGGTCAGTTTATAAGCGGCTTATCGACTGAAGATATTCGCCAGAAATTGTTTACCGAAGATGACAATATATCATTTGACAGAGCCTTTACTATAGCTATGTCCATGGAAGCAGCAGAAACAAATGCGGCATTGGTAGAAGGTTGTACCAGAGGCAGAAGTGCAGGTGACAGCATACCAAATGTTGACACTACAGTGAATTTCATGGGACGGAGTAAAAAAGGCAAAAATAAAAGCCAGAGGGACATCACGCAAGCACCGCGTGTTCCAGCCGGCGGCAGCGGTGGTGGTCCAAGCGGCATAAGCGGAGCGAGTAGTGGTAAATTCCGGGCGAGCACAAGTCGGAAAGACGCAATGACCTCGGAGCACAAATGTAAAGTATTTGTTGGCCCGCACGATGAAAACACGTGCAAATTTAAAATGTATTTATGTAGAGTGTGCAACAAGGATGGGCATCTAAAAAGGATGTGCCCCAAATTACGAGAAGGTGATGTACCTTCATAATAAATACTTACAGTGCGACAAATATTTATCCTACCAACTATTCTCAAAAAACACTCTAGAGATTAAATTTGACCCAAAACAACTACAAACAAAAAGAATAAACACTGCAGTCGGTACAATACTTCGTTGTAGTAGTAGTTTACCTCAAAATTTCTATATGTTCCTGGGCCCGTACTTATACAAAAAAATAAATAAACAGCTACAAATACTTATATCCACTTACCAAAACACAATGTAAAAAGAAAGTTAGCTCTTGGCTACATGGGTTAGGTAGATTACGATGACACGGAATGCTTACTCAAACCAGTATCTTAATATTAATATTATATGTATTTAAAAATACTTAAATATCAATGTAAATTAAAAAGAATAATAAAAGAAAACTTGCCTTCACACATTAACAAACATACCCACACAAAAAATCAAAGACACACTACACACACACCCACACTCCCTCACACACACATACCACCACACTCAAACCTATTTCTCGTATCCAATTAGCCACCTTCTTAATTTTCTTACTTTTCTGATAATGTTTTCACATTTAAAATTAATTTTAATTACATATTGTATTTTCCTATATTAAATATTAGATTAACGTGCTTAAGCTTTAGTTTAAGTTTGGAATTTTATAATTTAGATTAAAATTCTCTCTCTATTAATACTTTAGTGTCTCTTCGGAGGGTAGCCTGGTGATCTGTAACTCAGGTTTTACCTATCACAGACACCAGTCTCTATTTAAGGACCTAATTACTAACTGTACTACAATATTATGACTGTGATGATGAGAAAATATACATTTTTATTATTTATTATTTATATAGAAACGTAGAACACAGTTCTACTGGTGAGTCACCAGCTATGTTGTTGCAGCGAAGGAAATTAAGAACTAGGTTAGAATTACTAGGCGAGGATAGGCAGGTAGAAACAAGGACAAACAAGGCTCAGAATAGACAAGTATATCATGCAGGTGGGAGTGATAGATACTTCCAAGTAGATGACCCAGTGTGGGCTCGCAATTATACCGGTAAGGAAGGTGGTCCCTTCTTGAAAAGACACGTCGACCAAATTAAAAACAGAAGAAGTAGTTACGGAGTAGGTGAAATAAATTCATTACCAGAACCCAGATCTGCTGTGGAGAACTCGGAGAGTGAAATGGTAAGGGACATGGGACCTGAAGAACAGGGCCTGGGTACTAATTTACCCGAGTCGAGCGCGCAGGAATCTGGGCCTGGGGACGGAATAGCGGGTAACCCACAGCTTGAGGTTCGAGTAGGAAATTCTGGTGATAAAGCTTCGGTGAATCGTCCCAAAAGAGTTATAAAACCAGTACGGAGATATGGTTTTGAGGATAGGTATAGATTTTATATGTAATATGTTTTAAGATTATAGATGTGTTATAGATATAAGGTTATTATTAGTTATAAGTATTGTCATGTTAACGTTAAATAAGGGTGGAGGCCGTGGAGGTAGTATGTAGACATAAGTTTTCGATGTACCGACAGTCCGTTAATAAAGCGAGTAATGAACGGTCGTGTTTTACTGCGCTGTGCCATCCCTACCAAACACACATATTTCTCAGAAACGTCCACTACCTACTCCGTTTTATTACATACCTACTAATTTAAATACTATAATATTGTAAAGATATAGGTAGATAGCAGCGGAAAGAAGTCCCCTGCTGGACTTCCGGAGGAGGCTTCCCCTATAGATTTTCACAGTAAAACATAAATAATACAACATTGAAACATCTATACTAAGGAGGAAACTGACAGAATGCCAGAAGTAAGTAGAGGTCAGGACAGGCCACTGTGACCCTGCGCCAGGCGGTGTCGGGTATATCGTATCCTCCGACCCCGAGGGAAGCGTCCACGTGTCCCGGGACTTGGTCCTCGCGACACATTAGCTGAAAAAGTGAGACAGGTTCATATACAACAATTTATTTGAGAGTTATCTAGTAATAATGTTCTTTAAGGTAAATAAAGTATAATATCGTAAAATAAAGTATAATAATAAGGAAATGTCTTTAGCGAGTTGACAGATTCAGAGAAGGGCTTTTAGAGAATTTTCCATTTTAAGACTATTCTAGTCCTTTTGCGATTAGGCCTTTTAGATTTTTCTTTAGAAATTACGCCCAATCCAAAAGTTCGCCTACCAACATCTTAAGAACTGCGCGTTTTATTCGAGATGTAATTATATCTACTGAACAGAAAGTAGTTATCGGGTGTCATAACTAATCACTTGGCGCAAAAATGTTTCTTTACGGGTTATATTATTATACTTCTCGAGGTGAATAAGGGGTGGACTAAAAATGCAAAAGCACTACTGATCCATATTCGGTATGTTGTACTTAGTTTTTTGTTCAACGAATGTGATTATGATTCACCTGTAATCGAAAATGTGCCCTTTTAATGATAGGCAGTAAAGATAACAAGGCTCCCCCTGTTCCATCAGCGATATGTGAGTACTCTACAGCAAGTAAGCGCAAGTTCCTTAGTTCTCCTAGACTCCGAAGAAAAACATGTCTGCTATCTGGCCTAGGAATATGTTGACCACTACCTGAAATTAAAAATATCTCTAATATAATTTTTATTTTATTTTCATAAAATTGGAGTTTTTGCCTGCCCATCCGTCGGTTCGACGGTAAGCTGTATCACACAAACAATGACAGGGTAGCCAGATAAGTGAAATGTTGCGGATGTATGAAAATCAATTTTAAATTCACGTATCCGTTAAGTTAAGCCTCTTTCATAAATCGATTCGGACTATTAAAGCGAAGGCGATTTTCCTTTGGCGTAGGTAAAATTTCTTGCGTCTTCGGCTAGTAGAAAAAAATTACAGACCACCGAAATTCGCTCTAAATGAGTATCCATCCATCATTTAAGAGCTAGGCCCTTGTCGGTGTAGCAATTTCCATCTTTCTCTGTCCAGAGCCAACTCCTTCAGCTGCCTGTAGGTTTCCACTTCTGCTTTTTCCTTCAATTGGTCTGTGTATTTTCTTCTCGGCCTTCCACGTTTTCTTTTAGCCTCTATTTTCCCTTCTATTATATTGGTAATAAATTTATCGTGCCGTATCAAATGACCAATCATACTTCCCCTTCTTTTGCTATATGATCTAAATGAGTATAGCGTATAATAATATCCCGATTTTAACATAAGTATAAACTAAATTCTCAGCACAAAGAGGTTCAATCAAAGTTTAAAGATAAAACTTTGACATCAACTGTTTTGAAACGTAACGTCAACATCAAAATAAAAACGTCACATTGATTTTTGATACAAAATTTTTAGTTTAAACATATACCATAAAAAAAAGAAAAAGCGAAAATTATAAATAAAGTAATTTAATAAGTTAAAAATGATCAATTGTTTGCCGTTACTCATTCTGTGTCCAAGTTTCAAACTGTTTTGTTTTTTGATACCATGTGCGGCCTTACTGGGTATGATGGGTGTATACGTCGGAGGGGTGTTTTCTTACTTTTCTGATGTCGCATTCACTAAACTCAATACTATTGTTAACACAACTTCATTTTGAGTATGTAACAATAACAAAGAATAACATTATTTATCTTACCTGATATGATCCGGTCGTCTAGGAAACTTGTTGTCACAGCAACAAACAGCTTTGTCAATTAAAGCCATGACGACCGACGAAGAAAAGTCTAAAATAGGTAAACTTTTGCAAGGATTGGAAGTTCCTGAAGTGAAACTAACCGAAAGATGTTCAGTGCTTGTAAAAGATTTTCACCAAAGATTTGGTGAAGAAGTGGAAGCTGAAAGTCGTGAGAATGAAATTGAGACTGAGTATAATGAAAATCCTTACAGAGTTGATCGACAACTACTCGAGGAAAATGAAAGGAAGTTGCGAGAATTGCTAACTGAAAGTAAACGGTTCGTATCTTGTGTGTTGATTTCAGTTTAAAAAGATTGTTTTTTGTAACATTAATAAATTGTGCAGTCAACTTTTAAGTGTACCTCCCTTGTTTTATATTTAAAATGTATTATTTTTATTAGGGCAAAGAAGGCTCATTCGGAGAGTGTTCTTCTAAGTGGAGCAGATCCTAAGAGACCATGGCGCACAAACTCTAGCAAAGAGAAGCTACATCGTGTAGACAGTGAGCTCAAGAGGCACATTGAGAAGGCAGCGCAACTCGTTGTTCCTTTACCTGAAGACGAGATGCAAGACCTTGTCAAGGAATGTCAGGAAGAAGGCCGCGTGGCACCCTTTGTAGGCCCCAATCGACTTCGAGATACTGTCGAAGCCGCTAGGAAGAATTTACCTAATTTCCAGTATAAAAATGTTGAAAATTCTACAGCTACTTCAATAATGCCCAAAGCACACAGTGCTAAAGGGGCTCTTACAAAAGAGTCCCCTAAACTCGAGTGAATGTCTGTAACTTTTTTTGTATTGTACGTCGAATATAACTTGATTTTGTAAAAACTTTTCATAATTTTATTTCTCTAAGAGCTCTACTTGCCAAGTGCTTTACAACCCTGTTCATGCCAGGTGTATACATTTGAGATTTGCATCCCTACGCCGATTTTAAACCCAACAAAGAAATAAAGCTAGCGATCCCAAGGTAACGAGAAATTACCCATTGTCAAATAGTGAACATAAACTAACCTTTGATGTAGCTATAGTTGATAAGAATAGGATTTTCGTTAGGCAAAACAAATCTCCACAGGAATAGATATTTGAGGGTGTCTGAGTTAAAACATGCCAGTCTCTGGATGAGTCCAACAGCTTCAAGCCTCTTACAGTTAAGGTTCTCAAATGATACTAATTGAAGGCGATCCTGAAAACTATAAAAAGGTACCTACTGTATTAAAGGTGGTTATAGTTTAACTTTTAATTGTCAAAATCGATCACTAGGAATGTCTTTTATGTCCGTCCGGGCAGGGATATGTTACAAAGAGTTTGAATAGGTAGCTCTTTTACGAGAATCTCTTTTCAAGATGCAGGCTATGACTGTGGTGCCTTTGTAACAGACACTGCGGACACCAGGTCTTACCTGAGACCGTCATGAATAACATTTTTTTTTAATGTTTTGATGGAGCAACATTGGAATATGATTTTACCGATTCTAAACATTTAACGAAAACTGTAACGGGTATTTGTGATCACTCACCTTATTATATTGTATAATAAATTGAAAAAAGACTTTCTTCTGAAGCAATCAAGCCGCTCGAGCTTAACTATACGATCCGGAATGACAATCCGATCCATTTGACTCTTAGCCACTTGCATTTTCTGTTGCATAAAATTAAAAATACTGATTACAGAGGTGAGGACCTAATGATACCTGGCCTAGTCAATGCCATCATGTTTGGGCTTGTTTGATTCGTCTTCACTAGTGTTTTTTAAGGTGCAAAGCTTGACAATGACATGACACATGACATTGCATCGTTACTGACTAATTTTAACAAAGCCTGTCTTTCTTTATGAACAATATTTTAGATAGCGCACAGTTTAACTGCATCAAAGGAGAACAAAAAAGTATTCTAGTATAAATCAAAATCAAATCTGTATCAAATACCTTCAGCGTTATTTCCAGTGCACTATGCAGTTCTCGTCGAAACGTATTAGATTGCGTCTTGAATGCGGTAGCACCTCTCCATAAGTAGCTGCCGAAGGGTGTGGCCATCTTCAAGTACGGATACTGGTAAGTAAACAAGACTTCTTCACAGTGCGTTTTACCCAAGAAGTAACGCTGCACATCGTTAATCTCCCAGTATCGTGTATCACGGCTCCTAGTAAAATATAGGAATATATGTAAGTAGATAATTATCTGCTTATGCACCTAAGCAATAGTTATTGTTACAACAATTTCACAAGCACATCGCGCATCGCGCACAGATGAAGATATGGTTGGTCAATAATATTTTCAAAGGTTTGAAGTGAGAAAACAGTCAGGTGTTCTTGCTTGGAACTCTAAATTATCTACCTTCAGCGGTTTCAGCATAGACGCATCCACACCTGCTCGATAGCACAGGCATGAAATATCCACGTTCCGCAGAGATTTAAAACTATTGCGAGTGACTGTAGCCGGGTCGCCAAGTGTGTAAGTCGCCATCTCTACTCCTACTCATGATTAAATGAAGCTGATCTTACAAGAGCACGTCATCTTCAGCTAGTATGCCGTTTGAGCTTTCAACGTAATGCATCCAAACGAATGGGTTGTTCATCCAGTCGCCGTAGGCCAGGCATCCAGGACTGGGACGGTACTCCCGAGGAGTCAACTGCCATTGAACACTCTCCAAGTGACCGACGACTTTGATGCATTTACAGTCCTCTAAAAGATACAACAACTTTAGTTAATAGGCACCAGTTTAATTTAAAGGTATAACAAATGACGTATGGTACTACCTTCGGAATTTCTATCTGATTGCTTGGATTGTTTCGATTCTTTCTTCTTCACAGTATTTTCATTATTTGCCGAGTTACCAAGATTCGTTTTTGAATCAGATTTAGTTTTCGTTAAAGAGTTGTCAGGTTTAGTTTTATTCATTTCGCAATGAGATCACTTCTTTGTTATATTAATAATCATAGAAAAACAATATAAAATATGGTTGTCTAATAAAAAAACATTAAATAATACAACAGTACAAAGTTAAGAAAGTAAACGAAGTAAACCTCAAAATTTGATAAGCGTAAACATTGTCGCACCATAGATTTTTTTACATAATTTTGGCCAACCAAACAGGTTTATAAACCTTCCTAATTACATTTTTATCTTTTTCGGTCTAAACCAACTCCATAACAGCAAGAGGAAATTTCAATGCTGAAAGGTTGTTATTTAATGGTTGAATACCAGCATGTTCTCCTTATTTAGGTGCAATAGTGTTACCAGGACAAACTTGGTGTTACCCTTACCAATCCCTTTTTAGGTAAGTAACGTATTGATCAAAATTACCAAAAATTAAGATTATACCTCCTTAGAAATAATCAATGAAAAGGAAAATAAATGTATCTATAATTTTATGTGCTTCCTCGTGATTTTTATATATTACTAGCTGTACCCGGCATGCGTAGCAATACAATTTTTTCTACCTAGCACCTGCCTACTACCTACCTGCCTACTACCACTTAGGGGTATGAAAAATAGATAGTAGCCGATTCTCAGACCTACTGAATATGCATATAAACTTAGATGAATGATTGGTCTCGAGACCAATCATTCATCTAAGCATATAAAATTTCATAAAAATCGGTCAAGCCGTTTCAGAGGAGTATGGTAACTAACATTGTGACACGAGATAAGATTAGGATAATAGGTGTGGGGAAAATTATTCAAATAATAGTCTAGCTTCTTGGAATTTTGTTATATTTGAAAAAATATACAAAGAATTAATGTTGCAATAAATTTGTTCTGTACAATTGAAACATATTAAGTTAAGAATGCTAATAAATGCGTTACGGAAAAGTGATTACTAAACCATTTTCAAATATGTCGTTAGGTATAAGACGAAATTATGAGAATACAACCCGTATCATACGTTTGCTGTAAACAATCTCAATTCATAGCTACTAGCATACTTTATCAGATTATATATACAACATTAATAAACAATTAGTGCTTATTTATGTTCATCGTTATTTTAAAGTCCCATTGAGAGACGTACGGCACATTAGAGCAATAAGGATAATTTAATACATATCTAAATGGAGTAGTAAACGTTACTTTAGTAAAATCCACCACATTGCACGAACGTCGAGGTAACATGTCGTGTATTTTAAATAAGTATACATACAGTTAAATTCTCAAATTACACCTATTACATATTACACAAGTATAATTTACATGCACAAACATTAATGTACGAACTTTGCTACGGTATTAAATTTATAACCATTCGTGTCGATAGAAGCAATGGCATATAATGTATTATGTACGTCTTTAACCAAAGCAAAATTGCTCGCTATATAATTACCTAAACCGAATAGTATATAGTTGTATCTTATCGACATTTTAGTTGGTACTTTTCCAAACTATACTAACCAGCAGTCTTTAATTTTTAATACCTTTTAAATCTGAGTTATCTAAACAGTGTTACTTTAAAAACATCGATGAGATATAACAAATCGATACCTCGGTTTTGAGGTTGTCCTTGGGTAGAGAATCATGAATATTAAGCATCCGACGTTTTACTCAGGCGTTTTTCGGGATCGCCCGACTAGTTCAGTTTCGGCACAACCGTGAGCAAACCGTTGAATACTTCATAATTATAAATCGGCCTCACGAAATTTATTACAAAACCATGAAGCTTGTTTGCAGTAAGTATTTTTCAGTATTTTCCTACTGAACATGTTCGTGGGCGTATCATAAAATGATACATTCAGACGTGTCTAATCGGTATTGACCCTGTTCAAATATTATGATATAATGTTTCATTACAACTTTACAGAAGTATTGACATTAAGCACATCAGAAGACGGTTGTGTTTATCGAACATCATCAACGATTTCGGACCATTTTTGGACGCAAGCTTATTGTCAAAAATCGGATCTTTATTTCATATTTCAGTCTTTGTAATCCGAATGTGTATTTGGATGGATTTTATTTAGTGTCTTTAAAATTAAATCCAGTAAAAAACATTCATGACCTCAGGTAACGCTTATTCAAAGTTGTCATATAATTTACGTGTACGCAAGCAGTTATCATTAATTTTATAAATAAGATGGTGCAGGAGCGCGTCCTTGTATTTTAGAAATCCAATCATAATTCATCACCGCATACGAAAATGAAATATCGAAATCGCACACAAAACATTGAAACTACGCACGAAGGAATGCAATATTTTAAGGAATAGTAACGAATCAGCGTCTATAGTTAAAACAAGTTAATCTAAGTGTACTGCGAGCAAAGACAGAGTAAATCATTCCCGTAATTTTAATGTCAGTACCTATATTAAATATTTATATCTAGGTACAAAATGTTATATTTCATATTGTAATGGCCTCGTCTTAGTTTGATAAAATTACGTGTGGTATCGTTTTTCAGTAACAAAATAATTTAGAGTATGATAGTATCAAAACGAAATCTGCTTAACATTAATCTATTACCTTACGATGGAGTTTAATTATACCTAGCAGGTATATTATATATAGGTATATAAGTAGTATCACACTTAAGCGTCAAGCGAGCTATTCTCGTAAGCAGCGTGCAGGTCTATAGAGCTTTTATTCTGAGACTATTTACGCCATTTTTCTACCTCTTCATGTCTTTTCTTTTTTGATCCTGTTATCTGCCAATATAATCCGAGACTTGTGTAAAAATTGTCGCATCAACTCTTAGGCAGATGTAAGGATTACGATATTTATCAATATATTAAGGCCTCATAATTTTTGACTTATATTTACATTACTCTGTCTCCACTCAACAGATTTAAATAATATTATACACAGAAAAAAAAACAAACAATCGTAGGTACGTAATTTACCGTTAAATTATTAAATCTAGTCAGGTATTCAAAGCTTAATTTATTAGCTACACCAAGATCAATTGTTGTAGAAAACATTAAACAATTTACAATATTTATCTGCTGAAAATATACAATGGTTGCAATATAATTAAGATTATTTACAATTTTATTAATGGTTTTTAGCATAAACGTCTCAATTATTTTACCGCCGTCATATGACAAAACATTGTATTCGGAAAATAAACCAGACACGACATAATCACAGCCCAAACATAATAATAACGCTTACTGATGGTACAGTGAGATCAGACATATTGGAGTTCTGTATAATTTTTCATTTTGTCCCCCCCTATTCGTCTAACATTTCAATAACTCAGCGCAGTCCTCTAGCAACACATGTCAATACATAAATAGACACACAAAAGTGGTTGTTGCACTGGAGCCTCCAAAATTTTGACGTGAATATATCCACACGCTGTTTGCACTACCACCGGCCTTGCCGACTCTTCCAATACCCTATAGATTCACCTACTCGTACAAATACGAATTGCACTAATATCAAAGTAACAAAATCAAAATTATGGCACACACAAGTTACCTCAGTGGCGGATCCAGGATTTTCGTTTGGCTTGACTCCGCTCAGGGGAGATTTTAGGAAAGTGAATCCTAAACAACACGTCTTACAGTTCAAAACGGATAATTAATGAAAATTTTATCTTATGTTGTGTTAATTTCCATTTAAGACTGTACAGTAAAATTCAGATGCTTTTGGGGGAATCCTAGCCCCCTGGATCTGCCACTGAGATAGCTTTACCTTAATAAATCAGTGATATCTCTTTCACAAATAAACCCTTTGCTTTCAAAACTATGTCGAGTGGTATTGTTGCTGTTCCATGTTTTATACATAACTCGTCCAACTCAATACCTACTCATTGCGGTTAAGCTATTGTTATTTAAACGTAAACGTTTCTAATATAAAATATATTGTCTCAAGACCATCATGTATAGATAAGTTAAAAGAATCATGATTCCTAAAAAGAAAAAACAACATGTTTATCAACTCATCTTCTGTATGTTATTGTTACTAAATCTATACATCGAAAGTCCTGAGTTGCATAATATAACATATAATAATTAACTAGGAACATAATATAAAATTGACAAAACTCCAACTCTTGCAATAAATATATTCTGCAAGTTCACAGGCAAATAGGTATTAGCTAAATGCGCGCTATGCGAACGCGAAGTTAACAGTTGGCTAAATTTATTTTATCAATACTTAGCTAAATAGACTTTCTGTTGCAAGTGAACTTGCAAAAACTCCAACCGACGCACCTTAGTATAACCTTTTCAAAATAGCACCCCATTCTGATTCCTATAAGTTTTACTGCCTACAAAATTATAACAATTTATCGAGATTGGTCATTTTTCGAAAAGCACATTGTGCACACATTATGCTTCAAGTTACCACATAAATTTTTTAAAGAGTGTTACTTAATAATTTTCATTTTCGTTTCATAACCCCAGAGAGCTGTTTTATTTAAAGTTACGAAGAATTATTTTTCAAACGCAATACGATCGTTGTTATAACAACGAACAGGATACGTAAAAACGTATGGTGTACTCGTGTACAAATAAGCCATATACAAGTTGTATAATTCCGGGAGTGGTATCGCTTAGCAGTCACAGTTCAGACGGTGGGCGGCGGCGCGGCGGCGAGCGGGTGGCTGGACAGGTGCGTGGACTCGCTGCGGCGCGGCGGCGCGGGCGGCGGACGCTTCTTAATCGGCTTGGGCTCGTCGCGCCGCGGCGGTGGCTCGCGCCCGAACACGTTCTCATAGAACGGGTCCTCCACGCCCCCACCGTAGTGCTCCTGCACCCACATTGATACACTGGTCTCCTTATAGTCTTCTGACAAGGGATACTCTCTAAATCCCAGAACCTCGTGCGGTGTCGTGGCAGGCTCCAATTTACATTTCTGGGCGACTTGCCACTTTTTTCTCATCACCCTTTGCAAGTCTCTCAAAAACTCTTTTGGGGGATTACTGTTTGAATCAGCTAGTTTCTTTGGTGACGATAACTTAGTACTTTCATTCCGTTTAGGTGGCGGTGGTTTACGAGGCGAGAGAGGGGGCTGCTCTTTCAGATTAAATGATATTTTCTTATTTTTTTTACTATCTGAGCATGTCGGTAGGTCATCAGCAAAGTTAACTTTCTTCATTGAACCGGTGCGTTCTTTACCTGGTTCAGCCATAATTTTCTTTTGAATCGAGGGGCTGCCGTTGCTTAATTTTTTGATCTGTAGTTCGGCAAGACAAGCGCCATATGCTACATTTTGCTGACCGTAGATACTTTTATCTGAATGTAAAGACGATGTTCGGGACGCTTCCGAGTGCACGCTGTCGAGTGACGGCTGGCGCGGGAACGTGCGGCTCTGGTCGGGGTTCCGCAGCGTGACCTTCGACTGACCCGCGCGCGCCGCCTGCTCGATCTGCTGGGCAGTGAGCTGGTTGACGATGTCGTGCACGCGGCCGGCGGCGGCGTGCGCCTCCATGGTGTGCTCGGGCGGCGGCGGCGGTAGGCTCAGCTGGGAGCCCGTCAGGTCCTCGATGGGGTCGAGCGGCGGCGGCGGCGGCGGCAGCGAGTCCAGGCTGAGCGTGGAACTGAACATGGCGTCGGTCACGTCCTCTGTCGGCGGAGGAGGCGGCGGCAAGTCCTCTAAAGTGGTCACAGGCGGTGCCCTCGGTGCTTTGTCGTATATTGTGGTGTACCCGTAGAGGGCTGAGCCGCTGTCACTGGCGCTGTTGCGGCACATGGTGTCGCGGGGGATGCTCTCGTAGTGGCCGTAGGTGGGCGAAGGCGGGTCGTGGTGGACGGGGCTACCGGTGCCACTCAAACGAGGATTAGTTGCTGTTGAATAAACGACTTGCTCCGATGTATCTATAAGCGAAAAAATACGGAATGAGTATGGCTAGACTGAGTTAAGTGACAGATATATGGTTTAGGTATGATGTTTGGTGTTGTTACCGATGGTATGGTGTCGCTTGAGCGTGGAGTCGTCGCGCGCGGGCCTCGTTCGTCGCGTCAGCGTGCCGGAGTCGCCGCCGCCCTCGTCCTCCACGCCGCACTCGCCGCCCTTCTCCACCATCTCCTTCAGCTGACGCGTCATCCAAGTCAACGGAATGTTGGGCTTCATTGATGGCTTCCTCTTTATTGTACCTGAAATATTTATCATCAAATTATTAGACCATTTTTCGAGCCTAGAAAAATATTCAAAATATATCTTACGAAAATGTTTCAAGATCAATAAAAAAAATAGCACGTGTTATCATTACCCATAGGAAACTCGCAGTCGAACGCACTTTCGGAAGCGGTCCCGCCGTCGGAGAGACATCCGCTCGAACTTGACGATGATGCGCGCGAGTGTCTGCACAATTTAATTGTCACAATCACTTATGTTTACAAACAAACTATTAACAATAAAAATATGCTCAAAATTGGTTAGTTACAAAACAAGTGAGATTACATTGTATAAAATACACGACAGCAAATAAAAATTCGCATTTATAAACAAACACGGCACATAAACACACAATATTGTTTTTAAATATGAGGCCATTAGCGCATAGCTGCTGTTCATACATGTATTATTAATCTTCTTAATTTAAAACATAAACAATAACATAAATCATCATCATAAATAATAATTTATTTTCGAGACGTTTCGGTTAAATCTGTGGTAACACATTACCAGCGCAGTTGCGAATACAGACTTTATTTCACAGTGGTAAGGTATATTTTGGTAATGTGTTATCACAGACGTGCGGTGCTATTTATTTGGCTATTTAAGGAGGTCGGTGACTACCAACCTTCCGCTGCTGATATCGGAGTTGGCAACACTGGCGTTGCTGGAGGTGGACTGAGCGGGGCTGTTGATCCCCACTGCCGGCATACCATTCGTCTTTGTCGGTATTGATGTGATCTGAAACAATAACATTTAAAACCTTTTCAAGTCCTTGATTGGATAAAGAACTTAGATATTACTACAGACCAGAAAAACATGCGCTATATAGATGATGCTAGATTTTTATAAAGCATAATATATTCGAATTTTGTATACATATACATATGTTGGAAAAATCCCACGTTTTTTTAATGAGTTTTCTTAGCGGCTCTACGGTATTGAACGCCTTTGGCGTATTATGTAAATACCTTTTTTTCTGTCTGTAGATAAAAATTAAGATTCATGACAAGTTACTTACTGAACATGAGCGGGCGTGAGCGAGGTGGTCCAGATCCTCCTGAGTAAGTTCTTCCACAAGAGAACGGTAGTTTTCCAGTAGCTGCCTTCCGTGCTAAGAAAACAAAGAACAAATAACTTTAGCGACATATAGGTAAATGAGAAAAGTATTTTTGTTTGTAGGTACAGCCACGAGCAAAAATATGTACCACACACTCTCCAATTTTTAATTGATTTCCTCTTCAATTCTAGATTGATATTGTAAAAAGTGTAATGAAGAAATTATTGAAAACAGTTCCTTCATCATGTACATATTTTTATTTTCGACTTTTAACACAAAAATCTCGCTAGGTTTGTTTTACAATTTCGCTATGTGTATACATATTTTTGCTCGTGACTGTACGTCATATGAAAGGGTATTGAAAAAGTGAAGAAAGATTATCCGCAACTCAATTAAAATAAGTAGTTATAATCGAGTCCGTAATAATTTAAATATGCCTTAAAGAACCGCAAACTATACTAGAAGTATTGTGCATATTATTGTAAAAGGTAGCTCTTACTGGCACTAATTCAACCATTCTGAGTAAATACAAAAGTTTGCACATGTATATCAAACAGCAACAAATTCATTTAATTATTTTCCAATTAAACCGTTCCGGGCCACTATAATTTTGTTATGTATGCCTTTCTGCAAAATTACGTTGTGTTGCAGTTTCGATAACTTATTTATCTCCACGCTACCGTGAGCGTAACCTCATTAACGTGCGACAAACTAAATAAATTTGACGTGCGGTTGGTTAAATGGTTAAATCACCTTTGACTTCACTCAATTTTCGTTTTTTACACAGAAAAATACATAGACACCTTTGTAAAAACAAAAAATAAGGTTTTTATTCGTCAGAATCATTGTTTTTATACATGTTGCCCGATTACTCGAAAACGCCTGAACTGATAAGGGAAATTGTTTTTTTTTATTTGCAAGGATATAATTTCTAGGTGGCCCCATCGACCGACCCGGTCGATGCTATCATAGACCCTATGATAGCATCCCGGCAAAGTCGAGGTCAACACTAAACTTTTAAAGTCACGTACTTTTTTAAGGTTACGTATTTCAAGTTTTTAATTGATTCTCTTCTAATTTGAAATGGGGTAACCATTTCAAATTAGAGAGGATCTTACTTTTAAAAACTTACTTTTAAATCAGTTTTTTACATTTATGTGTATAATAAAGAAAGACAAGAGTATTATATTTGCTTACCTTTGCGATACGCATCGCGGTCACCCATCTCTCGAGAGTGCGCTGGTCATCGGCGCAGAGAAACTTAATAAACTTAACACTCTTTGGTTGCTGCAGCCTCGGGTGCTTGATCGCGAAGCAGTGGTCTGTCGGCGACTTGTACTTCTTCTTCCAATTCAACCCTATGTACACCTCGTTAGTGTCGAAAGTCGCCAAGCAGACTAGTTCTTTTAAAGTTTTCACTTTATCCTTGGGCGAGTAGTACAGTCCTAAATAAATGACAAATGAAAAAGTAATTTAAAAAAGGGTAAATGTTATTTAAATATTTGATTCGCATTTGCATATTCGCTTTGCTTATGTAAAGTGTTAATTAAGTGTGGCCACACAGCTCAGCCTGTCGTTTATTATTACTAACCGGACGGTCGTAAGACACAGTAAATTTTCTTCCAGCCCTTTTTAGCATCGTTTTTTAGATACAGGGGTCCCTCCATCGGTGGTACAGGGTGTCCCGATACGGACGGGATCGTGCTCGTCGTGCCGCCGCTCTGGCCGAAGAACTCTTCAATGATGACTTGTCTTGAATGCTCATCATGTTCGCTGGACCAACCTTTTGTAACATACAAATCGCAACTTTAGTACTTATCGATACGGAAACCGCAACAGTTTACAAGTCTTACTTGTTTATTAAATTTACCTCTGTCGTCTTCGGTCAGCAAGAACTTTTCAGGTGTTTGGAACAAGGATATTTTATCAGATCGCTCAGCGAATAAGATTTTGTTTTTGGATTCCCTTGTCCATAACATTAAATTGTCGACTAGCATCTCGTGGTCTTCGTAAACTCGTTCTGTACAAAAAAAGTCAATAAATAAGTATTTTTTTTTTTAAGTGAGTTCTTGTATTCTATGGTATTTGTCTTACCCATATGGAGGTCAGGCAAGTGTTCCACAATAGCCCACTTTGGTTCCATTGAGACATGGTTCTTGTCTGCAAGCAGCCTAGCCACGTACCCACAGGTCATCTTCTCGTCCACCAGCAGACTCTTGGAAGACCCATCCATAGAGAACGCTTTTATAAAAAGTTTCTTAATGTTAGCTTCGCGCATGCGCTCCAGAGCTAACTTTATTTTATCAGCCTTTTGTTGGAAACTTGCGCCCTGAAAATGACGATTTTATTTAAAATTATTCATGAAATCATGCGGTATTTTATTTTATTAAAATAATCAAGCTTTTCTACCTTTTGTGTTTGATGAAGATTCAGCTTTAAAGCTTTACATTTAGTACTAGTGCTACTTGACGCTGAAGATTCACTGGACAACATTGATACCTGTAAGATAGTAAAATGGCTATAAAATAACTTGATTAACGGATAATTTAAAACTAGTACATACTAACGGATATCTACAAATAGAAATAGGCACGGGAAGTGCATGTTTTGTGGCGCGTTGATTAAGTAAATTGCTACCATCTGGACTTTCTCATTTCCACTTTATTTTTTCTAGGGTTTTTTAATGGAAGTATAATCTTTTTAGATGTTTTTGTTTCGTTAGAGTTTCCGTAAATCGTATTAATATTGAAGCTTACAGTATCACTGAATGCTGAATCATTATCAGGGGAGTCGGTGCGAGCTATGCTCGAGGCTCCGTCGCTGCATTCTTTATCCTGTCTTTGGGAGCCCTCGCCAGCGCCGCCATCTCTGGACTTCGAAGCTGATGATAAAACTAAAAAAGGTAAAATAGTATTTAGGACACAAAAACCTTAAAGTAACGATCTGTAAGACTTTTTAAATGATCATGGTATTTTTTAACTCCCGACGCAAAAAGTCTCTAGGTTTTTCGGACTGTCTGTGGCATTGTAGCTCCTAAACGAAAGGACTGATTGTGATTCGCTATTTGATTAAGATTATCTTAGCAATTATTTATAAAGATCTGTTTAGTATTTTGCGACGACCTCCGTGGTCGAGTGGCGTACGCACCGGTTTTCAAGGTGTCGCCAGCTCTGAGGTCCCGGGTTCGATCCCCGGACGGGTCAATGTAGAAAACCAGTTTTCTACATTGTCCCGGGACTGGGTGTTTGTGGTACCTTCGTTGTTTCTGAATTCCATAACACAAGTGCTTCAGCAACTTACTTTGGGTTCAGAGCAATGTATGTGATGTTGTCCGCATTTATTATTATTATTATTTGGAAGCAATATCGTAAAAAGTGTCGGGTGTCTCTTAAATTTTAATTTATAGTTATGTCGATTCTTACCAGACATCCTAGATATCTCTTCATCATACTCAGAGTCGAGAGCACACAGCTCTCCGAGTATAGCGTCGAGGTCGGCGTCCTGTGTCTCCTCCATATTGGCCATAGAGAACCTGTACGTGTCTATGCGAGGGGCCACAATCTCCAGAGGCCTCAGAGTCGCCGACGCACCCTCATTGGACGAATTCAAACCCTGCGAAAGACAACACTAATCAAAATTCATCGCCAGATTTTCACATCCAGCTTAAATATCCTATTCACCTATTAGGCCCCAGTAACTAATCTCGTGCCTAAATGTGGCAACGAGGCGCAATGAATACAAATTATATTCCTTATGTGTCCAGGAATTAATTATCCACTTACATACAAGTTGACATCCCAACACAGAGATGGGAATGCATTGTCTTCAAACAATGAACTTGGTTAGTTTGTATGTGTATCCAATTATGTCAACAAATTATACAGATAGAGAATCAATTGTTTTTGTTCAAAGCTTTGATAGATGTGTTGAACCAATAGTGTTCATGTATCATTATAAAAGTTTCATTCTGCGATAGCCTTTTAAACAGAGATTTCATTAAAATTCATTTTATAGTTAGTTTTATTATTGGTTTTTGATCCACATTAGACATAAATTCACAAATTAATTATACTTTACACAAAAATATTGATTACTTTGTCTAAAAACAACGCATTTTTTGTCTTAAAATAAAAACAAATAATAACTTGTTCTTTAGACGTGATCTTCACTTTAACATCGTCAAAAAATAAAAACAAAACACGAGTTACACCTTCTGCCCATTTATTTAAACATTTAAATGTAACGGGTTCAATTTAAAGGAAAAACAGTTGGCAAGTAAGTTTATCAGTAAGTATGTTACTTTAGTTCTCATTAGTCACTATGTTGTCTACGTACCGTTGCCGTCGACGACATAATCTCTAAACTTTGTTCAATGCTCTTATTTTCTGTAGGAGAGTTATTCACACTTCTTGATTTCCCGGTCGCTAATCGAAAACTTCTATTCAGAGATGACAGAAACCCTCCGCGCTGCCATTTACTCGATTCGTTTAATTGCACATCCATCATTTCGTCTACATTGCAGCGTGCAATGACTCACAAAACAACACTTCACACAGTTTACACTATTAGCAAAGCGTGCCAAAAGCCGGCGCTATGTCGCGCGGGATCGAGACATCCCAAACTAACTCCCTCCAGGAAAAAAAGATAAGAGAATTTAATAATTATTAACACTTTCTCAAATGGTGCTTTATTATACTTAAGTCACATGTAAGTTATGCACATAAGGTGGTTGGTATGGAAACGAGTTTGTTATTTTCACAGAGCACGGACCACAGGGCCTGCGCCGATCCGCACCACAACTTTACCGCACTACAGTTACTTATATTGCGCACAGAGTAGTGACCTCGCCCATTCACTTCACTAATAACAAAGTTTTCGCGCCAGTTATCATAATACTTTTTTGGTTAAATCACAGAACAAAGACCACTATTAGGAAACTATAACGCGTACGCCGCTCACGAGCACAGACCACAACTAGGCAGGCAGCGTAGAGCAAAGTGAAGTGAGTAGTATTACAAAATGAAGCATGAGCGCGGAGTCGGCCGGTCGCAGAGGCAGGCAACAGCGAAGGGGGGACGCAAGTAGACAAGCGGCAACCGTGTTTTGTGACTTGCGCACGTGTGCGCGGGCCGCTACGCTACGTTGTTTGATTCCAGAATGAGTGGATTCGGCGCGGAGCGGTGTGTGTGTGCGACTCCCCTCGACTCGAACCCCCGAGCGGCCCGCGTACCGGCTGGGCTACTGGTGAGTGCGGCGTGCGGTCGGTGCGTCGCACTCACTCACTCCTGCGAGCCCCCACAGCTTGCCCGTGTCACGACATTATTTCCAACGCATATTCAAAAAACTTCCTTGTTCACCATTTTATATTCCGCTAATAAGCCCTAAATTAGTTCAAAATCTTAATACCAACTTCTTAACCATGTCAGATGAAAATAGGTGCTACCTGCCTTAGTAATCCGCATTATTCCCTACTAGGCTACTACTACGGGTTAAAATTGTTTATAATTTTCACATGAGATTATATTTAATTTTATAGTCATAAATGGTCTTAAAGTGACTTAAAGATATAAGATACTTAAAATTAGAGACCGGATTATATGAAAAATAACATAGGTAAAAGATGCATAAGAAATACTAAAAAAATATGCACTAAAGATATTAAATAAAAAATTACATAATATGCAACGAAATAAAGTAGTAGTATTTTTTAACCGTGAATAAACAATAACTTAACGTTATGCACTAAAATCATGCCTTCTCGATTGTGGTAGTTAATTGCACTCGAAAAGTCATTAGATGTATCGGTTAAATAACATTCAGTAATAACGTAGGATTTCATTTGTTCTTATACAATGACATGTTCTATAGCTAAAGTTTGCATTATCATTTAAATTTAAGCAAAATTGGCTAAAGTCTATGAAGATGGGCAAAATATACAAGCACAAAAAAAATGTAAGTAATCAGATATAATTCGGTCTATACTTAAAATAATGGACCTCGTGACAATGTAAGAAAAGCTCGACTGGTTGACCCAGTTTCCTATGTCCCAGTTTTATAAAATAGGCGCACCCCGCACTTTACTTAATAAAATGTAATTATTATCGTTGACCAAAATACGCCTCGGCGGCCAATCCTCTTATTCCACATAATAATCAATAATAACTTTGTTAAAAACAATTTATTGTAATAACGTTTCGTCGCAATTTGGAAGCCCAAATGCATACTGCTTACCCACTTAATACAATAATGTGTGTAGTTTTAAAATGATAATTTTGCTAACCCCAAGCAAAATTTTAAATTATATCTTTGGGCGAAGGACTCATAATGAGTTTTGTGAATTGTACGGGACTATACCAGAAGTTGTGTGAAAAAAGATGCACAAAAAATGGGAAACAGGTGTTGGAAACACCTGCTCGTGCGGAGTGGGCTACACGCGACAGATGTGCGGCATCCACATTTTATCGATCTCCGACTTACCTCAATCGATAACCATCGGTTATATGCTAATATTCTCTTCTATTTTCACCATGTAACTACCAAATTAAAAAGAATCAATTTAAGGATTCAGAAAAAGTTCGGCTCTGGGAGAAGCACGAATAAATTAATTAACATTTACTCAAAAGTAAGCATATTGTGACTTCATAGAGTCAAAATGTGTAGATCTTTGTATTTGTTCCGTGGTGTAGATCTAGGTTTGCCACATGTAAAATACCATAACTATATTAGACCATTATTCTAATCAGAGTAACAAGCACAATCATTATTTTTACTAGAGACAATGTTTAATGAGGCGCTTTTTTTTTCAAATATGTTGCAAAAAGAAACGGTAATCATGTCAAGAAAAGGTTAATAAAGAAACAGGTAAAGGTCTGTTGAAAATCAAGTTATCGCGTGGCCATACCCGAGATGTTAACACAAGTTGCGAGGAGCTTGTCGGGGGCCGATGCAAAATCATGGTAAAAGCGCATGTGCGCGCGCGCACCTGTCCCGCGGCATCGGCCGCGCGCCCGCGCCGGCTGCAAGCCACACGTGTTCTTGTGATCCAGCATCAATCATCCCTTTTAACTCAAGCAGCCTTTTCGTTTTTATTTATTTAATTAATGAAGGTATATCTTTCGACTAAGATACAATTTCAAGTTTGGGCCAGATGCTTCTATTTATGGCTTGCGATTGGGATTGCGTGAGGCAACGTGGCGTTTTTTCAAAGAGCAGTAATGATGCGGTATCACCTGGTGTTATCGGGCGTCGTGTTATGATGTAAGTGGAGATGGCCTTACCGCCGTGAGCACGGTGAGCTCGCCCAGCCACTCGTTCAGCAGAGCTTCGGGGTCGTCGGAGGCGGCGCCCGCGCCTTGCTCCTCTACTAACGCCATCTGGAAATTATGGTTTAATGATATGAATGATTATGATAGCAGTTACCTATACAGACTGGTAGTTTCGTCATTGCAACTGCAGTTTTCACTTCAATTCATCTTCTTATACTTCATTTGACTCTAAACTTTAAAACTTTGATTTTAACACCGACTACCGAATGCATAAAATAAAGTTTTCAAAAACTTGGTTTGAGGTTGCTACGATGAAACGTTTTCGGTTGAAAACAAAAATATAAAATTTTGAGCCATGCATGGAGTTGTGGACTTGCATGTGACAGGTCAATTTAAAACTTGCTTTTTTATATCTTCGTATCAAAACTAGACGAATATAGGAACCTACATTCTGACTATTTGTTGAGTCAACGACTTTTAGTATGTAAACATTGGTCTAATAAATAACTTTGTACTATACTATGCCTGTAGCATAATCCAGTACTTTTGTAAAACAAATCCTTTTAAATTCCGTAATTTCGTTAAAGACTTCATTAGACCTGCGGCTGATACAAAATTAACCATAACTTCAGAAAATTTATCCCAATAAAATAATTTGAACCCACCAAAGTTACAAATACATCGTAAATTTTACCTATTGCAGCAATACTATTAAAGTTCAATTCATAAAGTTATCAGAATTTCACGGACAGCGGAATTAATTAAAGGGATGGCAAGCTTTTTGCGAGCGGAATTTGCGGTAGTCAAAGTGTTCGTTTTAAATCAATCGGATTATTGTGTGCATTTACACCTGTATCGTTTATTTAACTGTCGACAAATTGTTACGAATTCAGTGTAATGTTATTTTACGAGAACGAAAGCTACAATGGTATTTGCCAATGAATTGAAAACAATTCGTCGCTATTTGTATTGCAGTCTATCGAGGATTTATTATCCGCTCGGTAGGAACTTTACCTGTTAACTCTTTTGTGTGGAAACTGTAGTTAGCGGATTAAAGTTTAGCTTAAAAGATACTTAGTAAGCAACTTGTACTGAGTACGCGGTTATAAGACTTACTTCTTTATTTTAGGAAATGAAGACTAATGAGTTAATCCTTGAAGATTACAATATTGAACAATAATTGTAAACTGAATAAATTAGTTTTTTTTTTCTATTTACGATGGGTGCTACAGAGAGTTCATATTTTGAAAACAGCTTCTACTCAAAAATTTTATTTGTGTGTTCCATAGACATTTTGTAAGGTCAATTGATTTTTCGGGAATTGAGTATTTACTTGAAGTAATTTGTTCAGTTATATTGGCAGAAGCAGTATTTTAACTAGAATCACGACTTATGAAATTGTAATACAGAGATTACGGATTTATAAAAAAAATTGGACAAATTTTCTATTTTAAAAAATGGATATGCAGATTGAGGCTAATTTGTACTAATACAAATTAGCCTCAATCTGCATTAAATGTATTAGTTGTAGCTTGTAAGACCGAATTACTGTGTCATACATTAATGTATACTCCTAATGTTACATAATGACAAATGAATTTTATAGTTAAGAGATGTTATCTACCGACTTGTGCATGTTTTCATGGTATGATAATAAACTGTAAGCATGTGGTTATTATCTAAAACTAAATCAAGAGTCGCTGAGTGGTGGGCCGGGTAAGTGGAGCGGGCGCGGCGGGCTCGGGCACGTCGCGGCCCTAGCGAACTGTTTTTGTTATCAGTTCTATAACCGGGAAGGAAAGTTGGATTGATGTAACATTTTACGTAATAATACAACAATAACGCCTAAAAGATATTTTCGTAACTCACTACAATAGAGTAACGAGCGACGTGTAGCACGATTCATTTGTAAAGCTCCGCTGCTTAGTGTTCTTACGGAAGAAGTACATTTCTTGGCGACTCTGCGACGCCTGCATATTAAAGTCAGTGCACCTATAGCGCTTCTGACATCAAGTCGGAACGGACTCCATTTCCATTCAGAAAGGAAACCATTGAAAGACTCACTGAGGCACAGATATTGAAATTTTATTGAATCTCTATCGAAGGGCTGGGAAATTTGCAAAGGGTAGCCTGTATGCAATTATAAAACATTATAAATGCATGGGTTTTCCGGAAACATCCAATTTAATTGCTCCGTAATTATAATATGAGGATGGCAGGAGAGTTTTGGGGAGGTTCATCGGCAATATCTACTAACTGACCGCGTGAATTTAATAATGCCGGCCTAAATCCCCGGCTAGCCCATCGTCCTCACCGAAGTAATCAATAAATTGTCCATGGTGATTATGTTCGTTACTTGAAACCTTACACTAACTTTGAATTTTTACATGACTGCCCAAAAAGGAGTGTTATGTTTTCAGGGTTCATGTATGTATGTATGTATGTATGTAGGTATGTATGTATGTATGTTTGTGAGTTTCTTTATTCCACCATAACTTCTAAAAGCATTGACCGATTTCAATATTTGTGGTATCATTAGAAGCTTTGAGTTATCCCGATTGACATAGGCTATGTGGACATTAAAAAATGGTCAAGTGTGAGTCAAAATCGCCTGCAAAGGGTTCCGAAAGATTTTTTTTTGTGTTGTGTCATGTTTTAGTGTTGTAGCGCTCTATAAAATATTATTTATCACTAAAAGATATTAAAGAAAAAAAATATTATTAAAAAAATTATTAAAACACGCCTGCCATGTCAAAAAGTGAACTAAAAAATTAAAAACATTTCAAATATTTGCAGTCGACCTGTAATGAATTGTTCCAAGTAACCGTGCCCCGACTGCAAATATTTGAAATGTTTTTAATTTTTTAGTTCACTTTTTGACATGGCAGGCGTGTTTTTAATTTTTTTAAATTATTATTATTTATAATAAATTGAATCTATTAGTTTTTGCCCGTTTTAAATAATTTTCAAAAAAATATTAGTAGTATTTAAAGATTCGAACGACATAAAGAAGTGTTTAAGTTCCATTAATTTTAGCTATGCGGGCTGTTTAGTTTAATGAACGGAACGTTTAGTTAGTGAATATAAGTGTAGGTATATCCTAAAAGAAGCCGAACGCAGTTTTAAAGTAAGTCATTTTTAATATGCGTGCAAAAGGCAAATTAGAATTACTTATCTGTAATTTGCCTGCTGTCATAGCTTAAACAGAATAAATCGTGCGAGCTTTCTCCTAAAATATATAGTCCCATTTAGTAGGGGAAAGCGAAGCAGCTGTTAAGATAAATTAACGGCGTCAAATTGACGTGAGCGCTCGTCAATAAGCAGACATGCGGGTCGGCCAAACTCGCCGATACACTGAATTATGTTTACACATGCTCGGACCAAGAGAACCCATATTTAAACTATTCATACCTACATAATACATGTTATGTATAAAAAGAAAGGTGTGGCTAAGGTTTGGTGCACACCGCTGCTTTTAATGCGTGAACGCGTCTTTCACGCCTTCAGGTAGAACCTAGGTACTTCTATATCTAACTTTAGATACCAACGCAAAAAACCCAATATATTTTACGCCGGCCACATTTTCGTTGCATATAAAATGACGCAAATGAAACATAGTTTATCTTTACTTCTTTTTCAGCAAGAAGTTTTGTTTACAAGTTATCTGATTATTATAAGTTATTAGGTAATTGGTAGGTCTAATTAATGTAATCACTTAAGTATAAACAGTAAAGATAACAAATACTTAATTTATTAATTAAAAATGATAACAGTTTCATACCTAGTATCCTAAAGTTTTAATTCCGGAATACATACCATTTAATTAATGTAATTAGGTATGGTATATATGCTTTATACGAAGTTCAGCGATAAGTTATTACAAATGCCTCTTTTTTTCAGATAATATTACACTAATGTTTTTTAAATACTTTCAATATTACTTTATCTCACGTTTTATTTACAATTCAATACTTAAATCTAATACAAGAACAAACACTTACAACTATACTAAAATTAAATCTTATATAAATAAATAAAACTAACACGCGTCAAAAAACTCATCGTCATCCTTGTCAATGGCGGGAAACGTGCCCAGAAGGCTGGCAGCATTGCCACGTTGAATGGCTATGCCGATTCTCTGTGCAAGGAACAAAACAGCTCTCTGATCACGAGTAGAGTCACCATCATTCTACAACAGCACCATATAAACAAGGAAATTAGCTGATTAGAACTCCTTATCACTTTTGCCTTGACCTTATGAATCATAAAAATGGTCTGTCATGCAATATTTATTCAGAACAAATTCAGTATTACATTATTTATAATCAAGAAACATCCTATTTTTTCATAGTCAGGGACAAATGGACTTTACACAGACATGTATCAGAATATTCTAAACAGTTGTTTTTTACACGACTGCCCAAAAAAGGAGTGTTATATTTTTAGGGTTCATTGTATGTAGGTATGTTTGGGAGTTTCTTTAGCGCACCATAACTTCTGAACGTCTGAACAGATTTTACAAAAACAAAAAAAAATACAGCAGTCGGGGGACAGTTCTGCGGGAACATAATATCTTTATCGGTCCCCCGACTGCTATAATTGTTTTTGTTTTTAGTTTTTTTTATTTTAGTTTTTAGATTTTAATTCTATCCACTTGTTTTGAATTTTTTAGTTCTTTTTAAACGAGGCAGGCGTGTTTTTTATTTTTTTAGATAGTCCATTTTTATTTAGGTTTCATGTTTGACTGCCATTGTTTTTGCGGCAAATAAAAAGATTGCGCAGCTAGATGTAATAAGTTACCTTGAAGCATTCAAATTAGGTCTTTGACGATGTTCCACGGTATGCCGCAGGAAAGTCCTCGATACGGCTCAAAGCAGGAAAAGTTTCGAAGTGCGCAAACAATACAATCCAATCTCCAAAGCTGCAGCTCGGCCGCTGCACTATAATATCTTGAACAATAAACGCAAACCGTTCTGCAATTCGTTTCGCTCACAATCGCTCGCAAACGCACAGTCCAAAGTGCGAGCTACATAACGATATTGCATTATAACATGCGTACTGCTTGACCACTACTAAATGAATGAATATCTCTATGAGGTCGCGTGAGTGACGTGAGCCATGATCATTATACTAAAAACGCGAGTGACGTCATATCATATACAAATAAACCACTCTAGGGAAAAATAAGAAATTGTTCGCAGATACAAGTTAGCGGTCATTGCTTATCGGTTATCATTCCTTGCTGTGAATACACCTTTGTTGTGCAATGAGTAAAGAAATGCACAACTCCTGTCCTTATTGACCGCAGTCTACATAGATTGGCGCTATTCAAATGAAAAGTATTTCGATCTATTGTGTTCCACTGCTCTCTTATTTATACCATGCTGATTCACGGTATTTTACAGTCAATTACATGAGGTTTGCTTTTCCCATACTGATAAAAGATATCTTAAACAAATATACTACGAAGTTTGGTGTTAAAGTTCGAGTTTGATCCTAATTACTTTACTTTTAAAATTATATTTGTTTTCGAAATAGTTGTTGGGCTTCGTAATTTGGAAGTCATGTCGAACACACCAATTACGGCAAAACAGAAATAAAACGGCAACAAACTTTTTTAAACAAAAGATAAATTATTTTTATGAATATAAATAGTGGTGGTAATGTTCTGCCCACGGTCACACCTTGTTTACTTCAGCTCCGAGTCGATGAGTGTTCTTCCGTCGAAAAGCTGGTTCATAGAATGATTCACGATCACGTTGTACCTATCATAATCTGTGTTTGTATAACCGGATCGGATTTATAATCACACAAACAAACACATATTACGAAATATCTATGTTGGGAGTTATGATCGAATTGAATGGAGTTTTGAGCTGCATTCTATAAATAATTTTGAATAGGAAGTGGTTTTGTCATCTAAACAGGTATTGGGTTGATCAGTTTATTTTAATTTTACTACCTGAACAAAGGTTCTAGATTCAATAATCTCTAAAAATATAGGCAAACCTAAATCTGTTATTCAAGTCAAGTAAAATTCTGTAGGTATACGTAAAGAATTCAACTGAGTAGACAACGCTCGAGTTATTTAACTTAGTACTCTTAAAAGCTATACTTAAGATGTTCCAATCCAATAAATATATCCTTGTTACGATTTCTTTAAGTTTCAAATCAACTGTAAGTTCAATGAAAGTCTATATTTATACCATTTATTGGCAAGACAGAGTATATTCTCACAGGCCTTTTTGTAGATCTATTTATAATCGGGGCTCAACGACTCCTATCTGCCTAATAAGTCAGTTACAAAGTTAAATGCAACTGCGAGTAATAATGTATTAGTTGATGAAGCTGGCTAAACTGTTTCAAAGCTAAACTAATGTAGATAGACACGTGACAGGCGTTATTCCTAGCCGGCGCGGCGGCGCCTACTAAACACATTGTAGCATTGAATTAACGAATTTAAATATTTTATTGGGTGTTTAAATTACCTCCTGACTGACGTCCTGGCAACTTTATAGTTTATTTTAGTAGATTCAAGAAATTTAATATTGAACCTCCCGTTTAAAAACCTATTTTAACGACACGCTTTTTCGCGCTTTTACAGTGTGAATTCAGTTATGTAGGAAAAAATCATTTGCTTTTACGCGTGTCAGAGATTTATAAGTTTAACGTGGCCTGAGTAATAACTATGTCGGTATTGTGACTAATATCAACGTAACCTAGTGTTCACCTAGCTTCGATAAACTACAGCTAAAGCCATTCCGTCTCACTTCTTACGTAATCTTTACGATTATGTATTTAGTAATAATTCTACCGTGCGTGAAATAATATTTTTATTGTTACGCAGTGTTGGGATAAAAACTACAATGATGCCAATAGAAAAACTGCATCTTTTTTACTCTATTTAATGTTTAGATGTCGACAAATAGAAATATTATCTTAAGCCTTGAGAACTTTGTTCTGCAAGACGGTCTCGTCGAACGAATCGTTATATTTATTTAATTCGAAGCCTATACTCACATGTAATGTAAATACAGTACTGAACTGACCACCCTTTATAGATATATACCACAGTGGTCTTTAGTATTAAAATATTTACTACAGCGAGCAGCAAAGTTTCAAAGTTGACACGTTAAATAATATTTTTGCCAAGAAGAATCCGTCAGAGGTAACTAAACCGGCCAGGATTAAATGTGGACATGACGGACACCGGCTTAGCGAAATACAAGCGAAGTCAAAGTTCATAAAGGCGCGCGTCGCGACACGAAACGAAAAACCAACCTGTTCTTATTTTCAGGAATTCCGAATGGATTTGTTGTGGTCTACCAAAGGATTATCTCATTTCCTACGGGCAACCGGGAAATGAAAAGCCAACGGTTTTAAGCAACCCACATTTACACGTATTTTGTTGGTTTTACTCTTGCATTCCGAGATATTCCTTTGACCATTTCATGTAATATTTTTATCACATAATAACTAAACCTCGCTTAAAATTTAAGGGCTTATAATTATTTCTAGCTTTTAAGCCATGCTGTTTGCGAATTGAAAACAGAGCATAGATTATGCAGGAAATGTCTGCAAAATTCATAAACTTTATGACTTCTGCCATTCATAACTATTTGTACAAATGTCCTAGATAAATAACACACATTAGAGTTTATTGCATCTCACAAATACTTGTACTCTTAAAGGCTCAATTACTTAGCTGGTGCGGCGATCGGCTCCCATTGTGCTCTCCAACAATAAAATAGCGGAGCTAGAGAAAGCAAAGAGGATATTTCAAGGACTGAGTCACGTTAAAAATAGACTGTTTACGTTGCATTTCTCGGAAATGAACGCCGCTTGTAGAAAGGTGGAGTGGAGTAGTGCATCAATGAGAACGCGGTCAATTCATAATGTACAAGTGCTTTTATTTATAGAAATGATTTAAAATGACACTCTACTCCAGACACTAAGTGATATTAATCCATCACGAAAATTATCAAAGTTGCGCGGAATCCTCCAATTAACTGCATTTATTTCAACTTTTAATAACTCGTTTCTCTATCTCATAACTCCCTTTGTAGACTTCGACAAGGCGGATGACAAAGTCGATTTGCTGAAAAAGAGTCTCAGATCTGACATTATCTCTTGGATCCACTTATCCCGCATTAGCTCAAGACTTTGCTCTTAAAGTGCACTCCGTCTGAAAGTACAATCTTTTGATCAGTTACGAGCCCTTCTTAAGTAATATACCTTTGTGTTTAGGTAGGTACTATATCTGCTATGTGCATCTGTATGCAGTAGCTCAAAGGCCACAGGGATCAGTCCAATAGCTACTAAAGCCATGAATTTCTAACCTCTTTCATTTTCTCCCGTAAATTTATTCAGAGAGTTTACTAACTAAGGCTTTGTAACTATCCTTAACAAACATGGCAGGCCAACGTTTCATGCTAAATTGAGGCGTAACGAAGTTAGTATCGTACAGGTAGTTTAAGTACTCCGTCTAACATTTATTTGGGGAATATTTCCCTAAGCTGCATCCTACGGGTACTTTAAAACATATAGAGACGTAGACCAGAACTTGAGGTAAATGGGTTAAAAACGTATTATAACTACAGTAAAAGCAACTACGAAATGATAAATACTGGTGATTTCAGTGTTGTGTGACGTGAATTGAATGAAGCTTAAGGAATTATGTCGAATGACCCTGTGATTAATAACACGACTAGTATGTAGTATTAAATAGATACAAAATTACATAGTTTTACATTACATGGATTACACCGTTTAATGTCTTTAAATGCCAAGTAATACTTCTAGTAAGTGGTCTGCACTTATGTTTTTAATAATACTTGACTTGCTTGCGACCCTACACACATTGACAACGAGTAAGAGTCGTGCCCATTGTTCTCTTAATATTTAAATATCCTACGCATATGCCATTGAAGTTAATACCTAATTAAAATATAGACAGTGCTGCGAACCCTCTTCTTTATTTAATACTAGCTGTTGCCAGCGGCTCCGCCGGTGGGTTCCAGCCTCTAGACTATCTTTTTACCAAATTTCACTTAAATCGGATCAGTAGTTAAGCGTGATTGCGTAACACACAGACAAGTTACTTTCGTATTTATATTATTGGGAAAGATTATAGTTAGATGCCAGCAGACTTGGAATATGAAGCAAAAAATATACTTGATTTCGATCAGATAAATTCTTCGGCGGGCGAATCCTGATTAAGAGGGCGGCTACAGCTCGCTAATGTAATAAAACGTCGATAAATGAAATCTCCAGTAAAAACGATTGGCGCTCGAATTCCTCTTAGATTGTTAATAAATTTTATAAAAAATTATGAGGACCTCTAGGAAGTTATAAGCAGAAAGGAGTCCCTGTCTCGAACTCTGTAGATATGTTTAAAGCAATATAGTACGAACCAATAGATCATAACATACCTAACTTCTGATATCATGAAGTGTTATTAGTTAGACGTGCGCTACAATATGTTTACAGTATGAAGTGCTCTGATAGTTGATACCCAGTCAGTATTATGTATGCACATTTTACACACGGCATGATTTAATCGATACCTGCTGTTTTATTCTTTTGAAGGTCAATTGTGTCATCATAACACACGTACCTTTACCGTGAATTGAGAGACCTAATGCTGCGATAGGGTATCGAATAAGAACAATCATGTTTTCATGTTCACGCAAAATAAATGCAGCTGCGGAGAAATTCTAGCCATGAGCTATTTAGAATTTATTGTTATTGTAAAATAATATCAGTTTTATTGAATGCTGATGTGTGTATTATGCATGCAACATAAACATGGATGGCGGTATGGCGGTCACGTACCGACTTTGTACCGACGTTTGATTGCCAATGACAAAAAATAAGATATACCTACTTATATATCATCACATAATGTTGTTAACGCGGCCCTCCGTTTTTGCGAAATGTTTTGTCGTATGTAATTAAATACGTGTGCCCATGTAAAGGTCAATAGGTGTCTCCCAAAATAAACCCACCAATTATTAATGGAGTAATTTGTTCAGGACCGGATTTAAGAAAGGAGCCCACATTACCTGCCGGCGACTGGATTTTGGCAATAGTAATTAGTAAAGCGGTCAGTTAACCGAGAGATTACAACTATATTACCTACTTCTTTAGCAGTGTTGTTACGCAACTTGCTTTACGGTACATATTTCCTTCAGGATTTCTTTTTCAAGTTTTGTTATTCTAAGGGCAATTTAAGGTCTGTTTTATAAACATTTTCGTTTGTTCCACAAACAGTTAACAATACGCCGAAATCTACATAACTGAACCTCAACGCTACGTATGGCCGCATACTCCGCTATGCGCTCGCGCAAAGCCGTTTTAGTGCTTCCAAAATAGTTTTGTGTGTTTGTATCAGTACCATATCGGTAACAACCCAAATTAGACACAGTTAACGTATATTAGAACGATTTAATGTGGTTTCACCACAGAGGAGATTGTGTGTACCGATGTCCATACCTGCAATGAATGTACTGCACATACATGCGCGAAGCCATAAGCTACGTACGAACTCAGGTAAACATAAGAGGCTCACGACGCGTACTTGCAGTGCTCGCCGTGCCCAAATATAGAGCAAATTCCTGGCTGTTGAGGCGACTATTAACATTAGCTCCCCCCTCTGGGCGTGCGGACTCGGGCCCGCATCACACGCCGCGGCGCCGCTGAGGCGCTACAACATGCCCAGAGAAATCGGAAGCCATAAACAAGTAAGCAATATACGTACTTACTAAGACTTAGCTATCAATGTTAAAATGGTTAAACTTTGAGCTTAGTGGCATCGTTGCGTCACTCTCTGATAACGACATACAGCACCATTGACTCCACAGACCTCGAATGTTTGACGGTATAAAGGCGTTCTTGTAAGTATTTATTATCGCAACATTTTATTTGAATGTAACAAGCGGTTTAGAAGACATTAATACTTGAGACAATGGCTCCGTGTTCGTACTTCATAGGATAGGTTCGTGCGAAAGCTTTTAGCTGCGTTTGCGCCCCCACACGCGTGACACCGCATATTTTAGTCTGTTCAGTAACGCCTCCGCCCTTAATGCGGCGAACGTATGTAACACACGCCTACTCGGACGTGGAACACTGATATTGTGGAAACCGATGTTTGGTACGAAGGGCTTGACAGATTTGGGTGGACCGTAAAGTCAAGTTCCGGTTATTAATGTTTGTCGCGAATTGATGTTGCAACCCTGATGGTGCTCCAATCCACGCAACTCATTTAACTCAACTCAAAGTTAACTCATTTTATTGTAGAGATGCAGAATTGAAAAGTTTAATGTGTTTCGGACCTTTATGTTTCATAAACCTATAGAAGAGACTTTTGCAAGATGACAAATTACTATTGAAGAGCTAGTTATTCGATTTAAGATCGGATTGAGACATGCCTCGTTTACTAGCTTTGCCAATTTTCATTAATTAAACTGGTTAGTGTCTGAGCTGTGATCTAAACACTGCAAATAATTTGTTTAGGTTTGTATTATATACTATTGTGCAATTCATATTTATGTAGCCAAGCAGACATTTCGTCTAATAAAGTTTTAAATTGCTAAGATTTAATATTAATCTACCTGCGCGAATATCTATCAACTTTTAAAATGTGAGCTAATTCACATTTTATTAATTTTTCTACGGGCTATTCACTCGAGGACAAAAGAATATTAAACGATGACAATATCACGGGATTTGTGGAATTTATATTGTTTGAATGCAAAATAACAAAGAATTCCATAAGTCGGGAGTGGAGTCTTAATTAAAAAGTATTTGCGCGCGAGCGAGTGGCGCCATAACGAGCCATTTGTGGCTATTAGCAGAGAAACAATTCGTCGGAACACACGACACACACAAGCGCCAGTTTATTGAACATCGGGAAGTCATTTATTAACACATTTAAGAAAGAAATTCATTGTTTAAACAGGCAACGGTAGTGAGACCATAATATTTAATGTAGCTCTCGTTGAGCTATATCACTTTCACTAGCCATTTATTAAACCGTTTAGACGGGAGGTTTAGGACATGAGGACCGCTCGCCGCCACTTCCTGTCTAATGTTCTAAAATTATTGCAATTCGAGCCTTATTGGAGGCCTATCTATTTCCAAACTGTTCGGTTTTTAATTAATAGGAGATACTTTTACGCATGTTCGTTGGCAACGTTGATTGGTTGTATACAGTTTCATGTATAGTGGAGCACGTTGCATGGTCGATATATGACTCACACAAACGCTTTACGCACAATCATTAACGTACCTCGACGTGCCGCGCTAAACGTTTGGAAACCGAATGTTTAAAAAACTTGCAACTTCACTTTTTAATAGGAGCTTTTAAATACTAATCATTTAGGTATCTGTCTCGATGAAACTTTACGGGAAATGACAGTTAAGTTTTTATTTGTAACGTTTTTCTTGTTTTTTTTTCTCGTATGTTAAATTTTAACACAACATTTTTCCTAAAGCCAGAATTATCATAGCCATCTTAAATTCCCAGTTTCTATCAAAACAAGAATTGTCGACAGCCGGGCTTATTCAATTGCAGAAGTTTTCATGCATTGTCGTCTATTTACCTATTTATTCTGAAATATACCTTTCCTTCTCGTATTTTAAGTCTATTACTGTTTGTCACATTGTGAATGTAACCAAATTGTTTGGAGTAATAATATGACCAAGTACCCCGACATCCCTCGAGCAACGTAAATGCGGTTTGACAGGCTACTTTATGCATTTTGTTTTATAACTTGAGTAATGCTGTTAGTTTAAATAAAATACCAACGTACCTTAAATGAAACCATCTATGCTTCATACTTTTTGTTACCATTGGTTGATAAGTTCATTTAGTGGATATTTACACACAAGTAAAAGCTCGGTACAGATATATGTGTATTATTAGTATAATTAAGGATCACAAGTATGTAATGTTGTGTGTATAATCAGTAGATAGATACGTTCAGATTGTTAGCAAAGCACTCGAAATGTCTACCGAACACTGATGCGGTAGTAACTAACAAATATTGAATGTTGGGCCTAAAGTGCCTGTTCTCCTCTCTTAATCTTTTGAATGAAAAGTCTTTTTTTTATTGAGGGTTTTTTAATATAATTTAACCCTAGTTTTATTATGTAATATGTACAGACCCAATAAATGCCTAAAAGTTAATTTGCGGTCAGTAGATAAAATATAGTTTTTGATAACATACGACTCTGTATTACTGTGAGTACGAACATTAATTAGTTGAAAGGTATGCACCCCTAATTGTAAATCTTGAGTCTTGACACTTTTGTGTGTAGAATATTATTATTACATTTAACAGTTTTTATGATCATCAATGTATAATAATCCAGCCTATAAACGTCCCACTGCTGGGCACAGGCCTCTTCCCGAAGGCACGAGCATTGATCACCACGCTTGCTCTCTGCGGATTGGCGATTTCAGATCCCAATTTTGGAATTCAGGTTTCCTCACGATGTTTTCCTTCACCGTTTGTCAGAAATGTCATACAAATCCGTTTATTGAACCACTAGGCCACCACGACATTCCACTAGGCCACCACGACATCAATGTATGGTATAATGAAAACTGAGTCGGTAACATAAGAAACGTGTAGATTAGGTATATCCTCATTTAATTTTAATTGTTCATTTATTTGTAAACAATACAAACTCATTTACATTAATTTCAGCCACAATAACCCGTTTAATAAATTAAATACTGAACATGTTGTTTCCTCAAAGCTCCCGGAAAGACCGTAACAAATGAAAAGCTCTTCAAAAATATACGTTCACTACAGTTCAGGTAAATTTAAGCTTTTACACTGAAAATGTAGTTAGTGCACGGCTCACACATCACAATACGGTTAATCACTTTGCAGCGGTTGCGATGCAGGCATGCGAGCTAATTGCTACCTGTGATATGAAGGCAACATTAAATGTGAGAACATCAATACGTTATTATAACGTTTGTAATTTAATACAGTAATAGTACTTTCGGGGCAATTAGTGGAGGACCTAATAAATTGAAATTTCATATTTCTCGGACGGTGTTTTTGTTCGTGGTTAGTGCATGACAGTGTGTCGGAGTGCGGCAGGGGGGTGCAGTACCCGGATGTGGGGGGGGGGGGGGGGCGAGCGCGGCAGGAGGGAGCACGAGGGGTATTGATCGGAGCGTGCTGCACCACCTGCCACTGCATCTTGGAAAATTTTCTTTTCACAGAATAAAACCGCTCGGACAATACCGATACCGCGAGGTCTTGACTCGATCTACTTCTTACTAAGCTATCTAGCCTCTCGACTCCCACCAATTTTCTCGGCTTTTCTTCCATTCAATTATCCGCTTATAGGAATTTGAATCGTTTTCTTAATAGATAATTCCTTGCAGAGCTGAATTAAATTTTATTGAGTGCAAATTTAATCCCTTGCCATTCTAAGAAGCTTCGTACTTTCAAGAAATTAATTCATCGTCTCTACTTTTCTGCAGGACTTAATAAAATAACTTTTTAACTTAGAAATATTAAAGCCAATGCACTTTTTTATTATATCTATGCCTCTTACTATCGCTATATAAACAACAAAAATCAACAATTTCAGTTTACCGCGATATATCAAAATATCGGTTGGTTAGAGAAGCACTGATATTATGCACTGATATAATGATAGCGAGCGAGAATTGGATATGCAAACCTTTGAGCCGAGCGCTTCCGCAAATCGAACCGCTTGAAACGATTAAACTGTTGCTTACAGGATCCTGCATTTCCTCAACTGACAAACTTACCTAGGTATAACATATCGAATACACAAACTTATAGCAATGATAAATCGAGAATATCTTTTCTTTACAATTATTTTTTACTTATTTATTTAACAAAACTTTTTCGTGAAGTAGCAAACAAAATAAGTGAAAACTATCACATAAAAAAAAAAACAAATTATGAAGTTGAGCAATGTCTTTTGCCTTCTTTTTTTCGACTTCATTCAGAGGGTTCTGGTCGCGGACTACCTTTTTTATCAGGTCTGTGATCTCACCGAAAACATTGATATACACACTCGTTCAACATGTAACAGTAAGCCAAAGAAACGAGTTAGCGGTGCGTAGGCGACACGCTGCAGAGATCCGAGTGTCGACCCGAGTGAAGAACTAAACCGCATCGCGATTGCAATCTTCGTCGACGCGTTACAGTTCACCCGCCAAGCTTTTGATTTAGCTTCAAAGAGTATCAACCGCTAAGCCAACACAGATATGAGAGGTAAACGCGAACGTTCACACTAAGATAATTTACTCGCATTTGATGAAAGGAAGCATTCCGCGTTCTGTGTGTAGTACAAAGCTAGCAGTTAGAGTAAAAATACGTAGACAAATAAACCTCGGTGCCATTCACCACATGGTACAGAGCAATTAAAAAAGCATGACATATCTAGCTGCTATTATACCGCATAACATCACTTTGATGCATTAATCATGCAAAATCGGTATATACGACATCTATGTAATGCATGTAGTTATATACGTATCGGCTTAATTACAAATTTGTTCAGTGCACGACCGAAGCCGTTTGGTACCTGATAGTGTTGTGGGCATGTAATTAAGTTGCATTTCATCCGAACGCTCAGCATGTGACAAACATTGACCAATTAATTGAACAACGGTTGAGCGGTGACAGTTTTCATGTATATTACGTGTGTACGTCGATACTCGGTGCGAAATGGTGGATCGTTTGAAACAGACACCAATTAGGAGCTGTTACAGTGTGTAAGCCTTTGTGATAGGTACTCAATAGCATTGACTGTTCAATTTGTATCTCCCTGACAATATTCCTGAAAGCACAGGACTGCACTAACTAGAAGCTCTGGGAAACTGTCATAAAGCAGCAAAGCTTCCTATTTAACATGAAAATGATATTGATATTTGTAAGCCAGATGAAAATAATGAGACGGGAATTTCAAAGCAAATCCCTACAAAAGCAGATTGTGTAAATATTGTTACTGAAACGGTGGCTTTACGGGATTCTCGTGAAAATCGCAAAGTCTACGTTACGAGAGGATAGTAGGAACTTGTTACAGAAACAACGCAGCTGTATTTTTATCTAGTTAATGATATAATCATATTTTATATGATACTGCTAGTTATGAGAATCATGCGACAAACAATAAGATTTCAAGGTTTTCTACAGAAGAAGTATATTGCTAGTAGGATTGAAAGCATGATTAATGTTCAATGTTCAATATATTTATGATACGTTTCCCAACTGGCCCACGCGCATACTTTTTTTTTCTTTCGGCGCCGCCCGGCATTTTTGATCCGACTCTATTTGAGAAGAAATGTCGAAACAAACTCTTGAATCGGTAACGGAAACTTGGTTCCTTATACGGAAGATCTTCGACATGACTTGCCCTGTCTACCGAGATTAGAAGACATTAGTGAGCTATTTTATTACCGACGTTTAAGGTCACACAATTAAATGTTCGCTTTAAGTACCTTAGCATTAGACATTCTGACAATTTATATCTAAAAGAAAACAAAGCTTTAAGCTTGGTTACGGCAATAAGGCACTTCCAGAAGGGCTGAAGCTGATATTCGTCCCAGTAAATAACGAAATGTATGTGCAATTTATGTAAACACTAGCTGTACCCGGCATGCGTTGCAATGCAATTTTTTCTACCTAGCACCTGCCTACTACCTACCTACCTACTACCACTTAGGGGTATGAAAAATAGATAGTAGCCGATTCTCAGACCTACTGAATATGCATATAAAATTTCATAAAAATCGGTCAAGCCGTTTCGGAGGAGTATGGTAACTAACATTGTGACACGAGAATTTTATATAATAAGAAGATTATAATTAAAACTTTTAACAATAATAATAATTTGTTACGACGGAATTAGTATTTCCCTGAAACCTGTTAAGCTCAAAAGTGGTAATTTTCAGAAAACTTTGTAACAAATTTTCAAAGAGTAGCTTGAAAGTATCGAACCCATATAAGTTACGAGGTAATATCTATATTTTTTTAACTTCAATTAAAAGTTTGTCATGACGTCGTAACAAAGGTTAAAAATAAAAAGCCCCTAACAGTAGAGTAAGGCAATAGCGGACTCTTAATTTGAAACTCGTCAAGGAATCCCTTAATGTGACTTTGTAGTTAGTATTCACGTGGCAGCGCCGAGGCGGAGGGTGGCGCCGAAGAAAAGAGGGAAGAGGCGCGAGGAGGTTGCGGCCAAGACCTTCAACTAGCGGTGCTATTGACCTGCAAATGGATTTTGTAACATCATGTGAACATTATCGTGTGGTAACGAGTGCGTACCGACGTTTTCGGCGTGCACTAACTCACTGCACAATAGCCGGCTAGCCGTATAGGGTCACACTTCTGTACGTTCTAATCGTCGGCCTCGGCCAGACGGGAGTATTTGCGTACATTGTTTTCAATTGCTTTATCCTGGTCAGCTGGCTGCTAAGTGAATTCAGAAACACTGGCTAGCAAATCTTGCCAATTGAATGTTATATAACAATCGTATAGAGCATTGAGGTCGCTGAAGTACTTTCATTCGCGTGAGAGTGTAATTTGCATGAGGAAGTCCTTTACTGTAATAAGAATCTTTCCTTGCAGAGGTGAAACTGAGTGGCAAAGAGACAATGTAAGCCAGGACAATGGTGCAAATTTGGTGGCATTGTTCCTTCCGGCAATGCGCACAAGGTCTGGGTTGATCGGGTCGACGTCCTGCCGCCCCGCCACCCCCCGGCCCGGCCACCCCCGCACTCCGCCAGCTGTCTCCGCCCGGTTATATTTAGACCGGATGGCGGAGTTCTCACTGAAACAGATTCTCCCGTCTGTTTGCATAACGCACCAAATTGTGTGACGGACTGACTCCTTTATTGCAAGACAATGATGGCCACCACGTCCGTCCGGGTCGCCGCGGAGCCCGATTCGTTTGCATAATATTAGGCGGAATTAAACTCAATTGTTGTATCAGCGGGCTATTCATAGGATGTGAATAGGAGCTGTCACGAACCTCAGAACTACTAAATCAGGAATCTTCTAATGCCGGTTTAGTATCATGACACATATGGTCGTCGACGTAAACGTTACTAAGATTGTAAATCAAATGGACGATCGATCCCAAAAAGGGCAATGTACCGTTAGGCGACTAATGCAGTAAGATGCAAACGACTCTTGCGCTTGCACAGTTAAGCACACAGCCACAGCGACGCTTGACATATCGATGCGATTCCCACTAATACTGGCTAGTGCATTATAGAAAGCAAATATGTCTCGGATATAATGACTATGTTAATTTCTCCACTCAAGCGCTATGGCCGGCCTGAACGATACTTAAAAAAGCAGAAGAGTGATGTCAAACATTGACTGCGTGATGAAATGTCATTGTCATTGGAATGAATTAGTTTGAATAACCATAAGTAGTAGATGGATATTTGCCAGCAAAATATCACGGAGCTTTGCAACTTATGTGATTTATTGATATTATCATGAGATTATAAATAACATCAAAGTGGAGACAATATTGGTATTTCCAATGCTCTGTATGCCAAGGAGAATTTATTTATTCATAGCTTATTATAAGGTCAGTTGACATCATTGCCTTATAATGTGTACCATGTTTATGAGGCGCCATTGGATATAATTATGACAAAGGCCTGTGATTGGATGCTATATATTATACCTTACACACAGCTGCATTATTTTAAGTTATATTAGCACTGTTATGATGTTATCTATTAGACTGATTGATTTGCAAAATAATGACCTCAGCGCCCAGGTGACAAGAGAGCGTAGTTTACTGACTAACTATATTGCTGTACACAATTCACACAGGTGAGTGTGAATTTTTTTTTTACTATTTCAAAACATTGATACTAGATGTAACTTATAAGTATTCGATTACATTTAATAATTAAGTATGCAGAACCGTATGATCTTCAACAAAGAAGTATTACTTTTATAGCCATAAAATCATAATACGAGCTATCGATAACAACACAAAAAATTACAACCAATAAAACACTGGAGTTGTGAAACAAATAAAACGCACGGTAATATTGCATGTCAGCAAACATAATTGACAAAAACGGCAACACGTCAAAGGCAATTCAATTAAAATACAAATATTAAAAAAACTAAAAACAACGATCTGCATGTTCCACCGGCGGCGCCCGTGAAAATGCTCGCTCAAAGTTAAATTGAGCCTTCAGTACCATCCCTTTGAGCCAGCTGTCCCTCGCGGCACGAACTTCTCGTTACACCCTAATAGGTTTGTGATTGTGGTCATTCCTGATTCGCACTGCACACCGAAACTACTAAAGCTCGTGTCCTAATTGGACTTTCAAATACATTTATGTGACGCTAACTGGACTTTCTCGAGTTTATTTAGTGAATTCTAATTGCCGATGCGGCCGTTACCGCGACACGTGGACGCTTGTGCAGTCTGTGTTTATTACATTTTAATGCGTTGAGGGTCAACATACATGACTGGCTGTCAATGTGATTACACACCTGCTAGCAAGCCAAAATCAATTAGCCGACTAATTTTACTTATAATGTCATTAGGTGGACAGTACTGTGACCCACACAACTCTAATGCCCTATTCTGCTGTCTAGTAATATATTTATGATGGCAACAGACTTACCCGCTTCACTAATATGATTACCGATGCTGCATCATAGAAGTGGAATCTGCAAAAAAAACAACAATTGTATTAATTAACAGAACAAAATAAATGTAAAAGGTAGGTACTATGCACAAAGCAAATGATAGAGCCATATAAAATGTTTAAAAAAATAGAATTAAGTAGCTTCAAGGCCTACACAGCTGATCCTATTCGTTTGAAAATCATATTCTACAGGTTAAAAAAATGTTCAATGAATTCCAGTGATTTAGCTTTTATTTTGTTTGTTTCGTTAGATAAAGCTTCCGTATATTTTCGGCTTTGGAAAATTAGTTAACGTGGAAACAATAACTGGCTAACAATAACAAAGTGGTTTTGAGTCCTACAGTCCTTAATCTATAAAAAAAATAATTGCCACGTGGTATGACAGAGCAACACCAAATTGGCCGGGTTTTTTATGTTGTGTTTGTTAGAAACCGTCTGGACAAAGTTTCGACGAACGGAAACATGCGAAAAATCCGCGGTAAATGTAAAAATGTTTGAATTGACATGTAAATTTTATATAGAAAAAGTTTTATTGCCGTTTTCTATGTCTATTACAGGACAACGAATGTCGGGCCAACTAGTAGTTTATAAACATTGGTCGAAAAACTTGCTTCGTGTAGTAAAACAAGCGAAGTTGTACAACAATCCACAATGGCCGACCAGTTTTTTGATCTGGTGCAGAAAATATGGAGGCTGGTACAAATAAGTTGATAACTCATGTCATTCTGTTTAAGGCATTATTAATTTTCTCGAAAGATTATCTAAAAAAAACTCTTTGCTTTCAATCGTGTAAAGGATTATCTTGTCATAAATCGACAAACATATTTCAATGAAACATTTACCAGATACCTACTTATTTTTTTCTGAAATTTAGTGTTAACGCCAGACTTAATTACAAAGTAGCTGGGTGCATAAATTATAATCTTGTACCGGGTACCGAATCCTTAACTGAATACCAACAAACGATGCATAGAGTTTTCGTTCCCCTTTCATCTTTCGTACACTTAACATAAGTTTGCCCGTATCTATTCATTGACATAATTATGTAGAAAGCTCGTCGCAAAAAGTTCGCATAAACATTTGCAAATGTTCGCGCGAATGTGACTAGAATTTATAAGTTAGGAATATATTGTGAACACCTTTTGTGTAGCTTGTAGGAGCACTATACAATTTCAATTAAACATATACCCTAGAGTGTGACTTTTCTTGTTTCACAAGTATAACAGAAAAATTAAATGAGTAAGTTGATGCGGGCGTGTTCTCGTGGCCGCCAGTATATAACGCGACTAGCAAACTTAGATACGATATGCGAGGCTTGTTTTTAATATGATTTTTGAAGTTTGCGTTTTACGGCAAACAGTACCCCTATAATTTCTAATGAATCTTTTTTCAAATTCGTACGTTTGCTGTAGTTAAAAGAAGGAAAGATAATTCGGCATGTCCCTTAAGATAATAAGCTTTAAACGCTGAGAACAATATAATATTTATACTGTAATAAGCAGGTCTCATTTATGAAAGCCAGTTCACAATAGACCCCGAGGTCGTTTTACCAAACGGAAATGCCAGACCTACACAACCTGCGCCCGCGAATATGTAGATACTGTACATCAATTCACTACCCACTGCATTCTTAATGTAATGGTATAGCTTGCCTATAGTTACAAAGCTACAAAGACTCAAAAACAATATGAGATTTCACTTTGATGGGACCATAAAGTATTACACAAACCGTGAAATAATTGATAGGAACATTCAACCCATAGACAGCCAATTAAAATTTATTTTGTAAAGACTTTGCAAATTCACCTTTAGAATGATTAGGCATCCGTCACGGACGTATCATGAACTGATACGTGGAAAGAAACTAATTTCTCCTCAAACGAAGGACGCAGTAACCTTGTATGGAGGTTCAAAATAAAACATAATTGTTTGGGTACATAAATAAACTATTGTCAATGAACGAGTAAAGATAACTCCTATTTTTGGTTGTTACTCAGTCCGGATCAGGTAACATTTGACTTTTGATGGTAATGAAGTAACGACATGCAACGTAAACCGTGTATGCACAGCATGTTTTAATGTTAACTTTTGTGGAAAGCATTAAAAAAGAAGTTGTAAATTCCAAATATGAGTGAGTACACCCACAATAGAATGAAATTATGTTACGTTAACGATATTCGTGAGCGTGGGTCGTTAGTGAGAGATATCAGACAATAGAGCTGAGTGTCACGGACACTGAGGACATTTCGGCGGAACCCACGAGATACTGTCAATACGAACCTACTTGACCCACTTCAAGCGTTCACACTAAAAAGTCAAAAAAACGTGACGATTTTGACAATAGCTTTCGAACTCTAGTTACATGTTCTTGTATTTTAAATATTCCAAATTCAAACGACTAGATTCCCGGATTGTCTTATTAATATCCAACAGTTTTCCGTAACTTTTACATAAAAAGCTAAATTCTAAGTAATAAGTAGTATCTATTACGACGATGTTAAAATTATAAGAATACCATACGCGCTGGTTTAATAGGCAATGGAAGGCACGTCTATTGGCAATCGGAATTGAAGGTTCAAGTCAGTCGAGATTGGTGTTCCGAGCTTAACTGAATTACTCTGATTCGAACAAGCTTCGCGGTAATTAAGATCCCACCAAAAACATAAATGTAAAAAAGGAAAGCCAAGCTCAATACAAAAATTATGCTTGGCTGTGGGCTTCGCCACAAAAAGAATGGAGATCTAAATGAGTGCCAAGTTCTAGGCAAAATCCAAATATGTATTTATAGGCACAAAATACCTAACATTATGAACCAGTATTAAACTCTATTTCTTTGCTTTATTGGATACCTATAACAATTGCTGTTATTTAAAAATGTGATATCTTAAAGTAGGTTAGATTTGACTTGGCCAATTTTCATTACATCAGTCATATAGTCATTTTATAAAGTTATTCATATCATCTCACGTATAATCTATATATATAAATATATTTTAATTCTGATAAAAATTGGTCAAGTCAAATATAACCTACTTTAGGATCTCACATTTTTAAATAACAGCAATTGTTTTTTTTTGTATGGGGACCCCCCTATTTTTTAACTTTTTTTTATTTTTAGATTTTTTCCTACGTTTACACACAATTACCGAGCTAGATTCCAAATGTCATCCTTCTAGGTCATCTGGAAGTAGGTTAGGTTTAGGTTCTATATGTCAGTCAGTCAGTCAGTGCTAAAATTTACGACTTTATGACCTTCATATCTTAATAACCGTTTGAGCTAGCTTCATGAAATTTGGGCTTCTAGATGTCCTTATGGATACTATTAAACACACTTAGTTTTATGTGTTTACGTTAAAGAGGTTTTGAGTTATAGAAGGTGTGGTTGGAAGGTGTGGTGGAAGTGGTTCGTGTAATATTATATATTATATATACACTCGAGAGCAATGAATCCGGGTCACTTAAAGAATGTTAAAAATCTCGGAAACTAAAAATGATAGGTTAATGCAATAAATTGTATTTAATAGACAATGTAATACTCCTTAAATGAAATTAAAAACAATATGAGTCACCATACATTTTATTAACACAAAATTACATAAAGAAAAAAACTGCTGATCTCTCCTTAAAACAAAAATAGAGAAACATGAAATTTTTGAACTTTATTACGATTTTCTTGAATTTTAATACTTCGTATGGCCTCCTCGTGCTTCCATTACTGCGTTTACGCGGTTTGGCATGCTGTACACCAAGTTCCTTATACGATTTTGGGGAATATTCTCCCATTCCTCTGTGAGAGCAATTTTGAGCTCACGAAGCGTGATTGGGGGAGGGTTTCGTTGTTTTACGCATCTGCCTAGCTCGTCCCAAGCATGCTCGATCGGGTTGATATCCGGGCTGCGCGCTGGCCACTCCATACGAGTAATGTTCATCTCTTGAAGGTAGTCATTCACAATCCTACCTGTATGAGGTCGGGCATTGTCATGCATAAATATAGCATCCTCACCTAAATTGACCATAAATGGACCAACGTGATCATTGAGGATTTCTTCCACATATCTTTCGCTAGTTAAAGAGCCGTTTTCTATGATCACCAGCTCTGTGCGACTTTCAGAAGAAATTCCGGCCCACACAAGTACAGACCCACCACCGTAGGCTACTTTTTCTTCGATGCATGCTTGCTTGAATCTTTCCCCTGGTCTTCGATACACTCTGCGTCTTCCATCGTGCTTGTAGAGCATAAATTTTGATTCGTCGGAGAACATAAAAGTAGCCTACGGTGGTGGGTCTGTACTTGTGTGGGCCGGAATTTCTTCTGAAAGTCGCACAGAGCTGGTGATCATAGAAAACGGCTCTTTAACTAGCGAAAGATATGTGGAAGAAATCCTCAATGATCACGTTGGTCCATTTATGGTCAATTTAGGTGAGGATGCTATATTTATGCATGACAATGCCCGACCTCATACAGGTAGGATTGTGAATGACTACCTTCAAGAGATGAACATTACTCGTATGGAGTGGCCAGCGCGCAGCCCGGATATCAACCCGATCGAGCATGCTTGGGACGAGCTAGGCAGATGCGTAAAACAACGAAACCCTCCCCCAATCACGCTTCGTGAGCTCAAAATTGCTCTCACTGAGGAATGGGAGAATATTCCCCAAAATCGTATAAGGAACTTGGTGTACAGCATGCCAAACCGCGTAAACGCAGTAATGGAAGCACGAGGAGGCAATACGAAGTATTAAAATTCAAGAAAATCGTAATAAAGTTCAAAAATTTCATGTTTCCTATTTTTGTTTTAAGGAGAGATCAGCAGTGTTTTTCTTTATGTAATTTTGTGTTAATAAAATGTATGGTGACTCATATTTTTTTTTACTTTCATTTAAGGAGTATTACATTGTCTATTAAATACAATTTATTGCATTAACCTATCATTTTTAGTTTCCGAGATTTTTAACATTCTTTAAGTGACCCGGATTCATTGCTCTCGAGTGTATATATGTAATTGTAATATTGCTAGCCAGTTCCTTTGCTTGAACTTGGCTTGACTCGCTGCCGCGTGTCTAGATATCGGATATTGACGAACGGACAGCTGACATTAACAAGGTTTGAATTTAACCCTGTTAGCCGATCTGGATATTCGGCTCGACGTCTTAATAAAATAACTTTTTGGCATTTCATACGGATCCGTTATACCTACTAAATATGTATGAAGGAAACTTTGATGAAACAGAAGTCTGATAATCGAATTAAAACGAATCAAAATGCAGTTTGTTTGCGACGAACAATTTTATATTATTTACTAAGCCAACGATATCATTAAATAAGGAAATCAGGGCAGTCTATCGTGGTTAGGTCGATGGAAGATAGGGTCGGCGCTATCGGGTATCGAACTATCGACACTCCAATCACCACGTAGGAGTCGGTCGCAGTCTTGCATCACAGACAGACTACGGTTATAAGACATGTTTAGGTACTATGTTTTACGAACACGAACGTTGTAATCGGGAAATGCGTAGGATACCTACATACCTCCGCCCACCCCTTTACGAAATATAGTGCCCGTTTTTGTAATAGGTAGGTACCGACCGACGTACGTAAAGAACGGTTTGAGATAAATTAAGCTTTGGGTTCATATTTACAGCTGTGGCTGACTACGGAACGTTGGTAGAAGCTATATTATGTTAGTCATTAGTGTTCGCTAAGATAATTTAGGCTACGTTTTGCAATCAGGGAGTCACGTTCATTAAATATTTGGAGTATAATGCAAAAGTTAGGTATGCAAAACTAAATTATTTTTTACAAAACTGTTGTCATTTTTATTTTATTAAATGAAATCGTTAAAAATATGTTTTGTTATAAGTATCATTTTTGTGTACAGAAAATGAAGTCTTGACTCTTGGATGTTAAAAATTATCCTCAAAAGTAATAACAATCGCAAAAAATATGCAAACAAACCGGGTCAAGTTGACTATGGACATGGTGCTGAATACAAATGCGAAGCTTTGAAAACATCTGTTAAGTTAACAAGCTGGAATTAATTTTTTACAACAAAGTAGGTACAGATGTGTCGTCCACAGGATGACCCAGTTACTAAAAAATCACAACAGGCCTTACAAATACCGATAAGCATGTTTCGCGATAACTTCTTACATAATAACGCGAAATGAAAAAATATGGCGGCAAAGTAATGCGCAAAATATATATTCTGTTCACACCTATATTTGCATTGTAGTAGTCGGCACGGCCCAGATACCGCAACTGATAAGTTTGAATATTAGGGTTCCGCAATAAGTCAAGGGAACCGAGCAAAATTACAGTCATTTTAAATATCAGAAGCACTTTGCGTTTCAACAACTCTATCTAAGATTTTTTTTAACTTACTATCAGCATTCGTTATGCCAAACTGAAGACCTGTACGTGCTATAAAAATACAGTCGAATTGGGAACCTCCTAGTTTTTTTTAGTCGGTAAAAAGAGAGATGATTACTTTGTTATAAGATGCTAGAACCAAAAAAATGATCATACGTATAAAATGGTTAGTCGTAAATCATAATACAGTACTAATTGTACGAGATAAGTAAACTGTACATACCTATAAAAAATAATTATTTGTTTGATCTTGATATTGATATTGAATTACTATTGTTTGGTTTGACTCTTGTTCTGCTGTATGCCTCAGAAGTAAGAGGGCAAATTGCAAATCAATCTGTTTGCTTTCATGGCCGTTGCAATAAGACACGATGTTTTTACACAATATATTTACATTTATACTTTATTGGGTATGCTGCACTATTTCAACGATATAATATTTCATTTTTATTGAGCTGAAATTGTTAACTATAATTACAACACGTGCAAATAGCCTGAACATAGCTTATTACAGCTAAAAAAGGTCGTAATGTTCTCATAACTAGATAAAATTTAGACTTATTCATTTTGGATGTAAAAACATAACAGTCAATCTGTATTCAAACTATTTCAAATGTAAATTCTTAGCGACTCACGTATTATTTCCAAGAATTTCTGAAACCACAACTGCACCTTTCCACAACTACACGAAAACACTGTATAAGAGTGTTAAAACTGCAATACTTATTACATCTAATAATAGTTATTGTTCAAAGAAATATTACGGCATTTACTCTATTTGTGTTGATGGCATTGAATGTAAACATCGGTGACGTGATCATTGTCTCCGGCTAACGCGCTTGTTTATACCTGTTCTATCTCGATGTTTTGAAATTATATCATAAGCAGACCATACACCATTTACTTATCATCTACTATTTAGTGGACCGCGGCTGTCCGCACTCAGAATTACTGGTCGCTTTTGATTGAATCAATGTCAACAAGCTTTAAGTATCTTTAGCTCTCAAAAGGGTATAGAAATGATTGGAGAACAATTAAAACAGAATACGGTTCTCAATTTTATTGTCTTGCAGTGGAACTCGTCGTTTTCTCATTTAATCCCCTTTAATTTCCCTTTACTTTTGAATCTCTCTGTTCTAAGTCTATAAAACGACAAACAAAACCTATAATTGGATGAATGAATGATGTTATTGTGGATAGTAATTAATTGTTTAATTCTTAGCCGTACGATACATCTTTTGTAAATAAAGGTGCTAATAATGGTATTTTAGTGCCATTCATTAGACACGACATAATGTGTACAGCGACACGCGAAGTTGATTATCAAAGAGTAAAGATTGTCTGTCACAGGAGATCGTACGATGCGGCCTTAATAGCGGCTCGGGTAACATTACGACTACCTTGCTAGATACATCTGCGGCGGAGTCTGCACGCTGCATGAATGCTAAGTGACATTTCTTCCGAAGAGACTGTATTTTTAAGCGTTATGTTGTTGCTCTAGCCAAACCCAGTTTTATAGTTCCATGAGAACAATTGACGTATCATGGCGTGCGATGAACCACCCAGTACGTAATTAAAGTGGCTACACGATTATTTCGTGTGCGTCGTCCTTGTAACAAATACTAGCTCGATGAATCAATTGAGAGCTCGCTCGCGATTATTAACATAAAATAAAAACTGATGTAGCTACTGTACGCAGGCGCCAGCCGCGTCCTTTGTACGGCAATTAATAAGCGTCAGCTCGACACATACCTATCCTGTTACGACTACTAGCAGTGCAGCAATTGCTCCGAGTACCAACTTTATTGCCGGCTTTTATATTGCAGTAACTAGTTGTCACTTAAATAAGGAATCAGTGAATACGTGTGAGCATTTATTTCCGTCTTTCCTACAGGTTTGTACATTCGCTGACATTATGTGACAACATTATAATAGGCCGATGTAATTGATACTATATATCAGCCACATTCAAGAAATAATGACCGTGCTTTGGGATTATGAACCTTAATTCAATGACTAACAGTTCAGTTTACATCACATTCAAATTACTTTTAGGCCCTTTTCGGTAATATTTGTCATTCTAAAATGAACTTAAACACATGTTGTCAAAGTTGATAATTGCGTAATTAGTAATAACGTTTAATTCTCTTTCCAGATTGGCTTTAGTATAGTCTAAGCACGTTTCGAGTGATTGTTGGGCGCCGAAACCACCGGAAGGATGTCCCAGGAGCGCGCCGCGTGCGCAGCATATAGCGCAGCTTCATTAGCAACAGTTCGACACTCGCGGCCCGATATATCCCTGCATGCATTTATATTCGAGCGATGTAAAGTAACAGGATTTTATGACATCAGGACGGCTCATAAACGTAAGCACCTGTGGAGTTAACTGGGCCACACCTTCACGTAATACAAGAAACAGCTTTATCTTCAAGTAACAATATAAAGAAAACAAAAATTTTAATAAAAGATAAAAACTACAATATAAAATAAAAGAAGAATAAACTAAAAGCACCACATGAGTAGAAAAGAAACAATGTAGTAATAACTCATATGGTGCGACAGATGGTTCACCTACAATGGGATTAAAAGCATCAAACAAATTAACTTTACGGCAACTTGTAGTTGGGTATTGTGGAACATAATTGTCGCTGGCTGCACAAAGAAGTGTGGCGACCGGCATATGGCATACCTACTGCTTAATTATATAGCAAAGATAAAACTGAACTGTGAGGTTTCTTTGTGTCATGTACCAATCTGACATCAGGTGCATCAGAATAACACTCACAGACGTCCGACCGCAGTATGGTAACTTTTTTAACGGCTCTCTCCGATTTAAACTGTACCGTGTTCCAAATTACAGTAAACCTGACGTATAAAATTTGTATTACGTTTATTCTTGCAAGTACGCTAAGTTCTGAGTAGATATGTCTCTATGACAATGAAGTATCGTAGCCTGAGACAAAGGACTATCTGAGGTCGCTTCTTCCAAACCATTCGTTCTAAATGAGACAATACCTTTTACTTCGACCTCGCCAGGTTCATCGGCTATGTCTAGACTAATAGCCTTCGTGTTAGCTTGACATAATAACACCAAATGGGCATTTCCAAGTCGCGAGCTTCTTCAGACTTTCAACTAGACTTAATTTATTCAACCTAAAGATACCTAATTCTAAAACAAAAACCTACAAGGGAAAAAGTGAGCCAGACAGTCAGGCTCCCCGTTTCTTTGACTTGAAAAATATCTGTGAATTAGTATTATTTAATGTGCTTTATTTGCTTTGAATAAAACTTTGAAACAGCTTTAGGACATCCATCTTTAAGACGTTTATTTTCGTCTGCATACCCAAAGGTTCCTACTTAAGCATTAGGATTTAGGTTGAAGGTATATGTCTAGTTACAAATACGTACTAACATATTATAAATATGCATCGTCTCTAGCTTGAAGCGTAGGTATACGAAGCGTTATTGTTATGATAATATCAATGTTTTCATCTGGGTAGCCATAAAGCTTGGCCGAGAAAGGAAATCGAGGCCGTGCGAATCGAGCGATTCCTTTAATATTTGGACGTGTCAAGGGAGGTATTAAATTTTAAATTATTATGAACTATGAAACGATCTGTCTACAGTTCTGCACGGCATAGATAAATTATTTTATTAGATACGACCACACGCAGACTGACAGTTCGGCGAACCCACACGGCCCGTTTAGCCGTACTATGTGAGTATGTGTCATGGTGATGTGGTGTGTTGATTGTTAACCTACGGGATCCTCGAGACATTCCCAGTAAATGGCAATCAAATTCATTCTCTTTATCGTCAATGACATCAATGGTAAATATATTCTGACGGATTTTTGTATCTAGAGTCCATCTAGTTTACTGTTTTATTAGCTTTATATCTATACTTAATATATAATATTATAAAGCTGAAGAGTTTGTTTGTTTGTTTGTTTGTTTGGTTGAACGCGCTAATCTCGGGAACAACTGGTTAGAACTGTAAAAATCTTTTTGTGTTAGATAGTCCATTTATCGAGGAAGGCTTTAGGATATATAACATTACGCTGCGACCAATAGGAGCGAAGCAGCAGTGAAAAATGTCACAAAAACGGGGGAAAATATTCAATACTTGAAAGCTTCCGTTGCGTGCGCTGCGTAAACGGTTCGAGTTACCCAAAATATATGTCTGAAAGAATTGTTCCTCTTTAAATGTTCTAAAAAAATGTCTGCGACAGTATATGTCTATCTTTTAAGATTGACTCACTATAACCTTTTTTAAGGTAATCATTTGGTCGAAATTAATGCATTATTGCCAATTATTTGCTACAGAGTTTTATCAACATATAAAATTATCATTTACGCAGAAATACTTTTTTTTTAAAACTTCTTAATCGCTGTCATAATAACAGAAATTGACGCGGACGAAGTCGCGGGGATCAGCTAGTAAACTATAAAGCCATATTCGTTAAGTAAAGAGTCTTAAATAAAAAAAAAGGTAAAACTTAAATATAAGGCGTAAAAGTAAGCAGCAGCATTCCACTTCAATTTAACTTTTTTAACCCAAGGAATTACTATTTTGAACGCACAAGTGCGAGTCTCACGCGTGAATTTTGCTGACCGTCACGGTTAATTTCTCTAAAACTTACTTAATTGTGCATCAGAAAAAAATTGTCTCATAGGTACATTGATGTTGATGTCCAACTAGGAAATTGAAAATTATTATTTTGAAGACAAATGACCATTGGACCACTTGTCCTTTTACTTTTCGGAAGGGAACTTTAAAAATGATGATAATGGTTCATGATAAAAGGGCAGAAATAATAAGTTTATAGCTTTGTACAGTGATTAGTCAAACGGCAATGATCATAAATAACAATTTTTGCTCGATAGAATACTATCGATAGATATAAAATCTATGTGTTGCATGGTAGTCGATAATTAACATCACGTAAGAGAAGCTACACAACGTTCCGATCGTGATAAAGCATGTTTGCAAACCGAGCACCTATCGAGTACTCCACTCACACATATGCAGATAACTTATGACGTGACGGAAATACTGGATTATAATACTGATTCCGAACTCTACTGACACGTATCATACAACAGATGTTTCTGAAACCATTCCTGCATGACCGATATTTAAATCTAAGTGTGTAAGGAATTGCTTTAGTGTTTATATACAAAAACCTTTTATCGTTTTGAAGTAGCAACATCATAGTTTTAACTTGTTTTAGAAACCATTAAACTCTAACCTTTGTGATATTTTTTACTGAATTTCGATTGGTGCCTGACTGGCTGTGATCGCCAAAAAAGTTTCTTAAAGAATATTGTTATTAGTTTCACTTAACTTTTTATATGAAAACCAATTAAGACTGTGTTTAGAAAGGAAGCGAGTACCAATACGCGATGTGATGCCCGATGATTGTTGTTTTTTATTTCGCGTATCGCTTGACGCTTGCAGTATAGTTCTTATAAGTTTAAGACAACTTTAGACAAAACCACGGTATATCGTGCAGATGGTAAGACGAGTTTGAAGTTTCAAAAGAGCCTGCGAAAAACGCTAGAGAATAGTCGCATTTAGCGGGCCGTGGGCTAACAGGCTTACATCTTTTCAAGCAGACGGCTAGCTAGCGGGATTAGTGGCGCTTATACTTGTCATTTAACTTTCTGTTAAGTCAAAGTCCATTGGCGCCTCACCCTCGGCGAAGACGGGTCCTCCCACGCGAGTGCAGCACCGGCCGCGGTGCACTACTGCCCACGACATGCGCCCCGCGCCCGCCACGCTTCTAAATCATCAACGAGCACTCTAATATATTCCTCAGAAAAAGCTCCGGCGCACAATGTATGCTCACTATTTACATAAAATTTGATTCTACCTATATGAAAATTGATCATACTTTAGTCACTTTACTCACGCACATCGATTAATTAAATAACCTTCCGACAAATAATTAAATTTTAAACTATGAACGCGTAAAGTAACATATTTTTCGTAGTTAAAATCGAAACCACACGGTTTTGTGCTTTCAACGTTAATTACATGAAATCAAAAAGTTTTGTTGGAAAATATCAGTTTCATTTTAATGGCGATACATTTTAATTAAGGCAATTTTAATATTAACACATGTTGCGACTTGCGATGTATAAATGTTTTATGGGTGTTTTATTTTGTAAAGGTGGTAAATGCTTTAAATATTATCTAACAGATATACGAGATATTTGACTGTGATATAATAATAGGAGATAGTAATATGACTAATTGGTGCCCGTCAAAGAACAATAAGTATTACGAAATTGCTATTCTATTGACTCTGTATACTATTTATTTCGTGTCCGTTCGTAATATATATTATTTTATTTTCTAGTTGAGCCGGTTTGCGTAACAAGCAAACCAGTGGCTGTCGGCGCAGTTGTTTATTTTTAATTGATAAATTAAAAGTACATCAATAAACAATGGTTACTTGGTCTCATAATTACGTCACTTGTTTATCCAGTGGCTAATGCGAGTCAAATGCCTTAACCTCGGATTGCATAACGTTTATTTCTTAATTATTATGTAAAGATATTTTCTAATTGCCAGGACAATCTAAAAGCGAGTTTGCTAATTATCAAGGTACTGTATGTTGGAAACATGTATTGTACTTAATAAAACTTAATCTAATTTATTTAGAAAGAAATGCTTTTAATTTAAACTGTAATCTTTTCCATATCTAATAACACTTTAATTCAATTATAGATTTTTAATTAGGTACGCTAACACAGTACGCTAACAATATCCAAAGCTAACGATTTATTCGTCCGAACATTCGAGATTCTGGACACAATAACAAAACAATAGAATTTACTCAATTCATAAACAACAAATAATCTGTTATTACACAAATGTTGTTTATATTAAACATATTTGTTTCAAAATATGTATATGCAGGTATATCAAAATATTCGAGGTATATTTTATAAATAATATTTATGTACGTCATTTGCCAGAACAGTGCGTTTTCGAACCGCAATTAAACAAATATATATATTTATTACAAATATAAATATATAATAATATATATTATAATAACCTAATTTCCAGATATACGTATTTAAACGAAAGTGCATATTTTACACTTTTTGTTAAGTGTAAAAGACGTATTATTTTTGTTCGGGACAAAAATAAATCCTGCTCTAATGATCCCTTTCTTATCAGTTGTAACTAAATATCCATTGTCACTTATCTGATGGTAAAATTATGCAGCACTAGAGCATTTGAAATGTATGGTCGACTTATTTTTATTCCATTGCATCTTCACAAGTTAAATAATCTTCATCTTTGACCTCTGCAAACAAACCCAAACTATGAACAGAAATATTATTCCTCAAAAAGGCCGAGAATAGTTAAACTTTAATTCTAAAAGAGGAAATTGGCATTGGCCTCAAGTCAAGAACATTTTTATATTAGAAAACAATATAATAACTTTCATTATTAGATGTAGCTGATAAACCAAACGGATATTATATCGACTTGCGAAATGAAATAACTTTTTGCTCAGTGTATGCACGACCCCTTTCATTACGGCTAACCAGTTTCTACCAGCATACAATATTACTAGCTATCCAATCAAAATTTTATTGATATGATAAATTACTTATCGATTTATTTAAAATTTCGGTTCCGGTAATAAATCGAGAACGGCATTCGGAAATGAGATATCGATTTTCGTCCCCACTCCAGCTTTTGGGGCATTATTAACAAATTTGGAATTGTGCCCGACAAATGTCAATATTCACCTTTTCAAGTACCACCCTTTTCACCTAAACTGTTGGGTAAAATGCTGTCATAGGTCAGAGCACATGTCCTTTTCACCTCTCACGGAATACCGTTATGAGTGGGTATGACACACAATTAATAAATTTGCATACATTAAATAGATGATTATAATCTAACATAACATAACATTTTATCATTATAATCTATATATATAAAAATGAATTGCTGTTCGTTAGTCTCGCTAAGACTCGAGAACGGATGGACCGATTTGGCTAATTTTGTTATTGAATTATTTGTGGAAGTCCAGAGAAAGTTTAAAAGGTGAATAAATATGAAAATGCTCGGAATTGAATAAAAAAAGCAATTTTATTTTTTCTTCTATTTAGGCAGTACGTAGTCTGCCGGGTCAGCTAGTTTATTATGAACATTGTGTAAACGTCTAACCTGTTTATTATTCGGCAGTTCTGGGTTAACTTGACGGGAATACCTTCCGATGGTTACCTTATACGGTTGAATAAAATCTTGACAGTCTTCTGTACTAGCGAATATTATGATAAGCGCTGTATTTAGTTAACAGTATACCAATCTAACCTAAGATCCTAATTTAGCACATATTATTATGAACCACCGCACGTCACAAACAGGTGTTAGGTCTTAGGAAGAAAAAACCACATAGTGGGGGAAGTAACTCTGTCTATCGCTTTCACGAATAAAAAACTTACGTATGTGCTAATCTTGGATCCTAAGCAAGGACAGTTCCGAAATTAAACCACTAAAAACAACATCCACACGAGCAGAGCTGCGGGCAAAAGCTAGTTACGTATATTTTGGGGTTTATTCCGCTATCACAAACAAAGTTAGACTGCCCCAGCATATATTAATCATTTTAATCACGATGCAGTTGGAAATAGGAGTCGAAAACGCTCCGTTTCTGCGCTAATCGATTTGCTCCAAAACTTTGAGTTATAAATAAACCATCGGCCATATGGCTTACGCCGCGTTGTTAAAATAGGGAAATCTTTCACTTACAACCTACGAATGCTTAAAGGCGTTAGATTTAATACGTTAAAATATATTGTGCTCTTCTGTATATACATAGATAGAGCGATTTAAAATTAAAACGAATAGTACTATTTTACCTTTTAATTTATGCCATTATGGAAAAATATTTGTAGTAGGTCTTAAACATCACTCAATATTGCCTATTAGGTATGAACGTAGCTCAGTATTGAAACCCTATTGGAGTAATGATTCAATAAATTAAATTCAATAAGTTATTTCAAAGAATTATAATAAGAGGACAAAAAATATCAATTTTCAAAAATAAAGATGTCATAATACCGAATAATAAGTACTGAGTAATAATTATATTCGGTGGTTTGTTTGTGGTCTATCACAAATGATTTATTTGTGCGTACCAAACTACCAATGCTTATTACTTAATTGTAATAAAATATGATTGGTTTGTTTATCATATCAGTGTTATTTGTATTGTAAATGTTGTGCTACTTTAGGTAAATATCGGCACCAAATAGACAATGTTATCTTGGGTGAGGAATATCTGGCTAGCCCCGTTCCACGGTCGACGCCCTTGGCAACGTGGGACGCGAACGGGCGCATGCATTCATTATTATAATTGATATAGATTGCTTAGAAATCTACAAATTATATGAAAATAAACAGAACCACAGGTAAATATTATAATACCTTATAATCAAGACACTCTATAATTGTATGTGCGAACTAATGATTTACCGGTCTGTGTGAGTTGTAACACTTTCTTTAACTAATAACATATTTTCATGACTTCTTAGAATGTTATTTCGTTGAATGCGATTGTTATTAATACTGGGTGCAGTGTTAATTGAAGTGTAATGCTGAGTTAAGTTCGTACGAGTACATAGTTTTCATTTAGCGTGGCGTACCATTTGTTTGGAGAGGCGTCGTAAAAGGACTAAACGAGTGAGTGACAAAGCGAACGCGTTACATTCTCGACGCATGAGCCGTGCAGCCGCGCCGCGCCGTGCGCCGCCATGCCGCCGTGCGCCGTACTGCGAGAACGAGCCGCGCTCTATAAATAGTTCCCTATAAAAATACAACATCTTCTGGGAACTTCCGCATAAAGCAAGGGACTCACAATTTATTGACTTTTTTTTCGCGCACCCCACCATACTGTTCAAACAAGTTTCTATTTCTCTATGCAAGACGTTGATGATGTTAAGTATAGATATTTTTTACAGGAATTGTGAAGATACACACCGTACTTTGTTTGTGTTTGATGTTTTCCTGGAATATATTTAATTTTTAAATTCATTAATAATTAAATTATTTTATGTCTTCACTGTTTCTTAATTTTCAGTTTTCATATTTTTTTCCTTTTCCCTTAAATTGGATGTCGAAATTGTTGTTGTGAGCTTCCTTACTAGAACCATCGTTTAGAGTTAAAAGTATATAAGTATCTGATCAAACAATTCATTAACTTGTTCTCAGTAAAATAAACTGGGCGATAAATCACAATCACCACACAGGATGTTAAATTATCATTATCAGTTTCAACCTCCAAAATCGGAAGCCGCCGTAAATTCTAGACTTTACGCAACTTCAGATTGTGATCACAGTACTATTCACCGCGATACAAGTTATTTGTTAGATGGTGTACGGCTGTTAGCTCCCAAACTTTCTTCAAGATACCAAGTTAAGTTGTTTGAATTAATACAAATCCATTGATCTGATGTATTCGGCGAGTGAGTCATGTAGACGCACGAGGCTCTCGGCGGAAGCGGCTTCCGGCAGCGAGCATGGCTCGTGGCTCAGCGTGACGATAAGACTACGTGTTGTGTCGTTATTGTTGTTAGACAACACGCCAGCTGCCGACCTACCTACGTAACGTACTCCGATTCCCCGGCAAAGCAATCTAATTTACGACGGAAACAGAAAAGCTGAGGTTTCCGCGTTTCCAGACTTCTTTAATTTCCCGCTTTGAAAAATTCAATATTACTTGAGTCTTATTTCAGCTCAGTTTATTAGCTTATTATATTACGTAACTACGACTTTTTGTCTTAAATCCTGCGATAACCAAATTTTTTTCTTACAGTTTTCATAGCGCACGCTTCTACGGTCATTTAATACTCAAGGCCCAACGGTTTATAATGGAAATGGTTATTTTGATTTAAGTATCGTTATATCAGCTTATATATTATTTACATGTTAATAATGAATAATGTGCGAGTACTACTGCTACTGGCTAGCGGCGTGCGGGTGCGGCGTCGCATCGACGCACTGCGCTTATCTTTAGACCTAAGTAGGCACACTGTTTATTTATTTGCATGGTAACATGACAACGGAAATTAACTGCTGTACTCGGTATGATGGCGAAGTCAGTGATCCATCATCGAAGCTGACGTTTTAACTCTTGTTTAATGGAACATTTCCTGTGAACTGTGCGCGGACGCATTTGCTCCGATTGTCGACACTTGGGTCAAGGGTTGACCTTTTATTGTTCGGCTATCGATAAGCGAGGCGCCGCTGTCACGACGCATCACTAATGTAAGGCTATTATGCTTGAAAGCTCTTTCGCAACTAAAATGGAAAGTTGCAAAAATCTTTTATAGGTATTTCAAATCATCTTGCCGTTGACCGCTGTGTTTGCAAAGTCGTTGATTGCTTTAACTGTTTTGTTTACGCTTGGTCAGCTAGGGATTTTTCTATTCCTATTTTGTGTAATATATTTAAAAGGTTAACCCAAATGACATAGATAAAGTAATCACTATCAATTAATAAGCACGTTGCTCATTAGGTGCGATACGAATGCGTCACGTCACCCCCGTGATATACGCAGGTTTCCCTCAGACATTCGTCTCCTCGTAATCCTCGCAAGGCAGGGCGGAAGCTCGCGTGGTTCGCTGCCATACGCCGGACCCCCCAACCCTGCCGGCCGCTCCCGCGCACCCGGCCATCTCCCTCGAGGTGAATGAACGTCTTACAGCGGATTTCTATTATGTATATTAGGTATGCTCAAGCTATGACACAATTAGATGAAATACGATCTACTTTATTGATTTAAAAAGTATTATTTGAAACCTTTAATCGGTTGGTTCTCCAGTTATTGCAGAATTAAACTAAAACTAAGATCTTGATTTCTTCATCGTAAAGATTTCGTCATAAAATAACAAACGACAAAAGTTCCGAAAAGTTATAAATAAATTAAGCAAGTGAGTCAGTGTTGTAGAAACATTAATACTTATTTGTTGTCGGTTTAGTGCAGAGCGAACACGGAGCGTGTAGGGGCCAGGGCGCTCCCTAGCCGGCCGCCACGGGCAGGGCAGTGACTCATCCAAAAGTCAGCTGTGCTTCCAACATTTTGACAATCAAACCCCACTTTATGCGCCTAAAAGCATTTAAATAATATTTGACTGCATTTCTAATTGAACCTCTAACAGTATCAACATTCGAGTCCATTGTTCAGAATTTCAGATGACTGTTATTGATTTGAGCATTACTGTTACACTCCACGTAATCAGTGTTTGATTTAACAACGTAACAACTTTCAAATAGGTAGGTTTTCAACTGACCGCTGAAATGATTTTGATCTGTATTTGATTCACTGCGTAGTTTGCGTACACCTTACACCTAGATATTAAACGCTAAATAGAACCTTAAGTAAGTAAAGCAAATATGATTTTCAACGAAGTTACATAGAAAATGAAATTATTTTCCCAGCTAACAAAATAGATTATTTTAGCGTTATTGCAAACGTTATTAGATTTTATGCAGCAAGGACCGTTATTACAGGACGTTGGCGCGCCGCTGCAAAGGTCTTGAAAGTGAAGCAATTTCCGGAAACTGTCACTCAAAATTACTTGTCAGTGTCTCGCTCCGTAATATTACAAATAGTAAATATGACATTTTTATAAACAAGAAGCTATAAACGGAACAGTTCTTTTGTTTCATTTTTGTTTTTTCGAGTTATTCCTGGAGGTACCAGTCGGATTATGTATGATAACCTGATTCAGGAGCGATAGTATAAATAGGAAAGCAGTCCCAAGCTATTTACTCCAGGTGCGCTGACGTAGTGGTTATTGATACATTATGATCTACAAAAAGAGTCCACTAGTACATAGTCTACATAAGTCACAAGGTGGCAAAATCGTTCCGCGCAAAACATGAAAACTCATGAAACTAAAACAACTGGGCGAAGTCGCAGGGGAGAACTAGTTAAAGATGGATAGGTTACATGAAAACTTACGCGATATACAGTCTTGAAGAATTTTTAAAGAAAAGGTGACAACACAGTTCAGACACTGTCTGTGTTAAAACAGTTTTAATCCTAGTTAGAGGATGTAAGTCACAAAAAATAATAATACTCTTCTGTAGTTATATACAGAGGAAAATATCTCGTATGACCAACGTGAAGTCCAATTGTACGTTATATAAATGAAATTTAAATAAAATAACATTACTAGGCTAGTTTTGGATTTCGCCGCGGGCTAAAAGTAACCGCTCTCTTTTTGTACCGTTGTGAATACACTACCATGAAGTGATTGGCGACTAATGGCGACCGATGTCGTCAAGATACGAAATAAGTTACCCATCAGAATCTATTTATACCAAATCATGTATGTTATCTATAAGAATGACCAATGTCTTCGATTCAGGGTCAATGTGATTTGGGTTAGCAAAATGTAGTACGTCATATTGCCGTTTAAATAATAAAGGATAAACCACCATTTATAGGTATATCGACGACAGTCTTTAAAGTAAGCTGGAAATATTGAGTTGACTTGTCTCTCAAGCAAAAATAAAACAAACCTGTAATATCTAACCGCAAGGAAATAACGTTTACAAAGAATCTCCTGACACTTCTACTAAAAATGCAAGTTGTACGCAGATGTAACGCGATATTCAGACGCAAATTTATGATATAGATAAAGATTGAAAATAAGAGAGCAGTAGTTGTTATAACTGTAGAAGAAACTGTTGAAAATTTACGTTAAAACGTCCAGCAGTTCTCTAAGGAGGCTGCAGAGATGTTGCTTGCGTCAGGCCGTCAAAACTACAATTTGATATTTGGAAATTTCGGAGCCGTGCAGCTCTGCATACAAGGCATCCTTAGAGGATATCAAGGTAGCATCCAACATGGAACTCAATCATAATAAATAGACAGGGATTAACAATGACTATTTTAAATTTTCAATGGTCTACGTTGTGACACAATACAGAAAGAGATTATGTTTGAAAGTTTGAACGAGCTAATCGCCAAAAAAATTTGTCAGATTTGAAAAATCTTTATGCATGCGTTAGACTTATTTTTGATTAAGGTTAGATATAGGCTTTTTAACATCAGATTACTGGCCTTGGTAGAAAAGCAAAGCACGTGAAACCGCGGGGGCTGTATTATATGGGCATGTATACATGGAAATTTAAAATGGTAGCGTTTTTGAAATCCCTAAGCAAAATGTTTTCAGTCAATATAAGCAGGAAATGGTTCGAAAACAGTCAACGTAGGAACGAAATAGACTGTATAGGTAACTGAAAGAAATACTAACAATGCACGAATCCGCGGTCTGCGTTGCACTCGCTACCCGGTCATATCCAGTAACATATCGAATATCAGCGACTTTTCACGGCGGCGTTAGCAAAGTAAGTAATTAATATTATTATTATAGAGTTGCATGTTATTATCCCAAATAGCCCGAGGTGTAATGGATTGGTGTGAATGGATTAAATAATACGCGCCCACGGCTCTGCGGCAGCTCACTGGTTATTTTAATGCAATCTTTTTGTAACTACCGTTGGGTTTTCGGTGAAAATTGGAAATGTTTTATATTATAATGATGAATGATTTTGAATGTAAAATCATTTGCTATTTGAATCCGTCTGGTCATTCAGCTGTGGAAATGAATGGTGAAACAAATATCATACGATGTTATTAAATAACGTACTCTGTGATTATAGTTGCTAATCTAACTAGTTAGTAATAATGAGAACTTTGTTATTAAGTACATAGTTGTACCTACCATAATAATGTCATCTAGTTTTATTTTTCTATTACCAATTATGTAATGATGAAACTGACCATTAATTATCTAAATGATTGGTCAGTCCCTGTGAAGGTTTTATTCGCTAGTAAATTAAGACAAATTGCGAACGCCGACATGTCCGTGGTTTTAGTTAATGGAAGTGATAGCACACACAGATTATGTCTGACCACAGTCCGTGTGGTGGGCGCCGCTAGCAAAATGAATGAATTATTTATTCGTATTTACTGAAAATTGATGGAAGTTAATTTCGAGGTATATTTTTTTGTTAATTACCTCGACACTGATAATAAACAGGCTATTTTGCGAAGGATATTTTGGAAACAGTGTGCAGCGGAATGTCCTTTCAGGATGGATTTAATACTAATTAGTTCGTTTAGCGACAATAATATTAGAGATGGATTCAATAATGAAGAGAAATATATTTTTGTTGTGTAAGAATATTTTAGGGCCAAAAGAATTTAGTGATTGAAAACCACAAAAGGCCTTAAAATCCTGATATCATGAATATGCCTATGGTTAAATGGACCTGGTGGGGGCGTATTGCCATGATTTGAATTTAATAGAAAACACGAAGTTTTTGGCGGGTTGAACATTTTATCGATATATGATGCAAGTTGAAAATTCACCCCAAGAGAAATAGGTGAAAGTAAATAAGACCGAATGTTTCAATGACTTACCGACCAAGAGTATTTGGGTTCTAGTCTAGTACTAGTCTAGTAAATTAAACTGGTTGGTTGTATTTAATTTGGATCTCGTTTCCTCCACATTGCGGTGTGACTATCGTTGAGAGATCTGTATATTTGAGTTCAATTTCTCTTCCCGAACAATATTAGGTATCTATTAGGTAAAGAACATGGATTGTTTGTGGCATTTCCTTGATTATTTATTCATTTCTAAATATTTCTCCCTTTTTTGGGTCTGCTTTGTTTAAACTTAATATTAAACTAATAACTAATTTTTATGAGCTCTCCTCATGTAACTAAAGTAGTTTTTCCAAAGTTTTTCTTTCTTTTTTTTTGCTTAGCCTTCATTGTTAAATCAATTTCTGTGTTTTTGTTTTAATAAGTCACATATTTACATAAGTTAAAAATATTCGAGTAAAATAATGCTGAAAATCTAGGCATAAAATCATGCGTAGATTACGATCTTTATACATAAGATATAATATGTATAGAGTGTTCCGTACCGGTAAAGAGTTGGCAATATCTAGAGCTAAGCTAAGCATGGTTAGTTTAGCATCTTCCCAATTATTAAATAGGTCGCAGTTTCGAGCGCTCAGGTAACTTCGTCCATCTTCGCTTCTAAACTTAGTCTTTTCATACTCCAGTCAACACTATTATGATCAGTTTGTACACGTTCGTAGTTTGCTTAACTTAGCTCCTAAAATTGATCTGAAATTAGTAAATTGATGAAGTTATCAATTTTGGGGAGTTATATAAGTTTGTAGGGCGTTCCCTTTGCGGTTATCAGCATTGTCTGTATCTTTGTGAACTCATGCCAAATTGCCAAAGCTACGAGGAAGACAACTGTACTAAACTACTAATAAACATTCATGTACTTCTACATTATTTTATCAAAGAACTTAACGTACGATAGCGTAATTCAGACTTTGAGTAGCCTAACGCTTCATGATATCAAAAACTTTTGAATAAGTATGTACTAATGGTATAATATGTAACCTATCGGCGTTTTAGTACTTGGTCCAAGTAGTTTGTATCGTTGAACTATTCACAGCTTAATTGAGCTTTCCCAGATTAGAGTGGAGAGCTTCGAGAACCGATTTCGTATAAATTCCGTCCCCCATAGGTCTGAGACTGCGATGACGAATCCGTTGTGGTATTGCACCCCTAGTCGATTGTTTAGGGCAGTGGGGGTATATTTTGGCGACTCACTGTCTGCCACACAAATATAATATGTATGAGGCTTAATAACTTTTACTTAGTCTTTATATTCAACTTTCAGATAGAATACAAACTGCTATAAACCAAATAAATGTTCTTTCAAATTATGCGCTTCATATCTTAGCTCAAGTTCACTGTTCATATAATATAAGAAGGATGTCTAAATAGTGCAGCCATAGAGGCCACTGTGCGCCCAATTACTTATATATTACGTTAGATGCTGGGTTTCTCGTTACAAAGGATGACATCTCGCAAGGCGATACAATCAGATTATGATGACCTAATTCGTTCAGTTTCTCTACTTATGGTTACGAGCGCTTTGTATAGCGCCGTAGCTACAAGTATGTATGTTTAGTTTGCAAATACGTGTTCAGTGTTCATCCTAGGTGTAAGCTTTGTTTGTGGCCAGTTAGCCACCCACTACACAGGAAATGCTGTTAGGTAACAGTTAAATGGCGATAGGTATGTTTTCATTTTATCGTTTCTAGACGTGGTTCGCCATGCTTGCAGCAATTAGTCAAGCTAATAAGCAAGGGATAGTTCAAGCGCCTACTTTCACGGTTTTTGTTAGTTCTTGTTTACCGAACTCCGAATCAGCATAACAAAGCTGGCTGAACGTTGATAATGATAATCAAACAGCATGTTATTTATTTACCAAACGATAGTAAAGACCCTACAGATACGTTTACCATCGAGTACTACTAGTAAGGATTGAATGGATAGGCCGAACCTATATTTACTCAGAATTTAATAGAAACTTTCTTAGAACCATTTCGCTCAACATTTGATTCCATCCATATTGCTATCACGAGTAGGGACGAGATCAAAAATGTACAATACCTTCGAAATAGTTCGGATACATGAAATATTCAATAATATATGCCATCGTAATACGCTTTGTGTTAGCAATGCTTTAAATATTTCACGGGATTTGGGGATTCAATAAAGTAGGCCATGGCTTGGTATGTTTTATAATAAGTTGGTACATCTGGCGTGCTTGTCAATTGGTCACGCGGCCCAACTAGGTTTATGAACTGAGTAAAATGATTGCGCCATCTTAGTTATAACAGCTGTTTTATTCATAAGTCACTTTGTACTTATATCCCGTTCGATCATATTTTGCATGGCAGATATTATATTCAACTTTTCAGTGTACTTACAATACAATATACATAGGTACTGTATATGCAATTCCCTTAGACTCCCTTCTGAAATCCGCACTTCGCTTTAATTTTCGTGTCAGTGATTTTGTAACCAGTAGGTACTCAAGTACCTACCCACCCTCGAACGTCCAACGCTTAGAGAGTTGCAAGAATATCATTTGAATAAACGAGACACCCACAGAATAGTTAAAATGTGATTGGATTACAAAATAAAAGCTAGTCTCGGAGAATGGAGAATCGGTGCCTAAGTACTAACTTGTACCGATTCAATCTGTAGATAGTTTAGAAATGCTTATTAAATGGTGCGTGTGTTGTTTGAAAATATAATAAGGCCGCGATAAGAGATTTCTAGTAAATGAGTGGCTCATTTGTTGACATTTCCATAACACACTACAAAGAACAGGCAGAGATGACAAATACCGGATGACGAGTATTAGTCTTCATAATCGTGGTTCATAATCACCTGGTTATAAATTGTGTTTTCTAATATTTTTAAATATTATTGTAAATGAAATAGCACCTACTTACTACTTTCAATTTAACCTACAGAAACTGTCTCTACTGTTTTGTTTAAAAATACAAAACATTTAATGTACGAGTACCTACCTAGATAGCTTGTATTGAACTTGCCGTTCAGAGGTGTCGGCAGGTAAGTAGGTACTTGTTAGGTGTTAATTAATACTCGAAATTAAGCTAGCTTAATACTTGATTGGCGCTTTAATCAAACTATAGGTCCTGCTCGTACAAGTACCTGTTAGATTTTACTTAGAAACATTACTTTTTTTAACAAGTTTATCACATAAAGTGTTAAAATTAGGACCAAAACAATAAATAAATAATTTATTAACATCTAATCACAACAAGAAATACGAACACTTACCAGGGTCCAGATATCACGCTCCAAGATTTTGATTAGCAAACATTTCCAGTCTATTTGCACATACAATACATTATTTGAAACAAAAGTAACGTCCAACTATTATTTTTCACTGTAAATTTATTCACGAATTATAAGAGGCTCGATGATAGAACGTGCACATTCCGTCGATAAATATGCACGGAGAAGATCAGTCCGTATGCGTACGTCCGTGCCGAGACTCTGCCGCCGGTATCATACCAAACCGATACCTAAGCCTAACTCGCGTCCGTACTCGCGGGCTCGCGTGTAGGCGGAAGCGTGAGTTTGTACTTTGTGTAGGGGTACCACGCAATTGTACGATAGCATAGCCTCTGCGCGTTAGAAGACGCACTCAGCGACATCTATGTACAGGGTGACGCATAATGTCAACACAACACTAACCTTAAAATGCAATGCACGTCAGTTACAACGCCATCTATGATGTACGCACATGACTGATTCCGCACGCAGAAGATATTATGATGAATTTGATGAGTGCGATCAACATGTTGTCCAAAACTAAAAACAGAGGGCGCTAGTAGTAGCCCTGGTAATGTAGTTTTAAAAAATAACAATTCTAGGTACTATGTGTACAATATAGTGTCCATGCATTTTTAGTGTTTTACATTATAACAAGAAACAAACCAAATTTAAATTAATTATGTAGAATGTAGATGGCATATAAAAGATGTCCAGAATGAGAATTGAAATTCGTAGCTAATTAATGATTGCAGCCTGTAGGTACGTTAATTATAGAAATTCATGAATACATCACCTACAACTAAGATTGTTTTTCTTTTAACCATTATGGAGTGTTAAGTAAGTAGATAGTATCTATTAAGGTTGATAGCTGTCAGGGTTCAGGATTGTTGAACTACTAAATTGGCAAGTGCTTTTCTGCCTGGTATAAAGGTAAGGTGGAAGCAGTGGTTACCTCTAGGCAGTTAGGAGACCGGCTGACTCTTCAAAATCTTCCGTTCCTTAGGACGGAAGATTTTGAAGAGTTCCATGAATGTGCGCATTTATTTAACATCATAATTTTTTGATTTGTCATAAGGCCATTCGCGGAAACAATTTTACAAACGATAACCCTTGAATAAATCTGAGACATCTTTGAAACATTTTAGGTTCAAATCTAACCAAGAGTAACACTCTTGAAAGTTCGACAACGAATAGAAAATGATAGTTGCTAGTCGAATTAACAGGCCGGTGATAAGCATCGGTGGTGCGGGAAGGCTGCTAGCGGTCAACAACCCTGCCGAGAATAGACAGGCTCCTATTCCTAACTCATTAAAGGTAGTCGGGACTTGTACTATTAAGTAATCTGTGGTCGAGCCTAGTACTGAGAAAGTCAAGAAAGGAGGAGGTAAAATATCTGTATTTTGGCGTATAGGTAGGGACTACTTACATCTAATAATATCGAACTGCCTCGTTGGCCTAGTGGTGGTAAGCGCGACTGCTACGCTAGAGGTCTTGGGTTCGATTCCCAAGTCGATCAAGGTGTTATTGGGTTTTTCTATGAAATTCTCAGTAGCAGGTCGGAGTTTGGATTTGTGCCCGGTTAGTGGCAATAGGCTCGCCCCCTATTACATGGGACCTAAACATACCGGTGAACTGTGGGTGTACATTGGTACACCTCTGCCTAACCCTTCGGGGATACAGGCGTGATTGTATGTTATGTTATGTTATATGTTATGTTAATAATATCTATTTGTGAAAATGAAATCGAGAAAGTCATCATCTCCCGAGCCTTTTCACAACTATGTTGGGGTCGGCTACCAGTCTTACCGGATTCAGCTGAATAAAGTATTTTACATGGAGCGACTGTGACCTCCACAACCCATTTAACTGGGAAACACAGTATCCCATAGTAAGACTGGTTGTCAGAATTGACTTAACGACTGCCAAAAATCTATGTATGACAGCCGGGACCCGTACTGTTTAACGTGCTTTCCGAAACACGGAGAGGTCTCGGTATGTTATAAATGGTCACCCAACCACGGACCAACCGCGGTAAGCGCGGCTTAACCTGTATTATCAGTCAAGCCGTACGGCTTACACTTAGCCACGAGCCCCTCAAAAAAGAAATCGAAAAAATATTATTAATAAATTATTTTGTTTTGAGATCAGTTTTTTTTCTTACGCCTAAACTTATCTTCGTATTTTAATCCATTAATAAAAATACAATTGCCATTACCAATTATTGGCAATATAAATTGAATAAAAGCAATAAAAGCATAAGGTCCAATAAAAAGTTATTACACTTATACAACATTATTACACAAGTTTTAACGATTTGCACGCAGACTGGCAATGAACTGGCTGACAAAAACAAAATATCGGATACGGACTTTCGGAAGACGAACAACACCACTAGGTGTTTAAAAATAAGTTATTGTTGTTACTTTCAGAATATCTAGGTGTATAAATAAAAATATGTTCAAAGATAAAACCGACGTATTAAAGAAAAATGTTATATGTGTTTATGTATATATGTGTGGATGACGCGTTCCCATAATATCATGGTAAAGTTAGGATGGTTTTTACGACTGCGATCGATGAATCTGATTTGCAAGCGATCCTGAGTGCAGGTCAGTGCAAGTCCATCCTATTTTCTGCGAATCACACTTCGATCTTGGACGGAGAGAAGACCACACGGATTTCAAATGGGTCCAAAAATATCGTCTGTATAGCTAAGTGTCTTTTACAGTATCTTACGGTAGGTACTAAATCCATTAACCTTCATATTTTAAAATACATACATTATTTTTTAAACCGATCGCTAACTGGAACACTTACCGCAGACACATAAATTTCACTTTTGCGTTTTTAGGTCTCGCTAGTGCGTACAAACTCATCGCGGCGGGTCTTAACTGTACAACATTGTCGATTAAAGATAACTGTAACTCATATAGATACATATTTTAATAACCGTAGTATCGGTAGACGGAATGACCCATGGGATCACAATTAACAGTGTGGACTGTGGGTGTTATCATGGTTATTGGTGTCATTCTGAGGACAATGCACTCGACATAAGAAAAGATTTCATTGTCTCCACCCATGTAGTTGATGCATGTCAATTGACTATTATTTAAATTGTATAACGGTAGATCATTTGACAATACCGACTTAACACGTAACCACTGTAACCAGTTATGTACCGTGTGTGAAAGAGAAGACTTTACCGTATCTAAATTTTGAAGAAAATGAATAGGTAATACCTAACCTAACATATGTATTGAAAATAATAGATTCTTCCATGGAAATGCTTTAATGGCTTATTTTTGCAAAATAAATATCGTCGGACGAATGGTACATTTCTAAAAACAATTTACGTGTTTAAGATGGAAGATATCAAGTCGGCAGTCACTTTAGTGTTCACAATTCTTGATCACCCCTACAATGCCCTACATACCTACTCGTACATATTATTATCACATTGTGAACGCCTTGCGGTAAGCAGAGAGAGGTGTTCCACTTTATCAACAGCCTTTTGTTTTTCATCGGGTTTAGAATTTAATAACGTGGTACACCCATGGCGGAGAAAAATTGGATCCTTGATCGGTCCCCTAAACGATATTTATCGATTTAGAAGGTGTTCAATATTTTAAACGAGGCATCATAATATAGAATTTGTGTCCGCGACATGCGGACGGGCGACCTTCAATACTGCGAAATGTTATATTTACTTTAGCCAATGTCATGTGGTTTCCAAGTCGGACATGTTAAGTTTGAAAACAAGTGGGGGCGAGCGGCACAAGCAACATGACAAGAGGAAATGAAGAGCCACGAAATTTTTGAAACTAAATTTGACCGCGAATTTCATGTTTGTCAACAAAATGCGAGGATCGTGCCGGCTTGTTGACATCGGTGTCTTATTAACATGTTTGTGTATCGCTTTCATACACCTATTATTATTATTCGAAATCAAGTCGTAGAAGAACATCTTTTGTATTCAATAAATGATTTTCAAGATTGATGTTTTCCACTGTCTCATAAACTAAAAAACGTGTGGAGTTTTTTTTGTTTACGGACAGGGTTTAGCTTTAGATTGGCTCAGCTGCGCCTTGTATCAGTAAAATAACCGTATCTTCTGCAGTGGGACTTACTAAATCCCAAAATATCTTATACCAAAAAAGATTTTGCAGAACTGCAGAATAAGTCCCAACCATATTTTTAAGCCTGAAGCCTTTATATGCTAATTAATTATCATAGAACTCACGTGCAAAAAGAACAAAAGTAGTGTAATCGGTGGAAGTCATAATGATAATACTGTACCTAGACAAAGGAACCTGGCACACGTGTCCACGTTAGCATCGCATCTCCGCTCTCAAGTAGTACTGGAAGTGCTTTGCGGAAATGGTAAGTGTGCGTTCATTGGCATGCACAGGCTGCGCTAAACAATGACCTTTAATTGAGTTTATATGCCGCAAGCGCCAAGGATGCGTCTCAACGCCCTGTCTTCTACTGACCATAGAAAACTACACTTAAGACAATGCCCATGTAAAATGTATCTCACTGACATCTCGTCAGTAAATTGAATCTGGCAGTGTAATATAAAACACGATCGTATTATTCGCCTTATTTTTCATTGTCAGTTGAAGTAATGTTTAGATTTCCCAGGATACCGGAGCGTTGTTGATTTATTTTATTATTGTATTCATAATTTAATGAATCATGTTTTACATTAAGTTACCTATATTAACGTAAAATTACCGATGGTATATCTCTTTTTCCGTTTGTTGATATGAAAGGTACAATTACCAGCATAATTCTAAGCATTTACTACATGACATTATGGTTACCTATTACAAATACAGGTATAGTACTACAAACCCAAACATCAGTATTATAGTTAGGTCTGTATGTCGGAAACTTTTTAAAATGAGTACCTTAGGTAGGTTTGTTGGTACCTAACTACTGTAATTAGCGCATAAAAGTAAGAAAAAATTGTTGATAGAAAGAAGGCTGCATTGAGAAAATTATAGCGGTGACTGGTGACTACTATGTAACGAACAAATTGGATAATACTCATTGAACAAGTACCTTAATAAAGAGCTAATAAGCAAATTATCCTTAGATAGTTATATTACTTACGGAAGTCAGAAATGTGTGCAACAATGGTAATGTCACCCTCACAATCGTTGTCTGGTATAATATACTGCATTAGTGCCAACATTTCCATTGAAACTGATGTAAACAGGAAATTATCTGTGATTACCTCAAGGGTAGGTGCCCCGCTGGTACCTTACTGAATAGATAGGTACACGTGGATAAACATGGGACTCATTTGATTATTTACTTCATATTTTATCTTCTCATTTTTATTTGTGTAATAATTTTATTCTCTTCTAGGATACTAAATATCAAGATATATGTATTAGGTACCTGATACTATTGTTTATATATATAAAAAAATAAGCATAATGTATATTAAAGCTAAACAACAGTTAGAACGATATTTTTTTTTTTTGACATTATGACCTACTAAGACATTAGTGACTGAATGGTTTATAGATAGGTCATAGTAATTGTAACGTAACTAATATATCAAGTTCTAAAAATTTAAAATTTCTATTTTTTCTTCAAGTCTATGCTGTCTGTAAGGCATATTTCACAATTTGAGACCTTCCTGCGCTCATGAATAAACACTTTCATTTGATCACCATTCAAACATTTTAAAATTACTTTTTTGTCCACTTACCCCGGTTTCTGAAAGGTAGATTAACATAGAAATTAGTTGATCACCTATCCAATTTCAAGTAATTTGCTATGAATAGATCTTAGTATTCTGGTCAACCAATCACAGTATCTATAAAATTAGACAGCCTTTCAGAAACTGGGCGTCAATGTAGGTTAATTACACTTTGTTTAATAAAAGTTTATTTCTTTTGCCAGCATCTAAATATTATATTAAAAAAAAAACATGTTTAATCAACAATCTGACTGGTATCTTCTGAACGTTAGACCACAAATGCTTCTAAATATAGCTCTTAAATTACGTTAGCGGATGTTACAAGTTTTACCTAATACTTCCTTTTTTAGTCGAAAGTATGTTTCTAAACATCCTTTGCGTTAGTTAAACAAACCTTTAAACATTTATTACAAGTGACATGTCATGCACTTCTTGACGTTCCTTCAGTGTTAGTGGTGAATGACTGGGCAAGAGTCCAGTTCCCAACCAACGATTTTAATAGTGATTGTGTTAACCATGCTGCCCAGTTGAATTAGAGGGCGGGTGACACCGGTCCCTGCTCACCCAGGGAAAAATTTGAAGACTTGCCATTCCACGCTGGTACGTACCTTAATACTTATTTACCAAAACCTAAAAATCATAATCGCTAAATCGCCCATGTATTTTCAATACTATGTTCAAACAAGGATTTCTAAACAACGTGATTCATAAATTGATTGACATTAGTAACTGTAATTGATTTTTGTATAGGAACCACGATAAGTAAATTCACCACAGTTCGAGGGAAACCGACACACGCGTAATCGATCAGTAATTAAGATATAATCAACAGTTAATAGTGTATAATTCTGAAATTATAAATTGGTTTTTGTTTTTGACAACCCTTAATGGACAATGCAAGTTAGACGGACGGAAATTTCATAAAAATGTATCAGGATATAATGTCTAGAATGCAAGTTCAGTCTAGATAAAAGCTATCTACACCGATTCTTGTCTGAGCAATTGCGCGTAAATAATTTGTTTCATACTACTATCATAGGTATAAACAATGTTTCTGTCAATTATGAATGAATAAGTTTATTATTATACTTAAAGTGTGATATGGTCGGCAATTAGGTTCATATGAATGGCAAAAACGCACGCAATTTATTGACATACCTATATTATATCTTTATACCTTTTGGTTATCGAACCCAGTTCCCCATACAAATTGATGTGTGAACTTGAGTACTATACAAATAATTCGTCCATAATTTTCGGCTTAGAGTTCTAAAGATGATTTACCTCGTATAAAGTCAGTATAATATTTAATCAGGTTGTGGTTTAATTAACAATGAGACGTAAGGTGCACCTTACGTCCTCTAGAATTTGAGTTTCTTATTAATGTTGGTTCCTTTTGTGAAGTTATTATTCTTTTCTAGGTCCCTATACACTATGATGTACCTGACAATTTGTGATTTGTTTTAATATTATTAGGTTGTCAATGTGGAGAATCCATGATGAGATCATCATGGATGTTTAGTACAAAGCAATTAATTGTAAGGATACATTATTATTTTGTTAATAATAAAATAGCATTGTAAATACTATTCTTTATTGCTTGACTATATAATTTTATTTCTTGCATTCATTTTCAACAAACGTATTTTCAAGACGTAGTTGATTGATATTTCTACGTAACAGAAACACGAGTGTTAGGGTGCGTCCACATCTGACGAACGAGCATTACACGAGCATGCCGCGAGCGCACTAGTGTCAATCAAGGCTTGGAAACCGGTATAAATTTCGTACCGGTTAACGCCTAAGTACGTAGGGAACATTTTATTTCGGTTTCGTTCTACCCTTAACCGCAATTTACCGGTTTCCGCAATTAAAGGTTCGTAAAGAGGTTTTGTTCAATTAACCGGTTAATACCGGTTTTGGTCGTCTACCTTCAATGCGCAGTCGTGCTGAAGATTGTGGATCGTAAAAATCTACACCAATATTTCCAGTCCGCTCGGCCATGCTCGGCGCTCGCGGAATATACCGGTTAATAAGGGTTTTCAATAACGCTCTTTTAACGGTTTGACTCCGAACGAAAAAACGAAAAAAAACGATATATACCGGTTAGTAACCGGTATTTTTCAAACCGGTTCCAAGCCTTGGTGTCAATAACGCCGCCGTCCGCCCGACGTGCGCGCGCCGCTCGCGGCATGCTCGCGAACTGCTCGTGTAATGCTCGTTCGTCAGACGTGGACGCACCCCAAGGTTAAGGTTCTAGGTTACCCTACGCCAGGCTACTATTGGAAGGAAACAACAGATTAACAATAAAATGCATCGTTCCATTTACAATCCTTTTAAAGGCCAGCGACGCCATGGCATATCGCTACCTCTAGTGCTGTTCGATCTTCTACTAATAGTGACGCGAAGTATACATTCATATACTTCGCGTCACTATTACTAGTAGCATACTTTCTTCTTTATAACAATTGTTTAGTATGGATGTAATTTTTTAGCCATCTCATACCTTTTGAAGGAAGAATCTACTAAGGGACTGTATTCTGGGGTCGTGTGAACGCATACGAACCAATGCAGTTGCATCAAAACCTGCGTTATCTTGCCTTGCAATCTCAACCAGCTGCTATTGTGATTGTATGCGGTCTCAATTTGCTAATTATTAATTAACGGTGGATCGAAATTGACAACCATATTAAATGACAGTAGGAACAGTTCTGATACCGGTCAAGTGCATACCATAGTTTTCGTTAAGGTTCACAAATGTACAAATAAATACCTAAGTATTTTTGTAAACGTTAAAAAAAACTCGAAATAAATTCAAAAATATTTATATTTCAGATATATTTTTAATTTCTTTAATAGTTTGCAAAAGATTTATATTACTCTAATTAAAAAAAAAACATATATATATAAATATAACCTGGATTCCAAAATTGGGATCTGAAATCGCCAATCCGCAGAGAGCAAGCGTGGTGATCAATGCTCGTGTCTGCTCAATATGGGAAGAGGCCTGTGCCCAGCAGTGGGACGTTTATGGGCTGGATTATTATTATTATATATAAATAATAATAAAAATACCGAAAAGATTTTCCTTTGAATGTATGGATCTCTAAAAACCGACAGCTTATCGTATAATTACGATTGTATTTAAAAGTCTTACCTAAGTACTCTGTACGCAGCTGTTTAGTTATGCCGTGACACAAAATCCTTTCTTCTAAAAGAAATGACATTTAGTGAAAAAGTTCAAAAAGAAGTAGTCAAGAATTAATTACTAGATCAAGGTAAGACTACTTAACTAAAATGTAGATAGTACGTAAGGGACTGCGTCGATAACATTATTTTGAAGTAATTTAAAGAGAAACATATTTTTTTCCCCCAGTTAAGTACCAAACCGACCAATTAAATGCTTTTTTTGTGAAAATTTACTTCCGACGACTTTTACTTTATTAAGCCTTTTGACTTAATCTACTGATCAGTGAATAATTCAAATATTTATAGTATTATTAGTAGTTTAAATATTAATAGTATTTGGCTCTGTAAGTGTACGCCGAAGAACGTTTCGACCGATTTTGCTCTTTTTTTAACACGCTTTTATTAGCTTCACTTGTATGTATGTATATATGTATGTAACCGACTCCTTTGGACTCGATTTTGACCCACTTTAAACGGACAGATTTAATTCAAACTTTGTACACTTATCAAGAATCAGCGACATTATAATAATTTCATAGGTTTATCTATTTTATGAACAAAAAACACTTGTATTATTGTGAAAAAGCGTGGGTTGCTCGATAGACGAAAAATATGGCACAGAGCGCCCCACGCTTTTTCACAATAATACTAGTGTTTGTTCATTACCAATTTCAGCTTACATTAGGAATTATTTTTCACTTTTTTAGTTAGAAGTACTTTAAAAGCGTGTTTTTTAGTTTTTTTTTTAAACTATATTTATTGTTGTGTATTTAGTACTCAGGTGCAATACCAGAGATGATAATATGAAAACAATTACATTTAAGCAATTATAGCCATTGAATTTCGTTGGCAAAAGGGTAGCGATATTGTGTTTAAAATTAAAATGTAGGTACCTTTGGCTTGGAAGGAAAAACAAGTAATATGGGTCATTCCGGTCAGTGGGCCACTACAACTAGGTTTACTTAATGTAAATCCTTTCAAATTCTTCCATGTTTGTAAACAAAGCGCCTAATGAATGTACAGTAGTAGACCTACTAAGTACCTACCTACTATCGACTTGAAGTAGCACAACTGCCAATACAAAACAATGCCTATACGCGTAACCACCGTACAATAGCGACCACGTCCTAAAAACAACAAAACTTCGCAATTTAAGAAGGTCATCAAACTTAAAACTTTACCAACTCAATGATAAATCGTGACGCAGTACATATACCTAGTATAGAACTCAGAAACATGACTCAATAACTTTCGATTCTTGATTGCCTGCGAAACTGGAATAAAAGAATGGAATCGAAATCAAAAATTATAAATATACGAATTCGCGATCCGAAACATGGTCACGTTTATAAATACATAAACACTTTCTAAAACCAGAACGATATTCTAATTATATCTTAGAGATTAGATTATTATATATTAGAGAGTCTAACACGTGGTTGCCTTCAACTGTTTATTATTAATTTGTTTACTAAACAATCCTTCGTTTAAAAAACTGTATTCGCACTGAAAGGCTTATCGGGATGCAGCTGCAAATTGTTCAAGTTTATTTTTTGCTGATCAAAACCTCATTATTTCTCTAACTAATAATTTTGTTATAGATCTCTAATACTTTTGTAAAAATTTCAATTGATTTTTCAATGTAACTTAGGGTCAATTCATACTACAGTAGAGTCAATCGATCGAAGCATCAATCTATATAAAATTCATCCAGAAAAGATTATATTTATTATTCATGAAATCAACTTCCATTTTTAAAAACAAACAAACTGTTTCTACTTTTGTTGATCGTCTTGTGTTTAGATATAGAATGTAACGGTGCCAGTTATATTAGTAGATTATATATAAACCGGAAGATCAGATCGTGTTGACTCCGGGACCAGTTTTGGACCTGCTCAAACATAAGAAACCGTTCGTTAACCTGTTATCATGTGTATTTGTTTATACATTATACACAGGTAAGGAAATCTATGAAAGGACTGCATGGGCAAGACTTTTTGTCATACAGCACTACATAACTTATTCGAATTACGGATCAAACTTCAAAGATTTCACAGAGGAAGTAAAATTAGTAAATTATTTTAACAAGAAAAAAAGAAAACGCTTTTTTAAAGAAAATAAACTACTTATTACTTAATTTTAGTTCATATTATATTTAGTTTTTTTATTGGCCAGCTACTGGGCGCACTGTATTTAATATTATACACACCATCATCAGCTTAATATTGCCATCCAATAGAAAAAAAGAAGTTGATATTCGATAGCAAAATGTTTTCACTGACAAACAACTCTTTTTTTTGATTTGTAAACAAACCGTAGTTGTCAGTTTCTCGTTGTCCGTTTTTCATTTGTTTCGTCATAGTGACTGCAATCTAATAGTGGTTTAGCGTTACCATTGTACCCAACAGCCTTTGCAAAATATTTGTATTGAACACATTAAAAACAGCTACTAGGTAATACTTAACTGTTAGGAATTTACTTTTAACTGTTTTATCTAAAAGACTGGCGTACTCTGAGTACGAACCGTTGCAAATGATTTTTTTTTTGTTTTTTAATGCCAAGTTTAAAATTAAGTTTGGATTGATTAGTTTGCATTGTTTTTCCTGAATACAGATGTAATGTCTTTCTTAGTAGCCAATAGCGGGCTGTCTTTGTAGGGTAAAAAATCCATACTCCCTGGTCTTATAAATTGCCTATGTACTAAATGGACTATTAAATGCAAAAAGTTTTTATTTAATCCGAGTTAGTTTCAGAGATAATCGCGTTCAGAAAAAAAGCTCTATAGATTTATTATAATAGTTTTGTGGTATCGTGTGTGTACTAGCACACAGATATGCTAGTATTTATCTTTCAGTTGATACTTATTATAATAATGTTCAATTAAAATACTCTACCTATGCCAGCCATCATGTTAAAATTCAAGTAGCTATGTCGTCGAAGATGATTATGAATAATCAGAGTTATTTTAGGCTAATCGTTTTAAATGACAATGGAGAAATTATCAACATCAATTATCAACTTGGGTAACGAGATTCGCGTGAAATGTAAATTTAAAACATTTTAAATTTTTATATTGGAGGAAAAACTTAAATATTATTACGACTGTCTTTGGCGGTGACGGAAAAGGAAAAGAATTGTACTTCTTACAGGGTTTTAAACTTATGTACGTTTACATTTCCCATTGGATAGAAGGTTGTGGTAAGGGACATATGCCTTTTTGTTCAGAAATGAGAACCCCGTGTCACACTTGGTATATTTCTAGCTTTGAGTTTAATTGGAGCCAAGTTCATCACATCCCCATCAATGTCGGGTCGGTTTCCCGGAAGTTGGTGCCGATGACTAAATTGTAATCTAAACATTTTTGCAGAAATTGTTTTTCAGAAGAGAACTCGTTAAATTCGGGTTAGGCGATTGTCATGTCCTACAGACTTTCGGTGGTCTATGATCGTACCTATTGTACATATATCTAGTTAATTTCTACGTTAACGTCTAAGTATAAAATTAGATGATTATTATTTTATACTTAGAACTCAAAGGATTACAAACCCTCCATGTAGTTCTTATAACTAATTATACGTTTTTACAATGATATTTGTTACGTAAAAGAAAAAAAATATATATTTTATAGTTATCCTAAATATCTTTGTGAAATAGATATCTTTTATAAGTATATTTTAAAGGTTCAAACGTTGTTTTTCAGAAATTCTGTAAATGTAACATGATATTTATTTCGAATTGAGGGTTAAAAAATATTTAATTTTCTGTAAGCCACATAGAACAAAATTCTATGAAGGGAATTTTATACTGGATTTCTAATTTGTATTTTTAATTGGTTATTTATATTAATCACATAAGTTAGGTTTATCTCGTAGCCTTCTCTAAAACAAGGAAGGCTTTACCATTATACCTATTATTATTTATAGCAATATCATCAACAAAGCTTATCAAATGTTTGGTTTTGGTATGAGATCCTCCCGTGACTTTGTGCGATCCTCTACATTTTTGTTGTTGTATAAGACTCTAATACGGTCTCAGTTAGAATATGCCGTTTCAGTCTGGAATCCCTTATATGAAAAACACGTTAGGTACCTTTCTTAAAATGGTTAAAAAAAACTTACGCTGTTTGCATTATAAATGTTATCGTTCGAAAGCTCATTACGCTCAGTTATTGGAGAGATACAATATTCTAAGTTTAGAGTCTAGGCGTGTTCTTCTAGTGCTATGATGCTGCACGGAGCCACGGATTGTGTAATAATCGATTTGATTGTTCTGTTATAAGCAACAAACTCTGTTATAAGGTACCAAGAAAGGTTATACGGCGTAATGTTTGTGTGCCTCGTCTATTTCATACAGATTTCTGTAAAACTAACGCCGGAGTTCGTGCACCGATTTGTCGTCTAGTAGATACGTATAACACATATTTCATGGAACTTGTTATTTTTTAACGAGCTTCCAGTTTAAAAGAGGAGCAGTTAAATTGTTATCTGACAAAAACAGTTGAAATTCACAGTTTTAAATGCTATTATTACTTTATAGTTTTAGCTTTTAGTGATACACTCTTGTTCTATATGTACCTACAATGTTAATTTGTGGACATTGATGTGGGTTACATGTATGTTAATTTAGGATAAGAAATGTTCATATATGTATGTTTTTGCATGTAACTCTTTTTTGTCCCTAATAAATAAAATAAAATAAAAAGTAGCATTGCCTTTGGGCTTATAAGACAAAGTTAGAACAAGTTCCTTTAAAGAAACGGTTTTAAGAAAGTTATTTTTTTTTAATTAAAATTTTTAAAATTGTTGCGTATAAAATACTCTACCTTAGGGGCCATCCATTAATCACGTGATGTTTTTTTTGGCATTTTTTGACCCCCCCCTCCCCCTTGGTGATACGTGGTGATGTTTAAGACTACCCCTCCCCCCTCCCCCCTATATCACGTGTATTTTTTCGTACCTGCAAAGAATCTATTTTTCTATTTATAAAAAAATACTGGTATAAGTATCATCTAATTTTATTATAGAAAATTAAAGACTACTATAATAAACGTTCAGAGGTAGACAGAAAGGTTGCAGTTTGTTTTTGACTGACATAAAAATAATGAAAGAAATGCGAAAAAGTTTTTTGTACTAGTACATGAACATTATTTAATGTACAATATTTTCGGACCACGGATTAGCAAGACTTTCTTCAACACCAATAACTGGATAAGCATCTTGCAAGTCGCGCTTGCCGAAAAATTAAGTACACGTGATATAATACTTTACCCCCCCTCCCCCCTTGTGATATTTCGTGATTTTTTATGGACCCCTCCCCCTCCTTTCGAGCCTCACGTGATTAATGGACAGCCCCTTAGTAGTAGATATACTGATAATAAGGTTGTATTCCTACTACCAGAATTCTTTAAAACTGCATTAGATCTCTGATATTAAAGAATTAAAAGATTCAATTGTTACTGTGTTAGACTTGGAATATAACTAAGGGCTCCTTTAGACGGTGCGTTAAATATCGAGCAAGTTGCAGTACATTACGGGGCCGCGCTAAGTGTTCAGAAGATCATCAACAGGCGGCGGCAATGAGATACAAGGTAAGATGATTCTCGCACCGTCTAAATGCCCCTTAAATTTTACTCCAACTCTAGTAACACTTGAAAGTCGTATTTTTTACGTCGACAGTGACAACAGACACAGTAACGGTCGATTGTTAGCAATATCGTGTTTCACGTTGTAGGTAACAAGGGCCGAAACCCCAATTCTCCTCTTCAAATAAGACCGCTCTATTTTGTGACACAGGATAGCAAAGGGTCAACGATTTACTTTACTTTTTCCGTAACTATGGAACTTTCTATGTTTACTTGTCTCTACATAAACCTGAGGATGAAGTAACTGTATGATTACTTATAATTGATTTTATTTAAATGTAAAACAAATAATCGTTACTAAAAGCTAGTGTGGGTCAATAATCACTTTTACTCATCAAACCATCATACTTGGTTTTTCTCAGTCTTTAAATGCATTACAATTATCTTCAAGATCTTCTTTCAAGCTGGCGCGAGCCGAATAAACTAGCAATGTGGAGCAGTCAAAGCCTGCGCCGAAACTGACTGCGGTAGGCTTCCTCTAACAAAAAAGTTAATGAAACCTCTTTGCTCCTTGCATTTGTCACCCTTGCAGCCCTATATCGTAATTTTAATGAGCTTTTACAGCCTTTTGAAATTGCCATCATAATAATATACTACCTGTTTTACAAAGTCCATTTATATAGCGACGTAGCAAAGAAATAGCGTCGCCCTGTCGTTTCCCCAGTAGGTGCTAGCAACGAATCCAGTAAAACCACTCGCTAACCTGTCGTCGCACTTAAGTAGTTCTGGTACAACCAACATAGAATAACTTAGCAAACTATGTTATTAAAACTGTTCTCTAATATAGTGCCCGTACCATCTGAAAATACCTTTCAAGCAGGGATGTTATGGATATATAATTTCGGATCCGGATCATGGATATGGATATTGGTAAAATATAATATCGGTTTCGGTTACGGTTATGGATATTAAATTATTTCGGATTATCCGATAGTTTCGGTTACGGATATTAATTTTTTAAGGAACTGTAAGTACGAATAGCTGTGCACCTCGCGCTGTGACATCATTAGGTAGCGGGAGAGGTGTCGCATTCCAGCGGAGTGCACAGTTAATTCGTACGAGTGTAGTACTTAGTTAGACTCCGCCCTATCCGAAACTATCCAAAACTTTTATTTCGGATTCGGTTACGGTTACGGATATGGATATCCATAACAACACTGCTTTGAAGGTATAAGAATTTCACCAATAAAAGTGCCAGATTAAGTCATAGTACAAGGCATTTTTCGTCCTTACCTCATTTCTCGTTAAATTATCTGTAGGTCTAGTAACCATTCTTGATATTTTTGCATTTATTTTTGGCGGATATACGAATCAGAGATTATAAAAATCTGTTCACCCGCTCTTGAGTTATAAATGGTGTAACTATTTTGGCTTTTAATTTAAATAACATAAATTTATACGACTATTAAAGTAGTAGTAGTATTAATTTTCTCGAATTAGTGAACCTTTAGTTAAAAATAATCCTTGGTTAAGACAGTTCAAGCCAAGAAATAATAACAAATCGATCCTTGTCTAAACTTTTATTCGATTCTAAATCATTCGCGTAAAGATTTATAAAATCGACAATATTTACAAAATAATAGTATATATTTTAAAAATACCCACTATTTACATATATCTCAAAAAACAAGTAAGATTACGTTACGATTTGAGTACGATAATAGTGAAGTTATTTTAGGAATACATCACTATATGCAGTGGACATTTTGGCAATGTGACGTTTTCAGAATATAAACCAGGCATAGCCTATTTCAGGCACAGTTATTACACTGGACATAACTAAACAATTCAAGCGAGTTGCTCATTACTAAAGTTATAATTTTAGATATTATTTGGATTATTAAAAGTCCGCCAAAAAATAAATAAACATAACATAATTTTGAATTCTATGATTTGTTAGTGTTCTCGTAGTCTGCTTGAACAATATGCCTTGAGATATACATTATTTTTGATAAAGCGTATTTTTCAATCAAGACTTTTTCCATTAGTTAGTTTTTTAACTATTTAAATAAATTTTAGTTAGTGTTTTCATGTTCACCTTCTGCATAAAATTCTAAAGTTTTCCCTTTGGGAATGAGACTCATCCAACTTCGTATTTTAATTCCGTGCCAAATAGTTCTGAATTTAATATAATGTTTCTTATAAACCATCTTTCTTGGACAATATCTTTACACGGTTCTGGTCAAAGAAGAGCTTATTACCTTTGCAACAGTACCTTTATGATACTTTCGCAGTTCTTTTCCCTTTGTGTGCCTACAAATTGCTTTACGTCAAAGCGAATTGCATTTTAGCTAGTACCGTATCATGCCGAAAATTTACATGTAAAAAGACTGCAGGTCCACCAGGTCCCCAGGTAAAAATAAAAAACCAATATCACAAAGAATATTGGAGTGTTCTATGTCCTGCAGATATGTATAGTGTTTGCAATAAAAGGAATCACAAAACGAAATCATAATCTAGTCACCTAAAGACTATAACACGCCCAGAAATGATGAAGAAGCATTTATTTAAACGACCTATCAAATTAGTACGAAGCCAAATTGTGTCCTTAAATTGCTTAGAAAGAAGAAATGCTAGTACCGTTAGAAGGGCCCAAAGTGGCCTTGTTTCGCAAAATTGTCTATGGAAATGAAGACATTAATACAGCTTAAATAAATGCTGATTTTCCGCAATCGTGCAAGTATTAGTAATTTGAAGACATAATGAGATATAATGTAATTTACATAAAATTATTTTCAATTAATATTCATTCTTATTTTAAATAAAAAGAGGTTGTATATAAAAGGCAGTTACTGTGTTCAAACAAAGTAGTTTCATGTATTGTAAATGTTTTAAAAATCAGGCAAATTGTAAATGGTTAAAGTAATCACAACGCATGTAGTCATAACGTAAAGAAGCTGTTATTACAGCCTTATCATAAGGAACATGTACAGCGAATGCATACGCCATAAATAACAGTCCTAATTGACAGCACCATTGTTTAAGGTATTTGGATACATTTGAAAAGAAACGTGCAGTTACGCAAGGGTTTAGATTTGAATGTGGGCAGAAATGGTGGGTTTATAAGAAAATCTGATCATCATAAAACCCTGATAGGTACACAGTTTATGCGAACAGTTAAAGCTCGACAACCCTTCTAGTCTGCCTAAACGAAATATAACTTTTTATTTTTTAAGCATTTAACGAATTTCGTACTAAAATACCTACACAAACGGCTAGGTTTATCTATTAAAAGTAAAACTCTAAAGTTAAATTGGAAATTAAACTTTAACAATTAGAAGGAAATTCATTATTAACAGGCCGGCTAGCGCACTTGACCCGACAATTTCGAAACAAGGATAGACGCTGCGAACAGTGTCGTCGTCACGGGTCAACGGTATCCAGGACCCAGGTCTTGCATGACAAGAAAAATGTGGCGGAGTCCTAGTGAGAAGGGGAAATGTATAAAAGTGAATGGCGGGTGTGCGCGCGACTCAGTCGCACGGCGTTCGACAGCGTAGCAGCGATCAGCTGGACATCAGCCACAACGCCCACAACTCAGGTGAGCGATAGCAGCCGCCTTGCTTGCCGGCCGAGCGTTCTGCGCGCCTTCCTAATTAGCGGAGGTGTTCCTGGCGGGCGCAGTCACAACACGCGGCACCCGCAGCCGCCGCCGGCCGCGACTCCTCGCCTGCCTGTCGTCCGCGACGCCCGCGCCCGCCACACGCTCCAGCACCGCCGCTCCGCATGCAGCCGCGTAACCGACTCCTCGGCTAACTATACCGCGATACAGTTCATAACCCGGCCTAAATTATGAGGTGAGTCGATCACTTATCAAATTTAAATATCTTTAATACAATTAATCGCAACTTTACGTACCTATTATATTCTGCTTTGCGATATGCGAACTTTTTCAAAGTTTTTATTGAGTACCTACGTATTATAAAATAGTGAGCCGTAAATTAACCATTAGTATTTTCTAAATGATCAGTTATCGGAATGCAGTTAAAATTAACGAGATGAACTACTAATAAATCATTGTTTGTCGCTGATGCTATTACGTCAAAGAAAACAAATGAACGTAAATTTTGATAAGCACCGATGACAAAGTGTAATAAGTAATAGCTAATCAAGTTTAATGGTTTTGTGCTGCAACAAGTGTTAAGTTGAAGGTAGACTTCGCATCCGTAATCGGAATATTTAAAGTTGAGTTGGGACCTGCAAATATTTAAACTAGAGTTTTGTGTTACCAAGTGTCTAGCCGAGAGTGAAATAGTGTGAGTTAATTAAAATCTAGAATGTGCATAACATTATTTGAGGGTTGGTTTAGTTTACTTTGATGGCGCGTGTACCTAGGCAATACTTAATCGTTTTTATAAAAAAACGTAACGATACGATTTAGATACTGTTTGCGATATTAGGCGGCTTTTGAATATAAATATAATAAATATTTAAATATGTTTTTGTCTTCACATTATGTGCGATTCGTGTATTTTAAAGTTTGTATTACTTAAGACTTAACGATAGGCTATATTGTTATGAAAAGGAAGTCATTCAACTTAATAAAATGTAAATTGTTTTCATAGTGTCCCCGCAGTGATTTACTTAGATAAATCCAACATCCTAACTGTATTCTACCTACAATAAAATTTCGAGTGAAGTAAAGTTGCGTATAATATGGTTAAATATACAATCACTTCTGTTCAATTTACACTTATGCCGATATCGCTATTGGACACGTTATTAAACAACGGTGAACAACAAACGCAATCGCTCAATCGAAATTATTATAATGCTATTTATAAGCTATGAACAAATTGTTTTGGAATAGTCGTTATCGTTACAAAAATGTATTATATTATTCATATTTTAGGTACATAATAAGTAGTTACGCAGCAATAAATAAAGTTAGCAACAATTTTGCTATTGTTATCTATCTTCTGTTGTTACGTATAAAAATTGTAGTGCCTGACAACGGAACAACGAAAAGACTTACAAACGTTTTCATAGATTTTCCTACTAAACTTAGGTCACATTAAATACTTTTTAGTGTGTCCTGTATTTTAGCTAGGCTGTCCAGACTACTCCGAAGTAGGACATAGACATTTTATAAGCCCTTAAATTATTTTTAGATAAAACTATTGTCCCTATAATTATTTTTTTATTAAGAAATAATTACAGACATTTTAAAAATAATTCCTTAGTTTGCTCCTCATTACCTAAAATCTTTGGGTTATACAAAAAAAAATTATTCATAGCCTGGCTTCATATTTACCTTGCAATATTTTAAGTAGCACTATTTGCTCTTAGGACCGCTAGTTCCTTTTTTTTAATTCATATAAAAGGTCCTACATTGCTTTTTAAGAAAATACGAATACGCCAGTTTGCTAATGTGTCACTTAAAACATTTAATCTTTATTTTTGCTGTTTGAAGAATGTTTGCCCTTTTGATATGACTTTCATAATATATTTTAAGTTTTTAAATAAATTATAGTTCCTAAAAAAAAAAAAATTACAATATTTCTGCTTTGCTTAAGAATTTACTGCTTCCTTACACTAATATTGATAGTACTTTAAACGTTGTCAACTTGTCATTAGTTCTTGTTGTAATGATTTATTATTGTCACTATCTTTCATTCACTCTACTACTACTGAATGGCTCTCTGCTACTGAATGGCTTCAAATCCTTACTTATATTTTAAATGTAAAAGTTTGTTTGGATGTTTGTTACTCTTTCACGCAAAAACTACTGAATGGATTTTAATGAAACTTTACAATAATGTACCTTATACATCGGAATAACACATAGGCTATAATTTATAAAGATAGTGTGTGAATTGTCATTCGCGCGGGTGAAACCGCGGGGCACAGCTAGTAATATATATAAATGAATTGCTGTTCGTTAGTCTCACTAAAACTCGAGAACGGCTGGACCGATTTCGCTAATTTTGGTATTGAATTATTTGTGGAAGTCCAGAGAAGGTTTAAAATGTGAATAAATATGAAAAAGTTCGAAATTAAATGAAAAGAAAAAAACAAATACAAAAGTTTAGGCTTTTATTTATCGATTGAGGCAGTACGAAGTCTGCCGGCTCAGCTAGTCTTTAATACATTATTTTTACGTCGTGACACGTCATTATTTCGGATAGAGTTGGTCGTGTGCTTAGTCCCGTGCACGGTCGAGGGTTCGTTTCCCATCGCGTTAAATATTAGTGTGACCCGCAAACAAAGCGAACCAGGACAACGGTGTGTACCATAGTCCTGTAGCTTTCATGTTGATTAATACACGTTACCTACTGAGAGACAAAAGCAGTAATATAGGTATACGACAAATTGAAACAAGAAGTTAATTTATACCATCTATATTGTTTATTAAAATCAACCCCGATTACTCTTGGTCACGCCATTTTTTTCGGACGACTGCACTAAATCTAATATGGGTATTTTTTGTGTACCTTAAAAACAAGTCAGAAAAGGCTTAGTTTTTTATTATTGTAAATATTTTAAGTTTAATTTCATCAATAAATAAACACATAACTATTAGTCAGAAAAGTCTATGGAAATAGTTATAAATTTTCACACTACCTCTGTGAGGGCTGAGCTATCAGTTAATCGTTCATAAATGTTTTAAAAATATTAAGTTCTGGTTGGATTTTTTTTTAGTAAACACAAAAATAGACTGGGTAATAACAGTACTATTGTTCGTTATACGGGTACTAGACCACTAGGCCTCTATACCTGCGGTCAAAGGTTCGAAGTAGGCAGTAGGCACTACGTTCATACAAAATATAAAGGTATTATTGAGGTTTATTTATATGTGGCCGCTTGACTAGAGTAACTGCCGTCCTTGTGCGTGCCGGCTCCTGGCCTGCCTGCGTCATCACTAATACCTATCATAAAAATGTCTATATTTTCAGAGAGTAATCCATTCTATCATCATAAAATTGACGCCGGCAGTAAAACCATCCGGGTCCTATATAGCATCACCTTCGGAATGCATTATACACTACGCTTTTTTAACATTTTATTTAACGATAATAAACACGAGTACACGCGCCACGCGCCGCGAACCCAGACTAGGGTTAAAAAGAAAACTTTAACGCTAAAAAACCTCATGATGATAATAATAATAATAATAATAATATGCCGGGACAACTCACACACGGTTATCTGATCCCAAGCTAAGCAGAGCTTGTGTTATGGTAACCAGACAACTGATAAACATACTTATATATTTCTAAATACATACATATTATAAATAAATTACACCCAGACAACCAGAACATTTGTCCTGGGTGGGAATCGAACCCACGACCTGCGGTATAGCAGTCAGGGTCACTAACCACTAGACCAACAGGCCCGTCTATAAATGATAACTATTGTTGCAAATATTTTACTCTGATTTCTCGTAACCTCAAATCATTTAACATAATACAACTTTCCCCGTTCCAAAGAAATATTCTCATAAAAACACTGCCTTAATTTACATTTATTATTAGGCTAAATGCGCAACCTTATCCTTATTTTGATCAGCCCTTTGTTCTAAAGTTCATCCTTAAGTTTATTTGTTAATATTTACCTTTAACGAGGCTTTTACGTACTTAAGCCTATGACATTTACATTTAAATACGCTTATATTACTGCTGTTAAAATGTCTTTACAATATAATGTATTCTACGTACCCCATTACCGTTATAAATAATATATGTATTTTTTCTGACGCGTGTATTGTTTATTTAGATCAATATTTGCTCTTAGTTTGCTGTGTGTTATATATTAATATATATTATTGTGATTTAAATGATAATCGGATTTATTATGCCACATGTCGGTCTATTTCATTGGCGTAGCGCGCAGTATCGACTCATAAGTACGCATTATCCATAGGATCAATGCAGTTGCATAGTCATTATAGAACGGGCTTTATTACTTTTTCAAGATTACCTTTAGCGTGATAGATGCATATTAAAATAAGAGTTAGCGCTAAACTGGTTAAGAGAAAACTAGTGATGTAATAGAACATTACCTACGTTTTATGGATGCAATTTAGTTGTTCTGCAGTCTCTTACACTAAACGATTACATAGCTGGTCATGTATAACGAAAACCGCTTGCACTCTCACTTGAAATCGTGATACAATGTGAAGATTATATTGCAGCTACTTTGGTCTAAAATTTGTGAGAAATGTTATTTAGTACTTAGTTGATGTAATTATTTCGGTATGTTGCTTATATTAAATAAGTAAGTAAATGTAACATTACAGAAGCAAGCTGTATAGTTATTGTTCGGCGGATCGTTTGAACGCGTCACTCACAATTCGGTTCGCGGCCATCTGGTCCAATTGAGCGATATTACATATCTATTGATTTACACGCTTTCGAATCAAGACATCTAAAAGGCCAATCTAGATACACACTTGCTTCTAAATTTATTACCATTTTAGAACTAATACATATAATGTAGCTTATCAGAAATCGTAACCATATTAGATATTGAAAACATTTTGGGCCAGAATTTGTTGGAAGTCTTCCACCAGGAGAACGTGGATCGTTTATTTTTTCGTATGAATACATACGTTTTAAATGTAAAATACTGACTTGCGGGCTTTGTAAGGGTGATGTGGACCTTTAAATGCAATAAAAAATTTCGATAAGCAGCATGAACGACGACATAGCGTGATACCTTAAAAGTCCATATCTTTACATGTTAAAAGTTATACCACATCGATAGAATCTCAGCAATTTATATGTATCTAACAAATTTGTATCTCAGCATTATTTGTACTTATATTTATGAAGCAGCTGAATAATTTAAGTAAAAGATTATCAGCTTATTCAAATAAGGCAATTTGAATAAGTAATTTCCTATCGGTTCTATTGAAAAGTTTATAGCAACATTCAAGAAGATTGACATGCTTTCGCCATTTTGAGTTTCACGGTCAAGCTTGTATTGAAATGTTACGATCAAACTGCATCGGGAAAGTTATAAGTAGTTGGTTTGTGGTACATCAGACCAGGACTAGTTGGTACCGGGTTGGCGCGAAATCGTGATCTTATTTCTCGATAGAAAACTAGACTTGCACCTACTTATCGATGGTTTCTCTTCACTACTGGGCCATGTGTGGCGTAGTAAAAAGAAATCGGTTATTTTACTAATGTTCTACGTTAGTTGAAGTATCGTTGTTTTAAAGGTCGTCTCTTATGATCTTAACGGATTCAGGCGAAAACTAGTATTCACTACTAATCTGTCTTGATGTCTTGACCTTTGATTGTGGAAATGGCACGTGAGCCTCTGTAAACATTCATCTTAAAGCCAATTACAATGTAGCACAGGTGAATTAAATTTCTAATCTATATTCAGAATTACTGGGAATATTGATTAAGATAATCCATTAAAGCCACGTTAAACATATAAATCCTAACACAGACCGCTATAATATATAGTTATAGATAGCTTTTCCTTTACAAACCTAAGTACCCTAAGTGGAACTTTATAAGAGTGTCGTTGATCTCTAAAGTCACCTAAAGTAAACCTAGTTTTCTTCACGACACGTCGCGGCACATTCCTAACTTAATTATCGAGTGCAACATCTAAAAAACACGGCTTTCTAGAAAAATGATTCTGAGACAAACGCAATCTGTATCATACACCATACGCGAGCGATGAGTATAGTACACTACTAGGCAACCGTATACATACGGATTTAATAAATTATGCGGTTCGTTACGAAGTTTTGATTTGATGAAGCTCGCTGATTTGCCTAATTCAAGAGGTGTCGAGGCGAGCGTCGCACTATGTTTCAGCGCAAATTGTGCGCATCCTATTTAACGGAGGGTAAAACTAATTTACCCGTAGTTTTACTAGGCAGGTACTTCAGGCAGCGTCCGCACTTGAAGTACGCTATAATTAGTTTTTTATTTAATTTACCTTGATTTAAAATGGTGCCTACCTCTCAGTTTATATATCGATAGATTTATAGAGGGTTGTTTGTTCGCAAGGAAATGTGAATGCATTATGAATCGGGAGGTAAAAGTGGGGGAGCAGACTGTCGACTTTAATGGAGTTTACTTTGCATGCATATAATATGCACCTATAAATACAGAAATGTCGCCTTTATAATAATAATACCGGAACGGTAACCAGCTGTGAAAATAATGTGTTTTTGCCTTTCAAATACCTTTGCAAACAGAATTTTGTCTATGTTTATGTTGATATTAACTGTTTTTGTAGCTAGGTAACTTGCTCAATTTTATGCCGCTTATTCAATTCGTAGTCATAATCATCTCATTATTATGCTCTGATTATTTTGAGGGTAATGACATAATGTTGTCTGTTCGTAAATTTAATTAAGTATTTTTTTTTAATCAAACATGTACTGTACTGTAATTTGACCCGATCTTTATAAATATTCTATTTAAATAAATGTTTTACATGACTCACTTTAATAAACGCTATTTGTACTTGCATTTTTATCTTCATTAACTTACCTAAATACCTATATATATATAATTATTTCTACTTGTAAAATACTATACGTATTTAATTATCTTATTATTATTTAAGTACACATAATACATGTAAGATAAGTAGACTGCAACTGGTTGAGTCCCAGGAGAAACAACAGTGCAATGTAAAGTTGGTATCATTTAGGTCCAAGATTAGTTAGCCAGTACGTGAGTCAAAGTAAAGTAGGAAACGGTTCATTTAGTGTCGTGTTTATTTACTAATGTTAGCGATCTGTCAGCTCACGAGCAGCTTTGTCGAGGAGTTGCCTACCTGACCGGTGAGGCGAGCGCGGTAGGCACGGCCGACTACGCGTCAGCTGTCACTAACAGCTCAGGGGACATTTCTCTCACATCTAGGAAGACGATTTCTATTGTTTTCAGAATTAATCTGCCCGCGGTGGCTGAGAGCACCTGTTCCATAATAACATTAATAGCCGCGGCGACAGTACCGACACGACAGCCGCCGCGGCGTGTCTAACGCGGCCCGCGCCATTGTCTCCGCTGCGAAATAATTTGTGGATATTGCACCCTGATTAACAATCACAATGACCGAGAAACATGATTCATTCAAGAACCAACCGTCCGTATCAAGCCATTTCCTTTATTCATAACCTTCATCAATATTCAGTCGCAGTGTAGTAATAATACCGATTCATTGATAGAAAACTGTTAAATTATTCCCTATTCGTGGCTTTTAAATTGTTGATTAAAGTAGTATCATATTGTAAACAATTGTTTTCTTGTTTACAGTGCGGACGCAGGATACACCACCACAAACTACGGCATGAGGGACAACGTGAAGTGAGTATTATCTTTATAATTTGTATTTTTATGTAAACCGTCACATGAATTTAGAAATGTATCACATGGAATGTCACATAACTTTTTAATTCGTTGGGTTCGGTGCTACAAAATTGTTATTGCGTAATGGTTTGGAACGACATCGTTGTCAATAAATTAACGGTTTATCTCGTAAAGGTACGTATGATAGTCTCGCGCAATCTTCATTAAAATCGTTGTATTAACGACGCTGTTAAAGTACACGTGTTTGTTTCCGACGGGAATTATAACTGGCCGTCAATACACACGTTACGTTATAGATAACAAGTGTCGTCCTTACCCCAGAGACTGATAAATTGCCTTTCGCGAAGGTGTTCTATTATCCGATATGTTGTATAAAAAGCACGTAGGTACATAGTTTTATCATACTATATGAGTATGTTTAGTTTTTCTATTATCATTTATTGGTTAGTCGACGTTCACGCTCTACTGTATTTATTTTTCAACACGTCGCGGTAGATTGCCGAGTCTGAACTTATCCGGTCCTTAAGTATTTCACACAGACATGTTTTTATATGCTAATTAATTGGTAAATAAAAGCATCTCGCACTTCACGTGATTACACCAATTTAGGAAGTTTCGGCAGCTTAAATAAATATTAATTAATTAATTATTATCTCTTTTAGTTTGGACATTACTTTGGCCCTTTGATATTGAAATATATAACATGATTTTATATAACAATGAGATCTATCGGACAAAACAAATAGAAGATTTTGTTATCTATAATTCAAATTAAAAGAGTTTATTATTCATTTAAATTATGAAGAGAATTTTCTCTTTATAATTAGGTCAAGGACCTTGAACGGTAGATGGTATTTTAAGGTCATGTAAAAATGTAAATGACAACAAACACATTTCTTACACATTTTAATGTAACCTTTGTTTGAAATAGCATTTAACCAAATAATTGCATTACTTGTACTCGAAAATATTTATTTAAGTGCGCATTTACACCAACTTTACAGTTGTTAGAACGCGAACAATACGAAAAAATAATATGGAGGTGTCAATAAAAAATTACCCCGTCGGATAAATTTGTTTGACATAATAACAATTCGTATAAAACGTTTCTGGTTTATTGGGTGTCATGACTAAATCATTAGCACCTTTTCTTCAAAGTGTTAACAGAATAGATTGTCTTTACGTCATTGTTTTTGTCATTCATGTTCCAGCTCGCTACCTAATTTCAATACTTTATAAATAATTCAATTCGCTCTGATTACCTTATTTCTTTGGCGGGAAAAATATTCCTCTTCCCGAACTGAACATTATTGGTTTTGTTTAGAAGGTATGTTTATACGGATATACACCCTAGTACTAGTTCATTTGTCTCTTATCATAATATTATAAGGTTGCGCTACATAAAAGGAAAAGTGTATAAAGGATTTACCTTGTCAATTCGCGAAAAGCTAGCATGCTAAAATTAAGATCAAAAAGTCAGGTCTGCAGTTGCTTGAAGAGAAACATCAAACCTTGAGTAAACGCAATCATACGTTCGTTTATATCCCAGTAAGTAGTAGAAGGAAATATCTCTACTTTACAAGCGGAAATGAGAAACAGCTTCGTGCATCCAATCCACACAACGTGAAATGGATAGCTATGGGCTTATACGGAACCCTCGCGTCGAGTTAGACTCGAACTAACTGGTTTATGTATTTAGTCCCTACACTCCGTACATAAGTCAGTATCTCTCCGGCTTTCAGAGCATTTGATTGCATTGGACATACAAGGTTTGTGTTACCGTCCCCGGCTGATGCATCCATTAGCGCTCAACGCAGTGGTCCTCTGTTCTAATCCCATTCGCTCCTTATTAATGCAATAAAAGGGACAATTGAGTGCACTTACGTACTGTCGAGGTTCCTTAACAAACGTGCATTAGCGTTGTGATTGTGGTCGCTCTGCGAACTGCTCTGGACAACGTCGGCTATGTTAATTATCTATATGAAAAAAGTAAACATAATACAATTACGTCACACCGGACGCTTCAGGCGGTAATTTTCCACTTTTTTTCTTTGAAAATGTTTAATACTGTATTCACCATAAATAGCTTTGAAGTACAACAAGTTGAGACAAAATTGAGTAGATGATGATGATGGCTGATTTTTCACTAATCGAGATGCAGATTCAATTTGATAAATCTAAGTGTTCCATTAATACCTGCCTCGTGTTAAAAATATCGCTACAATACATTATTATGTACCTATGTACTTGACATAAAATGATGTTTCTTAAGCTGCTTACATTCCGAATATATCAATAGCTTGTTAAACTTTAAAATAGATCTAAGTGACCTTCGTTACGGGGTAATTACGTCCCACAAAACATTTCACGTGTGTAAAGAATTTCCCTAACCCTGCATATGGAAAAAACCACAAGTGATTGTCGGTCCTGGAAGTAGAAAAAGAGAACAGAACGGATAAAATGTAACACTGAGATTTTTGATCGGAAATTATGCTTTCAAGATCGCGCGTGAGGGTTTTATAAGCTATTATGCCTGTCAGAGTGGGTTTAACAAGTGTGTCATGGGGTTTCAAGCTTAGGCTTTTGTGGATTATGGTAACAGTACTTAGTGAAATGAAGATAATTTTTTTCGATTTCGTTTTATATTTTTGTTTGTAAATTGTTTTCTTTGATTTATGCGAATGTTAGACATTGAAAAAAGTTTTCTTGAAGGGATTCTATCTCGCGTGATAAAATCCTTTCAAAAATAGTTTTATTAAACTGCTTAAATCTTGACGTGATTTCCGATCGTCAATTTCTCGTTACATGCAAACTGAAATAATTATAATATTCGGCCAGATATTAAACCTATTTTTAACCGACGAAAACGGAGGAGGTTCACAATTCGACGCGTATATATTTTTTTTTATGTTTGATCACGCATCACTTTTTACAGAGTAGTTCGATTTTGATAATTCTTTTTTTATTGAATTATCAAAATCGAAGGCTATACCTAGAAGTTGGTACCATATAAATTTGGAAAAAGAATTACCACCCTAAGGGTAGGAAAACAGGGGTTGATTGATTGTTCACTCACTGATTGTAATGTATTACCACGCGTAACTTTTTACAGAGTAGTTCGATTTTGATAATTATTTTTTTATTGAATAGGCTATACCTAGAAGTTGGTACCATATAAATTTGGAAAAAATATTCCAATCCTACGAAAACAGGTATATATTGATTGTTCACTAACTGATTGTAATATAGGTATGACCAAGCGTAACTTATTACAGAGTAGTCCGATTCTGATAATTCTTTTTTTATTAGATAGGGTATACCTCGAAGCTGGCCCCATATAATCTTACCCTAAGGGTGGGAAAATAGGGGTGATTTATTGTTCACTCACAGATTTTAATGCTTAGTTGTGTAGGTATTACAAGAAAAACCTCACGTTGAATGAGCTTTAGACCTGTCAGTCTCTTGTGTGTAGACCTCTTTGTCTCTGAATTTCTGCTAAAGCTCGTTCATCGTAAAAAATAATAAAAAATTAAGCATGAATAGCAATAAAGTATGTAATTAGTAGATTATAGCCACAAAAAAATATAAAATAAAAACTTTTTAACAAAAAAATTAAACCGCCGAAAAAACTGAAAAGCAAAAAATAACAAACCTTTTTTTATTTAATCTTAATAACTAAGTTCTTAAACTAATGTAAGTATACCTAGTAATTTTGAGTCGGCGCCAAACTATCAACCGTCATTGCAACTGTTGCTACTGTGGCATTTTCTCTGAAAAATCCTAATAATTGGTGCGAAAACGACATAGATTACATATTATTGGTAGGAGATACATATTATAGAGACTGTATTGTACCGCCGCGCATCAAGCTTTACGTAAGTATATGTAATTAATTAATTTGCCTGTTTGGCTGTTTACAACGAGGTCTATTTATGTAAACAAAACCTTTTTATAGAAATTAAATTTATACTATTTAGTGAAATTAAAATGGACTCTATCGAGCTGCACAGTTCTTGTGATGCCACAGAAATTGATAACTACTGCGGAGGGTTTAAAAACTTAAATTATCGAAGTATAAGTATGATAATTTGAGATAATTATGTATGGATGGGTAGTACTTACATATCAATGATAATGTAATCTAGCCTTTTTCAAGTACGCCAGGTTTTCAGGAACACCAGATGCAACTAAGTACTTGTTTTACATAGTCCTATTGCCTATCTGACCTCCAGTATTTAGTTATTGGGAAAAACTTTATTATACTTGTTTTTTTTTAAGGTAAAATACACGAGGTTTTATTTTTAATACATAACTAGTCACGTCAAAAAACATAAACATTTTAGACTATTTGGTTACACAGATTTATAATTTACTAAATATTTTAATGAGCTCTATAAATTCCTTAATTAATATCGCATTTTGTAGTTTGATTATAAAAAAAAAGGTTATTTAATAAAATGCCATGAATTCATGGTTTTTCAGAAGGTCACGTTCATTGCCACGAGAGCCAGAGGTTAGTAGCCGGCGGTAACTTGTGAATGAACGTTAATAACTTAGTTATGTACATAATGTCCAACTAACAAGTACTAACAACTCCTTCAAGTTGCGACGTAGATATACTATAGGATATGTGATGTACCTCACGACTAAACACTAAGTGGTGTTTTTAAAGTCCATAAAATGAATGTTGCATCGTTTTTTTTTGTTAAATACAGTTCTTTCGTTGAATAAATTAATGAACGTTAGATTATATCATAGGTCATTCAACTTTTAAAGTTATGCACTAGAACCGGATCATCATATGATCGTCCTCGCGCCGTTACACCTTCAATTGTTTATTTAGTATATCTTCGTATTTAATATAGTCCTTTCACTTAAACTTATTGTGACACGTTTGGATTAGCTCCAAGCACTGTGTGCATCGAGAAAGCGGTTTCGTTGCTTGTAACCTTATTTCCTATGTACAGTCATATGATGCACTAAATTGCACTGAACAAAATCACACACTTTTGGTGGGATTCCTATTTTTTTTTTGGTATATAAAAAAAGTAAGAGTGATCATTTTAATTTACCTTGAGAGAAGCCTAGTTTCAACCATTAAGACGGTCAAAAAGGTTTATTGACCTCCGTCAAGACAATGAACTTGTCAAACCGGTCTACGAATATCAGATAAAAACCTCAATACGATAATATTCAATGACATCGGATCTTAGTTGCATAACAAGCAATGGGTGGATGTAGCGAGTGCCGACTAATGCTGACTAGCTACTACGACTAGACAGGTTGTTACTCCCGCCGTGGTCCAAGCGTCGCCAGTCGCCACCCAACCAGCCCTCATAGAAACACGTCATGTTTCAACACACCATAATGTTTCTCTGAACTAATCACACCTAGCTTTATCCATTCGCCCTTGGAAACAGAAAATAAACGTAAATAACAAAGACAATTAACCTGTCCACTTTATCCATACAAAATGGTGGCGTCTTCGTATACGCACTTAATTGCCTCGCTGTTTAATTTCCTCAAGTGATTTCTTCGCCTTGAATGCTAGTTGCCCCGTTAAGTATTTCGTGTTCAATTGTGGGAAAAAATCCAATGACAACATTAAGCTTATCATGACCATGAGGTCACGATAACTTTTTGTTATTCCTTAGCTATCCGCGACGTACTGATTTTGTTGTAATAATAAAGCGTTAAATTACACACGAGGTTAACCTCGTGATAAATAATTACAAATATTTGAATGTTGTACTGACAATCGTATTGTGAGGAAAGTAGCAAAACATTAATCCTGTGTTTATATTCACACGACGATCTCGGGTATGTAATAATAATGAAGAGAATAGGCTTGCTTGGTGTATAAATGAGTATAAACAAAGAGATTTTATGTCCACCTCGTATTTTAAGAAAAGTGGCGAAAGGCTATGCCGATTTCTTACTAACAGACATAGTAACTGAAATACTCATTGAAACTATTCGTTAGTTAAGCTAAGTTATCATAATAGTGACGTAATAATACCGATACCACTAAGTGACGGCTAACTAATATTTTCTTACTCAGTGCTTGGGGTCAATCCCAAACTAAGTTAGTAAACCAGTACGTTTCAAATCACGACCTAAATTATTTTGGATTTTTTAAATTTATTATTTTTAATTAAATTTATATGAAACTATAAATTAGTAGAAGTCAATACAATAAAGAATGTAGTAACATAATTCATGAGTTTCTTTCTTAGTCCCATAATTGGTGATTAATTGTTTAGTTCACATAAAAATATAGTGACAACTTATATTATATATTTCTACTTTGCTTCGTTTACGCTATTTTATCTTAACTTCGTGCTGAGTCAATAATTTTCTCAGGCACAAATATATATAAAGTCGTAGGTAAACGGTGCTTAGACGCTTGTTCTAGTTGTTAGATAAACATTGCACATCAAATATGGTTTAGCTTAATAAAAACCTAAAAGCGACATTTATCCGTGTGATAATAATAAGAGATATGACTATTTTGAATTTGTTTTTTTTGGAAACACTAAAAACAAAGTTAATACGAAGGTTTTTTGCATAATGTTTTGACGAATACAAAGTCTACGAGATAAAAAATTCTTATCGATATAACGGTCTATCCCGTTTCATGCGGTTTTCTCATTGCGTAGTATTTGTGATAAGAAATATAAGCAGAGAAAGTGTATTTTAATAGCATAATAACACTGATTGTTAGACGTAATTGTGACAATATTGATGCAATGTTTATAACACAGTTGATTATTTTTATTACATATTCGTTTGTATAACTGAAGAGTCTGAAAAAGGACAGTGAAACATTGTTTTGTAAAGGCTACGAGTAGGTAGCTACGTAATAATAGCCAATAGAGTGATTGCCGGCTATTTGTAAAATAAAAGCAGGTAGTTAGTCTATTTTTCAATAAATTTATCGTTATTTTGAATACTTAACTTCTAAGTAGTGCTTTAAAATAACACTCTGTTCACGCTTATGCATACATTGATCTTGTGCTAACGACCACCAATTTATATATTTTATTTTTATACAATAGAACATTCTGATGAAATTATTTCAGCATTATTATATTATATGACCCATTGTTGTTATTTCTCTAGTTAGGGTTCAATTAAGAGGCCGATATTATATTTCTCAGTGTCATCAAAGTACTTAGATTAATGTCAAAAACGAAGAAATTATAAATAAAAATTGGTTACCTATATTCCAAGTATACCTAACTATAATATTTTTATCAATTTTAACACGCGTCGCAAGCGCTAGAAAAAGCCAGCTATAAATAAACATTCTACTAAAAAAAACAAATTTATTATAAACGTTTTCCTTAGAAAAGTTCTGTCCATAATTATTTCGTATTTTTAATACTCCTAATGAGCTTGAACCCCAACATTCAAGTTAATGAGACTAGTATTTTTATACTTTCTTTAGTACCAAACTAGAAGCTATAATACCCTTTTCATATCTTTGAGTATACCAATTTCTTTATTTTTATTATAGGGCTACATCATAAAATGCAAATAAGTGTCGTGTATATTTTCATTTTCCATCTCAGCATTTTGGGTTCCGCATTCACTTTACAGGAAGCTAATTAATTCTTCTTTTAATTACTTTTTTGCTGTTATAAGGATGAAATGCTATTTGTTCGTATTACAATATAACAAAGCACGCAGAAGACGGTTGTTGAGGTATTGATTCACAGAAACTAAACAAAGGTATCGTAAATGAATCTAAGTATGACAAAGTCGTGAGGAATGAATTGTCCGGTACTTTGAAAGTGACGAGCAAATCGTTTGAGGACTAACAAGTCATGAGAAAATTCGAGATTGCGAAACGACGCAAGTAAGACTTTCGGAATAAGATTAATGAATAATATTATTAAATTTATTTTAGGTTTTTAAAAATACGCATGAGAAATCGCGGCTAATGAGAGAGAGATGGATCACCTGACGAATTTGTACCTATATGAGATAAATAGAATATAGTACGACATCGGTTTGAATGATATTATGAACCCCAAAGTCTGGACTGACATAGGTAAACTGTCTGAAATAGACTTCAGTTAAAAAAAACACAACAAGGCAAGATGGATTCGGACTTCTACGAAATGGGCACTACTTCATTTAATTAAATAGCAAGGAACACGGTTTGCAAAGCTAATATATACCTACTAAGTGTACATGAGTTGCTACAGAGGCCAGGTCGAGGAAAAGTACCTACAGCTCAGAAGCGACAAATCCGAATGAAAACGGATAACACAGTGAATTATGTGAAGGGGAGCATCGGGACGCGGGTAATCCGAGATCTTTGCGAATGGCTCGCTGCTTTGCCAAAGCCGATTGACGCTGCTTTGACAAACCAGATGAAGTTTTAACTCAGCCTATAATATGTGACGATAGGGGAGCATGTACTAGGTACACATTCATTTATTTGGGTCGGCTTTCGGCCTTTTCGTAGAACTCCAACTGATAACATATTCCCCTAGGAAATACCATTTGTCAGATTGTTTTAGGACGGTCATGATTCTCAATTTTGCTTGATCACAGAGTGAAATGAAAACTCAGTGTGTTAATAAAAAAAAAATCGTATGTAGTAAAGTATTCTGTCAAAATGTGCGTCGTATTAATGTTATCCAAACACCGGGGTCGACGACGCCTGTCCGTGTTTTTATGCAAATGGAAAGACGCCATTGTTTTGACAAACAAAGTCCTGCAAACTATAAACCATTTGGACGTGACACTTGAATATCTTGAAACAATCGAAACTGGAAATCTAGCAAAAAACTTCAGCGAATGTTGACATACTTTTTACTGTTTACCTATTTTAACTGTTCATAATCATGAGACATGGGTATGAAAAACTAAACGCACAATAGGTACAAAAGATAGTACGAAGTTTCATGGTTCTATTAGGGTTCCGTACCTCAACGGAAAAAACGGAACCTTTACAGGATCACTTCGTTGTCCGTCCGTCCGTCTGTCAAGACCGTTTTTCTCAGGAACGCGTGGAGGTATCAAACTGAAATTTATATCGAATACTCAAGTCTACTGTCCCTTGGAGCTGAGAAAAAAATCAAACTTCTAAGCCAAAGCAATCAAAAGACACAGCCGTTTATGTCGCAAATTTTCGAAACTCGCACGGGAATCAAAACCTACAGGGTACTTCCCGTGAACTTAGAATCTTGAAATTTGGTACGAAGTAACGTCTTATAGTACAGATAAAGGAAAAATTGCGAAAACCGTAAATTCTGTTACATCACATAATAATAAATATTTTTGAAAATTTTAAATTTACTACTTCTTTCTCATGAGCGCGTAGAGTTATTAAATTGAAATTCATATCAAATACTCAGGTCTATAATACCTTTAAGCTGTAACAAAATCAAACTTTTATGTCAACGCAATCAAAAGAAATAGATACCTACAGGTTCGTACGGAACCCTCGGTGCGCGAGTCCGACTCGCACTTGGCCGGTTTTTTTCTTTTTGAAACATGGACAAAAAGTGCCAACGAGTAAAGATCCGTCGTTCTGCGGAAATCGAAATCTTTCATAACGGATATGCATCATTAATGTATGTAAAAATGGTTGCCAGTGGTATATTGCGATGGTCACGGTAGATACAACTCATTGTAAAGGCACGACACGCATATTATTTACTTATAATGATGTCAAGAACATCATATAAATAATTCCTCCGTACAACGTATTTAGATAACATTATTTTTAAGTACGCTTAAATATTTAAATGTATGCGTTTTTACGTGTACCGTGTGAAAATTAACGAGCTATAAACGTGAAATAAATATCTATTATACAGGGTTTTAATAAACAACTGATTGAACCTAAGTATTTGACGACCTCCGTGGTCGAGTGGCGTACGCACCGGTTTCAAGGTGTCGCTAGCTCTGAGGGTTTGATCCCCGGACGGGTCAATGTAATGGTCTGGGTGTTCGTGGTACCTTCGTTGATTCTGAATTCCATAACACAAGTGCTTAAGCTACTAACTTTGGGTTCAGAGCAATGTATGTGATGTTGTCCGCATTTATTTATATTTGTTTATTTATTGGGAATTCCGCCGAAAAATATAAGCGCTGGTTTTGACGTTTAGAGGTTCTTAGTAGTAGATAAGAACCGCTAGAAATAAATTCACAATAAGTTTACAATAGCATTGAAGTGTCAATTGGTATTCTTAATTCAGTTTATTGGCTAATGATCTAAAACGGGGGCCACCGCTAACGTTTATCGAGGTCTAAAGGTTTAACTACTAATTTACGTTTCCTCCATCAAACTCGTAAAATTAAAAGCTTGTTTGCGCGACTTCGTATCAACTGTTTAGGACCACAAATTTAAACTATCTATAAACAATGTTCGTACTGCAATACATAAAAGTCTTGTATTCGGACGCTGGTTATAAAATCCTTATTTTATTGGTTACGAATTGTTTCCCACTAATAGTTGGATGACATCCAAATATATTTTTCTGTGTCACGATATGGGCTCGGTCTAACAGAAACATCTATTTGTTGACACAATTAGTTCGTTGCTTTCATATCCAATGTCAGGGTTGTATTTATATTCTTTGTTTGTTGCGATTGATTTACGTTAGTAAATTATAGCTGTTATGTTTTCTGTGGTCGCACTGCACATTGTTTTGCCCGCATCCATATCTAGTGGTGACCAACACATGTCACTCTAGAGTTTTATTTCAAAAATAATTTACGCGAATAGGTTATTCCGACCCCAAGTGCCTACTGTATAGGGAAGGACAGGAAAAGTTAAACAAAACAAAAGATACCGACTGCAAACTTGATCAAAATTGATATTTCACTCCCCATTGACAACCTTAGGGGTGGAATTTGCTTGTATTTCTGTTGGGTCACGCTGCTCCTAAAAGCAAATTACTTCACTAAATAAAAAAGCAAAATCGAAATGTGGTTTTTAAACATAAATGAAAACTTTGTAGAAAATTATGAGAATGTGTGGTAGTAATGTGTGTGTATTTCTGCCATAGAGAAAAGTAATACATGCTACCGACTAATTTGTCACTTTATAAATATGTCACTTCATATGCCTTTTTTTTTTCTTTTTTTTCTTTTATATTGTGGACTTCTTTATCTTCTTTTAATTTTTATGTTTTAAATCTTTTGTGTCCACTTATTTTTATTTCTGTTTTTTCTTTTTCTCATATTGTAAATAACCTGTGTCTTGTTTTGTACTGAATAAAAGCTTTATATATCTATCTATCTATCTGATGTGTTCAGTTATTGCAATGGTATTCATGGTTCAGTTATTTAATGTTTTGATATCATTGCTTTTGTCTGTTGTAAACGTAGCTGTTTATTTGAAGTATGTGTGGCCTTCGGAGACGAACGGGGAAACGTAACTTCAGTTAACAAAGTGACATAATAGAAAGGTCGTGACTAACTCCGTTTCACAATAAACCTTACGCTACTCGTTTCTATCAGTAACAATGAGACCCAATTGTATACGTTGTGGTTCTATACGTGTAACACCTGAAACGCTACCAATGTTACCGTTGGTGTTATATTGAACTAGGACACTAATCAAATATTTTTTAACACACTTGTTACATAAACTTCGCAGATGAGAAGTAGGCAGTTGCCTACAATCTGACATCAACTCTCACAAATGATCTAAATCTAAATTAAGCCATTTTATACCTGAATGCGCCAAAAGGGGGTTACAGTTTTCGAGTGTATTTATGTATGTACCTATTTATATTTTGTGGGCACGCTCTATAGTCTCAGCTTGAGAGGTATCGTTAGATTCGTCTCAATTGTTTAAGTAACACGCTTGTATTTAATTTTAGGGAAGAAATCAAAAATATAATTATATATAATGTCAGCGTTTTTTATGTTTCAATAACTGTTTATCTTAAACAGTCTGATTGAATTTAAATACAGGAAAACCCAAATGGTCTGTACGTAATAAGTTTGCGAGTTAGTAAGTGGGTCAAACTCGTGTTGATACAATGCAAGTTAAGGGTTCAAATAACAATTCACTGAAACAGTATTCAAATAAAGGTTACATAGAAATGCAATAGGTAGTCCTGCATTCATAACAATAAAATATGGCGATGAATATTGTTTTTATGCCCAAACTATTTATAAAAGACTAAAGTTGCTTGGAGATGACGGGCCTGAATATTTAATGGACTGGTTCACATTTTTACTGAAAGTAGAGAAGAAGTAAAAAGGAAGGAGTGAGGCTTTTAGCCTGTCGTGCGACAACATGCACTGACGTTAATAGCACTTGCCTGGCATCTACTTACACTTCATTGCTCAAATGGAATGAAAGCTTCTAAATAATTTGTGATTTTAAAAGCTCAGGCTTGTTTAAAGATATCTTTAAGATATTTAAAGTAATTTTCAATGTGAACTTACTTTGTAACAGCTACGACATAAACGGATCGCTATTATAAAAGATTTGAGTTTAAAAAGCACTTTAGCATAAAGATATTTTTTTTAAAGAAGTCGACAAGAAATCGACACAATTCTTAGTTAAGATCACAGAAGAAATGCAGAAATATGATTACAATGATTTCCGTTGTAGTGCCATTAAAAAAAAGTCGTCGCCGTAGTGTAATGAACTTAGCTTAAGGTCAGTAGGGGTTGCACCTGCAGCTATTCAACCTCTTCATAACATAAACATAGTTTGCTCTGTTTTGTATATACCTGCCAGTCTTTTTCCGTTAGTTAAAAGAAAAAAGGTAAAGGTTTTAATTGATTCCGCAACTACTAATATATAGATAGATTTACTACCAACAGTTGCAAGCAATCTTTAAACTTAGGAAACTTGTATTTTTTTAGGTCGTGTTGCAGAAAATTGTATTTAGTTCAGTTATATAAAATTAGTGACAACTAAAAAGAAATCTTGTTACGAAAAGACGTTTTTCTTCTAAATATTTAAACCGGTTTACAAACAAGACTTTAAAAGAGTTTTCTTTAAATCCGCATAAGATCACAAGAAAGGATCAAGTAGGGATCCCCGGCGACTTCTTTTCGTTTAGCACCAAGGAAAATTACGGTTACACGAAAATTGGGTTACCAAAACAAATTGAAAATTTGAAGGCAATTTTCTCCCTCAAAGAACAACCAGACTCATTTTTTTTATTTCCATTTTTACATAACTTTGGTTAATTTAAGTAATAGAATATTTGAAATTGTCGCCTAGTACGATTACATTATTATAAGCTAGGAAATTGAAGTGTCTATGAACTTAAAAAAAATCTTTGAATATTAATTCATAAAACATGGTTAAAAAAAATTATGATATGAACACGTCCTGTATGTTAGAACTTTAATTAGTATACCTACGACATTACTTAATCATTAACCATTAAATAAATCCTAATCTTTTATTAGCTTTCAGACACGCTTACGTTTATAAAGTTAGATGGTCGCACGCTACGACCATTTGTTAGGTCAAGTACGAGGGTACAAACCTACATATTTTATACCTAATCCTTACTAATATTATAAATGCGAAAGTTTGTTTGGATGTTTGTTACTCTTTCACGTAAAAACTACTGAATGGATTTTAATGAAACTTTACAATAATGTAGCTTATACATCGGAATAACACATAGGCTATAATTTATAAAGATAGTGTATGAATTGTCATTCACGCGGGTGAAACCGCGGGGCACAACTAGTTAGTAAATAAGAAAAAGACTAAGGTATAAGACATAAGTATAGTAATATGGATCGATGGTGTTTTTCGTAAAATTCATAATAAATTTTCTGGCACGTGATTCGCCTATCTATCGTCTGTAGTTAGATCCGCGGAAAATAGGCAATCTTACGATTATACACGCTTGCAATTTATTGGTTTAACGCCGTGTCCAGGCTTCGTGAAACATGCGACTACAATCCCTCGTTTGCGGATTAATCATTAGAACAATATGTTCGACACTATTTTTCGCGTAGTGTCCAAAAAACAATTATAAGTAACTGTGTTTCATTAATCAATAAAAAAAACCTTAGACAGTCATGGCTTACATAGACTTCGGTAGACAATTAAAAGGATTTTGTCATTTACGGCACACGATCTCGAGTCTTTCAAGGTGTTGTTTCACGTTATTAGTTAGGTACCTACATTATACTAAGTTTAATTTGTTTTCTGTTGACTATAACTTATAAAGTAATGTTGTTTGTTTTTATCTGTTACCATCTGCGGCTAATAGAGTACGAGGATGTAATTAGTCATAATTGCATTAGTCACGTTTTTGTCTTGCGAAGATTAATTAATTATTACCCGGATTTATTCTAAATGAAAAATTTGTGATCAGGTGTAATCTTAGCATTTTTCTAAGCTACCAATTATACATGTACAATTACTCGATTCCCGGTTTCCATCAAGTCTGACCTGGCAATCCAGCTTGGAACGTTAGGCTGCGTTTACAGACTCTTGGTCTTATTCACTTATATTATACCCCGATCTTGTTTTTCCCATATTATTTTTTTATGTAAATTTTCGATGACTAACAATGTTGTATGTTTCAGGCCATCGTGCTGGGGTCAGCGGACGAAGATAGAGAAGCGGCTGATATTGGCAGTCGGCGTGGTGTCTGTGCTGGCCGTCGCCTTCTTCGCCGCGTTCATCGCCTCGCTCCTGGTGCGCTCCTCAGCTGACATCAATGGTAAGAACTCTAACATCTGTATCCTTAGCCAAGTGACATCAAACATACGAACATCGAAGAACGAAAGTTGTAAGACAAATATGCAGTGTTTGACAATTTAATGTCGACGAATGCCGAAATGTCACTTGGCTAAGAGAGTTTGCACCTTAGTTTGGGTGCCAGAAGATTTCAAAGCATTGTGTGAATCAAACATAAAGAAAATTATATTTCTGTTACACACATCTGGCTAGCACAGCTTTTGACCCTGACCAAAGGTTGAGCCTACCTTAAATGTTGCATTGTTGAAGACAATAGCCAACGTCATCATCATCATTCCGGCATGGTAAAGTTAAATACCTGTAGTATGTAAGCAAAGAAAAAGATAAAAAATATTACTGTATTTTCCCAACTTTTTGCTGCACTAAAATATTATATTCGAGGTTCGATGACCGTGTTCCGAAGCGATTGGCGAAATCTTTTTAGAAGCAAAATGGACAGTATAAATATTACAAAAATAGAAGAATCAAACGAACAACACCGAACCAGCCATGTATCGTCAATTATAACATGAAAAACAACATGCAACTAATTACTAATGATACCTTAATTTTTATAGAAATACACTGTTCGCTTTGTTTGTCTAAACTTGAAATTGGACGGGTGAAGAAACACCGGTGGGCTAACTAAATAAATTGAAACACTCGCAATTCTCGAGATGCTTATAGAATATGTAATTAGAGAAATTGTTACGAGCGATTCGCCTTTGTTTCATTTTACTGGTCACAGGTACAATTGACGTAAGGTCGTGCAAACACATTTGGCCTTACCTACTTACCTTCAAATACTATGAGACGGTTCACTACTTTTTCCTCATCGATCAAGATATTTTTTTTTTACTTCCCTCAAACTAGTGAATTTAACTGCTGTGGTTGCACAAACATTCAAATCACATACTTACAGCAAACATTTTAGCAACCTGATGGAACAAATATTTTTGGAACATACAAATTGGCATAAGGTTGTCCCACTGGGGAAACCAAACCGCGGCACGTCGCCCAATGGAATTTAATGACTGGCATAGGTCACAAACCTAAACCAGTCATCTTTCCGTGTATCCATTTAGTATTAAAGCACGTACTATTGTACAGTTCTAAAAATTTTGTCAGTTACCTATTTGTTTGTCAGTTGACCATTTCTCAACCAAGTTTCTTCTTTTTTTTGTGGCCTTAGCTTCTGACTTCCTTATTCTGATTTTCACCTCTGCTTAGTTTGCGTCTTTAGGGACATCAAAACGATATCTCAATCCAAAGTAGGCTCGCTACCTTTTGGCCATAAAACCCTTAATACCTTGGTATCGTTTAAAGCTGTTTATTTGATACATTTTAAATCGTTTGGAGATTTTTTATAAAGCTTTATCGGTCCACTTAACTAGTAGTAAGGAAATGCTAAGCTGATTGCAAGTATCTTTAGGCATTTGTAAGAAGGAAAAACGATATTCTAAATGACTTAAAGATTTTTTTTATTTGGATATTTGAAAGTCCAAACAGATCAATGGAATTCAATGGATAAGGATGAATAAGGAAAATGATCAAAAAGGAAATGAATGAATAAGGAGGCTATCCCATAACAAATAGGTTGAAACCACCATATAAGAAAATTGTTACTTCATATTTGTTCCACCGGTTTTTATACATTGTCTTATCCACGTTTTCGTAATTTCCTTCCGTGTGTTCGGCGTTCGCTTCCTCCCGAAGGTTATCTGGAGATTGAGGTTGCCGTGTGTTACTGGATATTAGTCAACCGTTACGACGTTGTTTCTCAACCAGCCATTTCAAGGCTCAATATACCAATTATTATGAGTAGTTTTTAAGGGATTTATAGGTAGCCATAAAGGTATACTTAAACAGTAGGTTAACTTAGATATTCCTTTGCAGTACGTGAAATAGAAAAGTTTATGCAGAGTAGCTTGATATGGTTACAGAAAACAATAAGAAACATGGATAGTTATTATCTTACCCTATTCGTCGATGGAAAGGTTCTGTGTTATGCCTTGGCCTTATCACTCAAATTTCCGGCATTAGATGGAACGGAACTCATGGTGCTCCGCGCGTAGCTCTACCAACACTTTTTCAATTCCATTTCATAATTGTATTACATTAGGATTCAAATTTGTTTAAAATATTTGAGGAGTAAGCGACTAATTTCTAATTAGAATTAATGGTCAAGGGAGTCGATAGCCAAGGTATTCTAAGCATCTTAAAGGTATATTAAATATTTTGAATTACTAAAAGGTATAAAATATCGACGGTGCAATTTGATTTAATTACAAAAACTTTAGTCTCATATTACTTAAATAAACTTTAAACGTATCCCTTGTATAAACCAAACTATAATTAATAAACCCAAGATCAAATGAAAATAGTTGAGAATATAATAAGGTAAACAACGCCTGAAGATTAAAAACGTCGTGAATATTAAAACGACGGGCTGTCAGCAGTAACCGAGCGTGGCAAACTTATGAGAAGCGTGTGTTGGGGTGGATATATAGGGGAAGCATCACGGCACCGGTTGAAAACACAATGTATTAATGATGTAGAATATATCACACGAGTGATTAACGAATACTTTGGTATTTTCCGCGCCTCCAATGTAAGGACATGATGAGGAAACAAATCAGGAAGAGGACAGGTTGACTACGTGATCGAATTTGCACATCACTGCGCAAGATTTATCTCGCGGAAACTTTTCGAAATCAATCTAAAGGCTTTACAGACTTAGAGACTTAATTGTAACATTTTCGCAAGAAAACGTTGAAAAATTCTTCAACTAGGTGAGGATTTCGAAATGTTAAGATCACGTTGTGTGTCGAAAGCTCGGTAACGCTCCGGTGCACGCACTCGCGTCGCTCGACATTACACTCTGCTATAATAATGACATTACAATACAGGGGTCAGTTTTCACACAAAATTGTGTAAGTAACTCAGCAAGGCTAACAAAAGTTTAAATGGCTAAGTAATATCGATCGACGTGTTTTTTATTGCCTGAATGTGGGTGCACCAGTGCAATAAACTTTTAAGTCACCAGATCTTGCATTACTTCGAAAATTATGACTTATTGCATAAACAATTTAAATGGAGCAAGGATGTTTAAATTGACTTAGCTTGAAGTGGGACATTACCTTGTTAACACGGTAACTTTACGACGGTGTTCACGTAAGGGGTAGGCAGAGATAGGTACTGCTCAGTTGTTTTGCATTTGCCTTTTAGGGTTAAGTCCCTCGTAATAGGGGATAACCCTGTCAATAATTACTCATGTGTAATGTGTTCATTGAAGCATAATGTTATTTTGTTTCTATAAATACATATTTGGATTTTGCATGGAACTTGGCATTCATTTAGATCTCCATTCTTTTTGCGGCGAAGCCCACAGCCAAGCAAATTTTTTGGATTGAACTTGGCTTTCCCTTTTACATTTATGTTTTTGGTGGGATATTATTACTTTTTGTAAAGAAAACTAGGCAGGTATTGAGATTTATGTACATTTACTTCTGTTCTGTGTATATTTATGTGGTGCCGCGCGTCGCCGATGATGCACCGTTGGCCGGTTGTTTAGTGCGTATTACAAGTTTTTGTATGGGGACACCACTTATTTTTTGACTTGACTTTACCTACGTTTACACACAATTACTGAGCTGGATTCCAAATTTCATCTTTCTAGGTCATCTGGAAGTAGGTTAGGTTTAGATACTATATGTCAGTCAGTCAGTCAGTGCTAAAATTAACGACTTTTTGACTTCATATCTTAATAACCGTTTGAGCTAGCTTCATGAAATTTGGGCTTCTAGATGTCCTTATGGGTATTATTAAACACACTTAGTATAATGTGTTTACGTTAAAGAGGTTTTGAGTTATAGAAGGGTCAAAAGTGGCACGAAGTGGTTCGTGTAATATTACACTTGGCGCTGGCTAGCCAGTTCCTTTGCTTGAACTTAGCTTGACTCGCTGCCGCGTGTCTAGATACGAACAACAAATAAGATTGACATAAACTTTTGGTATTCGTGATGCACATTTAAGGATATTTACATAAAGTTAGGTTTGATAAGACAAAATGAATGTTGGAATGATGTAATTTATTACAATACCTACAAATTTGAGAGTAAAAATGATTCATTTATTAATTAATAGCACTAAAAAGACATAAATAAAGCACGCAGTTATTAAAGTAACTCTCAGAGCACGGTTCAAAGAAAAACATTAAAGATTTCTTATGGGCTCGTACTGTACAATTAACTTCGGTCTATCTGCAGCAGTGTGTAATTTATCGTAGTCATCCGACAACAAAACCGTAAAATGTATTTAATTTCCATGTAATTGCTAGAAACAATTAAATCTATTAACTTACGGCTTCTGTTATTTATTAGCAATACTTAGAATCTCTACTCCTTCTATGGACATTTGAGTAATATTTTTACTTATCATTTCTTTAAAATATCTTTCTTTCAGTTATTTTTAATTATCTGTTTTTTTTCGTAAAAAGAGCTTAGAGTTTACAGCCATATAAGTATCTTAGTATCGAGTTAAAGAATGTGTAGCTATACAATTGATACCACTGTTTCATTTTCTCAACAGAACAAGTACCTATAACCAATTATTTATTATCAGACAATACAAACAAAAAATCTGATTTAGTTTTCATTATTATGGTATTTTATAAGTGGGTATCTATAGCACTTACGGATCTTCTTTGTTTATTATTGTGAATATTTGGTAGGAAACCTAGTAAGCCATCATCTTGCTATTGTACCTCGAAAGAGTAAACAGAGTTATGTAAACAAAAGATGATAAAGTAGTAGAAAGGTTACAGTTAACTTGTAATAACAATTAACATCGATAAGAAGTATTTAAAAAGTATTAACATTTCTTTTTCCTCGTCTTTGTGTCTAACGATACTCTCCCTCAGTTCGTTCGGTGTGAAAAGGCTTAGGGATTTAATAAGTGGATGCACCTTCAATTTTCATAAACCTGAACCCGACCGGACACAGCTGCGAAATACATCGCAGGCATCGAGGGCCCTGCTCAGTCACGTATGAAATCGGAAGCCGAACACGTTTAACCGCCCCTCACCATACAATAAACTCACAATATTAATACCAAGGAACTAGAAAATAAGTACTTGTTTACATATTTCAAGATCGAATATTTCATTTCATGGTTGTGGTCGCTTATCACGAAGAATGTTTTTTTGGAATACGATTTCACAGCTGATTCTATTACACCTTTATTTTATATACAATTTAACCAAACTATTACCTATTACTAGATTTGTATCTAGAAGGTAAATACTTTACGTAATGTATTATGAAAAATTTAAAAAACGGTCACCATATAATGTTCTGAAAATAGAGGTAGGTCATAAATTAGACGTATCGTCGTTAATCTGAATGTTAAGAAAAGAGGCTATTTATAACTTAAATACTTACTAGTTACAGTGCAATTTATTAGATGGTATCACTCTACAATTTTGCAACTATCAGCAACTTTAAAATTCCGTTTGATGGTTCGTAATCAGGGGTCGTGAGTGCCATTTAAGGTACTTAGTACTACCTAGGGAAATGGGGATCATACATAGTTAACGAGATTGTGGCGAGTCCATTGGAAAATGCGGAATAGTTCACGCACATTTTCCAATTTGACCGTCCAGTTAACTGTCTAGGAGTGGGTAATGACCAACTATTTCGCTGCACGTAGACTGGTTATTAACTAATTTAAATGGACGCGTAAATTGCTTTTATCAGACTTCCTACTTTAATGGTCGAGTGTGTAGTGTGCACTTACATCGATTGAACAGATAGTTGTTTTTGCTGTAATCAACGTGGATGCGTAATTGTATTGGATAACTGTAACTGTAGATAGGTACATAGTATTTAATCGACCGCCGAAGGAACCTGCCGGATAATATGTTTGCTGGCTATTTACGCGTATTGACGTAATATCCTGGTCGTATTTTTTATTTCTTAGTTGGTCTGGGAAACTTCTTATTGAGGTTATTAAAATTATTACTGGAAATACCAATTTATATAAATTACCCATCGTTGCTCTAAGACGATTTATAAAATATTTTACTGCAGCAAAAAAAAAACGCACAAACCTTTTAAAACTGACCTTATTGAATCAACTTCACATTAGTCACACTAACTTAAATAATATTTACTGTAGCCCTATCCTTGTACGAATCACTCATTCATTCAGCATGTTGTATTTGTATTATAGACATACCACAAACTAGTGAACTGAAAATTTCTTCGTCCATGCCACCGGCTGTAGTCGCGAAGGGAGATTCGGACCTCTGCAACTCACCAGGATGCATTCACACAGGTAAATACTTATTTTACTAATATACTTTAAAAAAAGGGTTCTACATTACCTACTTTAAATTATTTACCTTTTATAATAAAGAGAAAGATATCAGGACCTGAGTTTCAAAAGCATTGTCGGCGTGGTATTGAATTACGGACGACCTTTCATCGATGGTCACTTTGACAACCTCAGCATATAATTGCACAGATAGCCGAGATAAAGTTTTGCAGGTTCAATCCGTCCCGTAAAGCACAAACATTTGTGTGGCCATAGGTTTCAAAATGATGGCAACATACGGGAAAGAAAACAATGTGAGGACTTGTATTTTTTAAACCAAATTGTAGTCTAAAAGCTAAAACCGTACGTTAACAAGTTTTCCTGTAGGAAAGAGCCCTTAATCCAGCACTGGCACTGATACGTAATGGTAATGCTTGCAATTATTACATTTTAGGTAAAACAATAGTTTTTTTTTTATGAAATGGTATTTTTTTTTACTTTTTAACGTACACTTAAAAATACAACGGCTATCTCTATTATGACTATTTAACGTGACATTATATTTTACAAATTGCAAGCAAATGCAAGGTTGAACAAAACACTTTATTTAGGTATAGCACCAGTAAATCGTTATTAATAATTGGGGCCCGAAGGCCATGTTTCTATGTTATTATGACAAATAGCGGAGGAAAGCGGTGGTGCGTGTTTTTATATTTGCATGTACCCACTCTTTATTATGTTTACACACAGCAGTTCATAGAATAAAAATACATAGAACAACCATGATATTTCTATTTACCCTTTGACGGTAAATGCGGTTTTATTTAAAGTTATATTAAACTTTAAGAGATTATTTTTAAAATCTATACTAATATTATAAAGCTGAAGAGTTTGTTTGTTTGTTTGTTTGTTTGGTTGAACGCGCTAATCTCAAGAACTACTGGTTAGAATTGAATAAATCTTTTTGTGTTAGATTGTCCATTTATCGAGAAAGGCTTTAGGATATATAACATTACGCTGCGACCAATAGGTGCGAAGCAGCAGTGAAAAATGACACAAAAACGGGGAAAAATATTCATACTTGAAAGCTTCCGTTGCGTGCGCTGCGTAAACGGTTCGAGTTAACCAAAATATATGTATTAAAGAATTGTTCCTCTTTAAATGATCTAAAAAAATGTCTGCGACAGTATATGTCTATCTTTTAAGATTGACTCACTATAACCTTTTTTAAGGTAATCATTTGGTCGAAATTAATGCATTATTGCCAATTATTTGCTACAGAGTTTTATCAACATAATATTAACTAAAATTATCATTTACGCAGAAATACTTTTTTTTAAACTTCTTAATCGCTGTCATAATAACAGAAATTGACGCGGACAAAGTCGCGGGGATCAGCTAGTTAAACATAAAATAAATTGAAGCCGCAATAAATACGTTTAAAATAGATTTAGAAAACATTTGCGACAACCTCAAAAATCGGTACATATTATAGATGTTTTTAGTCACAGTTTTGTGGTTACTACGACAAAAAAAAAAGATCTTTCATAAAATTAATAATGTGTTATCTTCTAGCCTCAAAACTTCTGTTGAACATGGATGAGAAGGTGGATCCCTGCGATGACTTCTACGACTTCGCTTGCGGTTCCTTCGTGAAGAACACTCGCATACCCGACGACAAGACCTCGGTGAACACATTCTCCATCATCACTGACCAGCTCCAGGAACAGATACGGGCCTTACTGGATGAGCCTATCATTGAGAACGAGCCACGACCATTCGTTCTTGCAAAAACTCTGTACCAGGCGTGCATGAACCGAAGTAAGTAGTTCAAATGTCTATAACATTTCACTCATAACGTCTTAGTACTTATAAAATATATGCGTCATATCTAGTAGTCGTGGTGGAGCTAGTACATAGTTACTGATACAATAGAACAAGTATTTAAAAACAATGCCGTAATTAGGGCCATACCACATAGTGACGAAAAATTCACCTCCAATCTCTAACCAACTAATATTAATCCATATTTATATTCAAAATTTCCTTAAGATTGTTTTCTAATCATTTTTAATAACTTTTACAAACTTCTTTCTCATAAAGACAACAAGCTTTGGGCAAGTCTCAACAAGATAACCGCAAATTGGAAGCCAAAGTAAACAAACTTAATTCACTCTTCGTAAACAGTTGGCGAGTTAGGCAATTGTTATTTCATTTTGAATATAACGCTTCTTAAGTAGGTATTAAAATGAAGATCGTTCTTAATACTTATAAGTGCCGCTTGTTATGATTTGTTTTTGTTTCACTGTTCCTACTTATGCCTTTAGTGGCAATTTATACAAGCATTAATCAAACAGTTTAAACCGGCTCCTTTGTACTTTAATTTACTCTAACATTTACTCATTTATTGTTTACGGTACTTTAACTGTAATGTTAAAAGCGGTTCTGTATCCATTATATTATATCAAATTCAAGACAAACATATTGTAGTCAAAGGGTAATATGTCAGTTTTCTCTAAACTAAGGAAAACCGCTATTGATGCAATTGTCTACACACTATTTAGTGTTTACAATGTCCATCCTTTCCACGTTGCGTGCAATTTTAACATAGCGGAGGGAATTATGAACATAATTGCGACTATTATTATTAAACTGTTGCTAAAACCTGTTGTGGAATAAAATCTGAGTGAAAGTGTACTAAATTGTGTGGCTTCCGCTATTTACACAATCTGTGACGTAAGTGATGAATGATCTGAATGTGGACGCTGCGAGACCACGCCCGATAAGGATAACTGAAGAATGTAGTTTTAATCTTAACACGTACTTTCAACGTAGTTTGGTTTAGTAGTTTAGTTTAGGCAGCTTAAACTAGTTTTAGTATCAACTAAAAATAAACTATTAGATTTTTGATAAAGGCAAACTCAAGCCACTTCTTAAAGTTCCGAGAGTAGCCTTACCTAAATCGATGATAAGAACTCTTAAGTAATCATTTACATCTCTGAGTACAGCAATAAGAGAATGAAAGGAAAGGAGCTCCGGTTTATTTGCGGTAACGAGAGCGAAGCGTCATTGTGGTAACGAAATTTGAGAAATGGCATAATATTTGCTCTCCTTATTTTATATATTCTTATGTAAGTAAGAATGATACGTAACATGTTTGTTGTTGTTACTAGCTGCTATTGAGTCTCGTGGCGTGCAGCCGCTGCTGGACATGTTGAAGAGGCTTGGCGGCTGGCCAGTCCTCGACGGCAACTCCTGGGACGAGAAGGCCTTCTCCTGGCAACAGTCTGTCTACAACTTCAGAGCTGCTGGATACTCCGTCGACTACTTCCTGGACTTCTCCATCAGCGTCGACGTCAAGAACTCCACTAAACGCATCATCGATGTAAGAGTTCTACTGACTACATGAAGCGTTCATTCTTATGTATCGATTCGGTCGGCCGACCTTGCAGAAAAAATTCAGTGCATTTCTAATAAATGCTCGTTATATGTGACTACGTAAGCACTAATGTGTCTGCTCGTTAGGGTTATCTAAGACTGACAGCTACCTACGGCGAATGATATATTTGCTAAGCGAATGCTATTTTATAACGCGAATGTGTGAAGTAATTATGTAATGGAATGATATGCTAAGTGAATGTTTTCTAACAGCTGGACCAGGCGTCTCTAGGTTTGAGCCGGGAGTACCTGAACCGTGGGTTTAGTGATAAGCTGGTTCAGGCCTACTATGAATACATGGTGGACATCGCCACTCTGCTGGGAGCTGATCGCGCCCGCGCTGAGGTTGAGCTGAAGGACTCGCTCCAGTTCGAAATGAAACTTGCCAACGTAAGTCTCTTAATCTATGAGTGTAAAAAAATGAACAATAGAGTGTGCCTTATGGTATGAATTGTGAGTACCAGTAAGAAGAAAATAACTTTAATAAGTAAAAACAGGCTACTAGTTCTACTAGCTTATTATTTATGCTTGCACTCTGTGCTTGGTTATGTATGCTCTAAGCTCTTACATCATTAAGACAGCCGGTAGAAAGCTTCAAGAACAATAACGTTCTTTATTGGAGCCATACAGGGACAGTTTACGACCTCTTTTACTATGTTATTAAAAATCAATGATAGCATATGAACGATTTAATATATCGTCATCATTCAGTCGACCGTGACAAGTTACTGTCCAAGGTCTCGAGATATTTGTCGAATTTGACCTAATTACGTTGGCGCCTTGGACGAAGATGCCAATCGAAAGGCCAATTCTTTGGACTATTTTTTGAAGAGAATCAAAATTTGTGGTGTTTTATAAGGTAATAAAGACGTATTAAAAAGTGATTTCTATCCACAGATTTCCTTGCCTCTTGAAAAACGTCGTAACGCTACAAGCCTCTACAATCCAATGACTATAGCCGAGCTCAACCAGAAATTCCCCAAGTACGTACATCATTAATATTGTTGTTTATAATTATGTAATTCATTGTCTTGCTCACGTTCACTTTCACTTAAGATTCGAGGATTGGCGTTGTACTTCCTGCCGTGCCAAATAAACGGTTGGGATAGCCATACTCGTAATGTTACCAACTAATGTGGTTATAACTGTAATTATTGCATCAGCAGAACTATTTGTCACTATCATGCTGGTAGCTTCATCAACGGTAACAGTTAAATGGTTGTGATCGTGCAAATGCATAATCAGTGTAACAATAAATATCAACATTCATGGTATTGCATAATTAGTGAACATGGAAAGTAATGTTATTCATGAAAACAGTTTACATAACGGGGCAGTTTTCACTGCGCTTGCCTTGCATGATACCTTGTATAATATAATGGGAATTATAAAAGTGTGATTCTGAACTAACCAATAGGGCCCACCTGATTGGTTAAATAGAAAATTTGTCTTATTGTTTATTACGTGTATTATTGTAAAGATATACAGCTCATAATTACATTGTGTTCTCCCAGGATCCCATGGCTGGAGTACATCAACCGTCTGCTGGCTCCCCACGTCAAGGTTGACCTCGACGAGGTCGCCATCGTCAGCGTGCCCAAATACATTTCCGATCTCGAGGTTATTAGCCTTAATAATTTATTGCACATTAATGTAACCGACTTCAGTTTAAAAAACAGACAATTCTGTTTTGATTTGATGTATAAGGTGCTATAAAAATATCTGCCACGGCTTTAATGGGAGGTAGTATTGTGTTTATAGATTACAATAGTGAAGAACTTTCGTACCCCGGAACAGTTAATTAAATTTTAGAAAATAAAATTGTTAAATTAACATTGACTATATTCTGCGTAACGTGGTTCACAAATTACGTGAATTCGGTGCGGAGCGGCAACAGCTTAGGACACGGGATGGTTTTATACTAATAAATCAATTCAAATTTATACGTTATTTTTTTTGTATGAAAAAAAATATGATAAATAATCAATAATTTATCTATACTATTGTAATCTATAAACACAATACTACCTCCCATAAAAGCCGTGGCAGATGTTTTTATAGCACCTTATATATAGGACCACCATGTCACCACCACGTCATGTATGTGGGTCCTATCGAAATTGCCGTAGATGTCGCAAAACAAAAATACAAAAAATTACACAGACGTATTGAGAACCTCTTCTTCTGAAGTGGATTGAAAATACTTTCCTGCAACGACATTGTAGCACTATTTTCGGCTGTAGGCTAGTATATTCAACTAAGTATTAATGTGAATTGGGTCATAGGGGAAAGCACCGTAATTATAATTAAGCAGGTAAATGGATATTGTTGACGAAGGTATTTGGGACTAGGGGCAACTTGATGACAGTTAGTACTGGTTGTTTTAATGTTTGATTTCTTTAGAAACTTCAAAGGTTTCATTTATGAATTGATCCACGAATTGAAAACATTTATTACCTGTCTATAGAAAAACACATATCCTAGCAAACTTATGTTTGTCGTTGAGGATTTGATGAAAAAATATTAAATCAATTTCATAAGTAAAATTCCTTGTAGATTCTCCTGGAAAGCACCCCGAAGCGCGTCCAAGCTAACTACGTGATGTGGCGCGTGGCTGGCGCGTCAGTGTCGTACCTGACTGACAACCTGAGGCGGCGACAGCTGTCGTACGTGACCGCGCTGTCGGGCAAGACCGAGCGCGAGAGCAGGTGGAAGGAGTGTGCTGATACTACCAGTGTTAGGTAAGCAGTTCAATCCTAATGGTCGAACTCCACAAAAGCTAAAAAATCCTGTTGTTTATTTAAAAATGTTCTCTTTGCACTTTTTTGTGGAGTCCGTCCCTAAAAGACAATAATATAGCTATCACAGTCTGCCACCAAGCTGAGTGCTTTTGCGCGACGTATTTAGGTTTTAATGTCTTTTCTTAGCAACAAAGGTGGAAAATACATTGAAACATTTTTGGAGGAAGGTTTCTTACACCGTTTTTTGGACGAAACGGGATGATTTTCTTTACTGCTGGCTGTTTTTTTTTTTTGGTTTTGTACATGTAATCAAAAATTTTATAAGCTATGAAACTCGATTTTTCTTGCTTTGTCGATTTGTTAATTCCATAATGGCTGATATTTCTGCCCCTATGTATGAAAAAGTAACCTTGCTGTATTAGAAAGTTTGTAATTTTCTAAGTTGTCTTGTATTACGTAGTTGCGAAGGTTATTATTAAACTTTTCGCAACACGTGTCTATTGCATGAAACAGCACTGAGGTAGATCAATTTTTATTTTCATTATAGTGTAACAGGTAACGACTCAAAGGCGTGTTGGTATGCATACACGTGTTTTGTTACCGTTAGTGCCTACTGATAAGAAGTTGGCTAGGGTTAACTTAAGTCTTAACGTATTGTACTACTAAGCTTAGGCTGACTGGCCTAAAGATATGGTGGAAAAATAATAGAAATTCTAGCTTTTACAATAGTGTAAAAGCTGTTACAATAGAGTTAGCTGTTCACAAGGACATTATTAAAATCATTAGGTACCTTTTTAACGAGTAATATTGCAGTAAATTTATTTAAGATAAACACAGAAAAATAAATTCTTATTTACCCCTTTTAGTAGGTAACTGAAAACACCCAGACTTAAAACAACCGTTTGTAAACACAAATCTTTGTCCCATGGTGTGTTTCGGCGAGTTACTCCATTATAGTTTAGTTTATAGTTATTTGGATTAGATGAGGATACAGCTATTTTATACCTAAACGTTACGAAGACTACAACAGTGTTTTTATTGTTACAGTATGTCGATCGCTGTTGGCGCCCTCTACATCAGAAAATACTTTAACGAGAATTCTAAAGCCAATGCCTTGGAAATGGTGAACGATATCAGGTAAGGTTCATATTACCATATTATTTGTTACCACCATAATTATATACCATATATACCATTACTGACAACTTAGCCACTTTTTTCGAAGAAGATCGTATATTTCTATTTAAATTTATTTCGCCCAGTAATTTGCCTACAGTAAGTTAGCCACTTCATCATAATCACCAATTTAAGAGCTAAGCCTTGTCGGTGGAGCTCCATTCATTTCTCTCTGACCTGTTTTAACTCTTGGGCCTTATACGTCAAGACTGTTTTAAATGTTAGTTAGCCGTTAACGTCAAAGACCATTTTGAATAGGCTCTAGGTTCTATAGTACTTACATTTATGCATGTTTTGTGACTTTAGACAACAATTCCGTAAGACCCTGACGGAAGTGGACTGGATGGACGAGATGACCCGTCAAGCCGCTCTGGAAAAAGCCGACTCCATGGCCTCACACATTGCTTACCCCAGTGAGATGTTGGACGATGACAAGCTAACCACCTTCTATTCTGGCGTGAGTCGCAATACATTTTTAGAATCGAGTCTGTTCGTAAAAAAGGCAATCCAAATAGTGTCGTCAATAACGAAAACTTGATTAAACATACGTAGGCCAACAGTGTACAGTAATATTTTAAACTTTCGGGGTATCCGAAAATACCCTAGGGTGCTGTCCTTTTTGTAATAATTTTGACGTTCGATAAGTGCTACTTTGTAGCCTAAGTTAAATAAATAATTTAATTTATTTTATTTAATTTAATGTATATTCTGCAATTTTTATAGTTTAGGAGATATTATTCTAATTTTAGGGAAAATTGTTTATATAAGTTAGTACTTAACTCATTGTCTCCAAGATTTTATACAATTCCTGAAATTCGTAAATTAATGCATTTAAAATACATTTTTCCTAGCACCACCCTTTGGACCCCAGTAATATTCATCATATCAAAATCATTAATTTTAATCAATATAATAATAAGTGAAATATTAGATATCGTTAAAAATAATAGTTTTTAGATACCTTCTACGCTTGTACCTACAATTCAATGTTTTTTTCAGCTGGAAATGTCATCTGACAAACTAATGGAGTCAGTCCTGAACTTGACTCTCTTCGGCACCGAGTACCTGTTCGGCAAGCTTCGCGAGCCCGTCAACAAGACCGACTGGATCACTCACGGCCGCCCGGCCATCGTCAACGCGTTCTACTCATCCATTGAAAACAGCATTCGTAAGTTAATCGAAATAGACTTATTGATTTTTTTTTACACGCACTACAAGTACTTTTTCAACACTCATGGATCAGTTATTTAATGGATGCGATAATGATGGTGAATGTGAATCCGGATTACAAATAACGCCATACCTAATGGTCACTTATCCAAAAAAGTGCCTTTATGCTATGGAATAGTCACTGGCTGGTCTAAAACAGCTGTTTATTCAAACCTTCACAATGTGATGTTAATTTATTTATTTATTTTCAATTGAACAGAGTTCCCCGCTGGTATCCTGCAAGGTGCCTTCTTCTCGGCCAAGCGACCAGCTTACATGAACTACGGCGCTATTGGCTTCGTTATCGGACATGAAATCACTCACGGTTTTGATGACCAGGTCAGTAACCCATCTTCTTCGAAAACTTGATACTTGTCATTAAAAAACCATTACTAAAATAATATTTATTCCAGGGTCGTCAATTTGACAGAAACGGAAACTTGGTTGACTGGTGGCAGGAAATGACCAAACAAAAGTACCTTGAAAAAGCTAAATGTATTATTGATCAGTATTCCAACTACACAGTCAAAGAAGTATCACTAAAGGTAGGATTTTATTTTCAAATATATTAAATCTGACTTTATTTGAACAGTTTTGTTCAATATTTAAATTTTCTAATTATTTTCAGTTGAACGGAGTGAACACCCAGGGTGAGAACATAGCTGATAACGGAGGCATCAAGGAGGCTTACTACGCGTACCAGGCATGGACACAACGACACGGCGCCGAAGCACGACTCCCGGGACTCGAGAAATATTCACCTAAACAGGTACAATATACTTCTATTTATATATAAAATTATAACAATCGTTTAATTTAAAACAAATGCTTTTAACTTTCAAAATACTCAACAGATTTTCATAATTTATACTAATAAGAACCATCTTGATCACGTCAGAATTAAACAAAAAAAAACGCATCCCTTCTGGTCCATTCATTTAGGAGCCACAGACAAGAAAGACTGACGCATCTAACGTATTATCTTGGTATAACAAGTTTTTCGTCGGGGGTTAAAAATACTTAGGTTATCCTAACCAGTGATATGTGACAGGTTGAGGCTTTCATTTCATGAACCATGTCGACCTTGTGAATGGAAATTAATGCGATGTCATTACCTGAATCCAGTCGCGAAGACCGTAACCTGCATCACTAAATACATAATAATTCCAGTTGTTCTGGCTGAGCGCGGCGAACACGTGGTGCGCGGTGTACCGGAACGAGGCCATCAAGCTGCGCATCACGACCGGCTTTCACGCGCCCGGCCGCTTCCGCGTCGTCGGCCCCCTGTCCAACATGGAGGAGTTCGCCGATGACTTCAAGTGCCCCGCCGGCTCGCCCATGCACCCCCTCAACAAATGCAAAGTGTGGTAGTCCCACAACACCACCGCTATCTTCGCAAACACATGTACCCCCGTACATCGGAGACTAGACAAATTCACCCGACGAGCTACACAGCCTCGATCGATATATATTTAACAAAGTTGTTAAAATTCTGTACTTACCTAGTGACATTTAATGACGTACCTACATGCGAATTGTTAGAAGTATTTCGTCACTATTTATGTAAACAATTTGATTGTATACTACGCATTTGTAACTCGACAGTTGTAGGTCGATACACCTACTGTTAGCATGCTATGGGTGTTAAGTTAAATGTTTAGATGTCACCGGCAATTTCGATGTTGTTATACTTGTAAATAGATTAGCTGAATTGTGTTTATAGATAGTTTTATATTCATCCTTATCATGCTACGATTCACTTAGATTGTTTTTTTTTGGGTGAGACTTTAGACTGAGCACAGAACATTAGTATTCGACGGGTAAAAGACACGTGTACAAGTGCTTTTAATCTTGTACGTTGGACCCACATGCCCTTTCATTATTTTTGAGTTTATTAAAGCCTGCATGTAATATAAGAGTTGAATTGTTACAATTTAGACTTTCATATTTATTCAGAGCCACATTTACACGCCTACGGACAGAAAACATTCGATTTCTTGCTATAGAGAGCTAGTAACGTATTTGTAATTGTTACTTCAAGTCTTTATATTAGCATTTAATACAAATTCTGAATGGCATCTTCAAAGATTTGTAGTAAATAAAAGACAGTTGCAAATACGTTCCTTGTTTCTCGAATTCTATTACTAAACAATTGAATTATTTCTGTAGTATTGTAACTGTGGCAACTAGTGTATTAATGACTAATTATTGTAAAACATTAATTAATATTATATTATTCTACAATAATAAGATATTAATTAATGTACCTACTATTATTTTATCGACCGATACTTAAATGTGTATTGAATCGATAAATATAATTTAATTTAAATTTAAGTACCTAGTAAGTAGCCTTTTTGGATACAATCGTATTGTTGTAAATCATTAAAAACACCAATATAAGGTCATTTTTATCAAACACAGCTTTTCATTTTGGCTCCAAAACTAAACCCTTTAATCCTAGTATTTTAACTTACACCAATATTTATATACATAAAAAAACAAATGACAATTTCTCCACCTAAAATGAAACTATATTAGTTATGATTATCGTTTATTTGATCAGAAAATTAGTAATACACACAGAAATATTATTTCAATACTACATATTATTATGCATAATGCATGCATCTCGATAAGTAAAATGGCATGCCTTTACAACTTGTAAGATGCAACTGACCAAGTACAAGCATCGATGGTCGTTAATATCATATCGGAGTCACAAGTAACCCGGAATGTTATTATAAAACATTCGTAAACATTAAATATATTAAATGTTGTGCGAATCGTCGCCAGCTAATGAATATGATTATGTAGACACGTAGTTACGTATAATTTAAATAGCTGCTTATAAGCTACAAGAAATAAATGATTTCATGGACTAAACCTATTAGAAGTGAGTTTGATAACATTAAAACTAAATTTAAGATTCAGAAAATAATATTACAACTGTTTGTATATTAGGGTGCAGTCACAGCATTTTATTATCAGTCTTAAAACTTCCCAGTCAGACACGTACTTTATAATTAAAAAGCACCCAAATTTCCCATTTAAAGGTTCGATTACCATTCCAGACTGCTGTGATGTCATCCTAAACTTGCAACTACACCGAATTCCCTTATAAAATTGTAAAAACATAAAGTACTTACTGATTCTCGTATACAACCAAAAGGGTATAAATAAATACAAAAGAGTAAGAGTATGTACTGAGATCACGAAAGTAATGTGCTCAAGACGTCAATACTATAGCTAGTGGAGTATTGAATCCACGACATCAAGTGACTAGTTGTAGAGTAGCGCAGTGTGTTTTGACCTTTAAGTACAAACATATTCCCTCACACTGCAAGCTGAACCATCTATCGCAGAAACGCTAACATATTTAATCGAGTGCAAACCAGCAGCTGCTTACATTTTAATTGAAATCTTACAAAAATCTCTCCTTAAACTTTAATTTTAATGGAATTATGAATGCTCAATCATCAAAATCGGTGGTGAGTTAGCAAATATTGCGAACCACTACTGTTATCATTTTAAAGCTTTATTGTCATATCTTCCAAGACTACGTAGAACCACGTTCTCATTATTTATTAGTTATATAAAGATAAGCAGATTACAATCTCCATTCTTTTCATCTACTAAACTCGAAACGTACCGTCATGCGGCCTAACCAAAGTCCCAAAGCTTGATTTCAAAGATGCGAAATACATAGTGCATCATTGCGGGGCCGCGAGCTATGGTGTCATAAGTGCTCAATCATAGTCCCAACTCTGGTAGAAAAACATGTTAAATACGTTATTTTTTGTTTTTAGTGGCCTTATTTCCGACTAGGTGCGCTGTCGTCCAAACGGTATATAATAAATGTTTCGAGTTTGGCGTAAGCGTGACCTGTGCTATGCTCATCACGTATTGGCATTGCTATGCTCCTACTGTTACACCCGCTAGCCAATTGACATTTGTACAAGCGTTAACGCTGATCGAATCGCTCAAATTTATGGAAATGACTTGTCATTTCGATAAGTCACGTGACTTGTCAGTTCTATACATTTGAGCGATTTTATTAGCGTTAACGTGTAGAAATGTAACTTGCCTAGGAGGCGTTGACATTCCCTCGGTACGACCCTATATCTGAAAGCATAGCCAGCCTAAATTTCGTAGGATTTTTCACTAAACTAGTAGTTAATATCCAAGCTATCCCTATCGCCTACGAGCACCACATTAATACACACACCATCGTTGAATTCTGTTTCTTGCGAGATGACAAACACAAACCGTCACAAATCTTTCAATCACACTTTTCTTATAGAATCATGGTTAAAAATTTGTGAATATCTCCGACAAGCGTTGTGCAAAAAAAGGTGGCAACTAGCACAAAATAATAAAGTTAAAATATTATCCTTGTTTATATGGCCTAAATCCGATGTCTCAAAATAAGATAAGTCAAAAAGGAACCCTTCATAGCATTTTTATTTCAATATTTATATCGCTTGTGAATTTAGTTGCCTACATTATAATTCGACGCTTATGCCTATTATGATACCTAATAGCAAATGACCTAATAATAATGAAATAATTTCATGCAATAGAAAATAGTAATAATCGAAAATAAAATTAATTGAAAAAAAAATGACAAATAAAATCAAAATTGAATTCATTGGAACCGTTAACCATGATTTAGTACTTCAAGTACATATAAGAAAATGAATCACTCGACTTCGAGATCAAAAAACACTGCCTTAGTACGCCTGCCTTCGTACGGCCCATGGCTAAAATTAAATACTCCATTTTAATACTTACAATAACCTGTTTTTGGTTTCTTAAATCTAACATAGAGTAGAGTATAATATATCGCTTTCGCGGAGATGTACCGTGAATTCAGTACCTGTATAATCGATACTTTCACGGTGAAATAGTAGTATGATATTCGAAAGTGGTGAATAGCGCGTGTGTTGCGCTAGAACGTTTACTCCTCTAGGCTCGGGGTGTTGTCTTCAGCGAAGAGTACGTGCGCCCTCAAGTAAATCAGGAACGCTAGCACGCGGTCGTTCTCAGCGTCGGAGCCCCTGAAATTGAGATGATTTTGATAAGAAACTATAACTACGTTTAATAAATAACTATACCCTTGACAGCTCTGAGGTGTCATAGATTTAATTATTACAGAACCAAGTTTAAGTCTATGTTACTGCCAATTGGATTGAGTATGTCGTCACAATACGTCAAGTGAGCGTGCGTGCGTTTGTTATAACAATTCCTATTTATTGTTGTACGGAACGTACTTTTATGAGTAATGAAGTTTGTATAATGTAAAATAAGTATTACTTAGCAATGTCATCAGTTCAACAGTTCAATATTGTCCCATGTGCTCAGGACAATGTTACTAAGTAAGTAACCGTTGTGGTAAGGCCTTAGGATCGACTACTAAGTATGATTCGCGGGGTCAATCATATTCATTGTATTTGTAAACTTACTCGACGTCAATTTCAATAGCCAGCACAGTGTGATGCGGCTTCCCTTCCTCGTCGTACCAGCTGGAAGTAAATAAAACAGAAATTTAAAAAGACATCTTTAATCGCTAAACGCTCTGATTGTGTGTAGCTGTGGCTACTTTTAACAGCTGTTTGGGTGTTTTTGCACCATTTTTTATTCACAATTATAGCAGAGTTATAAAGAGTGCTGTGTTTTCGGAGACATAATTTAAAGGCTAGGGCAGAGTGGTAAAGTGATTAGGTCAGGGTCTTGAGTATAAATAATGGGAGAAAAAGTGCTATGTGGCATACTAAGATTGAATATAAAGATTCTAAATTTAGATTATCGCAAGACTGTTTTAAATGTTGATTCTATTATTTATATTTTACGATGATTATGATTGCTTTATGTCAAACACATTAAAAAATTATCAGTTTCCTACATATTCTTATGTATGCCAATGTACCTACATAAGAATATGTAAACAGACATGCCATGTTTTTTATTTATAAAGTCTCATTATCATAACTCGAATTTCGACCACATCTAGATCCCTAGTAAACATTATATGATAAAGATACATACACATCATCAAACAGCGACCCATTCCTCGGGTTAGTAGACGGGGCCGGATGGAACCGCGGCCGGCGGACGGGGCCGCGTTCCCCGGCGATGGCCTGCGCCGACCCCAGCGTGGAGCGCAGCACGTGCCAGTAGCCGCGCTGAGAGGCCCCCACGCCGTCTATACGCTCGATGCGGACCCAACCTGTGGATATAACCGGCACTTCAATAATGCTGAATTACAAGTTAACCTGTGTATTTAACAGAGAAATGCCTAAAACCTGATTTAAGTGTAAAGTTATTAAAATAAGGTCTGAAATTGACATTGGTTATAATTAAGTCAATGAGGTTTGAATTGGCATTGAATTTTTGATGATATTATTATTAAATCAAATCCTGCGCTTTTTTCATGTACTAATTTATTTGAAAGATGAATATTTACTAAAACATTTTGATATTGTCTATATTTTGAGCATATTAACCCGGTCATAGAACGACAGTAATACTATGACTAAACGTAAATACATAAGAGCAATGTAGGCAAACTTTTCAAACTAATGAGCCTTGAACATAACTCGTGCTCATTAGCAGATTATAGAAGCAAATTACGATTCAGAAATATAGTAAATACAACTTTAAAGTATCACATTGGTACCATAAGTGGTTCAGCCCTACCATTAAGTGTATATTATGATTTCGGTTGTCTAGACCACCACTGCAGGTTTTAGTTTTATGCGAATATATCGTTTTAAAATAAAATAACTCACCAGCGAGAGGGTATTGTGCATCAGGTTGGCAGTTCGTGCAGTAGCACCGCACCTGTCCCCACGACACAGCTTCACGCAGCTCCGGGTACGGCAGCACCAGGTAGTTCCAGTACTTCAGCACGAGGTGCAGGTGCTCGCAACCCTCCCCGGACAGGTCCCACTCCCAGTGCACGTTCTGACCTTCACCCCCCTCCACGTCCAAGCATAAGATACGGTTCAAGTAGTGCAAGTTCTCCACAGACAGAGGCTCCGACCAATCGTCACGACGAGAGTTCTCAATAGAAGATGTCTGTTCCTCGGTTAAATCAGGAAGGTTTCCAGTCTCCATGGTCAAAGCGTCCATGATCTCGTTGTCGAGATTGTCAACGTCATTAGCTTCAGGGTAGCGGTCGTTGTGACGTATGTTAGTATCGCAGAACTGCTCATGCACTACATCGTCCGAGGTGTCATCCCCGACGTGCGAGCCAACGCTGAAAGTATGACGTATGGGGCCAGCGGTTTCGTTGTTTTCGGCCACGTGGTGAAAGTCATGTGTAGAGTGACTCTTACGGAAATAGCGGTTGGATAGCTCGTTGTAACCTGGCGAAGAGTCATCGGAATCGCCATTGAGACTCTGGTGGAGGGACGCCTGAGTTGGCAAGGCTGTTCTGTTCTTTTTCTTTTTGGTTTTGCTTTTCTTTTTAGGCGGGGGGCTCATTATGCCCGCTAAAGGATTAGCAACAGGACCGCCAAGTGGTCCGAGCACAGGGCATGGGATGGGTGTTGGAGTGCGGTACGGCAGAGGGGTCGGGACGCGGTATGGCATGAAGCTAAGGCCGTGACTAGGTCCTGCTGGCATGTACGCCGATCCCCAGCGGTTTTCAGCCAGATTATCTTGACTAAAAGCTTTAGGCTTCTTCTTTCGTCGAGATTCAGGGTCAGCTGAGTTTGTTCCTTCTATATCCGATTCTGGATCTGGTGGCAATTCCTCACGCTCAGTGATTACTGGCAGATCTAAAGATGCACCGCTTGATACTACGTACGGATGTAACAACACCGATACCTGGAATGATTAAAGAAATTAAGTTTTAGAAACCGAATTATATAAAATTTGTGGCTTTTAAGATATCATGCAATCTGGCGTACAACAACTATTAGCATATTCTTAGCTTGAAACTTATCTAAGCAACTTGCTGCTTAGATAAGTTTCAAGAAATGAAATCCTAGGTTAATAAGATGTCACAAAATATGGTAATTTACAAATTGAAAACAAAATATTAAAACTTTTGTAATACCTGACAAATCCTTCCATAGAGATCTATAGTAGGAAACACGTGGCTGTAACGACGCGGGACGGTGGCGATGCAGCCAATCATCTTGCCATTCATCTGCAGAACCAGCTCGCTGGTGAACCTGAAGTGGATCGTAAGCACCGACTGCTCACCGAGACTGTCGAGCGCCATACCCAAGTAGGAGTTGGTCTGGAAATAAGGAAATAATATGTTTCAAGATGTTCGATTTGTCATTTGAGTCAGACTTGGACGTGGACTTTTCTCCATACAAACGCTCTCGTCTGGTTTCTCAATGGTTTCTGAACTTAGGGCTATGATTTTGAGCAGTAATATAATACACTTCTCATCAAAAAAATCGAAACACTTTCGTTTTTATTGTTTTTGTCCTAATTTTTTACAAAAGAGAATTAATTCCATGAAAAAAAAAACATTATTGTGTAGCTGGCAGTTTGGTCATTACAGTAAGAAGAAAAAAATCAAAATTCGAAATTAGAATTTCATTTGTTTATCCTATAAATGAAATTAATCACTGTTTTGAGACAAATGTGTATTTAGGGTTGGAGTACGTTTCTCGTTTAAAAACTAAAAATTAGCGCTTGTCTTTAAACTTTTTGTTTCTTATTTCATTTACTGTGACTTTGGGACGTCTGAAAAAACTTTTTTTTTCTAAAACATATGGATACTTCGCCCGCAGAAGCCGCCCAAGTGGTGGCATTGCTGGATTCTGGACTTTGTCAGCGTGTTGTGGCTGCAAGATTGCATCTAAGCTTATCATCTGTTCATAGAGTCTACAAACGCTATCGGGAGACTGGTTCGTTCACGCGCCGTTCAGGATCTGGCAGGAATCGGGTCACTTCTGAGCGAGATGATCGATTTATTGTAACAACTTCTTTACGAAATCGACGCCTTAACGCTTTTCAACTGCAGCAGCAGCTTCGCGTTGTACGAAGAGTAGCTGTAAGTGACTCTACAATAAGAAGAAGGTTGAAGGAACGCGGATTGGCACCGCATAAGCCAGCGAATGGGCCGAAATTAACTGCAGACCATCGAAGAGCGCGCCTTAACTTTGCACGCGAGCACCTAACTTGGTCATACCTTCAGTGGAGCAAAGTACTGTTTTCTGATGAGTGTAAAATTATGCTGTATGGTAACGACGGAAGGAACAAGGTCTACAGAAGAGATGGAGAACGCTTTGCACAATGCTGCATTGAAGAAAAGGTCAGCTATGGTGGCGGTTCGTGGACGGTTTGGGGAGGAATCAGCGCCGACGGTAAGACAGAACTTGCCTTTGTGTCTGGGCCACGGCTGCCTGCACTAAACTCTCATCGGTACATCGAACAGTGTCTTGAACCTCATGTGATGCCCTATGCACATTTTATTGTCAACGACTTCATATTCATGCACGACAATGCTAGAGCTCACACCGCGGGCGTCGTACGAGATTATCTTACCGAAGTCGGTATCTCCATTATGGTATGGCCAGCAAGAAGCCCGGACATGAATCCCATTGAACATCTATGGGATGAATTAAAGAGACGAATTCGAGCAAGAGATCCAGCCCCAGAAACACTTAGCCAGCTGCAAAATGCAATCCAAGAGGAATGGGATAATATACCACAACATGTGATCGTGACTCTCATCCGATCGATGAAGAACCGTATGGAAGCAGTAATAAGAGCTCGCGGAGGGAATACAAGTTATTAAATAAACGTTTCTTACATTTTTTTTTTATTTACGCGTGTTGTTTTACCCATTTCCTTCATATTCCATACAGGGTAAAAATTACTCATTATACAAAATACGAAACCTATGAAGACTTAATTTGAATTTAGAACATTAACATTAGGATTTAAAAACCTCATACTACTCACTATTAAATGACATTTTACATTTATTCCTAAATATACACATTTTTCTGATAATCCTTATCAAATCATAAACTGCGAGGTGTTTCGATTTTTTTGATGAGAAGTGTATATAGTAAAGTAGTAGTAATAAACTAGTTTATTAGGGAGGGGGCTCGTGGCTAAGTGTAAGCCGTAAGGTTTGACTGATAATACAGGTTAAGCCGCGCTCACCGCGGTTGGTCCGTGGATGGGTGACCATTTATAACATACCGAGAACCCTCCGTGTTTCGAAAAGCACGTTAAACAGTAGGTCCTGGCTGTTATACAAAAATCTTTGGCAGTCGTTAAGTCAATTCTGACAACCAGTCTTACTATGGGATACTGTGTTCCCCAGTAAAATGGGTTGTGGAGGTCAGATAGGCAGTCGCTCCATGTAAAATACGGTGTTCAGCTGAATCCGGTAAGACTGGTAGCCGACCCCAACATAGTTTGGGTAACAGGCTAGGCAGATGATGAGTAGTAATAAACTAGTTCTATGCCTCTATTTTTTCATTTTTTAAGATAAGTTATATTTAAAGGCACTAGAACCTTCTAAAAAGTGCATATTGTGACCGCAGTTTTCAGACGCGTTTTTTTCTAATTTGACAACTATAATTGAAAAAAAGGAAAAAATAGAGGCACAGATTATTCTTTTCTCATGCAGTATATGAAATATCTTTAAAATTGGATGAGAATTGGGGGAGAAAAGAAAATAGTCGAGAGCCAAACCTCGATTTTTCGGTCTGAGCTGCAGTTGTCCTTATCACACGAATTTGAGGGCGGGGCCACAAGTACGTATTATACACAGACTATTTATATAAAAAGGATATCGATGAACTAATGTTGCAAACAGATATCGACATCCATATCGATAAACATATAATATAAAATTAAAAATGCTTCTTAAGTGATTGGTGTCATGTGGCTCGAGACAGGAATGTCTGGAGTCAGTCGGGGGAGAACTTTGCCCAGCAATGGGACACAAGGTTATGAAAAAAAAAAAAAAAATTAAAAAGTAAGTTTTGCAGATGTTTTAAGAGGAAGATGGGCAGACAGATTTTTAAAATTTAGGTATTTTAATAAAACTATCGCTGTCGCACGGCGTTCGGCCTAAATATCCAAGTGCGACAGGGACAACTGCTGATCCGACCGTAAAAAGTTGTATAATTCGAAGCCCGGCTCTCGTCTGTTTACTTCTCCAATATTGGACCAATTTAAAAGGTATTTCGTATACTGAATAAGAAGATTATAGACTATGCTTATATTCTTTTTCTTTTTTATGAAACGTTGTCAAATTGTACACTACAAAATGTACACAGAAAACAGCGATCAAAGTAGGCATTTTTGGAGGGCTCTAGTGCTTTTAAAAGTAATTTATCTTTAAAATGGGAAACATAGGAACATAGGACTAGTTTACATTTATATTACTGCAAAAAAAAATTGTTTAAATTCATAAACCAGCGAGAAAACAGGCCAGAGCGTTTGTATGGAGAAAAGACCGCCCATCTTGAGGAAAGAAGTCTTTTCTCCTTACAAATGCTCTCGCTTGTTTTTTGCTGCTTAATGAACTTGAAGTAATGATTTCTTGCAGTAGGTAATATAAATGTGTGTCCATTTATTTTCATATTAGAAAAAAAAAACAAGCGTTGTGTACAACCGAATTTCCGTAACAAAGTACAAAAACTTTATTTACCTGGATCAAAAACTACATGAGTAGTAAGCTACCTTATTATGAATAGTAGAGTTAGTAGTCACTAACGAATTGTGTCATATAATGATCATTGGGCTTTGAGTAAAAACAATAAGTAATTATAATCACAAATAAATATACCATTAATTATTTCTCGTCAAAGGTAGTATACAGGGTGTTAAGAAACCCCTGTCCGACCCGTGAAGGTATTATTAGGTATCGATATCTGATTACAAAAATGTGGAATAAAATGGAAAAAAAAGAAAAAAAAATTATAACCTAAAAATGTTTTTTTTTCCTCTAAATTTGAGAGTGAGAGTCGGCTTCGTCACAGATGCTACCTAATTACCAAACAAAAGCCCGTTTTTTTGTTTTAATCACAAATTTAGGGAATTTCGGGGCAAAAAATGGTCATTTCAAAATCCATTATTAATGTTTCTATCATGAATTTTCCAAATTTGATATTTTATTTCGGCATGTGATTGTGAACCCTATATATCACCCTTTCGGGTCGGACAGGGGTTTCTTAACACCCTGTATAGTAGTACTTTAGATGATGCCACAGATACAACATAATCAACATTATTTTCTTACGGCATATGTCACCCTTGGTCTGCAATGGGCATCAAACTTACCAACGGAAAAATAGTAAACATAAAACACAAAACAATCATATAATTAGGTAAAAAAAATGCACGACAAAAAGATAAACAATCAAAATTATTTTTTTGTCGTAAAAATGCAACAAAATGTTTAACTAAAAAAGGTTAGTTATAAAACTCAAAAAGGGTATCCCGACTGGGATTCGATCTTGCAGCTAGAATATAAATTTCCACTCGTACTACCACCCAGCTGTTTACTACTACGGCTAATGTTTCAAAAAGTTTATTATATGGATACCTTGTACTTTCATGGTTACCATTGTTTACACGTCAATAATGCCAATTTACGTGTGCAGATGAGAAAATGATTTTGGTGAGTAATTAGACAACTACACGAAGCGAGCGCGCTTTGACACTCACACACCGTCAACTTACGCACTCATTCACAAAACGTGCGGTAGAGCAATACTTTCTTTAAACACCGAATTTTCAAAAGTCTCTCCGCCCGCCTTTCCTCTTAACTCTTTTTATTTTTCGTCGTCTAGTTATTGTTTATTTTTTCCCTTAATCAAATATGTGGACTCTATTTAAAAGTTCTGCATATTTGTTGGATTTAATGAGTAAAATGTCTTTAATGTCTACCAGACTAGGGCGAGGTTCAAAACAAAGGTTATGTCTTTAAACTTATATATATAAGGTGCTATAAAAACATCTGCCACGGCTTTAATGGGAGGTAGTATTGTGTATATAGATTACAATAGTATAGATAAATTATTGATTATTTATCATATTTTTTTTCATACAAAAAAAATAACGTATAAATTTGAATTGGTTTATTAGTATAAAACCATCCCGTGTCCTAAGCTGTTGCCGCTCCGCACCGAATTCACGTAATTTGTGAACCACGTTACGCAGAATAGAGTCAATGTTAATTTAACAATTTTATTTTCTAAAATTTAATTAAATGTTCCGGGGTACGAAAGTTCTTCACTATTGTAATCTATAAACACAATACTACCTCCCATTAAAGCCGTGGCAGATGTTTTTATAGCACCTTATATGTTGTCGCAGTATATATTCAGTTCTCCTTATTTGGTTGTTAATTTTCGTTTGGTTGGTGTCTCTCTATTCTTTTCCTGGGGCTTATCATCATCCCTTTGAAGATACTTACAAAGGCTCCGTTATCATTGAGCAGGTCGCTCGACAGGATCCAGCAGGGAGGCTCGAGGTGGACCGCGTTCCACGGCAGCTCTATCGGCAGCACTCCCACAGCGCCGATGGTCACGCTGCCCGACCATCCTTCGGAGACCTTGTCGACACGGAACTGTAGACAAAGGGATACAAATTATGACTTTTTGAGTTATAAAACGTGTAGATCGTTTTATGAGGGGAATGGTATATTACTTATTTGTTTATCATAAGAAAAAAATAGCGCATAATTAGAGCTAGCTAAAAATACTGTTTATTAATAGGTAACATGTGACTTTTTGGGGAGTCATTCAAGTGGACCCAAAAATGTCTGATGTGACCTAATCATGTGACTTACTCTTATTCATGTCTATCGCACTGACCATTTTTATGTCGTGTTTTTATAAATTCTTTACGTATATTACTTATATTGAACTAGCTGTTGCTTCGCTCACGCTTAGTTATAGTGACTTACATATCTAGGGATTATACAAAAGTGGTGAGTGAATAAACCATGGCTCCGTTCCTTTATCTTACGAAATTGCGGGTTTTTATATAGGCTAAGCTGTTTATGCTACTGCAGGGAAAAAGCCCTCTTTGGCCGCTTTAGATCTTAGGTTATGGCTGTGGTGAATCTGCTTTTGTTTAAGAAATCTATCTAGTCCCACCATCTCCGTCTGGACCTGCGGCGTGTATCAACTCGTCACTTATGTATAAGCTATGCATTCAGGTAAACTAGGCTCCTCTTATTCAACTCGCTAATAGGCTCACAACTGACATTACAGTTAACAACACTCGTGATAGCTAATATCATAATTTTTTGCTTAAGTTTGTAATTACAGTAATATAATATACATATTACAGTAAAGGCTTTTGAAATAGCAAATAGTTGTATTTAATATTTCGCAAGTGCTATTAAAGGCTTGTTTCTGTTATCATTTGAATAATACTTTTGGAATAATATAGCTGCGGCATTGGTCAAGAATTTCGCTGTTAGATAAGCCAGCAATGATTACTTTGCAACTGCTCTGAAATCTATTAAAAATGTCGCAATATTTGACATCTATACTTGGCTGACAGTAAGTATATAAAAATCGCATTGCTTAATGCTTAAAACTCGCTTGCAGAAAATAGCATGTTTACACTAGATACAGATCTTATTATTTAGATAATATTTATTCGTTTGGTGTTAAAACCTACTCTGAAATTGTGTCCTCGGCGCAGTGGCTGGCTGATCACTGCGATGCCATCACTATAGCCGGTGTAACGTACGGCGACAGTGTCTGAAACAAAGCAAAATAAAAACATGTTAAAAATGGTTTTCTTTTGTTTAATATTGTTCTTTATATCAGAAGAAATCAAAATAAAATGTAACTTTGAACATCAACTTGTGAATATATATATATATAAGTAATATAAGTATTTTACTCTATTAGGTATTTTAGGTATAGGGATGGCAGTACCTGAGCTGCACAGCTTGATATTTCCTCCATGTACATTATGGAAGGTGTACGGCAACGGGTTTCGCCTTCGAGGCCAGGGTTCGGCGGGCGGTTCGTCAGCGGCGCCTTCGCCGGAAGCCTCGGTGCCGGACGCGTCTGAGGAGGCCCCGGCACCGGCGTCGGCGGACTCATCCGCTGCTGAAGTAGACGCTACAACGTTAGCCGAAGCAGCTGTCTGTGCCTGAGCTTGGGCCTGAGCCTGAGCTTGGGCCTGAGCCTTCCGGGCCTTCTTCCCCGGCCCTTTTCCCTTGTAGCGACCAGCATTCCTCGCCTCCTCTCTCTCCTTAGCCAGAGCCGCTTCCGCGGCTTGAGCAGCTTTAGCGGCCAGCGCAGCCGCCTTGCCCTTCAATATGGGCTTCTTATTCATCTTACTGCGAACCATGGCTTTGCTATCCGAGACTCCCGCTGTACTCTCAAGGTACTCTTCACTGGGCTCCGCACTCAAGGACTTTTCACTGAGCGACTCGTCGCCTTCGTCGGCTGTGGATTCAGCTGTCCGTGGGACAACACTCGTGAACTGACACGAATCTCTCACTGAACCAGGTTCAAATACCTCTTCAGGATTGTCTGCGTCTAAGGGAGCCGCTTGCGATGTTGTACCCTGCTTCTGGTAATCACCGTTGGGGACTGAAAATAAAGTAAAAATAAAATGTTATTTCTACCGTTACTAAAAATATGTAATTTGTATATAGGTTTTTATTATTTTTATAAGCCTATAAAACACCATATCATCTTTTAAACCTCTCAATCTTTCAAAATATAGTCCACGGCAAGTATAAGGGTAGAGTTTCTAAGAATCAGTCAATAAACCCCATTAAAGAAGGTTTTTGCATGCCTTTTTCTAGGAATCGAGGTATAAACTTTTAATTATCTCTCTAGGCTTTGGAACGGTGGCCGGTAAAAGCACTTCTTTCCAAGGGAAAATTTTTAACGACATTTTTTTATGTTTGTATATGTCATACAAACTACTTATTTAGGTTATTTTGTCTTAAAAGGGTAATAAACTTACTTGTTTGTTGAGTCAACACGTTTCCGAGCGTGCTCTGTGAAACCGCCTGAATCTTATTGACGTGCCCGAAGATCTCCAACACAACGTACACTTTCTGTGAAAAGAAACAAGTGACGTCAGAATCTGATATCAAATTATTACATAAATAGATATAATATCACTGAATATATAATATATATTTTTATACTTATATATTTATATAAGCAGTTGCAGTATATCTTTTATTGGAGACTTAAGGCGTAAACGAAGCACAAAAAAACATGCAATACAATGCCTGGGAATTACAGTTACAGTAGATTAATATGAAATACTTTTAATTGATAAAACAAATGAAATTAAAAAAACCTGTAACTGCCCTTCAGCAGGTAAACATTATAAGTGATTGCGGTTAAGCGTCTGTTAGCAGTGATCTATATATTTTTGAAATAGCTTGATAGATATAATTTATATTATATTTGAAGCTTTGGGCCCGATTCTTTGCGTATATCAACTCGCCGTTTCTAAAGGCCGATTTATGTTAATAGAGGTACAAATGCATTAATAAATCTGTATATTGGTTGTTAGTTTTTTGGTGAACCAAATTCGATTTTATATTTTGAAAACTTAGAATGAATAGCCTTTCAGAAACAGAGAGTCATTGATATTATTAAATATAAATAATATTCAGTAATATATAACTTTTATATAAGCTTGTAACCGACTGTTTGATAAAAGTTCTAAAACCGTCATGAACCTATCTCAAACAGTAAATCATTTCGAATGTGTACAAGTAATAATATTCATAAATAAAATAATAAACCAAAATTTTAACGTAATTCTTACAAACGTATTAAGAAAATATGTTGAGAATGCACATATTAAATTCCAAACACAAAAAAAATATATAATTAAAAGCAGAGCCGAGAAAAGAACAAACAACGTAAATAATATAAAAAACAGACTGTTTTATTATGTCCGTATCCGTCCGTTTGTATCGGATCGTAATATACAAGCATATATTGAAGCCAGATATATACATAAATATATATTCATATATATATTCGGTTGCCGGTTGCCGCACGCCAGACGCGACGGCTAAACAAAAATGTTTAAGCCTTTTCGTATTTCCGAAGGCACTTTAACAAGTGTCCATAAGCACGCATATATTTTGAAACTTGAAACGCTTGGGAATCCCAAAAGTAGGTATGTGGATATTTACAAAAGCAAAATAACCACGTACAGTCACAGATCCCAAGGTGAGTACTGACTACGCTGACATAAAACAACCAATTTCGCTAAGCTGAATGCGAAAACCATTAATTTGCTTCTGGCTGGAGGCGTATTAGTATTGTCTCGCCAACTTAGTCCGGTAAAGCAGTAAAAGCCTCCATGAGGCTAACTGCGGCAGTTCTCCACAATAAAAAATAATAATAATAATTTGCAATTAGTCGAATTTGCTCCAATAAGGCCTCTCACCTCTCTGGCCGCAAGTCATTTTTAGGGTTCCGTACCCAAAGGGTAAAACGGGACCCTATTACTAAGACTCCGCTGTCTGTCCGTCTGTCTGTCTCTCATAAACCGTGATAGCTAGAAAGCTGAAATTTTCACAAATGATGTATTTCCGTTGCCGCTATAACAACAAATACTAAAAACCACATAAAATGAATATTTAAGGGGGGCTCTCATACGACGGTGGTACGGAACCCTTCGTGCGCGAGTCCGACTCGCACTTGGCCAGTTTTTTAAAATACGTTGACGATATTTTACCAATATTTGATGAAAATAAATAGGCTGTAACGGTAAACACTGTTTAAAGAAAGTTTCCCGCTAACGCACTAGTAAATGAAATCAAATGCTTATTTTATGTAAATGAAAAATAATGCACGCCGTCCAGTAGTGGGTAAAGTACCGACTTAAAATGCGAGGCCGGTAAGATTCACGCCATTGAGAACGTATTTAATCACGCGCGTAAAATACTTCACATAACGTTGTATAAAGTAGAATTAAAAAGGGCAAGCACCACGCAGAATGACCTATGTAAGCCCGTAGATCGCTGTTAGCTAAACAACGATTACGTTCCTTACATATAAATGTAAAATAACTGTAGCATACATAGTCAAAGTTGTTTTATTTTATAAAAATGCTTAAGCAATTGGAATAATGTTCAAAACAAAGTTACAAGTTTAATGCTGTATAAAATATTACGTAGTTTACAGTATACAACTGAAACAGGACTTTATGTATGTCTGCTGAAGTTATAAATTACCAAAGATTTGGATTACCAGAGAGAACCAAAGCAAGCAATTAATCACATTTAGATATAAAAAAATTACTTCAATACTAAATGCCTTGATTGACCTAGAATGGTTGTCTACTAGACTGTTTTTAGGGCCGGGTTGCGTAGACATACTCAAAGAAAAAAAATTTTGAGAGCACAATAAATTTTAAATTCTTTTTCTTCTTTTATAGCGAGCACTTATATCAATATTTATTTTTAATTTACCAAATAGAAGTATTAAGGTAATATTTTTTCATAACATAATTTACGCAACCAGGCTCCTATTTTGTTGTAAAGAAGCTTTATCTGTAGTTCCATTTCGCCAACAGAGGTATTTTTGCCCGCAAGGTAGCATGCATGAAGCTTAAAAGCACAGGTATAAAAGCATAATAACAAGAACCATTGATAAAGTTTCGTCAAGACGTTTGAGATAATTATTTATTATAATGTCTTTGTTGGCGGTCAACTAAGGCACTAAGCAATTTGGTTCATTAGGTATTCAAACATTTTAGTCACCGCTTACTTTGATTCATATTAAATCTATAAATGTGGAAACTAAATTTTCCATAATATATGTAAATCTAAAGCAATATTCACACTTTACTTGAAGGACTTATTTTCTAATATGTATTTTTTCTTAACGGATTATTACTTTTTAACAAAAGCTTTAATGAAATGGAAGTTATAGCTACAACGCATGATATAATAAAAAGCTAATAGAATTACAAATTTGTATTTTTTTAATTAATTAGTTATACAATCAATGAGTTTGAACGATCTGAACAAAATATTTAAATATGCAATCCGATTCAAATTTCTTAGATTTTATAAAAAAAAAAACGTAAATGATTCATGATTTGTTACTAAAGCGTTGTTTAATCAAGCTATTTTAAAAAAGTATTAGAAGTTTTTGCTACCGCGAAATTTTTATAACACTGATCAAAATGTTTTGTTTTTGCCGTGAGCCTATTTATATACGTCTATTATTTAATCCAATTAAAAGCGAAACCGAAAAACTAATTTACCTTACACATATATACCTATATGTAGCAATCTGTAAAATATTTTGTAAGAAAATAAGATACTTGGTTTCAATGATTAAAATATACGAATAATGTTGTCGGGTTAGGTGTGCATTCTAATCACCATTTATCTTTAAATCATTCAGTCATCCATCAAAAAATAATTCTGCGCTAGACTTCATTCCTTTTATTGCACTATACTAAACTTATAAATATCCTATTTAAATCACGCCGTCTAACCACTTAATTTACCTTCTGAAATCTTACAGTAAATTCCATCCATGGAAAGTGTTACCACGGCAAAAAAAAACAATTGTCCAATGTTATTAGGTTAGTTATCAATCATAAGAAGGTCAGGTTGAGTGTCAGTAATCGCGAGTATGTGAATGCTACCACCTCTAGACTCAGCATGGAGGTCCGTGGACGGCGTCATCCTGGGGCTAGGTGGTCGCGGCTGGTTATCCCGCCAGCCACCGGTCGCCAGCATCCTCGTTGGTATTTGCAGGGCGCACCGCGAGCAGGTGAGGTTGGCATTTGGACGAGAAGACCCTTACGCCCCTCTAGTGTTTTACTTGACTTCATTTATTTTCGACTACATTCAACAAGATACAATGGATTACAATGAAGCTACAATTATAATTTCAAAATCACGATTACAATAGCATTACATGAAACGCGGATTACAATGTCAAGTATTACATATTTCCTAAAGCTCAAACTGTCACTCAACCCGTAGACCTTTGCTTAATACCGGAGAGATGTTTCCAAACGCCTGAATCTATTATACTAACGTCAGGAACTTTCTCAAAAGCCGTCTCGAGTTGTTCCGAGTTGTAGTAGACAAGTACTCGCGAGTCGCTGGTTTTCTTGAGACCGATTCTGTCGCCAGGACGGAGCCACTCGAACGATGGGACAAACGAGTAGACCTCTTGTTCTCGAGTACCCGGTTTCGAGTATTTTAGGTTTCGCCCTGTAAAAATAATAGAAATAAATACTACAAATAAATTTAGGGTATTTATAGCAAGTCACATTAAATCACATTGAAAAAACACACATACAACGAGTAACATTCAAATTTATAAATAATAAATACATAGTTCACATATAAGTTGTTTAAGCTACTACAAAGCATATATAAACCTAAAATATATTTAGCATTTTAGAAATTTCGGTGATTTATATGTAACATTTATGTAGAATACGTCCGATGGACGCAAGACGAGAGATTTATTGTCTAACTTTGAACCACCGCAGCCATCGCAGGGATATTATTACTCTGCGACGGCTGAAGTGGAGGAGTCTGATGAAATTACTTGCTGTTGCACGCACGACGATAACTTCGTTGTCTAACTTTGAACCACTACAGCCATCGCAGAGTTTTGCTCTGCGATGGCTGAAGTCGTTCGCAGTATGTTTAATCTTGATCGTAGAGATAACGGAGTCTGTCCGATGGAAGTAACTTGCTGTTGGGCGCACGATGATAGCTTCGTTGTCTAACTTTAAACAACTACAGCCATCGCAGAGTTTTGCTCTGCGATGGCTGAAGTCGTTCGCAGTTTGTTTAATCTTGATCGTAAAGATAATGAAATCCGTCCGATGAAGTAACTTGCAGTTGAGCGCACGACGATAACTTCGTTGTCTAACTTTGAACCACTACAGCCATCGCAGAGTGTCGCTCTGCGATGGCTGAAGTCGTTCGCAGTATGTTTAATCTTGATCTTAGAGATAACGGAGTCTGTCCGATGGAAGTAACTTGCTGTTGGGCGCACGATGATAGCTTCGTTGTCTAACTTTGAACCACTACAGCCATCGCAGAGTGTTGCTCTGCGATGGCTGAAGTCGTTCGCAGTATGTTTAATCTTGATCGTAGAAATAACGGAATCTGTCCGATGGACGTAACTTGCAGTTGAGCGCACGACGATAACTTCGTTGTCTAACTTTGAACCACTACAGCCATCGCAGAGTGTCGCTCTGCGATGGCTGAAGTCGTTCGCAGTATGTTTAATCTTGATCTTAGAGATAACGGAGTCTGTCCGATGGACGTAACTTGCAGTTGAGCGCACGACGATAACTTCGTTGTCTAACTTTGAACCACTACAGCCATCGCAGAGTGTCGCTCTGCGATGGCTGAAGTCGTTCGCAGTATGTTTAATCTTGATCTTAGAGATAACGGAGTCTGTCCGATGGAAGTAACTTGCTGTTGGGCGCACGATGATAGCTTCGTTGTCTAACTTTGAACCACTACAGCCATCGCAGAGTGTCGCTCTGCGATGGCTGAAGTCGTTCGCAGTATGTTTAATCTTGATCGTAGAAATAACGGAATCTGTCCGATGGACGTAACTTGCAGTTGAGCGCACGACGATAACTTCGTTGTCTAACTTTGAACCACTACAGCCATCGCAGAGTGTCGCTCTGCGATGGCTGAAGTCGTTCGCAGTATGTTTAATCTTGATCTTAGAGATAACGGAGTCTGTCCGATGGAAGTAACTTGCTGTTGGGCGCACGATGATAGCTTCGTTGTCTAACTTTGAACCACTACAGCCATCGCAGAGTTTTGCTCTACGATGACTGAAGTTGTTCATAGTTCGTTTAATCTTGAAAATAGAGACAAAGGAGAATCAGTCTGTAGCACGACGTTAACATTGTTGTCTAACTTTGAACCACCACAGCTATCGCAGAGTTTTTATTGCTCTGCGATGGCTGAAGTTGTTCAAAGTTCGTTTAACCTTGAACATAAAAGCAATGGTACACTGTTCACTTATTAAATTTGTTTCATAACTACTACAAAGCATATTTAATGATTAAAATTATATGTACGAAGCGAAAATGGGCTATCGAAATTGATAACTAGTATAACTACACACAAATGCACAGTTAATTCATTTCACTGCAGCTTTAAAGAATTGAAATGCTTTGTGGTAGCTTTACATGTAGTCGTAAGATAAAATAAACATGTCGAAAAAATTAATGTGAAGACAGCAGTGTTCTTCGAATGACGATTAAATTGTTGACCAACTTTAAATTACTTCAGCCATCTCTAAGTACCACTTACTAAGAGATGTCTGGAGTAGTTCAAAGTTCGTAATAATATTATCTGCTTAAAATTGCAGACACCCTGCAAATTGACATGTAAAAAACATTTAAGATAAACATTTTCATATTTTATACAATACATAAAAAACATATTACAATAAAAAAAAACTACTACTTACAACGCACAAAACAACTTAACCAAGAGATTATTTTTGAAAATTTTGATATTGTCTTATCTTCTTGTCTTACGGACCATACAGTCAATGTATGTAGCACAGAGCAAAGGAATTTTCAACTAACTAAGTAAAAATGCTTTGTATTAGCTTTCACATGCACACTGAATATTATAAAGAGTAAGACAAACTTGTTAGACGAGGGACGGTAGCGTCAGTCCGATGTTGGACTTCGAACAACTTCAACCATCTTTGAGTATTTTATTTGTTACCCTTAGATGGCTGGGGCTGGCCGGAGTCGCGCCCAATTCCCTTGATGTATCGCTGATACCTAAAAAGCTATAAACACGGTTAACATGCCCAGTACATCATATTTCATACCAACACATAAGATATGTCATATTACATGTTAGATACACAAAAATTCGAGACATATATACAGGAGAAGATGGAAAAGTTAACTATGTAACTCTAGAGAAATGAAAAAAAAATGGGATATATTTAATGAGCAAAATAATTTCATGGAATTTAACTACTGTTTAAATACAGTATAAAGTTTACTAGTCAATTGAGAGAACTAAGGCTGAAAACGAGGTGGTTATAATGGGAACTAAAACAGTTGTTGGTAAAAAAGGTTGAATACATAGCATATTATAACAATATTAATAAGCTAAGTATAATAGTCTTACCATCGATGTACGCGGTGAAATGTGGAAGACAGGAGATGGTTGGCGGGAGGCTGCGATTGACATTAGCGTTTAGGATATTGACGTCCGTAACGCCGATGCGGAAGCTGCCAGCAAACGCGTATTTACACTGGACTACCTTTATCTGTCAAACGATATATTATTTAAGACTTGAGGGTTTAATGTAAATAAAAAGAGTTTAAAAAAAAAGGCACGGTTTCGCAAAGACTGCTCAATTTAATCTATTTTAACGAGTGTGATTGGTTGATCAAATATGAACAACGAAACACAGAATTAGACATGATAAGTAACTTGATCGGTCTTTCAGAGACTAGTAGTAAGTTTTTTTTAGATTTACTGTATTACCTCGAACAACTGCCCAACAGCGAGGTGAGCCGAGCTGAATACGAGACACGCCATAGGATCTGGCAAATGTCGCCTCGCGACCGTGTAGTCTTGCAATAAGCATATGTTATCGCCAAAATACTCAGAGAAGCTCCTAGAAAACAATTTTAATATAACAACTGCTCATACATAACTCCGTTTTAAATAACAGTATAAATAAATATGGGATTAAGTTCAGGTCGCTTACCAATAAGGAGGCGGCGGCGACGCTAACGCTCTTGCGTTACTTAGCATCGAGTTGTCAGAATTCGTACAACCATTGTAATTGAATGTCCTCTCCTCGTTTTGTAAGATAGTCACCTGTTTCATAAACAAAAGACATAATTACATTCTTAACTAAATGTGTGAGTGGTATAATAGATTGAACATACCTGAGTGCACTGGCCATACAAATCAACGACCGCGTATATGTTGAGATGCGGCATGTACCAAGCCTTGCCCATATCCATGCCATCTAGATAGTAATGGAGACTGCGGTCTGCGTGCCACATCATACCTGTTTGAAACAGAAGTTTGTTCAAGAATAATTCTGTGCAATTCGTACTTGATATTTAAATATAATTAAATTAAAAATCTCAAACTTTTTTCATTCTAATCAGACAAGCTACCATCGGTTAAACTTAGCTTGATTAGAATGATAAGAGTCAGTGAAAGTGACGAGTTTCCTTTTACTTACTAGCAGGAATAATGAAAATAAGTTCTGGGGGCCTGAGAGGCAGTCGTTCTATGTAAAATTCTGGTGAACTGGTGTTTCTGATAAGTAGAAGATGACCTTAACATGGTTTGGCAAGTGGCTAGACTGCAAAATTTAGATAAATCATTCTAAAAACTAAAAAAGCTTTTATATCTCTTACCGACGCGACTTCCAACGGTAAGCGTATCAAGATCTAACGGGTAGCCGCTGCGGACGCACTCGCCGTCCTTCATCATGGCGGCCCCGCTCAGGATGTACGTGTGCCAGTTGAGGTCGGTGGCCGTGCCCGCGACCGTACCCATACCCCCGCTGGCTTCCAGGTCGATTGGACGAAGAGCTGTTACACCTGGACACAAAAATCACAATAATTCTAAAACATGAAAGGACATAAGGAGCTTTGTTGAGTGTGAAGCGAAGGCTAACCACCGGTTTCTAACTGATCACGACTGTGAATGCTTGACCAAAAGACTAACAACCAATCACGGTGCTTAACAGGAGGCTTGGTGTTTTTATAACACTGACCTTGACCAATATGAACACATTTTTGACATGTCATTATAATAATGTCAGCCTATAAACGTCCCACTCCTAGGCACAGGCCTCTTCCCATATAGAAAAGAGAAGTACGTATTACTTTAATAAGTTAAAAAGTCATTAAAGAAGATTTCTTACCGATTTCCAGGCTACCGATCCAGCAGTCAACCATCTTATCGATGCGTAGCTCAAACATGTCACATTCGCGGAGAGGTCGCGAACTGAACAACACAGCGTCATTGAACTCGGAGTACACGGTGGCGCGCCAAGCTGTCAGATGGTTACGACTGAGGCGAGCGTTACGGCCGTGGACTTCGTGGAAGCACATTTCACTAGACAAAAAAGTTTGGATTAAATATATTGTTTGTCATATTGAAAACTGTTGGGAAAAGTTGGTTATACTTACGGTAATATCGTAGCATTTGATTCCGTCGAAAGTGGAGATTCAGGAGAATATATTGGCGGAGGTGTGTATTGATCCACTATAGTCGCCTGAGCAGCACGCCCATACAAATCTGTACCAAAAAGTAAAATTAATAATAATTGCAAAATACATGAAGTACATGAAGCACAAAAAAATGTCTTACCTATAATGCCAAACACATGTTCAGGTACATTAAAAGCGGCGGGACCTTGATCCACGCCGTTCACGAAGAAATGAAGTATGCCCAATTCCTTGCGCATAACACCAACCGTATCGCCTTCCTACAAAGATAACCCACAAATTAATAATACACAAAAAAGGTAATTACATGGAATAAGGAATGAAGGACTTACCACAAGTCTATTTAAATTCCGTACGTATTGTGGAATGACGATGGCTCCATCTCTGATTACGTCCTCTCCGGTCACTGCCCAGGTGCCGGACCTATGAAAACAAGTAATTACATTAAGATATTACCTACCAAATACAACCAATGATCGAAAACTACCAGAATATCAAGTGTTAATGACATGAAAATAAGAAGAATACGACACCAGATAAAATTTTACTACCTTTCAGAAGTATCTTGCAGAGTAACTTACTTTGCATTGCTCATTTTGAATGGAAATTTTATTTCATTTGAGGAATGCTGCGTGACTCCAATCTCAATGCTTCCAGCCCACTTCGGTATGACGAGGTCGAGACGTACTTGGAACAGTTCGTTGGTCCTCAGAGTACGGTTCGTCATTACGATTCCGTTGTTGAAGTACTTGAAAGCACTAAAATATAACAAATTCTTAGTAGAAGTTCCCCAAAAGCAAAGATAATATGGAGCAAAGTAGAAAAGTGTATACTTACTTAGGCCTATGAGCAGTCTTACCATCATTAATAATAATAACATTCGAATCACGCAGCGTATGAAATAAAAGGCTCTCTTCGTCTATTCTTGGTCTAAATCTACCTAAAGGACAAAAAAAGATTACATGAATCTACAAATCCTTAAAGGTACCTCACAACTTTTTAAATTACATAAGCGTTGTACCTTAACCTGTCCTTAAATAAGAAGGTAAATGTTTATATTATTGTGTGTATATAATTCTAGAAGGTTTGTTGTTATACTTACTTGGCGGAGGTATCTCCGGAGACGAATTCACCGTGACAGGTGGTGGATTGTTGATGTTGCTATCCATATCTTCGCATGGATCCACTATTGATACCTAAGGCACAAATAAATATGCATAAATATCGAGAAACACTAGTACATATGAATATTCAATTGAAGAAACCATCGTATAAAAGTATCGTCAGTTTAACTTTCCTTTAAGTCATTTAAGAGCGATGTTTACAATAATAAGTTTTCTGTAGGCGCAAATAACCAGAAAAGCCAAATTACATAAAGATTTCAATAACAAACAACAACCAGAAATCTTTAAAAAAACGTCGTAAAATTAAGAGCCTTTGATAAAGGATAATAACCCCCTAGAAACAAATCCAGATTTCCTACATTAACCGAAAAACTATTCATGAATCATTTAGTAAAGGAAACTTTGAAAATTTAGTAACAATAATAACAATTATGTAGGACTAACCACAATGTTAGTTCGTATGTAGTTTTAAATAGAACACTAAAAGACGCTACAATCGATAAAATTTATTATGCACCTATGTAAAATTCACGACACACTTTCGCACTGTTAGTTTTCATTGCAAAAAATCTTCATTATTATCATTTACTTACTAAATTTCTGCTTGTATTCATTCTATAACTTCTTCACATTCTGTAATCAACGTGTAATGTCTTATAGGGTGGTTTACCGACTAAACGACTCCCTAATTGCAACGATTTGTGTGACACTTAGCGAAAATCAATCAAATCTAACTGTCTCGCTTACTCATCAGTAACAAAGGTTTATTTGTTTCATACATAGAAAACATGACAGGTATTTGCGAACGATTATAATAATATTATTAGCTGAGAAACTGACATTACTAATAACCTTGTTTCTTCGAGTTTTAATAACTATTTTACGACACACAAGTAATTCTACACATTGTGTATATCTCGGTTGTCTGATATGTTAATTTGACTAGCATAAATAATTAATGCCTAATACGAGCCGACCTCCATAACTATTGTCTGCTTCGAAACGTTGTTTCAGTAATCGAAACATTAGATAAAAAAAAAACTTTAACTAGTTAAAACTCGTAGAATATTACTGACTCCCATTCTTAGGGATCTAAAAGACCTACTTTAACTACGAATTATTAAAGCTATTTAAAATAAACATGGCCAATACCCGTAGCCATACTCATGTAAATTGGGTCACCTATATTGGTCTAGTCTAGATGAACATACCTAATTGCTATAAATTAATTGCTGTTCGGCCTGGCCGTTATTAGGCTTATAATTAACAGTGACGGTACTGACGGTGTGATACTAACTTTATAGGTACGTACATAGCTACTAAAATTATAAAAAAAAACCATTAACTTGTCAGAAATGTAAAACAAATAAAAATTGTTAAACTTAAAAAAAGATATCCACATTTTAGAACAGTAAACGATAAGAATAAATCTACATCTAAAAATCAAATTATTCCTCAACGATTTGAAAAAACATATCCATATATTTTTCATTTGTATAAATGTTACATGTTTACTTTGCGCACGTTTACCTAAATGTATATTTTAAATATATGTCAGACACGATAATTAAAAAAATACATCACGCAATACCTAAACTAGTCACGTCACAATTAACAGACATCATTTTAATTTTCGTGGAAACTAGTAATTATCTTTAGCTTCGTTGAACTGAAATTATCATTACATATAAGCTGCAAGGTTCGCCGAACAAATAAATAAAAGAACCTAGAGGATAGATCAGAAACTACAGAGTGTGCGTATCAATCAGGGTATGAACCGTGAGCATTTATTGCAGAACAAATCTCTTTTATAAGCATGTTCATGTGTTTGTGTCTGGTTATGAAATAGTTTTATCGTAAAATAGTATTAAAGCAGAGCGCGCAAATAAAATAAATCGGAATCATCGATATTTTCACATAAACGTCTGTAGTTGTACAGAAAACAACTTAAAGCAGTAAAAGAATTACCAATAGGCTTTTAGCGATACGCGCACTCTATAGTTTATACTCTATGAATAGAACTCACTTTGACAGTCATGCCGTAAAGATCCACCACCCCCCACACTTGTCGATCAACTTTATCGGTGGCAACGCCTTGATCGACGCCATTGATGAAATAGTGTAATTTGCCATTATTCCTTCTCATCATCCCGACGGTATCCCCTTCCTAAACAAAGAACATATACTTTAATATCTTAAAAAATAGAAGCATCAAAAAATTATGCAAAAATCAGTATATTTTTTTTAGCCGTTCATACTTGTTACTGAACCACACAAGGCCTTTTCCCCTGGTGGATGCTCATGAATTTAATTGAGAAAGGGTATACAGACTCTTTCCATCTTAAAACACCTGAATACTTCTCTCATCCTCTAACCAGGAGCCAGGCGGAAATATATAAACAATCTACAATACAATACATACTATAACTTCTTCCATTCCAATCTCTTATAATCAATTGACTTTATAACTTACTCTTAGTTCGTCGAGATTGAAGTTCCCATACTCCATGCAGGTGCCATGGCCGTTGAGTAGCACCTTGCAGCCGGACATCATTATAGTCCCGGAGTCCATGTTGGTCATCGTAGATGGGAATCGTACGGTGCTTGGGTTGTGAGTTGTTACACCAACCTAACAAAAAAATTGCTTATATCAACTATCCTTGTAAAAAATGTTAGGTGAATTATAGTATTAATGTTTAAAGGTTGGTACCTCAATGCTGCCGCTCCATTTGTCAACCAGCCTATCTATTCGTATTTCGAATAGCTCGTTGTCGTACAAAGGACGGTGAGTCATTACAACTCCATTGTTATAGTCGTCCAGAGGACGGGCTCTCTCTGCAGTCCTATTGTGAACATTCGATAACCGTTTAAAATGGCAAATATTTAATCTAATACACATTAAATCACACTAAGTTATGATAAAAGTAAAGGAAATAAGATAATACTTACTTATTGTTATTGGACAGTTTTACTAAAATTCCACATCGTGGGTAAAACCGTAGCCGGTCTTGTGCAACTGTAGAGAAAATACAATGTTATTGGTAGCAAACAAGGCTGCAATCGTGAAAGTCTTGAATAAATTTGCTCACCTAGTGCAGAAGCACCTTCGGAAGTCATTGGAATGTAAATATTACGAGGTTCTTTAGGATATTGATTTGGCTCTGTTGGAAGACCTGTTCCGTCCATCTCACTCAATGTTAGTGAATCATCATTGTTCGGGTCCTCTTCGCCCTAAAATAACACTTTTATAACTATTTTGATAGGAACTATTTTGATTATAAGTAACCTCTGAATAAACGAGCAACTGTATTGAAAGCGGAGCAACGAAACATTGAGCCAAGACTATATTCACAGAAATAAAGAACTCGAATAATCTCGATTATATCGACAACAATACGATTGATCTATTGCGATGAGTTTCAAGTAAACAATAAACAAGCTGACCTGTTCTAAGCTGCCGTCCATGATTGGTCTTATTTCATTGGTACGTATTATTGACACCTGTACGCACTGGCCGTACAGATCAATGACAGCAAACAATCGCTGCGGCAGATCTCTTGCAGCTATCCCGAGACAACGGTCGTTCACATAAAATGTTAACTCCCCCTAGAAATAAAAATAAAGTAGTGGAGAACGGTACCTATGGTCCGGCCGCTAGGAGAATGAGTTTCTGACATCGTTTAGTTGGTAATGAGTTAAAACCAGGCAAAATGAATAGTTTTTCAATAACAATTTTCGTTTATAGTACAAATCAGTGATGGTCATTTATGTTTAGTAAATTCTTCGTCACATTAAACTATATGTTCCTATTGACCACCACCTTTCAGGAACGCATTCTCTCAGCGGCCGGACTTTAATACAAAATTTTATAAAAATATGCCTAGTAATAATTATAAATAGGTAATAAATACCTTGCTTGTTCGCATCACCCCAACGCAGTCGCCCTCTCGCAAAGTGTCCAGCTCGGGCCCATAAGAGTTGACTAGGGTCACCCCGTCTTTCACAATTGAACTGCCTGACATAATCTAAAACGGTACACAAACGAACTCTAACTTATCATGTCAGCATACACTAATTAGTAAATAAGAGCCAAGTCCACACACAAAATAATTAATAACGATATATTCATAAAACTATGTTCATTTGAATGATGACATGACATAATTAGGCGTAGAGGAGGAACATAATCTAAACAAAGAAAATATTTCTAATGAGATTGGTAAAATTAAATTAAATGTTACACTGGCCTGAAAGGATCAATAAATTATTTTACATACCCATGCTGTATTTCGCAGTTTTGTCGCTGTTGCAGGCAATTCCATAAACTCAGGGTCTAATGTTGTTACACCTATCTCCAGACTGCCATTCCATACGTTTACCTATGCAAAATATGCAATGTCACAACTTGGAAGTTATTTATATAGAAAAGAATAAACTATTGGTGTGGGGTTAATATTAAGTGGTGGTAACACCCAATATCGGAACAACAATCATCGATAAGTAAAAACTGTATATATAGGCCTCTTCACCACTACCGGTGACAGCAACCTGTTCTAGTTTTAATTTCTTAAATGTTAATCACAGTATGAAAATATAATACTCAATCACTGTTTGTTATACCGAATATGTAAGTGTGTACTGTTTTTATAAATACTCTGAGTTAAAGTGTATCTGACTCCATGGCTTGTCCCGTTAAGGCCTGCTGGCTTGGTTTAAACCCTGACAATAGTTACACATTAAGGCCTGCTGGTTAGACTACAATCCTAACAAAAATCACAAAGATTCATCAATACTTGATGTCATTTGTGCTAAAGCGCTATGAGTATTCATGTATAGTCCCGGAAAACACGGTATGATTGTTGTCTATAACTAACTCCCTAAAGGCTTTGAAAAATCATTACCATGGAACCCTACAGCTCTATCCCAAGCTCTGTAACTGGTATGTGATGATAAGATTGGCACTTGCTCCTAGCTTTAGTCCCAAATTCTACATGTATGTCTTTTTCTGATCCCTTTTAGATTGTTATTCAAGTCTTCAAGTAATATTGACTTGAGCTCCCAATTCAAATGAAAATGGTACAAATTGCTAGTTAGTAGATTAATTTTATTATTATGGTACAAATCACTTTCGAAATGACGATTATTTTCATTAATTTTCGACTCTTAGTTTCTGTTTAACAAATTATGATGATATTGCCTTGATTAGTCCGTGACTGAATAACGACTACTAGCTTAATTTATGAGACTCGGTAATAATAATACCAGCCTATAAACGTCCCACTGCCGGGCACAAGCCTCATCCCATATAGAGAGGGCACGAGCATTGGTCACCACGCTTGCCCATTTGCAGATTGGAGATTTTAGATCGCATTTTTGGAATGCAGGTTACCTCACAATGTCTTTATTCACCGTTAGACAGAAGTTTCTTAGAATAGCTTTGGTATGCATTTATTAATGTTCCCTCAAGTAATATTAGTTCACTGGGCCATTAAACTATGGGTTTGACACAAAGGTGCACCAAATACTCAGTTATGGTACCCATACTAGAACACTGATAATCACTAGCAAAGGCTAGTTTTAATTGAGATAGGATAATGACTGGCACACCCAAAAGTGTGTTTTTCTGTTAAATATTTATACTATTAGTTTTGAAGAATCAACCCAAAATTTTGAATTCCTCCTTTAGAAATCCAAAAATCACTTGATTGTGATTGGATGTTGAGATTTAAGACCACTTCATTCACTAGACCTCCTATATTGATTAGGTAAGTAAAACCACGAATTATATAACCCTAAATATATTTTATAATATGTTTATCAAGCAAAAGAATCTCCAATTAATAATTTAAATGTTATTCAGATTTTATTGTTGACTAAAAATCAATAAAATATTAGGTATATGAACTTTCTTTGTTCTTTGTCTTACCTTTCTATCAATGGACACTTCAAATACCACATCATCTTTTAATGGCTCGGAACTTAAAATCAAGCCGTGATTAAATTCTACAAAATTTCTAACAGCCGTGGAGTTTTCATTCAAGAGTGTGACCCGGTCGCCGCACCTTCTATGAAACCTCATTGTATGCTATGTACACTATACTATGCACTGCTCATTTTATAATTTAGAATCTTTCTTAACATTATCCCGGTTAAAACCTCAATCGGTTACTTCCATTTAGATATCTTCATTTAATCACATTATTTACATGAACATTACGAACAGTAACTAGCACCCATTAGGCGTTATGTAGTTTTAACATTACGACATTCAATAACACACACGCCCAAGTGAATTCACTTGTATCAAATAAAATATTGTGTAAAATAAATTAATATGTATTCCGGACATTATTATTAATGTCTGTCGTAAGAAAAACTTAAAATACTATCACGAAGCGAAAAATAACACGCGAAGCACGAGAAGTACTTCATTGATTTTCGCAGGCCTGACATGACTAACTTTTTTGAATGCTTGCGATCGGGGTACGCGTCTTTTGGGATCTATTTCTGCATATGAACATTTGCTTGAATATTATCAGTAAATATAATCCGTAACATTTAAGTAAATAATAACGACGTTTAAACATGTTTTTATAGTAAATATCAATATTTTTATTAAGGCTATGACGAAATCAATAGACGTACAAAGGAAAATGTTTGGCCAAGATAGGCCCTTTAAAACGTTCATGAGTGTTTCCTTACAGGACCTTGTGCTCATTTCATGTTTGTGAAATAGGTGTATGTTACCAAATGTACGCCAGATTATAAGTGAGTGCAAAAAAAAACTAAATAATAATATTTAAAAAATACTGAAAAAGTATCTTTCGAGCATTGGATGTAGGTACATAATAATAAAGGTTGTAATACAAATGAAAGTAAAGTAAGTATGTGTTGTAAAAGGTTTTTTTTTGCAGATCTTGGATGTTTAGTGGGTAAGCAAGTATATAACGATATACGTATAATAATAATTTGGGCCGCATATTTTTATGGGTTTAAAAAATGGTAATTAAATGAAACAAAATACAATGTATTAAAATGATCCTGGGACAACAGATTATGCGTCTACGCATGACGTAGAACGGTGGACAGAACTGCGTACGCTTGTTATTTATAGTAATTATATGAATGTGAATAATGTGCTAAGGTAATTTGAGGCAGCAATTTAAATTTAGTTGTAGGTACTATAAAAAGTACTTATCCCAGAACTGTAATGAAAATTATATTACATTTTATGACATAAAAAAGATTCTGTGCCAAATATACCAAATAAGAACGGTACCTACCGAATGATTTTTTGTATAAAACTGTTGCACATTGTAAGGCTGCTGTCATACTGGCGATTTGCAAGCGAGTCCAACGCGAGGCGAGTAGGCAACAAGATCGCTGGGAGTAGGTATATAACGAGCGCGCTGTATGTTCGGTTCGCACGCGCAACGCGTTTTGGACACTCTGTACAGTTAGTTACAAAATTACTTAAGACAAGGGCATCTCAGATTAATAATGTCGCTTAAAGCAAAGCTTGCTACTTTCGACGGTTAGTATAGTCTTCGAGAGTGCGTTTTTTGCGGCTCAGGCTAGTAGAACCCTTAATTCTCTTTTTGTGACTCTGATGTGTATTATAATAATAATAATGTTTTATTTCGGAAAAATAGAGTTACATTGTTCACAAACTTATTTTACAATTAGGAAGAAAATTACAGACATTACATTCTAAAGAGTTATAATTATTAACTATTAAAAGGATATAACTATATATACTATTTTAGTTAGCTACATTTTACACGAACCACATACAAAACCTTGTATGTATGTGGTTCGTGTTAAAAAACAAACTAACCAGTTTGCCTCAAAAACCCGAGGCCCCGTCCATCACGCTCCCTTTACACTTAATATAAGCCCGATGGGATTTTAATCATCAATGATGTTAAAAACAGGTAAGGAACAAAAACCGGTAGTAAGTTAGTTTGTATTCTTATACTGCAGTCTATCGACATTTTCTTTTTTTTTTTTACTTCTCCGGACTTGGACTATGTCCCTGCTATAGCCACCTATGTCCCTGCTATACCACCATCACCAATAGTCCATCACCATCAGCAACAACATTGTCCCTGTCCAACTATTTCTGAATTTAAATAGTTTTTTCTACAAGTTATAACTACAATATTAATATATATTTTTTATTTTTTTATTGACTCGTTATTACAGACACTATACAAAACATCAGTCTTATTGTATTCAGCTGCTAGATATCCCCGAGGTTTTGTCCCTGTTGTCTTCCAGATAATTTGTTGTTAATTACTTGAAGATTTAATGAAATTAGGGCCAGTTCTTACGTCGGAAAACTCCAAACTGCATTCCTGTTCGTGCCTGCGTTCTCTCTTGGTTTCCGTTGAAGGTAAGCGACATGTAATCTAGTAGCAGTATGATGAATCTGGCAAGTTCTTATGCCTTCCTTATGGAGGCCGTTTCATAAATGGAATTACACTAGGATACTACACTAGACAAGAAGTAGTACAGAATGACGTAGATCATTTTTAATTATACGTAGACAACGAAGACATATTGACGTAGATGGTTATCCATCGGAAAGCTCATTATTAACTTAGGTAACTCTTAGATACTAAGTACTTACTTCGGCCATGTATAACTCCCGAATCATTGGTAAGTATTTAAAGTCACTATGAGATTGAACAAAAGACATAGGAGTAAAATTTTTCTGATTCTGATACTGGTCAAAGAGCCTACCGAGTTTTTTATAATTTTCGAAAAATATTCAAGTTGCTCATCTAGTGGTATAGTGAATACCGCTGCTAATGAATGAACATCAATAATAAGTTGAGTACCTATAGCAAGTAGGTACAGTATGTACAGTGAGTACTAAAATAATGGTTGCCCGAAAGAAATAGCCGTGCCCAATAAGTCCGCCCCTTATACCACTGTTTTGTATAATGTTGTCTTTCTTTGTTTGCTTTTTATTTATCTACACTAATATTATAAAGAGGAAAACTTTGTTTGTTTGTAATGAATAGGCTCAAAAACTACTGGACCGATTTTAAAAAATCTTTCACCATTCGAAAGCTAAATCCACGAGTAACATAGGCTAAATTTTATTTTGGAAAAATCCAAAATAAATCCAATGGTCCACGCGGGCGGAGCCGCGGGCGACCGCTAGTTTACAATAAATAAAAACAGTGTAAACTGTACATTATCTAATAGGTACCTACGATCGACGTACAAATGGTCCAATTTCCTTACGGGAAGTTCAAAGACCCTCGTTTTTTTTTAAGAACTTTTTGTACGATAGGTGTAGACAAAGGGAAAGAAACTTACAATTTTATACGGCCATCTTCTTTTTCTTGCTACTTTTACTACGGGTACCGTGTGAGTCGCTACGTGCTCCAAAGTTTTGTTTTCATACTCAGCGACTAATCTGGCAACTTTTTCACCCCTGTTGATCAAAAATATATGTTAGGTAACTTCGTAATATTAGAAGTTCTTAGCAATCAGCAGGCTTCAATACCCTAGGCAGATTAGGCGGTAAGCAGACAATGGACATTACCTATGTACGCTAGACAGAATAGGACGAGGACTTTTTTTAATGTCCACTTAGGTAATAAAAATATATTACTTGACACATATATTTTCTTAGTCTCGTAAACGAATAATGAGGAAAATACGGTTAACCAAAATTTTGTTTGACGTCACTACTTGGTTCAACTTTTGCCAAGGCGCTCTATCTTTAACTTTTTATTGATTTGATATAAGAAATAATACATGCCATTTTTAGGGTTTCTTACCTCAAAAGGAAAAAACGGAACCCTTATAGGTTAACTTCGTTGTCCGTCCGTCCGTCCGTCTGTCAAGACCGTTTTTCTCAGGAACGCGTGGAGGCATCAAACTGAAATTTATATCTAATACTCAAGTCTACTGTCCCTTGGAGCTGTGAAAAATCAAACTTCTGAGCCAAAGCAATCAAAAGATACAGCCGTTTATGCCGCAAATTTTCGAAACTCGCACGGGAATCAAAAACTACAGGGTAGGTACTTCCCGTGAACTTAGAATCTTGAAATTTGGTACGAAGTACGTCTTATAGTACCTACAGATAAAGGAAAAATTGCAAAAACCGTAAATTTTTAGTTTTATCATAGAATAAAAAATCTTTTTTTTTAATTTTAAGGTTACTAAGTTCTTCTTTTCTTATGGACTCGTAGACGTATTAAATTGAAATTCATATCAAATACTCAGGTCTATAATACCTTTAAGCTGTAACAAAATCAAACTTTCATGTCAACGCAATCAAAAGAAATAGATACCTACAGGTTTGTAAGGAACCCTCGGTGCGCGAGTCCGACTCGCACTTGGCCGGTTTTTTTTTACAGGCGGTCTTAATATTTTTAAGCTAGGTGCTGTTAACGACGGTGGTGTTTTGAGTTCACAGTCAAAATGATTACGGTTTCCAATGTTTTTGAGTCATCCCTATCCTCGATCAAAATGTCCGTCGTCTGCTTAACGCCCTATGTTTATCACGACATTGTCTCGTGCTACACGCAACAAACGCGTGAGTGTAATTTCTCGTCTCTTGGATTTGTAACATATATATGTGAAACAGGGTCGTGGTAGGAATTATCTAGGTGTATTACCCAAATAAAGAGCAGGAAGATAAAACCCCGCGACGTCTTGTATGCTTTCCTGGGGCCCGAATCTGCTATTTACATCTGCTTGAATCGTCTGAGTGGGTGGGGCTAGTGGGACCATTTTACGATAATTGGCATTCTACTAACTGTCAAAACGTCACAATTGGCCATTGGAACGATTGAGCCGCGAGTTGAGTGAATATGACCGATGGCCGGTACAATTTCGTATTCCGCTATTTTTTGACAGCAGTTGCATCATATCTATGGCTAAACATTTTTTATTTTTCATAGACAATGTGTCAATTTCAACGAAAACTTTCCTTTTTTAAAACATAATTATCCTTATTTACAAGTTTTTAATAGAAATTACATATTGTATGGGCTTTTACAATTAATTAGTATTCAAAAAACAATTAATACAATTTTTTGCAACATAAGAAACGATTATTAATAATTAGTGCCAATCGGTGTTGCCTATTAATAATTACAAAATGTTTGATACTTTTATTTTTAATTTAAATTGACAACACCGCGTCCCACTCATGCCACTCATGCTGATTGTTGTTGGCTTAACTGAATACGAAAATTAGGCACATATTGGGTTGACACTATCATCCCACTATGATCATAGTAACACGGAGTGTAAATAGCAGACTCGGGCCCCAGGTCTTTAGTCATTGTCCTCGGTCAGGACTTTCAAGAACTGAAAAGTTTTTAAATTTGATTGTATAATACGCTTCATCTTACTTTGCTAGTCCAAACTTAATATTATAAATGCGAAAGTAACTCTGTCTGTCTGTCTGTCTTTCTGTCTGTCTGTCTGCCTGTCTTTGCTTCACGCCTAAACTACTGAACCGATTTGTGTGAAATTTGGTACAGACATAGTTTGGAACTTGAGAAAGGACATAGGATAGTTTTTATTACAAAAAATAAAATAAAAAATAAAATTTATTCCGGACATACAGCGCCATCTATTGGTCAAGCGTCGGCATCAATTCAGTACTGAAAATTCATCGGAAAAATGTAAATAAATAGTAAAAAGGTATGAAAATATAATATAATACAACTTTTAGTACAAAGAAAATGCTCTAACGGAGTATAGATAATTCTATTAGTAGGTACTAGATGTCGAGTTGGTGATCGCGCAATGGTGTCGATCGTTACACGAGTTCGGTTCATGTTATTGTTTTAATTCATCGGAAAAAAGTAAATAAATAGTAAAAAGGTATGAAAAAAATAATATCAATATAATAAAACTTTTAGTACAAAGAAGAGGGGCACACCGGCAGATGAAATCAATGCCTGTTTAAAAGCATCTGTGCTATGGACACATGTGAAAAAGGTTTCACTGTCGACGAATATGCGAGTATTATAAAACCAAAAATCTGCCGGAAGTCACTATTCCACGCGAACGAAGTCGCGGGCAAAAGCTAGTGTTTCTATAAAAGCGATGTGACAAGCTTACCCGTCTTTCAAAGTGTATAAAATAAACAACAAAAAATGAATTAGCTCTTTAGAAGCTGGTGTTGTCCTTTGAACTTTAGAGACACTCAGTCTTTTATATAGTGATATAAACATAATGAATACCTAAAATATCCTCGGTAGAGTCCAACGAGGTAAACAAAATTAAATAATTGACTCACCCATTTAAGATTAAGTATTAACTCGCGTATCACAGAGTAAAGCCGTCTAGAACTAATGAAGTTGAGAAAAAGATTTTCTTCAATAATTCAATTTAAACTTCAGAGCGTTAAAAGCTTTGTCTAACAGTTCAATTGACCTATAAATCAGTCAGATAGCCATTTATAGTATAGGAGCTAGCAACGTTTTCGAGAAAGAATTTTAGGTCAGCTGATTTTGTGATATGCCGTCCTTCTTGCTCTTTCGGTTAGAGTCTGGGCTATCTGGCTGGCGGGAGCGGTTGCGTTCATTAGTGCGCATCCAATCCAATACTTTTCATGACTTTCTTATTTTAATTCAAGGTTTAACAATTGAATTAAGGTCTGGCAAATTAATTTTAAGTTTTTCTTATCTTTAAATTACATAATATTAAAATTACAGACATTATAAAATACTTTAAAAATTTTATAAAAAAAAAAAAAAATTAGCATATGGCACATAATTAGCATTGTCAAAAATGTCTGGCAATAAAAAAAGTATGTCAGGTAGACTTATTTAAAAACAAAAAATTAAAAATTACGCCTCGTATAATGTTTTTAAAATGTAGGATTATCACCTGGACAAGTAGGATGCGCACTAATGAACGCAACCGCTACCGCCAGCCAGACAGCCCAGACTCTAACCGAAAGAGCAAGAAGGACGACATATCACAAAATCAGCTGACCTAAAATTCTTACTTTCCAAACGTTGCTAGCTCCCGTACCATTATTATTGATGCCACAAGAGCTAAGAGTCTGGGTCCATAAAATTCAGCTTTATTGATCGGCATATCCCGGGCGCAAAATAGCAATAACGCCTAACAAGTAGATAATATCTTTGACCAAATATTTAAAAAAAAAATCACTATTATTGCCAATGTCTCATTGAAATATAAAGCAAACACTTGTTTTATAATAATTATTATAGGCAGAATATCAAAGGTCAAGACAAATTGCATCGATTTCAATATATGTTACAGGTAAACCCGGTACTTTTATTGCACAAAATATACTAAACAAATGAAACTCACCTGATCCGGCCATAGTATTTGGTCATTTACACTTTTAACTTGGTATATTAGAGCTAAAATGTCTTGAATATGGAAGCACAAATAGGTACCGTATTTAATAACATGCCCGTAACGACGTCGATGCACTTCTGTCTGGCAATAAATTCAACAAATCTGTCCGCGCAGGTTTCACTTATAGACATAGACTAACTGCTATCAGGTTGGTACTAACTGGAAGTTTGCTGCTCACACAGGTTAAAACTTTCATATTTTTCATACTGTGTACTCTCAAATAGTTACACAATAGTTTTTAAAAGAAATTTAGTCCTTACTCACACGTTTGGGGCCTATAATTTGTTGAAATCTTGCAGCCAATGGGGTTAACCGGTAACAAAACTAACCAGACATCAAAATCCTTAGGTGGGGTCGTCGTAGTCGTTTTTTTTTCAATATTTTAGTCCCCGAAACAGGCAAGGAAATGTGCTTCGTTGACTTAATTTATTTATTAAAGTTGGTAGGGTGATAATTAGACTATTAAATACTATGCGTATTCCTGATCATAGTAAGTACCTACTAGAAATTCAGAGCAAACAACAACATTTTTTTGTAAAAAATCGATACTAATTTACTTTTTTTTACGAAGGGCCTGATTTTTTATGAAGAGTGAAATAATGGTTTGAAATGTCTTTAAGGGTTAAAATAAAAACATCATGTATCTACAAATCGACTATCTACATTACATTCCTCCGTAACAAAAACGAATTCTTACTTTATTTATTAGTTTTAATAGTCCTTTTTTCAAACACAAAACTTTGGGAAGAATGAAAATGTTGATAGAGAAAAAAATGTTATCGATTTCTGTTGTAAAACTTAAGTCTTATAATTCTATGAAAATTGGTACCTATATCTTTTGATGTTATATCTATTATTTATAAATAACTTTCCTAATATAGCTTTTTCTACGAACTGTACCTATAGGCGGCGACGGATGTCTACCTACGGACGTATGTTTCCTATTTACGGTCGGGTTTTCGATCTAATCAAGGCATCTATGTTTCAGCACCAATTAGGCTCTGTCGATGTTATATGATCTGTTGTGATTATATTCATAGATAGGTATTATATAATACGTAAAGAATATTATTTCGGCATTTTTTCACGTTAATTAATTAGTCTTCAAACTAGAAACCTTACAAAACTCATTGAAATTGTTAAGTTACAGGGTCGATCGGACTTTTCCGAGAATCAAATAAAACCTTTACAAAAACTTATTCTGAGAAAAAATTTGGTGCTATGTGGCAACTTTATAATTTGATTGCCCAATATTTTTATTCAAGTGGGCAGTAGATTTACGTAAAATAAGTAGGCACCTACTGGTATTTAAATTAAAACCTCTGTCTGCTAACATCGAGTCAGGCTATGAATAATTCAATCAGATGTGAGTTAGGCTTGTCTGTAACATATTAAAATTGATAAGCAAAAAAAATAATGTATGAGGATGTTATTTAATTATTTATTTTATTTTGTTAAGTTCAAACTCAAACTCAAAACTCAAAACTCAAAATCTTTATTTGCATTTTAAGGTCTTACAGGTCTTAATGAAATAACAGGCACAGCTTAACGGCCTTTTTCAGGCGTAGCAAATACAGTGTAGCAAATATGAGGGCTAGTACTAAACTTATAAATTACATTAATTAGGACTTAGCATAACTTATACATTATTTTTTTAATATAAGCATTTATTGATTTGGTCGGAATAAAGGTAAGTACTTAAATAATTTATTATGTGGGTTAGTGCAAAGTGTAAGTAGGTATTCTTAAAATGTAGTATTTAGTTGGTGGGTGTGGGTGGGTGTGGGTTTTATCTTGTTTTATCACTTCCGTGTTTCTGCTGTAGGTAAACTTTAAAGTTGATCGCACAAAGTACAGTAAAATAATAGAAGTTGATCGCTTCATCAATTAGTGAACCTATTGGATAATAATATTTTTGATACCTCCTTCGCTTTGAAAAGGAAGGAGTTTTGCAATATTTTTCCTGATTCCTATGAATCTGTTGCTGGTAGCAATTAAATTTTAAGAAAAAAAAATTAACACCTTTAAAGACTAAGCAAATTAAGCAATGAAGGATGTTATTGCAAGATGATTTTTGATTAAAAATTGTATTTATATCACTAAGTAAAGTTATAAAAAGTAAGACAGATAACTCATTAACTTGGCGCCATTTTTCGTGAAACGAGTATTGCATTTAGGTGTATTAAAAGGCGACCTCGTAAACAAGCCTTTCTGATAGATGCATGGGTCGGGTCAGCATCCAATCTCAATAACAGGCGATCGATACTGTTAGGCTCGTTATGGCTCCACGTGATTTTAGGTACACAAACCAGGTTAGTTACTTCCTTGTTACGTAGAAACCCTCACCAACTTTGTTACCGTAAAATCTTTATCATAATTTGTTTTACAATGGACTTTGACTAGTTGTTTGTTGTTTGTTGTTTAGTGTACTTATTTCATTATCAAAGCACTTAACTTTAGTTTGATTAAAATCTAACAACTTCCGCTCCAACAGCACGTGCTTTTTTGCATTAATTAGTTAGTTTAAGAAATGTTGATACATGTGTTGGTCATGCATTAAAATTAAACTTAGTACAAACTACAAAGTGTGAATGTTAATGTTTTTGCAAGAATTTTGACGATAAAGCTTATATTTAAACATGAATTTTGGGTATACTGATGATGAGATACTGGATGAGAGAAAATAAAAATATAATGTTAGTACAGGAATACTTTACTGTTGGTCGGTACAATCATTATTATTAAATTGTAGGAACAACAGGGAGCTTAAAGTTGCGAATGTATCATTGAATCAACCCTTTCGATGGCTCCCCTTACTAGACGTGCAAACGAAGGGTCTTTATTGTCCATAGGTAGATGTGGGGTGCGATGGACCCTTGCACGCTGAGCACTTTTTAATAATGTAAGTACCTACTGTCTGCGGGGCAGTATTAATCCAGCTATTATTTTGCGAATTTAGTCTTGTTTGTGAGCAGATGTTAAACACAGAATATAATGATGATACTCGTTCGTAACGAAACTGGTTTTTGAAAGATTGAAGTAAAGAAACTTTAACGATACACACATATTATCTTATTTTTAACCGACATCAAAAAAAAAAAAGTTCGCAATTAGTCCTCATGTTTTTCCTTTGTGTTAGTTACGCGACATCTACGGCGATTGGATCAATTTATGAAAATCTTTTCGTTATCAATAGGGTAGGCTATACCTCAGAGTGACCCATATAAATTTCATTGAACTCAGGTTTTTACATTTATGTGTAATCAATTATTAAGTCTATCTTCTAAACTTCTATAAACGTTATTATAATTACTGTTTACCTCCAACTGAGCTATATCATTTCCCGCTAGTAAACGTCTTTGATCGTTTTATCTTCCCCATTAAATTGCGGTCCAATTACGAGATCTCTAGAAAAAATTGTAAGCCGTTTTCCTTAATAGAAGCATTACAATGGGGATGTACAATATATCTGTTTGCTCGCTCAAGTATAGGAGGTTCTTTATAACGAACTAGCTCGTCGTCACGAGATTGTGTGTTTAACACTATTTGTCCCCATAATAGTTGATAACACATACTTAAATGTAAAAAGGATATAACTTCTAGATGTGATAAAGGGGCCTTTGTATAAGTACTCTATAGATCAAAAGGACATAGATTTTTTTTAAGTTGATTCGTATTAAATTATTAGACATACAGCGTAAAAAATACAAGAGAAACAAACATACTGTTGAATCGAGAACCTACTTTTGAAGTTGGTTACAATGGACAAGAAATTTAAGGTACGTCAAAACGTTCCAGCGTTGTCCTTTTACCAACTCTTTTGTAAATGTTTTTAAACTCCTTACAAATATAATATCAAAGAAAACTTTCTTCTTTATGTCAGGAATAACAAAAGAGGCTTACAATAAGCTTACAATTAAGTAAAGCTGTGTAAATAATAATAAATTAATATTGTTGTCGAGAGATCTTTAGTGGTCGGCGAATGAAGTTTCCAGTTTATTTCTTGTCTTCTTAGCGTGTCGATCAATAATTGTAGAGCTAGATTTTTCTGGATCAGTACTTTACGCGGACAGCATATCTTTTCAAATATATGCCTTGAGCCCTATATTTATTTTTATTTATTTATTTTATTTATTTCAAATATAGGGCTCAAGGCATTTATATGAAAGGACGCAATCAATTTATCACCAATTGTATAAATCCGTTGACATTCAGCTCGATTAGACACATTTACACACACACAATACATCTAAACTCGGTGCAAACGGACCACCGACCACAGCGTCCATTGGCCGTATATATTGTATAGGCGGACACCACACGTGTAACCGGTGACAGCCACTAGCTACAGCAGACGTATATGTATACGATGGCACGTTTGCGCCTAGCCTTATAGTCCACCACACTATACTTCACATCTAACATACAAATATATTCTTTGCTCATTTCTGATTTAGATGTTTTTTATCTTCTATTTTCACTTGCTTTGGTGCTGGTTCAGCTACAGAGGCACCCCATGTTACGGAATAAAATGTATTTTGTTATGCTAATACGTTGAATGAATTGTAATATAATTAGTGTAAGTGTTTAAATGTTAAGTTAATCTCCTAAAGCAGCCCTCTTCTTAATTGTCCTTGTAAAAGTTAACAGACGTATGCGACGTAAAGGTCGAAATCTTTGGAGGGCATTTTTACATAAAAGGTAAATTTCGATCACTGGGTTTTGGTACAAAATAAAAGCTCATATATGCAGATAAACAATATCTGCTTGAAAGCCTTTAGGAGTCATTGACTAGACAGAAAAAAGAAAAAGAAGTACCATCATAATAATATACGTAATATATTATCCCAATCGGATGTCAAGAAGTGGTTATAATTTAGCATGTAAGATTTGACCTAAATAAAGCAGTTTTTTGAACATTCAAGTAAAATATTAGTTTTTCATAATAGATATATAAGTACCATTGACTATATTTTAAGTCTTATTTCTACATGCCAATGTAACTGTCCATTGCAGGAAGTAGTTTCAGTGTCATCAACAGATGCTATAATTACTTATTTGAACGATGTTCACATGCTGTTAAGATAAGATAAAATTTAGATAAAAAATAAAGCGTTATCAGCTGGCATTTGCACACTCATCATTTCATCATATTATCCTCATTTTAATAATATTTTAATATATTTTTTAGTATAAGTAGCCCAACCAAGACTATTAGAAATACTATTTATACTACTGTCTACTACGACTTTCACACACTAAGCAAAAACCACTTAACTATATCTGAATTGTCTTGGTTGAAAAAAAAACTGGCCAAGTGCGAGTCGGACTCGCGCACCACGGGTTCCGTACCGTAGGTATCTATTTATTTTGATTGCGTTGACATAGAAGTTTGATTTTGTTACAGCTTAAAGGTATTACAGACCTGAATGTGACCTGTATTTGGTATGAATTTCAATTTAATACCTCTACGCGTTCATGAGAAAAGAAGTAGTAACTTTAAAATTTTCGAAAATATGTTTATTATATCATGTATCTGTGCTATAAGACGTTACTTCGAACTAGATTTCAAGATTCTAAGTTCACGGGAAGTACCCTGTATATGATATATATAAAATTCTCGTGTCACAATGTTAGTTACCATACTCCTCCGAAACGGCTTGACCGATTTTTATGAAATTTTATATGCATATTCAGTAGGTCTGAGAATCGGCTACTATCTATTTTTCATACCCCTAAGTGGTAGTAGGTAGGTAGGTAGTAGGCAGGTGCTAGGTAGAAAAAATTGCATTGCAACGCATGCCGGGTACAGCTAGTATACTTATAATAAATCTGTAGAAGTGAAAATTCTGTACATTGAAAATATCAAAAAAATAAATGGCGGGGGATGTTACTAGACCGACACCGAAGCCAAAAGTGTGAAAAAAAATATTTTTGTCTGTCTGTCTGTCTGTTTCTTCAGGTATCACGCAAAAACTACCGGTTCGATTACGATGAAACTTGGTATAATTATTCTTTATTATCCTGGGCACCACACTGGGTAGTTTTTATCCCGGAAAAGTTTGATATTTATCTCGGAAATTTTGCGGTTAAAAACTCATTGATAAGCTTCGTCATCCACGCGAACGAAGTCGCAGGCACAGCTAGTAAGTAATATATAGATTCAATCAATCTCAACGACAAACATAACAAAAAGGTATCACAATGTTTGTGTAATCGTATCGTGTAACTAAAATAAAACATGCAATTATTTAAAAAAAAAAAAAAAACAGTATGTCTATTCTGTAAATAATTTCGGTATCGAGCTTCACCTGAGTGACAATAACGCTCACTTCAAAAGTGAACCCAATTGGCCTTGATTTAGAATTCAATTCGAGAATACGTATTTGACATCTCACCGCGGATTCCGCTGTCGAGACATGAAAATAATGTTACAGAATAGCACTACAGGAATTGGACCTCTGTAGTTATATGACAGGCTGATAAGAATCAACAAGCGCGGTTGGTGTCAGCTTACTGTGCCTTATCTTACACAATCACACGTCTGTTGATACATAATATACTTACATTACAAAGGCCCGGGAGCTTCAAGCAAAATGGGAGCGACAGCTTCGTTTTCTCATAGCGTTGTGAGAAAAACAATACAATGTCGGCCTATTTTACTATTACTGGTTTCTGTATACATAAGTATATGCTGAGAGTAGGGTTTGTGTGGTTAGCACATCATTATTTCGTATGTTCGCCTCTCACGAGTATAGGCCTCTTTTTACCCGACTGCCAAGAAGGGTTATTACTTGTGTATCTTTCCACAACACAAATACAACTTTGTTCTTTTTAATTTCTTTGACCCACCGTCCTCTAGTGTCCACACGTTCTTAGGAAATACTAAAGTAGAGTAGACACGTGCACTAAACTTTTTATATCAATCCGTTCAATACCACTAAACACATTAATGTTCGCTGCTTTTATACTTCTGAAATATTATATATTATTTTTTAAACTATTTAACTTCGATCTCAAATCAACAGCTAGCAATTATAATTAAGCAATGAAGCATAAAAGTTCTGTAATTATCTCAAATAATATATCAACATCAAGTAAAAGAAATTTTTATTCAAAGCCCATTGACGCCGGCTAGTAACTCCGACTCTTGACCTGAAAAGGGTTAACGAAGGTAAAATTAATAGGAAAGTTGAAATGTATTCGATATCCAACGCTCAGATAACATTTTTTACAAAATCAAAGCGAAAATATGAAAATTTGCATGTTCATTGAACAGATAAAGTTTTTCAATTCATAGGTCATGTAACCGGCTCCGTGATCTGTAAGTCCTTTTGATAATATAAGACTATTTTATTCAGTTAATTAAAGCCAAGCAGATTAACTTGACATGGGGACAAGTTACAACGATTTATTTTGTGAATATCTTTCTAAGAGTTTCTTCAAGTAATGATGCTAATATTTGTCAATACAATGTGTTAAAAAAGTTATGTAACGTGTTCACATTGTGACCACGCCGTATAAAAGGCTTTCCAACAAAAGAGTCAATCGTGCTTATAACAGTGCTATATTTAAAAGATAGTCTAGAAAAGAGTTATGTTATTTTCCATAGCGATAAAAATCACTATACTTTCGAGAAGAATCTTTGATATTTTATTTAAAGAGATTTCTTTAGTTTTCAAAGAATCCACCTGTTGACAAGCCACTGCTGTTTAGGACAAGGGAAATTTAAGAAAAGAGTGGCTAGTAAGCAAAACTATTGGTTTTAATTGCATGTTTTAGAGTTTAGTTTATTATAATAAGTATGGCTTATAAGTTTAAGATATGTTATACGTGAATATCTAGTTAATTGTAAAGAACAAAAATTAAGAAAGCATAATAAACTAATAAATACATTTATTGTGTGGTTTTATTTTAATTTATTTTTAGTATATATATCATATTTTCATATTTTAAAACAAAACACTAGGTCTATTTATTATATATATATATATCTATCATTCAGGCTGTATTTGCCAGTTCTGCAAATAATCTTAAGAAATAAATTTGCCTTTATATTTATATTTTCTTTATTTTGTCTAAGTTTCGTTTTATTTTTATGTGTGTAAATAATGCTTAACCAAAAAAAAAAAAGAAAATATTTTCAACTACTTAAACCTATCATCTCTGAATTAAATTACACGTCAATAAAATAATAATGATGATGGTGATTATATACGTAGGTCTACGACTTCGTCCATGTCACGAACGACATCTGAAGGCGACAGACCATTTTCAATTTAAACTATAGCTACAGAGATTTGTATTGCCAGTCGGCAGTCACTAAGTATTGGAAATAGACTCTATTGTTAAGAGCACAGGAATTGTTATTGAAAAGAGTCCGTGAGATGGGGTGCACACTCTCACGCGAGCTGTTTGCATAAGGGAGTAAGTGACTGCGTCTGGCGGTGGAGCTGTGGCGTTTCGTTAGCGGCGATAAGAAGTTTTGATGTGGGCGGGGGGTATCGATCGGCGCCGAGCGAGTGCGCACCAAGTCGCGGCGAGTGGTATTGCCAGTAAACAGAAAGCACGCTCTCGCCAGTACTAGCGTGAAGCGTCTATCAGTCGAGACTCGAGCGGCGCCGCGGAATGCACACGCTGAACGTGTTGTTACTTGCTGCCGTCGTGGCGTGCGCTGTTCCTCGCCCACTCGGTAAGTTCACAACTTTACTTAAACTTATTTCATATTAAATTAATATTATTATTATAATATATATGCACTCATAATATATATTTTATGCTGTTGATAAGCGTTTCCTCTTTCTAACCTTGATTGCGAACTAACTAAACTTGCTCGGCAAAGTGACAACAAACAATTGTGATGATAATGTTTAAAAATTAGTTAGTCGCTTGCACTATTTTTCTGACGAACTCCTGTAACTTGTTGAGCTTTCTTCGTAGTAAACTTCATTATTTCTAATACAACTTTTAGTTAAATACTACGTACGCGCCGCCGCCGCCGCCGCGGCCGGTATCAATAGTGTAGTGTTAGTCGAATGATTATGTTAGATTAGATCATTTAGAATTGAAAATGAATGGATACTTAGAATTGAGTGTAATATATTTGTTTCTTTTGGTTTCGCTGAGTTTGTGTTGTGTGTAAATTGTGAAAAAGTAGTTAGAAGTGAAAGTGAAAGTATTTGCAAAAGTAAAAATATTACCTTTGCAGATGCTCGATGGCCCGCCCGTAGCTAGTTATCAAATATGTGTCGTGTAGATAATAATATATAATATATATGTCGTGTAGTGTGTGTAAAATAAGGGAACGTCAAACATTGATCTTCCATTATTTTGGTAGAGTAACGTAAGTTCGCTTAGTAATCTGGAGATTATGGGTGGAATGAGTAGGGATTGAGCACTCCTAACCTAACACTCCACTCCACATTATTAGGCTCTGTTAAGTATCTAGCTTTTGTCTTGTTCGTTCAGTTTATTTTTATGTTATCTCTCTTTATGTTTGTTCAATATAATTGCACATTGGCGAATTTGTAAGCACTAAAGTTTACACATTCGCTGTACCGTGCGATACAGTTTTATGTTTTATTTCAACTATCAAGGCAATTTTGTGCCTTGAAGAAAATAGTTAAATTAATTTTGGTTTAGAAAAAGACTAGACTGAAATTAATAACTTTACAATTTATTTAGAAATGTTTGAAGATTTCAAAATTCAAAACTGGGCTAGAAGTCCAAATGGATAAACCTAGAAGGGCTAGAAGTCTAAATACAACAATAACAAATAAAACAATAGTTGTGTGAGGTACCGCGGTACTTTTTCTATATACTTAAATCAGAGTACCAAGATTAATAATTATTCAAAAACTAGTTTCGGAAATTTTATAGTGATTTCTGTAATCACAGTGTCATGTCATGTCATTGTCAGCCGCGTCCAACACATGCAAAATAGTGGAGGCCCGGTGTGGTCATCATTACTGACCATAAAATGTTAATACCGTGATTGATTGACGCCGACCCATCATGAAAGTGCTTCCACCGTACTTGCTCAGTATAAGCAGTACGCTCAGTAAATTATCAGCCTGATTGGCTGAAATGGAAGCACTTTACACCCAATACAATTTGCGCTCAGCAGAACGCTTTTAGGTGTTGAATTGGTTTTCCCCCGTCCACATTAATTTCGCTGGGATAAATTATATTAGAGTTACCTCTGACCAAGATTAAAATTAGCCAGATTTTTTTTTGAGAGGAATTGTTGATTATTGATAAGTAAACTTTTATATCCGATCTTTGATTTATTTATTTCTAGATTCATGTAATAATAGACGCTTATCAGTTGCGTCATCAAGTTTCTATGAACACAATGTTTCCATTCTTTGTATTATGAACTGGCTACCTACGATGGAACTAGCTCACCCAAGGGACATATTTAAATGTTTTTCATATAGAGAATCCAAGCATTACTTTTGTGTGTATATATCTGGTTCTTCATTGCTTTGTAATGTTTACTTCCAAACGTTGAGAAAACGTTCCTTCCTGTAAAAAAATATATCTTACTGATCAACGAGATTTTGGGCAGCAATAATGGGTGTAAATGTTAAATATATCTATATAGTTATATAAAGGACAATCTGACTGACTGACTCATACGTATATAAATATATATTATATCTATATACATATGTATAATTATGTTAATATATATGAAAGGTACGACAGACACAAATACATCTTGACGCGGACGTATTTGGTTACCAATTGAAATACATATTTATTATATACTTATGTATAGTATAAGTTATATAAATTTGTAGGTTTTCAAGAAATTTAATATTGTTTATGATATATAGGTACATAATTTAAATAAAGTTATTTAATATTTTGGTTGAATGTTCACTTAATTTTGTTTACATACATTTATGATTATTGGGGTTATTTATTTCGTAATATATTTAATAAACAACACTTAAGCTTCGACATCTGTGTTTTAAGTATAAAACTGTCTAATATCAACTTAACCTAAAATATATTTTCAAAAACTTGATTTTATGAAAATCCGATTTTCGAGCGTTCTACATAGAAGACAGATGTCGTTGTGATCATATATTATGTATATTTTTATTTAATTTTATTTAATTCCATTGTGTCTGTGATAGCCATCATTCGCGTATTTTAACCCTTATGGTATTATGCTTCGTTAAAGTCGTCAATATCTGCTATCGAAATACAAAACAGCAAGCTTAATTTTTAAATCATTTAATTATCTTTAATATTTACAAGTAGGGTAGTTGGAATAAGATTTTCTATATAAATAGCGTAAGACTTAACATCATAGACTGCTATAAGGCAGTGAACGCAACGAAAAAAAATTACTACAATGTATTTGTACTTAAGTAATAAAAATTTAGCTAGTAATAAATACAATTGAAGAAAGAGCTTAATCTTACCCTTATAATAAAACTACATACCTAAAAATATTGAAATATTTGTTAGGTATAGCTAGCATAAGGCGTTTTAGATAATAAGTAAGAACAAAAACATTAATTTATCCATTAAGTAGGCGATAAGAAATGAAGTCTGAAAAAAAAGGACTGAAGTTATTAAAATCTTTAAAAAAAAGTAGTTGAACTGTTTTTGTTTTACGTCGAGAGCTTCAGAAAGTTTCCATGTCTTATGTTTGTATAAAAACTTGTAGCGTTTCAACACGAGATATTTTAGCGGCGTCTTAATTCTTACTTGTACCAGATACTCGTAAGGATAAACGAGTATCGATCGAGAGTAAACAGATGTAATAAAAATTATCTCTACGTTTCTATAGTTATACACCAATGATGGGGTGACGGGACTTCGCCTTGTTTCTTACCTACAAAAACAACAAATTATTTAAATTAATGATAACTCATTGTTTTAAACACGTGGGAGTACAGTGCGGCCGACGTAACTTGGCGCATCTAAAAAGAGATAAAAGATAGTTTTAGCGAGATGCGATATACATGTGCGGTGTGTGAGACAGGGACAGTGATATGTTGTAGCTCTTTTCAGACGTGCCAAGTTACGGCGGCCGTGTACGTCACTTGTTGTGAATAGCAACGGAGAGATCGTTTGCGCGTCACAGGCTACCTAAGTACCTAGACTAAAAAACGTGATTGAAAAATTAAGCTTGCTTATCTTAATTTACTAGTTTTAAGAGTCGATGTAGGTACTGGATTATATCTAATTAAATTTAATGTTTCTTATTTCAATTCGTATGCTTCGTTTTTCATCGTCTTTATTAACTTGGTTATCAATTTTAATGCGTTGCTGATTTTTTTTTAAGTTTATATGATTCAATAAGCGAATAATTATACTTGTGCCCATGCTTAGTTTTTAATGCAAATAAGAATTAAATTTATTTAGCATCTAATCCGGTATCTGCAAAAAAAGTAATTGCAATATTGTATATAAATGTACCTCCTGAACATAACGTTATTATGTCTCTGACGGAAACAGAAATTTGATTTCCGTTAACACTGTTGTTGGCTATAAAATTGCTTTCGACAATGTAAAACGCAAACCACATTTCGAGCTGGTGTAGCCCTAACCTAGATATAAGTAGATACTTTATAGTTGTCTTATATTCAATTTAAAAGGCAATATGGTTTTTGAATAATTGATTGCAGACAAATGTAAAAAAAAACAGCTTCAATTCAATAAAACAAAACGAATGAATTGATTTTGATGATATTTATATGGGACCACCTGTGAAGTATACCCTAACAATCAATAAAATATTGTTTGAAATCGACCTGCAACAGTCGTAGATGTCGCTTAAGATAAATAAAAAAAAGCATACAGACCAATTGAAAACTTCCTCTTTTTGAAGTATATTGTAAAACTTCAATCAGTATATAATAAATTCAGTACCTACCTATCTATCACAATATATAACACAATAGTCATGTCCATTATGACGGACGGCTCCAAAAGGTCAGCCCTAAGTAGGTACAGTGTTGTCAAGAACGGATAACATAATACCAATGCCTGGCATTTGAATAGCAAATGCATTTACAACAAAAACTGTAGTGTGACGATGTAAAAGAATTGAATTTAAAAATGATAGTTTGATTCGATGTTAAGTACAGCCGATTACATTTGGAAGCACATGCATATTTACATGCTTAAGTTAAGATTGTAGTAGTGTTACTGACTGGAAGACGACCACAACATAGTTTAGAAAAACACTATGCAAATGATGAGTAATGTCATCGACGAATATGTTAGTTAATATACTTAGGTACTAGTAAAACGCATTTATAGGTTTGCTATCGTAAGTATAATACAAAGATATGATGGTAGATAGTACGTTCTATAAAGGTCATGGAACAGTAACTTGGGTTTGCAATTTCCTAGTAAAACCAAGACGGAAATGTGTTTTTGTGGCAAGCAAGGTGAGCCTTCGTCTACAATGACGATGCTGAAGCAGTTCCCCTTTTCTCTTCACTCAACTTTGCCTTTTATGTATTAGATACACGGTTTTATTCATTATTTCGGGATCGCACGACTAGTTTCAGACTCGAACTGAACCTTTACTCATTTTCTGACACGATGGTGTCGCGATTTAAACTGGAAACTAGTCGGACGATCTAGAGGTAATGCGTGTGAGTAAAACCGTGTAATACAGATAAATAATTTGGAATTTGTATTCAAAACGATATTTAAGGCAAAAAAGATAAGGCTTAAACCTACATTCAATTTAGTATAAATACTGTTTTTATGAACGAAATCATTTACGAACTGCACATGACTGGGTCCATAAATACCTTTATAGTTAACAGACAGATTTCATAATATTTTGTGGCATAGCCTTTTACAAAAAATAATGTAAGCACAATTTTGATAAACCTCCCAGACTGAACGTTGAGAGGTTTATTGATACCAACAAGGAGCAATTTAACCAGTATGCAACAAGGTTTCGAAGAAATTCATCTTAAAAACTAGAAAATGGTAGAGACGCCGACAAATTTCCAAGTTTGCGTCGTATTTTGTGGGCTAAATTCTTGACAGCGAAGGAGAGATGCCTTTATAAAATTCCTTGAATGTTGGCTTCGACAACATTGTGTTATCTCATAGCTTTATGATAAAGGCGCTTCTTTCACAATACCGCAGCTTTGAAACGTCATCCTATTATAGCCTATATTGAGTTTTATAGTGGACTTCCCTTTTTGCATTCATCATTAAACTGTAATTTTTTGTTGTTGTTTGTTCGCCTCTCGTTTCAGGGAACCAACCACTCAATAATCCAATTCATTGACGGTTAAATTACATTCAGGATTCACTAGAAAAACCATGTATTTTTAATCATTGTAATAAAGCACAAACAATGGGCATATTATCACTGATTACATTACTCTCAACGTTTATTAAGGCTACAATTAATGATTTATAATAGTACTCGAAATGTACATAATCTTTTCATGATATCTAAAAGCAAACGAGGCTGCAATAATTATTTCATTCGTTAATTAGAAAGACTGGGGCATTTAAGGCCTCATTCTTCGCTGCCTGTTCTTTGTCCTAGTTTCCACATAGTTTTTATAATGTAACAGGCTTTAACTTTTAATGCTAGTTAGTTGATACTTTTACTGTAAATTGTATTGTTTTTAATCAATGAATAAATAATTCAGGGTCTTTATATCATAGATAGTACTCTCGACTTTACTTGGACAAAATATTAGTCTACTAGTCTGGGTTATTGTAAAATAAAAAACATGTCTGAAGGATAACTCTTAAATTGTTGAGGGTTCATAAGTTAGGGTGACTGGACCAATCTTTGATAGTAAAGGTTTCTAGGCCCGTCAGCTGCGCCAGCATTGTCGCAGCTGCCTCACCGCATGGGTCGCCAACCGAGGCCCTTTCTCAGAGACTACCTGATGCCGCGGCTACTCTTGCCCAACCCGATATTCGGGTATGAAGACAGCCCTCGCATGGTGGCCCCCGCCGAACCCATAAGCCATGACTGGTTAAACAAGGTACGTAATCCAGTAAGTTACAATAAGTTATGTCCTTGAATAGAGTTTAGGATAGGCGACTTTTCCCGACATAAATAATGTACGTAAAATAAAATTTTATAAAATTTTACTACGATCGGTTACAATGGTATACGATCGTAGCTAGATTTTATTTTCCATTCATTAAAACGTAAGCGCGCGTGCCGTAGCGAGTTGCGACGAATATACCTGTCTGTCTCACCTTCTAGCGTTATGTATGTGTGAGTGTGTCTGGGCTATCCTGTCGGACAAAATGGCCGACGCGACGCTTGCATATACAGGGGGCGGGGAAAACCTGGCGCACTACGGCGGCATCGCGTAGTAGTTACAACAATGGAATCTACATGTGATGTGTAGTATTAACCTTGAAGTTGCAACGTGCTCGACACGCTTTTTGTGTGTAAGGGGTGTTGTCAAACATATGTGACAGCCGGTATAAAACACGTGCTTTTTATCGCTATATTACATAAAAAAATTAAATTTTGGCCATAGCGGTATGTAATTTATAGTGTTCCTGCTTGCCTGTAAAGTATCAAAGCAGATAAAACAGCGATTGGTAGCTGAATAAGTTAAAATAATAAAGTAAATAAATAAACTTATGGTAGAGAAATTTTAATATAGGTTATGTTATTGTACCCGCCCCCTTTTCCCTCCGCGCCCTTACAGACAGGGTAGTTGCCAGACTATAAAATCGTTCAAAGAGAAGCACAGGTAACTTGCATACAGCCACTGCACACAGAGTAAATATTGTAACATACTAAAGTACTAAACTATAAGATTTGGTATTTAATAAAGTAAAATATTTCTTGAAATCATCTCAAAATCAAAGTCACTAATATAACGTAATTATAAATTAATTGGAGGAGACAGTAGCGTGCGCTCAAAGGTATTATGACTCGTTTAGACGATGCGAGAAACATTGTGCGAGTTGCTCTATATTGCCGTTTATGTTCGATCCCTTTTAATACCATAGCCGTGCGGCCCAGCAATGTACGCAACTCGCACCATATTTCTCACATTGTCTTAACCAGGTTTTATATTCCCGGTGTGTAGCGATTGCCATATTTTATGTCGGGACTAGTCTATCGAGTCATAACTGGCAACTCAGGGATGTTAATTACTAATTATTAGTTATTTATATGTAAATATCAAGAAACGAATTATAAATAAACAAACTTTTCATATTTTTAATACTTATTGTAAGTTCAAAAACATAACTATTCAGTTTTGACCGTATATAAGAAATGATGGATATACCTTTGTCTTAATATAAAATCAAATAAGGCAGACCATTCAAAATAAATGAAATCTACAGTAAATAACAATAAAATACTGGAGAAATCATATAAATATGCAAATCAACCTTCACGACAATAAAGATGATAATTATTTATATTGGAAATAAACGTTAGTTTAAATATCCATAGCCAAAGTCTTCCTTGGTATCGTTTCTTTAGAATATATTACAATAATCAATTACACTAAGTATAAAATATAAAAACGATTGGTATTTTTGTTTCTTTAAATAAGAAAAGCAATAAATTTTGCCATAATTTAAGAATGTGAATGGTACTTAAAATATAATGCATTTATGTATTCTGTGGCATGCACACAGATTGTAACAAGATTTATAACAGAGTACAGTAATATAGGCCATGAAGGCTTTCAATCATGGCGGCCAAATGAAGTACCTTAGAGTAATTACTAAGGGTTGCACATCCTAACCCCCCAGTGCTACCAACCGTAATGCAACTTACATTATTGCCAACGAAAAATATTTTGCATAATTATATGAAATATCCGATCGTCCACAAGAAAAAATATAAAAATAATTATTTAAGGTAGAGTAAATGATTTAAAATTTAGTTAATATATTAATACCGTAAAAGTTGAATTTAAATATGCTAATGTAAGTCACATCCTTTTAAGCAATATTAGGGCAATGGCAATAATTCGAAGCGTTACTTTTTTTATCGATCGCTCTATGTTAAAAACTTTTGAACAAAGGTCTTTTTAGACTTTCTTTTTTATTTTGAGGGTTTAAATTTTTAAATTAGTATTTAAATTGATGCTTTGAGGGTTTAATATATTAACAAAGGATTTGAATATTTGAATAATGAACTCCGCGTAAGAGATATCCATCTCTTAGTACATAGATACATCAAATCAATAGTTTTTTCTTTAAAATGCTTCTTCAGTTCAAAACTTAGTTGTTTGAACTTTTCTCGTGTTTTTCCGCCTTTTAATATCACCGCTTTCTTGTTGATCTAAGATATTTATATAACGATCAACTCAGACGAAGTAAAAACTGTTAAATGAGAAATTTAAGTATAAAATAAAACTGCCGAAGCTTAATGTACTTACTATATTTTTTCTGTAAGATTTATGTTTGTAGGTATATTCGACTTATTTGCTATTATTTAATTAATATACGATAAAAGATTGTAATCAAAACGACTTTTATACGTAAAAATTTAGATGCGACTAAAATATGAAAATACATGATTGCATTTTAATGCATTTTTGCATTTGCAACCCTACTGTGTCTTATTGACGAGGAATAGATAAGACAAAAATATTGTTGCTATCAACTTCAAGAGCGAGTGCATAATTAAGTTCTAATTATGAGTTTAAGAAACAATTCAATTGCTTATAATCTTAATATTCGTTTAAAGTTTCCCTATATCGTTTATATTCATAAAATTGCGATCGTAATAGGTTATGTGAAACAAAATAATGAAATTTTGTGACGATTGGTCCAGACGACTATTTAAGATCAACAAGATAATTACGGTATGAGCAACAAGACTGGCGCCTACAAGGCGTAGTGCTACGACGGCAAATATTCGTAGACATTGCTACGAGAGCGCTACGAAATTCTTAAGACATTGCTTTGACATTTTGTGAAAGTTGCGGTTAAGTTTGCAAAACAAACGTCTTTAAATCACCTAATTAACGTGAGTATGCTTTTATGAAACGTTGATATCGTAGGTTTTGTAAACCATATAAAATTAAGTTTTTCGTTTATTTTTGTCTTACTTATTCGTTGAAAGAAAATCCACAGTTCGTTTAAAAGCAAATATAATATTTGACCATGTGGATTTCGATTTACTTTGGGGTTGATACACAAAATGTAAAATATTTTCTTCGTTTGACTAGCCTTGCAATATCTACCGCTTACGGAAAGTCGATAAAACCCATTTCGAATAGAAACCACTTGTATTACTTGTTCTGGTTGCGGTCAGTTTCATACCACTCGTTCGGTTATGCAACAATATTGGGCATCTTCATACCTACGTGTGTAGGCACAAAAACTTTTATGCTACGACGATCTGTGATATCTCCGTAGCCACCGCTACGAAGGTGCTACGCTGCATTTACAAAACGCGTCTTTCACATTTCTGTCGCTCACTTTAAAAGAACATATTATTGTAACGACGGCAATAAGTGGAAAATAGGCGGACATTTTAATAAAATTGATTTAGTTTTTTAACTGCTACATCAGTTGGTTCTACAAAATTATTATTATTTAGAAAAACCGAAATTTGTCAAAGCCTATTTACTTCCTAAGTTACTTTCTTTAATAAATGGTCACTGTAGATTGTTTAGCTATTATTTGGTTTTGCGCATACAAACTAATTTAAAGTTATCTACTTTCAAGAGATTTATCTGCAACTCACGTCAACCCAATCAAAACTCAGTTTGTTGACCAGTTCCTTGTTAGATTCTGCAACTGGAGCAAGATCGGAATCAGGTCGAAGTTTATTGGCGTAGTAAGTGACAGGGATCAACATGCCTTCTTAGTAGTCAGTCGGCGCGCAAACTAATCAATGCAAGTTTACATCACACCATGCTTTTGAATACATTCGATTCCTAGCAATGGAGATCGAAACTTTAAACAAAACACTACACGACAAATATTATTCACCTAAACATCATTTTATTAAATAGGTTACTTTGAAGTACAATACTTCAAAGTAACCTATTTAATAAAATGATTGACACATCAAACGTACAAGACGACATTGATGCATGTGCAACTGGCAATCATGTCTTTAATATTTCGAAGAAATAACACAGAATATCTAAAACGACATGTTAATTACAAGGTAACGTGCGACATCCCTTCTACAAAGTAAGTTGATATAATGACAGAGTGGGAAACCTACTTCGAAACGAGTCATGCCATGCTAAAGGTTTAGCCCTTGAATATGCATATGAAACTAAGTCAGTCACTTAAAAATTTATACCGTAATTCACATCGCGTGCATTTTTTTAACTAAACTGGCATTTACAGACAGCAATTGATGAGATATGATGACCTTTAAAAGCCGCAATCATGGTTTTACTCCATTTCTCTGTCATTACAATAATAGCTAAGCTACTTTTTTTATATATGAAATGGCATGTGGATATAATTGAATAAAGCACGCCAACTAGACTGTGGGAAATATTGCAATATTTCCCTTTTTTTTTACAACGTGGCAATGCTGCAGCCCTTTGGGCACACTCCCAGTCGACAGCGATGTGGATGATTTTTTGATGCCTTATTTTAGTTCTTAGTTTTATTTAGTTTATAATTTTTCTTATTTATTGTGCAGGCTTAGTTTTTATATTATAGTAAATATTTTTTGGTTAATTATTTTTCTCTTAAGCAAATAATTTGAAACAACTTTGGTTATTGAAAGCACGTAGGGCATAGGTATATTCATCTCCCCGCTTGGAAACACTGAAGAACTTTTACGTAACCGCTAAACGAAAGCTTACGTATATTAGTAATGACACAAAAAGATTTTACTTTTTAAATGCTAGGTACTATTGGGAAACTTAAAGAATGTTTGGGTATAGGAGATTAATTAATTTTGCAAGGTTGACTTATAAAAAATATTTAAGATTAAAAATACAAAATTTTCTATTTTCAAGGTTTTGGTATTACTTCTGTTTCTGAAATAAATACTTCTAAACTTTTCAAGATATTACTGCATACTTTTGCATGTAGATGCAGCCTCAATCCAAACTTATCCATCGATAGGCAGAGTAATAAAAATATATTCGAAAAGTCGAACACGCGCATCAAAGTGTGCATGCCTGAAAGTATTTCAAGCGGCGACTTGTTGAGAATATTTTCTCGGCGCAACTGTTCAACTAGATGTTTCTTGCATTCCAAAGCAACGGAGAATTTTGCATAAGAATAAAATACAGATAAACGAATGATTTATTTTGGCCTTTTAAAGAAAATAAGAAGCTTACGTTCACTTTATTTTGATACAGGAGATCGATCGTATAAACCGAATGGAAGAGGATGAAGTTGTCATTCCGTTTGAAGAGGAATACTCGCGTTGGGTCTCTCAAGATTCTTACATGCCCCGGCCTTACGGATTAGATGTTTCGAACGAAAAGCCAATTCAGTACATACCGGAGAGTATTACGCCCACTCCTGAAGAGCTAAAGCCTTTGCCACCGCCGATAGAAATCATTCAGCAGAGCATCCCCGAACCACGAGTTTTGCCGACACGGGAACAATTAACATCGACACCGGTACCAACAGTAATTGCAAATAAGAAGGATAAGAAGAAAACGTTCGCACTCACACCACTGGACAAGGAGTATTACGAGCCAGAAGACAAATTTATCCCGCAACGTAAGCAAATTTAAACATTCATTAGCTTTGAATTAGGTATTCTGGCACCGCGATTTTCTGGTTTAAAACTTATCCTACTAAATCGAAAACCAATTTTACTTTCAATATAATTCGGTCATAGGATACATCACATTAAGTTAATTACGTCGAACATAATCGTTATAGGCAAACTCCCGTATTCCGTACCATACCGTATTAAATACACGATGAAATTCTAGATGGGTTCTGGCTTCCATAACTAAATTTTGCCGGCCCGTATAATTAATCTCATCGACATAATCTTGCTGCCTATAATATTTATATCAATTTACATTAGTCTATTAAAAATGGGAACGAAAATACAAGTGTGAAAATTAAGTATTTATAAAGCTACCAAAAAATAGACACAGTTATTAACGTCTTTCAAAAATGAACAATTTACCCAACGACTTGTATTCTTTCAAGTTTAGTGACTTAAAATTTATTTTGAAAAGGTATTAATAAAAGAAACATTTCAGACACGGATGGGCACCACGAGGGCGGCAAGTCGCAACCAGTGGTATTGCAGCCTCAGCGTCAAATACGGCAGAACCCCAATCTAGGTAGGACGAAGAACTTGGTTGCTGAAAACCTCGACCGATTGAGAATTGGCTTGTAAGTATTCTATTTCATATATTCTTTAAATTCTCGATCCTATTGTACTCAAATTCTACAGGCTAACGTTAATTAAATTTTGCCTTCCATCCAGTTTTCATCGAGATTAATTCGCGATTTCAGCTTTTTTCAATAAAAAATCAAACTAATTCGGAATCAGCGTTTTTTTTTAATATTATGAAAGGTGTTTTCATACTTTACAAATACTTGCTAAAAAACAACAATAAAATCATATTAAGCATTGTTTATTCAATTTCGTTCGTTCGACACCCAAACAAATACGCGATGCTGAAATTAATTAAAACATACAAAACTGATCGAAAAATATTTGTGTAAATATGAGACCTTCATTCCAGTATTTAGGTAAATTCACCTATGTAATATGTTATAGAATGGACCCCTTTTAAATACATTTAAATGTGTGTTTAAAATGCTTTGTGTTTTCATAATATGGAGAGTGGTCCTTGTCAAGACAATACATGGGAACGTTGCAGGTGTAGAAGATTAAAGATTTTCCACAGTTAACAAACAACTTAACAGTCGTCCCACACTCCAAAATATTATCAATTGTGTAAAACACTCGAACCATCATAAGTCCTTAGAATTTATGAAACATCCCGTGTGACATTTTAGAATATTAGGTACTTAGAAACAGGGTAAACAACATGTTTTAGTCACATTACGAATTCAGTAATAACAAACTGAAAATGTATGCAGAACTCACCTCCTCGGTTATTATACATGCGAACAGTATAGCGAGGGCAAAGTTGTTAAAGGAATATATTCAATGAACGGTTTGATTAGAATAGCTAACGTGTACGATGGAAAGTTTTCACTTTTTAAAATGTTTCATGGAAATGATAACTTGCATTAACACGGGTCACAGAAAGTCCACTTGGTAATAACAACAATAGGTTATTAATGTTTCACATCTAACGCCTTTATGAAGATTAAGTATCGTTTATTGGAGTTGCTAAGTGCTGGAGACTGGGGTTACGACCTGTCCCGGGTGCAGGGAACTCTACGCCCTTTAGGTCGCAACACTGTTCTCCTAGTCTGCCAGACGCACCTTATTTATTATAAACGGATTTAACTACAAGCCAAACACAGCGCAAGTGTTGCGAAAACTTGAAACTCAAGCTACCTGCCAATAACATTCGAATAATAATTAACTAAAAATAGATCATTACGTTTAAAACTTTATGGTTCCGACGCAACCAAACGAAAAGCTTTAACTACACGGTTACGAAACTTGTTAACAGTTTACCGAAAAAATATAGTTTAAAAAAAATGGTTTAAAAATATGTGACTTAAACTGTTGTTTAAAGGAAGAGTTTGTTAGGTCACGGTTTTTAGGTACTCATAGCGATAGTATTTGGGATTATATATTATAGATTGAGTAGATATGTAGTGACCGTAGTAGAGCGCCTTTTATCTACGTGTATGTATATATGTATAATTATCTGGGTGTATAATTATCATATGTATTTATCTTATACAACACGAAGTATTTAGTTCGTAATCACTCCTACACGTACCTATGTAGTTATTAACGTTCATATCGTTCCTAACGTTCATATACATCGCCTTTTTAGTGTTTATATAAAAAAAATTACGAAGATGTGATTGTAATTTTAAGTTTGTAAGGCAGGTAAATAATAAAAGCGACGGAAGCGGATTAAGAATTTGATAATTAATTTAAAGATTCAGTGATGTAGCGATAACTTTAACACAATCGACAATATAGCGTTTTTTTAGGGCAAATAAGGACTACCGTATACCTGTCTCCTTACTGCCAACCAACCTGCGCTGGTTGAGAGTAAATCACCCTTCTGATGTGCCAGAGACAAGGTGAAGTCAAATACATATTAAAACACTTAGAGTTCCTAACCCGCCACGCCACTCCTGAAAAGTCCTTAGTTGCGCATGGAAATTAAATTCGTTAAAAACGTCAACACCTTTGTTAAACGCAGCATCCACTTGTACTTGTCTGGAAAATGTGTACACGTGTGACGACATTGGCACTTAAATATAGTCATCATAAGTATTGCTCTTAGTCTCTAAGATTGGCAGTATTGTTATTTAAATATTGTTTTTGAAGGGATTTCGCATCTAAATTTATACGTCGTTATTGTTAGGTTAGACACAAAGGGCAGTCCTGCTAATGGCCGTTTTGTAACCGTCTTGATTTATTCTATTTTCGTTAACAATACAATGACGTTAAAGTTAAATATATCTAAGTTTTCTTAGTCTTACAATGTGACAACGTGTAATAAAAGTTAAAGGTTACATTTTACGTAAATCTTTCACTTACTTAAAAAGAGAAGTTAAAATGTTTCTCATTTATCCTATAGTATAAAATGCCGTCTTTGTTTTTTGATAATTTTACGTAAAAAACGTTATAAAAAATTTTGATTTCGGTAATTATACGTAATCGTAAGTGCATTTGTAATTAGGGACATGTTAAACAAACAGTGTGTAAGTTTTACGTTTATTTTACGTTTCTTTTATCACTTGAAATAACTAAAGCGGCCGTTAAAGAGACTTGCGACTTTTTGTCTCAAAATTCAAAATATTTATCTAAATAAGTTTAAGATTATACTGGCGAATACGAGAGAAGTTATCAATTATTTAGACTTTAAAATTAGGAATCACTTAATTTAGGTATATTATATTATTATATTATATTCATATAAGTATATATAATTAATTTTAAGGCTTTGATATAGCTTTACGCTTTATTCAACTATCACATAATCATTTACGTTTATCATATCAAGGCTGTATTTGTCTATAATTTATTATCATAATCTCATTATTGAAGGGTACTACGGTATTAAAACCTATCCTACGTTACTCCTAACACACTGTGGTTCTATTTCCAACTTCACAATTCCCAAGGGAATACAGTTTTATGATAAACTTAAAAAAATACAAAAAAATATATCGTAAAATGACATTACAAACTGAATCATTTCCAATCGACATTTTATTTCTACTTATGCATAATGTTTTTCATAATGCAATAAAATCAACCGTATTAGTTACAATCTTTTCTGAAGTAATCTAGTAGTAACGTAGTAACGATTCGTGTATAATTTGGTGGTTTTACTACAAAGTTTTAAATTAACAAACTTCTCTCGTCGCCTCGCGGCTGATTGGCATTACCGGTTATTTTATCATTTCCATAGTCAAACATTTTCAATTTGCATATCTTAGGGTCTACCAGAGAACAATGCATCATAATTTGGGATGTATGAATAGGGTATAAGTCTCTTTATATTACTTTTAATATATTTCTAAAGCCGAAGGGTAAGTGTGTTTACCTGCCGCGCTTCTCTGAGATCCTTAATGTTGACATCGATTATAAAGATGTCATCATAAGTAAATTTGTTGCTTCTTTGCTAGAGCTTTTACTTATTTATTGCTCAGCGTTATATAAGAAAATAAATATGATACATTTTATATTTAATAAACGCTACAAATAATTCGGCAAATAAGCAAAATGAATTCTGCTCTCTTCATACATCCAATTCTTTCGACGTACTTACGTACGCACCTCGTATGCTGCTGAGATATTAAAAAAAAAAACAAAATAAGGCCAATTTCCATAAAACGCGCATGACATTCTGCCTACTCATCTTGTTTCGTTGTTTTAAGCCAGAACCAGCATGTGATCCCATGTATGCTTATATAATATCAGCCACGAAAGCAAAAAACAAGTTTTTTTACAGAATACCGACGTTTAGTTATATTTAGATGTTTGTGTTTAGAGTAGATTTAGAGATGACAAGTAGTTGTAGTGTTTCATGCACCCATCACGGCTTGATGTGATGTGGTCATTGAGTGTTTACAATATTGAGATGTAGTGTTAATGAGAATAATTAAATGTGAGTGCCAATGTATAGCACGCACGATCCTGAGGGTACGGATAAGCCGCGCCACATCCACGTGCTGGACTCGACCGCTGACCCGGCTGACTCCATCTATGGGATAGCTCTAGTTGCCGCGGTAGGAACTGCCCTCGCCATGGCCATCATCGGGTTTGGATTCGGATGGTACGCGTGAGTATACCCAACATAGGAATCATTAAGTGCGAACTTAATCGTGCGGGTATTAAACGTAATAACATTCTGCAGTCTGAGTAAGAAGGCCAAAGCTGCAGCGGACGTGGACTACCCAGCCTACGGGGTCACCGGACCGACCACCGACTGCTCTGGCGACAGGAAACTTGCCCACTCGGCCCACATGTACCACTACCAACATCAGAAACAACAAATTATTGCTATGGAAAGGTAATAATAGAGAAACGTATTCACAATTTCTGTAAAGTCGAAAAACTGGTAACTATTATAGTGTGAAAATAGTTACCCATTCGCTGGTTGTAATGAAAGATAGTTCAGTGTACACAAACAATTGCTACGGTTCGCAACAATGCAATGGTGTAGGAACGCGCTGTTTCAGCAACTTTCATTTGAACGGTTGGATCCACACAAATAACGACTCCAATGGTTTTAATGAGTACTAAATGAAACAAACTTTTAATTAACAGTAACTTTGTTAATTCGAACGTTTTGTTATTAAAAACATAACGTTACAAAACAACCCAAGAATATAATGATATACGAACACTTTAATGTGTTTAGACACAGAAACCCGTTTCGTGTGGTCTACTATTAATAATAATAATACCAGCCTATATACGTCCCACTACTGGGCACACGCCTCTTCTCATATACAGAAGTTACGAGCATTGATTACTACTTAAATTTAATTAAAAAAAATCGTCATTAAATTTAATTTTCATTTATTTTAGGAACGGCTTAGAGCACCGTAACGGTTCCGTGTCCGATCCGGAATCCGAAGAAGAGAACGAGGAAGGCGACTACACCGTGTACGAGTGTCCCGGATTCGCTACGGTGGGTCCACAACAACACCTTAAATAAATATAAGATTTAGACTATCACCTTTATATAACACACGTTATAGGACTCGGCAAGCACGGAGGTGCCAACGGAATTATGAATAAGTATACACATGTATTTCTTGTATCTTGTATGTACGTATATATTAAGTATTAAATATTAACATCGCTGAGTATTGGAATGATTTCGTTACTTTGGCTATTGATGTATACTATTTTAGGTACCTATCTATTTATCATTATTCTGTGTGTTAGAATTAGTAATATACCAGATATTTTCTTTTCTCTGAAAAAGGGTAATTGCACTTGTTTTAGATTGCCGAAAACGGCCCTAAGAAGGTACTTACAGCCCTATACAAGAGACGGCTAAAATTTGAAGTTAAACTAAAGCAATGTGTTTTGAATTTTGCTCTTAAAAGTGGTATCAAAATAAAAAACACTAGTACAAAGTACTTCAAAAATTACAGCTTTTTAAGAAAGCTACAGTTACCACTTTTAGAGAATAAAAGGAATTGTGTACATTAACTAATATTACTGGAGAATTTGTGATATTTTTATCATTTTTTAATTAATTTTCATTTATTTATTTATCATAATATACAGGCAGTTAAACCATTGCATTTATGCAGGATAGTGCAGGCTTTCTAGCTGATCATAAATCTATCTATTGCAATGTACAAATACCGAAGTGTCAAAATTAAAAGTATTTAACTCAATATATTTTAAGAAATTTCTGCGAGAAACCCAGCAGACATAATATTATCAGCGGTTTAAAATGCTCTTGATAATCTGTGAATCGACGGCCAAAGTTTCGGTACTCAGTGGTGAAACTTTAACAATATAAAAAACCTGATAAATCGTGGTCGCAACCGCGAATACTGTAAAATAGGTATCACTTAAAATACCAGGTTACACAAAGGTTTTCGACTAAGCCTTTAAATATGCCGACTGTAATAACAAAATTAAAAGGTAATAAAAACATTTGCTTGCTAAACGCTTCAGTGCGACAGTGTAACTTCGGTGTATCCCCCGGAAAAGAAACATGGTTGGTATGTCTTATAATACGCTGTAGCTTAAAGGAGTCAACAATCGGCTGTTTGGATGCAACACGTGACGGCGAGAGGCTGAGTAGAGAACGACCTGACAGAAAGAGACACGTCATAGAAATTAACACGCTATCTCTTTCTTTTTAGGAAGTTTTCATTTTAATGCACGAGTATATTGTTTGAATAAAATTATCATCAAACTTCGCAATGCCTTCACCTTTGACTGAAGTATCGGGCTACGTCCACAGACGGGTGATATGGAAGTGAAGAACCCTCTGTTCACCGAGCAACCGACCCCGGCTACCCCTGGCAAGTGTGAGCTAGTGAAGCCCCAGCCTAAAGATTAAATGGCCCAAGCGCACGATACACTTACTACACACACAGCCTGGCGACCGATCTCAACATACTCTTCTACTTTCTTTATCTATTTCAACCACACTAATGTACTACAAGAGGAACACAAACAATGTCGCCGTACGTTACTGAAACGCATTTGTATGAAAGTTTCACACGCTCTTACTTAAGCATATATAAAGTCGACGTAGAGTATCCGATATCATCTACTTAATTTCCTTGCTTTCATTGCAACGTGCAAGAACTGAACTTTATACATGCATATCTGAGATCGTAGATCGAAATTTGCTTTTCAATTTAGTAAAGTTGTCTAGACAGTGTATGTAGGTACAACACAATAATAAAAAAAATATGGAAGTTAAAATTTTTGCACACATTTAAACACAAATAAATAGCTAGAGAGTTTAAGAGCAACTTACGTAAACCGTATTTTACCTATATAACACGAAGCGAATTTATGTTTTTCTATTATATAATACTGTACTCAATATTTACATTATAAATACAAGGTAATAACTAGCGAGCATCTAACTATGGAATATGAAACCCCTACGAAATATATCATTTTAAACCTTTTAAAATTAATAATTTTAACATTTTACCTTTATTCGGCCTAAGTAAAAATAAGTTTTTATCGATTATACAAAATTTTAACCAAAATTTTAACCAACGTGTAGGTTTTTAGGAAGGAACATTTTGTAAGAGAACATGTGCACGGTAACAAATCGATGCCTACATATTGTATCTCTAAGAATCTATCGGAGCTTAGACTTGGTATTGGCATTTACAAAGTCTAAGCTCCAACAGTTTTCAAACAAGTATCAAAGCGGTCTATCTCTCCTGAAAGTGGTAAAAAATTCTTTGAATACGTTGTCTGAATAAAGTGCTTACTCGTAGATTGCGGTATGACAGTTGTATGTACACGTTCAAAGCCGTGCCTAACTATAACTATACTCGATACAGGAATTGTATTATCCCTAGAGGCATTATATAAACCGTTTGCATTGTATATAACGTCAATTGCTTTAATTGTTTGTCAAAATTGTTTAAAAACGTCTACTTTTAGCGAGACAAAGCTATCTAACTTGTTGTACCTAATGGTATTTATAATTATGTAGATATATCAGCGTTTAATATTATATGTCTATATTATTAATACGGAAAGACATCGCTGGCGTACATCTATATTTTAATAGGAGGCGCACATTTTCAAATACCTTACAAGTTACATACCTACATATCTTCTACAACTTACCTTTGTACTTTTCCTAAATGTTTATCACAATATGATATAAGTGTTCACTAATAAAATTAATGTTTCATATTATATAAAGTCATACAACACAAAAACCTCACCCTTGTAGGAACTTGTACACTGTTAATGTAACAGATTTTAATTGTAAGACAAATATTTATCTAGATGTCACTATAATAATCTGTAGTTGGAATTGTTCAGTCTTCTATTGGTGTCAAATGGAGAATAGGTTGGATTTAACTGAACGGAAGATAGTAACTCAGTTGGGGTTAGCTCGAGCGGGAGATAATAGCTACTTGTATAGTTGTATCACGAGGGTTGAGGGCTGTGGGACCGCGGAGCAATCCAATCCAGCGTCAGTCTATATCGAGTTGTATGTGTTGTAGTTACTTAACTTATTCGGCTGTCGTGTAATGCTTTATCTGTAATCTGTGTTCGACATCAATATCGTCAGTTTTGTTCGATAGAGAAATTGAAGGTAGATAATCAAATGAAGTAAAAATTAACTGTTCGGAGTATTTTTTCTTATTCAAATAGATAGGAGAATAAATTAGCCCGGAACATTGGAATTACAAAAGTACGCAATTATCAGTCACGTTTTTAGTGCTTACAAACTTTGTTTGCTGTTAAATATTTTTGTGGGAAGTGGAGTTTGAGAGAGAAAACCTACTTTAATCAATGTTTATTAGATACAAACTATATCTCTTAAATGGTGTTAGGTTAATTGACGTTATTAAACATATTAATCACATAACTCTTGTAGCAAGTCGAATGTTATATATTTAATAAAATAATTATTATATGTAGAAGGTATAACCTGAACGTATTAAATTATTTTTCGAATGTTTTATGTACCAACGTATCTTTCTGTCAATTGTATTTGACTGAATGTCTCACCGTGCCATGCGTCTAGTCTCTAATTCTTCACAGCATTATTAATTGATTTTAGATTATTTCAAGATTTTGTTTTAAATTAGGATTACCAGGAGCAGTTTACCAAAAAAGTTAATATTTTAGTTGTTATTTATGTTTCTTTATACGAATTAATAAGGGCTGAGTGTCCAACTATGTTACCAACCAAACCTTGTACTCTACGTCTTAAAGTATTGTCAAACGAAGCCAAATTAAAATTGAATTTTACAGTTTATAATTTAAATAGACCAAATGCACAGAGTTATTATTTAAGGACGTAGAAAAGAACTGAAATGTATTCCTTGGAAAGGTATTGTTGTTACACTATGATGTATTTATTTTATTAAAGTACTTCTTACTTAATATCAATGAGCATGTACACTTGTTTCATCTATCTGTAGTAGCACAAGTTAACCACTGTTTAACAATAGATCTAATATTAAATCGTAAGATAATATTACAAAAACATATTATATCAGAAAATAAAATTATATTGGAGTATATATTTACTTGTATTTAAATTGGTTTCAAGAATATATTTAGTTATAAATGGATTAATGTGATATATTACATTACATATATGTATACAATGCAAGTGTTGTTATTCATTTGGTGTGTCCCTTCCTGCTATTCCCGAAAATGTAAGTACAATAAACAGAAAAACCGTTGACAAAATTTTCAAGAACACAGTCTTGCTTATAAAATAATAACACATCGGACTCTACATCTGTCAAGTGCCAAATGTGCATAGATTTGTTTTGAAATTAATAAAACCTACTTTCATGTTAAAGAAAATTATTGATCTGTGCTAAAAAGGTCAACTAGGTCATATTTTCCGTATGTACTTTTACCTTTTATAACATCCTATGTATCTACTCATGATCGCAATAAATATTTGAAGTTTGAAGTTTGAAGTTTTCGTACGTCTTTCAATCCAAAAAGAACCAAGAAAAGTGAATAAAAACAAGTAACTATTATATCACTCATGACTGTTACCATCAGAAAATGTAATAAAATGGGGTAATGTAAAAGCTTTTCATAAGTTCTGTGACGGTGTCTGCATGTGTGTGTGAGGAAAAAGACGACTTTTTCCTCTTCAAACAGCACTTCGAACCTTCTTTGATGAGAGAACGCTTCGCATGTCATCTAGGTAAATTAAAATGTCGCGATGACGATTAAAAGGCGTCATAACCATAAAGGCGGTTTCTTGTTTCTTCCTACTAGAAAACTATGACAGTGTTTGTATATTTGGAAAATCGAAATCAGTTTAATTTTAAAGACTCATTAAGAGCTTAACAATTATCCATGTAAGCGATTGTCTGTAAGCTCTAATCAGTTTGATGCGCCAAAAGTGAACCGTGAGAAAGATAGATTCAAATCGGTAAAAATTAAAAAACATTTTACTTCAAAAAAAGGAACTCCGCTTGTTATAAATATGGGTCTAGCAGATTTAACTAGCCATATTATTTGCCATCGTCACGCTATTTAGAGCATTATTATATATACCTTTCCTATGTTATATACAGAATAAACTAAATATGTAGATACTGAAAGGATTATCCCACCAAAAACATAAATGTAAAAAAGGAAAGCCAAGTTCAATACAAAAATTATGCTTGGCTGTAGACTTCGCCGCAAAAAGAATGGAGATCTAAATGAGTGCCAAGTTCTATGCAAAATCCAAATATGTATTTATAGGAACAAAATAACATTATGAACAAGTATTAAACTCTATTTCTTTGCTTTATTGGATACCTATAACAATTGCTGTCATTTTAAAATGTAAGATCCTAAAGTAGGTTAGATTTGACTTTGTCATAAAGTTTCGAAAATTTGCGGCATAAACGGCTGTATCTTTTGATTGCTTTGGCTTAGAAATTTGTTTTTTTCACAGCTCCAAGGGACAGTAGACTTAAGTATTAGATATAAATTTCAGTTTGATACCTCCACGCGTTCCTGAGAAAAATGGTCTTGACAGACGGACGGACGAACGGACAACTAAGTGATCCTATAAGGGTTCCGTAACCCTAAAAATGCTAACATAAGTCTTGAAAAAGGCAAATGAGGCTCATATTGGGCTCAGATTGATATCTGAGACCTGAGAACAATACTCGAAAACTTGTTACACTTCTGACTGATAAGTATAAATCAAAATCAAAAGAGTAGACTTTTCTTTTTTATTCCTAAACAAATGAACGTTTAAAAAGTAATTTCTTTGATTGCAGTTCCTTGGAATTTTATATTAGCCAGAGAGCCAGAGGGCAGAAATTAAGTACAATTACTGATTTATTGATCGAAAAAATTATAGCCTAGCCATAGCCACACGTCAAGGATGTCTTTGTCTACAAAGTGCAAGAAAGAAGTTACCTTCAATAAATAGTTTAAACGATTTCATTCCCTATCATGACTTACGGCAGCGTCGTATTCTCTCACGTACCCGATTATCGACTCAAACGAATGCAAACTCTGCAAAACCGTAACCGTAACCGTTTCATGCGTAGAGCCACAGGCGCTCCAGGTTACGTCCGTAACTTGCAGTTGCACTGTGACTTAAAGCTGCCAAAGTCAAGCAGTTCATGAAACGCGCCGCGATCCGATTTTCGACTCCTCCGAAAGCCACCGTAACCCGCTAATCGTAGCGGCCGCGCGATACGTACCTTCCGTAATATCTAAGATTAAACGCCCCAGACATACTCTCTCCTACCCCGACGATAAAACAACGCTTCTCTCGATTTAGCTAGCAGTAGCATTACAAAACACAACCGCCGTATATTACGTCCTCGCCGGCGAGGCCCGTCGCGTATTATAAATAATAGTAACGTAAATGTTATCCTCCCGTCCCTAGACCAAGCTGGCCCGAGCCGGCCAAACTAGCAATAAAAATATGTCCCTAAATAATAAATACCATCCCTTGTTGTTTTGCTTTATTAAGATTGTTAGCAACGCACTAAGTCGAGGTCCGAACCCCGCAGGGGTGCCCTTAGTGGACGTTGCTGACGTAGTTAGTTTTTCCTATTGCTCTGGCTGGAGGCCTTAAGGTCCTCGCCAAAAGTCCGGTGAAGCAGTCAAAGCCTGCGCTCAGGCTAACTGCAAAGATCTCTACCAAAAAAAACAAAAAACGATTTTATTCAATTATATAGTCAACGCCAAAGGCAAAGTGTAAGGGATAATTTAGAATTGAATTATAGAATAGGATAGAATAGAATAGAATTAATGTTATGTTATGGTGTATAAAGCTTACTGCATTAAGAAAAAAATAGGATAAATAAACTATAAGATATATAGATACCTTCGTAAGTAGAGGGTATACTTACTATACAGGCGAATATTACAAGCTCTGAGAAAAGCTAGCCACAATGCTCTTTATCATAAAAAATATCTACGTCTACCGAATTTAAAAAATACAATTTGTCACGAATATTCTCCGTCGGTAATTAACAGGTTCTCTGTCCCGCCAGTAGACACAATATTTAAACAATGGAAATGTTCATATGTGATTCACGGGACAGGTAAAGGGTTAATAAACGTCTTCACAGAGATACGGTTTTATAATGACTTGCTAATAAATAAATGCTAGTGGACTTTACTAAAAATATCCGAAAATAAATCATTCAGGTCCACTTAGCATTGAAGCAGTATTATAAATAAATGTCGCGCTGGCCCTACGATTTCTTCCAAGGTCAACACTGATTTTATAATTTATAAAAAACTTACAGTTCGTTGAGCCCAATTACCGGCCCTTTAATAAAAACATACATTTATCTTTATCCAAAACAACAACAATGGGGTTGAATGCCTTGTGGCTATCGGGTAGCTAGAATTTCCCCCCAATTACCAGATTCTCGGAAGCCGATACAAATAGAGCTTAGAAATTCACTAAATTTGAATATAAGTTAAAGATTTACTACCGATAAAATATCCGTTGGAAATTCGAGCACAGAAATAAAATTGTTTTTAAAATTGCGAAATTTAATATCTTCCATATCCGCCACCTAATTAGTGCTCTAGCTATGGAAAAGAGAGGGAACAACTCTACCCATGTATTACAACTTAAATATATGTCAAAGGATAATTTGATACGTGGACTTTTCGCGAAAGATAAGATTTTAAATTTTTTGGGAAATGCTTTCCCAATATTCTCTACGACTTATGAAATAAATTTTATCTAAATAAGTATCTAAAAATTTAAAGTAATTATATAGCTAGACAAATTCTTGGAAGAAGTATTAATCAGATTTACACTGCTATCGGATTTGGTCTTAAAATAGAAGCCTTTTTTATCATATTTTGTTTCCACGAACCACAAGCCCTATCGCATTTATCTGGTCCTTGCAATTCTTTTAAAGGTCATCCAACCATATCCTGATTCTACGGAAAAAGGACACAACAAATAAGTAAAACATATCTCTACAATATAATATGTATACCCTCTGAACATGTACGGTCGTACAGGGGTCTCATTCCGCTATTTTAAAGTCAGTGGGTGGCAGGATGGAACGTTTCAGTGTACTTCTTATTGTGCCTAATTTTCGTATTCAGATAAGCCTACAATGAACAGTCAGTGACAATCCTACAATGACAACAGTGGCAAGTAGGTGTACATTTGTCATTAAACTAAAATCATCTGAATACGAAAATTAGGTACACACTGGAACGTTCATTAACCTGCCACCCACTGACTTTAAAATAGCGGAATTGGGCCTTAGGCATTCTTTGAACATGTTTTAACATTTCGACAATTAAGTCAACTACAAAAGTTTAATTGGCGAGGTACACGTACGAGCAAATCAATAGTGAGAACCAATCACAAAATTGTATAGCGAGTGGACTGCGATTCTGTAAAAATAATTAATTAACTCGATTCAATGACTGATTTTCGGTCAAAGGGCAGTAAAGGGTGTTATTATTTTTGTTTTCTGACTGAATAATTATTTTCTGTGCTTCTTCTACATGGGCCAAGTATGTTGCGACATTAATGGCGGCATAAATTTTTTCTGTTTATTTTAATTGGAAACTGAGTCATTTTTTCCCGGTATTTTGTAATAGTAGTTTATAGATAATAGACATTTATATAGAAAAAAAGGCAAGTAGAGAAAATGTGTCTGTGAAAATGCGTTTATTTATATTGACGATGGAGTCTCGTTCAAAACTCTTTTTAAACGGAAAAGCTTGGTAGCATCGAATAAAACTTATCGGTATTTCGCCTCGTGCCTCGAAAAGCCGTACCTACTGATCTCTTCCCGGTCGAGTCGGATTGCCGTCCCATTGGAATTTGCAAGTGAAGAAATAGAACCTACATACACTTTATATGGGAAATTATACGGAACTGCATTACATTATATAAGTTATGTAAGAAAAAATGTAAGTCGTACAATCTATTACGTATTTATCTATTCGTAATTTTATGATTATGAGATAATATTTTTTTTCTTGTGTTCGACAATTCTTTTCTATTGAAAACATTATTAAACATTCTTATTGAACAACATGAATGTAAAAAGCGGGATTAAGTCAAAGGCTCCAATAAATAATTACAGTATAAATCTTAATAAAAACACGTACAAAAGCGGTTTTTACGGCTTCTGCCAATTATACGAAGGTACTACGTTGGTAGGTATTATTTTTTTATACAAAACACAAAATATATATAAAATACAACTCGTACTGAATGGAAATCTTAAGAGTAGACATTTTGTCGGAACGCACTAGACTAACCTTTTGCCGATATACTACTTCCTTGTAATTCAAGTTACTTCATGTAAAAATTAAAGACAGCAATATAGGCTTTTATTTATCCGGTAGTTAGTTATTACCTGAAGAAATAGGGTCGCATCCAAAAAAGTATTTTTGGCAGCCATTCTATTAGAAGGGTCTAGCTCTAACATAAGGGATGATCACCCGAGTTCTTTGAAAAAGGAACCTCTTCGGCTGACGGCAATATTTTATCTCTCTATATAAAACCAAAGAAAATTAAAACAACCATTTACGCTTTAATTAATTTGTTTATTTTATTAAACGAACAGTAAACTACACAGCAGTTTTAAAGTTCTACAAGTAAATACACTGCTCACCACCGCAGTGTATTTAAAAACTTTTCCACCTTTAGTATACGATCCCGTAACATACGTTATAGGTTTAAGAAAAAACACAAGAACTGGCCGTGCCACCCGGTAAATAATACCACCCACGCCCTTAACTTCGCGCCGTATCGTTCAAGTATAATTACTTATGACTATAATAAAAATTATGAGTTTGCCCCGGTTCTGTAACAAAAGCGTCTTTTGTTTAATAAATTGATAAACATAACATACCATCACGCCTGTATCCCCGAAGGGTTAGGCAGAGGTGTACCAATGTACACCCTTAGTTCGCCGGTATATTTAGGTCCCATGTAATAGGGGGCGAGCCTATTGCCACTAACCGGGCACAAATCCAAACTCCGACCTGCTACTGAGAATTTCATAGAAAAACCCAATAACACTTGACTTGACTTGGGAATCGAACCCAAGACCTCTAGCGTAGCAGTCGAAATTGTAATAAATTGATACAATACAAATTTGCCTTGTAGATAGGGCTCACAAGTTTGCTTGGGAGCTTTCCTGAGATTCTTTAGCTTATTGGGTAAATAGTGGCCAATAAACAACAAGTATCGACAACTTACTACCGTCTTCTTACACAGGAACAAAGAATTATGGAAAACGGTCAAACTTAAGATACAATATTTTTAACAGATTTATTTAGGATTTTAACAGCTGTTGCACTCTCAAGTAGGATAAAACGAAATATTTCAAAATAATCATACCATTATGTATTATGGAACAAAATAAACCAAAAAAAAATACAGTAGATGTACGTAATAGTAGGTATATTTTTTCTTTAAAAATATTCCTACTATTACAGTGCTATTCGTATGTGCGAAACAGAACTGTTTTCAGAAACAAAACTACACACTCGCTGCTCGCTGCTCGGCGACTCGTTTTGAGTTTATCGTTCTACTCGCTACTCGCTACTCGCTCCTCGCTCTAAGTCGGACCACTGCCTTATTTATCATAACAATGTACAAAGCATACCTACCGAAAATTCAGGGTCGAATAAACAAAATAACAACAAACCGGAATTCGGTTTTAATTATAGTTTATTAATTAACTAGCTGACCCGGCAGCCTTCGTACTGCTTCAAACGATAAATAAAAGCCTAAACTTTTGTATAAAATAAACTTAAAACCAAACAAAAGAAATTTGATTTCTGGGCGACGGAGGACACTTGAAAGGAAAAACAAATAGTATAGGAGCTAGCAACGTTTTCGAGAAAGAATTTCAGGTCAGCTGATTTTGTGATATCCGTCCTTCTTGCTCTTTCGGTTAGAGTCTGGGCTATCTGGCTGGCGGTAGCTATTGCGTTGATTAGTGCGCATCCAATCCAATACTTTTCATGACTTTTTTATTTTAATTCAAGGTTTAACAATTGAATTAATGTCTGGAAAATTAATTTTAAGTTTTTCTTATCTTTAAATAACATAATATTAAAATTACAGACATTATAAAATACTTTAAAAATTTTATAAAAAGAAAAATAGCGTATGGCACATAATTAGCATTGTCAAAAATGTCTGGCAATAAAAAAAAAGTATATTATAAGGTAGACTTATTTAAAAACAAAAAATTAAAAATTACGCCTCTTAAAATGTTTTTAAAATCTAGGATTATTACCTGGACAAGTAGCATGCGCACTAATGAACGCAACCGCTACTGCCAGCCAGATAGCCCAGACTCTAACCGAAAGAGCAAGAAGGACGACATATCACAAAATCAGCTGACCTAAAATTCTTACTTTCCAAACGTTGCTAGCTCCCGTACTAAAATCAATGTTTCGACAATACGAGCTTGTCATCAAACTGTTGATAAACTTTCCGATAATCATCATGCCAGTAGGTATTAGGAACAACAACAGACTCCTCTGAAGAGCTAACAAAAAAAAGAGAATTTAGCTTTCGCTGTTACTTGCGTGATTTACGATAATTTGTCGGAATTTACATTTACAGCATAAAACCATTTAACAGTTTATTTATAAAATCTTTTTGGTAACCGCCACTAAAAAATGTTAAATAAAACCCTATCTATGTAGTTTTATTTCCGTCCCAATTAATTTATATTTTTTTCTGCATCTTTATTTACATTTTTTTACTAACTTAAAAATAAAATTCTAATATTTCATATCCGTCCCAATTATTTGAATACATTTTTTTTCCTTTTCACAAATATTTTAATCAAAACATCAAAACACAGAGTTCACTAGAACATTGCTCGAACTATACAAATACGGGCTGCATACATTTTTAATCAAAAATATGGCAAAGGTTTTGAAATAGTAAGTTCCCGATGTTACCAATGTTTGTGCATTTTACATGACCTTCTACCTGAGATCTTATATCTATGTACTCACTCCGCGCGACACACGAATAAAGTTATACAGGTTGTCTCATAAATAGCTCCGTGATAACATTTATACGACGATATCTCGAGTCTACAAGTCATTTATCTTTCTTTATCTTATATATAAAATTCTCGTGTCACAATGTTAGTTACCATACTCCTCCGAAACGGCTTGACCGATTTTTATGAAATTTTATATGCATATTCAGTAGGTCTGAGAATCGGCTACTATCTATTTTTCATATCCCTAAGTGGTAGTAGGTAGGTAGTAGGCAGGTGCTAGGTAGAAAAAATTGCATTGCAACGCATGCCGCTAGTAATACCATAAAAAGTTAAATTCGGCACGAAGCCATCATCAACTTTATCATAGTATTTCTATTATATTGGTGGCACCGCTCACTGACAAGATATTATGTGTACTCAAAAAAAAACTTCTTCCACCTGGCTGTTTCTCAAGCTATCTTAGGTTAGGCTTTCAGTCTTACTGGATTCAACTGAACCTATTTGTACTACCCCACAACCCGTTTTATTGGGTAACATATATATAATAATAAGTATATATAATACTAGGTATATATATATATATATATACCTAGTATCCCATGGTAAGGGCAAATATCAACATTATGACAGTCGGCACTAACAGCCTAACGAGCTCTCCGATATAACTCAATAGATATATTTACCCCAACACTTCAAAAATTCAAGCGCCAAGTCCACAATAAGTAACCAACCTAAAAAACTGTATTATTTTAAGTTACTATTACAATTGTACTTTTTTTTTCTGACTGTCATCTTAAAAAGAAAAAAAGAATAACTACCCACTTAGTTGTAAGCGTAAGCGTTATTTCTGCACAATTAGTGTAACTTATGGATGTTTTAATTTTTTCTTTTGCATGCTGTGTCTATCGCGTCATATTGTACACTATGCTTGTATATTGTATTATTTGTATTATCATTTGTATAATAGAGAGAAACAGTGTAACAATTGTAGATAGGCCAATAAATAAATAAATAAATAAATAACGGAGAGGTCTCGGTATGTTTACAAATGGTCGTTTGCTGGCTAACCGAAAGCGATTTAAACATGATTACTGGCCAAACCGTAAACACTCAAATGATTACGGTATTAAAAAAAAAACTAACTAAGAGGAGAAAATAACAAGCAATAAAATATTAAATGGAAAATTACTGGTGCAATTTTCTGAAAACTTGTATTTCCTATTACTGTATCAGATAGACGGTTATCCGGTTCACAGCGCATTTAATCTTCCTCATGATATCTTCCTTTGAACTGTTCCAGTTAAAATAATATTTATACGCAAGTGGAAAGTGCTTTGCTGTTACTTTTAATTAACGCTTCGAGTAATGGACTGTTTGTCCGTCGATGGAAATACTTATTGCAAAAATAACATATGAGATATCTGAAATGTGACTGAAATGATTATTTATTATATATTTATTTATTACTTATATTGAAATAATAATGAAAGGTGAAAATTATAAACATTAATTAGTATAAGTTTACTTACTTCATATAAGTATATATTTAATAGTTTACCACGATCGTACCAACTTGGGAAGCGCTACTATCCTAAATTCCTTCATAATTCAGTCATCAGTGACTGAGATACTTTTCATGAAATATGTCAAAGCGTTTACGTATTGATCACAATTTACGTTCCTTCATTCAGAAAAGATTTCATCAAGGAACCTTAATTCAGGATTGTTTAATAAATGTAATGATGCTGCTAAACTTTAATGACGTAAGTTATATCTGCTATACCTCAAAACAAATACTTGTTTTGGTGTTGGTTTTCTAGAAAACATTCCGTAATTTATGTAAGTAGTTACCTAAGTAGCTAGCATGATACAAAATATTAACCTTAACGACACTTCGGGGCCGAACTTCAGGCTTTTTTAAGCGCTTATTCGGTTTTCAAGGCGTCGCGCGTCGCTTGTTCTGTGGTCCTGGATTTGACCCTGAGTCGTAAGAGGTGACAGGAAGAAAACCTCTTTTCTATATTGTCTCAGAACTGGGAGCTTATGGAATCAACGACGTCTTTGATTCCACAAGAATATCAATGTGAGTGATATTATCCAACTTAATTTACTATTCATTCTAAACGTAAGTAACGCAAAGTGTTATAACCAGTATCGCTTATATGTTGCCCCACTTTTATTACAGTTGAAAAACTGGATCCATCCAACCATCACAAGCGCCATTTGTGTTTACTTACCTGTACAAAGTTTCAAATATGGACAATATTTTTGCACTAACGAGGATGGAAAATGCAGTACGACGCTGTGTCAGTGAGATTACCAGTCCTACTTCCTTCCGTAGCCTTTTATAGATCCTGTCGCAGCTTCGCACGGGTAGCACATTATTATTATTGTATGGGTATTTTTAGTTCTGCAGTGCTGTTGGTATCACCTATACTAAAGCCAATCTGGAAAGAGAATTAAACGTTATTACTAATTACGCAATTATCAACTTTGACAACATGTGTTTAAGTTCATTTTAGAATGACAAATATTACCGAAAAGGGCCTAAAAGTAATTTGAATGTGATGGAAACTGAACTGTTAGTCATTGAATTAAGGTTCATAATCCCAAAGCACGGTCATTATTTCTTTAAAGTGGCTGATATATAGTAACAATGCAGTTTCCCACGGTTACTTATAATTTGCGTATATTGTTTTGTTAGATCTTAAAGGTCAAGCAGCGTTTTCGATTACCTTACCATTTTATTTTACAGTCGCCTTGAATTTAACCAATATCGATGCATACAAAGAAAAAAATCCCGACATCTAGCTTGGTCTCTATAAAATACTGAATGTCAGAGTATTAAGATACCACATACTAAAGAGTAGTCGTCAGTTATCGGACTTATCGACGCCAACGATAATAGTTGCTCTCCCACAAACTACCTATTACAAACTAACTGATAAATCTACTCAATAACAAAACACAAACGGATTAAATATTGGTATTCCTATGAAAGAGGTATATTGTTCGGTTTATTTTAGTTAAACCGTTATCCCTATACATCCAAAAAAATCTGCATCTCCAAAAGCTCTGAAGCTTACGCCTGTTCATAAAAACCGAACTAATCTACTCACCATCTAGAAATTGGTCCAGCAAGGTATAACTTTGACCTCTTCTATCATAATTTACACGACCAACAAACCAAGTATAAACCGCGACGTTACCATAATGTAGTCAAAGCAACTGCAGGAAACTATAACTTTATTAAGGAGCCCTACCCATGCAATTTGCACACGGAGTTCTGAAGCAAGCTGAATATAATTATATCACTCTCATGAGTCGGAGACAAACTAAACTATTTACATTGTCAAACAATACCTACAGTACTTTTAATTGAATTTAAAAGTTACGAAAGTTACGCTACGAAATGTTTCTCAAAGGTGCTGTAAACTGTTAATGTTGAATGATAGTTGTATGTCGCATAAACGTATTTAATCTTAATGTAGAATAATGCGGGTCTTAATAAATGACCATCATTACAAGCTTACGCAAAAACAATAATATTTAAAATGTTTGTGTAAACTAAACCGTTCTGAAAATAGTGGATTTGTTTATTTACCTTTGCTTGGTTTTATTCGATTTAAACCACATCCCGTTGCAAAGCTGTACAATTTCAATTCCTACGCCGTAAATCTCCATGTAACTTCATATTCATGTTTTAACCGGAGGAGGTTAAAAAAAAGATGGGATTCACTCACATAAAATAAATGATCAAAACAAAATACTGTTGTAGGTATTAAATACACTTTTGTAACGTAAGAAGTTATGTATGATACGATCGTCAGCCTTCACTTGTTAAACGTTGAGGAATGCTTAAGAGGTGCCTCTGAGGTATAACATAACGAGTTCAAAGCGGATTATTGTTTTTTTATAGACTTTATTTCGTATTTCGTTGACTTTGTCGGCTTCACGTATTTTTAGGTTCAATTAATTGTTGTAATGTTGTTTACTTCGAGCGACGGAATTAAGATTGGGGTTACGAATAAAAGAGTAATTGTTCACTTTGTGAATGGATGTCTTACTTACATATGTCTAGCGGATCAAATCTTACAATGACATTCCTGTATCGGCACACAATTTCATATGCCAGTTTTTTTATTTGTACTTTATATTTTGGTAACGGTTTTTCAAGTTATTTTTAAACACCGATCCCAACATAGCTTTTTAAAAAGCTTGGTAGTAGTATTTATTTTAAAATTCTACTGAATAACGACGAACGTAAAGAAAGCTAGATTTATTAATCTGAATCCGTCATAAAAATGTTATTCATATTTGAAGAGACATTTCCCTTGCACTAAAACAGCTACAGTCTGGCAGCGTCAGTCTTCATTATACCTACATTCTGTGGAACATAGTTATTTTGAAAATAATTTTCCTTTGAACATGTCTTTCCAATTTTGAGAAGCAATTTAAATATGTCACAAGTTTATTAGTGAAAAAGTCATTTAGAAAGTGTCAAATCACATCAACATCTAGTTTTTGGAGTTATTGCACTAAATAACAAAACTCGTATTTTCCTACTCTCATTTGAAATAGGTTAAGCTTGTCATTGGAATGATTAATTATCTGCGGCGCATCACTAGTAATTATCGATGATACTAATGACATTACACTACCATTAGCCAATGATTGATTCATTAGCAATCCCTATTTAACCAAAAAGGCAACGCATTTAACTACAACGTAAAATTTTTGTTATCCAACGCATAAATAAATAAATCGGCCTATTAACGTCACACTGCTGGGCACAGTCCTCTTACCATATAGAGGAGGAACGAGCATTAATCACTACGCTTGTTCAATACGGATTGGCGATTTCAGACTCCAAATTTTGGAATCCAGGTTTCCTCGCGATGCAGCGATGTTTTCCTTCACCGTTACACCACACCAAGGCATACTGATAAAAAAAGTAGAATTTGTGTTTAAACTTGAGCATTTCATACAATGTTATGTCTGTCCAATAAATACTTTTTTATTTTGTATAACAAGCAAACAACTTACTTCCTTCAATGTAAATTAAATACAAAAAAATGGCAGCCATGTTGAAACTAAATTCTATTGTTTGCGTATAGTATTACGATTAATTGGTTTTCCATGTTCCTATGTAACTGTGTACCTACTGTTTTGATTCGACATGACATGCAATATATGAAAACACATACAACATAATAATATATTATGTAGACTAAACTAATCAGTTTTCGTCTAATAACAAAATGAGTGTAGTTGTTCAACCTTTGAACATGCACTTGTCGCACACGTCGCATCATCGGCACACCGTCAGCACTAAGATCTGACCTACTGAAATCTGTGCTTCATCGGCTCAATACACCAACAACACACATGTAAATAGCCGTCAATGTGTATTGACCACAAAAATTGTATATCATAACATTATTTATTGTAAATAATTTAGTCATCAAGCGGAAGTCGTGTTTGATTCATCTCCAATAACATCCCCTCACTGTGGCCAAGACGCCTTTAGCCATCATCGATCCTATGAGTCTGTGGGATTGGCAGTGAGAAAACCATTTCCTGTGTACATTGCACGACGCGACGTATACAACCCCCTATTCCTACCCAACTTCCGTCTGTTACCGTAGGTCTCCTTGTAACAGACATCCCTCACGTAACACCAACGTAGTTTACGATTGGTATGGTTTGTATGGTACGGTTTGTAGGGTAGGGCATTAGGGTAATTAGGGTGCTAGGTAATTGTTATAGGGCTAGGTTTATAATCAGTAGGGTCTTAGGTAACTGTTAGGTACTAGATTCGATTGTCATAAACATAGCCATTCTGGACGCACTGAAATCACGGCCGTATTAAGCTAGGTTCCAGTACGTTCAGTAGTGTTTAGATCAAAAAGAGTAACTCATAGTTTGCACACATTTAACTAATTGGTCAATTATTTAACGAATTCAAATGTTAGCATTTTGATGACTGAAAGCCGATTTACTTGCACTTTATGCATATTCGATAAGAACAGAGAGCCATTAATGGATTTCATTCCGTTTTGACGTTGAGTAGTAGTTAAATGTAGCACATTAAACTGATGGCTGTACTAAAAGCTGCTCGCTGAAATTAAGCATTGTCAAAAATAATTTTATGTGTCGCAGCTTTTTGAGGACTGTCATAGATTTACAAAAACAAAAAGGTATTTGGAAACGTTTGCCACATTGCTCAAATCGCGTATTTAAAACATAATTTTACAAGAATTAAATAGGAATTAAGTAGGTCTTAAATATTTTATTGATGAAATTAAACTTAAAATATTTACAATATTATAAAAACTAAGCCTACACAAGTAGGTCTAGGTTTACGTCTAAACGAGGATAGACTTTTCTGTAAATCGCTGCTTTTTATCGAGAAATCCGCTACCCCTTCGTGGAACTTTAATCAACCTGCCCACTAGACACAAAAAGACGCATCCAGACGTTACTGAGTAATTACATAGTTAAAGGCTTAATAATAATAACAAATGTTCCCGTATTTAAAATATTCATTACTTTCATGACAGAAGCAAAAGAAATAATCCCCTTCCCATTACTGTACATTGTCATCGGTTTGCATTTTTCGGAATACTAAGAAAAAGTCATTCAATTACACCTTTTTAATTTACTGATGACAGCAACAATGGTTTTTCTTTTAATTAAAATTTTCAATGTGAATATTCGTTGATTATTTTCTCAATGTTTGGGAAACTGATGTTTATAGCAGGATGTGGCCTTATCGATAAAATAGAGGATACAGTTACAGACTGACTGAGACCTACTGAGAAATAAATTAATTCAAATATATTCCTTTGATGAGGTATTTCGCCTGATTTAATACACCATCATACACGAATTAATATATATATAATTTAATGGACACACCACGGAATAGATACCTACAGTTTTTTAAGCTTAAATACTAACCGAAATTGCTCATCGAGTTTCATTAGCTAGTTAATGTATTAGTAGGAAATGTCGTAGGTTAGTTATTTTTTAATTTGACAAGTTACATACGGATGAAGCCAGAGCAAAAGCTTGTATAAGTACTGCCATGGATCGCAGGTAGCTTATTACTGTAGGAGTCTGTTTTTAGACGTCTGCCTATTGTACCTAAATTAATTAGAGACAATGACAAGAGAGATTGCCTACTCAGCAGTCTCGGCATTTGATACGTAATTACCTTACCTACTGGAGCCTGTCATACAGGGGCTCGGGGGAGCTCGGGCGGCCCGAACGCGCCCGAACCGGCCCGAGCGCGAACGAGAGGGCCAGAGCGCCGCCGGACGAGCCAACTATGAGCACACTGACACGGAGTGTAAATAGCAGACTCGGGCCCCTGGTCCCGTGCCCAGTATAGACTCCAGCTCTTACAAAGGTTTGAATATGCATGTAAATTTAATTTTATGTACCTAATTGTACCTTTTTGAGAGAAATAAACGTATTATTATTACTACTTATAATAGGCATTTAAATTAACTGCAGGCATTGCGTCGAATTGAGTTTTAATATAATTAAAAAAAACTAAATCCCAATAAACGTGTATTTTCAATTTAAAATTATTTTTTAAAATTGTGTGTATGTAACAGTGCAGTAAAAGACTTTTCTTTCACTGTTCTTTGACCGCTAACGACCATTCTAGCCTTACCGACCTTTTGGGTGAAATAAATAAATAGGTTTGAATGTATTGTGATGAATTAAGTCTGACATAAAGTTTAATAAGCAGTGAGTCTTCAGCCATTCTGAATTAATCACTAGTTAAAGAGGAACTTGGTAGTTGGTGGCTGTGATCATTAGTATCTATTACAAAAAGTATTCAATACAAAGATCTTACACATCACATTGGTTGCAGGTTAATTTAAAACAACAAACAAATCGGTTTAAACTGCGGAGCCTCCACAAAGATTAAGTATATTGGTATTTATTGGAAAGGACTGGAAAGTTTATGTGGGAGTCTCCCCTGTGGTTTGTAATTAACTTTGTAAATGCAAATGTTTTGGTTACCATGTGCATTATTATATTACGATGTAGGTCATTATAATCAGCAGGTAATATTAGAAATGTGTAGGTGATTTCATTGTTGGTCCAGTGGTCATATGTTGATCTTTGACAGTAGTTAAACTTGGAGTACATGTTTGCGGTTGTTATTTTTCAGGACGTATAATCATGCATGTATTCTGACAAACGGTGAAGGAAAACATCGTGAGGAAACCTGGATTCCAAAATTTGGGATCTGAAATCGCCAATCCGCAGAGAGCAAGCGTGGTGATCAATGCTCGTGCCTTCTCGATATGAGAAGAGGTCTGTGCCCAGCAGTGGGACGTTTATAGGCTGGATTATTATTATTATTTATTATAATAATCATGCACAAAAAAACATTCTTATAATTTTAAAATATTATTATTATTTTATAAATATGCATATAGCATATACAGAAAATAGCAATAGACTGGCTCATAAAAATAATAACTTGACTAAGAGAGAGCGTCAGTGTTAGGATTCAACAGCCGTACAAAATACATAGAATTCCTATCTCTAGAAGGGAAAACTATTTTCAATAAATGAATGTAAATAATTAACTACACAATCAATAACCTATCCTTAGATATTTTTCCGTTCCAGCTATACTAATAACATATTAATGGCCGTTCAACAACCAACAGTCTATTTTCATCGTGTGCTGTCCAAACTAGTAGGTTTATACCATACACAAATATATGACAATAGTTTTCAGTCTTTACTGTGTGCTTATGTACACAAGTTTTAGTGTCCAATGTTATTAATGTACCTTCAACAACTATTAAAATCTAGTTTATTTTCATCGTGTGCCGTCTGAAATAGTGTTCGATTTGAACAGACAAATTTTGTAAGACAATAGTTTGCAGTCTTAACTGTGTATGTACACAAGTTTTAGTGTACAATGTTGAAACAAGCCTACAAACCCGACAAGGTACGGATTAAGGTCAATATCGGTAGGCTGCAGTAAGCTGGCGTGTGCTAAACGTGTAACCGATCTGATTTCAGTCGGCCGCTTCTGCCCTAACTAACCGAAAAGGTAAACAGCACAGGTTGGATGGCCCCTGTTACACTGGACCTAGGAGGATTACATCTTGTATACCTTATTCTATTCAATTTGTTACTCCGGCAATAAGTCCTAATTAATTTAATTACTAACTACTCTTGGTAAAGCCTAGTTGCGGCCTCCACATTAGCTCTCTACATTATTTTTTCTCTTAGGCTTACTTAGTACCTTTTAAGTTAATATCACATAAAGATGATTCACAATTCTTTCTACTTTAAGTGACGGTGCGTAATCTTGCATACTAAAACAAGTAATACAAATACATAAACAAGCTTGGCTAGGCGCTAATTAGCATAAATAACAGACTACTACTCAAACTACTGGAACTAGTCAAATTTCTAGTCAAACAGTCGCTCAGAACGGAACGGAAGAACGATCCTCACAATTCGTTAAAGTCGAGACCTACTGTTTCACGTGTACAGAACTAAGTAAATATGATGTGTAAATAAACCCCACCGAACCATGATCTAAAGGCCCCGACTCGGAGTAAGCGCTGAACCCCAAAGAACAAACTACGTAAGCTGTGATTTTACACATTTTGTGAGTGTGCAAATGTGTGTGTGTGTGTGTGTGTACGAAACAAACTAAGTAGTAGGTAAGTTTAATATTTACTGCGGTCGGGATCTGTGTACGTTATTTCATCGTGTGTGAAATATTAAACGATAGTTTAAAGAAACGATTTTAAATTAAAAGGAAGTCGGTTATGAATTTCTTTCGCTTTGTATACTTTGTTTGATTGCTTTCCATGTTGTGGTGTAGAGGAAGCTTTTTTATGAGTTTGCACTCCATAGCGTATTCCTCAATTTCTGATTAAAAGTAAACAAGCATATGAAAAGGCAGTCGATGCTATATTAGGTACATCTGTTCGGAAGTTTTTACGTGTAAGTGAAATAAATATTAGTTGGATATTGAGTTTAACATGTTTTTTTTTAAAGGAGAGTAAAATGGAGGTGATTTTTTGGTTAACAGAAGTAGGTACCATACCTAATACAGTAAAAGCAAACACTATTTTTATTTTCATAACTAAGAAGCACTTTGCCATACTGCATCATTTTGCGGTCAGAAATGAATTTGTATAACTTTCATGAGATTCATTCCTTTCGAACTACTCTTTAAAACTTTACCTATGTTGTAAAGACTAGAAGTGCAAATAACAAAACCCTCGATACAAAGTAGATCTCTTTAGAAGCAATAACAAAGCAGTTTAAAAAACTGCCTCGTTGGCTTAGTGGTTCTAAGCGCGACTGCTACGCTAGAGGTCTTGGGTTCGATTCCCAAGTCGACCAAGGTGTTATTGGGTTTTTTTATAAAATTTTTGGGTTGGGTTTTTCTACATTGGTACACCTCTGCCTAACCCTTCGGGGATACAGGCGTGATGGTATGTTAATGTTTTTTTTTTTAAATCTAGAAGATTCTAGAATACAGGGTCCATAAATTTTCCACACTCAATTACTTAGCCACTGTAACAAGATCAAATTGACAATAGGTTTCCGCTGCGAACCCCACACTCATTGGCAATTGGATGCAACTGATAAATTGCATGATTACTACTACGAATCAAAGTAGGGAACCGTTCATGTAGAACAAAATCTATCTGCATGCAGATAAGAAAAGTTTTAATTGAATCCTGAAGGGTGGTCGCTTCGCAGAATATGTTATTATAATGCTTTCAGTGAATTATCAATCAATTTGGTTTAAATTCATCTGAAAGTTTCAGTTTTCTGCAAAATATGTTAAAATATACAAATAAATTAGGTATTTGAAGACGTCAATCGTAATCAAATCATAAATATTAATTATTTAATTCTATTTTAAAATAATAACATTCCACGAAATAAAAAATATCATCTGTCCTTCTTTTACTTAGTTAAGTATATTATTTTCAATAAGAAAACAAAATGCGTATTTTCATTCAATAAATTCAATTTGAGCAAATTAAATGCTCAATCGTTCAGCAAATTAGATTTCTCGTCGATTGCATGGGTGTCAGTAACAAACATTTGCTTAGTTGCTCGTCGCATCGTTCAACTGTAATTATTCCGAGAATTCGAACCGAAGGTATCAAGTTTAAACTTCAACTAACAAGCGGGTAATCCAACACTTGTCAATTCTGCTCGACAAACAGTTAATGGAGTTGTGTTTTGTTGAAACTAAATCTTTTTTTGTTTTGTATCAATCAATTGTAGAATTTAATTGGATGTGTAACTGAAAACTTTTTTTGTGCAGTTTTATCTATATATTACACTACTTATTTATTAGGATTTAGGATCTTTGCATAATTTACTAAGTTAGGAGAAAATTTTGTACACCTGGTATATTTATTGTACTAGATAAGTGAATTAATGGTACGCACTTAAAACACCATTTATTATAATTGATTTACACGTGGATATGTTACTAACCATTGGCAAATAGGATGTGACAAGCTAATAAAGAATATTGGAAAATTCGGCTCGATTTCTAGACGTCTTACAATGATTTCCCTAAAAAATGCCGAAACCGAATCATTTTTGTTATTATCAGATTACTAGAACAATAACTTTATAGGTCGACACCTTTTATATCTTCGTACTGACATCTAATATGATCGACATTAAAATAAACCTTTAAGTGCTAATAAGCCACTAATTAGAAACCAGAAAGACAAATGACTGCAGAAAAATGCTAGGTATAAAAACTGTCATTAGTTCCACAATTCTCGTAACAAAGGAAAGCTATAACTCTTTGTGTGAGACAGGTTATTTGCGGTGTTCAGGTAGCCTGGAAACTCGTGCCTTTTTCCTGGAGATGCCTTTCTTGCAAACATTACACAATTGACAATAAGAGCCGGACTTCTCGAAAAACGGAGACTAGCTGAGCGGAGCGTAGTTTTTAAATAACCAATTCGAATTCGTTGTTCAAACTTCGGTGCAAGGCCTGAATTTCTCCGCTCTGCTCAGGTCGTCTCCGCTTTGGTGGAGTCCGGCCCTAAGCCTTCCGTGTCCTAATCGTGGAGTTCCCGCAAGCGGTAATAAAATAAATAAAAGGTTCCGGCAAAGCGTTATCAAAAAACATCGTCCTTTATTACTAGCTTCTCAATAAGCTTCCATGTATTTAACCTACTACAAAATAAGTTTATAACTTTGCGAGTCTTATCTATTTTTATTTTAGTCTCTTATTACTTTTTTTAAGTTTTGTTGCATTTGATTGCATACCGTGAAAGCTCCATGCTCTGGAAACCACAGTAACCTCTGTCTCGACTGTCATACTTTAGGTAAAAGCATTTTGAATACGAATTTTACTATGGAATACTGTATTGTCTCAATTACCTAGTTAAATGGTTTGTGGAGGTCAGATAACCGTTTCATGTTATATACGATATTCAGCTGAATTCGATGAGATGGAAGCCGAACCCATAATTTTAGCAAGATACCTAATTGACATAATAATATATCTAATTTTAGTATGATCTTTATTCACTATGTTTGGAACGTGTTCATTAAGAAAAAATCACTTTGACAAGTACACATTTAGCCCTTTATTCTACTTACAGTTAAATTTTAATAATAAATTACCTTCTGTTTTATAAAGCCACAAACCTTGAGAAGTATGCAAAAATAATTTAAAAGCAAGTTTCCTTTGAGTCGTTTGATTCCAATATATTCTCAGTTCCTACTTTATTTTCCCATTATAAAGTCGGGTCAAAGGTAGAATAACAAATACATCTTATAATTTACTATTAAGGGACGTATAATAAACTAGGACAGAGTCTAATTTTCTATTGAAATGTATATGTCATGAACAAAACTATGTGTACACTAAGCAATTTTTAATTGATTTTTTCATTAATTTTAAATTGTTATTGTACAATTTATATATGCTTAATTTGTTTTACAATTTTGCTATGTGTATTAATTTTGCTCGTGACTGTACCTACACGTTACTGGTAATAACGACCTACATAGACTTGTTTCTGTAATTAATTTTAATCATTTAGCATTCCAATTTCTTCGAAACATTGTGTCACGGACTTTTATGACGAATTCACTTACCGTTAAAACTTTAAATGTATGGAGTGTTTAAAAATGTATCAACTTACGTCTAAGTTGTATTGTTTGATCAAATACAGGACGAATTTAGAAAGTATTGAATGGAAGAAAATCTATATTCTGACCTTTCCACACGGCATCGCAAATACTTCGTTTAAGTTGCATTCGAATGATTGCGGTTAGAAATAGCTTCTTTTATAGAATAAGTTTTCGATTTCCGCGAAGAGATATTACGGCGACACTTTGGCAGCATTTGTAAACCGGAGAATTTGATATATATTTATGTATGAAAAAAAGAAGGCACGTTTTACCTAAGTCGAAGATTTTTAGAATATCCCGCCAACGATAGACTTTGTGTGGAGACTTAAAAAAAAATAAAAGATATTGTCTGCAGTTTCGTGACATGTCAAAAGCCTACGTTCAGGAGCGGATTGATACAATGTTCTGGGCACCCACCATGTTATTTGTTATGTTGCTATAAAATTTTGGGTCGCAGTTTAAAAAAATCGTAATGTTCTTGAAAAAACGTACCTAGGTACAAATGTAAAAATATAGATTACGATACTTTACGATCGGTCGAATAAGTTTCTCAACATTACTATCCACATAGATGATATGCAAGCCTTAATTAAAGATAAAAGTCAAAAGATAGTGTATTACAACACGGCACAGAACATGTCGTTACTTATTTCATACCATTGCTGCATTGTTTTTATTTACACTTTGTGTTCACACTACAAAGGTGGGCTTATGCCTGGGGCGTACTCTCCCAGCCATTTTGTTTATTAATCACCACAAGAGAGAGAAACTGGATCGTATTAATTACTTTGTAAAATATATTTTTGTAGAGGAATAGCCGTAATACTGTTTAAAAAAAAATGAAAAACTTTTTGGAAATCGCTTCAGTACCTACTTACGTCACTTGAACAAACTGAAAACTAAAACTTTGTGGGGCAACTATGAGAAACTTTAAGTAGCGTGCTTTGTTTTATACGGCGGCGCCTGCATTAATTAAATAAGCGCCTTAGTGCTCCGTGTTTCGTATAAACTTAGGTCAGATATTTTAATAGGCTAGTTATTGAAATAATTAATTTCTCGCCTGTTTCCCGGAATTGCCTGATATTGGTATTTACAATAGGTATAAGCAAAATTAATGAAAACTTGATTAATAAGCTCATGAGGAAGAGGAGAGGAATTAATTAAAAACAAATATTTAAACATTTGGATTGAATTAAAAATAAATTTTCTGTCTTTGATAAAGGAGGCTTTGACTATTGCCCTAAATGCGGGTTGATAGCTGGTTGGAAGATTAGGAATTAGCATTATGTGAATAAATTGGACCTTTCAGTTGACCCTTCTCAATATTTTAGTGGTTTGTTAAAGCCATTGGTTTTTTCACTTTATTTGAGCAACAAAACATCTGTTTAGTGTAATATGTCGATTTAGGTTATACACAGTTTCAGAGTTCTGCCTTGTCGAGAGTTTGAGACCTACCCAATTTCTATTATAGAATGTAATACAGGTAAAATGATTATAGGGATAGGTTAGGTAAAAGAGGCCACGACCGTTTCTAAAGGTTACAACTAAAACAAACACAAATTAAAAGAAAAAAAAAAAATTTCCTTGCAAAAAAAATGTATTGATCCATGCAGACCGCACCTTTACCGCAATCGTGGCCCCTATTCACACCGTTTACATTCAATCATTTAATAAAACGACACAACTTGAGCTAAGATCTTTAATAGTGACGAACACGAACGAGAATCTTGAGAAGAAAACTATTGAACAATAACCATATTATTTAGAATGATACACATTTATCGGTTACAAACGGCAATTACGGCTATACAGTCGATATCATAATGAAAGGTCAATTTATAATACAGCAGATTTTAAGTGTCATCTAACAGTTAATATAGATTTAAGATTGACGTTTCGACACTGCTGTAGCATGAATTGACCCTAAAAGGTCGATTATTGATACCTACTTCCTTTGAGACCAGCATTCACGATTTCTTTAACTACACTGTATTTGTATATATTTTTATAAAGCGATCATTTTATCTCGTTATCACTTCTAACAAAACTTACAATTAGTACAAAAAATATTCTATCTAATAACAAATTCATACCTTTATTTCTTATCCTATTATAAATGTCATTACAATCTTTTATATTATAATAAAATAAATGCTATAATCTGTTTATTGCTAATGACAAAAATGAAGTGGACTGGGATAATTCTGACTTTAGATACTTAATTATTTGATAGTAAATTTGTGCTTTAAGTGAACTGTAATCTGTGAACACAATAACAAACAGAACATCCAAAGTGCTTCCATAAACTAGAGAAAGACTCTTTTCACATTATCCGACACGATATCGGATATCTGATTCGTAACTTTCATATCTCTCCGATATCGTCGGATAATGTGAAAACAGTCACTGTAAGTCGGTGGGTGAAGTAAATAATCTAAACTAAAGCCAATATGGAAAGAGAATTAAACGTTATTACTAATTACGCAATTACCAACTTTGACAACATGTGTTTAAGTTCATTTAAGAATGACAAATATTACCGAAAAGGGCCTAAAAGTAATTTGAATGTGATGGAAACTGAACTATTAGTCATTGAATTAAGGTTCATAATCCCAAAGCACGATCATTATTTCTTTAAAGTGGCTGATGTATAGTCTAGACAGATCGGATTAAAAGCGTTGCTAATTAATCTACGAGAGTATGACCTGTCTAGTCTAAACTTAAATTCAAGATCACTACCTTCATAGTAAATAATAAACATAAACTAATGAAAAATAGCGAAAGAAAAATTTGTGTCGAGCATATTTTTACAATTAAACTAAGGGATGATAATAATGATAAACTCATTTTCTCTTGCTGTAAATGTGCAGTGCGTTTTATGTATTATAATATAATTATTTTACAACAATAGTTTTAAGTAAAGCCGTAATTTACATACTGATTTTGCTATTTTTATACAAAATGACCCCTGTTTCGGTAACGATATAAAAACAAATTATAAGAGAATTACGTGTTTCAAAATTACCCCCCCTGTTTCTCGGGAGAGAATTTAGTTTAAAACTTAGCTTTGAACAAGAGGTATTTATAAAACAAAAGACGGTGGTTCGGAACTTATATCCAGCACTACACCATATTCACTAAAACGTGAGTTTCAAAACAGCAATAATGTTTGTAGCCCAAGCTGCAGCAATCGCTTTGGTCTTTAAAAGCTGCACTTAATCTGACTCAAATGCACTGATGCAAACGGATAAAAGGATTCAAAAATACCCCACTGTTACCGTGTTATTCAAATATATCTTTGAGATAAATATGCTCGAGTGGGCGTTCACTACTGACTTTAAGCTGACCACAATGCTTGTTAAGTTAAAAATGTATTTATAATTATAACACAAATATTACGATGTCTTCTTGACAATTAAAAAAATTTGTTAAATTGTCGTATATAAAATACGAACGCTAATCAAGACAATTCCTTTTCTTATATTTGCTATTCACTTTTATAAATAACTCGCAGTTCAAAGGAAATTTAGCCCCAAGTAGCCATTGAAGATGGTATGAGGCATTGAAACATTCACAACCTTGATGACACGAGAATGATATCCATATAGACATACAAGTATGAGAATTATAGTTAAAAACTAGGTAAACTATACTAAACATTTAATAATAATTAATTTACATGACACATATCTAAAAGTAAAAAACTTTAAATAGTTTTAAATTAATATTGGCAGCATCTTTGGACGAATTGATTAATATAAATAATGTTATAATTTACGCCATATGATTCCCATAATCTTAAAAAAAACACAGTTTTGATGTTGAAACTAACGTCCGAATTAAGTCCCAGCCCTAAAAATCAATGTAAAGAAAAAATATATGTTTAAATAATATTAATATTTAACCATTCCGCCATACACAGAATCAAATTCGCTGGAAATTATCAAACGGTCCATATACGTCAAAGCAATAATTTATAAAACTACACATAACATTCTTTTTATGATAGGTACCTAAAACATGACACAAAATAATTTCAAATTCATATTTTTTTATTTAATACTTTACATCATAGCTTGTTTAATTTTCACAGCAATATCTAACAGTAGGTAGTAGATCTCTTACAACATCTATATAACTACCATTAAAATCATAAGACATACGTATTATAATCAATCAAAATTGTAAAGGAAGCATATTTTAATATCAAAGGTAATTTACACGGATATACAGAATTTTATATCACTGAACAACTACACCCTTTGAATAACGTACCAATCTATTTATTACAATAAAGGTTTTAAACATTTTGACGCCACTGAATTATTATTTTTTTCATAATAAAATAACATGTAATATGAGAGCAAGCTACTTTGATTTACAAACAATGAAAACGAGGCAAACAACTGGTAAATCTTTGCGTAACCTAGTTTCAAGAGTCGCGTGAAAACAAATATTTTCATCGAGGCGTCGACTCGACACTAAGTCTGTTTTCCGTCCCTTACTAAGATTTTCCTAGTGTCTTTTTTATATTCATTTCACACACATTCCACCCTGTGAATATGAGTTTTTGCTTGCATTTCTTAGGCAGCAACGTATCCCTGATTCCGTACAATATCAAGTACATTCCACTCCACTTAACAACATCAAAAACTACATTCATATTGAATTTTAATTATTATCTTAAAGTCGAACTCTGTGGCACATCAACTCGCAACCGTTTCACTCACTCCAAATGTTAAGCTAGTGTCATTCTAAAATGTATGAAGTTAATGATCATGTAAAACAAATTGACCGCTTTACTAATATCATAATATAAAGCACACAATTAAACGGTTTTATGTGACTATTGAACGTGATATCTATTCTGTCGCCTATAAGATTAACATCGAAATATTAATATCAGCAGTACAGATTTCTCAACCAAAAAACCTTTTTTGGCATATTGGCAAGCATATTAAATTTCGATAAAGCTTTGAAATTAAAACGTTCCAGTTATATTATTCTTGAATGAAAAATATTTGTTGCGCACTGCGCTTTAATAAAAAAATATTTGCACTAAATTCATAACATATATAGGTTTTGTTTCGGGTAGGCCTACAAAGCTGTATTTCATGTCCGCTTCAAACTCTCGAAGCGTAATTACTAAAGCATGTAGACATTGTAACAATTTCGCCAAAATTCTGCTCGAATTTGTGTATAACATCATAATTATTGTTGAAAACGTTGCGTCGACGATATACGATTACAAACTCCGCACATCAATTTGTATCCTAATCCCTATCCTAATGAAGTATGCTAGTTAACTATTCTCTCTCGAGGCTCAGTTAATTATGTAGTCTGCAAATAAACTTAGCAGGGGGTTGGGTATACAAATAGCTATTTAGAATACTTGCTATTAAAGTAATGAGGACAAATTTACACATGATGAACATCGACAATTTTTTTTTTTGTTGTCGGTGTATTGATTACAATTGGTTCAATATTAAATATTTAGTTAATAAACTAAATAAAAGTAGCGATACCCGTCATTCAGGTATGGATCGTGATTGTGAATGATTAATGCATTTTCGCTGTGTCTGCCGCAGTTCGCAGTTTGCGAGAGCAGTTAGTATCTGTGTAGTAAATATATTCCTGTTTAAAACGAAAGCTTAAATAAGGCTGTCTTGTTTGTAGTAAAAACTTGTAAAGGCTGTCATTATTTAACAGCTTGACTACAAAGGTACCTGAAATTGACTACAAAGGCGCGTGCTATTTTCATATTAAAGTGAGGATTTTAACATAAGCTGTATAAATGATGTCAAGTACCTTGCTGTGGTAGAGAAACGTATAGATAGGTATAGCGGTACTTATGTATGAAGAGCTCTGAATAATTTATGAGACTACTACACATAAGTAGCCTTGCTATACATGTGAACCGTAACCGTAGGGAATTGTAAATTTAATACACCAATTTGTTTACTCTTACTGCGAATATAATAGTGAAAATGCGGACAACATCACATACATTGCTTTGAACCCAAAGTAAGTAGCTGAAGCACTTGTGTTATGGAATTCAGAAACAACGAAGGTAGAAAAGTTGGTTTCTACATGACCTGTCCGGGGATCGAACCCGGGACCTCAGAGCTAGCGACACCTTGAAATCGGTGCGTACGCCACTCACGACAACGAGTCGCCTAGGATTGGTAAATAAATGCTTATGTATTGGAGTAGGTAAAAACTATAGTGTACTGCGTACTGTCTATCTATTGATGTTATTAATCTACATTTTAATACTTGTACAATGTTAATCTTACGAGCGACTAAAACAATGACTGAATCAACTTCATTATCGCGTGAATATTAAATGCAAATTTAAAGTTATAATTTTGCCGTCCAGAAAGGAGGCCCTTTTTGTTGAGTTCTCTATAAATACTAGTGTACATAGATATTATGAATTAAATCATTCTGACTAAGTAAGTAGTTTCTTGCAATAACATAATAATATGTATTTGTTAACAAATAATTTATTTTTACAAGTAGTTTTATCCTTTAAATACTTCCGATTAGATATTATTAACAAAGACCAGATTGTTAAGTAAAGGGTATATTATTTATATTTAATATTGAGCTAAATTTTTCAAAGTTTTTATGTATAATTTCAAAGCATATTTGAAATTACCATGCTTATATAAACGACATAGTTACAGTTACACACAGAGTTTAAAAATATTTTCTTTTAATTCATTTAACATTTCAAATATTTCTGAATACTAATTAAAAATATATTTTTGTGATTATTATCTACCTACTTATAAATTGAAATATGATGGAAACGCGAATAAAATCTGAAATGGAGATGATTCATTACTTAAAGCGTTCGTTTCACGGAAACGAAAATAATTAAACTAATTAATTATTCTACTCGCTGAAAATGAAATAATGGTAATGGATATGAAAATAATAGACTAATGGACACGAATTTATTCTTGTTTAAAGCAGATGAACGTCAACGTTTACGTTAGAACACGTAAATTAACGTTAACACTTTTAATTTGGGTTGTTTACATAAATATTGTACATTTAAAATACAATTACTATTTTATCTATAAACTATTTAAGTGGATATTAAAATTAACATTGTTATTATATTTTAGAGAACATTTAGTGTAAATGTAAACTGTTCACCAAAAGTGTTCCGTCTTTACTCTTGTAACAATGTGATGATAACTCTGTTATGATCGTACCCACAGAAATATCTGAACGCCTAGTAATGTCTCATGCTAATGAGATCAACCATGGCTAACTCTGGCTGGAGGCCTTAAGGTCCTCGCCAAAAGTCCGATGAAGCAGTCACAGCCTGCGCTCAGGCTAACTGCAAAGACCTCTACCAAAAAAACTCATGGCTTTACATTTTCCCGTGTTCTATTCAACAATCATAAAACATAGAACAGACAAGTCCTAAGCACGCGACTAGGTTGTTAACACATTCAGCTGGGAACGAGCACATAACAGAACGCCAATTAGTTTTCAAAACAACGAACTCGTTATGACGTTCTTCAAACATATCGGATCACATAACTGATCGATTTTCAACAAAGTTTATAAAACCTGGCAGTAAAATAAAAACGAAACACTAATGGGTAAATCGTTACAAATGGATGTATAAATCTACTTATATGGATAAACGAGACTATTTGAAGTATTCACATTATTAAGCGTAAAAACAATTTAGTATTCTTATCAAGCCTTTGACGTACGGCGGAATCGTGTCCAACATAATATAGGTAGCAAGCAATGAGTTATCATCAACATGTATGGCACACATCCCGGCGAACGCTACAGACTCCATTAAACAATCATTGTTACCCGAGAGCATCAGATACCTAACGTAGGTTCATCAGCTATCTACAACTAACGCTGCTGACATCGAATCAGCAATCAAGGCGAGAACAAACGAACATTGCTGACTCGACTTACGCACAGCCATAACACATTAGTAATAGTTACATAGAAAAAACATTAGAACAGGCAGTGATAACAAGTAGACAGTAGATAATAAAGAACAACTAACATTACAACTAAATATCTAACCTGAAACTAAAACTCAAACATAGTCTAAGCACAGCCTTTAATTTGAGAAATTATTAACTTTATATTTTTGGGCGAGTTATGCACACAATTTTGTAAGCGCTCAGCATGTTACATTATTTATGATGACAATATTTGATGGTAACAGCACAACACTACAGACCATTATTTATGCAATTGAATTTCAAAACCTGTGATGTGCTGCGAGGCTCTCTAATTAGCTCCAGTAATAATACAGCACCTGATACTCGCCCAACAATTGCACAATTCATTTAACAACACGAATGGCATTTAATTAGTAGGTACTATTGTAACTTAATGCGAATCGTAAAAATACTTATTGTAACAATCTCGCAGCAACGTACGTATATAAAATTATTGAATTTGTGAATATAGACAACACCTATGAACATTGATTTATTTGAATTACTGATAATCATTTAGAATTGGGATTTAGAATCAGTGGGTACCGACTGTCAAAGCAGTGGTTCATATGTTTTTACACTCTCTCAAGCATACAGTTTTAGAAAGTGCGACCTTTCATTACTACAATTGAACTGCTCTAGTAAAGATACTGTAAAACAGGATAGATGCGGTAAAACAGGATAACCGCTATATGTAACAGGTATAGAAATCCGCCGATGTTGTATATTGTATAGGTATAACGTATTCGGTTTATAAATTATTGTAAAATCGAATTACACGGAATTAGTGCTCCGTACCCAAGTGGCAGTTTAATCAAATTAGCAGTAAATTTTATCGTCATACGTTTGGGTATATGCACCGAATATAATTTCAATTTTAATGAGACAATAAAATGAGGAACAGGTAATTACTGTCTAAGAACTTTGTCTAATTAACCTTGACCAACATTTTTTCTCTGCTTGTTTATTTCTAGCCTTTATTTGACACTACATATTTTTATTTACTTAGAGAATGCAATTTTAAGGAGTGTTGTATATTAACATACCTACCTACAACACGTATGCATACGCTTAAATGGCACTACGCGTTGCAAACGGAATTTTTAAGTAGTGCTGCGCTGTAATTACAATTACATTACTATTGTTGGATATACACATTTTCCTATCTATGTACGGAACACTAATATGGGAACCTACTTATTATATTTCTTTTTATTTTTTGCTATATTATTTGCTCCACATGAAGCAAATGCAAGTAAGCCATTCTGTTTAGTAAGTTGTTGTAAACAAACACGTACGTTCCAAAATATTACGGTACGTGGCACTCTGAACAAATTATCAATGATCATACTCGAATTCATTTTAAATATAGTTATACTTATATCCATATCTCTCGATCAGAAACTATTTCGACGATTACTATCATACTAACTTTATAATATATTAAATACTACATAATGCTTACAGCTAAAGAGTAATCATTGAGAAAATGATATGAACTTTATTGCACACGGCAAAGTGTTTTCTTTCAACTAAAACACTTTATTGTCAAAAAATTATGACCTATAAGAATTAGATAGACCAAAAGTTAATTATGACAGTCTACGTTACAACAACTACCCGTTGTTTTATACACAGATAAGTACCTACTAGTTTATTGAAGTTGCCTCTTTATAATCGTGTCAAGCCTAAGAATACGGGAATGATCAGTAGTGAGTTTTGAATACAGGTGCCTACACACACAGGGTGCTACGGTAATGCGTGATCGGACGCCTATAGACATGAACAACTTTCTTCAAGAAAACCACAGAATATTCCCAAAAGAACGACCTTGTTTTAAGGCCCAATATTTGTTTTCGGAATAGACTATTACTTTCTTGGAGAAAGTTGTTCATATCTATGGACAGAGCAGTATTTCAAATGCGACCAGACCTTTTCATAGCATCCTGCATATTAGCCAAGAAACTTTACGATATTCTAATTCACGATAAGATCACGACAACAAGATGTCAATACGTATTACTAAACCACAATAGTTTCTAAGTCCTAGTACATTTCAGACCAATGTGGAGACCATTGAGTATTGCCAGGCCAGGTATCTAAATCCATAGTTCCGGCTGTTCTCAGTGTACCGTGTATATCTTCGGGCTATCAGTTCCGCAGAGGATTTACATACCCGCCAAGAGATGAACTCAGTCATCATTGTCCAGGCCAATTAACTCGGCTTGCAGACGCCCCTTTGTGCGGCAGCAAGCCGTCAGGCACAGTATCCTAAGAGCAAGTCGGAACTGTGGACTCAGCGAGATCAGTATAACAATCTTCCAAAACGAGTTCATAATGCCCATCCACACTACTCCGAAATGCAGCATAGGAACCTTGATCTCTTGGTCGGTGCAATATTCGTAGAGCTTGACAACGACGTAGGGGGTCCAACTCAACCAGAAGGTGCAAACCATGACGAAGCTCATCCAGTGGCTGGGGTTGGAGAGGTTCTCGGCCAGCGCGGTGGCGTACTCCTTGTCGTGGATGGGCACGCCGCTGTGCAGTCGCCGCTTCATGGAGAAGATGTAGTAGTAGTTGTACACGATGGAGATGACGCTGGGGCCCAGCACGAGGATGCCCAGTGTGGCCGTGTACGCGTACGTCGTGCCCCAGTCCAACATGCAGATGAACGTCTCCTTGTCGAAGTTTGCCTCCTTTTTATAACCGAGAAGGGGGGGACAGCAGAGCATTGCAGCTGAGATCCATGTAAAAACCATCCAACATTGGCTTCTAGTGCGCGTTTGTACCTGGTCCGTGGACATGGTTATTAATAATAAGTTACACACGATGCGGCCTACACTATTCTAACATCATCAGGATTTTATTGGATTCAATATGTTTCTTTAATTATATTATTTATTAATAAGAAAATAAATAAATTATTTACAATAAACTTTTCATGCTCATATTAAAATTGTCTAGTGAGATGTAAAAAGTTATTCGTTTAGCTACTATCTAAAAGAAAACGACTCTTAATGAAATCGAAAACTACTTAATGTATTAATGTTAAAAAGTCAAAAGAAGAATTGATCTTTAATAGGAAAAAGTAGCTTCGTAATCGTTTAATTGAGTATGATCAATTTGTCTATATGCAAATGTTTTTAAATGCAAGCTAGCTAGCTAGGAAATAAAAATATTGAAAGGGATAACTACCGTCGCACTAACCGTCTCATATCGGAGAGGCTTCCGGACGGCGAGATATCGGTCGACGGAGATCCACATGAAGGTGTAGACGGAGACGGACCAGAGCGTGACCTCGACGTAGCCGGCTAGGCGGCACATGAGGTCGCCGAACATCCAGCGGCCCGTGAGCGCCGGGTACACCGACAGAGGCACCACCAGCAGCCCGATCAGCAGGTCCGCCACCGCCAGCGACAGCAGGTAGTAGTTGATCACCTCGCTCGACAGCGCTGCGCACACAACACACAACATCAAACTACATACAACTAAGTTCCAGCCGCTAAAACGACCCATAGCTTAAACTAATTCTTGCTCGAAGCATTATCTCTAAAGTAGAGTAAGTTTCTTACATTCACAGTAATGTTCGCATAAACCATCAATAAAATATTGTAATTTAAATGGACCTCTATTAAAAAACTAGGTTTTTCCTTAATAAATAACTTTAACTTAGATATATTCACAGCTTGTTAATTTGTACCGTTTAGAGGAAACCTAATCAGTTCACTAGATAATCTATTTCAGCACAGATTAAATTTCCAAGGGATAAAATAAAAGCGATTACGAATCGGTATTCTACCTATTTAGTGCAAGGACAAACAAATACACAGGTACCGAATAGTAAGACATTGTAACAGGAACTAGTATAAAATATAGGTGATATACATTTTTAATTAATTCTGCATATGTTATTGTTTCACCACATGTAAGGGTGCGTCCAAATCTGACAAACGAGTATTACACGAACAGCTCGCGAGCTGCTCGCGAGCATGGCGCGAGCGGCGCGCGCACCTTTGGCGTACGGCGTTATTGACACTAGTGCGCCATGCTGTTAGTGTAATGCTTGATCGTCAGATTCGGACGGACCCTTAGAGTAATAATAATACCGGCTTATATACGTCCCACCGCGCTGAGCACAAACCTCTTCTTATTGGGCAACATGCTTGTTCATTGCGGATTGGCAATTACAGCTTTCAGTTTTAGCAATCCAAGTTTTCTCACGATGTCCCTTCACCGTTTGTCTATTCTGTCTTACAATAATTAAGAAAGTGCATATAACTTTGAAAAAGTCACATTGGTACTTACTTATTGGTTACTTGGGTTCAAATCCCTTGTATTCAAATCCGTAATAATAAAAAACTATTTTTTTTTGTTACCTTTGAAATTGAGAAAAGAGGCTATAATAAGTAGGTTAGAGACGACTATGGCTATGCCCATGACTGCGATGACAGCGGCTTGCGTGAGAGTCTCGAAGGAGGCGAGGGGGCTGTCCGCCACGCTGACCTCGGCGGCGGCCGCTGCGCCGCCCCGCGCGCTCATCATCTTGGCAGGCATACCTGGAACAACACTAGTTGTAGCTCACAATCACACACACAAAGTTTAACAAAAAGACGGCCAACTGAAATTTAGTGTATTAAGAGCTAATGATCTTGAACGGCTTGATCAATATCCTTTTAAAACGAAAAAAAAAGAGATGCATAACACACTTTTAAACTTATATCTTCTCTCTTTTTGTGTTTGGGGTTCGTGAAATAACGTACACTTAAACAAAAGACGAGCGCGCCAAAACAGTCAGACACACACTCTGTTGACACTCGATAATTATACCGGGCCCAAAACTATTCTCATTCTCATTGACAGGCTACAAAACGGTAACTTGTTCTTGACTCTCTTAAAGATATTAAAAAAGATTATAGAATATTTCTTTAACCAATGTCAAATTACCTTAGAAACCTGATGGCATAAAATGAACGTATAATCCGGTACTGAATGTTATTAACTGAAACGCACTCGGGTTTCCCCGTCAATCACTAACGATTCATTAGCGATTTAGCGCTATATTCCTGACGTAATTAGTCCATTACTAACTAGTAATTAAACACGATTATTAATAGAAACCTTTCGATTATTGAGTGTTCTAGTTTCTAGGTAATTGACTAGATATCTTGACAAAATATAATTATATGAATCTTGTCATAAGAAAGAAGGACTAAAATTTTGACAAAAATAAGATATTTACATTTTTTGAATCAACAGAAAAATAGCTATCTTATGGTCTTACACACAAAGATTAAACTCGTAGGAGATTAGATATATCATATGGATTTTGGTCTTAACTAAGACATAAATTCTTTTTTTTAAATATGAACAGCTTTAAATAAAAATAACGGTATTTTCGTATTTCTAGTCTTGGAAGGCGGCAATTACCTTATTTTTGACTCAGCAAAACCTTTAGATTTTCTACATTAAAAAGCGCTACTTCACAACAGTAACTGTGACTAACGAAGAAGCTTTTACGAGTAGTAAGATTTTTATAATTCAGGCCCATTTCAAATACATCTCAAAGTAGGTTATGAAAGAGGCTAACTTTGAGCTTCATTTCATATTTTTAACTTGGTTCACGACGCGGACGGTCGTCGACTAAAACGACAAGCTGTCGTAGGATGAGTTTAAATCAATAAAATATATGAGCCAGCCTTCCGGCTATCAGAATCTGAAGTCTTAAGATAACTCTATGTAATTAAAACTTGACTTTGGAAAATGTCGATCGTAAAAAGTTGCATCGTCTTTTGTTTTCTTAGCAGCTGAACGGAAAAGTTAGTCAAGAATTCCCGATGTTGCTTAAAAATCATGAACCTCACTCCAATGCACTATTATGCGTCACAACTAGTTCTTTAGGGAAATATATTATTTACTGTTTACTAACCATTAAAGTCGTGCAGGAGAAATACCGAAGGCGAGGTTAGCCGAAACAGCCATTGCTTGGAACCCGGAGCCTGTAAAAAGATAAATTATTTAACAAACTGTAACAATTCTACGTCAAAAACTTCACTTCTTATTTAATATCGTGTGATTAACTAAATTAAGCTCAAAACTTGTTTGTTCTTTACAGTAAAGTTTAACGCAAGCTGTGGTGATAACGTCGGCGTCGTGGCAGCCAGAGTGACTCAGTGCACTTCTAACTATAAACCCGAATTTATAAACTTATATTTTACTTAATAAGCCAGTATTGATAAGAAAGCTGTCTATAGTAATATTATACTAATAATATCACTATAGTCGTTCTGCGAGGGTTGGTTCGAGTTGGCTCGAGAAAGAGAAATGTGGAAAGATTTGGGGGAGGCCTTTGCCCAGCAGTGGGACAACGTAGGTTAAAAATATATATATATATATCACTATAAACATGCAGCGCGATACTTTAAAAGTTATTAAAAAGGCTGTCATTTCAAATGTAATTAAGAAGACGTTGAACATTTTAATTTCAGTGACATGATATGCAACTTAGTATAAGTTATTTATTTAAATGGTTGGGACTTCAATGAAGTGTCAGGACTTAGTGTTAGACACCAAATATTGTGACTGCGTAGTGTTTAATGATGCGTAGCCTTTTTTTGTGTAGGTTCGAAATCAAGCAAGAGTTGAATAAGCACTTTTTATGATATGATACACATAAGTATGTGATCTCCACATTTAAACAAGCGTAATAATGATCATGCTTCTGGAGAGGCCGTGCCCTTAATTGATACAGGCTAATATAAATGATGTCACAAGGAACAGACACTTAACTTTAAGAACCCGCCTGTCTACTGGTAATGGCGGTCAACTGGAGCAGTCGCCAACACTGTTATATTTGAGTGACATTCAATCGATTTTCACATCAGTCTTGCACGTTATATTACATGGATGCTACTGACAGACCTACTTAAGTGTGTTTTCGCATACTGCAAATATATAAGGTTTTACGTAGCGAACAATAACGTAACAAGCATGAAGTTCTTCTTTTCATGTATTATTTATATATTATTTACTAATAGAGGGAAATACATAACATGGTTTGTCTGCTGTAGCTACTCCTACATTAATTTGAAATATATCCGTATTAATCATTTAAATTTATTAGTCAATAAGGATTTAAGATGACAACGCTTTTAGTTTAATGATTGGTGATAATTATTAGTAGTAAATAAGTAATTATTAGTAGTAGTGTTATTAGTGATAAATTATTAGTAAATTATCCTATTGAATTAAACAGGTAATGAGTAATTTCCCTTTTAGGGTAACACCATAATTATAATGTAAACGACGCTTTAAACAAGAATTCTTAAGATGTGTTCGAGCTTCAAAATAACTCGCAAAAACAAACAAGCCATACAAGATTTGTTGAAGTTGAGTTAAAGAGTTCCTTAAAACTTTAATCAGTACTATTAAGATGGCGCTGTCATGAACATAAACGGAAAAGTTTGTGAATTGTGAGTCTGTCGGGACAAAAACCAGTAAAATATTAACGTGAGTAAAGTATACATTAAAACCCTGTTCAAATGAGGTTAAACTTCCGACCAAGTTCCGACCAACCAACAATTTAGTGTTGCAACATTAATCAATATCACAGGCCAACTTACGACAAACCACTATTCTAAACTTTAAACCGCGAAACTTCAAGCGAGTTATATCGGGGAGCTGTTACTCTATATTAGGCGCAGACCAAACCCATTCAGCCAAACTTAGATATGGACCAACAATCGGCTTATTTTCGTACGGTCATCGACCTAACCTTTGACCGGCGGCGTCGCGTCTATTTTAAAGATGGAACTTTCACTTTCGTTCAGAAAGATGAAAAATATTTCACAATTTCATAGACCTTCATAACAGCGTTTTCATATAATCCGATACGATATTGATATCGGACACCGACACGATATTGGGTGCAAAGAAAATCATCATCTCCCGAGCCTTTTCCCAACCATGTTGGGGTCGGCTACCAGTCTTACCGGATTCAGCTGATTACCGTATTTTACATGGAGCGATTGCCTATCTGACCTCCACAACCCATTTTACTGAGAACACAGTATCCCATAGTAAGACTGGTTGTCAGAATTGACTTAACGACTGCCAAAGATCAACGTATGACAGTCGGGACCTACGGCTTAACGTACTTTACGAGGCACGGAGGGGTCTGGGTCTAAAGAAAATATATGAAACATATATCTGTCTTTCACATCATCAGGTACCTACGGAGTCGGATATCGGATTCGTAAGTTACATGCATTTTTCTTGCCGCCGTATAGTATCGGTATCCTATATCGATATATTTGAAAACAGTAACGTCTTGCACAGCCTTTTCATTCAAGGATTTCTGATAAACGTTTTTAATCGATTACATACGCTTACGTCATTAACCAATACATCGTACGAGCTTATCGTCATTAAATATTTACGGGCAGATATTACAGACGGAAACAAAATAATGGAGCTAGTTATCAACCTGTTTACAAATTCATGGCAGAAACATGTTGAAGTCGATCGTTTAGTTGGAAGACACTTGACAATAATATCTATTTTAATAACCGCGGTTAAAATAAATTATAACATATTGACAGATTTACATGTTCAATAAACCTCCGTGAAATTATTTTTCGATATGCTGCTAAATCCATTATAAAGTAAAGATTTACATGATTTAGACACAAATCAGTATAAGATTATACCATTTTCCATACCCCCATAATCTTGATTCATAGCCATGAAATAAACATAAATATTGACGTCATAATTTACGAGCACCGAGTTCCTCGCCACGCTACAACGAGCATTAATTTTGAAATAGCGCCATAATTTCCCACGTGTCGTGAAAAGCTTTACTCCGAAACGGACCACAGTAAATATTTGGTAACTGAAAATAAACGTCTAGACCTAAAATAACCAAGTAGAACCGAGCTAGATAACTTTGGCTTTTGATTAATCAAGTCTTTGAACGAAAACTTCTTGTTTGCCAAAGAAATGAAACTCTTTTTAAATTGGCCGAAATTGGAACGATCGTAAATACTGCTAAATAAACTTTGAAAATAAAAACATTCGATAGCTTAATATAAATACTGGAGCACAGAATAAATAAAAAATATTTTAGCTTTTCAAATATTTACGTTACGTTAGATTCGTGAACAAATATAAATAAAATTATTAAAACAGTAAACAAAAATCGTACTTATAAATAAACCCTCAATGGAAGCGTTAAAAATGTATTTATTTTGTATACCTACCGGTACTGATAATAACATTAAATCATTATCCCAACGTTCGAAGCCTCTTAGTAATGCAGTTTAATAATTTAACGGTAATTTTATTTAAAATTCTAACACCAATTTATTCTCGTGAAAAAAGTTATAAACTTCACAAATTCAAATATTCTTTATTCAATATAGGCTTCACAGTAGCACTTATCGAACGTCAAACACAAAATACAAAAAACAGACAGCACCCTAAGGGTCAGTTCATATCCGGCGGAAACGCACCGCGCACCATCGGCCGCGCAACGCCAGAACAAACAAACACGCAAAGAGATATCCAACCCCCCACACCTGACGCGCTAACGCAACATCAGTTGAGTGTGAAAGGCCGAACGCCCCACCACGCATCCGTCCGCCCCGGCGCCAAGCAACCGACCAAACGCGACGCGCCCCCCGCCGGAGATGAACCGACCCTAAATCGCCCACCCTTCACAATACTCTACAATATTAGTTTATGAACCTGCAATTTTGTTATCTTATAACCTTTATCACATAAAGCAAGTTTATTACCTTTAAAGGATATTTTCATAACAGCCTAGACTCAATTAATTACGATATTTTACTACACGGTGAGTCAATTTTTAACGGCTCGTTAAACTATTTATTATTTCCGAGAATTTCAAACTTTTTTCTCTGATATTTTCACATGTTCTATTTTATTTAGTTTATACATTTTTAACGGTGTCGGATCATTGAAGTATTAAAAACTTTTTATGCAAATATCAACATAAATAAGGAAAGATATTTCAGAGGAATTTTGGTCATCAATATTCCAATAATTTTTAATCTATGGTAATGTCTACATTGCTTTAGTAATTCCTGGTCTACATTTCTTTCTAACTTCGCAGTTACGTTCCATTCCACGCAAAAAGTCCTCCACAATAAAACCAATAATATTTTTTTGCAATAACATACAGTATTATTACGGTTATTAAACTAACTCTTCGCTCTTACAGTATATTTCCTTCAATATCCCTCTACCTATCCGTCATACACTGCGCCCTCGGCTACGTCCTTTATTTTCTGTGCCCCAAACATCCAAATCCCTCAAGGCTAGTCCATTATATGTAGCACTTACACTCATAAATAACATTATATCATTTGATGATACTTTAGATGTCTTCGCGACTACTGAGCTGACATTCCTTAGCACTGCTACTCGTTACCTAGAGTCTATTGTTACCCCTAGTACAATACCTTTTAATTAATTGTTAACTTGTATTAAGCTTTGCTATAAAATTGTTGTTTTTATTTTTATTTGTACATATAATTGTTTACATTTTTATATTATTTCTATTGTTTCTGTTTGTATTTATAATTGTGCTTGTCAGTATAATAATAATAATAATAATAATAATAATAATAATAATAATAATGTTTATTTATCAAAAAAATACAGATAAAAGCAACAAGAATTACAAGGTGTCAGATTATTACTAGTAGGTAGAACAAATTAACATTTTATTTCCTGTAAGTTGCAGAAATCTGTTCACAGTTATACAAACTCTGCCTCTTAAACTAGGGTAACCTGTATCTTAAGAGACAGTGTTCGGCTAAGAGATCTTATAATATGATTAATACAACAAAGTGAACTGTGTCGATCTACCCTTTACATGTTTTCCTTAACTGTCTGATAAGAAAGCGTGTATGCGTGTGTGTGTGTATGAGGGTGTGTGTGTGTGTGTGTGTGCGCGTGTGTACGCGTGTGTGTGTGTGTGTGTGCGTGCGTGTGCGTGTCTGTGTGTCTGTGTGAGTATGTTTAATTTGTTCTTTTTAAGTAGTTATGTTTTTTTTGTACAGACCTATAACTTGTGTGTGTGGTTTTAAGCTGTTAATTCAAGTTGGTTATTATAAATAAATAAATAAATAAATAAATAAATAAATAAATAAATAAATAAAGTATTAAAACATTATTACGCATCAGCCTTTGTTCTCCATGCCACGCCCATTTCGTACCGCAACGACCGCAACCCACGCACAAGTGCTACACGTTCGAAACAACATGGCTGACACATGAAAACCTCAGGCAAAATGTACTGGCGAATTGTCAAGTTAATAATACATTAAATATTTAAACCATCACAAATAAACTAGAACGCATGACGTCAATATTCGTTTTAAAATAATTTGTTCAAAAATTACTTCAAATTTATGCCAGAGGTTAACTGTGTAATTCTATACCACTGCATTACAAAATTGATACAATATGAAATGACAAACTGCATTGAAACTTATAGACACGATTAACGTTATTGTATAAACCTTTGTAGCCATTGCCAGCCAGTATTATCGGAGTGCTACGAAGCGCTACGAAGCGCAGCCATGAGCGCAACGTAGCACCACGTCACGACAGATCGCTACCCGCACTGAATGCACTGCGAGCCACACCGGCGCTCTACACAGGTTGAAGGTCATGTACCTATCGAGTACCCAAACACAAGGTCATGAGCAAAGGTCATCACATATCGCAGCAGGGTCGCTACTTCATTAAGGTATCGAATTTTGCACCACGCCTATATTGACCTACAAAATATTTATATCAAATTTATATTGGCGACGACACCGACATTTTTTACATCAAAACGCGTAGGATGGCATTTCAGCTGTTTTTACATCAAAATATCACGAATCACAATTTTTATTGGCTCGAAGCCAAAACCGTTGCTATTGTATTTGCCGAAATATACAAAATGATAGCGTATTCGCGGATAAAAAGATATTCTCGTTATTGCGCAACAACGTATTAGTAAACACAGGCACTGGCATAACGTCATTTCCACTGTCTCGTTTCAACATTAAACAATTTAAAGGAATACAAACGCACCTTGTACAAAATACAACGTCACCGACGGTCGCGACGTAATGCAATAACTAAATAGTCTAGCAGCCGGTAGCCGGGGTGCAAGGTCAACATACACTCGATACCACAACAGCTTATGTAACATAATGCACTTACGTAATTTGGTAAACACAGATGCGTGACTTTGAACTCCGACAAATATCGTTAATAATTTCGCAAAGCTTGAACACAGATCACTTGAATTCGCAAGAATAGAGATATTTTTACACAACAACTGTGGTAGAAAGCAGCCGATACCGTGGAAAACTGACGCACCGCTACGGAGCGACGAGTAAGGGCGATATTATTGTTCGGGAGGGAAGCGCGAGGCGCACGCGGCATTTAGAAGTCAAGGTCGGCTCGTGGGAGCTGCTCTGGCGGCCGGGCCTCCAAGGTCGCCAGGCACCCTTCGCCGCGCACCCCCCCCCCCCCCCCCTCACCCGCCTCAATCGATACTCAATTATGAAGGCGATACACTCTGCATCAGGATTCTGTCGTTAAAGCCAGGTAGCATTAAGGATAGACATTTTGAGTTGACTTATATATCAACCGTAAAACAATCCGATATTTTTACTTCATTTTTAATACATAGTTTCACTTCGTTGTTATTTATGAGTAACATTGCTGTTTAGTAACGTAGCTTAAAGCTGTCTTTGTAAACATGTGTTGTCAAGTTCAGAGTCTATGCGCGCCAACTTAGCGCGCGAAATGAAAAATCTGTGATTGACAAAAAGTGTCCAACTTTTTGAGCTGTTTAGTACTTCGTTGGTTTTTTAAGCTTTTAGAATTCGTGGAAATGTGTTTATGTTTCCAGGTTAAAACTGCTTCCGTTTCTAGGTACTTGAAATGTAGGGGTAAAAGCTTAAGTCCATTGACATTTATTTTATATAGCAGTCTTGTCTGAGACCTACATGTTATTTTCATTGAACATTTCCTGATTCACATCAATTTTTTTTTTACCATTGAGGTTTTTTTATGAAATGTGATAACTTGCAAAATCATTGCATATATATTTATGTTTTGTATTTGAATGCATAGGTCAGCTGGCACCGTTTACAGACACAGCATTACCATGTGTATTTCCCGGAAAATCCATGAAATTTTCAATGATTTTTCATGTAAAAACATATAAAATGGGTTTTCGAGGTCGAATAGGCCGCTGATGTCAAATAGACATTTATGTTGAGGTCGGCTTCCGGTCTCGCCGAACTGGAACATTATTTTATGTAGACTGATTAAAATTCAATATAAAACAAAACTTTAACTGCAGAAATAAATGTTGGGCAAATAAGGATTTGTAATTAATTTCAAAGTCAAAAGGATTTTCAGAATCCATATCAAGAATGAAATTTATGAATGTTTTTTTAATGAGTTGGTTTTTGTTTCTTGCGATTATAAATAAATTTTCAAGCCATCTGAAATCTATACGTATTCCTTACCCAATTATTAAATACACTGTTTATTCAGTATTGCGTACAGCTATTATTTCTGCATAGTTTACTCGCATAATTGAACTGGTTCAGATGTCATGTTCTCTCGACGAAGATGAAATCTGAGCCTCTAATTATCATGCACGAGTTCTAGTACATATTAGAATTTCCTAGAGAAGTTCAGTAGCTACACAAATTAAGTCTATAGCCCCTGGCTGTTTTAGAGAATCTTTGACTGGTTGTTGTCCCGTATATGATATTGCCTGTTTATTGGACTAAAATAAAATGTGTGAACGCAGCAAGATTTTTCGCAACCCCTTGCTTTTTTTTCAAACGTTGCGATTTACTACTGTGTGCGAAATATCTTTAATAAATTTAAACTATAGCGTATTCAAACATCTATATTCGTTTTCATATTCATCAATCATTGTTTGTTTCCCATATGTTTTCAAATATAGGTATATCCTTTATAAGCCACGATATTTTAATTGACGTATTTCCAATCAAGATGAATGGGCTTTAACAAAGCGAACCGTACCGCGGAATAAATTAAACAGTGGAATAAAATGGACCCATTTCAATTATTCGACATTGATGGAAATTTTGAATTATAAGTATACCTCGTTTTACAGTGATACTGATTTGACTTGGTGGTCTAGTGGTTGGCTGACCGGATGTAAAAAAAATATGTGCGAAATCGAAACCTAACCCAAAACATAAATGGCTTTTTGATATCTAGTAATCTTTCCCATTTTTACTAAGGCGAAATTCTCTGCTAATTACAAAAATTAGATTGAATTAAGAAATACCCATTAGGGGCTCACAGTTAAACTTTATTTCATTATTTAGAGGCTGAAATTAGAATGAAATAGAAAAGTGTGCAGTTCTAAAATAGTAAATGGAGAACTTTTAATCGTGACTTTGCAAAAGCCCAAATATAAATACAATGGTTATGAAAAAGTTTACTTTTATCGATTTAAATGCACTCATGACCTTGGTTAGTGTCGTTTGGATAAACAAGCTACTTTCGTCCTTGGTAAACAAAAAAAAAAACCTATAAGTAGTTGTATTGTATATGTATAGTTGCCTATGTTAGTGTTTGCGTGACAGTCCGCAAAACCCGTGCATTTCTCGCGAGGTCAGGTTTAATTTTAACGACGACGGCTAGTTTCACAAAGCGTTCACTTATTTTGTGTTTAAATTATGCTCGTGCTTTTGTGAGGTTAACGAATTAACGAGGTTTTTAACTTTTTACGTAAATACGTTTAAAGGTAGACTAGAACAAAACTTCCGGATGGTTTTTAAAATGGATGTCTGTTGTGTCCTCTTTTTTATTTTGTAATCAATTTTTGATCTTCGTGACAATTCTTTTGTAAACGAATTAATTTTCGATTTAATGGTTTGAATTTTAAGTAGTTAGTAATAATTTTAGTACCATTGACTTATTTCCATGATGGGACAGTCTGATAGTGAAACTTTGTAATCACTTCTAGTTAAGTGCCCGAGTTTGTGTTCAGTTCGTTTCTTGTAACAAATAGAACAACATATATTTGACAAGAATTTGACAAAATTCAGATGGTCATAGGATAAGGTAGATAGTGGAACACTTGAATGGCTTCTACTAAAGTTCCCGTGTTTGGACTTGTTGGATTTGTTGTAACGAGTACAATATATACCAACAAGCGATGATAAGGCTCTAAAGATGGCGCCAGAATGTAGGCAGGGGGACTCTTCAAAGGTTTCTAGTCAACCACTCGTGTTTAGGCTCTATTAGCATGTATGTAAGTTGAAGAGTATGATGATGGCTTTAAATGGTAGGTAGTTGAACTATTCGATGGTTTCTAGTAGCCTCAAATATTTAGGGTAGATATATTTTTAGTTTAGTTATCTAATGGTTAATGAAAGTGTTCTACTTTAATTAAATTATCATTAGATAAAGCCAGTATAATCAATCAGCACAGTTACCATCAGAGACGCCAATTTATTTCTTTTCATCCCCAAGAACTGTCAGCTGATATTTTTTGAAGTTAGTTTTATCGGCTCGAACATAATCAGCGGTATAATACTTTTAAAAAGTTCTTATCCCTTATTTGTGTATACTTTTAAGTTGTTAAAGTATAAAATTTTATGATTATCCACGACACATTATTTATTACTTATAAATAAATCATTTAACACTTAAAATACCAAATAGAGGACACTAAGAAAAATATTTTTTAACAGTTTAGCTTTTGAGTACGAGATATGTCCCTGCCGCTTTCTACAAACGAGACCTACGGCGACATCTGTTGGTATATCGTTGGATTTACACGAGTACGCGCGCTCACTTGCGGGTCGCAATTTCAAATTCCAGGTTGGAAGCCAGGTTTCCTAACGATGTCTTCTTTCAGTGTTCAAGTGGCGTTGTAGAATCACTAAAAAATAACCTAAATATTTAAAGAACAGACATCGGTACTAGTCTGAGATTTGCCAGCAATTTTGTGCATACGAAGTTATTAAACTTTATCTTGACAGATTCAATTTCACCACAAAGTTAAAACTCAAATAATAAATGTTTCAGCTTCAGTTCCTACAGATAAACAGTTCATGCGGTTTAGTAGGACATGCTTTTTTATACTCATGATCTATACAATTATTTTTAATAAATACCATACAATACCAATATTATATTTTAAAGATGAGATCTAAAATTGTAAGTAGCTAATTCGGTACAAAATGAATTATACATAATGTAAATTTGTCCCGGGTTTGGAAGGGTTCTGTAAATCGAAGCGACCCTCTCGTATCGATCCCGGCTGTCATGAGCCTGCCCCGGTAATGTTTTCCGGGTGAGTTGGTCCCTACCTTAGGGGATACACGAAGCGAGAGGGCTATTCGATATGTTAGGATTAGATTTCATGATTAGCTACTCTAATTATATTTAATGACCTTAGTGAGAATAACAAAGAAAACGTAAGTTAGAGATACAGACTTATTTTAAGTATTTTTAAGTAACAACTATCTATCAGTGACAATGATTTATAAACCAAAAGCTTTATTGAAAAACACTGATTCTGAAAATTACCGATTCATAAATATATCTATAAAAAATATATTGATGATGATTGATAAATTATACCCCGTGATTCCATATGGATCAAACTACTTGTGTAGATAATATATTCAAGCTTTAAAAATCTTTATAATATTCCTTCATATCAGAGTTTTGCGGTCACCTCCCAGCTTCATCTTCAGATCAGCTCCAAAGTAACATTATATTACAAATTCATCTCCCTCTAACATCGGGAAATAGGTCAAATACTTGTAAGATTTGGTTACCAACAGACAGACACCGGGTCAGGTGAATCTAAATAAAAGCTTTTAAAATTAACTAACATGCAAACGAAGTAAACCTATTTAGGTATGTAAGGCCTGTCAGTTGCAGAATATAAGTATATTTAGTACTAGCTGTGCCTGCAACTTCGTTCGCGTGGATGACGAAGCTTATCAATGAGTCTTTAAAAATTAAGGCTGCACACGCGACTGAAGCTTAAAAAATTGAGTAACTTCTCCCGTTTTCCCAACATTTCCATTCACTGCTCTGCTCCTATTGATTGTAGCGTGATGACAAGTATACTATAACCTGCCCAGGAGTATGAAGAATAATTGTACCAAGTTTCGTTAAATCCGTCGAGTAGTTTTTGTTTCTATAAGGAACATACAGACAGACAGACAAAAATTTTACTGATTGCATTTTTGGCATCAGTATCGATCACTAATCACCCCTGATAGTTATTTTGAAAATATATTTAATATACAGAATTGACCTTTCTACAGATTTATTATAAGCATAGATATAGATAAAAAGAATATAGATGTTTTTTTTTAAATATAGTGCTTATATCAAAGTAAGGAAAAGGTCGAATTTGGTCGTTCGAGATAAAGCGTGGATAATATGCTAAGTTATAATCCTAAGTTCAAGAGCAAAAATTACATAAATAATTACCGACTTCATTTGGTAAAAATGTCGGAACTAGCCCATTTACAGTTCTTGCTGTGATTCACTCCCATCCATGTCTATAGCTGGAATAACCCAAAAAGGTAAAATTTGGATCTAATCTTCGGATACCACATAGTGATAATCATCTTCATCAAACTCGGAGTCGATTTTTAGTATTTTTCATCATTCATTCATCATAATCATTATTTTTCATCAAAGATTATAATATAACCAACGTAGAGGAATTCATGATAAAAACCAATCATGTATGATGTAACAAAGGCGTTATGAGTGGATAACAACTATGACAATGTCAAATTACTAGCATTCTGGAATTTATAAACTGACGACGTCAATAAATACGAATATTTCATAAACGCAAATGCACTGTAAAAAATTCGAAACCACTTATTAATATTTTCTGAGTTTTTCTGTAAAAGGCAATTCTAAAACTAGAAGTTTATATATGTATAACATGCGCTCGATTTTTTGTTTCATTAAAACTTACCGACCATGCTTTTCATTAAGAAATAGTGTTACTAGATTGGGCTTTTCTAAACAACAAATATTAATAATAATAATATTCCGGGACAACTCACACACGGTTATCTGATCCCAAGCTAAGCAGAGCTTGTGTTATGGTAACCAGACAACTGATAAACATACTTATATATTTCTAAATACATACATATTATAGATAAATTACACCCAGACAACCAGAACAAATGATCGTGCTCATCACACAAACATTTGTCCTGGGTGGGAATCGAACCCACGACCTCCGGTATAGCAGTCAGGGTCACTAACCACTAGATCAACAGGCCTGTATATTGAAATAGACACATTATCACTTTCTCTACTTACGTAGAGTCAATTCCAGGAATTAATAATAATAATAATAATATTCCGGGACAACTCACACACGGTTATTTGATCCCAAGCTAAGCAGAGCTTGTGTCATGGTAACCAGACAACTGATAAACTTACTTATATATTTCTAAATACATACATATTATAGATAATCTACACCCAGACACAGAACAAATGATCGTGCTCATCACACAAAGATTTGTCCTGGGTGGGAATCGAACCCACGACCTCCGGTATAGCAGTCAGGGTCACTAACCACTAGACCAACAGGGCCGTCAATGAATTGAAAATGCAATTTGTAAAACTGAGCTATATGATTCCCAATAGGTCCGGATAATGTAAGTAACAGTAATGATACTTTAACTACTTGTTAAAACGGCTTATTTTTGCCCTCTCAACATAAAACCAATTCTATAATAAATTACTATGCTTTAAAAAAAAATTGTTTTTTTATTACTTAGGCTTAAATACTATCAACTACATCCATACTTACTTTAAAATGGGAATAATTTAGACACCAAAAATATTTTTAAGACTCTAAGCCTAAAGTTCCAAAATAGTAAGACGTCATCCAAAATACATTATTTGATCCCAGACTACTTTAATGTAAGACTAAAATTACATAATAATATAATATAGAAAATAATCATAAAATTACTAATATATACCTAATATTTAGTCTAAAGTATATTTTATAGGTCCATATATTTTTATGGCAGTCAATAATACGAAAAAATGGATTTATTTCATAATATTTTAGGAAACTTTATTTGGTCTATTTATCCATTTTGGTAACCGTTTAGATTTTTTTTGGTAGTAAAATAATTATTTTTGGGCGGTGTTTAAACACAAGCCCTTCAAAATTAAGCTATTTGTATAATGTTAAAATCCTTCGTGGAAATTAATAAATACTTCGACTAAAATCCGCGTTCTCTTGATCGGTTGGTGGAAAAATATGTCGATACTGTTTAGTAAAATTTTGGTATTTTATAAAATGTTAAAGATTTTCTTTGCAGCTGTGATAGACTGTTATTAAAACTTTAAAGATTGTATCATAAAAGCGTGTTATTATTAAACATTTTTTTAAACTCTTTTGGTTATATTTTCTTTCAGATTTTACCTAACAAAGTTACCTATTAATATCGTTATAAGTAGTATTGTTATAGAGTTAGTACTACCTACTTTTTATTAGCCAACTGACCATGTTTCCTTAAAAAACTTATTCTTCTTCTCTTTCACTCTTTAATGAATTAGATCGGTCGTAGTTACCGACTTCATTTCGTGAGTCTAAAAGGTAATCTTCGGAATATCTGCATAAAGGCCTCAATTTTATACTAGGTAGTGTTTCTGTGAATATTTGTGCGAGATTTAAGGCAGAGTTTCTAATCAGCGGGCACGCTTCCAACTGGGGGCTGCACCAGACCATCGTTGATTACTACCTACGTTTCTACGTTCGAAAAACGGGTGGATGCACTTGGCAGGCAGTTACGGATAAATTATAAGCTTCTGTATTCAACTTATTATTATACAGCTAGTTGTGATATCCCTCACTATGTTGGAGTAAAACTCCCGTACGTTCGATGTGTAAAATGAGTGTGAAACATTTTGTCCCACTGTTCTACCTTCACAAATGTAGGTCAGACATTTCCTGATTATTCATTCTACGGCACTTTCTTATGTATGGGTACTATGGGTAGTGTCTGTTTTGTAATAAATGAACACGCGGAAGCTATGTCTTGTGTTCACATGTTCAGTTGATGAATAGAAATGAATAGAATATTCTGTATTGTATACCTTTAGATGAAATACTGAGTGTGAATAGTGACGTAGTTTATTGGAGCGTACGATTTTAATCAGAAGGAAAAGTGAAAAGGCACCTTTCAGATCTAAAGATCTTTTTACCTTAAGAAACCGGTTTGAGCTTTGTGGTAGGTCTTTTTTTTTTGTGTAGATACTTTGAACTGAAGATGCTCCTTGAATTCAAGCAAAGGCTACAAGTTTCACTGATTGAAAACTTTTATACGCTGACACTCCTTTCAAACCAGAGAGCCTCTAATTTCTATCTTATAATTTTATTCTTGCACATTTGATGTTAAGACTGCGAGCTTAACTGAAAATATTTTTTTTCTAACACGTAGAAAAAAACAAAAGAAAGTACTTTTGAGATAGAAACATTGAAGAAGAAAGACGGGTATTTTATACTTCCATTAAAAATAAGCATGAAAAATTTCCACCGCATATCTCATATTGAAAAGAATTGATCCCTGATTTGTATGGTAGTCCAAATGAATATTGTAAAATTTTCGGTCTGCCTACAATTCTCGGAAAAAAACACATGGGCAATTCTCACCGTCACAAATCTCATTGTCACCTGCGTGGCCAATAATAATAATTGATTATTTTATAAACTTTTTGATTATTGGAACTATTAAAATGTAAAAACTTATGGCGCTGTTAATTTACTCTTCTTATAAAGAGCCATAAGTTTTTACCCACATAGGTACATTATATTTTCCATAAAGCGCTTATTATATTATTAATTTTACAGTAAATCTAAATAGGATCACTATTATTAGGAAGTTGAAACTAGTGATCACACTAGTCTAAATTGAATTTAAATTTGAACCGACCGCGACGCGACGGCTCGCAATCGTGAAAAAGAATTTCATTCAGAAGAACGTTACGGTGGCGCGCTATCTTTTAAAACCAACAACAGGTTAAACAGTGGGAACTGCAGACCACAAAGTGTACACATTGGACAACGAGGTTGATTACCTGTGCATTAAGTTTGGTAAGTATCGAAATATATTTAAAAGAAACTTCCAATTGAGAGTCCGACTACAGTATGTAAGGGTGTTACCACACCAATCGGTCGATAGTCGATCGATGCCATCGATCGACATCGGTCGACGTTGATCGATTGGTGTGGTAGCTTTAATTGACCGACGGATACCGGTCGACTAACCAATCGATCGATTGCCGGTCGATGCCATCGATCGACATCGGTCGACATTGATCGATTCTCGAGAAAATTCGAGTCTAGTAGAAACTATCGATCGACGTCGACCAATCCATTCTACCATCGATCGATGGCATCTATCGGCTATCGATCGATTGGTGTGGTAGAAACTATCGATCGACGTCGACTAATCCATTCTACCATCGATCGATGGCATCGATCGACTATCGATCGATTGGTGTGGTAACACCCTAAGAATGAAGTATTATCGTTCAAAGTTCATGGCGTTAAAATCGAGCAAAAAAATGAGTTTTCAACTGTCTTCTCATTACGGTTTATGACATACAAACGATGACAGACACAGACGGGTGGACGGAAGGCGGCGGAGGCTAAGATATAGATGTGTCGACTCAATTAGGCTACAAAAAGTCTATAAAAGATATCTACGATAATTTAGCTACAAATCGTAGCGTTGCGATTACTTACCTACTTCGTAAACAATAGGAAGTAGAGCGCGTGGAACCTTCCAATCGCACTAAATCGGAACCTAACTGTTCTAATTTTGATTGCATCTTTCGATTTCCTACGAATTATGTATTTAAGCGCTAACCCCAACCCCAGTTCTGCCGAACACATTAGTATTAAAGTCAGCTGTTTTTTTATGGTTGGTGGGTGATGTATCAAAACCAAAAAAAAATCTAGACGTGAGGAATTCTCGCCCCATAACCTGCTTTATTTTGTTTTCTAACAGTTTTGCACTGCAGGTATGTGATATTATCGCATTTCTGTGCTTGCACTTGGCAACTGTGCAACAATATTTTAAACGGCGCAAATTAGACCTAAATAATCTTTTTACTCAATTAAAACATGTAATACTAATTACAAACCTTTGCCCTCGAATCTCCTGGTAACATCTTTCAATATTAGCAACCACTATTCTTTGGGAATAACTTACCTATCCGTACTGTGATTGTAGTTTTTAAATTTTGACGGGCCTGTTGGTCTAGTGGTTAGTGACCTTGACTGCTATACCCGAGGTCGTGGGTTCGATTCCCACCCAGGACAAATGTTTGTGTGATGAGCACGATCACTAATCTCGTTCATGATAGCACTGCATCCTCTGTACCTACTGAGTACAACTTACTATTATTATTTGATTAGAGTAAGGTACCTATACACAGAGCGTGTTCTAGCAGATTATCAGCTTAGTCATCTAGAACATACGCACTCGATATGTACATAATTAAACGAACATTGATATTATAAACGGCCATCGGGAGCTACGATCTAGGCAGCTGTGGTAGTAGGGCGCGAATAACATGACATGATTGATGTGGTCAGGCAGGGTCAGGCTGAGCCGATGTCATTGATTGATGGCTATTATAACGTGATTGTATGGCACACGAACCGTCCCATATATGACTTCGTAATGACTCTTTTGCTGTTTCATTGCGTGGCAAAACACCGTACACTTAAACAATGTGTAAGTATCAATTAACTTCCTGAAATTCATTTGCTAAATTGAGAATGGTAATCCTAACTAGTCAGTGCTTATCATTGATCATGAGCTGCAAGGTGATCGTATCTATAATAATAAAATAATCCAGAATATAAACGTCCCACTGCTGGGCACAGGCCTCTTCCCATATAGAGAAGGCACGAGCATTGATCACCACGCTTGCTCTCTGCGGATTGGCGATTTCCGATCCCAAATTTTGGAATCCAGGTTTCCTCACGATGTTTTCCTTCACCGTTTGTCAGAAGTGTCTTAGAATAATTAAGAAAGTACATGTAACTTTGAAAAAGCCACATTGGTACTTGCCTGGGTTCGAACCTGCAACCTTGTGCAATACAAATCCGTTCATTGAACCGCTAGACCACCACGACATATTCGACGTATCTATAATGTTGATAATTATTTAACTAGACATATCCATCATAACGGAAAAAGTACCTGGTTAGGTACCTACACAAATATCAGGATCTGTTTCCCAGGCTGTAAAGAATCGCAAGCAGACAAATAGCGAACACTTCATTTATAAATCGGCCTAAATATCGTACGTTACTTAGAATTATAAAAAAGGCACTTAGCTATTGATTTGTTCCCCTATGTTACTCGCCAGCTACTTACGTGAAGAGCAAAGCCCATTTTTATCCAAACCATGTGCTCGTAAATTGGACAAAGTCCAAAAGTATGTAATGTAGGCATAGCTACAGCACATCTGTAGATTTTGATTAAAATCAGCTTAACTCGATATATATAATACTCGTTATTGGCCTTGAGTCTTAATTACTTAGGCCCATTTTAAGTTACCTACTATCAAAGCCAATGTGTGTATGCCTATGTATTTTTCTGCTAAATCTTTGCAATCGTTTGTCATCAAGCCCCAAAGATGTATAAATATGGCGGTTGACTAAACACACCCATATTTACGATACACCCAAAAGTTATAATAATATTGTATTGTAGTCTTATAGTTGGCTTGTGGGCTGTGGCTTTATTGTCACACAAGTTTATTTCAATCCTAATATTTTTGGTCTCTCGCTCCATTTGTTCCCAAGAGCAAGCATTGAACGTGCAAAGAGTACGCTAACATCGGATTTCGTATAGAAGCCATGGCACCAAATTCGTGAAACATGGCTATTTAGGGAATTTCGTGACTATAGCCGTCTCTTTTACTCCCCTCCTTTGGATGGCGTGAAAGCGTGAGACAAACAATACGCGTGTCCTTAATAATTTACTTATAATAAGGACACGCAGTTCGTAACCTACATTTACTAAACTGTGTTTTACGTCATGTGTTTACTAAATAAAATATGAAGATATAGTATTACATATATATACCTAGCTTTTTATTGTTTTTATACCTCTGTATTTTTTCATATTTTATAATTGTATTGCTATGGTACCTTTTATTAAGATAGCTGATTTCAATTTGAAGGCATTTTTATACATTAATATTATTTATTAAATACCTATGTAATTATAACTATTTTTTTTTAAAGCGCCTTTTTTAGTAACGTTTTAGCTATCCCACAGCTGGGCAAAGGTTTTAGCAAACATTAGTCAAATATGAAAGTAAGGCAGTATGAAACTTATTTTGATTTAAACACATTAATGACATTATTACATATTTAGCTCCATACTAGTATTTTCAAAAGAGGTTCTTATAACGATCGTTACTATTGTAAGAAAGCATAACACGCAAGCGGTTTTGTTCTGTAATTCTCGTGAACATATGTATCGATTAGCCTATAAGAACATCGCAGTAATTTTCACAGATAAAAAATACCCAACATAATTAGCAGATTAAAAAAATATAAATTGATGCAATAATTTTCGCAATTGACTTATGTAAAATTTTTTTGAAAACCCCAATTTCGGAATTCTACTACAGAAGTATTTTTTAAGACCTAAACTGTTTCAGCAAAACATTCAAAGAAAAAGTTTTCAAACTACATAACTCTTTGCAGAACTTTTTAAAACTGTAAAAAAGTGTTTACAACTTACTTCAATTGAGTCGCATCGTGTCGGCCGGCGAGTTCGGTGTGTCCGGCGGCAAGATGCTCGCCGCGTGCGTGTGTTTTACAACACGACACTTCTTAGATCGCACACTAGCCTGCGATCGCCTCTCTTGCTTGCGACAAGCGCGGCCACTCTCCGACGACTGTAACACTCGCACACTGCGGGACGGCGCGCGCACGCCGCTACCCCGCGCTCCCCGGCACATCCCCTAACCAACCTCTTTACCATCGATTCAACGTTTAGCCACTTTTTATTACCAAAACCAAAGCTGTCTTTGAATTGGGTTACTTAAGATTCATAAGTCGCCCAGCTATCCCTAGACTTGCAGGCAACAGCGCTGCAGCGTGGAGAAGCGGCGGCGAGCGGCGCGCGTCGCACTGCAGGAACGCGACAACATCAGAGTTACTTACTTCTTCTCTTGCTACTACCACCATCATGATTTGTATGCATTACTTGCACTGTCTGATGCTGTCGACATTATTTTAATTGCTTGAGAAAAGTTAGAAATCTTGTTAGTTACCCGGTCTCGTTATTGTAGGCAAGTCACGAAAGTCACGATAGACCGGTATTAAGTATAGGTTAGCCGGTAAACATTCAACGCTAAGCTACATCACTTAGTCTAAATCTAGGCGAAACACGATTCAATTATGTTGAAGTTATCCCTGAACAAGTAAAAGGAGTTAAATAATACAACGACAAAGTTAATTTTCATAGGAATTTTATTGAACACAAGAGCACACAAGTGCTGTAAAATACACTTAAAAGTAATGTCGTAAAAAGCTTAATTACAATGATATTCGTTCCTCGAGTTGAAGTAGCAATAATAATAGTTACAATTAAAGACATAATAACAAAAATGAATATCAACACAAATTATGAGAAAAAAACATGCCACACATAGTGTTGTCGATAACCGTAAAAACATTAATGAACAAAAAAGAGTGTTTTTTTTTCTTTTAAACAATTTCACAAAGTTTTATCTTTTTAAACTATTGCACAAAATGTAGTCCTCGAGAAAAAATAATTCAACACTTTCGGTATCAGTCAAATATCATAGCCTCACTATAACTATACTTAAACTACGATACAAAAGATAGATTTACATAGCTTTGGTAATATAAAGAAAGAATATTTTGCATTTCGTTACAAAATATCATTTATCATTGTGCATAAATTTATATTCGAAAAACGTTAGATTCTACTCGATTCTCATTACGTGAAAAGTGAATGGGATACAATTATGAAGATAGTATGATTTAACAATTACTTTGTAGACTGGATATATTGTGTGTATAGAATTTAGTGCCACAAAAGAGTACCTCATTGAGGGTGGGTGCGAGTGCACGTTGCTGCACCTAGGTATGTACGCAATAGCGGAGTGGCAATGGCACGGGCAGGACAGAGCGACCTATTTTCCCAGCACAATGTTTGACTCTTCAGCAAGAAATTTTTCTACAGCGCAAGTAACTATGTATGAAATTCATTCCATACTTTTCCCCACAATATAAGAGGCCTACTTTATTTAGTAATTAAAGGCTTTTTAATATTATATACGTATTCGGTTTATTTTTACGGCTGATTATAGAGGTAATGTATGAACTTCGTGAATAAAATTTACACATTTATTGGTACTATTTATTGGTTTAATATTTCCAATTCGAACATATTAGTTTTAAGATTTATCTACTAGGCACCATACGAGGTGTGTCATAACTATCATCTGGATTAAAAACGCGGACTGTTTGTATTAAATGCTTATTCTAGTAGTATAATTCAGGAACGAATCAAATTATATTCAAAATGACGATACTGTAAATAACGGCCTGACAGCATTTAAAGCGCTTCGACAGTTTTAAGCTGCATTCAGTGTAATAAATGCACGGCGACCCCGATATTTTCCACTACTCATTCAAAAAGAGCCGCAAAGGCAAAACATCCGAATATTTAAATTAGAATATAATTTGAAATTGGTAATATGTTTTTAATGTAATGAGATTCCTCTAAGTGCATAACAAAACTTTACACATAATTTTGAGGCCTTGCATTATAATCTACATAAAATTCACGTGACGATATTTTAGCTACTGTGTGACTAGGATTCGGTAGGCCTAAGTCTCAAATTCTTTAAAAGAGACTAAAAATGAGAAACACTGGCAAGGTGTCTATGGATATCACAAACTTCGTTTCAAACCTTGATAAAACGGACGTCATATGACATTTACATAACTTACTATTTTAATTATGATTACTTTTAAAAGATGGTGTTGCGAGTTTGTGTAAAGTAGAAATTTACACAACAAAATCTTTATATATAACAAATTAGTTCTAGTTATACGAGGCAATTAAGCTGGTAGCTGTTTTTATGTATTATCATGTGTGTCGCAGTGTTACCACAACAGACCTTAAACTAGCACCTAGATTTGCAACAATTTATGTATAAAACACACAAAGCTAGAGACCATTTAAAAACTGTATAAAAAGCCTTGACGAAGGACGCGCGGTCGCGGAGCTGTAGCCGGTAATCGCTTTAAAGGTGATTCTATAAACCGATTATTTCATTCGAACATCAATTGACAAATCTCGCTTTGCGGTAAAATTAGGATCGTAATTCATGGTAGAAATGGAAATTCGTTCATTAAAACTAACAACTTGATCGTTATCACCCTTATTGTTCTTACTTGTAAAGCGCATTAAATTGTATTACACACGCTACACGTAATACATAAAATAAAACACATATTAAATACTGAATAATTGTAAAAGATCGTTGAAATAGTTAAAGTGCGAATCGGGCGGCAAATTGTTCTTATTAAATTGTAATTGATAAGCAAATGGCAAATTTATATATGATAATAATGGCACAATACCTGTGTAACTAACGATATAAGTCTATTAACTACAGCATATTAATTTGTATTTTAATAAAATATTTTTTACACTTAGTTATTCATACTTTTTGTTCTTAAGAGTGTTCGTGTGATTCTCAATAAAAATATGCATTGAGGATTTTCTAATATTATTGATATTTTATATTAAACTGTACTTTAATCAAAAATCCAATTACTATTACTACCGTACGCATTGTTTTTGTTACAGACTAATCACTACGTTATAGCACCAAGCTAAAAACAACATTCAGTGAACGTCTAAATGAGATAATGTTAGCACTTCTAAAATTCATAATATATATGTATGTGTATGATATACTTACAATCACCGCTCTCCCTAACTGACGGAACCTGTTAACCGTCTAAAAACTATAACATTACAACACAGTTTTGCATGACGCCTGTGGCCAATTATTGAACGGCTAAGATAAAATTGCGCTTCATTTTTATTTGAGCAACACGAATTAGTGAGCTTGAGAAACAAAGTTTCGGTGCAAGATTACAATAAATTTAGATCTTATAGAACTATGGCTACTAAGCCATACACATACATAGTGTATAATTAGCAAAAAGGCGTATGGTGTATAAACGTACCTACCTAATGAAAAGTCGTTGTTACTATGTTCACATCACAAAATTCCAATTATTGAGCGACTTTAATATGACTTAAGCCCATATTGATACTTCTACGTAGACATTTAAAGATAAAGCTAATTAATTGTATTGCTAGCTAAATATATTGGCAAGTTAAGAGTTTAGCAATGTTCAAATCGACTCATTGAAGACTTTTTAGGTGATCCTAAAGTAATTTTTCTACAACACACGTTTAATATGTGAAGAACGTGATGTGAGTAATAAGTGGGTTTTAGAGAATCATTCCCAACCAAATTGAATTTATTATATATTTTAAATGTAACATACATCGCATAAAATCCATACGAACTTGTATTGTGCAATATTCCCAAATATGGGTTAACTTACGGACCGTCTCGGTTACTTTCGATCCAATTGAGACGCGGATAACACAGCTGCCAAACGGAATTGGAATAAACCTAATGAATTCGTCGGTGATATGGACACCCACTGAATCCAACAAACGGAAAGAGATTTCCACGAAACAGCAATATTAGCTGGACATCGTTATACGAAAATGAACGTGTAACTACAATTTATCGGATTAATCATTGCACTGTATGTATTTTCTATACTCCGTAAATACCTATTTGGCTGACCGTATAACTATTATTTCAATTCAATAAAGCGAAATTCAACAAAAATTCTAAAGTCTAAATATATATTAGAGTATTTGTTCTAAACAAAAACTGTCTTGATTTATCAAAACCATTTTCCTACAGTAATATACAAAATAGTTACTGTGCAGTACAGATCTATAAAGTTTAAAAAACAGCTCACCTGATTGTAAGTGATCTGTTAATCCAGTGTTATCGGAATGCAATGCCGGTTCTAAAGAGTTTGGGTTTCCGGATCTCCAACAAACACACACAATCGCGTTTAAAGGCTATTATCTGATGAACTTTGAACTTTGGAAAAAACTTCAAAAACCCTTTTAATAACCAGTCGTCAGCCTAATTCCAAAACGTGCTAACTCCTTTTTCACGTAGTTTATTGGACAAAGAATAAACTGAATAATATATATTAATTTAGTTACGTCGACAAGAGAGTGTTAATCAGTTTACACGATTATTAATTATAACATAGTGTCATGTTTAGATGAGTACATACAATTTCCTCGATAGCTAAAGCTTAATTATGCACACATTAAGCTTTTTATAACTAAAATACATGTTTGTTCTAAAAAGGCGTTATTACTTAAATAGGTAATATAATAAAAACATGCAATTGAACAAAGTGATCGCTATATACTAGTACAAAGGTACGTCGCGACTTTACTCAAAAGTCATGAGATTAGCCGGTAACGGCTTTACAATTTTGGTTGTTACATCTTCAATAACTCTTACCCACATCTTTGCAGCTATCTTGGATGCCGCCCTAAAACAAAAATACATCGTAAACGACAAATACTAAAAGCGTACTTAAATCGATTTGGCCTAGATTCCGAGTAAGTCCATATCAAAACTAAAACAATTCAACTAGTAACAAACCCAAGGTGTACCTATAAAGTTTTACGTTATAAATGTGATAAGAGGCACACAGACAAGCTGTCTACGACGAAAAGTAGGTCAAGGTTTTAATCTAGGATTAGTCAGACTACAATAAAATGTGAACTTGAGCTTGGTAACTCACTACTGTAACCTTACGTTACGTCGGCAGAGGTAATTTAACTCCATGGTTAATTAGTTACGAATGGACAATTTTATTGGTTATATCAAACGCGTAATGATGTTTTAACGAAAAATTGCTGTGTTCAAACGAAAACCTATTCACTGAGAGAGGAAACTGAAATCCAAAACAACGAGGTTCTTAAATATTTTTTTATAAATTGCCGCTTAAGTGCTTCAGACACAAATGCGGTCAAAAGTTCAGATTCTTTGGAAGAGTTCACGAGACGCCCCGGAGGTCGCAGTCGGAACTATCGACGAATTGCCGGCCGAACTGAGATCGCTGAACTGAATTGTGTAATTTTTCTACTCATTTTATAGTAGCGAAGCTAAATTAAGTGATTTTACGTCCATTATGCATGTATAAGCGACGTATTCAAAATACAGTGAAATTAACTGTGAATTTGAGGATGATATTTAAGACTATAAACATGGTCAAATATTGAGCATATACAAATAAAGTTATCTCATTGAAATGACGAACGGCATGACGGACTATTATACAAATGATTCATTAAAAAAATACTAATATTTTTGTTTTGAGATCTTGATGTCAAAATTACAAAAAAAAAACCTGTTACAGAAATTCGACTTACTTGAATTTGTAGAGGGTGCCTGTCCGATGATTGATCAGCTGAAAGGCGTCGGAATGGTCGCCATCAACCAACTTGCCGTACCAGCCGTCAAGGCAGAGAACCTTGCATTTCTCCTCGCGGAAGTCGCTTCGGTTCGTCCTACAACAACGTATTGTTATCGCTATAAAGCTATGAAGCTGGAAAATGCTAGCTATGCCTATTCACTCTTTTGTTTATAGCTTTTTCATAACTGTACTACTTTTTCCATCATGAAAGTTACAGTATTGGTACTAGAAATTATTGAAAATGCATATAACTTGAACAGCAAAATAAAAAATAAATAAATTTAAAAAATAAAAAAACCCGACTGCATATAAAACACTTTAAATTAAAACTGAAAAGTAAAAAACAAGTTCCATAAGTCTAGAAGTGATAGCAATGTTACTGTCACAGTCGGGACCCATAATGAATGATTTTAGTCTAGCTTTTTTATGCAGTCGGGTTTTTTTATTTTTTAAATTTATTTATTTTTTATTTAACACTTTTTAGTTAAAATCATAATCCATTTAGTGTGTTGTTAATACCCATATTGTAGCAAATATATATTTTTTATTTTTTTTTACCTCAATCTATGGCACCTCGTGGCCGCCATGTTGGTTTTTGTTTGACGTGACATATCTAAGAACACTTGGGTAATCGATACGAATCCAACGATACCCTAATTATCGAAATCCATTCGGCCGTTTAGAAGATATGAGGTAATAAAGAATATTACACACATACATACATACATACATACAAGATACGCGCGAAAAACATAACCCTTCTTGGCAGTCGGGTAATTAACTTCTCAAATTAAAAATCAAATATTAACAATCAAGTTTCAATCACGTTTCCATTACAGTTAGGAAATTCATTAGTCAGAACGCTTCTAAGAACATACATTATAGATCGGAACGTTCATGTAGTTTTGATACTAAAACTTTGCAAATTATTGAGTGAGTTTAATTATGGTAAAGCGAATTCAGAAACTTTCGTCCTAAGAGTTTGCTTGGAAAAGTATAAGCTGGTATCAAAAAATGACTTAATGTCACATATTCACATAATACACATAAACAAAAGATACAAAATAATATATACTTGATGTGTATAAAATTGTATAAATAAAAAAAATATATAACTCACCCTTTAAAAGATTTAGAAGCGTAGAATACAAGAATGTTTCCTGTAATTTGCAGCCAATAACGTTGCCACGACGATAACGAAATTTTCCTTCCATCTTTTAATATTGTCTTCCTTCTAACGAAACCCTGAAAGTCACACTGGATGACTTCAGCTTTCGATAGACCACTAAAACAGAAATTCTTTTGTTTTATTCATATTATGTTTCAAGCTAAAAGCATAAACAGTCATATATTTGACATACAACATTGGCACACAAGCTCCAGGTGCAAGTTTAAATTTACGGCATATTTATTAAACAATCAAAATTAGGAAATACGCTTTTTCCAAAATATATTTTAAAAAATTCCGAAACAGTAAGATTAAGTTCCTTACAAAGTATTATTTACAAGCCTATCAGACTTCTTCATAGTTGGAAGGTTACGACTTCCTGACCTTTCACAAAAAAATTCCGTCCGGCCTACACAACAATTCTCATTCAGAATATTACCGTCGGCTTCCCGAGTTTAATTAATAAGCAACCTTTAGACCAACTTCTAGCTCTATTGGTACTTTATAACATCGTTCATTAATTTCATAGAAACTATCGCAGAAATTCAATGCCAGGTCAGTTATGACGTAAAACACGAAACGTTTTCGTAAATGTTGAAACATGGGCTTTCTTTCCTAATGCTTTTCCACCTGCAGTGCTACCACCTATTGTCAAACAATAGTAGGAGCTATACTTAATTCTAATACACAGGATCAGATTTAAGGCTGAATTTAAATTGGAATGCTTCCCTTTTGAACACGAAATTACAGTAGAGTAATCCGTACAATCAATGGCACCGATGCACTTTTAATTGGCGCTTTACGTCATGAATGCTATCCCTCCGATCTATTCTATTGAGGGGACTCATCTGGTCAGCCGGTCTTATTGAGAGAAGCACTAGCAATGTTAACTGGGAATGACGAGTACAAATATATTAACTCTCATTTAGATAATATATAATTAATAGACGGGTATTTTAAAACATTAAAAATTTACAAGGAAGCGTGGGTCAAGAGTGGGAATTTGTCAAATTTTCACGTCACGCCGCGCCGCGCCGTATCAAAAATGGAAGCACACATTGACGTCACGCCAATATTCCATTCATTGTATTATTACTTTAAAGACAAAAGAAAAAATACTCGTCTAGTATTCTAAAAGATGGTAATTTTTTCCCTTATTCACGTAATCTGCACACATTGATCAAAGCAATGTATAACGACTTTACCAGTTATAAATGTGGGTGTACCTAAAGGATAACATACTAGGAATAGACATACCTGTGAGGCAGTGATTGAGACATTTTGCTTCCAGAAACGGAGCTAGGTGACTCCAACAAAGTGTCGTCAAGCAAGTTAACTGATCCAGCAGGCGTCTTGTTTTCCATTTTGTCGTCTGTATGACTCTTTCCAAATATACTGAAAGATAAGCACGGGCTTAATACATGCGAGCTTATTGGATACTAAGGAAGGATCTAAAATATTAAGATATCCAAACATACAAGCAACAGTCTTAATTTATATAATTATATTTAGTGAAGTCTTTCTTTTGGTGTTAGTTGATGAATATGATGTTATTTAATAAGCTTTTGATTAAGGAATTTTAATACTGGCAGTGTTTTAATTAAGTGTATTGAAATTTTCAGGATATAAAAATCACACTCATGTCAGGCCAATAAAGCCAGTAAAGAATGTTATCCTGAGTTTGTAACTTGGGTATGTATTGTGACAGGCTTATGACGCCTTAATTTAATTTCCTAAATTATGTTTGTGTTATTTGTATAGAAATAGTCAGAGTAATTACACAAGAAATTGTAATCAAGTTCACGTGGTGGTCTCGGAATAGGAAATATATTTTTATTTAGACTCTAAACCGATGATCAAGGTAAATACGCCACCTAACCATTAAATAGGCAAAAATTTTAAAAATGTTTATAAATAGGTATACCAAACCATGGCACCTACCATTCACTATTCAGCAGAAATAAAAAAAATACAGAATAGGAGAAAAAAACTAATTTCAATTCCAATTGCTTCAGTTTAGAAATAGATAAGATTAAACGAACGCTAAGTATTTTTGACTTGATTCACATCGCGGCGGAAATAACAAAACGGAAAGCTCGTTGTGTGCAAATCGAAGGAATGCATCTGCATTTCTCCCGTCCAACAGAAACTGTGAGAAACGGTAGCGAAGCGATCAGTTCTTTGCATTAAAATTTGCACTTAAAACAATGTACCCAAATAAACTTCATAAAGCAAACTTCACCTAAATAAAGTTTATTATTTTGTGCGCACAAATACATTCCCAATTCCGCGGCGGTGTGAATTAAGTCTTAGTCAAGTAGGCAATCTAATCAAATATTAAGCTGAACATTCAAGCAGGCACAACATTAATTTACATTAACAAACAGTTATGCTCAACACGAACCAGGCGCAGTGGAAATGGAGTGTTCAGTACAAAAAGCTGTGACATGCAAGCCTAAAAATAATAAGTTAACACTACATCTTCCGCCAGCGTCCAACAGACATAATCATCTTTAAAAGGATCGCTAAGGTGTAAAATCTAACCTAAATTAAATTAGAATTTCTTAAAATAGTTATTCTCTAAGAAATTATTAATGATATATTTTTACGCTAAAACATATCCAGGCTTATGCTTATTACTATTACTTTATTTATGGCTTAAAAAGCTTAGAATTTATGACCTATCGTGTATCCTCAGCATAAAATGTCCTCTTCGTGTATTTTTGATAGCCGTTATTCCTAATAAAAAACTAAAACTTTTTTGTAAGCTTTATACGAAAAGTGTTTAATTATTTCAAATCTCTACCACACAAAACTAGTACCTTCAGGGCTTTTTAATAAATCTTAAAAAATCATACGTCGGTATAAAAAACATTATGAACATTCTCTACGTACTGCATTTAATAATATAATAATAATAATAATATTTGAAATGTAAAGTTCAAGAAAAGTATGAATGATACAAGAACCTTTACGAACAACCATATTTCTGGGAATGAGTGTATTTTTAACGATCTAAAAATTAGTCATATTAAAGACGACATTTATTTTTAGTGGAGTTCGTTTAGATTTACTTCCTTTAAACTACTCTTTGAAAAACGTTACCTATCCATACCTAATATTTATTAATCAATAATTAAAATGACTTAAAATAACTCTTTAAAATACGCTTTCTATAAAGCAGTATTTAACAGCGGTAAGTATAACAGTTTTACGTCATCACAAAATTCATGGTGAAATGCAGAATTAGACTTTGTAGTTATGTCAGGTGCGGCGCAATCTGTAACAGAGATATGGAACACCACCATGTTTTCATCAATTCAGATGCAATTTTTTAGCAGCTGTCTTTATTTGTATATGAACTAGGTATGAGTAAATATAAATTGGGTTGGAGTAATAGACAACTAAAATAAGTTATATCTAAAATTTCATTTTGTTCATACGCTTGAAATAGTAACCATCAAGTATACAAGTTTCCGGATAAATTGCTCACGAAGACAATACAAAGAAATAAAATAGTGTTACGGCGCGTCCAATTTATCTTGCGCCCCATTGAAGTTCGCGCAGGGGCGTCTAAGTATAGTCGGGCCGCGGAAAACGAGGGCGGAAAAGTAGAACTCGTGTAAACGTTGCTGGCAATAAATGAAAACTAGTGACCGACCGAAACATGTTATTTTGCCGAAACCGAAACCGAAACCGAAGGTTCGGTTTCATTGTAGTTTCGGCCGAAACCGAAACCGAAACCGAACCTTTTATAAAAAAAAAAAAGTCCTTAAAAAGTCGAAAAAATGTTAGTAAACCCGTTTTTTTCTAAAATTAATATCTCGCCGACCTATAATTACAGGTCTACTTTCAAAGATTTATCACAATGAAATTTCTTAATAGTACACGCAACTAAGATGAATTTTAAACTTTAATGAAGCAGATACTTAATCTTGGCACTTACACCTTTAAAATTAAATATATTCGTCAACTATTAAAATAAAGCGTTAAATATAAACTATGACATGACGAATTCACAACAAAAACAAACTAAAATACTTGATCAAACTACTTACCATTATTCGCGGAACAAACACAACACGTATTGACACGTCTACACGAGCAAAGCGCACTGATTTAGGTAGTTGCCGGCGGAGTCAGGCGAGCGACGCCATATTGCCAGCCGTGCCGAGCGCGCCCGACGTTAGCCGAGCGCGACCCGAAGGTACGATGTTGCAAGTTTCGGCACGGCCGAAAGGTTCGGCCGTTTTTGGCCGAAACCGAAACTCGGGCCGAAACTTGATTTTTTGGCCGAAACTGGCCGAAACCGAAACCGAAACCGAAATTTCGGTCGGACACTAATGAAAACTGTCGGAACCACACAAATCCTTGCGGAAACATACGAAGGCCGTGGAGAAACGAATACTGAAAGTGCAGGACTTCATTATCTTTTTTCTTATTCCATTTTTAGTTGTGAAATGTATTTGACTTCAGAAAAATATATTGAAATGATTTCCAAGCGAAATAAGAATACGTCATATTAACTTTCTTATACAATTTTTCCATTCCTTTTTATTATTTAGCATAAGCCATTTGAAAAGGTTAATCTTAAACCGTAAAAAAAACGGTGTTTTATCTCGGCTTAAAAAATAAACGTCTTCGCTTTACTTTAACTGGATAAAAATTTACAGTCTTTTTATGCTGCTGCGAGTTTCTCCGATAAAATTAAGGCCAGAGTCGAGCGATAAAACTGGCGAGTTTTTCTGTCCTTCAGATAGGTCGAAACAAGTGACCTAGTTGGTCAATTGACCAGTAAGTACTTGCACAAAGGGTTGAAACGCATAAATAAGTTGCGCTTCGGTCAGCTATGCACGAGCCTTACTCGCCGTTCTCATTAGTCGAGTGCATTACTTCCAGTCGAAATTGACCGCGCTCTAGTAGGCACTCCATTTCAATTACACTCTAGTTGATTTTGTGTGGTGCCTATCTGAACTTTATTAGGCTATCGCTGAAATTACTAATTCTGAGTATAGGTTAACGCTAATCATGCCAGTTTAAGTTTTTAGAAGCGGGACTAATAGTAAATTGATTATTATTACCTATAAGATCATTTTAATCCTAGTTAGACCTAGTAACTGGACTATAAAGCGCTATAGTTTTTATTTTTGTTACTACACTTGACATGTTATGAGTAATCGGTTTTAGGTATCTATATTTATAATATTTTATGTAATAAGTACACAATCTTAGATAATCTTGTCATGTTTCTTAGGCACTTATTAATTTGATAATTAATATTTAACAACCCTTCAATCCACGCTGATTTATAATTAATTTTTCAATACTCAATATCCATAGCCAAACAAACTCCTTGACTTTTCTCAATGCTCTACTTGATAGAAAATTATTCATTTAAGAGCTTAACTCTTAACGGTGAAGCAAGGTGTATTTTAAAATAAACAAATAGTTCGTTTTAATATTGCAAAAGCAGCTTTACTGTAACTAATCTTTACGAAGAAAATAAAACTTTTAATCTAAAGAATCGTCAAGAAACAGTAGATTATGCAAACAATTTATCTCTATAATAAATATTCAAGTTTTTATTACTGTATAGTTTATCTTTTGTAAGCACGGATAAGTTTTAGTACATTTTAGGTTTCTTTTTTTAGTTTTTCGTATATTTATTATCATATTATTATGTATCTCTTTATATTCACGGGATATCTTCAGAAGAAGAAACCCGGTCCTTTGAAAGGCTTACGTGGGGATACAGATCCAACACAACAGAGTAAAGTTCTCAACAAAGCCGCAGCGGCTTTGTTGAGCTGAGAACTTTACTCTAATATGGGATGGGGCATCTACCAGAGGCCATTCATCCTTGCCCTATGGGAGAATAGACATGAACGGCCCAAGGTAGCTACAGAACTATTGTGAATTGTGGTGATAAAACTTGTCGTCCCGGAATATTATGTATATTATTATACACGCGGCTATATTCAAAACCAAAAAAAAAATTCATGTTGTTTGTCTAGGTACTTGGGCTTTTCACCTGTGTACATATTTCATAGAGGTAATAACTAGGTCAGTCCATTTGGTCGCACCGACTCAGCGATGTATCAGCGCTTTCCACTCAAACGAAACCAATAACTGCTTAACAAAACTCAACCAAACTGAGAAGGAGTTTTTAAATTCAAAAGGGACTTTAGTTATCTCTGTACAGGACACTAATAACAAATTACAAGTTATCTAACGCCGCTGGCATGTTCTAAAAATAAAAGCCCCGAAAATAAAAGATTAAAAAAAAAAAATCTAACGCCCTACATTACCAAAGCATCAGTTTTAAATACAAACTTAAATGAGCTCATCCTGCTAGGAACACTTTAAGCGATAAATCGGTCGATGACACAAATCTTAATGCAAGCGTTGGCCTAATAAAAGAGCTTAATACCTTACAAGTTACTAATATATAGGTACCATACTTTGAGCGAACTCTGACGAACGTGCAGTCAAGAAAACTTCTTGAAAAGCACTACCCCATCTAAAATATACATGAAGTGAATGTAGGGGGCATTAATGAGCAGCTACTTAGGAAACTAAATAGAACCTAACAATTTTTTTTTTTCCAAAACGCGTTTGACAGATTTGGCGTCGTCACAGGTGACTTATATGTAACGTACCAATTCTACGTAACGTACTACATAGACATACCTACGTACTGCATTATAAGATCTTTATGTAAAAAGTATTTTTTCATATTACACTACTATTGGGTAAGCGTATGTACAGCAAACTATAATAAATAATAATATATGTTTCCTTTTTACATAATGAGTCGTTTTAACATTCTATTGGGATGTACATTTTATGTTTTATTGTACAAGTATAGCAGTTTTAACTATCATCACCGATATAAAATTTAAAGAGGTACTACGAAAGCCATAAAACCACATCGGTCCATGAAACATTTTGTTATACGTTTTCTTAAAGATACTTGAATAGAATGGTTTTGTAGATAGCAAATAACAGCACTGTTTTGTTACAAACCCCACAGAAATGCAAGACTAAAATCGAAAACATATCACCGCTGAAAAGAGAATAATGTATCTTCGTATCACAGTTTGCACCCAAGGGGTGTCGTTAAATCGATCCGCACCCATCTTGGTGCAGGAAATTTATCGAATCATTGAACATCGTCGGGAAAAATATTATTTGGACTTTTTTGAGCCTTGAAAAAATAATATGCTGATTTTAAAAGCGAGAAGACGGTTTATTAAAAATGTTTTCACTACCTAGTAATAGTTAATAAGATAAGTCCTAAAAAATCCAAAAATTTTGAGTAATATATCATTATTCACTGGTAAATATGACCTTTTATTTATCTATCTTACAGAACTAATCTTTACAATAATCAGTTCCGTAAATATCGAGGATGATAATGATGATTGAAATAGCATTTCTCGATATATTTTGTAATTCCATTCGTATAAAAAATACAGTGAAGAGGTTTTGAAATTGCGGAAGTTCATGTCACGGCCACCAATCACGGCTTTGTTACTGGTAAACCATAAAAATTCGCTAAACTAAAGCAGCCAGAATACCAAAAGAACTATTCTTAAGTAAAAACAACTCTTTAATGTTCAAAAGTCATGTTCAACGTTTTATGTTGGTATTAATAACTTTCCGTTATTATAAAACTTGAACCGTGTAAGTTACGAAGTATTTTTTACCCCTTTATTCAAATTATGGAAACTTTATGCAGGATAAAGTTAATAATTATAAAGTTGGCTAACGTTCTTTGCAAAATAGAAAACTCTACATGTTTTTTTTTATAATTTTTGATGAGAATTTATTAGATAATGAACAAATTAGATTTTTATTTTAGTATCTATTATATTTTCTCTTCGGAGTAAATTTTTCCCAAGTTCCAAGTTTGAACACCTGCTTTATACATATATATATGTATAAATCATGTGTAAAAATATATATAAATGCAAGAATACGTGTCAATTTACCACACTTTATCATTTCACTAAGAGTTAGGGGCGATTTCACCAGTTACAATAAAAAGTGCTTTCCTAGTAGTGCTGCGTGATCTAGTTTAAAATATCAAATGGTTTTATCTAAGGTCATTCCAGTTTCAACTGATTTTTTTTTCTATTCTCGCACTAGATAATTAAATCTCAGTATCGCAGGATGTTTCACTGTCATTAATTGAATGTAACATAAGCAAATAACACCCCACACCAGAACCTTTAATTAAATTTAATTAATTGATCGCTTCTATATACATATGAAAAATTTAGATTCCCAAGATCGAATGCTGATTATTATTAGCATTATAAATAAATAATTATATTAGGTAGTAGTTGCAGGCCTAAGAAGACAGTCAGTTCAAAACATCACATTCATTACACAGGCAAGGCAGGGGAATTCGATCAAATAGCGTGCTGTCAGATATATATGAGAAATTTAATCATTTTTCAAAACATGCACTAACAAAACGAAATATTTTTCTGTAAAAATCGTGAACAATATAGGAACTGATTCAAGAACGCCATTGACGAACACACGCAAAAAATAGGATTATTAGATTTACCGTCGACTATAAAATTGTAAAATGACTGAACGCCACACTAAATAACATTTACAGATTTTTATTCCAATATGCAATACAAAATATTGATAGTTGGACATCACTTTACTCTTTTAACAACCTAATAATGCGTAAAAATATTATTATAATACAAAGCATCAAAAATAGGAATAATAAAACTAATTTGGCCTCTAGAAATACCTTCGAAACCTACGAATCACTCATTTACATATTAAATCAGCTAAGCTTTTGCAGGGTATGTAAAGTTGTTGCTTAACATAAGGACACCGCTAGGCATTCATAGCAGATTGCTAGAATATGAAGCTTACTTATGTGAGCCTACGTAATACCGCCTAATTGTAGATTTTGTGCCAGATAACACAAGAAAGTACGAACAGAAAACATGCTTTAAAATTACTTATATTTTCGTATTATTTTATTAAATATACATAATATCATTAACAGTCGTCGTCTACATAACATTACAACGCAAGCCTTTGAGTCCATTGACTAGGTAAAAACTCACCCAATACCGAAATTGACCTTGTGAAAATTTCTTGGCAAGCTCGCGCTACGAAACCTATGTACCAATCGTAAGAGAAAATACATGTTTACAACTATAAATAATTATCACTTAAGTCTATAGATAAAACATGATTATGTCTCAGGGATTCAGTGTTATATAATTTTGATCGTTTTCAAATTGCGTCAATTTATGTTCCAGGTTGTTTCTTCCAAACATCTAAAGTAAAATAAAAAGTGAAAGTGTAGAAAGAAACTATTAAAATTAAAAGTTTCGCATACTGAAAAATTAATACAAGTAACAAGTAAATAAATTAAAACATTATATATCGGTATAGGTTACTAACAACATGTTCAAGCTAGTTGAATTTGGGTATATCATAATCTTAGTAAAAAATAAATAAAAAGCAAACCATTAAGTCAAAAGTGGTTTTTAATATTCATATATTTGTTTACGGTAAGACCTTAACACTAGTCTAAACTAGTTCAAAGAGCGATTTAGTTTTTACTTCCATAAGAGATTTTTGGAGGTTTTCAAATTTCAGATATACAGCACTAAGATTTCATGGGTATCGAAACCAGGGCAAATAAGAAGAGTGATAAACATAAAACATAATATTAGTAGTACTCGTACCTAAACGTAGTCGTGTTTAAAATAGCTAGGTATCTATGAAAAACAGCAACTTCCTCTGGCTTTATTAGATCGATTGAATCTCCATTAACAAGTAACGTACTAGCTCAGCTCTGTATACATGTACGACTAAATTATGCATAAAATCCATTCTATTTCTAGTCGTTTATCACATACTTTTAAAGCAGCTTATTTGAAGACTTAGAACTGCACTGGTATTACTGATATAAGATAAGTAGAAAACCTACTTTACAATAAAATACATGTTAAGCAAAGACACCTTATATAATTTATAACAGTTTTGGTTTTTAATGCTGCACAAATTTATCATATCACAAAAAAAACATACAGTGAAATGATAGAGATATAATTAGATTAAAGTCGCCTAAATACGTTCCATGTAATATCACGATTTATCTTGTCAAATCAGGTTCCAATTTCACACTTGCTGTGTCTCTATGTGAACCAATTCCGTGCGATTTTGATTGGTTTCCGATCACAAAACGAAGTGACCTGATTCTCGAAACTACGTCCGTCTGTGTCTAAACGTATAGGCAAAAATAGGGTCAATGCATATTTTATTGCACCTTTACAATCTATCTAGTGCGTTCCAGAAAAAAGCAACTAGGAAAATAGCAATGAAAAAAATCTCTTTTAAATCCTATCGCATGTCTATTGTAAGTTAGATAATACCGCAGCGGAATACTTCTCCCATATCGTGACCAAACGAAAACGCATATGCAAACAACCGCAATCCCCGCGGCGTCACTTTGTAGCAGCCGCGGATTTCGCTCCACAAACAAAGTAATCTACATTTACTCATTTAGTAATTAAACATAACATATTGCGAGAAAGCGATACAAATTTAACGTTTTTAATTGTTGCATTGCAATGTTCTTTGCATTCACACAAAAATAACACTGAAAAACTAATAATTATAAAGAACCAAAAAAATTCAAAACAAGTGGATAGAATTAAAATCTTAAAACTAAAATATAGTAGTCGGGGGACAGTTCTGCGGGAAAATATCTTTATCGGTCTCCCGACTGCTATATTTTAGTTTTAAAATTTTAAGAGGAAAGGGGAGTGGACTTTTCTCCATACAAACGTTCTCGTCTGTTTTCTCGCTGGTTTCTGAACTTAAGGCTATAATTTTTTGCAGTAATACATATATGAACTAGATCTATGTCTATATATCCTTTTTTAAAATAAGTTATATTTAAAGAAACTAGAACCTTCTATAAAGTGCCGATTTTGACCGCAGTTTTCAGAGGCGTTTTTTTTTTCAAATTTGGCAACGATTATTGAAAAAAGGAAAAATAGAGGCACAGATTATTCTTATCTTATGCAATATAAATTGGTTAAGAATTGGGGGAGAAAATAGACGAGAGCCAAACCTCGATTTTTCGTCAGTTTTTCGGTCTGAGCTGCAGTTCAGTCCTTATCGCACGAATTTGAGGGCGGGGGGAATTAGAGCGACAGCAATACTTTCTACAAAAACCGAATTTTCAAAAGTCTCTCCGCTCCCCTTTCCTCTTAATTCTATCCACTTGTTTTGGATTTTTTAGTTCTTTTTAAACGAAGCAGGCGTTTTTAATTTTTTTTTTTATTTAATATTTTTAGTGAACAATACAAAAACATGACACAACACAAAAAAAAATCGTTCGTAACCCTTTGCAGGCGATTTCGACTCACACTTGACCATTTTTTAATGTCCACATAGCCTATGTCACTCGGGATAACTCAAAGCTTCTAATGATACCACAAACATTGAAATCAGTCAAGCCTTTTAGAAGTTATGGTGGAATAAAGAAACTCACAAACATACATACATACATACATACATACATACATACATGAACCCTGAAAACATAACACTCCTTTTTGGCCAGCAATTGTTATAGGTATCCAATAAAGCAAAGAAATAGAGTTTAATACTTGTTCATAATGTTATTTTGTTCCTATAAATACATATTTGGATTTTGCATAGAACTTGGCACTCATTTAGATCTTTTTGTGTATTGAACTTGGCTTTCCTTTATTACATTTATGTTTTTGGTGGGATATCATTACTTTTTTAAAGAAAACTAGGTAGGTATTGAGATTTAATGTTATTTCTTGCGTTTCCGCTGCATGGTGCCGCGCGCCGCCGAAAACACACCGTTGGCCGGTTGTTTAACGCGTATTACAAGTTTTATGTATAGGGATATCACATATTTTTTCACTTAAATTTATTTTTATATTTCTGTTATATAGAAGATATATTAATACATATATTGGGATAGTTTCAAATATCAGCTTGTAACGGTTCCAAGGCTACAATTAAAAAAAAAAACAAATTTTTGTATGGGAACCCCCCCTATTTTTTATTTTTTTTTTATTTTTAGACTTTTTCCTTCGCTTACACACAATTACCGAGCTGGATTCCAAATTTCATCTTTCTAGGTTATCTGGAAGTAGGTTAGGTTTAGGTACTATATGTCAGTCAGTCAGTGTTAAAATTTACGACTTTTTGACCTTCATATCTTTATAACCGTTTGAGCTAGCTTCATGAAATTTGGGCTTCTAGATGTCCTTATGGATATAATAAAACACACTTAGTTTTATGTGTTTACGTTAAAGATCTTTTGAGTTATGGAAGTATCAAAAGTGGCACCAAGTGGTTCGTGTGAATGATACACTTGGCACTGTCTAGCCAGTTTGCTTGAACTTGGCTTGACACGCGGCCGCGTGTCTAGATTAAAAAAAACCAGCCAAGTGTGAGTCGGACTCGGTCATGATGGGTTCCGTACATTTGAATGAGATTCAAGTCGTTAAAATAGAGGAAAATATTTCTAAAAACTATGGCTCTTTTATAAATTCTATTTCAACAAATTTTTGAAGCGAATTTAGCGGTTCGTTCTTTGTGAATGACAAGAGAAATCACGCCTGTATCCCCGAAGGGTTAGGCAGAGGTGTACCAATGTACACCAACAGTTCGCCCGGTATGTTTAGGTCCCATGTAATAGGGGGCGAGCCTATTGCCACTAACCGGGCACAAATCCAAACTCCGACCTGCTACTGAGAATTTCATAGAAAACCCCAATAACACCTTGGTCGACTTAGGAATCAAACCCAAGACCTCTAGCGTATCAGTCGCGCTTAGAACCACTAGGCCAACGAGGCAGTTCAGAGGCAAGAAATTCTAGCAATTAGGTTTTATGAAATGTAGCCCACTGACAGACAGGCAGAATGACGGACAGTGGAAGCTTAGTAACAGGGTCCCATTACACTTTTGGGGTAAGGATCCCTAAAACGAAACCTCAGATTTTACTTGCGCAATTCGAAAATTCGTAAAGTTTATGTTTATTCGCAAGAAACGTCGTACCATCTGAATAGCCTGTATTTAAAACATTTTTAAAAATAAATATCGAGGGAAACCAATCAAAAACATTATGACGAAACTTTCCAAACTTACAATTGTTTGGAAATATAAAGGACACGAAAGTTTCCCAAGTCACGTGGAGTTTTGGTTTAAAAGGGGGGTCCTTTGGGATTTTTGTCCAGAGTCTGACCTGCCTTGCTGTCGTCAAGATCTCTCCGGGAACTGGGAAGAAGTCTACTGAAGCAGTTGGAAGTATCTTCGTTACTCCTAAGTCCAGTCTTGAAGCAAGAGGAAGGCGGCAGCTGAGTCGCGGCAGTCTGCCAGCGAGCCAAGAGCTGGTGACGTCGCTCTCATCAAGTCAAGGTAATTTAATATTCCTATCGCAAAGATTTGCATTTAAACTCCATGTTTATGAAGGGAATGGACGATTGGCATTTGTTTTTGGATAGAAATACTCGTCACGTCGACAGTGAACCCGCCTCTTTGGTTGTCGGTTTCACTGGAACTTCAATCAATCGCGGTAATTTTTGCCTGTCGGGCAATTATAGTCCTCTTAATGTCTCAATAAAAATGTACTAATGGATTGTCACCAGTCCGTCTGTGTAAAAAGAGCTTTAGAAAATATGGCTCCATTGAAAGCGAAATAATCAAGCGATATATTATACTATATGTTGCGCTACATTGCGATTTTATTGCTAACTAACTCTGATTAATAAATGTGCAATCGCAACTGCTAAGCGAAGTTTAAATAATTTAATAAACATGCGCACCAAGTTAATTACAACTCCATGTTGAAAAACTAATTGTCTAATATCCTCACTTCACACACTAAAAGTTAATCGAAATTTTGAACAATGACCAGTTACATTTTCATGAACATAATTAATGCAGCACTTGAGTAAGGTCCAGAAATGAGAACTACTCATTTCTAAAGCAATAAGTTGGTCGCAATATCAAAGAAAGACGAAAAATTCTATTCAATGTTCGGTATTGATTACCTATCTAACAGTATACTAAGTATTATTGTATATAAAAAACGAGTTAAAGGTCATAATTAAAAAGCAGTGGTTACTAACTTTCTTATAATATAATTACACCTGACATCGTTATCTCAAACATATCCTGTCACAGAGCAACTCTAATCCTATTGCATACCTGAGTCTTGAATTTCAATAATTCAGTGCACCTCTCAATTTTGAGACGCGTTAACCCAGACACGTCAGGTCCTGAATAACTAATGAAGCTAAATAATTTAATGTAATTATTTATTTATTGGAAACCTGGATTCCAAAATTGGGATCTGAAATCGAAAAACCGCAAATGAGCAAGCGTGGTGATCAATGCTCGTGCCTTCTCTATATGGGAAGAGGCCTGTGCCTGTGCATGATCATTTGTTCTTGTGTAATTTATCTATAATATGTATGTATTTAGACATAATTAGACAAAATAAGACACAATCTCAGGAACTACTGGTTTGAATTGAACAATTCTTTTTGTGTTGGATAGTCCATTTATCGAGAAAGGCTTTAGGATATATAACATCACGCTGCGACCAACAGGAGCGAAGCAGCAATGAAAAATGTTGCAAAAACGGGGAAAATTTTTGATATTAGAAAGTTTCCGTTCCGTGCGCTGCGTAAACGGTTCGGGTTAGCCAAAATATATGTGTAAACAAATTGTTCCTCATTAAATGATCTAAAAAAATGTCCACGAAAGTATATGTCTATCTTTTAAGATTGACTCACTATAACCTTTTTATGGTAATCAAATTTGGTCGAAATTAATGCAATATTCTATTTATAAACATTTATTAATATTAAAATTTACTAAAAAATCATTTACGTAAAAATTCTAAAAAAAATGCAAACCTTAGTTCCATACCAATACAATACAGAAAAATCTATGAGTATGTAGTGTTACAACACAAAAGCATGACACAACACAAAAAAAAATCGTTCGGAACCCTTTGCAGGCGATTTCGACTCACACTGGACCATTTTTTAATGTCCATAACTGGATAACTCAAAGCTTCTAATGATACCACAAACATTGAAATCGGTCAAGCCTTTTAGAAGTTATGGTGGAATAAAGAAACTCACAAACCTACATACATACATACATACATGAACCCTGAAAACATAACACTCCTTTTTGGGCAGTCGTGTAAAAACTCACACTAGTGCTCCGTAGTGTGGTATTCAACGGAGCGGAATATTTAGGCTGGAAGTATTCTCTCCCTTTTTTAATATTGTATTGTACATTTCCAGCCTGTATCCGACTACATAAGCAGCTTATTGCTATAAGCAGCTGATGGTATGGCGGCTTATATTTGCAATTTAAAGTTTCCCTTTTAATGAAACTTTTAATTATATGTATGAAGGGCCGGAAAACGTACACCCGTTGTTAAATTAGGTAGCAGTACGAGCCTTAAAGTATATAATATATTATATTATCACAAATGATAGCTTGTAATAGTATTATTTGGTTATATAATATAATAATAATAATCCAGCCTTTAAACGTCCCACTGCTGGGCACAGGCCTCTTCCCATATAGAGAAGGCACGAGCATTGATCACCACGCTTGCTCTCTGCGGATTGGCGATTTCAGATCCCAAATTGTGGAATCCAGGTTTCCTCACGATGTTTTCCTTCACCGTTTGTCAGAAGTTTCTTAGAATAATTAAGAAAGTACATATAACTTTGAAAAAGCCACATTGGTACTTGCCTGGGTTTGAACCTGCAACCTTGTGCATACAAATCCGTACATTAAACCGCTAGGCCACCACGACACGATATTTTGGTTATAATATTTAGTAATTCAATTTTAATAATACAGTAGATTTTAGTTTTATAAAAAAACCTAGTAGTTTGGAACTAGAGCATGAACGGAAAGAGAACCCTATTTGTAATGTTGCGTTATTGTGGAACGACTGTAAAATCTGGATTGCAAGATCTTTTTTTGAAAATTATGTTAGAGCATAACATTTATAAAACTTATCATTTGTTTATGGATTGCTGTTAAAATTATCACAATTTTTGTACATTCTTCGCTACTAGGGATATCTTTTCGCATAGACTCTACTGCCTAATTGTCGACCGCTCAAAAAGATAAAAAAGTAAATAGTATTCTTAAATACTTACAGGAAATTACTTTCAAGTAATTTAGTCCTACATATATAATCCTAATTCCTAATTTATATACCTATTTTTATAATCTACTATTAAAAAATTCTTCTATATTTACGAAGGGTAGTCGAAGTTCTAGTAAATCGCACGAGGTGTTAGCTAACCCTAACTTCTAAGTTCATGGACAATTTTTAAAGGACATTCTTACAGCTAAGTGTTAGTTTCCGGCATCAACGCGAGTTCGCAATCGAAGAACTCCATTACCGGAAGCTCTTTATTGCGCCAGAGTAGTTCTACCCCCCTGCGCCTATTGAAGAGGCACGTGGAACTAGGACGTGCATTTTCTTTGTTATTTATATTAATGTTGCATACTTCGGTAAGTCTACTACCTAAGGCTGGTTATGGTAGGCCCAGGTGGGCGTTATGGGCCATAGTCACTCCTAACCCTACACGCTCATACACCCAGGGCACGGAACCTGCTTGCGCGTATTACGTTTACCGCGCCTACTTTCAGAGCTTTTTTTTCACAGAACTAAGGTTATTCTCCAGCACTGACAATTCTAATTCAGTTTTTGTCAACTAATAAACCCGTAATGTACTATGAATTTGCACATTTTTATAGGTAGTTATAACGTGACTCCTACAATGTAGCAAGTGTTAATTGATTGCTCTATAAGTAAACAGTAATTTTGCAGATGGTTTGCAATTTGCAACATTAGACAAGCCTAACTAGAATATAAAACGTGAAAAGAGTACAAAGCGAAGCACTACACGTATTATATTAATAAAACTGTTATTTGTAAGTTATAATACTGTCAGAGAAAATAAGGTAAAAGTAATTAGCCTTTTCATAAGAAAGAAAAGTGAAACACATTTTTATAAAAGACCATACAAAATTAATTAAAATATAAAAGAGCGGCTTTGCGAGCGCTCCTAGCATTTACTTAATTACAACGTTGACGTGGAAAATATAATAGCACAGCTTCCTTTATTATAGCGTTCTGCCATGATAAAGGAAGCCATTCTAGACACATATTGTTGTGCATGATTCGTAACTACAAAATTCTTAAGTGATCAGATTACAGATTCAAAATTTTAATATTAGCACGAGTCATTTTTACTATACTTTTCGTCGAATCGATCATTGTACCTTATTTTTTCGTTCTGTTTATATTTCAGAGGTAAGGGCTACGAACAAGCTGTAAATTGTGCATAGGGGGTTAAGCCGCGTTTGGCTGGGTGACGTTGATGGGACAACATACCAAAAAAAGATTGAGCCCTTCATATCTCGAAAAGAACCTTTACAGTCCGTATGCGCCTGATATTTTTCCGGTTAAGTTTGATTGCTGTCCCATAAGACTATGAGAGTGAATTCATATAGAGCGAGCATTATGAAAATGATCAGCTATTTGACTTAACCTACTCTTCATTGTTATAAGGAACCGCAGATTTAATTTATCTTTTACGGCATTTGCATGGCTATCTATATATATATCATCTGCCACAAGACTTTGATTATTTACCTATTATTCTCTACAAATAGATACCTTGATCAAAAAGTGTCATATTATTTCTTATTCTGATAATAGAAATAGCCATTTTTATGACTCCAAACATACAGGTCTACTAAATCTAATTTTTATTTTAACTACAAATGTTACCCTTATCATGTTCCTTGGATGCAAGATTAATAACGAGCAATACTTTAAGAAATGATATTTTAAAAGTAAAAATTTTTATTTTGTTGCCATATTCTGAAATACGAAGACATTTGGCAGACAAACTACTCGATCATACAGAAGTTATCATAGAGGTAGCCGAAAAAGGTTTTCGTCGAAATAAAAAAGCTAGCCAGTATAATGAAAAACTAAAACTTTATTAAGAGAAACCTGTTTGCAGAAAGCAAAAAAAAAACAATAATATACCCAATACATATACCGAATATAATGTTTCAATGAAAAGATTAAAATTAATTTTTCAGCATATCCAATTCAAATTAGGATTCTACGAGGTAGCATGAGTGTTAACTGTATGAAATATTAGACGACACAAATTGTTATGATGAAGATGGAATTAGTTTGACTTACTTGGAGCCGAGTGACCGGCACTTTCTGTGTGTGGGTATGAACTTGCCCTGGTGGCAGGACCCGTGTAGACGCAGAGAGCCGGTGCCAAGCTTGTGCGATGGCGAGACGTTGGCGGTGGCCGACGCGCCCTGGGTGATCACCTCCTTGACGGACTCCTTGGAGCCAGCGCAGCTCCCAACCGGCGAGGGTGGCTCCAATTTCAGCGATAATCTGAAATTACAAATAAATTAATAAAGATGTCGACAACACAAAATGTTATGTGGATAATAAAATTTCGCATAAACAGTACATCTAAATAGGTCTTCTACTTAATTTAACGCCAAAATGTATTATGTAACATTTAAAACCACAAATATATCTTTTACTTTCTGCCCTTTTCCCAACTTATTTGGGGTGGGCGCAGAGTTAAAAATGTTAAGACCTTTAAATTGCGGAAACTTTTAAAGGCGAATTATGTGACATTTATATAATCAGCTGTTCAGATTTGCAATTTATAAATAGACAGCCACACTAAGTTCAGAGTTACTTTTCTCCATAGCCAAAAATGAATTGTTTTTTCAAGCTTTTAATGTCTTGAATTTTACATGATGAAGTAACAACAGCATTCGCTCCATAAACAAGAATACAATATTTATGCAAATATTAGTGAAAACACCCTGTAATTGTCCCACTGCAAGGCAAAGAGCTCTTCACAAATGTATGTCTCAATATTTGTATCTCTCATACAAATATTGAAAGTTAGATAAATACATAATAAAAAATATTAGAGAAAACATTTTTTTATGAAAGTGTAGAAGTTAATTCTGAAGTAATTTAATAAAAAAATGAGTCAGTAACATAAAAAAATATCGCTACAAACAAACAAATCGCAAATGCTATCAAAATATTCAAAGTTATTCGCAATGCTTTGCTTACCCTATGAGTTATAACCGCGCAAATAACTTAACTCGCTGAGGCTCGACGAGTTACTGATGCCGGGACGGACGGACTCGGCTTTATTTAACAAAATTACGTTCAAGTGCGTAATTCTATGATATGAAGATTGACGGATGCATCGAGCATACCTCGGTAAGTGACAATAGCAATAATAGCCGGTAGGGTACGAAGCGGGCTTTGTTGAAGATTGAACCATTTATATGTGCATTCTAAAGCTATTTGTGGTACACTCAATAGATTTATTATACGAAACATGTTCTACTTCTTCGTCTTTGTAAACTGGATCCAATTGTAATATTTCGCATAGCAAATTATCGCAACGCTAAAGTGAACCTACATTTTATCAGTGACAAAAAGAGAGATGTCATAAATTGAATGAGCTTATTAGTGTATCTGTCGTATAGTTAACCAATTTTGATACATTTTCTTTGTTTCAGTTGTTAATTTAAAAATAAATGTTGATTGTTTGTCGTTCAGCTCTTTGTTATATTTAAATATGGTTCTTTATTAGATCCCAAAGGACTTCCTGGGCAAAAGCTTTTTATTATATCCTCTTCTCTTATATCTTCTTCCAAACCTCTCTGTTTGCACAGCAGTGGGATTTCATATATACAAAAATGATTTTCCACCAGAACAATTTTTGCAGTAAAAATCAGTCATCAATACATAATTATATCCTGTTAGTTCATAAGTTCAATGTAGCCCCAAACCAGGGATGTTATGGATATATAATTTCGGATCCGGATATGGATATGGATATTGGTAAAATGTAATATCGGTTTCGGTTACGGTTATGGATATTAAATTATTTCGGATTATCCGATAGTTTCGGTTACGGATATGGATGTCGTAGTGACGTAGGTGTCGCATTCCAGCGGAGTGCACAGTTAATTCGTACGAGTGTAGTATTTAGTTAGACTCCGCCCTATCCGAAACTATCCAAAACTTTTATTTCGGATTCGGTTACGGTTACGGATATTTTTTTAATTCGGATATCCGATAGTTTCGGTTACGGATATGGATATCCATAACAACACTGCCCCAAACCAAGATTTATTAAAATCAGTGGTATGGTTCAGTCGCAAAAGCATAACAGGCAGCACTTTCGCACTTACAAAACTAGTATAACCCCAGTTTCTAAAAGGCTGATCAATTTAATATTTTGCCAATTCAACCGATTACTACTCTGATTGGCTGACCAAAATACTACCAATCACGATGCTTAACGTGAGTAGTTAATCAAGTAACTTTAAGTCAATTACTTTATATATATATATATTATATTCTGTCTTATGTTCACTGCATAAATATATAACTATTAAGAACTGTTAACTGTAAGTCAAATGTTTAACGAGCGCTTTTCCCGCCGACAAACTGACACACTGTTTGGTGGGTTTAATTACTTTGTAATGATGTTTAAACCAACAAATGCCTTAATTATTATTATTATTATTAGTAGTTAACTAACTTTTGCGTTGATCAACGTTTCAGAAACCAGGGGCAAATATATTACTTTCTATGAGATAATCTTATATATAAAATTCTCGGGTCACAATGTTAGTTACCATACTCCTCCGAAACGGCTTGACCGATTTTTATGAAATTGAAACGCATGCCGGGTACTGCTAGTACTAGTATAGATATAACATAGTATTAAACAATACTTACTTGTACTGATCATCCTCCAGAAACTTCTGCAGCTCCTCAATATAGCGGACGCTGTTCAAGAAGTTGGCCACATGGAGTACAGGAACGATGTCGTACTCCGAAGTCTGGTACTTCTCAAGAGCTTTCAATACGACCGCCATCTTGGTAACGCGGTGAGGCGAGCCGGCCGGGTGCGCGATATCGATGTAGACCAGGTCCGTCAAGAATATACCTGCAACAAAATTAGTTGTTAGGATTTTTTAATTATATAATCTAAACTTGCCTTCTCTATATGAGAAGAGGCCTGTGCCCAGCATTGGTACGTTTATAGGCTGGTATCATTATTATATATTATATCTGCAGTTTTTACTCGAGATATTTACAATAATATAAAAACTTAACTATATGTACACTTAAAATAAGAAAAACAAAGGAAACTAAAAACTAAATAAACTTAAAGTAAACACTAAAATAGGGCATCAAAAAATTCATCCACAATTACATTATTTTGTTACTATAAAATACGTATTGGCTGGCCTGTTGGTCTAGCGGTTAGTGACCCTGACTGCAAAACGGGAGGTTGGTTCGATATCCACCCAGGACAATTATTTTTATAAACGATATGTATTTAGAATAATATTATCAGCCGTAGTACAGGCTCTGTCTAGTTTGTGATGAAATGGCCATGTGTGAGTGGTCTCAAGATATATTATATAACTAGCTGTGCCTGCGACTTCGTTCGCGTGGATGACGAAACTTATCAATGAGTTTTTAACCGCAAAATTAAGTTTGTTTTTTATTGTTTATACTTTTCCGGGATAAAAACTACCCAGTGTGGTGCCCAGGATAATGAAGAATAATTTTTACCAAGTTTAATCGTAATCGAACCGGTAGTTTTAGCGTGATACCTGAACAAACAGACAGACAACTTTTATTTTTTCACGCTTTTGGTATCGGTGTCGGTCTAGTAACACCCATTTATTTTTTTTGATATTTTCAATGTACAGTATTTTCACTTTTACAAATTTATTATAAGTATAGATAATTGTTATGAAATAGCAAAACAATGGAACCATGTCGTTGAATCTGTGCGAACAGAGACCCGTCTTTGCGTTATATTAAAATAATCCCATTAAACAATTATAAAGACGGCATCTGAAAACAGTATGTTGCAACATATTTTTATAAATATGATTGTAGTGGCACTATAATGACGCAAAAGTGTCGTCAACATACCAAATACGGTAATTCAATATAATAACGCCCTCAAATTTAACGACGGTTCTTTTCCGCATAGTTTTCAGCATAATTGGTCCACACAGAAACATACTTATATTTCAATGAATTATTCGAATTTTACAATAATACTTACATCATTAAAATTATTGCCCCTTTTTCCCGATACATAACATTATTTGCTCTACATTGATGTTTAATATATCTTATATATAAAATTCTCGTGTCACAATGAAATTCTCGTGTCATAATGTTAGTTACGTCCTCCGAAACGGCTTGACCGATTTTTATGAAATTTTATATGCATATTCAGTAGGTCTGAGAATCGGCTACTATCTATTTTTCATACCCCTAAGTGGTAGTAGGTAGGTAGTATGCAGGTAGGTAGTAGGTAGGTAGTAGGCAGGTGCTAGGTAGAAAAAATTGCATTGCAACGCATGCTAATGGTACAGCTAGTTATTCTATAACTATTTATCTGTATAAACTATATGCATATTGTATTGTATAGTATTTCGATAGAATACTCTGGAACAGCCAGTTGTATAACCTATGACCATTGGAGTTACGTATTGTGTTATTGTATGCACTCGCTGCAATGTGCATGTCCGTGGACCTCCTTTGTGCCTATTGTGGGACTATTAAGGAGATCACGCCACCTTTATCAGTGCAAACTAGCCAACGGAAAGACCAGTTATATGCCATGTATAGGTAGACTAACATTATTCTATTTCAATCAAACAGTATCTTCTACACAGTATGTATTCTATTCAAAACTTGAAATACAATAATTACTATAGAGGTTCTCTTTTTTATTAACACGCTTTTATTAGCTTCACTTGCATGTATGTAACCGACTCCTTTGGACTCGATTTTGACCCACTTTAAACGGACAGATTTAATTCAAACTTTGTACACTTATCAAGAATCAGCGACAATATAATAATTTCATAGGTTTATATAATTATCCTGATTAGGATCACCAGGATTAAATAAATAAATAAAAAAAAACAATAAAAAAAAATTAAGTCCACAAAGCAATACGTTTGAATTCAGACAACACGTATTGCTGCTAGGACTAAAAAGTGAAAAATAAATACACTTCTCATCAAAAAAATCGAAACACTTTCGTTTTTATTGTTTTTGTCCTAATTTTTTACAAAAGAGAATTAATTCTATGAAAAAAAAAACATTATTGTGTAGCTGGCAGTTTGGTCATTACAGTAAGAAGAAAAAAATCAAAATTCGAAATTAGAATTTCATTTGTTTATCCTATAAATGAAATTAATCACTGTTTTGAGACAAATGTCTATTTAGGGTTGGAGTACGTTTCTCGTTTAAAAACTAAAAATAAGCGCTTGTCTTTAAACTTTTTGTTTCTTATTTCATTTACTGTGACTTTGAGACGTCTGAAAAAACTTTTTTTTCTAAAACATATGGATACTTCGCCCGCAGAAGCCGCCCAAGTGGTGGCATTGCTGGATTCTGGACTTAGTCAGCGTGTTGTGGCTGCAAGATTGCATCTAAGCTTATCATCTGTTCATAGAGTCTACAAACGCTATCGGGAGACTGGTTCGTTCACACGCCTTTCATGATCTGGCAGGAATCGGGTCACTTCTGAGCGAGATGATCGATTTATTGTAACAACTTCTTTACGAAATCGACGCCTTAACGCTTTTCAACTGCAGCAGCAGCTTCGCGTTGTACGAAGAGTAGCTGTAAGTGACTCTACAATAAGAAGAAGGTTGAAGGAACGCGGATTGGCACCGCATAAGCCAGCGAATGGGCCGAAATTAACTGCAGACCATCGAAGAGCGCGCCTTAACTTTGCACGCGAGCACCTAACTTGGTCATACCTTCAGTGGAGCAAAGTACTGTTTTCTGATGAGTGTAAAATTATGCTGTATGGTAACGACGGAAGGAACAAGGTCTACAGAAGAGATGGAGAATGCTTTGCACAATGCTGCATTGAAGAAAAGGTCAGCTATGGTGGCGGTTCGTGGACGGTTTGGGGAGGAATCAGCGCCGACGGTAAGACAGAACTTGCCTTTGTGTCTGGGCCACGGCTGCCTGCACTAAACTCTCTTCGGTACATCGAACAGTGTCTTGAACCTCATGTGATGCCCTATGCACATTTTATTGGCAACGACTTCATATTCATGCACGACAATGCTAGAGCTCACACCGCGGGCGTCGTACGAGATTATCTTACCGAAGTCGGTATCTCCATTATGGTATGGCCAGCAAGAAGCCCGGACATGAATCCCATTGAACATCTATGGGATGAATTAAAGAGACGAATTCGAGCAAGAGATCCAGCCCCAGAAACACTTAGCCAGCTGCAAAATGCAATCCAAGAGGAATGGGATAATATACCACAACATGTGATCGTGACTCTCATCCGATCGATGAAGAACCGTATGGAAGCAGTAATAAGAGCTCGCGGAGGGAATACAAGTTATTAAATAAACGTTTCTTACATTTTTTTTTCATTTACGCGTGTTGTTTTACCCATTTCCTTCATATTCCATACAGGGTAAAAATTACTCATTATACAAAATACGAAACCTATGAAGACTTAATTTGAATTTAGAACATTAACATTAGGATTTAAAAACCTCATACTACTCACTATTAAATGACATTTTACATTTATTCCTAAATATACACATTTTTCTGATAATCCTTATCAAATCATAAACTGCGAGGTGTTTCGATTTTTTTGATGAGAAGTGTATAATAGTATATAACTAGTATTATTGTGAAAAAGCGTGGGGTGCTCTGTGCCATATTTTTTCGACTATCGAGCAACCCACGCTTTTTCACAATAATACTTGTGTTTTTTGTTCATTACCAATTTCAGCTTACATTAGGAATTATTTTTCACTTTTTTTAGTTAGAAGTACTTTAAAAGCGTGTTTTTTAGTTTTTTTTTTAACTATATTTATCTAGCCTATGTTTTATCCCTTTTCTTGGCAAAGGCCTCCCTTTTCTTCTTCCAAATCTGTCTGTTTTTTGGTCATTTCTGTCAACGTGAAATTCCCATTATTTATGTAAAAACCAAATATTGATTCATCTCTATTAATAGTTAAAACCTTGACCAGAGGAAATAGGAAAGGGATGCCTTTGCCCTGCTGAGACTTGATCAATAACATATTGTGTTTCCCACGATTTCTTGTAACAATATTCAAACGTTATCTAGTAGAAAATGTACCCACAAATAGGTTCGTAATAGTGTCTATTTAAAATTATGGTTATGACGAAAATAAATGGTCTAATTAAATAAGAACAATGTATTCTTTATCAGACAAACTGACAACGTTCGTGTTGACCGTTGCTCTGAGAGATAAGCAATCGACGAGTCATCTAAACGAGCCCACAGATAAATTACTAACCAATATTCATTTTTAGCGCCCATAAGTATGTATGTGCCTACTTATCTACTGGACGATATATATTGTATAGAGTAGATGTCCCCCGAGACTTCGTCAGCGTATTGTCTAACGGAGTCTTCAAGTTCCCGCGGAAAACTCATTATTTTCCTAAAGTCTGCTAGCAAGTCTTATTAGAATCATCAAGCATTATTTATTAGTATAAATGGGGAAATGCACAGTTAAACCATTTCTCGGCTGCACTGCACTAGGTAGTTAACCTTGAACAGATCTTGTTGTTCCTATCATAACAATAATTGAAGCAGCATACTGAAAAAGCTGCTAACTGTATAGTGCAGCCTCGGTTGAAGTGAAAAATAGAAAATCAAGAGGCTATGTTTGGAAACTGTCTAGCTGACCTAACTTACGCTAATAGACTGCCATTATAGTCGCAGAAATGAGGTAAAAGTTGGTAACTGGAGAGGCTATGTACCGTTTTCAGATAAATAAATGATGTGTTTTAATGTTTTTTTCGTTCACTACTGTTCGGAAAACTATGAAATACACACACAGGACAATTTTTTCTTTACACCCAGTATGACTTAAAACTTAAAGGTTGAGTTCTAATTACGATGTGCGAATAAACTTACCGAGATACGGGATACAAGGCAGTTGAATACATTTCAAATATTCCCGTAACGCAGTCCAATTATCCTTTTCACCAAAGAGTTCGGCAAGTTTATCAAACTGTTGTTTGTCCTTTTTAGATAAGCACGCCCATGTTTTTGTCAACCTGTAAGTAGACAAAACAATATAATATAAATGTATTTTAGATACAATAACATGTAGTTTTTGATAACTGATAGATTTATTAACTGATTTTAAAAGGAGGAGGATTCTCAATTCGACGATTTGTTTATTTTTTGTGCTATATATCTTCATCAGTTAATTGTGGACCGATTTAAAGTTGTTTTTGTTTCAGATAGGGTATACCGTATACGTCAGAGGTGGTCCCAAATAAATTTAATTGAAGTCAGCGATTTTTTTTACATTTATGTGTACTTAATTACATTTCTTACCTATAGATACTTGCACTATGCAATGCCGCAATAACAGCAAACAAAGAATGTAAATTATTAAGCTCATGCAACTTCTTCGCCACTTTTATGAAATGTGCCAATGTTTCTGCTCGAGCTTTAGGCGATTGACCGTTCAATATTTCTTGCACCGTCCAAAAACTGACCTGTAAATAAAATAGAAGAAGATTAACATCTTATCTAATCTCGTCTGGTTAATATAATTAGATAAACCAGCTATTCATAGCATTGTCCTATGGCAATAACTAGGAAACTCGACAATAAAACATGAATTAGAACCCCAAATATTGGGTTTAAATACAACACCAGACTAGGTACAACATATCAACATTTATAACGACTTTTTGACCACTGGTAGGTACAGTTCCTCTTTAGTCAGTGAAAATAACATACAAACTTAGAGATTCTGATATATTACACAATGAATGATGTTTATTTTGTTTTCTGTAGGTAATCAATACCATTTTTGAGAGCTATAAACGTAAACATACAGAATAAAGAAAATAAAGAAATAATTTGTCCTTTTAATGTCTTGTATCTTACATAATTATGTGAAAAACTCATCAACTTACCCTGTTAAACCTTTTAGTGAAAGCTACCACATTGGGTGCAACCGTCAACTTATTTAGTTTGTTCCATCCGCAAGTAGTCAACTCTTCTGGTTTGATAGCTTTAAAGCAAGGCAGGTCGAGAAGCGTGAGTTGGTTAGCGATATCTTCTGGCGTGATCCGCAGTGCTGAGCAGACTATGTCGTCCCAGGATTGGTTGATAGATGATGCCGGGGGCAGGCTACTTGTCTTATATTGGTAAACAGGATCATGTTGCCGGCTAGTACCGTTATCTCCATGGCTGTGCATTAAATACATAACATTTTGTTATATTGACATTGCTAATAGTAATTAGTAATTATAAACATGAGTATAAACAAAAACCTTAATGAATCATTAATTATTGACAAAGGGACATAAGGATTTATTGTTATAATAGATACATATTGTTAAGCTTAAAATATGTCTATTAAAAGTTACTTTCATTTGTTTCAATAAATATTTGATGTTCTTAGATCATCAGACAGCAAATATTGTTTAAGATTTTGTTGTTGTGAACATTTTGGCATTTTGTTTACAGAGATATAAATACGATCTAGTCTGAAAATGGAATGGTATGCTACTCATGATATCATGTTACTGCAATGGCCAATATGCATCTTCATGAGAACAACATTTAATGACAATCTAAATTATGATTTATTGATATAACTTATCTGTTCATGGCCACTATTACACCAATTGATTACTAAATACATAACATAAAACAGTAAGAGATCAGAATAACTAAAAAAAAGAGAAGTTAATTAAGTGCCATAAACATAATACAAATTTATCTCATTGTTAACAATAACAAATGCAGATATAATGTTAATTAACGATGTCTCCTCATTATAAACATTTCAATATAGTCCTAAAGTACAGCGGGGCTATTTAAAAACCTCTGTGTAATCTCAATGAACTGGAGAGTCAACTATGTTTTAAATATCTTCAAAACAAAATATAATAGATACACAGTATAATAGATACACAGTAAATAGTCATCTGAACAAAAAATCTCCTCACAAGACATTGACTGACTCCCAAAATAACAAAAAATTGCAAAAGGTTAGACACACTGTACACTGATTTATGAAGAGAGCATCAAAATAAGTTAACCATCTGTTCTCATCTTAAAATATTTTGGTTGTTTTGACATTCGATTTAATATCAAATACCATTGTTATGCCTTTACGAAGGTAAATTTAAATGAATGGGTGTAAATAAATCTATTATCATCAACTCAGCATACTTCGGTCCACTCCTAGACATATTCCTTAAGTTGTGTAATAACATAGGTTGGTTTCATATCAAGTCTGACACAGGTACCATTTTCAGGAACCTATAGATTTAAAATAAATTTAAGTAAAAATCTTACCCATAATTGTAGTAACAAGCACAGTCATCCTTAGTAAAAGTCTTTTGGCTGTTCATAGGAATGTTAGCTGACTTCTTATTACTCTGTTTACATGATGACTTGTTTTCAAGTGGCCAGTTTTCTTCATCTTCATGCTAAAACATAACAGTTCAAAATAATTATGATGATTATACCATCACTATTATGATACTAAGATGTGTTGATAATTCAAATGACTTTCTCAGTATTGTTTCCAGATAAAAGTACAATACATTCAGTGGAACTGGACACAATAATATGGATATAGTAGTGTATGATGTTATGGTAATATAGTGGAAATAGTTACTGAGATCAGACTGATATATACAAGCTTTCAGTTTCATCGAAAACTAAGACAGAGGACAATGTTCATGAACATTTGCATCTATCTCAAAAGTATCTTGTAGCTCTTCTTGAATTTGCTTACTAACAATGACCATACTGTATATAGCAATAACGCTGTGTATAATAAATAATCCAATATAATACAGTACATTTACATTATACACAAATAGTGACTTGTAAGATAATACTAAGTAACTGTTGATTAATACATTTGTCTTCTAGACTCCAATACAGTGTGAGACACATGTATCATAATTATATGCTATGTAACTAAATGTAACATTGTGCATAGTTGGGTGTCATAGCATGTCTGTATTAATATCGGTCTAAAAAAAAAGGAAGATACTATAATACAAGACATTTATATGAAATCAGGCTGATATCACCCTACTACAAACCTACAAAGAAGCAAATGTTTCTTTTAGGCTAAGCATATTTTTTTGTTTCAGGTTTTTATGACTCTACTTTCTCAATAGAGACAGCTTTCAATCTGCACTGCTTTCGCTGCTAAAGTATGACATACAACATACAATTTATCTTAGAAAATAAACCAAACATGACAACAACCATTGTTGAGTGGCACACAGACTAGCACAGATCCCCAGTTCAATCACCGGATGGGTCAAAGTAAAGGATATATAATTTGTCTACATTGTCTCGGGTCTGGGTGTTTGTGATGGCTTAGTTGTCTCTGAATTCCACAAAAGTGTTTAGCTACTTTGGACTCAAATAAATGTATACAATACCACACTACATATCGATGCCTTAGTTCACAAGACTAAGATGTGATGTTATCCACATCTAGTTATCTATTATTCAATTATCGTAGATTTACTTTATTTGTTTGAAATGTTCTGCCTAAGGACACTAAGCCTTGTGTGAGTTATATTATTTGTACACTACATAAATTGTACACATAGATAAGAAAACAAACAGTCACAGAAAAACTAAATGAATCAAAGAATTTCCTACTATTCAAGTTTGTGATGATGAAATATTTAATATAGGAAAAAGTAGAATACCTCAACTATCCTGAGGACAGCTAAACTTTCACTCAAAATATCTCGCGGCATATTGGCCTTTTTGCAGCATTTATCTACTGAAATAGAAAAATATAAATTACATAAAATACATCATGCTATAAACCATTTCATATCATTGGTGTTTGGAGTGATAGATATAATACACCCACTCAATAAGACGTAATTTGTAATGTACAGTGTAGGTACAGGGTGTTAGATAAACAGTGTGCTCAACACATTATGATATAACACAATGAAATACTTTAACAAAAGTCAATAATTATCCACAATCCAATTCAAAGTAAAGTACCCAAAATTATTAATAGGAAAACTAAAATTTACTTTTGATATCATATTCCAGAAACCAACGTACATAAATCAATGAATTTTAATGCAACAGTTCTGAGATTAAATTAAGGGTCCTTAGACTATGAGCCTGACCTTTATAATTATCATTTTGTTTGTCTACCAGAAAAAATAAGTACATCACAACATTTAAAGAAATAATTAATACAGCTTACCATCGCATTTGCGTTTATAAATCAATAACTCAAACCGCCAATTAATAAGTCTACACAGCAATTTTCAATACTCAATAAAATATAGATATGTACTACAATCTAATCGTACAGGCTAGGGCAAATTGCAAATATAACAGCAATGTTGCCATATAAAAATATGGAACGGAAAATGTCAACGAGCAGCTTTTGGCAGCAGCATTTCAGTTTCAAATCAATGGTTTCAAACTATTGTTATAGGCAGGGCAGAGGCAGCAACAACGTAAACCCATAGTATATTATTCACTTATTTTGGAGGTACGATCTGGCAAAACATGATACAAAAAGTTTTTTTTATTGAAACTGTTGGTTTTTTTTTAAAGATTGTTATTACAATTATTACATGTGTATATTGTGTACTCATATAACCAGTCTCGGATCCATGCCTGGGAGGGAAATAAGTCAAACAAGGATAGCATCACATTAACAAAAAAAATATGGTTTATTGAAACTTTACAATTTACACAATCTAAGGGAGCGTCCACATCTGACGAACGAGCATTACACGAGCAGCTCGCGAGCTGCTCGTTTAATGCTCGTTCATCAGTTCTTGATGTGGACGCACCCTAAGGTTCACTTGGTTTTGAAGGACATAGGATATCTGAAGCACTATGCGCTCTGACTGCTTCAAGCTGTTTGCATAGTAAAGTATGGCTACCTACGGGATCCTATGAGCTTGAATTCGTATCACGTGACACGTGACACATGAGACTGGTCGGCAGCTCGTGCACTGTGCAGCTCGTGCAGCTTGTGTACGTTGATCACAGACAAACTGCTCAAGTAGTTCGTGTATGTGCGGCCTAAAGGTTTTAATAAATAAAGAAAAACCATACGATCATTACAGTAGAATAGGTTTGAACCCTTTGGTGTTTTAAATGTAATTTAAAACCTAAGAGAAAATATAGTGCTAGACTATGTACTAGGCATAAATCAGTTTACTCTAGCTACACTTTGTCTTAGTTCATTTCGTGGGTTGTTGTTGTTGTGGTCCTAAGGCACCCCGCTGGTGCAGAGGGCCCCAACAAGTCTTACTCCAAGCCGGCCGGTCCCACGCGATTCTTCGAGCGTCTTCCCATTTGAGTTCTTCCTTCCTGAGCTCCTTGTCCACCGATCTCCTTCACGTGTGTACTGGCCGTCCGCGTCTTCGCCTACCCTCCGGTTGCCACTCAAAGGCGATTTCAGCAGCATTACCATCTTCCCTCCGGATAGTGTTGCCCTTAGAGTAATTAGTAATTTCTCTAAGGTGTGGCCAATCCACTTCCATTTCGTGGGTTACCAGGAGAAAAATGTTTATATTCGTTTTGTTTGACATTTCTGACAGATGATTAACCTTAATAATTCGCCATTGTTGAACATTAGTGAATAATTAAGGGGTAGGCACTAAAAAGGAAACCTTGTACAAATTGTACCCTTTTAACTTAAACATGGCTAAACCAGTTGATCTAGAACTCAAAAAAGCTTTCGTTGAATTGCATCAGAAAATGCTGGAGACAAGTGAAAAAATTCAGATTATTGATTCTCAAATAGATGTGCTAAAGCGTGTCATGCAACATGTAGATATAACACAGCGAGAAATTAGTACATTCCCAGCTGCTACTAAAACATATGAATCCGTCGGCAGAATGTTCCTCCTCACCAATTTAAGCGAAGTCAAGAACAACCTCAAAATCAGAGAATCGATGCTTACGACTCGTACAACAGAATTAGAAAAGAGTAAACAGCATTTAGAGAAGAATCTGAAAGAGAGTGAAGACAACATTCGGGAAATGGTAAAACAAAAAAAGGAACAGAAATCTGACTAATCTGTTGAATTTGTCTTATTGAAAATGTTGGCACTCCAGTTCTAAGACACTTCATATATTATATAAAATGATTAATATAAAAAGAGTATTATATTTTATTCAGTCTTATGCGTTCTTTTAACTATGTAATGATTTTGCATTGTAACAATAATAATTCTTTTTAACTTAAGCTTATTTAATGTTTCTGCCGATTTAGATGTTAATACAATAAAACTTTTATACTTCAATGTAGACTTTTATTTGCCACTGCATAACAAAAAGGTTAGTTACCTTTGTGATGTGTAGGTATTAACTGTAATTATTATTTTGTTAACTCATATTTTTACTAGTGTAGTCTGTGCCTACAACTAATAGGTCACAGGCATTGGAATAAATGATTAACTTATTTAAAATAAATAAATAGTATATTTTTTAATTTCTTAATTAATCTAATTAAATTTACATGAAAAATAAAAATTGCACCTGTAATGATGACTATAATATTAGCAAGGTTGGTGTATATTGCTTAGAATCCTGCCAAAAAAGATTTTACTTCTTGGTACCAAGTAGTAGTGTAAAACAAATTTCAAGCAGTTAGCTTTAAAGTCCAGTGAAGTAGTCAAGGAATGCACTCATTTACTGTGGTAGACCTCTTCTGAAAAATGGCGGTCAGCTATATCTAAAATGGTGGGGAATAAAAAGGAGTAGATAGGTAAATTAGATAAAATAAACAACATTCACCATTTCCTGCTATCTAGAAAGACAAAAAAATACTAATATAAAAGAAATTCAAGTTCGGCAGTCAGGAGTGGGGTCCACTACAATGCTGGTTTAATTTCTTATTATGTCAGAAACTTTAATATTTGCCTCTTTCATTATATGTTCAGATTTTGCAATAGGTCTGTTAATTAACAATGAACTAGCTGAACCTCAAAGTGCCGCCCACGGTCTTTCTGTTTCCGTAAGACAAAATTCCATCTTCAGTGGATCACAAATTTAGTCCCAAAAAATGTTCAGGTAGGAAGGTATAAGCTATTCCTTATTTTTAGTCTAGACTTACACAGAGAAATGACCCCTGAGTTTATTACTTCTTCTACTTAGGGTAGTCAATTAGAAAACGTCCAAGCTTAAAATCAATGTGTAATTGTATATCGTATTTTCATATTAAACAACTTTATTTTTGTTTTGATCTTTAATTTCAGTCAGCTACCAGTAAAATGTTAACAAAATCAGTCCAGCCATTTTAAAGATTAGCCGAAACAAACAGACACTCCTGAGTTTTAGGCATAGGTATCATGCAAATAAGTCTGCACACTGTATAGGTATATTCGTGAGTAAAGGCTTTTTACACGACTGCCCAAAAAGGAGTGTTATGTTTTCAGGGTTCATGTATGTAGGTATGTATGTATGTATGTATGTATGTTTGTGAGTTTCTTTATTCCACCATAACTTCTAAAAGGCTTGACCGATTTCAATGTTTGTGGTATCATTAGAAGCTTTGAGTCATAGAGAAAAGTAAATAAGTAGGGTATAGAGAGACCTCTCGTGGCTAAAACGTGTCGCCCTAGCAAGCGAGCGACCTCTGGTGTTGTTATTCCTAAACTAACGTACACAGTACACACACATACGCAATCCTATTTTCTTTGTGTGAGTGATGCTACAGTAGCGGCCTCTGGTGGTTGCTATTATAAACTACCGTATACGTTTACACACACATACGTAATTTGATTTTCTTTGTATGTATTAAATAAAACCCACTAATTCATTTTAATACTGTAAAGTTTATTAAATTATTTTTACAAGTCTTAAAGCTAGTATAACTTAATAATAATAGGACAATTTAGTTATTCTTACAATGTTAAAAAACATAAATTAAGAATCAATCATAACATCTATAAAAATATGAACTAATATAATAACATAAAGCAACATCAGTATAAAGGAAAATATTATAAACCATATAGGGCACAAGTAATAACAATCATTATTGCACAATTATTCGTTTGCTAACAATGTTATAAAACCTTAATTATAAATCATCAAACATAACATCTATAAAAATATGAACTAATATAATAACATAAAGCAACATCAGTATGAAGGAAAAAAATTATAAACCATATAGGGCACAAGTAATAACAACCATTATTGCACAATTATTCATTTGCTAACAATGTTATAAAACCTTATTTATAAATCATCAAACATAAAATTTTTATGAACTAACATAATGACATAAAGCAACATCAGGGGCCCGATGCCGCTATTTTAAGTCAGTGAGTGGTAGGTTAATAAACGTTCCAGTGTACTTGTTTTTGTGCCTAATTTTCGTATTCAGATAATTTTAGTTTACAAATGTACATTTAACTGCCTCGTTGGCCTAGTGGTTCTAAGCGGGACTGCTACGCTAGAGGTCTTGGGTTCGATTCCCAAGTCGACCAAGGTGTTATTGGGTTTTTCTATGAAATTCTCAGTAGCAGGTCGGAGTTTGGATTAGTGCCCGGTTAGTGGCAATAGGCTCGCCCCCTATTACATGGGACCTAAACATACCGGCGAACTGTGGGTGTACATTGGTACACCTCTGCCTAACCCTTCGGGGATACAGGCGTGATAGTATGTTATGTTATATGTTATGTTACAAATGTACACCTACTAGCCACTGTTGTCATTGTAGGATTGCAAGTGACTGTTCTTATCTGTATACGAAAATTAGGCACAATAACAAGTACACTGGAACGTTAATTAACCCGCCACTCACTGACTTAAAATAGCGGCATCGGGCCCCAGTACGTAGGAACAAATGATGAACCATATAGGGCGCAAGGAATAACAATCATTTGTAATTATTTGTTTGCTAACAATGTTATAAAACATCAAACATAACATCTATAATTATGAACTAATATAATCACAAAGCAACATCAGTATGTAGGAAAACAATAATTTACTATAATTATGTATTTTTTTTTGTTATTTCACAAGTCGCTCTAAAGCTAGTATAAATGAACACTATAGACCCTCTGGGGCAATATTCACACGAAACTTTTATGAATTATACACCGAACACTTCTCGTTCAACCACTTTATCGATTTTAAAAAACAAACACAATTTTCACAAAACTAATTAACGAATTATGTACACAAAACCTTTTTACTGAATGTCCTTTGGTGAAAACCGTATATAAATTAATGTATTTATCTTATTTTAATTATTTTATTAAAATAATTTTGAAAAAGATTGTTTATGCTTGACAGTCTTTAAACCACAGAAAAATTACACAAAAGATAAATTACGGAATACGAAATATAGATGGCAGCACCATTTTTGCGAAATCTTCGTTGTATGAGAGTTTCACCCCCCTGCTTTGAGTTATCCCGAGTGACATAGGCTATGTGGACATTAAAAAATGGTCAAGTGTGAGTCGAAATCGCCTGCAAAGGGTTCCGAACGAAATTTTTTTTTGTGTTGTGTCATGCTTTTTTGTTGTTCACTAAAAGGTATTAAATAAAAAAAATATTATTAAAAATTAAAAAACACGCCTGCCATGTAAAAAAAAAAAAAAAACAAGTCAAATATTTGCAGTCGGGGACCTGTAATGAATTGTTCCAAGTAACCGACCCCGACTGCAAATATTTGACTTGTTTTTTTTTTTTTTTTTACATGGCAGGCGTGTTTTTTAATTTTTAATAATATTTTTTTTTTTCTTAATTATTTTATTACAGGTGTTGCATTGGGCATGTATCTGTATGAGCTTAAAAAACGATGTAAAAAAAAACATTACAAATTTATTTACTTGTATTGATGTCTTCTTCGCGAGTAGTAAAATGTGATGAGGAACTTAAACATGGAAATACTGTGAAGCTAAAAATAGGAAAATGCTGGAATCTACTTATGGCATCTACAAATTTCATTCATTAAAAAAGTAGGTGCAAGGAATGATACTGAGGAAAACTTTTGTAACAGCAACAAATATAAGTAATGATAATTTTTTTTTTATTTCATCCTAGACTGTCCTACTGCATGGCCATATGACCTCCCTTTCCTCTCTTTTCAGTTAAATTATATAAATAATCATTATTAAATAGCAGATTATATGGACAAGCAGTCTCAGTAGGTAATATAAGATTCTGCATGGACTTGTTTCAATATTTAACCGAATTGAAAAGGAGGAGGTTTTCAACTGGTTTTTCTTATATATGACGTAGCTTAGTTGTATTGTGCTGTAATTTGCAGCTAGCAGGCAGGATCGATTCAGGACACCTGTCCCTTATATGGGTGATAAAGTAAAGAAGACTATAGTTATGTTGATCAACACATCAATTATTTTCAAAATCTTTATTTTTTATTTTTACACAAGAAGAATTGTTTAATAATTCTTACAAGAACTTCTTATATCTAAGTTTTCATGAAGTTTACTTAAACTGAATATTTATTTCTTAAAGAATAATACTTAAAATGCTAAAAAACGTTGATCGTAAATAAAATAGTGAAATATTTACACAACAATCTAAAACTAGTAAGTAAAATTTAAACTGATTTAATAACAAATATTACTTCATGTGACCTTATAAAATGGTAATAATGTTCAGTTAATTAAAGCTAAATAAGCTTAAAAGCGGTTATTAATAAAAATTAAATAATGTTAACATTTAAATATTTGTATGAGTATAAAGTACCTAGTGATATAGAAGACTGCTTCTTTAGAATTAATAACTATATAAATATAATCCATAGCTATAATATGTACTATAACATAATTGCAACATTTTTATCTTATAATTGCCACTTCGTCACTCATAAAGTCTCTTGCACACAATGTGTGACATTGTATAGTAATAACTATTTCTACAACATATAAAATAAGAAAGTATGAGTTTCAAGACATCTACTAATATTAAACCGTGATCTAAGTCGACGTCCTTCGTTACTTCTATATTATTATGTGAACTTATATACCGTGTCTATAGGTATCTCGGTCAGGTAAGCTATTTCAATATCATAATATGTTGGGAAGGGCATCTTCTATATATAATAATATATTTGAGTATGTATGGAATGGGCAATACAATCGTTCTACTAAAGTTCTACTATTCCAAATAAGGATAACACAACAATATAATTGAGTTCAGCCTACGCAACTCCAGGCTATCAGTAACAGTGTAATCTTCAACATTTAGAAAAGGCATGGCCTTTCTTAGAATTTGTAACTTTCTTAACATGAGTAAGAAGCAGTCTCTCGTGCAGTCATCACAGGCTGTGTGAATACTATCATAAAAATAAGTATACTTATAGTTTGTTAAAGATAAACTTGTCATGATACAAATAAACATTGCAGTTACAATAAAGTAAATAAGAAATAAACAAAATATCTTCACAAAAATGCTATCTTAAATCTACAAACAATATAAATTACAATTTCCTATAACAATAATCACTTTTATGATCATTTCTTAAGAATTCCACGTTGTAAAAGCTACTACTGTCGACTCGAATTCTACTGTCGACACGTTTATAGCCACGAGGGTCTGTTGATGTCATAAGGTTGCCGGACTCCGAGTGCAGCAGGATAGCCAGCGGGATACAAGCTCATAATCTGGGCGCCGGTTTGTCGTAATAACTCTTCCTGATGGCGCTGTAGATACTGTTGGTACAGTGGCGACGTAGGGTCCGTTCCAACGAAGGGGTAACCAGCTCGAACTTGCGAATGCCCAATAAAAGGGAACGATCCTGCGGTGTGGCTGGAGTTCTGATGAGCCGGTTTTACCAATTTATCGGCATTCGCTTCGGCGTTATTACGCTGCTGATGAGCAACTGCTGCAACCATATAATTGGCTGCCATAAGTTGATTAGCAGTACTGTTGCGGAAATCTTCTATAGTAAAGCTGCCATTATCTCCATACAGTCCACTACTTAATGCCATATTAGTCGATGCTCCGAAATTGAATGCGTTCCCTGGTATCATGCTCGACTTCACAGATGATAGGACATCACTACTGCACGCACTCGGGTGATAGGCTTGACTGATTTGTGCTGTCTGCTTAGCATCTGAAGTTCTCTTTCTTTTGCTCTTAGTTTTGATATCATTTTGAGCAGCAGCGACACTGGGTGCTTTGTAAATACCGTTGTCCTTGCTTATTGACATCGCTGGCTGAGAATATATACTGACAGATGTGCTAACTGGGTGTACTTCTGAAGAAATACTCTTATTAAACATTTGCGCCATTTGAAATGGTTTCTCGTGATATAATGAAGATGCACTGTTTGTAAAACTTGACAAATATCTCTCATCGTTTGTATATCGTTCAAGCATTTGCGGAATATTGGGTAAATTACGCAGTGTGTCGAGGGGAATTGTGGTTGGATTACTATATGGGGTTTTATATGGATTTGAACTTATCAATGGATGGTTTTGTACAAGTTTCTCAGATTTTTGGGATTTGGCAAGTGTGTCTATATTTTTGGCAATCATGTCAGTTTCACTCATAGAGGAAGTTGTAATCATATGTTCGTTCTTGTGGAGCCCTCGAGGATTGGGAATTCTCAGTTCACCAGGAAGATTCTGCTGTTGTAAGCTGGGTCGAGCAACGTTATATGAATTGTATTGCTGATGCTGTAAGCTTTTGTTATAGGCAACTGTATTAGCACTTATTGCACTCATTTCATTTTTTAATTTCTCCACATTACTAGCGCTGTAAGGTGTCGAGTAATCCGATGGTAGTAAATCTTGTTTTCGCATCTGATTTGCCATTTTCCAATTGCCATAATCTAGTGCAGCAGAAGATGGCGTTGAATTGCAAGCATACAACTTCTTGTTAGCCAGGTCTATGTCACTGATTGAAAAGTTACTGACACTCTGTCCTCCTGTAATAGATTCGTATTGGTTGTGATGAGCGTGGATGAGATTTTGATTCAAATTTAAGTCACTGTGAGATCTTTCTTGGCTATGTGCTGGAGGTATGTTATTCGGATTCATATTTGTTTTAGTGATGGATTTTTGTAGTTGCTGGCTATTTAATCCTAAATTAATAGCAATGGCGTCAACATCATATGTTTTTTGTTGTTGCATATTGGTACTAGATTTCGAAATTTCCCGCGGTATGTAATCAGACTCATGTGCGTGTGCGTGTGCATGTACATCATTACTTATTCGTCGATCAGTTTCAGGATTTAAGTATCCCATATTGACCATATCAACATTGTCCTTTTTGAGCATACTAATTGGCTTCTCCATATTTATAGGATTCTTATTATCTTTTAAAGTTTCGTTCATCTCATACTTCATCTCCCTGTTTTCATTTGTAAAGTCCATTGATGCCTTTTCTCGCAAGCTATTTATTTTGGCTAGTTCAGATTTTTCGCTTAACGCCAACGCAATATCGTCCACGGATGTCGGAGCTATTGAATGTAAAGTCGATGGTATTTTCTGATAATCATTCTTAGTTGGTGTTGTTGCAGCTACTTCTTTACTTTCCGTTTTTAAGTTTGATGTGGTGGAATGTTCAGGTTCGTTATAAGTTCGTTTTTTAACTGGGAATAACGCAGTTTTAAGGTCAGCTATAATCTGGGTGGGGTTGGTTGTAACAGAACAGTTCGATGTTGAGGTTTGTACTTGCGAGTAATTTGTAGATGTCTGTGAGTAAGGTGTATATGCAGGAGAGAAAGGACCAGTATATTGACTTTGTTGATATGTATCTTGAGCGATAGGAGGGAACTCCTCACGAGAAGGTTTATTAGCTGCAGGTGGTTTTGCATTGTCATAGTAGGGCGGTGGGTTTTGATTATAAGTGGGAAGTGGACTTTTACTGTGATCTACAAAATAATGCGGAGTTGCCGGTCCGGTGACGTTATTTGTCGCGTAAACATGCTGCGAGTAGGGTGAATAAGGAGACTGTGGACCCTCACGTGGACTGCAGCTTTTTTCTGGACTACTTTTAATTGATGTCGTGTCTTGATAAAATCCTGCTCTAACAGTACCATTTATAATCGGATATGTAATTTTTTGGAAGTCGTCTGTCCTTGGAGATGCGGGTGAACGTAACAGAGGAGAAGTGTGGGACATTTGATGTCTGGGCGAATCCAGATCTTGGCTGAATGATGACCTCTCTGAAACCGAACTACCAGTGCTGGTTCTTCTCTGCCTGGGCGTCGTGCTAACATTAGCCAATGGGCTATCTCTACCTTCAGGGTTTGGAGTTTCTGCTCCCATAGGAGAATCATACTTAGCAAGGTTCTTAGGGCTAGTGGCCTTAGTTTCATTGTTAGTAGTTTCTGGTACTTTTTCAGCTTCAGCATCAGGTTCGTCAGTTTTCTTTTTGACAACTGCCGTTGTGGTGGTACTCTTGGGAGCCCCAAATGCTTTGAACCATGCACTCAAGTTAGGGGTAGCTTTTTCTTGATTTGGTTTTGTTATAATTTGTGGTTCAGTTTCTACTTCAGCATCCTTCTTATTAGGCTGAGCTACAACCTCTTCTGGTTTTTTCTCGATAGGAACATCGACAACTTCTTCCTTTTGAATATCTGTCGTTGTGCTAGTTTCTTTTGGAACTTCGGGTTTAGTCTCCTCAGTATTACCGAAATTATGATCATTACCCAATGCGAACTCAACTGCAGGTAGTACAGACCCAAGGCTCAGTTTAGGACTAGATTCCTCTGCTTTTTGTGTATCACGTACTTTGTTTTGTGGTCCAAGTGGCAAAATTTCTTCTGTCTTTTCAGTATTATTTTTATTGCTTAAATTAGTCAGTAAGTTGCCTTTGCTCTTTCCAGGTTGAAGCCTTTCAATAGTCCTTTGAATTTCTCGTCTTTTAAGCAGCTTGGGCTCGCGTGATGAAGGCCGTTTACGAGAGATCTCTTTTTTTGTGTGTAAAGGTTTCTCTCCTTGAGACAGCTCATCATCCAAACGACTGTTATCATGCTCTTCAGTGGAAATAGTTTGGGCCGGACTATCGCAAGGAGAGCTCACATTAGAACCTTTTGGGGCATCATCAAGCCATTTACTGATATCTTTAACAGCTTGTTCTAAGGCCTCAGAAGCAGACTCGTTTTTAGCAGAGTTTTTCTTTTTACCCTTTTTAGCTGCCGCTTTCACTTTTTGGTTTTCTAATGATTCGTCATCAGAATCAGCATCTTTTATTGTAAAATCATTAGTATTGCTTGATTCAGACATTTCCAGATTACTTTGACTGGATGAAAACAAAGTATTAAACAATGAACTATCCTTGTACTTCTCATTTTTAGCTTTAAGTTTTTCAATAGTTTCTCTAAGCTTTTGGTTCTTCTCTTTTTCAGGGATATGCAGGTTTTGCTTTTGTTTGTCGACTTCTTTTGTTTTCTGTTTATAGTCGAAGAGCGATTCCCAAGCATCCTTGGCTGCATGTCGCCTTCTCTCCTTTATCTTATCATATTTATCTTTGACAAAATCAGGGTCGGCGAGTTGATCTGGTTGTTCAGTATCAGATCTATCCATTTCGGTAGGTGAAGGTGTTGGAGTATGAATAGATGGCAGTGGGCTTGCACTTCGGCTCCTGTTCGAACTCTCCAAGGACTCGTGTGAGTTACTACGCTTTAAAGTTTCCTCAGGTTCAGGTTCATGATGTTTACTTTTCTTCTTTTTCTGTTTAGATTTCTTGCCTTCTTTATCTTTGTTCTTCGAGTGTTTTTGCTTCTTGCTATGTCTCGTTTTTGAAGACTCGGAGTGTTCAGACTTATGAGAATCTTTTCTATGGTTTTTGGAATGTTTACCATGACGATGATGCCCTTTACGTTTCTTTTTGCCTTTGCTTTGTTTACTTTTATGAGATTCTTTAACCTTTTTTGTTTCTGCTTCAGGTACCTCACGTTCTTCCTCTTCTTCTGGTTTTACTTCTTCTTTAAAATCGGATGAACTTGATTTAGGTTCGCCTGTAAATGTAAAAGTACGTAACATTAGAATTTGAGTTGCTGCTGGTTTTATATGCATTAAACTTATTACATAACATTCGAGTGTATGAATTACCTGTTTCAGAATGTGACTTTCGTTTTTTTCTCTTATGATGGCTTAGAGATTCACTAGTTTTTAATTTATGTTTTCTTGATGGAGTTGGTAACTGATATTCAACAGCAATTTCTTCATCAGATGATGATAGTCTATGTATATATCTTTCAGTCAATCGATCAAAAGCAGTCTGTAAATTATCCACCATCATAGTATACTCTGGAAATTAAATATTGCTTGTGATTAATGTGCATGCCTAATTTATAATGTTCTGGTTTGAAGTTAATTAAATTAAAAGTTGAATAAAAAGGTTTATTTTTGTCCTTCAGGTAAATTATGATTGATTAAGGTTAATAATACCTTTTTTCTTTTACATAGTATTAGAAATTAATGGCGATACATTAATTTGTAATGTCGCGATTAGGCAAATCTTCGTAAGTTTTGTTATGTTAATGACGGGCGAGTCTTCACTTATTAAGCTCAGTTTATTTATTTATTTCTTATGTATACCAGCAGCATAACATATTGTGCACAAAGTTAAAATAGGAATAACATTTCTTACATGCATGCCTATTATAGATACACACAGCATTTACAACATAGATGTACTAAGGTTTTGAATTTTATGAATATGAGTTGGCTTTAATTTTGTAGTTATTTCTTATTTCGACTTATTTTCACTTTTACTATACTTTAAGAAATAAAAAAAAACTATGTTTTTGCCTGGACAGAGTAAGACTTTTCAATACGTACCATTATCCTGGCCGTTATATAAACGACAGTTGTTAACTATAAGCTTGAAATCCGCTTTAAACATTGAAAAATCGGTATAGTAGCCACTGTCGAGACGTTCTTCCATTTTTCGTAAATCCATTGGTCGTCTTATAACGGCGTAGTAATTGGGAGCATATTCCTCTTCCACAGGGTCCATGAAGGGCCACGCGTCGTCATGAGCAGTCAGTTGTTTTAATACCTTATACATATCAGTTTGGATGTCCTCCTCCGTCTGACTAAATCTGTGAACACAATACATTTTGATAAGTATTTTTATTGAAAAAATCTAACGTAAATATATAATAATACAAATCATAAGTAAGGTACGTACATTTGCGATGTTTTAAGTTTCTTTCTCGTACTGCTGACGGGCTCATCATTTTCCGGTATGAGGATCTGTCCTGTAGCCGATGCCAAAGAGTTGTTTGTCTTTCTACCTGTTTTTATAAGCGGTTCTGGGGGAGGTTCGCCTTTGTGAGTAGATGATGAGTTTTTTGAGCGCTTGTCAAGACTTTTCGACGTCTTTGCTACTTTTTGAGGCATTTCTTCTTTTTCACTTGATGAACTTGCTGATGAATCTGACGAAACTGATTTTGATCTGAAACAACGTTAATAATGGTGAAATTCACATCTAAATTATGGACCGCGAAAAGTTAAAAAGTTTTATATTTTAAATGAGGCCAACACAGTTTTCCAATTGGGGTTCATTAATTTTACATCTTTGTACTATGTTCGTTCACAATCATGGAATAATGAGTACGGAACTAATCACATACTGATCACAAATGAATGGTTTAAAAGATGTTTTCATATCAGATCGACAGGTAATAAACAAAAGTAAAAAAATAAATGTCTACCTTAACAAATTTCTCCGTTTTGCTCTATTTTCCCTAGCAAGATCAGGTGATTCCTTCCTTTCCTCTTCTTCTTTAGCGTCATGCGTGGTGAGTTTTGTATCCTCTTTCTTCTGTTTTATCTTCTGCAAGACTCTACTTGATGTCCGTCTCGGCGCTAGTTCTAACAACCTTTAAGATTTCAATAAATATTTATTTATCATTAAAGCAATACGATCTTTATTTATACAAACACAGTCACATGTACCCAATAAGGCCTTTTTAGTTTACTTAAATAATCAGTCTTGATTTTTAAACTTCGCAATGGGTCGTAATTTTAATGATTACATTTACTCAATTCGCAACAGTAGAATTTCTCCACAGTACTAAGAAAATGCACCAGATTCATGATTTGTAAGGTTTAACACATAGATGCGAAGCAAAATCACAAGAAGCTTAAATATACTAAAATGATTTTGGTTATCAGTTTTATGGAAAATCGGCTAAGGCTCGCGGTTTTAACGTGACCAAGGCTCCTTATGGTTGAAGCGTGAAGTTATTTCTCACTATTTGAAGAGGTCTACAGGATCTACTATCTCGTAGTTTCATCCTAATAATTATTGCAGAGTTTGCATTAATATTGGCGTATTAGCGAATTCCAAGGCTAAGTTGGCGATAGTGAATATGATACGCGCCTGAATCTTTATTTCTCCAATGTCCATTTATTGATACAAGTGGTACTGTGACTATATTGGCGTCACAAGAAAACGATTAGCTAAACCATAAAATTAACGGTTATAAACGTCCATTCTAAATGAAAGTTATCGTCTACAATAAAAAGTTGTAGGTGACTGGTGAACACCAATTGACAGGTTTTAGACCACAAACATTTATTTTTATGTAGAACCAGACCAACAAAAATACTATGACGCCGGTCCCCGAATAGAAATAACCGGCAGAAGGCGCCAATCAGAATAGATAGATTACATTTTATAACCGCAATTTATGCGAAAGAAAACTAATAATCTCGATCAACACTGATTAAGGGCTAGGTTTTATCAACCTTTGTGAGGAAGTCTTGCTTTAGAAACAGGGTAATAACAATTTCCCAATTTTATACATATTTGAATGAAATACCCCATATGTACAACATACCGTATATTGGGTATCGAGGTCACAAATGACTAATTAATGTAACCGACTTTAGCAACAGGTATAAAGACATTAGGAATACCAGTGTTCCAAAGTTAACCATGCAACAAGTAAGACTGTATTTATGTTTCTTAACTAATTCAATGATAGGTTACTTGAAAATAACACCAGCTTTTAAAAATGAACTAACGAAACCAGACAGAGTTCTGTACCTACACAAGGTTTGACTACTAATTAATGAGAACATTTGCTAACCTTTATCAGTTCAGCCAGACCTATAGGTCGCAATTCACATCGCTAATTCGATATAAAAGTTACCTTTTCAGTACAAATAAAATATCAAAGTCACTAACAAATATACACATACTTAATATATAAATTTCGCATAAAGGCTTTAGGTTACTCAGTATTTACTTTGATTAATTTTGTAAATTAAACGCAAGCATTGCAATATATTTAAATAAAATGTAACTAAAGCAATACCCAACATTCCAAGTGAATAAAACTTTTTAATTTTACTAAACATTTATTGATAGCTCTTACATTATATTGTATAAGCGCCAAAATCGCATAGCAGGGTAATGCATAGAACCATACAATATGTTAATTATTTTGTTTTAGGATGTATTTCATGTAAAGTCAAGTATACACTCAGGGAGATACATGACGCAGAACGCCAAAAATTTAGGGGATGCCCAATGACCTGCAACATGCCTCGCAACGCATTACGTGTCGCGGGACATGTAACTTGATCCCGCTTCGAAAACGAGCGAAAAATTCCATAGATATTGAGTGACATATGTCCTGGAGCATGTTGCTCCATTTGTCCCCTAGTGTATCATAGACTTTTTCTAAGCAAAAGTGCACAATATTGATTGTTACCATACCCAGAGAAAAAGAGAGAGACAGAGAGATGCCAAGACAAAAGAATTGTTACAAAAAAAAACCATCTTCAAAATAAGTCTTATATTTATTTCTTATGGATCCTTTTGTCAGAATTGGACCAAATGGGACCACATGGGAAGTACCAGCTTTGAAATAAAAAAAGAATCATCAAAATCGGTTCACCCAGTCAAAAATTATGCAGTAAGAAACATAAAAAAAAAATTCAGTCAAATTGAATACCTCCTCCTTTTTGAAGTCGGTTAAAAACAAGGCGCTACCTTGGTTACAAATGCCCCTGATTAGATATAATTAATTTAAGAATATTGTTTCCATTATTAGGTGTTGCAGTAACAGTGGCAAGTAGTAATGCTAATCAAAGGGCAATTGATCTGGCTATGATTTGGGCTGGTCAAATCTAATGACATACATAAACATGGAAAGGATAAGTGGCAATAGCTGTAACATATATACAATATTGAACTATAAATATATAACATATCTTGTACAACACTGAAATAAACTTCGTTATCACATACCTTTTTCTCTGTAACCGTTCCTTTTCTTGGAATAGCCTAGGTATTTCAGGCAGGAAATTTTGTGACAATGAACGGTACAACTCCTTCTCAACTTTGCTAGTCGCCTTGCTAAACTTCTCTGTCAGGTGGGTCCAATCTTCTTCAGTAAAACAAACCACTTGCCAAACCCGTTCAGTTTCTTCGTCATCGAGCCAATCATCACCATAAAACCAGCCACGTTTTTTGTTTTCTTTATGTTTTTTCTTTTTATTCTTGCCTTTTGTTTTTTTTATCACATCTTCACGATATAATCTTGTGCCATAGAAATACCAATATTCGGAGCTGTTATCATCACAACTGAAGTAGAAATAAATTCATATTTTAAATAATGTATTACAAAACACAGCTTTTAAACAAAACTTTATATGAATGGAAACAAAAAAGAGGTGTTTCTGTGGTGAATGTAACCACACTGAAAAAACTTTTTAATTCTTTAGGCCGACAACTTAGGAGGAACTGGTTTGATAGTAAACATTGCGAGTAAAATCAACTTGTAGTACAAAACAAAACTTAGATGTTTTATGCTTTATAAAAAGTTTTAATTAATAATGAATAAATAACACTTACCCAAGTGGCTCTACTCTTAAACTTTCAGCTTCAAGGTTTTTAAATGAGTCAAAAACATCATCAGCATCTAACCGAAAATCACATAGGGCATACAAAATCTCAACCTTTGTACGTAGAGGTAAGAACTGGAAGTCAATATCGGTGTTAAAAGGATTATATCGGCTTGTTTCTTGACATTTTCTTCTAAACAAACGCCTCAAGTACATCTGAAAGAAAGCATTCCCATTTAAGATTCTGTACAGTTAGGCGATAATATTAGGACTATATCACTAAACTGACCTGATAATTAAATGCTGAGATATCATTATTGCCCAAACAGCCATTCAAAAGACGAACAATTAACTCAGTCAGGAGTGAACTAGCGGATTCTTCAGTGCCATCTGTCAAGAGAGCTTCTTCGAGTTCCTTAAAGAAAACTTGGGTAAATAAACGACATTCGAACATAGATTGCATTAAAATGCCTTATTTTACAAACAAATCTATAAACTTACTTCAATGTCAAAATCCAAAAGGTTGAATGCAGTTCTGAATAAAGAACAAAAGTACGCGATGCTGGGCACTTCCCACCATGACTGAATATCTAGAAACCGTGAGAAATTCATTCAGACATCACTTTTAGGGACACTGGCTTCGAAAAAATACATGCAATTGATATCCCGTCTCACTGAACCCACCTAAAATACCAATAAAAGATGGAAACATAACCTAAAAACGATACGCTTTCACTGTTTGCTTCTAAAATTTAACAATAACTTCATTTTAATGCTATAAGCATATTATTACAACGATTGCTCATTAACAAATTACTTTAAGTCGAACTATATGTAAGAGATACGAATATGCGTTGTGTATATCGCGACACAAACGCCATAACAGTTTACAAGTCTGAAGTCGTACAAGTGAATCACTCATAAAATAAAGATTTTTTTGAGATGATGTTTAAGGTCATAGCATATTTCAAAGACGTATTTATTTACCTTCCATTTTCTTTACTTTCTTTTGGCATTAATATGTTTCATTATCCATTACATGTAATAAATAGAAGTAAAACGTTCACAACTTTAACGGAAGTTTGTTCTATTTTTACTCTGTGGTTTCCTTGTGAAATAGCATAATAGTAATGATAAAGTAGTCCAGTGATGTTATTGATGAACAAAAATAAAACAATAATTAAGTTGCATAGTATTTACACTGCAAACAATTATTCATTCTGGCAAGTTTCATAACTATTGATTTTGAACAAATTTAATGGTACAGATGTTATTATTTGCTAATACAGTAGGTTGGTAGACTTACCGACCTCAAAATATTTACAAATAACAAACATTGCCGTACCGACATTCTAACCGAAAACACGTTTGTATGTTCTAATGAATAGATAGCACGCTGTGTTCACTCTTCACAGCTGAGACTGTAGTAGCCGACTTGGGTCGTTATGCCCGAGGCAATGTTTTTCTACCGCGTATTAATAGAGGTCAGTGTTTCTACTTCTCGGCTCGCGATAGCTAATTTTCAGATTTATAGGAAGCGATAGCTCTGATAATATTTAAATTTATTTATCAGCTCTGGAAATCAATTAAGATTAGTACCTAATAATAACTAATTTGATTACTTTCATAAGTTTTAAACTATCGCGCTGCATGTTTATAGTAACATTATAGAACGGGGATTAGCGCGTCTGCTTGAGACCACGGCCTGTGTAACCCGGTCGAAACGTCAAGCCCTAAATGTATTTAAGCATGTACGCGCTAATCCCCGTTCTATAATATTAGTAAACTTTCATAAGGTTTTTTAATTGAAGTTCGAAGCTAAATCCTTGAGAAGTTACACTAGTGTTTAGTTATTTAAATCCTTCGGAGCTTGGTAAACCTTAAAAAATATTATACTAGATAATTATACCCAATGAAATACATACCACCCTTCTTAGTATAACACAAAGGCCATCCAGGATTTCCACCATCTGAGACAAGATCGGTCCAGACTCCAGCCGTTTCAGAGACGAGCCAGTACAAACAGACAGACGGACAAGAAGGAGATAATAATATTTGTTTTTTTTTTTGTGTAAGCGCCGTATATTATAATAATTTTACATGCAATTGTAAAAAGGTGTAAATTGGAAATAACAGACACTTCAATTTTATTCATTTGTATGTCATAGATGTGTATCAACAAAGGCGAACGACCAAAACTTGTAAAATCTTTATACTCTGTCCGATTTGCAGGAAACGTAAATCGTAACCAATCTAAGAAGCAGTGCGGTCGGAACAGAAAATCGCTTTAAACGGAGTCTAACTGCGATTCCATCTTTCGATTTCCTAATTAGATTTTCTAAAAATTGTCTAGTGTAATAAGCGACTACTTACATGCTGAACTTTCAATATTACTTATTTGCCAATAATCAAACATTGGACTATATGTTGGTAGAGTGCAGAAATGGAATAGTTTATAATAACCAGTCAAAGTAAAATAGGATTTAATTAAAATAAACAAAAACACCTAACCCATAAAGCCTCGTCCCCACTAGGAACATTTGTCGAGCGACATGTGTCCCCGGTGACATCGGGCGACGTCGGACGACATCGCCGCGACATTGTTGAAACTGTTCCTTGTCGCACACTGCACAGTCGATGTAGAGTGTGGACGTGCGTGCAACCTGCGACAATGTGGTCGAACGACGTAGTGCTGCGACTTATTGAACTATATCGCTCCTATGAGTATTTGTGGATGCAAAGAATAATCATTATAAAAATTTAAATAAGAAGCATGACGCGTGGGAAGATATGTCGAAAATATTAAATATTCCGCGAAAAGAAGTTGAGAAAAAAAATCATAATCTACGATTTCATAGAAATAAAATTCATAGTCTACACTGAGATCATTAAATACACTTGTTTTGTTTCGCAAGTACTGTTTAATCCACCATCTGCTCTTCTTTTTTGTTCTTGATGCATTCATCATTATATAAGCCGCACTGTACAACACTACCTCTTCCGGAGACATGATAGGTTCGACTGAACTGATGTGGACGGACTGACGGAGACAAGACATCGGGCCACGTGGGGCGATGTAGGGCGACATCGCCCGATGTCTCGGGGGACACAAATGTCGCTCGACAAATGTTCCTAGTGGGGACAAGGCTTAAATGTCATGCACGACATCTCTTTACACAACTTTCAACAATTGCCTAGTAAAATGAACTGTTCAATGATATTACATATAAAAGTAGTCACAAAACAATGAATTCCTTGTTTATTATATGTGTAACTAATAACTTGCCTATTTTAAATTTTTAAAATTTAGTTGATGTTTCATGTGGGGAAGGTTTTTACACTTCGTTGAGAATGTAAGTATTTTCGAGTCGCAACCATAGACAAACAGAGTCTATCATCATCAAAGCGTCGATCATCGATATATTTTTTATCTCACTCGTTTCCCCCAACGTACTCTTTCTTGCTTGAGTGTCTTGAATGTGACATGGCGTCCATCAAGATATAACACGGCCTTCTGTAAAACTGTTTTTAATGACAGTAGTTTCCTTTTGAATTTTATTACTGAGGCCGTAATAAATCGTACATTTGCATTGATGGTAATGCATGCAAGGAAACCTCAGCGAATAAGTGATGGGTATGATAAAGTTTTGAATGCTTCGGCTTTACAGTCTGTAGATGGCGGTCGCCGATTTGAGTTTTGCTGTAATTTAGGTGAATGTAATAAATATTTTTGTCTGTTTTCAGGTACTTTGAGAAGCATCAGTCCCATCCGTATCAGGTAAGAACAATTAAAAGGCTTTCTTGTGAGATATACTGTTCATGTACTTGTAGGAACGTTTCCTATGATAATGGCTAAGCCTTGCTTGAATTATATAGGTACTCCACTCTACGTAATGGTTGATCCTGTTTGTTTTCCTGCTTTTTAAAATCTACACTTCCTACCGCTGATATTATTTCTATGTGTGATTTAGGTCAACTTTATTTCTTCAAAACTGATATAGATCAAGTTACTAATTTAATTACATTCATCCTCCATACAGGATTTCTTCCATTTATGACTATTTCTTCAGAAAAAAGTAATATCAAATATGCAAATATATTTGTAATGTTATCCTTAGGTGATAACAAACATGTGAATCTTATTGATCAACAAAATTATTGGGCCACCTAACATGCACTCATGTGTAATGATTTGCATGGTTTCTTGACAATGTTTACTTTTTGTCAATAATGACATTAAATATAGGTTATAAACATCAACCTTGAGTGATTAGGTTCCCAAATGAAACAACAAAATGATCTAACTATACTTTTCAATGTTTGTACTCATAAATATGCTGTGAAATATAAACACTTGTTTTTTTTTATAAGTACATATTTTACTATGCTTAAAATGTTTAATAAGTTTTTCTGCAAACAGAAATATAATTCAAAAAGTGAAAGAAGGGCAGCAAATGACTATGTCTCTTCTGAAAATCGATACACTCCTCTTCGATCCCCTAATGGTAATGTGTCAGCTCATGGACTCAATACACACTCCGGTCAGTCAGGCCATGGGCACCACCACTACAGTCACATGGCCGATGACAGAGGATATCCAACATCCAGAAATGCATACCTACAGAAGGGTTCTGAAAAGGAGAGAGATAGAGACTACAAATCCTCTAGAAATAAGTATACAGGTATGTTTATGGAAATTACTTATTACAATGCGAAATTCTTGCTCTTAATATAATCAAGACCAAAACAAATTGCTAGTTTAACAACTTAATAGAATTCTATTTGATAGCAGCAGCCATGTATTATAATAAAAATAACACCATAAATGCTATTAAGACAGCAATTTTTATTCTGAACTGTGTTACTGCTTGTTACCCTAAGGTTTATCAAAAAAAAATTCCTTTTTGGGTAATTTATTTATTATTATAATTTGATTAAAAGGTCTATTTGTACATTAAGCCTTATCTTGCTTCAATGAGAGTTCTATAAAGCTGTTCTATTCAAATTCTCTAGTAAGTTTTGTTTTTGTTTACACATCATGGTAAACAAATACATATTTCCAATTTACTGTTGTATGTTTCATTTTATTTTTAATCATATAACTTTAAAGTCATCTTTGGATTAAGTAAGTAAATTAAAATAGGTAATTTAGTGTTGTATTTATATTGTTTGGAAATAACAGTGAAGCTGTTATTTCCAAACATCCTAGCTGATAGTGCATCAGATTTAAAGGAACTACTTAAAATCACATTACAGATTGAATAGTTTACACACTTGAAATTAATTTACATCTAATTGTAGATCAAACAAAGTTGATTGTAATTAAAAGTTTTTGAAATAATAAGATTTTATTAAAATATTTTTTAGTATTGCAAATAAATATACATATTTTTCTATATAATATAGAAAAGTGTATTTAGAGCTTTGCCTATAGCTTGCCACTGTTTGGCACAGAATCATAAACTATATATTTATTGCGTGTAAGTTAAAGTTTGTAAATAACAACACATCTACATAGAGAGCTATATGTATATGCATAACAGAGGGGGAACATGATTGGCCACTTGAGAAATCGCGTCAATTTCCTTAAGGCTATTTTAGAAGGAAAATTGAAGGCCAAAGGGGAAGCAAAATACCTTTTATTAAAATTTAAAGATATGGGTTCAAATATTTATCAATAAATCAAAGGTGTTAGAGGATAGTTATAATTTGCTGTAAAATTATTTATTTATAAAAGGTTCATTCACCAAGTAATCATTACATGCCTCATAATAACACAGTATTTAAGTTCATATTAAGGCTTTATCTGATTAGAAGTAGGAAAAGCATAACTGCTGCCATATATCTATTTTATGCAAATGATCAGTGTTAATAATATATGATGAGATGAGGATGAGCTGAGCTCTTAGTTCTACAAAAATAGATATTATTTCATCTACCTAATGCTAATAATAGCAAGCTAAGATTAAAAATTGAATCTTATCATAAAAAACACTGAATTATTTATAACATGCATTGAACTAAGTTAAATTCGTAACGGAAATAACAATTTTGTGCTGAATGCTAATAGATTGCAACAGCGATTGATTCACAATAAGACTTATGTTTCAAAGCGAATGTTTTATAAAAAAACAGTTATGGAATTGTTTCAGTATAAAATGAAAGACAAAATATTCCTTAGAAAATACTTTTTACGAAAATAATGTAAATATAATGTTTTTGCCAATTCCAGATAGTGTCAGATCACCGAAGGAACGTTGCAAAGATAGTGAAAGAGAGAGAAGTAATCATGAGCGAAATGAACCTGACAAAAAGAGTAGGACTAGTGGCATGAACATTAGTGTTAGTAGGAGTAGTAAATATGACAAGAGATGTGCGCCTTCAGCAAGCGTTTCTTCTGGCCGTGAATGGTCAGAACATATTAGTTCATCAGGGAAGAAGTATTATTATAACTGTATCAGTGAAGTGTCACAGTGGGAAAAGCCTAGAGAATGGGACTCCAGGAGAACGTCATCCAAAGATTCTACATATTCATCCAGAAGCAGTGAGTGAACTATTTTTATTTTGATTTCTTTTTAGTTTCTTGTCTGTGTTATGACATTGTTCTCGCAGTCTCAAGCACAACATATTTTTTCTTAGTTGTAAGAGTGAATAACTTATAGGAAAATAAGGTAATGTATTGTAGAGTTCATTTGCCTACTATGAAATTACATCAACATTGAAAGTAAAACTTTAAACTCCCTTAATTGGAAAACATTCATTTAATTTAACCTCTTATTAAATGATTTGAAATTTTTAGTTGAATTTAGATTTTCATATCAGTCAAATCACTCAACTCATTTGTATGTCACATAGTAGCATATACCAGTTGTATTACGAGAATTATAATACTGTTAATAATTATTTCTTGCCAAATTTTGTTATTTATTAAAGAAATTATATTACATTTTCACAGTAATAGGCATAAAGTGCCAATATGACATTGTAAAAAATTACATAATTACTGATAATTTTTTTTTTGAAGTTTTAGAAAGTTTGTCATCTTTCTTTTAACCCTGCTTTCTGTAATCCCCTGTCCTGTAGCATGAGCTTTCTTAACACTTATATCTGCTCAAAAAACAAAGTTTCTTCTGTCTAAGGTGAAGCCCTACTCCACTCTGTTCATTTAGCTATCTTATCTTGGAATACTAAAGCGCCATTTAACTTTAACACGCTCTTAAGTATCTATCTGTCGGTACTATACGCATTTAAGTGACAGAGACAGCATGAGCCTCAATAGTGATTTAAAACTGATTGATGTTACAGTATAGTATAGTATATATGAGGGGCTCGTGGGCTAAGTGTAAGCCGTACGGTTTGACCGATAATACAGGTTAAGCCGCGCTCGCCGCGTGGATGGTCCGCGGATGGGTGACCATTTATAACATACCGAGACCCCTCCGTGCCTTGGAAAACACGTTGAGCCGTTGGTCCCGACTGTCATACGATGATCTTTGGCAGTCGTTAAGTCAATACTATGGGATACTGTATTATACTCAGTAAAATGGGTTGTGGAGGTCAGACAGGCAGTCGCTCCATATAAAAATACGGTATTCAGCTGAATCCGGTAAGACTGGTAGCCGACCCCAACATAGTTGGGAAAAGGCTCGGGACATGATGATGATGTTACAGTATAGGCCTTTTAGTGTATATATTCCAAATAATACGAAATTGGCGCCTTGTCTGTTAAAAGAGCATTGTAGGTTGCTGCCCAATCAATACATTGCATGGTAGGTAAGACCATTTTATATAAGTAAGCGAACTAAGCGATTTGTGGACCACACAAATGTGTTAGAGCACACACATTAATTACATTGCATTAGTAGTCTTCTTCAGTATTTTTAGTTTCTTGCATGGAGTATATAGTTTTTTATTTTTCATGATTATTTAATTTTAGCATAGAAACATTAAAACCATGTTGAATTAAGAGTAATCATTTCTTAAGCCTTCTTTCATGGGCTTATTCATTATATAGATTCCTTCAGTAGCCAATAAATAAGAGCCATAATTATATCACAACTCATACAGTGCATATCATGGAAAGATACATTTAGTTTATCATCAATTCATTACTTGCATTACTTAATAATTAAAACTTACAATTTGACTAAGATAAATACTTCCATCAAAAAATAGTTGATGTCATGCCACCACATTATGTTTAAAAAAAGAGATTTAAGACATTGAAAATTTTGCAAATTAATTATTATTTTCAGTTGAATGCAATCTTTACAAATTATTTTATACAAAAGTCAACAAAATCTTTAATGACCAAACTTTTGAAACTTACCGTAACTTGAAAATCTTAATTTAATAACATCTAACTTGAATAAGTAAATAAAAGAGGTAATTTTTCTTGTAGTATTGTTGTAAAGTTTATGTTATGCTTTTATTTGCAAAAAATATATATAGTTACTTATGCAGCTTTAACTGTCCAATGCACATTGTACTGGCAATTTAACCCATTGAGGAAATAGGTAATGCACACGACCATTATCCAATAACTGTTACAAGCTTGGTTGTTTAGTCTATAAATGGACTATAACAACATGCTGTTTGTTATGTTATGTAAATAAAATAGATACTTTTCACCAAAGCCATTGTCAGTAAATTGAGGCTTTATGTGTTTTAGATATTTATAAAGCACCTGCATGTAAATGTATAATATCCATTACATGCAGTTTTTTTGTTTTATTTAATTCCTCTTGGACAAATAAATAAATTTGAAAGTATTTTTTGTGCCTGTGTATTAATGGTGATAAAAACTTTCAAAATATTTCTCAATGTTGTAAGATTATTTATTTATGATATAGAAGATTTTTGAAAACATTGTATTAAAATCGAAAAGTTTTACAATCACACCCTCAGTATATTGCTGTATAGAATTCTTCAAGATTTTGTTAACTTAAAATAATAAAGTGATGTAATTGTATTCCAATGTCTGTAAATCATGTGAAAGGACAATGCTCATGAATTATGAGAATAAAACCCAGGCCCGGCGCAAAAGAAATGTAACTCAAAATATAAGTAAAAATAAGTAATTAAATATTACATAGGGGGCATCATCGAAATCAGTGGCTATATGTGTGAAATTGCTATTCGAATTTTAACATCTGCGCCACATTACTACTCGAGATTTTAGAGGTAACATAATGTATTAGTAAAAGGAACAGTAAACAGATACAGTTGTGGTTTAAGAGTGTGTATAATGACATGTTTATGGCAAATTCTCTACTATTCTACCTACTTTTACAAGATAATAGGATGGATAGAACTAAAAACACGATATGAATGTACTTTACATTTTAATAATTACGCTTAAAAGTCATCGATTCTCTATGTCTAACACGACATGATCCAAAAATGATGCGGGATGCGCGAACTGTTCCTCATGTCTAGCCCACCCTAAGTAATATAAAACGCTCATGACGTGGGCGCAACAGCCCAATGTTCTCCTCCCATGAATACAGGAGCAGTAATATCCTGATATGCCATTCCTGCCATTTTCCCTTTTATAAAGAATGTAGGTGTAATAGATCTTGCTTCTTACGTGCCTCGATCTTATTAAGACACAGTTTTGATCATTAATGTGTATTAACTCGGGATGACGAAAAACTTCAAGTTCATAAACACCTGTTTGCTTGATATGCTCACTGCAATAAGAGCGGGCGATTATCAAGTGATACGTGCCCACAGCAATCAAAATCAAATCTGCATGTGTTAGTCTTGGGAAGTCTGCCAATTCAGGAAGATCGGCTTGCATTCGTATAAACGCCACCCTTTGTCGATTTAAGTTGTGTTCAAGCACATAATCACATAAATGATTGTGATTAATGATGCCTCCTATGCAGTATTTCGTTACTTATTATTACCTATAATTTGAGTTACTTTTCTTTTGCGCCGGGCCTGGGTTTTTTTTGTGCATTGTCCTTTGTCAGTATCATTTAAAGGTTCTTACACAGAAAATACGGGTACAGAAGGTCGACTTTATCACCCAAAAATTAACATATTAAAAATGCTTCAATGCCCTAAACATTTTTTAGAGCATTAAAGCGTTTTTAGTTTATATTTTATCTTGTAACAGTCATTATACAGCTAAAGCATTTTTTTTTTTTAATTGGAGCAGAACTTGTCAAGACTTGTTCACTAATAATAGTTTATCCGAACTGTAGAGATTAGATAAATCATGCATTTGCTTAGAGACCTTAGCAGGAACATAAATTAACAAATCATATAACAGGTAATAGAAAGATATAAGAAAATATTGCAATATTAATTTAGACTGCCTCGTTGGCCTAGTGGCGCTAAGCGCGACTGCTACGCTAGAGGTCTTGGGTTCGATTCCCAAGTCGACCAAGGTGTTATTGGGTTTTTCTATGAAATTCTCAGTAGCAGGTCGGAGTTTGGATGTGTGCCCGGTTAGTGGCAATAGGCTCGCCCCCTATTACATGGGACCTAAACATACCGGCGAACTGTGGGTGTACATTGGTACGCCTCTGCCTAACCCTTCGGGGATACAGGCGTGATGGTATGTTATGTTTATGTTTACGTATTTTGCTATTTCATTATGCCAATATGCTTTATAGCAATAGTCAATAAAGCAGCCTGCTTTGTCCAATCTGCTATCTGGCCAGAGAGACTGGCAGTGTGGACCTTCTGTGCCAACTAGATTTGTCGGTGCTTTATTAGCTGAGAGGATGCATCTTCATTATCCTTTCATCTAGTAAAACTTTCATGACTAGCTTAATAAGAATACATTATAGTATTTTCGTTATGTATAAGTTCTGTACAATAATTAATTACTTAAACTTCTTATGATCACAACTCATAGTAAATTCATTTAAATGGCTGTAATACTTTTTTCATAAACTTTTGTTTCTTATATTATGGACCAGGGCTGTGCAAAATACATGCAAACATGTTTTAAATACAAATATAAATACATTTCACATTTATGTATATTAAATATTTTCAGATTGTGTATTTGAAATATTACAAAATTGACATAAATGCCTTAATTTACGAGTGGCCTACCATGCAGTTGATATTGTAATTTCCCTTTATAAGTAAAATAGCTACTAGGGTCAGAACCCCATAAAAACTTTTGAAGTTTTCTAATTTTATACTACTTAATTGCGGAGTTGTTAAGGTACTTATGTGAAAATGTTTTTTAAGCTCTATATCTATCTAATACTTATTTAAAGTACCAACCCTGTATACTCAAACGAAACCAAACCAAGAAAGAACAATACGATCTTAAAATGACAGACAGCATGAGACTTAAGGCTACTTCAAATTATGTGACGTTGGAGTATTCGGCTGTGATTATGAATACAATAGGTACCTAGAATTAATACTAATACAAATGTGTATTGCCCAGCCTTGTTCATAGCTTCCACAAATATAGTTTACTAAAAGTTAAGAAGTCATCTTATAGGGTTTCATTTATTGATGCTTCACTGGCATGGTTTATTTTACTTACCAAACATCCCAAAGTCTATTTTGTATGGCCCATACATTCGTAAGGTTAAATCATGTCTGTAGAAGTATTTGATTTTATTATAGATTATAAATAGGTATATTGTAAAGCCACATTGCTGAACCTTTTGAAGGCCATGGTGTGCCCCTGACGTTAATCTGGTTCAGCTATAATTATTTTATTATTTTTTAATTATTTATATAACTGTTACTTTATCGTCACGTACATATGTGACCATGGCGTACAAAGGGTTAAGCTGAATCATGAGTCGTTTCGCTTAGCGGATACGTACTGTTGGCAAATTATATGACAAATATAATTCTGATCATTAAACGTAACCGCAAATTGTGCATTGCTTAAATTATCAAGTGCTCAACTGCCATCCCATCCAGCCATTGCGTATCTAAAGCTTAACTAGAATACGGCTAAGTAAAAAATTACAAGTTACATTGTACCTACCATAAATTGTCACATTTTGTTAATGCAGTTCAAAAAATAAAACTCAATAAATTTTCTCTCAAATCATGCTTATCGTAAACTTTGGTTTTTTGCTATTTTCATTTTGTACTTTGCGTTTTGTATTTGAGACCACAGTGATACAATCATGAAACCGCCAATTGAATCATCCAGTGTTAGTTTCCTTTACAGATACATTACTTTATTACAAAATAGGGAATATTTTCAAGAATACCTAAAACCCAATCATGTCATATATCAATTATTGTCGTGAACTGGAAAATATTAAAGAGATTCTATTTCCTTTAGTATTAATTCTTATCCGATTCCTATTGAACTCCAAAGGAATTAAAATCTAGGACATTGTCATTAAAGATGAAGAAATCATTAATTCGTTCAGATTTATAAAAATTGTGGTAGATTTATAGTTTATTATAGATTTGACTCGTAATCTTTTTATAGGCACTACAAAATGAAATAATTACAAAATTGACTCAACTAACGCTATCACTGGTAAAAATCAAATCAAAATCAAAAATTATTTATTTAACTTAGGCTACAAAGTAGCGCTTATCAAAAGTCAAAAATTATTACAAAAGGACAGCACCCTAGGGGTCGGTTCATATCCGGCGGAAAAGGCAGCGCGCAACATCGGCCGCGCAACGCCAGAACGAACAAAGACAACAAAACATCCAACCTCTTACACCTGACGCAACAACGCGTCATCACGTCAGTGTGAAAGGCCGAAAGCTCCACTATGCGCCCGCCCGCCCCAGCGCCAGACATGAACCGACCCCAAATCGCCCACCCTTCACCGCTTCCTAAGTGCTCTGGCTGAGGAGAAGAAACGGCGCAACAAACTCCCCAGTAGCACGCTGTCATTACAATAAAAATAATAAATAATATCAAATAATAACAATAAGGGACCTCGCAAAGTGAACAAGTAGTTAAGTTAGATGGGTATCATACTATTAAAGAGTGAAAAGTATTGTATCTACGTGGAGACCAAGGTCAGCAGAACGACCAGTCACCGCAAGCGGCACCCGTTCACGAGTATGACGCAAGGATCAGCCATCCCCTCCCTCGCGATATTAGAGGGAAGGAGGAGTCCCGACCCAAGACGCTACCGCAGGCAATGACAACTAAGGGAGCATGACGAAACTGCTGCCGGCTTAAAGAAAATAAAACAAAAGGAATTCCATGTACAAATTAGAAGAAAACCCCAAGCACTGATTCACTACACAGTCCCTTATCAAAGCGGCATTAAAATAGTACACCAATATACATGCGTGTAACTGCATTAATAATAAAACAAATTAAACAATATATTGTTATATACAGAGTGTATGCCAATCAATTTGGAACAATAATTAGATTCGATATACTAATAAAGTTATAAAATGTCAAGTCAGCAAAGATAATAATATCTAATAATAAAAGTTAATTATACAATAGTATAATTGTATCAAAATATAGTAACATGCTACCCGTATGACAGTCAAAAATAAACGTAAAAAATGGAAAATAATTATCTCAGTAATTCAAGGTAAGGTGCAAAACGTATTATTATGGACAGTAATATATGGAAAATGCTATCATAGAGAGCTTTCCTTTTTTAATCTAGTCATTCTGCTCCCGAACTTAAACTATTGTTTTCAAATAATAATATGAACAGTTCATATTATTATTATTTATAGTTACTATACAATAATTTTTAAGGGGTTAAATTTATCCTTAAACCTATCTGGAGGTATTAGTTCCCCTATTTCACTTAACCTTGAATAATGAGACGTGGTTGACGTCGTAATTCATGGCGTGATCTAAAAACGTGCTTCGGTTGCAACGCATCCTAACAAAATTTAAATCGAACTTAACTACCTATAACAAGCAGGTGGTAGTAACAAGCAAGATGTAGTGTCTTGCTTGTTATTATTAATACACGCACTTTCGGTTAACGACTGACTTTATTTTGGCACATAAAAAATAACATTACTTGAATATTATATTAAAGAAGGCTACTAGTCATATATAAACTATTTTGGTATATATTACAACACCCCCTACTTAACAAAATATTTCTAAAAAGTAACTCAAGTAACAATAAACAAACTTAAATTTTAATTAGGAACAAGACCTATTATTCCTAAAAATTTATAATGCTTTGCTGATAATAAACTTTTGGTTAAGAGATCAGCAGGCATATCTAGAGTTGACACATATTTCACATGAATTACATTATCCTTTATAGCATCTTTAATATAATGATAACGCACATCAATATGCCTAGTTCTAATCTTTTAACTTTAATTCTTAGTTTAAAACAGTTTTCAAATTATCAGTTTCCTCTTTACAGTTTGAAAAGATCAGAAAATCATCGACATAAACAGCTACAATTATTTTAACATTCTCACTAACTTTTGTAAATAAACGTGGTTCATTGCTACTTATTTTAAAACCCAATTTACATAAACAGTCTTAAACTCTCTTATACCACATTAAGGATGATTGTTTAAGCATCATTGTACTCAAATGACTGCAACTCTTCACGCATGGCCATCTTCCATTGTTCTGCTTCCGGTCCATTCAGCGCTTCTGAAAAGTCAATCTCAGCACCTGGTAAGTTGTTTGATGTACACATGTTTGAATAACCAAAACGGTTTGGTGGTCTTCTCTGTCTTTTATCTCTAACTACTTCACCAACTCCAACACTTTGAAGCTCACCTGATGAAATATCAGTTGATGTGAAGGAATCAGTTAAAGTATCCACATGAGTCTCATCTGGATCCATATAAGCTGATGAGTCAGAACTTGAACTAGACGGAGATTCATTTATGTTAGTATCCCCCACTGAATCTCTGTTCTCTATACTAGATTCTTGCACATAATGTGGTTTTTCAGTTTCTTCTCTTTGCATTAAGTTCTGTTCATCATTCTGTATCCATATGGCATTTTCTTCTGGATTTTCAATTCCATACTTTCCTTCCATCACTATTATGTCTCTCTTTTCAGTGACAACATTTTTCTTTGGATCATAGACTCGATATCCCTTTACAGTATCAGAGTATCCAACCAATATAAACTGTTCAGCTTTCTTATCCCATTTCAATCTTCGTTCTTTGGGAACATGTACCATCACCGGACTTCCGAATAAACGTACATGGCTTAAGTCAGGCTTCCTTTGATACCACACTTCATAAGGTGTTTTGTTCACTAAACTAGATGTAACACATCTGTTTTTCAAGTAAACTGCAGTATGAACAGCTTCTGCCCAAAATTTATTTTCAAGTTTTGCCTCAAAAAGCAAACATCTGCCTTTTTCTACAACAGTTCTGTTGGCTCTCTCGCTAACACCATTCTGCTCAGGGGCATATGCAGTAGTCCTTTGATGAATTATACCTTCATTTGTCAAAAAATTGTCCTTCATATTTCGAATATAGCAATTTTTACTTTCAAACACAACTTTGTTGCCGTTTTTTATAAGCTCACTCACTGACAACAGGTTTGTTGTCAATTTTGGAATACATAAAACATTCTTGACAGTAATCTCGTAGTTGCGATTTGAAGTTATTTTCACGTCCCCGGAGCACTTTACACTACCTTTGTATTATCGGCTACCGTAGTTTTTGACATAACTGGAAAAAAATAGCATTTTGTATCCAATTTTCATTCGATGTCATGTGCGTGCTTGCGCCGGAGTCAATATACCACTCGCTTTTATTATACTGTCCACTCAAGAATACCATTTTAAACGCATTCGTTTCTTTGTTTTTCTGCAATAACGGACATTGATTTCTAAAGTGCCCGATTTCTTTGCATTTGTAACACACAATCACTTTTTTCGACTGCATTTTAGACGCCATAGAACTTTTCCGGCGAACCTGCTAATAATAATAATCCTATCCATTCTTCTGTTATGGCAAACCCGGTTCCTTTCAATCTTTGTGCTGTCTCGAAAACTTGCGTAACATAATTAGTCATAGGATCACAGTTTTCTTGTCTGGTTGAAATTAAATGTCGCAGCAAAGAGATTTTTCTTGAAAAACCGGAGTCATCAAACATGTTTTTCAGCTTTGTCCACAGCTCAAACGAGGTTTTCGTTTCCTTGATATGAACATACAGCCCTGAATCAATAGTCAATATTAGCTTTGCCTTAGTCCTTTCGTGCGGGCACAGGCATCTTGATGTACTGGATCATGCCCTCTAGCACTAACGGCTTGGCCACGGGGATCGGCGATGCGAACGACGATGCGAGTGGCGAGGCGACCATTCGCGCGGCATCGTTTGCAAGCCACGGGCAGTCACGTTCGCCGCCGCGACCAGTAAGGAAGTTTAAACAACTAAACTCGTTTGATCACTGTCCTAGTTGCCGCGACTGCCGCTCGACGCCGTGGCTCGCGCCATACTGATTCATGTATTTGTTAGACTCGCCGGCCGCGCTGCCAGTCGCCCGCGTGTTCGCTCGGTACATTTCGCCGGTCGCTTCGCCGTTCGCCGCTCTACATTGAGACCCGCTAGGCGAATGAGACTAGCCAGAGGTATGCTCGATAAATAACGTTCTACACAAATAGCACTTTACACAAATAACTCATTGATAAGTTTCGTCATCCACGCGAACGAAGTCGCGGGCATAGCTAGTTTTATTAATAAATCTGTATGAGCATTAAGTTCCATAGAGTATCAAACCTATAACATGCGGAAAAAGTCGTGGAGGACAGCTAGTAAGGTATACTTAAATGTAACTTTAAGCTTTCTTATACTTATCTCATTTTCCTCCATTTTCTTGCATTTCACTAATAATTAATTCAAAACTTACCAAGGGAAATATATAAAATTTAAACATTATTGTCTTTTCTTATCCCATTCTTTTATGTTCGTGTGAGCAAAACTGATGAATAAATAACAGCGATGATGTTGAAAAGATTAAGTCCACGTGATTTGTCGTGTTTGCTATTCCGAACCACTTATAAATATATTAATTTAAGTGATAGGTGCAGTATTCATTCGTCATAGTTAGGTAACTGTTCTCGAAATTGCAATTCAAATATTATGATGTTTGTGTTCGAGATTTAGCCTGGAAAATGATAAGCCACTATGATGTTAAACTTTAAAGTAGTAATATATAAAAGATAATTAAAAAAAAACTAAAAAACACGCTTTTAAAGTACTAACTAAAAAAGTGAAAAAAATTCCTCGTTTGTTGGTTGCTCGATAGACGAAAAATATGGCACAGAGCGCCCCACGCTTTTTCACAATAATACTAGTGTTTTTTGTTCATTACCAATTTCAGCTTACATTAGGAATTATTTTTCACTTTTTTAGTTAGAAGTACTTTAAAAGCGTGTTTTTTAGTTTTTTTTAAACTATATTTATTTTTCACTTTTTAGTCCTAGCAGCAATACGTGTTGTCTGAATTCAAACGTATTGCTTTGTGGACTTAATTTTTTTTCCTGGTGATCCTAATCAGGATAATGAGCTAAACCTATGAAATTATTATATTGTCGCTGATTCTTGATAAGTGTACAAAGTTTGAATTAAATCTGTCCGTTTAAAGTGGGTCAAAATCGAGTCCAAAGGAGTCGGTTACATACATACAAGTGAAGCTAATATAAGCGTGTTAAAAATCACTTGTATTATGGTATCAAAGACAGGATATTGGAGGTACTCTGCCATGTAGTCTGCAATGTACATATAGAAATGCAAAGATACTAAGTATATGAGAAATCGCGCTTTCGACGGAAGTTGAGAAGATGAGGGTAGAATAGGGGTTGTTTGTAAATGTTAATAAGGATATGAACATGCATTTGTTTGTACAATTTGGTTTTCTTGGTTCATTGCTGTGAATAGAGAAGATTTCTAAGCATAATTATTGATCAAGCTTAGAATCCGCATCTGAATCGCACTTCTGAGAAATAAATCTTGTAAGCACTCTTACTGGTAAAACCGGGTTACTCTGGCCCTTGGGCGAGGTTTAAGCTTCCAGTCTTATCGCAACCATAAGAGTAAACGTTCTAAATCATACTTTAAATCTGTTAGTATGAATTAAGACGTTGACTCTTGCGATTGTGATATAACGGGAAGATTAAACATTTCCCAGTTTGGGACTATGTTACTCCCCAGGGCCAAAGCAACTCGGTTTTACGGTACTTAAAAAGGAGTCATAAAGTGCTTTATCCTCAACGGTTCATCAAGTACCAGTCATATCAACTGCTCATGCTTCGATCATCATCATTCCATCATTAGGATACAAAGCTTAAATCCCAGAAATAAGGTAATTATATCATTCTAATCTAGTAAAAAAAAAAAAAAAACTTAAAAAAAAATAGCCGTCCGTTTCACTGAAAAGTATTAAATAATTTTAAATGTACTGCTTATCAATAACCAAAATATTAGGATAATAAGTATAATTATACTTCAAGCATAATTATTGTTATTTTTGGAGTCGGTGTCTGTCCCTATAATATAGTATTAAAATTTGCTATTAGCGGCTTGCTTTTTTCAAGTCGGTTAATTATAGAATACCAAATCCTTCTCCTTGGTCTTACAAACACTTTTCTGAAAACCGTATCAAAATCGGTTCAGTCAAACTCGAAATAATCGCGTCCAAATTTACATACATACAAGTCAATCTGAGAACCTCCCTTTTTTCAAGTCGGTTAAATAATAAATACTAAAACCTTCTCCTTGATCTATCAAATTATTTTCTGAAAACCGCGTCAAAATCCGATCAGCCAATCACGGGATAATCGTGGACAAACATATATACAAACACACATACAAACATACATACAGGTCAAACTGAGAACCTCCTTTTTTTTAAGTCTGTTAAAAATAGTTTGACTTCATTCGATATTATTAGAATACACGTGTTATGAATTTAAACATAGTCTAGGATAGCAAGAATAAATTTAAATCGTGTGTAACAGTTTTAACCGCGTAGTGTAATTGGTTTTCTGCTTTTGTACATTTTATTGAAAAGCTAAAACACATAGTTCAATTGTATACTTGAATCCACGCTTATATTCAAGTTAAGTTGACGAACAAGTCACTGCTCAGTGACGCTTGCTAAGCACTTTTGTTTTGTATTTTAATTCACCTTGGTATTCCTTCTAGTCCAGTCAAAATAGACAAAAAAACCTTGTTAGTTTGTATTAATTCGCATAGAGCTGAAAATTTCCGTTCCGTACCCAAAGGGTAAAAACGGGACCCTATTACTAAGACTTCACTGACCTTACCGTACCGTACCCTTTGGGTACAGAACCCTAAAAATGCGCCTCGTACACTACGTCATAGGTGGTGCGGAAATGTGTACATATGATGTAGAATTTCACTATGATACATATATTCTTCAATCCTTGTCATCACGATATCTCCGGAATGGTGATCCATAAGGAAAAAGTATTAAGACACTTTTGTAGGTAATTGCATGATCTACAACTTTTGTCTGATCTATTTCGGCGATAATATTTGCCATTTATGAGGAAAATGCGAAAAGGTGAAATTATTGACATTTGACCTTATGTAACTTTTTTGCACAAGTCGGATTTTTGGGGACTTTTGATATTTCATTTATAATGGTGTACTTGAGACCTCCACCATTTTTCAGTTCTATGCGAATTAATGCAAACTGAAATGTCTGTTTTGACTGGACTATTCGTTTTTTTTTTGTTTTAAACAATACGTATAATATAATCTTGTTTTTTTATATTTTTAAAATATCACGTTTTAGTTTGTATTATGGTTTAGTTATAAAATCGAATCACGTAGTCTAAAAAATCCAAAAACATTGAAGGACATAATTCACACCAAGTTGTTTTACCCTTTCCTCTTTACTCACAAAGTGTAACCTTAGAGTTAACTAAGTAAACTATAGAGTGCGACTTACGGAGTATGAACTGTGAGCACAGGTATGAACAAGCGCCGTCTTCAAAATCACGTCAAATTAGTGTAAAAATTGCTTAAGATTGGTAAAACAGGCCACTAGCGCACTTCATGCTTGCATATGTATAATCTAAGGTCACACAAATAACACTATACTACTATTTGTCATTGGTTCATAGAATAAAGCTATCCAATTTTCACGTACATAACTGAAACAGCTACCTACAGTTAAATAACAAATATAGAATCTGGGTCTAGTTCACGAAGCAAATACAAAGAGGAGATGTCATAATAGGATTTTCCTATGAAACAACGCGTGACAATTGGCGGGGTGAGGGGGTGTTAGATCCCGCCCACTTTTTAATTTCTCATTTAGGGTGTTACCACACCAATCGATCGATAGTCGATCGATGCCATCGATCGATATCGGTCGACGTTGATCGATTGGTGTGGTAGCTTTAATTGATCGACGGATACCGGTCGACTAACCAATCGATCGATTGCCGGTCGATGGCATCGGTCGACGGATACCGGTCGACTAACAAATCGATCGATTGCCGGTCGATGGCATCGGTCGACGTAGATCGATTAACCCCGGCTATATTCCATCAGTTTCTTTCGAAATGTATTCACAAGAGGACGCGTTATCCATTCTACCATCGATCGATCGTCGATCGACAATCGATCGATTGGTCTAGTAGAAACTATCGATCGACGTCGACCAAGCCGTTCTACCATCGATCGATGGCATCGATCGACGATCGATCGATTGGTGTGGTAACACCCTTACAGGTCAATAGCAAAAGTATTCGCTCGTTCTGTCGATTTTGGAATTACGTTACTATCTCCCACTAGATGTCACGAAGTGCAAGATGCAACATGGTCGTACTCAGAATTTTCGAGTCAATCAGAGAGAAATTTTTTGAACAATTTCAAAGGGTATTGTTTTTAAATAGTGTAATAATTTATGAAATTGAACATGCTAGAATAAAAAGGTTTTTGATAAATAAAGATTATTAGATTTTCTATAATGTTTAAATGACTTTTGGTTCCTAAAAATACTTATGAAGATAGGTAGCAAAGCGAGTTCTTCTAGGAAAAAAAAACACACCTTTGTTCATTATCTAAAATTGAACTTACTAAAGTAGGTGACCTTTAAGTATTTTAAATAAAATAAACAACATCTACCATACTAGTTGTCCCACGGAAGGAAAGTGCTTTAAATAAATTATTGTAGATAATATTTAGTTTCTAGGATTTTATTTGTCCAGCGTTTTTAATTTTTCAGTTCTTTCCATATATGATATACTAGCTGTACCCGGCATGCGTTGCAATGCAATTTTTTCTACCTACTACCTACCTACTACCTACCTACTACCTACCTACTACCTACCTACTACCTACCTACTACCTACCTACTACCTACCTACTACCTACCTACTACCTACCTACTACCTACCTACTACCTACCTACTACCTACCTACTACCTACCTACTACCTACCTACTACCTACCTACTACCTACCTACTACCTACCTACTACCTACCTACTACCTACCTACCTACTACCTACCTACCTACTACCTAATTGTTTTTTTTTTTTTTAAATGTACAAAAGTATCCTATGTCCGTCTCCTGGCTCTAAGCTACCTCCCCACCAATTTTCAGCCATATCGGTCCAGCCGTTCTTTAGTTATAAATGGTGTAACTAACACGACTTTCTTTTATATATATAGATTATAGCCGCGGTACCTTCGGCAAAATAATTGGATTCTAATTACGGCCCTGTAAGTTGTTGTTTATGCTTTTTGTTCATAGATGGCAGCCTGTTTATAAAATGATATAAAAACTACAAAACTAATATTTTGGACATTAAGGAACCTTTAAAAATGAATGTAAACCAAATTTCAGTACATACGATTATTAAAATATGTTAGTAGTAAGCTAGTAGTAGTAAGCTATTTAGATTCTATGTCCCCAAGTGTCGCCTTCTAGTGTTGGATAGAATTATGTTTTTAAACGCCAAACTAAGAGACTTTTCTAGAATAATTTTATAAAATTAGGTATAAAATGACTTACAGATCAAATGAGATGCAATTCATAGCATCAGAACGTTCTGTTATATTTATTTCATACTCGAATAGACATCTATTCGAGTAGTTTTTACAGTCTGAAATACAAAACTTATTTTTTTCTATCTTCTAGCCCGAATTATCAGTAAAATAAGAACTTTTACACAGGTGTGCACAGTACGAACGTCAACCATACACTGACTTAGGCCACGCCTATATGACGACGTCAGTGCCCAGTTGAGAATCACAGTGCACAGTTGCTTAGGACGTCTCCTCTGTATTTGGTCCGTGGTCTAGTTACATATTTAAAAAGAACAAAATGATGATTTTGGTCGAAAATGTTTATCCTAATTATTTTGAACGATAAACTGAAAGGAGAATGGCAGCTTTGGACAAAATGCTACCCAGAAAGGCAACAACCAGGGGCCCGAGTCCGCTATTTTAAGTCAGTGAGTGGCGGGTTAATAAACTTTCCAGTGTACTTGTTATTGTGCCTAATTTTCGTATTCAGATAAGAACAATCCCTTGCAATCCTACAACCATGACATATGACAATAGTGGCAAGTATGTGTACATTTGTAATTAAACTAAAATAATCTGAATACGAAAATTAGGCACAAAAACAAGTACACTGGAACGTTTATTAACCCACGCCACTCACTGACTTAAAATAGCGGACTCGGGCCCCTGGAGCGTGCTACTGGGGTAAAACAATTATAATTAAGAAATGGTATCTTAACGATAAATAAATGTTAAGAGTGACCTAGATAAAGCCTGTGTTACATAATTAAGCAAAATGTATTCAGGATCTATCTTCGTTTAATAGATTTTAGTATGTTGTTGATTTCTGCCAAGACATGACAAACATGTTATTAGCCTTTCTCGTTACTCCACGGATAGATTTAAATGCGCTTAGTAGATAATTAATGCCTTAGGATTGTTAAGGACTATAATTTCATTCTGGGTCACACTCGAGTTTAACTTCAATACACCGACTGGCATTCTCCTTTATTGAAATATAGTATCAAATTGAGACTTCATATTAAGTTAAATTAATAATGTTAAAATAAAATGCAGTGCCTTATTTTCCGCCTGCATCAGAACCTTTTTTAACCTTGTGTATTACATGGTTTGTGATTTTACTCTTTAGGTCGAGATAAGAGATCAAGTTCCCGATCAGGGAGAAGAGAAACAGAAAAATCTAGTAAAAGAACGAATAGTGCCACCGAAAGATACTGGAACAGTAGTCGAGATGAAGAAGTGCACGATCGAACTAGACCAAAACATTCAGCAACTCCGCACGATGGAAAAGGTGAACAAATCGTTTGAATTAGTGGCATGTTAGAAATAAAAAAAAAAACATATGTTAACAGTCTCTTTTGTCAATAGATGGACATTCGTTACAAGACATGGACATCTCGCCAGACAGGAGTACGCCACTTTCTGAAAATTCCTATGGAGGCAGAGAGACCAATTCTACAGTACGCAATAATTCAGAGAATAATGCTGTTCCGCCTGTTGTTGTACTTGATAATTCAAATCAACCGGTATGTATTCTATCTTTTTTTGCGATATGCTTTATGCGTTTACAATAATTATCCTTCTAATTACATAATCTTTGTAAATGTTTCAGAGTGGGTCGTTACTCGCGGCGGCTTTACCGCGCATCGTGGCAGCTCCGCCGCCGGTGACGATACCTCCCGCCAACAACGGCGCGACCGCGTCGCCCATCGGCGAGGGCACGGGCAGTGGCTCGGGGACGCCGCACAGAGATGCCGGCCCCCCTACACCCACACACTCGGAAAATACAGACCCACATGCTCCACCACTACATTTAGATACGGCGCTGCCGAGGAAAAGTGAGTCATCTTCATTTTACACAATAGGGAATATTCATGTTTTTCTTTTTTGTCTTAAATTTATAGTTTACTATTTTATAACGTAGAAAAAAATATTAATTGGCTTCAAAATACTCTAGATATTTTTAAAAATGAAATTTAAAACTTTTAAAAAATTTAAGCAGTTCAAACGCTGCCATTTTGCGCGCGCTTTGCGTGACGTCACATGACACGTCCAGTGGGTGTTTACCTTATTGTTTACTGTGGACTTTTCAGTTACTTCGTAATATCTACAAATCTTAACTAAACTTCACTACAATCAGCACAAGAATACAGGTTTAAATTATTTATTTTTTTCACAAAAACTTGTAAAACAGTATGAGTTTCGACGCTGATGAATACAATGTCGTGTCAGATGACGTCACATTTCGTTCGACCATTGGTGGCGCGTTTTGGAAGTTTGAATTTCGCTCCCTTATTTTGCACTTTTTGAATATTATTTTAGGGGTTTAAATAATAAGTAAATAAAAAAAAATCCTTTTCATTATAATATTACGAAAATAAGTATTCGAGAAAAAAATATTTTAGGCCATTTCAAATTTTATGCATATTCCCTATTAACACACTTCAAATGAAATACACTCAAAAAAGTCTATTTTCCGCTACAGTTCAACAAACTGAAAATTAGAGATTAGTATTTGCTTTAATAAATTGTAAGTTATAGTAATTGCTTGTAGCATAGCAACCTACCTGTCGTAAGCCACCCCTTAGATTTGCAGGATATCTTTTTTATCCTCGTCCGAATATTAGCTAATGATGTTGTTTCCTTTCAGTGGAGTGTCTGGGTAGTTATTCGCAAGTGGTAGGCGGTACACTACATCACGCACCCCCAATGCTGACGCCTTCGCTCGTCAACTATGTTCGTGCCGACTTGACATCACATGTTATGGGATGGCCTGCTGATATTCTTGAAAAACAGGTTAGCTGACATACATTCTCCACAGTTGTATAATTTTTGCGGTGTTGGTTTAATCAACGTTCTTATATTCTAGTTGTTTTCAAAATGTTTGTTATGTACTGTGGCAGGCTAACAAGTTCACGGAAGAAGCATATCAGTTGGGATGCCTGCAGTGTACACGGGTGTCGGCTGAGCTTAAGTGTTCCCGGTCAGTTGTCCGCCACACGGAAATACGGGCCACTTTACAGGAACAAAAGTGAGTACGAAGATCTGATTTCGATTATGTTTTTATTTATGTCTTGGCTTGCGCAGTCTGTGTACGTTGACTTTATAGTCGGTCCAATTGACTAACATTGAATGAATCTCTTTATTTTATGTTTTACTTACATAAGTTATGTAACATCCCACAGAATAATGTACCTGCGACAGCAAATTTCACGGCTAGAGGAGCTCAAGTCGCAGAACTCGTTCATGTCGGAGGACTAGGGTTCGTGGCGGGGACGCTGCGTTCTCCCGCCACTCTCCTCGCGTAGCCACCGCATCCGCGCGCTGCATTTCCCCCCCTCTCGGGGGAACTTTCATAATATGTCAATGCTAAACATTGTTCATTCCGTTCATTTTCTATGTAATTTAGATCGAATGATTACTCTTGTGTTGTGTGATTTGATGTTAAATTTAAGAATGAGATTCGCCAGGGTTGGTCAATTTGAATTTCACGTCATTTGAATATTTCCATCAAGGTTAAATGTTCTTTGGCTTCATTCTCAATTTTGTCAAGATGTTAAATAATCAATATAATTATGTAATGCAAATTGAAATGTTTCGATGAAACATTTTTGTAGGTTAGGTAGGTACGCACGATTATTCCCGATCAGTCAGTAGTCAAAACGGTTGACAATCGAAAATAAGAGGTTCCGTTCGTTCAGTGCTTTAGACCATTGGAACTTATTTCTTTTGATAGTACCTACTTTATGTAAGATATATATTTTCATGTCAAGTAATAAAATACCACAGAGTTCACTTGATTACATCTTCATACTTGAAACAAAAAGTCTCATTGGGAATAATCGGGAACGACTGGAACCGGCGCAGCGCAGGTCACAAATAGCCGCATATTAGGTTATTAAGCAACACAATTTTTGACATTGAAATATTGTATTATCTGTTATTGACATATTAGATTGTAAGGTACAGTCGAAATACTTCAGTGGTTACACTTTGATCTTAACAGCAGCCTTCTGAAACCTCGTAAGATCAGCTCCTATAGAAGGACCAATATCCCGGTCTTTCTCAACATTTTTAACACCTAACCACAAACTCAAAAAGTCCCAAATAAACAGAATTTTGCCGTTAGTATGATGTTTCACGCCAAATTAAAATTTATTTTGACATACTAGTATGTTTGAGGTTTATATTTCTGACTTGGGTTTTAAAATTTTCGACTGAAGTAACAGATGACAATGACACAAGATGGTGCGCCGTCGTGAACATAATCTGAAAATCCTTGATTATTTCTTTAATCTTTAAGTTTTATATCATAAATAAATAGTAAAGTATTGCAAAAAATCCTCAGGGTTATGAAATAATTACCCTCTGTTTAATTATATTTGACCCATTTCACAGATGTAGTATGTAGCTGGGTGTTGATTAGTGTTATAGGTAGACACAATTTCCAGAAGTGGTAAATTAATTAGTAAAGAAGTAGTATATAATCATTTTTTTCCAAGAATATTTTAATTTTAATAATTGGTAAAGAGTTCTCTACTCGAGGACTAACTTATTATTTTATATTAATATGTAACAAAATTAATAATGTTTCATTACTAGTATCTTAATTCAAACTAATGATTATAATCTAATGACCCATAATAATAATAATATTTGACTTCGGATTCTCCGATTTATATTCTTGACAAGTACTATATTGCGTATCCGATAGCCCTTTGTAGATGCTATAATAACGCGCGTTGCGAAATAAATTGCAATAATTGGCAGAACACAACGATCCCAATTTTATATTAAGATATTTTTTTTCTCGTCTTTTTATTTGATTTGCTCGTAGCATGCTCTAATTAAAATTAAATTATCATCTGTAGACGGCTTAAAATATATAATAACTAAGAGAGAAGGTAATGGAAACTGCAATAATATGTATGACTTTTTCTTTGACCTTGTTAATATGAAAGCATTCGGGCTAATACAAATTTGAATATACTTGACTTTCTCGATAAAAATAACTTTCGGTCTTACGAGGTTAAATATCGTATTAATAACATTTGTATTAGCAATTAGTTGTTATCACTGATGGTCTACTGTACTTCCGGTTTGTAATTTGTTTACTGTAAAAAATAATATTAAATGAAGCATAGTAGAATGATTTCTAGTTTTTACGCTATTTAACCGTCGCATTTAGCGACCATTGATGAAGAATTATCTGTATTGTTGCATACGTCTGCTGAAAGATATAACTTATCTATGCTGATTCAATTCTGACCAATCGTAATACAAAGTAAAGAACCAATTAATATTTTTATTGTTAGAATATAGTAAAGAATTAGTGAGCCGTCATGGGGTTAACTTGATTGGAAAATCTCTAAAATTAGAAAAGATGTTTATAAAGTTATAACTATGCAAGCTTTTATTAAAATTGCAACACACAGAGAAGTGAAGGGAAACCAATTTGTTCACTTACATGAGTAACGTTTAGTGAATCATTAGTTAGGTAAAACAAACTCCGGTCTAGGTCTTTTTATTTTTCTAATAATTATAGGGCTAATATATATTAACAGAACAGCTGAAAATAAGTCACCAATGTAACTATTACTGAATAAATCAAATGATGAAGAAAATACTGTGATAATAATTCACTCTCACATGTAATAATAGTGGATCATAAAATTTACATATACACGATTATTTCCAAATAGTAACAGCATATCGGCAAAACCGAATTTATGTTCTGCAGTCGCTCAAGGTAAGGACCATATTGTTTACTGGCCGTACCCTCCCTTTGTTGAAGTCTACATTTAGAAATAATAAAAAAATCCTCTTTTTTTATAGTTATTGCATTGTTATAAAAATGTAAATTTCCAAAAAAAAAATTGAAATGTTAAATTTCAAATCAATGTTTGATAAAACTTAACACTCGTTTGTCAACGATGATCAAGACGACGAAAGATTGTAACTGTTTGGGAATAATCGATATAAGACCTGCGTGGAGACTTAATTATTAGGTGCACGCTGTTTATAAATCACTTAATTTATATAATTTAGGGCCACTGGAAACAGGTCTCTTAAAATTTTTCAAATGAACCTTGTGTCGTTTTTGGACCCACGTCTTTATTGTATTTTAGTGTTAAAAAGGGACCTGTCAAATCGCCCGCCGTATACTAGGATAGTAATATTTGAGGTTAATATATAATGCGGCTTAGGAATGTCGCCTCCACGCAGGTCTTGCATTTCAGAGTTTTTCTTTTCACATTGTGTCAGAGCCCGCGTGGACAGACCAGTGGTCAAGCATCCTGGGTGTTATCAAAGTTCAAAATTTAAAGCAAACCTCAGCATGCCTGGCCTTATTGTGTCTACACGAGCCCTAATGATGTTGTGAAATATTATTTTTTCATAAAATATGACTTTATAGCCGGATTAAATAAATCAGTTTCTGATAATTATGTGTATTAATTACTAATCATTTCCAATGTATAATTCCTTTACACGTTTAAATAAAACGAGTAGTTTGTCATGTACCTATGTTTGTAATTTCTTGTAAACGTAATCATTTACATGTTTAATAAAACACAAAATAACAAGAATTACTGTGAATATCCAGGTATAATAATTATAGTAAAAAGTATAATTATAAAAAAAAGAAATTAACGAAAGATATACAATTAGCGCTCATTATTATAATCATTTTATCATAATATAAGTTACCCAAGTAGAAAAGATAGATTTTATTTTTGTGTCTAGTATAGTGATAAGAACATGTATTAATAATTAGGTTTGCATTTGGTCACATTGGATTGTAACCATACATAAATATATACATAATTTCATTTAATAAGTCCACTCATGTAACGAAATACTCCCGGATCTTCATCTGAGTGTGGATGCTGCTTGCATTGCTGTATAAAAATATATATATATTAAATGCTGTTTAATCCGTGATTTGTGTTAGAAGAGCTGTGCCACGAATGATCCAATAGCTTTGAGTTTGATTGGATGGCAACAGAACGGGTAGTACAAAGTTAGTGCTGTGTCCAGTAGTAGACAAGACTCCTGCTCGCTCGGACGTCTTGTACAATGGTGCTTCATATCGAGGATCCGGTTTCGGCAGTTGTTGTACTGGCCTGAACCAGATCACCGGCAGAGGGGGATTCATTTGACCTGTCAAACCGATTAGTTTTAATGACTTCGGTATTTATAATCTGATCTCTGTAGATAACTATTAAATTGATAAATGCTAAGCAATAAATAATAGGATAAAGAAACAGCAAATGCAAACCAAAATATACGTTAGTTCTTAGTTAAGTAGCCTTAGCATATTAATAATTCATTTAAGTTAGAGACAGTAAATTATACTAGCAAATATTGTAAAAATATATACGTATGCTAAAGAAACTATTTTTAGGAGAATAAGGAAATATAATTGTTATGAAACTGTTAAATTAATTTCACTGTTTTACATATTTCAATATTTCTTAAATTTATTCGATTTAAATCATACTTTGTATTAGCACTTATAACTTTCATGTGAATGTGTACTACTGCAGTATCTACTAACCAGGCAGTGCGTCCACAAGCATTGTTTCTCTCATATCCCAGCGCCCAGCGTCAATAAACAAACCGTGAATGTTCACACCGTCTTCAGGTACTTCTAAGAAATCGTAAACATTTGGGCCTGTCTCTCCCTTAAAATAAAGCAAATATAATACAATTGTATTATCTTAAATGTAGGTACCTACCATATAAATGACGTTTTATTTAAATCTTCAGTTCCATGCCCCAAGTCGTATTACGATTTGTTTGAAACGTTCAAAGAAAATGGTGCCAATCTTGTTAATCACAAACTAAATTTATTCAGGCTGTGATATCAATGTGAGGGAGGCGTAACTAAACTGTCAAATTGATTGAAAACCAATGTACTTAATAAAAAATAGTTATTAAGATTTGCAGAAATTCAAGGCGTATTTAAACTAATTTGTCAGTTTTAAACAGTGACGGATTAACCTTAAATCAAATTAAGCAATTGCCTAGCGCATCACGTCTGAGGGGGCACCAGAAGAAGCAAAAAAACATCCGTCTTTAGGGCATCACGTCTCACTCTCACGTCACCAAAAACTACTCCGAAAAAAGTATTGTATCTTAGAGTTTAGATGATCGGTAAGTCAGTAGGTAAGTGTAACTTTGACTAGTGTAATGATTCTTAAATACTGGTTCAAATTGAATGTAATTTGAAGTACCTATATCAAATGAACATATAACATACGTTTCGGCGACAGGGCTTTCGGTGAAACATGCATAGGTGAAACATTCTATCGACGAATTTCTCAAGAACGAAACGTCCTGTTGGTGATCAGTCCAAAGCAGAAACGACTGTCGGAGAACGTTTGCAGAATCGCTCAAAAACAGTTTTGACAACAACTCCTCATTTAACGATTAAAATAGGTATTTAGTAATAAATTAACCTAGACAAAATTTCCTACAACTGTACCTATTAACCTTAAAGCGTGTAGAAGTAGACTTTGCGGCTCTCGTACGCTAAAACTATTGATTCTACAAAAAAAGGTTAATACATAAATATTGTAAGTTTTTTTTTTCTAGTTTAATTAATAAATTATTCTCGTAAAATAATCCAGAAAGGAACTGTTGTCGAAAAACTGTTTTTGAACGCCATTTTTTCCATTATGGCGGCGCGAGTGCTAAAGATACGAAGTGACGAAGTGAAAAATCGAAAACTAATAAAATCACCAATTTTCAATCTCCCAGAAAACTTTCCAGGTAATCCTCTTTTTGAGTAGGTACCAAATGACTGTAGTACTAGTTGAAAAAGAGATAGAGTGGCCCCACAGACGTGGATTGCTTAGGGCACCTAAATAGTCTTAATCCGTCACTGGTTTTAAAGGTCATTTCAGAAAACGCTAAGATGTAGTAGCATATAATTTTGGTACCAATTAAAAAACCAAACCTTCTTTCTATTATTTTGCTTGTAAACATCGTCCTGCGACAAGAATATTGGCAACGGATAAAAGTCGAACATGAGTGCGTCGATTGGCACACGGTATCGACGAGCAAAAGACTGTAGCGACCCGGTGAGTAACCCCTGCGGAAAGAAGAGCCCCGACACCCAGCTGCTTGGCTGCCCTCCTTCCACCAGCCATTTCTATAATCAAAGGATTATTTTCTCAATTGGTTGGTAAGTTGGTTTCAACCATAAAAAATCTTGCATACCTACAACCGTTTGGTGGGATGTACAATGAAGTGAAAACCATATGTATTAAAATCAAAATTAGAAAGAGTAATAAACGTAAGTATACCAGCGGCGGATATATTAAATAAAACTATATATAGTTTATATACCTCAATAAAATCAATACGCAGGGTAAGATCGTGTATCCAACTGCCAAGAGATTTCAAAGAGTTGTAGCCTTTTCTGTGCCACATATGAGGAACTCTGTTATTCATGAATGCCGTAAAAACTTCTTCAAAGGCTTCAGACATCACTACTATACCCTGAAAATTAGAACACATTTTCCATTTTGTCCAGATTTAGCGAACGCGCACCGAATACGCAGCTCGCGAACTGTTCGCTAAACGCTTGCGAGCTGGGGCCCGATGCCGCTATTTTAAGTCAGTGAGTGGCAGGTTAAGAGGAAAGGGGAGCGGACTTTTCTCCATACAAACGCTCTCGTCTGTTTTCTCACTGGTTTCTGAACTTAGGGCTATGATTTTTTGCAGTACCTACCTAATATAAATAATAACTAGATCGATGCCCCTATTTTTTCCTTTTTTAAAATAAGTTTTATTTAAAGGAATTAGAACCTTCTAAAAAGTGCCAATTCTGACCGCAGTTTTCAGACGTGTTTTTTTCGAATTTGAAAACAATAATCGAAAAAAAGAAAAAATAGAGGCACAGATAATTCTTTTCTCATGCAGTATATAAAATATCTTTGAAATTGGTTGAGAATTGGGGGAGAAAATAGACGAGAGCCAAACCTCGATTTTTCGTCAGTTTTTCGGTCTGAGCTGCAGTTGTCCTTATCACACGAATTTGAGGGCGGGGTCACGAGTACGTATTATAGTAGTACAGACGAAAAAGTGATGCGTAGTATTTAAAAAGAATATCGATAGCTAAAAATAATAAAGATAGTAAAACAGAAATCGATATCCATATCGATAAACAAACTATTAATATTTTCTCCTTAGTTGATTTTAGTTAAGTATACAAATACTTAGGGTACCGTTCCTTAAAAAGTAAAAACGGAACGCTTGTGTGTTCTTCCGTCATTGTGTCCAAACCAATTTAAGAGGAAAGGTGATTTGTCTTTTCTCCATACAAACGCTCTCGCCTGAGGCCCGAGTCTGCTATTTACACTCCGTGTCAGTGTGCTCATAGTGGGACGATTTTACGATAATTGGCTAACTAACTTAGTAGAATGCCAATTATCGTATAATTGGCCCACTATGAGCCAACTATGAGCACACTGACACGGAGTGTAAATAGAAGACTCGGGCCCCTGTTTGCTCGCTGGTTTATGAATTTAAACAAATCATTTTGAGCAGAGATATAAACTAGTTCTATGCTTCTATGTTTTCCATTTTGATGATAAGTTATTTTTTAAAGCACTAGAGCCCTTCAAACATGCCTATTTTGATCGCTGTTTTCAGGGGGGTAGTGTATAAAATTAATCAAACAAAAAAAAAAGGATAATGAGTTGTAGGTATAATGTTTTTGTAAAGATAAAAAATATGTAATTGTTTCCACCATTGACGCGAATATCAAAATTAAAATCACTTTGAGGTCTTTCGGTAAGCTCAAATTAAGAAAAAATATACGAACAACTCTTTTTGTTTGCGAGATGCGTTTTTTTTTATTAGAGTTTTGGCAATACTTTTTCTGCACTCACACAGGACACAGTGTATTGGTAGTACAGCATTTTAGGAAATAAGCAGATGGCTTACATTTGGCTTGATTAAAACATTGAACATTTTTTTTTACTTTGAAGTAATTTAAAATAAAAAAAATTTCTGAAACAATAACAAAACAGGTAGGTATAAATAATTCGAGTAATGCAAAGCAGTACCTATCTTCAGTTCTTAGTTTTTATGAAAAGCACAGTCCAATTCTTTTTTTTCTGAGGTACTCAACTCCCACAATAATTGAGACGAATATGACACCGCTAAAGCTAAAATTCATCAATCCGTACATTCCGTATATTATCCGTACATACATATAGACATGAAAAACAAAACCCTAGCGCGGTCGGGCAAAATAATAAGAATATGTGCGTCGGCGGACTACACCACTACGCGAAGCGACAGCGCGTCATCACGCACACACTGTCAACTTACGCACACATTCACAAAACGTGCGGCAGAGCGACAGCAATACTTTCTTCAAAAACCGAATTTTCAAAAGTCTCTCCGCTCCCCTTTCCTCTTAATGAACGTTCCAGTGTACTTGTTATTGTGCCTAATTTTCGTATTCAGATAATTTTAGTTTTATGACAAATGTACACCTACTTGCCACTGTTGTCATTGTAGGACTGCCAGTGACTGTTCTTATCTGAATACGAAAATTAGGCACAATAACAAGTCCACTGTAACGTTCATTAACCTGCCACTCACTGACTTAAAATAGCGGCATCGGGCCCCTGCATGCGTGCATTTCAACTAAGCAACTTGGCTAAAGACTTACTTTAATAGCTTTTTGAAGTTCATTGAGCGAAGAATGTATTAATCCTAGTAAGGTATTAAATCTATCAGTTTCATGAATCAGGACAGTTGTCAATGAATGGAGCTGTCCCATATTATCTGGTATCATTAGATCTGGGTTGATCAAAGATTTGTCAATGTTAGTGGAGATCTTGACTCGAGTCTGATCGCACACGCGCCACACAATTTGATCAGGAGTGTCGCCTCCTCCGCCGCCGCTAGTGCGCGGTTGCACATCAACTATTGTTTGGATTAAGGTTAACGTTTCTTTATTCTGAAAATAAAAATAAGATTTGTATATAACACCTGTATGTAGGGGTGACGGTATAAGTGGAACTTGTCAATAATAAGTGATTATACCTCAAATGCTATATTAGCGTTTTCGTGCATACCGAACACTTCCGGGTTTTCAACTCCCGGTAGAGAGTCCACATAGTCCCGATAGTCTTCTAGTTTATCCGATCTTGGACAGTAATAGTTTCCTGATTCAGAGTACACATATCCATCCTCAAGAGTAGGTGGCGAGAAGAACAACTTCAAAATCGTTGTGAGACATCTTTGATCCCACATGTCTGTGACTCGTCCACCGTAAGTGATTAGACCTATTCAGGTAAAAAGTATTAAGTATCGTGGTATCTAAACGATTAACTTAAATAATTTATTAATATCTCACTTGTAATGTATTCTAAAGCGTCCCAAGGAATAAATCCTTCTTCACAAAACATTTGTAGGTTCATCATAGCACACTCCCGGTCGCTATTGTTAAATTCATACGTAATATTCCAACCAAGAGGGCCAAACTTTTTTCGCTCTTGAATTATCGCGTGAAACATACAAATGCCGAACAGCATAGTGCGCCAATCTTGACCCAAAACTAAAATATATTTAAGAGGATTTTATTAGGATGCTTCTCCAGGTTATCAACTAAGAAGATCCTCCCCGTATTTAAGGCAATAGGACTAAGTTGGTATCTGTACAGTTACCTACAAATTAAATTATGGTTTAACAACCTACCATGGTTTTCAAAGAAATCTTCCTCCATTTCAATAAGCGCTCTTTTAACATTTGCTTTTAAACCTTTAGGTGGCTCATTAGTTACCTTCACCGAATTCTGCAAGACTGATACAGGAAATTTGGGTGTAGGCATTGAACTAAGAAACAATCGGAAATCATGTTGTGGCATGCCTGTTTCGCTACTTAAGTTGGCCACTATTATTTCCAAGCTTAACATCCATGAAGCGGCCAAGTGACAATTCTAAAAATATAAATATGCTTAAAAACACTTTTTTTCAATGACTGAAATAAAACTTCCATATATTAATTGATCACACTTGAAGAAAGATCCAATCGCCTTTTGGTTTTGCACTCATTATCATCTTTTCAGCTACAGGCCCTTGTCCTTGTCCTAATGAGATAGAGTGCACTCGCTCACGCATGCCCATGTCAGTAGCAAACTTCTGGAAGGCTCCAAACGGATCTGAACCTGTGCTCAAAACGAAGACTAGTGGGATTGATGCTGTTGTGTCCGCATATCTGCAAAATACAAAAGAAAGGTAGCATAATAATTATAATTCTCTCTGAGGTTTGAGTGACTGTTAGGACCACTGGTGCAGGTTCGTAGCCGCGCAGAACATGTATTAGCGATCTAGCGGCTCCCAAAAATGCAACGAGGACGTGACCGGGTTGTTTTTAATCACTGTTAGTACGACACTAAGATGAATACAATCGATGATACGAGACGTGGGGTAATAAACGACATTTCCCCATGTCTCGCTTTTAAGTCATTAGCTTTGAACAGCAGCAGTGCTACGACCCGGAGGGGTGTCGAGCGGCGAGGCCCCGATTTCACCATCGCGGGTCACAACTGAGCTTAGCAGAACTGGAGAGGGATTTACAATATAACTACTTGATTTTGTCTGCGATTGATGCGAGTAGTCTTATAATATTATTGGCTACGATAAAAACACCCCTAGCCTTTTGTATAAACTGACCTCGTGCATAATTTTCGTTTGTGTATCGATCGATGTACGGACAGGATACTTCTTTGTTTTGCAATGGTGTGTATATTTTATTAGTGTTCTATCTACCTCGTGTCCCGCAAAAACTATCAAGTAAAACCACCATATGTAAGGCACCTCCTGTTTAATGATTTAAGCGAGTAAAGCAGGTGTTTTTTTTCTAGTTGTCCCACTTTTCGACAGCTGGCAACATTTATGTTAATTTTATTGATCTTGCATTCTCCTTGACATAAATAGGTGCGAACGTACAGTTTATGGGCGAGGCAAGTCTAACGTCAGTTGTCAAATCTTCCTTCACTTGCGAGTTGCGTTGCGTGCGTCAGATAGACGTCAGCCGGCGGTACAGTACTTTTGGTACCTACTGTTTAGTGATCACTCTACGTGACGTCGGTCGTCGTGACCATATCGCAGCGATTAGACATTGGTCGGTTTGAGTCGTTCTAACGGTGTTTATGGCTTCCTAAGTGAATGTTTTTTCTAGTTTTCATTTTTTTTTTATTTTGTGACATCGAAAGTTAAGTGAAATAGTTAACCATGGCTTCGGCTTTGGATCCAGAAGTTACCACGACCATGTGCACATTGAATAATGGCATAAACATGCCGTCAGTGGGATGTAAGTTTTTAAAAACTTGTTATAAGATTAAATTTTAAAAATATTTAATGCCAACTAGATCAATACTGACTAGCTTGTTGCTAAGAATGAATGCAGTAAGCGAATAAAACTTGCAAAACGAGGATAATAGTAAATTGGCTGGCTTTCTATTTTTTGCCGCGCATTCTTTGTAAAGTAAAATTAGTCTACTAGGCAGTAGCAGGCGGCGAAAGCGCGGCAGCACTAACATTATCTAAGGTGTTAATAGCAGATGGTTGATATTATAATTAGTTTTTTTTTAATTTTATGATAGCTTAAATAATATTTTTCTAACAGTTCATAGATGAAGCCTCTTCGATTGGTACAAGTAAATATAGTTTTTTTTCTGCATTTGCAATGTTTCTGTATTGTGCTATCAGTGCGAATTTAATGCAAACGAATGTTAGTGCCTTATTTACCTAGGATATCGAATATTTCTCATAGTGTAACAGTTTGAAGATAGGTACTTTTTCCTTTTTTAGTGGGCACCTACCGTGTTCGTTCACCTGCAGTTATCATGAGAATGGTAGATGAGGCTCTCGCTGCTGGGTATCGTCTGTTCGGTATGATTTTTTTTAATAATATTCAATCATTCTATATAACTTGTTACACATTCTACAATTCATCATTTATATACAGATACCGCAGCAGTATATCATAATGAGGGACATCTGCAGAAGGCGTTTCAAACTCTCCTACCTAAATATGGATTGGACCGTGATGAAATCTTCATCACCACTAAAATTTGTAAGTGTTTAGTATTAGTCATGTTTTCTCTTGAGAATGTAATATGAAAAAAAAAAACAATTTTATTAATTATAGACTGATTACCAAAATATTGAAGATAAAAAAATATTTTTATTCCACTTCCTTCCTAATCCAGAGGAGGTGCTTAACATAATGGGAGTTAACAGAATAGGACAACTACAAACTAATGATGAATCATAATTTTTTGACCTTTTTGTAACTCAAGTTGAGTGCCACTTTAGCATCTGCTGTACTATTAGCTAAACCAACATTTTTTTTTTCTTATCTGTTCAGCAGTTTAGTAGTATCTAAGTACAAACATTTTAAGTCTGAACTAAAGTTATTTTTTACAGCCCCTGCTGATCATGGAGGTCCTGATGCTGTAAAAAAGGCTTATAACCAATCATTACATAATTTGGGCCTTGATTTTGCCGATTTGTATTTAATACACTTCCCAAAGTCACCAAAGTATGCTAATGATGATAAAAGGAACACTGAGTTTCGCCATATGACCTGGGCTGGCTTGGTGGAACTCTATGACAATGGTCTTGTGAATTCCATTGGCGTATCTAACTTTACTGTTGATCATCTAAAAGAGCTGATGAAAACCAATCATCGTGTTGTGCCTGCTGTCAACCAGGTATATTATTTTTTAAATATCTTGTTGGTAAGATTGTGAAATATTTTATTTAATTTTATTTTTCTTTCTAAGGTGGAGTGGCATCCGTTTTACTATCAAATTGAGCTCCTTGAATTTTGCAAGGAGAACGATATCGTTCTACAAGCATATTGTTCCCTTGGTGGAACATCTGTTAACAGCGATACCTTATTGAAACACCCATGTGTTACTAAAATAGCAAAAAAGCTTGAAGTGTCCAATGCCCAAGTGCTGCTGGCTTGGGCTTTGCAGCAGGACATTGCTGTCATACCTAAATCTACAACCCCAGAGCATATCAGACAGAATATTGCCCTGAATTTCACGATTTCCAACGAAGATATGCTCATTCTTAATGATCTGGGCTCTCAAAAAATAAAGTATGCGTGGGATCCGACTGGTGTTGTCTAACCTCGCGCCTCACGCACCAAACGGAAATCATGAAAAAAGTAGTCGGTGCTTAAAAACTACTTGTGAATATTTCATTTCAAACATGACTTGAAATGAATGAAGTGAACAAAGTGTAATATAAAAAAAACTGCAAATTCAATGAAACTTTACTCCATTTCAAATATGTTGTAAAAGAAACCGGTGAATTAAAACATTCCTGTAAACACAGAAACCGAAAAAAGTAACTGTATCTAGTGATTCTTTATGAAATGTCTGACATTATGTGCTGTGCTTTTTACCATAGAACGAAACAGAAAACATTCCAGAAACTGTTTAATGATATTTCAGTGTTACACATTACTAATTCTTGTTAGATTGCCGTATGGTTAAGAAAATAAAGATTTAACGTTATTTCTTTATGTTTAGGTTTAGGTAAATGAACTGTAACGTCGTCTACATAATAAAAAACATAAAAGCGGTATGTCCGTTACTAACGTTTTAATAGTAATGATTTAAGCTTTTAAAAAGTGGGTTTTGTTTGCAATATCGTGTCGGGGGCGCAGGCGGTCTGAGAGGGCGGTTAAACACACGCTATCGGAAATCCATAGGCGCCCTTACTTATTAACTACCATAGCTGTTTAATCGTTGTTATAGATGAGAGATTAGGATTATAAATAACAAGTTAGTATTTGTCTGTCTTCATTCAGCATTCGAATAAATATTTAACGTAGAGAAAGGAGACACTTTTTGGACGCATTTACGAATTATTCCTATTTTGTAGAAGAAGAAGGAGGTCTCCCAGCTGTATAATTAATTATACAGCTGGGAGACCTCTGTTTATTGTCATCGTGAACATACGAATAAAATTCTTATGGAAATGAATAAGATCTAGGGAATAATATTTACCGCAAAAAATATAAATTTAAAAGAGTAAGCTCGGGTTTCCTTAGTATCGATTTAAGTAAGCGTGATCTCTGGTCTGTGAGAGGTGGCTGAGGTACTTAGATCGATAAAAAGATTTCATTAATGTTTCTTTGTACGCCAGTTATAGTTTAAATATTTGTAGTGCAAACTGTAGATAGTTAAAAGTTTGATAATAAATAATAATTGTTACGTTATATTCCTGAATGTTTCTTGTTAAATAATGTATAATATGTATGTTACTGTAAAAGCTCAAACTACGGTAAATCTTAAGATTTACGAGTAAGTTCTATGATTTACCGATATGAGTTGGTAAATGTAAGTATTTCTAAAAATGCGACGATTTTTTCGAGCTCTAAGGGTTTAATTTGCGCTCAACAACAAGTAGTCGGCGAACATGACTTTGTTAGCTTGCTTTTTTAACATTTAATATGCTTTTAATGTAAATCCTAAGATTTACCAAGTGAATGGTGGAATAAGTAAAATCGCAAACCTTTTTGGACATTTACCATTAAGAATTGGTAAATCTTAGGTTTTACTGGAAAATCTTAAGATTTACCGTAGTTCGAGCTTTTACAGTAACATATCTATACCTATATCTACATTTTAGTGGATTTACTGTTAAAAGGTTATGATCTAAGCGCATATGTAAGTTTTATGGGTGTTTGATGTTTCAATATATATTTAAATTTAAATGTCCTATGTAAATTGATATTACGAGAGAGGACCACTACAGAGCTTAAGAGGTGTGCAGGGATATGTAGGTATGTATCTCAGGCACTGGACTGATTCGCAAAATTGTTTTCAGCTTACCGTTGCGAAATTTTAATTTAAGGGTGGTACTAATATGATCAGATAAGGCATATTTGCGTTAGCGAAGGTTGTAAAGATGTATATCATACAAATGAAGTTGCATGGCGTTTTTGTTTTGGTTATAAATGTATTTGGAATAATAATGTACATATTATGAATTTGTGGATTGTTATTTATGTAGATAAGCTTCAAGTGGCTCCGTCAAAATAATTTATGTAAAAACGGAAAACAAATTTTAGTCAAATATTGAACGTCTAGATTTTCCTAGACAAAACTGCTTTCTATTGTAACTATCATAACGATATTCTTAGCCAAAAATTTTATATGTATTTGTTACCAATCTTTCTGTATTGGGAAGATTGTGATATCTTACCATGACGCGTTTTAAACAAAGCGGTAATATCGAAATTTACAACTATACAAATACATATTATATACTTACCCTTATTATATTTATCAAATAAGAAAGTAGGTTTACATCGTAAATCATGTTAATAGATGGATAAATAAATGTGTATCTAAATGTAATAAAATATTAATAAAATACATCTACATTTTTTTTAACTAATTATAAAATGTTTAATAACGGAGTATACATACAAGGTGTTCAGTTGCACCGTAGGGCTTTCTATAAACACAGATCCGAGACTGGTGGCGACATATTGCGCAATGGCGAAAACTAATTTTTCCTCCTTTAGTGATTTTATTAGCATAAGTTTTTCGAATGGAGTTAACCTTGCGTTCCAGTTAACTTTTGGTGAGGCAAAGTTGTTTTTGTCAACGTGTATTTCCTGTAAATATAAAATAGTATCAATAAAAGTTATTGAGAATATTAGCCGGAACTAGATTTTACAGCTCTAATTTTTTTCTGTCGTTGTCTAATTATGGACAATTAAAAAAGATACTGATAATACCGCCTAAAATAAGTTTATTGCGTGTTTAACTGAATCGGGGTCAATACCTATCAATACTAATATTATAAAGCTGAAGGTTTGTTTGTTTGAACGCGCTAATCTCAGGAACTACTGGTTAGAATTGAAAAAATCATTTTAGGTTGGATAGTCCATTTATCGAGGAAGGCTTTAGGCTATATAAGATCACGTTACGACCAATAGGAGCGAAGCATCAGAGAAACATGTTACAAAAACGTTGCGTGCGCCGCGTAAACGGTTTGAGTTACCCAAAAAATATGTAGAAAAGAATTATTCCTCTTTAAATGATCTACTATCGGTCAAACGTAGCTTGATTAGAATGACAGCTGCCAAACTAGTGTAACTAGTGCAGCAAAATGTTTCTTAAATCGATATTTCTAAATAAAAGTAAACCTAAGCTATGTAAATACTTATTGGCATTTGAGAATACAAATAAAACAATATTAGCTAACTCAATATGTAATAATTCCTAGTCGCAATTAGAATCAAGAGAACATCGCGTTCCCAATCTTCTGGTATTATTTTAACAATTAAAAACGGCAATTATAAAAACAAAAGTATTGATAACTGCAAAACAGAAAACGTTAGCTTAGGCAAGGCGTCGGTACTTCTTCTAAGTGTTCAAACACTGATTAAAACAACATGTCAACATGTATCATGATATTAGATTTATATTTTGTGACATAAATCAGTAAAAACTATTTAAGTTTTAAAGATGATTTCATGTTACTTATCGAATTATATTGACTTCCCTCGAATACCTAAATAATTATCGATACCTTAATTGTCAAACCAGCCAACTCCACATTTCGTCAAAAATTTTTTTTTTAATTATTATTAAAAATTTAGGTTAATATCTACCAACGCGATTTTAGATTTCTTTATAAGTAGTCTACAAAAAATATTATAGAGTTTTAAGTGTCTCCTGAAAAATTTGCTCATAAGGAGTTAGCTGGTTTGCCAATTAAGGTATCGATATGTAAAATAGATTATATTGCTACATATTAATACTTTTTCGTGTACCAATATGAATCATCCGTTACGACGACGCTACGAAGTTAAGTCGTCACTTTCACTGACACCTATCATTCTAATCAAGCTACGTATACCCGATAGTAATAAAATGTCCTCGACGGTATCTGTCTATCTTTCATAATTGACTACCCTTTTTAATGGTAATCTTTGGTCGAAATGAATGCATTATTTGCCAAAGAGTTTTATCATCATTATATTAATCCTTATCCAAATAAATGTGACAATTGTCCTTGAAATCACTTAATTTCAGTTAACATCTTAGAAGATCATCATCTCCCGAGCCGAGCCTTTTTCCCAACTATGTTGGGGTCGGCTACCAGTCTTACTGGATTCAGCTGAATACCGTATTTTACATGGAGCGACTGCCTATCTGACCTCCACAACCCATTTTACTGGGTAATCCAGTATCCCATAGTAAGACTGGTTGTCAGAATTGACTTAACGACTGCCAAAGATCTATGTATGACAGCTGGGACCTACTGTTTAACGTGCTTTCCGAAACACACATAACATTTTAGAAGATAATAATTTTAAAATAAGTCTGAACAAAATTAACACACGCGCATGATGCGTAAGTCAAGATGCTGCGCTGACCGGCGGGCAAGGGGGATGCAATGCTGAAAATCAGTATATTCTGCTACAAGAAAATAAAACAAAAAATATTATTTACGCAGAAGTACTTACTTAAACATATTCTTTTAAAAACTTCTTAATCGCGATCATTATAACAGAAATTGACGCGTACGAAGTCGCGGGCAACAGTGGAGTAAATAAAAAATGAAAGTTCTTACCAACTCAAACGTTCCTATTGTGACGGGTATTTTTTTCAGACAATCTTCAACTAGGCCAGCGAAACGTGGATCGGTTTCATCTAAGTGGCAAGCAGATATCCACATATGTTCTGTCATTGCTTCTATATGGGGCTTTTTAGGCGGCACCTATGTTAAAAATACACATAGATTATTATTGAGTTACGGTGAACTCGAATGCATCAGACACACAGAAAAAGTACCTACAGTATTCAGCTGAATTTGGAAAGACTGGAAGTTGACCCCAAATTAGCTTAGGGAAAGACTAGGCACCCCTCTTTTGGAGTCAGAGGTTACAAATTATACATATGGCGTCCTAATAAAGAAGGCAGTAACTGACAATTTTGTCGAAACATGTGCTAAGATATTCGGTACTAGCTTGCCAAAAACCTAATTAAAAATTAAGATAAGCTTTTTGCCCCGAACGTACGCGATACTAATAGATTGTTTACTTAATACACATACATTGAAAACCCTAACATTATTCCAGAAAGCAATATGCTTACTATAAAATAGAAGTAAGCACCATTTTGTTGGTTTACCTAACCCAAACACTGGTTAGCTTTATTGCGAGACATTTATGCTAAGTTTACAAGGGCTTAGTAGCTAATGCTTAGTAGTCAGTGAACACCCACTATGTAAACAGGCTGGATAATTGCTTAGTATAAGTGACATTGCCAGTGCGAGTGAATAGAAACATATCCTATTTACTAAACAACGGAGAGTGACAAGTATTAAGCTGTTAAAAAATGTGCCCATATACAGGGTGTCCGGTAAATAGTCCGACAAACTGTGATGGCTGATACCTTAGGTCAGGTCCTATCCAATGAACACAACATATATTCCCGAAAACTTACAGGTTTCGAGTTACAATCGATTTTCGGAAATTTTAGAATTTTCTACCTTGCATCAGACTTTTCCATTTTTCTTGCTGATTAATAGCTCTCGTAATACTTTTTGTACATCAAATTCTAAGTCTCATATTTATCTAAAAGAAGATTGTATTGACAAAAAAGCCATTCGCTTAACAATTTTCACTTTTCGTTTTTCTTACTGCTTAACTTTGAACTGCAGTGGTGATAAATAAATGTTTGTAGGAATTTTGTACAACAATCTTAAAAACTTGCTTGAATATTGGTGATTTTGGTAAAGTACAATACTTGCGTATTTTCCTTACAAAATTTGACAAAACGAGCTGCTGAAGTACACACATGAGCTTATTTGTTGAAATATTACTAATGTAAATCTGAGGAAAAATGAGACGTAACTTAAAGCGGATCGTCATTGTACGTACAATGAAATTAGGTATTTTCTAACTATTGCAACTCGAAACCTGTAACTTTTCGGGGAACATATATTATGTTGTGTTCATTTTATAGGACCTGACCTTAGGTTTCAGCCACCACAGTTTGTCGGACTATTTACCGGACACCCTGTATAGGCTTTTCCAAAGCATTGTTAGGTCTAGTTTACCGTATTCTGCTTAATACCGTATTTTACATGGAGCGACTTCCTCTGTGACTTTCAAATCCCATTTCAAACCACAAAAGATCCCTTGGGTTTCGTATGAATATTGTTTTTAGTAACTGTTCATTTTAGTTTGTTATATGATAATGTAAAGTACCAATTTTTACTTACCACTTTAGTACCAGCTGGACCTCGTAGGATATAGTTCCACTCTGAAGCACTAACCAGGTCAGCATTTAAATAAACTGCCATGTTTAGAAGGAAACTGAAAACTAGCTTGTGCCTTTCAAAGAGTCCTCTTGAAACATTTCGGTAAACTGATAATGTTATCTCTCGTCGTAAGATTTCCAGCCTGGTTTCCAATACGTCACTCTTTTCACTCTTCTCGATGACTTGGTTGAATATCTGATATTGTTTTCAAAGATAGATTACTCAGGGTTATGGTAAAGGTTATCTAATGTACCTACAGCTTTTAGGTTGTTTAGTTCTCGTTCAAAGTTTTAAGTATAAATATTAAAATAAACAAAAACAATTTATATTATTGCAATATAATTGAATTACTGAGATTATTTTTTCCCATTTTTTTTTTTTTTTGTTTATTTTTGTCTGCCATACAGATAGTATGTTACTATATTTTGATACAATTATACTATTGTATAATTTAACTTTTATTATTATTATTATCTTTTCTGTTTTGACATTTTATAACTTTATTAGTATACAAATCTAATTATTGTTCCAAATTGATTGGCATACACTCTGTATGTAACAATATATTGTTTAATTTGTTTTATTATTAATGCAGTTACACGCATGTATATTGGTATACTATTTTAATGCCGCTTTGATAAGGGACTGTGCAATGAATCAGTGCTTGGGGTTTTCTTCTAATTTGAACACAGAATTCCTTTTGTTTTATTTTCTTTAAGCCGGCAGCAGTTTCGTCATGCTCCCTTAGTTGTCATTGCCTGCGGTGGCGTCTTGCGTCGGGTCTCCGCCTTCCCTCTAATATCGCGAGGGAGGGGATGGCTGATCCTTGCGTCATACTCGTGAACTAGACCGGTAAAAATAGACCGGTCCTCGCCAGGATATAAGGTTTGGAACTGCAAAGTTGTTTCGATTGAACGATAACGAGACTACGGAGGTAGGGTTTAATATCCGGTACCTACCTAGTTTTATTTTGCCGGCCTATGGAATGGGGCTATCGAGTATTGCGACAAATTTATTTATGAAACATGTACCTAGCTAGGTAACGGGGTTAATGAAAACCATCAGGATTATTTTTGTAGGAATTTAGTGAGCGGCCTTTTTCTACAAAAAAACATAACTGTTCAACACTGCAGCTAAGTTCGATATCAATGTAATTGCTCTAAATTTCCATTCCGTGATTGTAATAACTTGTATTACCTGTACCCCTGAACCTGTACCTGTTCTTCAGGACCTTATTGAACAGTGGCCCCAGTAGATGAGCATAAAAACGGTAATCCCCTTGATTGACACGAAAGATCGGCACGAATTGAAGGTGGCTATTCTGACGAGGTGGCATGGCGATGAACTATGAAGCATGAGCGTAGTGTGATATGTCGCCGTACCGTCGCTCGTGGCGCTGGGCATTATTTAATTAAATACTAGCAACCTGCCCCACAATTGCATGCATAGGTACAAATAAAAAATAGCTTTTACACACACTTTTACACAATAAATAGGTTTCAAATGCTGAATGTTTATTGTTTGCATCAGCGAAAGTCATCAGACTTGAAATTATTTTATTCTATTACAAAGGCTGAAGATTGTCTTAAGCTGCAGTGTTATCACACTGCAGCTTAAGACAATCTTCAGCAGATATAGATGCTGTATTGGAATGGAGTATTAGAAATAAATTATCGTTTAATAATTCCAAGTGTAAAACAATAACTTTCTCTAGATCACCATATCCAATCGATAATACATATTTCTTAGGTGGAGAACCCCTCGAAAGAGTGACAACAATTAGAGATTTAGGAATAACACTAGATAGTAAGCTCACGTTTAACGAACACGCAATAAAAATATGCAAAGAGGCTAATAAAGCATTAGGATTTATAATAAGAACTTCTTTTGAATTTAGAAATACACATATTGTTAAACTGTTATAATAATATTATGCATACGTACGTAGTAAGTCAGAGTATAACTCAATCATTTGGAATCCACACGAAAGCCCTTATCTGTCCTTATGGTTGAAAAAGTTTAACGTAAATTCGCACGATTTCTATTTAAACGCCAACTAAGATATTACCCATTCCTATACCCTTCTCTCTTTGTATCTGGTATGGTTGGTCTTGATAACCTGCATTTCCGTCGACAATATTTTATGCTTCTGATTCACTATTATCTGTTAATCTATACTTATAATAAATCTTTAGAAGTGAAAATTCTGTACATTGAAAATATCAAAAAAATAAATGGCGGGGGGTGTTACTAGACGGACACCGAACCCAAAAATGTGATTAAAATTATTTTGTCTGTTTGTCTGTCTGTTTGTTCAGGCATCACGCAAAAACTACCAGTTCGATTACGATGAAACTTGATATAATTATTCTTTAATATCCTGGGCACCACACTGGGTAGTTTTTATCCCGGCAAAGTGTATTCAATAAAAAACAAACTTATTTTTGCGGTTTGATCCCAAGACCCGATTACTGTATCAACCGCAAATAATAAGTTTGTCGTAGGTTGCGTCACCTTTAGGGTAGAGTTATTTAGGTTTATTTTTATAAGTCGTAGGTATAGATTTTAATTTTATAAGTAGTATAAAGTAGTAAAAAATATAGACCGTAGGTTATTTTATAATACTGTTAGGTAGGATTAGTCATTCGTATAAATATTATTTTTTAGGGATTTTATTTATTAAGTTTAGATTAGTTATCATCAGAACTAGCTTTATTTAGGTAGGTACATCTGACGAACGAGCATTACACGAGCAGCTAGCCCGCCGCTCGCGAGCATGCCGCGAACGCACTAACTATATATCAGCCACTTTAAAGAAAGAATGAACGTGCTTTGGGATTATGCACCTTAATTCAATGACTAATAGTTCAGTTTCCATCACATTCAAATTACTTTTAGGCCCTTTTCGGTAATATTTGTCATTCTAAAATGAACTTAAACACATGTTGTCAAAGTTGATAATTGCGTAATTAGTAATAACGTTTCATTCTCTTTCCAGATTGGCTTTAGTATAGTGTCAATTACGCCGTCTGACAGACGTGCGCGCGCCGCTGTTTAGCTTTCTTTTCTTTTTCTTTGTTTGACAACTTTGTCGTTATAACTAAAGCTCTCCGTTGGATGCGTCGTACTTCCGTTTCGCTGTGTTTGACAATGCAATCAAAGAACAAGGCACAGGCATAAATCAAGATTAGATTTATATCTGTGCCAACGCTTACAACGCGTTCGTCAAGACTCGTCTTTTCCGCCTTGTCGTACATAAGCGCCATGTAGTTTGAAGTCTCCTAAAATAGCTAGTAAATCACAATATAATGCCACGTCGCCCTTCCTCTCTACTTCTTCTCCTACTTCTTTTTAAAATTCCGTACCCAAAGGGTAAAAACGGAACCCTTAGCGCTCCTGTACACGATGCCGCCGCCGCGCCGACACCGCGCCTCTATGCTGTGTATACGCTCGCGACCGCACCGCCCCTGCGCCGCCGCCGCACCGCCACCGCTCCGCCATTCGCCACTGTTTGACTTTGCTTGTTCCATTACCGGCCGCCAACGTATGTGCATGTATGCACTTAATTTTTAGTAACCTATCATGGATAATTTTGATTACGAAACGTTTATTACTTTAGTGGAGGAAAGAGAAGTGTTATGGGACAAAAGTTTAGAAATATATAAAGACAAGCGTAAAAATTTAAAAGCTTGGTTTGAGATCTGTCATATAATGAACGAGAACTTTGGGGATCTACCCGATACTAAGTGTAATTTTTATAAAATTTTATTAACGCCTGTTCCATCTTAACAATAATTATTTTGCCATGGTACACTTCCATGTTCGGTATTAAAATACTCTTTATATTTATCACGTATATCCTTAGCTGTTGTAGGAACTATTTCTACTGGACCTAATGGCAGAAGTTCCTGTAATTCATCACACCCGTTAATAGATGCCATAGTTGTACCCTCTTCTTTGTGTATAAAGTTTTGTAATAAACAACATGCTTTTGCAATATCAACACTTAAATCCAACGACACATTTAAAGGTCGATGAAAAATTCGCCACTTATTAGCTAGTATGCCAAAGGAACATTGGCAGGCAGCCAGCAATGTATTACTAACAACTATAGTGGTATGGTAAAATCAAGCGGCGCGGACGCGGTGGAGATGCGGCGGCGGCGCGGGGGCGGTGCGGTCGCGAGCGTATACACAGCATAGAGGCGCGGTGGCGGCGCGGTGTCGGCGCGGCGGCGGAATCGTGTACAGGAGCGCTAATACTAAGACTTCGCTGTCCGTCTGTCACCAGGCTGTATCTGAAGAACTGCGATAGCTAGATAGTTGAAATTTTCACAAATTATGTATTTCTGTTGTCGTTATAACAACAAATACTAGAAACAAAATAAAATAAATATTTAAGGGGAGCTCTCTTACAAAGGTGGTACGGAACCCTTCGTGCGCGAGTCCGACTTGCACATGACCGGTATTTTTAAAATATCTACCGAGGTAGCCTGTGCGAAGGCTTTGACTGCTTCACCGGAATTTATCCAGTCCTACTCGATTTTTACCCAAACCACACCTTAATACTTGTATTTCAAAACACAGTAGGTATACCTACCTACCCGGTAACCAGTTTTAGGCGACTCTCCCTTATAAATTGAAGAAACCTTGCAAAATAAATTTCTAAACGTAAAGTTGCCCAACGTTAGACTATTGTCATGGTTTGAGACGTAAGAAAATTTGATTATTTTTTACAACAATGGGGTACTTACCAGTGGCGTATACCATCTGGGGCCCGTGGCAAATTCTTTTGATGGGGGCCCTTTTAGTTTTTTTTTACGTTTTCTTAGTTATATTTTAATAAACTACTAATGTAGTTTTCCTACACTTATAACAATTTTATTTTCAAGAGCATGGGTCTACCCCTGTATTACAGTTTTTTTTAATCCTATCAAATCATATTTTTGGTCTAGAACACGGGACGAACAGTTAAACTAAAAAAAACCTAACAGTAATAGAGAAAAATGTTTGGGCTATATCGAGAATATGGTAAAACAGTCACAAATACCACTTCTTTGTCCTCATCTTTATTTTGTACTTTCCCAGGAATGAGTCGAGCAAGTCGACTCTACCATATTATTATGCTGATTGTAGTTGCGTATAATTTGAGGGAAGTCGATATAATATTTTTTTTTTTGTTTCTCTACAAAGTCCCACCTAAATATTTTCTGGAAGGACGAGAGCATAAGAGCCCCTAAATAATAAAATAATCAGATATATAATAAACTTAAAAATATTTTTGAGCTCGCGGCCTCTTGGGCCGGGGCCCTCTTGGGTCGGGGGCCCTTGGCATTTCGACAGTCCTGCCACCCTATAGTTACGCCACTGGTACTTGCCTGGGTGAAGTATTTCAACGAGAACTGGTACATAGGGTCGATGTCTGCCAGCTGTGCCACTGCGAAATACAAGACCGCACCTCTAGTAGCTACGGTGCGATACTTTTCTCTTGCGGCCGATATACTAATCTCTGTTGCTTCAGTTTCCTCTAGACGTGCGTTGATTATCTCTGAAGTTTCCTGTTAATATCATGGTTAGTATTAATTAAAATGTAAGTAAATAGATATTATTGGGCCGCATACTTCACATCTTGTGGACAAGTGCCTCTTACCAACAAACCTTTATTTTCTGACAGTTAAGTATAATATAATGCTACTTATTTAACGTTGGTAGGTACTGCATCCTTTAATCATTGCGTAGGTATAGTTACAAGATCAAAACAAACAAATATCATTTTAAAATGACTTGGAGATAAGCCTAGTGAATTAAGATTTCATGACTTATTTATAAGTACGCACATAACAGGAGACACATGTACCTTAAATACTTACTTTACTCTCGTTTAGAGTCTCTATCAGTTCCTCGTCATCCAGAATGTTACCAGTGGAAGCATACAACAACCGCAGAATTTTATCCTCGATTTCTAATAGAGTTGCCTTGTCTGTGTTAATACGAATTATAAGCTCCGTACGTAGAACTTCTAGGTCAGGACGCTCCAACCTCACCACATCTCTATTAATAAGAAATAGATGAGTTTTTAATAGGAAGGAAGAAAGAAATCAGAAAAGGTTTTAGGTAGATAATAATAATCCAGCCTATAAACGTCCCACTGCTGGGCACAGGCCTCTTCCCATATAGAGAAGGCACGAGCATTGATCACCACGCTTGCTCTCTGCGGATTGGCGATTTCAGATCCCAAATTTTGGAATCCAGGTTTCCTCACGATGTTTTCCTTCACCGTTTGTCAGTAGTGTCTTTGAATAATTAAGAAAGTACATATAACTTTGAAAAAGCCACATTGGTACTTGCCTGGGTTCGAACCTGCAACCTTGTGCATACAAATCCGTTCATTGAACCGCTAGGCCACCACGACATTTTTAGGTAGATACTTATAAGTTATCAATTAGTATCTAACTTACCTGCAACTAAAGTAGTTCTACAGACAATTGTTAATAGTATATGATATAGCAGGTATATGACGTGGTAAAGACAAATCAAATTTAGTGACTGATCGTAGGAATCAAAAGATCTATTATTCATGGTACGATACCTTATTCACCTTCCCTTAATCTTATTTAATGAACTATTCATCGTAGCTTTTAAACTGGAATCTGTATTATAATCTAAACACTCCGAAAAACTGCTACACTAAAAACTCTAATTAATAAAGGTCATTTTAAAAAATAACACTAAGGTAATTTAATAATTAAAAAAGAACTAACGCTAGTAACTGATCCTCAAGGCCAGACAAAGTGACAGTGAAGTTCACTAGGGTCACTTGGATACAGATTTCTGGCAGGTAATGTGGGTTGGCGAGCTTGGTCGTGAGGTAGAGACGGAAATTCGTGTCGTATTCTATGTCACTGTCACCTAAATGGATGAGGAGACGACCCGCCTGAAAATATTGTGTAAATAAGAAAATATACCTACTTAGAATCTAATAATTGACTGTCGATTGGCGATTGGTAATGGGTAAAAACATCATCTATTTTGTCGAAAAGAAAAGATTGTGATGTATAGGTATAGGCTTCTGGATGTCATTCAATAGTTGATGTTTTCATTTTTAAATATTTACTTTAGTATCTACCTTCTAACTTAGCTACTTAATTTTAGGGGTGGAATTATAAGAATTGTAGGTGAGCCTTTTACTAGATTGATGCTTTTGTATCACAGGGAGTTAAGCAACCCTTTGAATCACAAAGGTATGCACAGGCAACGACAAGAACAACTTCAAAAATAATGATGTCTTTGTTCATTGCGGATTAACCCCCGTAGCGCGTAGCCAATAGCGTAGCATTGTGGTATTCGGCGTAGTAAGGGATAATAAATGGTCAATATACCTGCAAGAAGGTTTGCTTTAGCAACACAGGTGCTAATGTAGCTTCCAGCGTTTCTCCGAGGTCTTCGATAAGCATCGGCCAGCCAAGTCGAATGCAGTTCTCAAGGATACGTAAATATCCATGTTCACTTAATTTCGTAATCATAAGACCATTGTCCTTTTCCATATTCCTTATCCATCTGTTAGCCTGCGATCATACAAATTAGAATTTTAATTTACTCAACTTAAGGTCCTTATTTACTTGATACTAGTTGCTTACCTCTCCCATAAAACTAGCCGTATTATGGTATACTTGTCCTAGTTACAGATAGGAATGAAATTATAAAGATGAAGAACATAATTTGCGTTTCAACTATTCAATCGAACTTTGATTGCATTAAGCAGTATGACGTCATTCATTTACAGATTATCATTAGGCATCAATTGTATTTCAGCAAGTGTTGTTTGCTTTTCAGTTCGTTATTTACTTTAATTCAGGGGGAATACAACGTATTGAGTTTAACGAGAATACATTACACTGTGGTTTGGAGATGTTATAAATATAGGCCTGCATATACCTGTTCCTGAGGATCGATAGTAAGGGGCCATCGCCCGGCCCTTGTTACCAGAATCCCGTTTTCAGTTGATATAGAATCACGAGGTAGGCCTTGTGAGTTCCACGTCCGAATGGTATACGAGTCAGCCATTACTGTTATCAAACTAATAACATAAAAGATTATTATTTAGTATCTAATTAGGAGTTGAGCAGGTCTAAGTATAATTTGATGATGCTTAATTACTTTTAGGAGGGCAAGATAAGACCGATTAATATTTAAATATTTTTGTCTATATTTCAGTCTACATACAGTTCTCAAATACTAGTTGTCAAGCACTACCTTATTGTTTTGAGAACTTCTAGTATTCTTATTAGAATATAGGAACACGTTACACGTTAGCAGACGAGTCACGTTAGAGTAAGTTAAAGAGCAGTTTGTAACAGATTTGGAAAATTTAGTTCATGCTTTTAGCTCCGTCGCTTAATGTAAATAATTTAGTGTTCGGCTAGACCTTTCGATAGGTACTATAAATAGGGAGTACATCAGCGACCCAGACAGAGCTCACTCGCACATAGGCATCTGGGGAGGCATGTGAAAACTACATGCACATGCAATATCAGGGCGTCGCTTGGCAACATGCGTACGTGTGCGTGGGGGAGCAGAATCAATGGGAAACTGAACATTTGGAATTAAATTTACCTGTTGTTGTGTTGTGTTTTTTTTTTATACCTGTCCAGGTGTCTGACGGATGTGACATAGCTTACCGTAATGAGGATATGACTGCTATTATTTGCTAAAAAACATTGTTTAGGATTCTGTTTTGGATGTGATGTCCTATGAAGACTTCACAAAAAAAGGCAATTGAAGAAAGTGTTGGGCAGTATCTAGACTATTTAGTAATTTTAAATAAATGCATACTCAAAAGTATCGGAGGCCGGTATTTCCAATTCAGTACATTGCTGTATCCATTTAACTTCAAGCTCGCGCCTGTAATGCGCGGGAAAGGCGCCAAAGTACGCGATGCATCCGGAGGCAATTATAATATCCCCTGTCGTACAATACAGTTGATGGGTTGCGTTCTGTGGAGCAAATTATAACATAACAAACGTATAAGGCTAAGCTTAACATAGACGATATCTTAAAGGTAAGCGTATGTTTGTAAAATAGTGCCTAGTTAATAATAATATGGGTAAAAAATACATTGAATTGAGCAGCTAATGTTATTCATGAAGCTTTCTATTGTTTTAAATCACATCCCAAATATTGCTTCCGATATATAAGCCGCTAGAAATGATACACGGGGTCAAAGGTCAAGATACATTTTTTTACTAGACTTTATCGACAAAATTGTAAGTAATTTTATCAAATACCAAAATCTTATATATAAAATTCTCGTGTCACAATGTTAGTTACCATACTCCTCCGAAACGGCTTGACCGATTTTTATGAAATTTTATATTATTATGCATATTCAGTAGGTCTAAGAATCAGCTACTATCTATTTTTCATACCCCTAAGTGGTAGTAGGTAGGTAGTAGGCAGGTGCTAGGTAGAAAAAATTGCATAGACGAAATCTGGCTTGTGCTTTACTTTTCTTACACAGTACCTACATGCGCGGCTTCATTGGTTCTTCTCGCCATAACAAATGTTAAAGTACATAAAGAAAGCGTTTCTAATTATAAATCACATGATAATGTGGGTTCCTAGGCCGAGCTCCATACATGTTTACCAGTCCTATATAAAAAGCATTGCAACTGATTCTCGTGATATGAAAATCTTCATCAATGAAGGACTTTTTTGAAAATTCCTCTCTTAAAGGAGGAATTAAAAAGGGATGAACGGTTTTAAATATGTCATATTCAAAGTACAAACTATAAAATTACACAAGTTTTTGGTCAATATAAATAAACATGTTCTTTGGTTTAATAGAGGTTGGCAGTTTTTAAGGGAAGAGCGTTATTTTTAAATTAAGTGGCATGTTACCTTTATTCCTACCTAATCTTCATTAATTAAATTTGACATGAAAATTAATTTCATGCAATGCCCTGGTTAGAAATTAATAAATACGTAGGTATATCTGCGCTGTTTTAAATCTACCCCTTATGGGAGTTAAATGGGGGTTAAAGCTTCAGAGCAAAAGAAACTCACACGTGTCGTCGTTTTGGACATAGATCCCAACAATAGGGAAGGGGGGGGGGGGGGGGTAAACATTAAAAATAAATGGTAAAAAATGGTCTTGATCTATAGCAATTTACTTTTTGAGTTTCTGGATTAAAGTGATAAATCACACACAAAAGGCAACCTCCAAAAGTTGTTGAAAAAAAGCAAAGAATTATAACAAGATCTATGCACCACCATCTTGATCACATTAGCTATCCTATCAATCAAAAAATAAATAAACTGATAACATCGGCCCATTACGATACTACAAACGAAAACACACAATAACATAATATTTAAAAAAACAGAGCAACACCGTAACCTTTCTAAAATCAGAATAAAGTTTAAATCTTCCGTGTTTGATAATTGAACTTGAACCATTGTTATCAAGACTTATACCTATGCACGAGCGAAGCCGCGGGCTTCAGCTATTTATATAAAAACCATGATTGATTGATTTTGGTTTTGTAACAAAATATTCGACACACATATATCGTTAAGAGGAAAAGTGTTTGGTATTTTGTCCATTCAAACGCTGCCCTATTTCTTTGCTGGTTTATGTACTGAACGATTTTTTTGGAGCAATATAAATTTGCCGTTTAGTCTGTTTTCCTTTTTGATAATACGTTTTGTTTAAAGGACCTAGAAATCTACAAAATTGCCTTTTTGATAGGCCCTTTTCATTCTTATTCAGTTTATGAAATACCTTTGTAAGAACACATATAAGTTTAATATTGGAGGAGGAAATAGGTGAGAGCCAAACCTGAACTTATACTTTAGTATATTGGTATTGTTGGATCCTTGCCATACTTGGATGGACTGGACACCTAATGACACATCAAATACCTAATTATCAAAAGACTCTCCGACCGCCTTCATCTTGGACAGACTGTACTCTACAATTTTTTTTTATCAAATTTTTAAATCCTTAAATCCTCTTGTTTTTAAAATAAGTGCTAGGTACCTGCCTATGTGATTCATTTTTTGTAATTATCTCGATGTTTTATTTTTTTCGAAAAACTTTTGATCTTGGTTTTGACTCCGTGAAATATTATATGCGCATGTATCGGCGGCTATTTTTGGGATGTTGCTTAACCAAAGGAAGCTTCATGAAAAAATCTAGCTTGCCGGGAAATGTTCCACCAATTTGACCTTTTTTTGTCTTTATTCCCCCTACTATAGGGGCAGAATAGAGCCTACTCTTTTGTGTAACAAGAGGGTGTTATATCACTAGTGCCATTGATACTCGAGAGCCCTAGTAGTTTTACACACATTATTTATTACAAAATTATGTGACCTGAAATAGACACTAATGGGTAACTTGAAAAAACGTCTCCTAAACAATCTCAATAAAATATACTAATCAAATGTTTATGTACAGGAAATCAACCAGGACAACAATAAATATATTTAAGTGATAATTGGCCTGGCTTTGTATTACCGTTGTGTAATTATAGTTACAACAATACATACTTTAACGCACTTACGACCCATATAGCAAAAATGCTTTTAAAATTAAATTGGTTTGGTAATGTACCTTCGCAAAGTAAAACAAGTGCGATGACATTGAATATACTTTTAGTATAGGTTCAAGAGAATAATCTCTGTAATAGGTACCCAATGGGAGGATAAAAGATCGACCGATTGTGTCAAGTGCGGGTCCCTGGTGCAATCTTAGAGTATATATAAGTAAGCATAGAGTGCGCCGAACGCTAGTTGCTTCGGATGTGACCATCATTTACTGATTTAAGTGATTTTCCGTGGTGCGACAAACGTATTTGAGAAAATATCGATGGTTTCAATATTATGGTATGCAATAAAGAATTGAATTGAATTATAAGGGTAATATTTTGTTTTGAGATTAATTTTGAGAGGGGCTCGTGGCTAAGTGTAAGCCATACGGTTTGACCGATAATACAGGTTAAGCCGCGCTCGCCGTGGTTAGTCCGTGGATGGGTGACCATTTATATGTATTATATATTTATATACTTTATATATTTATATGTCACAGTTCTAACCTAACCTATCCTACAGAAATTGGAATCCTGGTGTTGTTTTTAACCTTTGGCCAAAAATAAGAGCATCTCGTTTCTGATAGCAATTTGATTTTCAGTGGAGTCGATGATTATGATTTTTAATATTATTGATAAAAACACCTATTATTAAGAAATGCATAAAAACGAATATTAGAATAAAACAGATTTATGAGTATTATAGTTATTTATTGAAATGATTATGAGTTTTGACCATTAGTATAAACAAAGATATTGAAACAAATATTAGTAAAAGTAAAAGTATGATTAGTGATAAGTATTATAAATATCAATGATTATGAATTTTAATACATATTTACTTTTTAATTTTTTATGAAGAATGATTATTATGACTTTAAATGGTATGAGAAATATTTTCGGACATCCGATGATAGGAGTTGAAAAGTTATGTAAGACAATGCGCCCCCATTAATAACATACCGAGACCCCTCCGTGTTTCGGAAAGCTCGTTAAACAGTAGGTCCCGGCTGTCATACATACTTCTTTGGCAGTCGTTAAGTCAATTCTGCAAACCATTCTTACTATGGGATACTGTGTTACCCAGTAAAATGGGTTGTGGAGAACAGATAGGCAGTCGCTCCATGTAAAATATAGTATTCAGCTGAATCCGGTAAGACTGGTAGCCAACCCCAACATAGTTTGGGAAAAAGGCTCGGCAGATGATAATGATTTTGTTTTGAGATTGTTTGAATAAAACCGCGCGCTTTGTTTTTACAAATTTTACGACGACGCTTGTTTACACTAGTGCTCACCGGTCATGCCCTGCTAGGCGCTTCTTTAGTTTACTTATTTATACTCTAAGAGTGCAAAATACCAATGACTTGAATATATCGTGTAGATACAACTATGTGTTTTGAATATAAATTTAAAAGAAATAAGTCTTACAGGGCACGTTAAAAAACAACTGAATGAATAAAGTTTGAAGCGATTCTTGAATTTTCTATAGATTTTCCTGTTTTCTCGAATGTTTTGTATTTTTTACAGTGACTAAATATTTGCCATTATTTGAACGCCCACTGCTTTGTGTCAAAGGCGTTACGTAATTGGTTACGTAATTTTTTGAACTTTGACTTACGTAGGTACGTAGGTACGGTTACGTAGGTATTTATTTCGTAACCGTATATTAGAGAACATTTTTAAAAGAGCCGTGGTCATCCTTCAGTTTAAGAGTAAGGTAGTTTGCGTTTAATTACCTTCACGCTTTCTTCCCAGCGTGTTTTCTCATCAGCCAAGGCTTGCGTTAATCTCCCGGCTCGGGACAGACGAGCCGCGGCTAAGTCTACATCCGCTTGAAGCCTTGTCCGTTCCTCTTCAACAACCTGGTAAAATAAATTTTCATAACGATCCATTCAACTACAGTATAATCAGATTCTAGAAAGTTTTAAACCCCGTGCCTATAAACACGTGGTAACATATACATTTGTGTAGCAACAAATATTATTACATCAGCTCTGACAGGGCAGGGGCTGTATTGATTTATAACTCCCACCGGGTGCTAGTGTGTCAGTTTATCTCCGATGTGTGCGAATGTACAGATACTGCAGTATTGCATCTCACTCGTGCATAAATAACAAACTTTGAGTGAAGCAGATAGACGCTGTTGTCGATCATGGGTCGCCTCTCTATTGGCTGTTATTCAATGTGTTCATACGCCTCGTAGATAAAATTGGTTTCGTTTAAGTCTGGGTGTGTGAGTAGGGCGCCCATGATGGACTAACTGGTTTCGTTAACGAATCTGGCAACCTTGTCGTATCAAATGTTATTATATAATTTTGTTATATTAATAGTAAACGTTACATACTCTAAGTTCTTCCATCATTTTGGCAAGTTGAGCCTCAATGGCTTCTACTTCTTTTTGCTTCGCTCTGAGTACAGCCATTACATGTTTTAACACACTGGCCGCTTCTTTGTGCCTGTTGAATAACGTTAAGATGTTTAACTTTCAATTAAAATGTATTCAAAATAAATATTACATACTGTTTATAATTTTAAATGGCTAAGAAATTCCGAGTAATTTGGAATTATAAAATAATTACGAAGAAGAAATACAATAACAAAATAAAAGCTATTAATTTTCATATCCATTACCAATTTCAGCATACAAAACCACAGTCGCCTAAAGCCATTTTCCCTATGGTTTTTATGGAATGAACTTTATATTTTGTTTTATGAAAGGGTGGGACCCCAGACGAGTGGTGGTGGCGTCTACGTATAACAGTGTAGTGCGACGCGCGGCCGGTAACAGTCGTGCGCCCTTGAACGGGTTAATATCTGTAACTGTGTATTAATACGTAGTGAAAAAAGAGCGGTAACTGAAAATTATCAATATGGCAAGTGAGAAACTTGTTCTCAACGAGTTATTAGCGTTCGTTCAAAATGAACTTGGCATCGTCGACGACAATGTTATATTTGAAGTTTGTTTGCAAAACTTTGATGAAGATGAGATTATCTTGGCACGAAACGTCCTTTATGAATCTTTAAATATGGAAACCTATAATATGCAATCTGGTCTAGTTGATAGACATGGTGAAACCAGCCTGCAAAATATCATCGATTGTATGAGGGATACCGAAAGTAATTCAATGCCAACATTTGTTGCCCGCGGCTGGCGGAAGCTGCCTACTGTTTCAATAAATCGAGAAGTAGTGAAACATGTGTTATCTGACATCTCTATCCTAAAGAAGGAAGTGGCTAAGTTAAAGAATGACTATATCCTACAGACAAATCGTCGTTGTTGCTGTATTCATTCAGTAGCAGCTGAAGTAGTCGAGGAAGCCAGCCCGCCACTGACACCAACCCCGGGGCTATCTGGCTTCGCGGCTGCCCTCAAGGCCGGGTTGCCGAGGGTTACCAAGGCGGCATCTGTCGCCAAACCCGCATCACAATCCGAAGCGAAGCCGCCCACCGTGGCTGTGCCACCAAACAATTCAATGCCATCTGACGATATAACATCATCTGAAGAACCAATGGCATCAGGCGAACCAATGGCATCCGCGGAGACAATGCAACGCGCAGAACCAATGCCTCCCCGAGTGACTGTGATGACCGTGAAATCAGAATTACACTTTGTTTCGGAGCCACCCGCTCTCCCTGCGCCTGGTGAAGTAAATATCCTTATCATCTTACATATGCCAGAGAACATTGGAGCGAATCTATTTGCAACTGTCACTACAATGATTGGTACTACAACAGAAATCACTCCTGCTACTGTCATTTTGCCTTCGATTGCTTTAGGCTTCGAAGGCGAGGTGCCTGGTCGACGAGCTGGCCCCCCTGCAGATGAGGAAGCCAATGATTCAATGGACCGCCCCTATGCTGGGTCCTCATACTACTACGACGATGATATATCAGCTGACATAGAGAATAGGCTGATAGAAACGCCAAGAAGCAAGAAAGTGGCGGCTCGCAAAGCAAAAAAATCCCGCAACGCAAAGGGCAAGAAGAACGTGGCCTTTAATGAGCCGAATACTTCACGTCCGCGTCGTCGTTATCAGTAAAACTTAACTACGCACATCGGTAACGCACAAATAGGTTCATATACAAATCATCATAATATTAAGATCACGTACCTAATACTATGTGTGAACCTAATTGCATCATATTTTTTTTCTGTCTCTTCCCATTATGTAATTAAAGTATACAATTTATATGTGAAATGTATTGATGTCTAAAAGTCTGTCTTTATGCATTGATACTGCTAGAGTGTCAGTGTAATTTAATAATTAATGCATTTGTAACTTTTACATTGTCTGTATACCTTTAATGATATTGTCATTAAAATGATTGAGCATCTAACTAATCAGAAAGTAATGTATTTATATTGATAGTGATGTGATTTAATACAGGGACGAAGAAGTAGGCCTAGTAAGAGCAAGAGAAAAGGTTAAAGGCGGTATTTATTACGGGACAATGACAATATGAATATGTACTACTTGTTAATTCTAAGAATATCTGTAATTGAGGTATAATTACCATTTTTGATCAATTTTCGGTGTTTTGTATTACTATAATACTTAATCTGTGTGTGTAAGATTCAACCCTTTACAATGTACAACTTACAAAAAATTAGATCGAGCTAAATGTTTTTGTTTTAGTAGTATTTTATTTTATTCATATCTTATGCAAGGTGCCTAATAGGTACTGAAAACTCATTGTGACGATCATATAATAAGTGTAATTGATGTAATTGTATTCATGTAATAAAAATAAATAAAAAGCATATCGTTGTTTCATTAATCCGCTCTCGTCCATGTCAAATCTTTGTAGTTAGACCTCAGTATAAACAAAAAAGGGTCTAGAAATGAGGCAATTAGCCAGTCATAATTGTGACTGGTTATGATATTTTGTTAACTAACCAAAAATAATGTCATCAACGTAAACACATTCAAAATGGCAGCAATAGGCCAAATTAACTATCGAAAGGCGTTAATGCCAATGATACACAATAACTTAACTAAACTTTAGTATAAATAGTTAGAAAAACCGTATGAAATTAAATAAGTAAGAAATAAATAAATCCCACCTATTTCTTTTACCTATGATTGACTTTCGATTTTTTTTATGTAGCGATTTCACACATGACTACTGACTTAGTAATCTGCTACGCTAGGTTAATAAAAGCTGAAAACAATATTACTTTACGAGAGCTAAATAAACTTACTTCAGGATCTTGGGTTCAACGACCCTGAATACCTTGGCGTACATGTCAATAGCTTGTACCCAAAGAACCATAGATCTGCACACCTGTAGTAAAAAAAATAATTAATAATTGTAATGTAACAAAATATTCAAAACTTTATTTTACAAACAAAGCTAGCGAGTCACTATCAACACTAAAACACACTGGCAATTTAATCAAAAGTCTGGTTCTGCTCATAAGTTTAATTTTAATTACAGTCAGGGCAGCAAAATGGAAGAATTTATATATAAAAAGTTATCACGGAAAGTTACAATGCAATGCAACATGTACCTAAATACAATAACAAATTAAAATATAATAGCAATCACTAATTAAAAATCACGTATCTACAAATTCCAAACATTTTGTTGTAACGTTTTTAAGACAAATGAAAGCGGTCAAATTTATTATTTACTAATCCAAAATAAGAGCTCCAGAAAGTATATTAATTATCATATATTATATACTATGTAAGATACTTTGGTCATGGGTAAACATGGGAAAGGATCCTTTATACATTTCTCCGTTTACAGCCGCACACAACTTGCAACGTTTCCTTGTACATAATCTCTCTACTATTTAAAATGTACAATATCTAATAATACGATGCTTTACCTTAGAAACTTTAACAACTGTGTCTGGATTGAAATCCTTGTGAGTGAGGTACACTTTGAGTTTCTTAAGCGTCGCATCCGGTATATGATCTTTGTCGTACTCTTCAAGCTTGCCGATAAAATTCACGTCTGCTAAAAGTTTCTTTGTCGAATCCCAATCAGGTCTGGCAACAAGAATAAACATAAATAAAATCAAAATTGTGTTCAGACAAAAAGCTTTAAAACAAATCTTAATATATATAAATCTCGTGTCACAATGTTTGTCCTCAATGGACTCCTAAACCACTTAACCGATTATAATAAAATTCGCACACCATGTGCAGTTCGATCCAACTTGAGAGATAGGATAGTTTAAATCTCAAATTATAGTCGCAATTTTAAGAAATTGACGCGGACGAAGTCGCGGGAATCAGCTAGTAATTTATAATTATTTGATTTTGATAACATGTATATGGGACCAACTCTGAAGTATTTTTGAGATACCGATATACAAAATTGTTGGGTATATAGCAAAACTCCCAAACAAAAAAAATATAGAGGAATACAAAACCTACTCTTTTTGAAATGGGTTAAAACGTGTCGTAATCAAAGTTAACTTACACGTGTTTTTGGAAACCTTAAAGGCGGTAAAATTACAATTGTTGTCGAGATTCGTTACCAAAAGTTTTCAAACAGTTACGAAATTTATACGAAAGGCAGTTACTATGGAAAACTTGAAAGAGTTTGTAATCAAAATGTAAACATTTTTTTTTAAGGAAACTACTCCCATTTTATGAATCTTTTCGCACACGTTTTCACAAACAATGAACATCAAATACCTTTCTCATATAAAACCCGGATTCACAAAATATATGTAAATAACACAAACGTTTGTTCCATGCAGGGATCGAACCTACAACGAAGAAAGGCTGTAGCAAAAGCAGCGACGTTGTGTAAGATTTATTTATCTGTTGTGATACTAACTTGACGTTAAATAGTATGCAGATAGGCTCCATTACGAAGCGCACCAGCGTTGGAGGTTTCTGGAAGGCCTTCAGTTCATTGATATCGGCCTTGTTGAGCGCCTTCAGCGCGGCCTGAGCGGCGTCCATTGCTGGCATAGCTTGTGCTAAGTCCGCTTTCGCTTCGTCAGCTATTTGCTTCACTTCCTCAGCTTTTATCTAAAGATTTAAGAGGGTATTGGTACCAACGTTTCTCATAAGCAACAAACTTTATTTTCCTGTTAGCATGTACTTAGGCGATACCGTTTATATGAGTACGAAAAAAGTTATATAAATTTAAAAACATTTTAGAAATTTGCGTAGGTACTTATTAATTTCTTGGAATCAAATGGAATTTTTGATAACAAATAAGAATAATATTTTCTCAGAACTCTTTTTTCTATGTGATTAAAGTATCAGATAAAAACATCTATCCTAAATAGTATTGTAGATAATATTTAGTTTCTAGGATTTTTATGTCCAGCGTTTTTAATTTTTCAGTTCTTTCCATATATAATAATATTTAATAATACTTAATAATAATATTTCGGGACATCTCACACACGGTAATCTGATCCCAAGCTAACCAGAGCTTGTGTTATGGTAACCAGACAACTGGTAAACATACTTACATTTCTAAATACATAATATGTATGTATTTAGAAATATGTAAGTATGTTTATCAGTTGTCTGGTTTTTAGATAAATTACACCCAGACACGGAACAAATGATCGTGCTCATTACACAAACATTTGTCCTGGGTGGGAATCGAACCCACGACCTCCGGTATAGCAGTCAGGGTCACTAACCACTAGACCAACAAGCCCGTCAAATATATTGTTTATCAAGTACTTTCTGTGTGAAGCATATTACTTTATTGATTAAAGAGTTTTGCGTACTTTAGCTGCTGCTTCGTCCTTCATGACTGCGAACTTGACTTGATCGGCAGCTTTCTGCTCTACTTTAAGTCTTGCGACTAGTGCGTGCCCTTCTTCAGCCTTCTTTGCGAGGATCGGCTCCATTTCACGCACCTGGTTTTCCATCACACCCACTACTTCGTAGGTTTCGTAAAGTTTCTACAAAATGTTAATGAAAATTGTCATCATGTTGAACTTATATCGTTGTAGAAATTCTTAGTAACATACAATCGCTCACACAAACAAACAAATTCTCACCCTAAAGGCATGCGCTTTCCTCCATTTTGGCGCGGGTAAAACAATAATGCTATAGAGGCAAAGGAAAATGCTTACATTTTTGTAGCTATATCTGTTAACGTGACTGGGATACAGCGAATAAACATGTGTGAACCTCAAATTGCCTCTATTCAAGAACAATTTACTACTTACGGTTCCATTGCAATGTCGCTGCAATTGTGTGCTAGTTTGCATACATGAATGGTAGTGCGCACCAGTATGATATTGTCAAGTGACCTCTATACTTGTTTATTCAAAGATGAAGGTTGTTTATTCCTGAGCCGGGATATTGAGTTTTCGACGTTAAGTAGAGCATCATTAAGTCGAAGTTTCAAAAACAAATATATGGTGTGTATGTTTTTCCGTCTTTTGGAAAGCGCTACTAAACAGGAGGGTCGTATTTGGTTGAGATTTGCACTTGTCCTTGAAAAACGACCCCTTTTATTTGTTCATTGTATTGATCTCTTAAAAGGAGGTCTTTATGTAAGTTGTACTGTAAAGTTACACAAGCTTAAGCAATTAACATTTTTATTTTTTTATTTATTGTTTCTCTTTTTCTCTTGTTTTATTTACCTTTTAGTCATTCTAGGTTTTGTATAATTTGCCTTACGTAATTAATTAAAGATCAGAATGAACCAGGTAAGCTTTTAGGGAAAACAGCGTCCGTTATAAATAAAGTTTTAAATATCATTCTGTTTAAAATGGAACTTGTCGTCGAAATCGCGAGATGAACTTACTTAAAATTGTCTCTTTGAGTACTTTATGTTTTGTTTGACATGAAATAATGAAAGACGACCAAAAATTTTGCTATTACGCAAAGTTTATTTGTAATGACCTGTAATCCACAGGAGATCCTGTCTCTACCCCTGATGATCTGTTGCTGTTTCTTATCCAACAACATCATGTACAACTTGAGCAAGTCTAAGTAACTGCTGGGTGTCGTGTAGAAGTAACGTCTCATCTCTTGGTATAAGCGGTCCGTCATTACGTCAACGTCCTAGAAGAAAAACTGAAGGCTTAGTAACAATTTAAAGTAGGTACTTAAAAAGTAATGATGGAGAAATTTTCAAGATGTTTTATTCTGAGATACTATTGTTAAAAAGAAGAAAAATTCTAAGAGGATTAAATAATATTTCTCGCAATTGATAATTTATTTTTTATTTTCACTACTTCACTTCATCTTCTTATATTCTAAAGAGGTTCAAGAGAACCTCTTTAGAATATAAGAAGATTTTACATTTCCATGCTCGTTATTGGCTCGCCCACGTTGCCTTGTTTGTAATTGTAAAGCTACGGATGCCGGTACAATGCTATCTACTCGTTCAGTGAATACTGAAGATTCCTTAGCGTTAAGAGTTTCATGTGCATTCATCGACAAAATTCTTGCAATGACATACCAAATAAAGAAGTATGAAATTTTTATATTATATATTGGTGAAGAGCGATTACTATCTCTGAAGTATACTGGCTAATTGTTTTGAGCATATATACCTGATGCATGGTCACACAGATGGCAGAAATCTGTTCAATAATCTTCTTGTTACCAAGCGGCTGTAGGCATTGCTGAGCTACGGAGAGCAAAGCTTCCGGCGGCCATTTCGTAAACCAATCAATGGTGCAACAGTTAACTAAAGACGGGAACATGCGACATCGGCGCCTGGGAAATGAAAAAAAAAAAATAGAATCATCTTTAACGATATTTCTTGACGTAGCGACAACTCAGTTTCCTTTACGACCCGACTAAATAGTTTTAATGTAAGATTGCAATATTTTGAAATGATGCTGAGATTATGATGAAGACAAGGTTTTAAAAGCGAAAATCTTATACTGAGACGTTTTTATTTACCTGGAATTTTTACTTTATTAGTCCGATAAGAATATATACAAAAAACCTAAAACAATGAAATAATAGGCATAATCAAATACCCAATTTTAATTGCGAATATTGATGAGCGCTAAATAAACTTGCAGCGGGTAGAGGCATATAAAGGTGTTTATTGTATAGGTCACAATTTGCGTCATAGCATTCATAATAATAAAATATAGAGCGTATGCTGGTCCGGGCGCTGCATAGTGGTGTGGGGTAAAGGGGGTGCGTTGCACGGCGCAGTCGTAAGCTCCGCCTGCAAGCTGACCTGAATCAAGCTTTATCGATTTGTAAAATTGCCCGGGCTGCATTCGTTCCGGTTTCATGTGTAAATTATGAAACCTTTTATTACATTCCCTAATTAATACTCGTCTTGATAACGGTGCCCGTTCAACTTTTTTGCTGACCGACACCGAAACGGTGTCAGAACTCTTAGCTTGGCACCCTTCCAAGTCACGTGTGAATATAATACAGGGTTAAGGTTAGGGGTCGCAACGAGTGAGAGGGGAAGAAAGTATTAAAACTAAAGAAAGTTACAAGTTGAACTCATTATTTAACGTGCTATGTTTTTGGGAACATTTTTGGCTTTTATTATATCAAGTAATATGATTACTTAAACTGCTAAAATAATGTTATTTTACCTATTTTACCTATGTAGGTAGTATTAACACATCATTAGGTATACATAATACTTCTACATTAATTATTGAGGTACCAAACAATAAAAATTAATTAAAATACAAATAATTTATATATCTGAGAAAAACCCGAGAAATTACAATTTTGACTACTACCAAATAATTGACGCCATCGCAGTCGGCGAACCGTTTACTAAAACACTTTTATATCTAAGTTCTAAGAATCGGACTGGCATGGCAGTGCAGTGATTGAGACTTTTCATTTGATACCCATATCGTATCGTAATATTTGAAGAAAATATAATTCTTTTCTCTTATGAACCGTAAAGCTATGGATTTTTTGCCGACATTTGCATTTACATTGCATAAGAATTTAATAACATCTCTTAGGTACACTTAACAATAATATTGTTAAGTTTAATAATATATTATATTGGGCCGTTTAGGCTACCGGAAATCATAATGCCACATGCATTAATTTTCTGAAAGTTACAGTTATTGTTTTTTTCAAAGTTATCCCAATGCTGGGCAAAGATTACTCTTTTTCTAGCTTGTTAGGTAAAAAAGTACTCTTATTTACTAAATTTGGAAGCTCCAAGAACCGTGACTGATACTAAAAAACGGATATGAGGAGAAATACGATTAAATTATACCGGAAGATGCTCTGCAGCACATCCTTTGCAACGTAACTACATTTTAAATAAAATATTATAAACGTTGAATAACAGCGTCTTACATTAAGAACGGGTTTCTTCAACATACATTGAAATGTCAGTTTACGATAAATAGGGCCGCTTGCATAAAAAACTATTGACTTAAAGTTGACGTTTGAACTTACGGTAACATATTGCCTGAAACAACCCACAACACTTATGTGCTTCATCATTGTTAAATGATCGATTTTCCATTATGCCTTCTAAAGGGGGTCGAAGAATAGTCTTCGACCCCCTTCTCGTCAAGTCGCTAAGCCGAGAAGGTAGTAACAAGATATTACGTATTTTATGACGCAAATGAGTTATTAGTCAGCCTGTGGGGTAGATTTTATTTAAGTACAAGAATTAAACAAGAACTGTATAATCATTTTTTTCTGCGTAATCATTACTTTTCCCATTGTCTTACAAACCGTACCCTTCTGATGAGATTTCAAGTCATTTGTGCATTGAATATCTGATTTTATTCGCTATAGTCTCAATTAAGTTAAAATATAATAAATAGATAGAGGTATTTAATTTAACTTACCTAAAGGCTTCGCCAACTGGGCTCATACATATACAAAGATGAAGTTTTCCTCGGACTCTGTTTATAAAGAAGTAGTAAACTCCATCGCGGTCCGCAGGGTTGATACCAAATTTGGCTGCTTCATTACGACACCCATTTTGTACAACCTCGTAAGTGTCACCATCGAACAAGTTTGGCACCTCACCTGGTGGTAAGCAAGACTTTGGATAGTCGAGTGGTAGATATAGGTGTCAACTTGGCTAAGTAGATTCAGGATAAGTAGATCCACACATATTTGTTGCACTTCGTAACAGGTTGTTGGAACATTCCAAAAAATGCGGAATATTTAATTATTTATTTTCAAACCATAGAGTTTTGTATCAACGTTAAAGAAAACGAATTTGTAAGAGATTTTGGTGAATTAGATTTTTATTTGCCAGAATGGGGACATCATACCAAGAATCATCAATGTTATTTTCCATAGATTTCCTATGTACATTGATGATTGATATGATATTGAGCCATGAATCACATTGAATTGGTTTGTCTTGGAACTAGAGAAACTAATTAGTGACTCTCATGCTACGCCCCATTGATATACGTTGTACAAAGATGAACTCAACTGAATAGATACGAGGAAACAATTAATTAGTGATGCAAGGAGTTATATTATTATACAGTTATATTATTTACACGCAGATTAATTATTTATTGTGTAACGGTTTATCGGTCCCAATAAATAAATTCTTGAATTGCAACAAAATTGGAAATATTACTAAAATAAAACTCTAATTAATGTTACTCAAACTTAACAGAATTTTAAAATTTACACCTTTATGGGACCACCCACAAGTTGCTCTTAAAAGAACAAGTCATCAGAATCGGTTTACAATTAGCGAAGTTGATAGGAGAATCTCTTATTGAATTCAGTTTTAGTACTACTGTAAAATGGAATAAACAAGTGTGGGTTCTTATTTACCGGAATTAAGCATATTATTAATGTCCTCTAGAAATTCCTCCTTTGTAATTTGAGTGTCAGTAAACAGGAATACAGTATCTTCAAAATGGAGGCCCGCTCGTAAGTACATCTTTCGCAGGTCATCGTGAAACTCAGGAGTGTCGTAGTTCCTTTTGAGTTCCATCCCCATGCACCTAAACGCGAATAAAATCATTGCATTTAATTGACAACACGCTCAGAAGAAATTGAATGTTTCCTTGCTGGCTTTATACAAGGCGATGCAAAATAGGAGGAGGAAATAAAGGAACTTTTCCTGACGCAATAAACATTCAATTCCTAAGTGGAAAACCAATTTTTATCTTCACCGCCTTGTTGCTGCAGTCAGTATTTTTATTTTCAATGGAGTTCCTAAACTTAGTACAGAACTAAGGATTCAATACAAGGGAAAAGATAGAGCTAAGTTCTAATTTCTGAAATTCTGAATACTAATAATAATAACATGGAATAAAAAAGAGGCTGTTGGTAACTACTATTCAACTAACTTTTATAATGAAATTCCTTGAGAAAGATCAAAAACTGTTTGCATGTACATACATTTCTACAAATACAGGGCGGGATTCCGATAACAACATGCTCATTAGAAAATACAAACTATAAGATGAGACAACAAAAACAAAGTAATTGCTGTAATCGGGCATTTACCTGAAAGACTATTAAACGACCGGAAAATTTTAAGTCCAAAAAGGTCTACAAAGGGTTGGTTTTATAAGAAAAGAAAGATGACTATTAAGAGGAAAGGGGATTATTATTCTAGTTTTGACTAGAATATTAGCTTTAAGACTAGCTATGAGAAAATTAAGAAAAATTGAAAATGACAAAAATTAGACTCACTATGAGAAAATTGTAGACTAATCATTTAATTATTAAAAAAAAAATTGAACGGTGCTTTTTAAGATGATAAAATATTGTTTTTGGCTTGAATGTGATTCAAATTTGACCTAACAACACACAAAAAATGGCCGCCTGCGATTAATTTGGTCTTAAGCCCGTACGTTTCGTAATTAAACTTACTCGATACACATAATTAAAGAGAGCGCATTCAAATAATTAAACAAATAACTCAGAAACAGAAAGGTTTTTTTTTCATAACTTACTGATTAATAAAAGTAAGAGAGATAAATTGTGTCTTTTCTCGGCCTCCCGATGTACGCTATTAAATTTTAAAAAGAATCTGGAGTATTCAATGAAAAATATAAATGCTAATAAATCTGTATCAAACTTTATTTAGAAAGCTCTTTGGTTTGCAATTTTTAACGAGGTACTAATTCCATTTCCTAAAATCCTCTTTGCATAATATATCCCCTTACGTACCGAGGCAGTCACAAAAGCATACACCAAAAGCACTACTGGATATGAGATTGAACGTCTGTTGGATTATGGATTCGCAGGAACGCCTTCAAAGGAAACCCAGAATACAAACGAACAAAGCGAAACGTACCGTAGTTACGTAAAATGCAATTTAATACTGCATTGTAGGATCGCAGACGGATTTGGTTACTTAGTACTAATCAATAACGGATCAGCGTAATGTTATGATCATTACTGGAGCGATAAAGAAAAAATTAAACTTGATAACATGCAAATAAACTGCAATTAAAATTAGAAAGATAGTTTAGCCGTCTACGAAATGGTTCTGTCAATCGATATCGATTGAACCGAACTATTATTACTTTCATGATCTGGATGACAATCCTTGCAAATTGTCGCATCGCGAGATTCGTGTCTCTTAAATACCGTCGGATTCTGAAAGGCTGATCATTTTAGTCTGTTGTAAAGTCAACTGACCGCGACTGTGATTTGCTGACCAAAAGGCTGGAAACCAACAACATTACTTAACATGAGGTTTGACAGGTATACTTATTGTGTTCATCAGCGTTTCAGATACCGGAGGTTAATATTTCATTTAACAGCCGAGCGTAAGAGCTGCTTATGTGGACGGATTGGGCGTTCAGTCGATGGGTATTCAACAAGGTCTTGTCGGTAGCCAGTTGTCAAGGACTTACTTGCACTCGTTAACATGTCCGGCGAGTGTGGCGACGCTCCTTCGTCCGGACCCTCCCGGTCCGACCATGAGGCTGTGTCCCCTCTCCGCTCGCAACACCCGAGCTGTCCGCACTATGTGCTCCACAGCATCCTGGAACAACACTAGGTGCATCTCCGCACGAGCCGTCGAATTGTACTCTTCTAAATATTCCTGCAAAAACCAACTCGTTGTTATTTCATGTCATTGTTATTGCCACATCATGATAAGTAGAATCCCATAGAAAGAGGTTTACATCAATACTTACTCCTGGCTTCAAACTTCAAGATCTAAGAAGCAGCTACATTTCAGTTCGTACAAACCTTAAGAACAACCATCAGCTTAGCTAAATTTGGTATCTCAGCGTAATTTCTGTTCTCTTTCGGTACAGCAGAGTTAATGAAATCGCCGAACAGTAATAAAGGTGGGTGTTCAATGATTGGATCATCAGGAACTTCCAATATAGGAGTCTGGAAGTTCTTCTGGCACACACTGCTCATTAAGTGGTAGAAATAACTCTTATCTTGGATATTGATCAACCGGTCGTGGAATACACGAAGACACTCGTGATAGAACAATCTGGAATAAGTAGTAAATTAAAATAAATACGAAAGCGAAAGCTTCCATAAACAAAAGAGAAATAGCGACGTTATAGAAAAGAAAAACACAAGTTTTTTTAAATATTTTAGTGCATCAATTCTTCTGGTAACCTAGCAATAAGGAGTTTTAAGCACCTAACGGCTAACCACCAAGACCTCTCTATGATTTTTGAGAGACCTAAATAGTTTTATTTGCATCCTGTTGTAACTACCTCAAATATCTTTACCTTAGCATTCCCTGCGGCGCCCTCATGTATGCAGCATCAGCCTGCAGCACTCCCTGCATGCATTTAGACAAGTCGCGCAAGTTGAACACGTAGTGCGACTTCGCAGGAGTGGGCAGTAGCTCATTACAAATCTTAATGTACAGCTCTACAGCGGCATCTACTATCGGGCCGCCGAGAATTGACACCTCGGTTACGAAGTCCTCCATATGACCTTTTAAGATAGCCTGGCAAAAAGGCATTAAGGTAGGTAATATATTTATTCTACCCTATAGTTGGTTATTATTACAGTAACTTAAAATATATGATAAGGTTAGGTGACCATTACAGGCACTTTATGTACCTAAGGGAAGGTTCATATCTGACGGAAAATGCGTCGCGTATTATCGGTCGCGTAACGCCGGAACAGACAAATGTATAGAAAACACTTGACCGTTCACACTCAACAGACTAACGTATCATCGGTTGAGTGTGAACGGTCAATATGAACCTTCCCTTAAGCTACTGCTTGGTGGTCTAAATATAATAGATTGACAACATTTCTGTTTTGTTCAATTTTAAATCTCTATAGTTATTGGTGTCTATTTAAAATCCTTTAATGAATTAATGATGAGTAACGATATACTTAGCAAAAAGATTTTTTCAAACCTTGAATATAGTTTTCATTGCTTCAGAATTAGGAGCAGATATGTAGAACATAGCGAAATGTCGTACAAATCGCCCGGTGAGCGGGTTCCGTCCCCCTCCGGGCGGCGCGCAAGCACAAGACAGTACCACATCTATGATGTCCTTCCAATACAACTTGTCCCGGTCGTATAGACCACCGAAGTCTAGGAATTGTCTGAAGGAACCAAAATTACAGATACCTAATGACTTCTGTGGATTACGCAAATGTTACACAGAAATAGAACTACTTTGAACAGGAAGTCTGTAAGTAACCACCTGACTAAATCACATTATCAATTCGTAATAAAATCAGTCTTAAAATTGTATTATAATAAAAACTTTCTTGAAATAGCAATACAATCGGGAGACGCAGAAAAAGTCCTCTCCTTATTAATTAGGACATTTTTATGTGGGCAATTTAGTGGTCGTACAAACAAAATATTTTATATTGCTTCTAAATATACTCTTGTTCGGTTCTCGAACCTGGGATTGAGTTCGTAATATTTCTCTAACAGGATACCCACGCCACTAAACACTTACGCACATCGTCTGAACAGAGTTCATGTTTTTAGTGATTCTCTAGTTAATGATGACTTTACCTCAATAGTTCTATGGTCGGCTGAGCTCCGTAGACATCTAGTTTTGGCATGTTGACGTCATCGATGAATATAATTATTTTCTTTCCTAACGGGGCACCGATAGCTTTCCGTGGTCTCTTGTCTAAGCGGGATTCAATCACTTCCTAGAACCGGCCAGAAACATGTTACCTGCACTTTTTAAAATACATAATGTATAAAAAAATGATTAAAATCGATATCTTACTTGAGTACGGCCACTACTCGTCTGGGCCGAAAAATTTAGAATACATGGTATAAAGTACCCGCCTGTGGCCATTTTATTGAGCATCTCAATAGCAATGACCGTCTTACCGACACCTGTGAGATGATAAAGGCACTTTACTAGATGGACGCAAAATGGTAAAAGAATTAGGGTTGTCGCGATTAAACTATTTCCTTAGGTTTGCTAGACTGGTGAGGTTTAACCGTCAATTTCCATATAGCGACACAAGAGGATTGATGGAGATAAATATCACGCCAACACAAGTTAATCCTTTCGATAGCTTTTCATGAAACTATCAAAGTTCTTAATAGTACACAGTAAATTTAATATTTACTGAGTAGCAAACTACTCAGTAAAAATTAAACTTAGAAACTTAGATGAATGATTGGTCTCGCGCGCTCGACTAGATACCGCACTGTCAACAAACAAAATGTCCGTCGCTGCGGCGACAATTGTGCTCCCAGTGTCCTTCTTATTATGTGTAGTGTTGTTTTTACACTATTTTACTACGCAAGTCGGCATTTTACATCGAATTGCAAACACAATAAAATAAAATGTTCCGGAGGTCTAAGTCAAACAAAGCTGTCAAAGCTGTCAACCTGACTAGCACGGGTACGCCGGGCGTACTATTTTCGCCGCATTTAACGAGTACGACGGCGGTATCTAGTCGAGCGCGCGAGACCAATCATTCATCTAAGCTTAGAAATAAATAATTAAGTGTAGGTAGGGATTATGTTCTCGTAAAGTAATATTGACGTGTACCTGGTAGGAAATCCCTACCTACACTCATTAAAATGAATATAACAACGAAAATAACTTAAGTACCTGTGTTCCCAGTAAACATGACTGGTTTTCCACAAGAGAGAAGTTTCTCAAACAAATATCCGTATCGTACTGTATCTATGGTCGGCACGAGAGTTTCGAAAAACGGTCTGTTGGAATCGTAAAGAAACTCCGGAATAATCTCGGCCCATACTTTAAGTCTGCGTTGCTTTGTATCCATGTACATATCAAAGAAATTGAAACCGGACGGCATGCTAGCAAAAAGAACATCAATTGATATGATTATAGTGCTATAAGTTTATTATAACCCTCCCTCCATGTGAAAATTATTAGCTATTATTAGGGCATCGAGAACCGGCCCTATTTTAGGAACCGGTTTTTTCGGTTCCAAACTCAAGCTGGAACCGGATACCCGGTTTTTTCGGTTCTTTCGGTTCTTTTTGATAAATTTTAGTTGATAACCTGATTTTCTTCTACCGTAACGAATAAAGGAGAATGGATCAAACACACTTGATTGGAAATCACATTGTTTATTATTTTTATAATTATACTCCTAAGTACAACATCGTTTTTAAGTAACATTTAGCAATAATCAGTACTTTAAAATCAGTCTTTTCGTAGTTGTTTATATTTCACTATAGAAATCGAAAACTATATATGAAATAAGTCATCATCAGCCGGAAGACGTCCATTGCTGAACAAAGGCCTCCCCCCTAGAACGCCATAATGAACGACAATTCGCCAATTGCATCCACCGGGTGCCCGGAACTTTGACGATATCGTCGGTCCACCTGGTGGGAGTCCTGCCAACGCTGCGTCTTCCGGTTCGTGGTCGCCACTCGAGAACCTTTCTTCCCCAGCGGTTATCGGTTCTTCGAGCGATATGGCCTGCCCATTGCCACTTCAACTTGCATATTCTTCGAGCTATGTAGGTGACTCTAGTTCCTTGGCGAATTTCCGTATTTCGGATCCTGTCGCGCAAAGAAACCCCGAGCATAGCTCTCTCCATAGCTCGTTGAGTGACTCTGAGCCTCTCCAAAAGGCCAACCGTTAGCGACCACGTCTCAGAGCCATATGTAATCACTGGCAACACACACTGGTGAAAGACCTGCGTCTTCAGACACTGCGGAATTTTGGACGAAAAGATGTCGCGTAGTTTCCCGAACGCTGCCCATCCGAGTTATATTCTTCGGGCGACCTCTTTGTCGAAGTTGGACCGGCCTAACTGAACTATTTGTCCAAGATAGACGTAGTGGTCGACAACTTCGAGAGTATCATTCCCAACAACAACCGGTACAGGTGCGACATGGACATTGGACATGATCTTCGTCTTGTCCATGTTCATTTTAAAGTTGGGAAACGATACTGAGGTCGCTGAGCATAGTATTGAGCTCCTCCAGCGACTCCGCCATGATCACTATATCATCGGCAATACGAAGGTGAGTGATGTATTCGCCATTGACATTGATGCCGAACCCGTTCCAGTACAAGAGCCCGAAGACGTCCTCCAACGCATTTGTGATCGGTTTCGGAGAAATAACGTCTCCCTGTCTCACACCACGCTGCAGTTGGATTGGTTTCGTGCTCTCGTCCTGTAACCGGATCGACATGGTGGCGTTACTATACAAACACTTCAACACCTCGATATACCTATAGTCGATATGACATCGCTGGACTCTGGAGGGAATATAGCCCAGGTTCCGATTATAAATAATGATTAAAATAATATTAATAAATAATGGTAATTTTGATGTCTTTTGTAGTGCCAAAATTTAATACAGTGTACTTAGATCGGCTGTATGAGATTAATGCGACGTTGAAACAGATTCCACAAATGTGGCTGGAATCTGGATCCACAAAAATTATGTGGGAGAGGCAAGTGAAAACAATACTATATGATAATAACTTGATATTTAGCATGAATTGAGGTATTTCTAAATTTATTTTAAGAAAGAATGAAAGAACCGAAAGTACCGAAAAAACCGGTTCTCCGATTTACAGAACCGGTTCTTTCAGGGACCCTCAGAACCGGGAATTCCCGGTTCTTTTGGAACCGGGAAAACCCGGTTCCTATGCCCTAGCTATTATGTATAAACACGCGATAAATTTTAATGAAAAATAAAGTTTATATGCATGCTTCGATTGATGCAGCTTTAGCCTATTTTACAACTGAAACTGGCATAGTTGTAATTTCGTAGAAGAACTTTTTCGTCTGGCGAGGGACAAGGAGAGATATGCGGAGTTGACGGCCAACCTCCAGTAGTGGAGAGGCACCGCAAGAAGAAGAAGAAGAAGTATAAAAGTTAGCAGTCAGAGATAAAAGAGAGTTACGAGAAGGAGAAAAAGTAATAAATGTTTTATCTATACTGAGCTTTGAAAATAGGCCGCGAGAAGTTTAATTCGGATTAAATAACTTACTATTCTGCCTCCTCGAAAACCTCAAACTGTCGCTTAATAAGCTCTTCAAAGGTTTTCCTGTTGCCTTCAAGTATATTCCCACCGATGCACCAAACGTAACAGAAAATGAAACAGTGTGCTATGTACACTTTGATGGCAGCCTTGTCTGGGAAACGCTCTCCGGGTTCCGAGAGCAATGCACCCAGAAGGTAGCTGAGCGCTGACACTTTGCTGATGTCCACCTATTATTGTAAAATTTAAGGAAATAGAATTATACGACCAAATGAAAATGTTTTAAACAGGTAAAGAAAAATATGAAATTAAAAATAAAAATACCTGTTTAATTCCGACTTTGCATTTAGTGTTAACATGTCCGAAACCAACTTCGAGCATTTGATACAGTTCGTAAAGGAACTCAGAGTTTTCCTGTGTGAACAGGTTCTTTTCAACGCCTTCTTCTAACCAGGAGCGCACGAACGGTAAGTAACCCATTTCATTGGGATCTATGTACACCATGCCGCAACGGGACACCGTCGCTGGTGACGCTTGTGCTAAATCTGCCACCTACACAGGAAAAATGAAAAGAAAATAGTTTAAGCCGAAATCATTCAGTAGAAAAATGACCATTATTTTTAAAATCGCTTTGCTATGTGTGAGAAAGATTTTGTGCAGACTATTTTCTGCCTATATGCCCTACATACAAGAAGTTATCAAAAAAGTAATATCAATACAAAAGGGGTAAAGAGTATACCTGCTATAGAGTCAGAAACAAAATTTCACCTAAAAATTAGTTAACATACTTGATATCCAATTTTCCAAATATTACATACCTCAAACAGCATGTGTACATAAGGCGTTAGCTTGATCCTCTCAGAGTTGGACAAACACAACATCTTGTTGTCATCCAGTACAGTGTTCATATTCTCAATCCAGACCGCGTCTACAGGGCCGTCGCAGATTAACCACTGGTGGTCTGGTTTTGTGCACTAAAAATGTTTCCATTATCATTATCCGCATTTAATTAGCAGTGAAATCTGAGTACGAGAATACGAAAAATAAATATATTTCGTATTCTGGGTCAAAATAAATAAATAAATAGATTGAGAAAAAATATTGTCCACATACTTTTTTCTTTTTCTAAATAAGCAAAAACTAAGTAGCTAATCAGACACTCCATAACGTCATACTTTTGCCAAAAATTTCCAAAAATGTGACGTAAGGTGACGTTTTAAAACTATTTATCAACGTGATTTTTGTTTAAAACAAAAGAAAAAATACTAGTCCAATATTTTTTACTTATCTAAAAGACAGGCATTAAAAATAGTCATCTACTCCATTGTGAGAGTCTGTAAATACTTACTTGAACAGCTGTTCGCAAGCTAAGGGGCAAAATTCCATCGTGCCATTCAAGTGTTTGCAAGTTGACCTCACCATACAGTTCGCCTATTGTCAGGCTCTTGGGGTTCATTATGTACTTATGTACTTTCTGATATTGAGGTCCTTCTACTCCGTTTTCCCAAAGTTTTGTGTACGTTCCTCCTAGCACCTAAAATAATAATTCCTAAGATGACATTTTTTTTTAATAATTTGAAATTGGGTCTTGCTCAACTGCGATAGAGTCAGCGAATTGTTATCTATTGTTATATTGTTATTAATAATGAAAAATTGTATAAAAGCCCATACTCCGTGTTGTTTGGGTATTGTATTTTAGACTACTTACATACTGAATTAAAATTAATAACAGTAAATTGCAGTTGCTGCTGCTCTACATGAAAGGGGTAGTCGTAATAATATCAGTTGTTAACTTACGTGCAAGATGACAGTTTTCCCACCCCCCGTTGGGCCTACCAACATGACGCCCCACCGCACAATCATGGTCTCATGCAACTGAATCACTTTCCGTATTTGACACGTTTCAATTTGTAATTTCTTCTCTAAGATTACAACTCCTGAAATCAACAATTTTGGTTGAAATCATATTTTGAACATTAGGCAGTTGTCTTTTGTTCCTTCTGTGAACATGTTTTAGATACTTATAGTTTTTAACCGACTTCAATAAGAGGAGGTTCTCAGTTTATTTGTATGTTTTATTTGTATGTTTGTATGATGTGATATCTACGGCAATTGCGTATCGTTTTCAAATAATCTACATGTTATCGATAGGTTATATCTCAAAATCCATGTAGCAGTTTTGTCTTGTTTTTTTTTCATTGAATTAGGTTTATGTGCAATCAACTATTGCTAAGATTCTACTTACTGATGACATCCTCCATGACACCATAGTCTCGCTCCGGTAGTTCGACACCGGGGAACAGATCTGACAGGATCCCAGCAAACAGTATGGCATCAGCTGCCAGGAACTTTGGAAGGTTGCTGTCGTTGAGGGCACACATGAGAGTCATCTCCTCATGCTGGTCAGGACTAGCCCGCTTTAGGGCGCCAGCCATTACCTGAACACGAACAAAGTATGGTTACTGTGTGAGATAAGATTTTTTCAGTATCCAACAACTACTAGATATAAGAATTCTATTGTGTTTCTAAATATACATAGTACGGCAATAAAACAACATTGCTTATAGAGGAAGAATCGATAAAGCATACATTTTTCAAATCGCTCGCTACTGTGAACCTTACGACAGTAATTACATTTGAGTTGTATTTATTTATAGCCGAAAAACGGGCGTTTATTACTTGGTGCTGAGTAGCCCTGCTCAATTATACCAGTATAAATCTCTGTTGTACATTTTCGGTCACAAAAAAATGAAAAATTATATTCAAAGAAATCGACCTCTGAAGATTATCATAGACCATATGAGTTTTACATAATATACTCACCAACACGCTCTTCACGGCTCTCATGCCAAAATCATAGTGATCCTGTTTAGAAAGTTGTTCACTGGATAACTTGTACATCTGTACCATCTTTTTCGCCAAACCTTTTGAAGATTCAAATCCTTCCGAATACAGGATGACTTCCGCAATTAATGCTATAAATGTATAAATATCTAGATAGTTATAATGGACTTGGCTTCCAGCTGAATTGAATATAGCAGTTTAAATTGAGCCTAACCTATCGAACCTCCATAATCTATTATACTGGGTAACACAATATCCCATGGTTATTACTAAGGGATATTGCGGTTGGGGCTTAACGACTATCTAAGATCAACTGAAGACAGTCGAGACCAATAGCTTAACGTGGTTTATGAGGTACGGAGGAGTCTCAGTGTATTTACAAATGAGCACCCATCTACGGGTCAACCGCAACGACTGTGGTTCAACCTATATTATCTTTAGAAAAATACGCTTTACAACTATTACTATTAATTTTAGCTACAATCTACAATTTCCTCTTAAGATTTTTTTTTCTTGAAGCTTCATAAATATTTATTAATAACGCTTCAAAATATTGCTTGCAGTGTATCAAGACGATAGAATCGCCATCCGTTAGTAATTAGTGCACTTCCTGTTGCTCATGTGGAAAATGTGTTTGTAGCTTTAAACGAAAACACTAGTGTAAATATTTTGCTGCAGAAATAAAATATATTTTGATTTCTGTAGAATTTGTTCCAGAGAAATCTCAGGCTCATCGCGATAAATATTATTGCATTTCGAAAACAATAGATTTTGTTATTTATTATTTAAATAAAATGTTACCCGTGATCATGATACCTGCAAAGTGTCGAAACGTCGCAAAATCTAAAATAAACCGCGACAAAATCCGTAAAAAGTAGTTTTATTTAAATGTAAACATTCGCGTAAACCTAAGAAACCAATTTGTTATTTATTAGTTGTATTTTCTTACCGTAGTCGGGCACCATCATAGATATAGGACGGAACAATGCCTTCAGGTTATCGGGCAGTTCAGTCCTGCCAGCGTAACCAGGGTTCATGGTAATGAAAGCTGCACAACTGCGTACTAACTTAATCTCGCGTCCTTCAAACATGAACCTGTAAAAAAATTAGGATGATAATATGATGTCGGTGTAGAAAGAACATAAAATTTGGGCAAGAAACCTTGAGAAATTAAATTCGACTATTATAAGCGACTAAACAATTTACTTAAACTTGGATAAACGGCTAAATACGCAAGGTAAAATACGATGAAATCCGACAAACAATATTTTTAGAAATTACGCTCACGTTAAGTTTACGTCTGGGAAAAAAATATATCAAAAATAGAATAATCTCTTTTATCTCCTTTCGAGTGCCGATGATTAACAAATATTTCAGTTGTATACTACTATAGTATATTCTTACTACTCTTATAGTTCAGTCAATAAATCACCCAAAAGGGGTTGTAGAGTGCGTGAGCAAGGCTCTAAGCAATTACTTCAGAAAATTGTTCAGGGTGCTTAGAGAGTTAACATACTAAAAGTCCCGACATCTAGGGGGTGAGGCGGAGTGGGGGGAGGGGGTTAAAGTTCCCATTTTTCAGTTTTTCGCTAATATCTTTTAAACGGTGCGTCATGGAGATAAGAAGTCTTCTACGCAATGAAAGCTTATAAAATTATGTACAACTTTTACCTTATACACTTTTTCACATTCCTACCTATTTTCGAACTACACGTTCCGGAAAAGTGAAAATTGAAAAAAATACTACTTGAATTGAACACTACCTCTTGTATACTACTTCCTTCACGTTATTTGGGGATAAAAAGTATCTTATATCTTAAATCAACTCCTACTATATCAATTTACTAAATTTTATCCAAATCTGTACGGCCGTTGGGATATCAAAACTTTTATCTACACTTGTCTTATACACTTTTTCCAAATTTTCACCAGTGTTCGAGTATTAGTGTGATGTGACAAGCATTACCGAATATTAAATATGAGCTAGTATATAAATTAGGTATTTTATTGATAACATTAGCTGGGAGTACCTCCAAGCGGTGAAGGCGGTAACAGTTTGAGATCTCGTTTTCTACCGGTGGTAACGGAGCAGAAGCGGGTCGTCACTTTTCATTCCATATTTCCTGTCGTAGAAAACGAGATCTCACTGGCTAAAACTCCCATAATCATCCATGCCTTGGGGTTATGTTATTGTTGTCGTTTATGATTCAACCTCTTTGGCATAGTAGCCTACCCGGTAACGCAGGGGAGTAGCCAGAACAGTTCTTTGCTTTTTAATCGTCATTAGTTACGCAATTGGATTATCCATTTTAACTGAATGTACTATTCTTCTTCTGCTCAAAAGCGTTCTGGTTTCTTCTTTTACATTATGTGCGCATAATAAACAATTAGTCATGAAGTCGAATTGGGGAGCTGAAGACCTGAGCTGAGACGGGCCTGCCTCTTCTTGACATGTAGATGCAACACTTACATATTTTTAATTGTATCGGCTCGTGTGTAGTTTTTACGACAATTAGTGTGAATTAAAACGGATGTCAAGGCGCGGAAAATTTGGTGCTTATCATCGTTCCGATCTTTAATAGCTTTGATAAGGCCGAGTATTCCTTTTTGTTTCTTTAACGATGCCTTTAACTATGTCCTTATCACACACAGGACACTTATTATTATTAGCACTCATGATGGAAAATCCAATTGCGTAACTAATGACGATTACAAAGCAAAGAACTTTTCTGGCTGCTCCCCTGCGTTACCGGGTAGGCTACTATGCCAAAGAGGTTAAATAATATACGTATACATACATAAACGACAACAATAACATAACCCCAAGGCATGGATGATTATAGGAGTTTTAGCCAGTGAGATCTCGTTTTCTACGACAGGAAATATGGAATGAAAAGTGACGACCCGCTTCTGCTCCATTACCACTGGTAGAAAACGAGATCTCAAACTGTTACCGCCTTCACCGCTTGGAGGTACTCCCAGCTTATGTTATCAATAAAATACCTAATTTATATACTAGCTCATATTTAATATTCGGTAATGCTTGTCACATCACACTAATACTCGAACACTGGTGAAAATTTGGAATAAGTGTATAAGACAAGTGTAGATAAAAGTTTTGATATCCCAACGGCTGTACAGATTTGGATAAAATTTAGTAAATTGATATAGTAGGAGTTAATTTAAGATATAAGATACTTTTTATCCCCAAATAACGTGAAGGAAGTAGTATACAAGAGGTAGTGTTCAATTCAAGTAGTTTTTTTTTCAATTTTCACTTTTCCGGAACGTGTAGTTCGAAAATAGGTAGGAATGTGAAAAAGTGTATAAGGTAAAAGTTGTACATAATTTTATAAGCTTTCATTGCGTAGAAGACTTCTTATCTCCATGACGCACCGTTTAAAAGATATTAGCGAAAAACTGAAAAATGGGAACTTTAACCCCCTCCCCCCACTCCGCCTCACCCCCTAGATGTCGGGACTTTTAGTATGTTAACTCTCTAAGCACCCTGAACAATTTTCTGAAGTAATTGCTTAGGGCCTAACTCACGCACTCTACAATGTCTTTGTTGGATGGACTATTACCCCGAATTAAAAGTTTCCATCTATTATCAAAATTAAACATACATTTGCAAGTTACAGAAAAGCTTTTTTAAAAGATTTTCATCTAAGGGCTAACACACAAAACTGCGAATTCGCATCGCATCGCAGGAACTTCTAGTAAATAAAGTTCAAAATGGAACGCGAGTTCGCAGAATTTTGCGATGCGATGCGAATTCGCAGTTATGTGTGCGAGCCCTTAGTGAAGCATATGTACCGAAATTATTAAGTTTACCTGCTGAGTCTCGCGACCTTAGCATTTCGTATGGTGATCAGTTGCTGTGCGATGACGGACAACACCTCGATGTCGATTCGATTGAACTCGTCGAAACAACACCACGCACCCGACGTAGCGAGGCCGGAAAAGAATCGGCCCATCATCTTGTAGTCTAGACCTGATTTAATAACGTTATTTACAAATTTTTCTAGTTAAGTATGTAGCGGGCATAAAAACTTGTCAACTTTTAGATATGCATGATTTATTATGGTATAGGAGATGGCAACAACAAAATGAAGATGATGAAAAATTAAGATTTGAGTATGATTGTGTGAGATTGGGTTTGTGTGTTTAATTAATTTTAACCTTCATTTTTACACTGGCTACTAGTGCGTATCCCATTTCTACAGGAGAAAACTCCAGAATTTAAATTTGTTTTAGAATAAACCATTCTTTTGTTTGGTTTCTCTTAGCAACATAAATTTATAATAGTCAGACTCTGTCGCTGTTGCTAGTCTTTGTAGCATCGTGTCAGACGCTTTTACAGTAAGATGAAAAATGAAAAATATAATTCAATTGAGTACAGTCAATCTAGGTAACTTAATCTTTCGGTACAACTTTGACTCACCACTTCCAATACCGATTTTTATTTTATTTTCTGGCTCTGTACAAAACTTTATGCGTTATGCAATATTGAATTTGAAGGATCTCTTTTCCCCGGCGCTATAATAGATTTCGATGGTAAAAAGCTTAAAATTTCGCTCATGCAGAAGGCGATGGAGGGTTGGAAGCTACCCTAAGCCAGATATTATACGCTGTTTCCCAAATAATGTCGTGAAATATTTGCCTAATACTAAAGTGACCAAAAGAAAGATTTTTTTTTATCATTGATGATGATTTTCTTTGTATGGAATGGGGAAAGTAAGACTGGTAAAGAGCTGAGTTTGTAATTTTCATTTTGAATTTTTATGTTAGTTTTTAAAATTGATTAGGATTTGAAAATCAAAATCAAAATCAAAATATTTTTATTTCAAGTAGGCCTTTTTAAGCTCTTTTAAAACGTTAAATTACTGACTCTAGTTGCAGGTTCCAAAATGTCATTCCAATGGAAAAGAACCGGCAAGAAACTCCATAGGTTACTCTTTAAAAAAAAAAGGTTAACATCAATGTAACAAATACAATTATATATAAAAAAATATACAAATATGCGACAACAGCGTAAATAGCAAAATGTTTAGTTTATTGTAAATGATAACATCCAAAATGGAAGAAAAATGAAAAGCACGCGACTAAATTTACATTGTTGTCACATTTACAAAGGTCGCGTATGCGAAAAGAATGAGAATAATAAAAAAAAGACTAAACTCAATAATTAAAAAAATAGCTTTACATACAAAAGATATGTAGTCCTAACTAAACCCTAACAGGAATGTCAAGGCATGTCAAAAGGTTTCTACGAATAGAGACCGTGGGGAAGCTAATCGAGAAAGATAAAACAACAAGATGAGGCAAATGAACTAACGGACCGCCAGGGAGGCCACATGTGCAGAAGGTCCTAGATCCACGCGCTTTTATCCTCTACATAGTCACTGATTTTATAGTAAGCCTTTCCTATTAGTTTGGATTTCACGCACGTTTTAAACTTTTTGTTAGTTAAATGAATTAAACTATCTGGTAATTTATTATAAAAGCGAATAGAATTCCCTAGGAAGGATTTAGTATTTGTTTTAGTTAGTCTAAACCTTGGGACTACTAGTTTATTTTTACTTCTGGTGTTAATGTTGTGATAATCACTGTTGACACTAAAGCTATCTAAATGTTTACGAACGTACATTATATTTTCCATAATATTTGTTTTTGATTTTTAACTTAGTTTTGTTATTAATTAACAATTTTAAAGACTTTTAAGACTGATTAGATATGAATATGTTCTAAAACCCGTCTCCTATTAAAAACTAGTGATTTTCCTAACTGCGCACTTTATTTTTCATGTTTTTAACACTAAACCTTTGAGAAAAAAAAAATTGTTTATAGTGCTAGTTTGTTTCATATTATGGCATAAAAAGAGGCTTAAGTTCACCAAATATAACAAAAACTAATTTAAAATAGCAAAATCCGTATCATTAAATTTAATGTATGAGGTAAAGTTACCCAAGTCACCGTATAACTTTGACTCGTCGAAGTTTCAATGATTTTAAAGCTTTAGTTGAAAAAAATCGATATTTTTTTTTATTTCTTAAAAATAAGCAGTGTAAAGCCACTAAAAACATTTATTTCAGAGCAGTTTGGGTAAAAATTCTATATGTAATTTTGAAAAAAACTCATAACATTGGTCAAAGTTACCCGGAATGACTGTATGGCTCTTTGTCACGTAATATTTTTATAATAGCATATTAATTTAACAGACAAATTCCGTTGTTTAATAAGAGCCAGACAATTTTATATTTCTGGAAACAAACTACACGAGCGCCTGTTGTGTCCTTTGACTCACTTAACTACGGATTGCGATGCTATTAATTAAACCCTGTACTAAAATGCCTTCTTGAAAGCGCTCTATTTACGTTTTTAGTATTTATTATTAGCTTTCCTCATTATAAATAATGGACCCTGATTAAACATACAAGAATATATACGTAACTAACTGTACCCGGCATGCGTTGCAATGCATTTTTTTCTACCTAGCACATGCCTACCTACCTACCTACTACCACTTAGGGGTATGAAAAATAGATAGTAGCCGATTCTCAGACCTACTGAATATGCATATAAAATTTCATAAAAATCGGTCAAGCTGTTTCGGAGGAGTATGGTAACTAACATTGTGACACGAGAATTTTATATATAAGATTATAGGACAATACAAACCTTCAGAACAGTTAAACACGACACACTGTATAGCAAGAGACTTCGCCATGTCTTTAGTAGTCTCAGTTTTTCCGGTCCCGGCTGGTCCTGCCGGCGCACCTCCTAAATCTAACTGTAAAGCGCCCATCAGACAGAGGTAGCATCTGTCTGTTAATGGCGTTATTACGAGCACACCTATAAAACGAAATGGCTTCTTAAAACAAAATTTTTATTTGCCTACATTTCACCTTTTACGGACAGTAAAGTTATTGGTGTTTTCGGAATTCGTTTTAACAGATTTTAAATTTCAAATTTTAAATCTGTTAAAACTAGCGATCATTAATAGTCCAGTCAAAAAAGACATTTCAGTTTGCATTAATTCGCATAGAGCTGAAAATTGGTGGAAGTCTCAAGTACACCATTATAAATTTTAATGAAATATCAAAAGTCCCCAAAAATCCGACTTGTGCAAAAAAATTACACAAGGTCCAATGTCAATAATACCACCTTTTCGCATTTTCCTCATAAATGGCAAGTATTATCGCCAAAATAGGCCAGAGAAAAGTTGTAATTCATGCAATTATCTACAAAATTGTCTCAATACTTTTTCCCTATGGGTCACCATTCCGGAGATATCGTGATGACAAGGATTGAAGAATATATGTATCCCACCAAAAACATAAATGTAAAAAAGGAAAGCCAAGTTCAATACACAAAAATAATGGAGATCTAAATGAGTGCCAAGTTCTATGCAAAATCCAAATATGTATATAGGAACAAAATAACATTATGAACAAGTATTAAACTCTATTTCTTTGCTTTATTGGATACCTACAACAATTGCTGTCATTTAAAAATGTGAGATCCTAAAGTAGCTTAGATTTGACTTGGCCAATTTTCATTACCTCAGTCATTTTATAAAGTTATTCAATCATCTCACATATAATATACATATATATATATATGTATTTTAATTCTGATTAAAACTTAGACTTTTTCCTTCACTTACACACAATTACCCAGCTGGATTCCAAATTTCATCTTTCTAGGTCATCTGGAAGTAGGTTAGGTTTAGGTACATGTCAGTCAGTCAGTGTTAAAATTTACGACTTTTTGACCTTCATTTCTTTATAACCGTTTGAGCTAGCTTCATGAAATTTGGGCTTCTAGATGTCCTTATAGATATAATAAAATACACGTAATTTTGTGTTTACGTTAAAGAGCTTTTGAGTTATGGAAGGGTCAAAAGTGGCACCAAGTGGTTCGTGTAATGATACACTTGGCGCTGTCTAGCCAGTTTGCTTGAACTTGGCTTGACACGCGGCCGCGTGTCTAGATCATAGTCATATTCTACATCATATGCACACATTTCCGCACCACCTATGAGGTAGTGTGCGAGGCACATTTTTTGGGGTTCCATACCTCGTTAAAAAAAAACCGGTCATGCGCGACTCGCACTCGAAGGGTTCCGTACCATTGACTAGGTTTTTTGTTGTTTTTTTTTAGTATTTGTTGTTATCACGGAGCAAATCCAAAGAGATTCTCATTTTACTGATAATTCGGGCTAGAAGATAGAAAAAAATAAGTTTTGTATTTTAGACTGTAAAAACTACTCGAATAGACATTCTGATGCTATGAATTGCATCTCATTTGACCTGTAGGTCAATTTATACGTAATTTTACAAAATTATTCTAGAAAGTTCTCTTAGTTTGGCGTTTACAAACATAATTCTATCCAACACTAGACGGCGACACTTGGGGACACACATTTAGGTACGTAGAGCTTACTACTAACATATTTTAATAATCGTATGTACTGAAATTTGTTTTACATTCATTTTTCATGATCCCTTAATGTCCAAAATATCAGTTTTGTAGTTTTTATATCATTTTATAAACAGGCTGCCATCTATGGACAAAAAGCATAAACAACAAAATACAGGGCCGTAATTAGAATCTAATTATTTTACCGAAGGTACCGCGGCTATAATATATCATAATTTATCTATAATATGTATATATTTACAAATATATGAGTATGTTTATCAGTTGTCTGGTTACCATAACACAAGCTCTGCTTAGCTTGGGATCAGATAACCGTGTGTAAGTTGTCCCGAAATATTATTATTATTATTAAATATTATTATATATGGAAAGAACTGAAAAATTAAAAACGCTGGACATAAAAATCCTAGAAACTAAATATTATCTACAATAATTTAATTAAAGTACTTTCCCTCCGTGGGACAACTAGTATGGTAACCTGTTGTTGTTTATTTTATTTAAAATACTTAAAGCTCACGGTCTACTTTATTAAGTTAAATTTTAGATGATAAACATATTTTCTAGATTTTCTTCCGAAGAAAATAGAAGACCGCAATGGATAGAATAACTGAATAGACTGAATAGACAAGATTGGACAAGACAAGATTAGACTAAACATACGAAAATTTGTTCTTGCCGTTCTGTAATAATTTGTCTGTCATTTATTCTGCCGCTAAAATTAGTTTTACCTACTTATCTATATCAAAAGAGTCATGTCAAGTATGAAACGTTTTTCGGTTTATCGGCTTTCGATTTAGCCTGGTATTACTTATTTATATGACATTAATGGTTTCGGATGTATTGTCACGTAAATGGAATAAGGTGTGTGTTTTTTTTTTCTAAAAGAACTTGCTTTGCTTGCTACCCATCTTCATAAGTATTTTTAGGAACCAAAAGTCATTTCAACATTATAGGAAATCTAATAATCGTTATTCATCAAAAACATTTTTATTCTAGCATGTTTAATTTCATAAATTATTACACTATTTAAAAACAATACCTATTAAGATAGTTCATAAAATTTGTAAAAAAAATCCTCTCTGATACGAAAATTCTGAGTACGACCATGTTGCATCTTGCACTTCGTGACATCTAGTGGGAGATAGTAACGTAATTTCAAAGTGAAATCGACAGAACGAGCGAATGCTTGCTAAAAAGTGGGCGGGTTCTAAGTGTTCTAAACACCCCCTCATCCCGCAAATTGTCACGCGTTGTTTCATAGGAAAATCCTATTACGACATCTCCTCTTTGTATTTGCTCCGTGGTTGTTATAGCGGTAACAAAAATACATAATCTGTGAAAATATTTACTGTCTAACTATCGCGGTTCTTGAGATACAGCTAGGTGACAGACGGACGGACAGACAACGAAGGCGAATTTTTAGGGTCACGTTTTTACCCTTTGGGTACGGAACCCTAAAAATTCGCCTCGTACACTTCCTCATAGGGGGTGCGAAAATGTGTGCATATGATGTAGAATATGACTATGATACATAATTATATTCTTCAATCCTTGTCATCGCGATATCTCCGGAATAGTGATCCGTAGGAAAAAAGTATTAAGACAATTTTGTAGATAATTGCATGATCTACAACTTTTGTCCGACCTATTTTTGCGATAATACTTGCCATTTATGAGGAAAATGCGAAAAGGTAATATTATTGACATTTGACCTTGTGTAACTTTTTTTGCACAAATTGGATCTTTGGGGACTTTTGATATTTAATTTATAATGATTAATGGTGTAATTGAGACCTCCACCAATTTTCAGCTCTATGAGAATTAATGCAAACTTACAAGGATTTTTTGTCTATTTTGACTGGACTATAACGTCTATTTTTAACCCTGACGCAAAAAGGTTTACGTGTCTGTGTGTCTGTCTGTGGCATCTTAGCTTCTAAACGAATGGAGCCATTGTAATGCGGCGCTCGTGTTGTAAACTTGAAGTGATCGAGATGTTTCATAGCTATAATAGGGATATATGACTAATTTTTATTTTTATGTCCATCTTTTTGATAATATAAAAATATTAGACACGTATTTTTTCTTTTGTCCCGTAAACAAAGAATTATGAACATAGAGCGAGTACAATTCTTGCGTGACGTCACGTCTAAGCAAAAATTGTACCTACCCGTGACGTCATAAGTCCCTACTCCTAAACATTAAAGCAGTTTATCTTCGTTTTTTTTTTATTGATTTGATAAAAGAAAAAAATGTATATTATATATAAGGTGCTATTAAAGCAACTGCCTCGGCTTTAATGGGAGGTAGTATTGTGTTTATAGATTACAATAGTAAAGATAAATTATTGATTATTTATCATACTTTTTTTCATACAAAAAAAATAACGTATAAATTTGAATTGATGTATTAGTATAAAACCATCCCGTGTCATAAGCTGTTGCCGCTCCGCACCGAATTCAAACATTTCGCAAAACGCCGCCGCGCCGCCGCCGTTCATACACTGTTGCCATTCCTATCAAAGGATGCCGCCGCCGCCGTGCGCGCCGGCCGCTCGGTCGTCAACAGCCCCGCGCGCCCCCACCCTCACCCGCACTAGCACGTTCGTCGCACGCGCCAAGGCCAACCGAGTCCGACCGCCCGGTCGCCAGTCGCCACCCGGCCGCGCGTTCGGTAGTTAGTTCTAGTTAGCGTCAGGAATATCGCGGCGCTTACATTAAAAATGCCTCCCAGACGACAGTATTCCAATCAAGAATATCTTGAAATGGTGTTGTGCTACCTACCGCGAGTGTAACTCAGTGTAACACGGCCGCTTTGACCCGCCTCCGGTTGTCGCAGGCAGGCCTTCATACTCGGCCGAACTCGAAGAGGAAGTGCTTCAGTGTCATCCTCTTGCGAGCACCAGGGATGCTGCTCGAGTCTTCGACGTGAGCGACAACTACGTGTGGCGACTTTTAAATCGTGAAGGGCTCCATCCTTACCACTAAACAAGTGCCGTGGCCTCCTCGCTCGCCGGATTTAACCCCTCTAGACTTTTTTTTGTGTGGTCGTGTGAAAGACCTTGGTGTGGTGAAAGAAGTGTGGTAGAACTAAAAAGGCGCATCGAACGCGCATTTAGGCAAGTGAAAAGTGAAACGGACACATTAAATAAAGTGAAGAGACATGTATGCAAGCGTGCCTTCATCTGTGTGCATATGCAGTGTAGATAAGTAGGTACTAGGTAGGGAGTGAGTAAATAACTGTAAATACGGTGCAATCGTTGTAAATAAAATGATTAACTTTTAAACACGCCAAGTTACTGTAATTTATCGTTATTCGATATTAATCTAAGTACCTACTGTTTGGTTTCTTAGATTTACGCGAATGTTAGACATTGAAATAAAACTACTTTTTTACGGACTTTTAATAAAACCGCGACAACATCCGTAAAAAGTAGTTTTATTTCAATAACTACTGTTTATAAATAATACGAAAAAAGAATGCGATTCTTACACTAACTTGACAGTCACACAAGTTTATCATCTTATTTACCTACGTCAGTTTTTTTGAAGAATGCTGTTGCTGGTAAGTAGTTGCACTTTTAAAACACTTGTATGCCTGCGTATTATTGCGTACCTAGTAGATTATGTAGTGACGAACTAGTCAGCTGATTACAGTTTTCATTCACATAAAAGATGGAAAGAGATAGCAGTTGTTTTCATTGACGAAGCGTCCACATTGCGCGTAATTTGTGAACCACGTTACGCAGAATAGAGTCAATGTTAATTTAACTATTTTATGTTCTCAAATTTGATTAACTGTTTCGGGGTACGAAAGTTCTTCACTATTGTAATCTATAAACACAATACTACCTCCCATTAAAGCCGTGGCAGATATTTTTATAGCACCTTATATATACGCGTCGAATTGGGAACCTCCTCCGTTTTTTCGTTGGTTAAAAAAATAAGCGTCGATTGTCTTCAAATTATCTAAATGGCGTACTAAATCAATTTTGACTTTTCATAGTCATCTACCCTATTTATGAAAATCGAAAGTATTTTAGGAGATATTGGCAATTTTATAAAATTTGTCGCAGATTTCCTAATCTTTTTTATTTATAAGTAGGTAATGGTATCGTTCTTACCGGCTGCTCCTAAATATTCATGACCGTACACGTACATGGCACTAGACATCCTCGCTACGCAGTTGTCAATATCTTCTTCCCAATAGTACCTAATCATCTTCAACCATTCGAAATCATTTCTATAAAGAAAATAAATAACACTTAGTAACCATTTTTTTTAACTGATATTTGTTCTATTTTATTTAAATATGTACTTACGCCCGTTGCACATGTTTTTCCACCATCTGTGTAATAGTATCTCTAGCATGGACATCTATAGTGATGAGGGCACAAAGAACTTTTCTGAATAAAGGATTGATATCCTGTCGAGTAAGTGCAGCAAGGTCATTTAAGTCAGCTATGCATTTTCTTTCATACTCCATCAATCCCGTGTCTATACGGAGCGGTAGTCCCAAATCAAATATTTCGTGCACACCTTTCGCCCACATTATTTGGGAAACTGTCAAAATAATCTGGAATAGGAAAACCGTTATAACTAAGGAAAACTATCAATGACTGTTAGTGCGACTTAATTTAAAAATAATGATCATATCATTATCGTCATCTAAGCCGAAAGACATCCACTGCTGGACAAACTGACTTTATAAAAAGAAGCTTCACACAGGTATATAAACAACAAAAAAAAAATCAGATAGAATGAAAATATTTCTAGAAATACAAGAATAGTTGAAAGTTTTACTTGATTAGGGTGAAGTTGGACCCACTTCACTCTGGGGCGGGCTAGAAAGTCTTTGAGTGCATGTTTCATACATCTTTTAACGGAAGCGAACATGGCTTCCTCGACTTTGCCGAGCCAGTCCTCTACGTTTCCACGAGCTTTCAAGCCCTGCAAAATAAGACCGGCAAAGTGTTAGGCTATAAAGTTATTACAGAAACTTGAATGTAGGAAAAGTTCTGTTTCAGAATTTTACAATCTATACGAGCCGTAATTCACATGAATAAACCTCCATTAAAATAGTTTGTTTTGGAGGCCATTTCAATCAATATAACCTATAGAGCTGAATTTCGTTATTTAACTAGATGATGAATAAATGGAAATAAAAAGGATTTTAATTAATTATTACTGAAAAACCATCAGCACCCTGTACAATTTAGTGGTAAATAGGAATGCCGCGGCTGCATGGCATGCACAATTTGGAAAGTGATTTCTAACTTTCGTCGTGTCGCAATCCTTTATTTTTACACGAAAAACACTTCTTATAATGTATTTCATAATTGAGAGTCCTAATAATCCCGTATTTGGCCCAGCCTATAGCATTCCCCATAACCCTATATTACGGTACCTTTCCTAAATTAACCCTCTCGCTTTCGGGCGATAGCATAGCAATAATATCTGTGGTCAAGTCTTCTGGCTTCGCAGTCGTCGCCAGTTTCGCTTGAAGCATGTCTCTCGTATGGAAAGACATCTCTCGTTCGACCAGGTTGCCTTCTTCGGTCACCTCCATCTCACTTTCAGGCAGTTTAACGCCAAATTCCAATTTGGCTATGGCATCGAAACATTTGCGCAAGTGTGGTTGGACAGCATGAGGGTTACGTGTCTAAAAGGTTCAAGGAAATTTTATCAAAACGGGGTACACGATTGGGTATAAAAATAAAATCTGTTAAGCCCGAAAGTAAAAAAGCATTGGGCACGTATTTTGCTTTTTCAAAAAAGTAGTTTAAGCTAATCACGGTTCCAGAATGGGTATACTGTCGTCATGCTTTCGCACAAAATATACATCATTGCGTAGTATTTCGATATTTCAAAATATCGTCGTAACTTTTGAATTACGTAAAAGGAAAAATACGCATCTAATATTTTCCCAAACAATTTTTCCTCGTTTTCACGTTTAAAGTGTTACATACCTGAGCCAATATTTCTAATAGTTCGTCATTGGATAAAAAGAAGAATCGTGGGAATGCCACTCTTTTAGTTTCCAAGTAGGCTTCGAGGCACTTCATAATTTGATCCAGCATTTCATTGTTTCTTACAAACTCCTCGTACAACTTCGGTTGAGTAGCAGCAGGCATTGCCAAGGGTACCTGAATATGTATATTACTACATTTAATAAGTATTCCAGTGAAGCAGTAAAAACCACAAACCTTATTGTGGCTTTTTGGTATTTCTGTTTCTATTATTTCGTATACAATTAGTTTTATTATTATTATTATAATAAAATATAATCTTATATATAAAATTCTCGTGTCACAATGTTAGTTACCATACCTCCGAAACGGCTTGACCGATTTTTATGAAATTTTATATGCATATTCAGTAGGTCTGAGAATCGGCTACTATCTATTTTTCATACCCCTAAGTGGTAGTAGGCAGGTGCTAGGTAGAAAAAAATGCATTGCAACGCATGCCAGGTACTGCTAGTACAATATACAATTATTAAAATACAAGCTACCTAACTCCCACTGGTGTGAAATTTTCGAATTATTTTGTTTACAAACTTTTTCCTTACAATAAGATACATAACAAAAAGGAAATATCCGATATGGTGCAGTCGTTTGGAAATTATGGCGTAACCAAGGGAAATCAGGTTTCTTTTTATATAATATCCTGTTTTTAAATTCTTGTTAAACCAAAGACCACAAACTCACCTTAGCCAGTTTACGCATGATATCCTTCCATGACTTGTCAACGATTGAGAAAAGTCTAGTTTCATTTGGCAATTGCCTCTGAATATCAGGTGCACTGAAAATGACTTCCAAATACATCCAAGTTTGTTGGCAAGCATACCATTCTTCCTGTAATAACAAAATATTTTAACCTATCGAAACCATAATCGTTAGTAAGTAACGATATAATTTCATACTATAAATATATGGAAAGTTAAGTATTTTTTATAAAATACGAGCAGTATCACATAAATTGGTTACTTGCGCAATAAGGCCGCCCGTTGTACCACTGTTTTGTGTAATGTTTTCCTTTATTTACGGTAAATACATTGCTCTGAACGTCCACAAAAGCCCAGAACCGAGACATCGGGGTCGAATCCGGGACCACAGAGGTGGCGAGACCTTAAAAACCTGTGTATGCCCCTTGACCACGAAAGTCTTTAAGATATTTTGAGCGTATACGTTTAATCAATCAATTGTGATATTACCAAAGTTTTAGCAAACAGATCCAGATTCTTCGACCATTCCTCCACTCTGCTCTTGATCGGGCCACAGTTCCTTGAGCTGAGGATCGTACTGATATGAATGTTGCTCTCATCCACACACGTTTGGATTTCTTCTAGTCCACCCAACACGTACACATCTTTTGCATCTTTGTGTAACACGACAGGGAATTCTAGTGAAGCCCACATTTCTTCCACCTGAAGACAAATTGAGTATATAGATCTTATATATAAAATTCTCGTGTCACAATGTTAGTTACCATACTCCTCCGAAACGGGTTGACCGATTTTTATGAAATTTTATATGCATATTCAGTAGGTCCGAGAATCGGCTACTATCTATTTTTCATACCCCTAAGAGGTAGTAGGTAGGTAGTAGGCAGGTGCTAGGTAGGAAAAATTGCATTGCAACGCATGCCGGGTACGGCTAGTAATATATAAAACAATACTAAGGCAGTAAAAAAAAAATGTGTAAAAGTATACTGGTACCCATATCAACAAAAGGGACCAATGAAAATGCATTATTATAAACTAGCTGTGCCCCGGTTATATAGATATTCTGCGATTTTGGACTCGCGAGGAAACCGACAAATTAAATATCATGAAAAAAGGTCCACCCGATGAAAACTAGACCATTTTAATACATTTTTTTTAATTAGTTCTCCTTTTTTATATAACACTTAACACTGTTGTTATATTTTATTATTGCACTTTATCCGGTCTCTACATACATCCCATTAATGACTGCTTACCTTTTTCAGCAAAGCTTCCAGCCCAGCTTCAGAGCTGGCTTGACCAGCCACCTCCATCAGTTCCTCAGTGTGTTGGAAAGCATGTAGTTCTTCAAAAACTCGTAATGTTAGCTCAGTGTCCGGGGTAAATCGCGTGTGTAATATATCTTCTATCTTAACCCAATGACGAGGCTTCAAAGCTGGATTTCTAAGGTATGACATAACTGGTAACTGAAATTAGAACAAAAAAGTATTTTTTTTAACGAAGTCCCGAAGCCTACGCTTAGGGTATAAATATGCATATAAATCTTCTAAAAAAACTAAAAAATATGTTAAGTTTGTGTCCTATAAATCTAAACAAAATAAATGTATTTTTTGATAATTTTTGTTACCTTTTCTTTGATAATATCAATAGTTGCTTTACATTTCGGTACAATCTTGTTGGCAGGTATACCCTTATCAAGTTGATTAAATATCTTGCCAAAGTTAATAGTTGTTGTCTGTATTTCCTCCACATCCAGTGTATTGAAAGGAGAGTCGAACCTAAATCGAACAAGAACAAGCCATGTGTTATAAGAATAAGTTTTTATTGTACAGCAAATCATTTAACAGTCGGAAAATATAATAAACTAGCTGTGCCCCGCGGTTTCACCCGCGTGAATGACAATTCATACACTATCTTTATAAATTATAGCCTATGTGTTATTCTGATGTATAAGCTACATTATTGTAAAGTTTCATTAAAATCCATTCAGTAGTTTTTGCGTGAAAGAGTAACAAACATCCAAACAAACTTTCGCATTTATAATATTAGTAAGGATAAGAGTTTACCATGAGTGGTACATATCACTCCATTCTTTAGATGATTTCCAAAGCAGCTGTCTGAGTTTTACGTCATTAATGGCTTCATCAAGTTGTTCCAATCTTGCGGGGGGTATCTGGTAAGCAACGTATAAAATTAAAGAGTTTGGCCTGAGAGTTGCAGTACATTGCCGACTATGATCGATAACTTATGACACCATAGGCGCTCGGCCCTGCAATGTAGTACAACTCGCACGATATTTCTCGCATCTTTTAAACCAGTCATTATTCGCTTAATAATACAAGTTTACACATAAAACTACTAATGAGATAACATGTTTTTTATTCGTTACCTTAAATATTTTCTGCCACTCTCGTATTTGCTTCTCCCTAGCGGAACACGCATTCAATTTCTCTTGCAGTTCTTGCAAACCTTCCAATACTTTCTCCATATCCGATTTTTCATCATAAAGCCATGGTTGCTTAAAAAGAAGGTGTAGGTATACAATATACATGACGAAAGAATAACAAATATTTCGGTAGAAATGTTGACCAGCTTTAAATAGATTCTTTGTGGATATTTACATTGACATTTAAGAACCAACGTCATTGCTTTAAGTTCCCTAAAGTTTGTTCAATATACGCAATTTTGTTTGTTGTAGCAATTCAACTTTTGGCAGTTTGCTATTTTAATCATTGTACGTCATTCTGTTTCATTTAAGCTTTGTTTATTTTTAAACAAAATTACGTAAACATAAGAAAGTGATTTAAAAATATCCTACCCGTGACTACTGGAATCGACGCGGGTTCGACTCATTGTTCAAAAAAATTAAAAAAGAAATGTAGTTAAATAAATAAATTCGGACAACATCACATACATTGCTCTGAACCCAAAGTAAGTAGCTAAAGCACTTGTGTTATGGAATTCAGGAACAACGAAGGTCCCACATACACCCAGACCCGAGGCAATGTAGAAAAGTTGGTTTCTACATTGACCCGTCCGGGGATCGAACCCGGGACCTAAGAGCTAGCGACACCTTGAAACCGGTGCGTACGCCACTCGACCACGGAGGTCGTCAAATTACACATATATAATAACCACTAGTTATATAATATTATAATATTAAATTGAATACTTACTGCGACTTCATCCCTTAGTTTGTTGACATCTAACATGAGGTTCATAATATCTTTACCAATCTGGCTCGCAAATAGACCGGCAAGTTTGCTTCGTGTTTCCAGCCTTGCATCAACGTTTGTCCTCAGCGTTCCTAGAGCCACGCTCAATCCTAGCGGAATAAGAAACATTTACACAACAATCCAATTAGGTCAATAAACAGCGGAAAATTGAACAAAGTGCTATTGTATTGACTTAAAAATATCGGTCGACATAATAAACGATATTGTAGAGAAACAACTGTGGCCCTCGAGACCTGCGCCAATTTATCAAAACTAGATTTTTCAATCACCGCCCAATATTCGCCTAAGAACATGTGATTGCTTTCTTGTTTACAATCGGTGCCCTTTCAGTTAGTTCAAGTACTAAAGATTTATAAAACTAGCGCAGTAGGTATAAAGTACCCACAATAGCTCATTTTAATAAAGTCTCTTAAATGACGTAGCTCTTGTGGGCCAACGCTCTTGGTCCATAACTCCTGAAGACCTAACAAGAAAACTTATCAACACGTTGCTTTTTATTGTTTTTTAATCACTTTCTACGTGCAATTTGTAACGTAAAATATACAAATACATTGACGATCGTTTTCATGCCAAGACTTCAGATCTAGGTCCCCTTGTAACAAGAGTTGTAGCAGATGTTTTCTCATACCCAAATAATCAGTCATATCGTCAGGTGATATCGGTATGTTATATTCTCCCATCAGGTCATAGAGCTCTCGAAGGTACTCCAGCCTCTCCTCGAGGAAGGCCACTCGGGCCTCCAGCCCGTCCATCATGAAGTTATAAGCGACCAGTTCCGCGGCAGTCTCTGGTTCTCTTATAATGTCCTCATTTATGTCCTCAATACCGTTAACGATTTCTTCAATACAATTGTGACCGATCCTGGGGAAGTTAATCAATTAAAAAAAATCCTATAAACTGACCAGTTTTATTAGATAACTTTGATATATTAACGTCTTTGTCTCTGATGTGAAGGACTATAAACTTACTCGGGAGTAACATTTGCAACAACATCGAAAAGTTTTCTCGGCTGTGGCCTAAAGATCTCTTGAAACGGACAAAGACACAAGAACATCAAGCCCAAAGGCTGATAGCTCACAACTTCTTCTATCGTTTCCATTTGATGAACAAATGTATCGCACATTTTCTTGAAAGCAGAAACGTCTCTTTCATTTTTAATTACGTTAATGTCCATTGCACAAGAATCTCGGAAGTTATCCGTAAAATCTTTGAAACGGTTCAAGAACATCCAAACTACTTCGTAACCATACTTGATTGCCCAGGGAATATATGCAATGTCATCTAACATGTTCTTGTCTTGGTTCATTAAAAAGTATAGATTAGGCGATACTCCAGCCGACCAATCTACAGGTTTGCCCATAATGGTAGGCTGCACGAATATTTGCAGCGTTTCATCGTTCAAGAAGTTGTGGAACGTACGCACGTACTCCTCCCAATAGTTAGTTATTTTTTCAAAGTAGCAGGATATTATTTTTTCGCTTGGGTTAAGTTCCATTTCACCACTGGTTTTCACGTAAGCATCGACTTGGAATAAAGCCCACTGTAAGTAGTAGGTAATTCTCAATAAATATACTTAGATAAAAATATTTTACAGCATTAGTTAGAGAAGGCAATTAATAGCTTTAGGAACGAAATCATTCTACGAAATTTGTCGAGCGATACAAGAAACGAATCATATAAAGCACCTTGCATGTTTCACCGGGTCGAGGAATATGTTCAAGAATCTCATCCACGTCGGTTCCATTTAGTAGATCTTGGTCGGGTGTAAAGCCGATATGCACTCTCAGCATATTTGCCATCATGCTGTTAGAACGCTTAGTTAGACGGTACAACATGTAGTTGGTCATGTAGTCCGCTAGCTTTATGAAACTGTAAACATAATAAACCTTCCTTATCTCTGGCTAGATATTTTTATGTTGAGTTAAGTACTATGACTAATAACCGAGGAATTAAAAAGGATTTTGAGTATCGCCAATTTTCTCCGAAAAACTGAATAAGAAGATAAGTAGACTACGCTCCTATGATTTTCTTTCTTCAGCAATCGAAATACAAAATATTGAAAGTACTTAGAGGCTTTTAGTGCTTTTAAAAATAGTCTAAGTACCTATCAAAACAAGGAAAACACAGGGGCATACAACTAGATAATATTTATATTTCTGTAAGATATAATTTCTTTCTAGTTCATAAACCTTCGACAAAATATGCGAAAGCGTTTTATAGAGAAAAGACCATCCCACGTAATGGAAAAATACAACCCACGTTTATTCTTAAGATAACTTTTTTTGTAAACATTAGAATAGGCACTTTTCTGATGAAAGTACCTTAGGTACGTATTACGTAAGAAGTTTTGTTGTGATTCGGAGCCAAGACTTTATATTTTTCCCTGTTATTGAAGGAAGCAAAAGCGTTCATAGTGCTTAGCAACGGTGTACTTGCGTAGGTGTCACCCGCCATCGCGGTTGTTCACGTATCGATCATATTATTATAAACTCACTGTTAATAAATAAAGCAATTGAAATGATTTAAGTATTCTGTAAGTAGAATATATCATACCACTTTTACATTATTATTGATTGAATTGAGAAAATTTTGAGAAAATTTAACAACGATTTAAATATTGTTTGGTTAATGTTATCATTATTTTCCTCTTCTGATCAAGCAAAAGAGGCTAATGTTTTTATTATGTATCTGTCGCAGGCAAATAGTATGATTCCGCCGTTTACTTAAGGCGTCGTCAGTTTAAAAACGTTTGCAGTTATGTAATATGCCGAATATCTAACTGAAATACTTAATAGATTTTCCTTATCATCATTTATGTATTAACTTACCATGCCAATCGTTCACAATACTTCCTCTTGTTCGCTTTCTCCGTGTAAGACATACCACCTGTGGGTTTACCTCTTATGATTTGAAACGGTGGTATATTCCTGTCGTCGAACACAAACCCCTGTTGGTACAGAGCACTGTGACAAGCTTGGGTAATCACGTCTAGTACCACGGTCCGATATTCGACCAGTTTCTCCCTTGTGTACTCAACACGTTTCATCTGAAAATACAATTTTGCTAAAACAACCTTACTGTGATGCTCTTCCTCTTTGTTGTTATTGTGTACTATTATTATCTACTTCGTTTCTCGATACTAATACACTACTACAATACAGCCCACGCAAGTAGCTACCTCCTCATATCTAATACGGGTAGGTACTAAGTATGTATGTATGTTTGTGTAAGTATATTGTGTACCTGAACTTCGATGAAGTAAAAGAATGCTGTATCCATATCTCGGCTTAAATCAGCAAATGTTTTCAGGTACATTTCACAGCACATCGCCTGAATACTGAGTAAAGCCTTGCCTAAGACTGGTGTTAATATAAAAAGATTCTTAGCAAGCTTATGACGAAGTTTAGTGTATTTTCTAAACATTATAGATTTCTTCCAAACATAAAAAGCTTTCCAATATCTGTATAGCTTAAAAAACTTAATCTGGAAACAATTTCATTATGAACTTTCTTGGGTCTGGGATTCATACTACAATAAATTATAAAACTAATTTAAGGTATCCGATAATTATTCTTACATCAGTCAGTTTAACAAAAATGGTATACTCCTGTTCCCAAGCCGGTAGCTTTGTGAAGACCATCTCATTTGAGTAGTGAGTGACACCGCACGGACTAATTGTGAAAAAGTTCCTTTTGTCGATGCTCTCATACGGTACAACTCTATATAAAATGAGTAACAGTGTAAATGTTTTAGTATAATTTAACATAAATAGTTATCAGAGCTTTTACGATTTGGTAAGTAAATGAAATTAAAAATATGTCTTGATAAGTAAAAAGCTCAAAACACATTATTGGCGGGTATTACTTATGCCGACAGATTTAATTACGCTTTAACCGTCTTCTTACTGCGCAAATAACCAGATTTTTGTCAAAACGCTAATACAAATTTAAAGGCCTATACTGACTTGAGATAATACGGTGTAAAATAAACATTCTGAGGATGGACAGCATACACCATGTAGAGGAAACCGCACGAAGGATCGTTTCTGATGGAATCAATCACATCTTTTTGAGATGCTACTGTTGGCTTTATTTTAAGTGGATCGGTAGTCACATGCTCCTTCTCTTCTAAGCTAACTTTAGATTCATGGATTATCAGCCTCCGTTTTTTTTTCTGACCTAAACCAATCAAATTATTTACTCGATTGTTTCTTAAATTGTAAACAAAACTAGACACCAGGATTGACCTTTTGTAAGGGATTGTAGGTAAGTAAGGGTACTCCAATATTTAACAAACTTAGGTTTGTTAAATATTGGAGTTGGAAGTATTCAACGTAGAACCTTTTAAAATCCCAAGTTGAATACTTATAACTTTCTTACGTTTTGAAAAACTAGTAACTTTAATACATTAACAAAGAGTCTACTTTAGCTTGTAACACAAACGTTATACTGTATTTTTGTAACCATTCTATTGCCATTTAATACGCCAATTCAATAACAAATTAGCAATTACAAAGATTAACTGCTTTACACAAGTTGCATATAGGGCCTTCGTACACGTGGATACGCGAAACTCTGCGACTTTAGTCTTCAAGTGACTATACATCAGCCACTTTAAAGAAATAATTAACGTGCTTTGGGATTATGAACCTTAATTCAATCACTAATAGTTCAGTTTCCATCACATTCAAATTACTTTTAGGCCCATTTCGGTAATATTTGTCATTCTAAAATGAACTTTAACACATGTTGTCAAAGTTGATAATTGCGTAATTAGTAATAACGTTTAATTCTCTTTCCATATTGGCTTTAGTATAGTGGTTCGTACAATCGCCGATTTTAATATCGGAAACTTGCGTATCCACGTGTATGAAGGGCATCATGTGACCAGGAACGTAATAGCAGTTAAAAAGGCACTTACTAACTGGTTCAACCTCTATAGGCTCTAAAGTCCCAGGTTTTCTTTCCTTTTTAAACCTATTTTCTTGAGCAGCCGCAAATCCGGTCTGAAATTAAGTTATTCAATTAACATTATAGGGCTTAGCTTTAAATAAATATGCACTTGATAAACATTAACAAAACTGACAAATGCATTACCAAGGGCTCCGGTTCTTTTTTCACATATTCAATCTTTTCCAATAACTTCTTGTGAGGCAAATGAAAAGGTACTTCTCTAGATTTTCTGAAATTGAATAAATTTAATTTCCTTTGTGTTGTAGGACATGGATCTATACTTATATGTGATCACTTCTAACATAATAAGTTGTTTGAACTCGTTACTTTAATTTGAACTAACAGAAGTCGGAAAACTTCTTACATTAGTTCAAAGTCCAATTTTTATCGAGGGTCACGATACTTGCCTTGGGAGACAAGCAAGGCTAGTGAAGCCGCGAGCCACAGCTAGTACATTAAAGATTGTTGACATCAAAATAAAAGATTATTGTTATGCGTGTTATTATAACAAGAATCCGAATCGATTCCTACAGTCCTAAGTATTTCTTTATTACGAACTGCCATAACGTAGCGGGTGGCTATCTAAGTAATTTATAAATATCAAAATAATCATTATTATATCAAGTAGGTAATGATTTGCTTACTTTTCTTTCACCGTAAGCCAGAAGGCTCTAGGTATATCTACTTAATACGATCAACAAATGTGAGTAAAGTACGTACTTGATTGAAAACTTAGCTTACTTTAGGTATTATTATCTATAATAAATTAAAGGACAGTAAACAATATTTTGTTAACATATAAGACGCTTCCACTAGATTCCGACCCTAACATAGCTAAGGAAAAGGCTAGACAGAGAGTTTTAACGATCTGTGAAAGTTCCGAACTTTACATAAGTAGCTGCTTAAATTTTTTTTTACCGATAGAGTCCTAAGGCCTTAGATTAGGCATCTAAGTACCAAAGCCATGAAAAGGGTCCAATTTTCTAATTCATTTTTAATGGTATTTAGGTTCAATAGTAACACATAATTATTAACTTGAACGAGTATTAAAATAATATACTTAAATATGAGTTACCTGTTTTTATAAACAAACTAGGTATTAAATAATTAAATCCAAAAACTTAAAATAAGGCATCAAAAAGTCGTCCATATCGCTGTCGACTGGAAGTATATCTACGATGTGTGGCAATGCTCGCCCTCTGTCTAAATAGTAAGTGACTACGAAATTAAAAGAATTGTAATATTAATTTACCTTACATAATTTGTGGGCACATTCTTTACATTTTTCTGCAAAGTTTCAATAGCTGGCAACGTTGTAGATACTGTTCTACGTTTCATATAAGTCTCATTAATCGTAGTCATGATTAAAAGCTACATGCAACTTCCTTAAATAAAATAAAATTGTAACTTCACACCTACCACGACGCGACGACGTAATCGATGACAGTCGTCAACATTTTGTTTATTACTATGGAAACGAGACGGATTTCTTTTTCTTTTTATTGATAAAATGGTTGTCGAAGACACTAAGCGAAGAGTTCGAGGTTCAATTCTGTTCAAACTTCAAATAGATTTTAGGGTTTATATTTTCCAACTGACCTTATAAGGAATCTCAATTTGTTTTGTTCTTTTAAGGTTTGTTTCGCGATATTTTTACAGACGTAAGTACCTACAGTAGCCATGTAAAGTTAAGGCCCGCCTCAGCCGAGGTTCCATTTTTTTTTATCTAAATCTGTTCAGTAGTTTCTCCTATCGGTTCCATCAAAATTCATCAAATTATATTGAGCATACAAATTATTTAACTTAATCCATTGAGACTGGAAGCCGTCCATAACATAGCTTGGGAAAAACAGTAATTCCTGTCTACAAATCGGCATTCTTTCAATATAGCTTCACAAACATACACCTATAGGTATCATCTACTTTGCAACAAAGAGCAATAACAAATTTGAGTAGGATTTGAGCATTTTTTTAAGTTCCAGGCGCCTCCTGCGAAGGTTTGGTGAAGCGCGGTTCTTGTTATCTACACTACCTATTAGAACACGTGCATCGCGCAAATTCCTTCGGAGAAGAATTTACCATCGAGACCACCCGTGCGAAGCGGCGTGTAGTAGCTTATCCAGAATCGATAAATCTCAATATATCGACAAGAATCGATATATCAACAAGTTTAAAGTTAAAAAGTATACTTGTTTAGTTTAGGATAGTTAATACTTACCAAGATTATGTAAAGTTCAGTACCTATAAGTTTTTTTGTACTGTTCGGAATTCTTTTGTGGAGGTTGAGCTCACTCTAGAACCCGCTTGGTCCACTGCAGTGCAGCTCTAATATTGGTGAAAATGTAGCCGACATTGAATTAGCTTATGGTTAAGAAATACGTCATGTTTCTTAGGTATTGCTGCTCTTGTTGCTGCACAACTAGTAGAAGGAAAATATGTACCTATCCAGCTAAACTCAGTTCTTGAAATTTCCCGCTAAAAAGTATTGAAGCGCGCCGTGAAGGCGCCGTGAGGCGCCGTGCCATACCATAGAGTTTATTTTTTTCTTATTTTTTTAAGACGATGTCTTCTTAAAAGTATTACTCATAGTGAAAAGTAATTAAGGTATTACCATTCCAACGTGTAATGTAATTTTATAAGAACAGTATAATAATTTAAAGTAAGCAACAGTAAATAAAAAAAATAAAAATAAAAACATTTTCTTTTCGAACACGTAAGGCAGTTTGGAATAGTAAAATATTTAAAGTGAATAGTTTATTTCGTAATTAGATGCAACATTAAAAACTAATATAAGCATAAAAATAAAATAATATAATAAGCAGCTACAATCAAACCTTTAAATTTAAATAATCATTGTAAGCCATGATCGCGACTGTTTCGATTCCAGAAAAAAAAACATTTTCTCTATGATTTGATTGTGATTGTGTGATTGGCGCTATTTTGCGTTTTACTATTAAATTTTAATAAATAAACAGTTAATCTTGTGTTATGTATGAGGCACTAGCTTCATAATATATTTTTAAGTGAGTTTTATACGCAACTAAAGCCTCAAACAAGGTACGTACCAAATTATTTACAACGTTTAGAAAGCAACTTTCTCCTTTCACTGCTGTCAATTTTGTCGATATGTTTTAGAAGGGACATAAAAAATCCAAACCCTTGGAAGCATTTAGTTAAATAAATCCTTAGTCCCATTCTTTATACACTATTTCTATTTCATTATTTCTTGAATTAACGTGATACCCATATTATATTTTCCATAAAAGATATACGTATTTAAGTTTGATCGTAGGTATTCGATTCCAACATAGGTACCTACTGAAACCTTAATTCAAGATGTTTAGGAAATAACGTACTCGAAATTGCATTTAAAAAAGGCAAATAATAAAAACTTTTAAAAATCTCATAAAATGTTTACAATATTAGTGCCTTTAAAGTATCCATGTGTGGTCACTATATAAACTGGTAGAATTTGCTGTAAATAATAGCAGATTGCCAAAACATAGAAAAATGTTTACAAATATAACTGAAAGTATTCTATATGTGAGCCAATGATTCCATCTAAATGTTTCAAGTAATGGTGAATAGATTCATATTGCACAATCCAGCAAAATATGGTTTTACATGATATCAAGGTGTTATTGTCCATATAGATAAAATCATCAAAAGCATGTTAGCGTTCCAGCCAAATTCAAATATTGTGATTTTATTTCATTCACAGATTGTTCAATGGGTTCCTTAACATAAAACCTGCCAGAAAGCTTCACTTGAAGCTCTTAGCATTAGTTGTTATTGAGGAATTGAATGGCTATGTATTATTACGCAAGTAAATTGAATGAAGCCTCATGTAGTGGGTGTAACATTAAAGTACCCCCAGCGCCCAAAGAGCCGGCCCCTGTGCCTCCACCACCCACCGATCTTGCTCCATTACCTCCAGACCCGGCTCTCCTGCATGGCTCCGGACTTTCTTATTATGATGTAAGTTTAACTAAGACTTTTCTATCTATACCTTACAATTGATTTCATCACATGTATCTATAAGTTTTGATGCATATATTTTTATTCATGATAGTTTATGAATCAGCAACCCTACCTGTTGAAACATGGGTACTTTAGTTCTGAGTCCATCATCCTATTACAAAAAAAGTATTTATGTGACTAGAATAGATATACTACTAAAGATGTGGTAATTAGATGCTATGTACACAACTTAATACTATGTGGATATTTGGAACAATGGAAAGTGGTGTTTATAGTATAAAATATTGTCTAGTATTTATATATCGACTCGATAAGAAGAAGAAGAAGTATTTATTTTCTTGCTATATAGGGTAAACTTTTGCTTTTAAAGACACTGTACCACTAATGATTTACTGGTTAAATTTAAATATTGCCTCCATTCAATTTTATGTATGTCTAATGAATTCTTTTATTTTCAGAATGATGATTACTACTCAATGGTGAGGGGTAACAAGTTTATGTCTGAAACCACATGCAAACATATTGTAATGAATGGTGGTATGAACTTTGTTGCAGCACAAAAAACAGATGGACAGGTAAATCATAAAGAAATAGTAAACTTGACATGTTAACTAATCACACATATATATTTTTTAATATATTCCTTACAATTAGCATAACAACTACATATCTTTTTGTAATATTTTAGCTATCAACAGTTCTTCCGTCTGGAGTTAAGACAATAACAAGTCTACCTTACGCAAACTGTCCTGCAGAGAAGCCTGATGTTGAGTATAGGGATGGTCAGATAGTCAGTGCAGCTTTAGACGCCCTGGTCGACATGCTCCGTCCGGGAGCTAGCAAGTCATTTACATTCACATTCTTATTATGTTCACGACTATTCGTTAAACCACATGAATTGCTGAACAAGCTCTGCAAACGCTACTTTAAAAGCTATGAAAAAATAGTAAGTATTTGTGTACAAATAAATATTGTTTATTTTGTGGTTTATAGTGCTAAAAATAATACATAATTGCAGGGAAAAACTGAAGTAAAGGAATTAGTAGATAAAGAGCTAAATGACATGATTTCTCTAGTGAGAGTTCTAAGCCAGTGGACTGGTATGTTCCCCTACGATTTCCGCGATGACAGAGTCATGGCACTGGTCCGCAGTATAACTCAAAGGTAAATAAATATCTCATTCTTTAAAGGTGCATACTTGGTTTTATTCTGGGGTTTGACTGGAGAACAATGATGTTGAAATAGAATTATTTGAAAGCCTACACATTGAGCCAACATCAGTATCATGTATGGAGTCAAAGTATTGAAAGTAAATTAAATGTTCGTCATACTTCACAGGTGTGCAGCGGACCACATGGCTTCAGTAAGAGTTGAAATGTCAACTACATTAGAAAAACTACTCGATAAATTAACTGCACTTGAACAATATGAGGAGACTTTAGTTGAACCGCCTCAAGTTGCATCTCTGGACCAATTGGCTCAGGTAAATTATTGCCTAATTTATTTTATTGCTGTGTGCGTCCGACACCATGTTTTTTCTTACCCTGTACTACTCTAATGCTGGGCGAGTGCCGCCGCAAATCCCATTAATCCATTTATCCCGCGATACTTCGAAACAGCCCTTTCAGCATGCGACTGAAGACTTATACTTCACTTATACTATCATCTCATCAATTCAACGCAAAGAATACGTCATTTCATTTACTATAGATAGATAGTCTTAAGCAAACTCCAAGGCGTAACTAATGCGAATTAACAATTTATAAGCATTTAAGCAAGCATATAAATTAGCTAGGCGCACCGTACTAATGAAGATATATCAAACAAGCAATTTCTATGGGCAACTTCATTAAACTTAAATTAGTACCTATGTAAAATGTCATCTCGATCGGATGTCATCAAGTGTTTCTAATTTAACTAGCATAATTTGACCTAAAAATACATACACGCATTGCAATATAAAGCAATTTTATAATTTTCTTACTCTGTTGTCCAAGATTCAGAACGAGCATTTTAAATAGCGGACATGAATGATCGAAACAATTAGCAGCTATTACAGCTGTAACTGCTATGATTGCAGTTCCTTATATTTTTTTATACACGATGTGCTGAGCACAAAGAATATATCGATATTGCTGAGATGGAACTACCATACTAGCATAGCTGTGCGATTGCTAATAAGTCCAAAGCTGCCCTTGCGATGTGATAGCAAAAAATGCAAAATGAAGATCATTTTCTTCTGGTCCCTTTCCAAATAGTAATCGTAGAATTTCTGTAGAGCCAATAAAAAGAAAGACAGATCAGATCAGAAAAGGAAATGAAGAAGAGTAGATCTAATTGCTAGAGCTGTTACGCTTAGGCGAATGTAATGACGACAATATGGGCTTTGCGAATAGGCACAGGTACTCAACGTACAAATTTTGTGCGACAGGGATTATTCAAAAAATGTTAATGAAATTCTTAATCAATCACGTTGCTGCTGTTGTGTAAAAAAACGTTGCTTTTATTTAATACGTGACTTTTACGAATAACGAACTCCTCTGATTTCACTTGTCAAAGAATGCTCATATTATCAAACATAATTTTTAAAAAATATATATATTTTGTGTTTTAGGGAGACATACTGACTCTTGGTCTTACTCCCGTCGAGTTGGCTAATCAGTTAACTATTGTGGAGCTGCATAGACTATCCTTTGTTGGCCCTGAAGAGTTTGTGCAAACATTTGCACCAACACAACCCCAGCAATCAAGCTCTTCGTGCGGGAAACCTTCGATTAATTTACATCATATAGATACTAAAAGCACGCGGAATTTGGAAGCCTACGCTGATTGGTTTAATAGACTCAGTTATCTAGTGGCAACTGATATACTGAAGGTAACATAATATATGTATAAGTTAAATACATGATTATTAATAATAGATCAAGTTTCGGTTATTTTGTAATATATATCTTTCTTACAGGCTGTAAAAAGCAAATACCGCGCTCGAGTTATTGAACAATGGGTGATGACAGCTAGAGAATGCTTTAACCTCGGCAACTTTAACTCACTCATGGCTATAATAAGCGCATTGAATATGTCACCAGTGTCGAGACTTAAAAAGACGGTAATATAATACTTATGTTAACGTTTAACAGGGGTGTATTGTATGCTGATACCACTATGTTTCTTTGTAGTGGAGCCGAACATCAGCAGTTTGTGGGCAACAACTGCGTCAGCTTGAACTTTGTGTAGAGCCCAGTGGAAACCATGCAAGGTAAAGATATTTCATTGTTGTGAACCTAGCTCTCTTAGGAAGTAAAACAAAAAGTTAGATAGTCAGTTGTTTCTTCTAAGGTACTAGTTATCGAATGCGACAGCCGACAAGTAACTGACCGTTTACAAAGACACTAGACAGAGAAGGAACAAATTGCGGTCTCAATATATAGTTTACTGTCTTAAAACTAAACTTGTATATTGTAATTGCAGATACCGCGCAGCGTTGGCAGCCGCTCCCACCGAAACAGCTGTACCGTTGCTTTCTGTCACATGCCGGGATCTTCATTTCGCCAATCAAGGCTCGCCCTCAAAGTAAGTTTATCAAATCTATACAATTTATTAAGATAAAATCCTCTACTGACTGACGTCAAAATAAAATGTATAATGTTTATAGGTTACCGGGAAATCGTGTGAATTTTGAGAAATGTGCGCTTCTGAGTCGCCATGTGAGTAACCAGCTCGCCAGTCGGCGCTTAACGAGTGAAGAAACTCCCTCTAATTCCCACCCGACACCTCATCTGCTTGTGTGGCGGTTTCTCAATGACAGACCTACACTCACCGAAATCGGTAAGTACAGTAATGTAAAATAATTAGTAAGTTCAAAAACAGCTTCGCCCATATATTTCAATTGCAGGTTTAATTTTGTAATCTATATTTACGCGTCTAAAAACCATACATGAAATGAAATAGACTAAGCATCATATCATCCATAGGCCTGTACAAGACCCTTAATATGCAACTACTACCCCACCTTTTTTGAGTACCACATAATTCACTAAATTGTCACTATTTCAGCTCTGGAAATCATATCTTTTGAGCGAGAACCTCCCGTGGACCACCAGGAGAAAGAACGTCTAAAACGTTTACGTGGCGCAAGTTAGAGTGGGATTCAAGGAAAATCATCTCTAATCCCGGTCTAGATCCAAGTCGGCATAAACCAGTGATGATGACGCCCATCTGGCGTTCTAATGTGTTCCAATTTAAAGTCTTTAATTGCAATGTACAATCTCTAAACTCAAAGGACAAGGTTTGTACCTTTTTGCACGTATTACTCGCGTCCGAGAACATTTGCAAACCCTAACCTCTTTGCAAAATACGTCAGACAACTCTAAAATTATTTATCTTTCTACACAAATTGGCACAGGATTGTGTTTACACAACCTAATTGAATAAACCGTAATAAAGTAGCAGCTATATCAATATGAATTAAACTTAAGCGACATTACTATATGTAAGACACATTTTTAGAGTTGTATTATTTATTAAAATAACCGACCAACGATAGTCATATCAACAAACTGCTCAATTTTTTTAATCCATTTTTTATTTTACAGTTAGCTGCCTTGAATTTTGTGTTCTGGTTAACTTTATAATATGAATTCCTGACTTGTAATGAGTATATTATATTATGTGTGATTATACGAGTTTGGATAATCATCATTCATTCATTGACTATCGCCATTCATATTAATGCACATGTGTATATCACTTGTGGAAAGATATGTTGTAAATGTAACTATGGAATTTACTATATTATTGACTTTGAATATTGTAATACGTGTGATTTTTAAATTATTTCCATGACTTTTTATCTTGATTGATGAGGCCATTAAAATCCAAGTTCCTTACGCATCAGTATTTAGCTACCTGTTAAATCTCGCCATTATGATGAATCTCGTAATGTAAGTACTTAATATTTATTTTTACTATTTGCATTCTGAAAATTGATCTCATTTGTGATTGAACTTATATTGTGTGTAATTTGTGTTCGAGTGGTTAAACGTGTATTCGAATGTGTATATGTGTGACGGATAATATTTAAATTATGATGTAGAATTATGCATTTATTGTGCATTATTAGATCTTTTGTATTTGCACTTGTTCCTTTGTATTGTCTTTCAATGCAGGGACAAACTGACAGTAGCATATTTTTATGTTTACTTGTTTATTTAGAATAATATTTAATATTATATTCAAAAGCATTTAGTTTTGGTGTTTAACTATAAATAAATGTTTACTTGGCCGTTATAAATAAATAAATGTCTACTTAAAGTCTTGATCCCAAGTTAACTGAACTATATAGTCAGCGTGGGTATAGCTCTAATAAAAGTAAAGTATTTGAAACAAAAAATATTCTATTATGCATCTATGTGTTATGTATGTAGTGAATATGTACCTATTTAAAATGTATGTGTTATTTCACATATATAGCATTAGTATTACGACACGATAATCATATTTTAGTTATAATTTATGAAAATAAATGTGTTCACGGTTATACCTGTAAGTAACATTTGTACTTAATTATTTATGTAATACTCATTTAAAACACTTTATTTTAGTATATTAGTACTTAAACCTTTTTAGCATTTGATTATGTACAAATATTAGTTGCCATGTTAGTGTTAAAGTTAGGTTTTGATTCTTTTTACAGCCAGCTATTGCTTATTGTCTTTATTAGTATGAAGTATTACCGTAAGTTCAAACTTAAGTCTAATTTTCACTGGATATTAATATAGTTATACTAAATAGAAAATAAATACATTCAGTTAAAAGGAACAACTATTTTTCAAAACTGATGCATCGCGTTTAAAACTAGCGTTTTAAACGCGATGCATCAGTATTGGCTTTGCTTTAATTATGTTATGTACTTCATTATTTTGTACGATAATCTATGCAATCAGTAGAAAAGTAATAAAAATAGTAATGCAAGTTGCAATTGACTGTGATTGATTTTAAAATATACAACCTCTTTCAGTTCCATATTCGCCTGTTAGTTTTTTTTTGTGGAGACTTTCCTTCTGAACTTTCTGTTAAGTCATCGTCACATTCATAAACATAAAAATAATAAAAAAAACTTTTAGTTATGTCTGATTGTAACTGTAACTTATCGTACAACTTTTGTTCACCGCCACTTAATTTAACTTTCAATAATGCACATAATAAGCCTAAGTGTCTAGATTTATTTATATAGGTAAAGAATCTGATCTAAAATTCAGTTTTAGAGCGTACTTTGATTAATCCTAGTTATGTATATTTTTGTATTTTCTCCCTGTACTTAATGTTATTGCGTTCTAAATCTCTATTTTTTGGTATTTTTGAACTGACATTCATAAAATATATTTGCCCTGTGATATGTGATCTTATCATACCTGTATTTTACATTCCCTTAATTTATATTCAGCATAAGTCGATTCATTGTAATCTTCACATACATACTTGTACTAAATACATGTATGAGCAGGTTATAATACTAAGAATATTTAATACTTATAGAAAGTGTATGTAGTTTTCAAATTATCTGTTTAAAAAAATACTTGTTACTATCGTAAATTATCTAAATGTCACAAATTCTAAAATTATAAATTAAAACGTACGATAAAATATTTAAGAAATAAAATGTCATCATTGTAATAAAGAAATAATGTGGTTTAATTATATCAACCTCACTACTAAACTATACCTGCTGCTGCTGTAGACTCTACATATACCTTAACAACTACAGCTCTACAGTGTAGAGCTGTAGTTGTTAAGGTAGAAAGTAGATCAAACCATAGCGAAAAAAACTTGCCACGCAATCAAAGATAATGTAGCTACTTACGTATATATTACACAGATTTCTCAACCTTAACTAGTATTAGGTAAGAAGGTTCCTTCACCGCTCAGGTTGACAAGATGCGGCAAGGAAAATGTCTACCATAGCGATACGATCAAAATTAGTATGTGCAAATTAAGATTTTATTTTGTAAAATTTAAACAAGGACTAGGACACATTGATCAGATTTATTTTCTATTAATCTATAATAAAATTATCAGAGTACAATACTATAACGATTTAAAATTAATCTATGTATTATGTTTAATTCTCTTTTTAATATCACCAAACCCGATATAACCAAACTACTTGGTCTTAGGCCACAATAGTACATTCTGACGCTCGTAAGTTAAAACCAGTCTTTCGTCCTAGGATAAACTAGTTCTGCCTTAAGTCGGGCTTGGCCAGCGTCATACATACACAAGTATTTATCTGTACAATTACAACTATTAGTATACAAATAAGTAATCAGATTTGCTACTTCGTCACTAATTGCACCTCATTGGTGTTCCATCTGGATTTGTAGGCATCTTTGGTTTGCAAACCTTTTTCTTACCCTCTGCGCTGCTTACCATAGTGCAGGTAAATGTAAAATAGCCACAGGATGAGGATTTTGTGAAATAGGTATGCGAGTATTGCTTACGAACATTATTTTCACCGTCAAGGGCCCGAGTGACTGACTTTGATACTGACACATACCTATTATTGTCATCGGGTTTCGCATTGTACAAAGATCTTAGATTTTTTGGGTTTACGTTTCTTCCGTATGTTGGATATTTGTACTTCACCCTACCGCTTCCTGGAGTAAGGGACACCGTTTGAGCTTGTGAAGGCGATTCCTTAGAGCCCACTACATACGTTTTATCTTTGGACGCGACGGATTTTACACTGCCAGTAAATCCTATAGGAATAGTATATCCACCAGTACCAGGTACTCGTTCTCCAGGTTGATAAATTTTACTTTCATCGGGGCGTTCCGAATTTCTTTGAGTTATCTCTGCATCATGATCTGTCAAAGAACCTAATAATATATGTTGTGTATTACCTCCTGTGGTCTGCCTAACTTCTAGACCTTTTCTTTTAGGACTGTGAAGAGATTGGTGTGTTGCTTCAGGATCTCTTGAAAATTCGTTATAATTTGAATTAATGTAGCTTTGCTCCGTCTCCGCTGGATCATTTCCTTCAGGTCCAAAGCCATCATCTACGTCATAATCATCGGGTTGATTGTCATCTCTATCCGTCGAGTATTCGTATTCTTCATTATTTGTATTGTATGCAGTTTGGAAAGATCGCCTACTTTCTACAGGTGGAGAACGAGTCGACGCCAATAAAGGATCGTTAGCTGCTGTGTGATGATCAGCATGCTTGTGAATACCGTATGGATCGTCCGGTAAATCAATAGTGTCGTCTTTGTTTAATTCTGTCACAACGTCTGATTCAAACGGAACTTCAGTTGTTGGCGATTCCGTTTGAGATAGTCCAGGGAAATCAATAGATTTTTCGGTAGCGTCTACATTTTCTTCATTGACATTTACGTTTTTATTGTTTTCGTCATTAACATCAATTTTATCAAAGGATACTCTGTTGGGGAATACCGCATCTTTGTCTAAACTTGCTCCAGCTTGCGCAGCTCCGTTGTATGTTATACCATATTTAAATGTGCCATGTAGTTGGGATTGCGACATACCGGTTCGGCCACTAGACTGGGCTGAAGCAAGGCCACCGCCCACAAATGGATTCTTTTGTGAGTCATGTGATTTATCTCCCTCCTTATAAGGTGTAAAACCTATTTGCGCTTGAGAAGATGTACTGCCAGGACCTCGGGCTTGCGCATCAGCCATACCTCCCTTGACACTGCCTTGCACTTGTGAGTTAGACGAGTGCAACGTTCCTTCACTCTGGGATCCTGTTAAAACTGAACCAGTCTCTGAGCCGAGTTTAACATTCGCCTGCGATTTGTTGTTTCGTCCACTTCCTTGAGCTGTACTAGAAGCTCCTTTTTTATCACCAGTTACTTCGCTGTTTGCTGCTTTGTTTTCACCAGTAATTTCTGCTTGCGCCGAAAAAGATCCACTGCCTGTATATGTTCCATGTACATGAGTTTGTGCACGACCTTTGTCATTACCCCCTTTAGAGGATGCTGAGGCCACTGTTCCATTAGCAGCTTGGTTAACACTTGCTTCGGCTTCTGAATCGTCGCCATCGACAATTGAATTTGGATCGATGACATTTTGGGGCACACCTACGTATGAAAAAAAAATATTATTGGACTAGTTTTAACAGGCACTATTTACATATACAGAGTGTTAAGAAATCCCTGTCCGACCCGAAAGGATGATATAGGTATCACATGGCCGAATAAAATAATAAATTTGGAATATTCTTGATAGTAACAATACTAATTAATTCTGAATTAACCATTTCTTGCCTCGAAAATCCCTAAATTTGAGATTAAAACAACAATTACAACACCATTTTCGTCGGTATTATTGGTGGCCTTTTGTTTGATCATTTGGCAGCACCAGTGACGACTACGAATTTTAAGTAAAGCATAAAAAAAAATTTTAGGTTATATTTATTTTTCAATTTATTTTCAGTTTAATAGAATCAGATATCGATACCTAACAACACTTTCATGGATCGGACAGGGTTTTCTTAACATCCTGTACAGAAAAAATATTGTTCGATATAGTATCTCTCTTCAGACACTTAATTTTTTTCTGTTCTATAGAATTCAGTTTTCTTTTTTATTTTATTACTGGTGTTACCTTACTCTACATACTCCATATTCCTAGGTGTTAATGATATTGAAGTTATGATGTATGGGTTAATTACTTACTATTCTGATTACCGCCTGGGATCTGAAATAAAAAATACCTCATAAGTATAGTGTTAATTCAGTAACTTTAAATTTAGACAAACTCCTCTAGTTTTTATTTTTCGCTTTTGTTAAAATACAATATATAGTTATAGTTTGAAGGTAAAAACAAGGGTAACTTACCGCTACATTATCACCACCGCCGGGACCATACTGTTCACCATATGGATTGTATCCATTTGGATACGGCTGCCCAGCAGGTCCTTGGCTACCTGATGCTCCGGGGCCAAATTGTCCTCCAGTGCCAGCCCCAACAGCAGGGCCAAACTGTCCTCCAGTACCAGCCCCAACACCAGGGCCATATTGTCCTTCAGTACCGCCCCCTCCACTGATTCCAGGCCCATATTGTCCTCCAAGGCCTTGACCTCCTGATATTCCAGGACCGAATTGACCTCCAGTACCACCTCCAATTCCAGGGCCATATTGTCCTCCTGGGCCCTGCCCGCCTGATGTTCCAGGACCTAATTGACCTCCAGTACCGCCTCCAACCCCAGGGCCGTATTGTCCTCCTGGGCCCTGCCCGCCTGATGTTCCAGGACCGAATTGACCTCCAGTACCGCCTCCAACCCCAGGGCCGTATTGTCCTCCTGGGCCCTGCCCGCCTGATGTTCCAGGACCGAATTGACCTCCCGTACCGCCTCCAACACCGGGACCATATTGTCCTCCTGGGCCCTGTCCGCCTGATGTTCCAGGACCGAATTGACCTCCCGTACCGCCTACAACACCGGGACCATAATGTCCTCCTGGGCCCTGTCCGCCCAAAGTTCCAGGACCAAATTGACCTCCAGTACCACCTCCGAATCCGGGACCATATTGACCACCTGGACCCTGCCCGCCTGATGTTCCGGGACCAAATTGACCTCCAGTACCAGTCCCGCCTCCAACTCCAGGACCATATTGATTTCCTGGACCCTGCCCTCCTGATGTTCCAGGACCAAATTGACTTCCAGTACCAGTCCCGCCTCCAACTCCAGGTCCATATTGATTTCCTGGGCCCTGCCCGCCCGATGTTCCAGGACCTCCAGTACTGCCTCCAACCCCAGGGCCATATTGTCCTCCAGGGCCCTGACCACCTGATGTTCCTGGACCAAATTGACCTCCAGTACTGCCTCCAACACCTGGGCCATGACCGCCCGATGTTCCAGGACCAAATTGACCTCCTCCAGTACCAGCGCCGCCTCCTACTCCAGGACCGTATTGTCCTCCGGGGCCCTGACCGCCTGATGTTCCAGGACCGTATTGACCTCCAGTACCAGTGCCGCCTCCTACTCCAGGGCCATATTGTCCACCTGTACCTGTCGCTCCTCCAGGACCAAACTGTCCTCCTGGTCCCTGGCCACTTGATATTCCAGGACCAAACTGACCACCCATACCTGGTCCAACACCTAACCCGGGGCCTTGACCACCTGATACACCGGGACCGAACTGACCACTCGTACCCGATCCACCACCAGCTCCAGGTCTAAATTGCCCTCCAGTACCGATACCGCCTCCAACTCCAGGACCATATTGTCCCCCAGTACCGGCTCCGTGTCCTCCGGGACCGTATTGGCCGCCTGTACCGGTACCGCCTCCAACTCCAGGACCGTATTGTCCCCCAGGACCGGCACCACCTCCAACGCCAGGACCATAATGTCCTCCAGGACCCTGGCCACCTGTAGATCCAGGACCATACTGTCCACCTGTACCAGCACCGCTGCCAACTCCAGGACCTTGACCACCCATTGATCCAGGACCATACTGCCCTCCCGTTCCGGTACCGCCTCCAATTCCAGGCCCATATTGTCCTCCAGTAGCAGTACCGCCTCCAACTCCAGGGCCAAAGTTTCCACCAGTTCCTTGGCCACCTGTTGTTCCAGGACCATATTGGCCTCCTGGGCCTTGAACACCTCCACCTCCGGGTCCATATTGACCACCTGGGCCTTGGCCACCAGAGGATCCCGGTCCATACTTTCCACCAGGTTCTTGATTGCCTATTGTTCCTGGATCAAATTGTCCACCAACTCCAGGTCCAGCTCCAGTTCCAGGGCCAAATTGGCCATTTCCTTGGCCACCTAAATTTACAGGAATATTTTGGTTAGCTAATGCGCCTGGCGGCCTGTAACCACCAGTTGGACTGGCTACACAGCAGTAATAGTTGAGGCCATCAGGACCTCTGAAAGAACCCGATACTGTAGGCCAATTTGTACCAGTTGGAAAACCAAATTGATTGCCACCCTGATTGGGGTATTTTTCGCCATAATGCCCAATTCCATTTTGTGGTTGTGTCAGAGACCCTGGTGGTAAATTACCGCCTCCGTGGGATCCACTTGGGCTTACATTATATCCATTTCCGTGGTTTCCTGGTATAATGTTGCCGTTGCCAGCTTGTGGCCCACCGGTTCCACCTTCAGAGTATAAAGTTCCAGGTCGAGTGATACCTTGTGTACCATCATTTATACCAGGTTGTGTGCCGCCGGGATAATATCCCATATTATTTATGCCTCCCGGCCCCCCTTTACTATTAGCATTAGGTCCTCCATACTGGTTATAAATGTAAGGGGGCTTCATTCCTGATGTAGTGCCGCCAGGGTCGGTTCCATAACGTGTTTGACCATCAGGTCCTATCACTCCATTTTTCCCAACTTGTGCCCCATCTCTTCCGGGACCAAAGACCCCATTGCTACCAGGATACCGCCCACTGTAATCAGTTCCAGGTGTGCCACCCACCGCGTATTTAGGATCGCCTCCATAGCCTCCATTTTTGTTGTTTAATTGGCCAGGACCGAACTGACCACCTCCAGCTTCAGGTCTGAATTGCCCTCCAGTACCTGTCCCGCCTTCGACTCCAGGACTATACGGCCCCCCAGAGACCGTCCCGCCTCCTAACCCAGGTTCATATCGTCCTCCAGTGCCTGTCCCACCTACTCCAGGACCGTATGGCCCCCCAGTCCCTTGGCCGCCTCCTACTCCAGGACCGGATGAGCCCCCAGGACTTCTCCCACCTCCTGTTCCTGGACCGTATGGTCCCCCACTACCGGTCCCGCCTCCGACTCCAGGACCGGATGATGACCCAGTACCGGTTCCATCTACTGCTCCAGGACCATATGCTCCCCCAGTACCGGGTCCGCCTCCTACTCCAGGACCGTATGCTCCTCCAGTACCAGGTCCGCCTCCTGCTCCAGGACCGTATACTCCCCCACCTCCTGTTCCTGGACCGTATGGTCCCCCACTACCGGGCCCGCCTCCTACTCCAGGACCGGATGATCCCCCAGTACCGGTTCCATGTACAGCTCCAGGACCATATGCTACCCCAGTACCGGGTCCGCCTCCTACTCCAGGACCGTATGCTCCTCCAGTACCAGGTCCGCCTCCTGCTCCAGGACCGTATACTCCCCCAGTACCGGGTCCGCCTCCTACTCCAGGACCGTATGTGCCCCCAGTTCCGGTACCACCGCCTGCTCCAGGACCGTATGGGCCTCCAGTACCGGTCCCACCTACTACTCCAGGACCATATGCTCCCCCACTACCAGGTCTGCCTCCTACTCCAGGACCGTATGGTCCCCCAGTGCCAGTTACGCCACCTACTCCAGGTTCGTATGGTCCCCCAGTGCCAGTTCCGCCTCCCACTCCAGGTCCGTATCGTCCGCCAGTACCGGTACCGCCTCCTGTTCCAGGGCCGTATGATCCCCCAGTCCCTGGGCCGCCTCCTGTTCCTGAACCGTAGGGTCCCCCAGTCCCGGCTCCGCCTGCTACTCCAGGGCCGTATGGTCCTCCAGTCCCTACTCCGCCTACTACTCCAGGACCGTAAGGACCCCCAGTACCGATCCCACCTCCTGCTCCAGGACCGTGTGGTCCCCCAGTACCGGTCACACCTCCTACTCCAGATCTGAAATATAAACACTGTGTGTTAAGCGGAACGCTAGATAGGTACCTACATGTTTTTAATTTATTTACATAGGTAACTCGAATTAACCCATTTAGAGGAACAACCACGTTATAGAAATTTATATAAAATACAATGGTAAGGATCTTAAAGTACATACATTGCACCTGGTGGGCGTTTCAAGCTTTCTGCTCCAAGATCAGATCGACCTAGACATTCGTCACAGTTCGGATCGTACATTGATTGACTTTGAGCTTGCCCCATGCCACTGTTGCCAGCTAAAATAAATCAAACCATTTCACTTGCATTGCTGTAATAAACTTAGTTTTATTAAGAGGAAAGGGGCGCGGACATACTTTTCGGAATTCCCCCCGCCCTCTAATTCGTGCGATAAGGATAACTGCAGCATAGACCGAAAAACTGACGAAAAATCGAGGTTTGGCTCTCAACTATTTTCTCCCCCAATTCTTAACCAATTTTAAAGATATTTCATATACTGCTTATGAAAAGAATAATCTGTGCCTCTATTTTTTTCTTTTTTCAATAATCGTTGCCAAATTTGAAAAAAAAAACGCCTCTGAAAACTGCGGTCCAAATCGGCACTTTTTAGAAGGTTCTAGTTTCTTTAAATATAACTTATTTTAAAAAAGAATAAAATAGGGGCATAGATCTAGTTCATAATTATATTACTGCAAAAAATCATAGCCCTAAGTTCAGAAACCAGCGAGAAAACAGACGAGAACGTTTGTATGGAGAAAAGTCCACTCCCCTTTCCTCTTAATAATAAAGCTTTTTTGTTTACTTTTAAAGTTAATAAAAAGAAAACAAAAATAACTAGACCAAGTGCGTGTTGGTGAAAACTTAGAAAAAAAAACGCATTTCCAAACGCAAATATAAGTACGACTCGACTTCTTTGAATAAACTAGCTGTGCCCCGCGGTTTCACCCGCGTGAATGACAATTCATACATTATCTTTATAAATATAACTATTATATTTATATTATAAATATAATTATTACTATTCCAATGTTTTATCTACATAATTATTTTCTAAAGTTTCATTAAAATCCATTCAGTATTTTTTGCGTGATAGAGTAACAAACATTATATCCATCCAAACAAACTTTCGCATTTATAATATTAGTAAGGATATAATTGTATTCCAAAATCTTTCGGTGTTGTCCCAGAAAATTTCGTAGGGACCATAATGTGACTTGGTACCTACAATGCATCAGATTACGAGCCTATATTGGTTCGAAAGAAACCATGTAGGTTTTTGTTCATTTAACTTTCTGTTACGTTTGAATTTGAAGTCTAAGAAGTAACGGTTCACTTACTAACGGTAGCCCTTGATGAATCGGCTGCGGAATGCGCTTCAGCCTTTCCTTCATCTTTGCCAGTTCCACGATCTATGGCCAAATACTGCGACTGCGTCTGGCCTCTGTACCGTCCACGAGGGGAATAAGACGCGTCACGACGAACCCGGTAAAACCCTTCCAATATCTTTTCTAGTGTGGTATTATTCATTGCACGCACATTCACCACATCAAAAGATTTGCAGTACAAATTCCTCTTCGATTTGTCACCAAGAGATGTAACCTGAAAAAAAAGATACTTTATTTACAACTCATTGAGATTTAGTTCGCCTTGACATATTATAACGTTTTCTTTGTTCCAATTACGATAATGTAATTGTGAAACATAGGCCAAGGAAACTTGAGCAACCTTGACAAAAAGAACTTATCTCCTAATACATGCGTGATAAAAATACCTACTGAGAAGCACAGATCTAATATTAATAACAAAGTAACATACATAATTATCATGTACAATATGTTTAGTTTATGAATAAGTACAAAAGAAGGCAACCCTTTGTAGTTTTTTAAGTGATAAAGGTTTATTTTAAAATGACAGTAAGGAAGGGTTGGTAAAGCAATGTTTCGAAGGCAAATAAGCACGTTTATCAGCCCTCAGTCATTAACACTGCGTTTTACCAAGTGATTATTGGGCTCAACATATCCTATTCATAAAAATACTTAATAATTTCTTGCTCTTTTATGAAGAGAAGAGTAACGTAAGTTTTATCTTAATACAGAAAAGTTTTATTGCAGGTTCCTTATATGTTTAAAAACCCCAATTTGGAGTAGTTTTATAAATGTTTTGTTGATCAGACTATTGCCTAAACGCCTTCATTTTAAGTCTTCTCTTAAAACTTTTTGGGCATTTTACTTTTGTTGAGCTTCGCAGTTAAATAAGTAAAAATACAGTCGAAAATGTAGACTTTTTTTAATCGATCACAACATGTTTTGTTTAAACAACTTGGTATACATTTCACTTTATTGATTACCAATTAAGTTAAGATAATTAATTGATTGTAACAATTCCTATTTATAAACAAACACCGTTTAAATTTTAACTGGGTCACAAGAGGGCATCGATCACTTTCGTCGCCTGGAGCCATTATTCATGTTTATGACATCAATTACTATTAGATTTATTATCTAGACTAGACACAAAACAAATACTACTCTCATACTTTAAATATGCAATATGTAAAATTGATATTAATGGATCGCAAACAAACAATTAAATATTATCGCATAGCGTTCATCCTAATGTATTCAGGTAAAACTTTATGCATATTCGTACCTAATTCGCAAAGCAAGATATACTGAAGTCAATCACTTTTTAATTTCTAGGAACTATGTACTGTCTAAGCATAATGTAAATAAATGTATATTACCGTAATATTCTTTCCCTTTCCCGCGCGTGGCTTCGTACTGCTGAAGAAGCAGCGGTTGCCATGGTCTGCATTAAGTGTCCTCGCGGCGCCAACATTATTTTTGAACTCAGTTTTCAGAATTAAACACCGGTGGGATTTAAAATCTTTACACACTATATACTGCTGAAAATAAACGAGTTTTATTTAAAAGTTATATCTCTGAATACAATACCTGAAGAAATGAGGAAAATCAAATAGGAAGAGAAAAAATAACATATATGGCATATGGCCTTTAAGTATATGGTCCCACTGCTGGGCAAACCCCTCTTCCCATATAAAGAAGGAACGGTCGTCAATCAACTTGGTTGATATTGGAGTTATTACAGTATCATTTTGTCGTTAAAGAAGACCATGAATGTAAAACATAGAAGAACAAAGATTAATAATATAGAAATATCTTACTTGTGGCGATGCTGACGAAGTAGTTAAAATGAATAATGCTAGCAGAAGTAAAGTGGCAAGGATAGAGGTAGCGGCCGCGGGCCGCGGAGGTGCTAGCAGCGCGACTCGACGCATGCCGTTGCGGTGGTGCGCGCCGACTCTCTGCCGCTCAGCCGCCGTCCCAGGCGCACTGTCCGCCATCTGACCCTTGGCCTAACTCACAACCCGCACTAGATATAAGTTCACCCACCTAATTTCGGCGATAGCTGAAGATAGCGATTTGCCACACTTAAAATTCAACATTGAGGAAGTACGAATCTTGTAAGAAAGATAATGATATTATACAACCTAATTACAACGATGCGAGTACATCGTTCATTTTAATTTGGCGCTCATTTGGACCGCATTGGCGTTGCAAAGTCAATTTCTTTTACAGCGTGTGTTTTCCAGAAAAGCTGCATACTATGTAACTAGTATGGGTGGATCTCAAAAGCACCCTCCCTGTAAAGATGTAATCCGTAGAAAACATAATTATTAAAAAAAAATTAACCCTTGCGCAAAAACTTTACTTGCGGATACGCATTTTTTTATCAGTTCTGACGCAATTATTTTATTTAATCAACTTCAATGATTAAGCCCATGTTATGTGTATTCTTATGTGTGCTTCTATTCATGATATAGAACTAATTGTAAGATTCGTCTGTAGTTTGATACTATCTAGTATAAAAAAATCTTTTAAATGTCTAGTAACAGCATGTATTGACTTGTTAGTTATTTATTAATGGCAATTTAGATTTTTAGCTTGATATTGTATTGATGGACCCTCTTCTCAACTGACTTTAATTAGACGCGGGTTTTAATTTAACAAGAAATATTTTTGGTTTTGAAGGATCAAACAATCCTTAGAAGAAAGCTTTTTCTCAAGTGCCTACCATAGTGACTTGGCCATGAGCACAATAAGATACAAATATAAAACGGCATATTTGGAGGAGTTGCAAGTAAATAATAAATAATCAGGACACCTTAACCGACAGTCGGTATCATCTAAGATCAGTGAACTGCACATGCACTATGGCGCATGTTTAGTCCATAGTGATATCAAATTCCAATCAGTTACAAAATCATGTCCATAATATATATAATATATAAATTCAACGGTATTTTCACGTAATTACAAGGAGCAAACGACCTTTAACTTGTGCTCATGGCCAAGTCACTGTTATTGTAATGTGAACTAAACTATTGATATAGTCACAAAATATTGATTTATTATTACAAATTAAGTTGAACAGGACTTGGCTCCTATGCGATCTCAAAATTTTTTACGATGGAAGAATTGCATAGAGAGACTTGGCTTTTTTTACATTGAATGTTTTTGGTGGGTATACATAATTATTGCAGGCAGAACTAAATATTGTTCCCTTCTTACTATCTATTTGAGAAAACAATAGGTATTACTTTAAGATCCAGAAAGAAAAGAAAGTTTCGTTGGTATTGAATTTATTATAAAAACTATAAATCAATATGTAAAAAGCGATTAATGGCAGACTTGGTAAAATTACAAATAGCGTCTACAATAAAATGACATCGGTGTTCTTAATTTCCTTTAGGCCTATGGTTGAGCAGTGATGGTTACTATACGAAATTTAGCTTCTAAAATCTCACTTTTTTAAAGTCTCGTTATTTCGGAGCTTATATTAGAATCCTTCTTTTTGTAAGAATGTGAGGGGTAAATAAAATGTTGGGTATAGTAAGCGGCAGAGTGGTTTTCTCCAGGACTCTTAGTGCTCACTCTACGATAATAATCGATAGATTCTACGCATTCGCAGGCGAGTCTGCTCTCGGAGCCGCTACTCTCGAGCTGGTACTTCGGCACCATGATGAGGCTCTCGGTGGACTTGGTGGGCGCGGCGCAGTGGCTGTGGCTCCGCGTGTACACGGAATAGTGGTGCGGCGCGCTCTGCCGGTGCGCGTGCTTCTCCTGCGCGTGGTGCTGGTACTCATGGTGACTCTGCGTACTGCGGCTACTGTGATTACGTCCGTGGCTCTTCGATCGGTTCGATTGTTTTGTTGTAGTATCCAAATACCCATAACCAAATCCATAACCACCAAACGCTTTGGTAGTTAAATTATCCCATGACTTGGGTTTAGCATGTTGGTGACTACTTTGATACTGGATTTTTGGCGATGATTTATTTTCTGTCCTGTCATTATCCCAGAAAAGAGTATCGCTACTCAAAGAAGTACTGTAACTCGATGCTGAATTATCACACGGTACAGTAGCATTGCTCGTTGCATAAGACTGGAGGCTACACTGACTAGTTTGGGTCGACTCCGTGGCTAAATATCGATAGCGATTAGAGCAATGCCCTGACTGGCATACCTTCTTAGTTCGCATGTGCGATCCACTGTCAGGCTTTTGAGTAGATTTATCGACTTGCTGACATTTTTCTTTTCTCTTATGTTCCTTGGAACATTCTCTCTTTCTTCTCATTTTCTTTCTAGTATTGGGAACACAGTGTGGATCACAACATGGACTAGCAAGATCATAGGCCTCCAGACTGTTAGCATCTTGATTGTTGTAAGCTGGCATACACGGAGTGCATCCCTGGTGGCTGTGGCTGTTTCTATGTCCTTTATTGTGTTTTCCGCTGGTTGTTTTGTAATTCTCAGAGGCTCTGTGACACTCTTGGCCTGGAGTTTTCACTATGTAGTGGTGGCATTCTCGCCTGTTTCTTGGGGAGCCGACAGTAATAACAAAGCTTCCTGTGCGCAAGTTGGGCTGTATCAAACACGTTCCATAGCGTGGATCTAGATATTGGTACATAAATACGTTAGGCTGCGGCGGTTTTGCTGCGGTCACGTTTTCACTAGAGAGTGTTGGTCTGCAATAAGTATTATTGACATTATTTTCAACAATATTCTCTTCATTATCGGAATTAACATCAGAAGGTGAAGTTTTCTTCTTTTGTGATGGCAAACTATGTGTCTTCCAGTTGGAATCAAAGAGTTGCCTTTCACGTAGGGTTAGCTGTTCTAATTCTCTCATCTTTGATTGCAATGCTCGTTGAAGGTTAATGTATTTGAGATGCAGCTCGACTTTTCGGACGCAGTCTTCGAAGATGACGACCATCCTCATCCTGGAGTCACAGCGGTTGATGGCGTCAACGATGGCGGCGTGGTCGGCGCGCTCCACGTCCGTGCCGTTGATGGACAGGATGACGTCACCCTCCCGCATGCCCGCCGCCGCCGCTGGACCCTCGCCTTCCACGTGGTCCACGTAAGTGATGACTTCGATCTCCTGCTCCTGTAACATTAAAATAATACAATTTTATTGGTAAATTATTTAATAGCTTAGCTATCGAAGACTAATTTAATTTGTAAGTAAAGTTATACTTGACGCAAGAGCTACGTTTTAATATTAAAAAGTATAAATTGCATCTAATATTTATTACGCTTGTGTTTTGCCACTGAATTTATTCGCTCGTCAACATTTCTCTTTAACTTCGCATTAATCATATTACTTCGTAACTTATCGCGCAGCTAAGTGTGCAAGCAAAACTACTATTTCCTCGGTGCACTTTGAATAATTACTATCATGTACCTAACTAAAAAAAAACAACTTTAGTATATTACCTTTTTGTAGTGAATGCCGTAGCTTTGTAACGTGAACCCGTAGCTGCCATTTTTCTTTTCAATAATGATGGTCCGTCTCCTCCAGTCTTCTTCATTTTTGCTTCCTTGTCTCTCTGACTTTATAGATTCCCTTATCTGTAAAAAGAATATCATTTAATTTAAATATTGGTATTCAAACAGTGTTAAAGAAATTAAAACTAGAGAGGATCTAGTTAATCCCAACAAGAATGGTAAATCATGATGGGTTACTCTTTTAAAAATGAATGTTTTTAATTAGTTAATTATGAAAACGGGCGTTATCCACGTGGTTTGACCGTTATAACCTACAGCTTGCTATCTTTTATAATGCTTAATTTAAAATTACTTCTTAGGATACAAACACAGAAGCAATTTAAAATAACCCTCTGTTTATTAATCATTTTCACTAAATAACACAGAAGTGTAAGCCAAATGTTATTTTTTTAAACTTAAACAAAGTTTATTTTATTATTTTAATCATAATTTTTAAAAGAAATCGTTATTTACTCAAATGTTTGTCAATTAACACAAGTGACTGTAATTCTATGGAACCAACTGCAGAGCATACTTCAATATTTATATTTGTACTTACAGAGTTATCAAGGGAGTCTTCTTTCGAGTCATTGTTGAGAAGTTTTTTCCCATTGCTCATGGTACTGGGACATCGTTCGTTCAATTTCGGCGAGCTCATGCCTTTATCCGCGACCCGTTATTCCTCCCGGCTCGGCTCACACAAGGTTTATGTTATAATGCTAAAAAACTTACTTAGCCTAACAGCCATTGTGGAACATTTAAAGTTTTCTTTTACCTAGCTACTGGCAGAGTGTTTCGTTGAGATGCGACAAATCATTAATTCATTGCCGCGCATGCGTCATGTTGGCGCGTGCGTATTTCGACAGGACAACACCTTTCCAAGTCCGTACCCAACATGATTAAAACATTGGGTTCAATGGAATACGCTCAATACATTGAATTAATAATATGGTTGACTGACCCTTCTATAAATATTTTTAGAGGGTACAGACCAATAGTAAACCGAGTTATAACGAAATTTTTATCACATAGCTAAAACTATTATTTAAAAGCAAGTTATGTTGGTACGGTTAGAATGAAACAAAGCATAAAGTTTGACAGCTCTATTACTTATCGCTACGGGAGTTTGGGGTTGGAATCCTCATTTTTGCATATAAAACACTTTCTGCTTAGCAATATTAGGACACATAGATACGTTGATGTAGTAGATCATGCATATATTACATTATTTGCTCCGAGGGTTTACATAGCTTATGAATCAGATCAACACATCAATGTTTAGAAAATAAATTATTCTTCTTACTAATATAATGTTTTTTCAAGATAAATATAAAAATTACTCTACCACTTCCAAAATACTGAAACAAATTATTAACATCTAAGTTTTGGACACAAGTGTATTAATTTTAGCGTAATGTACGACTGATGTATTGGGTATCGGTACAGGTATTTGTGACATGTTATTGTTCAGCGACAGGAGAGGTGGTAGGCCGATGGACTGAACCCCAGCCGCGGCCGGGATCACGGCGGCCCCGCTGTGAACCGCCACGGGGGTGCCCTGGGCCTCTGTACCCGGGGCTTCTCTTTTGAATAGAGTTCTGTAGAAGTTATTCAGCGACATTTCCGGCTCTAAGAAGTCGACAGTTTTAATCGACCTCTTCGCTGCTTTTAGATGAGTGGAACCTGAAAACAACATGCATATTCTATCTATTCTGTTGAGTTGTGTTTTGAGGCTATTTACTTCCGTTGTTGCCTCCACTCCCAGTTATTACAATTCTGTGTAAAATGGTCCGAACAAATCCACTTGCTCTTAATAAATATTAGCTAGCAACAGCTAGCAAAATAATTTTAGCAGAGACCCTAATTATCTTTATACAACTAAATTAAACTACAAATTACATACATTTTGTCAAGAGTAATTAAAATAATAAAAGCGAAACATTATGACGATTGGTGACGTAATCACCCATAATTGGAAACAATTATTTACTTAGAAGCAAATAAAATCCTAAAATTATTTTCTTGTTTCTAATACGAGTATTTGTTTTACCTTCTGGACCAGCCCCAGGGGCTATGTTAGCCAGGTGATTCAGCGTACTCCAGGGCAGTTGACTAGGGCCAGTCTCTGCAGAGGGGATCGGGGCCACCCCAACCATACTCTGTGCTGTGACGTTTGTCAGCAAAGGATTCGCTATTTTGCTCAAATCGACGTGTGAGCCGTTCGTATGGTAAAATGTTACAGCTTCTTGGTTGCCCCTAAAAACGTGAGAATTATCATTGAAAGGATCAATAGAACTAATTTACTATATATCGTGCAGCAAGTTTTCGATTTGAGGACAACGAAAGAAACATTGTACCCATCATCGAGACATGTTATTTTTCAAAAAAAACATAAATTCGTTTCCGAGTACTTGTTTTTAATAACTATATTTTTCAAATGATTATCTGGTAAGTGGACAAGTTATATAATAAAGGTTAGAAACCTCGGATTGTTAAACGTGTCGTACTTCATAGGCTTCATGCCTTCAACTCTATTTATATATCATAAGTAAGCTGTAAGCCAACATATCACAATATACATGTGTTTTGACTTACGTGGTATTCAAATTGTCCGTTTTGTTTGTTAGTATACCCACTTGGTATACCATGGCGTGTATAACGTACCTGTAAATATATTTCAGTATGTATGTTACACAGTTACATTCTATACAAGGTGCTACGAAAATGCATCGTCATATGTGAATTATGGAGAGAAGCAATATTTCATTTAGACTCATGCTTTTGTGTAATACCCTGTTTGGGTTCAGGGTAAAAAGTAAATTATTTGAAAGCACTAATCTAAATAACAGGATTTTTTATAATTATAAACAATTAACGACATAGTTTTTATGTCCAAACAACGTCTAATCATCATAATATTATCAGTTTCTGTAGAAAGAATAAGGCCATTGATTATAAAATGCATAACCTACAATCTGCAAGTACCATCGTGGAAAATGCAGCCGATCTAACGCACCCTCTAAGTAGATGCAAATTGCGATCGATATTTTTTATAGGTAAAAGTAGGTAACACAGGCATCTGTGTCGCCCCACTAAGGCTGTGTTCAAACTAATTGTATAGTCAGCCACCGACCGTGAGCGAGTGCTACACACTTTATTGTATTTCTATACATAGTTATTCACTTTTTCGTTCACACCTAACCGACAATACGATATTAACAGAATACGGACACGGTCAGAGTATATTTATATTCTCGTACTGTTAACTACAACTTACAACTTACAACCAGTGCGTCCTACCTGTTATGACTTACGGTGCCGAAACGTGGACATTAACGGTTGGACTAGTCCACAAATTTAAAGTAGCGAGCTATGCTCGGAGTCTCTTTGAAGGATAAAATTCGTAATGAGGTCATCCGACAAAGAACCAAGGTAACCGACATAGCTCGTAAAATTAGCTCGCTGAAGTGGCAATGGGCTGGCCATGTCTGTCGAAGGACCGATAGCCGTTGGAGCAGACGAGTCCTAGAATGGAGACCGCGACTCGGCAAGCGTAAGGTAGGACGCCCCCCCGCCAGGTGGACTGACGACCTGAAAAAGGTCGCTGGAGGGGACTGGATGCGGAGGGCGGAGGACCGGGTGTTGTGGCGCAAATTGGGAGAGGCCTATGTCCAGCAGTGGACTATGATTGGCTAAATGATAAATGACTGTTAACTGTTGCCTATTGTATGTAGTTTCACGTTCAGGCTGGGGCTCATAGTGTTAACAAACTTTAGGCTGCTGACTACATACTACTATACGTTTGGTTTGTACACAGTCTAAAGCGACTTCTCTCAAGACACTGTAGAGCAAAGTTAAGCGTCCGGTACCTGACGCTAAATTTGCTCTACAGGTACAGAGTAGATTTTTTCTACTTTATGCGATAGATACTCACATATCTTTATTTGGATCCGTAGAGTTTTCCGACATGTCTGTTTCGTTAACAGTTTCTAAGCCAACGGCGACAGTAATCCATGGTGCGAGCAATAGTATCAGGATCTATACAATAATCTTAATTATCACTACCTCTTAAATAAGTACCATACATAATTTTTCAAATCAAGAAAAGGGATATAGGCTAAGTTTTAGGGCTCCAACCCTCTCCACTGCTACTCTACCCTCCACTTTACATTATGCTTGCCGCTTGGAAACAATATGTTTCGTCTAACAGCATTTTGAACATTTGAACTCAGAAACTATAAAGGAAATTTTAAATAGTTACTCAGAAATCCATTTAAGTACTATTGATGTCTCTGAGTGCAACAAATGATTTGGTGCAACAATGATATATCAATGGCATACAAATGGAACTATAAAGTAAAACGAGCACAAACGATTTAAAGAAAAAACAGAATGTAAATGAAAAATCAGACGGATGAAAGTCAGTGACTTACCAGCTTCCCCATATTATCCGAGGTATTGAACAAGACCACTATTAGACACTGTCATTGATTGTTCTTTATATAGCTGCTCCTCATTACCGCCTCGGTGCCTCCGTGCTAATTATAGCAGGTAATCTTAATTAACGGGCATATGATAATCTATGGAAAACACGCTACTGAAAATGAAAATATAGAAAATACAACATTTAATGCTTTATTTATTTGACATCAGTTGTGTAATTTTCAGACATGATTTGGTGTCAGTGAGCGTTTGGCGTCAATCTATATCAATGAAATATTTGTATCTCCGTACGATATTAGTGTTATCTGTAAAGAAAGGCAGAGTGGCTGTGGGCTATCAGTGTGATGCTGGGCCGATACGGTGAACACCGAGGTACGTGAGCCTCCCGAAGTAATCCCGATACCGTAGTACTCTAGAACTTGGCTAGGAATTGCACCATGGGTATCAACAAAATCATGGTCTTCGCTGGCATCTCTACGTTGGTAAGTCTCTGCTTTTTTTCTATATAATGCAGTTTGGAAAATGCTAGCGAATAGTTCTAGAAAATCAAGATTTTTTGTAGTGTAAAAAAGTTTGCTGAGCGATTGTTAGTTTAAATTAGCTTTAAGCATATAAAAATTTTATATTTTGGCTAAATATTATTTTGGTAATTTGTTCAATAAGTGTTTTATTGTCTCTACAAACTTGTGAAGATGCTTCCGGTGACTTTAGGTATTCATATTTTATTTAAGTAGGTATCAATTGCGGAATTGGTCTCTCGCAATTAAATGGGTTGAAAGCACAGAATGCCTAACCGGGCTTTCCAGCACAAACCATACGACACCAACTAGGTAATGTGGGACCCCGTTTCAACAAGCTGACCTTTTTTCGTGATACTCTCAATGTGATAGCTATGTATATTAATTGTGAATCAATCAAATCTAGGTATCTATATTTTGTGTGGATTCAACCAGCATACACCTAAGTAGGGTAAAAGTAGTAGATAGTTGAAGTTGTTCTTAAATTGCGTTAACTGAAAGGAAGAGCTTCAACTTGTTAGATGGTTTAGGAAAGGCATTCAATGAGGTAATACACCAAGAAAGAATAATTAATTTAAAGCAATTCAAGATCTTTAAAAAATTTTCATCCTCAAAGCGAAAAATTTGTTCCCAAAGCAACGCAGGCAAAAACCAGCAGCTTTCGTGGTACCACTAAAATATCTTTCCCATTTCTAATAGGAAGTAGGACACATGCAATAATTTCATCGCAACAAGCGTGAGATGTTTGTAAGAATGTCAGTTACTTATCAGTCGAGAGTTTCTGTCAGATAAGGATACATTTCGACAGGAGAGGCGCTGAGAAAGATACCGCGGTTGCTAGATACTGAGCCAGTAATTGTTGTTATGTTTATGTATACCATATATTTTCGTGTATTACACCCATTAGGTATAGATTAGGGATAAAACAGTTTAACGTTATTCCCAGCCCGAAAAAAGGATTCTGTAATTGGTTACTTAAATTGAAGGAGAATCTGGTGGAAATACATTTATAATGTTCTTGCGATAGTACATAGAACTTCCTTCTTTTTTGAAATCGGTCTTTTTCTTCTCTTCTTGTTGATGGGATCCCAGCAGGAGTGTAGCTTTTAAAAAAAGATTAGTTAAGATGTTGTAATTGAAAATTTGAACCGTGGTGTTAGACATCAATGTAGGTCACTCTGCAGAGTGATTCATTCCAATTCTGAAACAGTTAATTCGACGATGCATCTTAATTTTTAAAATGTTAAACGACCAATCTGTGAGCTAATATAAAACCACATTATAATACCTTAAATGATAAATTACAAAAAGTAGGGAGTCAGTTATATTTTTTTAGGTTTTTTTAAGTTTTTGTGTTCTGCTCTCACTGCTCTCAGTATACGCCTTCAGCACCATTTCTGAAGACTAAATAAAGAATGTGTTTCTATTGTGGATGTCTCTCACTCACGTAATAATGTTACCTGAACGACCTTCATTCGTGTCATACGTATAGATAATACGTATAAGTACGTAATATATGTTAACCTGCTGATCTCGCTGGACCGACATTATCGACCACTTTGCATCTTAGATAGAACAGGTATCGAATACTAACAGAACAATTGAGATATACGTAGGTATTACATATTTTATATCGGTGGCACCAAGCTACGTTAAACAAATATAATTTAATATTATTAATAGGCCAAAACAAACACATAAAAACTTCTTTTGAACTGATTCCATAGCAGTATTTGTTCGAAGTGGTTATATTTCAATCTCTACAATCGCGTAATACTCAGAAAGCAATATGTAAACCAGTACCAGTACGGACTGGACGGTTATGTTCTTGTGTTGATAATGTTATGTTTTTATGAACGATAGATTTCCTCTGCAGTTCACCCTGGGCGTAAGGTTACTTTAGAGTCTAAGGGGATAAAATGTTTATGCTTCTGTCAACCTTTGCTAACGCGATGTAATGGATGATTTTTCAGGAGTAAAATACGGAAGTACAAACTACAGACGCATAACAATTTAATTCACATAATAGCGATCAGAGATTAGTATTGCTGTTGATAAACAACAGATAAATAGACTTAAAAAAAAAAACATGTACTTCTTGTATTTTACGTGCAAAGAATTTTGAGTCATCACTTTGTTATGCACCAGTATCCGATATAATACCTATCAGTAATAGTAGGTACCAATAGCTAGGTTAAGAAATGTCATTTATAAACAAACTTTTTCGTGTATTATCTTCGATTAAGAAGGCTCTGAATTTGTTAAAGTAACTCTGTGGAGTGCCGTGCTTTTTAGACTAGACCTATGCTGAACTGCTGCTAAGATAGGTTGGATTGTGTGTAAGATGTTATGAGAAAGAAAGGAGTGAATGCTGAGATGACGAGTAGTAGAGATGGATGGAAGCTGAATACACATTGCGCCGACCCTAAATAATGAGGAACAGGACGTGGAGATCATAATGACACTGCTACTACTAAGTAGTAAATACAGTGTATTTACTAGTAAGTGTAACGTTAGGGTTTCGTGTTAAATTTTACGAAATGAAAGAATTTTGAATTTGAAATTATAGTAAAATTACTAGGTTATATAATATAAAATACATTTTATATAACAATATCTGTTCTGCTGTTTCATTATTGTATTTATATTTATATAATAATATTTAAATAAGGATAATTTTTACATTGTTATCATGACTCGTTTATCCAAAGATATATCTATTGATACGTGAGTAGCTTTGGGTAATTTTAGTTTTTTACTGCTTTACATAGTCTATTCTGCCGTAGTTTTTATGATTTTTTCTCCTTGCGTATTTCTTATAATACCTTACCGTGTAAAACGTATCCCAGTTACACCCCATACAATTGAAGTCCGACCAAAATTGATACAAATTGTCTACATTCCACGAATTTAAGTACCTACTCATAATTTAATGATATCATTAGATATAGAAATATTTCGATAGTTATATCTTATCAACGTCGTCATAGCATAGCGCGGATATCCTCAACTATGGTAACAGATAACTGCCTAAATACGCGCTAAGATGGTTTTTAGTCATATTTCTTCAGTTGATCAAGAGTTTTTTTTATCCCCTATCTTACCCGTACAACCTATCTTACCCTTACATTAATTACAATTTCTCGCTATGATTGTTACAAAAATCGAATGATATATAAGTAATATGCTCCACTGCAAAGCAAAGGCCTTATCTCAGATTGGGGTCAGACATTCTCCTTCTTTGCGTGTCATTAATCCTAAAGTTCAGACCTAAAGGTCAAAACGGACCAAATCGGTTGGCCCGGACATTGGCCCCTCTAACGTCCGGAAGGACGTAGATGATTGTCCTTTAAGGGCAGGACATAAGAACAAGCATTGACCACCACTCATATCATACCTAACTATAATATGTTGCTTGACTATGTCATTTCTACTACATCTCAAACAGGACGCCAGCATTAGATCTGACTTACTGACCTACTTAAGTTAAACACAGTCACGAGAACAAATATGTATACACATAGCGAAATTATAGAACAAAAGCGAGAAATTTATGGTGAAACTCAAAAAAAAAAGAAAATAATAAGCAGAGAACTCTTTATATTAATTTGTTCGTATTTCGTAACATGTTTTACAATACCAATTTCAAATCAGAGAAAATCAATGAATAATTGCTAAGTCTATGAATTATTTTGCGGTTGACTATACATATACATTTTGCTTCAGCTCCAAGCAACGGGCCAGCTTATCTTCACATCTCTTGGCCTGGCACAATACTTCTGCGTTATCGACTTCTTGAGAGGACTGCCCGTTCTACTCTACATCAAAGTTCTTTATTTTCACAGTAAGTATAACTATCTACTTTGTTGTTTCTTTGGATATTAGTATTGGGATCCGTATTCTTGCAATCCATTTCCCTGAATTTGAATGTCAATTAAGTTTCACTTAATGTTTTCTACATAACTTGTCTGTTTACTTTAGAAAGTGCGCTTATTTGAAGATTTAAGTTATACTTTAAGTGCAAGCGTGGAATATGATAGCAGAACGACTATAACAGGTGGAAGAGTTGAAGAAAAGTGTGAATCAGATCATAAGATCTCTATTATTGTAGGTTGGTTGTTTCAGACCCCAGCACCTGCGGACTAAGGGTCAACATCGGACAAGATATAAGCGGAATATCAGACACGGCGTTTGTCTTACTCACACAAGAACCATTCACTGTGTTCAGAACGTTCATCATTAACTGCACTAGCCTCGGTCTGAGTGTGTTATGGATTATAAACAGTGTTATTATTATAAGTAAGTATTCAAAAATATTGATGAACGAATTCAGTAATAACACAAAAAAATCTTTAAAAAAAAGCTACTTCATCATATTTCACTACGTTACATGCAAAAAGCATTTTTATTTGTATTTCTAAAACCTGTAAATAAATACTTAGCTGTAACGTCATAGCAACAAAATATGAAGTTCATTCGGTTGAAATAAGGGTAGCAGTAAGTTACAGTATCTTATAGGCATATACATGGCCCTCATACAGCAAAAAGTATATGTCAATAGGCTGTATGTAAGATAACAATGGAAGAAACTTATAAATTTACCATTTGTAAATTTTAATTGTAGTGGGTGGTGCGAAAGACAAGCAGTCGAAGTGCATTCGATGGCCATGGATAATGACTACCGTAGCGGTGTGTGGACTGGACTTGGTGGCTGCAGTGACGTATGCCAATGACTCCTTTCATACGAGGGTGAGATCAATTTTATTACAATTTACTAGATACTTATTACTTCTGTGTTTTGAAGATGTACGGCAAATAATAGTGATATTGTTTCTGACTATGTTTAGTCGCATAAGATTGGCTAATCTTTTGGGATCTTTTCCTCAAATCCAAACTGACTGACTATGCAAATTTTACTGTTTTTAAAATGGAGGCAATCGTAGATACTGAACTTAGCCCCATTTTTACAGACTATAAGTGATATGATGGACTTTATCGACGGCACAGTGAGCGGCGTCAGCAACACTCCACTAGACACATCATGGACGGCTTGGGTTATGGTCATCCTCTACTCTCGCTTCGTCCTCTTGTTCATTCTCAATATATTCCTCGTGGTCATCACGATCGTAGATTGTAATGTCAAGAGAATGCCCAAGACTGAGGTAGATGTAAGTATTGTTTGAAATAGTGATAGTCTCAAAAAACCTTGATATTGAATACGTATACGTAAGTATACAAGTTTATCGTCACGTTATATGGGTCAAACATAATACGGGTCAGGCGTATTTTTCTGGGGCGCCAACTAGTTTCGAACGAAGCGGAACGGGGTTCTGATTAACGTCTTGAAAAACGAATAGAAGCTACCTGTTGCATTTAAGTAGAATAAAACAAAAAGTAGGACTAGGATGACTACATCGAAATTATTTTATTTCTACTAAGTAATAAAATAATTTCGTGATATTTATTTCCAGAATTTAGAAGCTTCGACTACAGTTCAGACAGTTCAAGCAGAACCTCAAGTTCCAGTCCCTGTTCAAGTTTCCACATCAGTTCAGGCGACCCCTCCGCAAGACCCTCCTCCTCCACCAGCCATCACCGCTGAGGACTACAGCGACAGGGACGAGGAAATCGGAAGCCTGCCGAGTGAAAGTAGGATCACGACGAGAATACCACGCGCTGGGCTAAGTCGGTCTTTCCGACGAATGAAAACTTTCCTGTTTAGAAAAACTCCTTCACCTGGTGTTCATAATAAATCTATTGGAGAATCTTTACAAATATCACCTGAAAGGTTAGTTGTTTTGTAGTTTCTCCTTTCAATATGAAACGCTAGCAAGAAAATGATTTGTTGTACCTCTGACTAGAAAGACAGTTCGAATTCCCCAAACAGAGTGGCCGTTAGCAGAATATCAGAAATATTTACTCATTTGACTTTTTCACTGTATAAAAGACCAACAGAGTATTTTAAATTTATTATTGTTGCAGATCGCCGAGAACTCAGCACGTCGACGTAGAAGCTGATAAGAAAAGAACCGTAAACTTCCCGGAGACGCTGCTGTCGCTGCCGCAGCGGCTAGAGAACATCATAGCTGAGCAGCAGCGGCGGCTCGACCGGGCCGTCATCGACACTTCGGGCCGCGCCAGCCCGCCGCGCATCTCCCAGTCCATGCCGCAACTCGCCACCACGTCCAACCAAACTGATGGACGGGGGTGAGTCTAAAAACTACTTAGTTCTCATGTTCGATAGTCTTTTGTTTTAAACGACGAAAAAGGAGAAGGTTCAGAAAAGTACACAGAAGAAACTTCGATGTTATTTTCCGATGTTCTAAACGACAGTCTTTTGTTTGAAACGACATAAAAGGAGAAGGTTCAGAAGAGACATTCTACACTCGCTATAAGTTTCGGAAACTACCCAAGAGTTTATCATAAAACTCTTTGGTATCCCTACTCTAAAGTAAACATCTAAACACAAAGACCGAGTCTCGCTTTGTAATATGGACAAGCGCCAAACAGTATCTAGATTATTTATGTGACTAATTGTATACTAATTTATTCAAGTGTAATTTTGATAACTAAAAGATAATAAATATTTATATTTGCATTACTCACTTTATCACACTATCGACAATTTACTCGTATATAGTTTTTTTTTGTAATTTGTTTACTAGTTTATAAGTTCCGTGATATTTTATTCTATTTACTTTTACGAAATATCAATTAACTGATTAATTCTTGAGCACTGAGAAAATGTTGGCCCTAAGCATACCAGAAACCAGGTTGGCTGCGATAAGAGTTATTTTATAACGTTGAAATCCACTTCATCATTTGTAAGAAAAACAAGCAGACAGTTCAGTATAAAGAGTCCAAACAACGTAATGAAGGAAAAAATTTTCAACAGTCAACATATAAATGTATCAATCGTTGTTCATTATTCTTTCAGTCTGAATGAGTCTTCTGTCTCGCTCCGAGACTTTTTTGGTAAGAACATTTAACTTGTAACATCAGGCTCCATTCATCTCCTTCCACATTTGTCCACAGTACTTCGGTAGCTTATTCATAGCGTGGTGCTCTCTTCTCCCTTAGTCGGTTTTCTATCGCATTATATTGCTCATTCCTAAATATCGACCACCTAAGCAAATACACTGCAAGTGCATCCATTTTTTAAACACTTCAGTTTCTTACTCGATTTCTACATTTGGTGCCGGTTTTGGTTTTTGGTTCATGTTGTAAACACCCCAATGCAGAAAAGAATGAAATTAGCAATATATTATAACTTAGCAATAGTAACATAAGATTTTTTGCTTGTTAAGGCGGCGTGGAACAACGGCAGAGCTCCAGGGACAGCTTCCCTGGGCGTATATACCGGCGCCCGCGCACCGCATGCGGGACCAGCTCCCTCCAGACGAGGATCTTCCACCGGTACCCCTCCCAGACTACACCGCCTTCCAGTCCGTTAGAAAAGCATGTGAGTTCATAAAAGATTATCCTAAACTGTTATATTTTTTACAAACATACCATTTGTTTTAAATGTAAAATTCTCGTAGCAGTAGTGCTACGAAACGGCTTACAGATCACAGTCCAATGAATTGGTAACTCGGTCTGCGTGAAGAAGGAACAACAGTTCCATTGTAAATTGATGTAATAGTGGCTTGTAATAATTGCTCCATGTCTTTCGAGTAGTTATGCGCGAGATACGAAAACTAAAACCCAAAACTAAAAGCCTCTTCAGGAAATGTGATGGTGGAAATTCCATCTGTATAAATTGGTAATGGCATTGGAGAGAATCAGGTGATCAAAGAACCCTTTGATTTGACAATTACAGAACTACCAATTATAAGTTAAATTATATTTATTTCAGCCGTCCATCGTGCCGCATCCAGCTTAAGTTCTTTGACCCAAAAGAAAGATTACGTGACATCACGATCTGTGCGTTGTGAGTATTACACATACAAGGCTTAGTGGCACGACACCTTGTCGATCAGTACACGTTTATTAAAACAAAGTAAGCATAAATCACACATAGAAAATTATAGCTTTTTCAGTTCTTGTGATTATTTCTAAAATCAATGTAAAAGTAAATGAAATTGTTATGACTAAGCCTTTGCCTTGCAGTGGGAAAATTGTATATTTCGTTTAAATAAACCGAAACTTCCCTGATGCTAAATCAATCCCTGATGCTAAATTAATTTGGATAGACTCTTAGCTAAATGTTCAACAGTTGTGTTTCAAATAGATAAGTTGTGTATTCTTACTTTATTGCCAGTAGCACACAACAACGAGAAAAGTAATGAAACATATTAAAACTACAGGTCACGCTGGAAAACTCGTTTACTACAAACTTCTATTATTGATTTTCTTTTTCTTTCAGCAGCGTTAAATCAGTCCGACGTTCTATACTAACCTAGGGAACGACCAACAGTATGTATTTGAAATAAACGGAAAACAGTACAACAATCTCAATGCGAATAAATCATATGAATATTTGTAAATAAACTGGACTAATTACAATCGTGTCTATGTAAACTAATACTACACCAATATAAAATTGTATGTATACATATAAATATTGTATAAATTGTGTATTGTATTGTGAGAGACCGGACCACTAGTGTTACAAATTATTCAACTGTAACTTGCATCTGGCATGAGTTCGGTAAATGCTCTGATATGTAAATCGGGTCACGCCGTTACTTCCATCATATTCAACTATCAGATACTAAATTTAATACTATCTATTATGTATATAGATACCTATAATTAGATACCCACTTCCCAGCATTAACTAATTTAAGACAATTCTCAAAGTTTGTGAGTTTAATTAACAGGCCTTGTTGTATGTTTTATGCGTGTATGTAGGTATGTCTGTCTGATTGTCTTGTTTAGCTTATGTACCAGCTGAACTTGAAGCATGAATGTCTGAATGTTATTTAAGGTTCGAGAAAGGGTTTTTTTATTTAAGTAACTAATTGAAACAATGTCACCTGCATTTATTTTATTTATGACCATGAGTAACTAGTGTTAAATTTACGTACGTCTATGTATGTATTATAAGTTAGTAATGTTAATATTATACCATATTTGACACATGGAATTGTTGCTTCGGGCATACTTTTAATGTCTAAATTTTATCACAATTTCCTTGAAATTGGATACACTTTGATATAAAGTGAAATAAAGACAAGTTCAAGTGCTTTCTCATCTAAACGTTTTGTAAGATGAAAATAAGCAACTTAGTACAAGTTGCCGATAGCTGCGATTACTTGCATCCATCTTAGCTTGTAAGATTTTATAACTAATAATTATTAAAACAATAAATTTTATATTTCAAGAATATTAACGATTTTTATTTTAAACATAATTGCAACACAATTCGAACATGTTAATTACTTAGAATAAGTGATAGTAAAGTAGATTATTGTAGCGTTACTCCATTCTCTCTATATCCACATAAATTAGGTACATGGTTTCCATAATGGAGAAAAATGACATAATGTACAAGAACACAGTGAAGTGGGTGCTGTCTAGTGCTGGGCCGATATACGTATGGAGGAATAGTATCGTGTGCAGCTGTGACGGGATACTGATGATGGTGTTGGCAAGGCTGAGGTGCGGCGAGTCCTTCAGGTTCATGGCATGCAGGATCGTAGACGCCGCCATCAAACTCAACATGAGCAAATTCTTAAACTTAGTGCACACAGATGCTGGAGTGACATTCTCAGAGACTGTGTAACTGGAGTACAGGAAACTGAACAGCCGCCATGTCCAGAACAGGTCGTTGGCGATTGTAATGATCTTTTCGATGTGTGACATAACATACTTAGGATATTGGCTTCTGTTGTGTTGTATAGTCTATTTTGATTTTATCACCATTATCACACTCACAAAATGAAAAGCATTATGTCGTTGATTGGTCGTTACACAGAAATTTTAGTTCTTCAGATAAAAGTAAAAGTTTGCTTGCTATGGACACATACTAATTTGATGTTTCGTTGACAGCAGTGTCATTAAATGCTCCTTGATAAAATTCTAAAACGGTTCAAACAATAAAGGTTTATTTATGAAACAAAAGAGGATAAGAAAAGAAGGGTAAATAACCTTTCTCGAATGAGCGGTCGATAATTTCTATATAATCGGCAAATATCTATTAGTTTAAAAGAAAGTTTAAAAGACGACTAAAACAATACGAATTTGTTTTCACGTGTTTCCTCACTGAAAGAAAATTAATGTATAGAACAAATAAACTCTCTGTCTCTGATTCTTGTTCATTATGCAGAAATTCACGCCTGCATTACCTGTCGGTCCACAGACTGGGTCCCGGGCTTGTCTTTTATAAGGAAACCGTGATACTCTTCATAGGATAATAATAACATTTTTAGAAAGAAAACATGCGTAAACTAGTCTTTCAAATGTCAATGAAGGCATTACTTCTAAACGTGTATACCTTCATGAACTTAAATACAGTAAAATATTCAGTCGCTACAATGTCCTTCGTGGTTCAATAGATGTAAAGAATTAATATTAACATTTTTCATAGTCTGCATATTATGTGTTTCGATCGGTGACCGCGTTGTTATTGTTTACGCATTTCTTTCGCGTATATTTTATATACATAGCTGTAAATACTGTCAGCAAAGACCTTTCATTGAGATCGTGTCAGTCGGTTCACTATGACCATTGTCCACGGGCATAGGAGCGATTAGTTAAATTAGAAGTGTGGAGGGAGCTCCTCCATATGTAGATAGTGGGTATTAATACCGATAACAATTATCATGGCGCGATTAACACTCTGATATCTTGTCGAGTTCCTTCATAAACGAACACTAACTCGACATGACGCGTGCTGAATAAATAAATAGACATAAAAAGAAAAAAAAATGTATGAACAGACGAAATTTTCTTCTCACCTAGTTCTAACTGCGACCTTATCCGGCGCTTTAACTATTGTAAGTACAACTTAAAGCTTGTTGTTGTATCTGATCGATGCCTGCGTAATATCCGTGTGACTCATAGTGAATTTTCCCCTATTTGCCACACAATATTTGAATGACGATTGCGACTTTCATGTATTTATTGCGAACTTTCTAGTTTATTTTGTGTAACTTCCGCTTACTCTAAACATAACAAATGTTTTGTCAATACATTCAGCGATGTGTGAACTAATCAGTTTATTACCATTGTTTTCAGGGTATCTCCTTAATTTACATATTACTAGCCATAGTAACTTTAATATTAAGAACTAATTGCGATAATGGAATGATATTAGACACGACGTCAGGAGGAGATTATTTTTGGAAAATCGTGTTCAGCGCTTTCGTATTAAGTAAATATTTATTTTATTTTGAATTACCTAATGAAATTTACATCTTTGGCTGTGTTAATTGCATTAATTTTAAGCTTGTATGGCATATCCTATCATTACATTATTCTTTAAACTAGCTGTAAACAAACTATTTGTATTTTATTGTAGTCGAAACTTTCTTTATTGTTAAAAACTTCCATCCGTTTCCTACAGCAAAGCTAAGCGTGGCACGCCTCGCACGCTACGACCTAATTCAAAGACCTATAAAGACCCAAATACATTTCACGGAATGCGATAATTTTAAATTATCATATTCATATTTGATACGCTAATTAATTGTACTATTTTTAGAGAGCGACTGCCCAGCTTCTTTGTCTGCACGAGAGTCGATAACCAATGATATCACGGGAGAATACACTGTCTTAGTGCTGACGGCGATCACATTGAGTGTGTCTATCCTCTGTGTTGTGACATCCATCGCACTCATTACAAGTAAATATACTCTAATATACTCAAATATACCCATACTTTACTTATAATCATGCAAAGTTCAAGAGGAGTTTACTTAATGATGCCAGAGAATATCCAGCGAGCCTATATCATGTCATACGCTTCACTGACCTTATTGATTAGACGGACAAAGTGCGCAGTACTGCGTACGTGTTTGAATGAAAAAGAAGTATATCTAGCACATATTTGGCTGTACAACTTCTCTTAACCCATATTTTTGCGAACGATGAATGATGTTCTCCGCGCGCCTAAATTGGCACAAGACGATAAAAACTTGCGCAATAAGTAATAAGTGTGAATCACTGTTTCTTTTATATTGACAGTAATATGTATTTGAATTTTACTTAAAACTGTTGTATTCTGTGGTGTTAAAGGCTCAGTAAATACCTTATTTTTTATTAAAAGTGTCCATAAAGGGCCGGGTATATATCTTTATTTATATTTACTAAAATCACTGTGGTGTTCGGTCACCATCAGCGCAAAGAAGTATTATTGGTTTCGTAAAAGACCATACCAATATCTTTTTTTTTTTAACTATGCCTCGATTCTTGTTGAAATGCTATATCTACTTACACAAACAATTCTATTGACTTTGCTGTCAATAATGGCCCCTACATCGGTATGTTATCACGATCAATAAATTGTGATTGTATTATGATATCTTTACTTTGTTTGTTTATCGCAGCCGTGCAAGATGATGCAGCTCGGTATATCAACCTGGTTTTGTTTGCATACATCGCCAGCTGTGTCGCTGCCATCGTGGTTGACTTGACAACTGGGATACACTTTGGCTTGGACCACACTGTTTTATCAGCAAGGCTGGTGAGTGGAACTTCATACTAAGTTGTTGTACTAAGAGCACAGTGGGATGCATCGCTGCAAAGTTTTGAACAGTGTCCCAACAGACCTTATCTTACGTACAAAGTTATAGAGACTTTCTGTGGTCTGTGGTACAAAGCCTGAAGGTTTACAGTGGTCCTCAAAGTGTGAGCATATAAGTAAGTAATAAGTAGGTCATAATATAATAACTGTGGTATCTTGAGTCAGATAAATCTAGCCAACAATGGACATCAAAACCTTTTATAATGTCCATTTTATAGCGTGGCCTAAATGTAGGTGCTAGTTTCCTAAATTTCATTACTTTTTATTTCCTTTCCAACTTTCCAAGTGCATACTACAAGTGTCTAACAAGCAAAATAATTGTTCTCAGGATGACTGGATCGCGGGTGCACCTACCAGCTACAGAATAGAGGTGCTCCGTCATGGAGCATTCTTACTGATGGCCATAGCTCTGAAGGGCTTCGTGGCTCCACTACTAAACATAATACTGCTCATACTCCTAATTGTTTACGTAACAGAACACAAAACTATGTTGAAAACTAATGAGGTGAGTTTTAATATTTAATTTAAATCGTCTTTCGCTGTTTAGCCTACTGGAGCGGGCGTTGAAGTGGTAGCAGGGTTGTCAAAAGATGCGATTCGGAAAATATTAGTCCAGCAAGAATTTTATGCTTATTCTTTCAACTTTTCTCATCACGCAGTTCTCGTTTTTGAACTCATTAATCTTTTAGCGCAGTAGTCAAATGTACAAGAATCATTAATTATTCCTTTTCGTCTACCTTCTTCGAGAAAAGGTCACCTCGACACTTTTATATTTATGAAGTTGACAACTTAGTACCTACCATAATAACATAAACTTAAAGCTTTAATATAGGTGACAGTTTATCTAAATCTGAATAAATACGACATCATTATGCTACTAAAACGCAAAGCTATTTATTAATTATTGTTTTTGCATACTTTCAGCATTCCATCCACAAGCTGGGCGCCATTACAGCATTTGAGTAAGAGAATTTTAAGTTAATTTTATTTAAATCGTCAGTTAAATAGGTCTCTCTAGGTAAGTCTTCATTATCTATTTCTTCTTATTACAGCCAGCCAAGGAAACCTGAAGACAATCATTGGCCGACGCAACCTGAAATGTTGTCGCCTTTCGCTAGAGGGTAACGTATACGCAATACCGACTGTAATAAAAAAAAACTCTATGAAGATCATATAAATACATATAGAAGATAAATAATACGCAACTGTTAGGGCACTTCCTATAGTGACCTTTAAACTCTGAACCTTGCTTTACGCGGCAACATGTTAAGTACCTACTACAGTGGTCCCGTCTTCTCTGAAGCATATGACCCAGAACTTTAATTTAACTCAAAATTAACGTATATTTTGAAATGTGTTCTCGCGTCAAACGTTGAACAATGAACAATGAATTGCGATAGGCTGAATTGATAACCTTATGATTGACAGTAGTTTAACTATTTTGGTTAATGATATAATAATTACTTTCTTTTGCAGCACTCAAATAAATCCTGGATTTATTCACGACGATGACTCTCCTCCACGCACTCCTAGACGTGAACCTTCTCGTAATTACTCTAAGTAAGTCTTCTTCTTTAATTAATTTGACAAATTATAATCTTATTATCTATACTTATAATATATCTGTAGAAGTAAAAATTCTGTACATTGAAAATCATCATCATCATCATCCACAGCCCTTGTCCTCCCACTGCTGGGAATAGGCCTCCCCTTTTTCGTGCCATATTCTACGGTCCTGTGCCAGCCTCATCCAGACTCGACCCGAGACTTTAATTATGTCGTCGACCCATCTTGCTCCCGGACGACCGACGCTTCTTTTGCCATGCCTTGGCCACCATTCTGTCACCGCCTTAGTCCACCTGCCGTCACTTCGTCTGGCCAAATGGCCTGCCCAGCTCCATTTCAGTCTCGTTATTGTGGTATCGACGTCTCGAACTTTGGTTCGTTTTCGGATATCCACATTACGGACTCGGTCTTGAAGTTTGATGCCGAGCATAGCGCGCTCCATGGCTCTCTGTGCTACTTTAATCTTATGCACAGCCTCATGTGTGAGCGTCCATGTCTCGGCACCGTAGGTCATAGTGGGCAGGACGCATTGGTTAAAGAGACGAGTTTTAAGACACTGTGGAATTTGGCGTGACTTCATTATGTCGTCCAGCTTCCCGAACGCTGCCCATCCAAGTTGTACGCGTCTGGAAATCTCCTTAAGCTGATGTTCCTTGCTAAAAGATAGAATATGACCAAGATACACGTAGTTATCTACAGTCTCCAGGACTTCATTACCAACTCTAATTGGATGGAAAGTGCTGGAGACGTTTGAAATCACCTTGGTCATGGACATATTCATCCTTAAACCCACTTTTAAGGAAGCATCCGAAAGATCTTTTATTAAGCTTTGGAGATCGGTAGAATTTTCGGCAAAAAGAACCAGATCATCTGCAAATTTGCAGATGATCATTGAAAATATAAAAAAAAATTAATGGCGGGGGGTGTTACTAGACCGACACCGAACCCAAAAGGGTGAAAAAAAATATTTTTGTCCGTCTGTCTGTTTGTTCAGGTATCACGCAAAAACTACCGGTTCGATTACGATGAAACTTGGTATAATTATTCTTTATTATCCTGGGCACCACACTGGGTATTTTTATCCCGGAAAAGTATAAACAATAAAAAACAAACTTAATTTTGCGGTTAAAAACTCATTGATAAGTTTCGTCATCCACGCGAACGAAGTCGCAGGCACAGCTAGTACCTATATATTATAATCTTATTTTCCCCTTCGTGTGTTTTTTATGAAAATAAGATACCTATGCCAATAAATGAAACAAAGGAAGCCGACCTCAAATTGCCAATATGCCAAACAGATTCAGAATAGGCCACGTTTTGAGGACTCTAAAATAAGTTTAGTTGGTCTATATATAGTATGTAATTGATTTTTTTGAGAGATATTTATGACACTGATTAGATACGTAATCAGGCAGTTACACCAATACCGAATTATTACATTATGTATAGGTAGGTATGGGTGATTGACAAAAAATATGGTAATTAGTTTATACTCTATTTAGATTGCATTGATATAAAATGGACTTGTATCTCTGAGATTATCTGATCTGTTAGCGGTCCTACTGATGTTGAGAACTTGCGAATAATAAATTTTATTATGAAGCCACGTCCAGACATCATGAAGCAAAGTTCGCATGCCTCTGGCTTTGCGGACATTATTTGCCACAACGCTAGCTTGCCCAACTCATTAGGTGAAAATTTATAAAAACCCCTATTGATCTCAACAAATGTTTCTACTCTATAAAATTCTCTAGCTATGCATATTTACTGTATAATTATTTTTATTTCCAGCCGTTCTTATGACCGCTCGGACTCCTGGCACCATTCACAGCCGAGTGCATCACAAACCGCTCGTCCGTTCACGTACCTTGAAGACATCAAGCGTGCCAATCCGTCTAGGCCTCCGCCCTCGCCCGCGGTGGAGGCGCCGTGGAACCGCGACCAGTGGCCCTCCCCTCTCGTGCCGGCTCCTGATTACAGTCCACAGCCTGCACGACGACTCAAGTCTGCTCTTAAACCAGCTTACATGTAAACAGGCAACGTCAACAGTAGATGTTATCGTAATATATCTACTTATCCTACATTTTATACAAACCCATGAGGTATTCTTTGTATATTTAATAAATTATCTGTTTGAAATGTTATTCTAATTTTTAGTGTTGTGGAATGTAAAGGTGTGTACAGATTATATAACATAACATGTTATATTACAAATTGCGATATAACATATTTCAGCTAGTGACACTGAATGTTATAAAACATTTTATTCTTGTGTACAATATTGTTTTATGTTGCAATGTTGAAAAACAAGGTTACTTAATGTGGCCGTATTATAAAACACAAGTTATATTATATGTTACATAGTCTGTACGCACTTTAATGTACCCACCCGGTGTGAACAGTTTGCTTGTCCTGTGTTGCTCATATTAAAAGAGACGAGCAAACTGCCCAGGAGCTATTCTAGTCGTTGCATAACAATTAACTAAGAATACTTTAAACAATGACCCATAGTCTAATGGGTTCGAGGCTTAAGAGTGGGATTAGTATAATACCCTGCACTCATCAGGGTGATTTCTATTTTTTTCTTCAGACCAAGCCCTGAGTTCCTGAACAAATCGATCTATAAGGCTTCTGAACTCGAACCCACTAAAATCTGATCAAGATAATGAAGTCCATCGAATGTTTTCCGTGGTAATTAAAATTAAAAAAATATACCTAAATTTAATAAATGAAACGAAACAGAATTATGTAACATTAATTTATTTACACTCTTTAAAAATGAAGTATAAACTGTAATAAAGAATTTGATGTAATCTTTTATTCGTCTTAAAACAGTCAATAATCTGATAAACTAAAATAAAAAAAAATTATATTATAAAATTTGTTTTAACTAGAAGATAATTAAAATATTAAACAGGCTAAAACATCAAAAAAGTAAAACTTTGTGGCAGATATTGAAAAGGCACGAAAATTCTTCCATATTATTTGATATCTTAAGAACAATATGTACAGGAGTTTTATACATTTAGCACAATTTTAGTCTTTATTTACAATTGTTTACGCAACAATGACATATAAATTTAATTTACAGTTTATGTCAGTAAATATTTACACATGCAAGCATTGTCATTACTGCTGTGGCAGTGGCTAAACTCTTAGTCTTAGTTTGTTCCTGTGATTATTTACAACAACATTCAAGTACTTAACTTATGCAAAGTACATCTGCGACCGTCAGCAAGCGTCACTTTTCTACACAATAAATAGTTTCAGGCCAATGGTGTTCCAATATTCAGTGTTTTTTTTTTATAATGTTTAGGAGAACTACTCTAGTTTTTCTTTTACGATTATTTAAGTTCATAGGTCAACTTAAATAAATTATGATTAACGTATTTTTGAACACTTTCGACATTGTTTACAATTAGGTACTGACGGCCCGACCTGCAGTACAATGTCTAATCACAAGTACAAGTGAAAGCCTCCATAACATTCGTGTTTCACTTCTTACCATTCCATTTTAACCACACAATCGTCAAAACTAGTTCATAATTTAATTCTAAGTTCACAGTCTTCTACGTACGCGCATTGGTCAAAAACCGTCGTGTGTATCTGTTTCTATTTTGGTATTTATCGTGCCTGGTTCAACAGTGGCTGTGGTGATGTCAGCGTCTACTTTGTCAGTGCCAGCGATACTTGGTGTGTCTGCTTTGTCAGTAGCGATAGTCCCAGTATCCACTTCAACAGTAGTCGTGATACCCTCTGTAGTCTCTTTGTCAGCCGGTGTAATGTCTTCCACAGTTCCTACCGCTTCAATAGTCGAACCACAAACACTGCTAGTTTCTTCTGCATTCGTTTCCTCACTAGTATATTTACTCTTCGTGATAACTACGTCTTCAGATTCCTCACTACATGTTTTCTGATCTTCGTTAGAAAGAGACAACTCGAACTGCGCTGCCAACTGGCTGAGTACCTTTTTAAGGTGGTCGAAAGATTCCTTATCATTAGATACAGTTGGAGTCTGTAAGACAGTTTCGCATTTCCCATCGTCGCAACTATTCTCATAATGTGATTTGAGTGCTTTTAATTCGCCGACTGTCACTACCAAATCAGGCTTCGCCTCGAAAGCATCTGTTAAGTAGCTACCTTCTTGTGAAAACAGGAACACAGCAGGTATGTCAATATCATCTTTTCCGTCGCCAGACATCGCAAACAAGGCGGTACTTTCATGGGTAGAGTCTGGCACATTATCGAGTATAATTGCTAAGGAAACTCCAACAGCTTGCATATTGCGTACTTTCTGAGCAAAAGTGCACTGTCCACGTTTCGCTATGCCAAACTTACCCTCGACTTCCTTCTTGTTTTCTATGGGTGAGCAAGCATCTAATGGTGCGACAAAGGCGACGGTGTTGTCAAATTGGTCGTGAGAAGAGATCTCCTTGCCGAAGTGACCTGGTCCAGCTGGGAAGATCTTGTCATTGATTTTTACGCCGGCGGGCACTACTCCGTTTTCCATGTCACTCATGGAGTTCCATTTCGACATTTCGCGCATGAAAGTGAGACCTTCAGCAGCATCTTTTGCAGATTTCGCCTAAAAAAATAGAAAAAAATCAATAAATATTTGTTTCAGACACTTACTAACGTATAACGACATTATTAAGTTTAAAATGATATTACTCACCGTAGAGGTAGTATATAGCAGCTGGACTCTGCCATCGGGGAGCGTTAGTACTGATATGCCCATATCCGAGAGCGCGTGTATCTGTCGCGGGTCGTTCAGTGGCCGGAGTCGGGCCGCGGGTCGCGCTGCCGTCGTGCCCAACAGCTGACGCATCGGCCGCCGAACCTTCTCCGCTTCCAAAGACGCTGTATTCGGACAAGTCCTAAAAACAAAAAACAAAAATTAGATCCTGTATATACTATCAACATCACAATCAGCTGGTAACTCACTTTCTATATTTATCTTCGTCTTCATTGTCAATTTTGAGAGTGAAGTATGAGGTGTTTTTCCCGTCTGTAGCTAAAGACAGTGGCAAGAAATGAGCTTCGGTGGTTAGCACGTAGTCTTCTAGCTTAATGGGAACGTCCTTATCTTCGCCGAACAGCATATACAGGTACTTGAAAGTTTCCGCGAGTACGAACGAGTCCATTCTGTCTTCGTGTATACGAGTTCGTACGTCGTTGACGGCGGCATACCCGCAGGGCACCTTGGTGTACTGCTGTAGCGCTTTAAGTACTGTTTTGCCAACTTGAAGGTAGTGGTCGTCTTCAGTGGCTCGGTGTAAGAAGTAGGTGGATTCTAAGAACTCAGGCCTGAGAGGGTGCTGCCCCCAATGTACCTATAAAAGAAAAAAAAATACAATAATTAAAAAAAGGCACAAGTACTAAGATTTTGTTGAACAAATCAGCTGTTAAAAACTACATTTACCTGGAAATCAGAAGTGAAGGCCTCTGGAATGAATGTGTGCCGCTGCATGACTTGGTAAAGCATCTCGTGTGTCTCGACGGCGGGCCGCACGTCTCCCAACAACACTTGTAACCCGGGCCAGAACGCCAGCAAAGCATCCATGAAATTACGGGACTGGAGATGAGGCCTAAAATGCAGAAATTAAAATCTACATTCACTTGTGTATTTCAATCTGTGTATGTGTGTGTGGATGCGTCCACCGGCCGACAATAAATAAACTTTATAACAATGGCGGTTAGTTGTTTTACTTGCCCCCCGGGTAAAATACTTAACACATTCCACATTGAAATCGAAAACTAGAATTTATATAAACGGCGCAGGAAACTATATTTTCGATTAAATTACATCGGTTATTATTCAATATTGATACCGAGTCCTATAACAAAGCGTTAAGGAATGCACTACGGGACATACAAAACGATCTGTTTATAAACTCACCTATGCATATGAACGGCTAGCATAACTGGGCCTCTGCTGATGTACTTCATGACCGCATTGTAGTGTCTATTGAACCTGGCCAGGTACTTCTCGTCGCCAAGGAGGATGTAAGCTTTGAGACAGTACTCGTAGTATGAGTCGATCCCTGCCCCGACGCCGGCATCCTTGCGCACCCAGTCGCCGGAATGTATATTTATAACTGTGCCCATTAGGTCCGATGTCCTAGATAGAAAGAGAATACATTTCTGGAATATTTTATAAGACAGGTATCCGTTTAGTATGACAAAACGAGTTGGAATAAGCAATAAAAAAATAGTTGAAAGGTAAAACCTGACCAGGTGAATAACTGGTCTAGAAAGGACAAAATAAGAAAATAACTCACAGAGAATGCAAGAAATGTGTTTTATTGTTAGGCTTCGCTGTAGTCGGGTAAAAAAGAAAAGTTATATAGCTGCCTCGATTGTTTTATTCGCTTATTATTAGCTATCTATGCTTGGATGAGAGAGGGTAGCGATAGCATATTTTTCTTTAGAGTTAAATAACATGTGCATTTCATTCAGAAATATTTTGGTATAAGCCGAGTAAATTAACTTAAGAACAAGAAAATTTATAGGAAAATTCCGTTGTATTTTAATTACCTATGCCTAATCTTCCAGAGCCTGTCCATAGCCTTGTGCGCCTTCTGTTCGTACACGGGGTTGCCGGTCAAGCGCGACAGTGCTGCCATCTCTAGTATCATGGTACCGGCGCAGGCGGTGCATGTCTCGCGGGACTCCGACATCCCTCGCATGCCGTGGCGGAGGTTTATCTGATGATACAATAAAAAATGATTTAATCCCCGAAAAATACTTACGTCAAAAACTCAAACACATTATTTGCCCTGTTATTAAAGACACATTTAAAGCGCAAATATTCGTTTAATGATAGGGAGATATTCACGATGAAGCAGGAAATATAATATTTAGGATGATTATTTGTTTTAATATTATAAATATTTATCCGAATATTAGGACAATATTTATGTTTACTAAGATCTGACCACAAGTCTGCTTTACAATTTCTTATCAAATGGCTTTTTTTCCTAAGTTTAAGTGAAAGTATATTATCATAATTTCTCCCAACCGATAATAAGAGACGGCATACAGTTGGGCAGTATAATTTAAATAACAACATGCAAAATAAATAAAATTGGTTTAGCAATAAATACGAAACAAACATATTACAGACATTGGTATTGTCCTTAACATGATGACACATGCATTAAGGTACGCACGAGGAAAACGTTACTACCTACATAAATAACTTTCATGTAACTATGTTTTGCAAGCCCTCGAGTGATAAGAGCATATAAAACCACGAGCCAACTTCAACACATGTGTAATTGTGAACATGAACAATACAAAAATATCATTATTTATTTATTCCTATTATAGTCATGAAAATCATAGAATCGTAAAAACGTAAGACGTAACATACTATACACTCTACACACTCTACACAGCAGTCTACACACCAAACTCGCCGACCCACCAACGCAACCAACCGGCTTGATGTCGGCGGCTTTATATAAAAAAAACCTGTCTACGACTTGCGTACACGCTCAAATGCCCACCTACACTCTAGCTATAGAGGACAAAGGTATAGAGAAGAATAAGTTACTGATTCCGACCTGCCCACAAAGCTCTACTACTTGCACGGGGGGTGAATTCGCAGACTAATTCGCCATTAAAAAAGTCGACGTCTTATGTCGACTTTGGTGTGTAGACTACTTTACTTTTACCAAGATAGAAATTGAACTCACTTTTCCATGAGGTATTCCTGTGGATGTGTTGAAGGAAGGTAACAGCCTCTTCCCGAGATCCTCAGCCATGGCTAACAGTTCTCCATTGTACCAGTGTAAGCACGGTACGTCATGCTTCAACGTTGACGCCAGCACATGGGCCGATAACAGACCTCTGCAAGGAAACACACATTTAAATATACCAAACTAGCTGACCCGGCAGACTTCGTACTGCCTAAATAGAAGAAAAAATAAAATTGGTTTTATTTTTATTCAATTCCGAGCATTTTCATATTTATTCACTTTTTAAACCTTCTCTGAACTTCCACAAATAATTCAATACCAAAATTAGCCAAATCAGTCCAGCCGTTCTCGAGTTTTAGCGACACTAACGAACAGCAATTCATTTTTATATTTAGAAGATTAAAAGAAATTAAAGTAAATAAAATAGAACCGGTTGTAAATTATAGCACGATTTTTTGCATTCATTGGTGGTTTATATAAAAACAAGACATAATCGTTTATATTTTATACATTATTTACTAGTTTGAAGTCTCTAATAGGACAATCAGAACGATAATTTAGATTGACCCGAAAATAACGAAGTATGCATGCGTCATGTTTCATATACTGACGCGCTAACGATGACTTATACAGGGTGTCCGGTAAATAGTCCGACAAACTGTGGTGGCTGATACCTTAGGTCAGGCCCTATCAAATGAACACAACATATGTTCCCCGAAAAGTTACAGGTTTCGAGTTACAATCGATTTTCGGAGATTTTAGATTTTTCTACCTTGCATCAGACTTTTCCATTTTTCTTGCTGATTAATAGCTTTCGTAATACTTTTTGTACATCAAATTAATCTTGAATAGTTACTCTACGCTTTAGTAAGTCTCATATTTATCTAAAAGAAGAATGTATTGACAAAAAAGCCACTCGCTTAACAATTTTCACTTTTCGTTTTTCTTACTGCTTAACTTTGAACTGCAGTGGTGAAAAATAAATGTATGTAGGAGTTTTGTACAACAATCTTAAAAACTTGCTTGAATATTGGTGATTTTGAGAAGGTACAATACTTGCGTATTTTCTTTACAAAATTTGACAAAACAAGCTGCTGAAGTACACATGGGCTTATTTGTTGAAATATTACTAATGTAAATCTTAGGAAATATGAGACGTAACTTAACGCGGATCGTCATTGTCCAGTGAAATAAGGTTTTTCTTCTAGCGACTAACTAGTTACACAAAATAATTGTGGCTAATTTCAATTTGGAAAATATGGAAATTAAAAAAAATGCACTGTTAATTTTTTTGCAAAGTTACGGAACCCTTCGTTAGCATGTCCATCTCCAACTTGACCGGTTTCTTAGAAGTCCCACTCTTCGTAAATACATTCTAGGCAAGTTGAAAGATACAATATGGTTTGGGAAAATGGGTGCTAAGTGCAGTATGGGCCTGAAGTAAGAGCCTCCTCTAATGAGGGATACTAGGGCAGATGGATTGGGCATCCAAAACCAGCTATTTCATTGTTGTTGCATGAAAAATAAAGTATTATAAAATCGATTCATCTAGTAGGAAAGTACTGAAGGAAAAGGTAACTTTACACTAAAACATGTTTTAATCTGGCATAGAGAGTTAATGGCGAGAAGAAAATACCTAATTTCATTGTACAATGACGATCCGTGTTAAGTTACGTCTCATTTTTCCTCAGATTTACATTAGTAATATTTCAACAAATAAGCCCATGTGTACTTCAGCAGCTTGTTTTGTCAAATTTTGTAAAGAAAATACGCAAGTATTGTACCTTCCCAAAATCACCAATATTCAAGCAAGTTTTTAAGATTGTTGTACAAAACTCCTACATACATTTATTTTTCACCACTACAGTTCAAAGTTAAGCAGTAAGAAAAACGAAAAGTGAAAATTGTTAAGCGAGTGGCTTTTTAGTCAATACATTCTTCTTTTAGATAAATATGAGACTTATTAAAGCGTAGAGTAACTATTTAAGATTAATTTGATGTACAAAAAGTATTACGAAAGCTATTAATCAGCAAGAAAAATGGAAAAGTCTGATGCAAGGTAGAAAATTCAAAAATTCCCGAAAATCGATTGTATCTCGAAACCTGTAAATTTTCGGGGAACATATGTTGTGTTCATTTGATAGGGCCTGACCTAAGGTATCAGCCACCACAGTTTGTCGGACTATTTACCGGACACCCTGTATAACTTGCATCGCTGTATATCTTTATAACGGTCAATGAGAGCCGGCTCATTCCCACCGTCTCAATGCAAGATGGTACATTACAATATCCGGTACTTTATATCAAACAAGCTTTAAAGAGCGATGAGGGGCAATTTTGTTGTCTGCATTGTAGGTACCTACTTAGAAGCGACAACACCACAATATTTCGCACGGTGAAAAAAAGACAGAAAGGTATCGCTATATTTAATTACAAAAAGTACAAATATCTTACCCGTTGCAACCAATTACGATAAAATCGAATCATAAAATTTTAAATTTTAATATAATATGGTAAAAAATATAATTAAAAAAATTAAAAAACGCCTGCCATGTCAAAAAAAAATTTAAAACAAGTCAAATATTTGCAGTCGGGGTCGGTTACTTGGAACATTACAGGTACCCCGACTGCAAATATTTGACTTGTTTTAAATTTTTTTTTGACATGGCAGGCGTTTTTTAATTTTTTTAATTATATTTTTTTTATTTAATACCTTTTAGTGAACAACAAAAAAAAACATGACACAACACAAAAAAAAAATATCGTTCGGAACCCTTTGCAGGCGATTTCGACTCACACTTGACCATTTTTTATTGTCCACATAGCCTATGTCACTCGGTATAACTCAAAGCTTCTAATGATACCACAAACATTGAAATCGGTCAAGGCTTTTAGAAGTTATGGTGGAATAAAGAAACTCACAAACATACATACATACATACATACATACATACATACATACATACATGAACCCTGAAAACATAACACTCCTTTTTGGGCAGTCGTGTAAAAAGTAGGAAGATGAAATGTATGGAATGGAGAGTGTTAGCCTGAACTCCAAAAAAGACGTACGCTATTTTATGCCACGACTTCTGAGATGAGAGAATACAACAGATTCAATCATTCAACTTTCGCAAAACAGGAATAACTAAACTTATAAACACTGTAGGACAATAGAGAAAAGATTACAAAAAGTACAAATATCTTACCCGAGCATTCTGATATTGGTCTCGAAAACCGAGACGACAATATCGTGATCGAAGGTAACATCCTTGATGACCAGCTTGATAGCCCGGCTGAACTCTGAGAAGTCACCCATCACTGCCAGCGTGTCCAAACTGTCCACCAGTGTGAGGGAGAAACTGTCAAACAAAAATAACCCTTAGTATGTGGTTGTAGTAGATATGACTGACAACAGACAGAGTAAAGAGGTTTAAACAAAGGAAGGCCTATGCCCAGCAGTAGGTGATGGCAAAAGGGAGCTGAAGATGACGATGATGTTGTTTTTTAGAGATGTATGCAGTTAGCCTGTACGTAGGCTTCGACTGCTTCACCAAGGTTTTGGTGAGGGCCTTAGGGGCCTCCAGCCAGACTAATTTAAAAACGAACCACGTGAGCAACTTTTACTATGATGCATGTGCACAAGGTTCCAACCAATATAGGCAACTATCAATGATACTTCTTTAAAGTTATATGTACCTTATTAGTTATTCCAATCATTGACAATCGGTGATGATGATTAGATAGAATTGGATTGACACACTCTGAGCAACTACAAACATTTTACTTAAAGTGAAATTGCATCATAAATAAATAGGTACATATTACTTTTGTAAAATGATAACATAATATTATTTCCACAATGGTTTGTGTAGGTACACTATTGTTAAATAAATAGTATATATATTGGGACAAATTACTACAGACACAAGTAATCACTAGTTATATCAGTTACAAATTCTAACATTGATACAATACATTCTTTTAGTAAATCTATCTATACATTGAGAGTAGGTAAATCAACTACAGGTGGCGTTGAAAAATTCCATCCTGCATATATTTGCAACTATGTGTAGATATATGACCTATTTTCAAAAATAAACATAAAAATTGTAATAAGAATGTCTCAAGTATTTATACTGCTTTTCTTATCTTATGTAAGATAAGTTTTTAAATACCTAATGCTGTTGTAACTAGAATATATAAATGTATAGTATGCTTAAATAATATAATTATATTCTTCTACCTAGTCTTCCTAAGCTATATTGGGAACCAGTGTTACTGGATTCAGCTGTATACCGTACTTAACATGAAACAAATGCCTAACTAGTTAAATGATACTACAAATTAAATAAATAATATTATTTTAATGCAGTTTGTATGTTGCTCGACAGTAGTGTACAAATTTTGATTGTCAGATATACATATTCATCTTCATTTACCCTTCCTTTGTCTGGGTAGTGTTTATGTGTAGCATTAAAACCGTGTGTGGAGGTTTATTTACATACAGCACACTGAGGATATTGTGTTTCGTGATGTAGTGTAAAGTGTATATATAATGACTAGCCTGTTGATCTAGTGGTTAGTGCCCTTGACTGCTGAACTGGAGGTGGTGGGTTCGCTTCCCAGTCAGGACAAGTATTTGTGTGATGAATGACATCATTTGTCTGGGTGTAATCTATCCATATTATGTACATGTTTATAAATATACAAGTATGTTTATCAGTGCTCTGCCTAGTTTGGGATCAGATGTGTGTGCGTTGTCCCAGCATATAATTAAAAATATTGTAAGTCACTCACTTTCCGAGGGCGTCGTCCATGTCACCACGACTTGGGGTGATGCCTTTCCATCGGCCCTTACAACTCAGTGGCATTAGTTCGTCGGCAGGATACGCATTGTCCATGTATGCGTTATATGCATGATAAAACATTTTGCGAGCCTCCTCCCTTAAAAATAACAGCATTATTACTGGATGAACTCATTTCATAAAACAAATGTAACAGAAATCAGAAATATGGCAAAATTTCCTTAAAATTTGTGTTATGTCATGTATAGCATGCCGCAGTAATCAGATTGGATATACAATTAAAACGATTTATTAATCTGAAGTTCAATCAATTTAAGCATTAAATTTCCGATTTCACGCAATATTCACTTTTGTTTGTTTGTAAGCTTACAATGAACCAGACAATATTTAATATTTTTTTGTATATAATCTTTTTTGTTAGGTATGCTTTAATTTAGTCTTCATCAAAAAAAAAAACACCAAAAAAATTTAATTTAGGCTTTGGCATGTCAAGGATATTGATCAGAGTATAAAACATCATTGTATTACAAACTCATGATAAAATTATAGCTAAAAGCAGCACAGCATATAACTTCAAGCTCAGCCTTATAGTAAATTTTATTTTGCATAAAATATTCTAGTCATTGTCATGAAGTTTGATCACTTTGCTTAGTTGAAAACAGTTGTTTGTTATAAATACAACACTGAATATGTACTTTTTGCTATCAAATCTCTTTTGTTGTTTCTTATCTAATTATCTGACTTTGTGACAGTGTTTATCACAAGGCTACAGGAATATGTGTGATCAAGGGCTTTTTTTATAAGTATTATTAGGAACATGTAAAAAAAAAATGAAAAAATACGAAAAGTGTGAGGAGAGGCAAAAATCCTCAACATGTTGTATTAATTTCGTTTTATGTATTACCCTATATTATAATATTATTATAAATATAACTAACACAACGTTCATAATAATGTGTTACTGTTATGCAGATAATGATTATTATCATACATATGAATGCATCTGGATGAAAACACATCAAAGTGATATCCCACCAAAAACATTCAATGTAAAAAAAAGCCAAGTCTCTCTATGCAATTCTTCCATCGTAAAAAGTTTTGAGATCGCATAGGAGCCAAGTCCTGTTCAACTTAATTTGTAATAATAAATCAATATTTTGTGACTATATCAAAAGTTTTGTTTACATTACAATAACAGTGACTTAGCCAGGAGCACAAGTTAAAGGTCGTTTGCTCCTTGTAATTACGTGCAAATACCGTTGAATTTATATATTATATATATTATGGACATGATTTTGTAACTGATTGGAATTTGAGATCACTATGGACTAAACATGCGCCATAGTGTATGTGCAGTTCACTGATCTTGGATGATACCGACTGTCGGTTAAGGTGTCCTGATATTATTTATTATTTACTTGCAATTCCTTCAAATATGCCGCTTTATATTTGTATCTTATTGTGCTCATGGCCAAGTCACTATTATTGTAATGTAAACAAAACTATTGATATAGTCACAAAATATTGATTTATTATTACAAATTAAGTTGAACAGGACTTGGCTCCTATGCGATCTCAAAACTTTTTACGATGGAAGAATTGCATAGAGAGACTTGGCTTTTTTTTACATTGAATGTTTTTGGTGGGATCTCATTTATTTTTTGTAGGTCTCTTTCTTTTCTTTTTATAAATAAACAAAATTGCTATAAAAAATATTTGCTTTTTGTACATAAACAAAGAACAAAGTTAACAATGCAGTCAAAATTCATAATATACCATGTTCTTGTAAAACCGCAAATATAAATTTGTTTCATATTATTTACTAAGCTATATAATTTATTACCGTTTTTATAATTTTCCCTTTACATGTAGCTAAAAACCTATCTTGGTGCCAAATTTGAAGGTTCTAAGTTTGCTAGAAGTACCTTAGATTTTTGATGATCGGTCAGTGAGTGAGTCAGTGAGTGACAAAATGGTGTAACTTTGATCGCTCATAACTCGTAAACTATTGGTTCAAATGTCATGTAATTTTGAGGCTGAGCTTGTTTTAATACTTACTCTAGGTCATCGAAAACCTAAACCCCTAGCTTTGTCCGTATCGATGATACAGGGGGGGTGAAATAGCCGCGAAACGCTTCGAGAAAAGAATGGTACGGCCGTGCGCCTTTTGCTCGAGACTTGGCTGGGGCACTGCCGTGCCCCCAGATAAGCCAGAAAGGATCTAGGCTTTTTTCTGCCTAATATTATTTTAATGTGTACTAGGTACCCTTTTTTGGTTTCAGTTTGGGCTTATATTGTCACATTTATTATCACTATTAGAGATATGAGCACCATTGTACAATTTCACTGTTTTGTGTTATTTTAATGTTATAACTCCCATAGCTTAATCAAGAATATTCTATTACATTCTCTGTATTACAAATACTCTTTTGAATGAATTTGAATTTGCAAAAATCAAACCCAAAATCACCAACTCGCAAATCTGCAAGCATCATGATCAAATGCTTATGTTTCTTTCTTATGAGAAGAAGTCTTTGTGGATCAGTAGTGGAACAACTACAATAAGGTATTATTATTATAAATAAAATCTCCGAATGTTTCATATAAATAGAGTCAGATATTAAAATGATCATCGTCATGTAAACCTATAATTGTGCTCAACATTAGTAAAAAGTTTTCAAATCTTCCAGTAGTTATGCATAATTAGTGTTTTTATATTTAGTGGATGTTATGCCACCTTATTTAATTAAGCAAAAATCTTATTGCAAGATTAAAAATATCAAGCAAAGTCATTGAGGGTAATTGGAAAAAACAAACATCTGCTTTTTTAAATACATATAAGATTTTATGAGACATAAATATCATTTAGAGATGGCTTCTAGAAGAACTGAATGAAATCAAATTAATTGTAGTTTACTGAAGCTACTTTTGGAAATAATGTTTGTCTTTAAATACAATAAACATAACACCTGACACCAATACGGAAATGTTAAAGTTTCAATTCATTGTAGATGTATGAGCAAACATGTTAAAACCATATGTGATAACTCATTAAAATAAGTAACTATGCAATCAACAGTTGTTCCAATTTGTTTTATAGTTCATGGAGTAAACTCTCCTTCACAGTGTGAACTTTTATTTTTACAGTTACTCTGAGCCATAGAAAAGTATTTAAACAAATGTGACAACTGTATCATCAAGTATTTCAGAATGTTCAGGACTTTTGTTTTGCCTTGTAAAAGACAGAGAGAGATAAGAGCAGCTAGCAGCCAACATCCATTACAGTAATTTCACTATTTAACATTGTTAAAAGCAAAAGCAAGGTAGCACTTCTAGAAAAGAACTATATAAGTAATACATATACTGTGTCAGAGACCAAGTAGGTACTTGATATATAAATGAGGTTATTAACGTCGCATTTTTCTAAGAGTACAACATGAAGGTGTTATGAACTAGATTACATTACTTAATGAATTTATTCTATTATCTCAATGTGAAAAGGCCCGCAACTTTTTAGCTGATATGCATCTAATTAGTTTCATACAACATTGAAATGGACTGTATGCAAAAATATAGTTGTAATATTAACTTCTACAAAATAAATAGCTCAGATTAACACATTCGTTTTCTATTTGTTGCAATATAATCGACAATTAGGTATTCACTCCATTCACTCAATGGCACCTTTGCCAGCTGCTATTATTGCAATATAATTTAGTTTACCTTAAACTCAGCCTTTCTGTTCTTGACATACGCGATGCAGCTTCTTCTTCGGTTTTTACACATATTATTGCTAAAATAAAAACTAATAAAACACGATATGCCATTATCACCATAATCACAATATTTTCAAATGACTAGTACTCTTATTTAACTAATATTAAAGTACCTAAGTAACAGTATTAAAGTACGAGCATAAACACAATTGGAGTGTTAGGGAAAGAACTGTAGAAAATACTAATTAATTTAAGGTTTTAAATTAAAAAAGGAAAAACAATTGTAATTGTGGAGAGCTGCTACTTTAATCTACAATCGTCCATGACAATAAATTGTCAGCGATGTGCGCTCCAGGTCAGATTTTGATAAAACTTTACATTTTTAGCGTAAAAATAAAATAATATAAATGTTACTTTTTTAAGATGTGATTAAATTAATCAATCATAACATAGCTAGGTACTTTAATAAGTAATCATTATTAAGATGACGAACAGAGATGCAACGGAAAGAAAGTCATTGGAGCGGAACCTTTTCATTGTCTCATAACATTAGGTGATGGAACATAGGATGGAACGCTCTAAGTCTTGTCTAAATCTTGCATTTATCTTGGGGTTCTTGTCTATGGATTTATACTCTTGGCCTCTTGGGTTAAGACCACGTAATCGCAAACGAAAACCGACAAGCTCTCTTGATTTTTAATGAAAGTTACTGGAGTGGTGAAATCGACTGAAAAATAATAAAATTTTATTCTTTCAATAAATAAAACTGTGTTCTTTTTTCTTTTCAGAATCAAATTGTTTTAAATAAGTTACGTTTAGTACTATTAACTATTTAGATACACTAAGTACCTGTTAAATGGCTTTACAGAGTACAGATAGAGGACCAAATTCTCAATATTACCATTAATTTATTTTTTGTCTTACCTACAATTCATACTAACTGTAGGAACATAATATAGGTACCTTTTACCCGTCATAATGTAACGACGGCTTGGTACGAACAAGAGGAACACTTCATCCCCCTTTTAAATCCTGACAGAAATAATACAAAATTAAGAATAGCTACTTCAATTTGAAGTCCCCGTAAACGACTGAAATCTGAACTCTAAAACAACAATATAGTATGCAGCATCTAGGTTACTAAATACCTACTTATTGATGCGCAATATAATAATATGCAAAAACTTTCTAAATAGCCCGGTTAATTTACCACGACTTTGTCCAATTATTCTGGATGAGTTGTTCTTATTCTTCAGTAACTATATGGATGACCAGATCAGGGGTGAAATTTAATTTTATGAGCTTTCTTACTAAAAAGAAACCTAAACTTATCAGAAACTCTCTTCGACCTCTCTCTCCAAGATCTCAACTTAGAACTTTACTAACCATCTCAATAATTTAATGCAAACAGCAATAGGTTATACAATGACATACCCAAACAATTTTTGGACACCATCTCTCTTTTGCTGAAGTATGCTTTGTTGGCGGGGCTTTTAGTTTTACCGGTTTAGAACACATAGTTGGCGTTAATCGTTAATTAAAGAAGTTCACATGAATTCGTCTAATGACTTAGTTTTAAGTATTCACTTTAAAAGTAATAAGGTACTCGTTATTTTCTTTAAAATTCTCCAAGTCCAACCCAAGTCTACCCAAATGTAAACACTCGTGAGCATATTAAGCGTCGTCGCATAGGTTGCGGTCGAAATACGCGTTCTTCGCCACGTAGGTACCAACGAACCAACCAGTCAAATCAAAAGATACTGGACTAAGTAAGTCCCCAATAAAATGAGCTGTGAAAGTCAGATCAGCATAACAATGTAAAATATGGTATTCACCAGAATCCGGTGAGACCTCAAGCCGAACCCGATACAGCTTAGGAAATAGTTAGGCAAAAGATGAATAATATCTAAACAACTACGGATTATTTTAGGCGTAAATCAATAAATTACAGTAACACACAATAATACAATTAAGAATAACAGTTTTACAAGGAGATCCATGACCAATGATGAGATAAACTACGAACGAACTTGTCTAAAATAAATTTGTTTAGACTTGTAAGGTCTTTTGAGGCGCAAAAGAACATCAGTATATTAGTACAACATTTATTCTTGAAAAAATTACTTTCTAACTATAATGGTCGTAGGCTCGTACTGTCAGCATTATGAATGCGATGTGTAGCCCGCCCTTATGTTTAGTACGTTTCAATTTCAGTAGAGTACGTCACTGGCGAAGTCACGTGACTGACTCGTCTCCGCCATATTGCATTTGTTCGGTGGCGAGTGATCGTCTACTTTCGCACAATTTGTAATGTTTTAAATGCCATAAATAATATTGTACTTAGAACTGTTCGTGTCTGTTTAGTTCTAAGGTTAATTTTTATTTTAAGTTTGGTTTTAATTCATTTCATGTGTCTGGTGTAATAAATAATATAATTGTAAATTGTTCTGGGTTCCACCATTGAAATAACCAAGTAGTGACCGACTACCAGAAAAGGTTCACCGACAGCGCATTGCATACTGGACTAGGTATTGTATTAGAAATTCTTAGATGATTATCAGCATTTATCAACAAGCTTTATGGTGTTTTTGTTATTATTTTTAAGCCTAATTGAATACCGGCATCAGTTGTTTACTTTAAAACACTGTATGAAACTTTTTCTCTCTTCTCGGGGGGAATATTACAATTACATTCGAGGTGTAAATTTGTGTTCAAAGAGTAGAACGATAAAATTCAAAATAAAAAAATTGGAGCGAAAGTTGTTTGTTGTTCAAAAACCATTGGTAAATGATTGTTTTGATTGACAATAACAGTTGAGCTATTAACATTTCCCGTTTATACGCCTGTTTCTGAATTAGAAAATGTGACCTTTATAGTCATAGTGCATTATGTACACGTAGCTTTAGACAGCTATACCATGGAACCGCCATTTTGATTGCTAGCGCCTTGCCAGGGGGGCGAAGGGCGGGGAGGAGGGGCAGCACTTACTATAAAAAATGTGACGCTCAGAGACTTGGTGTCTCATAATCATGATAGAACTTCTGCTCAATATTGATGGCTTACACTTTTCAGCTGAATATTTGTGACTTGTTTATACAACCCCTGAAGTCCAATACAAAACAAACATAACCTCACTGAATGTTGTTTTGATTTGACAGGTGTTGCTTACATGGAATGTAGATTTAGATCATCATGAATGGCGAAGTAAATGGTACAATGGATAAGCCCATTGAGGCTTCTGTCCCAAGCCCACCGGACAACCTGCAAGATGAAAAGAAAGATGCTTCTGAAGGCTGTGATAATAAAACAACTCTCTGTGAAAATAGCAATAACACTGAGGACAGTAATCATTTAGACAGTGAGAATAGTCAAGGATGTATCACAATCTCTAATCCTGAGAATTCAGAAAATGATATTAGCAATGGCAGTGACAGTCAAAAACATGTCATCAAATTGTCTTCAACAGTGTCTGAGCATGAAAATACCAATAATATCTTTTTGGAAAACAACAGTGGTAACAGTAATGAATCATATCCAGAATCTGTGAACAGTTCACACTCAATGTCTGAGAGCAATGAGCAAATCATTATTCATAACATTGATGAGAAAAGCAAGGATGAATTACCTGTAAGGCAATTTACTACAGGCAAAACCAGCATAACTCACATCACTCGAATAGATGAGGTATGTATATTTTCTGATTATTACTCAATATTGTTTTTACACCCTTATTCCGAAAAACCTAAAGTTGCAACTACTTATCAGGTTCTAAAAACAACAAGCAACTGCTAAATAGTTGCAAGTTTTTATGAATAAGGCCCTAAATGTGTAAATAATATCATTAAAAATATCACTATATCAGAAAATATGACTGACATGATATTTTTATGTCCATGTTTATTTAAGTCTTATAAAAACATAAACAAATATTTCATTAAATTTTATGATGGAATAATACAATTTTTTAATGATAAAATTTAATAATAATGTATTATACTAAATATATACATTAAAAACTTTCACTAATCAAAAAAGGCCTAGTAATCCATCCATACTAAATTATAAATGTTAAAGTAACTCTGTCTGTCTGTGTTACTCTTCACATATAAACCAGTCAAAACACCTAAAGCGCTGCCCCGAGCAAATGACCTTCGGTTAGACGCTTTAACCTTTTTTTAGTTTTTCTTTTTTTTCTATAATTGTAAGTGACATTTAAAAGTAAAATGAGACATGCTCTCACGTCGAGAGCCTACGGTGGCCTGCAGCCTCGCCTCCGCGAGTGTATTTCTGTAGTGAATTTGACCATTTTTAGGAATAAATTGAATTGTAAAATAAATCTTTGGTCTTTTTGAAAAACAAAAACGTATAAAATGTTAAGATTTAGATTCTCCATCAGTTGGTATAAGTTAAATAAAAAAAACACGTGTACTTCACGAAGACATGCAAGGAATAAATTTTGATAGACCATTTTTAGAATAGTTACTACTTAATATTTGCTGCATTAAAAAAGATAATGTCCAGATAAATTAAAGTCAACATATTAGAGAATGATTTGGTAGAACAGTGCATTTGATATGTGTTTTAAATATCGAGTTTATAGCTTAGTAACACACGGCTTTTGCGCATTTTGCTCGGGGGAGCGCCTTAACAAAAATATTGGAAGAGCCCTAGAAGAACCCTAAGCAAATACAAAGGCTGTTTGTAGTATTTTCTTGCATTAATTTTACATGAAACTGTAGATATATCATAAGAAAATGTTTGTGTCTTATTAGAGGCATTAAACTAATTAGTACTTAAGTCCGATTTTCATTTTTGAGACAATGTACCTATCAATACCTGACTAAATAAACATAAATTGTATGGTATTGTAGGTACCTACTTAGAATGAGAACCGGCGTTTTCACTTGACCCTGTGGCTGGTAAGCCAGTGCCGGCTAGTTGGTAATTGTGGCGCGTAAAACTAAAGGGTACGTATAAAGGCTCTTAAAGCTCGATTTACCCCCGAATACGCGCAACGCAACGTAACTTTAAGGCTAGGTACCTACTCACGAAGCAATTTTAAGCCGCGCCCCACGCGGTTGCGAGACCGCAACACTCGTACGAACATGGAGACACGGATCAGGAAATGTAGTCAATAATTTAAACGACGCGATTTTTTACCGCGGCGGGCACTGTTGTTTGCGGGTCCTGCTCCACCGACTTGTAGAATTACGCGGGTTGCAGCTCCCGCTAGCTTGGCGGGCTTCGCCCGCGTGGTCTAGGCTGAGGTCGATCGGCGGGTAAACTCTGTGTTAAGGGGGCGCGCTTACGGCAACAGTGTGCCTTGTGATCATCCTGCCAAGTTTCAGGTGATCATCGCAAACACAGGGATCTCATGAGTTAACAAATTAAAGTACCGTACCGAAACCACGGCAGTCGGTTTAAACCGATTCGTGGGGTTCGAGCCTGAGAGTTCGCTCACTTAAATAGTCTATTAAAGCAGTTAAAGTGTAAGAGACAGCATGAGACTTAATAGCGTCTTTCAACAGAGAGACGTTTCAGTATCCTACCATTTATTACACTACGACACTACCTACATAGTACACTCAGTTTATACACCTATATGTTTGTGTGGGGGAACACGAGTGTATTAACTAAGTGTACGGTGTCTAGTATCGTAGGGTAACTCAAGGTTAAGAGTGCCACATTTTCCGGAAATCAGGGGCCTTATTCTCAACTGCATCTGGTTGTGTTTTAATCAGGAAACTAGACCCTGAGAGAAAATCCGTCAGAAAACGTTCCGTGATCATACCATTATAACTAAAGAAACCAAAGATGTGAATAAATAATGACGTTTTCGAATGTATTCAGCTAACGACGCTGATAACACTATATCGATTATGGATTCTGTTTGGTTCGGGAGAGGCTATTCAGGATCAAGCCGAAACCGAATCGAGTTCGAATCAAAACTAAATCAGTTCGGGAGTATCTCTGCAGAATGTCCGTATACTTATGAAGACGTAGACGTAGGACAGTAGTACAAAAAAAAAAGTTTAATGTTATTTTCACTGACGAAAATATTCATTTTAGTGGATAACTTAACTTTTACTCAGTTTTTACGAAGGTTTAAATTTTGTAGCGAAAATTCCTGATTCCCAACAGTATTAACGATTACTAACAGATAATTTTTAATTTATGGCAGGACCTCGTTCTCGGGATCTCTCTTGTTAGTTGGTAATTTTAGTAAACATTTTTGTGACAAGTTCTAATTTTATGATTTGTCACTCCCAAACTATTTTCACAGAGAATGGTTTCTAACTAAAATTAAAACCTTAAAGATACTAAACTGTAATTCGGAATTTCAAATACTTTAATTTATACTTAGTTGTTAATTTTAACAACGATCATATTTAATAAAATACCTGATAAAATAAAAACACAGACTACTAGAGTCTTTAAAAAGAAAATGACAGATTTGTTGATAAATAAATGTTATTACTCGGTTTGCGATTTTTTAAATGATAAATGTTTAAATTAATTCTGTAATTTTTTGCATCTAATTAATTCAATTTTGACACTATAATTAAACTGATTAAAATGCTATTGACTCTTGACTTGTAATGTTATACAGACTTATAATGGTATATACCTATCGACTGGAATTCTTCCTAATAATTCAAATAATGTTTAGATCTATAATTCTAATAACCATTGATTTAATTTGATATTGTGCTTGTATTGCTTGTTTGTTTTATAAATTTATCTTAAAACTGTTTTGCATGCCATAGTTATGGTAAAAAGTATAAGGATCACTTATTTATGTTATACTAGCTGTGCCTGCAACTTCGTTCGCGTGGATATCGAAGCTTATCAATGAGTCTTTAACCATTCAGGCTGCACACGCGACAGAAGCTTAAAAAATTGAGTAACTTCTCCCGTTTTCCCAACATTTCCCTTCACTGCTCTGCTCCTATTGATTTTAGCGTGATGAAAAGTATACTATAACCTGCCCAGGAGTATGAAGAATAATTGTAGCAAGTTTCGTTAAAATCCGTCGAGTAGTTTTTGTTTCTATAAGGAACATCAGACAGACAGACAAAAATTTTACTGATTGCATTTTTGGCATCAGTATCGATCACTAATCACCCCCTGATAGTTATTTTGAAAATATATTTCATGTACAGAATTGACCTCTCTACAGATTTATTATAAGTATAGATATAGATAACAGCTGAAAATTGTACCTACTTTTTAAGCAAATACTAACTACTATTATTATTATTATTACAAAATGGCGCGAGGCTGTCTCTATATGTGACACTCGCACAAGACGAATCGATTTACGTAAGAATCATCAACATCGGCCCACTGCACTCGTTTGGTGCCTAGATTGCTACAAAGGCATACACAGACTGATTTTTAGATGTCTCACTTTTTTGAGATGACATGACGTAGTATGGACCATCCATTTTCAATAAGAACCGCACCGAGAATGCGTCCGTGCTTCGTCGAACCCTCAAACCTTTACACATGGTAATGCAATTCTCCGATACTAATATCGGCAACATGAGTTGTGAGTGTACTAACCTCTGAGTTTGTATATCGGTTGTTGCTTGGAGACTTAAGTCGAGTATCGGTGACTTGCGTATCCACAGAAACGAAAAGCCAAAATGTCGCATCTTTTAATATTTTTTGTTTTGAAGACAAAACAGAAAACCCTTCAAATGAGGCAGTTTGAGAGGTTTTCTGTCTGTCCCTTGCAAATGCGCATCAGAATTTAATTATCAAAAAGGACATCTTTTTTTTAGTTAGAGTAATTATTTATTTAGATAAAAAATATATTAGATTTAATTCAAATTTTAATTACAATATGTGTTTTTCAGAATTCCGACGAAATCGATTCAGATGATTCGTCAGTTTATGAAGGTGAACCTAGAGCCGAAGATACAGTAAGTATCCATTCAGATTCTGACCAGGATGGAACAGACGATTTATCACAGGAAGGGGTTATATCAATCAAACGTCATAATATTATAATACTGGAAAATGAAGGGTCTTCCAGTGTAAATGAAAACTCTCATGGTTCTCCAAGTCCCGAAGTTCAAGAAATATTAAGTGATAATGATGACTGTATTCTAGCCGATGATAAAAGTAATACAAATGACAGTGATATGAAAATACAATTACGACGTAGCAGCAGAGCTATAAAGCGGAAACGGTATAATGATGATATGGAAAATGGTGACCATGGATCTAACACCGATGATGTCCCAATTAATGCTAATTTTCTTCGCAAATCTAACCCAATCGTCATCAATGATACTAAAGAGTTAGCTGATATGGCTGTAAGACAGATTAAAAACTCTCAATATGATAATGAAAAATCTGAGCCGACTGTTGTAATTATTGACACAATGGCGTCTGCCACTTCGGAGAAATCTATTGCTCCTCGGAAACCTGCGGCAGTCTCCACGGGAACGGAAATAAGTTCACAAAGCTATTATAAAAGCCTTCAACTCCGTGGAACGACTGTCACACCTGTTAAGACTAATGCTTCGACACAGAGCTCGCAGACGCCTCAACCTTCAATATTACCTTCATTGACGGATGACATGTTTGTTGTAGAAGCACCTTCCTTCATAGTACCCTATGTTTACGAAAAACCTTCAATCAAACCATTTCGAGAATTTGTCGATATACTGGGTAAAGAGCTAGATGAAAAGAAAGCCAAAGAAGAGAAAGAGAAGGAACGGAAAGAAAAGGAAAAGAAAGAAAAGGAAAAGAAAGAGAAACAGGCGAAACTAGAAAAAAGCGAGGATGCAGAAGACATGGAAGTGGACACAGTCACGTCACAGGCCGCTAGTGAACCTGCAGCAAGAGATCCCACGGAAGAGAAAAAAAAGAAAAAGAAAGGTATGTTTTAATTTCTGTAAATTTCATCTTTATTAGTTCTAGGGCTTTTCCCCAAGGCATTTAATATGGAACGCAGTTATAGGTAGTTTTGAAATGTTTATTTTTGAATTTTGCTTTAATTCCATGGTTATTTGATAAAATATATTATTTTAGAGAAAAGAAGGCGCGGCGAAGAAGATGATGCATCTTGGGATGGTGAAACCTCCACAGACTCTGATGATGAAATCTTGATGAGTGATGAAGATAAGACTATTATTATTAAAGATAAAGTTGACTCTATTCAACAGCTAAAAGGCGTCGCAGATTTAACTGTAGATAAAGTGTGCTCAACCAAATCTGATAATTATTTTGATTGTTCTCTTGGAAAGTTTTTTATTAATATTGGTTTAAGTCTTGTACAAGAATATGTACAGGGTGATTTATTAAAACAACAAAATCGGAAACTAAATAGAGAAAAGAAACAAGGAGTTAATACAAAAAGTACTGAATCGTCTATTGCTTCACTAATGAAGAATCTAGAATTAAGTAAAGAAACTAACGTACCATACTCATTTCCTCAGAAAAAATGCGAATTTTGTAGTTTTAAGACAGAGTCTAAGTTGGCGATGTCTCACCATTTAGAGACGCCACATATGAAGAATAATGTTTATAAATGTAATTACTGTACATTTGAGATACGCAGCCCTCATGATATATTATTTCATATGGAAGCTGAGCATAATATTAGAGGAAGATTAGAAAGGGCGCCTGCGTATCACCAATGCGCAAATTGTCCTTTCGAGGATAACGGCAAAGGCAAATTGGCTCGCCATCTAATACCATGTGCAAAGAAGTTTAAGCCTGAAATTAATTTGGCCCCACCTCTAGAGTGGGAGCCACCTGCTAAAATACCAAAGGTAATTAAGTACCCATAACTTTCTAATTTATTAATATAGATATAATTGCAAACAAACACAAGTTGCCCCAAACTTCAAAAGGAGTTGTTATGTTTATGACATAATCTTTGCCATAATTTCGTCCTTTCATGTACTGTAAACCATTTCTTGTTCTAATATCACTAATAATCACTATTAAAAATAATTCCAGATACCGAGGTCTCGAAATAACATGCTGGGGTCGTACCAAAACGCGTTCAATCGGAATAGTGTCAGCAACAACGTGGGCCGGCCGTCGATGTACGCGTCGAACGCAATGCCGGGGGTGAGCTCGTCGTACCGGCCGCGCGGCCGCACGCCCTTGACGGTGGCGCCGCGAGCCGTGCCCGTACACGGCGCGCCCGTGCACAGGGGCGGCGTCATGGTCCGGCAAAACGCACCGGTACTCATGTCTTCCAATTATTCGGCTACAGTAAGTTAAACACTGACTCACAGTAGTTCTACTCTTTATAAGCTGCAAAAACACGTTTTCCACCTTAGTGTTGCTTAAAAACATGAAAATCAATATTAAATCGGATGTAAGTGGCTTGTATTTTGTAAACAGACACCACCCAGCCACATCTTGACTCTATTAATTACCTAAAAATTAAAGATATTTTTCTGGTATCTCCCATACACACGTGCTACCCATAAATGTGTTCAATGTAAAACATCAGTCACATTTGTGTCATGTATTACATTTAAATAATTGTGACACCTTAGCTTAGTTATAAGAGAGCTAAAATTTATTTTAAATTATTACAGAACAACGTAAAGCAGAAGTCAGTCCACCAGCCGTCTATATCCATTACCCCTCTACCTCGACAACCCCAGCCTGCCCAGCAGCCGCAACCGTCACATAACTCGAAGAGTACGTTCGTCATCTGCGAGATCTGTGACGGATACATCAAGGACCTTGACCAGTTACGGAATCATATGCAGTGGATACATAAAGTGAAGATCCATCCAAAGATGATCTACAACAGGCCGCCACTAAACTGCCAGAAATGTCAATTTAGGTAAATATTGCATTACCAAAACCAGCAACATTTCATGAATATTGTTATTGATGTAGAAATTCAAGTCATGCAATAACTAGATAATATTGTTTTTCCTTAATTATTATGAGTTAACCGATAAATATAATGCTGTACTAATCACGTAATTATTATGTAAATTAACTCTATACATGTATGTTACAGGTTCTTTACCGATCAAGGGCTTGAGCGACATCTATTGGGATCTCACGGCCTCGTCACCAGCTCAATGCAGGAGGCCGCCAACAAAGGCAAGGATGCGGGCAGGTGTCCCGTGTGTGGAAGGGTAAGAACACTCATTAAATATTTATAATTTACGATAAAATCATTCTCGTTATATCTACAAACAGTTTAGTTACAAAAAAAGTGTTCATGTTGTACGTCGTATTGGTTTATCGATAATTCTCAGATATTCTTTATTGGTTTACTGTCACTAAGTAACATAAATACATGTATTTTCTAGGTGTATCAGTGGAAGCTACTGAATCACGTAGCGAGGGACCACAACCTGACGCTGAAGCCGGCACATCTCTCGTACAAATGCACCGTGTGCACCGCCACGTTCGGCATGTACAAACAGTTCGAGAACCATGTGTACTCAGCCCACAGTGTTGTGGCCAAACGCGTAATGGATAAGAGCAAGAGTGCGCCGCCTATCAAACACACAAGGGAATCTCTGCTGAAGCCACTGAAAATTAACGAAGAGATCACTATAATACCACAGCCGGTAAAGGCGGCGCCGAAATCAGTTGACGACCAAAATTAAGGTATGGAAAATGGGGTCTATTTTTTCTTGTTTTACAAACATGTACCACATTTTGACTGCCGTTGCTCGTAATGTGATGCGCTTAGCGTTTAGATCACATAAAAAAATCAACTTCGTAAACCCAATCTATATCCAAAGCTTGTATAGCCAGATTTCAAGACTAAGCACAGTATGCGAAAGAGATATAAAATATTATAAACAATTTTCTATAATGGCGTTTTCCGAATATAACAAAACACTTTTTGTCTAGGCTGGGTTGCCACTATTAAGACAAATAATTGTATATGGTTGTCCATATCGTCATGACCTGACATGCTTCACATTATTATACATATTTACACAGACCTTGGCTTGTGTACTAATTATAATTTAACTGCTTTAATGCAATAAAAAAACATGCCGCGCTCAATTTGTTATAATTTGTAATTATGCAAAGCGAAAGTCTATCGTCTTATCTCCAGATAACAATACAGAATATATAAAATATAAGCCAAATATTTTTGAAACTGTTAAAAATATATAATAAATATTCAGTATAAAATCCTTTAATCAAAGTCTGCGCACAAGCTAAATGCTTAGATCTCTTTAAAGAATATACACTGATCATTGCATTTCGCAAGTTAAATACATAATTTTAAATTATAGGCTTTAAGCGAATGGGTGATAATATTATTGAGGCGATTGTTTAAGCTTAAGTATAAATATATAAGGCTCGCAATATTAACATGCTATTGAAAGCCTTGTGTTACTTATACCACCGGGTTTATTTGCTGATTAAATTATTAATTATCCAGATTATTTGCAACACATTAAACGAAAAACACATTTAATCAACCAAGCTCGTGCCCTACAGATATAGCGAATTTTGAATCCTGTTTGTTATTTTGTTAGGCCATAATTTAGCTGGTGTTAATGTTTATCACAAATCAATTTGTTTTGGACGAGTAATATTATGCTAATATTTTTTAATAGCAATTTTTCATAATAGCAAGACGATGATTTTTTCAAATAACTAAAAATAGATCTTTGAAAGAATAAAGTCAAGTCCTTTCTGTATTTGATGATGACTTCCGCGTCATTTTTCTTCCATTGCGACAGATTGATAGTTATCTAAAATATATTTAGATTACAGCAATTGCAAATTTTATAAGGCGAATGGCTAACTCTAGTAACTTACTAGCTTTATTTTGCGAATGTGTAAATGTAATTAGCGAAATATATTCATAAAATATTGTATTATAATACTGCTGTAGCCATGAAAGCAACAAAACTGTTGCGAACCTAAAATAACGACAATAGTAGTAAGCCAAGTTTGACATAAATAATTTGTTACAGAAAGCCTCTTCGGACTGCGAACTTGCCGTTGCCTTCGTGCCACAAGATTACGATGATTCCCATTGCCAGGAGCCATGGGACAATCACGACGCACTCTGCTATTAGTGTACATTCCAACTTCGAGTTGACCTAGCTTGATAAAACGCGACTTAGAAATATAGACGTATATTTATTTGGTACACAATAAGTTACAATTCCAGAGTGATTTTAAAAGTTTCACCCTTGTTACGGCGATGTCGGTATTTAGAGTTCCAAAGGAGTATTATACACTGCCCAGGCTTTAAAAGCCAGTGATAACTTATATCATCAATTCGATTACGAAAAGTCGTAGGTTCGATATGGTTTATTGCAAAAAAAATACCATCATTTGTAATTTTTGATGTTGTAAATTTAAGTAACGTAAATTTAATTTTCTTATAAATTGGAATGTACACTAATAACAGGAGTAACATAACTTATATCTATATGCTAAACATACCTCAGCGAATCTTAGATTTATTGTAATTTAATGGAGGATATTATAATGCCATGTTCTGAGATGGGTAAATTAGAGTTAAAATAGGAACTCCTTAATTTATGTGCTAACAAAAAGAAAGTGTTAGGGTTGCGTTATTGCCTTGAAATGTAGAGTCCGTCTATCGTAATAATATTTAACAAAAAATATCTTTTTTGAAAATATAATAACGAGTCAAGAATAACAGAATACCTCTAATGATATACAATAATTTGTCTTGATCAAGCACTTAATAGCTTGAGATTTTAAGTGGGATATTGAATATTAAAATTGTTAATTTGTTGTCAAATGCTTTGTGCGTTCTCAAAGCACAGCTTGATTGTGTACTAGCAACAAATTAAAAAGAAAGTTTACGATCTACATACTATGTAAGTAGATAACGTTAAGTCTGGTTGAGTGTGAATCATTGTGAGTACGACTACGAAACATAGTCCCTGAGTTATGAGCTTAGTTGCATGATTTAAATAATATTGAATGAGTCTGACAAATGTTTACTTGAAGTAAAATATTTAAAGCCCGGTTTCGACTATAGTAACTATTTAATAAATCTGGACTGATTGACTCACAATCAGAAAATTGGGTAGTTTCTTAATATTCGGAGTTTTAAAGAATTTTGGCTAGAATTTGAGATTTAATAATTATTTTGACATGGTTGGTATGGTTGTACTTTTTATATGATTTATTACAAAAAAATTAATTGATTAATTGATTTTAAATTCAAATTCTTATTTTATTTAAATGTTCAGTATTTTAACAAGGAGTAGTCAAATAATTAAATGGAAACTACCAAAATAACGTGCTCGTAACTTTTATATGATTAAAATCACGTATTAAAAAAACAATATTGATTAATTGATTTTAAATTCAAATTCTCATTTTATTTAAATGTTCAGTATTTTAACAAGAAGTAGGGAAATAATTAACTGAGAACTACCAAAATAACGTATCGAGTTAAAACTTACGTATACGTGCAGTCTGTGAGAAGTCAGTTTTTAATAATAAACAGGGAGAAAGCAACAAACGTGTAAAGAAATATTTATTTAATAGCACGATAACAAGGCGTTATAGACAGGGTTATTGGCATTACGTCTTCAATCCGCTATGGGGAGCATGAAGGGGATCGTTTAAAAGGGGCCCTCAAAACTTACTTTCTAACCCAAAATAGCGAAAATTTCGTGTGATTCGACGTGTGTGTTTTTCTTTTTGGGGATTGTAGCTATTTCGCCAATAACCCTGTGTTTCAACATAACCTATACTATAAACCGCACATAATTTAATTATCTTATAACAATTTAAATCATTTTTTCAACATTATTTTAATATATATTAGCTAATAATCTACATGTAATTGAAATAATTTTAATATTGTACATACAAGACAATACTTCTTTTAACTTTTCATGACGTGACCAACCGATGAGAATGTTAAAATGGTTATGGTGAGAATATTTTAAAGGAAACAAAATACCAATAAATAATTGGGATTCTTTAATAGTGCCTATTCAAAATAATTCAAATATAATATTTACCATAGGAGTAGTCTTATTTAATGGACATATTTCACAAGATATTTTTTTTTATTTTATTTTATTTTATTTGGGAAACAAACAATTATACACTACGTAATACACAGAATTAAGAATATGCTCGTTATGTTAAGTGTACAATCCATAACATTTCCACAGATTACTAATAACTATCGTTACAGTGTTCTATATAGCAACAAAGAGATTAAAACATACAAATATATATATGTAGTTTGTAATAATTTGAAATATTCATGCTTATTAAAAGTGGTCCAACATATAATTGCAACCTACAATTCGTCTTTAAAGGCGACAATAATGGTGATTATCAAAGAGCTAAAAACTGTGAGACTTGAACAAAATAAATATTTTTTAAAAGAACCTGTAGAAAGTTCGATAAGATTTTTTTACCGTTGATTTTTCATGACTACTTTTTAATACTGAAAACTAATATAAATTACTTGTTTTATTTTAATTTCCATAACGACGACAAAGTTAACGACGAGAAAGCATTCTGTTTTGTCCTATCTATAGATAGATGGCAAATGAGGTTACATCTTTATTTTGTTTTTTTATTAGTTTTGTTAATTTGATGTCAGAGATATATCTACCAAACTTTTTCATTGTAGTTTATTAAATTTGCTGAGATGTACAATGTTACCGACAATGTGTAAATATAAATAGACGTAAAAAAAGGTCTTGGAACGATTCCAAGTTATAATTTGTAAAGTAACAAAGGGATGAAAGTAAAAAGCTATTTTAAGTCATGGTTCCTTTTTTTGCATATGTTTTTAAATCTGATAAATCATTATATTTGTTTTAGTTTCAGTAGAAATACGTTCTGCTTATTTTGGCTTATGTATGTATGCATGCACATTAAGAAAAGATTTTTAAAAAGCCTAATTGATACAAATGCACAATTTTTATCAATAAGTTAATTTGATTCAACAACGTGTTCGTTTAGATTGGATCGATAAGCACATTCAAATTTAGTTTTACATTGGTGGTAACATACAGCAAATTGTCTCTAGTATTCATGACAGGATAATTTTCAGATGATTTTCGACCACACAGAATTATGTTTCTGGAAAATATACTGTAAGTCAGTGTGATTGTATGACCTGACGCTAATAGCAATAGCTGCTGTGCAATACGAAGCCCTGATTCTCTTAATGGGGTTGTATTTGTTGCGTCTGAATTGAGTGCGTCGAAATACCACATGAGTGTTTTAGGATAGCACATTCCTAATTGAATTTAGAATTCTATCGTTGTAGTAATATCGGAGGTGCGTGGTAAATATTTATTATTTAAACATAGGTTGTTTATTTACATTTTAGTTAAATTGGAAGTAACATAATGACTTAAAGATTTATTTTCTGCAAACATTTGTTTTGAACTTGATTTAACTTTGATTTGACATGATTGCAATTAGCAGAACTTAATTATTTAGGTTTTGTCGATTATAATATACAACACGATCATGACTTGAAAGTTTTGTATCATTTTGTTATCTTGTAAATAACAGGTATCATTTAAGTATTTGTAATAAAGATACCTTACCATTATGGATGTTTTAATTAACTGTGTTTCCTACTTGTTCGTTTGTTAGAAAAAGATGGTTAACCAAATTAATTAGTCGTCGGGGGTGCTGATGTGTAAGTAAAATTGACGTAAGTACGAAATACTCACAATAATTATTTTAATATACTTACTTAGTAGCAGATTTGTATTAGTGAGGTAGATAATAGGTAAATTCTTAAATGTAGACGTGTAACGTTCAGACGAAGAAGTGTCGAATAAACTATGTAGTATTTGTTACCATTACCACGCCATTACCAAGTAAAACAGACTGCTATCATAATTATACATATAAGTGATAGATCAACGACAGCAATGTACTGCAACTCGCATGATATTTCTCGCCTCGTCAATTAGCGTTAAAAAAGGTAAGTGTTGTTATGGCCTAGCGGGTTACAACCTCGGATACACGGTAACTGCTACGAACCCTGGCAACCTGTAGTTGCATTGTACCATTTTGGGTCGGGTCGGTCGGCCTCGTCTAGTTTTCTTTGGATCAGAATACTATTCCTATCAGTAGGTATCCATTGGTGAGACTGGGTGGTGGTTGTCATATTAACGATTATCCAGAATCAAGTGTAGTGTAAGTACTAGACTTACACTACAAGTGTAGGTGTTCTTAATACTAAGTATTACCTAAGGGTAAGAAATTCTGTTGGGAAAATGTGTGGATCCCGTGGATGTTGCAATTTGTCAGTCTAATAAGTAAACTAATATCGATATAATAATGTAGCACGCAATCTCTGTTATATTGGGGCGTGTCAGGCACCGTAGATTAATACAGGCCTTTTGTCCCTATTAGTCGACGTACATGCGCAGAACGCAGGTAGTTTTTAATAAAGCAACGCAGGTAGATTGATTAGTCCAGTGTGTATGTATGGGTAAGTATGAAGGTAGTAGTTACACCTACCTAATGCTTAAATATAATGTAGGTACCAACTTAAGTATATATTTTATATTTACTTGTTTTCACATTATTACGGGATATTTGTAAGTATTGTTCGTTTAGTAATTTTTTTTTTTCATAATCTTTTAAGTGTCCCACTGCTGGGCAAAGGTCTCCCTCGACTGACTCCAGACATTTCTGTCTTGAGCCACATGACACCAATCACTTAAGAAGCGATAGATGTCATCCCGCCACCGTCTCCTCGGCCTGCCTCGTCTGCGAGTTCCTGCATGCATCAGGGGTCCACTCGGTTGCTATTTTTGCCCACCTGTCCGGAGTCATACGGCAAACGTGTCCAGCCCAGCTCCACTTCAATTTGGCTGTTTGAACTCCTACATCTGCGATTTGCGTTTTGGAACGTAGAATGGTGTTTCGCACGCAATCAGTTCTCCTCACCCCCAAAATACTGCGCTCCATTGCTCTTTGGCAAACCTTAAGTTTGGTCTTCTGCTGTTCGGTCAAAGACCAGGTTTGGGAGCCGTAGGTAAGGACGGGCAGGATACACATGTCGACAAGTTTGCGCTTTATATTCTACTTCAAGTAATATTCTACGTTTATTTTAATCTGTTATCAAACAATCCCATAATAATTTCTAGGCTAGAATTGAAGTCTATAAGACGCATAGGATGACGAACCAGGGTGCGTGCAATAGATATTTTTATTTAATAAAAAAAACTAGTCTAATGTAGTTCCTACTTTGATACAATTTTTTAACATTATTTAGGTAGGTTGATTTTAAAACTGCTCTTGCTCGCGATCTATATTCATTTATGCATGAGCTGATTATGAAAATAGATGATTAAGTAGACACTATCATTACCTATAAAACCTTTCAGTTCATTATTTTATAATTCAATAGAGATCGTCGAATTGATGAAGGTATTAGCATGAAGGAATGAAGGAAATAGTATTAACACAGCTTTGTCTTCGCGGGCGCGCTTGGAGGGGCCGTGGTAGAGGCAGCAGGAGACGTCAGTCAATGGCAGTAACATGTGGTGGCTGGTAGTGTTGTGGCAGTACCTGCTCTTTGTCGAGGGCATGCACATAATGCCCGAGCGGCATTATGGGCCAGCTAGTGAGGTATGTACGGACAAATCAATTTATTCTAGTATAATCGCCTGAAACAAAATGTGTTTGCATAATAATTTTATTGGTCCCAAATAAACCGACTGAATTCCGAGCACTAAATTGTACGAAAATTTCCTATTATACCAAATAAGTTAATTGCAAGTCGTTGAACCGCTAAGCTGACAGACAAGTTATTTTACGATCACGTTAATAACTGCCGACAAGTGATATTGATGATAAATCATCGTTATTAAGTGGTTATTATCGGTGCATATATTAGCTAATGTAATTTAATTTAGTTAACGTTAATTTTACGGATCTCTTCAAAATTCAACAGTGAGTTGCACCACCAAGATATGCCTCAGTGATAGTAGGTAGATTAGATGGGTAGTTTAGATCTACCTAGGTCCTTTTCAAATAAAACCTTTGATGCCCGAAGGTATGATTAATACTACTTCTAAATATATTTAAATTTAATCTAACACAATAGTGTTAGATTAAGTTAATAAACTAGTGTCGGTTAGTTAGCAGTTAACCACGCGTGAAATTAACACATTTAAAATAAAATTCCATATACGTACCTGCTTACTTTCTTCCTGATTTTGTTCCGTTATAATTATTAATGTCATGCCTGCCAGTCATTGCATACGAAGTTTTTCTTTGTAATTACAGTAATATTGCATACAAGCGAACTTTATATTTGCGACAAAAATGCATTGTTTTATACGCCTAAAGCGAGTTAATGAACTTCAAGCGCATGATATTTAAACTAACGCAATTAATTTACGTATTTCTATCGACAAGGTATGTTACTGTTATCCGATTATTCCATTCAACGTTTTTATTTCAGGTGAGCTGCATTGAATATGGGACATTGAATCGTGATAGAATTGGAAGAATGTTAAAAGAAGGTAAAAATAACATATTTATAAGGAGCAAGGTACCTGAACTTAGCAATTAAATATTTTAAGGGACAACATTTTTCAACGCCTGGTAATTTTATCCGACGAAATATATTGAATTTTTAAAAGTTCTTCAATACGAAATCTGTCCGACGTGAATTTACTCTCTCGAATAAAAAATATCTGGCGTTGTGAAAATCGGGTCTAAATATGTTTACGTTCGATAATTTTATCAATCTCAATTTTGTAGGATGGCGTTCCCAGAATCCTATTATATTGAAAAAAATTATGAAACGCTCGGCCACTGTACCAGTACAGTTTACGCTCAATATGGAACCGATGTCGCGACGAGTGGATAATATTATTGACAATATAATACCGCGAAGTGAACACTTGTTAAAAGAACATGCCAAATTAGTGCAAGATATTAACAGTCTGCGCCAAGTGGTGTTTATCACTCCGTTTGTAGAAGAGAATAAGGATTACGACGACTCTATTTTTCACGAAATAATTGAGACTTCTAGCACGACACCCAGGCCTTCGTCGCTGAGACCATTTATAAGCTCGACGAGATCACCAACGAGTTCGAATAAAGGAAGTTCAATACCGATCATATTACTGGGGGGCGCAAGTCAGCGGCAGGTTGTCAGGAGTCAGCCCATCAACTTTGCCAAGCCCACAGTCAGCTTGGTAGGAACAACCATCTCTCCTCTAATTAAACATCCTTATCCGTTCGTGATGCACACACCTCAGCGGAAACCGATTAAAATCTGCATGTCGTCCGTACCATCCATGTTTTCTTCAACGAAACGACCGCCTACGTTTTGGGATCGACTCATAGATTACTTTATACCGAGCCGTAGTTTAGGTAGATAAGTTACCTAGATTAATCAATATTTGTGTTAGGGTTAATGAAGCTTAAGAATATTTTAATAGTGATATTAATTTTATTTGCCCTAGATATGTTTGTGTAATCCTAATATAGTATTGTTCTGTATGACTAAACTTAGATATTAGCTGCAGTTGTAGTTGTCAGCTATCGTTATACGGAAGGCGTGTTTCCCGAGCGATACTTAACATTACCGCGTACTTAATGCTAGTTCAGTAGATGCTTAAGCGTATCACTTAGTATATGAGTACGTTTCATGCGTGCATCGATGCCACAGATCGCGTGTGCTACCTCTAATTACGAGCGCCGATTATGTATTGTCTTCTTTTTACACTTTTACGCGTCGGAATGGAAAAGTTGAACGTCTTATGTGTTATGACAAAATAAGAATTTTTCTTTGTGGCTTATGTCATTAGTTCTTGTTGTGTGCTAGTAGATTCCCGGTGAGAACTTTTCATGAATTGTGTGACGAGTTACGTCGCGACGTCTTTTTAGCTCTCTATAACAATTTAAGTGTATTGACATGAGTTCTCGTTTAACTGCTGAACGAATTAACTCATTATGTTGCAATTCTTGTACATATTGAAAGCATAATTTTTAAATGTCCAAAGAGTTTAAGACGTCTGGTATAATATTTTGTTACCAATAAATTATTTGTATTTACAGTTCCTATCGTGTCTCATTTAAGCTATCCTTATTTGTTTATTGTCTAAAGCCACACACGTTACCTTGATCTTTATCATTCTATAATATTATTAACATCTACGGTCCTACGGCCTACCTGTGCCTTCAAATTCAATGTACAGCAAATCGGAAATATTGTGTCACAGTAGGTATATCAATGTCCTGAAGGATAAGTAGGTAAATTCTCTTCTTAGCAATATTTAAGAACTGTAACAGCTTCTTATATCTAAGTAAATAAAACAACAATGCTAAAATCAATCGACTTTATTTCTGTTTACAACTTATTACTTACTACAATAGTAAATCTTAACAGCATACCTTATTGTTTTGGCGGAGTAATGTGCTCTCATGAAGACATTGTTACTAAGAACAACAAACTTATGTGACGATGCGCAGTGAAAGCGACTTATTGTATACACCTTTATAAGATTGTTCACACGCTATTTAAGGTATATGGTGCAAATTAATTAGGACAGTAAAATGTATTTTACTGTCACTGATTAATAAAGCCATTTTTTGCGCATTGTAATTAAATACCAGCTTTCATTTAATAATTTCATTTAAATTAAAATGTATGAGCCTTAAAATTAAACTTAAAACTAACAAATTAACATATAAGAATATTAAATTCTGAAATAATACTGACATTATTATTTGTGCATTTAATTCAATCGTATTGTTCTTGTTCGTAAACATTCCAAAAAAGATAATTTAAATAAAATATGGGAAATCTTATAAGGATAATGATTATTACGTAGTTACAATATTTGTCTTAACAAATAGTTCACGTGCCGATAGGCAAATAATTTGATAAATTGTTCATTGATAACTCTAATTACAGGAAGTGATGTTATTTTAACCTTCCAACCTACTTATGATATGTTTTGAGTTAGATAAAGTTTAAGAACTAAATTATATTGCGTTATTGTAAGGCAATAAATAATTTAGTTATTATCTTTATCGCTTTAACTGTCTATTACTTTTTATACTTAAGACAAAACTTGTGTTGGTATGGCAAACTGGTAGGTATTGTATTTTGAATAATAAAAGTATTTCAAGATTTAATAAGTAAGTAGGAAAATTACTGTTGACATTAATAACCTTTTAATTTTAATTTTGAGGTACTTATCAAACATCACTTCAACACTATGAATAATATATCGGTTAGTAAATACCCTCCTCTGGTCTCAAATGTTACAATCAAAGTATAAATTTATTGAATTTTCGGCTCCGTGAATCCCAAAAAGCCCTAATATAAAGTCAAATAGTGTAATAAACGTGCTTATTACCTTTGATCTTTAACACATACGGTTGAGCATTGAGCATGAGCATATGAAGTCACTGGGCGCGAGAGGGGGACGGTGAAACTAAGTTACAGGTACAGGCAGTAATACACTTACCACTGTATACATGACATAAGTTATATAGGGTATTGAGCCAAAATGTTATACACTGACTCTACAACCGATGAACTCTTCACCCCTTTTGGATAGATGTTACTTTTCGGTAACACCCTTTACCTATGTGTAAATGTTGTATAGTGATTTAAAAAAAAACAAAAGGAACCATGATCGTGTGACGTAAAAGAATGGGCTTATACAGAAAGATCTTCCTCGTTTGTTACAAACAGGCTATGTTGTTATGCTTACCTACATCTTAGGTACTTGGTTTTACACTTCATGATTTCATTTATAATTATTTAGCAAAAACTTGGCACTTCCATAAAAAGACAATATAGACACCTATATTGTTAAAATTATCATATTCGAGAAATTATTTTAGCTTACAATTCCATTTAAACTATAATATAGTATAAGAAATAAAACCCATACAAACTCTTACAAAAGAGTGTTAGATTTTCAACATCTAATGCGGGCAAATGGGTAAGTTGACGACGAAGAAAACGTTCATTTCTATAAGGGCGGCTAGAACTAAGTAGCCGATGTATATGAGGGCGCAGGTGACGCCGATCTTCCAGTCCAGTTGGAACTTGTTGAGGAGCAGGCATCCGTACAAAGCGAATAAAGTCGATAATAGGGAAATGGCACTGTAGGATAACCCGCTTGAATTTATTGTTACCTAGAAATTGAAGAAAAATGTAATATTTTTCTTATGTTAATTAAAATAATAAATAAATAAATGCGGACAACATCACATACATTGCTCTGAACCCAAAGTAAGTAGCTAAAGCACTTGTGTTATGGAATTCAGAAACAACACACAGACCCAGATGTAGGAAAGTTGGTTTCTACATTGACCTGTCCGGGGATAGAACCCGGAACCTCAGACCTAGCGACACCTTGAAAACCGGTGCGTAGTGTGCGTACGCCACTAGACCACGGAGGTCATCACAGAAAAATAAGTAAATATCCATTCCGCGAGGTTCATATTAGTAAACCTCGCTACCTACGTGTACATTGGCCCATCTAAACTTTTCACAACACGACTTATATTTCCAAGTCAATAATGAATTCACTTAGAGAAGGCAGCTTTTACTTTAAGCAAATCGGCTTTACCTGCAGACTTCTTAACTTTGTTGGAATAGTTACTCAAGGTTTAATTAAAGAGGACTACAGGCAGCCTTTGTTAACTTCGTCTTAATTAGTTGGAAATCCAATTTGCTTCGATGTTAGTACTAAGTTTGGTAGACAGGTAGTTCAAACGAAGAATTCTCTTATAAAGCAGTGGTTTTATTTTAGGTGATATAAGGAAAATGTGATCTTACCCAGTGATTGCCTGGAACGGAAGGGTACGCCAGAGACTTGATTAGCCAGGGGAGTCCCAAGCAGAGCAGAATGTCGAAGGTGTTCGATCCAATGGAGTTGCTAATACCCATTGTGCCGTGCCCTTAAAACATAAATGATTTTCCAAACAAACTGAAGTTATATTATGTAGGTATTTAACTATAAGTTACATTCAGGAATACATCACTGTTTTTCTATATCCGATCGTCATTCGTTTTTTCATTCGTACTTAAGAAATGCATTACCTAATTGGGAAATACTTCAAATAATATTTAACAGCATACCTTGCACAGTAACCAAGACGCTGGAGACGGCTTCTGGCAGACTGGTGCCGGCAGCCAGGATAGTCAGACCTGTTATACTGTCGGGCACGTTCAGAGTATCACCTAGAACATCATAGACGTGATATGGTTATTCAATGCTTAAACTAGCTGTGCGGTGCGGTTTCGCATGAAAAGTTACCTATAAAAAAGTTTTAATAGTATTCTGTTATTCGGGGCGCAGATCAACAAGTCAAAGATCATGAAAATTGGTGCACCGTTCTTGAGTTGTAAATAGTGTAACTTACTCGACTTTACCTAATATGAAAAAATATTTATCTCGACGGTGTTCCAGAACGGTTTAGTACACTTTTTGCTATTTTTTCTAAGTACCTACAATTATAATTTAGTTGAACCATTACTATGCAGTTGCTAGACCTTACTAAAATTATAAATTTACGTTGTACGACCTAGTAAACATATATAATGCAGCTACTAATTTATGAATCTGTGCATACATACCTACCATTGACAATCAAATAATACCAATCAATTCGCGAGGCAAATGTACAAAGCTAAGCAATTAGCATTTGCAGCACACTATTCAGGCTTGCAACCATGTTAATTAGGTTTAATTGTTACCTTAATAGAGAGTAGATTAGTGATAATCATTCCAGATTTGCTGAGAATCTAGATGTTAATTATGTAAGAGATGTTATTGCTATATCTATATTATTATGTTACAAATGAGAAATTAGACCTTAAACGAAATAAATATCGCCGTCTCTTAAAACCATTGAATAGTACCTATCTAAAGACAATAAAACTTTAAAATTACCTCTATGATTAACAATTTTATATTAATATGAAAGAAAAAAGGTTTGCCCGACAATTATTAAAAATTAATTAGATATGCGGACAGACACACACGACAAGCTTATAAAATCTTTATTTTTTGGGGTTAAAAATAATTTTCTTCCGTTTTTTTTATGATAACATAACAGGTACTTACTAGGCTTACTACTCTATTTCGCTATAGCACAGGCCTTAAAGTAAAAAAGGTTAAAGTGTAAAAATTTTCAGCCTTAAACAATTAATACATGCGGACAACATCGCATTCATTGCTCTGAACCCAAAGCTACCTTGAAACCCCATGCGTACGTCACTCGACCACGGAGGTCTTCAGAAGACAATATTTTCAAGAAGTATAAATTTTCATACCAAGTACGGTGATCATCCAGGCCACTAAATACGAGACGCCTCCAATCCAGGTGATGCACATGATGAAGGTGAGCGGGTAGAAGCTGGGGCGGCGGCGGCAGTCGGGGATGGTGGCCCACAGCACCAGACTGATTGGCCACGTGAACACCCACAGCAACTTCTTCCATGCGGTGACCTTCTCGCCCGGCCATGACCAGAGGGAGTTGATGCTTGAATCTGAGTTTGATAAACATGTTAGTAAACACATCAAAACGTATAATTTTTGCTTTTGATACTGGAAAATCTTTATGAATTTCTTACTCATTAGGTGAGGAAGGGGAGAGGTTGGGATATTAACGGACTAATCCGACAGAGTAGGTACTACCCTCCTATTGCCCGTGATTTTTAAAGAAAACTGGCTATCAAGGTATAAAAAGGTGACAACCTTTTTTTAAATACCTATTCATCCAAAGACACACTGAATAGAAATTTCGCGCGACGTGACGTCTTTATATTTTATTGATTTGATAACTGAAAACGTGCGAGAAAAGAAAATATTAAGAAAAACTGTTTTTTTTTATTACATGCCTTGTTTTCATGTCTATTACAGTGATAAGTTTCTAAAGTCTGGTCTATATACCTTATTATATAAACTTAATTATTTAGGACGACCTTAATTATTATGTAACTCCAACCAACATACGTTAGTTATGCTAGCCTATTGTTTTATCCAACTATTCCTCGAATCTCTAGGAAAGTGTGCGAGTTAAGAGACTCACATCTAATTAGTTCTTATATAATAATTAGCTACAAAGTATACCCATGCACTAAGTATCACGTCGTTCAGAAAATCCGTAGTAAATCAATATTGGACCAGACACTTTTCCTATTTTTTGCTGAGCATGTGTAATTGTGCATCGTATTATAAACGACAATTATATCGGACAACACAATTACAAAGTGCAACATAACAGCCTGAAATCTAAGGATTTATGAAGTAATTAATCAATATCAATCAAGTTCGGTTTCAGTTACTTGTTTTAGTTACAATGCTGTATTGGTATAATATTTTGTGACAAAGCGTGTGGCATCAGGCGATCGCTCGATTATCGAAGTCAATGGAAGTTACGTCGGATATTTATTAAATAGTTTCTAGAAGTTGCTTCGTACCTGAATCTGTGGAGTCGTGTCTTTTGATATTTGTTCCTGTCTCCACATCGTTGTGTTGCACAGAGTGGCTCATGCGACGAGCAGCATCCAATATGTGGCTTTTTTCTGTAAATTAATAATTATTGACAATGTAAAATTCTTTACCTATAAGAACATTCTCTCTTGCTAAGTACCTATCGGTGGTGGTGGCTACTTCTCCCCCTTTTACTGCGGCGTATTTATTTTGTTCTAAAAATAGTTTTTGAACAAAGAAGTTCTTATATACATTGTTGGCTTACCATTTGCTAGTAATGGTGTTATTTCGGTGTATGCCTTTGGTTTCTTGAAGGAACAGCATCCGCTCTTAAAGAAGGATCCTATACGGCCATTGAATACCATTGCTGAAAAGATAATAACGTACATAATTATGGTGATACAACTCACAAACAAAATTCTGTTTAAAGATGTACTATGGTGCAAGGTGCAAGGACATAGAACACCAGACATAAATTATATTTGGCTTAATAATGGAATACTTATAGCATGGATTAATATAGTTTCGAGACAGACGAGTACAGAGAATAGATTTGTTCCCGTTTCCCTTGACAGGTATCTATTGTTTGCAACTTTAGCAACTGTTTTGATTCAACAACTTCTTTGAAAATATAATGCTAGAATTGTCTAGAAGAAGATTTAGAAGTATTAACTTATAAACGTGAAGTTAAATATAGATTACGAGTATTAAAAAGTTATTGCTGCATAGTGCATATAGCTTAACGTGTTTAATTAATAATTCAATGTAACTGTTGTAAATCTGCGCAAGAAACGCAATGCCATAAACATATCGTTTGCAAGTCATAAAATCAAGTAGACGCACAGTTATTCAAATACAACCTAATTGTAACGAGCGTCTGTCGGAAGTGAATTAAAACAATACATATAATTTACCTAATATGTAGAGAGTGTACATTAGCACAAGGAGGAGGGCTTCGTGCCAATAAATCACGTCGTCGAGTAGCGTGAGAATGAGTGTGACTACCGCGATGGCGTACATCACGCAATCCCGGGACACCGACCACCAGTCCAGCTCCACCACCTGTAACGTAGCCGGTAATCTATCAATGCATAGTACATATTGACGGGCCTGTTGGTCTAGTGGTTAGTGACCCTGACTGCTATACCGGAGGTCGTGGGTTCGATTCCCACCCAGGACAAATGTTTGTGTGATGAGCACGATCATTTGTTCTGGTTGTCTGGGTGTAATTTATCTATAATATGTATGTATTTAGAAATATATAAGTATGTTTATCAGTTGTCTGGTTACCATAACACAAGCTCTGCTTAGCTTGGGATCAGATAACCGTGAGTGAGTTGTCCCGGAATATTATTATTATTATTATTATATCCATAATTATATTGAAATAACCCTACTTTTTACGGATTTTGCCCGTGACCTTGATACCTGCAAAGGTGTCGAAACGTCGGGACCTAAAATCAAAATAAACCGCGACAAAATCCGTAAAAAGTAGTTTTATTTCAATGTCTAACATTCGCGTCAACCTAAGAAACCAATACATAATTATATTGTCATACAAAAGTAAGTATCACACTCTGTCTGGTTTTGATAACACTTTGTATGAAGTAAGGTTGAATTCTAAGGAAGATGTCTGGAATGGCTACTTTTCGCATCGATGACAGACCAGTCCGACTAAGCTTTTCCCACATTTGCCAGTTTTAAATAAAGAGTAAAGCCATTGCATCATACTAATTTTACAAAAGCGAAAATAACTGACTGTCTGTTTCGCGTTTACGACTAAATCACATAGCTACATTTGTGTATGTGAAGAAAGTATATAGCTATAGCCGATATCCGTCGTGGACAAACATTTTTGAGTTCGGCAAATGTTCGTTCCTTCACCGTGAGTTCTTAGCGTGTGTAATTTGATTTTTCGTCTAACCCCTGCGACTCGTATTAAATTCCTTAAGTCGGAAGTCGTTTTCCCGAATTTGAATTTGATTATAGTTCGTTGAAATAGTTTTATTTCAGTGTGAGTCGCGGAAATCTCAAGAAAAAATCACTAAAGAAGTGTTCTCCTTTATCAGTAGTGTGTAGAAAACTACTTGTACCATATGTGTACCTACTACAAAGGAGTATATATTTGCCATTCATCGGGTATTCACCTCTTACGACTCGCAACCGACACTGGCGAGGACTAATCTGTTAATAAATTGATATGTAGATCATACGTGAACTTAGTTCACTCAACCTAACCTAAAAAACCCACAGACTTTCATCTTAATATCCACTATAAATTTTTTTTTAACTCAAATATTTTAATTTAGGCAAAAAGTTTAATCCCTACGTTCTACAATCAAAGATTTAAGAAATCTCATGTGTACTCACTAAAAAGGTCTTGTATTGAAACATTCCTCATTTCGAAATTACAAGGTTACCGAACATAACGAGGTTCTGTTGTCATGTGAAAATCAATAATATTCCTCGCTGGCAACTATTTACGTAACAATGTTATAGAACGGTAGGAAATGAACATTTACAAGGAAAATAGAACTAGACATTGACTTATTATACTATACATATTGTAACGTATTTGTTTCTTACTATCACTGTTAAATAAATAACGCGATGGCTCCGTTTCCTCATACAAGGTTTTCTAGTTCACTACTTTGTAGTTATTTGTATGTACACAATGCACCTATATAATGTGTAATTAATAATTGCATTCACTCGTGTCAGAGCAGGGTATTAAGAGATAAATGATAAGAACCTAAGTTAAACGTCTGCTAATTATAACAAATAAAATGCATTTACACGTGCTGCCATAAAACTGGTGACGTAACGAATAACATTGCTGCTATAACTACTATCAAAGAGTAGTTTCCGCAAATCTTTAAATTGTTTGACACTAATTAAAAGCGTAACCCGTGAATTATGTTAGTAGATTAAGAGTGTTAATAAAGACTAATTAACGGGTCAAATGTTGAACAGTTATTACGTAAAATTGTAAAGCTGTTGTTATGTCTGCAGGATAAAAATTATGATCGTAGTGACATTAATTTAACGAGAGTTAAGACGAAGTTGAGCGCTATTATTTTAGTATTAAAAATGACTTTCTAAGAACGCTATTTGAATGCCAATTATTCGTGAAGGTATAAGGTTGCTCTTAATTTCAATATGATGTAGCATTTAGTAGCGACTTAGTGATTTTATCCTTTTGTTTCAGATTTTCACTCTAAATGGCGAAATGTTATAACTGAATCAGTAACGCTTTGAAAGGTATAACAGAATTCTAAAGAAAGAAAAAGTTTATTGTCCAACAGACATTTGTGTTTCAACTTAAACAAATATGAATTATTAAAAAAAATCTTCCTGAATTGGTTGTTGAGCCTAGGTTACCGACATAATCTAACATAATTTCAAGCTGTTTAGTCCATTTAGGCTGTTCTGTACACCAGATTTACCACATAGTCAAGTTCGTGTATCAAAAAATATAGAAAAGCGTAACGAACCTTGCCAGCAACGAGCGCGCAGCAGGCGGGCACAGCTAGCACGTTGAACACGGCTGAGCCGACCACAGCGCCGACGCCGAGGTCCCCTTCAGTCACGAAGGTGCCGACGCAGTTGATGAACAGCTCGGGGCTGGAGCTCGCAGCCGCCATGAATGTAGCGCCAGCTATGTCCATTCCAATGTCCAGACCTATAAAATAAATTCGTTTTTAGATCAAGTAGCCATTCTTTGCCTTTACAGTATTTTTCTTGCTGATAATTAGGTACATAACACTCAAATCTTTAATCAACCAAAAAAACTTTAATCTTTTCACACTGAGATTGATCAGAAAGAGGTGTAAGTGAAATTCATTTATTTTAACAATAATTTCGAAGACTATTTTTCTGTAATAGAAATGCATTTACGAAGTGCACCAGACAGCCTTTAAAGAAAAAACTAATTTGTCTGCGTCACTTAATAGAACATCATATTTTTAAAGCTTAGCGATTTTTGTTGTAAGCGGTTTTATTATGATTTTTTTTTGCTTTGGTTATTCCCAATAAGACTTATGAGCTTCCATATTCTTTGAATTAAAATAGATATTATTTTCGGTTTACACAGTGCATTTCTACCATTACAGCCAATTTAATTTGTAGCCAAGAACTTTTGTATTCGCAACATTTCAAGAGTATTTAAAGAGGGCAATATTGCAATCACTTCTATAATCCGAAGCGACACGAGCTCATTATATTATAAGCTCCTCCCTTGTCGTCGGGAAGGTAAATTGAGGATTATTTTTTATTTTAAATATGTATAAAGTGGAAGGCGGGCCGTCTCGTTGCGAGACGCGACGTATCGATCCGTACAAGTTTAATGCTTCTTTTTCTATTTACGGAACCCGTACCTTAGCTTTGATTAAATTTTCACTTTGTAGTAAACTCAAAGAGGGGAAATAATATTCTTCAGGAGCGCAATATTACAGTTCAGTGGCCCTTGTGAACATGATAGACCCGGGCGTATTGAAGATATTTTCAGTACATTTTAGTTTAAGTTATTAAAAGTTTAAGGTGTTGTAGTGGGTGGCCATCTATTTATGAAGCTGAATAATTATTTCATCTTCTTGTTTCTATTTCGTGAAATTTTAGTTTAAAAGACCTCTGTATTCTGAGGACTTAGGTATCCCCTGTATATAATACATTTTATACATTATATATATACATTATATACAACGCTATATTTAGCGTTAACCATAAAAATGCGCATGAATTCGTTACACAATAACATAATAATATATTATAACTTCGACTCATCTATGCATCTCGGAATAGCATTTCCGTTCTTGGACTATATAAAAAGTAGGGAGGAATATAAAATTGTCTCAAAAGATATGTTACGTAGCGTCTTTGTGTTTTACATGCGATTGTTCTGCCGAGTCCTGACCTACTCCGCAGCGAAATGTTTGCGAGTTTCTTTTTCAGGGGAACTAAGTGTTTCCGGAATAGAAAAGCTTTGTCTTCAAAGATATAGTTTAATAAAAAAAGACCTTTTCTACAGGAAGTGATTACAAGTAGTACAAACAAAATTACAATGGGAGTTGGAGACAAAATTATAAAATTATGTAAAGAAACTTGGAAATAGTACGGAGGCAATTTAATCCTATTATGATTCTTACCTAGCAAACGTAATTCAAACAGAATTAAGGCAACTGTTCTAGAATGTCCTAGAAACTGACCATAAACTCTAGATCCTCAATGAAAAGATTGACACCATTTAGTATTATTTGACATGTAATTTGAACGTGACATATAAGGTAGGTTTGACGTGGACTTCGAGCGTGATTATCCTCTTCCACCTTAATTGATCTGGAAACAACGACACGTACGGAACACGCGAGGAAACGAAATATACCTACTTATCTAACTCATTCAGAAGGATGTTGTGATGAATGATTTTAAGTGAACGGAGCAGCGGTTGCCGTGGGTTCTCCCTCGTTTGGTAGGTATAACAACGTTTCGTCGAAAATCGTTTCGCCTAATTTCAGTTAACACAAAGTCATTTCGTCGAATTATTCATTTGATCGAATAATCAATTGGTCGAATTTTATTTGGCATAATATATAATTATTTTTTTTTCTTTGACATAATGTAATTTCACCGAATTTTCAATTGCACTAATGTCATTTTACTGAATTTTCAATTGCACTAATGTCATTTCACCGAATTTTCAAATGCACTACTTAATATCATTTCACCGAATTTTCAAATGCACTAATTTTATTTAGACTAATGTTTTCTGCATTACATTACACCAATTGAATATTACATACCAACATCTACCAGCTGGTAGATTTAATATGTAGAAGACGCATATCAATACTGCGAGACGTTTAAAAACTGATCCAATTTTCATGCGTCTCATTATGTGAGTGAAAGAAGCACATCATACAGAATGTGCAACACAGAAAGTGATAGAAATAGATGAAACCGATTTTTATTGCCTGATATTACTGTTATACCTTGTACGATATCTACCTCATTTTTGCATGTACATATCTTTGACATGCAAATACCATTGAATGACATCAGATTTAAACTTAAAAGGGCCGGTACGAAGTTAAATAAGGTCGAGGTATGTACCTACTCAAGAGATAAGTCCTGATGCAGGTTGTATGCGTTTAAATGTGTAAAGGGATTTTTTTACAGACCTACACGAAAACTTAAGTAGTTTGAAACAAAGTGAGTCCTAAACCGCAGATTTTTACAAATAAAAACACCATTAAAGAAAGTTTTACCTAAACACACTCGAGACAAAAAAGATGCTTTTGTTATATACCGTATTTTATTAAAAGGTACATAGTTTTATTTATCAAATTTTTATAACTGTAAAAGCAGTGGTAATTAAGGAGGGTTCTAAAGGAAAAAAAAAAATAAGGGACATGTATGATCGTCTTTAGTTGCAGTAGACAGTTTTATAAAATAATATTATGTATAATGCATTCCTAATGCAATGTGTGTACTGAAAACTGTATGGAATTATACAAATTGATATTTAAAAGAATTCGTTGCTCTCTGTATCATCTTTACAGTATTAAACATTAATTCAGGAACAAACGGAAGAATATTGAAGCTTAGCGCGCAGGTCATCAACAATACATATATCTTCTTTATATATAAAATTCTCGTGTCACAATGTTAGTTACCATACTCCTCTGAAACGGCTTGACCCATTTTTATGAAATTTTATATTATTATGCATATTCAGTAGGTCTGAGAATCGGCTACTAGGTATCTATTTTTCATATCCCAAAGTGGTAGTAGGTAGGTAGTAGGCAGGTGCTAGGTAGAAAAAATTGCATTGCAACGCATGCCGGGGTACAGCTAGTATACATATATATACTATTAAAACATCCATTCGCGTAGCGGGCAACAGCTAGCCCAATAAATATTCAATAGCCTTTTGTCATATACTCTAAAGCATCAGAACCTCTTTAACATTAATTAAATATTAATTAAACTACAAATGTACACTCACGCTCGCATATCATCTCGATGGCTGGCACGAAGTACTGCTCACAGACGGTACCCAGCAATAGGAAAAAATATATCGCCAATACGCAGTGTATGAAAATGTAGCCCTGGAAAATAAAATACGTCAACGAAAATGATACTAAAATATGTGTTTATATGCAATCTCAAAACGCACAAACAGCTGTTACATACGTAATGGGTGTCATGTAATTCAATTTATGTATGTTAATAAACATAGACAATATGCATAGCTATTATTGCTTTTTGAAATTAGGGGAAAATACTTTGCTTTAAGGCAGAGTGTAGTCCGAAAGATAACATTAATCCAATTATAATCAAAATCTATTATATTGACAAACATACTGTAATTGCAATAATACTCATCTTAACAATTTTTATCGTTTTGAAGAAATATGACAATTGTTGGCAAGTATAGTAAGTATAGTATTAAGGGTATTAAAATATATTCAGGTCATTGTAAATTAATTATCTTCGTATCAGCTTACAGACAAAAATAAATTAATTCTTACATGTTGCCTTTGATATCTAGAAAGGCCATCCGAAGGGAATTCCAATATGGCTGCATGAGTGCAGTTCAGGTTCGCCCGCTCGACCACTCCGAGCAGTTTACGTGACACAAAAGGTTCGTTACCTGAATACCACAAAACATTATAATAACACAACTTATCACACAATTATTCAACCAACTGAACCTATTTACCTGATGCCACATCAAAACTTTCCTGTCCAGTATTATCACTAAGAAATAATAAATAAAACGAGGGTATCCCCAAAAACAAAATCACTCTTATGATTGTGGTTTCTTTGTAGCACTTAAACCGTCTAGTCCTTATTAACATGTTTGCCATTTATAAATAACTAAATAAAACAATTAAAACCTAATTATTATAAACACGCGGTTTCCGTTATATTTAAAACTGAATATAAATGTAATAAAGCGCAATATATGTGACTTCGGTGTCAAACAGTTTAAATATCGAACAGTTGATGGTAAGTGTTGAATCTCGTGTGGATGTACTTAGTTAGGTAAACATAGACGTGTAGTTGCACCAGTAGTCGGAAAGTAACTGCATACGGTGATTTGTTACGGCCCTTGATGAAAATAAATGATTTATCAATAACATATTACTATTACTAATAATGTAGGTACTCTGTACACATTCGTATCATTCTTATCGATGTCAATGTAAATAAAATAGGCTCTTTTGATGACTACATCTAATCTATAGCTAGATTATTTTATATTTCTTTGCATGCATGTGGTAATGTTAATTAGATTACTTTTATAAGTATGTACCTTCAGGCGGCAGTGCTGTCAATATTAGAAGAGAAAACAGTGTACAATGTAGGTAGCTGTAACGTTACAAAGTTACTTTTATGCCTTGAGCACGTAACATCTATAAACTTATTACATTTACTAAGCGTATGTTGGAGTATTCAAACATGAGTATTTTCTGTATGTGTTCAAGAACTTATAGAAAGTACTTCTATTTCAGTAGAGGATTAATTTCATAACAAACAGGGCTAAGTTGCAAACTTTGCAGACTTTGATTTCATTCAACTTGTCAGAACTCGTTTAGCACAAAGAAAGGGGATTGGAATTAAAAATACTTGAAAGTGAACAAGTTTTATGAATGAGTATATTCTTATTATATAAGATGTAGCCTTGAAGTATTTACTTGGACGAGAATTCATAAGATGCTTAATTAACAGCTGTTGTTTAGGATGAATACTTTTAATTGAACGTTAGGTAAAGAAAGCAGTCCAGCTCTAATAAGGTTGACTCGAAGAAAAAGTCAAGTATTAAGTCCACCTTCGTGCTACAATTTGCAAAAAATAGTAAATTAATAATATCATGTTCAAAATTATTAATACCTACATTATTGATGCTCACAGCTGATTAGTGAATGTTGTTCGTGAATGTTTTAAGTAGACAATCTAATCAGAAACAGTAATTGCATTAAAATATTAAGATATGGATTACGCTAATCGACTTTCATGTTTTCTTGTATTGTTATACGGGGATAAATAAAACAATATTTATAAATGAAATTTTATCTACGATTCTATTTGTTATGAGATGATTTCCGATGATTTTTAGGGTTCCGTACCTCAAAAGGAAAAAACGGAACCGTCCGTCCGTCTGTCAAGACCGTTTTTCTCAGGAATGCGTGGACGTATTAAACTGAAATTTATATCTAATACTCAAGTTTACTGTCCCTTGGAGCTGTGAAAAAAACAATCTTCTAAGCCAAAGCAATCAAAAGATACAGCCGTTTATGCCGCAAAATTCGGTAAATTTTCGAAACTCACACCGGAATCAAAACCTACAGGGTACTTTCCGTGAAGTTAGAATCTTGATATATGATAAGAACTTCATAGATATACCATTTTGGAATCCTCGTTACAAACCCTTTAATTTGATACCCATATTTTTTTTTATTAAACCAACATATTTTTTTTATTTAACCAACTTGTATGTTTGATTGTGTCAATTTTTTTCTAGCAATAACTATGCTCGTATTTTTTTAAGTAAACATTATCTTAATTTGTATTTAGATTTATCAGCATTAGGGTACAAATTTTAATAAAAAAAAACATACTTTTCTCCCTAATGTTGAATAAAAAAATACTGGCTGAAATGCCGCAAAATAAAAAAGTAATATAATTGTCTGTTCTTCGTTAATGAGCTTGCTAAAACTCTTATCTTCTGTTTCAGACTTTCAGACGTTTCCTGCAGAACAAAATTATTCATTCGACCAGACACACAAGGAACTATGACTGCCAACAACAATCAATACTATAATGCAAACATATTTACACCAGCACCAGTGGCTGGGGAGCCTATCACCGAAACAACGGATTTTGACGAACCTTCCTTGTTAGACGAACTTGAAATATATCCAGATAGAATATTAGAGAAAACTTTAGCTGTACTTAACCCATTCCATGGCCAATTAAAAGCTGATGATGCAAACTTTTTATTAAGAGATACCGACATTGCGGGGCCAATAGCATTCTGTTTAGCATTTGCAGTATGCCTGTTTCTTTCAGGTAAAACAGCTTACTTAGGATATGTTTACAGCCTTTCTGTTATGTCAGTAATTTTGATGTATCGTTTGCTAGCATTTATGAGCCGCACTGAAGGTGTTTTTACTGTACTGAGTGTTGCCAGTGTTTTAGGATACTGTATGTTACCTATGGTTGTTTTGGCGGGGCTTGGCATTTTCATCTCTCTTGAAGGATCTTGGGGGTTAAGCTTATCAGCCATTGCAGTTATCTGGTCAGCTCTCTCTGCTAGCAGACTTTTTGTTACTATGTCTGGTGATGCTGAACAAAGACCACTTATTGCCTATCCTTGTGCCTTAGTAAATGGTGTGTTTGCTCTGTTAGTACTCTTTTAAATACAGAAAAAGGCATCAACAATAAAACATGTTTTAGGTTTTTAAACACATTGTATTCAATTGTTATTAACTTATTAACGTAATATTAAATATGTAGGGGAGCGAGGGGCTAGTTGTAACAGTTTTAATTAAAACTAATATATCTTGAGATCTATTGATTAAATTTCTACTAAATAAAGAAGGATGGATACTGTAACTCTTCCTCTACCAAATCAAGTAAAAATAATACCATAACTATTGGTCATTATTTTACAATCAATTATTTTCTAGAAGAAGTGCGGTGTTACGACTTACCTCGTGCTTGGGGCAAGTTGTAACGTCTACCGCGGCAAGTAGTAATGACAAAAAAAACGACAATAATACCTCTTATCAATTATTCTTTGTTTATTTTTAACAAAATTGACATCTTTCTAAAGTAAGTATTATGTAATTCTTATCAAAAATCAACTCAAATAAACTTTTTTAGTAATCAACATTAAAAAATGAAGTAATTAACAGTTTTATTTAGTTAAACACTACTTATAATCATCATGGCACTTTTAAATCACAGTAAGTAATAAAATTATTAATATCTAAGGTATGCTTCGTAATTATCTCTTCTTAATAGCTATCTAACAAAGTATTATACATATGTAAGAATCAACATTTGGTGGGTTTCATTATAATTAAATTCAGTCTTCATCTGAGCTACAATTAATGCAAATAAAAGATATAATGTCTCCTGTAACACATCCTACATGTGCCCACATCTTACAAATGATACACTCTATCCAATTTTCTTTCTTTGTACCTGTGTAAGCTTCACGACATACCAGACAATACCACTCTTCTGCTTCAGATTCTGAATCTGAACATAAAATCTTTTTTTTAGCTCTGCCCCCTTCAGTTTTATTATTTGTTGATTTACCTTTGGCATTTCCCTTCCCCTTTCCTTTTCCTTAAATTTTGTCATCTTTTTTCTGTTTTTTCTTCATCTTTTTCTCATATTCACACCGCATTGGTAAGCTAGTTTCCTTACTTCTGTAGGAAGTAGTCCAAAATATATATATCTGCGCACTTGAGTAGGTAGGAAGCTATCTTACCTTCCTCTTCTGCAGTAAATACTTGTCTAGGCTTAATATAACCAACTCTTAATCTTTCATTATTCTTCTTTTTCTTTATGTATATATAAAGAGAGACGTGACATAATCTGAAAATCTGACTAGCTTTCCGAATACTGCATTTTTTTCTAAAACTTCAGCTGCCGCTAACTTGTACACTTCTTGGCTTTGTGTTGCCCGCTCTGACTTTCTTTTATACAACCTCATTCTAAAACAAAGGACAAAAGTAGGTATCTACATCATAACTTGAGGCATGTTGTAACACGTTACAACAAGCCCCGGGATTTTGTTACAACTAACCCTATGGTATGATTTTTAACATTAATCAAGATAACAATTTAAACAATTTAGCAATCATAAAAACTGTTACACATTATCAGAGATAGATAAATTTGAATGGAAATAAGATATAGAAAATTTGAAATTAGTCGATATTAAAAACGCAAACCGAAATTTTACGACAGTACAATTTTATATTACCTGGCAAAAATGAAGTGCGTGCACACTTCCGCTCACTGCGCCGGCGGGCGAAACACTGGCTATGGCAACATGATGCGGCGCGGTTTAAAGGTTAAATCGAGTCAAAGAAATACGTTAATAGCGTTTAAGATCCTAGTGAAAAGAGCCTGTTACTACTTACCTCTGTTACAACAAGCCCCTCGCTCCCCTATATATAAAAATACCATGCTGATAATTAAATTAATTTCCATCTTAGTTTAATGAAATATTAGGTTACTTTTATATTGTGCAAGTCAGAAATGTTTTTTATTCATAAATAGTATAAGGTAATAATATTCTGCTGTTAAATGTAATGTAATGTTTCTTAATTGCTGTACCTACTGCTATCTTACTATAACTTTTAACTTTATAGCCAACTAAAAATTATGTTCTCTTCATTTCTAAGAATTTCTATTGATTTAAAATAAATTAGATCATAACTTGTACATTATTGCAAATAAAACTTAACTAAAATAAACCCAGAAATGTTTTTAATTAATAAACTATAATTCACTATGCATTACATTCTATTGTATAATGTAGGTCGGTCACTGAAGAAGTTCTGTACAGATAAAGGAAAAATTGCGAAAACCGTAGATTTTTAGTTATGTCATAAAATAAAAAATATTTTTGAAAATTTTAAAGTTGCTACTTCTTTTCTCATGAACTCAGAGGTATTAAATTGAAATTCATACCAAATACTATATGTCTATAATACCTTTAAGCTGTAACAAAATCAAATTTTTATGTCAATGCAATCAAAAGAAATAGCAATTTAAGCCGCATATTTTCAAACTCGCAACTACTCGCGGGAATCAAAACCTAAAGGGTACTTCCAGTCGATCTAGAATCTTGAAATTTGGCATGAAGCAATGCTTAATATTAATAGCACATACCTTAAAGGAAAAATTCGGAAAACCTTAAATTTTTTGTTACATCACATATTTTTTCACCTACTGTTGTTTATCTAGTCTATGGTACGGAACCCTACGTGCGCGAGTCCGACTCGCACTTGGCCGGTTTTTCTTAGAAGAAAGCTACGTAACTGCCTTATAGGAATAGATGAAAGTGCGGGCGATGCCGCGGGTAGAAGCTATATTAGATGTAAATGAAAATAATATATTGCACAGTGCAAAGGGCAATAGCCCTTTGCAGTGTGCGTTGCCCCAGCGGAAAAAGTTCGAATTTCATAATTTGAGTTTAACAGATTTTCAGCGTATGACGTCGTGTAATTGTGTATGGTAAGTAAAAATTTGTGTATCCAACCATTAGGGAGTTATTCATCTAAAACTGTTTTTATGAACAAACGGAACATTTTTTATCCCATGGACGTAGAAGAAAAGAAATAGGTTCAAAAATTAGTGTTTGTCGTGAAGTAATTGTGTATGTCTAAATGAAATTTGTGTGTCATTAAACTGCGAAGATATTCAAGTTTCCGCTGCGACAACGTTTGGCCATTTGCTAGATTTCATATTAAACGCTTTTATATATATATATTGGCCACAGCATCCTTGCAGATGATGGTTGCAGCGCTTGTGGGTTCATAAGTTATTTCTGCAGAGTCTCCGGTGGCTGTAAAGCCCTATAGCTGCACGACATTTTTTGCCGCATCTGTCGCAGGTGAAGCGCTTTTATAGAGAGCTGTAGATTTGTACATACGTTGTTTTGAATTAGTTTATAATGTTTGTGAAACAGATTTAAAAAAAAAAACAAGCTTTCAAAAGTTATACATGTAAACGTACAATAAGGTTATTAGGTCCTAGTACTTAAAGTATGCACTTTAGGATCTAGTTTATAACTTTTATACATACCTTGTAAGATTCTGCAACGTCTTGCCAAATATCATTGATGTACTTACTCTTAGCAATTAATGAGTTATGGGATAATTTACAATGAGTAGACCACTGTTTTATAAGGGACGTTTTATTTATTAAGGGACGAATTCCATGTTGGGATTTTCTTTACTCTACGGCGGAGCCGAAAGGAAGGGTTATGTTTTTTCAAATAATCTACCCTAACGAATATCAAAATATTAGTTTTTACACTATTTCTTTTATCAAGTATGTAACGTTAGGAATACTAGCTACATTATCAAAAACACATCTAAAAACATATTTAATACCAACACATACAACATTAACTAGATCCGTCCTAGATATTTTCTAGATGCACACTGATAAACAAAATAATCTCTTTCAAGGCTGTAGGTACAATAAAATTAAAGTAAACAAATAATCTTACTGTTAACTGTAGTAAAAATATTCCATTAGAATTATAATCCGTGGATTAAAATGTAAACACTCGAAACAGGTAAGTTTCCACTGTTTGCTCGGACGATCAAGACATCATGTAGTACACATGAGTACACGTAAATACACGGAGCCTATCAATAACAAACATCGATATAGATACGATGTCGACTGAGACGAGCCCGTGTACTCTGGGCTTGCTTAAGTACACATCCCTCGATCATGACCAAACAGCTACCGTAGACAAGTGACATTTATAGCGTTAAAGGTGATCAATGACGTTATATGGTGGTAGGAATCGCTAATCGCTCAAATGTATGGAGGTAGCTTGATATGTCACAGACCTTAGAATTGTCACTTCCATAAATTTGAGCGATGCGATCAGCGTTTATGATTTAAAAATGTTGTTTGTCGAGGCCAAAAAAATACTATTTACAAAAATTCCTTAAATTCATTGCGCTCAGTAATTTTAGATATTTTGGTGTTGTGTAAGTTGCTGAAAACAAATACCTTAGAAAAGGCCAGACAGAAAACCAGTAGACTAAACAGAACGAAATCAGTTTTATTTTCCTTTCATAGGACTTTTACCTTTCGTGTAGCTTAATCTATACTAATATTATAAAGCTGAAGAGTTTGTTTGTTTGTTTGTTTGGTTGAACGCGCTAATCTCAGAAACTATTGGTTCGATTTGAAAAAATCTTTTTGTGTTAGATAGTCCATTTATCGAGGAAGGCTTTAGGGTATATAACATCACGCTGCAACTAATAGGAGCGAAGCAGCAGTGAAAAATGTTGCAAAAACTGGGAAAACGATTCATTTTTGAAGGCTTCCGATGCGTGCGCTACGTAAACGGTTAGAGTTACCTAAAAATATGTAAGAATGAATTGTTCCTCTTTAAATGATCTAAAAAAATGTCCGCGACGGTATATGTCTATCTTTTAAGATTGACTCACTATAAACTTTTTTAAGGTAATCAATTTTGGTCGAAATTAATGCATTATTACCAATTATTGGCTAGAGTTTTATCAACATAATATTAACTAAAATTATAATCTACGCAGAAATACTTTTTTTTTTGTTTTTAGACTTCTTCATCGCGATCATAATAACAGAAATTAAGGCGGACGAAGTCGCGGGCAACAGCTAGTTATTTATAAAATATCTAAACATGTGTCTGCTTGAATTTTTGAATATGTTATATAAGTACGTGTAGCTCAATTAACAATTGTGACTCACGATCAATAAATTTTAGCTAAATTTGAATGGAAGTCCTTTAGTAGTAAAAACCAATCATCACTCAAAACAGTTTTAAATTGCTAACGGTAATTGATGTAAGATTACAACTAGTAGGAAGTGAACGTTTATCAATTCAGGAAATAGCATGAAAGCCGCTAATAATAGTGACTGTTGACATCCCTTTCAGGTACCTATTTACATTACTATAACTACCTAGTAGATATCCTTCGTTTTAATGGTGGCTAATGAGACTAGGAAGTTTAGAAAGTCCACAAAAATGTAAAAAAAATGACAAAGTATACAAGTTACTCCGACATAAGCAATTCTAATGTTAAGATAATCAATGAAAACTTGAAACATCAGATCCTAACCTGATGATCATGGGAGCATTTGGAATGTATAACTTTCCAAATAAAAACGGATTTTCCAATTTGTTCTAGGCGACTGGTTAAAACCCTTTTCTTCTTGTTGAATATAGGTAGCTACTACAAATATTTGTTTTTGTTAATCCAGTTTCCAAGAAATTGACAGTACTCATGAATTCATTAAGTTGAATTTAGTTGAGATTTATAATCAGAAATGACTACTTATTATTAAACATAGTTTCTATTTTACAAATTAAAACGTACATAGTTATTAAGGAGCGTATAAGAGAATTTTCCCTTTTCCTATCTCCAACTTCAAACATTGACTATTGACATAATGATTGATGCAGTTATCAACATCTACGCATGAGTAGATACTGTGATGTAAGTCTATCTAATTATTTTCTTGTTTAAAACTAAACTAAGTAAAGGTAAGTGCGATCCAAATTGTAGAAGAGACAACTTCATGGTTTAGCCGACCATTTCTGCCTTATCACGAAATGGCTCAAAATATGCCGAGGAGCAAATGACGGGGTTTTTGAGCTTTACTAAAATATGAAACATCTCGACTGCGTTATTCGAGCATGGGCAAGTAGCATGTAAATTGTTGTACATCGTTGATCTGTTTTTTAACGATCTTTGTTTCCTCTACACCTACATAGGTGCAATATTGTCGTGTGAGTCACATCCATGATAGCCCCTTAACTATGTTCGTGCTCAAATCTTTTAATTAAGTCTAATTGTAAAAGTCGCGTGCCGACTATGTGGCGTCTCAAGAAGGGCTTGTAAATTGACGCTTGACCCCACGGATTATTCAAATCAAAGCTCAATGAGCCCGAGAGCTCCGTAAATGTTGTTATTGTATGACTTCTTTGTCGGTAATATCAAGTTTCAACGAGTTCAGAATGAACTATGAAAACCAATAAGTTGTTGGACTGCATCAATCAATAAATAATGACGATGACATAAATGGTCTAATGAATATTGAGATGATCTAATGAGGGATAAGATAGATAGTTATCATAAATTGTTTAAATATAATTTTAAGAAACATATTTCGGCTTAATGATAGATTAAATATAAGTAGTATTAGAATATCGGCAAGTATCGTGCTTGGAGACGTGGTCGCAGCACAATGCTCGCGCAGGGAGTCACTCCCGCACTGCGCCCGAGCGCCGGTCGACGTACGTGTATTGTATGGAAATAAATAATTGGCCCCCGTATTCTTCTTTTGACGAGCTCTCCGGCGGGTCCATTATGTCCGTTTGAGCGTGAGCGGCGGCATTCGGACGCCAGTGGCGACGTCCTCGGTCGCTTGCGTCGCGCTCCACACGAAACTACACCAATATGAATACCTCGGATCGAGGTACGAGTCCCATGTCTTACTTTTATTGAAGGCCTGCAGCGAGGAGTTCCATACATTTATAGCGACCTGGAGATACAGTCGTCGAGTTGCAGATCCTGGTAAAGTGCGCGTACCATCATAGAAAGGTTATGTAGAAAGAGGTCGGAAGTGCGTCCAATTCCCGTTGAACGGCTAGGTCACTCAAGAAGTGAATGGAGTGGCGATGAAGATTACATCAATGATTCAAGTGTTGAAAGTGAATGTAGTGCCGGTGGAAGCTGCGCGAGCGCGCCGGCCGCCCTGACCTGCCGCCACATCGCCTTGTAAGTATGGAAGAGCGCGGTCCTGCCATGGCTACTCGATCTCCAGGTACGAACATTGCTTTAACAAACTATTCATATCATATAGATCATTTCCCAAAATCGTATTACAAGGTGACAAAAAAAAACAAAGAATATGTATTGACCAATTAACTTCTTGCAAATTCAGTAAACGTTTATTTCAGGCCATTCGTTAGAGATGAGTTTTCAACATTTATTCGACATAAAACTATTTCACCTGTAACTTTGATAGAATCTATTGACAAAATTGTCGAAATACGGGCGTGGCTCTATGCTCACCCGATTGCTATTAGTCTTTCTGTAAACGAATTAGTGTTGATTATAGCTCAACAACACGAGAGTACCTAGCAACCGCACCTTGTTTTACTACAAGCCGACGTCCATTGTAACGATCTAATCAAACGAGGACTGACCTGCCTCAATAATGACAACATTCATAAACAAATAAAATGCTGCTAGTAGTATCCTATCAATGGCGATTTTTGTCATCGTTCCTGATTAGTATAAGAAGAAAAATTGTAGTACTACCATAAAATTGAGTACACCCTGTTTCTTTTATACTTCGATCGGAAAAATATGGAAATTCTGAGAATTAATAAACCGTGGGCAGTAAATAATTGTTTCTGATCGATATATATTTTTAGCGTCTGTTCCATTATGGTGTTCGAGTGCTCGATGCACATAATCATAATTGTGGTAGAAGTTAACCCACTTGTCATAATATGGGTTGAGAGTAAGTTGCTCGCCGTTGAAAGAGACTTGTTTATCTCCATGATGAATGATGTAGTACAAGCGATGATTTGATTAGGTAAACTCGATATTATAGCTATTTGCCGCAGTTAGGCCATCGGTCTTAAGTTGGAAGGGGGAGGCATGAGCTCCGACTCGGCGCCTCATCCGGTCGCTCCTCGCGCAAATTGTCAATTGGCCGTCGTCCACTCAGGGCTGTCAGCGAACAAGGTTGATTTCGGCTGTCTTCACGTGACCTGTTTCTGAGATCGTCCGAAATCGCAAGTACTTCCGATTCATTTTCCTCTACCAAAGAAGTAGACGAAAATAAGAAAATCGGAATAATAGAACAGCTTCAGTCACCAATTTTTAAGGCCTATATCATCATGGTTCGGTAAACAATTAAAGGAAAAACATAATCAAGCTTTAATATTAGGAATCATTATGGTTTAAGGGTTCAAGAAACGATGTACATTTGATAACCATTTCATTCTTTAGGTCGTTGAGCAATAGTAAGAGCAAGGGATCGAAAGACGACTTATGCGTCGCTAATGCGGACTTCCTGCCATCTTTGATCTGTCAATTTCCTTCATAATGCACTCGCTGGATGCGAGAGTTTAAACGAACGAGTCATGACATGCACAATTTGGCACGAAGGCAAACGCCTGTGTCACGACAACATAATAAGCGGAACGAGACGTATTTTCTGAAATCAGTTAATTCGGTTAAACAAGTTAGTGCAGCAGTAATTTGAGACAATTTGCTCACGATTGGCTTGTTGACTTTGCTATTTGAAGGAGCCGTTTTTAGAGTGGCACAGGATGTGCGTTTGTTAATCAAGCACGCCATAGCACGCCGCTCCGCGGTAGGTACGTGTTCGTGCCGTCTCAATGGTCACTGCTCTAATATGAAAATTGAATGGCTTGCTGGAAGATACGTAACTTAAATCAATACTACCGAGTTACTACTTTGCGGTTACGTTCAACTTACAATTGTATTGAGAGATTTGCTTAAAACACTCGTAACATTAATTAATTGCATTAACACTTTTAACGACAAAATAATCTTAGAGTTGTTAATGCGAAGGTCTTCGGGAAACACTTAAAGCTAGTGCACTTATAATTTAAAGTACCTACATTACATTACATTTACAACTATTTAGTTATGTGCCTACTAGTGTAATATTACGTCAGGTAGTATTGGTAATCAGGAATGGCCATATCCTAAAGTTTTTCTGTGACAAAGACCTTAAGATATTTTAAGGAACTTAGGTAACACAGTAGGTATACTAGTTGATAGGAGTCGTAAAGGAAGATGGGAGTCTGGTGGTCACCATCCATCGATCCCTACCGCTTTTACGTAGGCTTGAAGTTTTTCTGAAGATTTAATCATCTGCCAACCACCCAGTACTTTCTTAGTAGGTACTAAGTAGGTGGGTATATAAATAGCGTGAGACGATTGACTTTTCTAATAAATAAAAAATGAATAAGAAATGAAGTAGCTACCTACTAGTCTTAGTAGTATTTATAATAATTCATCCTCTCCTACTTCATCAGTCATCCTCCGTTAGATATTGAAGAAAACGGTCAAATTCTGCATTTTGGTTATGAAAATCTAGGTATTATAGTATGTATTAGTTGTTGTAGCTAACACAGAAATACACACTCTACGAAAATTTTGACTCTTTACTTAATACGGCCCGTCGACATATAGACTGCCGGACGGAAAGATAGCGGAGACTCAATAACAGGGTCCCATCCACCCTAAAATAGCTAGACAAAAGTTTGTCCTTGAGGAAAAGTTCCACTCCTAAAATTACATGCCCAATATTTGCCGTCATCAATTTACATGACGGACAAGAAAAACGTTTCATTTTTCATTTATCATCCCTATTAGAGTAACATGAAAGATGCCAAGATTGATCGAGCTCACCATCCAAAATAGGTATTGGATTACCTCCAGACAGAAAATGGCTGGATAAATAGATATTATTTTTGACTTTCCTAGAACCGTCTACGTTTTTCTTTTTTTGTCCACTAATTGTTATTCTATTTAGACAAGATACACCTACTCAGGTAATTAAAGTAAATCCAGACGTGTATGTACTTGTCAGGGCCTGTCTAGAATACATGCCCCCTTTTTTTTGTTCTTTGTCTGGTAGCAGAAAGTACTTCGAACGGTCGTCAGTTCCATACGAAGCCCAAATCTATCCACCTGTGTGTATGCTTTAGATATTTTCTTATTTTAAATAATAAGAATAAATGCTGTTTTTTCTATAAATAACATTGATTACACCTTAATCTAAAAACTGATTCAAAGTAACTGATAGAGTCATTTTAAATTAGTTGAAATCAATAACAACAAAATATTAGGATTTACCAAATCGCTGAATCAATTTGGGAAAAGGAGTTTTTGAGTAGTTAGGTACATAAAAATATAGAAATAAAGATTCGGACTATACATAAACTCATTTTATAAAGTTAGTTAAAGTACAAGAAAATTTATCCCAATTTCCTCAAAGATCTATATATAGGACGTATCTATTTAGGATTTGTATTCATTATTTACTCAACAACTTAATTAGAAATAGATTATCTCTATATTAAAGAACTCATAGTAGATAATTTGGTTCATCTTGTTGGAAGGCGGAGAATATTTGTGGAGGCGGTAAAGTTACAGACAATTTTCGTACACACCAATCTCTTCTATTTTTGTAACAAAATCAATACATTATCACAGTTTATTTTCGTCCATCACTTGTTGTTTTCAAATATAAAATCAAACATAGAGGGCGCGGAGATTAATCAAAAGGTCCTAGATCATGTCCCTTTAAACATCCAGTCAGTCGACCGAACGTATTCTATTAACAATTAGGTATTCTGCAGAATGGGTTCGTATTACCAATTATATTTAATTAAAAAACGATATCTGTTATAGATCCCTAAATATGGTACGTAACGTTGGGTGACCGAGCTTGGACCCAAGCCACGCTGCCGATCCGATTTGGTGGGCTAGGTGTGCGTAAAGTTTCCAGTTTAGGCTTAACAGCATTTTTGTCTTCGGTCCACAGCACTGAAAAGTTGACCAGGCAAATCTTAGGGTCTTCTCTGGTTGATTGTCAGATTCTGTGCATGACTGAGGCAGTAAATAGTTGGGAATTGTCCTGCCCGAGCACAGATCTACCCGAGCAACGTTCTTCTCTGAGGCAGTGGGACGAGCCGCTTTGCAGTTTGATACGGAAAGAATTAATTATACGTCAATCAACACTGCAGAGCGCGCGCGTCTCCTGGCTGTGGGAGAATGAGAATCGGGCCTCTGGTTACAGGCACTTCCGTCAACCACTCTTGGTAAGATTTTGGATGACAATACTTTCCGGCTCGCTATCAGGTATTAGGTATATCATTGTTGTCAATGCGGTGAAACAGTCGATTGCCTCGGTCACCATGGCCTGTCCTGCAGCAGGAGCGCAGGGCGTATATCCCGTCACGCAAATATTAATGACATTATTCGTCGTGCTCTTGTCACTGCCGGTGTACCAGCTGTTTTGGAACCCAATGGTTTTGTGCGCAGCGATGGTAAGAGACCTGAGTACCACGTATGTCATTGTTGCCTTGGAAATTAGGTCGGCCTTTGGTGTGGGACGCAACGTGCGTCGACACCCTTGCGCCATCAAACGTTCTAAGTTCGGCGGCCTCTCCTGGCGCTGCTGCTGGAGCTGCGGAGAGCCATAAGCGGCGAAAGTATAATAACCTAATGGGTAATTATATTTTCGAGCCGTTTGGGGTTGAAACGCTCGGGTCATGGGGTCAGAGTGCACGAAATCTTTTTAAAGAACTGTCAAAACGTTTGGTAGTCTCTACTCGTGATCAGAGAGCTGGTTTGTTCCTATAAAATAATATAAACTATATAAACTATTTTAAAATGATTCAACAGTTTATTCAAAATTCTAACAGTTTCATGTATCTCTTTATATACCTACTAACAATTTTGTTTTCTAGGTAATTAATAAAAAAAGTTCAGAAATTCCAAATAATTTTACTTTACATTCTAACAAGATTTAGGTGTATGTAAAATGCTGCTGTGTGTAAGATGTACTGCCGTAATTTGTGTATAGTATTCGTTATATGACCCCCTGTTTAGTTTCAGAGGGCTACCTTCGCAACTGCACGCCGCCTGCCATCGATGACTTCCCGGCCGGGCTGTTCACGGAGCAGCAGCGGCAGCATGGCGCCATCGTACTCCATGCTTTCATCTCCATCTATCTCTTTCTCGCACTCGCTGTGGTCTGCGACAAATTCTTCGTACCAGCCGTTGAGAAGATATGCCATGGTACGTATTTTGAACGCAATAACTGTAATCTTCGTTTGAAGCCATTTTCACAATCGTGATTAGGATAGCCAGTGTGTTCTCCAATCTTGGAATTACTATTTCTTCACAAGTATTGGCCGATGCATTGAGGGGTTTGCTATAAGGTTGATGTGTCGGTCTGTGTGTCTGCTTGTGAATCGTAGCTGTTCAACGAGTGGACCGATTATGAGGCGTTTTTTTAGTTTAAAAGCTGACGTGACCGAGATTGTTCTTAGCCATAATTTATGATGACCGATTAAGTATTTACAAAGTAATGAACAATTTTAGAAAATTCGTCGGGATTTTCTTAATTTTTTCATTTATTAATATTGTTTTATTACAGCTCTTAACATGACAAACGATGTGGCTGGTGCAACTTTCATGGCAGCTGCGACGTCGGCACCAGAACTCTTCGTCAACGTGATTGGAACCTTCATCACGGAAGGAGACATAGGAGTTGGGACCATCGTCGGCTCTGCTGTGTTCAACATTCTTGCTGTGGCAGCATGCTGCGGTATAGGAGCCGGGATGGTAAAACTTTTCATTTTTCTCATGATGATGTAATATGCGTCTAACGATGTTAATTTGCATTTGTACTTTTTTAGGTCGTTCCCCTAGATTGGTGGCCGCTGACAAGGGACTGCCTCGCTTACGGAATCACAGTATCTATACTTATTTGTATAATGCACGATGAGTACGTTCAGTGGTATGAGGCTTTCCTCCTTGTCATGCTGTATGGAGTCTATATTTGCATAATGTATTACGACAAGTCTATTCAAAATTTTGCGAAAGGTTGGTATTTATTAACGTGAGTATTATACAAGATGAGACTTTATGCTTAATTTATCACAGAAATGTGTTGTTATACAGGCAGCTGGAAATGTGTATCGGAAAGGTTGAAGAAAAATGATGAAAAACAAGAAAACGCCGTCGCGGCTGAGAACGGTATGTATAACGAAATCTGTTCATATTTCTTTGTAAATTAGAAACCTAGTTGATGAAAATAAGATGTCTTTTGTCCTAATATTTGAATTTGCAGAACTTAAAGATGCTAAACAACCTTCATCTGTAAACAAAAATGATTTATCTTTGGATCACCATCAACACAATGGGAATATAAAAAGTGCGTTATCTCTTTACCCAGATATGAATGAAAAGAATAGTGAAATTGTCGCTGATGGCGACAAAACAAAAAATATTTGTGTCGATATCGAGCCAAAGGTCAATGATATAGAAATTGCGAACCCAGAGGAAAATGTGACTCCTGCGATCGTTGGTGATGGTAACAAAGAGGTTGAAGACAAATACGAGCATTCTCTTTGGAAGTGGCCCACTGGAAGGAGCTGGCTCACTAAGGTGATATAAGGTCATGTAAACAAAGTTTTTTTTTAAATTTCATGTACTAATTGTTTTAATTAATTGCAGAGTACATGGATAGTAACGTGGCCGATACATCTTGTTTTCCTGTTTACGATTCCGGATTGTGAGAAACCTCGCTTTAAGAACTGGTTTCCTCTGACTTTTATGATGTGTATCGTATGGATAGGATCCTTATCTTACATAGTTGCTTGGATGATCACGATAATTGGTAAGATCGTAGTAAATATCACACGTCGAGTTATGTAAAGATCACTGAACAACGTTCATTAAATTCTAACATTTCAGGGGACACATTGATGATACCCGATTCGGTGATGGGTATTACTTTCCTCGCTGCTGGTACATCGGTTCCAGAAGCTGTATCCAGTGTAATAGTTGCAAAACAAGGTGCAGTCTTATCAATATTATTATTACTTTTTTACGATTTATTTGGGTACTGATTTTAAAGTGTGTAAACTAATAAAAACTCAATGCTTATGTAAAAAATGTGTTGTTCTGAAACAGGTCACGGATCGATGGGAATCAGCAATTCCATCGGGTCGAATACATTTGACATCCTGCTATGTCTTGGACTGCCTTGGCTCATCAAAGCATCGTTAACCCCTGCAGAGCCTGGTCACTACTGGGTTAGAATTAAAACATTTTTATACTTACCTTATTTCTCACTGCGAATGTAGCTTGTGTTTCATTTTACCCTAAAATGTTGTAGCAATGCGACGATGCGAAACTAAAATGTGATTTGCTCAGCGATTTCATCTAATTCATTATTAGTTGTTTTAAGTTGTGTTCAGGATAAATAAGAGGTTATATCAACAGGTGAAGATTAATTCGATGGGGTTGGAGTACTCGGCCATATCGCTGCTGTCAACGCTGCTGCTGCTGTACTTGACGTTTTGGTTCAATAAGTTCAAGCTGGATGCGGCGGTGGGGCGCGCCTGCCTCGCCATGTACGCCATGTTCCTCGTGCTGGCCACACTCATAGAGCTGAACGTGTTCTTCCCTGTCAACGTGCGCACGTGCAAGAGAAGTGAACTCAAATCTTAAGCCGCCAAGTGTTCTGGACTTAATGACTAGACGGAGTGTGAATGGCAGTCGTGATGCCGTTAGCAAACTGTTTCATGCTCATTTTGTGTGCTGAAACATTTACGTGTACTTTATAAGCATTCGATCATATTTAATTGGAAAATTTCCCAGATCATGTCTCAATTTATATTATATCCATGTTATAGGAGAGCGTAAGCGTCATTTTCTAAGTTGATTTTCTATCTAATATTATTTATATAATTAAGAACATATGAGAACACTCATGTTTGCGCATGGTGGCATCTATTGCGATGCGATTTTCGTTTGTATGCGAAGTAGATTAAACAAAAGATAGTATTGAAGTATACCTCAGACAAATGTCAAGAGCATTGAACTATCCTCTTGAGTAGTTGCTATATTCCCAACAGTATTATTATACGTCATTTATATACGACTAGCAGGACAAAGTGTTATTATTATGTAAAAACAATCAGTGCCATTGTAGACAGTAATATAGAACTTTTAAATTAATTTCCATTTTTAATTGATAATAAAAGAAGATCGTTCATTTTACCTTAGTGCCCCATTTTGTTCATGTAAATGTTTCTAATTTAAGAGTACTTTAGTTTTATTGAGTGTTTGGTACAAAAGCAAGATCTACAATCAACATTTTCTCTCTATCAGTAATCTCGATACAGATAAGTTGATGTAAATACATAATATACGACGTAATGTAACTGTCTTTAAGTAATTAAATATATCTATAGATTTTTAAATGTTTTATTGATTTCACTTACACTCTAAAGGATCTAATTAATAAATGTGTTCGAACAGGTGACGACGTAAGATGTAGACATATTGACAAATTGCAAAAGAGGGACAATGTAAAAAAAAGGGTCAGTTAATATGCGTGTAGAGGAAGCAATACCGTTCTAGTATAAATGAAATTGTATTAGAATATGTCTGAAATAAATATTTGTCTTGTTAGTTAAAATTTAAAGGTGCTAAAGACTAATTAATATATATAATATTAACAAAGTATGTATTTGGCGAACCTAGTTGCCTAGTTGGTAGCTCAGAGGGTTATTACATACAACTCAATATTTATTGATATTAACAGTTTGATTACTTTAAACTTTTCTTAACTGTATTATTTAATCTAAATATTTTTAAAGGCAACTCTTAATATAGTTTTTTTGCCAACTGTACATTAAGCTTGCTAGAGCTGATTATGACGTCGCAAACAAGCTGCCTTATAAGACCTTTGCGCAGCTTTTAATTAAGCGTGCAACTCTATCGCTGATCAATACGTATGACTGACTCAAACTAAGTAAACACAAGGATATCACATTATAGGGCTGGTACAGGCTGATTGGATGTTGAAGGCGGAGTACAGACTACCTTAAAATACCTACATAATATACATATTGAAAGACACATGGACAAGGGTTTAGGATTTCAAAGGCTTGGGTAAATAACAATGCAAATAGAAACAAAACCAATAGAATCATTTATTCATAAAAAATCCAAGCACTAAACAATTATACATAATTATGTAATCATTAACTGACGTCGACATTGTTGTTCACCTTTCTTCGTAACTCGGGACTGTCGGACATTTTCTGAAAAATAAAACGGCTCACAAATCATTTGAAAAATTATAATATGAAAGTAACTGCAGCTAGATTATACAGGGTGTTTAGCAAACTATTATGTTAATTAGTTATTATCGCAGAACCTCTGAAAAAGGTCACTTTAAATGAAAAAAACTCGTTATGTAAAGGTTTCTGTTAGCATAATTTTTAAGTACAAGTTAGTAAGTACAGTTTTTTTGTGTTTGTAAACTAAAATATTCTTGTCCATGAATAAAGTGTAGTCTTCTATGAAGTTTTTATCAATGATCTCCAAGGATACAAGTCAATCGAGTCTCGTCGGAGGTGTGATTGAACTGTTGAGCAATACGAAGTGCACTAACGACATAATAGGGGTACATACATCGTAAGAGGTGTGTGCCCTCAATTGGTCCAGTTCCCTCGCGTGCAGCTCGATGTCGTGCTGCGTGAGGCGCGGGCGGGGGCAGTGCGGGTGCTGTGCGGGCAGCCAGCGGTGGACGAGCGGCGTCAGGAGATCGCGGTGCACCTGACCATTGACCCATTTATTATGATTGATCATTCGAGACTGGCACGCCTTGACCACCAATTTGGCTAAACGCCTATCAAGGGACGGGATGGCAATCTTGCATGCGGGATCTTTATAGGCATTTGACACGTCGAACGGAACATGCAATAGAAGTCAAAATGTATGAATGCGACGTTTATAGGTCGCAACCATTGGGGCAGAGCTGTTGGCACTATAATAACCTTTGTTATAAAATAAAGAAAGAAAATATTGGTTTAATTTTCCATTAGAATTTAGTAGTGAAGTACCTACACTACATTTTGTCTTTTGTTTAGGTACATGTTTTTGTAAATCGCATTGTTCACGATATATTATGTATTCAGTAGATATACCTATTTCAGATGGCCTTGCTCTAAATTATTCTGCAGTTGAATAACATATTTTGCAACTGCGCTATAGGTAGGTACCTTTATATCGATCAGACTCTTGGAATATGGGTATTGCGTAACTTGGAAATGTAATGTTCTATGACTTTTACTGCTAGATGGGTAGGTACTGTTATTTAGGTTTCATATACAATTATTCCACCCTCGTGCTTTGTCTCTGTATTTTTCTATTGCAAAAAACGTATTTAGAATTCGTAACAACTTTTAGAAAAAATAAATCAATTTTTGCAAAAAAAAAAACAAATACTAAAAACAAGTGCCGCGTGTCTTATGTAAAGAATTAGCGTAGGTGCTTTTTAACAGTACTAGAGTTTTCTAACAGGAGCGCTTGTTCCAAAACGTTTAAAATCACTTACCATCGCGGGATCATTGGGCTCCGTGAAATACGAGACGACTGACCCCACTACGACACAGACTATCATCCCGACGAGCGTGTAATACAAGTAGCTCAGTCTGTACAGGAAGAATGTGCCTGACCTGTTACACAACACCTTATAAATACAACCGCTATGGTACTAAAAATATACTGCTGTAAATAAATTGCAAGGACACGGTAAGAATAGATGTGCAACTAATCAACTTAAATTGTTGTCTTAAGTTAATCTTTTTCTTAGGGCAATTTTTTCCAACTCTATGTAATTTTAGGAAAATAATTTTAAAATGGTTGACGTTTATTAACAAAAAATTTATAAGACGTAAATGTTTTTCTCTCGAATAAAATATCTGGCGCCGAGAGTAAGGCCCTTAGATAAATAATATGAGAATAACAACAAAAGAAAGATTATGTTCTATTGAATAGGATATAATACCCACCAGCTGTAATCCTAAAATCAATAACATATTTTGAGAAACTAACAACCCCCTTAATACTGGCAGACGGGCAAAACCTGATCCCCTTAAATAATCCCTACAAACCTTTGAAAGGGGAGCTTTACAGATTTGTTATTTCCACACGACGATTATATTTCAAAGTAGAAATAGTATTTCAAAGGCGTATGAAAATACGAGACATGTGTGGTACGGGTCTTAACGGATTAAAGATTTACGGGTATATACTATATATATCTACCGGCTATGTTTAGTAGCAGTTCACGTACAAATAAATAAAAATATGTAAAATAATTAGATGAAAATATGCGTATATTATATCAGTGTGAGTCCATATGGCAAAATATGTCTTAAATTCAATAAAACTTCCAATATAAAATTTTGGAGGGTGTTGTTTAAAAATTCATTATACCTATACCTAGTTTTCATGATCTCACCTGTCAAATTCTACAGTAGTGTGCGACGCTGGTGTGGTGGGTAATGTCAGATTTCCTGGACATCCGGAGACTGACACTGGTTTGGGGGTAACTACAATGTCCCCGCGAATCATGGCGGCCTGCGTTCCTAACGAGATCCAGCCGACGAGCATGGTGGAGGTAAGGCCCCCTGTCAGCGCGCCCTGCGGAAAACAAACTAATTTAATTGTCTGAAATGCCTGACAACGCTACATGCATTTGCACTCAACGCTCTTTGGCTTATGTTGGAGTTTTCAACGGATTGTTCTAAATTGGCATTTTACCATTATATACCTGGTCTACGTAAATATACACGTAAACATTTATTTTGGAAGTATCTCATTTACAGAGTAGGTAACGTTTATTTTTCGAGCTAACTATGTTATCTAAGATAATAAAAGAACGGTCAATCATTATTGATTTTCTGCTCCGGTGGCTAATCAGCAACGCTTCTTTTTCTATTTATATAATTATCTGAATTATCTCAAAAGCTTCTTAGTTCTGCGTAGGCCAGATACTAATAACATTCTTTCACAAACACCTTTATTCCGATCTTGAGATGACAGGAGCCTGTATTAATAAGTGGTTGAATAAATCAATTAAGAAGTCTGTAATATTATTTAAAATTACCGTAGAATTAATCCAAGGTAGGAAAAGACCCATTGAAAATAGACCCAGTAGGCTGCCTGCTGTGATGCCAGCCAGACTCTTACCGGCTTGAATAAGAGCTCCCATATGTTCCACCAAGAAAACCAAAGCCACGCACGCGAAACCTGGGAAAAATATGGAAAATGAGATACACTCAGCCCATACATATACTGTATAACTCATAATTATAGCATGTCTAACATGACAGTTTTACGATTATTGGCTATTATGTGTATGAAGGTAAAGAAAAAACATTGTTACATTTCTTTATTTGAATTTATATAGATTCTGTGGTTGGTTTGACATCGAATGTTCGATGTCGAATGATGTCGATTATAAAAATGGAGATTTGTTTTAATGTTTAACTATGATGTGTAAAAGTAAACTTTAAATGTCGTTTCTTTGTTTTCAGGTATGTGTTGATATATTTATGTTAATTTGTTATTATTAGGTTGTAGTGATATAGTAAAATCTTTACAATAAAATCTTTGTTTTCAGAGCAACACAAGTTTATTTCATTTACACATGATGTATTAACTACATGAGATAGAAACATTATATGAATAAACCCACATTGTAAATAAGCTCGTAATTGAAATGTGAACTCATGCAAGGTAGAAAGAGTGAAACGAAGCGAGAAGCATCGTCTCGTGTTAGAGATTTTTTGTTAATAAAAGTTGCCTGAAGCCATTTTCGTCTGGCTGTCTAATCAATTTTAAACGTACTCCACGTTTTAAATTTAAATTTTTGTGTTTTATTTTTTGTAGACTTGCGGCGTTTTGCAGAAAATTTAATTTCGTGTACAATTTTGACTTAGAAAGTTCAGGGAGAGCGAGGTCCGGTTTGCTTTTTAGATGATTCTAAATGTTTGATTTGGTACGTTAATAGACGAAAGTTTTAGAAGGAGCAACGGACTTATTTTCCAAATCTTTTGCTATTACATAATTAATATTAATTTAGCATCTATCAGGTATTTTTAAAATTAAAGTAGTTTTTTTTTTAATTTTAGTAATTATCTCTCAATGTTAAACATTATGTTAAAACTATTTGGCTACTATGTAAGTCAAGAGAAAAAAAGTAACGATTTTAAAGTTGATCGGTCGTTGATTGCTTCGAGCGGTCGACGAAACAAAAAGCAAGCGCAGGAGGAGGCGCACGTGTCGCGCGAGAGCTGTCGACAGCGATAAGAGTAATGATTTTAGCAGGCTATATTTGTTTACCCTTGGCTCTGGCAAAGGCAAGAACTAGTGTGAACTAGTGTTTAAAGTCAATACAATGTCATTAGAGTTTCACCCCGAAATAAGTTTATGTTTGTTCAAGTATTCCATACAACTTGATTACATACATGTGAAAAAAACTGATTGCCCGCAAACTGTATTATTAAAATTGATAATTGAGTATGCACCCCTTTGCTAAAACCCTTTGTTTAGTACACAACCCTTTGTACTACCAATATCTACACTAATATTATAAAGAGGAAAACTTTGTTTGTTTGTAATGAATAGGCTCAAAAACTACTGGACCGATTTTAAAAATTCTTTCACCATTCGAAAGCTACATTATCCACGAGTAACATAGGCTAAATTTTATTTTGGAAAAATCCAAAATAAATCCAATGGTCCACGCGGGCGGAGCCGCGGGCGACCGCTAGTACTAAATAATGTAGCAGTTCGTAGCATGTTGTCAAGGGCAGTTAAGCTATTTTCCGCTACGAATATCGAGTTAAATGACACTAGAATCGATAAAGGGTGGGCAGGTCTGGCTGTCGATTGCATACAGTAGTTTTAACGGTATATTCCACTTTTTTCACCTGGCTGATATCACCCTAGTGATATGAGCCTGAACAAAGTAGATTTTTGTGTCTACCCATTTCACCTCACCACTCATCACACAGGACAACAAAGTGGAATATACCGTTTTAACAGTATATTAGGCTTTTTATAAAACAATACCAGTTAGTGTAATTAAACGCCGGGTAAATGTCTACTGGGAATTTCCTATAATGTTATCTATTCCTGCCATATGCGAGCGAAAACTAATTAATAACAATACAACATGCAGTTTTTAACATGACTATGCTAATGCAATTGTTTATAAGCCAGGTCTTAAACTCATAAAGTAGAGAAGTGTTTTATCGAAATTAACGATGTCTTGCATTTACTGATTTGTCATTTTGCAATTAGCTCTGGTTTTACCCAAGAATACATTTTATGTAAGCTTGTACGCTTTCTTTTACAAGCGAGCTATAAAAAACGATTTTTATTTGGGATTAAACTGGTTAAAAAAACAAAGAAAATGCTAATTATGAAAAATATTTTGTAAGTACAGTAAAATTAGGGTTTTTGGAAACCACGAGGTTAATTAGAATGCAAATTCAAGTCAAGGTAATTTTTATTAATAAATAAAAAAATTTGTATGTGTTCTAATATTAGGCAACAAAAACAAAATTATAACCGTAGTTTTTGACATATTTGAATAAAAAACGACATTGATGTTCTTTTCAAATACCTACTTAACCTACTTTACCGCATAAAATCGATTCTTCGCAGCAACTAAATACTGTGAATGAAAAGGGGTGACGTAGGTATTAATGCAAAGCGCCGAGGGGTGACTTGAAGGACCGACCCTTACGCTGATGACGCCCTTGAAAGGGTCAAGTGCGTAGTATCTCGTCAGCTGACGGGTGTACAAAACATTCGTGAATGTGGAAAACTTCACCGAGATCGTATGTGATGAATGATGTACGACGTGTGGTAACATATGTGGTACCTATGTATATTGACTTAGTTTTGTTTATTACCTATATGTTTACATACACATATATTTACGAACCTATTCATAAAAAAGTGAACCAGTTATAAAAACATAATCGATTAAATTACATTGCAGCAAAGTGAAAGCTATCATAAAAAAAATGTCTTCTATAACGAAGGTACTATATTAATTCAAATAGTAAGCAGGAAGAAAATTCTATTAGGTACCGCACTAGTTTTCTAAAACGTATTACGTTTTAGAAAACTAGTAGGTATTAACTAGAATTTAATGACGAACACATGCACCGTGCACTAAAATTTAATTTTAAATAGAGGTATTATAAAATGATGTCTGAAACTGTAGACGCGAATGACATGGGGATGGACGATGGGGGGGCGATGGACAGGGATTTAAAATGGCGGACCGGGGGTGGAAAAAGGGAGGGGGGGTTAGGGAGAAACGCCGAAATTATACACTAACTAGATATCATATCCCCTCGTAGGTATAGTCGCGATAGTTGTATAGGTACAAACAAAAAGGGTTGATGGTGCCGTATATTAAAAAACACTACATTACATTCATCAAAATATCAATTATAACACTTAAATGTTTATCAACGAACAGAATTTTTTTCGTGTAGGTACGGAGAATGCGTAGGTCGACCCTTTTTCAAGTGAAGAGTTATCTAGTTTCCTTTTTAGAAGTGATTTTTTGCACTAAGCCACATAAATGAGGAATTAAATGACAGTAAAACTTGGGAAACGGACCTTATTTTTTATAAAATTAACTAAATTGTAGTATTTATACAAACATAAAAATATCAAATAAATTATCGTGCACACTGCAAAGTTACTAAATTGTTGGCATGCCTCACTTGTTTTTCTACACAAACTTTCAATTATTTTCGAGGGCGCCAGTTTCCGCGGATCCCTGAAACACCCTCTGCCGGACACTGATAATAATTAATCCCGTTGCAATCCCTATTCAGATACTTCAATAGTTTTTGAACGAATGGCGGACCCTGATAGGGAGCGTTATTCCCGGAACGTATAATTGCAAAACGCTTTTACCCTGTCCGTTTTCATTAATTAAGTTCAGTATAATATGCAGCGAGGTTTGAGGGGAGCTTTTAATTAACATCCAAATAATTTGATATTACGAGTCCTGCGTTTGACGATAATTAATTGGAAAATTGTAAACTGATCTATTCAATACGCCAGACCGTATTAATATTTAATTAAATGTGTGCGCCGATGAGTGCATTGTTTGCATGGGGTTCGGAGCTATAATTCTGTTTTGATAGTATTCTGTTATTTAATATATCAGAGGAAAATGAAGCCACAAACTCGCGCAGTACATGACTATAATTCGCTTAAGCTGTTTATCAAGGCGTTAATGAATAACGATGCTATAGAACATTTTACCGGAATAGGAAACTCGGGTGTAATTTATAAAGGTAATTAACATCACGATGTGTCGATCAAGATAACGAAACAGCGATACGAACACTCACTGTAATTAGATCCAGCAAGCTATATTTCATTCATAAAAATACACAAATTAATGCGACGATTTTGTAAAAAGAATGTTTTTTTTTATACTTTTAATTGTAATTTTCACTTACCAACAACGACTACGATCATCTTCATGATAAAACTGGCGGTCCTCTCAGATATAGGTTTGTTGTAAGCAGGCCGTATGAGATCTTCGAAAATTACTCCGCACATGGAGTTAAGGCCAGTCGACATTGAACTTTAATGATGAAAACATACAGTTTATTATTGACGGTTTAGTTTTCGAAAATTGGATATATAGTTTTTCTCGTGTAGTATATGAAAGGACGTACGAGTTATAATAATATTTTACAATTTTCAACAAATGATCCAGAGTAAAAAAAAAAAAAATCGGTTCGGGTAATTGATTGAAATAGTTCGATTCCAAGTTCGTATTATTTTTTAACCGACTTCAATAAAGAAGGAGGTTCTCAATTCGACTGTATTTTTTTTATGTTTGTTACCACCGAACTTTTAATTGGGTGAACCGATTTTGATGATTCTTTTTATTGGAAAGCTGTTGCTTCCCGTGTGGTCCATTTTATTTTGGTCCAGTTTTGACGGTGGGATCCGTAAGAAATAAATAAAAGACTTATTTTGAAGTCGGTTTTTTTTTGTTAGAATTATTAGTTATTATCATTAAAATGTTTTTTTATTAATTATTTCATAATTCATTAATAAAATAATAAGTGCATTCTCACTGGGAGTATACCTACCTGAGTGCAGCACTAAACACCCCGCTCATAAAGATTCCGGGTAAAGCGGGTATCGATCCGGTTATAGTCATCACGAAGTACGGCAGCAACTGATCGCTCTTCCTAATGGCTCCCGTCGTCAGGGGATCACAAGTCGCGAACGTCGCGTAGATCACGAGACCAGTGTAGCAGCAGAGAGACACGATTATAAATATACCAGCCGCCATTATGAATATTGTTCTAAAAACAATAATTTAAAATTTAGTGACCAGTGCTTAAAAAAATAATTGACACCTTTTCAAATTAAGAAGATAGATTTAAATAACGTGCTACTAGTAGCATATTGTCTTTTTTTAAGTGTTCTATATTTGAATGGTACTTACATCCGAGCTCTTCTCAATGAAGAAAGAGCTAGACATCTTTGCACCATCGCCTGATTGACTGAGCATGAAGCCAGCCAACTGAAGTAATTCCCAAACACAGTCGACCAGAATGTATGCCGGATAGTGGGGTCGATGTCCATGCTACAAGAAGTCAACGATTTAGAATCAACTGTCGATACTTTAATGAGGATTCAGCTACGGGTTACTTACTTGAAAAATTCTAAACGATCTCCTTTTTTATTAATTTCAATAACATTTGATACTCCACCGAGACGCCATGTGCCATACACCAGAACAAATATTACTCCAAAATACATGAGCACAGTTTGTAATGTGTCTGTCCAAACTACAGCTTTCAGTCCTCCCTGTAAAATAAATCTCTTTTGGAACTGCAGAGGCATCAGTCAAAACTATTCAAAATACAACACCGGATGTAGCTGTGTCTGATTTAGTTGACCTCTTTAACAAATGGTCCTAGACTATAGCAATTTGTTTGTTGCTCGCGAGGGATAGAATGGGTCAGTAGAAAGATGTAGTCGACATACTTACAAGTGTAGTGTAAAATATACACACGACGCAAACGATGGGCGTGATCAAATGTAAATTAATACCGGTCACTGAAATGAAAAATTATGTGTAATACAAGTCGGGTTGGCGGCAAGGTAAATAGTTTAAATGCTTGAGTATGAAAATACCTTGACTGAATGCCAGTGCTGGGACGTATATTACTATAGGTATGTACAACATCATTTTTATTATAAATATCGTAGACCCCAGGAGCCTAACTTTTTGATTAAATCTTAATCGCAAGTACTGTAAAATAAAGGGGTAATTAAATTATAAATACATAGCATTGCTTAACAAGTAATTAAACCTTACTTAATATCAATGAACGGGTAAAATTCATACCTCGTACGTTGAAGTGATTTGTAAATTATAAAATACGGGCAAATAAATAACTGCAATAGTGAGTGACACTGCCCATTCAGAAAGCACTATCGTCCACAGTTGTGTTCCATACGTATACATTTCTGCCGGCAGGCCCAATAAAGAGATACCGGAGATATAACTATGAAACAAACAAGCAAAACAGTTGAGGGGCACAAAGCTTATAACACATTCGCTTCAAAGACATGATATGTACCTATAGACTAGAGCTAAATATGTACCTGGCTATCAGCGACATGGATATGGGAAACATCCCCATGATCTTCCCGCCCATGAGGTATTCAGACGTAGTGTTCTGTTTTTTTTTCGCGAAGAACGCGAAGTAGACCCCTATGAGGGCCGAGCAGAGAAGCATCCCCCCGAAGACGAGGTAGTCCAGCCAGTCGAAGTATATTACCGTCATGATTTAGTTTGTAGCGAGCACAGTCAGGTCGCACGTCCGTCCACTATGACACTTAAACTTCATCTCGGTATATAACAGGCATTTACCGAGCGGAACTTGCAGCTGGAACGGTTCTATATTTATCCTTGGAAGGATCTCGGACAGACCCATTGGAGGGATGAGGTTGACTAATTGACTAGTTACCGGTGTAGTCGCATCTCGTGTTCTTTATGACATACTGGCCCACACATATATTATGTTAATAACTGTTTACGTCACTGACTTAATGCATGCAGTTTTATTTGAGTCACTAGAACTGATTTCATCTCATAAGTTAAACGGGCACAATGGGCAAAAATGTATGGAGCTTGTCCCATCGGTGGCCACGTCTGTACTATTTATTTCCCAGCAGGCAATTATGTGCATAATAAGATTACAAAAGACTATTTCTGTCACTTCCATGGATAAATAGTTATCATAGGTAGATAATATTTAATAAAAATATCGAATTGAATCATTTAAAGGAATTATTACAGTTTGTATCTTAAATACAATATTTTGTACATCTCGCGATGATGTAACATTTATATAATAAAATTATTTAAGTATATAATTATGTTATTATACGGGGTGTCCGGTAAATAGTCCGACAAACTGTGGTGGCTAATACCTTAGGTCAGGCCCTATCAAATGAACACAACATATTATGTTCCCCAAAAAGTTACAGGTTTCGAGCTAAATTCGATTTTCGGAAATTTTAGAATTTTCTACCTTGCCTCAGACTTTTCCATTTTTCTTGCTGATTAATAGCTTTCGTGATACTTTTTGTATATCAAATTAATCTTGAATAGTTACTCTACGCTTTAATAAGTCTTGTATTTATCTAAAAGAAGAATATATTGACGAAAACGCCATTCGTTTAACAATTTTCACTTTCCGTTGTTCTTACTGCTCAACTTTGAACTGTAGTGATGAAAAATAAATGTATGTAGGAGTTTTGTACAACAATCTTAAAAACTTCCTTGAATATTGGTGATTTTGGGAAGGTACAATACTTACGTATTTTCCTTACAAAATTTGACAAAACAAGCTGCTGAAGTACACATGGGCTTCTTTGTCGAAATATTACTAATGTAAATCTGAGGAAAAATGAGACATAACTTAACGCGGATCGTCATTGTCCAGGGAAATAAGGTATTTTCTTCTCGCCATTAACTCTCTATGCCAGATGAAACATGTTTTAGTGTGAAGTTACCTTTACCTTCAGTACTTTCTTACCAGATGAATCGATTTTATAACACTTTATTTTTCATGCAACAACAATTAAATAGCTGGTTTTGGACGCCCAATTCATCTGCCCTGGTATCCCTCATTAGAGGAGGCTCTTACTTCAGGCCCATACTGCACTTAGCACCCATTTTCCCAAATGTGTCGTTCAACTTGCCTAGAATGTATTTACGAAGAGTGGATCTTCTAAGAAACCGGTCAAGTTGGAGATGGACATGCTAACGAAGTGTTCCGTAACATTGCAAAAAATTTAACAGAGCGTTTTTTTTTTATTTCCATATTTTCCAAATTGAAATTGGCCACAATTATTTTATGTAACTAGTTAATCGCTAGAAGAAAATACCTTATTTCACTGGACCATGACGATCCGCGTTAAGTTACGTCTCATTTTTCCTCAGATTAACATTAATAATATTTCAACAAAGAAGGCCATGTGTACTTCAGCAGCTTGTTTTGTAAAATTTTGTAAGGAAAATACGCAAGTATTGTACTTTCCCAAAATCACCAATATTCAAGCAAGTTTTTAAGATTGTTGTACAAAATTCCTACATACATTTATTTTTCACCGCTACAGTTCAAAGTTGAGCAGTAAGAAAAACGGAAAGTGAAAATTGTTAAACGAATGGCGTTTTCGTCAATATATTCTTCTTTTAGATAAATACGAGACTTATTAAACCGTAGAGTAACTATTCAAGATTAATTTGATATATAAAAAGTATTACGAAAACTATTAATCAGCAAGAAAAATGGAAAAGTCTGATGCAAGGTAGAAAATTCTAAAATTTCCGAAAATCGATTGTATCTCGAAACCTGTAACTTTTCGGGGAACATATGTTGTGTTCATTTGATAGGGCCTGACCTAAGGTATCAGCCACCACAGTTTGTCGGACTATTTACCGGACACCCTGTATATGTATTATACACATATAAGATAATGATGGGTTAAAAAAATATTTCATATAGGTGTTGATTTATTGAAATGAAAACACGTATTTCAGATTACAATAACACAATATTGTACATAACTTAATTACTACAATATGATTGGAGTTTAATCATCGTCAAAGATTTTACATTAAAGGCCCGACATTTTATTTACTTTATTTACTGATGCATACGTCAGTAAAATAAACAAAATTCAATTACTATTCGTCTGTTTGGTACAAAAAATCTAAAATTGCAGCAAGAAATAAAAATTTTACCTATATCTTTTTTCCCCAATGATATTTAATCGTACTCCTTGAACAATATTTGCTAATAAAGCACTCACCTATCAAATTATACTAATTTCATTGATGGCCGCTGATGGGCCAGAATGCCCATTGTCCTTTATTTCGTCACGAACAGTGCGACGCGGTTTAACCCGCCTAAGTAGCCAACGTTCTCGTATTTTATTTTTTGACTTGATTTTCGTTAGAAAAGATCTAAGAGATGGTTTTAAGAAAAATAGAGGTATGTAAAAGAAGTTAGATATATTTCTTTATTTGGTTTCAGATAAGTACTTACCTTCGCATCAATTTACCTTTAGGGTCATTAGCTCCTGTATCAGGTTCCTACGCAGGTCTCATCAGTAATATTCTGCTATTGGCCTGTTCAATCTTCTTTTTTTATGTCGTGTCAAAGTAACAACTTTATTTATGTACACATTTGTACGAACTTTCAATGTTATTATAGACTAGCTGTGCCTGCAACTTCGTTCGCGTGGATGACGAAGTTTATCAATGAGTCTTTAACCATTAAGGCTGCACACGCGACGGAAGCTTAAAAAATTGAGTAACTTCTCCCGTTTTCCCAACATTTCCCTTCACTGCTCTGCTCCTATTTATTGTAGCGTGATAAAAAGTATACTATAACCTGCCCAGGAGTATGAAGAATAATTGTACCAACTTTCGTTAAAATCCGTCGAGTAGTTTTTGTTTCTATAAGGAACAGACAGACAGACAGACAGACAAAAATTTTACTGATTGCATTTTTGGCATCAGTATCGATCACTTATCACCCCCTGATAGTTATTTTGAAAATATATTTAATGTACAGAATTGACCTTTCTACAGATTTATTATAAGTATAGATTATAGATTTAGATCTTCCCATGACAGTTTATTGGCTCCCTATTACATTTAAGGAATGGGATCGAAAGCAATCAGTTTTCTGTTAAGGTATTTAAGTTTGTTTATTTTTAACGAGAGGTTATATTGTACATATCATAAGGTTGTTATAGTAAAGGGTTTTTCGGGATCTAAATAAAAACAAATAAAGTACATTTTTTAAAATTTTATTGACGCAAAATGGTTGGTTATACATAAGTCTGGCTTAAACATCAAAACATAGATAAAGGTAGTACAATTGAATGTTGCTGCTTGAGCTTCTAATACATTATTATGTGCTATGATTAAGATTATTATGAACATCGATTTAATGTGACTACTGTGTTATATGTTCTACATATCTACGACACTAAATTGATACCGATTCACTTATATTAATAACATTCAGAGATCTGTAGTGCTATTCTGTAACATTATTTTCACGTCTCGACAGCGGAATCCGCGGTGAGATGTCAAATACGTATTCTCGAATTTGAATTCTAAATCAAGGCCGATTGGGTTCACTTTTGAAGTGAGCTTTATTGTCACTCAGGTGAAGCTCGATACCGAAATTATTTACAGAATAGACATACCTACAGCAAGTTAATTATGAGTTTACAATTGAGTATCTAATAATGAAATGGTTATACACAGTTATTTTAGCCTATTATTATATTTAGTATTGTTGATTACAATATGATATTGTTGATTACATTATCCAGCTTTAGTGCCTTCCGTCGACATTTAACTAAAAGTCAAATAATTGCGAATTCCATTGGATAATAGACATTAAATAACATCTATCCGTCTAGTCTTAGCTACTACGGCATCTTTACATTGACACTTCTGCGCCACTCTTACATCATCCCTTAAAACTACAACTTAATTCTAAAATACACTCTGTTAATTGTACACTAATTTCTATAATATCCTAGGACTTAGGTAGTAGATAGGGAGTATTTGCCCCGCTCTAAACTGTTACTCCAAGTTGTTTGCGACACTATTACTTTCCTCGGTATATGTTTGAGTTTGTATTGCGACACAATTATCGGCTATTGAGGTATTTCGTTAACCCGTCAGGTACAGGACTCTGATAGTTTGCAGGCTAATGACGCTAATGCTATGGCAAGTTATGCATAATTTAACCTAATATAGACTCTTTTAATGTATACTGTTTATAATCTCTTATATTACTTTACTTAATGATAAATATATATATTTATTAGACGACATGATCTGTTCTTTCTGTACAATTAATGCTAAAAGATCAATTGTATGTACAAAATCTGGAGGTATCTCTGGTGTATCTCATGAAATTTTTACACTAGTATTAGTAGTTAATCCTATGTTATCAATTAACGGGACTGCGCGGGGAACTAAACACATCGTCTGATGGTATCTATATAAAGCACACCAATAGGACAACTACTAGCACCGCGAAAGGTATACAAGTGACCGTCGCTGTTGCGTACATTGTGTATTTATGTTTTTAAGATTGCCTTTTCTTTTCTGTATAACTGTGCAGGCGTATTAATACCAAATAGATGTTTAACTTTCAAAAGCTGAGCGGCCTGTTTCCAAAACTACAGACAGAAGAGTTAATTTTGTAGGTAATATAATAAGCTTTTGTTTTCTTCAAAAGCTTTTCTTTAACTTCCAATACCTGTTGCTATTTTGCGTTGAAATCTGGAAGATCTATGCTTGCCAGAGAGTATAGTATAACAAGAGGGGTAGGTTTGAGAACCCTGTTATAATGTCGAAGGTGTTATTCAGTACTATATCCATCTCTCGAGCGTGGGCGGATTGATGCCACACTGGGCAGACAAATTTTCCATCAGAACGGAAAGAAATAGGCCCTGTTGCATGCAGAATCAGAATCAGAATCCTGTGGTGATGCTCCCCTAGTTGTAAAAATGAGCACAATATTGAGTTTTAAATAGGATCTGAGGTAGTGCACTGTAAAACACACAACTTGCAGATGTGTGCATTAATCTCTTAGCAATGAGGTTTGAAGTACTCGTCAGATACCACTTGATTTAGCTGTTGGTATGGTGAAGGTGGATCATTGAACACGGTATCACGGATAATGGATTTTTGATAAGAAACGGTCTCTTGTATGCATTTCATGGTACTAAATGAATAACGATAGACACACGAGTTAGAAATTTATTGCAATTTATAAATGTAATATTACCCAAGCCAATAATCATCAAATGGATCTCTTAGACACTTTAAGGTTTTTTGAGCTCAGTATTTCAAGTTCCAGTTCAAGTCACAAATGTGTTTTTAATTATGCCAATTTTTAGACTAGGTTATACTTTTAGATTATGAGAGATATGCATCCCGTGTGTTCATCGTTATCATTATATTCACAATTATTATAACTAAGCATATATATTAATATGAACTACTTTAAGACTATTGTAAGGTGCCTATTATTGGTAAATATGTATGTGTGAGATCAAGGCAGCTAGAATAATGCGATCAAGATGGACTTACATACAATATTTGTGTGTTGTTATTTTACGTTATTTGTGTGTGTCTTTGTTCTTCCTAAGTTATGGCGACCTTACAAGTTTATTAGATCTATAAGATTTTATAACTAAGAGTTGTGACACCGGGTGTCTATGTACAGAATACCTAATATCGAATAATCTAATGTGTCAACGTGTCAACGGCTTGGGATGTTACAAGCTTCGAAAACACAATTCCTTAAACAGTTTCACGGTCTTTATTTATATATATATATATATATGTACATCACTTAAAATTTATGGTAACTGAAACTAATATATACTCTTTACAACATCAATTTAAAATTACATACACATCGATGTGAACTGACCAATTCTAAGATCTTGGGGAACTATCTTGAGTATTGTGTGTAACATTTTATTTTTAAATGTAATAATATGACTAATTTAATTTTGCAATTCATCTTTGTTGGTGACCACGATACTTCGCGTCTAGAAGCGGTATATCACGGTATGTGTCAGCGGGGGAACTGGGGGCTTATGCGGAAAAATCCGCTAAGAACGTAAATCTCGCCTGTCATCTGTCAATTTCCACCAATCACAGGCCAGCCTGTCTCTCATCCGTGGAGAATGACAGATGCACCTGATGCAACACTAGCGAACCTAGCGGATTTTTCTTTCCCTGAAGCCCCCATTATTTCAGAAGACGGATACTGATTCGTCGCGTTAAATTAACTCCTATATTAGGTACCAATTACATAGATCCGAAGGATTCATTGTTGTAACTTTGTAAGACTGTATTTTTCATTATAAATCACAAACCCTATCTCATGAGATAAATCAGGGATAGTAGAAACGTTTCGTGACAAGTGAAACAAAAGAGAAAATTTCATACCTACTACGTAGATACAAAGATACGACTAGGTTTCCTCGGACATTAGGTAAGGTTACTTTAAGATTAAATTATTTAAATGCAGTTATTTTAGAAAATATTAGGGACTTATATTAAAAACTTATCTCGATATAAAATTAAAGGTTAAATTAAACTTATGAGTTATCTCGTTCGCAAGGTACCAACCCTACGCAGTGTACGGCAGCAATCATCTTGGCTACCTGGTAACAACTAACTATCGAGCGACGGCCAAACGATGTCATTTGCCGTCAAAAGGAATACAATGGTACCGATTATTATGTCGAAATCAGTGTCGCTGCGATCACGAACATCCGAACAACTTCTACGTACGAAGACCATTCATACGAATTATTTTAACACTATTACTTTAGGTGAATTAGTATAGCTAGTACTATATATGGACTTAGATGAAATTAGAAAGCCAAAATGATGGGTTTACTACAACTTAACTTTTGCTGTTATTATTGGTGATCTTGAAATTTTTATACGTTAAGTACCATCGATATTTTTTAAACGGGTTCCTTAGTCACGAAATTGCGTGTCTGCAAATAATGAAAAACTTTACTACTATGTTTAAGCCAGATATTTCAAGAGAAACGCGGATTTGTGAAAGCTTTTTAAGTTTGAAAATTGATTCAAAATGTTATTACTAAAAGACTCGACTTCTAAAATTAGTAATCAAAGGAATCATCTAAATTTATTCCGTCAGTTTAAGATGTACCTACTTCATAAAAAATATGAGAGCCGAACTAATACTACCCGTATCTTAACTTTGCCAACTAGTATTTGGGAGACCATGATTTCTATAACGTGTGTTCAACTTTACGTTTTATAATTACAATTATGTTACGCTACAAATGAGTACTCGCTATATATACTATGTGCTTTAATATCCAATACTCATACTAGGGTGTCTCTATCTTACCTATCGCTACTTGGTAGTTCACAACGAGCTTTTTTTATTTTAACTATGGCGAATACTATTGGTTACACAGGATTTTATCCGACTACTTGAATAACATGTACTTTCCATAAATCGCTAACCATCACAGATATTTTCCAATCACTTTCAGTGCAACTTTAAGCCTTGCTTTGCCGGATGTTAATACGAAACATGTTACCAAGAGTTAGACAGTACTACTCTGATATTACCCTAATTTACGCTACCTTAACTGTTATCTATCTATTTACTTGATTATAGGACGACTCTATTTCTTAACACTAAAGATATTCTAATTTATACGCTATACTTTTTTGTGTACGACCACTGTACGACTAACTGTACATTTTGCCTAATCTAAACCCGATCAATCTAAATGGATTAAACAAAGATATTTTAGAAAAGTAATACGTAAAAGTAATTTAGATAGTTTTGCCGATTTATGTAATAATGCAATTTTGTTGTAATAATTTTGAAGCCTCTTCTTTCTTGATTGTTTAGTAAAAACCGTGTACTAGATGGCGATAGTACAAAAAGAGAGATTTTGAATCAAGTTGTAAAAAGGCAGTTGGTGAAAACAAAGGAATTCGATATCTCAACGACGTAAAAGGTTGAAAATCAATACTACCTATGTTCTTATTTTATATTAGCCTAGCAATATATTCTATCTATCTTAATATTTACAAGCTCTTCATTGGAGCACGACTTACTTACAATATACTTCTATTTCTTTCATTTGGCTCGACTTTTATCACTAACTGTACATTGCATCTTACTATTACCTTATACCTAAAAATCATATTAGCCGTTTAAGTTTAAATCACAATTGACTGACTGTATGAACATTAGTTAAAATATTAAATCAGGTTACCGCAACATAAATGTCAAAAAAGGGCTTTAAAAAAAGCGAATGTGAAGAATTTTGAAAGAAAACTAGTTACGTTCCTGAAAAGTGCGAGCTATATATTTGGTGGTTAAGGGTGCTCTCACGCAGCCTACCCCAGGAGCATCCCCAATCGGAATCATTGTCAGGTTTTATCGACGTTCTGAGGCTCCTAGTACGAAAGCAGCGGAATTATAATGGTTTTTGTTATACCAAGTTCGATGTTAATCGAGATATTAAATTGTCTTTTTTGTAACTTCATTAAGTCCTAAGAACAAGGCTGCTTTCTGCAACAAACGCCTGAGACTGCTAAAAGAGGCTTCTAGCTGCAGTCACAAAACGGCCAGGGGCCATTAAGTGCTTTTTCGTTAAACGGTTGGCCTTTGACCAAAAACTACGAAATTCTGTAAAAACACCTCGGTAGGTGTTTTTCATTTATTTGCAAAGAAAGAGTGATAAAATGTTTAATAACTAGAACCTCCTATATATTACACGTAAATCTAATTTAATTCTAATTACGACTATGTGACTCACTGCATTTCATTATATATTTACATGAAACGAACGTCGTGGTCCTTAACTTAATCTAATCTACTTAGCCTATACTATCCTAATGTTACAAGCTAATTATTACTTTAATGCCGTTCGGAGCAGATATATGTACACGCTGCTCATTATTTATGACTAAAATTATTATACCATCTAAACCTATACCTATATTGTTATCTACTATTATTTCCCTTTTGCATCGACAGGTGTTATAACGCCGCGCGCCGTGGCATTCGACTAGGCCTACCTAGATCGATTTCAAATCGACTATCGTCGATGTCGACAACATACTTTTTCAGAATAACATGTTCAGTTAAGTCATTTGACTGGTGATACAGGAATTTCATTGCCATTATACATTTTTATTTACAAGGAGATGAGACTTGCTATGGAGCAAATACTATGAAAACCAGTGTTGAGTTTCATGTGTCTGGCTGGTTATTTTGATAGGTAGATCACTTTATGCATAATGGCGGTACACAGGCCATGACCGATAGGCCAAAAAAAATAATTGATGTTTAAAAATTTTAAACTAACTATTGGACGCGTCGTGCTGCGGCGTAAAGGGGGTTTACACGGATGACTTTAGCCGCATGGTCTTTGTCTTACAGCGAAAATCGACTGTCTAAATCGTGACTGAAATCGCAATCCGCAAAGTAGAGTCAGTCGATTTTCCCCGCGCGGTAAAAGTCGTGCGGCTATAGTCACCTGTGTAATCTCCCCTTAAAGTAATAGGGTAGTACGGTGTTGAGTAGGGGTTCATCCAAACAGAATCTGGTCAGGTGGATATTTTGACGTCTGAAGTAAAGGGCTGTTGGACGCGACCTTGGTCGTTCACTCTCCTATAGATAAGCCGCGGGTTATGGACACGTGCGATAGTGTGTTTCCAACATACACGACTCGTATTATAATAGCCTGCAAAATGCTCGACTCAATAAACTGCCTAATTCCTGACGGGTCAAGACGAGCAGTAGCTAATAAAAAAAAATAATTTAATTTGACTCTCTCGAAACAGGTAAGAGTCACTATGGGGTTTTTACTCGGCTGTTGGTTTATATGTGCAAGTGATGATGTTGAGACCTAATTATTAATTATATAATATAAGATAGATATTTACCTAACTATAGATTATTAGCATTTAATAGATTTACTTAATGTACTATTTCCACCTTGTTACGGAACCGCCGTACTACTTAAAGTTACCTTATTTACATTCTACTCTTTTTCGCGACAATCCCTTGTTTAAACCTAACCTTTTTATTATCACTAACTTTACACTGTGTTAATAACTATACCTACCTATAATATTAGCCTAGTTAACACGGTGTTAGGGTTTAACACCGATTCTACGTTTTGCATGAACTTTGTCAGAGTTTCCTGAATGTACACTTAAAACTAACTCCCTATACTATATTTTAATAATATAAATATACCAATAATACTATACTAGTTAACACGGTGTTAGGGTTTAACACCGATTCTACGTTTTACATAAGTTTTGTGATAGTTTCCTGAATGTACACTTAAAACTAACTGCCTATACTATATTTTAATAATATAAATATACCAATAATACTATACCTACTAGTTAACACGGTGTTAGGGTTTAACACCGATTCTACGTTTTGCATAGGTAAGTTTAGTGAGAGTTTCCTGAATGTACACTTAAAACTAACTGCCTATACTATATTTTAATAAAATAAATATACCAATAATACTATACTAGTTAACACGGTGTTAGAGTTTAACGCCGATTCTACGTTACGCATAAATTTTATGAAGAATACTTAAATGTACACCTCTATAATATTTTTATAAGTAGTTCATAATTATACCTGTTACTATACTAGTTAACACGGTATTAGAGTATAACACCGATTCTACGTTTTGCACAAAAGCTGTGATAGTTTCTTGAATGTACATTAATACCTGCTAAGTGAAAACTATTCTAACAGATACAATTTTAACCTAAACATTTATTTTCACGCTTACACGTCTAGAGACACGCCGTGTCTATCCGATGAGTGATAAACATGTATACTATATATAGCGTACTCAAACGAGAATAATTGGGTTTTACAGGTCGGCTGGCGAGGACAAGTCCAGCCGGGACTTCCTGCGCTCTCTGGAGATGGACAACTGACCTGAGGACGATCTTTGCAAGGAGGCCGAGCGCGGCCGAGCGGGCTCCGACCTCGACTTCTTCACCTTACTGCCCCCAGTCGCCGGCTGCTTACCTTTCAAAGATGACACTGACACCACCACGTCCGTCGATATTCCATCTTGCTCTAAACAAAAGAAAAAACCTCATAGTGATTTAAAATCAACAGTTAAAGTAATATAGGTAGATGAAATGAGGCAGCCCTTACCAGTGCGCTTGATCACCTCTCCGGCATTGTTCAAAAAGAATTTGGGTTTCGATTCCTTGTCCTTATCCTTGTCTTTTAATGATTCCTAAAACAATAACGACAGTAGAATTCGTCGCTCAAAGTAATTTTAAATTATCGTAAATATTATTGCTGAGTTTTTCTAATACCTTTGATTTGCTAGATTTGGAAGCAGAGTCAGTGCTTCCGCGCCACCACGGTCACTGAATCTCACAGAAGCCACGCCCGGACTCCTTACCGGGGGTGGAAGCCTCAACCTCAGCCGCCTCACCTTCTGGCTTAGGTGAGCCGGCACCAGACGTGGTGGCACCCCTAAATAATACATAAACAAGTTAAATTTGAAGACTTAAAGAACTTGTACCGCAATATAAGATATGTAGATTAAAACTAACGTCATGTCAACTCGAACGGTGTTGTTGTTTTGTTGGTTGCGCATCGCTAGAGTAGATACCATTGGCGGGCGTTGCGGCTTGTTCGACAGCAGGCGCTCTATCTCCACCATTACAACCGGAGTAAGTTGAGGTACGATCTACAAAAACAAATTCCTATTGTCATTTGTTCAACTGATCAGATCTTTTTAGGAAATTTATTATTTTTAACAGACCTGAAGAGCATGAATGTTCTCTTTAAACTGTTCGACGCTAGTTGCTCCCAATAGGAGACAGTTAACAGATTCATTTTTGAGACACCAAGCCACAGCTAATTGGCTCATCGAACAATCTGTAAAAAAGAGGGCTGTTGAACTGTTCCTTCATAAAAATGTAAATAAGAGAAATTAAATAATTAAAACATACTAAGAGAATTAGCCAGATTAGAGAGGTCACGAAGTTTGTCGCCGTATGTGCGCGGCTCCTCTCCATTCACTTGCTCTTTACTGCCCGTAAGACGCATCTAAAAACACAATGGTATATAAGAACAAGAAACAAAGGACGAGCGCGAATATATTGTCATTAATGACTAAATACCTCTGGAACAGCTAGATCCTCCTCACACCAGCTGAAGGTGCTGTATTTCCTATTGAAACGTGACTTTGCAAATAGGCCGGTGATTTCTTCACGTCCTAATCCCTTACCAGTTGTAATAGCAGACCACGCCATCATGCCTAGTAATAATAATTGTTTTAATAACGTACCTAAGCTTCACAAGTTTAGAAATAAAATGTATTCAGTTGACCTTTACTTACCAACACCGATTTTGTGGTATAGTTCGGGCATGTAAAGCTCGGGCTTTTCCCTGCAGAACATGTGGTATTCAGTTTGTTCCACTATAGGTGTTATGCAGTTGAACTGTCTGCAGTTAGTGTAAGCGTCCATGATCTATGGGATAAATGTTTTCTATAGTACCGAAGTCGTTTTGAAAAGTATATTAAATGGTTTAAATGTGTAATTTTGTGTTTCGTACCTCTGATGGGGACCAGCGGGCAGTTCCCCAATACATGACCCACCCTTGATTTATCACGAAGTTCATTGCGCGAACAAGTTCTGTTAAAATACATATTTATGTAAGATTCCGTTTAAAGTTCTAATAAAACTATATTGAAGACAATAAAGTGTTGTGTACTGACCTTCCATGGGGCACACAGGGTCTACCTTGTGCAGGAGGACTACATCGATATATTCAACTTGAAGCCGTGCTAGAGATGCCTTCACACTTTCGACAATATGTTTACGAGAGAGGCCTCTTTCATCTGACCTGTTATTAGTATGAGCAAACCTAGTAAATGGAGAGTTCACTGTACGTTAGCGACTAGCCAGCTACAAGCGCAACAAACGAAGCGTTAGTGTATCAATGTGTACACAGCAAAACCCTGATAGCAAGTTGAAAGCTTTCACCACTCATCTTTACATTGTACAATTTACGATTCCTGGTGGCTACACTAAAGATGCACAAACATATATTAATAAATATATGCTACTTATTTCAGGCAAGAACACCAAAGTGCTGCTAGCTGGGAATGGAAATCTAACAGAAAGATCAGAAAGTATAAAAGAGACGACAGGAGTCTAAACATCTAAAGAAAAGGAACAAGATACATCGATTAGTCATATTCGATCGTTTTTACTATTAGCTAAACTAATTCACAACACCAATCTAAAAATATTATTTATTAGTACGTTTTAAATTGCTAAGTTAAGTACTCATCCATTTAATTTTCAACTTTTAACAATAAGTTATCAAACGTTTACACAACAACGTGCAGTTAGGTTCTAGATACTTCTAAAAGTTAATTCTATAAAAACTGTTGTAGTTGTAGAGGTTAGTGTTTGGTATAGAACTAGCCCTTCATCTAGGACTTACTTGGTACTCCAGTATATTTTGGTAGTAATTATAACGCTTGTCCTCCTCACGTTGCGTTTCTTTAATATTTTGCCGAGTTCGGCTTCCCCTTTAGCTACGACATTGTAAAATTATTGTAAATTTATTACCACCACGAAGGTATTGTACAACTGAGAAATGTCGTGTTAATTACCGCAATGTGCTTCTGATAGATCAAAGAGATTGATGCCATTCTCCAGGGCTGTCATTATGACGTCTTCAGCGCAATCTTCGTTTAGCATGTTCCATATCCCCAGGCCGATGTTGGGCACCCTTAGCCCGGACTTGCCCAAGTTCTTGTAGCGCAGTCCTGGGGTCACTACCGCTGGCATGGCGGAGTGATTGCCCATATAAGTCGAAATGTGTCGCGACACATTTACTTCACCAGCTGCAAGTAAGCCCAATCAGCTGCTATGTGTTTTTAAACGAAGTTATTTACTTGTGTTTTTTGTTATAGAAAAAATTAGGGTCATTTTAACTGTTTCGTACAAACTTAGATGAAAAGATGAACCTAACCATCAATATTTATTACAGCCTGCAGTTATATGTCAACGCTTTGAATATATTATGTAGATTATTGAGAGCAGGAATATGTAAGTCGTAACATTCGAGAAATATCAGTAAGAATTCTGCATTATGTAGGTTCGAGATGAATCTTGAATTGCAAATGCGTGTCAGCTTTGCATCCATCGTAACAGATACCGTCTATTTCCCATTTAACCCAGTTGTGTATAACACCTAATAAAAATCTAGGTTTTTTTGTAAATGTGTTGTTAAATATCTGTGTTGTATTGGTAAGTACTTAATTTATAACTATGACCTACCTTGATCCAACATCTGTTGTGAATTTGCACTGAAGTCGTCCATACAATCAAGAGAGGCGATGGGTGCCCGGCATCTAAACAAATATAATTATTCACTGTTAATTTGAGGGATAAATTCGACTAATTACTATTTCGACAAAAATAAACTGTTTAATTTGATTTTATCAAACTGTGAATAAACAACTGGTTCGACAACTTGATATGCGAAACCAAATCTATTACCAGTACTATAATCAGTAAATGAAAATAAAGCACTGAAGTGAAATTTAAGAAAATAATTATTTAAGTATCTCAGTAACTTTTTTGTAATAGCCACTATTACAAAAAAGTTGTCATATACCCCATGACGTGGCTTCTTTATTGATCTTCCTGAGTAAAGGAAAATAAAGTTATAGTTATTTTATTTTAAAATATTAGCGTAGAAGTTTGAAGTTAGAAATTGAGCTACAAAACTTTTATCTCCGACGTTAAGCTAATAAGTTTTTCTTGAATTTATTACACGTCGTAATTCATCTTAGGTTTAGTTTTTTCCTAACATAGGTACAAGACTAAACATCAATGCTTCTTATACCTACATGAGATACATTAGCCGCACGTGCTCGCTTTAAATTATGAAGGGTTGGAGTGTAGCTTTAGGGGCGCTATGGAGCAAGGACTTGGAAAAATTTTAGTTTTTTTTTTCGGAAATTCTCTGATTTTTTTGCAGTATCGGGTTGACCTTGTCTGTAGCAACCATTTAGGGTCTGAGAAGCATGGTCCTACGACGCACCGTTTCCGACTTATGGGCCGTTTACGTCAAAAGGCCGTTTAAGTAAAAGGCTCATAACTCGGAAACGGTGCGTCGTAGGACCATGCTTCTCAGACCCTAAATGGTTTCTATGGACAAGCTTAATTACTTGCTGCAATAAAAATGGTCGAATTCTATAAAAAAAAACTTAACTTTTTTTTTTATAAAATTTTTTTTTGTCTGTTTTCTTTGCTGCTCATAGTGCCCCTAAGCGTATACTTCAACTCCTACACTCCGCCCCTAAGACGACCCACTGACCCAATCTTTCATTTTTGTTTTTATTAAATTCAAACTGAGACGGCCCATCTTTTTTTATATACTCACTAGCTGTACCCGGCATGCGTTGTAATGCAATTTTTTCTACCTAGCACCTGCCTACTACCTACCTACTACCACTTAGGGGTATGAAAAATAGATAGTAGCCGATTCTCAGACCTACTGAATATGCATATAAAATTTCATAAAAATCGGTCAAGCCGTTTCGGAGGAGTTTGGTAACTAACATTGTGACACGAGAATTTTATATATAAGAAGATTGTGTTTGAAACCAAATAATACTGTTTAAAGTATAATCGTAAACGTTTACGTTGTCTATTTTTTATCTATGTATAAGAGATGCAAATTGCATATTTTCTTTATTTCCTAGAAATACCTAGTTCTCCATATTTATTGTGTAGGTAAGTCCTATACTTACCACCTATCTGTTTTCAAAATAGGTTTTTGATTAAATTTGAGTTTGAGGCCCTATGTCATAAAACGCCGTCGTTACTTATTGAAATGTTCGTTTTCATGAAAACGTTACTAAGTTCGCGATTTGGAAACGTTACTGTGCTAGGTACGCGAATAATTTTACTAAGGTTTAAATCTATGCGATCTACAATTTACGATTCCAACTACTTTGAACTAGGATTAATAAGCTAAAAACGAATTTTATGATCGTTGGATCTAGAGCTAAAATACGGCAACCACTATCTGCCGTATAATGTGATTTACTATGTGAAATTAATGGGTTAGTCAAAATTGTAATCTATCCTAATTCCTAGGAAGCTACAGTGACTAAAACATGCAATAAACCTTAATACGTGTTCTATGTTGTGACGATGTCTATCGTATTGTTCCACAAACGGCCGCATTGTATTATTGATTCCTAAAAGGCTATCTAAGTATAATCGAAACGAAAAATGACGAATTGAACAAGGAGGCAGCTCAAATTGGGAATATTTTTAAAGCAAGGAAGTAAGGTGTAAGACAAGGCGGTGAAGAGACATTGTGACACAATAGTAATGTATATCACCGTACCTGTGCTTCGCCGACCAGCGCTCGTCATCTCAGGCTCGTCGAGCAGCATGAGGCAAGCCAAGCGATCGTAAAACTATCTCCGCTGTTATCTTAGACGGCTACTGAAGAGGTATTCGAAGATCAAGATGCTGGTATTCTGATTTCTAACAGCAACGAACACAGCCGTAGCAGCAGTCTCTGATAAAAGCGGTTTGTGATACCTACTCGCATGCGACGATCGCGGTGCGCGATGCTGCGTAGTGCGCTCTCAGCTTTATTTGCCATTGGGAGAAGACATAACTGTGTTGATGGTTACAGCAATTCGCGCCGACTGTATTGTTTTAGGCATGGTGTGTACTGTGGTGTTGTTGTTGGCTTTACAATATGGAAGGTATTCGCTCAGCGCAATGTAGTCATGCAGGCACTGGCTGTGGCGGCTGTAGCGGTACGTCTTCTCCCTGAGCGGCGATCGTCGAACATACAGTTACCGATATATGGTGGGCATGGGGTTGGAGTCAACGCTGACGCTGTCCGGCGGCCCCAGCGGCGTGTGCGGAGTGCACCGGCTGATGGTGGACTCGCTGCGAGACATCTGCGAGCCCTCCTTGCCGCCGCCGACCTCCGACCCCTTGCTTTGCATCTCGTGTCGCCTCATTCTGCTCCTACGCTTAGCAACGGCATCTTATCTCCTTACAAACATCTTATCTGTAACGAAACGTACATACGTCTCCGCACACCGACCCACACAGATTCACCCCCACAGATTCGACCCCACAAGGATAGGACACGGCGGGTTTATTAAGTAACACACTGAAGAATAATAGACACAGAGACGCATGCAAGCCCTAACAGCTAGTCAACTAAGGAAACACAAAATCGGGTGATCCACGTCGAATTTACATCTAAGCGTAGAACTATAGTCGCGTTAGAAATCAAAGAAACAGTTGATACAGTTTTTAACCGCTAACACAAACAGTTGGCGATGGCCGCGAAAACAGATCCGTTAACATCAGCGGTGTCGCACTCACCAGGGTTGGCCTGGAGATTCTACGTACTCAACATTTGATGTTGCGGTGCGACACGTCGTCGGATAAACTGCGAACCTACGAGACTGTATTGCGGGTGCGGGGAGCGCGGCGATAGGACACGGGCGCGCAGGGTGCTGCGCGAACCGCCTCCGCCCGCGCCTGCGCGCTGCCGCTTTACCGATCTGACCTATTTCTAGACTTTGCCTCGGTCGCCATTTTAATTATTCATATTTCTAATGCTGATTTTATGATTTATTTTCTACAAAATAAGGTAACGTGCAGTTTAAGGATACTAAGCTGCTGTAGTACCTCTGCTATCTACTTTGTTACCACGAAAAGTTTCAGCACGTCCAGTGTATTACATAATAATATTTAAAGTCCGGTGCATTTAGCTACATCGATCTAGGCCCCGACCGGGCTGCAAGGTCCTAATAAGTGATTTATATTTGACGTTAACACAGAAAGCTTGGTGCGGTTTTTAGATCATGCCACCTAATTTATTATGTACGAGAAAGTGTAGTGTAGGTACTAGTAAAACGTCCGCATTTAAAGTTTGATAAGTTACCGATTCTTGACAAGTTTAGGGAATTTTAGAATAGAACAGAATATTTTTTACTGGAATTGGTTATAGTTATTAAGCCTAGTTCCTCCTGCTTATGACGAAAGCACGGAAATATTGTCTTAAATTGCTTTAAAAGTATAAATCTCGCTGGGTAACATATTGGCAGAACGCTGAAGTCCATCGCTGGCGCTAGAGCTAGAACAATAATGCATTGGTACACAATAATTTATTACCAATCCTTTGTCCTTCCCTGTGTTCACGGAGACCTCGTACCAGCTGCTGTTTCTAAAAGGCTTCGACATACACTGTACGTGTGACTAATCCCATGTTTAGGCAGATACCGAAACTTCAGACATTAGTACCTACAGCACAGAAATTGCTAGAATCGCTTCAGCGGGTTAGACTGAAAGCGCTTTATACGGAACATTCGGCATCAGCTTCGCAAGGGTTGTGACTTCTACTTACCCAGGACAAGAGGGCGCACGGACAAGCTCCATATTTGCATCTGAACTAACATCATTAGCGGAGCCGCGCCATGTCCTACTAGAGACATTGCATTCGGCGTTGACTGTAATAGTACAACCTGCAGCTTCACAACAACCGTCACTGTCCAATGACTCATCTAAAAACAAAGAAAGTTCATTAGAAATCATTAAACGAGCTATAAAAGGTATGTTATGTGTTTGTGATGGATCACAAATGGGCGTGGTATGAATGAACAGGCATTAACGGGTGACGTATGAGGCCATGAAGTCACCCCTTTTGTTTGTAGGGGAAATTACGTGTCAAGGTTTAGCTAATATTATCATTTTCTTGTTATGCTTTAGTACCCCACTGCAAGGAACGGTTTTGTTTTTACCACCATTGTTCTACGAACTGCGCCGTTGATTGATGATGATTTAAGCGTTTTTGTTGGTTTATTATATTAAAAACGTAATGATAAAAGATGGTTTACCATTTAAAAAAACTGGACACGCCCCTTATTGTTATATATTTTTATCTTGAATTGGTAAGTAAATGAATGGCGTCATTTCAACACCTACCTCGGCAGGGTCTGAAGCGGTTGAAGTCGAAGTAGATCCCGTCGGTATCGTTGTCGTCGATACTTTGGCTGGACTCGGGCTTCGTCAGCTGCGCGCTGCAAGCTTTCTTCAACATACTCTGCACAATTTTTTTTTGTACTGTCCTTTTTACATTAAAATATTAATATTATTTCAATTATTTCAAAGAACTAACCACCGGGAGGCGGCTCTGGCCTTTTAGAAAAGACGTAATATTTTTTTCACAAAAAAAAACCCAAAATTTAAATTTAAATCACATAACACTAATTTAAATTCAACGCTCACAATGCACAAAGACCGTTACTAGACGATTAAATTAAAATTAAAATATTACAATTTCAGAGGAGCGAACGTAAAGACCGACTTGTTGCAGCAACGACTGTTGCATCTATGACACAGCTCTTCCCGGGGGCCGTTCCCGGTGCATTTTTATAGGTCAATATATTCGCGCATGTGTCGAAACCCAATAAATTATGACATGAGCACTAGGCGCCGGGCCTTGATGCCCTAGATTCGACCTATATTTCCTTGTCGGCCGCACCTTACAGTATATACCTCCGACATGCAACAGTTTTATTGAGATTTTCATAAGGGCGAGTCAGCCATATTTTTTGCCGTGTCAACGGCTAACGGAGAGGTTTTATAGTACGATAGGTAGTGAATCAGTAATTATTGAACGAGATTGGCGGGTTGAGTTTGATTTAGTGCGCGTGTTACACGCAATATTATAACTATATGCAGCGATAGTTTGGCGAAACATATTTAAACCTGAGTAAGTACAAATGTAGAAAATGTTTCCGTATAAAAATCTACATCTTTATCTTAAGCCTAGCTTTTTCTTAACCTATCTTGGGATCAGTTTCTTTAATATTTTACGTTAAATACATGCTATAATAAATTTAAGTAAGACTACATAAGTAGGTACACAAAGTTATAGTACCTTCTAACATGCTTCTTGCCTATTAGTTATAATAAATATTAAGTAACTTATTTAATATATAACTAATTTTGATTTAATTTTAAACATTACTAGTCTTAATTCGACTTTCCAAGTAATATATGTTTTACCCATATTACCTAAATAATATATGGTAACAAAATATTAATTTACAGATTTACAGATTATATATTGATTTATAGATTTACAGTATATTAATTTGCATATTTCTGTGCAATGCAACCACAGTAGAACATTTCCTGAACCGGCAGTACTTACAAGAGATTGTTTTCATAAAAGGGCGCCTCCCTAGAGGAAAACATATTTTTCGAGCCATTTTCTTGTAGGCCACCGACATCGATAAAACGCAGCTCGACGCGCATCTAGTCAATATCTATATTTGTCTCGTGCCCTAAGGCTGGGCTAGAACTACATTAGCTCTAATGAAAGAAAGGGACGGCGCTACAAAAACACATTGCACTGTCTCTGTTTGACAACGCCACACTAAAGGCGCGAGCCTTTCATAATAGTGTTGAGAGGAATGCAGGCTTACATTTACGCGCGCATGTCTTGAAGTGTCATAAATCGATGTTAACGGTTAGGGCTAGCATATTAAACGTTTACCCTGTGGTGTTTGGTAGTGTCGGGGATGGACGGGCGACTGTGACGCAGCCGGGCCGCCTGGCGCTGCAGGTCGCACAGCCGGTGATGCGACCACGACGTGTTCATGCCCCGCAGACCCTCGACGGCCTCCGCTATCTGCCACCATACCATAGACTTCACTAAACTTTTGGGTGTGTATTTACACTTCCATGAATTAATGTTACCAAGTTATTAATTGTTATGATAATACCTGCAGCATGTATCTGTTTCAACGTGTCTGTTTTCAACGTCCAAAAATCAAAAACGACTTAGCTTTTTTTGTCCAGTAAAAGAGAACATATGTTAAGTTAACAAAACTGAATCCATCCTTTTGGACTCTAGTAATCCTCCAATATGAGTACATTAAAAGTATTTTAAAATTACTAATTAATTCAACCTGTATTTTTATATACTATTTGTGAGGGAAAACGCCTATGTTTTCAACTCATAATAATATAAATGTGATAAATCAGTTCTTGTTTGTTAGATCAACAGGTAGTTGTGTAATGTCGTATGACATAACGACCGAAAAACATTTCGCTCTCATGTCAATCACATTAAAATTAATCTGTAATTTGAAAAGCATGTACTTTTGCCATAAAACATTTGACGCTTGTCTTTTATTTCCAGGGCCCACTACCGTAGCTATGGAAGACCGAGTGCTTACAAGAGCCCAAAAGGCAAGGGCAAAAGGTATTTGACAAAATAAGTTCAAAATTGTAATTAACTTAATCTAATGCGGAGTTTACACAGTTGACTATATCCGCACAATTTTGCCGCGCGCCGAAAATCGACTGGTGTCTGAAATCGCAATCTCCAAAAGTAGGGTCAGTCAAAATCGCACGGCTATAGTGACAAGTGTAAACCCCCTATTATTCACCAAATAAAGATGGATCTTAAGCTAGTGTATTACGAAGGTTTGACGTTGCATTGTCAATGTTTAAGTACCTCTCTTTTTTTGTCTTCCTCCGCTTCAATGGCCCGTTGGTGGAGGAGCTTTATGTCCAGTTGTCTAACTTCCTCCGCCTCTCTAGCTTGGCACTCCTTTTCCTTAAATGTCAATGCCCGAATATGTTACACCGTATGAAATATTTATGTGGAATATTAATGTAATCCGAGGCAGTTAAAACGTTATTATTTTTACTGTATTTTTGAGTATTTAGTTTTTATGTACGTCAAATATTAGAAGTAGTGCCTTTTGTATTTGTAAAATGTGTAGAAAAATACAGGTATAGTCTATCTTCTCTTAATAAACAATCAAGGATTTCTGACGTATCATACAGAAAAACTCTTAATGTAATAATGCTTTTTGTCGAGTATCCACAAGTATTCTGAACACATTAATAACTATAAATGGATGTCTGAATGATGAATGAGTTTCTCCGTTGTTAATAGTAATATAATAATATGTAATAAATGTTAAGAATAATAATATATTGTAAAGTTGTGCTACCTTTTGCAGATGCTTTTCATGTTCAATTTTTTGCTGTTCAAGCTCTTCTTCTGGTATTGGCGGAGTTTCATCACCACTAGAACCATGTTTGGCTATAAAACATATAGTGCTTTACACAAAACAAGTAAACAGATGTGGATAAATATTAACGAGATCATAAATACAATCCTACCAGTAGGTGGGTGATACGAAATCCAAAACTGATGTGCCATCTCTACAAACTAAAAAACACGGTACAGAAAGGCCTTGACTTTTCTGGGATAAATGCGATTACCGCACAGAACACCAACCGAATACTGAACCACGTATAAACCGTAAGATTTTATTCATAGACGTTTATTTTCATGGTAGATTCACAACGAAGTTACGTTGTATGAAACCGATTGGCAAGATGCCAGCGCTACGTCGCAAAAGTCCTCGTCCCTGCGATCGTCGCCGAACGCAATGTAAGCAATAAAAACTTTTCACATACGTAATTAATCATCAATTTATTTTATAAATATTCTAATGAAACTTTTGAAAATCTCAGACGACTTGTTAACTTTTAAATAACCACAATAGAGAGATAATTCCATGGCAGCAAATAAGCAGTATAGTAACTTACATTTGTAATTGTTCGGCGACGGCATTATGATCGTTAATATTGTTGAAGGACCAGATGGCTGTCGATCTGTTTTAGACAAGACATATTATTATGTATTTACAAATAAATAAGTAAAGATTATAAAGAAAATCTGGTTTGAAAATAAATGGTGAGGCATAAATACCAGATGTACATAGGTATTTTTAATAGGTATTTACAGGAAGTGCCTATAAAAAGTTTATTTTTTTCGTAACTTATCGATATCAAATATTCAGCTGGATCCCATTAAGGAAAGTTCCATTTGTAAACAAGATGTTTTTGGGGGTCCAGGGTTGAATTGGGAAGTGTGCCAACTCGACATCGAGGTAGGCTAGAAAACATTTAACCGAAATTTACGTTTTATCTATTTAGATACTTTATGACAACGTATCTTATGAATAACAAATACTTACTGTTATTAAACGCTTGCTCATTGTGGGTTGACGATTTAAGGTCCCAATTTATTGGATCCATATTTCCTTCACCGTTTGTCAAGTATCTTCGAATAATTATGAAAGTATATATATATACCTAATACTGCTTTAATATACATACTGCGAAAGCCCGGGAATTGGCATAACTGTGATTTTACTATCGAATCTTAGGATTCACCCCGTGTGTTGGTAATTTGTCGGGATTTTATGAACAAGTATAAAATTTTCAATACTTATATTGTACCATTAATACCTTACCGGACTTGTATTATGACCGTAATTTGTACCATTAGAGTTTGATACTTGCCTGGTTTCCCAAATGACCAACGGGAATTGTAGGGAAGATTTAGTCGGTAATTATCAATAAACCAATGGCAGTCTCTGTTTGTAAGTAATTAAATTTTTTAAAACCATGTACCCCTATAGAGCAAATGGATAAAATGCAATTTAGACGAATTTAAGATTGAAGAAGAAGGAACCCCGCCATTTTTTTGTGTATATACTTAGGTAATTATTAGAGCTAGTAACCATCTGAATCATATAGGATATCAAACAAAAAACCAGTCCATTCGTTTAGGAGTTGCAATGCCACAGACAGCTTCGTCATACTTTGAACATGTCACTTTTTGTGTGGGGGGAAAAAACAAAGAGCTGGGACAATGTAAAATTTATTATGTTCTTTTCAACCGCCTATTTTCTGTAAAAACAATATGCATAGCATATCGTGTTAAAATACAACTTACCTATATCTAAATCTTTGTAAAGAATCAAAGGCTATTTTTATTATTATTAGCCCCACCGCTGCGCAAAGGTTAGTCACAATAAATTAGAATATCCGACAAAATTTAGAATTTTTCTAAACACTTATTATGAAAGCGGGTCCTTCCTTAGCCAAGAAACGTCTTGTACACATCAACTAAAAAAAATAGCATCGGTCCATTAGTAGATATAGGAGCTACGATGCTAGAAACAGACCGACACGTCAAACTTTAAACTACTTGTTAAACCCCTTTTTTGTGTCCTACTATCATAAGCTTCATATTAATAATATTGATTTGTATAAATAATACCTACACCTTAAAATTTTATAGGGATATCCCGCCATTGCTCCACTTTTTAAAATAACGGATATAGTATTTTCAGACGGTGTTCCCCACAGAACAGAAAAAGTACATTTTGATTTTGTTTCATAGTGTTACCCACAGAAATAAGAGCATTCTGTAACATCAAACGAAAAACAATTTGCGCAATTAGATTTCTTTTCTTTTTTTTTAATATCTCTCTTTGATAGTTCGGCGCAGTAATTAATTGATAAAAAAAATAAGAGGACAAAGGAAATTATGAAAAAATGACTTGAAATATTAAAATCGAAGTTATTTACATAAGTTATTTTCGTTTGGATAGCAGTTAGTAGTCCACCTTTTTTTATTTAAACTATTAAGAACTTCATCACAATTTTTAAAAACTTTATTAAACAGTAATATCATAGTTTACAAGTAAACGTGTATACGGTTTTACAGTAACAAACGCTCCATGTGATATAAAATAATATTAAAATTTGTAACACAAAGTCAGTAAACTATACGAGAATGTCTTGACATAATCGTTCATGCGCCCTCTATCATAGCTTCAACTAAAGTATTCCGAATATTTCCGAAAACAGAAAAAAAAACAGATGTCTACGGTTGACGCCTTGACGCTAGTTGATGATTTTTTTCAATTTTTATTCAATTTACTCGAAAACTTTGTCATACATTCGTGGTTTAATCAGATTATTAATATATTTTATACTTAAAGATATTTACCAATGATTTCAATCCGAACATTTTTGGCCCTTAACAATCGTGGACGGATTACATGCATATATATAATGCGCGTTTTATCATATTGCATGTGCGTGAAAGAAATGTCAGTGTAATAATGGTAAAATACGCAAATTTGTCTCTGTTTTAAGTGTGGATATATTTTTTTTGTAATGTGATGTGTGTGTGTTAAAACAGATGATCAATTCAGTTGTAATGAAACGAACAAAAGTGTAGTGTCGGTTAGTATTTGACAGCCGGCAGGCTCGTCGTAAGTGACTTACAATAGGCTCTTTATAAAGATGAACAGTCGCAGTAGTGTAAATGAATCGAATTTGGTGAATCTCTCAGGGGATCTGTCGGCTTTGAATCAATTGGATACAAAGGAATCGCTGGCATTAAGTTTTCCGTTTGACCATTTATACGCATGTCATTCCGAAAGTTCAGATCGCCAAGAGGCAATTCTAGACAAGGAAATAGAAATTCCCTTGCTTCCTGATGACAAAGAACTAGTAAGCACTGGTGACCAGTCATTTGAGGTTAGCAAACTCTCAGAGAGACTCAACCAAGCTGAAAAACAAAATAAGAGGCTAAAAAATTTGCTTCTATATCATTTGGATTTAATACAACAACAAAACGAAGTTATTATTAACAAGGATAAAGCATATTCAGCATTGAGGCTGGAAAATGATTCAGTAAGTATTGTTTGATATTATGTACATACTCAAATTGTTTATTAATATTCTGAGATAAGATATCTCTACCTTCAAATTACCATAATTCGAAAATGATGTCCTCTATCAAATAACTTGTAAGTCGCACATTGAGAACTTATATCTGAAGCTACTATTGCATTTTATACATTACATGCAAAGGATTGCATACTATATATTCTGTACCAGGGTGATAAACAACAAAACATACAGAAAAATATTTGTTTTTGTTTATTTATATTTTAGTTCACTGTATCGAGGTTATAAAAATAAGTAACTTTAGAAAGGATATGCTTTAGAAAGGATATGCCCTTTGCATAATGGCTGTTAATTATAAGGAAAGTAGTAATATATCTGTTAAGGTTTGAAACAACAACAAATATTGAAAGGTTCTCTTTATACTTGTTACTATATTTAATATTATTTTGCCTAAAACATCAAACATGTTTGGTACTAACATACTACTAAAATTAAGACTTAGATATGCTGTGTAAAAGAAGAATTCAGCAGAAAAAGTTACTAATGTACTAAAATGATACAACATTTTTGTGACTCATAATATTATCAGTATTTTAACGCAATACGAATACATTTTTGTGCACTGCAAATGTTGTTATAAAGCGTATGTATCACACAATTACATTTCAAAGACAAGTTGTAGAGCCATAATCTATATAATCTATTTGCCCTTGCTATGTTATTTTCATTTAGTTCCTTACCCTTTAAATTATGAAGACATATGACTTGTATAGGAGAAAATGAAAAAAGTTACCAACAATTTACACATTTGTAAAATTTGTATCAACATGCATTTCTTGGAAACACTCAACAATTACTTGACTAGTGCAATAAGCTGGAGTTAACCATCTCACATGTAAACAATAATTTACTTATCATAGTTACTGTGTAACGTCATTATACAATTATTTATATCTGCTTGCTAAACTTATTATTTAGTATGAAATAGCAATAAAAGCGTTTACTTGCAAAAGCGAATTTAAAACATGCTTGCTAGTCATAATAATTGCCGTTTACGCTGTTAAGAATAGTTAAATTTGGAACACTGCTGTCCCTGTCCTGGAGGTGGGCACTAACAGTGGTGACACAGTGTTAATGTAACTTCTCTCGTTTTTTGTTCCAATAAATGATTTTGGTTTTTGATTTAAGTATATGAGGAGCAAATAACTGTCTCCAAAGATCGTATGTTAGTACAATGACTAGTTACATAACATTCTGGCCTTGTATATTAAACACTGGTGTACTGTATCAGATTGAATTTTAATGTTTATATTTACATCTTCTGCATTAACATTTTCAGCTTAAGTCTAAAGTGAATCGCATGGACAGAAGAATTACTGTGGGACAAAGACATACTATTAGTCCTCTACCCCTAGCACATGTGCCGCCTTCCAATGTTACGCAGAGTGTCAAGGTTGAGACCAGTAGTACTGAAACACAGGTAAACTTCTTCTAGTATTTAATAAAATAGTTTTATGCTGTTTAGATAATTGAGTTTTTTCTCTAGTTAACAATAAAAAAAAAACTATCTACTGGATTAAACAGAAAATTGGTATGGGGAATGTGTATGTCTGCTGTTTTATCTATTTCTTGTTTAATTAAAAAAGAAATGTACAAAGCTGTCTTAATAAACTTTTTCATTTTTATATAACATGTTTCTTTTTATTTTTTTTCAGATTATGTGCAATACTTTATCAGAATTTTTAGTACCGGAAAGTAGAACAAATAGACCTAATCGAACAAATCCTTATGTTTTCAATAATGAAATTCCAAAAATTAAACCTTTTGTATCAGAAACTGTGGAAGTAAACGTTCCTGCATTAGGTAAGTCAATCCAAGTATTTCATGAAAATTGTAAACAAGATTGCAATAAACACGAAAATGTTATTTTATTTACCCCAATCCCAAATGTCTTGAAATTGATTGCTCCTAATTATGTAATTAATTAGTACCTACTGATAGGAGAATATATATTTTGATTCATTTTGGTGATTTGATATTTAGGTATGTAAAATATAGCGAGAGCCTATGCGAAAAGAACAGTTGAATGGAACTAATATTATAATAAAATTTAAAGAAAAATGGTCATTTATATATAAAAAAAAGCTAAAACAAATAATGATAGCATCTGAAAATATTGTTTAAAAGTCTAGTAGAAGTATAAATATCCAGATGTTACAGTCGAATTATAATGCCGTCACAGTGATGTTAACATACCAAATATGAAGCACCCTCAAATCCTAGTACGGCTATCTTTCCACATGAAGTAATTCAAAATAGAATCATCAGCTAAATCTCAATCATTGTAAATTTAGCTAGACATTGTTGATAAAATAAAAGTTAATGATAAAAAAATACAGAAATAAACGTACATAGTATTAAAAGAGTTTGATTAGATGGACGAGAAAAACATAATACAGTATCATAGTATTTGTAACGGTTGAATGAGGATGTGTCATATTCAAAGAGTTTAAATTCTGTTTGCTTAATTAAAATTTATTATATTATTATATTATCTATGTATTTTACAAGCTATTTTTATATTACAAGTATTAATCTATTAAACATGCTTTGACAATAAAGTTAAAAAAAATTGCCTAACAAAAAGTAATTTCTGCTATTTAGTAGGTTTATATAATTTAATAGATTTCTTAGATTACCTAATCATAATTTTGTTTAGCATTTAGTGTAAAAGGTTATATAGTTTTGGAAACGAAAAATATATGATCTCTAAATAAATACAAAATAGTTTTTACTTGGGATTTCAATAACTTGTAGTTTTTCTTTTTTTTTAATAATTTATAACTAGAGTTTCCAGAACCATATGTAACTCATCTTGGTATTATTGCGTGTATTTATTGAGAAAAATGTTACTAGAAATTATGCACCAAATATATCCCTTGTTACCCACGGCCTGTGCAGGTCTTTCCGTCATTCTCCACCAATTAGAAGCAAGCTACTGGGTGGCCTGTTATCGGTGAAAATATAATCGACACTAGCGACCCTAGCGGAATTTCGACTCGGGATAGCTTTTGAATTATTGCCTACTAACTACTTTGACTATAGCACTCTAAACAGTAGACCGCTTTTAATTTATTTAATAACTAGCTGACCCGGCAGACTTCGTACTGCCTCAAATAACCTTAAAACAAATTGTTCTTTTTTTTTATTTAAGTCCGACTATTTTCATATTTATTCACCTTTTAAACCTTCCCTGGGCTTATACAAATAATTCAATACCAAAATTAGCCAAATCTGTCTAGCCGTTCTCGAGTTTTAGCGAGACTAACGAACAGCAATTCATTTTTATATAAATATATAGATTTAGTAGGCGGATAACTCTTAATACATTTTTTTGCGAAATAATAATTCATTGTGCATTTTGCATAAATATTTATATTTGCAAGCGATAACAAATGATGTAAAAAAAATTCCTACTCTGCTGATAATTACTATGGTGTCGAACCTTTTGTGTTTGATCAAGTACCTCTATTTATAACGAGGCAGTAGTTGAACAGCATGCAACATAATCAATGACTACTAAATCATTTATCGTTTTAGGTATCGATCTGAATACGTCATGTACGTTCTTTAACTAGTATGTAGTCGAGCTCTCTGTAATAAAGTCAACTGTCACTTTATACCTGGTTAAATTAATATTCTTTAAAACAGTTCGGTTCCAACGAAGTCCCAGTTATCCATGTTACACTGTTACGTCTGAAGTTTTTTAGTGCGCCTTACTTATTTACTAACTGTAGTTTACGTTGTAGTGCGTGTTTTGTTATAATAGCGAATGTGAATACCTATACAAACCAATCATGGCATTATAGTGCAACATAAAATTACAAGTTTACTAAGATTAAGTTAACTTAATTGGGTACTTAAGAAAAATAAATAAAATATGTGCGTCTTACTTAGGTACTAACTAACTTTAGCTGCGTACTAGCTGTGAGTTACGAGTGCGCGCTTTATTAGTGCCTCTAACCTGGGGACTAGCTGTAGGTTACGAGTGTGCGCTTTATTAGTGCCTCTTACCTGGGGACTAGCTATAGGTTACGAGTGCGCGCTTTATTAGTGCCTCTTACCTGGGGACTAGCTGTAGGTTACGAGTGCGCGCTTTATTAGTGCCTCTTACCGGGGGACTAGCTGTAGGTTACGAGTGCGCGCTTTATTAGTGCCTCTAACCTGGGGACTAGCTGTAGGTTACGAGTGTGCGCTTTATTAGTGCCGCTTACCTGGGGACTAGCTGTAGGTTACGAGTGCGCGCTTTATTAGTGCCTCTTACCTGGGGACTAGCTGTAGGTTACGAGTGCGCGCTTTATTAGTGCCTCTTACCTGGGGACCAGTGACGGATTAAGACTCCCTGATGCCCTAAGCAATCCACGTCTGGGTGGGGCCCCCCTATCCGTTTATCAGCTAGTACTAGTCATTTGGTGCTCAAAAAGTGGGTAGGTACCTGGAAAGTTTTCCGGGAGATTGAAAATTGGTGATTTTATAGATTTAGATGTCATTGTGCTCTTTTGGAATTTTCACATTGCCACCTCGTATCTTTGCCACTCGCGCTGCCATATAGAAAAATGACGATCAAAAACAGTTTTTTGACAATTCCTTTTCGGATTATTTTCCGAGATAAATAGTTGTGAATAAATTAGACTAGAGAAAATTTTCTACAATATTTACAAATTAACTTTTTTTTTGTAAAATCAATAGTTTTAGCGTAAAAGCGCTGCAAAGTCCACTCCAACACGCATTTTGACTAGTAACTAATTTCGCTAATTTCCGCACCACCATGAGGTGGTAAGTGGCGCGTTTTTTTCGTGTTATCCCCAGTAGGCCTAATCTCAAATCTGGGGACACGGCAGTGCCCCCGGGCCCCGCCCAGTCGAGAAAAAACAAGCGAACATATATTATACGAAACAAAAGATAAGATATTAATAAACGTACTTATTTATTAATATTTATTTATTTATTATCAAAAGACATGCACAACATAACAGATTAAACTAAGGCGTTGTTGACAAACAGACGGACAACTTGAGACACTAAGTCAGGACAATCGGAATCACCGCGCAGCATCGCGGCGCCAGTCTTTTTCCGTTTTCCAAACTCCATCAGACACTGAGTTTAGTGTTACCGTCGGCGTCAATGCCTTCCAAATTTGGCGACTGATCTTTATACTTTGTGCCCTACGGGTATAAGATAAGTTACCAATCGCAATCCTTGGGTTGTCCTCAACAAATTTTATAAGCAACTCTGTTTGTCTCCGTGAGACTTTTCTTCGTGCTGGCATCTTATGGGGTTTTCATGAAATCAGTTCATGAGACTGGCAGGACCACTTGGTTGTTTGATTCTGGATGCTGTTTACTTCGGATTTTGACATATTGAACATTGAAATATTTTTCATTGAATTTGCGCGCAGCGCACTGAAGTTTGCGCTGAAGCTTCTGTTGCATTATTATTGATTTTTCGTCGTCGTCTTTAACTATCTGTTATCCATTACCAATTTGTTATTTGTTGAACGGATCGATAGCTATTGTATGTGTTGAATTGTGTTGAGATAAGCCTTATATTTTTTCTCTCCAGCATGTTTGACAAATAATAATGTACTCTGTGATGTTTGACTTGACAAGAGTACTCAGTACACCACAGATAAAACAGTAGTAATCCTACTTATTTACTTTTCTCTATGGTAGTAATAGAGTACACTATGAACCACCTTAAATAGATGGTGTTCTTATAATTTAATATTAGGACGTTCAAAAAGTATCACACAAAACAACTCGATGACAATCGATCGCTAAAGTCTGTTTTGTTTGTAACGAGTGCTACACGCTATGTTGTCCTTTTAACTTTGTGGATGGGTTAAAGTTGGCTGAAGTTATAAAGTGGCAATAATAAGTAGGGAAGCAGTTTATTAAACAGGTTAAAAATATAAAATTATTAAACCAGGTGACAAATATGTTGCCATCCATTTAAATATGATTTAAAGACCATTTAATTTTGATTCTTTTTAGATAAATGAGTTTCAATCTATTTTCTGTAATGGTCTGTACCTCCACGCTTTCGTTTAGACTTCATTTGTTTTTATATTTCCCCAATGTTTGCAATAACAAAATAGAAGAATATGGGTAGGTAATAGATAAATTGCATTAATTAAAAGTTAGGCGGTCTTACATTAAAACATTTTCTTTCTTCATGTCTTGCCATATCGAAACAATCGTAAACAAAACGATCTGACGCCGAATATTCCATAGTTGAAAAGTCCTGTCGCAGAAACGAACAAATGCAAGGTTCGCATTTGTTCGTTTCGGCGACAGGACTTTCGGTGAAACATGTATACGTGAAACGTTCTATCGACGAGTATCTCAAAAACGAAACGTCCTGTTGGTGATCAGTCCAAAGGAGAAACGACTGTCGGAGAACGTTTGCAGAATCGCTCAAAAACAGTTTTTTGACAACAACTCCTTTCTGACTTTCATTTTACAATTAAAATGATCAGTAATAAATTAAACTAGAGAAAATTTCCAAAAAATTATGTATTAACCTTTTTTTTTGTAGTTTTAGCTTTAGCGTACGACCGCCGCAAAGTCCACTCCTACAGGCTTTTGGCCAAATAACTAATTTCCCCACCAAAAAAAAACGTGCAACCTACTCCACCTCATGGCGAGAGTATGTTGCGCGTTTTTTTTTTCTGGTAAGCCTAATATACAGTCACGGTAGTGCCCCCAGACCTGATAGACTTAAAATTTCATTTAATTTTAACCAGTAGTTTAAGAATTTTGTCTCTCTCCTATTTACTGACTTCGGTGTGGTTTTTGGTGACGTGAGAGTGAGACGTAATGCCCTAAGGACGGATTTTATTTTGCTTCTTCTGGTGCCCCCCCAGACGTGATGCCCTAGGCAATTGCTTAATTTGATTAAGGGTTAATACGTCACTGCTGGGGACTAGCTGTAGGTTACGAGTGTGCGCTTTATTAGTGCCGCTTACCTGGGGACTAGCTGTAGGTTACGAGTGCGCGCTTTATTAGTGCCTCTTACCGGGGGACTAGCTGTAGGTTACGAGTGCGCGCTTTATTAGTGCCTCTTACCTGGGGACTAGCTGTAGGTTACGAGTGTGCGCTTTATTAGTGCCGCTTACCTGCGGACTAGCTGTAGGTTACGAGTGCGCGCTTTATTAGTGCCTCTTACCTGGGGAATAGCTGTAGGTTACGAGTGCGCGCTTTATTAGTGTCTTACCTAAGCTCAAGCTTTAGGTTACGTGTGTGTCTTACTTGGTTAATATAAGCCGTAGTTTACGAGTGCGCGTTTTAGTGTTTTAAATAAATACTTTGGAGGAGTTTGGCAAAACAAAATTTAGATCGAATATACCCTTCATAATTTCATGCGTAGATATTAAAAATAAATTAACCTGCTTAACATCAGTTAGAAATTTTGGTTGCAACCGAAGCCCTATAGTGTTACAATCAAATTTATGACTTTGAATAAGGAGGTAAGTAAATCCCCTGTATATAGTATGAGAGTGCCTGTTCGTAGCAATTTTGTAATATTATAATTTGTTGTATGTAGATAAATGTTATATTTGTATATTTATTTATTATTCCCTGTAACGCTAATATTTTGACGCATCCTGGCATTGTGATTCAGCTCGTTATGTTCGATGGTTATTTACGTATTGTGACTGCTTGTATCTTCAATGTGCAATTACAATTTAATCTTTGACGTTTTATTGATCAACTTTTTAGGATAACTGAACAGATAAAAGAAAATTGCTTTAAGAATTATTTATTTTTTTATAGAATCTAAAACCTTAGGGTGAAACTCCTAGATATCAATAATTTACTTATCTAAAACGCTAGTGTTCAGCCCCCTCTCTGAAAAAAATCTAAGACAAAGTTCACGAAATACGTGTTTCAAAGGACGCATCATTTCTACTCACATTATAAAACCTGTATCACCATTTTTTCCGCATTTGCTGCGCTGTTTTGTAATCCCTTGTCGAATGAGGACATAATTGTAATAATTGTACAGCGAATGTTTGTTATTAGAAAAATCTAAGTGTAGTAGTTCCCTTCTACACTTTATTATATAATGTTTATTTCAGGTTAATTCTTTTTGACAGCATCAAAAAATAGATTCTGTCAGATGCTGATGGATTAGTACTTTTGTGTTTCAGAAGCCACCTATTCGTCAGGGGACGTAGGAGGAGCTACAATTTTGGATCCAAATAATCTGCACCGCGATAACTTAGGCACGATGATTGAGAACAAGCGTTCGTTCGTTCAGAAAGAAATCAAGACTGAGGGTCGGCCTGAACCCTTGTACACCGTCACCTCAAACAGGTTGTTCAGTATATTAGAAGTTTATATGTGACAAGTTGTAGGTGTGTGGTTATATCTTACGAGAGTTCACCTCTTTTTCTTGCAGTGGCAACACCGTGATACAAAAAATTCAAAGGAATCGGAGAAGAACGTCTGGTGGGTTGGGCAGCTTGAGCCGGCTGCCCAAAGCGCCGCCTGCTAAACCTGAACCTGCGGAAAATGGTACGTCTATCTAACAATAAACACATAACTATTAAACAACTCAGTACAAAACTTTGTTAGTCTTTGTTTGTCTGTTTGTATTGTACCTATGATAAGTCAACCTTGCAACGTAGTCACGTAAGGTCAATTAATCAATAATGAAATAATAGAATTAATAGAATTGTAACCTTAAATCAAAATGGTGCGTTTTCTACAATGAAAGCGTATCTATAGCAGATTGAAATCACAAGTGAAACTAGACTATCATAACGAAATATATTTATACCAGACATGGAGACCAATATTTAACTAACAAAACTTTTTTTTATTTTCAGTTAATATGTTCGAGGATGACAAATCGTTTAACCGTACATTCAGTGTAAATAAGAAATCTAAAATGATCAATACGTACGGTAAATCAAAGACCTCCACTGTTCCAAAGAAAACGCCACATTTTACTGGGTCTTTGTCTGATCGGCTACAGCTTATTGACACCACGCCCACTGGGGAAGACCCTTATCAATTAGGGGAAGCTGATATGAGAGAGCAGTCGCCTATCCCAAAACTTATGCTACAAAAAACTAATCACGGCCGATTGAAAATATGTTCAGATCTTGCAGGAGAGAGTACGATACCTTCGCGGCGTACGATATACGACGCTCCAGCAACTGAAACAAGTACCAAAATGCCAAATAAAATAAAATTAGAAAAAAGATATCAATTGCCAAATATTGTCCCTTTCACGGTCACGCAAACGTCTACGCATACGGTTACGAAAACACATGCAAGTACGCATCTGACTACGCATACATCTACGCATACAACGATGCTTACAAGCCCGCATACGGTAACGCGTACGGCTACGCATACGGCTTCTTACAAGGCACTCCACAAGAACCTCCACGCGACGCCGCGCAAAGCCTCACACACCGCTCTGCAAAAGGGATCGCACTCGACCCTGCACAAGGGCTCGCACCCGACCCTGCACAAGGTCTCGCATTCATCACTGCATAAGTTCCAGCATCCGGTTCCGCTCTCGAGTACCTTTGCGACTCCTGCCGCGTATACACCCACCCATACGTCCACTTACACAAAAAAGGAAATTGTAAATAAAGAAGAGCCAGCACCGCTATCACCGCTGAAAACACCTTTGCAGCAAACTAATTTGGAACAAGACATTAATTGGCGATTATTGTCAGGGTCACACACAGGAAAAGAGACGAGCGTTTGTGATTTTTCGTACGGAGAGAACAAGAACATAGGGTCTTCTGTAGCAAACCTTGACGTTGCCGAGTTCCGCCGGTTGTTCGAGTCGGACTCACCAGGGACGTCATCTGCGTCTCTAAACAACCTGAGTACTTTACCGTATGACACCGAGAAAAATGTTAGCGACAAAATTAAAAAGAGAGGAGCACGAACTACGAGCTTAATGTCGCCTAATAGTATGGAAGTAAGTACTTTGCTGCATTAATTCGTTTAAGCAATCTGCAAATATTTCAAATATTTAATCTTATATAATGTCTTCAATTCTCTCATTTCTCTTCTAGATTGTAGTTTATTGGGAACGTATTTATAATGTTGTAATTTCAAAGTTCCAGGACCCATCCGGAGATATTAAAAGGGGTATGGACAGTAACCGTGGAAGAAAAAGGGCACTGTCGACTGCTGGCCTTATAAAGAATGCTAAGCAAAATTTTCCGAAACCTGTCGGGCCCAAGCCAAAGATGGTGAAGGGTAGAGGTAAATAACAGTCTTTTTAAACTTAATGTTGTTCCCATGCATGTTAAAAAAAAACCTTTAATTAAATACATATATTAATGACGCATTGTATTTGTTCCAGCTGCTTGCCGCGGCAAGAACCCTCCAGTCCCGGGTATGATGACGACTATACCGTATCACACCCAGGTAGGAGACCCGGACCTCTCATGGTACCTCGGCCTGAACCCCGACGTTAAAATGGAAGACATCGATCAAACAGAAGAGTGCAAAGCTTCGACTGTAGAGGTGCTTCGTCAATTTATTAACCGCTGTGATGCGGCGGACAATTTGTTAAAAATTACCACGTCTTTCCACTGGTTGCCATAACAAAGTTGAGCAACCAATGGAACTTTGACGTGGTGTACGTAATCGCGGCAACCACTAGTCAAGCGCGTACACATTGTCCGTCGTTAACCCAGCTTCTGATCATCTAATAAGTTTGTTTTACATAGTTCATGTTACACTTTATGAAATTTTGTAACTACAGGTACCGAGGTGGCGAGAAAAGCCCTACTCTAGCTGCTATACTATGGAGGGGACGGAGGACTTAGATGACAAAGTCTTCGAGAAACGGCACCAGAAACTAGAAGCTGAAGAGCGAAGGCAGTTAAGGTGAGGTTACTAGCTAACTTACTTAAGTCGAACTTAAGCCGCAGCGTTAAAGGTTCGCCTTCGAAGTCCGCGGCTTAAGTTCGACTTCGTGCTTGACGAGCCTGCGCTTAACCTATGGCGGATATTAAACAAAAGCCAATTATCAGCGCATTCTTGTCGTAAATAATAATATGGGATTGGGAACTTTTAACTAGATTTCATTATATTTGATTAGATTGATATTGGAAAGTGTATTTTGGTATCGTAAGCGTATAAGGTAGTCGTACAAGGCAAGCTTTCATATTAGTTACGTGACAAGTCTCAATCGCGTCCTAAAGGTTTTATAGAAATGAAATAGATAGAAATGAAAATATATGTGATATAATCTATATACTTATAATAAATCTGTAGAAAGGTCAATTCTGTACATTAAATATATTTTCAAAATAACTATCAGGGGGTGATTAGTGATCGATACTGGTGCCAAAAATGCAATCAGTAAAATTTTTGTCTGTCTGTCTGTCTGTCTGTCTGTTTGTTCCTTATGGAAACAAAAACTACTCGATTCGGATCGGATTTTAACGAAACTTGGTACAATTATTCTTCATACTCCTGGGCAGGTTATAGTATACTTTTCATCACGCTACAATCAATAGGAGTAGAGCAGTGAAGGGAAATGTTGGGAAAACGGGAGAAGTTACTCAATTTTTTAAGCTTCCGTCGCGTGTGCAGCCTTTATGGTTAAAGACTCATTGATAAGCTTCGTCATCCACGCGAACGAAGTTGCAGGCACAGCTAGTAAATGAATATATATGTGATATATTAACTTTTAAACTATCGCGCTGCATGTTTATAGTAATATAATTCACGGAAATAAGCGCGTACATGCATAAATACCTTTTTTGGGGCTTGACGTTTCGACCGGGTTACACCGCCCGTGGTCGCAAGCAAAAACGTCAAGCCCCAAAAAAGGTATTTATGCATGTACGCGCTTATTTCCGTGAATTATATTACTATTTGTGATATAATGAATAAAAATATATGTGTTATAAAAAATGAGCTAAAAATAGGTATTTGTTAAAAAAGTAACATCTCTGAATTGACACCCAAGTTTTATTTAATAATTTGTATGTCATGCCCAAGGGACTGATCATGAAATGAACATTATAAAGTATACAACAAGGTAATGAACACCTGTAGGTAACCCATGTATCACAAATAAACGATTTGATTTGATTTGACAAGTGACAAATTAAGTAACTCATAATCATTTCATTCCCATTGCCTTCAAAATCAAAGCAGTTTTGATGGTTCTCTAACAAAGGTAATTTATGACAGTTAAGTTTTATACTGAAATATATTTAATTATTTAATAAATATTGTTGTTGTATTACACACTATTTATAACTAACTGTATGTTATGTTATAATTTTATTTATTAGTAGTTTTTTGTTATCCTGGATGTTGTTCTATCTAAGTTTTCCTCTATGTTTTCCCACCATCAACAGCATTTGCATAGTGCTGGTGTCTAGCAAGCGACTGCTCGTAAAACAAAGCCAAGTCCATTGCAAATTGATATGAAGCGACGAGAAAGGCCGAATAAGTGAATCAATAAGGAATAAGCACAAACTTTTATGTGCTTATTTGTTTAGTTACACCGTCTCGTCACTTGGAACCAAAACAACAACAACAAAAATTATATAATAACCATTAGTTCTTACATATGAACTAATATAGCATGTGAAGCAGGCGCCATCTTTTCGGCCTTTCATTGCGTACATTGATGTCAAAGTGACGTCAGAGTCGATGGCTACGGGAACAACGACGGTTAAGCAGCACGCGCTGTGACACATTAGGTCCGACCAAAGACGTTGCATTTTATTATTGTTTGCGATCCTTTTTTTATTTTTATTGAATGATGAAATGAAAAACTAATAATTGAGTTATGAATTCGAACTGAAATTACATTTGTTTCGAAGTTGAATTCAAATCGGTGATTTGTGCTTATTCCCTATTGCGTGACAGAGGTTATGAATGAAAAACGAGTGAATATAAGCATGCCAAATCACGTTGTAGAATAGAAAACATATCACCTTTCATCCGACCCTATTCATGTAGATTAAGTAGGTTTAGGGCTGATTTTTCCAACGCCAGATAATTTTATCAGAGGAATAATTTAGAATTTTCGACAGGTCTTCAATACAAAATCTGTCAAACACGAATTTTATCTCTCGAATAAAAATTATCTGGCGTTGGAGAAATCGGCCCTTAATCATCTAAACTAATCTGTGACACTGTTACTAAATTAATAGTTTGGGCTTATGAATAGTTTATACAGTCGATTTAAAAACATTTCAGATGGCATATGAGACGGATACGGGAGCAGCGGCATGTGGAGAGGTTACGCTTGCGGCAGCGGGACCCCTGGTACAGTGGGCCGATGCCCTACCAGCCCTCGATGTACACGATTTGGCCACAGCCGCAGAGGGATGTCCGGATGATCGAGATCACAGAGACACTCCCAGTTATGGCCTTTGGGGAGAATATACCGGACTTGCCCAGGGCGTTAGTACAATTTTTATTGTAGTACCAATTCACTAAGTATACATTACATAAGGCTGTTGTCTGCTGTCATGTTGAGCCGCACAGTAATGTAGTTATATTTACTATGTCTCGACGTAGTTCCCTTTTCTGTATAGTTATCGGGATATCAAGTATGTATGATAATCAATCTTTGTGCCCAATTCTGTCAAAATTCATTAAGTAGTATTAACGTGAAAGCTAAGACACACAAAGTGCATTAATCAATTACCTTACCAATCAATTTACAAGTTCTGTTTTCTACTTACAGGGACTTTATGCTGCCCTGGGTCAGGATTTCGAAAGCTTTGAAACGCTCTAAGCGGTCCAAGACGTTGCACTAGACGTTTGCAGTCTTCACAACTATGCGAGGGGAAACATCCAAGGCGAAGTTGGTATTTTTTTTTGTTCTGCACTGCAGTTCTAGTAATTGTTAAAAAAATCGAGAACATGCGACTAGTAAACACAATGAAATCCGACCGTTTTAACGTTGCTGCTGGGTGTATGCTGAGCACTGACCGGAGGCTGCTGTGTCGTTATAGTTGCTAATAATGATTTTTAAATATTGGTTGATTTATTTAGTCACAATGTTTTTGTTAAGTAAGCCTAGAGAGACTGATGCCAAGATACATAGTGGTTACTAAGGTGTGACTTAGTCAAACTTTGTACGTATCTACGTATTAAGCGCCATAGTTCTAAACAGTACTTACTATGTGACTACCTTTAAAGTCATAGTAGTTCCGAGCCACGGCCGTAATGCCACGGCATTAAAGAGACAGCTTGCCCATACGCCAAGCTATTCGGCTTAAAATTTAATATAAAATGTAGGGATTCCAAACTATATATTCCTTACTTTCGTGAACCGTGTCTCGGGTACTTAAAGATGAGCGTGGCGTACAGGGTGAGTAACAACCACTCTTTATCTCGACTTACAGACATTGCCAACGTATAACTAATCTTCGTTTAGTTTGTATTACCACTGTTTAGTGGTGAGGCAGGTTGGCCAACGCGATGGCGTGCGAGCTCTCTAAATGTCTCGGTTGAGTTATAACCATTTATTTTTGTAAATATTTAATGAATAAAGGGGTGACTGACATTTTAATAAGAGAATGTGTAAAAATTGGTTCGAAACAAAAATTTGAATGTAAGTTAGTATCAGGTGACGCATTTCTCCACTAAATTATCGCATAATATTAACCTTTACTGATGTTTTTAAGTTAAAGTAATTATTGGAATTTAATTTTCCCTTTGATAAAAGTTAGTCTATTGGAACATTGGAAATTAATGCATAGGAAAAGCTCTAGAGATATTAAAGAGAATAATTTTTAATTTGTACTTCTAACAATAATTATTATGTTCAATATCACTGCAGTTAATGGAATATAGTTATCATGCCAAAAAAAAAAAACATTTAAAAAAAAAAAAAAAGCTATATTGTATGGCATTGTCTTTTGAAGTCATGGGAATAGTTATGAGTTTTCGTTATCTTAATATTTTTAATGCATTTTCTTATTAGGCATTGCAAAAAGACCCTTATCATTATTAAAATCAAAACGTTAATTGATATCAGCGTGGTTTTAGATTTAAAAAATCTAAACATCACAAATATGACGTTTTTTTATTTATAAAAATTGACGAATTGGTTATTGAAATAATTATATAATAATATTGGAGCAATTCTAATGAATAGTTGAATTAATGAAAATTCCAAAATTCATAATGTATAATTGATTTATATATATTTTTTATGTTACTTAGCCATTCTTATTGTCTAATATCTTGGTTCCATATACAGTTCAGAAATGCAAATAAATTGTTGAATGGAATATTTCCTCCATTTAAAATATTTCAATTTATTTTGTTACGAATGCACTGTGTAATTATAATATTTGATAGAATCTTTTGTATGTGGTAACACAGCCCTAAACAAAGCTATCATGTAGAACTTATATTTTTTTCAATCTAAAATGGACTTATTTTACATGGATATACAATGATTCAGCATTGCAACCGGTGTAAATATTTGAACGGAAGCTTTGTATGTATATATTATACATTTATTTCAATGCTTTTACTGTTATGTGAGTGATTATTGCGGATCGATTAGCGTATTATGAAGTCACAATAGTTAGCGCTTAATTCTCTTACCAACACGAAATAACTTTGTACACTTATTCTTTTTTATTGATTAATCAGTAAAGTTATAGTCTTCTTATTCTAGAAGTGTCTAGGTTATATTCTAGGAAAGTAATATAGGTACTTGTTCTAGACAGTTTTAGCCTAGAAAGACACGCGGGGTAAGGAAATCTGTGATTTTAGAAGACTGGGCAAGAAATAATAATGGGACACATTACTCTGATGATGGGATTATATTCGCGTTGACATTGAGCGAAGCACGGCTAATGTTACCTGTACATATTTTTTATTAACCTTTACTTTCCCCTCTGCTGTGCTATACACAGGTATGCACATTATGTTATTGCGTAAAAAAAAATCGTTATTTTTTTGCCGTAGTCGTAATACGTGTTAGTTACAAGCAACGGCTTTCCTCTGTCTAAAAGTAGCCAATAGTTATGTGCCTGTTAAAAATTATATTTAATCGCTTGTACATACTTAGTCGAAATCAATTATTTAACCGCTCCGTTATTGCTGGGGCCCAAGTCTGTTATTTACACTCCGCAACAGTGCGCTCACAGTTGCATCGTCCGGCGGCGCTCGGGCCCTCTCGGGTGCACTCGGGCCGGTTCGGGCCGCCCGAACGCGCACGAGTCGCGCCCGAACCGGCCCGAGTGCACCCGAACCGGCCCGAGTGCACCCGAGAGGGCCCGAGCGCCGCCGGACGATGCAACTGTGAGCGCACTGTTGCGGAGTATAAATAGCAGACTCGGGCCCCTGGTTGTTTGTATTCATCCTCATTATTCAGTTATATTTAGCAGTATATAACGAATGTTGGATATTGTTCAAATATTTATCTAGTTGATCCAATATATTTTTGTTGTTGTAGTAGTAGGTATGCCTATCCTCGTCACACTTTTCAAAAGCATAAAGCCTATGAGTTTATTTTTCGTAATGGTTATAAAGTGTTTATACAAATACATTCCTACACCATCTTAATACCTAACCCTCATTCGTAGTACTTACTATAACATCAGCCACTTTAAAGAAATAATGAACGTGCTTTGGGATTATGAACCTTAATTCAATGGCTAACAGTTCAGTTTCCATCACATTCAAATTACTTTTAGGCCCTTTTCGGTAATATTTGTCATTCTAAAAGGAACTTAAACACATGTTGTCAAAGTTGATAATTGCGTAATTAGTAATAACGTTTAATTCTCTTTCCATATTGGCTTTAGTATAGTAGACAAAATTCTATCACTCGATGCGACAAGTAGGAAATTGTTTAACTAAATAACTTCACTTTCCCAATCCAAAGCGTTTATAACGTTCGTGTCAAGTGATAAAGTTCTAAAAGAGCCATAATAACTTACTTCAATAACTTTCGTGGTAATAAGGTTTTATTTCAATTATACCAATTCTTTCATTGTCTACATAAGTACCATAATATCGCGGTCAGAAATAAAACTTAAAACAATAATTCATGAATAGCATTTTAATAATAGTATTAACAAAGTTCGTTCTCATTATTGTAGAGTATCCAACAGGTATATTTGTTACAGATTTCACAACAAATCTCTTTTATGTCAATACAGTAGAATCGCGATTATCAGAACTCATTCGCAAGGACTCTCAATTGCGAATATCTAAACGTATTGCCGGCGCATTATTTTTTTACATAGGTATTATGTAATTCGTTTTCATTACAGCTTGTATTTTTTTTATATCGTATGATTTGCATTGAAATTGATTTTTAAGATTTCCATTATAAGGAATACCATTGATGTGGATTTTCGGGATTTACTGTACTTTATTATATTGTCGGTCAGTTTTCTGTTTACTTAATCTGTTTCTGTTAATTTCTGTAATTATGTTTTCTGGTCTTTTACTCTTTCATTAATTCGACATATTCGTTGATTCTCGTCCTAATCTTTGACAAAGAGTGTGTGTTACCGGGCGATTGTGAGAATGATTTAGGTTGTGTCTTAAAATTTTATATATATTTAAGAATAACACACATTTATATAAATAAATATATTCTCTAGAGTAATGTAGAAGTATGAAATAAAGGTAATCATATAATATTACCCGTACTTCTATTCAGTTTCAGATATATTATGTTATATATTTCGACATATTAATGTTAGTTCAGGATAAATAGGTAATATGACAATAAGAACACCAATTGAAAACATAATAGAAGTGAATCACATCTTGTCCATATATTTAAATTAATGAGAGTTTCATTTGATAATTCGCACGCAATAGTTATGTATATATACAATGTATAGGTAATTATCCGTATTCTAGATCTCTAAAATATGCAAAACAATTTTATTGTCAAATAGGAAGCTTGTAAACACATGTAACGTTTTTTGAAATTGAATGTTGAAAAACCGTAAAACTTAGGTAAGTGATTTCGTTACTTTTTCGACATATTGAATAATAGGATAAATTTTAAAGGGTGTATGTATAGGTTTACCTATATAATAAGCTGTTCCATTTAATTATTCAAAATTTGAAAGCGACCTTACTATAGCTGTTATTTAATTATCACTCATTCTCAAAATCAGGTAAAATAATAAAAAAAGCGACGAAATTTTTGCAAAAGAAAAACTCTATCTAAAAAATTATATGCGGGGACTTGACTCGACTAATAGGACGGCGTTAGTAGATATTATACGGATCTTCATAGTAAAATAAATGTTATATCATAACACGTTGTTTGACAAATAGCCAGTACCTTTAGAATATTTGACGATAATTCGCAAAGTGTTATATATTAACTTTGTAATATATATATTATTGTATGTTGTCGTTAGTGTCTATTAAGGTAAGATTTTCGCCTTTGTTTAGGCCACAATCTCCAAAAAGCTTGAAAGTAGAAATACGTCATGCGTAAATTAAATCTTTTAATTCATATACTAAACCAATTGTTTACTTTTCTTTACTAAGTTAAAAGACTTTAGGTACCTATCTTAAAAAAATTGTTTGAAATAAAAAAATATATTTATTACTTAACTTCTTGTAAAAAATTGTTAATTCGTGCAGCAATAAAGTTCTTTTATCGTGTTTGTAGTAATTAGTTAAATGTTAATCTTGTTAGGCCTTATTAGCCTTGACCACATAAAGTGTACATTACGAAAGTTATAATACCAGGTATTACAACTAAGTAACTTATAGGAAATGTATAGGAAATACAATTTTATATTTCCATATTATCTGTGACTTAACTGGAAAACACGCAAATCTTCTATGATAGTGTATTATGTAATAAAAATCATATTAATACTCGTTCCATCTAGGCACATTCAAATTGCTACTTACAAAGTAATTCTATAGATTGTCCTCCATGTTTAATACCTTGGGATAATTCTAAGCATCGACTGTCGACGGTTTGTAAATGGACGAGTTCCTTTCGCTGCCTTGTGGTTTTGAGAAAACATAAAATTATCTATAATAGTTACTTGACTTATCGATCTTGTAGTAACACTTCTGCAATCACTTTTTATTATGATCTAAATAAAAATTACAGTTCGTTTAGGTTGACTGATATCATCATCTCCCGAGCCTTTTCCCAACTATGTTGGGGTCGGCTACCAGTCTTACCGGATTCAGCTGAACACCGTATTTTACATGGAGCGACTGCCTATCTGACCTCCACAACCCATTTTACTGGGGAACACAGTATCCCATTAAGACTGGTTGTCAGAATTGACTTAACAACTGCCAAAGATCAACGTATGACAGTCGGGACCTACGGCTTAACGTGCTGTCCGAGGCACGGGGGGGTCCCTGTATGTTTATGAATGGTCACCTATCCACTGACCAACCACGGCGAGCGCGGCTTAACCTGTATTATCGGTTAAACCGTACGGCTTACACTTAGCCACGAGCCCCTCAGGTTGACTGATATATTAACTTCATTTAAAAAGAACGCTTTTGTTTGTAAACTTTACTGTCAATTTACAACCCGTTGACGGTATTCGTATAGAAAAATTACTATGACATTGACGCTATAATTATGAGATATGGAACAGGTGATACACGTGCAACAAAATAATATAGATTAATAGAATCTGTTCTAGGTTTGCTAAAACATAAATAAAGTAAGTCTTATTTAATAAGTAAGACTTACTTAACTGTTCTCATAAGTTGTGGTGTGTTTTTTTTTTTTTTTTTGGTAGAGATCTTTGCAGTTAGCCTGAGCGCAGGCTTTGACTGCTTCACCGGACTTTAATTGTGTAGTGTGTTTAAGAGATCTAATGCTTTAAACTTTGTTCTGAATACCTAAACTATTGAAATGTTATGTTTTTATGCTTGCATGATGTTTCAATTTTAACTAAGATTTGAATTGTACTTAGGTAAGTCATGTTCGTAAAAATGTGATGTAAAATCATTTTTTGTTTTTTTTTTCTTGATTGAGTTATTAATTATTTTTCTCTTTCATGAGATTTTCTTTGTGACCGTATTGGTCTTACTTTATGTATAGATTTAATTAATGTGTAGTAGTGTAGTTAAATGTTAGATTTTTGAAGTTGTTTATAAGTGTCGGGAACTTAATATTATAATGTTGAGTTAGAGTATTTATGACAATGATGTCCTGTTTGAATTTCCATCGATTAAAAGTCACAAGTACACGATATGTTAACGCATTATTTAGTAAATAAGTTGAAAGCGTAATTTTGTTTATTTCGTCAATCAACTGATAACTGCAAAACTAACTGTACGAACACTGGCTAATCTTAAATAGTTGATCTGAACGACGATCATCTTACATACTTATTTAAGGGGCTCTAAATTGACGTTATGTTTATGATATACAGGGCTATTTATGTATTGTTACGAGTAGGATAGTACAAGGCTTTTTATTCAAATATTTGATTACTTAAATTATATCTGTAGATACTATATGAGTATCGAAATTAATGTAAAAGTAGTTAAAATTTGTCTTAGAAATGTTCTCAAATATTCCTTAAATTAATATTGCTTATGGTTTGTAAGATATAGGTTTAACAAGAAATGAATGTTAGCATTCGGGCTACTTGTGGCTGTAGAGGAGATACGACGGACTTATGTTAAGTTTAAGTATTATGTAGATTACGATTGTTGTTGAAGACTAAGTTTATTATACTTTCTAATACAATAGCTGTTAGTGTGTAGCGTTACGGTGCAGTTAAATTGTTTCCCTCGAGTATTGACACAGTGTTGCGACGCGATTGTTTAATGTTTTCAATTAGTTCCCATTTTTACTGCACTGTTCACTTGGCATAAAATAATAAGATCTCATTAATCGTTAATTAATAAATCGGAATTTAACTGTTCTAATATTAGATGTTATGAAGGTCGTGTACACAATGAAATGTAGGTACAAAATAGATGGCATGAAATTGTAACATTGTACTGTATTAGTATTTAACGTACCGACTTTAAACATTAGAAAATTGCATATCACTTTAGGCAAAATAGTAACATTACGATTTCAGTAAAATTTGCCTGAATAGTACCTTATTTTTTTGTTAAAACTATTTGTAATTATGTTTGTTAATGTAATAAAATAATTCAAAAATGAAGCATTGTAATTAATCTGCTGTGTAGATACTATTATAATGTGGCATTTATTAGATAATCTCAAAAAGGTATATTTCAGTGTACAAGTTAGTAGTGTATATAACACACTATTAAAATTAGGTAGCTTAAATATTTATCTTCTGTAAATTTAAGATCTTCGGTTTAATTACGAATTCATGTGATACTTCAGAATAAGTTGTATAAGTACATGGAAATAAAGGAACTTCGTCTTTAGAATTGAACTATTTATTTTATTTCTAACATTAATTGATGATTCGATATACCCAATCATCACTACCACCCATTGTACCAAACCCAATGTAGGTAATAAATAAAACATCAAATTATGATTGAGAGTGCATTTAATGAAATACTTAGATATTTTAATGGTGATCACAGTTAAAATCACAATAATTATTATATTGCTGTTTAATAGCGTATGTCAACGCTGGAAATAACATACAATAGACACATTTAGCACATTTTACAAAGTGATACAACGATATGTGAGCCATGAAACACAGAAAATCTACACGGCAATGCATGCAGGTAATAAAAAAAATACCCGCATATATAACGTTTAAGTAATAATGTCATTCTATTGTCTTTTAATATAATATAGCATAGGCAATATGGCTAATTTTACAACTAGCGGCACGGCACGCAATAATCTATATACTTATAATAAATCTGTAGAATTGAAAATTCTGTACATTGAAAATATAAAAAAAATAAATGGCGGGGTGTGTTACTAGACCGACACCGAAACCAAAAGTGTGAAAAAAAAAATATTGTCTGTCTGTTTGTTCAGGTATCAAGCAAAAACTACCGGTTCGATTAGGTACTTGGTATAATTATTCTTTATTATCCTGAGCACCACACTGGGTAGTTTTTATCCCGGAGAAGTATAAACAATAAAAAACAAACTAAATTTTGCCGTTAAAAACTCGTTGATAAGTTTCATCCACGCGAACGAAGTCGCAGGCACAGCTAGTATAAACTAAATTGGTCTTACAAAATAATACAACTTCATCTAAATAAATACATTGCAATATATTGTGTTTCTATATATTTATAACTAATCATAATTACTTTTCGAATCCAAAGTAGAAACGAACATTTAACAGAGATTACATAATATTTAACACCGAGTATGGCAGTATTGGAAACAGTTGGAAGTCCGATAAATGAAAATCCAAGGTCTATTAAGCTCATACAGTATGTTTAAAAAAACTCTGAAATATATTTATTAAGTGTAAAAATGTCACCTATCTTTCTTCCTCCTTATTTAATTGCCAAAAGGCCCCAAGCTCGGGTTCGAAACTGCATACGTACAAACTTTCATAGAACCACTATAAAAGTTATAAATAGGATATTAGAAACTGCTTTAGCTAAAACAGCACCACACATAGAGCATTTACGCTTATTCACATTAAAACTAACAATTGCATTTCTATTAAAAATAATATTTTTTCATATTGCTACTATGTAACCTGACATGCTAGTAGAAGCAGCCTTAATACAAATTCATAGTTTTATAGCACGAGCAATAGACTGCAACACAGACCACTGTCATAGCAACGTGGATAGTACCTTATAATACCCTCCCTCTTAGCCTAAAATTATGTAAATAAATTAGTTGGTGGACATAGCAAGCTGATTGCTTGCATCTACCTTAAAAAGACATTGGACGTGTTTCTAGTAATATGCACGATTGAGATTTCCCAATAGTTGTAAATATATTTTAATATGCTTTCTTATTACTTCTTATATTGCCTCTTCAACTAAGGTTAAGCTAGCAGTTAATTCTTGCAAAGTTGTACTGCCCCGGGGCACTCGTGTTATCCGTCCATTATTATGTCACACCCGCTTTTTTAATAGTCTCTTGTTTATTAGCTAAACTGTTCATCATAACTGGCAGCAAGCAGAATTCAAACAACATCAATATCATAGTAAAAAGTCACCATTCTGCTGTTAGAAATAATTACTAAACATTTTATCAACTATTATTTATAAAGATATTTATTACTTTTTATTATTCAGGCCTTTATAAATATAGTATTAATTATACATCTATATAGACAAATTCTAAAACTTTAGCAAAATACGATAGCTTTATTACAAACATTAACAGGTAACTTTAGCAAAGTACTACAAAAAATAAGCGTATTTATATAAGTCATATCTTCAAAACTGTGAGTTACAAAGTCTATCAAACTACTTCGCATTTTCTAATACATATTTTTTATCCACACCTACATAGCTTACACTACATATTCTAAAAGAAAAAAATATATTTTGCTAATAATAATAACTTTGGTGGAAGAGATAAAAATTGTTACTAGTGAGAAAAGATCATAAAACTTGTAAAATTTGACACGTTTAGCATTTTTCATATAAATCAACTTCAGTCTCTACACAGTCCTTCATGATATTATCGAGATCATGAAGAGTTGCTTGTCCTGATTCCTTTTTATTTATATATTCTTCAATTTCCTTAATGCGTTCTGTCTCCATTTGTCGAACTTTCTTGATAATTTCATCAGCATCTTTATTAGCCATACAATTCATATGTGACTTGTACAAGCGATGTTCTCGTGGTGGCTGTCAAAAAGAGTACAAAATCAACAAATAAAATAAAAATATTTTCTTAGCTATTTCGTCATTCAGTTCAAAAGAAGTTAGGACATTACCTCATCAGGACTAACAATGTACGGAGAAGCTTGAGCCTTCGCAGTAAAAATAAATGGTTTGAAGAATGACACACTTGGATCCGGAGTACCAGTGAACCAGTGGGCACTGGTACTCTTATCTGAGAGTAAGGATACCTGGGAATGTGAAAACAACTTATAAAGGAAAAAAGAATCACAAAACTAAGATTACACAGGTACTTATTGTTAATATAGATCTATCACTAGGTATCTAATTAATTTTCGCAATGCAAAAAAGGCGTAACATTTGACCAACCTAGTAAAAAGCAACTAGATTGCATGCAAATAAAAATTAAAGTGCTGTACAATTAATAACATCAGATTTATACCTTCAGTAAGTAAAATCATCAATAAACAGGTTAATAATGATTGGTGGGCTGTACAATCAACTAAGTATATACCTATACATTATACTGTATATCAAATTATTATTTACCTGACTTCCCTGTGTAGGGAATGTGTCATCACAGCCTCTACAAATGCGACTATCCTTGTGCCTCAGCACATCCATCATACTTTTAACATCAAATGAGGATGTCGCACTTCCTTCCTTCAGCAATCTCTCGCCTTCCTGTTGTCGCAGTTCATCGCCACCGGATGAAAAACAGTTGGTAAAGTTGAGTTCATTCTGGAAAATAAAAACTTTGTTACCGATAGTCAAATATCAAAAGTAGAATTAATGTTTAACCTTGTGAATTCCACAGTTCATGTCTATCGGTAAGCCATAAATTATCAGACATTTTAATTGATACCTTTACTTCAGGATGTTGTGAACTTTGAAATGTAAAACATGGTTATGGTGTTGGCATTCATGAATCATGGTAAACGTTCACTTACAGGTAGAAACCATTCTCCAAACTCTGACATTGGCAGAATCATCAGAATATCAAATAAAACAGAGCATAGGAAAGATAAATAACCATAAAAACCAAAACAATAAAACAATGTCGGTTGTGAGACTTACTTGGCCATTCCACAGTCCCATGAGTTTAGCCTTCTCCATTAAGTTATCCGAATGTTTATCAATCTTAGTAGTAATGGTTAGACCATTAGAGATGTTCCGGTAGCCACTTGTAATCTTCTCAGCAGCCCACAACTTCCCACTGGTCTCTAACACCCATGCCTCCGTAGGATCCGCAATCAAGAAGGAGTTGTGGTAGAAGTGGCTGTCATCATGTTCAGAGCAGGGCCCTCCCTGACCATACTTCTGAAGGAGAGATGTTATAACATCTAATGCTGACTCGGCTGAATCTCCTCTCTCTAAACCTAGACTGGAATAGCAGACAATAGAAAAAGTAAACACAACTTTCTTGCTTCAAGCTTAAATATTCAGTGAACTATTCATAACAATTTCTTGGCATAAGTTTTGTCACATGTATTATTACATACAGGAAAATAGAGTCTCTATTGACTAAAATTGTACTAACCGGACTAAGTCCATTCCCAACAGACGCCTCTGTCGAGCATCTCCGTCTCCCTCATTGTTGTTAGTCCAAACAGCCTCATTTCCAATCACTACATTCTTCTCATTGGCACCCATCTCTGCTCCCCACATCCATGCTGGCTTGCTCAGTATTACAGTGTACACTGGCAATGTACTCTCTTCTATTGTTATATAAGTGCACTACAGTACAATACAAACTTAATTAGAAATCTTGGTAACATTTTGATACTTGTAATTATCAAGCAGCCTTATATTACCTTAAGCTTGTCATCCCTGACTCCACCCTTCACAAGTACCACTTCCTGAACCTCATGTTGAGGACGATCAGAGTTCTTTCCAAATATAACTGCATTGTTCTTAGTGAACGGAGGTAACACGACAAACGTATCGCAAGACTTCGGCGATTTAGAGAGCATTCTGTTTGATGTTGTTTTTTGTAGACGTGGTGTCTACTGCGTACCGGCGAACACAACGAAGAAACACGTGAAAAACGTCTATAAAATTGAGTTATTATTCAAAAGCTCCGTAGAAAAATAGATCATTAATTAATGTCCCAAGGTGACAAGGGTCAAAGTTATTATAAAAGTAATATTATGTATAGGGTATATTAAATCAATTATGGCAGTATCTTCTTTTAGCTTATGTAATAAGGCTGTAAAATAATAATGTATACTATTGCGTTATATTTTGATTATATTATGTCTTTTTACTGTTAGGATTATTTAATTTTAAGCAATACTGTAGTGTAGCCGAACAGTAGCATAAATCTTTGTTGTTGTCAGTTCATAACTGTCATTACTGTCAGTTAAATGACAATTAAATTATTTTGTAACCATAGAGTAGTTGGATTGTAGTGATGTCCTTTAGACGATTTTTTTGCTACACTACTGCCATGCCATTACCAGACTGAAAGTTCTGTAAATAGCGTATAGATGACAGCAGTAGTAGGTAGCATAAGAAAAATTGCTTTAAAATTACCTACACTTTACAGCTTTGGGCAACAGTGGGTATAATTAAATTCAGGAATTGCTGTAAACTTTTTTAAGAATTCACGATTTTGAGGCGTACACAAAATAACATTCGATGATAGAAATTTATTTCGGGTAGGCCGTACGATATAAATTTTATCCGTTAAGTTATTTTTTTTACACAAAGTTGCGAATATAGATACCTAATGGTTTAAAATGTTGAGCTATAAGAGACTAGCATCTAGTCCATCAGGACTAGACTAGATCTAGTCTTGATGGACTAGTCCCTCACCAAGTCTCATGACTAGATAAAAATCTGGGCCTTAGTGGGAATACGAATTTGGCGATGAGATTAGATGTATAAAACGCAAAAAAAAGCGCTCTGTAACTTACATAATGTGAGCACTTAAAAGCACAGTCCTGTCGTGTATTCAGTTGGTTGTCCAATGAAAATTTAATTATAAAGTATTGAGATCTCTTTACTACTTAGATTAGGTGGCAAGATGAAAACCTATAGGGGTATTTTTTGTTTCTTGTAACTTATATCATGCATGCAACATGTTCATCAGCATGTATGGTAAAACTAAGATAATATTTTGAAATCATTCAAAAACATATCGCGTATGTTAAACCATTTGCAAACTATTAAACTTTATTTTCTTCTTTCTTGATTTTTATAATGTACCTAGTAGACTCATCAAAACCATTTAAAATACCACTCTATGTAGGTAGTAACTAGTAGGTACTTAATAGCATGGCGTTAAAGAAAGCATACCTTAACATTGCTCTGTCGATTACACGTCGTTAAGTATTCAACCTAGGTAAAAAATATAGTTATATACCCATTATTCGAAGCAGAGTAGTTTTGCGAATCTAACTCAATGCAAGTAGAATCGAAACGGAGCTTTGCGTGTTGTTGAGGGGTTTACAAAAAGTATTCCAATTCATGTAATGGAAAACGAGTTTTGTATTGCCTTTGCTTATACTCGTACCTAAGTACTTTCAGAAAATAGTGTTGGGTCTGAACCGAAGAAAGGAGAGATGTTTATTAAAGTAGTTGCTAGCGATACTTAAGATAAAATAAATGTTCTTAACACAAACGTTACTAAAAATTTTGTTCGTGTATGAGTTTTCGTCTATCCACGATGCTTGACGAAAGTTGCCTGACGATTTTGCAATTACTTAGCGATAACGCCGCGGTGTACAACAAACAATATTAATATTAAGTATGCCTTTCTAGAGCTGATGCACGTATGAGCGGTTCGAGTCTGGCTTGTGTCGGGACAAGAAAGTTTAACGGCCTTTACGGGTTGTTAGGAATTTTAGCAAAAGAAAATAAATTCGAATAGTTGAGCTCATGTATATCCCACTTATAACCATATTAAATATTTCAATCATATAAATAGCGTGTACTTACAAGGGCTCTATACACAGTAAAGCAATATAAATGCCTTACAAAAAAAAAAACTAAAGTAGGTACCTAATTTTCTCTATGTTACGGGCAATTTGAGAGGTGTGGTCATCATAAATAATGACCAGTCTGTATACATAACGCTCGGTTTAAATAGGTGAGTAAAGCTGTAAGTCTAATAACATTTTCCTATCAATATAAATAACGAAAAACTTATCTTGTCAAAAGAATAAAACTTTTTTTTAATTTCCCGGCGAGAAGAGCATAAATACGGATTAAAACTATGTAGCACTCTGATTTTAAATGGTACAGTTCGTCGATTATTATTAATATTGGCCAGTCACACTCTAGTCTGGCTCCTCATAGAGAAAAGTAATTAAGTAGGGAATTGGCTCCTTATTCATAATGATCGGTCTATGTTACTACCGCTCGGTTGCTCAACTTACCCGTAACATCAACGTACCAACTTTAAGCTACACGATGCTAATTTATTACTTATTTATTCTTTAAGCTCGGTATACTTAAAGAAATATAAACAGGTATATTAGCAAGCAAGTATATTCGCCGTCAATTAAAATGTTTTCGCCCTCGGGCCGCCCGAAGAAAGCCGGTGCTCGTAAATCATTTATGTAAATCAACAACAATGAAGCAAAATAATATAGAGAGTGCTCTATGGAACGTCGCACCGGATGTACTAGCGACTTCCCGCCGGTTTCTGACGGTTTTACCTCCTGTTTCCGTTACGCTGGGTAGGTTACCAGCGCACCCTGCCGCGAACTTTGCTATGTCCTCTTGAATATCTAATCGTATATCTACCTACTTTCCTCACTCTGTTTACGGCCTGGGTTATCTACCTGAAGAATGCCTTATGAGTTTTGAGGTAGTGTGGTATTTCGTCGACCAAGTCGATAAATATTATCATGTGATAGAAAATGTGTCCGCGACATCAAACCTACCATTGATTGTCTCGTTCAACATGCCCGAGGCGATTTCTGTTCTACAACTTAGTTTGCGCAGCGCCTTAGGGCCTTATAACGTATCTTGCAAAAGTAAAGCGACGGCGATATTGCAAGTATTGCTGTTAAATTGCTAATTCGGAATTTCGATAATACAGATAAGCAATTTGACAGCAATAATTGTACAATTTTTGCTGTCAGTTGCTGCCACTACGCTTTTGCAAGATACGTAATAAGTCCGCGCATTTCACATAGATACGTCATAAATCCATAATTCAAATGTTTCGTGCGAGGCAATTGGATTGGACTGACATGCTATTGTTAGATACGAATGTATGTATTGTCCTATTCAGAGTATTGAAATATATACTAGTAGGTACACCTATTTTATATAATTATCATTGTAGGTATATTACCTGTTGCAAAGAAGACAAATACCTATCTAGATACCTAGAAGTAGGTATAATATAGTAATGTATTGGAAATATCTATTCATACCTTCGCCGTATAATAGAAAGTATAAGTTTTATAATTTGTAGGCAAGATTATACGGTATTATATACTTAACGTATTGTTACAAAATACAATAGTCAAACTTACATAAAATTACTTTTTGTTTGCCTCTTTAGTGAGTATAACCATTTGCGTGTCCAACCTTGTTCATGTCATATCCTAAATATAGAACCGATTTTATTTTCCTTCGAATACATTTTTGTAGTCGAGTCACACGGGGACCTTTGCCCAGTAGTTGAACATTAAATAAGTTACTTAAAAAAGTAGCATAATTCTTAAAAACATTGTTTTTTACAAAGTTTACTGTTATGGGTAGGTTGTGGTCTTATTAATGATGACTTTATTATGTTATAACAAGTTTAATGGTTGGTTAACGTTAACAAACCATGTACGTACCGCGTTACTTACCTATGGCTGAAAAACCTACCTCTTTATTGCGTGATAATTACTTTTTTATATCTAATGGTTTTCTATCCTACTGCTGGGCACGAGGACAAGTAAATTTGTTTAGTAAATATAATGAAAGATAAAAAACACTAACCCTAATAAAAAAATGGGACCTAATATTAATAATTTATTAATAGTTTCTTATTCAAATATTCCATTTTCAGTTATTTGTTTAATCTTATTCCGCACATTTTTATACCAATGATGGAGTTTTTAGTGGGACTGATTTATTTATGCACCATTTATCACCCACAAACTTCGGATTGAAGATTTGACATTCTTGACAGGCCTCATTTAATCTTCTTAAGTGTCTGATACACGCTCTACTGAACTCTAAGTCAATTTAGCACAGAAAATATCTAAAAATAATGATATCTACAATTTTAGTTAAAAGTATTATGACACAAATTTAAAGGAAGAAAGGCGAATGCCACGGAAAACAATTTAAGATCTAATTAAAAATTCTGCGGTGTTTACAATCTGGGAGGGAAATTTGTTTCTCCTTAGATCCTCATGAAATCCTCTTAAAGTAGAAATTAATATTTCCATGGAAGCAGTACATGCGAAATTGCTTAGTAAACTTCATATTTTAGTTTTGTTTAAAATAATTAGAATCCTGAAATATAATTGTGTGCATGTAGGTCTGCACATATTATTATCAAGTTAGCTGTAAGTAGGTTTGTGGCAATCAACGCCTTGGTGCATTGCAGTGTCCCGTACGTGTTTATGTTTACTCGCATACGTTTGTATATATAATGAGTAGATGATACCGCATTACGTCGAGAATTTTAATGTATTTTCGTGGCAATTTGAATATATTTTAATGAGCGCGCGTGAGCCGGTGTGGTTTCCGGTTCTCTATAATTATATCAGCATTTAAGTAAATCCGGAAGATTTTATTTCTGCGTCCGGGGCTTATTCATATTTTGGACTTGACTTGCAATTTGAATTTATTGTTCTAAAATTATTTTCTCTTTACTTTTGCATATTTTAGACTTACATTTTTAATTCGGTGTCAAGGCTTTAATTTGTTTCTTTGTTACGATATATGGTAGAAGTACTAAATACTTTATTTTGAAATTTGTTTGCTTATCGGAATTTTGAGAGTTCTTCACGAAAGTTTATAATTCTAGTTGTACTATATATCTAACATTGTATATCTATAAGATTGATGCGTAATTTGGGCTCTTTTATTGTATAACACAATGTTGTTGCTAATGTAAATGGTCAGTCAGGCAAGTGTATATTGCATGTTGATATTAGTAGTTACTGCAAGCAAGTCGTCCATTAAATGAGCTATTTTTTTTAAAAAAATACCAATATTGGTAACCAGCTCTAGAAAATCAATTATAAACCTAAGTATTATTATTAAGGTACATTTAGAAGTATCAAATATCCAATGTAAATTCTATGGTTTAGGTACAGGATTGCTTTTGTATACGCTTATTCTTCCTACGTAATTAATTTTATAAATAATACGAACATAATATTATCATTGACGTATTCTCCGCAAATTAATTAGGAATAGATACGTTTTCTTTGAGCATATTACTTTAAGTATTTCTCTTTGATAATATGTTATACCTAATTTCTCTAGCTTTCTCATTATATAGAATAAATATTGATGATGGTTTCAATGGAATTAGGTCTTATGGTATCTTTTAATTAAAATAACGCAAAAGTAAAATTAGTCTGCTTACAGCTCGTATTATGAATATTCAGGTATAGACGTGACAGGTAAACCATTGTGTGAAAAAGAGACATTTTGTTCCGAAGAGATATAAAAAAAACATTCCTCGTAGCTGTTCGTGAAACACATGTTGTACGACGCTAATTAGCAAGTCGATGTGCTTATGTTTGTCATAAAAGAAACACATTTTGTCACTGATAAAAGAACTCATTGAACTGTCTCGGGAAGCTTTAAAAACCGATCTTTTTGATAAGATAATTTCTCATCAACGTTATCAAACGGTGATCGCGTTCATTACGTAGTCACGATGGAGCATAATCCTGCATTTTAATCCTGTTACAATAAGATTTTATAAAATAACTAGCTGTGCCCCGCGGTTTCACCCGCGTTAATACCTATATTCCGTTTCCGATCTCTTTATAGTTACTTTGTTATACGGGGCGGAGACGAATCCAAAAAAAAGATTTTGCAAATTGGTCTACCCGTTCTTGAGTTAAGAATAGTGTAGCTAACACCTCGCGCTTCCATACCTATCTCGTACTACCTCTTTAACCCCGTTACATCTTTAGTTCCTTTACTAATTTGTTAATAGTAAACTTACTATGGAATAATAAACATTAACAAACAACTTTTATTCCCGAAAGGCTAAATTGCTATTATTATCAATTCGCTTATTATTATGGTGCCCTCTAACAGAGAGCATAAGCATGCGACATTTTAAAATAACTTACATTTTAAACTTGTGATATCTTTCGAATGGAACGTCCAAATTGAATAATTCAAAAAGTCATATAATGGTATTAAAGCAGACTTAAATATGAAGTCATTCATTTTGATAAGATAATTTTTAAAAATGAAAAAGACACTTATTGTGACATAACTATAGTAGTTAGACATATGATGGCGCAACATTTTTTGTAAATAATTGTATGTTCTACAAAGACGTAGTACATTATTTAAATGCGGACAACATCACATACATAGCATACATTATTTGGTTCTATAATCAATAGTTTTCGCAGCGCACGCGATGTAAGAAAGCTTTTTGGTAATTTTTTCACACCTTGGGTTACATTATTGAAGTTTTAGTATGGAACCCTAACTTTTTTGAAAATTTAATATAGCCTATTTTGACCGGAGATAGTGTAGCTTCCCAACAGTGAAAGAATTTTTCAAATCGGTCAATTAGTTTCGGAGCCTATTCATTTCAAACAAACAAACAATCAAATCTTTCCTCTTTATAATATTAGTGTAGAAAAACTAAAGCCGAGATCCGAGTCGCTAAGTACTTAGTACCTTATCAACTAATTGGCTTACACTAACTTCTTTCTCGCATCACTAATGTAGCTCGTTGTAGAGTTGTCGGTAAGTTACCGTCCATTTACTATATGCTTCAAGTAGGTAGTTTGTTTAGAGCTCAGGCTAGTAAAGTTTCTTTAGTAGGGCCAGTAGTTACAGCATATTTTAAAGCCGTTTATATTTTTAATTATTAGTTTAAGACATGCCTTTTTACTATTTTTCCATATTTAAATTTTTGCATATTAAATTAATTAAAACATACAACTTGTATATGTTTTCAAGATAAATAACTACAGAAAGTACAAACTAAAGACTTACAATTTGTCGGAAATATATTCGGCCTTTTTCCAAAAAACTGTCTATTCGACAAATCAAACGAAACGTTAACTGTAGACATCCATCCAGCCGTTTAGAAGATACGAGCCGAGGTAATAAAGAAAACATAACCCTTCCTTGTCAGTCGGGTAAAAAGTCATCTGACATCGTTTTGTTTATCTTGTAGTCGTTCACGTCGGTCTTGTTTTCCAAGCCGCTGTTTGTTTTAAAAGCCTCCGATATTGCGTAGAGTGGAGTAAGCCCCATTCATGGGTTGCCGAGTAGCCGGTGGTAGCTACGCGGTTGCCGGAAAGTGTTTTTTTTCTTTTTTTACTATTATACAGAAATTGAAATGCGCATCAATACTTACTCAAAAATACTATTCTGAATGAGAAAAGGTCTGTATACTTTAGTGGGACTGCGGTAAATTACTGTCAAACGAAGTTACTCACACATACCAATATAATTGGTAGTTTTTTTTGTTTTTTAATTCCGTTATTAATATTCTCATCAAAAATTACATCGTCTTTGGTCACCTAGATACCGTTCAGTTACAAAACCCTAAAAGAACATAAACAATACATGTTTAGTTTAAAATGTTGGAAGAATGGTTTGGCTATGCCGAGAGAATGAATAAAGAACGATTGACGAAAAAAGTGTATAAGGCGAGTGTGAATGAAAAAAGGCCAGGTCGAGAGTACCATAAACCGAACAGCATGTATGAAGGGAATAATGAAAGTGCACAAAGCGAAACAAGTGTGTAAGGATCATAGCAAGTGGTAAGAAGTGGTCTCTGCCTACCCCTAGAGGGAAAGAGGCGTGATTATATGTATGTATGTATGTTGGAAGAAATTCCTTGTTACCTATTTGTTAAATGAATATTCAAACATCTCGTTACAGCTCCTGCATAAAGCCAATTAATTTGTCCGTCAATAGGATGTATCCTATAATTATATGATACCCTAATTATCTATCAGGTATCATATAAAATAATAAAATAATCATATAAATTAGGATATGTTTACATATCAAGAGTACTTAATATTATGAAAAACACGTTTGAAATTAAATACTGCTTTTAAATTTTCTCGTGATATTTGCTTGCTTTACCCGTACTTTCTTAATTATTCTAAGACACTTCTGACAAACGGTGAAGGAAAACATCGTGAGGAAACCTGGATTCCAAAATTTGGGATCTGAAATTGCCAATCCGCAGAGAGCAAGCGTGGTGATCAATGCTCGTGCCTTCTCTATATGGGAAGAGGCCTGTGCCCAGCAGTGGGACTTTTATAGGCTGGATTATTATTATTTGCTTGCAGCTGTGGGTGGTACACACAAATAATTAAATTAACCTTCCCATATTCTATTTGTATATTAATTTATTGCAGATCGTCGGTATTTATAACTGTATATTCTACTTTATTAAATTAATTACATTTTTAAAATAACATAATTATTTTTTATCTGTGATTATGAATTGCATTCTCTATAAAAAGGCATAATACAAAAGGAAGAGTTCATTCAAGTGAAAAAACATTCATAATAATATCTTCTTATGTAAATTAGACTTCAGCGATTGTTTTTGGCAAATCTAGGCTAAATCTAGGTATAGTCTAAAATCGATTACATCGTAAACGTGTGTAAGACCACTCTTGTTATTCTAGTTTATCATCATTTTCGTAAGTAATAAGCATCTAAGCTTGGACTCACGTTAACCCCATTACCGATACGTATAAGAACTTTACATATTCAGCGGGTAGAAGCAATAACCTCACTATACTAACAGCCCTGCGGAATCCCCAACCAAATAGAAGGTATCGGAAAAAGTATCGATATCTACGAGTTAGGCAACATTCACGACCCCGTGCTGTTTATACACGTGTACAGTATCCAATAACCTTACGAATAAACTTTACTGACTTATTAATAAGTATCTAAATCTCCTTGTAAAAGGCAAAATAAATGTTTACTCTCTTTGAAGTACAGTCACAGATGTCATACAAACGTTTTAACGTTTTCCCTTTACAAACATTTGAGAGCCTTCGGTTGGAAAGTTACATGGATAGAGGAAACGACACGGTCTAGAGGAGGTTTTAAACTCTCAATCAAATATCGAGGAAAAATCCAAGCAACGTGCTACGTGAGAGTTTGTAGCGGGTAGAGCTACTAATTTGTGCTTGAAGGACTTCTTCCTTTTAAACTTTATAACTAGAAATTCAATATTTTAACTTTAATAGTTTATTACAGTTCAGACACTTATCTTATCATAATATCTAAAAGCAAAGTAGGTTGTATGTGTAGTGAAATAACATTACTATTTATTTTGACATAAAAATCTAAACGATTTCAATTTCGTTTGCGTATTTCCATTTCACATGACTCAATGTCAATAAAGATAAACAAACATCTAATCGTAGATCAAAGACAAGATTGAACGCGACCTTTGAACGTTAAGTAGACGCGCATTAAATATTTGACAGAAAAAAAAACAATTGACATATTCCAATATAACAAAGCTTCTTGCAACGAACTCCTTTGGGGACACTTGTCAATGTAAGATTTCAAGCTCTTCTTTGAATTGTGCTTCAACGTTCAGCGGTGCCCGCCACATTTCCTATATTTATATTTCCTCAACTTTAATATTTCCTTTCTAGACCGTACCTACTTGCGTACATATATGATTTGTTAAACTGATTGTAAAGTTTTCAAATGTGCTCATGGAATTTTATTTGATAATAAAACCGAAATGCAGTTAAATTGGATGTTTTCAGGAATATTGCGTTTGCGATTTTTATACATAGAGGCTTATTTCAAATTATTCTAAATCACGTCGTTCACAACGAGTTGACAGACATCTACGAAATCGCTATTATACAGAACGTAAAAAAAAGGTAAACTAACCAAAAAAGAAAATTTCGTGAAAAGTGGCGTTGTCTTGTTGTTCTTTGCGACTCGGTCGATATTGAATAGATTTTGCAGGGATCATTAATTAGTTCGTTTGTATTGGGGCTTTTGTTAGTCTTACAACCAGATTATTATTTGTACAGAATTACCGTCTCAATTTGTTTGAATAAAATTTAAAAATGCACAGAGGAAATGTAGCATTTTTATTAAATTAATTGTAAAATAACTCATTAAATGTATTATTTTTAATTATGTTTTTGGGGAATGTGGAAAAATTGATGATGTAGTCATGTTTTAGTGCATTGTTATCGAACAAAATGTCCTGTGGCAGTAGTGGCATCATGTGAGTGTCATGTCATTTACCAAACACCCGGAAGGGCCACATGGCGACATGAATGCGTCTTGTAGCGAGCTAATCAAGGGATGTACTTGGCTTCCGACTTCAGGAATGCATAGAATGGAATTCATATTTATAAAGACATAGAAGTAAGAGGAAAATGACATGGTAGATGGATTACTATGTTTGTGTGCTAAGTATTTAGTGATTAATCCTGTAGTGTTTAGGTTCTAGTCCAGAACAGCACTGAATTTCAAAATGATTTTTTTCTACCCGTGACGTGTATGGGTCACATGACCTTGATGGTGCAAAACAAAAGATCATCGAGATTACTCGACCCTTTGGTATACAATCAATCAAGCTTTACATGTATGTGTGCAAAGTACACGTGTGTTAAGTAACGTTAACAGCAACACAGGGAAGCGTGACTATGCTTCATAAACCATCACCCGCACGAAACTACGCCAATATACATGTATTACCGACAATACACATATACTTACAAGTTACAAGGAAAACGGTATTTTTTGCGAGTATCTACAAATCTCGTTTTACCAATCAATACGATTATGTTGTTTACAGACTTTTAACGTCTGATTGGTTCGTACGAGAAATGCGGGGTCAAACATTTTATAAGATGAAAGCTTTTAAAAGTAATTAAATGTAAGAATTTATTTTGAGTAGCGCTTGTTAATGATAAATTCGGGATACGAGTGATACAAACAGTCCTAATTTTGTAAATTTATAATCTATACTTATAATAAATCTGTAGAAAGGTCAATTCTGTACATTAAATATATTTTCAAAATAACTATCAGGGGGTGATTAGTGATCGATACTGATGCCAAAAATACAATCAGTAAAATTTTTGTCTGTCTGTCTGTCTGTATGTTAATTATAGAAACAAAAACTACTTAACGGATTTTAACGAAACTTGGTACAATTATTCTTCATACTCCTGGGCAGGTTATAGTATACTTTTCATCACGCTACAATCAAAAGGAGCAGAACAGTGAAGGGAAATGTTTGGAAAACGGGAGAAGTTACTCAATTTTTTAAGCTTCCGTCGCATGTGCAGCCTTAATGGTTAAAGACTCATTGATAAGCTTCGTCATCCACGCGAACGAAGTTGCAGGCACAGCTAGTTCCAAAATAAAACACATTAAAATTAGACTTTCAAGATCATTGTGGAAAGATCAGAAAAAATAGAGGCTGGTTTAATATTGAGGCATTGTTGGCAACGCCGATAAAAGAATCGTGGATTAAATGCGTGCCAGCTTCTATAGAAATTCCTTCAATCATAGCTACTGGAATGTTCAACTTGCTTTAATTCCTCTATAGCTCAATATCTCACTCAATTTCGTTGTACGGTAAAATAATTAAGATGCATTAATAATATGTTCTACGTGTTGTATTTAGATAAGTTACTTAATCTATATCTATCTATACTTATAATAAAACTGTAGAAATGAAAATTCTGTACATTGAAAATATAAAAAAAAAATGGCGGGGGGTGTTACTAGACCGACACCGAACCCAAAAAATGATTAAAACATTTTTGTCTGTCTGTTTCATGCATCACGCAAAAACTAACGGTTCGATTACGATTCAACTTGGTATAATTATTCTTTAATATTATCCTGGGCACCACACTGGATAGTTTTTATCCCGGAAAAGTATATACCTATAATAAAAAATAGTACCTACAGATATTCGTTTTTAGGGATTTTAGATTAGTTATCATTAGAAATAGGTTTATTTAAGTAGGTAGGTATTTTATTTTCTGTAGGTTCTTAGGTTTACTTTTTAAAGGCGTAGACCGTATAGATTTTAATTTCAAGTCTATGTAGTAGTGTTGTGTTTGATAGTGTGTAACGTAGGTTGTTTTTAGTACTCTTAGGTAGGATTAGTCATTCGTATAGTTTTTACACAAAAAACTCATTGATAAGTTTCGTTATCCACGCGAAGTCGCAGGCACAGCTAGTTATTAATAATAGTGTTCCTGGTATGCACCAGAAAATTCAGTATTATCTGGTAGATACGAGACTGAGCTGAAGGATCTCGTAGAAGAAAATTGTTTTTTCTGTTGACCTAAAATTTATGTTTAACCTACTCGAATTCTTGACTAGGATAACTTTCTTATAGCGTGTTAGTTTTCGTAGTTGATTAAGAAAGTAGATTTTTGGTGGTCTTTAGAAAATGTGAATACCGACGGTGACCCCTTCAATATTCGGAGGTCAAGCAGCTATGCAAGTGACCTGCGTTCGATTTAGCTTCTATTAGACATTCCTGCGTTGTCGACCGACCAATCATGAGTGAACGTAGTCCTTGAGCCAGCCGAGCAATCCTCATTAATTAAATAGGGCATGCCATGCATAGTTGTAAATAACAAAGGACCAAATCCTTGCACATTATCCACTAAACATGAGTAAGTATTATTATATCATAATAGTAAATTAATGGCAGTTATTTTGCAACAGAATTGCGTCAACAAAATGCATTTTTTGTCGCTGGGTATTTAGTCCACATACAATCATTTCAAAGTATGCTATTTTCATTTATTAAACACTCTTTGATATTTTAAAAAATTAACCATATCTAAACCAACAAAAGTTTTAATTAAAACATTTCATATTCCTTCCAAGTTAATTAACTTTTTCGTGTTGATGATACGCTAATTGTTAAACATAGACATGTCTTTAAGATAATAGGGCTGAAAGTAAAACCATTTCATGAATGCGCCCGCCGACCTTTTAAGGGAAGCCCGAAACAAAACCCTTTACTTATACTTTACCCTCGCTTCTAAAAATATTTAAACAATGTTGGAATTAAGCAGTCTTCTGTCACATTTATGAAAGTAAAGGAAATGACAAATCACTTAATCTTAATTGTTGAGACATGTTTATGAGGCATTATTAGGCATATTTATGCATTATATATTTTATTTATTATATATTTTTATATTTTACACAGCTACACTGGTACATCTTACTTATATCTCTTTACTTAAAGGCAATCGACTATCTGATCTATCAACGCATACCTTTAACCAATGAACAGATTGAACTGAAAATTATCCCACAGGTTTTTATGAACTGCATGCATACCACAGGGCATGGAGATAAATTTCAAGTATTTCTGCCACAGGGCAGAAATAGTTGACATTTATTTGTTTTTTTTTTTAAACTGGATCTATATGCGTTTTCCTGCAACCAGTGAAATCGGTCCCCCATTATTGAAATTAACTTAAAATTCATCTGAAACTAACGATTATCGTATTGTAAAGAAAGTAAGTACTTAATCCTATTTTATTAAATAATTATTGTACAAAAAACCAAACATGACCAAATCCGTTAACACGAATAATAAAAATGTGCTCACTCGTACCTTGTTCCGTTTTAATGCTACAAGGAAAAGTCCCGGAGTCTAGGGGTACATTAACTGTGTTTTTATGCATGTATATACGAAGGGTATTTTCGTGTTTAAGTGTTTTCGTTGCTTTTATACATAAGGACAAGAGATACCGATCATTGTTCTTTTTTAAGACCTCGTTATAAAACACTCAAGTGTTGGTTGCCTCTTAAGTTTATCGTTAAATGTGATGATACGAATTTATTTTTAGTCGATATTATCTGTACGTTAAAATCGTGTTAAGAAGCACGCTGATTACCTGTGTGGGAGCCTGTCAATCAATAGCTTATATTGAACGTAACACGTTTTAATTATGAGTCGCGATTAACTGTCATTGAGGCGTTTACTTAATTAAGGTTGTGTAAGCAGACAATCAAATTATTCACAAAGCGTTTTCATAACAATGTAACGTGGTGATACCGGCGCTGGCGGGCCACGGTAACGCTAGGCCCGCACTCCGAGCACACACCCCATTCGTACGCATAATCACACGCGATTAAGCCAATTAATCAAGGTGTATTGATCTCTGAATAGTTATCAAGCTTAGGTTTAGAAGAATCTGGGTCTCGCTGGAGTCGTGGGGGGAGGGGGGTGTTTAGTGGGTTTGGGGTGTCGGATATTACAGGGGAAGTCCCGGAGCCATCGATCATCGTTACTGTCAGATGAGCGAAGCGCCTTTTAACGAGGTGGGTCCACGACTTGTTGGCAGCCACGCACCGCGCGCCCCGTCATTAGCTAACTACGCATTCGTCCCACATAATATACAACTGGTTACGTATAAATGATCATTGACCGGTGTCTATCAGACTAATTGAATAGCTAAAGTCAAGATTCGGACTCGCTCAACCTTATTCATTACCTCTGCCGTTTACAAGCTCCCTTCGTTAGCGTTCGCGCTGATTGGTAAGATTGTTTTAATACACTTGATAGGATATGAGAAACGATGAATTACGAAGTTAACGCTGACTCTTTCAAGCTCTAGAAATGAGAAGACAAATATTACTAATGATTTTATCAAAACAATCACGACTATAGAAGTAATGAATTATAATTTATGTTTATTACTGAAACATGAGTTAATTTAGATATAAAGTTGCATTTTTAATCATAACATCAATTTAAAGTTGCTTTACAAATACTGAAAGAAATATATTAACAAGGTTTAAGATTGGAGTCTGGTATAGATTGAAGAAAGTTCATTGTTGAAGGGTCATTTGTTGGGAAACCGATGTAGAAAGTTTACGGCTATCAAATCCAGCAATGGATTTATTAGCTGTTGATAACTTTTGATGTAGTTTTATAATGATTGCCGAGAACTGCGGTTCCCCAGTTTCAATGAGGGTAACAAGAAAGCAAATAATCTTTGTTCGAACGCTTTCGTCTTGGTTTAGTTACGAAGTAGTTAAAGATTGCCGTAAATAGTACAACTGTTAATTATAAAGTAAGAGAACTTCATTGAAAAGCAATACAAAAATTAATATGAAATTTTATGTTTTAAATGTCGTGATATAAAGTTAACGATGATTTCAGTTTCCTGTCTATTTCCATTTAAATTTTAAATAAATGTAAAGCGAATAAATAACTATTTTAAAATAAATTTGAAAACCAATAAGTTACAAAAGATGCGAGTTTAATTTTATGACATCATAGTAATAAAGTGACAATCAAAACATCTTCGCACATCCGTCAAGCCTACAATAATTAACGCTTCAGCAACGCTCAATACAATTCAGTTTATTGTGGTAACAAGCAGAAATCGAACTAAAATAAATCTGCGGCGTCAGCGATGACCTACCTTGTTGACTTATCCTCGGGCAAGAAGGCCGAACTGTTCAATATTATTTAACGAATCAACTATAAAGTTATATTCGAGGTGACGGTACAACAGGGGCCCGAGTCCGCTATTTTAAGTCAGTGAGTGGCGGGTTAATAAACGTGCCAGTGTATTTGTTGTTGTGCCTAATTTTCCTATTCATATAAGAACAGTACCTTGCAATCCTACAATGATAACAGTGGCAAGTAGGTGTACATTTGTCATTAAACTAAAATAATCTGAATACGAAAATTAGGCACAAAAACAATTACACTGGAACGTTTATTAACCCACCACTTACTGACTTAAAATAGCGGACTCGGGCCCCTGACCATGGTCAACATTTGAGCAACGCGATGCGATATTGTTTTCAAACAGGCTTACAATATTATGATGTGTATAGCGAAAGTAACTCTGTAAATTTATGAGTTATATCGGGCGTAGGCGTCTATAGCGTATTTTAGAATTTGACGTAATTGAATAATATTATTATATTTTGCTATATTTTCTTTTCGTTTACCTACAAGATATTATACATAATGTACTGATTGATACTGTAATTTTAGTTTTAAGATCTGTCGATTTCTTAATTAAATAATTCAGTACATTGTAAGAATTAACGTTCAGTACAAGTACGAATACATATTAGTATAGTACAATGCACGACGGTCGAGCCGTATTATGGTTTAATGTTTAACAGTGAACATACGTGGCGGAGTATTTAAGTACCCATTACATTGTGTTACATTGCGAAACACTTACTAAAGGTACACTTATCAGATTGTGAACTAGTAACTTATACTTTGAATAATTCGAAGCCGGGTTAATCGAATCATCGTTTTAACTTTGTTACAATCGGACTATTCATCGTGGTATTGCGCTTAATTGAATTCTCGAAGACCGTTCTGAATCTATCATTAAGAAAGTTTTAACTGTCAATAATTCATTTAGGACTTTGGTCTACTTATACCCACCTTATTGGAGATCAAACTGTGATCGTGTGTTCAACAAGGGGTTGGTTAATTTAATTTTCTTTTACACGTCCGTACAGTTTCTCGTCCGTGTAAAAAAGTTTATCTACTAATACAATAGAGATGGCATGTTGACTGAATAGGTATACTGTGTACTGCGAAATGTTAATACGACATATTGCATTTGTGTGCATGCAAGTGTGTGAATATTTGATTTAATCAATGCAAATTGATTCGCCGTCATTAGCGCACCTTGTTGTTACCTTCATGCAATTGAACTGCGGTCAATTTGGTTCACCACAGACAGATAGATATACATATAAACGAGAAAGTTTATAGAGAATAATATGCTTCGTAGATGTGCCCACATACATCGCTTAATATCAGCTCTGGGACAAAAATGTACTACGTGCTACGTGCGTGCTACGAGCTACACGCTACGTGCTAATGGACGGCGTAGCAATGGGCTTAAGTAACTATTTCGCGCATTTGCTGATGTTTCTATGAAATATATTTTAACTGTAGTACTAAAATCAGTTGTAAACATTTTAACACATAAAGTAACACTTCAATTAACTTTTGAGCTTCCAGGTATTTAACTCTACTACATATTTATCGTTCCTTTTCAATTGTATAATGTCCTTTCATTTTCTCAGATTAATGTTACAACGATGATTTTCTATCCTTATAACACGGCACGTCAAGCAATTTTACGCTCGTTAATTTTAGTAACATCCTATGTACTCGTACATTTTGGCTGGTCCATTTTTATTTTCTTTTCAATTGCAGTCCCAAACATATGCGTAGTGTTCCAGCTCGCTATTGTGGAAGGCCGGCTCCTTTGACACACAAGCTGCCCAGAGCGGCATGAAGCACGCTTTTCACTTGCAATTTCAATTTTACATCTCTTTTGAAATTAATATAGGTCATTGTTACAAAAAATCTATTACTCCCGCACTAGGAATATAAACCTGTGGACCAGGAGCTTTATAAATATCTAGGTAAAATACACAAAAAAAGCGTCCAATGTAAAAATTAGAAATTCAAGCTTCTTTCTTCTTTCAGTATGTGTCAAGTTGTAATTAAAACTATTTTTCTTGTTCGTACATACTATTTAAAGTTTTAAGATCAGCTACATCATTATGCGGACCTTTAATTAAAAAGTAAGTAAACCGATGTTGCTCTTACACTTTTCACTCTTTTTGTGGTTAGGACAAAGGATGCCCAAGAACCCGTATTAAAGAGCACAGTCTACGAAGACAGACGTTATACAAAATATTAAATACGTAAGACAATGATGCTACATATAATATACATTTTGTTATTAACGTGATTGCTTTTTAGAGTGCTTCACTTTGAAGCCTTTTTTGTTAAGTGGATTAAAGTCGCAATCCACTTAACAAAAAATGAAAACTATCGAACGGTTCAATTCGCTTTACGTACCAATCAAAATTACTATAGCTTTCATCTATGTACCGTATAGAATTTATTCAGTTTTTCATTTAGCTGCAACTTCACTAATCTGTAGGTATACTGTGTAGCGTAGGTAAAACGGTTTATCGGATTATAGAGATTGTTTAGGCAGCTATGTAAAATATATTTCGCATATTGCATATCTAACTGGAGCTAGAGCTGAAAAAATCCTTTTAGTGTCCGGGAAACCCCAAAATACGGAAAAAATTGCAACACACTGCTAGATTAAAAAAAGAGTTATGTATTTATTACGACTGCATTGCATATCTAGGCGGTACTTACGCCACATGCGCTTATTAAATTTATGTTTTATAAATAAATAAAACGGACTCAATTTATTGCGGGATTACGAATTAACTACTGAATAAACTGAAACAATAGTTTGTTGGTGCTAGTCCTCCGTTCCGTTTCACAAAGGACGGGATGGAGTGTGCAAGACAAATACGGACAAAGAGTTATTTTCCACTCACGTTCTTAGAGGAGCTCTAAGGTGCAGTGGAGATAATGCCGCCACCCAATTATTCAGCTTACTAATTAAGTTAGGTCAGGAATATGCCCGCTGACGTCGTAACTGAAAGCTCTCTGTGATAATCAAGCGTCGCAGTTCGCCTCAATTATTAGCCAGCAATTTGTCTGTTATTACGCGGCAGTTTCTAGTCCCCTATGTTCCTAGATACTCGAGTTGTAAGTGGCGCAATAACGCCGTTGACTGTACCAGGCGGGGGACGATTGTATTGTTATAGGCACAACTAGCTTCCTACGCGCATAAATAGTGGCGGAAATCAATGTACTCGATGTCCTTTTGTTTTTCTTAACGTTGAATTATTTAAGTTAATATTACGCAATATCGCACCGAGAGATTATTGTGACGTCTGGGAATAAGCCGCGGTAAAATGATTAGATATCGTTATAATGCTGACTAATGCCTGTCTAATTACAACATATCGCTTTCGTATACAAATATTGATTCTATTACATACAATCATAGTAAACGTTATTATTTACTGACTGTAAATAAACGTTTTCAATTGAAGAAAGAAAAAATAATCTAGCGCGTGTCGAACTCGCACAAAGGACGTTTCCTCTAATGGTACATGTAACATTGTACACTTTGTACTTTTAAATGTTTTTAGGTATATGCTATTTACCCGACTTGGGAAAAAAAAGCTTATCTTAGATTTGTCTTATTCCTCTATTTTGTGAGTTTCGTCTTAACTTAGCGAGTGAGTATATAATTTGTCGTTCTGTCTAAAAAAAAAAGGTATCATTATACGTATCAATAAAATTACTGAGTTTCATGATAACGAGCACAGTAATTTATCTATACTAATATTATAAAGCTGAAGAGTTTGTTTGTTTGTTTGTTTGTTTGGTTGAACGCTCTAATCTCAGAAACTACTGGTTAGAATTGAAAAAATCTTTTTGTGTTAGATAGTCCATTTATCGAGGAAGGCTTTAGGATATATAACATTACGCTGTGACCAATAGGAGCTAAGCAGCAGTGAAAAATGTCACAAAAACGGGGAAAAATATTCATACTTGAAAGCTTCCGTTGCGTGCGCTGCGTAAACGGTTCGAGTTACCCAAAATATATGTATGAAAGAATTGTTCCTCTTTAAATGATCTAAAAAAATGTCTGCGACAGTATATGTCTATCTTTTAAGATTGACTCACTATAACCTTTTTTAAGGTTTTGGTCGAAATTAATGCATTATTGCCAATTATTTGCTACAGAGTTTTATCAACATAATATTAACTAAAATTATCATTTACGCAGAAATACTTTTTTTTTAAACTTCTTAATCGCGGTCATAATAACAGAAATTGACGCGGACGAAGTCGCGGGGATCAGCTAGTCAGTGATATAATGTCATAAAATTTAATATTTATAAACCACATGAAATTCACAATCTGTGAAGCTTAATTGTGAAAAGTATTTTCGTCTGTTCACTGTTCACCTAATTGACGTTATTTGCGCTCTGATAGTGTATCTTCCCAGTTTCCCAGAACAAGTGCGCATCACGATTCGTATCATATTTAAATCCCGTGAATACATTTCGAATAGAACATGTACCAAACATTTTGTATAAAAAGCAAAGTTTTGTACTTTTCGTGGAAACGGTATTACAGTGAAAAGAAAACAAATACATGTACTAAGAAAAGGATTTTCTGAGTAATCCACAGCTCCATCATTCAGGTTTTTGTGCGAGACTCATTCATATTTCATGGAACCGTCCTAAGATTTCCTTTAGAACAAATTATAAAGTTACCAAACCTATATAAATATTTATCGTACAATCTTAACAAAAAAGACTTTTTTATCTAGTGGTTTGAACATGTAGGTTTGTTAATTACTTTATTTTACACTAGCTGTTGCTCGCGGATCTGCACGCGTGAGTGTCGGATATTGTGGCAAAAAGTAGGTACATTTTTATGTAAACTTTAATCTCCTATTTTCGTGTGTACTTTTCAAGCTTTAGGCTATCTTTGTATGAAATATCACTTAAATCGAATCAGTAGTTTAGGCGTAATTGCGTTACATATAGGCAGACAGACAGAATTACTTTCGCATTTATAATATAAGTTAGATAATTGAAGTATTAGCATGTTAGAAAATACGGGTAAAGTGTCTAAAAAGGAGTGCTCTACTCAATTCGTGGTCTTAATGATTTGATACGCCAGGCGGGTGGATCGAAAGCAATTGTCTTCCCTTGGCACAATTGTTTTCCTTGAATTCACGTATTTTGCTAGAAGATAAATGAGTAATTAGAAACATGTTGAGATTCTGTTTACTAGAACCAATTAGGTGGTTAGTTTAGTATTAACAATTGTTTAGGGAAATAGTATTTAACCTATAATAACCTCCTCTTTCTTGGAAGTCAGTAAAAAAAACTCCCAGGATACTTAAATTACAATTAAATTTTAATTACAAAAAAAATACAAACTACTAACAAAGAATAAAGATTGAGAAAGAGCATTTTTGTTTCATCAAAGCATCAATCTTTTAAGAACAAGACTAATAATCAACGTACATATTATTACAAAACTAAATGAATTAGAATTTTACCCTTAGTGAACAGAATCTTAATTATAATAAGCAATCAAAAATGTCTTAAAATAAATTATGTTAATTTTTATATAAAAAATTTTGTATAAATTAAATTATCAAGTGTTATTGATTAAAGATCCCATTCGCCGTCAGGACTTTTGAATGGAGGTTAAGTGGTGTATAAATACCCTTTTAAGTACTTATTATACCTAGTTAAAAGAATCTTGAAAAGAAATATAATTTAAGTGGGTAGGTTCTTTGGCACGAAATATTGTTTTCATCTTTACCATGGAAAAATTGTGAAGCTACAAAAGTGAGGCCACTGAACGTTCTAAAGAATTTATTATATTACACCCGTAAGGCGTCCAGGGTCTGTATCCAGCTTTACCTATAGAAAAATAGTGGAACTTTTCTATAAAAAAGTAGTGTGCCAGGAGCAATTTTCTCAGTCACCTTTCTGATAATCACTAAACTGCAATTTAGGAACATTTCAATGTTTATTCGAATTAAATTTCGAATACTGAAAACTGGACGTACGATCTAAAGATGTGTTGCTTTTAGTGGGAGCTTTCAAAAAGATGATGTTTGATTGATCATTAAAAGGCCGATAGATTGGTCCAGAGACTGCGGTACCAATTAGTGCAGGCACGTTATTCTCAGAAATCGGCAAATCCTCAACGGCCTTCTTTAAAGACCAGGTATTCACTGGAAAGGGGTCTAAACAAAAATATACAACCCAACTTATAACAACCAATCAAATACCTTAAAATCTCCTGCTATAAATTGCTAGGTTCACGGCTAAGCGACGTTTTCGTTCTACGATTATTAATTAAAAATCAGTTAGACAGGCCAAACGGCTGGCTCCCTCGCCCTTTGAACTACGCAAGTGCACTATTTCACGTGCGCGTCCCCTCGCTATAATAGCAATCAATATGCACTATCTGAATATTCCACAGGAACATAGGCTATTTATTACATAGAATACCAGCAATTAATAAATGCAAGCGGAAATTCATGTTATGTAACTGGGGATACAGTTGTTAACATTGGATTGGCGAATAGCCATTTGGACAGACTGATATGATCATCATTTATTGTTGTAATCAAAGCAAAATTGATCGCATGGTACGACACGTCGACTTTAATCGCAGCAATGTGTTTCCCCGTAGTTTTAATTACAGTTTATTCGAAACTATACGAAATAACAAAAAAGTTATTAAGTCGCAAAAACCGACATAAATCAAAGAGGCGTGTATGCGTATTCTATTTTATTTCATTTTTCCGTGTATCAGAGTCGGGCATCCTAAAAACCATTGCTTTTAAAAACTTCACCGCCACTCCCTACCTTTTTCACAGTGCAGCTGTGCAGTTAGGTGCGTACTGATTGATTCTCTTATTTGAAAGGAAATAATACAATTTTACATTACATGTTTCATATAAAAGTGCTGATAAAATGTTCTGGTAAAAGCTATTTCGCTTGTGAGACATTTTCTTAGAATGCTGTGATGTTGTTGACAGCACCCTAGAATTTCCGAGTAAAATACTTACGTTTGATAGTTGAGTACTCGAGTAAGGAAACATAAGTATGAGGGAAGCTAAATGACCGTTGAGTAAACCCTATTTTCTATTTAACTTATCTTTAAATAATCAAAAAGCAGTTTTAATTAGTAGAATGATAACTGTTAAGAAATTTGGATCTGAAATCGCCAACTCGTAAAGAGCAATGCTCGTTTCTTTTATAAATGAGATGACACGTAACATTATATAATATTAAAATAGATTATAAAATTTAAATAAGCCAGAGATTAAATAATATCTAACATTTTATTGTGATCCAACAAACTACGTAAATATAGTTTTGTTGGACTTTTTATGGTTCCTAAAATGTACCTTGTACCTTAATAAATAAAATAATAATAAGTGCCTAGCAGTAAGACATTTATATTCATAGTCAGCCGGTACAAATAGTTGCCAGAGTATCTACTCACAGTAATTTTGATACAGATACTCCAAAATCATAATCGGATTGAATAAACGAGTGTTTACTGGCAGATCTGTTATATTGCCAGGGTATACAAACAGTTGAGGCAATCAGCCAAATAGTTGTCGAACTATTAAGCTGATTGACTTCATATGTATAACTCATTCGCTCAATTATAACTGATCATGATTGGCACGATGCCGGGGCCATATCGAGCTTATGACAATTAAATTTGATTCACTTCGGCTAGGATGTCTACTGTATAGCATGTATGCTATAGCATATTTAGACGGTATAATCCGTTTAAAAAGTAGAAATATAATTAAATATTAACTACGATACGAAACTTGATAAGTTCTTTTAACCGTAATAATAATTGTGAGCCGCGCATATAAAAGTCTAAGAGAGTTAGCATAATTAAATCAATTAAAGGGATTCCTCAGTATCGATTTAAGTTGTTTGCTCTCCCACTCATAAAAATTGCTTAAGTATCCATTCACGTCTCTGAGTACGGCAGTAAGTGGCAGAAGTAGTCTAGTTAGTTAGTATTCAACTGTGTGCAAGAAAATTAAATTTCGATGAAAATATGGAATTTATGTTGTCTTACATAGTGGAGTTTTTTTTTATTTTTTTTGCATGTCTACAATGTAGTGTTCTTGAGATCGCTAAGGGAGAAAGAATTACTTATTAAATATGAAGAAGAAAATGTTAAAGTAGCTTAGAATATTTTTCTTGATGTTACCTTAAGTACCAATTAGCTTCTTGTGTTGAAGATACCGTACTACTGAAAGGACTTAGATATATTACTTTCAAGTACAGAAGTTTCCAATCAAAGATCAGATGTAATTTTTTTCCTATTTTGTTTTTAGTGTGCTGCGAAAAATAAATGTGTTTCTTTCTTTCATAAAGCATGTTATTTTTTGTTAAATATTAAGTTAGTTAAAGCGACCGCCATCTTCTTACACAAACACATCATATTCTCCAGACATTTAACCAACAAATTGGTTTTGTGTCAAAGGGGCTTTGTTCTCGTCATTTTTTCCTTAATCGGAACAGGTCAGACTCAATTTCTTTCCAACGCCTCACGGGCCACAGCTTAACCTCATTCAAGGAAAGTGACTGTATCGGTGCTCGGCACTTCGTACTTCGTTCTCGGCACATCGTACTTGGCACTTGGTACTTTGCTTTGGATTCTACAGCGGTTTTTCCATCAGTACACCTGTCAATAAAAAAGAAATAAAACTGATTGCAAATAAAATCGAGGTTTATTTTCATTTATTACCGATACCTAGAAGATTAGAAACTTGATTGTTTATGTTTTCTTAGTTACGACGTAATTGTTATCATACTAAATAACTATTAGCAACATTTACCTGAAATCTAATACGTTTAGCGACAATTCCATTATTTATTCATTTATTTAAACTTTCATGTACAATTGTGGTACATACGGCGGACTTAATGCCGCAAGGCATTATCTACCAGTCATATCCATTATATTCTAAACATGTTATTTCTTGATGAGTTGATTAATATAATATGATATCATCTAGTTAATAAGATATTAAACCATTGGGTAGGTAAGTATTGTCAAGTCCCATATTATTATTATGTATCAACACTCGTAAAGGATAAAATGTTAGATGTGTATAGTCTTAACTATGTCGGAACAATCATTAACTTAGAGCTATTTATCAATACAGGGTGTTGAGAAAACCCTGTCCGATCCCGTTAAGGTATTGTTAGGTATCGATATCTGATTCCATTAATCTTATAATAAATTGGAAAAACCCTGTATAATCTGTTAATTTAATAAACCATAATACAGTAAATTAAATTCATTATAGAATTGGAAGTAATAAATTTTATACGTTTGAATGTTTGTTTGTCTCTATGCCTCGATTATTCACACATCATAAGAATATTACAAAACGGATTAGATTGAGTTGTTAGAAATTTGAAAATAGTATATTTAATGTTATCATACAATTAACAAATTAAGTCTTTTTGTGTTCTTACCATGTTTAAGCGGTATGAGAATGGTTGGTCAACTTAAATTAAAATTACTGTATGTGTCTTCAAAGTTCTGAACTATTCAAAAGTTCCCTAAAATTGAACCTTCGTTTAAAGTAGCGTAATGGCTCCTACACACAGTGCCGGCGGCAGTGCCGCCGGGCGAGCCGCCGCCGGCCAAGCCGTCGCGCGTCGTCACACAAACAAATGCCGGCGGCTCCTTTGTGCGGCTTTGAATGCCGCCGGGCGCACGGCGGCTTGGCCGGCGGCTCGCCCGGCGGCACTGCCGCCGGCACTGTGTGTAGGAGCCATTACATGGGCTTATTTTTTTCACAGCGGATTAGTGTTTTATTGCAAAGATTATAATGAAATGATTTATGAATGTTTTCGTTTTAAGTATTTTACTGCTGTGAATTCCTGCAATTGACTTCAAGCCTTCCTTATCTTTCGGTCAACTCTACATTATTGTTTTCCGTGTAAATAACGTATGTAACGTGTTGGCCATCATCCAGCTACATTTAACGTCGTCTTCGCGAAACTTTTGTAAATATACTGTATTTCTTGAAGATGGGTAAGTTTTGAAAACAGTTATTAGGTAATATGTTAATTCAATTACATGCATCACTTTTTACAGGTCCTGTACATTCAAAGCAGCAGGTATCTTAGATATGAAAGCCACTGGCCACACTAGCTACGAATATTGTAAATTATTAAAGAGCCTAGTCGATAGCATGTAAAATATTTTTGAATTTCGTGGTCTCGTCGAAACACCTGCATATAAAGATCATATGTGAGTATCATACCACGACACAGCACGTAGCGCATGTTTAGCTTGCCACTCGTCTATAATCCGTTTAAGTAAATAATTCAAATGACATTTACTCTGACGTTCATATTTATTTATCGGATCATGTTACTGTCACTTATCATATAAGTTCGTATTTCAATTTAAAAAATGTCGCTGTCTTGTTTATGTAGATCACACCGTAACCTTACGTTCGCTTGTTTGGAATAGGAATTAGAAATAATCAGGATATGCATGAGTCTCTCTATCTCAAGCTCTCACGAGAAAAGGTAACGTTCGAGTTGCAACACTTCAACCTTCCTACATTTTTATATTCCGTTCTCGACGCCTGAAAATATAGCTTTTTCGCAACTTTATTGCTCTTTGCTTTACCCAAGAAGCTTAGCGTTTTCAACGATAAAAGCCTGAAAAAAGTAAGTATTTAAAATGTGTGGAAAACTACAAGCTAAACTAAATGCCCATGTTTGCTAAGTATGTATTTTGGAAGACATAATACAGAAACCTTAGATATTGGGGGAGATTAAATTTATGAGTAAACCTCTTAAGGCTTTAGTTGTATTTGGGCAACTACAAAGGCTGTGTAGAACATAAACTATAAAATAAAAGTGTTAATACAGCATTCCGAATCCCAGAGCGATTGTAATTGCTCTAAGAACCGTTTTATAGAGGTCTCCTTGGCGCAGTGTCAGTTGTTTGCTCTTCACCGTGTGCGCGTCGTAATCCTTTTCCATGATGTGTGAGTGTGTGTGTATTTGTGTGTATAAGGCTTAAGACGGCACGCTGCCGTGTGGTCCCTTTATTTATTTTTACAGCCTCGTGTCAAGTCCACGTTGAGAACATTTGTCTTTCACGTGAGCGTATTATCTCTAACATACGACGTGTAACTGTCACTTAACATTACGTACATTTTTGTAGTTAAATCATTTGTGCGACAGCCTCTTGTACGAAACGAAACTGAACAAAGCATATTTTTGTGTATTCCAATCAAAATAGTCAAGAATAATTAATTTTACAGTATATACCTACATAGAATAAATAAAGAGTCTAGTAGTGCTTCTAATCAGAGACAATTATCTGACTTGATGTATAGGGTTAACTTACAGCAACCACACATACCAGTTTAACAGTTTTATCGCTCTTATTTCAAAGTAGGTACCTACTTACTAACGTTGATTACCGATATCGTAATTGTTTGAAATCATTAACGTGCCCAACTGCCCATTATTCGGTATCCTGAAGTAATGTGAACAAATTTAGTGGTGTGTTGTGTTCCTATTTTAAATGTTTCGTGACTAATTGTTATTTAATTACTCAGATTTAATTTAGTGAACATCTAATTCAAATTGAGAATAGGATTTATAAAGTAGGGCTTAGCAAGCTTATAAAGTAAATCGCAAAATGTTTCATAAAATGAAAAAAATAAAATGCAGCCTGGCCTTTAACAATCATTTTGTATTTTTTTTAATCATCGATAAACTACGCAAACAAGTTCAATAAATAACATTGGTAGTAAAACATTTTAGTATTTATCGATACGAAGGTAGGAGACAAAATGGGTATCAAGCTAGAGGTAATAAATTTAGTCTAGGCTCTCATCTAGTCGAAGTTTACTCATATAATGGCTCGCTAGTCGTCGTAATGGTCTGTCTGCATTTAACTTGCTCGAGCTAAATTAACATCGAATATTAAGTCAAGGCATGACGGCATTACAAGTTGGCCACGACCCTATCTCATATTTGAAGTTGAAGGATTTTAAGATGCTCATGTTATTAACTATGTTTGCAATACATTAAAATACCTTCTTATTTGTGTTTTAAAGTTATAAGTAAAACATTGATTCTAAAGAAAAATATCGTGTTGTGATAAAAGTACTTATAATTATTTTCTCAGAAAACGGTGCAGCGATATTTTCGGCAATATTTTTCTGTAGAAAGGTAGACAGTTGGTAGGTAACAACCCACACCACAGTTTTGTAGTGACATGTCTCCGCAGAGCCGTGACGGTATAAGAAGAGCACTCTCAGGAAATTCGTGTGAGGTACTCGAGAAATACAGCCAAAACTTTTCGCCGCGAACAAATAATCGTTTCAGTTATAACGCTAACGTCGACACGTTGTACGAATGCAGGTTTGACTTTTTTAATTTAATATTTTTTTATATCTCCGACCAGTACTCTGGCGGCCGGGTTTGTTAAGCCGGATAATATAAAAATGAGTAGATATCTATTTTAATTAGTATGAAAATTAGTACTTAATCAAAAATTTATTAAATCTTTTTTAACTGGTGAATGATGTTCCATCGTAAAATTAAACGACAGATCTTGGAAAATATCAGTTTCCGTTGGTGGAAGTTTAAAAGTGAAATTTATGCGGAATGAGCACGTTCAAATCTATGAAATCAAAAAATTTCAGAACTCCTGTTAAAGAAATCCTTTTTAAGTCCCAAATGATTTGTCGGCTATTTTAGAAAGTACCTACTTCATTCCCCGCTACATATCTTACGCAGATTTACTTATAAAAAACTGTGCGAAAGATCAGTGTTCTATTCAGCTTCAAAAGAAATCGATTTCGTATGATCAACGGCTGTCATGATGGCCAACAAATTGAAAAGAAACCTCAAGAAAAGGTTCTCTTGAATACCGATTCTTATATTGATTGCGAACCATTGTGAATGCTATTGTGACGTGCAAATCTGTTGAATTCTAATGTGCGCAGCGTTACGTGGTTTTGAAATTTCAACAACGTGCATATTTTTATGCACCATTTACAACAGAATTTCAAGATTGTGGTACAAAGTCTGGTTGAAACTGTAACTATTGAGGCAGTGTCATAATTATGCCATGTTATAAAAATGTTATTTATTTATTCTAGTACGGCATGAAAATAGGCACTCAAATGAACGATAGCACAATGCAAAAAATGCTTCCAACATTGTTTGACAGTTTCACATAAATAGGAAAACAATATTCGTTGCTACATTTTATTTTTATTGCGGGCAAATAAGTGTCGGGACTGCAATTAGTCTGCATTTAACAAAAAGTTTGCATTGCAGTCGTTTGGGCATATTCTCTCGACTTTTGCATTTAAACCAACAAGTAATAATAGAACTATTTTACTCCACCACGAATCGCTTTTGCCGGGTCGATCACTTACTGCAAGTATTTTAACAGAACTTTGTCAACTGGATCCATTCACTATTTCTGTTCTAACACTGGGTGCTTTATGTAATTCTAATCGGCAACGAATGTGAGTTTTAATTGTAGAAAAAGTTTTTAGTGCAGCAGTGTGGGTACTAGACTAGTATCCAGATATTTATAAAAAGCGTTATGTATGTTTCTCTATATGGTGAGCATGCGATGATTATTCTTGTATAATTAGATATTTTATGATGTATTGATTTGACGTATTCCTAGTGATGTCAAAGCCCCAGTCTGCACAAGCAGGCTCATTACTACGACTAAGGTCAGGGCCTGCGGTACAGGCTCAGCTGTCTGCAATTCCACAAGGGTTACGGCTAGATCCCATTGTAACGGGCTATTTCGCGAAACATTCCGAGTTTGAAGGCCCCGGTAATCTCGCTAATACCCAGCAAACCGCACGTACACAACTTCTAAATCTGATTTGACCCCTACAATATATACCTACCTATATTTGTCCTAGTCACATACATGTACGGTAATATTAACATATTATTTTCCGTGAACAAACTTCCAACATGGTGGATGATTTTCAATTTAATATTATCTACCATGAGTAAAGGATAAAATTAAAGTCCTAAGCCATTTATTAGGGATTTTGCAAGCTTTTGTACTCTTATTGAATTGGTAATATAAAATCTCACGTGAAGGATGTAACGTCAATCTCTACACTTACAAAAGGCTTTGTTGCCGTTAGACATTATAACATGTTTCGCTTTATTGATAGGCCTGTTACTCGTTTGTCGACAGGTCTATTATAATTACGTTACAGTAATTTTGTAATAGTAGGTGGTCATTTATCTTGGCCACAAAACAAATGTTTTAAATCACAACAAAAAAGAGGATGTAACAAACTGATATATCTGCTTGCTTTCTTTAATCTTATATTATTAATACCGAACTACAAATTTTGTTGGTCGCCTAGCAACGTTTTAGTTAATTGCTCGATGTAAAGCTTTAAATCGCGTTCGACGTCACAGTCCGACATAAATGATTACAATATTGTGTAACCTGTCATAGTTTGGCATTAATTACGAGTAGGGTCCTCAAAGAGGTCCTGAACGTTAGGAGGTACCTTCATAAGGGACCTTAATAATAGACATTTGTGAAGTTTAATTTAATATTAGTTTGTTTGAAGTTATTTCTATTTTGTCTTTGAAGCATAATTATATTATTATACTAGCTGTACCCGGCATGCGTTGCAATGCAATTTTTTCTACCTACTACCTACCTACTACCTACCTACAACCTACCTACAACCTACCTACTACCTACCTACTACCTACCTACTACCTACCTACTACCTACCTACTACCTACCTACTACCTACCTACTACCTACCTACTACCTACCTACTACCTACCTACTACCTACCTACTACCTACCTACTACCTACCTACTACCTACCTACTACCTACCTACTACCTACCTACTACCTACCTACTACCTACCTACTACCTACCTACTACCTACCTACTACCTACCTACTACCTACCTACTACCTACCTACTACCTACCTACTACCTACCTACTACCTACCTACTACCTACCTACTACCTACCTACTACCTACCTACTACCTACCTACTACCTACCTACTACCTACCTACTACCTACCTACTACCTACCTACTACCTACCTACTACCTACCTACTACCTACCTACTACCTACCTACCTACTACCTACCTACTACCTACCTACTACCTACTACCTACCTACTACCTACCTACTACCTACCTACCTACTACCTACCTACCTACTACCTACCTACCTACTACCTACCTACCTACTACCTACCTACCTACTACCTACCTACCTACTACCTACCTACCTACTACCTACCTACCTACTACCTACCTACCTACTACCTACCTACCTACTACCTACCTACCTACTACCTACCTACCTACTACCTACCTACCTACTACCTACCTACCTACTACCTACCTACCTACTACCTACCTACCTACTACCTACCTACCTACTACCTACCTACCTACTACCTACCTACCTACTACCTACCTACCTACTACCTACCTACCTACTACCTACCTACCTACTACCTACCTACCTACTACCTACCTACTACCTACTAACTAATTGTTTTTTTTTTTTAATGTTTAAAAGTATCCTATGTCCGTCTCCTGGCTCTAAGCTACCTCCCCACCAATTTTCAGCCATATCGGTCCAGCCGTTCTTTAGTTATAAATAGTGTAACTAACACGACTTTCTTTTATATATATAGATTATAGAGTTACAAAAGAAGAACGTAGCTCTAGATGGTATAATCTTTTTTCTTGGAATTTACAAAATATAATTCTCTAATTGTATGATGGATTCTACATTTTATAATGTACCTATTATAACTTTGAGATCAAGTATAACCTACGTGACTTATTGATAAGTCAAATATAAATCGTAGAATATATTCTAAAGATGTTGGCATGCTTTTCTTTTTTGTTACCTCACAATAGAACTACGGCTCAATCAAGATCAATAACATATAGTGGAAAGATAGATTACAGCTCGTAGTTTTCTTAAATAGCCTTTTGACTAAACTTAACGAAACATTTAATTCGTTATGATTTTAATATTATTAAATTGACCGGATAGCCGAGTGGTATAGGCTACCACTCAAATTTATCACTGTGTCCATCGTGCTATGGATTTTGGTTACTATCCCCGAAACGGACAAACACTAATCCAGTCTGATCCACAACTGTTCAAAGTCTGGGTGTTCTTTGTGTATGTGGATTGATTGTATGTGAAACACCACGTGATACACGGATTAAATTCCATAGAATAGGAGGATTTCATGGAGCTGTTTCAAGTAAAAAAATACATTTGTAACTTTCTAAGCATTATTCTTGCTAGACTATATTCTGACGAAGGTTTTGTTTCATACTTTATACCTTTTGTTACACAAATTCCGTGTGTGCACTGAGCTTCATTTTCATTATGTAATGCTTTCTGTACACAATGGCTAACGCTGGCCGCTCTCGACACGTTAAGGTGGTTTTAGATCTATGTGATTACGGAATGGAATGTTTAGTTTAAAAAACATGGCTGATTGGAATAGTGTCCTAATAAAATCTACGTAAATTACACCACAAGTTTTATTGAATTTAGGTTGATACCAAATTGTTAACCAAAAGTTATTTAGTACATCAAATTTAACTTCAATAGCTAAAATAAAAATTTTCGACATGTCTTATCGAACCTTCCACTTAGCTCTTATTTTTGGATCGTGTCTCCTCACCTATGTGTATGATATACCAGCTTAGTCTGAATACACCCTTAGCCCAAGACTGACCCTTGTGAACGATTGAGGGATGGGCCCTCAAGTATGACCTAAGTGACCCGTTGTGTACAGAAGGACTAATATACGTTTCTGTACAGATTTTATCTTTTAATACGCTTCATGAGTTGATAGTGTGCCCCTAATTGTTCTACATTTCCTTTATGAAGGCTTTGTGCGCAGTGCCGACTTATCTCCGTTCTTCCACGTCTAGTGCAAGCCCCTTTGTGTGTCTCTATTTATGAACCTAAACATTGTCTCATATCAAATAGCGGAGCGTCTGAAAGGCAAAGCAGACGGACTAAAGCGAATTGATTATACTTGTATAATTAACATGTATAATATGATGAGTTAATGAAGCAATTCAATTCCATGATGGTTTACAAATTGGTTTATTAGGTAATCAATCTTATTAATCTCCCTGAAGGACCAACAGTCGTTAAAGACGCCTGAGTGTCCGTAGTACCCACACGTTATTCGGGGCACATAATCTGGGATCCCAAACGGATAATATTCGCTCAATCGTTTTATTCTAAATGGTGAAGTAAAACCGAAATCAAGCTCGTATTAACACCCAACTCAAGCATTTGTCTAAATACTTATCGAGGAAATAGCACCACCCTATATTATTATCGCATTATTCCGCACGCATTTTTGACGACCTTCCAAGCCTGACCTAGTTTGCTCATGATTTATCATGTAAATTCTCTACCTTTGACAAGAAAAATATAAGCGAAAACTATTACAGCATTCATTACAAAGGTTCTCTTCAGAAAAACAGTAAATCTGTAAAAGAAAAACGACATGCTCCTATTTCAGTGCCATTTCAGATATTAATATGCTGCAGCTCGACCTATGCCTAGAGATATTGCAGCAAGCTTTTAATCTTTCTCCCTGCTTTCAAATAATACTTTTTCCAATTACTTCAAGCTTGCAGAAAAACCGTGCGTTTACGTAAACAAGTTTGGTATGTTTTGCAGCAACTTTGATAATATTATGTATATTATGAGTTACAATTATTATTTTTACAGAGAAAAGAATGCCAAAATTATATACAGATAACAATTAAATGTCCGTTACAAAGCTACACGAGTAAATTATTTTGTGTATCCTAGTGGAATAATAATATAGATCAGATACGAATATCCTAAGAAGGCAAATCTACATAAAAGTAATTGTGCGCGTACAGTAGGTACTTTGTTTACGACATACGTGAGCATGTGTATACGTAAAAACTACAATTCTGGTTTATTTTCTTGCCGCAAGCATATCTTTTGGTCAAAGAAACTTATTGTGGGTTCATCTTGATCTCTGATTTCCCTCGAGACAGACTGAATTTTCACTGCTTAGAGCGTGGTCAGTGTAAAGGAGTAAGTGTCAGTACCTTTGTTAGCCATTGGAATTAAAATTAAATTGTGAATTAAATTGCTTTTAATTATTCTTAAACGGTGCTTCGAAATACTATGACAATTAAACGTTTTCTTGTTGAAGTAGTTAGGACGAGATCATAGTTAAAACGTGATTGTGTTTGTCGAACAGTTGAGGTACGTTTATCTCTGCTCCGCCCCCACTCGGCTCCATTAACAGCCGGCCCCCTTTTCTCACAAGAAATCTCTCAGTTCTACGTAAGCCGTAAATCCTTAATACAGATTATCCACAAGCAGTCGTATAAGTATCCAAATCGGCTTAGATCATGTTTAAGAGCGTACAAAATTTAAGCATGTCAACTTTATGGAACTATATATGTACAAAACATAGAGCATATGTTTGTTCCCAGTATGTGTTGTTGACAGATTTTTATTAATGATTATATAGATGTTATGCCCTATTAATATGATTATAATAGCTTTCAATGACATTTATTTCTACAAAAAAAAAAAGTTATAAATTAAAAATTGATAGTTTGTGTGTGTGATAGTGTTTGTGTGTCCTTTATGTACTTCACTGAATGAAACCTCCCAAAAGAGTACACAAGAGTGTTCGCTTAGTTACAAGACGTGCGTACTTGTAGTTATACTATACTACTCAAGGAAATTGTCACAACAAGTAACCAGCTGCCGATAACGTTGTAACGTAAACGTCTGCTCTGTGGCCGATGACACGGAGAGCCCCCACGCTACGCCGACGATATTACGAATCGCCAACAAAAACTTTTTTTCATTTATGCAGAAACTTTAGCATATAATATGTAAAAGTTATTTTTGCTCTGAACATGTCTGTTATAGAAAAACTCTTTCGTGTTTTTCTGACAGCAAAACACCCATACCTACGTCTACGCTTAATATACAAGGTGTTACCAAAAGGTTATAACTATCAAAAAGGTGCGAGCACTACATCTGATATAGATACAGTTAAAAAATTATACAATTAGTTAATTAAATAATTGATATACAATTTTTCGCATAAATTTTTCGACATTCGTAACCAGACCGCTGCCGCGCTGCAGCGATTGTATCATAGCCGACTTAAAAAGAATACCACCTATCTAGAGAATTGTGTGTCGTATGAATGATTGGTTAGTTTCGCTACTTGTTCTTTTAAAATATTCTGTGGTTTCATTAAAAGTAAAAATACTTAACATGGGTGATTTGTGAACATACAGATGTGAAACAAAAGTCTCTCTGCTTCTTCCCCGCTAAGTATATTCCTTTAAATTTTAAGCCCTTATATTCTGTAGTCCGAAGTCGGTACCTACGTGTTATTGTAACGATTCTGTATGCTTCAAATATGCATTATGCAGGCTTCCGGAGCTCGGACCCTGACGGCATTACTGCACTACCTCAAATTCTCGGCAAGTGTTGCGCGGAAAATGAAAAAGTAGTTAGAAACTGACCCCGGAAGAGAAATAAAGAAGATATTTTTGCTTCACCGCTAAAATTTATGTCATTAAAACGCGACTTGCTTGAATTCCAACTAAATACTACTACATAAATTGGGCTCCGAAACTTCATACGTTTATTTAATTGGTATCTAAAGGGGAATGCCAAGTCGCCATAGTAATTTAGGCCCTCTGTGCACACAAATATAAAAAATAATAATAATAGGGAGCAATTCTAACAATTAATTAGTAATAGAAATGATTTACAAAGAACTTAGCATTTCTAAGTTATTTAAGATTCTTATATTCCATCTTATATACTGCAGTTTATGTCGCCAGTGTCGTCATGAGTAGCGGGAACAGAATCCATAATCAGGCCGTGGTCGTCAGGTATAGGAGAATCGTCAGAGTCAGATCAGAGCAAAACACCCATACCTACGTCTACGCTTAATATACAAGGTGTTACCAAAAGGTTATAACTATCAAAAAGGTGCGAGCACTACATCTGATATAGATACAGTTAAAAAATTATACAATTAGTTAATTAAATAATTGATATACAATTTTTCGCATAAATTTTTCGACATTCGTAACCAGACCGCTGCCGCGCTGCAGCGATTGTATCATAGCAACTGACGTTATACGATAGTGACACTCGTAGAGCATGGAAGCGAAAAATTGGATATCAATTACTTAATTAACTCATTTTTAGCTGAATTTTTGTAAGCTCACTTTACACCAGATGCACACTCTTTAGTCCTTCTGGACCGATATAACCTTTATACTAAAGCCAATATGGAAAGAGAATGAAACGTTATTACTAATTACGCAATTATCAACTTTGACAACATGTGTTTAAGTTCATTTTAGAATGACAAATATTACCTAAAAGGGCCTAAAAGTAATTTGAATGTGATGGAAACTGAACTATTAGTCATTGAATTAAGGTTCATAATCCCAAAGCACGTTCATTCTTTCTTTAAAGTGGCTGATATATAGGTTACAATCTATGTATGATATACACCTACTGATTTTAAATGAATATAATCAAACAAACACTCAATAACTCAAATTGTTTAAATAACAGCACTCAAATTTGCGTCCTCGTATATAATAAATTGCAGTACAATTGAATGCATAAAATTTTATGGGCACAAACTTTTGTATTACCATGTCCTCCGTGATACACAATTTTCCGGTAGAATCGTTTTACAGGCATCCTTTTTGATCTCTTTCATAAAGTCGCTTCATCATTGAACAATTCACATTTATTGTTCTCTATTATTTTGTTTAAGTAAAAAATTCTTTCGAAAGCTCATGAAAAAGCCGGCAGCTTAATGGAAAATGCAGCTTTTCGCTAGTTATATTAGTTTTCATTGCAACAAAGGTGGAATGTTCTTTCTTTTATTTATACTTCACCAAGTACAATTTTCTTTTATGAAAATATACTTTCATAAAATAAAACCAGGTATCATCTAAATACCTTATAGAAATATCTTCCGATATATCATTCTGTAAAATATATACATACACACAATACCCTTCCTACTTGTATTCTTACAAACCTGTTCTGGACTACCCCTACAAATGTTATTTTATCTGCATATTGAATTTAGGTTTAGAGGGGCTCGTGGCTCAGTGTAAGCCGTACGGTTTGGCCGATAATACAGGTTAAGCCGCGCTCGCCGCGGTTGGTCCGTGGATGGGTGACCATTTATAACATACCGAGACCCCTCCGTGTTTCGGAAAGCACGTTAAACAGTAGGTCCCGGCTGTCATATAGATCTTTGGCAGTCGTTAAGTCAATTCTGACAACCAGTCTTATGGGATACTGTGTTTCCCAGTAAAATGGGTTGTGGAGGTCAGATAGGCAGTCGCTCCACTCCTTCCTAACTTGAGGGGGCCACGGACTAGTTGCCGCCGCCTCTATGCCGGAGTCTTGCGCTCTATGGCGCTTTATGGAGCGCCAATATGGGCGGACTCCCTTTTTAGAAGGGAAAACGTGGCGTTCCTGCGCAGGCCTCAACGGGCAATCGCGCAACGCATTGGGAGGGCCTACTGCACAGTGGGGCACGCAGCAGCATGCGTCCTTGCCGGTACTCCCCCCTGGGAGCTAGAAGCTAGGGTCCTGGCCGCCGTATACCACCAGACGGCGGCTCGGAAAGCGCTCGGGGAGCGCCTTGCCCCAGAAGAACGTAGTGCCGTGCGGCGCGAGGCCTACGACGAAATGGTCCTCCGTTGGCAGTTAGATCTCGCCAGCGCCCGCTACGGACGCCGCGTCACGGAAGTTGTGGGTCCGCTCTTGGACCCATGGCTGGAGCGACGCCACGGTTTCCTCACGTTCCGTTTGGTGCAGGTGCTGTCCGGGCACGGGTGCTTCGGATCGTACCTGCACCGGATTGGGCGAGAGGAGTCCCCTTCGTGCCACCATTGTGGCGCACTGGAAGACACGGCGCAGCACACACTCGAGGTCTGCACTGGCTTCGAAACTGAGCGCCGTGTCCTACGTGGAGTTGCTGGCCCGGACCTTTCGCTCGCGGGTGTGGTTAATGCCATGCTCGCGGACGATCGCGTCTGGCGGGCAGTGTCTCATTTCTGCGAGATTGTCATTTCGCAGAAAGAGACCTCGGAGCGCGAGCGGGAGGCTGACCCTTCCGCTCCATTGCTCCGCCGACGGCGGGTGGGTAGGGCGCGGACAAGAACCGCTATAGCCAGACCTGCCCTGCGGGGGACGCAGAGGGCGGGGACGGGGGTCCCTCAGCCTTCTTTGCACGCGTCTCCTTCTTTGCTGGGTGGGGGTGGTGTAGTGCCATACACTGCCCCCGCTGTCCTCCCTCCGACATAGGAGGGGGGTCATGTCGGGCCCGCCACTAAGCGGGCAGTCACCGGCGGCGTTATGGTGCAAAGACTTCGGTTGGTCCCGTAACGCCGCCACTAAGGCGAAAGATGGCACCAGGTGTTTTGCCGGAGTAGTCGGAGCCTTTTTCAAGGCTCTGGAAGCCCGGACTCTTGCATCCCCACCCCCCCATGGAGATGCAAGGCTGGCTCATAAATGAGTTTCACCTGTATAAAAAAAAAAAAAAAAAAAGGCAGTCGCTCCACGTAAAATACGGTATTCAGCTGAATCCGGTAAGACTGGTAGCCGACCCCAACATAGTTAGGAAAAGGCTCGGGAGATGATTGAAGTTAGGTAGCCGTAGAAAATACATTTCATCTAAGTGTAAGCAAGACGTCGCATCGGGAATTACATTTCAATAACGTGGAATGAATGTACTTCCATTTTAAATGTCTTTCGAGTCAGACAAGATTTTTTATTTGCAATTTTAACGCATTTGTAGTGAATCGCTTCGAGTATAATAGTTGTGGGTTCGTGTTACTAAAACAAGGCTTATGTTCGCTATGTGTACCTTTAAGTGTTTTACTTGAATAAATAATTTTAAGTTACTTCTTTCGAGACTTGTTTGTTTAGAAGGTATCAAAAGTGACATTAAACATCTACTTCAGAACTGAGATTTTACGTAATTGTTTAGGCTCTATTTTGGGAAGGGTTGAATTGGGTAAACATTGTTATTTTTAGTATTATGATCAGAGATGTTTAATTTGTGATCAGGAATTTAAAAACATTGCGCATTGTTAATATGGAGCAGTGATTCAAATCGTTAACTTAATTATTCGTGACAAATAAAAATCTCTTTCCAATCTAAAATGTCTTCCTAAACAAAGTACAATTTTTTACTTCGACTACTGTGTTTTCCAATAAAAAATGTTATTGAACAAATATTACAACTGCATTCGCTGTATAAATCTAAAAAGGAGGTTACCTCGCAACTGCAGTAGATACGCTGGACATTGGAAACTAGTAGTTTTATTGGTGCAAGGGCACGTGCTCAATATTCAACATTATTCTAACTCCTGACGTTTCAAACAAACCAACGCGACTCGTGGAATATGTAATTCTATTTTCCGACTTAAAAAGAATACCACCTATCTAGAGAATTGTGTGTCGTATGAATGATTGGTTAGTTTCGCTACTTGTTCTTTTAAAATATTCTGTGGTTTCATTAAAAGTAAAAATACTTAACATGGGTGATTTGTGAACATACAGATGTGAAACAAAAGTCTCTCTGCTTCTTCCCCGCTAGGTATATTTCTTTAAAGTTTAAGCCCTTATATTCTGTAGTCCGAAGTCGGTACCTACGTGTTATTGTAACGATTCTGTATGCTTCAAATATGCATTATGCAGGCTTCCGGAGCTCGGACCCTGATGGCATTACTGCACTACCTCAAATTCTCGGCAAGTGTTGCGCGGAAAATGAAAAAGTAGTTAGAAACTGACCCCGGAAGAGAAATAAAGAAGATATTTTTACTTCATCCGCTAAAATTAATATCATTAAAACGCGGCTTGCTTGAATTCCAACTAAATACTACTACATAAATTGGGCTCCGAAACTTCATACGTTTATTTAATTGGTATCTAAAATTTGTGTACGAACTTATTCGTGCTTGGTTCTACGGGGAAGCTGGTTTTATGTTATCAGCAACTTTCGAGGTCTGTTCGAGTTATTAGATTGGAATAGATCCCATACGCATACTATTTGCAATTTAAGACCCCGTACCAAACCAATTACCGGCTGTAGGTTTGATACTTTCATTCTCATAAACAGACACGCCGTCCCCGATCAATACAGCTGTGATGATTGGTACAGCTCCATCACAATTATTGCTACAAACCATTACTCATCAGTGGACATCTAAGGGCTCTTAGGGAGGCATGTAATATTTTTTTATTCAGCATTGTTGAAAACAATGGATTCCTTTCACAATGGAAAATAAATTTTATTAACGGCATAGATTTACGTGTTAAGCTTTGATTTGCTTGTACATATATTTTTAACTAGATGTCCCGTGCGACTTTTTCCGCGTGTTTTTTTTCATGAGTTTTCTTGGTTTAGTATTAAACTAACCTAACTAAAAAAAAACCTAACTAATTAAAAGTAGCCTATATTATGACCCAATAAAAATCCCATTCAAATCGTACTGGTAGTTCCAGTGATAAGCGCGTTTAAACAAACAAACAGAAAAAGAAGTTTATTCTTTGTTATAACTCCTCAGTTTATTTATATAGTAGAAAAATAGATTACTAACTTTAAAAAAAATGTTTTACTCCTTATCTGCTATGAAACACTTCTTTGCTAAAGTTGAACATGTGATTATGGTACAGTCAAACTATTGAGAAAAGTTCATACTATTACGAGAAAAAGGTAGGTATTTATCGATAATGTTGTGTGGGGCTTTTGGTTTCCTTGTAGCGTTTAACTTCGTTTGTTAAAGTTCGCGAAGTTTTGCTCTCCAACTTTTTAACTGCATGTTTAACAGTTCAAGCATTCCAAGAACTAACCTGCCGTTTCTGTTGTTCACTTTTAACTGAACTTTACTCACAATTAACGTGGAAATTATACATATTACTGTGAAATAAATTGCTCATGTCGACTCGAAGAGAAGATTTCAAATTAAGTTAAATATTTATCACTGGAATATGGTGGTTATGGCTTTTCATGTTATGAAAACAAACGACGTTACAGACTTACGAGCTTTCCTATTAGTAGCAAAAACTAATTAATTCGATTTAATCCTTAATGGGAAACGTAATTGCACTTTAATCGGGTCGTATTATTGATTAGTCATTAGACCATTAGACTTAGTGTAAGTTGACACAACGCACGTAATCCTATCACTATAATAAGATTAATTAAAAGGTTTTATCTGGGGAAAGTTTTGCGGACTGATCTCGGTATTTGATTTTTCTCTGACGTCAGAGATAGGAGAATGCTCTTTTATAGAGATGGTGGTTTGGCGTGTGGCATGCGAAACTTGTTGGAAGTACTCGACGTTAGTGGCTGTAATGAAGTTTGGCTTGCGCTCGCCAGCTGTCGCTGGACCTACTCCTTTGTTTTTACGTAGCTCTCACACACGGCCTATTCTATCAAACGCTAGCAATTTGTTCCCTTTTTCATTAACCTTCGACGAATATTCTGGTCCGTCGGACAACGTTTTGCATACATATAGGTATTATTCGGTCCGTCACACCCATAACATTGATAGCCCGTTTGGAAGAGAACATTGAATCCGAATATCACGTCCGACAAAGTTGAATGGTAAAATTTCAGTAAGGCGACATAAAATATAAGGCTACAAGTTCCAGAGCTACCTACTTTACAACTCGACCACTTAGGGGGTACCATTGAGAACTTCTCGAATGCCCGATATTGAAATCAGATAAACTTATTTTTATCGTCGCTCTATGGCTTTGCCGGGAATATATTGTTTTGTTGGCTAAAAACTTATAACATTTCGGCAAAATGTTACGTACAAACCTTTGAGTTTGGCAAACTACTTGTACACTACTTTGCTTATAGTTCTTGCTGTTTGTATTGTTATTATGCAAAGCAACTTGAAGATTCCTACACATAATTTCTTCGGATGTTTATGTATCATTTTTGGATCTAAATAAAACAAGAATTGTAGAAGATTAGTTAAATTTTACTTGTAAGTATTTTGAATTTATAAACACTTTTTGAATGAATTTGAAAATAAAGCTTTTATTCAGAACTATTACTTACTGATCATGCATCGTGATCTATATTATAATATAATATACATAATCAAATTACGATCATCGTGGTCATAACCAAACATGGATGGAAAAAAGCCTTTTTGCTCCAAAGATTTAAAATATCGTACTTTAAATATTATTTGATCAAAGTTAAAAACAAGTTCAAATGTGATCAAGTTAGATATATCAAACTGTTAATTAGGCGGGTGAACAGCTGAACACCTACCTAATTCCTCTTTTCCGGTTCACTATTGACAGAGCGGTCGTGGTCATCAAGTAGTCTGATTGCGGGCAGCCGTAATCCGCTTCACGATGCGACGCCATCCTTCCCTGTCGGTCGTGATACGGGTGCACTCGTGTACGGGGCCGCCTATTGCAGATTTAATCTGGTCGGTCCATCGCATGGGCGACCTGCCGCGCGGCCTTGTGCCTTCGACCATCCCCTGCACGACAAGGCGCTCTATGGAGGTGTTGTCCCGTCGTGAAACATCGAAAGAACTGCAGGATTTGAGCCTGAACTATACTAGTTAAGCGCTGTTTGTTGCCGAGTTCGTGGAGAATAGATGCATTGGTGCGAAACACTGTCCACCTACCTAATTAGGAAGTTTAAAATACATTGTACGTGATCTACACGACAAGTTGCAGCCGGGAACGCGTGAGGACCGAACTAAATCTCAATTTCAAGAAAGTTTACTTATCAATAGTTAAGATAGTCGAGCTCGCGAGCTAACTGCGTTAGTTCCCGGAGCGAGGGAATTGTTCAGTCGGGTCACTACACAACTGCATATATGTGCACGTCGCATTGCGCCTCCCAAATACTAAGTATTGCGTGTATCCTTGTGTTAAAGCAGGATCGATCTCACACGTCCTTTGAAGTCCGAACCAATGTATACCGATATCCTTTCGTGCATCTTATTGCACGTAAATCTGTGTGTCCTGCGTCTGATCTGTCGGACGTGTCGGATTCTCACCTCATATCGAGAGAGAGGGAATAAATACAACGTGATTGTGTTTGAGCTCACATTTGCACCAGGATATATCCTGCGCGAATTGCCCATTTCATCACGCGAGGGAGAAGGGGAAGTTATGTATCGCTTACTGAAAACCTTTAGGTACTAGTCCGAAAGCCACTCAAAGAACAAAAATTGTCAGTCTTATGAGAAAAATTCTTACAGGGCATTGTTTTTAAAGAATAAATAGTATCGCAAATAAATTACACCGAAATGATTTTATAAATTCTGATTCTTGTTAATTGGCCATTAGTTTTCTAACAAAAATAAAGAATTTCGTTTTTGAATTGTTTTCGAACGCGGGAACTGTAAAAACAGTGGCAGAATGGTAGAATTCTATGTTGTTTGCAAACTAGAGAGGTATTTTTATTAAAAATGTATTCAGCGTAGTTATTGAGTATGGTTTCAAATTCCAGTAATTTCTAACGCGGTTCACTAACAGGCATCGGTCAACAGAATGCAGCTACAAAAATGCGTATCCACATTCGTTAAAAATTAAAAATAGTTTCCAACGTATTGAAAACCTTGTTTTGTTTAACTCGGTCGAAAATTAACGTTTGCGTAAACGGTTGGTGATCGTTATAACTACATCTGTTAGGATGGATGAAACACAATAAAATCGATATTTTGTTTATTTCATACCAAGAGTTGTTCGGTCATTTCGTCATATTGTTAATTAATAATAAATAATAATATAGTAATATTCCGGGACAACTCACACACGGTTATCTGATCCCAAGCTAAGCAGAGCTTGTGTTATGGTAACCAGACAACTGATAAACATACTTATATATTTCTAAATACATACATATTATAGATAAATTACACCCAGACGCAGAACAAATGATCGTGCTCATCACACAAACATTTGTCCTGGGTGGGAATCGAACCCACGACCTCCGGTATAGCAGTCAGGGTCACTAACCACTAGACCAACAGGCCCGTCAAATCAATTGGTAGCTTAATGGGGTCAGACCCTACTACTACAAGATAAATAAAATAGGTATTATTTCACAACGTTATGACACATTCTTCAACACCTACCTATTCCATATTATGAAGGCACGTCCAGGTGGCATCTTCGCGCCTCAGCGTGGGCTATCTCAGTAAAAATAACATCTTAGTTCTTTGAGAAATACTTGCTCTTCGTTCAGACATTCTTAGATCTCCCTTATATATGTGCGCCTACATAAGTCTTTTGTTGTCTGGCCTCCAACGAAATTTTTCCTTATCACTTCTTTTGAGAACAGAAATGAAACAATATTAAAGCAGCACTCATGCTCAGCTGCTTTCACCTCCACAATATCATTATATAACGTGTCAATAAAAGAAATGAATTAGACAAAGCAGAAAACCTAATATTTTTGTACGTGATATTAAAAGTAATACCTTAAAGGGCTATTACACCCCCGTGTTGTATAGAAATAGAACATAAATCTGTTAAGTAGATGGGGTCAGGGATCGTTTGATGTTGTTAAATCCGCTTTCATTATTATTTTGCTTTTAAAGGCACGTGTTATTTGTTAAGACTCAGCCCTGCCGATCAATATATTTTTTGTTTTCTTGTCTATTTTACGACATCAAAGTCTGTAGGAAAATAACTACGAACTCTTAACAACACCAACCATTTGAGGTATATTTAGCCCAGAGACCGGCTAAGCTCTTATGCATGCCTGTTACATACATTTGTAAGTATCAAGAACCCTGCAATAAATATCGCGTATAGTCATCTAGCGTCGCTGAAGTATGTAAGGAACAGTAGGCAGCGATTAAAAATATCGGGCACTTACAACTTATTAAACAGTTCCTCAATTTAATTGGCTCGCAATTAAATTGATTTCCATTTCTTTTGCTTTTATAATACAGTTGTGAGATAAGGTAAGGGTGAATATTGTACATCTAGACTTGTGCTTTTATTACAATTAATTAATTCGTAGTCGTAGAAGTGACCTTTTTGATGTCACTAATACCTGTGTATCTTTGTATAAACAATGTTCGTGAGTTCTACACGGAAAACATTTTGATTTTGTAGGAAACTAAACTGATATGAAACAAAGTTGTCATCAGTGTAATGACACTGATAACAAAAAGAAATAATTACATTTTAGTTTGCACAAAATTATAGTAAAACCTCGTTTTTGGATATTTAGGAACTTTATTTGAAATACACATTATTTATATATAGATCTACAATTTATTGAAAGTTAAAAAAATACGAGTACTTAAGAAAACAGGTTTGCACATAACGTCGAACAAAGATCGCGATATCAAGTAACGTAGTGAATGAAAGAGAATAGTTTCCATTTCGAGGGTGAATAGCCGAGCCACTTGTACGGAAAGACAATTTTGTAACCGCTACGTTGTGATAAATAGTGGGGTGAAAGGTGGCGTAGAGTGTGCCGCGGGTACACCATGCGTCACCTGACACCGATCCTGCACGGAGACAGAACGCTCCAAACAATCCATAAACGAGAACCCCGGAAACGTTTTCACTTAACGTTTTCACACGTAGTTTGTGGATCCTGTAATAAACTATCCTTGTATAACTTTACAGTGATTAACTTTGGGATTACGGTGAGTTACGATTGTTAGTTTGCTTTATTTCCTTTAGGCCTATTTAATCTCGATTAATTTGTAGCACGTGTCTTTAAAGACTTTACTTATTTCATTCCGTATCAAAATATTGTAGCTAACATGTCTCGTTCGTTCCCCAAACGGGTGCTGTGTTCACTCTCCGGAAAGTATTGATATCGACTTATTTGCCATTTCCAGCATTGAGAATAATTCAGTACCTATTAAAGTGGCACCGTTCCTAAGTTTTCTCGACGAATTTATCCAAAGACGCTTCAATATTCTAATTTTATATAGTAGAGGTAGTTTTGTTTAATATGAATAGTTAATAAGGCCAAGCAACGACTTCTCGAGTTCCATCTTATTCAGTAGTCTAGTCTAGTAGTAATGCAGAACATTTATCAATATTCTATTCTAGGTTACGACTGAATAATGATGTCATTTATTATTCAGAAAATGTTATTCATTCATATAAGGTTTAAAAGGTTGTGAAGATCGCTTTGACGGGTTTAGGGATGGCGATTCTTTCCGAAAAAGATCGATTTTTAAATCGATTCACAAAAAAATCGAGGTCTATAAGATCGATTTCCGATTAATCGATCTTTTATTTAAATTTTCGTTCATTATGTAATATATATATCTATTTTATTAAAAAACAAGATACATATTATAATTTAACGATCTCTTATCAGTAAAATCAGGTAATTCAATCAATCAACAATAAACAAATAAAATACCAAAAATAAATGTCGGCATGACGTAAGTAATGTCAGTCCAGACGCAGATTATACAAAAAAAAATCGATCAAATTGATCATAATCGAAAAAATTGAAATACGCGAAGGAATCTAAACATACAGCCATCTCGCGAGTTTTTGAATAATTAATTCTTTAACCGGCAGTACTTTTATAATACGAGAACATTCAATTAATTTAATTGTAGTCTTATGGTAAAAAAAAAAATCGAACGTCGATTTTCAAGGGTGAAACATCGATTCACCGAATCGATTCAATACTACATATCGATTTAAAAAATCGATCTTTTTGGCTCCAAAAATCGATTCTTCGATTAATCGATTTCAGATCGCCATCCCTAGACGGGTTACGAATACGAGTACAATCGGGATTTTTTTTAGTCAGACGGAGCGCAAAACACAACAAAATGTGACATTACTGGGCTGTCGGGATTGTATGCTGACGCGGCGCGCGACCGCACCGGTTATCGGTGGCTGTGTAGGCACACATTTAGCGATAACAACTCGACCAATGGACGATGTACCTACCACGCGTCAGTGGTAATAACGAATTACGAAAATCTACCTTTAAATAAAACCGCTTTCAATACCGCTCGCTGGCGGTCGACTGTATATTTTCGTAGCTTTAGATAAGCGACACAATGCGGATCATAGTAACCTCCTGATGTGATATCATTTATTTTAATATTTAAATAGTGGTTATGAATGCAATGTAATAGAGCAATGTTTTATTTTAAAGTACGATTTTTTTTGTGTATAGGTAGACTTTTAAATGAGTAAAGTAAATAAAAATATATGTTTAAAATTACTTTGCCTGAAGTAGGTTACTAAAAATGACGGCAAACCGGACTGTAGGTCCTGTACATAAAAAAAATTATACAAGATATTTGATTTTATCATAATAAAAAAATCTTGATTAACTTCAGACATGGCTGTACTCCAGCAGTTTTAATTGGTATGCGAATGCAGAAGCCATCGAAATATCAGTAACGATATAATGAAATCCTGTCCCTATGTAAAAATTGAAGTAAAAAGCTACGAATATTGCAATTGGATATTTTCGTTTGCATTTAACCAGCTTTTTAAAATGTATCAGGAACTTAAAAAAATAAAAGAACACAGCTACGTGGGTAGGTTGGGTATTTTAATCTGTGGATCACTCCTAATATTGTTAGCAGGTTAGGGAAAGTAAGAACCATGCATATATAAAAAAATTGATGTAGTACTTACATTAGTTTTAAATTGGCCGTTAAGTTTTTGTTTAGTGTTTTAGATGTTTATTGAATTAATGAAATAATAAGAAAATTTTAATAAGAGGAAATTTTAAATAGGTATTAGGTATGTATTTAGTTGCGAATTTAACAATAAATAAGGCTGGTAGATTTCTTGGCTTAAAGATTACTAATAAATACAAATGTTTAATACCACGGGATAAGTAAGTCTTTAAAAATGATACATTGAAACTACGATTTTAATAGATTCGGGCAATATTATTTGGTTTAAACCGTAACTAATTGCTGTGTATTTGTAATCCTGTCTAGCCGTTATTACTATCTGGGACGTCTATACAGCAGTTGTGTCTCCCAATTTAGGCTAAATACAGACACGATGTCGTAGACCGTACAAATTACACAAATTAATTATTTAAATTTCAGCTTGAATTATTACTTGGCCGATTTTTTATTGTTGAACGAAACTGAAATTTAGGATGGGTTCAATGAAAAGGGTATAAAATATATAAGGCTGCTTCGAAAATATTATGCTATAAACTCATAGGTCTTCCGACGATCAATGTCACAATTCGTAGGTTTATTTTTCTTATGTAAGTCAAATAAGTGAAACTAGGAATATAAACAGCGGGCACGGACCCAATCGTATCCACTTGCGAGATGAGAACCACAAATATTTTCCTTTTCCCTCCCACAATTTGTTCGCACTTTGTAGTAATAGTTATTTCCAAGGAAGGTAAGACTACAATATGACGGCTCTAGGAAGAAGCGAGTGCCTATCGCCTTTTTACTACTGTGACGAAATTTTCCATTCTTATTAGTTTTCGTTACACATACTTTCAGTAGTTCGCTGTCAACATTTGCAGCATGAAAATAGGGTTAAAGAAACAAGAAATAAGTTTTTAAGAAAGCCTTTGCGTCAAGTTTTTACAAAACATGTTGCTCTAACTGTGCGCTTTACCAAACTTTAACTTTCCGGTTGGTGGTGTGAAATACCTACATTCAAAAGAAAGTGTCTACAATTAATAACGCGTTAGTTATTCCTGTGATTATGTACATTGAAAAACAATTGAAATCCCTCCCTTCTTAACAAAAGCGAGGTACACAAGAAAAACATCACTTATCTACTCGTACTATCATTTTGAGCTAGCTAGCTACTTATTTGAGCTAAATTTTTAATCTAAACTTAGCTAACATCAGCTTAATAAGCGAATTAAACAGCACTCAGACATGGTCTAGACTGAGTACGTAAGTACATTATTACTGAGTACTGAGTTACTGACGCGTCAGACTTACTGTTTCATCAAACTAAACTATTATGTTATATACAAAGTAACGGATTAGTTAACCCTTAAAATATTTTACATACTCTATTTTTTTAGATAACATGAAACAAAAGATTGCCTTGTTCTTCCTCCTCCAGAATAGATCGTCGTGAATGAATGGTTATTTTAAAGCACCTCTCGCTAGCGATTCGTGACAGTGAAAGGAATTTAATTGATGTTTTTTTTACTCAAAGTTTCATTTTTCATATGACCTAAAGGTCTTACTAGTCTAGTTAGCCATAACCAGTATAGTGTGCTAAAGTTTAGCGATTAATTTTGTGGTATATCGGGTGACGGTCGAGCCGTCACGTAGGTACTCGGTTATTCGATGTACTGCGCTTTGATGAGTGCGCACTGAAATGTAATATAATTGTTCGAAACTAAACATTTGTGTACCAAACACAATATACCAAATATTTCTGATCCAAAAGTAGTATTGCAGTAAGATTTTCCTAGTAGTTGTAAAATGTAACATTTCTGTTTCCACCATCATAGGCTTTAGTTTATGTGGTAAAGTAGTTAAAGTGCCATTTGAGTGGTTTGCACTTAAAGCTGTGAACGTCCACTCTAGAATAAACTAAAACACGGATAACGCTTTAACAGGAGCCCATGGTAGACTGATTAAGCATAATTTTTTCTATATTCCTAGTGCACTTTTGTTTCCAATAATAGATGTTGTGCTGAACAGAGAACTAAGTGTATTTATTTGTAGAAACATTCAAATGCTCTAAATGTAGATTAACTTTGATTGTTAAAGAAATATGTTTAAGCAGAGATTTATAATGTTTCTCTTTACTTGTTCATTTTAACAATGTTGGAAATATGATTTTTGAAATGCTGGCTAAGTTAATAAGAGATTGAAAAAAAAATTACTTCTTCAATGAGTAAGAAATAGTTTATAAAAAATAACGTATTAAAGGTGTTTGTCGCTCAGATTACATAAAAACGATAGAGAGAGAGAGAGAGTAAAACCTTTACCATTGTTGAAATTAACATTCAAAACTCGTACGGCTATAAATAGATGTTGTATTACATAGCTGGGACGAGACAGTCTATCGCTGAAACCGTATATTTTCCAGGTAGCCAGCCACACGATGTAATACGAGCACTTGCAATTTTACCACAATACATTCTGCACTTGTTGAACTCTAAATGGATATAATATGAATCGTCAACTGCACTGGCGTGTGCGCTACGAAGTCTGTTAAATTTAAAGGCATGCTCTACACTTCCGTGATTCTGTTCTTAAATGGCTTGTACCCATTTATCTGTTATTTTCCCATCAAAAGTATCCAATGACATTTCACTTAGTTAAAAAAAATATTGGATTGGCATCATCTATATTTCTCTACATGACTTTTAAAGTAACCCGGGATAATTTAATCACTGCAGCACTGGTGTGATAGAATTTGTTTTCTATATTTTACTAGAAATTAAACACGTAATCTTTATTCTTTTTGAACACTCTTAAATCGTTTCACGTCGCCTTCCCCGAAGCTAATAATATTACTCCACTTAAAGTTAATAGAACTTGGAATCAAAACTCCTACGAAATTTTAAAACTCTGGCTGGCTTATACGTGCCTTTTACAGAAAAAAGGACTCTTTAAGAAGTATTCTTCCGAGTGAAAATAGTTTAACAGCGGGAAGCGCTGCTTTAAGTGGTTTACTGATAAACGGCACCTGTGAAGCGGGAAGGCTTTTATCTCACGCGAAGCCCGGCCCCTGAATTTCCAAGCCACGGAATGCACTCGGCAAAACCGGCGTCATTTTAAAGCTATATTTTACCTTTATTGTAATGTTATAATTTAGAATAGACTGAAAAGATTTTAGATTATATTTGTAGAGAAATTTAATATTCTGTTTTGCTAAAGTTAATTAAAATAGATAAAGTTTCGTGAAATACTCTGTTTTATTATGACAGCGGGCAGCTGCAATAGAAAATAATGCAAAAGAGTATTTTTGTAAAATGAGTGAGACGTTTTATCTTCTGATTTTCTAGCAGATAAAACTTCTGCATTTTATTTCAATGTTCAAAACTTGCTCCGGTTTAGAGCAATTACATAATTAATTGAGTTTTTAATATTATTAAATCCTCCAGTTGGTTAACGAAAACAATGTTGTGTTGAAGCGCGCAGTTTTCATTCCTAATTAATTTATAATATACTTCCAATTTGCAAGATCGTTACCCCGTCATCGTTAATAACTGAGTTATCTCCGCGTCTTGTTGACTTCGGCGAACATTATCGTCTTCGAGAGCGTGTATTTTCCTCATTTTTCAGTAATGGCAAAACGACTCTGGCCTCCCCTCTAGTCGATAGTCATCGATGATTGATTACGACACTTTCGCATGGCTATTACCGTAACCAGTCACTCGGTAAATCTTAAAAGGATCACCTTAGAATTAAGAAGAAAATCAATTTTTTTTTCGGCTCTATTTGCAGTTGCTTGGTTTATGTGAACTTACTTTGAGATTACGTTTAACATCGCTTACGTCATTCTGCTTGAACAAACCTACAACACTATTAATGGTAACTTCTGCTTTGTTCCGAAAAACAGCCCGCCAGCTTCTATTTTTAAATAAGTGGGCTGTACGTAATTGTAGGTATGTGCCTGTGCCACGCTCCGCCGTACGCATGGGCACACTCAATCTGACAATCTCTTGAAATATTCAATATCCTGTTAATCCGTTTGGAAAAGTTACTTTTATATTCAACGAGTGTTAAATTATTATGAACGCAGCCATGGTGCTGACGCTAACTTACGAAACTTAATAAGTATTAACTTTTTGAACAACTGTGTACGAATATTTATTAAAAACGCCTTGTATTTTGAAACCTATTTAATTAAGGATTCCGATGTTAATTATACTTTTGTCATAATATGCTAACATAAAATTTGTTATTAATTGTTTCGTTGTCCAGTATTTACACCGATAGGTTTGGTACATAGTTTTTATTTTTCAAGAAATAATCTAAAATGTTTTGTGTGATGTCCAAAAACTTTTGGGCCGTGAGCAACTATTAAATATTACTATTTCAGCACAGCACCAATTTAGGCGTCAAAGTATTCACTAAAATGATTGTAGGTTGGTAACATAAAACAACAATAAAACCTTTACTATTAAACTAGCAGTGCCATCAGCTTTGAGTTATTAATATATTACAGTCACTAGTGAATTTCAGACCACATATTCACCAACTATTGAGCACTAAACGTCTGCCACAAACATGTACGTAATATAGGTACATATACGACACGTTTATAACATAAACTAAACGCTGCTTTCGAATTTGATGCAATAGGTAAAATAGACCGAGCTGTATACCTAAAAGGTTGCTAGTCATTGCAGCCATGCATTAAAAATAAAACCAAAAGTCTTCATGATCGATTGAACGTATTCCATCAAAGGCGAATGACAATTTTAATACCACCTGAATACCAATGTGTATAGAATTATATTCTTTCATCTCATGCGGTTGCTAATTTTAGGTAGAGACGAAACAAAAGGGCGTGAATATTCTAGTTTTGTTTTGTTCTTTTGTTTTTAATTTATAGATATGTCAGTTATTCCGTATTCGGTGAATGCGATGTGTAATTACAGAGGTTACGGTGTCCACACGTTTCGGCGGCGTGGCAATGGCATGGCGTTGCGATTCAAATCAATGAACCAAGCAGGTTGAGTTGACGCCACGTTAATTGAGTCCTTAGATTAAGTGTTGGAGTTTGCACTGGATATGACAGTTTCTGTTAATTTGTGTAAATTGTGTGTTGGGGAGAGGCAGTAATGCAGTATTGGCGTTCATGTGTTACATACGACTTCAAATCTATTTAAAGTTCATTTTTAACTCCGAGTAATTATAATCCCATCAAAAACATAAATGTGAAAGGCTGCCAAGTTCGATACTATCAAAATGGTCCGCCTATAAAAGAAGTGAGATCTGAATAAGTACCAAGTTCCATAAAAATACCTCAAATCATAAATAGTTATAGGAATGCACACTTGATTTCCAGCAGTTTTTAAGGTACATTTTGAATAAGTATCACGTTACATATAAATACCTAAAATTATAATAGTCAGAGAAACGCACACCGGTTTTTTTAGCAGTTTCCTGATAACATTTATTATTTTCAGTACTTTTTAATGATGTTACTTTGCAAGTTTTCACACACCACACACCTTTTCAATGCAATGAATCGACACCTTTGGACTGCAATGTGTCAAGTATATAATTTTCTATTAAAACTTGCCAAGTTACATCATTAAAAAGTACTGAAAATAATAAATGTTATCAGGAAACTGCTAAAAAAAACCGGTGTGTGTTTCTCTGACTATTATAATTTTAGGTATTTCTATGTAACGTGATACTTATTCAAAATGTACCTTAAAAACTGCTGGAAATCAAGTGTGCATTCCTATAACTATTTATGATTTGAGGTATTTTTATGGAACTTGGTACTTATTCAGATCTCACTTCTTTTATAGGCGGACCATTTTGATAGTATCGAACTTGGCAGCCTTTCACATTTATGTTTTTGATGGGATTTCATTTATTTTTGTTAGGTGTAGGTTCTTTATTATTTTTTATCACTTTTGCTTTAGGAAATGTCTCATTCCACTTAGTTGTAAAATTAGAAATTATTTAGACTATGCGAGAAAATATTGTCTTTTCATTTTTGTTTGACTGATTTAGCGCACCTAGTGTACCTAGTGACCTGCTTTGCACTTCGTAAATCGTGGGTTCGGTTCCCGAAATAGACACACACAGAGTGATAAACAATTTTATTGTTCTTGTCTTTAAGACAAACATGTAGGTATTGTCTTAAATTGGTATGTATCTAAATTTAAATAAGTCTTATCCACGGTCTTATCTCATTTCCACTCTATACCTACTTATAGTAGAACAAAATTACACATTCGTTGTTTTCGAAACTGACTCACACTTGGCCGTTTTCAGATTTTTACTTTATTTCGACCTAAAGACAAACCTTCGAGCTAAATTTCAGGTCGGTACGACCATTGGAAGATACAGTCATTTAGTTCATTATGACTTCATAGTAGAAAAAAGTTACACCTTCGCTATTTTTTAAAACTGACTCACACTTGGCCGTTTTCAGATTTTTCCCTTTACTTTGACCTTAAGACCTATCTCCATGTCAAATTTCAAGTCAGTACGACCATTGGAAGTGGTCTAGGTTTTTGATGAGTCAGTGAGTCAGTGAATCAGTGAATCAGTGAGTGTATAGTAAAAATAGCGATTTTCTGACGTCAATATCTCAAGAACTGCTGTAGGTAGAATAATGAAATTTTGTATTCTAGACAATTAAGGGGGTGTCAACAGACCCTCGAAATTTCATATGCGTAGATAAAATATGTTTTGAGTTATAGGGTGGTCGAAATTGGCCCGAAATGGTTCGTGTAATATAACCCACGGCCGGTGTGTCGCTTTTTTTTGCTCGAACTTGGCGGACACACTGCCGTGTGTCTAGATTTATGAAAGTTACAAGCAAATTTACGCAATCAGTCAGGGGTTAAAATTTTTACTTCATAGTTTTTTTTTAATTACCCCATTTTAGTTTTTTAGTAGAACAAGTCAAAATGTCAAAATCATGGTACTGTTTTCGTATCAAACTATAAGAAACGCTCGGAAGCGATCAGTAACGTTCCATATTTTCATTGAAAGCCCGTAAATCTCTACTCTGATGCAATTTCCGGCCGACTGATAGCGTTCGACTAAGAATAACAGAGAGTTAAGGCTAGCTTCAGAACTACATATTTAATTACGTCTAGTCGGGGGACGGCAGTGGACTGGCACCAGTAGACACGTGCCGTCTCTCTCGCTATACTTGTTTTGTGCTCGTTATGGAACGCTCAGATGCGCCTCCGCCCGATACAATGCCGCCCTACTTACTCCTACAACTTACTTGTTTGCCAAAACATCTCTTAAACTTTTTCGTACTACTTTTAAATTTGTCCGTCGTTGCGACATTGTTATGTAGGTAGTGCCTCATCGTGCAACTTCATTACAAAACGCTTCTACGATATACTAAAACAATAAATTCGTGCAGTAAATGCAGTGGAAACTTCATCTGGGCGGAGACCGTCTATTTATCTATTTTACTTATTCATAGCATAACTTTCTAACTAGATTATGACCGCTTCATGTACCCTATATATTTAATTTATTCATATCAGTATGAAATGGATTTATGCATAAATAATTTGATAGGCTTCCCACTCTAATCGGATTATATCAATATCATAACGCATATTATATTCTACACAATTACGTCTATTCAAAGGCATTAATTTAAAAACGCGTTTTCTTACCAAGTAAGGCTTCTCCCGTTTACCTGCGAACCAGAGTTAATTAAGTAGTAAACTCAATAAGAACCTCGTATTTTTTTCTTACCCCAAAACATAAACTTAAGGCCTCGTTCAAGAGCTTTTTACATAGTTCAATGAGGCGTAAATTACATGAATACACCGTTAAATATTACGTTGTCAAATCACGACAAATATCATCTCATCAATTTACATCCCCACATACCAAAAACATCTCACGGTTCTCACCTCGCTTGTATCCTTATTGTGTTGGAGCCAACGAACAAATTATGCTATAATTCATTGTGGCGTGGCCAAGCAAAACTCAACCAAACTGCTGACAGCTTTGTATAGCCACCCAACACTTTTTCCACACATCAAAAGTATACGCACTTTGAATTCGAAATCAGTTGGCGGCGAGGAAGACAGCGGCATCTGTTGTACCGTAAAAGAAAAGTCATTATGGCTAAAGTCGTTTACTACTTGCAACCTTTTCACAAATGATCACTTTTACCTTAACAGAGCTAATGGTAAAGTATTAGGTACCCTAATAAATGATCATCCCGAATCACTCAACTAAGATTCAAGCCACATAAAAATAAAAAAGATCTTACGCCATACTTACCTAAATCCGTAATATGCATGCAGTCCCCGGGTTGTTAAAACATATTTGAATATTTTAAAGACTTCTTTAGGGTCATAAAAGTTTATCACCCTTTTATAAAGGCTTTTAAGGCCTTTTTTATACAAGACTAAGTTTTTTTTGTTGAATTAAATTCTTATTAATATTTTCCTCACGATCTTAATTTGTTTTCGAGTGGGCAGGACATCTAGAGCATTAACACCAAGTAAACGTGCAACTTTATGAGCTACATGTAGCAGAGATTAGTATGAACCACGAATATAAAATCTGTTACTAAATTTTAGCTCGATGAAAGGTTTGACACTGCAAACAAAATGTACGTATGTATATTTATGTAATCGTATTTGAAATGTGTCCGTTATAGATTTTGCGGTCGGTAAATGATGAGGTCCGGTGCGAAATCTAGATAAACGTGATAAATGGTCAGCCTTCTTATGGTGGCCATTCGTTTTCACTTTTGATGGACGCCTGTGAAATTCCTGCTTTATTATAGCAATCCATTTTGCGAACCTGAGTTAAACCAGTAATTTCCTACCTATAGCCTCCTCACTATTAAAGATTTACGACTGTGCTAACAATTTTCCCGCCAGCTTTATTATTAGACCAGTCCCAATATAACTGTTTTTAAATGCATTATTCCTTTATTTCGAGTTTATGGTGTAGGTATATATTCAGGTTAATTGCGACTGTATTTATTTTACTTTCCGTATATTATTATGCAGTTATAATTCGAATGCCTAGTGTGTACTTGCCGCATTCGTGTTCCTGTAATATTTTAATAATTTATTCAAACAGCGTAATTCTCGGACAAAATATATAAGATTTCTAATTCGTTTATTATTTTCTCCTAAAAACATAGTCATCCTATATAGAAACCGATGCGGGCTGAATGGCAGCGCGATCTATCTGTCCACCATTCCGATAGGTGCTGATTATCAGCTCAGAGAGACTTATGAATCCTTAAACGAGTGACGACAGGCGAGACCGTTGTATTCGATAATCTGTGAAATACGAGGGAAGCTATATCCGGGAAATTCTAAATACAACGTCTAATCTACATACACGTGTAAAAAGTGAAATTTCCGATTTCATTTGTTTTAGTTGTTGTTCTAACGAGGGTAAAGTATTGGTACTTGTTAAACATGAATTTATGTCCATTGAATTTGTTTATCGCTGTACAAAAGCCGGGATTAACCTTAAAATGGCGTTTTTCTTGTCTGCGAATAATTTAGCAGTGCCCTGGGATTATTGGTTTGATGAACGGGCAGGATATCCGGCAGATGACTTGAAATAATAGATGTTGTTACTATGCATCGTATAATTATTTTGTTGTACTGTATCTGAGTATATTACACACGGAGCCTTAAGCATGAATGTGGATGTGGGTAGGTATAGACAGTACTGTAGAAACATTATTAAATAGTTCGAAAAATGATGTATGTAAAAATAGTTTAATGTAATATTGCGAACAGAAGAAAATTTGTATTGAACGCGACCAAAAATAAAACGGAACACTGGCTGAAAAACGTAATTACTGTATCGGATTAAAAACCTATGAAAATAAAGCTGTAATTAAAGTATTTAATATTAAAATGTTATGCTATAAATATACTATTTATCTTACAAGCTTATAAAATACTTTGTAAATATGCTTTTAGAAACTTTTATAGTGGTCATGGTGGTAGAAGTTATGCTTTCCGAAAAGCAGTACTTTAGTAGCTTTTTTTAAAAGCCCAGCAAAGTTTTCCTAAGCTGTTGAGAACTCGGACTGGGAGAGTATCTCAAGCAAAAGTTATGCTAATGTGTGTAGAGCTCGGTCATCCGTGCAGTACGTCCTATACTTATAATAGTAAGTCTGGTTCAATATTTGAATATTTTTTACCAAAACTTACGTGTCGTACAGACAGTTGATTGGCTGCAAACGAAATTACATACAATAATCATGAGAACAATAAATATTATAACGTGGTCTATAATCGAGTAACAATGTATAATTATTAACACCTCTGATCCCTGAAAACAGTAATGCTAGTGTATTTTTAACAATTTCACCTCAAAATCGTAATAAAAAACGTTAATGCACTCTCGGCAAGCTAACCAAAATCCACATTCATTCACTGCACAAGAAGACAATGCTAACCCCAATAAAACCAGCCAGAATTGCTCTTTACGTAAATCTTTAACAAACATACAGACAAAAATAGATTCACAATAGTCTCTACTTTCTCTTTATTTTTTTTTGTTTTTCGATCTGTATCATACACATAAAAATAGTAAATGTGTTTTTTTTTTGTCTGAGGAATCTTAATGGTACAATTTAAACAGTAGGTTAATCAGGTTATTTGTCTGTTAACTCAAAGGTAAATCTGTATACTCAAATTCTCAACAGTCAAGGTATCGACAAAAAAATAGCCCTAAGCTGTTTAATACTTAGGTATTAAACAGCTTAGGGATATTTGGCTTAGGGCTTAGCCTTTGTTTATTTATTATATTTTTAGTTTTTATTATGTTGTTAGTTAGTAATTATGTAATAAATAACTTAAACAAAATAAGGATAAAATAATATGTGCTTATACAATTTCCAGTAGAATGAACGCGGCAAAAAATGCTACCTAAAACATAAAAGCTAAGACAATAAACCTCAAACATGATCAAAGAAGGTAATTGTGAAGACAATCAAAACGATGATTTCGTTAAGGTTATATATGGTTATATTCGTTAAGGTTATATAAGGTTATATAAGTTCTTCTCTTCAACTTCTGACTCCATCTAACTTAATCCACGCTGTCCTTAATTTCTTTACCTACACTGTCCATCCCTAGTATTTCGCACCGGGACTTAATTATTAAGATATTAAAAAGTGCCACAGCGAAGTAATAAATTGTAATTAAACAGTGTCCAAATGTCTCCCTCCCTGATATTTATGTTGCATGAATTGTCTCAGGAATCCCCTGGTTAGCGGCTGCTGGTGTTTGCGGCTTACTAATAATAAAAACGTACAAAGGACCGAATTTCGGGCAGCTCCTCTTTGAAGAGGTGTGAGGCGAGAAGTGCACAAGTATGTTTTCGAATATACTTTTGCACGCTCTATTCCTTGTCTTTCACTCTCATAGTCGATCTGAGAGGTTGGACCTAGGACCAACGGCTTTTTGGGTTCCCGAGGCACGGGGTGTTAATACCACCACTTCCTGACTCCAACTTTTACTGTTAATTTTTAAACAGCAAAACCCAGTTTGTCCCATCTCGGGGTTCGAGGCCAAGACTTCGTGCACGGTAGCCGCGTTTGCGACCACTAGGCCATAGCGGCAGTCGGCGGCTGAGTAGGGTGCGTGCGAGGGTGGCGGCCCGCACCTGGCAGGTTGATTACCGTCCATCTCGGACCGCCACGATAAATTTATTCAGATGCATGCACATTTTAATACGCCAGCCATACTTGCGCAACTACAATTTGAATTTCAATCGTTCGCTGTTATGATAAGTCATTTTTTGGAATCGCGCGTTACTTTTTTTTCGTTTTCTGCTTAGTGCCTTCATAACGTAGAAATGGTCGGGAACAAGCTAATATTCAAATGTGATCGGAGTTTAATCGAAATGTTTTGAATTTAATTTTTTGTTATCGTGGTTTCGTTATGTAGGAAGAAAATTAGGTTTTCAGTAGTATTTAAACTCTTGTTTTTATAAAATGTCTATGCGTTAAAGAATGGGGCAGTGTAATTTCAACAGTTCTGTTAAAAGTATATTTTCAAATGACTAGCCATTTTGCGATGACCATAAAGCCCGCCGCCAACACGGTGTTAATTTTCTATTGAACGTGTGACGGGTATTGTCACGGCCAGTGTTGGTGTGTTTTAGAAGCGAGTACTAAAAGGCTTGTCAATTACTACCCAGCAACGCAGTAACGTTCTCTACTCCATCGCGTTTTACATAAAGTACTAGTCAATTTTTGATTAGTTTACACGGTATCAAATGGTGGTAAAAAGTTTAGTCTTAACTGACTCTAAAGAATATAAAAATGGATTGGTGGCAGAGGAGGCGTCGCTAAGTACTCAGCATTATAGCGCGGCATTAAATAAATATAATTCTATTCAAGCATCTTGCACTAGAATATTGTTTGCATAAAAGATCGAAAGCAATGAGTCCTTGTTATCCCCAAAGGATTTTACATTATGATTCTTATTGCCTGCATTTGAAGGAATGCGAATAAGAAATGTCGCCAACAGACAAAAGCGTCGGATTGGCGACGTTAAATTAATGGCGGCCATTATCAAACCTTTCACGCTCCCAACAAATAGAATTTGCAATGGAAACGTCTACTTCGACAGAATGTGTGCCTTTCATTAAATTATTGTGCTTTGATGTTTGTAGTTCGCAGAACTAAATAATCTGCGCTTTAGTTCGGAACCAATGCGCCTAAATTGCTTGCGAAGCATTTCCGGAATCAAATGTTCCACGTATCATGTTTGTTACTCGTACAAACAGTCCATGCAGCTCACAACCCCCAAGTATTGCAGTGCACCATAATTATGGAATACCTTTGTAGGATTCCAGTTCCAAAACGTTGCACAGTTTTCAGTATCCTCAGTTCAATAGAATTCGGATGATTCATAAACTAACTGTAGCTTTGATATAATCCATGGTTATAACTATTATCTAGTCATCATCATCTCCCGAGCCTTATCCCAACTATGTTGGGGTCGGCTACCAGTCTTACCAGATTCAGCTGAATACCTTATTTTACATGGAGCGACTGCCTATCTGACCTCCACAACCCATTTTACTGGGAAACACAGTTTCCCATAGTAAGACTGGTTGTCAGAATTGACTTAACGACAGCCAAAGATCTATGTATGACAGCCGGGACCTACTGTTTAACGTGCTTTCCGAAACACGGAGGGGTCTCGGTATGTTATAAATGGTCACCCATCCACGGACCAACCGCAAATTAGTTTTTAGGGATTTTGCTTATTCATTGAGTTTAGATTAGTTATCATCAGAAATAGGTTTATTTAGGTTGGTAGGTATTTCATTTTCTGTTATTGAGTTTTTTTTTAATTAAGTAGGTACTTTGGGTAGGTTTGCTTTTATAAGGCCGCAGACCGTATAGATTTTAATTTCATTCAAGTATAGGTAGTATATTTGATAGTGTGTAACGTAGGTTATTTTTAGTACTCTTTATGTAGGATTCATTCGTATAGATTTTACTTTTTACGGATTTTGCTTATTTATTGGTATATACATATAAGTGTAGGTAGGCGCTAAGTGTTAGGGCTCTTCTATAAAAATAGTCTTAAAGATTTCTTTATTTTTAATACTGATATACTTATAACACGATGCCTTCCAGAAAGAGACCATCTTTTTCTGCTACATCGACACACGGTAGGCGAATGAGACTAGCTAGAGGTAAGCTCGATAGATAACGTTCTACACAAATAGCACTTTACACAAAAACTTATTAATAAGTTTAGTCATCCACGCGAACGAAGTCGTGGGCACAGCTAGTTTCACAATATAAAGCTCTAATATAATTTCTCGTGCATTGTTGTGCAAATAGTTCAGGAAACCGATTAATTAGAAAGCCCGGACACAGGGACCTGTTACAGTCTCGTGGTTCACAATAACATATTTTGTTTTGGTGGCAGCATTTTGTATTTTATAATTTTACGAATCAAAAATCATGAACAACGCTCATGTCCATAAAAACATAATAAGTAAACTCTATGGATCGAACGTAATAGGATAATAGCCAGTACTGAGGCAGAAATCTCGACATTCGAGAAATGAGCTCAAGTAGACATAATGTTGGGATACACATGAAACCTAATTTGATGCCTTACTAAAACTGTATAATCTAGATATTGCACGCATAACACGCAATGATCTGTGAAATGTATTTTCAAGCCGAAAAAAAGAACTATTTAGGTAGTTTTTATGGATTTTTGTACAATAAAGTTAGTACATACATAACTATCACAACAAAAAAATAAAGTTGCCAAATTATAGCAGATAACAATCAGTGTTAAAACTAATTTTCACCACAATTACGTAGAGTTTCAAATGTAAATTAAAGCTATTATTTCCATGTGGAAAATTGATCAAAAATGCAAAAATATGCGCAGTTATTTACATTTCAACTCGAAGAAGCTACTGCGGATCAAATTACTGTTCATTATTTCTCATATTCTATTCTGAAACAAAGCTGACGAGATCATTGTATTGGTAATAGAGGATTGAATACGTACTGGTATAAGGTATAAGGTTTTTATGTAACTGTGTAACTGGAGTTTTTATTTATCTGCCAGTGCTTGAAAAATCATATAAATATAAATTGGTCATTTCGTAACAGTACAGCGAGCTTCTAAGCTAATTATCGATCTTAGCAATAGGGATCTAATATCGATACAATTATAGATAATCTCAATTTACAATAATGACGACATTCCGTCTTGTGTTGACCTATAACTAATAACTATCACCAATTATTCGAGGTATGCAGGTAATTCAAAACCAGCTTTGAAACCTGAAGCCCTTAAGCAACCGACTAACTACGACTAGACGTACAACTAGTGCAACGCTAAAAGCTTTACGTAACTCATAAATAAAAGTTTTATAACAAGTCCACTTAATAAATTTATTACTTGCATTTTAAAGTTGAATTTTGAACAGTTCAGCATTTTCTGAGGAGTAGTCCATCCAGGGCACCCGTTCGAATGGCACCTGCGCGAATGGCCCCTAGCCTAGTCCAAGAAGAGGACCTATCAATTTTTTTGGCTGGTAAGAGCACCAGCCAAAAAAATGTATTTTATTTTTGTGTCCACAAACAGTACCTATGACGTAACATCTAGTGTTGGGATGGATAATTTGTTTTTCGGAACGATATCGAATAAAAGATTTAGATGAATATTATTAGAACGTATAATAAATAAAAAGTAACCTAGGTATTACATATTAGTACAATCATATTAATCTTAAAGCTATTGTTCGTTTAAAAATAAATAATATGTACATCAAAATTAATCTTAAAATCGCAACTTTTCCATGCAGTGACCAATTGATATGAAGCCGCTTATAAATTCCTGTAATATACTGTCTATCAATTGATTCCTTTGTTGGGCAATTTTTTGGGATTTGGATTTGGCTATTTGAGTGCGAATTTCTCCGTAGTTTTTGGAATTCATTTGTAACACCTGTAAAACACTTGCAATGTTTTTAGTTTTATTATTGATTGCTTTATTTATGATGGAAAAGTGACTTTTACAAAAATTATTTGTTTTGTGTGTCTGACCGTAACAAGACCATTTATCACGCCAAAATTTGTGGTCAAGCCACTGGGTGGTCATGTAATCATTAAATTTTGTTACGTTTTTGGCACTGGGACTATCACTCATTATGTAAAGCCATGCGTCTACTATATGTTCCGGTGGCAGATAAGGCAGCACAGTGCACAAGGCAACGTGCTTTCTTTGAATCCTATTTTCATAAAGGCCCAACTCTTTGGCTCTCTTTTTCAGGGCTTTTTTATAGTGAAAATAGTATCCTACTATAGTGACTTTTGGAAAAATTGAGAGCACTGCTCTCACAGCGGCTTCTTCGAAATTACTTGAAAAATAATCTAAGATCATGCCGCCGGGTATTGCTGATTTAAGCAAATTAAATAAAATTGTATAAGTAGATTGTTTTTTGTTGAGGAGCATAGCGTAAGCTAAGGGCTTAAATATACCATCTATATCTCCGTGGATGCTGTAAATTTGTAAAAAAGGTTTAGGCGCAGATTTGAACGTACCGTCACAGTACAGATGGCGTGTTCTAGCAAGTTCTTCTTTGTTTCTTGCCGTAGCGAATAGAAGAATTCGATTTTTCCCATCGTGGAAATCAGCCAACAGGAAGTCCAAGTATTGTTTGGGTACCTAAAATAAATAAATAAGTTTTATGTATTTGCATACTCAATAAAATTCACTTATGAAAAAATAACTTAATAAATAACAAATTGAGAAAAGGGCATTAAGAAGGAGTTTATGGGAAAAAATTAAGAATACTTACTTGTACATCTCCTGCGGTTTTGCAGCTTCGAAAATGGTCTCAGAAAAGGAGTAGTCCATCTAGGGCACCCGTTCGAATGGCACCTGCGCGAATGGCACCTAGCCTAGTCCACGAAGAGCACCAGCCAAAAAAACCTATCAATTTTTTTGGCTGGTGCTCTTCGTGGATACAAGAGACCACTTTCGAAGCTTGGAGTTTACTCATCTGTGACCTTTTATGGAGTTTTCTTCGCAAACTGACAGTTTGTGACTCGGAAATTGATAATTTTTAATTTTGGGTAAAATAAAAGAGATAAATCATGCGAGGGCCGTTTTCTGAGTAAGATGACTCGCGCACTCTACTTTTTAAGGATACACAAATTTATTTGTCTTCTACGCGCGTTTTGTTGAATAAGTAATTTACGTTTTTTGCCGACGTTTTTGTCGTACAATGATTTGTTCGAGATTTAACCAAATGTAGTCCTATTTTTGTAGCTTTGCATTTATAGTGGTGTGTTGCAGTCAACTTTGATTGAGAATAAACAATGTTGATTATATGATTATATTACCTACAGCAGCAACTGAAAAAAAAATGATTAAAATCACGAAAAGTTATTCCATAGAAAGTTGTCTTTCTTGATATATTTTTATAAGGTAATCAATATTTTTCAGAAGTTAAGTTATATTAATCCTTCTCTTAAAGTTGTATTACCTAGTAAAGATTTTAATATTGTTTTAGTGTTGCATAATTACAAACAGCGCGTCTGATGGGAGCCACGAAGTTATTGTTCCCGTTTTTGTGAGAAATCGTTCAAATGACTGGCCATTTTTCTTCTCCTTCTTCCTAAAACCCTCCGCTAAAGATTGTGACCAAATAAATGCGAATTATAATTAGCATCTTACTTAACTGCCAACTGCCTTCAACTAAAAAGTAGATTTGCAAATCTTATACCTCCTAAAAAACTGCTCAATATTTTATTAAGATTGTTTTTTTATATATATTTTGAATACATAAAAGAATGACGGGTTAGTTACAACATCTATCAAATCTAAAACAGGTAGACCTATTTCATGATCTTTGATTTGATGGATTCGTCTTCGCCCCGATTTACAGAAAAAAAAACCAGAAAATAAATAACAGAATAAAGCCATCGGGAACGGAACCTAGATGTTCACGTGGATGAAACCGCGTTGCACATATAGTTTGGAATAAAACATAGTTATATACAAAAATATGTTAGGTATGAAAATACCTACAAATAGTGGCCCGGATGCTAAAGCCAATACGTTAATTACGACTGTGCGCGACATTCTGCGATTTCGATCCCCGCGTAGGACAGACCACAAAATAGTTCCAAGTCTGGGGAAGCTTAGTAGCCTATGTGATTGGGAGGTTTGTCAATCCCGCCGCGACATAAGCATGAAATTACTAAACGCAAGAATGATGATATACGATGACGATGATGATGATATATGATGATATCTTTTAGCAATAATCAGTCTGCCCGTGACCATGATACCTGCAAAGGTGTAGAAACGTCGGGACCTAAAATTTAAAATATACCACGACATCATCCGTAAAAAGTAGTTTATTTCAATCTTTGCCCTATTTTTAACACGCTTTTATTATTAGCTTCACTTGTATGTATGTATGTATGTATGTATGTAACCGACTCCTTTGGACTCGATTTTGACCCACTTTAAACGGACAGATTTAATTTAAACTTTGTACGCTTATCGAGAATCAGCGACAATATAATAATTTCATAGGTTTATCTCATTATCCTGATTAGGATCACCAGGATTAAATAAATAAAAAAAACATTTTTTTTTTAAGTGGGCGCTCTCTGCCTTATTTTTCGTCTATCGAGCAACCCACGCTTTTTCACAATAATACTAGTGTTATTTGTTCATTACCAATTTCAGCTTACATCAGGAATTATTTTTCACATTTTTAGTTAGAAGTACTATAAAAGCGTGTTTTTTAGTTTTTTTAAACTTTATTTATTTCTTTAACTAAACTTAAAGAAAAAACAAGGCATTTAACTTTGTTTTATTATTAGCAATCATCGATACGTATATTGATTAGTCAGATAGATGCCTATCTACAAGTTGCTTAATGATGTCTGCTCAAGTAAATTAACCCCGATAATTTGGTAGGAAGACCACCGATAGATATTGACAAATAGGTCACGGACACGAAACTAACTGACACCTATAGATTTGTACGGTAACGTTATAATCGCTAAAGATAATCCGATATAGAACTTATCCGTGGTGAATTATCGTAACTGAAACTTGTGATCCGGATAGATATTTGCAAGTTTAGCTACCAAAATGCAGGGCAGATAAGTTATTGAAAACGACCGTTAGATGTAATTCTTGGCTTACATTATCCGACCTTTATGCAAAAGACAGCTTTTCGGTTGTTGCATAACACAAGTCTTTATAAGATTTATGGCTCTTAAAATTTGTCGGGTAAGTCTTGGGTCATCGTCGTTTTTAATGCTCAAAAGAAAATGATTTAAAACGTTTAAAATGTTTTAATAATAGTAGTATGATTTTAACTACTGAAGAATATAACACTTTTTTTTGTGTGATAAATCACAAAAGAAGTGTTATATTCTTCTAATATTTTAACACACAAATAAAACTTCCTAGACGCGCTGCTCTTGGACGGAGTACGTAAAATAACTACATTACCTGTAATAAACTTAGAACGCTAATTTTGCCACAAGTAGGATGCTGTCATAATTAGTTACTTGCAGATAGCATTAGATTTTCATGCATGAAAAACTTTTTAACGTGTAATTTTCCGCGTAGGTGCATGCTCACATTACCTCCCACGTAATCCAGTATGTAATACCGAATAGAGCTAGTTGCAATTTTGCAGCAAAGTTTAATAATAATTCTCTAGATTTTAATCATAAAGCTTCCCAGCCACACCAACCATGATTATGAGGAATATAACATAATAAACTCAATATGAAATACTGACATCTATAATTGTAAAAATATTTCAAATACAACTGTAACTCTAACATTTTAGTTGTTTAGCTCAGTATGCCTCCGCCTAAGCTACGGCGAAGGAATTCAATAAGAATGTTAATCGGGGAAAACATACGTTAGGCATATTCTTGATTACTCGCGAACAAAATGAACTCAACTATTTAACTATGTAATTAACTATATCTGCCATTGTTTAAAATAATGTTATTCATCCTCTTTTGTTAACACTATGTTGTACGATTCCCTGCGAAATTTAGGTTTTTTTTTATTCAATAATTTGATGTGTGCCTACACTAAAGATCCACTAATGTTTTTGTTTGTGTTTATGGTTACATTTTAAAAAATCAAAACTTTATTGAGCAAATTTCAAAAGAACAATAAACGAAATAACAAAATTTAAATGACCAAATGTATTATTTAGAAAATTTTTAGAATCCCAATGTATGTGACATCAAATGAACGACTGATCAAAAGTTGCTAGATGTAATTTTAAAATATCAAATTACATAATCACAAATGACGACTGAATAAATTTGCTAGATGTAAACCGATGATGTGTACCGATGGATTGAATCCCAAAGAGCGGCACGCAAGCTAGATGAAGCATGCAAGCAAGCATGCAACATGCAGGTTTCTGTCACGGCTCCGGCGCTGCGGGCCTCCGGCGGCCCCACGCGTGCTAATCGTCGCAAACGGCTTTCGCTCACCACCGCAGCTTCGGCTCACTGGCCGGCTTCACCGGCCAGCCTCAGCCGCGGCGGCGGCTCGCTCGCAGCCGCTTGCTCCTCAGCCCGCGGGCCGCCTCGCCCCTCCGCGCCTACGCGACTCTAAATAACACTCTAGGGTAGGGCAGACAAGACTACGTGAAGTCGGTTTTGCAGCGATTCGGTTCTGTCACTAACTTTTGTAACACAACATGTAGAATTTTTAACCAACAATGTTATGTATATAAATAATTATAACTTATTAGTATTAATATTATTTTTACCTTTTTCTGTTAATCCATTTGATAATTAATAATTTATCCAGTAGTCCATTTGACCTTTAAACGATTTGGTCAAGAGTGTAAAAAATAATTTAAACATTGATATTCCAGACTTTGGTCAGCTGAACTTTTGATCAAATGACCATCGTTATTTTAAACTTTGTTGATTTGTACGTTGTTCTTTTGAAATTTGCTCAAGAAAGTTTTGATTTTTTAATATGTAACCGTGTTTATATAGTTGAATCACCTTAAAACTAAACCCAAAGCAAGTACCTAAGGATATTCGCAAGAAACTGTCGAATTTTTCTAAGGTAGGCCTGGGTATGCGAGCTTGATGCAACATTGAGATCGTTCTTAAAATCCGTATCCGTAAAAATATTGGCTTTAGGTTGAATCGAAAACATGTTTCAGATTTTTACGTTTTATCACAGGTTCTAAGGCGCACCTGAATGTTGTAGAAATTCATTCCGCGTTCTGATATTTGCTACCGTGCTAGCTGTGTAGGTATATGTAGAAAAAGTCGGGTATGTCTTACCGCGTTTTAGTTAATCTTTTATATTTAACTAGGTAAAAATCTTGCAGAATTAATGAAGAGGTATTTATTAAAAGTTAAATTGTTTTAGCTGTCATATTTAGACAATACCTACATTCCAAAAAAAATTATGATATTGAATAATTTTGATCAGTATAAATAATATGTACATTTCAGCATTAGCTTCACTTTCTTGCAAAAGCACCTACTCTAGGAAAAATTAAATTGTCATTTTGACAAAACTTTACTATGTATGAAATTAGACTAGCTCTTATCAAAGTAACCCTTATAAATTAAAAGTAAGATTTCCATCCCATCGCAACTATGCTACAAAAGTGGCCACGTCAAAGCCTGTCCGGATAAAAGAGATTCCTAAGAAGAAAATGGGTTTACATTAAAAACTCACCGGCTCATCACAACAAGGCAATTTTGGCAAGTCAACAACGCGTGTAGTAGTCGCGCATGACGGGGCATGACGTACGTCGACTTGACGTGACGTGACAAGAATGACGTCGAGAATGAAGAGTATTTATTGACGACACGGGATATGTCATGACGTCGCGTTTATCGTCAGAATTTGGCTGTTTTGGTAATTCGTCTTGTAAACTAAAACTAGGAAACTAATGTGAATAAAAATGTCCATCGTCGTGCACCAAAAATTATACTAATAATTTACCTTTGAATGGCAAGCCAAAATCCTAATCGCAGACAGTAATAGCGAGCAATGGTCGCTACATTTATTCTTTTTTCTTCACTTAATTTTTTAATCATTTTTTTTTTCCAACATCTAAGTTAATCATTAATAAAAAGCGATTATTATTGAGTCAATGCACGAAAAAGCTAATCGTTTGCATGTTATTAAAATTATTTTTGTCAAATATTCAATATTGCGTGCTCGAGTAACATTATCAAAAATAATATTTTTTGTTAGCTTATCTGAAAAGCTGACATAACCGTAATTGGATTTAGCCCATTTTGTTTAAGTCCGATGTTGCCAATAAACTGTCTCGCTTGCACTGCGCTTCAACCATCTTGTGTAACCGCTGTTAAAAAGACAAACATGGGACCAAGGGTCTGACATACCTATATGATTACAGAAAACAAAATAATGCCATAACCTATTAAAACAATGCGGAATTCTGTTTTAAATCCTTTAATTGAAATGATGGATATACTTGCAGAAGTTCTGTTTTTGGCATAATACGCTAGATATTATAGAGTTGTCGTTTGTGAAGCGTTCTGTCAAATGCAATCGTTAATCCCGACTGCGGAGTTTCTCTCTGACATCACACTGTCCGTACACAAACAATACCGCGCTAGACACGATGGAGGAAGCCGAACCGACAATAATAATTATTAAAGTCTTCGTTTGCTACGACTGTCTCCAAGATCTTGAAGCAGCAAATAACGGTTTCGTTATTATTTTTGAAAGAACGGAGCAATATATTTCTGTGGAGGGACAGAGGTTTAAATAAAAGAAAATTATTGATCATCGTCATTTCTCTGCTCTGTTTCCAATTAAGTTATGTGGGATCGGCGCAATGAGTATTAGCTTCCATTCATGTCTACTACAAGTCATCACAAAAAAGAAAAATATTTATAACGTTAGATAATTTTATTATGAACGTTGAAAGACATGAAATTCGAAAATAAATAATGGGTTTAAAACCTACATTGCATTCGCTTTTCGCAAATATGATAAAAACCGAGATCTAACCAAATTGTTCAGATTTCAGCACAAAATTAACGACAGTCATTATAACGCTCACGCCGCCGCTAAAACAAATAAAAATTGCAGCGTGCTCGTTTAGCTTCAGACTTTAATTTTGGCCTATACAAATGATGAAGAATACGTTTTGTATTTTACAGAATTGTAGTCGTTTTAAATAAGTAAGTAGGTATACATAAGCTTTCAACCAAATTCATGAACATTCATAAATTAGAACTAAACACAACTAAGGAGCGGTTACTTCATAATTACGTAGATGTCGACAAATGTATTTGGTTCTTGTTATTACTGTTAAGTAGGTACAAAGCTTTTAGGATCAAGCTGTTCCTATTAAAATACTCCCCCGCGGGACAGCCGATATAAATGGGAGTCTAATCTTTTGTTATTTTTCTGATCTCGAAGGTCACGCCGCCGTAAAAACCAAACTCGGAAAGTGAAATACACCAAAGCGTCGAGTCGAGGGACGAAGCAAAGTCCTTTACGCCGTCTCTTTGAACTTAATGTGAACATTAATGTATGACTGTGACGCCCTTTCTCTTGTAACCTTCCGCGGAGAACGTCAACATTACGCTGCGGTTTATTCGGCATTATTATTACTTTGTTTCACGACATAGTTTGGTTTACTGAGAGTTTCAATTTCATATCTTGCCGCATTCAAATATTTATTTAAACAGATCCAAGACGTTTGAAATTAATCTAAATATTCTGTTCAAAGCTTAGCGGTTCGTTATCCTTAATTCCGTTCATTTAATTATCCAATATAGATGTACTTATGATATGAATTAACTACAAACATCAAATACTGATTTTGATAAGTTAAAGTACACACAAGTTCCAACGCTGAGGCTAACTTTATCCTCGTTTTAAATGAGAATACTTACAATTAATTTGCATTTCTAAGAGACGTTACTTTAGTTAATTCTATGGTACCATTAAGAAAAATATAAGGGTAGGTAGTATCTATGGACTACTTTTAAGTGGCTACTGGTAATTTGCAATTTATGTCTTTATTACCCAAGTTAAAATTAACGAGCCTAAGCATCGTGCCAATGTTTATTTTACCAAATAAATAACTAAAATATGATATAAAGTTGAAACGAATGTATTTTGTCTATGACAACATATTCTACTACACTAACTCAACATATTCTAATGAAAATAAGAATAGCATGATCACACTCCACAAACCAGTTAGTTTGACGTTTCGGACAGCCAAAACGTCAAACTAATTGGTTTGTTTCAGTACCTACTTTAGTGACTGAACTTGAAACTTTTCTTGTTTCACCAAAAATTTGACAAAAAAAAACATGTTAAAATGCAGGTGTGAACATTATGTATTTAAAGGCAAAACATAACCAAGCCCTCTAAACAGCATTAAAAAATGCGGTAAAAAATTACTGGTTTCTTGTTTTACTTAAAATTGAAATAGGGCTTTTTAGAGCTTTTACGCGCACCTGTTCCGTCACCTCAAGTTGTTGGTAGACTTCACTTCATGACTTTCATGAAAGCTTAAGCATGAAACTTGAGCTTTCATGAAAGTCATGTGAGCAAGTGACGTCACTATTTGTCGCTATAAACTGTTGGTATAAAATACAACAACAAATTAAGTAAATCAATGTGACTGCTTTAAAACACTAAGTCAAAGTACCGACCACCAATGAACGGCAGTTCGTGAAAGTTCTTTCAATGTCACGTGTCGGAAAAATGTGCCCCTTCCAAACAAAATATAACTGAAGCAATCGACAACGTGATCCCTAATTTTGAGACTTGTACAAACTTTTACTTTGATTATTTTACTTGGTTACAGTTGCATAATCTCGTTTTGTTGTTAGTAACAGCACTTCTTCCTTCTACCTTCCCACCCCCACCTTCAAGACACTACTCTATTGATATTTAAAATGATGTATTGAATTATACATACAACATACAATTTGACTCGAGTCTGGGTAGTCATATAGTACTTTCGTTGTCTCTGAACATCATAACACGAGTGTTTTACCTACTTACTATGGGTTCAGAGCAATGTTTGTAATGTTATTCACAATTATTTATATATCATTTATTCATTAGAACAACGAAAAATAATAATATTAGACTTGTAAATATGATATACACTAGATTTTTTTTTGTGTATCGCCTAATCACCTTAGAGTCTACAACCTTCAGATAAGACTTCTGCTAGCATTCTACTTAGCAAATTACTTCAAGACACAAGTAGAATTATATTTCTGGTTTTTAACATGAACTAAACAACAGTAACACAGGGTGTGCCAAAAAGAATGGGCGAGCGCGTGTCCAGAGGACAATTAGATGTATCCGAATCACACGCATGTTTTTTTTTAGTTATTACATATATTAGACATGTCTTTATTTTTAACTGAACTCCAATTTACATAATATTTATACTAATTAGTATGCTTAAACATTGAATTTTAACTTAGAAGCAAAAGTAGCAAGAAATTAATAGGATAAGTACTCAATGAAATGGAGAAGTTCTAAAAATAATATTAATAAGAATAGTTAGTTAAAAAACGGAAAACCGATGGCCAATTAAAAAGTAAGAAAACAAGTTGTATTAGTTAATTGTCATTCAGGTCGTGGAACTTTTTATATTTATTGAAAAGTATTATTGGTAGCCTGAATGGAATGGCAATTAACAAATACAAATTGTTTTCTTACTTTTTAGTTGGCCGTCAAGTTTTCTATTTGGCTACTTATCTTATTAATTTCAAACGGCTACCTCTAGGGTCCAATATTTAAATTCAACTTTTAGGCATAGTAATTAGCTATTTTAGAAAAATAATATGGACCGCGTTTTGCGACTAACTCAGTGTCATTAGAAATATTATCAGCGCGGAGTATGATTAAAAATCATTTATTTTATATCGAAAATTACCCAAAATCACAGTACTTATGAAAAATATATTTTAATGATACTCTATCTAATATTTTTTTCAATATTCAAATAAAACCGTAGCCCTAATACTTTCGTTTTTTTCTAGTGTTATTTTTAAGCGATGCAACCTATCCTATTGTACTTACTTGAGACAGCGGTTGGTAAGACGAGTTGCCGAAAGCATCGCTCGCTTCAGACATGTAGGTGGGAGACATGGAGACCATTGCATCGTCTGAAGGCGCTTCCTTCATCACGCCGCGACTCGCTTCTGGCTCGCTCACCGTGTCTGCTTCACCACTCTCCTGCTTCATGCTCTTGGCTATGTCGACGTATCTAAAAGCACTAGACATCAAAAATAACATTACATTATTCGTATCTGAGTGGGGGTTTAGAATAATGGAATGGGAATTACTTTAATTCCTACCGAAAACTGAAGACTATCAGAAAATAGACAATAGTATATGAACTAGTAAGGGTAATTTTAACAAGTTCAGGCTTCTACTCTCGACTATTATAGACGTCCGTCTTGCACAAAACTTGACAGCCAACTGAACTACAAAAATTATGGCAATACGTTCGCAACGTGTATCAGAAGCAGGTTACGCAAAACTTTGAAAATTTAACACGTTTTTGCCCACGAGTTCAAAATCATAACTAAAACTTTTAGCAATACTTTCTAAATTTTGTGTGGTTTTACTTAGGAAATATTCTTACGTAATTGCTTTACACAATAATTTAGCCTACAAAATACAAATACAAAAATCTTTATTTCTTTAACAGAATTTTCCTTCTTATAATTAGTGGCTGGAGTCTGCTTTTAAGCATGTAAATATGCTTGTGTCGGGAGGCTCCGCTCTTCTTTAACGTATTAACAGCATAGCAAGAGACTTGTAAAAATAAGTTTTGTATTTTAATTATTTAGTGGGTACCTAAGTATTTATTTATTATTAGCCTAAGGTGTGCTGTAAGATTCCCTAGCCCCAAGAAGTTGGGGTCGGTAACAATACCAGTAGGGGTGTGTGTGTGTGAGAGGGTGTGTGTGCGTGTGTGCGTGTGCGTGTGTGTGTAATAATAATAATAATACTATTCCGGGACAACTCACACACGGTCATCTGATTCCAAGCTAAGCAGAGTTTGTGTTATGGTAACCAGACAACTGATAAACATACTTATATATTTCAAAAAATATACATATTATAGATAAATTACACCCAGACACAGAACAAATGATCGTGCTCATCACACAAACATTTGTCCTGTTGGGAATCGAACCCGACCAAGAGGCCAGTCAAAAGTGTGTGTGTGTGCGTGTGTTTCTGTAATCAATTTATTTTTATTCCACGTATAACAATATTTTTTCTGTTTCTTCATAACTTAGGGTTTTTATCCACTTTATCAGTACTGATTTGCACTCATGATAGGTCTTCGAAAAAATCTGTAATATTTTATTTACTTTATTGTAAAGATAAGCTGATCGCTTTTTGAATTGGATACTAGCAAAAGTAGTCTTTATTATAGGACCATTTGTGACTTTGTTTTTCCTACGTTTAGTTTCCATGCAAGGATCATAGGTTAGTGTTTTATGTTTTTTTAATATGGTGTATACAATATATAATTTTCGAACTGACAGTAGGTTGGACACTTGATATAGACTCACAGTAGGAAAACGCTGTTTTTTGAAGTACATAACTTTTATAAAAGCTCTTTGAGCCCTTTCTATATCTATAAACCGGGTTTTGAGAGCCCCTCCCCATATGGGAATACAATACAAAATTATGGATTGTACTAAAGCAATATAAATTTCATTTAGGAGGTTTTTTCGTAGTTGGGGTTATTGGACGTAGTTTTTGGGACTACATGGCGCAGCGATTTAAACATCCATATAAACTTCCTTATCCTAGAGGTAATTTGCTCAACTTGTGGGTACCATGATAGTCTCTGATCTAGTATAACTCAAAAAAAGTGTATTTTTTTAAATACCTAGGAAGGTATTTAAAAAAATACACTTTTTCTATTAATTAGCAATCACATTTTTTTCTTGCTATACTATCATTTTCGTTACATACATGTATTTTTAATCTGAAATCTTGGCTGGGTTGTGTACTATTATTGATAGTAAAGCAAATGTAATTTGTTTTTGATGTGTTTAACGTAAGGAGGTTATACTTTAGCCATTTAGCAACCCTAGAGATACCATATTTAGCGTTAGTTTTAATAAAATTAAGAAGAGCGTAGGTCCCAAGACGCTGCCTTGTGGTACACCATATGTTATGCCAATATCATCGCTGATGTACTGTTCCAGTTTTACCTTTTGTTTTCTATCAGACAGATAGTCTTTAAATATAGAGAGCTGTGTTCCTCTGATTCCAAATTTTTCAAGTTTTTTCGCAAGGATGGGGTCAGAAGCTTTTTTTAAGTCTATGAAGACTGATAGACATTTCTTGCCAACATCAAGCTGTTCTACAACAAGGGTACCAAGAGATGTTACTGCATCCTCAGTTGATATACCCTGTCTGAACCCAAATTGAGATGGGGATAATATGTTGAAAGAAGTTAAGTAATTTAGTAGTCTATTATTTAGTAGTTTTTCTATTATTTTAGATATTACTGGAAGAACTGAAATAGGTCTATAATTGTTAACGTCGTCTCTATCCCCACCCTTAAAAACAGGAGTAATAATTGATTGCTTTAATAAGGAAGGGAAGATGCCCGTTCTAAAACAAAGATTAGCTAGATAAGTAATAACTGGAGTAATTTCGTGTAAAAAATTTTATGAACCTAGTTGAAATGTTGTCCCACCCAGGGGCGCTGTCAGATTTCAAATTTATTATAATGTTATTAACCTCATCAATGTCGGCATCATACAGGGCAAAAGACTGAGGTTGTGTTGGAAGCTCATTAATGTAATGATTTTGATCATCCACACTCATATTCAATTGAATGTCCTCAGCTAGCTCTTTACCTATATTAGCGAAGAAGATATAAACAAAATTAGCAGACCCCACAGGAGACGGTTTCAAATAGGTCAATTCCGTGTTTAATTTCTTAGATTTAGTAGTATAAGTTATTGCTTTGATATTTTTCCATAGCAATTTGTTATTTTTAGTTGATTTAATAAGTTTTTATTTCTCTTTCATATTTTCTTTTGATTTTTTTTAATAGATTATTGCAATGATTTCTATATCGTGTGTAGGTAATTTTTTTAGTTTCGTTAAAGGGGTCATTACGAGTCTCTTTTTGTAGCTTGTTTCGATTTCTAATACATCTGAGAATGCCAGCGGTGATCCAGGGTTTGATTATACGTTTGTTACTTGGAATTTTTGTAGTTATAGTATTGTTTTTTTTATAGAATCAATTATTCTTTGAGTAAGGCAGTCAGTTAGTATGTTGGGGTCACTTCATAAAAGTAGATCTGTTAGCTTTTTTTCTTGTAAATATGTTAGAGCCTTTTAAAAATCTGTGGTAGTTTTGATTTTAGGTGCCTAATTCTACAGTCAAATGATATGAATTCTAATAAAACAAATCTAAAAAAAATAATTATATGTTATCTACTCTAAACTTTGCTTACTTCTTGATACTAATAAATTTCTAATTATCACGTCAGTGGTGTGTGACGTCGGGTCATTCAGCACATTATACCGCCACAACGGCAAACAAACCGATCAATTAACTGGTTATTCAAATTGGACCATTAAATCGTAAATAAAAAGCAACATGCTTACCATGGCAACTAGAGTTACAGCATGGGCTAGAAGTGCGCTGACCGCGTCAGGGCTTACAGGGCACCAAATGCAAGCGGTCAATAAAATGTTTAATCACAAATGTTATATAATGAGTGTTCGGAACATGTCCAATGTGTATGGGGTGCCCCTCGCAACACATAGCGGGTTTTTGAAATACAGGTGTGAACATAACGTATTTAAATGCATTATATGACATTTGTGATTAAACACTTTACTGACTGCTTGCATTTTGTGCCCTGTAAGCCCAGATGCGGTCAGCGCACTTTTAACCTGCTCTCTTCAGGACGCCAATGAAAAGGCCATCCAGGTGGCAACGTTTTGATCAGTAACAGTATGAAAGAGTTGGATCATTGTCACGAAGAGAATAAGTTTTAGTTCACGTTCACGACGGTGACGGCGTTTAACGCGTTAGTGGCTCCCGGTAGGTTAAATTCAAGGCAGGCTTGAGGCAGGTCCGTTATGTGCCGTTAAGTTTCCTGTACCTGTGACCTTTAGGTCGACTTAATCGTTCCTCAACCTTGTGCATACAAATCTGAGGATTAAAAACTAGATTACCTCGACATTAGAAAATGTAATAGTCTAAGATCCCGTTAAGACCGACCTTCACCGAGATGCTTATTTAATGAAACGTATTTTATATTTAATTTAATATGTCAATAAATATAATGCATATGGGTTGCCTAGCAAATTTCAGTCCAGAGTATATTTAATTAAAAATTAAAAAAAAAAAAAAAAATTAACATTTCACCGGTATGATTATTAGATAAATTCTATACCAATCGAAAGTATGAAGCCCATAGAATAAGCAAACATTAGGTTGCCTATTCTTTTCCGGTCACAACTATAGACTCGTAGATACTATGGCAACCCTATAGTTGTGACCGGAAAAGAATAGGCAACCTAATGTTTGCTTATTCTATGGGCTTCATACTTTCGATTGGTATAGAATTTATCTAATAATCATACCGGTGAAATGTTTAAAAAAAAATTTTATTTTTTAATTATTAATTAAATATACTCTGGACTGAAATTTGCTAGGCAACCCATATGCATTATATTTATTGACATATTAAATTAAATATAAAATACGTTTCATTAAATAAGCATCTCGGTGAAGGTCGTTCTTAACGGGATCTTATACTATAACTGTGTATGATCGTAAACAACATTCATCCACTTAACCAATATACCTAAATAACGTATTTCAGATCGCTACTCGATGTTGTTAATTAGCGTCGGTTATGATTTCTATCGAGTTACAAACCAACTGTGCGGAATATGGTATCGACTAAAACTCCTACGTTTGTAAAATCAACGGGACTTCAAGTTGAAAATCCAAAAGTTTTGCAACTTTTTTAAAAACATCCGTGATCCGATTCAGGAGTGTGTTCCATTTATTTTTAGTTTCTGTGAAAAGGAAAAAATATTTGATCGTTTCTGCTTGATATGCCCAATAATAGTGTAACATTTTAACAGACTAACTGCCGAACTCAGTGTCGTTAATGATTACTTAAGGGGTTTCTTATTATCGACTCAAATAAGCAACTCAAAGGCTATTGAGCGTTGGCTTATTTAAAATGGAGTATCTACGTTAGTAACTAGATTTAAATAAGCCAACTCTTCGTCCTCATAAGCAGTACTTACTATTACTCAATTTTCTCCTTACAATGTAAAAATGAACAAGAAACTCCAGCATCTTGTTAAATTAGTTTTCTGTTACATAAAAAAAAAAATATAGTGCAATTACCTATCACCGGTCAAAGAAAGATCTGCTTAAAAAACCATTATAAAATGCGCTTTCAAAAATATAGGTAGAAGGTAGGACACAGTTCATTTGATATTGGTTTCATCTATGAAAGTAGATAATCAAAGACTTCATAAGTTTTCATATGATAATCATGATATAAGGTTGGCTCGACAAAGTGTAGTGTACCAACCAGCCTTCTACATGCAATACAAAATATAACAAAACAAATGGTGGTATCATATTTTGTGAAACATCAAAAAAAAACATCAAAAACAAATACCCAAGTATCGAATTATAAGGTGAATAATTTGTTCAAAAGAAAAGTACCTAAATCATTCATAATTAATTAATTATTATGAAATTATTTTACCAAACTCAACCTTACATCGTAGGTACAGATTAGAAGGCTCTATACGATAATATCTATGTTGTCTAGAGCAAGTAAAAGGTTTTACTTATTAATATAATAGAAAAGCGCTTTTAAAATGTTACGTAAAAAGTTAATACAGAAGTCGCGACCTTTGTCGGGTCTTAGCTTTAAAAATACCTAATTCAATTTATTTTTCTTTTATCTATATCTATTTATATACTTATGATGAAATCATAATGCAAAACTTTATTTTGTTGTACATAACAGGCTGGGTTTCTTACTGCACAACACTACAGTTTATAAACACTAACATTACAAAACCCTAAATAAATTCAAATTAACTCTCGATATTCGAACCAACACTTCGTACTTTACCTTTTTTCTAGTCTGGGTTCTTGATTTTCTTTTACAATGCAAAAAGGCGAACGGTTATGTTTGAATATTAAATAAGCGGAAGTAACGGCCCTTGTCCCTTCCAAATACGGCAGGCTCCATTACACCTCACGGAAGTCCTTAACTCACGCTAAATAAGATTAAATAAAAGGCATTATATACGTCATGTTAGAATGAATAGAATAATATCTTTAGTACCTAATCCTATTAAACAAACGTTTTAAGGTTAGCCTTTTAATTCTACAAGCACAAAACTGAGCCATTTTAAATATATTCAGTTCCCGGTTTATGGTTTATTTATAGCAAATTTTATTGGAAATGCTATAAAATGAATATTATATTTTGATATGGTTTGATTTCCGATATACCTAACTGTTTACTTCCGCTTCATGCCTTGTTAAACAATTTAGTGGAGGAAAGTACCCGCGTACCCGAGCTGGGAAAGGGTTAATTCTCGCCGAGTCTCATCACGGCACGTCATGCTGAGTCATGCAAGGCTTTCTCACTTGATTGAATGTTAAACAGACCATATTAGCCGGTACTCGAGCTTTTAAATTTGAATAAGTTAACGTGGCTTGTCTCAAAGCTTTTGCTCGGATTATTTAACAAGCAAGAAAACGAAAAACAAGTACCTAAGGAACGGAAAATACAATAATCTTACCCTCTTAAAGGCGTTAAGACTCTATTAACATAATAAATAAATATTTATTCGAAAAGTATAAATGTAAATGCAGTCATTAGAAATGCAAAAGTATGCGCTAACTAATCATAAACGGACGTTGTATTTTAAGTCTCACTAAAAGCTATTGCACACTATAGTTTTTAACAGATTAATATAGTTTAAATTCACGGTACGCCGCTCTTGTCTCCCTAGTTCCAACAACTTATTACTTTCCACTAATGGACTCCGCACTCTGCCAAAAAGGTAAATGAAGCACTGCATTACACGGTAAAATGACCACCGACTGTTGCGCACTGATCAAACAGAATTACTGATTCATAAACAGTAATAGCTGGTATCTCGTTGTAGACCACACGGCTTTTAGGTGAGGCCGGAATTATGTATGAATACCATCATGTTTGTATCCCCTAACGGTAGGTATAGGTACCTTTGTCGAATATCTTTTCATGTGTAGTGATTCCCATGTATTTCGTCGTTGATGTTGATATTGCGTGCGGCACGACGGAACTCGTTTTTTAACGTGTCCATGCTGATGAAAAGTTGAGCATGACTGTAGCATTCTTTGCAAATAGTTGTAACTGAATATCGATCAATGTCGTGGTGGCCTGGTGGTTCAATGAACGGATTTGTATGCACGAGGTTGCAGGTTCGAACACGGGCAAGTACCAATGTAACTTCTCAAAGTTATATGTACTTACTTAATTATTCTAAGACACTTCTGACAAACGGTGAAGGAAAACATCGTGAAGAAACCTGGATTCCAAAATTTGGGATCTGAAATCGCCAACCCGCAGAGAGCAAGCGTGGTGATCAATGCTCGTGCCTTCTCTATATGGGAAGAGGCCTGTGCCCAGCAGTGGGACGTTTATAGGCTGGACTATATTATTACATATCGATCATTTGCAATTGTCAAATTTTATCCATCTATACTTCGAAAAAACACTTGGTCACCAACTGATTTCAAAAATTACGAGCTTTCGCCTGAATATTGCATTACATAGATTGATTATAACTTTATGAGATTTAAATGTGATTGAACTAAAACTGAAGTCGGTACTCAATATACAAATGACTGAATTTCAAAAAAGATTTACTTACATGTTTTTTTTACCACAAAATTAATTAGAATAGAAGAACTATGAATAATATTTTGAATAGCTCATTTCACAAGATTGGCTTGATTGAAGGCAACTTTGTAGATTTAATTATAATAATAATACCAACATAAGTCAAATTGGGCTATTTGCAAATCAAAAGGGTTATTTCAAATTTAAAACTTTTTGTCATATTTATCTTTATACAATTAAAATTGAAATATTGCTTTAAACTTAAAACTAATTCCATTCTAGGGGAAAACACTGGCTTTGATATATTTTGCCTGAATTCCAATTAGCTTCGCAAAGTTGAATTACCCAACCACTTTATTTATTTAGTATCAATTTATTGGTTTGCAAATAATTCCTTTTATTACATCAAAAGTAAATAAATTATTAATTTTACTGAATAAATGTTATTATTATTATTATTATTCCTCCCGACCGAATTATGGCTTCGGCGGTAAAACTCAAAATAGATCAGCCATTTACATAGAAGATAATATTAATATTCCGGGACAACTCACACACGGTTATCTGATCCCAAGCTAAGCAGAGCTTGTGTTATGGTAACCAGACAACTGATAAACATACTTATATATTTCTAAATACATACATATTATAGATAAATTACACCCAGACACAGAACAAATGATCGTGCTCATCACACAAACATTTGTCCTGGGTGGGAAATTGGGAATCGAACCCACGACCTCCGGTATAGCAATCAGGGTCACTTACCACTAGACCAACAGGCCGTCAAAAGATATATTATTATAGTGCATAAGTGTTTGCGCAAACAAATTAATTTTGATTGAAATTGCTTAGATGCTTCTGTATTCAAAGATGCCTCTGAACTGCATAAAACAGTTACAGGCTTTTAACTCAGTTACTGTAATAAAAAACAATTAAATATTCACTGAATTATCACGGCATTTTCCAATACATCCAAGTTCACAATCAGCTACTGGCCTTGTGCCTATTCATAGCTGCATTGTACATGAAAAAATCTATAAGTAGTACAATTACGTAGGCAGTGAATAAATCCTCCACTGAATCGTTTCATGATATTTGGTATGTAATTAATAAAGGTATTCAAACGTTTCACTGCACAAAAGCCGTGGGCTTATCGTGGGTAGGCAGATAGAATTTCTTTAATCTCGTATGGATCAAAAATGGCTAAAAATAATAATAAATGTGAGTGGGATTTGATACGTATTAAAAATACGTAAAGAAATCTTAAGATCAGTCAAGTGCGCGTTGATTGTTGTTTATTGACGGGCCTGTTGGTCTAGTGGTTAGTGACCCTGACTGCTATACCGGAGGTCGTGGGTTCGATTCCCAATCAGGACAAATCTTTGTGTGATGAGCACGATCATTTGTTCTGTGTCTGGGTGTAATTTATCTATAATATGTATGTATTTAGAAATATATAAGTATGTTTATCAGTTGTCTGGTTACCATAACACAAGCTTAATTTGCTTAGCTTGGGATCAGATAACCGTGTGTGAGTTGTCCCGGAATATTATTATTATTGTTGAACGGGATATTCACATTCTATTTAGTTTGGATGAGACGCAATAACGCGATCAGTCGAATCGAGTTGTAGGGAATTCATAAAACTAGCAGACCGCAAAAAGATTTGTTAATAAACTGAAATGTGATAAAAAAATCTGGGGCGCAATAGATTGGCTCTGGACAGGAGAATCAAACGGTTCGTGAATTTTAGACGGTAAAGAATAATAAAATGGCAGGATTAGGTACTAGAAGTAATCCCAATAATCTATTGATCAATTATTTCATGTTATTCGGCTTAACACTATATACAGTTATAAATTCCTAGCTTTTGAAAAGAAATATAAGTTGAGGTAAATGTATTTAGAAGAATTATATGTTTATATCCTTACTTTAAAATTATGTTATTTTGACTATAGCTGGACTTATACTTATTGGATACAACCTTTATAATGGTGAGAAAAGATACAAAAAATATTTCGTTTGTTGTATTTGTTATAATCAATTACTCTCGTGTATAATTCTCTAAAAGCGAACTTAATGAAACACGTCACCAACCTCATTCACTTCATATCGCCATTCTTAAAACCTTTCACAAGTACTCTAATAAAATTTTATGAAAGGTCAAAATGACCTTAACGTTTTCTAGTTCAATTAGTAATTGAAGAGGCAAGGAGGTAGTTTGTAGCTTCAATATACTACCTTACTGTATTGTGTTTCATAACATTCCGTATTTCCGTTATATTCAGGCAATCTTGAACTAACCACGGGATAATTGAGAATAGATTGGAATACAGACCACTGAAAGTATGTAGAGTGGTCTAATAAAAATTACTATAGATCTAAGAATGAAAATTAAACTCTTCCAATTTTTGAATTAATGTCTGCTGTATATCGGCAAAATTAACCAAATTGTATTTATTCGCGTGAAGCATAAAAACATTTAATAAAATTTAATCAACCCTTGACCTCGTTGAAATTCGAAAAGTTAAGTACCTATAACAGGAAGAACGTGTATTTTGTTATTCTTTGAATTTCGAATCAGATAAAATAATCTTTTTCTTGACTCCACTCGTTCAATCTTACTTTAGATAACTTGGATTCTCTAAACAATATCAAAGTTTTTACGCTCAAGTTTCCGGATACCTCTTTTATAAGCTTATGTACGTAGGTTTATTTAAATAAATGTAGCATAGGAGTGTTTTTAAACTATAAAAATCATTATTATCCGATTTATATATGTAACTTTTATTATAACTAATCCTAAACTTTACACAGTATCAATAATTGTGATCATAAAGTATGTAATGGACACACGGAAAAATAACAATTGATTTTAAACGATAATTTAATAATTCCCATCAGCAAAGTAAAAACTTTTATTGGAAATAAAAGTATTGTATTTTTCGTTTTAAAATGCTATTTCATATGTATATTATAGGGAATAACGGAAGTATATACAAATACGGTAGCTTTACAATTTCCCTTTAAGGCGCTCCCCTGAGCAAAATGGGCAAGAGCCGTGTTTTACTAAGCTATAAACTCGATATTTAAAACATATATCAAATGCACTGTTCTACCAAATAATTCTCTAATATGTTGACTTTAATTTATCCGGATATTTTTTTTTAATGCAACAAATATTATGTGGTACTCATTTTAATAAATTTAAAAAATAAAAAACCCGACTGCATAAAAAAACACTTTAAATAAAAACTGAAAAGTAAAAAACAAGTTCAATAAGTCTAGAAGTGTAGATAGCAATGTTATTAGTACAAAAATTTAATAATCAATACACAATCAATCTAATGAGAAACAATATTGACTGTCACAGTCGGTTATTTTTTAAATTTATTTATTTTTTATTTAACACTTTTTAGTTAAAATCATAATACGTCACGGTGGTGGAACTGGCTATCCACCTAGCGTACGGCATTCGAGTATGTATTTAGTTTGGATAAAGAACAATTTTTCACATAGTATTTTTTTTTATACGTAAATGATATACCATTTTGGAATCCTCGTTACAATCCCTTTAATTTGATACCCACATTGTAGCAAACATATTTTTTTAACTAGTCTACCATTCGCGCACTGTCTAACATTCGCGTAAACCTAAGAAACCAATATATTTTTTTATTTATTTTTTTACCTCAATCTATGACACCTCGTGGCCGCCATGTTGGTTTTTGTTTGACGTGACATATCTTAGAACACTTGGGTAATCGATACGAATCCAACGATACCCTAATTATCGAAATCCATTCGGCCGTTTCGAAGATATGAGGTAAGAAAGAATATTACACACATACATACATACATACATACATACATACATACATACATACATACATACATACATACATACATACATACATACATACATACATACATACATACATACATACATACATACATACATACATACATACATACATACATACATACATACAAGATACGCGCGAAAAACATAACCCTTCTTGGCAGTCGGGTAAAAATGGTCTATCAAAATTTATTCCCTGCATGTCCTCGTGAACTACACGTGTTTTTTTAATGTAGAGAATTTAAATCTAAACATTTTATACGTTTTTGTTTTTCAAAAAGACCAAAGATTTATTTTACAATTCAATTTATTCCTAAAAATTGTCAAATTCACTACAGAAATACACTCGCGGAGGCGAGGCTGCAGGCCGCCGTAGGCTCTCGACGTAAGAGCACGTCTCATTTTCCTTTTAAATGTCACTTACAATTTAAGAAAAAAAAAAAGAAAAACTAAAAAACGGTTAAAGCGTCTAACCGAAGGTCATTTGCTCGGGGCAGCGCCTTAATGGTTTTTAGATAAATTGGCTCGATATACGAACTGATGCAAATGTTATAAAGCAGCAAATTAATGAATTCACTTAGGTATGAAATTCCGCAATTAAATGTATTAATTAGTAAGTAAATTGAATACCAATACAATAATAAGGATATCTGCTAAACGTTTGTTTTCCAGGATTAATCTTTATGTGATGAGCATGATTTGGTCTGTGTTCAAGTGTAATAGATTTATCTAAATTATTTGTCTCATTTGGGATCATATGACCGTGTGTAAGTCGTCTCAATATATTATTATTAAAATGTTACCTATAATCATAAAATCGGGGTGATAATTTCTCTGATTGGTATTCGTAGCTTATAAACTAAGGATCAGCTACGGCCTTGCTACGATTAAAAACTATATAGGTTATATATATAACTATATAGGTTATATATTATAGGTTCACTCAAATAAATCGTGTTGACCTTTATTTCGAGATTATGAATAACAAAAGCCCAGAAGCGTGATAATTGGAAGAAAGAAAAGCAATGAGGCGATCAAGCTTCAAAATAAAAATAAATAACAGCTAACTGCAAATAAGGAAGTTATCACTTCTCAATAATTTAATAAGATAGATTATTGTGATCTCGACAAATAAAAAACAAATTAGGTATGCCCAGTTCCTTTCCGCAGTAAGCTTTAAATGACATCTTATTTTCTTGTCAACAGCAGAACGTGATTAAATTATTTTTATCAAAGAAAGCCAATAACAATAACTGGTCTTCAGTTTATGCCGACAATGATTAGATTACGTGAACTATTCGCGTCGACAGCTGTCTACTTTAACATGGTTATTAGCATATTTAGGAATAAGCTTCTTTAGGTACCTTGTTTTGTCCTAAAACTTTAGTCGTTCTCACTTTTAGTCGAATAATAATCAAGGTCTACAAAAACAAATAACATATAATCCATAGTTACATCAGCTGCCTTATATTTTCATCTTTTAATCATTTTGATTATCATCATTTCAATGAAGATTAAAAAAATATGTTTTAAAAACGGTATTAATAGTCTCTCGAATTTATGCATCTGCCTTCAAAAAAATAGATTGAAACTATTTGGCCATAAATTGGATAGATACAAAAAAGTAGTTAACACAAAAATGATCGTTTTTATCGTTGAATACATCAGTCTAGGAAAATAGGTCATTGTGGCGTCCGTAGTTTAGCAATCTGTCACTGGTTTCCAGCACATATTACGTACTGAAATCTTCCGTTCAATACGTTATTGTACGATATGAATGGTTGCCGCAAGCCACAACCAGTCCGGTCGTGATTGGTTGATGTACCGAGCTCTAACACTTATTGTTATCTTCACTGACAAATGCATAGATCGTACCTAGTAGCTGTGAACTACAGCCAGCCAGCTTTGTGACAATATACTGGAAATTACATTTTCCTATTCAATGACTTGAGAGGTGACCAAAAATATAATAATCGTATTATCCAGGGACAACTCAATCACATATAGGTGACTACTTTAATTGATTTTAACGTTAGATTACCAAATCTATTTATTACGGATAAAATTAAATACAAAAATATGATAAGCACAGGTGGATTTTATCTGATGTTTACCCGAAAATGGAAATATTCTATTTAATTCTTTGAAAAATGAAAAAAAAAACATACTTACACTGCAGTGTACAATTTTTCCTCTACACCTTTTATTTCAATACATAAAACGTTATTTATAACGAGTGTTTTCTTCACAACACAACTGTATCGAACATTTATTTATCCACAACAGAACGCCAAGTTTAAAGAACCCATTCTTTGTGAAACTGAAAGGTTTCCAATATATTGCTCCATCAGTAACAAAAATATTAAAAATCTGCAATATTGTCCTACAACAGATTGCCTTAGGGCACGATCCGCTGCATCAACAGCTGTTAGCTGTCAACGTATTATGACAGCGTATTCAGTAGAACAAGGGTGTGTTATGAAGATTTAAGTCTCCTTGCCATAACATTTAGATTTATAATGGGGTTATCTTTATATTTTTGTCCCAATGTTTGACTAAAATTAAGATAGTTTTTTAATAAACGTCTTTAATAAACACCTTTCTCGTATGGCAATCATAAGAAATATTTGATCAATATTTCTTTTTCACAGATATGAGACTTCATAGACATGAATGCCTTGATATTTACCATTTTAAAATCAAAATAAGGATAACGCAATAATACTTCCTCTGTTTTTTTCCAAGCTATATTGGGGTGGGTTTCCAGTGTCACCGATTTCAGCTGAATACCGTATTTCACATAGAGCACACAACCCATTTTACTAGGTACCACAGACACCCATGTAAGACTGGCTGTCAGAATTGTAAGGCGCAAGGCGCAAACGCAATTATAATATCAGATATTTCAGAGGAAATGGGCATTCCAAGTATTTACTTCTAAGAAAACAATCAAACAGTCAAGAAAGTTTACAGACTATCCGATTACATTCTGTCTTTTGGGCAGTTGTTATCTCACGTCGGTTAATAAATTCAAAGCAATCCGATCGTGCTGGAAGAAGTAAAATATACTATTACATAATATAAAATTACTTGGAAGGAAAAATGTTATTCGAGAAATTGCTTCTAGGTACCAACACTGAAGTAAAAGCAAAATGGACGGCTTTAATGAAGTTTTAGATTTTTATTATTACCTTGCAAAAATTGCGCTTTATTGAAATCTTTAAAAGCAGACGTTATATACGCAATACACTCAGTATTGTTTTTTACTAGTTCGACCGTTTTTGTCATAAATCTCATTACCATGTGGGTAGTGTTAAGTCTTGAAAGGTCGACTATAGGTACTAACTCTGCTTAAATGTGCTTATGAATTGTTATGAAATTTCAAAGGTTCCAATTATAGGCTTTACGCCTATTACTTGAACCCTCAGTCTTGTGGTTTCTCTTTTGCAGAATATCAATAAGTATCTTCAGTAATTAAACAAAATAATTAACATGGAAGTCATAATTTAATTAACAGTAAAGTTAGAATTATTAATAGATTCCTTAGAGATTCTGGGTATACTTGTATACATAATATAGTTAATACTTCGGTATAATGCCTATCAACTGCTTTTGCCCCATAACATTTTCAGGGTTTCTTAACTGCAATGGCGCTTATTAACATTTTATTTTATTATCGCAAAAGATTGATAAATACTTCTTTTACGAATATGAATATAGTTTTAATAAAAAGTTCTGAAATTGTTAGACTCATTGTACATATATTAATAGAACAGGTATTTATATTATGGCTACAGGTAACAAGGGTGTGAGTATAATGTTTATGTAGTTAGAGTCTGAAAGTTTGGTACACTTAGACAAAAATAGATTGGTTGTCGCAAGTGTGTAAAGTAAGTCGCGCTCACACGGATTGTTTGAATCATTTGGTACTGGGGTTAACACAATGTCTTTCGCTTAAGTGTTGTTTGCGCAAGAGTCTCTCATAAAATGTTGGTTTTTGTATGCGGAAATACTACTGATCAGACTGTATTGAACATTTGGGAAAGTCTAAGGAAGACCCTACGATGGTTTGTGCAAAAATATAACAATAAAAAAAATATGTTTGACAAAATGGATTATAATAAAATATCGCAAAATATTAACAGCACAGCTTAAATTAAACATATGTAAATATAATATTGTACAGTTGGATAGGTCTTAAGAGATGGATGAACCCCCCGCGCCGCCTCCCCCACCGATGCCACCAGATCCTCCCGCACCGCCAGTACCTATTGTAATAAAGAAAAAAGAATTACACTACTACACTTTATTTGCGGTGATAAAAATTGGACGTGAATGACAACATAATTTCGATTGCCCATCACTAGTAAGGATAATCATCTATGGATTGTTGTAAATTAACCGAATTGGATGAATGACTTTAATGGCTATTTTATTCGAATTGGATTCCCGAGTTGTATAGGACACCATAACCAATGAGTGACGCGCCGATACACAATTGACCCGTATGGAGCAAACAATTGTGTGGTTCAAGAATAATGTCGTAAGTTTGTTGTGATCTTTGTAAGTTTGAATTGAACGTCACAGGGATTTTGATTTGCAAGGAATTATTTTTTATATTTACCTCCTATCCTTCCCGCTCCGCCCGCGCCGCCGGCTCCTCCCACACTCCCAGCACCACCAGAGTTCCCTGCCCCGCCAGCTCCGCCAATACCACCGCTGCTGCCTGACCCACCAACTCCGCCAGCCCCACCATTACTGCTCGCTCCTGGTGCTCCACTAGCACCCCTACGGTGTCTTCCACCAAATCCTTCATCATCGTTTAACAGTTGAGTGGGACCCGCAAACCCAGTTCCCGCACCTGAAAAAACAAACTGTTGAAATTTTCTGTTGTAATACTGTGGTTAAAAAAAAATGCCAGATTTGCTATACCCTCAGAGACATATACGTCGAGAAGTCTAATTGTACGACACCTTTATATGAAAATGACTATGACTACAAACGTCGACGAGCAAAAAGCAATCAAGTGACCTTACTGTCACGGGAACAGAATATCTGGTACTTATTGTGGTATTATGATGAGACACGTACCGGCTCCTCCAGCGCCGCCGACACCCCCAGCCCCACTATCTGCAGCGCCACCAGCTCCACCGGCACCTCCCAGTCTACCGTTCCCGCCAGCACCGCCCGTGCCTCCCACAGACCCCGCACCGCCCGGGCCGCCAGCACCGCCAATAGTTCCAGACCCCCCGGCGCCGCCAGTTCCTCCCGCACAACCAGGGTTACCGGCCCCTCCTGCACCCCCAGCGTAACCTGGGCCCCCGTTTATACCAGCTCCCCCTGCGCCTCCAGTCCCTCCTGGGCAACCAGGCTGACCAGCACCTCCGGTTCTTCCCGCTTCCCCGGCTACACCATCAGCCCCAGCTTCCCTTCGGCTTCTTAAGCCTTTAGCGCTTCCATCTGTTTGAAAGTCAGAAAATCACAATTAAATTACAAGCAAGATCAGATTAACTTTAAGTTAGTTACAGCTTCGTGGGACCATGATTGGATTCATAACGCACATTATAGGTTGCTATGTAAAATAGGAATTTTGTACCATAAAGATAGAACGAATGCTATTATTATTCCTAACGTCCATTAAACATCTCTAGTATATAGAAATAAATCATCCTCCAGTTTCCGTAGCTTCTTACGTATCTGTGTACAATTAAAGTCAAAATATTAATCATATCAATACTTACGTTCACCTAGAAGATCGCAAACAGCCGTACCAACCTGAAAAGAGTGAGAACAAATTAAAGTATTATATGTAAATAAAATAAGTCAGTATGTTTTTGACAGAATGCATGGCAGTTAACTAGTAATCCAGAACGAAAACAATAACTCATGTTTGCAAACAATCAATGTTTGTTATATGAGAGGCCAGCGTTGGGGCAGATACAGTGTGTTATTACAGCGCAGCTAATGGCACCCCATAGTGGGGCAGGTCATAGGCAATCAATGATGAATCAATTCTGAATGATCAATGAGATTCCATGCAGTGCAGCAGTGGAGCGATTAAAGGCTAGCGTTGATAAAAAGCGCTAAACCCAATGTAGCTCTACCCTGACCAAGGGCTATTGCTGAGTTTTATTAAGAATTTTATACATGGTTATCGATGTGAGCAAAACCAATTACCACTAACATAAGTTTTAAAATAAGAATTAGACTTACCACAATAGTAAAAAGAATTAGTAGTTTCATAATTGAAGCAGGGATAACAAGCTGTTACTTCGAACGAATTACTTCGTTGACTGTGAATGATAAAACCAGCATTCGTATTTTATATAATTTTGTGGGTAAACAATTATTTAAAAAGAGCAATGAAATAACAAGTTAACTAATGTTATACAGTGGAAAATTTGCAGGTAATTTGTACAGAAATATATATGTTACGTCGGTTTGTGTAAAACCTAAATAAAACCGGCTTCGATGTTAATTAAATCTAATATAGGAGAATATTTTGTTGATAAAATTTATATTAGTAGTACCGTATCTTGAAAATAACTGAACCGATTTCGGTGAAAGATGATAAAAAACAACAGAATACTTGTTTTCGAGAAGTTAAAGAAGTACCATCCTGGATAAGCTTAGTTGCCGTTAACGATATTTGGTAGTATCCATCAATAAAAAATAAAGATTTGTGACCAAAAAAAAAACATTGACGTCATAGGTGTTTCATGCCGACTTTTATAATGTTTTCAACCTTCATTTAAGTTAAGATTTAATCTATAAAACACAAATATATCCATGTCGCATTACTCTGGGCAACGGTTTCCTTTGTTAAAATATCGTCATAGCAATTATCCAGTTGTATTGTTGTGCTATTTAAAGATATTCAAATTTTAGTTGTTCTTCTGTCATTCATGTTAGTCAGCCATCCGAAGGTTGTCTTGAAGATTTTGCTATAAAAAGAACGTTTGCCATTTTGCTGACTTTACTTTTATAATCATTGTACCTATCTAATTATTTGTGTTGATTTGGCTAATTCTGATATGAGGCCCGAGGAATCAAAGAATTTTGTTTTGATTCGGTAGGCACATACTCAATTAAAATATTATATACTCAATTAACAATATTTTATTTTTATTTTATTTTATTTGGGAAAATAAACGGTTACACATTACATGCTATGGTACACAGTTTAAGAACTAAAAAATAATAATTTCAATGTATAACCAACACCATTTTCCACATAATATAAAAAAAGTTAAACAAACGTAAACCGCGTGTGACATATAGTACTTTACCTAAAAATTAGGATTAAATATAAAAGTAAAACTAAACTTTAACAAGGAAAAATTACAAAGAGAGAAAGAATACAATATAATGGAATATTTAGATTGAAATTATATATAGTTCAAACTTTCTCCCTAATAAATTAATGTCACCATACTCGAGTGAATCATCATACAGTGGTTCAATGACCTATTTCATATACACTTGGTTGTAGGTTTAAACCCAGGCAAGTACCAATATGACTTTATCATTTTATGTACGCAGTTTCATCACTGAAAATAGTTTGTAGAAAAAATCTTATGGAAACCTAAACTAGGTTTAAAAATATAATCTAAAATCGCTACATAATCCTCAAGCGTGAAAATTAATGCTCGTGACTTCTAAATAGGAAGATTCCTTAACCAAACAGTGGAACATTTTTAGGTCGGTATTATTATACTTGAATTCAAACTTCGTGCACTTAACCCGTTACCTGCTGATGCGCTTGCGACCTTGTTTGTCCTTGTTCTATGCAAATATGCAAGATTGTTGAAAAACGTGTTGTGTAACCTGTGAGCACTGTTCTTTGCAGTTTCTGCTCCATTAGCCTTAGCCATTTAGCCCCTGCCTTCGGCTTTGCCTGGTATCCAGCCGTGCGTGGTATGACTAACATAGCCGACTTGTAGCTTTGCTAATTAATTAGGTACATATTTCAAACACTGCAAATATTTAGGCATTTACTCTTCTTATCTTCTAGACTTTTGGATATGTTACGAACAAATCAAAATATGTTATGTTAAACATTACTAGAACATTACTAGATGTGCCTCGGACCCTTGCCACACCGCCCACGTTTTACCCGCTTCAGTAACACTTTTCTTTTAAATGCTTTATTAGTTATTCTGCTATTCGGGATTAAAAGGAATCTAACAAATTATAAAAATCTCTCACTCGTTTTGTAGAACAGTTATAAATGGTGAGACGGTGTAACGAACCCGACTTTATTTAATGTATGTAAAGTATGCAAATGGTAAATCGATAGTTTAAATATTGGTTGCATTTTGCATGAGTCACATCACAATTTAAAGAGCAACATGCAGTCGTAAATAATGAAGTGCCATTCAAACAACATCCTTGTTTTAATGTCAAGTGTCGTAGAGTGCAGGTACTTTGTGGAACCCGCTGGAGCTGCGCTGAGAATGTTTAGCGATCCCGCGGCTCCAGCAAAGGCGAGAACGAGTCCGGGGTGTTTTTGGTCGGTGCAAGACCGACATATCCCCACGTCCACCCCTCGACGTTTGTTGAAGTCGTTCATCTTTACCGGGCAAAAAAAAGTACCTACTTGGTGGAAAATAACAATTTTTCAAATATTTCTTCACATTGTACTGAAGTATAAATCATATGATTGAATTGTGTGTCATGTAAATTGTTTACTGCCTCAAGGATCACAGTTTGAGAAATATGTAAATATGTACTTGAACAAAAGTGTCCTTCTGCTACTTTCATCGTTTTCTCTCTTCCGTGTGTGGGCGTTACTATAAAAATATACATGTATGTTTCGCATTTTTTATTTACAGAGTATCTAAAATAAACCAACAAGAAAACATGGTGTAAGTCCATTTCATAGAATTATCTTCTTCTTTCCTAACTACCGCACTCAGAGAGGGCAATGGTTACTTAGGGGTTTATTATTATAGATTTAAGTAAAAAAAAATCTGAAGTAAGAAGAAGTCTGACATAGCTCAGGCTTACTTAAATGTGTTTACGTGCTGTGAATCTGTTGTAATTATAATAAGCTCAGAATAATTTCATAAAGATATGTCTGTGACGTCAATCCATTAGGATTTTCCGTTATTGTAGCCCGACGATTTAATTGTGTTACATACTAGAAATATGATATATATAGAACAATGCACTTCCTGCTGAAACATTAAAAACCTTGAAATCAGGCTAATTGCGGTGTGCTGACTAAAGACCATTAAGAGTCTTGATTTTATCTGCAATAATCATGTTATTCAAAACACTTTTTTTATGCTATGTATTGTTGACATCAACACGAGAATTGTATCCGGTCTGGCTGCGAAGTATTGTACCTATACCTATTAAAATAACTTAATTCCATAACATAAACAGTAGTCTCTTAGGAACAGTCGCGAGCGGGTGCATTAAATATTATTCTAGAACATTTAAATTAATATTGGTAACATTATGTATAATTGTCATTACAGTGTTTAGTGTAACAATAAACATTTTATTGATCGATACACCTCTAATTCCATCTCGAATAACACTCGAGTTGCATGTTAACCATATTTACTTATATCAGGTGTTCATATCTCGATTCTAGTGAAATTGGAACATGGTTTGAGAAAATGTTAGAGAGCGTAAGACCTACCTATACTTACGAGTTTATAATAATTAACAGAACATTAGCAATGCAGCGCAACCCCGACTGGCTAACATTGTAACGGATGTTTATGTTGTACTACCCTATGAACAGTTGGCCAGTTATGAAGAACTAGCTGTGTCTCGCGTTTTCACCTGCCCTAATTTTCTACCAAGGCAAGGAATGTCAAAACATTAAACCGGTGCTGTGGGTGGTATATTTCACTTTGTTTACCTGGGTGATATTGCCCAAGTGAACAAAGTAGACTTTTGTGTCTCCTCATTTCACCTCGGACTCATAAAAGTCAACTCATTTCACCCAGGAGATATCAACTGGGTGAATTGAGTCCGAGGTGAAATGAGGAGACACGAAAGTCTACTTTGTTCACCTGGAATATACCCTGTGGGTAGTTAATATATGCAAATGTGTTATATAAAATTACAAAGAAATGAAATGATAAATATTAGAGATTAGCGCGTTCTTGTCTGAAAACAAACTATTTAGCTTAATTTTATCTGCCTAGATAAGGTGTTTATAACTAGCAGACTAACTTAAATATATCAACGAGGTAAAGTAACATAATATAAATAAATAACGAAAGGTTTAAAACATTTTAAAGAACACGTATTCTTAACTTCAATTCTACTATTTTTTAATAACTTTGAAAACCTGTTCCGCAGTGAAAACGACAAAGAGAGACACAAAACAAGAAATAAGATAAACCACTGCAAAGCTTAGACGTAGGTATAAGTCGCGTCGAGCCTTTTAAAGCTAAAGCCACAACAAAACACACTGCAAACATAGAACCTCATTATATTGAATAAAGGTTGAAATAAAACTACTTTTAAAACGGATTCTATCTCGGATTGTTTAGATACAGTGAGCCCGTAATGCGTAGGTCGGAATTCAAATCACTAATTCAAATATGCAGACAGAACGAACAACATCTACAGTCTTGACGAATGACCAGCTTACGAGTTACTGTCCGTGACCATGACAACCGCAAAGGCGTTGAAACGTCGGGAACTAACATCTAAACAAACCGAGATAGAATTCGTTGAAAAATAATTTTATTTCAACATCTAACCTTCGCGTACACCTCAGAAAGCATAATGTAGGTTGACATTAAAGCTCTCAGCGACTCAGTTTCTGAACTAGTAAGGTATATACGAAGCCGTTTTAATAACCACTTAAATCTCTTAATGTACGTCATATTAATACTTAACTCAATCCAGTTCAATTATACAATCGCAGAGACGATTTATGAGCCTATCTCATTAATCCCACAGGGATTACTAGTTCACGTAACTATACTTAAGTATACCCATACACTAGAACTGTATTACATAAGTAGGTACAAATATTCTTCCATACATTATTGCATTATTAGCTTAACCTAATTTAGGAGTCATAGATCAAAGTAATGTGAAGTATGAAGAAGCCCGTATACTACATAATTTACACAAACAAAGCCATATAATATGGTTTTGTTTGTCTCTTTTACAAAGGTCATTCAATGACATGCCATGAAGGTCAAGTCAATCTTGAGCTATACAATTAGTTTGGGAAATCCCGATGTCACTATGGCAAACACTATGAGGAGTTAATCCATCATCGGTGAAGTGTATACAGGACTGTTTGTCCATTTAGAGAACAGTGTGATCGTTTATGTGATAGATAAGACTGATAGAGCGGCCATTGTTGTGGTGCCTAGCTCTCTCTATTGCCAGCCTGCCAACACCAAACACACCCTAATTTATTCAAAATGCAAGCGACGACCACGTTGCACACTCTCAGTCGCATTAAAAATTAAAACAACTATCTTAGCTATCATTGGCTGGATAAACTGAATTAGATTACTTTTAATTGGTATTTGTAGGATTTTTATATTTTAGTTTAACTTATCTAAAGATAATTATTTAATTTTAGATAAGAAGATAAGAAAATGTGTATCTTGGAGGGTCAATGTATTTAATCACTAAACAGCACAGTGGTAAATTGGAGAACATTTATTAAGTTTTCCATTTTCATATTTCCTCGAATCTTTTTAAAAGGAGACGATTTTTATATCTACTGAGGATCAGGCTATTTTTGTATACTTAAAGCAAACTAAGATAGATGGCCTATTTTATTATTTATCCCATGTTTATCCCTTTATCTCATAATTTTCCTAACATTTTCATAAAACTTTAAGACGGTTAATTCCCGGCGGATATCTTTTTCATGACTTAGTAACGGAGGTACCGTATTTATTAGAGACCTTCTAAGTTTCATTGGCAAGAACGTGTAATATGTTATAATAGTACTTTGCTAAGTATATGATTACATGTCTTACTTGCTTTTAGGATATTCTTAATATTAATGATGACATAATAGAAATGCCAAAATCTGTTGTGATATTTTGTTTGTTCGGTGTTATTTGTTTTTTCTTAATAACAAATTATTAAGTCGATAAAACTAATTAAACTTTGGGAATGGAGGCTAATGATGTTATGAATCCACTTTGTAGACATTCAAATCGATGTATCATCACGACTTTTAGGTACCTACATTAAATAAAATACCATTCTCATATTTTCCGGTGACAAAATAAAATCGGTATAGGTGTGCAAAATCGAGAACTATCCGCACAAGAACAGAATTAAATGAAACAACAAAAAAAAAATCCCAACAGAGAACCTTCTTCGTTTTTTTCGTCGGTTAAAAAGAGTCGCGATTCGAAACGGATTGACACTTCGACAGCACACGGACAGGTGCGATAGGTTTCCCTAAAACCTGCGCGACTAGTTAGGTTTGTATAGAGAATTTATAGCGACTAAAACACCGCAAAAGATGATTATTTTAATATTATGTGTTAATGTTTATATTGAAATGCACGCTCACTCTATTATTACTACACCCAACTACTAATAATAATACTAATACTAGCCTATAAACGTCCCACTGCTGGGCACAGGCCTCTACCCTCATAAAGAAGGCACGAGCATTGATCACCACGCTTGCTCATTTCCGGATTGGCGATTTCAGATCCCAACTACAACTATTATTTTATTCCCAATGCTCCATAATACGATAATTGTAACGTAATAAACAAACATATTTATGTTTGTCTAAGGATAAATGGAATTAAATAATGTCATATACCCAACCTCCTACTTTTATTTTTCCGGGTAGTTGCCCTGATACGGTTAAACATAAACTTAACATAGGTACATTGGGATATCGAAACCTTTTTTACTTGTGTAAAAATAGAAAAGGGCAAACGAACATTAGACGTGTCAAATTAGGTTCGAACTGAAACATTTATTAGGTTGAAACTATACATCAGCCACTTTAAAGAAATAATGAACGTGCTTTGGGATTATGAACCTTAATTCAATGACTAATAGTTCAGTTTCCATCACATTCAAATTACTTTTAAGCCCTTTTCGGTTATATTTGTCATTCTAAAATGAACTCAAATACATGTTGTCAAAGTTGATAATAGCTTAATTAGTAATAACGTTTCATTCTCTTTCCATATTGGCTTTGGTATAGCTTGAATTTTCTGAATTAGTAACTGTATTTTATTATAAAAATAGGAATGTTTAAATAGTAATACAGAATATGCGACAATGTGTGTGTTTATATATAAGTAGGTTATTATGATTAGCAACTTAGTGAAAGTTCATGCGAAATACCTTCTTATCTAATCTCTATCTGAAAAAAGTGCTCTTTAATAATAACAGTATTATCGAACTTAATGAAAATAAAAAACAAAATCAGAATTAACAGAATACTAACATTAAGACATGTGATATTACTTCGATTGTAGGTAGTCATTATGATTGGAATGCCTTACTAAGATGAACTGCATGTACGCCTAACCACGACCTGGCTAACTCGATTTCTTGAGCGTTAATTAACAATCTCGCAAGCGCATGGCTATCGGTACAGTCGAGGACTTAGTGTCACGTCTAATCTTGTTACTCAAATACTCATGCTATCGGCTATAACAGAAGTTAAACTGCGAATTGTTGGACAAAGTTAGACTGTTCAACTTTGTTAAAGAAGTGTTTGTATTATTTGTTTGTTGAATTCATGTAGAACACAATTAATGGAAGGGGGCACAATTTTATGGATTCAAATATCTACTTGAGTCGAAAGTATCGCGTCAATAATAATATTAAAACTTAGACAAGGTAACATTATACATGCGAAAGTAACTCTTTATTTCAAAATAAACATATAATTTGGTTTTGTTAGGCCATAAATTGTAAATATATTTAATACTAGCTGTGCCAGCGACTTCGTTCGCGTGGATGACGAAACTTATCAATGAATGACGAACTTATTACTATTGATTGTAGCGTGACGAAAAGTATACTATAACCTGCCCAGGAGTATGAAGAATAAATGTACCAAGTTTCGTTAAAATCCGTCAAGTAGTTTTTGTTTCTATAAGGAACATACAGACAGACAGACAGACAGACAAAAATTTTACTGATTGCATTTTTGGCATCAGTATCGATCACTAATCACCCCATGATAGTTATTTTAAAAATATATTTCATGTACTGAATTGACCTCTCTACAGATTTATTATAAGTATAGAAAGAAGTCGATCATTGACTTACGTCCTACATTAAATACATTTATACAACAAATCACATAAAAATAGTTTTTTCTAGATACGCATCCATGTCTAAATTACCTATTAAAGTAAAAATATTTACTGACAAGTCAATAAGCAGTAGTGGAATATTAATGAACTTTTGATTTAATTGGTGTATGGGAAATACCAAGATGAAAGCTGATCTTGTAGGTAGGTGGCATAACTCCATTACCTACTAGCGATTCATAATAATATTAGCTATAGATAGGTATTTATACCTACATTCATTGGCCGTCAGTCTGGCTATTTGTATCTGCCAGTGACAGGATTGTCACTAGCAGATAGCTCATGTTATATGGAGTAAATTAAGCTATTTTCATTATAAAAAGGATTAGTTTCATGCTAAAGAATCAGTCATGAAATCAGTACCAAAAAGAAAAAAAAAGGAAGCAGGTATTTCTTTAATTTAATATAAGAGACCGGTAGATTTATAGCCGAAAGGTAATTTTTGATAACCTTAGTTTTGTTAAGCAACAATCGAACTTGAATCACTACGCTTAGTGGCAGTAGACATCGACGCCCCCAAGGAATAAACCTGTATTATACTGTTACTGACTTTTTACTGTTATATCATTTTCGGCATCTATAGGTCGGGATTCACCTATACAATTTTTTTTATTTTTTTTCTGCGGTAATTTCTAATGATTTTCCTTATAACACTTTTATTCTTTGGAAATTTTTCATTTTTTATTTACTAGAAAAATTACGTAATACATTATTACAAATTAAGTTCTGTGGCTACATTTCGGTAAAGTAATAATACTGTTAAATATATCAGAAAAAAAATCTGGTTAATGCGATTACAGGTTTATTATCGTAAATATTGTGGTAGTAATTTTCGGTAATGCACTGTTACAGTTATCATCCCGGTAAAAATTCATACCTTACTATACGTATCGGCGGGAACTTGCTCGCACTCGGCGAGTCAAGGACGCGTTTCTACATGTAACGCACATTACGCACACTAATAGATGATCAAACGAACTTACCTGATGTTCGATCATTATTATACGAAGTGCCTCGTTCTCGATATAAGTTATTTACCATGCAGCTTTCTCGCGTCGCTTGGCAACTAAACTCTTTCAGATCCAAAACTAAACGAAGTATTAGTGTCACACTGTCTTTGTTCTCCTGTCAAACTTCATTCCTTTAGAGTCTCGTAGGTTATCTCAATTTTACCAAGGGTGGGATGGGTAGGGAACATATATCGAGAACGAGGCACTTCGTATAATAATGATCGAACATCAGGTAAGTTCGTTTGATCATCTATTATACACTCCATGCCTCGTTCTCGATATATGTTATTTACCATGCAGATGTTCAAGAGATGGTAAAGTTGAGATAAAACTTAAGATAAATAAGTAGGCATGTCCTATACATAAATACGTACTATGCACTTGTGCAGTCAACTCTTTCTAGTTAGATGCAATCATTTAAATAAACTAAACTTGAGTTGTTCTGTTTTGAATTATCCTGAACAAGTTCCTTAATCAACAATCGTAGTCACACAATGTTACAAAATAACCAGTATTATTTATAGAATAACAATCAATGTCTTAAGACACCTCATAGCAATCCTGAGAACAATAGTATTAAGTTTAAATTATTCTACATCTGCATGCAACAAAACCTGGCCAAACTCTAATAGAAAATTACAAATCTTGCTAATGCTATTTAATATATTTATCCAGCAGTCTGTGTAATTACATCTAGTAGTACAAAACCTTTTTGTCTTAACCATAGGTGCAGAAGCATGGCGTGTACTATATGCCCTGAAAAAAAAACATAAGTATCAATACCACCATACATTAGTAAAAATATGATTTTGATGAGGCATATTCTGAATTAAATATTTCAAATTAATTCCAAACCAAACGACGCGGACGTTGGCGAAAACCTAAGCCGCTTTGATAGAAGATACTGTATTGGAACGTCCTTATCATCAACCTCTTCCTATAAGAATTAATAATATAATATAATATTCCGGGACATCTCACACACGGCTATCTGATCCGAAGCTAAGCAGAGCTTGTGTTATGGTAACCAGACAACTGATAAACTTACTTATATATTTCTAAATACATACATATTATAGATAAATTACACCCAGACCAGAACAAATGATCGTGCTCATCACACAAACATTTGTCCTGGGTGGGAATCGAACCCACGGCCTCCGGTATAGCAGTCAGGGTCACTAACCACTAGACCAACAGGCCCGTCCAAAGAAAGGCATTTTTCATTTAAATTCTTTGTGCAATAGTGGTGCGATTCCACGGTATTACCACACATTCTATGAGTCTTTGATTTTTTAGAAAATTGTAATGATCGAGGCTATAATAATGAGACCAATGATGATAATACTGATTAGTTATTAATGTTTTTACTTGGCTACTTTTTATATTTTGACTGATTGTAATTGTGATTTCTATGAGTACTTTGTTCCTAATAAATATTATAATTTTAATACATTTTATGAGTTTTCTTTAATTATTCTCTCGAAGATACCGATAGCAAAATTATTTTACATACTCAGCTTTTAATGATTACGAAAATATGACTACCAAAAATTTCCTATAAAATACGGGTTACATTACTTTACCTTCTTATGGTTATTTGTAATTTTACCATAATAAGTCGGTAACTGAAGATTACAATATCTCTCTGTAATGAAAAAACACGTTGAATAATCCAGTAAAGCACTATTATGCCTAAGATTTTTAAGAAAGTTACAATAATAATTCGGTAAGTAAACATTACTGGAATAATATTGATAAGTCAGGATCGTAAGATATCAGTACCCTAAAAATTGTTTGAAACCATTTTCGGTAATATGTATTTTGGTGAATAACTAATTCTGTGTATATCTAATAGTTACACTTAATACTTTAAACTGTTCGGGTAAAAATTAGCTTTTCCGCCATATAACAATGTTTTCATTATTCCCCTTTGTTAAAGAGATATACTCGAAAAACACTAAATCATTTTTCCTGTAAAATTTGATTTTTGCGATTACCGGTTTATTCCCCGGGGACGTCGACATGGAAACCTCAATACCCCTCAGAAATTATTCCAGCCAAGTTGCGAACGCAGCTAGTCACTATATATTTTAGGGTTCATGTATCTAATCTGACGACTGAAAACCTAGTTTAACTTCGTCACTGAAAATTTAAACAAAAGAGTGCGCGTTGGCTTCACGTGAACCTGAGAGAATCCGTCTCTTCTAAAACTACGAACACGTTTCTAAGTAGGTATCCTCGCTGTGACTTATAAATAATATTATACTGACATATTCACTCAAACATTTGTCTTATATCAAGTCAAGAAATCATATGTAAACTGCTAAGAAAATTTCGTCTGAAATTAGACCTCTGAATATTGTATTGAAAATTGTTTATGTGATCATTAACCTTTTCACTTGAAATCGTGAATCGGAAATATATAAAATATTTATAAGACATCCCGAAAGGACGACCGTAAAAATCGCACTGATCTATATTTTTACTACAAAGTAATAACAAAATGTAACTTTTATTTGATTGTCAACTGTTTACTTTTGTATAGATAGAACTTCTCACAGTATATTTGAGTATATAGTTTAATAACATATATAAATCCCACGTTAATTTTGCCCAGTCCCACTGCTGCACACAGGCCTCTTCCAATATAAAGAAGGAACGAGCATTGATCACCACGATTGCTCATTGCGATTTGGCGATTTCCAATCAGAATATTTTGAATCCAGATTTAAATATATTTAGTGCAATAACGTAAATAAAAAAAATATAAAATTAAAATTATAATTAAATTAAACAATACTTATATTAAGTCGTGTAATGACAAAGTTCAAGTTAAATTATCATGTCTCACATAAGAAAGGCCGTGTCACAGAGTTGATGGGTTATAGTAGTAATTATAGTTATAGTTATGCGACGACGTAGATATCTAATTACTGGTGATCGACGCGGGAACTACGAGGAACATCGACAGCTGTGAGCGAATACATTCTGTAATACCTGTAATACAAAGCGCTGGCGTTTATTACCCCGTTTGGTACTTCCATGTACAATTTATTATTATAACATTTTTCCGTGAGACCTCATAGTTATTTACATTTATGAACGGATCGATTGCGTGTCTGCATTTATAAAGTTCTGAATATTAATCAGCACTCATCAATTACATTTTTGTTTTTCATTGGAACTCGTTTTTGACAATGTACGGAAGAAAATAATTACAGGCTGTACCAGGAATTAATTCTTATGATGTCTACGAAATACGTTATTTACAACCTATTTTTGTGTAGTAATTACTATAAGAAAAAAACATAAAAAGAAAATGTGACAATAATACTGAAATATCATCAGTCAGACACTAAAAACCTTCTTTAAACTTTATTTTATTTTTTATTTTATTTAATAAATTCACCAACATTAAATTACACTATATTAAAACATACTTAAACAAAACAGATTAAAGACTAGTGTATCAAATAATTAAAGGTACCTACAACATTTAAATTCAAATTAATATACTCTCTCATAGATGTTAATACAGTAGCATGTTTAGTAAACATTGTTTACTAAGTACACATCTTTACATTTTTAGGTACCAACATTAATTATAACTATATTCAAGCTTGATAGTTTCTCGATTGCTTGTTCGTTCCAATATCGGAATATTCATCGATAAGTTGACATTTACTGGGAGTTGAGATGTCAGGCAGATCGATGCTCTAAACTTAAACAATATTCAAGAGTTCCAACTAAGTGACCCTACCCCCGAACATAGAAGTTATCCTGCATAACTTGGAAACTAACAAGGGGAAGCTAGTCTAGACTGAATTCTGTCTGAAATTGGATTTTGGTTGAAATCAAGTATTAGGGACCAAGCTTTGTGGGATTCCTATCATCGTATCAATATTCCTTCTCAATTCGAATGTGGGCTCGTTGGATTTGTTTTCAGATTTCACAAAAACGTCGTAATGTTTTTAGTTTTTTTTTTATTTATTTTAATTTAGTCACAAAGTTAATTTGCTACGGAAAAAGTACCTATTAGATGTAAATAGGCCACATTTGTACCTTATGAAGTAAATTAATCATCATTTTTTTACCTTATTATGGCATTAACCAGTCTATCAAAGTTTATAACTAAATCATGCTTTCTTCTTTACAAAACAAGTCAAGGGATTGGTTCATAATAGTTTATAGACCTTCCTATACATAATTACATGTATGTAACTTGTACTGAACTTAATAATTACATATGATTATTCCACTCTACTAGTAGTAGGGACTCAACTGTTGTTAAGCTTTATAATATTACATATTAGTTCGTGACAGTTTCGGTAACTTGAACAAAAATGTTATAAAACTTTTCAGATTAAATACAGAAAGTTTGGTAATATCCTCTGTCCAAGCACGGAAGCTAATATTATACACATATATAACTCGGTACACGTGTATGTATAGATCGGTGGATTTGACCTTTTTTTTAGCTGTTTAGATGAACACATAAGGTGTCGGTAACTATTTACATAGGTACTTGATCAATTTGGCTCTAAATTGCGAAAATTTTATAGTACAGTTGTATTTTTGAATTTTATAGTTATATTTAGTTCGAGAGTATTTTAAAATCAAAGAATTTTGACGTACATATTTAAATTGATATAATTAATATCAAAAATTAAAATAACCAAATTAAGAGCATTTCATACCGATTAAAGGAAAATTTACTTTTAATTCAGTATTATAAGAGAGAGAGAGGAGTGGCAAGAAAAATCCTCTCTTTTTAAACTATGAGTATGTAATGTAGGTATAAGGTTATTAGTACTGAGTGCCATGTCCTAATGTTTGTAAAATAAAATATCTATCTTTGTTTAAGAGCTTTTCACGGTCCAACAATTTTTCAAGACAATTTATATGCTAATGCATTAAAATACAATGTTATCTAAATACGTACATAATTAATATTAGCGCTATTTGTGGTATTTCCTTATACCAATTAAACAAAAGATACTGTTTTATCGTAACCTTGTGGTTATTAATTATCAACCGACAGCTCCGGTTTCTCCTCGGTCCCTCTGACCCTAACTGAACTTCATCGATCATGGGACCCGTGGAACGATCACGGTTAAAATAATAATAAATATTAATGAATAATAATATAATATTATTTGTTTTACCTACCTATTCATTTAAAGAATTTAGGAGACCCCAACTGAGCTTAATCGATCATGGGACTTATAGAACGATCATGGCTGAAATTATTATTTTTATTTTTTTAATTAATATATTGTTTTGAATTAGATGGCAGCAGTATGATGGACGCCATTGACAAGAGACGTAGGAGAGTGGCGTAAAAAAGGGAGGCCTATGCCCAACAGTGGTTTATACAGGGCTGAAGATTAAATAAGATTCATCATCACCATCACCGGCTATAGCAGTCCACTGCAGGACTTAGGCCTCTCCAATTGCAAGCCACTTAGTACTATCCTCGGCTTCTCGCATCGCTTAAATAAGATTAATTAAGATATTTTATTAACTTAAATCTAATATAGCAACAAACACTTACTATAATAATACTAAAATTAAAACTTATTTAAATTAAATATGAGTATTTACCGTATCAATTCACATAGGTACTACATATAATGACATTATGTTAGTCACCTCAGTGGAAAATTTAGACGCTTAAGTTTTCACTTTCGTTCCTGATATTGAAGTCTAATATTAATTTGTTGTTTTAGGTTTAACGAAGCATGTCATGGCATTTAGTTTTTTCTACTACTACAGTTTGAAAAAATATTTTATTACACGTCTATATTTGTTATGATGTTCCACAATCAAGATTTTAGTGATCATAGTGGAAAAATATTGTCAATTAAAGTTTTTGCAACAATTATAAAAATAGGTTTACTGTATAAATACGAAAACATATTTTGTTAACTTAAAGTTTAGTTTATTTTTAGATTGGAATAAAAACACATCTTAGCATAAAGTTTTTACGACTACAGTTGGCATTTTTTTTACTAGTCTTCGTTTACTTAACGCTTATACTAAATTACTAGCTAAAAACTAATTAACTTGTTCACACGACTTCTCGTAGGTACCCACCTAGAGTCGCAAAAAATTCATGAATGTTTTGCGACTATAGGTGGATATAAAGTCGCAAAGCTCATACTACTAATATTACTGGATAACATCATAAAATAATATCTTTTATTCGGTGAACGTTTGTAAAAATATGTAAATTGAACGTTCAAATAACCTTATAAGTTAACAGGTAATGCCAGTGGATGCAAGCCAAACATATGATGTTTCAAAGAAACGTTCATAGAACAAGAGTACGTACTCTTCCGCACGGTTTAACAATTGAGCTCCACTTGGGATAGACAATTTGTAGTTCAATCGCTACTCTGATAGGTATATGGATATGATAGACTTCTGAACTGTTAGACGGGAGTATCGACCGGGTGGGAGATTCACTTTTTAACCGACTTCAAGAAGAGTGGGTTCTCAATTCGTCCGTATGTTTTTTGTGCGTCTGTTGCGCGTATATTTACCGCAATTGTAAATCGATTAATTTTTTGTTTCGATTGTTATTCGGTATGGTATTTCATCAAAATCAACCCAATAGTTTTTTCATTCATGCCCAATCAATTGTAGCATTCATTTTTAATTGAAGTCTTGTAAAATTGGTTTTCACTAAAAACTACAAATACATACTAGAAAAGATATTATTAAAGAGGAATTTCATATCATTTAATATTCTATTTTGTAAAACAGACAGATTACTTTCTGCGAGTGCTACGAGATTTTCTCTGAGCGGTCGACGACGCGACGGTGCGGGCGAAATCTAGTAACATAAGAACCAATCTCAATTCACGATCGCTACCCTTCGGACAAATTTGATCTTTTGTAGCCTTTGCTTTACTCTCTGCATATTTTATGCACTACGTTCCCTTCAGCATAAAACTAAATAAAATAAAACTAGGAAATCGACAGCCTAAGATTATCGTTTTGGTTACTGCCTACTTTTTTGTTCACCCATACTTAACAAGCAGTTGTACAAAGAACGGTAAAATTAGCTGCTCATTCATAAGATCTTAATATATACAGGTTCCTTAGTATTGAAGACCTGAAGATGGAAAACGAGTTAAATGTGCGTTAATTAAGACTGAGATGTGATTGCTCTTTATAAATCGCGAAATCTGTATTAAAAATAGTGATTTATGTAAATGTTATTTAATTGCATTTCGTTTTCGTCTCCCTTAATTAAAATGACGCAATCGTCGATGATGTGTGTAACTTTGTACTCTTGTCGACAAAATAATGTTTATTGAGCGGAATTCTCATTGTCCCCACTGAATATTTATTTTGTGAAATCATTCCGTCACTCCTTTTGAAGTATCAAAAAGTGCGATACATTTGCATCGATAGATGTTCAGTTGTATTTGTGCTCTTGCTTGCGTGCGTCTGTGTACCCACGTGAGGACAGTTGCATGCAGGTGTTCAAAATCCTGAACATTTTTTTGTGTACTTACGTACTAAACTTACCAAATTAAATTTATAGGAAAAAATATATTTTTCTTATTTTATATTTTTAGATAGTCCATAAGCCGATCGTTATTCAATAATTATGGCATTCGATAAAGAAAGGAACGGTCTTTTATATTAAAATACTTTCAAACGACTCGTGTTATGTACTCAAAAAGATCGAAGGCAAACGAACTCAAACCTATTTTAAAATAATGGGGTGACGTTGTATACACATTTCCAAAGGGAATGATGAATATACATTAATTCAATTTCACTCCGATAACGTTTTTCAAACCTTTGAATCAAGGAAGCCTTCGTTTTCTGTTCAATGCCAATTTCAGTTTTCAATTTCAGTTCAAGTTAATAAAGTTAACGTTACATAGGTTTATATAGTTACGTAAAATAACTTATTATAGTACTAACGTACAGTTCTATTTCATCGGAAATTATTTTTACTATTCTTTATAAATTGCAAGAAGAAAGAGGAGGACTTTGTCCAGCAGTGGGACCTAAGGGTGCGTCCAGATCTGACGACACGAGCAGCTCGCGAGCCGCTCGCGACCAGGCCGCGAACGTATTAGTGTCAATAACGCCGTCCGCCAGAAGTGCGCGCGCCGCCCGCGACCTACTCGTGTAATGCTCGTTCGTCAGATCTGGACGCACCCTAAGATAGACTAAAAAATAAAATGTGCATCATATTCGGTTACACAAGAATTCACTTTACCATTACCACAGACACATAAATTGTGGTATTTTCCAGATCATTTCCCTAATAAAGCAGACAGTCGCAATCATGTCAAGACCAACTAGTGCTAGCCATTAAGCTTGACTCCGTAAGCAGAACTTGATCACGGATTAACTTTTCCGCTCAAGAGTAAACACTAATCTCCTAAGCAAATTCCTTAGTTTGTAATCCACTTTCAACCCCACTATTAAATACAATCAAGGAACTGCAGTTTCATATTATTAAACTGGTTTAAGCAAAAGCACTTAAGCTTTAAACTAGGGTTTTAATATTTACGTTCTAGAGTTATAATATGCTGGTTATAAACCTTATTTTGCTAATGTAATAAAAGTCTCGTATGAAGTATTTGTGTATTTTTCTTCTTCCCTCATTTTGTTGTTACAGTATTTTTGACGTAGCTGACAATCTTCGTATTTATAACCTAAAACGTAAATAACAATAAGATTTGTAATAAACAGTCTAAGCCCTTCTATCTGAGTAATTGTACCGTTTTAAATGACCTCTTTTAGTATTAGAGTACCTTTCAGAAGGAGGTCAAGTTGTATCTCCGGTTCCACTTGATCGATTTTCATCAAACACCGACTAAATCAGTACGCGCCTACGTGATGTGAGACTAACCAAACAAAAATATAAAACGAACCGTATTTATTTTGCCGACCTTTAAATAGAAGATGAAATTAATGTTTATTTGCTTACAGTACCTACTACCTATAGTTTATTGAGGCATATTCCGTGATGCTTAGAAAATGCGCTAAGCTGAACGCTCAAGTTTATAAATTTAATTGATTTCAATAACATCGCGCTCTAGTGCAGTAAGTACCAATAACTAGATGTGCGCACAAGCATCGCTGGTTTTAGCGCCTTGGGCTTCGTTCATTGCTGTGTACATGTGTGTTACGTCGGAGATGGATCGAACAACAAGCGACGTCGTGACTCGACACGTCAGCAAACAATTTATGATCTCCGGAGCAATTATGTTCGAGAATCTTCAGACTTCATGTTGTTTATTTGAAGCTGTTGTGTCGGAGGAAAACTTTTACCAGTTTATAAACATTTTCTGTTTTGGTAAAAACTAAATTTGGGGTTCAAGTATTTGATAACTTTTGTATATTTTTAACATTTCGGCATAGTTTTTCTGCTCTTACACAAAAATAACAAGGTTACAAAAAATAACTTAGAACGTACCCAACGTACACACGTGATTCTGACTAAAATCTTCGTTTTGATCAAATTAATTTTTCAAATTCACGGTATTTTACATTAATTACATTAAAGATACCCTACCAAATTCGTTTTACAGAAATATAAAAATCATACTTATAACTTATTTTTGTCAAATAATTAAATCAATAAACTACCGACGGGCGTCCTACAAACATTATCTTAAAAATCTGTCCAAGTTATGTAAGAATCAGAAAATTTAGTGTCGTAAAAGAAAATGCGACTACGGTTTATGTCTGTAAATTTTACGACTAAGACCCGCCAAATTGCAGTAGGCTCCGTCTTCATACACGACTTATCCACAGACCGTACAATAATATAAGCGATAATGTTTACATCTACTCGTGTCTTTTTATCATTAATAAAACATTGGGTAACGGTCCCTCAGGATTGTCTGTATAAAGTAATAAAGACCTTTTGTTTGACGTCGGCTACATCAAAACATGAAACATATCGGTGTAAGCGTTTCCGCTTACTTCCAATAGTAAGCTTTTAACTGTTGGTGGATACTAAGAGCTAGCACTCGTGATCACTGTACGTTAAGTAAACTGTAAGCTATTCATTTGTGTTTATATATTTTACAATTTCGTTACAACATGTCGTAAAAATCAGAAAATTTAGTGTCGTAAAAGAAAATGCGACTACGGTTTAATGTTAAAAAATAAGATGTTCGAAAACCAACAAAAAGTGATTTAGATTAATAATGTGTTGTAAGTTGCTGCGATAACATATTATATGAGGACTAAAAAATGCTATGTTATAGAATTATTGATTGATTACTATTTTTATTACACTCAAAATCTCGACAACATTCTCCTAAAAATACTTTTAGGGAGTTGTTTGCCTCATCTTGTGTTGTACGTCATTGTTCATGGGAAGCAAGTTTGTAACCTCGCTCCAGTGTAACAATGCGGTGACAAAGTAAATAATCGTAGCATCGCGAGTGACGTGTCCTCAAACCCCGCATCCACACAACGTACTGAGTAAATACTACACAATAAATACGGATCATACGTTACAAAAACAACGAACCGAGGAATATTACACGAACATGTTATTGGATTTTTATCCAGAATCAAACGCTTATTCAATGACGAGTGAAACAAAGGTGAATCTCCGCTTTCAGTAAGTTACTTAAGTTGGAAAACAATAAAACAGACAAATCATATTGTTTGTTGAATAAAAATAAAATTCGTTTTATTTTACCAAAAAACGCAGTGGTAATACGATAAAAAAAACGTTTTTTTTTTTCAAACATTTGAATATAAAAATAATATGCATTCCGTCGTTCAGAAGACATTAAAAATATAATACTCGGCAAAGGGCAAAGGGTCTCGTTTTTGAAGCTGCCTTGCCTTTGTAACAAGTTGGATGTGCCTTTTACTATCCGGTAAGAAAACGTGTCGTTAGTATATCTATTCACTGACATATAACTTTAACGAGTCTCGCTATGAAATTCAGGTTATTCTTTAATCTTCTGTGTGACGATGAATTATATGTGAGCAGTAGCTAAAATACTTTGATAGAACACCTTTTTTATTCTTTGTTCTTTGTACTGTTTAAGACAGTTAAAATTAAGATATGAATGAGACGTTTTTGGTGTGTTTTGAATGTAAAGAGTTGTAAAAAGAAAATACATCTTCTTCTTTAGATATAAAATTCTCGTGTCACAATGTTAGTTACCATACTCCTCCGAAACGGCTTGACCGATTTTTATGAAATTTTATATGCATATTCAGTAGGTCTGAGAATCGGCTACTATCTATTTTTCATACCCCTAAGTGGTAGTAGGTAGGTAGTAGGCAGGTGCTAGGTAGAAAAAATTGCATTACAACGCATCCGCAACACGCCGGGTACAGCTAGTATTTTATAAAAACATCTAAACTGTGTTCTAAGTTTAATCATAGCAAGGGGTATAATAATAGGTAGTAGTATGTTAGTTAAACTGCGTATCATTGAAACATAGAAAATTAAAACACGTTTGTATTGCATATACAATGTCGACAGATTAGTTATAATTTGATGACTTTCTTGACAATGCTGCTTGCTTTTATTTGGTTCGTTTAAAACCTTGGTTAAAACAGTAGATAGGTATATCAAAATGATTTCGTTACAATCTTTCCCAAAAATCAGTTCAGGATGAAAATCTCAGAGTTCAGTTTGAAGCTGTCAGTATGCAACAGCAATTATTTATTGCGGGCTGCCGAGAATGTCCCACGGCGCTATATTTCCGCTTAACTTCCAAATGATTTATTCTCATATGTCTGAATAACAGAACTGTTAAAGTTTTTCTTTCAAGCTTTTTCTAGTGCATTATTTATCGGATTTAAGGAACTCTTCAAAACTATTTATATGGAAACTTTACACATTACAATGAGTCTACATATTGTCAACAATATGAACAACATTTAAAACTTTTAGGTTTTCAAACTTGTGCATTCAAATTAAAACTTGATTGTGAAATTGTAAAAATAAAGTTTCATTCTATGAGTTAAAAGTGCTAAAACAGAAGATATCACTAAACAAATCTGTACCGTTCAAAAGTGTCAGATTGTTTCTGTTATTTTCAAACTAGCGAAATCAAAGCACTTTTACGCGAGTTACGATGACAGTAATTGTATTACCTGTGTGATTGTGACGTGGCTGGACGAAGTTTTACATCGAAAATTTTGCAGGCGAAATATTAATATTTGTACTGTAATGTCATACAGTAAGATTGTGAATGCATTGTATTTTACGTATATTTGTTAATTTTCATCAACATCAGATCACAATACAAAGTTTTGTGATCGAATGTAGATGTTTTTATTGAGAGATATAAATATCTGAAATTTCATGTAAAGCCTTTACATAATATGTTAAAACCACTAACTTTGGCAAGCGGCTTCGCTCATGATGTGCCTTTGTCGTTTCTTAGAACTAAAGCTAACTCCATATCAAGTTTCATGACAATCACTTGAGCGGCTTAACCGTGAAAAGACCAGAGTTACTTTCGAAAAACAAAATATTATTATAGAACTATTTATTTTCATTTATGAAGGAATTAACTTTTAGTTTTTTAATAAATAAGAGCTTCAAAGGCATCCTCCATAGTAAACTGCATAAGTGTATTTATACTAAAACAATAACAAAAACTCAAATAATTAGTTAAAATATGAAGGTAGAACGAGCAACATCTACTGTCAAGACGAACGCCATCTCAGTCTGCCCGTGACCATGATACCTGCAAAGGTGTCGAAACGTCGGGACTTAAAAATCTAAATACAAACCGCGATAAAATCCGTAAAAGTAGTTTTATTTCAATATACTAAAACAAGTTAATGTTAAATACACGTTGTGCATAAAATACTTAGTTCAAGACTTCTATTATCCGTTTGTATCCATCTTCATTCCATATTCCATTTGTATCGTCTTTCTTTACTTTATATACAACGCAAAATACGGTTTAGTGCCTTTTAGTGAAAACGTCAGGTCCTTGTTTATTTTCGAAAAGATTTTCCTTAACTAAAACATTAAACTTTAACATAACAATTTTATAAATTTTAATGGGAAATAAACCACTTAATGTGTTAATACCGTAGTTTACTTTCTATCAGTAAATTCTACCCTAGGCTTTTAATTATAGGGAGTTAATTAACGAAACATGTTTTTCCACGGGACCCTTATACTCGTAAGTATATCTATTGAATGGTTCTCGGAATGAAGGAGTAATTACAGTTATTTTCTCGCTGTATGAAATGAAGCAATGTATAATTAATTGGCACCCTTTATGTAGACAATACTTAATGTTCTCACCTCTATTTTACCACCTCCTTTAGTTTACATTAAACTTATTTTGTTGTACAATAACTAGTTAACTTATGAATACTGATCACTAATTTATTCTTGCTCATCATGCTTACATAACTTCACTATTACTTAAAGGTCTGATGTTAAAGAACTCACTTTGTAGTTTTAGTTCGCTTTTCGAATTTTAAGTTACTAGGTACTTGTAAAAGTATTTAGTAAACTTTTAATAACAAAATATAATTATTAAACTTAAAATATTTACAGTAATAAAAAAGTAAGCCTACACAATAAATAAGAAAAATTATAAACTAAATAAAACTAAGAACTAAAATAAGGCATCAAAAAAATCTACCTAGGTTAGCGAATAAACATTGCCATACAACGTGGCAATGCTGCCAGCCTTTTGGGCACACTCCCAGTCGACAGCGATGTGGATGAATTTCTTGTAAAAGTAACTTAAAAATAAATATTATAAGGTCACATTTAGGTAAAACACTAAAAGGAAGATGATACGCACATTTTTTATAATAGTTGAAGAAACCAAGTAGGATTTATAAATAAATTCTACCTACTTCGTTTAGCAGTCAGAAGTTTTTGATTTAGATCTTATTTAAATTACTACGACCTACAATTTTATGGAGGCACGAAACAAAATATTTGTACAATGATTGAAAATTCTCCACCAAATACAAGTATTAATTTATAATGTAATTCAGTGATGGAAACTTAATCAACAAACAAATACACAAGCGATTGATGTTAATGTTTAGGTATTAAAAAGGTAATTAAAATATAAGCGGATCTCAGCGGCTTTAAGTAGCGACTTGCGTTATATTTTTTGTGATTAAAGACTTTCAAGATTGACAATCTGCCGACGGTTTGTACTTTGACATCGAAGCAGCTTTTGTTTCTACTGCACTGCACAGTGCACAAGCTCTCCAGGGGCCCGAGTCCGCTACTTTAAGTCAGTGAGTGGCGGGTTAATAAACGTTCCAGTGTACTGGTTTTTCTGCGTAATTTTCGTATTCAGGTAATTCTAGTTTAATAATAATATTTAATTTATTCCTCCGCACAAAATAGACTTATCTTCTAAGAAATTAATGACAAATGTACACCTACTTGCCACTGTTGTCATTGTAGGATGGCAAGGGACTGTTCTTATCTGAATACGAAAATTAGGCACAATAACAAGTACACTGGAACGTTTATTAACCCGCCACTCACTGACTAAAAATAGCGGACTCGGGCCCCCGGTAATTATTTAATTTCAACTACATATTACTAAGAAAAACTTGGAGTACATAATAATATAGCATGAACAACGTTTCTACTGTCGGTGTTTGATCCGGAACAACAAACAAAGGTTACATATGAGAACCTACTACGATATCAAATAAGGTACATCATTTAGAAAAACATCTTTTACCATCAAAAAAATAATTACATAATTCAATTAAACATTTGAGTGGTGTATATTTCAAATTGAATTACTTTAATTACTTTTTTCTGCCGAGTACCCTAGTACATACATATACGTACATTTTCATTCAGCCACAATGTAGGTAGTAAACAAAAGAAAGCTTAGCCTGGATTTATATCTACGCTATTTTTACGAGAGCGAGAAATGTCTGTACAAAGAATGCATCAGCTTTTATAATGCTCTTCTCACGAGGGAGTTCCGAGTTATATGTCTGCTCCGTCTAAAGGCTATTTCACTTGAACGAAGAGGCTAAAAAGTAAGAGTAGCTACACTACAAAATAACAAACAACGACGGGTAAAATGGGTAGGTTAAGTACATAACAAAATCTTCAGATCCGCCGTCTCCGCTGTTATTATTTTGAGAAAGCTCTGAACCCAACCTTTATAAGCATTACCTCTGCTCTTTTTACTTTTTCCAATCTGTTTCATCGTTGTTCACGCATCATTTCTCGCCGGCGACCAATATCAACATATTAAACATTACTGTTAATGCTAGAGCAAGTTTATCTCATAAAAATGTCTCGTGACTGCGAAAAGTGGGCAAGTTCAGGAAACTTCTACGGCTGGATGTGAGTCACAATTTATGACTTACAGTTTATCTATTAACGCTTAAGTTTCTCTATTCGCACATTAAGGGGTTAAGGACCTGTGCTCCGAATTAATTTAACTAAGATATTTTGTGGCCTTAAAGTAACGAATTTATACTTATATTTAATGCATGTAGTTATTACTGGCCGGAATATAACGAAACCGCTAACTATATTAGTTTAACGCACGTAATGTACGTAATAAGCCACGAGAAATAGGAACATACCCTGATACTTAAGTAAGAGCAGAATTCCAATATTTAAATAAACTTGAATTAATTTTGTAACATAGCAGAAACTTTATCATACCGGAGAACATAAATTAAATTGAAAGCGGGAGGCGCTTAGCTGATCGCTTCTGCAAATTATGAAGATATTTTTTCCTTTCATACAAACTGCACTCAGGTTGGATGTAGGGGGTATGGTAACAGGATGGTAACCATGGTAACTGGCACATCGCCATACTTATCAGGCGTTTCTTCGCAGTCCACGCATCTCACAGTCGGGTCACGTCCACTAAATCTATATTTCGAAGCATGAATGTAAGCAAGTTTTAAGAACATCTGCCTGCCTTGTCTTCCTTTGCAAAATTGAAATGATATTAAACCAGTTTATACTTCGAGCGGGATACACGCATAAAACATAACAATATAAGAGACGTAAGAACGTGATTGTATTGAACAAATGTAACATTTTTATTCAGTGTTATTCCCAGCCTCGTGCAAATACAATCAGTTGTGCTCAACATGTAAGGAATTTGTTTAAAGTTTTTAGCTCGTTTTCTTATACGTTCCTTTATGGTCCCTTGAGCCTTCCGTGTCGCACTTGTGCATGACTTTCAATTGAAAATAGATTTATTCGCCGTAATCCCATTTTATAAACACTTTTAAATTCGATTTCGCTGGCGTAGGTAGGTACCTGAAATATCATTTATAGCAAGATTTGCGAGATTGGCCTAGCTACTTAGGGGAAATATAACTATGTAAGTTTAATATGTAAAATATATCCTTACTAATATTATAAATGCGAAAGTTTGTTTGGATGTTTGTTACTCTTTCACGTAAAAACTACTGAATGGATTTTAATGAAACTTTACATTTGTGTAGCTTATACATCGGAATAACACATAGGCTATAATTTATAAAGATAGTGTATGAATAGGCATTCACGCGGGTGAAACCGCGGGGCACACCTAGTATTTATATATGTTTTTGTTTAGTAGTTGTCACTGCCTAAAGTAGCTAATTGCACAGCAAAATGTTAAAGCCCGCATTTTAAGACTGGGGAACTAAATAGGCAATTAGCCTGAGAGTTCTCATTATTGGTAAGAATATCTGTGTAAGTATAAAAAGCGGCACAATCTTTAGTTCTGTCGTTTAAAAAAGAAACAATAATGCGCCTCGTTAACGATTACTGCGGACAGAGATATTACTCCGTAAATGTTTATTTCATTCTTATCTTGGTTAAGTATTTAAGTAAGGGCCAATTATTGTTTTGCGATTTACTAATAAGCTGCTTATAATAGAACAAAATTTTCCTTCCATGAAGTTAAAATCAATTTCCAATTCAACAACGAATTACGGTGGTTTTTGGATATTCCAACCCGATCATAATGTTACCGATTTGTGATATATCACTTGTACATTCATGAGATATGAGTAAAAAGCCGAAAAATTGAACTTAAGGTCATTATCGTAAAACGTAAATATCTAACCAGACACAGTGAAAAACTTGACCAATAAATGATTTAAGAAAATTCGTATTTGAGTTTATGGCACGAAATTCTGATAATTTAATAGGTATATCGTTCATAAAGTGAAATCCCGTCGAGCACATCCGTAAATTACCTTAGACCACTTCACTTGAGATATTTGATCGAACGAGTGTTGGAGTGCTAATCTTGTCTGATGTCAATATGCCAAGCGTAAAAGAATCGGTTATCTCGTACCTACAGAGCTACCGGCAATTTATCGATCCTGTTATGCCAAAGACGCAATTTTTAACCCGTTTTTATTTCACTCATTGTATTGATGTCCTCCCAAATGAATTTGGGTCACGGCAGCCTATCTAGTTGAACTACTACCTCATTCTCGAATCAGTACCTGTACTACAAGCTTATAGAGCAGCACTGTTACTGTTGTGAAGCGAGATGCCGCTACTCGCAGTGTAATGCGCCATCTCGCTTTTACAAAGGCAATATTCCTGCTTTAAGAGCTCATAGTAAACGCGCTGCACTTGGTACTCACTATTTCGTACTTGCTGTGAATTATCAGAAAGTTTTAGTGTTTATGACGACCTTAGAATTTGTAAGATATGTGACACACTAATAGGTTTAAAAAATACTTTTCAATCGGTTTAACTCTCTTTAATCTTTAGCTTAACAGCCGCAAAAAAAAAAAGATTTCTTTATTTAAAAATTAAATATTTTGCTACGACCTTTTAGCTCGCAATTTATTAAAAGAACATTCTAATGAAAATAACTCACAAAGTAAATTCTTGAATTAACCTTCTAAAAATAAAGTCGAGCCGCTATTGCTGTTAAAAGGCATTGCAACGAGCAAGATTACCTAACGTAATAACTAACACAATAAATAACGTAGCTTAGGTTTTATTCTACACATCTATTGAAATAGCATTTCATAAGAATCACACAAAACGTTAGTAAACTATAATATGATAATCTGTTCTCGCACTTCTGTGTAACACACGCGGGTACACAACGTAAAACCAATCCTCCTTGTCATTACATTGGAAATTGACCTATCACAATTTGTGCAAATTGTGTGTCGTTCCCAGAACTGCAGCGTTTTGTCTGTTGACAGCTGCTTTAACATAATTTTCATTAGTTGCAGCAAAACATCGTACGTAAAACGTATTGTGTTTGTAGCTTTATGAATTCATCCATTTAGAATTCCGTGACTAGTTTTAGTTGATGCAATCAAATAAGCTGAATATCAATGTTTCGGCAATTATGTGATAATTGTATTAGCACAATATGATAGACATTTATTAATTGCATATTTCGATTTATAGCACTGCGTTTTCGAAATTAATATTTTTGGTGTTTTGCCACTTTGTGAAATATTTCAATATAGTTTTAATGTTTATCACAATCAATTATTCTCTTGGATGGTTTAATCTCTGTTAATTGACAAATGATTTAAATTACAATAACTGAAACCGTTTAACTATAATATCTATTAACATGACATAACATTTAACAAGAGTATTGAAGCACGCCCCTTAAAACGTTACCGCTCGCAGTTCGAGGGCCGTCTATCGGACAAGAAGTTGTTTTCTATTCACGCCGCAAGGGAAATAACAACCGACGCGATTTCAGAAAATTATCACACATCTGGCGAAGCGAGGCTAGGCGGAGGCGGCGGCGCAAGCGGAGGCGGCGGCGGCAGTGGAGGCGTTACTCTAACAATACTCACGAGAACCTTACACTATATTCAATTCATTTACCCGTCCTCTCATACCCCCTCAGGTTGTGTGCAGCTTCCGCTCCGGAACACAGCTCAATTACTACGGTTAGGAAGCTCCCTTTGGTCAACGCTTGTCGCAATCACTCATTAGCATAATATGCTCAAAGCCAAGTCCTGTTTCACTGTATAAACTACCAGTGAATCAATGTTTGAGTTCCGTAAACTTACTCAGATACGAGTATTAGTAACTCAAACTAGAATATTAGAGCTTAAGTAACGCTTGATTAAACTCTTTAGAAGTCGATGAAATCCTTACTTACACGTTTGATCCATTGGCCTGCACTTTCATGCACTCCTTTGAATGATACGTCGGTATTGACAAGTGTCCTATTTATATGGTAATAGTTCAATGATGAAAAGCAATTTTCAACATGAATTAATGACACGATTTTTTATAAAATTATTATACAAATTTACTTATAATAAGTCAAGTAGGTACCTTATGACAATGCTCTGTGGTTTTTTGCAATCAGCATTAATTTATTAAACATGCCGGTTTATTCTAACAAACTTAAAACAAACTTAGTCAATACAAAACAGATTTACAAGTTTAGGAATGTCACTTATTTTTTTAAATTATTTATAACCTTAATAAATTATTCAAAGCATTCTCCTTGAACGTGTTTCTTACGGTTCATTGTGAATAGAAGGTACAAAAAGTTAAGTATTTTTATATTAAACAAATAAGCAGATCCGACGAAAACCACACTTTAATTAACATCACTTAATTTAACACAAGCTACGTAAAATTACAAACATTTTAAAAGAGATTTAACGTTAAATATTAAAAAAGGTTAGGTATAATTAAGTAGACCTTGTTTTCGATTTTTTCGAGTTTACTTTAATAATGCTCGTTCTGTTCACGCAGCAAGAGTAACTGAACAAGATATCATCAAATATTAGGTAAGTAAGGTTTGACGACGTCTAAAATTACATTACAATAGCAGTTGATTGTCCTATTCCTTCTATGATTAAAGAACCTAAACACTTTTTGTTTTTGTAATCATAGGCGATATTTATGTTTTGTCTAACAGCCGCTACAAGATATACCTCAAAAAAAAAAGAGATAGCATGAGAGATAAAATTGTGTATATTATCGTGATTAAAAATAGCTACTAAGAAATACTTTTTACAAAGTTATTGATGATTCGATTTCTTAATTTACTCAAGTTACGTAAACATCGAGATTACTGGTGATTAACAGACAGCTTTTTTGGAAGAAGGCCAATTTGAAGAAGACATACATCTTAACTTTTGAGACATTTTTTTAAACGGTAACGATATATTTATAGTACAAGATCTTAATACAAGATTGCTAACTATACCAACTAAGTAAGACCTAATTAACCGAAATACTTTGATATTCAAGATAAGTTTACGGAATTCAAGTCTATTGAATTAAGGTAATTAATACCGCGCGATTTATTGGCGGAGGAATCGTTGCATAACAAGACGTCTGGTTGATTAATATAGATCGCGGTTCCCCTTCAAATAGTTGAATGCAACTGCTTCAACGATGCGCCTGAATCTACAAGGTAAGATTTGTAAACAGGTCATACTTCACTCCGTTTATTAGAAGCCTTTATTAAATATTTGAGAGGGTAGTCTTGTTAATATTTAAATTTCTTGTTTATAATATTATGAGTTCCGTACACTTATTTGCATAAAGAGGAGTACGTAGCATCATTAGTACTACAGACATCTTAACGTTGGCGAAATTAAATTTAGCTGCAGCAAATTTGAAGACGGCAATTTTATGCTCTAAAACGGAAGAGAAAATATTATGCTATAGAATTAATTACGTCATTTTTCAATAACGAATAGGTGAGTCTTCCTACTGAAGACATAAAATTATATTTCTAAAAGGAACGCAGTTCAGAAAGTGCATAATAAAAGGTTCGTTTCGTGGAACACATTTTTTATTTATAACCCTTTACGAGAAAACATAGTCTTTGACTATAACGTTTCTTGTTTATTTAATTTGAAAAGCTCTTTCTAATTAAGTAAACAAAGATGAGGTAAATGTTATTTAAGTCTGTGTGCATGTTAGATTACATATGAAACTTTGCTTTGCCACTACTTCAGCATCAGAGAGTTTTGTAGGTAGCTCTTTATTAGTTAAGTTTGTTGTGCAAACTTTTTCTAATCCTAATTGCACCCTTTACAAGTACAACAATTTAACAATTTTAAGGTTAGATTTTTTTAACAGATTCATTGTAGGTATGTGAAATTAGCCAGCTATCACAGTGTTTTATCAGAGTAAACTATCATTAAGATTGAGCATTAGGGAGGAGAGCAAACTTTCTTTCTTTCGATCTTTTTTCATGCAGTACGTCCATTGCCACCCCTCGGTCTGTGACGGTGGCAGACGGCACGTAAAACGTTCTTTCGAAACCGCGCAATCTTGCTTCAATAAATTATGCGATAAACTGTGATTTCCGCTCCCTGCCTCACGAGTAACCCGTACACAAACCTTATGTATTATGAGTAAAACGTGTGGAAAATTGAACATAGCGGTGTTAGGAAATGAAACATGGTGTTAAATTAATAAAATTGAATACCAAAATACATATATGTTTTTGTAATATCTGTACCACATTTTTTCTTTAAAAATTTTATACGCCAAGTTCCGTACCAGCTTACTTACAGGTAGGTATATTGATGGAAAGCTCGTAATTGTCATGTGTGGTTTTAAATTAATAGTGATCACAAAAAGTAACTTGATATTTAAATATATAAATATCAAGTTAATTTTCTTATTTTCTTATAAGTTAAGTTTCTTATTAAATTTTTATTTAATAAGAAACTTAACTTACTAAGTTTGCAACTGCTAATTACACGTGCTAATATGTAAATATTATTATTATTATTATTCATTTATTTGCACATGCCCCTAAATTAGCTTATAAACTAAGCCCCACTAAACCGTATAATGGTTTGTAAATTGTTATGGCATGATTCATGAGTTAGTTAGCAGCCGTATTTATTCCTCTACTTTTCACTCAGTTTCAAGGTGCTTTTAATTTTAACTTGATACTTCCACAAGTTCCTGAGAAATAGTGTCTCGACTCACTGATAAAGAACGAAAAGCTCCTATAAGGCTTCTTTTTATTTCCTTCGGGGTACGAAACCCTTAACATAGAGAGCTTCTATTGTTTATAATTCTATCTCGATACACGACGATAACTACAGTTCTAGTATTACGACACAAACTTGTACATATTAATTTGTACTTTGAACAAACTGAACTTAGTACCTACACGAACTTAGTTATTACGCCTGGAATGCAAACTGAAGCGACGCGACGCCGCGATGGAAACACTGCCGCTGTTTGATGTTTAATCATATTATTTTCTCAGTAGAACCTTCATCTAAAATGAAAATGACAATCTACATTATGCAATGTTTTTCTCACTTATTTGAAACTTGTTTTTAAAGTAGAATACCTGTCTCTTGCATAAAAAGTTTATTTCTATTACACTTTCTTATTACGCTATCATTTACAGCTGAAACTCTTCCAGGCGTCATGGAAATGCTTTCTGGCTTTTAAAAAGTCGAACGTGTTTTATTTTCTTGTTAGTTCGTTGTTCGGTCAGCCGCAAAAGAATTATACACTTGACAACTTTTAATCTTGATTTTCTCTTCGATTCCTGGTTGGTATTGAAAAAGATGTTTTTAAAAAATATATTGAAACAGTTCAAGTCATCTAGATATGTATTTTTCTTTTTGAGTTCTAACCAAAATTTCTTACGTACGTATGTGTTTACATACCTATTTGTGCTCGTGACTTTGCCTACTTCACTTGTTTAAAAATAGACGGTACGTCGAACATGCTGGACATCGGACACAAAAATGTCTTTGATCGCTCGCAATCAAATTTTAATTAAATCCAGCATTATCCAAAGGAAAAATAACGACAAGAGTTTTCCATTCGCCTGCCAAGGGAACCCTTATTAAAAACATGAGAGCGGGTTCAAGACTCAATCTAAGCAATATTTCATTTTTACCATAAAATTGTGTTTCTAACAGAGGAAAAGCTAAGTCGTCCTAACGCCTCGGGCACAGAAACAAACAGGTAAAATGAAATAAAAGTTGAATGTCAGACTTTGTACCGTCGCGTTGTTTTGAACGAAATAAAATGGCAACACTTTCGAATATGTGCAATACTACAAAATTATATACTTATCACGAAAAAATTACACTGAAATGAATTCTGTACTTAATTGCGGCACATCACTACAGTACCTAAGATAACTCTATATATATTTATTTAAAGCAATTCTTAATGCTGTACAAAAATAACAAGAAGAGCACTAGAACTGACTTTCGAAGTAATTATATCAAGTTATTTTAAAAGGATAGTAAACGATATAGATATGAAAAGTTTTTCTACGCACAGAACATGTTACAACATTAAATACTTATTTTTAAATAAATAATAATAACAGCTTTGAAATCTCAAGTAAACATAGTAATTTTATTACCTCGAAATACTTAATTTTTCATATTTCAAACTGATATTTAATTCAAACATAGACAAAATGTCCTACTCTCGAAAATTATATTGACATTTCTCGTCAATTTCGATGAAAAGCAACTCAAACAACCGATTATTTATGCAGCCACGTTATAAGTACATACAAACCATTTAGGAACTCTATGCAAAGCACATTTAATTTAATTAAGTTTGACGGACGAACTTGAGCTATAAACAGAACATATATGCAATGTGAAGTGCATTTAGCGACTAGGTAATGCGCTTCGTCAGTAATTTTCACTTAAATAGATTGTTTTAGCTCCCCTAATCTCGAACGCCACTTAACACGTTCGCGAGGAAAGCTTACAGAGATTTTGTTTAATTATATAGGCAGGTGATTTATTATTTAGGTAATTATTAAATTTTATATACCTAGAATATAATATATCTAGAATATGTATTATCAAGACTCTTATTTTATCCAACGTTACACAATATGTCAAAAATCAAAATATTTTAATTTCAAATAACCTTTATGAGCTCTTTCATAACCTTTTACTGACTCTAGTTGCAGGTTCCGAAATATCATTAAAATGGAGAAGAACCGGCAAGAAACTCCATAGGTTAGTCTTTTAAAAAAAGATTAACATCAATGTTAAGAATACAATTATTTCAAAATATGCGACAACAACGTAAATAGCAGAATGTAAATTTCTAAATACTCAATTCAATCATAAGATAAGTTTATATTACAATTTTTTGATGATAATAATAATAATATGTAAGTATTTAAGGTTTATGTTCTTCAAGTCACGTACTATGGTGACTTGAAGAACATAATAAATGAAATCAATTTTGTCCATCTAGCAGGATGCAGGCGCCATGCGCGAGCCCAACTGACTGTTAATAACCGGAATAAATTACATGTAGAGGTCGTTATAACTAACAATTCTCTGTCCAAATATACTGCAAACGGCCAATCCTTTTTTGTTACTAGAAGTTAATACCGCTATTTCTATGGACTTAAGAATTAAGTAGCTTATTATGTGAATTGTATGTTAATTACTCCTTTTTTGAAACTAAGCCCCTTGCCCTGTGTCTGTGTCTGTGTGAACGATAGACTCAATTTCAACCGGAAGTCGACAAAGAGCTTTCATCTAAAACGCTGTCTAATCCCCTAGAGATATAACAAAACAATGTATAGTTGAATTGTTCCTGTCTCATAGATCTATAGAGAATTCTAAGAGGGTCTTGTTTATACTTTGAGAAAAGCTTATTTCCTAGTAGTTATCACAGCGATTAATTCTAATGCGTCTAAATGAATTCAGACTGAACCACACAGACACATGATCAACGCAACAAGCTCAAACGACAAACGAATTCCGTCGCTAGAGTAAGTATTCACACATTTTTAACAGGAAGTGAACCCTCCATACCTAATCCAATTATTATTCTGTGGTAATAGGTAGGTACTTACGCCCTTTTTAAATGACAAATATTTTCCCTTTATTCCCGAACATAATAGTAATAGAATCCAGAAATAGGTAATATTCGGTAGAATAGGTTTAAATGTCAGAGGCATATACTGGAAGCTGAATTCATCTCATGCCTTTGTGCTCCACAGATCTCAATCAGCTGGCGTCCAACCAGCCCTCTGTTTGTAAAGTTGATAACTACGTATATGTCATGTGTGTCTTGTAAATTGCAAACCTTGCAAACAGTAGTCTTTATCAAAGCATTTACATACTGTGTATTGTGTACACTGATGTATTTTGAACAAACAATTTGAGAGCATTTTTAAATTATTTAAAGAATTTATTGGACAAATAAATTAATTGTCATTTTGCAATGTATTTTAGGGGTGTGTTTATCAACACAATGAAGAGTGGTGCTATGAAATACCTTTACAGAACAAAAAACTATAAAATATTAAACCAGCACAGGCCTCTGCCCATATAGAAGGAACGAGCATCAATCACCATGCTTGCTCATTGTGGATTGGTGATTGAAGACTCCAATTTTTGGTATCCAGGGTTCCTCACGATTTTTTCCTTCACCGTTTGTCCGTGTCCGTTTCCATTATCTTTTATTTTAATATCAATTAAAAAACAAACTATATTAAACAAGTAAGTAAGTATAAGTATTCCGTCCTGCGGTACCTCGTAGAGACAAAAGGAGTTGATGATCGCGTATTATTCGGACTGCGTTCTTACTCAACCGAATACAAACGCAACAAAAACCGGTAGTCTAAAGTAAACGAATTGAATTTTCCAGCTCATCTCTGTTTCAGAGTAAATATCAAACAAATTCTTGCTGCTCAGCACTTCCCCGCTTTGCTTGTTTCGGGCTAAGTGAAACAAAACCTTATTATACCTTTGATTTTATTTATACGTTTTAATACCGCAGTGTTTTGGACCGTACAAGAAAACTGAAGCCATTTTTGCATAATGGTCGTGTAAGCTGTGTCATTATTCACAAGTGCGGACTTGACAGGGATAACAAAGGAGACTATTGCCACCTAATTTTTAACAAAGATTCACATGGTTTGAGTCATTTTGGACCTATAGTTTCTCATATCGTTTTAACGTTGAACATGTTCGTTTAAATTAAAAAACTATATATCTTTTTGACTTAACTTTAAGAACGGACTAGAGATGTTAGTTAGGTGGTTTCGGAAAACCAAGGATTTTTTTTATGAAAATTTACTATTTCACAATTTCTTGTAATTATAGAGCCAAATGGATTACAATTTTTAACGACGGTTTTATTACAATAACCTTTTAAATTTTTATACAGGTTAGTAGAATAAGAACAAAATTTTGTTAAGTACAATTTAGCTAAACTGTATTTTTTAATTCTTTTTGGGTTATTATAAAAATGTACGACATCTAAGTAAGTAGTTTGCATAAAGTATTTGGTAAAGTTTACAGAAAGTGCAACTTTTATGTACATTCAGATCATTTTTAGTTCCGAGAGCCCGCTCAATAACCCCACCTTTAAATCACACCGCCAGACGCCCCATTATTTTTCTTAAACCTTTCAAAACTTTATACCGAGTATCCTATGGAAGCACAAGAAGAGAGAAAATCTTGTAAATATCTTATTTATGAGATACTAGCCGTTGCCCGCGACTCCGCCTGTGTCTTGGTTATTGAAGAAAATAGTAGCCTATGTCCTTTCTTAACCGATACAAATTTTCATCAAAATCGTTTACCTTTCGCCGAGAAAGCAACGGACAGACAGACAGACAAAGTTACTCTCGGGTTTTAATATTTGTATGGACTAGGTTTAAATAAATTCACAGTACAATGACCTTTACTAAAATATCAGGACCACAATTATTTAACGTACATAATATAATTCATTGATAAAATTAATTGATCATTGATTCTTCCCAATGAATTATGCACGATCGAGATTAATTGTAAAATGACAGTTTTATAATTAATATCATAAAAACAATAAATATAATTAGTCATTATTATTTTAAACTGTTTGTGCTATTTGTTTTGAAGACACTGTTTAAATAAACTAACATTGCAGTAAATTGTCATATTATTACCCTGAATTGTATGCCTATATAAATTTGGCGATGACTTTTGTTGAAAAGTAAGTAAAGTTTCTCTCTTTTATCTCACAATTTATAGAATAGAATAGAATAGAATTTATTTATTTGCTTGAAATATGGTTTTTACAGGTCTTACAAATTAATACAGAACTTCATATTTCGCCTACTTAGTTCGGCATGCAAATTTATAACAACATCTTAAGTAAAAAAGGCTTAACAAAATAATTCCCCTTCTATCAATTATATCATAAAATCCCTTATAGGTTCTTTAATTATTCATCAGTGGTTCTTAAAGTCAAACAATTCACCTATAATATCCCTCCATTATTTAAGTGGCAGGCACTTGTCGGTCTAGCGATCGCCGTTTATTTGACCCTGTGCCATTTTATTCGCTTCTCGCTTCCTTTATATATTTTATCAACAATTTATGCAAGGTGGAATAGAATTTAGTCGTCACGTGTCTATAAAATGCTTTGAGGAAACTTCCACAAATAGTTTTGCTGACAGAACGAAGTTTCTTCTCAAAAACTTAGTGTGAATTTACAATACTTCTACATAAAACGTTTCAAATAATTTCAGATTTATTCATAAAATCGTTCACATACCCAGAGCCATAAAGGTTTGCGGTCAGACACGTCAAGAAGACATCCGGGCAGCTGTCATAAAATAAGTTTAAAGAGCGGAACGCAAGCTAGATGAAGCATACAAGCAAGCATGCAACATGCAGGTTTCTGTCACGGCGCTGGTTTAAATTCATACACTAACCGCTCACTACTAGCAATCAGTTACTGTATTGTAAGGTATATCTAAGTATTGGTAACATGAAAATCTTTAAAAAAGACGTTTAATCTAATTTCGGAAATGCGCCTCGAAGGGTCAACGTTGTATTCTGATAAAAATGAAATACAAAGTAATAAGGCACGGCCCGTGCCTGCATAAATCCGGAGAATGATCACCAAAAGTTAACAACAGACTCAAAGTTAGTAAGAGTCTTCGCAGAGGTAGTACGATATTATGCCTTTTTTCTGTCAATGTATTTTAGTATCGTCAGAATTTGCCTTACTTTGTGAGGGATCGCTTTTTATTTTGCGATAACTCTTTTTAAATAGAATACAATACGTTAATGATTTTCTATAACCTATCTTTTGATCTCCGTCCATTTTAATTTGTGAAATCTGCATGAAAAGTTTATCGCATTCACACAGACACACTTTATATTATAATGTATGTTAACAATGTATATAACTTGTAGAACTGTAGTGCCCCCCATGAACCAACTTGTTTGTTGCCCCAGATGCCCAGTGACAGCCACAGCAGACGACTTGAAAGAAGCTAATCCTTGAGCAAATGATCTGGCTATTATTTGGGCTGATCTTATCTATATCAAATAAAATCAACACGAAAGAAGTAGACTCACAATTTGTCAATCTAATTATACCTAGTTAAACCGCAATCAACATTATAATTGTGAGGAATATTTGCAGAGAAAGTTTTCGACGCGCTATGAATATCATTAGATCTGCTAATGAGGAAAACGTTGGTATTACAAGTAGGGGAAGCATAACACGAATAATAAATACACAATTAATTGATACCGCTTCTAAAACAAAAGTACAACATACTAAATTCACAACTTAACATTTTGTAACTGTAGAAAATTACAGTTTGATGGAAGTCCGGAACCTTATTGGTTTCCTGCCAAACAATCATGTTTAAACTACACAGGTCATTAATTTGTTGCCTAGTTATTATTACTTTAGAGCGTTCAACAAGCGAACCTCGCCGGTGCAACTTTCGCTAGCTGGAATAATAGCCATTATTTCAAAGAAAATGTACAGACATGGACAGCATTTTCTTTGAAATACCGACGATTCCTGTAACACGACACGTAATTGAGTCCGTCGAGATCGTTAGAGGAGAAGGTTCATTGAACGCTCCTTACGATACCTAAATGGATAAGAAACTTGAAATTAAATCGCTTTACGGAGTTTCACTTCATTATTGCAGTTTAACTACTGAAGTGTAGAAAGGAGAACATGTTCTATTACGAAGTTCGTTAATAATATTCTGAGGTGATGTCTTGTTATTATTTTGGTATAATTAAATCTGTCAGCAACAGTTGGTTTATTATGAGACAAATGTTTGCCTGAGACACAGAAAACTATAGCCCCGCAGCAGCTGTGTTAAGCTGTTGGTGAGTGACGAGTTGCGGTAAAATAGGGTTACCAGCTTCATACAAACAAAATGACCAATCTTTTCTTTTGCTGCATTGATATTCTGTGCAGATTCGTCACAATAACTGACCAACGCCTTGATAGAGGGAACAATTATTAAACCGGGCTGTTCATACAAAATTATAGAAAGAGAAAGCTGGAAAGCCTAACTTACTACTGAATATCCTAACTTACTACTGAATATCCTAGGGGTAAAACGAACACGACTACTTACTTCGTCCCCACCTATAGTAAAGCAATGGCATCTCGGTATTTAGATAGAACATCCATCGCGCCCCCCACTCGGGGAATCTTTAGTCACTGTCTTACTCTACCCAAGATTTTTAAATAAAATTTTAAAGTGATAAGGTGTAGCATCCTCCGAATATTATTCTAATGCATCGTTTAGACTACCAAGTGAGAGTGTACACATTAGTGGCCGAGTGAGGAACACAACCGTTAACGCTTGAAAAAACGACATGTGTCTACGGTGCCTTTTTGTGTTATGGTTAGTTGCCAATTTATTTTAGTATGATATTTTGTTTCTGTTTATAAATTATTAGATAACAACCACTTCGATCCCACCAACTTTCAAACAGAAATAATCCTTATCAAAATCCACAGACACGTTAAATTTAAAACATCCCACTTTATTAACCGACTTAAAAAAAAGGAGGTTCTCAGTTTGACCTGTATGTATGTATGTTTGTCCGCGATTATCCCGCGTTTGGCTGAACAGATTTTGATGCGGTTTTCAGAAAATAATTTGTTAGATTAAGGAGAAGGTTTTAGTATTTATTATTCATTCAGGTTTATAATTAATTCGATTAAGTCTCACGTTAAAATATTACAAGGACATTGAAACTTGTAAAGATACCTCTGTATATAATTTAAACGAGTTACTAGCACCCTGTTATCTCGTTGTTCCTAATGTTTTATTTTACCTCGGAGTGTCTCACTTCGGGGTGTCAGTCAAGTGTAAACCATTTTGTACGTTATTTGTATTATTTTCTGTTACGAAAGCTACTTGTTCTTAATAAATAAACAATGGAACAGTTATTCAATTGTTTTTAATTTCGCTGGTTAGCTTGTTTAAAACTTAGTTTTAAATGGATGTCCTCGTCATTGTAGCATTCATTTACATAATATGGAAACTATTACCTATAAATTTTTTTCTCCTCTAAGAAGGAAGAAGATAAGTCGTGTGGACAACAGAATCTGGAGCCATGGGACCGACTGTATCAAAGCTGGATTTCGGGACATTTTCCTACAATGTTTAATGTACTTAAATAAACAAACTTTTTTTTCAGAGACCGTACCAAATATCCTGGCGGTTAGACCGATTCGGTCGGGTAAGTTATCAATTAATTCCTATTTAATTAGATAAATACAGATAAAAGAATACGTTTGTTCGAAACTGTTTTAAAGTACAGTTCCAATACGAACAAATGCTTTTACAAAAACGTAAATGACTTTATACATTAGTTCCCAATTTTATTCGAAACCATTTAGGAGTTACAGCCGTGATGGAGTGTCATCCATCAATAGTACAAAACTTTCAAAAATTTAATTTAAAAGAGGAAATACGGATTTATATTTTCAAGAAACCTTTGCGAAAAATAGTTGATATAAAACTTTTTATTATGTCTTGAAGATTTTTTTTTTATTTAAGAATAATAAATTTATATTTTCTGTTTACCACCAAAAAAATACCACTTGTATATCTTCGAATTTTCTGGTATATAACTGAAAAAACTGAGATTTTATCTTTTGTACATTTTCGGTCGTCAGTTACAACGCGATTTGACGTCATAAATCGCTGACGATTATTTTCGAAACGCAATATATTTACAGTTTTTCATCTATTTGACAACCTCTGGGTTGGAATTCAGGCAAAGGATTTCTAGGCAGGACGGGTTAAAAAACCATGGTAAACCATAATTATATTCTCGGCCGCACGGTATCATGCTAGTCCTGGTCGCCCCGGGCACAGGTATTCCATCAAAAGTGCACTCTTTTTAAACCGACTGCACGACGCTAGGAGTCTTCTCAGCTTATATTATATTTTTACAACGTCAGGTTTTTTGATTTTTTAATTCATCTTTGTTTTCGCTTTATTAATCAAAACTATATTTTATATCACTGTTCAAGCAAAGCTTCCGATTGTGTTGAATTTTAACAATCAAATGAAATGTTTTTATAAACAGCATTCGAATTTCTTGTCCTATATGAAAAATGCGATCGAAAGTCTTTGGAAAGCATTCCACAAGAAAATTTATTCACCTAGCATTTTATTATTAGCTTCACCGTGCAAAAATGTACGCAAAAAACAACATTAAAAAGTCATTTAGGTACGTCTGTTTCTCGAGACTACTAAATCTAAGTGAAATATAATAACCCGGGTTAAACGTTTTAAGCTCACATTCGCGGCAATCCAACATTTAAAACTATGCTCTTTTCCAGTTTAAATAATATTTTTGCATGATTTACACTTCGTGTTCGCAGATTCAATTCATGCATACTCTATGTAATCCATCGCTAGAATTTTATTAAAAATTAAATTAAATGTGAATTTTAAAGGATATTAAATGTTACACGGACGTTTCATAAACAATGAATTGAAATTTAGTAAAGTTACTTTAAAATCACACCTAATCAATGCATTTTGAATTTGTAATGGTACACCTTTCATTCAACCAGCTCAGTTTTATGTTATGAATGTGTATTACCTATTCAGCATTGACATGTGGTCAATGGAATATCGATTCAATTAGAATATCCAATGGTGTTTAATGAAACACCGACAAGCTATTATCAGCGATAAAAAGACGTCGTCCGTTTAAATCATAACCTTTGACTGCAGTTGTATTTATCACTTTAACATTATCGACATACTTAACTTAATTGGAAGGGTTAACTGACGGGACTATTTGAGATTTCGAAACTTTTGATCACGTTATTTCATTACTATCAAATATTATTTATGACTATTATACCTGGTAATAGTAATAGTTCAAATGCTCATTAAATTAAAAAGTGCTTTATTTATTATTTTGGTTTAGGTAATCTTTTTACTAACTTATATCTGTAGCGCAATTAGGCGTCCTCAATCGATCGTTTCAATCCGTACAATTATCTAGAAACTCAGAGCGGATAAACACACACAAACGTTCATCATATATTTCATATAATGTTATTCTAGCAAGAGCTCAAAACAAAACCGATATATTGTATTTATCTTTCAAGTTTAACTTACACATCTGTCTCAATGTAAACCACTAACATTAATTTAAAAGTTCGAGCCTCTTGGTTGTGCTTGCCGCAGTTCGTTCAGTAGTCAGGGGGTTTCCGACAAATTGGATTACCTGCAGCCGATGACATGATGGGTAGAGGTTGCGACTCGCTCCGACAATGGCTAATCCTTGGATACCTAGATTCATCCGAAAAGTTTATTCACAAACGGCGATCACAAACTTTTGTCGCAAAAATACTAAATATTGTAAACTGTGTAGACCCCACCTTAAAGTTGAAAGATATAATTTGAGTCTTAATTTGTGCTTGTGTCGTAATTTTACCTTGCTTGTGCTTTTACCAAGTGTGGAAATCGCCACAAAATGCTCAAACAATTTTTTTTCATAATTAGTCATGCCACATCACTTTAAAAATATTCTGTTTGTTACATCCTTCGTTGTTTGTTTTATGTAAGAAAAATGGTAGTGCGCCGAAAGACACAACATAACAGCCTTATCATACTGCAAGACTTTCCTTTGAAGAATAGTGCATCGTTAGCTTTTCGTCGAGGATATTCTTTACAGTACTTTATACTGGATATTGTTTACACCGCTGCATCTCGTTGTATGTATAACACGATCTTTGAAATTAATGGAAAATAGAGTACTCTTTTATGCGAAGACTGCCAGGCAGGTTACCAACTCAACCTGTTATCAAATTAGGAAACTCGTCCAGTGCCGTAAGATTTATCTAGCTTAAGTTGAGAAGCCACGGCGCCCACTTTGTCGTCTCATCTATATTGACTCCGGCAGGAACGTCGGCGCGAGTCCCAACTATTTCTGCCAGCGGCCATATTCACTGCATTTTAGAATTCAATTGAGCTGACTTCGTGAGTTTTCGGTCCGACCATCTTGTTACACAGTCTGAAACCGGCAAACTTTTACTCCCACATTTCCAATAAAAAGATTTGAATAGCTACTCACACTTTATTTTGCGTCCAGGTAATTACAGTGAGTGTAAAAACCGCATTAAAGTTAAAATAATAGCGGTTTTTAAACTTCCATTTACAAAATGTAATTAGATTCAGCAGTGAAAACACTCCGTAATGGAACTATAAAGCCTCATATGTGTTTGTTGACCAAATAAAGATTATTTACAATGTAATGTTTTCTTTTCATTTTACACCTGGAACAATATTATTAAAATCTTTAACATTTGTTTAGGATCATCAGCATTTAAACGTTTGTTTTCTCGGAAAGTTTCACAAACATTTTATAGTCGAATGAGAAGAAAGTAATTGAAGCTTAATTCTGTTAATCGCGCACATTAAATGGCGGTATCACGACACTGCCGCCGCTGCCCCTAATGGCCTTTTACCAACGCATTTACCTAACGAATGACCTAGGACGGCGCGCGTCCTGCCTGTCTGGCATCAGCAAGTTGCTACAATTTAAAACCCAATATACGAATCCCGAGAGCACTCACTGTGCAAACCCCAACTTGGTCATAATTATTTCAGAAACAAAATTGAGCAGCTTGTTCAATATCGCTCGGTGAAATATCAAAATGTTGCATGCGATACAAAATGAACATTTTGTTCCGTGTTTATTAAAAGAGAAGGAATGCTTTTATTCTCAATAAACCCTACAAAGCTCACAATTAATCCACGTACTCACCCTTAGCGACACGCAATACGGTGAACAACATAATTATAGGTATACAGGCATATGCGATACGCACAACACTTTATAAAAGGAAACAACATGATTTGATTACGTAGCATTAAATACAATTAATCAAAGTTCCAATCACAACATTGATGAATCACGGAACAATAAAGCCTAACGATAGCAATGAATTATACAATTAAGTACACTGTAATAGAAATTGTTCATATAGTTCAAAACTAAATTACGAACATTTCAGTTTTGAACACTGATTTAGTTTCGCTAAATTATGTAGTTTGATAAATTTTACCCTCAGAACTAGACCGTTTAGAATCTGAGTGCACAAACAATGCAGTAACAGAGATTCAACGATTCTGAGTAAAGAGAAGTAGTAAAGTAACTGAATATAAATATCAGGAACTTAGTTGAGTTTAAATTTCTTGAATTTCTTAAGTTCAAATCAACTTTCGAACAGAACTTAGTGTGAAAATACTTTCAGACTAATTAATACAGCTGCGGTTTAACTTTGACGTTTTACTCAAATGTTAATTATGTTTTATCGGGATATAGATATTTAAATCTCGCGTTCGAATGAAAATGTATAATTTAAAAAATACTGTGTGTTGCTACTATGCAGGTACGTGATCTCATATCTACGCAATGTATAGGGTAATGAGCTTAACACGGCCTTTGGCGAGCAAAATATTCAAACCAACCTGCATTTATATTTTAAAATAAACCATATTAAATATTATGTATGTAAAATAGTTATGGTACATTTTACAGGTGATATTACATGTTTTACAGCCTTAATACTTATGTAATTAATGATTTTTTTCAGGCAGGAGTATCTATGATGTTGTGGTAAATGAAAGCAATCTTGAAACTTACTTCAAGTATGCAATCTGTAAACAATAAAATCTACGCAGCTGCAATATCCACGAATGTAGCTTAGGGTCGATGTTCTTTTGTGCGTGAATTGTTTCGGTTGATAAAACAAAACGTAACTCAAGGAAGAATAATAATAAATAAGTATAATCCTAAAATATGAGTATTTTGTTATTAATTAAGTAAAAAACAAAACGGTTTTCTTTAAAGATTTATATTTGTTTTTAACTTAATTCCTATTGAGAGTTCAATAAAGTTCAACCTATTTGTTTCTTTTCCTTTTCCAAGTATAAACAAAATAATATAATTGATGCCAAAATGTTATTATAATGTTGGTGACTTTTGAACAGCAATTGTTAAACTTTATTTTGGAACTTTGATAATTGCTTTTTGTGATCCACACTTTTGTTTGGATTTTAGAAGTCTGTTTATTGTTATTAATGTTTGAGAACCTACTTGTAAACATTTTGATTTGTCTGTTACCTTTATTATGAAACTTTATGAAAGTTTCTGGTTGGTTTTGGTGTTTGGTCTTCGTGTCAGTAAATTGAATTATATCTTTCAGAAGAATGTAAGGCCTTGTTCAGACGATGCGTGGTCGACGTGTGAAGGCCGCAACTCCTTGTCATGTTGTTCATGAACAGTTAACGATGTTTGTTTAAAATGTATGAAAAGTCATTCGTTTCGTATTCATGGCGTTTTTAAGCAATAGAACATCAAATATTACCTTCCATCTTCCTCATTTTAAAACTCAGGATTGATCCACACGTAACCTACGCAATGCACATTTATTCGTTTGTAAGTAAAATGATTTTTTCATTCCAGTAGAAATCTACTCTAGGGTAGGAATGACATGCTAGAAGCTTACGAGTATTATACTCTATGGTACGTTCATAATGAACGTACTTCACGGAAATGGCAGTCGTCAAAGAGCCTGAATAGATTTAACTTCCTTTAACGGCTGACTAGCAGCTTTTATGAAACTATTAACAGTTTTCAGCATTATGTTAGCAAGAATTTGTAGTGTGAACAAATGTATCAAATTCATATAGACAATTATATTTTTACGACTAAAAATATTGGAAGTTGTCGACCAACTTCCCGGTTTCCGATTAAGCTGAAATTTTGCATTATATACATATTATTATGATATGATATGGATGCATAGCAACCTAAAAATATATATAAACAAATCTGACTTCTAAACAAAATCAGACCAAGTGAGTGCCAGGCCTCGCGCCATGCATGGTATCGTAGTTACCTATAATATAACAAAACCAATAATTCGGACTAAAAAAAACTCTTGATACAGATAATTATAATATGATAAATTGTTTCATACTATAAACATTAAATTTTCCTAAAATTTTAACTTAATTAAAGTATATTTTGTAAGTCCGACGACTATTAGTTTCGTATTCGGAAACTTGTAAAGCATATAAACTTTCCTGCAATTTGTAAACAATCACAGCTAGGAAGCTATGATAGGTTTCCTCTTAACTTCATAAAACTGAGGTACCTTACATATACCTAAAATTATTACCATGATATTTAACACATATCTTAAAACAACAAATTTAGTTGGCTCGAAACAAAACCAACTATGACTAAGGACCATGCATTTTTTTTATCGATGAGATTGATTTTTAGCCCTTTAATATTTCTAAAAACCTCATCCATAAGACACCTCTCCTTTTGGGAGAGTTCAGCCTAGACAGGCGGAAATACAAGGAGAAACTGTGAGGTTCCTTGTTGACTAAAGAACCCAAAAAACCTCGACGGTCTGCTAATTACTTAATAATTTACCTTAAAATAGCAGCTCGGTAAATAGACTAAATATTTTTAAATGTGAAAACTCAAGCGGTTCATTTTAAACGAGAGCTATTATTTCTTTCAATATATTTTGGTAATGTTTTACATAAACCCTGTATCTACGCTTTGGTTAAGTTTTGTAAACATATCAAACAACCTTAGTACGGTACGTGTCTATTTATTTATTAAATACAATATTGCATCTACCGAAAAATATTTTAATAGATCATAATAACAGTTGAAGACATTAAAAACATAATTAAAATTTAAAATTAACGATACAAATGATTATCTCTGATGTTGCTAACAATTTCGGGTTCCCAACGGTCGCCATTGGTGAGTAATTTCTCCTTGTTATAAATAAGTTCCTCACGGGTTTCAGTGGAGTATTCAAAGTTGGGTCCTTCTACGATAGCATCGACGGGGCAAGCTTCTTGGCAGTAGCCGCAGAAGATGCACTTAGAGAGGTCGATGTCATAGCGAACAGCGCGCCGCGACCCGTCACACCTCTCCTCCGCGTCAATGGTAATCGCCTGCGCAGGACATATCGCCTCGCACAGCTTGCACGCGATACACCGCTCCTCGCCCGTCGGGTACCGCCGCAACGCATGCTCCCCTCTAAACCGAGGCGACAACGGACCCTTCTCAAAAGGATAGTTAATAGTAGCCGGCTCTCTGAATATGTGAGATAAAGTTACTGCGAAACCTGAAAGGCAAAATCACTCATTAATGTAATACTTAAGTTTATGCACAAATGTCATAACTGCCACTTTACTACAAAGCCGCATTCAGTTAGCCGTGAAACCGGATAACCAAACTAGAATACTCGTAATCGCTTAATTAGGTTGTGTTTGCCATAGTAAGCAATTAACAAGTAAACAGCATTAAATACTCGTAACTAGGTGCTTATGTGCTCCTAGTAAATTTGCCTGCAAAAATCTAGAAATAAATCAAATAATACTAGAAATGGAACATATTGTAAGTACTTATTTTAAAACTACCTAATTCAAGCTTAAAACGGTGTTTTAATCAACGGTTTAGTGATTATTATAGCATGAAATATTTTATAGCAGCTAAAATAAATGATGGTGGCGCATTCAGAAAAGTGAATGGCGAGTACTGAAACTTCAATCTCATTGAAAAAGTTCGCACGGTTGTCTGCACTCGTGTGCGTCTGTTGCGGAAATTGGATATTGATGGACTGCGGTCGACAATCATCAGGTACGTTAAGTATAATGAATATCATTGTTTTTACAAAACAGATGTGACTTTAAAGCATCAATTTATAGGTAATAATTGTTTCAATCGCGTAATGAAACTATTTTATTAAACAATCAGACGACAAAAACATGAATTCAGTCGTCAGCTCGAAATGCAATTGATAACAATTCTTATTCTTCTCGGCCCTGAAAAGGGCTGAAGGGACAAGAAACAAGTGAGGCGTGTCGCGATCTAGTTAAAGATGTGTATTCCTAACAAAAAAGTTGTCTCGTTCTGTAGTTTTGTGTACCGTAATAAAGAACAAAAGTGCGAACCTCGTATCAACTCCGTCCAAAATACAGTTTGCGATGCTCGGTCGAAGAAGTCTCTTAGCGATGTTGTCGGTGGTACGTTGCTCACGTACGTGAAATTAGTATCGTATTTGGATCTTGGGCAGCAGTAGAAGGGAGGGTATTGTGTGGGGGGGAGGCAAGGGGCCGGTAGAGTGGGGAACGGCGGGCACGGCGGACACGGTGGCCACGGCGGACACGGTGGTGGCATATACCCCTGCTGACTCCGAACATGATCCAGAGCGTACAAGCCTCTTCTTATGGTTGACCCTTTGAATACACACCGATTAAATGATAACATTTTTTTATTTTGTACATAAAATTACACTGACATCACAAATTGACAAAGTTTGACAACTAAATAAATAGCTTTGTCAAAGTAGACAAGCTATGAAGTAAATAGGTGGTATATTAAATATTAAACTTTTACATGAAATATAAAATGGTGTTAAATTATGTAAGTTAAAGAAAACAACACAATAAAACATATTCGTATTCGGTAAACTTGAAATACTTGAAATTATCTTTATTGAAAACTACGAAGGAGAAAATTGATTTTCGAGAAAAGTTACAGTAGCAAACTAAATAGATTACAGACGAATAAATAAAATGGTTTTATGTACTTTTACTAAGTTATTACCTAAGATAAAGGGCTGGTTGTCTGTATTTATATAGTTAGTTCAAAATGTTAAAACATTGTGATTAATGCAGTTACCATCTTTTATTCAACGGTTGTGCTCTTTGTATTTTACAAGTATTTTTGTAATTCACTGAACGTAATCCAGACTAGTCCATACTTTTGAAACTAATATTATAAATGCGAAAATTACTGTCTGTCTGTGATGCTCTCACAACTTGACGACTGAACCGATTATGATGTAAATTGGTATGGAATAAGCTTGGATCCCAAGAAAAGACATCGGTTACTTTTTACGCGATAATGGATACTTACGCTAGTGAAACCGCGGTCATAAGTTAGTTGTTTAATAATATAAAAATAAAATACTTTAAAAAAGCCACGTGTCAACAGTACAAGAAAATTAAAAGGGTAGGTATAATTGATTGTATATTTATTATGCCAAATTAAATCCGTGTTAACTCCATCATCGCTAAATCAATGATTTTTAGTTATAACGTCTTGAAAACTAAGCTAACTCGAAGACATACCGAGCTTTAGCCATCTTATTAAGCTACCTGCTTATATTTATCCATTCAATTGGAGATAAAGATTTATTGTTAGAATTATTTGATAATACATTATAGATATATTATAAAAGGTTTGATTTTCTTTGTGTCTTGTGTGCTCAAAGATCTAGACACGCGGCCGCGTGTCAAGCCAAGTTCAAGCAACTGGCTAGACAGCGGCAAGTGTATCATTACACGAACCACTTGGTGCCACTTTTGACCCTTCCATAACTTAAAACCTCTTTAACGTAAACACATAAAACTACGTGTGTTTTATTATATCCATAAGGACATCTAGAAGCCCAAATTTCATGAAGCTAGCTCAAACGGTTATAAAGATATGAAGGTCTAAAAGTCGTAAATTTTAATATTGACTGACTGACATATAGTACCTAAACCTAACCTACTTCCTAGAAAGATGAAATTTGGAATCCAGCTCGGTAATTGTGTGTAAGCTAAGGAAAAAGTCTAAAAATAAAAAAAAAGTTAAAAAATAGGGGACCCCCCATATTTTTTAACTTTTTTTTGTTAAAATGTAAGATCTTAAAGTAGGTTAGATTTGACTTGGCCAGTTTTTATCAGAATTAAAATACATATAGATATGTATATTATATGTGAGATGATATGAATAACTTTATAAAATGACTGATGTAATGAAAATTGGCCAAGTCAAATCTAACCTACTGTAGGATCTCACATTTTTAAATGACAGCAATTGTTATAGGTATCCAATAAAGCAAAGAAATAGAGTTTAATACTTGTTCATAATGTTATTTTGTTTCTATAAATACATATTTGGATTTTGCATAGAACTTGGCACTCATTTAGATCTCCATTCTTTTTGTGTTTTGAACTTGGCTTTCCTTTTTTACATTTATGTTTTTGGTGGGATATTAATGTCAGTAATATTATTCACATCCAATACATAATTTTGTATTTTACTAAAATTGAACAGAATGATAGCTGCATGACGGGATGCAATTAAAATTATGAAATGTGTATTGGTTTGTGCTACCCTTTGATCAGTATCATGACATTCAAATCAACATTTTGGTTCAAAGGACAAGTGGATATGTTTGTAATATTAATTTGATGATCTGTGGTTACATCGGGTTCATTACCAAACAAGTTATGAATATTACTGTAAATGAGTTTGTGTACACATGCAGTGCAAGTGTGCTGTAGATAACATTTTAATTACTTAGATAATTAAAATATATACTTACATAACAAAGTTTGAAAAATTTTAATGTTAACCTCTGGTAATATTGAATTAACGTTTTTTTTTAAATCACAAGCCCTTTTTACTAATCATTGATTACTTGTTAATATGTAATAAAGTTTATGAATACAGGGAGCTAGTGTAGCTGGGCGGCAGCGGTTGCACTCAAAAAATAGAGAGAAAAGTATGAGAAACTCTATTTTTTAAAGTAGGTAAATACTCTAAATGAGATTGAGCCGTGGTTTAGTTCAATTGTTTTCAAAAACTGCTTTGTTTACTATGAGTTCGTCTTTGTAGAACAGAGAGAAACCAGCAACGGTTTTACCTTACTTGCGAAAAACAGCCAAATGTTCCTTATTGCTGTCACATTTGAAGATTTTTATGGGTAATGCGAATTTTCTTTCTGACAGCAATAATTGCACAATTGTCACTGGCTTATTCCATCGCTTTGGTTCGCAACTTAGCTAATTGAGGTACAGGCTATAATTATGCTTTTGTTAATAGCTTTTGTGCATACTGATATACTCATACACACAAAAGGTAATTAATTAAAATTGGATATACTTAACCTGCACATAGTATGTCATACATTTGAAATTGATTAGAACGCTGAAAGTTGTGTAAATGAAACAATTGTTAATAAAATCTAATTATAACAATTAGCAATTAACTATAACAATAAATAATTAGCATAGGTATTAGAATAGTCAGAAATGTTGTCTTGTTAGTTAATTCCTGCTAACAGCATTGCGGTGTGGTTTGTGGCTTGTATGGAGTAGCTGCGGCATCCGCCTTACAAGGTACTTCAATTTAAATACCTGTAATCAAAAGGTGCTTAGTTTTAGCTCCATTCTAAGTTGAAGAAACCACGTAATTAATAAGTTAATAACTATTTATAAGTTTGGGGCGAGTGACAACTTTCCTGACACAAAGCCTCAAATTCAAGAGTCTTAAGACGCAGAACTTTGACGTTTATGACGAGACGGACTGGGCTTTGTTTATACCAACGTCCTTATTTACAGGTTTAGTTTTTGGTTTGCTGTTTAATTTATTTAATAATTTATGTACGCACACAATTTCATACGGAAACAATATAATATAATAAATGTGAAAAGGTCCTGCTTATTTCTGAAGAAATCTCTGATAGCAGACTCGCGATATGAAAAGTAGTAAGTAATGGCAGTCAACAGTCTAACCAACTTATTATCATCAAAGGGATGATATTATTGACACACGTGGCCCACAAAACTATGCAGTATGACTTATATACCTAATTCTCTACACGTTTTTTTATATCGAATTGAAAATAGAGAGAAAGGCCTTTCGGGCAACCCCTTGGCGCTGCATGACCTAAATTAGAACAAAAAGTGATACCTACTGTTTCGTAACTTTTATAACCGACTTCCCAAAAGGAGGTGGTTCTGAATGCAACATTTTCTTTTTGTATTCCTCTTATGCGATAACTTTAGCAATTGTGGATTGATTTAAAATGTGATCCCATCAAATTTCCTTTTAGTCGATCCCTTTTTACATTTTTGTGTCACCAATTATTAGTTAAACTTAGTTTCAGTTGAAGTTTTCGGCACACGCTCGTTCTGTCACCTAGATATTAGTTACATGACGATGTGATTACAATCGCGAGTTCCACGATCTACGTATATCGAAGTAAGTTTGATCACGTGTGCTGCTCGTGCCTCCGTCGTTAACTGGTCGTTATGCTAATAGCTATGTGACAAGCCCCTCATCGGCTCACCCTCCATCTGATTACATGTGTTTTATCTTCAGTGTAACTAAACTAAAACTAACCTGCATCTCGAGCGTCAAGCGTCACAACGTAAACCTTTAAGTCTCGTTCATTTTTCACTTAGTCTTATCTCCTTTATACTCTACAGCACGTAAATTCCGTACTTTAAATTTAATAATACACGAATCCTTCTATTATTTAGGTACCAATTGTGTTTAGAAAAGTGTTATGACTACATACATAAATAATGCTACGAAAAAACGACACGGACCTAATCTGACCTGAATAACGTGTAAAAAAATACAATATGTAAATCGGGTTAAGTAACTTAGATTAAATTTCATATCTGCCTAATCTACCGCGATCCAAAGGTCATGTCAATTATTCAGGGGCCTGCCAGAGGATTAAGCATATGTAGCTCATATGGATTTTACATTCGGTTCTTGGTCCTGTACCGACACATTTGAGCCATTCCGGTAATTATATAATAGATGGACAATTTATCTTATGCAATTAACGAGCCCGACCTGACAATGTTAAATGCTATCGCTAATAGGCTTCCATTTGATCAATGAGGTACGATAAATTATATAGATATCTTGCAAATAATTACGAGTTTTACCGAATGTTACATCAAACTGTTAATTCGCCACACTTCTGAAACAAAAATAGTGCTAAAAGAAATATGGAGTCAAAAAGTAAACATAGGAAGGCTAAGTAAGCCACTGCCAAGTGTCAAGTTTGGCTTGTGAGATTTTTTAACAATATTTTGTTAACTTTTCTGCAGTTCCTCCAAAAGCAATCAGAAAAATTCACGAAGAAAACCTTTTTTGTTTACCTATAAATTTTTTTACTGATTGTTTACTGGTCCTTAACATGTTTATTATAAATACTATTTTGCAATCTTCATGTGTAATAATATGTATACTTTAGAATAATTTTAGTTTATATTTATGATTTGTTTTATTTACATTTTGTTTTGTTTCGTTTTATATATTTCTTTTATTTTTTACTGTTAAGGAAAAGGTTGCCTGGAAGAGATTGCCAGGTGCAATAAGGCCTTTTGTACATGTTTTTTTTTTCTTTATTTCATTTTATTTTATTTTGTAATTTACCTGTACAATAAAGAAATAAATAATACTTTGTTGAATGTCTTTCGAATAAGTTTTAATACTGAATTGGAACCAATTCAACCGAAATAAATTATATAAATATCTTTGTAATCAAAACACTTGGATTAAACTAATGGCTAAATTTCCTCACAGCGCCAGCGCTCCGGGGAAGATGCCTTTGTGTGTGTGCGTGTGCGTTACGCACAATCAAGTCATTTATTTCCACAGGTAATTTTACAACCACTAATCGCTAAGCATTATCTCACAGGATCGAACAGAATGAGCTACAACTTTCACTTGTTATATCCCCATGCTGCCATGTTCAAAGTATTTGAAGCTCTTTTATTTTGTGTAAATGTTTATAATGAACTGTCGATATATTTGACATTAAATTCCAATAATGCACCTAGCGACGATTAACGTTATGTTTTACTTTTTAACACAGTGGTTTTTCAATGGCTTCTATCGTTCATGTCGTGCTCGACCTTTCCGCAATATAATTCATACATTCATACATTCGTAAATTCATACATTCAAAGGATTTGGAATAATACAAATCATACGAAGGAATTTCTTTATTAGTTCATTAAACAGGACAGAAAATACAGCGTTACATTTAGTTCAGTGCACGGAAGGTATACTAATATAAACATAATGTTACTGTAGTACAATATAGCATCGTAATATTTGGTATAGCTACCGGTCAATCGGACATCAAACATGAATTACATCAAAACGATTTTACAAACATTCATTACTTCGGTTACAATTTATCCAGACATTAATAAAACGTAGTCTTATAAGACTCATTCCTAAATTATATTTTTACAAGCTAAAGATATTTAATACTACTGCCGTCTGGGGACGGACACCAAGTCTTTACACCTACCGGGGTTTTTTTTTTGTTTTTTTTTTTTAGTTTTGTTGTTTGGGTAAACATTCATTTTATAGCAACAATAGTGAAATCCTTCCTGAAGCAGCTAAATAATCATTTCTACTAATCTTCCATCATACAATGTGTAAATAAAATTATAAGAATCGACTCCCTTCTTCAAAACACTCTACCGTACCTAAAAGGACCTTATCCATCTAAGTCTGTACTGTATTTATTTCTCATGCTTTCCCATCTAAAAGGGGGCACACATTATTGCCATTTTCCCGGCACAATTCCATGACTGAGCTAAGTCCCAGTTTCTGTACACCAATTCTAATAACACTACTCTACTAGTAAATATACCTACCCTAAGACCGCTCGTCCGAGGCGGTTTTATTAAACGTTTTGTTTCATTGTAATATTCCATGTAATTTTACGGGACTCAAAAGTTATTAAACATTGAACTCTGATAAAATAAATTTGTATTTATTGACCATACTTGATAATCTTTGGGTCAATTAGATTTATTTTTGTACTTACAAAAAATCCAATTGAACCTTTCTATATTTATAGATATTAAGGTTATTTTTTGTTCCAAAAATTCAATGTGTATCTGGGATCGATATATAATTACTTGTTAGAACAGCTTGTTGCCTACAACGCTTTCACACACACTGGCTTGTTTTCTTTTTTTTTCAATTCACTTCTCGCCTCCGCTAAGCCAATACAGGCCAGCTAGTAACCGGAATGTGTGAAAAGTTGTTATTGTTTGAATCACTGTGTAACGGAATGAAACTAGCTGTAGGTTTCGCTTACTTCTAATTATACCTTTAAAAGAAACTTTTCCTTCTCAATCTACTTTTCTAGACCCCCTTGTCTGTTCGCTTAAAACCCATTATTCAAATTCAAACATAACTTTAGAAAAAAAAAGAAAATAATTAAACTAAATTTTAAAATTAAAATAAACTAGATATAAATTATAAAATTCATACAAAGCTGTCTGTAAGGTAAAATGTAACTTGTTATGTTTTTACCTTAATTTTTGTTTTCGTAACCTACGTGTTTATCCCGGTTCTTAAGGATAATCTAATAACTTTCCCTCATATAAGCTGGTGCAAAAACCGATTGTTATACCTGAAAGGGACATATTTTGAACATTCTTATTACAGTTTTGTCGTTACGATCCCAAATAAACGGGTTATTTATATACTTGTTTTTATACTTTCCAGTCACCTTTATTACGGCTTTATGTTTTATACCTTAAAGCAACCGGGAAAGTGTGCGATTTATATTAATCAAACAAAGATTCTATGTTAACTTTCTTACGAACACACCAAACTTTCCTTTTTCTTTTTTCAATTATTTTTCTACTTAAGTTGTGATTGGTTACAGTTGGTCTGACAAACGTTTACAACTGTCCAAAGTTGGTAAAGGGTTAAATATTAATTAAGAGGGTTAAAAAGTTCTGATTATGAAATCAAGAAACTTTGATGAAGATGTCGTAGTCGCGATAAATTGTGAGTGTCGTTGACATAGGTCTGTCGTTTAGCGCGAGTAATGGAATGCGTTCGGTGTGTGGTGGGTGCACCGCAAAAACCGTCGGTGGATAGATCAGAGCGAGTTACGCCCCATCAATGAATTATGTGCGCTGAGCAACTAGGATTTACATGCTCGGCTTCACCCCTATTGAGTCCACTTATACTTTTCATCGCATCGTTAGCCTTCTCATGTGCTTCATAGAAGACATTATGTCATTATAAGCTACATTTTACCTTACAACTTCAAGCAATATTTACATTACCGGACTTTATTAAAGTTTTGTAATTATTATTTATTTTTTTGTTTGTGTTTTTTTTTAGCTTGAACTTTTTATTTAAACTTTTTAACAATGAACTCCTAGTTTTGTGATTTAATATTTTTTAAAACCTAAACATGCCGTCTAAAAGTTTGAATCAATATATTCCGTTTTTGAATGTGTGATAAAAGTTAACTAATTTTAATTTAACGATTTTAGAATTTAGTATCTAAAAATAATAAAATAGAAATAAAAAAAATTAAATTAAATACATTGCAAAATGGAAGATTAGTAGATAACAGTAGTGAAGTGTTAGACAATATTTATGAGTATTCTTCTACGTATTATTCTTCTATTACACACATGGTTACATAATTGAACATCAAATTGTATATAAGCATAATTTAAAATGGGAGGTTAATTAACACGTCACTGCGATTGTTTTTCAAACGCCAGTGATGTTCAATGTATATGCCCTTCGTGGTTACTGAGCTTATTAGATTTTAAAGCAATTATTTCGTATAATGCGTTTATAATCAGTTTTAAACAAGGAAATACAACCACAGTGACATGTCACTCACACATGTCACCCGTGTTAATACATTCTATTGTTAAACATGTACGAGTATATGTATCTTATCTCTACATTTCCCTACATACTAAGACATTAACATTACCTATTCCAAGTAAGTTGATTAAATTCGGATCAAATACTAGTTAGAGTAAAAAATCGGCATACATGTCTTCGATCGATATTATTATCAAGATTTAGAGATTTCAATAGCCGAACAGATATGTAGATTTATCACAAGATACCTATTTGCTTAGTATAGCTAACTCATTATAAATTAATTCCAAATGGTTAAATTATTATATTTCTTTGAATTCCAGACAGAAAACTATTAAGCTTTTGATTCTACAAACACAGACATCCATAAGAATAAACATCAAACATTTATTACATTTATAAACATAGACACATAATACATGTTTAATTAATAAACAATTTACTTTCAGTCAAATCATTCTCATATTTACAACCATCTCTTAGAAACTCCGTTTCGAACGTTCTGATATAATGACAATTAATACTAAGATTAAAAAGTACAATAAATATAGCTTACATCTACGATACCATTTCGGTATGGTGTGGTTACTAATGCTAAGTCTTATGATAACGTTTTCCGTCATAAGTTATACACATTCTGCTGCGTACAATGTACAAACTTTACTGCTACCAAACCTTTGTCAGATATATTATTACTACCTTCCGCTCGCGACTTCGTCCGCGTGGTTAGTGGTTTCGTCCCCTCCTTAGTTGAATAACCAATAATCCTTTCTTAGCCCGACAACATATACCTCAGTTGCTACATGTATTATGTGAATTTCAAATCTATCCATGTGATTTAGGGGCGCTATCACTAAATGAAAAACTACGTTTAACCAATTAAGCTCTCCGTGAGTGAGTTTAAATGCGAATTTTGCCAAACTTCGTTCAATTTAAATGTTTGTTTCGATTAGCTGTGACTAATCGCGTTCGTATGTTCCCGTTAAATCCACCCTAAGTGAGACAGACATCTTTGAAATTGCAATATTTAATTTTGAAAGTCTGTCGCGGTTGGCTCATAGTTTTTTAATCTTCCTACAATTTTAATTGTAAATGAACTTCGCTACACAATTTTTAATGACTGGTATTGAAATAAATTCTGTTGCACCGATTACTACGGCCATGCCTCGTGCTTTTCATTATTTTATGAGAAACCACTATCTTTGAAAGATCGTCAAAAGGTAGATAGAGCTTAGCGACGTTTAGTACTCGGAATTATCAAACAGCTACAAAAGCTGTATACTTATGAGGACCTAAGTAACCTATCCTAAGTTCCTAACCTATGTAACTTATGTAAACCTTAGTAACCTATGTAAGCCTAAGTGTATATTATATGTAACCTAAGTAGTCTATGATTACATAAATATCTTATGAGTATTAGAGATATTTGGATCAATCAACTGTTTTTGTAATATTACAATAGCTCAACTAAACAAATGACTGTTTTTTTTTAAATTTGGACTCATAACAAAATTCTTGCTCACTCTTTTTCTACTAAATCACGATTACATTGTATGATACTCAGACATCAATAAAAAAATATTTAAAAACAGTAAAGAACATTGTTTAAACAAATACATAATACTTGTAGTCTTTACAAAAAACAGTTGATATACCAATCTTACATATTACATATCTAATCTTATATATACTAGATTCACAATCAAGCCATGTTCCTTCAAACCATCCACCCATCCATCCATCCATGTTGTCGAAATAATAGCGAACGATAAAGTGACTCTCTTTTTGGCTCTGCTTACGGTGTAAAGTCGACGTCCCTTCCCTGTTAAACATGCAAACTCATACGACAACGACTCATAATAAGGGCTCTCCAGTTCACACAAGAAAACCCTTAATGACAAATCGTATTTGTGAACCAAATACATGTACATACATCTTTTCTGATCAAACATTTCAAAATAACCTCTCTGATATAATATGTTTAATATCTACAATTAAATTTAACACATTTACTTACTCAGCAAAAATATATTATGGTATTTGTATGTTATGATTAATTGTCTATTTACAACTATACGAATTGGTGTTTTCCCTTACGAAGGCAGCGGCTTTGGTGCTCGCTGCCCAGAACAAACTAAAAATCCTTAACTTATATAATACATTGTTTTATAAAACTGAAACTTACGAACTATTTTTTTTTTTTGTGTTTTTCTGTTTTGTTGCCTTATCTGGTGCTAAATTTATACCTTCGTATCGGTTAACAAAGTATGTGAACTGAAACGATGATATAAAGTTTTCTTATTTGTTAATAATTTATCAAAGTAATAATTATTATTTGAGCATCATTGTACCGCTTTCAGCTTGGTGTTGAAATTTAAGTGCCCACTGATTGTGCTCAAATTATGTGTGATTCATGAAATAACAATGATTACTTCGATAGATCTTTATTATTTGTAACACGCAATAAATCACTAGTTACAAATAGGTACTATTGATATTTCTATGCTCTTTACTTTGGTAAATACATTTTTTATGGTGCAAAGTTAATCTCGGTCAAATAATTTTGTCAGGTGTTTCTTTTTGGGCATCAATAAAGAGGTTTTAGTTAATAGCTTTATTGCATGTGGTACTGCCAATTGAAGGGACCGAAGATGATAGTATGGTATACACTAATGATCCTCGCATTCATTCACACAATAAGATGATCTACTTAAAGTAGAGAGCGAAACTACTTACTGATACTTGACTAAACTATTATCGATGGGTTCTACGAAAATGAGCCAAAATAATGACTCTTAAAACTACGTTATTTATGCTTCTTCTCGGCTAATTAGTTGACATGTAAATATTTTGGAGTTTAAGGTCACTGCACTCTAAAAACTGGGCCATAGTGTGGTCTAACAACGCCCTCCTGATGGGCCAAAAGGATCTTTGATTATTCTGCATTATTTTTACTATTTTATTTTTATTGTCACGCCGGCTTCACTAGCTTTACATCCTCACATTTCAAATTGATGTTTTGTCGAAATGGCCACATGCATCTCATTAAATATATTTTTCTTTGATTGTTTAATTCGTAATTCAAATTTAAGCGAGTTGTGATCTGATTTTGTTATTCCTTTGTTTACAATATGTTTTTTTTTTAATATGGCTTTATAATGAAAACAATATCTGCTTATTACTTTACTTGCTCTTCACAATGTATTTAAGGTATTAAAGGTTCATATGTGATGCGCAGTGACGGATTAACCCTTAATCAAATTAAGCAATTGCCTAGGGCATCACGTCTAGGGGGGCACCAAAGAGGCAAAAAAAAAACAGTCCTTAGGGCATTACGTCTCACTCTCACGTCACCAAAAACAACACCTTAAAAATGATTGAGGAGAGTTTCGATGATCGGTCAGTCAGTAAATAAGAGAGAGATAAATTTTTACCAGTTATAATTCTTAAACTAATGGTTCAAATTGAATGAAATTTGAAGTCTGCCAGGTCTGGGGTACTACCGTGCCTGTAAATTAGGCTTACCAGAAAAAAAAAACGCGCAACTTCACCTCATGGTGGTGGCGAAATAGTTTATTTGGCCAAAAGCATGAAGGAGTAGACTTTGCGGCGCTCGTACGCTAAAACCATTGATTCTACAAAAAAAGGTTAATTCGTAAATATTGTAGAAAGTTTTGTCTAGTTAAATTAATTCATAACTATTTTTCGTAAAATAATCCGGAAAGGAATTGAAAAACCTGTTTTTGAACGCCATTTTTCCCATATGGCGGCGCGAGTAGCAAGGCAGTGTGAAATTTTAAAATCACAAATTTTAAATCTTTCGGAAAACTTTCTAGATAACCCTCTTTTTGAGCACCAAATTACTGTAGTACTAGTTGACAAGCGGATAGGGGGCCCCACAGACGTGGATTGCTTAGGGCATCAAGTAGTCTTAATCCGTCACTGGTGATGCGTAACAATTGTGGACCCTGTCGGGTACGGCAAACGTGGGAGTGAGGACGAACAAAACAACATAATAAATAATCTAAGGTATCCAAGGTAAATACGATATTTGGTATTCGTAATATTTCACATTCATTGTAAGTATAGATAGAATATTTTTGTAATATATTTGGTAATATTTAGGCCCCTTTTGCTTTGGCTTACAGTATATATATTTTAATGTTAAGAATTTTTTCCGTGGTAAATATATCAATTTACTTTTTTGTCCCGAATTTCTATTAAAACCTTACATTTTGCGAAAACGTAAATAAAACCGTAAGTATAAACTTTCACAATCCAGAATTTTATCGTCGCACTTTATACCGTAAAGAAATTTACTCGAAATATTATGAATATTACTTACATTATAAAAATATTTTCTAGCCCAAATTCGTAGAACCCACCATGGTATTCTAATAAATATTTTACTTATTTTCCCCCGGATAAAGCCAAGAGAAATATCATAAGAATTCCGCAGTGCAAATAATTATGTTCAATTAAAACTATATACATTTAAATTATAGAACGGAATGATATAATAGCTTCATAACCAAAAAATCTAATTGATTGGTTGTTTAAGTAAAAGTTCAGAACTGTACTAAAATCTAATTTCTTGGTTGTTTAAGTTAAAGTTCAGAACTGTACTAATTTATACGTAAATGCTTAATGGAGACCAAAATTATTTAACACATCAACAAAATATGTAATGGTATCTTTCAAATGTTACCCACTAATTTGGTACTATGCGAAACAGATAGAACATAAAAAAAATGTACCAGCCAAGATTTTCTAAAATGCAACTCATTCGATCAAATATAAAAATATAATCCGAGAGAAAAATAAAGCCTACTAAACACTCTTTTAGGTGTAGATGTACGTAGTATAGACACCACAGTTTGTGCACCAACCAATTATCCGCAGCCGCTTTTAAGTGATTCACTTTTCCGATATTAACTGGCCCGATAACCCTTTCCGCGCACGAGTATATAAAACATAGCCTTCTGTTTACACTCGATACGAAATATCAAATACAAGATATAAGCAAAATTCTGCGCTTTTTGACAGCCAATGATATAAGGGTTAATTTTGTTTCAAATTTTGTAACACTAACTTTTTCATCACTTTATGTATTGTAACAGCGAGCTTAAAATGTGTCCGCTGGCTCTCTCACCACTAATTGTTTAGCTTGTACCTAGACTAAAGTTGGCATAAACGTTGGTGTTGTGGGTCAAAAGTTGGTAAATTGCACTAGCCGATGACAGGTTGCCATAGTAACGTCTCTCAGTGTTTGGTAGTACAATGACCCGTTTCCTTCAGTCGACTTTTACGACTTGCGCAGGATGAGAAGCAGCTAACCCTTCTATGTTTTTCTTTCACTCCCAGGTCAGCATGGAAGTAGGTGACACTGCATTGTAAGGGTGGAAAAATATCGATGTACATAATTATATTATATGGTAGCCGTTTCACAATTTTAGAGTTCGTTTTGTTGTGAAAAGATGCAATTAGTACCAAACGAAATAACATTTGAAAGATACTCATAATTTATAATAATTTAAGTAGACTGGAATAAAAAAAACAAAAAGCTTATTGTTATCATATATCTACTTACATACATTAGACATTGTTTTATAGTGTGCAAACACGACTCTCAGCAGGGTTGGTGCGTGAGTTATGTTCCACACACTCGTAGTCATGTCATGTGTTTGCCAACCTACATTATATTACGCTATACTTAAATATGTTACAGTGGAACCCAGTTTATAGTTGAAACTAGTTTATACCGGATGTTTTTAGTACGCCTGAGATGGCTTTGTCTGACTGGAATTCTGACGGAAAATACTGCGAGTTTTCATTGTAACACGTATGTGTTACAATGAAAACGTCCGTTATCAGGAAGCGTATGCTTACTGATAAATACTGATAACCATACAGGTACCTAAGATAGAATTTAATTATGTACATTAGAACTTATTTTACTTTTTGGTTAGAAACCAGATGTTTAATTCTACCCGTATTAGGGCAGCTTAAAAGTTTTAACTTTAGGTTTTAATTAGAATGACCTAATATATGTATATCATATTTTCTTTCAAATATTTTTTTAGCTTCCTGTTTATACATATATCTATTTTAATCTTTATTTTAACATCACATAGAATCTTTCTTTACATAGTATCCCAATGAGCAATGTTTTTAACCGCACATTTTATTTTCAGTTTGTTTTAATCCGAATTATGATAATTTTATTATCCTATGCTTATTGGTAGCCTAAAGTTTATTGGTAGGTACCTATTAAGTATAGGTTTTCTGGTATCTACAATAAATATATAATAAGTAAAAAGTCGCAATGGCGTCTATCCTTTGTTGATTTTTCATTTATGTTTTACGTTACATTTCTTTATCGCCCAAAGAAACAATTGCGCCACAGCCGAACTGCTTGTTCAGGGATCCAACAAAAAGTTAACCTTTGAAAAAATGTCAGCTTGCTTTTTCGTTTTGTTTGTATTTCTGAATATAAAAATATGGTTAATGATAGCACTAATTGAGCAGTCGAAACCAAGCTTTTACTTGAGTTACGTTGACTTTACGGTTTTACAAAAAAAAAATCATTATCGTTTGATAAATGTTTGATTCGAATTTAATTTAAATATAATATATATATATGCATAGATCTAATATGAATGTATCTATACATTCATATTATGACACTGTTGGAACTTTTTGCTTCTCTTAGATCCGATAAAAATAGATAAAATCCCGACCCGAAGTGATGCCTAACTAGTTCCAAACGTATGGGAGAACATAAGCAATTCGGCTGCAACCAAAAAGAAATATTTAATAATTCTATGTAGGTACGTAAAAGTATGTAAAAGTTAGGTTTCTTAAAATACCAATCCTAACTAGTGTTGGTATATAATATATAATACTCTTAACTTATTAAATATTAATGTTACCTTTGGTTTCTAACTATATCAATAAGGCCTGTTTCAGGCAAATTTGAGAAACCTACAAAAATTTAGGTTGTATAAAAATACCATTTGGTTATTTTACAGTCAAAGCTTACTAAACTACTCATAACAAAATAAGGGCCAAGTCGTTTGTTTTGTCTTGATTTTATTATTTTTAGTAGTCTTTAGTCAAGTAGTAAAGTATTTGTTGATATCTTTTCATCACAATATCATCAAGAATATTGTTAATATTAATATTATCAAAGTCTTTATATATAATTATTTCTATTAAATATGCTCATATGCACAAACCATGATCCTTTATTATGAACAAAACCATGAAAAAATATTTTGGTCCTTATTTTGTCTTAAGTAGATTAATTAAAATACTTACTTTTGTTTTTTTTTAGATTCTTAGTTCATAGATATATCTATACACTTCACAGACAGTTTCTTTGGCTTTACACAAGATCGTCTTCATACTCGTATCAGATGTCGTCGTTGCAGAACATCGGAGGGGGAGGAGGCGCGGGCGTCGGAGGGAAATACCGATGGGACTTGTTGTCGCATCCGTAGGCGGAGACCGTGGCGAGTGGGAGCGGGAGGTCCATCGCCACGCAGCGGGCCGGGTGGTGCAGCGGCGCCGGCGGCGTGCGGGCGCGGCGTTAGCTGCCCTTCGACACCAGGTGGTAAGGCGCGTGGATGGTAGCTACGCTGCCCAGCTCCGTGTGCCCCAGCAGCTCGTCGGGGTGCTCGTGCTCGTGCTCACGACGCTTCTCCTCATTAGTGTAGTAGTGAGCGGCACGACGGCGCGTACAGCACAACGCACCTGCCACAGCTGCCAGTACGGCCACGCAAAGTAACATTAGCCCCGCAATTACACTCATTTGAGCCTCGTGCGTTGTTGGGCATGGGTCCAGACGATCGAAAGTCATTTCAGAAAAGTTTACTCCACGCAGACGCATTGGTGAGTAACATTTAAGGTGGCGCAGAGTTGAATTCAGCACTGTTGTAGTCATGTAAACTAACATAGTACCTGCTGAGCACTGATCGCATCGCCAATGGTTCTTTATCAAATTAACTTGAGCAATCGCTTCCAGTCTTTGCAAATCCAGCTCACTCAACGTTTGTAACTTGTTGTGCGATATATCAAATCTCTGTAAAAACTTTGTCTTCGTTAAAAGTTTGTATGGAAAGTTCGTAAACTTATTCCATGATACATCTAAAGCTACGAGGTGCTCGTTGTAAGTGAAAAAATTTAGTGGAATGTCAGTAAGTGACAAATTTGCCAAACCCACGCCATGAATTTCTGGTAATATCTGGAGTACTATCGCGATTTCATTCAAGACTAAATTGTTGCCGCTGAAATTGATAGTTTTTAAAGAATCCACTACCGGTGCAAAAGTTTGTAAATGAAACCTATCTATTTTGTTATGACTTATGTCCAAGTGCGCCAGGTTGGTGAGGTTCGCGAGCGCGGCGGGCGCCAGCAAGGCGAGACGGTTGCGTGCGAGGGACAGCACATGCAGCTCGCGGTTCCGCCCGAACATGTTGTCCACGATCACGGACAATTGATTGCCGTCCAGTTTCAACTTCTTAAGCTTTTTTAAGCTTATAAATTCGTCAGATGTTAGATATTTAAACTGATTTTCACCCAAATCCAGTTCTTCTAAGTTGGCAACTAAATGATATATTTGAGTATTGACACGTCTTAGCAGGCATCTTCTACACTTAAACACTCTCAAATGCTGGATATCCTTAAAAACTTCTGGATTCAGTTCAGTAAGCGGATTATCGCTCAGATCCAAGTAGAATAACTTAGCCAACATCCTAAATAGTCTCGGTACCAACGTAGAAATTTGATTATTAGACAGACTCAAAATCCGTAGCGAAGTTAAATGTCGAAAGGTTTCACTCGGCATTTGTTCGATGTAATTGTCGTCGAGGTACAACTCGGTGAGATTTATAAGACCTCTGAAGTTATCTGCTCCGATGCTCGTTAGGTTGTTGTAGGTAAGGTTTATCAACCTTAGATTTTGGAGTCCCCAAAATGAGTATTGACCTATGGAAGGCACGTTGGAATTAACAATGTGGAGTTCCCGTAGATTAACGAATGGAGCTGGTTGTGTGAATATGGGACCGATAGTGAGTGAATTTTCTCGGTCACTGGGGGCGGATATGATTATTACGTGAGCGTTTCGGTCCATGAAGTCAACGGGTATGACGCGCATGTCGCCGCGCGTGCACGCCACGCGCAAGGCCACGCCGTCCTCCGGGCTCAACGTGCTCCGACAGCTGCACTCCGCCGGGCACGTCATTTCCACACCGTTGCAACCAATCATCACTGCACTTGTTGACCATAGTAGTAGAAGCAATTGACATCTTGTATTTCTGTAACAAAAGAAAATACGTAAATATATTGTACACACAATACACAGCGTAGAGGGAGCTTACGAATAAGTTTAACAGTTTCGCATGTGGAAAATTACTTAAAAATACGTTTGTTTTTATATAATTAGGGTTTGGAGAACGTAAACTATAGTTATTTGTTTCATGCACGCTTGAGCTAATTTAATAATTAAAAGTAGTTGCGGTTCACTAATTATACCAGTATACCTCTGTCCAATAGTTGAGGCAAAAATCATGTGCCAGCAGAGTACAAGATTTATACAAATAACTACACAAGTAGGTAGAAGATAAATATTCGCATACCTTGGGTGCAATAAAAGTTTTATTATGGATGTCTTATATGTTGCTGTAAAAGCGATAAATGTTATTATAATTAATAATTCCCGGTAATTATTTATAATTACTTCAATGTCTGGTTAATGTAAAAAATCTAATAATAATACTAGATATTTCAGATACCCTAAACTGATAGCTTAGGTAGAGATCCCTTTCGTGTTAGGTTACTTCAGACACCCAAAAAGGAGACTTGCTTAGCGTAGGTTTTTCGTTCGACCGAGCCTTGGCCACAATTTATTACATTCTTCACTAACAAAACATTAAATAAAAATATCATGTAGGTACATGCTTTCCATAGGTTAAATGATAGAGTCGTTAGGTTTTTGATATTCTAATCTACATAATTATCTACTAATTTAGTAAGGCAATTTTATGCAATATTTCTTCATCAAAAAAGTTTACTGACAGCTTAGTTTCACAACTATAATAAATGGTTTCCTTTTAGGGGAAGAGGGCATGTTGAGCGATCCAAGCCTTGGAATGTGCCCTTAATCACCATCCGTAATTTATAGACGATTAAACTATGTTAAGGTCGTAACAGGTAAAAATATTGCTAATCCACCCATTAACGCTGTAAGTGTTAAAAAACCACGAGTCCTGTGAACTAGGAACGAGATTACAGTCTTGTGAAATATGTGCCTCGCTTTGTCCGCGAAATCCAAACCCCTGAAAAATAACGCAGAGATAACAAAAGGCTTTTTGACGCGCCGACTAAGCGGCATCCATTACGTGAATTCCGAAATATTTATTCGCACCTTAATGAAAAAAAAGGAATTATTTTCTTACTTCCATCACAACCGCATAGCTTTTTTAATATCAATTTGAATTTACGTTACAAAAACGATCTTAACTAAAAGGGTTCATGCTGTCGTGAGGAGTAAAAACAGATTTAATGTCACATATTTTCTTTGTGGTTTAAAAAAACTTCCTGATTATGCAGTAATATGTTCTAAATATTAATGTTAATTTAATTAATACTTAAATTATTACGTAACTACCTCTACCTAAATAGGCTTGACCTCCTTGGCACATAAAAGTTTTATTATTTTACACCCTAATTTAATTACTAATAAAACCGCAAAAACACGCTTTCCAGTCCAAGCTACGTAGTCAAAATTATAAACGACCAATATTTAAATTTCATATTACACTTGGAGTCAAAAAATATCATATTTAAGCAAAAAAACATAAAATGGCCACGGAAATACGAAGTGATTAATCGTAACACGTTTTTTTTTCATCACCAGGAGCTATAAAGTATTGCTTTTTCGTCACTTCATTTCTAAGAGGCCTTCTCAATAGCTCTTACATACCTATTTGCCTGATCACCATTCTCCTCTCAGCAACTAATTTGCATTAAGTACAAGCGAACAAAATTATAAATAGGTGTTAATTTCAGCCAGTTATCCGAGTTGTACCTTAAATGAAGTAGCAGTGGGTACTTAATGCGTTGGGCATGACTAGAAATATTATGAATTAATTAATACCAATGGTTGGCTATTACTAGTGATAAAAGTGCGGACTGCAATGCTGCACTTGTGGGACCCAAAAAGTTCGGACACCTGACCTGTGACTGCACTTTGGCAGATCTATACCACCCTGAAGACGCAGCAGTTAATTTGGACCACTTCAAAAGATTACTAATAAAAGTGTTTAATCAATTAGGAACTTACGACGATACCCATGTTTCTAGTTTTAACACTAAAAATGTTATTTTAATAGAACTTAGTACTAGTTCTAATTAGTAGAACTAGTACTAGTAGTTAGTTCTATTTTCTCGGGTCAAAATTGCGCACTGGGCCTTGTCTGAACGATAGTTAAATATTCTTAACTCAACGTTCAGCGAAATTTAAATTAGACGCTGTATTGAATGCTCACCCTTATTTATCAATACGTCGTATCTTTAGCTAATAATAATAATAATTTAATAAGCATGTCGTCGGGTGTCGGCTTCCCAAGCAGATAAATTGAAAATATAAATCCAGTTTCTCTTTCTCCTTTCAAAAATAGAACCCATTCAATGTGAGTAAGTTCATAATATTCTCGCAAATGACGCCATATAAGACGCATTAAGAGGGTTATTGAAAATATTCATTGAAATGAATTCAATTACTTTCATTTGCTACACCTGAATAGATATTACATTGATAAAATGATTAGTAACCACCGTGAAACGAATGTGATAAAATTTGATTACTAACTCAGTTTACAACTACGTGAAAAACGTGGGTGTTTTAGGTGAAGAACTTAATCAACTAGAAACAAATAAAACACAAGTTTTCATTCAGTTGCAGTTGATTTAAAATAACATGAGAACAGCAACAGACAATTCCATAATTAAAAGACCTAACTAACCTTTTGTAGACAGAGCCGTCCGGTCCCCGGAACGTCTCCTGCATATGGATCGCATATTTAGAAGAGGTCATTGGCACTATGTAGTTAAACAATTGAATAAACTCCAACATTCACTGATGAAAGGCTTAAACGGGTTATCGTAGGCCTTTTGAATTTCGTTATAGGCTTATCGTTATTACAATGTCGGTTTTTGAAATTCAAATTTAGACATTACCTACCCTCGTTTTATGCCGGTAAAACCACTTTTTCCTAACTCTTATTAAATCCATAATGTTTTTTGATCACTGAAGTTTATTTTATGCTAATCCAGGAGTTTGAGAAAAGCAGAATGTTTGCTGCTTATTATGCTGTGAAAGATTCGGTTGACGTACAGCCGATGGGACGTTTTAAAGACAAAAATGTATAAAAATAAGGTAAGTCTTTACATTCTTTTAGAAAGAAACATGTTTCTGAAATTAAGATGAAGCAAAATTTTCTATCTAGTTAATATCGTGGTTTTGGTTCGTATCTATTGAACGCTGCAATTGTACGAAGTGAATAACGGGTGGTCTGCCGCCCGGTTTGCCGTCACCAGCCTGTCACGTCCCTGATTCACCAAAAGTCACGTCCTCCCCAATGGCAAGTAATGATACTAGTTATTCGATCCGATTTAGATATTTGCTACGGTTAGACACTGAAAGGATTGGCATTTCTCGTTATATGGCCAGTGTAAAGAGTTTCCATTAATACATAGAGCGAGTCTGACGTACTATGATCCGAGAGCGCGTGCTCTCAGTTAATGCGAGTTCGTACGCGTGTACGAACTCGCATTAACTTCAATGTCACGTCCATTTAGTATCAAAATTAAGCGCGCCGTGCTTACATCTCCGAGCAATAAATGCATTTATTTAAGAAACAATACTAAAATGCGTAGTATGCAGTTGCAAAAATGATTCACGAAAGCAAAACAAAGAGAATTACAACATTTATTTTCCTCATTGAATTATATTTATAATTATATTGAAATATACTTATTTTATCTAAATTCAGTAGAGTGAACCAGGGGTCGCCGAAGGACGCGCGGGGGGGTCTCCGCTACAGTCCTCCCCCTCAAAAATCCTTTTTATCGGAAGCATTTTATTTAAAATTACGTTTGTGTTCCTTGAATTGATTTATATAAAAGTAAAAGCTGTTGGTAAACTTTTTTTAATTAAATAAATGAAATATTACTTAATAAAAAAAAGTTTACCAACAGCTTCTGTATGTTCATATAAACATAATTAGTGAATATAGGATAATACGAATTGTACTTACACTGTTGCGAATTAAAGGTTAACCAGCAATTACAAATAATTGTGATAACAGGATAATTTAAATATGAGTAAAATTAGAAAATCTATAACAAAATCTGATTGATAAACAATTATGTTTAAAAGATTTTGAAATTCTACAAAAAACTCTTAGAATTATTTAGTATTCATTTTTCTGGTTTTCTAGTACGCTTGTATGGACTTTTTCGGTAACTTTTTAGTAATAAATTTAATGCTGGTATCTGGTAGACTAATTAATAACGTGTTTTTAGTTTATTTCTTTTTTTTATCATAATCTCAAAATCTAAAAACCATTTACCTAATGACTCTATTAATATTCGCAACTATTGATATTTTTTCATGACTATCTGTTGTCGCACGGACATCCCTAAGCGAGCGGGAACTGACAGCTCAAAAAGTGCTTTCGATTGGACCAATGGAAAACTAGCGATGGTAACGTTCTATAGTATATCTTAAGTCTATGGACCAGTGCCTGTACTACTGGACTGTTGTCACTGTGGAAACGAGACGTCACTTAACATTGCGCTTACTGGCGTCTCGCTTCCGTCAACAGACAAGCTTGTAAAGGCTCATGAGCGCTGATCTATACGAAATAATGTATATACAAGACACGAATAACAACATTATTGTTATTGTGTATTATAAACAAGAAACAAAAAAGCTACCTAATATGTTCAAGCCACTCTTATGCATTAATTCAAACATCATTAGTTTAAAAGGAAATGTTACTAAAACCCGGTGCGTGTCGGACTGGCATAAAGCTACAACGTCGTAGACTATAACATTTTATTTACCTCAGACTTAAATCAATTCTTATTTACAGACCACAAATTCAAGTTAATTAAAACAAGACTAGGTTCTTAAAATGAAAGTATAGGCATATTCCTAATTATTCTCTCCATTCTGAAGCTAATGTAAGTTTCAATATTTCAATATTGAGTGAGGCTTCTCTTGAATCCGATTATAAATATAATGTAACAATCCGATTGTATTGTTACATGTCATTACATACATTTGCTTGAAATGCATAAGCCAGTCTGATCCCACTCCACAATCTCGCATGCCACAGGGACTAATACTGCTAATGCATATAATAGCGCTCTCCGTCTCTACAGATACTGCATAAGTGCTTAATGTATTGATGCATCTACATGAACGCACCATTTAACTGTAATTGCACTTAAGCCGGCTTTAACAGGTACACTGAGATATAGGTAGGATTACTCACGTGACTTTGTCCGGTGTGAAATACTAGATTTAGGCCTATTTGTTTTGCTTAAATTGGAAATCTCAAAAATTACTCGCACCTTAATATCCAAGGCAATATTTTGTCACCACTCAACCGACAGAACCGACGGAGCAGCTACAAGTTTGTTTTTAATTTATGAATGAAAAATACTTCAACTTTTCTCATTTTCCTTGCTTTGTTACTAAATTATTTTAATAACTATTTAAAGTTATGATTAGAATTTCCCTAGGACGTCAAAGAATATCATAGCATTACTAATAATATAAAATAAGTTACAGTTTTCCCGCGAGGTTTTAATCAGTGCGAACCTGGCAACACATTTTATTTCGCACAGTTTTATGCCTCCATAAAACGTCAAGATTCAACTAAAAGCAAAAGAGTAAAATGCTGTGGATTATAGCGAAACTCAGACAGTCGTAACGCTAGCGTAAATCAAACCTAATATTGAAAAGTATGGTAGGCAGGTATTGTGTACATAATGTGTGCATGAAGCAAGTCAACGAATTACGTATGTCTATAATTTTTCCAGGCTGAGGTCACGTAGTCACGCAGCGCGCTCCGTCCCACTGTCACGTTCTAACTCAGTACCCACCGCCCATAAAGTCGAGAAATCGCTGCCCAAGCCACGACCATTGTCGTCACTTTTATGGATAACGGGAACAGGATACGTAATTATACACGTAGATTTATTTTATTGACAATTGGTGAACAAATCTAATTTCGATTTATTTGGTCGCTGACGTGAGTCGGCTTAATTAAACAGTTGTCGCTGTTTCGTAGCATAAAGCATCTGAATTATTGACCTTAAGCGGTTATTACCGAAACTGCGGTTTAAGAATTCGGTTGTGTTGTGCGTGCTACCCACGCGTCTAAAGCGAAATATATTGTAGAAATGCAAAATATTGAAAGGCTGTTTCAACACATAAGTGTAAACGCGACTCATCAAAAAATCTAGGCGCTTATGTGAGGGACAGCTAAACAGGCCATTACTCCTCCTCGTATTATCAGAAGCGCCAACAAAGGATACAACGACACCAACAATAGCTACTCGTCCAAATTCTATTCACATTTGCTTTGAACTTCGTTCCACTGCTGAATAAAAAAGAAAGCCCCTGTCTCAGTTGGTTAAATAAGCACTTATGTGGAAAAATCATCGCAGATATAATCCTTCAAATACGTTTTTAAAAGGAGACGAGCATAAAATAACAAATAAATGTTTTATGTTCTTTTAAAAGTTTTTGAAATGTTAATCACATAAAATTTATGGGTATGTGTGACGGTATACCGTACTCGCAGAACTCTTTTTGCTAATAAACAAGAACATAAAATTGTATTCTACCGAAGAGCCGAGTATGGCCTTTTTAAAGCCAAAGCTTACGATGCATACTTATGTCATACACTTCACTAATTAAATATTGTTTACACCTTCTATTAGCTTGAATATTACACAGATAACAAAACCTTTTATCGCAAACCTGAAATTGGTTTTTATTAATCGTACATATTTAAATTAGAAAAAACAGATATGATGAACAGATATTGTTTCCGTAATTAAATAAAGTCTCGAGTGCAGACATGCATTTTCTGAGTTAAATAAAGTCTGCGGGGAATGTTCGATAATTACTCATTATCGACCAAATGGTAGGGCGGGTATATTTTTAAATTGGAGATTTAATAAATTTTTGAAAAAATATTTTTTTTAATTTGAGATTCAATTTCTGATACTTTATCGAAACTAGGTTTCATTTTGCTTTGTAGTATTTTATTTTTACTGCTTACATACTTTTACTCACGATTTTACAACACGTTGTGAACCTTAAATAATAAAACGGTGAAACAATTTAAATTTTAAAGTTAAGGTGTCTAAAATGATTGCTGGATTTAATTAATAACTAGAAAGAACAAAGGATAACGGAATATTTCGAATTCACCGCAATAAGTAACAAGATAGCAAATGAAATTTTGTGGTCAACAGTGATAAAGGCGTTGGAGAAATCTATTTATACTAATACTGTTAGACTACAGTTCTCTATTACGTCCAGACCTTTAGTCGTCTGTGACTTTATGTCGACCAACTTGATAACAGACTTGTGTTCAGAAAGTCTGACTACATGACAGCGACCACCTAAGGGAAATAAATACTCAAGCTGTAGTCAGATAGATCCCAATAGGATTTTCAAGACATTTAATAAATAAAAATAAAAAAAGGCACAGGCTTGCACCACCGGCATAGCAAACAATCTTGAAAATGATTAAGGTCACAACCGAGAACTTGAGAACTTTATTTCAATTATTTCTAACGAACGAGTTTACGTTACTTGTTTGTAAAATCGATCGTATTTCTTTACAATTTTCCTCAGTGGTGACTGAAAAGTGAACCTTAAACCAATAAGCTTTTCACGGCATTTACAAGCGAATACAAAGACGTGAGCAAAACCAAATACAATACAATGTTAATCTTGAAAAGACAAAATTATTCTTTAAGTATAAGTTGGTTACTAAAATAAATAAATAAAGTCAATAAAACTAGAAAATACTGTTGTAAAAATAAGAACACAAAATTGCGTTTCGCAGCCATATTTTCCTACACTTTAAAATAAACATTGCCTAGTTCTAGTAAATTACAGAACAACCAAATAATGGTGTGATTTGTCAGGCAAAAACTGGCAAGGATATATTCAAAAAAATTAAGTGCCATAACTTTATTGAATAACGCGCTCCATAATATGTAATGCAGTAAAGTTTTAATTTCGTATATAATATCTTAAGAAAGGAAATGTATTATGTTCTTAAAAAAGATAATATATTACAAAAGTTGTTGGTGTAGTGTCGTAAGAATCGTTCAATCTAAATTGTGGTGAGTGTCACCGCGTCCCAGGAGCCCCTGCGTGATCAAAGTGGACACGGCAGCGGTTTTAGATATCAGCTCACACGATTTCAATTCAATCATGGAAATATTTTCCAAGCGCCTGCACACGTCTTTTGCTTTTTATTATATTTTTCCATCAAACAGAAATACAAGAAAAAGGTATATTAACTCGTTATAGGTTAAGATTGAATGCATATATATATATCATAAGAACATTATGTTATGAAATACGTAATCATATTGAACATATCGCGAAATTTCATGTGGTTACGTTCTTATTGAATAGAATGTAATACATTGTCAAACCTTAGTCGCCTATGTTTTCGACATATTCAATTTTATCGGGGCCTGCTTTCTACGATTCGCTATTTTCCTATTTCGTTATCTTGATTATATTTATAAACAAAATATTATTTCTTAACAAACTTAGTTATTTAATAGAAATGGAAATCATGTGATGGGGTTAGGCGAGGTAATATCGAGTGTGTCCGAAAGCAAAGGGTATTACAGTATTAAATGGGATTGTTATTTATGTAGGTACCTATCATCGGGACTCATCGTACAAGTTCGATTCTACAAATAACAAAGGCCTCCAATGGTCTTTTTTGTGTGCGGCTCGAGTACAATGAGATAAGGCGTTATATAAAGAATCTTTTCCGTGGGTCAAATCGAGGGACTTTATCGTTATTATTTATCTCCGAAACACATTTGTAGAAGCTTCTCTTTATATCCCTTTATTTTACATGACGACGAAGCGGCACAAATTGATTTCTCGGCAGTCCCTCTGGTACGGGTTGAATGGAAAACACATAGTCATAGCCTAATGATATTGAACTAACGTCTTAGTCGTCTTTCTGTTTTATTGGATTTTTGAGGGTTGACCGTTTTACACAGGAACTTCAATATACTGCAGAGTGGTCACGTAACAACGTTGAATTCAATATGTTTTTAAAATATCAATTTCATTTATTACCCTGAAATGTCGTCGACACTCTAAGTTCAGTAAATATGTTTGACATTTTTAGTTCATACTCCAATAACAAACTAAAACTGTATACATTCTAGAGCGAATTAGTTGACCTAGGTCCATTTTGTCCCGGAATATTATTATTTATGTATCATGAAAAAAAACACATAATAGTTTAGATCGAAATTTGTTTACTTCATAATATGTCGGTATCTTTGAGAATCTGTTACCGACCGGAGGATTTCCTTAACAAGCTCTATTCCGTGTTAAATCAGTATCATCATTCTCCGGCCCTTATCAATCTTTATCCTTATCCTTATATATTTCCTTGGGAAAATATGGACCTTTCTATTGCTAACTAGTTACACGACTGCCCAAAAACAGGAGTGTAATGTTTTCAGAGTTCATGTATGTGTGTATGTATGTATGTGATGTTCTGTTTCCCACCATAATGTCTTATATGTGAACTGAATTGCCGTGTAGGTTTTTAGAAAAATAAAGGTTTTATTGCATCTCTATTTTCATTTTTTTGGCTTCTATAATAACCTTAGATACCTAAGTAAGAATAACAATATCTATAGTAAGTAAATAAAAGATAATATTTCATTGAAAGAGTCTTTTGTATAGCACTAAAACGAAAAATGAACAATATTTAAATTCTGGCTTCAAAACCGGCTGACGTCAATTATTATTTCGTCTTTAAGCAGTTTTTATCATGCAAATTGCGACGCTGAATACTTTTTATATCTCTTTTGTGAACGGTTACACCCCAAGAATGAAATCCAGTTTGGCTCAATCAAAAGCAACAATCTGTACAGCACAGCTGCCCCGAGGCTTTGGGAATCACATACAAATTGCGTCGTATTATACCTAGTATACATTCATACACAGTCATAACAAAACCAGCACAATGTTGCTACGCAGTTTCACCATGTGTTAATCCCCCAACAAAAGTACCGCGAATATCTGAATAGCCATTATATTTATCTGGTTCAAGAATACGTTTTGCACTAAAATTAGGGACAACAAACAATAATTCAAAGGAATGGATTGAACGATAGCAATGGGATTCCATTCGCGCCCATTCAAGAATGAGATCATATAGAGGGTGACATACACGTGTGAGCTTTAGTAGGTAATATTTTTCTTTTGTCATAAAGAGTTATGGGCATTAAAAACGCTTTCGTTCTCGACCGCAATATTTTTTGCGCCTCTTGAGCGGGGAAAAGTCTGTTGCCGATAACAGTGATCAGAACAGAGTACCTACGTAATAATGATTCTTTGTGCATTTGCATTTATTTAAGATAAAAAATACTGACTACAGTAACATATTTAATGCTTTCTTATTGCTTTTGTCCGATCCATAGAGGTATATGAGGACCTCAACAGATACAAACAATTGTACCAAATAGATTAGAAGAAGGGAAGGAAAACACAAAAGCATATACACATGGGTAATAAAAATGTCAAAAGCGTTGAAAGAGGATGATGTCATACCTACCGTTGTTAATTTTCTTGTTCGTATTAGGAACTACGCATTTTACTAGGCCGGTAAGCCATTGATATTCAAAGAGAGATTTTAAATAGAATAAAGTTGTTATTATGCGTGTGTGCCGGGGTCGCGGGGGTCGGGACGCCGCCGCTGCCGCGACGGGCGAGCGTTTGAGCGAAACTCCCCCTAATAAGAATACCGTTAAGGGTAATAGGGTAGGATTTGGTACATGGAGAAAAGATTACGCACCCGCCAGAGACCTTTTCACTAACCACTGCGTCGTTTGTGTGCGCCACCACTGCTTTCTGACAATTCGCCTAAATTACAATTCTAACAGAACAAACAAGATACAGACCCAACGAATTAAACGACTGTTTATTTTCTTCAAATAATGAAAAGGCTTTATTCCGAAAATGGTACCCATTTAAGTAATGTAGGATATTCATCAATTGCGAAAGCAATTGTTTTAAACAATTTGGGCATCTATATGTTGACTGGTGAAAATGAAAATAAAACGTTTTCATTTATATTGCGGAGGAGTTTTAATTAATACAGACCCCTTGCTAAGAGTAAAACACTAAATTATAAGGTAGCTAATGCGTGTAATATGTGATTGATGTGTCGCAGCATTATTGCAATATCGGATTGAGTCAAAATTTCATTATTCTAACTTAAGGTAAATCATTGATGTGAATAACATAATGTGTGTGGTCTGCTCGTGTGTGCTCCAACGTGCACAATTTATTGCTTTTGTAATCAAAGTAATGTGGATACATCTCATCGAAGTTTCTGAGAAGTCTTGAAAAATATACTTAAAACTTGGGGCAGATTTCGTGCATTAATATGAACGCGATCATTTGGAGCAAATCACGGTTCTGGTCTAACTGTTAAAACCCAGTCGTTGTTATAAGATTACAAGAAAAGCATAATACACTACATAAATTATTTTCTTCGAAAGGCAGCGCAGATATGTTTAAGTCGATGCTTAAATACTTGAGTTGTTCACCTTCGTTCACCTGAACGTTAAATAATTAGGGTGGGCTTCGGAACGGACTAGAGTGACGTGTCGTAATCACCTGCACACCGATGTGAAACTTTTTGTGTACTGCATGCTTACCATGAGCTTTAAACCAGGACGGTTGCCGTTGAGTAAGCGAGAGAGCGCTATTCGCAGTGTAGTGCACCGTCTCGCTTCCACAACCACAACAGTACTGTTTTAAAAGTTCATGGTACAGGTACTGACGCTTATTTGAACCTTCATCAAGAGATAATCAGATGTACTGATGCCATATTTGATTATAATAATTACTAAACCGTTTAGCATTAAATAAAAATCAAGTATTTTTGCCCGTTTTTAGACCCCAACGCTCAAGAAATGTGTTATACGTTTAATTGTGTCTGTGTGTCATCGTAGCTGCTAATCGAATTGAATCAATTTTAAAAGCTGTAAGGCCGAGATGATCCGAAGGCGATATCGTATACCTACTTAGATTCAAGCAAAAACACTAAACACAGATCTTAATCGGGTACAATAATTATAATTAAAAATTAAAAAACACGCCTGCCATGTAAAAAAAAATTAAAACAAGTCAAATATTTGCAGTCGGGGTCGGTTACTTGGAACAATTCATTACAGGTCCCCCGACTGCAAATATTTGACTTGTTTTAATTTTTTTTTACATGGCAGGCGTGTTTTTTAATTTTTAATTATAATTATTTTTATTTAATACCTTTTTTTGTGAACAAAAAAAGTAAAAGCATGACACAACAAAAAAAAAAATTCGTTCGGAACCCTTTGCAGGCGATTTCGACTCACACTTGACAATTTTTTAATGTCCACATAGCCTATGTCACTCGGGATAACTCAAAGCTTCTAATGATACCACAAACATTGAAATCGGTCAAGCCTTTTAGAAGTTATGGTGGAATAAAGAAACTCACAAACATACATACATACATACATACCTACATACATACATACATACATGAACCCTGAAAACATAACACTCCTTTTGGGCAGTCGTGTAAAAAATAAATGTTTTTCAGTCTACGGTAGTACCTACCCTCGCTCCATTAGCAAAAACGGAAATGCAATAATATAGTAGACCTAGCTCATTCCTATGCATTGTTAAGGTTAAAAAAACTATTTCCACTTTAACAATTTTTTAAATTTGGACTCAACACTTGTTATAAAAATATTCTTACCGGACGAGAATTGAAATAGAAACTATATTCGGAGAACGGAACAGTCAAAATTATTCGTGACATAGGTACTTTACTTGTTGTTTTACGTAAACAGTTTTCAATTGAATCGGTATTGGCAGTCGAATATCCGACAATGGAACACAATTTCTATCACTTAGCTACACTTAGTGTTGTTTCAGAGTGGTTTAACTGAATATCCTGAAGGTAGTTAATAATTACCTAGATTTATATAACATTCGCTATTCTAAATCACAATACCTCTCGAAGCTAACATTCGAGTACCTATTGTAATATAGGAAATCTACAGGGTGTTAAGAAAACCCTGTCCGACCCGAAAGGGTGATATAGGGCTCATAATCACATGCCCAAATAAAATATTAAATTTGGAATACTTTTGATAGTAACAATAATAATGAATTTTGAAATAACCACTTTTTGCCGCAAAATTCCATAAATTTTTAGGTTATACTTTTTTTTCTTTTTTCCATTTTTTTTATTTTAATGTAATCAGATATCGATACCTAACAAAACCTTAACGGGTCGGACAGGGTTTTCTTAACACCCTGTATATAATTCAATGACACTCCAACACCGAAACGTACTCAGGTACTAAGTAACTACTGTGGGGCTCTCTCTCATTCTTGAATTTAATTCTGAGCGATTGTCATTGGACTTATGATATTTCGTACAATTTAACTTATCACTAGCGCCAAATTTTTTCATTATTATTTTTTCATCGGGAGGAACTACTTAACTGGAATCAAAACACTGACAGTTTTATTTTTTCTAGGATATTGATTTACTTGTAACTAATTTTATTATAATTTGGTTTTGCAATGGAATTAAAACTCAAAAGTAAGGCTGCTGGACGTAAAGCTTAGTTTACCAATAAAACACATTTATAATGGGTTGGAAAAGAACTTGTAATATTTTTAAACAATATTTACTTGATCATACTTCAAAGGTTGAAACTTGCCGTAAAATACATAGTGATTAGTAGAAGCACCCGTTGATACGATAATAAAACTACCTTTATGTCAGCACTTTAAAATCTGAGTGATAAATAATTTTATTTACATTTAGTTTGTCATTTTATCTTTGACAAACATGTAAGCACTTACTTATAGCTTTAATTTACCTAATTCGCATTCGCTAATCAAATTACCAGAGCCAAAGTAATCCGAGCTTTGATGAGAAACTCGCGAAATACCTAGAAACATAATTTCTAGATTGATAACTACAGTACAAATTATAGCTAAGTAACCGTGAACTTAGGCCCGGAGGCTCTTTTCCTCCGTAACATACTCGTATGTTCAGTGCTGTCTAAATATAAGAGAACTTCAATCGTTCACACAAAGTTTGGAACGACGTTATCAGTGTGTTTATTGCCCCGGGATCTACAAGGTATTCGAATGTATTGGCATTTGATGCTCTCAAAGCCACCGAGTGGATTCTACGAGGTTTTATCGTCAGTTCAACCTGTACTTTATCAAACAAATGTCAGAAACAACAGTAGTGTTGTATTGTCTTTACAGTAGTCTACAGTAGACTAGTATTATTTATTCAATCTTGCTTTATTTGGATAACAATATTTTTCATAAAGTTTTTACACATAAAAAAAATATGAAACTACAAACTAAATAATACTTAAAACATCGCATCAAAAAAATCCTCCACATTGCTGTCGACTGGGAGTGACTATTTATTTTATATTTAAGAATATAACTGAATATTTACTCAATAAAAATAACGGTAAAAATATTGATCAAATCGGTACGAAAATTAAGTATTAATGAAAAAAAAAAAATCTTATAATTTAGTAAATTACAACACCACAAACTTAAGATTGAAAATAACTGATATCGATTAAGGGTTAACTCAGAATTTGGTCTTTGATCTTGAAACAAACATGATACTTGATGTTTCGAGTGCTCACACAGATGTCAAGGCATAGTGTAACAGAAATAGAAGAGTTACATCCACTTGGATCGTGTTGCTCAAGTACTGCGGTCAGTCTGCGGCTGTGGGGTATAATTCCCTTTTCAAAGTATTTAAATATGTATGTCTGTATGACGTTACTACATAATAAGCACATTATTTTAGAATGACCCTTTGAACTAACGATAACCTGCTTTCCTATTCTTTATCGGCTTACCGGTGACCCGAAAAATTATTGCGCAGACAGACAGATGTTAATAATGTATTACATAATATTATAAACCCTAACAATCCTTCGGGTATAACAGACACGAAATATATTGCTGAGTTGGCATTATTAAAGACAAGCATTAATTTCTCGAAATCATCCACTGAACATATAATAAATTTTGGTAGATTATTTGACCAGCTTACAAAAAATTATGACCTAGTTTTTATTTATTTTAATTCACAATAGCGGATTGTCAACAGCGATCGCTTACCTTTTATTTTGCTCATATTCTCTATCCGTATGCTTAATTGTAAATGTTTCTCACCTTGGCGCTCAAAATAGCAGACACTGTTTTTAGGGTTCCGTACCCAAAGGGTAAAACGGGACCCTATTACTAAGACTCCGCTGTCTGTCTGTCCGTCTGTCTGTCTTCAGGCTGTATCTCATAAACCGTGATAGCTAGAAAGCTGAAATTTTCACAAATGATGAATTTCCGTTGCCTCTATACCAACAAATACTTAAAACCACATAAAATGAATATTTAAGGGGGGCTCTCATACGACGGTGGTACGGAACCCTTCGTGCGCGAGTCCGACTCGCACTTGGCCAGTTTTTAATTAGAGGTAAGCTTTCAAGAAACTTTCACCCTATTGAGAATTGAACTTTTTAAGTACTTTCTGTATAAAATTTCTGCACGAATACGTAGAAGAATCCAGAATTAACGTCTTTTATTTCGTTTACAGATACTTAAATCTGTTTTATAAATAACTAGCGGTCGCCCGCGGCTCCGCCCGCGTGGACCATTGGATTTATTTTGGATTTTTCCAAAATAAAATTTAGCCTATGTTACTCGTGGATAATGTAGCTTTCGAATGGTGAAAGAATTTTTAAAATCGGTCTAGTAGTTTTTGAGCCTATTCATTACAAACAAACAAAGTTTTCCTCTTTATAATATTATTATTATTATTATTATTATTAGTGTAGATAATTGAAGATCGAATTATGTCATCTAAATGTGTATCTAACGGTAATAAGTCTTCTATACACAGGGAATGTTCTGAGAAAGAAAACTTCGCAATAAATACCTGATGTAGAACACACCGTTTTGAATTGCAAGAAGTCTTAAAATGACTTTTCTTGTAAGAAGACACATCTTCGTATTACTCTATATTTGTTAACAATATGATCATAATATGTAGCACTAAGTTTTTTTGTAAGAAGAAATATTTCAACGTTTTTTAAATTAAAAATCTTTACATTTTGGTAAAATTGAACTAAAATGCAAGGAAAATGACAACTTGGTCCTTTTGAGATAATATTGTCACCCGAAAACGGGCAAAATACCTGACTTGTATTAAAACGGGTTGTATCTTTAATCCTATAATCCATTAATAAAGTCGGTGAAGGAATTTGTCACGGAGGCGGACGAACAGACTTGCTGATAACTAACAAAGAGCTCGAAATCCACTCTGTGGGCCAAATGAATGAACCTCCGCTGAGGAATCTCTACATTTAACTTAATCCTACTGTAAGAGGGACAAAGCTAGTCAGACAAGTCTTAAGATTCAACCTGCCGATCTAAAAAGGTTTTACTACTGTACATTTATAAGACTAGCCTAGGACTCATAAGCTCTCAGTTAATTCAGCAAAAAGTTTGGTCAAGCGCAGAGATGATAAAAAAACACGCACAAGGGTTTAATAGGAACATGTGTAGGAGTAGTTCACGCGAATCCCTCGAGGTTACAAATAGCTGAAGGTATCATTGGATCACATATATCACGGCGTCAACACAGACATGCAGCCGTGTAGACTCAATTTAAACGTGAAGGGTACAACTGTGGCGCCGTTACCGTGACAGCGTGAAGATGAAGCTGGTACTATCATCAGGTGTCGGGAAAGCAATTTACCGTGTCGTCTCGATTATCCGACCGTTTCAACGAGAAACAAACCTCTTAAATGTCACGTAAAAGTGATTTTCGGGACTATCTACGTTATTAGTGTTATAAGTAAAAGTCCCATTACTTAACATATCGTACCCGAGCAGGGCGCAGTTCCCCGCAGCCACGCGACCGACATTAACACCGCGCGGGATCCCAAACGGTTGTTTTATTCTCCTTTTTCTTTACAAATGGGAAATCGGACCCACATTATTACATGTCTGTAGACGAGTAGATATACAGAGAACTTGTAAGACTACTTCTGTTTGAGATTTATGTAAGTGAGAAAATGTTTTCTAAGATAATGCTGCAGATTCTTAGATCATAGAAGGAAATGACTTTTAACCATCATTTTGACGAAACTGTCGAATTTTTTTTTTTTTACAGATGGTGCATCCAGTCAATTATAATGTAATATCTCTGACAAGCTTTTATTGGTATTTTTAACAACATGTGCTAGTATTTCGCAATGTTTTAAAATATAATAAACTAGCTTTTGCCCGCGACTTCGTTCGCGTGGAATAGTGACTTCCGGCAGATTTTTGGTTTTACCCACATAGTTCCCGATCTCGCGGGATCTCTTCAAAAATGAAATGTGGAAGATATTCTAGGGAACTCTTCAAAAATCAACATAATGTAACGAAACCATAGCGCGATCTATTTCGATCCCAACGCCATCTATCGAGCATAGTGACAACTCGGATTATTTATCTATACTCCGTTCGGGCATTTTCTTTGTACTAAAAGTTTTATTATATTGATATTATTTTTTTCATACCTTTTTACTATTTATTTACTTTTTTCCGATGAATTAAAACAATAACATGAACCGAACTCGTGTAACGATCGACACCATTGCGCGATCACCAACTCGACATAATAATATTTACTAATAGAATTATCCATACTCCGTTAGAGCATTTCCTTTGTACTAAAAGTTTTATTATATTATATTTTCATACCTTTTTACTATTTATTTACATTTTTCGATGAATTTTCAGTACTGAATTGATGCCGACGCTTGACCAATAGATGGCGCTGTATGTCCGGAATAAATTTTATTTTTTATTTTATTTTTGTAATAAAAACTATCCTATGTCCTTTCTCAAGTTCCAAACTATGTCTGTACCAAATTTCACACAAATCGGTTCAGTAGTTTAGGCGTGAAGCAAAGACAGACAGACAGACAGACAGAGTTACTTTCGCATTTATAATATTAGTTAGGATTAGGATAGTTAGGATTAGGATTAGGATTAGGATTAGGATTTTCATACCTTTTTACTATTTATTTACATTTTTCGATTTTCGATGAATTTTCAGTACTGAATTGATGCCGACGCTTGACCAATAGATGGCGCTGTATGTCCGGAATAAATTTTATTTTTTATTTTATTTTTGTAATAAAAACTATCCTATGTCCTTTCTCAAGTTCCAAACTATGTCTGTACCAAATTTCACACAAATCGGTTCAGTAGTTTAGGCGTGCAGCAAAGACAGACAGACAGACAGACAGAGTTACTTTCGCATTTATAATATTATATAATATAATATATATAATATATATAATATATATATATATATATAATATATATATATATATATATATATATATATATATATATATATATATATATATATATATATATATATATATATATATATATATATATAGTTAGGATTAGGATTAGGATTTTCATACCTTTTTACTATTTATTTACATTTTTCGATTTTCGATGAATTTTCAGTATTGAATTGATGCCGACGCTTGACCAATAGATGGCGCTGTATGTCCGGAATAAATTTTATTTTTGTAATAAAAACTATCCTATGTCCTTTCTCAAGTTCCAAACTATGTCTGTACCAAATTTCACACAAATCGGTTTAGTAGTTTAGGCGTGAAGCAAAGACAGACAGACAGACAGACAGAGTTACTTTCGCATTTATAATATTAGTTAGGATTTTATTTTTGTAATAAAAACTATCCTATGTCCTTTCTCAAGTTCCAAACTATGTCTGTACCAAATTTCACACAAATCGGTTCAGTAGTTTAGGCGTGAAGCAAAGACAGACAGACAGACAGACAGACAGAGTTACTTTCGCATTTATAATATTAGTTAGGATAAAAACTATCCTATGTCCTTTCTCAAGTTCCAAACTATGTCTGTACCAAATTTCACACAAATCGGTTCAGTAGTTTAGGCGTGAAGCAAAGACAGACAGACAGACAGACAGACAGAGTTACTTTCGCATTTATAATATTAGTTAGGATAAACAAACCCAAATTATGTTTAAGGTATGAAATATGTGGATTTTTTTTTATACAGACTGCATTTTTGAAATTATTTGCATACCTATAGAGAAAACATTATTTATACAGATAGAAGCAGATAGAAGCCTGTTGGTATAAACACAAAAGTAATTACTGAACAGAATCATGAGTGGTCCTATAAGGGTTCCTTTTTTTCGTTTGAGGTACACAACCTTAAAAACTGATAAGGGTTGAGGGTATATTTAGTTTAATAGAAAGGCGATATTTTGAATACTAGATGAACTTAAATAAATCCTCCTCACAACCAAATCAGGTAGACAATAGTTTGAATTAGAAGCCTGATAAAAGCCAAATTATCGGTCCATTCTCATGCCTACTTGAATTTAAACTGGTCACCGCAAAATGTAGTTCTATTGACCTACATCTACTTCAGTGGAGAGACAAAGTTAATTTGTTACCCTTGTCCAATTGTTCCAGCTCCCGGGCCAGCCTCGGCCAGGGATAGTCAAAGATGTTTTCACGGAACAGCTAAACAGTGTACGTAAATAGTCACGTCACCGTCAGGCCCATATAAATAAACATTAGTACCTACTTACCATTATAAGATGGGTGAGTAATCATTATTGTAAACTTCACTGGTACCGGAGGAATTCGCTTGTAAAAGTAACTCAAGTTGAAACTAACGGGCTTTATCGATGACTGATGTAGACGCGCGGTTATGCCTTTTACTTATTCTGTGTCCTACTTCCTCCTAATGTTATAACGACTTGAACTGATAAACGTTTGTTACTCAATCACGTTTGACATCAACTAACTTGATACCTATCACCAATTAATACCAGATGTCTAAAAGACAGTATCTCTATTCTATCAAGAGATTACACTTTTTTCCACCAAATTTCCGGCAACTGCTGAATATTTTTTTGTATCGATCTATGAACGAATATTTAATAGGTATGCGTGTCTATAACTCAATCAAACTAAATTTGAATAAAGTCAATGTGTCTACACGTCCATGTCACATCCCGATAACGCCGATAAATATTCATAACCCATTCGCAGGTGTCGTCACTATAATTGAATCAATTTCGAAGCTTCAATTATGTAGTGTCCATTCGATTACCTACAAGTTTATATTATTATCAGTAAGTAGCCAAGAGCCTCGACGACTAAGCTCTTTTCAAAAAATGTTTTATAAATTAATTTGGTTATTCAGACGGTGATTAAATAGGTGTGTTCAAATCAATAAACTCAAAATCAACCACACGAATGCAAACAGCTGGTGTTCGTTAGTTCAGCAAATTGCTTTCTGAGTTGTGTTGCGAATAAACTGCGTAGACCAGTTGGAAACATAGTCCTTCCGTATACCAAACGCCTGATCGTTAGCTGATTGCATGTAGGTAGTAGTAAGTTGTACTTCCTAGCAGGCTATCCTGGTTAAACACCTTGTACTTAGGTCCCGATGAACTTGAGTCAAGTAATTGCAACTCCCCGGAGAACTGAACGAAAGACGACCTGAAGCAAACTTAAAAGTTAGCGGTGCTGCTTCGTTCTACATTATTGTAAACTAAACAACGCGCAACGTCCATTTTAACCCACACTTGAGCAATTATTTAAATTTTAAATGCAATTTTTCTGCAAACTTCTGCCTCGCATATTTCATTTATTTCGATTTCATTTTTAAATATCAAATAAACGTGGCATCCTGTTAGAAATGTAATATCAGGCATTTTTTTATAAATCGTCGTCATCTCCAACACGCAATGTTGAAATATATTCACACTTTATTCGTTTTTAAATATGTGCGTATTGTATTGTTTTTATGAAAAAATACAAGCGTTTGTGAATTTTGAAATGAATTAATGTTGCAGATTCAGAAGAGCGGAAACTAGAGATAACTGAGGAAATCCTTCCAAAAAAGATAGACTTAAGACTTGGAGCGAGTTGAATTGTTAGTCTCTAAGCAAGCTCGTGTGAATAATGTAGGAACAAAGAAAAAGTATCAGCATCCTAGAAAATGGAAATCCAAAGAGTCTACAAACATCTTTGAGGAGCAGTTGTGAACTTGTGTATTGCTGGGTTTAAGCACTCTAGTCTTCCTAGTTCGCTTTACAAACAATGAATAGAATCCGGACTTTTAAGAGTTCGTCTTTGAAAGGTACGCTCGCAAAGCAGGAAATGTGTAGAAACAAGTTTCCCTGAAAAAGTTTTAATGTCTGGTAAATGTAAATTTCTTTATTCTCTAAAATTCTCAGACAGCTGGCTGTTTAATTTGGTTGCAGGTTCTGTTATTGAACTCAAAGGCGTACCGGGTTTACGAAAGAAGTTCCGGCGCTTCGCCATTAAAATACCTAGGTATACTATATACAAAGAATTCCAATACAAAACCACTTATTTGTGTAATTTAAGTGAACTACGACTAACATTTCAGTTGTTTTCATATTATTTCAGTAGCGTATATAACGTTAACAGTAAAAGTTCTAACTTCTTCCGTATTTATCAGTCGTCTTTGTTTTATTTTCCTTTCACTCAGTTGGGAAGAAAACCCGCTGTTCTTAAACGATCGCATAAATTAAATAGCTCATAAACTGTTTAAGATCATTTGAATAATTTGATTAGACTTTGAAGAGCTCATATCTGTTTAAAGAATCTAAAATACCGATTTCGCTCGAGTAACTTACAACTTATTTAACAATCTTGAAAAACTTTCTTAATTTAGGTTTTTACAAAGTACGAGTGTCGCAATGTTCAAAATTTTTTACTTTTGCAATATCTTGGTCTACTTATAATGATAACACCGGAATATTGTGCACCAGTATTTTAACATTTTGACGTAACAATTTTAAATAAATCCGTTTAAAAAGTATTTTGTATTAATTAGAGTTTAAAAAGCATTATGTAGGTAATTAGAAGATTTTTTTAACTTTTTAAACTGTCATCTTCCTTTACTGCATAAAGAATCTCATGCGAAATCTAATATAAAGTCAAATTATTATTTTATAAACTACTTTATATTTATTATTATCTTTTCGGTCTTTTTTGTTTCCATTCAACATTTTTATAACTCCAGACAGACAGTCTGTCGAAAGCATTACACTTCATACGTGAACGTGTTCAAGCAATGCTTTGATTCCTTGGACCCTACGGCATTGGCATTAGGGTGCATACATTGAAGGGTGAACTTAAAACAGGGGTTCGTACGTAATTCCCCTCTATGATTCTACACAAGTAAAATTAATCAATATTTTTACAACTACTTCGCTGTTTAGATGTCTCTTCGTATTGCAATTATTGTAACAGATCAATAAATTCCTTTTTCATTTGAAGCAGTATTTGCGCTAAAAATTAATACGATGGATCATGTCTTGGTATAGTTAAAATGAACTGGGCTTGCAATTCTAGAATCTGGGGCACAATACAAATAAATCCCTCATCAAAGCTGTGAAACGGACGCTTGAGATCGAGACTTGGACTCCTAACATAATGTAGATATAGAACCGAATAATTGTAAACGCTATTCCGTTTAAACCTTGTTCTCTCCTTCACAAACGTAAATTTAAATACCTTTTAATTTATTTCATTTTCCCATTAAAGCCAATCGGACCATTTCCCGTAATATTGTTTCCAATTAAAAGCTTATACAGCATTATTCATGCACTAGTTTTACTAGGAAACATTGCTCTCGCGATTTCAAATTTATATTCTAATGAAGATTGGTTTTCTGCTGTGCGCTCCGGGTAGGCAATAAGGCCCTGCTTAACTTAATGCATATGATTGTATACTAAATTTCCTTGTAATACACGGGATTACGAAAAACGAATGTTACTAACACAATATACATGCAAGTGAACAACTTTGCTTGAAACAATCCAGTGATGGGTATCATAAACACATATATAAGGGTGAGAATCAGTACCGTATTCATTTAATAGCAACTGATTCTTATAAGTCTTAACAAAACTCAAACACAAAATACTAATTAAATGAAATATTGCACAAAAATAAAAATGTACAATTTCATAACTTGTTCAAAAAGCATGGAAACTTAAAATGAATGATTGCAATAATGTCAAATAACAAGCGAAGGCAGTCCAAGAAGTTATGCCAGACCAATTATGAAATATAAATTAGGCAGTTGCTAACTTCCCTTTGAATTTATAAACGATCAACGAAGTACTTTATGCACGTTCGTCCGGCTTGCAACTAGACCTAATGGTTCACAAATTGGTATTAAAAATGAACGGTGTTTTATCGCTCCGAACCATCGTATGTTCCAGTTCGGGCTTCGATATCGCCGGCACATCATAGTATGTAGATTGAAACTGGCTGGTTAGGCCAACAAAAAACTCTAAAATATTAAGGTAAATTGTCAATTTAGCATCTATGGAGCCGGGTACTGCAGTGTCGGAACAATAAAGACAATTTGGAAGGGTCGGAGGTAAAACTGGACAACGATAAGTGGTTTCATAACGGAAGCGTAACTACCCCGAACCTGAAGTCACCCTTTTTGTTCAACCATATTTTTAGTGTTAATCTATCTTTTATGTCAGGCTTTTGACGACCTTGAGTTGACTGTTGAGTGCCATAAACAATAGTTTTCATGGTGTCGCTAGCTCCGAGGTTCCGGGTTCGATTCCCGGACATCTGAGGGTAGGAAACCTACTTTCTTCATTGGTATCTAAATTCATAACCCTAGTGCATTAGCTACTTATTTAAAATTTAAATCAATTTATGTCATATTGTCCACGTTCATACTAGATTCGAATTATATTATTCAAATCTAAAAATATACTAATATATTTTCGCTAACCGTGCCCATCGAAATGAGTAGCCACACATGTGCCGACTGCCGGTGCTGACGCTGCGTTAAATTCAATTTAACTAAACTTGACCCGTCGTGTCACTTAGAGCAATGCATATTTTATAGCAAAGCGCCGATAGCTGACTTTTGAATATTTAGAGACCGCATCCAACCCTCACATAATCGATAGCTGCCAGAAGGTCAGCCTAACCCTCCGTGTGCAGTTCCTGACTAGTCAACCCTTCTACAAATGTGAAAATAATTGTTATGAATAATTAGACCAAGGCAGGTCAACTATAGATCTATAAAAAAGAACTAAAATTGCTTATGTGTATTATTTTTATTGTACCTTTTGTGATATTTAGGTTTATTGAACTGCGAATTTGATTTAGGAAACGCAGTCACAAGTCGGTTCGTTTACCAATAAACCGCAGTAGAAGTGTGTGGCGAGTTCGTATCGTTTCACTGGCCATTGCACAACGCGACTAAAAATCGCTTTAGGAAGTACCTATACCTTATAAAGTTAGTATTGATTTTAGTGGCACAGCGAAACCGTCGCGTCGTCTCGAATTACTTTGCCTTGAACTTGAGTCCAAAATAGTAACCCAACATACTTAAATAGAGAATCTTATATTCAAGGTAAAAGTTCCATGAAGAAATTTTAACGGAAAACAAAAGAACCCTTAGAAATAAAGAATAAGAACAGCAATGAATCCGTAAAAACAGTAACAAGAGCCGAACTAAGAACTACAGCAGTCTTGAATAGTCTTGATAATAAACAAGGCACAAAACTTTCTCGAGTCCTTAACATCATTTCATAAAATAATCTTGCTTATACCTTATTTTATTAGAATTAGAAATTCGAAGCCCAGCAATGTAACTCTTAACATTGTAACAACTTGTATAATTCTTTCGTCCTTATATTAAATTGTTGGAAATTGTGTAAAATTCTTGTGTTGCAAACTTTGTTGTGATAAAAGCGACGTAGAGGAGTATTTTGGAGCTTTGTGCTTCGTATCTTGTTTTTGTAGCGAAGGTAACATTGTTTGGTTGATCGCTAAAGCCTGGGTGGCAGCATATTCAACAATGTAGTAATGCGCTTACGTGCTCAGACTGGCCGCACGGTGCGCTCGGCAGCTGCGCGCAGGAGGAACTCCCTGAGAATATATACTGCCACAATGTTTAACATCACAGATGTACCCATTTCCTACGCGCTCCACGTCACCGTACCGAGCTCTTTTATACTGTCTATTCATTGTTGCATATTAAAATTCGACCCGTTGTTTTGTGAAGAGGAAATTAAAACTTTATGTTAGAGGTAATTCATACTTGGATTGCGTGCCTTTGATACACTTCAATTGTCTTCAATGCATGTTATATTCGATCTCACTGTTGTATATTGAATAGAAACCAAAAATTGCATTGTAAGAATTAAAAACTTGCGATACCAAATCAACAGGTAGGAAGGACATTAAGCAAAGATGAGCTCGATTGATGCTATTCCAGGTAATCGACTAACAACCATCCGAAGGTCCAAACCTTCGCATTTAAAATAATAGTATAGACAAATAGATACGTAGACAACTCGGACCTTGTTATAATACCATCGCTCTGTTCAGCTAGAGGGCAGGAATACGCATGCATGAACACGCATGCACTATGAATAATGCATCCATCCGCAAATGCACTATCAACATCGGTTCCATTACGCAAAGTGAACTGAGCCAAAGCAAGTGCACTCGGATATCTAAAACGAAGAAAAAACATCGTGAACAAACATCATATTCCTAACGTCCACGCGTAGAAACCATTGCTAACGGAAACTTTTTGATAAAATCAAAAAGATTCGAAATGTTTAGTAGGTCAGACAAAAAAATTGCAAGGAAATAGTCGAGAGATGGCCAAAAGTACAATTATAAAGGTGCACCTTTAACTCAGGTAGTAGAAGTAGACATCCGGATACAGGCAAATAAATGCAATAGTATATCTTCAAAATTAAAGAGGCCTTTGAAGGATCAAACTAACGAAACGTAAAAATAATTTATTATTATAATTTTTTGATTGAAATTACTAAAAACCATTCACCTAATAACAATAAAAAGGAACTCATAAGAGAGTAGGACTAATAAAAGCGGCTTAAATTTGTCCGCGCTCGCATGGTTGTCCCTAATATAAGTTCTGAAGCCATGATTAAATATGGTTAATTACGTCACGAATGTTGATAGTGACGACGGTTGGCAAGAGTAAGGACCCATGTAAGTTCATTAAAACCCCTCATTTTACCCCTTCACGGGTAGATTTATTAAAAACTTTGTTGTACGTGATATGCATACTTAACAGATACGTCTATTTATAACTGAGTAAAAAGCGTGAAAAGACCAAAAATTGGCATAACTTGTTAAGTTGGCTACTGCCGTCCAAATAAGGTAGTCTATATTTGGACTTATCTGAGACAATCCTAATTAGTAACAATAGAACCTTACTTTATGAATAAAAACTTTCCATTGGTACATATTAATCTCGAAGAATGATTTAGTTACAGAATATCCTTACATACACATTTGACAACACCAATACCAATTTTGTTAATTTTCCGGCTACGTTGGTATTTGCATTCCTAAGCTATCTAATTATTATCAAAGTAATTTCCTAGCTACTAGTCATAGATACTCTAAGTTTGCTTAATAACGTAAATTTAAATTAAAATCATAATTAAAACTGTGTCGTACCGTTCATTGGTTTACATAAACTTTCCTCATAGACTTCAAACGGTTTTATTTAACTTTAATCAATGAAATATCTGAGAAATCCTTAGTACCGCTTTATACTAACAAGATTTTCGTATAACAACTCTACAAGTACCGTATCGATTTAAAAGTTCCGAGTACCTACCGACATACCAAGACAAAAGTTTTTAATCAATCGTTCCTTTCTTCCCCTCTTCCTTATTTTTATTTAATTTAATCTTGGAAGAATAAATATATTAGGTATTCACAATAAATTATGTGCCAGATATATCTTCCGAGGAATATTATTCTTTGTTTCGAAGTTGTTCACGTTAATGCTTATCGGAAATTCTATCAAAGAAAACCTATTAGGTACCTACTTGTATTTTGAAATAATATCAAAAATCAAACCTATTCAAGCTGCTCTTCTGTCATATGCTGTACGTGTGATTAATCTGTAAAACATGGAGTTGTTAAACCTAAAAAAAAGTGAAACTCAAAAAAAACATAAAAAAAACTGTTTTCAGGTATAATAGCAAGGCAAAACTCAACGCTTAACGCTGCGAAAAGGGGAAAAAATTCTCAGTGATATTATTTTACCGCGCGGGAAGACTGCCAAACGCATAGGCCAGACAAAGGGCGGCTGCCAATCAATCACCTTTATTCTACTAAATACAAAGACTTGTTATATGCATGTTAATAATCGACGTCTCGTTAATACCGGTAAAAAGTAAAACAATGGCTATTTTTTAAATTAGCCTTAAACATGGTGGGAAAACCTGGATTCCAATAATAAATTGCAATCTGAAAGCGCCAAACAGCAAACAACCAACCCTGGTTATTTAATCTATGCTCCTCTTTTTTCTTTAGATACTCTTCTCTTTACGGAACGAGTATTAATTACCTTCTTCTGCTTAACCTTTTTCCAAGCTATGTTGTGGTCGGCTTCCATTCTTACTGGATACAGCTGAATACCGTAGTTAACGAACATTGATTACCACGCTTGCTTTTGTTAGGCCTTTGCCAAACTGCGAGACAATTACGGGCTCTTATTATTACTTGTTTATTATTATAGCGCTAAAGAGCAAAATAATTCCACACAATCCCCTAAACGCTCAGTTGAACTAATCATTAGAATTAATATGACGCTAAAGGATATACAAATTGCATTTAAAACTGTTCATTGTGTTAGCTTTGTTTTGTTTTGCCGTACTATAATGAATGGTCAAAATAAGGGACTAAATCAATCTTAGTATATTCATATTGAACCTCTTTAGGATTTTTAACGAATGTTCTTCCTCATAGACTTCTTGACCCAAAAGATTGATAAAAAAGCTGGGCAAGTGCGAGTCGGACTCGCGCACCGAGTGTTCCGTACAAACCTGTAGGTATATATGTGATGTAACTAAAAATTTAAGGTATTCGGAATTATCCCTTTATATGTGCTATTAAATATTGCTTCATGACAAATTTCAAGATTCTAGATCGACTGGAAGTACCCACCCTTTAGGTTTTCATTCCCTCGCGAGTAGTTGCGAGTTTGAAAATATGCGGCTTAAATTGCTATTTCTTTTGATTGAGTTGACTTAAAAGTTTGATTTTGTTACAGCTTAAAGGTATTATAGACCTGAGTATTTGATATGAATTTCAATTTAATACCTCTACGCATTTATGAGAAAAGAAGTAGTAACTTTAAAATTTTCAAAAATATTTTTTATTATATGATGTAACTAAAAATTTACGGTTTTCGCAATTTTTCCTTTATCTGTACTATAAGACGTTACTTCGTACCAAATTTCAAGATTTTAAGTTCACAGGAAGTACCCTGTAGGTTTTGATTCCCGTGCGAGTTTCAAAAATTTGCGGCATAAACGGCTGTATCTTTTGATTGCTTTGGTTGAGAATTTTTTCACAGGTCCAAGGGACAGTAGACTTGAGTATTAGATATAAATTTCAGTTAGAAACCTCGACGCGTTCCTGAGAAAAACGGTCTTGACAGACGGACGGACGGACGGACAACGAAGTGATCCTGTCTAGCTATCGCGGTTCTTGAGATACAGCCTGGTGGCAGACGAACGGACACACCGCGAAGTTCAAAAAACAAACTTATTTTTGATTCCACATCATCTTTGTAAATACGGATATACGCCTATTCCACAAAGGCCTGATCTAAGATGTAGTTCTAATTGTTCATTTTTTACGCTGAAGATGATTCCTATGGAAGCCGAAGAGTATGGACAGTTGGTCATGGATCCAAATCCTGGATAAATCCAACGAGGTGCTTCTGTCTTTTATTTAGAAAAATAAAGAACGCATAATATTTCATCTCCCTTGGTCTTTAAGTGTTTTTTTTAGATGTTTCCGAAGAGATTAGCGTAATGTGCTTTTCTAATAACACACCTGTTACCGTCTTTCTTTTTAATTTAAATACCGTCACAAGATAATTTGCAATCTCAAGGCGCCCTTTACTTCAGTGTTCGCGGTTTCGTGATTATTACTTGGGTTAACTAGTAAGGATCGTAGTGGGTGGGTACTAAAAGCTTGTGGTAGGACTAACAATTTATTACCCAGAACTTAAAGAAAGCTCTTCCGATTCTTAACAACTTTCTGTGGTTATGCGGTACCTTCTTAAAACAATATTGACTGCGCTAGCTTCTTTCAATACAGAAGTTTGTTCGAGAGATTTATATACAAATTATTGTAATGTCCTCATTGCTTAAGTAAATCTAATTCAAAATTTACTACCTACGTCTTTTTATATTTTGGTGCGAGAAAATCAAGAAACATGGAAAAGAAAGTCGCACAAAAAAGAATGACGCAAATTTAACTTTTCATAACCTTCCGCGTCCATGATATAACATCCCAGGCTTTGGAAGCCACTATAAAAATCAGTAGATTAAAGCGTAAGTCGTAAAAAGTTTTGTTTTCCTCTATTATGGACTCCATCGTTATATTACCATTATCGCTCCATTTTTATTTCGTAAATAAGTTGTGAGTAGTCATTTATTTTTATAGAATGCCCACAGAATTTATTCAAAAAGTTATTACTACCTATAAAACTACTTAAACAATTTGTTTACGGTAGTAATTACAACAATTCCTAAAAATTCCTATTTTACTATTGCGTAGCAAACAGAGTCGCGAAGGCAAGACCAATAAGAATTCGCAAACAGTAAATTTCCCACGTGCGGAGCTGAAACTTATATTAAATATTAAATATTATCTACCAGTCCAAAAAATATTACCTTGAGAAACAGCCTTCTGCTCTCCCGCTAGGCCAACTTTCTATCTTCATTTTGCACTGTAAATTTATTTAAGGTGTAAATAAACTTTGTACGAACACATGGCAAGCTCGGTTCGCTTTAGCCGAGGAGCGCTAACAGAGCGTAGCAGTAGCGCGGGTGTCGCGTCCGTGACTGAAGCTCTCGCGACTAGCGGCGGCGAGCGGCGCGCTGAGCGGATAGGGGCTGCTGCCATCCCCCGCCCCGCGCCTCCCCGCCTCCCCTGCCACTGCCGCCCTCGCTGCCTACCAAGCATCTCCCCTCTGAGGCATTATTCTATGCCGGACACTACGCTTTTAACAAAAAATAAATCCTTACATGCCCTTTTATATCCCCGAAAAATTACTACAATTATACGATTAAATCGGTCCCTTTCACATGACAGAACTCGTCACTTTTATTTGCTTACTAACTTGTTTTTTTTTGTCTACCATGAATGTTTGTAAAGTGCGTAATAATCAAAATGAATACAGCAAACACTATAATTTGATACAGATCCTTGTCTGTATAAATCCGGAAATCGGGATCGGCAATATTTCTCAGGTATCAACGGAAGTGGGTTATAATATAAAAGGAAATTATTTAGGGCATACCTATTTTGTTGATGTAATTTATGTTTTCCTCATTCAATCAATAGTCCCTCTTAACTCATAAGACTGGATACAGAGTACATTAAACATTTTCGTATGGCATCACCTTATTTCAAACATCTTGTTTGTGAAACCACAAAAATCCAGTGCCTGGAAAAAAAACTTTTCATCAAAACTTAAGAAAGAAAGAAAGAAGAAGAATGAAAAAACATTTATTCGCCATGGTTATGACGCATAATTAAGTTGTCTTGATGTGAATAAACTTTTGTTAAATAAATTAACCAGGGCAAACTCGTAGCTTTAGCGGACTATAAATGGACAGTAACAAATATTTGGTGTATTTTCCATATTTAATAACACGACCTAACACGTACCCACCATATGGGTCACGAATTCATAATGAATGAGTGTCACAATACAATAGGTAAGTAATTTCATGGCTGATTTGGCATATTCAATGTTTGTGTCAACGTGTCCCTTTTCCCTGTTTATCGGAGATCGGTGTTTACTATCTTATATGAATAATATATTTAGGAATACCCATAGGAGACTATCGTGTGCGTGTTATCGTGTGCGTATGGTACAACAAGTAGCTATATTTGAACATTTAAATATGCATATTTGAACTTGGTGACGGAGCTTCTAAGTAATCATTAATTTCTAGAGTTCTCAATTAACATACTTACTTTGCAGTGAAATAAAACTACTTTCTACTTTAAACGGAGTCCGACATGGTTTATTTTGTTTTTTAGTTCCCGACGCTACTTTTACGTTTCAACATATATTGCACCTAGCATTGAAGTCACTCTTAGGAAAATATAGTATTATGACCTCATAAAATAAAACACCTCGTTGAAACTTTTAGACCTCTCCTAAATGTGAGTTACCGCTGCTGAATATGTTGTATTCTGGAATTAATGTGATTATTAATGACAATTTGAAAGTAAAGTCAATTTTATATTATAATAACTTTTATCTATTGCCATAATTACCTATAAAGACTGTACGCGCGGGAAAATCAATTTAAATGTTTGCAATATTTCGGTTTCCTCATGATAGGTCAACATGGATCAATGTTTAAACCACCAGTACTATTAAACAACACAACTGCTGGTATAATCTACTTAAAGATTTATAATCCTTAATTCATTGTGTACGGTATAAGGTACAGACCCAAACCCATCTCTGAATTCATGTCAACCCGTTAAACTGTACATACACGTGCTTTATAGTCCTACGTCTTAGCCACTCAGGATAATGTCCTAATACCACTTTGTTTACAGTCACCGTCCCAAGTCATATAACCCTTTAGTCTTTAATCTGAACCCAAAGTTTATTGCTGATCTGCGTCACGAAAAGTACCACTCTTGTTCCACTACAATAAATAACAAAATGAATGTCGAGGATACAGTACATTCGGAATGCACGCACTCCACATTTTACGCCTTTTAATTCCAACGCCTCCCTCGATTGTTTGTAGTTTTCATGCATCAAAGTATATTTGTACCTTTATTAAAACAATGAGCGTTCATTGCAGATAGCAATTTATTGTAAGCGGCTTATTGTAATCTTTTTTATTGTTACTTGATAACGGAAGCCTGAGTTGTCCCCCTAGGGCAGTAACGCTTCGTACAGAGTAGTGACGATAGTGATAGAAAGTTGGTCACTTTGTATTAAAAAACAAAGTATTGTAAAGTAATATAAAGATATAGATCTAAAATATGCAAGACAATAGGTACATACATAGCCTAGATTTAACCCTGACACACATCGTAAGACGTAACCGGTAAATAAATCTAGCCGTATATATCTCGGCCGTAGTCCTATTCCACTAAGAGTAGTTCCGTTTATGCTCAGACAAGTAAGAAAATAATCAATTTGTAATAGAAGATGGCTAATATAATTATAATAAAAGCTTGTGATAATACGAAACCTTTGCCGTCCACCGCTAATCCAGTAGATACGTTGAAAGGCCACTTTCCGACTAAGTCCTGTCGTCATTTCCCGTCTCGGACATTGTGAACGGCCAGTTATTGTCTAATATCGGCTTTCACAGCTAACCACTGCTCCTAAGACCTTTAACACATTTTACACGTAGTGTGTATCGCTTAGGGAAGGTTTTGTTTTTCATGAACTTAATATGAAATACCCAAAAAAAACGCATTTATAGAATCAGTTTTTACACTTTTTGCGAAAAAAAAAACTTTTTCGTACTGTTTGACTATGTTGTTGTTTTTTCATACCTTAATTTAGTAATGTATGGAATCTTGATAGGAGATGGACATCTGATTATGAAAAAACCTTTAAGTATTACAGGCTACATTCAATTACATCCTACCGATAATGAATAGTTAACTCCGATGCGACTAGTCTCTACCGGGGTCCGTGTAAAAATAGGTTCCTTAACAAGGTTAAAGAGTTCACGATAACAGGCGGTTAACACCTAATGGACAAATTAAATTTAATCTATATAACTTATAATAAATCTGTAAAAGTGAAAATACTGTACATTGAAAATATAAAAAAAAAATGGCGGGGGGTGTTACTACCCCGAAACCGAACCCAAAAGTGTGAAAAAAAAAATTGTCTGTCTGTTTGTCCAGGTATCACGCAAAAACTACCGGTTAGATTACGATGAAATTTGGTATAATTATTCTTTATTATCCTGGGCACCACACTGGGTAGTTTTTATCCCGGAAAAGTATAAACAATAAAAAACAAATTTAATGTTGCGGTTAAAAACTCATTGATAAGTTTCGTCATCCACGCGAACGAAGTCGCAGGCACAGCTAGTGAAAAATAATAACAGTAGAAAACTTTTGATATATATAAAATTTAATTTATATTGTCGAGCGACCGACCTCTATTCCAAATTTTCAACACTTCTAATTCTAATTAATAAATACCAAAACATAAAGGTTTTAAAAACTTTCTTATTATTATTTAAATCTATATTTCTTAAACTTTTGTATTTAGTGCGATATATAATTCTGGGCACCTGTTGGATTTTATACAGCTTAAAAATTAAATAATACCATGCATTTTATTCAGACGTGACTTTGCTGTTCCACTGAAATAACTCTAAGAATCTTACGCTGCTCTCGTAAATACTACTACTTTCTTTTCCAGGACTCCTATAAAGCATTTATAAATATTTGCCAACGCGGATTGCCTAAAAACGTTGAATTTTCAAAAAATTGTTAAACCGTATGTTAGTTTAAAAAAATGTGTTTTGTAATATTTATGTCCAATTGTCCAATCATAATATATTTAAAAGTATTACCTACGCTCAATATACAAAATTTATAATTAAGTGTTATATAAATCCATCACACTATTGTCAATATTAAACCCGTCTCCACTCAATATTATCACCTAACTCTGAACACTGTATTGACTTGAAACTTTGCGCTACAAACTTTGGGTACATAGTTTGAGATAGGAAGTTGTTACTAGCTACAGCAAAAGTTGTTTAAATCCTGGATAGGTAAGTACAATATCAACATAATTATAATAACTAAGTTAACAGCTATTTATGTCATGATCATAGCTTCGCCGAGCAAAATATTTTTGATTATGCCTATGGTTGTTCGATAGGCAGGTTAACACTTGCATTGTTTTTATCGCTCGATAGGAGAGCGTCGGTGGGCTCGAACTTTTTATATCAGGCAATTTTAATGCAGATGACGGGGAATTTTCCAGATGAAAGAATATCGTTCATTGAAGAATGAGAGCCAGGTATTGATTTTTCGTATCTTTTTTTAGAGTTTAATTAATTAATGAACACGATTTATTTGTTCGACAATAGGTCAATCACTCAAATATAGTCATAGATATGCTTAAGTTTTTACACTTTCGCCGAGATGTTTTTCTAAACGGACCTCAGTTTTCCTGATTTTTACAATAAAATGCTTCCTTTTTCGCACAAATAAATTGTCACGTTTTTGTCACATAATATCTTTAGAGATTAAAGCAAATCGAGTAGACAGCGGACGTGGTAAAAGTGGAAAATTGCCAAAGTAGAATGTAATTTATCAACGCCATTCAGTGACGTTTGGCGCCTTCGGTGAATCTTAAAGAAATAGGCATCAGAACTGTATGAGGCAAAAATCATGGATCTAAATCTACATAATATTACTCATTATGAGAGATAACGCTCACAAATGCTCAAATGCTCAAAGTTATATTTACATATAGCTACGTGAACATAATTATCAAGTAGGTACTTTTAAACATGAATATAATTTCTAAGAAGAAATGCTTTCACAACATAAGTCAGCCTCTTTAATCAAAGATAACTTTAAAAAGAAGATACGAGTATTATATCCAGTAATCAAAATTACCATGAATTCTCCGACATTTATCCCTGTTCCGCCGGTATATCATAATAATCATTATTGCTCCCTAATCGCTTAATAACGGAGAGGCCTATGTCCAGCAGTGGATCGCGATAGGCTGGTTTGATTAATTGAATCACAAAATAGGTATAGGTAGCACCGTGCTATTGTCAAAAAAGGGACGAACGCTCCTAAGCTCAGTAGTGTATAAAATTTTCATCAAACATTTGTGAACGTAATTTATGAAGGCTCCATTTAGTAGTTGTAATAATGTTACCGGAAGCTTATCAATGGTATTGAATATGATAATCGATATTTGCATTTATTGATAGAATACATTAAGCGGTAAAGTTGAGCGGAAATCAGTGGCACATGCATCTATGCAAGCTGAGCACCGACACCAATATGCAACGGGAATGTGCTAATAAATGCTAATTATATAATTACAGGACTGCCTTTAACTAAGTATATAAGTGATTTTCCAATGGAATCTCCATTACTTTTTTACTCCTTTTCGAGTATACTAAGTTAATGATGAACGTATGAATAAGTTTTTGCATTCCATGGTTTATCCACCATAACCATGTTAATTCCATGATAACCTGTGTGTTTGTCTTATGCTTGGCCACTTTTTATTTCATCCTATGTAATCTTATCATTTAAAAGAATGGTTTAATACATCCACTATTCTAAACTAAACTGCATAGATTATTTATTACCTAGTTGACATACTAACGTCGTCGATATAGACCAATATTGTTAATTAACCTTCTAAATGTTTATCGCAGCACAAATAAAACAACAACGCTCATTAGACCAAAACATAATATTTCTAAGAAGTGCGCAAAACCTTCGCAAAGTCAGCAAGAATATCTGAAACAAAGCATTTTTCAGCAGTAATGTTATTTGTTTACATAATGCCGACAAATGAAGCTTTATAATGGCGGTTGATTTTTACTTGTTCAACATGTGTTTTGATGATCCGCTTGTTTCAGGCTTTCGCTGTGCACGCCACTAAGTGGTCGCTGCGGTTACGACCGGATTAGTCGTGCGCGTGACATAGAACTACTATATGTAACATGCAACAGTGCATGTTACTATCTACGCGTCATAATACCGCTGCGATCCGTTATTGTCTTTCAAGCACCATCCCTCCAGGGCTGTCACTGTCAGCTTATTGGAATGTAATTAACATCACATCAATCAATCAATTAAAGCGAGTCAACCAATTGTATTATAAATCACAATTAGCGGCTATAAAAAGTGAATAAGAACTCCATTTTCAATTTTAATTAACTTGTCACTGGTTGGCAAAGCCAATTTATTTAATATGTACGGAATATTATCCAGAAATGTCTCGAACATCTCTAATTGTTTGCACCCAAAGTATTTGTAATTTCTAGTGGAATTTATGGCAGCCCTACTCTAATCCCTACCTAAACAGTCCGGCACGTACAACAGGTACATACATAGATTGGATAACGTTATTACTGGCTGTTAGTTTGTTTAACTTCATAAATATTTAATTAAAACCCACATTTCGTCGCATTGTTAATGTTGCATATTAAATATTGTACAAGTTATTTAAAAATTGTTGAATATAAAAGTATGGCTATGCCATAAGTTTTCGTTTCAGTAAGGCTACTTAATTTAATTTTCTAATTATTTATATAAAAATCATATTTTATCCTATACTCTTAATACTGCTAACTTACCTATGCATTTACCTACCTATAGATAGGCAAAAGGGATATTTACGACTGAAAGAGCAACATACATTTCAATAATTAAATAATTCTGCTGCTGTTAATTATATTTGTACTTATAACACATCCGTTTATCATGTTTGCACAGTAAAGTTAAGCAATGTTGGAGTAAGTTGGCTCATAATAATATTGGCTTGTCGATATCAATAAAAATCTTTTTAATAGATTATTGAGATTCCCAAAGTAATATCTACATAGCTACGAAAAATTAAATCATTCATTCGTCTAACACTAATGAGCTCGACCCCATGTGATAAATCTATCAAAAAAAATGCTGAATGACTGTTCGTTTGAAACCTACACGTGTGACAGATTTCATCTAAAACTCTGATGGTTTCGCTTCGCTTTTAAAGTTTGCAGTTTGGAAGCATATCTGATGCGGTGTCAGCTACATAGGTGCGGATATCTGTCTGTATGTCCGATAAGAGAAAGGCTAACGCATTTTCTTTTCTGCACTACCATTTTGTTAGTAAAACCGCTAACGTTTTCAGAAGGTTTAGGAATGACGCACTGTGAGAGAAATGCTTTTATATTATTTTGATAATAAGCGTTTTTATTTGCAAATTTAATACATACAAGGAACGCCCAGATAACTTCTTGTTGTGAGAGACAAATCGAATATTAAGAAGGTATTATGAAGACGATGACCACACCAAAATTATCTTTAATCATTCGAAACATAGGTATGTACCTAAATTAAGCAGCAAAACTATTTCTGCCTAATTGGCAGTTACCATTTTTTAGGTCGGCATAAAAGTGGCGCCTTATATACGCCAACAAACCACGTAAAACACATTGTGTGTGCTAACTCGGTTGCCGCCACAATTTTATATTACTTTCTGTAATCACAACCTCGGATCACACAAAAACTACGGCAAGTTGGTGGCGAGGGAAATAAATGTCTCTTTTGTGAGCATAACTGCCCTAACTGCCTAATTAGAGACACATTATGTAACTAGGAAAGTTCGGGGCGCTTAGATAGAAATTGTAAAGAGAAATGCTGTTTTTGTAACGCCGTTTGCTGGTACTGAGACTAATATTTATTTGTACCATTATGCCTTATTTATATAAAAAAAAAAATATATTTGTCTCTTCTAAACATTATAAATTAACTTTATAAGCTAGCTTTTTAACAGATAAATTTTTCAAAATTCTAATACTAAATTATGGTATAAAAAATGACCATCATATTAATTCCAAGCACTAATGACATAATATCCATAAAGCAGACTTAAGTACTTTTAAACAATCATAAGTCAACCCTGAAGTCACGAGCAAGAGTTTTCTGACCTTACGACAGTTAAACACAGAAAATCACAAAGTTATAATAGGCTAAAGTAAAAGTTACACTTTAATTTTACCAAAACGTTGCAAGCCTTAATCCACCCTAACAAGCAAGCCATAGAATTAATGGATTTTACTTCTGATGCTTAAAGTCAATAGTTTTCAATTACTACGAAGCTCGTTATAGAAGAAAATTAAATGTTATATTCAATATTGCACATAAATTGATTCGTGGGCTTTGTTGCTTAAGCCCCATGTGCATAAACCCTGATTAAAACTTTGATTGAATATTGATCTCTCACCTACATCATTTCTGCGGCGAAGCCCTATAACTTCTAGACACTAAACCCTCAAAGGCTTTGAAGTTCGTTGAAGCAATCAAAGCCTACACCGAAAATAACAGCAAGAGAAATCTTACAAAAAATAACACTCAAAGGCTAGACGTTTCTTTACTTAGAGTTTTTATATTTCAATTTTACATCACCAATGCAAACGAAAAACACAAATGAAAAAAAAAAAAAAAATAATCCCCACATAGCACTCGCCATTAAAGAAATGGATTCACTAGGGCCCCGAGCTCTGACATGTGGGATTAAACGATTCGTAGGAAAGCCTCAATATTGCAGATAAATTATTATTAATCCTTACTAAGTAGCTATTTTCATGTCAACCTAACTGCAATGCTCAAACATGAACCAGAATATATTTGTGCGTTATCTATCTATACTTATAATAAATCTGTAGCGAGGTCAATTCTGTACATGAAATATATTTTCAAAATAACTATCAGGGGGTGATTAGTGATCGATACTGATGCCAAAAATGCAATCAGTAAAAATTTTGTCTGTCTGTCTGTCTGTCTGTATGTTCCTTATAGAAACAAAAACTACTCGACGGATTTTAACGAAACTAGGTACAATTATTCTTCATACTCCTGGGCAGGATATAGTATACTTTTCATAACGCTACAATCAATAGGAGCAGAGCAGTAAAGGGAAATGTTGGGAAAACGGGAGAAGTTACTCTAACCAGAGGTATGCTCGATAGATAACGTTCTACACAAATAGCACTTTACACACAAAACTCATTGATAAGCTTCGTCATCCACGCGAACGAAGTTGCAGGCACAGCTAGTACTTATAATAAATCTGTAAAGGTGAAAATTCCGTACATTGAAAATATCATAAAAATAAATGGCGGGGGGTGTTACTAGACCGAACCGAACCCAAAAGTGTGAAAAAAAAATTTTTGTCTGTCTGTTTGTTCGGGTATCACGCAAAAACTACCGATTCGATTACGATGAAACTTGGTATTTATTCTTTATTATCCTGGGCACCACACTGGGTAGTTTTTATCCCGAAAAAGTATAAACAATAAAAAACAAACTTAATTTTGCGGTTAAAAACTCATTGATAAGTTTCGTCATCCACGCGAACGAAGTCGCAGGCACAGCTAGTGTTAAATAAATATATTATAAATTTTCTTATCAAAGACACAATTTGGTCTATTTATAGCAGAAAATAACTGTACAATTTTACCCAGTAATAATCCGAGCTCTATAAAGACAGACTCGAAAAGATGTTCAATTTAATATATTGTTCTCCAAAGCAACTTAATCGTCTAGCCATTTAAATATGAAGAAACCTGGTTTCAGTGATTTCGTCATCAAAAGGGTATACATAGCTTATCCTGCTTGACAAGTAAGTATATTTTATAGATATATTTTTGTTAGGCAGAGGGCACTCGATCTCCAAAAATCCAAAATTATTTTATCAAAGATGGGCTACAATGTACTCACTGTGTACACTACTGTATTTATGTTGCTTTAACAATATGAGTTTACCATGACACGTTGAAGACCCGAGACGAAGTTAAGATTGAAAACTTGAACGCTTGCATGTTCAAGTTTTCCATCTCAACTTCGTAAATTGCCGGTGCCATGAAGTGCGGGTTGTGTAATAAACGCCGCCCTACAAACAGATACATGCATTCATTGGTACTACGATCGACGTATAAATGGAGAGGCAAAATAAAACAGTTACTGTTGTTTCATGCATCGTTATTTTCAGGCCAATTAGCAAACTTGAGTGGTAACCCGGTTTTTTAAAAGTCACTACGCGTTATTCGCTGCCTTTATTTAAACTCTGAAATGTTAATCGAATGTTCATATTCAGGCCAGTGTGTTCCATTTTAATTGAACTTTACTAGCTCTAAGCGATCAACAAAGCGCAGTAATTAATCGTTACTTCTAACAAAGGTCGGAGATGCTGTTTGTACACAAATTGGTTAGCATGCAACACAAGTCTGCAGTTTAATTATACAAAGATTAATAACAAGGTATTTTGTATTGTTTACTGTTCGGTTCCCAACTTCACAAAGTTGCATGTGTCCTGTCATCGAACTTTGTTATATATTGACTAAAACAAGTTAGCGTATGTTTTCCGATGTCAACCGCTCTGGTAAGGTAATATGCTTTTAGCAGTTAGGTTATTTTTATACCCATTCACTTACAATTAGTTAAACTCGGGAGAGCCCATCAACAAATAATCGTTCAGGCTAATTAAGTTGTAATACTTAGTTGAAAACATCAAAAACATCACATTATCAAAAGTTAAAAACCCATTTAAAGTTTGTGTTTTCAGTTTGGTTATACTTCATTCTGTGTGTTCGCCCAGTGTGGCCAACATCTATAAACTATTACGTTATGTTACTTATTAAATTAAATGACTACAGAAAATAAAAGAAAGTATATATGAGCACAATTCCTTATCGCAGAGTGCGTGCCAAACGCAAGTGTTGATCTTATTTCATGTTATGACCTTAGTTACGCTTGTTACTGTTCAACAAAACACAAGTCGTATTCCTTAGAATTTATAAGTTTCCAGTATAACTCTTTATTGAGGTTCGTGTCAAGAATAACGTGACCATGGTAGATTTAAAATTGATAGGCTGCGCTATACTTATTCACATAAAAGTATAAAGTATAGACTATATAAAGATGAAGCTCTGAAATATCTTATCTATCGGAAGTGGAACGTCCACGTACAAACTAAACCAACTAACAGATAATACATGTATAAAAATAACAAAAGAACTTATGTTCACAGAAAGGCCATTTATTAACTACTTACGAGTATGTAGTTTCATTCAACGTGTTAACTAATCGGTTGTCACCTAGCACTGCACGACTGACAGTATTCTCTCAACATCATAGATATTTTTAGTAAATAAACCTAATGGATTGCACTCCATCAATAACAGTTACAAACTCACGTTACTCAGTTCTTGTCATGCAAATGCACTATGCAGATTGATTGAGTACTAACTGCCTGTGGTTCGGTTTTTTTCTATTACTTTTCTTTTCCAAAACAGGGTTTCAATTTTCTAGCGATGGAGTATTCCATCACTAGAAAATTGAAACCCTGTGGCAAAGTAAAATATTAATTGCTTAACTAGTGTACGCAATAGGTATGTATGTCAGGTAGTTTTTAAAAATGGAAAGGTTAATAAAGACATCATTCGAAACTTCTGTTTATAAGGGCGACCAGTATAGCCGAAAGATAAAAATAGATTACCGAAGGTGATAATAACTCAGGTCTCAGGTATACATAGGTATCCTACCAGATTTATGTACACTGCCAATCTTAAAAAAAACTTAATTTAAACTTGATAATACTACAAACAATAGGGACACTCGAATAATACTGCGTAAAATATCCCAAACTCGTAGTTTTGAAAGTAGTGTAAATCCGTGGACAAACACTATCCTTTTGATATCGACACGCCTTGGTTCACATGACACAACGAAAGCCTTTGTTGTTATCCTATAAATTTGACGATACCTTTAGATTAAACCAAAATTTCTTTTAATAAAATACCTACCTATTGCCTTAAAACAACTGTTATTTCATGAAAGTTGTTTTCTGGATCTCAATGAAGGATGTGAATAATAATATGTGAATTTTATACAATTTATTTAGTTTCCTAGGATTTTCCAAGACGTAATATCAATATTGTGACGTAGCACTAATGAAGGCCATTATTTTGCCCCAGGAAAGTGTTTGACATTGAGAAAGTGGTTCAGTAAAACATTGTACTTTTATGGAAATTCTACGTTTATTTGAATGAATACTAACACTTAAAATATACGTAGAGCCTTTTACTAAACTTTTCTATATCAAACATTATCACTTAATGTCTATAAAGAGATACTTATGCTATTAAAACTCGTCATTATTTTATTACTATTAATTTCCGATGTCCAAAATCAATTCCAAGATTCTATTTAACTAATATCCATTTAGTATCCGAATCTTTAAGTAGGTTCCAACACCGCTCATTAGGTACAGACGCAATGAAACCTGATTGCTTTAAACAATGTTTACGTGCCAGTGAATGTGATTGTTTACGGAATTCAAAGCAAAACTTATAATTGTGTAAATACTTTGAGTTGTACTGAGTTATTACAAAGTGATGTTTGTGCTAGAATCGTTACGTACAATCTCAGGAACATCTATTCTGTTGCTAAATTAATGAATCCTAAGTTATTCTAAATGGGAATTACTTTTTTCATTATTTGATTGACTCCCTCGTGCAATAAACACTGCCAGACGAAATTTTTTTTTTTGATAGTCATTGCTGTGTGGATTCTTATTCTGTCTGACAACTGATCTAACCTTGGCCTTTGAGGATTGTTGAGGTCAGTCGGCAGACCGTCTTGTATTATATTCATACGATAAAAATAAACTTAGACTCACTTTGAATGCAGGCCGAATGTGGCAAAGTTAAACTGACTCAAATAGGAATTTGAAGAATTGAGAAATACATTTTAATGTGAATTGAATTGGACAAATCTGAGAAGAAAATAATATTTTTTTTATGAAATAAAATAATATAAGAGTTTGCGGGTTTAATTAAGTGCCCTCACAAATATCTATCTACATTTTTAACTTTGCAATATATGAGTGAGTTCAGGCTTTGATCATACGCACTAAATACAATGTAATAAATATATTTAAGCTTGATGTAAAAAAATAAAATGTCATCTACAAAACCTTTATGAAGTATCTATTTCAGTCTCACCCAGTAAATACATAGACGCACGATTTCAGGCAGGTGCCTAAATCCCCAAGATCTTATTTCTACCATTATAACATAATTAATCCGTTAGTGCTAAAACAAATTAATCATAGTTATTTGTACGATACAACTAATTGTCTCCGAACCTTGTTGTCTTGTCTCAATATTACGCTTAGCAATTCAACGTCGGTAAGCCAGGACCCTTTCGTGATGGAGTGCTCGATTAAGTAAGCGTTTAATAGGCCTTTTAGCTAGTAGACAATACCAAAAAACGGTTTTATAATGTGTGAGTCAGAATAAAAACTATTTAAGACCGACAATAAGACCGTCATTGGTTTCAACTAATAACAGCAGGTTTAGTTAATCAATTGATTACCGATTTAACTTTTTTTTTATTTAATTATTTATAATACTGTACTAGGTCTTTTCTGAGAATGGAAAAATGAAAAATCTGTATCTCGTTCTCGCAGGTAGCTAAACAGTCTGATAACAAAACAAGCAATATTAACGAAATTATATACGATTTATACGATTGATTTATCGATTTATTTCTACCATAATATTTCATCACATAAATCATGTACCTACATGAAAGTAAAAAATCTGAGAACAGGAAATCAACTCCTTTCAGCTAAATAAATTCCATATATTTTGTCGTAATATCATCATTACTTGGAAAAAAACATCAACACAGAGAATTACCGCAATAAAAAAAATCCAGTGATGTACTCTGGGATTTTTGATTTTTGAAATTATTGGTTGCCGGTAAAATATTTCTGAGAACACTCAAATTTATATAAATAAATGTATAGGTATTACTTTGTATCTTTAACTATCAAAATTAACTTAAATACTCTTTTTGCAAAATGTAGAATGTACGTAATATAAAAGTTACACTGAAATATATTGAGGTAGCTGTTAAATGCCGCATATAGCTTTCACTTTAAGGTAAGTATGTAAAGGGCCTGACAGTGGGTAATAGCGGACAAAGCAACTTACCGTACCCCTAACTTATATTATATCAATCACGCCAAAAAGTCTGAACGGATGTGGAAAAACGGGAATAATTAGGAATGGTGAAAAAGGTTTAATTCTTAGTTAGGAGGCGGGCGGAACGAAGACAAGATTTGTAGTATCATAAAAATAAAATGAATATTATATAAAATATCGTGTTCTATCTAATCCTATATCATATCTGATTGCTTTTATGAACCCTGACTTACTAAACAGAGTTAGTGTAAGACACTACTTGAATTAATATGGCGCTCAACTTAAATATGCTGAGTAGGTACTTCTAAACTATACGCAATGGCAGATTGCCAGCCAACCTGCCTAATGGAACAGTAAGTGTTACCCTTACCCCACACAGCATTTACGATAAGATAATAAAGATCTTATCTTTACTACTCAGAAATAAATCAACGAAATAATACCATGGGAAAATGCTTTAACATCGAAATCCCTACGATCTGTGATTGATGTCAATATCCTCTGCTAATTAAATATTACTATTAAGCAGTTATTTTACCCAAATATGATAGATCCTAAAAGTTAGATAAATCGATCAGTGTGAGAGTGTGAAATACTTGAACCCTTTTTGACTTGTTAGGAATAACAATAGTTTAGCGGTTGCTGGCAGCCCTGGTCGAAATGAGTGCCAGCTGAGGTGCAGAAACCGGTGCCAGTTCGCCGAGTGAATATAAATCAGACTTTAGGTTCGCACTTCGCTCTCGTTGCCACGATAAGCACGCGTTCATTCGACTCTACTTTTGTTACTATGAGGCTTTTTTCCCCTCTTAATACTTTCCCTCTTAATGACACTTTAAAATGTCATGTAACATCTAACATTTCTGTATAATTATGTACTGCTACGTTTGTTTATTATAAGGATATTATTGAACTCAGAATGCAATGAATTTTTGATTAAACTTGGTCTATCCTTATAGTTACAACATGGAACACACGACACTTCGCGGCCATTACCATACATTTTCTATACAAATTAAATGTAATATAAATAAAGTATCTACAATACGTGCATTATTACCTACACTTTGATATTCATCGATAGGTAGATAAATAACCAACTTGAAATATTATACTCATACAAAATATGGCTAATAAAAACACGGCAATCTAATCAACTGATCGTTCATAAAAGATGAAGCATAATCGCCATGAGGGTGGTTTGTGGCAGTATGATTCACTACAATGAACAGTGAAACAATTCTGTATGCCAATAAAACTGCTGTAAAAGACATTATCTGCATATACCACCCGGGTACCACAGACAGCTTTGATTTGCAGTTTGATTGCAGCATTATTGTTCCAATGAATACCAGCTGAGAAATGGTGTCCTCATTTATGTTGTGAACGTCCATATTATGTAGATGTTTCACAAGTTTAGTATTTATCTCGAACTTGATAGTTTTTCTCAAGCGCGTTGTAAGAGCCAAGTGAAGTGTTGTTGAGATGTTGAACCAGTAGGAACTTAGCTAGTCCAGACAGTGCAATGTGCTTTGTAAGAGCAATTTAGTATAATATATTTATAACATCCACGCATTATTCCTAAATATTTTTGTCTCCTAAAATACTGTAAACATCATTCTATTTCGTTTTCATAAATATCATAAACGATACAAAATTTCCATTAAATGAATTATTTGAATACTTGAAAGGTAAGTACCTAAGTTGATTGATAAACATCTCGTTAAAATACACACGATATCAATTAATAAGGAACACTTTACGCTTATAATGTTGTGATGCTTTGACTTGTAATTGGCTTTCTGTAAACTAGATTATAACTATCCTATATTTGTATAGCTGTAAGTCCTCCATGCTGTATTAAATAAATAAATAAACAAGTGCATAATTTACATAAATACATTTAAAGAATTTTCTCTTCCTCCCTAGTTGTTGACAGTTACTTTTCTATATAATACGGGGTTAATTTTGATTAGTTAAACAACCAATTAACTCCGAGCCAAAATTAGATAACGGTAGAAACGCGATAAAATAAAATCTTTAATTAAGGTATAAATTAGCTTTTATGGGGATGAGAATCAGGTGATTAGCAATAGACATTGTAATTGCTATTACAATCCGAATACCTTAATGAAAATGTAGGTCGTTGTAGAATAGAAATACAATATTGTTATAAGGTTATAAATAATTTGAATTAGAAGATTAGGTCATGTTAGGTTCCCAAAAAAAAAAGTAAAAATGATGTCTCGGCTTTTACATACCCAGAGGTCATAAGACAAACAATAAGAGAAGAATACAAATAGTGTTAAGGTGTGTTAAAATAATTAATGTTACATACAATCAAAGTTAAAATGACTCCATCGTTTTAAGCGGCTTGGCGAATATATAATCATGGTTTTAACTGAGAGAACAACTCTATAATTTCTTATCGTTTCTTTCGTCTGTTATTTAGAACTACGTAGGCCTACGTATCCAAAGGGGCAAAATAAAAGACAGGAAAACTACACAAACACAATGTAACACAAAATAAAAGTTAATATCATTGAGAGTTTTATTCGCCTGTAATAGCTAACGGAATGAAAGGTTTTTTATACCTACATACACAAGGCTGAGTGTTACCGTAACGGTCGGATTAATCACTTTTTTTTATTCATTTCAGTACAGTCAGTATATTGCATAGATAGGTAGTTAAAAATTCAAACCCATATCGGGGTAAACAAATTGAATACCGCTGAATATAATATACCTCTACGCATTGCACATTTTATTTTCAGTGGCCATTTTAGTTTTCACCTAGTTTTTCGTTTGTTAATTCATACTATCTAGATTTTTGGATTCGCATCAAATAGGTTTTTCACTTTGTTACCTTTTTTGCTGGGCAAAAGTATCCCCCAATTTTGCTCTTTGTTTACTATACTTAATGCCCAAGTAATAAACAGTACCTAATCGATTGGTGTACAGAAAATTATTTCAAAAGGGACAGTTACGAATAACATGTACTGACAGTTGCAATCAACGCAAAGGGAAGCTTATCACGGATTCACGGAAACCGACCAGCGGCCCGTTACTTCCCCGAATCTTACATAAATCATACGTAAACAAATAGAATGGCGTGTACAATACAAATTACCTTCTGGCATTAAATCATTCATTACATTTACTTAGAAGCCACTGAGCAATATTCGACCGCCCAGTCAAACTAGCAAGCCGCTGCAACTAAAAGAATCCGGTCACGTTCTTTAGAATACAAATGCCGCGATGCATAACTATCATGTTTGTTTTACAAATTGCCACCCAAAGATACAAATGAAAGCTATGTAGGCTATTGTTCTTTTTATTAGAGGACAATTTCACACGACTGCGACTGCGGCGAAGCCCAAAAGGAACGTTATATCTTTGACCTGTATGTGTGCATGCCGCCTCGTAACTACGGAATAGCTCAACAGATTTTGGTAAATGATGCGTCATTTGATTATTTCTGATAGCGCGAGAGTATTTTTTTTTTTTATTTAATTCTCAAGTGGGTTTATCAAGATCATGGACCACTGCCAAAAGTAACCGAAGGCGGAAAAGAGCAAACTGGACACTCCTTCGGCAGGCTTTATGTTTCGAAGAGGACTCGAACCAAGACTCCTTGGTTGGTGGTATTGTTGGGCGCTGTGATACAACGCGAAAGATTTAAAATAAGAAATCTATCCAGAAATATTTAAATTCGTCGCATTTCGTCTTTAATATTTAGTTAAATATTGTAGAAAAACGACTACAATTTCATTTCCATAAATCCCTTACTTTGCGACCCTACAAATGCGTGTAGAGCATGTTTAATGCAGATTTTTTATTGCGAGTTCCAATAATGATACGTCGTCTTCTTCACACGTATTCTCACAACAAAAGAATATTACTTAATATAAAGGTTCGTGACGTTTGTGTACACCTGGAACGTGTTTTATTACTTACATGTGACATATGGATACACCGAAGTTCAATAGTATATATAAAGTTTAGGACATGTATTGTTTTTGATATCTGCACTTGCAGTTACGGTCAATATTCTGGTGACACACAATATAGGTATAATTTAACAATAATAATATCATGATTATCTTATTGATTTGACGCAGCAAAATTCATCTAAAACGAACGGACAGGCAAAAACTCATAATCCCTAAAAAGGAATCTCATAAAATAATAGGCGCCCTCAATAGCATCAGGCATCAGCAAAGCAATCAGACTGGAATATCGAACTACGACACCAATTCAGCCTTTCATACATTTCCCCTTTATTCTGCCTTTTGACACTTTCCTAGCATCAGGTGTGTCAACGTATCAATCGAATATCCAGCGAGCCAGATTCGATAGTCCTGAGGGCACTAATGAGGTTTGGCTCAGTGTTAAATAGCCATTGACTGTCCGCTACGGACGCAATTTTCCTTTCGTGATATAGAGTAAAAACACGCTGACAGTCAAGCTCAAACAGTTTATCGAATTAAACTGTAGCCTAACATACTTCTAGTACAAACCTACTTGGTATTCAGCGTACGTTTCGTAATGAAATAGATATACAAGTTGTCCAAGACATGGCTCCATCAAGCCGACATCAAAATAACGTAGCATAATCCTGTCTATAGAACGAAACGGGATTACGAACCATTTGTTCACCGTGAACAAAAACATGTTGCCTATACAAGAAGCGAAATCGCCCCTTTGATGAAATACAGTTTCTTGTTAAACGTGTTACGTGATCACTGATAAAACATACTAGTTCACTATTCATTATAGGTACGCCTATATTATTTATGAAAAGATGTTTCTTTAAATAAGTCATATAATTTACGTTCATGAAACATCATAAAAGGTACTCAAATATCAATATTATCTATATACACTAATAGAATAAAGCTATAGAGTTTGTTTGGACGCGCTAATATCGGAAAATAAGGGCGAGACGCAGTTAAAAAAAAACTGATTTAAAAAAAATGTATTTTTATTCATAGCCCACTAAGTTAAGCTGTATAATATACATAATATATATAAGTTGCAAGCTATTTTATATCCCGTTACTCGCCTTGGGAGAACGGCAAAGCGAGTGAAACCGGCGGCACAGCTAGTAGGTAAATAAAACGCAACGTAGCATTAGTAATAATCATCATAGGGATGGTGTTAATTTATACCATTCAATATACATAATATAACATACATAGGTTATTTACCTTATAATACTAGCAGTCTTGGACAGTCTAACTATGCATAAATACACAAGTCGTTTAATAAAAAAATCGATTGCTGATGAAATCGAATCGATTTTTTTATTAAAACAGTGTACCTACCTTAAAATATTATAAGAAACAACACTGAAAGATTACGTTATTTTTCAAAAAACATGTATTATTGACATCTTGACACACGCGACTTATGTACAATAAGAAATTATTTATTCTTGATTGAAGCATGATTTGATATGAACATGCACAGCAACAAACACAAACGCTAAATAAAACAATGAGTAACCACTTGCACTGTTTAAATTTCCCGCTATTTAACGCTTGCAGCCATAGACAAGTTTATCCTAGTGCGGACCTCCTACAATCGACTAAATTGGTTTAACAGTCTCGAACTTTCAGAACGTCGAGAATACCACCCTCATTATTAAATTAATTAGATAATGTTTTCTTTTATTTTTAAGTCTAATTATAACCACTTAATCAACCACAAATAGACTAAATTATTAACACACGTTCGTAACATGATATAAAATTATTTTATTTAAAATCGATCGATTTTCATGATGACTTAAGGTTTACATGCTAAATAAATGTTTAATCTGTGCGCTGAATTTTGCCAGCTGGGCGGTTCCGATATTTATTTTCATAGTTTTTAAAATCAAAATAGTTTTACAATAAACTACCTTTATAAAGTTCTTGTCATTCAAAACATTTGCCACAATATGTAAGTACTTATAATAGATTTATTTCTTTGCAATTAGCTATTTGTCTATTGAAATCAATAGACGCTTCGAATTCTTGCGAAAGTAACAACTGAATTAGTGCAATAACCTTTCAAATAGGCTGTTCATGATGCCCGAACAGTCTCATATACTTTTTACAGTATGCACATCTGGAACATGGATAAATGATATTAGAACTATTAGAAGTTACCAAAAAAACACACCTATTCTCATTAATTATGTCGCGATGTAAAGTATATACGCGTCTATTGTCTAGAAATATCGCATTGTTTAATATATCAAAATTAAACAAACCTTTTGTTTATAGATTCCATAAAACAATACTACCCGCTTTTACGTTACCTGCATTTTTTTTAATCTAAATTGGCAAGAATTGTCAAGGTTTTTTTGCATACCTTTTGAAGACTTTACTTTTTGTTGCTTGTTGGTAAAATTTTAACTGTGTATAGACTATTTGCCTTAAGTTCCTTGCTCTCAAGAAAAGTGAATTATTGTTACACTTTTCTACTGGACATTGTCCTGTGAACACGAAATTTAAAACCCCTAATAAATACTATTTAAACAGTATTCTAAATGGAAATCCATAATATTTTTAAATCAACAATAAACAATCTTCAGAATGAGATGCAAAGCCAAATTAAGGTAAAGAAATTTCTAAAAGTTTATTAAGTATCAGTAATCAGTAATATTCTAAGATTTATATACATTGTTCTTCCATCCACATAGGAAGTTTTCTAGAAAATTATATCATAATAATACAAAAAAAAAATGAAAATTGTGTCCATCCATGTATTGTTAAGACTTTTAAGCTGTTAGTTCCTTGCATTATGTCAAGCAAGTACTGCTAGATATTCATTCTAAATTTATATTTGACTGAATCAAATAAAAGGAAGGTTTTTTTTTATCCTGAACCATCATTTGCTTTATTTATCCATTCAGTTTTTCTTTCTCAAAAAAAACCTAAATATTTGTACCTATACAATACTTTTTTTAAAGCTAATAATAAGTACTAAGAAATACATTTTGTTTTTTCATACTTAATCATCCCTACCCTATTATTACATATAACGCATATACTTAAAAACACCAAGTCATAGTTTTATAATCTACCTTTATTTTTTATCGTTTATCATAACACTAGCTGACCCGTGCCCACTTCGTTGGGCATAATGTTCAAAAATATATATCTTTCATAGTTAAGGCAGCGTTCGTAAGAAACGTTTTCATTCGAATGTTTTTTCGCCGATTTACTTTGCAAAACGGACTACCATGTAAAAGCCTTTTTATTTTTCGGTTTTTTATATGTATAACCTATGACACTCAGCAATAATGTGTCTTTCTATTCGTGAAAGAAGATTCCCGAGATTCCGATTAACGAATTCCATGAGGACCAAGTCGCAGGATAATTTTATAAACATAAAAGATTTTTTTTTTAATGTACCGAAAAAAATTTTTATATAGCCTATGACACTCAGCGATAATGTGGCTTTCTATTAGTGAAAGAATTTTTAAAATCGGTGCAGTAGATTCCGAGATTACCCCTGACAATTTAACAAACACACAAACTTTACCTCTTTATAATATTAGTATAGATAACATACCATCACGCCTGTATCCCCGAAGGGTTAGGCAGAGGTGTACCAATGTACACCCACAGTTTGCCGGTATGTTTAGGTCCCATGTAGGGGGCGAGCCTATTGCCACTAACCGGGCACAAATCCAAACTCCGACCTGCTACTGAGAATTTCATAGAAAAACCCAATAACACCTTGGTCGACTTGCGAATCGAACCTAAGACCTCTAGCGTAGCAGTCGCGCTTAGCACCACTAGGCCAATGAGGCAGTCTCTATCGTTTATCTTTAAATATATTAAATTTTATTATATTTATTTAGAGCCGGAACTGGAACTTCAGGGCAAGGGCAATGGCCTTCCTTTCTTCTTTCCACGGGTTTCTATTGATTGTTGTTTGCTGCTTGTCCTTATCTTTAACATGAAATACATTAGATAGTGAAAAAAATATTGTTTAGCTTAAAATAAAATAAATAATGGGATATTAAGTTCATTAGTCACTTTTCACTAATATTAAAAAAAAAACTAAATTGTGGTAATTTAGAAAGTTCAAATTTTGTATTACAACATTAAATATTACATTTAATGTGTGTTTAATATTCAACTGATTACTTTCTTTTTAGTGAACTTAATTAATCAAGATTAATATTCATGGCAAAAAGTAATCTCACTATCAAAGTACCGCTCTTGTGGAAGAAGGTATTATAAAGAAATGCAATGCTTTGATTTTATTTATTGCACAGCGAATAAGTACCATGTGGCGATGTCTTTCACCTTAAATTTTCTTGGATTTTAAGTGTTACCACAAAATGTTGTCTAGTATATAAAGTCTTCTTTTCAATATTAAGTAAAAATAATAATATCCTGGGACAACTCATAGACGGTCATGAAGTATATTGTAAATCATTTTTGTTATAGAGAACAATATCTAATGTTAAACAGCTTTTTGTGGTAATATCAATGTTTAATTTTCATTCTTGTTTTTATTTTAGATTTCCTCTCATAGATATCCGAGCAGTTAAACTTTAAGTTCTTTAGCAATTCCAAAGTATTGCCATTTTAATTTATGATCAGACAAATGTAAAAGTCAGCTAAATGAAATTTATTATGACAAGATAACTGCATCTTGGAATGTGACATTGTCATTCAACAATCTAATTAAATATTGAATGTAGTATTGGATATTTGATTTATTAAATTGCTTGTCATTGTAAAAACAGTTATTTCTAGTAAGAAAATAAATTCTCTGCGCTGTGCGTTTGCGATACAGTAATGCGTTGCGAGATCTGCGCGGTATGGAGCCGTGCGCCCGCCTCGTCTAGTCGATTTGCTCTGTGTACAGTAACAGTCACCGGCCATGGTTGCGTGAGCGCAAATAACAGTAGCAACTAGCAATACGTGTCGTCACACAAACACTCGTTAAAAAAATCTTTACTATGCCAACGAAAATCTAAATTATTCATCCACAGCTTGCGCTCAGCGAATCAAGATGAAAATATTTTATTTTCATCTCTCGTTATGTCATTATGGCAACCTCGCACATCACAATAAACTATTGAATGTTCCTTACTAATGTTATCTTTACAATATTATTGCGATCGTAGACTTATAACAATCACATTAAGAGATAAGAAACGTATTCTTTTGTGAAATACGTTTAAATATTACCGTAATGTCGAACAGAGCTGTGAAAACATTTTAATTTCACGATTATGTACATGTATTTGCAGCATGTATATTATAAGTATAGAGGAACTATTAAGTATAGTGACCGCCACTCAAAATTGACAAGCTTGCCACAGCTATGCCATGAGTCACGGTTGCCTACCCACGTGGTGAGGTGGACCTCGCTACTCGCTATTATACGTTTTTTTGTGTCAAAAACAACTAAGCACTATATACAGCAAGCTAGCCGTTCAATACATAAAGCCTTTTCTAGTTCGAACAAAAGAATAAGCCGCGTTATCGACCTTCTCTATTATTGTTATTTTAATTATTGTATGAACACGATCGGCACGTATGTAATGTCTTAATAGCCATTTAACAAAAGTTAATTTTGGTTTCCTAAAATGTATTTCCTAGCAAAAGTTTTCCGTCCATGGCAATGAGCGTGAATACGTAGATTAGTATTATGTACCTTCATTGACATTGCCAAGCCCTTTCATTACGCAGATCTACCTATATAATAAGGTACTTATTGTCTGGCGGAATTTATGTGACTTTGTATACGTGGATTGATAAACTTCTGAATTTATGTGTTTGTAACGAGGCGATGGCACGCCGTTTTTGCCAAAATTTATCTTATTAAAAAAAGAAGTCCACTCTTCTGCACTTCTATTGTAGTTTCCGATGTTAGATAGGACTTTACACGATTATAGACCACCATAAGCTATAATATAAAATGTTGAACATTTCCGATATTTGATCGAGTTTCGTACGATCGTCGTACGTCGTGACACAGATAGTTCGCTCTAGTCCTCAGGGTACGGATTCAATCGCAATTCGCAGCAGCAAGCGAATACTAATTTAATAACCTAGTCAAGGAATTTGTAATCGTAACTATCTGCAGAACTGTTTTGTCAAATATTAAAAAATTCTACGTAGTCGATACGTTAGTGCTATCGAAGGTAAAATCTAGATGCAAAAATTCAAAACAAGGAGATTTTGTTGCTTAATTTAAAACTATTTTTTATTACCTTTGCTCAAAAAGCTAAATTAGTATAAATGCATACTAAAAGTTACCTGTTAAGCCAAATTATTTTTATATTTACTTTCATAACCCACACTATGCCTACATAATTAATTAATATTATTTGCAACAGGCAACTAGGTATTACGTAAATATTAACAATAACTATCAAATAACACTTAACTGGTAAAATTATTGCACAGTAAATACGTGGCCGCCTTCCGAGGTATCCATTTCACGAAATAGTCGCTTCCCAACCTTACGTCCTTAATAAAATTCTGTTTTATTGAACGCTTAATAATCATCGGTCCCTTTACCCGTAAAATGCTCAATGACTTTTGAAGTTGTGATTAACCTTTTAAATTTTGGTTTAAAATGTTCTCGGTTTTACTCCACTAAGCACTATCTACTTAAACGCGGGGTTTTTGGACGAGATGTAGCTAAAATTAAAGATGCTGTTGAGAACTACGAGAAATGTTGTTGAAAACCAAAAAAATATTAAATTTTTAATATCCATCTACCTGAAGATGCTATTATAAGGTTATTGTAGTCGTCAATAATCCTGTTTGATTGATTAATAAATACTTATGACGACACGAAGGTTGAGTTTCGACATTGTATCCATTAAAATAGTAAAACTTCTCTGATAGCATCTAATTTATATTGTAACAAAGACGAACAAAGCTAATACCAGCATACAAAATGATATTCATAATTGGGTATATTAGAAACAAAATTACGTTTTATATGACCATATGAAAAGTTTATTAAGCAAGCGTATTTATAGAATTAGTTGTAATTTATTCTGCGTTCTGTCTTTTTATGTTTTAACTAAGCCAACAGTATGAGCTAGCGAATACCAATTACTTAATTCTTAAACCACAAAGATTTATAACTTTGACTGTTTTCTTTTTCAGTTAATGTTCGAACCAGTTTCTGCCGGGACGTTTACCACACAAATATACAGTGATATCACAGGTATTTATTTGATATTATAATTGTGTTATCATCACTTGCCACAAATCTCAATGTAGACGTGCTGATACATCAATTTGTTCTTTGTACACCACAAGCTTCACAAATTCATAACTCGCGTCTATTTATGTCTTGGTGGTCAGTCTAAAGAATAAAATGATGAAATAATTTATATGCTGATATTCACAACACTAGTAAATGCAGTTAACTAGTTTTCTTAAATACTATTAGGTAGCAACAAAGTAATACGCGTTAGATTGTATTGCATAATTTTGCAAATCTCTGCTTGTAGTGCGCACAGATTATTTGACTTAGCTTTACTTAACTTGTTCTATATTTAGTATAATGACAAACCATTTACCTAAGTGGTTTTATGACGTGTCGCTCTCAATATTTTGTTTTACTCTAAATTTATCAAAAAGGTACTATTATTAAATTACCATATAATTGGGCCTCGAAAACATCTACAATATTATCCTCACCAACCACGCCCATATCATTATGTCACGACGTTAAAACCACTATAACATCAGCTTTAAGGAGATTAGTCATTCCTGCCGGCCATGACGCTTAGATCTTATGTATAGCTATATCAAATACTATAGAAGGCTGTAACCTGATTTGTTAGTTTATCGAGGAAGCAAACAGCCACGAGACAAGGTTACACTACCTCCCTGAGTGCTTTTTACTTCTATAAACACAAAGTAAAGGAGTATCACGTTATACGTCACTCCGACAATAATACCAATTTGAAATTCGCGTAGTTCGTTAAAACCTTACAACTGAACTTAAAAGGATTGAATATTTTGCTCCCGACAAGCCGGAATCAGTCGTGCCTTTGAATATTTTATGCTACAGCCAGACTACAAGTGGGTTACAAGTACGTCATGTATATTCAGCCCGTAAACCAGACACATTTAGACAGGCAACATGCATTTCCTGCAATATTATATGAAAGTTCTTCACTACAGTTAAGTGCAATTAGTCATTATTTATACAGGAAAAGTTACGGAATTCACGTGTTAGTAATGGATTTTAATGAAATATGCTTTGCATTTGTATTAAAATAAAAATACCTTTTAAATAATGTGTTATGATGTTTTGAAAGTTAATTAAAACAATCGAAAATTTGCGACTCTAAAAAGCAATAATTTGATTATTGCTTTTTAAAGTCTAAAAAGAAATCTAATATTTTCGAACTCTGTCGTTTTAATCTATTTTTTTTTTATAAAAAATGGCGCATGTCCTTTTTAACTATGGTCAAGCATAATATATATGTCTTAATAATATATTATATTGAAAGAAAAATAATGGTAACCATTGAATACCCTAGATAGTTTAGACTAGACCATCGTTCATATAAACCAGGGAATTATATGGTGCTACGTTATATATAGCCCATATATAACGCAGCGCCACATAATACCCCCACATATGTCCTATATTTAAACAATAATTTAAGTGCCCAATATAATTAAAAAATAAGTCTGACCTGTGAAGGGAAGAGTTATTTTTGGCCGAGCACTCCCTAGACGCTCCCTATCTATACCTTTTAATACATGAATAGATGTCTTGACCAGCCGCGGGTCCGAAAAAGATCAAGTGTTATATATTTAGTCTTGAATAACTAATATTTTCCCACAATAGAGAGGTATATACTAAAGCCAATATGGAAAGAGAATTAAACGTTATTACTAACAACTTTGACAACATGTGTTTAAGTTCATTTTAGAATGACAAATGTTACCGAAAAGGGCCTAAAAGTAATTTGAATGTGATGGAAACTGAACTGTTAGTCATTGAATTAAGGTTCATAATCCCAAAGCACGTTCATTATTTCTTTAAAGTGGCTGATGTATAGTGTGATATAGTAATACAAGGCTACCAACATAAGTACTCTGACAAAAGGTTTTATGATAGAATTTTGTCTTCTACGTTCATATTAAGGAGTCCCCATTGAAATTAAGCCCAAATCTGTAGATATGACGTTTTATTACATTAACAAAAAAAAACGACAGTAGTTTAAAAATGCATTATTGCCAATTATTTGCTACAGAGTTTTATCAACATAATATTAACTAAAATTATCATTTACGCAGAAATACTTTTTTTTTAAACTTCTGAATCGCGGTGATAATAACAGAAATTGACGCGGACGAAGTCGCGGGGATCAGCTAGTATTATATATAGGTATTATGGACATGATTTTGTAACTGATTGGAATTTGAGATCACTATGGACTAAACATGCGCCATAGTGCATGTGTAGTTCACTGATCTTGGATGATACCGACTGTCGGTTAAGGTGTCCTGAATTTACTCGCAACTCCTCCAAATATGCCGTTTTATATTTGTATCTTATTGTGCTCATGGCCAAGTCACTATTATTGTAATGTAAATAAAACTATTGATATAGTCACAAAATACTGATTTATTATTACAAATTAAGTTGAACAGGACTTGGCTCCTATGCGATCTCAAAACTTTTTACGATGGAAGAATTGCATAGAGAGACTTGGCTTTTTTTTACATTGAATGTTTTTGGTGGGATAATACTTTATACATAACCTTATTTTTTTATGTACTCTATACATTCCCTATAGTTATTGTATAGAGGACCGGATTTACAGATTTTCTGATAACACAACTATACTGTAAGTCTGAAGAATACTCACTATTCTATTTTTTTAAATTTATATTCATCCGCTTTACTTCAATTTATATTTTAACTTTCTCTTTTTAATTTAATATTAATTAATACATTTGAATACATTTAGATTTGCTTTTAAATACGTAATGATTTTTGTTTATCTTAATGTATTTTATAATATGCGTAATACAATATATAAAATAAAAAAGCCTAAGTTATACTAAAGCTATAGTTTCTTAGGAAATATAATTAGTAAATTATTGAAGTTAGCTAGAACTACAAATATTGGACTAAAGAACGCTTGTTAAAAGTAATTTATTTAGCATCTTATGTCAGGTGTTTTTTTTGGGCAGTAATATGGGGAAAACTAGATTAGAAAAATAAATCGCGATGCTATGTAGCTATAAAATGTTTTTCCTAGGATATAAATGTCTAATAAACGTCGTATATCATTTAGTCTTGATTTAACATAAACAAACCACTAACATACATAATGTGAATTATGAATTTATCAATTCCATTTGTTCATGAATGGTAACGCCCCTTTGGATATGTTTCGTTTAATAGTGTTATTTTATAGTTCTGATAAGGTAGGTGACGAGCGAGATCTGTGCATTTGCACTCTTAGTTAACTCATTCGGTCAGTGATTCGCTAATGTAGAGGATCAATAATAAAACGTATATTCAAAAGATTAGTTTTTTAGTTTGTTTGAACAAAAATGATTGAGTAGTAATATTGTGTGTGCATGTATTTAGCGCGCAACTAGCTCGCGGCGTGCAGTGTACTACTGATGTGAAGAACACGAGCGGCCTTCATGCTTAGTGGGCGGATGACCGCGGCCCGCGCGGATCATACCGCGACTTTCACCTACCTGCTGGTAGCTCCATCAAAACAAAACCTAGCGTTACCGCTCCGCCGGTCATTCATGCGTTATTATTTATTATAACTCATTACACACCATTGTAATCGTAACTGGAACTTGAATAGTGCCAACTAGTGCATCGTAATACAGTGTTGTGGACGCAGATAGATATTTTTTATTTAATCATTATTCATCCATTAACTGTTTGTGCATGTGTGGTGGAGCTGAGACTGGCTTTTATACATACATTGTTTAAAAGGGTTGCTTACATATTAAACTAAGCTCCTTTTCATGTTTTGTCCTATTTATTAGATGATTTTAGTATGTTCAATATTTTGCCTATCTTTATTGAGTTATACATCTAATTCTTATGTATGACGCCACCGCTTGCACATCAGACAAAAGTGCGGTAATTGATGTTTGAGCATTATAATTAGAAATCTGTATACGATCTTAATAATGAGTTTCTGTATACAAATTATTATTGTTGCATTTTGTTTATCAGTCTCTAATTTATAATAACTCTAGAATAGTTTTTCCTCTCAATTGACGATAACTGAAAGCAGTGACATCTAGTTAGTTGTTAGACATCGTCATGATATAATAAGGACGGCCAATCGTGTCGTTGGCAAAGTGTGTGAGCTGATGGCGTGACCGCGTGTCTGGTGCAGAGTGGAGCGCGCAGTCAGGAGGGAGAGGGGTTCTCTTTATGGCAAGGAGTCACCATGAAGGTGGATGCCGACGCCAGAGAAGCGACAGCCGCGCCGCCCGCTGCGCCCGGAACCCCGACCGCTAGTAATACAGAATCCCCTGTGTCATCTCTGGACGGTTTGTTGGTTAACACTAACATTCACTTAACGCACTGTAAATATCCAGCTTTTATTTTATCACACCAACAAAATATCTTGAAATCATTTCCTTTATCACAATACTAATATGGCTGACGCTGCTTGAATATTAATTTACTAAAACTCACCACCACTTGCTTGTATTGAATAAGTATTTAATAGTAGGTCGGATTAGTGTAGTGCAAAATAGAGTATACAGAAGTCGAAAAATAAATATTCAATAAAATTGCGACGTTTACTTACAATTTTATTTGAATATTACAATAGGTATATAAGTGTAAAAAATATTTATTGGTCCAAGGTGAGCTGCAAGCGGCTGAAGAATTTTTGATTACATATTTATTAACAAACGTATGGACAAACATAAATATTCTAGCTGTTATTTAAACAGCGTCACTATTTGTTACTAACTTTTGTATATTTTCCTTACTGCTTAGTATTACCATATTTCATTAGAATTAGTTTTTAGGATTCCGTAGTTATAGATAAAAAAACCATAGAACCTTTTTTAACCATCGTGGGTTTTTCTGTTATAGGTGTTACAAATATAATTTCATATTCAATTACTTAATTTTATTAATCATTACCCATTTACCAACGTCCCCTAGTCCACAGCAGCAGTAAACCATTTAAACAAATATATTATTATATGCTAATACATAGTACACTGTAATTCCTTTACCTACTTAAATAATATCGTAATAGTTTTGTGCAAGTCTGTAAAAAGTAACTAAAATGTGTATTGCTGTAGTCATAATAGATTTTGTAATTATCCTTTATATTTAAAACTACGGAACCCTATAATTGGTCTCGGCACAAAATTAAATTAAATTTTACGCTATACCTAGACACCATGATAAATGAGAACACACATGGTATAACTACATCTAGTACATACTTATGGTTTGGATTATACATAGTATACATTTGGAGTATACAGTTAACCTGAAATGAGATGTACTCAAATAACTGGTTAATTATAAACGCCAGTAACTTGAAACTAAATTGTGGGTACTTTTTCATGCACCTGTCAAAGCTTTGGTGTCAGCGCAAATAACGAAATCGATTAATCTGAATTCTTAGCTGCTGTTACATCAACAGGTTAATAATTATTATATTTATAAGGGACAAACAATGCACTTTTTTTAATACGCTTGCTTTACATGGTTAAACCACTTAACCCATGTAAAACTAAGTGATTTTTCTACAATTGTGCTTAATTAAATCTAACACAATACCTAAACAACGGTATAAAAACGATATTATTATATTAACAAGTGTATTAGTACGTATCTATAGATAAGTCCTTGAGCACGACGTGTTGCGTGCGCCAGAATGATTTAAAATCGCAAATAAGATGAGTTTTATTCTGCGTTATATATACTTAGCTTTTCAGTACTGACGTGGTAAGGTATTTGTGCTGTTACACACCGGTGGTCACTAATGGTTGCGCGCTATTAGCGTTATTAAAGGTTATTAATATATGTATTAATGTACACAGATTATCGCATAGCCGAAGTAAGTGAAGCTATACCGACGCCCGAACGGGCGCTGCTAGCCAAGCTGGAGGAAGAGAACCGACGAATCGAGGCGGACGCGAAGTCGCTCACAACCGTGCACAGTCGCAAGAGCTCCGACACGTCGCAAGTGTCGTTGGCCTCTGGTAAGATCGATAATCACGTTCAGATAAATACAATCTTGTGTTATCCTCTTAACATCATTATCTAATATGAGAGAGTTTCGTACAATATTTGTTTTCGAGATATACTGGAATTGAAACTCGTGTTAATAAAATATTTATTTATTAAATTTCAGCAGTGTATCATGATATCTTACAAAGCCACAAACTTAATGTGGTACTTCGCCGTTCTCTAAAAACATCGCTGTTATAAAAATCTTAAAAAAAAATGTTGACTAGTTAAAAACGACGTACCTGTTTTGACGATGAACGACTAAGAGAATATTTATTTGTTCAGAGACAACATTAATATTATACTTTCTAACTCATCAGCATAAAGTTCTGCAAATTAATGGTCTTCACTTAAGAAATACTTGTATTATTGTAAGTGATACATTTAGTGGCCTAGTTTTTTTGTTATACAATTAACAAAAAGAGTCTCTCACGACATAAATATACTACATAGTTGCGTAAGTAACCGTGAAATTGCATAGTACGGTAACCTTATTTTGTTTACGGAACAGAGATAATTATTATCTGTGACATCGGTTCGGAAATTAAACCCATTGGGATAATATTGTTAAATTAATATTAAATATTACACCTACAACTATAGTATTGAACAAACATATGGAATGAAAAAACTTAGTACATCATATTATTATTAACATATTATTATAATTATAACGAAGTCGCTAACTCTTAAATATTCACTTGTTTTAAAACTAAACTAGTCGTTCGTAAACTACTTCACATATTTGACAGATGTTAGCTGTTATCAGTGCGTATGTAACTCAGCCTGATAGCGCAGATAACACACATCTTAGTATAACACTGTAAAATGAACACAACAAGTGATTTTGAGGATTCAAAAACTGTATTAGAATTTTATATTTCTGCTGTATTAGAAAACTTCTCGTTGGGTGTGTATATTTAAGAAACTGGTTCCATTATGTGAAGTATTCAAACTATTTTGGATATATATTCACATAGATCGTTACGTTCCGTACAAAATTAAGTAACTTCAGCAACTTGTGCCAGATTCTATTTAGCTACTTAGTTATTGCATAAAATAAGTTTAAGATGGTGTTTATGTCCATGAGTATAAAATACAATAGAGTTTATAACACTAAAATGTCCATATACGACATTTTAGTGTCTGTCTAGCATATAATGTACACTTAAGCATAAAGTATGTATGTTTGAGACTAAATGTTTATCTACAGCGACTAGTTCGAGCCATGAGCCCGAGCCGCGGGTCAGCACCAGCAGTAATGGCGAGGAAGACCTTTGGAGTCTGTGGGGGAGGATCGTCAGCAATTGGGAGACCGAGTGGAAGCGACGGAACCAGTTCGTACGCGACCTCGTCAGGCAAGGCGTGCCGCATCACTTCAGAGGCATCGTGTGGCAACTCCTGGCCGGGGTAGACACTTCTGCCGAGAAAAAGCAGTACGCCTCTTATATAAAGGTTGGTAAAAACCGTTACATTATTTATCAGTCTTCCATATTTTCCATTGCCGTCTTTGCTACCAATCTCGGGCTCGTCCATACAAACATTTTGTGATGCCTTCTGTTGGTTTTGGTCTAAGAGATTTACGTGTACTCTATGTTTCCAGGCTAAGTCTGCATGCGAGAAGGTGATACGTCGCGACATAGCCCGTACTTACCCTGAGCATGACTTCTTCAAGGAGAAGGATGGTCTTGGACAGGAATCCCTGTTTAACGTCATGAAAGCTTACTCCCTTCACGATCGTGAGGTCGGCTACTGCCAAGGCTCGGGGTTCATTGTCGGGTTATTGCTTATGCAGGTAAACCACCATCAAAATATCTAATTCAACAACATACTACCATTTTTATTATTTTCCTATCACATTGGTAACAACATGTATTCCATGACAGATGCCAGAGGAAGAAGCGTTTGCGGTGCTCGTAAAAATAATGCAGCAACATCGTATGAGGGATATGTTTAAGCCAAGCATGGCGGAGCTGGGTCTCTGCATGTTCCAATTGGAGAATCTGGTTCAGGAATTGCTCCCAGACTTATATGTACACTTTCAATCCCAGGTAAATAAAAATAAGGACAGTAAATTGCGGTATTTCAATAAATCTTTGGTATTTAACTAATTTTGTCCTTTTTCCAGTGTTTCAACACGTCACTGTATGCCAGTAGTTGGTTCCTTACACTATTCACAACAACCCTAACATTGCCACTTGCTTGCCGGATCATGGATGTATTCTTGTCAGAAGGAATTGAAATTGTTTTCAAGGTAGCACTAGCTCTACTTACCGTTGGCAAGAACGACTTACTGTCGTTGGATATGGAGAATATCCTTAAGGTAACAAACATACAATAGTAAGACTTACACTTTATATGTTACACAATTATTTTCGTACTATAAATTACTTTGTTTTACAGTATATCCAAAAAGAATTGCCAGCGAAAGCCGAAGCCGATCAAGATGCCTTCATGAATCTCGCATACTCAATCAAAGTAAATCCAAAGAAGATGAAAAAGCTAGAAAAAGAATACACAGTAATTAAAACAAAAGAGCAAAGTGATATAGCGGTCCTAAGGGTAAGACAACAATTTGAAGTGATGCGCGTGTAAATAGCTATTGACAAGGATTGTTTTTGTGATTGAAGTGGACTTTGAAACTAAAAAGGCTGTTTGCTAACTTTCTTGCTCTTAGGTATAGGTATCAAAATAGGGTGGATGACTAAAAACTATTCTACATAATATATGTCCGTTTAATAAGACGTCTTTGATTTCTTTTTTGACGTTATCTAAAACTAACAACGATACATTGATTTTAAATGTCGCATAATTATGTCACAATATTGTATAAAATTTCAGCTCCTAACTTGATTCGTTATAATCAAGTTTCAAGGCAAAAGGTGTCTATCATTTTTTATCATCTAACTAACGGACTAAATACGGACGAACTTCCTGTTCAAACCCAGTCATCAACCCTATTCATCGGACACAAAAATCTATTTTCATAACTAACCGTTTTATTTTCTGAATAACCCGCATGGTCTTATTTTTGGAAACATGGTATTCATTGTAGTGCCTGCGCCAGGAAAACCGTCTGTTGAAGCAAAGAGTAGAGCTGCTTGAGAAGGAGAGTTCTGGGTTGGCGGAGCGGCTGGTGCGGGGGCAGGTGGACCTGGCGGAGGGGGAAGAGGAGACCTTCGCGTTGGCCAGGGAAGTGCAGGCGCTCAGGAGGGCCCATGTAGACTCGCAGCAGCGGCTTGCGGTCGCTCAGGATGAAATCCGCTCATTGGAGATGACTATTGCTGAGGTATGGACAATAATCGACATAGTAAACTAAACTTTTTAAGCAAAACTTGAGAGTGAAAGTCGTCCAAACACTCTGAACTTAGGAGGGAAAAGGATGCTCAAGAACTTTTTTTCACCAAGTAAATTCGGATTAGAAACTTTTAGTATACTTACGTGGTGAATCAGCAAGAAACTCCGTAGGTTTACTATAGTTGACATGCCATAATACAATGATTCATACAATAATGTACAATTAAACATTACAAATTAATTCATAATTCTCGAGATATGCGTCAACAACGCGAGGTCATTTTGTAGTTATGGTGATTTCTAACTCAGTTCTTACCTATAACAGTCTCTACAGATACTCATTAATATCTTGAACAAATGATGATTAATAATAATAAACCTGACGTACAGAACAACTCGCGGCAATCTTCACTGGAAGGCATCGAGGGCGGTGCGAGTCAGAAAGGCGAGGAGTTAGCTCGCTGCCTACAGCGGGAGCTGGTGCGAGCGCGCCTGCACGCGGCCGAGCGCGAAGCTGCCGAGCGAGAGCTGACGGCCCGTATCGCGGAACTGGAGAACGAGAACAAGAGCCTAAGGAGACAGCGGGTTGACAACAACGTTGCACATCTGCAGGTAATGTCACAAATAAAAGAAACTTTTAAATTAACTTAACCTATCACAGTCAACTGTTGAACATAGTCTCATTTCTTTAATTTTTTTGTCATTTTTAACTTTTCTTTGCCCGTACCATACATTTTATTTTTAGAGAAGTGTAATACCTGAGTTTGAAATAATCCCATGTAAAATTAATTTGGGCTTTATAAAGTAAAAGTATATGTTCTCAGGACGAGCTAATCGCTGTAAAGCTTCGTGAGGCTGAAGCGAACTTATCTCTCAAAGATCTCCGTCAACATGTCACCGAGATATCGGAGGCGTGGCAGCGGCATCTACAGGTAAATCTTAATTCCTATTTTATTCACAGTACAGGCGCCTCTTGCGTAACAGGTACTAATTTCCAGACTAAACTTAAACCAACTAACTGAAACTCAGTAAATTCACAAATTATTTAAGAATTCCATTTACTTTCTGAGTACTTCGTACACTAAAAACAGTAAAATGAATTCAAAAAGCAACAGAAGATAACTAACTTTAAACATTTAACTAGGAGCACAGGCAGGAGGTGCCCGCGACGCCGGTACAGTCTAACGTGGTGTCCGACATAATGGCCACGCCTAAGAAGCTGCTGCGCGCCTGGGAGGGCCGCTCAGCTGACACGCAGAAGATGGAGGAGGAGCTCATCATGACCAGGATAAGGGAGGTCGAGGCCATGACCGAGCTGAAGGAGCTCAGGCTTAAGGTACGCATATTTATCAGTTTTATGCTGACAATATCTGAAACTGACTGAGTTACCTTTCTTTCCTGTTCCTTTATCATGTTAACATGTCTAGATAAACAGCATCACATGTTTGGTTTAGTTTTTGCGTGATAGAGCACATTGAGCACAAACACACGTTCTACCTTACAAACTTTCACATACGTAGAAGTACACATTATTGGAAGAATTGAAACGTCATCAAATACTGTTACTTTAGTCAGTTAGTAGTAGTCAGTTTACGTTTTTCATAAAAAAATCCTCCAGATTGACCTACGTTATTAGTGGCCACTACACCTTATGTCCTACCGACAAGAGAAAAAGGAGAAGTACTACATTTCCGTAACGTGTGTAGGTTATGGAGCTGGAGACTCAGGTACAGGTATCCACAAACCAGCTGCGTCGTCAGGACGAGGAGTCGCGTCTCCTGCGCGAGAACCTCGACGCCGCGCTGCAGAGGGAGCGAGCCCTTTTGACTCGCCAGAGAGAGTTCCAGCACAAGTACGCTGATCTCGAGAGCAAGGTGAGCAGTCCTTCTAGAATACTTTAGTGATGCGCCAGATATCTAGATAAGGGAGATATGAGGGAGAATGAACATCTGTATATGTTACCATTTGGCGGATCTTTTAAATTACTAAACTATATATGCATTCAGCATAATATATATAGTTACACACATAAAACACAATTAATATCTTTGTTGCCCAGTGGCATACAAAATTATAAAAAAAAAAGTCAACTGCCATTGCAACGTCACTCTCACCGACACCTGTATAAAATACTTGAGGTCCATATCCGCGGATCTAGACATCAATGATCCGTTTTCATATACTATGATATGGGCTTATTTTTTTTTTCAGTATGGATCATCTATTTGTAATCCTTATACTTGCTAGTTAGATAGATAGATAGAATATACTTAATAGTTAAATAATTATAACCTATAATAATCCCTATCCGTTTTTTACTCTTGCTAGGCCAAGTATGACTCGATGCAGGCAAACATCCGTAATATGGAAGACGCTCAGAGGATAGCGGAACTGGAGACTGAAGTCTCGGAGTATAAATTGAAGGTAATAGTATAACACGCTATTTCAGGGTTAATAAATGTTTAAGAAACCCCCTTTAATTTGGTAAAATACGCTAGTGTGGAGTGCGTAAGTCGTCAATATTTTTATTTCTCAGAATGAAGTGATGGCCACTGAGGGAGAACTTCGCAATAATATGGACGGAGATTCAGATGGGGTGCGAGAACTGCAGGAGCAGGTGGCTGAGCTGAAAGCTGAGGTAAATACACACACAAATACACTTTTTAATCACGATCTTTAAATACACAACATCAAGGCCCAATGATGGCCCAATGAATTGAAATAAAATGAGCATCGACACACACTGAGTGTTCACGCTTTGCTTTTCTAACATAATTACAAAATAGTGAACAATTCAAACTGGTTTTCACGCTTATTCACATAATGGATACTAAATAAAATCATCTGCAAATTGCACAATACTAACAATTACATAATGTTCATAAATATTAATGTTACGTTTCATATGTTAAGGAGCGCTGCGGTCGATCACTCGCTATACAACGCTTCAGTCATTGTTCGGCATCGCCGCTTTGTCTGTTGGAATTTGAGGCTAACTTTGATTGTGATTGTATAAAACGATGAGAGAGAATACAACACACACCGTTATCTATTGTTAATTCAGCTTATATCAGCAAAAAGTATAAGTGCTGAGTATCTTTTTTAAGCATGGCGCTCTTTCGCCGTTGTACTATGAAAATCACATCAAAAAAGAAACTGTGAGACAGTGTGAAAGCTTGTTGACATGTACGGTGGCGTCACGTCAAGGCAACGCCACCATCGTTAGTAAAATTAACATAAATCAAGAATTATTAATTACATTAGTTCATGAAATACCTTTATTATGGGACAAAACTTTCGAAGATTATAAAAATAAGTGGCTTCAGTATGATTCCTGGAAAGAAATCTTTATACATTTTTCTTTCTTCTTTTTTGAGTTTTCTGTATACATAGTACGCAAGGATAATCTGTTTCTTATGAGGATTCATGAAGAGGACGTCGTAACTTGGCGGCAAAAAAAATTGTAGGTACTGAGCGGTACCTGGCACGTTTTGTTAACCGCACGGGTAACGCGCCGTACGGTTAATAAAACGTGTATGTACAAGAAGCCTAAGCATATCACATACATCACTTCTATATTTCATAACTTTTCTGTAAACACCTTTAAGTATATGGTGATAAATACATTTTTCTTTCTTATGGCATTTACGACACACGACCGATTGTAATAGATGCATACCGCCGCCGCTGTTCATAATGGAGGTATATTATAACATATTATATGAATGTATACTATGATGCTTTTAACTCCAAAATGTCTGATACATTTTGTTTGGCACTGCACAGTTTCCCACACCAATCACCACTCCGGACACTGAGCCCTGGAAATGGCTCGAGTAAGTTTTACACTATCAAACATCTTATTGGCTAGTGTGTTAACATGCTTGTTCCAAATTATATCTGACGATTTTCATGACTCCATTGTTAAAATAATACCAAATAATTAAAAAAAAAATACATGATTCATTCTACACTAGAACAAAAAGAACATAATTTATTGCCTCAATGTAATAAATTATAAAAAAAAAAATGTTTTGATAAAGGAATCGTGAAAACTAGTAGAACCTCCTTTAATAAATCCTTGAATATATTACGTCATGTGAAAATGTTTCGGTAGTAAGATGTGACAGCATCACGTAACCTTGTACTACCGGTTGCGCCCACTCATTGTAGAGCCCACCAAAATGTTTGTAAAGCTAGATGTCTTACCAAGCTTATATTAGCATAATATAAAAGAGCTACTTCTATCTGCCTTTACCATAATATGGTGTATACGTGGTAGTAGTATGCGGCCATCGATCGTCAAATATCTTAATCTAAATTTTCTTATATCAATAAATAATTTAAATTTAATAGTAAAAGTAAAATTATTAAATGAATATTGCATGTGGATACACTAGTTCCGTATACCAGTTTGTTGTGATCAGTACATTAAGTAAAAAGTGAAGATAGTCACTATTGTCACTGTAATTTGCTTGTGACTATAATATGCTTATCACTGTAATATGCTTTATATGCTTGCATGCTGTAAAAGTCTTTGTTTTGTTGTTAGCTTTTTCTTCGGTATGGCCTACGTGATAATTAGCCTTTGCTTCATTTAGGTATGTACGTATTTGTTAACATTCACTGTCATGCTTTGTTTAACTTTCACCCTTTAATGTATATAATACGTTCCATAGAATTTTATATTACAGTAAATTGGGGTTATTTGGTAACCATTGGGTTTTTTGAAATCCAGTCTATTTCCTATGCGGGCAATCTTACCCCATAGGGGAGAATTAAAAATCGTGTTCGTTTCCAATAACCCCTTGGTTTCCAAATAACTCCACTTTAAGCAGCTGCTCCACTGCGGCGCATGTGGCGCACAGGGTTCACGCCCACTATCTTTATATGTAGCTTGTCACCTCACTACTAATGAAATTTGTTGCAACCCATGGCCGCTTAAAACACGGATGACGGCACGAATACATGCATGCCCTGACCCAGGCAGCTCAATGCAGCACACGCTATACAGGTGGCGCCCACGGACCATTCATATGCCGAGTATCGACGGGCTGAAGATAGAATATAGCTGTGGGCGAGATTCTACATTCGAGGCCCGACGGACTCACGCATGTAACATGCATAGCCTCTGCGTTCATATCATATGCAGTGTGTATTGTGTACGCAGCGTTGAGCTGCGTGAATGGCATATCCGATCCGTACACGCGTGTACCAATGGCATCATATCAAACGTAGCGTGTTTGTGGGTTGAAGTGGATTTTATCACTACCATTTTCATACATATTCCATCCATAGTCATACGTGCGAAGCCTCCCCGTGGGCCGTAGTTGAAGGAGCGGCTTTACTGTACCTTCTTAACCGTAACCCAAGACTGTATATACTAACCTCATCAACATTATGATGGTGGTGTTTTTTGTTTTTCAGATCATGCAATTATTTTACCTTCTATGCCAACGAATTTAAATAGAGTACCTACAGATATTTTACTGTCTAAATGCCAGAATTAAATAAATGCACTTATAAATAGTAAGTAGGTAGAAGTTTATGTGAAACGTTTCATTTTAAGTTCAGCATGTTATTATGGACACTGTTATGGGAGAGTAAGCAGGTTAGTACCCATGTCCATTTATTAACATGTCGGTATTGTGTTGTAGGTCATGAGGCTAGAGGCGTGGAAGTCAAGAGCTCTCGGGCACACAGAAATTAGCCGCGCTGTTTCCTTCGAAGATGATTTGGAGGAGGACGACAAACTTAAACTTATTCTACGACGCGAATCTTCCACATCCCTCGACAGCTCCGCGATGTCGCGAAAACCTACGTAACGAATAATACTACCACACTAGCAAAATTGTTGCCCTCGCTTTTAGTAGGTACCTACCTACTCCTTCCATATATATTTTCTAAATAGAAAGTGGATGAAATTATTTATTTCTTAGTAATCCTGTTTTTCAAAGTATAAAAGAACTTGCGTCACTCTTTGTTCGATATTTGCTTGAAGTTCTTAGTACTTCCAACAGTATCTTCAATATAATTATGTTCCAATGTTTTACAGTAAGTAGTTTTGCTAGACTTTTCTTCGAACGATTATTATGTATAAGTCAAAGTTATCAACGTAGCTATAGATCAAAATACAATCAATAATCTAGACTCGCTTAGATTGCATAGAGGTTACAGCCCAGTCTCCTGATGCCAACTACATTTACCCCGAGGACATGAAGATAGCGGACGAACTATTTAGCTATTTAGTTAATGTCTTCCTAAAAATGTAATCAATCGTTTGATATGCACTCTAAAGTGATGCACATTAGTAGATTATAGTAAGAATAATTTATATGGTTGTAGTTGAGATATACAGGTAGGTAGTTTTAGTATTGTATTTTATAGATATTGATTTTTGGATAGAATATAATTCTTAGAGGTACATGTGGTGAACAGGCAATATATTGAAAACATTCTAGCATCTACTATCAACCACGTGGGGACGTAGGTATCTAGATACCAATTCACGCAAATTGGTAGCTTTGATCTCAAAAGATAAACCACGCCTAAATCAATTCGGTTATAAAGTACCTAACTAAATGAACTCTTAAATCGTTTTTGCAGGAGTTACCTTGCAACTAAGTAATGCGTTGTGTTAACAGAAATTCTGTTTAGTAACTTAGTGACTTCGTTATATAATATAATTACTGTAGGATCTAAATAGCTGGCGACTGGCGCCAACAATGTAATAAAATATGTGGCTATTCATGTATATTAATGTGTTATAAGTGTGATCCATTAATAATTTTCACAACTAAAACATTTCTAAACAAGCATTCCAACTTATTTATTTAAAAATCTTTTTATCTTTATTTGGATTTAAAGAAACCCATTAGGATATTGTTTTTTTTTAATATGTTATCATCGTGGCTACTACTAATAGATAAGCTTTTAATTTTAGATGATGAGACAGGGAAGATGGTCTAGTATTGATGGCAATATTATGCGTACTTATTTAATTAATGCTTACATTTTATTAGGTTTTAAGAAGAAGTATTTTTATATGTATTAATTTATTTTGTAAAATACTCATTATTTTGTTTCGTACAATGTTTTCATGGCATGTAATTTAAAACTTCACCAGAGTTAGTAGGTATTGCGCTGTATTAGCAATAGCACGTCATGTATGAAGGTAATAGCGGTTTATTAAATTAATCAGATAACCGTTGTGATTGTTGTGCAACTATACCTAAGTTTTGGTATGGAACACTCATTGACTGGGTATTTTAATTATGATCGCATCATGTTATAAAAGAACCATTGGTCTTTTGAAGTAGAGACCAACATTTTGACATAATCGAGATAGGTTTTTTTTTTATCAAAGTTTTTGTTTCTCCACTAGTTATTAAAAGAAAATGGTTCAATTATCAAAATTAAGATGTATAACTGATATAAGATGCAAATACTTGACACGCTAGTAATATAGTGTCAAAGTAATCAGCCTAGATTAAACTGTCAATTTTAAATATCCTATACCTAAGAAGCAAGCTAATCATATTGAGCTACACATTAAGGCTCAATTTACACCGCGGCGGAATGGAAGGGAACCGAGCATAATAAATTAACATAAAGTTCATTACGCTATCTACAATTTCGTGACAAAAAGTCGCTTCCGTTCCATTCCGCTGCGGTGTATATTCAGCTTAAATACACCATTATTCCTGTAACTACCTAATGGTCTCTGGCAGCGGATGTTACACGGGTAGATGTCAGACTTCGATAACGGCTTATAATAAGTTATTGAGTAAAATGATAAGAGCTAATCTCTTGTTTTATAGAATTGCTTTTTAAATCTAGTGTGGATTCTTTGGCTGGTTATTTTGAAATAATAAATTGTAAAGATTTATTTCTTTATCATGTGAAACCGTATTGTTCCATTGCTGGACAAAAATCAATAAAAAAACATCAAATTCCAAGAGAAAGCATGTTATTTAGAGCACTATAAATGTATCCTGTATGTCATTAGCGGTACAAGAATAAAATAATAACCGTTACGACATGACATCATTACATTGTCCAATATTTATTTTATTTTTGTTAATTTTGACAGATTTATATTCAACATATTTTAATATAGTAATATGCGTTTTGTTCCAAATAACGCTTACCTAATCGTAGTTGATTTTTAGTTATCGTTACAATTAAAATGTTTTATTAGGTGTACTACCTATATCTTTTACATAATATATTAATAACATTGTAGTCACTACATCGGCAGCTATAAAAGTATTTATAACTATATTCTGTATCTTAGACCATTGTTAGAAATTTATTTTTCCTTTGGTAGCAATTACCTAACATTCGACGATTTAACTGCATGTATTAGAAAAATTAAGTAGGTATTCTGAAAATGATTTCTTGAGTTTTATTTATGGCATTACCTAGAAGTATCTCATTGAATAGATATTTGTAGAGAATTTATCATTGTTTTATATCCACGTAGTATAAGATAAAATACAGCTGTGAATCGAATGCCACTTATAAATCAAATAATCAAAGCATAATTAAATACAAAAATAAAGTATGTATTTGTAGTTTTTTACTTTTATAAAATTAAATAGAAAAGTATTTCTCTGTAGTGAAATGTATTCTGAAAGCAGCTTTATTGTGTTTGCTCAATGGTCTTTTCTGTAAGTCGCATGAACCAATTATGTTAAATGGTTCAGATGTAGGAAAACAACATGGTATGCCGTTTATCATTACCTAGTTTTATTAATATCTTTAAAATTTGCAAATTCTGTGCAGACTTTAAAGTACCGATAGTATCCTCTCTTTATACCAGTGCTTGACATAGGCATTGGTGTAAAGACGGTTTCAGGTTCTTATAAACTTACTCCACGGAGGAAATAACTGCACCTTTTAAAAGCATTACCACACAATTTTTTTACATGTTTCTTGCGACTTTCTGTATTTTCATAATGTGTATTGGAAAGTAAATTGATAAACTTGTATTCCATTTTTATTAAAAAATAAAGACTTGTAACTCACTAGGGACTTTTATGTTATCCTTCAGCCTCATCCTTCTTTGTTATTACTTTATTTATTTATTAAAAAAGGCTCTCCAACAGCTTCTGTGTATATGAGATCATAAACAGGTATAGGATTACACGACTTGGACTTACACAGTTGCCAATAATAGGTTAGCCAACATTTGCAATGGAAAAGTGAAAACAATTTAAATTAAAATTAAAAAATAAGTAAAATTAGAGCAATAAAACAAAAACTTAAATTTAGGGGTATACACAAACTTAGACAATGGAAAAAGAACAATAAAAATATTCATATACAAAAATGCAAAAATCAGAAATTAAAAATTAAAAACAAAATAAAAACATAACATAACAAGGTTACTAGTAGCTTTACTTTAATTTACAGAACATTGTGTTGCGACTTTCGAGACTCCAGTAATTGGGCTTTAAAGATGTTTAGGGAGACTTGGTAGATATCAACATCGGGTGAGGATTTTATGTATAAATTCATCTCTCTACTTAGCCTGAGAAGTGGCGAGTTTACCCCAATATTTGTGTTGGATGTTTGAGTATTATATAAGTTAGTAATGGGGTATCTAGGTATATTATAAGGTACTTTCAGTTCAACACGCTCCACCAGTTTAATGCAGTCTAATTTGTTATTTAGCAACTTGTAGAAGAACATGAGATCATGCATTAGTCGACGGTCGCGAAGTGTTCATTTCGTAGCATTGGACACGTTGGTCATATGGACATCGAGGAGATATCTTACCACAGGCATAAGCTAGGTGTTTTGTGAAAGCTCTCTGCACGTTTTCAACTCTCTGTGAGTGTACCGCATAGTGCGGGTTCCATACCACGCTTGCGAATTCTAAGTGACTACGAACCAAGGCGTTATAAAGTACGATTTTCGTTCTAATAAGTTTAAATCCTCTAGTACTCCTCTTGAGGAATCCAAGAAGTCGCGCAGACTTCGTGACGATGCTATTAACATGACTTATAAAATTAACTTTGCTATCCATAATGACGCCAAGGTCACGAACCTCATTGACGTTGTTTAAAAATGTTCCTTTTACATTATAGGAGACTATATCGGATTGTTTCTTCCTGGTAAAGCGAATGTGACTACACTTTTGGACATTAAGCTGCATATGGTTTATCCTGCACCAATCTTCGATTCTATTCAAATCCTCCTGAATCAACGTAGTGTCTTCATTTGAAGTTATAGTTTTATATATTTTGAGATCGTCGGCAAACATCAGGTATTTACAATGATGGATTTGATCTGTAATGTCGTTAATGAAGAGTGAAAATAAAACAGGAGCAAAGTGGGAACCTTGAGGAACTCCCGATTCGGCAAAGTACGGGTAAGATTCGTAGCCATTTATGACGAGAATTTGCGATCTTCGAGATAGATAGGATGAAAACCAGTTCAACAGTGAGCCATGGATACCATTGTACTCTAACTTTGACAGTAACAGCAAATGATCAACTTTATCAAATGCACTGCTAAAGTCCGTGTATATGGCATCAACTTCTAATCTTCTGTCAAGAGCCAAGGTAACATCTGATACAAATTCAACGAGATTCGTTTCAACGCTACGACCAGCTTTAAAGCCATGCTGACTCGGTGAAATAATTGTATCAATGTGATGAGTAATGATAGGACATACAAGAGACTCTAAGATCTTTGGAAAACAGGATAAGATTGAAATGGGACGATAATTTTTAACGTTGGCAGGATCACCTTTTTTAAAAACTGGGACAATTTTTGCACTTTTCCATACTTCGGGAAAGCAACCATCTGCGAGAGAAGAATTGAAAATAAGTTGCAAAGGTAAGGCTAGTTCACGGCTGCAGCTTTTTATGAATGAAGGTGGTAAGGTATCTGGCCCAGGGCCTTTTAATGAGTCAATACTTTTGAGTTTCTGAAAAACTTGTTTTACTGTAAACTGAATCGAGCATATAATAGTAATTACTTTCTAGGCATAGGTATTCAAAATATTAATTCAGCTGTGCCAGAGGTGATTATCTACACTAATATTATAAAGAGGAAAACTTTGTTTGTTTGTAATGAATAGGCTTAAAAACTACTAGACCGATTTTAAAAATTCTTTCACCATTCGAAAGCTACATTATCCACGAGTAACATAGGCTAAATTTTATTTTGGAAAAAAATAGGGGACCGTGTCTTTCCTGGGTAGGCTTTTTGCAGCGGTAACCGACATCCACGCGGGCGGAGCCGCGGGCGACCGCTAGTTAAAAATAAAACAAATAGGATTGTTAGTAAATTTATTTATTTTTCTACACTTAGTTAAGATAAAGCACCATCATACATTACTTAATGTTATTCATCTATCTTTATGTTAAGATCATTATTGTTTTAAGGCTGGACACGAACACAGATTTGTTAATAAGTCGTAAAGTTATATAGTTAATATAATAGATTAAACTCAGGCCAAACTCTTGTACTTCGTAAACAAATTGTATAACACTCTCAGTGTGGATTTGAGGTCGAGATTCACAATATCTGAAAATAATTATATGAAAATAATTAGTATTCCAAGGCTAAGTCATATAATTGAATAAAAATTATAACAAATATCAATTACCTTCAGGTCTTGCCTTTGGCTTAGCAAGCCCTACATCTTGCATCAGTTCAAAAGCAAAGGAGACATTATGAACTTTCTGGTCAAAATCTTCAGGAATTAGATGAAAGTCATACAATGGCACAAAGAATCCTTCTAGCAATCCCATCAGAAGACATAAATATACACCATCATGAAACTGGGTGTCCAGATCCATCACTTCAAGATTGACTTTGCTCAAATGCTTGTTCACAAAAGTAATCAAGGATTTCTTAACCACTTGCAATTTATCTGGAGCATGATCAAACAATGCATCAAAAGCATCCCTTTCACATTTCATTCCCAAATCTTCATATGTGGTAGTAATTGATTCAACAAAGGTTCTAAAAAAACAAAAAATAAATAAAGCAAATCAACCTAACCATACTGCATTTAATCAGCAATAATATTTACCTGTGGGATAGTTGGGTGGGAGTATCCTTCTTCACAACAACTACATTAACACTGACATTCTCAGGTAGGCGGACAGGAGCACGGAAGTGGCGAGCCAGGGCAACAAGCAAGTGTAATATAGACACTACATTCTTTGAATGAATAGAATCCACACTCCACTTGGGAACAGGTTTCGCTGTTCCATAGAGAACCTAGAAGACAAAACATGTAAGAAAATAAAATCTGGGCAAAAAAATTAAGGTACAAATCAATCTTAAAAATCTTCAAAGGTCAACATAAAACCTTGTTAATATTAAGAAGTCTTCTTACCCTATTTACAGCTTTTAGAACAATGGTAAGTTTTTGCCGCTGGCCTTCCTCAGACTGAGTAACTTCAGGCACATCCAATTTTGTTTCAGTCAACATCTCAAGTAGTTTTTGGAGTACTTGGCCATCATACAAATCTTCACTGATATCCTTGACTATTATTCTTTGTGTGGCTAGTGCATCGTTAATCCAATCAATAAGAACTTGGACCAGCTCCTTTACTCTGGGATCCTCCAGTGACCTAGGCTCAATTATGGCACGTTCTTCATTGTCATCTAAAATAAAAAGCAAATAAATATTTTATGTTTCAGAATGTCAACAGGATAATATCACAGTATTACTTTGCACGCAAAAGTTGTGATATGACATAATAAGGATAGAGTAAAACAATAATAGCTATTTAAAGCAGTTAGTAATACTGCATGACTCATACATGGCCTCTAAGAGTACCTAACATATTACTTACGCAAACTGTACTCCTCTGGAGGTATTTCAGGTGCAGTAGGGCTACCAGGAGAGTCAATGGCATATTTTCCTTCAGCTTGTACATCTTGCACTATATAAACAGACAATAAAGTATAAACACAAAATTTAACATAGGGGTGTAGAAAAATTTCTTTGTTCACTTACAAGAAACCACTTTACAAATATTTTAACATGTTGCTGCCATAAGCAAGATTAAACTTAACTTAGTGATAAATTCTTTAACAACCCACACAGAAAATTTCACAAGAACAGATGTTTCTATTAGAAAGAATAATACAATGCTTGCCTTCTTTTATACGCTTTTTGCGACCAATAGTTCCAATTTTGTCCCAGAATGATTCCTCTTTATCTTCCTTTTTGGGCAACACAGGAGTTCGAGGAGATTTCGGGCGTGGTGACGACATTTCGCTGTACAGGCCTACTACTACAAATGAAAATAAAAGAGGTCAGTCGCAAGCTATCAAAACAACATACCAAATCAAAGCAGATATCCTTTTGGTTACTACAGAAAACAGAAACAGTGTATTATAAGATATAACAGTAATGTACAAAGTAAATTAAAAACCTTTATTTTATTGTTGATTCTAGTAGAAAAAGGGAATCGGGACTGGGACCGAATTCAGTGGTGCACTCATTCAATTACGAAAACCAGAAACCTGTAGGTACCAACTACTCATTAGTCATTCTGCAAAAAAATTAAACTACTAATTTTGACGTTAGTTTGTAATCTATGCTAGGCAGCACAGATTAGTAAATAAATGAGTCATTATTAACTCTTTTCTAAAAAATAAAATAAAACAAGGCAATTTGAAAAATGAGAAGAAGAAAGTTTGTTTCTTATTTTCTATTATATTATATTTACAATGCCACCCGGCATCGCGGCATAGAGAAAAGTAATAAGTAGCCACACGGTGTTGGTCATGAAGGAATCAATCTATAAGTATGAACCCGTATAAATTACCTGAAAGTTAAACTTATTACTATTAATTAAGTAATGTAAATCAGTACGTAACTAGGTAAAAAATATATTTGTTTTATTCATCTAACATACATTATTTTTAAAACAGATTTTTCCAGCTACTTTTCTTTCTCGTTCTTAATAAATTGATTATAAGTAAAGATAACATTAATTAGCATTTAGCAATAATATTCAAAAACATTTTTTGTTTGTAAAATATTTTAGAATTGGACTTTTTTGTGGTATTCTTGGCAGACCGTACGAATAATAGACAACGGTGGGTGTTTGTGACTTGACTTGTGTCTGCTGCTTGTGTCAGTCACTGAAACAAGAGTACAACTGTGGCTTGTTGATATTACCCAATAACAAGAATAAAAAAAATACGAACGTGCATTTTCATTCAATAGTGACCGTATTCTGTATTAAGGTGTCGGGGTGTCTGTGATACATGCAGTGTTATTTTTCATCTTAAAAAAATATTAAAGAAGCTGACCCCGCGGTACTTGTGCGAAATATAGGTTGGTGGAGTCATACCTAAAAATAGCTTCAAGATTGCATTGCATCATAGTGACCGTATCACCGTATGCGAGCAGCCAGCAGCCTGAAAAATTACTGTTTACTGGACTTTTTACAGATAGCACAATGGACAAAGGTTATAATCCTCCTCCATATGGCTGGGGTAACGCTCATACTACGCAGCCACCGCCAGCTGCGCCACCAAGCTACTCCCAAGCAGTCGGAGGTGTCGGACCTTCGAGCCCCTACACTCCTCAGTACCTTCCATGTAAGAAGCCAGAGACATTCATTATAATATTCTAATTCCTATAATATGATTAATTAGATTATAGCATTCTCAAGGTCTACTCAAAACTGTATGTTATCCACAATTATTAAGTAGTTTATATTAAATAATTTAAGGCTCATTAGATGACTGATTGTAACAGAGACAAGTTATCTAAGTTAAGAAACCATATGGACCTAACTAATAAAAACAAAGGAATCAAGTATGTTATTTGAAAGAGACTCAGTCTGTTAAATGCATGTTAAATATACAACTATAATACTAATGCTATAAAATAAGTAACAATATTCTTTTATTAATAAACATTTGAATATTTATGAATATTATTTAAATCTTAATGTCATCTTAGAGCCAACAGCTATAGGTGTAACCAATAGTTCAGCCTTGACCTAAAACTCAATGTCACTTACAACAGTTTGGTTAATATTATTAGCTCATGTTTTACTTATAATCCTTGCTCATTTGGTGACCAGTTATCTGTCTGAGGATAATTCAGTATTATTAATGTAAAGGTCAAACTGTTGCACTTGTTAACTTGGGGTGGTGCATTGCAAATTGAGGTGAATCATGTTTGTTCATGAACACAATTCTCGTTAATTCCCAAGTATAAAGATTAATGTGAACAATACACACAAGATTACCACTCTGAGAATGTCATTCATTTACATTATAAACACTTATTTGTATTATTATAAAAACTACACCCACACTGGCATTTAATGCTTATGTTTTGAAGGTTTAACAAAGATTTAAATCACATGCTCAATAAACACCTAGACTTAAACAAGGATTTATGGATCTCACAAATGCTTGTCCCATGTGGGGATTGCACCCATAACATGTCATGTATGGTTAGAACCTGGGCCTCGATTCAGCTATTTAAGAGTTGCTTGAATTGACCGAATGATCTGCTTCATTTGGTCATTTTTATGATAATTGGCATTCTGCTAACTGTCATTAAAATCATTAATTGGTCGTTACGATCATTCTCTTCTAATTTAGATTTTATTGTAGGCTTATCTGAATACGAAAATTAGGCACAATGAAAAGTACACTGACTGACCACTGACATGCATTTAAAATAGCTGAATCGAGGCCCTGGTGACCTATATCACTTGTGATATTAATTCTATAGGTATTAACTTGTTTGAAACTTGTATGCCGTCTTAAGCTGATTCTAAAAGACAGTTTTTTATTCTGTTGCGTTTTGATTATTGTAAGTAATAAATTAGTAATAGTAAAGGTAACTATTATATTATTATTAATTGTTGTAGCTTCTGGACCGTCAATAGTGACAACGGTAGTGCCAGTAGGACCGCATCCAACACACATGATATGCCCCAGCTGCCATGCTGAAATAAATTCTGCGACCAAAACAAAGCCGGGACTCATTGCTTACATTTCCGGAGCCATCATATTCCTTTTAGGGTAAGTCATAATACTGATTCTTATTCACATAAAAAGTTTTATGCTTCGCCTTTAGTTTTTCGGATCTATGTTAGATTAAATATTTTATAATACTAGAACCCAATATATTGTTGAAATATTGACCGTTTTGCTAGTTTTAAAGCATATTAAGTCACAGTTTAACTAAACCAAAATGTACTTTTATTATATAATAATATTTTAAGCATCTGCCTTATTATGTAACCCAAAAGCCTTCCTATAAATTAAACAGCATGTTTTTATTTCATTTAAGTTTCACTATAAATTACAAACACAGATTTAGTGTTTGAACTATATATTTTTTATAAATTGTTAGCAAATAAATATTTGTTTGCAGATGTTTCCTTGGATGCTGTCTCATTCCTTGCTGCATTGATAGTTGCATGGATGTTCACCACAAATGCCCCAACTGCGGAGCTTACCTCGGACGCTACAGGCGATAAGCCAACGATCTCCACAGAAATCTCATGTCTAATATGCCTATGCATACGTCGTCTGTATACTTAGGCCATTGGAAGATCTGTTTTAATACTGTCCATTTTTCTCGATTAATTATTTGTTTACATAATTTTGTTGCAGTTTTGTTGTAAAAGTAACTCTTATTAGTTTTTATATTGCGGAAGTCAGCATTATAATATCTGGTTCTTGTTTTAGGTTTTCTTGCTTTAGGTGTAACCAATTTTGTTTAAGTCATAACTATTATTATTTGACATTCACTAGTATCACAACCAAAATATAAATGGCACATTCCGGTTATTTTCGTGAAACGTACATGTACTGCGCTGTATTTAAATGATATTTTTTTGCTTGAATCACAGACACAATTTTAAAGAGCTGAGTATTGTGTATTATGTGTATGCATCAATGTACTTCCAGTTAGCTTATTACATGGCAACACTTCCTCGTAACTGATGAGACATATTTACTTTGAACATTTGGAGCAGTCTATTTTTACTAGTACATAATAATATTTACTAGTTTTATTTAATATTTTTTCTCTAGCCAAAAGGGATTAGGATGTTGTTGACTTAGTTTTTGAGTATAGGTGATTAATTGTTAGTCGTTTTATACAAAAGAATGCCATATTACATAGAATTTATTTTAGTGCCAAAACTATCTTCCTCATTACTTGTCAACATAGGTACAGCTTATTATATACCTCCTGTTCTTATTTTATAATAAAGTGTCTATAAAGTTGTTAATAACTATAATCTAATAATGCTTATATTTATTTGTTGCTGCTTTATACAGATAAGGTTCGTAAAATCATTGTAAAATCACAATTTACTTTTTAGGACTCTATACACGCCTTTATTTATATTACTTTAGTGTGGTTTATTTAACTGTACTGTTGTAATAGGAATTAGTCAATAATTATAGAGTTTAGGATCTTAGACTATTAAGTGTACCCGGTTGTAGGTGTCAATATTATTTTCCAGTATTAAGCACGTTTTGCATTAACTATGGCATCTATTGTTTTATACTTTCTAGCTAATTCAGTAAATCGTGTTAATAATGATATTGGTGGTTCATCTTTATTTTTTGATGAACTTAGTTTTAATTTAATAGTTGTTCATAGTTCATAGGTAACTCATGATTTCGATGTTTGTGTAACTGTGTAGGTATGTAATAACTGTAAAAAGTCCAGGAGTGGTCAAAATCACGCGATAATTGCATTGCACTTAATATCACTAGCTTACTCCGAGTAACTGTATTTGGACATCTCGTAGTTTTTTTGAAAAGAAAAGTGACTTAAGCTAAGAATAGTTTTGTAATGATATGATTGAGACCTGGGCCTCGATTCAGCTATTTTAAATGCATGTCAGTGGTCGGTCAGCGTACTTGTCAATGTGCGTAATTTTCGTATTCAGATAAGCCTACAATAAAATCTCATTGAACTCTCAAAGATAATGATCGTAATGGTCAATTAATGATCGTAGTGATAGTTAGCAGAATGCCAATTATCGTAAAAATGACCAAATGAAGCAGGTCATTCAGTCAATTCAAGCAACTCTTAAATAGCTGAATCGAGGCCCTGTACCGCGAACTTTTTAAGTGGTCTGTTGCCGTTATGGAAGCGAGACTGCGCATTACTCTCATCGTAGAAGCATCTCGCTTACACGTCGGCGTATGTCCTGCTTGAAGAATTCATGGTTAGAGCGATGTCTCAGCAAAATAAACTTTGTAATTATCGCCTCAGGTTGAACAACCCTTTTTTGGTTAGTGGAACCATTGTTACCAACCTTTACAACATAAATCTAAGTAAATTAGTAAAACTTGATTATGCTACAAATCAAGTTTTCTAAATGCATATCTTGTGACATAAATAGATACCTACTGTTTATAGTTTATTTATGTCGGTAGTTCAGTTGTATTTGGTGAGTCTTTAGATAAGATTTCAATTTTTTTAATGGCGATTGTAATATGTTCTTCTTTCACCCTTCCGATAATACCGCTGTGTCAGCAATTCAATAGCTCGAAAACATTTCATCTGAATAAGTTCAAAATCAAAATATCATTTTCATCATTATCCTACTGCCGACAGCATTTAGCCAAGATGGCATCATATAAGATAAACACTCATTTCCATTTCCCTCACAAGCTTTGCAATGATAATTTAAGTTATAAGTATGACATAATAACAAGATAAACACTAATATAATCTAAGTTTTACAAGTACTTTCTAAAGTAATTATTTTTATTATGAATTAAACTTAAAATATTTACAATTATATAAAAACTAAGCCTACACAAGAAATAAGAAAAATTATAAACTAAACTAAATAAAACTAAGAACTAACTAAAATAAGGCATCAAAAAATTCATCCACATCGCTGTCGACTGGGAGTGTGCCCAAAAGGCTGGCTGCATTGCCACGTTGTATGGCAATGCTTATTCGCTGACTTTTCTTTCTAAATTACTAAGTAGGAACATAATAATTATTGTTATTTTTTAACATACTTCTGTTTGGGCAAATGTTTCTGGAGTGCATTTTTATATGAAACGTACGTAAAATCACAACTACTTCCCAAGAGAAGCACTTATTAGCGTGTCGATTAATAAATGACATACATTTTATATAGGAGCACTAAAATTAAAAAAATATATATTTAATTTACAGTTTACTAGAAATGTTTTATATGATTTTAAAAAATGAAGCATAGATATCTATTTCTTATGCATTAAAATATACCTATATTAAATAAAGGCTTGTCCTAACAAAAAATAAATGTTTCAATTAATAAAGTAAAATTGTCGTATTATTTACTTATATCCTGCAGTTACAATCTCCATCCTTTTTTTTCGTATTTAACTCTATACAATCCAGGGAGTGCAAGGAAAATTGTTTTAGGTAATGAGTGATTGTATGCGGCAGAGCCGCATCGAGGAGGGTTAAGGAGCTCAAGACCGTCTGCTCCCCAACATATGAGATTTTAAATAAAAATCTTAAACTACGGTGATGTCGCTGCCTACCTACCGTCCTCAGACCTCGTGGTATTAGCATTTAGCAGTCGTAGCGGATTTTTATTCAAATTAAAGTTTTAATCAATATAAACACTAGCTAATACATACCCTGTGTTTTACTATAACTAAACTGTAACCAGTTTCTTCGGTATTTACTTTCTCAAATTTTACCTTCTGCAGCCTCAGCAGGGTCAAGCCAAACGATAATCTTGGATCTACCACTTGCATCATGTGATGTGGACTACCTACATAAGTACTTGATTAGGCAGGTTTAATCTATACTAAAAATTAAATAGTTTTATTTGCAAGAAAATCTTGATAGAAAGTAGGTAAAACGATTTACCACATTATGCTATGATAAAGTTAAGAGTTATTTTTGAGTGCGCTAATCTCTAAAACTAACAGTCAGATTAAAAAAAAATGTTGGATGGCCCAGTTAATGAGCAAGGTTTTAAAAGCTATAAAACAGTATATTTGCTGCAAGAGGCACAGCTAGTTTTTTTTTAATACAGAATGTTCTAAGGTGGAACGCGCCCGTGATCTATGTTTTGTCTATGACATTTCAGAGACTTTTTGGTTAGCTGTCAAGACTCAAGAGTTTATCGGACTTTATGACATTCGGTCGGTCGGTAATCGGACAGTCTAGTCGAGGAAGCAAATAATTTTATAAAAAGAAAATTAATTTTTGAATTATTTTATTTTATGAATAAAGGTACATAAGAACGCCAACATGTCTTGGATCTTCGGATATAGTACGAAGCCTCCTCAGCCACCGGCCGATGAACCACCTACGGATTCTGGAGGCGCTGCCGCACCCCCAGTTAACCTAACCAAATCTGAAAAGAAGGCAATGGAGGCCTATCGTTTTGATTCAAGTGCGTTAGAAAGGGCTGCACAGGCGGCTAGAGAATTAGAAAGATCAAGTAAGTAGTCAGAATATGATAATTATCAATCACATTGCGCGCTATTGCATAATGCGACCGCATAACCTTATACCCCATGGCAAGACTTACTCGAACACAAATAATATACAAAAGTATTTACGGACATTTATGTTTGCAAAACAACCTGATAGTCATATGACATGGTTTATTTATCATGTTGTTATTAGGTTCATTAAAAGTGTCGACAAAATAATATAAGAAATACATAATCTTTATGGTACATAACTCTAAGAATAAAAAATAATATCCAACACCATATAATGCATATCAACATCGCCAGAAAGAACTTTTTATGTTTAAAAAAATAATGATTCTAATAAGAATTATTTTCTTCATCATAATTTGCTATATCTGAAGGATCTATGTAAGTTGTTATTTACATATTGCAAAGTTACCTTTCTCATTGTGGAACTGCAAGATATTGTTTTTTTCAATTCCATATTACTATATTATTATATATAACTAGCTGTACCCGGCATGCGTTGCAATGCAATTTTTTCTACCTAGCACCTACCTACTATCACTTAGGGGTATGAAAAATAGATAGTAGCCGATTCTCAGACCTACTGAATGTGCATATAAAATTTCATAAAAATCGGTCAAGCCGTTTCGGAGGAGTATGGTAACTAACATTGTGACACGAGAAATTTATTTATTATTTACTAATTATTAACCTCTGGTAATCTAAAATGAAACAAAAACATGTACCATTGAATTAAGTAAAACAAACAAATGAAATGTTCAAGACCTTATATGTTACTATACCTTTCTAAAAAAAAACTGTTCAAATAAATCAGCTGCTATAAAGTTGTTAATATTGAACACACTACACTCAACAGTCTCAAATAAAACATATAGTCATAATTACTGGGCCTTGATTCAGCTATTTTAAGTGCATGTCCGTCAGTGTACTTGTCATTGTGCCTAATTTTCATATTCAGATAAGCCTACAATGAAATCTCATTGAACTCTCGAAGAGAATGATTGTATTGAAAGTTAGCAGAATGCCAATTATTATCTTAAAAATTACTAAATGCAGCAGGTCATTTAGTCAATTCAAGCAACGCTTAAATAGCTGAATTGAGGCCCTGGTGAACTATTGTATGTCATTTACTGATGACCACTTTTCTTCATACAGAGCATTCAAAGGAGGCATTGGAGCTTAGTAAGCTGCAAGAAAGCACAAAGCAGTCTGAACAAATGGCCAAGATAAAAGAGTATGAAGCTGCCATAGAACAGTCCAAAGTCGAACAAAAGAGGATTGACTATGAAGAACGGCGGAAAACACTACAGGTGCATTGTTACTACCTATTTGATTTGTAATATGCTATTAATTTCAAGATAGCGGTTTTATTGTTTTCTAAATCATTTTTTTAATGCAACTTCCTATATTGATCTGATAAAGGCAGTTTTAAGTCTTCAGCTTTTATACTAAAGTGTTTACTACCACATGACTTTAAGTTTGCAAGCCTGCTATTTTACTTCAAGGCCTACTGTTACCACTACTTCTATTTGGTGCTAAAGTTTGTAAAAAACCCACATGTAATGTTTTTTTAAAAATAAACACATAGTAACAAAGATTAAAACTACAGGAGGAGACAAAACAGCATCAGATGAGGGCACAGTACCAGGATCAGTTGGCTAAGAAGAGGTATGAAGAACAACTGGTACAACAACAGAGATCTCAAGAAGAAATACTGAAGAAGTAAGTAGACATTGCTTATAAAACGTCACAATTTTGTCTATTAGAATCTGTTATATTACTTGAGTACCCAGTTGCCTGGATAAAGTATCAATTAGCATAGGATGTGACATTCTGAACAAATTTCAGGCAAGAGGAGAGTGTAGCCAAACAAGAAGCTTTACGGCGAGCCACTATTGAGCATGAAATGGAATTACGAGAGAAGAACAAGCTCAAAGCTATCGAGGCGGAAGCTCGAGCTAGAGCTAAAGCTGATCGAGAAAATCGAGACATTACATTAGAGCAAATACGATTGAAGGCAGCTGAAAATAGAACCACCATCCTTGAAAGTATTAAGTAAGTATAACTCATTTTGTGGTATTTAGCTTAAAACCTTGCTTGCCTAAGAATTATGTTCATTTCTTGATTAAATATGTTCTTTAACTTGTATAAGTGCTAACTTTTATTAACTAACAGGACAGCAGGAAGTGTGGTGGGCACAGGATTGAATGCCCTGGTCACCGACTGGGACAAAACCTTGGCGGCGGCTGGAGGCCTGTCTTTACTGGCACTCGGTGTATATTCAGCTAAAGGAGCTACATCAGTAGCTGCTAGATTTATTGAAGCTCGTATTGGTAAGTATTATAGGCTTCGTAACGCATAATGGCACGAAAAAGATCTAAGTGTGGAAAAAGCCTAAGATACCTACTTAATTTGTCATGTGTTAAGGACCATGATGAAATTCGTATTTCTTTATTACAGGAAAACCAACTCTCGTTAATGAAACCTCAAGATTCTCTTTATTGGAAGCTGTCAAACATCCTATTCTCACAATTTCAAGAGCAATCTCAAGTTTCAAAAAGCCATCAGATGCCTTAGCCGGTGTTGTACTGGCGCCGACTCTTGAACGCCGTCTCCGAGACATCGCTATCGCCACAAAGAATACACGTTTGAACAAAGGATATTACAGAAATCTGCTGATGTATGGACCGCCCGGTACTGGTAAAACTTTGTTCTCCAAGGTAAAGTATATTTTATATTTTAATCAAAATTTGATACTAAGACACGTTAGTTATTGCTTTAATATTATAATATGTTATTTTCCATGTAGAAATTGGCAAAACATTCTGGAATGGAGTACGCAATTCTAACTGGAGGTGATGTTGCTCCTATGGGTAAAGACGCTGTTGCCGCTATACACAAAGTATTTGATTGGGCCAATACCAGTAACAAAGGTGAGTCAATTTACGGTTGTCGGTTTTACAAGCATGATTTGTCGGAATAAGGTATTGTTTACGTAACGCTTTGTTTGTTATTCAGGTGTACTTCTGTTCATTGACGAAGCTGATGCATTTTTGAGAAAACGTTCCTCGGAAAGGATCAGTGAAGATTTGAGAGCAGCACTAAATGCATTCCTGTATCGCACGTCTGACCAGAGCAACCGAATTATGTTGGTTCTTGCGTCGAACACGCCTCAGCAATTCGATTCCGCCATCAATGATCGTCTTGATAAGATGATTGAATTTGGCTTGCCTGGATTCGAGGAACGTGAACGTTTGATTCGCTTGTACTTTGACACCTTTGTTCTGCAGCCAGCTTCAGAAGGAAAGAGGTAAATATTCGACAAATAATAGAACTTATTGATTCTACTAACTTTAAAGTCAGATTTTGAGTAACATCGTATTTTTTTTATTTCTAGACGATTGAGTGTAGATCAGTTTGACTACGGTGCTCTGTGTACGACGCTGGCGACCAGGACTGCGGGTATGTCCGGCCGAGCGCTCTCCAAGCTGGGTGTGGCGTGGCAAGCTGCCGCCTATGCCTCCGACGATGGTCGTCTCACTGAGAAAATGTGTATCGACATTTGTGATGATGCTGTGCGAGATCATCGTCAAAAGGTATGCAGAGTTTATTTACGGAATTTATATTGCGGCTATGTTATCGCACTCTTAAACATACTCTTTTCAGTGTTAAAGGGATTTAGATAAAATTACTACTTCAAATATTTACATTTTTGTTTCTTTGACAGATGGAATGGTTGTCTACTGAAGAAAAGTCTCGAAGCATGATGCCTTATCTTCTGGATTTGCCTCCTCTGGATAACACTGACCAGACAGTTCAAATCAAAGAAGTTACTGAAAACAAAGAAGAAATAAAGATCAAATCCAAAAATGCGTCGAATAAGAAGACTTCCATGCAAGATATTGAAGTAGAGAAGTGACATTGTGTCCCTGCTACCACCAACCTAGTAGATCTAGCTGAAAACAACATATGTTCCAGTTCCACAAAGAGAATAACAAACTGTGATACAAATCAAAAGTTCAGATATGACTGTACAAGTTTCAAATTAAATAAATTCATTGATCTAAACGATAAGGACATGGAAGTCTTGCGAAACTTATCGCAAAGGTTGAAAAATAACTTGAAACAGCACAGTTGATAAAATAGGTATGCAATATTCAGTAGAGGTGTAGGTACTTATGTACATGTGTAATGCCAAGGCCAATCAATAAGAAGACCAACCTGTTGGCAACACCAAGCTTGATTCAAGACTTGGGATGCTTGATTTGTAAACTGATTTTAATCTTATATTCAAAATTAAGAATCGGGGTAGATTATCGACGTGCCTGTCGATTAGTTTTTTAAAGATATTTTTCCTAAAGATGTTGCACAAAAAAGTAATTCATTAAATTGAAATTTTTACAATCCCCTGTGGGATTTTAACACTTATGGATAAGTTATCTTTATATGTACTACAGTACAAGAATATAATTATTTGGTACAAAGTAAATGAAAGTGTAAATTTCGAATAATATTAAGACTTCCTGTCTATATGGCTATTGCTTAAGCCTGCATTGAACATGCATTTTCTTAGAATTAAAGAAATTCCTTATTTTATTGGAGTTAATATTTAAATGTAATGGTTATGCTAATGAATGTGTTGAAATTGTGTAGAAACCTTGATACACAGTACCAATCCTATTTGCAGCTTGTAATGGGTGAACTACTGGTTATCAATTATTAGATTGGTGTTGTGTGGAATGGTTTACATTAAAGTATATTTAGCCATAGGTTTAATAAAACATAGTAATTGGCAAACCCATCAAATCTTTATTACAGTTAATATAACATACAAAATTTACAGTTATCATAGATTAATTGTTTATTTTCAGCATGAAAGCTTAGGATAATGATAATTAAAACTTTTTAGCTTATGCTATAAGTCATTGTTTGTTGTTATCGTTTTAGTTACAGTTCACAAGTAGTGCTCATTAGAATATTGTTGACAGAAATAATGTTGTTTTATTTTTAACCTATCAAGTTACTATGACATTCATTGAACCAAATCACAATGGTGTACATATAGAAATCTCTTTATTTCATATAACATCACAGAATCTCTTCGATACACAGTAGTAATTATCAAGTTGTCTAACAAATAAAAGATCACTTCTAGTTGTGAATATCGAAAATACACACTTTACCGTAATCGTAGCTTCTAGAAGCGATTGTGGTATTCGCAAGTACAAATTAATCAAATCGTGTAAAGTTTAATTTATTAAAGCAATAGTTGTTCGCTTAACTATAAACCTACATAAATCGCAATTCCTCAAGTTGTACGAGGGATAATAAATTAGATTAAATAGACCTAGCCAATGACAAACTGAAATCCCGATTTCTTTCAGGCTCATTACTACAATAGAAAATGCAATTTAAATACTAAAATGCAATTAAAATTGAAAAACGCCCTTGCTCTTCAACAAATTTTAATTCTAATATAATGCCAATGCATAATTGATACTAGATAACGAACAAACCAGAAAAAATATCTAAAAAAAAAGACTTAATGGAAGGAAGTAACTAGAATCTTAACATAGCAACTTAATAATACTTTTGCATTGGCCTTACAATAAAAACCGAAATTCATTCAAGAGTAACCAGCCAGGATGTGATACATGTTAGGGTATTACTACATAATGGTGTTTAATTTCACTAAGATGTATAACATTGTTTAATGTCACAGTTTCCTCATATTTCTGTTATGATGTAATAGATGTAAACGCCATCTTAAATGAAACACCGTTTTGTGGTAGCACCATTAATTTCCAGAGTATTCTTAATTTAAATTCATTGCATTTGCAGTGCTGTTAGGTGTAACATATGCAAAACATTTCGCTAATTAAAATAAATTCGGGATCTTATAACTTAGGCAAAATATTAAATATAATAAACAGTAAATATATTTCGATTTGCACCAATAATAAAATTCCATATTTCTTACAATAATCATTATTACAGTAGAAGACATTTTTTTAAAGTTTATTTTTTAGGTACATAGACATTCAAATATATTATTACTCGTATTATTTAGCTTAGGTATGTTGTCCCATGGCTAAGAAAATATAATAGCTACCATTAAAAGATTTTTTAATTTATTTCTGCTCTGATAAGATAATAATATAATTACATTACATTAAAGATGTTTTATACATTTAGAAATAGAATAACATAATATAAGTAGATCAGACCTACAAACTACGTGGAATAAATTTGTTCACAAATGTTTCAGTTACTTCTGTTACCCATACAGCATGATGTCTGGGCGGGTGCAGCCTCATCATCAACCACCACAACTTGTGAAGTTCTGTTAGTGTTGGCTTGAGTGTTCTGTTCATGCCTCTCAATCATGGTTCTTGTAAGATCCAAGAAGAGTTCTTCCACACCTTGATTCAATTTTGCTGAAGTGTAAAAATGTTGAGCACCAACCATATTTGCATAGCTGAAAATGTTTTAAATAATGACTTAGAAATTCATCGAGGTGTCTTACTACATACAAATAAATAGATGTTCGAGAGGTGTTGATGATAATAGTATGACAAAATGCACAATTGACACAGAATCATAGATTAGAGGCAGTATTTTAGTGATAAGGGTTAAAATGTTGATGATGTCATACATATTTTTACCTTTCTGCTTCCTCTAGGGGAACAGTCCTTTCATGCTCCAAATCTATTTTGTTGCCTGCTATTGTTAGGACAATGTCTGAACCCAGCATTTTCCTTAATTCCTTTACCCAATTTTTGACCTATTAAAATAAAATTAACTATAGTAATTTCCTGCTTTAAGTGAATTATTTTTTATAGCTATAGGAAAGATAGTTTACCTTTCCAAAAGAGTCTTCATCAGTAATGTCATAAACAAGAATAGCTCCATTGGAATTGCGGTAGTATATTGGGCCTAGGGCATGGAATTTTTCCTGCCCTGCTGTATCCCAAATAGAAAGATTGACACGCTTACCATTGATATTTAATCTCTTGTTTAAAAAGGTAGCCTAGAAATGAGAAAGTTATAGTTTATTAAAACAAAGATCATAAGATTTGTATATCTCAGATCTTTAATAATGATAACATAAAATTTTGTCACAACAATAAATTATTATTAATAATAGTAGATTTTAAAACTTGCAGATTTTCATAAGGTGTTTTGTCTTTCGCTCTAAGCAACATTATTCTTTCATGAATCATTCCATGAATTTACTATCATCCTTATTTAAGTAAATAGAATTACATGGAGTAAGTATTTATTGTATATAAGTATATATTATTGTATACTAGTCAGCTTGATCCTATATCTACTGATCCAATTGTTTTTTTTTCCTAACAGCTGTTATTATAATGAGTTTTTCATATAATATACAACAGTAGATAAATCATAGATAGTATAAAACAATATGTATAAAGCTATAGGTTTTGTGGAACTTGGCAGAACCTACTGATGTTGAAGACGGGACAAATATAACATTCATATTCAGTTTCCTGTGGTGTAATAAAAAATAATTTAACGATTTATTGATTTGCATCGTGCAATGGCCTTCGGGCAGTTATTCTAGGCTAGCGAGAATTTAATATGACCTTGATTTCAATATATTTTTGCAACTTGCATTTTATGATATTGATTTTTATTTAACTATTTTTTATTTTATTATCATGTTATTGTTTCATGTACTGAATATGTTTACGACGTTATCGGATACCTGAAGCGTAGTAAGATGTTTATCATTGAACTTGTCTTCGATGTAACGCAGCAACAGAGATGTCTTCCCCACACATCCCTCCCCTAATAATACTACTTTAAAGTTGTGTGTTCCGCTCGCCGCGGTAGACATTATGACAAAATAATCTTTAAAACCTTCAAGAGATGAACTGAAGCAAATTAAATTTGTATCAGTTAAAAGAAATACGTATTATACTACATTCAAACACCTGATGATTATGTTACATTACGGGCTACAACTAAAGCACTTAAATGAGGCTAGGCAATCTTATTAACACTCTGTAAATATTATTTTGACACTGAAAACTTTCTCGACAGTGAAACACGTATTTTCTTATCAAGTAATTGGACAACGACAAGACTGACTGAAGACAAGATATTAGACAATAATAAAAGTGACGTTTGTGTCCGACAGTGACACAGTGACAGCAGCTGATCAGAGCATGGAGGTAAAACAGGAAGTAGAGAGTTTTTTTTTAACTAGACATGAGGCTTTTGTCTCACTTCACATACACTGATCATAGTTTTATTGTATAAAAAAAATACATACTCAACGTAAATACGTTGAGTATGTATTTTTTTATCTTTTATCTTTTTACGTAAACTTCTCATCCTCAGAAAAAGAACTCAGCATAATGATGTTTTATTAGTTTATTGATTGTGGAGTACGTGCATAATAGAAAAAAGTGCTACAGAACACACTATTATTTTACTACAAGAATAAAAATATAGTATTGATTTCACCAATGTTAAAAAAAAGTTTCGACAGGTACCTAACTATTTATTTATTTATTAATAACTTATGTACTCACACCTTAGAACTCACACAATAGTTCAGTGCCGCTTTTTTCTTAAGAAATCTCTGCTGCCAGCAGACCATAAAAACTCATGTTAGTAAAAACTTATGTTAGCCTCAGTCAGTAAAAACTTATGTTATTAATTTCTTTCACTCGTATGCAAAACCATCCATGAGTAAGTTATTAATATTGGAGCAAGCTCCAAGTGGATGTATGGACGAAGTGAAGTATGGATGGATGGACTACCGAAATTAAAAAAAGCCGCTGGGACTGGTTGTCTTGCTAGGTAAAGTGTCCTATAATTACAATTACGAACAAAACAAACCATACATAATATAGGTCTATTGCGTAGATCCTAGGGGATTTATGTATGTAAATATAGGGTGTATTTTTGTGCGTTATTCGACATTTAGAAATTTTATCCAAAGAGGACTATCCAGGCAAAGAAAGTATCATAGTATGTAAACAGTAAAAAAGTTATATTCAACTGTATAACACAGTGTCGACGTGTAAACGTATCTTAACAGTTCCACTGCATTGTTTTGGACACAGGGGCTAAAACTAGATAAATTGTACTGTACCATAAAAAAATAATATTGAAGCTAATAAATTGCCAATGCACCATTTATTCTGCAGTGTTAGATGTGGGTGTATGTCTATAGGAAGGTCTCCATCTGCGTTGCCTTGCAATTTTTTCACAAGTCGATATTTTGAAACTTTTTGAGGGTAGGTATAAAGTGTGATTCTTTCGTCTAAATCGGGACGCAGTAAAAAACGTATATAATCAAATGTTTTTGAATTTTTACCTGTTAATTTGAGTTTTAAGTTACGGTCATGTAACACTAGGTAGTAAAAATAGCCATATAATATGCTCTAATAAAAATATTACATTTTATCAGATTTATTCTGTCGCTAGGTAGTTGTGCTTTCTTCGTCTTCTGACTGCCGAGTTACCCCAGAAAAGCGGGACTGAGCCTGTCCCGCGCGGGACATTGAATGTTGGGTTGGTAATCGGGACGTTCCAATAAAATGGAGACGTCTGGCAACGCTAGCAAATGTTTAAGCATAGTATGAAGACCCTTCATACTGTGCTTAAACATTTGCCACAGTCAAACCACATTGGGAATAGTTGGAAAGTGTATAAAATAAGAGTATTAGAGAATAAAACCTTCTTTAAAAAAAATGGGACCATCTTTTTAAAGGGCGTTGATACAATTTTTGCGTCGGGCCTACAGTTTATTTATAAGGATTATTATGTTACAGATTACTTAAAAGGAATCCATGTTATTGGTAAAGATGACACTTAAGGATACGTAATTAAGTAGGTACTAAAATAATTAAAACATGATTGTACGGTTTAATGCAACAATGTTTTATGTCAGATCAATAAATATGGTGGATCGACGTGTTGTCGAAGTTGAACTTACTACGTAATACATGCTGGGATTATTCTTTAGCTTTTGTTTAACAATTGCATTAAACCAGTCCATTACATTTGTTGTCTTATTCTGCTCATTGAGTTTAAAGAATGGAATGGTAAATTTAGTTGTCTCCTTTTTAGTTGTAGATGTTATCGTTTTTGGTCTTCTTGGGGTAGACGCGGGTTTAAATGTTATTGCAGTGTTTGGATTCTCCGTTGTCGTATTCGATTCAACCACTAATTGTCGCAAAGCCGACGCTAGTGCATAATTGTCATCGAGATTTAGGTTTTTCAATCCCATGTTTTTTACTGGTCCTTTTGTAGTTATAATCGGGCTGAAAGCAAGTGCTTTTTCAGAATTTGAGAAGAACCATTTTTTAAAAGTTTGCACACTATCCAAAAGTTTATTCGGTGTTTCATTTCCTTCGCTTGCCTTTTCTGTTGTTACAGCGATAGAAGTTGTAGTGGTTTCCATTTTAGATTCAGTTTTATTGAGGCTTCGATAATTCTTATTGCCACGACAGCCAGGGGTAGTATCCGTATATCTGTCATGCAGTGTAGTAAGTACAGAATTCTTATAGCCCAGTTGTTTTACAGTGGCACCGATCCAGTAGAGTGCTGGTCCTATAGCAGTGAATGATCGTTGTGCAAGGGTACACTTATCGCTTATACCCGTAACACCAAATATTCGGTCTTGCAGTAGTAAAGGCAAACCTTGATCTTGTCTCTCTTTACAAACTTTTATAGATTTTTCTGTGACTTTGTTTGTTGCACATACATAATATCCAAAGGATTGTGTTTTATAGCAGTTCTCTATTATTGTTATTGCTAATCTTGGTTTCGCGTCCATTACGGGTATAAGCGCTTTTTGGCCAATGGTAGACGTGGTATCCAACGCACTTAACTTGACGAGTTTGTTTTTTCTACCGTCAGGTGCGATAAGTACCAAAGCAATGTCATTTCGTTCAATAAAGTGGTTGCTATGAACATAATTTCTGTAGTAATTATGAATATAATTACGAATAATTTTGGTCCTGCCTACGGTTAGACAATTTTCAGCACAATAAGACGTAGTCAGCACAACATTTGGGAGAATATACGTTCCCATGCAACCCTGCCTCGGATTAAACTTCTCGTGAGTACAGTTGTTGAAGCGCACTATGCTTGTAATAGAAATGCTTTCAATGGACACTATTGACACCGCAAATATTGAATACAGTTGTAGAGTTTTAGTAAACATTATTTCAATCCTGGTTTATGTACCTTCGTTATCGACTTCATCGGTTTAAGTGTTATTGTATTTTTATGAATACTTTTCACATAGGAAGCAATTTTTGATTTACAAGTTATGTGTGTGTTTCGAGTTCATAAAGGAATTAGGAATAACAACTAAAAAAACAATCAAAACCTTTTTACAGCTAGAATATTTTCTGTTTGTATAATTATTTAATCATAGAAAGCTGATGTAACCTTTTGAAATAGCGATTAAATAATCCTATTCAGTGTGATTCTTCTTTTGTAGGTAAACATGTAATATAATAATATATAAACTACAAAATATTCCCAAATTAAAGATGATTTCATAATTAAATGAATTTAATATTATTTAAAGATGATTTCACTTGAGATGCAGTATGCGGATTCTCCTCAACTTCTCTAGAGCCATGGGAATTTCATTTAGGGGTAATTAGGTCTCTTTTGGATCAAATGTCGAAGAATTCTAAAGATTAAAACCTTGTTATTTAAATATCGTACGCATAGGTGGCAGTTCCACCGTTCCACCACTGCCTGTGGCTAAATACTAGTAGGAACTCATTCTTAAAATAATAGCGAGCCAAGCTTGACACCTGTAGTGTAAACCGCTGCCAATGGATATCATGAATATCTTGTTTTAGGAAATGACCGCCATGTACCTATACGTGTATGTATGTAATATAATTTTTCAGGATTTCAGTTGGTCAATAAGATGTTTGTGCGATTATAAGCATACAACTTGAAAATAGATGCTGAATGAACTTACGTTCACGTTACGTCGTGAATTTACCGATAATAATCCTTTTAAAATGTTACCTGTGTGCCAGGAGGGCTCTGTCATGTGATCCGGCTTTGGTTTTAGCTTGAAAGGTGATGTTAGATCCATCTCAATAGTGAGAGAGGCACTAGGTAATTAATATAATTCATTGTTTTTTAATTTGTTCAGTTTCTCACCTTTCTTTTTATATTTATTTTTACAATCTGTTCTTTTTATCTAGTTCTATCATATTACTAAATACAAAGTTGTTTACTATACTTACTGATTATTGCATTGAAACCTCCAAGTCTGACTTTTCTCCAACAATTTGTTTTCCAGAGATTAGTAAGCAATCAATTCGTTGTTTGCGTCACCGTTAATACCGCGTCTTAATTTAAAGATGTTACGTTTTTCTTATTTAATTTAAATGCGGCAATGAATTAATGGTAATTTCGGCCTTATTAGTCCATATTTTTAGATCTAAGGTTCTTTATTTGGTGATCAATTTACTAACTTATAAATTGTTTGATACTGAGGACCAAATATTTTTTAAGAAATATTATAGAGTGCCTTCAACTTAGACTAGTCAGAAATTTCAGGGAAATAAAGTTTAAACAATCTTAAACAATCTTCACAAAGTTTTATCTAACTATAAATTTCATCTTTTTAACATCAATAGGACGTGGCCTATGAGTATTATAATGGATCAAAGTGTAAGTCCTCACAACATTTATACCGTGGTCACTTACCAGCGACAGCTACTTACGTATCCGAACTTATACTCGTAATTTAAAAGTTCAGTACTTAGTAACTTTGTTTACTACGTAGAAATAAATAGGTTTATTGGTAAGTCCACATATTGGCTACATTATATAATTGGCTACATTTGGTATCACTTTAGAAGTAATGATGGCGTCAGGTTCGGCGCCTGACGTGGATAGTGACGTAGTGAAGCGTTCCGTCCAAACGATGGCGGGAGGAATTAATGTGGCGCCGGCTGGTGCGCGGCATTCCTCGCGAGCTTGACGAAAGTGCATCCACGAATAGCCACTCAATCAACGAGGTCTCGTAATGCTCGCCACTAAGCTATCACGCGCCGCTGCCCCGAAATAGAACCATTCCATTCAAAAACATTGCACATCATGAATGAAATACTATCAGCCTATAACGCATTATAACTAAATTAACCACTCTAGGGGCGCCATGTTCTGCTTCGCAAATGAAAGTACGTATTACTATAAATCAAGATAACGTTATGGAGTTATGCGGATGAACCCGCTATTAACATTCCAATAATGTGCCAACTTCAATTGAAATGAGCTAGTTCCGCTACTAAATAATAATCAGCTGGATTTGTTGTGCGTATGAATTCCAACAATATCGGTCTCAATCAAATTGAATGCTTTGAACAAATGGCAAACAGTAACATTTAATGTTAGGGTTAGCTTCAGATAAGAGGTAAATCATAGTGCGCATGTTTGCTGATCAATTTTATTTGAATTTTTGGGATTTTCGGGAGAGTTGGTCATACTTTATCATCATTTTAATGTTATAGAGATAAGTTACACAAGATATCCTTTTTGTTTGGAAGAGATCTTTGTAGTTAGGCTGGGCGCAGGCTTTGACTGCTTCACCGGACTTTACACAAGATACCCTATCTGTACAAGGCACTTAAGCTTACTTATCCGTAAGTTTTGGAGATCTGGGCCTCGATTCTGCTATTTTAAATGCATGTCGGTGGTCGGTCAGTGTACTTGTCATTGTGCCTAATTTTCGTATTCAGATAAAATCTCAATTGATATAAAAGTTGCTCGTCAATTCAAGCAACTCTGAATAAGCTGAATCGAGGCCCTGTTCATATGTGTGAAAGAAATTTGTAAACATTGAATACTTAAATCAAAATAAATAATTAACGTAAATAATTTTGTTTTCATATTAAACATTGGTAAAGTGGCCTATAATACCTAAGTTCTAAGTTCATAGTTACCCTTGGTATCAAATCTTTGTGCTTTTCAGGTCGATATTGTTTTTTGATAAATTTCGAAAAGGTACTGTTGTTTGTAGGTTCTTTGCGTAAGAAGGTACTTGACTTAAACTCATTTAAATTATAGTCGACGACCTCCGTGGTCGAGTGGCGTACGCACCGGTTTTCAAGGTGTCGCAAGCTCTGAAGTCCCGGGTTCGATCCCGGACGGGTCAATGTAGAAACTCACTTTTCGTATACGTGAATAACTGCGTGTTAATGACATTACAGCAAGCGTCGAAGGTACTCAATAGAGTGTTTTTTAAGGTGTTCGTCACACATAAACAACATTATTTCCGTTGATTATATAATGTTGTGTACCTACATTAGAAATATATAATTAAGTAAGTTTATCAGTGGTCTAGTTACCATAGCACCAGATTTGCTTAGTTTGGGATCAGATGACCGTGTGGAAGTTGTCCCAAGATACTATATTATATTACTATATTAGTCCGCCAAGAACAAATCCGTTGGTGGAATGCGATCCACAGATTTTAAATAAGATTTCCTCTAGTTCCACTCTATTACATACTATATACAAAGTGCCTTCAAGCTGCACGTACTACTTATACGATACTTAAATAAAAGTACATAAATTGGAAGTAGGAAATAATATATTTTTTTATTAAAATCTATTACATAAACGTAACATTTCTAATAGGTACACGTAAATAAATTGTAATCATAGAGCTATTTACATAATTTAGTATGAATCCCTGAATTTAGGAGGTCCGTAGGTCTCGTGAGGTACACCCTGACTAGTAGAGATGGAGCTGGCGGTGTCGTATCCACTGCTTGAGGCCGTGCTGCTGGCGACGTTGGACTCGCCCAGGCTGATGCCGGAGCTGGAGGAAGCGCCGCTCACGCCGAACGATTGAGATCCAAACGATCCGGTAGAGGATTCCTGGCTGACGGCTGGGGCCTGGTATTGCACGTTACCTTGGCCGGACTGGTAAGAGCTCTCCGAAGCTGAGTTGGCGAGAGCCAGAGGCTGGCCCTTGTTGTAGTCCTGGACAATGTTGTTGATCACGTCTTGGGAATCTTCCTTGTTCTTGTATTTGATGAAGTATACCTCTGGTTTGGATGGGGGCTTCTGCTCAATCTTAGGGAGAACCAAGTCCTTGGGTTCATCAGGCTTCTTCACAAGCACGTAGACGATGGTCTTTTCTTCATGCTGAGGTTGAACGGGAGCGATGACTTGTTGGGAGCTAGCTTCGCTGGGCGTCTTCACGAAGATGATCTTGTAATGTTTCTGGGGAGGAGGGAGGACGATGGGTGCACGGGGCCTGACGGGTTCATGGTCCTCGGGAGCGGCGTGAACGTAAAAGTGTTTGAAGATCTGAGCAGGTTGCTGTTGGATTTGGTAGTTTTGCTGGTATTTCTGTGCAGAGTATTGGCCGGAGGATTGGTACTGGGTGTTGTATCCTGTGCCAAATGCAGCTTCGTTGGAGGCTGAGCCTGAGTTTTGGTAGTAGCTAGAGCCTAAACCACTGGCAGATTGGAGGTTTTCAGCTTGGTATCCGTTGTTAGCCTGGTAGCCTTTGTTAGTCTGATATCCGGTGTTAGCCTGGTATCCGGTGCTAGCCTGGTAACCAGCGTTGCCCTGGTATCCGCTGGTAGCCTGGCTGCCTAAGCTTGAAGACGAGCTGCCGGTGAAAGCAGTGTTGTACTGGCCAGAGCTTCCACCCGTTTGGTAGGAAGGCACTCCATATGAGGTATGTGGCACTTTGTAGTGGTAGCCGATACCAATATCAGCTGAAACCACTCCGAGAGCGAGTATGAATACCTGCAACAATACAAAAACATCGATGAGCATGTGTGTATGGGTAAATAAATTTACAAACTAGAAACAGACAACAGCCGATGGCGCAATGCTTCGATTGATCCGGTTTACACAACACTTATCTATCTAAGCTCACTAAAATCACTTTCCGCTATTGTAAATGTTCTTCATCAATAGGACAGGCTTGATATGTGAGGTGGAGGTAACATTTATGAGAGAACCGTCAGACAAGGCGAGGGCTTACGCGACCGGTCCCATGGTCATCGCCCAGTACGAGATGTTGCAACACAGAAAGCGCTCCAGGGGAATCAGAGCGTCATTAAGGTATGTGCTTCACAAATATTGGACAATCATTAAGAAATCTTAAGCTTTAGCTTAGCATCCAACTATTTGTATGTATTGATGTTAAATCTTTAAGCGGTCTAGTTTTTTAAGAAACAATGCTATGAAATGTATTTAAGATTCGGTTAGCAAAGTTCAACAATTTTAATAAGGCATTAGTTTATTGAGGTTGTCCAAAGGTGTCAGTTTTTATCTAATATCGATGACTTAACTCCGGCGCAATGATAGGTATAGATAAGGAATATAATAGAATAGAAAGTATGTGCAAGGTCACATCAGGTGTGGGCACCATTCGTTGGAGCAGTCGCGGTGAGGTTGCACAACACGCCGCGCCCAGACTTTGGGCATCTTTCCGAGTGCGTTGAACTTGACCTGACCAACCTTCCGCATGCTAGGTGCAACACACGTTACATGTTACAACATCTAATTGGTATGGAAAATATGCGGTTCAATTAACTGTACCCATCGGGATTACATCTTTGGTTATTGAAGTTATTATTAGTTGCTGGTTACCGCTTAATCTGGGTGTGAAGTTATGCAGATGCAGTTTATGATGATTAACCGATTTCAAGCACTTAATTGAAGCATTATTATAAGAATAAACATTAATGAAATTTGATCTAACTACGCTAGCAGTTGTTTAGGTGCCTACATTCTACATTAATTTAATAATGGACTTTTAAGATTATAGAATATGCCTTAGTCCTAATATCTAGTGTTTGCCGGCATAAAACGCTGCCATTGGAGTCTAGCCATAAAGAAAACAAAAATACATATTTAACTTGGTAATTTCGTAAATAGAGAAGAATCCTTTAAAAAACAGTAAGCATACAATTTTGTAAAGTTTTTTATACATTATGATCACCTAAACAAACTTAAACCACATCCGCTTTGCCACACCAAACTTTATCATAAATGACAAATATCTTCATCGAATTCAAATAAACTTTTGGCTCCACTAGGTATAATTAGTTACCAAGGCTGCGTATTTTTTGCTACTCAGCTAGTACACATATCCATATCTTGTACACATTGTTTACATTGATTTGCAATTTATAAAGACATTACAATCAATAAGGAACTTGACACTAAACTGAATCTGAAATGGCTACGCGTTGTAATAGTTTTTCGCGCCTACTTCTTAATTGATTTCGTTAAATAATTTATGCCCTTGTTTTTCTGAACGAAATTATTATGTTAATTTTATTTATAATATTCTTTTTAACGGATATAATATGATCACGGTTATATTATCTATATATGGTGTAAAATTGTTAAAAGATTAAAATACTTCGAATAGCTTCGTTGTAATTATGTTAGCCCTCAGCTTTTATTAAATGCAACTCATTGGCGGTTTAATTTTGTTTTTTTTTTTTTAAATGGATCTAGTTCATACATCTTATACATTCACTTGTCAAAACTTGTGAAAAAGATAGACTGACTCTATTTACGGATTCCGGATCGACCGGAAATTGTAATTTGAATACTAGCCATGTAAAGCGACATAAAATAATCATAACATTCCTAATGAGGCTTTCGTAACTTATCTCATAGCACCGGATTGACGGCCATAGACTAAAATATTCGTTTTGTTTATATTTTATAAAAACCGTCACGCCATAGTAACGCAATGTCGCACCTTCGAATTTCAAATGCTAATTCGTTCATTCAGGGTCCGATCGTTTAGAACTAGGCGGCGTAAACTTTAATTCAAAGGTCATTGGAGCCTGTGGTCACCATGGAAAGACGACCCGAAGTGTTAATTTGGAGACCACGTCTAAATAGCCAAGCCCTGCATTTTTAGTTTGAAGGTCTGGATTTCTTTTTAAGTATTGCGACGTACCAGATAGCGTCCGATAAAAACTTTCTTAGTTTGAAGATATTTCATTGTGTTGTTACTATACAAAAGTTTGGTTTTCGCGGGTGAACTATAATGATATGGTAGATATTAAAACAGCTTCTTTAAAAGTTAAGTAACAGTTTTCTGCAAGTTTCTTTTTTTCCTGTAGAAACTGAATTAGTTTACTCATTCCAGACACATTTTGTAAGTGTTATTTGAACTCTTATAAACAACTTTATATCCCCTATTATTGTGGTCAAAAGTTACGGCATGTACTATTTAGGTTAATACGCTAGTTACACTATCAAAAATTTCTGTTTAATTCAGTCTCATTAGACACACCTTTCTAAGCTAAGGAACGATTCTATTGAGGATCCCAAGCGTAGAAAAGTGTAATAAGCGCATAAGATACAAATATTTAAATATCGGAATAAAAAACAATCTTTAAATATTTTATACAATTTGGTTATTTTTAAATCTGTCTGCGACATTGAATATCCACCTTGTTTATTTGTTGTTGTTAGGCAATAAACCTTGATATTATTATGAACAATATGAACATATGTATGATTTATCCCTTGGTTAGTCACCTCATAGAAACGAGTTTAGATGAATCTCAAAGACTTATGGACAAAGAAGCGATCCAACAATTTTTTTAAGTTCACATATCGGTGCAGAATCCCAATAATTGTGTATTGTGTTTCATTTCATATCTTTATCATTTAAATAGTATCAAATCAAAACTATACATCATTCAACAATTAACTTCCATCATTTAAGTACTAAGAGAAATAATAAAAGTTTAATAAACTTCTTTTAAGTTTTTGACCTACCAATTTACCTACGTTAAGGCAACAATTTAAAGGGCGTTATTTAAAACTTAAATGTTTATTTTAGGTTTTTTTGATAAGCTCAACTTATTTTTGATTATCTTATCTTTTTTCTATAATAAAAATAATTAAATTAAGTTAAGACTATGTCTACGTAAAAGTTTATAAAGTTTTTTCTATCCAGTTCCTAGAATCTTAGAACCTACGGTCATGCGAAATATTATAAAAAAACGCGATTATTTATTTATGCTTCATATATCCGATTATTTTAAATCGTACAAAATAACATAAATTTTCTCTCTTCCACAAATAAAAAAAAAAAAAACCACGTAATGTTGCGTTCAACCCTAATTTACACGTAAGCACATAAGAATTTCGCAAAGCTTATTAAGTTCCAGTCGCGATCAATATTATTATTATCAGTAAATACTTAATCAATTAAAGTCCCTTTATAATTTTAACACTTTAAGATAAAACACTGAACATTAACACTTGTCACTACATAAAAGTAAGCGATCACATCTTTTAAATTAAAAACTTTCATTAATTATATTAATTTAAGAAATATTTTCGGTACGTACCCAAGTAACCTTCATGTTGTGTGTTGCGCGCCTTACCGACTCTTCCAACAGGTGATATGGCAAGTGTCGCCTCAGTGGCCGGCCGACTCTTAAATACCGGCGCGAGATGAGCACCGCCTATGTTGAACCTACAAGGTTATGTCAACGGGTTCAGACAAAACAATCAACCGATATCTTATTCATTTACTCGAACCCCGAACTATTTTCGGCGAAAGCTTTTACGCCAACAATAAGGTTTTTAAGTAATATTGGATTTCTATTATACATCTAACAATGGATGTAGGATTCTTAGAAAATATAATAATGAAATAAAAATAGCCTGTTTGTTATGTGTCTCGTAGGTGGACAAGATGCGAATTAGCCTATTCCGATTGGTTAAATTGTAATAAATATATTTAATTCTGTTATCTAGTAGTAAGGTATTGTGGTGTTGACATGTTGCCTCTATTTCCAGGTAGTGTTTATTAAAGCAATAAGGAAACCTCCAATACTGAAGGCGGCAAGCAGCTCATCCTCATTTTTTGAGATCCTTCTTTTTAATCTGGTATGGGAATGTAGTCTTAAGCTTCGGCAATTATTGTATGGTTCAATAAGTAGGTAAGGTATGTATCAGCGTATTATATAGACTACGGATAGCTTTTCCTCTAATATAATCCGGGATATCATAAAATATACGTGTGTTACCCAATAATTGCGGGGTATTTTCATATGTACATAACTTATTAGATTAACTTTGAAGAATATCCGACATTGAGGTGCTAATAATGACCTCATCGGAAGGTCTTGCGATGCGTTTGTATGACATATATGACAGAATGCAAAACTAGCTTCGAGCTTTGATTGCTTTGAAAGTGAGACTTTAATAGTATGTGTCACTCAGCCTATTGTCTGCGGGCAACCCGTAACATACTGTGAAACATAACCTTAACTAACTGCTGAGCGTGTTCTAATAGGTAATAACAGCTTTTGTCTTAAGGCTGGAGTTTAAAATTAATAATTATATAAACAAGCAACCATGTAAAGGTCAAGTGCGTTTCTTATTATGTTTGTAACCACATGAGTTTTTCGATTAGTTACATCATAGATCCGTTAGACAATAGTAGGTTGGACCTTGTCCTTTGCGGTAGACGAACCACAAATATTTTTTACTTTAAAACAATGTGTAGATACCTTCATGTAAAGAAAAAGAAGAACTTACAATAGATATAAATTAAAACGAAAAATCATATGCGGAAACGTTTAGGAGTTTACAATAGCTATATTATATATGAATGCAAGAACCAGGTAAGTCCCACATTTATTATTTTACTCTTTTGGGCGTGTTAAAGACATAAATCTTGAGCACAATCATTTTGATTCCGACACTTTGGCTCTATTACGATGCCTATGTATCCGGCTGCCGAAGGATGGTTATGTTCATTTCCTGAAATTCTAAAAACAGATCTAACCGTAAGAAGTAATTTTTAATGTTTATCTAATAAATATTCGCTTAGTAACTTGGCTATTATAGTTGCTGTTTGGTGTACAACCAAAGTAAAAGTGAGATGGATTCATCGAACCTTGTTTTTTCATAGCTGAAGCTCTGCAACCAGAGCACTTAACTTTTTCTAGGCTCAACATCATTAAGTAAGTAATTAAGATTTTAATTACTGACTGGAAATCTGATACTGCGTTCTCCTGAACTTTTTTATTCATAAGATCTTCACGTTACGGGTTAAAACTACATTTAATCATGTTATTATGGTTAACTCCTTATATGGAGGGATTTGTACACAATGCTCCTTGTTCTTAGCTAAATACTTAATGCACGTCCGCAAAGTAGACATAAAAATATTGTTGATACTAGTGTGGTCCTCTTAAATGTAATATCAGATGAATTTATTACATTTGTTTTAAATTTGTATCTTTATGGCGGCGTGTAGCAGTGTGAAGATAGTAAGTTATTACCGCTGCCGGACCTATCTTTAAAACTTTTGAGGTATAGGCTACGACGATTACAGCTTAACCCTCGGTACTCTTGAAGCCTCTAGCCAGTATTGAAAATGGTTTTTGTTATCCGGATCTCCCACAAAAACAGATCCGCGGGCCGAGTACATCTGTGGTACTTCCCCGGCCCTAGGCGGCTTGATTGCCACGGGAGCCGCGGTGTGGTACTGGCACTACCACAACAAAGGCATTGGTTGTCGATCAAGCAGTCATTTATAAGTTTATCATTTTAATTAACGTAATCCTTTATCGAAGATTACACATATAAAAATACATCGCGGTCGAGGTTGGCCATCAAAGTTTTGATTGGACTACACATTCATACAAAGTCTCAAGGACCAGAGGTTCTTTTACTTTTGAGTATTGTTTACAACAATTAGTCACTCTTAGTTATTGTTAAAAGTACCACCAATTTACTACATAATGTTATTGTAAATGATTCCCAGCCAATAATGTCGATAAGTTATAATATTATTGACCTAACAAAAGAGTATAATCAAGGCGTTGTGAATAGTAAAAATTGCCTTTTTCAAAAAGTCCTTTTATCAAAATATATAGATTTAAAAGCAGTTAAAAAAATATATGTTCATCTTTTAATCGTTGTTTTCAAAACACGTTTTCAGTAACTTTCTCGATAGAAAAAATCGTAAACTGGCCACTAAATTCGATTTTCATAAAAGTTTTCCTGTATTGTTTACGAACCAATCTTGATGAAATTAACAACAGTTACGCAATAACTAATAATTAAGAAAACTGTTGTTTTAGTTTTTCAGTAAAGATGTTGATAAGGATTCATATATTAATGTTCACCTTTCGGATCCCTACCCGCCAAGATCTGGGGTGAGTCAGGGGAGTAACTTAGGTCCTTTTTTGGTAATATTGACGGTCAACGACTTACCGAACGTAGCCAGGAAGTCTACTCCTTAACTATTCGCGGATGACTTAAAACTGGTTCATAAAGTGGAGCTCAATATATATCACTTAACACTACAGCGAAATATAGATAGCATAGTGAGTTGGGGCTTAAACAATAGACTGTATTTTAATGTAAGTGTTCCGTGCTGTGTTTTAGTCGCACACGAACCCATTACCAATACATTCTGGATGGGGCACCGTTGCAGCGTGTGTGTGACAGAGGTACGGGACTTAGGTGTTCGCACCACTGCTGACCTACAGTTTTGGCAGCAAATCGTTGACGTGAGCAGGAAAGCTTACCGGAATCTGGGACTAGTATTGCGTCAGACAAATAAGTTCACGAACATCGGATCTTTGAAAGCGTTGTACGAGGCACTCGTGTGAGGTGTCGAGTCACCTGGAGTGCACTGCTGCTATCATAGCATGGTATGGTATATAATATATAATATGGTCGCGAGCGGCGCGCGTACGTCTTGCGGACGGCGTTATTGACACTAGTGCGTTCGCGCCATGCTCGCGAACAGCTCGCGAACTGTTCCGTTCGGTGCGCGTTCGTCAGATCTGGACGCACACCCTTAAGGATCTTTTATTTAAATATCAAGCTTTAAGCTGCATTTTGACAGTGTGGTAGCTATTATAGATAGCTATACATTTATGATCGCTACTCTATTACCTAACCTACTTATTCGACTCAGACGGGATGAACATTATGTTTCAATGTCATTTATATTTAAATACTAAATCGAATCAGAATAGGTATTAGGATTCTTTTAAATAAAACATATTTACTTCGCATTTTTAGGTGACACACGATGGATAACTAACCTATAGGAAATGTTATTTATGTTAAACCAGTCATTTTCCATCGACACGTCGCGGCGTCGCTGGGTTTAAAGCGTCAGAGTTTAGTAGCTTATTATGTAAATTTTAAACCGACTTCAAAAGAAACATTCTACTGTATGTTTATTTAATGTATGTGTCGCGATGTATCCGGCAATTGTAGATCGAATTCAAAAAATCTTTTTTCAGATTAATAGGGTGAGCATAAGGCAGAAGTGGTCCCGTATTAACTTCATCAAAGTCTTTCAGTAGATTTTTTTATTCCTGTCGTTTTTTAAGTGTCTGTAATTTATTAAAAATATAGATGACTTTAGAACAATAGACAGTCAACACGGACACAGAGACAGCGCCAATAAACTATGCACCTAAATGTGGATAATTTCTCAGACTGGTTCATATTGACGCACATTATCTAATGTTAGTATTATCTAATATGTTTGTAATGATTCATCGGTTCAAAGTTAGCAGTTGGATTTACCCGCGAGTTTGATACTGAGCATTAATTATGTATCCTTTTTAAATTACGTCAACGTAAAGAATTCGAAGTATGCCTATGGAAATTTTAGTGTCTGTGGAATATAGTTTTAGAAGAATATTCGTTAGGATGTGATTGTGAGCACGTGTGCGGGCATGTGGTTGTTCGCTCGATATAGGAACTTTTTTACAATAGTATATCCACAAGTAATATTAAATGATGAAAGGTTATGCAGATGGATAGATGCACAGATAAAACAAAAAAAAAAGATAGATAGACGTTTGTTACTCTTTATGCAAAAATAATGGAAAGGACTCCGACGAATTATACCAAATTTATTTTATAACAGACCACTTTTTTCCTAAAACTGTCTCGTTGGCCTAGTGGTTCTAAGCGCGACTGCTACGCTAGAGGTCTTGGGTTTGATTCCCAAGTCGACCAAGGTGTTATTGGGTTTTTCAATGAAATTCTCAGTAGCAGGTCGGAGTTTGGATTTGTGCCCGGTTAGTGGCAATAGGCTCGCTATTACATGGGACCTAAACATACCGGCGAACTGTGGGTGAACATTGGTACTTCTCTGCCTAACCCTTCGGGGATACTGGCGTGATGGTATGTATGTTATGTTTTTTTCCTAAAAAATCTTATAAATCCACGGCCAAAGCTAATATTATAATTTCTAAATAAAAAAATAGTCGTAGATTAGAATAGTTTGCGACAGTTTAAATTATTTAAATAGATACATGCATTGCATTTTTCTAGCGGATCTGCGTCTTAATTTTTATATTAATAGTACTCATTTAAAACTCTTCATCAGAGATAAGTAGTGTAATTTAAAGGAGACTAAGTTGTTACTTGGTACTTCTGTTGGCGCCACATAAACATTTGGTTTCTCTTTCCTTGTACCTGTGTAGCCTTTTCCTAAGCTTGGGGATGTTGGGGTCGGCTTTCAGGGGCCCGAGTCTGCTATTTACTCGGGCGGCCCGAACGCGCCCGAACCGGCCCGAGTGCACCCGAGAGGGCCCGAGCGCCGCCAACTATGAGCACACTGACACGGAGTGTAAATAGCAGACTCGGGCCCCAGTCTTACGGGGTTCAGTAGAATTATTGCTGAGCCTATCTCACCTACACCATTCCACCAACTGGGTTACACAGTAAAAATAATTCAGTGTTGATTTAAAGATAGATATATAGGTGACCGACGAATATAGCAGAATACATGTGTAAGTTGAAAGAAGTGAAGAGTTACACAACGATATGATCTCATGTGTAAGTTGACCGTCTCCACCTTAATCATAGATGGGTGGAATCCTATGTAACTATTTGCCATTATAAGATTATGCTGGCAAGGGCTATGTGCCTTCGGATTTTTTCGAATCAAAAACTTATTATTATTATTCTGTGTCTTAAGCTTCTAGAGAAAATATGTCGGCGCAGTGTGACAAACCTATAAAATCGAGGTCGTTGACTTTACACCACGTTAATAAGGTTCAAATAATAGGCATATGTAAAAAAAAATGTGATTTACATAATGTGTGATATTTTCAACTCATTTGTAACCTGTTGTAATGACACAACTTTTCAATTCAGGTGTTGTCGACATTCTTTTGAATATTGTAGCTATTTAAATAAGGAGATTAAAAAAAGATTAATTTCTTGGCAATATAAAAATTGATCGCTCATATTTTCATTTTCAAATAAATTGAACATATAAACTCCTCCTTTTAGGAAAGTCGGTTAAAAAATCGAACACTTATTTTAATTAATGAGTCAATGTACTTAATTGATAAAAACAGTTATGCACATTAATCCTTGTTCACACCCAACTTTTTCATTGGTTTTGCTAAAAGTAATATCTACCGAGTAGTAAAATACTGTTTTGTTATTCAATTATTGATCATCAGTTTATGACCGTAAACCGTAATGACGTGTAAACAGCCATTATTAAATGTCAGATACTTATTGCTGCTTTAAGATATATTGAAAGAAATAAATCAATTAACAACTTATAACAAACTAAATAGCCATATTCTGAATGCTGTGAAGTCTGGTGAAGAAGATAAAGCCTGCGTTTATGGCTTACTGCCAAAGATAACTACATCAAAAAAGTTCCGAACTGTCAAATATCAATCAAATGATTACTATCAATCATGATCTAGCCCTCCCTTGCTGTCATTTGTTATGATCGTGAGCAACGAACTAAGTCGAGGTTCGAACCCCGCAGGTGGTGCTCTTAGCTTTCGTTGCCCAACCCTTATATTTTGTAGCTTCTGGCTGGAGGAGTATTAGTAATGTCTCGCCAACTTAGTCCGGTAAAGCAGTAAAAGTCTCCATGAGGCTAACTGCGGAAGTTCTTTAAAAAAAAAAAACAAATGTTTACAAAAATGATAGGAACGTTTTCGTTTTCTTCAATTGGTCTATACTAGATATTGCAACATTCTTGGATGTCACAAATACGTAGAGTAGGTACCTATTAGATATTAGTCGTCTAAATATAGTTTAAGGAACTCCAAAAGCATAAGCTCTCATACGTTTTATTATAAACTGGTTTACTCATCAGTCGTTATAAATTTCATAAGGCTACTTAAATCCGTGAATTCACGGTCATAATATTTATTTGCATATTAGATTACATTTTGAGACGTTCGATACTATTTAAATCAAGTGCTTTAGTATTATATAGGTATAATTTGACAGAAACCTCGTCGATTAATAAATGTCAAAGCTTGATCACAAAGGATCTGAAGTTTCATTAGATCTAGGTTAGGTGTGTAAATATACTTATCTATAATATCTCAATGGGGGCTACAGATATTGCGCTCACCAGTGGGCACCACTGGCGCGTCAGCTGTTAAAACCAACAACAAACTATCATTGAAATTATGTACATTATTGAGTATTTTAGTTATGGTGTAAACCCAACACTTCTTTTTAATAATTAATTTTTGGATGTGTAAATGTCATTCAGGAGTAGTTGTAGGAGTTGTAGTTATTTTAGTTAAGACAGCTTTGTAGGTTTATTTATTGATGAAATTAAACTTAAAATATTTACAAAAATAAAAAACTAAGCCTACACAAGAAATAAGAAGAATTATAAACTAAATAAAACTAAGAACTAAAACAAGGCATCAAAAAATTCATCCACATCGCTGTCGACTGGGAGTGTGCCCAAAAGGCTGGCAGCATTGCCACGTTGTATGGCAATGCTTATTCGCTGACCTTTTAGTTAAGTATTTAAGTACCTGCAAAATGTTACAACAACGGCTCATCTTCATCAAGTATGTTCAAATTATTATTTTTTACTTTTTTGTTAGAACAGCTGCCAGGCAGCTACTGACCAGGCAGCACCTATTTTAGATCCAGAGGGTTGAGCTGAATTAAGGAGGTTTAGACTTGATACAAGGGAAAGGCGGTTTTAAACTGCGTTCTCTATTGACATAGTTTACAAAGTTGATTGCTTTATCTTATTGATAAGTCATAAAAATGTAGACTGGGCGCGGCACTGGAATTATGTTTTAATGCCGAGCATAAATGGACGGTTAGTGCGAAACCATCAATCTTCAGAATACTCAAGGAGGACGGTTGACTCACTTCCGGTCAATGGAATTAAAAACTCTGCCCTTTGGCATTTTGAATATTGTTTTTGACTGGGAATGTTTGCTTATGCATGAATAAGGATGCAGATTCCAATTTAATAGGTATCCGTTAAAAGATTTGTCTTAACTTTTACTCCGTGTTTCAAACATGCATTTTGGGAGTCTATTGATTTTTTTCAGTAATCAATGTTTCCTACTTTCTAATAAAGTATCGATCTATTTAAAAAAGTTACATTTAAAACGTCAACTATAGTTTAGATAGCATAAAGCAAAGATAAATAACGAAACATATATTTATCAGATTTAAAAAAAGATTTGAAGAAGCTTATTTTTAATATTGTATGTAACACATTTGTTTTCTTGTTCTCAATAGAACCAACTGCAGCATAGCGAGCAGGTATCATCTACGAACTATTTCCTCGTTGCCATTCTAATGTTTATCGGGTAAGAGGTCAACACGTGACCTCTAAACTCAAACATTTTAATTGTATTTATAACTGAGAGCGTTGTTATGAATCAATATTTAATATATAACGCGTAGGTATATCAACGAACACGAAACTTATTTTTAAATACTTCAAATAAAGCTAGTCGTAACTAAGTCATATTGAAATTGAAAGTGGAATTCATTATGCCAATATTTTACACAAATATTATACTTACTGATAGTAAGCAATACTTTATAATGTAGATTTCTTGTAATTTTGGGTCACTGACGTCATAGTGATCAATGTCAACGAAAACTTTCCTGCGGGTCTCAATGATTATTTCAAAGCGCAGTCTGAGACAACGAGATTGGGATCCTATGGTCTTACGTCATGTTCTCAATTATAATAGAATCAAGACAGAGTTTTCGGACTTAGCAGTATAGACCGAGCTTCAGGTCACAGATTTTCTAGATAATCAAGTGTTATTTAAGTTTTTATAACATCTTCTCCCGCCTCAAAACTAGTTTGTACAATATGACAAAAATGTGCTCCTACAATCAGTTTATCTTATTTATAATACTTATCATATTTATAGACCTATCACGTCTATAAAGAAACAAATTAAAATTAGAAAAATATCAACACTTTTTTTGTTATTCTCGGAGTATTTTGCCCCTTGGTGAGATAAAATAGTTTTTGAACTGGTTTAGGCATTCGATGATGTTAAAAGTAGTAAATATTATGTAAATAAACGTATAAATAATATTTTTACCAATTTTAATTAATTGTCTTACAAATTGCGAAAGGTCTGCCACATAGCGCGTTGCGTTGTCGCTGCGTCTTGAATATTCGATGTTTCAGCGGGCGTTGTAAGGGCACGATGGCTGGCGCTGCGTTGACAGAAGGCTGCGACCGCGCCGTATCAGTGTCAAATCAACGCTGCGTAGACGCAACGAGCCGTCAGATGTAGCTTTTCCTCGTTCAGTTCACCAACCTGTAATGCTGTCGCTTAGTAACAGAGGGCAACATTTCTTACAGATCATAGAAGAAGATCGTAGATCAATGAACATTCACGGCAATTTGTAGCAAAAAATAAATACATTTTTTTGTGCGGCTTAGCTATAAATAATAAAATATAGGTATTAATGTCAAGTTTATAGGCTAATTACGATAGCTGCAGACGGATGACTTAAAAAAAAACCAATTTACTTAAATTAAATTTATTATAAAAGTGAATTACAATATAATAAACTATATCTAATAATTAAGTACGACTCAGTTCGGCGATTGAACAATAAGTGGCTTTTTCCCAGGCTTGCGGATCGGTAGCGCGATGTTTCCAATAAAGTCTTGTCAGCACCTCGTGTCCGCGCCTCGTGACTATGCAGGCTGATGCAATCGATGTTTTAGGTGTAATTAGGTTGTTGCCTGGTCAGCGATTGCCTAAGAGTACCATGGTATAACACCTCCCGCCAAAGATCAGCATTTATTTGAAGACTTTTGTTGAAAATAATGCTGAGTGGTTATCCGGTGTCGGTTGACTTGCAGTTGCAGGCTCGACGTCCGGTTTCTTATTCAATCCTTCTTTAAGTTGAAATTTCATAATGTATTTCTTGATGACGATGTAGCTAACAAGTACAGTTGCACTTAATAAGAAAATGTACAACGGTATTGTAGTATGATATAATGTTGTATCTCTGGGTTTCATAAAATTTACAGGAGATTGCAATTTTATCTTGGTATTGCTGGCATGCAAATTTTCTAGATTAATTGAGTCTAGTGTTAATGTTGAATGCGAGAGCGGGAAATGTTCAGGATCTTGCAATGATACGTCTATTATCTTCATAACTTGTCCCCTTGTACGGTCGTTACTGTTCATGATAGTGAACTCCGGTGTTCGCAAGAAGCATCCTTTTGGTAGTATAACTAGATAGCTTCCTCGTAAGGTCTCATATATATTTCTTTCACACGACGATTGGACCTTGGTAGCTATCGGGAACGAGATTGTATAATGTTTTTCATCCAATTGCTCTATAGCTTCCTTGTTCATTATCACGGTTGTAAGGTTGCAGGAAGAATCGATCTTCTGAGACGTGAGAAGCTGTTGGACGCAGTCCACACGATGTTCGCGAATAAAGCTATGTTCTTTCTCACAGATATACCAGATACCTGCCTTCGGACATTCTGTCTCTATGTACATGTAATCTGTCTCATGTATTACTATATAAGGAGAGGGAGGTATAATGACTTGGTGGTTTTTATTAGGAACAATGGATAATTTATAGAAGTCGTATGTATTAGGCAAGAATATCGGTACTTTGAATACTATAACTATCTTATCATTACTATAATAAGAGCCCAATTTAATTATATCTATATACTCTCTAATAGTTATATCTAATATTTCATTATTACTATATAAACTACGTAATTTACTTAACATATCTTTTAACGCATTTAAGTTAATCAATGAATGATGTGAACTCTTAGCGTGAATAAAAGCTAGAACGTTTTCTATTCTTAACAATTCTTCAGACTCTTCTTCTATGTTGTCTCCGAGTATCAAAAGTAATTGCGAAAGGTGAGCATATTCTGTTAAGTCTACAACTGTATTGGTAATATTCATAACTCTACTGACCATTAGATTAATTTTCTTCTGATTACTAACTATTTTATCTAATATTTTTGAATGCTGCGACATCCATTCCTTGCTTAAGCTGACATGATCATTATATTGTGAAGCTAATTTTTGCTGATTATTCTGAAGAACTTCAATGGCCTCGTTATATTTCAGAGCATCCGTATAATCTAGATTACCCGATATGCTTTTAATTACTGAGCCTAGCCCATCTATAAGTCCTCGTTTTACGCGAGTTGAAGTAAATGTCTGTAACTGATCTGAGATTTTACTTAACTTACTGCTAAGATATTCAATGTGGGGTTCAAACAAGAAGCCTGTTTTCTTATTTAACTGAGGTCGAATGTAATTTAGTTGCCTTTTTACAAAAGAGACTTTATTCTCAAAATCGTTCAAATCAATAACTTGTATGAAGGAATGATGTCGGGAAATTATCTTTGTAGAGCCTAATTTAAAAGGAAGAAGTCCTGGTCCATTATCAAGACTTTCAAGTTTTACCTCCTGCGCGGCTACTGCTTGCAGCAGGAACATCAGGGGTATCCTGTAACAATTGTGCACTTTTAGGCACCCTTTTCAAACGAGACTTAGCTACCGGACCTCGTTTTTTCCTAGTATATATATGTATCGGTAGGTCCGCTAACACTCTATCGTGCGTAAATCGCGGTGCCAATTTTTGACGATTAGCTAAGGGATTTTTCACAAAGATTTGCTGTTCAGGGTCAAAAGATTTTTCCGGTTCACGGGTTTTATTTAAATTTTCTATGATATTTGTTCTACGATTTAAGGAATCCTCACTAATAAATTCATAAACCGTTTTCATCCTAGAACGATGATTAAGCATATACTGTTGCATTAAATGTTCATTAATATCTATGTTTAGAGGATCTCGAGGGTCAAAGTGACCATTTATGACCTCTAACGGTCTGCATTTGGTGAAACTATGAATAGTACTGTTATAGGCTAAAACAGCGTAGGGCATTAAGTTAATAACTGATTCACCACGATTTTTTAATTTAAATATTCTTAAGTGTTCTAATAAAGTGGAGTGAAGACGTTCGACCATTCCGTTTTCATTCGGTGTGTGAGCTAAAATCTTATGATGTTGTATCTTATGTGTCCTAGTAAACTCTGAGAACAACTGATTAGTAAATTCAGTTCCTCGGTCAGTTACTACTGTTAATGGGACACCATGGTGTGTGCAATATATCAACAAAGCCTGAATAACACTCATAGCGGTTCCATCCCTCAGGTGGTATGCTTGAGCATATTTAGAAAAGGAATCAATGATAGTAAGAAATTTCTCAGTTTCCGCAGTGAATAAATCAAGATGGACTACTTCGAAAGGTTTGGCTGGTGGAGGCACTAAGTGTAACTGTTGTCTTATTGGATTACGGTCATATTTACTCTGACCACAAACAGTACATTCATTAATATACTTAGATATCTGTTCTTTCATCTTAGGCCAATAATAATTTTGAGATAGTGCAAGATAACATTCGTCTATACCTCGGTGGTTCGTTTTACCTTCGTGGTACTTTTGAATGATGTCCTGTTGGTTTAAATATTCTTTAACGTTTTGAATTTCTTTTTTTGTTAAGACTAACTTCATAGATGAACTCTTAAAATTATTCTGGATGATAGGTACGATAGTATACATTTCAAGCGGGGGAGTAATTAAGATACCAGTTCTAACCTTAGGATTGACATATTCCTTAATTGCATTTACTAAATCAGTTTCGAGATTAGATCTGGACAATTGTATGGAGATACGGGTATGAGTATCGAATGGTTTAGAGACAGAGGTTTTACCCTTAAAATTATCTACAATAGCGAAATGAATTTGCCTAGTAAATTTGTTGAGAGGGTCATCCGTTATCGGTACCTCTAAAATAGGTTTTTCAGCATCTGTATGTGCTGTAAGGGTTCTAGAATTATCTAAACTGGGTTGATTAACAGTGGGATTGACGGCAACTGAACTAGTCTCTTCATTACAAAGCTCAATTCTAGATAAAGCGTCGGCATTGGTGTTGAATTTACCCTGCTTGTAAATTACTGTAAAATTGTATTCGCTTAGTTTTAATCGCCATCTAGTTAATCGAGAGTTGGGTTCTTTGAGATTCATGACCCATTGGAGCGGTTTATGATCGGTGATAATTTTAAACTTGCGACCAAATAGATAGGGGCGGAAGTATTTTGTCGCCCATACGATTGCTAGTAACTCCTTCTCTATCGTGCTGTAATTGATCTCACTAGTATTAAGAGTACGCGAAGCATACGCTATAGGCTTATCACTACCTATAGTACCTTGAGAGAGCACAGCACCGATGGCTAAATTAGACGCGTCAGTGGTTAGGATAAATTCCTTTGTGAAATCAGGATATTGAAGGATTGGGTCATTCGTTAAGAGTGTTTTACATTTTTCGAAGCAATTGATATAATCTGAATTAAGAGTTATTTTTGAACCCTTTTTCAAACATTGGGTAAGAGGTTTCGTTAAACGAGCAAAATCCGGGATAAATTTGCGGTAATATCCGAGTAAACCTAGGAAACGTTTTATCTCTGTAGGGGTTTTAGGTAAAGGATAATTTTGTATTGCGGTTATTTTATCAGGGTTCGGCTTAATGCCGTCTCTACTAATAATATGGCCTAAATATGCAGTTTCTAATTTTAAAAATTCCGATTTGTCTAACTGAATTTTAAAATTTGACTCCCGTAATCTCTTGAATACTTTTTCTAAATTATTTATATGCTCCTGAAGGGAGGTACTGAAAATGACTAGGTCATCTAGGTAGACTAGACAAATAACGTTTTGTAACCCTCTGAGGACATTGTCCATGACCCGCTGAAAGGTAGAAGGTGAATTCTTAAGACCCATGGGCATTCTTAGAAACTCAAAGTGCCCATGTTCTACATTAAACGCGGTTTTTGGTATGTCTTCTGGGGCCATTTCTACTTGGTAGAATCCGCTGGCAAGATCGAGTGTAGTAAAGTATTGGCAGTTTCCTAGTTTATCTAAAATATCGGCAATATTTGGTATGGGATACTTATCGTCGATTGTCTTTTCGTTTAACTTTCTAAAGTCAACGACGATTCGCCATTTAGTTTTTCCCGAAGCATCCGCTTTCTTTGGTACAACCCAAATAGGCGAGCTCCATGCGGATTGTGACGGCCTAATAATACCTTGTTCTAACATTTTTTGAACTTGACTCCTTACTTCGTCGCGGTGTACGAACGGATACCTATAGCTTTTTGTATATACTGGCATCTCGTCGGTGGTTTTAATATTGTGCTTAATTTTATTGGTAAAAGTTAACGGTTCACCTTCTATATAAAAAATGTCTGCATACTGTGCGCATAACGATTCTAAATTGGCACGCTCTTCCGGATTTAAATGGTCTGTACGCAACTTCGAAATCACGTCTTGAGCGCGTCGCGATAATTGTTTAGTGCGGCTGCACTGAACATTGTACACCTCGGCGGTCACTTGCCGATCGACAGAAAATATGACGTCATTACTGCTAGGGTTCGTAACCTCTAGTATGCCACGACTTTTATTAACGGTAGTGAGGCAAGGTCCTAATATACATTTAGAGATAATTTGCTGCGGTATGAACGCCTCACCGTCTTCAACATTGATAGGTAAATTTATTAGCTTCGAAGAATACGCCGGTATTATTTCCTCATAGAGATTACAATTACGCGAATCATAAACCTTAATCGGATTAGTGGCGTGTCTGGTTTTAAAGTGCATATTTTTATAATCTATATTCGATTCCCACTTACTTAATAAATCTGATCCAATTAATCCGTCGAAATAGTCATGAAATTTATATACAAATAGCTTTATATTGTCCGACTCATTGAATTCCGGGAAGCACGGTAACACGATAGTATTGTCCGACCGTCTTATTGCGTGGAAATTAACAACTTCAAACGGTTCATAATTTAGTGGTATATGAGAGTAATATCTACGTACTACTTCAGGGCTAATAAAAGATTGGTTAGCACCTGTGTCGATTAACAATTTTAAAGGTGGATTACAGATTTGAATATACGGTAGTTGCCGCTGAGTCTGAATATTTATTTCTATCTTGGCTTGGTGGATGGGCCTGCTATCTGAAAATCCTCCTCTTGATTACTCGGGGGAAGGTCTTCCGAAGCTTCTATAGCGCTTGGTGACATATTAGTATAGTAACCTTGATCGTTATAATTACTATCAGAATACAATAAATTGTCGCAATACTCCGGCTCGTTGTAATAAGACTCCTCGTATTGTTCGTAATAGGGGCCGTATTCATAGTCCGGACATTCATTAAAATTTAATTCTCTAGATTTAAGGTTATTACTAGGTGGTGGGTTGCCAGATTTTGACCAGTCATGTCCTCTAAAAGGCATAGGCTTACTAACAAAATGACTTACACCACTCATAGGAGTAGGCCTTTGGGGTCCAGGTCCACCAGGCACGTTACGCGGGGGTAACCTAAATACATTACTGCGGTCATTATAGTTAGGAGGCAGAGCTCTAAACATCTGTTGAGTACGTGTCGGGCCAGTATTCGCAATATGAGGCCTCCAAGCTTGCTGCTGAGGCTGTATAGGATGCGGGCGTGAAGCGCCAGGCAACGCAAAACGATTTGGGTTAGGTAACGGCGTGTTAATAGGGGGATTATACTGAAATTTAAATTGGGGGTTACCTTTAGGCTGTTTAATATCTAAGAAATTATTATTTCTTTGTTGTAAGTATAATGTATTCGTTTCTTCCTGTACAAATTCTAAAGCTTGCTCTATAGATACAGGACGCATGCACCGAATACGCGAACCTAACGGGTCCTTTAATCCGCGCAAATATGATTGCAACGTAAGTTTCTTGTAAAGTTCACGCTTCGCTTCCACGGTGGTAGGCAGAGCGTCATGTAAAGTTACATAGGTCATTATTATACTAAATAAATTTTGACAGCGTTCATAAAATTCCTGAGGGGAATTTTGTCCTTGTGAGAGTAAGGATAAATCATTGTAAAGTGCAGTTTCGTCTCGTTGATCTGCAAAATTATTTATTAACGCGGTACGAATACCTATCCAGTCTGTTGGGATGCCATTGGAGTTAATAAGGCGAGCTGCATTGCCCGTGACTTTATTTAATATACCGTTAAGCAAGGATTGGTTTTCTAACTCATGACCTGGTTCAACCTTTAAAAACCTTTTTACTAACTCGTCGCATAAACTAATAAATCTCGTTAAAATATTAGGGTTCCCATCGAATTCTGGGACTAATCTAAGGGCCTTAAAGATAGCGTCAATGGGGTCTCTTTGTACCCTAGTACTTTCCTCCATTATAAATTCTAAATTTCTACTGGAATCAAATCTACTAGCTACGTCCCTAAGGGATCCGGAACTGGATTGCTTAGGATGGAAAATCTTGAAGGATTTTATGACACACTTAGGAGATAACTTACAGGAAGTAACACAAGAGCGATTCAAATGTACTTACAGTATCATAGCTTGGTTCTTCTTCGTCAGCATCAATGTCTGGATGCACCGGCTACAGCTTACGTGGTTCTGGATTCTCGACGTGGTCTGGAGAGCACGCGCAGCGGCTATGCGGAGCCGACAGATTCGATATTAGAGTCTTTCAAAAGCACCGCACGCTGCTTTGAGAATCCTACCGACTGCGCCAATTACGATAGCTGCAGACGGATGACTTAAAAAAAAACCAATTTACTTAAATTAAATTTATTATAAAAGTGAATTACAATATAATAAACTATATCTAATAATTAAGTACGACTCAGTTCGGCGATTGAACAATAAGTGGCTTTTTCCCAGGCTTGCGGATCGGTAGCGCGATGTTTCCAATAAAGTCTTGTCAGCACCTCGTGTCCGCGCCTCGTGACTATGCAGGCTGATGCAATCGATGTTTTAGGTGTAATTAGGTTGTTGCCTGGTCAGCGATTGCCTAAGAGTACCATGGTATAACAGGCTTGTTATTCGCCATGGGTACCTACTGTGTCATTTCTTGCGTTAGATCAAAATAAACATTTTGCCTAGGAGTAACGCGGTATATTTACTAAAGAAAATTTTTTTGCTTTTCATTAGATAAACTGACGATAGACTATCAATTTTTTTATCCTTACGTGGATAAATAATTAACTTGTCATCTAAAGTAAAATTAAAGTAGTACTTTTGTAGACTGGTTCTATAAGGTTGTTTATGTATCATTTGTAGTGAAATGTAATCGAGTTTAGTATATTTCCGTATACTTTCTGCTATGGTTTAAGTATCGACACTCATCGAATTCAAAAGTTGGATAATTCAAACTCGTCTTTGTAGTTCATAGTAGTAGAATATATTTTAGTGTAGCGTATTCACATTTGTTTTCGTAGGGTATGCAGTAATTTATATTTGCGAGGGTAGATCTACAAAAACTTCGCCAAATATATTATTATTTGAGCGTACGGTACAACGAGTTATATAGTACGGTCAACATAACTTAGCGCGTCTAAAAAGAGATAAAAGATAGTTTTAGCGAGATGCAATATACAAGAGCAGTGTGTGAGACAGGGACGATGTCGGTAAATAGAGAATTAAAAGTATTGCCTAATTTGTTTAAACATGTAAAATGATAACACCATCCGAGCTGACTGAGACAAGGAGACGTCCTGCCGCTCTCACATGCGGTGAGAGAGAGGAGTCAATATGGATCTAATTAACCATTGATGGTCCGGTTAACTCGTCAGCTCGGCAAAGTGTTATCTATTAGTTGCAATTCGACCTCTTTCTTATATAGGAAACATTACGAAAACTTTGGTTGCGAGTTTCAGGATTTCAAAAGAAACGTACCTACTTTTAGGTGCATTATTAAAGCATCTGTAAAAATATTAAGGTAAGAGGTAAATTAATAATATTAATTGGTTTTTATAAATTTTATTAAGTTAAAGTCTTGTGTTTGTAGAAAATACTAGGAGGAATAAAAGGAATAAATGCAAAATAAGGAGGGAAAAAGAAGAATCCCTTTATTGGAAAACACTAAAATTTGCTTTTTTATTTAAAAACGTCTATAGTTTATCCTAAATTACGTAGGTTAAATAACTCAAAAAGCAAAATTAGTTATTGATAGTAAAATGAATGGTGACCCATCTACAGACCGACCCCGTTAGGCGCTGCTTGCCCTAATGATCGTTTCTATTAGCCATTTCTACTATAATTATAATATTCCGGGACAACTCACACACGGTTATCTGATCGGAAGCTAAGCAGAGCTTGTGTTATGGTAACCAGACAACTGATAAACATACTTATGTGTTTCTAAATACATATGTATATATTATAGACAAATTATACCCAGACACAGAAAATATGATCGTGCTCATCACACAAAAACGATCCTGGGTGGTAATCGAACCCACGACCTCCGGAATAGCAGTCAGGGTCACTATCCACTAGACCAACAGGGCCGTCTACTGGTCATGTTTAATTCTTATAATTCCTTCATCGGTCTGGTTAGTGGTAAATTTTGCATGCATGTATAAATCAGATGACTATGCAATATTATTATGACATAGAGCTTAGCTGCATGCACGAGCTGCACGACGCGTTCGGCAGGGAGCTGGCGGACCAGCTGTTCCTGGGCGGGCCCACGTCGCTGCGCGGGTTCCGGCAGCGCGGCGTGACCCCCCTCAGCGATGGGCAGGCGACGGGCGGGCGCGCCTACTGAGCCGCGGGCCTGCGTGTCATCGCGCCGCTGCCCTTCCAGAGCGCGCGCTCCGGGCTCGGGCCGGGCACTGTGCCGCTCGCACCTGTTCGTCAACGCCGGCTGCCTCGCCATGCTGGGTAACTGGCTGTGTGTGTGTGTGACGCGTGTAGGGCGGGCTGCTGCCGCTGCGGCTGGCGCGGGTGTCGGCGGTGCGTGCGTAGTGTCGCAGGCAGGGTGTGGGCTCGTTTAATTTGTCTTGGCGAGTATTTTGATACTATTTATTAACAAGGGTCTGATGATGGAGCTGGAAGGTGGCCATAAGAACTTCTTAATTAAGCGACGCAACCCCATTGACTTAGGGCTCATTTGATTTGTCTTAACGAGTACTTTGATACTATATGGTATGGTTACCATATTCAAATTCAAATTCAAATATTCTTTATTCAATATAGGCTACACAGTAGCACTTATCGAACGTCAAACACAAAATACAAAAACACAGACAGCACCCTAAGGGTCGGTTCATATCCGGCGGAAACGCACCGCGCACCATCGGCCGCGCAACGCCAGAACAAACAAACACGCAATGAGACATCCAACCCCCCACACCTGACGCGCTAACGCAACATCAGTTGAGTGTGAAAAGCCGAACGCCCCACCAGGCATCCGCCCGCCCCGGCGCCAAGCAACCGACAACACGCGACGCGCCCCCCGCCAGAAATGAACCGACCCTAAAACGCCCACCCTTCACCGCTTCCTAAGTGCTTTGGCTGAGGAGAAGAAACGGCGCAACAAACTCCCCAGCAACACGCTGTCTTCATATAGTATCAAAGTATCCTCCAACTCCATCATCAGATCCTAGTGGGTCTGATGATGGAGTTGGAGGATGGCCAAAGAAACTCCATCATTAAAAAACGCAACCCCATCGAGTTTGGGCTCGTTTGATTCGTCTTGACGAGTATCTAGGTTGGCGTGAATATGCAACTCCAATAAAGGAGAATGACCATTTCCAGTATCGCTTCAATCCAAATTGTGCCATAAGTTGGTGATAACAATAATTCCTTTTTTTAATTTAAAAGCCTAGATCAATTAGTAGATAACCATAACTTCCCCGGACAAAAACTGATAAAAATAAAAGTTGTTTTGTATGTAGTTACCTCTACATCAACTTTCCGTACATTCCTACCTACACTCTAATGTCAATCATTGACACCTCAAACATGTCAATCAATATGTTTAGTTGCTATGTCATATTTTAATTTTTCTTTGTGGTTATTATTTATCGACTACGATATAAGGTGATCGTGAGACAGAGACTCCATATTACTATCATTGTAATTTATTTTATTGTGAGATATAGACTCTATTACTTAATTTCATTATGGAAAGTTCATTTCGCTGGTGTATTCATTGTTCACTTCGACTGCGGCATTTGAGCTGGCAGTCGTTGAGAGAAGTCAGTGACGAAATCTACAATACTCTGGCCTCTTGGATTTCACCCACAGCAGTAAGTTATAATAATAATATACAATTTTACGCGAATATTTTGAGCAAAAAATAAAAGTGACGGTTGCCCACTGCATTTAGCCGCACTTAGTCATATTAGGTAAACTACGGCAAAATGCGGGGAATTATTAAAAAAAAAATTACTACATTTAAAAGTACCTTAATTATACTTTATATTAAGATATATTACATTGTGGCACAATATATTTGATAGTGATACTAAGTGCCATAGTCACTTGGTCATTCTCCTTTGGGGGAAAAAAGTTAAGAATAAAATAAAAGAAAAAAAAACTATGAAAACAAGCTTTTATTATTTGTTAATTAAATGAACTAAAAATGTCAAAATAAATTAACTCATCCCGTTTTTATCACAGTCACAATTTTATAAATAAATCGTGTTACATTATGATATCTAGAGGAAAAAAAAGGTAGATACTAAATGTTCTTAATTATACCATCAAAATATAACACGCTTTTTTTAAAATGGGACTGTGATAAAAACGGAAAGAGTTAATTATTTTTTTACTTTTTAGTTCATTTAATTAACAAATAATAAAAGGTTTTTCTTTATTTTTTTACTAGTTATAAAGCGGATATACAACATGAGACGTCGCTATTGTGCGAAAGTAAACAAACAACTCCGAGGTAAAAAAAAATAATAATAATATAATAATCTTCCCATATAGAGAAGGCACGAGCATTGATCACCACGCGTGCTCTCTGCGGATTGGCGAATTCAGATCCCAATTTTTGGAATCCAGGTTTCAGAATAGGTTTCAGATTTAGAATAAGTAATTACTGTCATTGTAGTTGTATAATTATGTGTGTTATTATTACACCTAGTTTATATAGATGTTAACAATATTGTCAGTTAATTAAGTCCTTTCCTAATTAATAAGGTACTAGGTATTATTGTATTGGGGTGCCCAACAGGGTCCATAATTGTTTCTCGACATTAAATAAATATATTGAGTACTAGTCCGCCACCATACAAATCCTTTCATTGAACCACTAAGTTACGACGAATATTAGTAATAATAATGCAGAAAGCCATGCAAAGAGGTTTTTAACCCTTTAACCGCCCGAGTTGTATATATGCGACAAATATTTCAGTGCCCCTACCGCCCGTGTCGTACGTTATGCGACAGAGAATATTCACGATTTTTGTTGTTTTGTTCGATTTTATTGCAGCTATTCTATATATCTCTATTTATGTAGATAGACAGATAGAATACTTTTTATTGTACACCATGATATTTTACAAATCGGAGCTTAAGAGGAGCAGAAAGAGAGGAGTTTTTATTTCAACGATTCGTAGCCGGGCGCTAGGGGCACGGCAATTGATATTTAGCCAAGCGCTTAGAAAGTTAATTTAAAAAGTTTACTGCGCATTTGTCACTAATTAAATCAAATCAAATAATTTATTTCGCTTTAAATATGGGTACAGACAGATCAAAACAATTTGTCAAATTTAGACTCCACACATTTAGCCATAAGAACAAAACACTACCTACAACAAAAAAAATTAAAGACATTTAGTTCACCCTTTTTAATCTAAGTTAAGTGCAGTATCACGCAATTTAAACATAAAGTAAAAATACAAGCATTTAAAACCTATGATCGAGAAACTCTTTAAGGTTATTAAATAGTAAACATTGTTTAATAGGCATTGCTTCATCCTGCGTTTCATTTGTAAAAATGGTAGTTCTCTTATGTATCTGTTTCGGAATTTTATTATGCACGTTATGAGACAGTTTTTATGAAATAATGCAGATCTACAAGACGGCATCAAGAGCCTTGTCGGATCCCTTTTTGCTACCTTTGGCTGATTTTCTTGGGCACAAAGTGTTCTGGGTTTGTTTTAACAAACACACAGATTTCTAAGATAAATAATCCAGTTAGTGTCAAAATTTGTTTTTCCTTAAACAGAGTTCGACTGCTTTCAAGAGGGCCTACATTAAATTATCCTGTGGTGTCATGATATCATGTTGAATGTAAAATTATACTCTAAGAAGTTTATTTTTAGGCCAATACTTTCGTCTATTTAGTTTTAGTTCTAAAAAACTTAACGATGATAATATAACACGTTTAGCTGCACAATAATGCACACCGACCGAGATAGATAGACCGACCAAACTAGTTTTGACAATGACATTTCGATTCTCAAATCAAATCAGTGTTGTGAATAATTTACTATGAATGCTTACTATGAATGTATACTGTGCTCCTTGAAGGATAGATATTCATTAAAGTATATATTGTTATTTTTCCTAGATATACTTTTTGTTTCGAAACGTTCTGCTGCAATTAGCGCGACCGAAGGCTTTGACTGCTTCACAGGACTTTACAGGTCTTGATAACGTAACCATTGTCCCTGGCTAACCCATGTCATGTGTGCACTCTACATTGTTTCAATTTATTCATTCTAACAGATTATCAGCATTGCCAGTTTCAGTGTGTTACCTAGTATTATGAAATCTATTATTACAGGTATCTAATTATTAATATCCGCAATAGCTTATTCAAGTCGGGGTTTCTTTGTGTACCTATCTGAATTTAATTTTTGCTAACGCCTCGTGCTACAGTAAAATTCAGCAGAAAGGAGTACTTAACTACTTGCACTCTTTAGCAGGTGGCATAATATTATTTTAGTTTTGTTTTAATGTTAATGTTCGAGCAATGCCTTGTAAGGACCAAAATAACTTAAGCATTTTGCTGGATTCTTGTTCCTTTTCTTCATGGGACAGTTACATAATGATATTATTATTAGCATTTAACATAAATAAAACTTGAAACAATCTTTTATCAGCGACATAAACATAATTCTGGTTGAACCTTTAATATATGCGACATTCGGACATTCTTGGTATTTCCGACAAACAAGTTTAGCATCCGTGATGAGCAGTACCGTCCATACTATCAGTGGTTAGGCACGCATTCGCCATGACACTACGAGTTTTATTCCTCAATAAAATATACTATCTAATGTTTTATTCATTTCTTAATTATATTTGATAAAAGTTTGTTAATGTGACTAGCTTATCTTCATGTGGCAAATGTATCTTCCTAAAAGTATATTTGCGCATAATGAAGAAATATAGGTACACCACTCATGAAAAGGGAAGTCGTGGTACCTAGCGGGCTTCAAAACGCTTTTTCTGATGTTGGTTCTTCAGAAAACGTTCCTGCATAAAAAGTAAACAGGTAAGTTACAAAAACAGACGCGTGGGATGTAGTATACAGTTAATAAACTAATAGTTTGTTTAAACATTGTTTACAAGTACAACTACTGTTTCACAATGCTGTGCTACGTACGGTTAAAGGCACAGATTTTTGCGAATGTGTTCATATGTGGTGACAAAACAAAAAAAAAACGAAATATTTTTCCAATTTAGCTGTCTTTAGGATGTTGAAGATTTTAGCAGTGTTATTTTATGTGTGTAATAATTTAAATATAAGCTTTGCTTATCAAATAAAAAAATATTTTTTATTATGAAGTGTACAATCAGAATGTGCGGTTTCTGAGAAGTTTTTTTACACTGTGTTACTTGAATTGATTAAAATTGTCACAATCTTTTTTATGTTATTTCTGAACACTGGCTGAACGTTCTTTCTCGACTTCGCGATCTCATTTCATTTATTTTATTTCTGCTCTTAAACCAATTAGTTTGATTGTTTTGTTTTTCTAAGCAAAAATATGATATAAACACAAAAATACAAATCAAGAATATACACATTTCTTGAGCATTTTCTATTTTGTTAAACTTACATTATGGTTCAACTCTTCGATTAATGACTACACTGTTATTCGTCATTAAAAAGATAAACTTGTAGGTCAAAATCTATACTTTAACTAACCATGAGTTGCACGAAGTTACCTTCCCGTAAATCTTATGCTCCATACTCAAAGCGCGATCTGCAAAGACGGCTTTTTCGGTGTCGCAGATTTTCTCAATCTCTCACCACTATCAACAAGGGCATCTCATTTAATAAAGAAACCGATGAATAATGACTTTGCATAAAAGTGACTTTTTCATCTATGCTGTTTTTCTTAACATTTCGAAGCAAGCAGAACATGATACATGTGTTTGAACATTGATTTATGTGTGTTTGAAACTGAGATTCGCGCTCCTGAAAAAAAATCGTCTTAAGGCCTCACTAACAAACTCAGCGGGAGCGGGGCGCGGCGCGTTGAAATACCTACATAATAATATATGGAACTGCAGTCTGGTAGTTGTAGCGTACTGCCCGCGCGTCTGCATTGTCTTTGTGTTGAGTTTTAGCTTACATCTTCTTTTGCCCACACACAATAAATGAAACTTTAGGAAGGCATCCAAAATATGATCTCGTCGCTGTTTAGACATTTCATTCGCGATACTAATTTCTCATAACAACATTACGCCGGTCGGGCTTCGGAAGCGGATACAAAGGTGCCCGCGCCGCACGCTGCCGCCGCCTCCTCTCCGCTTCCGCTGACTTCGTAAGCGAGGCCCTCTAAGGCCTAAGGTTTATATCTAGGGATTGGTAAACAAAGTAGTATTTACAACATTAGATTTGTCAGGTCAATCTGTATTATTAATAGGACATATAGGCAATAATAGGCATGCTAACGTAGCTGTGTGTCCGTTGAATTATTTAGTAACGATACACAACTGAAAATAGAGGGCCTTGAAATTTGGACAGTCGGGTCGGTCAGTTTAACCGACTTGAAAAAAGGGAGGTTCTCAGATTGACTTGTATGTATGTATATTTAGACGCGATTATCTCGAGTTTGACTGAACCGATTTTGATACGGTTTTCAGAAAAGTGTTTGTTAGACCAAGGAGAAGGTTTTGGTATTCTATAATTAACCGACTTGAAAAAAGGAGGTTCTCAGATTGACCTGTATGTATGTATGTTAAATTATTTATTACTTTTCAGTGAGTCGGATTTTTGAAGGCGGTTCTCTTTTTTTTTCAAAGTTTTTTTATTTATTTATTGTATTAAACGTTTTAACTGGGTTTTAATACTAATATATCTCAAGTAAAACTGTAAGGCGACTCCAACTGAGTTAAAAAAGTTAACAGTTAGTCAGGATACTTCTATAGTACACCTTTACATTTCGGACAATCAAGTATTTAGGTCACCACTAGGTCACAGGTGACCAAGCTGTTTGCATTGGTTTTTGTGTGATGAGGAATCAATATCGTGTAGTGCTGAACTGATTATACGTGTACTTCGTGTATAGGTGAATTCTATTTAATATAGCGAGGATTAAATAAAACAGGCGTTTGCTAATTAAAGAAATACGCAGAAACTATCAAGTTAAAATAGTTTTGGTCACTACATAAAATATGAAAGTATGAGTATTTAAATATCAGAGATATCTGAACAAGTAGATAGGAGCGTGTCCATCTTTATCTTACTGTAAACTTGGCCTATTGATAAGGTACAAGTAGTTCTTGTACATACACAGGGATCTTAGATCCTGTCTGAGGAACATATTGACCGAAATATGTCGGAGTGTCATAATTCAATACGTTATCTAACATGACGGAGCATCTCGTAAGCGTTGATGAAATTTATCACTAAAAAATAAAGTGTTGAAGCTGCTGATTTCTATATATTTAGTAATGATGCGCTTCTAACTGAATATATCTGATATATAAAACTTATTAGTTCTTAGATAGGCTATTAAACATAGTTCTTAAAGAAAAAAAAAGGTTTTTTTTGTTGTTTTACGAGTTGATTATGAAAATAAAACTTTTTAAAGCTGCGCAAAACTTCCAGATGTGTTAAGCGGGAAATGTAAAATGGTAAGTTAACACAGCTAAGATGCAGAGTGCAGACGGCTGGATGTTGCGATTGCGCGGGGTGGGCCGGGCGCCCGCGGCGCAGAGATTCCGAGCGGCCGTGGTGAGTTACGCCAGTAGCGCGAACAGCCCCGAACGGCACACACGATGATCGCGCACAAGCACGCGCTCGCCGCCGCGCTGCTGTGCGCGCTGGCCGGCCAGCTCGGAGCTGGAGCGAGTCTGCACTGCGCCATGAGGAGAGAGATCTCTCCGTGCACCTGCCGCCGAGAAGACGCCGGCACAGGAGCCATTTTAGTGGTCTGTCAGCGAATCAGTGCTTATGAAGAAATCGCACGAGCTCTGACAAACAAGTTCAGTCCTGAAACGAAAATTGGCCTGGACATCTCGTACTCCCAACTTCCGGATTTTTCTGAACACAGCATCAAAGAACTAGGCCTTTCAATAACAAGGCTCAAACTAAACTTCGACAATTTAAGGCAAGTCGATTAAGAAGTATTCTAAATCATCATTGGATCTAAGTTCGGTTCGATGTGCAGTTTTTGACTTTTTGTAACATGTGCGGTTGTGAATCTACGCAACGTCTACTTACCTATTGTGTGTAGGCTCTTTGTTGTGTAAAATAGCATTAAAAATTGTGTGTATTCACGATACAAACAATGTGTAAGTTGAATGAGAAAATAACAGGTCTATGATAAGAGGAGCGAACGCCGATGAGAATCGGCTGTTATCGAGAGAGTGGGCGGCACCCTTGCCAGGGCTGGCAGCTTGTCTGATACTTCATGCGACACGTACGCATCGGCTGTTGAGCAATAGCTACCACCAACATCGGTTAGTCCTTGGAAGACTTAGCTTTTTTCTTCCATGGACTGAACGTGATTATCCGTTAAAGTAGGTTTATTATTGTAATGCCCCTTATCAGCTTACCATTACTACAACCAATATAAACTCAAACATTAGAAAGAAGCATTGACACGAGCGGGTGTTCTGCAAACTTCACGAGGCTGCGATATTTTCTGTGGATTATTCCTGACAAAACGACAATTAAGTCGCCCGTGACCCATGAGCTCGACTCTTATTGACCACTCAATTGATCTTCACAGATTTTTCGGGTCATCTTAATTATTTATTTCTTTCTTGCCGTAAATTGTTTTCTTTTAAGTGGATATCAAAATCTTTTAACTAGGTACTGTTTGTGACCTTTGCTTCATGAGTAGATACATGCATATGAATATTTCATCTCAGTATATATGTATTTACTTCATTACTATTGGAAAGTAGATTTATCTAATGGATTATTTATTAATTCCATTAGTAACCTTTCGTTAGTGAACTCCAGATCGTGTGGGGATGGCATCTAGGAGACGTTGCTCGGGGTTATCTAAAGGTCGCTTCTAAAGCAGTAAAATTGAATGATATCATATTCGTCGTGTCGTATTTACTGTATTTACTCATTAATGGTGAACTAACAAATTACTATAGTCGGTGTTTATGCATTTCGACGTAGGTTAAGTATTTGAAATTATAAATATTTGAATATTATTCACTAAAACTCGTGCCAGAATAGCGGAATTGTGATTGTTTATGTTTATATTGTTTTTTTAGGACTTCAATTATTGTGATCACAAATGTTGATAAGTTTTTAGCAAAGTTACTTATATATTAATTCGAGTCTTCAATCTGAATTGTCACGCTTGGTTTTCTATCGTAAATAAGGTGCGATTAAAACATTCACAACAACAGTGACACAAGAAATATCGATTCGCAATGATGTTATTGTAACTCGCAAACAGTACAGTTTATTTTAAATGATAATTTCACTTCTTAATAGGAATTTGGACCTACCAACTTTCTAACATTTATTGATGAGTGATATTAGATAATGGTCTTCTTGTCTTGTTGTCTACACCAAGAGAAAGATCCATTTACTTATGTAAGAGCACGTGTCTAAAAATGCCACGAAACCGTTAGTGTGAAACATCGGTTCTTTTTTAACCGACTTTAAAAGGAGGTTCTAAATTCGATGGTTTGTTCTTCTTTCTGTTTCTTAAGCGATGTCTTCGGAAATTGAGAATTTTAAAATATCTTTTTTTCATCGGTCGTGTATACCTCATAGGTGGACCGAAAATTTACATTTATGTGTTCTCAATAATTTAAAATAAATAATATATAACAAAAGCCGTAAACATTGGTAAATTTTCAACCCCTTGGTGTTTGCTACATATTCGTCTTTGTGGTGGGACTTACTTGAATTACCTAAGATCATATTTTTTAGTAATGACTATGAATGTACCTATTTAGAGAAAATTACCAACAAGCCCATCAAAGAAATTCAACTGCTTGTTAGGTTTTTTATTTTATCAAACCCATAACATGTGGGAAGAGAAATAAAAATATATGTAGGTAGTAGGTTCCTTTAACTATGCACATTATGGTTGATTGTATTTATTATATTCAGGATCTCCATCAAAGGCTACACAATTCAAAAAAACCTTCCAAGTGCGAGTCGGACTCGCGCACCGAGGGTTCCGTACAAACCTGTAGGTAGTTATGTAACTAAAAATTAAGGGTTTTCGGAATTTTTCCTTTATATGTGCTACTAAACATTGCTTCATGGCAAATTTCAAGATTCTAGGTTGACTAGAAGTACCCTTTAGGTTTTGATTCCTTCGCGAGTAGTTGCGAGTTTGAAAAGTTTCGGCTTAAATTGCTATTTCTTTTGATTGCGTACAATAAAAGTTTGATTTTGTGACAGCTTAAAGGTATTATATACTTGAGTATTTGATATGAATTTCAATTTAATACCTCTACGCGTTTAGAGAAAAGAAGTAGTAACTTTCAAATTTTCAAAAATATTTTTTATTTATATAATGTAACTAAAAAATTACGGTTTTCGCAATTTTTCATAATCTGTACTATAAGACGTTACTTCGTACCAAATTTCAAGATTCTAAGTTCACGGGAAGTACCCTGTAGGTTTTGATTCCCGTGCGAGTTTCGAAAATTTGCGTCATAAACGGCTGTATCTTTTGATTGCTTTGGCTTAGAAGTTTGTTTTTTTCACAGCTCCAAGGGACAGTAGACTTGAGTATTAGATATAAATTTCAGTTTGATACCTCCACGCGTTTCTGAGAAAAACGATCTTGACAGACGGACGGACGGACGGACGGACGGATGGACGGACGGACGGACGGACAACGAAGTGATCCTATAACGGTTCCATTTTTTCCTTTTGAGGTACGGAACCCTAAAAACAGAGCCCTCGCACTTGCTCAGCTAGGTTAATAAGCCTAGATAACAACTTAAAACCTAAATAATTAGGTATACCCGAACATAAAATAGCTATGTGATATCTCAATATTTAGTACATGGAAAAGGAGGTGATAAAAAACTCTTATAAGTATCGCATACCGTCTTCGAAATTTTTGATTTAGAAATACTCCTATCTACTATAACCACAGATCACCAACCGAGTCCCTCTAAAGCAGTATAAGTATGTATATATATATGTCTCGGTGGTAAACTATTTTCGAACCATTTTAAAATTACTAGGTACACGTAGGTTTCCATTTTATTTTCACAGTTCTGGAAATAGGAAATAGGTCAGTTCATGCAAATCTAGTAATTTGCCACCCTGACAGTGCTTGTACTATGGCGCTCATTAAAATGCTTGTATTAAATGGGTGTTGTTGCATCATCTTCATAACAGATAGCTAAATCACCCTTAAGTCAACAATGTAATGTTCAGGCGCGAATGCAAGCGAATTCGCGCGCATTCCATGTTTTTTTCTTGTTTTATCGCAGAAGAAATTACGCATTACGTTGAGGATATAGTTCAAAGCGCTAACTCTGCTATAGTATAAATTGACCCTTACAGAAAATTTTCCAATGTTTGTGACAATAAATTTATATTTGCAGTCAAATATTTGGCAAATTCTCATATCGATGTTGATTGAACTATTTTTCAACTTTTGTGAACGTTGCATGAGTCTGACTCATACCTACTTCCGCTAGATTTCTAGGGCCCTGGAATTTCTTGGAATTTCTGGATTCTTGGGAAAATCCGACCTGTCTGAATAAGACAACATTACGAATTGTACATTTTCTGATACTAGGTTTTCCAGCCGTATCACTAGCAATGAATCCGTTGTCCACGTCCAAACATGTCATTAAAATTTGTCGTACCGACTGTGCAGGTCCTAAAGGATATTATTATATAATAATATATTTAATATGGCCCTTAAGACAATACCCCTCACTTTATAATGGGAGAAAAATATATATTATTATTTATCACTCCAATCATCTTATTTTACCTAGTTAATTAGGTACCTAAGATTTAAGTATTGAATAGTAAATAAAATTCCAAACGAGTAAAATATTTAAATGAATTTCTTAGGCTAGAACAAGTAGATTACAATGGTAATTTTATTCGATTTCACATTACAGTTAATTTTCGCATAGAAAGTGATTTATAAAGTAAAATATATTTAACATTATTGATTGAAACGTATATAGTTCGACTTGTGTGTTTATCTGCGTGTCTGTTTACGTGCATGTCGTTGAGCATTTTATGTTTTTCATTCTGGAAGCGATTCTCATCCTAATTATTTTTTAACCTTCTTCGTTTTTGTAACCATGGAGACTAATATGTTTGATTGGTATCAATCAAAGACACATTAAGGCGAAGTCCAATGATCGCCACACGGTCAATAAGAATTTCTCTAAGCAAATAATAAACAGTAAGGAGGAACTGTTAATATTTATTTTATCGGAGTTTAAGTAAATAAAACTACACATTTAAATCACCTTCTTCACGACAAAGACTCATTGACTATACATACACAAGACTAACCACACAGTACAGTTTGGAAAACTTTTATTATTTTTACGTTATACGTAAACATCCGTTTCTGGGTCACAGAAATTGTTAGAATCACGTTCAACTTTATCAATATTCCGATCCATATGGGATCTGAGTATATTTTTTTAAGATTATGTACATTCGCCCATGAATTAACTAATAGTCTAATATCATGAATCCGAATGTGTCTGTCCGTCGGTTAGGCTAAACCACTGAAACAATTTTGAGAAAACTTGGTATGAATTAAGCTTGGATCCAATTGGATTAATCTGCACATACATGCTTTTACCCCTTTATATACATACATGATATAATAATATTGGTAATGTAACAAAAACCTTTGAAAAAGTTTCTTTTTAAAATTGTCAGGCAAAACCATACCTTGTATAAACGAATCCTGAACGCGATAAACTCAAATCTACCGAACGGATTTTCATATGATTTTCAACAATAACCCATAAAGAAATTAAAAAAAAAACGTAAGTCCACGGATGTGTAGACGTAATTTTTTAAGAAGGACTTAAATAATAAGAAAATTTAAAAAATAAAATATAGCAAAAAAGTACATAAAACGTTTCTTCCGCACTTTACTTTTAACATATACTGGTAATTTTCTTGTTTTAATGAAATAAAAAAATATATAGAAATTCCGTACATGACGGTATGATATAATAATATAAAGTGTGTGCAATCACGTTTGGTTCGTCAGCCGAGCCTAGCGCTTCGTTTAATTGTGTATATGCTGGTCCCGTTTTGTAATTTAATTACCCTTTGGCCTAAGCGAGAACGTCAATTATGCATCGTTCGACTCAACAAGTAGCAATCTCCATGCCACGTATATAAGATGGTACTTAATCCTTTGATGTTATGTAACAGCACATTAAAATATGGATTTTAGAGGTTGAATAATAAGTATTTTTTTTATTTATGTAAAAAAGGTACGTCATTAAAATAATTTATTTTTACTCCAATTCTTTGTAAAGGATGTTTCCCAGTTACAGAAGGATGCCCAATATTTATTTAAAAGATGTTTTTTAATCAAATATTAGACAGAATGAATAGCTACATAGGTAAGTCCTGTATGTCCCTTCAAACTTTTTGAATGTTTGATACAACGAGCAAAATTATCGACGCAATTTTGTAAACATGTTATTTAAACCCAATTACACATAAAATACATGTTATCAAAATTAGTATCTTCATTTGTACTTGTTTAAATAAATTAATAAATGCGGACAACATCACATACATTGCTCTGAACCCCAAGTAAGTAGCTGAAGCACTTGTGTTATGGAATGAATGTTTAGAATGTAATATCCTTAATTTACACAACAAATATGATATAAACAACGTTTCGTCAAAAGTACAGACAATCATACAGCAGAGGCCTACAAATACTACATAACAAAGATAGATATGTAAATAAGCAGAATTACATAATATGACAAAGTTATATCTCATTGAGCCAGCGTCAATAGAGATAACTAATAGTAATTGCCAATCATTTGTGTCAAAAAGTGTGATGAACGTTGTGAATGCGGTGCAAGTCGCGCGTGGTCGTGGTGCGAGTGTCGGAGGGGTGGTCGCGCACAGCGGCGCGCAGTCCGCTGACCATGCGACCGTTTGGCGCCGCCCCTGCATTGATAACCCGGAACGTTGACCTCCTCACATTAATGTCTACTAAACTCGCGTCACTCGTATGCACTTAGGCCAGCGCGTAGGCCCAGCGCCTTTAAGTCTTCAGTCATGTTAAAAACCGAGGGTTAGCTCTTCAAATCTATAAAACAGCTCAAATTACATCTTTTTTAAATAAGGAATTAGGAAAAAAAACCCGGAAAAGTGTGATTCTGAATTGCGCACCGCAGAGGATTCCATAAAGGTTTTTCTGAACGTCATGGTTCGGTAAATCCGAAAAACAAACTAAACTTTACAGTTGATAAATTGTATATTTGTTCATCGATGTGTGACGGGGTCTAATTTCCAATTGCAAATATAAGTTTGTAAACGGAAATATTGTTAAATATCCTGATAGGTTGGGAAAACCAATCAGAAGTCGGTGGTTATTAAGTAACCACCGACTTCTGATTGGTTTTCCTGTAATCTTAAGTGAATTCCTAATGTTCTTCACTTAACTAGGAAAACCTAATATAATAATTATTATTATGAAAGTATGTATTTTCCACATTTTAGTTATGGAGATATGAGGCCTTCCATAACTACGTCAATTTTCTTGCAACAAGCACTTTCTTTTGATATATCTTATATGAAATACTGCTTTTACCCAAATGAATTACTTTCTCAAGAAAAGTTTCAGGCCTACGGGCGATCGTGGTGGCTGGCCATCTGTGCAGGCTGCAATACAAACAGAACGTTGCGCTATAGATTCATCAGCCTTGACTAGTCAAATGAAAATAAAAGTCACGTTTATGAGTAGGTACATGTAATTGTAGTATTGGATTTGCATATGAAAATGTTGCATCTGGCTCGTTGACTGCTACTGACACGATATCGCAGCAGTCATTGATCAGTAAGATGACAGATGGACGCTTTGATTCAGCTGTGGATCGATGTTGTTCAAGTGATAGAACTATTGTATCTGTAAACAATATTTGATACAATAAAGTCTTGTGCTCATCGAGTAAGATAAAAAGTTATATTTGTCTCAAGAATTATTTTTACCCTTCGGTTGACTGCGCTCGGTGTCGAGAACTGATAGGTTGGTAAATAGGGGATAACGTTTGTAAACTATATTTTATAAGTAGGTATGTTGAGCGAGAAAACAAAAAATATTTGTCTATTTCGTAACCGTAATTGTCACGTTATTATAGAACTTATAAAACATTACTATTAAGGTACTGCATCTAGCCCATCTGACACTCTTCGTGTATCATGTTGCATTACCGTGCCTTCTTATCCACAACACTGCAGAAATGCAAAAAATAACGTAAGTAGACATAATGAATAATAAAGAACAATATATCAACTACAGATAAACCTTATGTTTCTTTCGTTACTTAGTTATATAAAACTAAACAATAGTGAGTAAGTGATTTCGGTAGTCACAAAAGTTTGTCAAAGCAAGATTATTACATACTAGCTGTGCCTGCGACTTCGTTCGCGTGGATGACGAAACTTATCAATGAGTTTTTAACCGCAAAATTAAGTTTGTTTTTTATTGTTTATACTTTTCCGGGATAAAAACTACCCAGTGTGGTGCCCAGGATAATAAAGAATAATTATACCAATTTTCATCGTAATCGAACCGGTAGTTTTTGCGTGATACCTGAACAAACAGACAGACAGACAGACAAAAATATATTTTTTCATACTTTTGGGTTCGGTGTTGGTCTAGTAACACCCCCCGCCATTTATTTTTTTGACATTTTCAATGTACAGAATTTTCTCTTCTACAGATTTATTATAAGTATAGATGTTGGTCACAAGACTAGAAAAGAAGACGAGGCTGATAAGAAGTCTTATTCCCTTCGGGAAGTAGGTATTATCTTTGAAGCTGAGTCGAGGGGTTGACAGCCTTTTACCCCGCTGCGCCAAGCGGGAAGCAGTGGCGTAACTACAGGGTGGCAGGACTGGCAAAATGCCACGGGCCCCCGACCCAAGAGGGCCCCGGCCCAAGAGGCCGCGAGCTCAGTTATTTTTTTTTTAAGTTTATACCTGAGTATTTTATTCAGTGGCGTAGCGTGACTTGGTGGTGCCCCGCATACAAATTTGTTTTGGGGCCCTTATGAAGGGTAAAAAATTCTCACAAAAGAAAGAAAAAATTGCATAAAATTAAAAGAAATACTTATTTATCATAATTTAATTTTCTATTTGTCCCTTTTCAAAAAAAATTACAAGCAATTTTAATTAAATATGTAACACATCCTTGCCTTTTTTCGGCAAACTTATTTATTGTATCATTTATAGCTGATGAGGACTTTGGTTTTTCTTAAGTTTCTGCCTCAATGGACAATAGTCACAGGTCTGTCAGGTGTCCCATTAAAGTTCAAAATTATATATTTTTTATCAGTTTTATTTTATTCTTATTTACATTTTGTAAATTTTGGTTTACGCACGTCGGGAGCCCCATGGTCCATGGCCCCGTATAATTGTTACGGCAGATACGGCGGTAGCTATGCCCCTGATTTTATTTTCCCTGAAAACGTTCTGCTTAAAATCAAGTAAAGTGAGTCAACTAAAGACCATAACACAATTTCAAATTTGGTTATGCATTTCAACACATCCTAAACGATATTCATCATTTTAATCTTTGATTTTTCGTATTTGATTTAAAGAAATAAAGTAGGCACTTTGAAAGTAAAGTTGATTGTGAAAGTTAGATATTAAAATGTCTAGTTCCAGAAAATTGTTTTAAGTGGGAGCGAGAAACGAAAGAGAAAGATTCACAACGTAAGGAGGTTTTATAATAAAACAAAAGAAATATATTTCCCTCAAATTATACGCAACTACAATCAGTATATTATTAAGGGTAGAGTCGATTTGCTCGACTCATTCCTGGGAAAGTAAAAAATAAAAATGAGGACAAAGAAGTGGTATCTGGACTGTTTTACCATTTCCTCGATATAGCCCAAACATTTTTCTCTATTACTATCAGTTTTTTTTTCAGTTTTCCTATACGTCCCGTGTTCTAGACTAAAAATAAGATCTGATATGATTAAAAAAAGAACTGTAGTAGGTATAGGGATAAATACATGCTCTTGAAAATAAAATTGTTATTCGTATCGGAAAAATACTTTAGTAGTTTATTAAAATTTAACTAAGTACAACTTAAAAAATGTACTAATAGGGCCCCATCAAAAGAATTTGCCACGGGCCCCAGATGGTATAGTTACGCCACTGGCGGGAAGGATAATCTGTTTACATTCTTCTTCTTTTCAAATCAATGGTTATGGAATGTTAGATTTGTTCGATTTATTCTGCTATTAGGGGTTGAGAATAGCAGACGGAATAACTACAAAAATATCTGGAAAATGATACGGGAAAAGGCTTATTTGCGTGGGTCAAGCCACCAGGACAGCATATAGGAATTTTGAAGTGTTTCTTTGTAATACCACCGGTTTTTACCGGATTGTCAAGAAAGATTTATAATCTGAGAATAACTCTGTCCGTCCGTTACTCTAAAACCTTTTTTGGTAATAAACCATGAACCCCGGCAAGAAAATACGTTACTTTTTGTCGCAATCGAAATCAATGTGAGCGGAGCCGCAGGCGTTGGTTAGTTATAAATATCAACAAAGATTACATAGGTAGGTACATAATTACTTACCAAAAACATGACGATAGTATATATTTGTATATAAAGCGGGAAGCATGATAAAAATGAATGAGATAGATGAAATTACTATAATAAAAGCTAGAATAACGAAAAGGCACATGTAACATTAGGTTTTTAATAAATAATTAGTTAATGATATGGTTCTGTTTATTTATTGATGAAATTAAACTTAAAATATTTACAATAATAAAAAACTAAGCCTACACAAGAAATAAGAAGAATGATATTAATTATTTCTTTTTATTATTATTCCAGTGATTTGAAAGAAAGTATATTTACGAAATTGGACTTGGTGGACTACTTCAGTTTGGCGGACAATTCGTTAACTGAGATGCCGCGACATGTTTTGCAGCACCTGCCTCACGTGAAGACCCTTGATCTTTGCAGGAACAAAATCGTGAAACTCACGGAAGAAGACTTTAGAGTAAGAAAAAACCTCATTACTCCCACTCCCACCCACAAAATAATAATAGTAGCAGTCATTCATATTTTTATCTGTGTTTTATAAATAGAAACATTATGTGTATGCGATAGTCCCAAATGCAACAGCTTCTGTTAAACGAATTTGATAAGTGTATTTTTGTTTACTATGATTTTATTTCATACTGTTTTACACAGTCCGAGTAGATTTCTAGTTTGATAATAATTACATTACATATATAATTAATTTAATAAACGAGCAGACATGGTAAGACTATTAAATATAAAAATAGCGTATAAATACCTAGTGTTAATGTTTAATAAAATAATTTAAACAAAACACTGCAGAGATAAGCTTACTCACTTATCAAAAAATGTTTTAAAATTACGTATTGATTGAAACTAGTGACCATTTTTTTCTAGGACATACAGGAAGTTGAACATTTACTGGTAGCTGATAATCAAATATCAAAAATTGAGAGAGATGCCGTACCTAAAGCTTTGAAGCACGTTCATCTTGGAATTAACAAGCTAAGCTCTCTAAACGGAGCTCTAAGGGATTTGGATGATTTGGAATGGATATTTATCAATGCAAATAATTTGAAAACGATTGATAACGAATTGCCAGTCGTAAGTGTTTAATTTATTATAAAATATATTTAACTCTAATGAACCGAGTTAAATATCGGTGGTCAGGATATTTATAAAAAATAATATTTATTTAATTAAAATACAAGTTTATTCTAATGAATGTTCTACAAGACTAATTAATTTACAATAATAATTTAATAGCTAACTTATTGCTAAATATGCATAAACGATGACACGCGCAGGGCGCATCCGGTGCGTGGTCAGCAATCGATGGGTTGACGTACATCGGTCGATTGCTTAACTCCTCCCTCCCTAAGCTGGAAGCGCGACCCGCAGCTTCCCGTAGCGTCCTCGCTACGTTCGACGGCTGGCATCATTCTTGATTGATTCCATCGGTAGATTTTCCAGACAGCAATTCCCGCAAGGATCACGTACAGGGTGATTGTCGTCCAACTTGGAGTGGCCATTAAGATTTGCCAATCTATATTGCTGTCATCCTGGATATCTTCAGCTCGGTCCATCAACTCGTGGATGTTGTCTAATGCGATGTCTTCAAGTTGCAAGTTGTAGTGGATGTTATCTTCGGGGATGAATCTTATGCTTGGTAACGGGATCATTTCATCTACTGTGATAGTATTGCTGTTTGTTTTGAGGGTTCTGTTCAAGATGTCCAGCTGACAGTCATTGGTGATACTAATGAGATGAATACCGGATATCTTCTTGTATCCTGTCTTCGAACCACAGCGAGATCTCATGATTTCTTCCTGGTGTAGTATAACCAACCATTTGTTATCTTCTATCTTCTGAATCTTCCCCTGCTTGAAGTTCATACGTGCTCGGGTGCAGTTAGATGCCTGATGTTTAATGAGCGCCATGATACAATCATCAGATGAGTCGATGAGTTGCGTGTTGAGAGATTCGCAAAGTCGTGTATCTTGTGCGATACTCTTGCAGTTTCCTTCGAGGTAAGAGTACTCCTCGCTACTCAGTGCTAGGTATTTGGACTTAGGGATAATAGTCAAGTTTTGTTTGTCGGGAATGGAGTATATGTGGAGAAGATCATATTGGTTTGGATCAATTGAAGGGATGTCTAGGATGAATGTCAAAGTGTGTTCTGTGCTATAAGCTTTTACACTAATAGATTTTTCTATGGTATGAATATTTATAATATTAAGTTTGTCTACTGGATTAAATCGAGAGTGAGTTTTTTGAATATTTTTTAGTTCATTTAATAAACTATGTGGAGCTATGATACTAGGATGCATTACGCCTAGCTGAGCGAACGTCATCGCGTCTTCTAAAACTACGAGCTTATCTAAAAGAATCTGAAAACTAAAATCTATTTGTATGTATAAATCTAAAAAGTGCATACGATTTATCGCTAAGCTATTCCTAATAGTGGTATTTCTCAACAGATTACCTAGTTTCTTCTGATTTACACTTAAGATGGATACCTGTTTACTGAATTCATGTATAGCATTTTTGGCTAAGAAAAGAGATTGTTTTTCTAAATTATTAATTTTACCAACTGAATTACGTATACTTAATATTTCATTTTCAATTTTAACTGCGTCATCATAATCTAAATTACCAGTAATTGCTTTGATAACAGATCCTAACCCATTTATAATACCGCGTCTAACTCTAACATGTGGTGCAATAAACATAATTTTCTTACCTATTAAGTTTACACTAAGCTCTATTTGATCCTTATAAGTTCTATATATATCTTCGGTACCTAAAGTACTAGCCTCGGCTGTCTTAGTATTAGAATATAATCCTAATAATTGCAGAGTAACTTCATGTAAATATGAGACATTGTATACACAAGCCAAGCTAAAAGTATCAATTTGTTTAAGGACTTGCCCTTGTTTCAGCAAAAGTATCCCGTTTTCATTATTGACCGGGTTTATGGTCAAGTCGGCGGTTGCGTAGAGCACGCAGGCTCCTGCGATGAGGGTCCTGGAACAAGATGTGGTCGTCGTAGGAGTTTATAATGTACTCTAATTGACTTAGCGTTTGGGTGACTACCTATAATTTCTGCTATATTATTGGGGTGAAGATGTATAATTTTGTACGGACCTTTGAAAACCGGCTTGGTCTTGTCGTTGCGCGCTGTTTTGGCTACCTGTTTATAGACCATCTCACCTACCTTAAACGATATGTCTTCTGCTGCTTGGTTACGTTTTTCAATGATCTGCTCTTTGTTTTTCGACATATGTGCCGCCAAACATTCCTGCACGGCTTCAGCGTTACTACGATGCTTTATAACAAAATCCTGGTAGAATTCTTTAGGATAAAATAGTTCTAACGGGTTTCTAGAAGCTGTATGACCAAATAAAAGTTCTCGGGGTGTATAGCCTGTTACTGAGTGTATGGAGTTATTATAAGCAATTATAGCGTACTTCATAATTAACTGAATGGGATCTTCTTTATTAGTCATTCTTTGTATGCGGATTATTTCACCTATGGTCGAATGAAAGCGCTCTACCGGGGAATTGGAGTTCGGATTGTACGGCGTGGTGAAGTGTATGTGGATATCATGTGTTGCACATATTTCTTTTATGACGTCGTTATCAAACTTACTATCTGAATCGGTTGTAATTTTTAAAGGTAGACCTATTACTGAAAACACTTGTAATAATGCTTCAGCTATATGTATACTACTGGATGCATTTAAAGGAACCGCTTGAGCAAATTTAGAAAAATTATCTATGATTGTTAAGAATGTCGCCCCACCAGTGGAATACAGATCCATGAATAAATGTTCGAGAGGCTTTGTAGGAGTAGGTGTTAGAGCCAAAGAAGTTTTAAGAGGATTTCTCTCATATTTAGCTTTTAAGCATACGTCACATTGATTGATATATCTCTAAACGGAAAGAAGCATATTGGGCCAATGATAGTTTCTATGAAGCTGTTTGTGAGTTTCTTGTATACCGCGATGCATTGTTTTACCCTCGTGGTATTTTTTAATCAATTCTTCCTGTTCTGTTTTGTTTTCTACTAAAGTTACTCGAGAACTACATCTAATCAATTTTGGACCTCTATCATTGAAGATTGTTGCATGGACTCTAGAAAAGGCTAGATATAAATGTTCGTCATAGAAATAACAGTGAAATATACGACCAGCAATTGTATGCTCTTTTAAAAATTTTATAATTTCAGCTTCAGTGTTATTGACGGGAATAAAAACATCTTTAACTACCATTCGAGAATTAGTTGATCTATTTTCTACTCTATAAGTTAAACCTGGTGTTGATCTAATATGGAACTGTTTAAGTTGTCTATCAATAGCATCTGACAATATTGGGATACCGTTGTTTTCATTATCAGGCTGCGTATGATTTGTCGAGATTAGTTCGTCAGGATTCGTTGTCACTTCACTTGCTTGATCAGTAGTTCTGTTAGGATGTAGTTGTGCGTCACTATCAATCTCCGTGTCTTGTCTAGCATTGTCGTTATTGTTGGTAGTGTTGTCATTCTGTGCGTAATTTTCCGCATTTGCTTGTCTACGAGCATTGTCAAAAATCCTGTTTATAATTTCGTCATCGTCATTGTCATCGAAGTTAACTGCCAATGAGTCTACACTATTATGAAAAATTTTGACCCTAGATAGTGCATCAGCGTTGGTATTTTGTCTACCCTTTTTGTAAACTACCTTATAATCATATTCAGTTAATTTTAATCGCCATCTAGTTAACTTTGAGTTAGGGTCTTTTAAACTCATCAACCACGTTAAGGGTCGATGGTCTGTGTATATAATAAATTTGCGACCATATAAGTAGGGACGGAAGTATTTTATAGCCCATACTATTGCTAGTAATTCCTTCTCTATGGTGGAATACCGTATCTCGGTCTCCGATAATGTCCTAGATGCATATGCGACCGGTTTGTCCGATCCAACATTGCCTTGAGATAAGACAGCGCCTATAGCAAAATCTGAGGCATCTGTTGTAAGAATAAAAGGTTGTTCGAAATCTGGGTATTGGAGAATAGGTGCATTTGTTAATATTGTTTTGCATTTGTTTACTGCCTCTATGAATTCGTCAGTGTGTATTACTTTAGCGTTTTTCTTAAGTGAAGCTGTTAATGGTTTGGTCAATTTAGCAAAGTCTTTAATAAACTTGCGATAATAACCTACTAGGCCTAAAAACGACTTTATATCCTTTTGTGTACGAGGTATGGGGAAATTTAAGACAGCTTTGATTTTGTCCTTATTGGGCTTGAGGCCTTGGTCAGTTAGTTCATGTCCTAGAAAGTTGACTTGTTTTTGTAAGAACTCAGACTTATCTAATTGTATTTTGAGGTTGTGAATTTTGAATCTATCGAATACTTGCTTGAGTCTTTCAATATGTTCCTGTAATGACGTGGACACAATGATGACGTCATCAAGATACGTAAATACGTTATCTAACCCCCTTAGTATATGGTCCATTAGACGTTGAAAAGTACTAGGTGCATTTTTCAGACCAAATGGCATTCTCAGAAATTCATAGTGGCCTCTTTCTGTAGTGAATGCGGTCTTTTCTACATCGTTAGGGTGCATTTCTAATTGGTGATACCCACTAGCGAGATCAAGGGTAGTAAAATACTGTGCTCGTCCTAGTCTGTCAAGAATGTCATGTATGTTAGGAAGTGGATATTTGTCTTCAATAATTCGGTCGTTAAGGCGTCTATAGTCTATTACCAGTCTCCATTTAAGCTTTCCTGAAGCGTCTGGTTTCTTAGGCACTATGTGGACAGGGCATGACCATGGAGAAATGCTTTCTCTTATGATGCCTTGCTTTAAAAGATTATCGACTTGGTTCTGTATCTCTTTGCGCTGTTGAGGCGCTTGCCTATAACTCCTAACAAAAATCGGAGTGTCGTCAGTTAGTCTAAGCTCATGTTTTACTGTATGTGTAAAAGATAGTGGTATGTTATCAGAGTGAAAAATTTCCCTGTAATTATAACATAGTTTGGTAATTTCCCGCTTCTCTTCTTCGTTCATATGTCTTGTTCTGATTTTATCTAGGTTCCTACGAAGTTCATTGTCTATTTCAGTCTTGTCTTGTATGTCTAGTTGGTTAAGGTTACATGTCATTAAGTCTTGTGTCGAATTTTGTAATATTGGTTCAAGTGCTATTGATCGATTATTAACTATTATTTTCTTTTCATCTGTAGAATTAATAACTGATGTTTTAAATGTACCATTTTTAACAGTTACTACAGCTGCTGGTGACTTAAGTCCTTTGGACCAGCAGAAGTCGTCACAAATATATTGCCCATCAGCGTAGTTGGTTTTAACTACGATAAGTTTCTCACATTTAGGTTCGACCCTAATTTTCTTAACTGGATAATCTAACTGTATTGGTATCTCACACGTTGATGATTTTAATATTCTGTTTTTTAAATCTATGTTACATCCTAATTCCCGTAACAAATCAATGCCAATAATTCCTATATATCTATCGTCGAAATCGAAAACCAGAAACTTATGAAATTTATCTGAATTAAACTGTGGTGGTAAAGGTAAATACGCTACTTGTTCATGTTTTGTGGTCCCATGTGCTGTTTTAACTAAAAATGGTTGATACTCAACGCAATATTCAAAAATAGTATTATTTATAACCCTAGGTGATATCATACAGTTAGTAGCACCCGTGTCTAATAAAAACTTACCTTTAAACTCAGGTATGTCTATATAAGGCAGATGATCTTTGCCATGACTATTTAACTCTACCGTGTGCATTAACTGTGGTCCTCCTGCTCCCTGTCCTGGGAAAAATCCTGATGATAGGATTCAGTAGTAGGCATCTCCTGGTACATCGAATCGCCTTCGCAATATTGAACATTAAAACACTCACCTGGTTCATAGTATGGGTCATGCTGACCTGGATATTGTTCTTGTTCATTCGCAGCGTAGAAAAGCTCCTCACATTCAAACTGGGGTTTTTGAGGTTTATTAACAGATCTCATTGTTACATCTGATACCTTTTGTGGCGGGTTCACTTGTTGTTGTGGTACGTTCGGCTGTTGTCTAAAGTTAGACGAGTTTCTAAAATTTCCGGATCCACTAGGTTTAGAATTACCTGTTGGCCTATTTTTCCATGGCAACATGGATTGCACCCACTGCTGTCTCTGATCTGGGGTCCAATTGTTACGTTGGGGTACAAAATTTTGATTTACAAACCTTTGTTGAGGTGGTGCAGTATTGAACCTAAATGGTTGATTAGGCTGAGGTGTAGGTAAAGTAAGCTTTGGCGCTTCTTTTGGTTTGGCTTGCATATGGGGTGAATTAAAATTATTACTAAATCTATTATGCGCTAATCGGGCCTCCTCTTGTCTGGCGGTAACTATAGCCATCTCTAAGGTCACCGGATTCGAAATACGTACGCCTACTGATACTTGGAACTCTAAGTTGTTGACGTACTGGTCTATTACCATTTTTTCATAATAAGACTTGTCACTGTGCTTACCCACTGACTGTAAAGTGTCTAAAAGGTCTCTAAGGCGTTTGCCGAATGATTCAGAATCTTCGCTCTTATTACGGTGGATGCGAGTCAGCTCCTGCATTACCTGTATTTCATTACGTGGTTCGCCTAACCTACGTACTAAGGCGGTCTTAATATCCTGCCAAGTGTCTAGGGATTCCTCATAGGTGATAGCATCGATAGCGGTGCCACTAAGTCTGCTTTTTATGAGACAAATAAACGCCGGATTTGTTCTAGCTGTGGCGTCTAATAATAGCATGATATTTTCAACCTCTCTAATAAAAAAATTAAGTGTCTTTGGGTTACCATCATATTTGGGCATTAAATCCCTAATAAACTTTAGGTTAGCCATATCAGCACTACCCATCGACATTGCGAATGAAAAAAAACTAAATAAAATTTATTATATAAAACTTCGTTACTGCTTACCCCTAAACGTATGTATAGCGTTATAGTAATACTATCTACTATGTAAATTACAACGCTGTAATATGAATAATGTATGACTTAAACTGCAAAAACTGATCGCTGCTTATACCTTAATGAATAGCGTTATGATTTTAATAAACACTAGCTACACTTGGTCTTAACGCGTACTCTCGTAAAATAACGTTATGAAATTAAACACGTATTTAAATGAACTATGTGTATTACTGCCTACCTCGTAATATTATACGAGCGTGATTCTAATTATTGCAACAATAACTAAATACGTAATTCAATTGTTCGCTCGGCGAACTTGCTTACCGTCTCAATTCTATTGTTATTTTATTTTCTACTAAATTTAAATGATATATGTTAGTATACCTATATTATGTCTATCGCGATTATAGCATACAGACAAAACACACTACATGAATATAAGTATATACGACAGGAAATATAGCACAGGAAACTGAGTAAACGATTCGTACTTACCCCAGGAACCTCTGCATCTCCAGCCGGGCCTTGTAGAACAGCAGGTCTTCCAATTCTCCGGAACTCCCGCAGGCTGCCACCGACGTAGGTTCTTCAATATCGGAACGCGATGATAACGATTGATACCGTTCACTCTAACGGAAGAGTTTTATTCGAGATAGAGTGTCGCGATCCTACCGACTGCGCCAGTTAAATATCGGTGGTCAGGATATTTATAAAAAATAATATTTATTTAATTAAAATACAAGTTTATTCTAATGAATGTTCTACAAGACTAATTAATTTACAATAATAATTTAATAGCTAACTTATTGCTAAATATGCATAAACGATGACACGCGCAGGGCGCATCCGGTGCGTGGTCAGCAATCGATGGGTTGACGTACATCGGTCGATTGCTTAACTACCGTCTTGTATTTTTTTTCGGGGTGTAATGTTAATGGCTAAAAATATATCGTGGAAGAAGTCTAACTTTCACCGACTAAAAAGGCTAGTTCCAATTATCTCCCTTTTTTTCTCTGGTCGACTCCGTCGGGGAGTATCTAAGGTACCTAAAACGTTCTTAAATATGCATTTTAATTATACATGTACTTACTATACTTTTTCAGAAAGCCAAACGGATCGTGCTAATACATGCTGCTCACAATGACTTGCAAAATTTGCCAAAAGATTTAAAACAAATGCCTTCACTAGAATCTTTGTATTTCTACGGAAACAGCATCAAGTCATTGGATGGAGCGCTACAAAAATCTAGAAGACTAATGAGGATAGGATTGTCATTTAACAAAATTGAGAGCGTGAGTGTCACGGTGGCTCATTTACATTTTATAACACAGAAGAAACTTCTTATTAAACTTTTTTGTTTTGCAGTTAGCTGAAGATGAGTTTACTGAGGCAGAAAAACTTGCTGAGTTAGATATTGCCTACAATCAACTCAACTCGTTAAATGGATCTTTAAAAAGTTTAAAATCATTGAGATACTTAAATTTAACACATAATTTTATGACAGAATTCTCATTGCAAGAAATCAAAGGCTTGAAAAGATTGTCTGTAATTGACCTTTCTCACAACAGAATAAGTTTGATCACGGGAAATATGGAGGTAAGTTGGAATGTTAAGACAATAATATTAAAGAAAAAAAACACGACATGTCATATTTAATTATACATGTACGTACCTACCTACTTATTTTCTTATACAATTTATTTAGATTTCCTAATAGCAGCATCTAACCCATCTGTTGAATTCACAGAATTTAGTGGATGTTGAAACTCGAGTACTGGAGCTAAGGTTGGACCATAATCGCATCCTTAGTTTGGGCGGAGCTCTAATGGGATTACATGGCCTCTTACGGCTTAACTTAAGCAATAATCTTCTTCAACAAATATCACCGGATGATCTTATAGGTCTCGAAGATTTGAGAATGCTTGACGTGTCACACAACCATATCACAACACTAGAAGAAACTTCGAAGGTTTGTTTGAAAAATGGAAAATAACAGTGTACTTAGCTGTGAAGCTTTGCGAGCTCTTGCGATTTAATAATCACACTTGCAATATATTAAACCTAGCTGTTGCGAAAACTAGATATATTTGTGTGCTAAACATCCTAACATTAAAATATACCGTCTTTATTTCCAGACATTTTTGCCATCACTTGAGGAATTAATTGCCCACCATAATAACATCACTTTACTTGATAAGGATTTCCACGGATTACCTTCACTCTGTATAGCTGACTTGTCCTATAATAAAATTAAGACAGTTAATTACGACCTTGTATCAAAATCCCGATGTACCATTAATGGAGTGCCTAGTATATTGAAGATTTACCTTCAAGGTACGTACAGTTCTACATTTTGTATAGATGACAAATGCGTAGCAATAAGATACTTGATATATTATATTTTATTTTGTGTGGTGTAGGTAGGTATTGTTTAAATTACAGCAAAGCGATTTAATAATTTTTGATGAACTGCCTGAGTTATATTGCTCTAGCGAAATCTATTCTAGCAACAGTCCCTCTGACTATTAAATATTTGAACCTAGCTAACTTATCTTGTCTTTTAGCTGGCTTTCTAGAGGTAAATGCTATTCCAACCACGTATATATTCCTAGGATATTACATTACAGATAATCCTGTGCTATGCGACGATCGCCTGTACGAGCTGATCACGGTGCTAGAGAGTTTGAATGCAAGACTCAATGGAGCTTCAACTTGTGTGGCGACGCAGACAACTACGCCTGTATTAATGAGAGCGTTGAATGATGTAGTGCCGCCGCAAGACGATTCACCAGTCATTGTAGTAACTAAACTGAACGGTGGACTTCGAGCGGTATCTGAGAGCGCTGACCGCGAGGCCGCTTCGCCACAGATTCCTCAACTTATGTACCGCCGTGTCGGAGCGCTGTTCGGCCACATGTTACCTGAACGCGAAGGTGGACTGCCCGTGGTGGTCGAGCCACCCGTCACGTTGCCACCTGCCAATTCAAACGTGGTAGTGAAGTGGCCCGATGAACGAAGAGTAGAAGAAACACACCCGCTAGTCGATCAGCTACGACTTCGCGACTTAAACGCTTCGCCGCAGTGAGAGCAGCAGAACAGGGCGCCGCGCACGCCGATGACCTTAACAAAAATATACTGCCAATAAACTAGGCTAGGGCAGAGTGTCTTCTGAATCGGTCGGGCGCATGGAAATTTTGGTTTAGATAGGTATCATCCCATTCTGTTAGGTATGCGATGTAAGGAAGCTGCGTTAGGTACACCGACAGTGTATCTTATAAGTGATCCTATTTTGAATACGTCGAGTAAATGTGTAACTAGTAGTAACTTTAGTATGTAGCAAGTATTATCCGAATGGTAAAATTTCTACGTAGCAAAATGTAAAAGCGTGTGAATGAGTTAGTTGAAATGGGTAACATTTTATTTTATTAGTGTAGGTGTATAGTAAATCGACACCAATAAAATAAAGCATAAGCCGCCGCAGGAACCGCGTGAGTCTGACGGTCAGAGTTCAGAGTACTGCGTTCCGTGTTAAAATTAGCGTAGACTGCAAAAGGTGTAGAAATCGGATCTATCCAAGCATTTGACAATGATTGACTGACAATTTTTGGTCCCCGCCATTCAAATCGTAAAGGTTTACCTCGCAATAATTCTAATAACTTTTTAATGCAGGCATCGTGACATTTTCCACCTATTAAAAATCGAACTATAACAAATAGAGCGGTAAGGGAGACGTTCACTATGACCGCCACAGTCCGGCTGCTTTTAAATGTGTAGCATTCTAGGCCACTGCATAGGTTGTAGAGAACGTCCGCCCGGAACTCGGAACTCTGACTGCAGGACCGCGCGCAGTTGGTGCAGCGCTTATACTACCTTAGCACAGCATACCTATTCTTAATATCGTTCCTTTTCACAGTTGCAAAAAGAATATTTTTACATGAGCATAGTATGTGTAAGTATATTCATAATAACACTGGTTACAAAAGGTTTTTATATATTAATGTAATAGTAACATACAAATAAAATATACTGTATGTTTCTATAAAATTGTTTGTTCTGGAAATATAAACAGTAGACGTATCTACCTAAGTTGTTGAGTTTTACCAAAAAGTAAATATAATTAGATATTACGCTTTAAATTATTACACTATTTTGTAGCTTGGCACCCAAAAAACATAGGAAGAAACTGTGCGGAAAGTCAACCGCTGTGGCGTAAAATGGAACTAACATTATGATAACATTAAAAATAATTCTATAAATCGATTATGAAGACGGCATATAAAAACGTTATGTTCTATCAAAATTTTATAAATAGCCATATATTACAGTCGTATTATAATGACGAAACAGTGTTTATAATATAACAAATTAATAGGGTAATTAAACACAGCAGCGCCCTCAATCCCACGACAGTTCTCTTTCCGCACTGACTCAATCTACCCAAACTTGTTACCCTTATCACTCAGCTTTAAAATTTTAAATTATAATATTCCGTGTTGCCAGCCAAAGATCATGTCCTATCTACCACTTTTGATGACATTTATTTTGCTTTTAGTTAGTGTAGTGTGAGGAGGGACACACCCTGTATTCACTATTTTTTTACTGAGTGCCGAGCTTGCTACTTCGATATGCCAAATATAGTGAATTTAACTTCTAGTATACCAAATCACGATGCCCATTGTGACTATAAACTAGAGTAGTTGACTGTATTTATTTATTATTATGAGTAAGATCATAAGTGGGCATTGTTAGTATATTTTCGACTGTAGACGCTTTTCTTTTATTTACTAGATGTAAGCAGAAACCTGGTAAACCAGTGTAATTATTATTGTAGCTGTCGGTTTGTCTGAATGCGTGATAATGATGTAGAATTGTAGACGTTTAAATCAATCTTTTTAATAAGTTTGACAAAATTAACAGTAATTTCGTTGTACCATATAAGTAAAATATCGTTGGTTGTAGGTACATACAATTAAGTTTATCACACTTACAATTAAGATTGGTTTGGACTACTTAAGCTAATATTAGGTGACTTATTATTTATGTATCATTAAAATAAAAATGAGAGTAAAAATTGACAAAATATCTTCAACCAAAAGTAGAATACTTTATCAACATTAGATATTATTGAAACGGATTTTCGTATGGAACTGTACCTAAAATAACTTATGTAATTAACTGCTATACTTCGTTAAGAATGTTAAGATTAGATATTTGGTAGTTTAATTTAAAATGTCGATTAACAATTACTAATAAAAAATATAAAGTGCTAACCATTTTAAATTATTTATTTTGTACCTCTTAGCGTCCCACCCAAATTACCTACCTATTTAGTAAATTTAGCAATAGCGTAAAGGTGCGTATCCATTAGAGCAGCCTCAGGCTGAGCAGCCTCGACTTAAAGCAAACCGAGGCTGCTCACTCCGAGGCATAGGCTCGAGGCACGTTACGGATCAAGGTGAGGCATGTCGCCTCACCTTGATCCGAAACCAGTGTAAAGTGTAAAGCAAGAACACCAGAGCGATGACACCAGACGCGCGTAGAGTAGCTGCTGCTTTAATAGTCATTAACACTATAAAAAAAAAGATAATACAATAAAAAACTATACAAAAGAGGAAGCATCGATGGTGGATAAAAGAGTTATATCGCCATAGAATTCAGCATGGATGTGACCAATTGCTATTGGACTTAACGACCTGACTTAACGACCTGAGGCGACACGCCCGTCTCCACCAAGTGCACGGCTCGGAGTGAGGCTTCTTTGAGCGCGCCAAAAAAAACGACAAAGTATGGCCCTCATGGCGCGGCGTGCCTCAGGTTGAGGCAGCGTCTCCACTTGAGCGGCCTCGGGTCGAGCGGCTGCCTCGCCCTGAGTCTGCCTCAAATGGATACGTAGCTTAATAATTACAACAACACCTTGCCAAACTAATAAAATACAAATCTAGCTAAAGATTTTATGAGAAGGTAGAATCTTTAATGGATAGCATTAGTGATAAGTGATTAGCTTAGTTAGTGCGGCCAACTATACTGGGCGCACTGTATTAATATTTCAATAAAAATATACCATCGACTCTAAACGAAGAAGTGATAAGTAGTTAGGCATTACAATAAATATATAATTCTTAGATATTTAATAACTTTTAAAGGCAGGACCTACCTTCAAGTGAAGACTGACAATGCGAGGCCAGACGTAAATTTTTTATTTTAATCTACGGCTGAGCAGCTCGCCTTTTTATGAAATGGAGACGTTTCTTGATATTATTGTTTGCAAAAAATTACCATATGGTTTTTATCGAGCAATGAGCCTTCTCGAATCTCGATTCAATATTCGCGCTTTTTATCCTCATCCTCTATGGTTGGCATGCTTCTTTTGCCATAAGCACGCGGCTTTTGAGATGACAACAGAGAACAAATAACCTAACTTTAATAAGTTACGGAGGGTCCATAACTTATTAAAGTTAGGTGATTTTTGGTAGTTGGTTAATATTCTTTGTTATTATAATACATGTTTTTTTCATTTTCTGATTAAATTATATACAGAGAACTACATAATTTTATAATATCGCACATTGTATAACTTAACGAGAATGTCTAGAATTCTAGGATATCGATTACTTGTCTATTACTTTTAGTACACAAACCATTGCCTGAATATAGTCTATGAAAAAAAAAAACAGTTGACTTTGTATCTTGTTGCGTTGCGTTGTGCGAAATCTGCGATTGTCGTTCGAGATCGCTGCAAGTGTATTGTGTGCTCGCTTATCGGTGGCAAAAATTGTGCTAAATAGATTGGTTGATCAGCCTGCAAAATGTGTTCAGATGACACTTAATGTACTTTTAGTGCCTGTGGTTACGAGATGGTATTAATGCTAGACTTTCCATCGTTTCATTACACAATATCGTAATCGAAGTGTTTGTACCTACCTACATCAGAATGTCGACCGATCAGCAAACGTTTCCAGTCGAAGATTGCTACCCAGATTCCTTGTTTGACATGTGTATGGCACATATTGTAGAAAATCCGAATCTAATTTCTACCCTGGATCAAGAGAGCCGATGGCGTTCCCTGAAGGAAGATATTATATTGCCTGCTGAAATATGCGAGAAATATATTCACGCATATCAGGATAAATTCCGCATAAATGACAATATTGGAAACATATTCAGCGATAAGTTTCGCACCCGACTCAACCATATTAGATTGCGAAACTCCCGCATCACTGATAAAGGATTGAGCATCTTGATGGAACACAAGCCCTATGAGGTTGAACTGATTCAGTGTGAGTACCTATCACAGGCAGCCCTAGATCACATCAATGACAACAGTCAGAACTTACATTCACTGAGAATTGGTCCGGTGACCCATATTCTAGGACAGGATGAGGTGCTATACCGACAGCGGGGCTATGTCATCCATGCTCCAAAGTTGAGGAAACTCGTAATACACCGACGTGGGCTGAATATATTCCCATTGCTGTTACTGAAACCTCTGAAGAACCTGACGTACTTGGATTTGTCCGAGTGCACATCAGTGGGAACTATATGGACACTCAATGCACAGCTTAACTTGCGAGTGCTGATCCTGCACAGTGTGCATTGGAATAAAGATTTGATTCAGTGGGTTTCAACACTGCATACTTTGAGACACTTAGATATTTCACAGCCTAATGATAGGCATGGAAAGTATTTCAATCCGAACGAGATCTTGAGCAAGCTTGTAACTAACCTACCCGAGTTGGAGTCGTTGGATATATCCGGAACAAACTTGGCTGGAACAGGTGCAGCTGCAGTGTCTACTGTGAGCCAGGGCACCTCGGATAACATGGAAGTAGAAGTATGCTGTGACATCCCCGGCCTAGTAACCCGAGTCAATCGCCCTTTGGAGTTCCTTGGCCTGTATGCTACTCATCATGGAGCCTGCAAGAGGCATGATATCCCAGCTAAACGGGTAAGTCATATTATTTTTTCATAATATGTATGTTACTTTTCCTCAGTTCAACAATAGGAATGTGAAGAACTAAAAACAGTCAAGTCATCCAAAATATCTGGTTCTAATTCTGCAATAGATAATATATATAAATGTGTTTAGTACAATTACCAGAAAACATAAGTGTGATCATCAAACATCTGGTACAGGTGTGGTAAATGTATTATGCAAACACCTGTCATTAGTGAAGGACAGGATAAAAGTTCTTTAAATCTGATCAGCAAAGCTTGTGAGCTCTGCCATATTAACTCCATCATTTCCAGACAACAACTAAAATGAGTTCCGAGTCTTGAATCTTTTAATAGAATCCTAACTTAAAAGACTCAACTAGAAATTGACTATCCAATATTTGTCAATTAACTTTAAAATGCACAATCCAAACTTCTGTAGAATGATCAACAAGAACAAATACTGTAAACAAAACAGTATAACACTATAGATTAGAAATGTATCACAACAGAATAGAAATGGAACACAGTTTTTCTTATTTACCCTTGCAACCACACTAAGCCAATGATCTTACCTCTTGTTCATTGTCAGTCTTATTAGGGTCCTGCTGCTCAGATAATGCGGTTCTGACAGGTGATGGTCCACAGGAAGATATAACTTAAATGTAGCAAAGAATTTAGTGAAGAATTTACTAAACATAAATTACATATCACTTATTTGTCTTTTAATCAAATAATATCAATCAAAACTATTCAATATGGCAGTTTACAAAGAAAAATATAACACCATTTTTTATTTCTCCATACAAATCAAGACCAGCTGATATTATGTCAGGAAAGCATTCTCTCGACGGCCGAATCATAGGGATACTATATCTATAGATATATATGAGTACCAGTCTAGATACTTTATTGTTCCATTATAAATCTGTGTTTACTTATATGTCTTTCTTTACCTTTTGTCAGTGGTGTCTTAGAAAAACAAGGAATGTGTATTTACTCATACCTTAGAAAACATTTGCAGTAACCAGGCAGTCAAATTTAAAAACAGGTGCTTAGAAACTGGGCTACTGGGTAGGGTTCGGCAGGAAAGACAGACCAATCTAGGTCCTTATTTAAGTAAAAAAAAAATTATTTAAAACATGTTCAGTGATATTTTCATCTCTGGTCAGTTGTTTTAAAACTAAAAGATGGACACATACAATATTATTAGCATAAAGTCTTTCTTATATTCCGAGAGCCCACAACTGCCAGACCTTCGTCATTTTATAAAAGCTGAAAATTTCTCAGTGTATGTCCCCTATACAGGTGAGAACGACCAGCGACTATAAAGTTTGGGTTGTGGTTACTTGGGCAGCTATCAGGTAGTAAAAGTGTATAAAATAGTACCTAACTTTCGTCATAGTATAAGAACTAAATTTTATATGTTACTTGGGGACCTATAAAAAGACGTTACGTCAATAGCCGGACAGTTTGAATGGTTTTTACATCTTGCCAGACACATTGAAAGTCTGCTGTACCTATGTGCTATTTTTTCTTCAGAAAAGAAAAATTAAAACCATACAATACCTTAAATAAAATAATCCTGAGTACCAAGAAGCTTTCAAGAAAGAGGGGTCTTGGTATGGTTAGAAATGGTGACCCATCTACGGACCAACCGCGGCGAGCGTGGCTTAACCTGTATTATCGGTCTAACCGTATGGCGTAAACTTAGTCACAAGCCCCTCTAATTAATCTTATTATTTTTAACTAGCTGTGCCCCGCGGTTTCACCCGCGTGAATACCTAGGTTTCGTTTCCGATGTCTATATAGTTACCTATTCGGGGCGTTCGTTTTACTGGGGATGAGGTATTGATCACTTTGTGAGTGTTTGCACTGCTGTTTGTTCTCACATTGCTTGAGGCGTATTCTAGCTGGAGGCGTATTAGTAATGTCTCGCCAACTTAGTCCTGTAAAGCAGTAAAAGCCTCCACAAGGCTAACTAGCTCTCCACAAAAAAAAATGCTTTACAATGTTGTATTAAACAAAACCTACATTTCTAAAGGTGCTTTATTAGGAATGGAATAGAATCCAGGTCTACAAATAATATACTGAAAAATGTTTGAAAAATTTGTATAGGTAATTAGTTTTTATAATACACATTTTAGCCGCTTTTAATTTATAGGCGCTGCTCAAACATGTGTCTTGTTAATATTTTGTTTACATATAATCAATAAGAAACCTGACAATCCCTGCATAGATAGTTATACTTTTTGCGTCCGGTTGCCTCCATTTGTCATATATACCGATAGCTAATCAAAAGTATTCGGTGGCGGCAACTGAAAACTGAAAGTTGACGTCAGTGTCCGTCAGTGTCATAGCGTTATAGGAATTTTCTAGCCAGTCTAGACTACCCCCCGGTTTCTACAAGGCTGATCAATTTAATCTATTGTGTGATCGGTTGACCAAAAGAATGACAATAGCATAGACGAACTAGTCCCTACTCTAACTGACAGAGATATTGTCACTATATCTGTAGGTTCAAATGATAAAAATCCTTCCAAATTGTTTTCGGAATTATGTATAACTTTAAGTAAGCTAAAAGTATGTAAACAGGTATATTTGTTAAAAGTCCAATACAATGGATTTCTAAGTGAGTACCTTATAAGGTACTCACTTAGAAATCAATATCTTCACATTATTACCTATTTATAAATAATAATGTGAAGATATTACTATACAAAATGTGTATTATACAAAACTATAAAAACTGTAAAATTATAGAACTTAATGAAAAGCCTGCTTAAAAAAAATATGTACTATTGGGGTAAAAAATAAAACTACATACAATCATTTTGCTTTAAATTAAATTTAGAAATATATTGTTTGCAGTATGGCATTCAGTTTTAAGGCAACATTAAAAAAATTGTCTTTAATTCACAAACGCGACCAAACGGCAAAAAAATATCACTTAAAACCTCATTATCATTTTAAACTACTATAAACCTATTAATATTAAAACACTCAAACAAACGAAACACTAACCCCGGATCAGTTAACCACAAATCTAAATTCTATTTCACCTACGCTACAAAACCTACGTAGGTAACGTGAATAACTTTAGAATACTATTCCAAAATACACAAAGTTTTAAAAATAAACGTGATTTACTAGATTTCATAATAAGCGAATATAATATGCAAGCACTTTGCTTGACAGAAACATGGATAACTGATACAAAGAGAGACCTACTGAGTATAACAGGATTTAACTTAACAGCAACGTATTGCCGCAAAACTCGCGAAGGCGGCGGGGTAGCACTATTTTTAAAAGATAATATAGAATTTAATGAACGACAAGAATACACCGATATGAGTAGAGTATATCTTTGAAACTTGTGCTGTGGAATTAACAAAAATGAATCTTTTAATTATTGTTATTTATAGGCCACAAAAAAAAAGAAACAGAAATATTTGAAAGAAACAATTACGGCACTTAGCATGGGGTTAGAGAGTTGATTGACTAATTTAGTGTTGATCAGCGCTTCTGAAACCGGCGTAGGGCCTGGACCCATGTCTACGGAGCGGCGCCGTTTGCCGTGCAACGGCACGGCGCCGCCGCCGCGCCGCCCGGCTGACGGCGCGGCGCCGTGCCGCACCACGGCGCGCCGTGGTCCGGCAAGGCGCCGTACCGGCGCGTGCTCACTATTGTGTTGTCAGTTGCATAGTGCGCACGTGGTAATTTTTTGTTTAAAATGGCTGATGCTTTATTATATTATTTAATGAAATTAAATATATATATTAAAAATGTATACATAATAATATATATATATATTTAATAAATAATTAAGTAAATTAAATTAATAAATAATTTAATTTAAGAATTAATTTGAATTTAATTTAATTAATTATTATTATTTTTTAATTTAATATAATATAATTTATACATATAATTTAATTTAATTACATGTATAAATATAAATATATATTTTTAATATTTAATTTAATTAATTTAATGTAATAAAGCATCAGCCATTTTAAACAAAAAATTACCACGTACGCACTATGCAACTGACAACACAATAGTGAGCACGCGCCGGTACGGCGCCGTGCCGCACCACGGCGCCGCGCCGGCGCCGTGCCGTTGCACGGCAAACGGCGCCGCACCGTAGACATGGGTCCAAGCCCGTAGGTAGTTTAACTATTAGTCAAAAAAAATAGTAAAATTCAAACAAAGCATCAGTGAAGTTACTTTTATTTGACCATTTAGGTACAGTAAGTACCTTTAATCAACTACGCAATTAAAACCATATTTTTTTTGAAATTTTATTTTGCTTCGTTTTTGTGCGGTGCTTCCCTTGCCACCATGTCTCACCTGCGCGGGAACGCATCTCTCGAAACAGTGTGGGCGCCTGGTGTATATCGCAGCCCAGGTTTGCATTTTGAAATAGGATTGTTTTTGTTTTCGTGCTCTCGAAAACTGCCGAAGTACTAATATCACCGACATGGCTTTGAGAATGTGCTAGTTTAAGTGGCAATGGGCAGGCCACATCGCTCGATGAACCAATAACCCATGAGCAACAAAGGTTCTTGGGTGTCGACCACGAACCGTCAGACGCAGCATTGGTAGGCCTCCCACCATGTCTACCGACGGCTTTCGGTAACCGGAGGATGCGAGTGGGAAATTGTCATTCAATATTGACCGTTTTTTTAATTAATTGTACACCATTGGAAAGAAAATCATGAATAGAATTCGCTCAAAATGATCAATGACTTGCACTTGTCTTTTTTCCGTATTAAACCGTACTACAAGGTAACGAATTGTTGCCAAATTTTCAGGGCTAATTTAGATTAAATGTGAGATTTGCAGTAGTCATTATGATTAGTTGAAGAATCACAGTTGTGTAGAATACAGTCACACATGACATTATCTTATATATAAAATTCTCGTGTCACAATGTTAGTTACCATACCTACTCCTCCGAAACGGCTTGGCCGATTTTTATGAAATTTTATATGCATATTCAGTAGGTCTGAGAATCGGCCACTATCTATTTTTCATACCCCTAAGTGGTAGTAGGTAGGTAGTAGGCAGGTGCTAGGTAGAAAAAATTGCATTGCAACGCATGCCGGGTACAGCTAGTAGAAACTATAAGACTAATTTTGATGAAGTTTTGCTGGGGCATGGCTATACTAATATATCTTATGTTTAAATTAAAAACTTGTCAATTTTTAATTGCTACTTATTGTGTTCATTTTATACGGCTGTCTTTACGGCCTCAATATAAAATTCATCTAAAGAGCTCAGTACTTATTTCTCCCAGTTTTTGGTTTTATACATAACCTATAGCGCAATGGTCATTTGGAGTTTGTACAGAGAGGGATGGAGCCCATACAAAATCGGCTACAGAAAATTATTTTTTAATGTATTTTCCTTACGCAACCATCCAAACTATAAAAAAATAAATAAGCCCCGTCGAGCATGAAACCCTAGCAAAGTAGAGAAATAGTTGTTAAAATGATGTTGAAATATAATAACTTTAAAAAAGCCCTTTGAACTAAATCAAAACTTTCCTATTCTTTACGAAAGTAAAGTTATACCTTGTGGACTTGTTTACGCAATGCCTTACTTTACAAGTTGGTGGAAACGACACAAAAGGCCCTTCTAATTAATTTCGAAATGTTTTTCGATAAGTTTCTTATATAACTCAAATATTATACAAAACACTCATCGAAAAACATTTCGAAATTAATTACAAGGGCCTTTATATTTATCGGGGATCGATATTATTTAAAGCAATTATCTACCTATATCCGCATTTCTATGTTAACTTACAAAATAGTTATTATAAATATGCAAATGTACTGCTTGTACTAATTGTAAGATGGTAAAGTATGTTACATATTGTACAACAATAGGTACTTTTTTTATTTTTTTTATTTTTACTAATGTGCAATTTAGATTTCGTAAATCTGAAAAAATGTGTAAGGACTTAACTTAAAATAAAGTTTGTCCCTATTGGTAAAAAATTAAGAAGATTCCAGTAAAAGAAAATACAATCTGCTTCATGATTTGTTCTGTTTGTTGCTTGGTTTATGTTAGCTTCTGGAAATAACTTAAATATAGCAAAGTGTTAGTTTGTCTCGCCCACGATACGGGTACGGGTACTTATCTAGAGCGTGTAGGACATGCTCCAGCCAGCTTTGTTTGTTCCTTCGAATTGACCTGGATTCAGACGGTGGATTATCAAGTATATTACTGCATCTTGGGGGAAGTCCATTTTCAACAAGTGAACCTGGCCGAAGTATTAGTAGGGTTGCCAAGGCTAAAACCGAAAAGCTGGTACAGACCGGTCACTAATAACCTACACGGTGTGACGCCTAAAGATATGTGCTTTTCTCGCATTAAATTAAATCTTCTTTTTACCCGACTGCCAAGAAGGGTTATGTTTTTCGCGCGTATCTTGTATGTATGTATGTATGTATGTGTGTAATATTCTTTATTACCTCATATCTTCGAAACGGCCGAATGGATTTCGAAACATAATTGACTGTAACAGTCGGGACCCATTAAATAAGCTAGACTAAAATCATTCACGTCCCGGCCCGGGTCCCGACTGTGACAGTCAATTATGTTTCTCATTACTTAGATTGATAGTGTATTGATTATTAAATTTTTGTACTAATATCATTGCCATCTACACTTCTAGACTTATTGAACTTGTTTTTTACTTTTCAATTTTTATTTAAAGTGTTTTTTATGCAGTCGGGTTTTTTTGATAGAGTCTTTATGCGTGGAAAACTTCGTCATTCCTTTCTCCTTCATAAAGCTCCACCCACCAACCCACCCACCAACCCACTCTAAACAAAGACCTCTGTTCCCTCTAGATTTTCCTATGCACTTTTCTCTTCAGTGCTTGCTTTTGTCCCGACGTTTCCTCCATCCTTTATAATATCGTTCTATCGTACTTATATAATATTGTGCTCATGGCTTATAATATTAACTTAAAATGTTTGATCAAAAAAAGAAAAAAGAAAAAGAATTTTCCATTTGGAAGAATGAAAATATAAATAGAATCTTATATCGATTTTTATATGTAAATAAATGTACTTGTTTGGTTCAGTCTTTGAGTCTGTATTACTTACTGTATTTATGTTAAAAAAACATCTAAGTCAATTACCCGACATGAAATATTTTTTGTCAAAATTGGAAATATTTGGTGAAGCTTTAGGAAACTTAAAATAATATTTTTTCTATCTAGAGCTTGTATAGTTAAACAACGCTATGTTTCAGGTGAAAACGTTTTGCTAATTAAAAATATCGGTCTATTTTGTAATTAACTTTTATTACTATAAGGCGAAATAGTACATTTGAGTCGGCGTTATGTTGCTATTTTCTGGACAAACGAATATTACCAAAGCCGACCGCCTACCTGTATCGATTAAATTGCAGCTTCAGTTGTACTCGGCTAAGAGCACGCATGCGCAGGGGCCCCGCCTCTCGCGCGGGTGGGTACATGCAGCTTGTTGCGCCCAGCCAGATTAATTGGGTATCGATCGGTCTAGAACTTTCTGCCGCCGGGATGAGTTTATAATGCAAATTTATATCCGCCATCGTGTAGGTACGGGCTGTTTAAATTGGATACGATCGCGGGACAATTCAAAACATTATTTAGAATGGAAGGCCGTAGAAACCAATACAATTGCTATTCAACTTGTTTTTTTCTAACAATGTAAATACCTAATATCATTATTATAATGTTGGTTGTGTTAGTACAAAGGATCCAAAATATTAGACCATTAATAAATACAATGAGATTCTATTGCGGTATCCGTTCGTAACAAGCCGAATTCTGAAGTAAATTAAGTAGACAGTTTGTTAATCTTATTAATGTGAAGCGTAATAAAATATCTTTTTTAAATCTTTTGCCATAATATGACATACAGTAATTGGGTGTTTATAACATACACTGATGGATATTTCTTATTATAAAGACGGTTTAAGGTATAAAAATAGTAGTGAAAGTACTAAAACAAGTTAACAACAAAACGACACGGGGTTTCCTCTATTTAGGTAGTGTCGGCCGTCGCGCCACCCGGGCAGACATATTAAGATTTTCCCCTTAGGTGTTATAGCTGATTAATTACCATTTAGGGACTCCTAGAGAGCATCAGAAAGTTAGGAAGATATACTTTCCTTAAAGCTGATTTAGTAAAATTTATTTATTTTTATTTATTTATTTATAATAACCAACTTGAATTAACAGCTTAAAACCACACACACAAGTTATAGGTCTGTACAAAAAAACATAACTACTTAAAAAGAACAAATTAGACATACTGACAAGCACAATTATAAATACAAACAGAAAAAATAGAAATAATATAAAAATGTAAACAATTATATGTACAAATAAAAATAAAAACAACAATTTTATTGCAAAGCTTAATACAAGTTAACAATTAATTAAAAGGTATTGTACTAGGGGTAACAATAGACTCTAGGTAACGAGTAGCAGTGTGTAAAATGTAGTTATGCGGTCTAAACATGTATCAGGCCTAACTACAATACAACTAACTACAATACAGGCAGGAACTGCTTGCCTGCTATTAGCCTGAAGTATTGCCATTAAGGGACCGTATGTGCTAGGTATATGTTGAACATTTTGTATTTTGTGGATTATATAATCATCAAGTTGTTATGTTGTATAATGCGTTCTTGAATACTACCACTTCAGCGGTATCTACAATTATAATTATAGGTATTTAAGACTCGAATCATATTTATGTCATTTACTTAAAATGTAATACTTAGTTACTACTTGTAGAGTAGGTTTTCCGGGGATTTACCTAAATACATATCATTCTGTTTGTACATAATATATAATAACTCCTTACAATCTAAAAAGAAATACAAGGGTTTTAATATTAATTTATTTTGTTTAGATAACTGGCGACGCTAACGAGGAGCAGATCCTAACTGCAGCCTGCGCTTACATGGACAGGCCGGCGATGCTGACCCGCGTCCTCAACGATCTGTATTACTTATTCCGCTACGAGAACAATTCGTACGTGGGCCGCGCTCTCCGCGTCGTGCTTGATGCGATGAATAAGCATCTAACTGAGAAGCATATTCAAATTTCTGGCAGGTACGTAAACTAGATAATATCAACACTAATTGAAATGAGTATCGCAATGAAAAGCTAAAAAAAAGTACTTTCGCCAAAATTTAGCTTTATAGAAATAAAAGTTACATGATAAGTAAATTTTATTCTGGATGTAGACAGTATTTCAAATATTTTCAAGACAAGTATTATTTAATAGTGTGGGAGCTATACAAGTTTATATAATTTAAAAAAAAAAAACATAAATTTAATTAGGTGTTATTTGTGCAATTATTAGGTAACGAAAAAGTTTAATATGCAGCAGAATTATAACTAAAATAGATGTCTGACGGACAGAGAGCCAGCGACGTTCCGACCTTTTTCATTCCATAAAATTTATATATTTCATTCTTAATTTTCCTCCGTGTGTACCCCACTCCTAATGTAGATAAGAACGACTCAGTAAATGGTCCGTGGTGGCTTTGGCAGTTATTAGGCAACAAAGGCGCGTAAAATTGCACCTCAAATTCTTTATAGAATAAACGTCAGTTTTTGTAGTTGAGTAATAGGTTATTACATTATTACTAAACATGGAGTAGTACTAGTAGCCACGTCGGCGCGTTGTATATTTACTTCGCCCTGGATGGCAGTCGCTCGAAACCAAAATTAATAATTATTTATCTCGATGCTGTGATTAATATATTAAGGATGCAATTTCTCAATGCCACCAGAAGGGCAAGTAGATAGATTGAGTATAATTTTCCATCTTTAGTTTTAAGAGTAAAATTATACTCAATTATTCATTTTTGTAAGGAAACAAAACTGCATATCAAGTTTTTTACAAATTCGCTTGCTACACCCGGTAATCAATAATATAAAGATCATTTAATTTTACTAAGTACGATAAATGAAGTCCCCAAAAACAGTGGAACTGTTTTTGTTAAATAAATAAATGATTTCTGCATACTGAGTACAAATATTTACAGTATTACGCTCTAATTACACCATTTTGGTTAAGTTACCCCATACTAACAAGTTTTATGCACTTTTAGTGCCACTCTGTTCTACATAGTAAAGGGGAAGGAAAGGGAAAATATTGGCGTCAAATTGAAGAGGCAAATAATCAGAGCGCTGTTGGATGGCATGGAGACCCACGTCGGCGACGAGACTATGATGAGGAACGGCTGCCTCACGCTGTGCCAATTGAAGATCCCTAACGACGTGGTAATATATCATACTAATAAACAAAGACCAGAAAAATATGGTAGACAGTGAATACGCGAAAAAATTCTTCGAAAATTCCTGAGGTCGCTAATAAGATGAGGTTAAATTGAAAAAAAAAACGCATGCATTTTTGTTTAAAACCTCTCAGTTATCCTCAATTTTTATTTACCCAAATGTTCGGCGCCTTTGTTTTGAATTCTAGGCATGCTAGATCTATATTTTCTGATCTTTGTTTTTCCTATCTGTTCTTTAATCGAGTCGCTGAAAGATTTCATTCCCGACAAATGTTGGTTGATCTTGTGGGGAAAATAAATAACCCTGCCTTATTTTGATTACAATAAAAAATATAGGAAAACAATCTTAGGTTTTGAGCTTTTAAATGTATTTTCAGTTGTTCGAGTACCGGCGTGTGGTACAGCTTCTTTTAAATGGGGTAACTGATGTCAATTCGGAGGGCTTCGTACAGCGCATCGCTATTTACTTGCTGAACTCACTGGCCTGCCAGGTCGACGGCAGCCAGAAGAAGTTCCTCGGCAACCAAGGAGCCGTTGGCGTAAGTTTAACATTTATACTATGAATCATCCTAGGAATCGTGTATCGACTTGTATAATTTGAACGCTTTTTAATTAAAACTATTTTAGTATACTGTGTTAGAACTAAGACTTAAGGTTAAGGTATTTGTCCCATCACCGACGATTAACGAGAAGCGAATAGATACAAGATGGCGGGCAGCGAGCAGCGAATGCATTTCCGATAGTTTTGTCGTTGGGCTACTAGCGAGTGTGTGATTACGACGGGCGATGCTCAAACTTTCTACTTTTTTTTCAGAACTGCCACAACGTTATTGTTAAAATCCCATTAAACTTGTTTGCTAGTCGTTTAAAAAAGGGCGGGCAGATTTTTATTAACTCATATTTTTAGGGCATGCTTTAAATAAAACTAAAATTAAAAAACACAGATATAAATTCTACTGATTTTGAGTGACGTGTAAATTGAAAGGCGGCTATGAAATTCTTATTTCTAGATGGTCATAAAACAAAAGGACTAGGCAACAAGTATAAAATGCATTCGGTCGAGCAGTTAGAATCAATTGCAGGAAATGCTACTTTGAGAGCTTTTGACGGCGAGTTAACACCACGCAAGTACTTTTATATCCTCGTAAAACAGATTTATGTTCTGAAGTCAATGATTAAAGGGGTTGAAACAATTTATTTTTCGTGCATTTTGCAGCTTTTTTTATTCGTAGGGTATGTATGTAAGTTTGTTTATTTGTTTAGATTAAATCTGGCATACTGTAGAACCCGACTTAGATACCACGAAATTAATTATGCTTGCGGAAATAGACAAGTCATTTCTACCTTTGACACTTCATAACATTTTGTGCATTAGCGAATTTACTTTATGTTCGAGATTGCATTTCCAACAGTCTGCTATCTGTAGTATACCTAAGTTAGTATAAGTTGAGTTTCGAAATCTGGGGAGTTGCGCTGTGCTGCACTGCGCTGCTGGTATTGATTTATGCAACTCATCGCCCGCCCCCGCGCCCCGCGCCCTGTGCCCTCCGCCCTCCGCAACTGCGAATACTACCAAAGCTTGACTGACATAGTTCACACGATGTATCGGCTCAATTTAAAGGCACGGATATCGACCGATGCATAATAAACTATGAGTTCTATAACACCTGCAGCAACACTAATAGCACTTTAATTGTAACTCGCTGAATAATTTAAAAGCTGGCGGTTACGACGCAAGGACGCAACTTAGAAGCAGTTTTCAGTTTTCACTATTCCTTAGTATTTCGAACTTCATTTTCATCTACATACAGACTTATATGGCCATATGAGTACTACAAAAACTATTTTTCAATAAGAGATACGGAAAAATTTCAGGCCAGGAAGAGCTTTTCACAAATCTATTTTACGATGTACCTGCAATTTCCGTAAAAAGGGGTACTTGTGTTTGTTTTTGTTTCACTTATTTTCTCATTCGTCGCTTGCTGGGCATATATTATGTTTTATTTGAGTATTATGTACTTCAGTTTTTAAACTTACAATTAACTAACCAATGCGACTTACATTTACTTCAAAATTTTAGGTACCTACCGTTTTAGTTACTTTTTATTTGCGTTTGCTATTTTTGTTTCTTTTACTTTTGCGAATTTGATTTTTTGTTGCCCCATGCCTTGTTTGGGGATGAAGTTGTGATGAAAAATGATGTTTGGGAATGTTTTGGGATTTGTTTTATCGTTTTCATGTTTTTCAGCATTCTCATTATTCAAACCATTTAACTTGTGAACGAATAATCATCAATAGTACCTAATCCGATTTTTTACGATCGTTACAAATAAAGTGGCACATTTCATATATTCAAAATAAAATGAAATAAAATTTGAAACACCTATTGACCTTTTTTTTAACTCCTTCAACTATTTTAAACCAGTCTTCAAACTTGCTTGGATCTTCATTGTGATCTTTTCTGAAGTATCACTTTATACTTAAGTTTCGATGGCTCTGCAGCCGCTCTTCCCTCGTCTTAGTTAAATGTTTCTTGAATTATACATATTTTTTAATTATTTTATACAGTAAAGAACTCGGCGTACTGTAATAGATGAAGCCTTAAGTAAAGACCTATGGAAACAGAACAACATTAAGTTCAATAAAAAATTACAAGTTTCGAGTTGAAATAGATGTTGGAAATGGTTTTCTCTCGATTTACCGTATTTCGGACTGAAAAATAATTTATGTAATACTTTTTATATCAGATTGGGATTACGATTTGTTATAAGATGGCGACGACTCTGAGACATGTTTATTTAAATACAATAATGTCTAAATGATAAATTATATATAAAAACATTAAGAGTATTTATTTGATTATTAAGAAGTCAATTAGCACTGTGTTTGTGTTCTATACATTAGGGTTTTTTTTTTGTTATGGCTCCTAGGCATGATTTTGATGCGCCTTGGCGCTCGCTTAGTTAGTAGAACTATTATATGCTAACCAAGCAAAGCTGTCACAATAGTTATACCTGTAGTAAAGTTTCTTTAAAGAATCTAAATAATCCTACGGGAATCTCTCTGCTTATGTGCAATTCCTAGTAAGAAATAAAGTACATACACGCCAACAAAGAAAGCCCAAGTGACTTATGTATTAGGTACGTATGCACGGATATCGACCGATGCATAATAAACTATGAGTTCTATAACACCTGCTGCAACACTAATAGCACTTTAATTGTAACTCGCTGAATAATTTAAAAGCTGGCGGTTACGACGCAAATTAGAAGCAGACTATTCCTTAGTATTTGTATGTAGGAATAATCTGATGTAGGCCATATGAGTACTACAAAAACTATTTTTCAATAAGAGATACGGCAAAATATACGGCCAGGAAGAGCTTTTCACAAATCTATTTTACGATGTACCTGCAATTGCCGTAAAAAGGGGTACAATGTTTTTGCTTCACTTATTTTCTCATTCGTCGCTTGCTGGGCATATATTATGTTTTATTTGAGTATTATGCACCTACTTCAATTTTAGCTTCAAATTATAGCTAGATTACTTTTGAATGCGTTTCTTCTTTTTTTTTTAAGAAAAATATATAGTAAAATATCTCCGAAAACCGATTTTTCAGAATCTGTTTTAAAAGTAAACTTTATAATGATAAATTAAGTAAAATGGGTAAAGTATTTTAACTTTTAGAGTGCGAGGAATTGGAATAAAGAATCGGTAGCACAAAGTAACATGATATTCATTCCCATATTCCCCTAATATATTATTTTATTATTGCACCGGAGCTTCAATGTTGCCATGGTAATTTACCTACCAATGTAAGGTCATAATGTAGGCACAGAATTACTTATAGGAAGAATCACCATTTTGTTTTCAAATCTGAATCTCATCTATTTCTACGTATTATATTCAATACGAAAATCCTTCTACTACTACTGCACTATGTCTTATTTCAATACAATCTGTATACTAGAGGTTCTGTAAATGGTTATTCTGAATTTGTTTTTGGTTCCAATAAATTATTTTGATTTGATTTAATTTTCCTTTTATAAAGTTTTGAACCGTTCTGTATTGATGTAGTAACATCCAAACGTTCGCTTTTATAATATTAGTCTAGATAGATGTCCTTTCTGGCGATCTGTCCCTACAAGCCAGTCTACAAGATGTTAGTCGCCAGTAAAAAGAGTAAGTATCAAAATCTATGTTCATTTGTTTCAGAAAATGCTAGTGCTGGTAGCTGAGCGGCTGGAGCGTCGGCTGTGTGATGACGTGCTGGAGGTGGCATGGTCCACCATGTGGAATGTGACGGACGAGACGCCGTCCAACTGCCAACGCTTCTTGCATCATCGAGGCATGGAGTATTTCCTTGCTTGCCTCAAGGTAATTAGCAATTTGTTTTAGGCAAGTTTTTGAAGTTTCCTGCTGGTTCTTCTCCAGTTTGGAACAGCGCAACTAGCGCAGTTATTAAGCGTTTTAAGAGTGCTTGTAAAGGCGTTATTCGCATCTTGCACAAATATAGGTAAAATACAACTAAAATTTAATAAAGAAAAGGCGGCCTTATTGCAGCTGGCAATTTCTTCGCGGCAACCTTATTATGATTCAATTTGGTTTTGATTTATTCTACGCTCAGCCTGAGTTATATTCAGCCGGTCAGTGACGGGATAGATTGACAAAAAAATACGAAATGATTTAATCTAGCACGCATCGGATTTTTATTGACGACACCGAATTCCAAGTCTCACGGGGTACTTGTACTCTAGCATAACTACACTTATGTTTAAGGTGTCCGTCAGCCAGACCATAAAAAAAATGCATACGTATTTCATTAATTTTTTACTATTAAAAAAAATGAAAATGCCAAGTAGATAAATCGAATCAAAGTTCTGAAGTAGGAGCTCATTTTGTTATGCTAACGAACAAAATTGTGATTTTAGGCGTCATTTTAAATGAAAGTATCCCCGTGAGCTTTTGTTTATGTAAAACAAGAAAAAATACGTTAATAATACGTATTAATGTTACAAATTGAAATAATTGAACATTGAAGAACCCAGAAAAGTTATTTATAAACTTGCTTCTGGTATATTGACATCACTCACAAGAAAAGTATGGTAGTTACATACTTTCATAATATAATTTTGATATATGAGACTTTAGTCAACATTAATTGATTAAGTAAACCCTGCATGTGGTGCCCTTACTGAACGTTGATGACGTAGTTAGTTTTCCTCGCCAAAAGTCCGGTGAATATGTGATTACATAGATCTATTAAAAAAAACTGAATTGATTCTCCAAATATGTATAATTATTTTTTTTCGGCTTTGTCGTTTTGTTGATATACTTACTAGCAATTTCTTTTAACTTTAGCGTTATCAGGGAAGCGTCTTTACGAAAAATCAAAGCAATCAAAGCCTGCGCTCAGGCTAACTGCGTAGATCTCTTTAGAAGTATATATTTACGCATTCTTCTTCTTCCTGCCCCCTTCCCAAATTAATTGGGGTCGGCGCACCATGTTTTTTCCTTCCATTCCACTCTATTAGCTGTCCTACTCTCATTCACTGCTTTTTCATTCATATCACCTCTCACGCAGTCAAGCCACCTTTTTTTCGGCCTTCCTCTTTCTCTCCAGCCATCCACATCCAAATGCATCACTCTCTTATTCACATGTCTTTCATCCCTCCTCATTACATGCCCATACCAGGCTAGGCGATTCCCTTTCACTTTTTCAGTTACTGGCGCAACTTTCAAACTTCCTCTTATATACTCATTCCTAACCTTATCCATTCTCGTCACTCCACACATCCATCTCAGCATTCTCATCTCTGCTACATGTAATCATCTTTCATCCGTCTTCTTTAGGGCCCAACATTCCGATCCATACATTACGACAGGTCTAATAACTGTTTTATAGATTTTACCCTTCAACTTGAGGCATCTGTGGGTCACAAGTTGTTCCAGTGACCTGTCGCCATTTCATCCATCCTGAATTGATCCGCTGTGTAACGTCTCGGTCTACATCACCGTCGCCTTAGATTAGCGACCCTAGGTACCTAAAGTCGGAGCACACCGGTTAAGGTACTCCGGCAAGAGTTATGGGTACAGGGCTGGAGAGACCGCCGAAGTCGCAGAACATATATTGAGTTTTGGTTCTGCTAATCCTCAGGCCAACATTCTCCAGTCTCTGACACCACATCTCCAATCTGCTCTGGACCTCTGGGCCACTTTCGGCAACCAAAAGTATATATTTACGGAGGTTCCCGCTAATTCCTATTAAACTTAATTTAAAGCGCGATAATTTAAAAGCTTATCTTAATAACGATTGTAAACTATGGTATACTTTCCAGGCATTCCCCGACAAGGAGGAGCTACTGCGAAACATGATGGGCCTGCTGGGCAACGTGGCCGAAGTGGCGGAGCTTCGTCCCCAACTCATGAACAAGCTGTTCCTGAATGTCTTCTTCGAGCTGCTTGACTCGTGCAGCGATGGCATTGAGGTGACTATCCTATTCTTCACATTATATGCATTTAAGCACAAGATCTGAGGCCGAGTTCGATCATTAAAAAATAAATTGGGCCATGTTTAAAAAAAAATATAGGAAAAAGACAATGTTTTTTTAAATTACTGATATCCACAAATTCATATCGTAATACTCAAATCTTTACAAATTATTATAATATCGCTAACAACCACCTCGATCAGTTTTCAAATTAAAATAACCGCATCATAATCGGTCCATTCGTTTTGGCGCACCGATGCGCCAGACAAGCAGATGTTTTGCGTTGTGGGTTAAAAATACTTCAACAGGCGTCTCTAAAAAAAATTATACGAATATTTCATTTCAATCAATCAACCTTTAAGTTTTTTTTACATAAGTCTGATTTCTAACCTATTTCTATTATTTATACTGCAGGAATATCATTTCAATCAATTTACCTTTAAGTTTTGCTAGTAATAGTCTGATTTTTAACCTATTTGTCTTGCAGGTGAGCTACAACGCCGCCGGCGTGCTCGCACACATGGCCTCCGACGGTCCGGCAGCGTGGACGGTCGAGGAGCCGGCCCGCGAGCGTGTGCTACTCCGCGTGGCCGCCGCCGTCGACCGCTGGGACATACTCGCCGAGCGCAACATCAACTACCGCTCCTTCGAGCCGATACTGAGTCTGCTGCACGCGCATCATACTCCGCAGTGCCAGCATTGGGCAGCTTGGGCTTTGGCTAACCTGACCACTGTATACCGTGAGTACTCCGATATACTGCTTGATTACAGCATGTTCTTCTTTCACTGGTGTTCGACGCAATCATATTTTTCCAACACGTTTTTCTGCTAGCCATTTCTCAACCATTTTCAAATTGTAAAATGTGTGATAAGTATAGAAAGAGAAACGGCAAATTTCGGCTTTATGGAGTGCTATCTCTGTCGCACGAATCACTAACAGTCGTTTATCTGACCTATTAAGGGTTTTTCCAACGCTGCTACATTTAATCTGAGGAATATTTTTATATTTCAATTCAAAATTGACCGACGTGAATTTTATCTTGATAAAAAGTTATCTGGTGTTGGGAAAACCCGGCCCTAAAACACTTTTGATATCTCTTTAATTGTATAAAATACACCAATATAATGTTCTATTGGATTAAAATCTGGTTAGTAAGATGCCAATTGCAACACAGTGCTCATTATATTCTCCCCGTCAATATAGGGCGGCGCCTTATGAGTCTTCGATTAGCCAAAGATATAGAACTAGCGTCATCTTCTCTCTTTGAAAGATTATAACTTTTATACCCTTATGTATTTTTGGATGCTATGCCTCAGTTTTGATTATACTACTATTATTAAAAATATTGATCATAAATAAATATATCGTTTGTAGTCAAATACTCAACTCTCTTTTTAAAGGCCTATGTTAAAATATTTCTCGCCGGGTACTGTAAAGCCTTTATCCCTATTACGGTACATTTTCCCTTTATAAAAGTCGAATACATTATCGCAGCATATCTCAAACATTATTTTTAGTTAGGTAATAGAATAAATATTAAGTCACCAAAAAATATGTATTAGCTATGTAACACAAAGCACAGACAATGTGCTTGGAATTTTCTAAAAGATCATAAAATTAGAGGGTCTCCTCTAATTTTATCTTTTTGTTTATAATTTAGTGGAAAAACATATCGTTTCATTTATTTATTTGTAAAGCAAATATCAAACTATTAAAATGCTCAATTTGATAAGCGCGTAAAAGGTATAGTTTTTCCTCTATAGGTTTTCCTTTCGTCGGTTGAGCAAAGAATGCCCATCAGATCCCGCGACTCCGGCAAACGAGTAAATTAAAAAAAAGAAAAAGTTAAAATATAAACAAACGAAAACTAATTAAAAAAACTCACACTTTTCAAAGAAAACTTTTAAATGTCTCAATTTGTAGACCCTTGTTATTTATAAATAAACATACTTCTATTACAGCTGACAAGTACTGCAACTTGGTCGAGTCCGAGGGAGGACTGAAACTACTGAAGGGTTTGATGACCGACCCCCGGGCCTACCAGAAGATCAAGAAACTGGCGCACATCGTCATCCAGAACTGCCGCAATTACGCGTCCCGCGAAATCGGCTTCCTGCCGCTGGCCTCCTCGCTCGACTATTAACTAATGGAGTTCTTTGAGGACATCGATCCTCAAGTGCTGGAGTAGCAGGCGTGCCGACTGACCCCGCGGCAGTATGGCCCACACTTGCTGAGTCTTCAACGCCTTCGACCCACAAGATTAAATAAATATAATATTAAATTACGGGTCTGTGAAGTGTTGCTATCGATTAGCACCGTCGCTACTCGCGTATAGACTTGTATTCAAGCCAAAAGACTTTGAATTTTTCATTATTATCATTACCTAAGGAATCACTGTGTTAGTACAATAAGTAAATTATGAGTGGCGAGTGCCAGTAACTTGTAAGTGTCATTTTATCTGTATTAGAATAGATAGAACAGAGCTAATACCGACGATCATTAAAACTGATGTATATCGAGCTTAAAGTTGTCTCGTTACCTAGGTCGAGAACCTTACACATTGTGGATCATAAGCGCATAGACCATTGTGGGCCCAGACCCGCCCCTCCTTTTCCTTATTACTAACCTATTTTCCTAACACTAGTATACAAAATAAGATTATCTACACTTTAATTAAACTCGATTTAGTAGTATAGTTAATATATTATTTATATTAGTAAGGATATACCAGAAATTTATGTTATAATCTGTATTGTAATATATTTCTAATTTCGCAGAATCGTAGTGATCTAATGTATGTTTTGTATTTGTTTATTAATATTTATTTAAGGTAATGGATTTACCTTATGTGATTACTTACTGTATTATAAATATCAGTTGTCGTTATTCTTTATGTATTTCATAAATAATTATGTTTCTAGAATATAATTACGTTAAAATCCTCAAAAACATGATTTTAGAAAAGGATTAAAAATTAATGATAGCATAATGAGTGAACACCTCGTTCTAAAACATTTTTACATTTTGTATTGGAGTTGCAAAGTTTACAAATATTTAGGCTGACCCAGATTTTAGGGATGTTACATGTTTGAGGCATATCTACAAATGAGTCTATTTTTGTTCGCGGCGTTTAACGAAGCGGTTTCTTTATAATAAATTTTATATAGATTTTAAATCTGCCTGAAACAGCTCAGGATCGGGGCAATTCAAAGAGAGCCAACTTGTATGGCAAGAGACAACGTCATTTATCATCACAAAATACATTACAGTTAGTAAAATTGTTGGAATACGTTGCTCCTGGCGAGTGGCACAGTTCTTTATGTTGTTACAATACACCGAGTCAGTGTTCCCAGTAGGAAACCTGTCGTTGTTCGCGCTTGCGGATTTCTGTTTATTTATATTCGATTAAGAAGGAGGCGTGGTACATCATAGTTGGACAGTATTCTGTGTGGGCCTAGGCAATGATTAGAAGCTCGTCTAAAACAAAAACCATTCAGTGTATATAACAGCTCAATATTTGATACATTTTACAGAGGCTCTTTTCAGTATCGTACAGACTTGGCTCTTTTTTTTGTTTTATTGACCACTTTTGTTAGAAATGACATTACGAAAATCATGATAAAACCACATAGGTCCGTCCCGTTTCCGTTGCCAGATTATAATTAAATATTTTGATAAATGATTCTATTATTACTTTAATACTAGTCATATCATATTAGTTTTGTGAATATACGAGTTGTATTAATATTCATAAATTTGTTGAAACTTGATTCTCATCTAAATAAACAGTTGGATGACGAGATAGTCATAAGATGCCAAGTTCTACATCGTTTATATTGATTTCAGTAATTATATTGTTATATCATTATGATACTGCTATTTGCTGCTTGACTGTTAGTAGAATATTTATAATGTTGTAACGTTGTTGTTTTCTACACTTTGGATTCGGTTATTGGTACGGTATTGTCATTCCCATGTCTGAATATGTAGGTGGTATTATATCGCGGCAATATCCACACTTTAATAAGATTCGCATACGTTCTTGATGTTAAAGCTCTTTTCTGTGTCTGTTTAAATTAGCATAAAAGTGTAATAGTAATCATGGTATAGATAACCAATTTATATGATAACTGTTTCAATGTAGTAGATATCACATAATAACTGTACTTCTGAATGTAACAATTATCCGAGATTTTCGCGTACTATTCAATTGTTTAGAATATATATTTAGATGCATCAATATTCATGATAGAGTTAAAACATTATACAATAGTGTAATACTTATGTATGTCATAGTTGTCTATAGTCATAGATTGTCATTTAAGTGGGATGCAGCGCGGTTCTGATGGATTGGTTGTCTATCGCCTACTAAGAACATGTGCCTTGCACTTCGCTTGGCGCCGGCTTGGCACCGGCTTGCCGCTACCGACAACCTAACTGTGCTGATTTAATATGGAATTATGTGCGCTGGTTTTTGGACTTGATAAATCACTGTAATGAGTGTTTAGTTGTTGTAAGGTCATTTTATTCCTATGTAATTCATTATATTACTTAATATTCAATATGATAACTAAAATGATTAAGATATTAATATTGACGTTACCTATTCAGCACTTAAGGCACAGGAGCAAGTACACCCTACATGGAGAAAGGATGATAGATGTATCGCAAATCTACAAGCTGTATGGCGAAAACACACCGTAGCCAATATTAGCCAATAGTAGGATTAACACGTTTTTATTCAATCAATTTTACAGTGTTATAATCAATCGATGTTTTTGTGATTGTTAGTCAAATAGTATTACAATTTCAATATGAGTGTTTATCGGTACTATATCTTAACCGATTATTAGATATTTAATGTCTATGTATTAGAAAAATATTTGTGACATTATACATTTATTTGAATTCCATAAGTCCATATGCAGCTGATTATTTACAATTCTTGAATTATATTTTGTCTCGTGTTATTTTCATAAAATGCTGTGTCATACAATTATTTTTTCATAAATACTCTCTGTTTTGTTGTTCACTTATGTTGATTATGTATTATTATTACTTGAAAATTTACCTCATTTAACTGAATGTCACGTTTAGAGATAAATACGTTATCAATAAATAAATACTTGATTGTCTTACACTTTGTATAATTTATGTAATTTAGGAATTCCATAGATGGCGTCCATCACGCATCATATGGCTTCTCTTGTGTTTCAGACGTCTTGTAAGCGCTATGCTTAGCTTAGATTATTAAAACAGTTTTCCTTATTGTTTTTTTTTAGAATAGAGAATGCTAGATTTTTAATTTTTCAAAAGAATATTTTTATGTGTAATGCGCGAAGTTCTAACAACGAATCCTTAATGCAGAACAGGCGATGAAGGCAAAATGTGGTGCCATTAGTGGGCATTGATTTATTTGTGCAATAAAACTACCATGCAGTTGCATCCATAGGCTGTTTATCATTAAGTCCGGTGAAGCAATTAAAGCAAAGTGTGGCTCAAGCCAACTGTTGCAGATATCCTAAAAAGAAATATTTAAGGGTAGGTATTCGAAAGTGAAATTTAATTTACATACATAAAATTAAATTTCAATTTCGAATATCGATCGTGAGATATTTCCATAGAGAAAAGTAAATAAGTAGGATATTTCTTTTATTTACCGAAGCACTGCCGATGTACTTAGCAAGGAGCAACCGTCACTTGACACTAAATACATCGGCGTAAATGCGTCTTGACATCTTATTTTTGCTATCCGCGATATTATGTTATTTCATATACATGTAAGTTAATGAACTCTTTAGGAAAACATCAGGGGCCCGAGTCCGCTATTTTAAGTAAGTGAGTGGCGGGTTAATAAACGCTCCAGTGTACTTGTTATTGTGCCTAATTTTCGTATTCAGATAAGAACAGTCCCTTGCAATCCTACAATGACAACAGTGGCAAGTAGGTGTACAATTGTCATTAAACTAAAATTATCTGAATACGAAAATAAGCACAAAAACAAGTACCTACACTGGAACGTTTATTAACCCACCACTCACTGACTTAAAAAAGCGGACTCGGGCCCCAGGTAGCTAGCACACCAACAAAAATTGTCATGAAATTATTAAGTAAGCTTAGAAAAACGCAAATTACATACGGAAAAGGTAGGTAACGTTACTAAAGTTTAACACTAAAAATGTACCCTAGGTTTTACGGATCAAACACCTGCGGTAACATAAGTAGGTATCTTGAAAATGACAGAATAGGCGATGTGTATCAGCTTTTTTAATTATTTGAATATTATTACTTTATTTAAAGCACAGAGAAGTTAATTATTATTTTTAATTGAAAAATTCTAGATTGCAAAATCATCTTATAAAATTTAATATGATTGGGGTGTAGAAAATGCACATACTATTTATAATAATAATAACTCTCCAGGGGGTGAATCTATCAGTTATCTGTCCGATAGCTGGCTAGATCCACTACGGGTATGCGACCCCGGACTGCCCTAGCTGTTATTGTCACACTCACTCTATTTCCGTGACGGTAGCATCCTATTACCCCTTTCCTTTCAATGTCCCTGTACTTTCCCTCCTAACCTATCCTCTTCTTCATGTTATATATTAAGTTAGTAATTTTAAGTTAGTTTAGTTCTGTAGTAGTATAAGTATCTATTCATATTTAGTTTAAGTACAGTGGTTCAAACATCTGTAACCACAGAGGGGTTACTTTGACAGCTTTATAAGCTCATTACTTGCCAAAGATCAACGGAGAAATAGGGTATATCAAATGCAATGCGACTAAGAAGCAGTAACAAACTACCCCAGGCGGGTACCGGATCGATAAGTGAAAGAGAATCCAGCACTAAGCCATCTGGTTTAGGCTGCCTCACGTATTCTGGGGGAGGCAACGTATTGCAATGTTCACCCAGTTCCTAACTGATGCAGAACTTCATCATCGTCCTCATTCTCATGACTCATCAGCAGTCAACATTAGCCAATCATCATCATCCAGGTTATTCGCATCTATTCCATCCACAAATCCATACTCTCGATCACCAGCTCATTCTATTGTCAGTAGTATGCTATCGGAGGATGTTGAGCAAGAGACTGAGTCAGTCGCAATCCTTGCACCCACCACCAGTAGTTTAAATTCGCATAAGAAATGGAGTAAACCAATGAACCAATTTATCTTACGCACATATCTTCAGCTGACCTTAATGGAAACTGACACAAACGGCTACTTACCACCACTGCACACAAAATTTGTAGAAAAGTTTCCTGAGATGCAAAAGGTTAACCGACAAAGAGTAGGACATCAGAGACGCATAAGAAACTTCTTCCGCAAAACGACATAGATGATATATACCTACACTGAGGTAAATTAAGAAATAAATAACATTAGAATTAATACACTAACGCCAAATTTACAGACAGGCGCTATAGCACAGATATTAAGCAGTAGGTAATCAAGTCGGCCAGCGCATGCGCTGGAGTAAAGACCATAATGAAACAATTAAGCGAGCGTACTATAAAATAACACACTTAGAATCAAACATTTCAGCCTATAGAGGACCTTTACACCAAGCCTTTGTCAATGCATTCCCAAACCTAAATCATATATCTGAACAAAGAGTGGCCGACCAGAGACGGTTAATAATAAAAAATAGATAATAATATATTAGTGAAGATAGACTGCAGGCTATAAAAGATGAAGTAGCTAGTGTAGCACGACAGCAAAGCAATAACGATGGACTAGTCCGCAATAGTATAGACATAGTTTCTACCCAAGTAGGTCCAGACCCTGAGCTGGAAAACAATCGGTTTAATAGTTTAGATTTAAAATTACCAACAAATGTAGATAGTTACATAAACAATTCGTCAGAAAGCATAGACTTACAATTAGATCAAAGTTATGCCGAATTAGATCAGACGTTTCAGGAATGCTACAATTACTTTAAAAACACAGATCCTACACAGAGAAGTTACATACCAAAGCAAAAATCGTAAAAAAAGCTAGCTACCATTGTAAATTACATTAACTGCAATATTTTACCAAAACATGTATTTCACGATACAGAATTTATTACGCTACAAACAGTGCTATACTGCGCGGCTTGGACCGCTGCTAGAATGAATGGGGCTAAAATTCAGATACCGCCAGTAGATGCCTCAATTAGATTCAAGAAAAGTAAACCGAAATGGCAAATAAGACTAGAACGTAGAATAGTAGAATTACGAGGTCAAATAGGTAGATTAACACAGTAGGTACATTAGAGGTAATCGAAACACGAATTTAGTTAAACACGTTAATTATACAGCATAAATATAGAGTACACGCTACTCATGAGAATAATAATATACAATTAATTGAATGTTTAGACACATTAAAACAAAAGCTTACTGCTCTTAGTAATAGATTAAAAAGATATAAAACCTGCACATTACGTAAGACAACATTCAAAGCGTAAGACTCAGAATAAACAGTTTACTTCTAATGAAAAGCAATTTTATCGCGGATTAAGAACTACTTTTTCGAATCCAGAACAACTACAACGCCTACTTCTCGGAACCCACTTCCTTCGCCGGATGCTGACGAACTGCGTGGTTTTTGGGCAGGAATTTGAGAGAACCCAGTTCAACACTCTAAAGAGGCTGAATGGATTCAAAATGAACATAATCGACACTTGGATTCTGAACCTATGGACTTTCAATGCATACCGGTTAAAATATTTCATGACGTAATAAAGAAACTGCACAATTGGAAGGCCCCAGCTTCAGACAACATTCACAATTTTTGGTACAAAACATTCACTTATCTCCACCCTTTGATATACAATAATATTAATAAGTTTATCAAGCAGCCGGAAACTCTACCGTGTTATGTAACAGTAGGAACGACATACAAGCTACCAAAAGACCCAAGTAGCTTGACCGATCCAGCAAAATATAGACCCATTACCTGCCTTCAAACAATTTATAAAATCATCACCTCTTGCTCAACACATATAATTTACGAACACATTGATAGAAATAATTTACTAGCCGAACAACAAAAAGAATGCCGGAAATATAGTCAGGGATGTAAAGAACAGCTTACAATAGACTCTGCCATACTTAAACATACCTAATTAAATAAATCTGATTTGTTTTCAATGTACGTATACTATAAAAAAGCTTTTGACTCCGTGCCCCTTAGTTGGTTGCTTCAAGTGTTAGATATTTACCGTATAAACCCTATCATTACTTCTTTTTTGCAAAACACAATGACAAGATGAGATGGGCGACGAGACTAAGTCTGACAACTGATTCGAGCACAGTTTTGACAGAACCTATTAAAGTACAGAGGGGTATATTCCAGGGCGATGCCCTAAGCCCGCTCAGCAGCCTTACTCTCGATACTCGATCCCAATCTCGATCGTATTCCAATCTGATCCAGTTTCAATTCCAATCTTCAGAAAATTGGCACTCTTGAACGAAGTCGAGATTGAGATTGGAATCGATTGCATATTCGACTACACTGATTGTCATGGGGTGGCCATATAAATGAAAACGTTAATTACTAAATTTAAAAATATTGAATTACTCGCTAAATAATTAAATAAATTTGTGTTTCTCTTTTATTTTTACATAATTTATCATTTTAGTGTTTTTTGCTTGCATTTATATGTATTTTAACACTTGCTTAGGCAGCAATGGCTCATTTTGTATGTCGTTGCCTAAAAAAACTTCCCGCGCATTTGTCATCCACTTGAATCCTAATGGTTCCTTGATTACGAACTGTGAATATTATTTATTTTGTGCTGTGATAAACAAAGTTTCAAAGCGATTTTATCTAAAAAGTTTTAAGTGTGTAGTCTGGAATTTACGTTTTCGTGCACAAGTTTAAGTTAGTTCAACTTAAGTATTCCACCGAAGAAGACGAAAATTCATCAAATGTTCATTCATCAAAGGTTCTAAATCCTTATAAATCACTTCGAAAAGTTCCCTATTTACTCGATAATTCTTCTTAAATTCGTCGTCAGTCATGGCAAACGCACTATCTGCATACCACGCCATTCGTCTCAAATTCCGCCTTTGTCTCATAATAATATCTAACTTATGAGAATTGTCCAAAATATCATAAATAACTCCTAAATGTGCCATTATTCACGCTAAAAACTTCACAAATCGGTCACAATATAAAAGTCGATCCCGAAAAAGTAGCCTTTTTGTGATCGATCAACTTTGATCATAAACACGAATTCAAACTCGATATGTTAACGTCAAAATCGCGTCAAGAGTACCGAAAAAGTGCATGCGTTCGAGTCAAGTCGATTTCATTTAGTTCCAAAAAAAACCACCCAAGTCCCAATCCGATTCCAATCGTGAGCTAGTGTAGCATTCAAGAGTGCCAAATGACAAGATCTCGATCCCAATTTCGAATTCAGATTGGGATCGAGTGTCGAGAGTAAGGCTGCAGGACGCTCTGGTTCTGCCTCTCACTTAACCTTTTGAACGCCACGGTCGGGTATAGCCGACAAACGAAAACGTGCCCAACACGCCACGGTCGGGTATAGCCGACAAGAAAACGACATTTTTTAAGTACAAAATAAATATAGTTAATTAACTTTTCTGTGTTTCTTTTTCCTATTATTTTAAACTACATTAATGAAATATTGTATAATGGCACAAACATATTTATATTCATTACTTACATTTCACTAGAAAAAACAATAATCAAAAATTGCTAATCGAAATCCGTAAAAAAGTGTTCTTCCACACGCCACAGTCAGCAAGACACGACAGCTAGTGATGGGTAGGTAAGTAAGGTAAGTTATTATTTAAATTATGAATTATTTTATTAAAAGTAGCTTACTATTACTTTGAAAATTACTTTTATTGACATCTATTTGTATCTGAATATTCCTAATGCATAAAATTTATAAAATTGTGTTGTATGTTACTAGGGTTCGATCCCCGGACAGGACAATGCATAAACTCAATTTTCAACATGGTCTCGGGTCTGGGTGTTTGTGATACCTTCGTTGTTTCTGAATTCCATACCTAACACAAGTGCTCTAAAGCTTCAACACGCAGCGGCCTTGTTGAGAACATTAATATGGGATGGGGCAAATACCAGAGGCCATTCATCTCCGCCCTACGGGAGAACAGACATGAACGGCCCAAGGTAGCTACAGAACTATTGTGAATTATGGTGATAAAACTAATATGGTTATGGGTAAGGTTATTTAAATAAAATCGGATACTATGGTACCTGCCTTATTATTATTACAGATATCAGAAGACCGATATTTTGCTTTCTTGGTCGCACCTTATAAATACACTGGTTAAGTTTATAAAATATAAGGCTGTCAAAGTAAAAGGTATATTCAGACAAATAGGTACTGGTGTTAAATTTAAATTATGCAATGATGCTTGTATCATGAGAGCTGAATTGACAGCTATTGTTGAAGCTTTGTCTTACATTCAATCTTTGCCGTGCAAAGATGTAGTGATATTGTCAGACTCAAAAAGTGCTCTTCAACACTTGATGCGCTGTATATCGGGAGTTCGAGGTATGCCTGTAGCTTATGATGTGCTTAGGATTATTCACATTTTGCAGAACGAGAAAGTAAATATAAAGCTTCAGTGGATTACTTCGCATGGTAGGTATTTTCGGAAATGAAGTGGCGGATAAGCTTGCTGTAGAAGCTATCACGGACGGCATAATTATTCCTAGTAATCCTTATTTTACGGAGCTTATTCCTAGCATGAGAGAGTTTTGTTTTGAGATGTGGAAGAACCACTTCAATATTATAACAGCGGGAAAGGGTTTGTGGTATAGAACCATCCAACAGAAGCCGTCTCGAATTCCTTGGTTTGACGTAGTTAGCTGTTCAAGAGATCTTTTAGTTTTAGCATTTAGAATACGGTCTGGACATGTGCCTACTAACAGTTTTTTACATTTGATGGGTGTAAGTCCATCCCCTCTTTGTAATTTTTGTTTAAATAAATTGGATGATTTGTATCACATTTTGTTGGAGTGTAGCGCTTTCGATGATTTGAGGCTATTCTTGGGGGGGATGCTCCGTGGCGATGTGTATAGTGGTGGGATTAATATTTTTCTTGGGAGGCCTTTTTCGGACCAGAGTATTGAAATTTATAAATTTGGAAGGGGAGTGTTTTCAAGGAGGAATACGTAAAAAAATTTAGTTTTTATTTGGACGTAGGGTCTGTAGTTTTCTAGCCTGTGACCTGTAGAAGGCGCTACATTCCAACGGGGTGTCTAGTTTTAAGTTATCTTAAAGTTTAGGATTAGATTATTTTTACTTTTGTTAATTAACTATTTAATTTATTGTGGTACCTTACGAGGCTGTCTTGGCGCTCCAGCGCAAAAAGTCTCATCAAATAAACGATAAAAAAAAAAGTATAAGGTTGGTACAGCCATTTTTACTATTTAATAATGTAATAGACAGATTTCAAGAGTAATAAATAAGGGTGAATTGGAAGCAAGAAAGGGAGGCCTTTGCCCTGCAGTGGGACGAGAATGGCTTAAAATAAATAAGACATTTGAAGTAATCGCTGGGTCAAAACATTTTATTAATTCTGCAAAACATATATTTTTATAAAACATAATGATGAAGACAGGTGGCTGGAATGGCATTCTGGCGAAGAAGAGGTCGTGCTCACAGAACGCTCCAAATTGGTCCCTGCTCCTATTTATGAAGAAGTGTGATGCTGGCACACGGAAACATTTTGTGGCGCCTAGGACAATAGCTCTGACCATCTATTGGTGAAACTTCTACCAACGGTACCCGATTTAACAGATATTTCAGAGACAGAGTTAGAACGTGTACCTACTTAGTTATATAATTATTTTTTTCTGCTCTGGCTGAAGGTCTTAATTTTCTCGCCAAAAGTCCGGAGAAGCAGTCAAAGCCTGCGCTCAAGCTAACAGCAAAGATATTTAGGTACCAAAAAAAAACAAGAAGAAAATTTATATAACTAACAATGTCTATGAACCTTCTAGATGTTATCTGTTTTGGAATAGGCTTCCTTTAAGTATTGATAAGCAAGCCAGAGCGTGTTAAGAAAGTTCTAGATTAGACTAAATCAATGCTAACAGAATAAAATAAACTAGTGGTTCTCTGGTATCTAGAGTTCACATACTAATGACTAAGTTCATCCCTAGATATGCAGCCCTCAGCGTATGCTTTCCCACTTGGGCTTGGTTTGTTGGGGCCGTTTGTGTGAAAGCTGCTTGGTTTTTTGGGACCGTTTGTCTGAACGCTGTTTACCAAAGGTTATTAGGAAACTATTTTCTATTTATACCAGTACTTCAAAGGGTATGCAGTCCAGGGGCCCGAGTCCGCTATTTTAAGTCAGTGAGTGGCGGGTTAATAAACTTTCCAGTGTACTTGTTATTGTGCGTAATTTTCGTATTCAGATAATTTTAGTTTAATGACAAATGTACACCTACTTGCCACTGTTGTCATTGTAGGATTGCAAGGGACTGTTCTTATCTGAATACGAAAATTAGGCACAATAACAAGTACACTGGAACGTTTATTAACCCGCCACTCACTGACTTAAAATAGCGGATTCGGGCCCCAGATGGTCGGATATTAAAAGTTCTGCATTACTTTTCTCTATGCTGCTTCCCAAAGCCATCCCACCACGTCAAGGTGGCCCCACGCGTTGTATTAGTTATTAGAAACTTTTTTCAAGTGACGACGAAGAATCTTTTCACAAAAAAATGCTTTGGTTAGTCGCCAAAGTTGGTGTTGAATCATAATGAGTTGTGCGAATCTGCAACCGACTACTTTTGTTGGAATATTTTCATTTACACAGGGAAAGTTATTGTAACCGTAGTAGTGAAGAATCAACGTAAGTATGTAATGATAATAAACGCGTAAATTATTTCCGATAATGGATCAGAACCGGATGCTGGGACATAATAATATAATGTAATAAAACCACAATATTAGTACAACAAAGTATTTTATTTTTTATAATATCTCATATTTTATAACAACATTTCTTATACATTCACAATTTGTTAATTCATACCAATTTCCGATACATGCAAAACAATTTAAAGATCTCGTACATATAATAGCATAAACTTTTTTATTCTGACAGTAGGAATATAATATTTTGTGCTGTTCACGAGTGTACATGTACGGTGTTCACGTTTAGACATACTTCCTAAGTGCTTGAACTTTTAAAAGGCTTCTGCGGTTGCTCGTTACATTATACTCTAAATATGCAATTGAAATTTTGCATAATTAACTAACTACCATAACATTATACACTGGTAGATTATCAAACGCAATAACATTAATCGCCCGGACATTCATTTAAATTCTCCTGTTAGTATATTATATGTCAAGCAACATATTTTCTCATTAGGGTTATTTGTCTCTACATCTAATTTCATCTATGCATTAAATGAATATGTTAAAAATAATGATATGTGGTTATTTGTATACAATTAAACTATTTAACATCAAAATAACAAATTTTAAATATCACATAATATTCGTAGAAATATTTACCTACTTATACAATATATTAATATCTTATATGGTCCTTTAAAACGCACTACCTCTATCACGTGTCGGTTTATTTATTATCATTAGTTCTCAGTTTGTTGTAAAGTTAATGTAAATTGAATATCCTATTTTAATGTATACATTTAGGCCATATTTTATTATTCGATTTATCGTCTCTAATGAATATAACTATTTTAAGGTAAATTTCTATATAAAACTTGGTGTTGCTATTTGTGTTAGACATATTGCTAAATGGAAGAGGGTTTAATAAAGCACTTATGGTGCAGGTACCGTTTATATAGCTTGCGTTGGCGACGAGGCACGAACATAATAGACGGATTGTATTGCGGATGCTAGCTGACACGTGTCGCAGGAGTGGGCTGGCACAGAGGGCGCCACTGTTATTCGTTGAGTATGCAGGTGCGCATGAGCGCGTCCACCACGGCGTACGGGTCGCAGTTGGAGGCGGGCCGGCGGTCCTCCAGGTAGCCCTTCTTGTCCACGGCCACCGAACGCGGTATCCGGATGCTGCTGCCGCGGTTAGCGACGCCTGCAAACACAACACACGTTCAATACACACTCACAATAATACTTACTATCCCAGCTCAGCTAGCTTCCTTGTCAAGGTACTTACCGGCGCTGAAGTCGTTAATACTGGCTGTCTCGTGAAGACCAGTCAGCCTCCTCTCATTGTCCTTTCCTCCGCGAGGATCGTAGACCCTGATGTGCTTCATGTGCACCTTAGACAGCTTGTCGATTGCCTTCTCGATTTCACTGCAAACATAAATATGTTTTAAAATCAACTGTAAATAAATGTGAAGTATTTACTGTATATTGAGCGGAATTAACCTATTAAACAATACATGAGTCATGTTAGCTGTAGTTAACAAAGGTACGGCGGTGATTTATTTATAATTTATTCTATAAGGATCCTTGCACTGATAAGATATTCGAATACTTACATAATACCGTTGTCCTCACGCATCTTCTTGGTGGAGAAGTTGGTGTGAGCTCCGGATCCGTTCCAGTCCTGGACCGGCTTGGGGTCGAAGCTGACGATGACTCCGTACTCCTCAGCCAGTCTGTGCAGGAGGTAGCGAGCCACCCACAGGTCGTCGGCTGCGCTCACGCCCACAGAGGGACCCACTTGGAACTCCCATTGGGAGGGCATGACCTCGGCGTTGGTGCCGCAGATAGGAACGCCAGCAAATAGACAACACCTGTAATTAAATGTGTGTGTTGGTAAATGCTTCTCTATTGTATTCTGGTTTATTGCTTGTAATATTTTAAAACCAAAAGACTACTCTAAAGATTTTCAATAGCAAACGACAACGAAAAAGGGAATCGACACATTAAAAGAAAATGATGAACAATCATGAGTTAATTACTCATGATTGGCACTGTTGGTTTTGTACTGTAAAACCACAATTAGTTCATAGTTTATTATTCTAGTTAAGTATCTCTATTGGTTTATAAATTACTTAAGGAATTACGTTATTTACCTGTAGTGAGCCTCAACCAGATCTCTGGCGAACACCTTGTTGGCGCCGACACCGCAGTAGTAGGGCCCCTGTGGTGGGGGGAAGCCGCCCGGGGGCCACCCGAAGGGCCTCAAGTCAGAGTCCAGCAAGATGTACTCCTGCTCAATACCGAACCAGGGCTCATCCTCCTTGCACTTGTCATGCGCTTCCTGGCACTTGATGCGGTGGTTGGTTTCTGTTACAAAACGTATTTGTTTAGAATCTTGTTCTTACTATTTATTTATTGTAACATTTCTTTAATAAAGACGGCATAGCAGTAGATGCGGCGTTAAGGTACAAATATTTAAATCATAAATAAATATGTAATAAGATCATTTTAATAAAGTATTTAATTAATGCGCAAGTTGAATATTCATTTATGTATATATATAATAAAAACTCATCGCGATTATTTCTAGTGTAATAAATTAATCACATTATCAAGTTGGTAACCTTTTATAAAAAATAAGTAGTAGAATATAATTGAGCACATACCTGTTGGTTCCATGTTGTACTTGTAAGTATCGCACATGACGAGGATATGCTTTCCACGCCTGAAGGGGTCTCTGTACAAGGCACGAGGGTACAAGAACGTGTCGGAGTTGTGTCCGTCCGACTGGCCGGTAGAGCTGCCGTCGAAGTTCCAAATCGGCAGATCTGTACACAAGGTTCAATAGTCAGTTCACGTATAAATATAGCCCGAAACTTGTAGACAACTCATATACTCATACGTAAGCGCTACAACAACCATTAATACTTAATTTACTTTCAAATGAACTAGGTCTACTGAATGAAATGTACTGTAACATTTCTACGACTGCTGAGGACAATATTGCTTTGAAACCTTTCAAGTTTTCATCAAAACGATCCTTATTCGAAGCATCTCGTAGGCTGCATGGTAGTTTGTAAATGTTTTCTAGATTTCTTGGGCAGAAGTACGGTGGCAGATATAAATTTGCGTAAGACGCCGTCAATTTATTAATTGCATTGAGTAATAATTTTTCATTAATGGAATCCACGAGTTCTGTTAGTTTATCTATGGAACAAACATAATTTTATTTGTAGAAGCTAACTATTGTAGTTACGTATTACGTTTGTACTGAAATAGAACACCATATTTACAGAAGTACGCATCTCGTCTTGCTGAAGGTCGAACAATTTACCTAAACCGTGCTAATTACCCTTGTTAATGAGGATGTAATAAAACCAGCACAGTTGCAATGAATGAGACACGTATCATCATGTTATGTTCATGAGTGTTTTTTAATAAGTTACGACTGCTGACCGAGTTTTCAGTTTCATGACTGGAGTACGTACATTTACATAAATAAAAAGAAACAAACTGAGCGCAACGTCCCGGTCGGCTCGTATACTTAAGTACATTTATTTAATAGTCGATTGAAAACAATGTGTCGCCGCGGCACACATTACATTAACACTCTCTTTGTGACGCATAACTTAAAGATTACACAAAGTAACAAACCTTTGGGAACTTTGGGGACAAAGTTCAGCGTGCGGTCTTTGCACCGCAGATGTTCGCCAGTTCCATCGATCCAGATGTATGTCGCCAGGATCCTGTCCTCAGGAATCGGGAGGTCGTAGTACCTTCCCAGCAGGGTCTTCGACAGAACCGCATTGGGAGAGTTAACTAGCACCGGGCCCGATAATATCTTCGGGTTATCTGCGAATTAAAAACAGCGTTTAGTTTCGACCAGACACAAAAAATCTAAAATGTTTTAATGTAAAAATACCCTTTCGGCGATCTATCAAAAGATCGGCCATTTTTATCGCACATCTATGACATTACTTGACAATTTAAAGTATATTTATATTGTTATTTATTTTAACTAAAACGAAGTTAATTAAGCTTTCATAGTTAATTCATCAGATGTGTCGGTTAAACGTCGAAGCAAGTCGTTAAAAGTACGTTAGAAAAACAAATAAAATATTAATTTTTGAAAATAATTATGTCCTAGATAAAATAAAAGATTGACAGAACTGAAACGCAGTTTGAATTTCAAATATTCGTTATCTATGCTTTGCTTACAAACCTTTCTCAATTATTGTACTTTTTAAGTGATTTTAATCCTATACATACTCTTTTAAATTAATTGAATATATCTCATGTTATTCAGATACATACAAAACGAACGAAATGTACTGTAATGGACTACATACGTGAACAAACTATGAACGAAATATAGGTAACAAATCATTGAAATAAAGCTAACAAAAAAAAATGATAGAAAATGAACTCACCTTCAATTTTAGAATGTGAATTATCCGCCATCTTAACTTCTTTTAAAATTATTTAAATCTGTAACAATACAAAAACCTCCGTTAATATTGACTTTGGAATAAGTAGAGTAATTACATACAAAATAAATATTTACTAACTAGAGTAAATTATGAAAAAATCTTTTTGTTTGGATAGCCCAATTCTCGAGTCTAGTCTTGCCTTTGGAGTAAAGCAAGGCGATAGGAACCGCAAGGCACAGCTAGTTATAATAATTATATAGATAGCATGAGACAAAGGCAGAAACAATGACATCATACAAGATGTATTCAATAAATTGATTTGAATTGTGTTTAACACATCAATCTTAACGTTTAAGGAAAATGGTATTGTGCATCAAACAAAGTTATAATATCGCCAAGCCAGAGGTACTAAAGCAACTGTATGTCTATTCTGTAAATAATTTCGGTATCGAGCTTCACCTGAGTGACAATAAAGCTCACTTCAAAAGTGAACCCAATTTGCCTTGATTTAGAATTCAAATTCGAGAATCATTCAGCCAATCATAGTCCACCGCTGGACATAGGCCTCTCCCAATTTGCGCCACAACACCCGGTCCTCCGCCCTCGAGACCACAATTCGAGAATACGTATTTGAAATCTCACCGCGGATTCCGCTGTCGAGACATGAAAATAATGTTACAGAATAGCACTACTGATCGTACTTATGTATTAAAAAATGCCAAGCTAATAGACGGATAGAACTGACTAGTATTACAGGTTCCTGTAGCTAGACTTTCTTAAACTCTATAAATAGGCAGTATAGTGCTATAAATAACCTATTAAATATATTCAGAGTCTTGAGAGAGTGTAAAATGAGTCTGTATAAAACAGAAGTACTAATAAAGAAGCAGAACATATTTTTTTAACTGCTTTAGGTGTTCTTCTCTGGGTTTTTGGTTATAAAAAAGCAAAAATAAACAAGTTATCGTTTTCAAACATTCTACAATTCGTCGTTTTATCTAATGAGCTACGAGCCCATTTTATAAAGGCTTGATTCAGCATTTATTAATAAAACATTGTATTATGTGCTAGGAAATAAAATAAGTTTAATTCCGATATTAAAATATAAACACCAACTTAATTTAAATGAATTTACAAATTTAGATCTATTCTATTCATAACCAGCAGGGGATTATGAGCTGTTCACGACAGTTATTAATTTAAGAAGTCGTAACAAAGCGTCTCTATTTGCATATTTCCCTTGACATTTTTAGATAATAATTAATGAATTCCTACAGGCTAAATTATATCGTAGTGAAAACACGCTTCAGAAGCACTGTATACAAAGTATTATTTTGTCTTGTGTATTGCAAAGCGTATATATTGCCTTTTAAATCCCGAAATCCACTCATGGTACCTATACACATTCATTCAATCAATTGAATTTTCAATTGATTTCATCCAAATCGGATAGAAAAGCCGTTTTCAAAAGATTTGTGTTAATTAAATCCACCAACTTCGATATATTTAAATTCAAACCTCGTTGGCTTCCGGTTTATTTTAAAGCGTTTTCATTTGGCTTTGTTGAGTCTTAAATCAATGTGAGATTTCCGGATTCTAAATATCAAGCATATTCATTATACGTCGGGTTTCCTCAATGACGATCCGGACAAAATGGTAAACACAATGTGAATACAGATAAGACAATAAACAAGTAACTGAATAATTTTAATAGTTAATATCCTAAAACTAAGTATATAGAACTAGTCGCGTTTAGGTAGGTACCTACATTTAGACTTAGTCTTTATTTTCTAAAGGATAGGATTTAAATTAAATCTGGCGTGCCACAGTGCACATTACTTATTCGATCAGCTGTTTCGCCCAGTGATTGTTACCTGCACGTCAATAAAATAAACAGACCCTTGACATATAACGACGGCAATTTCACGAAATCGATTGGCGCGTGGCCCAAACCGGTGACGACGGCGACGCGGCGTGTTGCCCACAGTCTTACCCGCGAGAATACTACTCTGTAAGACACCACGTCATTATGTACGTATGTAAGCATATAAACTGCGAATTTGAATGCTGAGAATGAATAGCTATTGGCAAATGTTGTAAATCTAGGAAAATTCCCGCTTCTGCGGAAAGTTTCTTCGTACGAGATCGCAATGTTGCTGTTGTTATGGAACCGCGAGTATCAATATAGAATTAAATAGGTAAACCGGCACTGATTTATTGTTCAACAAACAATCATAGAACTTATTAGATAATACAAGTCTATTTGAAATCTGTAATAATAAATAGAATATAACTGCGGTAAATGTGGTAACATAAACGGAGAACAACATTTCCTTTGCAACAACATTGCCTAAAAACGTATAAAGGTTAACTCGATCAATATTCATATCTGTAATAGCCACAGACGCACAGTTATTATTGTGTTTCCACCCTGGGGCGGCTGGGGCTAGACATCGACATCATTATATCTTTATGGTCTGAATGTTTGGATGTTATGGCTTTTATCTTTTTATTACTTCAATCAATTTGCTAGGCGTGTAAACGTTGCATTTTTTTGCTATTGATGTTTGTCAATACGCGTCACATGGAAATTTTTTAACAAATTTCCTCTTCAAAATGGGCAAAAACATACGCAGTTGACTGTTTACCCACCAACTATGAGTAAAGTTTTTTAAAACAAAGATAATCAAAACAAAGAGCTATCCGCCGTTTCCGGAATATAACAGTAGGGCGCTGTTACATACACTGAACAAACGAATTTCATAAAAGCAATAATAATTATAATAGTGTGAGTAAATAGGTGTCTCTAGGTAGGTGTCGCTTGTCGTGTCACATACAATAATAGCGCGATAGTAATTCAATAGCATTTGTAACATGCCAACAACTCCAACTAGTTGTATTTATAGAAATTGTTCTCATGGACAAGGTCCTTCAGGTAATTTTGAACGAATGGGGTAATCATAACGCATAAATTGCTAATGTAAAACCCGATACAAACGTACAGTGTATTTAAATCGCAGTGGAAGTTGTACTTTGTGTAAGGTATAAAGGAAACTGTAATTAAAATATTAAAATTTCAGAGTGCCATTGCAGTGTAGATATTTATAAAACATTGGACAAATGTCTTTGTTTTCAATTGTAATGGATACTACATACGAGCCTGTATCAATGTTTTTGTATCACCCGTTTGGTATCATATCTCGTTATCAAGTGTTGACGTTATTTAAGTATAAATATCTATGTAGGTTAATGGCTCATTTGTGTTATGCGTAGCGAAGTTAACTGGAGTGACGCAATTATCCTTTCCGAGGACGTTTATCACGGAGCTAAAACAATGTTTAAATTTCGTTGCTTTATAGGGGAAGGTACTCTAGAGTTGTTTATGTGTTTCTTGTCGTTAATATGCTATCCATGGTTGCATTATAAATTACAATGGATCACGAGCCTGTGCGTGACATTTGACTGATTAGTGGCACTTCATTAGTATTGTTCATCTTCGGCCGAGGCTCGAGCCTAAGTCACGTCGGCTTTGTGATGTCCATACGCAAGTACCCGGCAACGATGGGATACAAAGGCTTAATGCGTAGGTCACCCGCGACATTACTCACTGTTTGATGAATAGCCGCGCATTGCCTATGTTTAGCATGTATTAGGCTACGATTACACCGCGACACAAAGCGAATACAAATTTCTTGATAGCTCTCACTACGACATTGTTTTCGGAGAGTTTGCAAACTGCTGTTGACACACGAACACGAGTATATAGTGACGTAGTGTATAGGTAGCATTACATTAGACCCGAGTCCTTGGCCTTGTGGTAAAATAGCGGCCGATGAGTCTTTCACGCAGCGCATTCGTGTTTGACGCTGTCTACGGAGTGTTCAACTGATGTTCTACTCGTTCAGTGAGCGGGACGACTGCGGCTAGTATTTAGAACGTGTTTATATACGTAACACGTGAGGCAAAAAAATATTATGCGTGAATGAAAAGATTCTACTGAACCGGTTTCCATTAACAAAAAACAGTCAACAAATCTTGCCTGTGATCTAATAAATGATGAATTATTTTTGTTGTACATTGCCTGTCCATTAATTTAGATACAAAAATTTACGTGTTGGGTTTTTATATAATTGTGACTCAATGTCGCTTTAAAGCCTTGTTGACTAATAGTATATCACGCATTTGCTTCTAAACCGGTTGTCACCCAGTGTTTATAAATAACAAGAGTAATCTTTGTGAGCTGCATTATGCGCATGATGCTGCACTTTGCCGTCAACACTGACACTTGGAAGTTATTAATACATTTATAATCCGGTCTCTACATACATAGACTATTCGTGTTATTTTTAAATCTTATCTGTATCTAGGGACAAAAATACTGCCTCGATAAAGTTATTTTTATTTTAATTAGTAATTGGAAAGAAAAATGTGCTAATTAGGTATAGAAAAGGTTTATAGGTATTGTTTGATATTGAAGTAATGCGTTGTTTATTAATTAATTTGCTGTTTGCAATTATCCTCGAAGCGTAGGCACTAAACGTAGTGGCCTCCTTTTACATTTTGCTCATAATTTGTGGCCTTACAAAAAACAAGTTTAATATTTTTATTTCGAGGAATCGGCGTCAAAATTATAATAATTGAAATAGGTCGATATTTGACACGCCTCGTTTTGTCACAGAAACTGGTAATATCAAGTGTATGTGCGACATCTAAACGGTCTTGACCTGGACTTACTACGCCGAACTTCCCAACCCAATCGATCGTAGTATTGCCTAATAGTGCCATGAACAGACAAACAACAAACATTCGACAGCTTTGGCAACAATTTATTAATAATATTTATGGAATGCCAACTCCCTTAATTCGGACATGGCGTGGGATTGCGTTATTCGAATAAAAGCTTTCTATCGCCATTCTGTCTTGTTCATAATTATGTTCTGTCAGTTTTGTGGCTGTTCCCTAAACCGCGTTCAGCTAGTTTATGTCGGTGAAATGATATTTGGAGCATTTAGAATTGAGATTAGCTTTAAATTATCGCGTTGATTATTTAATTAACGATTGAACAAAACATTGTTCAGAAATTTTTAAGTTTGTTTGTCTGATTTAAATAAATTGGGAGGGTCAGAGAAAATAACAGCAAACTAATTTCAATTCCGTAACAGTTTTTCGTTTTACTACGTTCTTAGACAGTTAGGTACCTATATTACATATTTTGCATAATTGTGTTTATGTTGTTAGCATTAAAACGCAATATCTTCAGCCTACGTACACAAACAACTATTAACAATAAGACGTATAAAAGTATGTAAGTTAACCCAATTTGTTTACCAACTAGCATACCACGCCGTAAATTCGCGGATATTTTAACTAATAAATAATAAGCATGACGGTAAGTACTAATAAAACATGTATCAATGCTTGGATACCACTTGATTGGTAAACAGATGAGATCGTAAAACACGCAGGTACGGCTTACATTGTTGACAAATAACGTTGTTTTATATCCACACCGTAAATGATGGCTTGATTATCAAAATGGAAGGCGTTACGTGTAACACTAATCAGAGTTTACGCAATACTGATCACTTTTGTTTTTAGGTCAATGGAGCATCGACGCGGGTGGACTCCACGATAACATTCACATCTACCACTCGATCACACGCAGTTGAACGATAACACATCAAACATTACGCTGTGACAAGACAAGACAACGTAAATCCACAACAACATTTGACGACCTCCGTGGTCGAGTGGCGTACGCACCTGTTCAAGGTGTCGCTAGCTCTGAGGTTCCGGGTTCGATCCCCGGACGGGTCAATGTAGAAACCAAAAATTTTCTACATTGCCTCGGGTCTTGGTGTTTGTGGTACCTTCGTTGTTTCTGAATTCCATAACACAAGTGCTTTAGCTACCTACTTTGGGTTCAGAGCAATGTATGTGATGTTGTCCGCATTTATTTATTAAACATTTCAACAAACCGTTGCGCACTGTATCAAGATTTTTTCATTAACTAGTCTAGCTACCTACCTAATTATTTATAAAAACGTAATTCTAAAGGCGAGGTTACGGTAAATAAGAGCTGCGGAATGTTTCCGGAAGTCTACAGTACAGACTATTGAATGCAATTGTTGCCTTGCACTTGAAATGATACTTTTTGTCCGGACCGGCACCGTTATGAAAAACTACACTCGGAATACAATGAGGACAGACTTTCCTGTAGTCTGTTACTGTTGTACACGTGTGATTAGCGTTATCACGATCCACTGTCCACCTACTTTCATAAAAATATTGATCGTACCGACTATATACAGCTGAATTATAGGATTAAAGATAAAAGGTATCATTTCTGAGCTCTTTCTAGACAACTGTGCGTGCGTGTGATTGATCCCGGATTTTTATATGCTTGTGTAAGAGGGAAAATGCAATGTCATGTTTTCTTGTCAACTACTTAAGAGCCTGCTTAGCCTTCTAGATTAGTGTCTGTCTGTGGGTACCTATAAAGGCTATCGTCAGATTAGGCAGCCCATAACTACAGCTAATCTACGTAATAAACTCTTTACAATGTTTTGTGATCATCATTTAGGTACTTTATATTGAGTATTGTTTTGCATGATTAATAGCTACAATAGCTAATAATATGCTTGAAGGTATAATCTTGTCATGATTGTCTTAAGAGTTATTATAACTGAATTAAAAGTAATCTGTAACGCCATACCGAGCGATATAATTGACTTTATATAATGAACTAATTACTTAATGAGGTACCACTTAATTAGCAAAACGATTAGATAATATAAGTCCCTTACACCATTTAAAAATGTATGTTACCTAATTAACCGAAAATTGCGGAAAGGAAAAATCTCACAACCTGGATTTTTAATCTGGAACGACATTCGAGAACCTACTTGATCAAGCATAGTGATTATTCGTTCTTTCTCTGTACGGGAAGAGGCCTTTGCCCTGCAGTAAGTAGGTACCGCAGCTGTAGGTCATTTACAGAATGCTATTTTTATACAAGCGTAATAAAAACATAATATATATATAAATATAAATTGCGTTTTTACTTCTTTTTTACTCAATTATAACAAAGATATTCAAGACGATATTATTGTGTTGTTTGATGACATCAAAGCTTCGAATTACATTTTAAAGCAATATAGATCATGTTACATTATTTTTAAGACCTGTTAAAAAATATATACGCAAGTAAAAGAATAAATTACCCTGTATCTATTCCAAATTACTGGTAGACCGGTCGTGTCCTCATAATCTATTCAAATACGTAAATGAATCTTTATCAAACAATTGTTATCAGTCTACGACTCGTGAAGTCATGATAAAGGTTCTCCGACGCTAGTCAGTAAAAAATAGAACATTAATAAGGGGGTTTTTCTCGTTGGCAATGTGCATCGTTTATTTATCATGGTTGACCTAAATAACGTTGAAGCAGAGTCAATGTACTCTACAGAATCTGAGTAGGACAATTGCTCAAACACAGGTATTTCTTTCTTATTTAAGTACGTAGTACAAATACATAATTTATTTTAGTATTTAGGGATGCGGGATCAAGAGTTCATGGTTATAAATATCAACGCCGTCATGTTTTAGCCGCAATAAATAATAGTGTTGTAGTTATTTCAACAATATTACATACAGTCGTGTTAAATCCGAATGATTTATAGTGTAATCTCGTAGCTCCAATAATAAAACTACCTAACTACGATCGATTGAAGGTCCTGGGTCTAAAATAGCCTGGTTTGTTTACCCGTCGCCTCGCGATGAAGGACGGGGTGATTCATAATTTCTTTGTGTTTGTTTTATTCGGGAGTTCCCTATACCGGTGCGTTAGAGCGGCATCGTCAGCAGCTCGTGTGTGAGTGACCTCTCGTCCGCGCCGCCGCGCCGCCCGCGCCGTATCTAACACGCAGCGTGCCGCATCTGGTGCGTGTTTACGCATTTAAACAATTTTATTACTATTCCAAATTCTTATTTTGTAGGCGATGAAACTAAGTTTGGATATAGACGCGAGTTTCAAGGGGATCGCCTCTGACACTAAAGCTTCTTAAGGGATTATGAAACAGGCAAGCGAAGTCTCGAATAAATCTAGCTTCCACCAAAGTTCTGTTTATTGATAGCAGATATCAAAGTTTATTCAAAAAATAAATTATTTTGAATTTTCTTCTTATTGCGAGCACTCATAACTTTTTTAGGCAGTTACTTTACATGTATGTTTTGTTTAAATCGATAATTCATTCACGCATGTTCATATAGTCACAATTAAATAAATTTATCGATGCCATAAAAGGTACGTAATCGTTCTTGTAAGTTCGTAAAACGATTAGGATATACCTAAGTACATTTATTTTAATTCAACGCATGCCAAATGCATTGCGATTCTATTTTTACACATTTCGCTTACGATTTCCGATAGTGTAAGCATTTGCAAATTGTGCCAAAACTATACTTGAGACTAAATTTAATTAGAAATTAAGGGTTTGGAGAGAAAGATATGTTACTTATTATTAACAGACTACCTTCTTAAGGGTAATTTATTATGTTTTTGCTACCCTCTGACCGCATTTATGACAAGACGGATAGGTATATCAGCTGTTACAATTTGTATTCTTATTTCAAACTTATAATGACGTATTTCTCTTGGTATAAAATAGAGCAGAAGTCACTGGGAACAAGCTACCCTACCCTATCGTACTTTAGCAGTTCCGATTATTTTCTCAAACTGACAGACAGCTCAATGTTTACATTAAAGTTATCCCGCACTATTTCTACCTACACAATAAATAAAAACTTTATTAATCTTTAGCCCTTTTAATATTAGGACGGCGCATTCCATTTTACTACGCTTTTAAAACTTAATATTTTATAGTTATTTTACGAGGAATCGAAAAAATTAACCTTTAGGGAACTTAAATATTTTTTTAACTTAACCATAAACACGATTCAGTTGTCCTACCGGTTACTGAGATCCAGTTTTCTCTTACAAAAATGTACGCAACCAAGCAAGTTTAAAATTAAAGTTTTCACAATATGTCACGTTACAAATAACTACATTCGTAAACCTAGTGGGTAAGTGATGGGCAGTGGGTATCGTGCATTTAAACACAAAAAGAAGTAAAGTGACCAGAAAGTTACATAAATTTGGAGACAGTTCGACTGAGCGTGCTTTACAGATTTCGCCATATAGAGTTCGCAAAGCAGGTACCGCGAGCGCATTTGGTGTCAACTACAAATATTTTGTCGGAGCTGATGCAATTCGCATTGCAGCCGGATGGTGGTGGTCGAGCGGCGCGTGCACTCCGCCGGCACGTGCTTTGAGGTCGCCGGGGAGTTTCCACACCCGGCTCGGGCACGACGATCCACCCGACAAATAAATGAGACACAACACCGAACGCACTCCGATATATCCAAAAAAATATTCTAAAGCCCTTCTCATTGAAAAATAATTTATTTACAATACCTTGTTACGAATCCGCCGATTCGAATGCTGTGTAACGCGCGCGAACGTGCGTAGTGTTGTTCGAGTGCAATGTATGGAACGCTCAACTGTTTCGATCGCTACGCTAAGCGATCTGACGATTGACTGGTGGTCGCCCGAAGTGCTGGGGAATATATGCGCGCGCATCTGCTCGCGCGTGCGCCGTGGTGGGAGCGAACTGCTCCGTACATATGTGCACACAGAATGTTTTGTCCTAGCTCTTAAAACAAAAGGCATAAATACCAAACTTGAATACAACCCTATTGACAATACGCTGTGAATTTTACATGTCAACTGTCACCAATTCATTCATTTACCGCCTATGCAGCGAGGGAGCGTTCAGCGTTCCCATAGTTAGGTCTTCCCGCTCAATTTGACGAGGTAGTTTCATTTAAAGTTGTTACTAGTTCTTACAAACAGGTAACATTGTTCCTAACAACACAACAAACTTGTCCAAAACTTTATGGATGCATTTAATTTAATCAGAAATTTCTGCCATGCATAACCATATCTGCAATGTGCGCTTCTAATTCTCCTAACAATTTTTAACTTTAAAACAGTTCGGTTTTAAAGGCACCTTTTCAAGAAGTTGCAAATTTTAGAGAACTCAAAGAAGAATTTAATTCTGGGACTTAAACATAAACAAATAAACAGTCCCCGAACTAGCATTCGTTTCGAGGTGTCTGCTTACAGATTATGAATCAGTCAGTTAGCTGAAAAGGTTTGTTATATAATCCTGATTTACTGAACAAAAGACAAAACGCCTGATGCTTTATTTGTGGATTCTTACGTGTTGTAAATTACAACAACTTCAGTTTAACGATGTCTTTTCAGTTTCTTTGAGCGATTACACTAATGAGCAGACAAGTCACTCTATTTTGCGTTGTTGTGATCGTAAAATCGCCAGCTTTGGCCAAGAATAGATAATCGATGTTTCAATTTCTAATTCAAATGTTAGATTCAAGTCTAACTCAAGCAACTCTTAAGCTCCAACTTAAGATTGCCGTGGTCCGTGACTTAAGGATTGTTTATGTTAATTAGTGTACCTATTCTTCTTGAAAATAATGTAAGTACAATTGGAGTAGTGATCGGCTGGATGTTTCCTGATTTTTGTCCATGCCTTCAAATATACTAACCCGGCGTGGTCTCCATTGCCGTATTAATGTCATATTTTTATAACTTGTGTTGAGTTATAGCATCTAATAGAAAATTAATTATTTGTGTAATTCACCCTTTCCAATCAATCTTTTCAGCTTATTGGTTCACGAAAATAGGCCATCACAACTTTCTTATTATTATTTTGATTCACGTCAATAAACCTAACATAAGTCCACAATTTACAGTTGCCATTTTCATTTAACAGTTTCAGCATTTAACATAAATAGCAAAATTGTGAATTTATATTTACTTAAAACTTAAATAATAACATAATATCCTTTTACGCTTAAATGCATAAAACAATATTTGAGAGTTACGTTTGTTTAAATATCGATCGCTCAAATAATATTATTATAGATTGAATTGGATTAACGATAATATTAGTCTAACGATACTTAAATAACATAACATAGAACAAAATCTGTGTAACACAGGAGCTGAATTATGCCACCTATGTTCTGTAGGCCAGTGTTGGCGAAAGGCCCGTGAAAAGAGGTAGTTTTTGTTTGTACTGCCCCATTCCTTAAGCAGTGGCAAAGTCTGTATTAATTTAATTATTACATTATATAATTAAGATTGTATTAATTTAATGGGTGTAATTTACCGAAATAAACCTAAAACACCCAGCTGGCTTTATCGATGTATAGGTACGGGCGCACGGGCAAGTAGTCCGCAAATTCTTCACCTAGCCCAGTGGCCTGTCGACCTGAAGATAGCCGGGAAAACTCGGATTGCACACGGTAGGCAGTTTCTATGCACTTTTGTGCAAATGATTAAGACAATTGACAAAGTAATTAGAACACCTATCGGCACAAAGTTATACGCAGAGTTGGTGGCAAACAAAAAGCAATAGACATCCCAATGGCAAATCTCGTTTTAATTTTTTACCAGTAACCTTATCTATTTTTTTTGCAACGTTGTACTATTCTAACCAAGTAAGTGCCGGGTTAGGATAACCCATAAGGTGTTACCAGTGGCATTAAAAAAACCTCACAAATGATACGAACTGAGAATAAGTTTTAAATAACAAAAGATTGTGTGACATTCTGAAAGTTCAAATGTGTAACTGAAATTCGTCTAATTAAGTTTACTTTTGTCGCATATGTATATTAATGATTTCTTGAAAATGGTATTAACTGTCTACTGGTCATTAGTGAAGACAACTATAATTACTCGTTTAGTCAAGCATGGTAATTATATCTTTAATTTGTTATTTCAAAGTAATGGCTACTTTCAAATTATATTCTACTTCAAACAACATCATTACATTGTATTCGTTTGCAATCATTATTTAAGTGGTGATTTAACCCTAAGCTTAATTACATGCTTTTTTTTATTGTTATCCTTGTTGATGTATTTTAGACCAGTATTCCCCATCCGATGAGCTGAACTTTTGCATTCACATAAGTAAATTGAAAGGCAACGCAATAAAATGATGTCAGGAATCTACTCGTACGATAGTCTGGTTCCATCAATCTATTGTGGTTGTTTCAACTTGTTTGATTTGTCCTCACAAGTAGTCCGACCTCCGATGGTGTCTAGGGTTTCAGTTTATAATAGCTTGTTGTTAAGGTACCAACGGAAGCCCCCCTGTTCGTCGTCGACGTGACTGTACGTATCCTGTATAGGTACCGTAATGGGTAGAGTTGAAAAGATCACACAGTTTTTTATTTCTGATAGTATAACAATAGTTATCTGTTAAACAATAGGTGTTCTTGAACTAAAAAAAAACAAGATTGGTTTCCTGCGATGCCGCAAACAGACTGTTCGCTTGAAAAAATAATGAAAGGATCCAATCGAAAAGAAATAATAGAGGAAAGAAAATGGTTTCTCTTCTCATGAGTCGCCGCAGACTTCCAGAAGTATGCTTGAGGCCATTTTTGGATTTAGATCTTGTGCGTCGGTCGTGGATACTAAAAGGTTGTAAACTCTCTTTCTCAATCAAGGGCAGTGGCCCTAAAACACCACACAGTCACAGCTGCCACAAAGGCCACTATGGTCGGAAGCGATAATGGGTGGAACCTAAAGCTAAACTTATTTGTACAGCATCGTCAGCATCCTGTGAAGGCCAGGATGCGATAGATAAGGTTGAAACAACCTTAAATATTTCACGTAAGACCTTCTGGCAAAGCGATACATATTTAAGGTAAAGTTGTTTGTTTATTTATTAGCCAATACCCAACGGTTTGTGTATGCTGATAATGTTAAACGAGAAAAATTGTTCCACACCACATTATCCACATCCGTCATGCTTGGAAATCGTGACGTATTTACATCAAGATTTATCAAGAACTAAAACCAAAATAGCCTGTATATTAAATGTGGTTTTTAATTTCGAAATCTATAATCTAAGACTCATTATAGCTTTGCGATTAGGAAAGCAGTCTTCGACCTGCGCACGTTCAAATTTGTTTAGATTACGCCTCTTATCTTTACTACAGCCGTGGTGCGTTTAATTCAATACACACACAAAAAGAAAACCAGATTAATGTTAGTGATTGGTTTTTATATCTGTGTGTGTCAGAGGATAACAATGAAAAATTAAAGCATCATTCTCGGTAATGATAAAATTCCATCCACAAATAAACAATTACCTAAACGAGACGGACATTGTACAACGAACAACTGACCATTCCAGTTTATGAACGCATTCGAGAGGGCAGTGCCCTTAGAGAACATTCTTAAGGGATTTAATCCTAACAACAAAATTAATAAGTAACATTTAGAACATGAAATAGTATGGGTACTACGTTATTTACATCTATAAGTCTTAAATACGGCGTATCTATCTACAATTTTATTTAAATTAATCTCATAATGTTAGGTATGCGTGAAATAAAAGGCTTTTTCATTTATTTATCTCGTATAATATATGAGGAAAATATGCATGCACATTGAGGTCAGATCGCTATTATCATAAGTATCGGGAACACGCCACCCTTTACGTGTATAGGTGGGTGAGGTGGGTGGAGGTGAGAGTGTCAACGTATATAATGTATTAGCAACATAACCACAATCATAATACATTAGGATTATTTTTAAAGTCACGATTTACACTTCTACACCACTAATAAATGAACTTCTAATTGGATACTAAAACAAGGTACAAAAAGACGCGTGACTTTATTATAAAAATTTTCGAGTGGAAAGTTATTGAATGTTTTGGAAGCTCTCCAAGCTGTGAATAAGAATATACGCATACACGTTCTTCTTCCACCTAGCTTTTTCTCAAGGTGTGGTAGGAACGGCTTCCAGTCTTACCCCGGATTTACCTAGTAACGGATTTAACATGGAGCGACCGCCTATCTGACCTTCACCACCAATTTTACTAGGTAACAAGGCACCCATCCCATAGTAGTAATACTGGTTGTCAGTCGTAATGACAGTTGCTAAGCACGGAGGAGTCTCGGTATGTTTACAAATGGTCACTCATCCAAAGACCGACAATGGCGAGAAACGGACTAATCGCAACGATCCCATCTACTAACTATACTTTCACGTTATTGGCGGAAATAACAGAGTAAGGCCGGGACTCCACTAAAGCGGAGACGAGACGAGCGGAGAGGAGATGTTTTTTAAACAACCAATAGAATTGCGTTATTGACACATCTCTTTTTCGCTAAGCTTCAGTGGAGATCGCTGTGCGGAGATTTATAATATTTGTATGGCGCGATGGAAGCGGAGATGTGAGCTGTGCGCGGACGACGCGCAGTGGAGACGAGAGATGCGAGCGGCGTGCAGTGAGCGGTGTCACCCTCCACCCTCTCGCCCGCCAAAAATAAGCAGAGCCCCGTGACATCGTCTACCTTTCGTCTCAGAATGCGTACTGAGCACTCAACGCCTCGCACCCGAGCTGAAAAACATCTCTTCTCGCTCAGCACACAGCACACATCTCTGCTTTGGTGGAGCCCCGGCCTTAAGCAGGAGGATGAAAACATTGCCTTCGACGACACCGAGCGGCAGCGGAAGCCTGCATAAATAACTACGTAATTTAGCATTCCGTTTACTGAATATAATTGGACCGGTTTTTTAATAATAAATGTGTTGCTTTACAGGACGGCTAGAGCAGATTTATGTGTAAAGTAATGTGTATTTAAATGATCTTTGTCAGTGTGTATTTGATGCTGTTGAATGATGCTAGTACCAGTTTTGTTCTCGTGTAGTGTAACTACTGTAAGTATAGAGGATAGCAACAATGTCTCATTAAAGAAACAAACACATTAATCAATTATAATTTTAGCCAATAAATATGTTGATTTAGGAAAATGCCATTGCAGTGACTAATGGATGATGCACGGTGATCTGACCAAACAATTTACTAAATAATCAAATCAAAGTCTTAAATTACGCGCTTAAACAAAAATAAATATTAAGGCGATTCATACTTTTTGAATGTTAATGTTTTTAGGTTATCACAGTCAAATCAGCCTATTTCAAGGAAATGCATCCTCGTCTTCTGTCTTATGAGAGACCGGTAAAGCTGTCAATGTCTGTCTAAGTCTGCGCTGAGGTTAATTGCCGTAAACCGCTTCCAAAAACTTCTGCCTTTTGCATCCAGAACTGCTAAGCTTCCATTTCCAGGTCATCGGTCATCGGTCATCCTTGCCTACACTCAAGGACTCGTTTGCTTTGCGTTTTTGACGGGCCTGTTGGTCTAGTGGTTAGTGACCCTGACTGCTATACCGGAGGTCGTGGGTTCGATTCCCACCCAGGACAAATGTTTGTGTGATGAACACGATCATTTGTTCTGGTTGTCTGGGTGTAATTTATCTATAATATGTATGTATTTAGAAATATATAAGTATGTTTATCAGTTGTCTGGTTACCATAACACAAGCTCTGCTTAGCTTGGGATCAGATAACCGTGTGTGAGTTGTCCCGGAATATTATTATATTATATTATTATTATAATCTTTCTCTTTACAAAGTGCGTAAGAGATCAATAATGTACGAACGTTTACCTAACATCGTTGATATTTCCAGAGGAGAGATAATTATTAAGTAACATGTCGTCTGCAAAATATAATTTTATCGATTCATCAACGTTAGAGTGTGTCCACAATGTGTTAAGATGTATATACTAAATATTATTAAGGTGACACCAAACTTTGCTATAGCAACTTAATGAAATTTAAATATTATTCTTATACATTGGTATACATTTTTGATTGCAAATAACGCATACATTCAAATTGCTATGACATGCACTGCTCAGAAATTTAATATGATACTAATGAATGTACTTCTCACATCTAAATTGACACGGCCAGTTTAAAAAACACATTATTTGATAATATTCCACTGTTTTATGACACACAATTACTTGTATGCTAATTATGTTGTTATTCTTGATATTTGAAATATAGTTATTTAAAACGAGCATTACTAACAAGTCAAGAGTAAGATACTGAGATCCCATTATTTATTTATTCTTTACCTACATATAAAGACGTTCGTTAACAGGAGAATGTGTTACCCAATAAATAAAATGGATTGCGGAGTTCAATTATGCAGTCGCTCGATGTAAGATTCAGCTGAATTTACAGAAGAAAATACCTGACCTATCTCTTTTCTATTTAAAAAATAATTACATATTTCCCCCTTTTTACTTATTGAATAGTTCACGTTAATTTCTTCGTTGCAATTTGCAATCTAGGGCTTATGACTAGATAGTTACAGTATTCTACCCGTACCTGAAGACATAGCCGTAGTAGCACTACGTCAACGAAGCGGCCTCCTTGGCGAGGTCGCGTTTGTTTCAATGTCAAGGATCCTGTGATCTTATCCTACTGTTTACTTTATCGCTTTATTTTTATCCTTTTCTAGTATGAAATTAACCTGAAGATGGTAGTGCAAACTGCTAGAGCCTTTGACTTTTAGATTAAGAAAAAATGAACCTGAACTTGTTCAATTTTTCCCTGTGAGAGAGATTCGAGGAGGGAAAAAAAGAATTAGTTAATATGAAAAGTCCAGAAGACCCTATAAATTATTTTCTCAGGGAAAAATGTTGGAACTGACAATTTTTACGCATTAATTACTTTAAAAAGTATCCCATATCATTTTACATATTTTCAAAAGTTATAAACCTGAAGGCATTTAGCCGAATTTAGGTCAACAAACTAGATTTTCGTGCATTCACTGATTAATAACATGTTTGCCCTTTTTTTCGGTGGATGACTCGATGCAACAAAAAAAGTGAAATCCATTGTCCAGTTAAGAGTATTTTTCTCGAAATAAAATGAAGATTTCTCACAAAACGTATTCTTCAAAAATATATGAAGACACGTGTATTATATGATGAAAAAACTACAAAAACCAACACACCACGAGAGGAACGCGTGGCTCCTTTGTTTTGACCGGTCCAAGCTTCGAGTTGGAACAGAATTGAATAGATGAACAAGAAATAATGCAAAAACTACAAGTACCTATAAAATGAAAATAACAGACCACTTCGTTACCTTTTTATGTGTGACCTCTCAAGAAGTTATTATTTAAAACATAGATATATTTAGTTCTATAAATAAAGTCTGTTTTATGTAGGCTTCATGCTCATTAACAATGACAGATGGCGGGATGACCTGGATCTTAAGTCGCGGCTCTTGAGAGGACAAGTGGAAGAGGTGTGTAGGGACCTTTGCCCAGCAGTGGGACATTTAATAACCTAAAATGTTATAATAAATTAAATTGTTTCACTCTTATTATAAAATTGCCACTTCGTTAAATCATATTTATAAATCATGACATTTCTTTTAGAGTTTTATTTCTTTCTTTGTCGTTGCTTTGGCATAGTGCCCATTTTAAAATGCATTTATCATTTATTTTTACTCTTAACTGGCGACCTTTTCCTCAATTCTCCTATTCGACTTCATGACATTGTAATCATAAATTATATATAATCTAAAATACAAGCTACTATCAACAATAAGGCCATAATTTTTCAGAGAAATGTCTTCGTAAGATGTCAACGATCCTAAATGATAACCTACGTTAATATTTATTCGAGTATAGCTCCTAACCAATATATATCGTGTAACCACAATTCCACTCTTGTAAATTAGCAATACTGCTAAACTGTTGTCAAACACACGTGATTCTCACGGCAACCAGAGTTAACCGGTGCGAGGTGGCGACAGGTAAATGTCAAATTAATTACGTACACAACTCGAAATGGAAAAGTCATGACTGATGAATATGATCCTAAATGGATAGGTGGACAGTTTGAGCGTGCGCCGGATGGACGTTCGTGCAATCGATGTTTACCCGTGACCTTGGGTTGACACCTCATTTCAAATAATATTATTTTTACTCAGTAGTCAAATGAGTACTAATGGTACGTACAATTCTTATCTAATGTAGATGAATCTGAGTGCATGGTACAGCAAATAGTTCTAGCACTAGTCGCTAAGTAAATTTATCAATCCATTCCACCAAAAAAATCAAATAACAGATTCTATCTCGTAAAAGCGAGCTAACATTTTATTTGCCTTTCGACAACCGGCACGGGAGAGTCATTGCAGAGATGTTTCGGAAATTTACTTTTATTACTTATTCAAATGTTGATTCAGGGGTCAAGCTATCAGAAATAGCCGATGGGACTTTTAATGTTCCATTACACGTGATACCGCCAGACTAATTAGTTAATAGCTTTCACATGTGAAATATTAATTGCATAAAAAGAGGATTGGGCTTAATGTTAACGGTTCAGAGTTGATAATGTTTGGTGTTTACTTATTCAAATTTAACCGAGAACTAATAATATCTTTTATTGTATTGATTATGTTCTATTTTTAATTATGAGTTTCAAAACTCTTTTAAATATGTTTAGAGCTGAATACAGGTCGTCATCTGTTTTATTAATGGGGACAGCAATATTTCAAGTAACTGCATCGTAAAAGGTTTAAATAGAAAGGCCTTTTAACCTTTTAACTGTTCTATTTTACTAAAACCCCAAAAGTTATTTTAAATTGGTGTTCCTGCCTTACCAATTGGAGCAATTTGGAAATTTCCATTTTCAAAATGACGACATCTCGATGTTTTGTTTCCCCCGTATCACTACTATCATTCACGAACGTAACACGTGGTCCCAACAGTTATTTTTATAAACAATGATAAACTACTTAATAGTTGCCGATTCCATTGACGTAAAAAAACAGCTGTTATACAATTACTGGAACTATTTAATTGTTCTTCTGTTTTGTGATAGGTATTGCGGTTTCCTTTTACATTTGTATTCCTTTCTGTTTATAAGGATTTATTATTATTTTTTATTATTATTTATTTATTTATAAAACATTACATAATAATTATGTTGTACACTACAATATCCTGGATCGTAGTGTTTGAGCTGCTGTACTTTAGAATACCATCTGCAGATGCCGCGAGGAGTGACCTCATAAAAGGTGTTCTGTCAAGGTTGAAGGGCTGAATATATTAAAAAAATTAATATCTGACCTACCGTCATCATGATTGAAAACAGGATGATATCCTCTTATCCGTGAACTAGAAATGTCTCAATGTCTGAGAGTGACCTTTACTTTACTACTTGTATGAGGGCTGTCAATTGTCAAGGCTGTCAAACATTTTCAGACATTTCTCTATTAGCTGATTACTTTTTGGGTAAGTATTGTATACTCAATTGTTTTGGTATTCTATTTATGTCCGTGTACCTTGTTGATTATATTATTATGAATTACATCACTCAGCAATTCAGTCTTATCAGTGTTATGTAACATTATATACAACATTATATATTTAGCCTCTACTACTACCGCTGGGCAGGGGTCTCCTCCACTTGCTTCCATATCCTTGTCACGTACCACATTGAAGCAGTACCGTACCAGGCCTTGCGGAATATATCCAGGTCGTTCCTGCTATGCTGCCACCTCGTCCTGGGCCAGCCTCGGCGGCGCCGGCTTCTGTCATGCAGAAACGACGTTATAAAAGATAAAAATGTCAATCAATTTGTCTTGATATACTTAATGTCATAGGCTAAAAATTGACGTAACTACATTTTAATTTATTATTGCTGATAATGAAATAAAGTCAAGCGCGAATCTATAACGAGCGTTTTTTTATGTCTTTCTGTCAATGGCTGATATTGATCGGATACCCCTAGTTGTGCTAAACAGCACATCATGACATAGGTACCACCTCGTTACTTAGCACATACTTTAACTTGACTTTGAAAGTTGTGTGATATAAAGTTATAAACATTATCTTGCCTTGGTAACAGAACCTTATTTAAATGGCATTTGTATTACAAGAATCAAAAGTATATGTTCGTAACCCAAAAAGAGGGGTGTTATAATTTGGACCTGTCGGTCTGAGTGTATGTATGTGGCATCGTACGTCTTAAAATAACAGACCGATTATGTTGCGGTTTTTGACCTGATCGAGATGGCTTTTAGCTACAATTTATTTATGAACGTCGGTTCATCATTTTGAAAGATAGCATCAATTTTCTAAAATTTGTCTACGATTCGCTACGAGTCATGGGCCAAATATAAATTAGATACATAAATGAATGTTCTTTGTGTATATGAATTGAATGTTTGTGACCCCGACCGATATAGAGTTTGATTATACCAGAGAGGGAAGTTGTTTCAAAAACCGCCGCGCCCTATGTATGATGATAAAATCTACGAGGTAGAAGCGTTACAGGTTGACTTGTTTGTACCTTAAGTAGGTCAAGTTAAGCAACTCGTTATGTTTATTGTAACTCCAACAGTACAAGGAAATAGCTGCTTTTATTCTGACTAAGTTTTATTAGTAAGTAAAGTAATTTGTAGTTTCTTTGACTTATAAACTCAATTACTAGCACAATAAGTGGCACTAGCTGTTGCCCGCGGCTTTGCCGTCGTAGATGTCGGTTATTCGCGGCAAGAGGTAGTATTTGTCCTTAAATTTACGTTTGTATAAAAATCTTACAAAAATATTGTCTCTCTCAGTTGGTAACACCTGCATAATTTAAGACTTGCCAAAAAAATAAAATTGTATCAAACTGAGTTGTATCGGCTAGACAGCCAGTCGCGAATATGACCTTAAGATCAACGAACCTGTTCAATCTCGTCAACATAACTTATGACAACCCTGTGACTGCAGGCCAACCGAACACAAAAAAATTAGATAATATAAAACAATTAAAAATAATTCGTAAGAATATAAAAAGTTGTAATCAGTTAATATTAAGCCTTTCTTTACTTAGATGTAAGATTAGTTCACAAACAAAGGAAAATCTCGAGTTGTTTTTATGGATATTTGTTTTGTTGCATTGTTTGCCATTGCCACAGATAGAGATAATAATATGCTATTTTTGCATCCATATTTTGCAGCAGAGATGACATGTAATATTTTTGACCTTGTTACCTACGTTGACACAAGTATATGGCATTTGATCCAGTCTTTATAATTTAAACGAAATGGTAGCAACAATTTGTATGTCTGTACTATTAATATTTATGGCGTTTCTTCCCGTTTCCTCCCTAATGAAATGCCATTTCGGTACTACTAGAAAAATCGTTTTTACTTAAGACAAAACACATTTTGACTTTAAAAAAACTTGGAAAAAAGGCGCGGGCTCACGCTAGTTTAAAATGCATAGGCACATAATTATAATGCATTTATAAAGCGAGGCATAAAGTTTATCGCTGTTTATTGTACGTGAGCGGTCTCAATATAGAATTATCATGTAGTCTTCGTGTGTTATCGATTGTTGACGTGGCTGCACATGAGCGTATAACAACATTCACGAAAGAAAAATGCCGCACAAAGTAGCGGCGCGGCGCGGCGTTTACAAACACAACTTACGTGACCTGACAACAAGATATTAATATAGATGAATGATTATTCCGAGGCGCGGGTTGCACAAACAAACCTCGGGAACTAAAACCTAAGTAAACCGCGATAGAATCCGTTAAAATGTAGTGTTATTTCTAACAACTAGACTTCGAAGTCTTTAACGTTTTTTGAATCACATAAATTTTTGTTCATATAGGCAATAAATTGCAGTGGTCGCTTAACTATCCCGCAATCTATTGTCTGTCTAGATTACACAGCAGGGCCTCGATTCAGCTATTTTAAATGCATCTCAGTGGTCGGTCAGTGTACTTGTCATTGTGCCTAACTTTTGTATTCAGATAAGCCTACAATAAAATCACATTGAACTCTCGAAGAGAATGATCGTAATGACCAATTGATGATCGACATGACAGTTAGCAGAATGCCAATTATCGTCAAAATGACCAAATGAAGCAGGTTATTCGGTCAATTCAAGCAACTCTTAAATAACTGAATCGAGGCGCTGGACGTAAAGAAAAACCTCTCCCACGACTTACTTTTTTTAAGTCCACAAGGCAGACTGATTAGATGCACATAGAATGGTATGTCTCATTGTATTATGTCTACAGCCGCCAATGTGCTCATTATTATCTTGTGCTCTCTGATAAGCGTAGCCTGATAATAGCTTAGGTATTATTATCAAGACTTCAGAGCCAACTAGGTTTGCCCAACGACCAATAATGGACCTGGTTTTGTTGTGAAGTTTAGAGTGTTTAGACTTAGACACGCCAAACAATTTATGTGCCAGTTTAAAATAATAAAATGTAACTAATAAAACTTTATCTTATTAAAAAATTATTTAAAAACCAAAATTTGTTGGATATTTTAAAAGTATTAATTTGCATTAAATCAGAAAAAAAAATACTTATGATCTGAGTTTGTAATCATAATTCTCAGTGATTTATTTTTTTACGCCTTTTTTAATATTTTTTTATTTATTTGTAATATGTTTATATTTGATGGTTAATTCGTAGTATAGTTATTATATCGAAGTTCAAAGTCAAGATATCAATGTAGTCTGTAGATATTGGTTAAATATAGAAATTAATGGGATTAAACTTTGTCTAACAAGTTTTGGCCGGTAGAACCAGATAATTTCAGAAAGTATTGTTTGAAATATAAACAGGATTTGAACCAACGACCTAACTAATCACGTTGACGTATTTCTTATCAGCAGAACAATTAACTACACTACAGCAAATGTCATTAACGTCTGGCATGCTCACATTAGATCGCTGTGCAGTTATTTATGCTCAGTTTTTCTGTTTCACATTTATAATTAACTTAAAAAACATCAGGTCATGTAACAGTTACTTGAAATGACAGATAAGTACCTATAAAACAATTATGCGGATAAAAATAAATATAACAATTATTTTGACGTCATAGCGTAAAATATATACTATTTTATTTGATAATTATAGTTTATCAAGTTTGTTGATTATTTATTAACTGTTATTTTCCCTTCGATAGAATGATGACATATTTTGGCCTTTCGGAAATCGACCTCCTGCGGGCTGCGGCTTATCAGAAACAAATAACTAACAATAGGAACAAAGAGGGGTTGACTTGAAAAACTGTGCCAATGACTAAAGTGTAAATAAAACAATTGAAGAACAGTTGGAAGATAATTGTTTATCAGTCACTTGTTCACAGTTACAGCTGCAAACCGAATTATCTAACTAGTCCATTGATTCATAATGAGTTTTCTGTTAAATATTACTCATGTGTAACGGTGCGATTATGGAAACTATGCATTGTGTAATGTGGCAATGCATAATAACAGAACATCTGGCTTCTATCACCGTTTACTATGCAGTGATAACAAGAGTTTAATAAACCAAGTGCCATTACAAGTTGCCTAGACGCAACACTCGTTAAGTCATTCCTTGTGGGAATGTTGTGATAGATCATGTGATCATGTTTGTGTTGAACTTTGGAGGCACAATGTAAATATACCAGGTGTGAGAGAGCCATAACTTCTCATGTATATTTGCGCGGTGTGACCTAAAATGGATTGCAGCGAAGTAGGTAACGACAGGGGAGATGGGGAGATCAGGCGATAACAGGAAGAACCGATTAAGGACCAGTACGTACTGAACAATGCTCCTTTATATTACTATTACAGTTTGCACTCTACCGTTGAGACCGATCATATTTATAAAGGTAAAGGACACGTTATCACTACGGCCTTCAATTTATGAAACTGGGTTGCAACAGTTAACACAACCGGTCAAGTGCGAGTCCGTCTCAAGGTCTCGGTTTTAGCATTTATTTGATATTTAGATTTTACATTTAGATTGGTTTTCAAAATTTCTGTTATTGAGTCAACAAGTTTGAGATATTTTATATTTTATTACCTAGTTTACGATGAAAGAATTATTATAACTTTTTGATTATTTGATGGAATCACAATTTGCGATATAGCAAAACTTTAACATCAAATAATTTCAGCGAGGATAAATAGTACTTAAAAATAAATTAATATAAAGGTGTTGATCTTTCCTTGAGGACTTAATCTTCGAAATAGAATCCGACTTTATATGACTGTTTTGTGGTAATTAAGGTAAAACTCTATAGCCACTCACTGAAAAAAAAAATACAGGAGCAATTTGAGATGCTAAATTTTTTAATATATTTATTGGAAACCCAACTGTTATAATAATAATTATAATAATATTTATTTGTTTAAACATAGGTAACATGGTAACATGGTCTTAAAAATATAGTTGAGTATTACTATGTTTCACCTTAGTTGGTATACAAATGTTCTCTTATAATCTAAGTAAAATTACAATTTATCAAAGCTTTGTTTGTTATTAAAATGTTTTTTACTCGTTGAATAACTTATAAACTTTTTTTAATATTGGCGTAGTCACTTGGGATTTTCTACTGATTGAATAATATTATAAGTGTAGGTATGTAAGTAACAGGAAATTGTTTACGAATAACAAATTAATAGTAATTTTAAAATTGGTGTTTTTTTTTTGTTTTTAAGATCAGCTGATATTGTATTATTTAATGCAAAAACTAATAATGTTATGTAAGATGCAATGGCCCTGGCTTATTACAGTTTCTTAGTAATATTATTAACCGTTTAATTAGTTTTTAAAAGTTTGTAGTTTCTAGTAGGGCAAGGACGAAGGGTCAAACCATCTGAATACTGGACAATATTACAATATTTAAAGCGTATTTTAATTATATTTCATACTCGTTGTTAGGTTGAAGTTAATGTTTTAATCACGGATGTAGATCACAGTAGATTGACTGCGATTAGGTACTATTTTTAAAGATAGACTAATGAGTTTTTAATTGGCATTTGAATTACATAACGATTATGTTTAAGATTATTTATTATATCAAAGCTTGTCGTTATCCTTGTGTGAACTAGACGATAGACATATTTTCTAGATTACTATAAATTTATAACGCATTAACACCTGCAAAACCATTACTTGTAATTAAATTTCGAGATAATGTCGAATCTCATAATGTATAATTTAAAACGACGGGGCAAACAACCATCAAATAACTAATTAGTTTATGGATATGTATATTAGTTACATTTCATGCAAAATTTAATTGTTGACCGCAGGTTAAAGATCAATGGCACAAGAAAATGAGCATAGAAAATTGAAAGACTGATTACAACATGATGTAAGACCGAAGAATCAGACACAATAAAAAGTAATATGAGAAAGAAAATTAATTGCCAGCATGAAAATCGTCCCAAAATGTCAAGAACTATCTGAAGCCTGCAAGTAAAAAAATAAACAGCGAAAATATAAACGAATGCCGCTTTGTCTGCTAAACAATAGGTAAGTGTATAGGTATTAGGCATTTATCTTACTTAAGATCCGCATTGACGTCTTTTAAGAAAATCATCGTAATGCTCAGATATAAATAACAAAATACTATAGCAATAAAATATAATAGGTGTATTTATTTTATTTATCTTATTTTATTTAATAGGTACAGATACAGATAACAGTTTAACATAGTACAAAAAAAAATCTTAACTACCAACTGTAAGTAGGTAAACCTAAAATCAAGTTACAACTGTACACAATATTTAAATTATATAACACAAAATTAAATTAAATTCGTAAAAATATTATCTATAATAAACGCAGTTCGGTTCAGGGGGTGGATCTACCAGTTATCTGTCCGACAGCTGGCTAGATCCACTACGGGTACGCGACCCCGGACTGCCCTAGCTGTTGCTGTCACATTCATTGTACCTCCGTGATGGTAGCATCCTATAACCCGTCCTACCTTGTTATCCTTTCCAACGTATCCTTTCCCAATTCCTTATCCCGCAGGAACGCAATGGACAATCATAAAAAATAATTTAATTATCCAAAATGGCGGCGATGTGGTTCGCCACCCATCACGTCTCGTTTCTCGCGGGGCGAAAAGTGGCCCACGGAGAGCCGCTTCGCTACGTTGAATGTAAGAGGAGGAATGGATGGTAAGGTGGATGAAGTAGAAGAAGAAGAAGTTTTTTGTTTTCTTTAAAATTATTTAGGTATATTATTTTATATGTATTGTAAAATGTTTAGTTTTCGTTTTTAATAAGATTAATATGTTTTTTTTTTCTATTTATAATTTAATTAGCTTATAAGATTCCAAATATTATAATCATTCTATTTAAATGGGTTATTCGTCAACTCGACACACGACGCTGGACACACGTGTGTCCAGTTGGTGAAACTCAAAATTAGTATCACTTATTATTTCTTCATCTGGACACGCCAAGTTTTTTCGTGTGTCCAAATAGTGTAACTTAAATTAAATCACTTTTATGTTATCGTCAACTGGACACACGTTCATATTTTACTTGAATTCATGACAAAGTACAGTCACGCAGATTAATGTTCTGTGTTACGATGATCGTTATATGTCATTTTAAACTTATTCACCATTACATATACTATATAAATATATGAAATACTTTATTTACAAAGTTTCAAATATTGTTGTTAAAGCGTTAGGTATGTAGAATAATTATTGTTTGTAAAATAACCTATTTAACTGTTATTTCATAAGTATGCTCTATTGATGATTATATTAATATATAATATATAATAATAATATATATAATGCGGACAACATCACATACATTGCTCTGAACCCAAAGTAAGTAGCTAAAGCACTTGTGTTATGGAATTCAGAAACAACGAAGGTACCACAAACACCCAGACCCGAGGCAATGTAGAAAAGTTGGTTTCTACATTGACCCGTCCGGGGATCGAACCCGGGACCTCAGAGCTAGCGACACCTTGAAACCGGTGCGTACGCCACTCGACCACGGAGGTCGTCAAAATATATTTTGATATCTTATTTTATGCCACCTATACAGGGTGTTAAGAAACCCCTGTCCGACCCGAAAGGGTGATAGAGGGTTCACAATCACATGTCCAAATAAAATATCAAATTTAGAAAATTCATGATAGAAACAATAATAATGGATTTTGAAATAACCATTTTTGCCCCGAAATTCCCTAAATTTGAGAATAAAACAAAAACTATAACACCAATTTCGAAGGTATTTTTGGGGGCCTTTTGTTTGGTAATAAGGTAGCATCTGTGACGATGCCGACGCTCTCTCTCGACATTTGAGAAAAAATATATTTTTAGGTTATAATTTTTTTTCTTTTTTTTTTCCACATTTTTGTAATCAAATATCGATACCTAACAACACCTTAACGGATCGGACAGGGGTTTCTTAACACCCTGTATGTATTGCTAAACCAGGTTGAACGTTTCGAATCCACTTTCGTACAAACTTTACTGCAACTACATATTGTAATCAAGCAAACGTTTCAAGTTTGTATAGGAGTCGAGTGTATCTTTCAAGATTTAAAACTTCATTGCGTTCAACCTTGAAAAATACAAGAAAGAACTGAGTTAAATTATCTGATTTTTCTGTGATACTCGAAGTGATGTTGTTTTAATTATTAAGTACATATTTAGATTATATTACATATTTGCACGTTATTATATTGAAAATACCTACAGGTATTCAAAATAGCTAGACATATGTGCTAGTCTTCAAATTAATAAATTTTAAAATTATTTGATTGTTAAATATTTGTTTTATTTCAAATGCTTTTAAACCTGACTGTACCTTTTTCTTGCGGTGTGTCCAGTTGGCGAAAACATAAAAGTGATTTAATTTAAGTTACACTATTTGGACACACGAAAAAACTTGGCGTGTCCAGATGAAGAAATAATAAGTGATGCTAATTTTGAGTTTCACCAACTGGACACACGTGTGTCCAGCGTCGTGTGTCGAGTTGACGAATAACCCATTTAAATTTATAAAGCCCTCAGTTTTGCAGCGCTTGAAAAAGGCACTAAGTCTTGCACCAACTGTTTTGTAACAATGTTTTGTGCCAATGTTATACTAAACCGTACTTGTACTAATACCTACTAAAAGGGATTCTATAAAAAGTTAATATAATTTGGAAAAAACTATTTTTACTTGAAAGTAGTTGAAAGTATTATGAATTCACATAATTAAGCAATAACTATTTTTACTTGTATTATAAATTCACAAATATGTAGAATAAAATGCGGCACTATATTGCGTAATTATGCATAGTAACTTAACGAAACGATAACAAAAACTATGAGCGTTATTTGTTTATCAGCGAAAAATATCTCCTAGTAGGAAAAAAGTTGCACGAGCTGAGCAAGTGACAAGCTAGTATTATCACTTTATCAGTGAACACGACTGCCTCGCGTGAGTGCCTCGCTTTAGGAAACTTTTGTACCAATATATACAGTCCTGATTCTCTTTTAAACAGATTGTTATCGACAACCCGATAAAAAGGTATAATAATGTTAATGACCCTTCTCATTTTGACAGAGTGACAAGATATCGTAGCGATAACAGCTTTAATGACGCACGCGCCGTACTTATCAATTACACTCAAATCTCAATATCCTTCACCCTCTTAACTTTTTTCAAGAAGGTCATAGATAGGTTCCATCTCTTAGCAACTACTTAAGTCTTTTTTAACACGCTTTTATTAGCTTCACTTGTATGTATGTAACCGCCTCCTTTGGACTCGATTTTGACCCACTTTAAACAGACAGATTTAATTCAAACTTTGTACACTTATCAAGAATCAGCGACAATATAATAATTTCATAGGTTTATTTATTATCATTATCCTGATTAGGATCACCAGGATTAAATAAAAAACATAAAAAAAAATTAAGTCCACAAAGCAATACGTTTGAATTCAGACAACACGTATTGCTGCTAGGACTAAAAAGTGAAAAATAAATATAGTTTAATTATTTTTCACTTTTTTAGTTAGAAGTACTTTAAAAGCGTGTTTTTTAGTTTTTTTAAACTACGTTTTTTATATATTTTTTTTTATTTAATATATACTTCTAAATATGTAGGTTTCCAGGTTTACTGTAAAAAAAACCATTTCACTTGAAGACGACTTTATGTAGTTCAAAAGTAGGTTTTTAGAGCCTAATGGAAGTAGGTATCCAGTTTGGTGAATGCAGTGAGCGATCCCAGTGAGCTGTTGAGATGATTTTTACTTTGCTTTACTTCATTTTTATGTTGCTTACTTTAACTAATCTACCTGTCTACTCTTCCTGTCTACTTGACAAATACAAGCAGCATAAATGTAATGCAGACAAAAAAAAATACATTTAATTTATTGCCTCTGAATTTTTGCATCATGAAAACCACGAAGTACTTTACCAGGTACTTTGGATAGTTCATTCACTTGCTTATGACAAATTTTTATTTGTTTTATTATAAATGAGCCTCTATATGTGACAATAATGCACTCGAATAATATTGATTTTGTCGTTTACCTAGAACACGCAAAGTTTCTAGAAACTCAGGCAATAGCCAATTAATAAATACACAGTGTAAATGTGTGACTCAGGAAAGTGACAATTGTCACACTTGTTAGGTATATTCTGACTAGTGCTAGGGACACTTTATTAGTTTAGGTTTAGGTGAACTATTATTTTAAGAGTATCATGATATATAATTTATTTGTGTATAATACCATGAATAAATAGTATGTATAAAAATAATATCCATCTGGTGAGCTGGCTAGACACCACCTGCCCATTTGATAGCATTTCTATGTGTTAAAAGGCAGGTGCCATAGTTTCCGATTCCACATTTAGAACCAATCCACTTAAGATATACCTACCCATAACACAAATTAGTTTCAGCACCACAATTTACAATAATTCTGTAGCTACCTTGGGCCGTTCATGTCTGTTCTCCAATAGGGCAGGGGCGAATTGCCCTCGGTAGATGCCCCATCCCATATTAGAGTAAATTTCTCAACAAGGCCGCTGCGTTTTGGACCTGTGTCCATGTCCACGTAAGCCCGTGAAAGGTAAGAGATACAAATAATAATATAATAATCCAGCCTATAAACGTCCCACTGCTGGGCACAGGCCTCTTCCCATATAGAGAAGGCACGAACATTGATCACCCCGCTTGCTCTCTGCGGATTGGCGATTTCAGATCCCAAATTTTGGATTTCAGGTTTCCTCACGATGTTTTTCCTTCACCGTTTTTCAGTAGCAGTACTAGCAGTGGCGTAGCAAAAGGGGGGTGGCGGGGACGGGCCGCACCGGGAGCCACCTTTTTTGGGGTGACACCCACCCGGTCTCTTAACTTTAAGAACAATGTACAAACAAAAAATAAATAAACTGCTAGCACAAAAATTTCTTTTTCGGGGATTCCTCCACTAGCACTAGCTCAGGTCTATGTATAATTTGGGATTCCCGCAAAAGAGCCGGACGCTGTCGTGTGGGGATTCCCCGTCCCATACTCGCGATCTTTGACGTCTCAGTACAGTTGCAACATTTCTCATATGTTTCGTGAAGGAAGTGTTGGAATGTCTTGACCGATTTAGAGTTGAACTCCAAACAAGATCGAAGTCTCTTCAAGATGTAGCTTCATTGTTCGAGATCGTACAAACTAATGCTTTGCTTTTGGCGAATACTGAAGAACTGAAATTAGCTAAATCTAAATTTACTGATTTTTATGATGAGATCCCAGAAACCGAATTACTTTTGGAGATACCGAGACTGCGAAGACACTTAAAAGCCGCTAATGTTACGGTTACTGATTGGGTGTCTCTAGATTTTTTAAAGTTTATTGTAGAATGGGATTTTACAGAATCTCTTCCAAATCTTATGATTGCACTGAAATTGTTCATGACGGTTTGCGTGTCCGTAGCTTCATGTGAGAAGTAAAAAACTATTTGCGGTCAACAATGACCCAATCGCGGCTTAGCAATCTTGGTATATTAGCCATAGAACACGAGGCAATACAAAATATAAATTTCGATGAAGTTATTGCTGAGTTTGCAGCTGTCAAAGCTAGAAAGAAGAAATTTTAATTGTATAACAATTCCTTTTCTGTCTTATAGTTATTATTGTGTTTTGTTATTTCCTCAATATTATAAATAATAAATGATCCATGTCCTTTCATCATCATCATCATCATCCACAGCCCTTGTAATCCCACTGCTGGGCATAAGCCTCCCCTTTTTCGTGCCATATTCTACGGTCCTGTGCCAGCCTTTATCATATAAAATTTATTGCTTTTTACTTTCGATGGGGTGACACCACCAACTTCCGCACCGGGTGCCACCCAATGCAGCTAAGCCACTGATCAGTAGTGTCTTAGAATAATTAAGAAAGTACATATAACTTTGAAAAAGCCACATTGGTACTTGCCAGGGTTCGAACCTGCAACCTTGTGTATACAAATCCGTTCATTGAACCGCTAGGCTACCATGACAAATAGTATGTGAGTGTGTTGTTAACATGTGAACATGATCCTGTGTATAAGAGTTAGAAAGATAAGCTTTAGCAATAACAATTCATGTTTGTAATGATCTTAAATCATCATATGGTATAGTATTTACTAACTTAACGACTACTCATTGATATTAATTTGTGAAATATCCATGGTTGGAACCGAGTTAATCATAGTACCAAAATATTAAAGATGTGGAGTCATAATTCTATTATGTATGTAGATACGTTTTTATTGTTATTATGTAACAAAACTGGTTACGCTTACAACTAAAGTAATGGAAGCAAAAACCACACAGTTTAGTCACTCTTCTACACTAGCTATGCCTTGCCGTTTCAGTCGCCTTGCTTTTCTCCCGAGGCAAGGTTTTATCGAATCCGACTAATAGTTCTAGAGATTACCGTGTTCAAACCAAAAAATCATTTGCTAAATTATTTATTAAGTATATTATAGTATAGATTTATACTACATAACTTTGCAGCTACGAGTATATTGATGTTTGTTTGTTTATTTGCCGTCCGCAATCAGCTACACTTATAATATGTGTAGGTACATAATGTCCCATTTAAGCGTGTCAGTACAAAGATAACCGTAATGGTATGTCGGTCTGACATTAAAATTAGATTTAATCAATGTTGTTCTGTCGGACAGCGAACTAAGTACTGTAATCAACAAACTAGGTAGGCACGAGGCTTTTAGTTTGTTGCTATGTACTACTTTCTTTTGAAGTCGCTGCCTATTTCGCTGTGAGAGGGATGGGAGGTGCCTGCAAAGAAAAAAAAGGGAAATTACCTTATTAATTGGTATTTGTTTTAATCATTAGCGGACTATCTTTCATTATCATATTATTTACCTATCTTCAAAAATCTACCTAATTTGGATAGCTTAATTAAATGTATTTTCAAACATTCTGTCCGACTTTAATTAAAAAGCCTCTTAAAAAAATCAGAAACATTTAGGTAAATGTTTATGATTTTTAAAAACTAGTATACGCATCGCATTAACACCCTGTATAGTAGGACCTATTTACATGATCGTATAACCATAGATTTTAATTCTATCCACTTGTTTTGAATTTTTTAGTTCTTTTTAAACGAGGCAGGCATGTTTTTTTTTTTTTTTTTAATTATTAGTTAATTATTTCATACCTTTTAGTGATATACTGACCAATATTGCGCAAAATATAATACGGAACTAAACCGTCTGAAATATTTTAATGATTACTAAGATTTCTAAGGCGATTTAGTTCTTGTAATGATTTTTGGTCATGTGGCTCGTGGGTAAGCTTACGTGGATCTAAAACGCTAATTGCCAAACCTTCTAACTGCCTCACACGACTAAGTGCAACATAGGCTTGGCCCTTGGCAAACATTTTTGCGCCTAGATCCACGACGGCTCTATCCAGTGTCGTCCCTTGAAGTTGTGCACTGTCACAGCTCAACATAAAATAAGGGTAGCATACACCGCTCTACTTACCCTTGACCTCGTAACGCGTCAAATGGTCGTAGCGTTATGTAATATACCCTTCCTCGATAAATGGACAATCCAACACAAAAATAATTTAGCAATTCGAACCAGTAGTTCCTGAGATTAGCGCGTTCAAGCAAACAAACTATTCAGCTTTATACTGTACTATTACATTTAGTAGGTATAGATACTAATATTATACATAATATTACACAGCAGAATAGCTTATTTGTTTGAACGAGCTAATCTCAGGAAGTTTGAATTGAACAATTATTTTTGTGTTGGATAGTCCATTTATCGAGAAAGGCTTACTTAAGGATATATAACATCACGCTTCGACCAATAGGAGCGAAGCAGCAATGAAAAATGTTGTAAAAATGGGGAAAATTTTTGAAAAGTATTTAAAAGTTTCCGTTCCGTGCGCTGCGTAAACGGTTCGGGTTAGCCAAAATATATGTGTAAAATAATTGTTCCTCTTTAAATGATCTAAAAAAATGTCCACGACAGTATATGACTTACTTTTAAGATTGACTCACTATAACCTTTTTATGGTAATCAAATTTGGTCGAAATTAATGCAATATTCTATTTATAAACATTTATTAATATTAATATTTACTAAAAAAACATTTACGTAAAAATTCTAAAAAAATGCAAACCTTAGTTCCATACCAATACAATACAGAAAAATCTATGAGTATCTAGTGTTACAACACAAAAACATTACACAACACAAAAAAAATTGTTCGGAACCCTTTGCAGGCGATTTCGACTCAAACTTGACCATTTTTTAATGTCCACATAGCCTATGTCACTCGGGATAACTCAAAGCTTCTAATGATACCACAAACATTGAAATCAGTCAAGCCTTTTAGAAGTTATGGTGGAATAAAGAAACTCACAAACATACATACATACATACATACATACATACACACATACATACATGAACCCTGAAAACATAACACTCCTTTTTGGCCAGTCGTGTAATAAAAACGGGACATGTGACTTATAAAACTATTAAAAAAAACCTGCCAAGTGCGAGCTTTAGAAATGAGACCGACTCATTTCTAAAGCAATAACTTGGTCGCAATATCAAAGAAAGACGAAAAATTATATTCAATGTTCGGTATTGATTACCTATCTAACAGTATACTAAGTATTATTGTATATAAAAACGAGTTAAAAGTCTAATTAAAAAGCTTGTGGTTACTAACTTCCTTATAATATAATTACACCTGACATCGTTATCTCAAACATATCCTGTCACAGAGCAACTCTAATCCTATTAGGGAGACAATCAATATGATTGTACGTTGCATACCTGAGTCTTGAATTTCAATAATTCAGTGCACCTCTCAATTCTGACACGTGTTAACCCAGACACGTCAGGTCCTGAATAACTAATGAAGCTAAATAATTTAATGTAATTATTTATTTATTTGAAACCTGGATTCCAAAATTGGGATCTGAAATCGAAAAACCGCAAATGAGCAAGCGTGGTGATCAATGCTCGTGCCTTCTCTATATGGGAAGAGGCCTGTGCCCAGCTGTAGGACGTTTGTAGTCTGGTATTATTAATCTTTATTTATTTTGATAGACAATCGATGCTAGTCTGTTGATGGATACGATTAAAATATCACCCGTGTATTAAGTTCCAAAAAGGGTTGGTGAAGAAGTTTTTATTATATATGATATCAAACCGTAGGTAACTTTCGTAAAGAAAAGGCTTCATAATATACAAAAAGTATCATTGATCGCAGCAAAGTTAACGCATCTTTCTGTGTTCCAATCTCATCAATTCAAAATTCGCACTAAAAAGTCTGTTTCTCAAAAAATTTAAAATTTAGTTGGGCTAAAAGAAAACTTTAATATGTTTGACTTAGAATAAGGATACGACCAACATATTTACCAGAAGATACAAATCATATTGTTATATTTGGTTTTTAAATTAATTAATTGATTACCCATTATATTATTCAAAGAACAAACAGGCTTTAATGAAATTTACATTATGGGTACCACTAACGACGTGAAAAAGATATTTCAGAGAAATAGAGTCATATAAGCCTTTTGAAGTCAGTTAATGGAACCAAAACTAAAACGTAAGACATAGCTAAACTATGTAGTTAGATATACCACCATACAGATATAGAAAACATACAAAAAAAGCATACTATCAAATTAAGAACCTCCACGTTTTCAAGTCAGTAAATAAAACCATCCAAAAACGTAGAGCGTTTTAGTATTTAATATTTAGTTTCACTGGCCTATTGTCTAGTGGTTAGTGGCCTAGACTGCTCTTTTTTTGATCATTTGTTCTGGTGTAATAAAATTTATCTATAATATTATGTATGTATTTAGACATATATTATATAAGTATTGAAATTGAACTACTTTTACGGATTTTATCAAGTTTTGTATCTAGATTTATGGTCCCGACGTTTCGACACCTTTGCAGGTATCATGGTCATAAGCAGACATGGTCAGAAGCATGTCTTAACGTCGGGACCTAAAATCTAAATACAAACCGCGATAAAATCCGTAAAAGTAGTTTTATTTCAATGTCTAACATTCGCGTAAACCTCAGAACTCAAATAATTATATAAGTATGTTTATCAGTTGTCTGATTACCATAGTACAAGCTCTGCTTAGTTTGGGATCAGATGACCGTGTGTGAGTTCAACTCACGTCGAGGGCACGACGTAAAGTCCGGTGAAGCAGTCAAAGCCTGCGCTCAGGCTAACTGCAAAGACCACAACCAAAAAAAAAAAAAAAAGAGGGCACGACGTGGGGATATTTCGGACTTGCACCGACTAAAAACACTTCGGTCCCGTCCTCGCCTTTGCTGGAGCCGCGGGTAAGCATTCTCAGCGCAAAAACTAAAATGACACTGGTAATTTTTCAAAACAGCACTGCGTATTATGGTTATGTAAGTGCTATCAACTCAGAGTAATAAATGCTACCCATAACATTGGAAACCTTTTTTATTCGTATCGATCCTCGAATCCTTTTCAATGTTATAAAGATACAGGTATCTATGTCATAAGGATCATCAAGAAGGTATGTCATAACAATGTCTGTGCAAAGACTATTATACCAAGTCGATAAATACATAATAGACGTCATTAATTCCTTACAAGTCTATCACTATCTTGTGTAGGCGACTAGGCGCTATCGTGATGCCTGTCGGATGTTCTTATCGATCAACAATGACTTTTGTTAGACATCCTGTGTGTCTGATAGCTCAAAGACAATGCACGGAGAGAAGACGCATCCTTCAAAAATGCCCGGATTATATCCACCGATTTAACTGGGCTGCTGGTATAGTGGTTAGTGATTAGACATGGACAATAAATATTCAGCATGATCATTTGTTTTGTGATTGGGTGTTATTTATTTATCTAATATATTATGTGTGTATTAATAAGTTTGTTAATAATACAGGCCCTGCCTACTTTGAGATCAGATGCCCAAGTATGAGGTGTCCCAAGTTTTATTACTTACACACGCATGCTATTCTCTCTAGACTCAACATTGCAGATATCAGTTAGTCCTGAGCTCATGAGCCAGGTAGTTACTATCTTTGTGTATTGAGATGACAATAAAACATTAATAACTTGTCGCTGTTTGCACGGTCTTACCTTTATTCTAGAAGTTCTAGACTGTCAAGGACATTTACAACTACACTCCAATATGTACTATTTTAATGCCAATTATGAGATAGTTATATTGGCGAAGTATTGTAATGCTTGTTCCTCATTGGATCGTTGTTTTCTGTTGCTCACTACCTATAGGTTATCTATGTCCAAATGAGGTCACTTTTCGTTTTATGTTTACTTTCTGTAATGTGTGGTCTATTTGTTAATGTACGCGGAAAAGTTTACTCTCGAATGACGCCACAATAATTAGTGCAATGATGACCTATCTTGTTTAATGAGCATTTACAACAACAATTTCCCGTCGAATTAAAAATAATTGAAAAGGGCATCAATGACGTATGATAATGACGTATATACCTGACCTAAATTACCATGAAAAACATAGCTTGTGTTCACCTATTGCTAACTATAGTAAAAGGCTCACAAGATGACGATATATAGTTTTACAGGCAGCGACTGCAAGCCATTTGGATGAATAATCGATCAACAATAAGTTTCTGTTAGACATCCTGTGTGCCTGATGGCCCTAAGACAAAGGCACGTTAGTAAACGCATCCTTCAATATATCCGCACTGGGCCTCGATTCAGCTATTTTAAATGCATGTCAGTGGTCGGTCAGTGTACTTGTCATTATGCCTATTTTTCGTATTCAGATAAGCCGACAATAAAATCTCATTGAACTCTCGAAGAGTATGATCGTAATGACCAATTAATGATCGTAATGCCAGTTAGCAGAATGCCAATTATCGTAAAAATGACCAAATGAAGCAGGTCATTCGGTCAATTCAAGCAACTCTTAAATAGCTGAATCGAGGCCCTGGTGGTCCCTGGTGGACCCTGTTGGTCTAGTGGTTAGTGACTAAGACTACTGGACAATAAAACGGAGGTCGTAGTTTCGATTCTCAGCCAGGAAGAGCGATATCCCTTAGCGAGAAGGATTATCAGTATGTCTATTCTGTAAATAATTTCGGTATCGAGCTTCACCTGAGTGACAATAAAGCTCAGTTCAAAAGTGAACCCAATTGGCCTTGATTTAGAATTCAAATTCGAGAATACGTATTTGACATCTCACCGCGGATTCCGCTGTCGAGACATGAAAATAATGTTACAGAATAGCACTACAGAATTAAAAAGTTAAATCTCAATATCGCATCAGCCAGCCGGCCAAACTTGCCTTCTGAATTTATGAGGCACAACGAATTCGGTATTAAAATGGATTGTGTGTAATCTGTTCGGCTTGTAATTTACGACCCCTTGTAGCCTCTCAGCCCCAACCAAAACATCTGATATAAAGTTTTAACACTAGTGATACAACAGACACAGTAACCACATTGCAAAAAAAAAAGAAATTTGCTAGTTGTATAATTACACAGATGAGGATCATAAACAATGGCAACTGTGATAAATATTGTAAACTTTGTCTATCCATATTCTCCATACAAACGTTCTCGTCTGTTTTCTCGCTGGTTTCTGAACTTAGGGCTATGATTTTATGCAGTAATATAAATATGAACTAGATCTATGCCCCTATTTTTTCCTTTTTTTAAATAAGTTATATTTAAAGAAACTAGAACTTTCTAAAAAGTGCCGATTTTGACTGCAGTTTTCAGAGGCGTGTTTTTTTCAAATTTAGCAACGATTATTGAAAAAAGGAAAAAATAGAGGCACAGATTATTCTTTTCTTATGCAGTATATGAAATATCTTTAAAATTGGTTAAGAATTAGGGGAGAAAATAGGCGAGAGCCAAACCTCGATTTTTCGTCAGTTTTTCGGTCTGAGCTGCAGTTGTCCTTATCGCACGAATTAGAGGGCGGGGGGAATCAGAGCGACAGCAATACTTTCTTCAAAAACCGAATTTTCAAAAGTATGTCCGCTCCCCTTTCCTCTTAACAGTTAATTAGCACTTTTTACGAACTCTCCTCATAGTAACATAACATTTACCATTATTACCACAAACACTAAAGGTTTCCTACTTCCGTATAAGGTGTCAACGTCGTGGTAAATTACCGGAAAAAACTGTTTTAGGTTAAATTACCGTTGCTATTGTCACTACCTATAAACATAAACTACTAAATGATAGCCTTGTAATTGTGAATGGGATGTTTACTATACATTTTTACACATACGAACAGTACGGGCTTAAAAACAAACCTTACACGCAGCACAAACATGCAGCAGTTTAACATTTACTTTCATTTATATTTTATTTTATTTTTTATTTTATTTGGTTCACCAACAATTGTATACACTAGTACAAACACATAAACACCGGCAACGAATCAGAATAAAGTGTAACAATCACTTATCGGTAAACTCTGCATGCACACAAAACGTTGTCGTAACTTACAAATGAGAAAAAATATCATAAATATAAATTAAAAATATATAATCAAAATATATATAAATCAAAGTAGCACAGAAAACTTAGCAGATATTTGGTATTCAACAGTCAAGTACAGATAAAAAGTATGTTAAAAATCGAATAATAATTCCAATACAATTATTGTTTCATCAGAAGTATCGGTCTGCTAACAGAAAAATATAGCGGTTTTTAACCGACTTCAAAAAAGGAGGTACTCAATTCAACTGTATTTTTTTTATGTTTGTTAAAACAGTACTTTTGAGTGGGTGAAACGATTTTAATGATTCTTTTTTTTTTTAAAGCTGGTGCTTCCCGTGTGGTCCCATTGTATTTTGGTCCAGTTTTGACTGTGGGATGCATAAGAAATAAATATAAGACTTATTTTGAAGTCGGTTTTTTTTCGTTAGAATTATTTCTTTTATTTATTAAATATACTTAGTTTAATAAAATAATTGCTATTAATACACTGATTAAGATAATATTTGTCTGATGTGACTATGTGAGATAAGCATATTTGTGTAGTAACAGATAGCTATGTTTTTCTGTAAAATTTATTATCTAAACAATTTATTTGTTTATGACCATGGCGTGAATCATGTTTTTGTAAAGTACCTAATAAAGATTAAGCCTAATCCGTACTTTTAGGTTGTCGGAATTATCTTTTGTACGGCTATAAATCGTAATGGATATTTTATCATTTAATTAAGTAATTGAAAAGTGTTTCTATTTTTAAACATCATAAATTCTTATCTGGCTTTATTAAATCGGCAAGAACGTCGTAAAACATTTTATTTACTAAAATTACATTTGATACATGTGGCGCATTCCAACTATTTACAACATTTTTAAGTAATTAATTACTGCAGTGTTTTAATCTTTTTTATCTTACTTACTCATCTGTATGAAGATTGGCAGGGTATACAATGTTATTATACAGGGTGTTAAGAAAACCCTGTCCGACCCAAAAAGGTGATATAAGTCTCACAATCACATGCCCAAATAAAATATTAAATTTGGAATATTCATGATAGTGTCCAATAATAATGAACTTTGAAATAACGACTTTTGGCCGCAAAATTCCCTAAATTTGTGATTAAAACTATAATTACAGCACCATTTTCATCGGTATTATTTGGCTGCCTTTTGTTTGACCATTTGGCAGCACCTGTGACGATGCCGACTCTCTCTCTCTCGCCTTTTGAGAATTGTTTTTAGGATATATTTTTTTTTTTCAATTTTTTTTACATTAATGGTATCAGTTATCGATACCTAACAACACCTTAACGGATCGGACAGGGTTTTCTTAACACCCTGTATTGTGTATTTGTCTAAAATGCACAATTTATACCTACAGTTATGGATATGAATGCTCGAATCCGATCTATTCTAAAAGTAGTTGACACACTGCAGTCACCGGGGTAGGCAATATGCATCTATAGAATTTCGAATTCAGTGATTCTATATTTACATTATTTACTAACTTGATTTAGAAGTAAAATGCAAAATTCCTAACTCTAGTAAGCTTTACATTACCTATTAAAGAAGCGTTTTGCAAAATCTATTTTCAAACTGAAATTCGCAATAAAGAATGTAAGTGATTTTCCTGGAAGCATGGCATGCAAACCCTAGCTAGAGCGATTTCTAATAATGAGCCTACTTATTGTGAAGAATAAAGCAGCACGGCATAATGTACTGATTACCCCTCCTTACTTATATCGATGATTACCCTCTTTGCAATCACTACAATAAGTGGGGCCAATTGGAATCCAAGGGGTTGTTTTGAATAAGATAATTCTCCATCTAGACAATTTTTATTTTTATAAGTTTTTTTTTGGTCTTATGTTATAGATGTATGTGTTTCTAATTTAAGGTTTTTAGCCTTCAAAAAATGTTGAAAGTTAACAGCCCTAATTTATTCCTTGTAGTAAATCCGAACACTGTTTCATGGGAACAATTCATCGTCTGGCCTGTTGGTCTAGTGGTTAGTGACCCTGACTGCTATACCAGAGGTAGTGGGCTCGATTCCCACTCAGGACAAAAGTTTGTGTGATGAGCATATGATCATTTATTCTGTGTCTGGGTGTAATTTATCTATTAATATGAATACGTATTGAAATATATAAGTATGTTTATCAGTTGTCTGGTTTCCAAGCTCTGCTTAGTTTAGGATCAGATGACCGCGTGTGAGTTGTCCCGGGATATTTATATATTTATCGTCAATAAAAGTCTATTAAAAAGTAGGTACATTGTTATTATGGGTTGACGAAAGAGGTCAAAGGCTTTATAGATTAAATCCAATTAAAGTAAGTGAAAATTCGTGCTTTTGTAACGCTTTCATAAAAACTACCATGTCCGCAGGCTCTCAATAAAGACACTGAGTCTGCTATTTACACGCCGTGCCACTAGTCGTTACTACTTAATAAGTTAATAGGATAAGGCAACTGTGATCACAATGATGGTATTTATAAACGTTATCCTTGTTAATGTATTGTGTTTCCATTTCTAAAGTAAAGTAACATAATGAATTATTTTATAAGGTTTTCGAAAGTGTGGTGTTAGCGGACGAAAACCACATAATAATTAACGGCTTAAACCTGAAACCACCTATTAGGCCATGAATATGATTTTTGAGATTCACGCATATAATACACTTTGAAATTAAATCTGATAACAGTCAGGTAACAATCTGGACAACATAGGACTAATTATATTGGTCAAACAAAACAATAGCGACCTTGAAACCCTTTTCTTTCCCCCAAGACCGTCGATCTATGCTCTTGAAATAGTTTCTAGTAAGTGCCCAATTTCCTATATCAGTGCTATCAACACTTTTTTATATAATAAGTATTCTGATATGAGATAAATATACCGCACGCTAGTATCACGACCCTTACAATAAATTTGGAGTGGTTGACAACACTGTTTGAATCCGGTCATTATCATAAACAATAGCAATGCACCTGCCAACAAGCGTTACTGCATGACTACCATTTATTTTCAACTGCCGATATGTATATGTTTTATCTGCCAATCGCAATAAACCTCTACCTATACATCAGCCACTTTAAAGAAATAATTAACGTGCTTTGGGATTATGAACCTTAATTCAATGACTAACAGTTCAGTTTCCATCACATTCAAATTACTTTTAGGCCCTTTTCGGTAATATCTGGGGGCACGGCAGTGCCCCAGCCAAGTCTCGAGCAAAACGGGCACGGCCGTACCATTCTTTTCTCGAAGCGTTTCGCGGCTATTTCACCCCCCCTGTATCATCGATACGGACAAAGCTAGGGGTTTAGGTTTTCGATGACCTAGAGTAAGTATTAAAACAAGCTCAGCCTCAAAATTACATGACATTTGAACCAATAGTTTACGAGTTATGAGCGATCAAAGTTACACCATTTTGTCACTCACTGACTCACTCACTGACCGATCATCAAAAATCTAAGGTACTTCTAGCAAACTTAGAACCTTCAAATTTGGCACCAAGATAGGTTTTTAGCTACATGTAAAGGGAAAATTATAAAAACGGTAATAAATTATATACCTTAGTAAATAATATGAAACAAATTTATATTTGCGGTTTTACAAGAACATGGTATATGAATTTTGACTGCATTGTTAACTTTGTTCTTTGTTTATGTACAAAAAGCAAATATTTTTTTAGCAATTTTGTTTATTTATAAAAAGAAAAGAAAGAGACCTACAAAAAATAAATGAGATCCCACCAAAAACATTCAATGTAAAAAAAGCCAAGTCTCTCTATGCAATTCTTCCATCGTAAAAAGTTTTGAGATCGCATAGGAGCCAAGTCCTATTCAACTTAATTTGTAATAATAAATCAATATTTTGTGACTATATCAATAGTTTTGTTTACATTACAATAATAGTGACTTGGCCATGAGCACAATAAGATACAAATATAAAGCAGCATATTTGGAGGAGTTGCAAGTAAATAATAAATAATATCAGGACACCTTAACCGACAGTCGGTATCATCCAAGATCAGTGAACTGCACATGCACTATGGCGCATGTTTAGTCCATAGTGATCTCAAATTCCAATCAGTTACAAAATCATGTCCATAATATATATAATATATAAATTCAACGGTATTTGCACGTAATTACAAGGAGCAAACGACTTGTGCTCATGGCTAAGTCACTGTTATTGTAATGTAAACAAAACTTTTGATATAGTCACAAAATATTGATTTATTATTACAAATTAAGTTGAATAGGACTTGGCTCCTATGCGATCTCAAAACTTTTTACGATGGAAGAATTGCATAGAGAGACTTGTTTTTTTTACATTGAATGTTTTTGGTGGGATTTGTCATTCTAAAATGAACTTAAACACATATTGTCAAAGTTGATAATTGCGTAATTAGTAATAACGTTTAATTCTCTTTCCATATTGGCTTTAGTATAGCTACGTTCATTTGTATTTTAGAAACACAATTCATGTTATCATATTTTCAGAACCATAGAGTGTTGAGTTATTGTTGATAAGTTATAAAAGTGTTAAAGCGAAATAATAGCACAAATATGTTTAAATTTAGATTAGATTGGATTTCTGATAATAAATGTTTTCTTAATGTTCCCAGGTAATGTGAGCAGATTACGGCTATGCGGTCTGAGATAAATAAATAATAAGCTGGTCGCTGAGATTAGCGAGATTAATTTAAAGAACAATGGCAGGTAAGTATAGGTATTTTTATAGTTTAATATTGTTTATTCTCAAGTCCATTTTTACTATAAAACAGTAGGTTGTTAATTATCATGACCATCGATATATTTTTAGTATTTCTATTTTCTATGGCCGTGGCTGCTGTTACTTACCTCGTGCTCCTATTTATTTAAGTGCTGCGTACTTCAATAATCTTTATAATCTTAAAAATATCAGATTACCTAAATTATTTTTAAGATAACCGTGAAACAACCGAGTCATTTAGAATGTTATAAGAAACAAATCTTTGTGGCCAAATCAATGTTTAATTACAGCAATACAAAAAACTAAATCCGTGTTAGCAAGTAGGTACCAACTACCAACATAAAATAATACGTAAAAAAACTCATTAGTTACGTACGAAGTTTACTTAAAAATTACCCAATTAAGACGTTCAAAAAACTTAAGATATAATATACATAAATGAGGTACTTATACATTTATAATGTTAAATTATAAACTACAAGGAAAAATATTAAGTATACACGTGCCTACCTAGATATTTTTCTCGTCTGGCAGGAATAAATTCTACTAAACCATAGAATATGGACTACATAAATGTTCAGTCGTTATCAGTTGTGGACCAGGAACAATTTAAGCAGTATGTCTATTCTGTAAATAATTTCGGTATCGAGCTTCACCTGAGTGACAATAAAGCTCACTTCAAAAGTAAACCCAATGGGCCTTGATTTAGAATTCATATTCGAGAATACGTATTTAAAGTCTCACCGCGGATTCCGCTGTCGAGACATGAAAATAATGTTACAGAAGAGCACTACTGGACAACTTAGGTAAATGTCTATCTGTCGACAGTTATACGAGTCGGCTACCTAAAACTGATTGACATTTTTGTATTCAGCCGGCAGTCTCTGAAAGTTATAAGGTAAACCACCCATACTACTGAGATGTTTTTACATGGATTCGTCCTATACCACATTTATAGAAAAATAAACTGAACGTATTCAAACCGGGACTTAAATAGCCGACCTGTTTCGCCGGTGGAAGACGAAACTCGTACTTTTTATTGATTTGTCTGTCAAGCGTGAGCATGGCATTTTGATAAACATTCAGATAGATACCGATTGTAATAGATATGTATGTTCTTATGGTCTTGTTAGACAGAAAATAAAAAATAAAAACGTACTTTTTTCGTAGGTAGGTACTTTCTTTTTGACGTAACCAAAATCTTTTACGAATATTGATTTAAGATGTCGCGTGACGTAACGTTTCTGTATATTTTTGTGCAAAAGCACGAAATTGATATGAATAACTAAAATTACATAAATAACTCCCACGCCTAAACTTTGATCCGTTTTTACTAAGTATTTTATTTAATAAAAAATAAAAAAAATGGTGTCCATTATTTTCCTATTACATAATTAATGGACCATATAATTCTTTCCTCTCTTTACACCTTCAGTCTTCAATCCCCATGTGAGTTTATTTTGATAATACATCGTTTGCAACTCGGTCTTGTTCTCATATTTATTATTGTATGAATGAATATACTGATATTGCTTCTGCTAATCTAGTGGAGTGCGGTATGCATCGCGTGTCGGGACGAGAATTGTTTGCTTGCTACTTGTCTATCTATTAACTGATCAAGTGCCTGTCATGGGTCAAGCGTGCACGTAACAGGGATTTTATAATAAAAGCACATTACACATGATTATGTCAATCAGCTCATTGTGCAGAGTTGAATACTAGAGTTTAAAATAAGTAGTTCTCAAGATGTAATTGACTTTTCCGGTTGCGTGGCGACTATTGTATAACCTACCTAGTATTACTAACCTAGGTATGTACTAACGCCCTAATCACATGCTTCCATACTACATAATGTAGCTGCCGTTACTTGACTTATGAAAATAGTGTGAGACTGACTTTACAAATATGAATATCTTCTTCCTTTTGCCTAGAACTTTCCCACACTATGTTGGGGTCGGATTCTAATAAAAAAAACCGTGTTTTATATGAAGCGACAACCTAAAAAGCCTTGCTTTAATATAAAAAGAAAACAAAGAAAAAATAAGGAAGCCAGGCAGCCAACAAGGAAAATAGCCAAAAGCATGTCAAAGTCAACCACTACACAGTGAACAAGTACAGGATAACAAAACATAGAAGCTTACTTTGTATATCTTAATATTTTTGGTTTTACCTAATGATATACACATAGAATATTCAAGTAAGTATGTATATGCGTGCACTATAGAAACACTGATTGTTTACGTTTGCTTGTCGACCTTGCCAATGCAGGTAATTTAATATTCGCAACTAAAGGTAGGTCTCGACTTATTGCATAAATGCATTCCAAAAACAGTTATGGTTCTTATCAAGGTCAATAATGCATGAAATCATATTATTATGTTCAACAAAATACTTTATGTACGTCCCTTATCGGTAAAATAATGGTGAAAGAACTCTAAAAATAATTTTTAGAGTGGTTACGTTGGAGGCTTGTAGGTTCGTCATTTCCCAACTATTCGTAGTGCCCTTAAAAATGGGATGTGAGATGTTGCCTTATCTTTTTGTATGATACTTAATTAGGGTGATGCCATCCATTTGAAATGGACCGGGCGCGGCGCGGCCGCTTTCAAATTAATCTTTTAATTGGGTAGGTAGAGGCTTATGTGTGACGTCATGCACTGATGCCCGTACCACCCATCACTTATTCATATTTGGATATCCGAAAGCGAGCTTTGATGTCAGAATAAGTTTTGTAGTTCCCTTGTTACCTAAAATTTTAGTTGAAATTATGAAGGATGATGTTCCACGTTTTTTTATGCGTTTTTCTTTGTCTTTGTGTGTTTGCCGGTACAGTTTATGATGCCAGACATTGGCAAAGTTATTTGGTTGGCTGGACATTAAACATTAATAGATAATAAGATAGGACACCTTTATTATAAATGTATAGATCCCAGTTTTAGTTAGTTTTAGGGTTATTAAGCCTCCGTTTTGATGGGACTTGTACCGACTATGCAGCATCGTGCATCCAGTGGCATCACTCGCGCCCTCGCTGGCTGTTCCCACATTGACTGGGATTGATATGGCCGGATTTGATATAGTGATACAAACTCGTCTGCGTAAGAAAAGGGTTTGTATCACTATTTCGATAAATAGTCAGTTTTCTACGCAAAGCCTATTTTAAAAAGATATTTTAGGTCGACCTCTAAAATATTTTTATTATCTACGTTAGGAATGCTAAAACAGTTTTTAGTTACAGTATTATTATGATCGTGTTCAGCAACCAAGTGAATAGTAATCATTAAAATAAATTACTAAAAACATTGTTATTTTAAAGCGTGCTCTGACGTGTAACTGTCATTGTAGAAGAATATAATTTTAATTATTACCGTAAATAAGTGGTTTCTTTTGCTTAAACAAACTGTTCAAGTGCCTTTGTTAATTAGCATTTGCCTAAAGAACACTATTATAATGAATGGGGCGAGTTATAAGAATAGTAAGTTTGACGGCGCGACAGTGAACATGAATTAGGTATATTAGCTCACGGTAACAGATCTATAATTAGTCACAGTTGTCTAACAACAGCGAGGAAACTTATATTTTAAGTGTGTACAAATAAGATTCACACAGAATCATCTGCAAACGTCCTTATCAGTCGGTAAAATGTACACGTTCTTACATACCCGTGAATCCATTGAAAATATTTACCTGTGCTGTTGGCTGCATGATAACCAGTAAATGCCATCGGAGATCATTCATTCTTGTTGTTTATTATTGAATAATGCAATAAGGTGTCTGATTAATGTACTTACAGTACTTACCATTGTTTATCGATGTGGATCTCTATTGTTAGTCATAGTCCAGGTCGCAGTGGGAACAAGTATGTTCTCTAAACAACGACTAACTCTCAGAGACTATTATCTACTTTGTTAGTTTTAATTTAGTATTGTTTAGTTTTTATGTGTCACCTTATTCATAAAGTTATCTTGTAACAGCAGCTATAGAGATTTATTTTGTATGTTTATATCACAGCTGCGGTGAGTATGAAGGTAGACTGACTTTATACAAGGTGATGCTACAAGGTCAATAACTTACGTATGAACTTGAATATTTTAGTGTCCTCCTCAGTTATATGAGATGGATGGTGTTGTAAGCAATAAATATAGCTTGTCTGTAATAATGAATCGTAGTGACGCTTTGTAAAACACTGTTTAGATATGACCTCCTCAATAATGGATCTTTGCACAAAGGAAAACATGACCAACTGTGTCAAAAATATCCAGTACACAAGAATTAATACTTATGCGGATAATTTATATTTATCCGTTAGTGCAAAAATCCTTGCATCGTGATGCCGGTGCTCTGTATATTTTCGTTGAACGAACCCTCGCATTTGAACAACAGCTGACTATACCTATTACTATTAGGTACACGTTTTACAAAGATATACGAAAAAACATTCGAGGAATAATTTAATCTTGATACAAACAACTTGAACTTCATACAGAATAAAACGGGGAGAATAATATTTTTTTTCCAAAAGTTTTAAATTAATGATAAGTTTTAAATTAAATTAATGAGGCTTCATTAAGAGGACTGCGGCTGCTGTAGGGAAGGGATAGGGAACAAGGATGTAGAAGTTTTACCTTACAGTAATACCTACCATTTAGTCTGACAATAAACATGCAACGCTTTGTCCCATAGACAAGTGACATTTCTATAACCGCTAATGATGAATTCGCTTAAAATCTGACATTAAATGTATGGAAATTACATTTATTTTCGATCTGTCGCGTTTCTTAGACTTGTCACTTCCAAAAATTTGAGTAAAGCTGCGTACAGACCGGCCAAACGAACGCCAACGAACGGGTTTCGTTGACGTTCGTTGCTGCAATCTGGACGGCTTAGCGAATGCCAACGATCGCTCGTTGGCGTGTGCCGGCGATCCGAAGCGTGGCGGTAACATCAAAGAAATCGAGCTATTTGAACGAACTCTGTTTGGACGGTCGCCGAAGGCCAACGAACGAACGCTCAGTTGAAGCAAGAGAGCGTAGCGTGTAGACGTCCAATTTGATCATTACTTGGATATTTCCCGCCATTTAGATCATGGAGAAAAACAAAGAATGAAGTAACGACGATATGTTTTTATTAATACATTTGTATAAAGAGAAGCCGTGTCTTTGGGATCCAACAAATAATGTGTTGGAATCTGACAAATGTTTGTGTGATGAGCACGATCATTTGTTCTGGTCTGGGAGTAATTTATCTATAATATGTATGTATTTAGAAATATATAAGTAAGTTTATCAGTTGTCTGGTTACCATAACACAAGCTCTGCTTAGCTTGGGATCAGATAACCGTGTGTGATTATAATGAATATAAATTGAAAGCGAAGAGAAGTGACTGCTGGCTAGAAATTGCTAACATTCTTAATTGCGGTATATAAAACTAGCAATTATAATGATGTAGTCGTCGTCCATGATTAAATTGCGAATGAAAGAGAAAAGAACCGGAATCAAGTGCCAACGAACGTTCGTTCGAGCACTAAATGTATTTGGATGTATTAACGAACTCCAACGAGCGTGCGGAAGCCAACGCTAGCGAACGATAAATATCCATCGTTGGGCGTTCGTTGGGCCGGTCTGTACGCACCTTAACTCAATCAGAGTACCTGCAGAAATGTCACTTGTCTGTTTAAACGTTTTTGCAATATTAACTTGAGCTTTGTTACTTCTAATAATAACATTGTAACACGTATCAGTGTCTTTACAATGATATCACCCGATGTATTGATTACTGATACTGACCATTAATAGATGTTTACAACACTGATGTACTTAGTGGCACTGATTACTCAATATTTACATACCTACGCCCTACTTATTAGATCTTAAGATTGACTAATCAAGGGTATCAACACATAGTAGCATATAATAGCGATGTACTACTAAGGCACCAGGAAGAACGAACACGCATTGGTAGCTATCTTAAAAGCAAAGCAAATGGGACATAGTATAAGCTTCTTTTATTTTAAAAAATAATTTAACTTTTGCATAAAGTATGTTAAATACTAAACAAAAACACGCGGGCTAAATCACAGAGGACAGGTGGTTGGTCACATCGTTACCCATAGACCACCATAGCTGGCCAAAAGCCCTATACAAAGAAGGTTGATGATGATTTAAAAAATATTATTGTATAAAATGAAAACAGTTATGAATTAAACGCCCTAGATTTACAAAACGAGCTCGTTTGAGCTAGTCTCTTTGCGCTGCCTAAGCGTTTGACTTTGACAGGTCAGCTCACGGTTTCAAACAATAATATTTTGTATTCCCTTTGTTTCACATTGCATATTTTACAGTCGTAGTTTGTAGTTTAACAATGAATACCTAAGTGCCTATTGTTAAAGGGCTATATTTAATTTTCTGAGCATACCTTATTATGCTAACTTTGTTATAAGTACATACATACCATTACGTCTTCTATTTCTTTTGCCTGACTCAATTGGACCCTTTTCTGAAATTCGATGAATACCTTATCCCGTGACTCGGAACGATTGAATCGTCTTCTAATCTTTCATATAGAGCATGAGTAATAATTACAATGCTATAATCTGCAGTTTTTCTTTTCAGCTTGTTTTAACTATGTAATACCTAACAATGGTCGGAACATCTATGCTGGATTATTTCTTTTTAGGGTTCCGTACCCAAAGGGTAAAACGGGACCCTATTACTAAGACTCCGCTGTCTGTCTGTCCGTCTGTCTATCTCCAGGCTGTATCTCATAAACCGTAATAGCTAGAAAGCTGAAATTTTCACAAATTATGTATTTCCGTTGCCGCTATAACAACAAATACCAAAAAATAACTAAAATAAATATTTATGAAATTTGTGTCAATCGTACGGAACCCTTCGTGCGCGAGTCCGACTCGCACTTGGCCGGTTTTTTAATAATACCAACTATAAGATTTTTTAACAGCTGATATATTGATAGCGCTGTAATTCACTCCAAACAACGATATTAAATCTAGGAAAAAATGGGTTTGGGTTGTGCAGGTCAGAAAGCCGATCGCTATTCAGTTGAATCCGGTAAGACTGGCAGCCGACCCCAAGTAAGCACATTATGGAATATCTACAATAGTCAGAAACAATTGATTAAATACATAAATAATTGTACCGTAGTCGTTCTTCAATATCCGTTAAAACTCAAAACAAATCGGATTGCGACATTGGCATTAATGGCAACTCTGTGAAATCATGGTTGCAAAATCGTAATGCACTTCACATTATACTGTTACATATCGATTTTCCACTCTTTGTATAGTTATTTACTCGGATTATTGAGGCTCCCACTTACTGCAAAAACATGTATTACATCATTATAAAACATAAACATTAAGGCCTTTCGTACGTGTACGGCAAAAAAAGTCTATACAGAAAATAACTATGGGTTTTTCACGTCAAGGCATGTGTCGCCGTCGCCGTGTTTATAAAGAAACTAAATAACTGCCGTGCGTAATAAAAAAAAATCAAATAAACTATCCTTTGCGGTAATAAGCGCGCGTGTAAAATACATGACTATCGGTGCTGGCCACTGAAGCTAGGCACCTTGAACCCATCTCCTGTATATTGGATGATGGCACTAACTCACAAGTCTTCCGTTCCAGTATTGCGACGTCCGTGATTTATTTACCCTTTGGAGACGGATGCCCGCTATCATCACGACTTGTTAAGGTGAAGGCTCCTGCGTCCCCTCAAATCTCAATTATCCAGTTTATGCACTGTTCCCTCATCCACTTTAGCTCAGTGTCGGCCCCCATTGACGTCAGAGCTTAATAAATATAGGTACTGAAAGTGTTCACAGAATCGTATTACAGTGCTCTTAAATTAGAAGATATTGTGTCTTCTTGGGATTACAGATATATTTCTATTTTTATTGCATGGGAAAATTATAGTCTGGTTTACGTTTATTTGAATACTAGCTGTGCCTGCGACTTCGTTCGCGTGGATGACGAAACTTATCAATGAGTTTTTAACCGCAAAATTAAGTTTGTTTTTATTGTTTATACTTTTCCGGGATAAAAACTACCCAGTGTGGTGCCCAGGATAATAAAGAATAATTATACCAAGTTTCATCGTAATCGCATCGGTAGTTTTTGCGTGATACCTGAACAAACAGACAGACAGACAGACAAAAAAATTTTTTTTTCACACTTTAGGGTTCGGTGTCGGTCTAGTAACACCCCCCGCCATTTATTTTTTTGCTATTTTCAATGTACAGAATTTTCACTTCTACAGATTTATTATAAGTATAGATAAGTAATAATAATTAGACTAGGCTAGAATAATAAGCTTTCTATGATTTCCATTATACAGTATTACCTTGAAATAGCGAATTTTAGTCGAAAAGATTTTAAGGGTCATTAGACACAAGAAGAAGAAGAACTACCGAGAACATAGTATGTATAGGTGTGATCCGTTTGTAAAACCACAGAATAAAACAGAAGTGATTAGGTTAAAATATCATTTTCTTCACCAGGTTACCTATTGAAATGCTCCATCTTCAGTAGATCATATATATATTAGATTGAAACGATACCGGTTTTAGAAAAAAAATAGGGTTAATTTTAATTTAAGTATTTACTTATTTATTTTATTTATTTATTATTATTTATTTAATAAGGTACAAGGTACCTACATCTTAGAAAACAAAAAGTCCAACTAAACTATATTTACATAGTTTGTCTGTTGGATCACAATAAAAAGTTAAATATTATTTAATCTTTAGCTTATGTACTTAAATCTTATAATCTAATTTAGATATTATATCTATATTACATAATGTTACATTGATACATAATAATTATACATATATATCCTTAATCCTATATATATTAACTTAGTAGTAGGTAGTTTTATAATATGATGTAGGTATAAAAATATGAAAATAATTATTTCCATATTTTTACACGATTTTCACACCTACACTTATCAGGAGCTAAGTTAAAAGTTATGCAAAACAATTCAATCAAACTATATTTTACGTTTTATGTATACTTACGTGCTTAGTCAGGAGGCTTTGTGATACATGTTAGTTTATAAAAGCGATGAAATTTAAATATAAGAGGAACAAAATCTCGGTAAGTAACATTAACTAAAACTTAAGTCCTGATATGGATAAGTCCTTATTTCCATTGAATAGAATTAGAAACTGGTTTTACGGTGTTATTAGGCCAAGGTCATTAGTAAATAAATTGCTAAAATTGCCACTGATAAGATATAACTAATCATCTACCTACTATCTTATTCTAATTTTAACATTTCATTTCGTTTAATATAAATTTGTTTTATAATTTATAAATAATTCAATAACTGCCAATTATTATCAAAAGTGAAAAAAAAAATTATAATTCCTCATTACGTTTACTATTTTTATTTTTAAAATGCCGTCTACAGAACACGGTTGACGAATAAGCTAATGGTTGTTCAAATTAAAAGATGGCGTTACTAAATGAAATCATAAACTACTTTTTTTGTCTTATACCTAAGTACAATCCGCTTATAATATGATCGTAACTAGGTAATAAAAAAATCTTTCTACTAAAGCCCAAATTGGTATGACAGAATATTTGTAAAATGAATTAGCATACCTAGGTAGGTACTTAAATATTTTTCCATTGTACGATGATTTAAATGTTTTGTTACAAAAGTAATTATCGCGCACTTCGCCTACACAGTATTTATAACAGCTGGTATAATTAAAAAGTTGTTGGGTTTTTACATGTATTTGAAGATAAAATCGCGGAAAACTTCCTGCTGTTTGTTACTACCTTCATAGAGGATGGAGACGAGTGACATTGGCACATTCATGGCTAATTATTGTACTGGACCTACCTCCCAGTTAACGGTAACCAGTACCTGTCTATCTAATAAAAAAATATTCTGTGCCGGTACCTATGACGGCTCAAATTTTACTTTTCTCTATGGCTCAAATGACCGCCGGATAAACGGCACACACTGACACTCAATGAACATTGCTTTATACACATATTAATAGCGACCTCTGTTGGCGAGTAGCAAACCGAGGTTTACTGACAAATTTAAATAGAGGGCATGGTCGGAGCGTAATAAAAACTGTGAACTTCCTCACACTTATGGTCTCCTAGTCACAGAAGTCAAATCCTTAACCAAATTTTCGGTCACATCGCGTTGTATAACAGCGTAACCGCCAAACAATCTCAAATCTGAAAGGGCGTAAGTACCGTTTCCATACAAAATTTGCGCGTTCAGGTACCAGGCTAGCATAATCCTACAGGAGGTCTTTTCTACAGTAACGCCACCTAACGGAATTTGTTGGGATGTTTTTACTTTAGTTCACCATCTAAGCTGCAGTTTTTAAGACCGGTAAAGAGATGTCGCTAGTTGTAGTTGTTGTGCTACTCGACCACAGATGTCTATTTTGAAAGTTATTGTAAATTTCTGATTTTAATCAGATTAAACTAAGTTAAGGGAAGTCTAATATTATTACGTAATAGATTAAAATCCGCCGAAGTATTAGAAAAATAAAGTAACCTGAAAACACTGCGGTTAAATCGATTTTCATAATTAATTATACAAGATTGTATTTTCTAACAAAAATAAATGCCGATTTTTTCGGCCACAAGCCATTTGATATTATATTTTGGCATATTGGTCTTATATTTTATTCAGCTTCATACAGTAGTAAATAATATCGGCGTATAGCTTCCCACAGTTAAGCAAATATCTCTTCACAAATCACAAAATATATTAAATATGGAAAAGGTTTAATTTAAAAGGTTAAATTAATTTTGATTCCTGCTTTGAATTTTATTAATCAAAGTTACGCCACTGATTTATCGAATAATACAAGTTAGTGGTTATGCGGGGATTTTGGTACCTGAATAACTTGTTTCTAGAACAATTCCGGCTGGTCTTTCATAAAATTCTGACTTCTACATGTATTTAGCTCGATCAGATCAAGACCTTTAATTTGATATCAAACCCGGATATTTTACCCCTAATTTTATGTACTTTTTAGACCGATGAGTTTGGTTAACACATAACACAATAATAATAAACAATGCACTAATGGCTGCAGATACTAATTTAAGATTTGTAAGACAAACTTTATATTATCCTATCTCGATGCAAGTGTTGCTGTTGATAATTAAAGAACGCGCGTACTTGGAATGATATTTGTAATGAGATATAGATGTATTTAGCTAGATCACATCAAGGACTTTAATTTGATACCAAACACGGTTATTTTACCGCATTTTTTATCTAGTTCCATAAATAGATAGACGGTAATGTCGTGAAATATTTACCAAAGTTTAACCTACACCTCACCTTACATAATGTAACACAATAAAATTCTAATAAATTCCACTCATGTTTGCAGATATTTAATTTTATAATATACTATTGTTTAATGATGCGTCTTCAGGGGCCCGATGCCGCTTTTTTAAGTCATTGAGTGGCAGGTTTATGAACGTTCCAGGGGCCCAAGTCCGCTATTTTAAGTCAGTGAGTGGCGGGTTAATACACGTTCCAGTGTACTTGTTTTTGTGCCTAATTTTCGTATTCAGATAATTTTAGTTTAATGACAAATGTACCTACTCCTACTTGCCACTGTTGTCATTGTAGGATTGCATTTGCAAGGGACTGTTTTTATCTGAATACAAAAATTAGGCACAATAACAAGTACACTGGACGTTTATTAACCCGCCACTCACTGACTTAAAATAGCGGACTCAGGCCCCTGGAACGTTCATAAACCTGCCACTCACTGACTTAAAATAGCGGCATCGAGTTCGAGCCCCAGTCGTAACGAATTGAACCGTGAACGCCACGTTGCGAGTTTTGTCGAGTTAAAAATCCCAAATCCCTCAAACTTAAAATATTTGTAATACTAATAAGATATAACTACATGTCTTTAGCTCGATCAGATCAAGACCTTTATTTCCATACCAAACACGAATAAATAACATCAATTTTTATGAGGTTTTATATCCACTTAACCTAGTGGTTTTTAGTATTCTTTCCTTATTTTCTGGAGTTTATTTCGTACTAACAATTTATGAGTTTGTCATGAAAGTAAGAATATTTGGTTCAGCAATTTAAAATGGTCGTAATTACCACGGTGGTTGTGGCTTTGTCCCTAATACCTATTCGGCTAAGCGCGCATTTATCGTATTCTTCTTACTATATTATAGTACCTAATAAATGTTTACAGATTGATCACATTAAACCCTTTAAATTAAATTGATACCAAACACGACTACATTAAAGATTTTTTTATGACGTTTTATATACTGTGAACCTGGGCAAAAAGTTTTTTATTTTTTATTTATTTATTACACACCTTACATCTATCATTACAGGTTACCCTAATTCAATAGATTAAGTAATTCAAATTATAGTAAGCACATAAATCTAATATATATATTCTAATCTAATAATTATATAATAATAAAATCCTTGTTTAAAATTATTTTTATTTAAGTGAGAATAATTTAGCCGTAAGGTAGGTGAATCTAGTTATATTATTTGAATTAATTTTGTAACTCAAACAATTAAATATAAGCTGTGTAATATGCACATAGATATGTGCACATACTGCACATGGCCCGGCTGTAAAAGAAGAAATATAACATTTAAAATGATGTGGTGTTATTTTTTTAATTCGTCTCTTTTTGTCTGAATTTACTTTTGTACAAACAATTTATGCCTGTGAAATTAAAGGAGGAGGTCCTTATTAAGAAAAAGAGTATATCTACATATTTGGTTTCGAAATGATTGCCTTTTTTCTTACTGTGAGCGCGGAGCTGGCCGGACACTGTTCTCATATACTCATATACTTTGCTAAGCGCGCATTCACAAGAGTATTTTCAGTATGTTATGTAAATGTATTATATCAAGCCCTTTCATTTGATACTAAACACGCATATTATATCTAAATTTTCTTTTACTTTAATAGACTGTCTAAGAGCAAAATAAAGTAAAAATTAGTTTTTACTTTATATATAAAAAAGAAATGATACAAATTTATTTATTTATTTTGTTAAGATGTAACACAGTGATGAAACAATGCAGTTTATGGTTGCATTTAGTTATTTTACATTATTACATGTCGAAATAAGAGATTCGTTCCAGGAATACCAGACACAAAACTGCGGATGGCACCCATATTTATTACTAAATAATCACCTTTAATGATTTTCTAATCCGATGGGTGTTCAGCACCCCTCAACAGCAATGTTTTCAACAGGTTTTTTTCAAAAGGCAGAATGCTATCAATTCAGAAAATATGGAATAGAATTGAAACAATGATTGTACATTGATTAAGATGCTGAACAGAAGTTCTCCTAATTTTTCACAAATGTGATGCTAATTTACAAAAGCATGTAAAATTTATAAAATTGTACACGTTTATCTTGGTAAGGAAATACTTCTGTTTAGTTAAAAAGGCCCTTCAAATTTACGTACATAAATACTGCCATCTGTTAACATGGGTTGGGTTTCATATGGCTGGAACGTCCGGCTTGATAACCTGCTTACCATGAAACGAATGACGGTTATTACAGATGGCGCTACAACGTCACACTTGCGAATTTTTATATCGTTGTTTTAATTCTACTGCAAATTTTCAGGAATGATAGTATATATTGAAAACATTGCTGTTGAAGGGTGTTGAAAAGCCATCGGATTAGGAAATCATGGAAACTTTGATTACTTATTTACAAATATGGGAGTTATTCGCAATTTTGTGTCTCGAAATCCTGGAACACAACCCTTATTTCGACTTGAAAATTCAAGCTTCGGTGGTATAGTCGGATATACGCCGGCCACAGTGGCGGCCGGAGACCGGGGTTCGAATCCCCGCCGAAGCCCAAAAATAGAACAAGTCTTTGCTTTTTGTGCATTTCAAATATAATTTCAACAACTTACATTTTTCTTTTTATCATAAAAAATCTATTTTTTTTTTCGTATTCTGGACATTTCAAAAAAGAACACAAAATCTTCACAACCCATGTTACTGGGTCACAAAGTATCCGAAACTTAACGTGCTTACCGAGGCAAGGAGGGGTCTCGCTATGTTATAAATGGTCACCCACAACCGCGGCGAGCGCGGCTTAACCTGTATTATCGGTCAAACTGTATGGCTTACGCTTAGCCACGAGCCCCCTGAATTTTAATAATTACCATCCTATAAATACACACTAATATAATGCTATAATAATATGATAATATTCTGCTAAGCGCACTTTTAACGTATATAATAATATTATAAAGCTGAAGAGTTTGTTTGTTTGTTTGTTTGGTTGAACGCGCTAATCTCAGGAACTACTGGTTAGAATTGAAAAAATCTTTTTGTGTTAGATAGTCCATTTATCGAGGAAGGCTTTAGGATATATAACATTACGCTGCGACCAATAGGAGCTAAGCAGCAGTGAAAAATGTCACAACAACGGGGAAAAATATTCATACTTGAAAGCTTCCGTTGCGTGCGCTGCGTAAACGGTTCGAGTTACCCAAAATATATGTCTGAAAGAATTGTTCCTCTTTAAATGATCTAAAAAAATGTCTGCGACAGTATATGTCTATCTTTTAAGAATGACTCACTATAACCTTTTTTAAGGTAATCATTTGGTCGAAATTAATGCATTATTGCCAATTATTTGCTACAGAGTTTTATCAACATAATATTAACTAAAATTATCATTTACGCAGAAATACTTTTTTTTTAAACTTCTTAATCGCGGTCATAATAACAGAAATTGACGCGGACGAAGTCGCGGGGATCAGCTAGTACTATAATATAAATGTTTTCAGATTTATCTCATTAAACCCTTTAAATTTATACCACGAATACATTAACTAATTTTTTATAATGTTTTATATACTTTCAACCTGGATAACAAGTTATATTATTTTAGTTAATTAACTTCAACAGTTTGATATAAGCTGTGCAATATGTACATAACTATGTACACATTGCACGACGGTAAACTCTGAAAAAGAAAACAAAGAAAATTATAAAGGTTTGTTTTTAATTCTTCCCATTTTGTCTGAACTTCCGTTTCTACAAACAATTTATGTCTAATTAACCTCCCTTTTTTTGAAGAAGAAAAAGAGAATACTTGGTTTAGAAATAATTACCTTTTCTGAATATGAGCGGTGCGCTAACCGGAATCTGTTCTCAGATACTTTGCTAAGCGCGCATTCATAGTATTATATTCAGTATGTGTTATAAATGTAGTTAGGTTAGTTACATCATAACCTTTATTTTGATACCAAGCACTGCTATTTTATCTCACTTTTTGTCTAATCTTATAGACTTTAAAGTGTTGTTAGTTATTTCCAGGTTCTCTGACAGTTAATGATGAAAAAAAATGCAGATTATGGTTACATTTAATAATTTTAGATTTGTATTATAGACTTCGATGACTGTCTTCAGACGTTGCACCAACCACGCCGCGGCGCCGGGTCCCACTCCCATATTGTGCAGTCGTAGCCGTTGATATCAGCTGAGCGCGTATACTTAGGTACCGATAATCACACCATCATAATATTTAAGTATTAAAACTTATATTTGTATTTAGCTTGATCAGATTGTAAGGTTGCGTTGTATTAGAAATAAAACGATCGGTGATAGTTGATAGAATCCTTTAGTTTATTTTAGAAACAGTCACTTTTGTACTCACTTATTTACAAAATCCCTTCAAAAAACATGTTAAAATTACATTGATTATAATAGAGCGCGGTATGTACTCGCTCCTAATTACGTAGGAAACACGATAGAGCGCGCCACCATCGCTGTGGCGGCAGCGGAGCCCTACGTAAACATGGAGCGTTAGCCCGCGGCGACTCACCTCATGACCTCACCAGTCGGCAGGCGCGCGCGGCGTGCAGCGGGCGTTGATTTAGGTACAATAATGCATCTACAGGATCAAGATAATTTAAATCATCAAATTAAAGATGAAGTTAATTAATTTGATACCAAACACGGCTATTTTACCCCATTTTTGTCAAGTTTTATAGACTGTAAAGTGTTTTATTAGTTATTTCGAGTAACTCTTTCATCGTATGTTGTTACGATGTGCCACTATGATAAAACAATGCAGTTTATGGTTGCATTTAGTTATTTTACATAATTATTAAATATTCCGACGACTGACTTCAGACTTTATGCCCACCACGCATTCAATTCAAATTCAATTAAAAATTCTTTATTTGACTTAGGCTACAAAGTAGCGCCTATCAACGTCAACACAAAAAAATACAAAAACGACAGCACCCTAAGGATTGTCACTGTCATGTCGATGCAAATGTCGGCGTTGATAACTACCGAGCGCGCAATTTTACCATCATATTTATCAAAAGATTTAGATGTATTTAGCTTGATCAGATCACGACCTTTAATTTGATATCAAACACGAATAAGTTACCTTAAATTTTATAATGTCATTATATTTAGTCAACCCATGTGGACTATAAATTTTCTTCCCTTATTTGCTGAAGTGTCATTCGTACAAACTACAAACAACACATGAAATGATGCGTACAAACAACACATGAAAAAATCTGAAATAGAACAAGGGGTTCATCGCCTGTTTGATGTAAAAGAGAATATTTGATACTTACAGGAATTAAAAATGGTTGTAATTACCTCGGGGGTTATCTGTGCCTCGCACCGACTTCTTTGTCTAAACAGGCTCTGTCCCCAATATTTTGCTATGCGCGCAGTTATCGTATTAGTTTCATGATGTGATATAAATGTATAAATTTAGCTTAGTCACATCAAGCTCTTTCATTTGATACCAAACACGAATAAATTAACTAAATTTTTATGATCTTCTATATACATTCAACTAGCGCAGCAAGTTATATTAATTGAGTTAATTTATAGTAATTTATATCTAATAAGTAAAATTAACAACCTCCTTTTTTTAAGAAAAATTTATTTGTTTCGGAAATAACATCTTTATTTCCGAAACAAATGAGTTTTTCTTCGTGCCTTCTTATAACCGTGAGCGCTTCGCTAGCCTTACCGCTTACGGGCTACGGCCTCTGTTGTCAGACATTTTGTTAAGCGCGCATTCATAGTATTATTTTTAGAGTTTTATGTAAATGTAGCTTAGACACATCAAGCTCTTTTATAATTTGGTATCAAACATGCATATTTTATCTTAACTTTTATTTAGTCTTATATACGGTATGATGGCAAAACAAAGTTTTAATCAGCTTGGACATACTATAGTTTAAATAAAAGTTTAATAAAATCAAAATTTGTTTATTCAAATATGCAGCACCATTTGTCGCCCACTTCATCGCTTACTAAATGCGCAGTAACTAGATAAAATAATTAAAATGTACAAACAATTTACTAGTAATTTAATAAGTACACCTCCATTTGAAAAGCTGTTTTAATTTTCATTTCATTAAAAAACTAATTGTTGTATCAATTTCAGACCAAATTATACTTTTTCAACGTAGGTAATAAACCTATGCATATTTTTTTTTACCTCGAGAGCTGTAATATATATAGGTACCTATATAAATGTTATATAGTAATACCTGTAAAAGTACTGATTTGCAGAAGTGAAGCGAACATAGGGATGGTCTCCGTTTATAAGGGAGCGCGCATGCCTACTAATATATTTAGTCTGTCTTGTAGATATATTTAGTTTGGTCATATCAAGACCTTTTATTTGATACCAAACACGAGTATATTCCTTCAATTTAAAAGATATTTTACGTACAGTCAACCTGAACGTTGAGTCGAAAACAAACATTTAATTAAATATTTCTTATTTTTCATATTATTTTCCACGTATACTACATTATCTAGGTAGTTTATTTATAAGATGTTCTACGTAATACTAAATATACAGACCAGTACCTAGAGTACATTTACAGATTTATCGTTACTGTCAGCCAGGCAGGGTCTTTGTTGAATGTGAGCGCTTCGCTCGCCGCACCGACTCACTTCTCCAAGGAGGCTTTCTGTCAGATACTTTGCTAAGCGCGCATTCATAGTGTTATATTCAGTTTGTGTTACAAATGTATTTGGGTTAGTTACATCATAACCTTTATTTTGATACCAAACACGGTAATTTTACTAAAAAAATTGCCTAGTTTATTAGACGGTAAAGTGTTAATTTAATTTTTTAATTAGTCACAACGAATTTCACCTTGACACAAACATAGCAGATTATGATTGCATTTTATTTATTTGGATTTGTATGAGCGATTTCGATGACTGACTTCAGAAGTCGCGCCCGCTGCAGAGTCTCGATGCGAGTGTCGCCGTTGATAAATTACCGAGCGCGCAAGCTTACCATGATAATTTGTAATAAGATATAAAATATATTATTATGTATTAAACTTGATCAGATCGAGACCTTCAATTTGATACCAAACACGGATATTTAAACCCAAGTTCTATTTAGATTTGCAAGTAATAAATACATAGTTTAAAAAAATACGACTAATTAGTTTTGTTAAACTGTATCAACATTTAACTATAATAAATGACAGTCTCAGTCGACACGCCCGCCACGCAGACACAATGCCATCTCAGTGGGATTGTTGTCGTCAATAATTGCCAAGCGCGCATACTTACCCTTATATTTATTATGTGATAAAAATGTATTTAGCTTGATCAGACCGAGACCTTTAATTTGATACCAAACTCGACTATTGTGCTTCAATTTCGATGTTGTTTTATATATACTGAAAACCTGGACCGTAGTCAATTTAAATAAAATGGAATATTTATTGCATATTTAGATAAGTTTCTGTTCGCAAGAATTATAATTATATTTCATATCCTTTGTCTTTGGCTTTTAGAGCGCCGCGCGCCGCCGCGCCGCCGGCGCTCGCTGCACGGAGTACGGACAGCGTTTTTGAAACAGTCATCGCATATTTTGATAAGCGCGCATGCATAGGATTGTTTCTAGAATGTTATATAAATGTATTCAGTTAAGTCACGTCAAGCTCTTTCATTTGATACCAAACATGAACTTTTTACATCTTATTTTATCTAGTTTCGTAGACAGAGCAAGGGACCTAAAACATTTTTGTAATACTTCAAAATTTGGTTCTTGTATATATTTTATTATACACATAAATTCTAAATTCTAATTCGTAATAAACATTCAATTAAATATTTCTAAATCTTCATAATAATCCACGTATACTATATTATCTAGGTAGGTTATAAGATGTTCTACGCAATACTGAATATATACAGACCAGTACCAATAGCATATTTTACAGATTTGTGGTTAGTGTCACTCAGATAGGGTATTTTCCAAATTGAGCGCTTATTAGACTCCGTTCTCCAAAGAGGCTTTTTCCCAGATACTTTACTGAGCGCGCATAATTAGTATAATTTTAATTATGTGCTAAAAATGTATTCACATTAATCACATCAAGAACTTTAATTAAGTTTAATTTGATACCAAACATGGTTTTATTATTTTACCCCTGTTTTTGTCTAGTTTTATAGACGGTAAAAATTTAATTGGTCACTTCAAGACTTCAAGTTCTCCTTTAGCGACACATTGATAATAAACAGTGCAGATTATGGTTGCATTTAATAATTTTGGATAATGTATGATAGACTTCCATCCATGACTGACTTCAGACGTCGCTCCCGCCACTCAGGTCTCGATGCGAGTATCGCCATTGATGATTACCGAGCGCGCTGACTTACCATCATATTTGTAATAAGATATAATATATGTACTTAGCTTAATCAGATCAAGAGCTTTAATTTGAAACCAAGAACGAATAGGTTACCTGAGTTTTTACGAGAGTTATTAGAGTTAAAATTTAAATACTGTCAACCTAAGTAATTTTGCATATTCTTCAAATGATGAAATTGACGCACTAGAAGTGCGTCGCATTCGCAAGAAAAAGATAATATTTGGATCAGCAATGAAAAATTGTCGTAATTACCTGTCTTTCTAACGTAACTATAAATATTAATACCTCGTTTAGCGGTAAATATGTTAGGACTGCGCCATTCGTCGCTAAACGCTGCCTGATAACAGAACACAAATAATAACTTTTAAACTATCGCGATTCGCGCTGCATGTTTATAGTAATACTAGCTTTTGCCCGCGACTTCGTTCGCGTGGAATAGTGACTTCCGGCAGATTTTTGGTTTTACCCACATAGTTCCCGATCTCGCGGGATCTCTTCAAAAATGAAATGTGGAAGATATTCTAGGGAACTCTTCAAAAATCAACATAATGAGCTCTGCGTTTGAATTGAAGATATTATGTATACTCACTTAGGGCATTAAAGCCGTTATTGCCGATCGAAAATGTAATTTTTCCCTTATTTTCAAAATATTATTTTGATTTGCCATTTCAGAAAAAAATACTGTTTCTCCCTTGACAAATTTTCTATTATTTTAGGCTTTAAAGATTATTAAAGTTTCTTACACCAAGACATTTCTGTATACCACGTTTTTAGTTTTCGATCCCAACGCCATCTATCGAGCATAGTGACAACTCGGATTATTTATCTATACTCCGTTCGGGCATTTCCTTTGTACTAAAAGTTTTATTATATTGATATTATTTTTTTCATACCTTTTTACTATTTATTTACTTTTTTCCGATGAATTAAAACAATAACATGAACCGAACTCGTGCAACGATCGACACCATTGCGCGATCACCAACTCGACATATAGTACTAATAGAATTATCTATACTCCGTTAGAGCATTTTCTTTGTACTAAAAGTTGTATTATATTACATTGTCATACCTTTTTACTATTTATTTACATTTTTCCGATTTCCGATGAATTTTCAGTACTGAATTGATGCCGAAGCTTGACCAATAGATGGCGCTGTATGTCCGGAATAAATTTTATTTTTTATTTTATTTTTTGTAATAAAAACTATCCTATGTCCTTTCTCAAGTTCCAACCTATGTCTGTACCAAATTTCACACAAATCGGTTCAGTAGTTTAGGCGTGAAGCAAAGACAGACAGACAGACAGACAGACAGAAAGACAGACAGACAGACAGACAGAGTTACTTTCGCATTTATAATATTAGTTTGGATAGTTTGGATTATAGAACGGGGATTAGCGCGTACAATCGTACATGCTTAAATACCTTTAGGGCTTGACGTTTCGACCGGGTTACACAGGCCGTGGTCGAAACGTCAAGAACACAAATACTTTGTAATTAATAAGCAAAGTATTACTGAAAACAGCACCTATTAGTACCTATGTATGTGTAACTACATTAGAATATTTATACATCTGCCAACTAACAGCTTTGCAGTTTGGCAGAAGTATTTTTTTTTTGTATAATGCTGTAAACCTGAACAAACGCTTTTTAATTTTTTCATCCAATTCATTCTGTGGGCGTCGCGCGCACTGCGCCGACTCCGTTCTCCATAGTGGCTTTGTCCCTAATATTCTGCTAAGCGCACTTTTATCGTATTTTTTTTACTATTATATAATATAAATGTTTTCAGATTTATCACAATAAACCCTTTTAATTTATACCACGAATATATTAACAAAAATTTTATTACGTTTTATTTATACTTTCAACCTTAACAAGTTATATTATTTAAGTTAATTAACTCAAACAATTTAATATAAGCTGTGCAATATGTACATAACTATTTACACATTGCACGACGGTAAAATATGAGGAAGAAAAGAAAGAAAACTATAGAGTTTTTTTTTAATTCTTTTCATTTTGTCTGAACTTCCGTTTCTACAAACAATTTAATGTCTAATTAACCTCCGTCTTTTTGAAGAAGAAAAAGAGAATACTTGGTTTAGAAATAATTACCTTTTCTGAATATGAGCGGTGCGCTAACCGGAATCTGAACTCTGATGATTTACTAAGCGCGCACTCATAGCAGTATTTTCAATATGTGATATAAATGTATTTAGCTTAGTCACATCAAACCCTTTCATTTGATACTAAACACGCATATTTTATCTCAATTTTCATTTAGTTTAATAGACTGATTCAAATAGCCTATTAAGTAGCACTTTTCAATGGTCAAACTAAAAACAGCACCTGGTGTCACCCACCCTTCACCGCTTCATACGTAAGTAAATGAAATCATTTCTGGTAAAAAAGTGATACATTTCCACTTAAAACACTTTTTTTATTTCCCATGAACCAAGAACCCATTGCATAGATTACACACCCGCTCATACATTATTTCCTTGCTGATTTCATTACTTGTATCATAATTTATATTTACTTGTAGAAATGCCGCGAACATTGCCGTGCGCTCTCTCTCGTTGTATATTGCGCAGCCCGCATTCAGACATGTCGACGTATTTAGCTTGATCACATCAAGACTTTTAATTTGATATCAACCACGGTTATTTTACCCCAATTGTTATTAGTTTTATAAAAATCTAGTAGCGTAGTGGCACCAGTGATCGACACTTTAAGGAGATAATGGGCTTCTTTATTAAATTAAAGGTCAATTAGTCACCTTTAAACCAAAAGTAACAATTGAGTATGGTAAGGTATATTCTTGAGATAATAATAGAATGTATTATTTTTATTTACTATACACAGACTAGAAAAAAAATAAAAAATAGGAAAAAGTGTACAAATCTCCAGTCTTCGACACCGAATCTCCAGTAATCGACACCCAGTCATCGACAGTTACCAGTTACCGACACCCCAGTTATCGACAGTTACCAGTTACCGACACCCCAGTTATCGACAGTTACCAGTTACCGACACCCCAGTTATCGACTATTATCCATAAAGTGTATCTGCCAAATAATCACCCCATTAGTGGGTCTTTAAAATAAAATTACCTGTTTAATAAGTAGGTATGCATTGTCCACTGTACAATAACCATATTTCTCTTTATAATGTGTATAAATTATACAGGGTGTTAAGAAAACCCTGTCCGACCCGTGAAGGTGTTGTTAGGTATCGATATCTGATTACAAAAATGTGGGAAAAAAATTGAAAAAAAGAAAAAAAATTATAACCTCAAAAATATTTTTTTTTCTCAAAAGTCTAGAGAGAGAGAGTCGGCGTCGTAACAGATGCTACCTATTTACCAAACGAAAGGCCGCCAAAAATACCGAAATTGGTTTTATAGTTTTTGTTTTAATCTCAAATTTAGGGAATTTCGGGGCAAAAAAAAGGCCATTTCGAAATCCATTATTATTATTTCTATCATGACTTGTGATTGTGAACCCTTTAACACCCTTTCGGGTCGGACAGGGTTTTCTTAACACCCTGTATAAATACAAGACAGAAGATATTGACAAAATGACTAACACTCTTTGTGTCTGTTTTGATCAATTATAATTTTTTAAGTGAAAACTGCTTTAGCGGCGTTGTACACTTTTTTTGTTGGGTCAGAAATGTTAAAGTTGCGTCAGGACACGTGACCTGATTGAATATCTTTTCGCCTTTTTTTACAGCTGCTGCTGCTTTTTCTAACTGGTCGGGAGTATAATTTTTTCTCAGAGCCATCTGTAAAACCAATCATCGACACATATTATTCCCCAATAATCGTCACTTGTCGATTACTGGTAGCTCGACTTTGATTAGTTTACTTCAAATATCTACCGAGAAGCAAAGTAAGAAGAGCTTTATTCGCTCGTCAAATAAAAAAATGTATCAAAAAATTACTATCGACACGTGTCGATAGTAATTTTTTGATACATGGAATGCATTTGATACTGGAAAAGTCAGTTTGTGAGAACCAGTGATCGACACCAACATTTTACTAATATCAAAATAATCTTAAACTTGCGTTATAACAAAATTCCATCCTATAGTTCTTATAGAAACCCGTAAAACTCATAAAATTCAAATAACTTACAATACATTAGCATAATTAACAAAGAAATGTACTCACTTCCTTAACGATTTCAGTAAGAAATGTTGTTTTTTCACCGGTACTCTAGCCACAATCAGGTGTCACACCGCTACTTTCAAAATAAAACAGTAAATATTTCTCAAATGTCAATGGGAGCCAGTCAAAAGTGTGCTTTCTATGTTACAGTGTCGTCATATTAAGAAATCGGTTTCCTACTCTTGTTTTAATGAATAAAAAAAATAAAGTGTCGATTACTGGTCCTTGTCGGTCACTGGTGCCACTACGCTAACTCCTTTTATTTGATACCAAACATGATTATTCTACCCAAGATTTTCATCTAATTGTTATTTCGATTTGTTAAATTCGTTGTTTCGAGTAACTCCTTTGAAAACAATGCAGTGTATGGTTATGTTTTATTATTTAAATTTTGTATAATACCTATATGTTTTTGTACATCGATAAGAGTCTTTCCTCAATCGTCGCTCTCGCAGGGTCTTACCTCGTTGCAAGTTTTGGCGTCTATAAATTGCCGAGCGCGCAAGTTTACCATCATATTTCTTATAAGATATAGATGTATTTAGCTTAAACAGATGAAGACCTCTTATTTGATACCAAATACGAGTATGTTCCCCTAATTTTCAAGATATTTTATGTACAGTCAACCTGAACGTTAAGTCTCTCAAATAGGTATGTAAAATGTTGCACGGCTATAAAAGATGAAAATGCTTACTAGATGTAATAAAGGGAACTTGAAGACGAAGAGGTTTTTTTTTTTTGGGAAAGGTATTTTTGTCCTTTCTAAAATATAATACCTATTAGAAGAAGATAGCACTCCTCTTGTTTATTGACACATAAATACTAAGTTCTTAAACAAAATCTATGAATGAAATAAAAATTCAATTGAATATTTCTTATTTTTCATTCCATAATGTATATTCTCTGGGTACCTAGGTTATAAGATATTCTACGTAATACTTAATGGTACTGGTCAGTATATTTACAGACTTATCGTTAGGTACTGTCAGCCAGGCAGGGTCTAATATTGAATGTGAGCTGAGCTGAGCGCTTCGGTCGCCGCACCGACTTACTTCTCCAAGGAGGCTTTCTGTCAGATACTTTGCTAAGCGCGCATTCATAGTGTTATATTCAGTATGTGTTATAAATGTAGTTAGGTTAGTTACATCATGAATGTGTCCGGAACGATTCATTTAGGCGGTTATATGTAGGTAATAGTGCTAATGTGGGCTTTGTAAATAGCATTTTAGCCTCTCCTTTCTCCCGAGAGGCTAAAATATTGTATAAGTTAGTTGTTATTGCTGTAGGTAGTTAGTAGTGTCCGACCGAAATTTCGGTTTCGGTTTCGGTTTCGGCCAGTTTCGGCCAAAAAATCAAGTTTCGGCCCGAGTTTCGGTTTCGGCCAAAAACGGCCGAACCCTTCGGCCGCGCCGAAACTTACAACATCGTACCTTCGGGTTGCGCTCGGCTAACGTCGGGCGCGCTCGGCATGGCTGGCAATATGGCGTCGTATAATAATTAGTTATAAAAAGTATACGTATAGATTTGTTACTATATTATACTTGTTGATTTGTTATCATAACCTATGTTATGCACCTTACATAATAAAAAAAAGGTTCGCTAAAATGATCAATTTGATTATTTTGATTATCTAATTATATTTGAATTAGCCATTCGAGGCTAACTGATTGTGATATTTGTGAGTATAATTAAAATGTAAGTAACTGAAAATAAATAAACATAATATATGAGCATCATATTTTAATAATAAATTTGTTTTATTTTATACCACCATTAAAAAATCGCTAACTTTGTGTTACAAATAATGTATTTTTTTCACTTTATAGGGTAGTTAAATTTCAAAACCTATGTAACTGTGCTGAAATTTCATTGTGATAAATCTTTGAAAGTAGAAACCTGTAATTATAGGTCGGCGAGATATTAATTTTAGGAAAAAACGGGCTTACTAACATTTTTTCGACTTTTTAAGGACTTTTTTTTATAAAAGGTTCGGTTTCGGTTTCGGTTTCGGCCGAAACTACAATGAAACCGAACCTTCGGTTTCGGTTTCGGTTTCGGCAAAATAACATGTTTCGGTCGGTCACTAGTAGTTAGTTTTGTTTTTATGTTACGTTTAAGTTTTTTCTTTGTGTTGTATATATATTTGTTGTTTTTATAGAACGATGTTGTCGCTAAGCGACAAAGTTCTTCATTAATAAATTTAAAAAAAAAAAAAATTTAACCTTTATTTTGATACCAAACACTGCAATTTTATCTCACTTTTTGTCTAATCTTATAGGCTTTAAAGTAGTTTAAAGTGTTGTTAGTTATTTCCAGGTTCTCTGACAGTTAATGATGAAAAAAATGCAGATTATGGTTGCATTTAATAATTTTAGATTTGTATTATAATACAAATCTTCGATGACTGTCTTCGTTTGTCATCAGATTGTAAGGTTGCGTTGTATTAGAAATAAAACGATCGGTGGTAGTTGATAGAATCCTTTAGTTTATTTTAGAAACAGTCACTTTTGTACTCACTTATTTACAAAATCCCTTCAAAAAACATGTTAAAATTACATTAATTATAATAGATCGCGGTATGTACTCGGTCCTAATTACGTAGGAAACACGATAGAGCGCGCCACCATCGCTGTGGCGGCAGCGGAGCCCTACGTAAACATGGAGCGTTAGCCCGCGGCGACTCACCTCATGACCTCACCAGTCGGCAGGCGCGCGCGGCGTGCAGCGGGAGTTGATTTAGGTACAATAAAGCAGCTACAGGATCAAGATAATTTAAATCATCAAATTTAAAGATCAAGGCAATTAATTTGATACCAAACACGGCTATTTTACCGCATTTTTTGTCAAGTTTTATAGACGGTAAAGTGTTTTATTAGGTATTTCGAGTAACTCACCCTGCGTGACGAGAAAGTATCCGAAACTTAACGTGCTCACCGAGGCACACCGAGGCAAGGAGGTCACCATTTCATAGCGAGACCCCTCCTTGCCTCGGTAAGCACGTTAAGTTTTGGATACTTTGTGACCCAGTAACATGGGTTGTGAAGATTTTGTGTTCTTTTTTGAAATGTCCAGAATATGAAAAAAAAAATAGATTTTTTTATAATAAAAAGAAAAATGTAAGTTGTTGAAATTATATTTGAAATGCACAAAAAGCAAAGACTTGTTCTATTTTTGGGCTTCGGCGGGGATTCGAACCCCGGTCTCCGGCCGCCACTGTGGCCGGCGTATATCCGACTATACCACCGAAGCTTGAATTTTCAAGTCGAAATAAGGGTTGTGCTCCAGGATTTCGAGACACAAAACTGCGAATAACTCTCATATTTGTGAATAAGTAATCAAAGTTTCCATGATTTTCTAATCCGATGGCTTTTCAACACCCTTCAACAGCAATGTTTTCAATATATACTATCATTCCTGAAAATTTGCAGTAGAATTAAAACAACGATATAAAAATTCGCAAGTATGACGTTGTAGCGCCATCTGTAATAACCCTCATTCGTTTCATGGTAAGCAGGTTATCAAGGCGGACGTTCCAGCCATATGAAACCTAACCCATGTTAACATATGGCAGTATTTATGTACGTAAATTTGAAGCGGCTGTGTCCTGCGGAATAAACCGGTTTTTGAAAACTAGCTTTTTGTTCTCATTTCGTTTTCGTTCCGAACAAAATGTTGTTCAATCAAAGAACTGCTGAAACCGTTTTAAAAACGTTATTTTAAATAACGGTTCCGAGCCCTGCATCCTGCATCTCGTTGCGTTGCGAGTGTTGTCGTTGTCAATTAACAAGCGCGCATACTTTTAATGATATTTGTAATAAGATATAGATGTATTTAGCTTGATCACATCAAAATCTTCAACTTGGTACCAAACACGAGTATTTTACTCAAATTTTTGTCTCGTTTTATGGACGGAAATGTTAAATTAGTTATTTTGAGTATCTCTTTAATCCTATCTTGTTAAGATGTTACATTTTGATAATAAACAAAGCAGATTATGGCATTTATATATTTTATATTTGTATGAGAGTCTTTCTTCAGCAGTCGTATCTCCGCGCAGGGTGCCTCATGTGTACCTCGCGTCCATAATTTGCCGAGCGCGCAATTTTACCATCATGTTTGTTAAAAGATGAATGTAGATGTATTTAGCTTGATCAGATCAACACCTTTAATTTGATACCCTTTTCTAAATAAATCTTTTGCAGTCGTTAAGTCAATTCTGACAACCAGTCTTACTATGGGATACTGTGTTCCCCAGTAAAATGAGTTGTGGAGGTCAGATAGGCAGTCGCTCCATGTAAAATACGGTATTTAGCTGAATCCGGTAAGACTGGTAGCCGACCCCAACATAGTTTTGGAAAAAGGCTCGGGAGATGATAAAACTCAAAAAGGGTATCCCGACTGGGATTCGATTTTGCAGCAAGAATATAAACTTCCACTCGTACTAGCACCAAGCTGTTTACTACTACGGCTAATTTTTCAATAAGTTTATTATATGGCTACTTTTTACTGTCATGGTAACCCCATGTTTATACGTCAATAATGCCAACACTGATAAAATAGGGCGTAATTTGGTAAAAATAAAATATAAATATGAAGTTTCTTGGTTACTTATCGATGATAGGTCATGTGCTTGGCATTATTTTACCCTTCCTTTATAATTCAAGCACACTTTAAAAGCGCATACCTACTGTCATTTTATCGCTGTTATGTGCTTATTCCTTAGAGCGCGTAAAACGTAGTGACACGAAAGCGGCTCGATCTGTACTGGTTGGCGGGAAAGTACTTTGCAACCAAATTTGGTTGCTATTATTTGACACGTCTGCGCGCACTTGACTGTCCATCTAGACTTTATATAATCAAAGGACGCGACCTATAAATAAGAAATTATTTCATTTACTTACTACGCAAGTAAGAAGCGGTGAAGAGTGGGCGACACCAGTGGGTATATTTTAGTTTGACCTTCGAGAAGTGCGATTTAATAGGCAATTTATTATGTATAATCTTTTATTATATAAAATTCTCGTGTCACAATGTTAGTTATAATAATACCATACTCCTCCGAAACGGCTTGACTGATTTTTATGAAATTTTATACGCATATTCAGTAGGTCTGAGAATCGGCTACTATCTATTTTTCATACCCCTAAGTGGTAGTAGGTAGGTAGTAGGCATGTGCTAGGTAGAAAAAATTGCATTGCAACGCATGCCGGGAACAGCTAGTTTAATATAAGATTACGGTTTTGTATCAGTTCTTTGATAAAAAATTGATCTCATCGACTAATCTACGATTATTTATGAAAATCAACGGGTGGTGACCGTACTGACCCGGATTACGTGGGACGGGTGGGACCATCAACCACAATGATTAATTTAACAAAAAGCTAATTTTAACTTAATTTTGACTCTCAGGCAGTCTATAAAACTAAATGAAAATTGAGAAAAAATAATTCTTAATTCTTTATTGTACACATATACACATAAATATTACATTTTAGAAGGATAAATTAATGTACAGAGGCGAGCTTAACTCAAAATTCTCAAAAGTCTCTTCTAAGGGTTCGTCCACATCTGACGAACGACCATTACACGAGCAGCTCGCGAGCATGCCGCGAACGCACTAGTGTCAATTACGCCGTCTGACAGACGTGCTCGCGAACGGCTGGCGAGCTGCTCGTTCGTCAGATGATTAAATAATGGTGAAGACGACGGAAGTGTACAACTTTACAGATTAAAATTTACATACACACAAATACTACATAATTATAGTATTTATACATTATGACACATATTAGATATACTTATAGCACAAGCAACAATATCTTTGAGCAGATAAGCCCAATAAGTTAGAAAATATGTGATTTTATTCAAGTTTTCTTAGTGAATGTTTTTAAGTCAGAATCTAGAATAGTATACTTAAGTTATACCTCGCGAGGTCAGTCAGGAGATGTCAATCAGCTGTTAAGATAGCGGCGTCATAATCTTTCAGGAAAAAGTAAAGTAACGTAAGTGAAATATAGTCCTATATTTTCATCTCCCTCACACTAACACTTATAAAAATATATCAGTCCTGCTCACATATGGCCGAATACCAAAACCAAAACGTAACTTAAACTAATTTTCATCGGTCGTTATACCATTATAATTAGTCATCACTTCATTGCAAAAAAAATAATTAATAATATTTGGACAATTCTATTATATTGACATTTATCTGTTATTTCTATGTATAAAGTAGTATTGGAAAAAAATATCAAAATTTATATTGCAAATTTCACTGTTACTTTTTAATTAAATTAGCATTGTATAGTAGTACTTTTTTTTATATAATAATTATGCTTTATTATCGAGCCGAAGAATTGTAAAAGTTATGTACCTACGCCATTAATGTCACGTGCATTGCATCCTGGGCATCTATATTACTATACTCTTTGATCCTGGGGCCCGAGTCTGCTATTACACTCCGTTTCAGTGTGCTCATAGTTGGCTCATAGTGGGACGATTTTACGATAATTGGCATTCTACTAACTTAGACCACTTTAATTGTAAATTGTAAATTTTTATGTTAAATGTATGTGATGTAGTGATGTAGTAAATAAATAAATTTTTGGGCTCAAATTACACCGCCGCGGAATGGTGCTAACCGTTATATTTTGGGCCAATTACAATATAAATTATATATGAGAATAGTTTACATTTACTTGACATTAATAATTATGAAGAATTATTTAACAAAATAATCAAATATTTTTATTCATTGGTAAGGTACACAAGGTCAATTCATATTCAATTTATTAGTAGGTATACTGTTGATATTGAAAATCGCAAATTCATGAATTTCGGTATAAGTAACATAATTTCATGGTACAACTATTTTTCACCAACTTTCGAAACATCAAGCCCTAAAAGGTATTTATAAAGGTCTCGCGCTAATTTCTCGTGAAATTATATTACTGTATTTTTCACCATGTACCACATGTGTAACACATGCACCATATCATGCAAAAATAAGTTATATATTATTATATACATATCTGAGTATTTACAGAATGTAATAAAAACATCTCTTCGTTACATTCAAATGAAAATTAGTGAACATCAAAATATAACAAAAACTCAATTAACAAACATGAGCAAATCTGTTGCGAGCCAAATGATTAACAGAAAACATTTTTTTACAGTTCATACATTGCCAATCAGGATCATTCTGATGGCAACTATTATAATGAGACTGCACCGCTTCACCTAAATTCACATTCAAATCACTGAACTTCACTAAACATTCGGTACACTCAATCTTAAACCACTCTAATGATGGCTTGCCAATACAAACTTTAGGCATCTTCTTAAAAAATAATTGGCACATTGGTGATAACGTTTCCTCTAATTTCAAGTCATATCTTTCATCTGTACTACTCATATTTTCAACAAACAAATATCTAACATATTTGTATTTATTCATGTACTTCCTAAACAGATTGTGTTTTTGTTTTCCTTTGGGGAAATCTTCTAAATCTTTTATTATAGTGTTAAAAACTGCAAGAGCAATTTCATATATTTTTTCGTTTTCAGCTTTACATTGCTCTAACATGCTTGAAATTACATTTAAAGTGTGACTTTTATTCCATTTCATACGTTTTGATTCTGCCCGAACTTGTAGGCCTGTGTTTAAACATATATTCTGTGTGGTGTTTTCATTACGGGCTTTATTTACTAATAAATGCTTAAGGTTATACAGAATTTCTCTACTCATTGATAAGCATGGAGCGTTAATAGTTATTTTTATCGGTAGGAAACTGAGAATTTCATCAAATGGTAGTGTTTTTAATGAAATATGTGTAGGGTTTATGGGACTCATATTGAAAACTGTGTTATTAAGATCAAGTCGCGGTTTAGTAATGAATAAGTTGTTTAGTTGTTGTCTCGTACACTGTATCTCCATGACAACATCAGATTCAGATTCTATCTTTTCTTCAGCTTTCGGCTTGGGACTTAAACTTTTTACTGCTTCTCTGGCTAAAGGTTTTGCTGCCTCTAACATAACACCAAGATATTCCTTCAAATTCTTGTATTTATGGTCAAGAACCTTTGATAAGGCTTTAAAGTTGTTTATATTCTTTAGTTTGGTTGACATGCATTCCAGTTTCTCCCACTCTGGCCAGATTTTTAAGTATTTCTCTATTATTTTAATGTATATGTCGACTTCTAGTTCATGTATTTTAGTTACATCTATATTAAATTCTCTTTGAAGGATGTCTATGATTAGAGCGTTTGTCATTACTATGTTTTGTTTGTTGTGGATGAGAGACTGCAGTAGAAGCATGATGGGGCGTTCTGAAAAATAAAACAATCTTTTTATTATATATATTTAAGGTTAGAAAATGGTAAGCTATAACATATTTAAGTGACAAAATATGATTATCTGTCTAAAATTGAGTCATAAGATTGTAGGTATTGAACTTAAGTCTTAATACTACAGCAAATTGAACGAAAGACGTAGAGACTTAGAAAGTACTCATTAATATTAGTATAGTATTACATATCACACAAAACAAGTTATAAACAAGAATTTTGTTAACCTTTTCAGTTAAGAAAAATATTATGATTAAAAATATAATTAAATAAAATTAAATATATAAAAATATAAATATATTCTGGTTGAAGGCGTTATATAAATAAGACCTCCTCTATAAAACTGTTTTGTCTGTAACTAAAATACATACATTTTACTTCAATAATATTAATTTAAAAAACAACATGTAAGTTTCAGAAACGAATAAAAAGCAGTTTTGATTAGGTTTCAACTACAGACATATTAGTAAAAATAAAGTTTAGGGCACAAAAATTATGAAAACCAGTTAAACAGAACGAAAAAAGTTTGTTTACAAGTGAAACTTTCAAACTTACTTTCGCCACTGTCTGAAACACCTTCTTCATCGACGCTATCATTGTACTCAATGACGTAGGTATAGTTAGACATATCGTCGTCCAATAATAAATCTAGAAATCATAACAAAATATGATTATTTTACACAATCAACAATCTCATAATTCGTAAAATTGAAAACTTCTAATGCTTTTATGCTTGTAAGGAAAACTTGTAAACAAGAAACAACAATAGTGTAAAAGAAGTTGACGACTGACCTGACGTAATAACTTTTTAAAGTTCTAACTTAGCACAGAACATAAAAAGATTTCGTTTATTTTTGGACAGACAAAATATGACATTTTGATTGAATAAAATAAAACAAATTTTAATACCTTCAAATAAAATATACTAAGTATGCTTAAAATTTAATAGATAATGGAGTACAATTCAGTACATTATATTTATAAAACTTTACATCTTAAACTAGATAAAAATACTTAAAATCTATAGTGGTTGAGGCGGGAAGGTTCTACATTTTTTTTTCTTGCGGGGGGAAACCTTCAAAATGCACCCGGTCTTATGGGGATTTGTAAGACCGGGGAGTGTAGGATTTTTACTGCACTAAAACCACCCCGTTGGTCACCATCAGCTCATGAAAAGAGGCTTCTGTTACCTCTTAAAGAACAAACCAGAAGCCCCCCTGTGCAACGCCCGTTAGAGCACCTCTCTGGGAAGACTGTAAAGAAATCTCCCCTGGGCCTACTACTCTATGCACGGCAACATTGACCAGTGCTGCCGTCATCTTTGAGGACACTTATTGGGACTTCTCTCAGCACCCGTGGCCTCAAAGGCCCACCTACGTCAGACGTTGTAGGTGGGTTTTCGGCGTATTAGACGCCTCCGAGGCGATCACCTCCTCGGCGCGGCGACGTCTTCTTCTCCGTGAAGGATCAGCCTCTTTTTGTACCATCACCGCTTCACAGAAAGAGGTCACTTCCCGCCAATTCTCCGGATCCGCTAACATAGCCCTTACTACTGCTGGCAGCGCAAGGTCTTGTCCGACTTTATCCACAAGGATCTGCCTCTCAGAGTCCCATGCAGGGCACTCCTTGAGCGATTTTGTTGAAGTTATCTTCAACTGATAGAGACGACGACGACGATCTACGCTTACGTTTTCTGTTTTCGATTTATCAATACTTTCATTCTTGTATGGTTTTTAATTTTTTTGATTTTTATTTTCCTAAATGCAAATATTTACATAGTCTAAATTCAGTTTAATTTTAAGTATCGATTTAATAAACTCTTTCCCAGCACTAGTCACACTAATTTGACACCTATCATCAGTGGTTTCGAACCTCGAACCTACCGATTTTTCGGTATTTCTACCGATATGGGCTCTGTTCTACCGAATTACCGAAATAAAACGATTTTTCTACGATTTCAGAGTATACATGGAAATTCTCCCGATTTTTCTACCGATTTTACACTTTTAAGTGGGCAACCCTTTTCATGTACCTATGTTTGAATTGAAAAATAATCAAATAAAAGGTTTCCATTGAAAAACAATACAATAAAAGGTTTAGACATAATATTGATCCAAAAAATGTTAAAACTGGCTAAACTGCTTCAATAGTTATTATGAGTAGGCTTTTTCCCAATATTGTTCAGAGCAATGATTTCCAGGAAATTGATGCAGAGTGGCGCATTTAAAAAAATTGTGAACAAATCAAAACATTTCCTGATGATGTAGAACTATTTTGGGATGAAGTAAGTTTACTAAAGCGTGGCGATGAATCTCAAATGTTTCCTTTGTTGTCTAATTTCATCTTTAATATTTTATCACTTCCCTATTCATCCGCTAAAGCTGAACGCATATTTTCACATATTAATCTTTTGAAAACGAAACAGCGAAATAGGCTGTCTACTGAATCAATCACTGGTCTATTACATGCAAAACGACTCTTTAATACAGCTAATTGTCATGATTTTGAAATTAATTCGAAGATGACCGCGGCTATGCCAAAGAATATTGGTATAAAAAATAATTATACTTAAGGATGATTGTTATAAATTAGTCTGTAAGTTTTTTTTTTAATAAATAAACGAATATGAATGAATATTGTATTTTTTTTGTCAAATACCTACCGATTTTGTTCAAATATACCGATTTTAGCTGGCAACTCTACCGATCTCGCTCTACGACGCAACGGCCAACGACGTTCGAAACCGATGTCCGTAAAGTTTGCAACCACAATAGTTGCCTTATTTATGTTGACATATAGGGCTAATGTTGCCACTACCCTACTTATTTACTTTTCTCTATGGTTGCCACACTACTTATTCTTGTAAAATATAGGCTTTTGATTTATCGATTCATCAACTCAAACATGATGCATACCTGTATTGGTTTTTTAAATGTTATAATCACAGTAGGTATATATATAGGGCTATATGATTTTTTGCAGTAATATAAAATTAAATATGAACTAGATCTATGCCCCTATTTTTTCTTTTTTTTAAATAAGTTATATTAGAAACTAGAACCTTCTAAAAAGTGCCGATTTTGACCGCAGTTTTCAGAGGCGTTTTTTTTTCAAATTTGGCAACGATTATTGAAAAAAAGGAAAAAATAGAGGTACAGATTATTCTTTTCAGCAGTCTAAGAAATATCTTTAAAATTGTTTAAGAATTGGGGGAGAAAATAGACGAGAGCCAAACCTCGATTTTTCGTCAGTTTTTCGGTCTAAGCTGCAGTTGTCCTTATCGCACGAATTTGAGGGCGACAGGGAATTGACTGCTATACCGGAGGTCGTGGGTTCGATTCCCACCCAGGACAAATGTTTGTGTGATGAGCACGATCATTTGTTCTGGTTGTCTGGGTGTAATTTATCTATAATATGTATATATTTAGAAATATATAAGTATGTTTATCAGTTGTCTGGTTACCATAACACAAGCTCTGCTTAGCTTGGGATCAGATAACCGTGTGTGAGTTGTCCCGGAATATTATTATTATTATTATTAATTAGAGCGACAGCAATACTGTCTTCAAAAACCGAATTTTCAAAAGTCTCTCCGCTCCCCTTTCCTCTTAACTTCTTAATTGGTTGGTGGACATCGCAATACTAGTCCATACCAAAAAGAAAAGTCTGACAACGGTAGACAGAGATACGTAGGTATTTCAGTCAACAGTATTAAAATTACGTACATTGCAAATTGCAGTCTTAAGTCATTTTATTACCTTGTTCCCGTTTAGTGTGGGATGCTACTTGTGTCGATACTTGCGTCATCCCATCTTCCTAGTACGTCTGCTGTGCTGGCGCTGCTGCTGCGGCTGCTGAGAACCTCAAGCGGCGGAAACATACCAACCTAGTAGACTGAGTTTTTTTGTGTGGGAAAAGCTTTTATGTATAAAATTATTTTGGAGTTTTTTGTATTATACTTACAGTGCTTAAGTTATATTTAAGCGTATGTCAGCAGTTAATTTTAAATTCATGCCTAAAGCAGTATTTCTTAATGGTAGGAAGACCGACACAGAGGTTGTTGGTCTATACAGGGTGTTAAGAAACCCCTGTCCGAACCGAAAAGGTTATAGAGGGTTCACAATCACATGCCGAAATAAAATATCAAATTTGGAAAATTCATGATATAAAACAATAATAATAGATTTTGAAATAACCATTTTTTGCCCCGAAATTCCCTAAATTTGAGAATAAAACAAAAACTACAACTCCAATTTCGTCGGTATTTTTGGGGGCATTTTGTTTGGAAATAAGGTAGGTAGCATCTGTGACGACGCCGACTCTGACTATTGACATTTGAGAAAAAAAAAATTTTTAGGTCATATTTTTTTTTCTTTTTTTCCATTTTTTTCCACATTTTTGTAATCAGATATCGATACCTAACAACACCTTAACGGATCGGACAGGGGTTTCTTAACACCCTGTATACTACAAAGAAGGGCCAAAAAACATTTTTTGAACTATTGCCTTGTAGGGTTGGGAATTAAATAGAAAAGGTTCATTAAAATTGGACTTGATGTCCAAGGGGTATGGGGGCTAGTAGAAAATGTTAAGAAACGCTTGGACATGAGGCTTGCGCAGCCGTTTCTATTGATTGCGCATGTATTGATTTATGTGTTTAGTGTTACAATGTAAGAAAATAATAAAGGGCCTTTTATTGAAGATCATAAATAATTAGATAAATATGCCTGTTTATTATAAATATATTCATTTTCGGATTTTTTATGAACTAACAACATTTCGTGAAATTTATCATTTCTAAAATTATGGACTGCCACTAGCAACACTTTCTTTCTTTTTGATCGCTGTCACCATCAGGCATCAAATGCATTTACGCCATACTCCGATATTAAAAATTATTATCGTCAGCAAGTAAAGCGAAAAATTCTTTGTGATAGGCGAGTAGTTAAAATAATTACAATGTTGTACATTCAGTGTTTAAGTGGACTATAAGAAACGTGTTTAAACGTGGTTTCTGTTGTTTTTAGGAACGCGTCAAATTATCTGCCTAGGGCGTTCTTGATGTTGAAAAATGATTGAGTTCACTATAAAAACTCTCGATTCAAATAACCATTTCTTCTCCGTCGAAGATGGGGTAAGGCAAAATCAATACTATTAATATTTAACGAGAAAAAAATCAATGCCTATGGCATCGATTTTTATTTCTACCAGCCTCATTTATTTGTAATGTGATAGTAGTAGCTTGAATTTAAATAGATTTTAGGGCGATAGATGCACTGCTAACCTTTAAAATCATTATGCTGTGTCTACTACTGTTTAATATAGTCATGTTTTTCTTATCTCACACCTACTGCAATTTCAGGCTAGGAAATCAATAATGTGCCTGTACCTATAGGTACCTGTAGGTAGTACTTGCGCTAGGTATAATAGTGTTCCGTCGTTCTTGCATATACCTGATCTTTTGAATGGTTTGATAAATATTATCAAAATAAGGTTACATATTATGTTATATACAGATTACTCAAGTTTATGTATATGAAGTTTGTCAAAGTAAAGTAGGTCAAAGTTTATTTTCAAATTTATTCATAATTTGAAAATAAATAAAGCAAAACCCTCTATGGAAAAAAAATCAGATCAGAACTGAACATTACATTAGATACATTACATTAGACACAACAAACTTGTATTTTTGTTTGTACAAATTGATGTAACTAGTAACTACATGCAGGGAATATGGTAAAGTAGGTCAGGTGGAAAGCACATGAGCAGATAGATGGCAATTTTATACATGTTTGGAAAGTTTAGAATCCAATTTCATGCTCACATATTTCTTAAGTTGTAATTAGTCCCAGAATAGTCATCGTTTTCCATTTCTTCATTCTTATACAATTTTATTAAGTCTAAAAAGCCTACTGTTAGTTATTTTTAACCCGCGACGCAAAAAGAAGGGTGTTATAAGTTTGACGTGTCTGTCTGTCTGTGGCATTGTAGCTCCCGAACGGATGAAGTGATTTCAATTTAGTTTTTTTTTTAATTAAAGGTGACTTATCTGCGAGTGTTCCTTAACATGTTTGATGAAAATCGGTTGAGCGTTTTAAAAGTTGTGGGGTAGTGGGGAAGAATAACCAAATGTCTGCAAATATACACAAGTGGGGTCTCAAATGAAAGCGCACTGAATTATTTACAACATAACAAAATCTACATAATAATAAGTGTGTACCTTTGATTATATAATGTCTAGATGGACTGTCAAGTGCGCGCAGACGTGTCAAAAAATTGCAACCAAAATTGGTTGCATAGTACTTTCCCGCCAACCAGTACAGATCGTGCCGCTTTCGTGTGTGATTTATGTGTATATATATTTATGTGTATGTGATTTATGGGAGAATTTGTAATAGCTGGTATCACTATTTACGCACACAGAGACATTGACGTATAGTGTAAAACGACGCCTGCACGCACACATACTTAAAATGGCGGTCTCGTTGTCTTTGTTATGAATGTAGGGCGACGCTCCATCTAGACATTATATAATCAAAGGTGTGTACCTATGAAAAGTAAAAAATAAAAAATAAAATTAAAAAAATACCCCCAACAAAAATATAAGTTACCTTTAAAAAGTAAAAAATAATAAAAAAAATACGTCGCGTTGGGGGACCAATATTTTGAAGCAATTTTATAAAAGTTTTCTTTTCTTAATTTTGTTTTTGAATTCATCTATGTTGCTTAGTTAGGTAATAGACTATTTGTAATTAAATTGTTAAGTTTGGAGCGGTCCCCCAACGCGACGTGAGTTTTTTAGTATTATTAATACATTTTTAGGTACTTCAAGATTGAGTTTTTTTTACTTTTTAAAGGTAACTTATATTTTTGTGCCGGGGGTTTTTTTTAATTATTAAATTTAATTTATTATTATAAAAAAGTCAAGAGTAATCATCATCTACCATGCTAAACTATTGTTGAAAGTTACTAGCAAACACACTGTCAAAGTTACAATTTCTAATATTTTTGCAGTGTGTCTGAATGTTATATAAGCTCTCAAATTAAACGAATATCGCGATTTACATGAACATTTAAGAAGTCAGTAGAATAAAACTTAACTACCCTCATTTAGGCAAAGAATAATCGTAGTATATCTCTAATAATATGTAACACTAGCTGTGCCTGCTACTTAGTTCGCGGGGATTACGAAGCTTATCAATGAGTCTTTAACCATTAAGGATGCACACGCGACGGAAGCTTAAAAAATTGAGTAACTTCTCCCGTTTTCCCAACATTTCCCTACACTGCTCTGCTCCTATTGATTGTAGCGTGATGAAAAGTATACTATAACTTGCCCAGGAGTATGAAGAATAATTGTACCAAGTTTCGTTAAAATCCGTCTAATAGTTTTTTTTTCTATAAGGAACATACAGACAGACAGACAGACAGACAAAAATTTTACTGATTGCATTTTTGGCATCAGTATCGATCACTAATCACCCCCTGATAGTTATTTTGAAAATATATTATATTTAATGTACAGAATTGACCTTTCTACAGATTTATTATAAGTATAGATAATATCTCGGATGATTGGTTTAGTACAATTCTCTTTTCAATGTAACTATTCTGTTCAACTATTATTCCAATAACCATTATTAAAGCTTTTTAGATGTCCGTGTCAGTTTACTTTTAATCAGATATGATTATTTAATATGCATCTGACAATTCTGACAATGGTCAGACTAACCACCATATGTACATAGAAAGTTAGAGAATCAAGTCGGGGTCAAACACTGTCAGCAAAAGTAGTAAAGGTCAGGAAAAATTGTTATATCATATTAAATACACTTTAACCAGTAATTTGTTTTATACATACATTTTCAGGTTATATGATATTAATGCCTAATTGAATTAGGGGGGCAGTTATAAATTTTCAGCCATTTCCCATAGGTTTAATTTTTAGTGTTTAGAGTGGACACCACATCTATCATCCCTGATTAATGATTCTGTTAGCCTTCTGTATTACTTTCTGCTTTAAACACAAGATAGATTTTAATGTTTATTTATTTATTAAACAATTTTTGTAGACAACAGTTTATGAAATACATAGTTAGGATAAGTCAAAAGGTACTGCTGCTGCTCTGTACAAATGTTGTTAGTGTTCTTACAACTCCTTACACAGACTTTCCAGAAAACATGAATCTCTTACCCTATATGGCATTGGTGGGTTCACTTACTGGGACTAATTACTCTGATTGACACCAACTCATAAAACCACAAGTATCCATACTATATCATTAGCTGAGCCTCTTTTTTGACATATTTATTTCATGTATTTTGTGCTTTTGTTCATTTTGTTATACATGTTATGTGCCTATCATTTATATCTTAAATAAAGTTAACTTACATGTATGCAACGCGACCTACAGGTGATCATGCATAGCGATATACCAAATTTTTCAAAATAAATAATGTACTAACTATGAGTTATACAAACAAAACAGATTTTCTTAATGAATCTTTTAGTGGAGTAACAATTAATTAGACTTTTGTTGTCGTAACTAGATGAAGAAAAGCAATTTATGTACCTAAGAATATGTGCAACCATACTATATTCTAATAACATAATAGCACAATCACAAATGAGTGCTGTTTATCTTTACTACAAGTTTGGTACACATTTCAGCCCATTTTATTTGTGGTTGCATGTGCATTATAAGTTTAAATAGATCTTTCTAGCTGTGTTTTATCATATTATCTATTTATAATTTCTTACATTTTGTCTAAATAAAAAACAAAAACCACAAGTAATTATATGATATTTAGGAATAATGCTTAAGTGTTGTTATAATTAAGGCCTATTTGTTGTGCGAATTTTTGTTTTATTACAATGCGACAGTTTTGTTTTGCTATTTTTTTCAAGTGATCATTTATTTTGTTGTATTTAAAGCTACTAACTAGGGAATTTAGTATTGGCGCCCACCATTGAGTACAAAAATTTACCCAAACATGGACTGCTCCTTAGAAACATCAGTTAAATTTATATTAAATTCAAAATAACTGTTGTTCATTAAGGATTCACAAGTAACTGTTAAATGGGGTTGATTGAAAACTTAGGATGTTCCATAGAAGGAACATCTGGATAAAAGAACTCAAGTAAATCTATATCACTAGCCCATTTACTAGGCAAAACATTTTAACCTGATTGTAAGTGTAAACAGAGATACTATTGAAATGAAATACAAAAGTAGAAATAAGTGAGGGAAGCATTTTGTTTACCCAGTAACTATAGACTGACATTGAGTAGAACGATCATTTAGTACATGAATAGCTTTTTATTGGTTATTGATTTATGCTAAAGAATAAATTTATCTGCTAAGAATTTACTAGAACTTACTTACTATAGTAAACAGAGGAGGGCTACATGACTTACTTTCCATAACATGAATAGGGGTTAGGGCATAAAACTACCAACTCTTATCACTTGCTTTTGTTTTTGTTATATTACTTACATTTACTACGTTACATTTACTGTATTTGTCATATAAGAACAAACATATTATGAAGTATTTCTGCAACAGAATAAAAATATATAAACACGTTTTTATGTATTAGATAAATAGAATTACTAGAAATATATTAATTAAAAAAAAAAAGAATTATGTTTTTATTCTAATATTATCATTTACACAGAAATACTTATTTTTTTTTTAACTTCTTAGTCCCGATCATAATAACAGAGACGCGGACGAAGTCACGGGGAACAGCTAGTTATTTAATATAGCCAACAAACCTTATACTTTAGTTACTATAGAAAGATAGGAGAAATAAAAAGTTCCAAATAACTTGTTATCTTAAAGTGTACATAAGCAAGCAAGCGTAGAGTGTAGCATCGTCGCTAGAAGCCCATTGTACCAACCGTAAGGAAATTGTGTTAACAGTACATTAGTATTTTCGCTTACTGAATTAACCCGTTGTATGTCGGAAGCGCAGATCTACGCGAGACAATTGAATTCTATTGTCTTATTTATTGCGACAGACGAGAGGTTAAATGACGTTTTCAATTGGTTCTTAAAGTTACCTTAACTATTTTACATTAAATGACATTACGTTTAATGATTATTACATAGTTATAATTGGTATGGTTCTTTAACATAACATAACGATATGAACATATTATGTAGTCTGCTAAGTTTACTCTACATAGAATTGTTTCTTGCAATGCAATATAAAGATAGTTTGAGGTGGCACCGTGGTTCAACTATTCGATCAACAAAATTTCTAGTACTCTCATTGAGAAGTTGTTGATTATGTATTTGATATTCTGTACCAAATAATTACAAAAACTATTGTTTCGACCTCATCTAATTCATGACGACAGTCTTTTATATTAGCTTGTCCTTGAAACCCTACGCTCCGGTGTTAAGGGAGCTCTGCAGTTAATTTGCATATCCCCCTTACCGTGATCCAAATCAAGGTCAAGGGGAGATGATCACAATGCACGCCGTATTTCAATTTTGTTTTGGCTTTTAAAGGACTCTTTTTACATGTAGTTTAAGGAAAAATGACCAATGGAAGCGATTAGGAATATTGGGCTTTTTATAAAAAAATAAGCATCGATGTAAGAGTTTTTGTCGCGAGATATGGTCAATGTGAGATAAATTGAGTTTCAAGTAAAAGATAATTATTCTAGTCAGTGATTGTAAGACATTTGAGATAACGTATTTTATACAGACCGTAATAATAATAATGGAAATATTGCTTGATTAATCATCAAATTGCGCGGGTGGTCTTTACTCTTTCAGGCTATTTATTACTCGGATTACCATCATTGGAAAATATCCTGCCTGCTATTACGCCAATTACATTAAATAAAACAACACGAGCCAAAACCCAGACATGGGGTGATTTCCGCCGTCTATCCCCCCTGCGAAAGGGTGGCAGCCACCCACACTACCTGTGCGTTTCTGATTGGCTGTCCCGTGGGGAGAGAGATGGCAATACAGCCAATCATAAAATTGAAAATAAACATACATTTTGATTCTTGATGGTGAGGGATTGTTGTCTTTAAAATACGTCTGGTCGATATTACGTTCCTAATTAGACATGCTTCTAAAAATTCTGTTAATACTTACTTTTTGTAATTTCATATCCATAATATGAAATATTAAAATAATGCAATAAATTTAACCACGCTTTCATCTTACATGATATTAAAAGAAAAACCTTTATCGGTGCAGTAATAAATAAGGCAAAAAAACATCATTATGAAAAGAGTTTGATGGAATATTAATGAATTTGAATCTTTGAACATTGAACAAGCGATACTGCCACGCAGTGATACACAAACATCAAATAATTAAATTGATAGAGATTAATTAATTTTTTTTATTTAATAAATAAACAATTTCTAATTTTATAACTAAGCAACGGGAAAATGACATAGCCTCTAATAAAATAATTCGTATCTATTACAACGCCCACTAAATATTCTATAGAAAGCGTCAAGTAAAGATCATCAATTATTGTGACTTGTCCTTCTTATTTATGCATTGCCACCTAATTTACTAACTCGGCCTCGGATTTTACATCTCGTCACCATTTTACGTTTTACAGCTTCAACGCAATGTCCTCAAAAAAATATAATTCAAGCTTCTACAAAAAGCATAATTTATTATAACTTAGCATGTAAAATAATACATCATATTCTTTTATCGTGAAAATAGCCACTGCATGATTTGGCGCGAGTACGCGAGACGACAGCGACAGCGGCCCCGACTCCAAAAAATTGTTAAATTGTATTATAGGTTAATCGTAGTTTAGGTTAGGTTTATTCATATAGGTTGGTTATAAAATTATTTTTTACTTTTTAGTGTGTTTTCGATTTTTTGAAGTCGGTTTTTTTTTGCAAAAAAAAAAATATATTTTTATTTTTAGTGACATTTTTTAAATCTTAGATAATATAGGTAGGCCTTCAGCTGACACCCATTCATCATCCTCATGATAATTTCCGTCAAACGAAATCCAGTGCCACGCATCTCACATCCAACGAATTCCCGCTACATTCACGAGGTCATCTTGGCTTCATCATCAGATCTGATAGTAGAATGGTTCTTATTGAACGCAAATGCTTCACTTGTAGAAAATTACAAAATCGCTGTACGTTTTCCTATAAAATTTGAAGAGTTCCTTCGATTTTGCCAAAATTCCATCATCAGATCCCGATTTGGTGACTATGGGACCAGAAAAAATATTTCAAATCGGTTGGAAAGCAACGGAGCTATGCGCGAAAAACCATAAAAAAAAAACATACAAACATCCGAATTAAGAACCTCCTCCTTTTTTAAAGTCGGTTAAAAATAAAGTCTTTTATTTTGTCTCTCCTCAATAGCTTCTGATAATATTAGTGGCCAATATACCGACTATATGATGACATTTTTAGCAAAATTTTGACGATCAGTTAATATGGGATGAGTTACATTTTAAACGTACTGAGTTAAAAAGTTAGAAGCTAAATAAATATATTTTTTGATGTCATTTAATAGTATTTTAGAAGTTTACTGTTAGAATGCATGCTACAAATTTAGATGCTAAAAAATAATCATTATGCTGAGTTGTATTTAGAGTCGTTTACATAGAAGATAACTAGTGGCTAAGATAGTATTATTTAGATGCTCGTTAATTGTGGCTGATTTAGAAGGCAACATACATTTTTGGGGGCGAATAATGATATTAAAAAGAAGCCTGTTTAATTAGCACCCTATTTTTAATATGTTTTGATTTTAAATCAGGGTTTAGTTTAGAATTTTAGTGACAATATGTGTATTTTTTTTAAACAACAACGATAATATATTATCTACTTCAAATTTCAAACTATTGTTTAAAAGGTGTCTGCTTCTAATAATGAAACATCCCAGACCTGTTATATAAATTGAATAATCTGTAGTTATTTTTTTATCTTCATCCGGAACCGTATAAATATTCTGAACTAACACTCAAATGATGAGGGTGCAGTACACAGGCTAATCGATATTTGGTCAGTATTTGATAGACAGAGACAGGCAATGTTAGCGTATGGGCGTACGTATCACCCATACGCAATTTGAATCCCCAGCCAGACAGCTTTAATTATAAATCTGTATGCATAAATACAATATTGCTAGAACTTTCCCCCACCGGGAGATGCCGGTCGATACAGGTACCTATCGCGGCACTGTTCTGACCCCTCGTCCCGTGCGTCTGTCTGAATTTGTATTGATGCATCTCTCCATGTAAGTGGTCGTTGATCGGAAAATTTATGAGCATCCTCTCACTAAATTTCATTTTCTGGTAGGTTGAAAAATGTATTTTAATTTATTCCTTGCTTTTTTTGATTGGATTTTTTTTTTGTTTGTTATTGTTTTGTTGCTAATGTTATACACGTGGATTTCGGATCGTGGTTTTCGCCTTAGCGATGATAGCGAATTAGCGACGCATACCAAGCTATTTTATGAATTACTATTTAACTACTCATTTTGTAAGAACAGTGTATATGTAAAGGATAAAGTATAATTATAGCGACTTTAAAACAATGACGTCTTAATTAGTGCCTAGCAGTTTAGCGTAGCGAAATTTTTGTGATGAATAAAGTCTTTAATTTTCTCGTACACGATACTTAAATCTTTGTTACACTGCAATATTTGTAATTATTTTTTTGTCTTTTTAGATCACAGTGCAGGAACTTAAACAGAAGGTTAGGGAGCAGATGGGAATTGAGATCAACCTACAGCGACTCATATTTTGCGGCAGGGTCTTGCAGGACGAGAAATTGCTGTCGGAATATGGTATGTATTTAATTATTTTAATTAGGAGATAAACATTATTATTTTCAGTTCAAGTCGTTTGACTTTATTTGTTTTAATTAAATGGAAGAAATCGCAGATATGAAAAATACGGAGCAAACATGTTCATTAATCAATGCGCAGTTCTTTAATAAATTACTTAAATAATAATAATAATTGTGATAACAAAATCTCAAGATAATTCGACGTTAGCTTATGCATATTTTTTATTCATTTTTTTCAAAGCATCAACATGATTCTGTTTAATTTAGGATATAAACGGAGAAGATAAAATAGTTGACACTTCGCGGTCCGTTATTTTGGATTTGTCAAGCCCCTTAGACTGCGTAAAATCATCTCGGTTCATGTTGTGGTTATTTGTTTATTTATTAAAGGCAAACCAACAGCTTCTGTATACAACATTACATGAAAATAAGTAGGAAAAGCATCAGACTTACACAGTCGCCAATAATAGGTCGACCAACATTCTAAGTAATATGTTTTTTGTTTATTGTGGTTAAGGAAATATTAGTTAGAATTTTTATCCGCCGGTTTATAAGGATTTGTAACTATTCGTATTCGACAATTTACGAGATCTCTAGTCTAATTGCCGAGGACCGTGAGTGATTTTACCGATTTGCATTAAGTTGGTAGTTCGGCCGGTACACTGTTCAAATCCGTTTAAGTATCTTTAGCGTAGAATGTTACAGCGAAAATCTTACACCAAGTAATTGGCCACACCCTATTTGTCTATAAATAGTATTTTCTTGTTATAAAATACAAGTTGATGTGAACATCACGCGGTGGAATTTTATTCTATTATGACTTGGGTTGTAATTCGATTTATTAATCAGGGAATTAGACACCTACATATTTTAACATCACAACAACCAATTGTTTGCATAGTTCAGCAAGTTACGTCATTAGAAGACAATGTATTATTTTAAAGAATTGAATTCCGAGTGAATAATTGTAACGACGTATTTTATTCAACACTTGGTTGAAGGAGATTGGGCATTTCGGTCCGTTGCCGCGTTGCCGCGTTGGTGGCCGCTAACGTGACTGGTCAAATGGACGGCTTATAACTATTAAACCTTTGTTCAAGTAGGTATATTTTATGCTACAAAAATTTTAGGAACATTTTTATGTATAGAATAGAATAGCATTTATTTCTTAGTATATGGTAATTACATTCAGGTCTTACAATATAAAACAGTAAAATTGTAGATACATGTCAAAATATGTAATTAAAAAATTCAGCAACTGAGTAGAAGCATTTAATTTTGTCTAGAAGCCAATTAAATACGGTTTTCTTATACCTGTTAAAAATCCTATTTGTGGTGGTAATTTATTAAATATTTTGATTGCCATACTATTCGCATTTCTGCTATACAAATGCAGTCTCTGGCTAGGTACAAGTAAAGTATAAAGGAACATTTCATGACTGTTCTATTTGGCTTGTAGAATTTAGAGTTGTTGGATTTTGAAGATTTTTCCGAAGATTTTCCTCAATTATTTTAATTTATTAAGTGAGTTTGTTAACGTTGTACCTTCTTAATGACACTGTTGATTGTGGCACCTTTCCTGATTTAATGAAACAGTAAAATTATTTATATTTTTAAATCTGGCTGCAACAATTATCTATTTTGGACCAGTTTCAGTACTTCCTGCTTTGAGTAAAATATTTGAAAGAATGTACTTGACCAGATGATGTCACATTTTAGTAAACACAAATTTTTTCACAAACGCCCATTTGGTTTCACTAGAGGAAGCTCTACCACCGACGCCATTTTGTCATCTCTCCAAAGCTTATGATTGCGTTGATTATAATACTCTAATCCTTAAATAAAAGCATTACGGATTACGAGGACAATCCTCAGAACTTGCGAAGACATCGTAACGTCGTCGGGGTTCATAATAAGAATGGGCGTGCCTCAGGGTTCAATTCTAGGCCTCTTTTTATTTTTAGCATATACGTATTAATGATCTTCCCTACATGATGGACAATTTAACTGATTTCACCTTATTAGCTGACGATACCTCACTCATTTTAAAAATAGATAGGAAAGCACAAGATCTTAGTTATTTAAATGGTGGCGGAGCCTTAAAAAATATCGGATTGGTTTTCAACGATAAATAAAAATAAATAACCTGTGAATGAATAACATGTCCTAAACAAAGTGTCTTAAATTCTCACATCCAAATGTGCGTTAAAATTAGGCAATTTTTTTGATGTTCCCACTGCTAAAATAGTTTATTACGCACATTTTCACAGCATTATGTTATATGGCATTCTCTTGTGGGGGCTCTTCTAACGTTGCCAGTGCTTTATATCTTAGAAAATGTAAAGTACATGCTCAAAAAAATACAGAGTTTTAGTATTAATAGTGATCACCACAATTATAAATACGAAACATAAAAATAAGCTAGAAGTCCCAAGATTTAGAATAACTAAACCTAAAACTAATACTAAATCTTTCCTAGGAAATTCTATTCCATTTTATAATAAACTAGCGGCTTCGCACGGGTATTTTACAAATATTTCAAGAAATATTAATTTTAACGCATACACACAGACACCCTTCTCGGGGTACCAAAAAAAGTACATTATAAAAAAGTTAGGATTGAAAGTTTTGTAGTGTGTAGTCACGACATCACGTACTTATCTTGATGTAGATTAGGTTAGTTTTAGATTTAAGTAAGATAAGATATGTACCATGTTAGATACTAAGATTGTTATAAGGCACGTATTATATTGTATATATACGCGCCTCTTTAACTGAGAGAGAGACACATCATCGTGCTAGTACTAAACAGTATTCAATATACTTGTACAACCTACAGTGAGTCCGTGTTTATTCGTAAACCCTCATCACCTGGATACCCATAACCCCCCACACACCACATGGCGACCCTGCCAGTCGGCTGGACGGCGTTACAGCTGCCTAATCGGGGGCTAGTCAGAGTCGCAGTTTAGTCGACTTCCGTCATCTTCACGTCTCGTCGGGTCACGGGCCATGAGGAGCACGACATCCAAGGAAGAGGTGATCATCGCTCAGACGGCAGCGGGTGGCACAAATACCGCAGCGGTTACGCAAGAGCAGCTGACAGCTATTAAGACGGCGCTGTTGGTTTTTGCTGTGTTTACTATTGTGTATCGTTGGTGAGGCAGCCTGGATGTACAGAAGATGTCACCAGAATTGGATCGAAGAGAAGATCAATCAGCGGGAGGTTCATAAAGCTGTGCAGATCGCCTGACCAGAATGGACGGAGTGACAGAAGTAAGTGATTCCAAAATAAAATAGAAGACTTGTACGTGAAAACTATTAAGTTTGAGCACGAAGGCGAGATACAAGATGGAGTCGCAATATTCGGAGAGGTTTTCTTTAAAAACGGCAGCTAGTTTGCTTCCTAAAATGAACGGTGATGAAAGTGTTACCCAGGATTTAATAGAAGCCATAGGTTTATATAGTTCCATGTTAGGGGAGCTCGATAGTGGGCTCTTAATAAAGTTCGTGCTCGCCACGCGTTTAACTCAAGGGGCTAAGATGCGGTTGTCTTCACAATACGCGACAGTAGATAGTCTTTTGTCAGATATGAAGAAACATCTTCTTACGGCAAAATCGGACGTTGCGATACAAACTAAGTTAGCTCGTGCTAGGCAGGATAATAAATCAATTGCTGATTTCGGGGCACAAATAGAGAGATTGATGGTGGACTTGACTATTTCTCAAGCCGGGGATAGTCAGGAAGCCTACAAGGTTTTGCAGCCCTTGAACGAAAAGTATGCGGTTAAAAAATTCGCGGACGGACTTCGAAACCAGCGTTTGGGAACTATTATTACTGCAAGGGGCTTGACTTTGTTAAAAGACGCGATTAGGGTGGCCGAGGACGAAAATTGTACATCGTCGGGACAAGTCATGACCTTCCAACGTCAGTTTAGGCCTTATAAATTTTCAGGTGGTAATAGGGGTCGTGGCAATACGTACATGCGTAATGAGCGGAATAATTATGAACAACAAAAATCAGCTGTTGAACGTACATTCCAGAGGGGCAAAAATGCGAACGTATGTAACAACAAAGCGCAAGGTCGTAACGTGAGGAGCAATACATATCGCGGTCGGCATAGTCAGCAAAATCATAGGCATGTAGCGTGTTTTGAACATACGTCAGACGGCCATGACTCAGGCGCAATATCAAGGTCACAGTATAGCGACGATGAGCAGCCTAATAGAAATCAGTTTTTTCGGGATTAAGCATATTTTAGCTTGTAATAGTATTAACTGGGTTAATTTTGTAGTTGGTAGAATAGATACAGACTGGTTAGTTGACACGGGAGCGTCACTATCAGCCATCAAAAAGGGTTTCTTGAAATCAAGCGCGATGTGTTATAAGATTGTTAAGGACGAGTTAATAATTAATGGTGTAGGTGGTAATTTAAAGTCTATTGGTTATGTTAATTTAAAATTAGGATGCGGAAAATATTCCTTCTTGCATAAATTTTATGTTTTTGATGATTTGCCGTGTAAATCAGTTGGCATAGTAGGTCAAGACTTTTTACAAAAATATAGTGGTATTGTAAATTTTTCGGACAACGAGTTAACACTTAGGGAACGTGAAGGAAACATGATTTCAATTCCTCTTAAGTTTTATAGTTATTCATTGAATATACCTCCGCGATGTGAAGTAATAAAGTATTTTCCAGTCAATAGAGCGGACGATTGTGTAGTCATTAGGAAAGAGGTGCAGAAGGGTGTTTTTTTGGCTAATGTAATAGCTAGACCTAGGAATGGGATAATACCCATTAGGATATTAAATACAACTTCCTCAGAAGTTGTTTGCAATATGACGGATGTGGATGTATATTCGTTACAAGATTACGATTATTGTAGTTTTGCGGAACCGGAAGTGAGTGTGGCGCGTGTTAAGGAGATATTTTCTTTGCTTAAACTCGATTATTTGAATAATGAGGAGCGGTTGAGCATTGAACAGATATGTGCAAAGTATCCAGATATATTTCATGTACCAGGGGATAGGTTGACTGTCACAAACGTGTATGAACAGTCAATACGATTGAAGGAAAATGTCACGCCAGTCTATAGGAAGCAGTATAGAATACCATATGCGCAGAAAAAGGAAGTTGACAGGCAGGTGCAGGAGATGCTAGGGAATGGGATAATTGAAGAAACAGTTAGTGAGTGGTCTAGTCCTGTGTTGATCGTTCCAAAGAAAGCGGATCGTAGGGGTGAAAAGAAGTGGCGTGTAGTTATAGACTATAGGCAATTAAATGAGAAGATACAAGATGATAAGTTTCCTTTGCCCAATATAACTGAAATTTTAGATTCTTTATCAGGTGCAGTATATTTCAGTCATTGTGATTTATCTCAATCTTATTATCAATGCACTCTCAATAAAGACAGTAGAAAGTACACAGCCTTCACAACAGACAAAGGACAGTATCAGATGTGTAGATTACCGATGGGGCTAAAGATTAGTCCAAGTTCTTTCAGCCGAATGATGACTGTAGCCATGTCTGGGTTGAATTATGATAGATGTTTGATTTATTTGGATGATTTGATAATATTTGGACGAAATTTGGATGAGCATAACAGGAATCTTATGTCTGTCTTTTCGCGATTGAGGAAAGTGAACCTTAAGTTAAATCCTTCAAAGTGTGAGTTTTTGAAAAAGCAAATACTGTATTTGGGACACGTCATTTCATCAGAAGGTATTTCACCAGATCCAGAAAAGGTTTTAGTGATAAAAGACTACCCGCGTCCCAAAACTAGTGATGAGGTGAAGCGGTTTGTGGCGTTTGCAAATTATTATAGGAAATTCATTCCAAACTTTGCTAGGATAGTTCTGCCAATGAATAAGCTGTGTGGGAGGTATGTGACGTTTGATTGGACGGATGAATGCGAGGAGTCATTTTTATTGCTAAAGAGAGCATTGATGAATCCTCCAGTGTTGGATTATCCAGATTTTTCTGATAGCAACACTTTTATATTACAAACAGATAGCTCAGGATTTGCTGTAGGTAGTGTTTTGTGCAATAGAAACGGAAAGCCTGTTGCATATGCTAGTAGAGCTTTGAATAAGAGTGAATTAAATTATCCTATAATAGAGAAGGAGTTGTTGGCTATTGTTTGGTCAGTTAAATATTTTAGGCCGTATTTATATGGGAGAAAGTTCATCGTAAAAACGGATCACCGACCACTTTTGTATTTATTTAACATGACGGATCCATCGAGTAGATTAACTAAGTTTCGATTATGTTTAGAAGAGTACGATTTTGATGTGGAATATGTGAAAGGGAAGGAAAATGTGTTAGCAGATGCATTATCTAGGATTATAATTTCAAGTGAAGATTTAAAGACCATGCATGAGAAAACCATATCTGTGATGACGAGAGCGCAGTGCAAACGGTTAGAAGGTTCAAGTATTTGTAATAAAGACTCTGCGATTAGTAGGACTGATCACCCTACTATCGTAGAAGTTCTTAAGAAACAAGGAAATGACGTTGAAGTACTTCAAATAGGTGTGAATACGTGGAAAAAGTTAATGAAGAGTTCTCGTACGAAAATAATTTCAAAGTCGCGCAATTTAATGTATATGCCAGAAAACTCGAGTATTTATATAAACTATGAATCTTTATCGGCATCATCGCGAGACGAGTTGTCGAAAGATATAGTTACATTTTGTTTAGAAAATGGCATAAAAGAAGTAGTTATTTTGAAGAATTGTTATAACAATCGTATTATAAAGGAGATGGCAAAATATTTAAAGGAAAACGGTAAATCGATATGTGAGAGTTTTAAATTTTGTGTAATAGCGGATGTGCGGAGAATAGAAGACAACGATGAAAAGAGGGTTATTATGAATGATTTTCATGTTCTACCTACGAGTGGGCATGCAGGGATACGTAGAATGGTGAATAATATAAAAAAGTATTTCTACTGGCCATCAATTGAACATGATGTCATTAAATATGTTCGTAGGTGTGAAAAGTGCCAAAAGCAAAAGTATCACAGGAATGTTAGGGAACCGATGACCATAACAACCACCGCATCTTCGTCTTTTGAAAAAGTTTATTTAGATTTAGTAGGACCTCTTGATAGGGATGAGTATGGCAACGTATACATATTGACTTTGCAATGTGAGCTTACGAAGTTTGTGGAAGCTTATCCATTAAAAAATAAATCTGCAAATGAGGGCGTTAGCAGAAAATTTTATTTTAAGATATGGGATACCAAAAGTCATTGCTACGGATAGGGGTTCTGAGTTTATTTCGAAAGTTATGGTGGAGCTATGTAATATTATAGGAAGTAGTAAAATGGTATCAACAGCGTATCATCACGAAAGTATAGGATCGTTAGAGAATGTTCATAAAACTTTAGGTGCATATTTGCGAATACAGACGAATAATAATACATCACCATGGAGTTCTTGGATTCCGTATTGGTGTTTTTCATATAATACAACTGTAAATACCGTAACCAAGTATACGCCTTATGAATTAGTTTTTGGGAAAATATGCAACTTACCAAGTAACTTACAAGGTGAAACTTTTGAACCATTGTATAATTTTGATAATTATCCTTTAGAATTTAAGTATCGGTTGCAAAGGGCGCAAGCCGACGCAAAACAAAATGTAATAGCTAGTAAAATAAAAAGGAAAGATTGTTACGATATAAATATAAATCCAATAAATTATAAGAAAGGTGATTTAGTTCTTGTAAGAAATGAGACTGGTAGTAAACTCGATTGTATATACGATGGACCATTTCTGGTTGTAAAAGATGAATCACCAAATGTTATTATTCAATGTAAGGGTAAAGTAGATGTTATTCATAAAAATAGGACTAAATTGTATTGTAACAGTTAAAAAAAAAAAAAAAAAAAAAAAACTTAATTATATATATATTTTTTTTTTTTCCTTAAGAAGGGTGATGTAGTGTGTAGTCACGACATCACGTACTTATCTTGATGTAGATTAGGTTAGTTTTAGATTTAAGTAAGATAAGATATGTACCATGTTAGATACTAAGATTGTTATAAGGCACGTATTATATTGTATATATACGCGCCTCTTTAACTGAGAGAGAGACACATCATCGTGCTAGTACTAAACAGTATTCAATATACTTGTACAACCTACAGTGAGTCCGTGTTTATTCGTAAACCCTCATCACCTGGATACCCATAACCCCCCACACACCACAGTTTTTTTTTGTGGTATTACTACTTTTACGCTCTTTATAATATTTTTATAGATACTTCCGTACCTCAGTGACGCCTAAATCCTACATTTTAAACTCGTGATATATTTCGAATGAAATGTCCGAATTGGATAATTCAAAAAGTTACATAAAGGTATTGAAGCAGTTTTGACTATGAAGTAATTTATTTATAAGGATTAATACCAAGTTACAAATAAAGAGCCTTTTCTAGCGGCGTCCTTTCAATTATTTTTTTGACAAAATAACTTGTTATTGTGACCTAACTATAATAGTTAGACTTATGCTGTCGCGACATTTTTTGTAAAATAATGATATGTTCTACAAAGTCGTAGTACATTATTTTGTTCTTTCATCAATACTTTTATCAGCGCACGCGGTGTAAGGTTTTTTTAGGCCATTTTTTACACCGTTGGTTGCATTCTTTGAGTTTTTAGTAAGGATCCCTAATCTTTCTAGCAATAATTTCTAATGGTGAAAGAAGTTTCGAAATCGGTACAGTAGTTTTTGAGTTTATTCATTACAGACATACGCACAAAAATACATATCTTTCCTCTTCATAATATTAGTGTAGATTACCGAATGAGATTACAATTACCTAAAAAAAAACTTTAAATAAAAAGTGCGTTAAATCAATACTAATAAAGAATGCGTATTATACGGTTAGTGACTATGTAGTGGATAAGCGCGTGTGGAATTAGTATCATCTGAATATGTGGCCTCATTGGCGGTCTGCTAGTAATCTTGTTTCATCTTGTTTACTACCGTTAGCAGCCCCATACCCTCCATTCTCAGAAAGCTTTTGACTTTTCTTGAAATTCCTGTTAAGGATTGTTGATTAGGAATACAAAAAAGAAAGAGAAGAATTTATTTGTAAGAATATAGTACAATGGGTGTTAACAGTATTAAGTCGCGTCACATATTCTACCGAATATTACATTTTGTGTACAAATATTATTATTAACAAGTGCAAGTTGAACTCGCGTGAAGAGGGTTCCGTACGATGTTACATATGGACGTACGGAACCCTAAAAATTTATATCTCCTAAAATATTAGCCGTAGAATGCTCATTGTGGGCTTATTTTTTTTTCATTATTTATTTATCTACAAACGGATTCAACATATATATGTTCTCCCTATTTTGGTACATATACCAAAAAAACTAACTCAGACTAACTGCAAAGTCATAACTTTGCAGTTAGTCTGAGCGCAGGCTTTGACTGCTTCACCGGACTTTTGGCGAGGACCTTAAGGCCTCCAGCCTGCAGCTGCAGCAACTAACTACGTTAGCAACGTCCACTAAGGGCACCCCGTGCGGGGTTCGACTTAGTGCATTGCTAACAATCTTAATAAGGCAAAACAACAAGGGATGGCTGGATCTAAGTTTTAATTATTTAGTACATACATAGTAATACAGTAGTAATACATACATAATTTTATTGCTAGTTTGGTCGGCTCGGGCCAGCTTGGTCTAGAACTCTAGACCAAGCTGCCTTATATCGTCGGAGAATCTCCACGAACGAGCGATAATTCCGCCGCGTATCGTCGCGAGTCGTAACGGAATCGCAGCGTTTCCGCGGCGACTCGTAATGTTATCGCCGCGTTTCCTTGACGACGCGTTGTGAAATAAAGAATTCAGTTACGTGCCAGACAGAACACTATAACCTAGCGGGAAATGACGCTGCGTTTGACAGCGCGCCCGCTGCGAGCTCGTCGCGAGAGCACCACGAGCGCGCGGCGGGCCCGCTGCTAGTCGCGACGGGCTAGCGACGATGTAATGACGTTTCGCGCGCTCGTTGCCACTCGTCGCATCGCGGCGATAATATCGCCGTGTGGAGACGGCTCCATAGAGAGTGTATAGAAATAAGTGGCTCGACGATAATATCGCCGCGATTGTCTCGCTCGTGGAGACAGCGCCCAAGCTGGCCCGAGCCGGCCAGCAGGACGCAAGTGGACGCAAATGTCCCTTGGGACGGGGGATAACATTTGCGTTAGTATTATTTATAATACGCGACGGGCCTCGTCGGACGTAAAATACGGCGGTTGTGTTTTTGTATGCTAGCTAAATCGAATGCTTCTTGGAGAAACGTTGTTTTATCGTCGGGGTAGGAGAGAGTATGTCTGGGGCGTTTAATCTTAGATATTACGGAAGGTGGGTATCGCGCGGCCGCTACGATTAGCGGGTTACGGTGGGTTTTGGAGGAGTCGAAGAATCGAATCGCAGCGCGTTTCAATAAGGGTTCCGTTTTTTTATTCGGACGTACGGAACCCTAATAAAAAGTATATATTATATATTATGGTACAACAATGTTCTTACTTTAATTGAGGTAGTCATTGTGAGAATAGTAACATTTATGAATTAGGAGATCAAATTTTGAATAGTTTTAAATTAATGTTTTTGAGGTTATTTGGTAACTTAAAATAAATTCTGACAGCCATACAAAATGAATTTCTACTATGTAATGTTGTACGTTGTTTTGGTATACACAATTTATTAGGGAATCTCCTATTTTTATTAGTTAAATAAATAATACTAACAAAGAGATCGGGGTTTTTAAAAACAAAGATTACATAAATATATAGACAGGGCAGTGGCAGAATGCGAAGCTTTTTAAAAAGAGGGACACAGCTAACTAATCTACACCACAAATTGATTGCATGTAAAGTTCTTGTTATTTCTTTTCTTTAAAAATTGCTTTGTAAATGTGTCCACGATGTAAATTTACTTGAATGTCCGATTTTGTTTTTTTTACCTTTTGGATGTCACAGTTTATAATATTCTAAACATTCTACTATTAACGTTGTGGTCTCATATTTTAAAATAATTTATTGTATTATAAACATTGATGTTTATAATACAATTGACCCTTGATTGATTGTATAGTGACCTTTTTTTAATGAGTATCCTATGGAATTTCTTGCCGGTTCTTCCCTGTAGAAATGGCATTTTGGAACCTCCACCTAGCGTCAGTAATTTAAAGTTTTAAAATAGCTTTAAATTACCTACTTAAAATAAAAATATTTTATTTTGATTTATTAAAACCATGTCTTTTCATCAGCCGTTATAAAAAAAAAGAAATGTTATTTGAAAAAAAAGTCAAATAAAAAAGGTTCGCTTCGCCGAAGTTCCAGAAACTGAAAACACTTAGGTACCTATGTGAATAAGGACGATGATCGATATTATTTTATATAAAATGTGTTGCTCATACAGACGTCAATGGAAAGGTGGTCCATCTAGTCCAACGTGCACCACCGAGTCACGACCCTCGACCCAGTGCCCCAACATCGAACAGCATGACCCAGTCTCCCGAGGGACCTCCTACTGCAGCCAACGTCAATATGCAGCAACAGATTCGCAGACTAATGGTAAACTATTTTTGTGTGCCTTAAATTACCTCCTCGTCTATTCCACATAGGGATCAAATCATTCTTATTATAAACCGATTTCAAGATTTTAGACTAAAGGGAAATATTTTTTTTTTGTAATTGTGTTCTTGTTACTGAAAAGTATTTTTTTTTTTACTTTTTTTTATAATAAACTAGTTGACCCGGCAGACTTCGTACTGCTTCAATCGATAAATTAAAGCCTTAACTTTTGAATAAAATAAACTCAAAACAAATTGTTTTTTTTTTTTAATTAATTCCGAACATTTTCATATTTATTCACCTTTTAAACCTTCTCTGGACTTCCACAAATAATTCAATACCAAAATTAGACAAATCGGTCCAGCCGTTCTCGAGTTTTAGCGAGACTAACGAACAGCAATTCATTTTTATTTTTATATAATAAATAACTATCATTTAAACGCTCAGTCGCTCAATGAATATTGTGTTTTCTTTGAAGGAGTTGGCAGGTCCCCCCGACTTTATCCTCGAGCAACAGCAGGCGATGGCCTTGTCACCTACTACTGGCCGGCTTGAGTTTATTCGCCGTATGATCGGTGAAATAAAAGCCTCGCTGGCCGCTCTAAGGGCCCATGCTGACGGACTGGTAAGTCTTTTACTGATGTTTTAAAAACATTTCAAAATTAAACATTACAGTATACCTTAGTATATTAGTTTTTTTTTATAAGTAATGGCTGCAGTATTCGTTGTATGTGTTTATTTTTCTGCATACATACTGGTTTACTTTCCAACAATTGGTGCACACGACCATGTATTGATTTCTGTGGGAAATTTCATCAAGTTCTACAAGGGGTATGTGAATAAATAATAAAGCCTGAAATAGTCTTGTCGGCCGGTGGAAACTCGTGCCATTTAGTATTCTAGGTCACAAAGGTACTGGTAACTAAACTGTAACGTTTTGTTGCACAATGGGTGCACACGACCATGTATTGATTTCTGTGGGAAATTTCATCAAGTTCTACAAGGGGTATGTGAATAAATAATAAAGCCTGAAATAGTCTTGTCGGCCGGTGGAAACTCCTGCCATTTAGTATTCTAGGTCACAAAGGTACTGGTAACTAAACTGTAACGTTTTGTTACCAGTATTTTTTTGTGGCTTAACTGCGGTTAAGCCGAACATGACGTAATGATTAACATAACACAAAAAAACTTTTAATTTTTATACAACAGCTTTTGGCAGATGGGTAAAAACTTCATGTCATCTTATTTTAGTAGAACAGTCTAAGTCTAGACACCTTTGTTTTGTGTTTATAAACACTGTACACTGTTCCTCACAGGCACAGGGAATATTTGTGGGATAAAATAACAAATAACAACTGTGAAACAAAAATTTAATTAGAAAATTTTGTTTAAATAAGGGTTTAAATAGAGTTAATTATTGTAATTCCTATCTTATTTTTCGCATGACGTATTCAACCAGCTACTTTAATGCATGTTTACAGTTATATAATATAAAAATCCGATTGCTTTGTGGGTTTTTATAAAGTACTGATATCTCATTTCGATTTTACACTTTGGTAGTATCCTACCAAGGTATTAAAGCCGAATGTTATAAAAGTAAAAATAAATTATCCTGTTCAAAGACACTTATGTTTAAGAAAATAAGTCTAACTAGATTTGCGGCAGAGTAAAAATAGTTCCAATAGTTTTGGTACTCCATAAATTGGTAATTAGTCTGACTTAGCAATGTTTCATTTGCAACACATGTTTGACTAACCTCATAAAATAGCTAATAGTATCTGCAAAGCATTTCGGTAGCTTATGTATTTGTGTATGAAATTTGTAAATTTTGGTTTTTATTAGTTTTTTATGTTGTCAATGTGCCTACTGTAGGAAAATAGGAGTACACCAGCTAGCAGTGAAGCTACTGTAGAGCCCATGGATTATGACCCAGCATCTGGTGCGCAGAATGACGAGGTAATGTTTTATGTAGTCAGTGCATGAGAATGACGCGTTATACATATACACTATATCGCGAGGAGCATTTTAGCGAACTGTGGCGTGACGGGTGGGGGAACTTTGCTCATGACAAGTTTTTTTCATATTTTATACGTCAGACAGTCCAAGTTGTTTTATAGGTATTGTAGATGGCCAAACACGGCTCTACATGTTCCGTATTCTGTTTATGTTATTCTTTAAGTCAATCGATATTGTAGCTGCAAATCGAACAGACTATAATAAAATCGGGACTCTTTTTAAATAAGGAAAATCTGAAGTTATTTTTTGTAAGTTACATGCATTTTAAAACGAATATAGTTTTATGATCCGTTTATTGGATAGTGGTAGTAGTAGTAGTGTTAGTATTTCTCATGTTGGAAATACTCTTGGTACCCCCTCCTGTCATGTCATAGATTTATATTTTATTGCTGTTGTGGTAACACCTCCAAATGTCACTAGTAATTTTCCGAGCCTTAGTTGTTACTTATAGTATTTTATAATCATTCTGCAGTGTACTTTTACAGAGCTAGATTGATTTTCTTTTTGAGATACACTTACAACTTACACCTCTATTATAAATTGATGGTGTTAATAGACAAATAAACTTTTTTAGGATAAAGAGTTTAACTTGTTTGTTTTTTTTCTGTGCTTAATATAAAAAGAACGTGTTATGTTTGAAAGAACGGAATTTATTTAAAAGGCCACCCATTTAACATGAAATACATTTATTGTTCTTGTAATTTAAATCCCTGTAGTTGCCTTGACTCTCTAGTTCGGGTTCGATCCCTTGACAAGTCAATGTAGGATTCACTTTTTTTCAATGTCTCTAGTTTGGGTGTTGTTTGTGGTACCTTCGCTTCGTTGTTGTTTGTGGTACCTTCGCTTCGTTGTCTCCAATTCCATAACACAAGTGCTTTAGTTACGTACTTGGGGTTCACAACAATATATGTAGTGTTGTCCACATTTATTTTTTTCCAATAATAAAGATGCTCTGTTTCCAATGCAGCCCGAACCGACTGTTGATGAATTGGCCGATGACTCAAGCGAAGTTGGGCGAATTCAGAGTGCACGTCGCAGGTAGGTTTTATATGACTAATCTTAATATATATAAATCTCGTGTCACAATGTTTGTCCTCAATGGACTCCTAAATTACTTAACCGATTATAATAAAATTCGCACACCATGTGCAGTTCGATCCAACTTGAGAGATAGGATAGTTTAAATCTCAAATTATAGTCGCAATTTTAATTTATTGCTAATTATTTGTCTGTTATTATATACAAAGGCACCGGGAACGGGACCTAGGTATTCACGCGGGTGAAACCGCGGGACACAGCTAGTTACTTTATATAATAATATCATATCGTTTGGCGGTTTTAGTTTTTAGTGTTCTAGAGAAAACTGTAATAATAAACGAGGTTATTCTTAATTTAATTTAAGAGGCTACTAACACTTTCCGAACATTAAAATACTTAATGTTCGGTTTTGACGGGCCTGTTGGTCTAGTGGTTAGTGACCCTGACTGCTATACCGGAGGTCGTGGGTTCGATTCCCACCCAGGACAAATGTTTGTGTGATGAGCACGATCATTTGTTCTGGTCTGGGTGTAATTTATCTATAATATGTATGTATTTAGAAATATATAAGTATGTTTATCAGTTGTCTGGTTACCATAACACAAGCTCTGCTTAGCTTGGGATCAGATAACCGTGTGTGAGATGTTCCGAAATATTATTATATTATTATTATTATTACTTAAAAAAAAACGATTTTTGTAGCAATAATCAGTATTGACTTGTTTGAAATACAATGTTGTGTAGATCATTAATAAGTATTTAAGGAACTGCTCTGACTTACAAAATAGGATGAAGCAAGGAAAAGATAGCATTGATAAGATTATGCAAACATCATTTATTATTATCTCATTGTATTCAATTGTTTAAATTTTAAATAAATGCGGTGTCTTGAATTGAGGTATTCGTAACCCGTCTGGTATGAGAGATGTTATCCTTACAATTCGTTTTATATATTTCGATCTGTTTTTGCTTGAATGTAAGACCTCATTCATATGCACAAATCAATGACATCGGAGATAAGCTTTTGTATTTACATTCATACAATATGACAATGTATGATGTTCAGTTAGGAGACGACACTGTAAAATACAACAATTTGAATTCAAAATGAGTTAGGACTTAAAAACATAATTAAGACAAAATTATTTTGAAGTAAACCATTTATCTAATTTTATTATGTCACACAATAGGGTAGATGACTAGGTATGAAAAGTCAAAATTTATTTAGTCCGCCATTTAGATAATCAAAATACTTATAATAGACACATATTTTTTCTTTTCTCAAATAAATTACAAAATACGAAGATAAACCGCTGTAAAGTTCAGGAGTGGGGGCTTGTGACGTCACGGCTAGGTACAATTTGTACTCAAACGTGACGTCACGCAAGAATTGTACTCGCTGTATCTTCGTAATTCTTTGTTTACGGGACTAAACAAAAAATACGTGTCTTATTTTTTTTTTCTTATCTAAAAGATGGACTTATTAAAAATAAAAATTAGTCATCATCCCTATTAAATAGATGATTCTATTCAGTAATTTTATATAATTTCTAATGGAATGGTTACTTTTTTAGTTTTAGCTCGTCATAATATTGTCGATACATGATCAAATTGACCATATTTATTCATTTCTAATGACTTAAAAATAAATCCAAGAAAGTAAAGATCAATTTTGTATGTAAATTAATATAATGATATTAAACTTGTTGATGTATTTTTATGAAAGGAGTTACCGGGCCATTAGAGCGCTGCGAGCCCGCCATTCGCGGCCCCGCGACCTGAGCCAGTTGCTTGAGGAACTGGATGCCCTGCAAGAGACATTCGCGCCATTCAGGGCCGATTACATCTCCATGTTGCGATCGGCTAATAATCCCGAGGTAAGTAACTTACAACGCCATCTGGCGTGGCTTTAAACAAGTTCAGTCGAATTGGGAAAAAAGAAACAAGTATATTCTCGATAGATTTGGGTTGAGGTTATTCCATTTGGTAGGATGAAATGATTAGTGCCATTCGCTATCTCGCGTTGACAACCTTAGCTATGTTGACTGGGTTAAAATAACGTCGGTGACCAACTACGTTGTAGTAGATCTAGTTACTCATCGACGTTACTTGATGTAAAATGTGTGTTTTCACAATGTTTTTTTATAAAGCAATTATGCCTGAGCGTAAATAAACATGAATTAATGATCTTATTTTGATTGTACAGACACCAACATTCACCGAACAAGAACGTTCACGTGCACAACGCACCGTGGACATGGTGTCTGATATAATGCATAGCTTCGCACACGCTTACCATGCCGTCAGCGATATCAACTTTCAAGTCGGCCAGCACAACCCGCGCCTGACTTCTGAAGCCAACGTTGTGCGCCATCCGATTCCAGTGCAGGTATGTCTATTGTTTATAGTTATAAAGGAGAATGACCATTTCCAGTATCGCTTCAATACAAATTGTGCCATAAGTTGGTGATAACAATAATTCCTTTTTTTAATTTAAAAGCCTTTATCTAATAGTAGATAATCACAACTTCCCCGGACAAAAACTGATAAAAATAAAAGTTTTTGTTTTGCATGGTACTTATCAAATTCGTACATTCCTACCTACACTCTAAACACGTCTATCTACGTTTAGTGTTGCTATGTCAAAGACAATATACATAATCACTACGTTTAGTTGCTATTTCATATTTTAATCGATTAATTCAAAACGATACCATAAATAGTCACGCGAAGCGAGTGTTTTTGTGCTTCATTACGGTTTACTTTTAAGAAGTAATAATTATATCATCTGTGTTAAATAATGTCATATCATGGGCCACGTGAAATGCGTTTTTCACCGTGAGAATTATCACAAAGTACTTTAAAAAGGGTTAATAATCATTACGTTATTAAGATTGGGGCACGCTAGTACCACCGAACGAGATTACTGGAGTACCTACATACAAGCAGTTTCTCATAATAATTGCAACTCATCATAATCGGATTAATAATTACTTATAAAGTATAAATAAGCGCAAGTATTTGCGGGGGTTATTGATTTAAAACCACAAATACCTTACTAAAAATATGCTGTTAATAATTATAAATAATCTAATTATCATCATCAAGTGTGGCGAGTGATTAATTGCGATGTATTTGTTAGAAAAAGCATTTTAATTTTTATTGATGTCATCTTATCGTTAATTAATAGATTAAGATCAATAAAGAATGATTTAAACCCAAATATTCGATAATTAATTGAATAAAATCGATTGTTAATTAAATATTTTTGCCAGTTGACAACACTAATCAAAATGTCTGTCACACTCTTGCGCAAATCGTGTTGTACGTTGCTAATTGCTTGCTTTTTCTATTTTGTGTAAATTAACCGGTTACTACAAATATTTAGAAATCGCCAGGCAAAGATTAAATGTTCCCGATCGTTTGGCTGACATTGTGGAAAGTGGACATTTTAATAGAAGGCGAACTATATTTCTAAACATTGATGGCAGCCATTCAAAACTACGGTAAAATGCGGGGAATTATTAAAAAAATAATTACTGTATTATAAAGGACCCTCATAATACTTTATATTAAGATATATTACATTATGGCAAAATATATATATATATATTTGATAATGATACTAAGCACGGAGCAAATACAAAGAGGAGACGGCCTAAGCAACCGTGCACTGTACTTCTCAACCGAGCACTGACGTCATCATGTGGGCGTGGCCTAACTCAGTGTATCGTTGACTTTCATCGTGTGCACAACTGTGTTAAAATTCTAATTTTATTGCAAAGTTGAGCTAAAAGAAAGAAAAACATGAGGTGTTGTGTTTTAAATTGTAACAACTATTCGGATATTGTTTTCATAAAATTATTCTAGAAAAGTCTCATAGTTTGGCGTTTCCAAACATAATTCTATCAAACACTAGATGGCGACACTTGGGGAAAATAGAAACTAAACACATTAACGCACGTAGAGCTCACCACTAAAATTTGTTAAATAATCATATGTACTGAAAGAACAATGGCGAAATAATTGTTGATATAATTCTTATGCGTCTACAAACGTCTTCATTACAGATTTACATGAAATAATATGTTACGTTTTTTCAAGTTTTATTTAAATAGCATCTAAGTCTATGAAAAAAATATATTAAATTGGAAATACAATTGATTGAATTGTACTTTGGGTGTTGCCATGTGAACGTTAAATCTAAACTAAGTCATACGAATATCTTTGGCTAGTAAACTATAAAAGCTTGTTTTTAGAATAAATCGAAGATTTATGAACATGAATAGTCTAAGGACATATTATTTCTTTACAAATTACCGAAATAAATAAATGACATCAAAATAATATTATGTAAACTTTAATCTAGCATGAGAACAACACCGGATACAATCATTGTGACATTTTGCGTCATGACAATTGACATTGTCTGTGATCTGTCAATTCAAACGTTTGTTACTTGCTTGCTTGTACCGTGTTTTCATGTGTTATTTCTATTATTTTCTTTTTGACCTGGACTGCTCATGGACTTTCGAGATTTCTCCCTGTGCCTTTTGCTTGCCAAAGGATTCCGATTACCTACAACTTACGACGACATTTTGCTGTGAAGTTTTGACTCCGATTCTGCTTTTTACTTTGGATTTTATTGCGTGTAAAAGACGATTTATTTTTCACGATGGGAAGTCGTGTAAAGCCTCTCAGCATCGGCTGGTTTCCTGGATGATATCGTGATAAGGGAGGATGAAAAATAAATAATAAAAAAATATATATATGTTGTTTAATTTCTTTGACAATTGTTAGAATTAATGCTGTTTTTTTCATTCATGCAGTGGGTCAGCTATTTTATAGACGATTTTTGTGCATTTAACAATATAACAAGAAAGTCTATAAGAAAACATTAACATATTCTGTCAGGATTATAAAAAAAAATTCCTCTGATTATTATTCTTTATAAGTTTTATCAAAGGGATACCAGGGAAAACCTAGTTTAATCATAACTATAGAAATAACTATGAAATAACCGCATTAAATCTTTTGAAAAGTTAGTGACTATTTCACGAGATGTACTTTTCCATAATCAAAGACTTTTTCAACATATTTCCTATGAATTTCTGTCATATCAATGCAAGGTCGGGCAAAAGTAATTAATTGCTTACAGGAGCCCATTAACCTTTTGACCGCCAGAGCGTAAATGCATCGGCGCCTCTCCCACGCCAAGCCACAAATTCAGCGCAAATACCTACAAAAAAAAATAGGGATTCCAACATCTTATCGATAACCAATTAATCATTGCTTTTCGTGCCATATTTTTTAAATAAAATACTACTCGTTGCATAATTCTTTTATTTAATTCGACCTTATTTGGTATCATAATATCATTAAACACCAGTTACAATGTTCTAAGTAACCTAAAAGCAGACATTAGAACGACAAACGAGTAAATCAAATAATAATAAGCTACATCACTAATATTGTTTTGACGTCTTCCGTTGTCACCTATACATGACTGTGGCGTGACTGGCACGACTTTTGACAATTTCCTCGCATGCGAATAGGGATGTGATAATGTGGGACATTTAAATATTTTATATTATCGATTTTGTTTCCCTAACGCATCATTTAAAATTAAATAAAAATCACATAGGTACCTATCTACATGAAAATATTTGGTTAAAAATAAAACTTACCTCTAAATCATCCTCGTATAGAGATATTGCATCGGAAAATTCATCATTCTCTTCTAAATTTTCTAACACACACAGGAGTTCTTCAGTAGTCATTTGACTGTCAGCCATTTTTATTATTAATCACTTATACTCGCACAATATTAATGCCAATTAATGATTTTTTTCCACAATTTTATAAATTTTATGCATTAGGAATATTCAGATACAAATAGATTTCAATAAAAGTAATTTTCAAAGTAATAGTAAGCTACTTTTAATAAAATATTTCATAAATTTAAAATAAATTTGAATAATAACTTACCTTACTTACCCATCACTAGCTGTCGTGTATAGATGACTGTGGCGTGTGGGGGTACACTTTTTTACGGATTTTATTACCAATTTTTGATTATTGTTTTTTGTAGTGAAATGTGAGTAATGTAATATTTGTGTCATTATACAATATTTCATTAATGTAGTTTTAAATAATAGCAAAAAGAAACACAGATAACTTAATTAAGTATATTTATTTTGTACTTAAAAAATGTCGTTTTCTTGTCATCTATACATGACCGTGGCGTGTTGGGCACGTTTTCGTTTGTCATCTATACATGACCGTGGCGTTCAAAGGGTTAATTTCACTCATATTTATAGCTGAATTTCTTTTAGGTTGAACGAATTTTAAATGACAAGACAACTAAACTCAAAGTCTTTAAAACTTAAATATCTTTTATTCGTGACTTCGTTCATCAGGGAACCTTAAGACAATATTGTTCAGAAATTCAAACTCTATACTTTAAGATTTAAGATTTATTAGTAGACGCAACAAAATTATAGCAACAAAAATTTGTATGGGAGTTCGCCATTGTCCTTTGATAAACATTCATTCTTAAAGGTATGTAAGTATGGCCAAAATATTATTTTTGTAGTATTTATATTATTTTTAAACAGGCCTCCATCTATGGACAAAAAGTATAAAAAACGGAATACAGGGCCGTAATTAGAATCCAATTATTTTACCGAAGGTACCGCGGCTATCTCTTACATGGAAAGTACTTGAAAAATTTGATACACTGGACATATAAATACAATATCCTATAAGCTAAATAATTTATATATAATAATTTATTTAAAGTACTTTCCCTCCGTGAGACAACGTAATAGTATGGTCTTTGTTGTTTATTTAATTTAAAGTATTTAAAGCTCACCTACTTTATTAAGTTCAATAAACTTATAAATAAATAAACAACAAAACTCAAGCATTATTTTCTGCAGTAAGAAGTCAATGTAATAAGGTTTTATATTTTGAATGAATATTTGTTTATTCCAACATTGGTAAAAGAGGTTTTTTTTTTAAATAATTTGCCTTTTATTTATTCTGCCGCTGAAATCAGTATTACCTACCGACATTAATGGTTTCGAAAGAATTGTCATGTAAACGGAATAAGGTGTGTGTGTTTTTTTTTCCTAAAAGAACTCGATTTGCTATCTTCTTAAGTATTTTTAGCCAAATCAAGTCATTTAAATATTATAGAAAATCTAATAATCTTCATTTATCAAAAACCCCTTTTATACTAGCATGTTTAATTACACTATTTAAAAAATAATACCCATTAAGATTGTTCAAAAATTTAATTAAAAATATTGCTCTCTGATACAATTCTGTTTACGACCCTGACATCTTGCATTTCGCGACATCTAATGGCAGATAGTTGCGTAATTTCAAAATTAAATCAAGAGAACGAGCGAATACTTTTGCTATTGACCCATAGATGGAAAATTTAAAAGTGGGCGGGATCTAACTCCCCCTCACCCCGCAATTTGTCACGCGTTGTTTCATAGAAAAATCTTATTACGACATCTCCTCTTTGTATTTGCTCCGTGATACTAAGTGCCATAGTCACTTGGTCATTTTCCTTTATGCACACATACAGTGATTAAACAAATATATAATCGAAAAAATAAACAAATTGTGTGGCTCTTAACTTATTTGGCTAAAAATCCGTGGTGTAAATTCATGATTATGTTGTTTATAGGCACATATCAATGTGGTTCAAGCGAACCGTCGGCCAGGGCAAGCGGCTCAACAACAGGGTCCGCAGCAACCGCCGCAGCCGCCTCCTCCGCCGCCACAGCAGCCGCAGCAGGCGGCGCGCCAGCAAGCGCAGCAGCTGCAGCAGGCGGCGCGCCAGCAAGCGCAGCAGACGCAGCAGGCGGCGCGGCAGCAAGCGCAGCAGCCGCAGCAAGCGGCGCGCCAGCAAGCGCAGCAGCCGCAGCAAGCGGCGCGCCAGCAAGCGCAGCAGCCGCAGCAGGCGGTGCGCCAGCAAGCACAGCAGCCGCAGCAGCCGCAGCAGCCCCGCCAGCCGCGCCAACCGCAGCAGCAGCCAACAGCGCAGCAGCCGCAACAGCCGCAACAGCCGCAACAGATGCCACAGCATTTCTTGCTGCAGCAACAACAGCGGCAGCAGCAGCCGCTGCTACAGCAGACGCATCATTTTCTGCTACAGCAACAGATACCGCAACAACAACACCATTGCATGCATCATCAGCAGCAGCAGCAGCAGCAGCAGCGGCAGCAGCAGCAGCAGCAACAGCCGCCGCCACAGCAGTCGATGTTTCGCCAACAGCAGCAACAGGTGCCTCAGCAGCAGGTGCCGCAGCAGCAGCAACAGCCACTGCAAGTGAACATCAATGCCTTTGGCAACGGAAATGGTTGCGGTTCTGCTACTCAAACTGCTACGCACACCGGTGGACAAAACAACCAGGGAATCCAGGCCACCTCGCTTTCCGGTAGGAACACGACCCAACCGACTGTCAATATAAATATACAGCCAGATCCCATCACGTATCAAGTAGAGATAGAGACCAGGGTTCCCATTGCGATCCCTTTAGAGAATGCTCTGCTTAACGGGTTGACGAGCGCAGCAGCAGTGGTAAACAACCCACAGGAATTTCTGGGCCAGCAGGGCCAGGGCGCTAACCCAGCCGGCCAGGCCAACAGGCGCCAAGTTATTCTTGGTAAGAATGCATACACGGTACTTGTCCTAAATGAAGGGGTTCTTCAGTTCGTGAGTGTGGGTGAACCTGCCTTTAATCTAATTTAGCTTTTTTGGGTAGTGCCAGACGCTCAATCTTTGACAAAGTAATATTTCCCTTGTTTTGTTGTATATTATTTGTTTAATTAATACTTTAATACGATATATTTTTTATTAGTTTGTTAATATTTGCATAATAATTATATTGTATTGTTAGATATTTAGTCGAGCGTATTATACCATATTGAAATAATGTTTATGTATTTGTCGTAGATGTTGAGAATTTATTTAGAGGTTTGAGTCAGTCTGGCGGTGTAGAAGTCGTGATGAGTATGGAGGAGATCCCGCAAAGCGGCTCTCTCGGCGGCTCGCTCGGAGGCACGCTCAGCGGCGGCGCGACCGGCAATAACCCCGCGGGCGCGCCTGGCGGCCAACAACGGGCCTCCAACGAAGGCGGTGGAGGTAATCCCCACAGTCATCTTATGATTCACGTTTTATTTTACTTTTAAAAATGTTATATTCATTGTGAAAACCCATTCTTTTCTTTATATTTACTTTATAATATTATTTGGGTTAGTTTAGAAGTAATCGCTGTTTTTGTAACTTCTATCAATTAAGATAATAATTGTGGTTTTAAAATTGAGCTATAATCAAGCTATTTATCCGTTTCACTAGTGTACATCGCGCCGATGCCATGGGGCGGTCCGCCGAGCACTGAGCTTCTGCACAACATCGTGACGTCAGTGATGCGTCAGGGCATAGTGCCGGGGCCGGAGGGTGTGACCGTGCACCTGCCTCACATGCAAGCCCATGTGACGCAGTTCCAAGTGGCGTTGCCCGACAGCTCGCCGGAAATGGACGCGCCGCTCCCCGGCGGGCTGCTTCCCGGTGCGCAGGCCGCCGCCGCTACGCAGACCACTCCGATCACGCCGATCACGCCCAACACTACCGTACCGCCGCACGAAGTCACCCCGCCGCCCGTACATCGTAAGTTATACTCGATACTAGTACTAACCTCCAGCTAAATGGTATTTGATTTAACTAGTGTCTTATGTTAACAGCAAACTTGCACTTGCGCCGCGCTGCTACTACCCCCCGCGCACAGGCGGTATCTCTTGCCAACTTGATCTACGACAGATTCCTGCAGTGCGACAGCCATCATGCTCGCCGTCGCATTCAGCGCCGCAGGTACGCATATAAACAATCTTTGTAAACAAAATTTATGTAATAATGACTCATGAGTTAAGATGACCACAATTCTATCGATGAATTAAGACGCCAATTTCGTGACCAACTCATATTTATGTTGTTTTTCGTGCCGCTAGGGATCACCACCTGCAGCAGATCGCCGCTCAAGAGCGAGCACGCACCGAGAGGCTCGCCTCTCGGAACTTTGAGTTCCTGCAGCATCGCAACCCGCGCATCAGTCATGTGAGTTCAACACTAACTCTAAACTGGTTATACACAAAACCTTATCTTTACCTAGTATATAATTAGGTCGCTTCAACAGATCTTAATGCGGTTTTCAGCAATAGACACGAGTTTTGCCAAAACGTTCATATGTATAATGCATACAATTTATAGCACAGAAAAGCCCTCACATTCAAAGATTTGTCATGTGATAAACAGATTTTCGTGATAATGGCATTTTGCGGCGGGTTTGGCGGTTTTTAGTTCAGATTTTGCAAGGATAAGCTCTTGTCTCCACAACACTCGAGTAAATTCCGATTTAGAAAGGAGATGGGCTCCCCTACATAAAATAGGTATTAAATTAAAATGGATATCTTAAATGATATTTCAGATTTAAAAGGCGGAAGCAGCGGTTGGCAGCGGTCGGCGGGCGCGCGGTGTGCCGTGTATTGCGTAGTTTATATTCTGCATTATTATAGACTAATCAACACTACACTGCCCCGTATTAGCATTTACATTGCACTCGTGCGAAACGTTGGTGGGCCGTAACTATTTTCAAAAGTTTTTCCTAATGGAATATGAATTTTCAGGAACACATGGCTATCATGATGCGTCTGCTTAGCAGCGCTCCTTCTCAGGAGTCTTGGCTCAACGCTTTCTTGGTGGCTGTTGTAAGTATAACTCTAGATCCTTTTCCAGCGCGTCAACGGTCTTTTCTCCATAATAGTTTTATTTGTTACAGGCACGTAACCTGTTCATGCCGGAACCGCTACAGCCAATAAGTGGAGAGACAACGATAATTCCCTCTGAGTTTGAGCATGTGCGCATTTTACTGCGCAATTACCTACAAAATGTGCTCACCCGCTCGAATGCCGCAGAAAGCGATGCCGAATATGCTGACGTTGCTGAATTCTTTGTGAGCGAATTTAGAGATTTCATCGATAGAATGGTAAGTTATTGGGAGAATATGAAGAATTTGGTCACTTAAGGTATTTCTAGTCTATTTAAAAATAATGTTATATTGCAGCCTACAATCACTCCGATGTTTGATGACTTGGACCCGTACAGCTCTATCCGCGCGCTGGTTCGCGACCGACTGCCATTGCTGGTCGGCTCGATCATAAACGAGACCAACGGAGAAGCTTACGCTATCCGATTCTACACAATATTTTCACGACTCTTCGCTGATATGTGCACGCTGATTTCCCAACTTTGCGTTAATGGAAATAATGGTTTGCGCGTCATTTACAGGACGTTCTTGGTAAGATTTATAAATCTTGTGTCAAGTTAAATAATAATGTTATTTTATTGATGACTTAATGTATTTATTTTTGTTATCAGGAAGTCCGAATGCGCTATTTCGACGAGTCTATTCATGCAATGGTGACTGTCCTGTCCAACGAATGCCTGAATGCTGTTATTCCTACTTTAGACACCGAAAATACTAACGTACAGCAGTATCTTGTTCGAAGACTTTCGGTAATAAACTGTACAACTATGAAGTTACTATAATATAAGAAATGTATAGTCGCCTAATTTTGAATATTAATATTGCAGCACCCGGAGATACTTGATCACGATGATAGCGAGTCACCAACGAGGCCTTCGGCAGGCTTTATTCGGCGCCGCATTGGCGGGAGCGTACCGCTGCCGGGGCCGGTCGCCCGCAGCACGCCGGTGGTGCGCTGCAGCTCGGGCGTCCGCAGCACGCAGCCCGTCCGCAGCACGGCGTCCCTCCGCAGCACGGCGTCGGGCACGGAGGCTCGCGCAACACCCGAGGCCCCCCCTGCCCCGAAGCCCACGTTCGCGCACGCCTCTACCTCCACCGCGTCGCCGCCCTCCACGCGACCGCCCTCTCAGGCCGTGTCTTCGAGCACTGCATCGCAATCGTCGGCTACTTCACCCAGCCAACCCGAGTAAGTCCACTTTACCCTTCCAACCAATTTCGATCTATGAATATAATTATATATCTATCAAACATTCAATTTTAATGTTTTTAGGTTAAGCCCCCAAACGGTCAAAAGCGAGCCACCTAGTCCAACGTATACCGAACATAGCAGCGATCAGAATGAACATATTGTAAGTAACACGTTTAATCTAAAAGAATGAATTGATTTATTATTTTTACCCGACTGCCAAGAAGGGTTATGTTTTTCGCGCTATAAGCTAGACTAAAATGATTCATTATGAAATTATTTAATGGGTCCCGACTGTTACAGTAACATTGCTATCTACACTTCTAGACTTATTGAACTTGTTTTTTACTTTTCAGTTTTTATTTAAAGTGTTTTATATGCAGTCGGGTTTTTTTATTTTTTAAATTTATTTATTTAGTGTGTCTCGCATGATGTGATCCGCAGTGGTTGTATTCTGGGTATGCTCGGTCGTGGTTGTAACCGCAGGTTCCCCCGCTGGCGCTGATGCAGCACTGGGGCGAGGAGTGGGTGCCGGTGTTCAGCGGCGACCAGCAAGCGCAGCGCGCGGAGCTGCCCGAGCCCTACAGCGACGCCTACCTGTCGGGGATGCCGTCGCGCAAACGCCGGTGCGTGCGCCAAGCTCGACCACCCACTACGCTCGACGCTTTCATGAATGGTAAGTTCCGCTTCTCTTAATCCGCTGAAGTTACATAAACAATTCACTTTGCAAATATTACGGCAATATTATTCATTTGAAATACTATTTTAGACTGATATGATCGTGATTTATTGATTATTTTCCACTCCTTCCGTTTAGAGGAACCTTTAGAGGAATCGTGGTCACGGCTAGACATAGGTACTAAGTATAGGTAGATCGTGATTCCTGTAAAGGATTTTGAGACGTCGGGAGTGTAAAATAATTAATAAATCACGAGAAATCTGTTAAAATAGTTAATTCAATTCACTTTTCAATTTCATCATCACCCTCGAATAAAAGAGCCCAGATGCTCTTGTCGGTGCCGCTCTCTACCAACATCTCGAACGGGAAGTCCCGTGACCTCCGCGTAAGTTTCTGACGCACCAATTAAATTATTTTCTTTTTATTACACAAATCAAAAACTGTAATAGCATTAGTAATTTTGCAAAATATTGAGTATGATTCACTAGCCTTATAAATTACATTGAAATTAATTCTTAAACACTGCACAATTTTATTTTATTTTTTATTAAATTGTTGTGTTAATGTGTTAATTTTAATATTACTTTGTGAAACTATCAGAGAGCGTGCGCGAAGCTGTGAACGACCGGTCGGTCACGATAGACAACTCATCCATTCGCGCTGCTTTTCGCGAGCACATGCGCGTCATCGCTCGCCAAAGGGCGGCGACCTCGGATGATTACGACCCCTTACGCTACGCATCCGCCGCCCGTTTTCTAAACGATACCAGGTAATTCATACATGATTTTTGGCATTGGTTTATTCTTATTTCATTTAGCAATCAAATCACATGGCTTACGAATAAAAATATTATCAAAATAAGAGAAATTGATGAATAATAATTAATAAATAATTAAAAAAAAGTAAATAAATTATTTGTCATATTCGTTTGTCCTATTTCAGGAAGGATAATAAACCGGTAAAGCAGGATAACCCCGAAGTAAAGAAAGAAGAAAGCGAATAGATTTTAGGAGCCATTTTATTCTTGGCTTGGCTTAATAGTTATTACCGAGTTCTAATTACCCATTTCAGTTAAATAATCAATAATACTGAAGTAAATTTTTAGGAAAGTAATTGTCGCCTAAGTAAGCGAGTTATCTGATAGATACACATATACAATAATTGTCTACGGTTACTCCCTGTGATTATACGGTATCTTCCACTTTGTTCACCTTTGTGATATCACCAAGACGAACTAAGTGGATTTTTAAATCACCTTATTTCATTTAGCAAACAATTCACCCAAGTGATGTCACCCAGGGAAATGAGTGGACAAAATTAATGTAATTTGTTCAATTTTCAGCCATAAACAAATGCAACCGTTACTTAAGAGTACTTTTATACTGGGTAATATCACTCAGGTAAACAAAGTGGAATATAATGATTATACTTATTGTATTATTACATTATATTTAATGGCACCGAATACTTATTTAGAATCGCGGTATGCCTTTTTGTAGCATTCTTTACATAACTAGAAGCTCGCTTATTTAAATATCTTTTGTTGCTCTGTTTTTTTTTTGTGGTTAAGCGTGTATTTTACTTAAAGTTTTTTGAAGCATGAAGGGATTTTGTTATGATGTCGTATCTGCATTTTATCGGTATTGATATCCGGCATATAGTAACGTCCGGCTATATAATTTCTTCTACTATTGCCTCTCATTGTAACTGTAGTAAAACTAGATTTATTTGTCGAAGTAATCATCTTCATCTTACCTATTACTTTACGAAGTAATATTTTACATTTTTTTCTATAAAGTACCTACGTATAAAATAAGCGTACCCTATTGATGTGATTTTTAGGTACTGTTGTAGATTTTTTCGGAGATAATAAAAAAATAATATTTTGAGTGAATTTTCAATCTATCCCATATAATAAGAATGTAGATCTAACATATAAGTAAACGATTTTCTAGTGTAACGGACTTAAAAGTGGTAAGGTATAGGTATTATCTTATATAATGATAAAATCATTTCATTTACTGACTAATACAACATAGTATTGAACTCTACAGTTAACGCGCGTTTTTACTATGATTATATTTACAAAAATAAATTTTAGCTTATTATTTATTGTTACCGTAAATAACTTAAAAGAGCAGTCATTTTATTCTTGATCTTCTTTCCGAGTGGAAGTTGTATTTTTTTGATTACCTGTTTTAATCTTGGTTTTAAATAAGTTTATAGAAGATCAAAAACAAGTTTATTTAATTTGTTTTCAATCATAGACCTTGCGGTCTTTTACTTAACTTTTGGTCTTGTTAAATGCATGATATCATTTTTGGGAGTAAGCTACCAAAATATTACTGATTTTATTCTAGTTTATAAGTACATAATTATTCTATTCATTGGTGTACCTACTATTGGTGTAATTTAAATATTAATCTCTGTCATTGTAGCATAAGTCGGATCGAGGTATTAGTATTGCTTAGCAAGATATCTCTGAACTGCATCTAAGACCGTAAACTTTCCGAGCATGTCACATCCATAGCAATAGATTTATTAGTTCTAGATTCCATTTCACTAACTAATATTCTTACACGCACTAGGGACGATCTATTTAATAATTCATGTACTTATGTATGTGCAGCTTTAGTGGTGTTATTGTAGCCATCTATTATTTCACATAAACCACATACAAGCACTTCTGTAAAGTCGACTCTAGTTGCTGTAAGTTACCTTCTAAGTACTAAATGTTCTCTGTATTGAATTATCGTAATAAACACAGTTATGTACTATCAACCGCTCGTTTGACTTGTCTCCCAACAATGTCTCCACACCCTTAGAGTCATTGGTTAGTATCATAATCCATTATAGTACATTATATGCTTGCTAGAATACATACAGACGCACCCTGAGATTATAAGGCTCAATTTACATCGCGGCGGAATGGAAGCGACTTTTTGCAACGAAAGTGTACATAGCATAATGAACCTTATATCAAATTTATAACACACAAATTACAGACAATTGTATAACACACGAAAGCGCAGCTCGCGATATTCACATAAGGTGCACGTTCGCCAGATCTGGACTCACCCTTAGATGCGTAGCGATCAGGAATTGCGAAGAAACAACGTCAAGTTGCAGGAAGCTCGTTTCTAAGTGTAATGGGTTGACCGATAATGAATGTTAAGCCATGCTCGTCGCGTGTTGTCTGTGGTTGGGATATAACATGTAAACAGCAAGACCTCTTAATACGAACTAAATTTAACGTGCTTTGTTTGAGCCCTAAGGACATTTAAGTCAAAGAATGACGTCATGTAACAGACAGGGATGTACCACATTCCTTTAAGCCCTAGTTGAGTTAGAGCTCTTACACACGAGCGGCATGTTGTCGACGGTTGCCGCCGACACATGTCGACGGCTGCAGCTACCTCTGCCGTTGGCAACATGCCGCTCGTGTGTAAGAGCTCATATGCAGTAGCCTCTTTGATTCTAAAAATGAATGCTGGTTTTTCTTGTTACGGATACTGTCCAATATAACAAACGTTCCAGTCGTTTTGAATTTAAAGCTTGGCGCTTGTTGCGAAAAGATTAAGTATAAACAGAATAGTAATAGGTGCCTGAGTCTTTGCTTTAAATCCATAAATATTATTAATATTATAAATTTGGAAGTAACTCGTATCTTTTCACGGCTTAACCTTTGAAGTTGGAACCCCAAGAAACAAAATAGGGTGCAACAACATTTTTTTACCGCAATATTGGACATTCGACATTCGACGGTGCCGCGGAGGAAAGTTAGTAGGTATTTGACATAATTCTAACAAAAAAAACCGACTTCAAAATAAGTCTTATATTTATTTCTTATGGATCCCACTTTTAAAACTGGACAGAATCATCAAAATCGGTTCACCCAGTCAAAAGTTCTGTGGTAACAATTTATTAATTATTTTCAACCCATGCTGTCCCACTGCTGGGCAAAGGCCTCCATTACTTCCAGTGGTACCAAACATAAAAAAAACACAGTCGAATTGAGTAGCTCCTCCTTTTTTGAAGTCGGTTAAAAACTCACCATTATACTTCCTGGCAGTAGTAATACCAGCATCTTTGTACATTTGTTATATTTGTGTTGTTTCTGTAAGTTTTGTGTGTTTAAAGGCATATTCCATCTTGCCCTCTCTTCATATGGAAAGTCGACTTGAAACAATAAAAAATGCACAGCAAATATGTATTTTTATCAGTTAATTTTGTTTCATATAAGCACATTAATAGGTAATTACCAAAATAAATAAATCATATGTACACTTAATTAAAAATGAATGAAGTTTGTGGAATAGTGTCGTTAGCGTTCATGGCTTGCGTAGGTACTCGCTTAAATATTTATTAATGTGGGGTCGCGTTATCTGTGATAGATCTAGCTTTATAATTACTGGATCGTGTGCTGCTGACAAATCACCACTTGCTCACGTCGAACAGACACTTTCTATACTCTGTACGATCTGCTTTATAAACATGGTACAGTTCGGTGTAAAGAAATCTTCAACCGTTGAGCCTTCTAAAGGATTTGTGTACGGTGATACTTGGAACAAGGAACAAACGAAAAAACGATTCTGTGTAAAAAAGTTCGAGGAGTTTTGTAAGAGAACTGATCTACACGGATATAAGTATATTGTGATGGAAGATTACAATCCCCTTGAAAGGTTGGTGTGGGTAGTGCTACCTAGCTATGCATCTAGATTCTATATTGTAAGTAATCGAGTGGTTTCTAGTTGAATCGCTTCTGTTACGCGTCCATAATAAGTCGTGTACGATCTGAAAAGAATATCGACAGTGCTATAGTGCACTGCAAATACTATTATACCGATATATATTACTGTGGATTTAGTCCGCAATGATAGGTCCTAAGCCATTCTTAGCCCCAACATTGAATGGAAAATTCTCGCCAACTTAGTCCGGTAAAGCAGTAAAAGCAGTAAAAACTCTTAAAAAAAAAACCATTAAAATGAATCAAGAACAGTCGGTGATTCTCTTGTATAAAAATATTCAGGTAATTATTTATGATAAATTTATTTTAATACTGAATGAATACTTACCTATTAAAGCAATGGATTATTTATGTAATAATCACCACACGGATTCAAATTCTTCTTTTATCTTAGTAGGTAGTTACTTTAAAACCGACTGTGGAATTCGACTGTAAAAACGAGGTACCTACTTCACATTTGAACAGAAGTATTATATACCTTCATAGACCTATATATCTTCAGCTTCAGTATTATGGCCGATTTACATTAAACTGGCGAGTTCTCATTGATGGATGGTGGATTGGATGAGCATTCGCTTGTTTGATGTGAATCGGCCTTTATATTGAGTAGGTAGATAGATTTTAGGTTGTAGGAGATACATTTTGGTTGTTGTTTGCTTTTAGATTTGGCTGGGCATTCGCTGTGATACTAAGCATTGCCTTCGCTGCATATTTTGTGGTTACTGCTTATCGGTGGTATGCGAAAAACCCTATTGTGACTGTAAGTATTTTTAACCGACTTCAAAAAAGGAGGAGGTACTCAATTCGACTGTATCTTTTTTTAAATGTTTGTTACCACAGAACTTTCGACTAGGTAAACTCATTTTGCTGATTCTATTTTATTTAAAAGCTGGTGCTTCCTATCTGGTCCTGTTTGGTCCCAGTTTTGACAGTGGGATCCAGAAAAAAAACCATATAAGACTTATTTTGAAGTCAGTTTTTTTCATAAGTTGTAAGTTTTTGTGCAATGCCCAGTACGAAACGTCACGAAGGTACCACAAACTCCCAGATTCGAGACAACGGGAATTTGTTTTGGGCTTGATCTGGCAATAATTTGGAAACCGGTGTACCGGTGTGTAAGCCAGTCGACCACGGAGATCATCAATAGCAGACCTAGCTGGTACTTACCTATAAGTGTTGCATTCTGATGATTTATTCAGTTAGATCTTTACTGGATAGGTCAACAACTAAGTAACTAGCAGTCCGGGGAACACAATTAAACTACATACCTCATAGCGACGTGATCCTACTTATTTACTTTTCTCTATGACGTAATCCATTGCTTTGTTGTGTCTGAGATCGAAAACGCGAAGTTTTAAAATAAATAAGGCTAATAGACATCGTTTGTTAGTACCTACTGCTTGTAGGTAATATTGAAAGTCATTTCTGTACCACTGCAGGGCAAAGGTCACACTATTTTCATTTATCTCTGTTAAAGGTTAACAACGCCAGAGCCACACAAACTTGTCGAAGTAGGTACCAAATTATAATATTATAGAAAAAAATAGTTTCCACTATTCTTTCCCTACAAACAGAAATACTTTAGCGTCCTATAAATGTATCTTTGTCCGATTTCAGATCATATCACAGAAAATCTTTAGGGAGTTAAATTACACAATGGTTTATAAGACACGCACAGGATTCTTTGCATTTATATAAGCTAGCGAGATTACATAACTAAAGATATTTATAAAAATAAATTAAAACTGTAAAAACAAACACCTTATCTTTATAAGGAAATTTAGTCAATCTATAATTATCATCGCTACTTATATGATTTTTATATTATTATGGTATTAACATTTCTTAAGATGACACTCGATAATTTAAAGATATGATTTATCTTTTGAGATAAACTACTAATACTTTGCATTATAAGATAAGTTTGTATTAAATGCATGTTGTTCTATAATGTAGAAAATAGAGGACTTTTAATGTTAATGATTGGGTCTAATCACAACATAGTATTGTGCAACTATTTTGTTTTTCTATTTTGAAAGCGTAGACAGGTCAAAAAGGGATGGTAAAACTGCTATGATCATCTTTACATAGTATAAAGTGAAGTCTCTCCCGCCGTCTGTTCGCATACATCTTTGAAACTACTCAACAGATTTTAATGCAGTTTTTAGCAATAGATAGAGTGATTCAAGAGGAAGGTTTAAACATATAATAATATAGGTAACTAGCTGTACCCGGCATGCGTTGCAATGCAATTTTTTCTACCTAGCACCTGTCTACTACCTACCTACTACCTACGTGCTACTACTTAGGGGTATGAAAAATAGATAGTAGCCGATTCTCAGACCTATTGAATATGCATATAAAATTTCATAAAAATCGGTCAAGCCGTTTCGGAGGAGTATAGTAACTAACATTGTGACACGAGAATTTAAATATAAGATATAAAACATGCGTATTTTAGTACATTGCGCCAGTGTCAAGCCAGGTCGGGTCGCTACTAGGAACTAACTTCTGTATAAATGTACTGTTTTTAAGGTTTTCACATGTTTTAGGTAATAGAGAGTACTCAAGGTGCTATTTGGGATGTCCCATTTCCAGCTGTCACTGTGTGCGATCTGAACATAGTTTCCAGAAACGCTGCGAGAAAGCTAGCTGATCATTTGTAAGTATGTTACATAATTATGTAATTTATTTTAGGTACTAGTGCGCTAAATTGGCCCGTGTGGTTCGAGCCTACTCTGTGCCATATTTTATTGTAATCAGTTCAGCATACATACAAAGTAACTTTTGGGAACATTTACATTTGGGATATAGTACAATTAGGACTTCACTAAACATTTTCTTAATGCTCTTTTATTAGACACGTGATTTTCACCAAAAACTCAAGACGTTAGTTTGAAATGTCGCATGACGTCACAATGTACGTTTTGTGCCGGATTGTGACATCATTAGCCCCTTTTCCTGAACTTTGATTCGCCTTATCCCCTTACTTTTCACCTATAAAATACGCACTTTTTAACAAAGATAGTATTTTCTATCATCTAACTTACGAACTAAATAGAGTTTTAGTCTTCACACTTAGTCTCCATTCATTCATTCCTATTATAGTGACATGGTTTATGTATTGTTGCATTTTATGGAAGTTTTAAGACTTTGCAATAACTTCTCTTGTTGCATATTAAACATACACAACACGTACACGTAGCTTACATATCTACGCTTGCGTCGTGTGTGCGTAGCCAAAGCTTTTTCTTCGTAGCACTAGTGACTTGCCGTAGCCACCGAGTCATTCGCGTAGCTGGCAACCTAAGAACGTAGCACGAATAAGATCCCAAGGAACTTATAAATTTCAAAATTATTATATGGTTAAGTAGGTATATAGACTTATATTAATTAAATATATTGAAATAGTCTCTGTTTACGATTGAAGTAAATAATATTCTCATGTTTAATCAGAGTAATCTCCCCAGTTCGTTTTATGCATGAAAACAATTTTTTGTGTCGATCAAATAAATAACCTAAGCCAAGGTTTCAGTGCACGTGTTCGCTACAAAACACGAGAGACTCAAAAATTCTGACAACAACAATAACATTGCAATAGTATGTTAGCTTGCACTGCATTTTTAACAAGTGCATGTAAAACGAACATGTATCGTATTGTTTACTACATTTAATTGTTCATTCTGTTACTCGTCATTGTGCTGACCTTAGTAAACAAACCTTACGCAGGGTTTAGGTTAGTTTTAAAATCTTGAATAACTTTACTTCTAGGCAAAGTTTAGCTTTTTAAATACACAAATAATAAATAATAATAATAAATGCGGACAACATCACATACATTGCTCTGAACCCAAAGTAAGTTGCTAAAGCACTTGTGTTATGGAATTCAGAAACAACGAAGGTACCACAAACACCCAGACCCGAGGCACTGTAGAAAAGTTTGTTTCTACATTGACTCGTCCGGGGATCGAACCCGGGACCTCAGAGCTAGCGACACCTTGAAACCGGTGCGTACGCCACTCGACCACGGAGGTCGTCAAATCTTGTATAACTTTACTTGTAGGCAAAGTTTAGCTTTTTAAATACACAAACATAAGGAAAATACTTTTTTCTTAAGTCTTTCGTTCTTACATTTTGAACATTTTTATGTTTCAAACTACATATCTATCCAATTATAAATGTAATTCGACTGGAAATTTAGCATTAGTTACTCCTTACACAGTCATCCACCTGCCAGTATTCTTATATAAATCGCTATAGCCGTTTTATAGGTTATCCAAAACACACAGAACAAACATTTTAGAAGCTCGTTTTTAGGGTTCCGTACCCAAAGGGTAAAACGGGGCCCTATTACTAAGACTCCGTTGTCTGTCTGTCCGTCTGTCTGAATCCAGGCTGTATCTCATAAACCGTGATAGCTAGAAAGCTGAAATTTTCACAAATGATGTATGTCCGTTGCCGCTATAACAACAAATACTAAAAACCACATAAAATGAATATTTAAGGGGGGCTCTCATACGACGGTGGTACGGAACCCTTCGTGCGCGAGTCCGACTAGCACTTGGCCAGTTTTTTTTTTATGTTTGGAGCAAATATATTATGTATGAGCTTAAAAAACACCCTTCAATTTCATTTATTTGTATTGATGATGATAACTATGTATTATTTTAGGACTCTTCCTAAGAATGTGACATCGGATTTTATTTTCGAAACCTTTCGCCTGGTTCCCTTGTTATATTCTACCTTCGTCGCCGATCCCAAAGAAAAGGAACATTTGAACACGCTGCAGACTGTATTGGACTTAAATAATATATCGATAGAAATGCTTGTTCAGAAAGTAAGTACATAAATGTAATAATCGGCGCATAAGTACCGAATGTCTTATTTAATGAAGCAAATTTGAAAGAGTTCATTATTTTTAAAAACCTTAGAACGTTTAGCCTGGATTTTAACGAGTAAGTATTAAATCAAAAACCAGCACTCAATCAAGCTTTTGTAATAAGACTATTTTTTAAATACAAACCAATACCCCTTCAATTTAATTCAGCATAAATATTCAGGATAGTTTTATTCCTGCAGTTGTCACCAGCTGCAAAGTGCAGTAACTTGGTGCAGCGATGCATGTGGAAGAACGCCATCTACCGGTGCGAAGATATCTTCAAACCCATTTTCACGCTGCTCAGCCTTTGTTGCGCTTTCAACTACTATGCAGTTAAAGATAACACTAACAAAATGTAAGTACCACATGAATTTCCTTTGACCTAACAACATTCAATTTGAATTTCAGCAAGATAGTAGTATATAGCAGAAAGTTAATGTCAATGTTGCAGTATGTCTGTTGCAATGACCTTTGCACATCAGGGTTGTAGTTGACATAGAGGTCGATGTTACATCGTTAACGGGCAGTGTCACGGCGATCGTGACTAAGACCAATGCCACGCGGCACTGCGTGTACTTGTCGCATGGAATATCACACCGAACTAAATGGCGACAATTTTTTGCCATAATTAAAGTTTAATGCAAATGGCCACCGACCATAAACTCCGGGGGCCAGGGGCAGCGACTTAACATACTCTTTTAATTACGTGTTGGCCGCGGTGGTGACCACTCACTATAGCAGTGACCGCAGACTTTTTGGGACCCCTAAAACTGCTCATCGTTTTGTTTTAGAGTGCCGTTCAATGTCCCATGCTGTCACTGCCAATGTCACTTTAAGCAGTTGTATGAGTGTCAGTGTTTCAATTCAGTATAAAGGGATATCGTAACATGGGTCGTAACCTTCTCAAATTTATTAGATACAAGGAAATGTGTATAAAGGTTTACTCGATTAAATGTGTGTACAATAATCATAGTAACTTACATTTTTTTTTATGTGTTGTTTGAGGGAAATTTTCTTTCGTAATGAATAATCTATTAAATTAGCTACTGATTAGGAGTTAACTACAAAATAAAGATTATTCAATTCAAATGTCAATAATGTTTAGTGCCGTAAATTAATTAGATTGTACTATAATAGGTATCGTGTAGAGTTATCTATTATTAAGGTATCTACTAGTTTACTACATTTCTTAAATAGCGCGATGTTTGTTCTGTATTTTAACGTGTAATAAAAGTTCATATTATTATCTTTCTAACTGGATTTCACTATAATGGCCATATCATTCATCAATCATCATGACAAAATGCTTGTTTGTCAGTCTAGACTAATTGACAAACAACTTAGTAAATTGTGATACTTACCTTACCTTGGGTACCTATAACCTCTTCTAGGTTTTAGGTAAAGATACAAAGGTTTATTAGATATATAATCTTGTACGAAACTTGGGTTGCTTGCGAAGTGACGTAACAGTGATATATGTTGTTGAATGAATGTAGTAACTTGTAAAGTAACTCGTTTTGCCCGTGGCGTTAGATAAGACTTTATTTGTTTCTAAGCGAGAAACACTGTACATTTAATCATAATATGTTCCAACGTGGAAGATTGCTTGAGTTAAATTAAAGCATAAATTCGTTGAGTCTCTTTAGTGGTTAACTATGTTCAGAATAAGTTTTAATAAAATCTAATAAAAAAAGTAATATATCTTACACAGGTACAGCAGCAAATTCTTGCTTACCTTGTAGGTGTGGTGTTCTGCTTACTTTTAAAGTCTACGAAAAGTAGTTTTCCAAAAGACTAACAACCAGTCTGCTTGATAGATAGGTGATTAAATTTTTTGTGTTCATCAGCCTTTTAGAAACCGGTTTAATATATTGTATTAGGGAGGTCATCGACGAAAGAGCTTTATCGTAGTTTTGTAAGCTCGAAGCGAGCTCGTCACAACAGTTCTGGTCGTCCGAGTAAAACCGCCGCGAACTTTACCGTGCACTCGTGGCTCGCCAGTCGGTCACACCTTTTATGAGCGCTTAATACCTACTCGTGTTAAGTGATAATTTGATTAGAGCGTACTATCTTCGCATAATGGTAAATTCCGGGTACGTTTTACAGATAGCGGACATTAAGATATTAACCGATACGATATGCTATTTTTAAGATCATATATCATTTAACACATCTTTGACTGTCGTATATTTGTGGTTCACCTATATTCATAAATAACTACGGTATTGAATTTTCTATCTCCGTTGTCCTAAGGTGTATCGTAAAATGACCGCTACACACTACTCGCCAGCTACGTGCTACGCGTGGCATACAGGTGCATATGAACTCAAGAACGAGTGCCAATGCAAATTAGTTAATCGATTTGGCCGTACCTTTTCAATCTCAAAAATCTTTGATTTTCGAAACAAATGGTTATCAAGTTATTTTTCAATTGTTCGACTGTCCGGTATGCTTATACAAAGACCTTACATCGCAAAGCCGGTAGAACGGTGTAGCCAAACTACATATACTCAACTGGTTAAGTACCTATATACATAATTTACATAAGAGACGATTTTATCATTTTGGCTAAGCATACGTTATTTAGGAAATAATAAACCCAAGTAAATAATTTAGATTACTGCTAATATTATATAAACTTTTTATTTACTGTTTAACTTTCTTCTACCTTATTTAAAGTAAATTGAATGAAAACTTGCTTTTTTATATCGCAGAAGCGTCGCAAATGAAACATTCAAACACATGAACGTAATAACTTCTGTAGGTACCTGTCCAATCATAATAAAAATGCAACAATGATCCATAATTCCTGCTCCGAGAGTCGGGCGGGATATATGGCGTCGCCTTTATAAATATACCAGTATATTTAAGAATGGAAAAACACACCACACACAACAAACTGCCTCGTTGGTCTAGTGGCGCTAAGCGCGACTGCTACGCTAGAGGTCTTGGGTTCGATTCCCAAGTCGACCAAGTTGTTATTGGGTTTTTCTATGAAATTCTCAGTAGCAGGTCGGAGTTTGGATTTGTGCCCGGTTAGTGGCAATAGGCTCGCCCCCTATTACATGGGACCTAAAACATACCGGCGAACTGTGGGTGTAGGTACATTGGTACACCTCTGCCTAACCCTTCGGGGATACAGGCGTGATGGTATGTTATGTTATGTTTATGTTAAAAACACCAAAAATCTAAATGCCAGAGTCAGCCTAGAATAGTAATTAGGTACAAACATGACGAGATCAAAATCAAATATGTTTATTTTTCTAAATCACCGCCGATAAATCTTTTTTATATCTCCGGGAAGGCAATGTTTATTAGCCTCGATTAGATCAAAAGATAAATATTAGATTTGATTGATAATATTAAGGAAAAATATTACTTAAATATAGATTAAAAATAATTGAAAAGGTAGCCAGCACTCTCGTGTTTATATTGAGTGAATAAGTACTTATGGAACCTTGAGTAAAAGCCTATTAGCGTCACAACGAAATAAGTTCCCTTTGTAAATCACACGACAATTGAGCATTGAAATCAAGAGCTTAGATTTGGCGCAATCATCTATTCTTATAATAAATCGGTAGAAGTGAAAATTCTGTACATTGAAAATATCAAAAAAATAAATGGCAGGGGGTGTTACTAGACCGACTCCGAACCCGAAAGTGTAAAAAAAAAATTTTTTGTCTGTCTGTTTGTTCAGGTATCACGCAAAAACTACCGGTTCGATAACGATGAAACTTGGTATAATTATTCTTTATTATCCTGGGCACCACACTGGGTAGTTTTTATCCCGGAAAAGTATAAACAATAAAAAACAAACTTAATTTTGCGGTTAAAAACTCATTGATAAGTTTCGTCATCCACGCGAACGAAGTCGCAGGCACAGCTAGTTACCTAATAAGTAGGTTCAATTCTGCTTTTTGCGAATCATTTTGCAACCTTTTTTGAAAACCAATACTTATTTCTAAACGTTAGATAGTGATCTGATACAAAACAACTCCGTAAAACATTTTATAAGCAGATTACTTTTTGCTCATGTTGTCTTTTAAATGTACAATATACTTCGGGAGCAGTAGTATATTGTACTTACTTGTACATACGCAGTGTCGCCCGCGTACTGATATATATCCGAATTATTTGGTCTACCTATTATCTTTGGATCGAAATTGGAAAACTGAGTTCGAAATTACTCGCGTTAGAATCGTTGAAAACATGTTGAAATATCTTTCATTTAGTTTTTCCCTCCCTTGGGGGTCGAATATATGTTCCAAAGTCCAATGAAGCCAGTTTTAAAGTATAGGCCCCCTTTTTAATCTATATGTATATTTTTATATCGGACTTTATAATACATAACAAAAATCATACTGTAGTTAAGAACCTTCTTTATTTGGTAGTTTTAAAGGATTGTTAGCGTGGAATTTATAAATCAGCACAAAATGCTACCTATTAATAGTATTGATGTCATAAAATTATTTAATCGCCGTAGTTCTTGTCTAGTATTAGTTTCGTGCTATTTAACTTTATCTTATCGCAGTGAATGAATTTGTATCTACAGTTGTAGCACGAGAGCATGATTTTATTCTCGCAACTATGTTTACCTACTACTTGAATCCATAATTAATCTTATATAAATAATAACACAGAATAATTAATGATAGGAAGTAATACTCACAAAGTTACACGCTAATAATATAACTTGTAAATGTGCCGTACATTTACAAGTTATATTATTAGCGTTAACATAATTTTCGGTGTAATATTTGTTACTGCGTGTTCTCCTCAAGACATTTTTTTGAATGAGACGCCGCTACGTGTAGTGTTTGCTCTGTCTCGCTTCCACAATGGAAACAGTACTTCTTTAAGAGTTCATGGTAAAGGTACTGGTTTTTGTCCGTCATATGACCAATTTAAAGTGTCTGGCTAACTTTTCTAAAATCGTATACCAAAGTCCAAAAACTATAGCAGGAACGCCACAGTCCATTACAATAGCGTATCTTCTGTCCCAATCAATTCTTCTGTTACACAATCATTATTGTTCCACTAAATGCATTTCATTGAAGTATCTCTTGTAACGTTGCACGTTATTTTGTGTAATAATAAATAGTTAATATCGCCGTAAGCCTATTTAAAACTAAAATACTCATTATAATATAATGAGCCGTGAGCCGCGCGCCGCGCGTCGCGATAGCTAACCGCGCCACGGAAACCAGTTTTGCGAACGATCCCTTCCACCTAGACTGCGAGTCGCCGCTGGTGCGGAATACTCGAGAACCTTAAAGATCACACTGGCTACACGCAGCCGCGAACAGACGCTTCCTGTCATTTAAATCGTTTCCAATTTGCAGTACATACTATTTTATTATTTTCGCACACGTATTTTAATAAGTCTAAAACTTTTTACTACGTTAACTTCTACAAAGTGCTTTAAATACAGTGTTAACCCCAGATCGGGTGAGTGTTGCAAAACAAATCTTTATTACGCTAATTAGCTAGTTTATCATTGCATGATTTGCTATTTTCATTAGAGCATTGTTTTGTGTTCGTAAATGTACCTCATAATGTTTTAGATCAGTCGTTAGCGTTAACTGTAATTAGTAATGTTTTGTGTTGTTTTATATCGTGTTTAAAAGGCTAATATAGTATCTAAATACTATATTGTCATTTACTATCCGTTAATTCAAATTGACGGTTGACTTTGACCCTCTCATAGAGGTCATACATTTTCTTTGTTCTTATATTTTTAAATTCTACCAGTAGTAATGTGTACCTACCTACATGTTTTAATTATCTTTAATATTTCCGTTTTTTGTTAATTTTAAATTAATTATTTTTGCAAATCACCAATTAACTTCGTGCTTTTGCTACTGTACCACGCTGCCTAGACTGCCCATCTCGATAGCTGCTTAGTGCTAGAACACTGCTTCCTTTTGAGTAGGCCGTGTTGGTGGATATCGGGATGTTGCAGTCATAGCATGGATTCGGTCATTTACTAAGACGACCAATTACCGAATTCCAGGGTTCAAGCATCTACCTACTATCTTCTTCACTCTTCTTCTTCACCTTCCTTCCTACTGTCCGTGTTGGCTGACCTTCGTGACCTTCGCTAACTTCGTGACTTCGTGAACTTCGTGACCTTCGGGAACTTCGTGACCTTCGTGACCTTCACGCCGAAGCCAGCGGATCTACCCTGCATCGTCGACGGCTGTGCTGCTGCAGAGCTGCGAGCGACCTACCTACACAACCGGCCACTGATCCAGGACAGTGGTGTTTCTGCCGGCGAACTAAAACTCGTTACGCGCTCGATATTCAAACTCACTCCCGGCTCAACCGATATCTACCTACCTACCCTACAACTAATAAATAGTATCTAACTTAAATACATTTTTTTATTACCACTACCTAGACACAAACGTTACAGTGGCGCCCAACTAGGTAGAATATCGAGCCGTATAGAGTTTTAGCAAGCTAATCATTCTGTAGTTTTTGTGGTGTTGGCTTTCTAACAGTAGTGTTAAATTATTTCAATCACATGATACCAATTGTGAAATTTTCTACACCTACCTTCAATTTTTTTATTGTAAATTTTTTTTTTCACACATTGGTAGACTGACTTTCTGCTGATTTTGCATAATTTTTGGGTTTCAAATTGTTTTACCTATTTATATTGTACATTTTTACATTTTTCTTTCTCGTTTTGCAACACACATTTCGCTGCGGTTTTTTAATTTTTATCATGTCTTACCCTATTAAGCTTATATCGCTAAAAAAAGCTGAACTTGACTATGAAGTGACTGTTCGTGGCGGTACTGGTGGAGATTCGGTTAGCGAACTTCGGCCAGATAGTTAAATAATCTTCTATTTTACCTTCTATTTAACCTTCTCAGGACATTTTAAACTAATTAACTATAAAGAATAACTTAAACTATTTTTATCATCATTCTATTGGAAGTAACTACGGCTAGGTAAAGTAAATTAAATATGTTAAACTATCGCAACTAAATACTAAAATTTTTATAACTAAAACTACGTTAATTATAACTAAATATACACATTTTAAAACAAAATTCAATTTCAACTAAAACTAAATATGCACTAAATTCTATACCCACTTACTACTACTACTACACATAGCTATTCCTTTTCTATTTTAAACCTATTGGTCTACCCCAATAGTTTATATGATGATGGTCTACCCCATACATTGTAATACTATCATATTAAATATACTATGACTAACGGCCCTACACCGATAGTTATAAATAAAACTTGATCGTGGCTCTACCCCATAGATCCCTTCGGTTATGTGTACTAAAGGCCCTACACCTTTAGTATTCTACAGAGCGGTGCAACTCTTTAAATAAGCCTTTGCAGGAGCGGTTGATTACTCTATAAATAAGCCTTAATCACAAACGTAACCTATTTATTTATCTTTCCTAATCTTCAAACTATCAATTAGTAGTTATGTGTAGCTAGTAATCGCTCTATTTCAGCTTAATCTTCTACCAGCCATAACTGAACTGAGTGAGTGTTCTGTGCACTACAAGCAGAATACTCAGGTCGAAAGGACGCTGACGCACAGATGTCTAATGTGATGTCGGCTAGTAAATGTAAGGGATAATGAAAAGTGAGGGATGATTAAAGTATGAATGAAGATGAATGAAAGAGTAACTCAGATCAGTTGTTAGCAAGAGCGAAAGCAGCGGATTTTCTCTAGGGAAAATCCTACGCTAAAAAGGGGGGTACTGTAACGTTGCACGTTATTTTGTGTAATAATAAATAGTTAATATCGCCGTAAGCCTATTTAAAACTAAAATACTCATTATAATATAATGAGCCGTGAGCCGCGCGCCGCGCGTCGCGATAGCTAACCGCGCCACGGAAACCAGTTTTGCGAACGATCCCTTCCACCTAGACTGCGAGTCGCCGCTGGTGCGGAATACTCGAGAACCTTAAAGATCACACTGGCTACACGCAGCCGCGAACAGACGCTTCCTGTCATTTAAATCGTTTCCAATTTGCAGTACATACTATTTTATTATTTTCGCACACGTATTTTAATAAGTCTAAAACTTTTTACTACGTTAACTTCTACAAAGTGCTTTAAATACAGTGTTAACCCCAGATCGGGTGAGTGTTGCAAAACAAATCTTTATTACGCTAATTAGCTAGTTTATCATTGCATGATTTGCTATTTTCATTAGAGCATTGTTTTGTGTTCGTAAATGTACCTCATAATGTTTTAGATCAGTCGTTAGCGTTAACTGTAATTAGTAATGTTTTGTGTTGTTTTATATCGTGTTTAAAAGGCTAATATAGTATCTAAATACTATATTGTCATTTACTATCCGTTAATTCAAATTGACGGTTGACTTTGACCCTCTCATAGAGGTCATACATTTTCTTTGTTCTTATATTTTTAAATTCTACCAGTAGTAATGTGTACCTACCTACATGTTTTAATTATCTTTAATATTTCCGTTTTTTGTTAATTTTAAATTAATTATTTTTGCAAATCACCAATTAACTTCGTGCTTTTGCTACTGTACCACGCTGCCTAGACTGCCCATCTCGATAGCTGCTTAGTGCTAGAACACTGCTTCCTTTTGAGTAGGCCGTGTTGGTGGATATCGGGATGTTGCAGTCATAGCATGGATTCGGTCATTTACTAAGACGACCAATTACCGAATTCCAGGGTTCAAGCATCTACCTACTATCTTCTTCACTCTTCTTCTTCACCTTCCTTCCTACTGTCCGTGTTGGCTGACCTTCGTGACCTTCGCTAACTTCGTGACTTCGTGAACTTCGTGACCTTCGGGAACTTCGTGACCTTCGTGACCTTCACGCCGAAGCCAGCGGATCTACCCTGCATCGTCGACGGCTGTGCTGCTGCAGAGCTGCGAGCGACCTACCTACACAACCGGCCACTGATCCAGGACAGTGGTGTTTCTGCCGGCGAACTAAAACTCGTTACGCGCTCGATATTCAAACTCACTCCCGGCTCAACCGATATCTACCTACCTACCCTACAACTAATAAATAGTATCTAACTTAAATACATTTTTTTATAACCACTACCTAGACACAAACGTTACACTCTAATTATGCTATGAAAGCAAGTTTTCAGTGGGTTTTAGAAACAAAGCATTTTCGCTCACTTCCTGTATTTGGCGAACTACGATCATTAGATAAGCTCAATGATAATATTTACCCAATTAGGTACTACTGCTGTTTAAAGGTGCCAGTAGACGAAATTAACGTAATTTACGAGTTACCACAATATAATTAATAGTACTAACAATAAATGTGTGTATGCAAAAGAAGACCGAAAAACAGATGGATGGATTGTGTGAAAGATGATATTAGAAAGAAAGGAGTGAATACTGAGATGACGAGTAGTTGAGATGGATGGAAGCAGGGAAGGAGGGGACAATGCAGGGAGATGATGAATTAATGGTACTAACTAAATAAGGCTTTGACCGCGAAAAAATACCTGCAAAGAGAACACTACGGCTTTACAAAGAAATTAAAAGGCGTGTTTAGTAAACAGTTGGCCAAATACCTTGAGAGATATCGCGATACCTATATCAAAGAAATGTTGTTATTGCTTTGATTTAGTATTGTATTTTTAATTCCTCGTTTGTTTCGAGTATTTTCGAGCTTAGAACTGACAGAAGGTTTGCGGATTAAAATTTAATTAACACAAGCTGATCCCAGCGCGGTTACGTGTGAATAATAATTTTCACCTGTAACCCGACTGATTTCGTACGTATATAGTAATTATTTCAATTTACACGAGGTGTGAATTGTTTTCAAAGCTAAATTAACAACAAATATTTGGATAAATATAAAACCTGTATTATTTAGATTCTATTTTTTGAAACGACGTAATACTATTCCCTTATCGGTTGTGTAAAGTAACGGTAATATACAAAGAGTAACAAAAATCTAAATTAAATTAATGTAGACCTTCCTATATTCGTATTTATACCTTATTGTATCTATATATTAACAAAGACATGTGCGCGACGAGAGTTCCATCGCAACGGACTCTCAGTTTGCGAGCCGTAAGTGCGGACGAAAGTGTCGCTCGAGGATCGGTCTCTTTAGCCACGAGCGACGATGCTCCTCTCGCGTAGGCGCTGCTTAAATCATCTGTCAAGATGTCTAAGGCCTAATGATGATATTAACAATAACGTATATATACCACTTTGTATGTAGCATGTACCTATACCTAAACAGTGCTAAATGCATGTGATATCTGCCAATAAATGCAATTGCAACATCAAAACCGCCACTATGACTTTAGGTGTTTTAATAGTCATAAAAATTGCTATACTAAACGGATTATTTGTTTTATCTTATTATCAACATTATAAATCTTAATCATGCTTATCCATTTTGAATTCTGATAAAATTGCTTTGGAAATATAAGTTTTCGCTTACTATGTAAAGTCGTTTTTGCGAGTCCAAAAATAAGTTTTATTAGTAGAAAACTTAAAAAACCCTAAAGAAACAAAGATAAAATTAACTATTTAAGGAAGATTCAGATGAGCTAAGGCGCACTTTTAATTTATTTTAGAATTCCTAATTAAAAACTAAATTTAAAAACGTAAGTTGTAAATTTTTGTAAACCATTTATAGAATGCGTAAAACCTTTATTTTGATAACTTACTTCATAAAATTGGTTACAAAAGACCTAGGTATCTAAGAATACTTTGGGTTGTGTGCCGAATAAAACGTATCTTATGTAAATCCCTCCAGCCGTTTGAAAGATTCGAGATAATAAATAGATTTACATACTACAAGTATAGAAACAGAAAATTCTTTCTCGTCAGTAGGGTAAAAATGAATAATTAGCTCATAGTCAACTAATCATTGTAGATAGTTTGAATTACTTTTAACTTGTTGACAGGTTAGACAGCTCCATCGTGACGTCCCACCCGAGCTCGCCCCGTCGCGTCGCGTCGTGCGGCTACCAGACAGCTTTAACAGCGCTTCTTTACACAAACTCTAATGATTACTACAGCGCTACTGTAGCGTCGCAAGGAGCTATGGTATTCATTTATTTAATTTCTACAAATATCAGTACAATATTACACCTACTTACAATACTTACACATTGAAATGAAACTTCTTTTTACGGATTATGTCGCGGTTTATTTTAGTTTTAAGGTTTCGACACCTTTGCAGGTATCATGGTCAGTCTGCCCGTGACCACGATATCCGAAGTTTTATTTCAATGTCTAACATTTGCGTAAACCTAAGAAACTTACCCATTGCATAAATTTTTAATATCACTTATTAAACAAAAACAAAAGACTCCAGTATTTTTAGGCTTCTAACGTTTATATTAGAAAGGTTCCGAGAGATCCGACAGCCGATACATACTACTTTTGTTTACTCCTACGAAGTGGATGTTTTGCTTTACCTCAGTAGTACTTTTGTGTTCATAAAATACGCACATGACTTTATTGCCACAGATTATCATAACAAAAATATGATTAATCATACTTTTTAAAGTTAAATCCTTTTAATTATATGTTTGATATATAAATGATATTAAGCCAGGATTTGATTTACACACGCAAGGGTTAGGAATCTCATTCCTGAATTGTAGGTTCATAACTTTTTTCTGCCCTTATCGATGTCCGTTATATTTCACAATGTGTCCACTTTTACATAAATAAAGCCCATAAAACAATTGCTTAATCAACCGAAAGTTATGTTCCTGCGGCTTATACACTATAGCAGAGTGAATCATGATCTTTATTACATACATTTTTCTATATCTTTTGATTGTGTAGATATCAAATGACTAATGGTAGTAGGTGATAGATAAGGTTTGCTCACTACTGAACCTTCAGTATTTGGACTTACGATATAACAAGCAGTAGCTATACGCGAAAGTGGTCACAGGTAAACAGTCTTTCTGTAACAACTCAATGTTTTAGGTTTTTTAAAAGGAGCTCTATGTTTTCAAGTGGGGTGACTATGGGGCCACAGTATCGCTTATACATCCACAGAAGAATAGGGTGCGATGAGTCCACCTAGAGACTTGAACAAGCAATAATAATCTTTAGGACCATACAAGATTCATTATATAATGTTTTTGCTCCATCCTATCAGCCAAGAAGATGGCAGTGGTAGGATGGATGCGACTGACAAGAGACAGATGATACTAGGAGAGTGGATAAACAAAGGCAGGCCTATGCCTAGTAGGATATACAAGACAGAAGATAATGATGATGATCCTATCATACGGCAATCAAATATTAACAATGAAAGTTCAGGCCAAGGACCATACAAGGAAGGCTTTATGTAGTTAATTAGCCACGAGTAATGATAAATTGCTTTCATGAATAGATCATTTGAATAAAGAATCACAGCGTGTGATATATGTTTTCTATTTGTGACATTCACGTGTTTAATTACCATTCGAGATAATCGTTTGGATTTCGAATAGTAAACGACGTATAATTTAGATAACACTGTTGAATTTAGATCCATTATCAGCATGCTACAAGTATGTATAAAGGTATAAATAATATAGTCGTTAATGTATAAATACGCTTTGGACTAAGAATATACGAAAATAAAACTTTTTGAAGTGTATTTTCTTTTTGCAAATAAATACAGGATTTGATGTGTTATGTGTAAGGTGGACAGCGCGTAATTTTTTTTTTATAGCCAATTGAGAGAATGCAACTATGTCCCCGCACTCACTGGTGCATTCAAATATCTCCTGCAAAGTAAATCTCTGTTGAGGGAATCCGCTGTGACCGACTTCGGGCATGACGATATTATTCGAATAAACCAAAAAATTTTAATATCTATATTTTTTTTCATCTAAATATTTTATAAACACTTGTATACCTAAATGTAAAATTAATCACATACCTAGTATATTTAATCAACAAATAATTAATCAAATAATTACGTAAATCTGATAAGCCACGAGGTCGTAATTCAAATTGAATTTGCAACTCGACTTATTACGCAAATGAAATACAAAATAAAAACATCTTGTACTTTGGCCCTTTAATGCTATGTTCCCGTTACTTAAACTTTTTAACACCCTTCTCAGGGTGTTTTAAAGTGTACCTGTGTACTCGCATGTCACGTAGGTATTAAAAAAAAAATGTAAAACTCTTCGCAGTCGTACCATAAATAGTACCAGCGACTTGCGCGCTGAGCGAGACACCGCTACGTGCACTGTATCCCGCCATCTCGCTTCCACGAACCGCATAAGTCCTGCTTTAGAGCATGGTACAGGTACTGGCCATTGGAACGTGCGCAAAGGGGTTAATTAAGGCTTTAATTGGTCCCAAAATGGTTTCCTACACTAATGATGTTTTCGATCATCGAACCGTAAGCTTGCTTCGTATCAAATGACTTCATTGCGGACACAGATCATACTGATTGCAATAACTATATATCGACGGTAATAAAGTCAATCATTAGCGGGCAATAGTCGTAAATATAGATTTAATTTGATAAAACATTATGTCTTGATTAGATTGGTAAGTTAGGACAGTTTGTTGTAGAAATTATCATCAGACAGCTGTAGGAATTATCATCCCTCTCCTGATATCGAAATAAATCTTCTTTTTAAGGTTATAAAATGTGTTAGTCACAGTTTTATAGTTTTAGTCACATTCCTTTATTTAGATTTATTATAGACCGCCTTTAAATTAATTAGGTACACTATTAAAGATAGTGTATCTTACAATTAAAGAATGACGTAAATGGATAAGCATTAAGCATGCTTATTAGCATTGGTTATAAAGCGGAAGCAATATAATATATTAAATAACCAGCATTAATCAATCAAGCTTTTCGAATGGCCAGTACTTATGCAAATATCTACACGATTAGACAGATAAGGAGATTGCGCTTCTTGATGTATTACGAGACCTTATACCGCAATATTTTTCACAATTATTATTGGTTTTATCCAACTTCAATAGGGGGAGGTTATCAATTCGACCATAACATGTTGTTTTTTTTGTTTATTTGTTTCGCGAAATCTCTCGCAATTGGAGACCAATTCCATAAAATATTTGTTGTATAGTTGTGACTAGTTGTGAGCAATAGATCAGACTTTATCCCATATAAATTAAATTAAAGTCGAGATTACAATTTATGCGTAATCAACTATCCGATAGTGTATTCGGTTCTATTACAAAAAAGTAACGAAATTTTATATGGCCCTTAACTTAATACATTCGCTATCAATTTAACGATAGTAGGTGTTTATTTTTGCTAAACAGTCTTAACATTATAAATACTTAAGCTTGATTTAGTCATACGAAAGAGGCAATGCCTACTCACCATACACCTATTAGGGGTGACGCGTACATCTATATGCCTACCTATAGGTAGATAGTAGTTCATTATAAGAAGTATGTATGCTTCTCAGATAATGGTACCTATGTTAAGGTAGTAAATAGTAGTTAATAAAATGTTATGGCGTTTCTGCTCATTCAACTTAGTATACCATTCCTCGTTAAGAAATTTCTTTGGTATTCCAGTTTTGACTGAATTGCTAGATACTATTTCCTGCCGTTCCTGTTTCGTTTTTGGTGCTTTCCGGCAATGTACTGTTAACCGAAATTAGAATCGACTAATATGTCGCGTCACTATTACCGGATAAACTGACAACACTGGAGAGTAATGTGTAATGGCGGCGCGTGCGATGCTCGTTGTAGTAGTCTCTTGCAGTGTTGTTATGGATATCCATATCCGTAACCGAAACTATCGGATATCCGAAATAAAAAAATATCCGTAACCGTAACCGAATCTGAAATAAAAGTTTCGGATAGTTTCGGATAGGGCGGAGTCTAATTAAATACTACACTCGCACGAATTAACTGTGCAACCCGCTAGAATGCGACATCTCTCCCGCTACCTAATGACGTCACAGCGCGAGGTGCACACTTGCACAGCTATTCGTACTTACAGTTCCTTAAAAAATTAATATCCGTAACCGAAACTATCGGATAATCCGAAATAATTTAATATCCATAACCGTAACCAAAACCGATATTATATTTTACCAATATCCATATCCGTATCCGGATCCGAAATTATATATCCATAACATCCCTCTCTTGCATTATATAAATTAATAATAAGCATTATGGCGTCGCTGGCCTTTAAAAGTATTGTAATTGTAACGTTGTATCCATTCTTATGATAATATATTGTAAAGTTTAAAGCATCAGTGGTTTTTCTTTTAACAGTACTAAATAATTTAGTTTTCTTGCTACAAGACAAGAATAATTGCACTTCTTTAAACGAAAAGCTGAAACGTCTAATTTCAGTAAACTTGCATTTTATGCATGGCTTACAGACTGAGTTCAGCTGAAATTAACACGGAGCGACGGCCAATCTGACCACCACAACCTATTTACAAGATAAGTGCGATAGGACTAGTTGTCAAAGTTGGAATGACTTAACCATTGTCAATGATCACATATGATAGTCGGGACTAAAGTCTAAAAGGCCAGAATGAGCCCATCGTGCTCAGCGTGGGCTAATCTTTAGAATAGCAAAAGGTGCGGCTCTTCTTTACCAAGATTCCAATCGTTATAATATTCTTTGTGTTACGTTTTTGCAGTTATTGCAAGTTTATTCACTCTATTCTATCACTCGGCTAGGAAAAGTTCAGCAATACCGTCCTTTGTTTATACGTGTATCTTAATTACAACACATTGATTTTCCATACTGAAGTTATTAATAGTTAGGCAATAATAACAAGGTATGGAAATATTATACATACCTAATCTATAAATATATAGGGCTCATTAATTTAAACCGACCAGTATTAAAAAAAACTAAACTATTGGATCTCTACCCTATCAATGAAAAAATAATCTGAATCTTTAAAACCTGTCTACAACTGCCGTAGATATTACGTAACACACCTAAATATAGTAAACAAAAAAAACATAGGTATAGAGGCATTGGGAACTTCCTCTTCTTGAAGTCGCTTGAAAGGCGCAACCACAGAACGCACGTAATATCAAATATTATTTCTTTATAATTGGTAAAGTAGTAAGCCTTTTATATGTAGTAACTTTCAAGACATGTATTCATAATGTTGTTTGTTCGTGAACGGCGCAAATGTTTGTTAAAGAGATCGACTTGCGACAGCTTATGGCTGCTTCAGATTAAATGATTAAACTATTCAGGCGTCCAGAAGAAATCCACATGAGTTAACTGGATACAAAGTACATTGTTATAAAGTTTATCAGGAAACGACACCAAAAAAAATATTTGTTTTGGGTAGGTTTATAGCAGGTAGTAGGTTAATAGGACAGGATAAATTTTGCCTGTACAGCTAGCTCCTAATACATGACCTGTTTCAGCAAACGCTTTATTAAATTAGTTAGGTACTTTCTTAAAAAAAATATTAGTTATTTCTTACAATTTTCAAGGAAGTTTTTGTATCGTGGAATAATTCGTTTCTTTTTTTTATCCGTTTGAGCGCCGCCGATGTTCACGGAGATTTTGATTTCCCTATGGATGTTTGAGCCGTCGACTCCCTTATTACCATATAATAGTTTTTTCTACATTGAATTAGGTATGATATGAAATAGAATGGAATATATTACAATATAATGTTCAAGTATTTCTGCAGTTAGTACTAACACTAAGACTATGAGGTCTTAAATAGACCAAATAGTTATTTTATGATAATTCTCGCGACAATATTAATTGTAGACAAATTGAGAACCAGGAAAAATCTAAAGTTATAAAGTAACGAAAGAAGAAGGAAATAATAATCTTTCGTAAACTATGAAATTTATGAGAACAAACCAGACATCACACACAATATTGTATCTAAAATGTCATACCAAACACGTAGAAACAATATATTTACAATATGCAAAACGCAAATATGTAATCCATAATTGTGTAATCATAATAAACATGGCATGGCATAGCATATTGCAACGTTTTGACCCGTAACTATGAGGTGGTTAATGCTTAACCCCAACGAAAATAGCTCGTTAGCCACGCTCTACCACCTTATTAAATTGTTAATAAACGTAAATTCTAAATTAATAGACAAATATAGCTTACCTGGCTTTACTTGTATAGCTACACTCACCATACAAGTAACTAAGTTTAGTGTTGCTTCTTCCTTTTTTTATAGCAACGTAGGTCCACAGAAGAATTAATAGAATAACAGTTATGTTGACAAATAATTAATTATGCAGTTCTTCTTATCGTGACGATCAATGACAGTTAAATTTTTCTAGACCAGTATTCAGCCACGCACACGGCGTTGTCCGTCGCCTCATACAGGTCCTTGCGTGTGCAGGTGGCAGGGCGCGCTGGGCAACTCATCGTTTGGGGGAGGATGCCACACTCACATGGCTCACACCTGAGGAGCACACCTGCTGTAACCCCACCGGCACATATTTTACCATATATATTATACATATTATACCGGCTGACTTGGGTCCGGAGTCTATTCAAAGACTTCCACGTCGGCCATGGTAAACTGTGGCCGGGAGGAATTATGCACTATTGTTTAAAGACTCATTCTCGTATCAGCAAAATTACAAATTGTTACAAAACAATCCGTGTGTCTTGATTTAAATGCCGTATATATTCAAATACTTTTATTGTACACAGGTAATTATAGACAACGCTTACAACATCCCTGACTTGGACTCTCCAGTGCGCATGGTGAACCCTTCGACAGAGGTACTTATAGCCCTGTCCCCTGAAAGGACGTATACCACGTCGGGAATCAAATCCGTCAGTCCAGATCAGAGACAATGCTACTATAGCGATGAGGTAAGGGAAAATTACAACACTCATAATGTTGTGAAGATTTCGTTTAAATTTGTTCATACTTTCTATAGCTGTGCTCACTTACATAAGTAGATGTAGACTATTGAATCATATTTCGCAACGGAATAATGACGTCGTAATACCCTAATATATGTCATAATTTAAAACAATAAATGTTATAAATACTCGTTTTTATTATACAAGTAGTAAAAATCCAGCAAGATTAAAAAAAACCCCTAAATAACAAAAGATTACAACAAATACTACTCACACAGGTGGTTTTTAGATTATCTTGTCTGTAGATTGATCAATTAAAACAATAAGCTTACGACGATTAATTAAACGCACTATATTATTGACGCACACACGGCTGATACGGGAACCTTGATAATTTACCTATCTCCTACAAAATCGGCAAAGCATACAATAACCTGATGCCGCAATGTCGCGATAATATTAATTATTGACGCATTTTGTTTCTTTTAGATATACGGAGCTAATGACGCCAATCGCTTCGAAAGAATTATGTGTTTGTTTCTCTCTTTCTGATAATTAAACAAGCCATCAATTATGCCTTGAATATACTCGGTGTTACCGTAAAATAAATATGTGTTTTATTAACAAAACAAAAATAGTGTCTGACTGTCAGTTTCTGCGTTGCTGTGATTTTTCCTTTCATATTGTTAAATAAATAGAGGCTGCAACAGTATGGTCACTGGTTAACGTTAGAAATGGTGAAACTTACGTAGATGCGTTACTTTAGGTCACGGTTCTACTCGCTTTCATGACGGTTATAAAAAACAGCCTTTGTGGTTTTGAAACCCATTTCTTGTCCATTTTCATTAAATCTTTATAGGCATTTCACCTTGTAAACGTGACAAACAAACGTACACTTACCTTCGCATTGATTGTATAGGATAATAAAAAAATGAATTTATTTGGAAATTATTAAAATTACTACTGTTTTCCTATAAACAAGTTCTTATAATTTAAAAGGCCATTTTTTATATATTTTTTCAGATACAAATTAGTAGATTTCGCCAATATTCGTTCCATAACTGCATGGCGTATCAAAAGATTGAATTCCTAAAGAGGGGTTGTAATTGTATTCCTATATCATATCCTAAAGAAGGTAATTATTCATTAATAATATTTTATACTAGCTGTGCCTGCGACTTCGTTCGCGTGGATGACGAAACTTATCAATGAGTTTTTAACCGCAAAATTAAGGGCCCAGCATAATAAAGAATCATTATACCAAGTTTCATCGTAATCGAAACGGCAGTTTTTGCGTGATACCTGAACAAACAGACAGACAGACAGACAAAAATTATTTTTTTCACACTTTTGGTTTCGGTCTCGGTCTAGTAACACCCCCTTCAATTTTTTTTTATATTTTCAATGTACAGAATTTTTCCTTCTACAGATTTATTATAAGTATGAGTATGACGACCTCCGTGGTCGAGTGGCGTTCGCACCGGTTTCAAGGTGTCGCTAGCTCTGAGGTCCCGAGTTCGATCCCCGGTCGGGTCAATGTAGAAATCAACTTTCCTACATTGTCTCGGGTCTGGGTGTTTGTGGTACCTTCGTTGTTTCTGAATTCCATAACACAAGTGCTTTAGCTACTTACTTTGGGTTCAGAGCAATGTATGTGATGTTGTCCGCATTTATTTATTTATTTATTTATTATTTATATAAGTATAGATTGTTTCATTGTTAAAGGGCCAACACGTACGAGTATACCTAATGCACTTGAGAACAGTGGTAAACTTTTATGTTAATCAAGTCTTTATGTCAAAGCAGTAAGGTTTATTTTTGAACAGTACAATGTGAGCGAGTTCTGAGTGCCTAGTTTCTTCAGGGAATTCATACTACACGTATATTCAATTATATTGTACTTTAAAAACAAACTGCCATCCAAGCTTATAATTGTAATGTATGTTTAGAACTAATTACATATTTATCACTAGCTGTGCCTGCGACTTCGTTCGCGTGGATGACGAAACTTATCAATGAGTTTTTAACCGCAAAATTAAGTTTGTTTTTTTTTGTTTATACTTTTCCGGGATAAAAACTACCCAGTGTGGTGCCCAGGATAATAAAAAATAATTATACCAAGTTTCATCGTTATCGAACCGGTAGTTTTTGCGTGATACCTAAACAAACAGACAGACAGACAGACAAAATATTTTTTTTCACCTGTTTTGGGTTCGGTGTCGGTCTAGTAACACCCCCCGCCATTATTTTTTTTGATATTTTCAATGTACAGAATTTTCACTTCTACAGATTTATTATAAGTATATAGATTGCGACTCGCTGTGTAACAAGGGTAGGTAATAATTTGCAAGGCGGAGAAAAACGGTCCAACAAGGACAGGCAAATTCTCAACTGTGGGTAGTTTGGGGCTACAATGATGATAAAAGAAGACACATATGTATTCTCCATATGTATACAATTATAAACATAACATACCATCACGCCTGTATCCCCGAAGGGTTAGGCAGAGGTGTACCAATGTACACCCACAGTTCGCCGGTATGTTTAGGTCCCATGTAATAAGGGGCGAGCCTATTGCCACCGGGGCTATTGTAACCGGGCACAAATCCAAACTCCGACCTGCTACTGAGAATTTCATAGAAAAACCCAATAACACCTTGGTCGACTTGGCAATCGAACCCAAGGCCTCTAGCGTAGCAGTCGCGCTTAGCACCACTAGGCCAACGAGGCAGTTTAGAGTTCTGCATGTGTATACAATTATACACATGCAGAACTCTAAATCACATAATTCAATCTTACTATAGTTCAATACTTGAGTGAGAATAAAGATTTTGTGTTTTTATTCTCACTCTGTACACAGCTATACACAATTTATAAAAAAAAGTGAGAGAAAGTGATCGAATCTTATTGTACTTTGAGAGCCGAAATTCAATAATTCTAATTATAATCGAAAAAAAAAATACGCTCTGGCTGTCCGACAACTACAATATAATTATAAATGATCTATTATTTTTCAGATGCTTTCAGGACGTGCAATTTCAATGATTTAGATTGTATAGAAAATGTATTATGTAAGTACCTACATACCCGTGCAAATCAAAACGTATATTTATTTACTGGTCTGACCGCCATACTCAAAGAAGTTAGAATAACGATCCATGAATTAGGTTAAAACACAATAAATATACACTTTTGAGGGGCTCGTGGCTAAGTGTACGGTTTGACCGATAATACAGGTTAAGCCGCGCACGCCGCGGTTGGTCCGTGGATGGGTGACCATTTATAACATACCGAGACCCCTCCGTGTTTCGGAAAGCACGTTAAGCCGTTAGTAGGTCCCGACTGTCATACGTAGGTACATCTTTGGCAGTCGTTAAGTCAATTCTGACAACCAGTCTTACTATGGGATACTGTGTTCCCCAGTAAAATGGGTTGTGAAGGTCAGATAGGCAGTCGCTCCATCTAAAATACGGTATTTAGCTGAATCCGGTAAGACTGGTAGCCGACCCCAACATAGCTTGGAAAAAAGGCTAGGCAGATGATGACAATAAATAGACACTTTATTTTGAAAACACTGTATAGGCACCAACATTTTCTTTATCGATTTTTTATACTAAATTATTGTTTAATCTCTATTCGAAGTATCGTAAATACGTACTGTATCTTTGTCTACCGTACAAGGCTTTTATATATCCATTGGAAAATAGCGATACTACAGTATCTACTATACTATACTATACTATAGTATCTAGTATCTCTATAAAGTATCCGAGAACATTACTGAGTAAATTTTGGTCAATAACTGAAGTTACTTTTCATGAGAGACTTAGAGAACAGTTGACGTTCTGTCATTGTCGTACAAATCCTCTGGAAGACATAGGATACAAATATACATTTAGGCATCTTGTAAGTTTACTCTATGTCGAACTAAACTAAACAGTACTCAGAAAATTATTAATTAATTAAATTAATTACAGATGAAGAAGAAACCATCAATAACTCAAGCAGGAATAGTAACATCCTACAATGTTTGCCGGAGTGTGAACACTATGACTACCCATTGGAAGTGGCCCTGGGTAGACTGGCGGAAAATGTCTTTGTCAATGGACTTCCTTTCTTGTAAGTGGCCGGTACTATTTGTATTGAAATATTAATCAAATTGAATTCAAGAAGATTTATTAACGTTTAGGAATCGTTTACATAATTTCCGACGGTTTTCTTTACATTATAGAAGAATAAATGGAATTTTGTCATGAGCCAAACAAATTGTCTTTATAACTTTTAAACTATCGCGCTGCATGTTTGTTTATAGTAATATTATGGAACGGGGATTAGTGTGTATGAACATGCTTAAATACCTTTAGGGCTTGACGTTTCGACCGGGTTACACAGGCCGTGGTCGCAAGCAGACTAAGAGCAGCTTAGAGTCTGCTTGCGACCACGGGCGAAACGTCATGCCCTAAAGGTATTTTAGCATGTAGGTACGCGCTAATCCCCGTTCTATAATATTACTATAAATTGTCTTTTTTTTGGATATGAAAATTTATCATTCCTTTCTACACCTTTAATTGAAAAATATACTACGTAGTAAATAATATTAGTTGTAATTTTGAGCATTGTGAAACTGTTCAAAATCTCTTAAAAGATGCATTTTATTTTAATGGTACTGTTTTGAGACTTGACTGTACAATGTTTAATTTCGTTGAATCAAAGTATAAGTGTTCCTGTTTTATTACAGCCTTGACGTCAATTTAAAGAATCGCTCTCTATTGAATGTGTTCTTCAACGACTTGGTATCTACCAGATATAGACGTGATGTTTATTTGAATTGGCAAAATATTCTAGGTGAGTATTCAGGAGGCGATGAAAGAATTATTTTACAACATGACTCATTAACATTATCAACTCCATATATTTTCCAAGTGATTTCATTGGGGAATTAAAGTGGCTGTTACTGCACCATATTTCTGTTTAACTATAGTCCAGCCGCTGTTAGAATATAATATAATACATTGAATAATATAACACGGTTTTTTTTTCCTTCATACAAATCAAGATCAACTGACATGTGTCAGGAACGCACTCTCTCAGCGGCCGAAATATAGTATTAAGCGCGTGCTAACCCGGTTTCTGAAACAATAATTAACACAAGAATTTGTCAATCACCTGTCAAACCACATATTAGGCACAGTGATTGGTTGTTAGTCTTTTGATCGACCAATCCAGTTGATTTAATGATAGATTTAATTGATCAGGTTTTCAGAAACGGGAAGAAAGTCTGCACCCGTCGTTAAACAGTAAGGTCTATGTTTATGATGTAACGATTGGAAAAATAACCGTTTGTTACCCATTTCATCCTTCAGAATCACTTTTGTCTCCTTGGAACTGTTTACTATTACTTACCTTTTTATATTAGGTAAAGTATTTATTTCGGAGTGTTAGTATACTCGTTAAGTCTCTTGTGGTATAATCAATGTTACAGTTATAGGGAAAATCGTAGCTATGTCGGTTTTCCCAATTAGAGTAGCATAAGGAGAAGATGGTTAAACAGTTGAATAACGGTATATCTTATATATAAAATCTCGTGTCACAATGTTAGTTACCATACTCCTCCGAAACGGCTTGACCGGGTTTTATGAAATTTTATATGCATATTCAGTAGGTCTGAGAATCGGCTACTATCTATTTTTTATACCCCTAAGTGGTAGTAGGTAGGTAGTAGGCAGGTAGGTAGTAGGCAGGTGCTAGGTAGAAAAAATTGCATTGCAACGCTTGCCGGGTACAGCTAGTAAGTTTATAAGGAAGGACAGACGGACTCAAATAGTTATGGTAATCGATAAGGCGAGCGATGGGTGATATTTTACTCCCAATAAGACGATATCCGTAGGTGGTTTTTCCAACTAGATATAGACCTTGAATTCAACTGCAACACAAATTATGTCAACTAGTTCTAAGCATCTCTTGTTGCTAGTACTGAATTTCAGAAGTCACACTGAAATGAGGACATTTGAGCTGGAAAAACAAAGCATTTCGTTCCTACAAAATAATGCACTTTTACATTCTCGAAGATATTTTACAAACTAAATCCATTCATCTAGCGATTAATTCGTTTTCGCTCATCAAGATCCTATTTTAAAATAAAAGGGATTTCCGTTCATATGAAATAGCAATATTACAGGGGTGGAGGAAATCACAAACGTTTCAAGGAAAACCTATTATTATTGTCTTTTGTTAATATTGTACCAATTTAGTTAAAGATTTTCTCTGTGACTTATTTAGCAACGAAATTCTAGGAAATATCTTTCATAGAACCAAAACATAGATAGGCGTTTGTATAATAATATATATATTAATAATAATATTTCGGGACATCCCACACACGGTTATCTGATCCCAAGCTAAGCAGAGCTTGTGTTATGGTAACCAGACAACTAATAAACATACTTATATATTTCTAAATACATACATATTAATAATAATAATAATTTATTATTATTGTTATCGTCATGTTGTCATCGTCACCCATCCCCGGATGAATCTTTGCAAGCGCGACTTTACCTTTATAATGTAATCATAATCATTTTATTATTGTAAAACAGGTAGGCAACAAAAATACAGATCTTACAAATAGGTTTACAGAGCGCTATGTTTTGTCTATTGTGAGACATACAAATATTAAAGTAGTGGAATTTAAACAAAAAACAACAAAGTTAAATACAAAATTACACAATATTGGAAAAATTATAACATTAATATAACAAAAAATTAAAATTAAACAATATTTAAGAACATGGAATATTACTAGTACAACATTTTAAATTTAACAATATTTGGGAAATTATAAGATTATTTAGAAAATGTTCAACTGTGTAGTAACATTTATCAACAAAAATTTTGTGCATAGTTTTCTTGAACTTATGAATGTATCGAACTATTACTGAATAATATTTAATAAAGTTCAGGTAGGGAAAACTTTTTGACAAAGATTTGACTAACTTATATAAGACTAGCACATTATGATTCAGCATCAAATAAAGTAGATTTTATTTTAATCTCTCATAACGCACACAGTATCGTATGACAATAATTAATTAGTCTTATGTTAGTCATAAGAAACAGATAGTACCTAATCTATTGTTTATCCCTAAATCACTTTTATGAACAATTGGTATTTATTGATTTATACTCTATAGATTTGTGAACCGAAAAATATTAGTCAATTTTATAATTAATTTACTTTTAGTAATTCTAAGGGTGACTGCGGTCAAAATTAATAACACAAACATCCAGCGTCGTTTAACGTAGGTATTTGAATTATAACCATCTGTATTTTGCAATACCAGAGCTATAAAAAGTTCTACAGAAATACCGGTCATATTCGAAATACAGCTTCAACTTCAAATAAACAACTGACATAAGACATTTTAAATAAGGCCGGATATTTCTGTAGCTAGCAGAAAAAGGAATTAAGGATAATATTGAGCTATAAAAACAAGCGCTTTATATTTTTACTTTCAGCTGTCTGTCTGTACGACTGATATCAATAAACTGGCAACGATTATCAATAATTTTAATATACTTATTACATTTTCAGCTGCGTTCGGCGGTCTGCTGAGCCTCATGCTTGGCTTCACCGTAATCTCCGGCTTCGACCTGGCTCTATTCTTTACAGTCCGCGTCGTGTACGAATCTATAAAGACCAGCATCCAACAAAAAATAACCCCTAAAAAAATACACGTTAAGGAATACCACAAAAACACTAGCTGGAAGGGCCAGCCTTTTGGTCCAAAAGACAACAAAGAAAAATCTGTAGATAAAATTATAAGTGGTTCATATGAATACCACAAGTATTAGTAGTATAAAGTATCCTTTGTTCACTTGTGCGAAGAAAACATGTAGTTTTATTAAGCACGAAATGTATTCTAGCGTAGAAACTTGTTTGAGCGAGCTATTCACTGTCAGGATTGCGGTTTTGTTTAACATAATAATAATTATGAGAAAGGTTTAATTTTAAGCTGAATAGTGTTTTAAAAATAGCCAGTAATAACGTTCCAACTGTAAGGATTCCTGCCAATTAGAAGGTTTGCAAAGTTAAATAGCTTGAAAGTTAGTTACTTAGGTAAATAACTCTTTAGTATTTATTAAACTTCATTAATTGAATCCACGAACTATCAGGAATCTCTTACGAATTTAAATATGTTTTTTGCAGTCCTAACTGTCAAAAAGAGTTTTTATCTGCTTGCGTTTTTTTTTTTAGAATTGTATGTAGGTAGGTATTTACTGGATAAACGATTAATTGTCAATCTTGGTGAAATTTAAGTCCTTCCTTTTGGTCTTCTTGAGAAAAGTTCCAATTTGAGTTCCAAGAATAATTTGTTTAGGTGAAATCCAATACATTTGAATTGAAATCAAAGAGAGTTCAATCTTGACCTGTAATTAGATCAAACTGTGTGTCTTAAGCATTTAATCGTTTTCTGTAAAGTCTTAGTGAAAGAATTATTTTATCAATGTGCAGCTTAAATAAAAAGATAAAAACCAAGGATCTGTGTTATTTTACTTACCTACCCCACACCGCTCAAGATAAGATGATGTTTAAAGGTAAACTTTTTGTTATAAGTACTTACAATTATATTACACCGGGAATTCTTGTCATAGTACAATTGACGAGAAAAACGAAGAAAATGCAAAAAAAACAGTCGAACATAAAACAACCTCCTTTTATGAAGACGGTTAAAACTGTTTGTTTACTCAACGAAATTTTATTAAAACTAACCAAAGGGCAAATCAATTAACTACTTATATATTACGTGATCAACTGTTTGGGTTTTCACACGTTACTAATGACACTAGCAATAAACATAATTATATCAATAACGCACTTATCCGAAAATGTTCAAGTATTACATTATTGTGGATTATCTAAGAATGTTGATACAAAAACGAGCAAATATTAGTTTATTCATTTTAATTTCCTGTATTTGAGTAAGATTTACTGATTTTTAAACTTTAAGAGAGATGGTGTGAGTTCGGCCTTCCCGACCAGACGATGCAACACCTGCTAGAGTGCCCAAAGTGTCCGGAAACCTGCGCTTTGAAAGATCTTATGCTCGCCAATGATGCTGCAGTTAAAGTGGCCAACTACAGGGCGCACTGTATTTAACATTGAATCGAAAAGAAGAAGAAGAGATGGTTGAATGTCGATTTAACTGTTCACAAAGTATTAATTATTGTTGCGTATTACTTTTATGAATAATGAAGACTTCATTAGTTAGGTTTTGAATGATAAATACATTAAATATTTGAAATGAAAGTGATTATTAGATTTTAGTAAAAGAAAAAATATTCCTTTAATATTTCGGTTTAGATATGTATTATCGTTTCCTACTTCTGAACAAAGGACACAACAGCCAACAATATTTACGCCCGAGCTGATTTCTCTGATCAATCTTTTCCTTGTTATCAAAATAAAATATAATTATTATGTCTACAATATCTTTAAATAATCTCAAACATCTTCCGTTTATGATTAAATCCTAATCATTTTCTAATAATCTCTAATAACCACATACTTCAAAGTGTGAGCGATTGATTCATCGTGGTGAGTCAAGGCGCCAACATGATGTATCAGAAAAGCCAACAAAAATATTCATGAATGCAGTCCCCGTAAACTATTACGTCACTGGTATTTATTAAGTATCTATTATGTATAGATTTATTTATAGAAATTTAAATTATAATATTGGCGCCGCCGAGGCCTTCCCAGGAAAAGGTGGCGAGACGACTTGGACATTTGACACCTTAAGAACTGGTTGATTTTGCACGAGACAAGGACCAATGGAAGGACTTGGGGGAGGTCTTTGCCCAGCAATGGGACAGTATAGGCAAAGAAGAAAAATATATAATAAATTATGGTTTTTGTATGGGAATGTTTACCCCAAAGTACGGAACGATCAGTACGCTGTCCCCACTCCGCTCAGACACAAATTCTACACGTGTCCAAGTATTTATCTAAAAATAACTACTCCTAATTGGCTCTTTTATGAACAACTTTATTCTTTGGGGAACAAAAGCATAGCTTTATTAATAACTATTATAGTACAAATCTAACGACCCATTATCATATTCTAAAGTGGTTAGCCAAACTAACAACCGTGAATTGCAACACTGTATTATTGAGTAGCATCGCGTTTTCCCAGGTTATATAAAAGAATAAGACGTCTAGGATTCTGGTTATCGTTTGGGAATATGTTTATTTTCTAAATAATCTAAAATGTTTGAAAATCATACCACTTACCTTCTAGTTGCTATGAGGTGTAGCCACATAAATATGTTACACTCTTTGTTTGTTAATGTTCATTGAAACATTCAAACCGTCTCTATCGGTTTGCTTATAAAAATAAATCACTTCGGAAATCGTCTAAAATTATAAACAGGAAGTTAATTCGATTGGAAGAGGTTCATGACTCAATGTATATTCTGTTGAGAATTTTCTTAGAATCCGACGTGCTCTGTAAAAAGCTTTGTGTACTGTTTGTTGAAAAAGTTCTGATGCTGAAACTAATTTAGATCATTTTCACATTGGTGCAACAGTTTTGATGAGACTGATTCCTATGTACGTACTTCAATCTGTAATGTACCTAGACTTTTTGGGACAACGGGATATATTTGGAAAAAAAAGGTACTGGTTTTCAGCTCTTCAAAATAGTTTCAAACTAAACAACTCAATATTTTTATCGAAGTAAATTGCAACGCGTGTTCTTAGTACCCATTGCGTTTCTTGATTTGCTGTTTGCGTTGACGTTCGACCGTAGGTACTTAAACCTAATCAATTGATTGCTCTCTCTTAATCAATGACTTATGTAGGTTTCAATGTTGGTCCTTGACAGGTTGAGGTTAGGCGTCATGAGTTATAGACTATAATCTGTCTCTGTGAAAAATTTCATACAAATTCTTTCAGCCGTTCTGGTGTGATTGAGTAACGAAGATCCATCAATTAAAAGTAAGATAAGGACACAATGGGGCAGCTTACAGTGTTAACTTGAAAAACAAGATTTGTAACAACTACGTGCAAGTGATATTGTTCCTATGAAATAAAAACAGATTCATGGCAAGTGATTTCGAATTTCTAAAAATATCACCAAGAATATATTTCTTCCAATAGACAATTGATAAAATAATATAGTAAATTTTGCGCATCCTTAGTCATCACAACTTATGTACGAACCAAGACACTGGTTGAAGAAAGACTACTGTTATAGAAGTGATGGGGGCTACCGCGAGTTGAAACTCCACTAAGGTCGCTGACCTTGCATCAGATCACCTGGTGCGTAGTCAACCCGAGCATCGGCTTTCACTGCTTTATCGGTCCGTTGGCGAAACCATAAAGGCCTTCAGCCGGAGCAATAGAAAAACTAACTACAACTTACAACGAACAGAAGTCCACGTTATGCTCTATGACTTATCAACTAGGGTATAACCCTAGTTTTACAGATTAACACAGCTGGATTGTTTTACTCAGAGCAAGCACTTGATTTAGCAGATAAGCCGTTACATACCTACAATTGAGGAAAATGTAAGAAACCTATCGGCGAGAGATTGCATTCTTGTACACAAACAATGTGCGTGTATTACTGACGTGCAATATAATAATTGAATTCTACTAATCGCTGCGAAGGAGTCTTATCAAATAAGATTATCTACTTAAAAACCTCTGGCATTGATATCTTTCTTTCAGTGTCGTGAGATCCTTGGTGCCTTAGTGGCAACTGTTACACAAATATCGTATTCTTGCAAATTATTATGTTCTTTTAATTTGGTTAACAATTCAACGTTGCCACTTGTTTTGTTGTAAGTCGATCTGAAGTGAGTATTCATTTAGTTTGTGTTGGAGTTTTTATCACTGTATTAACAAATTATTGTGTAGCGATTTCTCTATTAGCGCCTTAGATAAACACGGACTAATAAATAGGCTATCGACTGGTGCTCAACAATAAATATCTACAATGATTGTGTTTATCGTGTATGGCGATCGGCATTGACTTGAACATAGTAGCGTACGGTTACACAATATTTGCACGAATCTTTTTTAAATTCCTTTGTTATATCTAAATTAGAGAACAAATGATTGATATTTATTTATAGAAAATAATTATTTTTCTGGTGTACACTTGTTGTTTTACCATGACTAACTCAAAAATACCATTCAAAATCGCAGAGTTCGCGAATATAGAGTTCAATGAGCAATTTGCAAATGTTAATCTTCAAAAAATACCTCAAATAGCGATAGAAATTACTTACAGTATGTCGATAAACTTCTTAAATTGAATTCAAAGTAACCGAGCGAGTTTGTTAACATTATGAGGTTACCGGCAGCTAGCCACATTTGGTCGTGGTATAACAATAATTACGATAGGTTTCCTTATCTTAATTTATATATTAATCAAATTTGTTATGTATCTATTGTCTGTATTTATTGGGAAAGATAACGATGCATTTATTGGTTTATTTAGTTCAAGTCAGTGGATACTGTGCCATAAATTTCGTATTTGTATTATTTTTGAATAGTAGTTTATTTATTTTTTTAAGTGTTTAGAGAAAATGTAATGGTTTCCGTATGTTTATGAGTGAAATGATTTTCCAGTTCCATAAGTTTGGAACGGTCGCACGAAGAAGGATGACCATGACACGCGGTATTCTGACCACCGTCCTCTGGGCACTACTTCTGGCTGCCACCATATCATACACCACGGCAAACGAGGATTTCAGTAAGTTTTACCACTTTAATTCCTCACAAAATCCGGATTTTTTCCATCGAAATTTTGGGTGTACGAGTGCATTAAAGAGAAACAAATGCATATTATATGCTTTATTATTAGTAGCATTACATCCAGAGCAATTTGTCAGTTAACTAAGAGAGTTCGTGCCTGTGAGTTATGAATTAACTACCTGTTGGCAATTGTTCTATTGTGAATAACAAAGTAATTTAGTGATCATTTCGCGTTTGAATTCCGTAGGAAAGACGTTTGGGTAAAAATTACGGTATATTTTATACAAAATTTAGTTTCAATACGTACACAGCGTTTTTCACGAAATAAAATACAAATATCGATCATTTGGTAGACTGGCTTGTTGGTTGAATGCAGTTGCGTGATTAGAGCTAATAATTATAGGTACCTACAAATTACACTAATGCAGATGTGTTTAGGTTTACCTGTATATTTTTTATAAATAAATAAAAATCCTAAAACAAACAATGTTTTCGTTTCAGACGACACAGACGAAGACCGTTCAGACGTATCTGTACATCCTATCAATAGGAATGGCAAAATCTTGTTTGTGGATGATGAGTTGATGAGGAAGCTGGACGAGGAGCACAGCACTTGGCACTGGACCCCATGGTTGAGGACCAGGCTGGAGGTCACCGATGGTATAGCTCGTGAGATGCAGTGTCTCGCAAGAGATTCCATCGACAGTTTCCCTGATGGATTGTTTGATGGTAATACATCTAATTATCATGATTACAAATTAATTTCCTCCTATATATTACAGTGGTTTTTACAATAATGAGTCATAGCATAATTGGGTTTTTAGTTCGATTGCGTATAAGATCACAACTGATAGACATCAATGGCAAAAGGGATAAATCACAGAACTGTGTGCACCAAAAAATATGGAATTAGGAGAAGTGAATAACGATGATTTTTTTTATAATTACAGATGAACAATTAAGGCAGGGCGCTTTCATATTGTATGCCATGTTTGGTATTTATGCGTTCACTCTGCTCGCCGTTGTTTGCAATGACTATTTCATCCCATGCGTCGAAATGATTTGCGAAGATTTAAAGATTCCTCAGGTATGTTTTCTCCATATATTTTTTTCTCTTTTTAAGGCGATGACTGAACACACTTCTAACATGTTAATATGTTTTTGCAGAATGTCGCGGCAGCTACCTTCATGTCAGTGGCCACTTCATGCCCAGAGTTTTTCGTGAACGTTATTTCTACTTTCCTGACCGAGTCTGATATGGGTATCGGCACTATTGTTGGCTCAGCTATCTTTAATGCTCTTGGTGTTGCTGCAATCGGATCTCTCGCTGCTATTACGGTATTTATGCACACAAAGCTGTCTATATTACCTTATTGAACAATATTGTGATGAAAATAGTGTCTGATGTCTTTTGTTTTTTACAGCCCATCAAAATAGAATCACGTCCCGTGACTCGAGATGTGGTCATCTACATGATAAACGTCGGTGTGCTTGTAGCCTTCGTGTGGGATGGACAGATTGACTGGTACGAGGCTCTCGTGTTGGGCATCCTCTACATCTTATACTTCATCATTATGTTCAACAGTATGAGAGCATTCGCGTTATACGACAAATGCGTCGCGAAATACTTCAAGAAGAACAACTCGTTGGACAGTACGTAATAACATAATATGTTTACTTTATTTTTGTTTACATTGAAAATTTTGTTTACACATTTTTTTCAGTTTCAGAACTCAATGTTGTGGAAAGTTCAAAGTCGGTTGAAGAAGGAATTGACAACAAAGGATTTACTGATGTTAACTCTAGCAATCCTGAGAAAGTTTCGGTGGTTGATAAAGGTAAAACATAATGTTTTAATTTTTTGATCATCCTGAATTCCACAAGTTATATATAAATAGGGAATTTATTTACTAATCTGTTTAAAATCTTTCAGTTGATGAAGAAGAAGACAAACCAAAGAAGAGCCTGTTCAGATTCCCCATGGAAAAGTCCTGGTCCTACAAAATATGGTGGCTGTACGTTTGGCCCGTGAAACTTGTCCTGGGCTTAACCATTCCTTCACCTACAATGTACAAGAGGATTTACCCGCTTTCCTTCATCATGTGCATCGTCTGGATCGGCGCTAATTCTTACGTCGTGTCCTGGAGCATGACTGTTATTGGTAAGTCATTTTTTTATTTATAAATTATTTATGAAATGTACACTCAGGCTAGATGGAAGAATTAAAACATCTTTAAGTTAATTTTCAAACTTCTTAAGCGTTAGCCTGACTTTTCATTTTTTTTTGCGTAATTTTGCTGTTATTAATGTTTACCGTGCTAATAAATTAACTACATAATATTATAAGGTAGATATAATTGAAACCCTGACCTAATATTAAGTAACTTATTGCGGTATAGAATACTTGATTTAATCAGTTCGGTACAGCATAAAATAATGTCAAAAGAATTTTTACATATGGAGTGCATCAATAATTATAGTTTTTTTCCTGTTTGGTCGTCTTGGAAAACTCATTGTACCAGAAACATGTATGTATAGCAATCCTTGGTAAGGTTGTCATTTGACCGGATAAACCTGACTGGATTTGATGGCCTCAGACTGTAATACGCACGGGTTTTATTAGTGACCCAACGTATATTTGGGTTAAAAGAAAGCTGGAAATTACCAAGTGTTTTGTTCCAAGATAAAATGTGACATCTTTTATTGAAAGGCCAAAATATAAAACGGATAATTTATAACTTAGATATAACAAGAACTTAGCATTGAAAACGTGTTAATGACATAATTATTGATTACTTACCAAAGTGTAATTAACCTTGAAATCCGAGAACAATAATCCGCGATCGATTTGCAAATTATTGATTGAATGACTTCGTCGTAATTGTGATAATTATTTGCACCCTTGTTGATGTTATTTATGTGCGACGGCTAATTCCTTAAAACAATTGATATATATTTTATCTTTTCTACAGGACACACTTTCTTCATTCCTGAATCGGTTATGGGCATGACTTTCTTGGCGTTTGGAGGATGTTTGCCTGAAGCGTGTTCAGTTTTCATCATGTCGAGGCGAGGTACGTAACTACTCATTCTTAACGTGTGAAATGTACTAGAAGATAGTCTATGTTTTATATGTTTATGCCAAGCACTTCTTTTGCGAATGTCTTTGCAAAGCGAACGTTCTTATTGATGTCATGTCTCACAATTTTAGTAGTTTGTTTATGATAGCTACCTTTGTATAATGGCAGTTATATCAGTGTTGGTGTGTTGTTCAAAATAATAGTTTTATTGCGTTTGTGAAAAATAGACGCTACCTCAGTTTCAAAAATGTCTGTACTAAAAATGACCAATCCGCGAATGGAAAATAGTAGTATTTTTCTTTATGCAAAACAAAATTCACTAAAAACATAAATTATAATACCTATGATATTATTAAATTTTGATGATTTTTCACAGCTTGCGACTTGCCGTGCATACATTAAGCAGTTTAAAATCACTTGCAATAAATATTACCCAATATTATTTGCTTATTCAAAACCTATGGCTGTAGATAATCGGGTTTACTGATTAAATATTTTTATATATCTAGTTGCTTGTGCAAAATAGCCTTTAATAATTTATTCTTCAAAAGATTAAATATTTATTATTTAACAGTTGAGCTTGACTCGTACATAATTTGATAACAGTCTTATAAATATCCTTAAATGTTTATTCTCACATAATTATTTACAGAACAATTTTTATCATATGTAGATAAGTTTATAAAACCTTAAGACGGATTGGTGTGACAATATCAGCTTATGCTGTCATTAAAAGTAATGGGTTTATTGATTAGAGTGCGAAAATTTGAATATCGCATTACAGAACGTTTTGTTCATTTATTCCTCCGAATAATTTGACAATGTTCTCTGATGTGATTAATTAAAAACTGGTCCATAAATAACCAGACCTCTCATAAATACAGCACCGGTCTTCACAATTCTGAAATGATTGGTTTTTTATTAACATGGGTATTTTTCACGGCTCAGTTGACATCAATATAAAATTTTTAACCTTTGTAATATTGTGATCGAGTATGTATAAATAAATACTGGCAAGGCCTTAAAATAATATGCCGAAATTGTTTGTGAATTGCAATATGCGAACGATTCTATTACGCAAAATATATTTTTTGTAAATACGATTGCACAGCGCTTATCTATACATATAATAAATCTGTAGAAAAGTCATTTTTGTACATAGAAGAAATTGAAAAAAAAAATAGCCAGCGTGTTAAAGGATAACTAACAGAACCCATTTCCATCATTTTTTAAATTTTTGTCTGTTTGTCTGTTTGTCTGTTTGTCTGTTTGTCTGTTTGTCTGTTTATATGTTTGTTTGTGCACGCATCACGTAAAATCTACGAATTGAATGCAGACAATGTTTATATACAAAAATTATACACAACTTGAGGTATAACTTAGTTTTTGTTTCATCGAAATCGGTTCACTCTATCAAAAGATATAATTAATTTCGTGAGTTCAAGAAGTAAAATATTACAACACGCAATTCAGTACAGTACTTGCATTACAACTGTCTTTTGCCGGGGGTCAGATTTCATGTTACAGTATCAAACATAAACTACTTAATCGAATGGTGTAAAAAATTGAGAGGTGGTTTTCAAGAAATCGTAGATGGTTGTTAGCTATGTTGAAACATGCTATTGAATCTAGCTGATAAGGGGAGGAGCTTTAAATTTCCAAAATCATTTTCTCAACTGCACACATAAATTGGCATTATTGACAGATCAAAAGATAAACAAGAGGGTAACCATGGCAGACTGAGGTAGCCATAGCAATCTTCAATTTGATTAGAACCTATATTTTAGTGAACTAGCTATCGAGGTAAACAGCTTGGCGGTTGAACGATTGGAAATGAGTGATGTTGCTGCAAGTTCAAATCCGGTTGTTAATGTTTGTATCTTTTTTCATGCGTCCATTTTCTTATTATAAGTTTGAATTTTTTGATACCCAAGTTCAAATCTCAGTAGAGATAACTCTTTTTGTGTTTTACTAACGTATCTTTTTTAAGTAAAAAAATATTTGTAACATTTTGTTGTATTTTTAGTGTAATAAACGACATCTTTAAGTCGTGAATTTTTTCTCAACCGATATATAAACTTACAATTATTTAGTGTTTGTATTTACTAATCTCCGTAGGTAAGTTTGTTCCTCATTGCTGATCATGGAGGAACAAACGTGCATGGCATGTACCGTAAAGTGATTCAGGCGTAAATGTCCTGGCCATTTGCTTGGAAATTTACGCATTCGCTGACTTGAAAACGTAAGCTTCCCCATAGATCACTTTATAGTTGGTTAAAAACTTTAATCCACTTTTAAACTATTTTTCCAACATAATGTGTAATGTTTTCTATTGGTCATCTATATTATATTCCATGGACAAGATCTTTTTGTATTTGTTATTTATTTTCTTTTACCCAAAAACCCAATGTTATTTTTATCACACAATCTTTAGTATGTACCTACTACCTCTTTAATATTCTTTAAAAGGTAGCTTGCTTCTCATGTAGGTTTTTATGCGTACATGATATTTTATTTATGTGTTTAAATTTCATAAAGTTTTTGTACCCTATTACCGGAAGGTTGGGCCAAAACCCTAAATAAAATAAACTTTCTATCGCATTCTCTACATTTTAAAATATATACGTACGGTATTTAAGCCCATCACCTTATGCTGCACCTTACACTTAATAAAGCTAATTGTACAGGATACAGCCTCTGACTTTAATCAGGGTAGAATGAGATTGTCCTTGGACAGCTATTACTTAATCTTTCCAAACAAATAATTTTAAACACAGTTTTGGTAATTCTGCCACTGCGCCTCTCAAACCGTACGTCAACTTTTTGTAACTACCTCCTCTTTCACTTTCATGGGTCTCATGTCAGTCACTGCCTATCTGATATCCACTCTCAATTTAACGGCGTAGTTCAATTTCGAGGTTTCGCACCAAAACCTCGCGTCCTGTAGTCTCACTAGGGACTACGGTACCAACGAGAACTATAGCATAAAAAATGGACTAATTTGTTTTTATGGATTCGGTTTTTGGGTGCCCTTTGCCATTTACTGCCTAGAGCGACAGCTGCTTTCACTTTAACTCAGAGTTGGCGCTGCCAGTAGACTCAATACCAAAACATTGACCTTCAATTATTGTAACCAACTGGGTAAAGCACAAAAGAGAAAACATACTACATATATAAAAGAGTCAGTTCAAAACTGCCCAAGGTAGACATATTTTGGACATTGACATCGAAAGCCACCATGAAAATTATAATTTTTTCTCACGGTTCTGGACTTGGAAGATAAATCTAAAATTTTTAAACAAAGTAGCATCAAAACCAATCCTTAAAATTTTTAGAGGTAAGCTAATTATATAATTATGACGATAGTACTTTTTTATTTTGAGACTTTATACAAACAGCAACATTTGTGACAAAAACTACTCGGCAGCAGGCAGTTCGTGTTAGTGGCCCTCTATATCACAGTCAAATATTTATTCATAAAGATGAATGATAGGTATATAAGCGAACAACGTCGCGGGTACAGCTAGTTTGTACATATTTGTATTTAATCATTGTTTTGAAGTAATTCAATCGATTGATTAAATATGATGATGTGTTGATATTAATCTCTCAAAAATTCTTGATGTTAAATGATACTAACAAAATTAGCTTTATTGAATAGTACTTTATAGATTTATTTTCATTGTTTCAGGGGAAGGTGGAATTGGTGTTTCGAATGCTTTGGGCGCGAATTCCTTGGCGATATTGTTCGCGTTGGGATTGCCTTGGTTGATCAAGACTTTGACTCTGGTGGCATCGGGCGCTGATGACACGGCTGTCCTCATCAACTCCGCCGGCATCGACTTCGTCGTTGGCTCTCTCCTTGTTGCCGTCGCTTGCTTATGGATCACCTTGTTCATCGGAAAATTTACTTTAAGACGAAGCCTTGGTGCAGTGCTCTTAGTACTCTACGCTATCTTCATCACATTCGCAATCCTTGTCGAAATGGGAATCATCTTGGACAGGGGCATTGCCGAATGTTGAGTATCTTAACGCTGTATGAATGGAGTAAGTTTACTGATTTAATCATCAGAAGAGGTTTTTATTTCTCTTTGGCTTAGGATACGCTCACTAGGATCGCCTTAGACCATGATTGCCACTAAAGAGTACACATTTTTGTGTATAATTTAAACTAGAAATGGCAGTTATTAAATATTTTTTGTCATCACATTTGATTAACATAAATATCGCAAATGAGTGGAAATAATGGTGTTAGAAGCTCTGTTGTTTTTTCACTCTAAGTATTTTCTGCACCAAGTTGTAAGTGAATTAATGTTACAACGAGTGTTGACCGAGGTGATCCCTTATGATGATCACAGGATGACACGACGCTAGTGGGTTAACAAGATTTAAGATCAATGTCCGAATGAGTCGAGCCTGAGTTCTTATAGTAAGAAATACTTCGAAAAGTGAGTACTTAGCTATGATAAAAGTGAGTTAGGATCTGATTATACGTTACCGACTAGGCTGTTATAAGTATATTGTGACCGTACCATTGTTACACGCGCACTTGTGATATTTACCTACTTTGTATGCATGCCAGCTCATCATTTCTATACAAACATACAATATTGTTTCTAGTACTGTTGTTAAGAGATCTGTTAGCACCATGTTGTATCGCTAACAAATTTCAATCAATTCCTACCTCGAACAAGATATTGTTATTAGTACTTTATTTTTGCAATTTGATGTACATAAATATTGCATATTATTAGTAGAATAAGTAGAAAACATAAAATTATATTTGATATCCTATTTATTGTTTTTAGCAAGTAGTAGTGTATAACTTCAATTTACGTTATTTTTTGATATTGGAGTTGTAAAACGTTTTGGTATTAAAACTTCTCATTACTAAAGGAAAACATGTTTTTTATGAACGATGACGTCCCCGTGTGAGGAATAATGGTAATCTAAAAACAGTAATCTTTGTGCGTAGTTAGTACGTGATGTGATAGTACTTATTAAGACAAGTCTAGATTGCAATCGTAATTGATCACCTGCATTATCACCATCGATTAATATATCCGTTTCGACCTCAATTAGTCGTATAAATACTGTATATTTATTTGATTTGCACTGCTTTGAAAACCAATAGCATAAACCAAAGTGTGTAGTTACAAATCATAAGCACAAACATAAATGTAGGCACATTACCATTAAATTGGTTTATCAGCAAATAGATTGCAATTTGAATTAATCAAGTATATCATTGTCGAGTTGATTGCAAACAATAAAAAAATAACAATAAATAAATTATGATAGGTCGATTTCTAACTTACTACATAACTACGGCAAGATTATTGCGAGGGTCCATTCTGCGAATTGTTTACAATTTATTACAATATCCCTAGGAAAACAAAAATACTACTGACTGTCAACGATTAACCCATGACAGCCGGGATAGCAGCTTAACGCTTTTTACTTTTTTGACACTGGGAGGGGTCTTAGTATGTCAGTGCATGCGTTTATCATGCATTGCCATACCGAGACTTATTTTAAGTAGCTATTTTTATATATTTTTACAGTAACATACTTACTTAATAATCTCAGCATGCGCATTCTTGTTTACGTTGTTGCCGCATATTTTAAAATAATTGTATAACTAAACATTGATATTAACCTTTTTTTAAAAGAGTAACCTATGGAGTTTCTCGTCAGTTCTTCTCCGTAGGAATGACATTTTGGAACTTCTTCCTAAAGTCAGTAATTTAACGTTTTAAATTGATTTTGACTTACTGATATTTATTCTAAATTACTTTCACTGTTTCTTAGAAAAGTTTTGCTAATAGAGAGGAAAAATACTAGTCAGTGCTTTTGGTAATGAGTTTGAGTATATTTAAGTTAACATGGTCATATAATTACATTTCACTTATAACTAATTAAATATCTAAGTTAATTGTGGGTTATACGACATGGTCTCTCGTATTTACTAAACTTTCACCCCCGGTTAAACCTGCAACATGTAAAATATAATTATAACATGATACAAATACGAATTTAGTTGCAAAATATTTTTATTTTAGATGGGCTCTATAAACAAAGCTTGACATTATTAGTTTTGATTTGACATGAAACTATTTTAATGTCTTATCAATTATAAATTAGGATACCCATTGAATAGATTTATAGTTTAAAGCAAAGGCCTGTACGTTTATTTAGACCTTGAGACACCGGATCTTAAGTTTGTTTGCGACCACGGCCAGTAACTTCGTTATATAGACGGGCCTGAACAACGAATATATTTATTTTGAAACCAATACGTATTTTGTTCCTTTAGAATTTTCTAAATGCGTATAAAATTGTAAGATAAGACATTAAAATATTATGACGGCCAGATATGATCACAATTAGCACTTACTGCTGCCCGATAACTTGATAGATTACTCCGTTAGCGATCTTAATTAATGTTTGTTGATAAATTCACATTGTTTATTCATGAGCTGGCCTAATAATGATTGCTCGTTTTTTTCCGCGATTATTATTATTATTGTTGTTGTAATAATTGTGTAGCATGATGAGGTAAACAATTAGCCAAGTGATACTATATGTACGTAAGTAAAGTCACGTGACCACTGATTAGAAACAACCTTTGTTATTCAACACACGTGTTGATATGGTGGCTTTAATTTGACGTATTTATTACGTATCTTGCAAAAGAATTATAGTATACAGCAAATATTGTACAAATAGTCTTATATCTATTGAATTAGAAGTTTGACAGCAATATTTTTGCTTGCAATCGTTTTGCAAGATACACAATACGTCAAATTTGCGCAGGTATCGTTCATTATGTATAGGTAATAATGCAGTGTGACGTGCCAGCTGTAAAACATATAAGACCGTCAGTGATCGGAGTATCTCTCATCGTGATAATTGCTGTTATTCACTCAATACAATGAAATTAATGTTATAACACGTTGTGTACGATTTTTAGTATACGATTGATTCATGATATGCGAGGTTAAGTTAGCTCTGTTTCCCATAAAACCTTACTTTTTCAAGTGCCTCTGCCGCTACTGCCCAATTCAATTCCACCTTATTTTTTGAGTTTGCTAATTGATTACGTTATTAACTTAAGATATTTCATGAGAATAGAACTTAAAGCTAATGAAATAAGTGAGTAAAACCGACCCAGTCAAGGGATAAGTGTTACCAGTCATTGGGATGCCCTCGTTAGCCCTGCGAAAACGTGTTATGTAGGTCTTGGTGGCTATCATCACGTCATGGTTCGTGAAGCAAAATAGTATCGCCACGCACACACCCTAAAATACATCACACTTATAAAATACAAACAATAATGTGTCTATAAATATAATGGCTAATATATTCGGTACTTTGAACCTGTTGGCATCATAGATCTACTTATACAAGGTGTTACCGAAAGAGTATTTCTATCCAAAAGGGGTGAAGACTACATCTGGTATAGAGTAAGTATTCAAAATTTTAGCTCAAAATTAGTTTCACCAAAAATCTTCTGTAACACTCTGTATATGTTGAAAACTATAACTATGAAGCAAAGAATACAAGATGTGCTGAAAAACCGCTCGTGCAAAAAGAAAACCGAAATAAATAAATAACCTTTAACATTCCGGGTGCTTTTCGAAATAAGTTGGTAGTAAACAATTAGGTAATAGGTAAGTACCTATCATAGACTTTAGATATACTATAGACCGCTAGTATCGCTAGTTTTCCTTCGTGCCAAGCGAGAGCACTTTTTGTCTGTATCTAGTACATTCGTTTACTGATTTAAAGTTATTTTTCGCGCAACGACAGACTTATATGCGAAAATATCGATGGTTTCGACATTGTTAGGATAATATTAGGGTTTTAGATAGTTTTATTAAAACGGCGCGCTCCGTATTGATACAAAATTTACGATAAAACTAGTTCATACTAGTGCTCACGGTTCATACACTGATAGGCTCACTCTTTAGTTTCTTATCTATACTCTAAGGTACCTATTACCTAATTGTTTACTACCAACTTATTTCTTATGTCTCATGCTTTTATATCATTTCAAAGAGCCATATTATCAATAATACGAAACTTGACTAAAAGAAACATAGTTAATTGATAAATAATCGGATGAAGTCGAAACAAAATACAATAATGAGGTCCTCGACAGAATTTTTACATGTTTGCGTAAAAATATTTGATTGTTTCTGAGTGTCCACTTCTTAAGTGGAATTAGAATTACTTATACAATTTTCTTATAACAAAGAGCCTCAATCATAAACTTTATTGATTTATTGCGTCTGTCTAAACAAATTACGTAACTTACTATGTAGATATAGTAATTAAGCGTTCTATGCCTAAGGCTGGGCTTTATTCTTCAAAAGTTTGAATAAGACAAAAAATGTCGAACCATAGATATTAAGAAGCAGAGGATACCGATAGAACAAGAATACTGCGTCCATAGTTTTATTAGCTACCGTCGAAAAAATAAAATGATTATAAATGTATATCTAATTGGTCGATTTATTCGTATTTCATTCTACATTTAAATATCTCTATCTTTTAGTTCGAAAAGAAAAATATAAGAAAGGCAAATGTTGAGAACAAAGCGCATTGTCTTAAGAATTATATTTAATCTGCTTAGATCTAAAAATAGTGGAGAAAATCTAGGTTTTATTTATTACCTGTAAACTAGTAAGAAGTGCCGATGCAATCTGATATGTTTTCTCCCACGGCGAGTCAGGCAAAGGCCGAAGCGGCAGCAATATGAAATGCAGTCCGAATAATGGGATCTGTGTACAAAAGACAAAAAATATACAAATATAGCTTTTATACTTACTTAAAATAGCCTGGACTAACATACATAACATACCATCACGCCTGTATCCCCGAAGGGTTAGGCAGAGGTGTACCAATGTACACCCACAGTTCGCCGGTATGTTTAGGTCCCATGTAATAGGGGGCGAGCCTATTGCCACTTACCGGGCACAAATCCAAACTCCGACCTGCTACTGAGAATTTCATAGAAAAACCCAATAACACCTTGGTCGACTTGGGAATCGAACCCAAGACCTCTAGCGTAGCAGTCGCGCTTAGCACCACTAGGCCAACGAGGCAGCCTGGACTGAATGGGTAAAATCCTTTGCCCAACCGTGGGAAAAAAGGGTAAGTCTTCTTAACATTTTGGGGGATAAATTACTGTATTAAAGTCAGATTTTGGTTTTGAAACTAGGTTTGAAAACAGTGACGGAAAATAAAGAATCGATTTAGACAGATATCATCATTTCCTTATTAAAACTCAACAATGATGGCTTAAACTTCGTAAAACAGTTCGCAAAGCCCATAATTAACTCAAACGAAAGTTAATAGAATTGACAATCCTATACTTCAGTCGTTTCCTTTTGTACTTGGAATTCTAAGCTACACAATATGGCGTCGTTGGTTTCGGTTATTATATTTTCCGTATCAAAAACACCTTTTATTTTAACGTGTATTACTTTTTCGTCTTCAGAGGCGCATTAAATATACACTAGTAGAATGTCTAGGTTTGTATTCGATCTATATAACCTTGTTGACAAATCGAGGGCACATCAAAAATCTCTGCTTATTTAATCGAGTGAGGTTATTGATTTCGAAAGTTATCTAGGCGTCAAAGTGAATAAGACTTCGCATAAAATGGTAATATATGATAAGGATAGCAGTTGAACCCACAAGTAGGTTCTCTTTTCCCATTTGGAACCTAGATATTCTTTCGTATCTGGAATAAAGTTTCGAAAGTATAGTTAGGAGTATATAACTCGCTGAATTGTAATATCGCTTCGTGAAAGGAATTCAGTTCGCTTTTGCTCAGTTTTCGCTTTTACACAGAATTATACATCGTTTTACATACTTTATATTAAAATGATAAGCGGAAAATACTTCGCTATACAGCTTATTAGTAAGCACTAATCTAAAAGCCAGACACTAAATTAATATAAGAGTGTTTCCGGAATGGTCATATTGCGGAATATAAATGGACCTTACTTACATAATTATTTGCCTACCCGGAACAAAGGTGACTGTGCAGTAGTAGGTCCTTCATGAATAACAAATAGGTCCTAATCTAATCTCTCTCTTACACTCGCGAAAAAAAGAAAATTCTAACCTTATTTGTGGCCTTTACAGGACTATGTAATAGTATAAGCATATTACTTATCATGAAAATGGCAAAAAAAAGTTGTCTCATGGTATCTTTTCTGTGCGAGGAGAGATAATTAAAATTAACGACTAGAAAATATTTGTCGAGGGTCGCTTAGCGAGTTGAGTAAGTGCTTAATCACTCTGGTGGTTAATAAGATTAGATCTGTTACTATGATTAGTTAAGTCTTTAACTGAAACAATGTTCTATTTACTTGTTTTATTAGATTATCACGACGGCTATTGTTTTCAAATTACGTGATATAACAACAAAGAAACCTTCGAGTGTTTCGGTTCAATAATCAGAGTGAAAAACGCAGTAATCATGACAATTGTGATTCACCCCAACAAAGAGTTTTCCTTTTATTTGCGCAGCCATAACAATAACAGCAGATTTGGAGGGGTTCCGAAAAGTATCGTTAAAACAATAGCGGGTTACCATATTTAACGCCCCCGACTTTTATGTTAAATACACAACATGAAGTTTTCGTTGTAGCGATGCGCAAAATCTATCACTGAGCTAAAAAGAGACATACATATCTTTTGGACATAAAGATAACATATAACTCTTCTTGCTCATTTATCTCAGTTAGTTCAATAACAAACATCGCACAATTAAAACTCGCTCACATAAGTTCCGCTCATACCTTCCATTAGCTCAATTCGATGTGTCTTTAGTGATACTTGAAGTAAGTTGTTATTTAGAGATCAAACATAGTAAACAGATTTTCGATATTGGATATACAAAGAAAGGAGAATGCCGCAGTGATACAAAGTAGAGTAAGTGAGCTATGTAGAGTAAGTGAGTGAACTATTCCGCTAGTGATCCTGTGCAAATGTGACTGAGTGATTACTGATTTACTTAGCTCTTTTATATCACTCACTCAAGAGCTACACATCTCTATATTATTTTCATACTTACTAGTATTAGAGCGGCTCTAGTGGCCTTCCTCGCCGCGACAGACGCGTGCTGGTTCGGGGCTGGATGTAGCTTCGTCAGCAGCACCCGCACTACGTTCACCAAGAACACTGCACACACACATACAAAAAATATATCAGATTGAAATATAGGGAGATCGGAAGTGTGCAATGTTACCTTATAATATACATAAGTAAACGATACAGTGCGCCTAATGGAGTATGAACTGTGGGAGTGCGAACAAGCGTCGTGGTAAAACTAGTGTCTCAATAGAGCCGTGCTGTTTTATTAATGCTATATCAAAACCTAATGTTATCCTAATAATGGAACCATCAATATTTTCGCATAAGCGTCTGTTGTACGGGGAATTCTTAATTCTCTTTTTTAATTAGTTAACAAGGGTAGTAATTACAGGTAAGAATTGTCTGACGTTCGGGACAACGGGTTAGCGAAGCGCACTCCATGCTTGCTTATGTATACTCTAAGGCGGTAACAATACCCCTACATGTATATTAAGTAGGTGTTTTTGACAGGTTTCCACGTTTTGTAGGTGTTATGTCATTGATGTACGACCAATCTAAAGCATATGTTCGAATTTCTCTTTACAACCGCGTGGGTGTCGGGTTCATTTGTATACCGTGTTTTATTTCAGTTTATTTTGAGCTACAGCAAAAAGTAAATTTAAAGTGTCAAAAATATCATCTCCGAAAACAGAGAATTTAAAATAAAACCTAAAAAGACTAAAAACAAGCCCCATTTTTTATTTGAAAACCGAAGTTGATCATATTTCAACGAAAAAAAAACCATCTTTTGGTGTTCTATATCGAGTGCTAATAAAAATAAAGGCGGATTTACACTCGGCAAACCGAGAGAAAACACGTAAGGGTCAGTGAAGTGTTACGTTCCTCGCTTTTTAGTAGGCACGTGTCTTATCCACCCATGATTGTGGGTGTCGGGCTTCCTAATTATAGATTCCTTCCGGTCCCTTAGCGTAGCCATACTAACTTGAGATTTGAGGTTGTAATTTATAAGGTTATCAGAGATAGGTGACTCGTTTTAAAGATAAGGCGAACCGTTGGGAGCAATGTGTTCTATCTGTTAGTGTACTAGTTTAGTTCAAAGGTTGGATGAAATAACTTTTATTTTCATTTCATAAACTGGGGTTGCTGTGATGTTTAAAATAATTTTATTAACGTAAACGCTCCTAATAACGACCCCTCAAAATCGGCACCCATTACCGTCCGTTTCATAAAACTATAATTTTAAAGAGTTGCATTAAAGTTAGGCAAGTCGTTGCTTTAGAGAAAATATAATGTATTTATAATGCAAATATTCATTACTTGCTTGTGCGCGTAAATCAACGATTTAAAGAATAATTTCATAGTTTGTCTTCGGACTCCATATTTGGTAGTGTCCCGCTCCCGATTACGTAAGAACACCTATTTATTTCTTAGCTTAATATATAATTGTAAAGCAATCTAATGAACCTTCTAATTCTTTTGATACCTTCTTAATACTTTCATAAACACAAATGGTAACTAATTTTAATGAAATATAGCTTTATTTAGCTTCAAATTCAATATTAAAATGTGGCGGTGATAGGAACAATAATCTCAATTTTATTCCTATTACCGACCTCTAGGTCGTTGTTAGGTTTTTGACAAATGTTTTAATTTCTACTTTTTATGGCATAATGCATTAATTAATAAGCAGTTGGCTATACTAATTTGATTAGTTAATATGTCAAGTAGTATTTGACCTATTAGCGCCATACAAAATTAGCATAGCTACTGCACCTGTATAATCATACAAATATACTAAAAAACAATACATTTACTCAATACCATATTCATTTCATTGGGTCGGGTAATAGGTTATACAGATTTTCTTTAATAGAATCTATTACCCATGTACCTAGGCTGTACTTTTTTAAACGACTTCAATAAGAAGGAGGTTCTCAATTTGCCTGTACGTCTTTTTTTATTTTTTTATGGACCCCTTATAGTTTACTGTGTAAGTTAGGAAATAGTGTGTCAGAAATTATTTTTATTTATTTTACAAGTGGGTAAATATAATTTAATTAACATTAATTAACAATTTAAAATATTTAGAAACTAGGAAACATTTGCCGCTTTTGGAAAAAGTCGATAAAATTATTCGGTCCACGTTAACGTCCATTTTTAACGTAACGTTGGATGACCGAGCTTGGACCCAAGCCACGCTGCCGATCCGATTTGGTGGGCTTGGTGTACGTAAAGTTTCCAGTCTAGGCTTACCAGCATTTTTGTCTTCGGTCCACAGCACTGAAAAATTAACCAGGCAAATCTTAGGGTCTTCTCTGGTTGATTTTCAGATTCTGTGCATGACTGAGGCAGTAAATAGTTGGGAATTGTCCTGCCCGGGCACAGATCTACCCGAGCAACGTTCTTCTCAGAGGCAGTGGGACGAGCCGCTTTGCAGTTTGATACGGAAAGAATTAATTAATACGTCAATCAACACTGCAGAGCGCGCGCGTCTCCTGGCTGTGGGAGAATGGGAATCGGGCCTCTGGTTACAGGCACTTCCGTCAACCACTCTTGGTACGATTTTGGATGACAATACTTTCCGGCTCGCCATCAGTTTACGTTTAGGTATACCTTGTATCGCATGTCATCGGTGTCAATGCGGTGAAACAGTCGATTGCCTCGGTCACCATGGCCTGTCCTGCAGCAGGAGCGCAGGACGTATATCCCGTCACGCAAATATTAATGACATTATTCGTCGTGCTCTTGTCATTGCCGGTGTACCAGCTGTTTTGGAACCCAATGGTTTGGTGCGCAGCGATGGTAAGAGACCTGACGGTATGTCATTGTTGCCTTGGAAATTGGGTCGGCCTTTGGTGTGGGACGCAACGTGCGTCGACACCCTTGCGCCATCCCACGTTCTAAGTTCGGCGGCCTCTCCTGGAGCTGCTGCTGGAGCAGCGGAGACCCTTAAACGGCGAAAGTATAATAACCTAATGGGTAATTATATTTTCGAGCCGTTTGGGGTTGAAACGCTCGGGTCATGGGGTCCGAGTGCACGAAATCTTTTTAAAGAACTGTCAAAACGTTTGGTAGACTCTACTCGTGATCAGAGAGCTGGTTTGTTCCTTGCACAGAGAATCGGCATAGCCATTCAACGTGGCAATGCTGCCAGCCTTCTGGGCACGTTTCCCGCCATTGACAGGGATGACGATGAGTATTTTGACGCGTGTTAGTTTTATTTATCTATATAAGATTTAATTTTAGTCTTTGTATGTTCTTGTATTAGATTTAAGTACATATTGAATTGTAAATAAAATCTAGTAATTCAGTTATCATTATTACTTACACTTCAAAATCACCTATTGACTTCCACTTACTTTAATTCTTAACCCTCTGCTAAGCAAAGGTTTATGTTATTGACTTAGTATATTCGATGATGATGATGATGAGTATTTCGATTAGCATATTTCTTGAGACTGATTAAAGGCTGTTAAGAATTTGTAAATTCGAAAGTTGATATTGTCCGCATTTATTTGTTCTGTTCATTTAGCGGTCGGTAATAGATGCCACAAAAACGGTAATAGGAACACACCCATTGTTTGAGTCGGTAATAGGAGCATAGCCCGTTTCATCAATTCATATTTTTTTTTAAAGTTTATTTCAATTTTTAATTTTTTTCTATATCTGACTAACAAGATCGTTAATTTCAGTACTTGAAAAAAAATAAAAAATTACACCATTTATTAAGCATGTGCTTATTTTTTGCACATAAATGTGAACGTGGCTTAAACTGGCGGTAATAGGAGCGTTTACGTTAGAAGAAAAGTTTTAAATTAAAAAAATCCATTTATTAGCTTACTTACAACAAACTTCACTTAAAATATTTTCAAACTTAACTATGCCTAAGAACTCTTCACTAATAAAATTGCATGTAAAAAATATTACACATATTAATTTAGTGGAAGTAAATTATTCTCAAAGTATGTATTATACAGCAACATACTCTCGCTCCGAACAGTGGTGTAGGTACCTACATTAATTGATATTAAGAAAAACGGGGCCATTCCAGAGGCAACGTAATGGCTTACGGGTTGCTTTCAAAAGGTAATAAGTCTGTTCTACGGTATTTTTTTTATTATTACAACATTTTATTTAACTTGCATTGTATGTTTATTTAGGTCAAATATTGCAAGCTAAATTAGAACTCCTCCCTTCCTTTTCCTCACTTGCTGATCTCCGATTGAAATGATACATACGTATAATAAACCAAAGATCGGCGACAATATAACTACTTTCGAGCTGGTCTGATGATGGAGCCAGAAGGTGGTCATGGAAACGTGGTCACGACTCACGAAACATTGCCATCCTATCGTGTTTGTGCTCATACATACATATAATCACGCCTCTTTCCCGTAGGGGTAGGCAGAGACCTGCTCGTGCTTCCTTGTGCTTACCATCAAGCTCAGTCTACGTCATACATTTAAATTCTAGCAATAACGCGGATTGAACGTTCTAGTTTTTTATTCCAATGCCTTTTCTAATGTGCTTTTAGTAGATACATAAAAGAGCGCAGACTCATACTAATTTAAACTGTTTACTAGTAGTTACCAGCTAATGGAGCAGGGAGTGTATTGGAAAATGGCGCGATGGAAATGAATGAACCTAGGCTTAGTAATGGCCTGATTGTAATTACGTAGTCTAGTCTAAACAGCGTTCTGTCGATACAGATATTTTGTAATTTCTATGTCTCGTGACTGTTACTAGTTGTTCTATTTAAGACTACTAATTTAGGAGATCCATACTAATATTACAAATGTGAAAGCAACTCGGTCGATCTGTAAATTTTTGGAGAATCCCTCGAAAAAAAATAATTATTTCCATGTGCAGAAAAATTACCGTTACACTTTGTAGAGTATATATACAGCATATTTTATGACTATTCCTCTGTTTGCTCTAGTGTTATAACAATAATAACCATTAAAGGTTCTCTCGTATAATTTCAAGGACTCTCATGTTTGGTACATGTGAAGAGGTTCCATTATTTTTAGCGACATATACGCTTAATTTATTAACTCTTAGTTTAGGCGAGACTAGAACATTACCAGTAGGTCGGCGATGAAAAGTCTAGGTAACTGGTTCAACGTTGTACTTAAGACAGGTAAGTGCCTTATTTAGAAATATTTTTTGTTGCATAGCTAAACTGACTACGAGTATACTTTTAGAAACTTTAATAATAATCTAATTTTGGTAGATGACTTATCAGTGGACATACACTGATGAGTCACCTACCAACATTTTCGGTTTCTGGTTGTTTTCGAAAATATTGAATACGTAATAAAAGCAATAAAAGTTACTCCATTAACCTTTGAATGTGGACAAAGACAATTGAGGCATCCAATGAAAAAGCCGAAAGCTCCAACTTCAGCGACCAAAAGCTCTTCGTTGAAAAAAAGTAATCTACAAAGCTATTGAGGTGATTAAAAAGAAACTTTATTTTTTATTTGTACTGTATTTTCTACCGTAGTGAAGTTTACTGGACTTTATACGTTTACTGATGGTATGTTTAGAAGTAAAGTAACTTTAGATCTCACGAGTTATGAGTATGAATGTGGATGGGTATACATGCAGAGGAAGACCAAAAAAGAGATGGATGGATTGTGTGAAAGATGATATGAGAAAGAAAGGAGTGAATACTGAGATGGTGAGTTGTAGAGATGAATGGAAGCTGAATACGCCTTGTGCCGACCCCAAATAATTGGGAACAGGGCAGGGAGATGATGACGAATATTATTTAGATAGAAAGTTAATGACTACGTGGTCAAAGATGTATGTGTAATAAAATAATAAACTTAATTATGCTAAAAGCGAGAGTAAGGAACAAACCCGGCCTTTTGGTTATTATTATCCAAGAGGTGATATTGTACAGCTAATTTCAACAATTAAGGCTACGCAATTATGTACCAGCGGGTAATTTCACTCCGCTTTTCCATGTAAATGGAAGTGTCTTAAATTCTTGTAATTCTGAAAAGTTAATTTAACGATTTTACTTACCAAACGAAGTCAGGAGAGATATGCTGACTGGAATGATGATGATCCAAAATGTGTCGCTTTGATCCATCCAACATCTAGAACAAAGTGGAAAAAACTTCTAAAAAGTCTTATATCAGCGCTCAGCAGGCTAGTTTTATCAATCGCGGGAAGCTGCAATGCATTCATTGTTTTCGCTTGGTCCCCGATAAAGCAAGAGAAAAATGCCTTTGTTTCTAGCACTGAAAGTTCGGATTATATATCCTCGGATTATAATTATATCGGTATATATTCGGGGTATTCCAAACTTTTAGGTCTAGAACCAACGGGATTCCTGCCCAGGCTAGTTTATTCATTGTGTGATCACGATGTGATTTTTTTTTGTGTTACCTGTCCACCACGTTTCACTCAACATAAGAAGATGCCTTCTTTGTTAGTAGTGCATGGACATATTATGTCATGGTTGTTTAATACCTAATCAAACTCACAACTATTCGGAACAAAGTATTCGCACTAAAACTAAGTAGGACTTTTATATATTTATAATAAAAAAAACCTAGAAAAAACTTGCACTTGCACACATGCCGTTCAAATCGGGATAAAAACATTGCACAGTTATGACCTTCGCCTCATAAATAGGGTAGTGGAGAGCAGGTGTTGGCTTCGTGAGAAATACTAAACCGGCCTATACACCGCCATTTGTTTTTGAGAAGGATTACGATTTGAGAAGGTTTCACACGTTATAATATGATGCTTTTTTTGTATACTGGATACAAATTGATGGCAATAAATGGGTAGATAGAGAGGTATGCTAAAAGTGCATTTTTTTAATCATTTTTTGTTTCTTTTAACAATTTGTAATAATGTACAAACTTAACCATATATCACAGTTAAAACAACAACATAGCTGTAAACTAAATAAGACTTAAAATTGTGAAGTGTAATTCGATATAAATTAACTCAAACACTGCTTCGAAATAATCGCTAACATTAGCTATTACAGTAATTAAACAGTTTGTAATTACATTAAATTAAACCGTTACCGTCTAATTCTGCATTCAAAATAAAATAGTTTTGTACAAAACCAAGTTTTTTTTACCATTTTATGCAACTATAAAAAGTAACAGCTCTTGTTTAATGGCTACTGAAGGCAGTGTAATAGTGATAACCGAGCTAGTATTGCCTCCATAAACTAAACAGCTCGTTTTTTATTTAGTTTATTTTCTCGCTGACCATAGAACAACATTAAGTAATGAATTACAGAGATTCTAATAACATAAGAAATGTTTTTTATACATTGATGATAATTATTTATTGTATACTAGCTGTACCCAGCATGCGTTGCAATGCAATTTTTTACAACCTACCTGCCTAGTGCCTACTACCTACCTACTACCACTTAGGGGTATGAAAAATAGATAGTAGCTGATTCTCAGACCTACTGAATATGCATATAAAATTTCATAAAAATCGGTCAAGCCGTTTCGGAGGAGTATGGTAACTAACATTGTGACACGAGAATTTTATATATAACTAGCTGTACCCGGCATGCGTTGCAATGCATTTTTTTCTACCTAGCAACTGCCTAATACCTACCTACTACCACTTAGGGGTATGAAAAATAGATAGTAGCCGATTCTCAGACCTACTGAATATGCATATAAAATTTCATAAATATCGGTCAAGCCGTTTCGGAGGAGTATGGTAACTAACACTGTGACACGAGAATTTTATATATAAGAAGAAGATTTAGATAAAGTAATTTGAATTTGCCGATTTTTTTTCTGTCTCAGTCTAAACTGTTATATTAATAAAAAGTCAATATGATTGAATTTTGTAAAACGATATGTAACAGCAATATTCTAAGACAATGCTTTGACATAACATTTTCATGTTTTAAATAATAATAATAATAATGTTTATTTAACAAGCAACAGAGACTCAATATGTTAGTAAAACTTAAGAACTATGTTTTTTAATTAGGTATATTTACATTTTATTTATATCATTCCATGTGAGATTGGCAATAGGCTCGCCCCATATTACATGGGACTTAAACATACCGGCGAACTGTGGGTGTACATTGGTACACCTCTGCCTAACCCTTCGGGGATACTGGCGTGATTTTATGTTATGTTTATGTGAGATTGCATTACAGTGGTTCACATACGCGCAATCCAGCCTGCTAGCTATCATTTTCAGGATACTGTTGGAGCTGGCTCGCACCCTGCGCACCAAAGATCCACACCTCATTCGCATTGTTGCGTACAAGCAGTTTATATGTGCATCCGCGAACATCCGCGATGCGCTGCAGAAACGAGGCAGCCCCACCAATACCAATACCAATATTAAGAACGTCATAAACCCCTATCGACTTATAAACGTACTGCATTTTAAAAGTGAAGACAAGAAAATAATTTATCACACATGTTTAAAAAATATTTTGCTAGTGATGGATAACTGAGAGCTGCGCGAAAATAAATACATTCTAAAAATATTTCTATTTATTGAAATGTGAGAGCAATTTTAAACATTCTATTTCCATCCAATAAGTTTAAACTGCTTGTTGATCGAGATAAAAATACTACGGAAATGGAACAAGGCGGTGCATTCCTGTTATAATGCCATGGAAATATTAAATTCATTGACTGGCCTGTTAGTCTAGTGGTTAGAGACCCTGACTGCTATACCGGAGGTCGTGGGTTCGATTCCCACTCAGGACAAATCTTTGTGTGATGAGCACGATCATTTGTTCTGTGTCTGGGTCTAAGGTCTGGGTGTAATTTATCTATAATATGTATGTATTTAGAAATATGTAAGTATGTTTATCAGTTGTCTAATTACATTAACACAAGCTCTGCTTAGCTTGGGATCAGACAACCGTGTGTGAGTTGTCCCGGAATATTATATTATTATTATAATTGAATAAAAATAAAACTTAAGTCTATTTATATTAAATTTCAGTCGAATAAATCCATTTTCAGAGATTGTTTTACCTATAGGATCATAAATAAATGATGATTTATTTGACTTTTTTTTTATCAAAATAGTTCAAAATTATACATAACTAATATAATTTTGAACTATTTTGTAAGTTCAGCGGATTAAATTGTTACTCGCTATCAGAGTTCACCTAATTATAATATCAGCAAATTACACAGAAAAGTTTTCAGTAATTTTGTTCGACAGATTCTTTGTAAGAGCTTGACCCTTTGTCATAATATCTATAATAGGGTAGATGACTAGGTATGAAAAGTTAAAATTTATTTAGTACGCCATTTAGATAATCAAAATATAATAAAGACACGTATTTTTTCTTTTATCAAATCAATAAATAAATACGAAAATAAACCGATTTAATTTACGGGACAAAAGAAAAAATACGTGTCTAGTATTTTTTATTATCTAAAAGATGGACATAAATGTATAAATTAGTCATAATCCCTATTATACGATATGTTGCGTTAGCTTTGACAGTCGCTCTTGTATGTATAGATTAATTTATTTACACAGTTAAACAGTCGCAAATGCTTATTAGAAAGATAAAAATAAAACTTTATGTTTTAGCAAAGTAATTTCTTTTAAGTATTTTTTGTTCAATATTCTTATAGTATGTCCTGTGTACATATTTTTTACGCTTTTTTTCCTGGTATAATAGGTATTCACTTTTTATACATTACTATTTAAAGAGTAAGATGTAAGTAGAACTATGTAGATAAGTAAAAAAAAATGAATTTTTTGAATACTTGTGTATATACGTGTACTTGTATTAATTTATGCTTTTACATAGACAAATTTTAATAAGTGATTATAATAGTTTATTTAATTTTATACACAAATTATCTTCTTTAGGAAATAAGCCCAAACTGTCCATCAATTACAGTTCCGTGAAGCGGGATTAAGGTTGTATTATAACAACAGACGCGACCTTTACGGACTAAGTTTAATTGATTTATGTAATTTAGTTAAAAATCCCTTCCGATTTGTTAACTTCGCTTCCTGTTGTAGAAAATTTATTTAGTGGGCGTAAAATGGTTATACCTTACTTTTCGTTATCATTAGAAGGGCTATGTAATAGGAAAAGTGTCATTTACGGTCTATATAACATATTAGGCGTTGAAAGGGTGGTGAAGCAGTCGAAGCACTTAGGCAAAATGAGGTAGATTTTTTGATACAAATAGAATCGACGAAAAAAACAGGTCACTCTGTATGAATGACCATATGTGATAGTGTACTTTGTGTCCACATCAAGTACAAAAAGTGTTGGGAATTGAACCCAACATAATAACGCGCGGCCTGCACGCGCAGGCGGCTGCGTGATCCATGTACGCGTCATCGGCAGCGGCGAGGGGAGGTGCGGCGCTTCGCGGCGCAACGGCGACACGACACGGCGCGGGGCCACTCGCTTCCACGGACACCACCGCGACGTACGAATCCACCATTCTATAATTAATTGTTTGTCCGGGATATTTTAATTTGTAATTTAGACGGCAATATACCACGCCTATTTTAATACAGTCCACTTTATTTATTTTCATCCCCAATCCAAACATTGGTCCATCGAGCCGGATTGTTTATTGGATTGGGTTCAATTCCCAACAAAAAGAATGTAAAAAAATAATAAATGACTTGTGAATATCGACGTATACCAATAATATAATATTTATTGCATACCTTTCTGTAGCACCGGGCGTGTAGTATCGAACGGTGGCGTAAATGGCGATGATGACCAGCGAGAGCCCCCAGCCGAGAGCTATGAACCAGCGCATTGCCACTTCATCCTTCACGAATACCTAAGACACAATAAAAAAAAACTAAATAATTACGGGATTGATAATGAATGTAATTATCACTGAATAACTAAACAAAAGTTGTCTAGTATTGCCTACCCGCGTTGGTGACAAAAATTACCAAAATGTCAGTGAAAACGCACCTTTAACAATATAACACTATCTGTACGAAACTAATAAATGAAATTGGTAAACTAATAAATTAATAACAGCTTTTGCTGTTAAAAATATTAAAACCCCAATTTCGTAAAAACCCAATTTAGTAAAAACTAAATCCGTATGAAAGTATATTCCACACAGATTTAATAAAATAAATCGAGCAACTAGGTGATTTAATTTTCATTTTCTTTTTGCAACATGATAACTATGGTGGGTATTCACAGTCATGCCATCCAGTCAAATAGCATCTAATTATATCTGCATTAAAACATTGACGCAAAATCTTTTCTTGTATCGGCTTACTTTGCCTACATATGTGTACAAAATTCCTAAAAATGTATTGTGAATATGCAGGAAATACGATCATATCATGTGACAACAGACGTGACATTTTCTCAGATGTCATGATTTTTGTCACGCTCTAGTCATAATTCATGGTGTCACGTCAGATTCGACAAAATTACTGCGGTAACATGTCAGCGTGCTAGTATGGTCTAATCTGAAGAGTTGGGATGATCCTATATAGTAAATTAATCTTTATAATTGATTATGAGGTAATTATCTCCTTTCTTGACATCGTTTACCAGCAATCTAGATGCGCTTGGACAATAATTTAGTGAATGTTAGATATAAACTTCAGGTGTCTTGGAAAATATCTCTAATTCAATAACCTCGACAGAGCATACTTGAGGAGGATTCTTGAGATAAATGTGGATTCGATTTGCTTCTGAACTGATAAATGATTTTTAGACACCTGCATTAATATATATTAAATCAACTATGGGTGAGAATAAGTAACATTCATGCCAACTGGACTTATAGAGGGGTACCATTAAACAGAGTCAAATTTCTAGGTGGCATTATTAATGCCTATCTGTGTACACCAAGCAAATTACACAGAATTACAGCTATCTAGTTCTAAGGGCCTCTAAGCTAAGCCGCGACATACAACGAAAATAAAAGAAACTACGAGTTCCTACAGAACCCCAAAAATTCGTTTTATCTATACACAAGCGCTCTATCCAAATACACAAGGGAGTTATATATCCAGTGTTGGCGGAGACCCATGAGAATTCCTCAGTACGTGACTATTCCCGGTAAAACTTTGAAATTTGGTTTGCATCAGTGTTTACTGAAGAGGATATTAAACGGAGAGTTTCATGCGACTCACAAGTTGTTAGCAAAACTTTTGAAACTACCAATAACGTAGGCGAAACTTAGATTTATTGTATTATCGGATTAGTTTGAGGAATTTCTTTTTTGTACCGACTTCAATAAGAGGAGGTTCTCAAATCGACGACGTTTTTATGGTGCAATATTTCCGATTTGATTTCCATTTTTTTTTCGTTATTTATACCCCAGAGGTGGTCGCATATAGGTTTCGTTATTGTCGGTTCTTTTTCACATTTATGTTCAATCAATGATTACTAGATTCAAATACGGTTAATACCTAGTTATTTCGATCAGAATGCTGATTAAAATTTAAACGGAACAATAACCTTTCGGGAACTAACTCGTCCGTCATAATCTTGTAAAACTATCCATTAAATTGCTTTTATTATTGCTGACTCGTTTTCGCTTCTGGATATTTTATCTCGGATACGGTCACAAACGTTTATTTTTATTATCTAATCAATAAATTTAATTCTACTTAGCTTAGAATTATGATAATATTAATGTGTTTGAAATTCGAGGTCGGTAACTATCGAAGTGGATATTTAGGTAGCTACTAGGTATCTTTTAATTGTAATTTTAACACAATTTTAGACACAGTTTAAATTAGAATATCATATTATATATATAACAAAAATTAAGTAATAAAACGCCTCCTAAACTAAAATGACTTTTAAACATGGTTTTCTGAGTGAGCTTTGTTCACGGTCCTTTATCAAAAACATATTATATTCGTTTGTTACGTTTTTCTAACCTACATAAACAAAGAGCAGTTCTGGCTCTTGTCTTTTCATACACATACATAAATTATTTCCAAATCCAACAACTAATATTGCTTATATAACATGACATAATAAAAAAACATTTTCGCTGAAACCAATAAAATTTAGCATAATTTTCTGTGTTATAGAAAAACCAATACACAACGTTTTGCGATTATCAAATAGTGTATATCACATAAGTACATACCACAACCAGAGCTATGTGTAGATGCAGTCCCTCGCAGAACATCCACAGGTAGCTGGTCAGCATGAAGTAGTTGGTGACTATGTGGAGGAATTGACACCATTCCTGCATTAAAACAAAATGTATATAGAAACTGACAGAAAACAAACAAAAAAAGGATGTTATTTTAGTGAGTTTTTTTTTATAGTGTAGATGACTGGATGCAGAGAGACGAAATGTATTTAGTGAGTCTGTGATATAATAAAAAAACTAAGAAGATAATCGAATCTTTCTGGTGTACAAGATATAATGTGGCTAATATTTTGTTGGTAGTTTGTCATCTACCCAATACAGATCCTGTTGTGTACTTTTATAATTAGAGTCTGTCACTTTAAAATAAAGCTAACGTCCGCATTGTTTGATCCGAGTAAAGGCGGACTTATCGTCAGATTATGCTACACTGCATCGACGTCGACCAAAGCCAAGCTGTTTTAAGTCACTTTAATTTCTTGCATAATGCCGAAGTTAAAGACATTGTTCAGAAATAAATTTAAGGAAAATTATGGTAGGATTAATCATTAAATTAGCAGAGCACAAAACATGGCTGTCTATTATGGTAATTTCACCAGACACACTAACAACTCGTTGAAAACAATTAAATACAGATTAAACTTTATCAATTACTGAAGGTAGGTAGGAAGGGTACTCTATTACGGGACAGGTAGAACGACTTAACTTTCTTCGCGAATGAAGAATGCGGTGGATATTATATCTGGGGGCACGGCAGTGCCCCAGCCAAGTCTCGAGCAAAACGGGCACGGCCGTACCATTCTTTTCTCGAAGCGTTTCGCGGCTATTTCACCCCCCCTGTATCATCGATACGGACAAAGCTAGGGGTTTAGGTTTTCGATGACCTAGAGTAAGTATTAAAACAAGCTCAGCCTCAAAATTAATTGACATTTGAACCAATAGTTTACGAGTTATGAGCGATCAAAGTTACACCATTTTGTCACTCACTTCACTGACCGATCATCAAAAATCTAAGGTTTCTAGCAAAAATTAAAATTCTAGCAAACTTAGAACCTTCAAATTTGGCACCAAGATAGGTTTTTAGCTACATGTAAAGGGAAAATTATAAAAACGGTAATAAATTATATACCTTAGTAAATAATATGAAACAAATTTATATTTGCGGTTTTACAAGAACATGGTATATGAATTTTGACTGCATTGTTAACTTTGTTCTTTGTTTATGTACAAAAAGCAAATATTTTTTATAGCAATTTTGTTTATTTATAAAAAGAAAAGAAAGAGACCTACAAAAAATAAATGAGATCCCACCAAAAACATTCAATGTAAAAAAAAGCCAAGTCTCTCTATGCAATTCTTGCATCGTAAAAAGTTTTGAGATCGCATAGGAGCCAAGTCCTGTTCACCTTAATTTGTAATAATAAATCAATATTTTGTGACTATATCAATAGTTTTGTTTACATTACAATAATAGTGACTTGGCCATGAGCACAATAAGATACAAATATAAAACGGCATATTTGGAGGAGTTGCAAGTAAATAATAAATGATATCAGGACACCTTAACCGACAGTCGGTATCATCCAAGATCAGTGAACTGCACATGCACTATGGCGCATGTTTAGTCCATAGTGATCTCAAATTCCAATCAGTTACAAAATCATGTCCATAATATATATAATATATAAATTCAACGGTATTTGCACGTAATTACAAGGAGCAAACGACCTTTAACTTGTGCTCATGGCCAAGTCACTGTTATTGTAATGTAAACAAAACTATTGATATAGTCACAAAATATTGATTTATTATTACAAATTAAGGTGAACAGGACTTGGCTCCTATGCGATCTCAAAACTTTTTACGATGCAAGAATTGCATAGAGAGACTTGGCTTTTTTTTACATTGAATGTTTTTGGTGGGATTATCTTATCTGTTTACAAATCTAAACTAGTTAGGACAATGCTAGACAAGTGAAACGCGAAAACATCCCATTTGATAGAAATATTGCATCTTTATAGTGTTGCCAATAGAGTTGAGTCTCGCCGAACGGGTCACCAGAGCGCCGCGGTATGGCCACAAACCTTTGAAATTTTGACTGTTCTTTTCCGACTTCAAAGTTGCTACTTAAAAAATATTTTTTTTTCCAAGATTTTTGGGATTTTTTCTTTATTATTCTTAAAAAAGAACTACTCAGTCGATTCACTTTTAACGAAGAAATCTCATGACATTCGAAAAAGCACAATCGAACCTCCTTTTTACGGTTGAAAAACACAGTCTCTACATCGGAGTTTTGTGGCCCGATTGCGGTGACCCTAGGTGTCAGTGTTAATGTTCTAGTATTTGTTAAGTTAGTTACCTTGTTTTCTTGAACCACCTCGACGCGGTTAACGACGGCGCGGTACCACACGATCCATAAGATGTTGTTTAATGCGAACGCCGCGAACAGGTGGATGTGGATCCGTATTCGAGTACATTGGAGAGCCCTAAAGAGAAAACAGTGTATAAATTTGTAGGATAAAACAAACTTCTTTATGTGTTCAATTATATAATGATAGAGGTATTTTCTTTGCTCTAAATTGTGGCATGTCGGTAAAAGAATTTGAAAATGTTACAATTGTTATTATATTTTTAACTCATGTTCTATTTTGATTAATACAATGGCGAAAAAACCAAAGTATACAAAAAGTTACACAATTAAATAAAAACAGCAAAGAAATTTTCTCTGTTAACGCTAAAACAACAATGTTTTAATTATTCTTATTACACTGAATGTTTAGTTGTAGCAAGACTTGGAAATAGGTACATAGAGCAGAAGCAATAACCTGGAATGATTGAACAAATACAATCGTTTTATAGATCTCGTTGCACTGTTGGTAGGTAGTGCTGTAGTGTACACTCGTCGGTACGCTCGACCATTCTCATAGTAAGTGCTATTGCACTGCTCGTACATTCTCGTATTTGGGTCGTTCAATTTAAGAGAACTTTCTCCCGAATATCGAAATGCAAATTGAGTTTTTGTCGCGACTTTACACATTAAAGTGACAGAGACAACAAATAATAAATAAATAAATAAATAAATGCGGACAACATCACATACATTGTTCTGAATCCAAAGTAAGTTGCTAAAGCACTTGTGTTATGGAATTCAGATACAACGAAAGTACCACAAACACCCAGACCCGAAACAATGTAGAAATGTGATTTTCTACATTGACCCGTCCGGGGATCGAACCCGGGACCTCAGAGCTAGCGACACCTTGAAACCGGTGCGTACGCCACTCGACCACGGAGGTCGTCAAAACTCTTAACGGCGGTTTTAAACTGATCGACAATTTGTTCAGCCATTTGAGTTTCAATATTAAAATCAACAATTAAGAGTTTTTGTGACACTTGGTAATTTATTACTATACTTACAAGATTAAATACGAAATAGTGTATACGACGAAAATTTTATATCCCGGTCAATAACGTACATATTATATTACTAAGGATATTGGAAGAGGCTCCACTGAACATAGTATTTTTATATGTTAATAAGCAGACCTAACTGTATTCGGTCCTTTTTTGCTTACTTGGTTACATTTGCGATGTTGTGTATTTAGGATACTCTGCTTGTTACATATAACACAAGACAAATTTGGTCGGTCTAATCTTAGCAAAATTTCCATTTAAAATATATACGCATAAGAATATGAAGCTGTTTTAGATATCTACCTATCATAAAGAATGAAATTTATATTTATGTCTGTAACGAGTGTATGTTTTTCTGTTAGCAACGGCTCACTATAATCAAATGAAACTGATGTTTGTGTTATGTACAAACATATTACATTGCGCATAATATACTTACACCGGATATTTTTGTATATTATAACATGTTACTATATCAATGGGTTGGTTGAAATGGAATTTTTGAGATAGATAAAAAAACAAGTATCTAGTAATTTGGCATACATTAATTAACATACACATCCGAGGTGTGGCTATGTACCAAAATTGATGATGTACACGAAGTGCTCATGCGCCAAACGCACAGCTTATATCTAGAAGTCATTTATTTTGAATGTAGTGATTCTCACTTCTGTAACAGTCGTAAATTGCTTTGTTATTTGGTAAGAACAAATTTAGAATTTTTAATAAAAAATAATTATGAATCTTGAAAGAACCGCAAGTATGGTGATGAATCTGTTTTTGAGTGTTTTAAGCGTTGTAACACTTTGTACATAACAAAGTTTGCGTATAATTAAATTCGATAGCAATATCTTACCGGAAATAGAGAAATATTAGGATGGAGATGAGTAGAGCGGCGACGGATATGGAATATCCCGCCATGTAGATATTATTGACGAGGTTCCGAAACTGAAACAAAATAATATCGTTTACTATCGTAGGTACAAAACGTCTTGTCGTTGTTTTTTGTCTTAAATAATTTGATTTTAAAATGATGTTGTTATTTTAAAATCTATTCCAGGCGGCTTTAACATTGAAAATTACTTGTTCGGTTACAAGAAATCAAATTTTGGGTTGTTTTCTTTTATGTTTTACTAAATTAACCTAACAACACGATAAACAACGTCGCTTTGTGTTCTTTTATAATTAACGTTTTATCTTTTAAGATCTGATAATTAAGTTATAAATCTACCTTCAGAACATTTTTTATTTTGGAAGAGCAGATAGGTACTACAATTTGAGCCACCAAAAAGAATGTCGTTTAGTATTATTATTTTTAAATGTTCAATATAAACTTAGTTCATAACAAAGTAGCAACGGAATGCTGGTGCAAAATATCATCTTTACCATTAGTGTCTCAAACGCAGTACATTTTATAAAAAATAGTGCAAACTGAGACATAACGCGCATGAATCATGGCGTCGTGTATACAGGGTGTCGGCGGCTGTAAACAATGTGTGCGGTGATAGATGGTGTGCCGAGAACTCGTGACGACGCCCGTCACTCGTCACACGCCGCCGATACACCGCTAAGATGTCAGAATGTATACACACAATATTTTTGTACAAACATACAAAGCTATAGTTGTATACATATACAATGCTCGGACGAAGACGGCAAGATGAAAGGCAAAGGCATAAGGAATGGTTTTAGACAAAACTTAACAAAACATAATTAATTGTGGTAATTTATTGTTATTTTAAATTAACATCTGTTAAAAATGTCGGATAAAGATGGCGGGGCGAACTGGACGCCTTCTTTAGGAATTGGCGGGAAGAAGCGCAAAACCAGAACCACTGAAAAGAATGGAAGGAGGCCTCTGCCTAGCTGTGGGACAGTTCAGACTAAATATAGATGCACCATTTCATGTTAGAGAAAAGTTGCGTGTTGGACCTTTGTCCCGCTTTTAAAAGGACCTGGTAGTCTCGTAACCAAGAATAACCCGTGAAATTAAGAGATACATAATAATAACATCTGTCAATTATTTGATATTTAATAAATATATTAGAAAATATTAGATAAACAAAATACTTTGAGCACAAATGGCTAAGTCAGTTTAACAGGCAAATTCTAAGTCAAAGAACGTGATCTTATAGATGGATATTTGGATTAAAATCAATAGGATTTGTCAGGAGACACGACAGTGCGGGCCGAGGGCTAGAAAGCATTCACCAAAACCTGACAGCCGGACAGGGTGGATTAATTACGGTGGAAATCAATACGGAAATTCAGAGGAGTATAGAAGTGAATTTTGACTTCTAATTTAACGTAGTTTGTAGTTTAATCACACAATATTCAATGAACAAATTAAATTATATTATTTCTATTTTAACGTAGTTAAATCACACAATTTTCAATTAACAACTTGAATATTAAATAATTCCTTTTGCAATACTTATTGAAGCGAAAGTCTATTTAAGGTACAATTATATTTGAAAAATGATACATTTTAATCGCATCGATTATTTTAATCGCATTATTTATGACTATCTTTCGCCAGCTGTGGTTTAGCCATGAAAGCGTTAGACAATTACTTCCTATTTATAATAATTTATTAATGGTATTGATATAATTATAATAATTATAGTTACTTACATCTAAATCCTCTACGTCGACGCAGGTGGTGTAGTTGGTCCATGACCTGTTCACGCGTGGGTTCACAAACCAGGTACCATTCTCCGTGCATCTAAAACAAGAGATAATCTTAGAACCTTGTAGAGTTATATATCAAACATGCTTCAGTGTCCTTTGTTACTGGATATCATTGCAAATTCAGAGCTAGAATACAGTATGCAGTATGTATCTACTCTCGTAATACAGTTATAGTATATAGTTCCTTTAAATAATTCAGCTTGATCCGTTTGTAAAGTAAAATAAAAGAACATTTTCGTTGAAAAATCTTTAACATTGTTATGTCTGGTGTAGGGATGTTATGGATATGAATTATCGGATACGGTTTGGATACGGATATAGAAATGATTTTTATACCGGATACGGATACGGATATGAAATTATTTCGGATTATCCGTTAGTTTCGGATAATTTCGGTTACGGATATTAAATTTTTAAGGAATTTCAGAAGTAAAATATAATCTCACAACACAAGTTAGTTATGTTACGAGTATGATAAGACGACAACAGAAGAAAACAAACAATGCGCGTGTGTCAGACGCTGCCTGGCCGATCAACAAAATAACCTGTCATCACTTGTCGCAATTAGGCTCCGCCCCTATCCTATATTATCCGAAACTTTTATTTCGGATTCGGTTACGGTTATGGATATTATTTTATATCGGATATCCGATAGTTTCGGTTACGGTTACGGAGCTCCCTAACATCCCTGGTCTGGTGTATACATAAATACGGCAGCCAGAGCTAACAATCGCGCTTTCTAAGTGACTAAGTATTTGTTTCTTTTCTATTTATACCAATCCATTTTGCTGCCTTCGTCAATTTGTTTTTATAGCATGTTTAAAAGATTGCTGCGTAACAAAACAGACTTGTTGTCTATCGAGATAGAATATTACTTCTGGTAGCATTCGTTGTAATAACAAATGATTGATGATACCGTAATATGTCTGAAGGTCACCATATTGAATTTATTAGGGATATCACGAGCTATTAGACAAATTAAAATCATTGCTGAATATGGCACACTTTATTCTTATACACAAGTATTTTATACAAAAGAAAGTTTGTAATTTAGGAAGTAATTTCGAAAGTACTCAACTCCGATTAAAAATATTTCACTGATAGATAGCTATGATAAGTTAAGACAGTAAAAACGTCAAAACATGAACAAGAAAAATTAATAAAATTACTTTTTTACAACTTTTCCATAATTGTCGCTCTCCAAGGAACCGTCCTTCGTTATTCCCGATTGAATGCAATATTAACAGAAAACACTAAAATAGCTCGGTAAAGTAAGCATAAAATAGACATAAATAATCTGATATGCAGCTTCTTTACGAGTCGAGTGAATTGCATCTAGAGCAATAAAGAATAGTTCATATTTATTATTTCAAGGGGCTAAATAAAACTCAGACAGTGATGTTATGTACAAAAAGTTGAGTAACGTAACATTTATGTAGGTACTAAAAAGCCCAGACTACAGAATCTCGGTGCTATAACATAAAGAAAACATACCTCTCGCCAGTGGCATGTCAAAATGTCAAATGTTTATGTCTTTGGAGTCCCGTGAGCGGACTTTACACAGACAAGGTATTTTTAGGGTATAGGTTTAGAAAAACCTGAATTGCTCTAAATCTAATTGGAATTATACTAAATTCCAGTTAGTTTTATATTGCAAATAGGTTTCTTTATGTAATTACACTTGACTCTGAATTGCGTTGCAACTGTTCTATGAAAAACAAAATGGGTTACTTAAAACTTATATTTTATTTTCCAATTAATAAAAAATAATAAAACAGCTGGATGTAAAATTATATATTTTATGTATAACATTAAGTAGGTATTTGATAAAATAAAAACCAAAGCTTAAGCTCCTTTTTTTTTCCAAAGTTTAAAAACAAGTGCAGTAAATTTTTTTACACTGCACTTGTTTTTAAACTTTGGAAAAAAAAATACCCTCTTCAAAAGTCACCTAAGTGGGTCTCATGTAAGAAGTTCTTGCTTAATACATTAATAATATTCTTCGTCTTTCATTAGGTTTTGGTAGTTCAGTCGTTTGGACAAATTATTTCCTTCAAAAAGAGTTCCGCCTAAGACAACATTTATGTACGGGTAAATATATTAAAATACCAATCTTTGTAAGTATTTTGGGACTGTTATTTCAAAGAATATTAAATGCAAAATAAAAATCGTTATTTTTTACTTTTAAGTTGCTTTCACTAGAAAATGGGAATCACGTCTTTATAACGTTTATATTCAATGAAATTCTGAATCCGAATTAATGCTTCCTAGAATGTGTTCTGACTGTTGATTAACATTTAAGTAGGGTTCTCTAAAGGCATTGGAAAAAAAAACTCTTAATTTTTTATAAGCTGCTATTACGCAAAATATAACCATTATTAAAACTGCTATTATCAACTTAAACGTTGTCGAACTTATCATCATCCCTCCTTTAGTTATTTTACGCTCGTTTTTTTACTTTCATGACTCTAAATATTGTATTCTAAGTTTGTTGCACCATCTCACTCTACAGTCCTGTTAGTTAAAATGTTTAAGAAATATTTCGCTCAGCGCTCGCAATTAGTTCAAACGCTAAACATTCTTGGCTTGTTGGTATACTTGACAAAGGAATACAAATACAATTGTTTGCAGAGTACTGGAAAAGGCGTTGAACCAACCCATATTATCAAAAAAACCTTCTTATAGTGCAGTAGTTATTATTGTGAAGATATCCTTTATAACTGATATTGAATTCACCATTTTACTGCTAATACTTATTTCCATGTGACGTCATATTTTGTTTCTGATATTTTGGTCTACAATTCTACATGTGGTACAAAGCACAATCAACGTTTATGATTATAGTTTCTTCCATGTATTTATACATATGTCTAAGTATAATTGCGGAGATGCAAACAATGTTTCGAGTTGAATGTTGGACAGACGTGCATAACGTATGCAGAATACTGAATTTCTATCACTACTTCAAACATTGTAGCCAACATTAAGCCAATCTATTTGTTGGCGATGATGTTCTGTGACGCAACAGTTAGTACAGACAATGTGCCAGCTGGTGTGTTTAGCGACTGGATGCTTTCTGCTATGTAAATAATTTTAGTTTATTTAAATAATTTTACAGCAATATAGCAGGGAAATGTTAATGTTAAAAATATCATATTTACGTCTCTATGTCTCCTCTTTGGGTACACCCTTTATAGCAGAACTTTTTACGTCATAATTTTTTATTTGCATAACTTTAGAATTATTATCATTGCACAATGTTCAGAATTAATTTCATTTACTTTTTCTTCTTACATATCTTGTTACTTTCCTTTTTTAATAAACCTTAACTATATTGGATTTTTTACGGTTTTCTTTGTCTGTAGTGATTAAAAATTTGTATGTGAATATACAGAACGACTTTTTGTAAATGTATTTCATCGTTCAGCTTTTCCCAGATATGCACCAGTTTTCTAGCAACGTCTACACATACACAATATTACGTATTCTCGTATTCAAAATGTTTACTTTAGAAAACACCAACAGAGAAGAAAAAGAACTAACAAATGGGAACAATCTTCTATAACTAAAATAATATCTTATCTTTTAATTTAGTTTATAATCTAAGAACCCAACCCTTCGGCAGTATTAACATATTAAATTAGCTATGTAAATATATTTCAGGACAAATATGAATTCTAAAAATATACGTAGATGCTATAAGCTAAATATGTATAGAAGATAGATAAAAATAAATCGATGTGCTAAAATGTCTGGGTGTTCTTTGTGTATGTTATTCGAATGTTTGAAAACCCCTTCGCGACTGATTCGCAAGCGGTAGTCGTTTAAGAGAACAAAAATACATCAAGAACGAAATATAGGTAAACAATAGGAAAAATTCATATGTGATACATAGGACAAGTAAAAGGTATGTACCTAATGTATAAAGGTAATAAATTTATAGGTACATGAATCGCTTGTGACAAAATAGCTTCTTGAAAAAATAAACTGTTTTGAAATTACAGCTCGGCTTATGTGTTAAATTTCGTAACAAAAAGGAATTTTCAATTATGGTCAAATTCTTCGTAACATAAGATGCCTAGATTTTAATGGTGTTTAAATGGGACTACCGAAATAAATGCTCTTCGTCTATAATTACAGAAGTTTTTAAGGGGACAATACGAAATCTAAAGACAAAATGACTGGAAAACCGTAATGGTTTTCCAGTCATTTTGTCTTAAATTTCTATCATAGTAAAACCTTTTCGAATATGAGTCATGTTGAAAACATAAAAAAAAAAACATTACGAGAACTTGTAAAGATTACAAACTTCTAGGTGAATAGACAAACAAATTTTAGTTGTCGTAAAATTGCCAAACTTTATGTTTTTCTGGCAATTACAAAGTTTTATAATGCAATCATAAATCAATGACTGAAAAGAAGAGCACGAAGTAGACTTTAAAAGAAAAATAATCGAAATAATTTGTCTGTTAGTCTTGACTAATGTTTCAAGTAGAAATAATAATAGATCATATTGTATTCGACCTTGGGTATAACACCGCTTTGTAATATATAGCCTAATTAAATAAAAGAGATACAACCGATGAGTAGTCTAGAATTTTGTACCCTTATGGTAAACATTCAAATAAACTTTATTATTTTCGATTAGGCTAAACTATGTAATTCCACGGTGATCGAACCAGAAGCATGTCAAGCAACGTGAAAACTATTAAATTCTTATTTAATCAAACAATAAAATAATATTTAATGTGTGATGAATGAATATTTTGCATAGCTAATAGAATATTTTTCATTATCTTGATACACATTGGCATTTGAAAGATAATACTTATCGGAATAGGTTTCGCGTTACTTTTTCTAGGTAAGTGGAGAAAATACATCACTAATAGGCTTCTTATGACCATTCATTATTTCCGAGTCTTGAGTTGTAGTCGTCTTACCATTAATACGACTACAACTCAAGACTCGGAGGCTACAACCATTCGGTAAACATCACTCCACACCTCACAAGTGAATTTGTCCAATCCAATCCGATTAATAATATTAATTGTGTAACTATAATTAATTTATGTTTAGGAATTAAATGGTTTAGAAATTACTATTGTATCCGAATATCTGAATGGGACTGCCACACACTAATGACATTAATTTATTAACGTTTCTATGGAGTTGTGGTTCACAATTACAGTTTACTGCTTCAATGATTTTAGTATATTAGTAGTTCAATTTAACAGTAATTTCGATGTCGAATATTTGTAAATTGTGTTAAGATCTCCATGTAAAAATAATTGGCTATTTGATTTTTATCGAAATAATGATGTATTACGATTCTAATAATATTTATTAAAATAAGAACTGTAAAAAAGCTTGTTAAAAATATACAATACTAGCTGTGCCCCGCGGTTTCACCCGCATGAATGACAATTGATACACTATCTTTATAAATAATAGCCCATGTGTTATTCCGATGTATAAGATACATTACTGTAAAGTTTCATTAAAATCCATTGAGTAGTTTTTGCGTGAAAGAGTAACAAACATCCACACATCCATTCTCACAAACTTTCACATTTATAATATTAGTAGGATATAAAGAATATTACACACATACATACAAGATACGCGCGAAAAACATGACCCTTCTTGGCAGTCGGGTAAATAGCTTGGTTTTCAAAGCATCCAAAGGGATGCCCTTACAAAAATTTAATCTTGAATTGATTATAATGAACTCCAGCCACTCAATAAGCGGGCACTGGACCTAACCAAGTTGGTGTAACGAAACCATTGCGACTTCTAATTCGACGTCACCGCCATCTAGGCAGGCAATGAGCAAACATTTTTCAATAACAAACGACAGATTATTGTTTTATTTACGTCGATTGTAATTATAAAATTTTAATGTAGCTTGTTTGTAGGTTGAAAGTATTTTTTTTAGTTCGCTATTTTTTGTTTTCGAGACGTCAATTTTGTTTCATGTATAAGCAGCGCCCCCTTGCGGCAAATGCAAGCCCTACGGCTTTCCACACATTTTCCGCGCAATACAACGTTGAATGTGATTTGTTTCAAAAGAGGAGTGCTATTCTAGTGTTTGGGGTTAATAATTATAACAAAAAAAAAACGACTTCAAAATAAGTCTTATATCCTTACCTATATTATAAATGTGAAAGTTTGTTTGGATGTATGGATGTTTGTTACTCTTTCACGCAAAAACTACTGAATGGATTTTAATGAAACTTAACAATAATGTACCTTATACATCGGAATAACACATAGGCTATAATTTATGAAGATAGTGTGTGAATTGTCATTCGCGCGGGTGAAACCGCGGGGCACAGCTAGTAATATATAAGACTTATCTTGAAGTCGGTTTTTTTGTTAGAATTATTATTTTATTTTATATGATTTTAAGTTTTTGCATTTTAATTATAATTATGTGGCTCGAAGCACTTTGCAACAAAGGACTCTCGTGTTCTTATAATCTTAATTGCTTATTATTTTAATGAAAATGACGTGTTTTCTGTTCTTAATGGAGATTTTTGTTATTGCATTGGTGGACTTGTAGTTGAATGTTTATGTTTTTAATTCAATCTTACTAATGGGTATGTCCGAAGACTATGTTATTATAATGTGGGTAGTACTCGGGTATTTTATTTTTAAAATATATTGATATGTAAGTATGTTAATAATTATGTTCTCAAAAAATACTAACGAAAAAAAACCGACTTCAAAATAAGTCTTATATTAATTTTTATGTCACTGTCAAAACTGAACCAAAATAAAATAGGACCACACGGGAAGCACCAGCTTTCAGATAAAAAAAGAATCATCAAAATCGGTTAACCCAGTAAAAAAAAAACAGTCGAATTGAGCACCTCCTCCTTTTTTGAAGTCGGTTAAAAAATATATTGATATTTAGGTATGTAAAATAACATTTTCTCAAAAAATACTAACACACGTTAAACATACCTACCTCAAAACACCATCTGAACCCCATTTCAATTTAAAAACCCGTTTTTCGTTTCCTCTTACTGTCTCATCATTTTTACACGACTGCCCAAAAAGGAGTGTTATGTTTTCAGGGTTCATGTATGTATGTATGTATGTATGTATGTATGTATGTTTGTGAGTTTCTTTATTCCACCACTAGCTGTGCCCCGCGGTTTCACCCGCGTTAGTACCTATATTCCGTTCCCGATGTCTTTATAGTTACTTTGTTATACGGGGCGGAGACGTATCCAAAAAATTAAAGATTTTGAAAATCGGTCTACCCGTTCTTGTGTTATGAATAGTGTAACTAACACCTCGCGGTTCCATACCTCGTACTACTTCTTTAACCCCGTTACGTCATTAGTTCCTTTACTAATTTGTTAATAGTAAACTTACTATGGAATAATAAACATTAACAAACAACTTTTATTCCCGAAAGGCTAAATTGCTATTATTATCAATTCGCTTATTATTATGGTGCCCTATATTTAAATAACTTACATTTTTAAACTTGTGATATCTTTCGAATGGAATGTCCAAATTAAATAATTCAAAAAATCATATAATGGTATTAAAGCAAACTTATATATGAAGTTATTTATTTTGATAAGGATTAATTTCAAAGTATAAATAAAAGAGCTTTTATAGCGGTGGCATTTATAAAAAAAAAAATAATGAAAATTACACTTATTGTGACATAACTATAGTAGTTAGACATGCTGTCGCGATATTTTTTGTAGATAATTATATGTTCTACAAAGACGTAGTACATTATTTTGTTCTATAATCAATAGTTTTCGCAGCGCACGTGATGTAAGAAAGTTTATTGGTAATGTTTTCACACCTTGGGTTACATTATTGGAGTTTTAGTATGGATCCCAAACTTTTTTGAAAATTTAATATAGCCTATGTTCACCGGAGATAGTGTAGCTTTCCGACAGTGAAAGAATTTTTCAAATCGGTCAAGTAGTTTCGGAGCCTATTCATTTCAAACAAACAAACAAACAATCAAATCTTTCCTCTTTATAATATTAGTGTAGATTATTTGTATACTTTTGTGATTGTAAAAAGTTAGAAGATTTTACGGAGAAAATATCCCTTTCTTGCAAAACTTCATTAGTATAAAGTAGCTCTAGATTAATATGGAGATTTGAGAGCTGATGTCACATTACCGTCTGTCGCCCTCTCTGTTTAATTAGTTAATGAGCAATATTGAAATACTTGAAACTAGCTTAATATCAAATTAACTAGGTACATACTATGTCATGTAACAACTGGATATAGTTCCTAATATACTTTCTTAAATATGTTGTATAAAATGTAATGTACAAGAATTTCAATGTAACAGTCAAATCAGAAAACTCATTTTTCATGTATTATACTTATTGTATTACTAGCTGTGCCAGCGACTTCGTTCGCGTGGATGACGAAACTTATCAATGAGTTTTTAACCGCAAAATTAAGTTTGTTTTTTATTGTTTATACTTTTCCGGGATAAAAACTACCCAGTGTGGTGCCCTGGATAATAAAGAATAATTATACCAAGTTTTATCGTAATCGAACCGGTAGTTTTTGCGTGATACCTGAACAAACAGACAGACAAATTTTTTTTTTTCACACTCTTTGTTTTGGTGTCCTTCTAGTAACACCCCCCGCCATTTATTTTTTTGATATTTTCAATGTACAGAATTCTCACTTTTACAGATTTATTATAAGTATAGATATAGATTAATGAACTTGATTGTATTGAATTGAAGTTATCACTTTTGGTATACCACATTAAATTCACAAAAACGTACTACTATGAAATCCGTATTTGTTTACAACCTTCAGACCTGATCAAAAGGCAGACTGTTTTAGATGTACGTTTTATGAGTTACTGTTTACACGTAACGTGCCGCTTGTCGCTTTAAAGCTGGTATTTTTAAATTACATGAATATTATGGACGGTACTGTACGTAGTCGGTGTGGCAGTTATAGCTGGCTGCGGATTGAAGCCAGGCGCGCCAAACAAATACAGCGAGCCGCTTCGTCTGCGGAGAGCCCAATAAATCTGTTTTTTAAACAAACACTTAGAAGTTTCTGACGATTATTTTGCTTCTTTTGGTGTTTAAATTTAAATTAAATCAAAACTTTTCATTTTGGTGTACGCTATACCTGTATGCATATTTATTGCATGTAGAGAAATATCTAAACCACACGCACGGCGCGTGTGGTTTAGATATTTCTCTGCGGCTCTTTTATAGAGTAAAACTGATTACGTTGCAATATTTTTACTGAATTGTACGGTTTTTCATCTTTTTCTAGCAGTTCAGAACCCATCAATATAAGTCAGAATTTGTAACTAGAGTATCAGCATTTCTTTTAGCAACAGGTATGAGTTACAAGTCGTTTCACAATGCATGTCCGCATGAAAAACGTATTGCGAAAAGCAACCTTATACCTTTGAAATAACGATGACAATAACGTAAGTGGAACTTCAGTGGTTCTCTTGTTTAATTTATTAATGATGCATTACACAAACATTTAAATAAATCATGAATTTGAGAAAATAAAATCAAGTAATTAATTTCTGTCATTGAATTTTATTAATTGGTTATTAATATTTTTAGATGAATATTTTATTCTTTATTAAGTATAAATTGCTTCATTAAAAATTATAAATATCATATTATTATACATACGTGTTGAATGAAGAAGCTTGTTTTTTTGTGAAGTAGCTTAAAAATAACATTACAAGGCACTTTGAAGGTTCAAGATTATGAAAATGTTACGAAAATTTAAGGATGTACGAGTTTGTATGTTTAATAAATTAAGCATGTTTTTTGTAATAACTTTTCCTTTCTGTAGCAAGATTAGAGTCGTTTATAAGTACGAAATGAAGATGAATTATGAATCAACGAATTCTATATTAGATCAGTCCGCTGAAGACAGGTAAAACTGTACCATTTCTGTTGAAGGTTTGCACAAACGCTTATGGAATAATTATAATAATAATAATTCCAGCCTATAAACGTCCCACTGCCTGTGCCCAGCAGCGGGACGTCTCGCCTCTGCCCATATAAAGAAGGCATGGATCACCACGCTTGCTCAATTGCGGATTGGCGATTTCAGATCCCAATTTTGGAAACCAGGTTTCCCTACGATGTTTTGCTTCACCTTTTGTCAGAAGTAGCTATATAAGTAGGTATTTTTGCTAACATTATGTTACATTGTATGACTGCACGGATAACCGACTGGTATAGCACAATGCCAAGCCACAATTAGGTGCTTTATAATTTACATGATGTGGGTTCCCAACATATACGTATCACCAAAAGCAAAAAGTCTATAAAGAGCCAATTTAAGAAGTCACTTTTGGTAAAGATCTTGCTTTGGTTGCTCATTGTATATACAGGGTGTTAAAAAACCCCTGTCCGATCCGTTAAGATGTTGTTAGGTATCGATATCTGATTACAATTTTTTTTTTTTTCTCAAATGTCGAGAGAGAGATTCAGCGTCGTCACAGATGCTACCTTATTACCAAACAAAAGGCCCCCAAAAATACCGACGAAATTGGTGTTGTAGTTTTTGTTTTATTAAATTCTCAAATTTAGGGAATTTCGGGGCAAAAAATGGTTATTTCAAAATCCATTATTATTGTTTCTGTCATGAATTTTCCAAATTTGATATTTTATTTGGTCATGTGATTGTGAACCCTCTATCACCCTTTCGGGTCGGACAGGGGTTTCTTAACACCCTGTATAGGTATTTTTATACCTATATATATACAATGTATAACGTCATGTAATACTTTTAATTCGTATAAATATCATGTGTAAGTAAGTAAAATTTGAATAGTTCTCGCTTTATTTGATTTTCCATGGCTCGTGTGGCAGATTTATGATTCTTGAGGAAAATGTGCGATGGTATATTAGATTTATCAAACAAGGTCGCATCTCGAATTGATAAAATGGTTTACCATTCTTATTCCGCAAATACGCATGCTGAATTATCAAATAAATGAAAGGTCCTTTTCAGCATATTTAAAATGGTGATCAAAGGAATTAAGATATTTAAGTTGCTATCCTTTAGTAAATTTATATTTGCAGATCGTTATTTTGTGATGAATTTTTTAGCAATATTGTACATAAATATGGGTAAAATGATTGCTGGATGTTATGATCTGATCTATTTTGGACATCAAAGCACTGCTGTTATGAGCCTGTACCACGATGTTTCATAGATACTTTTTATTATTAATTACGTTATCTCATAATTTAAATTTATTAATTATTATTTGAAGCGTTAACTTGACTGTGGACCGTCGACACCAACTTCGATATTCTGTTACGAGAGCATGTCTGTGCAGACATGCATAAAACAAATATCAATTATTTTTATTTATTGCTTACCTTTTATAAGCATATCGCCTAGGATCGAAGCCGAAGATGAACTCGGGACAGTGTTGGTAGGCTGTTGTCGCGGCTGGCGTCTCGTCCCAGCACGCGAAACCGTCGAACTTCCGCGGACACCACGATCCGTTCTCTGATGAACAGAAAGGAAAAATAACACTTTTTTCTCTGATTTACAGAAAAGTAGAAAAAAACATAAATTTTCGAAACAACAGAAAATTAAAAAAAAAACTGCGCTCTTTTTTTGCTACCTCATGTCATCAAGGTCGTTGTTATTTGAGTCTTTTTATACTAAATTTTATATTTCACTGCCCTTTGCCCTGCAGTTAGAGATTCACTTTCCTGTTTCTTTTTCATCACGAATTTATAAAATTGTTCTACCCGTTTCATATTTTGGAAGTCTCTTATAATATAAAATATGGTAAATTTTATGACCATCAAACATCTTAAAAATAACAGTATAAGGCAAGGCACATGATCGACGTATAATCTTCGGGAAACGTGTTTTTGCATAATATTATTTAGGCTCCGCAGCGACGTATTAAGTCAACAATCGAAATTTTTGTGCAAATTGAAAATAAATAAAAAATCTTTTATGTAAAAGTGTGATCTACTTCGTATTGATGTTTCCTGTTAATATTGAATTTGTATGCAGATTCATTTATCAACGTTTACTTTAACAAATGCTGTCCTTGAGCCGCGTTATGACAAGTTCAGGGACTACTAAGTATTAGCACAGTGACATTCGAAGTAACAAAGTTTGAACACTCGGGCCCACCTTATTTTATTAGACATTCAATTTCTACTTACCATTGTATTGTTTTTCAACAATCTGGCTGTTAGTCGTATTCCCGGTGTAACATTTTCTTTTTAAATTCACAATCAATTGGTATTTTGGATCACTCTCGTAATTGTTGGTACGCGTTGAGTTTCGCATTTTTTTACAATTTATTGATTACCATTTTTTGTTATATTTTTAGTGTATGACGTTTTCTTTAGATATCAATACACGATTTACGTCCTCATCAGTGACACCATCTGTAACAAGAGATAAAAATACATTTATTTATTTATCTATCTTTTATTTATCTTAGTTTACAGCCTATATTTTGATCTCATTGATATTTGTGTAGAGATAACATCTTTGTACTTTTATCTGCAAACAACATGAAACAAGATAAAATATTTAATGTATATGAAGTTGTGTTCATAATCTCATAAACGTAAATAGTAGGTAGGTAGATACGTTAAAAATATTTTTCCATTTTAACTGTTTTAAACAGCCTCTCTAAGGAAAATGTCAACCATGATACTAATACAATTTAGTATGATTTACCTCGAAAGGGAAAATATATCAAAAAATATTCATATTTTCTAAGCGACTTCGATACTGTTGGTACCTGTTGTGTATTTTTATCGTAAGATCTATTAATAACAGCTAAGTACCTGAACGTAATTGACGACCGGTAACTTTTGCTGTTTTTGTTTTGGTTAAAGTCATTATTTCTTTATGGTTCGGCGATCAATCACTGTATTCCCTTTTCCAGTATATAAGAATACATTTCCGTACCTACTTTCAATTAAGAGGATGTTTAAAGTGAGTGATTCATCCCAGAGACAGGAGTTATGGCGAACTAAAGTTAATAATAAATACAACGCGTTATAGTGTAATGATAGTTTTATTGCGCAGGTGTTGCTTCCCGGTACAATCAGAAATAGTCCAAAAGGTGCGCAGTTATAAACTATTATAAAAATTGTATGTACGTTGTCTCTTATCTTGTTTTAAGTCAGATATAATTTTGGAGATCAGCTCTTTGAATGGTGTAGTAAAGTCGCGTTTTTATCGTGCCCTTGTGATGAGAATAGCTATTCAGAAAGACATTACATGGAATTTGCTGGAGATACGCGTTCCGTGTTATTTCACGGTAGCAGTGCAAACTTGTCAGATATCGTCAAGTGGAAGAGACGAAGTAGTGTAATCTCGCAGCGCTGCCGCTGCTGGCGTATTACATATAAATTCTCCACAAACGGACCATTTGTAAATGAAAGTAAAGACGTTTGAAAATTCTTTGTATTCAGCGGTTTGTATGACTGAAGCATAAGCATTCGTTGCCTAAACTAGTTGGGGTTTAATAAAACAAATATAATACAAAAACTTAAATTAAGTAAGTACCAACGCATGTGGTCAGATATCGCAAAAGACAGACAGGTTTGGAGGACGGAGGGGGAGGCCTTTGCCCAGCAGTGGGGTCTGATGTAGGCTACAAAAAAAAAAGGAAGTACTAACAAACTCCTGAGAGGGAAATAAGAGATCATTGTTTATAAAAATAAATGATTGCATGCCAGTTTTAACTTCGGAAAGTATATTTTGTACTACCTTGGAATTCAAGCTAACTTTGCCTTTTATCAAAATCGCATTTTCACTTATCCCTAGTTAATGACACCGTAACATACAGAACGATACGTAACATATTGTCATACTGAGTAACTTACGCATTAACATTATTATGTAGTATGGGAGTAATGGGAGTATATCCATTAACTACATTTAAACCTTTTAAACCGATACTTTGCTGTATTTTGCTGGCAGTACTTACTGGAATTGGAACGATTCCATTAAAATTAATTGTAGTAAAATTACTCCGTGGTTTTGGTGACACAAAATGTACATTGTTCTGTGATGCGAGAGAAAGGGTTGCCTCCCGCCAGATTAATACTGTATTTGTATTTTTATACTATTGTAGAATATTAGTCTCATTCATTAATAAATTGAGTTAGTTAAAATTTAATCTTTAGTCTAAATTGAAGGAGATTAAAAATTTGTAAGTGGATTAGTTTTTATATAATTTAAGTCTAAAAAAATCTTTGAAAAATTTACTATGGGATCAAACATGATCCAAAGTGGCTAATCAACTTTAAGGCGAATTTCGTAAATTCAGTCAAAGTATATGTTTTTGTCTAAGAGTTAAGTCGTCTCTTGCCTGCTTGTGTTTTATAAAATACATTCTTAAAACAAGGAAAAAATGAATTAAAACAATAATCATAAAACTATAAAGCTGAAGATGCGGTCACGGGATACCGATCTCACAATTAATTATTTTAATTTGTATGTATTACCCGGATACGAGGCAGTTTAATTTATACGTCGATAAATTAAATGGATTGTGGTTTGTGGTATAGTTTGGGTCATAATTTTAAATTGCCAACATAAAATTATGCAAAACATAGCAAGAAAGCGAAAATCTGGTGGAATATAAATTTAAACGCGAACAGCTGTTATGTAGCAAAACTGAGTAAGATGAAAATAGATTAGTTTACTGACACGATAAAGTACTTAGGAAGTAATATGGCTATAAAATACGAATTATTTGCATGTAAGTACCGACCGGTGTTTTAGTGTTAACATTTATGCCGTTGCCAAGGTTGTAGGTTACTTAAAAGACTTTTTATCTTTGTCGTGAATAAATAAATTATCGGGTCATTGCAAAACCTTTAAAAATAATAATTTTCAATACTCTTTTGTTTCGAAAAAGGTTGAAGTTTATTTTAAACTAGCTGTGCCTGCGACTTCGTTCGCGTGGATGACGAAACTTATCAATGAGTTTTTAACCGCAAAATTAAGTTTGTTTTTTATTGTTTATACTTTTGGGATACTTCCGGGATGAAAACTACCCAGTGTGGTGCCCAGGATAATAAAGAGTAATTATACCAAGTTTCATCGTAATCGAACCGGTAGTTTTTGCGTGATACCTGAACAAACAGACAGACAGACAGACAAATTTTTTTTTTTCACACTTTTGGGTTCGGTGTTGATCTTACTAGATCGACACCCCGCCATTATTTTTTTTGATATTTTCAATGTACAGAATTTTCACTTCTACAGATTTATTATAAGTACAGATAAAATAAAATAAAATAAAATGTACTCATTGTTCTGTGAGACACCGTTCTAGTTCATAAAGCTTAAAGCCTTAAAACGTTCAAATAAATAAATAACAAAATCAAAATAATTGTTTCACAATAGCCCTTGCAAAAATTACTTGGCTGGAAAAAAAAACTTTTATTTGCATTGCCGTTAGATTGATTAAACTTAATTTACACTAAGATATCCATATTTTGTACCTAGAGTGGTAGCTAGTACACTAGAGTGTCCTTCATCGCAGTCTGTTCGTGTATGTTGACTGGGCCTCGATTCAGCTATTTAAGAGTTGCTTGGATTGACTGAATGACCTGCTTCATTTGGTCATTTTTACGATAATTGGCATTCTGCTAAGTGTCATTACGATCATTAATTGGTCATTACGATCATTCTCCTCGAGAGTTCAATGAGATTTTATTGTAGGCTTATCTGAATACGAAAATTAGGCACAATGAGAAGCACACTGACTGACCACTGACATGCATTTAAATAGCTGAATCGAGGCCGTGTTCGTATAAAGTAGGCTGACATATTATCATGTTACTTACTAAACTAACCTAACGGAATAGATATTTGTTTACATGTACTACATAAATCAATTCTAAGTTCTATTTTTGTGGTACACAAAATAATATAAGTTGTTTATCCTGTAAGTGTTCATAAGATAAGAATGTCAGGGACTAAACTAAACCGCTTTTATCATGAGCTTGTAGAAGCAGAGTTTGTTAAATAATGAAAAACAAAGTATCTCCTTCATACTATCTTTTTAAGACCCGGTTATTTTAAATAATTAAAACGTCTTCATTCGTTCTCATAGACGTTAATGGTTAGTTAAGGGATATCTTATTATAGATTGTACTAAGCCAATTCTCATTCTTCTGAGAGATGAAATTGAATCGAAAATAAGTAATCCAAGGTAATTAAAGTAGCCATTAATTTCTCCGAGTGCCGTTATTCTAGTTACATGTCCTTTCTTTTGTGAATTATTCTCGGTTCTATTCTCTTACCTATCAAATTTAAAGTGACTTTTTAACCGACTTCGAAATGGAGGAGGTTCTCAATTTGGCTGTATTTTTTTAATATTTGTTACCTCATAACTTTCGACTGGGTGAACTGTGGATTTTGATAATTCTTTTTTTATTCGAAGGCCGTTGTTTTCCGTATGGTCCAGTTTTTACAATGGAGTCCATAAGAAATAAATATAAGACTTATTTTGAAGTCGGTTTTTTTTTGTAAGAATTATTATTAGACGATAACAAATGCGTTCTTACAGTCACTGTAAGTAAAGTAAAGCCTGATTTAGACGATGCGAGAAATGTCGTGCGAGTTGCGGTACATTGAGGGGCCGCGCGGCTATGGTGTCATAAGAGATGGATCGTAGACGGCAATGTACCGAAACTCGCACGACATTTCTCGCGTCGTCTAAATCAGGCCTAAGTCGTTGGAATAGTATCCGCGATTATGTTAGAAACACGAAATGATTTTGCCAATTATGTATGTGATAGAATAAATTGAGCTCATGCGCAAAACCTTTTTATTTCTGTTGTAGGCAATATATTATGTTAGTTGTAGGTCCCTAAGTTAATCTAATTTTCGGTTTACCACATTTAAATTAAGTTCGGAATTGCTTTGAAGCAAAATTCAACTAAACTTTAATGGACTGGGACATTCGGTGTTAATAAAGTTAGTTTTTGGACATCAATACATTTTTTTTTTCAGTATCATAAATATCAAAATCCCTTAATGGTTCACTCTTATTGACAAACTATACAATAATCTTCTTAGTTAGTAAAGAAAAACCTTGTTTTAGGGTTCCGTACCCAAAGGGTAGAACGGGACCCTATTACTAAGACTCCGCTGTCGGTCTGTCCGTCTGTCTGTCTCCAGGCTGTATCTCATAAACCGTGATAGCTAGAAAGCTGAAATTTTCACAAATGATGTATTTCCGTACTAAAAACCACATAAAATGAATGTTTAAGGGGGGCTCTCATACGACGGTGGTACGGAACCCTTCGTGCGCGAGTCCGACTCGCACTTGGCCAGTTTTTATTTCTTTAAGTGATAGGTAAAACAATGGTTTTCTTTACCGACTTCCGTGTATAAAGCAAACTTTTGTCACATTTTAGCTCATTTCATAACATTCGAGAGTAATTTTAATCAACAAACACCAACAATGCTACATATATAATTTATAGCGTAATTAATACAACTAAACGCCATCTGACTCATAGCTCGCTTGGATTGGTTCACTTTGCGCGTAACTTAAAGCAAACCGTAAACACAGACAAGGTACATAGATACGCATTTTATGGGGTAATTCGACCTACTGCTATGTTTGTAACACACAAGGTTAAACCTAACAACTACTGTATAAAACAACCTACTTACTGTCCTGTTGTTAATTGAAACTGGCTTATTACCGCTATAGAAATCTATATTACTTATAATAAATCTGTAAAATTGAAAATTCTGTACATTGAAAATATGAAAAAAATAAATGGCGGGGGGTGTTACTAGACCGAAACCGAACCCAAAAGTGTGAAAAAAAATAAAAATTGTCTGTCTGTCTGTTTGTTCAGGTATCACGCAAAACCTACCGGTTTGATTACAATGAAACTTGGTATAATTATTCTTTATTATCCTGGGCACCACACTGGGTAGTTTTTGTCCCGGAAAATTATAAACAATAAAAACCAAACTTAATTTTGCTTTTGAAAACTCATTGATAAGTTTCGTCATCCACGCGAACGAAGTCACAGGCACAGCTAGTACGCAAATAAAATAGTTGCCTATAATAGGGATGATGACTAATTTTTATTTAAATGTCCATCTTTTAGATAATAAAAAAATATTAGACATACCTGTCTATTCTGTTAATAATTTCGGTGACAGGTGAGAGTGAAGTGATAATAAAGCTCACTTCAAAAGTGAACCCAATTGGCCTTGATTTAGAATTCAAATTCGAGAATACGTATTTGACATCTCACTGCGGATTCCGCTGTCGAGACATGAAAATAATGTTACAGAATAGCAAGGCTGGACATGTTTTGTCGTAAATAATGTGAGTGTGTGTGAAGTTACACAAAGAATTATGAAGATACAGCGAGTACAATTCTTGCGTGACGTCACGTCCAAGCACAGATTGTACCTAGCCGTGACGTCACAAGCCCCCACTTCTAAACTTTAAAGCGGTTAATCTTCGTATTTTTTTATTGATTTGATAAAAGAAAAAAATACATGTCTATTATATTTTGATCATCTAAATGGACTAAATAAATTTTGACTGTTCATACCTAGTCATCTACCCTATTTCTGTGTGTACAAAAATGAGGTAGATAATATCAAGGTTGTCAAAAAAGAGGTATTAAAATACGGTCAGTTGTCTTAGCTTCATCTATAATTGCTGTTACTTTTTGTCTTGCACATTCTATGTGATCTGTTAATTTCACTCATAAGAAATCGGATCAGTTTTTGAAAGCCTCGCATTATTGATATACGTCATCTATTTATTTTTACACGACTGCCCAAAAAGGAGTGTTATGTTTTCAGGGTTCATGTATGTATGTATGTATGTATGTATGTATGTTTGTGAGTTTCTTTATTCCACCATAACTTCTAAAAGGCTTGACCGATTTCAATGTTTGTGGTATCATTAGAAGCCTTGAGTTATCCCGAGTGACATAGGCTATGTGGACATTAAAAAATGGTCAAGTGTGAGTCGAAATCGCCTGCAAAGGGTTCCGAACGATATTTTTTTTTGTGTTGTGTTATGTTTTTTGTTGTTCACTAAAAGGTATTAAATAAAAAAAATATAATTATAAAAATTAAAAAACACTCCTGCCATGTCAAAAAAAAATAAAAACAAGTCAAATATTTGCAGTCGGGGTCGGTTACTTGGAACAATTCATTACAGGTCCCCCGACTGCAAATATTTGACTTGTTTTTATTTTTTTTTGACATGGCAGGAGTGTTTTTTAATTTTTATAATTATATTTTTTTTATCACATGATTGTGTAGGTACATATTTCATATATGTTAAGAAAACCCCGACCCGAAAGGGTGATAAACGGTTTACAATCACATGCCCAAATAAAATATTAAAGGGTAATGACGAGTCTAGGCCCAGAATTGCACAAGAGATTCGTTTTACAAAAAAAATATGTTGATATTTTTCAAATCTCTTCCACGTATTCATTAGTCTGTGCATGTCGGTAACATTTTTTCATAAATATTAAACATTATAACGACTAAACTAATGGAACTTGAACATAAATTGAGTTTCAAATGTTGCCTTCACAAAAAAATGTTGGCAGGTAACTAATCAGAATAATAAGTTTTCGTTTATATTAAAAACCGTTCATTTTCTTCCCAGCAAACATACATTATAATATCTAAAATCATTGCTTCTAGCAACTCCATTGCGGTTACTTGCTTTGCTTATGTTTATTGCGGTTTAAATTGACTACTTTTCGCTATGAATACTGACTGACGATTCTCTTATACCTGACGACCACGGCCTGATTATGGAGTCTGTTCCCGCTACTCATCATGATTTTGTATTATTTGACTTCCAGTTTATTATATTCATTAATATAAACAGTATTGATGGAATAGAATCTTAAATAACTTTGAAATGCTAAGTTTTTTGTAAATCATTTCTTGTACTGATTAATTGTTAGAATTGCTCCCTATTATTATCATTATTTTATATTTGTGTGCACAGAGGGCCTAAATTACTATGGCGACTTGGCATTCCCCTTTGGACTCATGATAGTAACAATAATAATGCATTAAGAAATAACAATTTTTTAATTTTTAACAATTTTCGTCGATATTATTGGCGGCCTTTTGTATGATAATTTGGCAGCAACTGTGACGATGCCGAGTCTCTCTCTCGCCTTTTGAGAAAAAAATAATATAATTTATAGGTTATAATTTCTTTACCTAACAATACCTTAACTGATCGGACAGGTTTTCTTAACACTGTGTATGTAGCCTCCTGCCAATATCGTTACCCTTCCTATTGAACTTTGCCGTAGTCGGGTAAAAATAGGAACTAGTTAAGAATACATTTTTATTAATCAGTTTTTATACTTGTCATTAACTTTATTAGGTACTTGTAACCAACTTTAGTGACATGTTCTTTGGGAATATAATATGTTCTCATCTCGCCAACTGTTGCCAATATGTGAGTGTTCGAATCTCACCACCACACCAAAATTGTCTGATCCGAATATGGGTTCCCAGTCTGTTTAGTGAAAATGATTTCAATATCTTTGAACCCAATGCGGCTCTAGAATTATTTTGTGGTTCGGACTTCTATTAAAATTGATCAATTTACAAATGAAACAAATGCGTTTATGTTTAAGAGCTCTGAGAATGCTGAGATAACGTCTAAGATAGGAATCAAAATGCCATCTTACACTACAGGGTTTACAGGTTCATACGTGAGTTCTTAGACATCATTTCAAGCATTTTTTTCCTGCATTATTAATAACTTAAACTATTCGTCAAAAGTAGATTCACAAAGATCCCAGACTTGAAAATGAATGTTTCAAATTAAATATTTATGAAACGACATTCTGGTGTGAATAGTTCATCTCATCTATTATTATTAGAGTATATCAGACGCATGCGTGTAAATCAGTATGTTACCTGATGTACGGATTTGTGAAAATAATATCAGTTCAAATCAGTTACTGAAATTGTTGCTACTTAAGACTGGTAGTTGGAACCTGCTTTAATTGTTTTTTTAACTTTAAGTGTGTAACTGTGTCTTAAAAAAGAGCAAATTTTAATAGTGGATAAAACGAAAATTATTTTCAAATGTTAGATGCAAAAATTGGTTATATATCAAAAAACGCACATGAGTTTGACGACTTAATTTTTACATAACTCTAAAACTATTGATTTGTCATATTTATCTAAACGCCAGTTTGTTAGTTGTAACGTGTACACTGAAAAAAATCAACAAATATTTGTTTACTGATGTTCTGAGAATGCACACAAAATTTTAATTTAACATATGAAGTCGTTTTGTCACAGGAAATTAATTTTGGCACCGAAACCTTTCATCGTGACATTGAAACCACCAACATTTGCACTGTTGCCGCTCTTAACGCAAGTTATTCACCCAATGTTGGCCAAATAGTGTTTAGGGGGCTAAAAGTGGTCGCAGTATCGTAATAATGGCAAAATAAAATTAATAAATATTTGAACTCAGTTCCATACAGGAATAAACAAAGTTGAAAATACAGAACTGTTTCGCAGGTAGCTTGTGGATTTATCAAGTTATTGATTAGGTCTAATACAAGAACAAACAAAGACTAAAATTAAATCTTATATAGATAAATAAAACTAACACGCGTCAAAATACTCATCGTCATCCTTGTCAATGGCGGGAAAGGTGCCCAGAAGGCTGGCAGCATTGCCACGTTGAATGGCTATGCCGATTCTCTGTGCAAGGAACAAACCAGCTCTCTGATCACGAGTAGAGTCTACCAAACGTTTTGACAGTTCTTTAAAAAGATTTCGTGCACTCGGACCCCATGACCCGAGCGTTTCAACCCCAAACGGCTCGAAAATATAATTACCCATTAGGTTATTATACTTTCGCCGTTTAAGGGTCTCCGCTGCTCCAGCAGCAGCGCCAGGAGAGGCCGCCGAACTTAGAACGTGGGATGGCGCAAGGGTGTCGACGCACGTTGCGTCCCACACCAAAGGCCGACCCAATTTCCAAGGCAACAATGACATACCGTCAGGTCTCTTACCATCGCTGCGCACCAAACCATTGGGTTCCAAAACAGCTGGTACACCGGCAATGACAAGAGCACGACGGATAATGTCATTAATATTTGCGTGACGGGATATACGTCCTGCGCTCCTGCTGCAGGACAAGCCATGGTGACCGAGGCAATCGACTGTTTCACCGCATTGACACCGATGACATGCGACACAAGGTATACCTAAACGTAAACTGATGGCGAGCCGGAAAGTATTGTCATCCAAAATCGTACCAAGAGTGGTTGACGGAAGTGCCTGTAACCAGAGGCCCGATTCCCATTCTCCCACAGCCAGGAGACGCGCGCGCTCTGCAGTGTTGATTGACGTATTAATTAATTCTTTCCGTATCAAACTGCAAAGCGGCTCGTCCCACTGCCTCTGAGAAGAACGTTGCTCGGGTAGATCTGTGCCCGGGCAGGACAATTCCCAACTATTTACTGCCTCAGTCATGCACAGAATCTGAAAATCAACCAGAGAAGACCCTAAGATTTGCCTGGTTAATTTTTCAGTGCTGTGGACCGAAGACAAAAATGCTGGTAAGCCTAGACTGGAAACTTTACGTACACCAAGCCCACCAAATCGGATCGGCAGCGTGGCTTGGGTCCAAGCTCGGTCATCCAACGTTACGTTAAAAATGGACGTTAACGTGGACCGAATAATTTTATCGACTTTTTCCAAAAGCGGCAAATGTTTCCACAATCGTGAAGAACGAAGAAAATATGTAAATTTTGGACCAAAACAGCAAAAACGAATTAAAGTAATAGCAGAATCTAAAGAGATTTTGAAAAGTCTGTTCGAAATTGATTGAAAATTTTCAATTTTATCATCTATAAAATTTTCATATGATTCTTCTAAAATTGGGGACCCTAGAAGGCGAAGAGAGGAGTTATTGACTATGTTAATTTCAGGGGCTATTGTTTGGATTTTTTGTAAAGCTAATTTTTTATCTAAATGTGTATCTGGAATATATATTTCACACTTACTTGTGTTTAAATCAAGACCAATTTTTTGTAAATTTGTTTTAAGGGATATATAATCATCTGCTACAGTGTTGACATCGCCTCCTAGAGTTCCGTCATCCAGATACCAAATATTAAATTTTGATTTCAATTCCTTAATAATGGGATGGATGGCTAAACTGAATATGACCGGCCCGAGAGGATCTCCTTGTTGGCAACCTACAGCCGAATTTAAAACATTGTCTTTATAGACTAATTTTGAAGGGTTTCGGTAGCATTGCCAAAGGAAACTGTAAATTTTGGGGGTTTCACTTTTGACTTCTGCCAACAAGGTGTCTCTGTTCACTGAGTTGAACGCATTTCTTATGTCAACTTTTAGAATAACCTCACTTTTCCTGTGGGCCAAATATGTGGACAGTGCGTGTACGGCAGCTTCACAGCCCCCTTTTGAGCCAAAGCCTAACTGAAGGGGCTGGAATTTATCAGACAAAACGTTGCTGTACAACTTACAACAAATTTTGGCTGCCGTACGTCTGTAGGTGGTGCCAACAGCAATGGGGCGAATACCACCATCCTTTTTGCTAAGGGCACACAGGTTGGCTCCATAAAGGGTGTCAATGATCCCCTCATGGACCCCACCTGCGAGCATTAAATTGGTCAAAGCCGTAAGCTCCCTCAGAAGCGACTCACCAGCTTCACCGGCAGTGGGGCCTGTGAGGTCCTTTAGGTGCTGGGGAGTCAGGCCATCCAGACCGCCAGCGGAGCCGCTCCGGAAAGAACCTACGGCTTCGACCAACTGTTTTACTGAAATTTGAAAGGAGTGTAAATTTGGGTCTGGTGGGTCAGGAAAGGAAAGGTTATCTCCAGGCACAGGGTGTTTGCTCTCCAGCGCGGAGAGGGTTTCTGGAGAGCATGGTGCAACCTCGTCGTTGCTAAACAATATTTTGGCAGCTCCCCGAATATCACCTTCACTTAGTTTGGTCTGAACGACCCGAGAAACATCACCCGGTACGTGATGCTTTTGTGATGTGAATTTTGACTGGAAAATCGGATTTGAATAACTACAATTATCTTTAATTTGAGCGGTAAGAGATTTCTTACAAGCCAAATTTTTTTGTACGTGTAAAATTTTGTAAGGGAAGGTGAGTAATTGTTCCCAGGCACTTAAAGTGTTTTCGCGAGATGCAAGACGAACACATTTTGCAAGATAGGAAGCAACTGAAGGTCTTGCACCCCGGGGAACACGTTTTAAAATAGGAACGGATTTCTTAAAATTTGATAATGTTTGCCACAACGGTAATGATGTGGTTGTCGGAGAAATTAAAGGAAACGATGAGGCATCAGGGCTAGAAGACACGTTCGGAGATTTGTGGACCTTTCCAAAATGTATCTTCAAGCCCCGATCACCTTTGAAAAATCGTGCCTGAGGACAATAAGGGCAGCTAACCAAAGCACTTGATGTGGATGACGATTGGATAACACTACCTGCGGACCCGTCACAATCTGCATCCGAAGACATAAAATGTTACAAAATAGAAAAAACACTCATTAAAAAATTCGGAAATGTCAAAAACGTCCGCACAACACCACACGCCCTGCCGCCGTGGTGGAGCACCCGCCGCCGCCGCCGCCGCCGCCGCAGCCGCCGCACGCCGCCGCCGCAGCCGCCGCACGCCGCCGCCGAAGCCGCCGCCCGCTGCCGCCGAAGCCGCCGCCCGCCGCCGCGCTCCCGTGCCTCTGCTAGTCGGTAGCCGCGCTAGCGCGGCACGCCTCGGTAGCAGTACTGATTGATTGGTAAACAACCGTTGTTGTTTTCCAATCGATTTTACTTTTATTTCATTGTAATTTAATAGGAAATTTTAAATTTTCATTTAATTATTTTGACAGCCGATGACAGCTATCTATTATTTGATTAGGTTAGATCCCACTGCTGGGCAAAGGCCTCCCCTTTCTTCTTCCACATGCACCCCGCATAAATGAGCTAAGTTATTAATTACAACAAAGTTTAGTTTCTTGCTTGTTTTCAGAGATCTGGCAAAGTGTAAAGAAAGAAGAGGTTAGAATGTCCATTACATTCAAATGCAAAGACGACACTTTTTAAGTCAAAAAAGTACACGATTTTTTCTACGATTTCGACGTCTTCTGTAAACTTCACGACTGCTACGTTATATTGCAAATATAAATAGATGGGTACGAAGACAAAATATTTGTAAGTATGTTATTCAAACGAGTAACTTAATTCACTTTTTCTCTACTTATGAGTTAGGTACGTTGTAAATTGTTTGTTCAATAACCAAAGGTTAAACCTGAACTAATTATCTACATGTGTTTGTGCACATCGCAAAGTGAGGGTATGGATTAAGACATTGATTTCCCCTCGTATCATAAAGTGCAATAAGTGAAGTAACAAATGAGGTTATCTTATAAAAAGCACAGCAACAAAATAACTCGAATAAATATTTTCTAAAATGAATCGTTTATACTTTATACAAACTATTGACATACGATTGACGCAAAAAACATTTCTCGAGTTATGTAAATCGATATTGTGCTTTATTTTAAAAACGAAGAAAAAGATTTTACTGGCATTTGAAAGACGTTGATGAATAATTTATAAACCACGTCTAATGTACCAAAATGAGTTAAAGAAAAAAGAGTAAATTTTGTTTATTTGAAATATTCATGAATTATTTTATATCTATCCATGCGTATTTATTGGAATCAAAATTATAATAACATGAATGAAAAGGTTTGCGTTGCAAGTTTGAAAAGCTCAAGTAAATTAACTTAAGATAAACATTTACTTAAAATATGGCTTCTAAATATAATTAAGTTTTAAGTTCAAGAAACTAGGTGTGCCTATAGATCTCTTCTTCAGAAAACCTTGATGGTACTACACTATTATATTTTACCGCGTTTGTTTTATGGCACACATGACTCAATATTACTCCAATGAACTTAACCAAAAATTAGTGATACTAAAAAACAACAACAAAAATTTCAAGAAGCTTAGGGGTACCCACCTTCATCAGACAACTTTTTTTATTCAATGGAAAATATTATTGTATTAGGTATTTATGTGTAAATATAAATCTTTTTGCATGTCTATTAATGTACTCTTCATTATAAACATGTTGCGATTGTACACCTTTACACTGCAGTCCCAAGTTTAAATCAGGCGAGCAAGAAATCCATCTCACTGGATTTATGCGTGGGGTATGTAGTACTTATAATGATAAGAACGCGTGTAAAGTGCATCTTAATGTCAAAAGGTCAGTTTAAAAGTAAGTATGGAGTTTGTAAGTTTAGGCAAAGCTATGTACCTAATATAGCAACATCAATCTTACTTATTCAAGGTCTAATAAAAGTCAAAGTAAATGAAAATACAGAGCCCCAATTCAGCTATTTAAGAGTTGCTTGAATTGACCGAATGACCTGCTTTATTTGGTCATTTTTACGATTGATGACGACAGCTAGCAGAATGCAAATTATGGCTTTCTGCTAGCTGTCATTACGATCATTCTCTTCGAGAGTTCAGTGAGATTTTATTGTAGGCTTATCTGAATACGAAAATTAGGCACAATGACAAGTACACTGACCGACCACTGACATGCATTTAAAATAGCTGAATCGAGGCCCAGTTAGGTATATTATGTTCAGCCGACCTGCGACCCGTGACTCTGCAAAGGCAAGGACGGGACCGGGGTGTTTTTTTTGTCGGTGCAAGTCCGACATCTCCCGACGCCATGTCCTCGGCGTGTGTTACTTCAACACACGCCGAGGACATGGCGTCGGGAGATGTCTTAACATTGTCATTAGCCTCTCAAGTCTATTTCTGTAGGACGTGCTCTGTCCATCTAGATTAATAATTTGTTATACTGTTTTAAGTCTTGTTGTCATTTTCCAAAAACAGTTAATTATTAGGTTGGCAGTTCGATCGCCGTGCTACTAAAAAGATCACTGTCTGTAAAAAAAAACATTTTTGCAAAATGGAATAAGTTTTATTCCTTGCTATATTTTAAACTATTTTCTATTTATGTATCTTCAGTTATTTTCATATATCACGAGTGTGCAGATACTATATTTATTGTAATAAAACACAGTTTATCAGGCTATGGTTTGAGGTTGTTCTTAAACAAACATCCCTTCCAGAAAAGCCATTACGAGCGCGGGTAATAAAGAGAGAAACTTTATGAACTATATAGGCTGTTGTTTTTTTATGTAAGTGCCTGTGTGTGTGATTTGTTGTATGTTATGTGGAGAACTAAGTATCCTTCCTAATGTAGGACATAAAAAAGTATGTCCGACAATAAAATAGTTTGCACATTTTTAGGCTTTAGACTTGGATTTGTAAGTGAAAACTAGGAAGTGAAGTAAATTTTTTCGTGAATTAATGTTCACAAAGAAATGTTGTCTCAAAGATACCAGAAAGTTCTTGCGTTTTATAAAATTACCCACTTCAACAAAGAAAGGCGTTGGATTAAGTCAGGAACAAAAAGTTTTAAAGAAACCACTATTGTATAAAATAAGTAAATAAAAATACTAAAAAAACAAGTTTGCTCACTAAGTTTAAAAGCCGGAGAAGAATGATTCTATTCAAGATTCTTGTGAAAAACTAAACAAAAGAACTTGTCACAATGAGGGAAAATAAAAAATAATGAATGGGAACGCGTATTCCTCATAAAAAATACATAAACTAGCTTCTCGAAACCAATAAAAATCGAATCGCTTTAAAACTCAAAGTTATTTTGATTGCATCTATGACTAAAAGATTATTCTTGACTGCGTTGAATTTTCTATTATTATTTTATTAAATCTAAACCGTTACTGATTGTGATAAAAGAATCCTGTTTTCACGGTGTCAGTAATTATAAATGGGGTTATTTTTTATGATCGTTATTTATTTCCGCGGGGAGAGTTTGACGTTTTCGTCGCTGTGAGCTTCACTTAGCGGAAACCTGATACTACTGAATTAGCTGCAATAGAGTAGGTAAATTACTTTAATTATAAAGCTCAAATGTTTGTTTTAAAACATTGTTAAACAAAAAATTTATTCAAACTACATTATTTTTTGTTACCTATGTCATATAAATATCTAATTTGTGAATGAATCAAACCCATTTACCAAATTTTAATACTAATAAATTAAAAAGCTAGTGTGCACTTTATCTAATGAAATGAATTTTCAGTTGATTGATTGATTTTTAGGTTTTGGGTTTTAGCGTTATGTATTTTGTTTTTCCGTTTTTAGGGTTCCGTACCCAAAGGGTAAAAAGGGACCCTATTACTAAGACTCCGCTGTCTGTCCGTCTGTCTGTCTCCAGGCTGTATCTCATAAACCGTGATAGCTAGAAAGCTGGAATTTTCACAAATGATGTATTTCCGTTGCCGCTATAACAACAAATACTAAAAACCACATACAATAAATATTTAAGGGGGGCTCTCATACGACGGTGGTACGGAACCCTTCGTGCGCGAGTCCGACTCGCACTTGGCCAGTTTTTTTGTTACTACCTGCCAATTTAGTAATTAAAATCACCCTTCTTTAAATGAGAAGAGGCCTGTGCCCATTTTTAGTAACACGGAGTATGGTTTTTTTTATAAATTATTAACATCAGTTTACAAAGCAAAACAAGCCTTTTCAGGTCAACGCAATATTGACAAATCTTTCAAGAGATTATTATATCTAATCTTTTGAAAGAAAACCATAAAAGTTGGGTTAAGGATGTTGTATAGTTTGATGGCGAACATACACATTACTTAAAGATGAAAATACGTACGTTAAGAGTTTTATATGCCTTCTTAAGATTAGTTTATGAAAAGAGGGATAAAGCTTAAAGCCGCTAGTCTAAGCGACTATGAACAATATCTATTCACAGGCTTTACGACACTGAAAAAGGCGTTTAATTTAGAATTTAGAGATCCAACAACTTATGTAATAAGCACTGACTAAAGTAGGCTTATTATGCGAAGTTTATCAATAAGTAAAATCAAGTTTGTTAGGTGCTTAGACTTTTATGTTTATGTATTGTTCAATCGCAGCTTGTTAGTAGCGAGTTATTTGTATGACTTATTATAAAATAATATTGTTTAATATGAAAATGTTTAAAAAAGACAAAACAGATCAATGAGGTTAGTAGTAGATATTATCATGCTCTGCTGAATGATAAGGAGCTCCCTAAATCATTTCTAATTTATTAAATTTGTTAAGATTGCAATTAAAAACGATGACAATTTTTTAAATTGCTATGTAGCCAATTAAAACGCAAAACAAACACCTAAAAATAGCACAATGAATTGTAATAACAACACACTCTACCCAAATTAATTAGTCAATTACCTATATCCCCCGAAAACAGGTATCAACAGTCCTGTTTACTGCATACAAGGCTCACTTGCACTATAATAGTATAAAATAACTATTGGTAACTTTTTGTTCGAGCACAAAGTTTTTCCGGATTTGTCCGCGGGCGGGCGTAAGGCGGGCGGCTACTGCGCTCTAGGGCGGCTGCGAGAGGACTGACTGTCGAGATCTAAACCCCGCACTGATACGATGATACTGAATACTACTGAAACGTGCTGTTATGCTGCTCACTTCAACATGAAAACCTTTTTCAAACATGTTATTGCTTTATATATATTTATTTTATAGGTGACTTCAAAAAGGATACAAATTTCGAGTTGATACTAAATTGTTTATGCAACTTTTGGCATAGATTTTCTGATGCAATGCAATAAAACGTTTTTTTTATTTATGTGTTTTTAACACCAATTCATTTATTTTTATTGATCTTATCAAATATTTTGCATTCACATCAATATGAGATTCAAAAATGGTGTTTTTCTTCAACTAAAAAGCAAGTATGTTTATACCCGCTTATAAGTTTGACGGTGATCTTTAAAATTTTATTTCCGAGTAGGATTGTAAGAATAAGGACAATCGATTTCCACTAACTACTGTCGAACATTTAACATTACATCGATCATCATTGTCACATTGACTATACCTTGCTTACTATGATTTATGAATATATAAATGAGGTACAAAATTCCCATATTTGTAAAGAGACAACAAAATTCGGTTCTCTTGACTTAGGTCAGCTTGTGAACTATGCTTTTCGCTTTATAAGTTAAATATTTACAGCCTACGTTTTGTACAGTTGGCTACAGGTTGTATTTGGATCAACAAACTTACACTAAAGCCAATCTGGAAAGAGAATTGAACGTTATTACTAATTACGCAATTATCAACTTTGACAACATGTGTTTAAGTTCATTTTAGAATGACAAATATTACCGAAAAGGGCCTAAAAGTAATTTGAATGTGATGGAAACTGAACTGTTAGTCATTGAATTAAGGTTCATAATCCCAAAGCACGGTCATTATTTCTTTAAAGTGGCTGATATATAGGATTGTTGACTTTAATTATGATTATAACAGGAATCAGATTTCCACTGAATTAAAATATTGACGAGTCAAAATAACTAGATGGTTAGGTTGTTTCTCTCAAAACATGATCTCAAGATAATCTATAGATGCTGATTTTATGTTTGAATAAAGATTAGGTGGAGAGCTAGACATCCTGGCGACAGTTGTGGTGGACAAACGATCTAAGGGTAGGTATTAAGACTTCCGATAAAAAATAGTATTGAGGTTTTTATATTTTTTGTTCTATTAAAAGGCATGGATAAACAAGTTAGCTTGATTTATGGTGTTTCTTAGACTAGGAAAATTCAGAGTTATATAAAAATGTTAATGAAATAAACATTAAAAAAAAAACTTAATTTAAATTAAAATAAATGTTATTGACAGTAAGTGCCCAGTACTATCATTAGCAAAGGTGAAATAAGGAATTACGGAGAGATTTTGTGTATATTTTTATATTACATTATGTTTATAAAGGACCATGATAACTACGTGTATGACGACACTGAAAAATAAAACCTGTTCTTCTTGCAACCACGAGTAAGAATTAATGAAGGCGGTAGAATGATGAATGATATTATTTCTACAAAGCATACTATGTTGCTGAATAGATGCAAAGTCAAGATACTCATGACTTGAATGTTTAATTATCTTTAGTTAAGGTTCATTTTTAACCGACTTCAAAAAATGCTGTTTTTTTTGTTAGATTTTTTACTGGGTAAACCGATTTTGCTGATTCTTTTTATATTTCAAGATTTTATATTTCAGAGTGGGGAAGAAATAAATATAGGACTTATTTTGAAGTCGGTTTTTTTTTGTTAGAATTGTCATTGGTCGTTTGCACCCGTATAAAGGGTACTGGAGATTTTGTTAAAGCATCAACCCGGCGTTGTAGCAAGCAATGACTTTTATTAGGCGTTGGCTATCATGACGTCCTGAGTGGATGTGGTAGTGCAGCACAGAAGATGCGCCATGTCTAGAACAAAATATATAGCAGGATGAAAATGACGAAAAGAATTAATATTTTTATTCATGCCTTCTGAAATCGCCAATCCGCGGCGAGCAAGCGTGGTGATCAATGCTCGTGCCTTCTCTATATGGAAAGAGGCCTGTGCCCAACATTCATAGGCTGGATTATTACTATTATGTTATTATTGAATTGAAAGAAAGAACTTAATAAAAAGACATGAATATGTCTTTTTATTAAGTTCTTACCTATTCTTTTTAAAACCACCAACTTAAGGTTCTTTAAACATCACATTCGTCCCTCCCAACTCTTGGACTGTATTTGTATGATCTTATTTTCATACAGTTTCACATGTTCATGCAATTTTATACTTAGTTTTGTCAAAATATAAAGATTTCTGGACTGAAATAAAAAGACCGGATGGCTTTCTATTTAAAAGTACATGGTCCAGGTTTCATGCGTCATAATTTTGATAAGAATTGTTACAGACAATAATAAGATGTTATTTATGTAGTTTGTTATGAGAATGTGATATTTTTACAGAGCAATACTTACCGTTATTTAGGGACTTTGTTTCTGAGAATATGATTTCTTGGATTTTTATGGAATTTACCAAAGTTGTTTATTTAGGTTTGTTTATAATAAGAACGTAATTAGAAGCTCACATTTGATTATTTTATTGTTAGATTTCTTTGTAATAACAATGTTTATATATTGGTTACCAATAAATAAATGGCTGTGGCTGGCTTACAAGAACAACATTTAAAAAAAAAATAGGCTACTATTTATTTCTGTACCACAGTTGACAAACATAATAATATTATTATTGTTTCTGTAATACCCATAGACCACCAAAGAATTTTCAGGTAAATGTGTTTAATGAAAAAAAAAAACAAGTAAATATCTATGGAGTAAAATAGTTTTTAAAATAATGGGCAGCTCTCTTACTAAGAATAGGTACTATCAATTTTACGGTCCATGTTGCACCACCTATCAGAGATGTTTTATTCTGACTTAAGTTAACTATTATACCTACTAAGAGAAGTCGAAAAATCCTTTTTTTGTGATTGGTACACAAAATAGTAAGAAACAAGTTTCTAATAGATAAATATTTTGGTCCCGTACAGACTGCAAGCTGTCAACCGCTCTCGCGCGTCACGTGCGCCTTCCGCCCGTCGCTTTTTGAAAGCAGTCGAAACAAAAGCCGGCGAACTTACATAGGTAGCCACATGGCTAGTAATCTATACTAATATTATAAAGCTGAAGAGTTTGTTTGTTTGTTTGGTTGAACGCGCTAATCTCAGGAACTACTGGTTAGAATTGAAAAAAACTTTTTGTGTTAGATAGTCCATTTATCGAGGAAGGCTTTAGGATATATAACATTACGCTGCGACCAATAGGAGCTAAGCAGCAGTGAAAAATGTCACAAAAACGGGGAAAAATATTCATACTTGAAAGCTTCCGTTGCGTGCGCTGCGTAAACGGTTCGACTTACCCAAAATATATGTATGAAAGAATTGTTCCTCTTTAAATGATCTAAAAAAATGTCTGCGACAGTATATGTCTATCTTTTAAGATTGACTCACTATAACCTTTTTTAAGGTAATCATTTGGTCGAAATTAATGCATTATTGCCAATTATTTGCTACAGAGTTTTATCAACATAATCTACACTAATATTATAAAGAGGAAAGATTTGATTGTTTGTTTGTTTGTTTGAAATGAATAGGCTCCGAAACTACTTGACCGATTTGAAAAATTCTTTCACTGTTGGGAAGCTACACTATCTCCGGGGAACATAGGCTATATTAAATTTTCAAAAAAGTTAGGGATCCATACTAAAAATCCAATAATGTAACCCAAGGTGTGAAAAAAATAGCAAAAAACTTTCTTACATCGCGTGCGCTGCGAAAACTATTGGTTATAGAACAAAATAATGTACTACGTCTTTGTAGAACATATTATTATAATTATCTACAAAAAATATCGCGACAGCATATGTCTAACTACTATAGTTATGTCACAATAAGTGTATTTTTCATTTTTAAAAATTTATATAAATGCCACCGCTATAAAAGCTCTTTTATTAATACTTTGGAATTAATCCTTATCAAAATAAATAACTTCATATTTAAGTTTGCTTTAATGCCATTATATGACTTTTTGAATTATTCAATTTGGACATTCCATTCGAAAGAAATACGGCACCATAATAATAAGCGAATTGATAATAATTAGCAATTTAATAGCCTTTCGGGAATAAAAGTTGTTTGTTAATGTTTATTATTCCATAGTAAGTTTACTATTAACAAATTAGTAAAGGAACTAATGACGTAACGGGGTTAAAGAGGTATTACGAAATAGGTATGGAACCGCGAGGTGTTAGTTACACTATTCATAACTCAAGAACGGGTAGACCGATTTTCAAAATCTTTAATTCTTTGGATACGTCTCCGCCCCGTATAACAAAGTAACTATAAAGACATCGGGAACGGAATATAGGTATTAACGCGGGTGAAACCGCGGGGCACAGCTAGTTGATTTATAAATCTCAGAAAAGTTAGGGGTACATAAGTTTCAGTGGTCTGTGGGTTTCAAATAAGTAAACATTCAGACTATAGCATCATTAGGCATGGAAAAACTTCTAATCTAATTTACTAGTAATTGTTTAGTTCGATTGCCATGACAATGAGAGAGCCACTTCGGCCTACCAATTACTCTAATAATAATACCGATATCTCCGTGTTTAATTAATTTAAACCACTCCTTGATGGAAATAGTAACAGAAGTGGATTCAATATATTATAGTCAGAGTTACATGTCAGTTATACTCGTAGATATAGTGTAGGTGGTTGTTGATGCTCTTTTGTTTTTAAGATTAAATTTATAATAAAGAATAATTATACCAAGTTTCATCGTAATCGAACCGGTAGTTTTTGCGTGATACCTGAACAAACAGACAGACAGACAGACAAAAAATTTTTTAATCACACTTTTGGGTTCGGTTTCGGTCTAGTAACACCCCCCGCCATTTATTTTTTTGTAATTTTCAATGTACAGAATTTTCACTTCTACAGATTTATTATAAGTATAGATGAGTCAAAAGAACTAGCAGTTATAAAAATAGCCGAAGGCCTATTTTTTTTAGCATGGCAGTAGAGTGTTATGTTTTGAACTAGTACAACTTGTTTTGATCAGTGTTTACTTTACGGTTTATTTATTTGTGGTTTTGATATTGTATTTCCTTATATACCTTTTCTTTGAAGAGTTCTTGATCGAAAAATTGTGTGGGATAAGTAACACATGTTCGAAGCCGTTCATTGTGCCTAAATTTTAATCTTTCTGAATTGCCAGGCTACAGATAGAGATAGCTTAGCGTCCTAATGCGGGGGTAAAGGGCATATATAACTCTTTGCTCTTATAACATATATGTTGCTCTCGGTATTATAAGAGTATTATCAAAAGGTTATATCTATTTAAAAAACATAGCAAACATCGTAGTACGGGGGTCAATCTTATTACGTCATTCGCTCAATGTTAAGACACGTTTTTTCAGCGGTCTGGTACTCAGATGATTTCTAAATTATTACTGTTGTGTACCAAATAAATTGGTCAGCTTGCAGGGTGGTCAATTACATAAATGCGCGAAAACTTGATCTCTGTTTAAGAGTCTTTTCTCATAGTGTGACTGTTATCTCATAGTGTAAGTATTAGACACGTTTATAAGTGAAAGAAAAAAAAGCAGGCCTTTGTATTGCAGTGGGCAATAATGGACGGAAAAAAGCATTTGATAGATAATTATACAGGGTGTTAAGAAACCCCTGTCCGACCCGAAAGGGTGATATGGGGTTCACAATCACATGCCCAAATAAAATATCAAATTTGGAAAATTCATGATAGAAACAATAATAATGGATTTTGAAATGACCATTTTTTGCCCCGATATTCCCTAAATTTGAGATCAAAACAAAAACGACTACACCAATTTCGTCGGTATTTTTGGGGGTCTTTTGTTTGGTAATTAGGTAGCATCTGTGACGACGCCAAATCTCTCTCAAAACTTTTGAGAAAAAAAATATTTGTAGGTTATAAATTTTTTCTTTTTTTTTTCCATTTTTTTCCACATTTTTGTAATTAGATATTGATACCTAATAACACCTTCACGGGTCGGATAGGGGTTTCTTAACACCCCTGCAGGTGTCACAATATAGTGGCCAACAATATCGTATACTTGTCAAACTTGGTCGAGTTGGCATCGACAATTTTACATAATATACAGAGCTTATCTCTACGCAATGAATTTGTGATTCATTTAGACACGGAAATTGATAGTTGATTATTTGGCGTTTCCACAATTTTGTTTAATGCTGTATTAAAAACCGCAAGACCAGCGCACCATGTTTTTATCGTATTTTTTTATACAGCCAAACGATTCAGTTTAAAAGAATAAAGAAATTACCGGCAATATCTTTCGTACGGTGAGTAAAATGGACGGCGTAATAATATTGCTGATGTAACTTTATTATAATTTAGTTAAGAATAGATTATGATGTGTAAGACGGAACTATTGCCGTCGATCTCTGCTATAACCTATTGTTAGAGAAATTTACGAGCATTCATTATATCCGGACCGTCGAGTTTGTTGATCGATCAAGGTTGCCAGATTACACATTTGTAACACGACTTTTTTTCATTGTCTTTTTGTTACTTTTTACTACAGTTCTAGTACCTAATAACCCCACAGTAATCGTTACCTAGACACTAAAACTCCTTACGGACATTTGCTTACCGCTCAGTCTCGGTACTGGAAAACACGATGCATAAGACTTAATAGTAATAATTCCAGCCTATAAAAGTCCCACTGCTGGGCACAGGCCAGCTTCTACATAGAGAACACTTCCTATATAGAGAAGGCACGGGCATTGATCAACACGTTTGCTAAATTGCGGATTGCCGATAAGACATACATAGTAATAAATAATTGGTGTGTACGCTAATATATTAATATGGAAAACGTTCTACTTTTATATAATACGTGTCGCGGAAGGCTTCACAGAACTACAAAGAACACACAGACTCAGAAACAAACACATGTGGGTCAAACCTCTGTTTGGTCCCGTGCGGTTATCGAACCCGCACCATGTCGAGTAGTGGGTCTTATTTGAGACCCCTACATCACTCCGATAACCCTTTCTAATGAATTACACTTGTTCATACAAAGAGCCCGGTTTAAACTGATGTAATGTAATAACCAAAAACGATTATGTAATTAAAATGCTCTGCTTTTTGAGAAACATAGTATTTTATCCCTAATTCGTCACTTAAAACTACAATATACTTATTGTAATATCTTTATATATTGTATCTAGCCGTAGACATAGAAAAATAAAAACACTGATATAGATTTACATTCTATTGTTATTCTGCTAAGTATGTGACATTCGAAATATATACTTACTTTACTTATAATTTTGACGACCTCCGTGGTCGAGTGGCGTACGCACCGGTTTCAAGGTGTCGCTAGCTCTGAGGTCCCGGGTTCGATCCCCGGACGGGTCAATGTAGAAACCAACTTTTCTACATTGTCCCGGGTCTGGGTGTTTGTGGTACCTTCGTTGTTTCTGAATTCCATAACACAAGTGCTTTAGCTACTTACTTTGGGTTCAGAGCAATGTATGTGATGTTGTCCGCATTTATACATTTCAATAATACTTTTATACGATAGCCACACTGTTATGTCGACACAGAATGGGCAGCAGTAAATCTCCGGAAGGTATTTGCAATTAGGGTAGTGTTGGTTTCGGTAAATCACTAGAACTAATCTTGTATAAACCAGTGACGTAGAAGGAAGTGTCTTTTGTTTTCATTTAACTCAATGGTAACTCAATCCTCATTCGATGGTAACTCAGTAGTAATTCGATGGTAACTCAGTAGTAGCTCAATGGTAATGTCATGGAAACTAAAAAAAATGTATAGGTAGATAACATGAGCATCTAGCGATTTAGCTCTGTTGACTTATAAACATATAAAGTAGGTGTTAATCCAGAGTACAAACTATTTGTGTTCCAATTTGAGTGAATATTGGTTAAGTAGGTTTTGCGTGAGGGAGTAACAAACGTCCATCCATTAAAACTTTTACATTTATAATAATTATTAGTATATTAAAATGGTATAATACTTAATTTACTATTAAAACTAGTTGTTTTATGAATATGTAGAAACTTGGTTATCATCATCGTTCATTGCGATTGCCGAGCTATCGTGGGTAGGCGGGCGAGGAGAATTAAGAACAGCGACACTCCACCGAACACGTTTTGCTTCAATGTGGAGCCACCAGATTCCTCTTCATCCGACGGCCGCGAGCAAAAGAGCCCGGAGTTGCGTCAGTGTCAAGAAACGTCAACCCGCTTGTCATGTTTCAGCAGTTCCTTTTCACGTTTCTTAACACTAGAAATAGCGAAGCGCCTACAAATAAGGCTATGATGTAGTCACCGTATTCATGACGTTTGCGCTGCTAAAATTTAAGGAGGTAGGTTTACGGAGCGTTTATAATCAGTATTTTATATCAAATTGTCATTACACAGAACAAAATAATGTCATTACTGTCAAAACCATCTTTCAAAAACCACGTAATAATCTAAACTAAATCATATTTAGTATTTTTTTATATAACTTGCAGTTCTAACAACAAACATGTCGGCGTCACTAGACTCGACTCTGGACCCTATGGAGGAGATCCGCTTTAGAAAAAAGCACGGAGCTATGTGGGTCGAAATACAAAAGGATACTCACTTTACATTCGACGAACTTGAACGTAAGTCTGTTAATATTATTGTAATCTTGCCTTAGTCCTAATGCGATACTTCTGCTACAGGCCGCCAACGAACGTTACAAACAATGTGTTACTAACAACCGTAAATATATTCTAGTAAATCTTAAAATCAAAAAGCGGTGCGCAGCGGTGCGCTGTCCGTGCAACGGTGACTGTCAACAAGTGTGTCTTCACGAACTGACTTGCTTAAAATAATTATTTTACAGTCATCTGGAATGATTACTTACTTCTTCTTATTTCAGAAATAATGGTAATATTCTTCAAAATTCAAAAGAGAGACGAAAAATCTCCGGGCACCGATCTTATATCAAGGTTTGCAGATAGTTTCATACTTACCACATACTTAACGTTATACGATGATAATTTTGTAAATTGATGGCAAATTCCTTTAGTTACCCATAACTGGAAGGGTTACATTGTGGTGGGATCAAATATCGTGTGAATGTGGTTGTAGTTCGGGATTGTACTCGCATGATGAAGCAAAACTTGTTTTTTGTTAGCTGATAGGGGTAGATTATCAAAAAGAGGACGTTCTTTTGTTTAAAACTAGGATACAAAGTGGGTTAACCCGATTTAATATTACTATTAAAATTACGAAGCCCGTATTAAAATTACGAAGGTTGGCAAAGTAATACATGCTATAATGTTTGTAACGTCGCTGGCCCCGGGCAATATAGCGGTAAACGCCGGTTACGCCCTTTTTAATGTTATTTGATTTTTGGCTTCTATGAGTATCAGTCTATCACTCTTATTTTTTTCAGTTTTTTTCAATTAATATTTGTTTAGAATAAATGACAATAACAATTTTATTGCATGGAAAATTATCTTACGACTAAAAATGTTTTATTGCATTACTCTATGAAACATAACACAAAAAACCGGTGAACATCTTTACGCTACATTTTTAAACAAAGAGTAAAATTGACTCATTGATAGGATTCTAAAATAGCGATTAGTGGATGATACAGCTAAGCTTTGGCTATAAAATTTCCCTGAAGAAGGTGGTAATCGGCAGGTACGCTCGAGACCTAAAGCGGAAAATACGTCGTATTACATTCTTATAGGCCTGAATCTAAGTGGTCGGTGTGTTTATAAAGTCATTAATGATGTTGCAATTGGAACAATAGCGTCTATAATTTGTATTAAGTATACATTTTTTCAATTATTTCATTAAATATTTATACCAATAGAATTATTTTTAAAAGGTTAAATTGGTAAAAAAAATAGCTTCCATTTGACATTTTGACCGCCTGTTTTGGATCACTAAACGCTGCACTATAAAAAAATAGCTTCTTTTATTTCTCCTGTAAAAATCGAATTTTGATATTACCGCTTTATTGCCCGGGGACAGCGAGTCGTGTCAGGCTCAGACAAGTTTTTTATTTATAACTTTCTTAAGCTGGTCCGGAAATAATAACGATGAGAGAAATAAGGCTCTCTTGTGAACAAGAGAGCCTTATTTCTCTCATCGTTCGTCGAGACTACCAATATAATGTTAAAACTGAAGTTTTAACATTATATTGGTAGTCTTAAAAGACCGACTTCCTTGCCACCTTTTCTGCTGGATACCGCAGATGCACAATGATAATTATAATGAAACTTACTGTATATTTTAGAGGCCACTTTCGGGATGTGTTGCACAATGGCCTCGGAATGACCGATGCATACATGATGGAACGTGTCATGGTGGCTCTGGACCGAGGGACGTCGCCCTTCGTTACCATGGCAACCTTTGCGAAAGCTATATCTCTGTATCTACGAGGTGATCTCGAGGAACGCATCCACTATGCATTTACTGTAAGTTTTTAATTATAAATATAAATAAATAAATAAATGCGGACAACATACATTGCTCTGAACCCAAAGTAAGTAGCTGAAGCACTTGTGTTATGGAATTCAGAAACAACGCAGGTACCACAAACACCCAGACCCGGGACAATGTAGAAAAGTTGGTTTCTACATTGACCCGTCCGGGGATCAAACCCGGGACCTCAGAGCTAGCGACACCTTGAAACCGGTGCGTACGCCACTCGACCACGGAGGTCGTCGATAATTAAATCGTATTTATTTTAGTATTAGTAAGTAGTGTACCTATAGCATATTAGAATAACTAATATTTTTATTAAAAAAATCGTCGTGTTATAGAGTGAACCTCCCTAAGTTGTAATAAATGTTAAAATTATGTATCATTATTTACATAAATTTCAAAACTTTCGATGATTTTGTTCTCAATGAGTGCTTGTTTTATTAAATTAATGAGATTTTGATAGGAAAAGCGACTGTGCGGGCTATTTTCTTTTCATAAAATTACTGCAATAACGTAATCGTTGTTGCTAAGAGAAAAATGAGGAAAATATATGGAAACATAATGATATGTATTTATTTATGTAGCCATTTAAGCAGGATAAATGAGAGCGAATAATAATAAAACATAAGATTTATTGTCCTCGTGTAATTGGAAAAGAGGAGAATCTGCGCTAAAAGGGCTTACATTGAGTTGTGATGTTTATCAATAAGGCCGTCCGGATACTGACTACTGGAAATATTAGCCAGAGATCAACATACATGAACTGATAACTTTTAAACATGTTGGCTTGACGTTTCGACCGGGTTAAACGAGAACTTCAAACCCTATAAGGTATACATGTCTCCTGGCTGTCTGGCTAATTCTCGTGAAATTATATTAATGTATACATGAACTACTCGAGCTGTTAGTCAGTGATCAACATAGACGGACTATTCTACCTGATAACTATACGAAATTCTCGAACAGTGAACTGCTTACTCGTGTCACGCTTTCCTCCCGGCTGCGAGATTTTGGTTTCGTCAAGCAATCCGTGTATGTGTGAAACTCTGTAGTTTACCATGCATTCCTAGCTCCGAGCAGTCGATACCGACTACTTCAAGCAGTTTGTGTGCCCACGGCTAAAATCTCAGACTACATAATAATAATAATTATAACTAATAGAGTACTAGAGACTAAGTATTATTTCGTCATAACTATATGAAAAACTATTACTATTTGTATGTAATTTATGGGCGTGAATTTATACCTATTATCACACTTATACCCTGGCCGCTGAAACAATGCGTTCTTGACACATGTCAGTTAGCCTTGACTAGTAAAGGGAACTAAATACAGCGGCCAAGGTATAATCGATAATTGAATGCAACCAAAAACAATGGACGGACAAGGACTTTAATTCAATAGTCTTGTTGAGTCTCATATCTCCCGAGCAAATGACCTTCGGTTAAAGGCCTTAACCGTTTTTTAGTGTTTCTTTTTTTTCTTATTACATTGTAAATGACATTTAAAAGAAAAATGAGATGTGCTGTCACGTCGAGAGCCTACGGCGAACTGCAGCCTCGCCTCGGCGAGTGTATTTCTGTTGTGAATTTGACCATTTTTAGGCACAATTTGAATTGTAAAATAAATCTTAGGTCTTTTTGAAAAACAAAAACGATTAAAATTTAAATTCTCCATCAGTTGGTATAAGTTACATTAAAAAAACAAGTGTACTTAATAAAGACATGCAAGGAACATATTTTGATAGACCATTTTTAAAATCAGAGCTACTTAATATTTGCTGCATTAAAAAAAAATATCCGTTTAAATTAAAGTCAACATATTAGAGAATGATTTGGTAGAACAGTGCATTTGATATGTGTTTTAAATATCCAGTTTATAGCTTAGTAAATCACGGCTATTGCGCATTTTGCTCAGGTGAGCGCCTTAAACAATTAGTTAATGGCATTAATTATTATAAATAGTCTGAACGGCGAACTTTATCTTTAAGTGAATGCTTTGTAAACAAATAAAACATTTATAAGGCAACTATCCTTTTAACAAGGAGGCTACAAGGCTTTTACGACCAAGAAACTGGTCGAACATTTTATGTAAGTAATCAGTTTGTTTAGCCGACTCTTGTATATATTCTCATTTTGTTACTCGTTGTTAAATTAAGTAGGTAATATAATATTTTCATGGCCATACTATAATGTTAATGTAGAAATAAGGCTATTGTAATATTGTGGAGAAATAAACTAATTTGAATTTTACGAGATTTCGTTATAAAATAGTCATAAAATAGGAGTTTCAATACAAAATGTTTGGACCTATCTACAGACTAAAACAATCCTATTAATAATAAATATAGAGTTAATAAAAAAATAGTATCATGTCTTAACCAAAATCGTTTCGCTTTATTTATTCTCTTTATGATTTCAATGTTACTAAAACAAGTCAAATATTTTTCTTCTAAATACAATATCAAGAATGTTTTAAAATAAGGTTAGACCCATATTATTTTAAAGACTTGATATGCCTTGAAGTTATAAATATATAAATAAAACAAAAAAAAAACAGCGTCGTTTTGTGGCCTTTCCCAGTATCAGACACACAAAATAACTAAAAAATCGACGATACACAAATATATTTACCCAGCCCAGCAGTGGGATCTAACGTAGGCTAATAAAAATAAATATATGTATATATATATAATGTTAAGTAATAAAAGACGAAAAACGCTGGCGCGATGAGATTGATTGCTATTTGCTTTTTGGTGGGATGCGGCTCCAGACAGAAGCGTCTGGAGCTAATTGGGCGAAACCTTTGCCCAGCAGTGGGACAAATAAAAGATTTCACAAAAAAAAAAAAAATTTTAACAATTTGAGTAAAATTTATGTACCTACCAAATTACATAGTTTTTCAACTCTTTGTTGAATAACTAAATAGCACGTTAGAATGAGTTTATAAACGGAATCAGTTTGTAGTCTAAATCGGAATATCTAATCGAGATAAATATATAACTCTTATTCATTAAAAAGTTTTCCAATGTTTGTTTACTGTGAGAGCGCTGCTATTTAATGTTTGATTGCGCTAACATACAAATTGCTTTATATTACGTAATAAAGTATAGAATTTTGGTTTTAAGAATGCATAATATAGAAAGTGTTTACTCTTAATCCTGTTTGTGTAGCAAAACGTTTCGGTAGACTAAAAATTAAAATAAGGGACACACTTTAGGCGTCAGCGAGGTAGGCCCAGGCGGAGGTGGCGGTATGACCTACCTTCATTCTTACCAAACTCGTCAATCGCAGCTCTTGAGAGAGACAAATGAAGGGTGAGTAGGGAGCTTAGTGGGAGTAACCTCCCACTAAGCTCCCTACTCACCCTTCAAAGCAAAGCTTGCTGGGCAAAGCTAACGCTTTGCCCAGCAGTGAGACATTTCAGGTTCCTTCTTCTTCTTCTTCCTGCCCTTTTCCCAAATTAATTGGGGTCGGCGCACCATGTTTTTTTCTTCCATTCCACTCTATTAGCTGTCATACTCTCATTCACTGCTTTCTCATTCATATCATCTCTCACACAGTCAAGCCACCTTTTTTTCGGCCTTCCTCTACCTCTCCAGCCATCCACCTCCAAATGCATCACTCTCTTATTCACATGTCTTTCATCCCTCCTCATTACATGCCCATACCAGGCTAGGCGATGCTAGGCTCCTAATGAAATGGCCCTTATATGATTATTAGGTTCCTAATAATAATATAAGGGCCATTTCATTAGGAGCGCATTTAATTTTGGCTATCTTTTTACACAAATTTTCCTTGCGTATATGAAATAATAAACACATTTGTATCATCTTAAGTACTGCAAACATCACAAGGAAAACTGTTTCATTATACCTATCTATTTCTTATTTTTATTGTGAAGAGACTAATAACGGACCATTTTCCAGTGCTACGACTTATTGGGCGAGGGACATTTACGGAGAGAGACCATGTATCAACTGATGAAAAAAAGTTTAGCTAAAGCCTCCAGAGATGACGATGTAGAAGAAGCAGTCAAGGTAACATTACACATTATTTTTATAAAAATGGCAGCCAGTGACGTATGTATTATTTGACACTACTGACGTCACCAGGTAGTTGAACACTTTTCTTTCCGTAAATACACACTATTATACACAGCCGAAGGCGTATAATTAAAATTTAAATCTTATTTGCCAATAAGGAGGGGCTCGTGGCTAAGTGTAAGCCGTACGGTTTGACCGATAATACAGGTTAAGCCGCGCTCGCCGCGGTTAGTCCGTGGATGGGTGACCATTTCCAAACATACTGAGACCCCTCCGGGCCTCGGATAGCACGTTAAGCCGTAGGTCCGGACTGTCATACTATGATCCTTGACAGTCATTAAGTCAATTCTGACAACCAGTCTTAGCATGGCATACTGTGTTAATACCCAGTAAAATGGGTTGTGGAGGTCAGATACTCGTAAGCAGTCGCTCCATGTAAGATAAGGTATTCAGCTGAATCCGGTAAGACTGGTAGCCGACCCCAACATAGTTGGGAAAAGGCTCGGGAGATGAAAAAAAAACGATGCTAATTAATAATTATATTATAAAAACTAGCTGTTAACTTAGCTGCGCGACTTCGTTCGCGTGGATGACGAAACTCATCCATGAGTTTTTTGTGTAAAGTGCTATTTGTGTAGAACGTTATCTATCGAGCATACCTCTGGCTAGTCTCATTCGCCTAGCGTGTCTCTTTCTGGAAGGCATCGTGTTATATGTATATTCTTATTAAAAATAAAGAAATCTTTAAGACTATTTTTATAGAAGAGCCCTAACACTACACTTATATGTTCTTCTTCTGATCCGGTACGCTCTTGACAGAGCGGTCGTGATCGCTATGTGCTCGTGTCGGAATGGGCAGATGTGATGCGCTTCACGACGTTTCGCCACCGCTGCCTGTTAGAGGTCATCCTGCTGCACTCGTTAATGGAACCTCCAATGGCAGACTTGATTTGGTCAGTCCAACGAATAGGTGACCTTCCGCGCGGTCTAGTGCCTTCTATTTTCCCTTGGACGACAAGGCGTTCTATGGACTGATTGTCACGTCGGGAAACATGACCGAAGAATGTCAGGATGCGAGACTGTACTATAGAAAACAGACGCTGCTTGATACCGAGTTCTTGAAGTATCGAGACGTTCGTGCGAAACTCGGTCCACGAAACCCCAAGCATTCTTCTCCAGCACCACATTTCCAGTGCATCGATTTTTTGCCTTTCCACATCTCGCAAGGTCCAAGTTTCAGCCGCGTATAGAAATATGGGGAATATTAGCGTTCTCACGAGCCTGGTCTTCGTGGCTTTAGTTATATTTCTATTCCTCCATATTTTCCGCGTCTTGTCCATAGCTGTTCTTGTATGTATATACCAATAAATAAGCAAAATCTCTGAAAACTAAAATCTATACGAATGACTAATCCTACCTAAGAGTACTAAAAATAACCTACGTTACACACTATCAAATATACTACCTATACTTGAAATTAAAATCTATACCTACGACTTATAAAAATAAACCAAAATAACTCTACCTTAAAGGTACCTACGACGTAACCTACGACAAACTTATTTTTTGCGGTTGGTACAGTAATCGGGTCTAGGGATCGAACCGCAAAATTAAGTTTGTTTTTTATTGTATATACTTTTCCGAGATAAAAACCCAGTGTGGTGCCCAGGATAATAAAAAATAATTATACCAACTTTCATCGTAATCGAACTGGTAGTTTTTGCGTGAAGCCTGAACAAACAGACAGACCCGCCATTTATTTTTTTGATATTTTTAATGTACAGAATTTTCACTTCTACAGATTTATTATAAGTATAGATGTTAAGTCATTAAAAATATAAATTACTAGCGATCTAGAAGTAACTAAGTTACTTTTCATCTCATTATTAATATGTGTCTGTGAAAGAGGCGATGAGGAAATTATAAAATTGCAGTGCGTTGAACAATCTCTAATACTTTTACTGCATCAATCAGGGACGTTAATCATTACTTAAGGGACTTGCCAACTCAGTTATGCTGGCTTTGTCCGCTGACATACTTTCAGGTATAGAGGAACCTATTTTAGACAAACTCTAGGATCTAGGTGCTACTTAAAACTATCAAAAACGGCCTTAGGTAAACTCATAAACTGAAACGATTGTTAATGAGTCACACTATCACATCAAAATATTAAAACATAAGTTACTGAATGTAATGTGCATACTCTTGCAAATAATAATAGTTTCTATTTCATCGAAATTCGGCCTGCACATCCAAATTAAAGTATTTAAATATAGGAAAAAAAGTGCAGGTTAGGTATTTTTTCAGTTCGGCGAGTTACCTATTTTTTAGATATGCATATAACAACGAACCATGGTGTGACTCATTGTCAGATATTCAAACATAAAAATAGTTATAATAACTTAAGATGTAGCCGAGTCAACTTCCTTATTACCGAGTGGCCTCGATCGTAAAAAAAAGTCGTTTAGCCAAGAGAAATGATCTTAATAAATTTTAATGTACCCTCAACGTAGACATCACACGTATGGACTCCAACCTATTTTGTTTATGAGTCTATTTTAAATGGGACGACAGCGCTATTGTACCTTGTATTATTTTAAGTTGTTAGCTCAAGCTTTTAAAGAACGCTATAATTTTAATCGATTTATTAACCGTAATATTTAAAAGAAACGCATGATTTTATGTAGAAGCATACTCGTTTAGGCCTTAGTTAAAAGAAGTAGTACATGATACCTATTTATGGTCAAATTATGTTTTTAACGTGCCCAATATAAGTATACTAAGTTACTTACTACCTTGCAACGGAAAGTAAGGGTAAGGAACTCTACCAGTTGTACGGATGACGTAACAAAAGTAGGGAGTCACTGGCTTCAAGGGATGCAAGAAGGTGGCTTCTGGCGGTGTATTCTTAAATCCAGTAGTCATGCAGGGAAGATTATTTCTTCCCATAGGTAAAGTTGAACTTATGTGATGAAGCTATAGTACCTACTCGCGTTATCATCTGAGTCGTCAGGTCATAAAAGTCAAAAAAGATAGGAATGTGCAACACGCCGGACCCTAGTTATCGATAAACGGCTACCTGCGCACATTCTAACGATGAGTCGCTAATGATTTGTACGATTCTGATGGGTCGGTTTCCAATGTAATTGCAGTGCGTTCAAATATTGTTATTTTTTTTTATTTTGTGGACATTATACTATTTATACAAGATAATAAACGTTACTTATCGATAATATGTCTATAATTGTTACGCCCTTCACTAGACGGCTCCATAAGACCTATAAGTGCAAGCGAGATAGATATAGAGAAATGATTTATGGCCCTAAGACTCAGATGATAACGCGATAGTATCTAGTATCTTGAAACCGACTTAATATAACAGGTATTTCAGAATATTCTGCCTACCCCTACAGGCAATTCTGTCACAATAATGAATAATAAATATCTTCTACTCGCTCAAAGCTCATGAAAAGTTCGAAATAGCTTGCGTTTGAAGTTATTTTCTGCTACATAACTTTATGTTTATGGAATACTTTGCGTTTAGTCAAAGTTATACATGTACTTAAAGTTTTAGAACTTAATATAGGCGTTCAGTTGAAACCTAACTTTAGTCATACCTCAGAGGGAACGATTGAGAGGCAGTTATTAGTTAAATCTGCGTTTGAATGAATTGAGATGAAGAGGCAAATTTTTAACGTCATAAGAGCGTTTTATTCATTTAACTTGTCTGTATTTCTTTGGCATCGTATGTCCTAAAGCACTAGACCGATTATGATGAGGTATTTTTTGTTTGTGAGCTGACACTTGAGTGATCAAAATGGTTCATAGCTAATAGCCGGATCCATACCGGACGATCCAAAATGGATCGGCGATCCCGCGATCCGCGATCCAAGATCGTGATGCGTGGAGCGTGGATCGTTCTAGGTCGATCCAACAATTTTTTCTTGCGATCTGCCGCCTCGCACCGACACGCTCCAACCGATCCACACTGATCCGCCTATGTATAGCACAGTTGAACTTTCGGTCGCTATGGAGTCACACGTGCAGCAACGACGTCGAATTGCTGTAACAGCAACAACCTACATTCTTCTTAAATATTTACGAAATAAGCATTTATGTTCCTTGTAAAGGGATATTAGACGACGACATTCAAAATTTTCCATGATGTGTGATCGCCCCTGGTATATATGTTCTGTGGTGATCGCGCGCTCCACACACAAACGTCTACACCGAGCGCTCCGAGAGACTGAGGCTCCTGTGTGCTTGTAATAAAAACCGACAACTGACGGATCGCTCGCGGCAAGGAGCGCACGCTCCTGCCGCGCTGTTTGGATCGCGCGAGGCAAGTACACATCAAACGCTCCTATGGAGCGCGCTCCTGCCGCGCGCGATCGGAGCGCGATGGATCGTTTGGTGTGGATCCGGCTATTGTACATGAAGATCTTTTACGCATTTTGAAAGTTTCACTCATTCTATAAATAATATACAAACGTATGATATATTAGGTTTAATACATGGTTTTTGTATGAAACCTAGCTTTACTTTACGTATTTTTAGGGTTCCGTACCTGAAAAGGAAAAAACGGAACCCTTATAGGATCACTTCATTGTCCGTCCGTCCGTCCGTCTGTCAAGACCGTTTTTCTTAGGCACTCGTGGAGGTATTAGACTGAAATTTATATCTAATATATACAGGTCAATACTCAGGTCTACTGTCCCTTGGAGCTGTGTAAAAATCAAACTTCTAAGCCAAAGCAATCAAAAGATACATCCATTAATGTCGCAAATTTCCGCAAATTTTCGAAACTTGCACGGGAATCTAAACCTACAGGGTACTTCCCGTGAACTTAGAATCTTGAAATTTGGTACGAAGTAACGTCTTATAGTACAGATAAAGGAAAAATTGCGAAAACCGAAAAGTTTTAGGTATATTATATAAAAAAAAATACTTTTGAAAATTTTAAAGTTACGACTTCTTCTCTCATGAACGCGTTGAGGTTTTAAATTGAAATTTATATCAAATACTGGTCTGAGTAGTCCTGGTCTATAATACCTTGAAGCTGTAACAAAAATAAACTTTTATGTCAACGCAATCAAAAGCAATAGCAATTTAAGCCGCATATTTTCAAACTCGCAACTACTCGCAAGGGAATCAAAACCTAAAGGGTACTTCCGGTCGATCTAGAATCTTGAAATTTGGCATGAAGCAATGTTTAATAGCACATATAAAGGAAAAATTCCGAAAACCTTCAATTTTTTGTTACATCACATATATACCTACAGGTTTGTACGGAACCCTCGGTGCGCGAGTCCGACTCACACTTGGCCGGTTTTTCCCGTATTCTATTACTGACGACTGACAGAATTCCAACTGTACCTCCACTGTTTTTCTACAAACTCGCTGGTTAATCATTGCTTACATTTGAGTAACGTTTATGAATACGATAGCAATTGTTTAAGCTCGACTGAACGGCAAGATGTTATCTTACCAGGCTTAATGGCCCCCGAAAGGGAACTTAAATCCGGACTAGATTACTTCTTAATCCTAATGATGAATTTGGTGTAAGTTATATCTTAATCCACAAAAGCTTTAGTAACTTTATAAATAATAAACATTTCAAAAGAATGAACCGTTTTAAGTTCTTGTTTGGATTTTATTTTAGTTGAAAAATATTGTACTTCTATCTAACATGTATCTATATAAATATTATCGATGGCAATTATTTTGTTCCGATTTGGGTCATTGCGACAGACGGCTTTTTTAGCCTAAATTAGGACTAAACGTATTTCTTTAAGTTCGTCAACTATCAAACTTCTGATTTTGATTTTACTTAAATTGATTCAAGGGATTCCTTAGTATCGATTTAAGTAAGTCAACTCTCATTATTTACTTATCGATTTAAAGCCAACTCTTCGACTTCTGAGAGTTTTATTACTAATAAGTAGTAACGTCTCTGAGTACGGCAGCAACCAGTCTTACTATGGGATACTGTGTTTCCCAGTAAAATGGGTTATGGAGGTCAGATAGGCAGTCGCTCCATATAAAATACGGTATTCAGCTGAATCCGGTAAGACTGGTAGCCAACCCCAACATAGTTGGGAAAAGGCTCGGGAAATGAAAAATGTCTCTGAGTACGGCAGTATATAATTCCCTTAAAGTGGACCATGCATACTTACTTTTTGAATTGTCTTATAAATCCGTACTCTTGTAGTTACGAATTTTACTACTTCACACCGTTATTGTGTATAACGCCCTCTATGACAAGGGGTACCGATGAAGATAAAACCTTCCATGGTATTCACTGAAGCCAAACAAGCACCTCTAGCGGGAAAAACAAGAAACTGAATACTGAAAAACGGTAGACAACTCTGAATTATTTTTTTGGTGTTCTAGTAGATGGCGCTACATGGCCTGCAAGAAAAAAATGTTTAGACTGTTACTATACGGTACTAAAATAATAATGAACGGACTTTTCTGTATTGTTTGTCTCTTATTAAACTGTCCTTATCTTAAAAACAACTTAACCTATTTCGATGCCACTTAAATGGTTCCCTAAGTTTTCGCTCATTCTCATTGTCTGTTGGCACCAGATTTTGGTGTGCGGGAGATTATTGTTAAGGCATGCCATAGGGACCGCATGCGGTAACCGTTTTCATTCGTCGTTAGCAATTGTATTCAGGGTTCAGGATATTTTGTTAAAGTACCACCGATCTTTTTGATTGGTTACTAGGCAGCGTGCCTTTTATTCCCTGCCAGGATATCGGTAGCGTTATCCGCATGCGGTGTAACGACTGAGACATCGTAGGCAGTTTTTCATAAGTCCGTCATTCGGAGACTCCCCGCTTGTGATGTAAAGACTGAGTTAACTACCGCTGAAAATGAGTCTTTAAAGGTGCTCCCACACAGCAGTTATATAACGTTAGAGACTGACTTATTTGTTTTTAAACAAATTATAACAAAAGTTATAAATTGTTATTGATGTTATACAACTTCATTTAACAAAAGGTTTTACAACTGATTACAATATGATATAACAAAATATAACTTTTGTTATATAACATCATCAGAGCCTCAGCCAAACCCAAACTGATTGAACATAATGTTATACGATGTTATACAACGAGTTCAACCATGTGGGAGCGTTTATAACATATAACATTTCTTAACATGTTGTAGAGTATTGTTACACGCTATTGATAAATGTTATCGTGTTACACAATGTTGTATAACGTTATATAACTGCTGTGTGGGAGCACCTTAAGGTTGTATGCAATTCTAAATATGGTCACCTCCCGATTTGCTTCAGATTTTCAAGGACAAACATTTATTCAAACAAACACAGACCTGCCCAAATGTTGTAGTGTACAACATTAGTTTGGCATCCCTAATAGATAATATAATCAATGTGAATAGTTTCATTTTTAAGAACACACCGGACTGAGATAAAATTTTGAATCCTTATGATAAGTTTGGTGTCTTATGTAAGTTGTACTGTAAAGTTATACAAGCTTATGCAATAAACATTTTTATTTTATTTTTATTTTTTATATAGTACCATGATTTTAGCTGCTATAAAAGTTTGGGTTTAAAAATACATTTACGTTGGTCAACACAACCTATTTAATTTATTTTTCATAAAGACCTAATTATTTTAAGCGTACTTTAAACATGTTCTGACTACACTAAATTATTGTTTTCGAGAACATAACAAAATTAATTCATAAATTTATCTCTTCAAATTATTATATAAGCGTTAAGTGCGCTTAATGAGTTTAGGTTAGGTTACGGAAGCTGAGAATATATCTATTTATAACTAATCGTGGCTATATTTAATTCGTAAATGTAGAAAGTCTATTGAAGTTATGCTAAAGATTATTTTAATGAATACCTTCAAGTATGTACAATGTTTTCGACCTGTATGTAGACAGCACTCAAACATGTCTAAGTTTGTAAAAGGTGACAGTCATTGACAAATACGGAATCATAGAAGTAAGGTTTATCATCATAAAGTACTTTAATATTAGAAAATAAAAATAAACAAGCTGCTAGGAACGATGTTTTTATGAATTTGTAAGTTTTAAATAAACATAATACCGTTCATTGTACACGCGGTGTTAGCCTGTAAGTAATTGTTACTATTTGTTACACCTGAAATGAATATAATTATTTAGACACATAAAAAGAAATGTAATGTGTAAACAATTGTAGGTTAACCTTAAATAAATAAATAAATGAACAGTAGCCGATTTATGCATGAGATTTCGTTTTTGCATTTGGATAAAGTTGATTTTTTTCATTTGTTTTTGTATCTCGACTTATTCATAGTACAAGATTTGAATTAGTCTTAAATAATTATTACAAAATAGTACAACTAGAAAAAAAAAAATTACACGTGTTTCGACTTCAGACAATATTCATTTGCAATGATTTTCTACGTAGATAGGTGCTTTCATAGTGGAATAATCCTATTTGCAGCTTGAGGTACAGACCACATACCAAGATATTATTATGATCGTAAAATTTCAAGAATAGTTCTTTGATATTGCCGACTAAGGCTAAGGCCGCACTACGGTTTTTTTCCGCAAGCGGTAAAGCGTGATACCGCAGAACCGCCCGAGACGCACTACGGTTAAAAACCAGTCACGGAAAATAACCGTCAGTGCGGCCGCTTCCATTAGTTTCCTTCACTCACAAAATCAGGCGGTTAAATTCCGCGGCGGTTTAGCCGTAGTGCGGCCTTAGCCTTAGAAAGGAATTTTTCCAAACCCATCTGAAGAGGGTGGAAACAGGTGGTTATTTTATTACTTTTCTTTTTAAACTTTCGCTGAAGGGTGTTATAAGTGTGACGTGTCGGTCTGTCTCGGAACAATTATGATGCGGTTTGTATTTCTTTGATAGCTTACTTGTTCTAGGTGGTTCTTCGATGTAATTATTAAAGATTTTTTCATCAATATTAAATTTTTTGTCTTTGTGAACGTATTTTATTTTAATGGTTATTGTTTAATTCTATCATGATCATCATCATATCAGCCCGGAATAAGTAAAACATTACCTTAGTAGGTAGGTATTAGAAACTTTCAAGATAGGATTTACATTAATTATAGATATTCTATTAAAGACTGTAAGCTTCAACCTTCAAATAACGGTCCTTTGTAGATCTTAGACAAAGTAACCTAAATATATTTTAGTTTTGTCTCGAAACTTAATCACTAAACGGAAAGAGGTTACCTAGATAAGTCGTTTGATCAATTCTGATATGTAGATATTTTGGCTAATAAAAAAACGTTGTTAATTTAAGTATGTAGAAGTTTCTGTTAGCCCTTTCGACGTCAAGTTAATGAACTCAAGAGGGATTAAAAGCTATTAATATTATAACAAACAGTCTTATAGAAATATTTATAATCCCCCCACGAAAAAAGAGGGGGTGTTGTAGTTTAAGCATGCCTGGCTGTGTAATCTGTGCGTGTGCTTCTGTGTGTGTACCTCCAATTTAGTAATCATAACGTTTGAAAGCTGACGTGATCGAGATGTTATATAATTATATATTTATTTCGGATCTTTTTTGAAAAGCTGTTAGAGATTCTCTAAAGTTTCTCGGTGGTTCTTACATGTAAAATTTTTATTATTTTTAACCATAAAAACACATTTTTCGCAGTTATTTTTCGCATTTGTTAGCAAAATCTTGTATGTTCACGATATATTATCGATTATCAAACTAAAGGTGAAGTGCACGTCCGCATTTTCTAGGTCATGTTTTCCCGATAAATGTAACGGGAAAACACGACCTACATTATGAGGTCACATGCACTTAACTTTCTTGATTTAATAAACACAAGGTCAGTCGATCGTGCACCGCCAATATTCATTCACTACCGGTGCAGCAGCTGACGTTATTAAGTAAATATTAAAATTAGCTCTTAAGCGCAATACACATTGAGCCCGCCGGGCCGCCGACATATGTCGGCAACTTTTTGTCGGCGGTCTAGTTGGCGGCTTCACTTATTACAAGTCGGGAAAATTTGGTCGGCGGCATGTCGGCGGCTTGAGATGAGAAATTTGTTATAGGTACTACTTACTACAGGTCGAGCGTCGCCGGGCAACTGAGCGCAGGCGTTCCCAAGCCGCCAATATGTCGGCGGGCAACACGCGCGGGCGCATGTTGCCGACATGATTCTTTTCATACAGGCCGCCGGGTTGTGTCGCCGGGCTTTGTCGGCAGCCCGGCGGGCTCAGTGTGTATTGCGCTTTAGAGGTCCCGTATTAAATCTAATTAAGCAAATTTCCTGATCATGTGCATGGATGTTTATTAATATACGTGTTGTTTACTATGTTTTATAACTGTTATTATTGTTATTTTCTGCCATTATCGTGCAATTGCATGACAAAGCTTTCCTTCTTCTAATTCTCTTGGTCTTGGACTATTGTTGTCCGTAATAGTGAATAGGAATCAAGCTCGTCCCGCCTTCTCTGGGCCGGCCACGACGTTTATACCTGCTACCTTATCAACACATTAGGATAGACTAGCTTTCTGGACACGACACCCAGGATATCGACGTCAAGGTCGAAAGCGGCGAAGGTGGTGTTATGATCGTGTCAGATATGTGGGGCGCACGTAGCCAGATATCGCAAAAGACAGGTTTGGAAGACAAAAGATTAGGTCTTTGCCCAGTAGTGGGATTTTACGTAGGCTAATAGAAAAAAAGATCTTTGTGTTAACTCGTGCCTTAAATTAAGTTTAGGTATAAATGTTTCCATTCGCTTAAATTCTAAATTAATAATAAATAATCGAAATATGTAGTACCTACATTGTAGTGTAATGAATTCCAAAATAACAGCCGTCTATACAAGCTGGTAATTAAAACTAAGAATTAACAGGATTTCACGCCTGGGTCGTTTAAACTAGTTCGTTTGAGTTAGGTATATAAAAGGCATACATTTTCTATTATATCTTCTATCAGTTTCTAATCTAGAAAAACAATTAAACATTTTTGTAACAAATACCGAGGTATTTGTTCCAACACGACTTTGGCTTAGATGAAGCTTAGGTGTAATTACAAACTAGTCCTGAAATCTACATTGGCCATTAACATGTTTATCTAGAATACCTAGCCTTTATTTGCCAATCTTAAAACTTCGGCCTATAAGGTCCAATCGACCTGAATGTTTTGCTAATATTATCCGATTAATTTTGACACAAAAATACTTCTAACAGACGAGAGTTAAACAAATATTCGAAGATGATCATAAAAACAAAAAGGTCTTACTCGACTTTTTTTTTTTTTTTTTTTTTAATTTATAATGAAGAACTTTGTCGCTTAGCGACAACATCGTTCTATAAAAACAACAAATATATATACAACACAAAGAAAAAACTTAAACGTAACATAAAAACAAAACTAACTACCTACAGCAATAACAACTAACTTATACAATATTTTAGCCTCTCGGGAAAAAGGAGAGGCTAAAATGCTATTTACAAAGCCCACATTAGCACTATTACCTACATATAACCGCCTAAATGAATCGTTCCGGACACATTCCGTCAAGATATGGAGCACATCCTCCACTGTGCCACAGTCAGAACAATTGGGTGACGAGACTTTCTTCATCAAAAAAGCGAATTTTTTAGACGGAATGTGTCCAGAACGAAGCCTGAGTGCAACAGTCAAAGAGTTTCTGTGGAGGGAACCACAGTCAATCCACGGAACAGGAGAAATCTCCGAAACAATGGAACGATACCACAGTCCTTTATCGACTGAGCTTTTTTCAAAATGTGCCTGCCACAACCTCAAACACTGACGTCTAAGGTCAGAAATAAAATCGGAAAACAAGGGAAGAATAGGTAAAATACTTCCGTCAGAGATAGCCTGCCTCGCCAACAGATCTACCTCCTCATTTTCTCTGACGAGAATATGTGACGGAATCCACTGAAGACAAATTTTCTTTGAAGGCTGTAAGTCCAAAATTAATTTATAAATTTCATATGCTATTGGCGAGCCACCAGCGAGTGAAGTGTGACGACACAAATGTTGCAAAGAGCTTTTCGAATCTGTCAGAATGACAAATTTATCATATTCAACTGAACTAATATAAGAAAGGGCTTCGACTATTGCTACTAACTCAATATGCATTATAGATTTTGAAGTAATTTTGAATTTAGCATTGTCCCCAACCATAGAATCCAAAAATGCACAGCCACCCATAGACTGCTGTTTAGAACCATCCGTAAATACTTTATAAAAATCTGAATATCTTTCATTAATGTAGGATTCACAAATAACTTTTAGCTGGTGTTGATTATAGGTACGCTTAGGACGGTCTACAGAAGGAATATCCGGATAAATTACCTCATGTAAATCTATATTACTAGTCCATGTATCTAGGGAAAACATTTTAATTTGATTGCTAGAATAAATTAAGAGACTATCAAAATGGGAGACAAAAGAAGAAATAAGTAAAGGAAGCTTTTTGTTTACCCAGAAACTAGATTGACTTTGAATAGAAAGATCATTTAGTACACGAATAGTTTTGTTATTAGTTATTGACTTAGATTTAAGAAAAAAATTGCCAGCTAAGAACCTACGACGAATAAACAGAGGAGGGATACATAACTCACTCTCCATAACATGAATAGGGGTGCTTCGTATAAAACCACCAACAACACGTAACATTTGATTTTGTACTTTGTCTAACTTACCTATATTGCATTTACTGCAATTATCATATAAGAAACTACCATAATCAATTCTGCTACGGATAATGGAAATATATAACCGCCGTAAATGCTTTTGGTGAAGCCCCCATCCAGGACCAGCTAATACTTTGACAAGATTAACATACTTAAGCACCTTATGCACAGTTTCATTTACATGTTTTCCCCATTTTAAAGACCTATCTAACCACATACCTAAGTATTTAATATGATCAACAACGCTTATACATTGGTTATTTATGGAAAGGCAAAGCCTGTCCATAAAACGACCTTTTTTAAAAACACACACTTTAGATTTCGCTGGAGAAATAGAAAGGCCCAAATTACTTATTATATTATTGAACTGAAATAACGCTAACTGTATGTCATTTCCAGCAGACTGAAAATTTGCCTTCGAACAATATAAAACAAAATCATCGGCATATTGAGAAACACTAACATTGTGAATGCTTTTGCATACTTGAATCGTAACAATATTAAATAAAAGTGGAGACAACGGATCACCCTGCGCCAAGCCACGATCAGTAGACCGACATAAATCGCCTGCATAGGTACAAACCTTTAGATTTCGATGTCCAAGGAATGACCACAAATACTTACAAAATTGAGCCCCAGCTCCCATTTGATCCAATATATGTAATAAACAAGAAATATCAACATTGTTATACGCACCATCAATATCAATAAAACCAGCTACTGTAACTAAATTTTTTGTAAACCCCAACTGAATATGTGAAACAAGCCTTACTAAACTGTCAAGACAGGATTGTCCCTTACGAAACCCAATTACGTCTTCAGAAAACAAACAATTTTTTTCAAAATACCATTCCAGTCTTTTATTCAAGATGGAGTGTAAAATTTTACAAACGCAAGATATTAGCGATATAGGACGTAGCGCTGAACGACCACTACTCCCCTGTTTAGGAATAGGAATTACTTTAATATCACGCCATTGAATAGGAACAAAACCCAGAAAAAAACACTTATTATAAATAGAAAGTAAAAGCCTTTTGGCAATTAAAGGGAGATTAAAAACCATTGAAAATGATATTTCATCACAACCAGGAGCAGTATCCTTTTTCTTAAGAGAGTTTTCAAACTCTTGCATAGAAATTTCAGCCTCCAACCGACCGTTGCTGGATGAAAACAAGGGGAGAGGAGGACGAACAGAATCAGGAGTAAGAGATTGAAGAAGGTCTGCAGCCATATCCTTATCAGCAGTAAAATTGATATTTCGTTGCCCCTTTAACCACCGCATCTTCCGCCACATTTCAGATGAAGAAGTAGTCTCATCAATAGTCAGACAGAAATCCTGCCAGGACTTACACTTTGCTGCACGAATAAGTTTTTGAGCAATACGAACTTTTTCTTTGAGCACGCTTAGATTAGAAGCCGAAGGACAACGTCGTAAATTTGCCAAAGCTTACTCGACTTACATGACTGTCTATTTTAAACATGGCGTTGATGTGCCCACGTTTTTAAGGTTCCGTACCCAAAGGGTGCCAACAGAACTCTATTGCTAAGTCCTCGGTGACAGTCTGTCAGTTGCCTATATTTTTTTGTGCATTTCCTTTGCTCTAATTACTTTATCTTAGTAGAAATAAATAAAAAACGAAACGAGACTACTAGCGAAAACTGGCGTTTTTATGGCCTGTATTAAAGAAATGAATCTTGTACGGAACCTTTCTGTCTTATTGCAAATCCTACTCGCACTCTTTCGATTTTGGTTGATAAGATACACATCGATACCTTAATTGTCAAACCAGCCAACTCCATATTTCGTCAAAAATTTGTTTTTTGTTTAGTTATTAAGCAACAAAAATACGGCTTTATTTACAAAAACGATCTGACAGTATAAAAAATAAGAATTTAGGTTAATATCTACCAACGGGATTTTAGATTTCTTTATAAGTAGTCTACAAAAAATATTATAGAGTTTTAAGTGTCTCCTGAAAAATTTGCTTATAAGGAGTTAGCTGGTTTGCCAATTAAGGTATCGACATGCTAAGTACAAAATCTTCTTTGTTTATATCTACTTATGCGATAAGTTATTTTTAGAAGCAAAAACCAACAAACATGTTTATTGTTTGCCCAGTCAACGCTTGTGGGAGGATATAAAAATCCACTCACCAATTAAATTCTATTTAGCACTTGATATTTAGTTAACAATGTTTATGTAATGTTATGATGAATATTTGGATAAAAAGTTTTTGTATTAAACTCAAAACTCTCTTTGAAGTATATTAAATTAACAATTAAAATAATAATGTGCTCTGTAAAGCTTAAAGCTGGATGTGTAGGTTGACGTAATCTGGTTTTGTAATGAAAAAAAAAGAATTTAAAAAAGCACGTTGTGTTACATTGCAGGAATCAGAATCGGTTTAACGAGATTAATGATCATCCGATACAAATTTCGTGAAGTGCAGCGCAATTTATTGAAGTACGTTTATTTAAGATGGAATTGTTGAACTTGTCAGAACTATTCCATTTATATAAATACTTTGAAGGTACTAAAACATTGTATGTATTAGCTTAGATTTAAATCTTAGGACAGACATAAGCGCTGAGTTTAAAAATTTTCATAACATGTTTCCTAATAATATGATCGCTTTATTTAATACAGCGCGGCAAAATGCTTTACAAATCGCTGGTTCTACACGAACGGTAATATTCAAGGAAGAGATATATGTTATTGACAGTGCACGCTATTACGAGACTTATCTCTGCAAACGCAGCCATCGATAAAAGGAAACCTTAGGAAGAAAAAATATGAAAATCGTCGTGATTTTAATCACGCTTTCATATTGAAAAAGTTACTTCCTATGTAAAACACATAGGTAGTTTTATATGCCCAAGTTCCGGATTATACATGTTTCGTTAAGATACTGTGGTGCTTGGTTCTAAGTTGGTCGTCTAACAAAAATGCTGGTATATACTTAACAGTACATATTACTAACGGTCAAGTTGGACGGTAAACGTAGTGGTTGAAACTACCAGACATAATGAGAGAAAAAAAATGAAGAATTAATATAAGTAGGTGTAATAAGGATTAAGTTATATTAGAAACTGGGATCCGATATGGAGTAGAAATGGCAGAACTATGGTAAACGTTAGAATTATTTCTAAAAGCTTAAGTAACGAGTAAAATAATCACTGAATGCCGCACTAAGAGACGGTAATGATTACTTAAAGGGATTCCTTACTATAGATTTAAGTGAGCAACCATAATTCTGAGAAGAGTAGATTTACTCATATCGATACTAAGGTATCCTTTAGATAATAATCGGTCCATTGATGTATTAACGTTTCTAAGTAATGCAGTTAGGATGCTCTACCTCTTGATGCAAATGTTAAATCCTTGGTATAGCTTATCAGTTACGATATTTTGGTATATCTCTTTGTCTGTATCACCAAAAACATTACCAACTAACCCAACCTAACTGCTGCTACGGCTGCTGAGAACCTCAAGCGGCGGAAATATACCAACCTAGTTGGAAGTTATATATTCGAGCCGTTTGGGGTTGAGACCCTTGGTCCGTGGAGTCCCAGTGCACACAGATTTTTTAAAGATTTGTCCAAACGCCTGGTTGAAACTTCGCGTGACCCAAAGGCTGGCTTCTACCTAGGTCAGCGAATAAGCATTGCCATACAACGTGGCAATGCTGCCAGCCTTTTGGGCACACTCCCAGTCGACAGCGATGTGGATAAATTTTTTGATGCCTTTTTTTAGTTCTTAGTTTTATTTAGTTTATATTTATTTTTTATTATTTATAATATTAAAACGAAGCCTACACAGGCTTCGTTTTAATATTATTGTAAATATTTTAAGTTTAATAATTGTAAACCCCAATAAAATTAATTTTCCTGGATTAACTAACCCAAAAAATAGAAAAATAAAAACCCAAATCTGATTTCGACTTCAAAAAGAGGAGGTTCTCAATTTGTCTGTATGATTTTTTTTTTGTGTGCTTTACGCGGTATTTATGTCGATTCTAGACAGATTTAAAAACAAATCTTTTTCATAGTTAGGTTAATTAATATACCTAGTAGTTGATTTGTGTTTTTTTTTCATTGAATTACTTTTTTACATTTATGTTCTTCTCTTACCGAAAGAAGATAGATATTTCATATACTGCATAAGAAAAGAATAATCTGTGCCCCTATTTTTTCCTTTTTTCAATAATCGTTGCCAAATTTGAAAAAAAATGCCTCTGAAAACTGCGGTCAAAATCGGCACTTTTTAGAAGGTTCTAGTTTCTTTAAATATAACTTATTTTAAAAAAGGAAAAAAAGAAAATAATAGATCTAGTTCATATTTATATTACTGCAAAAAATCATAGCCCTAAGTTCAGAAACCAGCGAGAAAACAGACGAGAATGTTTGTATGGAGAAAAGTCCACTCCCCTTTCCTCTTAAGTATTTATGTTACAATGGCGAGGTAACATTCTGTTTGTGGACTTTGAACATAATGTTTCGTGGCGACTCAGTTTAAGGTGATTGTGAATGCTTATTGTTTAACTAGTTCAGATTCCATGCACGTATTTAACTCCGTTACTTTTACAAGCTTTTAATTGAGTTTAATATGGAAAATGAAAAATTTTATAACTGTTTTCAATGTTCGCAGTGTAACTTAAAGAATAAAATTAAGTAGTTAACCCTTTAACCGCCTGAGTCGTATATATGCGACAAACAATTCCGTGCCCCTACCGCCCGTGTCGTATTTATACGACCCAGAATATTCACGATTTTTGTTGTTTTCTTTGATTTTATTGCATCTATTCCATATCTCTCTATTTATGTAGATAGACAGATATAATACTTTTTATTTTACACCATGATATTTTACAAATCGGAGCTTAAGAGGAGCAGAAAGAGAGGAGACTTTATTTTACCGATTCGTAGCCGGGCGCTAGGGGCACGGCAATTGACATTTAGCCAAGCGCTTACACGACTGTTGTTGGGCCGTATATGTGTATTTACTTTACAAGCTTTTATTTAACTTACTCTGTATTAAAGCAAGTAATTTTAATATATTTTATGTGCCTTTATTTATCTTGCTATACAAAGTTGATACGAAAGAGGGGCTTTTCTTTAAACTGCCTATACTAGATACCATTTTCTCTCTAGCTCTGTATCAAAAATCAATTAAATAGGTGCAGTAGTTTAGTCGCAAATGATTTTTTAAGATTTTGCACCGTTTCTACACGATGTATCTTTCCTAACAGCTGATTATGTCTAAGCATTGACGCATGTCACAAGTAAGTAAGTCAGTCAAATTTATTTACACAGGTTGGTTGCGTTTTATTCTAATTTGTAAGCTATTTAGTTTGTTTGAAAAAAATACTTTCTCATTTTTGGTGCTTTTTATTTTTGTACCGTATTGAATTAATACTAAACACGTATAGTATACGTAGTGTAATTTAATGCCCCTCTGTCATATCAACTCTGTATATCAATGTTATTTTGTTAGAATACAATTGCACTGAAATCTTGCGAGCTAAATTAGAAAGAGTTTTTGACCTCTGATTGAGCAGAGATTTTGCGTACTTGTGTATATTGAATTATTATGAAGATATCAGCCAAAGGAAGTAATCACACCGTTTTTTGAATTGTATGGTTTGATTTCAATAATACTGAGATGCTAGTTGACATTAAAGTTTGGGTTTCCAAATTTATTTTTAACAAAGTATTCTTTTTTCAAGTTGTAGGTAGTTGGGACCTATTTACTGCGTTCCCATGAATGTACCTACTTTACCAAATTAGTATTTCTGAGTACAGTACAAAATGAATTCAAACATTTCTCTTTAAATTGTTACGTGGGCGTTGAATCCGCTTAAGGTGTTTATAATTATTATGGACTCTGAGACAATATAATAGTTGATATGGTTATATTTTGTTAATGTTGCAGATCTGATGAAGTATTATGTTTTAGAATTCTGTAGTTGTTTAACGAGCTGCATTATAATAATTCGGAATTATTAATATTAAGACCTGATGGTATCCCACTGCAAGGAAAATTCCTTTTCTTCCTACCTTTTGCTTTCCATTTAACCCAGTCTATGGCTACCAGAAACTTGTTCCGCGCTAATCGTCGACTTCGTCCCGCCATTTCCTCCTAGGCTTACACGAGTTTTTCAAATTAGTTAATTTAAAATATTATTACAGAAGAGAAACAGCAGTTTGAATAAAACGAGGAGGGGTGTTACCTCCTCGTTTTATTCAGACCCCGTCTAAAATGTTTACAAGACCGTAAAACGCTCGGTTACTAAAACATTGTACGTGTAATTCGACGTTTTGTTGGCAACACTAGTGAATAATAATGAGTGGCTAACCCTTAGACAATGGTCCAAGGGCACCTTAAGCCTTTGTGGCGCGTTTACCTGAATAAGACACAAATGTTGGAAGTATATGAATACAGCTAATCTTTACTCGGTAGGTACTTATGCAAACATACTCGTAAAAGGTTCAGTGACGTTCACACTCATTGTTAGGGTTGAAAAGGTAAGCTGGTAAATATTTTTATTTTTGTTTTTTATTTGCACATTCTCCTCTCAGCTATTTCTGTAATTGTGGATATCTTGCTAAAGGTTACTAAAGCGTAAAGTAATTTGGAAGCAGTTAGTGATGTTAGAAAATATACAAAGCATTTGTTTTTTTAGTAATTCATGCAATTGCGTCTCATTTTGTCGTCAAAAGAAACACAACAAGGTAGCCAATGACTTTTGAATTGATAGTGCCGTTGAATATCGTAACATGCAATATAAGGCACAATGTGATAGAATATAGTCTAAGATCCCGTTAAGACCGACCTTCACCGAGATGCTTATTTAATGAAACGTATTTTAAATTTAATTTAATATGTCAATAAATATAATGCATATGGGTTGCCTAGCAAATTTCAGTCCAGAGTATATTTAATTGAAAAAAAAAAAAAAAAAAAAAATTTTAACATTTCACCGGTATGATTATTAGATAAATTCTATACCAATCGAAAGTATGAAGCCCATAGAATAAGCAAACATTAGGTTGCCTATTCTTTTCCGGTCACAACTATAGACTCGTAGATACTATGGCAACCCTATAGTTGTGACCGGAAAAGAATAGGCAACCTAATGTTTGCTTATTCTATGGGTTTCATACTTTCGATTGGTATAGAATTTATCTAATAATCATACCGGTGAAATGTTTAAAAAAATATTTTATTTTTTAATTATTAATTAAATATACTCTGGACTGAAATTTGCTAGGCAACCCATATGCATTATATTTATTGACATATTAAATTAAATATAAAATACGTTTCATTAAATAAGCATCTCGGTGAAGGTCGTTCTTAACGGGATCTTATACTAATACGATTATTTATTAATCTATACTTATAATAAATCTGTAAAAGTGAAAATTCTGTACATTGAAAATATCAACAAAAATAAATGGCGGGGGGTGTTACTAGACCGACACCGAACTCAAAAGTGTGAAAAAACAAAATTTTGTCAGTCTGTCTGTCTGTTTGTTCACGTATTACGCAAAAACTACCGGTTCGATTACGATGAAACTTGGTTTAATTATTCTTTATTATTCTGGGCACCACACTGGGTAGTTTTTATCCCGGAAAAGTATAAACAATAAAAAACAAACTAAATTTTGCAGTTAAAAACTCATTGATAAGTTTCGTCATCCACGCGAACGAAGTCGCAGGCACAGCTAGTATATCATATTACCATTTACCGTTCTCTCTTTTTAAAATGTATTTGAAAAATTGACGGTTTCCTAAGCACTTAACATAAATGATCTTACATTCTACTTTAAAAGAGATATTTTTACGAGCGATGCTCATTAGATTCTAAACTAGTTCATGACAAAAAGTAAGTTCTCAACTACAGTACCTTAAACCAACGAATTCTTTTCATAAAATATTAGCATTAAATAAAATATTGTTGTGTATTTATTAACTAAAGGGTACTACGTTTTTGCATCACGTATTAACAATGTAATTCTATTTTGTATCGATCGTATATTTACGCCGTATTTTTCTACTGACTCTGACCTTCAGCCATTAATTAAGTTCCTGTAAATACATTAAGCTGCGGCGTAAAATTCCGATAAACTTTCCTCTCGTGTAATAAAGTTATGTGTTAGAATTAGCTTATCTTCGAAAGGTCGTCATCTACACACTCAATGTATTCTGCATCCGAATATACTTGGTTAATACAAGTTCACACAAAGTCATTGCTTTATTCGGCTAAGACTTTTCACATTATCCGACACGACATCGGTATTAGAATCCGATACGATATCGGCGGCAAGTAACGCCCGGGGCAAGTATGAAACATGTACCTGTCTTTCACATTATCCGGTGCGATATCAGATATCGGATTCGTAGATATCATATATTTTTTTCCCGATATCGTGTCGGATTGTGTGAGAACAGTCGGACTCGTTTGATATACAACTGACAACAGTTCTAATTAATACACAAAGACGTCGTTCTGTGTAATTACTGTCGCCTACAGAACCGTATTGCAAAGCATATCATAATTCAAATCGACCCGATGAAGTTTGTACATGAATGGTGTTCGTAACCTATATAATACTCTTGGTATTGCGTTTGGAACAAGGTCTTAGGTCTGAATACATTGTAGGTAGCTGAGAATTGGTGTGTTGTTGTTAGTTTAATTGTTTATGTGCACACATTTATTACTATTCATTAAACTTACTTTTAATTTACTACTTAATAATGTAGTCGGGTGTTGCAAATTTAAAACTTGTAGCACAGTCACGAGCTAAAATACGTATACACCAAGCAATGTTTATTCATAGATTCAAGATTAGTATTGTAAAACATTTTATAAAGAAACACTTCCTTAATCATGTAACTAATTTTCGTTTTAGTTTAAAAAGAAACTGAACTTTTACAGTTACGCTATGTGTTTACTGATATTATATAACAACTAGACCTTCTTGGACCACGGTAAAGTAATCACTTTTAAAATGTCATGATTATTTTGTGTGACCCTTCCGTTAGTACGGAGTTCAACGCCCAATCCCGGGTCATATTGATGCACTCAGTGCAATCTAACAATACGGACGTTTGAATACACACAAGCCGACGCCGACATTCGCTATACACGCATGACCTAAATCCTATGATGTGTCATCATCGAAATAGCCCTATGCCTGATGGAGTTTCAATAACATAGATCTCAACTATTCAATTGTATTCAATTTAATTGGACTTGGCAGAAAAAAAACATTGATTAATAACCACATGAATTTAATTAAGTTTCAGATGCATTATGCAGTGTAGTTGACAGCATGCCAATAGCTTAAGTTACAGATATTATAATTATACCTAATTAACACCAATACAATACATTTCTAGTCGAACCACTTGCTCAACTAATTTATTTCATAAAAGTGTTTAGTTTCCAGTTATTTTTAAAAGAGAACTCTTACAAAGGCAAGTTGGAAAAAGAAGTGTAACAAGTTAATTAACTTGAACTTTTGTTAAATCTGGTTCAAAGAAAATTTACTAGCTTTTGTTTTTGATAGCTGCTTTGTAGATGTAGGTTGCAGGCAACGCAAAATGGTAGGTACAATCATGAGGCTAAGTGCGGAACACCCCAGTAAAACCAACTGGCAATGGCCTTCATCTAGTAATCATTTTATTTGTATTTAATAAAAATCTGTAATATGCTTAGTAGTCTCTAACATTATTTGTGTACTTTTTGGTGGATGGATACCTATATGTTGTTGATTTTTGTTATTATTACTATCTAGTAAATCTCTAGTTTATACGCTAATATTATGTCATAATGCAGTTTATGCAATGTTTTCTTCAGACTCAAACTATTCAATAATACTCTTTGTAAGTTCTTTAGAAGCGTGGGCTGCGGGCGTAGGCATTGAAGTAACTGGTCCGCTTGTAGCTAATTTATTAAGAGTAATATTTTCTGATTACATTTTTTATTTAAAACGTTGCGTGTTATTTCGGATAAAATCATTTTTTTTTAAATATATTTTTTTTAATTTATTCAGTTCTTTGTAGTTTCACGACAACATACTTCTACAAAAGTATCAAATCATAATTTAAAACCTATATCAGCATGTACTGTGCGCTTTCGTTATTCTTCTTGGTATCAGGACCTACTGTGACTACGTCATATCCATTCCTATATCATTATTTCATGCTTCGTCACTCAACATTTTCATCGTAATAAACCCCCTCAACTTTTTAATTTGTTATTTTGTGGCGGTTAGTAGGTACTCATTAGTATCCACAACTTTTTGTTTCAGAATAACATTCAATTTCAACTTCAAACTTTGAAATTTGGATATCCTAAACTATTAAACACATCTGCATTTTGCAAAGGATATTAATTTCGAGCTTTAGGCTACACAAAGCGAAATGCAGGACCATTGATTATGACGTCACGTAATGAATATGCGAACTGAGTACCTGTTAATTACAATATTATACAACTGTAATACAAATACACGGACAGCGATATTTTCAAAGGATTCGAATTAATCCTGAAATGTGCAGTGCATTGTAAATGTTTTAGTCAAATTTAAATCGTATTTGTTTGATAATCGGGAATAATTATCTGATTATCTCGTACCGATTTGAAATTAAATGTAATTTGCTTAAATTCGCCAATCCGCAGAGAGCAAGCGTGGTGATCATTCTCGTGCCTTCTCTATATGGGAAGAGGCCTGTGCCCAGCAGTGGGACGTTTATGGGCTGGATTATTATTATTATTATTGCTTATTTAAAGCCAATTTCTATACTACATTAGCTGTGCCCACGGTTAAACCCACGTGAGTAGTTAGTCCCAGTTCATAAAGTTAATAAGTTATTTTGTTTCGGGACTCCAGTAAATCATAGATCATGAAAATCAATCTTGACTTTGTTTTAAATAAAGTAGATAATAGTGACAGTTAATAAAAATATAAAGAAAGCTTTTTTGTGGCATGTTGTTATATTATTACTAGCTGTACCCTGCATGCGTTCCAATGCATTTTTTTCTACCTAGCACCTGCCTACTACCTACCTACTATCTACCTGCCTACTACCTACCTGCCTACTACCTACCTGCCTACTACCTACCTACTATCTACCTGCCTACTATCTACCTGCCTACTACGATTCTCAGACCTACTGAATATGCATATAAAATTTCATAAAAATCGGTCAAGCCGTTTCGGCGGAGTATGGTAACTAACATTGTGACACGAGAATTTTATATGTAAGATTATTTTCATATTTGTTTAGTATTGTCTAGAAATGCACGACTAAATATCCATTTTTCTTTAACAGCTACTTAGTTTTTGCGTAGACGTCTTAGTACAATGTCTATTTTTTAAACATTCACACGCGCTTACTGTGAGACTGTTGATAGTCAAAGTCAAAAGCGCTACGTCTCCACTGTCTCATCTCTACATTTCATCTAAAAACCTTTCAATCAGGAATTTCGTGTGGTAGGTGTCGCAATTTTCATGTTATTGCTTTTGCTGCTTTGTGGGTATAACACCTCGCTTCGTAACGAGAGACTGTTTGTGCAGTGGGAGGGACTTATGTTTTGCTCAATATTAATAGTGATAAAGGTACTCTAGAAATTCGTCTTTTATCATATTCTCATTCGTAACTACAAATGAGGATATAAAAAAAAACCATGAATGCGCGACAAGTAACAAGATTGACAAGTAACGTTTAAATAGGAAAATTAATATTTTTTGTAGATCTCTATCTAGAGAAAGAAGTAGATATGAAAAGTATATTATGAATTTAACTGGAAGTTAGTAGCAAAAAATAAATGCGCTTTTAATAACGAAGATATTAGATATAGTCTAAAACTTCATGAAACTCAAATAACTATTATAAACCTCATTAAAATGGGGCAACATCGCTCGGTTTACCTTCCTCGTTGATAGCAACGGAATTCTTGATCTTCTTGTTGGTTTTCATTAAACAAAATATCGTAACGAACCTGAGTTAATATCCTGAAATGTAGGTCAGGTCAAGTGTGTTTTTATCGAGACGTTATCGAGCTAAATTTTATCAAACTATCATTTGCTTACGATACTTGAATTGTCTGTTATGTTTATCGGACATTTGTCTTTTTTTTTATTTGGACACAAAAAAAATATCTGTTAAGGAGTTTTTACGTCATTGACGAGTGACTTTATTTTTTTTCACTTTTTAATATAAAACAATTTTACTTCACCGTACTTATAGTCTTCCTAACTTTATTATGTAATGTCTCCCTTAAGTTTCAATAAATAATAAAAAAACTAAAAATATTTTACAGAAAAGTGCACAATTGTATATGAAACTATGTTAATCTATTTTGACTCGAGCTTTAACATAATTAATGAAGTATTTTCGACATTGAGTTCTAAGGTTTACGTGAATGTTAGACATTAAAATAAAACTACTTTTACGGATTTTATCGCGGTTTGTATTTGGATTTTAGTTCCCGACGTTTCGACACCTTTGCAGTTTTATTTCAATATTTTCGACAGCCAAGTACAGCAGTGTTCTCGACTTAACTCTCCGTACCACTTGTTTACGTCATGCAAATATAACTTTTATATTTTGTGTACAAAGTTAGTCAGTGACCAAAAGAACTGTCGACTCAGCGTTGGCCAGAATAAGGTAAACACTTGTGTTAGGTAAGTGAATGTAGTGAAAACGTACGTGTATAGCAAAAGCTCATGTTAATATTTTGGTGGACATATTATGTACTAGCTGTGCCTGCGACTTCGTTCGCGTGGATGACGAAACTTATCAATGAGTTTTTAACCGCAATATTAAGTTATTTGTTTTTATTGTTTATACTTTTCCGGGATAAAAACTACCCAGTGTGGTGCTCAGGATTATTATCCTGGGCACCACACTGGGTAGTTTTTAACTTGGTATAATTATTCTTTATAAAGAATAATTATACCAAGTTTCATCGTAATCGAACCGGTAGTTTTTGCGTGATACCTGAACAAACAGACAGACAGACAAAAATATTTTTTTTTCACACTTTTCGGTTCTGTGTCGGTCTAGTAACACCCCCCGCCATTAATTTTTCGATATTTTCAATGTACAGAATTTTCACTTCTTCAGATTTATTATAAGTACTTATAGATGGCACAAATATCTACCTTAACTGTGATAATTTGTACCTTTGATACCTGTACCATGAACTCTTAAAGCAGTACTGTTGCCGTTGCGGAAGCGAGACGTAGCAATACATTGCGTGTAGTAGAGTCTCGCTTCCACTTGGCGACAATTTTCTTTACGAGCACATAGTAAGAGCGCAGGTGTCCTTATCTGCACTGTGTTCAATGTATTGTACAGTCTACACATTTACTGATATTATATAAGCGACCTCACCCGTTTGTGCTAAAGATATTTCATGCGTAGATGTTATATCCTTATACTTCACGCACAGCAAAGGAGTTTAGTTACGATGCGGAAAGGAGGGAAACTGTCTCATGTTATGGGCCCCAAATATTGGTTAATAAATTACTGAGACTTGAACCAGTATGTCAAGTACTTCTTCAATCAGCTAGTCTACACAACTCTATAAATAAATTTATGGAAATTAAAGATATTTTATGGAAAATCTATTTTAGTAATTTTAACTTAACACAACCTCAACTTAATAACTTATTTAGCACACGGCCTTTCGTTTTTGTTTCCCTGCCTCGTGGCTCTTATTGGCGAATGCTTTAACATCAATCAGTCAAGTTTTTGTGATAATGATTTATTTTTAAAACCAAATGTCAAAATCTGTTTTTTTTTTCCAAAAAGTTTTCTGCATTCCTTCTCAGTATAAATTTTAACTATGCCAAATTTCATACTCTTCCCCGAAATTTACTTTAAAAGAATACAACGTTGGTTTACGTGCTGAAATATTAATAAACGATAAATTACATGCGTTTTATACATCGGTACGTCGAGGTCGTCTGGAATGCGTTACAGGAAAACTCAATCATGATTTATCAGAACCTGGCATTGCAGCTCTGTTTTTATCTAAGTGGATTAATTATATTTTCACATTTCATTGTGTGTTTATTTATTTATTTATTTGCTTTTGTGTTTAAAATTCTAGTTAAAACCGCGGTCGGTTCCGCGTAGTTCTCTTTCCCGGATATCGAGATATGTTTAGATACATAGATTTTTATTATATAAGCATTCACCACCGGTTCTGCCCACGTAAATGTTGGTTATAGCATCATAAGTAGCCCATATCTTTTTTTGGGGTTGAAGCTTTCCCCTCACCAATTTTTATTAAAATACGTTTAGCGGTTTAGCCGTGATAGTGTAACAAACAGATAGACAGGCAGATAGAATTACTTTTTCATTTATAATATTGTGAAGTTAAATATGGATATGGATACATAAAACTGAAAACCGCTAGTTACCTTATTGGGCGATGTAGATTTTTTTATGTAAGGACTAATTCTTATTCATTAAGCCTCCTTCTATTAATAAGTTTCGGCTGCAATCTGCCGCACTAGTGACCAGCAATATATAATGAAACTTGTCATGTAGTTTAGTCTTCAAAGTGGTCTTCAGAGTGTTCGAGGACTTACCGTAATAGTCTTAGTTGTGACGAAGTCCTGCCCAACTATTTGCATCATGAAATAGGCTATCAATACCTACGTTCATATATATAGTAAATATAAAATCTCTTCGCTTTAGTACTCAAGGTCAATATTAAATAAAAAATGAAAAGTTTTTCCGTCTGGCTGTTTGTTACGGTTTCACGAGTAAACTACTTAACCGATTTTATTAAAATTTTGCTCTAAATAAGCTTGTGACCTGAGAAAGGTTTGAAGCTCCTTTTTGCACTATACTTGACATCAAAGAAGGCGTAGTTGCAAACGGAAGTATGACGTAAATAACCAATTATGTAGTTAGTTTACGTACGTTACAAAGCTTAAGAGAGAAATGCTTTATAATTAAAGTCAAACACGATTCCTGATCCTGAACCGTAAGGATCCTACTGAGAAGCAATTTTAATCGATGTTTTCTTAAGTTAGATTAACATGTAAACCTTTGATGTTACAAATAGGTATTTAAAATATCATATGTGAAGGCTTATTTTCTATGCTCGTTTTAGGATAGCACCCCGAATGCGGGAGCTAACGACCAAAGCAAACGGTTACCGCATGCGGGGGTGTACCGCTTTTTATTGTTCCGTACTTTAACATGCAAAAAGAACCCTTATAGGATCACTTTGTTGTCCATCGGTCTTTCTGACAAGAATGTCCCACAGCTGGGCAAAGGTATTTCCGCATTTCCTTGATTGTTTTAAGTCAAAAAATACTGCACTATTTTTTCCTCAGTTTTTTACTAGTATTCTTCTTTAATAAAGTTTATCTAAGTCTCGGAGGTCTGGAAGTTGGCTTACTTAAATCGCTTAGTCAAACTCTCAAAAAATGTAGAGTTGGCTTTCTTAAATCGATAGTAAGAAATCCGTTAAGTTGTTGCATTCGGCAGTACTGGACATTATTATCACATTATACCTGAACATATTTCTATAAATAAATTTTACATTACTTTCTTTTTACGCTTAAATATTAAGGAAATATAATATCATTGAAGAGAGGTTAAATGTTAATGAAGCGCTTCATTCGATTGATTAATTATAGAATCACATAGATCACTTATTTACCTAATAATATATTAGTTGCTTGTTACTAAGATACTTTAGGCAGAAGTTGCTCGTAGCTTACGTGTTAATGGGCTAACATGTTTATTGAACGCCGGAGGAGGTTCTGTCTAGAATAATTACATTATATATTAATTATAATCTTAAGCTTAATCCTCTGGTAGTTCTAGGGCATAATGTTTTTTCCTTTTTCTCAAGTAATATTCAAGTTGATACAGATTTCTGTTCGTGCATCACTTTAAACATACATAAATATATTAAAATATGCTGACGTTCCTAAATAAACGGTTACACATGTATTTGTGCTACAAAAATATGAGCGAAAAGTCAATAAATTCAACTCGGCTGATTCGGAGTATTCTAATTTATGCCATTTGGAAATAATTCAATTTATCCGTTATCCCAACACACGCTTTTAGCTTGGGGGTAATCATGTTAAGTTAGGGTAACAAGAAGTAACTGAGTCATGTCTAACTGTGTATCCTCTGTCTTTACTAAGAAAGCTGTATAAATACATTGTAATGCATTTCAAACTATCGACATCTGCGGTTGCTCTATAGACAAAATCTCTAGGGATTAGGAACGTGTCTATTGTAACATATGAACGTCATACTTGGTCCCTGACGGCTTTAAAGTCATCTCCCGAGCCTTTTCCCAACTATGTTGGGGTCGGCTTCCCTAACGGCTTTAAAGTCCAGAATATAATATTGTTTGTACACTGTACGAGAAATTAGCTCGAGCGTCGCAAATAAATCTCGACGAGTCCATCGTGTGTGACCCGCTCCATAATTTACTGCGACTATAAAACTTACACCAACTTAAAGTAAATTCTGGTTTTTAGAATTTTGTAGTAATTTAACTTAAAACTTTAATAAAGTGGGCCTAGTAGTGGGCATTTGTATGGCTTACTCTTGCTAAACTTAATTACGGTCTTAACTTTCTCTGATATTTTTATTGCTGTAAAGGTTAGTTGTCTTTATCTTACTAGTATTAAAAATGTGACGGTGTTTTATTTTATTTTGTTTTCAACAGTTGTTTAGTTTATGTTTGAGGCTTTATTAAAAACATATTAAAATATTAATAAGGTTCTTTCGTAACTTATTAATCCATTGTACATTCATTTTTAGTGAGGTCTGGGTACAGTAGGTTTACCATTTTCATCATAGTACCCAAGCCCTACTAACGTAATTTAATCAGCATTTCCATCAAATAACGGACGAAAAACAAAAACTTTTTAACAGTTTTCATTTTCCTAAATTAAATCTACGAAAGCATTTTTTTTTACGATGGCGTTAAGGAAGTACTGAAGATCCAAAAGTTCGGCTATTATGAACTAAAAGAACTTCTACAATTGTCACTGACCATTTTCCCTTCCGTTAAACTTCATTCCACTCACATTTGAACGTGCCCTCAAATAAATGAGCGGCTAGTAACATCTGTTCCGACACAAACTAGTCTCTGTAAAGTTTTACGAGTTCATGTATTTTAGGTCCGCTACTCACCGGCCCGTGTTGTACGGCTACGAATAGCGCGTAGTAAATAGCTACGGCGTAGCATACGACTTCCCACGGGAATCCTTTTATGTGCATGGACACGTGTGCTTGTGTGAATGTTTCTTGTTCGAGCCTCATGGAGAGGCTCACGGCTCAGATCCTTAGAGTTGGGCAATTATATTCTAAGCTTCGCATTGGCATGATACTGGGGAAAATGTTAGACAAGCCAATATTAAATAAGTAATGTAGCTTTACTCTTGCATTGTAATATCTCCTGTTTAACCTATCTAAGACAAATAGTGCTGAATCAATAGAAAGAAAATGGGAGTTTGGTTAAAATAATAATAATAAATCGGCCTATATACGTCCCACTGCTGGGCACAGGCCTCTTCCCATATAGAAAAGGCACGAGCATTGATCCGCAATGAGCACGTGTGGTAACACGTGCTCATTGCGGATTGGCGAATAGCTTATCTATCTTTCGTTCAAATTACAGGAATTGGTAGATATCATGCTGAAACGCATGGACCCCGATTTGGATGGAGTGATAAACTACCAGGATTTCCACGATTCCGTGGTAAAGACACCGTCTTTACTGGAGAGCCTCGGCTACTGCCTCCCGGAGCGACCTGCTGTGTTCGCCTTTATCGCCACCTGGTGCCCGAAATGGGGCAAAATGTAAAAGACAAAGGTTTATCGAGCTTACACAACAACTCACTAATGTTTATCATTTAAAATGTTGAGCGTGGAGCTGCTTTTTCGTTTTATTTTTCTAGAAGTTTAACGAGATCAGTTTGTGCCAATATTTTTTAGTGAGTGGTTGTGTTTGACATCAATAAACTTAGTTTCTTCTCCGTATAATAAGAACGATTTTATATTTTTTTAATGATTATTAAACGTTTTTCTTTAGTAATAATCTTGTAATTTTATTTATCTGGGTAAAAGGAACGGAGCGTTAGAAACGGTATCACTAAATAACTAGATATTTCCCGTGGGTGTTCTCCATATTATTTAGCGATGCCTTATATCCTGTTATTTATTAAGTGGTTTATTGTTTGGGCTGTTTATCGACCCTAGTATTAGTAAAAGTTAGGTCATTGTCACAGGGTCCGTAAGGTATTTAACTCGGTCGAATCAAACGACAATAGTACCTAATAGATGTCTCGGTAAATGAAATACAATTCTAGATTAATGAGGTACTTTGCATTTCAGGTCATCATTTATTCTATATATATGCTAATAAGTTCCATGCAACAGGACGGCTGAACCTTTGTTATTTTACGGCCGTAAAATATAGTCGACGAGACCGCCAAGTTTTTACTAACCCTAATGACGCTCAGTCTGATCTCAGATTAATTTATAGGAGGTTATTATACCAGTTTATAATTTCTATAAAGATTTTTTAAGGTCTTCGTCGAAAAAGGTTTGCTTTAGGAGGCAGTTTAATTGCTACCTCGGACATCGTTTGCAGTTCCTCGTACCGGCTCGACTCCTACTTTTTCCTAACTTGGAACATAAAACTTAGTCTGCCATCCGGAATTCGCATAAATAAAGTCTTCTTAAAGTAAATTGTGTAATAATCCCTTTTTTAGAGGAAAAGTGCAAACGCATTATTTAGCAAGCAGATCAAATTATGGTGATCGTCATAGTTTATCACGTTTAAATTTTTTTGCAACCGTGCAGTTATGTTTGTGTTAAACCAACTGTGCAGTTTGAAAGTTCTTCATACAATATTTACAATACAATTATTTTATTATTAACTATTTCATTACAATATTTGACGGGCCTGTTGGTCTAGTGGTTAGTGACCCTGACTGCTATACCGGAGGTCGTGGGTTCGATTCCCACCCAGGACAAATGTTGTGTGATGAGCATGATCATTTGTTCTGGTGTCTGGGTGTAATTTATCTATAATATGTATGTATTTAGAAATATATAAGTAAGTTTATCAGTTGTCTGGTTACCATAACACAAGCTCTGCTTAGCTTGGGATAGTGCTAACCGTGTGTGAGATGTCCCGGAATATTATTATTATATTAATAAAATTATTAAATTAACAAAAACGTATAAAAATTAAGTCTGAGAACAAAATTCAGTCTCAGAAGGGGAACCAAGTGATCCTATAATAGTTTTCGTTTTTTCTTTTGGGGTGCGGAACCCTTAAAATGTATTTTTAGCAAGTAAGCAGCTGTAATGAAAAGCAATCATAACCTCACAATCTAATTCTATTAATAATACCCAATAAATAATAGATTGCCTGACCGATGGGCAAAGATCGTCACCCACTGGACGCCGGAAGGACATCGCAGTCGAGGTCGTCCGCGGCGAAGGTGGTGTGATGATCTAGTCAGTTATGCGGGACGCACGTGGCCAGATATCGCAAAAGATAGACAGGTTTGGAGGACGGAGGGGGAGGCCTTTGCCCAGCAGTGGGATCTGATTTAGGCTACAAAAAAAAAAAAAAATAATAATAGATTAAAGATTCAAACAGTCTCAATTAAGATTTTACAAAAGGAAACACTGCCTTCCTTATTTTCCGTATTTATGAATAAATGACCTTATCTGTCATCGTTTATCTGCCTAATCATGTTTTTGTATTTATAAAAGGTATATTTGAAAGTAAATTATTCCATAATACCTACATCGAATGATTTCTATTGAAAATTAAAACAACATTGAAGTCTTTAGGTAAACATTTAAACAAAACGATTTTGGCGCGTTTTACTCATTGAGCCGCACCCCCCAGTCAGTCGGCGCCCAGCCGTCGTGAGGGAAGGACGGACTGCGCCACTTCGTCAGGCTGTTATTACTTGTAGTTTTTGATAAAATTATGACAGACAACACACATTTATTGATCAATTTATGGTCGTATTACGCTTGCACGTCTATTTTCCCTTGTTTTCCATACAAATCACATTATATTGGCTTTGTTGCCAACCTTTGATTTTTCTGATAGGTTTGGTAGCACCAGTTGGCGTTTCGCCTTCGTGACGGAAGGACTGTGCAGCTTTAGCAGCGAATGGGAATAAAAGTATCGTAAATATTAATAAAGTTCTCTGACAAGCAATGGAGTTTTTTATTTAGTTTGAGATTTTTTATTTTAAATACCCTTTTCAGAACATCGAAGAAACTGCTTTTGTTTAGTGAACTTTTACCTACCGTATTTTTTGAAAAATCTCTTTTTCCGTAAAACTGTATTTTTTAAATATTCCTTTTTAATTTTAACATTTTCACCTTTTCAAAATTTTCACTCAAAGGTTTTCGGTTCATCCGAAAACATATGAAAACCTACTATAATGATTTTTTTAAATTCTAGCTTTGATGTTGCGTAGTTGTTGGCTGGATTGCGATATATTAAAAGTCCTTTATTCCAAGGCTGGCCAAAGTTCAGTGACCGCTAAGCCGTTTTGTCTAGTTGACATAGCTGTCGGCTACCAGGAAGGGTTTAAACTTTATAGGCTGGGTCATCCTGTTGTCATCGGCCGACAGATCAGTTTATTCAGAAACAGTTTTATTAAGGATTTCGTTGAAAACTTGCACTAATGTAACTACAGCTTTAATGGCTGATTGTTTTTACAAGTTTATCAAGTATAATGCAGTTTATATTGGTAACATTCAAGTTTGTGCACATATTTTATTGTGCGCTTTTCACACTCGCTTTTAATCTTGCGGCGTATTGACAGATTAAAAGCGTTTAGATTATTTCACCATATTTAAGATGAGTGAAAATACCGTTTCAGTCAGGTTCTTAGTATTGATTTTTATGATATTGATTGTATGATAAACAAAAAACACTAGTATTATTGTGAAAAAAGCGTGGGTTGCTTGATAGACGAAAAATATGGCACAGAGCGCCCCACACTTTTTCATAATAATACTAGTGTTTTTTGTTCATTACCAATATCAGCTTATATTAGGAATTATTTTTCACTTTTTTAGTTAAAAGTACTTTAAAAGCGTGTTTTTTAGTTTTTTTTAAACTAATTATATTTTATTTTACAAGAAAGAAATATAGAGCGTCCTGCGAGCTTCTTCGTGGTTTATACCTATCTAGATATTCTAGGCCAGTCGTTAGATATTTTAAATGCATTCTGAGGCTTACAAAATTGTTATACACTAAAATAAAACTATTTTCAAACGGAAAGAACGTTTATAAATAGTTTTATTTCACAGTTTATTTATATTTAGCTACCGACGATTACTCTTTTTTGCGGGTGTCATAGTAACGAGTACGGAGTACACTGTCTACCTGTAACCATGACAATAGGAAGAAGGGCAAGGAGGCCTTTGCCTTACACTTGGACTATACCTGGAACATTTGATTGTTAAAATGGTTTGCGTATTTTTATATTTCGTAAATATTTTAATAAAGCAATTACCTACTTCAAATTTTTGTAATCTAAACTTACCCGTAATATAAATCTACATAAACAATCGTGTTTTCAGTATTTTTTTCTTTAGGGTTCCGTACCAGAATATTATCTAAAATTTGAAACTTCCGCTCTATCCACCCGTCTGTCTGCCACCTGTATCTCATGAACAGCTATAGACAAAGGAGTCAAATTTTAAGGAAGAGTATATATTTGAACTGCCTCGTTGGCCTAGTGGTTCTAAGCGGGACTGCTACGCTAGAGGTCTTGGGTTTGATTCCCAAGTCGACCCAGTCGACCGGTGTTATTGGGTTTTTCTATGAAATTCTTAGGAGCAGGTCGGAGTTTGAATTTGTGCCCGGTTAGTGGCAATAGGCTCGCCCCTATTACATGGGACCTAAACATACCGGCGAACTGTGGGTGTACATTGGTACACCTCTGCCTAACCCTTCGGGGATACAGGCGTGATGGTATGTTATGTTATGCTATAGTATATAATTATTTTCTCTATTGCCGCTTTAACAACAAATTAAAAAGCTTCATCGTGTTATGTTTTGTATCCGACTCGCGCTTAACCGCTTTTATAAAAGGCTTCTGTGAAAGTTGGCTGTATTTTTAATAAGGGTGGCTTTAGGAGATTCACAGTTAACTGTCATTTCTAAATTGTTTGTTTAACTAAGGCAGTACTATAGTCTTCTTTTAGTAGCGAGTGAATACTTTGGCTTGTATATAATTTTAATTTGTTATTCTTGCTTCATATTTAATAAAGAACATAATAACATTTCATCTCTTAGTCTTTGTCGCGTTTATTAAAAAATTAACAAGCTGTGCCCCGCAGTCCCCGTTTCCGTAAAACATAAAATTTTGTAAAACTGAACTTAAGTTTAGTCCATCCTTTTTTTAAGTTATAAATAGGGTAACTAATCTGACTTTGTTTTCATGTACACAAATGAGTGTATAGGACGAGAAAATTATTGTTATTCTATCAAAATAATAAAGATTAGCTGTGCCTGCGACTTCGTTCGCGTGGATGACGAAGCTTATCAATGAGTTTTTAACTGCAAAATTAAGTTTGTTTTTTATTGTTTATACTTTTCCGGGATAAAAACTACCCAGTGTGGTGCCCAGGATAATAAAGAATAATTATACCAAGTTTCATCGTAATCGAACCGGCAGTTTTTGTGTGATACCTGAACAAACAGACAGACAAAAAATATTTTTTTTCACACTTTTGGGTTCCGCGTCGGTCTAGTAACACCCCCCGCCATTTATTTTTTTGATATTTTCAATGTACATAATTTTCACTTCTACAGATTTATTATAAGTATAGATATTTTACTTGTTTTGTATTGATATAATTAAACGTTTTAAAATAGCTGTTCTCGACGTGGGGTATTGAAATAATGATGCAAGGTAACAGAGGAAAATGGAGGCTTAAAAGTGCTTCAAAATATTGAGAGCACTTACCGACTAATTATATTGAACGATGTGTTTTAACGATAAGCAGATTACTTCACTTGGAAGTGCATCAGCGTTATTGATATTTTTAATACTGAAAATAAAATAATTAAGAGGAAAGGCAAGGAGAAACTTTTGAAAATTCGGTTTTTGAAGAAAGTATTGCTGTCGCTCTACCGCATGATTTGTGAATGTGTGCGTAAGTTGACAGTGTGTGAGTGTCAAAGCGCGCTCGCTTGGTGTATTTGTCTTAATTACTCTAAGATCTGTCTACTTACTCACCAAAATTATTTTCTCTTCGCACACGTAAATTGGGAACTGACGTAAACAAGGGGTAACCATGACAGTACAAAGTAGCCATATGATTAACTTTTTGAGTAATTAGTCGCTGTGGTAAACAGCTTGGTGGTAGTACGATAGGAAATGAATATTCTTGCTGCAAGTTCAAAAAACGATTAGACTACCTTTTTTGAGTTTTGTTAACATTCTTTTTTAGTTTAAATTTTTGCAAAATTTTGTTGCTTTTTTAACGACAAAAAAATAATTTTAAGCAAGTTAAGTAGGTATATGATTGTTTTGTGTTTACTATTTTTCCGTAGGTAAGTTTGATGCCCATTGCAGACCAAGGGTGAGATATGCCGTAAGAAAATTATGTTGATTATGTTATATCTGTGGCATTATCTATAGTATTCCTTTGACGAGAAATAATTAATGGTACATTTATTTGTGATTGTAATTTCTTATTGTTTTTACTCAAAGCCCAATGATCATTATAAAACACAATTCGTTAGTGACTACTAGCTCTTAACTATTCATAATAAGGTAGCTTGCTACTCATGTAGTTTTTGATTCAGGTAAATCATAAAGTTTTTGTACTTACGGAAGTTTGGTTGTACACAACGCTTTTGAAAAGAGAGATTTTTTTCTAAAATGAAAATAAATGGACATACATTTATATTACCTACTGCAAGAAATCATTACTTCAAGTTCATAAAGCAGCAAAAAACAAGCGAGAGCATTTGTAAGGGGAAAAGACCTCTTTCCTATTAAGACGAAAGATGAGCTTTCTTTTGTCCATACAAACGCTCTCGCTTGTTTTCTCGCTGGCTTAAGAATTTAAACAAATATTTTTTTGCAGTAATATAAATGTACACTAGTTCTATGCTCCTAAGTTTTTCCATTTTGAAGATAAGTTATTTTTAAAAGCACTAGAGCCTTCAAAAAATGCCTACTTTGATTGCTGTTTTCAGGGGTGTAGTGTACAAATTTGACAACATTTCATAAAAAAAAAAAAATATGGAAGCATAGTCTATAATCTTTTTATTCAGTATACGAAATATCTTTTAAATTGGTCCAATATTGGAGAAGAAGACAGACGAGAGCCGAGCATCGAATTATACATCTTTTTACGGTTGGATCTGCAGTTGTCCCTGTCGCACTTGAATAAAGAGGCAGAACGCCGTGCGACAGCGATAGTTTTTTCAAATACCTAAATTTTAAAAGTCGGTCTGCTCATCTTTCCTTTTAATACAAATGCAAAACTTTCTTTTTTAATTTTCTACTATCGATATGGATATCGATATCTGTTTGGAACATTAGTTCATCGATATCCTTTTTAAATACTACGCATCACTTTTTCGTCTGTGTGTAATACGGTACCCGTGACCCCCGCCCTCCAATTCGTGTAATAAGGACAACTGCAGCTCAGACCGAAAAACCGACAAAAAATCGAGGTTTGGCTCTCGACTATTTCCTCCCCCAATTCTCAACCAATTTTAAAGATATTACATATACTGCATGAGAAAAGAATAATCTGTGCCTCTATTTTTCTTTTCTTCAATTGTAGTTGTCACATTTGAAAAAAACGCGTCTGAAAACTGCGGTCAAAATAGGCACTTTTTAGAAGGTTCTAGTTTCCTCCTTTAAATATAACTTATCTTAAAAAAAGAAAATATAGAGGCATAGAACTAGTTCATATTTATATTACTGCAAAAAATCATAGCCCTAAGTTCAGAAACCAGTGAGAAAACAGACGAGAGCGTTTGTATGGAGAAAAGTCCACCCAAGATGGGTGGACTTTTCTCTTAATTATAAAACTTTATTAATTCAAAGAAGCATGGTTAGTATAAACAACTATAATAATATGATCGCGTGCGTTATACAACAAGTTCAGAAAACATGTTAATAAAACTGTTTTAAATTTAAGTATCGTTTTTTTCCAGAAACCTTTACCCTACAATACAAAATACAAAAAATCTTTATTTCTTTAACAAAATTTTCTTCTTCTTCTTGCTGGAGTCTCATTTTAAGCATGTAAATATGCTTGTGTCAGGAGGCTCCGCTAACGTTACCCTGCTTCGTTCCACGCCTTGGCAACGCCCGCGCCGCGCCGCGCTGCAAGCCACGTATCCAAGTTTTATTAAAATGCATGGTCAACCCCTACTTAAGTGAGTTAGGTTAGTTGAAATCGTAATTGTAGTACTATTTGGATACGTAGCCGGCTACGTCGCCATAGCTTGCTTTTGAGTAGTAACCTCTTACCTCGCGCTCATAAGTGTGCGTCCATGTTATCCTGCTTCAAATTTAGGATCTACTTCTATAAAGGTCGATTAAAAGAAGATCTTTAAAAGCTTCATGAAAACAGGCTTTATAAATCACGTACCTGTTTTTCTACATTTTAATCTTAATCACCATTTTAATCACCATCGTGCTAAGTTTAGGGTTTATAAAGCAATCAGAAACAGGATTTGCTTTAAGCGGGCTTCATACCCTACCCGTGATCTGTTTTTACGTTTTGCATGGAGGTCTTCGTTTTGTATGTAGCCTCGATATTCAGTCAATAGAAAACACATATTCGTTTCAAATTCAAACGTTGTTTGTTTGAACGAAATGTTTGAATTTGGCTTCGAAAATACCGTTCAACGAAAAGATTTTAATCCATGTGTAATGGAAATTTAAAAAACTATAGTCTAGTTTTTTTTTGCCTGATAATTTTGTCTGAGGAATAATTTTGACTTTTTGATATTTTTTCAATACAAAATATGACATACCTGAACTTTATCTCTCGAATAAAAATTATCTGGTGTTGGAAAATCCGGCCGTTAAATCAAGAAGTATGAATTAAAACTATAGGGTTAAATAAACATTGTGAATGCTGGGTAGGTTCTTAATCAGAAGTAATCCTGTACCTGAAAGCATTTACAACTGGACCTTTCCAGAGAATTATTATTGTTGGTGGAGTTTCAGTAAAGTGGCTTCCCTGTGATTTTGCGGAGTACACCGCGTCGGTGCAGCAATCACAGGAATTAAAAAGCGTTACATTTTTATTCATTATTTTATTTAAAACTAGCTGAGCCGCGGTTTGACTAGACGCTTTCCGTTCTCCGAAGATATACTTAATCAAAATTAGTTTTTTTTTTTCAAAAACTAGTTACCTACAATGCACACAATCACTTTAGCTTTATTTATTCGTAATAAATTTTAATAATGAAGACTAATACAATTCAATAGCACTATCACGAAATCATTGATTAAAATCACATTTAATAAACTAATTATTTTGTAGAGTCCCTATGTTAAGACTTGGTCTGGTTGTCTCAAAAAAATGTACAAAATATTTTATAATACTAAGGGTGAGTAGGTTGCATTCTCAAATACCTAAATTGTAAATACGTAAATTATTGTGTACGTAAAAGGTTACTCGTAGGTAACTATCTCATAGATCCAGTTACGATTTTTTTTCTTTATTGGATACATTATTGTTGAGCCTCTCAGGGTACCTTCCCTAAAAATGTTTATAATATATTTTCTCCATTCAATAACAAAACACAACTGGCACACAAATATTTTTTACATCTTGTCTTATATATAAAATTCTCGTGTCACAATGTTAGTTACCATACTCCTCCGAAACGACTTGACCGATTTTTATGAAATTTTATATGCATATTCAGTAGGTCTGAGAATCGGCTACTATCTATTTTTCATACCCCTAAGTGGTAGTAGGTAGGTAGTAGGCAGGTGCTAGGTAGAAAAAATTGCATTGCAACGCATACCGGGTACAGCTAGTTAATTTATATAAACGTGTGAAATCGACAAAACGACCTTGCTACGAGGCGATAGGGAAGTGTTAGTATTCCATCATTCATTTTAATTGATATAATTTTCATCTTTCATGGCTAGCTATACAATAAAAAGCAATGAACATCGGTTTCTTGCCGCAGAGTGAAGCGGAAAGTAAATTTCCTACTCCTTCTATTTCCTTTTCTAATTCGTGTCGTTGCAGCCTCTAAGACCGTCAGTTCAATTTTCAAGAATACATTTTCAGATCTCAAGTGATTGTAAATACCTTTGTGATTAAAGCAGTATCATCCCCAATAATAGCATCAGCTTATTAAACGTCCTATTGCTGAGCACAGACCTCTACCCATATACAGGAAGCACAAGCATTGATCACCAAGTTTTGTCATAATAATAAAACATAAAAACAAACCAAAAAAATATTGTCTTGGATTTGTATAGAAATTCTTCCCCTTGTTAAATTCTTCAAAGAAATATTTAAAAGTACCAATAACTCCTTTTTTTCAACTTCCTAAATCCTAGTTTTCTTGTCTTTTGTTGTGTCTAGTAGTTTATAAACAGTCGAAAAGTTGTTTTTGAAAACGTTACCTGCTCTGGCAAGGTTGAGCATGCATTTTTCTTAGTATTGAGTTTCCTTGTACATTTTGTGATCGTAGATCATGCAGAAAAATAAATCACATTTCAGTTGACACTGAGACCTTCCTGGAAATAGGTCGTATGTCGATTCCCGATGTTCGCACTAACAAACGAGTATGTTTGCACGTACTCGTTTGGCCCTGAAAACTCCTATGCTCCTATGCGCCCATTAGAAGTTGGAATGTTAAGCGGAATAACCATTATTATTAATATTCATAATATTCACGTGCTAACGAGTAATGTATGAACAATTCGAAAAGTTACTTCTAATAGTTGTTTAATCCGAGTTTAGTTTTATGTGTATTTATTGAACCTATTACGATGGCAGCCTGAGCCTTCGCTACGTCCACTCAAGTTATTAGATTTTGACTCATATTTGCTTTGAGCACGATTCGTGCAATAAGTGATTGGGGAGTAGGTTTAAATCGCAGTTGGTCAAAATCGCAATTGAGTGGATTCGTTATCTGTAACTTTACTTGTGAGGTCCATTTTTATTTCATTTGATATGTAGATTTATTTTTAAGTTTGCAGAGGTAATTTAACTATTTTTCACTTTTTAACATCTCGTACTTACTCATACATCATCTTGTATCTACATAACATAATAGGTGTTATGTAAAATAACAATTCAATTAAATGCTGCTAAGAGATTTCTTCTTCGATCTTGAGGTACTGAAACTATCTAATCAACTATAGAATGTATTTCAATTCTTAAATTTAATTAGATTAACTTCTATTCATTTCTTATACCTAAATTAGGTTGAATAGCAATTTCCCAGAAACTATTAATTTATACTTATATATAATATTATAAAGCTGAAGAGTTTGTTTGTTTGTTTGTTTGGTTGAACGCGCTAATCTCAGGAACTACTGGTTAGAATTGAAAAAATCTTTTTGTGTTAGATAGTCCATTTATCGAGGAAGGCTTTAAGATATATAACATTACGCTGCGACCAATAGGAGCTAAGCAGCAGTGAAAAATGTCACAAAAACGGGGAAAAATATTCATACTTGAAAGCTTCCGTTGCGTGCGCTGCGTAAACGGTTCGAGTTACCCAAAATATATGTATGAAAGAATTGTTCCTCTTTAAATGATCTAAAAAAATGTCTGCGACAGTATATGTCTATCTTTTAAGATTGACTCACTATAACCAATTTTAAGGTAATCATTTGGTCGAAATTAATGCATTATTGCCAATTATTTGCTACAGAGTTTTATCAACTTAATATTAACTAAAATTATCATTTACGCAGAAATACTTTTTTTTTAACTTCTTAATCGCGGTCATAATAACAGAAATTGACGCGGACGAAGTCGCGGGGATCAGCTAGTTGTTAATAAGATGCAGTAGTTGTATGTTTTCCTATTAGAAACTGAATGCCAAGTTCGCATCACTTTTGATGTCATGTTATATGGAACTGGAAGATAAGACCACCATTGTACGCTTTACTGTTGATGTATTTTATTATTATGTAATTTTAATAGTTTACAATAAAGAATATTCTATCTATCTATCTATCTATGGAACAGACTCTTTTATGTGATTATGGATCGATACCGGCACCTATTCAGACATCTGAGAAGTATTTCATGCTGGTGTCGACATCAATTTGACCCTTATTCAATATTTAGCTTTGTTTCGATACAATTATATTCAGATATCAGTGAAATGGAAACAAAATGAAACTTTTAAGGGATTTCATCTCTCCTTCCTCTTGCTTGGTCTAATTTTGGTGTTATATAAAAACAGTTTTACAACAGTCCCTTCACAATAAGTTTTTGTTTGCAGCAAACAAGTTTTATCAAAGTGGTTCATTAAAAATTTATCTCGATTTTCTCATTTTCACGGCACCGGCATGGTTTATTTTTATGAAATAGTGTTGATACAACACGATCCAGAAAGCTTCCTACTATCTTTATTGGCTCGTGAAATTTCAAATAAAACCGGTTGACTTCAGAGGCCTTTCTTGGGATAAAACTGGATGATTTTAGGGTGCGTCCACATCTGACGAACGAGCATGCCGCGAGCGGCGCGCGCACGTCTGTCAGACGGCGCCAGTGCGTTCGCGGCATGGTCGCGAGCTGCTCGTATAATGCTCGTTCGTCAGATGTGGACGCACCCTAATAGAATTACAAAAACGATAACTGATTGATATGCAACATTATTTTTATATGGGTTTATTTCTTTTGGTTTCTTAGTAAATGTTGTTGATATAGGTTCCACAGACATTTGATACTGTGACCGTTACCTAGAAATATATTTCGATACTCTGTGGAAGGACGTAGATATTCCCAAGTTGATGACACGGAACTAAATTTATCTTGAGACTAGAAAGGTTAAGTAAATGTGGTATGCTTATTTCGATTAAACTGTAATCGTCTTTTAGGCGATGGAGTTCCACTTATGCTGGATATATCTACTCATCGAAGACACGCAACAATAAGCCACCTCAGGAAATTTAAGCTTGCTATTTTTCTATACAAGTACCATAATAAGTTGTAGCCCAGTTTTACCAAAGACAGTACATAATTTAAATACAAAATAAATAAAATAAATAAATAAATAAAAAGGACATAATTTAAATCAAAAGCTTATTTTTGGTTGTTAGTCTTTATTAAGCCAATCCCATTCACGTTCATTAATATTAAATTAAAAACCTTTAAAAGCTAGAGGAATAGTTCAAAAACCATTTGGCACTATTCATAGCCATTATTATTTAAAATGCACGTGCAAATGAAAAGTAAAAGGGAAAATCGTCAGCTCGAAACTGCGCGGCTTCTTGTATTTTCTTTTAGAGGAACGGTTCGTTTGATAATAATTTAACTCGGACGTAATTTACTGTAAGTACAGAATAACAAAGGAGTTAGACACGTAACCAACCAATTTAAATGCGCATTAGATCATGTATGTGCGTGGAGTAAACGGGGAATGATAAAGGGGTTCCGGTCTGCGGATTAATTGCTCAAGCCGAGGTGGCTTTTTGCACATTTTACTAATCCTATTTCAAGATGTACCGACATATTCCCGCGGAAAACTTGAGTAATGAAACTTTACAAGTTCCACAGCTCATTGTTCGTAGTTCAAGTTCAAAGCGCACAATGGTGCGCTTACACGGGAAAATTTCTTGGGGTTAATTCTATATAGCTGCATATTTCACATGGAATCTGCCAATACAGTATTGCGTTGTATGAAGCAACAATTCTGGGAATTTCTATTACTTGCAAGTAGGGTCTTGGTGTTATAATTTTGCCTATTCTTTGATATTGCTAAAAAGTGAACGAAAATATGACTGCACCGATTACCCAGTGGTGCAATCACACTACCATGACAACAGGCTCTTCACGACTCGATGTTTGACCAATGTTAGGCGAACATTTATTGATCCATCATTGTACATTTATTTTGTGCTGTGTCACCTATTTAAAAATAGCATCCCGTTACTGTAGTTAGTTCTAGATTTTTACAGCCCACGCTTGAACTAAATAATGTTATTAAGCTAACTTGTTTATAAAAGCCTTGCACGATGCGTTTTAACAGAAGCCCTGTACCAACCACTCAATTTTCTTTAACTTTCGTTGCTTTTTCGTGGAGCCATAGAAGCACTTAAAAAAAATAATTAAACCGTCGAAAAAACTGAAAAGCAAAAAATAACAAACCTTTTTAAGTATATTTAATCTTAATAACTAAGTTCTTAAACTAATGTAAGTATACCTAAGTAATTTTGAGTCGGCGCCAAACTATCAACCGTCATTGCAACTGTTGCTACTGTGGCATTTTCTCTGATCAATCCTAATAATTGGTGCAAAAACGACATAGATTACATATTATTGGTAGGAGACCAATTTTTCTATTGTTTGATTGCTTGTTAGCTAGTTGTTTTCCGCAATTTCTTCGAAATTCGAATTCAAATTGTGAATCTCGATTGTTCAAAATATTTTCATCAATCAATGTATTTGTCAATCGAGTATTGGTTTGTAAGGTTCAGTGATTACGAAATAATATTTATTTCGGGACTGACCAAGTTAGAACGTTACTCTATTGTCGTGTATGTAAACATAAAGAATGCTCCTTTGGAAGGCAGTTGTAAAAATGTTCATACTTTAAAATGTTGATATAAAACTCGTAAACAGTATGTAAAACTTTTGCAGCGCTTATTTTTGCATTTACATCCATTTATGAAGGTTGATTAACCCGGTGTCTGGATCTAATTGGATACTACGTACTACGACTGACTGCAGAGTTACTCATTAACTTAAACATCGTGATCAACTGAATCGAAGTTAATTCGTTATACAATACGTGAGAGATGAACTTTTATCTGAAATAACTGCAATTGATGCACTTTTAATTAAAAGAATAACTCGACACGATCGTGTTTAATGAAAGACGAGAAGAGTGAGGAAGAGTGTGAATCTGACTCGCTTGCCGAGAATTTCGTCATCTTTGTAACTGAATAAAGTATGTTGTTTAATTAACTTAACGGCATTTATCTGTTTAATCTGGCTGAATTCAACACGTATGTGGTGTTAAAATGTAAGCATTCTCTAAGGGGAATTTAATGATGATGATGATGGTTTCAAGGTGTCGCTAGCTCAGAGGTCCCGGGTTCGATTCCCGGACGGGTCAATGTAGAAACCAACTTTTCTACATTGTCCCGGGTGTTTGTGGTACCTTCGTTGTTTCTGAATTCCATAACACAAGTGCTTCAGCTACTTACTTTGGGTTCAGAGCAATGTATGTGATCTTGTCCGCATTTATTTATTATTATTATTATTATTATATCCTTTTAACATAATTCCGTTCACGACAGCCACTTTCAACGAAGATATTACTTATACAAATAAGATATTGTAGTGTTTGTAAACATTTATATGCACTCACAGCTTCGTCACTTTAAAAATAGATCGACAATTGTTTAGAGGTCCGCGATATTAAAAAAAAAAACTATCTATATTTGTATAGTCTATCTATCTGTTAGTCTGTCCCAAAGCTTTAAATACTTGGAAACCAAAAACGTACAGGTAAAACAAATGTCTTTATTTATTAAGTAGAAATACTCCGCTTTGCGTAAAATGAGGATGCAGTTTCTTTTCTTGGTCTGTTACATGGTGTTGTATCCATGCCTATTTCTATTATAAATCTGTTTGCAAAATATTTTGTTTTACGGTGCTAATTCCAATGAACGTAAAATTAAGTCTATCTTCTTCTTGATATAATTTCTGAATTAGTGAAAAACTTACTCACTTTTAGTACATACTAAAACCAAAACGCGTGTCGAATATTTTTTTGTAAATACTATACGAAAATTTTAACCGGTAGCATAAAAATACACAAATTTATTTATTTACGATATTTATAGGTTTCGTTAGTGAAAATAAGCTTGTTTAATAAAGCGAAAAGGAAAACTATCACAGTTGAGTAGGTTTTGCAAGTTAACGAGTAATTATAAAACATTCAACGGGTCTACTCACGCGATGTCATCGGACGCTTCCGGCTAGTTTCGAACTTAACAGAGTTCCATAACAAGTAATACTCAATAAACTTAGAAAAAGTCCGGTGAAGCAGTCAAAGCCTGCGCTCAGGCTAACTGCAAAGATCTCTACCAAAAAAAAAAAATAAACTTAGAAAATGTTATTGGAATACCAGCAATAAAATGTCATACAAATTCCATTTTATATTGTACTTAGGCTGCACATACACGGACCTCTCGACCAGTTAGTGATCGCCGCTCCCGCGCGTCGTCCAGTCCCTGGTTAGCGCGCTAGTTTTTTGTTTTGTCGACTGCTCAAAGCCAAACTGCTTCAAATAGTCCGTATGTCATATAAGTATAGTTCACCATGTATTCGCAGCTTGAAGCAGTCCGTGTGTGCGCAGTCTTAGGTACTATGATATTTAAGGCGCTGAGTAGACTACGGACTAGCTGGACAAGTTGAACGCAACAGTAAATGGAGCTTAGACGTCGGCGTCGCAATAGTCAAGCACGATTATAAATATTGTATCAAACAGCTAAAATCCCGGCTGCAAGTTATATTATAGTGCCAAACGTAGTCTTCTACGCACGTGATACGATCTGCCTAAAACCGGTGTTTTAATCGATCCGATGTTTCAGTCTCAAGTTTTTTGGAGTAAAAGTATTTAATGAGTTTTTCATACTCGTAGGCTTAAAACACAAATAAGCATACTTAAAATCTAAATAAATATTATAATTTTATAATGTAACGCTTAAATCTAAAACATACTGAGACATAAAATTCATCCAATTTTAAAATCATTGTACTCCCAAATAAACTTTTAATCTAGATAGGATTTTTCGATTTCGGTCAAACTGGCACGTTTGGTATAAATTCTATCTACATCCATCGTTTTTCGTCTGAACCAATGGGATTGACAGATTTTATAGGGCACCAAAAAAATATTTAAAAACGTCTTGTGCACGCCCTTTATTCGTGTCTTTTGGACAAATTATGTAACTTTGCTAGTATTTGTACCTAGAGAGAACTAACCTAGAGAGCTGTTTTAATTTTTCAAATAAAACTTTTTTTTTATAATTTTGATTTTGACAGCCCTGTTGGTCTAGTGGTTAGTGACCCTGACTGCTATACCGGAGGTCGTGGGTTCGATTCCCACCCAGGACAATTGTTTGTGTGATGAGCACGATCATTTGTTCTGTGTCTGGGTGTAATTTATCTATAATATGTATGTATTTAGATATATATAAGTATGTTTATCAGTTATCTGGTTGCCATAACACAAGCTTTGCTTAGCTTGGGATCAGATAACCGTGTGTAAATTGTCCCGGAATATTATTATTATTATTATTATAATACAACAAGTACTAAGATATAAGATCAAACAAGCAGTAATGCGACTACAGTAAAGTTTTGCACTCTCAAAGATGGCTGTCACTCCTTCACAGCCGGCTAATTGGTTACGCGCCAATACGCAAGAAATGTCTCTATTTATGCATCACCCCTCTGCAACCCTAGTACCGGTACTGATTAAAGTAGCTGCAAATCGGAGATAAGTTCGCTCAGAGATAAGTTCGCGCAGAATAAATCGCAATACGTTTCAAGGTTAATTGAAAGTTTGTTCACGGTAATTAATTAATAGCTGTACGAAGATAAACAAACAAATAAGGGAGGATATTATTTACTGCCTGCTATTAATTTTTGAAATGCTTTCGATAATTTCAATTCAATCATAGATGCGTGGAGGACAAACATGCACATTTTTTTTTAATATATGTGTATGTCGTAATTGTGACAATATTTTATGTGATTTCTTAAGCCATTGAACAAATTGTAATGGATCTGGTAGGGTCTTTTAAAAACCTAAGTTTCTGACCCAAAAACCAAATCCGCATGCAGTTAGTAACATAGTTTTTCATATTTCATTATTGCATGTTTCAGGATATCATGTAGGTAACTACTGTTAATTTCATATTACACTAAAATATGTTTTTCACTATTTTGGTAGTGAAATATTAATTAAAAACCCAGGCAAAATATATCAGTTTGTAAATAAAATGGAATTACCTTTATTTAAGCTCTATAACAATTTTTAACGATTTAATTTATACAAATAAATACGTGTTTTTAATTGATAGTATCATAGTTACATTTTTGTTCCACTCGAGGTTCATATAAACAATTTAAATATGTATATTTCTTTGTACAAATTTTATTTGTTTTTTATTTTTACAATGAATTTCAAAATAAATAAGTCTTGAATATTTAAGACACTTTGTTGAGTTCGTGTACCTACATAAATTGCTACTTTGTAGTTCAAGGAAAATTTTATATGTATTATATATAAAAATTTCTGAATGTACTGTACTTGAGATCAAGCAAGTGTTAATGTAGTGTGTGCAGTGTAGTGTAGTGTGTGTAGTGCAGAGTTATCCATGGTGATTTTACCGATTTTTAAATTGCGACAACCAAGCCAGAAAGAATTCTTATTATATATTTTTTTTTATTTTTAATAAATATTTATATGGACAAACTGCAGTATTCTGTGAAGCATAAACGTTTTCTGGTCTGGTTTCCTGTGATCGAGAGTCGTGTATCGAAACGCACTCTGCGTGAATGTCTGAAGCTTGTTTAGAATTTACACTTTCAGAGAAATTCAAGCCCTGAGTTTATTGAGACAGCATTTATTGGGGTAATAAACTCGTCACATCAACCGAGTTAAAGAACATAGCTGTCATTTTCAATCATGTTTTTTTCTACGCCGAACAAGGTTTGGTTTAACATTTTTTTACAGAAAACTTGACTTTGATTTACAAGTTTTTTTTTGTTTTTGATACTGTAAGCTCAACCAAGTAATTTTATTATTTGAGTGAGACATAACTCATATCTATACTAATATTATAAAGCTGAAGAGTTTGTTTGTTTGTTGGTTTGGTTGAACGCGCTAACCTCAGAAACTACTGGTTCGATTTGACTCATATCTATACTTAATATTATAAAGCTGAAGAGTTTGTTTGTTTGTTGGTTTGGTTGAACGCGCTAATCTCAGAAACTACTGGTTCGATTTGAAAAAATCTTTTTGTGTTGGATAGTCCATTTATCGAGGAAGGCTTTAGGGTATATATCATCACGCTGCAACTAATAGGAGCAAAGCAGCAGTGAAAAATGTTGCAAAAACTGGGAAAACGATTCATTTTTGAAGGCTTCCGATGCGTGCGCTACGTTAACGGTTAGAGTTACCTAAAAAATATGTAAGAATGAATTGTTCCTCTTTAAATGATCTAAAAAAATGTCCGCGACGGTATATGTCTATCTTTTAAGATTGTCTCACTATAAACTTTTTTAAGGTAATCAATTTTGGTCGAAATTAATGCATTATTACCAATTATTGGCTAGAGTTTTATCAACATAATATTAACTAAAATTATAATCTACGCAGAAATACTTTTTTTTTTGTTTTTAGACTTCTTCATCGCGATCATAATAACAGAAATTAGGGCGGACGAAGTCGCGGGCAACAGCTATAATATTATAAATAAATTAAGGTGAAATATATGATATTGAAATTTGCTAAAGTCAGCGTCGGTTTGTGTCGAGCCATCTTAAACATTTGCCCCAAATAATCAAAACCCCATGCGGGTAGCCCTTTCCTAGCACTTTAGTTTCTGCGTGCTGCAAATACTAACGTAAATTCCCGTATAATACGATAAGAGCCTTTTAGAGGAAGCTAAAGTATAGAGTCAGATTAAATTATGTACACTATTTTGGATACCAGCTTTTCAGCGGAAGCGTCACTTAAACTTAAGAGGAAAGGGGAGTGGACTTTTCTCCATACAAACGTTCTCGTCTGTTTTCTCGCTGGTTTCTGAACTTAGGGCTATGATTTTTGCAGTAATATAAATATGAACTAGAAATGTGCCCCTATTTTTTCCTTTTTTTAAATAAGTTATATTTAAAGAAACTAGAACCTTCTAAAAAGTGTAAAAATTTGGCAACGATTATTGAAAAAAGGAAAAAATAGAGGCACAGATTATTCTTTTCTTATGCAGTATATGAAATATCTTTAAAATTGGTTAAGAATTGGGGGAGAAAATAGACGAGAGCGAAACCTCGATTTTTCGTCAGTTTTTCGGTCTGAGCTGCAGTTGTCCTTATCGCACGAATTAGGGGGCGGGGGGAATTAGAGGGACAGCAATACTTTCTTCAAAAACCGAATTTTCAAAAATCTCTCCGCTCCCCTTTCCTCTTAAGCGTAGAACCAATGTAATTTAAAAAGTCTTACAATTTGCTCGTTACGTTTTAAACTCATTTTTTAAGTGATATGTAAATCATAAGTGGTTCTGTATGACCAAAGAGTTTCATTGGCGTTGGGTCGGGTATTAGGATATTCATTTGCATAGGACCTTCCACAACCGTATCCAGTATTAACCCTGACTACCCAATTAATTCGTGCCACGCTGTACATTTAAAAAAAGGTTATCTGTTAAAAAGATCAAAAAAAAATTTATTTACTCTTGTGTATTTGAAATTTATAGATCGATACATCGATACATTGTACTGCGTCTCTAGAATTGTGTGACCGTGCAGGTAAATAGCTCGGATCCTAAGTGTACCTATAATATTACGTTGTGGGCGATTTGCCGGGAGCTTTCAAGCATTTACTTGGAGATTCAATGCCATCGCAATCCACTTAAGAATAGATATGGAGCTCCTTTTGTTTATCAACAATGCAAATCGATAGCTAAAATTGGTTCTGTGATGAATTCAAACTCCCGTTTTGAATCGTCGACATGTATTCAGTTAAATTCACAATTTAGCACGTTTCATCAGTAGCATGCGTTTGTCGAAGTGTGTCTGTTTACAAAATAATTAACTTTATTTTAATCGTAATAAAGTTCAATACTGCACAAACTAATATTTCAATCTTTCACACACATGTAGACCTTTAACACTAAAGACGCGGGCTGTGGACTTGCCATACAAATTTCTCACATCCCATTCAACCCTCGCCTCGTCTAAGACCAATACAAATACCTACGCAGCCAATAACTAGCTCACGTAATCATGATGCTACTGGATGATTGATTGTACGACAGGCTTCCTTCAATAAATATATTTAATATTCTACACGTCGCGGATGGGTTTTTTGTTATGATTTCGGTTAGTTAAACAAATGAATTTCCATTTTTGGGAAAGGGACAGAGGAAGTTTGAATTACAAAAAGGGAATAGGCATAACTTTAATTAAACTAAACAATAAAATACACTACGTCTAAAAATTAGTAAAATTGTATTTAATTTCATGGAAATATTCATTTCCTAGAACATTTATGAAGTATTTAAACGGAAATTGAATGGACTTTTTTTATCTGGGACCTACTAATTATTGTACTATAAGGAAAATTTTTTTTTCTTTATTGTCTTTTCCTTGCCAAAGCTATTATTCAAATAAGTATGGGTATGTCTTTTTAATTATTTTGCAGCTTTAATTGGTTTTTTGTTTAATCGTTAAGGAAATGAGATGGTATTTATATTAGGCTCGCTTTGAAAAATAGTAAAGACTAGGTGAGTGCTATGAGGTTTATATTCAATACCAGCATTGCCAAATAATTTGTAAAGTTGTATAAAGAACAAGGACTTCTACATGAGACTCGATTGAAAAATATGTGAAGTCCTCGTCTTTTTTAAAAGTCGGTTAAAAATAAATTCAATCGGATAATCTGGAATTAACATGAACAGAATTGCACTTAATTCTTATATGAGTAAAACAAGAGGGTTTCGTCTGACAAAAAAAACTTCTCGACACATAAGAAAACGTTTTTGTGTCAAAATTTTAAGATAAGAAGTACTAATTGCTAACCAGATTGTCTTACTATTTAGGTATAAAGTAACTCCATTAGGGCACGTTTCCTGGATCTTTTTAAGCCAATTGATCTGGTGTCCTATGATGCCTCTAGGGAAGTGCTGAAGAGAGTGATTGTACGATTTCAGTTACAACGCCTCATTTCGTATTAATCGAACAACGTTTTCTAATTAACTTCTTAAACCTAATTAAGTTTCTATATTTTTAACCTACCTACACATTTTATTTCTGTTGTTTTGTTTATCAATTAAAAACGGAAAATGTAAAATACTAATTTTGAATGGTTTAGCATTCGTTTGAATATCGAGTTGCAAAGGTCAGGAAAAACTTAAAAATGATGCTGGTTAGATATGGGTTTTTTGGAACATTCATTCCACCAATTAAACTTAAACGTTCACTTGGCATTTTTAATGAAATATTTTTTGTTGTTTTTCATCTGTCTGCCAACAGTCTGCGAAAACGATTACTTCGCAGCCTCCAAATATCATTCACCTGCCCTGTTCCCAATTAAGTTATTTTGGGGTTAGCGTAATGCGTATTTAGCTTCAATTCATCTTGTTGACTATAAATAAATAAGAAGTTAGTGCAGTTAGGTATAATACTATGTAACCTAACAATAAAAATTGTTCCTCAAAGCCGGAATGCAAAACAAATAAAAATGAAGGCCATTTTAAAATACCTGGGAAATTGTACGGCGACGGGAAATTTTTATCTGGAAGAAATTTATTTTACTAGTGATTGATCGAAGAGGTTGAACCACAAAGCAGGTAGATTCTATTCTTGCTTCAGCATACGATGAAAATGTTATTTGCCCTTATCTTTATAAGTTTAGAAAATATTCTTAGCCATAAATTTTACAACGAGTAAAGTTTGAACAAGAAATTGGTAAGTAAAATTGCTACTCATTGACACTCTTTTATCTCTAAAATAAAATGTCATTATAAAGATGCAAGGAAAATTGAACATTTTCACCTTTATTTATAATCATAAGTATACCTGAAGTAGGTATACTTAAAATTCTCTTCTGTTTTTACCTACATACATACATATAATCACGGCTCTTTCTCTTGTAGGGGTAGGCAAAGACCACTTCTTTACACTTGCTACGATCCTTACACACTTGTTTCGCTTTGTCAACTTTAATTTTTCCCTTCATACATGCTGTTCGGTTTATGGTACTCTTGACCTGGCCTTTTTTCATTCTTACTCGCCTTATACACTTTTTTCGTCAATCGTTCTTCATTATGTTTTTAATTATTATTTTTTTGCGGATTTCGATTTAAGCGCACCAAAGATTGTAAAGTAAGCACAAATAATTATACTAATTAAAAAAGTGTCTCAGGACCTGCTTTTGCTACTTTATTAAAGTTTTTACTCTATAACTATTTTCTTATCTACGAAGTTAATTAACTAAAACTCGACAAACAAGCAGTGGATAGATACAATATCGTAATTTTTATTTTTATAAAAGTATTTATTTAACAATTTATGTACACAAACAGGAAAAGACAAATGGAACAGAAAATAAGATAAAAAATGTACAAAGGTACTGCTTATTTCTAAAAGAAATCTCTTCCAGCAGACCTGCGAAAGGAGAAGGACAAGAAATTTGTAGACAATGTGTACAATAGTTACAAAAAAAAAAAAAGTTTATTTTACATACCATATTAATTTAAACATAAATTATAATACATAAATAAATATACACTTAGGTCATGAAGAAAGGTAGTGCTCTTTTACTCTTTTCTTAAAAAGAGAGATAGTAGGTGAGTTAGAAGTAATAACACGTTTGGAGTTATATTTGCATTATCTTAATAGGTTTTCAGATATTTGATGACTGGCATATCAATATTATTGAGAGAGTAATTACATAAAAATAATAATAATAAATAAATAATAAATGCGGACAACATCACATACATTGTTCGAAACCCAAAGTTGCAAAAGCACTTGTGTTATGGAATTCAGATATCAGACTCAGAGCTAGCGACACCTTGAAACCGGTGCGTAGGCCACTCGACCACGGAGTTCGTTAAATAAATGATTAATTAATTTACCTATTATACAAGGAGTTTTGTAATAGAACTCGGCGACTTACCGTCCTATTTGTCGATTGCCTTCAAACGAATGTCTCATTAATAGTGAACTTCTGAAATAAATTAAGAGCTCTTATACTGAAACTTAGATTTAATGAACATTACAATTCGCTAATCATTAACCCTACAACAATATAGGCTGATGAAAATCAGATTATTGCCGCCTGCAATCAAATTTGATAAGACTATTAAGAATAACTTAGATATGTGTCTCTAAGGTAAGTATTATAACAATACTCATTTATCCATTAACTCTCCATAATTATCGATATATTAAGAATGTTTGTGCTGTTTCAACTGATTTAACGAATGCCTAAAATCAACATTGCTATCCAATATCGAAGCAACAGAAGCCTTCCTTATAAACCACATTTTGACGACCTCCGTGGTCGAGTGGCGTACGCACCGGTTTTCAAGGTGTCGCTTGCTCTGAGGTCCCGGGTTCGATCCCCGGACGGGTCAATGTAGAAACTCATTTTTCTACATTGTCTCGGGTCTGGGTGTTTGTAGTACCTTCGTTGTTTCTGAATTCCATAACACAAGTGCTTAATAGCTACTTACTTTGGGTTCAGAGCAATGTACCCTATGTGATGTTGTCCGCATTTATTTATTATTTATTTATTTACATACATCAAGGAAATTTAAATTATTATGAAATGTCTAATGAGTACCGAAATTTAAGCGACCCAATTTGCAGAATCCTGCCCGAAGGAACAGGTGTGTAAACTGTCGAATTCTATGAAATAATCTATTTATGTACGAAATTTCAATATAAAATTAGCGAGACTTTTGTGATGAGAGTCAGAAAAACAACTATAAATAATTTAAAAGTTTGACAGAAAAATTATGTAACTATATTACATATTATCTTACCTGCAATCATGTAATTATAATGAAAAAATTATAAAGTATGTTTGTAAATCATAAAAATAGAAGTACTTCTTTGATAATGCTTGAAAAAATGCCAAACACTATCGTGAGGGAGGTCATTTAGTTGGTTTTTCCTGAATAACGACATATTAAGCATATATATCATTAATTAAATCACTTGGAGCTTATCTTATAGCTTCACCGTAAACTTTCGAAGAGAGTAATAAGGTACCAAAAACTACTGTAAAAATAACACTCTGAAACATTCTACAAATGATGATGATGATGATGAGACACAGCACAAATGATCGTGCTCATCACACAAACATTTTTCCTGGGTGGGAATCGAACCCACGACCTCCGGTATAGCAGTCAGGGTCACTAACCACTAGACCAACAGGCCAGTCAACACACATTTTTTTCATACGCAGATGAAGCCATAATAGCTGTTCTCATAATCAGAATTATTTTTCATTGATGTAGGTAAACAAATTTAACAATGCATATATTTACTTAACTAGAACTTTGCTGACGTCGTTAAAAAGAAACTTTGAAAACAATGCTTTTATTGTTTACGTGTTTGTGTTGAAATATGTACGTACTTATTTTATGTAAGTAATTTAACATACCTGATAGATAGAACGGGGTATAAACATGAAAGGAGAGGTTTAAATTTAATGGAATAGGTAGTTTCTGAACTCTGAACTATCATATTCGGATACCGGACGCTATTTGGTGTGTTAATAGTGAAATGCTGTTTCCAAACTAGTATTAATTGTTAAAATCGTTCTAAAATAGTTCTAGTTAGTTTTTAATTAATTTTGCACTTGCTTTGCGCTTGCAAACACGAGCATAATGCGCTTAATAAGCTATCGAGAGCATTTGGCAAATTGGATTAAACTCTCGCGGTAGTTCGTGTAGTACTTTTAGTAACTGCTCCAAAATTAATTTATTGATAACTATTACCGTCGAAAACTATGTTTTGTAAACAAAACTAAAATTATTTTCTACTACACCCACACATTGTAATGAATATTGTTTTTGTTTTTAATAAAACTGTACCTATACCGACTTGGAAATATTGTTGATAGAACACACAACTTTTTCATACGCAGATGAAGCCATAATAGCTGTTCTCATAATCAGGATTATGTTTCATTGATGTAGGTAAACAAATTTAATAATATATAGATTTACTTAACTAGAACTTTATTGACGTCGTTCACTTTCTCATGCGTGGCTTTTTATTTGCGTTATGTTACACTTCTGAAGTGTTCTTTTATATGCATTATGTTGAAACGTCAGTTGAAGCGGCTAGCATAAAGCAACAGGTGAAATACAATGGATTTAATATTTCGTTTTTTTTATGTATTTTTTTTTGTATTTTTGGCCAAAGTTCAGCTCGCCAGTTATGTGTTCTTCGAATGAGAGTACAATGTTTATTGTAGTAGAAAATGTGGTAAGTCGCTGTGGCCTGTTTGCGTTGAGCCTTGGTGTTGGGAATACAATTTTATTTTTTATAACTTGTCTCACAATGCGCGTTTAACAACTAGAGTGAGTAATATGATAGTTGAATGGAATCTACAGGCCAATCTATACGTAATATGCAACCTGTCTAAGATTAGGATAACATCTAAAGTTATTTTTTGTAAACTATATTCCCCTAATTGATAGCTTAATTGCGCTGAATTTTTAAATACTCTTACTATTGTCAATTTCCATATTTATGATATAAATAATAAAAAACTTTGTCTATGTTTTTGTCATACAGTTAAAAATAGAGAATAAAATAACAAGATGATAAAAGTGTCAAATTCCGTTTTTCATAGAACTATATAGAATCTAACAGGTATCAGGAACGGCAAGAATACAGGTGAAACAGCGAGCCTGAACTAATAGTTAATAAATTAAAATTATCAAGCTAACGAGCAGTTATTTAAAGTATAAATATCTCGCTCCGGTCTCTGGAGTTTGGTTACGGTTTAGGCTAAAATGCATGTAGCAGCATAAAATAGAGTCATGTTTTATTAATAAGTTAAGGTATGTATTTCTGCCTCATTTTAAATACCTCACTAAAGTGGTTAATTAAAAATTCATAGTGAAAGTTTCGTTTATTTGGAGCCATGACACATTTTTTTACCAGTATGATATTGTTGTGATTAGTATGTAGATAAATATGTCAGGTTTCAACCAGTCCATCGTACAAGACATAACTCTATCTACTGCTCTTTTGTTACTGCAGAAACAGCAAAATTGTAGAATGTTTTAGAATTTCAGCTCTCCACGTATATATATAAATACGTAGGTTCTTGAGACTAACTGACAGATGGACAGAATTAAAACTGAGGCTTAGAAATGGGGCCCCATTGGCACTTTGCGAGACGTCTCTACATTTCTAGATAATTCTTTAAATGACTGAACCACTGAAGCTTTTTAAAAGGAATTACGTAATAAGTCGATTGAATGTGTAGCGATGGGTAAGCTTATATGGTTAATCACGTGGAAAATATACGTGGATCTTGGAAGGAAGTAGATTAGCGCTCATCCCCTTCTTATTCAGCTTTCGGTTAAATCTCTTTAAAGGTTTGCCATCATGGCCTGCTTAATTTTGATATAATTTTACTTCCGTATTTTGTATGGTGTATTGTGTTTGTATAGTCTGTCACTATAGTGTAAACATAGCGCTCTGTAAACCAGTTTGTAGATCTGTTTTTTCTTGTTATTAAATAATAAAATTATTGCGATCATAATATCGCGTATTTAAAATTTTCAGCTTACCTACTCTTCTCTTGTCTGTTTAAACTTTAAAAACAATATTTATTTGTAAGGCTATTGGAATTTAGTTGAAAAGCTGCAGTTCCTTCAGTCAACAGATGTTTGTCATACCTGCGTCCGTTTGATTACCCACCGCAGATTGCAGGCCTCAAACAGCAAATATTTCATTTCATTCTATTAAAAGGCAAATCAATTTATCATATGAATATGTTTGGAATATACACGCTATTTGTTGAAAAATGATTTTTTTTTACTAAGATATTTTATAGAAATTGTAATTTTAGCCAAGTTCCTTACCGTTCTAAAATTTATGTTTTTCAAAAGAATATAAAGAATCTTTACGTGATACAAGTCTGCGATTTATCACTCAAACAGTTTCAAATGTTTAAAAAGTAAACGAAATTGAGAAGCCGACCTTGGTAAATACAGTTTAAGTTATTCTGTAAATCAATTGATCTGTTTACCAAGAAGCCTGTTACATTAATAACGTGTTTAGATATTGCTGGTATTACGTACCTACCCACGCGCATAATTGTTATTGATACATCTATTCTTAGATGATAAATACAGCCGAGGTAGTCGAATTACCTAGGAATATAATATTAAGTCTTAATTTCCCTTGTAGCTGCTGTAGGTAGTTACCTATTTTTCGTGCTATTGCGGGGCAAAAACCACTTACGATGCTAAGAAAAAACGAGTATTGATCACCACGAAAGCAAAGGTTGCCCACCGAGCGGGTAATCGATTTCAAATTAAAATTTAAAAAAGACTAGCATTGCCGGTTACCTTTGAAACACAGAATATAAAATTCACGAACCGGTGTACTTGCAGCGAAGCTTACCTATATACTTATCACGTCTAACGCTTGTTAGCAAGTAAAATATTAGGCGACTTACAAACTATGACGTAACAAAGACTATGTTTGCCGCTAACATTACAATTTAATAGTTTCTTAGTAAGTGAATTATAGTAAGTAAGTGCTGAATGATACTCATAGTCGCACTTAACTGTCAGTGACTCTGCAAAAAGAGATCTTGTGTAAAAGGATTAGAAAAGGTTTAGCCTCTTTGGACCTCTACTACTAATTAGCTTAATTTAATTTACATTGAAATTACGTCGAATATATCGCTTTCGCTTGCAGCTACACCCGCGTGAATAACGGTTATCGACGGACTTTTCGCAAATACCTGTTCAAAAAATCCGAAACACAAAAAAAAAACAACGGTGGAGCAGTTGGTCGTACTGTGTGACTTTCAGTCATAGGTTTTTTATACTTTTATCAATAGAGACATATAGATTCTGTTCATCATCTCCCGAGCCTTTTCCCAACTATGTTGGGGTCGGCTAACAGTCTTACCGGATTCAGCTGAATATCGTATTTTACATGGAGCGACTGGCTATCTGACCTCCACAACCCATTTTACTGGGAATCACAGTAGCCCATAGTAAGACTGGTTGTCAGAATTGACTTAACGATTGCCAAAGATCAACGTATGACAGTCGGGACCTACGGCTTAACGTGCTATCCGAGGCACGGAGAGGTCTCGGTATGTTTTAGAAATGGTCACCCATCCACGGACCAACCGCGGCGAGCGCGGCTTAACCTGTATTATCGGTCAAACCGTACGGCTTTCACTTAGCCACGAGCCCCTCTGACATATAGATTCTATTATACGCCAATATTATAAGCGTAAAACATTATTTTTTTTCGTAATTTAATTTAAGTTCCGGTCAAGGTAAGTATCTAACAATGAGTTCATTCTCTAATTTTAAAAACATTAAACGATATACGGATTTTACAGCAGAAAGCCGGAATATTCTTAAGCACTCTTATATTGAAGAACAATTTAATGATTTTACCTTACCGACTAAAGACCGTTATAAAGTAGGCACTCAATATTACAGGACGGAATTTACTAGACTTATCCAAAATGCACGATCGGTGATAGATTTGACAGCTATCAATTAATGATGCTTTGCAATCTATCATTACATTGATGTACTTTATTACCCTCACATATCTTGTATGGGTTCAATACGGAAAATTAATAATTGGAACATAGCATTACCAACACATATCAATACGTTAAAGTATGCACTAACCACCTTTACTGAGAATTGAATAAATTGGGATCATAATAATTACATTTTGATATATTATATAATTATATTTCCCCTTAGGCTAGATAATATATTATATAGCCTAAGGGGAAATTTTCATGTGCATAAGTTTCATTTTCGGTATAGGTACAAATACGAATGAGGACTTGATTGATACAGCATGTCTCTAGTACCTCCTGCTATCGTCACCTCTTTATGGGTGGGTTTCGGCGACGTAGTCTATTTTCAGGCACCCATAGAAAAATTAACTATAATTTTATTAGAGTATCTATCTTTTTTCTTTTTACGTGTACTCCAAAATTGCGTCTTTTGTTGAATTCACATTAAATTAAGCCCATAAATTCAACCCTAAATTTTGATGTTTTTTTTTTATAATTTCTTGTATACTATATTTTTAAGAAATTTGGGATGCCACCGGGTAAAACGCAAGAAATGTGGTATTAGACACGTCGAGGTAGAGGGAGAGGTGTGGCGCGGGGAACGCGGCGGCAGCGGCGGCGCTCACGGCTCATTGTCGTGCAGGACGGCTCCGTGGCAACACGCTCTGAGCCGAACTCAGACTCCGCGAACAAGCGCGCTCGTCGCGCTATGTAGTTTTGTCTAACAGTCAAGAACAAGCTTCAAACTGTTTTCAACTATCACAAAAGTTGTTAAAAAATATTCCGGTGTCGGAACAGATAACCAACAGCCCCAAACATCAGGTAAGCACTTTTAGATGTTTGGAACTAGGCGCGCTTGCCGCCGGAGCGTGAACGAAGGGCGCGTAAAAGTTTGAACGCACCGTGGTGCGTAAGGCGGGCGCGGCGCCGCAACAGGTAGGGCGATATCGAGCGGGCGATACGCTCACTTTTACTTTTCGTTAAAGCGGCTGTAATCCCGGGCCATCCTACAACCGCCATTTTATTTCAGCGCCGCCGTCACCCTACACCGCAGGACTCTCCGCGCTCTAAAGTACCGATTCACACCTCTTGATTCCGCGGGCGCTTCGTGTGCCACGAATTAATGTAGCTAAGTTCCGCCGTTCTAGTGTTAGCTCACAGGACAACTTGTGCACGCTGCCGCTGTTGTATCTAAGAAAAGGTAACGTTCTTGATTTTGATAAGTAAAAACGACGGTGTTTTAAATTAACAATTATTTTTCTAAATAAAATTCCTGTATGATTAATTTTTGCAAGCTGACGGCACAAAATATTTTACTTAATACTTTTTTATGTTTCCGACGGTTTTATGAGGCTTCTTATATTTTTACTAAGATTAAGACGTTATCGCACGTATTACATAAAATATCTTACTTATTTATCGTAAATTAAATTTAATAAAACGTTGAATAATAATAATAATTGCTAGTACAAAGGACATTATTATTTTACGAGACTCTCCACCCACAAACTAGCCGACGGCGGCAGCGCGCTGCTTTACCGTCGCGCGCCTTACAGACGGTTCTTATTCATTTACTAGAAAGAAATTTAAAATATAACAATAAATACATGACATACTTATTTAAAACTGAGATTTTTGCCCTCGACGTATGTGGCATTAATAATTATGTAAAAAATTAAAACTACCATCAATGCGGGATGAAAACCGTAAAAATTAAATAAATTAAACGCTGATTAAAAACGCTATTTAAAAGTTTTAAAGGCACAGGACAGGATTCTTAAAAATATTTTTTTTATTTGTGTTCTCTCAATAAATAAAATAAATAACAGCTTTAAAGGATTGTCTTCAAATTCTTCGACGTTTTTTTAAGCTACACTATTTTAGTGTGCAATGTAGTGTCATTTTTAAGATTTAAGGATATTTTCGCTAAGTCACTTCTACTTTTATGGCAGAATTCATAGTCAGCCATTTACTGAGCTAAAGCGAGGTGGCCCGGGGATCGAGATACATAAGGGCCCACGGAACCATAGCCACCCTTGTCCTTTTCACATTTTTGTGTACCGAAAATTTTGTAGAGCTATTCATGATGAGTTTTTGTATACAAATAAAGGGACAGTGAGTTATTTGAATCATAATTTGGGGGATATTGTAAGAATTTATTAGAAGTTTGAACTTAAATAATTAAAAATTGAAATATAATGGTGGACATGTACAGTTTTGTGGCTTTTTGTATTGATTAATTAACATCAGTCTTCTGTCTTTATTATGTTGCGCTATAATAGCGCATTTAATAATTAGTAAGCGCAAATCAATATTCTCTAATCATTTTAGTAACAAACTGACAAACATTAAATCTTTATTAGTGTTATTTTGACTTAATGCTACGGTAGCATTACCGCATAATATTATATAGATATCATGGCAGGTTTTCGTCGGAAATTTTGAAGTGTTGTTTCTTAAGCTCGGGTTTAGAAAGAGTTTATGGGTTGAAGACCAGTACAAATTCAAATTGATATTGATGACCTGCTTTTGTGAAAACCATGTACCCGTAAACGTATGCGTGCATAAGTTTTTTTGTCTATTTATAATGATTTAACGATTATAGGAATTATATTGATAGCAGATTTTAATACCGGACTTAAATAATTTTGGCTAAAAGCTATTTAGGAATCACATATGATTAAAACATCACATTAAAACATTAAATATTGTCAAAGCTAGCGTTGAATATGTGGTGATCGTTTGGTTACCATAAATTTCGTGTATATATTTACCGAGGGCTGCAATGCAAATATAATTGAGCATACATTCCTACCCGTGTCACTGGTTAAACACACTTTGTATCTGGAATACATAATGACTTTTCTCGGGGTTCAGATAATAGATTGAAAGGTTCTTCTATAGATTTTGATTAATTTTACTTAAATGTTTGTATAAAATGAGACAAAATTTGAGGAAAGAGATCACCTCTCTTGGTATTATCAGAAATCTTCTTCAGAATTAATAATTTTAAAGAAGATTTGCCATAATAATAAAAGATAATACATACCTTAATGGAAATTTACTGAAACCAAAGATTGATTTGACTTCCAACTCAACAAGGCAAGATATAATCTATGGTAATTGAATACATTTCATTAGAATGGGGTTGCCGTTTATCACATAGGACCTAATTCTGTCATCGGTCGCTCTTTGGGGAATATAGGAGTGACCGGTAGGTATGACCCGTCATTTCTAAAGGATTACAAGTTTATTAATTAAATTTTCAGTTCATAAAATATAAATTTGATTTCTTGCTCTTTTGCTTTGGAAATCTGGGCATGTCATACATTGACAACTCTTTTGGTTAAGGGTGGCGGTATGTTGTTTTTGAACATGCGTTTTTTGTGAAAAAGTAAAAGCCATTATTTATTTATTTATTTATATTATTATGTTAACACGGCTTTTACACCAATTACACTATAACACAAGAAAAAAAAAAAACAAAAAAAAAACAACAAAAATATTATATACAAAACACATTATAAATTTATGTGCTTTCACAAAAGTGAAGAAAAGCGATTAGCACAGTCTTGAGGTCATCTGCAAATAGGTCAAAGTTCGGATTGGCTTCCATGACGTTATTGAGCGCAGCCAGAGCGCGAGGAACAGGGGCTGCGGCGCGGGCCACTGTTCACTGTTCACGGGTCACTGTTGTGGGGAAGGCTAGTAGACGGTGTTTTCGACCACGTAGATAGTTGGTTGGAATGTAGAGGCAAATCAGCTCGTTATGCAGATCAGAGGAATCTGTTATACCACGAAATATTTTAAGCATGATGTACAGCTGGTCATAGGCTCTCCTAGTTTGTAACATATGAAATCCTAAAGATCCTACGAGAAATTTTGTTGGATATAAAAATGGGTAATATCCGTAACGGAATTTATAGAGAAATCTTGGAAATGCTTTTTGAACCTTCTCCAATAATAGTGCATAACTTGCCTCATGCGGTTTCCAGACACAAGAGCTCGCCTCCAACTTGCTTCTAACAAGCGTACTGTATAGTAGCTTTACGACATGCATATTTTGAAAGTCTCGTGCGTTTCTCAGAACAAACCCCAGTCTTTTGAATGACTCTTTGACTTTTGTCATGCCATCGTGGCGTGTATCAGATTTTTCGTTAGTTGATACAGTTTTTTGGTTATATGGAATTTCTGACGACATCTTTTATCGTATATTCTGAAATCGGTACGGCTGGAGAAGAGGGCTGTCTGGGAAATCTTCCCTTTTGCATTATAACCGACGTTAACAACAAAAATAACGTGCATATAAATTAGTCCTTACGTATGCATGCACTTTTAGGGGCGTGTTTTTAATAAAAGCGCATTTAGTTTCTATGGGGAGTATAGTATTGTTACTTGTTGACTTCATACAGCACCTAAATGTTATTATGTATCCAAAAAGTTTTTACATGTTTCTGTACTTCGGGTCAAAAGGCACATTTTGCCGTAATAGAAGTCGGCAAACATAATGTACTTTAGTTTATAGAAAACCTGAACTGAACAACGGTTTCGGTAATTATTGTGTGGGCAGTTCTAAAAGGGTTCGAAATTAGTTAAACTCTCCAATTTAGTTCCGAGAAACGATATTGTAATTTTTATTTAGATGTAGCGTCTATTTATAAGCAATCCTACAATAAATACTAATGAAACAATTATTTCGAATAAGAGAATTTATATTCTCTTCTCGATTTCGGCTTTTTGAAATATGGTGTAATATTTAAATGGTGGTATTTTACATAAACATATTGCAAACAAGGGATGGGGTGTGTCAAATATAGGTAGGTACTATCCTACAGTAAATAAGCTAAATTACGCACTAGGCAAATAAATCTTTATCTAGGACCAAACTTAATTGCAGCGTAAGTGTTGTTATTTTTTTTTTATTTAAATACATCAAACACTTAACAATAAAAAAAACAAGATACATACACTAGAACCTCCTCATTTTTGAAATAGTTAAAAAACAAACAACCCCAAATTCCAGACACAAAGAAATAAAAAACAAAAGAGATCTTTTCAACATACGTCACATAAAAAGATAATTGCTTTCAACGCCAGCACGTGTTTGATACAGTGGTAGAAATTTAATTTTTGCTCATATCAATTTTCATCGGATGAGATATATGATTCGGATAACTTGATTCCCGAGCGAACAGCGTATGAATAATAATGGTGTCGCTCTCACTAGTCCTACCAGCGCCGGCGAAATCGGCTTCACGGCATTCCTTTAAAATTATGTGTTCACGAGTGAATTATTCATTTCTTTTAGAACATTCTACTAATATTATAAATGTGAAAGTTTGTGAGAATAGATGTGTGGATGTTTGTTACTCTTTCACGGAAAAACTACTGAATGGATTTTATTGAAACTTTCCAATATTGTAGCTTATACATCGGAATAACACATAGGCTATAATTTATAAAGATAGTGTAAGAATTGTCATTCACACGGGTGAAACCGCGGGGCACAGTTAGTAATGCTATAAAATAATTTTTAAATATTTGATGTTACATTTACTCGTCTATAGTCAAACGTCTATTCAATTTCGGGAGTATACATATAATTGTATGACTACTACATCTGCCTATTAAGAAACAAAGTCCTCCGCCGCGTACGTCTGTCTGTTTGAACGCGATAAGCTCAAAAACTACCAAATGGTTTTTCATATTTTTTTTACCAATTGATGGAATGATTCAATATGAAGGTTCGTGTGTAAAATTAATTAGCGTTTTATCTACCCGTGCGAAGCCGGGGTGGGTCTTTAGTGTGTACTTCGACACCAACCCCTACAAGATATACTATATACATACAAATGTACATTTCAGCTTATCGCCTTACTTGTCAAGAAAAAACATCTACAGATGGTTTACAAATTATTATGACATGTAATTAAAAACTACAGTTAAATCACACAACAACCATTATAAAAGGAGAATGACCATTTCCAGTATCGCTTCAATCTAAATTGTGCCATAAGTTGGTGATAACAATAATTCCTTTTTTTAATTTAAAAGCCTATATCTAATAGTAGATAATCATAACTTCCCCGGACAAAAACTGATAAAAATAAAAGTTTTTCTTGTGAATGCAGGTTAAGTACCTACATACAAAACAAAAACTTCGTACATTCCTACCTACACTCTACACTCATTCAAAACGATACCATAAATAGTCACGCGAAGCGAGTGTTTTTGTGTTTCATTACGATATACTTTTAAGAAGTAATAATTATATTACCTGTGTTAAATAATGTCATATCATGGGCCACGTGGAATGCGTTTGTCACCGAGAGAATCATCACAGAGTACTTTAAAAAGGGTTAATAATCATTACGTTATTAAGATTGGGGCACGCTTGCACCACCGAACTAGATTACTGGAGTACCTACAAGCAGTTCTTCATAATAATACGACATAATGAATTTCAAGTCCAAGCTCTATTTTTAGATGATATTTTTGACGAATATGTGTATGAAAATGTAGAATTTGATGTGTAGCTATGTACCTACCACACTTTCCGCCCCTAAGACGACCCACTGACTGATGAATGATAAACTTATGTTTTAAGTATCTGCAGTAGTTATTTAAAATGCCTGTGTGATTCGCATTTCTAGTTATTATTATTTTTATATCAGTAGACTGACAAACAGAAAGATCTAGCTAAGAAAGAAGTACCTAAGTGGTCACCGTCGTCTATGGACATTTCGAATACCATTAGAATTTAATCTTTACCATCTAATATGTTAATGATGAGGTACTAAAAAGTAGTCACTGTTCTATCAGCATAAAGTAGGTGTAAACAACTCCCCCTACTGCTAGCACAACTTATAGATTACCTGGCCTCTGTCAAAACTCAATAAAAATAGCTAGTTTGATGGTAATAATAAAAAATAACAAGATGAAATCTGTGGAAATGTTTCGTCAAAAGAATCGCTTTTTACAACTAATTCAATTCAAAACTACGACAAAATGCGGAGAATTATTAAAAAAAAAATTACTGTATTTAAAAGTACCTTAATCATACTTTATAATAAGATATATTACATTGTGGCACAATATATTTGATAATGATACTAAGTGCCATAGTCACTTGGTCATTCTCCTTTTGCGTTAATAACGATAATTGCCTCCTGATAATGAGTAGCTCCTTTGGATAAGGGTTCCCACACAAAACTGCGAAGCGATGCGATGCGACGCCACATCATAGAAAATTCTTGTTAAATACAGTTCAAAATGGAACGCGAGCCCGCAGATATTTGCAATGTGATGTAAATCACATCACATTGCAAATATCTGCGAATGTGAATCACATCGCATTTTGAACTGAATTCGCAGTTATGTGTGGGCGCCCTAATCAACCGGTCCAATCAAATCAAATGCTGTGATTTAAACCGCCCAGCAAGTATCTGACGGGCCGATTAAACTGATCAAATCAATTAATTTAAGCTATTAATGTTGTCTTTTACACATCCACAACAACTATTTAAAGAGATACGCTACGTGAATAAGTGTTCGCCGTAAGGTTTGACACATAATAACAGTAAGGCCACACTCGCCGCAGTGGGTTCGTGGATGGGTGACCATTTCTAAACAGACCCCTCTGTGACTCTGAAAGCACGATAAGTTGGTCCCATTCGTTAAATTAGTACAATTCTGACCACCAATCTTTACATGGGATAATGTGTTACCCAGTAAACTGCGATGCTAATTAAATCAGCCAGCCGCTTCATTTAAAGTACATAGTGCTGACTCTGGGAAGATAGGATACCGATCTCAACACAGCTAAGGAAAAGCCCATGCAGAGGAATCCCTATTTCATGAACGTGTATTCCTTTGCGTCAAAGTTTATATTGAAAAATATATCGAACTGTCAGTACGGTGGTTAGCACTATCTATCTACCTATTCATGGCACAGCCTGCACTCGAGCACTGCACTTAAGATGACAGTGACATAACGCTTGATTGCATGTATATTATTCATAGCAGCACCGGAGAGAATTGCGGTGTTTTTGTTGTACACGAGTCAATAATCGAGACCCGAGTTTCAAGTTAGGCGGTACATTTTGTAGCTCTTCAAGCAATTAAGCGGGATAAAGGAGTACAACTTTCCAAAAGCTATTATTTATACACCAATGCAAAGATCTCTTTAATTAGAACATTTGTTACAATTACGGCTTTACCAATTATATTTCGTCCATTCGCAGGTATCTTTTGAAGACTTTGGCAATGATACTTTAAGTTTTAATAAGTTCAAATGAACTGATAATTTAATTGAGATTGGTTGTCATCGTCAGAAATGGTTCATTTAGGAACCTCTTCCTGTTACGTAAAATTGGTTGTTCGATAGGTTCTAAGAATTTGGGCCCATGTGTATAACTATGGATATTTGAGTTCTTAACATCCCCCTTAAAATTTAAAGCGTGCAGTTAAATTATAAAGCTTTTATTTTATATATTCTTAAAATATTTAAAGAGTTTTTGATTACAGTAAAACATAGTTATGAGAAAATATACGTAAAACATTGTTGTTCCTACAAACCTGCTTATAGTACCTACTCGTGCTATAATAATATGTGGGTTAAATATAGTACAATCTCGGTAACTATACCTACACTTCGTTACCTGCTTATTTCAAAATTCAACGTACATTTCAATGCACAGATAGCCGAGAGACTCTCCCGTTCAATATATAAGTAACGACATCTGATATTATTATCGCTTTGCTCCATAAGTTACGAGTATATCACATAGAAATTTCGAAAACTTACCGATGATATTGAGAGGGTATCGACAGGCTTTTAACATATTTTTAAAGTTGTTTATATTTAAAAGCGTATACAAAAATGCGACATAAATACTTACTTGTTAAAACCAAAATAGGTTGAATATAGCAGCTTGCAACTGTAATCAATCGGAAGTTTAATTGACGTCCTTTATTGGAGTGAACGATGCCCAGCAATGTAAACAACAACGCAGGCGGATGTGAATGTTCAATCTGATTAGTGTTTGTACACACTATGCCTGATTAATATCATCTTTAAATGTTGGAGCTCAAATAAGCGTCGGAAAAAAAAGGCCTGAAACTAGTTGGCCATATTGGATTTCCTCGCGTTAAAACACTCGACTTAGTGTTTTTAACAAGTTTATGATTTAAAATAATATTCTGGGACATCTTACACACTGTGTCATCTGAACATAAACTAGGCAGAGCCTATAATATGGTAATCAGGCAACTCATAAACATTCTTACATACCTATTTCCAAATAGATAGGTAAATTACACTCAGACACAAAACAATTGATAATATTCACCACACAAAAAAAAAATCCTGTTTAGGAATCGAACCCATGACACGTTCAGCAGTCAGGGTTACTAACCACTTGATCAACAGGCCAGTCAATCATTATTATACTTCTTTTATCACTACTTTGTGCGCCAGTCCATCGTGCCATGATAACCGCGTTTGCTATGAATGCGCGATCCCACATCCATTTTTAAGTTTATTCCACGTTGTAACGGCTGGACATGGCTAGTGGCTGTAAGTCGTTTGGAACCACGATAATGGCGCCATGGTCATACAACCTTTACATTATCCCTTGATATTTAATTACAATCAAATCTTATAACATTACCTAAACTTTTTAAGATAAGATCTTCCTCCTGTTCTGCCTTTGATGATAACCTTCGACGTGATCAAACGCCTACAACTGTAACATTACGGAACCGAAACCTGAAATAAATAAATCTTAATAACTTAACACTATATTGGAGTCAACGGTCTCTAAAATTACACATGTAATGTTTTAGACATACGTCAAAATACAAATAGAACATTTATATCGCCCTAACGAGTAAAGACCGTAACGAACGCTGGGTGCTATTTAATTATGCAGCCACTCAATTCCCTGTACATTGACTGTTCTCTAGAAATTCTTTCAGTGTTTTTTTTTAACTACCTTTTACGTAAGCTGTTGCTGAAACCTATTAACTGTGAGATATACTGGTCAGTAACATTTAGTTGAGGTTTTTTAAAAGGTCTAGTAACTTCCACGATTACAATCTTCGTGATTACTCTTGAATTAAATTCAAGATTGAAGTTGGGATTGTGACGTTTCGTTTTTTTTACAAAACATAACGTAAATTATTATAAATACATTTTTTTTTAGATATTTTATGTTCATTGGAAAAAATAACTTATACCAAATCAGCATTCACAACATTTTAAGAACATTGAACCATATTATACTGCTAAATTAATATTAATTTTGTATTAGTCTTGTATTCGAATTGAAAATAATTCCAAACCCAAGGCATCTCAGTAAAAATTAAAAATTTTGCTCAGGAAAATAATAGCTTAATTACGGGGTACTACTTAAAAATATCCAATCATAAACTTGATGATCTTGCAATTTTAATGAACGTAGGTATAACAATTTCTCATTTACGGATAACCTTCTGTCAACACTTATTGATATTTTTACCCATCAAAACTACATTTTCAGTAACTAATTCATTTATTAACACAAATATTCAGATTGGTATAAAAAAAAACAAAATTGTACTTTGCCTGTACTTAAAGTCGTCGGTCTTGCCAAAAGCCTGGTGAAGCAGTCGAAGCCTGCGGTCAGGCAGACTGAATAGAACTCTACAAAAAAATAAAATATAAAATTGTTTCCAGTTAATAACGGCTAAAGCTGTGGCTAAAAGTCTAACTTCATTTATCACACTCAATTCAAACAAACGGGATAAATATTTAGCGAATATTAAAGCAAGCACATAGATTTCCATTTTTTATTCGTGGAATAGCTACAAAACGTACAAAAGTTTTTGTTAACAATTTTGTAGCTTTTTATTTGTTTATTTTTATAATAGATCACGTACCTAAAACATGTAGAAATACGTTTTTTTTTTCTATAGCTCTGCCTAATTTAAATAGGTACTTTATATCATTGAAAATGTGATCTTGTAATATTTGAATTAAAAAGTTGTTTTCTATGTAAGTCACAAACATTATATAAAATACAATGAAGGACTGGCTTATCGTACTCATGGCGGTAATTTTTAATGCAAATTAATATATAATATACTATTCTGGGACAACTCACACACGGTCATCTGATCCCAAACTAAGCAGAGCTTGTACTATGGTAACCAGACAACTGATAAATATACTTATATATTTCTAAATACATACGTATTATAGATAAATTATAACCAGACAGAGAACAAATTTTAATGATCATGACTATTGACTACAATACACACAGTATATTACATTAAAGGACACAGGTGTTTATACGAACATCTTCTTTTATTATTACGTCACTCCCTCTTGCGTCAGAGATCCGGCGCAATCTTATCACTTCTGCGAAGCACGATGCATTAGAAACTGACAAACACTGATTTATAACTATTACAGTTTGAAACCTAACCTATGAAGAATATGTGTTGGACATATTCTATTAGTAACTTAGATCCTACAACCTAACCGTTTATAAATAATAATAATATTATTGTATATATTTAAAATTGTATTTTATATGTTCAAGGATAATAAAGGAAATAATAATTCCAGCCTATAAACGTCCCACTGCAGGGTACAGGCCTCTTCCCATATAGAGAAAGCACGAGTGTTGATCACCATGCTTCCTCAATTGCAGACCGTTTATACGCTTTGATGTTTTTAAACGTGTAAATAAAGTTCGGTCTAATCGTTTTTTTTTTATCAATAGGTGTTTTTTTTTTATTTAGTTGTAATCTATTATCATAAGCGTGCATTAATAAAAGGATGTTAAAAAAATAATAGATAACCATTTACCTTTAATTACATAAAAAGCTTTTAAGCCGAGTTTAAATTAAATAATTATTATTTAATTTAAACTCGGCTTACAAATGTTTTGGACAGGAATGAAACAATATATCCAATAAATAAATGTTCAATTTGTAGCTACGTTTAAATTTATTGCAGCCCATTTCACGTTTCATAAGACGATTCCTCGTATGAAATTTCTATCAGGAATCTTACATACGTTTACCGTACGATAGTTTCTCTACTAGGGGTATATACGATTGATTCAGAGCATATTCAAGTAATGGCCGATTTACATCAAACAAGCGAATGCTCATAGTATCCCCACCCCATCACATTCTTTGAAATTCTAAAACATATTTTTAGGGTTTGGTATAGAATGAGTATTCGGTCACGTGATGTAAATCGGCTTTAATAGTACTTAAGCGGCAATAAGGCTGCGGTTCCACTGAGGCGGAACGGAGACGAGCTGTACCGCGATTCACAAATCACATGGCTTGATATCCACATCTCTAACACTCCACTTCAATGTGATTGGCGAATCGCGGCACAGCTTGTCTCCGCTCCGCCTCAGTGGAACTGCAGCCTTAAGCATACTACAAATTCTTGTCAAGGATATATTAATTAATATTGGTATTATCTAGATCCTGAACACCCTAGAAATTGAGTATTAGCCTGTTACTTAGTCAGCGACGTCACAGCGTCTTTAAGTTATCTATTTAGTTAAGCCATGTCTCGGCAGATATTAAACTAACTGCAGCCCTAATTTTGCATCATTCCCGAGCAAACGCCAACCGTGGCCATTACGTTAGGCCTTATTGGATTATTCTAACGGAGACCTATTACTAAACTATTACTAGTAACGTACTCTCAGTTAACTAACATTGACTGTATATAATAGTGTCGGCCAATAACTTTAACAATGCGGGACACATGCCTCTTCTCATATACAGAAAGACCGAGTATTGATCACTACGCTTGCTCATTGCGTGTTTGCGATTTCAGATTTAATTTTTTTATATGTTTCCTCGTGATGGTTTTAACTAGGTACATAAAGCGATATATATATTGTGTATATATATTGTATATTGTATAGAATAGAATAGAATAGAATAGAATAGAATAGAATAGAATAGAATAGAATAGAATAGAATAGAATAGAATAGAATAGAATAGAATAGAATAGAATAGAATAGAATAGAATAGAATAGAATTTTTATTTTTGTATATATATTGATATAGATAATTGTAGTGATAACGTGTGACTGAAACAGTGAGTTTTTCCGCCAACTTTGTTCGTGAAATTTTAAAACATACAGCTGCATCGTTCAACAATTTTGAATTCATATAAATTAAACGTTCAGACAACAATAACTGAATATTTAAAACTTTTTCACAGTTATAGTCAATGCTTCAGAAAACATTTTCCCGTTTGAAGTTCAACATTTTTATAACGTATTGATACATGTTATTGCAATACAATAACCTACGTTTTATTTAAAAACCAATTGTTGGTACTCAATTGTCTTCCGTTGAAGCAATAAAAAGTTCCACGTATCATTTGTAAATAACGAGCCATTAATCGCATAAAAAGCGCTGTCAATTTTCTTTTTGGATTTATGACATAATAGTATGATAGATTTAAAAAGAAAATTAAGACGGCTAATTATTTTAAACCTTAAATCATTAGAGTTGGGAAAGCTAAAGCTTTACTAGAAACAAATGAAAAATATAAGAATACCTCGATTTTTTTTAATGCTGATAGTTTTCAAAATACTGAACAAATCTTCATAAATATTTAAGAACAACTTCGGTTACATCAACTCGCAAAAAAAAATTCGCTTCATTATTGGTCCCATCGTTATAACTAACTCCTTAGTTACGGTACCTTACAAACACACAGATACGCAAAAGGCCACGTCAAATTAGTTGCAACCCTCCATTTGCTTCGGGCATTAAAAATGGATCTTGCAAAAGCGCTTAAAGACTGCCTACTTATTGACGGCAACATGCGATGTTTTGTTATTCATGCGAGTGAATTCACTCGGTCACAGTGGAATCGATAAGTCATCACTTATTCGTAAATGAATGAAACTTGTTACTGTCGGAATGTTTCAAAGTATGTAAATGCGTGGCCAATACTTATTGTGTATTGAATATAGCGTCCTAAACGGTTTAATTAGGCTCTCTCGCTTTAGGCTTATAAGAGCAGTGGGAGGACAAAGGCTGTGGATGATAATGATGATTATTTGGTTTAATAATAAATAGATAAAATAAAATATTAAAATAAAACTACTTTTTGCCCGTGACCATGATACCTAAAATCAATATAAACCGCGACAAAATCCGTAAAAAGTAGTTTTAGTTTAATGTCTAACATTCGCGTAAACCTAAGAAACCAATAAAATAATATTAGATAATTATTATGAAACTTACAATTACAATTTCAGTTTGTAAATTCATCAGCAGTTAGCATAAAAATATTTTAAAGAGTTGTTGTTTAAAATTGCTATAAAATATAGAAATCAGTTTTCACACTATAAAACAAAACAAATGATAAGCACAGTTTGACACACTCATCATCTCCTATGCATAAATTATATATCCCGAACAAATAAAATTGTCGATTGAAAAATCGGACCTAAGCAAACGAAAATCTAACTCTCTGTCACGTTTGCCGAGATAGATATCTGTGCAGCCAGCAGATCGGTAAAATCAAAATCAAAAAAGGTAAAACAGTAGACATAAATACACCAATATAATATACCTACTACTACTTTTTAATAAAGCATTACTACATAATGTAAGGCAGTGAATGCTTTACGCTGCGCCCGACGTACGCTTACGGCGACGCGCGAGGGCGGCGCGGCGCGGCGGCGCGCGGTGAGTTCTCCCACTGCCGCCCGCGCTCGCTCCTTTGTTCGGCGAAATGTTAAACCAATACGCTGGTTACTTTCAAAAGTCAGTTTGTAACGAAACGTCGAGCGATGCTTAAAGTTCGGTTCATGTAAAGGCGGTTATAGATACACGTTTTTTGTGGTAAAAATGCTCTTTCTAAACCCATCCTTTTTATTCTAATTTTTGTGTTTGGGTTTTATGGTAGATGAATTTATTACAATCGTCAGGCCCGACATTTAGCAACTTTAAAGAAAATCTTGATACTAATTGTTGGCACCTAAGCACTCGTTGAATTTTTCTAGTAATAAATATAATTCGTAAAAATATTAAGGGTATATTTATATAACTAAGTATAAAAACAAACCTACCTAGGCTAATTACAAAGGTATAAAATTACTATAATACACATAACAAGCTTACAAAATCGAGAGGTGTTTCATACTTCAATACCAATTAAAACGATTTAATATCTTTTTTTTAAATCTACATTTTGTCTGCGAAAAGTTTTATAAAAATATCTAAGTGGTACAATATATACGTTTACATTAATAGCTCGGAGAAAATATGATGTTACTTTAGATTACATTACACACGGATTCACCCGCGTAGTTCCATTCCCGTAAGAGATTACTTTTCAATTATTTTCTGCTCTGTTGGCCTAGTGGTTCTAAACGCGACTGCTACGCTAGAGGTCTTGGGTTCGATTCCCAAGTCGACCAAGGTGTTATTGGGTTTTTCTATGAAATTCTCAGTAGCAGGTCGGAGTTTGGATTTGTGCCCGGTTAGTGGCAATAGGCTCGCCCCCTATTACACGAACTGTGGGTGTACATTGGTACACCTCTGCCTAACCCTTCGGGGATACAGGCGTGATGGTATGTTATGTTATGTTATGTTAATTATTTTCTTTCGTGAATTTTCCCGATGTTTTACTAGTTATTCAGACGGAAGCTCTCCTATGTTTGAGCGTGGCTCGAACTTTGCTATCGGTCAGTTCGTACAAGCTGTACGGATATTTAGCTACGAACCCCTGAATATATTTCTGTACCAGGATACGGAACTAAACAAAAAGTGAAACTAGGGTACCTAGTCTTACTAATCATTTACAATGCAGTGGTCGCCAAATTAAACATTTGCATTGCTTAACTCTCGCTATGTATATTCATTTCTACCTATTTTTTTTTTTATTTATTTATTCCTTTAATTCAGGCAACTAGGGCCCATAGATAATACAATACTTATATAACATAACAATATCTATAAACTAATACATACAAATACCTATATTTGGGTGAGCCAAGTTACACCATTAATTACACAACATAAAACACCAGTGTAAGTAGAGTAAGGTATGCAGAAAACTGGCTATATACGGCTATATATGGCCATTAACCCTAAAATCAGAAATTATTAAAAAATAATAACAAACCCTTTTACAGTTTAAAAATATACAAATTACACATGGTAAACATAAAAAGAACATACCATCATAGTTAAAGTACATAGAATTTAAAAATCTTTTCCGTCGACATGCAGCTTAAAATTATTGCTGATATAAGCTAAAGCCGGTTTTAAAATCCTCTGACTTAAATAGAGGTAGGAACCAAAATGAATCCATTGGAGCTGCTCTGAATAAGCGAACCAAAGCATTGCAGTTTAAGTATAGGTACTTAAACTATCGTAGGCGATATGAGATTAATTTAATCGATAAAGGAAAGGAGAAATGTACGAGAATGTAATCCGTTTTCTACCTTCTGCAATTTCTACAATTATATAGTAGTATAAAACCAACCAAAAAACATTATTTATCGTATACCTTTACAATATATGTTGCATATAGTTATTATACACTAGCTCTGCCCCGCGGTTTCACCCGCGTGAATACCAAAGTTCCGTTCCCGATGTCTTTATAGTAATTCTGTTGTTCGGGGCGGAGACGAGGATTTTTCCTGCCAATTTTTCACTCCGTAAGAACCATTCTCGTACTTAAAGGAATATTATAAAAAAAGAATTAGCTAAATCGGTTCAGATGCTCTCGAGATTTGCGCTTAGCAACACATTCAGCGATTCATTTTTATATAATAGATAACCTTAAACAAAGTCAGGTTAGTTACGCCATTTATACCAAACTCAAGAAAGGGTGGTCCTAATTTTTGGGATTGCCTCCGTCCGTATAGCAAAATAAAAATGAATGCGGGTGAAACGCCAGTTACTCTATGTTTTAAGTCTATTGCCAAAGCTATTTCAATCAATTAGCTATATAAAGTTTTTTATTTATTTATTTATTTATTTAACCCTTTTTTGTCTTTGTTTGTTAATGTTTATTTGAACACATTATTTCGTTCTCTGTATTATTATTTAGCGTATAACTCGTATTTTTAGCGAAAATCTGTTAGTACAAGTTGGATATTATAAGTGGACACTTGTTCTAATAAGCTTATGCAAAATATTGAAACAGATTTACAAAATTAATTTCAATAGCCCTCTTCAGGCTACTCAAACAAAGCATTGTTATAAATTAAGGTCTTAAAACTTGATAATAATGTTTGCTATTTTAACATTTTAAATGGGACGTACTAAATGTATGTACGTACTAAGTACTAGAATAACTATATTACAACAGTTATATTCTGAAACATTGTGGTGAGATAAAAATGTAAATCTTTAGAGAAATCAATTCACTGAGCTGCCCGACGCGGCAACAGGTTACTTCAATTACATTTAATCCTTCTTCTCTCTAATAACACAATTAAAATAATTGACCGTGAAAAATATCTATTAGAAATGTAATTACATTTGTATTTTTGTAACGAGGTAAAGGTGAAACACTGCGTACTCAGAAACGTTAAAGGTTACTTAAGGGATTTCTATACATCGATTTCAGTAAGCCAATTCTCAGAAATCTAGAATTGACTTACTTTAATCGATAATGAGAAATACCTTAGGTAACATGAAAGTCTTTGAGTGCGGCTGGACATAGTATTAATATATAGACGGCCCTTACATACGAATAAAATATGGTTAACACTTATATACTTGGCCTGCCAACCCTTCCTGTTTGCCGCCGTTATCGGCTAAAAAGTAAAAACACAATCATCGATGAAAACATTACCCTACAGAATGGGCGCGAAGGTTTTATGATAAACGAATCTTTTTTGCTTTGCTAACGCGAAAACGCTTAATGAAGACGGTTCAGAAAAGGGTCCTGTGTAAACAACACTTTGAGCGTTTATTCAAACAAGTAAAGGTTGATGCAACTTTTTGTAAAAAGGCTGATTCAGACAAAGAAATATTGCAAGTTGCGATGCATTGCAGGCCGCACGATGCACAAGTGTATCACAAGTGATCGATCATTGAAGGAAATGTACCGCAAATTGCTTGATATTTCTCGCACCGTCTATTTCCGCCTTAAAAAACAACTTATTTTCGCATTTACTCGTTTCCGGAAGATAGTTACACGGTTAGTGCACATGTTGAATATCTGAAACGAAATAAAGGGATAACGATGCGCAACGCGGGTCAGGGTTGTTCATGTTCCCTTTGACCTATTTATCAAATCAGGAGCTATTTTACAATATTTCGTTTTAGTACTAATGATGTAGGAACTTATTTGACGAAAAAAAAGGAAGGCAGTAAAAGTCATTGTCTTTGAGCGATGCCACGAGATAATGAACTATTGTCCTATTTTTTTAAAGTCTAACTTTTTTTTTCTTCTGTATAACCAGTCAGCGATTAAAATTATTGTGTGGGCCCAGAAATTTGCTACGAGGATTGTCAGTAGCGATCATAAGCTCTTCCTTTTTACACGTGTAAGGGTAAGGACGGAAACATATTATAGTATATAGTATTTTCCTTTGGTATTTTTAGGGTTCCGTACCCAAAGGGTAAAACGGGACCCTATTACTAAGACTCCGCTGTCTGTCTGTCTGTCTCCAGGCTGTATCTCATAAACCGTGATAGCTAGAAAGCTAAAATTTTCACAAATGATGTATTTCCGTTGCCGCTATAACAACAAATACTAAAAACTACATAAAATGAATATTTAAGAGGGGCTCTCATACGACGGTGGTACGGAACCCTTCGTGCGCGAGTCCGACTCGCACTTGGCCAGTTTTTTATAAATTTTGGGATTAAGCACATTTCTTACAGTGCTGGCTGTTAGGTCTGCATTATTTTCCCTGGCCCTTAACGCATATTACACATAACTATTCAAATTTTGCGTTCACAAGTTATCTAAATAAGATTAGAGTTTTGATAAACCACTACTGAATTAATTTCGGCTTACTAATGATAAATTAATTAATTATATATCTCATTATGTATTTGCTATGACCAGAAGTGCCTAGACGTTATATTATAATGTTATTGATCCGACGATGTTTTAATCGCTTACTTAACGCTCGTGAAAATAAATATGAATCACTTACTTCCTCTTCAATGTAATCTGTTATTAAATAAAAGAAAACGGTCCCCTAAACGGTTAGGAGCAATTACTTTTATTGCGAAAGTAGAAGTCCTTAGAGTCCTTTGCTTGAAACAGGTTCAGTTATTCCAATAAAAGAAATTGGTATCCCAAAAAACGGTTTAGCGGAAAATTGTCGGACTCGATGTACTCCAGTTAGGCCTTTCGTGGACAATAAGCCTGACTACGCTACTCTTACTAAACTATGTAATATTATATTAATAATATTTAAGACAACGTAAATATTATTTGATACCGAATCGAAATTGGGATCTTAAATCGCCAATTCGCAGAGAGAAAGCGTGGTGATCAATGCTCGTGCCTTCTCTATATGGGAAGAGGCCTGTGCCCAGCAGTGGGACGTTTATAGGCTGGATTATTATTATTCTTAATTTTTAATTCTTTATTGCACACAAATACATTTCATTTAATATACATATATTCATTAAAGTTTATGTACAGAGGCGAGCTTAACTTTATTATTTATTTTTTATCGGACCGACGTTTTATAGTGTTATAAAATTTAGATAGTTTACTTTGCTTTTTTAATCATTCATTAAAATAACACAATCAACATGCTAAATAAAAATTAACTAACCAATTTGTTCGTAATATTCCACAATTTAAAAACCTTTTTTAAACTTTCATTCTGTTAATTATAAACAAATATACCTTACACGAAAATTGTTTATATTGGCAAATACACCAATGTCAATTGAGACTTCGCTTATAATATAAGTCTGGTGTACCTATTATAAACGTGTCTCGTGGTTCTCAAGTTGACATGTGACGTAAGTCAATAATTTTCAAATTGAAAGGGTCTTCAATCGAGCAAGGCTTAGGAAATCCACACTCACTTAAGTATACCCGTGAAGAATGTAGGAATGTCGTCACAGCCAAGGGTTGACACATCCAATGACACCATTAATATGTACCTATATGCAAACACATATCGATTATTTTACTTGAAATAGGTCATATCTAATACGGCTGGTTAGGCGCCGTGTTACAGACGGACAGAAAACTTTTTAGGTAAGGAATAAAACTGACGATCCGCCGGTCATTTAATATTAACAAAACATGTAGAGCCTGATAAAACAAACGGCCATAACAATAATTTTAACAAGGGTTTAATAAAGGTATATTTTTTTTGAAATGCTAATAAATCACAAAAAATACCTGACAAAGTTCTTTGATTACCACTCGATGCTTCTTACGTTAATACGAATGATTTATACGTGTACAAGCATTGTAAAGCTTTATGTAGATCTAGTTACCAAGCAAAATTCAAATTGCTTCACTTGTTGAGCGACTCGTGGAATGGGAGGGTAGAGATTGGGGCTGTATATGAAGGTAGGCATTATCTACTTATATACGTATAGCGTAAGACTGAAGCGTGCCTATTACTCCTTAGGGTAAGATGGATGGAAGTACATGTATTTTAACGGGCCCATCGTCTTCTGTTAATACAGACCACTCCTAATTAGATCGTGGCTGCAGAATAATAACTCGGAATGGTTAGTTTGTTGTAGGAAACAGTCTTGTTTTTTTTTTCGTGTAATCTCACATTACGAACATGGAGATTAAGAAATATTAATAATATTTTTTTATTTCTATGTTTTTAAGGGTAATTATAAATATAACGGTCAATAATATCCGTAATTAAACAATCATCTTTTATGAAAAATAATTACGATCGATAAGTCTCAGAAAAAATAATCACAACTAGAAATAGCTTTCTCATAAAGTTATCGGAAAGATTAATATAATTGTGCCTCCTGTTATCTTCAAAATGATACTGATATTACATCAGCGATGACACCGTACTTAATAAGACTAGTGCGTTTCTTATAAATTAAAGCTGGCAAATTGGATAGGCGATAAAGAATCATTGTAAACACCAAAAAAATTCGTGAAAAAAAAACATTAAATTCAAATCATGTTTGAACACAAATAATGAATTCCGAGAATGCAAAAACCCGAAACAAAATACTAAAGTTCAGCTTATGCAATTATGAAGGTCATAGGTATATTGTCACCTGTGGCTTAAATAAATAATGATTTTAATTACACTATCTGTTCCCAAACAACAAACGATGCTAAATTCCGCGAACACGTAATTATTCACCAATCGATAGGTACTGTTTAAAATCACAAAATCAACGAGCTTTGATAAAAGGTAAATACGTTTTAAAATAAACTCACTAAAAAGCTATATAACTTCGTAAAAGGTATAAACGTCGGGTGGTATCGGGTTTATCGTTGGCTATAAACAGTCATTTACAAGTATATTGTGGTCTGAGAGAAAGCATATAGTGGTCGGGGTGGCATTCGAGGCAACGTAAAATTAAATGTTTATTGATTTTGGGACATGGTTCCGAACGAAATTGCGGAGCTACGGAGAGGTCCTGGGCCCGAGGCATCGCCCCGCCCGGCCCCTGTCTCCTCTCGACTTAATCGATTCGAGTTAATACGAACAAATCAAATGACTATCAATTTAGTAAAGCGATTCGATTATTTAAAACAACAGTTTAATTTTATATTTTTTAAATAATGTTGATGAACATATTGAACATGCTAGAAAAAGGTATACAAGATGAAACGCCGACATCAAAAAACCTCAGGAAAAGCCTTGGCAGAAGAGAAGAATGGTATTGTAATTTTGTTATATTACCGAAACTCCCTTAGGTATGTATCTTCTATACATTTTATAAAACAAAATCTCCCGCCGCGGTCGTCTGTCTGTCTGAATGTATAAAACTCAATTATTGCTGAATGGATTTTCATGCGGACCAATAGATGGAGTGGGTCAAAAGAAAGATTTGTGTATTTTTGTTTGTTAAAATTCTTTGGAATAGGGTTATTACTGCAGAAGTTTAAATAATCCTTGGAATTGTGGCAAAACAAGAGTGGAATTGTCTCCTTCACATAGGTCTACAAAAATAACACAAAAAATGTCTAAAATGGCAACATTTAATAAAGTAATTAACAAGCTGTATAGACGGTTAAAATATAAATCTTTAATCGTTAGTTACCCCGAGCATTGCAAGTACGATACAATCGACCATCCAAAGTAAATAAATAATTAGTCTGTGAAGTGATCTCAACAAACAAAGCTTATACCAGAACTCTAAACGGACGAACAGTAGTAGCTTTTGTAGCTCAAAAATACCCAACACCAGGATGGGACCAGATTTCATACAAATCCTGGCAACGTCGTTTCAAATTTGCAATTTCGCTTGAATATATTCCGCCTCCATTTTTCATTCTAGCGAGAAAACTGACGCTTACTGAATGCAACAGGCTGATGCAACACTAGTTGACATTACCACCGAAAAACAAAATACGCAAACAATGCTGTGCTACCTATGAAAACAAGGGGCGGCTCGCAAGTACACTCTTGCGGTTGAGTAAGCGGGACAGCGCTATGCGTAGTGTAGTGCGCCGTCCCGTTTACTCAATCTTAACAGTCTTGCTTTAAGAGCTCATAGTAAGGCCCCAGTTTATTTATACAAAAAATACTTTTATTATTTAAAGAACAATAATTCTAAGTGGCTATAAAGTTTTACGTATTTAATGTACAAAGTTTCAATGACTAAAGTAATTCATGTTACAAAGTGAATTACATCTCAACAAAAACAATTCTTGTAAAAGGAGGCTAAGTTTCCGTAGCGTAAGGAAGTGAAGTCTATATAATTAATTCATATTGTATCCATTAAAAGCGTTTATTCAGAACAAGCTTTTACCCGCGGCTTTGCCTACGTGGTCAGATATCGCAGCAAAAAATAGCCGATTTCCTTTTTTAGGATCCAAGCCTTCCCCATACTAAGTTTCAACAAAATTGGGCAGCGGTTTAGCGTTGAAAGTGTAGCAGACAGACAGACAGAGTTACTTTTGAATTTATAATATTAGAATGGTGAGGTGAAAGTTTAGATAATAAGGTAAGCAGTAAATGTAAGATCTGTACCGAAGAATAGACAGGAACTCGTTCGGAATTTAGTTGTAACCCAGGGTAGGTGTATAATATATTAGATTCCTCGCTTGAATAAAACAATACAAGGAAAAGGTGAGCTATGTTTTAAAAGTAACGCGATTCGGCTATTTTTTCGGTTGACATTTTCTGTGTAAAGATAAACTATAGGTAATGGATTTATTTCATGTTTTTTGTTTGTTAAAACTATTCGTGTAAGCTGTTTACTTCAAAGCATAAAATCCGGAAACCAAAAATGGTAAAATAAATTCATTATGCGTAACTGGATTTCGGGGTAAAAACCCAATTTCACCGGACTACAACAATATCATATAAAGCTACTATTTAATTGGATATTAAACGTGATGAGGTAGCGCGAGGTATCTTAATAAAGCAATTACCTGTTTGTTAATTGAATTTTGCGCACATGTATTAACAAAATATGTGTAGAAGATGAGTTACTATTCAAAAAATGATTTTGGACCTTAATAAAAATGAAAAAACACGACTTAAAGTATTTTTTTGTACACTTTTTGAACTTAGTTGGACCAGTTCATGATATCAGTTTTCGTTATGGATGTGGTAACAGATAGCATATTTTTATTGATACAATACGAATCGTTAAAAATGTTCAAGCAACTTTAACTGTGTTAGGGTGCGTCCACATCTGACGAACAAGCATTACACGAGCAGCTTGCGTGCATGCCGCGAACGCACTAGTGTCAATTACGCCGTCTGACAGACGTGCGCGCGCCGCTCGGGAGCATTCCGCGAGTGGTTCGCGAACGGCTCGCGAGCATCTCGCGAGCTGCTCGTGTAATGCTCGTTCGTCAGATGTGGACGATCCCTAGTTGTAACAGCGTAACTGTCCATTGAATATTTGTTGTTTAGATTATTTTATTTCGAGCTAGAATAGTAAAAGTATCATATATCAATAGGCATAAAAAAGGCTTAGTCAAATACAAACAGTTGCTGCTATCTATGAAATCCGTTTTGGTACCAATATATACTCCTAGCCAGTTCATATTTGAAAACTATATGAATTGGGTTATTGTTCAAATATTGTGTAACTTTCAGTGTTTTTTGAGCTTCAATTATATTGGTCTGATTAAATGTTAACACAAGCGTGGACCGGCTAAAACGTGTTTTGAAACGATGAATTTTTCATTAATTTAAAACAACAAAATCAAGAGTCACCACGAATTAAAAAAAAAACAGGCTTGTGAAAATAAAATGAACGTAAAAAAAGTTAAAAGTAAAAATATATTGTAAGGTGTGAAAAACAATTCACTTAGTGTTTGCAACAAACTCCTCTCGTCGGGTATCATAACATTTACTTTTCAGTTTAGCTTTCAAACATTTGCACTGAAGTCAATTTTTATTCCTGTTTTACTGCTACTTCTATAACGGTTTATAAGTGTTAATTACTTAAAAAATGCTTTTTGGAATCTCGACGATAGAGTAGTTAGCTTCATACTTGAGACATATATCCTTACTTCCTTACTTCCTACTAATATTATAAATGCGAAAGTTTGTTTGGATGTTTGTTACTCTTTCACGCAAAAACTACTGAATGGATTTTAATGAAACTTTACAATAATGTAGCTTATACATCGGAATAACACATAGGCTATAATTTATAAAGATAGTGTATGAATTGTCATTCACGCGGGTGAAACCGCGGGACACAGCTAGTATATTATAAATGTGAAAGTTTGTTTGGATGTTTGTTACTCTTTCACGCAAAAACTACTAAATGGATTTTAATGAAACTTTACAATAATGTACCTTATACATCGGAATAACACATAGGCTATAATTTATAAAGATATTGTGTGAATTGTCATTCGCGCGGGTGAAACCGCGGGGCACAGCTAGTATAATATAAAGGCCGGATGTAGAGTGGGTACAAAATCCTTGCCGCTTGCTGTAAGTCTTTTCATGTAACACTCAGTGTGTTGGTCCTTAGCAAATAAATTTAACCAGCTGCTGCCTATTGGAGCCTCGCAAGTGTATAAACTACAAAACCAATTAAACCCCGTTTCCTCCTTTTATTCTGTGAATACTTGAGCAAACACGGCCACCTAGTCGTAACCACGGGCTTACAGTAGGACCTCTGTACGTGCAGCGTACTTCGTTAACTGGTTGGTTTAAAAAAACAGTTATTTTTTTATTAAGATTCGTATTTTCATTTCACAACGTACCGAACAAAATTAACAGGGCAGACGTGGAATTTTCGGACGATTTTTATTTTTTTGTACTTTCATAATTTATACTTCAGGTATTTAATTAAGCATTAAAAATGTTTTCCCTGATAACAAAACCATGAACACCGTTGGAACCCACGTTTATACACCAATGTAAATTGGTTTCTATCTTCCATAGAACGAAATGTGCTGAACGACGTCATTTCAATAGATATGTCCAATATTCATGCTATGTAAATTATACGTTTTTTTTACAAAAAATATTACTATATTGTTAAAGCTGGATAATGGTGGTTCTGCTCAAAGCATTTTTGTATGCCATACCCGTCAATACAAAAGAACCGTAAAAATATAAAATATATTGGGATTTTCCCGGGTCTAGTCACGTACCGACGCATTTGGTCACGGGGTGGATATACAATAATACCGTACGTAATACTCCGACAATATTAATAAAACTTCATTGAATACGTAAAAAAAGTTGTCGACTTACGCAAGGTTAGTTTTGGAAAAAGCTTCTGAACATTTCAACAAAACAACCGTGTTATGTAATCAACACTTTTACGGTTTTTGGTTACGAGTTATAATTTTACAGTTGTTCTGACTTTCGAGACTTTTTTTTTAAATCTTTTCCACCAAATCTACTAAGCATGTATCGAAAGCCGAACTTTTGAACAAAGGTTATGGTTATGACGCAAGCATCCTAAGGCTTTTAGAAAATTTCTACTAAAAGGAAAAAGGAAGGACGACGTTGCGTGGAAGTGTCGGTATCTTTTTAGATCCTTGAAAATTGGTAATGCCTAAATATACGCATCGATATTTTTGGATATCTACGTAATCAGAGGATGATGACAAAATAAATTATGAATTGTATTAATGAACAATTGCACTAATGTTGGAAATATGGAAGCTGTGAGAATGGATGTTAATTTCTCTACCAAGTAACGTGAGTGAAACCGTGATATTCAGCTAGTTATATTATATAAAGGCGTGGCACAGATGCTCTCGATACCATCGTTCGCTTCGTATTATAAGTCACTTTCATGTGAGATTTATGTACAGATGGGCTTATCACCATTCATCGTACCCACATCAGATTTGCTCCCATTGACATGACTTTGGCTTTGTAAAACATATTACATAAAGGTACTATATGTAACTGTCATTATAAAAGTTTAACTGTAAGAGCGATTTCACACTATCCTACAATGTCGGTATCGGATACTGATACGATATCGGGGGAAAGTAAAATATATGAATTATAACGCCCTCCGCAGAGAAGAACAGTTCTGAGTGCAAATTCTCCCTTTGCGAGGTTTTGTAGGGTTGCGAATGGTTGCAGTGATCGGATCGACCTCCATTTTGACGGTTTGACTAAATTGAAAGCCAGTTTTTATAAGTATCTCCCCGAAAACTGAGTCTCATAGCCCTGCATTATCTCACTGGGTGGGTGAATAAGGCTACACTTTTCCAATTCTTCTTGTTGTCACCTACTGTTATTTAATTCATTTATCTGCTAAGTTTTCCGTGCAACTTTGATTTTTTCTTTTTTGTAAGTTACGAGAACGTTTTGTGTGCATGCAGAGTCTATAAGTGATTGTTACAGTTTATTCTGATTTGTTGCCGGTGTTTATGTGTTTGTACTAGTGTATACAATTGTTGGTGAACCAAATAAAATAAAATGAATCATGTCACATTGTCTGATACCATATCGGATATCGGATTCGTAAGTGTCATACATTTTACTTGCCCCGGTATCGTATCGGATAATGTGAAAACGCTCTTAGCAATAAAAAATATTGGTTATGTAAAATGAAGGCTTTACTTTGGGACTTATATTAATAGAGTATTATTGAAGGGAATAAACCTGGAGAGTATTACAGGGCCAGCTGAACCATGTCTTTAGCTAACGATGCCGAAACGTAGATTGGGCATTAAAATAATAGAGATGCGAAACGTGCCACAAATGTAAGTCTAAGGAAACGCTTGCGGCTGCTCTACCGTACCATAAATTTACAATGAATCAGGAATTTTATAAAACTTCAATACAATTTTTTAAGTTTCGAACCTCAGTAAGAATAAATTTTATTTGAAACATTTAACCACGCAAATATATTAACTAAACTACGCAATACATTTATTTAACAAAAGCTTGTAAAAAGATTACTTTTTACTGCTATGTTTTCGCAGACTTAGAATCATGAAAGGCAAGAAGTCATATCTTATAACACAAGTAAAAGAAAAAGTCCTTTAGGTGATTTGTGATTTCAAAATGGAAAAGATATTATAAGTATATGGGTACTTAATCTATTCGACTTGTGACACAAACTCTTTCGCGTCAACTTAATATATTAAAGGACTCGTATTGAGTCTGAACTTAGACTATAGATAACTATAGACCGATAGTATCGCTAGTTTTCCTTCGTGCCAAGCGAGAGCACTTTTTGTCTGTATGTAGTATTCGTTTACTGATTTAAAGTTATTTTTCGCGCAACGACAGACTTATATGCGAAAACATCGATTGTTTCGACATTGTTAGGATAATATTAGGGTTTTAGATGGTTTTATTAAAACGGCGCGCTCCGTCTTGATACAAAATTTACGATAAAACTAGTTCATACTAGTGCTCACGGTTCATACACTGATAGGCTCACTCTTTAGTTTCTTATCTATACTCTGAGAGTCTGAAACTAGTCGGGCGACCTCAAAAATGCGTGTGGTGAACTGTCAAATAAATTTCTAAATATAACTGGTAATCAGGTGCTCTATTTATTGTGCGGTATTCAGTGTAATCTAGTAAGACTTGAAGCCAACGTACCTTGGAAAATCCTTGAGCTAGAAATCTAATAAAAACTACGTAGATTTGAAATATAATTGCATTGACGATTAGTAATCTCGTTTCTCTTTATAAAAAAACCGAAGATTTTTTATTTTTAATAAAATCTGACTTGGCTTCCTTTAACATCAACAAGTAAGTTCTTAGTACAGCCTGAGGAGAAACCCACTAATGTTTTAATACTTTCCCCTCAGTTAGGCGCTTATTTATTTTGCCTTTCTTGTCTTGTCCTAAAATAACTTTACCAGTTTTCTTTGACGCGAAGAACCCTTTGGTCCGTCTAATATTTTTATTTGCACGAGAAACTTTTTTTAGGGCAGTCACGTCAGTGTATCAAATGGGTATATTGCTTAAAATTACACTATTACAATAAAGAGTAGCCATTTTTTTGTTTACAAAACGTAAATATTTTTGTATAGGTCAGATTTTTACTATTAATGCATTTGCTTGGTTTTTTAAACAGAATAATTAATAATAGTAAGCTAAAATTGTTGTTGGTGATTTTATCTAATAAAAACATAAATGTTAAAAACGAGCCAAGGTAACTAACAAAGGAGGCCAAAGGTATTGCCGATAAAAGAGTTGAAATCCAAGGCACCAAGTTCAATCAAACTTTCTTAAACTATAACTAGCTCAAAAGGTTTCCCAACTGGGAAAATTTAAGTTCAAATCTAAATATTTACAAATTAATATTACAAGTCCTAATGTAGGTAGATTAACTGATTGAAACTACTACTCATGTCATTTGATAGAAAGGAGTGTAACCTTTTTTATAATTAAGAGTATTTATGAGTGTGTACGCGTTATCATGTTTTAGTGATGGATATCTGAAAACTGTCTTCAAATATTAAAATTATACACACTGGCAGTGCGTAGCCTGCTTCTTCGTAACTTGTGACGTCATCGGAAAATTTTGAAAATCGTTTACGGATTATTATTAACTGTCGTCAAATTGTAACCTGCTATTACGGACATGTTTGTTACCATTGTGATTGCGCATCAGACTCGGTCAGGTTAGGTTCAAAGCTCGGTCAGCTGACGGGGGCTTAGATCGCTCGCTTCGCTTAGTTCGGTCACTAGCCTTATCACCCCCTACGGTTAGTTCACTAACCTTATTTATAGGAATTTTAATTAGTAATTATTATTATTTTATTAATTAGCAATTAATATTATTGGCCTTAATATTTTTTGGTTTTAATTTATGAAATCTAATAGATAATAACTTTTTTATTAGTTCTTTTTTTTGCAGTTACATAATTCCATATTTTTTAGTGTTTAGGTGGGAGACAGATAAAAAAATATCAAAATCTCTATATTTTTTAAACAAATATCCGCCCACGCCGTAACATCGCACAAGTGGGTAATAGATTTGTATGTCTGGTATATCCCCTTTCAATGTTTGTTTTATAAGTATTTTTGATAACTGCTATTTATAACTTACCTACTGATAATATCTACTTACTTACTTAATACTACTTATTTGTTAAGAAATAATATAATTGAGGACAATTTTGTACTTCGACTTGCACAAAAGATTTCTCTGTTTATATATTCAGTTATACCTATTTTTTAAATAAATTTTATGTTTATATTACTCAAGAAAATGCTTGACTCTAAAGAACCGCTTTTAGAAAAAAAGGTCCATAAAGTTGTTTCCAGAGAGAGATACAGAAATAAACTATCCTAAACACATTAATGTATATGACTTGTAATGGTACCTGTGAACTCAAGCGAATGTTGTCAAAGATTCGATATCCATTGTCGGAATACTAATAACTTTGATGGGTCCAGCGAAGGGCTCTCGGGTGACGTGGGTCATTGTATACAGAAGTTTGTAAGCTTTGATGATGCCGCGTATGTAGCCTAAGTTTCTATATACTTACTACACAGGAAAACAGCTCCAATATCTTCTTAGAACTTATCGGACCGACGTTTTACTAAAATAAATTCAAACATTACATTGGCATTTTTGTTACAATGAATGGACTTTACTTTTTACAGTAAGCTACGAATGTGCACTATGTATAATTGTTTACGTCGATGCGGTTACGAGCAATTAAATCCACGGAATAAACACCATTAAGAAAAACCAACAATTGATTTAAAACAATAAACTGTTAATCAGTTTGCGGTTTCTTAAGAACTCGAGCAATCAAAACTTGTCGAGGTGGTTTGCAATTAGACTAGACAGCAAAATACAGGGAAAATAAAATGTTTTAACGAAATAGTGAGTTTTGTTTGCATATTCTTAAGTCTTAATCGACGGGCCTGTTGGTCTAGTGGTTAGTGACCCTGACTGCTATACCAGAGGTCGTGGGTTCGATTTCCCACCCAGGACAAATGTTTGTGTGATGAGCACGATCATTTGTTCTGGTTGTCTGGGTGTAATTTATCTATAATATGTATGTATTTAGAAATATATAAGTATGTTTATCAGTTGTCTGGTTACCATAACACAAGCTCTGCTTAGCTTGGGATCAGATAACCGTGTGTGAGTTGTCCCGGAATATTATTATTTATTATTATTATTAATACCTTAGTTTGACCAGTCCTAATACATTTTGTTATTAAACAGAACTTTAAAATTAAGTAGGTATGCATATCATGTGAAGTGCATGTATGATTTTTTTTAATACTTCGCCTAAAATTATGTTAATCGATTTACTCTATCCGTCAACTACCTTTACAAATACAACGACACAATATTCCAGGAAATATCTAAAAAGTCTTTCAGCTAGAAAATGATCGTTAAATACTAATTAAAAAAGACAAGCGACCCACATTATTCGTACAGAAGGAACTTTCGTGAGTCCACGACAACTCAAGACGACTCGTAACAAAAAGACGTACAATATATATATATATATGCTGTTCGAAACGTATGTTAGAGTTTGGTACTGTTTAATTAGCGATCCAGTTTTCAATACGTATACATCCGAGATTGGAAAATCATGTCGGAATGTTCTTTGAGTTCGCGAATGATTCGACTACAATGAAACCTACAGTTATTACTACATTTGCTACATACCATTGCTAATCCCCAACAATGTATTTCGAAGAACATTGAAATGGTATTGCCAAAGTGAAATGTATTATTATGTCCTTTGAGTAACGTCTTCATTTTCATCAATCTTAACGTTCACTGAGCTTTGTTATGTCTTTCGATCAGACAAAATTAAAAGGTAACAGGTTTGTGAAACATAAAACGCTTATTATAAAATAGTAAAATATTAACAATTCGTAAATCGATGCCCTAAATACCGGAGTGTTTACAGAATTTCCAGATACCCCAATATCGTTAATAAATATGTACGATGCTTCACTCAGTTTACATCATGTTATAACTAAAATATCGGGTAGGTATTAAGGATAGCAGTGGAATTCTGTTGTACATAGCTCTTGACATTGTTTGGTATTAATTAGGATTGGTACCTAGAACAATTTACAGTTCGAGTTATTTCATTTTCCAACAAATCTAAACCATAATAAGCAGCTGGGGCGGCTTTACTCTTAACTAACAAAATTGTGGTTGAAAATAATAATAATTTTAAATTCGGTCTAGGATAATAAAAATCGTAATTAACGACGTAAAAGATATTAAAAAATCTTATATTAAGTACCATTTCGTTTTGTACGTATTTAAGATAATTCGCTAGAGTATATTTTTTAATGTAACCAGAACTTCATTACACAGAAGCAATTCCCTTGCAGCTTCGTTGCGGAAACTCTACATAATTTCACCGCACTGATTTGATTTTAAGAAGTTGTTAAAAGTAGTTTAACTGCAAAATACCAGATGAAGCTCTCCGCTACCTATTTTGGTACTTAACAGTCGAAACTGAAGAGATTTTCGTCCTTTTCTTAATGTCTTTAGGAGTTGATTTCTTAAGAACACTTAAATACGTGTTAATTCATTTCAAACAGAAGGATTGTTCACAATAAATTACCTCGCTTTTTACCCAAGGGGTAGCTTTTTAAGAAACAATCAGACAAGTTTTTAATTATTTTAAAACCATTCGAAATACCTAAGTTCATGCCCTTTATTTCTCCACGTGTACGCGTGTGTTTGAATAACGACTTTGAAGTTTTTATAATGAATTCTATATTTTTAAGAATCATTTTATTTGACTTTTGTTTTTTTTTATAAGTTACATACTGAGCTTATATGGCACATTTTTCATGCAATGCAGCCTTATGACGCATTAAACTTTATACTTTAATTACTCTGTTCTCATGACCAGTTCCTGCCTTCTCCACCATGAGACCAGCTCGATGTCATTATTACAGTACATTGACACCTAATTCACGGTCATAATTATGTAAGCCTAATTTCAGCACGATCGCACTCCGACAAATGATTCTAATGCGCATGACTTATGACTCGACCTAAAAATCTGTCTTTAACAGTCATTTTTCCTTTTTCAGTATTACTTTTCATAATACTCTTTAGTTAAAATAATTCTATGAATAATATTATACAAACACATAAAATGTAAAGTACGCTTACCAGTATAAAGGCACAATATATTATTTGAATACATTAAATAGCCCTCAAATACGTATTTAAGAACCCCATTATATAATATAATGTCGATTTTCGTAAATCCCAATATAATGATCCAATTTAAATAAACGTTTCTTCATTGATACACATCTCTGTACTTTGAGGTGAGGTAGATCAAAGATTTTGGGTTATAAACCTGCTTGATAAGTTAATTAAAATCATGTTAGCAGTAAGTTTAAGAAGTCGTTTGTAAATTTGAAATATATAGTGCCTGATTCACAAACATTACAAGAGACTAAAGTGTCCGTATGTAATCACACTACTAAGTATAAATGCGTGATGATTCGCGTTGAACTACATCTATCTAGGTCAACTACTACATATTCAATGCTTTGATAATTTCCACGAAACACAGATGATGAAAACGGGTACTAATGGATGGGAGACTATTTGTACACATACCTCGGACTGCACACGATCCCGACAGTCATACTTTGATCTTTGACAATGTTTAAGTAATTAGAATTCCAACAACCAGTCTTACCACGAAATACTGTGTTACCCAACGAAATGGGTAGTGAAGGTCAGATAACATTCGTTCCAAGTAAAATACAGTATTCAGCGGAATTTGTTAACGAGTTTAAGCCCACGGCATAGCTTGGGAAATTACTAAGCAAAGAAAACAAAAATCTGTGTCTGTTAGTAATATTTCTCTCTCTGAAAATACGTGTTTTTTTTATTCTTTCCACTTTTCAGATCCAATTTCAATTAAACCTTAAATTTAGCCTAGAAAGCTGAGGTCGGGCTTTACAGGTGTTGAATTTCATCGTCTTAAAAAGCTATGAGTAAATTTTCATTTAAAACCAAACCTTTCACAAGTTTCAAATATAAACCAAATACTGTAGGTAATGAAAACACCCCTTGGATTTAGCAGCTGCAAGATTGGTATAATAGTACTCAAACATGTTCTAACTAATAATACCAAAAAACTAGTTTCCTGCAATTTATTTTGCCGTAATACTGCATAATGGCCTTTCTATTCTTTAGTAATGAAGACGAGTTATCATGTCACAGTTGACACAAAATAAGTTTCAAATTTCATTGACATTGATCACCGTCTAAATATAACACAGATTTTACAATAGCCAAGGAAGTTATATTACTCTTATCTCTTATTAATGAGTTCCGGAACTTTGATTATTTCTCAATCTCTCAAAGTTTTTGATAAGCAATTGATAAGATACTCATGATATAGCGTCTATCTGTCATTCTGTTACGCTTTGACTTCACGACTAAACCGCTGAACTGATTTTGATGCAGCTTAGTATGCAAAGCTTGGATCTCCAGAAAGGACAACGGATAAAAATATCCTATTTACAAAATTAATGTGACACATATTTTTATAACACGTGTATGTTATTTCCATATTTAAAAACATCAATTACGAAACAAAAACAAAGTTACAAAATATTTTTTACTAACTCAAACGGCAACAAAGGTGACAAAAATCAGTGTCAAACAGAATGTGTTGATTTTGTTATCGGTTCGTTCGCTTTTCATCAGCTTTGAAATTTAATTATTAACTCGCTAGCAGAGTTGCAACGTTCACATAACCAAATCACGTAGGAACAAGAGTTTTATAAACTATTTATATTTCTGCAATTGTATTTTTTTATTAACCTTTCGCACAATTCTTTTAATACTAGTGATTTGAATGCATTCTTACACTTTAAAAGAAAATTTATTTTATTACAGTTATTGTGATCATTTTAAACATTATTTACATGAGGAGCATATTATTATGAGGTTTAATAAATGGTTTTTATTTTCCATAAAATAGTTCAGACAAACATTATTTCTGGATAAGTTAAAGTTACCATCGGGTTCTATGCAACTATGTTTACAATTAATCAGAAACCTGTATATCTAAAGCCTGTAAAACTAACTGTAAAAAATCACTCGTTTCTCTCAGAGAAACCAATCAACCGGACCGCAGCCGTACCCAGAAATAGGCAGGTTTAATTCAAACATGATATGACACATTTTCTAGCCGTTTTAAACACAGAAAATTTATTTAGAATTTTTTTATAAAACATTGGTGGGTGAAATCAATTTTTATAATATAAAAATAAAGTAAACTAGGACAATAAAAACCGTAATGAAAGCGATTTCTTTCTAAGGAAAGCCACAAGAAGCGAGGCTTGAACAGACTAAACAATTTGCACAAAGTCACTTGGCCTCGGACCCGGAAACAGGTTATTAATAGCATATGATCCAAGCTGTTTTAAGATCTCATACCTACAGCTGTGACGTCAATATTCTCCAACACAATTTTATTAGTTATCTTTACCTTAATATATTTAAAAAAAAATTATGGTATAGGTAAAAATTTGTTGCAGACCGACTTGATAATTATGTAAGTAGGTTGCACGTCGTTATACGTCAGTCACAATAAATTGAAGTCGTATGCTCTCACACTAACTGACGTTTAGTTGATTATATCAGTATGAAATAAACTATATTTAATCTTCAAACCTAAAAACACCACTAGAAGGTAGTAATATTGAAACGTGATCCAAAATGTGAATAGGTAATGATGCGCCCTACTGATACTATTGAGTTACAATTTACAATAATTCGATAAGGAACAATGTTGGTATAATATTTGATATGTTTTCCTTAGACACGAGGAAAATGTAAAAACCTATAACTTAATAGTCTTTGTCTTTACCTTGAGCTTTAGAAGTAAATAAAATTACATTGTAATTTTGTTTTATAAAAAAGAAACTACAAAATATGAGAGCGAAAAGAAGCCTTTCACGAATGTTAATCTAAAGAACTTAATTACTAAAAAAGCTTCTATCTATATCTATAACAAAAAAAACGAATGGAATTAATAAAATTGTTTGCATTTATTATTATAGGGGCGTCGGGTTCCGAACCGGAAAGCAGCGGCTTGGCATCCTCGATCGGGAAGAAAATCTCTTCCGGGATGTCGGGGATAATCTCAAAGATAAAGAACGGGCCGCAGCCGCAGCCTCTGCCGCTGGAGAACAACCCCATCTGCCAGTACTTCGAGGTGGGCAAGGAGAGCAGCACCGCCGGCCCCGGCCTCATCTGGCGCGTCCATGACGCTTACCGGAAGAGCGACGGCAAGGTCAGTAACAACATCTCTTTTATGCCCGGTTCCGGAAAAGTCAGTACACAAACTTTACAGCTCTTCAATGCCCGGTACCTATATTGAACAAACGATTTGTTTAGTTGACTTGTGTCTTGTGTTTTTACCTTGTGGTAAAAAAAAAAAAAAATCAGCAATCCAAATGCAAAGTAATGCAAAATCACAGCAAAATGAAGCAACATTCTACAGTCCGTAAGCACAACGAATCGTTTCTTGTATATAGGATGGTGTCTTATTTCTTCGTGGTACGAATCAGCTAAAATCAGCGTTTTTCTTCTGAAGGTAAGGATTTCAAGCAGATTAACACAGTTACAGCTACGTAAAAACGAAATTTTTCGTGAAATCGTTATTTATATTTAAAAATATGAGCGGAAGCTTAAAAGAAGTGAAGCAATATCGCCAGAGACGTTTAATAATTTAACCTATCATACTATACGTAGAAAAACTCATCTCATTTCAGGATCGTAAACTAAATTAATCGTCTATAACACGGGCTGACATAACCCAGCCAAATTCTTTTACCTCAATTTACTCAGTACCTAAGTCTCGAACATTACATGTACCGTGTTTGAAAAAAAGAACCCAGCTTTTATATCACAGAAAATATAAATATTAAACGAAGATGAAGTCATCAAATTCATGGAAACTTAAATAAAAAATAACATTAGTAAACGCAAAATGCTCGTTCCTTCTCAATATGGGAAGAGGCCTGTGCCCAGCAGTGGGACGTATATTTAATAAGCCGGTTTATTATTTAAACGCAAAATAAGTTATGACATCAATTAGACGACCTCCGTGGTCGAGTGGCGTACGCACCGGTTTTCAAGGTGTCACCAGCTCTGAGGTCCTGGGTTCGATCCCCGGACGGGTCAATGTAGAAAACCACTTTTCTACATTGTCCCGGGTCTGGGTGTATGTGTAACTTCGTTGTTTCTGAATTTTATAACACAAGTGCTTTAGCAACTTACTTTGGGTTCAGAGCAATGTATGTGATGTTGTCCGCATCTATTTATTTATAATTAAAATATAAAAATATGTTCACTCATTTTGAGCTGATTCCACCTGAAACAAATTAATATTATGGAAATCACAAAAGTACCGGATAAATAAATGATCGTGCCAAATTCATCGTTATGAGCCTTTATTTTATTACTTGAATCAATCGCACACAGGAAATTAAGATTAAATATGCAAATTAAAAACAAATATACATTCAAATGTGGCAGAAATGTGTAAACATAAAATGCGCGGTCAGGATTCTGTATGAACCGGAAATATGATGGATAATGACTAGCTTTTCGCGCGGTTTTATACGCGTGAGTAGTCTCCGTTCCCGATGTTTTTGTAGTTATTCTGCTATTATAATAGTTTTAGGTTCAGAAGTGGAATTTTATTACAAAAACATACAATCGACAAGAATCCTTTAGAATTTTAATCAACACAAATGTAACAATTAACCAAATACTGCCTAACTGCCTAACTTCAATAATTAAACAAAACAATTTGGAAAAATGGCTTAATGGCGACCAACACAGATTATGACAATATTTCCGTACTCAACGAGAGCTGACAAGCAAGAGAAGAACGTTTCCTCTTGACAGCCTCCTTTTATAGACTACCAAAAGTCAAAAGAAAAGCAGCTGGCGACATTGTCTCGAAACTCCTTACATCTGATGACATTGTCTTGAAACTCCTTACATTGTCTTGAAACTCCTTACAATAGATAAAATATCCTGAAAATTGGCCCAACCAATTCTTGAATTATAAATGGTGTTACTACCTCGACTTTGTTTTATTTAAGGAAAACAATAATAACAATATACAATAGTTTTGAGACGAAATTTTTAATACCAAAGTCCTTGATACTTCAAGAGATGTCCATTTTTTTAGACGTTATTATTACTCTAACTCAGTTGGACTAGGAAAAACTGTTGTAATACTACTGATTTATAGTATTACATTACAGCTTAAAAGATTCAAATGTTCAGCTAAAAGGGTTTCTGTACGGATGAGTGCAAATTATGTATTTTGTTTATTATTTGTTGTGTAAACTGAGGTAAGTCAACCTTCGGGTTTATTGACACCCACACACATATTACTGAACACAAAAAGCTATGAAAACGCAAATTTGTTATCGGCTAATGTCTAAAACTAAACTAAATTCGTGTTTTAAATTTTTTGAGTTATCGTTCGGACATATCAAATAGCAGGATATTCTAGTAATTCTAGTGATAAAAGTGTGCCCTGGCGATCCTCATCCATACTACAGGAAGCACGAGCTGGTATTATCAAAGTTTCCTTCATAATAGAACATTATTAAACTGATACTGTCTACTCATGTCGGAATTGTTTGAACTTTGTGTTTATGACACCTGCATGGAATGTACTAAGAGCGTTTATAAAACTAAACTAAACCGCCATTGTTTTGTTCGAATTTAACTTTTTAGTCACACTGTTAAAAATCTATTCTGTGTACATTTTCGTCCTGTCACCGCGAAACGTGTTTCATAAACCGATTAGTGTTTGAGGTGAATTTTAACTGAAATGTTTTTTACCAATTTATCTATGTTAACCTAAAAATACTTCGCAGTAACGGCTGGACGACAAACTTCATAAGCTTGATAAATGAAAGGACGGGCTCGCGGTGGGACGATCATTACTGTTATACTAAAAATCATATCAAGAACACGAAAGAAATATTTCTTATAAGGCTAATATTAATACACGGTCCCTGTCGGCTTTTCTTCGTTTACCTTTACCATTTTATGGCATGTTTTTTTTGTCTTTTTGAGGTTCGTTATGACCTTTCGGTATCTATAGAAAAAAGTAGTTTTCCAGACATTGCAAAATACAAAAAATGGCATGATGGTTTAAACAATGTACACTGACAATTTATTTACATAAATCGATCGTACTGAAATCAATCACAGAAACAAACAATCGAACAAACTCTCACCCTAAACGCATTTACAGCCTCTGTTCCGTAGATGGTAAAAAAAGATAATATACAAATTACTAACTAATTGGCTAAAACTCAAGCTCTGCTTTTCGGTCTACCAAGTCTTTCCACATAAAGTGTTTTTGATGCTTAACTTGCCTCTGTATTAAAGCAAACTGAAAACTAGTCTAAAAGTTTGTAAAAAGTTCGAAAACCACTCTCCATCTTATGTATTTAAATCCTCGGAGAGGCTTACAAGAGCATAAATGTGCTTGCACTTTTCAAATCCATTTGAAAAGTGCAAGTTTTGACTCTAATCCTTTGAGAGGAAAATGTCTAAAGCAAAAGAGTTTTCTAAAGGTTAAACTAAAGGACAAGGACTTGAGTAGTTGTATGCTTTATTCCGTTGAGTGCTAGCAATTCTATGGATGTTTTGTTGCGTTTGAGTCTCTGGCTTGCTTTTTGAGGGTACGTGATTTGTGGCAGTCATTGTACGGTTAAATTCAACAATTGCTTGCAACTGCCAGCGGTCACGATGACATTTACCGCAGCCTCCATCCCGACAAGATAGCGAACATTACAGGCGAATGCTTATTATATTTGTTATACTAAATAACCCTGAAGGTAAGGCTAATTTGGGAGCTGTCTGTTATTGTTATTCAGAAAGTGGTTCTTAGGTTTAAACCCATTTCAAAAGGAAGATCTCAATTCGACGTTATGTTTTCTTTTATGTTTGTTACGCGTTATCTCTGGATATTATGGATCGATTTCAAAAAAAATTTTTTTATCCGTATTCGGTCCGATATAAATTACATTAAATCGGTTCCTATTCACATTTGTGTAAACAATAATATTTCACTGACTGACTTTTGATCTCTTTAACATTTAAAAGAGCCTTAAAGATATTCATGCGGAACCCTACCTTCCCTTACCTTTTAAGGTATCGATTTACGAATTATAAGGTGGAGGCTTCGTACATTTTGATGTTTGTTTCCTGACATCAGAACCTGTCCCAGTTTATATTGAACGGTAAAGATGGTGCCTCGTACGAATGTTTTGCTTTTATGTGATATTATATTAATGGCAATCACGACATACACTTCTCATCAAAAAAATCGAAACACTTTCGTTTTTATTGTTTTTGTCCTAATTTTTTACAAAAGAGAATTAATTCCATGAAAAAAAAAACATTATTGTGTAGCTGGCAGTTTGGTCATTACAGTAAGAAGAAAAAAATCAAAATTCGAAATTAGAATTTCATTTGTTTATCCTATAAATGAAATTAATCACTGTTTTGAGACAAATGTGTATTTAGGGTTGGAGTACGTTTCTCGTTTAAAAACTAAAAATTAGCGCTTGTCTTTAAACTTTTTGTTTCTTATTTCATTTACTGTGACTTTGAGACGTCTGAAAAAACTTTTTTTTCTAAAACATATGGATACTTCGACCGCAGAAGCCGCCCAAGTGGTGGCATTGCTGGATTCTGGACTTAGTCAGCGTGTTGTGGCTGCAAGATTGCATCTAAGCTTATCATCTGTTCATAGAGTCTACAAACGCTATCGGGAGACTGGTTCGTTCACGCGCCGTTCAGGATCTGGCAGGAATCGGGTCACTTCTGAGCGAGATGATCGATTTATTGTAACAACTTCTTTACGAAATCGACGCCTTAACGCTTTTCAACTGCAGCAGCAGCTTCGCGTTGTACGAAGAGTAGCTGTAAGTGACTCTACAATAAGAAGAAGGTTGAAGGAACGCGGATTGGCACCGCATAAGCCAGCGAATGGGCCGAAATTAACTACAGACCATCGAAGAGCGCGCCTTAACTTTGCACGCGAGCACCTAACTTGGTCATACCTTCAGTGGAGCAAAGTACTGTTTTCTGATGAGTGTAAAATTATGCTGTATGGTAACGACGGAAGGAACAAGGTCTACAGAAGAGATGGAGAACGCTTTGCACAATGCTGCATTGAAGAAAAGGTCAGCTATGGTGGCGGTTCGTGGACGGTTTGGGGAGGAATCAGCGCCGACGGTAAGACAGAACTTGCCTTTGTGTCTGGGCCACGGCTGCCTGCACTAAACTCTCATCGGTACATCGAACAGTGTCTTGAACCTCATGTGATGCCCTATGCACATTTTATTGGCAACGACTTCATATTCATGCACGACAATGCTAGAGCTCACACCGCGGGCGTCGTACGAGATTATCTTACCGAAGTCGGTATCTCCATTATGGTATGGCCAGCAAGAAGCCCGGACATGAATCCCATTGAACATCTATGGGATGAATTAAAGAGACGAATTCGAGCAAGAGATCCAGCCCCAGAAACACTTAGCCAGCTGCAAAATGCAATCCAAGAGGAATGGGATAATATACCACAACATGTGATCGTGACTCTCATCCGATCGATGAAGAACCGTATGGAAGCAGTAATAAGAGCTCGCGGAGGGAATACAAGTTATTAAATAAACGTTTCTTACATTTTTTTTTCATTTACGCGTGTTGTTTTACCCATTTCCTTCATATTCCATACAGGGTAAAAATTACTCATTATACAAAATACGAAACCTATGAAGACTTAATTTGAATTTAGAACATTAACATTAGGATTTAAAAACCTCATACTACTCACTATTAAATGACATTTTACATTTATTCCTAAATATACACATTTTTCTGATAATCCTTATCAAATCATAAACTGCGAGGTGTTTCGATTTTTTTGATGAGAAGTGTATATTTATCTTTATGTAGAATTAATATATTATATTTGATTAAATTGTTTTTACATAATTGCACGATTTTACAAAGTAAACTTACATTACCTGTTCAGTTATATTATTACGTATACCGACGAAAAAACTTAATAATTTTCTATTGAAAAAGAAACCGGGAAGCAACATTTATTTAAATTGCTTTTTTTACATACCTTACTGTTTTTACTCGGAGGACAAAACCAACTACAAGAAAGTTGTTTTTATGTAGCTTTGTTTTCTGTTTTAAAAATAGATCAACAACAACCGGTAAATCAAGTCAAATGAGCAGATGACGAAAACCTATAATCACCTTTGTTAGGGACATCTACTTAAAGCATTTCCATTTGATAACTATTTTTATATTGTGTACTTTTATTTTTAAAAGACTTAAAAACACAATTTTCAATTCGTAGTTCTTCACTTTTAATGTATGTTCAAAGACGCCTGGAACGAATCGAAAAACTTTTAAAGATGTAACATAGTTCCTCATTGTTATGCTACTACGATGAGCTTTTATCATTCTGATATTCTAAAAACGAATCAGTGTAATTAAATAAAATCACATTTATAATCAATTACTATTTAATCATAACTAATGTGTTCCAAATCATTAAATCTTTAAGTACTAAATACCGATATTAGTTCGATTGAATGGAAAGCAATTATACTAATATCAGTATATTAATGCTTGTATTGATAATATTGACGTACTAAAGCTGCACTGAATGGCTTTGCAAACATTTCAAGCGAAACGTGGGCTCGCACTCAAATTTATTAAACAAAGCTTACTGTCGGTTTAAACCAAAAGAAAATATATATCCAAATAAATTGATAGTTTAATCTCTTAAATTGCATAAGTTTTATTTGTTTTATGTATATACTTGTTGATTATATTGAACGATAGTGTCCTTTTAAAGTTCTGTCATAGAATAAAAAAAGCCGTACCCAAATCTATTGAATTTTTTATCTCTGTATAGCCGGTATACCTGTACAAAAGCATTGCTCTATCAGACAGAGTTGAAAAATAAAAAAAGGTTTTTTTTTAAAGCTTTAGAGCTTACCTTTGTGCATAAATATTTTCAGAACAAAAATATTTGTTCCAGAATGCAAGGATAACAAATATCTACAAAAATATTGCTTTCGAACAAAATTTTAAAATAATCTTGTTGTTGATTTAATACTGGTTGTTTAACAGGTAGATAATAATTAAGGTTAAGTAAATAACGATAAATTTTATTCTACAAATGTTGCGACAGTTTTTTGAATTTTTCATACATGTTGACATACCAACATCAAAAATAAGGTGCGTACAAAAAATTGAAAAGGACTTTTTTTTGTACAGCCGTTGCTGCCTCACTGATGGGCAAAGGCCTACCCCAAGTTCTTTCAATAGTCCTGTCATCTAAGGCATACAGTATGATATTTGTATCATACTTTTAGTATACTTGTGTATTGTGTAACACATTATCTAGTCTAAGAAGCGTTTAACATAACTAATTCCATCACTGAGCTACGTAGAATCATCATAACCGACAGATTGAGATATAAATAATTTAGTGTATCTTAACACGGCCACACTGAGGTTCACGTTACACTCTCGCTCACGAAAGTACGTTCAACCTAAAAGCATTTACCAGTGCCATTTGCTTATATACTATGAATACCGGTAAATCGCAATAACTTTAGTAAAGAAAGATTTCTAAGCTCTTTTGGTCAGATAGAGCTTTACATTCTTTAAATTTGTCGGTATGTAACACAATATTTCTAATAAAAAAACCGACTTCAATTAAATTTATATGTGGGAGAGAGATGTCCTATCAACAACAAAAATAATTTAGAAAATCGATTCATTATTGCCGAAGTCGTGTAACAAACATAAAAACATACGAATTGAACCTCCTCTTTCAAAGTCAGTTAAAGAAAACATACAGTCGAGATAAGAACCTCATCGTTTTGGAATCGATTAAAAAACTTAGATACACGACCGACGTCGAGGGTCGAAGAAAACATTTAGTCTGACCGTTTGCCGCAACGTTAGAGATTGAACTACGAGAAAACATTCAACTTAATGAAAATAGATAAGTGAGACTTTAATGGCCCCGCAACTAAGTGTCGGGCTGGCGATGGAAAGGTCATGAGTTTGAAGTTAACTCGTTAAATACTGGTGTGAAAACACTTATCGGATTAGAAAATGAAAATCTTGCTGTACGTCGTACATACATACATATAATCACGCCTGTTTCCCGTAGGGGTGGGCAGAGACCACTTCTTTCCACTTGCTACGATCCTTACATACTTGTTTCGCTTCGTCCACTTTCATTATTCCCTTCATACATGCTCTTCGGTTTAGGGTACTCTTAACCTGGCCTTTTTTCAAGACGTCTCTGATTTGGTCTCGTACTATCATTTTTAGGGTTCCGTAGCCAAATGGCAAAAACGGAACCCTTATAGATTTGTCATGTCTGTCTGTCTGTCCGTCCGTATGTCACAGCCACTTTTTTCTAGACACTTCCAAATTGGTAAAAAGTGTGTGTGTCTCCCTCCTATAACTTCTAAAATAAGAGAATGATAAAACTAAAAATCTATATATATAATATCTAGTAAGTAGTTTTTTTTAATACGTCATAAATCGTAAACCGTAATTTACCTTTCATTCAATCAACTTAAATATACGGTACGGAACCCTTCGTGCGCGAGTCCAACTAGCATTTGTCCGGTTTTTGTTATAGATATTCTAAAGATATAACTTGTAGGTATAGTCATGGAAATGAGACGAATGATATGAATAGGTACACAATCAAAAATGTTTGCTGTGTACATTTTGTTTGTATTAACCTCTGCAAATACCTACGAAGCGGTCGCTTTAAGAAAAGCAGGTACCTAGTATTTCAAAAATATCAGTCCATACGTAGGAAAACGAGCTGAAACTACAGCATTTTATTGCTTGAAGTTGTCTGTATCCATTGTATATGTATATTAGATTCACCTCAGAGGATGTAGCCTAGATAGAGATAGGTTTATGTTTAGACCGGCCTTATCATAAAAATATATTTTATACTATTTTCACTTTACGATGTGACTGTATTTTACAGTGACTTTTTTTTTATTGTATGAAGTTCTTTATTTTTATTTTCATGCATGACTTTATTTCAATTGAATTTGAACTAGAGATCTGGCATAAATTTAACACGAAACAACTGTTTAAAATGTATTCAAATATAAATTTTTAGGTTTAATTTGACAATGGACATAAAAGATAAAATGTTATAAAGATTTTATTTAATGAAATTAAAGACCAGGTACCAAACACATACATAGAATGAATGCAAAGCGTGAATGCTAAAATTCCAATTACAAGACAACGTCATATCAGTCGTAGAGTACAAACTACGACTAGGTAGGTATAGGTAGGTACCTAACTTTGGCGCCCCGGAACTTTATAACCCCACAAATATTAATTCACACACAAAGTCAAACTAACTTTAAACTCTCGCATAAAATGTTGCAATATTACAGCAATTAATAAATAATGCTATATTATTATAATGATGTTACAATATAAACTTTATGTATAACTTATAAAACCATGACGTAAACAAAATGGTAGTAACTCTTTAAGAGAAACTTTACTGGGAAGATGACTGGGTGCGAAAAGACGTCAGGTATATAATAATATCTAGCTGCGCTGAGAATGCTTAGCGATCCCGCGGGTCCAGCAAAGGCGAGAACCCGCCGGGGTGTTTTTGGTCGGTGCAAGTCCGACATATCCCCACGTCGTGCCCTCGACGTGGGTCGAACTCATTAGATTTTCATGCCGTAAAAAAAAAAAAAAAAAAGGTATATAATAATAACCTATTGGACATTGGAATATTATTTCTTTCTCAAAATAACAAAACGATTTAGATAAAGCTAATCAAACTTTTGGAATAGGGGGTTAATATCGTCATACTTTCGCAATATATACGAATTTGCGACGTCAGGCGACATTTCAAATCAATCCATCAACGTGAGGTGATCGCTACGTGAAAAAAAAACAATATCTTTTTAATTAAGTATCTATCTATTTGAAGATTATGAAAAAAATACTTATACTCAGTTTTTTTAAGGTAAATAATATTATATATTTTAAAGTCTTTATAAAAAGGGTAAGATTATGTCTTTGTTTTTCCCTATATCGTTATGCCTTAACGCTGATGGAGGACCCAAATGCTTAAGAGGGAACTAAGCGCAAGCTAAAAGGAGAAGTGTCGCCGTGATGTAAAAAGTTTGCCTCAAAGGGGAAAGAAATTACCCACACCTGTGACGAACGAACGACGTTTTGGAAGGCGTATGTCGAAAAACTTCGGATATTATTACGCTGTAGATATCGTGTGCGTGTGTAGATTTACTAAAGATATGTGTATGTCTATTCAAACGGTGTGTTAAGGGCAGGTAAGGGTAAGGGCAATATTAGAAATTTGTAGTAGTATATATGTTTTTTTTTTGGTCTGTTTTTTTGGCCTATAATGTCCCACAGCCGGGCAAGTGCCAAGTGCCAGTCTTATTTCAAAAAAATACATAAACTTGTAAATACCAAGTAATTTTCGTTTTATACGGAAAGTTCGTTTAAAAAACTAAATATTTTGAAACTGTTCTTCTTTAAAACAACATTTATTTATTAATAAAAGCAAACACTGTTTCAACGGATGTATTACTTCAATTTCCCACGACAGCAATCACTTTGCGATTAATCAGGCAATTGCAGAATATTCCCAAACACAATGCGCTTTTCTCTCGAACTTTGTGATTTAAATTGTCAATACAAGTTGTATGTTTGTGAATTGAATCGTAATGAATTTTAACAAGTGCCAAGAGTCCCAGGAATTCGACGGTGGCCGTGAAACTTCATCGGAATCGTCCGACCTATGCCCGCTTTTATTTTCCATATTGAAAATATACTTCTTGGAAGCAAGAAATGAAATGGCCAGTCTTTTAATGATTGAGTTGCATTCGTCCATAAAAACTAATATTTTCATGGTCAAACTAACAAAGGAAAGGAAATATAGTTATACCTACGTTACTACGTATTAAAATGCTTTGTACATTTGCAGTTAGAAAAACCAAATTCTGGATCGGAATCCTTTTTAAAACCTAAGTGTGATAAAGTTTTAAATAAATAATTCTGCACAATGTTGTATTCAAATTTTGTAGATAAAGTATGCAGAAAAAGTACAAAAATCATAAATTTTGTTGATTCTAAATAAAACAAGTCATCATCGAAAACGAGTAAAATAAAAACTTACGTTTTATTTTAGAATTGCGCACTGAAAGCAAAAAAAAACTAATATCTACATAAAATTAAGTTTTATAAAAGTTTGGGACTGATTTTCATCAATGTCTAATAAAAATATTTTTAAATGCTATTGTAGTGAAAACACATCACACGCGTTACATATTTTTAACTTTGTAAGCTATTTTCTGTGTGACATAGTTCCACAAAAACGCTGCAGTCAACAGGTAGATCATTTCACAAATTGCAATGCACTTAAACACTTTTTTACTACCCGACACATTTTGCCGTTTTATACGCTTAGCAAGTACACGACGTAATTTTACGAGCGCCAAATCGCATAAAACATGCTAGAGGGAGGAATGGAAATAAGAGACGGTAGACTTATTTCGAGGGACTATAAACTTATATTAGGACTATAAACTTATATATAACCTACTTTAAAAACTGCCCGGAAATATCTACATGTGTATATCACCAGTCAAACGAGCCTTGGTTTCGAATAAAACAGCAAACTAAACAAGTAGCATTCCTATACCTTAAGAGAATAATCTAAGTCACGTCTCTTATTAAAAAGAAGGTTCATCCTCATACGTATCTACAGGTTCTTTATTACAGCAAATTGTTTAAGTGTGGTAGGTAGACAATATAGCACAATATATATCAAACAGATTTTGAGTTATAAAGCCTGCAACGTTTAAGAAAATATTCATTATTCCAAATATCTTCAAAGAGAGCTGTTTTAAAACAGATTAGCTTGTATCTTTTGTTTTCCATATAAATTAATTCGCGCGTTAACACAAACATGTAAGCCATCTTCATCAACTATTCGGCAAGTAATAGATATACCAAAGAATTAATATCTGGGGCAACCCTTACACCGCAAGCCGGTCAAATATTTCATGGAACTAATTAAAACTTACAGGATAAGGCCCGGCGGTTGATGGGCTTTGATCACAAGTTATGTCACTACTTCCAAATAATCTTAGGCTGCGAGTACACCGACTGCTCGAGCAGTTAGTCAGCGATCAACTATCACGGATGCGAGCTGTCATTTTTTCTTGCACGTCACGTGCGCATCACGCGTCTTGCTTTTTGTAAAAAGTCGAAACAAAAGCAGCTTATATGCTTCTAGCAGTCCGTATGCATGCAGCATTCTTTCTCAGCGAATCTCGTTTCTTTGCTTATTGTTGTAATTTACATATTTTATAACGATAATTTATTTATAAGCATGTTTAATTTTATTAGCGTTTATTAACGTTATGTAATGCAAATTAACAAGTAATTTGCATTTTATCAATTTGTGCCTGAGCCAGAAATTTTATTTTATGCCAGCCAGTTTCAAAAATATTTTGTAAAAAATACACAAGAGTCTGAGATCCTTCGAGTGCCTTCTCCGATAAAAGTGGGGTCATTTTCTATGAAATCTAGTCCTTTTCCTTTGAACATTATCTGTACATATCATTATTTATTGGTACCAGAATCAAGAGTCATGAGAACTAAATACGTTGTTCCAGGAAATTAGCTTTAGAAATATCCATGAAACTTGAGCTAAATCGATAGCTTGTGAACAGGGCCGTTTCACATCAAGTTGTGGTCCAGCCACTCTTTGTTTAGTGTAATTAATTGATTGCCTAAATTGATTAGAGCCTGGCTTCGGAGAAACTACGCTAACCATCACTTAAAGTTTCACTCATAAAATTATTATGGAGAAAATAGATCGTAGGTTACCTTGATAGTTCAAAACGTGTGGGTTAAATGTTAAAGTTCGGTTCTGCTTGAATATGATGCCTTGCCTGAAAACGGTTTTGTAGCTGGAGTTTGACCGCAAGACTGCTTGAAACGTGATCGAAAATAGCTCCAGCGTGGAGAAGCAATTTTGTTACAATAATATCGTGAGGTGCCTCACGTAGCCTGGCTTCGGAGAAACTACGCTAACCATCACTTAAAGTTTCACTCATAACATTATTATGAAGAAAATTGATCGTAGGTTACCTTGATAGTTCAAAACGTGTGGGTTAAATGTTAAAGTTCGGTTCTGCTTGAATATGATGCCTTGCCTGAAAACGGTTTTGTAGCTGGAGTTTGACCGCAAGACTGCTTGAAACGTGATCGAAAATAGCTCCAGCGTGGAGAAGCAATTTTGTTACAATGATATCGTGAGGCACCTCAAGTTTTAGTTATTCGAATACACATTGCGGAAGGATCGCGTCGTAGCCGTGCATTATCTAGCGCCGTGTGTTTGTAGCGACGGTAATTATTGTTTACCTTATGGCATTCAACTTAGTCTTTTACTTGTGTACCTTTGATATAAGTGTAACTAATTCATACGCTTGTTATATTGAATAGTCATACCTATTTTAAACAACATTGTTTGGCTCTTTTGTTGATTATTACTAAGAACATGTCTTTCATTCGGTTTTTCCGCGTTTACTTAAACTCAATTTTATCACATTGAGTTAACCACATCGCGCCATCTACCACATAATTTGCTATAAGTTAATTACACTAACTTCCAAACTCGAAAGTGATCAACACCTGCACCATTCACGGAAGTGCGGCACGGTTGTTGTGTACGCTCTCGGTGGCTCTTAATACTCCTGAACGTAACTAATTTCAGTCTTAGTTAGAGTTAGGTAACCTGTATCGGAAATTACAGTCGCAAGGAAATTACCTTGTAACCAGTTCAAGGACCTTAGACTCTAAATGCTAATGTCCGTAGACTTTCGATAAGGTTGCCTTCAATGATATGTTTATAAAAAATACATACTTCAATGATAAGTTTTTATGTTTGTACATAAAAAGACGGCCAATTGTCTTAGTTTCATATATTTCTATCACTTTTTGTCTCGCACATTCTATATTATCTGTTTCATATTTCATGAAACTCGGAACTTTAAACATCTAGCAGTATTGATATGTGCCGTCTGCATATTAAAACATCATTGATCGCCTCACTTTCATCGACCTTAGCCTTGCAACCTTGTAAAGTAAGCGACAGTAATTAAACTTCCGCTCTCATCTTTTGCGATAAAGTTAGATCGCCTAGAATTTATTAAAGCATGTCAGTATAAAGACAAAGTATAGTTCTGTTGCCTTTGACACCGTGTATTAATTGAAATAGCAATTAATGAAAATAAAAAAGAATGAAAATTAAAAATCTTTTTTCTATTTTGTGTCCTTGAATAAAAATATTGTAAAAACTGTAAAAGCATACGAAGATCTTCTTTTGTTAGGTACTTTTAACACTCAAAAATATATATAACGGATTTTAAAGAAACTTTAAATGAAACTACAGTATTTTAACGACATCAACTATAAACAACTATCATATGGTTTATAAAATTACATGCTTAAGGCTGGTTGTTGGGTAATAGACCTCAGTATGTAGATTGTAGAGGTTACTTCGAAAATCAGTTTAATGGCGTGAGATTTTATTTTTCTTCTAGGAAAAAGAAAATTAAAAAAACATTAAAATATGATAAATAAACTCCTTTTACACGATTAACATATTCCATGTGTGTTTTAAACGAAAGCGGGCACAAGTTAAGCAAAGTTGTAGACGTACTTAAACGGGACAGATTGTACAAGTTTCACGCCGGTTTAGTTATAACTCAATTGCTAGACGCCAAGCGTGTTATTGTGCTGTTATTTCTATCCGGTTTAGTATTTGAGTTTAAGCTTTATTTCTCATATATAAAGTACATTTTCACTTGCATGAGATTTTACAAAAATTATCTTTATATGTGAAATGAAGTCGTGTTAGTTACACCCTTTCGAACTCAAAACGGCTGGACTGATTTTCATGATCTTTGATCTCTTAGATTATTCTCCACCCCGAATAACATCGGTAACAGTTATAAATAAATATCGGTACGCAAATGAAATCGGTAGACAACTCTAATTTTATTTAAAAGTAGGCGTCCGATAACGAAGCATGCAGTTAGTTATTAAAAAAACATAACCCTTCTTGGCAGTTGGTAAAAATAATTCACAAAGAAATTGTCGAGTCAGTCATATTACAAAAATTAAAAAGATAGCCTAAAATGTACAAAACGAATGTAACTTCTTGAATGTTTTTATTCCTGCGCGTAAGTACAGACAGACATTTTAACAATGTTATTTTATTTTTATTTAATTCTATAAATATAATAATATTAGTGTATATTAAAACATGTAGATTTAATTGTTAAGTTAATGATCAAAGGTGTTATTTAGGCACATTCGCCCACGTATGTAACCCAAAATCTTCGGTCACCCGGGTAGGGGCGGGTCACCCGGATAAAGTGACCTAAGAATATTGGGTGCTTAAGATCTGATTTAATATTAATCAATAATTTAACAAAATGGTCTTTATTTATTCATAACCGTAAATAAATTTTCCTTTCAATTTATAGCTTTTTTGGAAGAGTTATAAATTAGCCGGAGCACAGGCTTTGAACACTTCACCAGCCTTTTGGCGTTTTCGCCAAAAGGCTGGTGAAGTATTCACCTTACCAAAACCTTAAGGCCTCCAGAACAATGTATACCTACCTTAAATACTCCTTTTACTTATTTTTGTAATAAAAACCGTCGTTTCAGCGGAACGGTTTTATCATCACATCGGCCCTTAATTTATCTTCAAACTACTTAATTAAACACGCATTTTAAAATTAACTATTATCACGGATCTACTAAAACTTTTAACGCAAAACCTACTGGCTTTACCGTAAGTAATAAATAAGACTCCGAAGAATCTCCTTCCTCCGAAAAATCTTTTTCATTCGCTGTGAATCGGACAATACGTACATCTTACCCTTCTAATGACGAATGTTTGGAACTAAATATAAAATGGGTTGGTTCTGGCCTATTGGAACAATAAGAATAGATATACAAATAGGTATATAAATATAATAAATAATAAATTCAATCTTATTCTTGATGAAAAGTCTACCATAATCAATCAAAAAAATCGGCACGAACGTTCTTGTATTCCGTACGTCCCGTACTTTATAACTTATTATTAAACTATTAAGATACAATTTTGATAAATATTATGAAGCTGTATGGCTAATATGGCATTATTCTCTTAAGGATACCAATGTACGAGTAACTTCATATCTTAGGTACTAAAAATAAATGTCTTGACATTTTAACTTGACGATTTGAATGGAATGTCATTATCATTAGATATCTACAGCAAACTGTAACAGTAACTTAAAAGGTACTTGAAAGTACCACCAAAGGAAGAGACAATTGTAGAACACTTTCCAAGAAGAAGAGGATGTGTAAAATAATGGGTACCTACATATGATCGCCAAAACGGAACCCACCAAAAGAGAAAAAAAACTGCGTTATATATGTTGTTCTAACTATGGAAGAAACACATGCTACATTTGATATAACTCCTCAATAAAAAAACAGTTTTGTTGAAGATGCCGAGAATATTTAATTACAGGTCTAAAATAATTTCACCGCCATTGATCGACACGCTAAGAAGACTGAGTAACTTAAGTAGTTAAAACCTAGTACCCGGCGGGTACATCTAGCCTTGACCTAATTTCGAGATAATAATTAAAATTCTTTACCAACATCGTAACTACAAGATTACAACTTGCTACTATTAGGAAGATAAAACTTCTTCAATTTTCCCGTTTCAAGAACACTGACATGATTAAAGGTAAGGCTACAGATGATAAGCATTGAAAAATATATTTTAGATTCTCAACCGATTAAGACTGTTACATATTATCCTACACGATATCGGTATCGGACTCCGATACAGTATCGGGGCAAGTAAATGTATGAAACATCTACCTGTATTTCTCTACATCCGATCCGATTTCGAATATAGGATTGTAATATTCATTCATTTTCTTTCCCCGATATAGTATCGGAGTCCGATACCGATATCGTGTCGGATAATATGAAAACAGTCTTAATTCAAATATTATTTCAATACGACCAGCTATCATTTTAAATCCTTTTCATTAAATACATACATTTCTAATTATTATACGAAATGTATGTATAAATAATACATACATTTCTTCGAATTATTAAAATTGGGTATGTAGTAATAAAGTAAATTAATTTCCGATGGCCTTTGTCTGTTACACTTGTTACAATTCTTTTCGTGGAATAATTAACAGAGGCATTTAATCGCAGCTCTTGCACATTTCATCAGTGAAATGCGAGCGGTATACATTCCACATTATTAAAATACAATATTTCAATATTCGGTCAATGTCAGTTCAAGTTTATATGGTGAATTAAATCGATATTTTCAATATCACGGTCACACCACACGTTGAAAGTCTGAATATTATTTTAATCAACGTGCGTTATTAATCAACCTGTTTTCTTTTATGCTGGTTGTGTTGTCAAATTATTAAATTCTATATATTTTGGATATAAATATGATTCCCAATTCTCGTGTCACGTCGTACAACTGAACGTGTGCATAAACTTGTAAAAGCTGTAATGAGAAAGGCAATTGAAGAAAAAAGTGAAGATCAAAGTTGAGTCTTATCGACCGCATCATCAGTATAATTTTAACCCGGCATAAATAAGCATCCTCTTTTTCGACCATTGTTCTCTCGACAAAGGGGTTCCAAAAGTTTTGATATTCTTTTTTTTAAGTGCTTAATTAATATGTACTTAATATCATCGGCAAGTTTTCCGTAAACAAATTTTTGCGTAACTTTGTATCGTGTTTTTTTTTAAAAGGATATAAATATGTTTCATTCCCAATAAAAAACTCCAATCTCCATTCAATTTCAAAAACTGAATAACATAATAACCCTACGTATTGTCCGATAGCTCAATTCATATCCAACTGAATGGGAGGATATTTTAAGCCCTAAAACAATGGGACGAGTTTTTTAGCCCTAAAACAATGGGACGAGTTTTTTAGCCCTATAACAATGCATCGGAGAAGTGCATCGGCCCCGAAACTCCACTGTTATAGATACTTCGATTATATCATAGAAATTCAGACTGAAAAGACTTTATTTATTTTAAAATAACGGAAAATTTGGTTCTTTCTTGGGCTGTACGTATTACCGTTAGTGAAACTTCCAAGAATACTTTAAACCATACTCTATTAGATTTATATACGTAATACACAGAGTGGTTTTAAATAACTTTCGTCCTACAAATATGTTTTATTCACGGTTCATAACTAGTAATCCGACAGCGCCTTATTACTGCTAAGGAAGAGTGAAAGGAAAAAGGAAATTTGTGCAGACACTTATCTCTTTGATGTACGAAAAAAATAAAAGCTTTGTTTATACATTCAATAAAATCATGAACATTTTGAGTAAGAAAAATATAGACAACATGTAACCATTGGCTGAAGAAAGGTCCTTTTAAGTAAGAAAAAGTATTTTTACATTCATAACTTTTTTGAAATTTCCTCTGTAATAAAAACAACATAGGTACTCGTGAGTCAAATCATGCATTAATACATTTTTTAAGGTATTTTAACTAAATATAAATCTGTAGTTCATAAAGCACTTTGCTCAAGCATTACACATGAATGAAGCGTCGGCTTCGGTGCAGCTTTACATTTTAATACCAGCTAAATCACTTCTTTGTTTGAATAGCCGAAGACTCGAGAATTTTAATGGTAAAGGAATTTCTCTTCTAAATGTGTAATTAAATCTTTTGTGTGAAAAGTTATTCGTTTCAGACTGACGTTAAAATTAAGTAAATTAAGGGACTTTTTAACTAACTATTGCAGTTTGAATACTACAAATAATGTATTAACCATACGTTAGATATTTAAAGTCTCTTCAATGTAACACTATAGCTGTTGAGAAATTTAGTACCGCTATGTCACGATTAAAATTTTCCTAATGTCAAAAATTGCGAAAATTTGTTAGGCAATAAGCGATCCCGATATTTTAGTCGTGAGTTCATTTCAGAAACTGTCTTCTGATGGTGATTAATACGGCACTCAATCAATCCGCGCTACACTTTTAATAACCTTTGCCATCAAAACAGTGTGTTCAAATCCTAATATTCGTTGAAAATTTATTAATATTACCTTATATTTGGATTGTTTACATTTCTATAGTTTAACTTGCTTGATGTTGCAATAATTTCATTTCGCATAATTTCTAGTTAATTCTAAACAAAATAATGTGACTCACAAATATAAACAAAACAGTTTTTTTTTCTGACCCATATTTTCGCACTGCTGGGCAAGGCTTCCTCCACAAATCTTACTATACACAACATTATCCGTCCACTCAAAAATTTTGGCTAAGATTATAATATTAATGGATATTTGTAAACCAACAAAAACTGACACTAACCATGATAATATATTTGTGTAACTTAAGAAGGATAGTAGATAATTTATAGAGGCGTCTTCTTAATAGTATACATTTTACTACTACAATGATAATATACTACATCCAAGCTTAATGAGACTTCACGAGTTAGGTTAGCGAGAGAGGTTCTGCTCCCTCGGGAGCGCACCTAATCAGTATGTTCGAAATTTATGTAAGTTACAAGCTACACTACAGTCGATGTAACTTGGCGACTCTGACAAGAGATACAAGATATCGCCGTCTCCTTTTCACCCACCGTTTATGTGTACTTGCGTCTCACTTTAACGGTCTTGTAGTTCTTTTTTCACTCGCCAAGTTACGCCAGTCGTACTGTACATAATGTATATTATGTTGCATGCGACGCTCTACCTACTTTATACACATGCTTACAATCTATTTAAATCTGACATTTGCTTCAAATTACATTTGTACTCTGCTCTCCGACATTATTTTCACTAATATGATGATAACACGAGTAGGAATTGGACTCTTTTTAAGCAGTTTTAGCGTTCGTAGATCATTCGTGTTTGCTTTTTGAGACTTTATTAAACTGTACATTCAAGGAGTTTGTCATGTGCAATTAGGCTCTGGAACTTAAAAAATGCGCCTCGTACACTACCTCATAGGTGGTGCGGAAATGTGTGCATATGATATGAAATATGACTATGATACATATATTCTTCAATCCTTGTCATCACGGTATTGAGACAATTTTGTAGATAATTGCATGATGTACAACTTTTGTCTGACCTATTTTTGCGTTAATACCTACCATTTATGAGAAAAATGAGAAAAGGTGATATTATTGACATTTGACCTTGTGTAACTTTTTTTGCACAAGTCGGATCTTTGGGGACTTTTGATATTTCATTTATAATGGTGTACTTGAGACCTTCACCAATTTTCAGCTCTATGCGAATTAATGCAAACTTACAAGGTTTTTTGTCTATTTTGACTGGACTAGTAGTACAATTATAACAAGTGTTGAAAGGCCTCAACATTAATTGTTCTATACCAAAAATACCTTAACATACCGACATATTTTTTGATATATAATGCTATTTACAAATATTTATCTTAAACAATGATTAACCTGTAGAGTCTTAACATAACGTCTGTAATTTGCTTTCTGGTTTAATAATTCTTTAGTAAACAGCGTTATTTGTTGGAACAGAAATAAGTGTGGTACCTATATACAATGTAATATACATACATACATATAGTCACGTCTCTTTCCCTTGTAGGGGTAGGCAGAGACCACTTCTTTCCACTTGCTACGATCCTTACACACTTGTTTCGCTTTGTCAACTTTCATTATTCCCTTCATACATGCTGTTCGGTTTATGGTACTCTTGACCTGGCCTTTTTTCATTCACAATATCTTTTACGTTGTACATTTATTTTTTCGTATTAACGCAACATCATAACACATTTTATCAATAAAATTTATTTCATATAGAATAATGTCGCCGAGAAAGTGTCATTCATATCTGCGACATTTACCAGAAAATAGTGGCTTAAGTAAATACTTGCAATTTTCTAATAATAGAAATGTTTTTAGAGTGCTTCTTCGCCGACACTTACAATGACATCCGAGAAAAGCCGGATCAAAGAATAAAGTTACTCTCTACGAGAGAGCCGGGTAAAATTATAGGAATGTAACCACAGAAAAGATAAGTAATAGTTTAAAAAAAAGATTTAGGTAACTAAAATTCAGGTGCTTTACTACTATCAGTTACAAATTGTAATTATTTACTATTTCATTATTTACTATTTACTATTTCAAGTCGTGGTGGCCTAGCGGTTCAATGACGGATTTGTATGCACTAGGTTGCAGGTTCGAACCCGGGCAAGTACCAATGTAACTTTTTAAAGTTATACATACTTTCTTAATTATTCTAAGACACTCCTGACTAACGGTGAAGGAAAACATCGTGAGGAAACCTGGATTCTAAAATTGGGATCTGAAATCGCCAGCTCGTGCCTTCTCTATATGGGAAGAGGCCTGTGCCCGGCCGTGGGACGTTTATAGGCTGGATTTATTATTATTTCATTTCGAATTGATGTTCACTTTAGATTTTGGTTACATGTCAGGTAATCTTCAATACTTAATATTTGTTTCAAATACATAATATTCAGTTGGTAGGTATAATCTGTACTCAGACAATAATATACACCGAAACCTCGTCACCAAGACAATCCTGAATCCTTTAGTAATAGGTTTACTAATCACGTCAAGCGTACGTACATAATCTATTTCGATATCACATAAGACTGTTGTATAAGATGGAGGATTAATTTGTAATTACCTATAGCTCGTGTTAATTACCACATCGGGATCAATGGAAAAATAATAACGGTGTATTTACAGATATAATACTGACTAACTGTTGCCCGCGGTTCCGCTTGTTTAGTGTCTATTATCGAGACAAAAAGTAGCCTATGTCCTTGCTCGGTATTCTAGCTTACGCCATATCAAGTCTCGTCAAAATCGGTGTACTGGTTTAGCCGTCAACGCGTAACAAACAAAATTACTATTGCAATTATAATGCAAGTGTAGATAATACCAGACTGAAACAGTCTCGCTCCAGGGCAAAGGCGTACAGAGATGGAACGAGCATTGTGCTCTTGCTCACTGCGGGATGGTTGAGATTAATTAGACTTAGGTTTCCTCACGAATTTCAGTGGTGTTTCAGAATGTCTAAAACATAGGTGTTACTGGGTCAGTCACACATAGCAGTGTATTTCAACATGTTACCGTATGCATTAAAATACTAATTATAGAGCCACTGGGTTACCACGTCAATGAGGAAGATGAGCATGTTTTTTTTATCATCTAGAAAAATCAAACTAAAAATTAGAAAAACAATGGTGAAAAAATTTTAGCGATATCTCAAAAACTCTATTTTTTACGAATTTTTAAAGTCGGGCATTCTTAAATTTAGTTTTGGTTCGCCCGATCAACGCGTGACGTCACAACGCCCGTCCTCCGCTCCCGTACATACGATTTCGTGCAGTATTTTTATGTTACTCGCATATTTTTCTAGATTTTGCTAAATATGGAAAAAAGACTAGCGTACAGTTACAGAATAGTCTTCTTTGTACGAAAACAACAGTTAGCACGCCAAAAAATATATCTTTACAAGCTTTTATTTAACATTCAATGTATACGTTTGTACCTACAGCTACGAGTGGAATATTGCAACTTAATTTTGAAACAGATATCTTTAACCGATTGAGCTGAAATTTTGTATATCTGTTAAGTTTGGATAACAATATAATTTGATAGTACTTTCGAGCTGATCTGATGATGGCGCCAGAAGGTGGCCAGAGGAACTCTCTAACTAAATGACGTAATCGCATCGCGTTTGGGCTTGTTTCATAAGTCTACACTACTACTGTGAGGTTAGCTAAATTTGAAGCTTGTGTTTAAAATTAATGTATATTAGAAACTGAAAACCGATTTGTGCCCGAAATGACAAAAAAAAAGTATGTGCTTGTGTACGTATGTGTACGTGTTGTAAATTAATGAAAAGGAAGAACAAGTCGTCATTGTTGCAAAGATCGTTTCAATGTCAAAAATAATGCTTAAACTTTATTTCTATCTATAGCGGCCCGTCCCGGCTTCGCACGAGTATTTAACAAACATTTTAAAATATATTAATTTTAATACACACACACACAAACACCTTTTTGAATGGGGTTCAAAAAAAGAGTAGGTACATTAAATTTCATTATAAAGAAAATTGGATTATTATTGTTTTTTTTTATTATTGTTTATGTATCTTTCTATTACATTTTATATTTTATTATTTCTTAACGTTTACTCACTTCCCGTATTCCAGTGACGTCTACATCGCATAGTTAGCCGAGCGGAGAGAGCGGCCACCATTAACCAAGCGACTTTTTTCTAATACTTACACTTTTGAACTCGTGTTATCTTTCAATTGTAATGTCCGAATTGAAAAATTCAAGTTATATAATGGTATTAAAGCAGTCTTGAATATAAAGCAAATTATTTTGATCAGGATTAATACCAAGGTCAAACACAAGGTACGCCATTTCCAGCGACGCAACTGCAATTTTTTTTAAATGAAAGAACACTTATTGTGTCATAAGTATAATAGTTAGACATATGCTGTCGCGACATTTTTTGTAGATAATGATGTGTTCTGTAAAATCGTAGTACATTATTTTGTTCTATCATCAATAGCGCGATGTAAAAAAAATTAAGGTATTTATTTGCACCTCGGGTTGCATTATTGGAGTTTTAGTAAGGATCCCTATTTTTATTTTAATATAATATAGGCTACTTCACTCAACGATAGTGTAGCTAATCAACGATGAAACATTTTTTTAAATCGGTATAATAATTTCGGAGCCTATTCAATGCAAACAAAGAAACAATCAATAAATCTTGCCTCTTTCTTATATTATCATAGATATCTTAACCTGAAGTGTGTTTGTAATTTCATATTAACAGCATTACACTAACTACAAATACGGTACATACTTACGTAAAAAAACATGTTTTATTTTTTTTGTTTGGCGTCTGCCTGTTCCGGGTAATCTCTGAAACGGCTGGACCGATTTTGACAGAACTTTCAGTCACAGATAGATAATGCAATAGGAAGTTTAAATTTCATTTATTTTAAAAGGGGATTTTGTAAAACATTGGGGCACATATACTACTGAATATTTAGCATTCCGCTGCTTTTCATGTTCTCGAACATGAGCAAAATGTTCAACATAAGAAATCTACCTATCTATACTGATATTATAAAGCTGAAGAGTATGTTTGTTTGATTGAACTTGCTAATCTTAGGAACTACTGATTCAGACTTTATAACACTACGCTGCACCCAATAGGGCGAAGCATCAACGGAAAATGTAACAAAAACGGAAAAATATCCCTATTTGTGAACTTCCGTTGCGTGCGCAGCGTAAACAGTTAAAGTTAGGCAAAAATCATGCGTGACGAAATTGTTCCTCTTTAAAAGTTCTAAAAAAAAGTCAGGGACGACATATGGCTATCTTTCAAGATTTACTTACTATAACCGTATTTTTATGGAAATCAAAGTTTTAAATTAATGAATTATTTGCGAAGACGTTTTATCAAAATAATATTAATCCTTATACAAATAAATGTGATATTAATCACAAGTATTTAATTGTGAACAAAATTGTCTTGGACATTACTTGATTTCAATCAACATCTTAGGAGGTATCATAATTTTAAAATAAGTACCGGCCGGCCCGAGCGCCCGTCGCCTGCGGTAGGGTGATGTGACGTCACGACAGATTCCGGCCGGCTCAAAAATTTATCGGGAGATACGAAATTGAAAAATTTATAAAAAAATAACTATTTGAGATATCGACATAATTTTTTCGCAGTTATTTTTTTATTCACCTATATTTTTCGTTAAGCCAATAAAAATGCGGTTTTTTTTTATTTACATCTTCCTCATTAGTGTTAGTTTTTTAGTAGTGGATGCTTAACTTCCCTCAGAGGAGTGTAATGGATATCCCTTAAGTAAACATTAAAGTCTTTGAGTACGGCAGTTAGTCGGTTGCATGTTCATATCAAACCATTTCTCACAAATTGACATTTGAACAACGAATTTACCATGTATTTGCCGATGGTAAACATGTTCAAATCTAATGGTTACTCAGTAATGCGCAGCGAGGCTAAGTGTTCGTTTCGTGGAATCATATTATTGTGAATTTATTTTCTGGAATCATAAAATTTTCCCGAAAACAACAACCCATTTAAAGGTAAATGTCATAACTAATAAGATTTAGAATAAAAGCAAGGTTAAGGCGAAGAGAACGACGTCGAAGGCTCTAGGATTGTCAAATTACTACTTTACTCGATTATCTCGATAAATCCCTCGTCTGATAGATGACACCTAGCAATTATTGATAATGTACCATCAACATATTCGAACATCGAATCTATTTTGGCCAACCTACTTGTAGATTAATTACTATATTATGCCGGCAGGATCCCCCACTTGAGTATCGGTTATGGCAAAAAGTAGCCTACGTCCTTTCTTGGGATACATGCTTACCCTATACAAAGTTTCATCAAAATCGGACGAGTGGTTTATGGCATAACTGACAGAAAGACAGACAGCGATACCTATACCTAAATGGGCAATCTTTGTTTTTATATAAACTGGTGGGTGGGTATAGATGACAGGGGTAGAATTCGATGTTACAGTAAAAATACTGCGTCATTAAATATTGGAGCGAAACGCCGCTGTCACTCTTATTTCCTTTTGATATAAGTACAAACCGGTCAAGAGCGTATTGGGCTACGCAGTGCAGGTTCAGCATGCCACTATAATATCGTAACAAATAAAATCGGAGGCTCACAATTTTCGTGATCTCCTGGTATATAGTTTTCAATGGAATCTGTACGAAATTTACTTTTTCTTTTATACACGTCTTGTAAAGCCAGTAGGCAAATTATCACAGGTAAGTATACCTGTGATAGTTTTCCATTAAACTTCATCATACAATGTTATGATCAAAGTTTGAAACTCAGGTCCTTCTATTTTATTTTTATTTTATTTTATTTTATTTTATTGGGACAACAAACAGCAGTATATTAAGGTTTACATTTCAAGTACTTAATTGCTAAAATAATAAAAATACTACCCACAACGCTATCCGCAGATTACAATACTGAATAGCTGTTAATAATGACGTATTGATGCTGCATAGATATAGGTGATACTTGCCAAACTTCTTGACCTCCAAGACGTATTTAGTCAAAGTCCAAACCAGAAGCTTGTTTCGGCCTTCAACTAAGGCATGGCTAATCCTAGGAGACACAAACTTGGACAGACAACGCCGACACTCAATACTATCAAATCAAGCGGTTTGACTTTTCTGACCTGTCTTTATTAAAACAATTTCTGGAATATGAACTTCAAAATTGGACTCCTATCTTTATAGCCGCATAAGGTTTAAAATAACTTAACAATAAAAGGATAACGGGAGGATGTGTTTTTTTTATAATTTTCCCGCCGTCCGCGTCAGATACAAATCAAATAAATCGCGAAAATTATATTGGGGATAGATTTTAGGATTTTGGAAACCAAGCAAGCACACAGACTAACAGATTGGCGGAATAAATAGACACGAAACTACAAGGGTCCCTTCGGAGTATGGAACCCTAATTAAACCATCCTTTCACTATTTGATTGACAATTTTTTGCCGTAAAAACACACCTTTGTAAAATCATTCAAGTTTAATGAGTGAAAAACGATATAACCGACGTCATATTCACATGTTGCTCTGTTATAACAAACACAGATTACGAAACCGAAACAGATCAGCCATGTTGTTTGCTTTGCGCGGCACGATAAAACTACAACCCGACCAAAGTCGTTCGTCAGTAAGTTTACATTTACTTAATGTCCGAAAGAAAGCAAAAGTAAATTATATTTTTGCGCAAAAAAAAGTCTTATTTAAATAAATAATTGTGAAAAATGTGGTCGCCGTGTTTGTGCAAGAAGCAAGGACTCTGTCTTCAGTAAAACTTTGTTCAGCTGTTTAAAGTTAGCTTTTTCTGTTCTAGCTAGGTATTGTGAGATTGAGTTATCCATCCAACTTTACAGAGACAGATCTTCGGGAGCAAGTTCAGAGAAATTACCAGAGAACGTATTAAGACGTTAAATTCTGTGATGTATGTCCGTTGCAGTGCGAGAGAGAGATAGAGATACACAAATAGGTAGTAGCAGCTCTCTTTAACATGAGAACTGAACCGGACGCTCTCACTGTAGATACTTTCATCAGTAAGTTTTTTTTTTACGAAGCTACCTGTTTTTCTAAAGTTGACAAAATAAATACGGAACTTAAAAGGAGGTGAAAGGCGAGTGAAAAGAAGTATTTTTAGAAACTATCGCTATTGCACGGCGTCCGTACTATATTTTTTTATCTACTTAATGCTGTTTCATTTTTATTTCTTGACGTAACGTTTAACTCGGTGTCGCAGTAATATCATTCGTTTTTATCTTTCGAGTTCACTTTTATTTAGTTAATTAAGGAGTCGAATTCCATGTAGTTTTTTTTATTTCTGCTGCTTGATATATAATCTCAACATACAACGTTTATCTCGTGTTTTTACTGCATAAATTCTTATTAAAAACTAAAAATGTATCTTCTTATAAATCTTTAAGCATTCATTACTTTAGCATGGATGGATGGGGATGTTGTGGTCCTAAGGCACCCCGCTGGTGCAGAGGGCCCCAACAAGTTTTCTCCAAGCCGGCCGGTCCCGCGCGATTCTTCGAGCGTCTTCCCATTTGAGTTCTTCCTTCCTGAGCTCCTTATCCACCGATCTCCTCCACGTGTGTACTGGCCGTCCGCGTCTTCGCCTACCCTCCGGTTGCCACTCAAAGGCGATTTCAGCAGCATTATCATCTTCCCTACGGAGAATGTGGCCAATCCACTTCCATTTCCGCTGGGCAATTTCTTGCAAAATTGGAGTTACTTTAGCATAGTTAATCAAAAATGCAACCTTTGCATAAATATTTTCCTTTTATCTCAAAATTTAATATTCGCTGAAGGAACTCTTTAATAATGGTTGCAAAAAACAAATTACTTTATGAACGAAAAGCCTATAGGTACATTAAGGTCAATATCATGTCAAGTTCAATATCGAAACCCATAAGAGCTTTCTACCGCCTGTTTACGTTACACGAATAATATCAAAGTGATTGCTTTTTAAAAGGTTATTCTATTTTATTTTTGGTTCGCTAATTGCCAGCGGTTTGATCAAAAATACCAATGCAGTCAATACCATGCAGTTAATTGAGATTGACGCAATGTGTTAATTACTTTGAGTAGGTAGAAACGAAAGCATAATGAAGCACACTCGACTTGAATGTTCTTAAGAATTCTAAATCTTTTACCGCTCGACTATGGAATTCACTAAGATAAATCGAGTTGGTGTATAATACCGAGGCTTACCGACATAAAGACTAAGAATTAACTTCAAAGATTACACTTTATTTCCCACGTGTAACTCTGAGTGACTTTCAAATACTAGATGGAGGTAAGTTAGGTTGAGAAGCCCGGATAGCGGTCGCTTAACTTAGATACTAAATCAAGTAAGGCCAGCTAACGAAACATCGAGGGAATAGCTTTGCTAGTACGCGTGTACACTTTACTCAGCGAGTAGTAAAGTTGGTCTTTTATTAACCTTCGACTAAAATAGAGGGTGGGAGTGTTAAAAGTAGAATGTGCCGATTTGTCGGTTAATTTGTTTGTAGCTCCTAAACAAATGGACCGATTGTGATGCGGTTTTTCTTTTTCGTGGAAACTGATGTTTATTTTATAAAACTGATGTGAATGAGTGACCAGATTGTTCTTAGCTAAACTTTTCAAATTTATTAAAAATGCAAGGATTTTTAAATTATATTTATTTAACCAGTTATGGAGGTATCTTGAGACCCATGTTAAGACAAGCATCGATTTATAAATGGTATTTTATTTATGTGAGATTTATGGAAGATGTCGACAGTGGTGAAATGCACAGCCGTTTCCGGTTATCCCATAAAATAAATCCTTGATGTTATAAAACTGCATGGACGACACGACTGTACTCATACTAGCCACTTGGAAGTTCCCATCCAGTAAAAAGATATAAGGTGAGGTCGTCGAAACTAGTTCGGGCATTCGAGTACATCCCTCGAATACAGTCATGTACACGGTTTTACACGTCCGCAATCTTTTGTTGAAAACTAAGTTTGTTTACAAATATATAGCAAAAGTTTATTTGGTATCTCCAAGTAGGAAACAATTTTTATAGTGATTGTACGAGTCATGCATACTATTGGCACTTGGCTGTAGTGTAAACGGCGTGAGACGGTAACGTAGTTGGCCGTCTTATTTCCTAAAGTTCCTGAGAATCTCCGCTGGGAGCGCGGTACATGTACATATAAAATGTTTGTGAATTACATACGATGGTTTAGGTCACTAAACATACTTCTGAAACAAGTATTGGTATAAAATATAAATAATATACCCTTTTCAATTTCTTGACTTTATTGTTGAATTTGTTTCAAATATTTACTTACACAAAAAATAGACGGCAAAGCGTATCGAAGACAATATAAAAAGAACTGATTTAAAGCATATAGCATATTTTGGTAAATTAATAAATTATTATTATTACTATATATATTACTAGCTGTACCCGGCATGCGTTGCAATGCATTTTTTTCTACCTAGCACCTGCCTACTACCTACCTACTACCACTTAGGGGTATGAAAAAAAAGATAGTAGTCGATTCTCAGACCTACTGAATATACATATAAATTTTCATAAAAATCGGTCAAGCCGTTGCGAAGGAGTATGGTAACTAACATTGTGACACGAGAATTTTATATATAAGATTATACAAAGTATTATTTAGATAAAATGACTCATAAAAAATAGAACTAGTTCTAAAATAGTGCATAAAAGTATAAGTATAAAGTATACATAAAGTAAGGCGATACAATTAACCTCAATCATATTGCCTAGTAACAAATGTTACAATAGGTAATTGCGAACTCATATTGCGATTCACCGTTCCAGCTTTCCCGACTGTCATTATAATACTTCGTCATTGACGAGTCGCTTCCGTGGAATAATACAGCGATTGAATGGTGGACGGAATGCCAGTGCTCGGCTCTCGGCTCTTGATGGCACTGTGCAGCGCTTTAAGTGGAAGTCCTTTCTCTCGTGATGTCATTTAGAACCAGTCAAACATCAAGTTTTATAAAATAAAATAAAAAAAAAATAATGCGGACAACATCACATACATTGCTCTGAACCCAAAGTAAGTTGCTAAAACACTTGTGTTATGGAATTCAGAAACAACGAAGGGACCACAGTTTTACAATTCAATTTTAGATTAATAACTGGTTTTAGAACTAATCTAATATGACTCTCACAGCTGCATGTAGGTACAAAAGAAATCCAAGAGCTAAATACAACTAGATTTATAAATAGGTAATGCATTTTAAAAATCCGCCAAAACCCGTAACTATAAAAAAGGAAATACGACATATTTTATGTAATTCAAAATTTATCTTTATTAACAATTGCGTGCTATTTATAGATAACACCTACCAGCTGGTAGATGTTGGTTTGTTTTTTTTTTCAACATTTACCGTCCTTTAATGTAAATCCTAAGATTTACCAAGTGAATGGTGGTAAATTATTAAAAATTTAAACATTAAATTTTTTGTAAATCTTAGGTTTTACTGGTAAATCTTAGGATTTACCTTAGTTCGGGCCTTTACAGTAACATATACACAAAACTTCCTAACTCAACGCTCCTATTATTATTAGTGAAAACTGTCTCAAATCCGTTGAGTGGTTTAGACGAAGTTAGCGGATAAACAGAAGGATGCGGAAAGCGGCAAGCAATTTTCAACTCTGTGCAGTTAAAGATAAAGAAGAGTTAGTAATTAACGTGATGTGTTCGTTAGTAAACCTTGTTAACATTGTAAAAGAATAAGGGTGATCGGTAATGTCAGGTTATCGGATTTTTTTTAGAACAGTCATTGTCACGTTTATTCTACAGCTACCCTTATAATGCACGAGTTGGTATATAAGGCCCCCTAGTGATGTCCGTAAATGTTTCACTCACATCATATTTGACCTTGGTTATGCCTTCATAACCAAGGTCAAATATGATGTGAGTGAATCATGATGATCATGATGTGAGTAATCAGTTCATATTTTTTTGTTACTGTTTCCCCTTGGAAACAGTAACAAAAAAATATGAACTGATTTATTTTCCACATCACTCATTTTTGTCCACAGCTGTGGCTTCTAATAAGATACTGGGACGTATTATGCCATCATAGTTCGATCAAGTTAAGGAGTAGGATTATCTTAATCCATCTGTCATGTCACTCTATTGCTATCTGTCACTGGCTGTCATAATACTTTGGCCCGGACTCCACCAAAGCGGAAACGAGCAGAGCGGAGCGGAGAAGTTTTTTATATAACCAATAGAAATTCGTTATTCAAACTTCGCTGTGTAGCTGGTTATTGACCGACTTAAAAAAAGGAGAAGGTGCTCAATTCGACTGTATTTTTTTATGTTTGTTACCACGGAACTTTTGACTAAGTTAACCTATATCTATAATCTAAAAAATAATCTATAACCTATATCTAAGAACGGTGTTAGCCGTTCTTATCTCCGAATAGAGAAACGCAACTAAAATGTCTATCTGTGGCGACTTAGCACCTTAAAGTGACAGAGACAACACGGCGACTTCAAACTGATTGACGTTTCAATTCGGCCCTATAGTGTAGTGCTAAAATTTTTACAAGTCTATTGATACATTTACAGTGAAAATGGGACGAGAGATCCGACACTTTTACATTTAGTGTAAATCCTTACAGATCCCCTTATCTTTAATCAGGATTAAGCCAGGGTCAAAAAACTTAACATTACATATTCTGAGCAAAGCACTTTGTGATGTAAAGGAACTGCGATCGCAACGTTATATTTTAAGAAATAAATGTATGTGGGTAGGTATTATGTAACTTTACTTTCGTTCGTACGTTCATTTACCTGTTCGTATGATAAATATTTTTTATATTATTTGCGTCACGGATTATTGAATAATGCCTATTCATGCGCGGTAATCGACTGAAATGGAGCGAATTTGTCAGAATCAGCGAAAATTATATTGGGGATAGATTTTAGGATTTTGGAAACCAAGCAAGCACACAGACTAACAGATTGGCGGAATAAATAGACACGAAACTACAAGGGTCCCTTCGGAGTATGGAACCCTAATTAAACCATCCTTTCACTATTTGATTGACAATTTTTTGCCGTAAAAACACACCTTTGTAAAATCATTCAAGTTTAATGAGTGAAAAACGATATAACCGACGTCATATTCACATGTTGCTCTGTTATAACAAACACAGATTACGAAACCGAAACAGATCAGCCATGTTGTTTGCTTTGCGCGGCACGATAAAACTACAACCCGACCAAAGTCGTTCGTCAGTAAGTTTACATTTACTTAATGTCCGAAAGAAAGCAAAAGTAAATTATATTTTTGCGCAAAAAAAAGTCTTATTTAAATAAATAATTGTGAAAAATGTGGTCGCCGTGTTTGTGCAAGAAGCAAGGACTCTGTCTTCAGTAAAACTTTGTTCAGCTGTTTAAAGTTAGCTTTTTCTGTTCTAGCTAGGTATTGTGAGATTGAGTTATCCATCCAACTTTACAGAGACAGATCTTCGGGAGCAAGTTCAGAGAAATTACCAGAGAACGTATTAAGACGTTAAATTCTGTGATGTATGTCCGTTGCAGTGCGAGAGAGAGATAGAGATACACAAATAGGTAGTAGCAGCTCTCTTTAACATGAGAACTGAACCGGACGCTCTCACTGTAGATACTTTCATCAGTAAGTTTTTTTTTTACGAAGCTACCTGTTTTTCTAAAGTTGACAAAATAAATACGGAACTTAAAAGGAGGTGAAAGGCGAGTGAAAAGAAGTATTTTTAGAAACTATCGCTATTGCACGGCGTCCGTACTATATTTTTTTATCTACTTAATGCTGTTTCATTTTTATTTCTTGACGTAACGTTTAACTCGGTGTCGCAGTAATATCATTCGTTTTTATCTTTCGAGTTCACTTTTATTTAGTTAATTAAGGAGTCGAATTCCATGTAGTTTTTTTTATTTCTGCTGCTTGATATATAATCTCAACATACAACGTTTATCTCGTGTTTTTACTGCATAAATTCTTATTAAAAACTAAAAATGTATCTTCTTATAAATCTTTAAGCATTCATTACTTTAGCATGGATGGATGGGGATGTTGTGGTCCTAAGGCACCCCGCTGGTGCAGAGGGCCCCAACAAGTTTTCTCCAAGCCGGCCGGTCCCGCGCGATTCTTCGAGCGTCTTCCCATTTGAGTTCTTCCTTCCTGAGCTCCTTATCCACCGATCTCCTCCACGTGTGTACTGGCCGTCCGCGTCTTCGCCTACCCTCCGGTTGCCACTCAAAGGCGATTTCAGCAGCATTATCATCTTCCCTACGGAGAATGTGGCCAATCCACTTCCATTTCCGCTGGGCAATTTCTTGCAAAATTGGAGTTACTTTAGCATAGTTAATCAAAAATGCAACCTTTGCATAAATATTTTCCTTTTATCTCAAAATTTAATATTCGCTGAAGGAACTCTTTAATAATGGTTGCAAAAAACAAATTACTTTATGAACGAAAAGCCTATAGGTACATTAAGGTCAATATCATGTCAAGTTCAATATCGAAACCCATAAGAGCTTTCTACCGCCTGTTTACGTTACACGAATAATATCAAAGTGATTGCTTTTTAAAAGGTTATTCTATTTTATTTTTGGTTCGCTAATTGCCAGCGGTTTGATCAAAAATACCAATGCAGTCAATACCATGCAGTTAATTGAGATTGACGCAATGTGTTAATTACTTTGAGTAGGTAGAAACGAAAGCATAATGAAGCACACTCGACTTGAATGTTCTTAAGAATTCTAAATCTTTTACCGCTCGACTATGGAATTCACTAAGATAAATCGAGTTGGTGTATAATACCGAGGCTTACCGACATAAAGACTAAGAATTAACTTCAAAGATTACACTTTATTTCCCACGTGTAACTCTGAGTGACTTTCAAATACTAGATGGAGGTAAGTTAGGTTGAGAAGCCCGGATAGCGGTCGCTTAACTTAGATACTAAATCAAGTAAGGCCAGCTAACGAAACATCGAGGGAATAGCTTTGCTAGTACGCGTGTACACTTTACTCAGCGAGTAGTAAAGTTGGTCTTTTATTAACCTTCGACTAAAATAGAGGGTGGAAGTGTTAAAAGTAGAATGTGCCGATTTGTCGGTTAATTTGTTTGTAGCTCCTAAACAAATGGACCGATTGTGATGCGGTTTTTCTTTTTCGTGGAAACTGATGTTTATTTTATAAAACTGATGTGAATGAGTGACCAGATTGTTCTTAGCTAAACTTTTCAAATTTATTAAAAATGCAAGGATTTTTAAATTATATTTATTTAACCAGTTATGGAGGTATCTTGAGACCCATGTTAAGACAAGCATCGATTTATAAATGGTATTTTATTTATGTGAGATTTATGGAAGATGTCGACAGTGGTGAAATGCACAGCCGTTTCCGGTTATCCCATAAAATAAATCCTTGATGTTATAAAACTGCATGGACGACACGACTGTACTCATACTAGCCACTTGGAAGTTCCCATCCAGTAAAAAGATATAAGGTGAGGTCGTCGAAACTAGTTCGGGCATTCGAGTACATCCCTCGAATACAGTCATGTACACGGTTTTACACGTCCGCAATCTTTTGTTGAAAACTAAGTTTGTTTACAAATATATAGCAAAAGTTTATTTGGTATCTCCAAGTAGGAAACAATTTTTATAGTGATTGTACGAGTCATGCATACTATTGGCACTTGGCTGTAGTGTAAACGGCGTGAGACGGTAACGTAGTTGGCCGTCTTATTTCCTAAAGTTCCTGAGAATCTCCGCTGGGAGCGCGGTACATGTACATATAAAATGTTTGTGAATTACATACGATGGTTTAGGTCACTAAACATACTTCTGAAACAAGTATTGGTATAAAATATAAATAATATACCCTTTTCAATTTCTTGACTTTATTGTTGAATTTGTTTCAAATATTTACTTACACAAAAAATAGACGGCAAAGCGTATCGAAGACAATATAAAAAGAACTGATTTAAAGCATATAGCATATTTTGGTAAATTAATAAATTATTATTATTACTATATATATTACTAGCTGTACCCGGCATGCGTTGCAATGCATTTTTTTCTACCTAGCACCTGCCTACTACCTACCTACTACCACTTAGGGGTATGAAAAAAAAGATAGTAGTCGATTCTCAGACCTACTGAATATACATATAAATTTTCATAAAAATCGGTCAAGCCGTTGCGAAGGAGTATGGTAACTAACATTGTGACACGAGAATTTTATATATAAGATTATACAAAGTATTATTTAGATAAAATGACTCATAAAAAATAGAACTAGTTCTAAAATAGTGCATAAAAGTATAAGTATAAAGTATACATAAAGTAAGGCGATACAATTAACCTCAATCATATTGCCTAGTAACAAATGTTACAATAGGTAATTGCGAACTCATATTGCGATTCACCGTTCCAGCTTTCCCGACTGTCATTATAATACTTCGTCATTGACGAGTCGCTTCCGTGGAATAATACAGCGATTGAATGGTGGACGGAATGCCAGTGCTCGGCTCTCGGCTCTTGATGGCACTGTGCAGCGCTTTAAGTGGAAGTCCTTTCTCTCGTGATGTCATTTAGAACCAGTCAAACATCAAGTTTTATAAAATAAAATAAAAAAAAAATAATGCGGACAACATCACATACATTGCTCTGAACCCAAAGTAAGTTGCTAAAACACTTGTGTTATGGAATTCAGAAACAACGAAGGGACCACAGTTTTACAATTCAATTTTAGATTAATAACTGGTTTTAGAACTAATCTAATATGACTCTCACAGCTGCATGTAGGTACAAAAGAAATCCAAGAGCTAAATACAACTAGATTTATAAATAGGTAATGCATTTTAAAAATCCGCCAAAACCCGTAACTATAAAAAAGGAAATACGACATATTTTATGTAATTCAAAATTTATCTTTATTAACAATTGCGTGCTATTTATAGATAACACCTACCAGCTGGTAGATGTTGGTTTGTTTTTTTTTTCAACATTTACCGTCCTTTAATGTAAATCCTAAGATTTACCAAGTGAATGGTGGTAAATTATTAAAAATTTAAACATTAAATTTTTTGTAAATCTTAGGTTTTACTGGTAAATCTTAGGATTTACCTTAGTTCGGGCCTTTACAGTAACATATACACAAAACTTCCTAACTCAACGCTCCTATTATTATTAGTGAAAACTGTCTCAAATCCGTTGAGTGGTTTAGACGAAGTTAGCGGATAAACAGAAGGATGCGGAAAGCGGCAAGCAATTTTCAACTCTGTGCAGTTAAAGATAAAGAAGAGTTAGTAATTAACGTGATGTGTTCGTTAGTAAACCTTGTTAACATTGTAAAAGAATAAGGGTGATCGGTAATGTCAGGTTATCGGATTTTTTTTAGAACAGTCATTGTCACGTTTATTCTACAGCTACCCTTATAATGCACGAGTTGGTATATAAGGCCCCCTAGTGATGTCCGTAAATGTTTCACTCACATCATATTTGACCTTGGTTATGCCTTCATAACCAAGGTCAAATATGATGTGAGTGAATCATGATGATCATGATGTGAGTAATCAGTTCATATTTTTTTGTTACTGTTTCCCCTTGGAAACAGTAACAAAAAAATATGAACTGATTTATTTTCCACATCACTCATTTTTGTCCACAGCTGTGGCTTCTAATAAGATACTGGGACGTATTATGCCATCATAGTTCGATCAAGTTAAGGAGTAGGATTATCTTAATCCATCTGTCATGTCACTCTATTGCTATCTGTCACTGGCTGTCATAATACTTTGGCCCGGACTCCACCAAAGCGGAAACGAGCAGAGCGGAGCGGAGAAGTTTTTTATATAACCAATAGAAATTCGTTATTCAAACTTCGCTGTGTAGCTGGTTATTGACCGACTTAAAAAAAGGAGAAGGTGCTCAATTCGACTGTATTTTTTTATGTTTGTTACCACGGAACTTTTGACTAAGTTAACCTATATCTATAATCTAAAAAATAATCTATAACCTATATCTAAGAACGGTGTTAGCCGTTCTTATCTCCGAATAGAGAAACGCAACTAAAATGTCTATCTGTGGCGACTTAGCACCTTAAAGTGACAGAGACAACACGGCGACTTCAAACTGATTGACGTTTCAATTCGGCCCTATAGTGTAGTGCTAAAATTTTTACAAGTCTATTGATACATTTACAGTGAAAATGGGACGAGAGATCCGACACTTTTACATTTAGTGTAAATCCTTACAGATCCCCTTATCTTTAATCAGGATTAAGCCAGGGTCAAAAAACTTAACATTACATATTCTGAGCAAAGCACTTTGTGATGTAAAGGAACTGCGATCGCAACGTTATATTTTAAGAAATAAATGTATGTGGGTAGGTATTATGTAACTTTACTTTCGTTCGTACGTTCATTTACCTGTTCGTATGATAAATATTTTTTATATTATTTGCGTCACGGATTATTGAATAATGCCTATTCATGCGCGGTAATCGACTGAAATGGAGCGAATTTGTCAGAATCAGTACTTTATTGAAATGCTTTGTTTTCTTTTTATTTATCGTATAAACTGTTATTTCCTGATAATATCATCATCATCTCCCGAGCCTTTTCCCAACTACGTTGGGGTCGGCCACCAGTCTTACCGGATTCAACTGAATACCGTATTTTACATGGAGCGACTGCCTATCTGATCTCCAGAACCCATTTTACTGGGTATTAACAACCAGATTGATGTCAGAATTGACAACCAGTGTTTCTGATAATATCGTATCTAGGAAAAAGTACTACAATTTTTTTTTCTCTGGCTTAAGCAACCAGTACCGATAAGTTTGAGTGCCAGGATTAAAATTCTCAGAATGTAATTCCACATGCGTTGGTGCTTGTTTTTTTACTTGAATCTTGATAGATAGACATATACATAAGGTACCTTTTATTTCCAACATTAATAAGTAATATCTAAGATCTTAAAAAAAAAACCTTAAATGTATTACCCTAATCGTTTGCAGGACTCTTTATAATTATTGGCCCTTTCTAAGTGCAACGGGTTTTTACTTACTCTAAATTATTTTCAGGTAGCTACAACTTATGTGACAACATTTAGATCTAAATAGACGACTTACATGAAATCCGAAATATGGTAGTATCCTGACCTAATTACCTGTAATATAATCAGGGCGATGTGTAATTTGTATGATTATTACTAAGTGCAGGACAAAGCCTAAGCCTAATAATAATCATACCGTCATAATAATCATATCCGTTTGCGGTTTCAATTCCCATTCGTAGTAAATGAGCGTGCGGTACGGTAAGGTAAGCGCCCCCTTGTGCAAATTCAGGAAACTATCAATCGCAGTATCTAGTTTGTATGCAAAACAGTTCAGGGTTCAGGTCAAATATTTCCTTTTATTTTTCAGAAAGCTGTATTTAAAACATTATGTTGGCATATGGTTGGTTTTCTTCACAAAATTTATACCAATATAGTCATCCAAAGCTTGTTCTTAAAACTTTCTCATCTTAGAAGTAGCTTCTATATCTTTAAATTTGATAGCCCAATTCTCGAATAAGTTTAAAATTAGTTAAAACATCATGATACTTGCCGTGAGAAAAAGGTATTTATATAGAAGAAAGAGTTGATAGAAAACGCTTAAATGTATGAAATTACATTTTTGCGTTCAGCTTAGCTTTTTGCTGATGTAGGGACTTTAGTTTATAATTCTGTTATAATTCATTAGAAAATACTAATACAGTATGGTACATTTTTGTAGAGAGAATAAATAGTTATGCATTTTGTTTACATAGACGCAGTCTTAAAACAAACGAGTTGCCGTAAACGTACAAAAATTTTACTTGAAATTCTAACAAACTCGGATTTACACAAAAACTTGGGGAACAAGAAACTGCATACATTGTTAACGGAGTCGAAAAGCATCTTAAAAGTAGGGATTGGAACATAAAAATCGTCTCATGCAGGTGTGAATTTATGTAAGAAAATCTTTTAGAAAAAAAATGCGCATGTTTTGTCAGAAAACGGAAATAAATGGAATTAAAATACCTCACTAACTTACTAACTTTATTTCACGTTGTTTTTTTTTTGTAATTACTATTTGCATGTTATCCGTTATAGCGGCAAAAGGTAACCTATTTCCTTCCTTAGGATCCAAGCTACTAGGTTTCATTGATTGACGAATCGGTTCAGAGATTTAGCCAAGTTACTTTCCCATTTATGATATAAGGATTGATGACTTAATATCGGATGTCAAAGTGTTGAGGTATTAAAACGCTCCTATAATGGTCCGCTGATGACTGTTATTTAATAAATCAATACCATCTTGACAGTTTATAATTATTTACGAGAATAACGTTTAAAACTTGCTTTTAGTTTTTTAATTTCGTTTGGTACCAAAATTCTTTTGTCTCGTTTCATCAATCAACTGCGATGCGGTTTCAGGACGGAATATTTAAAATGGCTTTTTATACCTTCCACCAATTTTATAATACAATTTACTCGTTGAAAATTCCTAGGGTTAACAAAGTAAACAGCGTGTGCGGAAAACGCCATGTGTCGGTAGAAAATGGTACATATTTTGTTTTATCAGCGGGAACAAGAGCGGTGCGTAACCTATTTATTAGAATATGAAGTTATGTACATGTCAATAGGTTATCAAAAAATGTGTGCTAGTGCTTGGGGTTCAAGCTTTATCGGCACCAATTTACATCAAAATATGTTTAGTGGTTTAGCCGCAAAGCGACGCACCGAGTTACATCTCAATTTGAAACATAGAAATATCGAATTATCATGTGATTTAAATATTTTATAGTCTTTAGTTAAATCCATATAAATACTGTATTTAAATTTCATATTTTACAATTACATGTTCCAATATATTTTTTATCAACTTATGATTCGAGATTTCCAAATTCATAGCGCAGACATAAAAGCTTTAAAAAAATAATTTTATTTAAGTACATTTGCCTCATATCTATTATATTTTCAGAAAACAAAAATATGTTTACAAGATAAATATTTCTCCTTTCTAGGAATCATATATCAATTCAAAAGCAGAGAACTCTTTTGCACGTCATCAAGAATAGACCCACATATTATAATCGAATGAATTTTAATTGCTTTAAAACAAACGCAGGTCTTACGTATACTCCAAATTGTCATAATTTTGTTTCACAAATACCGCGTCCTTGAACATTGCTGTGTCACAAGTTTTGCCGGTAACACATAATAATATCTACTTTATTCACGGTAGCGATAAGATTCTCGTCCAATTCGTATAGTCGTAAACTCTATTACCCGGTTATAAGGTTGAAACTCGTTTTACAGCGCTACCCTCCGCTTTCTCTACATCCCCAACAAGATTTAATAAAATCCCAATTTATCCAACGCCAATTTCAATTTCTAACTTTTGGATTTCTTGCTAACGGGAATCTAGCCCGCTTTTGGAGAGGGCCACTGTTCAAACTCAACAAATTTTATATCAGCTTAATTACTTTTTTTAAATCTTATTTATTCTCGAGAGAAAATAATGTGATTAAATTTTGCAAAGTTGTTTACGTTCCTATGGAGTGCCAAAGTCTTTTTCTGAGTAATCGTAGGTGTATGGTACCCTCAGCTAAACGAACTACGAAGTTTGTATGACAAATAGTTTATCATAAACTGATCAATTAACTTCAGAACATCGCTACTAGTAAACTTTTAGATTACTTCATCAAGTTGATGAATCTCTCCACGGCCACGTCAGCCAACTTGAGTAAAGCCTGGCCCTGAAACAAAATACAGCACGTTATTTTTACTACGATCGTGCCTCGGTAAGCACGTTAAGCCGTTCATCCTGACTGTCATCCGTTGATCTTTGACAGTCGTTAAGGCATTACAATTCTGACAACCAGTCCTACTGGTATACTGTGATACGCAGTAAAATAGGTCGTGGATGCCAGACAGGCAGGTTTTTACTTGGATCCTATATGAAAACAAAATGCTTTACTAGAAATAAGTCGAAATCAAAAAGATGTTAAGTAAGACGTCATTAATTCCGTGACTACGAATTAGTAACGTCCTGGTGTACCTTGAAATATAGCAAATCCCTAGACACCTAATACTAAATGGATAGAGTACGTTAAATATGCAAACTATATCGATCGAAGCAGGATGGATAGATAGTTATGCTTCGTTTTGTAATGGCCTTAAGACTTTGTTATTTATCTTTCATAATGTTTTATAGGTAAAGAAATAAAATCACTAAACTGGTAAGCATATTTCTACGAATCATGTTTTACAAAATACATGTAGTTATATAAAAAAAGCAGTATAAAAACAAAGGACTGCCTTGTGTAATTACTACGATCTAATACCATTACCGTACACGAAAACAACAAATCTATTTTGCTAAAAATATAAAACGCAATATAAAACAAAACAATATTTGCTTTTTGAAGTAGGCTAAAATAACCTGAACCAGATCACAATAATACGCTACGGAGGCGCGGGCGATTACTTCACACTGAGCAGAGAATAAACCCTCCGTTCATAAAAGTTCTCACAAAAGCTTAGTTTGGATTATTGACGTAAATAATTATTGACGTGTTTTGATTCGATGACAAACAATCATTTATTTATTATTGTTATTTATTTTAAGACAGGATGGTCCGACTGCATGGAAAAGGCCTCCCACATAATTAGAAAAGTATTTTTATAAACATAATATTTCATAGTTTACAAAATGTGCTGTAATTGAAATAATAAAAACAAATTCTTTAAATACGTACCCGAATGCTGAAGCAAGCTTTCTCTGTAGCTATAGGAGCACTGCAGATACAGAGTCTACACCTACTTTTTTGCAAAACAAACAACAGACATTATGCCATCTAAACACTGTAAACAAAATAATCTGTAATTAATTTAAATTAAACAGCAAAGTTTTAATCATAGTGCAGTATTACAACACCTGAAATAATGTCATATTCGGCACATAACGAAGTAACTTCTGTGAACAAACGCGAGGATTTGACATTGTAATTAAGTTGCGAATTAGTCACTGTAGCGCCAGTGACCGCAGATCGCGGCTTGTTTACATGTACAGATGGAATTATAAAACAAAAGGGCCTAAGCTTAGCGGTCGAAAACTATATAGCGAAACGAGAAAAACGTATTTATTATATCTATACACGTATTATTATCATAAGATCTAAAATCTTTCCTCAATGTCAACAATTATCCTTTTTGGGTTTGTAAGCGGTCCACTCCAACAACTTTCATTGTTTAGAATTCATCATTGAAAGTAGTTCAAAAAGGCTACAACTATATCAACTTTTAAGAAATGACCTATGGATAAAATAGGTACTAAATAAATTAAAATAAAACTTCATTTCTTGTGATCATACCCTAAACACACACATCCGTAATCTTTACATTAGTATAGAAGCTTTTCATCAACTGAAATAGTATAAACACAAAATAATCAATAACTTTAAAATGAATAAATTTTATCAATTTATTTACTAACGCTGCTATCGGAGAACCGCGGTCTAATATTAAATTAAAATCTATTTCTATTCCATCAAAGTAAAAAACAACGTCAAGTCCATTTCGCGTAAACAGAAACGATTTTATAACAAAATTAATTAGTTTAATACATTTTGAAAACTAAAACATGAGTTAACGAAATTGTTGGAACTAAACCGTACGAACTCTACAGTATCATTTACACCTGTCAGACAGGTTTGATTAAATGTTATGAAAGATATTTAGCTTTAATTCCGCTACCAAAATCCAAGCTTGGAAGCAGGATGCAGTCCCACCCTCCCGCCCTAATGCAATATGCACATGCAGGAAAGCCCACCCTCCCGCTCTCATGCATATGCAAAAATACACGAAAAGTGAGACAAAAGGGGGTAGCATGCCATGCAACCAAACCAATACTCGACACGTGTTTCGCCCCTCCACGGGGCATCCTCAGGAAATGTTGACTCGACAACCATTCGCGCCCGAGTGGCTAAATATCTTTCATAACATTTAATGTCATGGATTTCCGCAAAGTAACGCCAGATTCTATAACTTAGACAGGTTTGATGTTCTAACAAAAAAATTACGAATACGTAAAATCGAAACTACTAGATACAAGCAATCAAAAAGTTTGACGGTGTCCATTATTCTGAGAAATAAATGTTTTTTTTTTATTCTCTCACATCAACTTAACTAATCTAAGCCCTACTGTCTTTCTGTCCTGAGCTAGAATTGGCCAGTCCTTGCTGGAGAAGACAAGTTGGACTCTTCACATTCTTAATAACTTTTAAACTATCGCGCTGCATGTTTATAGCAATATTATAGATATAAAGAGTCTGCTTGCGACCACAGCCTGTGTAACCTGGTCGAAACGTCAAGCCCTAAAGATATTTCAGCATGACTTCACATTATTTTTGGTCTGCCGCGATGTCATCTATTATAGGGAGGAGGGGGAACCTCAACTAAAATATAAAAGAGCATAACCTAACGAAAAGAACATTATGTTTTATGTTTGTATTCTTCATAAAGGTTAATTAGTTCATAGAATAATAATCTAACTAATTAACACTAATGTGGTAACTTGGTAATTAATGCTAGTATAATGATTGGTGTTAAAAGTGAACATAAATAGATAAATAATATTAGTGAATACCACAAACATTTTTACTTATCCGTACCATCCTATCTTTACATTTTTCTCTAATGAATGACAATGTGGACTAGTCTTGTAGCCCCAATATAATTGTCACTGTTGTAACCATGGAAACGCATAAAACAATTTTACTTTAAATATTCGGATTATGCCTAATTAATGGGTGTTATAATATTTAATTTTTAATTTAATCAGATCTAACTACATATTTTAGAAGTTAGTTTAAATGGGTTAAGTGACACTGTTGGTAAATATCTCTGAATAGATTTCAAAGAAGATAGGTACTAGAGTCTATAGCTTAATGGCTTAAGAATCTCAAGTTTCTAATCCAATGAGCGTATTGAATTGAAAGAAAAGCGGATCTTATATCCACCGTTTTGACGTGTTTATTGAATCTCCCATTGCATAACAACCGTGGGTACAGTTTTATTTTATGTTTTTACTTTTTATATAAAGTATTTTATTTTGATAAGGAGTAATACAAAGGTACAAACAAAGATCCTTTTCTAGACGCGTCATAAAAATATGTTTTTTTTTAATCAAAATTATAATTATTAAACTTAAAATATTTACAATAATATAAAAACTGAGAATACACAATAAATAAGAAAAATATAAATACGTTTTATTCATTTGTTTCTAAGTGGCTAACACATTTCTTTAGTACACAATATGAATTTAAACTTGAAACTAGCACTTCATGTAGGTATATACTTCAAGCGACATCTTACACAAACATAATCAACTCACATTTTACTTCAAAATGTACATTGTAGGTAAATGAAATAAATAAATATCGAAATTATATTATAAAAGAAAATTTAAACTGCATTTAAATATTACGTTTAAAAGAATTTTCTGTTTTGTTGTCTTATCCTTATCATGGTTGGTGTCATTGCACCGTAAATTTGTATAACTGCTCCTAGAATTAATTGGTCGGTGTCAAACTTAGAGTGCATAAGTTTATGAAGAAAAACTAGGTCAGAACTTCCTCCGATTTCCAGACTTATAAATGCGAACGTGCCTTGCAGGATTTTAAAATACGTGTTATAATATTATGATCCTGAAATGATAGATGATATGAAAATACTTTCAATCTGTATGTTTTATTGAGGTCACGATACTTCTGAACAGTATTTCACGTTACTTCGGATAATCGTATTATACAAGGTTATAGTTTTATCGTTCTTAGGATAAAGCCATTCTGTATGCGTTCGATAACACGGAATCGGTGTATTGGAGCTAAATTTGCTGTCCCATATGACCCTACAAATAAGATAAAATTTCTTCCACTAACATGTCAAAGTCATAATAAATAATAAAAATGTAATTAATTAAATAATTATCAATTGACAAAAAAGTCGTTAACATTCCAAGGAAGAAAAAATCCCTAATTATTTTACTCTTCCATTTTCTGATAATCTTATATATAAAATTCTCGTGTCACAATGTTAGTTACCATACGCCTCCGAAACGGCTTGACCGATTTTTATCAAATTTTATATGCATATTCAGTAGGTCTGAGAATCGGCTACTATCTATTTTTCATACCCCTAAGTGGTAGTAGGTATATTCAGGTACCTACTACCTTGGTAGGTAGTAGGCAGGTGCTAGGTAGAAAAAATTGCATTGCAACGCATGACGGGTACAGCTAGTAAAATTATAATAATAGACGCTCAATTATCAAGTTATTTTAAGATAACAAACATTAAATTTGTAACATTTCTATTAGGAGAAAACGTTAATAGGATTAACCTAATCCAAAATCTCAATTACTGAATGAACTTACCGTCATTATTACGAAATTAAAACAAATTTGAATAAAAATAAAATTGTTTTGCTGTTCATTGTTACTATTTTTATTTTAAAGATGTGAAGCCCAAAATAATTTAACGTTTGTGTAGGTATCATACTTTTATTGTTATAATATTTAGCGTAGTTTATTTTAGCCTTTGTAACATAGCTTTAGGCTCAATTTACACCGCCGCGGAATGCGCGAGGATTCTGCGGAAGACGCGCGTCCTATTTTTTGGCTCGTATTTAATTTGTGTGTTATCCAATTGATATAAAGTTCATTATGCTATTTACATTTCGTTGCAAAAAGTCGCTTCCGTTCCGTTCCGCGGAGGTGTTTATTGAGCCTTAGATCATCTGGGCCGCCTGTACAGGGCTGCTCCAAGAAGTCAAACTGCTTCAAGCAGTCCGTGTGTGCGCGGCCTTATATTGTTTTAAGTAATAAATAAATAATGAACATGACTTGTTTTACAACATTGAAACAGAAGACGAATTTTGATGAAGTAAATTGTAGCTCATGAATAAAAAACACGATAGACTATGATAATATAGGATATGTAAAAGAAGGCGTCCTTAAGTGTTTCAAATATTTTTTTTATGGAAAATATAACAATTTAGTTTATTTGAGCATATAATAATAATATTCCGGGACAACTCACACACGGACATCTGATCCCAAGCTAAGCAGAGCTTGTGTTATGGTAATCAGGCAACTGATAAACATACTTATATATTTCTAAATACATACATATTATAGATAAATTACACCCAGACAACCAGTACAAATGATCGTGCTCATTACACAAACATTTTTCCTGGGTGGGAATCGAACCCACGACCTCCGGTATAGCAGTCAGGGTCACTAACCACTAGACCAACAGGCCCGTCAAATATATTACTACAATGTTTAATAGAACTCATTTTTATTTAAATTTATATATTTGGTGGATTTAATTTACAAAGACGAAAATATAGTAACAAGCATGTCACAAATCGATAGCTACAAAGGAATCTACAATTTTTGAAACAATCGAATCGTCGCTCTTATTTTTGGCACAATTTTCTCATTTTCCTTGTAATTCTTAAAACTGACAGACGAAATACTACGTCAAAAATGCTTTTATCTTTCGTAATTTTGTCTTATGAGTTAGTACTTACATAAGTTTTTGTATCGTACATTTGTAGTTTCGTTGAAATATTTTCTAAATTTTTGTTGTCTATCTTTCTTTTCAAAATGTTATGAACCAGTCATAATCATACGGAGATAGACTAAGATTATTACTAGAGAATTTTAATTAGTATCAAAGGATTGCATCCTTTGATACTAATTAAAATTCTCTCTTGAGTATTACTACTATTCTCAGTTATATATACTATTCTCAGTTTGAGACACGGTTTTCATTAAAAACTTTCATGTGAGCCCAACTTATTTTAGAAGTCTTTTTTGTCGCACTGCTTTAAAAAGTGAAAGGCTGTCCCAATTCCTTTCGGTAACTCGAACCAGCCTTTGCCAGGGAGCGTGACGCCGCTACGCGCAGTCGATTGCGCCGTCTCGCTTCCACAACGGCAACAGTCCTGCTTCAAGAATTCTTAGTACATACACTGGTCGCACAACTGCATTTCCCAGCTTCGTCTTTGGTGGTCCCGTCCTTCTGCGGCTCCTACTGTGTATAGACCTTTGCCCACGGGTCACTAAGCATGCGGCTAACGGGACCCGCTAAGCCCCTTTCAAGTAGCTTTTATGCTTAAACCAATTATTCGAGTTCTGGGACTTAACTTAGTTTTGGAATTCGGTCTTGTATCAGTAAAAGGAACATTATATGGTACATCATTAAAATATTTGCACACGGCATCATTAAAACTAAGTTATTACGAAACTAAATAATTACATTTCCTCTTAAACGTGTTGCACAATTGAGATCAGGATTTTAGGAACTAGTTAGGTACAAAAGTATTGAATATCATGTTTAAAAAATTCGTCATAACTACGATATCATTTAACTTTATTCAAATTCGTAGCATACAGTCGGACTAATTCAATAGTTTTATTTCAAATGATTTCTAAATTAATATCGATTGATTCGTAGCGATTCGTAGCATTTCGTAGCAACTTGTAGCAAGACATATTGTGATTTGCTTACCGATCTCGTAGACTGATTTTGTATGTTTGTGTGGTTAACTTTTACGTTTTTGGTCACTGATAGTGTAGGAGCCAGGTATAAGAGTAAATTGATCTTGCTCTACAATCTCCGGGCGACACGTAGCGGTGGGTCACGGTCGACGCCGTGCACCTGCATCTTTCTTATATTTTACACTTGACTAAACATTGATATTTTTAAAGAGTTTTGCCATTACAGTTATGCATCCTTGATGTTCACTTAGCCAACTTTGCTAGTTGCTAGATAGCTTGTTAAATAGTGTTTTGTCCAGAAAACAACTTGCTCTACTTGATTTTATACTTTTTAAATACGTAAATAAATATTTTAAGTAGCGAGATGTTATGAACTTCCACCCTCCCTTATAGTAGAGCTGTTATAAAAAAAAATTGTCCAACATCTCAATTTAATGTTGCTATTGTTTCTAATGGAAGTTGAAGTTATAATGAAATACTTTAATAAGTTTACCAATAATTTCCGAGTTTGATAAATTGGGTTTGATACAATAAGGCGGTCGGTTCATTTTATAGCCGATCTTAAAGTTTCGCCTCAATTAACTCAAAAATTTAAACTTTCTTATTACAGTTTTCTTTTATTTACTGACATTGACGGTGGCAAGAAACTGCTTAGCTTTTCACCTTATAAGATAGAGATTTAAACAAATATGACAAAGACTACACAATTTTTTTAAACCAGCCTTTATTTATTTACTTTTAAACTATCGCGCTGCATGTTATCAGTAATATATTTTAACTAGAACTTAGAGATTCAATTTAATTAATTTGTGTGTCAATAAAATAAAGGTCGTACATGCATAAATATCTTTTTTGGGCTTGACGTTTCCACCGGGTTACACCGGCCGTGGTCAAAAGCAGACCGGCCGTGATCTCAAACAGACTCTGTCAGTCAAAGATATTTATGCATTCATACCTTTATTTTATTGAAACACAAATTAATTAAATTTAATCTTTAAGTTCTAGTTACCAAAAAGTTTAAGTAAACGTTAAAGAACCTTATGTTATTGTGTTGCATTCTGTTTTCACAAAAATTCAATGCGAAAATTCATCAATCAATCATCATCATTTGCTTTAATCTCCATCGTTCAGGCGTAAAACGTAGCAACAAGTACATATCAAATTTTTCTCCGTTCCCATCAAACCTTTTAACGAAGTATTTTATTTAAATTCTGTTATCCTGAAATAATTGTTAAAATAAAAATAAAATATGAAATAAATATGAAATAAATATTAAAAATAAATGTTAAAAAACGCACTGATTTTAATTATAAAAAAATTAAAGAGTAAGTAGTATGAAACATTTTTCTTTGTTTCTTCATATATCTTTGTATTAAGGTCTCAACAGTATAAAGTCATACAAGAGGCTTAGTTCGCTTACCGAAAGTCTAGCTTATCGCTTAACCAGTCTGTGTTTACATGTTCCTTACAGATTTGCCTTTGGTCGGTTTATCTTTCAGGCTGGTAGATTATTATCATATGTGGTTTACCTTGAATACCTTCAGTATTTTGCCAGTGTACTCTTTGTATCTCTTAGTTAAATTTCATAACAGTTACTTCTGTTGTTTGAGATCTACTTAGTTGAAAGGTTAGTAACGCTAAATTTTTTTATAATAAATTATACATAGGGACACTTTATCTTAATCAAAAAATTAATCTAATGATGATACTAAACCTCTAAATCTTAATGTTTATATGACATAATATACAAATAAAATACGTTGAAATTGCATAAATTTACATCGAAGCGTTTAATAATCCTGTTCTTGTTTCACTGTGTGTGCCTGATAATTAGTGGTTTAGTGATGGCTGTGATAAATGGCGCGCTGTCAAAACATTGCACTATCTCCATTTTACAGAATGCGTTCATCATACGCCTACGTAACTCTACGCTAAAAGCATTATGGTTGCAGTGGATAAAAATCTTTTGCCTGTATCGTAACAAATTTGATGATGCTCCATATTAATTACCTACAACTGTCTGAATTTAAAAAGGTTCTCGAGAATTCAAAACTCGTTCCTTTTTTTAATCGTGTGATTGTTATCATTTTCGTGGTATCAAAATGCGAGTGTCTATGATTATAAATAAATTGAAATGTTTACTCGAGGGCTATTCGAAAAGAAAGTGAGCAATGAAAATTTTGTAGCTCGTTCATTTCAACGTTAAAAGGCAATGAATTTCATAGTAGCATCATAATATGAAACAGCTCATTGAGTTTAGGGTTCAGTGGAAAAAACGGGCGAAGTTATACGCGGTATACTGTAGCGAGTGAGATGTTTGAGTTTTCGAAGCTACAAGTGTCTTTGTAGAGCAACCTCTCGCTCGCACGTCGCTTAAGTTTTCAGCCATACATCTACAAGTGTGAGATAATATTTTCGGACAGTGAAAATGCAAAGCATAATGTGACTGAATTCGTATGCAAGTTGCAAGTTCGAATCAAAACCAGTATAAATATGACTTTTATAAGATATACGTACTTCCTAATTATTATAAGACCTGTGTAGAGTAACATCGTAAGAAAAACTGTATTTCGAACATTGCAATCTGAAAAAGCACACAGTGAGTGGGCAAACATCGATACTCGTTTTTCTCTAAAATTTGAAAAAGCTTTTTGGCCATCAAGTACATTTGAAGATCAGTAATATAATAAGCGAAATTTTAGCAACATTCGTGCCATTTCGTGCCGGAAGCTGTGAGGCTTAGCTATGAGATGCATCCATACATTTGTCATGTAAAGGGCGGTTTACGCGATCTATATGACTAGTGACCAGGTAACATGATAAGTCTTTGTTCCCAAGTACAATACAATACAAATAATGAACCGCGTCGTTCACGACTCGGTCTGTGACGTAATCGTTCAGATATAAAAGGGAAGCAATTATTTTAGAAGTAATGTTGGAAATGTCAAGTTGTTGTGTATTGTACTACTTAGATGAAATGTTCAATTAGGGTTGGTTCGATACGGTATCGTTATAACCCTTGAAAATGGTGTAACTTCTACGCTATAGAATATAAAAAAAAAACCTTATTAATGACAAACAAGATGGACGGCGTCGCCGAGGCCGGCCCAGGAAGAGGTTGCGGGATGACCTAGTCTCATACCGCGAGGGCTGGTTTGAGGCGGCGCGGGATAAGTTTGAATGGAAGGAATTGGGGGAGGCCTTTGCCCAGCAGTGGGACAACATAGGCTAGGGAAAAAAAAAAAAAAAAAAATGACAAATTGTCAGATTACCTTTTTATCATATTACATACATACCATCACGCCTGTATCCCCGAAGGGTTAGGCAGAGGTGTACCAATGTACACCCACAGTTCGCCGGTATGTTTAGGTCTCATGTAATAGGGGGCGAGCCTATTGCCACTAACCGGGCACAAATCCAAACTCCGACCTGCTACTGAGAATTTCATAGAAAAAAAAAATCATATTAATGCTCGTTAATATCGTATATTCTTTTCAGCCCTACTTTATGTCACACATCTCTCTATATTCATTAAGGACAGATAATACTTAATTAGGGCACATATTAATTACCAGCAACCATTGTTTGCCCGGTAACTCTTAACTCTTTTGTTCAATTTATATTTCAAAGTAGGTAACTAATTAGTAGCTTTTTATAAACACACATTTTTTTAATCATTATCTTTGTTCCTCATCATCGTATTTGTATTATTTATGTTTATTTCGAGTTTTATGTATAAGTAATATTTCTAGCACAAACAACAATTCTGAATATTTACATAATATGCTTTTTCAACCTTTTTTTTAAACTAATTAATTACCTTGACTTTTTTAATCGCCACTATGATTTCTGCTGTATGCCGTCACATTTTATACACAATAAACAATTTCAGTTTGAGTTACGAACAATATCGAGTGATAGATACCACTATGGTTGCCCTATCCCACATAAATGCCCGCTGTCACCCCATCGACCTCTGAGATTGTCCCAGCTGAATACGTCTCGGTCGGGCTGTGGGCTATGGCAGATGCCATTGTTCATTGTTTACCTTGCTGCTAGACCAGTAAGGATTAGGTGCCGATACAACGTGGTATGTGTACTGCCGACCAAATTAAATATGCAATGCATAGTTAGGTAATAATAGCGATATAAAAGCAGATTTTTACTCAATTTAATGTTATCAAAAATATTCGTACAGAATAACGGGAATATTAAACAGTTATAAAATAACCAAAAGAAAGAAGAAACTAGGAAAAAGAAAGAAACGGAAAAAAAGAAAACCCCGCTCAGTTTTGCATAATTGCTGACAAATTTCAAAATGATGAGGACGTCTACTAACCGTCTACTATTTCTAAAAACCATTTCGATCACATCTATCGTCGGTCGGTCCGTTTAGGAGCTACTGTGCCACAGATAGACACCGCTTTTTTGCGTCAGGGCTCAAAATGGTAACATATCGTATCGCGCATCTCGAGCAGCGGTTAACAAGACGGCGCGGGTGTAGCGATGGACAACTTTCGGAGTAAAAATAATGGCGTGATTACAATTCACGCCTATCCTATCCACGCTTGACCGCGTCTCTCTAAAACCACCTTGACTTTATTTTATCTTTACTAAATTACGTATTGATAAAAGTTAAATAGAAAAAAAAACCTAAAGTCAATATACTTAATAGTCAATTACATTGCTCTCGAAAACAGTCAACAAAACCGTAATTGTGAGTTAATAGATCGATTAAAAGAACAACAACGGTTCGGTTGTAACTCGTTGACATGACAATGCTCGATGGCTAAAAGTCTTAAAAGGCTAACAATTAACGCAGCCCTTGACATGTTTACTACACTTCATTAACGTGTTTATGTATTTGTAATGAATCGTAAAATATATGCCACATTCGCATGTACACAGACATCAAAAGTGGCTTATTTGTTTTGTTAGTGGCTTATTTAAAAAGGTTCCAACTAGTGTTCAATATGCAGGTGGAATACACAACGAATTTAATTTCTAACTCATAGCACATAGGTTATTTCAAAACACACAAAACAAAACTCAGTTATTCATTGTTAAAGACTCCTTTTTAGTCCGGAACTAGTCAGGAGATCCAGTGAATGACAGTGAGTAAACAGCCTAAAATTTTAAATTAAATAAAGTCGATTAATACCTTGACGGCTTGATGTCGGTTTAGTAAATATTAGAATAAAATAGTGGCTAAAATCAGGCCGTATTGTAACTACATGACGCCCTAGTTAACACAGTTCTGCGAGGTGAAGTGTATTAAATGCCTGCAAAACAATTTATAAAATAAATTGACATCCAATGGCTTCCCACAGCACCTGTAGGCAAAAGTCCATTTCAATTAAAAATAAATTGTTAACGTGTCAAAATTGTATTTATTGTTAAAGTCTCTCATCACAAAAGGTTCCCTTATTGCAATCAGTTTTGAATAATAATTTAATGGTAAAAATCAATTTGGTACAATATCAACCAATGGTCACGTTCCGTTAAAGCCAACAGTATAAATAAAATCAATTCACGAAGAGTCATTCAAATAAATCTTTGTAAACAAGTCGATGGGCGAAAAACGACTTTGACCGGGTGGGTTTGTCGAACCAAAATGTCATAGAGACTTAAACGTGATGAAGTAATAACAACATCTGTGATTTTTTTGTTCACCTTTCGCCTACACGACGAAGACCTTTCCATTTTTCGTTAGTTACTTTCACAGCGTTATGTCCTATGGCATTCTGTTGTGGGGTAAGGCTGCAGATATTGAAACAATATTTATTCTGCAAAAACGAGCTGTTAGGTCTATTTACCAGCTAGGCGCTAAGGTCTCACTTAGGGAGCGTTTTAAGGAAATTGAGATTCTAACTGTTGCCTCACAATTTATTCTAGCCAATATATTATACATTAGACAAAATATTCACCTCTACACTAAAAAGAGTGACATACACAACATTAATACTAGAAATAAGCATAAGTTATGCACTACATCCCACCGGCTGCACAAGGTGCATAACTCATTTATAGGACTTAGCATTCGTATCTACAACAAGCTGCCACCTAGTATGTTAGAATTACCATATAATTCATTTAAATCAGTAGTCAAAACAAGGCTCTGTAAGAAAGCCTACTATACATTAAATGACTATTTAAACGATAAAAACTGTTGGTCGCCTTGATAGACACAAGACGGTTCTGAATTGAATTACTGGGATCATTTTTTCCCATTTTTTATTATTTTTTTGTTTATTTTTGACTGCCATACAGATAGTATGTTACTATATTTTGATACAATTATACTATTGTATAATTTAACTTTTATTATTATTATTACTTTGCTGTTTTGACATTTTATAACAATTCTAATTATTGTTCCAAATTGATTGGCATACACTCTGTATGTAACAATATATTGTTTTATTATTAATGCAGTTATACGCATGTATATTGATATACTATTTTAATGCCGCTTTGATAAGGGACTGTGCAGTGAATCAGTGCTTGGGGTTTTTTTTCTAATTTGAACTCAGAATTCCTTTTGTTTTATTTTCTTTAAGCCGGCAGCAGTTTCGTCATGCTCCCTAAGTTGTCATTGCCTGCGGTGGTGTCTTGGGTCGGGTCTCCTCCTTCCCTCTAATATGGCGAGGGAGGGGATGGCTGATCCTTGCGTCATACTCGTGAACGGGTGCCGCTTGAGGTGACTGGTCGTTCTGCTGACCTTGGTCTCCACGTAGATTCAATAATTTTCACTCTTAAATAGTATGATACCCATCTACCTTAACCACTTGTTCACTTTGCGCGGTCCCTTATCGTTATTTATCGTTATTTATTGTTATTTTTTATATTATTTATTATTTTTAATGTAATGACAGCGTGCTACTGGGGAGTTTGTTGCGCCGTTTCTTCTCCTCAGCCAAAGCACTTAGGAAGCGGTGAAGGGTGGGCGATTTGGGGTCGGTTCATGTCTGGCGGTGGTGGCGTCGCGTGTTGTCGGTCGCGTGGCGCTGGGGCGGGCGGGCGCATGGTGGAGCATTCCGCCTTTCACACTGACCTGATGACGCGTTGGTGCGTCAGGTGTGAGTGGTTGGATGTTCTGTTGTGTGTTTGCTCGTTCTGGCGTTGCGCGGCCGATGTTGCGCGCTGCCTTTTCCGCCGGATATGAACCGACCCCTAGGGTGCTGTCCTATTGTAATAATAATTGACGTTTGATAAGTGCTACTTTGTAGCCTAAGTTAAATAAATAATTTTTGATTTTGATTTTTTGATTTTCCACACACTGAAATTGGACGAACAAAAACAATACTAACGAATATGAACAACCTTCATTTAAATTGACAAATCAATATTTTGTGGGTTTTGCTGAAAACCACGTAATAACGGTTTCGTTAATAGTGGTTTTCCTGTGACATTTGCATGTTTGCTAATGAAATCATTCGGTAGAGATATGAAGTTCTGAAAAAACATGTATCATTGCAAAAAAATGTTTGTTTACAAAACGCAGAGCACCTGTACAGTAGGTTGAAAAAACATATATTTTTTAGGGAAATAAATAGTCCTAGCACCTGAAATTTACCACATGGATAGCACTTATCGACTTTCGATTTTTCACATTACGGTACAAAATAAATACTGCAAAGACTGAACAAAGATACTATAATACTGACTTCATCAATATAAAAATGTTTATTTCGCGAAGCTACAAGCGAAGTGTTTGCCTTTAATACATTCGAAATGTTGTTATAATGAAAAGGATTTACTCTGAGAACCGGAAACATTAATACAGTTACACGTTCTTCGTGCGATCGAAATCACATTGACATACTTTCTTGGAAAATAATTTAGTACCTAAAACTGTATGAAGGAACTGTGTAGAGAAAGCTCTCCATATAGAATTTAACTGATATGAAAATATTTTCTTTAATTTATTTGTAAGCTACTTCTAGTACGTCTATACTTTTCCTAATCTTTTACTTGTACAATAATTCTGTGATACTTACAAGCAAGGCTGAACACGAATTTAGCTTATTTAAATTTCTTTAAAATATTTCAATAGCTCTCCTTCCTAATGTTCTAATACCTTGAAACGGTTAAACCCAACCAGAACATATCGTTTCTTCGAAACTACAAACAAGGCAATCAGTGAGCCATTACATATTTATAAAAGACAGACAAGTTGAAAAGCAGCGCCTCTTTAACCGCTTATTATATGTCATGTCACTGGACGCAATAACGACTTGCTATTCAGAACACGCGAAGGCAAACATCAATCTTTTAAAGTTAAGCACTTACTAGTAAGTACATAAAATGTTATCACGTCACAGAGCCGTAATGGCCCAATCCAATAGATTTTTACGAGGCTCACACTTTTAGCGTGGCCGTAACGATAAACACAAGTGAATTCTCACTGCAGCGCCGTTATTTTAACAAAGTAAAAACGTTAAAGGTTGATTTGATTCTTATCTTGCAAAATGGTGGGATATTTTTCAATCAAAGTCTACTGCGACCATGAACCAAAATTGTTATGTTACGACTATTTTTGAGCTGAAAACACACCACAACCAATATCACCAGACATATATTTCAGCAGTTTTTTTACTAATTTAATTATTTTTGTATGTATTGCGGCCAGCATAATACCTCTGAGTACAATATAGATGGTCCCTGGCGAATGATTTACCTCGGCTCGACATTCTATACAAAATCAAAGTCGCAAATCAATCCGGTATCGATTGAAGCTCTTGACGAATAGCGCTATCGGATACGTTTGTATGTAAAAGGACACACCAGAGAGAAACGTGTATAGGTATAGGAATACCACGTAGAACATTTGTGTTTTAACACATAATTATAGTATATAGATGGACGGGCCTGTTGGTCTAGTGGTCAGTGACCCTGACTGCTATACCGGAGGTCGTGGGTTTGATTCCAACCCAGGATAAATCTTTGAGTGATGATGATCATTGTTCTGTGTCTGGGTGTAATTTATCTATAATATGTATGTATTTAGAAATATATAAGTATGTTTATCAGTCGTCTGGTCACCATAGTACAAGCTCTGCTTAGTTTGGGATCAGATGACCGTGTGTGAGTTGTCCAAGAATATTTATTTATAGTATAGGTTACCATAGTTACCACCACTCGCAATAGGGCATTCCCCAGTTCCGTAGCTAACTGCACAGTTTTATTGTCGTCATTTGTCATTGTTGTCATTTGAAAGAGACTATTGAACGGTATTCGGTTATTGCAAACGATTATCAAGTAGGTGGAAAACTGAAGAGAACGCTCATAATAGTTACTCGAAAATGTGAATTTATTCTTATATCATTAAAATTTAAGAATCGAATGAATCAATATCGTGGAATAGCATACTTATTTCACAGCACATTTTCCCTTTTTTACAACAATTTCAATATTTTCTACAACAGCCTGAATTCCAAGTGTTCTAATTATTTTATCTAATCTTTTTTTTTCAATTTAGTTTCTAATTAAAGCTTTACCCAGCCAATACATTTTACACGTGGTTTGGAAAAAGAAAAAACCTCAAAGCTTCTGCTTACTATATACAGCAAAATACTGTGATTTAGAGCCGTGGATAGATTTCTCCGATCGTGTTCATAACCTCAGTTTCTCAATAAAGATATCATTATATGATATTAAGAAACGGAACTTCATTTACCAAAGAAACAAGTGACTGTAATTAATACTGTTTAAGTACTAATGATAATTAACCTTTTCCCGACAGTATTTACATAAAAACAACAAATATTCAAATGAGTTTGCCTTTTCTTTAATTAAAGATAGACTCTTGTTTTTACAACATTTTACGCAATATTTTGGTAAGGGTCAATTCATACTACAGCAGAGTCGAAATGCATCGAAGCGAATTTTTTATCACACAGAAGTTTGTTCATCCGGTAAGTCTGGAAACCGACCCCAACATATTTGGGAAACGGCTAGACAGATGATGATTGTGAGAAATAATAATAATAATAAATAAATAAATAAATGCGGACAACATCACATACATTGCTCTGAACCCAAAGTAAGTAGCTATAGCAATTGTGTTATGGAATTCAGAAGCAACGAAGGTACCACAAACACCCAGACCCGAGGCAATGTAGAAAATTTTTGGTTTCTACATTGACCCGTCCGGGGATCGAACCCAGGACCTCAGAGCTAGCGACACCTTGAAACCGGTGCGTACGCCACGAAACCACGGAGGTCGTCATATGCGCATATGGGGTGAAATTGTTTATTCACTTGTACTTGTTGTATATTTACTTTTAGATTGACCCTTCTATGCATGGACCCTATATAAAATATTTGTCCTAGTAACGTAACTGTCTCCTGCATTTTTGGAAGATAAATGGTTTGAGGTGACTGAGGATAATCAGCTTCATAAAAGCAAGAAAAAGGAAAATATGTGTTTTTGATGACGTAAAATCGTAAGAAAATAACGTTTTAGAATATTTCATGAAAAAGAGCTGTATCTGTACGAACCATAAAAATAGGTCAATTACAAAATAATGTATCAAAATATTATAAAATTATGACAACATGACTTTATAAGAGATTTTGATTTTTTAAGAGCTATATTGTTAGTATGTCTATTCAGATGTTATCTCGGCAAAAAGTCAAAGTTATTTCTTGATCTGTTTCTTTAAATCTAAGTACATATAATGTGTTTCTCATTATACGAATCCCAAAGGTTTAGTCCTTTGTCTGCGTTAAGGGTACCTACCGTTAAGTTATAAAGTTTCATAAACTAGTTAAGCTAAAGGTACAAAGTTTGGAGCTACCTACAATTACTGTTACTTTTGTTTGTGCCTTTGCTGGGGTTATTTGGTACATAATCAGGAGATGAAACAAATTGACTATTTGGAACTGCCGTACAATTCTCAAGAAATTTATGTATATAATAGCTACCTCTCAGAGCGCCAAAGTTCAAAGAATTTTTGCCACAATACACGTAGTAAGTTACGGCTACACATATATACTAAATACTAATTTTAAATATAAAAAATATTGCTGGAACATACACAAATAATGTTACCTGCATTAGTAAATTATGCGATGCGTCGGACTTCACATATCATGGAAGTACATGTTTTACTTTTTAACAGTTATATTTTTCTTAGTTATTAGGTTACCTTTTTAAATTTATCCTTGTGTTCTGATTCAGATGTTATTATAATTAAAATAAACTTCTAGGTCAAGATTTTACCTACTGTACAATCTTATTAGACTTCCATTTGTTTTTTTGCGCAAGAAACTTTTGCGTAATCTTATATATAAAATTCTCGTGTCACAATGTTAGTTACCATACTCCTCCGAAACGGCTTGACCGATTTTTATAAAATTATATATGCATATTCAGTAGGTCTGAGAATCGGCTACTATCTATTTTTCATACCCCTAAGTGGTAGTAGGCAGGTGCTAGGTAGAAAAAATTGCATTGCAATGCATGCCGGGTACAGCTAGTAAAATGTAAAATTCTATGTAAATCCAAGTAAGTGTGTAAACGGATAGGTTACATTGAGACGCAGCGTCATCCTACTAAGACTGTACGTATGTATGTGTGTCAAGATGCAGCCACTATAATGTAATGAGGTCAAGGTACTTAAAGAAAATAGTACTTAAAAAGCATATTTTGCTAAAATGCATCCTAAATAGAGGCACTTACTCACTAGAGTCACTTGCACTTGAATTGATAGAGGTGACGAGAAATTAAGACTTACAGCCGTCCCTAAATATGAAAGACTCGATGTTTTATCAAAAGAAATATTGAAAACAGAACCGAAACTGAACTACATACAAAGGGACTACCTTGCTTTAGCAAATCAAAAATATCGATGATAGGTACTCATTTAGAACATTCCACGTGCGATATATTTGTAAGCCAATATTCCTCGTTAAATCGAAAAGGTCAACCGTCAATAATGCGATCTGCAAATGACGTAACCTAACCATCTGAAACGAAACTAGGAGTGTTTAATTACACTGATTGATGTTTCAAGTTCCTGGATTATTTGCCAATGATGTAGATGATTGACATGTCGACAAAATTGGGCTTAATTAGGAGCTCAAAGGCTGCACGAGTGTAATTTAAATTTTTAGTAAGTACTAAAATTAGGCGACTAAATTGGAAAAAAAAATACTACATGAATTTAGAAAAGCCCAAACATATGACAAGAAAATGACTAAAAAATTATCATAAATTTTCTCATTCAATAGCTCTCATAAAGCGAAGCAACAGTTTTACATATTGACAGAAAGATTTCAAGTACTATACTGCAAATACTTTGTCAGAAACGGTCAAGCGTTCACAGAACGTTAAAATAGGTACATTAAAACTTGATAAGTACCAAACTCTGGTACAACATTAAACTTGTACGTTATACCCTAACTATTCCCCTTGCTCGTAATTCAAGGATTTTACGTCACTCGTCCTACGAGTTTCTAACTTTCTGTCAAGTGCTAAAGGTAAAGTCAAGTAGTTGGATGAAATATTTGTTAGACAATAAACAAACTTTTTAGTTTTGTTTCGCATTCCTGGTACTTCGTGGTTTCGTGGTGATTCGTGGTACTGCAGATTTGCATTGAGAAAACTCTATGCGTAAATCGTTTTTTGTGTACAACTAATTTTTTTTCGAACAAATTTTTTTTACAACAATTTATTGTTTTGTAATTATAGAAATACATTATAAATAAATTTTCACAGCATTTCTTTATTTCTGTCATAACGTTTATGATGTCCACATTTTAGGTAAATGTCACTATGTATATGGTTTATATCTAAATGATTACTTAGTACATATATTTACCTAATACATACGTATTGACTTTATACGTATAAACACCACTATCATCTGCTTCAATTAACTCACAGAATTGAAAAGCGTTTGGAATCCCAAGCTTTCAATAACTCCAAATGCTCTCATCGATCCAGTAGGACAAGTTTTCCGTAGTTTACGTTTTACCGGAGAAGTCTGTACAAAAGTCACTTGACCTCCGCGTTAATATTTTGTTTTTCCTTAACTTACTTACGTTTCCGTCACTATCTGACCTTTCACTTTCTTTCTTTTACTGAATCTTTTTACGTAGTAGAAACATTTCGAACTATTTACAAACATTAAATTACTAAACCGGCTTTTCCTCCCAAAGTTATTTTTGACCGTCACAATCACAGTATCGTTGGGTTTCCGAACTTTGTCGATTAATCCGGTAATTACGCGTTTAGCTCTCAAAGCAAACGATTCATTAGCGCTAGAAGCGTTGAAGAAAGTCGTAAGCACCCACTACTTTACCTTTTTTTTTGCGGGTTAAGTAGCGGCCCATTAACTACTTTAGTTCTTAATGAAAGAAAAAATGAAAATGGTCGCCAGTTACCCAATACTCTTGGGAGTTTATACCTGGGTAACGTTTTTGTGGGAAATATCTTTGAACTATTAAGACGAATATTATTTCCTGTTGATTTTATCAGTATTGTATTTTGCTCTCAATGAAATAGGCAACGATTGCAATTTTTAAGTAAGCATTTATTTTGTCATCATGTCTTTAACGGAATATCTTAAAATAATTTCTAAGAAAGTCGTGGTAGGTTGCGGGATAAACTTGTAAAGCCAATTTATTACTGACCTTCAGACACTTTGCACACTTTTATGAATTGCATCCCCGTCTATAAATGGAGCAGTCGGCGGAAAATCTTCGACTTAAACTTTACCTTGAATTCTCGCACAAGTTATTTTATGTTAACCTGAATGGTTTCCTATCAATATTTCATTTTCGTTCTATTCCGAGAAATCGCTTTGATGCGAGACCGAGCCAATTCTGAAAAATATTACTATTTTACATAAGAAGTAAGCACGGTTTTAAGAAACAAGGTTACAATAGTGAAATCCCCAACATAGATAGATATATTATTATAACATAGATAAAATAATCTTTATTGTACACATTAAAGTTACGAAATATGTTATTATCGGCACTGCTCTGTGCTAAAAAATACTATGTAATTAAATTCTATACTCTTAGATTTAAAAAGCTCCTTGTCTTTCAAAAACACTAAGAAGGATTAATTTTCTATTAAAAATTACCATATTGATAAACCATTTTCATTGACCATCACTCATCATCATCCCAGAGCAAAGTTCTACTTAAGTTATAAATTATACACTCCTATCAAGAAAGACTTTCGCTCAACCAAAACCACTTAAGTAAACACATAAGTTGATTTAATGTTGCGCCCGACCGAATCATTATTGTAATTCTATCTAGATACGCGGCAGCGAGTCAAGCCAAGTTCAAGCAGAGGAACTGGCTAGCCAGCGCCAAGTGTAATATTACACGAACCACTTGGTGCCACTTTTGACCCTTCTATAACTCAAAACCTCTTTAACGTTAACACATAAAACTAAGTGTGTTTAATAATATCCATAAGGACATCTAGAAGCCCAAATTTCATGAAGCTAGCTCAAACGGTTATTAAGATATGAAGGTCAAAAGTCGTAAATTTTAGCACTGACTTACTGACTGAAATAATAATATAATACCTAAATCTAACCTACTTCCAGATGACCTAGAAGGGTGAAATTTGGAATCCAGCTCGGTAATTGTGTGTAAACGTAGGAAATCTAAAAATATAAAAAAAATAAAATTAGGGAGGGTCCCCATACAAAAAAAAAGTTTTTTTTAATTGTAGCGTTGGAACCGTTACATGCAGATATTTGAAATTATTACAATATATGTATTATTATATTTGCTTTATAACATAAATATAAAAATAAAGTTATGTAATAAAATAAGTGGTGTCCCCATACAAAAAACTTATAATACGCGCTAAACAACCGGCCAATGGTGTGTCGTCGGCGTCGCGCGGCACCACATATTTATACACAGAACAGAAGTAAATCTACATAAATCTCAATACCTGCCTAGTTTTCTTTACAAAAAGTAATGATATTCCACCGAAGGCCAAGTTCAATACAAAAATTATGCTTGACTGTGGGCTTCGCCGCAAAAAGAATGGAGATCTAAATGAGTGCCAAATTCTATGCAAAATCCAAATATGTATTTATAGGAACAAAATTACATTATGAACAAGTATTAAACTATATTTCTTTGCTTTATTGGATACCTATAACAATTGCCGTTATTTAAAAATGTGAGATCCTAAAGTAGGTTAGATTTGACTTGGCCGATTGCGTAAAAAAGCTACATATTTTTGATATACAAATATTATTTTTGGTTCCCGTATATAATTTTCGCAGCCATCTGGTCGAATTAGCCATTTAATTAGACTCTTAATTCATTAAACGCCTTTCAACTAAACGAATGAGATAACTAGCCAAGTCGTTGAGCGCAACACCCCAATCTGGGGGCACGGTAGTGTCTCCCGCCTAGTCGAGATAAATAATTCATCTTCAAATTGTATATTCTGAAAAATTGTTTTGTTGCAGGAATGCTCGGTGTTCGTGTTCGACAAGCGGATTGCGGAGAAGATTTACAAGCCGAAGCGCAAGGAAAGCATGCTGGATCGCATCCGTATCTGTATTGCTGCGATGGAGAAAATGCGCCACCCGAAGATGCTGCAGATCATCCATTCTTTGGAGGAAGGCCATCATACCATCGCTTTCGCTTCGGAGTCAGTGCTGGCGAGCCTGCAGAACATCTTAGCCTGGCATGTAAGTATTTTAACAGAAAATAGTTTGAGAGTCAAATTGTAATTAAAATACAGAGGCTGAAAAAAGATATTTCGGAAATTTAAGAAGCAAGTTTATCTACCGAATTCGCCTACAAATCAAAAGTTGAACGAATTCGTGGAATTCGAGTACTTACACTTACAATTTGCAATTTGAACTCATAAATAAAACATTAACTTAAAATTAATCTGTACATTGATGACAATTCAATTTACGTTCGGAAGAAATCAATTACAGTACAAACAGATGTTAAAACAACACTGCCGTTAAAATCAAAAGTCTTTATGCATTGAATGCAAATTTATGCTGACATCGATACAATATTGCAGAATTGTTCACCATTTATTCTCAAATGGCCGAAGGTATTTAGTTAGTCGATTATGATAATATATTACCATTAAATTATTATAATTAAATTAATTTACGGCAACACTACTTCAATGTTTGGACGGATATCGGACAATTGATATCATATCATTATTTTATTAAGGCAACTTCGAGTAATATCGGCATATAACAGCAACTCTAAATCACCTTGCCTAGCGTTATTTAACCTCTAACAGTAAACCGACTGTCTTTATCTGCCCTAATCATACTGTCATTTAAAACTATGTATCGATCAACACCGTAGTAATATCATTACTGGATACAAAGATTACAATAACATTATTTTTAATACTAATCTTTGTATTTGAACCTCGGTCAATGTAAATAAATACTAGCTTTAGAATCTACCACTGACATCAAACATAGTTCTGTCGGCAACCTACTAACCCTTCGCGTATCTGATATTTGAATCTTTCAACAAAGTACATAAAAGCTATCGATCTAAATAATCGATATTTTTATAAATCTACGCAAAGAAGACCGACTCAAATCAATGTTGTTCTTGCGGCAAGCGAACACCGACTTTGAAAGATCAAATGAACATGTTATAGATATGTAAACATATATATGTTTATCTTCTTGCCAAATACATTGGCCTACTTTGTAAAGTATTGATTAACAAAATTCAGCCCCTCTTTGTTGTGTAGGTATAATTCTGAAGTATTTTAGGGTTCTAGGTAAGATATTTCGCTGTTTAACTAATGAGAAACATTATTTCTTTAGCCATAACTGGGGATTTATGAGCTTCAGGTTAAATTATGTAATACTAACGTGAGGTCACACAATGTGGAACAGTCTTTGTCTTGTAAAACAATATCGGGAAAATTATCAAGTGAATATCATATACAAGGAATTGAAAACTCAACTGAAATCAGATTGGTTATAATATAATTTTACTGTGAGATAAATACAGGATATAGGTATACCATCCATATTTCGAATGAAACCTTTTTACTGAGAGTATTCATTCGGAATTGCACTTGTAAGCTCGTCATTCATTGGTAGACCGGCCGAACGTCACCGCGCTGCGTAAGACGGCGATTATTTCTTCAAATACCTATATTTTAAGTTACTCTTACACTACACGTTCCACTGCATTTCTAAAGGTCATCATTTTAAAGGTCATGATCATCCTTCCTGCGTCAAATATCATTAGGGAAGTCATTAGAATCGGAACGTTGAGTAATCGGATTTAGTTCTCCAAAATGTGGCCGGAATAATAATTGCACCTGACTGTCAATTACCGTGTGTATGTAGCATAGAGCAATAGCACTTATGTGACAAGGACACGGTGAGATGACAAATGAGAGTTAAATGGTAATCCACCTGTAATCCTAGTGTTAAGCTTGATATAATTGATTTAAATTATATACTAACTAGCTGTACCCGGCATGCGTTGCAATGCAATTTTTTCTACCTAGCACCAGCCTACTACCTACCTACTACCACTTAGGGGTATGAAAAATAGATAGTAGCCGATTCTCAGACCTACTGAATATGCATATAAAATTTCATAAAAATCATTGTGACACGAGAATTTTATATAATAAGAAGATTGTGATAAGCCGACAATTAGCTGAAACTACAAAAGAAAATATCAACAAAGTTCTAGAAGATTTTAAGTAATTTTAAACATCATCTTGCAAAGTGCCATTATGCCTGTAGCAGGTAGTAAAGAAAGTTAATATTAATGAGCTTATAACGGCTTTCAGTTATCTTACACATGATACACTAAATGAAGGTATCGTTAAGCGCTAAATTGGAAGATAATAGCGAGCTACACTTTGCTGTAACTACGTTTACCCGAAGCCTGTAATTTTGTTCTCTCGTTTACGAGCGGTCCTGAAGGCAAAACAAACTTGGAGCTCGTGATACTTTCCTTATGCAAAGATTCTGAAAACAGTTTTTGTTTCATTTTGTTAATTCATCACTAACTGCTATGCCACCACCGACGATTTACGACGACAGTTAAAGATATGGGGTAGCTGACTTATTTATTATTTTTAACTTATTGCCCTTCTGATAGGTAAATAATAAATGAAAGCAAGTTTTTGGTTACATCAAAAAGTAAACATACGGTTTACTTAAAAAAAGAAGTAAAGACTCAAGCAGATCAGTTGATTTTTAACGCAAACAGTAATTTCGTACACGTGAAAAAAAAAAGTTAAAAGAAAATCCCTTTTTTTATACATACATACTTTTGGTAGCCTAAAGCTTTTTAAACGGATTTTGTCTTTTCATACCCAATCATCCACCGTATCATAGTGCCTATCAGATTAGGAGATAGAAACCAAACAATCTGGTCGGTAAGCGTGCCTCGATTCCAGGTTACGTGGCAATGTCAATGTTACGAGAAGGCTTAAAGCGAACGTCGGAGCGAAGCTCGTATCATGGATGTTCCGAAACTCAACACGTTCTGTATAATACATAAGTACATACTTGAAATGTATACTGTGTATTATAAAAATGTACTTTTAATTGAAAAAAATAAAGTACATTATTTTAATATGTTTTCTAAAATGTAAAGGCCTCTGTCACAGTGGGACAGTTTTGAAGCAGGAAGTAATAATAAGTAGTAGTGTAGAGAACAGTAAAAAGTTACAAATTACTTTGTAGGATTGAAAACAAAAACCTGTCTAGGGCGAAAAAAGACCGGAAAAGGGCTTTCTCCAAGCATATTACTTAATTAGAGAGGATGTATAAAAAAATGGATGAAAAAAAACCTAAATATGCACCTACAAAAAAGTCAGATCATGTTGAGCTAACTACCCTTGCTTTGACTGACGAACCATGTTGGCTTCGTTCGTAGAAATATTATAACGGAACTTCCGGCTAAGTCGACATTCTATAGCCAGGCTTCACGGTGAATATCGATTGCAATCTATGTTTTAATTGGATCTGTATAATACTGTGTAGTGTACACCAAGGTCATTGCCAATATCAGAAACCATATGCCAACGGAATAGAATTTCTATTCCTCGAATTCGAAATAATTATTCCATATTGCAACGTACGAGGCAATAAAGGGAGCTACATTTACAAACTGAAAGGCATAATTACGTGGGTTGACGCTAGATCAATATTAAACGCAGCGCTAATGCTTCCTTTGAAATCGGCTTTTCGACTTAGTTAAACTTTTGTTCTGTATAACAAAACTACATCAGAATGTGATGTAGTTTATATATGATATTATTGTGTGATTTCGTTTTCGGTTATATTATAACAAAAAACGAAATCAAACAAAGAATTCGGAACTGCTTTATAACCGAATATTTTTCGAATCGTGTGGAATCATTTATCTTACTAGAGTTGAATGTATTTACTTTTCCGTTCCACACTTTTTCAGCCAGTACGCGAATTGGTTTATTAAATCAGGCATGGAAATATATTCAACTCTAGTAAGATAAATTATGATAAGTTTGATCTTAATATTGTTGCAGAACCGACGTAAAACTATTAAATAGTTATTTTGATTTGTAGCTTGTTTATGGCCATATTTAGTTTACATTTTACAAGAACAACCCAGATACTTTTTCATTTATAAAAAAAAAAGGATTATATACTACCAGAAGTCTAAAGATGAAAAAAGCACTTAAAAGGGTTAAAGCAATTAATTACCACACAATCTTCAAAGTTGTGTATCTTATTACTTTCGACGACTCCAAAATCGTTTCACATCTAAAATCATTTGTAGATTCTAATCAAAATGACGAAGGTATTTTATCTAACTACCATTTACCGAGTAACAAGATTCCGGTATTTACCCAATACTCCTGACAGGTATTAACGTACTAGGTGTGAGAGGCTCTTATTTGCCTTGTAGTGAGCCTCACGCTTCATTTCGAAAACCTTTCCTTGCGCACCTGTTTGTATTAAGGTTACATCAGACTTGAAAGGAAATGATCATTTTGCGTTATTGTAACTAACGCTTAAGGCTCAGTTAAAGTAAATGTGACAAATAAATAATATACATATTACAACTCCTTCAAAATATAACAGGAAATCTTATAAAGTGGGTCACATCTCACAATATCATCAGACAGACAGTACCTCCGTGTATTCAGTCATACTGGGTCATACTGAATACACGGAGACTTCACAATTTGGCAATAGAATAGTCAGAAGAAGTATATAATTGTGTATTTAAATCAGAATAAGTAATTTAAATCCACGTCTAACCTAAAACGTAAAGGTCAACAGTCAAACACTAAAATACCCGCCGCTTTCCTATTTGCGCTTTGTGCATTTATTGTCTATTCAACCTCGCGCGGTGTACCGTAATTGAGCACAAAATATTCTACCAACATTCAAATGTCCGCGTTTGTGGCTGTAAATTAAAGCTTAAAATCAGACAAGTCTTATTATCTATCTATAATAATATGTTCTTATTATTATTTTTTTATTATATTTCCTATACAGGGTGTTACCGAAAGGGTATATCTATCCAAAAAGGGTGAACGGTACATCTGGTTCCGAATCAGTTTATAAAATTTAAGCTCAAAATGAGTAACTTTATTAATTGACATCCTTTATTAGTTGACTCCATCAATTATTTGAAATCAATTATAATTATATGTAAGTGTAACTTTTGTCATTTTTTTTGGGTTAAATTCATACTATTATGTACTTAGCTCTATTATTTTGGTTATTCTTAAAATTGGTAATAGTTTTCATGTGTGACTGAGATAGAATGAGACTTAACAGCAATTAAAAACTAATTGATTCCATTCGGCCATTGATAAATGTCATTCGCTAAAATCAACAATTTCTTAATAGGTGTGTGGTTTTTCCTGCGAAAGACAAATTATAAGGCTATTATTTCCGTCGTTTGCAATTATTGGAATTAATATTGATAAAGTAATTAGCCTTGAAATTAATGAATTTTAGGAAAATAAAACATTTTGAACCATATTTCGGAAGTTGAAAATATCCAAATAAATATATTATTAGATATGATGGGTGTATTCTTGGTAAGTCAGTAATAAAAGAAAAGTTTATTGTTAAATATTCGCTAATTGTTTAATTAAGTAATTGTGCAGGGCCTTCATTCACTCAAGTTGAAAAGCAAACCCGTATACAAAATTCCCTAATCAACGTTTATAGTTTGAATAGCAACAAAGGGAACATACAAGTTAAACACAAAACAATAAACTAAGAAATGAATTACAACTTAACTTTATCGAGCCGTTATCAATTGCTTTTCAAGTTGAAGTTTGTTTTAAAATACTCAGGTACCAAGGGAATTGCCTTTCGCTTTACTTAAAAGGTATTTAGCTCAAATTCCATTATTGTTTCTTAGAGAGAAATAACGTAATATTTCATTTTAGGGTTCTAGAGGCAATATGAAGTCTAAAAGATCTAAATTCCACCTTGTATGTACTCAGGGAAACTCATACTAAACACTGAAATGTCAATCAATTTTTAATCCGTTGAGACTTCAAAGAGACATCATTTGTCACATCAAGGTGTAAAGTAGCGACAGATAGACATTTTAAGGTGCGTCCAGACCTGGCGAACGCGCACCGAATGAGCATAACACAAATAGCTCGCCAGATCAGGACGCACCCTAAGATTTCCGCATTCGGTAATTGGCATTATCATGCCAATCAGCTAGTAGACTAATCATAAAGTGGTATAAAATTAAAAACTTGTTTGCCCTTCGAGGAATAATAATTCAATTCTCAATTCTCAATCCTTTGTTGCGCACCATAATGTATGTAACATAGTTGGTAGGGAAGTAAATAATAGTCACAATTATGGACCCTGTCGGGCCCAGCATAGATTAAGTTAATAGGGGATTTAGTTAAGTTAATTGATCAACATAAAATGCGCTTACAGAAGTAAATAATACAAAACATTTTTAAAATAACTTAACTTACTTAAATGACATAATTATGTATTATGTAAATGTTTGTAGTATGAATACAAAAACCTAGTGAGTCTGGTCAACGAAACGGAACCCTTTATTGCGCTTGCCCCGAAACGCACATGACGCACGACTTTTATTAAATTATTTGTGTTTAGGGAAACGTAAGAATGCGACTGTGATCGTACTCGTAGCTATAATTTCTCATGCTCTTATTTAAAAGATAACATGATAAGTTTATAGTAGTTTTTTCCATCATTTTGCAAGAAAGCTTTCTTCGTGTGAGAAAAGGCTGCAGTCTGAGGAGTGCTGTAACGTTTAGATAGGATTATCTCAAAGACTTTTTTAAACCTACATTAACCTCGATTTCATAGCCACAGCTAACTTTGTGTTGCAGATTATTGTGACGTAATTCCGTAGAAATAGTAAGAAAAAATACAAAAAAAATGTGGTTTCAATATTTTTCCTCTCATAACTTCATTGTACGCATTCGTGAAGAAACCCAATAGTTTTATTAATAAACGACATTCCATGTCTCCGAGACATCTGCAAGCATAGCTTTCATATTGAAGTTACGAGAAAAGTCTTACCGGAATGACTGGCTCGGCCCGCTGTCCTGACAATAGATAACCTCATTACAGAGATATCTCAAACCATTTCTTTGGTTTCTTTTATATTTGTTTCATTAATATTTTTTATGTGTATTTTATCTTCTAGTTATTTGTGATTGTTTTCTGGCTCGTTGCTTGTATTATGTCAATAAGAATTTTCGATTGACAGCTGTACCTTACTAGGAATGCTGGCTTTGTCTCGTGTGTTCTGAATTTAGGTTTAATTTGATATTTAGTAGCTAAGAGGAAAACGTATTTTATTCATTTAATATGTTGCAAAATCAATTACACGAAATCGTATGCTCAGGACTTTAATGCGATTCTACAGTAATCAAAGGTAGTGGAAAAACTTTGTTTACAATGAATAAAATAAACTCGTCGCAGAACATTCGTTTGCGATAATTAATTGTTCATCATGAAAAGAATTCCGGCTAGAGCGCTTTGTACAACATTGTACAAAGCGCTCGCGATAAGGAATTAAGTCTAGTACATACTGGACTTAATTCCTTTACGTATAAATAAAATCTCGTTTCTCTGGATTCCATTAAAAAAATCAATATACATATTTTGTTGCCCGTTCCGCGAGTCCTGCATAAAGAGGATATATTTTTCTTCGTTGAACCCCGCCTTAAGTCTTTGTTGAAGACTGTTATAATAATAATAATATTCCGGGACAACTCACACACGGTTATCTGATCCCAAGCTAAGTAGAGCTTGTGTTATGGTAACCAGACAACTGATAAACACACTTATATATTTCTAAATACATACATATTATAGATAAATTACACCCAGACATAGAACAAATGATCGTGCTCATCACACAAAGATTTCCCTTGTCCTGAGTGGGAATCGAACCCACGACCTCCGGTATAGCAGTCAGGGTCACTAACTACTAGACCAACAGGCCTGTCAAGTTATAAAGTATCGTTGTAAAGTGTTAAAGGGGATGATCTTAAAGTAATTCAGTGGGAAGTGGTCTGTGGTCTGTGTGTTGGTGGCTGGTGGCTGGCTGACTAATGGCTACTTTGACAACGCAGGCCGGCAGGTGAGTTATTGTCGACGCCTTTAAGCAGGACAGTCCTGCTTTCGCACGCGGACCTTTTATTATCGTCGGAGATCGACGGGATTTTTTTTTTTTAATAGTTATTGCTGATACAGGTTCTCCTATATATTTCTGATCTAACCTGTTGAATCTCTAAACCATAGATAGTCTTGTGATACGATCGTGACTTTTATCAAGTTGGAATTATAAATGTAACAAATCCCTAATTTCGTTCCTCTTTTAATTAGTCGTTGGCCATTATTTTTAAACATGTAAGCTTTTTGTTATTTATTCAGATATTGTTTAATTTTGATTTCAATGCCTTCCCTAAACATCTATTAGCGTAAAAATAATCTTGATTAAAAATGTTTAAGTCTCTGGCGCGCCACATTTAAATGATACCTAATTCGTAACAAATTTAAATTAGTTTCGGTCGCAGACTTTTTTTAATTTAAGAAAACGAATTGAATTTGTCGCATTTTCACCCTGATATCGGAATTGTTTTCCAGCAACTTAGTAGGTATTATAATAACCATTTAAAACGTTTTCTTGTTCAAGTTTGTCAATAAGTCAGAACAGACAGATATATTTTTAACCGACTTCAAAAAAAAAAGGTTCTCTATTGACCTGTATGTATGTAATGTACGTTTGTTCGCGATTATCCATAATTTGCATAATTTGTTAGATCAAGGAGAAGGTTTTAGTATTCATTATTAAAACATCACTTAAATTTTTGATAAAAAATTTAAAATCTATTTATAGAAAAAAATACATGTTATAAATTTTAAGCTAACTTACCATGACCACCACCCACATTTAGAAGCAGGTTACCAGTGAACCTGTAGAACGTTTCACAGCGAATATTATATAATGCATTGTTTGCAGGAGTGCAATGTGATGCCGGGCTGCGAGCCGCCGATCATGCCGCACCCCATAACCCTGGGCCCGCCGAGCGCCCAGCAGCACCACATCAACATGACCACCCCGAAGGCACCCTACGCCAAGGAGTACTTCTTCCTGGACATCGAACTACGCTACGGACTACTTCAGGTATATATAGCCACCATTTTAAGGTTAATTTAAAACTGCCTCGTGGGTTAGGGTATGCCGTACAGTTTGACTGATAATAAAAATTAAGCCTCGCGCGCCGCGGTTGGTCCGTGGATGGCTGATCGTTTGTGAATTCATTTCCTCCCTGCCTCGAAAAGTACAATAAGCCGTTGATGTTGGTCTGGACTGTCATACGTTGATCTTTGGCAGTCGTTCAATTCTTACAACTATTAGGGTCAGCCCCACCACAGGATATTGTGTTGCCGGATAGGCGGTCGCTCCAAGTAAAATACTGTATTCAGATGAATCCGGTAAACTGGAAGCCGATCCCAACATAGCTTGGGTAAAGGCTAGGCACATGAAATGGCTTTTAGACAAGTGTTACATTTGAGCCCAATTCTTTAGTAATTTAAGTAAGCATTACCAAAGAACTATAGTATTTAAAAGTATTCAAAAGAATATCATATGTACAATTTCGTTGACAATATCAACACATACTATAATAATAATAATTTATTTATTTCTCACCACAATATTACAAAGCATTTACATGTATTACAAGATATCAGTCAGACAACATTTTAATATTGTGGGAGACTGGTGCCTAAGCTAGGCTCTAGGCCTGTATTTCAGGACACCAGGTCTCCGCCCTTTTAAATAATGTTACATTTAATGCTGTTGTATATTTGTACAACAAGTTATTAAACAGAAAATAACATTTAGGTGAAAATTATAGGTTAACATAGGTTAGTTACTAACTATAGGCTCTCAAATTGTATATTCCTATCTATGGGGCACCGGATTAGCAACGAATGCGTCTCTACCTCACAGACAGATTTAGCCGACTCGACAGTTGGCGAATAATATCTAAAATGCACAAAACGATGGACCGCACTCAATCGGCACATGTTTCGGAAATTCAGAAAGCTTGAGCTGTAATTGAACGGTTTTATTGATCAGGTTACCTTTCGAGAAGATTTTTCCCAAGGAATTACATGGCAGTACTCCGAAGATAGGTTTATGAACTGCACTATCTTCGATTTCTGTCGAAGCTTAATTCAAGATGGTTTACAGGTAATCTATTTTGTGGAATGTACAGTCACGAGCAAAAATATGTATACACTCTACAATTTTTCATCGATTTCCTCTTCAATTCTAGATTGGTATTGTAAGACGTGCTATGAAGAAATTATTGAAAACAGTTCGTTATTTAAATTCATAGTTTTTTTTCTGAATGTCAACACAAAAATCTCGCTAATTTGATGTTACAATTTCGCTATGTGTATATATTTTTGCTCGTGACTGTACAACAGATGATTATAAATGGATCTATGGAGACGTTTGATGTTTAGAATTGGTTATAAAAATGTTATTGACGATTATTTGTAAATATGGTAAAATACCGTTGTCATAAACATTACTGACAGACAATTTACTTAACAATATAATAATAACATTTGTTATATTGCATAGACTTTAGATATACCATAGACCGCTGGTATCGCTAGTTTCCCTTTGTGCCAAGCGAGAGCAGTTTTTCGGCTGTATCTAGTACATTCGTTTACTGATTTAAGTTATTTTTCGCGCATCGACTGACTTATATGCGAAAATATCGATGGTTTCGACATTGTTAGGATAATGTTAGGGTTTTAAATAGTTTTATTAAAACGGCGCGCTCCGTCTTGATACAATATTTACGACAAAACTAGTTTATACTAGTGCTTACGATTCATACTCTGATAGGCTCACTCTTTAGTTTCTTATCTATACTCTAAGGTATATTGCTATAATATTCTATGCTTATAATAGCCAGTAATAAACCCACTGAATATAATATCTGTAAAATAATATCGCTGTCAAAATCAATCACAAAGCTTCAAAAACACTTCAACCTCATTATTATCAACAATACTGAAAATATTGCGGTAATTCTAGTTATACCTTTTGTGCCCAATAGTGAAACCTCTCCGTGCCGCATGACTCTTACGGACTCATCCAAATAAAAAATAAATACATTTCCACATGGAATCTCTATCTAACGAGGCGAACCCAAAAATAACTCAGAAATCATTTATTTTCTAGCAAATCGATACAAGAACTTCTGCGCTAATTGTCATTAAGTGTCTATAATACCCACGTTTCTTGCGATCTACAAATCAAGAGTAGGATTGATAATATTTGAGAAATTTCTGTCTCGAGATATCTAATAATAACAGGACTTACAAAGCTTCGTGCGTAGATGATATTACTCAGATAATATTAAAATTAATCGACCCTTCGTAACAACGTACGGACGTAAGGGCATCCTGATGAAATGAGATTTATTAGCAGATCAGGATAATCTCCATGTAATCTGCTCCATTTATACTAAGCTTAATTGAATCGTAACAAAATCTATGAAACACAAACCGGGTATTAGGACCACAGACACAACTTATTAACCTTATTTTAGTGTAACCTATTTGGGAAATATTTTATTCTTTTATTTTAATGTAAATGAAAGTAAATACAGTGATTTATTTACTGTTTCTGCTCTTATAATAAATACAATACAGAATAGTTTCAGCAATTCATTTATAAATATGTGTTTCTGGGTTCCATATCTGATGTCAACTTAATAAAAGTTGTTGATCTTGATCCTGACAAGCTTCTTGGTATTAGTTAAATATAAAAAACCATCACATCTCGTTAAGTGCTGACGCTCGTAAACAATGGCCAAGTTTTTAATTACATTTTTCGATACGCGTGATCGAATTACGAAAAAAGCGTGCGAACAAATCAAGATTGTAAGTACAATTTAATTCTATAATGAGTGACACACGACATAATATACACTGGAAAGAATCCAGTAAAGACCGAAACCTGCTGAAGGCGCAGGGATTGCGTAATTGCGGCTTCGGCAAAGGCGATGACGGGACCGGGGTGTTTTTAGTCGGTGCAAGTCCGACATATCCCCACGCTATGTCGTCGGCGTGTGTTGAAATAAGCAATAACAAAAAAGAGATAGCGAATGAGCAAAATGATTAAATAAAATTGTACTCTACGTACTAACTTATCCAGCAAGGTTATATAGGCATTTAAATATATGGTTTAATTTGTTCACATGCTAAGAACAATTCAGCTATTCAGTCATTCATTTTACCTTTACACAGTTACAAGAGATATTCGATACTCCTGTGTAATAATGATAATTATAAGTAATGTCAAGAGGACAGATAATAACAAAATGTATTAGAAAACGATAAGCGACGTTATTAGCTCATCGCCTTTAATTAAAAACGGGCAAATTATTTATATCGCATGTTATAAATTAAGTCCAAATTATAATAATAATAATAATGGTAAAATTGGTGAACCCTACTAATGTAGCATGTAAAAAACAAATGGTGAAACCTAGCATAAAATATTTTGTTACCAATTATTCATGTTGATAATATCCTAACAATCACTCGTTGAATAAAATATTTTCCCATAAACGAGCTTTGTGCATTCATTATGTTACATTAAAATAACGACTATTTTTAAGTAAAAGATATATCTAAGTTTTTGTTACGAGTATGTATGTCTAGTTTTTATTACGCTACGCATTTTGATACAACTTTGTCTAGAAGGTGAAGAATATTTTGTACAAGTTATTTTGACAAAACAAACACTTTTATAGCATCGGGATGAGGTCGTTCACTACTTTATTTGTTAGTTCAGATTTGTGCCATTTAAACTTTTATTTGAGACCCGTGGGCCACTTACAAAGTTGTGTGTATTATAAAACAGTACCTTTTTAGGGTTCCGCGCCCTAACGGTGGCAACGGGACAACAATGTTTTGTCTCCGCTGTCCGGCCGTCCGTCTGTTAGTGGACTGTATCTCTTAAACTGATAGATAGTAGAAAATATTTTAATCTTTTGCCGCTATAACAACAATTAATGTAAAAGGACCTCATCGTATGCGAGTCCAACTCGCATTCTACCGGTTTATTATTGTGCTCTTAAATTTGCGTGTGTAAATTAGAGTAAACATGATTAAAATATAAATAAGCATAATTATAATCAGCAATTTCAGTACCAAAGTTAATAATTGTAGAAATTTCGGCAATCATTAGAACCATAATTTCACGGTCAAAACCGGTAATTTACCATTTAATTAAGTATTCGTATAGTATATATTCCGGTAATTATGTTACCGGATCACTGTGAGCAAGGTTACTACTGATAGTTTGGTATTTAGCCACAAAATCACTGGTTATTATAAATTGTTGGCTGATTAAACTGCTAAAATATTATCGACTTGTTTCCTCTATATTTTAACGCTTATAAATCAATATGACAATATTCTCAATAATTCGGAAGCATAGGTACTAATTCTTAACTAAATATTTAAGATATACTTCTCAAATAAATGTAATTTTCCTTCACCTATCCCCATAGATTTACAAATTTTATTAAAATCCGTTAAGCGATCCCCCGAGACTCGGTAACATAAATCCAAAACTCATAACGTCCAAGTTTATAGTATTATTATCAAACGTAGTTTAGTACTAGGAAATGTCGTTACCTTTAACACCCCTGGTATATCGATGTAGAATCTTTAGATCAAATACATACCTTATAACTTTTTGTAGATTGAAATTCATTCTCTGTCATCGAGTGAATGAATGAATGACTACTAGGTGGGAATATGGATAGTCTATTGCGTATCGTGTCTTATCTATATATATAAAAGAAAGTCGTGTTAGTTACACTATTTATAACTAAAGAACGGCTGGACCGATATGGCTGAAAATTGGTGGGGAGGTAGCTTAGAGCCAGGAGACGGACATAGGATACTTTTGTACATTAAAAAAAAAAAAAAACAATTATGTAGTAGGTAGGTAGGTAGTAGGTAGGTAGTAGGTAGGTAGGTAGTAGGTAGGTAGGTAGTAGGTAGGTAGGTAGTAGGTAGGTAGGTAGTAGGTAGGTAGGTAGTAGGTAGTAGGTAGGTAGGTAGTAGGTAGGTAGGTAGTAGGTAGGTAGGTAGTAGGTAGGTAGGTAGTAGGTAGGTAGGTAGTAGGTAGTAGGTAGGTAGGTAGTAGGTAGGTAGGTAGTAGGTAGGTAGGTAGTAGGTAGGTAGGTAGTAGGTAGGTAGGTAGGTAGGTAGGTAGGTAGTAGGTAGGTAGGTAGGTAGTAGGTAGGTAGGTAGGTAGTAGGTAGGTAGGTAGTAGGTAGGTAGGTAGTAGGTAGGTAGGTAGTAGGTAGGTAGGTAGAAGGTAGGTAGGTAGGTAGTAGGTAGGTAGTAGGTAGGTAGTAGGTAGGTAGTAGGTAGGTAGTAGGTAGGTAGTAGGTAGGTAGTAGGTAGGTAGTAGGTAGGTAGTAGGTAGGTAGTAGGTAGGTAGTAGGTAGGTAGTAGGTAGGTAGTAGGTAGGTAGTAGGTAGGTAGTAGGTAGGTAGTAGGTAGGTAGTAGGTAGGTAGTAGGTAGGTAGTAGGTAGGTAGTAGGTAGGTAGTAGGTAGGTAGTAGGTAGGTAGTAGGTAGGTAGTAGGTAGGTAGTAGGTAGGTAGTAGGTAGGTAGTAGGTAGGTAGTAGGTAGGTAGTAGGTAGGTAGTAGCTAGTTTATTTATATGATTTAGGTACACGGCTGAAAAGCTATTTCATGAACAAAGGATACATATAACAATCACAAACATAAAACATAAATTAATAACATCAATTAAGTAAGTATTATTATTTTCACGAAAATGTAGGCATATAACAATTTAACTTATGGGACGGAAACCGTGCGTCCAGATCTGTCGAACAAGCATTACACGAGCAGCTCGTGAGCTGAGTGTATGGTACAAGGTTGTATCTGTTAATTAAAACATTCCGCTCAGAATCCTTTGCATTCATAGAATCTTCATTTTAATTTTTTTTTTTAATAAATCCTACTCCGGAGTTACTTCAGAATAAAGTTCATTTAATTAAATAACATTGAAATGTTGTTTAATTAATACATTGATAAGACGAATATCGTTACAAAGGAGAAAATCAATAAATTACGGAACAAAAAATATTGTAGTATACGTTCACTTAAAATGCTTTAGAAAAATCTAATTACCTATGCACGCTCAATATTAAACTCGTATATTGTGCAAATGCTTGTTGATTAATCGTATTGAAATTAATTGATTGGCTGAAGACCGGTGAGATTTTTATTAAAAATACCTTTGACATTCTTTGTTAATTACTAAAAAATATGGACGGGTCTTCCATGAAAACTTATATTTTGTGTTTTTACTTCACGTTTCTATTTTATTGACGTCGCCTTTGACTTTAAATCGGAAGGTAAAATCAACGTGACATTGAGTCACGGTAAAATATTCAAGGAGTTTATATTATGCCTTTGAATGGAATGGCAGCCAAACATTTTTAGAACGAAACACATGTCATTTTCCAATACCTTTTAGATATCACTTTCTTCAAGTTTACGTCGCAATAAACCGACGCGAGAATGTTATTCCTCAAGACTTGAAACCAAAATTGTAATATTGTTTCAGCTCAGCGGTTTTCAATAGCATATTTCCAAGAAAAGTAATATTATATTTTTCTATTAATATTTTGCTTTGTTGTTGTGTACGTTGGTTCATGTCAGCTAAAATATAAACAAAGTCACGAGGGAAATACGAATATGACCTACGTTACACATTTGGAACAAAAAGTTCGCGCAAATGTATCATCATTTTGTACGCTTAGTTTCATTCGGCATGATAAATAGTACTAAAAATGTCCTGACGTTTAAATTAAAGTAAGTGCTGCATGTCATATCTTATTTTCATGCCATGGTACAAAAAATTGGGAATACCTTGGTATTTACTCCTTAATGAAATTAATTAGTTTGGCGATAATGTTACCTACGCAGTTGTCACGTGGTTTTCACTGAATACTTGATATGTACGACATTCTTTGTGAAGAAAGGTATCTAAACAGTTTCCACACAAACACATATAAGTGTAATAAAAATAAAAACATGTAAATAGTTCTCTATTAGATGGTTTCCGCAATTATCCTTTAATGATCAAGGTATTTATTTATTTAGGATGAATTCATAATTTCAAAGCCATATAGACGAAACTTATATCATTATAAGTTTTCCATGTGAAACATTATTTGCTAACTTCAGATTACAGTATCCCTTTGCGCTCACTTTCTATGAACTTATTTACTCAAACAAACAGAGTTCCGCGGTTTTGCTCGCTATTTACCTGTTCACGTAAGGGTGCGTCCGGTTTTGACGAACGGGCACGGAATGTGCAGCTTATATATAGTACGGTCAATTTAACTTGGCGCGTCTAAAAAGAGATAACGGGTAGTTTTAGAGTTCAGTTGTGAAACAGGGACGCTACAATATATCGCATATTGTAGCTCTTTCAAGACGTGCCAAGTTACGTCGGCCGCACTGTGGTCAGCTATCAACAAGTATTTTATGAAAATCAGTTTAGCCACCGAATGACAGACATTTTTTTCTTCATGCATATCACTCTGTAAACTGTGTGAGCTAAAAATAGAACTACTATTTTTTAAATTTTTAAATTTATTCATTTGAATATACGACAGTAAAAATACGATCAAAACATTTGAATGCGAGTGATTTACGTGTCTCGGTAAATCCAGTTTTACGAAAGAATTAGAGTTTTTCTTTTATGACAAGTGTTAGCTGGCAATTATTCGAAGGAAGTTAGAGAAGTGGAATAAAGGAAAACGATCATTATGACTCTAATTACTGAAGAGTTTCTCCTTAACTTTGTAAGGCTTTTGTTTATTGTAGGTTTAGTTTACTGTTATATTCGGTAAAAAATATAACTCCTTTTGAGGGTTATCTTTTTACATTTAAAATGTTTAAATTTTTCTGTTCTTCTATACATAGTAAGTCACTGTCTGTCCGCTACGATTTTTTAAACAGCAACAGATAGGGTAACTCAAGAGGGAGGTTTAGGTGTATGTATAATACATGCATATTATAGTACAAAAAGTCAACATCTTCAGGATACCGTGCGAAGCCGGTTCGGTTTGATAGTTAAGAATAAAGCTGTACCCTCAACGCGCCTCCTATTCGCATGAAATTACCTATGAAATATCGAAACAATGGAAAACATTCAAAGTAAAACAATATACCTACATAAATAATCATCATCACATAAATAACCATTTCTATTTTTTTGCTCTGATTTATCAGATTTTGTAATTCAACTCCAAATGGTGTATCCAATTTGTTGTTTGTTTACCATAATTAGCAATTTCGAAAAGAGTCGAGAATAGCTTATATTTCTCAGCCAATTATATATTTCCTTTTGCACGAAACACACCCACTTTTTATGTTCTAGCTTTGTGTAATGACATAATAATATGCATATACATTTCTGTGCGTAGTCTATTCACGAAAGTACATCCGTTATTTTTTTTCCAAACATTAGAAGATTATTGGTAGCTAAAATGGTCGTGAACAGTAACAAATTACCAGGCGACGAAATAAGAAAAGGCGAGTGTGACTGTGATAAGTCTCCCAGATCATCTTACACAACTAGGCGACTGTTTGTCAAAAGCGAGATCTCACCGACAGCCGGAGTTTGCAGAAAGGGAAGGTTGGCTAAAGACAACACTGATTTAACATTATGTCTTGTAGGAAAATAAACACTCGCCTTTCTCATGTAGGGCCTATTGTAATTACATTATGTCACGTGGGTGGGAAGTGTTAAATTAATAATTGAAATGTATCGCATGCAGTGTGTCACTCACTGTTTAAACTATGCATAAACGTTGTCTAAGAATTTCATTATTTCAACATTGACGTCACTGTAATAATACCTAGCTAATAATAGCCCATTTAATTTGTGAAAGGTGTAAAAATCAATAGTATATGTGAGTGGGAGTTCTTGATTTTACACGATTATTTTTGTTTATTTTTTTTAGAATATCCCGGGGTTCTAATACTATTTTGCGTAAAAACGTTTATCGGGCTTCTTAAGAGGAAAGGTGGGTGGACTTTTCTCCATACAAACGCTCTCGTCTGTTTTCTCACTGGTTTCTGATCCTTTTTTAAGATAAGTTATATTTAAAGCAACTAGAACCTTCTAAAAAGTGCCTATTTTGAACGCAGTTTTCAAAAGCGTTTTTTTCTAATTTGATAACTATAATTGAAAAAAGGAAAAAATAGAGGCACAGATTATTCTTTTCTAATGCAGTACAAGAAATATCTTTAAAATTTGTTGAGAATTGGGGGAGAAAATAGTCGAGAGCCAAACCTCGATTTTTTGTCGGTTTTTCGGTCTGAGCTGCAGTTGTTACTTACTTTATTACACGAATTGGAGGGCGGGGGCCACGAGTACGTATTATACACAGACGAAAAAGAGATGCGTAGTGTTTAAAAAGGATATCGATGAACTAATGTTCCAAACAGATATCGATATCCATATCGATAGTAGAAAATTAAAAAAGAAAGTTTTGCGTTTGTATTAAAAGAAAAGATGAGCAGACCGATTTTTTAAATTTAGATATTTGAAAAAACTATCGCTGTCGCACGGCGTTTTGCCTCTTTATTCAAGTGCGACAGGGACAACTGCAGATCCAACCGTAAAATGATGTATAAGTAATTCGAGGCTCGGCTCTCGTCTGTTTTCTTCTCCAATATGGACCAATTTAAAAGATATTTCGTATACCGAATAAGAAGATTAAAAAATAAAAAAAAATCATTATGAAATGTTGACAAATTTGTACAATACACCTCTGACAACAGCTATCAAAGTAGGCATTTTTGGAGGGCAATAGTGCTTTTAAAAGTAACTTAAGCAAGACGCAACGAAGCAAACGCGCTTTGACACTCACACACTGTCAACTTACGCACACATTCACAAAACGTGTGGTGAGCGACAGCAATACTTTCTTCAAAAACCGAATTTTCAAAAGTCATGCCACCCTTTCCTCTTAAAGCAATTAAATGCTTATATTGATAAAAACAAACAGTATTGAAGGTCACACTTTGAGGAATTATAAAAGCTCGATACTTGTTAATTAACTTCCAAAGAAATATTATTTGGTTTACGGTTGTTGTTGCCGTAGAAATAATGGTTGCTGCCCGAAGATTTATTAGTATCTTATCAAATTTTGTAACCGAGAATGCTTGTTTAGTATAATTATGTACCACCACTTTGGTTTAAATTTAATTTACTTCTATTACCTGATATGATAAGTGAACTTCAGTCTGTGAAAAAATTACCCTTTACTTGATAAGTCAATCTACACACCACTAACGTAGTTTCACCATTAACATAACATGATTTAAGGAAAGTTGATAACTTCCTCACTTTTTGGTAAAGGTCAGTGCGGTTCGGAAATAGCTTTGTATACTTCTGGGCACGTCGATAACTTTCGTCTTTGTGGGCTGTCAAAACACACGACGCTTTTTAAAACATGGTCCAGTGTTCAGTTCAACAAAAATAGATTTCTTTTCCATTTCGGATTATAGATAGATATGTTTATTTAATTTTTTTCCTAACTTATTAAACAATTTTTTTTTGTAATTTTTGGGAAACTCCTATCTTAAAAACAAACCGAATCATCTCCCGAGCCTTTTCCCAACTATGTTGGGGTCGGCTGCCAATCTTACCGCATTCAGCTGAATACCGTATTTTACATGGAGCGACTGCCTATCTGACCTCCACAACCCATTTTAAAGGGCAACACAGTATCCCATAGTAAGATTGGTTGTCAGAATTGACTTAACGACTGCCAAAGATCAACGTATGTCAGTCGGGACCTACGGCTTAACGTGCTATCCGAGGCACGGAGGGGTCTCGGTATGTTATAAATGGTCACCCATCCACGGACCAACCGCGGTGAGCGCGGCTTAACCTGTATTATCGGTCAAACCGTACGGCTTACAGTCTGTCTAAACCGAATATAAGTTATAATTTTTTTTTGTGTACCAAATTTTATTCTAGAGATGAAGTCGTTTCTCCTTCTCACATTTATGTTACTAGACATTCGGATTGCAGTTTTTTGAGTAAGTAGTTTTTAAACGACTCTCGCACTGAGTTAATTAATCGTGTGTGTCCACCCAGTACGCAGCGCTGTGGTAGTTAGCGTAGTTATGCCACTCCGCTATTTGTACAGTACAGCAATTAATTGCTAAACGATTTACGCAGAAGTTGTGGAAATCACAGTTCATAGTTGAACATTATTTAGAAAATGATTTTTAGAAAGAAGAGTCTTAATGAATAAGATATATTATGATTGACATAAATGTAATAAAAACAGACTGTAATAAAGACCGACAAGATTGCCCTCATATTTCCTAGAATCCCATCATCAGGTCCTGACTTGATGGTGATAGGACCACCTAAAAAAAATACCCTTCCAAAAAAATAAAAAAAATCCAATACGGTCCAGGCATCTTCAATGATCGAGGATCATGCTCAAAAAGATATAAAAAACGTTCCTACATACTGAAAACCCCGTTTACTACTTTTCTACATGGTAACGACGCGACGGTCTAAACCATGTGTAAACATTACAAGTAAATGAGTATCGTACAAGTTGCATCTACGCTCTCGAATCCTCCATCTATTCCTGATTCAATACTTTAACTACTACTTAATAAATATAGGAAATGACGTTTAATTTCCATAAGACATGTTAGACTTGCAACTGCCAAACGTGCGACTCGATCAGCGCGTAAAAATGTTACGTGGCTTGAGGGATAGATGAAATAACTTGATTTCGTAAGTTAAGTACACAAATGTAAATAAAGAATCGTGCAAATTAAAAACGTTTTCACATCCACAAAAGTAGACAAATCCACAAAGTAGACGCTCTGTCAGTACAGATAGCTTTGTTTTATTCTTTTCTCTTCTTTCGAGTTCCGAACGTCGAGTCCTTCGTTTTAATAGCTGCTACCCAACCTTGCAATTACGATTAGTGATTATCAGGTTTTCACCGTGGCTAATTAGTTTCACATAGATTTTTTCTAAAGAGAGACAATGTTCAAATACTTTTCTTGTTTTTATTTGGACGTAGATTTGGTTTAAAATTCTTAGCCTTGATATAAGAACCTAAATTATGCCAATGTACATTATGCTTCTTCAACTACGGGCAAGGAGCGTTCTATTTCTATTAATATCCATATTTTCTGATTCACTGCACTCAATGCATTTCGAAGAGCGAAATGAGAACCCGTCTACCAAACGACAGTAACGACAGTGAGTAACATGGAAAACGGTGTAGCTAGAAGTGTGTTGTCAATTTGTCAAGCGATAGCAAACGAAGCCTTGGCTGCCATAGTGCCGTCTACAGGCGGGAAACTTCAATGTATTCCACGCCATTATAGTTGCGCGGGACGCTTTTAGGCCTTTGACGCTTCCTACAAAAATACCTTTATCGATTCAGAAAATATATTTCATGTTCCATATTGCGATAGATTTATTATTAATATTTTATTTTTACGAATGTCCATTTTACAGTTTTGATATATTATGCTGTCAAAATTGTTTCCGGTTGTGCAGTCGAAAATTAACATCCTGTATTTATTTTTTCTTTTAGGTATTCGATTTATTTAAATATTACGATAAAATAAATACATAACTAGTTTACGTAAAAACCGCGGTAGTGTACAGCGCGTTTTGCATAGCCCCCGGTAAAAGGGAAAGGAGTACCTCGATGGTTGTAGAAGGTAAAAGGCCCCCTTTGCCTTATCGAGGTGGAGGAAGTACGAATTTCTCTGTATTAAAAAAAAACAAAACGCACAAACAGATTTTTTTGTATAAGGCACAATGAGCAATAATAATAATAATAATAATAATAATGTTTATTTAACAAGCAACAGAGACTCAATATGTTAGTAAAACTTAAGAACTATGTTATTTAATTATTACATTTTTATTTATATTATTCCATGTGAGATTGCAATACAATGGTTCACATACGAGCAATCTAGCCTGCTAGCTATCATTTTCAGGATATTGTTGGAGCTGGCTCGCATCCTGCGCACCAAAGATCCACACCTCATTCGCATTGTTGCGTAAAAGCAGTTTATATGTGCATCCGCGAACATCCCCGATGCGCTGCAGAAACGAGGCAGCCCCACCAATACCCTGAAAGCGTTGTTGTATTGGACACGGAGGGCGTTGTACGATCGTTGGGTATATTTAGCCCACAGGCTGCACGTATAAAATGACGTGCAATATGCTCGAAACAACGTAATTTTCACCTTAAGTGAGCAGCGTGCAAACCTGCGAGCCAGCATGTTCGCCCTTACCGACAACGCCCTCCGCTCACGTTCAATATCGAGACCGTCACTGAGGTCAGGGGTCAATATATGTCCAAGATATTTAAATTTAAATACTCTTTGTAGTGGAGTCCCATTGAGTAACACTGGTGGTACATACCCCGGACTACTCCCAGCCTCAAAGACCATGATCTCCGACTTATTGGAGTTGTATCTTAAGCCATGCGATTTGGCATACTCCTCACATTTGGCGACCAACTTTCTGAGACCACAAATTGACGCGCTCAGCAGCACCATGTCATCAGCATAACTAATATTATTTACACAGACTCGGTCTATGTAGCAACCCACCCTGGTGCCGCTGAGCTCGCCAATCAGCTCGTTCACATACAGGCTGAAAAGCGTGGGTGAGCTCAAGCCTCCCTGCCTTACCCCGCATTCCAACCTGTATGGCCCAGAAAAAGTTTCAGCCCATCGTACATTATTGATCTGGTTGCCGTACCAATATTTTAAGATATTAATTAGCTCTGGAGGAAACTTATCCTTCTCCATTTTATTCCACAGGACGTCATAAGCCACCAGATCAAATGCCTTGGACAAGTCGAGGAAGCTAGCATAAATAGGAGTCCCACGCTGCGTATAGTATCTGACAGTATGCTTAAGACACAAAACTGCACTTTCTGTTGATAAACCCCGTCGAAACCCGAACTGGTTATCGTGTATTTTTACAATTTTATTAAGTTGTGTATTAAGCACACTGTCAAACACTTTGGATATTACGGTAGCCAGTGAGATGGGCCTATAGTTACTGCTGTCCGCGAGGTCGCCAGTCTTATTTTTAACAATGGGCACTACTACCGTTCGCATCATCTCACTAGGCAAGTAACTATGGCTCATACACAAGCCAAAAAGCATTGTCAGAACTCTAGCCAAGTGTGGACCGGCATAACGCAAATGCTCAATACTGAGCCCGTCATGGCCAGGGGATTTACCTCTAGACATATTTGCTATTGTTTGGGTGATCTCCTTAGATTTAAATCGTATCCCTATCTCCGTTCCAGACTCAGTATTAAGCACCGTACGTGAGGGCCCTAATGGCGACTGTATAAAAAAGTGCTGCTTGAAAAGATTGGCAATCTTTTTTGGTTCACTCACGCCGTCGACGCTCACAGGAATTCCAGATTTATTTTGTAGCTTACTGGTCTGCTTCCAGAAACCACGAAAATCAATGTTTTTGTTTGTTCTCTTTGATACCGTAATATTCCTAATTCTGATACCTTAAGCTTCAACGAAAAATGTAGGGCTTAACTTTTCTACTTTTTAAGAGTCTTGTCTTGTTATGAGAATCGTAGGTACCTATAGTCTTTTTATCGTACTGGTCGAACTACCTAATAGTATCAAAAGGACAAGTGGTCACGTGTGACAGTGGCTAGAGGACAAGTGGCAAGTGATGGATGTGGGGCAGCGATAGTTCCAGGAATTCGAGCGAAACGCTGTAGCAGAGCCTCTACTCTATGTCACTGTTAAGTGGAAGAGTGATAGTTCTCACCGGCCGAATTCGGCTGCCAGCCTCAGTGAGGCACTTCGGAATTAGGTACAGTAGCACATTTCGCCACTTGCTTTTGTGTTCTGTTATTATCTGATCGCCTTCTGTTACCATGTGTCTATTTTACATTAAAACTTCGCCACAATAATACTATGACAGAGAAAATATTTATTAGAAAAATCTATTTGAAACCATTCGAGTACCTTATTATCTGAAAATTTATACCTTCTATCTGTATGTGTATTGTATAATTTTAATGGATTTCAGTTCGCAATCACATTTCTAAAATCTTTATGAAATATTTAAATTTCATCAAGAGAGAAAGTTCCAATCCAAAACCTCTAGCGCAAGTAAAATATAACATTAATCATGCTTTGTTTGCTTTGGTATTAATTAATTAACCTCTCTTAAAAATCAAAATTAATTTAATTTACTTAAACAAAATTAAGTTCACGAGCTTACAAGTTTTCTTATTCCGAAGCAAAAGTTGTGCGTATCTAAACTTTTAGGAGTCGAAAATCGAACGCCGAAATGTGTCTTTAAATGAAATAACTTACTAAAGTAAATTATTGGAAAACTAAATTAAGATAGTGAATCCCGTACTTCTGACAAAATGAGTAGTCGACGTTTTTACTTACCTATGTAAAAGGTTAGATATTCGTTTGAAATTGGTTCATTGTATGTGGAACGAATTGCACGATGCGCTACATAATGCCAAAGATAGGAATAAGTGGCGTAAGATCGTCAAAGAAAACCTGACTACTCCACAACGAGGGAGTCACGACCTTCAGTAATAAGGAGACGCGAGGGGGAAGATGCGAAACGAATATTACTGAATAAAAAGTCACTATTATTACTGAATACTGTTAGGAATTGTGCCAATTACGGTCGTTTTGTGATCTAAATCAATCTTTTTAGAACTTCAATCTGATCTGTTGGTATGTCTTCGGGAAATCTAGTTTGGAAACTCTCAATAGTCGAGTTATAGAGTCAGCCGGCAAGAGTTGATGAGATGTGAACTTGGAGGGAGAGTAATTTACTGAAAATACTAAGGTACCGACGAAAAGTCTTTGCCTTCCCTAATTTTATTCAAATCCGTTTAGTCGAGACCGTGTTTGAGTAACGAGTTTCCAAACATCAACATCGTAACTTTTGCATTTATAATGTCAGCTAACTGTCCGGCGACACCCATGTCAAGTTTTGAGTTATTGGTGATGAATATTTCGAACCAGTTATGGATGGATTACCATCAGAATTAATTGGGTTCCTGACATTTTTGAAGTATTTTACTGTGAATTCTTATTACATACATTGTTTCGAAAGGATTCTCAATTAACGAAACAAACTATTCGTGATTGTCGAAATAAGAAACGAGGAACGAATTTTGAATTCTTGTGTAATTGAATCTACATACTTTTGCCTATATATTCAATTACAAAGAATTCAAAATTTGAAATTCACTCACTGATTGTTTTACGGCGTGTTTTTCGAATTGAAGTTTGTTTTGTTGCAGTTGATCGAGGCTCTGCACTACCTGCACTACACTTCGCACCAAATGCACCGCAACGTGTGCCCGCAAGTCATTATCGTCACTAAGCGGGGAACCTGGAAGCTGTTTGGCTTGGAATTCGCTGGTACGTAGAACATTTCAGGTATATTTGTCATTTCCTACATTGGCTGGTTTCGCCATCGGAACAATTTCCTTTCAAACCGGATCCTATCCTCATCTTAATAGAATCTTGAACGTAGTTACTCAATCGGCTAAGAATCGTAGCAGCGTTGAGGTTTATTACAAATGCAATAGTATAAAAATTACACCATCCTAAAGTAGTCAGCATCATTTAAATATAATACTAACTATATATTTCCTGATTTATTTTACTTTACATTAAGAGAATTATACAAAAAGCCCTTTGGATATTCTGACAGTACTTACGTTAAAAGACTTTTCATGAAATGTCAAAGGTGAAGTAGTCACGAATATCAAAGTAGTTGATTTAAAATCAAAATTAAATAAATACCAAAAACGAAAACCTATTCTCAAAGCAGTTGATGTTCAAAGGTCGGATGGAATGACAACGACATTGACAAATCGGAGTCGTAAAACAAAATAAGATATTCTAATATTTTTTCAGCTAAATAGAAATTAGCGAAAAAGTTTTCCATAATGAAAAGCCATTTTCCACCAACTTCGAAAAGAGGAGGTTCTCAATTTGACTATAACGTTTTACTTTTATTTATATGTTTGTATGTTATATGATATCTACGGCAATTGTGGACCGATCCAAAGGTCCCAAATAATTTTTTTCAAAATCGATCTGGTAGTTTTGTGTTGTAATTGAAGTCGCCTTTTTTTATTTCTCTTTAGTCAATTATTTTATAGGTTTTCTAAGGTCATGACGTTATTTACAGAGTTGCACATACGTTACATAAGGATGAAGGACCTTTTTCGGCATTCCTGTAGTAAATAAAATAAATAGTGTTGTCATTAAAAAGGTTTTTTTCTGAAACGCCCTCTGGGAATGGTCCTCAGATATAACCGTACATTTTCAAGAATTATTTTTGAGATGAAATACAATTGACAAAAGAAAGATATACCTATATTGATATAGATACGTTTTTCGGGTTCTTGTCCTAATTAGTTCTTTTGTAGCATATTGAATTTACCGTTACGACGTTTTGGTAAATCCTAAAGGAACGCATTGAGGCTTGTTTTGTTAAAAATAAGATTATTGTGTTTTTTTTTTGTAAAATATATATAGTTGGGTATACTTACCACGATTTGGTGCTCACAGTAATCCCCTTCAGTTTAAGGCTTTATGACTATGTCAGGTTTTTAGAGTTGGTAACTATGAAGGTATATTAAAATTGTTTAAGTCATATAAAATGTGCCGAAAATATACCAATATCGGACTGATTTTCCGCACAAACCGAAACATTATTATGTGGTAAATGTTTGATTGATTCTCACATCATCTGTAATACAGCCGCAACCTACGCAATAAGTGACACACCCTGATGCGCCGCTTTTTTGTGGCCGCATTATATTCTAAATCAACTAGGTATCAATAATTTGAACTACTAAAATATTAAAACAATAATGTAAAAAAATAGTGGAAAATTTAAACATGCAACAATTACGCTTATCTGTTGTTCCGTAAACGCCGCTTACAGCGCTCTTTTCTATGAACCCACAGCACTTGGCGCTATGATCGGCAAGGATCACTAATCACTGCCCCATCTGGAAGGCCCAAAAACATAAATAATTCTAAAAAGAACAATATATTTCGTCTCGTTTTGTAAATGATTTATTCATCAACACATCAACTTTTGCTTGTAAATCGATGTATAAACATACATTGTAAATCATTGTCTCGACACATTGATGCCTCCAGAATTCCAGATATGTAAATTTTGATACCGAAAAATCGTTTATGTTATAAAAATTGTGCCTCGAGTTTGCATTGTAACACACGAGTAAGTTTGTAGTCAGACTTATTCGGAGAAGTGTTGTTAGGTAAACAAACTTCAAAGAGTTTTATTGCCTTTCGAGATGTATTACTGTGTAGATAATAAGAAAACATCTATATAAGCATGACGGGAACGTTAAGGGGAATAAACAATAAAAGGCCAATCCGAATACATACATTTTATTAAAACCGATCCCGACAACAATGGGACTGATAATAATTATTGATTTTATTCTTAAAAAACCTTCTTGGTATCCTAATTGAGCCCATGTTAGTCGCAGTATTGGGTGTAATGTCATTTTGCATCACAAAAGATGTCGATTTTCATAGTCTGCACTTAGGAATAGTACGTATACAACAGACAATGGGAAAGGAGGCGCAGCTGCAAGCTATTGAAGCAATCTTAACGCTCACCTTTATACAAACGTTTTCAAAGTCACTTTAAAATAGGTGAAGTGACGTTGAAAAAAGATTTTTGATTCTTAAAGAACATTGACTATAAACCTTCTCTTACTAGAACCTAGTAAAAATACTAACTGAGTATGATCCTAGTACGAATATTTTTTAAATATACATGTTAAGCATTCGCGCGTATTTTCTTCGTTCATTCGTTAAAAACGTTACGACCGAACATGAATGCTTGATGAGCACACTTGACTGAGGAAAAGATCGCCGGAAACTCTCGTGATAATATTGTTTATTTCCAAGAATATTGTAACTAAAATATGGATATCATTTAACGAGATTCTTGTTAAATGTTATAATAGTTGAGAGAGAACGGTCGTCGGCAGTTAGTGTGAAAGAACGTGTCCGATAATAAACCACTAAAAGAATATTGGAATGTTTTAACAACTCACTTAAAATAACTTTATTAAATTATTACACTATCTTTATTAAATTATTTCATTTTTCTGATATTTTCCTACAGCTACTTTTTCATTATATTTTTTCTTGCGACGTACATAATCAAGCCCCGAAAAAATATATGTAGCCCTAACTATAAAAGCTGTTTATGATGTACGATACGCAAGACCGGCAAGACTAAGCCGACTCGCTTAATTAGATAAAATATCACCATCATACAACGTTCAACGTTTTTACCAAATTATTCATGTGTGTGTGGTAATGTTAATCGTATATGTGATATAAATAGTTCATGAACAAAAGGTTTTTTTTTTCGATCCATTTCTGTCCTCTGCATGGTCACTCTGCCCTGCTCCCAAGCGCTTTCATCTAACTCTACGAGTACTGGTAGCTGTACATAAAATATGGTTCGTCCGCAATAAAAGCCTTTTATATAAACTTAATTACCCGACTGTTTTAAAAACTCCTATTCTTCGTAGTTTAAAAAAAAATGAAAAAAATATTGTGATTCGTGATTCTAACAAATGATAATTTTACAGAGAACATCATCTCCGGCTCCGACCCGACGGAGATGATCTGCGTGCCTCCGTGGTCCATCAAGGTGGCTAAGTTAGCGCAGCCGTGTCTGGACTTCTTGGGTAAGTCTTACCATTTCATAAGTCAGCAGACCAGGTGAAGGCTGGAGCGTTCTTCAGGGCCACCAGGTATATGAATCTGATATTATTGATCTCTTAAATAAAATTGCGATCTCGGACTTAGTAGAATGTTAGAAGAATTTATCAGCAGCTTTTTGTGAATTTACATGACAATGTGCTTCATTTTTCGAAAAAAAAATAATTACAGTTTTTAGCTAAGTACTTTATAAATAGCTCTTTTATTTCTTACAGAGAAACCTTAAATTATATTAGTTTTTAAAGCACACACATTATGTATGTTCACTGAAACGACGCAAATTGTGTTTTATTAAAAACAGGATATTAAATTCCGGAAACTATGTTCGCATAATTATAATTACTCTGATAGTTATTTATTTTACAGTGATCATCTGACCAGAATATTAAATTGATTTTAAAAATCTTTGGCAAAAAAAAAACTAAATACGTACACTATTTTTAAAATTTTAATTAAGTTTCGTGGCCTTTATCTAGTACTACTGAGCGTACAATACATTTTCATATAACTCAAATGACTTAAAAACGCCTCGTCGCGAGCTCATGATTGTGACTCCAGTTGGATTTGTAGTCTCCGTCGGCATCTCCAATTACGTCTCAGAATACGCTAATCAAACAAAGAATATTCTGTTCATAGCACTTCTGTACAAAGAGCGATACAGAACTATTGGACAAAGATAATCTATAAAGGCAATCTTTATGGCTTGCAACTTTGACGTAGCTACTTAGTTGCCTTTGCTCCTGATGAGTACGGATTATATAATAAACCTATATTATAATACTAGCCACTGTTCTGCGGGGTAAAAGATTTTTCTCGTGCAGAAAGGGAAAGTACTACGCTAGCTCTTTTAGTGCTTCAGAGCTTTTTACAACTTTTCCGACTTCATTGGCTGTTTGTATTCCAGAATTTTTTTTTATAGCCCTATATATTGGCCATGGTTTTTCGTTAAACCCAAAACTTTCAAGTACGATTCCGGTGGACGAAAAGACCACCAGGAAATATTTCTCTTCAGCTCGTTGTTATTTGAATGTTCAATATATTTTAAATAGAAGCCAACGTCTATTTTATAATGTATCCTCATATAGGCATGTTCTTTGTGTAACAGATATCTTTGAAGTGCGTTTCATGGTTTCGGACTCGTGAATAGGCAGTAAAACGATAGGCTAAAGGACGTATAGTTCCAAAAGAATATTATTATTAAAATGAATTTTGGGTGTTTATTACTAGATGCCCTAGATATTCTTCAACTGTTTTACTAAAAGAAGAGTTAATTTTTGTCCGAATGTAATACTTGCTTATTAATTAGCTCATAATTCAATTTACATTTCTGAGATTCGAATACATAATACTCATTGAAGGGTAATATATAATTGATACAAATCTCTTAACAAGTAAGTAACGGCTTCGGGTTATTTGATCACAATACTTTTATTATTTATTGACGAAAGCTTGTAACAAAGAAAAAGTTTAAGTCATTCTATATTTATGACTTATATTAAGTTAATATTTGTGGACTTATTTTCGGAATTAATTTCTGTAAACTATTTCGGTCCGCAGATCTTTAACAATTGCTCCCCTCTTACTGAGTTAATAATAATTTTCTTTCAGGGATGTTTAATCATGTCTTTTTTTCAGGGATTGTATATCTTGTATGTGTTTATATCTATTCCTAAATCGATAAGTTAGCTTATCGGTGTAGGAATACAAGGTGTTACTAATCTCAGTATTGAGTTTGATTCCTAGCTCCCGAGGTCCAGACGAACGGGGAATGCAGTATTCTGTCTGATATGTTCTCGCTTGGGCTTGTGATCTGCGCCGTTTTCAACAACGGCAAGCCGCTCATCCAAGCCAATAATAACCCAATGCTTTACATGAAGCAAATCGAGTTTGTAAGTATCGTTTCAAGTTATTGTAGCACTTTCATAGTCCAGTTCCAAGAGGCTACCAAGAATGTTATTTGGTAAGCTTTTATAGAGTGTTCTTAAAGTTTAATGAGAGATTATGCAAAGTGCTTTTATATTGTGTAAATGTATATGAATGCTGTGAAAGATAAGGTATGAGGGAGATTCTTGAAGTGATGACCGTAAATGAACACATACATATAAATGACACAGCCCTAGAAAAAAAAAAAAAAAAAGGTCGTGGCGTGTGTATTCAGCCAGTCAGTAATAATAGTAGCATGGTCAACTACCCGGTAACGGTAAGGGTTTCTTCTCGCTAGCTATAACTTCATTCTACTGAATCATCATGGTAAAAATAAATGAGCAAAGAAGCGACGACGATGATCATTTAACTTAACAAAAAAACAACACGTCAAAATGAGCAAATGAAATCGCCTTTCATCCCAATCAAAAAGGGATCCAAGTTCGGGGAGACAATGAGCCGAATATTCCTGTGGACCTTCCTTTGACCTTTGATAAATTAAAAATATATGAAAATGTATGTGTTCGATATAATCTGATATCTGTGTGTGTATTTGTGTGAGATATTTCTTGGTTGTGTGTGCTTTGTTGGAAGTTGTATGAGTGTTGGGTTTGTGGGTTAGGTCAAAATATTGTTGTATAGGAGATAATATAAAACCACGGTTATTTTGTAATCTAAAATTCGTGAGGGCACGTTGTAATGTGTTGTTGTGATATTGCATCAACCAATAACTGAGAAAAGATTTTTTATATAATATAGGGTTAAAGAGGAAAACATGATTCCCCGCGTTATGTTTGGGCAGTAACTTTGGTATAGAAAGACTTAACAATGTATTATTATACTATTTTTATAAAGTATACATATACCACAGACTATCAAATTTTCTAGTTGAGGATAATGCGAGAACCACAATAGCTTTTTAAATTCACTGTAACTAATCTCCCACAGGGACCAAGTATCCTTCACCCAAATTTTATAATATCGTTTCAATGAAAATTACTGATGATATAATAAAAGTTAATGTTATGATCTTGCCGCTAAGTGACAAAGCCAACAGCGACCGACTTTATTGCGACACTTTAGACACTATTTTCTTAATTAGAGCGACGGGTCGCGTAATAACCAATAAGCTGAGTTTAATATGCATTACATACCTGGCCGGTATTGAAAACTTGAATTAATTATAGGGAAATGTGGTTTAAATAAACATTCACTTGTTACTGATATATAAGTACCGTAAGGATATTTTTTTAAGCATGTATTCTGGGATTTCTGTTGTCAATTGGAAAATCAGTTTAGAGAATAATAAGGTACATTTAATTTTAAATTTATCACCTACTCGTAAGAGACATCACGGATTATGTCATCTTAAAAAGCACTATCTTTTTGCCTTCGTTTGTACGTGTTTCTCTGCTGTAGGCTACAAAAAGGCTGACACACTTAAAAAAAAAAACTTGTTACCTATTTCATGAAAAAAAAAAAAATAAGAAAAGAAAAATATCTTGGCAATAGCACCGTAATCAAAACTACGAAATTGGTTTAAGTGCTACCTGAAACAGGGGCTATAATCACGGTTCTCGAATGCAGATAGGTTCCTAAGCTCGCTCCTAAATTGAAATTCAAGCTTTAGCTTTACTAACTCAAACGAGAGGATACGATAATCGAAACATGTGATAGCCAAACATGATAATAGCCTAACGTGAATATAATAATCCTAGGTCAATATTATAGTTAGTTGTAGTTGTTGATATTCGCAATGTAATGGAATATAGAAGCATTAAAACAGGGTGCTATATCGGCGAGTTATACACGATTCATATTTGAACTTAAGACCGTTGGTACGTGATTGACGTGAAAGTGAAACTCCATGGTCAGACAGTGTGAGTTTGAGAAAGAAGATGCATGAATAAATGATAATGTAAAGCGTGTAAGGTGTGATAATACAGACATTAGTAAGTCAGTAGACGTGACACTTATGATGGATTGAAAAAAAGGACTGAGACTTTGGAAGGTTTTCTTATTTTCTTCTATTTTGTATTTTTCAGGCTTTTTCTAGTGTTTTATAGATTTGTAAGTTATGATAAAATAGCGGATTAAATGTTTGACGACCACATTAGAGGCCACAATTTTTCTTCAATAAGAAATGCAGGTTCTATCCCGAGATATTAGAATGGCCCAGCGATAATTGTATCGAAGGAGTTTCAATACTCCATGTTTGTAAATTCATTCACGACACAAGACTACTTGACAACTTTGTATGGAGCCAAGTTCAAACGATTATGTAGTAAATTCAAAGTAGATGGTGATGTGTATGTTTGGTCATCTATATTGGGGTAGTAATTAATCGAATAGCATTCTGCGCCAAGATTACCAGATAGACACTATATAGGTAGGCAGTTTCTATAAAACATACACCCCAATTGTCTCCGCTGAAAGTTCGTTAGGTTGCGCGAACCTCATTCTTAACGAACGTTTTATTCGAAATGAGCGGTACCCCGCTATCAACATCGCGTTTTTAGTCTCCATTCCCTTAAGACTTTTTTTTCTAGTGTTTCTGCTATTTAAGGGGGGAACGGAGCTAATAAATCCATGATCATAAAAATCGGTTACAAATCTGACTTTTTTCTATTGTATACAGATTTTTAACTAGCGCCAAATTGGTATCATACCAAGAGAAAAAAAATCTCGTAGCTATCTACATCGACGACAGTTACCAAATTAATGAATATATAGCGAACATACAACTATTCTACATATGTTATGTAATATTGAAACCCGTTAAATTTTCCTCTATCCAATGATCTAGGGTCTATTGTTAAGTTTCATTTGACGTCAGCGTCAGCCTAACAAAGCTGTCGCTCTCGCGGCTAACCATCTAATTTTCTAGCCTGATTACAAACAATAGAAAATAACTAGCTAATAATAACTAGCTGTGCCCTGCGCTTTCACTTGCTTTGCTTTAATATTAATAATATTGAATAGTGAATATTGAATAACCTACCTCGATAATTATGCTATCTAATGCGAAAATATTTTTACTGACCTACTGGTAGGTAGTATCAGAGATAACCGCGTTTAAACAAACTTCATATTATAGAATTTTTTGATCCGATTTAGTCTTTAAGAAACATATTTGTCGATTATAGAAAATATGTTTCTAGGGAATTGGGCAGGTGAAGTCGCGAATCTACTAGCATAAGACTCCCAGAGGGGCCTAGTCATAGCCAATGTACACATAGAGGTCCAAGCGCGGACCCTTGTGAAAACACGCATTATATATACCTTGCAAACCAAAAAGTATTTTTCCCAGGATACAAAAAGTATTTTTTCAATTCAGATGTTGAACGTTCAGTGTGAATGACGATATTAAGTCAGTATAATCTAAACTATAAAAATATTTTTTTTAAATATAAACGTAAATGTTACACTTTGCTTACTCACTTAACAAAGAACTCCTGCAACAGGCAGATAAATTATCGATTCTCTTTTACAATACCTGCCGGAAAGTATAAAGTCAAAGGATTAATGCATTCGTGCATTCAAAAGGAAAAATGAGACGCAAAGCTTGAAGTCATACAGAACAAGTTCTCTACTACTAATGAACCGATAAAGTTCTTAATTCAGCTAACAGAAGTTTTCTATTCATTCACTTTCAAAGTCCCTCCTATTAATATTAATGAATGATATGCAGGGGACCGTAGCTAGGGCTGCTGAGTGCAGAAGCGACTTTTAAAACACCCAATTAGTAAGATTTTTACAAACTCTTTGACTACCGTAACCACTTATGGCTGTACAAGATAATTAGATGTCAAACTGAAGCAAACGTCGTATTTTACGGGACGATAGACTTGAAAACTCCGCAACCCAATTACTGGAGGATATAGATATCTTAAAGTTAGGCCATTATTCAGACTTACGAGCCCCTGACCGGAGCCTGTGTACACACAGCCCGGCTAAACAGGCGCGACGGATTGCCGTGTTTGTAGCTACAGTTACTATTGGTACACAGTCAATAGCATCAAAGACTTTCTAAGGGCCTTACGTTGTGCCGTTTGTTATTGTTGAATTGAATGTTGATTTGTATGGAAGCCATCAATTTAAGATGCTTGTAGTTTCAATTCAAGATAGACCCAGTGTTCACCAGGTTTGAACTTCTTCCTACAGAATATATTTGGCAATATATGTAGGTCAATGTACGATTTTCAGTTTATACTAGCTGCGCGCCCGTTTTTTACCCCCGTAATTCCATTTCTCGTAGATTTTTCGGGATGAAAGCAATCCTTTACTTTAATCCAGGTTAATCCGTTCAATATCCAATATGTCAAATCATCCATACACGTTCTCGTGTATATCCTGTTTACAACTTTGATCCGTGAAGAAAAACTTCGCGTTTATAGTAACCTTTAAGTTAGACATAAAAATAATGTTACTTAGGTACTTAAAATGATGACGGTAATAACAATAATAATATAACGTTTTATACTCTATTTAACGAACCTATCGACAACCTCATAGTCAAAACATAATCCCTAAGGTAAACCTTAGATAATATTATGTTTACATTTAAACAGGGACCACAAAGCGTGATTAAAATTATCTTTAATGAAAGGCAAAAAATTTTGTATCAAGCCAGCAAAGTTTGTATCTCCATTTATAATTAAGCCTCGTCTTTTGAAATTATTCATTAGTCTACTTGTATGTTAGAATAATCAATCAGACGTCGATCCCTAATTGGCTTCACCTTTTTAAACATCTCATTGGCCGATTGAAACAAAAACTTAAACATTACAAATTCGATACATCACAAAAGGTAGAAATAATATGTATGTTGTGTGAATTGGCTTTACTTTATAAATGAAAAGCAATTAGCCTCGATTAATAGCTTAAACTGGCTTCATCTATCAAAGTGTAAGGACTATGTCTAACAATATGATAAGTGCTTATCCGATTTTGTGGCCGTCGTACAAATTGCTTCGGAACTTGGCGTTGTGCCACAAATTCATACTTAGCAATTGTCAAGATTGAGTTTCAACAAGTGTTTCGTTTAGTGCGAGCTATTTGTGTTGGCGGGAAAGTTGACAATTGAGTCACAATCCGTAGCGTTATTAATATTGGTTCTGAGCTGAGTTTTGTTCAGTAAACTTCAAAACAACCAGTTTAAAATTTTATTTAAAATATTAATGAAATAGAAACAAATAAGTGCTGAACTCGCTCTAACAATAATTATAAATGTAGATTGAGTACATACAACTCGTGAAAAATTCAATTGCTCTTTAATAGCTACACTAGATTTCAGCAACAAGTAGGTATGTAAAATAGCGGTTATCCTGGCGCAGAATCAACAAGTTTAATTACGACTCCAGTGTAGTAGGTACATGATGGCTTGCCAACCATTTAGACGGGGTCCTTAATATTGTTAATATGTAACAGCTGGACCAGCAAGTGATCCAAGTGCTGCCGCGCTTGCCGTCAGCGCTGCAGGAAGCGGTGCAGCGGATGCTAGCGAGGGACCCTCATCCACGTCCCACCACGCAACTGCTGCCACTCATCAAATACTTCAAGTAAATAATAATATGTATATCTTTCTTGTCCACCAAAGGCATCGATAGCTCTATTAGAGACTGCCATAGCACCAAGCACCAACGATTTTACTGTTGTGATTTATTTTAACTATGTAACTCTCATAGTGTACAATAAAGAATATTCGAATCTATCAATCATCTCAGCCTGTCGTAGTCCACTGCTGGACAATATGCACTTAGTATTCGGCCTTTTGCATTGGGACGCAGCTACCCCTTTTAATAACAACGATTTTTACACTTTCTCTCGCTATGTGGCGCTCTTGTAGATGTAGACGTACCAAATATTTTTCGTAACACTGTGTTGTGACTTGTCACTTCAATGACATTTAAAAGGTGTGCAAACCTCGGTGCACACAATTTTTTAACAGATCTACATTGAACGACACGCCAACCAGTTGTAAATTTTTTGAATTGTTCATCCACTAAAGCTTACGGAAGCCTAATTGATTGCTTTCATTAACTCATTATAAACCCACATAACTTCACATTCCTGTAACACAATGTAAATTTTTCAAACTAAATGCCATCAATGTCATGCAACAAACTTGCAGAATGCATATTGCCCACACAGTAAATTGTAATGTAAAGCTGCTATCAATAGAGTGCCTATACACCAATGTGTTTCAAACATGTTATTGAAATATTTGATTACACTACAGTTATTCTCTCTTATTAAGGTAGTTAACACAACAATAATATTATTAAGTATGTATAACATTTTAGATTATTGTGGACATTTAAAGTAGGTAAGCGATTTTTTTCTAACGATATTCTTTTTCGACAGGGGTGAGAATGAGCAAGCGATTTCAGCGATGCAATTTCTCGATGTGATCACCATGAAGGATCCAAACCAAAAGGCCAATTTCTATCGAACCACTCTGATTGACGCGTTGCCGTACATTCCAAAGGTAAGTTGGGAAATTATAAAACACTTATTTTAGAACTAAGCATACATCATCATGGCGTTAACCCTTGCTAAGCGAAATAAGTATGCGCAATTGTTATGAATATAATTTAATTTTGGGCAATCTAAAAGGCCCTGTTCTATTTAAATGTAAAAAGTGTCATTTTAAAACAGGTACGAAAATTTGATTTTATGTTTAAATGTGCGTAACCACAAGTGATTCATTTATTTATTTATTATTTATACAAGTTGTGCAGAGGCGGACTTAATGCCAGAAGGCATTATCTTCCACTCAACATTTGGATGATGCAGAAAAAATAAAGGTAGATGCACTATCAAATAAATGTACAACGACTACAAAAACACTCATTAATTAAATACAATGAACAAAAAGAATATCAATTACTATAAACCAACTGCATTGCACTCAGCTTTTTAAAAGCCGCTTATTTTTCTCTAAGACGTAACTCAACTGTTCTCTTTATCTCAGATATTGGTTTTCAATTTAAAGCTCAATCAGTCGCTCGGATTAAAGACAGCCGGCGAGTCTGGAGCGCAATTCTTTTCCACAATACAAAGCAACGCCACTGATATACACACTGGTGTACTAACTCCATACCAATAAGATCACAAAGAAAGAGTACAATATATCATGCACCATTTAATATGACACAAAAGAGAAAGTATAAAAGCAGTTTGTACGGCTGTTGCCGCTCTTCCCAATGTCAATCTCTCACGCTACCTACGGAAGAATTTTCTCGGAAAATTTCTATTGCCTAATAAGTTTTATACCTAAACAGGACTTTAGGTTTTCACAAATTTGTATATTTGCTGCTATATTATTGATAACTCAAACGTGTATTTACCATTAATAAGATTTTATTACCATTACGTAAAAATATGGTTTGCGTTTTTTCGTAGGTTAGGTAAGCAACAGGTTGTCAACTGTAAAAGACATGCTGATAGCAACAGATTTATGTTGTCTAGACTGCTGTCTAAAACTGATGATCTTACTTTTTTACTCTAGTTAAATACTTCACGCCGCGTGCACATGGGCTGTTTGAGACAGTCGATTGCCCGAAGACGGACGGCTTGAAGCAGCTCGACTGTTTTCTAAAAGCAATGGATGAAAGCCGCACGGGACTTGCGAGAGCGGTCCGCGGCCTTAGTAGTACAACCCTAACTCTGATAACCTATGATACTTTATGAAACAAATTAATTTTTGCAATCTGAAAATCAATTAACTTCTAAATAGGCTATCTCGAGTCCATTTCTGGCGATCAATTAATGTTTATAGGGTGCTGTCGTTACTCAATCATTTCGCCAGTGTTAACGTTAATTAAAATTAAACAATTTAAATAAGTAATATAATAATATATTGTGCCAAAATTTACAATAGAAGATACAAAAAACATTCCAAAATGTTGTTTACCACTTAATAAATGTTTAATTGGGTATTTATTATGGTTCGATGAACATTTATTATTTAAATTAAGTTTAAAATTTAAATTCATCAAGTTGATGAGGTTCCTACTTAATTATAATACAGAGAAAATCAGAGACAAAGATTTTTTTAACGAGTGGGGTAGGGTCGCCGGATTAGCATATGTTTGCATTCGTTTACCACAAGTGAATCATATATATTATTTAATTAGTACTAAAAGCTTTTCACTGAAACCCTAAACTATATACATTGTTTAGATTAGTATAGCCAAACTCTTTCACAACGCTAAATAAACTCAGACTGAACTCTTTTAACATTCTGAATAAGCATATTAAGAATTCATAACACAAATTAAATATATCAATTTTTACTGCCTTCATGTAACAGCGAGCATTCCTTTGAAGTATTCTTTACCGAGGGTTCACTTAATATCATAACAAGGCGACGCAGTCTCGCCTCTTTCAGCTTCGAGTAATACGGTCTTAGCACTTCAATACAATACACTTTTATATGAAAAATAGTTTAATACGTGATTTTATTTATAAAGCCACGTGGCTTTCGTTCAGATTGTGAGTTATACGTGTGTCTACTAGTTGATGTAATTGAGACTTAGTACAGCGGCCTCGCTATAGTCTTGTATGCAAATGTAATTACTGAGAGACATTGCTCATCTCTATATGATTTCACCGCCCTTGAACAGTGTGTACTTGGCATAAATGCATCTGCAATCAAGAACGAATTCTCTAGACGTGTTATTTGATTACCATGGGTACCATATTACGGGAATATGGCATTTTGAATGGGGCACAAAGCTCACCTATTCTCCAAGTTGGCATTTAGTAATAGACACTACAATAATTTGAAAAATCAGAAAGGTTTGGTTTGGTTTTTAGTATCATCTACTTTCGCTACATTATTCGCTTTCAAATGAAATAAGAACCATTTGTACTAGAAGTTCTTAAATCTTGAACCAAAAAGTTCAAACAAAAGACCATCGTACCCTTAATTGTTACAACACCGTCTTCATTGCCTTTGTATTTTAATATTTTACCTAAAACATAATACCCCAGCTTATTAAATAGTCCAGTTTTCTCATCATGATTTACGATAGGAGTAAATTGACCTAGATTACATGTTTGTTTAACAAAAACGTTATAACTCAAGTGAATAAAAAACCACGAGGAAAATATTAAACTTTATTTCAAATGTTGCTCTTTTGTCAATTAAAATGGCGTCCATTGAAATACCAGACATTTTAAAATAGAAATAGGCTTATAACCTTATCCGAATTTGTTTAAGTGACTGAGCTTTTGCCGACTGCTAGCAAGACTTTATATAACCTTTTATCGTTATCGTGTGAAATTAATCAGATCATTAATTATATATATCTCTCATGGAAAAAGTTAACAAAAATAACTCTGTTATTGAAATGATTAATAATTTTTGGGGAGCCTGATTTCGAGAAACTTAACTCAGGTGAAGTAGTCAAATCAGTGCTTAAGCTAATAAGTGTACAGCAATCATTAACGGACAACCGTTATAGTTTTGCTCGGCATCTTTGCAAATAATTAATTTTTAATCTGCAAAACAAACTATATTAACTAAAATGCTTGCTTTAAAAGCACAAAATGTAAACAACTTTCTTTTCATACATAAGATAAGAAACGTCTTTGATACCGAGTTTCACATTTGAATTGAATCGCAATTAAATATATAGTTCTCATAAAGAAACTAATGTCAGAACGAGCTATTATTTTATTGTGGAACCAGACTTGAGATGCGTAACCTTGCCATTGAGTGCACTTGATCCTTCTCTGTGGCAATATAAAGTGCACCAAGCATCTTATCTACTTAGATGTATTATTGCTCGTATTTCAAAAAGCGACGTACAGCTCCATGCGTTCCGACATTTTTATTACCTACCAGGAATATTATAATATCTTGGAGTAACACCTGTTTCTTTTGAAAAATACTATATATTGCGCTGTGAGATTTACGCGAATGTTAGACATTGAAATAAAACGAAAGTGTGCCCGTGACCATGACCGGCAGGGGCATGGAAACGTCGGGAACTAAAACCTAAATAAACCGCGATAGAGTCCCTTCAAAAGAATTCTTTAGTATAATAACATGCGTCCGCCTACTTGATTATAAGTCTTAAGTGATTCTCTCGTAATGCGAATGTTTCAGAGAATGCAAGCTAAAATTTAAGAATCAAAATGAATGTTAAGATTATTACTATCATTACAATTATTACAATATTAGTTACTATCTATTTCCAGTACAGATGATACTTCTCATACGCATTTTGTGCAGCAGTGAGAAAACTTAAGTACCTTTTACGAGAGTTAAAACATTCCATAAAAGATAAAATCTTTATACTTGATTCTATGAAATAAACAACCATATTTGTGTCATCCTCGTGTTTACAACAAACATTGAATAGTTCAATATTTAACATGTTCTTAAACCCAGTTTACATTCAGCTCAATTTCGGTAAATAAAATGGGCAAAGCGAATGTGTATCCAGGTCACTTTCCTTGCCGTTAACGTTCTTCCTTGACATTGCCGCAGCAAGCAGCAATATGTAGGGACATTTTTGGCAGCGCGAATGTTAAAAGCAATGGCTGAATGTAAGCGGAGTATTAATGAACATTAGGTACATTATATTATGAAGAAAATAATACTTTATAAAATTTTTGAGGTCAGTTTCTTCGTGAATTTCCTTAGTTTTAAATCTTATAGCACAAAACACTGGTTTTTTTATTTCATGCGTATATTTGACGTACGTGAACAAATTGCTAAATTTTTATTTTTGTTGTTGTAGAAACTGCGCTGGCAACTCGTATGGCCTGCTCTGCAGTTTGAGGTTAGAACAGCCGAAGTCTTGGCTTCCGTCTTGCAGCCAGTAATATGGCTCACCAACGAGTGCAATCGAGACGAGTTCTATAAATACGTTCTGCCTACTCTGAAGTGAGCATTCATTTTTATTACAATCATTATTTACAGTGCCTACAAACAGGGTTGCCGATCACAATTTTGAAAATATTTTAAACGGAGTTAAAATAAACGCAAGTCGGTTTAAAGTTATTCTGAATTTTGTTTTAATTCATTACTTTTCTTTTACAGTATTTTGGCATGTAAACATTTTTTTGTGTAGCTTATAATTTGATAGCAGGTTTAAATGATAAATTTAAACATATTTAAAGAAACTTGAAATAAAATTCTGTCATATCATAAATTTTTCCAAAAACAACTGAATTTTAATTAAATATTTGCCTTATTTTTTCAGGATTTTAAAACTTTCTTTGACATTTCATTGTAACCGACCGCGTGTTATGTTATATATTCTAGTTATATGGCACTGAAACTGAAGTAAAAACGTATTTGTCTTCTAAATTGCACTAAACCCTAAACCATCTGATATTTTTCCATAAAATAATGAAACACATCTGGCAACCCTGCATGTTGGTTGCACCGGTATTAATTTATTAAGGCAACACCATATATATGTATAACTTCGGTGTTTTATGATTTTTGTTAAACATTGGACCTCACTTTTCAACCGTGAGAATTTGTGTGCAATGGTTTTATACCCCTTAATAAATAATATAGATGCGTGTGCGTGTGTGTGAGCGTGGTCTGATATTTTGAGCATGTTTGTAAGTCATAGTATGCCCTGACTAGATTTGTAACTTTATGAAGTACGTAACTGTAAAAGTTTAATTTCTCTTCTTTTATTCCCTTTTATATTCTAATTTATTTGGTAACTTAGTTTTGGAGATCGAATAGTATCATAGTTTTTTTACACTTACACGTATACATTATTTTCAGAAATTTGATGAATTCTCCAAAGAGCATTCAAGCTTCCGTCACTATTTTGGAAAATCTGCACATTATCTTAAAGAAATGTGATCAGACTGAAGTTGATAATGAAATACTTCCGTTGCTGTACAATGCCCTGGATAGCAACACAAACCAAATCCAGGTAAGGGATTATTCATGTAACTTTGACCACGTCATGAGAGTTTTTTTTTTAACTGTAATGTTTTAACTTTTTATTTAGAGAATTGTCCGTGATGATCAGCAAAATTTTTACGGAACTCGAACTTAAATGGTTTTTTCTTTTTCAGACCGCATCACTGATTGCTATACAGAACGTGTCTGATTTTATTGAAGACAGGGCACTGCATACCGTAGTCCTCACTAAAGTGAGGGGACTGCTCGAAAGGAACCAAAGTGACGTGAAGATCATCAGCCTGATCCTATGCTTCTTCGAGAAGATCCTTGTGAGGCTTGACAAGACCCAAATCCTGGACCAGATCATACCCACGCTGCTCGCCATGCGGCTCACTGACCCTGACATCGTCACCCGTGTAGTTAGTGAGTATACATACACTCTATTTATATCATGATATCTCTTTACACAAGTTGGTTATAATATTTAATTGTGTCTTAATTTTGAAATAAGCACTGCGTCGCATAGCGATCGCTGTTTCATTTGCGACTGTTGCGGCATTCATTTCCATCTCAAGCGAATTTTAATTACGCGCGGCTCTGCCATTGTTTCACCCATTGCCTAAATGAAATTTTGAGACGCTAAACGTACCTATTACAGAACTATACAAATCTATGCTCTTGGAAAGGAAGTTTGGATTGAACACAAACGTGATGGCCACCAAGATGATCCCATCGCTTGCTCCGCAAACCGTCAACCCGAATTTGAACGTTGACCAGTTCACTAATTTGATGGAGGTATACTATTTCTATAGCAAAATTATTTTAACTAAGTATATACTTTTTATGATTAGTTTATATTTTTTTGATCTCTAAATAGAATATTTTAGTTAAGCATATTTTGATATTGATCTAATTGTATATCCGCTGCTTAGATCCTGTACGACATGCTGGACAGCATCGACAAGAACCATCGCTTCAAGCTGAAGGTGGAGACGGCGAACATGTCCAGCCCGGAGCGGTACCGTGCTCTGCGTCATCAGATGAGCACAGATAATATGAATGTTCCACCTTTTAATATTCCTAATTTACGTGTGGAGCAGCGTAAGACCTCTAGCGCCGAGGATATGGCTCGTAAGAATTCAATGAGTGGGCCTCCTCCCACAGCTTCTGGTAGCGTTGGCGGGTTCAAGAGTAAGCATGAGTTTCCAACCTGTAATGTAAAAACACCAATCAAACAACGAATTATTCGGAACATTTATTCAGGCACGGGGATCGGACAATGGTTCTTCGGTTCAAGCAATTCTACCAATAACGATAATAATTTCCTTCGCGTTTCAAACGCTTTTCCCAACCGTCGTCTATCAGATAACACGCTGATGACACCGAAGATACGCATCGCGCCCTCGTGCGCCTCCTCCCCCGGCGGCACTCCCGGGGGAAACTCTGGGCTCCCCACGCGCCGCCACTCCAGCATCGGCCCGCAGGAACGCCGCGGCTCCGCTGTCAACCTCTCGCCGCCGACGGTAAGTACCAACATTTCAAATCTTAATGCTTGCACGCTTGTATTAACATTGATAACTCTAATAGTATGTAACTATGAACACTATTAATCAAAAAAATTTAATAGCTTGGAACAGGGTTGCCAGTAAAGTAAACTATGACGGTCGTAGAAGGAGGTTGGTTTCGGTAACGAGGGTAGTGACGGTGGTTATTTTGGCAGGGCTACCAGTACAGGGGACGCGGTGGCGGCTCAGGCTCGAGCCTTTCCGTGCCGTCAACTTCTCAATGCGTCGTAAGTGATGTGCACATCGTACACGTACGCCTGCCTGGCTGCGTGACCTCCCTGATCCCCCTTTTGAATGTGGAATTGACCAGCTTATAACATTGATGTGGTTCTGTTATCTTCTGCGGTTGTGTCTTCTACCCACACGGACTGGGAGAGATAGTATCTGATCGTTCACATTATCACCATGCGCATCTGCACGAACCTGGTTGGCGTTTCAACATCACGTACGATTTCTCTATCCAATCATTAGACCTTTCATCGCATCGCATTAATGCTACTACTTCCTATGCTGCGAAACGTCAGAACACACAATAAGCTTCAAGAAAAAAGGATGCATGTTCGTTGAAGATATTGTTTTGTAAAATCCACGATGCATGAACGCCTTGCCGCGTTGACTGTGTCGTTGAATGCTCTGCGGAGAGGGTAGCGCCTCTCGCCTCTGGTGAATGCTACTGTTTCCGTTGTGATCAATGTTCGGGTGTGTACCTGCGGACACGTCGATTCCATTGTCGCACGATTTTTTCCAAATTAACCCGGTTATACAATTTCAGGTTTAAAATTTTATACATTATTAACACACTATTTTTTTTCGGAATTTTCAATTGGCTATAGAGATCGGTTAACAAGTACTGCAAGAGTACTCTGAAAACAATGTAGATCTTACAGTTCAGCAGGTCACATGGGTCCTAAGTGTTGAATGTGTTTATGTGAAGGAAGCTACGCAAGTAAGGTAATCATTTCTTCATTCATGTCAAGGCACCTAGCCGTACGTATGTAACGTATTCGCTGTCTCATTTACTGTTGCTATTTGTTCTTCTACGCAGCTTGCACGGAGCATGATCGTGAGTATGGTACTTCTCTACTGTTCGTCGTTGTCAATCGCGCAGTTTCAATCATTGATGTCTATTTATTTAATTTATGTAAAGACTACACTAAGATGTTACCTCTGCATACATATCAAAATAATTGTATTTAAATAAAATTGTTTTTGTAAAATATTTCAAAACGACTTTATGTATATATGGCAACATCTCCGTGCCTATTGTGGTATTCCGCTGTAGAGTAGTTAACTAAGTATAACTAATTCACAAGATATTTCACAAGCCCAACACGCTTTCAAACGCTGTAACTAGACGTACGTATATATTAATATAAGGCATGCTATAGATTACTATAATAGTATATTTGTACCTATAACTCTGTTAGGTAGGGTAATACTTGAATATTTTCATTCTTCATTTAATGTCAAGTCTAATCCCATATCTTTTACATTATCATACCAAAACGTACAATTAGGGTGTACTTAGCGGTAACATCAGCGACAAACATAAAATAATTAAACACTAGCGAGTCATTCAAAAGCAAACAAATTGTATAGATTGCTATTTCATGAAAAGAAATCTACTCAATAATTTGAGAGCTAATGCCTGTGGCGTTCGCGATCATACACCATTTAGAATTTATTCGTTTAGATGAGTAGATTTTCCTTATTTGATTAAAACTTACATTGCTCACAATGTTCTCTTTTTGTCTATTTGAGACGCCTTACTCAATACACTGTAATAAGCGTTCCTCCGGACAAAACACAAATCATTCATAACAATATTTAATGGTTTTTTTTGGCCATGTTATCCGCTAAGGCACCCTGTAATTTTATAATGATACTAACATGTGCCTGCTGTGTAGGGTGGTTCGATGCCTAACACTTCATCGAGCGTACCGTTTCTGCTGACGTCGTCGATGCAATCCATCCGCTCACGCCGCCCGTCGACCTGCCTCAGCGGCTCGCAGGGCTCCGGCCTGCTGCAGCAGATCAGCAGCGGAATGGTAAGACACCTGCCGAGCGGCAGTGCTAGTGGGCACCGTGCGCACGGATCGTCGACCAACTGGAGCCTGCAGGGGGCCACCGCCGCCGGCTACAACGCTCTGCATAACACCGCCATGGCTGTCAGGAAATGCCCTTCACTGAATATTACCCTTACGCGTTAAACGCCCCACTGTGCCCAGCCATAAACCACCGAGCACAGCGCACACCTAGTCATAGCAAGTCCCTACTAGATCTCCGACATGCTTCGTATTAACATACTATGTATACTGGCGTCATCGTCGCCGCTGGACCACCGCCGGCGACGCCGTGCCACCACTCGCGTTGCGATCTGCCGACAAGGGCGATCCCCGTCCGATCCCTTGATGTATAGTAGTTCTATCATTACATTGATGTTGTTTTAAGTACTCGTATCACCATATTAAATTTATTTGCAACTACTTTTCTTAGAAATATAAACTTGTTTCATTTTCTATGCTGTCTGTCAAGATTGATTTTTGTTAGATTGTTCAGACCTAAGAAATTGGAACAGGGGGCTGATCCTCGCAAGTCGTTCCAAATTCTTAGATCTACACCGACGTCACTTTCGATTTCGTGAATATAAATTCACTAATAAAGAATGTCAGCAATGGTAAGATGTGGGAAACTTGTGTAAGCTTTAATCAGTATAATGTGGACATATCACTTTTTCGTCTACGAAAAAAGTTTTGAAAATGTCCAAATGTAATAAAATTTTAAAATTTATAAATTGAATTATAAATAACAGTAAAAATGTTATCAAACTGATAGTATACAGCATAATGTTGTATAGTGGTGCTGTGATATGGTATTGTTATATGTATTAGAGACTACTTTAAAGTAGAAATAATACTTTCTGTTATTAAACGTTAAAATATTTATCTCTTATGATGGCATTTGATGAATCGTTGGCTATTAAAAGTAAGACGGTTATGTGCCAAATATATTTTAATAATAAAATTATATTATGTACCACACACTTTTTGTTGGTGGTCTCTTCTATAGTCTTATTACTGAAAATTTGAAACTGAACACAAAATTGTAAACCTAGGAGATGGAAACTGGAATGTTGAATGTCAGCAAAGATAAGTAACACATGTAGTGACTCGACGTCACCTATCCTTATTATATTTAAGTTTTACTGTTCTGTAAACTTAACTTATTCAATACTCTTATACAATTGTACCTAATTTATAAATAATGCACCGTGTGCGGCAAAACGATATAAGTATTTACTTTTACTACTGAGACGCGGGTTTCATAAACTTCTCGCCCTAGGTAGGGTGTATACATTGACTTGAATTAATTTACAAGGCGCGGTCGCCGATCCTTATGTTAACACAAATGGACTAATAAAAATCAAAACTTTCTTAACAGAGTAATATTTGCGCGATTCCAATTTATTTATATCCTGTCGTCGTTGTCGTACAGTCAGCATAATAGTATGTGCAGAACCAGACCAGCCCTATTGTACCGGTAGAAATGTACTTGATACCGTAAAACCTTTTGATTCTCAATACTTAGAACTCACTCGATCCTGTCTAAGCTTGAGTGCATTTAGTTTGCTTTTCCGGCTTATCGGTACGTATGTTGTGTAGTGTCCTGTATAGTATATTCCGTAGTCGGGCACCTACCTCCCTAGCCGAAGTTGGTAAGACCGTAGGCCTGGTGTCGGCGTAGCGTAGTCCGTAGCACTAGTTGGTAGCGTAGCGGGCGGGCGGGGACCGCGCAGCCGGTTGCGGTGGCGTCGCGTAGTCCCGACCGCGATCTCCAACCAGGCACGCGCTTTGTTTTAATCATTTTTTTTTATTATGGTTGCTTCCAGTACCAGCTGTTTTCCGGACGTTCATAAAGAGAATTTGATTAACATTAGAGCCGCGTAGCGTAATCCGAGAGCGGGTCGGCGCAAGCGGCGCGCGGTCGTTCGCCCGCGGCCCGGCCACATCCGCCGCGCCCGCTCGCCGCTCGCCGCTCGCCGCCCGTCCGCACTCGTCGCTGCACGCGCTGATCTGAACTGATCCATGACATTCTTTTAACTTGTTTATCGTTTTCAAAATTTTTCAGTAAATAATTTATTACTTTATTTTATGACTTAAACATTTCCCATCACATCAGTGTTATGCATCAGCCGGTCTTCTGTTGACTTTTGCTACAATCTTACAACTTGTCCTTACAACTTTTATTCGGATTTTTTTCGTGCATGCTGACTGTCACTGCTGACTGATAAGCACTACTTTTCACTAAGACGTCACTACAATAGCTTAAACAACTTACTCATAATAAACAGGACACTCTAATGTAATTCAACTGTAGTGTTTACTATTTTTTTCACACAGTTAAACGTCCATGTAGTGCCGAAGTTGGTTTTAACCCAGTGATGCAATTCTAACGTATAGCGGTTTTTATGATAACCATAAATTATCAAGTTATTTTTTAGCACAAATAGCACATTTTAACAAAAATAGTTTTGCTTGTCTATGCACATATAAACACTAAATTTTATCGAAACCACAATTATAATATTCGGTCACATAGTTTAGCAACATCTATCAATAACATATTCTATCGTTATAATAATGTATTAAAAAATAAAACCAATTCCACTTAAATAATTTGAAGGCCAATTTTCCAGTTTTTATTTAAATAAATAATGGAATTATTAAAACAGATGCAATGATTGACAGGATTTCTCTTCACCCGTAATCGGTTTGATTAATGTTTACTAAAACACTTAATTTAAATTACTAATAAATTATTGGGAAATATTTCTCTAAGGCGGTGCCAAATTTAACTAAAAAATATATATATCAGTGATGTCGATGCTTCACTCGTAAATTATAATAAAAACGAATTCTGTTGTTTACTAAAAATTAACATATAGTAGGATCTCGGTATTACCGTTTTCCTAGCCATATAATAAATATCATAACTTTGTCAACCAGCCGACAACATAATATAAACATCAAGCGTGTGTACTCGTTACAAAAATGCGTTTCGTCGAAATTGAACATAACATTACTTTCGACATTAGATGTATGAAGACGTCTGGCACTGAACAAAGACACACCATTATATACACACATTAGCCAAAGAACAGTTCGTACGTTGTCTTTAAATGTAAACGAGAATGAATTCCGCAGTAAGCCCACTGCTGTGGTTATTAGGTACTGTAAACACGCTCACACATTACAACGCGTTTATATCAACGGTCAGCGACAATAAACGCATTCTTTTGTTAAGTTTTAATTTAACAGACGCTAAGAAATTAAAGAAACGACACACATAAGTATGTGAGCAAATGTTACGTTGAATACTTCTAGAATGTGAAAGGATAATTAGGTAACTATAAGGAAGTCCAGAAAGTGAGAAGTAGATGTAAGCTTGATATATAAGATTATAATTATCGTATACTTACATAATATGTATTATATTACTAGTTTTAATATATTGATGTTGTGAATCTAATATTCTATTCTCAAAAACCTTTGCCTTCATTTTTATTGAAATTTTATCTATAAATTATGAAGTATTTATATAGTATAAAAATATGTATGTATAATAAATATATTGTATTATAATATAGTATTCTGAAAGGGTTCTGGAGGAAGATTAGGAATGGTTTAGACTGGATTATAAGATTGGAAATGTCGTAATTTATTGCTATAAGCAATGACAATGAGGTTGGAATTAAAATAACACCGTAATGTATCAAGCGTCTATTATTTTTCAAAGAATTTTTTATCAAATTTGAAAACTCTTAAGAGTTTCATCAAGATTTCCATGGTAAATTGTTTTATTGGCGAAATCACTTAATTGGCCAAATAAAAGAACAAGTTGAACTGTATACAACAAGCATTGGGTCATTAGCAGGCGTACGTATCCGTACACACATTGTGTATTAGTAAAAATATCGTTATCTGTGAATCTATATGAGCTTTTAATGTTAGTTTTGTGCTGGCGCGGCCTCCCCGAGCAGACGGAGCAGGCTGTAGCAGCTCGCGCGCCAGCCTGATCGCTTACACTCCCACTCCCACCTCAAAGCATTCCGATCGGCAGATCAACATTGATTAATTCTTCTAAGGGTTGTGGCGTTTGCTCAGTGTTAGAGTATGTGATAAATTATATGTGTGCCCTAAAAAAATTTCAACATACACTTTTTTGAATTATTCGATGTGATTCTACGTAGTTAATATATACTTATATACCTTATACGATATATAGTTAACGTTTTTATCATATATTACGCTACCTTGTGATCTCATTCTATGAATATTAACTACTAACTTCTATAAACCTTGACTGCTCTCTTTCTAAGGCAAAGATAATTCGACAATACTTTTGTAAAACCTTTCGTACTCTTCGCTCATGCGAACAGTTCTTGGCTAACTTTAAGGTGGATAGAGTTATAAGCGTGGTTGAGCTTATCTGGTTGAATTCTATTGATAGTTATGTATCTATCTTAATAATTCTATTCCTGTTGAACCGAAAGGACGAAAAAAAGTTGCCTTAACCTTGTTTTAGTCTATTTCCGTGACGTCACAGGGACTGAGCGGCGACTGTGACAAGCCCTCAGTCCTGCGTCCCCGAGACCTGTCTCACCTTCACTTTCTACAGACGTTTAAATTGTACCTTTTCTAGGGTCCCTTACAATATTAATATGATTATGTATTTAGTGTTGGACGTAGGTCCATCCGTATATCAATGTATCTTATATTAAAAATATATTAATCAGCATAATATGGATGTTATAATTGTGAATTATATGAATATAATACCACTATTCCAATATAAATGTTACTAATTATAATTAATGGATACAGTGTCAGTAGATCAATAGACTCCTTACTAACGAATGATTGAAACCTTTTAAAATATAACATTACTTGATCTATATCCATACTAATAAATGTTTATGAATAAATAAATGTTAACTGTTTTGTTTGTCGGAACCGCACTTAGATATTGAATGTTATACGTATATATATATATATATATATCGTGTATTAATTGTTTTCCTGTAGGTATAACTATATAGGATGTACCCAATTAGGATTGTAACACTGTTTATTGTTTGTTACGTGCTCATATCAATATGACTTATTGTATTAGATTAAGTAGTTGATATTATGATATAGTTACGACATGCATGATACTAAAGTGATGTACCTACCATCTTAGTCCTACAAACAGTTATTCGATATTTTGAAATCGATAATTGCAATATCGTCCACATCGTCAGATGTTTGGTCAGTCTAACTCTATCAGTCGATTTCATGAACCGAGTATAACATAATATAGTGTCCCAGTTGACATTTGGCGCTCTGTATCAACATCACTGAGGTATTCGTGCATATTCTCATGTCTGCAATGCTTTATGATTAAGTAGGCTGATCATTTTTGTTATAATAATGTAATATGTTTCTATCAATATTAATTATGTATACGTGGCTCTTGTAGTAGATTAAAGTGAATAAAAGAAAACTGGTTTTTAATTTACCAATTTACCTCCTCGTACCACAAAATTATTTCGATAAAAAATACGAACACTATTCTTAGTCTCGCCTAGCTTTTTCTCAATCATATACAACATAAATATCATAAAGTCTACTTATTCTACAAGCAGGTTATTTAGAATATGAATGGTCATAATTAACTCTGCCATACTACTGTTCATTTAATTTCAAGTAGATGAAAGCAAAATTAAGTATTACTATAATCCTGGATACTTTGAAATCACAAGACAGTTACCATAATGATATTATAAGAAAACCCTACTCAATATTGTCATTTATTTATGTAGAAAATGTCACAAACGGCAAAAAAACGTGTCAATATTGGTATTCTGGCAAAACAAAATTAAAATAAGTTTATCTATTTGACAAAATAAAAACAAAAAAGCGCGAACCTTAAATATTTTTTTTAGCGCGAAACCTTACTTCTTAAGAAACATTGAATGCAATCCTACTGACCTTTAACTAAGCCGAAACTGATGAATTGATTGATTAGAAATGTTTTCAATCCAGTGACATAGGATATATAGAGTGGATTATATTTAAATTTCGTTATCTTTAAACCCAGCTGTATTCCTTAGAAACGTGTCAAGGTCTTGTAGGTTTAACCTATTGAGATAAGTTTATTCATTTTTAAGATTCATGTCAGTGTAGCTTTTAGCCGCTAACCTTTTTTTAATTATGTTGGAATTTCCCAGTTTTGGCCTTGAAATAGTAACTGTAGGTGTTAAATTATTTATCGTTACTACGTTACACTTCTAACCACTAGACTATAATATAGTTCGCACAAGTGTTTCGTATTTAATTTTGTATAGTGAAGCCAGGTGTGTTTGAGCTATAGCCGCTTAGAGCTAAAATTTCCTCGGTTACGACTATTGCAAGCAAAAACGAGCTTCAATTGTAACATAAAGGAATAATAATAATCCGCCTTTAAACGTCCCACTGCTGGGCACAGGCCTCTTCCCATGTAGAGAAGGCACGAGCATTGATCACCACGCTTGCTCTCTTGGATGCAAAATGCACGAATTGGTGATTTCAGATCCCAAATTTTGAATCCAGGTTTCCTCACGATGTTTTCCTTCACCGTTGGTCAGAAGTGTCTTAGAATAATTAAGAAAGAACATAATATAACATTTAATTGTAACATATTAAAATAATTTTACATTTTGCTCAAATCCATTGGGTTGAAACATAAACGGTGTAATGAACATGTTTGAATAGACAGAAGGGTATCGATATGAAATTAAAATACCCAGTTAATAATATTGTTAGCAAAAATAATAAATGAACATATTTCCTTTTAAACACGAAGCCACAAAGCTGTTATGAGCATTGAACATCATAAGTAAGAGGAAATTAAAAAGCTGCATTTTGCCGTCCTGTTTACAGAGTATTTCCATCTGATTGCATTTTGTTCTCTTCCACACCGCCCGCCAATAATAATAATAGATAAATAAAATTGATTCATGAGAATAAATGGCAATACTGTATGTCTTATTTACATGTTATCTTTATTTCTGAAATTGATAGTGAATTGATAAAGTACTCTCACATAACTTATATCTCTTATAAAAAAATAGTAATATAATAAATCATAAAGATCCTCAGTAACCACACAAACCACCATTGATTTAATTAAAAGCGGAAACAGCCAAAATCTGGTTTTCGTAGCCGCGTAGCAGCGTAGCATAAAATTAGCATACTGTAGCGTGTAGCACTAAGCGGCCAACGTGTGGCATGTAGGCAAAAAACCTGAATAAAGTGCCACACTTTATTGCATCAATCCGACACTGACAGTTACTGTTGTTCAGTAAAACGAACTGTGGTTTTTGGTCGGACATATCGACATTTATCCTACTAACTAACACTTGTTGCTGACCACATTTTCCGCACAATCGTTCTTGTGCCTGCCTAGTTAAGCACGTAAACATCCCACGATTTAAAGTACTTAGGTACTACTTACTTTAGTATTGATTGATGATTATTGATTTAGGAAAAGACTTGTGATTATGAAATGTAAATAACCGCATAATATTTGTATGTGTATACGAATTACTGTTGAGCCACTAATAATGCGCAGATTAACGTAATCCCGGTATGGTGATGCATCGATATTTCTCAACTCTTAAGAGGAAACGGGGGCGGTCTTTTCAATGTATGAAGGCTCTCGCCTATTCTCTGGCTACCTTAAAGCAATGAATTTTTAAAGTAGTATAGGGAACGTAGGGGTTTTTCTTCATACAAAAGCTCTATGCTCGTAAACGACATTTTTTTTACAGTAGATACTAAACGATTTGTAGACCCCCTTGTTTTCTTTTTTGGTGCGACATTATCTTAAAGTTATTCCGCCTGCATTTGCACACTAGTTAGGTTACCTACAAAATAATGAGATTTTTCAAAGTTTTGGTGTCTTGTTTTACACGACCCAAAAGAACTGAAATAAACTGAGATAGAATTCATGATGTGTATGAAAGTGTCACTGAAAAGTGTAGACAAGTACGGTCAGTATTTACTGTTATTACCTAAGTATTTTAATAAGAAGCTGAAATTAGTGACCAAATGGTAGCGATACACTAGCAGAAATAATTAACTGCATTAGTTATTTTCCTAAATAGTAATTAACTAGTTAAGTTGTCAAGCTGTCGACACTAATATTTCTTATATATTGAGATCGCATTGATGAAAGCATTTTCAGTAATTACGGTATTTTGCACGGGGCAGGTTTACTTGGCCCCAATAAGTGATTAGGGAGAAGAAAAAACTAAAAGGTTTTAACTAAAAATGGCATAAACAGCTACATTGATTTATCTTTGATAAACAGCATTTAGGTACATAATCATCATCATCTCCCAAACCTTTTCCCAACTATGTTGGGGTCGGCTACCAGTCTTACCGGATTCAGCTGAATACCGTATTTTACATGGAGCGCCTGCCTATCTGACCTCCACAACCCATTTTACTGGGAAACACAGTATCCCATAGTAAGACTGGTTGTCAGAATTGACTTAACGACTGCCAAAGATCTATGTATGACAGCCGGGACCTACTGTTTAACGTGTTTTACGAAACACGGAGGGGTCTCGGTATGTTATATAAATGGTCACCCATCCACGGACCAACCGCGGCGAGCGCGGCTTAACCTGTATTATAGGTGAAACCGTACGGCTTACACTTAGCCACATTTAGGTACATAATAAGTATGTTAAATTCTTTGTATTGTATTTTTAGTTGTAGTAATAAAATAGTTCATGGAATGGATTAGTTCAATCAGAGTCAGGCTAAGTTGGTAGGTATCGAAGCACGATTCCGGTTGCCCAATAATACCGAGTTCCAAACTTGTACGTGCTGCGGTCACAGTCACAATCCTGCCTAACCTTAAACGTTTTACTGAAATCGTGTAACAATTTCAGATACTTAATTATGACAATTTACCAGAGGTACCACGAAAAAGTCCATCTTAGTAAGTAGATACTTCATGTATGCAATGCTTTCTGAGGTTTCGCGAATGTTAGACTTAGAAAGGAATGTTATGAACTAAAATCTAAATAAATCGCTTCTAAGAGTCCGTTAAAAAACGAGTTTTACACATTTTCCCGTTTGTTTACCAAGTGCTTAGGGAATAGGTAACTTATATGTTGCACAACTCTAAGGTAGAATCGTTGAAAAGATAACATAAAATTTTATGTGGAAGTACTTGTAATAGCAGTAGATAAGTGTACCTACCACTTAGAGAAATCTTATCGTTTATTCTTGAACTTCAATCTGCGTAACTACTTTATGGAATTGGTTTCCATTTCCAGTTCAATTGAAACTCAGTGGCGTCTATCTATTTGGTCCAGAGTGCCGCGATTTGTAGATATTTTTTTTTTTTTTTAATAAATGCGGATGTAGATTGCGGAAGGAGTTCGGATGTGCGGAATGTGATGTAGATCACATACATTGCTCTGAACCCAAAGTAAGTAGCTATAAAGCACTTGTGATATGGAATTCAGAAACAACGAAGGTACCACAAACACCCAGACCCGAGACAATGTAGAAAAGTGAGTTTCTGCATTGACCCGTCCGGGGATCGAACCCGGGACCTCAGAGCTTGAAAACCGGTGCGTATGCCACTCGACCACGGAGGTCGTCGTAACTACTTTATGGAATTGGTTTCCATTTCCAGTTCAATTGAAACTCAGTGGCGTCTATCTATTTGGTCCAGAGTGCCGCGATTTGTAGCCAGATATGCCGCTGAGGTTTAATACCGAACAGCGAACACTTATACCTATATATGTGCTACCTACGTATGACGTGTATCGAACTATTTGCTCACCTATAAATAGCCTCTAGGTATGAAGATACAAAGCTGTTTGAGCTTTCCTTTTGCATTCTAACAGACGTGACGAGACGAGCCTAAATGGACATTTTATGTAGGCTTCAGCTCAATTTTTCTCTGCAGAGCCTTATTTTTATGAGTTTTTCACAACACTAGTGTTAAAATGAGCTTTATTGACTCTGCCGACAAAGTACATGTTTATCTAAATGAATGGGTATGAAAACCAAACTCAAATTAGTCAGTCAGTTAGATTAAAACTATAAACTTTAAGAAACCTTCGGCTTTTAGAAAATGCCGATATGTTTTCAAATGCGGTTCTGACGTTCATAAATTATAGCTTACAACCATCTGGATAACGCTAACTTTCATACAAAAAACTGCACCGTGATCCATTCGTTTAGGAGCTACGATGTCTCAGAGAAAACGTATAGGTATTTTGATTCTTTTTTTAATATGTATAAAATTCGTCCCCGTAGTTGGAAAATTAAATAACTCAGATTTTGTGATTCTGGGAAGATGATACACTTCTACCCTTTTCGAATCGGGCCTAAATTCAAACTGGGACTCATCGCAAAATAAAGTTGTATCTCATTGCTCTAGAATCGTTGCATAGTGTTCCCTACACCATTCGTTTCGGCAAGACCGATTGCGATGTCGTATAGGAGGGCACCTAATTGAGCGTCGTGCTCGTAGGCCGTATTCATGCAGCCTATTTTTCACATTTTGGTGGCTAACAACAATACCACTTAAGAATTCTGGCTTTAAACCTATCTCCCGGGCGGTTAACATTACTTGACGTCTTGCAGTCACTTGTATGTATCGATCCTGTCGAGCAGTTTTACTCCTCCCATGTCATGGGTGCTGCTCAGCAGGATCCCCAGTAATAACGTAAGGCTGCAGAAGACGACAAATCTCACTCTCATTTGCACTAAAATGCCGTGAAACCTGGGACTGTTTTTTTCCGGCTTGTAGCATTCCTACAGGTCTCTATACTTCACCAGCAGTGAAATAGTGTAGTCTTGTGACGTAAAAAATTACCCAGCTCTAAATTAAAAAAAAAATGAGTATCTCAAAATGATAAAAGTGAAATAAATACCAAAATCAAGCACATGCAATGAGGGCTACCGTTTTTGTGCTCACCAGTTGGCGCCGCTGGCGAGTGAGGTCCAATCTAAAGATCTAAAGTCTGTGGAAAAAGAAAAAACATTGCTGTAAACTCGGTAAAGAAGCTTAATTTCGACAAAATATTTTGTTTGTAAACAGTAAACAAAACTCTGAATTAGCTGTTTTTTCAGTCCGCTTAACGTTGCACCTCTTTTTCTTAGTTCCACTTTTAAAGCACTGACATTCATTGACCCGTAACTCGTATTTGCCATAATAAGGATGTTTTAAATTAAATATTTTGTAATACCTCAAAATTAAACAATGAAATAAATAAAACCGCGCAGCCCACCCATTAAAGTGACAAGTGACATTTTGGAGACCTCACGCTACACTAGCGCCTCTAGCGGCGAATTCACACGCTTTAGCCCTCATTGGGATAAAATCATTAGGTAATTTTTATTTTTATTATAACAAAACACATTTGTAAATTTTCTATTTTTAAAATATGCCTGTAATGTTCCCAAGACAAGGAAGATCGTATAACTATCTACTTTTTAAAGAAAAACCGAAAGTATCAATGAGTAAAACACGTAGATTCTGTGAATTATGCGTGTTGCTTAGACTTTTTTGATGTGTGTATTATATTGGTCTGATATAAAAAAAAGCTGTATAATGATATTAATAAAGTTATATTAAGGAAGAAATGGAAAAGTACAATAAAATTTAGGAAAAGTGTATTGTTATCAGATACTTATCATAACACAATGAAATAAATAGAGTTTAGTTTTCCTAGAACTTAGTTTGTGAAAGAATTTTTAAGTTGAGGAAAATTTCAACAACTCATGTTATTTAATTTATTTGACATTAAACTTATCATTGACCACAGTTATTGTTTATTTACAGAGTTATTTATTTTTCCTTTAAAAAAAATGTGTTTGCCTGAAGATATTTATTATTCCATCTGTTCGACATAAATGGCTATCATTTTGAAACGGAATAAGATACGAAAATGTCTGTTAGGCTCAAATATGCGGCATGTTTTAGGTGTTTTGAAAATAGGGATAAGTCAATATCGCCAAAATCGGACTTATTTAATTTTCCAACTACGGGGACGAAATTAAATAGGTAGGTAGATAAAGCTAATCAAAGTTGGGGAGTAAAGGCTAGCCTTTCACTCCGTCGTCAGCGACGTCATGCTTGTGAAAAAAAAGCAGGAAAGTAACGATATATGACATTACAAATCAATGTATCATCGTAATTTTCTGGTCACGTAAAAGTAATTAATAATAATAATATGGACAACTCACACACGGTTATCTGATCCCAAGCTAAGCAGAGCTTGTGTTATGGTAACCAGACAAATTGTCTAATGTTTTTATTAGATACCTATGAAGCGGATATTTTAAGAAGTTAGTTGTCTTATAAAGTAAGTCAGATAATGTAGGAACGCTGTAATCCTGTTCCCAGAAAATCCTAGAATTACTAAACCTTATGTCTTGAGCCTGATCTCAGTCATAACGGATTGCAGACCCATCTATGTTAGTAAAGCTTAGGAATAGGTAATGCATTTGTGTTCGTTCAAAGAATGACGTCAATAGTCTTTTTAGAAAAAAAAAAACAACAAACGTGCATAATGAGGAATAGTCGATCCCCTTGATACCGAATGCGTGTGTGGAGCTCCCAACCAATGTCCCACTTCCTGAATTGCCCAGTGGCCGTACACCTGCACCCTGGAAGACTTAAGACACGCTTATGATGTCGCCTTTAATGTCGCAACGTACTGGGTCCATGTACTTTAATTTAAATCTACCATCGACACGAACAGAAAAAGAAGTCTCTTTATAGAAGACGTGACAAGACATTATCACTTACGGTAGCAGTCTTGAGGCGCTGCCTTACTTACCTTACATACCTGCTTGACTTTTATTTCATACAACCGTCCAATTGTGCCCTCATAAGTTAGGATTAGGTGTTTAAACAATGACCAATTGACTAATTATGCTTTTTGGGAACAATGAAACAACATATTAGATTGAAACAGTATAATATTCTCTAAATATGTACAAATATAAGATACATATAAAAATTTAAATCACTACTACATCTAGGTAATATTTACAATAACATTTTTTTTTTTCATTAAGCAAATAAAAAATGAAATTAACAGTTCATTTTATTGATCTCTTAAAATTATAGTTTACCAACAGTATTTTTAGACATAACATAAATTAAGTAAGACATAAAATGGAATGTAAGCCAATGAAATGCGTAAAGGTGACCGCGGAGTTTTAGTATCGTAATACAAATATTTGGCGCTTATTTTAATTAACAAAACAAAACATCAACCAGTCAACATTTATACAACTGAAGCAAAAACTTATCATCTTAAATATAGGTAATACGTATTTCACAAAAAGTGACATATTACAAATAGTTCAGGGCAATATTTCTCTAACAAAAACGATATGTCTCAAAAATATATTCTATACATACTAACTTATTTTTATGAAAATAGTTTGTTCAGCATTATGGACATGTATTGCATATTTATTACAAAATGTCATTTAGATTGTCTTTTTTAATTTTATTTCCTGTTTAATATATTTTGTTCAAACATTACATAAACAAATTTTCAACGAGTCCCACTTTTAGTACCTACTTAAATACTAAAAATAAACTTAGGCTATTATTAAAATAAACTTTATAAACTAGCTTTTCTATAAGCTAGGATCACAGAAGGTACTAGCGAAGACAAATCAGTCAGTCTAATCGTTAGATATACTCTGGACACTTCTTTGTTTCATCATCAGATTAGCCCAAGAGACAATATTACTAATTCGCTACAAAAGTGTGAACAGGTTCAGATAAATCGTTCGTCAATAATAGAGTGGAGCCAATAGCCTGGATAAGCAGAAATGCAGCTTGTAACTAACATGCAACCAGAATTGTAGCTTATTGCTAACCCTTTTCCAATTAGTTTGATTGAATTGTCCATTTACATTTGGTAATACATAGGTATTAGGTAGGTATGAGGGGCTCGTGGCTAAGTGTAAGGTTTGACCGATAATACAGGTTAAGCCGCGCTCGCCGCGGTTATTCCGTGGATGGGTGACCATTTATAACATACCGAGACCCCTCCGTGTTTCGGAAAGCACGTTAAAAAGTAGGTCCCGGCTGTCATACATAGATCTTTGGCAGTCGTTAAGTCAATTCTGACAACCAGTCTTACTATGGGATACTGTGTTTCCCAGTAAAATGGGTTGTGGAGGTCAGATAGTCGCTCCATATAAAATACGGTATTCAGCTGAATCCGGTAAGATGGTAGCCGACCCCAACATAGTTGGGAAAAGGCTCGGGAGATGAATACATAGGTATTCAATTCTCAAGTATGTAGTGAGTAATTTTGCAGTCACTACTTTACGACATAAATAAAATGAGTACTTAAAATAATTTAGAAAATAATTGCACATTTTTTTGACATATTCTATACATACATGGCAAGAGTTTAACGTAAATATGAGAGGAGAATAAAATTTAGTTTTCAAGAATACTAAATTTAGCTTACATTAAAAAAAATCTTGCTAACATAAATCGATAAAAAATCTTACTTTTGAGGAATATGACAAATAGTAGTATTACGAAAAACGGGGATTAGCGCGTACATGCATAAATACCTTTAGGGCTTGACGTTTCGACCGGGTTACACCGGCCGTGGTCGCAAGCAGACTTTTCGTAATACTACTATAAACATGCAGCGCGATAGTTTAAAAGTTATATAACAAATAATCAAAGAATGATGTACATATTATGCGTTTTTACATCCGGTGCAGAAACAACACATTTGATTTTAAAGAGGTCTGCCTCAGTTTACTTCTGCGCACGCGTGTGTACTATGTAGGTATCTACATCTACACTAATATATAAAGAGGAAAGATTTGATTGTTTGTTTGTTTGTTTGTTTGTTTGTTTGAAATGAATAGGGTCCGAAACTACTTGACCGATTTAAAAAAATCTTTCACTGTTGGGAAGCTACACTATCTCCGGTGAACATAGGCTATATAAAATTTTCAAAAAACTTGGAGATCCATACTAAAACCTCAATAATGTAAACCAAGGTGTGAAAAAATTACCAAAAAACTTTCTTGCATCGCGTGCGCTGCGAAAACTATTGATTATAGAAGAAAATAATGTACTACGTCTTTGTAGAACATATAATTATCTACAAAAAGTGTCGCGACAGCATATGTCTAACTATTACAGTTAGGTCATAATAAGAGATATTTTATTAAAAAAATATTATTGAAAGGACGCCGCTAGAAAAGGCTCTTCATTTGTTACTTGGTATTGATCCTTATCGAAATAAATTACTTCATAGTCAAGACTGCTTCAATGTACTTAAGTTAAGTTACCTTTATGTAACTTTTTGAATTATTCACTTTGGACATTCCCTTCGAAAGATATCACGAGTTTAAAATATAAGAATTAAAAAAAAAAGTCGCGTGATTGTCGCTTACTCTGCTCGGCTAACTATGCGATTTAAGCATCACTGAGGTACGGTCTGTGTCTGTGTCTATACTAATATTATAAAGAGCGTAATAGTAGTAATAACACAGAAACCTTCAATCCTAACTTTTTAATTATGTGTTAAATACCCGTGCGAAGCCGGGACGGGCCGCTAGTTTACTATATTAAACAACGACAATTTATGATGGGTTATATAAATTATAGACTTAACAACATAAGTCGGGTAACCCCTTCAAATCATGTATTTTCATATTGGTTACTATATCTTAGGCAGTCAATCTACGTCAATGAGGGCTACCATTATTGCCACCAGTTGACGCCTATCGCAAATCCGTAACAATTTTAAACTTTTCAACTCTTAACTTGACTAGCATCTTAGGTACAAAAATACAACAGATATTAATAGCTATAGTGTTTAAATTTTCAATTCTCTTCACGATTGCCCAATGCCCATCACCTATCACTTATTAAAATATCAAAGACGAAACGAATTTCATAATCAAAGTTTTCATTGAAAAAAAAATTAGTTTCTCATTGAACACAAACGAGGTACTCTACTAACTTAATAATTTGGGAGCAATTCAGATATATCTGTAAAGTTCTTAACAAAATGCGGCCATTCCTTAATAATTTCACATAATTTGTCACCAGGGCTTAAAGTGGAGGCTAGCTGCCGATGGATAAACAATTTATAGTCTTTAGCAAGCTTGCCAATTTCCACTCCTCTCTTGAGAAGCTTGATACACGCGTCCAACTGTTTCTTTGGTGGCGGGTCGTTATTGAAGGTGCCGATAAAACTGATTCCTATACTGTATTTGTTGTAGCCCAGAGTGTGGGATCCTACGTAGTCCCAACCTCGGCCGTAGTACGCGGAGCCGTCGCCTGCCACCAAGAAGTTGTAAGCGATGTCGTCCCATCTTCTTGACTCAATGTGGAACATTTGTATAAGCCGCACACGAAGAATGCATTCACTCTGCAAGTTAAGAGAGACCATATTAAAGGTGAATCATAAAACGTTTAGTATACAAAAGGAAAATGATGTATAATTTACTGTCTATTATTGCACAACAAACTAAAAATACATTTAACGATGGTATATCTTTGAATGACTGAGGTATTAGCATCATACTCGAACACTGACAATGGACACGCCTCGTATGCCTTTGCAAGTTTGAATAGGGATGAAAGGTAGCATGAGAAGAAAGTTACTTTTAATATTAGACACTTGAGGATTTTACATTAAGGTTAAGATTAAAACAAAACCAAGACTTTTTTTCAATTAGTCACCCCGCTTATGAAAAACAACATCTTAAAATCAACGTGCTTTATTTATTCAATGTCAGTTCTTATGAACCGATGTTATCGCTTAGTGCTCGTTACCGCAAGTTCTGAGTATCATTGTATAAATATTAACATTTTTAAAATTCTCAATTTAGTTTAATTGCTTAACCAATTATATTTTTCCCTAGATCCTCAAACCGGAACAGGAGAAGTATTTTAGTTTATTATTCTTTAATATTTTTAAAAGAAAGACTTGTCCGTGTCTTACTCGTGGGCCTGACTTTGAGGTCATCATAATTAGGATGTTTAATGGTATACATTCATTACAAGCGCTTTTAATAAAGATTGCGTAAATGTGTCGATGTTGTTAATCGCTTCATCGATTTAATTGGGTAGCTATAACTATTTATTCCATGCGACGACTATTAAACTGTTAACGTTTTATGTTTCATTCCATTTGGCATATTCGTTGTTTTAATTGATTTTACGTTCCTTATATTATTGGCTTTTATGACTGCTCATACACATACTGCTTTAGAAGTTAGTCAGTGGTCAACGTAAACGGACTGCGCAAGCTATCGACTGCTCAAGCAAGCGCCTTTTGCGCTATTGCTTTTTGTTTTTTGACCGCATAAGCAGTCCGTTTAAGAGCGACCATAGAAGTCTTAGTTAACCATGCAATCGCTGCTTTAAGCATTCAATACCTGCTACTTCAAGCTGTCAGTGTGTGAGCGCACGGCCTTAGTATATGCTTATATAGTAAGTCCAATAACGAAGTATATAAAAAAAAGAGTGTACCAACCTGAGAACTGCAATTTTCTGTGGCTGTATGTGATATTATCACCCACGGTACAGGCTGCCTAATCCTATTTAACTCCTTTTCTACCGGCTGGGCCAGCCAATCTCCTCTAGGTACTATCCTCAAGTGATCAGGAGCAATCAGCAAGGGATTTTCTGAAAACATAACATTGTAACAATATGAGAAGTTATTTCAAATAAATTATATGTTTGTTCAAGGATAATTAAAAAGTACCCTGACAGTTGATAATGGTGACTCACGATCACAATGATGGTTATAAATAGAGTATGACATTATTTCAAGATTTTATTTTATGTAGACATTGTTTGATGTTTTTTCCAATTTTTTTAATGTTAAATACCTAAAATTATAGTGTTGTTCCTAAATTATAAATATGTATGAGTGTGTAAATTTACAGATATTTATATGGTATCTGTATTTTTTTTTAGAAAATGTTGTTTATGTACAATTCAATACTTAATTCTAATAGAACAACAAATCTATATTTGTGTGGTCGGGTATCTGTTATTTTGGTATTAACAAAAATCTAAATAAATTTTGTTGTCCTTTTGTAGACAATGCTGGTGCATGTGTTAATGCCCTGACACCCATTATTACGAAGTAGTTTAGCCATGCATAATTGGTAGCCAGAGATATTTAAGGTCTTCTTAAAATATAATAAAGATAAAATAAAGATTGTAAGTATATTATGAGTGAATATGAGAAGGAAAAGAATGGTGATGTCATCAGAAAACACATGACCCGGATTCCACTATGGTTGTTGGCTGATCGCTTCATGAAGGAGAAACAAAAACTAATTATGGATATTTTACAAAAATGTAACATAAATAACTATTTATTCAATACCTTTCTTAACAGGCCTGCAAGAGCACGTATGACTATCTTCCTCATTCGTATGATAGTGTCTCATTTTCCTATTTCTCTGCTTGACCACACTCTTATCGTTACCAGAGCCATCCAATGTTAGTAATGTATAGAACGTCAATAGACATGTTACAGGCATCAAGATAACAGTAATTATAAGTAAGTTTATATTCTTATAGCACATTCCCACCACCGTTGTGTAGTCTGAAATGATAATATAATTATTTGTCATCAATATGTCTCATGATGAACGCACTAGTGCAAGTGGTTGATGATCAGTAGATACAAAATTATTGTCTTCTAATTACATTTCTTAAACTATAACATTCTTCTTGTGCCCACACCCATAAGTCATAACCAAGTGCATATTTGTTGCTATAACATTCAAGTACCCTAACCGTACTCTACTAAGATACTTTATCACATTTCGGGACTCCCCAACAAAACTATATATAGTAATGACGCAATACAGCACTCAGCTATCACAAAATAAGGACAAACTAATAATAATATTGATGATAGCTTAAAAATCCAGTTGAATGCCCGAATTACACTGATCTCTTGATACATAAAAGCTTTAGTTTGATTGATCAGTTTTCTACTAAACTACATAGTTGTCAGTAGAACTTCAAGAAATGATGAAAAATAATATGTTTACAGATCTAGATCTGTATACATACTATACTGGAGTGTATTATAGTATTTGTATACATCTGTTTGAATTGATTCTTACTTAATAAAATGAATGATGATTAGTAATTGCACAAAAATAAGTTCCCCGAATTATACTGATCTCTTGATACATAAAAGCTTTAGTTTGATTGATCAGTTTTCCACTAAACTTCATAGTTGTCACTAGAACTTCAAGAAATGATGAAAAATAATATGTTTACAGATCTATATCTGTATACATACTATACTGGAGTGTATTATAGTAATTGTATACATCTGTTTGAATTGATTCTTACTTAATAAAATGAATGATGATTAGTAATTGCACAAAAATAAGTTCCCTCTGATTTCTTTTAATATGACATTATTATTATTATTTACATTGTAGAAAGGTTAAAAAGGATTTCAGACTTTATAAGAGATATAAATAGGTATATGACTTACTTGTTACACCTGGAGAATCCTCTTCGCCTACTTTAGGTGATGAGCTATCATCCTGACTGTTGCCACTAAGTATTACAGATAATATTGCAAATATACCACCCAGTATGACAATACACACCGCTGAAAACGCTACTTTATGCCAGTTACGTAATTGAAACTTCTTTATCGCTGAAAATAAACAATCACCAAGTTAAGAAACAATAATTTTCGACAAAAGCATAACACATGTATTTATTATTACATCGGGAGTATTATTTTAAAAGATGTTCTAGTTTTATCACTGTCATAACTATCAATCTTACAATGATAATAATGTTTAACGCAGATTGTTGATGGTTAGAAATAGTTGTGATGGTCAGAAATAGCTCTATTAGTAAAGCATAGTTGTGTGTTAAAAAAAAAGACTATTTCAGTGATACTGTTGTCAAAGACACATGTAAAGCAGCATGTGAAACCCTTGGAGATTATTTTAGTTTACTAAGATCACATTTTATGACTTGTTGAAAAAAAGAGAAAGTTAAAACAAAAAGTTATCAAGCTGCTATATGATTTAAGATGTATAAAATAGCATATTACATATCTCAAAGTTAAATAGTAAACATAATTTAAAGAAATGCAAATAATAGTTCAATGTAACATAAAGGAAGTTGTCAAAACAAAGATATCTAAGAACTATCCATTCGTCGGTGAACATACCTAAGATACCTGACCTAATTAAATAGTGTAGGTAATGCTTTATGTCGAAGCAATTAATAAATAAATAAATGCGGACAACATCACATACATTGCTCTGAACCCAAAGTAAGTAGCTAAAGCACTTGTGTTATGATATTCAGAAACAACGAAGGTACCACATACACCCAGACCCGAGGCAATGTAGAAAAGTTGGTTTCTACATTGACCCGTCCGGGGATCGAACCCGGGACCTCAGAGCTAGCGACACCTTGAAACCGGTGCGTACGCCACTCGACCACGGAGGTCGTCGAATGAAATGTTAATGTGTTCAATATTTAAGAAGTACAAGCTGCACATATAGTAATGAACAAACTTAAGCAGCTGCAGATCCAGTGGCTTAGAGGCTTAATCTAACCCTAAAAGCATCCAAGATTTCCCAAATAATACCACCTAATGCACATAAGTAATTGTCTTCAAATACACTATACTTAATATGTTTAAAACTCTGTATAATGTTTTGTTTAGTGTTTACTTTGATAAAATCTACCCTAAGCAGGATCAAGAAAAACAACAAACTTGAACTGAACTCAAGGTTGCATGTTACTGATTAAATAAGTTAAGTGCATCTTGTATACATATACTGTTTACACACAACAAAATTTGCTCCTAATATTTCTGTGTTATACTCACATCTATCTTTCTTTGAATCTTCGTTATGCTTCTCTTCAGACACATCCTCGTCCTCAGTTTTAGAATATGAAGGATTATCTAAACCTTGAGCATTTTGGATGACTTGCTTGATTATCACAGGACCGTTAAAGTAAGTGTTATTCCCAATTATCACATTTTCAGAATTACTCACTGCTACATTACCACATATTGGAGAACTACCAGGTTTAACTAAACTGGATGCTAAACTTGGTACAGCATCAATGCTCTGTAAACTTTTGTCAATAGTCTTTTCAGCATCATCACTGTCGCTCAATTCTTCTATAATTTGAAAATCACCCAACTCCCCTTCAATCTTAAGACCTATAGATTCGTCAACATAGCTTGATTCAGTTTTCAATGCCATTTTAATCTATTGAACAAGCATGCACTTCTGCACATTCACATCTTTAGCAAATTATCATTCTATGAAAACATTTTTGAGTGCACCTTTTACTTTTTTAATTACAATCAATTATCGACCATGACTAAATTAATAAGTGTAAAGAAATTTTATTGACCCTATAATTTTGTGCAACATACTTTAAAACTTTTACATTCAAGATTTAATTAAATTAGGTAAATAAAAAGAAACTGTCCACAGAATACTAATTAACTTGTGATCTCTATTCTATGGTGCTCATTTTTCAAGATTTTTCTCTTAGAGAAATTTTTTTCTTTCCTCTGACAAAAGACTACTAAATCAAGATTCGTTACATTTATTGAAATAAAAGGTGCTTACCTTTTCTTAATAGCTAATTAACTACCGAATGCAATAGGAAAATCTTAATTTATTAATAGAAGCCAATATTAATTATTTTAATATTCTATTCGTCATATTTTGTGTGATTCGGCTCGAGATTATTTAAATTATTAGATGGATTTAAATGCTAATTTAATACTAATAAATCATTTGAGGTCTTGTTTTTCCTTTGATGCCCTTTTTTCCGAGTAGAATGTGAGTTTGCTTTTCTGGAAATCTTTGTTAGAGATATTAGTTATCTGTTGTCAGATATCTCGAGTTTTACGTTTAAGATTCCTACACTAAAGAGTGAGCCTATCAGTGTATGAACCGTGAGCACTAGTATGAACTAGTTTTATCGTAAATTTTGTATCAAGACGGAGCGCGACGTTTTAGTAAAATTATCTAAAACCCTAATATTATCCTAACAATGTCGAAACCATCGATATTTTCGCATATAAGTCTGTCGTTGCGCGAAAAATAACTTTAAATCAGTAAACGAATGTACTAAGACAAAAAGTGCTCTCGCTTGGCACGAAGGAAAACTAGCGATACTATCGGTCTATAGTTATCTATAGTCTAAGATTCCTATGGATTCCTACGTGTCATGTTGACAGATTGCCATACTGTTTTATCTGTGCATTTGTCTGTCAACAATAAATATTGTCACCGCTTCGCTTTACGGACAAGTTATAATTGAATTTGCCTATAGTAGTCATTGAAACAATTCTGAATTGGTATTTATTTTACAGCTGATATCTTAAAAATAAACGATGTAAAACTAGTTTGCCGAAAGTAAACTGCAACCTGCAACACACCTTCAATTTTATGTTCAGTTTCGAGAGCGGTATCTACAATTGATTACGTTTACAGAAACTGCTTATACCTACTTCGATTCTTACTTGCAGCTTAAAATGTTTACTATTCACGAAGGCGAAGTTGTATATAAAGAGAAATACGGATCTGCACCTAAACATCGGTTATACGTCAAACCTCCAGGTAAACTATAATATAAATATAACATAACATACCATCACGCCTGTATCGCCGAAGGGTTAGGTTAGTTAGGTTATCCCCAAAGGGTTAGGCACAGGTGTACCAATGTACACCCACAGTTCGCCGGTATGTTTAGTTCCCATGTAACACAAAATGCACAAATCCAAACTCCGACCTGCTACTGAGAATTTAATAGAAAAACCCAATAACACCTTGGCCGACTTGGGAATCGAACCCAAGACCTCTAGCGTAGCAGTCGCGCTTAGAACCACTAGGCTAACAAGGCAGTCTATAAATATACCAAAATCAAAAAAATTAGAAAACCACACATTTCCGAAAAATATGAAGATTCTCAACAGATCTTCATAAATTACAGCCAAGAATCATCTCGATCACATCAGTGTTTAATAATAAAAACACATGTATCATAAACAATCCATTCATTTAAGTGCTATGATTCCACAGTCACATCCAACTTATAACACCCCTGTTATATGTTAGAGGTCTTATATGGATACTTTGAGAGAGGTCACAACCCTTGGTGGTTGTTTATTACTATGCTATAAATCCTATATGAATAAAAAAGATGTTTATTCAATTGTTATTTAAAAACAATTATATTAAATAGTAAAAACGTTAAGGGCCCATCAACACTTTATTTTCAGATCAGATTAACTTAGTTGTGTTAGATGAAAACAAGTTGGATCAATATACCAGTTTATTTAAGAGGATTTTTTTACCACACGGTTATCCAGAAAGTGTAAGTAGTGACTACATTCACTACCAAATGTGGGATACAGCACAAGCATTCTGTAGCACAATCACTGGTAAGTAAATCAATAATATAAAATATAAACAATGATATTATAAAAAATACAAAACCAAGCAACATAGAAAGCTTGTCGACCATTCTATAAATTATAGTAAGTATTTTCCGTAAATATGAATTTGAAATTAATTATATTTAACTATTAAAATGTTAATTCATTTGTAGGTATTCTGGCAACACAGGAAGTTTTGCGTGGTGTAGGTGTTGGGGATACAACTGCTACTCCGTTGGCTGCTACGGTTACTTGGGTACTTAAAGATGGCTTTGGACACATTGGGAAGATAGTATTTGCCTACAGCCATGGGTAAGTCTGCAATATCGTCTTTCTTTTCGTATGTCAGTTGCATGTACTCATAATGATGTTTTTATTGCATAAGAAAGTAATTGGTACTCTAAATACGGGAGAGGGCACTGACTTCTGTAACACAGGTAAATCACCTAGCACAGGAGTCAGGGACTTCACACAAAATTGTACACAATTTTTATGACAATAAAGATTATTATTGTTATATACATATAATATTACATGAATACATAGGTACCTATTAACATGCATAAAGTTTTGTTCTTTAATTATAATAATAATAATATTTCGGGACATCTCACACAGGTTATCTGATGCCAAGCTAAGCAGAGCTTGTGTTATGGTAACCAGACAACTGATAAGCATACTTATATAATTGTAAATACATACATATTATAGATAAACTAGCTGTACCCAGCATGCGTTGCAATGCAATTTTTTCTACCTAGCACCTGCCTACTACCTACCTACTACCACTAAGGGGTATGAAAAATAGATAGTAGCCGATTCTCAGACCTACTGAATATACATATAAAATTTCATAAAAATCGGTCAAGCCGTTTCGGAGGAGTATGGTAACTAACATTGTGACACGAGAATTTTATATATAAGATTACACCCAGACACAGAACAAATGATCATGCTCATCACACAAAGATTTGTCCTGGGTGGGAATCAAACCCACAACCTCTGGTATAGCAGTCTGGGTCACTAACCACTTGACCAACAGGTCTGTCAAATCATATTAATAATGCAACATTAAGTCTGTGTGTTACACTTTATCGACTAATATGATATTAATTTTCTACACATCTATTTTTAACTCACAATGCAAAAAGTTGAGTGATAATTGTTTGACCTGCACTATGAACTTAAATACTTTTCAGTTTTTCATTTGGCTCCTTCAGTTCACATGAGCTCATGAGTAAATCTTATGTTACACTGTATTGTATGATCTTTATTATTTCCAACAAAAGGGGATTTTTTAAAATATTTTATTTATATGATTCCAGTATTTACTTGGATGCATACAGTAAAAGGTGGAGGCTATATGCAGATGCACTGAATGATGCGGCTATGTGCATAGAGCTGGCTCTCCCAATGTTCAAAAATTTCACCACTGTTGTATTATGTGTTAGCACAATGATGAAAGCTATTGTTGGAGTTGCAGGTCAGTCTTGGTCTAAACCAAATCTGAACTTAATATTATAAATGCAATGCTTAATATAAATGTAAACCGACTTTTATTCAAAATAATAAGCTTTAATCGCAAGAAAGGACTTAAGCTACTTTTTGCTGAAAAAACTGATATCCACACGGCTAGTAAAAGCTAGTACCTCATATAAGTGCTGAGTAATGGAATGGTTGAATATTAAATTGGTTTTTTTAAACATACCATTATAAGTTATAATATTTAACATACACCATTTGACATCCTTAGTACTAGCAATTAAGTCATAGTATATAAATGCGGACAACATCACATACATTGTTCTGAACCCAAAGTAAGTTGCTAAAGCACTTGTGTTATGGAATTCAGATACAACGAAGGTACCACAAACACCCAGACCCGAGACAATGTAAAAATGTGATTTCTACATTGACCCGTCCGGGATCGAACCCGAGACCTCAGAGCTAGCGACACCTTGAAACCGGTGCGTACGCCACTCGACCACGGAGGTCGTCGATATGAAATCATTTCAATAATAAACTTTGTTTATTACACAGGTGGCGCTACTAGGGCAGCCATGACACAACATCATGCAATAAGAGGAAACCTGGCAGATGTATCAGCCAAGGATTCGGCACAAGAAACAGCCGTCAACCTTATTGCTTCAATCACTGCGCTAATGATCATCACAGTTTTCGGGTACTTGCATACTAAGACTTATGTAATACCTCTCTGATAAATACTATAACACATTACACACACAAAAGGCTGGTTGACAATACATTTTCAGAAATTCATCTTATTTTATTGCTGAATATGTTTATCTAAATATTTATTTATTTAATACAAGAACAAACACTTACAACTACACTAAAATTAAATCTTATATAAATAAATAAAACTAACACGCGTCAAAAAACTCATCGTCATCCTTGTCAATGGCGGGAAATTTCATCAATAACATCTCAATGACTATAACTCCCGTTATGGTATTATACCACAATGCATTTATGGTTTTCCCTTTGTGTTAGGATATATTTGCATCAATTAAACTTTTTTTTTCTTTTCAGGAATAGTGTTACGATATTCCTTTTAATGATAATGTTTCATATAATATTCAATTATTTAGCAGTGAGAGCTGTATGTTTAAGAACTATAAATGCACCAAGATTTTTAAAAATTATCGAGGCATATTTGGCAGAAGAAATTATTGCAAATCCGTGTCGCGTAAACAGAGAGGAACCAATAGTGTTTTATCAATTACCTAATATTTTAGGTAGGTGTTATTTTTGCATACTATTACATTTTTTGATCACAAAATTTTACTTAAACTACATACATACATAAAATAAAATACTACTACATAAAATGTTACTTATGTATTAATTATTTTTAAATGCAATTTCAGATCGAAAGGTTTGCGGATTCTCTATAAAAATGGGACACTCGATGAAAAAAATAGTGAGAAGACACCCAAGAGCAAGTTTCTTGAGACGAGTGCAGGAAGTTTATAAATCGAAGGAATACGTTCTGATAGCGACTTTACATTCGCGCAAGATTTACGTGCTGCTGCGCGAGTCGGCCACCGACAATGACGCGCTATGTGCTTACTTCCAAGCTGTGCTGTTCGGTATTGCAATCTGCGCTATCAATGATGTATCTTTGGTATGTATATAAAACACGGTGTGTTAACTAAATATCTTGAATCGTACAGTTCAGGTGGGAATATAAAATAGACTTTCGCGAAGAAAGTGATTAAATAATTACAGTAGTATCCTGAAAATACATCCAAAAAGTGATATTGAAATCTGAATGTATACTATTTTCTCGTGTTATCAATTATTTTATTTAAAACTGTAATAGAATAATGTAATAAATACAAGGTATGTGTATCTAGGGACAGTAAAAAATATCACAATTAATGTTATTAATTTCAGGCAATTTACAAAAAAACGGAATATCAGGATCGACCATATTCACAAATATGTCGTACTTTGCACCGAACTGAATGGGCCAAGGATCCTTTGGTGACTCCAATTGGTAGGTTCAAATATGAGCCTTCTTTTGAACTCATGATGTTTATGAACGAAATTGTGGACCAGGAATGGCCTGTCATTAGGGATGGGCTAAAACGAACAGGTGAGCAAGATGTGAAACTGTCCTCTATTATTTAGTTGTTGATTTGAGTAGTATGTATTCCTCTTCTATAGTGTTTATTGTTTTTCACATATATCTTGCAAACTTGAAGCTTACTATTTTTTGTTTTCCACATAAAGTAAGCCACATATTTGACGTTTGTATGAGGTACACAATTTAGACATTCGTTTTGGGGTTACATATTATGGTATCAACCATATTCAATTAAAAACCACACCTATAAAAAGTTTAAGTGATTGGTGAAATAATTAATAATTATGAATGTATAATTTCACATTATTATAATAAATATAAAACATAATTATATGTTATTAACTATATTGCAAACATACAACGGCATGCAAAAGTAAAGTATAAGATAACATTTTGCCATCTGTATTGGAATAATAACGCGTGATTATATCTTATCTTATAATATATAAAATTCTCGTGTCACAATGTTAGTTACCATACTCCTCCGAAACGGCTTGACCGATTTTTATGAAATTTTATATGTCAGTAGGTCTGAGAATCGGCTACTATCTATTTTTCATACCCCTAAGTGGTAGTAGGTAGGTAGTAGGCAGGTGCTAGGTAGAAAAAAATGCATTGCAACGCATGCCGGGTACAGCTAGTTTTCTTATATAACTTAAAGTATTATTTATTGTGTTACAGGTTGGGATCTAACAAAAAATCTTCTTGTGATTGACGAATGGCGATTATGCACATCATCCTTAATTGCTAAAATTGTGTCGACGGACACCCACCCCTCGCAAGGTCCTCAAAGGGGGTCAAAATTGATCACTTTCAATGAAATTCGTGATAGGGTTGCCTCCGACAGTTCTGAAGAGAAGGCTTACACGATTGAACCTGATAAACAGCTGAAGCAGATGTCAGATGGAGGCATAGACAGTCCACAAGACACTGATGACACTGTCAGCACGATGAGGGTTGAGACGACGACATTGACGCCGATCCTAGAGCATAAGTCTTCACTTGACCAGAAAAATATCAAGAGAGATTGAGCATTCGTTATAATCACTGACCTATCTGCAGGTTGGTTTGGACCAAATAGTCACGTCAGTAAAGAAAAATAATTTTCACACCTAGATGAAGATGCGATGGAACTATCATAAAATAACGTTTCATTGATAAACAATCTGCTTAGTGAAAGATACGAATAATTATCGAAAGTGGGAAAATTTAATTCTTACGAATGTAATAATTTTGCATTAATTTTTAGGAAGATATGTTTTTATAAATGAAAGCGTCTTTTAACATATTTTTCCAACGCAAAAAAGAAATCATAGAAAGATTTTCTCGAAGAATTTCGCAAAAAAAAATGTAACGAAAATCGTATCTTATCTATACTTATAATAAATCTGTAGGAAGGTCAATTCTGTACATTAAATATATTTTCAAAATAACTATCAGGGGGTGATTAGTGATCGATACTGATGCCAAAATTGCAATCAGTAAAATTTTTGTCTGTCTGTCTGTTCGTCTGTATGTTCCTTATAGAAACAAAAACTACTCGACGGATTTTAACGAAACTTGGTACAATTATTCTTCATACTCCTGGGCAGGTTATAGTATACTTTTCATCACGCTACAATCAATAGGAGCAGAGCAGTGAAGGGAAATGTTGGGAAAACGGGAGAAGTTACTCAATTTTTTAAGCTTCCGTCGCGTGTGCAGCCTTAATGGTTAAAGACTCATTGATAAGCTTCGTCATCCACGCGAACGAAGTTGCAGGCACAGCTAGTTAAACAATAAAAAATTACGGAACATAGATGAGGTATTTAAGGATTAAAGGAATATTTTTCTTTATCGAAGTGTTTATCTAGTCCACCTAAATACAGAGAGTAGAGAATGTGGAGGTCAGTGGTTTCAATGTAAACGAATGCATGCAATTTTAACCAAAGCGTGTTTCTACCAACATAGTCCTTTAAATATTAGGTTCAGTATAGTTACATGCAATAACATGTACGTGAACTAACGTTATATGTAGTTTAAATCTCGTTTAAGTATTTCAAAATTATTTTCACGTATGAGGCATTATTCACTAGTCTCGCATCATAGATATACATCAGCCACTTTAAAGAAATAATAAACGTGCTTTGGGATTATGAACCTTAATGCAATGACTAATAGTTCAGTTTCCATCACATTCAAATTACTTTTAGGCACTTTTCGGTAATATTTGTCATTCTAAAATGAACTTAAACACATGTTGTCAAAGTTGATAATTGCGTAATTAGTAATAACGTTTAATTCTCTTTCCATATTGGCTTTAGTATAGAATACATTTATTAGATAACTAGCTGTGCCCACTACTTCGTTCGCGTGTATTGTGTAGAACGTTATCTATCGAGCATACCGGTATTGATACTTCTGTCCCGTCGCAGGCCCTTTGTGGCTAATTACAATAGAAAACCAATTGTGTCTCATTGGGGGTGATTAAGAGGGTATATGATATCTTTTCTCCAGGCATCGCTCGCGTTCTGTAAGTTTCTTGTAGGTGGTAGATTTCTACTTTGGTACCTGTTTAGCAGGATAACCGATAGCGAAGCTAACGTTCATTGCAACGAATGCTCACAAAGATAATAGTAACGACAGATAGTCACCGTACGACATCAATTGAGAGCTTCAGCATACACCACATTGTCAGTGAGCCCGTCCGGAATGTGAACATATACCTATACTTGAAATTAAAATCTATACTGTCTACGCCTTATAAAAGTAAACATAAGTACCTGCCAAATTAAAAAAAAAAACTCAATAACAGAAAATAAAATACCTACCTACCTACCTACCTAAATAAACCTATTCCTGATGATAACTGTGTTAAACTTAATAAATAAGCAAATTTCCTAAAAACTAATATCTATACGAATGACTAATCCTACCTAACAGTACTATAAAATAACCTACGGTCACTACGTACACTGTCAAATATACTACCTACCTATATTTTAAAATTAAAATCTATACCTACGACTTATAAAAATCTCGCCATACAAATTCATCTTAAGATACGAAAATATGAAATATTATTTATTAACTTCGTCGTGTGTGATAGTCCATTGAATTGTATGGCGAGCGATATTGTATCTTAAGATAAAATATTATAGTATCTTAGCCGTGTGCAGCGCCCCTTATTGAACTCCACTGCGGGTTACGTAACCTACGACAAACTTATCATTTGCGGTTGGTACAGTTATCGGGTCTAGGGATCAAACCGCAAAATAAAGTTGTTTTTTATTGTATATTCTTTTCCGGGATAGAAACTACCCAGTGTGGTGCCCAGGATATTAAAGAATAATTTTACCAAGTTTCATCGTAATCGAACGGGTAGTTTTTGCGTGATGCCTGAACAAACAGACAGACAGACAAAAATTTTCTTAATCATATTTTTGGGTTCTGTGTCGGTCTAGTAACACCCCCCGCCATTTATTTTTTTTATATTTTCTATGTACAGAATTTTCACGTCTACAGATTTATTATAAGTATACAGGGTGTTAAGAAAACCCTGTCCGATCCGTTAAGGTGTTGTTAGGTATCGATATCTGATTACATTAGTGTAGAAAAAAAATGGAAAAAAGAAAAAAAAAATATAGCCTAAAAGAAATATTTTTCTCAAAAGTCGAGAGAGATAGTCGGTGTCGTCACAGGTGCTACCAAATGATCAAAACAAAAAGCCGCCAATAATACGGACGAAAATGGTGTTGTAATTTTTGTTTTAATCTCAAATTTAGGGATATTTGCAGCAAAAAATTGTAGTTTCAAAATCCATTATGATTGTTACTACCATAAATATCCCAAATTTAATATTTTATTTGGGCATGTGATTGTGATCCCCTTATCACCCTTTCGGGTCGGACTGGGTTTTCTTAACACCCTGTAGATCAGACTTGAATTTTGCAGATGTATTTGATCAAATAAAAAAAAAATTCTGATCAGATTTTACAGTAGGGCAGACATTACACGGTCATCTGAAACGTTAAACATTCGAACATGTTATAGCACGTGACTATACTTAGTGGTTGTTAGTTCAAATACCTTCATAATTGTTAGTAGAAAATACTGTGTGGTTTGTGGTGTGTAGGTATATTTTGTATTAATCATTTTAATTCCTTTGAAGTACAACTGTAAAGCTTTAAAACTTAAAAGGTTTTAACATTTAAATATAAGTACAAAATTGCTACCCCTAACTGCTGGATCAGCTATCTCTCTTTGGATTTGTACCGCATGCGGGTAATCACCTAAAAAGTGCGCCAACGGGCGCGAGTATCCAACCATTTATAAACCAATGAAATTCATCAGTTGGTGCTTACTCTCAACTCTCCCGTACCCCGTGTTCGGGCAATCGACTGATGATAACGATAACCGCATGCGGTCCTTATGGCATGAGTGAAAAAACCAACCGCGACGCGAATGCCTCTAACGACCAATTAAAATGAGTCTTAACAAGAAAAATAATGAAACATGATTGTTCGTGGAATAGAATACAAAGTGGAAAGCGGTGAATATACATTCCGATCAGGGGCGGTAAATTTTATATTGTCATAATAGTCCAGTCAAAATAGTCAAAAAAACCTTGTAAGTTTGCATTAATTCGCATAGAGCTGTAAATTGGTAGAGGTCTCCAGTACACCATTATAAATGAAATATCAAAAGTCCCCACTGATACGACTTTCCAAAAAAAAGTTACACAAGGTCATATGTCAATAATATCACCTTTTCGCATTTTCCTCATAAATGGCAAGTATTATCGTAATGCGCCTCGTACACTACCTCATAGGTGGTGCGGAAATGTGTGCATATGATATAGAATATGACTATGATACATATATTCTTCAATCCATATCATCACCATATCTCAGGAATGGTGATTCGTAGGGAAAAAGTATTAAGACAATTTTGTAGGTAATTGCATGATCTACAACTTTTATCTGACCTATTTTTGCGATAATACTTGCCATTGAGAAAAATGCGAAAAGGTGATATTATTGACATTTGACCTTGTGTAACTTTTTTTGCACAAGTCGGATCTTTAGGGAATTTTGATATTTCATTTGTAATGGTGTGCTTGAGACCTCCACCTATTTTCAACTCTATGCGAATTAATGTAAACTGAAATGTCTATTTTGACTGGACTATAAACTAATCAGAATAAAGACTGATTTGTACAATTAAATAAGTGTTAAATAAAAATCTTAATTAAAATTAGCATTGTTTTATTACTAAAACTACCCTTCAGATATGTCTCCTTCGAAGCTTCAATCTTAAGTCTTTTGTTATAACGTCTGCATCTGTTAAAATAAATATATACATGTAACCAATACGTATACAAAGTTGATACGACAGAGGGGCTTTTCTTTAAACTGCCTATACTAGATACCATTTTCAAGCTCTGTAGGTACCGAAAATCAAATAAATAGGAGCAGTAGTTTAGTCGCAAATGTTTTTTTAAGATTTTGCACCGTTTCAACACGATGTATCTTTCGTAACAGCTGATTATGTCTAAGCACGGTAATAATAATATTACCGTGGTCTAAGCATTGACGCATGTCACAAGTAAGTAAGTCAGTCAAATCTTAGAGAAATTACTATTATTTACACAGGGTGGTTGCGTTTTATTCTAATTTGTAAGCTAATTAGTTGAAAAAAATATTTTCTCATTATTGGCGCTTTTTATTTTTATACCGTATCGAATTAATACTATACACGTATAGTATACCTAGTGTAATTTAATGCCCCTCTGTCATATCAACTCTGTATAACGCACCTGATAAACTGTAACTAGGTCAATATTTTATCGATTTATATTGAATGGCTTATGGCCGCAATAAATAGAATATAATACACGTCGTTCAGCTTCAGTTACACGTTTACTTCAATTCGCTTTAAATATATTATATTCCTAAAATTTTCTGCGATGTCATAAATTTAATTATGACCCGTGTTGAAAATGCTATTACATTATTACGTAATTTCACGATTTTGCTTGCCTCGGGAAGGGTTAAAATCGGCCAAGTTGAGTCAACTTGGCCGATTTTAACAACTTAGTTGACGCTGTTCCACCTTAAGAGCTAAAATAGTTTGAACTCAGCCTGCGAACGTAGTGGATGCGCTCTTTAGAACTATCTCTCACTTAAATATTAAACCAGATGACGCATTGCTAGTCATGTTATTGTTCGTAGTTTTTGAAGCATCCTGATCGGTGGAATAATACAAACGGGATTAGTGTACAACTTACGATGTCTTAGAGCCGTTCAAAGGATTTTGCTGTTAAAGTTGAACTTTGCAAAACTTGACTGATTGTACAGGTTAACTTCTACGTTATCTTAAAACTCGTTGAGTGCCAGATAGGACACGGAAAATCTTTCGTTCTTAATATACTTACCTGAATTCGATGTAACATTTGTAGATACAAACATACGTAGATACATTTATTGTAAATAAGCGCTGAAGTAGGATAAATAGGTTGTTTGACAAGGATACAATTTAGGAAGAGATAACAGGAATTTTGTATAAAAATAAAAACAAGTATTTACTACACCATACCACTTTATTTAAGTATTGTCAAATATTGGATCGTTTCGTAAAGATAATATGACAACATGGCGTCGCACCGCCTTCATACATAATTACATACCGAACTGTTCAAGTAGGCATTCCAATATGTATAGCTTTAAATAACAATTTAAAAAAAATCTGGTATTGCTTTAACAATACTCACAGAGCCATAAGAATGCGATGGTTTTATGCGACTCGATTGCTTCGCTTTAAATCTATGATATATATTATGTAAATATTCGCTTCAGCGTTAAGCTGTGAATATCGATTATACGATCTTTTGTATGCATCTACATTACATTCGTAAATACTTTGGTAAATTGTAGTGACAGTAAAACTATAAGGTTTGATTTAAAATTAAGAAAGTAATAATTGCAGCATGGAAAAGAATTAGCTCAGTACCTCTTATACCAAAAATATTCATCCCGCCTAAGTACCTACGAGACCAACTATGTTTAAATCCAATCATAATTGACTTATGATTGAACCTAAGTACAATACTGAGTAAGCTGCTAAATTTAGAGGTTCTAATGCAAATGATTCATAAATATTACGACAGAATGGATATCGCGTTTGACCTAAGAAAACAGTATGCACAGCATACCGCGTATTCACTATTAAAGTTCCTACGTAAAACGACCTAAGTGACCAACCACTATAACTAGTTCGTATTCCGGCAGCTACGTGGATGTTACACTTGAGACACACCACCGCAAAGTCAATTTTTAAACCAATGTAGGTACATATTACAAAAAATAAAATACAACTAATTGTGTAAATCAAATTACAATAATATACAGTAAATAGTATCAAACAATATTCTCATCACAGAAATAAGTACTTAGTGGTATCATGATTAATAATATAAATTAAAATATACTCAACAATAATAATAAAAAAAACAACGCAAATAAAAATGCATCACTTACTCTTACTACTACAATGACAATAAATAAGAATAATGGTTAATTTTGGTAGAAAACATTTAAAAAATATCACTACTTAAATTGACTATTGGTGTTACGTGTGAATCAAACTCGGTAAGTCCGTTCAGGGGATTCGTGTTAACTACCTGAAGCACTTATTACGATCTAGCCTGAACGAATTGGTTTATTTTGTTCGGTATTATGGTTACTTGCCCAACTGCTTGATCAGCATGTCAGTGCTGAGAGACTTGGGCCGCTCGATGGGAAGGCCGAGCGCGCGCGACCAGATCATTTGAGCGAGGACGCCGAGAGCGCGGGACACGCCGAACATCACCGTGTAGTAGTTCATCTCCTTCAGTCCGTAATACTGCACGCAAACAAAATCCAATCAGTCAAAGAGCAAAGGAACAAACCGACAAGACAAAGTAATAAGGTTTGACGACCACTAACCTGTAAGAGGACACCAGAGTGAGAGTCTACGTTGGGCCAGGGGTTCTTGACCTTGCCGAGCTCTGTTAGGATCGGGGGCACAACTTTGTAGACAGCGGCGACCAGCTTGAACAGGGGGTCGTTTGGCAAATGCTTGAGTGCGAATTCACGCTGGCATGTGTACCTTTAAATGGCAAGTAAAATTATATTACAATGAATGATAAAGTACGAATCCATTAGTGCTTCATGTAATATAGAGTTGTTCCTTACCTGGGGTCAGTCTTCCTCAATACGGCGTGTCCGTATCCGGGCACGACCTGGCCAGACTTCAGGGTCTTCCAGATGAACTCTTTGAGGCCCTCCTCGGTGAAGTTGTCGCCGACTTGTTTGCGCAGTTTCTCCAACCAAATCAGTACCTAAATAATGGAAATTAATTAATTTAAACTTCTAATATTTATATAGGTAATTGTTAGACCAAAGATTTTTATAAAAAGTTATTCTTTCAAGCATGTTAATCTGAAACTTGATAGCATTTCCATATCCCAATTTATCATAGCTTATAAAGTCTGTTTGATAACCTAATGTGGGTTGAGTCACACAGTTAACACATTGTCGGCTGCTCTGTAATAGTACTAAGCCGTCTCTACCTAATTCATTGTATTTTTATTTATTTATGTTACAATCATGTATGGAAATAACAAATCATCATCTTGGTGTGTCCTGTAGGCAGCAGGATGCATGTCTAGTATCATCAATCTACTTCCCTCGACATTTGCAATCTTTACGTGGGATAAATCTCGTGACGAGAAATAGTCATGAACAATGATACTATCATATGCAACCGTTTTGCAGTTATACATCAGGTCACATCCTTCATTTAAGGAAAATTTCCGATGTATAAGTTTTTTTTGTATAAAAATAAGTCACACACATTTAGCTTTTAAATATTAGGAGGCAGTAGGATTACTACCTCAACTCATATCGCATATGTTTTGTATTCTATATTCTATAAGATATTGCTATTAGCGATAAGACCGCCATTGTACTTACTTGCATTGCTTTACGATTTTCATGTTCATGTATTTTATTATTATGTTTTTTAATGGTGTACAATAAAGAACATTCTATCTATTCTGTAAATATAAGCCATATGTACCTCTGTGCATTTTTTCCATTGAATCTGTATGATTTTGTGTACTTTAATTATAAAATAACAAATTTAAATAAATAACGAACCTCCTGGTTAGCCAGACCGTGCAGGGGTCCAGCGAGTCCGTTGAGACCGGCGGCGAAGGACAGGTAGGGGTCGCTGAGAGCGGAGCCCACCAAGTGAGTTGTGTGAGCAGACACGTTGCCTCCCTCGTGGTCACTGCACAAATAAACCGAAATCAAACCGACTGAATTACGGGCCTGGTTCAAACTACCGTCAAATTTATTTTACTAATAATAAGGACCAAACGAAATTTGCAAGAAATGTGTTTTAGTACCATAGGTTTATTTACACATAATAGTAATAATATTAATAACGTTCGCATGCATATAAGTTAAAATTACACAGAAAACTATTTAGTAAAAAGTGTTGATATTTGTGTATTAGTGGTGATGAAAAATAGAACAATAATAATGGAATTGTTTACCACTGAACAGTAATTTAAAAGGACTAAACAATATTATATTTGTTTAGGTGGTTGTGAATGTGTGTACTTGCAAAGGTTATGACTTTAACCTTCATTTAACTAAGTGACTAAGCCCTAAATCGGCTAACGCCCCAATAACTCTAATTAATTAAAATGTTACACAGTTTAGACGAAAATTTTACATAATTTGCAAAGCGCTTAGGTCAATTTTCTACAAAAGGTAAAACCATCCATAGATAAGTTATTTATAATAGGCGTAATTCAATTACGAGTATTGATTGTATGTTCCATCGACTACAAAATTAGTTGATTCAAGGCCAGGAATACAAATACAATGTTGCTACGCTTTAGTATTATTGTCATTAAAATATTTATTCAAAGAGTTTCATCGCGAAGCTACTGACAGGATATCTGTATCACATAAAGTAAGCCAATAATGTTCGTGTTACAAGCACAGCAAATAACGTATAACGAGTGGTATGTTATATGTACAATTTAATGAGCGGTTTATTCGCTAAGCTGAAACATGACAACAGCGGATGGATGACACAAACATAATAAGACAGACATAATAATCTCGCAGAGCCTTTAATCATGAGCAAACATGCAACGTTTAAGTAATAAGAACGTTTATACATCACATGCGGGTATAGTAGGTACTTAAGGTAATGATATGCAAAATGTCGCAATTTGTTCTTCATTATCTGCAATATATAAGCCACAAGGAAAGTTTTTCTTATTGATCCTCGTATGTTGTGTCCATTATTATCTCACACATATGTTATTAACACATTACGAGTGAATGCTATATAATAAAGTTATAGAACGGGATATCAATAGTTAAAAACGAGTACATGCACTAAAATTCGCATATAGCAGTTATTGAAAAATAGTTAGTAGTTACATTCGCATCATCGCTAAATGCGATAACTTACATCTCATTAGGATTGTTGCTCTAAATCTATGTATAGGATGTTAGACTGTGTCGTGATGTTCTTATGAAGTTTTTACTAACAATTTACACGCTACATGAACAGTTTTCAAATGATACCATATAACTCATTATTTAAGACTTGATTCTGAAAAAGGTTGTGAACACACATTACGTAAAAACACATGTCAAGCAAATTTCGTTTGGTTGTTATCTTGTTTACTGTACTTATAAGAATGTCTAAAAATGTAGTTTCGTTATATAACAATGACGCGTTACCTGTGGATCGTGAGGTAGAGACGCATCAGCTCTGTGAACTGGGGTTCTTCGAAGCCGAGCATGGTGCAGTAGTTGGCGGACCAGTCCTTGTTGTCGTCGATGGCGCCGATGCCCTTGCCGTCGCGGTAAGAGTTGCGGTAAATGGTGGCTGCGATCACGGGCAGCTTAGCGATCAGGTTCATCGAGTCTTCGTACACGTACTGTTATGGAAACCATACCCATTAATATAGTATAAATCATTTATAAAAGAATATTTTTGTGACAATTTAATCGCATTAGAGCCTAGTGGAATTTTTGGGAGAGCTGATAAAAATAGATGTAGATAAATACTTTTACACCAGTCTTTATTTTTTTATCAGCCGCTATCAGCCGTTGCGTAATTGTTGAAGCAGTGCGCAACTTTAAACTATATCATTTTAATAGTGTATGCTTAATTTCTTATTGCTTACCTCCCAGTACTTGGATTTGTGAACACCCTCTGAGTAGGCCTTAGCGAAGGAGGACTCGCTGTTGAGGGCGGTGACGGCGGCCGAGAACTGTGACATGGGGTGGAGCTTGCTGGGCATGTTGTTCAGCATGGTAACGACGTGTGCTGGCAGCTCAGCCCTAACAGAAATTTTATAGTTTCATAACTGACATATTCACTAGGTATATCAATACAAGATTTGCTTAATTAGAAAACAGTATAAGCCGATTTGATCGTATAAGCCATACTTAGCGGCCACTAAGAAGCGGTCATGGACAGCCGAATTTACATTACGTTGGCTTTAAGAAGCCGTCCTTTTTATATCTGAAAACCCCGAAACACTTATAGCATACGCTATCTCTCACAATATTTAGAAGGAGATTAGGGCCAAATAAAATATTTGAGGTCAAGATATTCGTCGCGTGTAGGTATGACTAAAGATCAGGGTCAGTGTCGCGAGCCGCGAACGTTAATTTTTGAATAGGTACGCTGATGGAATGGTAAACATGTTGATTCCATTTGTACACTAAACTAAAATAACTCGGCTACTCATGGTTGTAGGAAATGTTTAGGAACAAACCTTTGTGCCCATTCCTTGGACAGGGCTTTAGCTTGAGCGTCGGTGGGAACATCTCCGGTCACGAGGAGCCAGAACAGACCCTCGGGCAGAGGTTCCTGGCCTCCCTTAGCCTTAGGCAGAGCCTGCTGGCACTCCGGGATGGACATGCCGCGGAAACGGATACCCTCATCAGGGTCCAACACGGAAGTCTCCCATACCAAACCCTTGATGCCACGCATACCTCCGTACATCTGAGACAAAACAAAGTTTGTTATGTAAAATTTTCTTAAAATAATCAGAAACATTATATAACTAAAAATGCCGTCCTTGATTGTTGAAATCGTACGAAAACACAAAACCTTGCCAATTACATAAAAGTTTGGCTACATTCAAATGAGGATCATTGACCGCCTGCTCGGATACTAACTATACCTTGTACGACAGGAGGAGCTCATATAAGAATATTAAATAACGACAAGTACGAACACAGGTAGTTTCACATTTCACGACTTTAGATGTCATTGAACTTGTATTTGTTGTGTGATAACCAAATTCAATAGATAAAAAATCGAGGACAGTATTGACACCTTGTTGTAATGGATAAATGCGCTATTAAATAAATGTTATCAGTAAGAAAACACGTGTAATAATTATTGACTTACCATATCCACGGTGACCTCTCCGACCTTGGTGCCTCCATGTTTCTTGCGGAACTCCCGGATCTTTTCTTGCTCTTTAGGGATTTTTTCCTGAAGCACGCTCTTGAGGTTTGTCGACTCCGCGCTCAAACCTCTCAGCAGAATCGATGCCGAAGGGCATACTTTCTATACGGGACAAAAAGAATAATCGTCAATTTCAAATCACCAAACTAAACGAATATAAATTAGTACATATTATAAATCAATTTATACTGTTTACCTATAAATTATCATTCCTGGATCAAAGTGCAACTTGTGTATTTGCGTGTTAGATGGTATAACAATAATATTTGGTTTGTATTGTTTACCTAACCTAAACAGGTTAGGTAATCAATACAAACCGAATATTATTGTTAGCCATCCAAATATAAATTAGGATGTTTCTCTAAATAACGTTGTGTACTTTAAACCATACTAGACGTTTCAAGACGATCTCCTGCATTACGTAAACATTAACCTCTACTTCAAGTCACGTTACACGTAAATTTTGAGGTACCTAGTCTATTTAATATATGTTAATTTCCTGTTTAAAACAACTAAGTAATTATTTTCCGTTTCTAATATCTCCACAGCCAAAGCGACAGACGAATATAAATTGGTTTCGAATGTTCAAGTAGTCAGGTATTTACATATAATAACTACTTAGAGACTTTTGGCTTCTTTACATTAAATTATTGATGTAAAAAATACTTATTCATGTGATTGCGTATTTTAAGTATCAGCTAGAAACACTAGGAGTGTTTCTAGAATAAAGTAATAACGAACATAAAATTAAAAGATTAAATAAACCATCTTGAATAAGCCATTTTGTACAGATCAATCAGTGACAAACAAAGTTACAGGAAGTGTTTGTTTATAAATAGAATCATCACAGCAATTACAGCGGCGGCGATACAATCAATAAGTACATTGGTAGGTCAGCGCGGGCCAGAGTTTAACCTAATTGACATTATAAATCACATTACGTGCGTACCCTTCATACCAGTAACGAGATGTGGATAACAACTGATATGTTTAAGCACTATTTGCGTAAACATGTACCTATTTTATTTATGCTGCTGATATTAGATTATAGATACAGATTACAGAAGAGTTAACACGTGATCTATCAGAACTTAAATATACTTTCCTATTTAATCAAGGTGATCAATTTAATTGCCTAGTATTAGAGGAAAATAAATTATTGCAGTTTTGCTTTTTATAAAAAAACTTATTAATTATAGATGCCTTAAACCTGCTTTTTCACGAAGTTGACAAAGAGTATACCTTAAATGATTCACAGACTATATTGTTGCTATGGAACTATATAACACTGATCCTGTGTATGACAGTATTATAAGAAACAATAGCATATTATCTATTGTCTTATGGTTCTACGTCTCGGCATCCAAATGGTTGAAACAAGTGCTCATAAGCAAGTAAGGCGCATCGGCTTCAATGACGAATCTGACACCACAGTGCGAGCATCCCCATTGTCGCACTCATAATCTACTACAGTTTGAGGACACGGCGCATGCCCAGTGAGGTCAGTGGAAATAAGGCCAAACAGACGATTATGTAAAAACCCAGGCCTCGTTCGATATTTTTCCTCGAAGAGACTAGCAAACCCTACAATTCAACGGTAATAGGAAAATAAACTATTTAAATAAAGCATTTAAAAAAAGTACGAGGTCTTTTCATTTAATTCTTACCGGATAAATGTTGAATAAGCCTTCTCAGAAATCTCAGAAAACCCAGAACAATATTTTAGAAAGGTCTTTTGTCTTTACCATAGCGGTGCCCAGATTGCCGCTCGAGAAAGTTTAAAAAAGGACTTTTAAAAATTAGTCCTACGGTTTTTTTTTTTTGGTAGAGATCTTTGCAGTTAGCCTGAGCGCAGGCTTTGACTGCTTCACCGGACTTTTTAGTCTTACGGTAAAGACAGGTAAATGATTGCGGGTATTCAGCTCAAGTCCATAATTGCCCAAGAAGGGCTCAAGGCTGCTTTTAACATTAGGTGTGTATAAAAAAACTAGCTGTGCCATGCAGTTTTAGTTGCCTTATTTTTTACACAAGGTAAGAAATGTGATTTCAAAACGTCTAAATCCTTCGTCGAATAGAGAATAGTGTCATCTAATGCAAAAGATTTTTTCAAATTCTTCTGGGATAAGCGTGTTAAAACAAACTCTTTCGCTTTTTCATATTAGTATAAGTATAGATTTGGCATTTCCTCATGTTTTACATTTAAAAACCACTGTTAATTATTTATTAGCACTTTGGTTTCGGTTTCAACGAAGTGTAAGTGAATGAAGATTATCCAAAAAAAAATGTTAAGTCATTGTTTGGTCGGGCACGATAACACTAACAGGTTCACATTCATATTAATTTAGTGCTCGATTGAAAAACTACAAAGAAATCAGGGGACACGCGTCTTATATATAAATTTTCCACAGTATTTACGTCAAGGCCAATATTATAATAAAAATGGACACGGTAATATCAAGACTTAGACATGTTAGATAAATAATAATATATGTACCATTATTATGTACGTAACTATTCATTTATCTAGTAACAAAAGTATTTTCCGCCTATGTATATGTTGTAAATAAGTTAATTACTTAAATGTATTATCTACAAGGCATAATAGTATGTATTACATGTAAATAAAAAAATTTTTTTGCAAAAAAAAAACCGACTTCAAAAATCGATAAAAGCACTACAAAGTTAAAAATAATTCTATAACCTACCTATATTAATAAACCTAACCTAAACTACGATTAACCAATAATACAATTTAACAATTTTTGGAGTCGGGGCCAAGCTGAGTAATGAAACGACTGGTAGGTAATTCCTGAGTATATTGATGTGTATTGTGTTTGTAAAAATATATTATTAATATTGTTAAGTGTAAACGTTAGAATCTTTTGTCTTTGTGTCTTAATATTAGGTAATCTGTCATAAAGTATTTTTGTTGTTTTCCGATTAGAATTAATATTTAGAAGCTGTAAGTTTTGCATATTGCTTGGCCCCGACTCCAAAAAATGTTAAATTGTATTATTGGTTAATCGTAGTTTAGGTTAGGTTTATTAATATAGGTAGGTTATAGAATTATTTTTAACTTTGTAGTGCTTTTATCGATTTTTGAAGTCGGTTTTTTTTTTGCAAAAAAATTTTTTATTTGTTTATTTTTAGTGTCATATTTTTAATCTTAGATAATATGGGTAGGCCTTCAGCAGACACCCTTTCATCATCCTCATGATAATTTCCATCAAACGAAATCCAGTGCCCCGCATCTCACATCCAACGAATTCCCGCTACATTCACAAGGTCATCTTGGCTTCATCATCACATCTGATAGTAGAATGGTTCTTATTGAACGTAAATGCTTCACTTGTTGTAGAAAATACCAAAATCGCTATACGTTTTCCTATAAAATTTGAAGAGTTCCCTCGATTTCACCAAGATTCCATCATCAGATCCCGACTTGGTGACTATGGGACCATTTGGGAAGTATACCCTTTCCAACAAAGAAAAAATATTTCAAATCGGTTGGAAAGCAACGGAGTTATGCGCGAACAAACATAAAAAAAAAAAAAAAAAAAAAAAAAAAAAAAAAAAAAAAACATACAAACATCCGAATTGAGAACCTCCTCCTTTTTTTTAAAGTCGGTTAAAAAATAATACAAGAAATTGGTTTCAGAGTTTGCTGTTGTTTCTAATGTACGGTATTTACTTATAATAATAATAATAATAAATAGGGACAACATCACATACATTGCTCTGAACCCAAAGTAAGTAGCTAAAGCACTTGTGTTATGGAATTCAGAGTCAACGAAGGTACGAGACAATGTAGTAAAGTGATTTTAAACATTGTCCCGTCCGGGGATCGAACCCGGGACCTCAGAGCAAGCGACACCTTGAAAACCGGTGTGTACGCCACTCGACCACGGAGGTCGTCTTGAAGATACTTATTATTACTACAAAACAAAATACCCAAATAGTCTCTTTAATACGAGTTCGACGTTCATATTAAACTTTTTTCTCGATAAACTGGTCTTATAATTAGAACTTTAAATCGGGCAATAAACATTATAAACGGAAATAAATAGCTTCGATGAATTGGTCTATTTGTAAGTTTTGTTAATTTACTTCTGGTTTAAAAGTAAAATGTTTATTTCTGCGTGTCGCTTAGCGGAGGCAGTACTTGACGTCGCGATTCGTCCCCGCGCCAAAGAGCGAGCGTTTTGGCCCAGTTTAACTGCGCCTACCGCAGCTAGATAAATGAACTTTATTTTTGTTATATCATTCTGGGTAGGTAGTATAAGAACAACATTAAAAAATATATATATAGAATGAGCTTATTTTCGAAATTTAGTTTATAGTTTATACTATTTTCAATTATTTTGCCACTATTTAATTATTTTGGTAAACAAAGACTCAATACTTTGGCTCTCACTAATCATAGAAGTTTTACGAATTTTGCAGGCTATTCCATTAATATTCAACTAGAATAAAAATAGCATCTTTTCATATTGATAATCATATTATTATGTAGGTATATTCCGATTTTATATCTACTATCTATATTTTTGACTTCTTGACATTAATTCTTCGTGTTAGTTATTCTTCGTGTTAGTTGTTTGTTAGTTATCTTTAAGATTAGGATTTAAATTGTTCCAGGCATTTCAATTATTAGAAAAAAATGTTTTTATAGCTAAAACAATGGTGAATCAATTGGCGCGACACGCTAATTGAAATAAATTAAACCTCAGATAACAACTAACTAAGAACTAACGATGGAATCTGAACGCCTTAGCAAGTTTCCATTTTTCTCAGTGAAAATGAAGTCATTACAATGTTCATAATATAAACTGGGAACTAATTAAATCAGATGTTAACAGTTTCATTTAAGGCGCTCCCCTGAGCAAAATGCGCGGAAGCCGTGTTTTACTAAGCTATAAACTCGATATTCGAAACACATATCAAATGCACTGTTCTACCAAATCATTCTCTAATATGTTGACTTTAATTTATACGGATATATATTATTTTTTCATGTAGAAAATATTAAGTAGCACTCATTTTAAAAATGGTCTATCAAAATTTATTCCTTGCATGTCCTCATGAAGTACACTTGTGTTTTTAATGTAACTTATACCAATTGATAGAGAATTTAAATCTAAAGAACTTACACGCTTCTGTTTTTCAATAAGACCAACGATTTATTTTACAATTCAAATTATTCCTAAAAATGGTAAAATTCCCAACAAAAATACACTAGGGGCGGCGAGGCGGCAGAACATAGAGAAAAGTAATAGCCGTAGGCTCTCGACGTGAGAGCTGGTGAGAGCACGTCTAATTTTTCTTTGAAATGTCATTTACTATTTAATATTATGACAACTGTCAAAAGGCCATTGCAGCTAATTGCTAGCCCTATGTAGGTTTACAAACGGCACTGGTGATAAAATTTAAATAGAATGCAATACATATTTATGTTATAAGATCATTTATAAATATAATGCCTCGTTAGATATATATTTTTGAGTTAACAACCTCATCAAAACGACTGATTTTGAAAATTAGTAGCAAAATTATGTATCATGATTTAAATTTTTTTATTCAATACCACGTCATGTCACTAATTAAATGGTCAAAAACTGAATAACTTTAGGTCATTAAATTATTCAATCAGGAGTTTTCAATTACTTAACGTGAGTTATATTTAATTTTAGAGACAAATAAAATTCATTACTCTTATCTTTTTTAAATCTTGCGGACATAGTCGCAGGCAAAGCTAGGTTGATGATATTTTTGTCTATAAATTCATAAGTCTACTATTTTGACTACTTAATACGTAGTTATATTAACAGATGACGTTGTATTGTCATAAAAAGTAGCGATGTATTTAGTGAGGGGTAATGCAGGGGGTTTAGAGGGCAAACGCTGAAGGGCATTTGCTCGGGAAGCGCCTTAATTTGGATAAATGGAAATACGGATTGTGTAATAGATGATTAATATGAACGAAATGATGTGTCGAATAATCTTGAAAAGTTGTAGGGTAGAATGGATGGGAAGGAAATTTTACGCTGTTCCCAAATAAATAATCCAGAAAAAATATACCAAAAAAAGGATAAGGGCAGGTAGAAAACATTCCTCATGCCATCCTTGTACTAGACGCATGATTGTAAATCAATATAATTCCAGCCGCAAAAAATGTTCTTCTCTATTGAATATAAAATCAAACATTTCTAGTTTCATACTACGTTAAAACGGCTTTTTTATCATTCCTTATCATAAAATATAGGCTGATATAATATATTTTTTTATTAAACAATCAGCTAAACCAATGTTCACGTGATAACATCGCCAAAACGCTAAGAGATATTCAAGCTTTATCTAATATCAAATGTATTTTATGTTATAACATTGCCTCCGTACAACAGACAGAGATTTCATTTAATAAACAAAACCGTTGTTTTTGCTTTACCATTAGAAGCCATAGCTCAACGCGACCTTGAACGAGTGCGTCATAGAGCAGCCGACGTTCTTCAGTTTTATTTTAGATCCGCGTTACTTCCATGTGTTTAGTTTTCGTTATTACCCAAATACAATCAATTTGTATGTTTTCTATATACGTAACATGTTATTTGTTAACTGTAGGTACATGTAACATGTGCCTATAATAATCGTGAGCATTTGGGCGAGTGCCCGATGCGAGTGCGGGTTGACCTGCGTGGTTATCTTTAGAGTTGGGACATAGCAGAGGACATTCATCGTGAATGTCATTGCGAGGATTTCTGTTACTTAGTTTACTGATAACGATTACGCGGAACCACGCCACAAAACATCGAAACCCGTGTCAATTGCGCACGATGCTGTAACACATTTAAATCGAAAAGTTAAGTTATCAGACCAAACTCGACATGTCGTTATGTAAATCTCGCCCTGTTTAGAACAATAGTAATGTCACCTGACATTGTAAAACTAAGTGCGGCTCCTGATTATGTCATGAATTTGTGAGCAGTTACTATACCGTATCTCGTACGAGGTGACGTGTGTCGCGTGTGCTCGTTCAATGAGCGCTCCGTGATAACAAAATATACGAGTTAAAACATTACAAATGTAGGAATTTCATGCAACTAGGTTCACGTGATTGGGAGAGACAGAAGCGCGCGCTCTGCAGAGCGAGTGACATCGGTTATCACGCCAACAAGCGCCACCGTGCGTGACACTGACATAGATTGACCAAGGCCATTGCCACTGCCACATAGGTACTCTGTGCAAATCTCACATGACCAGATCTTTCCATAAAAGATCAATCATTGCAGTTAACAGGTTTAGTCTAATACAATGTGTTATACTTATATATTGTCTCAAGATAAGATTAAGATAACATGAATTTATACAATATACATTGCAACAGGATATATGAACTTGTAGTAAAGTATTATGTAACTACTGTCTTTGTAATATAAAACTAAAAAGTTAATTTTGACTTTTTGCATGAACCTTTTATTTCGTTTTGAATTAAAAGTAGTAATTGCATTGGCATGTGGCAGAGTAATGAGAACATGTAAGTCAAGGTTATGAAACTAAAACAAAGATGTAACACAAAAGTGAATGAAATACTCTTTATGATACCTTTGACGTAGATCCATTAATTGCTATATCAATTAGGACATCTTTTTATAGTTATTATGAATTAATTAGTGATTGAATTTTCTTTAATTTCAATCATAGAGTATTAATAATGAAATAAATAAGTAGCATCAATAAATGCTATATTCAAGTGCAGTATTGTCTGAAACAGTACTGCCTTTATTACAGGACAAAGGTTAATCAGCCAAGTTAAAATTCATATTTCAAGGCAAATACAAGGAAATATATATTTTATATTACAATAAATGAACACTAAATATGTAATGTAACATGAATTGAAGATAATAAGACCTAACTATTGTGCATCAACATTTAATGACTAGAAGGTCCAGAACATTAGTCACAATATTTATTGTAATCAGACTAAGGTATTTTAAATGTTTTTACACTTTATTAAAAAAAGTTATTTAATTAGTCATAACACTCCACATCAATCGAGCCAGGTCTATAAAATGCAAACTTTTAAGGGAATGTATGATGATGAGGTCAAAGAACATTTCGACTCAAATTTGAGGACGCCAAAGACGAGAGTGAGCGTGTCATTTTTTACGACCACCTCACCGTAGTAAAAAGCGCACCGAAATCGAGTTCACCTTTTGCACCTTTAACTTTAAAGTATTATTGAAAAAAACGCCTAATTATATTAATAATATGACTAAGTACATCTTGTAATATCTTTGACTGCAGAATTAAATGCTTATAATTAATAAAACATCTGGTCCGGGATTTCCCGCTGGAAATCGGCACGCTTTTAGCTATGATACACCGGCCGTATGATAGTCGACGAATTTATTAATAAGTTAAGGGCGTAATTTCATACATAACAGTTTAATAAATATAATAGTTACCGCGATTCATTACATCTGCAATTATTCCCAAAATAGTTTTTATTCACATTACATAACTTCGAACCCAAAATGTGGGCAAGAAGGTTATAAAAAGTACACAAGAAACATTACTGTGCATGAATGGCAGGTATATTATAAATTAAAAGATTAGTTTATTAAATTAATTATGTATTTACCTGCGCTTCTAATAATCTGGTTGATGTAATCCTGAATAGAGCCATTTTTCAAACCCACCGAGCGCTTACTACCACACACAACTACACCTTGCTCGCGATCGATCGCATTCGCAAGTGGAATGTTGGCTGACTTGGCTTTATAGCCCACCCGCTGGTTTCGTGGGCTGTCAGATATTTAGTAGGCCAGTGTTGTCATTTTAGTAACTAGTGACATGTCTTTAAATGGTACATTATTCAAAAATGAAACAAAATAGTGCCAAAGTTGAGAAGCCAGGTAATTATTTTAAGGATTAAATTATTTCTGAATGTTGTGGCATTCAATTTGTTAATTCTTTTTTTTACTTTCACTATATGATGACAAATAAGTTTGAAATGCTGCAATAGTATCCAAAATATTCACACTTACCTTTAACAAGATTTTGAATATTGTGTCTATTATCATACTATCAAATTTCATATAAATATATCGATTACATTTTACATTTTAAAGTTTACATGACGCACGTGACAGTTCTCAGTACTTCTCAAGAATACAAGTAAGGAAAAGCTAGGGTAGTGGCAATATGAATTTCCTTGAAATCCAAGGCAATACTGTACAATAAACTAGGAAAATTAAATAATACATGATTTATAAAGAATATAGTCCAACCGCGTTATCGATCAAGATATACATAGACGCAACAAAATTTATCTGGCAGCACTGTTCAGCAATAGTCTTGAAAGTACCAATGTTTCACTTATTATGAACAAATTTGGTAATTCAGCATATAAATTAAACTACAACATTAGTTTGTTTAAAATTCATTTAGGGGATTCCTTTATTTTATGCAATAATGAGTAATATTCACAGAATTTACTAGATATCATTTAGAAATTACCCTTGTGAGTCATTACATTATTACTGTTTTAGGGGGATTCCTAAAACTTATTCGCCTGTTTATTTTTGCATTGCAAGCTAAACTAACTTATTAGGACATGGATATTTTTAACCCACTTCAAAAAAGAAGGAGGTACTCAATTCGACTGTATTTTTTTTATGTTTGTTACCATAGAACTTTTGACTGGGTGAACCGATTTTGATGATTCTTTTTGTATTTGAAAGCTGGTGCTTCCCGTATGGTCCCATTTTATTTTGGTCCGGTTTTGACAGTGGGATCCGTAAGTATAAATAAATATAAGACTTCTTTTGAAGTCGTTTTTTTTTGTTAGAATTATTATAGTGTGGATTTATATTTCTATATCGATATTTGTATAATCAAAGTACATCAGCGTAGAATAAGGCACGTTATCTACTTAATGTAGGTTTACGACCATTGAGTACAAAAATTGAGATATTATTACCTATTATTTATTTCTTAATAATGAAATCTATTAAATCGGCGCAGAAACATAAATTTATACTTTGAATGCGCACCAATTTGTAATTTTGTTTCGTGAAAGAGACGGTTAGGCTATTTCTTGGTTGTGTGTTCTCTGGAAATATTAAATTTTGTTTACCAGGGACACAAATATAGCTCACTTACAATGAACACTACGGCTGCGTCATTAAAAATACAACTCTGTTAACAACGGTGGCCATTTTATGTGCATGTGTCGTCGTTGGACGTTGAACACACTTGAAATGTAAATAGGGTGATTCCTTTGTGTACGTGTCTTGTTCTGTAGTCTATGGTGGAGTGTGTAAAAATTTAAAAAGTACTCTCTGCTCACTGCTGTCTCCGGCCGTCACGTCGGTTTAGTCATAGAGAAAAGTAAATAAGGTTTAGTTGCCGTGCCGGTGTTTACGTTGTTTTTTGCAAAGGTTATCGACTCATACTTAGGAGTTCACTTTAAATTAATAGACTGCTGTAGATAACTTAGATAAGTCAGTAATAAGTTATTACAATTTGCAGCTTACTTTACAACTATGCGGTCTATTATTATAGTATTTTTAGCAATATATTTGTGTTATGAAGTTCATGGTGGTAAGAATTTCCGAATCGGACGAAGCAAATTTGGTAATTTAGGAGGACCTGGCGGGTATGTCGGTGAAAAACTTCCGCCGGCACAATGGTTCAAGCAAAAGCTGGACCACTCAAGTCCGTCGGACCTTAGAACTTGGAAACAGGTATTCTATTCTATATTTTAATTATTCTAAATTATAATTCCATTCTCTAAATATATGTATTTATGACTTGAATTTTATGTGAGTACAGCACAATAGTATCTCCATACATACATCATTTAATAACAGTTTGACCATTATCAACTGTTATTTGTTTAGATAACTTTTACATAGTTAAAGACTTTTTTGATGTCCTGTTTCAGCGTTATTTTGTAAATGATACATTCTTTGACTTTAAAAATCAAGGGCCAGTTTTCTTGATGATTGGTGGAGAAGGGCCTGCGGATGCAAGATGGATGGTCAAAGGAGCCTGGATAGATTATGCTAAAAAGTTCAATGCCCTTTGCATTAATTTAGAACATCGCTATTATGGAGAAAGTCACCCAACTAAGTAAGATTTACTTACGAATAGCTTAATAATTAGCCATTTGATAAGAACTTTTATTATCAACTTGCTTATTTATGTCTTGGATACAATGTGTAAAGTAATTAATTATAATTATCTATTATTTTAGAATTATATTATTTCTTTTCCAGAGATCTCAGTGTAAAGAACTTGCAGTATTTATCATCGTACCAAGCTCTGGCTGACTTGGCAAACTTCATCTCTGCTATGAATGATAAATATAAACTGAAGAGTGATATCCGCTGGATTGCCTTTGGAGGCTCTTACCCAGGATCGTTAGCTGCTTGGCTGAGGTTGAAGTACCCACATCTGGTGCATGCGGCGGTGTCATCTAGTGGCCCATTGTTGGCAAAAGTCAATTTCATGGGTAATTGTTTTTGCAGGTTTATTTACACTGCCTCTTTTATTGGCTTATGGTGTAATGGGTTTTTTATCAAGTTTGCCAAGGCACATAGGGTTAACAAACTTGATTAAACCCTTGGAAATAATTTATCTTAGCTATGTACAATCTACATATTTTTGTTGGATTGTTTTGAAATAGAGTACAATATTTATAAATATTATTGTTTTCAGAATACTATCAGGTGGTGGTGAATGCTTTGCGGGAAAAGACAGGTGGAGAAGATTGTGTTAATGAGATAAAAACTGCTCACAAACAGATAGTTGATATGATGGAGCATCACCCTAATGTTGTTGAAAAGGAATTCAGGTATAAACATTATTTTACTACTTTCATGTATTCAAAATGGTCAGGATATTAGAATTTGTATCAAAAAAGGTTCCAATATTGAAAAATAAACTGTTACAATATTGGAATTAAAAATCCTGGTTACAAGTTTCATACTTTTGTTGGGGAGAGAATGATACAAAATGTATACCTTCTATTGTTTTTGTAATAATAGCATTTTTCTCTTAGTACTGTACTGTAAAGAATATAATCAATGTCTTTATATAAAAACGTTATACTACATATTCTAATATTTATTAATTACAGAGTTTGCAAGCCCTTCACTGATGCCAGTGCCAATGATATAAAGAATTTCTACAACTCTATCGCCGATGACTTTGCTGACTTAGTTCAATATAATGAGGATAACAGAATCAGTGCTGATATTAAATACAAAAATCTTACCATCAATACTGTAAGCTATAATTCCTTTTCTGATTGTATTATGGCCGCTTAGAGAATACATTCCTGACAGGTTATGGTCAACAGGAAGATAGAACTTTAATGTGGCTATGAATTTACTAGAAATAATAATAATAATAATTTATTGCCATAGAAATACACACTGCAAGATACAACAGAACAATTAACATAATAGGTTACATTCAGATTTATTGTCTCTGGTACCCAAAGTAAGATTTAACTTGTGTTATGGGTAAATGAAGTACTTGTACTTATTTGTCCAATAAACGAATGACTTCATTCAAAATTATTAATTATGCTAGCATACAATATAACACTTTTTTTTTTATTTCCCTATACAAGTCAAGACCAACTGACATATTTCAGGAAAGCATTCTCACAGCGGCAAAGACACCCAACTGAGTGAGATTTACTTACAACTTGTTTAATCATTATTTTGCTATCAACATGCTCATTTATTTCTCGCACACAATGTGTATAGTCATGACTTTATCATATTAAAATGAGAGCAGTAGTATCTAAATAATTCAATCCAGTACAGATAATACGAAAATCACATTATTTATTTTCCAGTGAACAGCTACTTATAAGTATGTATTGTAATGCTAACAGTATATTAAAAATATCTTGCTCTTTTTAGGTCTGTAACATGTTAACATCCCCAGGGTCTGAGCCGGCATACAAGAAACTTGCAGCATATAATTCAATTATTCTGGATAAATCTAATCAAACTTGTTTGGACTACAGCTATACCAACATGATCAAGGAATTGAGGAATATGTCCTGGAGTTCCGAAGGAGGTTTGTTTTGATAAACTATTTATAATTTTATTTCACTTGTATTAATGCCTTCGGATGTCGTCGTGGCCTAGCAGTTCAATGAACGGATTTGTATGCACAAGGTTGCAGGTTCGAACCCAGGCAAGTACCAATGTGGCTTTTTCAAAGTTATATGTACTTTCTTAATTATTCTAAGACACTTCTGACAAACGGTGAAGGAAAACATCGTGAGGAAACCTGGATTCCAACAATTTGGGATCTGAAATCGCCAATCGGCAGAGAGCAAGCGTGGTGATCAATGCTCGTGCCTTCTCCATATGGGAAGAGGCCTGTGCCCAGCAGTGGGACATTTATAGGCTGGATTGAATGCCCTCTTTGGTCACTTCTTAATCATTTTGTTTATTTAATATTAGATTCTTGATATAATTATTGTTTTGGTCACCAAGTACAGTAATACAATAGCTTCAATAGTGTTTGTAAATATTTACAGCCCGTCAATGGATGTATCAAACTTGCACGGAATTTGGATTCTATCAGACATCGTCAGGAGAAGTTGAAGTGTTTGGCGACCATTTTAAACTCGATTTCTTTATACAACAATGTGAAGATATTTTTGGTAAAAAGTTAGTAACTCCTACTATTTAATTAAGGTATATGAGAAAGCCCAGGACCGGAAGAATTGGAAGAAGAAATGGGAGGACTTTGCCCTGCATTGGGACGATAATGGCTGAAAATAATACATAATAATAATATGAGAAAGCAGCATTATATGTAAACACAAAATTTAAAAATAAACTAAACGGGGACATATTTCACCGTACCGTTGAACTGCTCCTACTTCCAGTAGAGGACAGTTATAGGCTATTATGATGATAATTGATGTTTAACTTTGTGCAAATGCATTTTAATTAAAAATTATTTTGCTACTGATGATTAAATTCAGTATTTTTGTGCATATTTCTTCCAATGAACATGGGCAATGGGAATCTAATAACTTATCCTAATGTTTATAGGTATAACGAAGCATTTGTAGACGCATCAGCCGACTGGACTAACAGCAATTACGGTGCTCTTGACATATCCGTGACACGAGTGGTGTTCGTTCACGGCTCTGTGGACCCTTGGCACGCGCTGGGGGTCACGAAAACTCAGGACAACGATGCTCCTGCTATTTATATTAGAGGTATGTAAAACACGTATAGATTTTCGTATTTCTATACACGAATTTGTAAAAAAAAAACACTGCTATGATTTAAAACTAGTATGTAACAGAATCCATTACATCCCAGTTGTAATAACAAAGAGTTAATGAAAATTTAGGAAGAATTCAAACCTACAGAACACATTACCTGCAAACATATGTAATGTACCTACTGCAAAAAGCACATATTATGTGTATCCATGATTATCCTAAGCTAAGCTAGTTTTCTATTTTCATAAACTGCATGGGCAATTATTCTAACGACATTAACCCCAAGATTCTGAAAAGCTGACCAATTTAATGTTGTTAAATCTACTAATCACAGTGGTTGACATGAGGTTTGACTGGTAATTAACAATGAAATCGAGCTTCCATTGTTAAACTTTACATCCTAAAGATTGATTTCATTTCAGGCACGGCACACTGCGCGAACATGTACCCTCCAAGTGAGAACGATTCGAGTGAACTGATCGAAGCTCGCGTGGAGATTGAGCAGTACTTAGCCGGGTGGATTGGCCAGCCTTAACGTGCGTTGTACCTTGGTCCTAAACTCAACAATTACCGTTCATCTATCAGACAAAGACTTGAGTTCCTTAAATTTAGATAGTTCCTTCCTTAGATATATTTGTGACGATGTCTATATTAAGATCATAATATAAGTAAGAATGTAGTCTACTCTAATAATATACCTACCTACAAATTTTTCCATTTAAAATTTACACTATGGACGATCCTCATAACTTTTTGTATGTCTTATCATTAGTAATGGCTTACCATGAGAGGCTAGACTGAATTGGCCAAATAAATATAATCATTAAAATAATAAGTCAAAATTAAATGTGCACAGTGTAATCCTTTGGTAGATAAAATACCTTTTCATAAGTTAATTTAAGGGTTGCTGTTTCATCTACGAGTGCAATGAATTGCATGATTAGTCCTTTTCTCATGAAACCATTCACTAGAGACCAAATAGTGGTCGCTATAGAATTACAGGGTTTTTATTATTGTTACTTTTTTTTAAACTCTACATAATTGTTTTGGGAACTATTTTAGACTTGGTATGAGTAAGTAAGTTTCTATTGTAATGTGCGACTTAAACTTAATGCGTTACACGCAGGGCAGTACCCTGCAACCCAACTGGTGAACGAATCTGGGTCGCAACTGGCCTGTATTTACAGCCGCCATTACATTTTAATCGCACTAGTGTTTTAAGATAAGCTTAGGTTAAAACCATTTACTTCCTATTTACTCGATGTCTGTAATATTGAACTAAAGTCAGTTTATCATGATGTTTACGGAATCTCAATTTGTCTACCAGTAGCATTAGAATATATAAGTAAAATGTACTATAACATAAGAGTAAATATTCCATAATAGAAGTAAGAGAACATTAATCATTATTAAAATATAGTTTATTTTGTAACAACGATTTTAACTTACAGTGAGTGAAGTCAACAATAAATTGATTTAATTACCATTATTACTTCACTCTATTCGATTAAACATTATATAACATTAAAAATAATATCTTAAATTATCACAAAATAAATTGGAATACATTTAACATTTCTCACTGGCTGCATTTAATGCTACGTAACTAGGTTATTCTAGATTGTCTATTACAGCAATCCGTTGTCTTGTCTTTGCCACTTTATACTTACTGTAGACTTAGTGTAAATTTAATCAATATACTGTTATTAAGAGGTATTTCTGTGTAGCACAGTAAAGTTCCACAGTGTAATCATTTCTTAGTATTTGATATAAAACTGTTTTTATAATTATAATATTATACAATAAATGTTGAAAATGCTACAAGTATAGTTTTACTTAAATGTTATGATGATGTTGATATTCTTCTTTCTTCCTCCTTTTCGTATATAGGTTCTAAAGGTCTGCCTTTTAACAAAATCTCCATTGTACTGAAATAAAAAAAAATATTTTGAGCTGTAGGAATACTGTACCATACGGGGTCAGTAGTTAAAGACCAATATCCTCACATGACTTCGCTAATATTATAAAACAACTAGCTGTACCCGGCATGCGTTGCAATGCAATTTTTTCTACCTAGCAACTGCCTACTACCTACCTACCTGCCTACTACCTACCTACCTGCCTACTACCTACCTACCTGCCTACTACCTACCTACTACCACTTAGGGGTATAAGAAATAGATAGTAGCCGATTCTCAGACCTACTGAATATGCATATAAAATTTCATAAAACTCAGTCAAGCCGTTTCGGAGGAGTATGGTAACTAACATTGTGACACGAGAATTTTATATATAAGACTAGCTGTACCCGGCATGCGTTGCAATGCAATTTTTTCTACCTAGCACCTGCCTACTACCTACCTACTTCCTACTACCACTTAGGGGTATGAAAAATAGATAGTAGCCGATTCTCAGACCTACTGAATATGCACATAAAATTTCATAAAAAACGGTCAAGCCGTTTCGGAGGAGTATGGTAACTAACATTGTGACACGAGAATTTTATATATAAGAAGAAGAAGATATATGTAATTTTGTCATGGCAAAATCATAAGCTTAATTCAAATGTAGTAATAATGCAGCAGTAGCAATAGTGGTGCTAACTGCTAAGCAGCAGTGGTGGCACTTTGAACATAAGTATATATACTATATTTATTAAAAAAAAATGCTAAATACTTACAATGTTAAAGAAAACACTACGACTTGCGTTGATATCGTGAGGTAGAATATGGAATTCGCAAAATCAGTGTCAAGCGTAGCTTTGTAGAGCTGCGAATATATGATGGACGCGAACATCGCCACTGCGTTCTCCATGACTGATAGGAAGGCATAAGCTACACCTGTTGGGAAAGAACAAATACAATAAAAATGGCAGAAGTAGGTCAGTTAAGTACAGAGCAAGTCATTTATATAAAAGGAAAAGTTTTCATTTTTAAGAACTAATTAAATGAACAATTTTAACTAATAATATAAAGATCCTTCAGAATTGGTAGGAAGAAGATTGGCCGAGAATGCTGGAAGAAATGGAGGCAGATTGTCTAGCATGCTATATTTAGCCTATATTGTCGTACATATAGGCTAAAAATAGCACTCAAGCAAGTTTATAGTAGAAAAAATAAAGTTTAGTTCAAAGCATGCTATTATCTGCCTACCCTTTTTCCAAACTACATTAGGGTCGACCTTCGTGGTACTTTTAAGCATACACAAAAATATGTACCTAAATCTTTAAGTTTACTCACTTGGCCTAATAAAGAACCTATAAACCAACCTCTTTCAGCCGGCGGCAGTACTTTAGAGGTCATGGATCGTATAAGCGGCGCGACACACGGTCCGAGGGCCGCGGCCGTCGCTCCGACGTACATCAGTTTGTCGGTCGTAGCGTGAGCGTATATCAGATGCCCGCATATATGGGCGGTCGCTCCCAACATTACTATGATCTGGGAAGTAAAGAAATATTGGTTTGTGATAGGATTCTAATAAAAAAAACAGGACGAGTGCGAGTAGAATAGCTCACAGTGAGCTAGTCTTACTCGCAGTTCCCGCGGTTCCCTAAATTCCCTTGCATTTTACAATTGTAGTTTTTTCTAAAAAGTTAGTTTTTAAAAGCTTCGAGGGACTGTATGCCTAGTATATGGTTTTAATCAAGGCTTGGAAACCGGGTTAAATCTCGTACCGGTTAACGCCTAAGTACGTAGGGAACATTTTATTTCGGTTTCGTTCTACCCTTAACCGCAATTAACCGGTTTCCGCAATTAAAGGTTCGTAAAGAGGTTTTGTTCAATTAACCGGTTAATACCGGTTTTTGTCGTCTACCTTCAATGCGCAGTCGTGCTGAAGGTCAAACGAAGAGGTCAAACGCGATACAAGCAGCTATTAGACGAGACGATTTCAGTCTGTCTTAATAAGACAACTCTAAGTGAAATAAGCGTAAGGCAGCAAGCACGCTAACAAGCGTGCTTCCTCAGTGCGATCGGTAGCTCACCGGTTTGTTCAGTCTAGTGTCGTCAACTATCGATATTTGCTTTGTCGATACTATACTATAGTGAAAGTATATATACAAACAACACAAAGCATATTATTATATACCCTTAAAATAGTTTCAGGAAAGCTTATAGCGCTGCGGCTAACGATTCTCGTATTGAATGTTTATACGCGTGATTACTTCTTCTTCTTCTTCTTCTCGAGTCAATGATCGCTAAACTCTGTTTGACCAGAAAGTCGCCACTTGAATGGCTTTGTCGTTGGCTTCCATTAAGTCCTGGAGGGTGACGGTGGTGGTGCAGGACGGGCAGGACAGAAGATGCGCCTTGTCTTGAGTTGGGGCACCGCATTCACATTGTGTATGTGAACATTCTATCATGCCCCATTTGCTCAGGTTGTCTCTGCAGCGGCCCACTTGGGTCCGTAGTCGGTTGAGAGATTTCCAAATGGGCCACTGCAGTTCGTGACCTGAGGGCAGTTGTTGTTGAGGAGAGACGAAATGTGGAGGAGTGGGATGTTTAATTCTCCACAATTCGTCCCTCTCATCCTCTGCACTGCGTGATTACTAAGAAATTAATTATCTAATACTAGCGACCCGCCCCGGCTTTGCACGGGTGCAATGCTGATACTAAATATACTGCATAATCATAAAGTGCTGTAGGGCAAAGCGCGGCCTTCGACGAACTATTTGGTATAGGCACGCGCCCCCCGGCTCCCCCCCGGCCGGTACCGCCGCAACCGCTATTTCCCTGCATTTTAAATCTGTAATATCTTCGAAAATATTCATTTAAATTACATGCTGTAAAGGGCCATATTGATCTATATTACATGCACAATGTACTTAATTGGATAAGAATTAATGCTGTATTGCTTAAAATCACAATATTTTTCGTAAATAAGTAATAAATAAAGGATAAAAAATGGTTATTGTGGGTTATCCCCAAGAGATAGATATATATATACCATCGCGGACTTTTTTGCAGACCTTTTTAAGGTGCACAATACTGTAGTACATTTTTTGATCTATCTCGTAGGTTTCAGCCAGCGTTTGCAATGTAAGCGCGTATATAGGGACTAGGGAATGCAATCTCGTTCTCGCGAGATCTCGGCCTTTTTTAGCGAGATTGATCTCGGACGAAATAAAGGCGAGATCTCGCTTGTTTAACGAGATTGCACTCGAGCACAAAAACGTCTTATTCGAAGCGCGGACTGACACGGACGGAGTTGCGATCTGTCGGTTTCGGTCGCGGACGAGATGTTTCTCAGATTCGTTCGTGCGTCCGATTGGTCGAAAATTGAGCCGGCGTGCAACGTCATCAGCGCGCATTTGTTTATTAGAAAATTATAGGCAGATACGTCAAACAATGTTTGATGCATAAAAGTCTATTGAAAAAATTCGTAACAATAAATGTTTATCCTACAATACTTATAATATTTATTATTTTTTTCCTAATTTATTCAAATATTGTGATTATTTGCAAAAAAAACACACCAAACTGCTAATCTCGCGAGATCTCGAATTGGCGAGATCTCGCAGTATTGTTATTCATAAACTCGTGGGATCTCGCTTGAGCCCCAATCTCGCGAGATTTGCATTCCCTAATAGGGACAGACAGACAGCGGGAAGCGACTTTTCTTTATACTATGTAGTGATAGTGATGATATCCTAATTCAAAGAACTAAACACTATTTCACTGCTTCATAAATACTCATTATAACGAAACTGTTTATTTAAATATAAGATTTAATACAGCTGTACACTTCGACACGGAAACCCGTTGTCAGTGTGGCTCAGGACTCTAGAGCCAAACTGACCCGGCACTATACTGAGGACATCCCAGACATCAGCCTGTACGAGATTAGAGTGGCTCTGAAACAGCTTAAAAACAACAAGGCGCCGGGTGATGAGGAGTGTGGTGGTGCTCTTCTTCAAAAAAGGCGACAATACCTTGTTGAAGAATTATAGACCCATCTCGCTCCTGAGCCATGTGTATAAGTTGTTTTCGAGGGTCATTACGAACCGTCTCGAACGCAGGCTTGATGACTTCCAGCCTCCCGAACAAGCTGGCTTCCGAAAAGGCTTTAGCACCATAGACCACATTCACACGCTCCGCCAGATTATACAGAAGACCGAGGAGTGTAATCGGCCACTGTGTCTAGCGTTTGTGGACTATGAAAAAGCCTTCGATTCAATCGAAACCTGGGCTGTATTGCAGTCCCTCCAGCGATGTCATATCGACTATAGGTATATCGAGGTGTTGAAGTGTTTGTATAGTAACGCCACCATGTCGATCCGGTTACGGGACGAAAGCACGAAACCAATCCAACTGCAGCGAGACAGGGAGACGTTATTTCTCCGAAACTGTTCACAAATGCGTTGGAGGACGTCTTCGAGCTCTTGGACTGGAACGGGTTCGGCATCAATGTCAATGGCGAATACATAAGGTTCACTCACCTTCGTTTTGCCGATGATATAGTGATCATGGCGGAGTCGCTGGAGGGGCTCAATACTATGCTCAGCGACCTCAGTATCGTTTCCCAACAGGTGGGTCTCAAAATGAACATGGACAAGACGAAGATCATGTCCAATATCCATGTCGCACCTGTACCGGTTGTTGTTGGGAATGATACTCTCGAAGTTGTCGACCACTACGTCTATCTTGGACAAATAGTTCAATTAGGCCGGTCTAACTTCAACAAAGAGGTCGCCCGAAGAATCCAACTCGGACGGGCAGCGTTCGGGAAACTACGCGACATCTTTTCGTCCAAAATTCCGCAGTGTCTGAAGACGCAGGTCTTTGACTAGTGTGTGTTGCCAGTGATGACATATGGCTCTGAGACGTGGTCGCTAACGGTTGGCCTTTTGGAGAGGCTCAGAGTCACTCAACGAGCTATGGAGAGAGCTATGCTCGGGGTTTCTTTGCGGGATTTTTCAGGATCCGGAATACGGAAATTCGCCAAAGAACTAGAGTTACCGACATAGCTCGAAGAATATGCAAGTTGAAGTGGCAATGGGCAGGCCATATCGCTCGAAGAACCGATAACCGCTGGGGAAGAAAGATTCTCGAGTGGCGACCACGAACCGGAAGACGCAGCGTTGGCAGGCCTCCCTCCAGGTGGACCGACGATATCGTCAAAGTTGCGGGCACCCGGTGGATGCAATTGGCGAGTTGTCGTTCATATTGGCGTTCTAGGGGGGAGGCCTTTGTTCAGCAGTGGACGTCTTCCGGCTGATGATGATGATTATGACATCTTTATTACTTTTCTATTTCATATTTTGGATTTTCGATGAGACTTTTGAAACTTATTATTTTTATAGTACTAATAGTTATTCGTTTTAAATTTTCGATTGATCTCTACTATTGAAAAGCATTTAGCACTACTCAGTTGTTCTATTATTTGAGACTAAAATACCTATTATTTGCTTACCTTTCATATGATTCTGTTAACTAAAAGTAATTAATGAAATTTATTGAAACTAAATATTGCCATGAATGTGTTATATATTACCTTAGTGCAAAGATTCCAGTATATTTTTTAATATTTGAAAATAAAAAAGTGCTACAGTTGATTTACCGTTGAAAATGTAGTACCAATTTTTCGTACCATATAATTTTCCTATTACTATTACAATTTACTGTTTTATGATGAACGTAGTACGATGCTATATAATAAATTGCAGGTGGCAACCCTACGCCACGCAGCTAGCACGCAGAAAGTCTCGACTAGACTTTCTCGCGACGAGCAAGCACGCTGCCGCACTTTTTGATTTTGTAATCATGCGATTTGAACTCTACTAACCACCCGACGGTTGCAATCTTTACGTAAGACATGTGCAGTTTCAAAACCGCTAAAATAATTCACATGGAAAAATAGGATGAAATATAATAACCACTATTTAGGATTTTGCGTTGATTGCACCATCGAAACTCATTATTTTTATAATTATTCTAATGGTTATTTTTTTTAACTTGTCAATTCATCTCCACTATTGAAAAACATTGTAACTATTCAGTAGATTTTAGACTAGACATCTATTATTCGTGTACCTTTTATTTGATTGTATTTTCTGTACTTAATTTTATATATGTTTATAAAACAAATACTTATATTTTTCATAATGCGAATACAACATAACATTACTTAAATTAAATCTTTGTCTATACGTTAAGTATGTGTAAAAATGTTGGTTAACCTAAATTTATTAAAAAATAATAACTTACTAGCGCATTACTAAATATATCGATATCGACATCGTCCACCTTGTTTCCCTGACGTCGTGAACAAACACACATGTGAAACGGACGTAATGTGGATCGTACAAATCTACACCAATATTTCCAGTCCGCTCGGCCATGCTCGGCGGTCGCGGAATATACCGGTTAATAAGGGTTTTCAATAACGCTCTTTTAACGGTTTGACTCCGAACGAAAAAACGAAAAAACCGATATATACCGGTTAGTAACCGGTATTTTTCAAACCGGTTCCAAGCCTTGGTTTTAATTATAACTAGATATCTGCACGCGTTCCCCATTTCAAGGATTTGGCAGACAGACAACAAAGTGATCTTGTAAGGATTACATTTTTTCTTTTTGAGGTACGGAAGCCTTTAAACGGTCAAAGTTCTAATAAGCCTATGGACGGCAATAGGCACCCTGAAACTGAAAACCCTATGTATATTTGTGACTGTTTAGGGATAAATCTATACTTATAATAAATCTGTAGAAGTGAAAATTCTGTACATTGAAAATATCAAAAAAATAAATGGCGGGGGGTGTTACTAGACTAGGGTTCATTCCCGGGAATTCTCGAGCCGAGAATTCCCGGGAAATTGTTGGGCTTTGCTCCCGGGAAATCAAGCTCGAGAAAAGTCGAGAACTCGAGAAATCATGTACCTTAGAAATTAAGTCTCCGTTTGTTATGTTGCGTGGCGGCGCGGGAAAAAGCGCAGCGGCTTTTGTTTTATAGAATCTATTTTTTTTTTACAAGAAAAAAAAACAACTTAAATTGTTTTTTTTTTCTAAATTACCAGCCAAAAATAATGCTGTGATAATCATAATTTAAGACATTAACGTTTTCTTTCATGTTGATTTTTGTTTCGTTTAATAGAAGTTACTTTTGTTTATAAGTTCTAAATATCCAGCCAAAAATGGTGCTATCATCATAATAAAATATTATGAGTCTCAATAATATTATTCCTGTATTTTTTTTAAAGTTAAGCTTATTCATAAGATCAATGTTTTTGAATATAATCAATACAAGTTTTATAATTAATTTGATACTTTTATTTGAGAGGAAAACCACTGAATTTGTTGACATTTTTGGAACCAAATAATATGAGAAAACGTACGTAAATGTAAATTTCTCGACAACCCGAGAAGACTCGAGAAATTAGCCTCGAGAATTCTCGAGACCCGAGAAATTAAAAACCTCGAGAAATCATGAACCCTATACTAGACCGACACCGAACCCAAAAGTGTGAAAAAAAAAATTTTTTGTCTGTCTGTCTGTCTGTTTGTTCAGGCATCACTCAAAAACTTCCGGTTCGATTACGATGAAACTTGGTATAATTATACTTTATTATCCTGGGCACCACACTGGGTAGTTTTTATCCCGGAAAAGTATAAACAAAAAAAATAAACTTAATTTTGCGGTTAAAAACTCATTGATAAGTTTGTTCATCCACGCGAACGAAGTCGCAGGCACAGCTAGTAATTATAATAAATCTGTAGAAGTGAAAATTCTGTACATTGAAAATATCGAAAAAATAAATGGCGGGGGGTGTTACCAAACCGAAAAGTGCGAAAAAAAATTTTTTTGTCTGTCTGTCTGTCTGTTTGTTCAGGTATCACGCAAAAACTTCCGGTTCGATTACGATGAAACTTGGTATAATTATACTTTATTATCCTGGGCACCACACTGGGTAGTTTTTATCCCGGAAAAGTATAAACAAAAAAAATAAACTTAATTTTGCGGTTAAAAACTCATTGATAAGTTTGTTCATCCACGCGAACGAAGTCGCAGGCACAGCTAGTAATTATAATAAATCTGTAGAAGTGAAAATTCTGTACATTGAAAATATCGAAAAAATAAATGGCGGGGGGTGTTACCAAACCGAAAAGTGCGAAAAAAAATTTTTTTGTCTGTCTGTCTGTCTGTTTGTTCAGGTATCACGCAAAAACTACCGGTTCGATTACGATGAATCTTGGTATAATTATTCTTTATTATCCTGGGCACCACACTGGGTAGTTTTTATCCCGGAAAAGTATAAACAATAAAAAACAAACTTAATTTTGCGGTTAAAAACTCATTGATAAGTTTCGTCATCCACGCGAACGAAGTCGCAGGCACAGCTAATCATTAATAAATTAAAAAATCGTTATTTTCGATGAGTGGAATTCAGGCGCATCGAATCGGCGACTTTGATAGTACGACGAATTGGTTAACTTACACGTGTAGATACATTAATACAAATTTTCATGATAAAGTAAATTAGTCATGCTCATTTAAAAGTCAAGAGCTGTGATCATTTATTACTGTTAGTATTTTAGCCTACCGCCGATTTGAATGGGATTTTAGAAACTGGGGGATACAAGTTAGCGTGTCCTACAACCCTCCAATGGAAATCGAAATGGACTTCCTCCGCCGTAGGGAAATATATAAATTGGAAAGATAGAGAAAATTCTGTCTTTCGGAAATTTTACTACCGTCTAAAGATATTTCCTAAGATTTTGAAAAAGAAAACAGTCAAAATCAAGATTCGACGCTATCATTAGGTACTAACTGTGTCTCTCCAATGGAATACTTTAGTCATTAGTGGGATACCAAACAACATGGCGATGACGTACAGAGTGCTCAAGTATGTCCTGAAGTTGCTAAATGTTGTTGTGTCCCATTTAAATACTTTTGTTGTGTACAAATACATCACTGGTCGTTCGTCTGAAACAAATTAATAATTTCAATGTCGTGTAATTAGCGATAACAACCTACGTACCTACATGCCTACTTACAATCATGAATCATCAATTTTACTTTCAAATTATTTCAGTTTTTTTCTTCACAACGGCATAAAATGTCCTTATTGAGTACACACAGGTTTAAGCTGAATTTGTTGTGTTCTTTGTAAAGACAAGCGGAAATATGAATCCTGAAATATTAGTTCCACGATGTGACTGGAAACGAAGCTCGTACTAAGCAGAAACATTTATATTCAGTTACAGGGAAACTGATAACAGTTTTATATTTATTGGTTTCTTAGGTTTATATTTAGCATTGTAGAGTCCTAAGGAACTACGAATTCTGAGCTAAAGGTAGCATAAGTTATACATATAAAGCTGTAACTTACCTCTCTGAAATGTATAAAACGCCATTGCTATCAAAAGGAACCATAAAAACAGCCTTCTATTATTAGGCCTCTTTTGTGTAAGCGTCGTGATTGTATGCTTTATATTCTTCACATCGAAGAAATCTTTCACAGGGTTTTTGATACCAGCTTGTTTTAACGATTTCTGCTCAGGCCGGGTTTGCCATTCAAGGAATATCACAGTATATAATGTAGCTAAAATCATCAGGAATGTGTTGATCGCAAACATGGTTGTAAACGATCGGTTGACCACTTTGTTCCATAGTAAGTTCCCTGTAAGTAACAAGAAGCAATAAGAAATGTAAACTGATTTTCTTGGAACATATTTTGTAAACATTTGGTATATTTACAGCAAAAAACTGTTTAAAGTCAAATCAAAAATAATTAAAAACACGCCTGCCTCGTTTAAAAATCGCCGAAGGGTTAGGCAGAGGTGTACCAATGTACACCCACAGTTCGCCGGTATGTTTAGGTCCCATGTAATAGGGGGCGAGCCTATTGCCACTAACCGGGCACAAATCCAAACTCCGACCTGCTACTGAGAATTTCATAGAAAAACCTAATAACACCTTGGTCGACTTGGGAATCGAACCCAAGAACTCTAGCGTAGCAGTCGCGCTTAGAACCACTAGGCTTACACTAGCACTAGGCTTAGGCAGTTCAGAGGCAAGAAATTCTAGCAATTAGGTTTTATGAAATGTAGCCCACTGACAGACAGGCAGAAGGACGGACAGTGGAAGCTTAGTAACAGGGTCCCATTACACTTTTGGGGTAAGGATCCCGATTCCCTAAAACGAAACCTCAGATTTTACTTGCGCAATTTGAAAATTTTCCAATGCGTAGTTATAATGAAAGTTCATCAAAAGAATGTATGTTTGTTTTTAAAATGTTTCGAAATTTGAATTGCGTCACAACAAACAATTGAATTTGGTTAGCCACGTGAGTTAAGGACTTGGTTCGGACGGACGACATTCTTGCGACTAAAATGTCTTAAAAGGAAAATTTTATTTTCATGTCAATAGCTACTGAAGCTTATGTAAGACTGATTTGCAGTGACTAGTTTACGAAATAATAATCATCATTGTAGTGAAAACTACTTATGCGTGTTCTGTAATGCTTTTTCTTTTTTAATAACTAGAGTACCTACCTTAAATTTAGATTTTTTTTAGGTTTTGTGGATAAAAGAGTTAATTTGTACGTAGATGACTAGAGAGGAAAAGTAAGGCCTGAAAAAAGGTACATTGATTGCGTGAGAGAGAACATGAATGACCAATTCGAGAATGAGAGTATGACAGCTAAAAGAGTGGAATGGAAGAAAAACAATTGTTACGCCGACCCGATTTAAATTAGGAAAAGGGCAGAAAGAACAAGTTGCACAAATATTATGGCATGAGAGGTTGGCTCTCAAACTGTTATGATCGTCATCAATTAGGAACCCGGTATCCTTGCGTATGGATCGCATTCAAGAGTTCTGTGGACATAGAAATACCGACTTTACATATATTATATGAATGCTATGCAATAACAAAAATAATATTCCGGGACAACTCACACACGGTTATTTGATCCCAAGCTAATTAGATCGGCTAGAAGAAAAGGCGATTTAGTTCTTGTCATGATTTTTGGTCATGTGGCTCGTGGGTAAGCTTACGTGGATCTAAAACGCTAATTGCCAAACCTTCTAACTGCCTCACACGACTAAGTGCAACATAGGCTTGTACATATTAATTAATCTACACTAATATTATAAAGAGGAAAGATTTGATTGTTTGTTTGTTTGTTTGAATTGAATAGGCTCCGAAAGTACTTGACCGATTTGTAAAATTCTTTCACTGTTGGGAAGCTACATTATTTCCGGTGAACATAGGCTATATTCAATTTTCAAAAAAGTTAGGGATCCATACTAAAACTCCAATAATGTAACCCAAGGTGTGAAAAAATTACCAAAAAACTTTCTTACATCGCGTGCGCTGCAAAAACTATTGATTATAGAACAAAATAATGTACTACGTTTTTGTAGAACATATAATTATCTAGAAAAAACATCGCGACAGCATATGTCTAACTATTATAGTTATGTCACTAAAAGTGCATTTTTTTATTTTTAAAAATTTATATAAGTGCTACTGCTCTAAAAGCTCTTTTATTTATACTTTAGAATTAATCCTTATCAAAATAAATGACTTCATATTTAAGTCTGCTTTAATACCATTATATGACTTCTTGAATTATTCAATTTGGACATTCCATTCAAAAGATATCACAAGTTTAAAAATGTAAGTTATTTAAAAAATGTCGCATGCTCACGCCGCTCGGTTAGACGGCACCATAATAATAATATAAGCAAATTGATAATAATAGCAATTTAGCCTTTCGGGAATAAAAGTTGTTTGTTAATGTTTATTATTCCATAGTAAGTTTACTTTTAACAAATTAGTAAAGGAACTAACGACGTAACGGGGTTAAAGAGGTAGTACGAGATAGGTATGGAACCGCGAGGTGTTAGTTACACTATTTATAACTCAAGAACGGGTAGACCGATTTTCTAAATCTTTAATTTTTTGAATTCGTCTTCGCCCCGTATAACAAAGTTACTATAATAAAGACATCGGGAACGGAATATAGGTATTAACGCGGGTGAAACCGCGGGGCACAGCTAGTTACATATACTTACGTAACGTAAATCTTGATGCGCGGCAGTACAATACAGTCTCTATAATATTTATCTCCTACCAATAATATGTAATCTATGTCGTTTTTGCACCAATTATTAGGATTGATCCACGGAACAGTGGATTGATCAGAGAAAATGCCACAGTAGCAACAGTTGCAATGACGGTTGATAGTTTGGCGCCGACTCAAAATTACTTAGGTATACTTACATTATTAGTTATTAAGATTAAATAAAAAAAGGTTTGTTATTTTTTGCTTTTCAGTTTTTTCGGCGGTTTAATTTTTTTGTTAAAAAGTTTTTATTTTATATTTTTTGTGGCTATAATCTACTAATTACTTTATTGCTATTACATGCTTAATTTTTTATTATTTTTTACGATGAACGAGTTTTAGCAGAAATGCAGAGACAAAGAGGTCTACTCACAAGAGACTGACAGGTCTAAAGCTCATTAAAATCTGTGATTGAACAATAAATCACCCCTATTTTCCCACCCTTAGGGTAAGATTATATGGGACCAGCTTCGAGGTATACCCTAACTAATAAAAAAAGAATTATCAAAATCAGACTAAGTACTCTGTAAACGCGTGGTCATATATTACAATCAGTTAGTGAACAATCAATATATTCCTGTTTTTCTACCCTTAGGATTGGAATATTTTTTTCCAAATTTATATGGTATCAACTTCTAGGTATAGCCTATTCAATAAAAAAAGAATTATCAAAATCGAACTACTCTGTAAAAAGTTACGCGTGGTAATACATTACAATCGGTGAGTGAACAATCAATCAACCCCTGTTTTCCTACCCTTAGGGTGGTAATTCTTTTTCCAAATTTATATGGGACCAACTTTGGAGTATACCCTTTCCAATATAATAAGAATTATCAAAATCGGACTACTCTGTAAAAAGTTATGCGTGATCAAACATAAAAAAAATAAAAAAAAACAAATATACGCGTCGAATTGAGAACCTCCTCCGTTTTCGTCGGTTAATAAAATAAGGGTAGCATGCACCGCTCTACTTACCCTTGACCTCGTAACTCGTCAAATGGTCGTAGCGTGATGTAATATACCCTTCCTCGATAAATGGACTATCCATCACAAAAATAATTTAGCAATTCGAACCAGTAGTTCCTGAGATTAGCGCGTTCAAGCAAACAAACTATTCAGCTTTATACTGTACTATTACATTTAGTATAGATACTAATATTATACATAATATTACACAGCAGAATAGTTTATTTGTTTGAACGAGCTAATCTCAGGAACTACTGGTTTGAATTGAACAATTCTTTTTGTGTTGAATAGTCCATTTATCGAGAAAGGCTTTAGGATATATAACATCACGCTGCGACCAATAGGAGCGAAGCAGCAATGAAAAATGTTGCAAAAACGGGGAAAATTTTTGATATTTGAAAGTTTCCGTTCCGTGCGCTGCGTAAACGGTTCGGGTTAGCCAAAATATATGTGTAAAATAATTGTTCCCCTTTAAATGATCTAAAAAAATGTCCACGACAGTATATGTCTATCTTTTAAGATTGACTCACTATAACCTTTTTATGGTAATCAAATTTGGTCGAAATTAATGCAATATTCTATTTATAAATATTTATTAATATTAAAATTTACTAAAATTATCATTTACGTAGAAATTCTAAAAAAATGCAAACCTTTGTTCCATACCAATACAATACAGAAAAATCTATGAGTATATAGTGTTACAACACAAAAACATGACACAACACAAAAAAAAATCGTTCGGAACCCTTTGCTGGCGATTTCGACTCACACTTGACCATTTTTTAATGTCCACATAGCCTATGTCACTCGGGATAACTCAAAGCTTCTAATGATACCACAAACATTGAAATGACCGAATTCCTGCCTTTTAGAAGTTATGGTGGAATAAAGAAACTCACAAACATACATAACACTCCTTTTTGGGCAGTCATGTAAAAACTAGTTTACTGGGTATGAATAGAACATGTAGAATCCAAAGGCTACCGTAGACATGCTGTCTTTAGCATTGGCGATCGGCGATTTTGCGATAGCATCGCGTTCTGGCGATCCTCTGCGTTCACTTGCTGCATTTAGCTTCTAAAAAACGACTAAATCGATCACCAATCTGCGATGCAAAAAGTAGCATGTCTGCGGTGGTCTTAAAAAGAAACAAAAGAGTGGTTTCTTATCGGGTATAATACTTATTGCATTTATATACGTACCTATAGCAACTCCGGAAGGCATTGTGCTCAAGTATACCACGTCTAGTATGCCGACTCTTAACGTTCTATTCTTTAAGGATGAGACGTCAGCTATGTAAGCGAAACAGCCCGCGAATATCGCCAGGTCCGCCCCGGTTAAGGCACTTGGGAATGCTGCTGTGTATATGATGTATTCTACAGGCCATGCTGAAAATAAACAAACCTATAGGTTAATCTTTATTAATTAGGTACCTAGGTAAAATATGGTTTTTTTAATGGACTGATGCACGCATTGAGCATGATCACGGATGTCATAGATAGTAGTGTTTGTTTGTAGTTTACTAGATACTAGGTAGCGGTTATTACCACTACCGCTCACTAACAGTGAAGTATTCCAACGGCATGTCTGAAAATGGTAACTCGTAATGAGCGAGTGTAGCGATGACTGCCTGTCCCTTTCGCGTGTAAATAATGCTAATAACCTGCTGTGATTTTACAGTTCATATTGCAATTATTTATCCCCTATAAACATTAAGTATCCATTAAACTCAATCAAATAAGTAAAATCAATTAAGTACCTACTAAGGCAGCATGATGACGAAACGAAAAATTCCTACCTATTAACAAATATGATTACCTACAAATAAATGTAAACCGACTTCAAAGTAAGTGAGGAGAATGATCATTTAGAAGTAGAATCAATGAAAAACCTGAAACACGTAATATATGTGCCTATCAAAATGTATCGTTGCCGTCGTTTGGTATGGGATCCCAGTATCAGATAATGACCATAGGTCCACCTGGCAACTATACCTAATTATAAAAAAAAGCATTCTCCATACCGTCAAGATGTCTTCGGCGAATCGGAGAACAAACAAAACAATAACAAGAATCCAAAGAAGTAAGAACCTTGATTCAGAAATTCTGAATGGCTCTGTCAAATACATAATTAAACTTGACATTGTAAGACATTCTTACAAGTAACAAAGTACTTAGGTACCTACACATGATGCATGACTAATTTTAATGGTACTGATTATTAATCGCTGCGGTATTAATCAAGTAAGTAAGTGGCTGATTGTTCGTTGATCTTATGACTGCCTTCACTTGTTACAGTCATTTCCCTTACAACTTACAGAATTGAGATATAAACATGCTGTTCTGCATGGGTAGGTACTAAATGAAACTACATATCGTCTTCCTGAAAAGTTCCGTATTTCGCAGTTGCAAGGTATTCACTATAAGTCACCGATATCTTTGGGTAGTATACACTTTTCGTATCTTGATACATATCTACATTTATCATAACGCTGAGAGGTTTAGATATAGGATATAGGAGGTATATGGCAGATAAAAACATTAAGCCCATACTCACTAACATCGCGTAATAACTAGGTATACATTGATACCTAGTTTTTTACGTCTCATTACAAAATTGATTGATTCGAGGTCTTTCATACAGACTGGCAGACGAAAGAGCCATTTAAACTGTACCTAAACTACGTGATAAATTTCGAGCATTTGTTTTTAGGACTTAACTAATCTCATGCCGCATTTATTATGTCAGACTTAATTAAGACATTAAGGGGGACTCTTCAGATAGGAGAATACCTTAACAGATATTACATAAAATAAACACTGCACGTATAGTAAGGTAAAACAAAGATTAAAATAGGTGTACCCAATAGTTACATCAGATAATAATAACATATTTCATAAGGAATATAATATTTACGTATCGTATAGTTGACATCAATAAGAATATTGACGTTGCGAAAGTAAGAGACTCAGATAACAAGTGATCAAATAAATCAGTACGTTTGTAGCTGACATGACATCACGTAATTAGACCTTGTGTTATTGCGCACGAACGTAAAATACTTGGAAGTATGGACGATGGCTTATTGTAATATACAGGAAATTATTTTTTGCTACCTGATTCGAATTATCATGGATTCTCTTATTTTGGTATTTTGAAGCTATCATCAATGGTTTGATTTATTGATGAAATTAAATTTAAAATATTTACAATATTATAAAAACTAAGCCTACACAAGAAATAAGAAGAATTATAAACTAAATGAAACTAAGAACTAAAACAAGGCATCAAAAGAAACTAAGAACTAAAACAAGGCATCAAAAAATTCATCCACATCGCTGTGACTGGGAGTGTGCCCAAAAGGCTGGCAGCATTGCCACGTTGTATGGCAAGCTATCATTATTTTTAATATCTTGCAGAAGATCTACTTATTTGTGTTGCAATTATTTATTATCCTCAGTCCAATTAGATACCTATGCGCTTGTATATAAATTGTGTAATAATTCGAATATAAACTCTCGTCCATGAAAAAAACCTATAATAAAAATCTTACAGCTAGGTTTTAATTGCTTACCTTTCGCAGTATTCAAGGTTATCATGGCTGAAAAATATAGTTTCCCTAGTAGGCCGGCAAGTAGTATAATTTTGCGACCGCGCTTATCGCTGTAGGAACCCAAGAAAAAAGCAAGTAGTAACGGCACAACGTGACTTGCGACACCGTTCCATTGGTGGAATGTTGATACAGTTACCTGAAATGCAAAAATATTATCATAGAACTGCTTTTATGTCGTATTTTAAGCCTACTTTTAAATAACTCTTACAAATGATGCTGCTGCGGATACTGTGAGTAAGGATTATACTACTCAAATATGACCCAAATAAATGTCTTAAAAAAGGGTCAGCAGTATAAGATCAGTTTCTTGATTTACAAAGCGCCTGGGGCATACCCAAATGGGCAAATTCCACTTTTGCTTTTTTATTTTCATTCCCAAGGAGCAAAGGTAATTATATTCATATTTTGTGCAAGCATTACATGTATAGCATACAACTGTGTTTAATTACTGTTTTATATTCTAACTAATCAACAGTAATAAAATGCTTTAATACTGCTTACATTTTTTAAGCAAAAATGTAATCATTTTGTATTTAAACTTTTTGTATTTTTGCTCCCGCAACTAGAAAAGCAGTATTTAGTTGACTAAATGTAAAGGTAAATTTAGTTTCTATTGTTATCAGACAGGTTTGCTATCAGCGTCACAGCAAAGGTAGCAGAATAAGCAAGTTTATAACAAAAATACTTTTAATATACCTGCACTTCTTTATTAATCTCATCGTAGTTGCTTATATTGTAGCATATATCAGGACTGTATCCGTGGTTCACGGTGCAAGCTTGGAATACATAGAATGACTGTTCTATCACATTTGTTATCATGTAAGCCATCATGTATAGGAACATTGGTGGTTCTACGGTGATATATTTGTACCATGGCTGCTTTGTTTTATTCTAAAAACAGAAAACATTGTCTATTAATTTACGATTTATATCAAATTAAAAAAATATATCTTGCATTTGATAACATTTTTATTGTATTATTATCAACATATTTTTATAAGCATAGCAGGCAACAGTAGTACATAATAATAAATTAAGTAAATATAGTCTATGGTAGCCAAATCTAAATTAAAGTTAATTTATTATTACAGGAGGATATTTCTTGATTGAAGCTCAACAACATTCAGTATTGTAAGGCTGATCATTGTTATACCACTAGAATTATTTAATAGTAAAAGTTTAACCGCATAGGCCACGCTAGCAATGCATTCAGCCCATAATAAAAAAGTAAAAGTTTATACATAATATTAATTAGATAAGAAAGTGTTTATTCTATCTTGTTATGTTACATGTAAGATGAGAAGATATTATTGTCCACCACTATTGTGTATAGATGCCTATCAGACTTTATAAATGATCTATTATTTGTCAGATGTTACTGAATACACAAAATATGTTATTTAATATCTTGACCCTGAGATTCATTTGCCTAAGAGGTCAACAGATAAGAAGATAACTTAATATCATAATATATTATGTTATCCAAATGATGTTATGGTCATTCATGGTTAATAATGATAGTCTTTCTTAATAGATGAATAAAAAGGTGTTAACACATTATTTAGTTGATGTGAATTGGTTATGTTTGTTTAATAAATAACTTACTGACATGTTTAATAGATCTTCATGCTGGAAATGCAATTAATATTTAATGTATTAGTACCGTTGCAGTTTCCTATCAAACATGTAATGATTGTAAGTTGGTACAATCGTAAAATTATTACTTCGATAAAGCGAGAAAGTTTGTCGAATTATCGACGTTTTAAGAAAGACGGTTTCTTATGATTACATAACAACGACACTAGAATTAATTATGTTACGAACACAATAGTTTTTAAAGCACCTCACAAATACCACTATTTTAAATATTTGCTTAAAAATAACAATTTAAATGTAATACACACTGACCTCAAAAACGTGAACCACTTTAGTGCCGACAGACATTATAACTGAAATTTACTTCACTGATTTTAATATTGGTTATTTCTGTTTTGTAAATATTATGTTGTATTCTCTGATTTTATTTATTCAACTTCATTTTACGCGTCACGTGCTTAGCTTAAACACTTGCCGGTTGCCGCCAAACAACTTCACCGCGTAATAAACACTATCAAATATGACGTCTATCACTTGTTTCTTTTTTTAAATTTACCGGTTTGGAAGCTAAGACTAGCACTAAAAAACGTTTTGTTATGTTCCCACGATGTGTTATGTTCTTTAAATATTTAGGTATCCCGTTTATCCTTGGAATATAAAAAATCTGTCGTCACAGGACGCCGACGCTGGTGCATTGTTCTTTGCGTTTGACGCGGATAACCTATCTCGATCGTAGACGAAGAAAGTAATTAGTTTCTCTACATTCGTAGGCTTTGCTTATAGACCTACAGCGATGACATCACAAGGTGATTGTGTGGTGACTACATGAAGATCTAGGCAAACTACATCTATCTAGACACGCGGCAGCGAGTCAAGGCAAGTTCAAGTAAAGGAACAGGCTAGCCAGTGCCAAGTGTATCATTACACGAACCACTTGGTGCCACTTTTGACCCTTCTATAACTCAAAACCTCTTTAACGTAAACACATAAAACTCAGTGTGTTTAATTATATCCATAAGGACATCTAGAAGCCCAAATTTCATGAAGCTAGCTCAAACGGTTATTAATCAAAAAGTCGTAAATTTTAGCACTGACTGACTGACATATAGTACCTAAACCTAACCTACTTCCAGATGACCTAGAAGGATGAAATTTGGAATCCAGCTCGGTAATCGTGTGTAAACGTAGGAAAAAATCTAAAAATAAAAAAAGTTAATAAATGGGGGGGGGGGGGGGGGAAACGCAAGAAAAAACATTAAATACCTAGTTTTCTTTACAAAAAGTAATGATATCCCACCTAAAACATAAATGTAAAAAAGGAAAGCCAAGTTCAATACACAAAAAGAATGGAGATCTAAATGAGTGCCAAGTTCTATGCAAAATCCAAATATGTATTTATATAGCTAATAATTCTAAAAAAAACGTCGCGTTGGGGGACCGCTCATCTTAATTTTGGTTTTAAATTCATATATGCTGCTAAGTTAGGTAATAGACTATTTGCAATTAAATTGTTAAGTTTGGAGCGGTTCCCAACGCGATGATTTTTTTAGAATTATGAAAACATACTTAGCTACTTAGGTACTTTAAGATTGAGTTTTTATTATTATTTTTTACTTTTTAAAGGGTACTTAGATTTAGTGGCGGGGGTTTTTTAATTTTTTAATTTTTATTTATCTACTTACTCCACGATCGACTAACCTCGGTCTCGATGCAGTCCATATAGACTTTTTTCCTCTTTGTGCCTTCCGGAGTATTCAAATGAGATAGTAAGTAAGTAATATAATATAGGTCCAAGTATTGGTTCTTGGCTAACACAAGATAAGTTACGCTTACTTCTGGAAGATATTTAAAACTAGTATCTTTTGAGGGATAAACATACACATGCAATCTGCTAGGAATCACAGGGTCGGGTTCCATTGAACTTACCTATAATGCGAGGTATAATTTAGACTAGGTCGATCAAAACCCTTGGAGGAAACTTTTTGTCACTAAAAGAGGTCGTCTAACCTCTTTTTTAAGGTTTGGTGATTTCGTTTTATACTTAATCTATGATGTATGTTTACATACATACACGTCAAAATTAATAATACGCGCACAAAGTACGTTAATTATACCTTACATATAGAGTACCTACAGTAATTTAACAGGCAAATATATCTAATATGAAAAATACGCGTCCTTCCTCTATCTACCAGTATTAGTAGTGGGCAAACCTGTGTAATGTGTTTAACAGAACTGATAACAAATAGGCATAACATGATCTGCACTTGAATAAACTAGCTGGCCAACGGTCCCTTACCTTTAAAATGGTCCAGAGCGTGTTGAATACTTACTGTTTGGTATCAAGAAGATGCTGTTGTTGTATATCACTCAAAATCGGGACAATTTGCATAGCTCTAGCAGGATTAGTGCCAAGCGTAATACTCTTACTGATATTCAGTGCTGGGAAAGCTTTTCTACTGGAGCATGGAGTGGAACCGGTAACTGCGGACATTGTTCTTCACTTGTACGCGATACTAGCAATATTACTATGTGGCGTACACGTAATTCTACTAGTTGCCTCAATAACGTATAACGAGAAATTAATATTGCTTTACTTATGGTTTGCCTGTGGATACTTCGGTATAGACTTCTTTTGTGTTCTGATTATAAGTGTTTCTGCGATGATGGAAAACATGTTTTTGTTTGCTATGGCTATACTTTTGTTGGATATTTTTTATTGGTTTATGTTGTACTTCTGTGTATTTCCAGTAGTTAATGGTTTTAGGAGAAACATTCATACAATAGTGATTTATTTGGCATAAAATTTAATCTACTATTGTTTTGAAATTATGAGCGTTTCCCTGGTAAGAATCAATATTTCTAGAACAGTTTTTTTGTCGCACATATTTATAACTAATACCCTGCCTAATTAATGACGATTCGCGTCTTAGGATTAATTACTTTAATTTTCAATAAAATGATTCAATATAATTATAAACCAGTTTGTGATGAACATAATAAAACCAGTAATTTTGTCATTCTTACATTTATTAACCATGTCACAAGCTTAATAGGTACAACATTTAATAAAACTAAATGACTAGCGACTATGACTAGCATTGTTTGACTTGTATAAAGTAGGTACGTTACAAATTCAAATCAAAACACTAAACATGGACACACGGTGTTGAATAATTCTGTACTGAGAAGAAATCGTGAAAGCGAGTTAAAATCTTGATATTTTGCTATAAACCGTCAGAAAAATGTAGCTTCGTAAAAATTTTACATTGCTCTGATTACGGAATTCATACCACGTTCATCTATTTCCTAGTTTTCAGTAGTTATTTTCATCTTGGCGGTGAAAGCTATGCATTATTTATTCTTATTTGAAGTAAGTTAATTCAAGGTAAGTTGACCTACAGGAATCTGGATCCCTATTTAACAAAAAAAAAAGTAACCGTACCTAACAACAATATCTGAAATGGACGAATTTCTCGATACTGTGTGTCACCCTTCAAATGTGTGTCAACATTATAAGCTAGAATATTACTGAACAATAAAATATTTACAGATTCATTGGCTGGTTACGCAGCATCATTTTGGTCCGTAACATTGAAACAGTTAAGAGTATAAAACAGTGAAGTATCTTAATAACAATTTACAATATTCACATGGAAGTGTACATGAAAATCCTTGATAAGACTGTGTTAACTGAGTGCATGTCATCTAATGAAGAAGATGGAAATAGTAGATGTTCTAAGGTTTCTTTGTTGGCCGTACAGCATATGTTCGGTAGTAGGAGCATAACTCGTCCAAAACGCGTCGAATCTTTCGCAGCGCAGTGTTTTTGTAACAACACTAAAAACTGGTCCTGAAGCACCTCTATGTGGGATGATATGACATCCGTGGAATCTGCGCAAAGCAAAAAGAAGACCTAACATCAACTGTAATAACAACATTTAAGTCGACTTATATAAACTTGCCATGATTACAATCCTTTTTTTTTAATACTAACCCGACTAAGCATGGGTACGATCGGGAATAATCCTAACTTTTTGTCAACAATGTTGACGACAAGATGTTATTGATCTGGAATAACCCCATGATATAAAATCCTGAGTCATGTCGTCAAGAATCTCTAAGGCTTAAGATTTATAAGTTCTTAGTTCTGTCGTAAAGATCAAGTCAATACGAAAATCGATTTTTAGTAACACCCTTTTTACCACTAACTGCTCGATGTCGGCGACTTTTCCGGCGGCAGTGTATGGCACCCTACTGGGGCCCGAGTCTGCTATTTACACTCCGTGTTACTATGATCATAGTGGGATGATAGTGTCAACCCAATATGTGCCTAATTTTCGTATTCAGTTAAGCCAACAACAATCAGTCATGAGTGGCATGAGTGGGACACGGTGTTGTCAATTTAAATTAAAAATAAAAGTATCAAACATTTTGTAATTATTAATAGGCAACACCGATTGGCACTAATTATTAATAATCGTTTCTTAAGTTGCAAAAAATTGTATTAATTGTTTTTTGAATACTAATTAATTGTAAAAGCCCATACAATATGTAATTTCTATTAAAAACTTGTAAATAAGGATAATTATGTTTTAAAAAAGGAAAGTTTTCGTTGAAATTGACACATTGTCTATGAAAAATAAAAATGTTTAGCCATAGATATGATGCAACTGCTGTCAAAAAATAGCGGAATACGAAATTGTACCGGCCATCGGTCATATTCACTCAACTCGCGGCTCAATCGTTCCAATGGCCAATTGTGACGTTTTGACAGTTAGTAGAATGCCAATTATCGTAAAATGATCCCACTAACCCCACCCACTCAGACGATTCAAGCAAATGTAAATAGCAGACTCGGGCCCCTGAAGGTCTCCAAGTCTTTAGAAAATATAGTTAGGCCCTTATTTTGTTTTGAGTAGTGTATTTAAATCGAGTCAAAAGCTGCTAGATACCCCGCACCGGTTTTGGGTTACAGACCTACCTTACCTACCTACTACAATTCTGTAGAGTTAGTCAGTAAATATAGTAACTAGATTAATTTTGTTTTTACCTGTACGAAATAACAATGTTGATTTCAACCAGTCATACTCAGATCTGTCCAGTCTACACTGCGATAATCTCTTCAAGAGAAACGTTAACTTTTTGAGTTCTTCCTTGATATGAGGCCGCTTTGAAGTTATTGTCGATATTTCGTGATCTGTGAATTTCAATAAATAAATATATAAGGTGCATTACTGAATATATACAAGAATACAAGAATTGCTTAGTTTGTGGCTCATCAAAATGCGTTCGAACTGTAACAGGTCTTCATTAATTAATAATTTATTTATTAACATAATACAAAGTTAGGTAGTTACTCAAGTACAGATGAACAGATTTTCATATCTCTACACATCGAACAGCAGAACAAAAAACAAACATCAATGAATATGAAAAAAAAGTCTTACGTGAACTTACGCGGTGGAAACCGCGGGTCACCGCTATTTACTGAAAAATAATATGAAATAACTCTCCTACCTTCATCAAAGTAAAAAGAGTATTCAGCTGCTGTCAAAATGAACAATTCTTTCCAGTTTTGATACAATAGGTTAAATTGTTCGCTGGTCTTCATGTGAACGAAGGACTGAACTCCATGCAACCACTTCACAGAGGCTACTAACACTTTAGCTGCAGTGCCGCACACTTCTTCCTCCAGTTTCCAATTATTATAACAATATTTCTTAAATCTTGTTGTTATATCCGCAATGCCTTCTGAACTCTCGCTTATTGTATTGTCAACATGCACAGTGGTCTGGCGATCGTTAAGGTAATCGACGAAAGTATACGGTTTGTAATCTATGCTTTGGCCATTTTTCCCGGAGTTTTTAGAAACAATGTGGGCTGGCGGTTCGAAGTCACTCGACGAATGAGATGGCGCTTTACCTGTCAACAAATTAAGAAATGGATATTTCAAACTTCAGGTCCTATAGTGCCTAAAATTAAACAATTTACAAAACATGAACAATTGCATGATATTCATAAATTGGTACATTAGCAAAAATGCAGATCGAAATTTACAAAGTCGCCAGGCCCAAATACAAACATAATTATAATGTTTTACTAGTTCTGCTATTTTTGCAAAAATACGTACCCTCTTTATTCCCAGAGTCCTGGTTACTATCAGTTTTGCAGGCTTCTTCCGAACTAGATACTTCGTCGTCTTTTATTTTATCCGGCTGTTGGGCATCTTGTTTCTCTAGTTAAAATGAAGAACTTAATTAGCAAAGAGGGTCTGCTGAAAACTTAATTATTCATTAAAAATAGTCTACTTACTCTCCGTGGGTGTTGTAGAGCCAGAAGTTGTAACTGGAGGATATAATATACTGGTTGGTATGTACGCGTGATGTGGTATGGGGTAGTGGAACGACGCTGAAAATAGCGGGATATTGAAGGGATTGAGTGGCCCGAGCGCACCGACGTGAGTGTTTAAAAGAGGGTTTAACTGCGGAACCTCGGTTGACATAGTTTCCGGAAGTCGCGACGTAGAGAAATCTTGAAACGACGGTCTTTCTAAAAACGAGTTGTGTGCACTCGCTTCGGGGAGGGTCGATATCAGACCATTATATGTGTGTAAAGGTGGGAAAGTGGACAAGGCTAGGGGTGTCGGGCTGGGAAGAAAAGGCTGCTGTCGTGTGAAGTTGTAACCAAGTTTCTGAAGCGCTATGTGGTGTTGGGCGACAGAAGGCCGGGGCGCGCGTTCATGTTGGACTGCTGGAATACCACAGAGAAAAAAAAAACATAAATTACCACATCGCTCGCATAAGTTCAGAACGATCGATGAGCAATAATGAATTCATATCTTCGCTTCGTTCTAACGCCGCTAATAAAGCCAAAGCAAGTTATAAAATTCGCGTTACTGGGTACTATAAATCTTTCATTGACTAAATAAGAAAAAATAAACACCAAAAAACTAATGTCTAAAATTATAAGTGATAGGCAAACAACTTTGTCGCTAGGGGAGTGAGGCAGGATAATAGAGGTGTCGCGTCGCGCGTGAGGTTTCGAACGATCAGTAGAGCGGGGTGCAATCAATTTCATATGTAAATAAATATCTGTGTGAACGGTGGCTGTCAGGAACAGCTTGTACAGCCACAGTATTGTTTACACTTCAACACAATCGTGTTTATTTTAGACGTATTTATTTCCTTGCACATTATTAAAGTTGAGATGTTGGGGACATTATGACAGTAGAAGTTTTAAATGTATAAGACAAGAAAAAACATTACATAAGTTTATTTACTTATTTTGGGTTAGTCTTTTATCATATATTTTTAAACATATCTATTTACATAAAATTTTGCCATATTAACGTACTGGTGAACGGCAAAATATGTACCTACTACATAATGATTTATTACTACTACATAAATTAACAGAAAGAAATGATAAGAAATAATATGACTAGATAAAGCTACGGCCTACGTGGCTACATCTAAGACAATGAAGAAAATATTACTAGATAGCGTGATCTTCTATTCGGCATAAAGTTGTTGATATTTGACTTCGTGTGAACGCAAACTGCTGGGGATTGACATGAAAGGGAAGATGAAATCTTTCCGGGCCCCTGCGTTTTTCTCTCACCATTTACCAACAGTTGTGTACCGCAAATACTTGAAATGTTTCCTAATGGAAAAGACATGCTGCGAAGGAGCCACCCTGGATAAATACTTTATTGAGACAAGTGCCTGGCCGTGTTCACTATTGATTACCGTTAAATATAGCTCATTTTTTTTACTTTTTTCTAGGATATAGGGAAGTTTAATGTTGTTGTCAAGAATTTTGGTGTTTAGACCAAGAACTTATCGGGGTAATTAAACGAAAACCAAAATGCTTGTTTGCACCTATCTTATTTCATAAAATATTTAATTACTAGCTGTGCCTGCGACTTCGTTCGCGTGGATGACGAAATTTATCAATGAGTTTTTAACCGCAAAATTAAGTTTGTTTTTTATTTTTTATACTTTTCCGGGATAAAAACTACCCAGTGTGGTGCCCAGGATAATAAAGAATAATTATACCAAGTTTCATCGTAATCGAACTGGTAGTTTTTGTGTGATACCTGAACAAACAGACAGACGGACAGACAAAAATTTTTTTTTCACACTTTTGGGTTCGTTGTCGGTCTAGTAACACCCCCCGCCATTTATATTTTTGATATTTTCAATGTACAGAATTTTCACTTCTACAGATTTATTATAAGTATAGATTTGGGAAAGTATTCTTTAGCTTATCTTCTTGTTCATTTTTTTTTGGGTTTTTGTAAGGTAGGTACCGGGCCCACTGCTAGGCAAATGCGAAAAATGAAAACTCGACTACAATTTTTTTTTTTCCTTCTTCTATAATTTATTTTTCCTTTATATGTTCGTCCTTTGTAAATGTGACGACAATGTAAATTAAGTTGAATGTTCGATTTCTATTTTTTTCATTTTTTTCTTCCATTTTGGATGTGTTAGTTTATATTTATCTAAACATTCAGCTGTTTACGTTGTTGTCGCATGTTTTAAAATCAGTGTAATCTTAACATCGATGTTAACCTTTAAAAGAGTAACCTATGGAGTTTCTTCGGCTCCGGCTCTTCTCCATAGGAAGGACACTTTGGAACCGAGCAACTAGAGTCAGTAGATTTAACGTAACGTTTCTTAACCGCTTTTTTTTTGGTTTATGAGAAATAAAAATATTTTGATTTTGATTTTGACAACAAACGAACTAAAAGCATAGTCTTACTTTTTAGCCGTTGAGTTATGAGTAGGTAGGTAGGTAGCTACGAGCGGACATAAGAACGAACATAATATATACATAACACTTAAAAAAACTAGTTAACGGACATAGGGCTGGACCACGGGGCTGGACTAACATACATAAAAACAATAAATACAACTTACCATCCTTCTTCATGTTGACACGGAGGCATTTGGAAAAGCGACAGGCTTGACATTGATTTCGTCGCGTCACGTCCACAACACAACGACCATTTTCTTTACAAACGTAGTCCAAATTACTGGTTACACAAGTGAAAATAATAGGTTAGTTTGTAAACAAATGTAACAGAACACTAGAATAATAACTATTTTAGGAGGTTTAAAATTAAACATATTTTAACCCGTGGTTTGTATTGTGACATAAATAGTTGTAACATAACTAAATATGTATCGGTGGACATGTCATTTAATAAACTTAGGTATCAATTATTCGTCCATTAACCAATAATTAAAAATGAATACCACTAGAATTCATCGGTTTTATGGGCTTCAACCAACAAATTTCGTCGAAATCTCTTTTGTATTTCCACCTCCGATTGTATCGAGTTAAGTAATTTAGTTTTTTATACATATTAGGATCGGAGTTTTCTTAATTATTATTCTTTGAATCCTTAACTTATGTCTTAAACGAACATTGATAGGCAAGTAAATCATACTACCGTCTTATACTTCTCTTGAAGAAGCCCCTACAGCCATCACATGACGGCACTCCATAATGTTTTCCCGAAGCTTTGTCCCCGCACACGCGACATAAAGAATCCGGCTTTGCCTCCATAGCTCTGAACCAAACAATCAATAATATTAAGGTCACTATTATACCGGAAGTTGTTACAATAAATCTGTTTCGAAATATGTTACACTTATGGACAGTATAATCGAGCCACCCAGATTTTTGGACCTATTTATTTTGTCTAGGACTGTAATACAGGGCTTTAAACTCTGCATTTTTTGTTGGTGTAGTAAAAACTGTTACTATACACCTATACATGTATGCCTATGCAAATTGCAAACAAAAAAAAAATAGCAGCATCTCCGCTCTTAAATCATCGTAATATGTGAGCTTAGAGGGAAATAGTAAGGCAGAAAAGAAACCAATATTATGTGCATTTGATTCGACTTTGATTAGCATAATTGTATATAGCCATTTATATTTAGGAGCGCGGTTAACATAGTTACTATATATACTTAGGTAGTAACTATGTTAACGTTGTTTTCGATTTTGCTGTAGGCAGCACAATCGAAGATAATTTTAATTAAATAAAATATTCTTTATTATACACGAGAAGTGCAACATTGTTCAAAATAATAAAATATGCAAGCGTGCAATGGCGATCTTCTCGCTAATACCAATATTTTCCAGACTACCTGTCTTTCCAGACAGCAATTAATATAATTAGGTAAACCTAATTAGCGTTTGCTTCGTTCCTAGAAAATCCACCTATTGTGGAATTCCTCTGAAGAAAGGGAAAACCCACTAGATATGCAATGAACACTTGCCATCTGTTATCTTACATAATATTATCTTTGGTTATACGAGCAGATGTATAGATAGTCTACATAAACGTAAAAATTGGCGAAATCGATGATGACTTTCTAAAATTCCACTAACAAAATTGAATTGCTCTTACACAAACTTCAATGATATCAAAATAAAATTATACAGTACCTTCTGTTCGTCATTTTTATACAATAACGTACCTAACTAACCTAATATGCACCCTTGCAAGGATATTATAAAGTTTCAAAGAATATTGCCCCGTCATTGACGACGGGCATTAATAATCGATTGATTATTCAAATAGGAAGGCCGCGGTGTGACATCATACGATAAAACATAACTCTTCGGTTGTCAAGTCGGATAAATGGGATTTTGATAGAAGTTTTATCATATTACCATATCACAGAATTGAGCACGCTAGCTTCAGTCGCGTGACACTTCGGTATTTGTTGTTTGATAATGCTCTTGTTATTAGGTGTTTTCAACTAAAAACAATTTATTTAGTGAACGTCGTTATGAAGTTTATGTTTTTTTTTATATAGTTGTGGGACTGCTATTGAAGGAACTGTTAACTGACGTATATTGGCCGTATCAACAGACGCCGTCATATCCAAATTTTAACTTGAGGACATCAAAAACTCTGTGTACGGCATTCGTTAGTTGTCTTTGTACATTATAACTGACAAGAGTTTAAATGATGGGAAACTATGCATGGCCTCTCCAAAAAGGAATAATAGATTTCCCCCTGCAGTAAGAGCATCACGGCAGATAAAATGAAGAATGAAATAAAAACATTAGCTATACCTACCTATATCGTAGGTCCAACAAGTTTTATAACAAAAACGATAGTAAGTATACTTGTATCAGAATCCTCAGATACACTTAAGATAACGTATGAAACAGTTCACACGAGGGTTAACGTTAGCTTAAAGATGTCAGGCAAGCTATGTGATGGCTTAGGCACATGATAATTTATTATCACATACCTATATAATGTCACATGAAAAATATTTATGACCCGACATTTTCAAAATTACAATTATTATTAACATATAATCAAAAAGTCGATTTAGAATTACTGATTTAAAATTAATCCAATTGAGTTTAAAATCAGACTCTACATTTCAATGACGACGACTCTACATGACAATGAAATGAAGCATTCAACTCTCCTAAATTTAAAATATTTTAAATTGATACTAAATGCCGCAGCCAGAGACGTTAACGGTTACTTGCAATATAAGGAATCCTTACTACTCTTTGAAATCTGAAACTTGGTACTTTTTTACTGAAAAAGATGACTTCACTCCCTTAATACATACTTAGGTAGCAGTAAAATCCAGAAATAAGACCTATCTGCACCACAGGTGGCATACTTATACGTTAAAAAACTTGCCAAGTTGACGTCTCTCAATAAGGCAGTTAGTGTTTTATAAGACATAGAAAATTATGCTGTCTTCAAGTCGAACGACTATGAAAAATGGGATTATTAGTTGCGGCTAAGGGGGGAGTAATTGTAGGTAGGTATTCCCCTTTGATTTAACGATTGTACGTAAATTCAATGACTGAATCGACGTAATAATATCGGCAAAATACTGTCATGTTTTCGTAATTGTGGCGTGACGTATCACAGGTCACAATTACACCGTATGTGCCTCGTGCCACTGTAATGTGATTCTGAAGGGGACGCGTATAAAAATTATTATCTATAAGTGATATACAGCATGTTTTGATTGTGGGACCCCTCACTAATTGCTACACAAGCGGTTAACTTTTGGCTTTCGACTTTTTTAAATGCGGGGCAGATATCTATCGGTTAGGTTTGCTAAACTGTTTGAATATTTGTTAAACTAGCAGTGTTTTTCTTTTGAGACCTATTGGTAGTCGGATGCAGATATGAATTGTCGCAGGCTTCAGGAGATTAGTGACATACCTAGATTGTTTTGGAACAATAGATAATTCAGATTCAAGTGTTTGAACAAAAGACTGTATCGCGACTATTTACATATTGTTTACTGCCTACAATTAAGGTTATCGTATATGTACTTACTCGTATTAAAGTATTTTCTGTCTAGAATATTTTCTGAGTATTTTTTTACAGTGTAGTAGTTAATTAACTACCTAAACTCAGTAAGTATATAGATATACTACGAGCTCTGCATACAATCAAGAATAATCTTATAAAGCAACGTCACTGGAAAAATCTCTAAACTATTAGCAGAAATTAACAATTGACTGTAGTTGTTTTGCGTAATTCAAGCAAACATATTGGCCGAATTACTGACATTGTAATTATGTGCGCCCCATTTTAGTTGCGTGTTGGTGTCGCGTGCCTCTTTGTACACTTGCTCTGCCCGACCTGTGCCCTATGGCTTCCGACCAGATGTGATAAGTACAGGCCGGGATGTCTGCGAACCCCTTAATTTCTATATATTAACACCCGTTTTAATTTGTATATACCTGCCCTTTTTGGTCTAATCTAAGAATGATCATGCATCTTCTTTGAAACGGTCACAGGACTTTGCCGAGCAGTATGGCATTACTTTCAGGCCGTTATTATATTTAAGTATAGAATTTTACTTTAAGTACCAATTATACTTAAAAATATATAGCCCTACTAAATTTAATCTATATGCAGCGCTGGAAGTCTGTTTGGATAAGGTCTTTCCCCATAAAGATTCTGATCAATTAAATCAGGTAAGTATTAATCATAGTTTAGTTAAAACAATCTACAGTAATAATTAGATACAGTATCAATAACTAATTACTGTACAGAAGAGCATTCAAAATCTCTAACTCAAATTACGCCCGGATTCACACGGATATCAAAAACTATTTCAGGTATGTACTGCAATAGTGATTTGTGAGCAATGACGGGACCTGCACGAGTAGAATACTATTTTGAAATATTTCTGTGTTCAGTGTCCGACGGCCGACGGCATTTTGATTCACCCGTAGCCTAATATGACGATTACTATTCAATTTATTGAATAATGCTGTTCAGATACAGGCGACAGTAGGTGACACTTTAGACAGTCTCTAAGATAGTTATTTAGCCATTGATGTTTTTGCGTACAAAAGGTAAGAATTAGTAAATTAGTAATATATAATGCGTGGCGCTCGAAAAAACATCAACGTATATTTATGTTAATCATTTTCAGCATTAAATAAATATAATTTGTAACTTTTCAAAAGCATCTACAGTGGCATCTACACCAAAATACGGCTTTCATAAAAAAAAAAACTGGACACAGAGTGTAATGTACGCCTTTGAAAAAAAATTCTTTGTTTGTATTAAAGTGCATACATTAGACTAGAACTATCGACATGCATTATACTACAAACTAAATTGTCTATAACGTTCAAGAATAAAAATTAAATTATTAATTACACAAACTCAGGCTATACTTTTTAAACACAAGATAGATTAAAAAAAAAAACTAACTGTAAAGACAGAGTGTAGTCAAGTAGTAGACGAAAGAAAGGGTGCATGGAGTAGGTACTGTTTTTCTGATAACTGATGATTCAGACTGAGATAGTAGATAGAATCCTTCGATCAAAGATCAAATCTAAAAGATTAAGGTAAGTACATGATATATCTGCATAAATTGTCAGTGTTTTTAGATTATCAATGGAAATACCTATCTCAAACTTTAGTACCTAACACTTCGCGTAGGTACCTAAGTTAAAACACTTCGCGGAACTTTCTATTAAAATATTCACATACGGTATCGTCCCTTTGTCAATACTTAGCTATTATTTAACGTTACACCTAAGTCGGTTCTAAGTACAGAGCATTTAAAGGCACAATAGTGCAAGTAAGTGAGGCTTCGCAGGTAATTACAGGTATTTGGATACCAATTACACACCTAAACTACCAATTTCTATCGCCTCATAGCATGTGAATAGTTACGGGCATTTCACTACCACTACTAATGCAAGACAGCACAGAAAATAGGTACTTTTTGCCAGTATTTACCTACTCCAGTAGTTTTAATAATATGAATGTGATGACATGGTGAATAACAGTGGTTATGCATATGTCATTACATGTGCATTACTGCGTTCTAGTATTTGTTTTTAGGGTTCTTTACTCGAAGGCTGCCATTATTACTAAGCCTCCGCTGTCCGTAATAGTAGGACGGTTAAATAGACAATGTTTGAAAAATAAATCTTTATTGTATACTAGCTGTGCCTGCGACTTCGTTCGCGTGGATGACGAAACTTATCAATGAGTTTTTAACCGCAAAATTAAGTTTGTTTTTTATTGTTTATACTTTTCCGGGATAAAAACTACCCAGTGTGGTGCCCAGGATAATAAAGAATAATTATACCAAGTTTCATCGTAGTATAATAGATATACTTTTGACGACTTCCGTGGTCGAGTGGCGTACGCACCGGTTTCAAGGTGTCGCTAGCTCTGAGGTCCCGGGTTCGATCCCCGGACGGGTCAATGTAGAAATCAACTTTTCTACATTGCCTCGGGTCTGGGTGTTTGTGGTACCTTCGTTGTTTCTGAATTCCATAACACAAGTGCTTTAGCTACTTACTTTGGGTTCAGAGCAATGTATGTGATGTTATCCGCATTTATTATTACATATAATAAATCTGTAAAAGTGAAAATTCTGTATATTGAAAATATCAAAAAAATAAATGGCGGGGGGTGTTACTAGACCGAACGCGAACCCAAAAGTTTGAAAAAAAAAATTTTGTCTGTCTGTCTGTTTGTTCAGGTATCACGCAAAAACTACCGGTTCGATTACGATGAAACTTGGTATAATTATTCTTTATTATCCTGGGCACCACACTGGGTAGTTTTTATCCCGGAAATGTATAAACAATAAAAAACAAACTTAATTTTGCGGTTAAAAACTCATTCAGTCATCCACGCGAACGAAGTCGCAGGCACAGCTAGTATACAATAAAATGGGGATCCTCTACTAGAAACGTGTTCACGGGGTTTTTGCTCGGTTTTATCATTTTATCATGGAAACCGACGCTTGAAATGCTCACAGAGACTATTTTGCTATACTCCCTAAAAACCCTCTTTAGTTAGGAACCCGTGTTTAGTTTTCTTAATTTTCTGAAATACTTGTACTTAAATATATTTATAACAAATATATAAAAAAAATAAGGATGGTTACTATACATATATGATACTTTAAAGATTTTAACGGAGCGGATAGTTTCGGAACGGCTGGTCCGTCGGTCAACTATTCAGCTTATTCTAACTCACGTACGGATTAGACTAGATATCCAAAACACTAACTGCTTTTAATTTCTAAGACTAGTTACTGAAGTATATTAATTAAAAAGAAATAAATATTATTCCACTTCTAGACATAGGCTTATTCACATGGACAGATAGAACGAGCATTATTCACCATGTGAAAACAATAGGACTTGAAAAGTAGTTTATCTATTTGTAAATATTAAAAACGATTTTTAATTAAACTATTCGAAATTAGGTAGTTACTATACAGATCATATACAGATGTCAAAAATATTTTTTTTGTGATCTGTGCTTGCAAATAATTAATAAGTACGTGCACTACAATTTGACCAAGAATTTGCGATCCTTATGGCACCACTGCTGTAACTCGTTTCCATAAGTCATGCCGTCGAATTTTCACTTATTATATGAGCCCATGTCTTGAAAATTAATGAACATTTTCCAATGTTGCATTGAAAATCTGCACTTGAAACTTGCAGTTCCCTGAAGTTCATGTAAGCCAATAAATAAAGTTCACAATCCAATCAATACTTTCGTAGAAATGTATGGACAGGCATACATACATACCCTTATTGGTTTGGGAGCCTTCATAGATTATCTATGTGAATATAATGCAGTTCTAATAATATAAAAAACGTATTGAGTTAAGATGCTCCTTTATTCGAAGTCGATCAAAAATAGATGCCAGTTTGTAATACTAATTTCGTACTGATTCTATTGGCAGTTGGCAGTTGGCAGCCTTTCGTCATTCGTTTTAGTTAAACGACTTCAAGAAAAAAAAAACTTTTCTATTCAAGGTGGATGTAAATAATATTATTGGTACTGCATTGTATTCTCATATAAATACTTATATACTGATTTACGAGCAAATATACAAAATTTTATAAGAGTATGTAGGTAGGTATGTCCCCCCACGTTTATCCAAAAGTATTAATGGAAAAAAAAATTATTGACTCACATTAAATTTTACTTCGGGAACAGCGCAAGTTTCGTAAAAATTGGTTCAGTATTTTTGAATAAGTACGTGTAAATGTAACGGTCTGATTTTTTTAATTAGTTAATTAAATTGCAGTTATTTCAATTAGTTATTATTAATAAAAATCGGGTTATTCCTATTTTTATTACGTACTTTCAACTGACTGTAAGGATATCAGTAGGAAGTAGTTAATTTTCTACTACAGAAACTAAACAAATCTTTTAGTTAGTTACACACAACAACCTGCCCATAGGCTTGTTTCCATTAGAAGCAAATTGGATGGTTAAGACTTACCATGGATTACTTTTGATGTGAAAATTATAAACAACACAGTTGTTATTAATGAACCCAAAAGATTATTCTTATTTTCGTAAAATAAATTCAGCAAAATTAGGTGTTCAGTCACGTGACGGAAAACACCAGTCAGATGCGTGACGTGACAAAGTTCGAAACCAGTTCGAAACATGTCCGAAACGTCATTTATGTTGTTAACATTTTAGCTGAATAATAGGATTATTTTGCACAGCATAATGTCATCCAAGACGCCATGACAGTTTTGAGCTATTTGAGCTAAATTTAAATCAAGTTTTTAAAAACGAAAATACATAATGTAAATGATGGTTATTCTTGCATTTGTATTGTTTTTTGTTTAGATCAGGCACCATGGTAAGTAGTAATAGTCAACTAGCCTGTTCTAAGATTGATATTTAGATAAAGGAGAAGGTAAGCATTGCTGTAAATTGGTAAACAGGTGTCTTATAACCGTGTTAAACAACAGCTGCTATTATTTCTTCTTGATTTTAAATGTTTAAATAAAACAGTTGGTAAAAGAATTTACTGATAGCATTCTCTACTTTAAAAAAGTTTACTTTCTTAGATATTTTCCGCATAAGACTAGTTTGTAAATGTTAAACTCGGTGCCGCAATATTACGAACAGTAACGATAGGTAAATTAAATATAAGAGCACAGCATACTTCTTTATTTATTACGCGTTTGTACCAAATTTATAAACCTGCAGTTTAATTAATTTTAATGTAGCTTTTTTGTTAATTAGGGCTACTTTACACTGACGATAAACAAACGGTTTCACTTAGATAAAGGCATTTTTTCCCAAAATATATTATGACACCTTAAACACAAATAAAAAGAAAACACAAAACATTAATTATAGACAAATATTTTCGCACATAAAAAATTATTGAAAAGAACAAAGGGAAGTAATAAAATCTTAATAGGCAGTACTTACGCGTTTCCGATGTCTTCAGTCCAGTAGTTAAGCCACAACACTCGTCGACAAATGGTTACGTCCTCAGTCACAAATTGTTCAGTCAGGGGTGACATTGACGTAGTAGGTGGAAATGTGGATGGGCGGGGCCACCTTTCATCCCCTTACTAGAGGCAACTTCATTGGGCGAAGCATTGTGGGCGTGCCCCCGTTGTACTTTGTTCAGTTCATTATTTATGCTGAATCCTGCTGGAACACGTGCGGTACCTTATTGTTTTTGTAATAAGGGCAGCTGACATGCTTATCCGTAATGGCATACTTATCAATAAGGTTTTTCGTTTTGGTCATTTCAGTAAACTTAGGTAGGTTTTATTCGATTTGTTCCTTTTCTTGGTATTTTCTCCACTTCCTGTCTTGAGGTTTCTGGATTTTATATTGATAGCATTTTATTATTTTTAGACTAGATTTTGCGACCGCGGGGCATGTAGCCAATTTGTGAAGTCAAGTGTATTTCCCAAAAAAAAAATTGTCGTTTAAAACTTGTCAAGTTTGAGCCTTTTCCCAGGCTATGCAGTGGTTGGCTTTCAGTCTTACCGGATCTAACTGCATACTGTATTATACGTTGAGCGACTGCCTATCCGACCTCTACTAGAAAATACTTCCAGACACACACACAGCCAGACTTCCTGTCCGAGCTCTACTGAGTACCTACGTATTTTTTAACAGAAAAACCCAGTAGAAATATTTTGACCAAACTCTGGGTTCAAACCCAAGACCCCGTGCACAGCCCGTTTAAATTTTACTAAAATTGCTATAAGATTATTGATACATCTCTCATAATTTTGATTTTTTCTCCTAAGATGTTGGGGGCCCCGAGTCTAAATGTTAAGACTTTCCAATCCCTACAAAACATAATTTGTGATGTGCAACATTTTGATAAAACTCTTTCGTAGCAAGTATTGTTGAATTTAAAAAGCTATTTACACGTTTCGGTCTAAATAGAGGCTTCTTTACCATCAGAAACCGTTTTTTACCGGATATCAAGTGTCTTTGCTGTATGTCTGACTAGCTACATACACATGGCAAATAGATTTGGAAAATATTTAAAGCCTGCCTGACACTAACACTCTAAGAGTGCTTTTGGGTTTGTCTCACGCAAGTTTCAGGGAGGACCGTGTTCATTTCGGAGATTTCTCCTAGATTGGTTGCTGGCCAATGCTAAGGATGGAAATTATTCGGCAAAGAGAGTAAATAATATGTCAGTTTATGAGAAGCAGAGAAAGATTGAAAAGGAGATTGATGATTTTGTTAATGACGATATTGGAAAGATAGGACTGAATGCGGAGAGGAAGAGTAATAAGGATGAAAGAAATAAAACTATATTGGACACCAAATAATTGGAAACAGGGCAAGGAGAAGACGACTATAGCCCTAATTAATTATGTTAGAAAGGCGAGTAAGTAATTCTGTATCACTCTTCATTTAAATGCATTTAAAGAACAAACCATATATCCAGAAATTATTGATCCTGGCTATAAAAGAATTGGTGAATTTTCTATTTAATAAGTATAACATAATTAGGGTATAATAAATGAAAATTAATAAAACGATTACTTCAATCGGAACCTATTTATTCCTCGTCCCATTTTTATAAAACAGAATGAACTAACTTACATATCAGTTGTTACACAAAAGTGCATTACATGCGTTATATTAACTATAATATATATTTTAATATAACAAATACATAATTAATTTATCGTTAGTAAATAACGTACAGAACAATGGGTAAGCTAAACATGAGTTAAAAGAATTTGTGCTCTACAAATAACATGATTTAATTTCGTATATGTGTGTTTCGTATGTACGTCACTATCAGGTATGAGCCATGTATATGTGTATGTCAAGTATCCTCCAGTCAATTACTACTAAATCACAGTTCCGTAATGTTAATCTTTATGTTATTCCTTATTACTGATGTCTCGTATTTTTTTAATAAATAAATGCGGACAACATCACATACATTGCTCTGAACCCAAAGTAAGTAGCTATTTAGCACTTGTGTTATGGAATTCAGAAACAACGAAGGTACCACAAACACCCAGACCCGAGGCAATGTAGAAAAGTGAATTTCTACATTGACTCGTCCGGGGATCGAACCCGGGACCTCAGAGCTAGCGACACCTTGAAAACCGGTGCGTACGCCACTCGACCACGGAGGTCGTCAAAGTCGTTTCTCGCAAAGATGTTAAATAATACCAACAATACATACACCCTGAAACCATTGCACTTAAGACGTCAACACACATTTACGATGATTAATATAATATGCAGAATCAGGATAAACTGTGATCATATACGAACGGGAACGTAAAACTATTGAAATAATGTTAAAATATTTATGTACACATAAAATTATCTATTAAATTATTCTATATTTAAACAATTCTGAACTTCGTAATAGCATATGATTATTACATCAGGACTTCAATACAGGTTTATACCCTAGAACCGAGCATAGCATAGGTAATATTATAGCAAAAAATCAAAGCGTGACGACTATATATTTGATGAGTGTATGTGGTATGAAATAGACAGGACACCAATCTAACCCGTTTATATAATTATACATATTATGTGAGTAGGTATACATCGTGTGAGTGGGATTGTGTTTTCGTGGTTATGTTTAATAATTATTATTTTTACTTATATAATAATAAATAATTAATATCTATAGGTTCAGAAAAAAAACGAATACAAGTACATGGGGTTATTAAATAAAGTCAAGTCAAGAACTTGTCCCAAAAACATTAACAGGACAAGTAATCAAAAGGTACAAAAACAATCTTGATCACCTCTCTTAACCACTTTGTTTACGATTCCATGTTAATTATTCTAAATCTACAGTTTCGTATTACAATATATAATTATGATTTAATATAGCAGTTCACTATTAAACAATAAATAAATTACTAACTTGTATAATTTTTTATTCAAATTCACATTACATACCTAGTTTTATAAAATGAAAAATGTGTTCGAGTCACACTTTCCGCCTTTTTTTTTTAAATTTCAGATCCTTTAAACGCATTTTCATGAACATGAAACAGCTAACGAATGGAAGCTAATGAACCTTACAGCAATAAATGCTCTATGATGATTCAAGAGAATTTATTGCACAGTACAGATTATTTTTAAGTCACAGCCACATTTAATTATTAGATTTATTTAAACTTTTGAACCAACATACAACGAAGGGTTTTTATTGAATTACATGTGTAGAGATTGCCGGAATAAGATATTTCATGCCTAAATTCGTTATATTTTGGCTGGCTACCTATGTAAAGGTTTTACCAAAGATTCGGATAATATATGCATTCATAACACTGCTAGAGTAAGCATCATATTTCAATGTAAAAATACAAGCATCCGAAATTGAGAACCTCCTCCTTTTTTAGAAGTCGGTTAAAAATATTATATACTTTATTTACCACACAATATTGAACCCAGAAAGCTTGGTTACACTATGTACATGGATACGTGTAAGGGAATCCAAGCGTATATGTCATATTAAAACAGCACTGTTATACACAGAGTAGTATCGTGTAAAATCATCACATCACCATCACGGTTTTCTTAAACAGTACAGTATAAGACTATCGTAAGTCATAGAAGAATAAGTATAACTCTAGCAAATCTAACAATATCATTATGAATATTAATTAACGTATATAAGTACTTAATTATCATGCGATGCGGCTGCGTCCCAAACACATTTTTCACTCAATATGTTTGTACTTATATTTTTATACATATTATCCACAACGCGTTTTCTCTTCGATCGAGGTTTATTTATATAGAGGACCATGCAAGTTTCATTAATACAATACTTGGTAGTTCTGGACAATTACAGCATCTATCACAGGATAGCAAGCTGTTTTAATATTTCCTTGCATTACAATGCATTGTAATCGACCTAAAATAAACGTCACAACCTTTAAGCATGCATGAAAGTGCACGTTAAGCGAAAAGTATTAATTTGTAATATGACGCAATCCGATGTTCTAGTTGTGAAATACAAAAGAACATTTACTAAGTACGGTCGTTAAAGAAAGATGTTCTGCTGAGTTTGATATTTAAGTTCATATTACAAATTAAATTATTATTATATTTAAGCATTGCAAAATTATTGCTCGTTAATAGGCTTTTTAGCCGACTGAACATCTTTTTAAGGTTGATAACAAAAGTAGTAAGTACCTACTATTCGTCCGTCTTATGGACACCCTCAAGTCTAGATAAAATGCTTTATGTTATGCCATCAGCACTACCAAATTATTGAATAATTTTCATAAGTAAAATTATATTGGACATAGTAAGTACAGTTATATTGCATGTTGTATTTGGTACCTGAAAAAATATGACTTGATATTTAACCTATAGCTCAAAACGTTTTCATGCAAATAATTACAATAATAAAATGATAATACAAATAATGTAAAATAAAATGAAATATGAAACGCGCCGAAATTAAATTAATTTACAGTAGGCACATATTGATGTTTGTTCAAAAGCACCAGAAGAAAAAAAACAATATACTTATCACATTGTCATACATGCCTGAATATCCTATTCGTATAAACTTACAATATAGTTATAGTTACTTGTTTGCCCTATGAAGATTAAAAAGCTTACTTGGTTTTGTTGGCTGTGAGAACAAACAGCAACGGCCCACTGAAACCTTCATGTAATGTTATTCAGCGCACACAAAACAAGTAGTGGTTTGGATTTTTATATGATCTAGCGACAATCGACATATCTTAAATTAATTTAAAAGTTATTGCCAGCATTTATTACCCTATTGATCACTTGCTTAACTAATATTAAGTTACCAGCAGATTTTATTGTCATTCAATATTATTTATTTATTAAGAGGTTTTTGTGACGGAAAGGCACAGTTAAATGTGGCAATTGAAATGTATTTTGAATACTTTTTCCGGAATATGTGTGGCTAAACAACATTATCAAAGGCTATGTGCATAAAATTATAATTATTTTGTATGAAAAGGTCTTGTAAATTAGTTGAATCGAATTTACGGTGCGCTTATGCGTAATAATGTGGAGACTTTTAGTCAGACGGAAGATATCATGCTTTATATTAAGTCCAGGGATTACAACACTATTCAGTCATCGCGTAATAAACACGCTGTAATTAATAGTAGTACATTATTAGATTTAACTTTTAATATAGTATTATTAAAACTGCATCCTAAGAGCACACTTAACGTATAAAGCTATGTAATTACTATTTGGTTAATGAAATGCCATACGAAAGATAGAGTATAATGTTTAGATACAGTTCAACAAACTTATCATTAATAAGTATGGTGATATATTAGTATTATGCTATTCATGGAGACCATTATATTATTGACTTCTAGATGGGTAGTATCGAGTAACGTAGCCCACGTACTATACACACAAAATTACTTATGCTATTTTTTTTTCCTTTTTGTTCTTTCTTTTTTGTTTAAAAATATGTTTTTACTTCTATTTTAAATGGATTTGATATTTGGAAACGATGAGATTGGTAGAATAAAGACGAAATGGATTGTTTTTATTTGGATATCTGTATTTTTATTATTATTATATTTTTTTTTTTTTTGTTGTACACCTTAAATAAACAGGGGTTCCAACACATTCACATCGCGATACGACAATTGTTTGGGCCTTACCGCGTAAGCAATTATTATGATCCGTAGGCAATTCTAAATGATAACGTACTGTCATTTTCCTATCAATAAGGGATTCATCAAATACTTTCTATAGAATATTAAGTTTACACACCGTTTACAGTATAAAATGGTTACAATTTTGGCAGTCGTTAATTTAGTGCTCATACAGGTTACATATTATTAAATTATTTGCATGTTCTAGCAACAACCTACCTATATCATAAGCTACGGTTTTAATTTTTGAAAGCAAGTATTAGTTTTCATTCAGATATGAAAGCATTTTTAACGATGTGAAGTAATGAATTTCTATTTTATTCTATTTTGTACTAGCATGTTTAATACATTATGCCATTACAGATCTAGGTCACTTAAGCATTATAGGGTTCCATGTTTTCAAAGTAGCAAAAGAAACATTTTAATCATTCATTCGTATCTCTTATAACTGAGAATGTATCATTAATGTATAAGTACTCGATTAAGCCACAGCCACTACTATTATATTAAGGTCAAGACAGATGAACATTTCTTAGTATGAGCAGTACACATAGACGGAACGTCATTGCAAAACTTTGACATTTAGAACCTCTGGTATGTCAAAGTAATGTCGATTTTAGTGAATTTTGTTTGTACTGTCATTCTGTACATCTCACAATATGTACTTCCTACTAAGTAACATCTATTTATCTCAGCCCAAGTATTCTTTACGACTCAAGTTTAACACGATAACTTTTTTACCTATCATGCTATCTATTTAATATTATCATCTACATCGATTAGATATATTAAGCTTTTTTATGAATAAGAGGCTATTTTTAATTCACAGTCGATTTGTGTTATAAATGTAAGTTTTCTATGATACTAGTTAAGTGTTATATAGAACTAGTCGAGTAACAGATATATTTAGTATTTAGAGAATATATAAAAGCCACTGAATGTATGTTCTAACTCGTTATAAACTTTATAATGTATAATGATTATGCTACACTGGCAAGAATTCTATTTGTACTTATGTGCGTGTTATAAGCCTGTATCACACTACACCATGCCTAAGTCTTTTTAAGCGATTGTATCTAAGTTAACACATCTTTTCATTGGTAGTAGGTACAACAGACTTGATACTTGAGTGAGAACTAGACTTAATTGATTTAGTAATTCACTAACAAGCATAAGAGTATTGCAATATTACATGTGTATTAGTTACTAATTTATATGTACTACATATTTAGTGTTAAGTGTACTTGAATCGCACAAACTAGGCTAGGCATGTATAGTGTGATACAGGTCATACTGCTTCGAAAAATATTGCAGGACAACAAGATCATCCCTTAACAAAAGAACTGATAAAATGAAACAATTCCTGTAAAACAGGAGAAGTTTAAATAATTTAAAAGGGCTACAGCGAAACTCAAGTAAACTTGAACGAGATAATTTTGGATCTGATTCAGACATAAAACATTAACAAGATACATGTTTATTGAACTTAGTCTTGATGATCAAACAATATCTTAATAAGTCAGGTCTTCATAATTTGTTTACTATTGCTCTTATATATTATACCAGTAACTAAGAAACAACACTTTTAAATCAAGATCAATTTTTATCCTATTAAGATCAGAATCAGATTTATCACGCTCAAGGTTACTTAGTTTCAACTAAACGGTTTGTAATAATTGTATTAATGTTATTGAAATTACACATTACTATGTGTACCTGGCGCCACTGATTGAATAGCAGAGTATTATGTTTTATACTATTAAAGGAGCAATTTTTAGTTGTTCTTTAAGCAGTTTAAATAGTACAATAGTTATAATAAAATGCTATCGTTCCCGCGTAAAAGTCGTTAGCAAGTTATTTTTTTAATAGCGTATAGTGTTGGGCGGCACCAGGCTTGGTGTTATAACTTACGTACAGATAATTATTATCTTATTCATCACCAGCATAAGGATCCATAAGGATTGCTTTGATTATCACGGAAGTTCTATATATTATTACTATATTAGCGGAATACTAGGTAGTTTAGAATATTGCAGGCTTAAGTTAAGTCGGTATCTAGTGTTTGATAGCAAAAATACTATTAATCTAAAATAATGGTAAAGCGCATTCAATGTGGATTACATTTTTATTCCATAGTTATTTATGGAATGAACGGTCTTTAAAGTACACGTTGCGATGGTCAGTTTGGTGCTAGAATAGAGTTCTAGGGTTTTTTATTTTTAAACGAAGTATTACATTATGAATTAGAGGTTGTTACAATTTTTTATTATAATGGATAAACATTTATTGCGGTTCGTTATTACATTAGGTAGGTACACAGCGCGATTTTACGATTACCGTTAAATTGTTAATGTCTTATAATTCTCATAGATAGTAGTAACTGAGAACGATCTAGCAATTATTATTTTAGTCATAATAATGCCAGTGTACAGTGTAAGTTACATTTTATATTTATATGTAACGTAATACTTTTAACAATTAGTTTGTGATATGTTTATTATTTTGTAACACCTTAACGTTAATCTTACAATATAATTGTCACGGTGGTATTAAAACGCATACAAGTTATGTCACTTGACAGCTAGCATGTGATCAACCGAAACTAAATGCATTGCAACAAAACATAACAGAATGTAGGTGCAACTCAGAATAGTAACGAGAAATTATGTCGTTAATGTTTAATATCTTTGGTGATACCTATAACATAATATTAAAAATTAAAATTGATATTATTTTTTTTTTTATGATATTCATACTTACAAACGATTTTTACAAATCTAATTAATATAATACAAAAAATATATGTCATAATTCGTTTCACTACATGGATTTATACATAACATAATATGTACATAATGGTGTACCTAAATTAATGAGGATGATTAAATAATTGTTAAATCAACTAGTATTTACAAAATATTCATGTATCTATTTATGAGAGTGACAAGAAATAAATCTATTCTAATATCTTGAAGAAGTTAGGACGTATTCCAGTAATGCTCGTTGTTTGACAAAGTGCTAAGGTATTAAAACGAAGTTCTAAATAGGGTTAAAGTGACAGGTAAGTCGTGCTGGTTTAATTCATCGGTTAAACTATTAATATCAATAAACCTTTCTGACCGTGACCTTTAAATTGGTAAAATACTTTTTTGTCTACGATAGGAGGATGGTTATTTGGTCCAGCCCTCCAATACCTACCTTCTACCTACGTTTTATACATTGCTGAATAGGTATTTGTGATCTGAATAAAAGTTACTGTTGCGACAACTTTTAAATGATAGTTGTTTAGAGTTTGCTTTATATTACAGTTTTCTACTCGATTTATATTGAAAATGTCCAAGAGAGGCCCTTTATGTATCAGACATTCGGCATCAAACCAAGATTTATTGATGGGCCTTGCTAATCGATATCAGTTGTTACAGTGGAAGTTCCACAATATTATATTATTCAAACTGACATGATTAGTAAAACATATCTCTAAAAGAACTAACATTTGTACTTAGCGCCATAGTTACTTATTTTCAGGTCAAATATACGTAACAATGTATGCCACTATTGGAAGGGGACCAATACTCATACAAATACTGTCATCCTCCTTTGAATTCATTTCTTCAGAAGCATCTATTAAGATATAGGTACAAATAGCCTTTTTAAATCAGCGCTAAGTTACATATCTAACTACTAGCAATTTTTTATGTCCTCGATTAAACATTATTTTGTCTAAATAACTTAGAACGTGTTCAATCGGGACCGTTGACCGACAACTCACTGAGTACGCGGACAAATGTTAATTATTATGAATTCATGAAAATTGTCTAGTACAAAAATAATTTAGTATGGTCTCCATATAAATATTGTACATTATATATAATTGGTGTAAAATGCAGAGGCACTTAATGCTCCTGTTGTTAAATTTCATTTCACAATTTTGGTGTTTCAGGTAATGTTTATTACAATTTTATAAAATTAGTAATATCGAGCACGCATTAGGACTTAGTATGTTTTTAGTATTCATGTTTATTACTTCCGAGATATCCTTACAAAAAGTGATTTTCTGCCAAATGCAACTTGTTTATAACATTGTCAAATAAACCAGTTTATTGATGATTAACAAGTAATACCTAATCTAAGACATGTTTTCTACATACATGAGAGCACAGGACTAAGATTACTACGAATAACTATGTACTTTAATTGGTAACAAGTTTTAGAAAACACTCGATAAATTACAATCTGTCACAGTCTACAAGAAGAGCACTCATAAAAAGTTAACACTTATTTAAATTTACTAAATGTCTTTCAACTTTGATAACAATGATAAGATTATAAACAACGGAATCTAGTCAGAGAGACATATTGATTGTATTGTTTCAGGGTAGATGTTCTGCGGTAGTATCTAGCGAAAGCTTACAATGAGAATGAAATTTCGTATTGTCATAACATTGGTGTTTTTTTTTTCGGTTGATTTACTCTGTTCTATGTAAATATGGCCTACGCCGAGGAGGCGACTACTACTTAGTCATTTTTGTTAATAAATAAATATAATCTTAAATGATTTTTTTTATTGTAAAGTCAGATAAAAATTATAATAATTTAAATGTAATGTTATAATATAATGTAATTTAAATATCTTTAATTTTAGTAGAATAAATGGCTTTTTTTATTTTTATTTTATGTAAATATGAGAAGATGACGTTTACTGTGTTTGGAACAGTCAAATTATTAAGTTTGTTATATTTCGATACAGAATATGAATATGAGCACCTGTGTGCATCATTGATCAGTAACTCGTGTTTTTTGAAGTATCGTATTTTATTTTTATTGAACTGATCGTAGTCTTCAATACTAACAGACAAAGTTGTATCGTGTTGGTCAATCTCGTAAACGAGGAAAATTATCGTTTAACTGCTGCACCGAGCTTTATTACTCAAATCTAAGCGACGCAACATAGAGCGAACTATCATTCCCTCACAGTAATTAATAATATAACAATATTTAAAATATTTAAAATGTTTCTCTTCAATAAAATTTGTACCTTTTTCATTAATTCTAAAATGTTTTAAGCATAGGCAATTTAATCTACATTTCTCAAATACACAACGAGTACAACCATTGAAAGGTTTTTTTCAACTTGTTATTTTGAGGCTTAAGTTATTTAATTTGTGAGTTTGGTGTTATTATTTCTTGTATCATCCAACACACATCCAAGCTACTAATTTAAGTCATCAAATACGTTCCATAATACTTCAACAATATCCGTCTGGTAAGCTCAACAACAGAGTCAGAGGTTTTAACTCTCATAATCGACGAAACTTTAATTGCCACTAATGTGCAAACGTATTAAAAGATCGACAACGAACAAATCTAGCTGTTACTGTTAGCATTAATACCGCGATACCTATACTTCGCGAACAACGACTTAATCTGATAATAAACGTATCGTTACCCATTCACGGTCAATATTTCGAGATCAAGTTACTCAACCGAATCAATATTTCAAGTACACAAAACGAAAGCACTAAGTTTTAGTGGTTATTGTAATAGTTCAAGAACCTATTTAACACTCAACATAATCAATATTATATGTATTCCATGTATACGTAGTATACGGGAATATCGGCATATTCACAGAATGCAAAAGTCATGTAAAAAAAACATTCTTTAAATTCATGTTATTTTTTACAGAGATACTTTTGTATAGAATACGTAATCATGAGGTTATAAAACGTAGTTGAATTGAAACTATTTTCAAAAAGATTCTATCGCGGTTGACTTAGATTTTATTATAGGTTCTGACGTTACAACGCCTTTGCAGGAGTCTTGGTCATGGGTAATTCTAGGTGGACAAATTATGTTCCTCGTTTTACCTGAATATTTTTACAAATTATTGGGTTGGAATACAGTTACTGAAAATATGAAGATAGAACGAGCAATATTTACTGTAGAGACGAATACCAACTCAGTTTACCCGAATCATGACATCTGCGAAGGCGTGATACATCGGAAACGAAAATTCAAATGTACCACGACAAAAAAAGATTAAAAATAGTTTCATTTCAATGTTTAACATTCGCATAACCCTCGAAGAGAATATTTATAAAAGGTTGATATTTAGATAGCTAACCGAGTTATTAAGCTGTTTACATGTCAGCCAAAAGCTCCGAGTAGTAGTGTGTAGCACTCAAGTAGTCTACTAGTCGTCTCGGGAGAGGCAGGCCACTGATAAGGTCGCGACGCACGTACTTTAATATCACAAATCTGAAATCAATAAAAAATATATTGTAATACAAATTCAAACAAAATATGAAAATTTTAAATTTAAATGATTTATTGTATAGAAATATCGTTATCGTGTGTTTTGGACCCGCGTACACGGACTGCTTGAAGTATTTTGGCTTATTTTATTTAGACTCTTTTAAAAACGTAAGGGACTGAAAGAGCATGTAACGCAACACACCAAAGCGGTTGAGAGCTCGCGCAGTCCGTGTGCGTTGATCACCGACTTACTGCTCAAGTAGTCCGTGTACGGCCACCCTTAGGGGTTACTTAGACGAATGATAATAAGAATATCAGCTTGTATCTGTCTGAAGGGCAAAGGCCTATTCTCTTACCAAATAAACAGATTTTGTACATAAATAACTAAACTGCTTACCTGCACATGTGTTGAAGACTTTGCACTCGTTTAAATCTTGAGACTGGATATAAAAGTTGTACTCGGACTGGACCTAATACTGGTCTCAAATTCAAGAAAAACAAATAGCGACCGCTGCGCGATGTTTCCACCGCATTTTCAATGAATTCTACTATAGTCTGAGCTTTAAACATAGTACAGCCACCAAAACAGAAGTTACCTGAAAAACATAAAAATAACATTTTGATACGGTTTTATTTAAACATTACCAAATATATATATATATATATATATAAGGGGAGAAATGGCGACATTGGGGTAAATAAAGGCAAAGTTTTGTAAAGGATTTTACGTTTAGTAGATTTAAGGCATGGTCTACCAGAACTTTGAACTGACAAATAATTTTAGAGAGCAATTTTAGTGGTTCTATAATATCGACAGGCCAAACTATTACAGTAAATAATACGACGAAAGACAGATGTCCCTTATCAAAACTAACCTTTTTTACCCAAAACCTTTTTATATCCAGTTTTAAAGTTTGACTTACCCTGATCATGTTCAATCCTTACATGTCTAAGACCATTTAACTTAAACGTTAATGTGAATATATAATGGTCATCACTGCTATCCCGGACTATGAACGAGCCATCCGGTTCATTCGACAAAATCTTTTCGGCAGCCTCCACTGATAATGGGCCCCAGTACCAACCATACTGAAATTAACAAATGAACATGTAAAATATAGTTATTATTTATAAATTGTAATTAAAATAAATCATAGAAGTCATATTGCATTGGAGGCTGAACCGTATGAAATGCATCAGTCGTACCTACATCAAATGAATCATGTCGTTTGGTATTGGCATAGTTCCTACAGTTTAAATATGTCATTGATAAGTCTGACACAATTCTGTACAATAAATGAATGAAGTGCTTTAAATTCATTTATTTATAGTTGCTATTTTAAACTTAGAATGTCTCGTAAAAAGCCATTGATGGTTACTATTTGGAATTGTATGTCTTACATCTTTAACTTTTTGTATAGAGGTTGCAAAGTCCATCGCCGTATCTTCTTCGTTGGCTGGCCTTCGAGTTCCCTGGTGGACGTTAGGCGGCTGCGGCAGCGGCGGCAGCGCCCGCCTCACAGCCGCCGGCGGAGACTCCTCCTTATTCCCACTCAGCTTCTCAACATCCGTCACGTTATCCACAACCGGCTGACGACGCCACCGAAATAAATTACAAAAACTCTGCTTCAAATTAATTGACAGTATCCTAACAGGGGACATCTTAGTCTTTGGATTCTGATTCGTAATATTCTTTTTAACGATCTTGTCATTTTTATCCGACTCAATCATTTCCTTTGGAATATTTTCTTTATGCTTTTTATTCTTAACATGCATTCCAAAACAGTTCTTATTCGGCTTCCTATGATTATTATTGGTTTCACCTGTTCTAGGTAGCTCGTTAGTTTCCTTCAGAAATACCGCTGAACACGCATCTTTACTCGTATGTTTAGCATGGATTCCAACATTCGTTACTATGGGGTTATTCTTTTTATTCATAGTAGCTCTACATTCTGAATCGCTTGAACTGGAATAAAGCGTTTGTAAATATTTTCTCATTTCACGCAAAGTTAAATGCAGTGAGTCAGTATCAGAATCACCAGTGGGTTTTTTACAAGATGAGCTAGGCAGGCTGTGTCTTTTAGTTTTAACATCCTTATGTCTTACAATTTCTTTTGGTTTATGAGATTTGTCAAAATTGTTGGTCGCCATATTCTGAAGAGTGTTCTTTGCACGTTTTTTGTTGTTTCGTAGTTGCTTTTTTTCTTTATTTCTCAAATTGCTGTGGCAAGGCCGCACCATGTCAATGGGAACTGCATAAATATCGCTATCAAATGGGACATTGTACATATCTGTAATGTCCGACGATTTAGTGGTCAAGGTGTCATGAGAAATAGCTTGAGTGATAAAACTTGAATCGTCCGCTTGGAACTGAGTAACGAGCGAGTTGTGGCTGCTAGACAATCTCGATGAGAGCGAATTTCTCGATGAAGGTCGGTTAGCGCGACATGGACTTAAATGAAGAAGTCTTGGACTCGCGAACCTGTGATTCAAACATTGACGCCGTTCATACAGTGATTCTGGCTTCAGTTTCCTAGGATACATGGGCGACAAGTGTCTTGGGTTTATTACTACATCCAATGTCGATTTCTGTTTAATTTTATCATCGTTAGTGAAAACGACCGATGGAGGCACGTGGACAGCCGAACAATTTTCCAAATTATCCGAAGCAGGATTATCCTAAAAAAAGAAAAAAAAACATGTTAATAAATAGGTAAAGAATGCATATCACCAAAACTAGTAGAACAATATATTTTAAAGTTTTTCTGTATATAATTGTATGAAACCTTAAATAGTAATAGAAATTAAACTAATGGTATAAATAATTGGTACAAAAAACTGTAATGAACCAGAACCATTTCTTTTTTAATATTTTTTTCTAAAACTTGCTTAAAATTTCGTTACTGTAAGGTTATTTGCAAATTATATTCATATCCGAATGAACGTTAACTTCACTTTTAAAATATGGCTGTCAAAGAGCAGTCTGTTAATCTTACTATTAGTCTGTTCGCAATTCTATTACGCCGCATTGAAGCTCAAGCAATCCCGAGGGGATAACTCATTAATACAACACTGCACCCGCACAACACAACCGCTCGGATGCACATCAAAGCACTCGGACCGCAAGCAAGCGAGCAGACGTTCTATCGAGAGGGAATCCCGTAAGCGACTGCCGCGGCGGGTTGCGTGCGACCTCTTTGAGGACAGAGAGCGGACAACGAGGTGTCCATGCGGCTAGCTTTTGCTAGATATACGCTAAACGCAAACTTTTTTTTTAATATCTAAAATTTGCGTTATCTTTAAAACCAATTATACAATTTGCCTAACGATTGAGCGAATACTTTTACCTTCTCATACCTTATAAGCGCTTGATGTTCCTTTTAAAACCAATAATGTTCGTAAACATTTTGGAGGACTAATCGGAGTTTAGTTATTTTTATTTATTTATTCCACATGCTGCTAAGATACGTTATAAACTAAGCCCCACAAAACCGTAGTAACGGTTTGATTGCGGGGTCACTGAGTCTCTGCCTATACTCACACTTATACTCTTTAGTTTAGGATAAGCCTTTATTGAAATACTGTCTACTAGTCTATAAACAATTTGTTTTTATTTGTTCTGTAGTATCGTAGGTCAGCACACCGTAATTAATAGGACCTACTAAATCGGCTTGTTGCGTTAAGAACGCTCCGGCGCGCGGCGTAGACCTCTTGAATTTATTTACCAGCTTGTTATTTTTAAATCCGCTTAACTTCAAAGGAACGGACTAAAGCTAAAGCTAGAAGAAAAATAAAACTTAAGTACGCTAGTGAGCTCTAAGATATTGTTTTAAATTTTATGTTGAAGCATGAAATTCTTAACGGTAATTATTTGATAAGGATTAAAATCGCATCCGTTTAAACAGCTAATTTGGCAGATATTTACTATACTTGAAAAACATTAAAATACGTTATTAAAGATAGAGGTCTTTTTCTCCCAATAAAAGAGTATGTTCCTACTTTTTTGAAAAGCACGAAAAGATCAACGCGTACGTCCAATGTCCATATATTAATATTTTTGGATAACATAAGACTTAACTTTATTTGGTTCGTGGACCAAAACGAGGGGCCATCTTTGCATAGAATTCTTGTTTTTCCAGCGGCAATGAAACAATAAAAAAAAAAGAAATAAAATAGATAACTATTTAATTACTTAAAAAAAAAAAGAGTACCGCCTTCAAACGCAGCAACTTCAGCCGCTAATTGCAAATTTTAATACTATATGATAAGGACCGACACCGACTCCAAAAATAACAATAATTGTGCTTGAAGTATAATTATACTTATTATATCCAAATATTTTGGTTATTTGATAAGCAGTACATTTAAAATTATTTTATACTTTTCAGTGAATCGGCGTTTGAAGGCGGTTCTCTTTTTTTTTTAAAGTAATTAAATAGTTATCTATTTTATTTCTTTTATTTTATTATTTTTTTTATTTAACACTTTTTAGTGTTAGGTACTTTGTTTACTTACTTAAAATGGCTTTAGTCAAACGCGAGATAATCGCGTTCAAACATACATACATACAGGTCAATCTGAGAACCTCCTTTTTTCAAGTCGGTTAATTACCTATAATTATGGTATTCTAATACCAAAACCTACTCCTTGGTCTAACAAACACTTCTGAAAACCGTATCAAAATCGGTTCAGTGAAACGCGAGATAATCGCATCCAAATATTCATACATATATGTCATTCTGAGAACCTCCCTTTTTTCAAGTCGGTTAAATAATAAATACCAAAACCTTCTCCTTGGTCTAACAAACTATTTTCTGAAAACCGCATCAAAATCGGTTTAGCCAAACGCGGGATAATCGCGGACAAACATACATACATACATACAAACATACATACATACATACTTACAGGTCAAACTGACAACCTCCTCTTTTTTTAAGTCGGTTAAAAAAGTTGAATCCGCTCTAAATACTAACAAGAAAATATTTTTATAGTAAACTGTTTCCTACTTTTACGATGTCAATTGCCAATGCCAATTACGCTAATCAAACAATATATTCTACCTACTAATAGTCAGCGGTCATAACTTTATTCTCTAAACATTAAAGGAAAGTGGCGAAGGTCTATTCCTATGAATATGTATTAAATAAATACCCGTTGAAATCATAACCCTCAACTTCCTCCAAATCTTATTGCTTATTTCAGTAAAGTTCAGTAAAACTTTTCCTAATACTACACATATCCTAAACCTGTGTAGAATATGGAACACAAAGAATATCTAATAGGTGTGTTAGCTTTTACAAATAAAATGACTATTCTAAAGTCGTGCTCTATTTTCCTGTATCGAGCGAACGTTACAGTTTCTACAGGAAAGGTAAACAGGAAACGTACGCTTAGGTGAATATAGAGCTTGTTAATGTTATGACATAAACGACGTTTATTCCATTAGCAGCCTATACTGGATTACGCCAGCGACCGGAGTTATGAATTATTCCGTCAAGTTTTCTATTTATAAATTTCTTTCTCAGTATTTTTCAGCAAAAATTAAGTCTCTTAAATAACAAGTTTAAAAATTTTACTTGGTGGATGAATCACGTTTTTCTTCCTGAAGAGTAATAATATTTAAGCCGTGAGCTTTTCTATTTAGCGTTAAATAGAGATATTTTCATTGTATACATTCAGAGGATAAAATTATCACGTAGCAACAAGCCCTAGCCCTCACAGTAAAAAATAAACACCGTTCGTGAACCGGACGCCACCGACTGAATTATTGAACGTGTTCGATATGTCTGCCTCATGGATTAATTTGATGGACTGAGATCTGCGTCCGATACGTTCCCTAATCGAATCATTTACATTTTGCTTGTTTTGTATTACCCCGGCTCCACACGTTGGTCCAACCGCCCTTACCAAAGTTGGTAAAAAAAAATAGGTTCTATTATACTAGTTCTGTCGCGTCAGAGCCACAGTAAAAATGTCACACGTTAGCATCTTGGTACGGTTCTATGTTTCATATTTTTCATTCGTCCATGCAGGGAGGGACGAAATTTTGTTGACGAGGATGACATGTAAGTTTCTCGAGCATACTCGATACGTGTTACAGCAATAGTACCAAAACTAACATTGGTGTATATTCCTTTAATAAAACCGGTGCGTTTTGGTTTATCAAAGGAATCTACGCCCCAATTCCCAACGCTCCGCGCTCGCCCCAACTTTGAGGCCAATACAAAGGAGAATGCCCGTTTACAACCCCGCTTCCCGGATGTCAGAAATTCAACATGAAATTTTTTAATCTAACTGCTGACCATGTAGTACTTTTATATTTTGTTTGTCAGTTGCTTTTTTACTTTTCTATCAATCTTCTTACATCAGTTTCCAGCGATATGAAAACGAAATAATATTTTTATTATTGAGTTAACGAAGTTAATTACTGATTTACTTGGTCCGTGCACTGTCTTTGTAGTAATAGAAATAAAAGCATTCTGAGCTACTATTGTACCTGCTTAATAGGTAAATGTTCAGTGGTCTGTTGTGTGCTCATTGGGTATTCTCCTTTTTCGATCCACACGTTGAACGAGTGGCGTTGGGGTAAACTTTGGGGCCAAAGTTATAATGGTATGGTTGTTGGTATCGATTTGGCTTAACAATGAACCTATATCTACGAATACTACGGCACTAAATTTGCTACTTACGTACCTGAAATTCAGGTGGCGGTTCTATAGTCGTAAGAATTACTTTTCCAGGACCTTTCTTCACGGTATTAAAAAAGTCCTCGCACATACGTTCCGAAGTTTCCGTTGATTCACATAGCGACAACGATTTTTCATCAAAATCACTTTCTTGTAACTGTGCAGAAAAACAGTATAATTTTGAATTATTTTGTATAATTCTTTGAATCGCATTATTACTATGTACAGGTACACCAATATGGGCACTATTATAATTTTGCCGACAAAATTAAGTATTTCGCAGTTTCACAATAATCGCTTAGCTTTTTGTTCATTAAAGCATATTATTAATAGAATTGAACTGCAGCTAATACAGAGTGACGTCTCTATCGCTATCTGCACATAAAGAATTCACACGACAGTCGCTCTGTAGCGTCTACCACTATATTTAGTACCAAGTACCAGTATTTGTTTGACGTGCGATCTAAAGTGCCCTGTAAACGATCAAATTGTTTGTCAAATTTTACGTGTTTGTCAAATTATTTGATAGTGTACAGCTGTGTTTGAGGCGTTTGTCAAACAATCTACGTGTTTGTCGCGTTTGATGAAAATCTGGATTGATGTGGAGTTCGACAAACAGGTTTGAACGTGAACGGCGGTGTTCGTCAAGAAAGATCTCACTCGTTGTGTTGGCGTCATGGAGGACGCTACGCCCAGTGACAAAGGACATCATCCACTCTCTATAAATTTTTGGTCCAAATGCGAAAGTGCAGGCCAACCAAAAAAAAATGTTATATTCTGACAGAGCTTTTCCTCCTAAGCATTTCTTAATATGGCACCAAAGCTGTAGCACCGCTGGCCGTGACTTTATCCAGGGTTAAAAATTCTGAATTTTCATACATTTTTCGATCACATACCACGATATTATCGATTAAAAGAATTACTAAGAGGACAGAGCTTGTCCTCCTAAGCATTTCTTAATATGGCACCAAAGCTGTGGAACCGCTGCGTGTAATTTTATTCAAGGGTAAAAATTATGAATTTTCAGACATTTTTCGATCAAATACCATGATATTATCCATTAAATGAACTACTAAACACAAATAAAATGTTCTGTTGTGGATGCTAGCTCATAGTTAATGATTGGGGGTTGTAATAAATGCAGAGATTTTATTTTTAAAGATGATTAATGTATCTTATCGTCGAAAACGTCTTGCGTATAAGTTATATACTCTAATCCTAAAGCTGGTGGTTATATTTTGTAAATGTATTGCATAGCTCTCATAATAATATGCACATTATGTGAGAACAACACCCAATTTGCCTTTTTTCTGTGACGCATCACGCAAGTGCATTAATAGTGAGCGAAAACTAGTCTTTTCGATAAAAGTTATCGAAATTAGATTAAAAAGTATATCGCGCCGTTTTACAAAATGGTGCGCCAGATTACAATACTTCGCCGTAATATGATGGGGTGAACTGTCGTTCATTCGGATTACAATTCGGCTGAAATCAAGTACGCCGTATTGTATGAGCGCTTCTCGTTCATCAAAGCGGCTTAGTAACGTGGTACTTTATTTCAGCCTAATTGTAATCCAACTGAGCGACAGTTAGCCCGATTATATTACGGCCAAGTTTTGTAATCCGGCGCATCATTTTGTAAAACAGCGCTTTATACAATATGGCTGCGAATTATATATTCTGGTAGTCCATATCACTCACTATTTATGCACTTGCGTCACAGACAAAAGGCTAATTGGGTGCTGTTCTCACATAATGTGCATATTATTATGTGAGCTATGCACTACATTTACAAAATATAACCACCAGCTTTAGGATTATAAGTTTCAATTTTTTTTTCGTTGTATTCGACGATAAAAAACATTAAAAATCTATAATCATAAATCCCATAATTTATTACTACCCCCAATCATTAACTATGAGCTAGCATCCATAACAGAACATTTTATTCCTCTTTAGTATTTCATTTAATGGATAATATCATGGTATTTGATCGAAAAATGTCTGAAAATTCAGAATTTTTGACCCTGGATAAAATCAAGTGCAGCGGTGCTACTGCCTTGGTGCCATATTAAGAAATGCTTAGGAGGACCAGCTCTGTCCTCTTTGTAATTCATTTTATCGGTAATGTCGTGGTAAGTGATCGATTTTTTTTATGAAAATTAAGATTTTTTTACCTTGGATAAAATCACATGCAGCGGTTCCACAGCTTTGGTGCCATATTAAAAAATGCTTAGGAGGACCAGCTCTGTCTTCTTAGTAATTCATTTTATCGGTAATATCGTGGTAAGTGATCGAAAAATGTATGAAAATTCATAATTTTTACCCTTGGATAAAATTACATGCAGCGGTGCTACAGCCTTGGTGCCGTATTAAGAAATGCTTAGGAGGACCAGCTCTGTCATCTTTGTAATTCATTTTATCGGTAATGTCGTGGTAAGTGATCGATTTTTTTTATGAAAATTCAGAAATTTTAACCTTGGACAAAATCACATGCAGCGGTTCCACAGCTTTGGTGCCATATTAAGAAATGCTTAGGAGGACAAGCTCGGTCCTCTTAGTAATTCATTTAATCGATAATATCGTGGTATTCCTGGTATGTGATAGAAAAATGTATGAAAATTCATAATTTTTACCCTTGGATAAAATTACATGCAGCGGTTCCACAGCTTTGGTGCCATATTAAGAAATGCTTAGGAGGACAAGCTCGGTCCTTTTAGTAATTCATTTAATCGATAATATCGTGGTATGTGATCGAAAAATGTATGAAAATTCAGAATTTTTAACCCTGGATAAAATCACGGGCAGCGGTGCTACAGCTTTAGTGCCGTATTAAGAAATGCTCAGGAGGACAAGCTTTGTCAGAATATATTTTTTTTTTGTTGGCGGCACTTTCGAATTTGGACCAAAAATGTATAGAGTGGATGATGTCCTTTGTCAAGCAAATTTGTCCGTTAACAGGGCTCTTAAGAACCTATCGAAATATTAAAAAAAATAACAAAATTTATTTCCTTTTCATTTTATTGATAAATTACTTCGCAGATGCATTTTGACTAAGATTTTGCGTAAGCATAACTACATTATGAAGAACTTACAAGGCGAAGGGTGCATAAGGAAAAAACAAATCGCAATAGTAACATAAAATAACATAACTATTATTTTTCGATTATAGTAGCAGTACAGTAAAAAGAGACAAATAAAAAGTAAAAAAAATATTCCTGACAAGCTCAAATTCATATGAAATACAACTAAGAAAATTATAAAATAAGTTTGTGTAAAGTTTCATGTTAGTGTAATAAATAATTTGATAGTATGGTACACTATTTTTCTATTTTTTTTTATCAATACCCCTGTATATTGATTCTTACTATTGTGTGAGTATCGAAGTGACATGATTTCATTATTTTACCTTGAAAAAAATATCCGATTAGCCTTTCGTCCGCCTTTTCTTAAAAATGGGTAAAAAATTTTGCCTTTTCATGTCATGTCATAAATTCCTTAGACAGTCATTTAATTTCGAAGCCCGCATAATTAATATAATTACCGTCTTTACATGGGTATTCCTAACTTGTATTTAGTACGTAAATGTGGTGGTTTAATTTTGCGATAACTTCTAATCTAAATATCCTATCAATTACCATTTTACATAATATATTTTTTTCTAGTGTCCTTAAAAATAGGCATACTGTGCTATTACTTTTTCCAGACTTATTAAGCCCAACATTTCCACTATGTTTTATTACAGCTCAAAGGGTTCTATCTCGTTATTTCTCTAAAATAAATGCACCAACATTTATTTTAGCCAATTTTAAGAATACATGAATTATTAATCCACAAAAATTGTACAAAATCTGTTTGATTTAAGACTAGCCCGGCAGAGGAATAAGTTTCATATTAAGATATTATTTATATTCTCATCTTGTTATAACGTTATATTGATGGTGTGTAAAAATTGCCTTAGTTGCAAGAGCTCTACCTTGGATTTTATAAAGACAATTATTATCTAGAGGACAATTATAATACATAAAATATTGTAAGAATATGTGTGTCATCTATCACCCTAATGAGTATTCAAGGAACTCCTAATAAGAAATAAAGATAAGATTGTCTACAAATTGGTAATTAATTAATAAACACTTGTGACTGTTATCTACAAAATAGATTAGTAAATAATAATCAATTAAGCAATAAAAAACACAAAGACAGTTGTTTGAAATCTAAAGTAAATATTATAAATGCAAAAGGATAAATGGAAGGGTTTTATTACTCAATCATCCCAAAATGGTCAAAGTGGATGATTGTTCGCAGAAGCCTTATACTTACCTAATCATTGATTTTTTTTATGCATGCATCGCAAACAATCTTTACTTTAGAAAGAGTTTAGCTGTAGCAGAATAGCAGTAGAAACAAAAACATAATTGCATAGGGCTAAACAAATAAAAATATATACAAAATTTGAATATTCAAGCAACCTAACTAGATATAGCTACCAGCTAACATAGCTATATAATACTAGGTACACTCATGTAATAGACTTTGTGTAAAAAAGTGTGCAAAAGAAAATTTCTAAACAAATAAATTTTATCTAAGTGAAGTTAATTACTAAAAGGTGATGTGGAAAATGAGAAATGCTTGCAATGTAGGTTAATAATAGTTATAAAAAACTTCATTTTCATGAAAAAGCAAGCATGAAATATATAAATTTCGCACAATGCAAAACATGTAAATAGGAATTAAATGCAATTTACATTAGACAACTATTAACCTTATCCATATTGTCAAGTAAACAATGGTACCATTGATTCCTTAGGGACATTTTATGACATAAATTTAAATTGTTAGTAATGTTGAATTTGTTTAAAACACTTATCATTATAAATAACTTTTACTGATTTTATGTTGGATAACTATTCATTTGAAGGATATTCTAATAATTTCATGGCATTGAAAATGATTGGTAAACATGCATCTTTGAAATAGACGTCATTGCATAAATAAAGCGATCATATGATTATTAAACAACATAAATAATCGGATAAATTTCTAATGATTAGCTCACCTCGGATGCGACGTGATGCCATCCACTGGCAGAATCACTGGAAAAGGAACCACTAGTAATTATAAGACCACTATCTTCGCTTAATGGAGGCGCCTCAGAGTGTGTTGAAAAAGGCGGTGACTCCATTACCCAAATGTTGATTTGGGATACTTAACATGAACAAAAAATGGACGTAAAAATTAGTAATTCTCATAAAAAATGAAGAAAATACATTGCAGTCTCTTTGCTTTACTTTTTATTTTAATAATATCTTAATGTTGGTAGTGTTGGCAGTAAAGTTGACCTCCATGTTATCGACTATCGTAAATAAAACAGTCGATTTGTTGGTAGAGTAAAAATCACTGCATTAAATAGACATTACTATTTTAATGTTTGGCCTTTACAGTTATTATTATATTAATCCACGATGTTTCAAAGTCTTCCAAAATTTTCTTCACCTTTCTCAAGCGCCACATCTTCCGTTTTATCGACTAATAGAGTTAGAGTCTTACCTTATAGAGAGCTAGACCAAGTTAGTGATTAGCACGGAACAGAAAAAACAGGGTGATTAGTATGTTAAGGAGCACAAACTAGTGACAAAAACCCCAATAACCAAGCTAATAGTAAATTAAAAAATTCATGCATGGTCTGTAAGGGGCACATCACACTTTTACAAAATTTACAATTTACACAAAGAGTATAGTAACTAAACTGGGAAATTATTTACATTTACCAGATGATGCCCATCACTTGGCTCTAAAGTCTAATTACTCTAAATCAATTTTACGTCAAACTTAAGTTTGCCTCGACTAGTCTCGTGTTTTGGTGTGTTAACTGTGAACCGTATTGTACATACGGTCATCAGAGTTTATTCTGATGTATTTTTCAAGTAAGCCTTTGTTTACATGAATCTAAAACTATCACAAGAGATTCCAACTTTATCAATCTATTTACCTAAACTTTTTGTATAAAATATCAAAATAATAATATTAATTTAAGTAATTGAAACATTGTATCATAATTATAATTTATCAAGTAGGCCACGTACATAATAACTATTATTCGTTCTTCAATTTAACGCAAAATTATTATTTCATAGGCAGCCGGTTAGCAGTCCGTATTGTTTGTGCATTTACTTCAGCGATACAAGTGTCATTCATATCTTGAAACTAACATTTAGTTTCAATTTGAAATTGCTTCGCTGTCTGTATTTAAGCAATTACGTGTATTTTTCAATTAAACTATAATCACGTATAAGTGTTTGGTGTTTGTTATATGAATTTATATTCGCCAAAAACATATAACAATTGTGTACATTCGAATGGAATCTGGCGTGTTTCTGAACAACATTTTTTGTAATAAAAACACTAGTGGATTGATATTGAGATACATTAAGAAAATAACTGTTATCTAAATGAATAATTCTATGATTTCTGTTATTGTAGATGATAATATTACAGAGATGGCCGACTCCCAAGTGGGCAATATAGTCAATGAAATATTGGTTAGTATTTGTTTTCTATTTGCTATTTAAACCTTGGTAAACTATTTCACAGAATGTTGGAGAAAAGAATTACTTTTATTATTGTTCTCTCTATATAAAATCTTGGTGTAATATGAAAAACACAATAATAAAAGTAATTATTGTAAACTCAATGAAATTCAAATTAATTAAGCTTATAGTAGGTAGGTACCGACATAAGAATGTAATTAGTAAGTACTTACTTACCTACATAAAAATGTATCCCAAAAATGCATAATTTATTTTAGTACTTACAGCGTTTACTAAACCTAATAGTATTTCCATTTACAGCAAGTTGAAGTAGTTGAAGCAGCTTTTAGTTGCTTTCTAGTCCACAAACCAGAACAAGAGAATGAAATGCTAGCGACATATCAGAAGAAGTTGTGCATCATCATGACAACTCTGAGCGTGGAACAACAAGAGTCAGCGTTGCGGCAGTTCTTGACGCCAACTGCTGTGCTCACTAATAGATACAAGATGAAGCAACTACTTACTCTTTTAGAAACTCTGGTCAACACAAACATTATACAAGCTCGGTTAGTAACAATACCAAGTAATACATCAATTACTGCATAGATCATTAACAAATAAACATGGAAAAAATAACTCATTAAACTTATTTGCAGGATGTTATGTGATTGCATTTTAACTAATGAAAAACTTACATATCAGAACGCTGACTTCTGGATAGAAAGTTTTAATTTAATAAGAAGAGTTATTGGAGGTGTTGACTACAAGGGAGTTAGGGAAGTTATGAAGGTCAGTATTTTTTTAAAGGAGGTACTAGTTAATTGGCAAAGGCCCCATGTATATGCTTCTGTAATTTCCAGTGTACATAATATTGCGAATTTTGTTCTAAACATGTATTCGTTTTTAAGGGATGCAGGGAGAAGGCTCACACTCTTCCAGTTAGATTAAATTCAAGTACAATGCCCCAACTGAAAGCATTGTACAATGTTATAGAATATATTTTTGATCGGAATGCTTCACTGTTACCAGCATACTTTATTGTGACTGAAATCCAAAAAGATTATCCTGATAACAACCATTGGCCTCACTGGGTAAGACATGACATGGACATACTTTAACTACCTATATTATAATGCTATTTATGCTTCATTTGATCAAAGTCTTGCTATATTCACTAAAATTGTATTATTGTGTAATTTAATATTTTTTTCTAATTGGATGGATCTTTTTTTAGCAATTAGCGAAACTTTTATCTAGTTTTATAGAGAGTTTTAAACCATGTGCTCAAATGGTTTCAATCATTGGACACTCACAAATGTTGCCAGTCGTTGAATTTTCTGGCTATGCAGATCATCTTATTAACCCTTGGCGTTTAGACCCAACAACTTTGAAGTTTTCACTAAAGGGTAATTTGCCATATGAGGAGGAATTGATGAAACCACAGATAGCTCTGCTGCGTCATGTTTTACAACAGCCTTATTCAAGAGACATGATGTGTTCAATGCTTGGCCTTCAAAAGCAGCATAAACAGCGCTGCATAGCTTTAGAGGATCAATTGGTTGAACTTATGATACTTCCGATGGAAAAGAGTGAACAAGAAACTGATGACGATGACATGTCATCGTCGCATTGGTGCTGGCTACATTTATCATCACAGGTTATATACTTAATTCTCATTGGGTTTGCTTCATTCCCAAACATAGTAATGGGTCTACATAGCAAATTAATTGGTCATGATATGAAGAAAGGTAGAGACCATCTCATGTGGGTGTTACTGCAATTTATATCAGGAAGCATTCAGAGGAATCCATCGTCGAACTTCCTACCAATAATTAAACTTTATGAATTGCTATATCCTGAGAAAGAACCTTTGCCTGTGCCTGATTGTACTAAGGCTCATTGCACACACCAAATGGCCGTGGTATGTATTTGGATGCACTTGTTGAAAAAAGCTGAAACTGAACAGAAGACCATGACGATGCCACAAAATTTAAAAGTACAGTATGAGTATGTAACATTTAATTGTTTTGTAATCTTCTTTTCTTTCATCCCCTATTCAAAAACTAAATACCTAAATATATGTTTAAAGGTTTCTTCAGCACCTGATGACTTCAAACAGTACTCCGACTTTGATGGGTTCAGATTTTCGCATCGCGTTGCTCTGTAACGCATATTCTACGAACCAAGAATACTTCGCGCGACCTATGGGTGTTATAATAGAAACATTATTTGGAAGTCAGAAAGCAATGCCAAATGGGAACCCGGGCACTCCATTGCCTACAGTACCCTTATCCATGTGTATTTTGGATAGTTTAACGTTGCACTGTAAGATGTCACTTATACACTCGATAGTGACGCATGTGGCTAAGCTGGCACAGAACAAGAGTAACATACCGGGGAGTAGCATGATGGCACCAGCATTAGTTGAGACTTACAGCCGGTTACTCGTGTACACTGAAATTGAGTCCATGGGGATAAAGGGTTTTATACGTAAGTTTGATTTATTTGTTTATTGTTACTCAGATTAATTTACTAATAGTATAAAGTCTTAGGCAAAAATCATGGGCCGACCTCTGAGGTATATTCCGCTATCAATAAAATAAATACATACCTAATTGCCGTAGATGTTGCAAAACATACATACAAAATAAAAACATACAGACTAATTGAGAACCTCCACTTTTTGAAGTCTCTTGATAAACTAAGGATAGTATTATAACTACATTACTTATTGAGTATATTTTTCTTCCAGATCAGTTGCTACCTAACGTATTCAAGTCCCATGCTTGGGGTATATTGCACAACTTGTTGGACATGTTTTCGTACCGTATCCATCATGTACAGCCACATTATAGAGTGACGTTACTGTCGAACATTCATTCTTTAGCGGCATACCCACAGGCTAATCAAACACAGTTGCAGCTATGGTAAGTGTGAAATCAATTATGTTTATAATACCTACATAAACTTTATAACCGATTATAAGAGTTCTTGCGTTTTATAATATTTTGAGTTGCCTTTAGTTATGCTTTAATGATACCTTATACTCATTTAAGGAAGGTTTTAAAATGAAATTAAAACAAAGTAATTTACAACTCCATACATATCTCCTTAACCCCAATACAAAGATGAGAAATATGTGGCATGATACAGCTTTGTTTTGTTTGCGAACTGACGTGATATGCCATTCCTAGGTATTATTAAAATTTATAACGACCTGAACACTATGTTTTAAGTTATTGTTGTTCTATTTCAGCTTTGAAAGTACAGCTCTCCGCCTGATAACAAGTTTGGGTAGTTCTGGCGTACAGCTGCAGATGTCTAGAGTGGTATCTGAACCTAAGTCGCTGGTCTCTTCAGAGAGCGAGGAGTTGAACCGCGTGCTCGTGCTCACACTTGCACGTGGCATCTACATGACTGGTGCTGGTAAGATAATGATCTTTAAACATTTTGCACAAGAGATTTATTATATACTTATCTGAGTATTTTGATTATGGTGGTTGGTTTACTGCTAGATGTAATGTAATTCGTAATTAAAGGGGACAACTTTTTCTGGAACTTAATTCGTAAAAATTAATTCTAATTAGCATTATTAACTTCTAGACTTAGAGCCTAGAAATTGCCCTTAATTTTGTAAAATATCTATACCTAATACTGAACATTACATAGGGTATAAAACTTTAACAGGCAGTGACGGCGCAGCAGTTAAGGAGTTGCTCACCACGATAATGACGAACACGCCGCACATGTGGTCCCAGCATACGCTCCAATGCTTCCCACCGATGCTCGTTGAGTTTTTCGCACAGGTACATATGAACAACACATTATTCTGTCTGTTACGCTTTCATTGCTAAACCGATCAGACGACTTTTATTTTTGACAGCTCACAGCTTGCAATGTAATATAATTATGTAAGTGTCTTGGTACTGTTTATATGCTGCGATGAACGCTGTTTAAACTAGTCCTCCTGCTTAGCTGCCTTCTTACCACTTGGTGGTGTCATCTAACATTTATCATCCCGGTGTAAGATTCTGTTACAATATTTAGATATCAAGTAGTCCCAAAATCAACCCCTTAAGCAATATGCCCTACCTATAGCTACTCCACCTTACCGAATAAAAAAAGTTTCAAAAAAATTAACCTCAAAAACCCTTTAGTATTATTTACAGAACCCTGCACCGAAAGAGAACAAACAAGTGCTAAAGAAGTCGGTTGAGGAGGAGTACCGCAAATGGACGTCGATGGCCAACGACAATGATATTATATCGCACTTCTCCGTGCCGGGCACGCCGCTCTTCCTGTGTCTCTTGTGGAAGATGATATTCGAGACGAATAGGATTAATCCTGTCGCTTTTAAGTAAGTAATTGTAATTACATGCTCTAGGTATTCTACCTTCACCATTATTAGAGTACTTATAAAGTATAAACCATTAAGTGCAACAATTTCTCGCTCTTATGAGATTTTAAACCATTATAAGATTTGTAGATGGTATAAACTATGTAAGCATTAGTTTTATTGTTAAATTTTAAATGCAGCTATTAAGACTGCTTTGGTGACACAAGATTAATATCACTTAATTAATATCACACTTACAATGATGCTTCACACGATTGAACTTGGTTTGGTTGAAAAAAAATAATAAAACAGACCCTGCATTTATTTATTAAATATTAAATAGCTATTGTCTGGACTTTAAAAGAGGCAGTGACCCTCGAGTTGCGTAAATTCGATATTTTTTTTCTGGTAGGCTGTTGAAAAATGTGAGTCCCGCGTGCTCAAGAAATATTTTGGTATGGCATGTAAAAGTTGATGTTCATCTTGATGTCGAAATAAATTATTTGATTTCTGTTATAGGATCTTAGAGCGCATCGGTGCCCGCGCACTATCCGCCCATCTCCGTAAGTTCTGCGACTACCTCGTGTTCGAGGTGACGAACCCGGCGGGCGGGCCGCACATCAACAAGTGTGTTGACGCCATCAACGACATCATCTGGAAGTATAATATCGTTACCATCGACCGTCTAGTCTTGTGTTTGGTGAGTCTCAAGATAAATAATTTATATATACAGCTTTAAATAAATGCTGACCGAAGTTGTGTGATCATTCAAGGTGCTACTTCAGATGTGTGGTCTGCATCATAGATCTAGTAAGTCAGTATCATTAATTAATATTAGGTGAATCTAATGTGGTATGATGCATTCTTATTTGATTGGTCACCAGATAATTATGAAAATTTAAATTATATTAATTCGTGCAATCTTTAGGGTCCCTATTCCCATGTGTGTTTTAAAGCAAATAATGTGCGCAATTACAATAATTCTGAAAAAATGTTTTTGTAATATTGTAGTAAGTGATGCTGATTCTCAATTTTTATCTGGTTATAATATCGTGAGATTGATTATGAACTTGATACAGGAACACTCACCGACAATATAAATTTCTATTTTATATGTATAGTATATTTTTATTTAAGGTACTACGCCCTAATCCAGACGGCAATGAAAGCCAAGTGTGCCTTTATATAATTCAGTTACTATTACTAAAAGGATCAGAATTAAGGAATAGAGCACAAGATTTCGTAAAGGAAAACTCTCCAGAGCATTGGAAACAGAACAATTGGTAATGTATCTTTCCTATAATATCACCATTCCATACCACCATTATTATGAGCACTTTTACAGGCCATCTCCATAAGGCGCCTTCCTTTTTGAATATGGGAACCAGAAGCAGAGCAGAAATAACCAAAACCTGCATCAATCAAAATTTTATTTTAGAAAGATACTTACTTTTTTATCTATATTGACCTTGATCTGCCCTACTCCAGGATAAAAACATGTCTATCTTACCAAGTCACTAATAAAACATTAATAAGTGAACATTTTGATCAATTTGTACAATTTAGTAACTTATGCTTTGTAAATTTACAGGTACGACAAACATCTAGCGTTCCATAGGAAATATCCTGAGAAATTCGCTCCTGAAGAGGCTAGCAACGCTTACGGTGGCCCCATACCAGTTTATTTAAGCAACGTCTGCCTTAGATTTATACCAGTTTTGGATATTGTGGTACATAGGCATTTAGAAATACCATCAGTAAGCAAGAACCTGGAACAACTTCTCGAACACCTAGGTTATCTCTACAAATTCCATGGTAAGTTTTCTGAACATAACGAAATTGTGCCTAAAATAATAAATCGCTGGTATATACCCTTCTTAGTTCTTCTTATGAAAACAGCCTTCAAAGGAAGAAACATATCTACCAGTGTTAACTCAGAGGATTTTCTCAAACGGATGGAAGTGACAAATCCAAGTCACTTCACTTATCGATTTGTAGTGTCATTTCACATACACTTAATGTAATTTTAGCTATTTCTATTACCGTTAACGCTAGTAGAAATTCCATTTGACTATAGGGGCAGACACTTTGCCTTGCAGTGAGACTGTTTTAGGCTGGTATTATATACTTGTTCTTACCATCTTTATTTATTTTTGTGGGATGATTCATTCAATTCCCAATACTACTGATTTTAAATTCGACTTTCAGCTTCAGATTGGCATAATAAACTGAAACTGTCCTTTATATAATCAAGAACATAAACAAGTTTAAACAATTTACAGACCGTCCAGTTACATTCTTGTACAACACTCTTCACTACTACGAAACGAAGCTTCGCGACAAGCCACTGCTAAAGAGAAAGCTAGTGAATGCTGTACTAGGATCATTGAAGGAGGTACGACCGGCGGGCTGGGCCACCACCGAGGAGTTCCAGACTTACCTCGGCAAGTCAGATGTCGATGCCACCGGATGGACACCAGACCTCAATTACTATCTTAGTCTGGTCAACAGAATGGTTGACAGTATCCTTTTTGTGACGTCATAGTGTACTATAATTAAGTGGACGATGGATAATTTATCGCTGTAGAGTAATTACTTTTGATTGCCGTGTCCAAGTTAAGCGCGACAGCCAATGAAGCTTTGTAAATAAGGTCAATAGTATATCGGCAACATTGGTTACCGTGCGATTGGGCCACGGACTGTCATTTTATTTGGCAGACAAATTATCCATCATCTGTTCAGCACTTGTGTCATAACTAAACAATTGAAAATGATCCGTCAGCCTTATGCAAGGAAAATAATTATTGCTTTACATTTTACGATGTGGTTTACCTCATTAGCGGTTAACTTAAGTCAAATTTCTATCTATAGCTGGGGAAAAACAAATGAATATATAAGCACAGACTGATGAATAGGTAGTTACTACAAATAGTCGTCAGAGGTTTATCCGAATACAAATAAGGGAAAATTAAAGTGTAGAAATACATTAATTACGGAATGAGGCTGCAAAGATTAATGAAACACTGGGAAAATAAACAACAATATGTATAGTGATATTGTGTGATGTAATATTAAATCCAGCTTACATTATTATAAACGAATATAATTTCTTTAGCATGTGTTACAGCTATGACTGGCATCTCACATTTCCCCAACACAGATTGGCGCTTTAATGAGTACCCTAACCCGTCAGCACACGCCCTCTATGTGACCTGTGTGGAGTTGATGTCATTACCACTAGCTCCCAACCTGGTCGGCAATAGTCTTTTGGACGTCGTCACTCAAGGTTTCGTCGTCATTCCTCCTACAAAAATACAGCTCTGGATCAACGCTATTGGCCTCATAATGGCTGCCTTACCTGACCCCTACTGGACCGTTCTTCACGACCGTATAATGGAGTTAATAACGAATACTGAAATGACGGAGTGGCCATTCCCACACACTCCGTTTCAGCTGTTTAACCTGTCGACGACGAATGATGCTATGCTGGAGAACAAATACAGTCTGACCCTGGCATTGGCTCACGCTGTGTGGTACCACGCTGGGGCAGGACAGATAATGCAAGTGCCGCAGTAAGTGAACTTTTGTGTATCCTTCGCGTAATATGGTATTGTGATTATTATACGGAACATTTACCAAAGGGCTTGCTTGCCTAAGTAGATCTTACATTTTGTAGGAATATCATGCATCATGTTCTTAGGATAGTAATGTTTTCTCGACATGTCTAGGACTAAACTTGTCATTGCTTTGTCACACAATACAATTATCTTCCAGCTTCGTAACTAAACTGTTTATAAATAACTTATGAAGAGGAAATGTGAATGAGCTCCCACATGATTACATGAATTTTTAATGTATTTTCAGATTCGTGAAAGAAAAGTTATCTGTGGAGATCCATACTGAAATCCAAATGCTGTATCTGTGCCACCTGGTCGGGCCATTCTTGCAGCGGTTCAACTCAGACTTGTCGCGGGCTGTAATGGATATAACGATAACTCTGTACGAGCTTCTCGCACACATCGACAAGTCGCAACAACAGCTACAGTACATTGATCCGATATGTGATTTACTGTATCCTTTTAATTAATCAACATAGCTAGAATAGGATTTTAAAATTTATTTTTTGAATGCTATTTCACTAAGGGCCGATTTCTCCAACGCCAGATAATTTTTATTCGAGAGATAAAATTCGTGTTTGACAGATTTTGTATTGAAGACCTGTCGAAAATTTTAAATTATTCCTCTGATAAAATTATCTGGCGTTGGAAAAATCAGCCCTAAGATAACTAAACTTTTTCGCGTAAAAAAAAAATTCTCTCTTTTTTTTTTGGTATATATTTCTATGTCCAGAACAGGAATGCAATACTCTAACCTGATTAATTCAAGGTTTTTATCAAATCACCATTAGTTTATTTTAAATAATCGGTAAGACTATAAATTTTCTTAACATTTTTATCAGCTATCATATAAAATACATGTTCGTCGGTGACACTATGAAGAATGAAGTGGAAAGTGTGATTAGAAAACTGCGGCCAGCTTTACAGATGCGTTTGCGTTTCATCACTCATTTGAACGTGGAACAAATAAATACCGCCTAGCAGAACGACTACTACAGCTATACGCCATCAAGTTCGAGCTCAAGCTCGGAGTAATGGCGATGCTGTAGTAATGATAAAAAAGTATTTATTGACTCTTTAAGTGATAAAACTTTATCTTAAATACCATTTAAGATGTGTCTAGCCAGTTGTTATCGACGGCTCTCGAGTTAAGCTTAAGGGTAATTACATCACAACAACTAATGTTACTATTTAGAGGTAAGTTTCAATATGTAAAGCCAGATATTTTCTTAATGTACTATTTAAAGTTATTACAAAGGAGTTTACTTACTATTTTATAATGAGTAAACATGATAAATGAGAGACAAAATGCTTACATTGCAATAATATTATACTTTTTAATAAATTATTACAGCAAGATATCCATAAAAACACTTAATAAATAAGTTATTTAGTATATTTTTGGGTACTATGAGTTTGCACTGAACAAAAACCACGATATAATTATTATTTACATTGCAGCCTAAATTACTATCAATAAATTAGTTAATGATGTTTGCAACATATCGAAAAGTTTCTGTTAGCACTTTATCAACAACTAATTATTAATAGTTTGGTGCAAACTCACGGTAACAACATTTAAATTTTAAGCGATATAATTAAGAACATTTAATACCACCATTACAAGATCTTAGAATATATTTTGTACATTACAGTAATGCTATTGTTATCATTCCTTACAAACATCGAATATTAAATATGAGCAATTAATGTAAATTGACCATTATCTTTAGGATATTTGACGTTACAATGCCCATTTATTTATTTTAACTTAATTCACAAAACGTTTCTAATTTACATTACGCTTATATTTACAGTGCGACATATATATAATCAGGTCTTCCTTTAATTAATTCTTAATTGTTTGAAATTATGTCCTTATTCGGACTGAACTGTTCTAAGATGGAATCTCAAAAATCAAAGTTACAAATCAAATATTTGACTCAAGATTGTTTGCATAAATTAAAGGTATTGATTTTAGAATTGAATGCATTTAAATAAACTTAAATTATATTTGTAATTTATATGTATTGTGCACCCTAAATTGTATTTCCTCATTGATTTTATAGACTGTTGTTGAAGTTACAGATCCATATATGTTTACAAACTAGTCAGCCACGCGCATTGATGTAAAGATTTTTTTTCTGTTTAAACAGGGCCTTATAATTTGGACCAATTTCTTAGTCACATTAGTGCATAAGTGAAAGGCTTTTAACTTTTTGCTAGCTTAAGTAAGACAAACTGTTAATCAAGAGTGATGAATAAGCAATAGCCGAGAAAACAAATTATTATTTTAAATAAATATTGTATATTTTCTAATCATTTAAAGAACTAGGTAATGTGTATATTGCGAATATTGAATTTTAAAGATGTTCTTAAAATAACATGTTTAAATAAGATAATTGTGATAAACAAATTTTTTTATAAGTAAAACAATTTTGTATTGTTCGAAAAGTATTTATGAAATATGTTTTATATAGTGATGTAACAAATGTTTTGTATTTAGTACTCAATATTATACTTATAAGTACTAATACTAAGGAAACAATTATAGGCTATGTCTAGGTTAATAATATTATGATCAAATTAGTTAATAAAATAACTAATTTAGCTTGCTCCTTCAAACAACATTTGTTAGACATAAGTTATAGCGTTAATGCATGGGCGCAGTTAAGATTTTGGTTTTTAATTAGAGTGATGACTTTCAACATTACATTTTCACAGTCTTTACTAGTAGTATTACATTTTTTATTGTGTATGGGCTGAGTTATATTTAATTTGCTGTAGGTATATAAGTTACATGAGTGAGAGAGGTACATGTTCATTAGTTATATAATATTTAAATCACCATCTGTGGCTGCACCCATGTGATAAAATGTGTTGTGATTCAGTTGTGTATAATAACAGCTATGGTCAAAATATTCATAGTTGGCAAGCTTTTTAATTGATTTTGTTTAATATAAGATGCATATTTCAATGCAATACATTTTAGACTGTGAAGTACACTAACAAAAATCTTAGCACTGTGTAACTCTGTAGTCTATCTCAAGCTTTTTACGGTTTATGTTTTAATGTCTTTACATTTATTAACAGGCTCCATTCAATTGTTTTTATTTTATGTTGTTTTGATTATATAATAATATGTAGGTACATAATAAAATGTATACTTAGGTACACTACGATAAATGCGCTAGCATAGACCAAACATCTTAAAATTTAATGTTATAAGCACTACCCTAAGTGAGGGCGCTTTCCCAGCATGTCGTAACGATTAATTTATCGTTGGACGACTGTCGTCTCTAGCTGTTCCCATTATAACGATTGTTTGTCGTCATAATTTTTTATCGTTTAGCGACTATCGTATCTAGCCGTTCCCATTGGATCACGGCGACTTTATCGTTTGGCTACGATAGAGTTGCCGTCACGATTTACTCGTAACGATTTTTTATCGCTTTACGACTGTCGTGCTAGCCGTTCCCACTGTCATAACAATCTGTCGTCACTGTAAAAAATGTCGTAGACGACAGTAAGTCGTGTCGTTCTATATGTGAACACCTCCATTTAAACATATAAGCCACGACACTTAAAACAACACGATTATCTGTCGCAACGACAAAGTGGGAACGCGCCCTTATGGACATTATACTAGAATTAATTCATTATAAAAGTATACCTAAATTACCTTTACAATTTGTAATAATAGGAAAATGAGGTTTTGAAATGTTGTGATAATCGAGGGTCATGGCACAATAAACTGGTACTGCTCCAACCAGGCAATCAACTTAACATTCAAAAGGCGCCTTACTGCAGCTGTGCCGTGACGGTGCCAGTATAGTGTGCCATAACCCTAAAAGTACCCGATTTCCGAACGATTCGCTTAATGATGACATTCACAACTTTAGAAATTAGATTACAAAGACATAATATATTTATATGAAAACTATGTCAATGGAAGATTGATTATTTTCGTTTATCCTAAATGAGCGAAGTTAACTTAAGATTATTTTATTTATACACACATATATATATTTTATTACCCATTTCAGATAGTTACTCGTAACAATAACGACCAGCTAAAAAAAAATTTTAAAAGGATTTCTAGCCTTTTAAATTTTGATCAATATTTAGCACTCGAAGCAAAAATAGAGAAAGTGGTGCAATCAATTTACTAACTAAAGTTTATATTAAAAAAAACCTGTACTTTTCAGTAAGATTTCAAATTGATTCCACTATTTTCAAAAGATCCGCGATATCCAGCCATTAATCCAGGTATATATTTTATAGCAGATCTGCTTTTCTTGATATCAACAATAATAACCATTCGAAGATTGGGTAGGTATATTATTATATTATGTCAAGCAAATGAACGTAATTTTGCATAATTTTATATAGGTATAAGGTTTTCATATTTCTATCGATCAAAAATAAATATTTTAAATGTATATATGGTTTTTTATTTATCACTTACATTAATTTTCTTTTCGTCACGTCTAGAGTTCGCTATTGATATTTTATTTTTGACGAAATTATCCTTGTTAACGTTGATATAACGTTAACGTTGGTATTCACTGATTACCTAGGTAAGAAATTTAAATCCAACCACTCGATAAAATAACGCAATTAAATTACCCTCAAAAGTCAGTAATCATCATCATCGTCTCAATAATCATCTGAATCAGAGTGAATCCTTATAGTTCAGTCAATAAATCACCCAAAAGGGGTTGTAGAGTGCGTGAGCAAGGCCCTAAGCAATTACTTCAGAAAATTGTTCAGGGTGCTTAGAGAGTTAACATACTAAAAGTCCCGACATCTAGGGGGTGAGGCGGAGTGGGGGGAGGGGGTTGAAGTTCCCATTTTTCAGTTTTTTGCTTATATCTTTTAAACGGTGCGTCATGGAGATAAGAAGTCTTCTACGCAATGAAAGCTTATAAAATTATGTACAACTTTTATCTTATACTTACACTTTTTCACATTCCTACCGATTTTCGAACTACACGTTCCGGAAAAGTGAAAATTGAAAAAAAAACTACTTGAATTGAACACTACCTTTTGTATACTACTTCCTTCACGTTATTTGGGGATAAAAAGTATCTTATATCTTAAATCTACTCCTACTATATCAATTTACTAAATTTTATCCAGATCTGTACAGCCGTTGGGATATCAAAACTTTTATCTACACTTGTCTTATACACTTTTTCCAAATTTTGTGATGTGGCAAGCATTACCGAATGTTAAATATGAGCTAGTATATAAATTAGGTATTTTATTGACAACATAAGCTGGGAGTACCTCCAAGCGGTGAAGGCGGTAACAGTTTGAGATCTCGTTTTCTACCAGTGGTAATGGAGCAGAAGCGGGTCGTCACTTTTCATTCCATATTTCCTGTCGTAGAAAACGAGATCTCACTGGCTAAAACTCCCATAATCAACCATGCCTTGGGGTTATGTTATTGTTGTCGTTTATGATTCAACCTCTTTGGCATGGTAGCCTACCCGGTAACGCAGGGGAGCAGCCAGAAAAGTTCTTTGCTTTGTAATCGTCATTAGTTACGCAATTGGATTATCCATTTTAACTGAATGTACTATTCTTCTTCTGCTCAAAAGCGTTCTGGTTTCTTCTTTTACATTATGTGCGCATAATAAACAATTAGTCATGAAGTCGAATTGGGGAGCTGAAGACCTGAGCTGAGACGGGCCTGCCTCTTCTTGACATGTAGATGCAACACTTACATATTTTTAATTGTATCGGCTCGTGTGTAGTTTTTACGACAATTAGTGTGAATTAAAACGGATGTCAAGGCCCGGAAAATTTGGTGCTTATCATCGTTCCGATCTTTACTAGCTTTGATAAGGCCGAGTATTCCTTTTTGTTTCTTTAACGATGCCTTTAACGATGTCCTTATCACACACAGGACACTTATTATTATTAGCACTCATGATGGATAATCCAATTGCGTAACTAATGACGATTACAAAGCAAAGAACTGTTCTGGCTGCTCCCCTGCGTTACCGGGTAGGCTACTATGCCAAAGAGGTTGAATCATAAACGACAACAATAACATAACCCCAAGGCATGGATGATTATGGGAGTTTTAGCCAGTGAGATCTCGTTTTCTACGACAGGAAATATGGAATGAAAAGTTACGACCCGCTTCTGCTCCATTACTACTGGTAGAAAACGAGATCTCAAACTGTTACCGCCTTCACCGCTTGGAGGTACTCCCAGCTTATGTTGTCAATAAAATACCTAATTTATATACTAGCTCATATTTAACATTCGGTAATGCTTGCCACATCACAAAATTTGGAAAAAGTGTATAAGACAAGTGTAGATAAAAGTTTTGATATCCCAACGGCTGTACAGATCTGGATAAAATTTAGTAAATTGATATAGTAGGAGTAGATTTAAGATATAAGATACTTTTTATCCCCAAATAACGTGAAGGAAGTAGTATACAAAAGGTAGTGTTCAATTCAAGTAGTTTTTTTTTCAATTTTCACTTTTCCGGAACGTGTAGTTCGAAAATAGGTAGGAATGTGAAAAAGTGTAAGTATAAGATAAAAGTTGTACATAATTTTATAAGCTTTCATTGCGTAGAAGACTTCTTATCTCCATGACGCACCGTTTAAAAGATATAAGCAAAAAACTGAAAAATGGGAACTTCAACCCCCTCCCCCCACTCCGCCTCACCCCCTAGATGTCGGGACTTTTAGTATGTTAACTCTCTAAGCACCCTGAACAATTTTCTGAAGTAATTGCTTAGGGCCTACCTAACTCACGCACTCTACAATGTCTTTGTTGGATGGACTATTAGTGAATAATCCATTTTGCTTCATGCTTGTTCTAGCTTGTTCTATATTTAAATAATTAATGCTGTGACGCTGTGACATTTTCATGTTCCTGTTAATTTTTCGGTAAACTTAAAGCGGGAGAAAGATTTACAAAAAGATTCAGAAAATGAATAATTATACTTTTGAAGTTTGGGTATTTGCATTTAAAAGTTAAATTTGAAAAGCATCAATTAAACTGTACGTAAGTGAAAGTTGGCAGCAGTTGAATTTGAATTGACGCGCGCTGTCTTGTTTCGAAAATCGAAGCCCGCTCTGCTTTGTTTCGGGACTAGCAATGTAACATTAATAAATGTCAAACTTAAATAAATCTTTTATAGATTTATTTAAGTTTGACATTACAAAGTATATAATAAACAGCCTTCAATTATAATACATTTTACATATTCAGAAAAAAGTTTTGTAATTTGTCGTAACATGTATTTTATTTACAATTTATTGGCAACACTGCTGGGACCCTGCCCAGCGCCCCGGCCGGCACGGCACGCGGGCCGCGGCGCCTGGCCTGGGGCCCGATGCCGCTATTTTATTTAAGTCAGTGAGTGGTGGGTTAATAAACGTTCCAGTTTACTTGTTATTGTGCCTAATTTTCGTATTCAGATAATTTTAGTTCAATGACAAATGTACACCTGCTTGCCACTGTTGTCATTGTGGGATTGCAAGTGAACGTTTCGTATCTGAATACGAAAATAAGCAACAATAACAAGTACACTGAAACGTTTTTTAACCCGCCACTCACTGACTTAAAATAGCGGCGTCGGGCCCCTGGCCCGTTTGCGCAGCTCGTCCGTAGCCCCTCTAGCCCCGCAAACCGCCGCACACCCGTCGGCGTCGCAGTCAGTCAGCCAGACGACGTACCACGGGAAGCGTGTCGCACGTTAACGCCGCAGTGAATAGACTTAAATCTCAATTTTGTGAATTACAGTGCGTGTATTAATTGTCTGGACACTTGTTTTTACACATATTCTTCACCATGGCTACTGAAGTAATTAATAATGTTCCCGAGAACACGGAAAAGGAAAAGGTACCAGCAGAGGACGCGCCGGTAGACAATGGACAAACCAAAGAAGAGCCGCCGGCTGAAAAGGTTGAAGAGAAAGTAGAGGAGAAGAAGGTAGAACCTGCTCCACCCAAGGTTACAGTACACAAGGCCAATTTTGAAAAAGACGTCGTTTACTTGTATCAGTTCTCGCGCACTCCTTTGTTACCCTCAACTTCACCATACTGCTTGAAAGTTGAAACATGGCTTCGTTTAGCCGGCATCAAATATGAGGTAAGTTCTAGTTTATACTACATGTCTCTTTTAGATTATAGTTCTGCTTGCGTGTATTATATTTTTTTTAGTTATTTATTTTAAACACCACTTTTAAATAAATGAGCCGCTACGCGTTGGTACCCAATTAATTATTGTTTATCTGTTGTGAATGCACGTACATACATACATTTACATTACTGCATAATTATTATGAAATCTCTTCGGAGTAATAGACTGATCTGAGTATTCTGAATGTTTGAAACAGCGAATTTTGCTTAGCGAAAGATTAAGTACCTACCTACCTAACATTTTAACCTAAAGTAGGTAGGTACTCCAAAGCACTATTCATTCAGTTTACAAGACCTCTAAAAGCATACATTTGGTAGTTATAATAGGTGTCCTTTTTATTTATTATTTTACTTTCCGGTCTTAGAAGAAGCATGCGCTTGAAAGATAATGTATAAAATCTAACCATGTACTATTCCATAAGTAACACATGATTTTTCTTACATAAACTGTCTCACAAACAAAGCCTTTGAGATAAATCCTGCAACTTCGTTGTAATACTTTTTAAAGTAATTTATAAAAAAGTAAATAAGCCTCACCCTTTAAAAGGTTAACAAAGGTAAGGTAGGTATATGAGAACATCGAAAACATGGTGTGCATATTAATGTTATCCCAAATTGTCGATATCGATCGCGTCCTGTCCTGTCTACGCGACGCGCAGGTAGGTAGGTACAATACCGGGCTACACAAAGCGCGCGCGACTGCACTTCTGCGCAACGATCGGACGGTCGGACCCCACCCTAGACTAGCATCGTTTCATCAAAATATTAATTATTTTTAATAACTAGTATGTACAAACATCGAAATATAGTACTTATATTATTGTAATAAAAAAATAATTTATTCAAAATTACTTTCTCATGCACGATATTTAATGTAAGTCTTTCATTGAATGAAAACTCTCGTAGATGTCGAACACAATATCTAGAAAACATTTTTTTTTTTAAATATTTTTATGAGCACATCGAACTACGACGTTAATGAGCTTCAATTATCCCATGTTCGCTCCAAAACGACAGTTTATTGTAAAAAATACTTTATATTTTTTTCAGGTCTAGGTATAATAATTAATTATAATTGGTGTAATTGACAGTAAAACCATAAACGCAATAAAAAGAGTTCACCTTAAATAAATGAATTGTTTTCGTACGCTTAATTAAGGAAATCGTACTTATTTATTTAGACCTGTTTAGAGATCAATGATATTAATTGATGCCTAAAGAGGTCTAAATAATTAAGTACGATTTCCTTAAATAAGCGTACGAAAACAATTGATTTATTTAAGGTGAAGTCTTTTTATTGCGTTTATGGTTTTACATCAGTTAACATCATTGATGTCTCAATAGTACGACTTTAAAGATTTCAATTATCTAATACTACTAGAATACATTACGATAATTATGATGAATAATATTGACATTCCTCTAATTAGCGAGATAACAGAAAGAAGAGCATATGATCCATCCAAATATAATAGAATACCAAAGCTTTATGCTTTAACTAATTATATCTATAAAAAATATTTGTTTAGATTAGTCATCCAACACTATTTTTACCGTATTGAAAGACAATAGCAAAGTAGATACCTGCTTTAAGATTTAGTTCAAGCTTCTATGGGATCGGTCACGCACAATACAGAAGTTATTACCAGGAAAAATACCACGAAACCAAATGTTCCATCTTTTAGTTAATTTAATGGTATTATTATTTTCTTGACTGTACCGATAGCCGAGTGCTGTAAGTCACCACGCCTAATATTAGTTTATCGTTGTGCGCGACTGCGGGTTCGATTCCCGCATAAGACAACAAGCATCTTTGATCTAAAATAGCTGGGTCCAGGCCTCTGTGTTCCTCAGTTGAATATTTGTGAAACACTTAGCGAATATGCATTAGGATTGCTAACCATTTTTATCAGAATATTTCTGTTTCTTGTTTTATGGCACAGCAACATACACTTATAAATAACATGCAATAACTTTTCGTCATCCTGTGGCCCACTAACACTTTGAAACGTTGCCCCACAAAAAGTAACTGAGGCGTTACCTTGAAGGAATCAATGAATAGAGCAAAGAAAGATGGACAATGTAATAAGTTTTGTTATACCGTGGGAGGAAAAAAACAAATAATACATTTTCCTACCGCAATGCCTAAGGGAAATAGCCAGCCATGAATAAAGAGGAAAGATACATAATTAATTAGTAATAATTCTCGCAAATATACAAGTCAAAATTTGTTAAAGTTTAGAGAAGATTGCTGGCAAAAACAATGTTGTATTTATACTGGCCGAAACATTAAGTTAGAAAATACATTATAATGATGGGTACACATGTAGACAGAAGCGTCCATGTGTTGCGCGGGTTCGTTAACTAGAGTGAGGGAGAGTGTAGGACGTGCGGTATCCGCCCGCGGCCATTGCCCTTTAGTAATAACCTTGTTCATACATACCTACAGCGGGACAATCAAACTAAAAATACTTGTCAACTATGTCACATCATAACACTCTTTTGTTTGGCTATTAACTGCATTTTTAGCAGAAATTAATTAATCTGACTTTAAAAACGCCTCTAAGTTATATCCTTTACCAGATCTTTTATTAGTGGCCCTTGAATTTTTATTTTAACATCAACTGATTCAACTAACCAACATTAAAAAGAGCTTAAATACAGACGATGCCTTCCTCGAAAGCACTTCTAAACTCGTTATCAACCTAATAGATGAAATACATGCTTCATTGCTTCTAAATATAGAACACAAATCTTAGAATATACTTACTTCAAAAACCATTATGTGCGGTCTGAATACCATATTACCGTGTCGTTAATGCTCTAAGGACCAATATAATACTTTCTCGCAAAGATACGTATTGAACGTACTTAGTTCACACTAGATAAAGTGAGAATAAGATATGTTGATAAGTCGAATTGTGGCTCGTTTATGAGCACTACGATGCACGGTCGACGACCTCAAGCTTCGATAGGCGGCAATTTAATAAACAGATGATCTCGTCATAGAGGCGATATGTGTTATTAGAGAACTTATTTGTCGCTTAAATATCTCATAGCATTAATGAATATAAAACTTTCTTTGTGATCATGAACTTAAATTAAACAGTCTGAACACTAACTAATAGGAAGTCATAGAATGCACTCAAGTTAACTGCGGTTAAAATAGAAAAAGTTTAATTTTAAAGTTTCTCTTCTCTATTTATTATTTACGGTTGACAAGTTTAATCACATTACCCACAACATATTCCCGCACTACATCAGAGCCACACGAGCTTTTCCCGCGTCGCATTATACAAAATAACTTTATGGGGTAACGTTAGTAGGCTTAGGTCGTTGCTAAGCTTAGCTTTCGTTAAACCAACTGCGTAAGAACAAATGTGTATTTAATACACACGCAGTTACTGTCTCTAATAACTCTACGCACGCATATATTCTTTGGCTAACATCCTTCGGTCTTATCTCTTCATCTTCTTTATAATTTGATAGACATTCGGTATCAAACACCCAAGAATTGATTACGTTTATAAGCAAGATAACTGTTTTTAATAAACTTTGAAGCTTTTAAATATTTTATAAAACACCTAGTACCGTCGACATACTTTCTTCAGTCACGAAGAAAGTTTTGAAGCGAGCGTTAGAAATCTAGTCAGAAACCTAGATAGATATTACATCTAGGGTTGCTGTCCACAATAAACTTGCTTTTATAAAGAATCTCATATTATAAAGAACATAATGCAGGCACGTGGCGATTATTTAACTAGTTATCTTTCACCATTTTGATTTTGTAGAGTTTTTGTTACATAGTCTAAGTGAAACAAGAACTAAAGCACACCTGTGCTTCTGTTGCAAAAAATTCCAAGCTATACGACCAATATCATATATGCAATGATTTAAAAGAAATACGATACTTTGCATATAAAATAATCTGCTTACCAATTATCTATCAAGCAGGTGGAACTTGATACAAAAATATATATTTGATTAAGTTAGGTACTCCTTATTTTATTACTTTATTCTTTGTCGCACACAACACAAGCTATTTTCTTTTAATATAAAATATATCCTTGGAACTTAATACTATTGCCTTCCAAAGCAAAACATTCATATTAGGTTTGGCATGTGCTGTTATTTTATTTAATCAAAACTTTACATTATTAGTATATGATATCTACAATATTTTTTTATTGAGTCTGTTATCTTCAAGCTTGATAAAAAAGATACAATGTTGCTCAAAGAGTTGTATGTATATGTAATCGATTTCGCTTGGTGTGTGAGCGCATCGGCAACAATGCGTTTATTATTCCAACTGAGAGTCGTGTTTCGTGCGACGTATTTGGTGGTGGAATGCGGGTCGGCCGCGCGCCAGCCCTCCAAGCTACATTTGTACGACGGAAGTGCTGGGTGCGTTGCTTAATGCTACTTTGCAAAGCCATTAATTCGTATTCGGCTCAGATAGCTCTCTATATTAATAACTAGCACCTGCACCGTTACAGTATGACCTTCATTAATAGTATTATCGCAACATAGTCTCAGTAAGGAATGCAACTGTATAGTTGCATAGTGACCTAATTATTGAATATTGTCATGTCACCCATAATAATTAAGGCGATCGTTAATGTTTAAACAATACATAATTATGATTCCTCTTTCAACCAACTCGTAATTAACTTAGTCCAAAATAAAGTGGCTTTCGAATTAGGTTTTGTATGTTGGTCATTTTATGATGACTAATATTTTTATTTCGCTGGAATAACGCACATTGGTAATACATGTATGTTGCAATGTGATCGAGAAACCGCAGCAGCGAGTTGGCCACTGAGCTATGAAATCGTGCGGCCACGGTATGTCGGCTGCACTTTCTCAAGTTCCGGGCAACACTACTTGAGAATAGAAGGCAATAGTTTCATTGTATATCTACTTATTAAAATTTCATAAACATAGTAACATAAACATTAGTTCTTGGCAATAATTGGCTTCACTATTGCTAATTAAAAATAGCTACATGCAGAAGGAGGTTACCATTAAAATTAAATATCCTGTTTGTCTTTGAATTACTCAACATTGAATGATGGGACGTAATATAATATTAATTTAATAAACGGTGAAGTAATGCTGTAGCAAAATAGTTACTCATATTTATAAAGAGAGTGCTTGCGTGTATAAATATTATTATGTAGGTATAGTGTCAAGTGTGTAATTACAACAACATGATTTATCGTTTTAACCTGAAGACATCGTCATTCTTTCCTAAGTTTTAACTATTGGAATTTTTCATGTTTTGGTAATACCGAAAACGAATTGGCTTTGCTTTTAACTATCGCATTTTATTATGGCCTATTATGGGTTACTTGTGCTACTGAGTTACAAAAAATATATACGCGTCAAATTGAGAACCTCCTCCGTTTTCGTCGGTTAAAAATAGGTCGCATTTATTGGAAATTAACTACTCAACTAAGTATTTACAATTGTAAATGTAAGTGAACATTTTTAACCGACTTTAAAAAAAAGGAGGTGCTCAATTCGGATGTTTGTATTTTTTTTTTATGTTTGTTCGCTCATAACTCCGTTGCTTTCCAACCGATTTGAAATATTTTTTCTTTGTTGTAAAGGGTATACTTCCCAAATGGTCCCATAGTCACCAAGTCGGGATCTGATGATGGAATCTTGGCGAAATCAAAAAATTGTTAAATAGTATTAAAGGTTAATCGTAGTTTAGGTTTGGTTTATTAATATAGGTAGGTTATAGTATTATTTTTAACTTTTTAGTACTTTTATCGATTTTTGAAGTCGGTTTATTTTTTGCAAAAATATTTTTTTGAGTTGTAAATAAGTAAATGAATATAATGGGCTGGGAAAAAGAGCTTATTTCATGCGTCGGTGGTGTACCTACCACAGACACGAAATAATCTAGTTATGCAGCTAGTTATGTATATTGAGAAGTGTCACCAGAGTCGTTTTCGAAGGTAATCAAGTTGAGATATTCTAGTCGTTAACAGACATCTTAAGTTGAATATTGTATAGATTTAAGTATATCCGATTTTGGTAGCATTCCGAAGTAATGCACTGTGTACAATTGCTTGATAAAAGTAATTGTAAATGGACATTAGTATTCAACAAATCTGGGCCCTATTAGGTACTCTTCATAAAAACAAATAGAACATGTTGACTGCTTTTTGCCTAATTATGATTCCACAAAATGTAATGGGTAAAATCAGTACTAGATGCAAAATAATTGACATATTGGTCTATTAAAATAATTAATAACCGACCTGTAATTATACAAGTCAGGTTTACCTACTTTCCTTTTGAGCCCTAAAAAGTCCTGCCTAAACATCAGTTACGTACGTGTATTGGTTTCATATGCTAATTTTAGTGTAGAATTAAACACGGTTATTAGTTGCATCGCCTAAGAATATCCAGTAACTAAGTATGTAGGTACATCAATCAATAAACTGAAGACTGAAATAGCAGCACAATGGCTGGATCGTTCTCCGAACCCTACTGTTTAAGTAACGGTAACACATTGTGTGATGTTGCCTTGTTTACACTTAACACACGATACTTAACAGTAACGTACATTGTTAAAATTAGCTGCAATTCAATGAATGTTATTTCCTCCATCTTGGTATTCCACATATTTAGTGAATACATGTTAAACATCAGACAACAAAGCATTGCGTATCTATGAAGTTGAGAGCTATCGCAGAGTGACCACCTCTGATCCTGGTATACATTGTATATAACTTTCAAACTATACCAGTTACAGATAAAGCAGTCCTCTTTATGTTCTTTGCGTAAGCAACTTACGATGTTGATATTGTATTTTATTACTTTTTGATATAATAATTGAATTTACTCGTAAATTATTAAATTATGATTATGGTGATTAGTGTTAGTAAAGCTACGGATATGAATTTGTTGCTCGGTTTCCTTAGCTCAAGTACCTAGTAAATATTATGTAATAATAATTGAAAATAAATAATTTAAAGCTTCTGTATCTCACATTGGTTATGTGACTTGTAGTTATTGTGAATTAAGTGTTATATTTTTACATAACATTAGTAGTTTCGTCTTCAAGACTAGTATTAGTCAATTGTTATGACTTATCTACTTTTCATGCAGGTAAGACAAAAAGTGCAAGTCTTTATGAATGATATCTTATTTTAATTTTACAATGACTACTGAGTACAATACAAAGTTGAAACGGAGACGTTCTCACAAACACATTACATTAGTTTATTAACGGCTAATGTTAATCATGTGTTCTTCTAATTCGAGACATGATAGTGAAATGGTATAGCATGTCATTATTAAATGAGCTCGCGCCTAGACGCGGGGGTCGGCAACCGCGAGGGCTTCGACCTGAATCGTAGGAGCGCCTGCGCGACCCCGCCCGGCAAGCGCGGCGAGCCGGCCGGCCATCGACCAACCCCGAGCCCCGCACCCCGGCGCGGCGGCAAGCGGCGGCGCCCGGGGTGTGTCGCCCGAACCGACTGCGCCCTTATTTATACTCCCTTATCACAACGCTAACATGCTAACACACCAAATAAAATATTACGTCACTATGTTGGACTAAAGCTCGCATGGAAAAATATGTTTTGATGTTCCGATTGATTTACACTGTGTTATTGATTTTTGTAATAAAATAAAAATACACATATAGGGGTACAATCCAAGGATTAGCTGTACAAATTTTTACCTTAATAACGCAATACTTAACTAAATCTTATGTAGGTACACCTCTGTACATTTATAGGTTCTAAAGGGCTATAAATTTTGTTCTTGTTAAGTTAAAATTAATTACTAATAATAACGTTACACAATTATAATTATGCTTTGATTTATTTAATCAAATCTGAATATAATTAATTAAATTAACATCCTCGTGCGTATGAAATGTATAAAAGCCTTAGATATTTCAAGTACATATTATTGCCTCGTGAATCGTAATTTATTATCTTCTTTGTGTATTCTTGGCAGTTGCGACTACAATATATGTATTGGATATGGGCTCAATAAAATATATAAATGATAGTGCCTACAACGGGTGCACATTGTCATAAATAATTTATAATTGTTAACGACAAGTACCTATCATCAGTCATACTGTGTCATACAGGGCTCTATAGTATTTATATTATTACTTTAACAGTCGTGGTTTATTCGTGAAGTATGCGATAGTGTATTAAGTATAACGATGTATGCATGGCGTGATTGATAATTGTGGCCGGGGTTGAAGCTCCACGAGAGACGCGCCGGGCGGGGCGGGTTTGCCGGCCGCTGAACTTCGCTAGCCAAAATCAATACAGCTGCTATCCCCGCTCGGCGAGCTTGCGCTCGTCTGGAGCCCGTTGCCATGGTTACCGTTCCAGATAAACCAAAGCGCCGGGACCCCGCCGCCCGCGCCCGCGCCCTCGCCGCGTCGCCACGCGTTGCCTCCCGGGTCCCCCCCGCGCATGTCGCCCCGCGTGCCACGCTCCGTTGCCGCGGCCGGGCCCGGCCCAATCCCTTATGTACTTTCTATTGACAATAATTATTCGGCTGCTATTTTTCTTTACCACAAAGATTAGACAGACAACCTGTTGTTGCCACGTGGACGGTTTTCAACAGAGTTTGTTGCAAACTTGTTTCTGATTGAATAAAATAAAACTGAGTTCCATATTTTGTTTATTGAGTAGGTACTTAAAAAGGTTTATAAATCTCTTTCGATAGTATTGGGACCAGCAATCTTCAGAATATAGTAGACTTGTTTAATAAATAAAACACACCTGTAACTAATTTAAAGTTATTAGGCATAAAACTATCATAATTTTTATACTGATCTTACAATTAAACTAAAGTTCCTTACGTTTGGAGCCTAGAGTTATTACGACAAAAAATATATGAATGGCTTACACTGCCACAATGTCCTGCGTGTTTATTTGGCCATCTTTTTTATACACAGAAACGAAAACATGGGGCTGTAATCTCTAGGCCTGCCTTAAATGTAACAAAGATACCCACGTTTGCCTATTGCGGATTGTTGAATTAAACCTAAGAACTTGTTTATAAAACGACTACTTGGTGGACTAAGTACTTGTTATGCAGATAATCATTGCACGTGTTTAGAATACATGTGTCAGGCGCACATTGCATTATTTTAATTACCAATTCGTAACAAGAACATGTAATCATTGTCATGGTCTGTATTGTGAGTGTTCTCATGATGCAGTTATGCATTGTATTCTTTGGCTTGAACGCAAAATTCCACTTTAAACTGATCACATATTATCAATAATAATTGAGCATTTGACTAAAACATTTTTTTATACTCATATTTTTTAAACCAGTGTAGATAAATCAAACAAGCAGGCAAAAACGATAGGAATGCGCCGTTAAATAATTATTAAAGTCTCGCTTTGGCCACCTTCAGGCTCTAATTTGAGACCATCTCTAACATACCATAAAATTAAGAAGTGCTTTTAATTAAGCCTGCAAGATTTGACCCAACCAAACAAAAATGCAGCTGGCGACATTTACAACAGAAGCGAAATTAACCTTAATTTTGTATATCTATCGTATGTAAGGTATTTTGTATGTTATCATCTTTTTAATTATAGTATTTATTGTTTTACAGAACGTGGACCATAAAGCGAAGTTCCGTTCCAAGAAGGGCCAGTTACCTTTCGTTGAGCTCAACGGCGAGGAGATCGCTGACAGTTCCTTTATTATAAAGGAACTCTCCGAGAAATACAATAAAGACCTTGATGCAGGTAAGCACTTAGAAATAATTAGCTTTCTATTTATGGAAGTATACTCTTAGTAATCGCCTCGCACTTTGTTTTACTACGAAATCCATGAGGTGTCTAAACAGCTATTTTAGATGGTTTTAAGTTTTTTAATGTGTGGTCACAGTCTTTCACAGTTAGCAGAAAAAAATACTATGACTTTTTTTGCGTCGTCAAGCTGCAAGTCATTAGTTAAGCTCGTTCATTTATTAAAGCTTTGATAGATTATACAGGGTATTTGGTAGGGAGACCGACAAAAAAAGACGGTGAATTGGGGGGGGGGACGGGGACCGATTTGTTATTCCGTGCAATCCCGAACACGAACAAAAAAGTTTAAAGAAACAAATTCGTCAAATTTTATAAAATCCTATATCTTGGGAAATGTCATATAGGAAGTCAAATCGTTAATAATTATCATTTTTACATACAAACAAAATTTATTATTATTTTAACAGATTGCTAAAAAAGATCTAATTAAATCAGGTCATAACAACCTTAGATACACGACATTAGACAGGTAAATAGTTCATGGGCGGGATGATAATTGTGTCACCTGCCGGGGGTTTCTAGGAAATCCGGGCGAGCTAGCCGAGTCCTATGTCCTAGATAGTTCTGGGACGTCGCGCATGTGCATCTCAGCTAGACCGGGGCTCAAACGACCTATTTTCATCATTCAGCTCTGACGCCCGAGCAGCGCGTCGTCTCTCACGCGATGATCTCCATGATTGAGAACCACCTCTCGTGGGTGATGCTGTGGTGGCGCGCCAAGTATCCCGACAGTGTCATCAAGGGATACCAGGTCAACCTGCAAAACGCGCTCAACACCCGTCTGCCTAACCCAATTCTCAACTTCTGCTACAAGCTGACAGCCGCCCGCAAGGTAAGCACCAATTGATAATTATACTAGCTATGGATAGTAAAAATACTTTCTAATTATTGGGATTCTAGTAGACATAGATCCCATTAGAAAGCTACGAACTCACTACTTTCAGCTAAGACCGAACCGACTAGGGATGTAACGAATAATATATGCGTGTTTTGATCTAGGTTTCGGTTACGGTAGCGTATATAAAAGTATTTCGGAATACCCAATAGTTTCAATAACATTTAATTTTTCTATTTTGCAATGCAAATAGATGCATTGTAAATTATTATTAAATTAATTATTAATTAATTATTATTATTAACCAATTATTATAGAATAATGAGTTAATTGGCTGCATAACATTCCTGCTCTTAAAATATATAGTCGAGTTTAAGTTATAGCTACGTTCATAAAGTCGTTTTCTAGCTTCCCTCTTGAACGAATACCATTGTGTTAACAGCTATTATTAATTAGTCCTATTAAGATCGCGTTGGCATACTGGGTCATTAAAAGTTCTGTACCCTTGTTACAAGAATGATGTAATGATGCGATGAATAGTGAATGAAGTTAAGTGTCTTTATTAATTATGTTTGTATTTCCAGGGTATGAAGAAAGCTAAGGCTCACGGTATTGGTGTGCATTCCCAAGACGAAATAGTTGAGCTTGGAAAGAAAGACCTTCGCGTGCTTTCCGACCTGCTTTCCGATAGGCCTTTCTTCTTCGGAGATGAGCCAACTCTTGTAAGTATTTTTTTTTCATTAAACATTTTAATAACTCATCACCTTTTTGTGACTTGTGTAATGATATTATGAAGCAATTATTTAAATAAACATAAGCATATATGTCCTGATCTGTAAATTTTTCACTGCTCGGCAGAAGCCATTTCCCATAAACACAAGGAACAGGCAGTGACCTCTACGTTTTCTCCTTCGCGTGTTAGCGAGTTATTCGATGAAACAATGTTAATATTTTATAAGTCCGTGAGACCTCACACCTGTTCAGAATTAATAAGGCCAATTATATCGATTTTAGCTGGACGTGGTTGCGTTCGCCAACCTCGCACAAGTCCACTTCATCGACAAGGAAGTGGCTCACCCGCTGCGAGACGGTATGAACGAGTCGTTCCCGAACTTGGTGGGGCTCGTGTCGCGCATCAAGGAGCGCGCCTTCAACGACTGGGACGACATCTGCTCCTCGCTCGACCTGAACGCGCATCTGCCGAAGCCCGTCAAGGAGGTCAAGGAGACCAAGGAGGGAACTGGCCCGGCTGAGAAGCAACCTCTCCCAGACGAACCGGAGAAGGGAAAGGTACTAACACTTTTATAACGACGTGGAGTTGGTACTTAATGGTATTTGAATATTTAGAACCGTGACTAACTTGAATTGTACTTTTACAGGGCGATGAAAAGGAGAAGGAGTTGGAGAAGGAAGCCGACGAGAAAGGGAAGGACAAAGATAACGAAAAAGAAAAGGAAAAGTAAACGATTACGTTATATGGCGCTGATTTAATTACCGTAATTTTACAAGTTGGCTATATACTCTTAAGAGTCAGACTCGTCAGAGATTCTGTAAATTATAAACGTGTAAATCCATTTGTCTTTCCCGTTACTTTCATTTGTGGATGCCTGTGCGTCTATTACAGTAATTGTATTTTTCTGTTACCTTTTTATTATAATAATTAATTATATTACATATTAGAAATTTTGCTCGATGTTGTGTACCTATATCATAATTTTATCTCAGGGAGAGAAATAATTTCTATAATATGCGTAATTTTCAATGCTATTTGTGTTTCTAATATAATATGAATTTGTGAATTTAATAAACATACTATAAGTATCCCAAATAAGGGTTTTACAGGATTAGGCAAACTTTTTTCCAAATGACTAATATAGTATACATGTATTATGTAATAAATTCATGGTAGTCACTTGCATCGCGTCAATGTATTCGTATGGAACTGGAGTAAGTCTCGATTATGAAGAAATTGTCGTGTTCTTGTAGTTATGGAATGGATTGAAGAGAATGTACAGTGCCAAGTCAGGTATTACTGGACCTTTGGGAACCTCCGAGCGCGCGTCTCAGTAACTTATCATTATAACTACAGCCGTCAGTTTGTGCTAGCAACTCTATTGTTTGTTACCCTCACTAAATACTAACCGTAATAATTTGACAGGGTCTTTGAACAGGGCTATGAATTATATATTTGAATAATAATCTTCATCTCAAACAGAGACCCATTTTTTTTTTTTATGAAACGTCATATATTTTTATAAGTATTTCACTAATCTCAATTTTTCATTATCTTCATTAATATTTAGGCGCTAACGGCGTTTAAAGTTTTAATTTAATCTACTTTATAAGTCTAGAATAATTGATACCAAAAATTGGCTGATTTGAAAGAATGATGCATTTCTTATAATAAACGCAGCTCTTTAATTCTAAAGAAAGAGCTGATGTATGGTTAGACTGTTTTGAGATTCTTGTACTTTACTATTGGTTTATACAAATGAAATTTACAATTTACAAATTTTTGATAAACGAAAAGCCTGGAAGACTGTTTTTCATATTATTAATAATTCATAGTCCATAAAATTTTGATAATGTATTATTGTTAAGGTTTAGAAAAGAAAATGTACTCAAAATTTGTAATAATATATTTGAATCCAGTTGATTATTCAGTCGATATGTAAATATTAGAGGCGTGCTTGCGTTTTCTAATTCAACGCACATCATCATATGATTTTTTTATTTTTATGTATTTTCATTAACATCCCATTCTTCTCTACATAATTATGTAAGGTTATGATTGCTTTGTTATAAAATACTCAATTAAGACTGTTAATAATTATTTTTGATTATTAGGTTAATACTGACACTACGACTGAATAATTGAGTGAATGAAAGTTCTTTATTTTCTGTAATGTTTGTATTAAGATGGACTTCGGCGTTAGTCACTGAAACAGGCTTAAAGTTACATATTTAGGTATAAAATGACTAAAGTACATTCCAGTTTGACGCATCATTTCGCGAAGGAGAGTACGTCGTGTTTCGATCAGACTCGTTGGCAGTACGCGATGAAGTTGTATGGTTAATTTTAAAACTTGTAAAATAAATAAATGGTTTTCGCATCGTGGCTTGATAGTAGATTGTCGATTTTAGTCTGTTTATAGATAGCGCGGTAATACCTTACCTGTGCTTTTAGGTCCGTCTTGACATCTTTACATTTTGATATATTTAATGTTAGGGTTAATTACTCTGTAAGTCAGTGTAGATTTTGAAATTGGTAGGTACATGATGTCAAAATTGATAATCTTAGAATAATAGGTATTGTACGTAACCGTAATTACATTAGAATAAGCGGAGCCCATTAGGATGATGAGGAAGCTCCATTATTATTTGAAAAATATTCAGTTTTATATTATAATAAATGTAATTTCAGTTTTTGTGTGTGTTAGAGATGATTTGATATTTTCCAGGGGAATGGTTGACAATAGTCCCTCCCGCAACTGCTGACCACCACTGCCATTAGATTCAGATGTAAGGATTTAAGATTAAGAAAGTAAATAGTATAAGGAAATGATGTGCTCGTGCATCAATTGTCGTCGCGTACGCATTCGTAGTAGTATCGTGGCAAGCCCGCCAGCGACTTGTGTAGTTACGATCCAGTAGCGTAGATATAGAGTTTTATTAGTAAAGAGGTTGAAGATTTGCCCGACCATCCCGTTTGAGAGCCTGTTTCAGTGTAATGTTTCGACATGATGACAGAACTGGTTAAATACGCGGTCTTTTACTCTCTTATCATCGGTAGCGCGAACATACGATTCCTACTCGCTTAGTACTTATGGGAGCAGTCTGTCTGCATCGAGATGGAACTTCTAAGGGTCATTTAGTAAAGACTATGTTTTCGAACATAGCGTAGATTTAAATAAGAGTATAACATCAATTCACATTGATATTTAATATTATAGTAATCTCAGTGTAATGATTAAATGTTGAGACAATAAAGAAGATGGTTGGCATTTCGCAAAAATCTGTAGATGTGTTGATTTTCAAGAATCAATGAATTGACGAGTATTTAAGGTGTTCTTTATTGTCTCTTAGTAGTATAAAATATAATAAAATACTTAATTGATATTGTATTCGATATTACATGTTTATATCCACACTCAACTTATAACATTGTTGTAAGTTAGTAGTTACTATACAAATTAATCGTAATTATTTTAATGTTTATAAGTATAAGCATAAGTATTCAAGTATGTATGTTTATACTATTATAGAAGTAGGTGATTAAAGAAAAAAAAAACCTTTTTGTAATATCTCTAGTTATATTTTCTTTCTGTAATCATAATTCATTATTACATATTATAGTGATTGTGATTTTCAATTATTGTGTCAATATTTAAACTTAGGTATATTAACGTAGATAGTAATGGTTCGCCATATATAACGACGAAACAACTGAGCTTCGACGCAGCAGTCGACATAATACTTTAAGAATTTCAAGTGTAATATTCTGTCGCCATTAAAATATATATCTACAATAATAAATACTGCGAAGTGAATCGACACGATGTCTCTTCATGTCGAGTCACATAGCAGGTGCGTTATGTCATTTCTCCCATTCCGAAAAACCTTGACTTGAAAGCATTTTTATGAAGCTTTAATAACCCTTTTTCTGAGAGGTCTATAAACTTTAAGATCAGTTACTCAGCTATCAAACTAATTTAAATCTTGATAGTAACATCAAAATTGGGATCTGTAATCCGCCAATCCGCTAATGAGCAAGCGTGGTGATCAATGCTCGTGGCTTGCCTATATGGGAAGAAGCCTGTGCCCAGCAGTGGGACGTTTTTAGGCTGCAATTATTATTATTATAACACATCAGAGTAGTTGACATTGGATTATACAAGAGATGAATTAAGGGGCTTTGTTAATAATCAAGTGTGCTGTTCCCACGATATACAGACGGATAAATAAATTGATATCGAGAGCACCCATCATCACCATAGGCAAGAAGAGCTGAAGAGGTATAATTTGAGTTAGGTCCTGGTATCTGCCATATTTGTACATTGGACACCTATTTCCAAACAAGTGCTCAAGCCAAAATAGCTGAAAACAGTCTTATATTTAGAAAGTGTTAAAGAACCCATACCATCCTACGGCTATGCTATAGCTTACTGGTAACGCCTCTCTGAAAAAGAAGACTCCTTTGATCTGTTGGTTTTAAAGTATTTTTATTTCTATTAATTTACCATGCTCATGCAGTGTAATAGGTATCTAATTATTGTAAAATGGATTCGTTTGTGATAGCTTATAGGAGGCACTCAGAAATTCACTAGCGCCATCTAGTAGCTCAAACGACAAACTGCAGGGATTATAGCAAAGGAGAGAGAGACAGTCTGCTTCCCTGTAACGAAATCCTTAAACGACCTTAGAACCTTTATAAAAGCTAGAGGGCGCACGACGGTGCTTTTAGGAAAACTCTTGTGTTTTAAAATGATACTGAAAGCACCAACTCGCCAGTGAGCAAGCGTATGGTGATTAAAGCATGTTCCTTCTCTATATGGGTATTCCTTTGCCCACCTGCAGACCGTTAACATTCGATATGTAAGTATATGATATTATTTCCTTTAATTAAACAAACATATTTTAATTACATTGTTAAATACTTACCTCTTTATAATAATAAAATAAAAAACTTCAACCAGGATAGGGAACAGGGTCCAAGCTGCCGGTGGTTAAGGCTCCAGAGGTAGCCCTATCGACCACGAATTACTTGCTGAGGTTACATCGTTTTCACGGGATATAGGTATTAGTATTAGTAGTACTTAGCTAGTGTGCTGTGCACCAGACTGTCCTTTATAATGCATCTAATTCAGTCAGAGTTCACTTGAGTCCCTATAACAAAGAACTACTTACATCAAAACTGGCATGATCCAAGGACGCATCTTGCTGCCATCTGACAAAATATGTATGATATTAATTACAAATCGCTGCACAATTATATTTATTAAAAAAAAACATCAATAAATAGGTAATAATCCAAGTTTTAAACAAGTTACCTTACTCGCGATGGATGTTAAAGTGAAAACTGAAACGTTTTACCAGCACTGTACACAGTTAAAACAAATTAATGTTATTTTACGCAAATGTAGAAACGGCTCAATCGTTTCAAGTTGGGACAAATTAGTACTTAGCCGGGGATGTCTTTAGCAACAACACTTAAGGGTGATATTAAAATCCAAACAGCTTGAAGCCGGCAACATGGCTGGGTGGCCAGAGAGCGGGGGTAGGGACCGTGGAGGTGAGCATCGTCTTATCGCGAGTGTTCCTCAGCGGAAACACCGCGACCACTCGTCCGCGCTCTTCATGTTCAAAACTATGGAGTCGCCGTACTAAATACTTAAAAAAAATGTATGTAGGTTCCTACAGGTATCATAGGAACCTAACTATATTAATATAACAATAATAAAAAAAAAACATAAAAATAAAATGTGTAGTATTTTGTACATCACACACAGCTCATAATTTCAAGATTGTCCCGACAGCGATGAGATCAATTTTATATTTAGTGTCATTTTTAGAGTGTGTGAAACCAATAGATTTTTAATAAAGTAGAAACAGAAGGCCGAAAAAGTAGAATTAAATTTTCTTATTTGCAAACTGGTTTATATTTCATCAAATGATTTTGATCCCGTGCTCTCACACACTATTTACACTACACTTAATTTTATTGATCTCTACAGATGGATGCAAAAATCATCTCCATACAATGTTTTGTTCAGGCTACTCACTTTTTAACAGCGTTATTAACGGTGGAATTAAAGCGCGAGAGGCCGCCGAGGACGATTTAATTAAACCTTAACGAAGATCCCTCACTAACCCCCACCCACCGCACCACCTTTACCTGAATGCTGTTTTATTTAATTTTTGAATCTGTTTTTACTTATCTGCCGAGTAAACGTTTGCAATGTCAAGTGAAATGTGGCTTGTTTTCTTTCTTAGGGTAAGTATCTATGTTTTAATTACATCCAATAACGATTTCACTGTAAGAGCACCTATTGCAGTGAAAATGTTTTAGTTCAGTGAATGTTAATTTCAATTCCGTAAATAGGAATAAGTAATTTTATTACGGAACTAGCTGTGCCTGCGACTTCGTTCGCGTGGATGACGAAACTTATCAATGAGTTTTTAACCGCAATATTAAGTTTGTTTTTTATTGTTTATACTAACTATTCCGGGATAAAAACTACCCAGTGTGGTGCCCAGGATAATAAAGAATAATTATACCAATTTTCATCGTAATCGAACCGGTAGTTTTTGCGTGATACCTGAACAAACAGACAGACAGAGAGACAAAATTTTTATTTTTCACACTTTTGGGTTCACTGTCGGTCTAGTAACACCATTTATTTTTTTTATATTTTCAATGTACAGTATTTTCACTTTTACAGATTTATTATAGATATAGATTGTATTGTGTACGTTACGTACGTGTTACGTATAGTTGTTAAGAGTAGAGGTAGATAAAATGTTCAATATAATTTCTTGACGACCATGCTCTCAATTGCATAGCTACATGTCCAATGAGGTCCATCCATAGAATCCCAAAAATAGCTATTAGACAACATTCTAGTGCCTATTCTAAACAACAAGTTTTCTAAAACAAATACCTCTAAAATGTAAAGTCCATTAGTCCTAAGGTAGATACTATGATACAGAGTATAGCCCGGACGTTCCGACCGCTGTCGCCTGTCGCTGATAGCTGCCTTGATCCCACGTGATTTACGGCCGGCAGAGGTCGCTAATGTGCACGCAGCCTTACCGCAACCAAGATGTTGCACCCTTTTCATAAGGACTTAGATACCGCGGCCGCGAATTAATATACAGAACTTGATTTGTCATGGTTGCCATGTGAATAAATAAAGATTTATTTGCTAATGTGTGACTAGTTATTTTCAGTTCATTTAAAGGGTTTATTAGTAGCTACATACATAATAAGGTGTTCCTACACAAAAATAAATCTGACTATTTATTTCAAGACCTTTTTAAAATAGTGTCTTCATGCAAACTACCTGCACCCCCAAAATAATTTTAGTAGGTAAAGCATGGTAGAAATATTATGCGTACTGATATTTTTCTTTTTTTAAAACAACCGCAATTTCAAAAAAATATTATTAACGTTTTCATTAAGGTGAGACGTTCATTTGCAAAATGATAAATATGGCATAAATTATTTCATTTAATATTCAATTCGGTTCTTTCGTCGTGGCTTCAAATATTACGGGTAACGAGGAGCTACTTAGTCGCCGACACCCTTTTTTTCTGTTACGATACTGTTTGCTCACTGGCGCTTAATTTTGAGTTTAAATATGGGGGAGAGATACGTTCAAAAGAACACTCGACAAATCCTAAGCTAAGCGCATGGTTTCACCTGAGCTCTCTGTCCTTGCTTTGCATCCTATTTTATTTATCTAAATAAAGTATGTGTATGTTGCACTTTAAAGTTTGTTATCCTGAGAAATAACATCATGTAAAATAGGTAATTTTCGTTTCACGGTTAGTTTGTGCTGGTATTTTCTTGATTAATAAAGCTCACTAGAAATCCCTAAGTCGGTCGCGTCAAAGAAGGATAGTTTCAGAAATTTACGAGCTGTTATATTATAATTTAGTGTCGCGAACCAGCAGTAAAATCGGGCTTAAAAGATCAGGGCGATGGCGACGGCGCAGCGGGGCTCCTCATACTCACGCACTTATGACGATGTAATAGACCGCGTTACGGCATCAAGTCATCCTAAAAAAATCTTAAAAATAATTAAACTAAAATTTATTCGAATAAGTTTAAGCTTAGAGAGTTACCTACCTAATTCAGGTTTAGTTCAGGTATCACTTTGAAATGATAGAAGATAATTTCGGCCTCTGTATAATTAATACTGCTTGTTCATAAATTTAATTAAAATTGATTATTATGAACATCACATAACGGTTTAGACACTTACACAATTTTAACTACATAATTATACTTAATTATGTCCTTCTACTAAATAGCAGATTAAAAGAAAATAAGGTAACATATATGAATGTGTTTTACTATACTTGCATTCTTAAATACAATGTAAGTATTTATTAACAAGCCTTCTATTAAAATAACTGCTATGGAAGGCGAGTCTCCCCTATCCCGCTGCGGCTGTGAGCTCGGTCACTTTCTGAGATTTTTCTGCCGTCGCGCCGCCGCGGCCGTCTCGGAGAATTTATGAAATTTAAAAGTTTTCTCCTCGAGCTCCGGGGAAAAATGTGATTAAATATGTTTTGTTCAAGAGCAAGACATTAAAGCGATGTTAAGGGTGTGATAATGAGGGCGTTGATAAGCGTTTATTAGCCGGGCGGGCCGCGTCGGCGATCTCAATAATAACGCCGCCCGTAACGCTATCAGGGGGGAATTAAATCATTTTAACGTAGTTTGCGACGAGACTCCTTAAGAAAAACTCTACGATACGACGCTTATTTGGCCTTTAAATTGAGCGCTTTGTACTTGATCGCGACGAAATTGCAGGAGTTTGCGTTGTTTTAAAAAGTAATTTATCTGTAGCATTAAGGGTCTTGATGAAATTAAAAAAGCTGATTGTGGGTTACAACTTTAATGAAAAATATTACACTCACTTTTTTTTTATTCACTGTAGTTTTCATTTGTTTTTCCACACCACATAAAGAAGAATATACTTTTGCTACATTATACGTGTACATGTTACATTACATGCCTAAGTTTTTTACGCATTTGACTGTTTGTATTCCATAACAATTCGCGAAACGATCTTATTAATGCGCGAGTATTATGTAAGATTTGTATTTTGTTTGGATATAGCTAGTGGCTGCGAGGGTGGCGCAGGTGCTCGGCCGGCTTACCGAACCGCCGCTCTATTGATGACCCCACCGAGCTGTTCACGAGGTGATTTACACGCTCACCTAACTCACACCAACAAACAATGACACACATCTCTGATGGTTTACAACAGTATGTTTGTCACATGTGTGTATAAGTTATGTATTAACTTATTTGTTATTTTTTGAAAACCCCATAACACTAAATTTAAAAATATATTATTATGTGTAGGTACTTTATCTAGCTAGTACAACTATGGCATCGTAAACCACATACATTTTTTTTACACATACTAATGTTACCTAACTTCAAGCTTATAGATAGATACCTAAAAGTAATTAGGTACCTGTGTTTATTACCTCTTTGGGAATTACCTATCGAAATATAATTCTTCATTTATATTTTCAGTGTTCAAGTTGTACAATAAATCTTGGTAAGACCATCATTCAGCTAAGCATTATCTGTGATTCAGTGTAAACTGATGTCAATAATCCTCGATATCAAAGGGGATACGTTCGGTATTTAATCATGCAAACGTCATCCCAACTGCGCGGGATTAAGCTTCACCATAAAACATGTCGGCCGCAATTAGTAATGTAAAATTGCGATTTGATTGGTGTAATTGCATCTCTTTACAGGAGCAGCGGTGGCACAGTTGTTATTAAGCGTTTCTAATTTAATATCATTTGCATAGACGTGACCTGCGCGCCTTCCGCCTTCGTTACCTATGGATTTACTTTAAATAGGACTCCAAGCGACTCGAGATATTTTGAATATTTTACTTTTTAATCTTATGTCTGTTTTCAATAAATAATTAAAGGATAAGTTTGTATTGTTTACAAGTAGTCAGTACAAGTTCAAGGAGAACTGAACTATGCACTTGTGATGCGAAGAATTCTTGTTCCGCAACGTGTATGTAAGGGAAAAGAGAAAGGATAGCACAGAGTACGTAATTGAAATCATTATAGCACATTACAAAAAAGATTACCATATTAATTGTGAGAATAGTATGCGAGGGCGAGCTGGGCGCGACGGGGGCACGGCGGTGGCGTGGGGGGCGCGGGGGCGCGGGGACCCGCACTCCCCTGTCACAGATACAAATCGCGCGGATTTACGCGCACTCCAGCCCCACTGGAATTTATCTGACGCTTCTATTTACGTATCCTTTTATTTGTTTCGCTCCTATTAGTCCCGATAGAGAATTTTTATGTTTGCATGCCCCCGGCGGCGCCTGCCCTCGTAAAGCGACGACTTGTGAACGCTTTACAGCGACGATAATACAATTTTCGAGCAAGCGATCTACGTTTATCGGATTATATGGCAATAACTTAACGTTGTCGACTCCAGTAAATATTTTCGTTTGCACCGCGGCCTGAGCCTGACTAATTACATCCGTTTGTTGTCTGTATCCAGGTGCGCTGAGGATAGTAATCCTTGTACTCTGTTGAAATAAAACGCTCTACAAGATATAACAACAGTCTCAAAAAGTCTCTTCACTTTTTATACTTACTATATTCAATATTTAAAAGCTGATTTTATTTCCCTTCGCATTTACTTACAAGCGTTTAGAAATCTTACCTGAGTACTATCGACACCAGTAGGTTTCAAAGTTCCGTGGTACAATAATTGCGTGTTCTGCTGTCGTCGATCAGCTGGATGTATTTATTTGGTATGAAGGGAGGATCGCCAATCCGCCGCGCAAACATTTAAATTAATGTAATAAAGAGGCGTGAAATACACGGCTTTCGTGGATCGAGGGATTAGCGTAGCGGCTCGTAGCTCGTACCTCGTAGCTACGTCCGCATAAATACGTAGCTACGAATAACATTAAAGCTAATTCGCTACAAAGCTGGCTATGTGAGTGTTGGGATAAACGAATCTGTCCTTAAAAAACAGGCATGTTAAGTAAATTCGATTTAATGGAATCCCAATTAAAGAATATTCAGAGGGCTTTTACTTCGTGTTTGTAAAATTATTAAAGCTATGTTAATGTTTTTAAAACTTAAACTTAAAGTTTTATTAAAAGAAAATACAACTTACGATTAATTACAACAAAGGCTTATCTGGCATTGTCGAAATTGTATGCCACTTAAATAATACCACTGAATGCAAAGTGCATCAATTCACATCGGCAATCCAAAATCCATTCCGAATACCTTCAACAAAACAACTGCATGCCATTAGAACAACAATTAGTTACTCGGAAACACTAGCAGATGGCCAATAAACGATCAGAATCGGCAAATTGCGTCCGTACGATCATAAATCGGGCGATGTCGGCTCGGCTTAGCAGCGGTTAAGCCGACGCCTGATAATGGGGTTAACACGTCTACACGACTTAAAAGTCTTGTACGAGTTGCAGAACGTTTTACCTATTATTATGCCTCTTAATACAATGTATATGGTTTGTAGTTATTTTGCACGATGTATTTTGCTTTATTTATGTGTTATTTTCCCCTCATTATCTGTCTGACGTGATTACCTGTAGTATGTTAATTATTATATGATTTTTGACGGTTTTTAATTACTATCAAAAGATTATTTATTAGTCTTGGATTTTTATATATTGTACTTGTTTTTATTGTGTATTTATTACGATTTCATTATCCGTCTATTTCCAAAGGATATGTCATTAAATATGATATTTAAATTCTTTATTCAGTCGACCGATATAGATGATCTAATGGTTTTTTTCAAATGTTAGGATGTAGATATAATAGTTATGTGTTATACTTCACCAACGTCACGTCAACAGTTTGGTTATTGCAGAAGTTTGACGACACCCGCCGCGTCTCGCGTCTACGTGATCAGAGAAAAACTTGTTATTGCCTTATGGTACTTATTTGTATACTAAATAACATTACCCTTTTTTAGTCCGAAACAACGTGTGTTTAAAAACTTAAAATCTTATACATAATCTTAATATAGCTAAAAGAATTGCTAACAAAAAAGTTTGTTATACTTTTTATGCTATTCATATTTTAATTACACCAATAAAATCTACCTAAATTACAGGGCGATAAATTCTACATCAAAAGGAAAAACATACATCATAACGGTCTCATATGTTCCGAGGGTAAAATAAAACATTCCAATCACGTTGGCTCGCTTGTTTTACAAACCGATACGACGTGGCTTCCGGTGACTTTCATACGATTTCAAGCAACATTCAGCTTTAAACACAGTGTGTTACAGTTCAGATTGTGTTAATATATTTTCGCCCACTAGACATGACAATGCAATCAGCGGTGACCGGGCGGGATTTGTTTCATACATGATCGGATTTGCAGGATGAATAAGTTTCGACCCCACAAAATAACACAGAGGCCTTATTGCACGTTAGGCGTTTTATAAGGCACTTTGCAAAATTCTTTCCTTTCAACCGTGGATGTTTACGCTATGATGTAAAACTATAAATAAGTATTTGTGTGTAGGCCTTTACGTCTGAAGCTTTTTAACGTCAATGTAAATGTAGACAGCATCACATACATTGTTCTGAACTCAAAGTGATTAGCTGAAACTCTTGTGTTATAAAATCTGAGACAACGAAGGTACCCAAGACAATGTAATAAAGCTTTTTTCTACATTGATCCGTCTAGAGATGAACCGGGACCCCAGACCTAGCGACACCTGACAACCGGTATGTGCGGCACTCGACCGCAGAAAACGTCAAGTTACAAGTGTACTAAAGGCCTCTAGTGCTTAACTTTTGTATTTCATTAATAAGCTTTATATAGAGCAGCTTATTTCGTACAAAAAAGCTAAGTTATTTGGAATTATTTACAGAAAGCAGTATTGTTGGTACTTATACCGTACCGCATCAAAAGCCGGACGCGGCTGAAAACGATGGCAAACCGCGACTTTAGCGCTGGCTTTTTGATTGCTTGCGCTGTGAGGCGGGGCGGGGGTGGGGGGGCTAGCTCTGCGGCGACAGATTAATGTCGTCGATCTAATATTCTGACAGGTGCGGTCGCACCGCTCGCAAGCACTCGCCGCTTTAGCACCCGCCATCAATGGATGTGGCTTTTCAAGCTGTATACTGAGTATCTGAATGACATATAGCTGATACGCAAAATAAGTTGTCCGATTGTTTGCGATGTTCTCATACCATTTGCTGACTACAAAGGCTAAAATAAAAAAAGTGCGCTTCCTTCGTTGTTATATTGTATAGGTAACATCCCATTTTTTTTGCAGATTTCTTTTGGTTTTAAACGTGGGCTTTAGCTGGTTGACCTGACTTTTGGAAGACCTTTGAAGGCCAGACGAACTTTCGACTTTCATGTCGACAACAAATAACATATCGCGTGGTATGACAGCTGGTACTAATCGACCCCCCCCTCCCCCTCGCCCAGCCCTCACCCCGCCATTACTAGGACTTGCGGGGAACTCAAATTTTCTCTGGCAGAAACTTTCCAAACACCATTAAGTCAATCTGCTCGTTTTACAGATGTTATCCTGAAATATCAGAGGGTTCATATTAAACATAACTAATAGCGTTCACTTGACGAGCTGGTGATACCTCTGCACTGTCGCCGGTTAGTAAACTTTTCATTATAGTTATGTTAATGTTTGTGAAACCTTGAAAAACTATAAACCTAAATAAATTCAACGAAGAATTAAAAACCAAGAAAACTTTATACACTAGCTAGGTGATAAGAATAAAACTTGTGTCATTTATCATTTTTGTCTTGAACTTTTACGATATCACATCCTGTTATTCGTTTTATTCAAATATCCAATGATAAAAGTCAACAGCAATTAGAACATCAAACGTTTTAATAAAACGGGTTACAAATGGCCTTTACAGCAACCCTTTGGTGCTGTTTTAATATAATTTGAGGTATCACGAGTTATTAATAGCGCAGTCACGGCTTCTGATTTGCGGACGATGAATGATATACGATTTGGTTTAATTATTAATTTCGTTGCACATTATGTAAATGGTGTTGGACAAAAACTAATTAGTTAGTGGAGGGCTGATTAAACATTATTTCAATGATTGCAGCCAATTAATCAGTAATCAATCAGCAATCACTAATCAGCCAATCAGTCAGTAATTAATTTTGGTAAACCGATGTCTTGCGGTAACGAATACCTATGGTTCAACCGCTAAGATAATGATTTCCTGTCACATGTCAGTTGGTCTTCATTTGTATGAGGAAATAAAAAACCGTGTTTTTATTATTCACTGAAACCTGGCATAAGGAATAGTTATGAATGATATTATTCGTTTATAGGACAAATAAATGATATTTTATTTATTTATTTATTTTTTTTATTTATTTAATAATTTATGTACACACACAATAGTTTATAGAAAAAAGATATTAAATATTTACAAATGATGTACAAAGGTACTGCTTATTTCTTAAGAAATTTCTGCCAGCAGACCCGCGAAAGGAGATGTCGTCAATATTGGCAGTCAGTGTGCGACTCAATTTATAAAAACTACAAATTATAAAACATAATATATAAATACACAAATACTAAATACTTATAACAAATATATATATTTATATAAATACATATATATAAATAAATAAATATAAAATAATATATATAATAACTCAATTATAAGGAGATAGTTATTTAAGTTTAGTAAATTCTTCGCCACATTAAAGTTATGTTGTCCTTTTGACTACCATCTGTCAGGAACGCATTCTCTCAGCCTTGGCGTTTGCCTTATATGCTTATTGATAAAATATTATTACGAATAAGTATTTTTAACACGCTTTTATTAGCTTCACTTGTATGTATGTGTGTATGTATGTATGTAACCGACTCCTTTGGACTCGATTTTGACCCACTTTAAACGGACAGATTTAATTCAAACTTTGTACACTTATCAAGATTAAATAAATAGAAAAAACAATAAAAAAAAATTTAAGTCCACAAAGCAATACGTTTGAATTCAGAAAACACGTATTGCTGCTAGGACTAAAAAGTGAAAAATACTTAAATATAGTTTAAAAAACTAAAAAACACGCTTTTAAAGTACTTCTAACTAAAGAAGTGAAAAATAATTTCTAATGTAAGCTGAAATTGGTAATGAACAAAAAACACTAGTATTATTGTGAAAAAGCCTTTGGCGCTCTGTGCCATATTTTTCGTCTATCGAGCAAACCCACGCTTTTTCACAATAATACTAGTGTTTTTTGTTCATTACCAATTTCAGCTTACATTAGGAATTATTTTTCAATTTTTTAGTTAGAAGTACTTTAAAAGCGTGATTTTTTTGTTTTTTAAACTATATTTATTTATTTGTCAACCGCTAAACGACACATTTTGCGGCTGACAAGTTAATATTTGTCATCTTACAGAGTTATTACATAACACAAAAATTCACATGACTGTCAATTTCCAGTGCAATGTTTTTTCACTTTTATCTCGTATTCGGCATGTAAGTCGTAAGTTCGCTTCCCCGCTGGTCTGTTTTCAATTCCTCTCGCGAATCCATCGTCAACATCTCACTTATTTACGAGATCCAACCCTAACGACTTCAGCTGACTTCAGAAAAATATCTTCCGTGATGTAAGAATAAGTGCTACCGGATTCTTTTGTTGTATATAGCATTTTTTCAGGCAGAAAACTAAGTTATATCGCTAAATGTGAAATGTTTTTAAATGTCATTATCTGTAAATGCAAGTTCTACTTAAATTAATAAGATAAAAATTGCTTTTATCGTTTTTTTATGAGTAAATATTTTCTCAACGAAATACTACACACACTTATAAGTAATGTTCCACACTCAATATTGACTATTTACTTTTCCAGTTGTACTCGTAGTTGTTCGTAGCGGCTACGGCGTAACCGCGGCGGTTAGTTGCGACCCGTAGCACCAGCTGCGTGTAAATTGCTTACGCTCGATAATGGCCTTTTCAATTTGCGGGGATTTGCAACTTGAGCGTTGAATAGACGTGACTATGATTTATTTATATACAATGGGATTTTTAAACACAGATGTAAACATAGTAAATATTTAAATATAGTCCAATTTATTTTAGGTGGCGTACATCTATATTTGAAACACCAGTCAGTTTGCGAGGTAATACAAGGGGTGAGATGAAAAAACACAATATGCAAAGAACATCGTATTAACTTGTATGAGCTGGCGTAAAAGACATTTTAGTGTGAAACACTCTGATACGGATAATCCGTGAGCGACATAACAGAGATTGTATTACGGCAATAAGTCCGCCTCGGAGCCTGTTATACGGGCCCTTAATCCCGCTAAGATTTTTTTCACACGTCCCCCGCGATGCGCGGCCGTCTCGCCTGCCGCGGGGAAAACTAATAAAGAAACCATCTCGTAGTCAGCTGAAGCTTGAAATGTATTTTTTATATAATTTACCGCGAACTGATTGTGCCACAGACACATCTAAAACCCTCTCGATTTTTGAGTAAAATAAATCTTCGGGCTTCATCCGGGGTAGTAAATAGTTCCACAATTTATAGCTGAACTGAACCGATTACTGTTTGTATTTTTAAAACAACAATTGTGGTGAGAGAAAGACGATAGCAATAATGTCACAAATTATGATAACAACAGTTAGACATCTAGCTCATGAACGCTAATAAGTGAAACCCTAGTTAATTCGGCAGACAATTTTAATGTTACCCGGTATAATCAGCATAAACAACGTGCGGTCTGCAGCGAGCACGCTGGCCGCGACAGACGTGTCGCCGAGCGGCGGTCATGCACTAATTACGGCGTCACGTGTCACGGCAAAACACGTCGTCACCCGCCGGACGCCGCACTAGGCATGGCCCGACCATCGATCACAATCACTTATGGTTTGCGCTACGATATTAGGATTAGTGCTTGACTGCTCATTCTATTATCGCTGCGTAATGGCTAATTAGAAGATTTGATTAGAGTGTTCGTGTCTTAGTTAGTATTTAGTGTAAATGTATCGGCAGTCGGCACCGTACAATGCGTCTGCTCTGACTTTACTCTGACCAATTTACAAAACAACGTACCTACTACTCAAAAGAACCTAACACTTTCTGTACGCTGTAGATCCTGATGTAAATAGTGACTGCCGAAAATGCAGAATTAAATTCAATTCAATGCGATATTATTTCGATAAAAGGTGTCAGTGCAAAAAACAACTCACTAAGGTACATTTTCTCTGCGTATGCAGATTAGGAACATTTACCTTAACAAATAACATCGAGTTTATGCTGTACGTACGTACGTCGCAGCCCTAGGCATTGCACGGCGTGGTCAGGGGTGTCCGCAACGCAGCGCGCGGCAAAAAGCCTCGGCAAAACGCGACCGGCTGCCTGCTGCACTACTTGACCGCAAACTGCGCCCTACGACAGTTGTACCAACAATATTTACATGCTCCACAATCATGTCCAAACTGTTTTGTTCATTTATATTTAATGAAATTACAGCAAAAATGTATCATTGTTTACATGTAGATAGTCTGATATGAAACGGTATCTTTTTCAAAAGATTGTACCAGTGTGAAGTAAATTGACTGAAAATAAACTTTTAAATACAGAGTTAATTTCTAAATGTCTAGGGAGGTTTTCAACGCTCTCAGCTGGGTACCTATAGGTAACTATTGTTTTCACGATATCTTCGGCTACCTTGCGACTGGGATATGTGAAAGTTGATTACATCGTTGGATACCGGGTGGGGGCGCTCGAGATGCGTTAGTCAAGAGAGCAGCTAGTTGAAGATCAGCGTATTTGCATCACCGACTACAGATTCCAAAAAAGACGTCAGCGGTTTCTCGCTCTTGTTGGTTTTTGGGTACATTTAAGGCGATTTATTTATATTGCGCAGCGTACTATTCTGGCTAATTCTGGTGACAGTTTAGCTACGAGGAGTGTGATAGATAGTTCTCACAGGACAAAGGTTTGTTTATTATTGAATACCACAGGCACATTTCATTTCATTGGTTATAACTTGCCCACTAACTTCCTTATAATACTTTATACGTTTATTTTAACAAGTATAAAAATTATAAAGAACTAATTCATACGGAACCTTTGAAATATGAGAAACAGGCACGTGTGTAAACAAGTGTTCAAATACTCAACGATCATGATACAACGGGAGACAGGGCCCGCTTCGCTTTGAAACGCTTCAAATTGCATTACGCTTGCCGTGAAACGAGAGGCCCCCGAAGCCTTTCCCTCTCCCGTTAGAACTGTCTTTTTATGTCGATAACACTTGTACGACTGTACCTAGGTAATTACAGTTGTCGCTCGTTTCAAAGTGTTTAGTAACATTTTGTAGAGCTATGCATGATCTAGGTGTATTTGAATCTGCTTTAATGATATTAAAGTCAACTTACAACGTATTTTTTTTCGTTTAGAGAGGTTTAGGTTTGTGAAAATTACATTATTTTCGTATCTTGAAAAAATATTATTTTGTAAAAGAAAACAATGTAGCAAATGGAGGTCTTTACACGCTGTCAAAGAGTGTTTTCTTAACGTCTGTCTGTATTAATTACCAACAATCTCCGTTCGGCGTATAGTCAGGGCCACTGATTCAATTATGTCACATTCGGAACACAGTCGTTCACGCGAAAAGATGGGGAAAAACGGGAAAAATGTCGGCATCGCGCTGATAAGTGAATGACTTCTCGCATGGCTAGCTGTCAAAGAGCGGGCACAGGGCAGCGAGGCGCGAACCGTCCGCCGCCGCCGCTGCGCGCCGCCGCCGTCCGCACGCTCCTCACACCAGCGCGCTCCACACTCTTAATAAAATCATTTAATTCATTTGCGTTTTCATTATTCAAATTGAGCTCTTGTGACGCTTTTGGTGTGTTTTTGTCCATCTTTGACGTTTTTATTCCCTTTATTTTTTTTTTTGGAGAAGTTTTTTTATTAAAACGGGAAAAGGAAATGTCACTCTAAGTATTTATTGTAAGCTTTGTATCCTCGTAGCGACAAGATGTTACATTAGTAAACATCTCGGAGTATTCACACATCATGTAAATTTAGGCTTACGGCCGTCGGTCACCTGTTAATAACCCGTTAACTAAGGTAAATCCCCTAAACATGATTGCCTAAGTCGCCTTAGTTATGAGAACATTTTAGTATTACAAAATATCTACACTAAGTTTTAAATCCAATGAATGATGATAAGGCTGGAAGAGAATAAGTATCATCCGTTATTACCTTTAAAGGTTTCTCACTTATCCATTAATAAAAAATGATCGTCATATCGCGTGAACATAGCTCCCATTAGCTTTGGCGGCAGTAAAGCAAATCCTTTCTAAATTGCGTGTCGCCTACACACGTCGGCGTCGCTACGCCTCGCGGCGAGATATGTCGATATTTTAAAAGGACGCGAGCTCCGCAAGATATAAAAAAGATACCGAGAGTTAGGACTTAGTATCCATTTGCTGAAATTGGCCTCGTTGAAGATAACAACAAGTTTTCGCACCCTCGCATCTAAATGTGCAATTCATACGTGTGTAAATTTATGCGTACGCACATGAGTTTACACCGTATGATATCACCATAGGATCCAAAATGCTGTAAGCGGAAAAACTTTTAAGCATATGTCATTCTGGATGCTTAGTAGTCTTATCAGATACTGTTGGACAACATGCGGTGAGCTCGGTGAGCTACAAATCTGTATTGAAAGGATGTTTAGTGATAAAAATAATTAAACTCACTGAGTTATAATAGATAGAAACAGACGCAACTTAATTTCTAACAATGTAGCAGAAAACAAACGAAATTGCATGCAGATAAATTGTGTGTATGTACGAGTGCAAGTAAAAACTGGAACACATTGGTGGCCAGCGTCCCATATCGTTTAGCATGTGATTACACGCTTCGTCGAACAAAGAAAACTATCCGGCGCTGCCGAGCACGCCGCATTCCGCTCTCCCTCGCCGGATATTAAACATGGGCGGACTTTAAAAAGGCTTATTATTAACTATATAGGTAACTACAAAGTTTTACTCAAACTTTGTATGTCGGTCTTTAAATAAATACAATATTGTCTGACGTGAGACGTCTGAGAATAACATTCTGTCGACCTTTATAATTCAATAAAATGTGATGATATCAGAAAGGGAGAATAAACATAAAGAATGGGAGATGGCAATAAACGAGTTAACAGGACATTTGGAACGCGGGTACCTTCATAACCCTCCGCGGCTCCCGCACATCGGGCCTTTCGTATAACTGTCATCTTGTCAAACTATAACACGCTGCAAATCCCCACATTTCCATACAGCCGTATTTTACGGCTCACAAGAGAAAATAAATAACAACGATAATATAAATATGAGAATTTTCCGAACCTTTAAGCCGGAAGGTTTTCACATATCAGTTGTTGACGGATAAATCCTTAAGAACAGTTAATGTATATTTTAGGGCAACATTACCGCTTTTGTCACGAATACGATAGTTTCCTTTTGTTTTCCTTTGAAGTTACTGCTTTGTGTGGTGGTGTGTGGCTTTGTAGTAGGTATACAATACTGCCATCAGTGTGACATCTCAAAGGTTAACTAGGCAAGGTGCCGCAGCTAAGGCCTGTATTAAGTGCAGTGTATTGTACGCGCCTCATCTCTATACATGCACGCATTGTGGTGTTAGTCTCAATGGAGGTCCGTTTGCACTTCGCTCTGATTAATAGGAGACGGTGTGCCTATTACTTTACTAAGGAACGATCCGACTCGGTGCTGACGTGTGTAAAATTTAGATAGTTTACCTATGGTTGAGTTAGAACCTAAAGTTACCGGAGTTTTTGTGCGTTATGTAATTTTAAAGGGTATCTAGTTTATATGAATCTGCGATCTGGGTATTTGTAGACATCAGCAGAAAAGGGCAGGAGGAAACATGAAACAATCAATATTCTTTTATCTCAAAATAACGGCTCAAACGCAATCAATTTTAATAAATTTAAATTCTGTTTATCACTAGAGAAATATAAAAATTTAAAATAGTTTACGGCTAAACTTGTTCTCATGTTCCTGTGTCACAGGTAAAGAGTTGTTCGACCGCAAACCGTGACCGGCGGCGGCCGGCAAGCAGCGGTGACGAGTCATTCGCGTTATCGACGTCGTCGCGCGTCGGGGCGATTCGTGGCGACCGGACCGTGCGACCGCTCGCTGACCCGTCACCCGAAACAGGGATAAAGCAATTCTTGTGAGCGGGAACTTGCTCTTACGACCTTTAAGTGCATGGGCTTGCCCAATTTAACACTAACATTATTTTCCATACATGAAAAACGATGTTATTGCTTTACAACTTTTCTCTTAAATCTTACAGCTATGGTCCTTCTGACCATCTCTGACTATACTATAGCTATAAGATTCAAGACAAAAGTTTCTCTTGAATCTTTGCAATCTTTACAAGTCCGTGCAACTTTGTGATTGTTGCAAAAGAAAAGTAATTTGACTTAAAAATATGGTTCGTTTTTAGGGTTCCGTACCCAAAGGGTAAAACGGGACCCTATTACTAAGACTCCGCTGTCTGTCTGTCCGTCTGTCTGTATCCAGGCTGTATCTCATAAACCGTGATAGCTAGAAAGCTGAAATTTTCACAAATGATGTATTTCCGTTGCCGCTATAACAACAAATACTAAAAACCACATAAAATGAATATTTGAGGGGGGCTCTCATACGACGGTGGTACGGAACCCTTCGTGCGCGAGTCCGACTCGCACATGGCCAGTTTTTTTTAGTTCACGCCAATTTTTTACTCGCGCTTCTTCACGAGTATTATTCTAATAACTATTTGATTGCATTTTTACTTCTAAACTTGTTTTATTTTATGTGGAATATTAATGTATCTGGAAAAACTTTCATTGTTATTTTTAAGAAGATGTCATCTAGAAAATCTATAGGTAAGTATATAAATGAAAGCATCAGTGACAAGTACTTATGATTAATGAAAAAACTCACGAGAGAGCAACAAAATACTGTTTCTGGGTCCAGTTTGAATTTGTACTCACAATACCTGTGTTATAGCGAGTGCAAATTGGGTTGCATTTAACTCAATAGTTCTGAAAATAAGAACGATAAAAAGTTCTAAAGATGTGGCCATTGTATTTGATTGACCTTTATCTATTAAAAAGTAACGTAAGTATTTTAATGATAAATCAGTATATTTCTAGTAAGGTACTTCCCTACTAAGTTCAGTTTACGAAAATTAGGCACAATAACAAGTACACTGGAACGTTTATTAACCCCCAGCACTAGTGTCAATAACTTGAGCTCTAGACGCAGCCTCACATGCTTAATTCTTGTACTTTAATTTATTTATTTTTTTATCATGGTTGATAATCTTGCGATCTTGACCACACGAGACAGTTGAACCGACTTATCAAATGCAATGAAGATAAGTTTGTTAATCTATAGCATCTGAAGACGAAAATACGATTTGTACATGTTGTGAATTTGTAAAAGGTACAAGTTTTTCCAGCGATGGACGTGACATTATTTTATTAATTCCACAGTCAGTTTAGTCTTGCAATATAGATAGGAAAATTACTTAAATGTATTACTTCAATATGTTTCCGTTTTTTTTAACCGAAAATTAAGTTGTGGTCCATATTACCTACTACCATCGTCTCTAATATTTACACAACATACGACGATAGTTATTGCAATCAGCAGTGCTGAATAGATTTAACTTACATGGCAGAATCATATCGAAGGTTTTGATATTGTTTCATAGTTGATGATATACTAATAAATGAAATGTAAAATAACCAGGAGATAATTTACAAAAAATAACATTCCTAGTAACTACCTAGTACCTATACTAGCTATCAAACTGAAACAAACACAGCAACATTGTAACAGTGTGATTACTTCAATGCAGATATCTTGTTTTTGCAGTGGATGGCGTATAAATGGCTCGTGGGCGGGTCTTGAGCATTTTGCATTGGGCGGAGTTCCAGAGAAAAATGCACCGCCTTTCTGGCGCCACGCCCATGCTGTCTCGCTTTTCCACACCACCATTTTACTTATTTTCGTTTTATTCTTTCGTTCGTGTGCTCACAGACTTCACTCATACAGACGCAAAATGTTACATAACATCGAATCTCCAAACCGTACCTACACAACTAGCAAAGAGATCGTATAAGCAATTACTCTCACGATTATGGGTCCAAAAACACTCGTATGAAAGATCCCATTATTTATAAAAGCTTATGGCTTTTGACTCTATAATGTCTAGTAAACGTGTACTCGTTAAAATAAATATATAAAGATATCTCTCGATCACCTTCATGCAATCGTAAGTCCTATGAGAGCTCTTTGAAAGCAACTGAATTGCTAATTCTTCACTAACTTTTGACATGTATTTGTTACAGCATAATTATAGAGTAAACGCTGTTTATTCGACAAAATAGCATCTCAGTACCAGCACTTAATGTCATACAACAGCTTTTTACAAGGCCTTCATTCCGCTCAATTTTTGAAGTTGAGAAAACGGAAGTGTCTTCCGCGCAAACTATTTAGTTTGAAAAAAAACGATACCTAGTAGAAACCTCAATATCATTTTTGATGACCTATCCATAGATAGACAACAAGTATGGGTTTGATGAAAAAATAAAATTGAGATTCAGTTCTAAGTATGGGGAAATTTATTGTGTTTTTTTTTTTATTTTTGTGTGAAAATTTTAATGCGGTTCACAGAATACATTTTCTTACCAAGTTTCAACAGTATAGTTATTATTACAGTATTTAATAGGACAGACAGACAGACAGAAATGACGAATCTATAAGGGTTCCGTTTTTGCCATTTGGCTACGGAACCCTAACAAAAACACAACACTAAGTAGCGTTGTCCAGCACACAGTACACAAAGGTCACCAACTCAGCTTATGCTAGGTGTCGAACACCCAGAGCTGGTTTTCAGTTGGCACTCCACAGTAACATACGGACGAAGGCAAGCATTATATTTATAACACATATATTTTTTGCATGTTAATAAAGTACTTAAATAATAATACAAAAAAAAAAATGTAATATATAAGGTAATATAGAATAAAAGATATGACAGGTAAAAATAAACTGTGCCAGATGGAGGTAGCATGCCACTCGGTTTGGCATAAAAGGGAAACCAGCACGATATCGAGCTCTTTAAGCGTTAGCCAGTGCACTAACTCAGCCTGTAGTAGTAGTAATTATTAATAATTTATAATTAAAATGCAGTTTGAATTATGTGGTATCTAAAGATTGAATTTTAAATGAAATAAATGAACTAAAATCAATAATTATATGAAAGACTTATCAATATTGATTGTATTAAAATTAATTTGTGAATTTATAATAAATGTTTTTAAGTGTTTCCTAAAAGCAATTATTGTTTTTAGGTTTCTGATAGGCGGAGGGATATTATTCCAGCATTTGTAAGCCTCATATTGAAAACTACCACGGAACGCGGCAGTCCCATCAAGTCCCATGCTGAGGTATAGCCATTTGCTGCGCACAACGTCTACCCTCGCGCTGTCGGTGGTCGTTTACCCACTTAAGTTTCGAGTGCAGGTATGAAGGGCATTTATACTTAATTACTCCAAAAAGAAGACACGCGAAATGCAATTTATGCCCTGATTTCATTTTAAGAATGTTATGTTAATTTAAAACGGGTGTGATGTGGCTGCTTGGAGCACTCTTTGGATCAGACTTTCGGTGCGTGCTAAAAGTCTAGGGCCTATCACAGTGTCAGCGTAATTTAGTTTAGACAAAACCAAGCTGTATACTAGCTGCACTCTTAATTCCTCGCTAATGTAGGAACGCATTCTGTATAAGATTTTTAACTTATAAAAGCAAGATCGTGATTGAACGAGATTGATGTTCTTAATTCTATAAACCTAGCCACGTGCATCACTGCCAAAACGACTGTTAATTGCATGATATAATTTTGCTACAAAATGAAGACAGGTTTTAAAAAAAAAACTTAGTTTTAAGCCCCTAGTACTACAACAGATATTCATACATGACGTGTTAACATAAAATCGCAGATTTAAAACCACAGATCATTTCATTCTTGTTCTTATAATGAAAACGAAAACAAACAAAAAATAATACCGATTAGGCAAGTAACAAATAAAATAACAGTTATTTATAATTCAATTCATACAAATAGCTTTTTTATCGTATTCGAATTTCGAATGTAGCATGGTTTTAAAATGTTTGTATTTTTTTTTTAATCAATCAATTTTTTTTTCATGTTAACAGTAAAATTTTTGGTTTTTATCGGAAATTATACTCATCGTTGATTAATAAGAACAAGTTTTCAAAACTTGCTGGGCCTAAAACTAACATAAAGCATTAGTTTGTGGCCATAAAACTGAAGGGACATATTCATAACATAATTATTTTTATAATATCTAGTTATTTATTAATTTATTCGGATTTTATATATTACGTAATTTACCTATAAGGTGAGAAAACGCTGAAAATTCTTCGAATATTGTTGTATGGTAAGACTGTATGAAAAAGGGTATGATATATTAATTAATTTTATAAATACATTTATTATAATGAGGTTTCATCATAATATTTTTAATTATGGTATTCTGACACCCCGCCTTGGCATTTTAATTGTTTATGGTCACATGTAATGACAAATGATGGCGTCAAAAACACAAAAGTATAAATATAAACTTATTGTCGGTAGTTGAACTTTTTATGTAAATTTGCTTCATTCAAATATGGGTAGTTAGAAATCAGTTACAAGTGATCATAGTGAGCTGGCCATATTCATTGTGTGTCTTGTATTCGTACAACTATGAACGATTTCGACGAAGATCTCACTTACGGTCCTGATATCTTGGAAAACCTCATAGAAGATTATGAGAATGAAGGTTAAAATTATTATTTTTTGTTTATATAAAGACTCCATAATTGGTATCGGGTAATTAGTATCGGGTTATCGTAGTTTATAAGCCTACTAAGGTATTACAACTTTTTAGGTTATCTGTTAATATTAGAATAACACAAATAAGTAAAAAAAAGATATATAAATACTATAAGACTTAATGAATAGGTATTACAAATACCTATTTCATGTAATAAATGTATGTACGACATGGTAAAGCTACAAATTACCAATAAGAATAATTTTATCATTTTAATCCAAAGGGAGTTATTAGGATTGTTTTTTTTGAAGGATGCAATGTATTTTGTTTTTTTTTTGTATATTACATAGGTAATAAACAAAAAATTATGTAATTGATATTGATGTATATATTACGATGGACCAAATGCCGTTGTAACTACGAATTATGAATACGAGTTTGTCTTTTCAGGGTTTTTCATTGTGCTAATTTGTATTAATATCAATGAATTATACTATAATTGATTGCAGCTATATCTGAGACATCATGGCCGACTATGGTTTTGCACTTCCAAGTTCGGAAGCAGGTGTGGAGTATGTGCGAGTCCGTGGGGCAGAGTGCTTGGGGTGTGCCGGCTACCGCCTGCCGCCTGGCCGAGCGGTTTCTTTCAATCAGCTGCAAAATATGCCTTAAAGATCGAAGAGGTATTTATTTAGGTTTAATTTAAACTATTGGGAATGTTAAGTTAGTAGTTTAATACCTAAGTAGGTATATTAATCGGATTGCTTGATCGCTGTTGTGATTTTAAAATTAACTAGCTTTGCCACGCGTTTTCACCCACAAATGTAGTGACTAGGTCCGCAAGATAACTTTCAAATTCAATGTTTTGTTAGTTATTCTGATATCCGCGGCGGAGTTGAATTTAAAAAACAAAACAATGATCTCGCAAGCCGTCCTTCCGTTCTTAAGTTATAAATGGTGTTGCTACGACCGACTTTATTTTATTTATTTAGATTTTCTTATGGAAACGTACATTATATTTGATCGTTAAATTGCAGTTCGTAAATATGTAAACACGTAAAAATCTTACTCGGTTTCATCAGTGTGATTTCGTATCTGTTAAAAACCTATGTGAACAGTGAATTTTGAGCTGCATGTAATAGATAATCATAGTTCCTCAGGTAATGACGTTCACGCCGGATTATTCTTTAGTAATGTTCGATACTTCCTTAAAAATAATCAGTTATAAGTGCTGATCTTTTCTACAGATTATGCAGGATGGGCGCAACATAAAAAAGTGCTAGGGAGGCAGATATACCTTATTATAGCAGTCAGCATCCAGCTCGCTGCTAAGGTGAGCGACCGCGTCGCGTATGTGCCAGCTTCGTTCATTAGGTCCGTACTGATGAAGGCTGGTATTCAGCACACAAAAGAGGAGATATTGGCCATGGAAATACATTTCTACAAAACCTTGGGTAAGTCTTTTTAGTGACGTGATTTACACGGTAGACATTTCATTATTATTATTTTATTTTTTTATGTTATCATGTGCAAAAATTAGGTACGTTTATAAGTTTTGTAGTTTGTATAAAAGATTTTTACAACAGATTGAATAAATGTCGTTAGTAACATGAATATCGCATTTTATCGATCGATGCGCAGGGCCTCGATTCAGCTATTTTAAGCATGCCAGTGGTCGGTCAGTGTACTTGTCATTGTGCCTAATTTTCGTATTCAGATAAGCCTACAATAAAATCTCATTGAACTCTCGAAGAGAATCATCGTAATGACCAGTAAATGAAGTCTTTGCCGAACAGTGCATACACAGCAGGAGAAGATAAATTTATTGCATACCAACATCTTCGATAGAGTGCCCTGCCTGCTACCCGATTAACTTTGCTGTGTGTCCATACATTTGTGATAGTAGCTAATGAGTAACTATCACATCATGTGTGACGTAATTTACAAACTAGACCATGTATTACTATTTTCTTCTAGATTACCGTTTGCCTAAATGGTCGACATTGGAAACTGCCGAGTTTTTAGCCAGAATGTTGGGTCTGGCAAAGGAACGCAAAGTGACACTCTTGCTGGCCCCGATCACGGATATGACGGAGTTGCATCGAGACATCTTCGAAGACCACATCAAGGCTTGGGACGGGGCGTGCAATACCCCCGGATCTTCGTCCTCAAGTAAGTGATATTGTTAAAGTTGTTTTTTTTTCGATGATGAAGCTATGAATAATGTAACGACACATACGTGTCAACATCAAGTAGAAGGTGTAAATAAAATTGCGTTTTTATTTTATTAAGTATTTATCTCCATTACAAATGCTATTAAAGATCTTAGAAAAAGCGATAGTGAAGTCGCTTATAATGTTATTTATACGATCATTATTTACGTTGACATAATAATATGTGTAGGACTCGACGTCCTTTAAGATTATTAAATTATTGGTTTTTTCATTGCGTTATTTAATCGTCATTGCGTTGTAAAATATGATTTATTTGACTATAATTTTTATAGTGATCAATTTCTATATATGTTTGACGTGTTATCAGAGGCGGCAACCGGCACCGTCCATAACCTGGCGCTGTGCGCGGGCGTGCTGTCGGCGACGATGCGCCACGAGCCGCCGCCGAGCGAGCCCGGGCTCACCGCGCGCATCGCCGGCCTCGTCAAGATCGACGTCGCCTACGTCACCGCCATCGCCGACATTATACTCGAGCACATACTGCCCGACAAAAAACCCAAACCGCTGCTGAAGAGGAAACGGAATCAGTAGGTCGGAAGTATCGAGATCGTAGCTAATGGCAAGCGTACACCAATACCGTCATCGGACGACCTTTGGTCGTGCGTCGACGGCCGAAATCGCGTCAGAGTTCGGCCCGGTTGAATTTACACCAAAACGACGGGCGTCATCGGACAAGTTCAGTAGACGTCCGAGGAATAAAGCGACCAGTCTCAGTGTCACTGCGTTACTAAATAGTATCGCTTCATCGCTTGTCGACGAGATCTGTGGACTTGGAGTGGCGAATTTGAATGATTATTTTTCCAAAAAACTTGTATGTTTAAACATTCATTGGTGGTACTTTTCACTTTTCTACCATGCTCGCCAGTCCTGGAGGTTTTAAGCCTGGAAGCTTTGACCGTTACTTTTTATATACGTGTTATGATTAAGATTCTCGTTAGAAGTTATCATTAAGATAAAAGTTTAATTTCTTTCGCTGTTTAGGTAAAAGAAAGTCTTTTTGGACTTCTATGTACAGTGTGTTAAGAAAACCCTGTCCGACCCGAAAGGGTGATATAGGGTTCATGGAATCATCAATTTGGAATATTCATGATAATAACAATAATAATGAATTTTGAAATAACCATTTTTTGCCACGAAATTCCCTTAATTTGAAGTTAAATAAAAAAATAAACCACCATTTTCGTCGGTATTATTGGCGGCCTTTTGTATGATCATTTGACAGAACCTGTGACGAGGCAGAGTATCTCAATCGCCTTTAGAGAAAAAAAAAATGTTTAATGGTTATAACTTTTTTTTACATTAATGGTATCAGATTTCGATACCTAACAACACCTTAACGGATCGGAAAGGGTTTTCTTAACACCCTGTATAATGTACCTATTTTCTTTGTTTAATACAACAGATGGGTAAGATGACGTATGATTTGACCTGTTTTCTGTTTAATATGTTAACAAAAGTGTTGATACATTGTAAATATGTATTTATAAGTGTTATAGTGGTATTAGCATGTAGCTCTTTGACTTTACCTAATCGGTAATTTATTTTTTTGATGAGTTTTTCTTAACTCCATATTCATACGAATTATTAAACTCCCACATGTCTATAGTAATATTATAGAACGGGAATTAGCGCGTGAAATACCTTTAGGGCTAGACGTTTCGACCGGGTTACACAGTCTGCTTGCGACCACGGCCTGTGTAACCCGGTCGAAACGTCAAGCGCTAAAGGTATTCAAGCATGTACGCGCTAATCCCCGTTCTATAACATTACTATAAACGTGCGGCGCGATAGTTTTAAAGTTATTATTCCCACATGTCTGTGGATTTCACTATTTATTAGTTCTATAAGACATTATCACATTAATCGATATTTCATCTGGCATGAAATAAAAACTGATTTGCTACAAGTCGTTTATTTATTTTTTTACATTTATTTTGGTTCGGAAACTTACCTGAATATTATGAAAATCCTCTTTTCCCAAGTAAAACAAAATCCTTTAAGCCGTATTTTGCAAAGACGTCAAGATTGAAGAAATGTAAGGTTTATTACATTATATAAATCTTTGATGGGAGGTACAAGAGTTATTGTTAATTATAGCTGGCGCTTTGTCTGTTTGTAGCCTGTGGCTAAAATATTCTACAGCTGGTCAAAGGGGTCCTTAATCTTCTAATACTTTTCTCTTAACAGTGTAAAGTAGTATAAATTTAATTAAAGAAATAGCAGTAGAATTTTGTCAAAGCACCCAGGTAAAAAAGTAATGAAATAATGGTAATTTGCAAGTCAGTTGCAGCTGACTGGCTTCGTCAAACATGTCGGTCGTGACAACATTATTACAATATATTATAAATATTGTATCCTACCTAGCCCATTAGAATCAACATACCAAGTAAAGGGAATATACCCAAAGACCGCTGAATACATTTTTCTTTTTTTTTATTTGGTTTACCAAAGTTTATACAACAATGTTATTTGTTTTAAAAAATAAAAATAATTTATTTCAGATATGTAGTATGATGTATCGAAATATATAAAAGGCAAACCTGACTGACTTATCTATCAACGCAGCCGAAACTACAGAGCAGGTTTCGCTGAAATTTGGCATACAGATAGTTCTTATGACGCATAAAGCATCCGCTAAGAAAGGATTTTTGAAAATTCGCCTCCTAAGTCCTAAGGGGGTGAAAAATCGGTTAAAATTTTGCATTGAAGTCCGTCATTTTTAGAGCTAGAAGCCTTTGTTTTTAGATAAAGGATTAGAAATAAACAAATAGCTACGTGTACTAGGGTTTTTAAAAATTCAAACCCTAAGGGGGTGAAAAAGGGGTTGAAAGTTTGCAGGGGAAAACAATATTAGTCAAACTATTTTATTCGAAAGTTCACAAGAGTACTCCTATCAATGAATGAGCTAAAAGGTGACAAGTTCTGAAAATCAACATGGGTAACGTGTTTTTGGTTTATCGGGTCGCTGATTACGAAAACGACAAATATTTTACAAAAATTGCACAAAATTATATATAAATTATAATTCGAAAACTAAAAAACCATGAAATTAAACAACCAAACCTGTCAGCCTATTATATTTAGGTCACAAGAAGTGGTTTTTTATGTGAAAAAATTATAATTTCAATCGTTAGATCATGTTCATTGGGGCATGTGATTATGATACCTTCCGGGTCGTACAGGGTTTTTCTTAACACTCTGTGTATACAGGGTGTCCAATAATGAATGGATAACCTTGGAATATCTTATATTTCAACTTATGGCCGTCCTGAAAAAAATACGAAAGAAAATGTATCATAAGTAGTACCTTTGATATCTTATTTTTAAAGAAAAGTCAAGTATTTTTTTATCTTATTTTACTTCCCTTATCACTATGACCAGAAATGAATGAATTCTATTGTTTTTTTTGGGGTTTTAATATTGTGCACTAACTGTGCTGATAGATAGAATGTAAATAGTATGACTAGCTACTGCAGTTTTTTTTTTAAGTGCGCAAAGTTATTTATTTTTGAAAAATGTGCAAAAAAAATTTTTAAGCTAAGTTCAAACCTCTAGGGTATAAAAAAAATGTATGAATACATAGGTGACCAATAATAATTTTAATATAATGGTACAATTCATAACTGTATCTATCATAAATAGTGACTTATTGCTGTTAATGTAGAAAAGGAGAAAATTTGACTACACAACAAAATTTGTAATAAAAAAATTATAATTAAAAAAAAATACTATATAATCGGGGGACCTGTAATGAATTGTAAGTAACCGACCCTGACTTCAAATATTTGACTTGTTTTTATTTTTTTTTTGACATGGCAGGCGTGTTTTTTATTTTTTTTTTAATTATAATTTTTTTATTTAATACCTTTTAGTGAACAACAAAAAAACATGACAGAACACAAAAAAAAAAATCGTTCGGAACCCTTTGCAGGCGATTTTGACTCACAACTGACCATTTTTTAATGTCCACATAGCCTATTTCACTCGGGATAACTCAAAGCTTCTAATGATACCACAAACATTGAAATCGGTCAAGCCTTTTAGAAGTTATGGTGGAATAAAGAAACTCACAAACATACATACATACATATACATGAACCCTGAAAATATAACACTCCTTTTTGGGCAGTCGTGTAAAAAGGGAACATTTTTTAAGTTGAAATGTATCTTATCATTGGGGATTACTAAAAATACACATCAGGAATTGATCATACTTTAAAGCTGCTATTTTAAAATAAATTGTAACCAAATTGATACAAATTAACAAAAGTTATTTGGAGTTTATTCCAAATGGTCTCTCCAATTTATTAGAAAATGTTTCCGAGGAGCTGACGGAATCGTATTGGCTGCAAAATGACGGTTGTCCTGCGCATTATGCTGGACCGGTTCAAATACTTGACTTTTCTTTAAAAATAAGATATCAAAGGTACTACTTATGATACATTTTCTTTCGTTTTTTTTTCAGGACGGCCATAAGTTGAAATATAAGATATTCCAAGGTTATCCATTCATTACTGGACACCCTGTATATTATTAGTGTTTATTGTACTTTGCTAGTGATTGAGTAAAAAAAAGTGTTGTCTGCTTACACTTAGATTACAATATTTATAGTTGCATATTAATTAAGCTTGAAGCTATTGGAGGTTAAAATTGGCGTAACTGATATTAAAGTGCGCGCCTGCTGTGGCGTGCGGCGCTTTGATCGGTGAGACGCGAAATATGGATGCACTGCCGGAATTCAGCCCCTGGTTTAATATCCCTGCCAATCAAACGTATCAGCTTTTACAAGTTATTGCAATATAACGCAACATTTCATTTTATCATAATCACTCATTGAAATAATGGTCATGTTCTGCATAACAGTTTGTAGATAAGGATGAAGAAGCTTTAAAAAAGTATTGAAGAGTAAATCTACACAATATTCAATTAACATATGTATGACCCATATTTTATTACAACAAATGCCTAAACCAAACTCGAAAAGTTTTTGAGGTTGGTACCAAGCACTGATTGAGACTGCTTCAAAATTTAAAACGTATTATTGTTATACGATCAACTCTCCCAAGTCCTATTATTAATGGTGGATAAAATTTAATTAAACAGCTATCACAGGATTGCGGCTTGAAACAGCGCCCTTGTAATCCGCAAAATGTTAACAAGTTATAAAAATTATGAATGAACATACACAAGACGAGGGTCCACTGCGGCGCGGGAGGCGAGGGTTATCACAATAGACGTTCTCGGGGGTGCCCAATAAAAACTTGACAAATGGCGTTTCATAATCGTGTTGCATTCCAAGCCTCGTCACAGCCAGCCCGGATTGTCCTCCCTCTGGAAAATATGTCTGTCGTTCAGAAAGTATCTCGTGTGGTGACACCGCTACTATATCATATCCCATTTCACTGGATTTTATTACATGGGTGCACGTTTTTGGTGAACTATTCATTATTATAGTATATAGACCTAGCTATATTGAAGGTTTAATTATACACCGTAATCTTGTAGTAATAATGCAGGTTATCATTTTCGAGGTGATCTAAGACAAAACGTAGATACCATGATAATTGCGGTAAGCTCGCATGACATGATTGCAATACCAATTAGACCACAAATGTAACGTCATTGCCACAGCGAGTAGAGTGGCTGTAAGACCACTGTGTACTATTAACGGTCCTTGCATGGTCTCGATCTCAATTAACATTACCGCATTGTCTATGCGGCTTACTGAACATTCGTCTACGTAAACGGTCAAACCACTTTGAGTAAAGGGCGGTGGGGCAATGATAACGCTAGGAAATTAAGGTTAGGATATTATGAACTTATGTTAGTTATAATCGCTAAAACATGAAATTGTAATAAAACAGATTATCAGATTCTCTCGTTCCATTGTGGCTTTGTAGTTTGTAGGGTTTTTGACATTTCAAACGGTTTGTCCTGATACAAACCAAAAAGTGTGTGACAAAAATGATCGGTCATACAAAAACTGAGGTGATATTACCTATGGAAATAGAAATTGCAAGTATATGAAAATGAGGTACAAAAACTTGCAATTCTTTTTCATATTATTTAAAATTGATTGAATTTGTACACAGATTTTGTTTTAGCGGTTAAAAACTTAAAATTAGTTTTGAAAGTTTTCAGAATTTAAGAATATCTTTGACAAAAATCATCAATAATATTCTTATGAATGAAGTTCCCATATCATCACCAAGAAAGCCAAAGATATACCAATGATACTATAATAAGTGTGGTATCGGTTTAATACTACATATAAGTATGATATTATCGGTCCCGTGACGTTTAGTGCCACATAAACACCAGGAACACTCGTAAAATAAGTCTCGGCACTATTATTAGGCACTAGCGAGTACCGAGTAGCGAGTAAAGAATGCCGTAATAAGGGGTCTTAGCCTCGCCAAAATATTGTGCCTTGTCACGACGCACCCCCGACCACCGGCAATATTATTAAAAATAATTTCTCATTTTTATTGCCAGCTCTTAAGCTAGTGGTGTAATAAATGACTACATTTTTATTACAACCATTGTTGTTGAACGATGCGGTTTAGGAATTTTTATCGATCTATGAAGCTAGGAGTAATATGTTTGGTGTAGACAATTAATGTTCGTTAATTTTTGTTACCTTTGATTCTGACTGCAATGTATTGTTTTAATAATTTCAACCGACTTTAAAAAGAGGCGGCTCTCAATTTGTTTTTTTGTATGTTTTTCTTTACGCGATTTCAAAGCCAAAGCAAAAGTGGTCCCATATTGTCATCAAAATTTATTTAGTAATTCGGTTGAATGAATTGTTTATAATTATAATAACGATATGTTGTGTTAAGTAATAATGTTTTTAGCTATGTTTCAATGAAGGAAATATTTGCAACCGCACCTCGCGGTAACAAGGGTTCACAATGTCAATATTCAGTCAAGCCTTATTGCTTCAAAACCTTCGACCTGTCCTAATTAGCCCCTATATGTACAAAGAGACTGATATATTACTATCAATCGGTGCAGTTATAGAATATTTAATTACTATTGCAAATGTAAAGTTAATCCATGTTCTATCCATGTCTTCCTTATAAGTGTATTCCTTATAGTTTAATTTTGTGTCCTACGAAAGGACTGCGGGCTACTTTTTGTTCATAAAGCAAAAAACTAAACCCGGGCTTTTGAAAGGGTGACTAACACAAAAAAAAAAAAAAAATTCAAATGTCATTTTATGCACTATGATTGTTTGATTGTCTTTTGGTCAACCGATCACAGTCGTTATCCGTAACTTAGACCTCAGATTAAGTTGATCAGTCTTTCAGAAATGGAGGGTGAGGCTTCTGTAATGATGCTAAACCTCTTCTTCATCCAGTCTGTTCCAGGCAGTTGATTTCCATACAGGACATGCGAAATTAAAATTGTACATAATTATAAATTCGATTACACACGAGGTAAATGTTACTCATGCTATAATAATAAAATAATAATAATCCAGCCTGTAAACGTCCCACTGCTGGGCACAGGCCTCTTCCCATATAGAGAAGGCACGAGCACTGCTCACCACGCTTCCTCTCTGCGGATTGGCGATTTCAGATCCCAAATTTTGGAATCCAGGTTTCCTCACGATGTTTTCCTTCACCGTTTGTCAGAAGTGTCTTAGAATAATTAAGAAAGTACATATAACTTTGAAAAAGCCACATTGGTACTTGCCTGGGTTCGAACCTGCAACCTTGTGCATACAATTTCGCTCATTGAACCGCTAGGCCACCACGACATCAAGGTCAGTTGATTGAACCTTAATAAAAATTGTATATTTTACCATAATATTATTAGTAAATTTAACGTCTTATAAAAAACGAAGTTTCAGAAATAATATACTATATAATATATGGAATATGTTCCCAAAAGGTTTTTTATTTAAAAAAAATATCATTTTATTAATTATAATATTAGCCTCTTTTTCTGTTTACCTGACATAGATTCCTTTACCATAATAGTATTTAAACTAAATAGTTTTTTTGTTCTCACTGGACGTAGCACTTTCGTAGCAGTAGCGTAGCGCATGGAGTTCGCACTAAAACTACCAAATAATTCAATTTCCTAATCAAAGTTACTGTAAAACTGATATAAGTGTAATATTTTACCTGTTAAAATTATGTTATTTTTAAATACTATTAACAAAACACATTTTGCTACGCGGTTTGCTACGCGATTATACCTTGCCGTCGGGCAAAGCTCACGGATTATAATGCCTGAGGCAGTTTGTGAATTACCATGAGGTATTTTGGAATTTAGTTTTGATACATAGTAGGTGAGTATGTTTTTAACATGCTGTTTACAAGTAGTTAGTAGTAAGGCTGGAAAAAATCTCTGGGTAGAGATGTATCAGTTTATAAAAAAAATAGGTACCGAGATTTTACGTATGTACCGAGTTCATAATCGTGAGATGTAGGTTTTTTATATTTTTAGTTTAAAATACGTTTACAGAAAAAAACAGCGACCCAATCATCAAATTTCTAAATAAACTTCATTGCTATCAAACATTCTCATTTTTATCAATACATATTCTCACCTATGAATAACCTAGCTACGATTAACTGGTTACTTTCATAAACCTCCTACATAATTAAAAAAAACTAAAAAACACGCTTTTAAAGTACTTCTAACTAAAAAAGTGAAAAATAAATCCTAATGTAAGCTAAAATTGGTAATGAACAAAAAACACTAGTATTATTGTGAAAAAGCGTGGGTTGCTCGATAGACGAAAAATGGCACAGAGCGCCCCACGCTTTTTCACAATAATACTAGTGTTTTTTGTTCATTACCAATTTCAGCTTACATTAGGAATTATTTATCTGGGTGTAATTTATCTATAATATGTATGTATTTAGAAATATATAAGTATGTTTATCAGTTGTCTGGTTACCATAACACAAGCTCTGCTTAGCTTGGGATCAGATAACCGTGTGTGAGTTGTCCCGGAATATTATTATTATTATTTTTTTTCACTTTTTTAGTTAGAAGTACTTTAAAAGCGTGTTTTTTAGTTTTTTCAAACTATATTTATTTTTCATTTTTTAGTCCTAGCAGCAATACGTATTGTCTGAATTCAAACGTATTGCTTTGTGGACTTAAAAAAAAAAATGTTTTTATTTATTTATTTAATCCTGGTGATCCTAATCAGGATAATGATATAAACCTATGAAATTATTATATTGTCGCTGATTCTTGATAAGTGTATAAAGTTTGAATTCAATCTGTCCGTTTAAAGTGGGTCAAAATCGAGTCCAAAGGAGTCGGTTACATACATACATACAAGTGAAGCTAATAAAAGCGTGTTAAAAAGATGAATCCTTCGTCGCAATATTAAAAAACCGGCTAAGTGCGAGTCGGACTTGCGCACCGAGGGTTCCGTACAAAACTTTATTTAAAAAAAAATGTAATGTAACTAAAAAATTTAGGTTTTTGGAATTTTTCCTTTATATGTGCTATTAAACATTGCTTCATGCCAAATTTCAAGATTATAGATCGACTGGAAGTACCCTTTAGGTTTTGATTCCCTCGCGAGTAGTTGCGAGTTTGAAAATATGCGGCTTAAATTGCTATTGCTTTTGATTGCGTTGACATAAAAGTTAGATTTTGTTGAAGCTTAAAGGTATTATAGACCTGAGTATTTGACATGAATTTCAATTTAATAACTCTACGCGTTCATGAGAAAAGAAGTAGTAACTTAAAATTTTCAAAAATATTTTTTTTATATAATGTTACTAAAAATTTACGGTTTTCGCAATTTTCCCTTTATCTGTACTATAAGACGTTACTTCGTACCAAATTTCAAGATTCTAAGTTCACGGGAAGTACCTTGTAGGTTTTGATTCCCGTGCGAGTTTCGAAAATTTGCGACATAAACGGCTGTATCTTTTGATTGCTTTAGCTTAGAAGTTTGATTTTTTCACAGCTCCAAGGGACAGTAGACCTGAGTATTAGATATAAATTTCAGTTTGATACCACCACGCGTTTCTGAGAAAAACGGTCTTGACAGACGGACGAACAGACAACGAAGTGATCCTATAAGGGTTCCGTTTTTTCCTTTTGAGGTACGGAAGTCTAAAAATATGCAATTTTATCGGTAATTTGTTCGGTTGTAACTGTAATAACTGTCTGCGTAGCGTGGAGATGGGAAAAAGTAAAAAAGGGGCAAATCCTCTTTGGATGAGTTTGTTTTTGTTGTAATCCTGATTTTCAGCGGCTGGGAGTGGTCGCGGCTCCGCCCACCTCTTCTCTAACAGTTTTCTGTCTCTTTTCATTTAAAAGAAATTTGGTATACTTAATTTGTCATTCACACTTGAAGCGCTAAAAACAGATGCAGTCAGTATAATTTTGTGGGAATATCTACATAATTAGAAAAAAATATGAATTTAGAATCACAGTTAGAATAGTACCAATCCATATTTTTTTACAGAGTTCTATCTAAAATAATAGTTTCATACTTCTTTCAGACCACAAAAAGTAAAAGAAAAATAACAAAAAAAAATTAAAAAAACTGTAATAGAGATCGAACCCGAAACTATTGCACACCAGTCTGAAAGTCATCGTTGATGCCACACAACTCAACATTCGTCAAACTGATTTCGGGCTACTTGTTTTCACGGATCTATTTTAGTCAAGACTTGTATGTACGTTGAATGTAGTAATTCAAGGATTCATAGAAGATTCTGGATTCATGAAATTGCTTTTTTTTTATGTTTTCTGGGTGTAGGGCGTGTCGTAGGCGACGCCCGCCCAGTGCGCGCCGCACGCCGACGCCGCCGCGACCGCAGTCGCTCCGGGCCCGTCACGCGGTCACCACGTCCCGCGCTCGCGAATAAAACCTCCGCTTTTATCACGCACCGCACTTCCGACGCGTAAGGTAAGTCCGTAGTCTGTAACTTTTAGTGAAACACGTGAACTTTTTAATCGTTGTAATTCCAGTAGTGCACTTTTTAGGCGGCTGTTCGAAAATTACTGTGGAATTTATATTTAATAATTTAAACTTATTTAAAAAGTAATTCGTTTCTTAAAATATTTTAACTTAATTAATTAAAGTGGATAATAATTTTAAAATTAGATTAAAACTATAGTAAAGATGTACGTAGTATACGTATGTGCTTTTGTTAACTTGGAAAATAATTTAGGAATAACCAATATTGTTAAGATTACACAACATAAATTTATAATAAAATATTTATTATTTTAAGATTTAGGATTTTCGGTCTTTATCAAAATGTTGAATAGATATAATATTTTTTTATTCTGTCGTATAGATGTAATAATAAATAGTAATGAGATGTTAGTTTATATATTCCTAAGCCTTACCTGAATACCATAATTACAATTACATTAGAAAATAGGTGAGTAATTTATTTTATTTACTTTTTAAACTTAATCTAATGTTTATTAGGCCGTGAATACTTTTCTATAAGGACTAACAACGAACGAACACTCTACAAAAAGAACAGTTTATAAAATAGGAATATAGAAATCAAAAATTCATCAAAAAAATTGTTGAGACAATTTTTATTTCATTTTGATTCAGAATTGTGACTTGTAATTATTTCAGTTCCTTCCGATGGTCGTGAGATAATAACAATGGAGTTTAACAGTAATATTTGTGATAAATGGTAACTATTTTAAAATTATTACAACTGCATTGGCGAATTTTACCTTAATTCTTGAGAATTAAGCGAAGAAATTACAACCACATTCTTACGTAGCATTTTTAAATTAGTCCTTAATATTGTAATCTACAAAAACACTTAGGTATATTTTTAAATACGTTTTTTATCACTTAGTAAGGTCAATCAATTTATGTGAGTTAACACACTCATATCTTAGCAAAATATCAACAATATATTATTACACGCATTCGTAAAACTATATTGAATAGTGCTTAGAAATTTAAAATATATTTTACATTGCCATTTGGTACTATTACTTAAATGAAACTACGGACGCTCACCATCAACGCAGAAACACCAGCGCAGAAAATCTAGGTAGTCAGAACATGCTGAAACTTTTGAAATCTTACGGCAGCATTATTTATTTTTATCTGAAAGAGTTTTAATACATTTTAAGACCTTCAAATTATTAAAGTCCCTAATTTAAAATAAAGAGGAAAAAAAAAAAAAAAAGACCTTCAAATACTCAGTCAACGATTGGATTGCAGATTAACAAATACATAACACGGTTCTTCTTCTATGACCTATATGTTTCTATGAAAGATAATTTAAGCATCCGTTTGTGAAGTTCAATACTTATGCAAATCGCTATTAAGGTGATTTGCTCAAACTACATTTATGACAGATTGGCTTTCTATAAATTAATCTAACACACTTATTTTATTGTATAGAGTGAAAAAAATAGTCACAACAATAACTTATAAAATACCATGGGGTATTTTAAGAGTTATTGTATTTTTCGCGATTTTTGACAGGACTATAGTAACACCCTGTATATTTTTCCCTTTTATAAGGGCCTACTTCCCAATACCGGATATTTTTATTCGAGAGATAAAATTATCGTTTGAAAAAAATTCAAAAATATAAAACTATTCCTCAGATAAAATTATCTGGCATTACAATAGTTCTAACAAAAAAAAACCGACTTTAAAATAAGTCTTACATTTATTTCTTCTGGATCCCACTGTCAAAACTGGACTAATATAAAATTGGACCAAACGGGAAGCACCAACTTTCGAAAAATAAAAAAGTCATCAAAATCGGTTCACCCCGTCAAAAAAACATATAACAGTCGACTTGAGTACCTCCTCCTTTTTTGAAGTCGGTTAAAAACCGGCCCTAATTATTATGAACTACGACTAGTTAATCAAATTGAGCATGATATTAACAGGTAATTAATTTATCAAGTTTCCTAACCACCGATTCCTTTATATTATCAAACTATTGTGTTTGCTCACTGCTAAGTGAACCACAGTGAAGACTCTGTTATTATGTGACAAAGTGATATTGTGTAGGTGTTCATTAAGTCGAGGAAGTCAACTTACATATAAAAAAAATGGTTAAATATCATAGATGTTTTTATTCAGTTTCATTTTTTTTCTTCGCAAAAAGAAATGTTCAAGTATTCATAGAAAAAACTTTGCTTTTTCAACACTATATAATGTTATATCTGATAATTAAATAGGTAAATTTTAAGTTAAATTTGTTGTGCGTTAAATTCATTAAAAATCAAATGATAAATTAATACTAACAATTCCGCCAAATGGAGTAAGTTACCCTATAATTTAATTATGACCTAAAAATACCGAAAATATTTATTGCTATCAGAAATATTATCTTTAATAATAAATTGTACTTAAATTACAAAGTAATACATAATTCAAGTGTTTGTCAGTTTATTAACGTCAACAAATATACAATTTCTCAAATAAAATAAAATAGATGATGGCTCTTGCTCCTGAACTTTACAGCGGTTTATCTTCGTATTTTGTAATTTATTTAAGAAAAGAAAAAATATGTGTCTATTATATAAATTTTGACTTTTCATACCTAGCTATTAGGGTAGATGACTAGGTATGAAAAGTCAAAATTTATTTAGTCCGCCATTTAGATAATCAAAATATAATAGACACATATTTTTTCTTTTCTCAAATAAATTACAAAATACGAAGATAAACTGCTGTAAAGTTCAGGAGTGGGGGCTTGTGACGTCACGGCTACTCAAAGGTCTATCTTCGTAATTCTTTATTTACGGGACTAAACAAAAAATACGTGTCTAATATTTTTTTCTTATCTAAAAGAGGGACATAAAAATAAAAATTAGTCATCATCCCTATTGTATTCAGAAGCTCTCCATTTTTAGGGACATTGCCTTGTTAGTACAGTAAGGTACCCTGTAACTGTACCTATTACATTTCATCTAAATTTGTTAATTAGTTGCGGTGTGATTGAGTAACCAACGCTCCCAAAGTCAAAGCTTCGCACAATTGCTTCGGCTGAACTGACTTGTGGTCACTTGCAGCCTGTACCTACCTGCCTGTACCTACCTGCCTGTAGGCAATGGTGCGAACTATTGAAACTTGACAAGTGAATTAGTGACTGATTGTTCAAGATGTCGACAAAAACCAAAGCGACTTGGAGATTATATCGACGACGCTGAATCTCTTTGTGATAGAAGAAAATAACTTTTGGTGATATTATTCCTCTTGTATAGGTCCGCAGGAAAGTCCGCCATGACATATTGTCTTCCTTCAATCGTCTATCTTCAGATAGCAGCTTTGAATTATTTTAAAATGGATTTAACATTTAAAAATTTAAAAAAGTCGTGATGATTGGATATCTATTAACACGAATTCGTTATTGCTTTTGCCTTTTCACAAGGTATGTTGCGAAAGCGGCTTAATCTGTAATACTAGTGGAATCGAGTGGTTTAAACCTAGCCACTAACCTCTTCTTTCGAGGATTTGATATGCTCATATTAATCATTTCGTGCACATTATAAATAGCCTGTTACACCACACCCATGTTAATCTAAAGCCGACGCTTCCTTAACGCAACATGCCTAAAAGACACTACGACTCAATATAATAAAGCCATGTGAACCGGTCACAAAAAAAAATAAAAAAAATTATAAATAATAGTTTTATTAATCTTTGTAAACTATATGCACAATTACAGACAACGGTGACTTCTGAAAATCTTTCACAACTTTGCTATTTCATAAAAGAAAAAAAATTGAAAAGCTTCAAATGAAAACACTGTTCCTAGCATAAAAATAAAGTAAGAAGTGATTTATAAAGAAGCATTTAAAAAGTCTTGGTTTTTTTAATTATAATTAACCATATTTTAATCCAAAAGCTATCTACTCAATAAATTCATTATTTTTGGAATCGCACATGTTTCCATCATAAGTTTATGTATAATTCAGAGAAAACCGTACTAATTAAATAAATAATACGCAGGTATTCTAATGAAGTAGGTATTCAAGTGTGCCTGTCGACATTGCCGTGGACATAATTATGATGCGACTTGGCCCCAAAGTGCTCTAATCTATACTTACAATAAATCTGTAAAAGTGAAAATTCTGTACATTGAAAATATAAAAAAATAAATGGCGGGGCGTGTTACTAGAACGACACAGAACCCAAAAGGGCGAAAAAAATTTTTTTTGTCTGTCTGTTTGTTCAGGTATCACGCAAAAACTACCGGTTCGATTACGAGTATAAATAATATCCGCGAAGTTATCGAGTTACATTCGCACAGAAATGAAGAAAAATAACATTCGCTCTTTTCTAAGTCTTGATAAAAACGGTATTTTGTTCGTAAAACTTAGTTAAAAATAGCTTGATTAGAAATGGGAACGTTGTTACATAAAAATAAGATTCATTAGATTCATTCCTTTTTTAATTTTGTTTGTTTGCAGCATCAATTAAGCAAAGTTGATATTAGTTTTAATATTTTAATACCTTTGACAACATGTTAGAACAAGTTATGTAAAATAGTAACATTTTTGCACTTGTAAAAAAGCTATTTAATTGCATGCCTCGGCGGCCGTCACGCGGCGCTAGGCAATGATTCTTATCAAGGGCCTTATTGAAAAAGGGGCGGCCGCATTCCCATCACGCATAAATCAGCAGCACGCGTATTTCTTTCAGCCGATGTCGGTTCTTTTATTACCCGCTTATTGGTAACTACCATCTGATATATTACGCCGATAAAATTAACGGTCTAATAGAACATTTATTGATTTACAAGTTTCTTTATAGAATGTGTAGGTGTTAGCAAGTGTAGCACTCAAATGATTGACCGAAATCGCTATCTTGTAATATTTTTATAATTTCAATTATTATCTTTTTTCAGTACCACGGTCTAGATGTATCATTACCACAGTGATTTTAATTATGCTTCACCACGCTTAATATAAACACATTTGCAACATTACTTTTAACGTGTTTCTTACCATTATCAGCGAGTGCAGCAGTTCCGTTTGTTAGCAAATTGCAATTAAAACGGAAGATAACCAAACCCCATTTTAGAAATCGGCAAGGCAACTTCTAATTACCTTACATGTTGACGGACTACGGTTTTTACTTTCCGCTCAACCGTTTTGCTATGCTTATTCTTTATTATGCTAATAATGAAGCAAAACCAAATTCTAATATTCTTCCAGCTATATAGTTGTATGATTTTCTAAAACAATAATCTGGAACACCCAGAAGTGGGTTCTATAAATACAAGTACAATTAAACGTAGAGAGTCTGTATTTGAATGCACCGTATGTATCATTTCATAACGTTTACATTTTGGGTGTTTATCGCCTACTGTTCCGGCCATTCTATTCTTTTCCCAGTGTTTACACGTAGCGGCCATAGAATAGATAGCTGCAAGTAACGCAGCCCAACTGTTTGGCTAAGTAGGCGGCGATAGGGTGCGCCCACACTGCGGTTAGAAAAACACGCTGAATAAATGAGGTAACATCGTTAACGAGAATCATTATTACTTTTTATTTCATATTTTTGTTAACTGCCGAGCCAAGGGTCGTTTGTTGGGGAGATAATGAAAAGTTCAAAAATTACTTACTATAAATTTTATTGGCCCTTCTTGGGTATGAAAGTATTAAGAATTGTTCACGAAAAATATTTTTTTACTCTCCAACGAGAAGGCATTTTAGAACGTCGTTGAGTATTACGTAAGCTACTTATTTACACTTTTGAGATTAGGGCTAAAGGTAGGAAGCAAGTGGGAATATTACTGGCTGAAAACATTTCATTTTATTGCTTTACCTTTTTTAGTAAGACTACATTATTTCGACAAAGTTATTTAATTAGTTTTTCTGTTTTACTTTTTATGTAGGTATCTAAATAAACTATAATTTTACATCTTATTTTTTTAACCCCCGACGCAAAAAGAGGGGTGTTATAAGTTTAACGTGTCTGTGTGTGTGTGTGTGGGTGTGTGTGTCTGTCTGTCTGTGGCATCGTAGCTCCCGAACGGATGAAGCGATTTCAATTTAGTTTTTTTTTATATTAAAGGTTACTTATCTGCGAGTGTTATTAGACATGTTTGATGAAAATCGGTTAAGCCGTTTAAAAGTTATGGGGGTAAAAGTGGGGGAAGATAACCGAATGTCTGCAAATATACTCGAGTGGGGTCTCAAATGAAAGCGCACTGAAAGGGAGTATTGATAACTTAATCGAGAGTGCTTTTAGCTTCGTTTGCTGAGAAAATTGGTGGTGGATACGTACCTATAAAAAGTATAAAATAAAAAATTAAATAAAAAATTAAAAAAACCCCCGCCACAAAATCGAAGTACCCTTTAAAAAGTAAAAAAATAATAATAAAAACTCAATCTTAAAGTACCTAAGAATGTTTTCATAATTCTAAAAAAAAAACGTCGCGTTGGGGGACTTAACTCATCTTAATTTTGTTTTTAAATTTATCTATGCTGCTAAGTTAGGTAATAGACTATTTGCAATTAAATTGTTAAGTTTGGAGTGGTCCCCAACGCAATGTTTTTTTTTTGAATTATGAAAACATACTTAGGTACTTTAAGATTGAGTTTTTATTATTATTTTTTACTTTTTAAAGGGTACTTAGATTTTGTGGCGGGGTTTTTTAAATTTTTTATTTATTTATTTTTATTTTATTTTATTCGGGAAACAAAACAATCGTACGTTGTATATTTAATCTAGTTACACAGTATGCTATAGGTAAATGCACGATCCACTAGGTTTCCACGTATTACTAACTTATATTAGATACAGTAGATACAGTTTTGGTAAAACTAAATAAAATCAATTTAAAACAATAATACAGCATTTCGCTAACTTAAAAGCTAATGGTCAACAAATCCAAAAATAGTTCATTTAATTTAAGTTAAAAATTTTGAGCAAGGCGCTTTACAATTTGCTTTTTAAATTTGTGTTTGGATAGAGCAAAAACGTCGATTTCGTTGAAATTATTATTGTTGGTAAATATTAAGAGTTATAAAAAGTTACAATTAAATAAAACTGTAACAAATCTAAGATGTATGTTACATATACATACATCTTATTAACCCAAAAATGAGATTCGTGTTCTATTTTATAAATTTGTGTGACAAAGGTTAGAAATAGATAAGGCTAGTACCATAGGTGGTACGATAAATGAGCGTAGGTGTAACGTGTATCTACTTCACAAATCACATTACATACGATTGGTTTGGTAGCACTGTGGGTTTGTTTGTGACGTCAAAACGTAGCTGTAGCCTGTATCACAAAGCAGGAGCCGCTGTTTACTCCTGGATAGATTGATTACAGCGACAACAATATTACCGACAGTGAACTAATTGGAGAGTGGGGACTCAAACGGACGGATATTGAGATCTATACATGTGTAATCCCGACCTGTTAATCACGTCTTACACTGATTGGGTCAGATTGTTCACAATAATATCTAATTACTACAGACCAAGCAGATAATTAGCGTTTAGACAATACCTCTATGAATTAGATTTCCTGGAATTGATAATTATGGTATTGTACCAAAATGTTCCTCTGACGGCATTGCATACAATTCGGACAAATCAATATACAAAGCTTCAGTTTCATGTGTAGATGGTACGTTCTACTTTTTACCGTGGCCAATGTGAGGGAAATATTATAGAGACCAGCTTTGTATTGAAAAATGTATGTTAAGAAGTAATTCTACACTAAAATAGTTTTTAAATACGACTTGTCATTCCGGGTAACTTTGACCAATGTTATGAGTTTTTTTCAAAATTACATATAGAATTTTTACCCAAACTGCTCTGTAATAAATTAAAAATTAAATAATTTTTTTTCAACCAAAGCTTTAAAATCATTGAAACTTCGACGAGTCAAAGTTATACGGTGACTTGGGTAACTTTACCTCATACATTTAATGATACGGATTTTGCTATTTTAAATTAGTTTTTGTTATATTTGGTGAACTTAAGCCTCTTTTTATGCCATAATATGAAACAAACTAGCACCATAAACAATTTTTTTTTTTTTTTTAAGCTAAGCTTGAAAACATGAAAAATAAAGTGCGCAGTTAGGAAAATCACTAGTTTTTAATAGGAGACGGGTTTTAGAACATATTCATATCTAATCAGGCTTAAAAGTCTTTAAAATTGTTAATTAATAACAAAACTAACTAAGTTAACTAATCCTAATCAATTATAAAAACTAACATACAAATTCAAAATTAAAATGACAAAATCAGCTCTTTACCAGTCTTACTCTCCCCATTCCATACAAAGAAATTCATCATCAATGATAAAAAAAAAAGCTTTCTTTTGGTCACTTTAGTATTAGGCAAATATTTCACGACATTATTTGGGAAACAGCGTATAATATCTAGCTTAGGTAGCTTCCAACCCTCCATCGCCTTCTGCATGAGCGAAATGTTAAGCTTTTTACCATCGACATCTATTATAGCGCCGGGGAAAAGAAATCCTTCAAATTCAATATTGCATAACGCATAAAGTTTTGTACAGAGCCAGAAAATAAAATAAAAATCGGTATTGGAAGTGGTGAGTCAAAGTTGTACCGAAAGATTAAGTTAAGATTAACTGTACATAATATATTATATCTATGTGCTAGTTACCCGAGATCTAGTAATTACGGTACACAAACTATCGTAATAATTATATCCCCCGTACCGTATCTTGTTAATTGTTATGCATGATGCGGTCTCAGGTGATAGACTAATAATCGAAATTGGAGCTTCAATTATACTCCAATGATTTTGTAGTTTAGGTCAAAATTGCAGGAAGCGGTTTAGTTTTGGTATATTACGATCGATTTTGATTAAAAAACACAATCGGAAAATTTATTCATTTTTCTTGTTTGCTTGAGGGGCTCGTGGCTAAGTGTAAGCCGTACGGTTTGACCGACAATACAGGTTAAGCCGCGCTCGCCGCGATTGGTCCGTGGATGGGTGACAATTTATGACATACCGAGACCCCTCCGTGTTTCGGAAAGCACGTTAAACAGTAGGGCCCGGCTGTCATACAATGAGACATGTTCATGACAACTTCATTCAAGATCATGACAACCAGTCTTACTATGGGATACGGTGTTTCCCAGTAAAATTTGTTGTGGAGGTCAGATAGGCAGTCGCTCCATGTAAAATACGGTATTCAGCTGAATCCGGTAAGACTGGTAGCCGACCCCAACATAGTTGGGAAAAAGGCTCGGGAGATGATGATTCTTGTTTGCTTGAGACATGTTGAACAGTTGAGACAATTTTTGAAATCCAAAGTTTGATGAAGTATTGAGCCAACAAAGCTGTGGTTGAGCTATTAATGGTAACTGCGTTAAAAAGTAGAACGTATAGTACCATCTACAGATGCAACTTTAGCTTTGTATGTATTAGCTAAGGCGTAATGAGTTCATCAAATTCTTTGGTTTGTTTCCACACACACAACAATAAAATGTTTTTCGTTTCTCTAAATATACAGTAGGATTGATTTTCGTTACATTTTAATTATTTCCACGTATAAGATGATTTGTGACGAGGATAGCAATAAGCGCCGATGTTTATTTGTTTCCCGCGTCCTCCGGCTAGATTTCGGAAGCAGCCGGGCAGCCGCGCGGACGACGCAATATGAACGCCGTCCAAATAAACATACATTCTATTCGTTCGCTTAAGTGGCTGTAACTCTGATTTTTGTTTGTTTCTACGGATTTGTAACGATGACCACTTTCTGTGGAATTGTTTTAGCGGTTTATCTTTTGTTTAGTTTCACTTGACCTGTCGTCATTAAAGCAGTTTTACAAGTTAGCTTCTCTGGGAGTTTTTTCTTGATATACCATTAGGCATTTCAGACTTCTCTCGCTGTGCGATTCCGTAGTAGACAAGGATTTTAATTGAATATTTATAATCAGAACAGATCAGAACGAAGCCCACCATCTTTGTGTAAATATACTCATAAACACCTGTAGTTTACCTGCTAGCGTTGTACTATTATTTCAATAGAGTTCAACTAAAACCTCATTGGTGTGTTTAGAGTGTCGGCTCCGTCATGGAAGGGTTCCTGCACCACATGGCGCCGCAGTTTCTGCACCCCGCGCTGCAGAGCTTCGGCTGCGGTGCGTTCAGGCCGATAGGGGGCGCCTTCCACCCCCTGTACCCCGGCAAGGCATTTGCGAGGCACCTCGGCGAACAGTACGCTTTAGGACAGAGTGTCGGACAAGCTTTGAGGGTGAGAATCTTTAGTTGTGATTAATATCTAGAAGCTGTGGTGCATTCTGCACTCAGTCTCAACGGCGTTCTTTGTGCATCAGTTTTTCTATTTGATGCGACTGTCAATGTTACCTCCACAACTCATTTACAGGACAATACTGACAATAGACGATAAATACATCCTGTGCTAAAAATAGTTTTAACAAATGTTGGGACCTAAGGTGAGACCACCAACTGTTGGGAACTGTGGCCTACATAATTTTATCAACGCCAAAGACTCGTCCAATGCAAGACCGCAGGTCAATCTGTGTTTTACTTAGACACGAGCCTCTCAATATAACCAGCTGATGCTTACGTTAAGATGTGTTGGTACGTAGAATGTCCGCGACGACAACAACACGCCGCCGCTGTACCGGCACGGGTACGCGGCGCGCGACGACACCAGCTCGCCGGGGTCCGCGGCGTCGGCGTCGCCGCGCCCTTGCAAGGACGACGACGCGCCGCCTGTCGCTACATGCACCGACTCGCACGACTTCTTCTCTCGTAAGTTACCAATAACTTTTATTATACAATAGAAGATATTTTAGTATAGATAGATAGGTGCTGAAGGAACTCTGAAAGGAACCTCATTCCTAAAGTTTTACTTCAGGAATTCTTAAATAACGGGCCTCGGATTACCCAAGCATCAGTTTTGCTCTGCCTGAAAAACTAGAAAATATTTTTTTATATTGCCTAGAAATTTTAACTTTTCCTTTAATTTTAACAATAACCGAAAAAGAAGTATGGACTTACAATCGTCACCTCTGCTAGTACAAAAGTAGTCCAGTCAAAATAGACATTTCAGTTTGCATTAATTCGCATAGAGCTGAAAATTGGTGGGTTAGTTTGAAAGCATGTGCGTTGCGTAGCGGACGGCGAGCGCAAGTCGTCGTGCGGCGTGTGCGGCGCGCGGCTGGGCCCGGGCGTGGCGCAGGCGCACTTCCTGCAGGAGCTGCAGCACCTGTACAGCCTGAGCGCGCTGCCCCGCGACGCCGCCGCGCCGCCCTCGCACTCGCTGCACCACCAGGATGAAGACGCGCGCTGGGAGGTAAGCACGCCACAACATAAAGATAGAAACACTTTGCACTTTGCCTTTTTTGACTTAACATACGTCAAAAAAGGAGGAGGATTTCAATTTGACTGTATTTTTTTTTTGTTACCTCATAACTTTCGACTGGGTGAACTGATTTTGATAATTCTTTTTTTATTCGAAAGCTGGTGCTTCCTGTGTGGTCCAGTTTTGACAGTGGGATCCATAAGAAATAAATATAAGACTTATTTTGAAGTCGGTTTTTTTTGTAAGAATTATTTTTTTCGGTAACTACAGTACTGCGACTACTAACAATCGTTGCGACTTACCTTAGTTATGTTTATACCTAGCTTAAACTAGTCTGCATTATCACTTCCTAAAGACATACCAACGCATCCGAGCGAACCGTCAGCGGCGGCTGAAGCTGCGTACGCGCAAACGCCACCACACGGTGGAGAGCATGCTGGGCTACGACCTGGACGAGGAGCGACGCGAGGAGCGACCGCGGGAGCCGCGACCGTATGACGCCGAGGACGAGCCTGTAGACGTCGAGGGCGACTCGCTCGGCTGGCCTGAAGCCGCCATCAACGTTGACGGTAAGCACATCACTAGCTAGGAGTGATGCGGCATGACGCGACAACTTATTTAGGTATTTTTCTCATATTGTAAATAACCTGTGTCTTGTTTTGTACTGAATAAAAGCTTTATCTATCTATCTATCTATCTATCTTATCGCACCTGAAATACAGCGCGAGTCGCGACAAAACGCAGTGATTTTGTTTGTCAGTCAATTCCTTTCACTGCCGTCTGACGTCGCTTGCCTAAGATATTATTTATAAAATTTGTACTAGGTCTTAATTTATACGCTGATCTAGGAGATATTATATCGTTCAATTTTTTTGTTCAGAAAAAGAACAACGCAGCGATGGAGAGAAACTGCACCTGAATTACGCCGAAGACCTGGAAATATCCAGCACTAATGATGCCATGCAGTCACCAGAACGCGTGAGGTATTTTTTTCTCTAACAACCCACACACCTTAGTCTTTACCAAGAAATGAACCGCAATTACGAATTGACGTATTCAATAGCAGCTTTTTGCTTTTACCTACATGCAGATACATGTGCATCATACAATTTCAGATAAATTCTGAGAAACAAATGTTTTCTACCTTGACGCCGATTTTTATTTGTGGATAATTACTTGGTAATTATTTTTCAAAATCGTTTTTAGCGAGTATTATACAGAATAATGCTTACTTACTCGAAAAAACAACTGTTAGCTGGTCTATTTTGAATATTGAAGAAGCTTATCAATCTAACCTAAAATATGTAACAATATTTTAGGTTGCATTGACACCTCAAAAGTTTAGGTACTTTATTAAAGTTTTGGAAGAACTATTTGCGGCGGTAACTATTATCGAATCCTGACGCTCATTTTAAACTTGTTTGCAAAGGATTGAGACACCCAAATCAGTGGAATGCCTGCCCAAAGCGGCTGAGGGCGTGGAGAGGCCGGCGGAGGTGACCACCACGGAGGCCTGGGCCGGCACGAGCCACGCCGCCGACGCCTGGCCCACGCTCGCCGCCGAGGCCTACATCCAGGCCGCGCGCCACAAGATGGACGGCGAAAACCTACCCTCCTCCACCGACACCCGCAACTAAATCAAAGGCCTTGTTACGAAGTTGTAGAAACATCATTGTTCTCTTCCAGGCACGCATATTCCCCGAATGTGGGACAAAATTAGAAAATGATTGTGTGAAGATGTGAGGCATTTATACTTTCCAAGCGGTTTCGGACGTAAGCCTACTCTTTGCCAATAAGTGTGACATTGTCCTCACATGAGTGAAAACTTTTGCCAAGTGCGAAAATTTACAAGCTTGATATCAGAACATCAACATAATAGATCCACAGCTGTACAGATTTTGGAATAATGATGCTTTTAAAACTTCTTATACGAGCCCAGATGTAGCGACATCCTTGATATGAAGATTGTGGTCGTCCTGAATGTTTAATGGCTCCTACACACAGTGCCGGCGGCATTCAAAGCCGCCGGCTTTGCCGCACAAAGGAGCCGCCGGCATGGCCGCCGGGCTGTGCCGGCGGGTTACGCGGCTTGCCGGCGTCATTTCATTTGTCATTGTCACCACTACTGCGGTTTGTTTGTGTGACGTCTGTGTAAATATGAATGATGCTTGGCGGCTTTGCGCCTTGTGCCGGCGGCTCGTATTGCCGGCGGCATAGTCGCTCGGCATAAACCCGGCGGCATTGCCGCCGGCACTGTGTGTAGGAGCCATAAAAACCTATGTTACATTTCAAGGCATTTCATCTACAAAAAAATAAAGTTATAGGGTCATTTTGGGACACTTAGGCATTATGTAATAATGTGGAATCCATATTCAGTTTCTATAAAACTCATTTGTAAAAAAAAGTTACGATATTACAGTGTATTAGCTCTTCTGAACATGTCATGTCATCAGCAACATAAAAATAGATAGTTTAGGAGATTTTTAATAGTTGTGAATCTCTTTACACTACAATCAACTTTGCATATCGATTTACGAAAAAATCTCGTAATACAAATTTCTTGCGCTTAGCTCAGTTTCTCTCATCACTTAATTTAACTTGTTCACGGACATAATAGAAACTCATTTTCAAACACTCTTTGTTCATACAATAAGGTTAGTTATTTATTAGTTAAAATAATTGTTTTTAATATAATATCTTGTTTCTACTTTCCAACAATTAGAACAAGTTATTAATTATATCGTAAATAAGAATAATCTATGTATTAGATAACTAATGTAATATTGTTATTTCTTCGTGTGTAAATAGCTATCAACATATTATGTGTCTATTTAACGGGTTTCCGACCGTTATGTTATCACTATCGACTACGGCTCTACTTCTACTTTAAGTCTAGTACTACGTAGGTAAGTTATAGACTGTAACCTTCTTCGTTGTTGTTAATTATGTGTACATAATAAATTGCGTCAAACTACTTAATGTTATACAAATCATATATATTATATCTATTAGTACTTAGGTACATGGTATCTGCAGAAATAGGAACCGTAAAATATTGTGTATTTTCGATTAGTAATTGCGATCTGCAATTGCATGCCTAGATGTATGATCACATTGCTTAGTAGATTTCATAATCATTGTCATAATTCTCATTATTCGTTATTAGTTAATGGAGGCATAATAAAAAAAATATAGAAAAGTCAAATCAATGTATTCAAAACTCTTTATATTATGACATCATTCACAAACTTTTACTATTCGCAGCCAATAAAGATTACATGACATTTACAATTTATATTCGACGTAACAATTAATATGCTTTAAAAATGCCGGCCAAATCTGTTGGGACTACAATATGGGACCGGTTGACGAGCTCCATTGTAATTTCAACTTTTACCCATAAATTCACAATAACCTACTGAAGTCCACAACTAGGCACTAGACTACTCGAGTCCTTATATCGCTAAGAATAAAGGAGGCTAGAGGAGTATCATAAAAATAAGGACGACGAAGGAGCATGCGACGAGGGAGACGTTCCTAGTGCGCCACAGATGCAGCAAGCCTTGCCTTGCCTTGCCTTGCTGACGACAGACTAATAATTTACGCCTCAGTGTTCTCGCTTCGACACGCACACTCTAACGAGTTGAACCCGCGTCAACTCCCCGGCACTGACGCTAGTCTAAGCCGAGGGTACCCGAAATTTTGTTGAGTTAAAACTTGACGTATTAACCTTCAACGCACAGTTACAAAACAAAGTGCACTTGAAAACGTCCATCGAGACCTACGAACACTTGTACTGTAGGCAGGATGTGATAGAAACAAACTTTCAACTAGTGAGCAATCCAACAGACATTACTAGTACCAAGTCCAAGCTATTTTACTGGAAACAGGCTGAGATCACTCTCATCAGCTTAAATTTTCAATCAGCTGAATGATTTTGATAAGGTACAAGTACGCGCTTGACGTGCTGACAAAATTGCATAGCCATCTAAGATAATTTCAAAATGGGACAATCAGATTTAGCCTTTTATTATAAATGATTAAAGGTTTCGAGGACGGAGATAACAAAGCAAATCTTTAATAATAATAAATTTGTTCCCAAACATTTTATTCTGTGTTAAAATAAATATAGCCACAGATACTTGAGACGTTTGAGGTAAAGAAGCGAAGTATGTTCCGGAGTCTCGGTAATGTAAAATATGAAAAGAGAAATAAGGGAAGAAAAGTTTTGAATCTAACACCGGCTGAACAATGCTTCCATAGATTGATGTTGATTATTTAATAAAGAGGTGAAGACAAGCGACAAAAGTTTTACAATTTGTTTGACATAGAATCGATATTTAATAGAAACGATATAATCCTTACCTATATTAGAATTTAATTCTTTCGATTATACACATTTATACACGTTGAAAAATAAATTTAGATTTTTTTCCCGTACCACGCACGTTATTCCAGTCGCTCGGTTCAGTGGGGGTAACGAGGACGTTTCGAGTGCGGACTGTGCTTCGGGGATTTTTGTGGAGTAACAAGCATAAGTAAAACGAAGAGACCCCAGCGACGGTGGAAGTGTTGGCTACTGTTGAGGATCCGTCATCTTGAACGTAGAGTGCCGGTAGCCGTCCTCAGCCGTGGAAGCCGACGCGCGTAACGTTGGGTCCGGTTCGCCCGCCGACCGGTACTCCTGCACCACCTGCTTATAGGAAAACATATCAATTAATACACAAAAATAATTTAGGGATTAGGATAGGGATTGTTAAATGTGCTTGACGGAATGAAAACCGTCAGGGGTTTTCATTACGTCAAGCACATTTAACATGTTTAGTTAGTGCTGTATACAAACACTTCGAAATACTATGAAATTACTTCCTAATCCAATTTCCGAAGACACGTAAATTACTTGACTGTGTAGAAAAATATATATTTGGTAAAATAATTAGTAAAACTAATATTTTTTAGAATAGCTAAAAAAAATTACCGATGCTTTATTACGTCGTGGGATAATCATGACTCTGCTAGTATCAGACGGAATGTACCTATACAGGCATAGGTAGGTACTATGGAAGCCAACCCCAACAGTGTATGGGAAAAGGCTGGGCAGATAATGAACGGAACAAAGATTGCTCGACGTCTTCATCGTGTTTAAGCCAGCATAGTTCCGCGTTTGTTTGTTGTTGGAGAAGGCTGGCTGATTGTTTGTTCTGGGTTCGGTATAGTTGGCCTGCAAGTTACCCGACGTATGTGTTCCTCCCTGGCGGCCAGCTCCCTCGTGAGGTCGTCCCGGCGCCGCTCCAGCTCCGGCTCGTAGTTGCCTTCCTTGATGCACTTGTCGATGTGTTCGTACTCCCGGTATAGGCTGGCGTACTCCGCGAGGCTCTGCTTCGCTTCGTGACTGCCGCCGCGGCCTTTTGACGTCGCACCGTCGTAGTCCTCACGATTTGTCGCAAGACTGCTTGAATCAGAATGAACAAGTTAGTTTTATTGAAACTTAAACTATCTTCCAATGACACATTATAATTATACATTAAAATTGACGAGTAAAGTCTGCCAAAAGCAATGTAAAGTACATGTATTGCATCAAACAGCACTCTTGTGAGGCTTAGGAATTAGGTCCTGTTATCTCGTTACGGTTACGGAACCCTACAATGGATGATGCATACAAATACAAATCAGCTTCCTTGAGGCCAATCGTATTTCGACTAAAGTGGGTAACCGGAGCACTCACTTGTACATGGAAGTATAGAAGTAGTGAGGTCTGGCGATGGCCCTCAGGAACCGGGGCACCATGCCATCGCCCTCGCGGTACAGGCTCAGCAGTCGGTTGTACGACATGAACTTGTAGGAAGGCAGCCGCAGCAACCTTCGGCCCACCTTGATCGCGTTTATCTCGCGGTGGTCCAATGACGGCTGAGAATAATTAACACGCGCTGAGCAGAAAATGCGACGATTTGGCCGCGGACAAAAATGACCATGACGAAGTTGACCGCGAACTCAGATATATATACTCAGTATGATCATTTAACTTGACCATACTGATAGTCAAGTAGTATTTTTTGTCCGGTGGAAATATCGTCTATTGTCTGCTCAGCGCACAGTATATTATTATGTGATGTGCTGTTTTCGTTAAAATACGTTAGTTAGAAACGTGTGGTGGTAAGGGAAAGACAACTTACCACGACAGCACTCTTCGGTCCGTACGTGGGCACATGGCCCAAACCTAAAATGAATATTTTCAATAAGGTTTATAACATCATTTTTCGCATCTACATATGTTATTAGCGAGAAACCATAGCGTTAATACGCCCTGTATACGTTTTCCAGTCGCTGGAATTATAATTGAATACTGATAGAATGCCGCAGTAAGACATTTTAACACTTTTTTTCAATGTAGGTAAAACTCGTCGCCACTATTATAGATCAAGTTGATCAATGTTTCTAACGACGCGTCTATACCGGGAAACCAGAATCGTGACCTAGCTCCTGCCTTGATTTTCACAATTCCCAAATGCGAGTTATGTAACTCCCGAGAAACTTGCGCGTGTAACGCTTCGGGAATAACTACCTTATGTCCTCTCATAAGACAACCATTCTCGTAAGATAACTGTGTTCTACATAAACAATAATACTGCAAATGGTCTTACCCATATGATGTGCAATTGTCAGCGGTATGCCTGATAACGGTTGTTGTATTTTCAGTCCATTTAAAACCTGAAAAAGGCATTTCGCTTTATGATATCAATTTTTTCTTGTACAGTGTACACAAATGCAATCACTTAAACTTCCCTTTCGGGAAACTATTCATAGCACTACAGAAAGTAAGTGGCACGATACACTTGCCGTGTCAATAACCTAAAATCTTAGACCAAATCGGTTTATGTATAACAATAACCTGTTGTATATTGACGCCGATGTTGTGGGAGGGGGCCGTACTTTTGCTGACGACGAACGGTATGTTGGTGTGGTTGGAGGTGCCGTAGTAGTACCGCATGCCCGCCTGCTTCATCTGCGACGCCACCGTCGGCAGCTCGTAGCGCCGGCTCCGGTATTTGACACGGCGCGGGTGATGCGATGGTTCCTGGCATACAATATTGAACGTTGCGTCGGACACACACTACTTATAGTTAGTTTTAAAAACAAAAACTGCTGCACTAGGATTTTCACTTGTTCATCGTTTTGTATGCATTACAGACATATCCTTACATGTACCTAACAACATTCCAATAAAAACTGTGTCTGTTGTGAAGTCGAATTTAGATAAATGTAGGAAATTTTATAGTTTATAAATATAAAATTCCCTACATCCCCTTATAATTAAGATAACGACGATAAGATAAGATAACGAACCTTCTTTGGCTCTATTTGTATAATGTTTTCCAGAGGACCAGTGGCTTGGTCGTCGTACTTCTGTTGTGTGTTGCGGACTGAAAAACATTTAAAAACAACTTCAATAGTACACATACAATGTTCAATAGATTTAAACTGTGACTACAGTGAGTAGCCAGTGCAAAATAGAAGGGAAGGCAAACCTTTTCTAGATTATATAATCCATGTTAAATGTGACCAGCGGTCAGTGTAAGTAGAAGGGAAGGTAAACCTTTTCTAGTTTTCTTGTCGAGTGCCGCTGGTGGCGGCGGTCCGGTCACCTGCCGCCGCACATCCGTGGGGCTCGTCCGACTCTTGTTGAACAGCTCCACCACCGGCCGGTCGTCCGTATGTGTCGCCGCTTTATACAACAATAAATATAAGTAAGCTAATTCTGATACAGCCTAACTTAACCATTTTTACAACATAAAAGCCCTCTTTTATAATAATCCTAAAATATTCATAAATTGACGACGTCCATAGTCGAACGGCCTACATCGGTTACCAAGGTGTCGTCAGCTCTCAAGGTTCCTATGGTGGGTTATTCAATGCAGAAAACCATTTTTCTACTTGTCTCGGGTCTGGATGTTTGTGGTACCTTCGCTGTCTCAGATTAAGTACATAACACAAATGCTTTAGCTACTTACTTTAGAGGAATATAAGTTATTTCCTCTACATTTATTTATTGCTTAATACAAGTTGTGCATAGGACTTAATTTAATGTTATAATTTTACAATAAGGTCGGTACCTGAAGAGTGATGGCTCCTATTTGAAGGTCGACGTCGGGGCACCGGCAGTTCGCCCGTCGTATTACTTCGCCACGCTTCCATCGCTTCTTCATCTTACATTTACAGACAAAAACAAGGAGTTAATTAGATATCACTCATATTTAGAACCAGTTCAAGTGGCTAGTAAAGGTTCAAAAGTTCAGTTCAATACACAAAACCACAGCTAAAGAGATTCCTTACAATGTTTTGCTCTGAAAATCTAAGTTTAGTGACTGTATAGATAATCTTATTTAAACGTTGACCTCAACCTTACCTTCTCTGGGTAGAGTTTCTCTAGGAACGTGCCTCCGCCGACTGGGTTGCTGTTTCATCTGGCGAATCTCCACTGGTTTCTTAGGATTCATAACTGAACTATACGTAATAATAATGTTATGGGTAAGTAGGAGATAATATTAGGACGAAGATAACTAAGTTAACAGATTTGTGGTGTAGATGTAGATGTAGATGTTTGTATGTATGTATGTATGTGGTGTAGATGTATGTATGTATGTATGTATGGTATCATCCCACAAACGATGTCACATACTGTCTTTACCCGTGTCGTTACTTCTGTACTATGGATGAACCCATGAAAACTATTCAGTAGGTGCTCTTAGCTAATAAGGCCGGTAGGTACTCCTGGTACATTGGGCCCAGCGACTCGATAAGAAAGATCTTCACAAACTATATTTATCCACATCCTAATAGAGTAAATTAGAAATCTTTAGTAAATCTGTGACTTATCATGCTATGTGTAGTATACATATAATACATGGTTGAGTGTGTGTGTGACTAATAAATACTTTAATAAGAAGCGTACTATTCCGTCGGGTGATCGTATACGTCGTCAAAGTCCGTGCCTATCTCGTCCTGCCCGCAGGCGACCTCCAGCGGCACTTCGATAGGCATCTGCACGCGTTGGCCGCTCATACCTACGCGAGGAAAACCATCAACTTTTGTTTAATTAATATAACCTTACACCGCAACGGAAGGAAAAATTTTGAAAAGTATTGATAAATGAAACTAAGATAAAAAATAGCAATTTAAAAAAGTGTTATATAGAAAACTAGTTGTGCCCTAACCATTCGTCCAAATTAGCATTAGCAGAAAAAGAGAAAACCCTTTTTTTTAACACTTGAGACAAAAATATCCTATGTCCGTCTCCTGGTTCTAAGCTAGCTCCCCACCTATTTTTCAGCCAAATCGGTTTAGCCGTTCTTGAGTTATAAAAAGTGTAACTAACACGACTTTCTTTTATATATAAAAAATACATAATTATACTTACTATCGCCATCAGCATGCGACCGCTGCCGCCGCACTTTTGAGTATGGCCTCTGCTCGGCGCTTGAGGGTAGCATCTATATGAACAAAAAATAAAATAAACCATCACATCTATTAGATCTTATTTTTATATTAGGTTATATTTTAGTGAAACACAAACTTACAATGACAACATTGTGTTAATTAAGTTTTGCTTTGTCGTTCGTCCTTTACGACCTTATGAAAGAGTCTGGCAAACTGCACGAGTGATACATAATCTATTCCTCTGTAACACACTGCCTATTCCCTCACTCTGAGAGGAAGATACGACTGAAGAATGGTAAGGCGTATATTTACAGCTTTAAATGATGTAAGTTGAAATTCGGTACAAAAAAAAAACGAAAGAAAGAGGATAGGAAAGCGATCGATCTACAAAATCCCTATTATCCGGAACATTTAACAGGTAAATAGGTATTATATGTGTAGGTGTTTGAGCGTCTGCTACACAAACTGCGCTTACAGACCGTAATGCGCTCCTGGTGTGGATGCTTGAAGGCCTGGTTGTAGCCCCGCACCTGGCCGATCATGCGGTGTTGCTCCACCGTGGCGGGGTCCAGGTAGCCCCGCGTGGGGTTCGGGGGCACCTCCAGCCGGCGGAGTCTCGCCGCTTGCTGCGACACCTCTGTAATCAGCAAAGCTGGCACAATTTTCCCATGCTTAACGGAATACGGGTTGGATATCTACTATTTTGCAGTAGGAAATAGGTGCTTTTCTCTTTAATTAGCTGTATTTTTTTCAGTACGTTATTTAAACTTATAACAGAACTTATTTTAAGTACATAATTATGCTGAATAAAAGGGAAATTTGAGCACAAAAATGAATTATTCAAACTTAATTTGCTATCCCCGAGTCATTTTTCTCGCATTTAGTGGGTTACTAAGCGTACATTATTCTCGAACGAAAAAAATGTTGAATTTTCAAATAGTTATCTTCACGATCTTAAAATACTTTACAACTTAATTCAAAGCTTACTTTTTTTCGGCTGCGTACGCACTGTGATGAACGGGACGTTTTCAGGCGTCATAGGCGGGTCTGTTACTCTGGTCATGCTTGAAAAAGATAAATCGTTTAGTGGCACTGCAGTAACTAAACAGATGTAGGGTTCAAGAAATTCAATGTAGGTACCAACCTTCGCTTTTTGAGTTTTCTTTTTCTTTTTAAAGATTTGATTAAGTCAATTTTCTCCTGAAGGTCGTCACATCGAGCTTCTGCTGTGGCAAACTGGTCGTCCATTTCCGGAATGGAAGCTAATAATTATATTAAAAAAATATAGACTATTAAGTACTTAGCAACTTGAAGTTTTCACATTTCATGGTTAATCTGTGTATTTGTATTTGTATTTGTGGAGCGTACCATTCATGTCCAGTTTACGTTCGGAACGTGTTCCCTCTAATACGGCCCCAGCGAGACTGCTGGAGCTCCTATGACGCTTATCTGTAAACAGAAGGACTTGTTAAATATAACAAATCCATCGTTATTATAATATTACACCAAGACTTAATGTTAACAGCGAAATAGTCCACTTATCAATAATCAACAATTTTTGGGAAATATACACGTACGATTATTCTAGATCACAGAAAAATGTTGTGAAATACATGCAGTTGAAATCATGAAAGTAAAGCCAAGTCACAAGAATATTTTCACCGTCGCAAACGGCTCGATTTACTAATCTATAGCGCAAACTACTAACCCATTCGTTAAATACTGAGTGTAAGTGGTTACTAGAGACTAAACGCCACAATTAAATTTAATAAAATATGCGATTAAACGAGTATGACAATATTTGGAAAACATTTTATAATGTCCATCGTAAACGACATCTATCACGCAACTTATCACTGATGTTGTCAAACCGCCATATTGACATAACTCCACTTTATTATTAATACTGCTCAAATAAAAGAGCAAGAATCATAATCCTGAATCCTCAAACTAATTATTATGTAAGCTTAACACTTGTGACAAAAATAGTATCATCATTATTGAGTTCCTAAGTTTTGAAAACCTACCTTTAGCTAACTTTAAACCGTCGCCCATATTAACTTGAAATTTTCATAGCACACTACTTGAAAGCTTTGCGCTAATTTTAAAATAAACGGAACGACTGATTAATAAATATAAAAAGGGAGTTATAATAGTAAAAGCACTAAAAAATCATTACGTCAAAGTTGTCAAAATAATATCAATCCTAGAACAAGAAAACATCAGCTTTTACTTCAAAATCTATGTGCTTATGACGAGTACGTACCGGTTTAACAACTGGCAGGCTATACGGGAATTGGACAAACCTTGGGAAAATGCACTGACTCAATTAATTTACAGATCAATTACTAAATCCTTCTACAGATCAGTTAGCTAATAAAAAGTTTGCAGTCCCGCTACTACTGATATTATACCTGTTTTCTCCAATTCAGAAAATGTCTTCAAGTAACCACACTTTTATAACTAATTTTATCCAAAATATCAGGAGATCTATGCTGGTGATTTTAGCTGCTAAGAGTCCCGCATGTCTTCCGTATTTTGAGAAGGAGGCCGATAACCAAAAACTATTTACTTACTACCTATATATGGTAACAAACAGAAGACGACCTATCTATTGAAATCTGTGATTCAAATTATGTACTGCCTGTATAAACTGTATAGTTACAATAAGGGACATCAGAGCAACAACGCCATCTAGTGCATTTGTTTGTTGGGGTAGGTGGACGCACGTCATGCTTTAAGCTTCGCGTAACGTGGTGCCAATCTCCTTGTTGACCTCACCAGATGTCGCAGGATCGTCTTTACTTACCAAAAGTTGATCGTATACATAGGCGCACACTTTTTATGGCCCAGCATTATTTATTGTAAAGAATAGTTTTTAATGATCTTATTCGTTTATAGGCCAAACACCTGTCAGGAACGCATTCTCTCAGCGGTATACAAGCTTGTAAGTTTCTGTATTACTAGTACGTCTGAGACTAGCGTGCCGTATGCGCCGCACTCGCCGTACGCGCTGAACTTTCTTATTGCCGAATTTTCTGGTTTTTTTTTTTAACCCCCGGCGCTTTCTCTATCTATGTCTGTCTGTAACATCGTAGCTTCTAAATTAATGAACCGATTGTGACGCGTTTTTTTTGTTTTCAAGCTGACGTGATATACTTAGATGGGTCATAACTATAATTTATGAAGATCTGTTTAATATTTCGAAAGTTATAAGCAAATTAACCCTTTAACCGCCCGAGTCGTATATATGCGACAAATATTTCAGTGCCGCCCCTACCGCCCGTGTCGTATTTATGCGACAGAGAATATTCACAATTTTTGTTGTTTTCTATATCTCTCTATTTATGTAGATAGACAGATAGAATACTTTTTATTGTACCTACACCATTATATTTTACAAATCGGAGCTTAAGAGGAGCAGAAAGAGAGGAAATTTTATTTCACCGATTCGTAGCCGGGCGCTAGGGGCACGGCAATTGATATTTAGCCAAGCGCTTAAAAGGTTATGTCGCGAATTTAACACATTTCTAATTTATAGTTATTACCCAGTCAACACCTTTCGGGTTGTCAACGAGAGATAGCGAATAAACACTGGAATCTCATCATCAGATCCTGACCTGATGACCATGCTTAGTTTATTTTTAAAAGAAAAAATATTTTTCTGTTCAATATGTCTTGAAGTAATCGTGGATAAAATAATTCGACTATGACTGGTCTGTTTGTCTAGTGGTTAGTGACCCTAATTACTAAGCCGAAGTTCTTGGGTTCGATTCCCACCCAGGACAAACCTTTGTATGACGACCATGATGATTTATTCTGTGTCTGGGTGTAATTTATTTGTAACTAGCTGTTCCCTGCGGTTTCACCCGCTTGAACCCGATTTCAACAGCGTGACGGTAGTTCCTTTTATACTTTTCTCTAAACAGACCCTTAAATTATTATTTTTTATTTAGATGGTAATATTTCAATATTCATATATTCACTTTATTTTTATTCATTTAAACAGCACGAATCGTCCCAAAACTATAATTTTCAGAATCACCGACGACCCAATGGAGACGTAGGTAACCAATTTAATTTACCTTAGGTGCATTAAATGTAAAAAATACGGGACAAACGCGAGTTGAACTCGCATGAAGAGGGTTCCGTACGATGTTACCTATCATGTCATGGACTTCCTATAATCTATAAGTAGAAAACTAATTTCTGTATTTTTTTCAAAATTTTTGTTTCAGTCTTTTAAGATGGGTTGTTCTATTTTTTAGAATAACTCGGACTATTCATTTTAAAATTGGTAAAAAATACATTTGATATCTTCACAGCAAGACCTTCCATTTGATATGACCCACAATGCAGTTCTAAAAAAAAAAATCCTTTCCCCCCAAAAATGACCTCCCATATACAAATTTCATCTATTCATGTCACACCTCTGCGTTTGGGTCACAGAAATTGATATGTGTACCAAATTTCAACTCAATCGGTCTAGTAGATTCGGAGATAATTGACTGTGACCGACGGACACACGAGTGATCCTATAAGGGTTCCGTTTTGTTATTCGGACATACGGAACCCTAAAAACTACCCACCTTTGTCCATACCTCACTCAATACATTTCATTTTGGAAAGTATTAAGGGGCATCAGGGGGGCGGGCGAACAACTTTCTCTTCTCTCCCTTCCTTTTAGTAGCAAGTCCTTCCTTTTAGTACTCAGTGATCAGGAGGAGGTATACAAAAATAAAACATCACTTTATTGAAGTGGATATATATTTTTTTTAATTTGAAAACTTTTTTTTAGATATAAGAGATAAGACATAAATTTATTGGTTAAAAACATATGTTATATAGGGTATAGGGTATAGGGTGGTACAATATTATTTACAGTTTCAATGTTTTGCCATATCAGGCGTACAATATACATTTATTAAAGTTAAAATCTACATTCGGATACTTAATATGAACAATAGCAAAATATGTGGAATAGAGTTACAATTTTAATTTGAAATATTATCTTTTAAGAAATCGTCTACCTTATAGTAAGCTCTTTTACATAAAAGTTCTTTAAGCTTCTTTTTAAATAGGTTAATATTTAATATTTTGTATGCATATTATAAATTTTAGGAGCCATACAGAATAAACTTCTCCACATGAGGGTAGTTTTGGCGCTGTGCAAACAAAGTCTATTATTATTACATCTATTACGTTGAGATACACTTGACTGAAGAGGAAACAATTGCGGATTATTTTTGTCAAAAAGACAAATTTCTAAAATATACAAAGATGGTACCTAGCGTTAGGATATTATCTTATATAAAATTCTCGTGTCACAATGTTAGTTACCATACTCCTCCGAAACGGCTTGACCGATTTTTATGAAATTTTATATGCATATTCAGTAGGTCTGAGAAGCGGCTACTATCTATTTTTATACACACCCCTAAGTGGTAGTAGGTAGGTAGTAGACAGGTACTAGGTAGAAAAAATTGCATTGCAACGCATGCCGGGTACAGCTAGTGTTTTATAAAGAGCGGTTTGCAGCTACTTGTAGACCAAACATTGCACACATTTTGTATCTTAAAAGCAAACTCTTTGTCTACCGAGTTCCCCCAAAAAATAATTCCATATCGTAATATAGATGCAACCAAACCGTGGTAGGCAATTATTAGAGTATCTGTATTAACTTTCATGTGTCATATTCTTTTTCTAAGCCTCTTACTCTTCTCTTACTATTATTTTTTTAAGGTGTCGTTTTTTTAGTAACTTTTGCTCCAGTGACTTTATCTTAACCTAACTAAAAACAACACTGACACTGTTTTGTTATCATAGTAAACAGCAAATAAAAAACCAGCATAGGCTATTAAATAAGTATATTAAAGTTTTTAAATTAAACTTATGTCCTAATATAGGCTAATGTTTTCGTTTATCATCCCGCCCATCTCTGCCAGACTTAGAGCGGTCATAGTCATCATATTTGCGTGACATCCCACGGCTTCTTTTGGGACCCATCCTCCTTTCTCTTGACCGGTCTATATCCCTGTCTCTTGACCGGTCTATATCCCTGTCTCTTGACCGGTCTATATCCCTATCTCTTGACCGGTCTATATCCCTTTCTCTTGATCGGTCTATATTCCTGTCTCTTGACCGGTCTATATTCCTGTCTCTTGACCGGTCTATATTCCTGTCTCTTGACCGGTCTATATCCCTGTCTCTGGACCGGTCTATATCCCTGTCTCTTGGCCGGTCTATATCCCTGTCTCTTGACCGGTCTATATCCCTGTCTCTTGACCGGTCTATATCCCTGTCTCTTGAACGAGACCTATGTCTTTTACTATTACTGCTAGAGTATTCCCTCTTACGTTCATATGGAGATCGCGACCGCCTGTCCTTCTTGGATTTATGGCTGCTATGATATTTAGATATCAAGGGAGGAGTTTTAGGAGACTTATCCTTCTTTGATTCTCTTCTATTAGGTTCTTTGGAAGTAGAGGCAACAGGAGGCTCTGGTTTTTTCTCTTCAACTTTGACAATCTCACCCTTATCTTTCTGTGACTGGATATGCTTATTAGCTTGATAAATTTTACGTAACATGTCAATCTTGCTTTCTAACTGCTCTGGATTAACCTTCGGTCTCTTATAAAGTTTAAGGATGCAAATACAGACAGCTCTGATGTCTTCTTCTGTTACTTTAAAGAGCAGAAACCAGTGTGGATTGTTTGGTAAAGGGAGACCTATTTTTCTTGCTGTTAAATAAATGCAAGCACATGCAATAGTCTCTGGTGGGAACCTCATGAAGACATTAGTGCGAAAGGCATCATTCATGTAGTTCCATGAAAGTTGCATCAGTTGATGGTTTTTCTCATACTGCAGCAGTTGGAGATACACAACAATAAGTTTGTGTGGATGTTTAACATGGACACAGAACCCTAGTTCCTTGAGAATCCTTCTTTCAGCTTTGATGACTTGATTCTTTATTTCAATATAATTGTGGTCAATGAGCATAGGACTTATGGTTTTCTGACCTCTCACTTGTTTGATATGGTGAAATACATTAATTACATCCCTAATCCTGCAAGGCTTCTCCTCAACTTTTGATGCCAGGTAAATGCTGCCCATTGCCATACTTTCCATTGGATATCTTACGAAAGATTTCGAGTAGTAGAACCTCTGCAGATAGATTTGCCCTGTCGCCATAGCAACTTGAGGTAGCCTGAGCAGGATTCCAGCTGTTTGGATCATTTCACATCCTAAGATACGGAGGTCGGTCTCCGTTTCGATGTCCAGGCCATCGATTTGAGATGGCGTTGATTTGATCACCGACTCCGGTAAAAGACAATTGTACAGCGTTAGAACAATCTTCCCATAGGTTTTCTGGGGCTTGGCAGGAGGCGCTGGTGCGGGTAAATTGGGTAGTTTGGCCTGGTTTGCCGCTATTGCGGGTATTTTGGTTTGGTTTGGCGCTGTTGTAGCCATAGCTCTACCAAAACTGAACCAATCACATAATAAACATGTATACTAGTGCTAGAATATAATTTTAACACAGCACACCGGGTATTATAACAGTCTTCGACAGCGCGCAAGTCAGGTTTGTTTTTCTGTCCGATCAATATCACAGACGTACTAGAGATGTGATCAATTTCAATATCATCAAACTAGTAGGCTAGTGATTGCAAAAACCGAATAACGTCAAATTATGATTGAAGTGTCAATAATTGTAAAATTCAATAAAGGCGTTATAATTGATTAAGCAATAATGTTAAAATTAAAACCGTTTTTTGTCTGTTTTTTATTTACTTTATCATGTATCAAAAAATCAACATAATATGGGTCATCGTTAAAAAACCGGCTACGATCCACTACCGGTTTTTTGAAATTAATAATTTAGATTCGTTAAAAATGAAAAAGACGTGGCTTTTGAAATTTGTACATTATGTTAACAACACAAAAGCATACAACATCCAGGCACAAATATTCCAATAGGCGTTTTTTTTTTCATAGCTGTTGACAAAATCGATAATCGCACAACTAATAACCGGAAAAGTCGGTTTTACTCACGCAAATTCCTGAAATTCCATGCGAGCCATTATAATTGATTATAAAACCTATTCCCTGGGTCGGGCCTGCTTTTAATGTTTACCCGGCCTAAGATAATATTAATTTAGTAATTTAATTTCTAACTTGTTGTAACATCCCAATAGGGCTAATTAAATTTATTTTAACATATTGTAATCAGCCTTAGAAGGGTTTGAAATCTTCGATCATAATCTTCATGATTTTAGATGTGGATTAACTAAATTACCTATTTCATATTCAAATTCAACATGAAAACCTCCGCCGGACCTCCTCCACCCTGGAGAAGGCGGATGGGGGTAGGTCAGACTTTAATTAACCAGCTAAAAACATCGAAGAACTTCTCCCTCCCCTTATATTAGGAACCATGCGAACGGTACTCCACCTATATTTACAGAGAAAGTTTCACTTTCAATAAAATTTTATTTATTGCCTGCCTTACTGTAGTAGTTTTAACCGCTTACTATAGTTTTTCATCTTCAATATGTACAATTTTAATGTTCTACTTTGACCTATTTATGTAAATTAGTTCACAGCTTTGTTTGAAAAACATTTTTATTTGAAAGTGTAGGTGTATTCTTTCTTTTTCCTCCGCCCTGGGGAAGGCGGAGGGGTATGCCGGACTCTTACCGGCTAAAATCACCGAAATGCTTCACCCTTCCCTTATGCTGGAGACCAGGCGGGAAAGCAATGCAAACTACCGCGATCTGCAGCAAGGAGGCTGGCCTTTATTGTAGAGCATCAGACTTCCCCACGTCTGCAGCCAGAGGCCAACCCTCGTATTACCTGCTTCAAAGTCTTTCTAAAGCAGTTTAAGTATTTTCGTCTCTTTTTGAGATAGTGATGAAAGGTACAATTCCTTATCGGTTTGGGAGCTGCGGATAATTATTTATTAATACTTAATAGTTCTATTATTTCAAATTATTCCGGGAAGTTACTTATCGATGACTTGACATACGACGGTTCGGACTTTCGGAGTTATCTGATTTTCGGGGGGAGTTTAAATTATTTACCAACATTAAATGTAAATTAAACACAGTAAATTACAAAGCTTTAGGATTATTTTATTATAGAAGAAAGACATGACATAATAAGATACACTAATAATTATTTTCTGAACTAATCTGAAAATTAAAAGAAAAAATTGCCTACATAAGGCGCCACGACTTTGATTTATTAATTTAATTCATCTATTTAAACCCAAAAATTTATCTGTATGTTCAAATAAATCAAGACAATGTTGGAGGTCTAAAATGTTTTAAATTATCTACATACAATAGTGCACCTTGTTAACCTGTAAATAAGTTAAAATATATTTTATTAAAAAAAACTATGTACATTTTATAATTAAACATACATACTACCAAATATGTACGTACTTTATTCTACTCTAGATACTTTTCTATCGCCAGTGATAATTAAATAAAAAGTTTCAAGAAAGAGCTTTTGAGTTGAATTAGTGAGCCATTTTTATTGTCAAATATTGTACTTTGAAATATTATCCTGCACGTACATTACACATTATTGTTTGTCATCATATTAATGATTTATTTAAAGACTAGTAAAATAAAGTTACATAATTTTATTATCATATTGACTATGTGCGACAGTCATTTTGAAGTTATTGTTTCAAGTTAAGTGCCTACCCTGTAGGCGGCTGCGTCTAGCATTTCGCATTAATGCAGCGCTCTAGCGATATTATACATTGTTAGTTGAATGGAAATCCTTATTCAAATTACTTATCAGTCGTTCAAGTTATATAATACAAAGATCTTATTAGAATTTTCAGATTAGCACGAAAACTTGAAATACTATATTTCATATTTGGTTTAGTGAATTAAATAAAACTTTATAATTTAATCTCATTATATATTTATTCCATATACACCTATAACTACGTCTTGACACAAAGAACATATAACTGCACTGATAATGCATAATCATACAAAATAATCTTGCTCTCTGTAATTACAAAGAACAATAAATAAATATTAATTCAGAAACTTGTTACCTTTTCCAATGCGTAAAAAAGTACACAATAGCTTATATTTATATAAAATGTAGTTAGAATTTTGAGTGTGTGATGTATTTTGTTTAGCCCAATAATGTCAGTAATATTTATAAATGTATTTTATTATATTATATAATTAATTGCACCCATTATTTCATAAATCAATCGTAATAATATATCAATGTTAATCGATATCGCCCTTATTCATAGTAAAAACAATGCGGTGTTTTATTTCGTAGTAGAAACATGGCACATCATAAGAATGTACCATGACTGCAAATATAATCCGACAGACATTCGTCTGCTGTGCAGTAACAGTCCGACACAGCACATGCCCGGCTGGACACTGGACTAGCCTTTCCATAATTTTATTAATGCTTGTAACTGGTGTCACATGTAACAGATGTTGATACACTGCGTTTTGTATACAGAGTACGTTCGGTGGTTATATGGTTCTTAATTACATCTAGTAGGCGCAAAGCTATTGATTCATCGTACACTTTTAGGTTTTACTAACTTCAAAAATTCCAGTTCACAATAAATGCAAAAATATTTAATGGAATGATGAATTTCTGTAATGATCAGTCCAAGCTCACATTGCATGACTCATATTATTATATAATAGTATTTATACTCTGTATAGCATCACAAACTTTCCGATTAATATCGTTATTTGAAATAACGAGTTTCTAGCGATTACAATTTTTTCGGCTTTCATTATATTATGCTAATTATACAAGATATTTGTATTTTAATGTTTAGTTAATCCAAGATGTTTTATACCAAACCTTTTTTGTAAAACTATGAAGAACAACATCGAAATAGTATAAAACACAAACGAGGACGGCTGTCCATTGTGACAGGCGTTGGATTATAATAATGATTTTAATAAAAGTCAGTATGTTACCAAGTAATACTTATAAAAATACATAGTATGCACTGTGCTTAGCAATTATTGTGCATGGAGTTGCGTCATAGATTCCAGCTTCCACAGCAGACAATTTTATTACTGGACCATTATGTTAATGATACAAATACAAGTTATGGTTAGTGTTAGATTTCTTCTTATCAGTCAAACGATAGAAAGGTCTTTGTATAAAAAACTTGAATTTAATAATTATTATCCTACTTGATTAGCAATGGATAAAGTCATTTTCAGTTCCCATCATAACTTGGGAAAGAAAATACACATAAGAATCTTAATAGCTATCTTCTCATGAACCGGCTAGTATGAAATAAGTCATGGTTCAAATATATTATATTGTGGTGCTATTAGCTTGCTGTTAAGGTAAAGCATATAAGCAACTTAATTTTGCTTCAGCTTCTTTATTAAGAACCTCGTTTTTTTCCTATTCCATGCAAGTATAACGCATAATAGTTATAGGTACCAATGACTAAATAATCATTATATCATCATAAATAAAAATTAATTACTTGTTCAAAAACTGTTTCGTTTACAATAATATTATATGGTAAAATACTAAAATGTACGCGTTATGAGGGCCCTGGGGCGTGCCGGCGTGCGGTGCACAAGGCGCGCTACGTCACGCGGTGGGGCGGAGGTCTCGAGCGCAGGGGACACATTACAACAGCACACATTTCTTTTTCCTGGCGGGTTCTGGCGGCTCCAGTGCTGCTAGTATGGCCTCATCGAAGACGTTCTTCAATCCTTTCTGTAATCATCCACTTGGTATTAGTATAGGCGTATAAAAAGATTTTGTGTCTATAAACTGTACTACTTTTTTTAGTTTCAATGGTTTGCCTTGCACAAAGTGCAGCACAGAAAGAAATGAAGTCTTGTAATAATTTACTCTGGTCCTATTTTTTTATATTAATGGTTTTTCCAGGACAGACTAAATAAGTAAGTAAGAATTTGTCCAAACCCATGTAATTAATATCAACTTTAATGTCCCATTTTAAATGTTTTTTAAAGTAGTTGACATCTATAAAAAACAAACATCACTCATGGCATCAGTAGTATTATAAACATTCTCTAATAGGTATGAAACAAAAGCTATGTTTACTAAATAAACCTCATCAACAAGAAAAAGAAATCTAGTTTATTGTATTAAATCAGTAGGTACAATCAGCATGGAATGAAGATTTAAATTATAAGAATAAGGTAATTTATGTAATAATAGAAAAATCACATGTTATTGATAACATGAAAGAATGCTGATTGTTAGGTCATACCTGCGTGAGGGCTGAGCATTCAACATATTTGACAGCCTTGAGTTCCTTCGCTAACTTCTCGCCCTGCTCCAGGGACACGGGCTTCTGTTTGATCTTGGCCAGCTTCTCCATCGTCGCCGCATCGTCTCGCAAATCTATCTGAGTGCCCACTAGCAGAAATGGTGTCTTTTGTTGGTGATGAGTTATTTCTGGTACCCACTAGAAATTAAAGGTTACATGATCTTAGTAAAACGCCATCATAAGACAAAACATTGATATAAATTATTTAAGGTTTAAATACATATTCGATTTGGTGATTTTGGTATCTGCACTCCAGCAATTAGGTTAGAAATATCTTTTATATATTTTTATTATTCCTGATGATGATTCAATCTTAGATAAGTAGTTAAGTATCTTCAGTACTAACTGTAGATATATATTTTAGTTGTAAAATATTAACTACATAATTGATTAGGTGCATGGTAAACTATTAGTACTGTAAATATAATTCATATGTTTACTTCTATGAGTTAACAATAAACAAATGTTACTTACTTTTTCCTTGACATTTTCAAATGAACTGGGGCTTACTACACTGAAGCATACAAGGAAAACATCCGTCTGTGGATAACTAAGCGGTCGCAACCTGTCATAGTCCTCCTGACCTGAGAGCCAGATAAATAAATCATTAATAACTGCTAGTACCAAAGGCTATAAAAGATCATTAGTTATTTGTTTGGTTTCAATTCAAAATGTCAAATAACATTAAGTTTAATGGCTTATTGACTGTTTCATCAGTCTAGAACTATAAAAATACCAATGAACAAATGATTAGACATATTAATGTAATACACAAATGATAAGAATAACTGGTATAGTTACCTGCAGTATCAAAGAGACCCAAGGTGTATGGCTCTCCTCCTATCATGACAGTGACAGCATAGTTATCGAACACAGTGGGCACATACTCGGATGGAAACTTGTTAGTTGTGTAGCTTATGAGGAGGCACGTTTTACCGACCGCACCGTCGCCTACAACCACACACTTGATTGTCTGCATCTCGCCGAATGATTCGCAACTTCACAACAGATATCTATTATGAGAATTTTTTACTTGCTCTTTCTTACACACAGAAGTGATTTTCTGATCATAGCAACCCTCACGAGCACACCTGAAACAAAATACGTTCCGTTAAAACCTATTGTTCTTATGAAATTTCAATGGCATAAACTTAATAATATACATATAGCAGTATTAGGCGCCAAGTAATATAATCATTAAACTTGAAATTCATCAAATAGTTTCATGGATTGACTACGCACAGCACAGATTTGGATAATGGTGCTCCATGTTGCTGAATAATGTAAAATGCTACTATAGACTGGGTAAGCTTAAATTAAATTTGAATCAATAACTGCACAGCATTAGTGTATAGGTGGTATATCATCTGAACCATAACAGAATCCATTTTGTTAATGACCTTTAAACTAAAATAGATATCAACCCCACACATGAAATTATCTCTTGACTGAATGGTTTAGTAGATTAATACTTCTAATTAATTACATTAAAATAGACAAACATTAATTTTATATTCTGTTTTCCTTTAATTATATTGTTATTTTATTATTGTGTAAAGGTAGGAAAATATTTGCATTATAATATTTCCATATAAACTATTATGTTAATACATATTTTTAGATAAAGTACTTAATTTTATATAGATACTAGCTGTGCTATGGTTTCACCCATATGTGTCATAAATTTATTTCATTTGTGCATATTTTTAATGCTTTCATAGTTGCTGCTATTCTGTTTATCTATATAATTATATAAAAATGAATTGCTGTTCATTAGTCTCGCTAAAATTCGAAAACGGCTAAACCGATTTGGCTAATTTTGGTTTTGAAGTATTTGTGGAAGCCCAAGGAAGGTTTAAAAGGTAAGTAAATATGAAAATGCTCGGAATTAAATAAAAAGAAAAAAACAAATAGAAAAGTTTAGGTTTATATTTATTGATTGAGGCAGTACGAAGTTTGCCGGGTCAGCTAGTTCTGTATATATATTTCATGACTTGCCTGCTGATCTAGTGGTTAGTGACCCTGACTGCTATACCGCAGGTTGTGGGTTTCCCACCCAGGACAAATCTTTGTGTGATGAGCACAATCATTTGTTATGTGTCTGGGTGTAATTTATCTATTACATGTATGTATTTAGAAATATATAAGTATGTTTATCAGTTGTCTGGTTACCATAGCACAAGCTCTGCTTAGTTTGGGATCGGATGGCTGTGTGTGAGTTGTCCAAGGATATTATGATATTACATACAAGGAGGAGATAAACCTAAAAATTATAAGTTTTTAAAATGTGGTCTACTTGTTATAAATGGTGAAACTATATTTTTGTGATTGTGAGTGATTTTTTATTTTATTTTACTTGGTTGATTCTATAATTCATTTAACACCTTTAAATGTAATTTCAATGCCTAATAAAACTACAACCATTATAGTCACACTAGGTCACAGACTGGACCAATTTAAATAATATTTATTTATTTATATAATCATATATCTCCTGCAACATCAATATAATAATGTTGATTTTGCAGGATAATCAGTAAAGAAAGGAATATCAAAAGTTATGTGGCAATGTAGCACCATAATGTAGTGTATTAAACATAGTTATACAAATGCTTTAACTAGACCAGAATATCATTAGCTCTGATATTTAACCATGTCAAATTGATCTAGTATCTATAGCAATCTTTTAATAAATATTGATGAACATAACAACTTAAGTTAATTTTATTAATGTAAATCAAATAATTTAATAAAAATGTGTTAATGTTATGTATACCTACTGTATTGCCAAACATAAAAAGTGAATGTTTCATATTTTATATGCAATCATTATATCAAATGCAAATAAATATTTATTCATTTTCAAGGTGTTTATCCACATTGACTATAGATAAACAGTAAAAACACCATTTATTTTAAGTTGTAAATAATAATAAATGAAATAGAACAAGCACAGCAAGCTAAATGAAAAATTGCATACTAATGAATAGAAGTCCCAAAGTACATACATATTTTCACAGATAAAATAAAAGTCGCAAGGTAGTAACAAAAGATTTACAGATGAGAAGCACAGTATCTAGTCAAACATGTATAATAAATGTTAGCTTGACTGAAATTTTCTAAAAAAATGTTGACACATGGAAAACCCAAACAATTCTTACTCTTGAGAAGCAAGGAATAAATATTAAACAAAGAAGAATCAAAATGTCTAGAAATGTGACCCCAGGTGTTCATTAGTGTCATTTTACACAATCACTTGGCGGTCATAATAGTGGTTGTATGCAAAACAATGAGCATTCGCTGGAGCTACTACCTGCTTATAGTATCACAAGTAACACCACTGCTATATCAATATGAAATAATTGTTTTCATTACAAATAGTCATTGTTTAATTGATGACAATTTTAATTCTCATGTTAATTAAATGGCAAGTTTTATTTTAAACTATCTCATTGTTCCTACTTTAAGAAGAATTAATCTTTGGATAATAGGATGAAATTTTTACACTAACATAAACACAAGAATAATAGACAGTAAACAAGTAAAAACATTATAAACCTAAACACAATTTGACACAAATATACACTTGACTAGCATCTGACTAATTTGTGTAGGCGTGTATATTATAGGTGAAGAACTCGCATAGCAAATAAAACAAAAGCATGCCACAATTTAGTACATTAACTAGAGAAAATACAATTATACGAAAAGAGGCAATGACCCCAAAAGGGGTCACGTAAATAAAAGCAGCTAGTGATTTTCAGTGTTGCTAAAAACAAAGACGTCTCTCTAGATGCATCGATAGCCCGATATGTTGCCTGCCTATGCGCCGCCACTCATTGACATGCCTTCCTGTTCGTTGCCGTCATGACTGTTGTTCTATTAAATATTAATATACACACGTACACTTGCAAATATGGCTAACATAAATGGTATATTAGAAATATTAGACCCTTAAATAATCTGCATGCCGGTGCAAGTATTTCATTATTGATAAGTATTTTTTACATAATCACGTCACAATTCCTTTGACGTCCATTTTGTGTTGAGTATGATCACAAGTTATGCGCTATCGTATAAATACAGGAACATTAATATGTAATGTTATTGAACTTTACTCACCGTATAAAACTGACACAATTTTTAATAAAAAAATTAATTGTAACTCTTTACAAATATGTTGAAAACTACAAAACTGTACGTTGCGGGTTGGGTCATTGACGGTGACGCCATTGATTGGATGAGTAGTGATGTGCTCACCCGACACTACATGATATTGCTTTTATATAGTTTTAGTTTTTAGTCGATTATACCGGTTATTATTTTAAATGAATTATATCTATGTCGAATTTATATGTGATTCTGCAAAGGTTCTTTTCAGTGTTACCTAAAAAAATAGATTTAAAGCAACTTTCATGTTCTTGAATTAAGCAATTAAATTAAAACCAAAATAATAAAACGTATTTGTAAGGGTCTCCGAGCCCATAGCTCGATATCAAACAGGTACTATTCATCTATATTCATTATCAATTTAGCATGTTACAATTAAAATTACCTTCAACACTATGTTTGTTAGTGATAATTTGCGAAGATTTGATAATAAGCCATAGAGAAACAATCAACATGCCTCTTAGCTACTTACGTACAGCACTCCTCGTCACATTTGTTTTCCTGTGCCTCAGCGGAACAGTACTGGCTGGCTAGTTTATGTGACTGGTTTGTTTGTCGTAGTCAGCTGGCGGGAAATTAAAAAGAATAATTCTATTCTAAATTTGTAACGTGTTCACAAAATTTTGTTGTGAATTCGACTTGTTTCGTTCACTAGAAGATTAAAAAGGAATTGCTTTAGTTATTTGAATTATTAAAACTATCTTCTTTTGAACTTCATAATATTTACCTAACCTGAAAATGCTGTTATTAGGAGATCTTTTTCCTAACTTTACTGCAAATACTACATCTGGACAGTTAAATCTTCATGATTACCTTGGAGCATCGTAAGTGAATTATGAAAAAATCATAAAGTAAAGAATTAAATGCTTTGTTAATGTAGCATTTAGAATAAAATTCTCAGGTAAATTTTTGTGACTCGAAATTGTCTCCATAAAATTACATTATTATTTTTTGTGCGCTAAAAAATAGACACCAAACAAACTGCTCTATCTAGCATTATTGTCTAAATTGCTTCAAGCATTAACTTGATTTCAGATGGGGGATTCTGTTCTCCCACCCATCAGACTTCACTCCAGTATGCACGACAGAGTTGGCTAGAGTGTTAGCATTGCTGCCAGAGTTCAACAAGCGCAATACTAAAGTTATTGGACTCTCCTGCGACAGCATTTCATCTCATGTGGAATGGTGCAAGGATATTCAGAGCTATGCGGGTAAATAAGATTTAATTGTCATATCCATTATTCTTTTCTTGCCTCTCTTTAGTTCTGTAAATGTCGATGTCGGTCCTCCAAGAGCAAGATGGGTCGACGACTTAGTAAAAAGTTTCTTGTCAAGTCTGGATGAGACTGGCACAGGACTGTAGAAAATGGCATGAGAAGGGAAAGGCCTATGCGCAGCAGTGGAAGGATGAAGATGAGATGTTTTAAATATTTAGTATAAGGTAGTTTGATAATTAAATTATCATCTATCTACATTATAATTAAATACTAAAATTTTTGAATGACTGCAAAAATACCAAATTGTATGTTGTTTTTTTTTATGAACCGTTTCAATGAGAAGGTTTTATCAAAGAAATAAAATCATATGGGAATTTGTAAGAAAATCTACCTGCCCTGTATGATGCAGTGTGTGCAGCTATTCATTCATCACTTTATAAAGTTAAAACACAGTTGAACTATATTTTTAAAATCAATTTATGTGTGGAAAGTAGTCATGAATGTCTTTTAAGCCAACATCAAACTTTTATAGGTTGCAACGAAGATGAAAAGTTCCCTTATCCAATTATTGAGGATAAGAACCGGGAGATAGCTTCCAAGCTGTGCATGGTGGACAAGGATGAACTGGATACTGCGGGAATGCCGGTGACTGCACGAGCCGTCTTCATCATAGACCCTACTAAAAAATTCAGACTGTCATTCCTGTACCCAGCTACTACAGGCAGGAACTTTGAGTAAGTATTTTTTTATGTTTGCCATTTACATTTGATTTGATTTTATAAATATCCTGTATGGTTTGTTATCTAAAAATATATAATATGGTATAAATATTTATTCAAATGGCAGTTAAAGCAACCATTAGGGCTAAAAAAAATAGTTCAAGTAAAACCAAAATATGTATAGGTAATATAAAATAGTAGCTCCTTTTGTTTGCTATGTCTTGAAAGTCTGGTCATGTAATAGTTATTGTAAGTAGCACCTTCTATACACTTTTTATGAAGTTAATTTGTTGTCACATCATAGCGAATGTATAACTAGGAGCGCTTAACATAGGACGCCCAAGTTCTTACGGCTGAATTAAAAAAATGTTGTTTTAAGTTTTTGATTTAGTTTAAAATACGTGTTTTAGCTACTTTAACAGATGTTTTCATTTGTCGCCTAAATAACCATCAATAAGTGTGCTGAAAACGCTGCCATTCTTAACCTACTCACAGACAAAAAAAGCGTTGAAGTGTTTTGAAACAAGATTCCATTGTTTTACGGAAGAATAACCCCGTGTCATGTTATCAGTACGTTTCTGATAATATTTATCTTTCGAGACGTGTGTCATTCCACAGTAGGATATGCTTTTGTCAACCTAGAGAATGTTGACAAAATGACTTGCTAATTAGGAAGAACGAATTGTTTTTAATTTCGGTACAGTATGTATGTCAAACATCTGGATAAATATTGAGTTTGTTTCTTAAACATTAGCCTAGTACCTAATTGTTTCTTTTAAATTGGTTTCTTGTAATGAAATTCGAATTATTTGATAGCTGGGATGTTTGATAATTATGTTATTTAATATGAACAAACAAACCTACTTATTACATTTACTGTGTATCTGTATACATACGATACGGTGACATGGATCGTAACAACAATGTGGTAGATGCATTCAGTACTTATTTAGCGTGGCGATTGGCCAAATATATACATACCTTACGAATACGACTAGGCAATAACGGGATCTACTTATCTATCTACATATATTATAGCTGTCTCGGCCATATTATAGTGCGGGCGCGTTATGGTGTTAAGGCTTCGGTTGGACCCGTAGAGCCGCCACCAAGGCGAAGGATGGCACCAGATTTTTTGGCCGAAGTAGTCGGGATCTTTTTCAATTCTCCGAAAGCTCGGGCTCTTACATCCCTACCCTCATGGAGATGTAAGGCTGGCTCAACAATGAGATTTACCTGCAAAAAAAACATTTTATGGTAAACGCATATCCACTTATCCAATAGATTATTTCACACATAAAGGAAATATTGTTCACATTAAATATATTTATACAACAACACACATAAAACAATTCATAACACATGTTTAATATTATTGGAGTTGCACAATATCTGTAAAATATTATACAGGGTGTATAATATTTTAAATGTTGGTAAACCCCTGTCCGACCCGTGAAGGTGTTATTAGGTATCGATATCTGATTACAAAAATGTGGAAAAACATGGAAAAAAAATATATAATCTAAAATTATTATTTTTTACTCTAATGTTGAGAAAGAGAGTCGGCGGCGTCGTCACATATATGCTACCTAATTACCAAATAAAAGGTCCCCAAAAATACCGACGACATTGGTGTAGTAGTTTTTGTTTTAATCTCAAAGGAGATTGACCAAGTGACTATGGCACTTAGTATCGTTATCAAATATATTGTGCCACAATGTAATATATCTTAATAAAAAGTATGATTAAGGTACTTTTAAATACAGTAATTTTTTTTTTAACTAGCTGTGCCTGCGACTTCGTTCGCGTGGATGACGAAACTTATCAATGAGTTTTAACCGCAAAATTAAGTTTGTTTTTTTTTGTTTATACTTTTCCGGGATAAAAACTACCCAGTGTGGTGCCCAGGATAATAAAGAATAATTATACCAAGTTTCATCGTAATCGAACCGGTAGTTTTTGCGTGATACCTGAACAAACAGACAGACAGGCAAAAATTTTCACACTTTTGGGTTCGGTGTCTGTCTTCTAGTAACACCCCCCGCCATTTATTTTTTTGATATTTTCAATGTACAGAATTTTCACTTCTACAGATTTATTATAAGTATAGATAATTCTCCGCATTTTACCGTAGTTTTGAATTGAATTCGTTGTAAAAAGCGATTCTTTTTACGAAACATTTCCACAGATCTCATCTTGTTAGAATGAGAAAAATCAAACTAGCTATTTTTATTGAGTTTTGGACAGCGGACAGGTAATCTGTAAGTTGTGCTAGCAGTAGGGGGAGTCGTTTCCACCTACTTTATGCTGCTAGAACAGTGACTACTTTTTAGTACCTCATCATCAACATATTAGCAATTCTAATGGTATTCGAAATGTCCATAGACGACTGTGGCCACTTAGGTACTTCTTTCTTAGCTAGATCTTTCCGTTTGTCTACTGATATAAAAATAATAATATGTAACTAGAAATGCGAAGCACACAGGCATTTTAAATAAATACTGCAGATACTTAAGAGCGTTAACGCCGATTTTGGCTGTTTGACCCAAAAAGCGTACTTTTCAAACCATTTAATCTCCTCATAAAACGTATTTAACGAAAGTGTGAATTACCAATTATTGTAGGAAATATTTTGTTTTAAAAAGTTAGGTGAGAACATTTTAACATTAATAAAGTATGCGAGAATTGTAACCAGATAAACAAACAGTATTTTCTAAATTTCCTTTACAGTGGTCATTTCGAAGCTTGAAATATCCAAAACCTGTCATAAAATTTACAAACAAACAAGCTTATTTAATTGTTCATATCCTTGAGCAAAACTTTACCAGAGATTTTTTTGATTTTCAGCTTCTAACAATGATAAATTAAACAATAAACAAAGTGAAATTAACAAAAAAAAAGCGGTTGCTAAATTCATTATTTTCCCCGATAAATCTTACTTAATTTTACAAAATAAAGGTGTATCGTAAAAGAACAATATCTTCTCTACAAAATACGAAACAGCATTCAGCTTATTTAAATTAATTTAATTTACTACAATTTTTTTAAAACTACTATAAAACTGCGGGCATAATTCGTTTCAAATCAGTCCTAGTGGTTTGCACCGGAGCGACATTTTGACAACCGATTGAATTCACCGGTGATTGAGCGATCTCCGGTTATTCTCCGGTGATTCACCGGAGAATAAAGTTTATTTAAATTGTAACTTAAATTAGGCTAATCAAGTGTTTTGATTTCTTGGTCAGGTTCTATTATGAGTTTAAAACGATAACACACACTTTTTATTGATTAAACGTTTAATTAACCTATAAAATTATAAAAAAAACTGGTCAAATGCAAGGCGGAGGTGAAAACATTTTAATTGAAAAATATTCTGTAGTCATTAAATATATATTTTACAATTCTAATAAATTATGATTTTCATGTAGAAAGCTTAACATTTCAACTGCGTCACTACGTAACATATTTCTTCGGTTATTGAGAATGTAACCTGTTGTTGAAAAGACTCTTTCTGATCTAACTGATAATTCCACATGAAAAAAAAAAAAAGATTTCCGAAGATGATGTCACAAATTGCAGTCAAGAGTACGAGTCAGAAGAGTACGCACAACGTTGGCCGAGTCCTGGGGCCCGAGTCTGCTATTTACACTCCGCAACAGTGCGCTCACAGTTGCATCGTCCGGCGGCGCTCGGGCCCTCTCGGGTGCACTCGGGCTGGTTCGGGCGCGACTCGTGCGCGTTCGGGCGGCCCGAACCGGCCCGAGTGCACCCGAGAGGGCCCGAGCGCCGCCGGACGATGCAACTGTGAGCGCACTGTTGCGGAGTGTAAATAGCAGAATTCGGGCCCCTGATAATATCGATTACGAGTGTAACAAATCGATCCCGCAAAAACGGTTTGTGGATGTAGCAGTAATGCAGGAATTAGGATTTAGGGATGAAGAACAAGAACATATTAACGAGAATATAACAAAAAATTATAGAAGCTCTAAAAAATGATGAATAAAATTGTGTATTAAAAATATTATTTAAATAATTTAGTTAAGAGTATTTAAAATGTAACAAAAATAAAAAACAATCATATACCAATATGTTTATTAATTCACCGGAGATTAATCGATTAATCTCCGGTGATTTTAATCGATTACTTTTACCGGTTTATCACCGGAGATTCTCCGGTACTCACTGCTCCGGTGCAAACCACTAATCAGTCCGCCGCGAGGCCTTTTAGCGAGTGGACGTATCGCTCGTTGTCTACGCGTGACCTCTCCTGACCCTTGGCGTCGAGTCGGCTTCGAGCGAGTTTATCGTGCAACTTAACGATCTTGATCACGACGGAGCACTACCTTTTAGTCATATTTATTATTAAAGATTCTTGTTACTATAAAATAACGTTTTTATTTGTTGTTTTTGCATTTAAACGTGAATTGATTTCATGTTTAGAATTAGGAAATAAATAGGAAAATTCCTATTATTGATTTCTGTTTTCTATTATAAACTAACTGATTTTTTGAGGGTTGTCGATGTGTGGCACACACATTATGTCGGTTATCTTTCAAAGTCAGTAAAGGGACATATTTTTTTAAATCTACATACAAGTGTACCTACTAAAATTAATTTTTTTCACTAATAAACTAATATTATAAATGCGAAAGTGAGTTTGTTTAGTTTTTTACGCTTTTACGCTAAAATGGCCGAACGGATTTGGATGAAATTTGATACGTGGGTAGACCATGATGTAGATCAGGACATAGGATTCTTTTTATCCCGGAAGTACGTTCCCGTGCAATAATTTCCAACCTCCACGCGGGTGAAGCCGCGGGCAAAAGATAGCCAATAAAAAAACAATGATACAAATCATTATGTTTTTTTATTTACTTTTTTATCAAATGGCCAAATTTTTACCAAGATTCGTTCAGTAGTTTTTGTGAAACAGATAATACTTATCCGTTCAAACTCTCAATCTTTCACGTTTATAATAATAATTATTACTTGAAAATGTGGTCTCTATGCTATTTTGATGTATACTCTATATTAATTAATTTATAGTTTCGTCAAAATCCATTCAGTAGTTCTTAAGGGAAAGAGTTAAAAACATCCATCCATACATAGTCAAAAACTTTCGTATTTATAATAATCTTTGTACGATTTTACATTTGTATTACAATTCTAACTTTTCTCCCCAGATTAGTACTATATCTTATAAAGTATCCAAAATTTCCTCTTTATTTCACAAGGTAGTAATAAAAATATTAATAGTAAATAAAAATTAACTGACGATTAAATAAGTATCAGTAAACATAACTCAACGGATCAACATGGGTTAGTTTGACTATAAGGACAGAACGCAGCAACTCTACGCACACAGACACACGCGCATCGGTGTGAGTGCAAAGAGCGCTGCAAATACCTAATCTTGGTGCCGCGGATTTGGCGTTAACGCTCTTAAAACTTAAGTTTATTAAATAAAAGTGTGGTAGGTACACAACTACACATCAAGTTCTACGTTTTCATACACATATTCGTCAAAAATATCATCTAAAAATAGAGCTGGGACTTGAAATTCATTATCCCGTATTATTATGAAGAACTGCATGTAGGTACTCCAGTAATCTCGTTCGGTGGTACAAGCGTGCCCCAATCTTAATAACGTAATGATTATTAACCCTTTTTAAAGTACTCTGTGATGATTCTCTCGGTGACAAACGCATTCCACGTGGCCCATGATATGACATTATTTAACACAGGTAATATAATTATTACTTCTTAAAAGTAAATCGTAATGAAACACAAAAACACTCGCTTCGCGTGACTATTTATGGTATCGTTTTGAATGAGTGTAGAGTGTATACTAAAGCCAATCTGGAAAGAGAATTAAACGTTATTACTAATTACGCAATTATCAACTTTGACAACATGTGTTTAAGTTCATTTTAGAATGACAAATATTACCGAAAAGGGCCTAAAAGAAATTTGAATGTGATGGAAACTGAACTTTTAGTCATTGAATTAAGGTTCATAATCCCAAAGCACGGTCATTATTTCTTTAAAGTGGCTGATATATAGGTAGGAATGTACGAAGTTGATAAATACCTACATACAAAACAAAAACTTTTATTTTTATCAGTTTTTGTCCGGGGAAGTTACGATTATCTACTATTAGATATAGGCTTTTAAATTAAAAAAAGGAATTATTGTTATCACCAACTTATGGCACAATTTAGATTGAAGCGATACTGAAAATGGTCATTCTCCTTTAGGGAATTTCGGGGCAAAAAATGGTCATTTCAAAATCCATTATTATTGTTTCTATCATGAATTTTCCAAAGGACATCATCCACTCTCTATACATTTTTGGTCCAAATGCGAAAGAGCAGGCCAACAAAAAAAATGTTATATTCGGACAGAGCTTGTCCTCCTAAGCATTTCTTACTTTGGCACCAAAGCTGTAGCACCGCTGCACGTGATTTTATCCAGGGTTTAAAATTCTAAATTTTCATACATTTTTCGTAAGAGGACAGAGCTTGACCTCCTTAGCATTTCTTAATGTGGCACCAAAGCTGTAGCACCGCTTCACGCGATTATATCCAGGGTTAAAAATTCTGAATTTTCATACAATTTTTCGATCACATGCCACGATATTATCGATAAAATGAAATAAAATACATTAAAAACCTCTGAATTTATTACTACCCCCCCAATCATTAACTATGAGCTAGCATCCATAACAGAACATTTCATTTGTGTTTAGTTATTCATTTAATGGATTATATCATGGTATTTGATCAAAAAATGTATGAAAATTCAGAATTTTTAGCCCTGAATAAAATCAAATGCAGTGGAGCTACAGCTTTGGTGCCATATAAAAAAATGCTTAGGAGGACAAGCTCTGTCCTCCTAGTAATTCATTTTATCGATAATATCGTGGCATGTGATCGAAAAATTGTATGAAAATTCAGAATTTTTAACCCTGGATAAAATCGCGTGAAGCGGTTCTACAGTTTGGGTGCCTTATTAAAAAATGCTTAGGAGGACAAGCTCTGTCCTCTTAGAAATTCATTTAATCTATACTTATAATAAATCTGTAGAAAGGTCAATTCTGTACATTAAATATATTTTCAAAATAACTTTCAGGGGGTGATTAGTGATCGAGACTGATGCCAAAAATGCAATCAGTAAAATTTTTGTCTGTCTGTCTGTCTGTATGTTTCTTATAGAAACAAAAACTACTCGACGGATTTTAACGAAACTTGGTACAAGTATTCTTCATACTCCTGGGCAGGTTATAGTATACTTTTCATCACGCTACAATCAATAGGAGCAGAGCAGTGAAGGGGAAATGTTGGGAAAACGGGAGAAGATACTCTATTTTTAAGCTTCCGTCGCGTGTGCAGCCTTAATGGTTAAAAACTCATTGATAAGCTTCGTCATCCACGCGAACGAAGTTGCAGGCACAGCTAGTCGATAATATATCAATGTGATCGAAAAATATATGAAAATTAGAATTTTTAAACCTGGATAAAATCGCGTGCAGCGGTGCTACAGCTTTGGTGCCATATTAAGAAATGCTTAAGAGGACAAGCTCTGTCAGAATATAAAATTATATTTGGTTGGCCGGCACTTTCGAATTTTGGACCAAAATGAATGATGTCCTTTGATATTTTATTTGGGCATGTGATTGTGAACCCTGTATCACCCTTTCGGGTCGCACAGGGGTTTCTTAACACTATGTATAGGTACTTATAAGTCCATGTGGGCAACAGTCTCCAACTGATGTGCCAAGATATACTACAAATTGCGATTCTACTTTTACTTAATAATAAATAATAGTTTTAATTGACTTGGGTATAGTTTGACGGGCCTGTTGGTCTAGTGGTTAGTGACCCTGACTGCTATACCGGAGGTCGTGGGTTCGATTCCCACCCAGGACAAATGTTCGTGTGATGAGCACGATCATTTGTTCTGGTTGTCTGGGTGTAATTTATCTATAATATGTATGTATTTAGAAATATATGTATGTTTATCAGTTGCCTGGTTACCATAACACAAGCTCTGCTTAGCTTGGGATCAGATAACCGTGTGTGAGTTGTCCCGGAATATTATTATTATTATAGTGTAAGTTACATAATATTATTATTATTAAATAAAATGTTGTTTCTGTTTTCAGTGAAATCCTGCGCGTGTTGGACTCCCTGCAGTTGACTGATAAGGCTAAAGTGGCGACTCCTGTGGATTGGAAGGTGCGTTATAAACATACCTATATTATCGAGTTAGCAATATGTTAATTTATAACTTTTTACAGTTTTCTTCTGGTTTTTATATGTCAATGTGAAAGTACCACATATTGTGTAAAAATGTGAAAAACGTACAAATATATTAAACCTTCTTTGACCAGGACACGAAACTGAGGGTTTAGAGTCTGAAGGGTTACTACGGAACACCTTACTAAGCTTCCACTGTCAGTTCATCGGCCAGTGCAAATTTTACAGAAATTATAAATGATGGCAGGCTTTAAATTAAAAAAAAACGCATTATTATAAAGATTTTCCCGTTTTTATTATAACTAAAGTATTTTTTAAAAAGCATTTATTGTTGAATCTTGTACGATGGTGCAATCGAAAGGGTCCCATTTCGAGTGCGAGTCCGACTCGCATTTAATTTTTATACCTGTGTCGATTTTCATTAAAATACGTAATATAATATAGGTTTTGAGGAAGTTCCGATAAAAAATGGTTTGCTGACATTAAGAGGAAAGGTGAGCGGACTTTTCTTCATACAAACGCTCTCGTCTGTTTTCTCACTGGTTTCTGAACTTAGGGCTATGATTTTTGGCGGTAATATAAATATGAACTAGATCTATGCCCCTATTTTTTTTCCTTTTTTAAGATAAGTTTTATTTAAAGGAACTAGAACCTTCTAAAAAGTGCTTATTTTGACCGCAGTTTTCAGACGCGTTTTTTTCGAACTTGACAAAAATAATCGAAAAAAAGAAAAAAAAGAGGCACAGATTATTCTTTTCTAATGCAGCATATATAAAATATCTTTGAAATTGGTTGAGAATTGGGGGAGAAAATAGTCGAGAGCTAAACCTCGATTTTAGGTCTGTTTTTCGATCTGAGCTGCAGTTGTCCTTATCACACGGATTTGAGGGCGGGGCCACAAGTACGTATATACGTGTATATATACACAGACGAAAAAGTGATGCGTAGTATTTAAAAAGGATATCGATGCACTAATGTTGCAAACAGATATCGACATCCATATCGATAAACATCTACTTATACTTATAATAAATCTGTAAAAGTGAAAATTCTGTACATTGAAAATATCAAAAAAATAAATGGCTAAATGGTGTTACTAGACAGACACCGAACCCAAAAGTGTGAAAAAAAAAAATTTTTGTCTGTCTGTTTGTTCAGGTATCACGCAAAAACTACCGGTTCGATTACGATGAAACTTGGTATAATTATTCTTTATTATCCTGGGCACCACACTAGGTAGTTTTTATCGGAATTATTTTTTTATTCGGAAAAGTATTAACAATAAAAAACAAACTTAATTTTGCGGTTAAAAACTCATTGATAAGTTTCGTCATCCACGCGAACGAAGTCGCAGGCACAGCTAGTATAATATAAAATTAAAAAGAAAGTTTTGTAGATGTTTTAAGAGTGAAGATGGGCAGACAGACTTTTAAAATTTAGGTATTTGAAAAATCTATCGCTGTCGCACAGCGTTCGGCCTAAATATCCAAGTGCGACTGCAGATCCAAGCGAACAAAGTTGTATCATTCGGGGCTCGGCTCTCGTCTGTTTTCTTCTCCAATATTGGACCAATTTAAAAGACATTTCGTATACTGTAAAAGAAGATTATATACTATGCTTCTATGCTTTTCCTTTTTATGAAATGTTGTCAAAGTGCACTACATTTCTGAAAACAGCGATCAAAGTAGGGATTTTTGGAGGACTCTAGTGCTTTTAAAAATAACTTATCTTCAAAATAATAATTCGAAACATAGGAACATAGAACTAGTTTGCATTTATATTACTGCAAAAAAATATTTGTTTAAATTCATAAACCAGCGAGAACAGGCGAGAGCGTTTGTATGGAGAAAAGACCGCCCATTTTCATTTTTTCTTTTGCCCTTACAAAATGCTCACGCTTGTTTTTTACTGCTTTGTGAATTTCAAGTAATGATTTCTTGCGGAAGGAAATATAAATGTATGTCCATTTATTTTCATTTTTGAAAAACAGAACAATGTTTTCAAAAACTTCATGATTTACTTGGATCAAAAACTACTACTATTATCGGTTAAACCTAGCTTGAGGAATATGATAGGTGTCAAACTAGTGTGACTAGTGCTGGGAAAGAGTTTATTAAATCGATACTTTAAAATAAAACTGAACTTTAGTTCAGTTTAGTTAAAAATAAATTAAAAACACTAAAATTAACAAATTGTTACATATATTAATAGCTTGTTTTATAAAGGTTTTTTGTTTTCTTTAATTTCATTTTAAACTTTTAAGTATTTCTTATTCGAGTTTTTACCAACTAAGATACTCGTCAAGACGAATCAATTGAGCCGAAACACGAAGGGATTGCGTCGTTTAATTACGGAGTTCCTATGGCCACCATACAGCTCCATCATCAGATCAGCTCTATTTCATACTAATATTGCACTGTCATCCGATTTATTAAAGCTCTATCAGTTGAAGATGACTCCAACAAAACTTCCCACATAAAAAAAAGATATACACGTCGAATTGAAAACCTCCTCCCTTTTTTTCGTCGGTTAAAAAATAGTAAACAAACACAAAACAATCATACACTTACCTACTTAAAAAAATGCACGACAAAAAGATAAACAATCAAAATTATTTTTTTTGTCGTAAAAAATCATTAAAATTATACAAAAAAAAATTAACTAAAAAAGATTAGTTATATAATCCAGCCTATAAACGTTCCACTGCTGGGCACAGGCCTCTTCCCATATAGAGAAGGCACGAGCATTGATCACCACGCTTGCTCTCTGCGGATTGGCGATTTCAGACCCCAAATTTTGGAATCCAGGTTTCCTCACGATGTTTTCCTTCACCGTTTGTCAGAAGTGTCTTAGAATAATTAAGAAAGTACATATAACTTTGAAAAAGCCACATTAGTACTTGCCTGGGTCGAACCTGCAACCTTGTGCATACAAATCCGTTCATTGAACCGCTAGGCCACCACGACAAAAGATTAGTTATAAAACTCAAAAAGGGTTTCCCGACTAGGATTCGATCTTGCAGCAAGAATATAAATTTCCACTCGTACTACCACCCAGCTGTTTACTATTACGGCTAACTCGTAATCGCCTCGCCTCGGGACAAGCTCGCGAACGCCGCGCTTACCGCTATCCGTAGCCGCGCTTACGGATAGCCGTCGCCTCGCTTACGTCACTCCGTATCCTAGCTTACGTCTCTTCGTCCACGCTCCGCGCCCCTCCCGCGCCCCTCCCGCGGCCTGCGTTGCCGAACGTGCTGTCCTCATCAGGGCACTATAGAATACCTACGTAATCAGGCCTGAACACCTTGCCATCAACCAGCGGTCGGATAACCGGCCGCGAGGCGTCCCCTAGTCGTAAGCGCGGCGTCACCTATCCGTAGCCGAGTGGATGTGCTTACGTAAGGTTGACGCCTGGTTGACGACGAGGTGAAAGGCGATACGGTTACGATCCGTTTACGTTACGTTTATATGTGCTGCGACCCTAATGTTTCAAAAAGTTTATTATATGGCTACCTTGTACTGTCATGGTTACCCCTTGTTTATACGTCAATAATGCCAATTTACGTGAAAGATGAGAAAATGATTTTGGTGAGTAATTATGTAATTAGACAACTACACGAAGCGAGCGCACTTTGACACTCACACACTGTCAACTTACGCACACATTCTCAAAACGTGCGGCAGAGCGACAGCAATACTTTCTTCAAAAAACGAATTTTCAAAAGTCTATCCGCTCGCCTTTCCTCTTAACCTAGTTTTCTAAGCCAAGTGTCATATGTGACACTAAACACAATATCATACCATCAGATAAGTAGAATTTCGGCCGGACAATCTACGGAGTTACTGAGTAATACCTCCTGAGTTCTCTCTTCGCTCCACCTGGTACTAGGCGAGATAAATTGGTAATTAACTGCTGTATGTAAACAATGCCCAGCAAACTCCTAGAATACAACAGAAATACGTTAACGACTGCAGTATATAATTTCTCAAATAATTCCGACTAGATAAAGCAGCATGTCAGATGAGCTGTTAGCTAAAAACCACAGAGTGGGTCCCACATGACGCTAGATGTTATCGCGTTAGATCGAGAAGATAGAGAGACCCGTAACGAAAGGACTGGCCCATCCCAGCTCAAGTCGTTAGTGCTTGGAAAAGGGAGGCCTTTGCCCCCTGCAGTGGGGCAAGACGGGCTTTTTAGTTTCGATATAGTCGCAGATTTTAGTTCAATTAGGTACTATAGGCCGACCGTTTAACTCGCGTATCGCCTGCGCGGTAAGAAGGGAGCGGGGGGAGATGTTAGCGGATGGGTGAAAGGGGTGCTCGGAGCAGAGAGCTTACGTCAAGTGCGGCAGTGCGCTGGCTGTGTTCGCAGCGCGCGGTTGGTATTTTTGTTACGGACGCTTGGACATTAACGCACAAGGTATACGACTGACTGCCAAGATAAATCTCAAGATGAATCGCTCTTCCAGTTTTGCGAACAAAATTAACAAGCAAGCTAAACAAATAGCACACAATGTATATTCCTTTTTTAAAGCCAGAAAACAAGATCATAATTCTACAGAGTATCTTGAAGACGTAAACCTAAACAAACTTGTTGCTAAAGCTACAGGACTTTCGGTGACTACCATATGTAAAATAATAAAAGAAGGAAATGAACTGAAAGATGAACAAAATAATGTAAATTTTAAATCACCAAAAAAAATTAAACAAATCCGAAAGAAAAAAATTGAAGTTGACAGTTTTACAGAGGGCGTTGTTAGAAGAAAAATAACTCAATTTTATACGGTTTTTAAGAAGGTTCCTACATTAAAAATTTTGAATGCGAAACTCAGAAAAGAAGGAATTTTAAATTGTGGCCGAGAATATTTGATAACATTGATTCATAAACTTGGCTTTCGATTTAAGAAATGTCAATCAAAAAGAAAATTACTGATTGAACAACCAAACATCGTATCGTGGCGGTGGCGTTATCTTAATGCGATAAAGAAGCACAGTAGAGATCAAAGAAACATTGTTTACCTCGATGAAACATATGTCAATTCGTCATTAAATGTACCAGCGTGTTGGCAATCCAATAGCCGCGTACTGACCAACCGAGTGGCTTCGCGAGGCAGCCTCGGACATTTGCCGCAGTACGCATGCCGCGCGAGGCGGCCTCGGTCTGTAAGTTTTTTAATCCGAGGCTGCCTCGCGCGGCAAGGCCGAGCCACCGTGAGCATCGACGCTCAGTTTAACTTGAAGTCGAATAGAGACCGCGCGTGCGTATAGTTTGCCCGAGACCACCAACCACGCGATCGCGAATAAGCGAGGCAAAACACTACCGTCTTGAGTGAGCGCGGCAAACGTACTGAGGCGCCTTTGAGCATCGACAAAAACCGACAACGCTCGGCTCGGGCCGCGGCACGTTCGGGCGAGGCAGCGCGTGCGTTTGCCTAGGGTGAGGCACGTCTTGTCCGACCGAGGATTTGCCTCGTGAGGCAGCCTCGCGAGGCTGCTCGCTCAATCAGTACGCGGCTAATGAAGAACGAGGGGTGCTGTCGCATATTGGCAAAAGGCCACTCTCTCTCTCAGGAGCTCTTTTAATTTTTAAATCTAAAAGCAAAACCGGAGATTATCATAGCGATATGAATTTTGTAAACTTCAGCAAATGGACTAGAGAAAAGCTATTGCCAAATTTACCGCCAAGCTCACTTATTATTATGGATAATGCCGCATACCACTCTGTACAAGAGGACAAAAAGCCTACAATGACATCCACAAAAGCCACCATGCAGACCTGGCTGCAAAGACATAATGTTGAATTTGATACGTCTTTAAGAAAATGTGATTTATTGAATTTAATTAAACAACACGCGACAGTAAATACTTACAAAATAGATGAAATTTTAAAGGCGGCAGGTCATGAAGTCTTACAACTGCCTCCATATCATCCAGACTTGAACCCAATCGAATTGGTTTGGGGGGATATCAAAGGACAGCTCGCAAAACTTGAAATTGATTCTAATTTAGACAAAAAGAAAAATACACTGGAACAGTTATTTGCCGAATTCTCTGTAGAAAAATGGGTTAACTGCGATAAACATGTACAAACTATTGAAGATGAATATTGTCTGCACGATCGCATCGTTGATGAAGAGATGGACCGATTTATTATTAATTTGCAAGATTCTGACCTCAACCTCCAACTCCTCAAACTCCTCAACCTACTCAGACAGTGATGATGATTCAAGCGATATGGATATTAGTGACGAATAGTCCTATATTTTTTTTATCTGTGGTTAAATATTTCTTAAACGGAGTTAATTATTGTTTTATGATTTTGTACCTATGAAGCTATTATAAAATATTTGTAAAACTTAAAAATAAATACTTAAAAAAAGATACTTATTATTTTATTCTTTACCAACAATGTCTATCTCGAGATAAATCTTTGGATTATTGACTCCGTGTGTAGCGTTACCCGCCCCCGCTCCCTTCTTACCGCGCAGGCGATACGCGAGTTAAACGGTCGGCCTATAGGCCTCTGCTTCATTTAGTATGACTAGGCTGGAGACGTAATAATGAATATTTATTTCACAATTTTCCAGGTGGGAGATGACTGCATGGTGCTGCCGACTGTGCCTGAAGACATGATACCCAAAGTGTTTCCCCAAGGAATCACCGTGGTGCCTTTGCCTTCTGGCAAGAACTATCTGAGGAAGACGACTTGCCCGAAAGTCTAGACTTCTAGTGATACTATTGTACCTATTGTGTGTCAATGTAAAACGAAATATCTCATATATTTTATTGCTACATGATAAATTACCCTATGTGCATATTTTATGTAAAGTCTATTGAAAGTTATTTTAATAAATATTATAATTGCGAAAGTAACTCTTGTAATTGCCATCCAATGTTTTTATCCAAATATAATTAGGTATCCCAAATATAAGTTACGAAGATGTACATGCTTCGCTAGCATAAAGGTGCGTACAGACTATGTAACATGTAATTGTGTTTTATAATACGCCCACATAATGTGAGACATGTTATATCGCAATTTGTTAAATATGTTGTTATATATTCTGTACGCACCTTTAGACCAAAGAACTGGTATTTCCATGTGACAATGCCATGTATTTTCAAAGGAATGTAGTGTAATTGATTATGTACCGTATGGTTGTATGTAGCTGTATGTGTCCAAACAACTTATCTGGGGGCACGGCAGTGCCCCAGCCAAGTCTCGAGCAAAACGGGCACGGCCGTACCATCCTTTTCTCGAAGCGTTTCGCGGCTATTTCACCCCCCCCTGTATCATCGATACGGACAAAGCTAGGGGTTTAGGTTTTCGATGACCTAGAGTAAGTATTAAAACAAGCTCAGCCTCAAAATTACATGACATTTGAACCAATAGTTTACGAGTTATGAGCAATCAAAGTTACACCATTTTGTCACACACTGACTCACTCACTGACTCACTGATTCACTCACTGACCGATCATCAAAAACCTAAGGTACTTCTAGCAAACTTAGAACCTTCAAATTTGGTACCAAGATAGGTTTTTAGCTACATGTAAAGGGAAAATTATAAAAACGGTAATAAATTATATACCTTAGTAAATAATAGGAAACAAATTTATATTTGCGGTTTTACAAGAACATAGTGTATGAATTTTGACTGCATTGGTAACTTTGTTCTTTGTTTATGTACAAAAAGTAAAACAAATAAAAGAAGAAGTCAAATAAAAGTAAAAGAAATGAAAGAGACCTACAAAAAATAAATGAGATCCTACCAAAACATTCAATGTAAAAAAGCCAAGTCTCTCTATGCAATTCTTCCATCGTAAAAAGTTTTGAGATCGCATAGGAGCCAAGTCCTGTTCAACTTAACACGTTCACTGTCCCAGTACAAAGTTATAAAAAATATTCGTACGTCCATCTACAAACTCGCCCTAACTGGACAATAATCATTATAAGGAATTAAATTTACACTAATATACGGCCTAAAGAAAATGAATTTACAGGAAAATACCTGAAAAAAAAAATGACTCCCTAAGGAGTCATGGACGTGTGAACTAAAAATTGTGTGAATCGGCACATGAAATAATAATAAAAAACTGCTAGAGGTAAGAGACGAAGACCAAACATCTGTTGAACGTCCGCAGTCATTAGATACCCGTAAACAAACACACCTTCGATAATATGACCCAGGAACTAGGTCGTAAGACGAAAAAAAAAACAATGCAAAGGCTGCTACCATAAGCTCATTTCAGAGGGACAAACTTGCGGGTACAAAGGCCTAAAGTGGTAACGTGGTGCCTCAAGTGTAAAGCAGCACTTTGCCGTCCATGTTATAATACATTACCTACATTGATTTAAATCAATAAATAACAATCCGTAAAAAAATATATATATATTTTACCCTCTTCATATATGGGAAACTGGCAACATTTTACGGCGGCTCTTTTAAATTTTCGGTAGCCTTGTTATCCAACCATACGTCCATGAGCATCTTTTTCTTCTTATTCATACGTCCAGTCAAATAAAAAACATCAAATTTACTTTTGGATTATGACTCCAACTGGAGTCATGGACATGTGAGTTTGGTACAAATGCTTAATGTGACTCCATTTGGAGTCATTGGACAGTGAACGTGTTAATTTGTAATACTAAATCAATATTTTGTGACTATATCAATAGTTTTGTTTACATTACAATAATAGTGACTTGGCCATGAGCACTTGGCCAATATAAAACGGCATATTATTTGGAGGAGTTGAAAGTAAATAATAAATAATATCAGGACACCTTAACCGACAGTCGGTATCATCCAAGATCAGTGAACTGCACATGCACTATGGCGCATGTTTAGTCCATAGTGAGCGCAAATTCCAATGAGTTACAAAATCATGTGCATAATATAATAATATATCAATTATAATAATAATAATAACAAACAAACGTCAACGTCAACCTAAATTTTTTTCTCCGTGTTTATATATTCTAATTTATTTGCAAAGTCTACTTTTTACAACTATTTACACACTGAAATCAGTTCTACATCCCAATAAAAACCACCGAAATGTTTAACATATATAATATTATTATTTTTACCATATATCTACTAAAAAATACCAGAGTTGACATATGTCACTCACTACAATAACAAGAATAAAATTTACAAATGCGGATAAATGAAAAATGTTGACGAGAAGCAGATCTCGCAGACCAGCACGCCCACCATCCCCGGACTCGTCGCCGAGCTCCGCCTCCCAGCTGCCGGACCATGTACCAGCACCGGCACCTGCAGTCGCGTCGAGCTCCAGCGACGAGTACTACTCCCCGCCGACGTCGCCAACACCTGTGCGTCGGCAGGGGAGACGCCGGCCACCGTCCAGCTTGGTGCCCTCAGGCCAACCGGCCTCGAACAGGGCTCCCGCTCCCGGTGGTGATGTGCGGCGCATGAAGTGGACTCAAGGAATAAACGAGAACGTCATGCGCGCATATTACGGGGCGACAGAGGGAGGAACTAACCTTACTGCGTACCGTGCGAGAATGCTGTCTCTGTTTCAGAGTCTTGAACCGGATGTCAACGTATCGGCACAACGACTGTCGGATCAGGTGCGTGTCATCCAACGCAATCATAGGTTGGATGACATTACACTTGATCGTTTACGCTCTGAAGTACAGCGTAGCCCCGCCGCCAGCACCCCGTCTCCTGCCGTGGTACCGGTTATTGGTTCTCCGCCAACCAACCCTGCTGACGGGGAAGAGGAGGACGGGGCTATAACTGTAAGTACCCAGTGTAGTGAACATATAAGGAGTACTTTGGAGGATACGATTCGGGAGTTCCGATCAACTCCCCCCGGCCTTAGGCCCCGATTACCTCGCTTGCCCATGCACAACCGGAATAAGGCCATAATGGGTGTCTTAGATTCACTGCTTCTTGTTTATTTCGGAAGCAGTGAAGACCTTAGTGACACACACTCGATTCTGTACTGTGCGGCTCTAACGGCATGTCGTGTATCTAATGTTAAAATAAATAACATCAACTTAGATACACGACCAAAACCAGCCGTGCCAGCTTGGCAGTGCAGGATCGAGCGTCGTGTTGCTGAGGCTAGGGCACTCATTGGCAAATTAATTGCATTTAAAGATGGCAATTCTCGGCCTAGAGTCATGCGCTTTGTAAGGCGGGCATTTACTGGAACTAATATTAGTCCTAGTGAATACACTGCTCGTGTTACAGAGCGCATTGACTTCTTCAAACAGAAGGTGTGTGCGTGGGCGAGCCGCATTCGTCGGTATAAGTGTCGGGTGGATAGGTTCCACCAGAATCGTATGTTCCAAAGGGACCAAAGATGGGTATTTAGGACATGGGAGCGACCTGTTCTAGGGATGGATGATAGGCGCTTGCCAGATGAAGATGCCACGAACTCATTTTGGCGCAACATCTGGTCGGTGCCTGTCAGCCACTCCGAAGGCGATTGGATGCGAGACGTTGAGGAATCATGTGAACCAATACAGGAGATGGGGGCAATCACCATCAGCCCTCAAGATGTAGCCAATGCTATCCGTCCGATGTCAAATTGGAAAGCACCAGGACCGGACGGACTGCAAAACTTTTGGCTTAAGTGGTTTAGAAGTTCGCATGGTTGTTTAGCGTCTCAATTCCAATATGCTATAGAATCAGATGCGCTCCCACAGTTCTTTACTACAGGGTAAAAAGAATCAATCGACATGTTGGATAGACTATAAGAAGGCTTATGATTCGGTGCCGCATTCATGGCTCATGAGGGTGCTGGAGTTGTATAAAATCAATACAACTCTACGCGCTTTCTTGTCGTCATGTATGCGGCGATGGACTACAGTGCTTCGCTATCCAGGATGTCGAGATATTCAACAGAGTGGCGAACCAATAAGGATTGAGCGGGGAATATTCCAGGGCGACAGTCTGAGTCCCTTGTGGTGCTTGGCCTTGAATCCTCTGAGCACTCTGCTCGAGAATTCGAGGCTGGGCTATTCGCTGCGGAGAGGAAGTCAGGTAATCTCCCACTTGTTGTACATGGATGATCTTAAGCTGTTTGCTTCCAATGAATTGCAACTGATGGGGTTACTGAAGATCACTGAAAGCTTCAGTAATTCCATCAGGATGGAATTTGGTGTGGACAAATGTGCGGTCATGCATGTAAAACAAGGTGGGGTTGTGGAATCCCAGGGTATACAACTCTCGGATTCCATAAATCTAAGGTCACTTTCTGCAGCGGATACCTACAAATACTTGGGTATGTCAGAGGCGTTAGGCATCAACGTTGCTGACATGAAACAATCATTGCTGACACGTTTCTTTGGCCGCCTGAACAAAGTACTGAAAAGTCTTTTGTCAGGCGGCAACAGGGTGCGTGCCTTTAATGGTTGGGTCATGCCAGTGTTGATGTACTCCTTTGGTATACTCAAGTGGACTCAGACTGAGTTAGACGCCTTGGATAGGAGAGTCCGGACACTATTAACCGCAAATCGAATGCATCACCCACGCTCTTCAGTAATGAGGTTATATATCCCGCGGAAATGCGGGGGTCGAGGCTTTCTAAATGCTAAGACCCTCCATAATCGCGAGGTATGTAACCTCAGGGAGTATTTTCTCCAAGTCGACGTGGGGATGCATCGAGATGTGGTGGCAGTGGATAAGGGCTTCACACCGCTCTCCTTAGGCAAAGAGAACTGGCACAAACCTGTCGTACTGAGCGTCAAGGACCGCAGGGATGTATGGCAAAGCAAGGAGCTACACGGACGCTTTTATCGGTCCCTTCATGGGCCTGATGTAGATTTCTTGGCGTCCGTGGCCTGGCTACGCTTCGGTGATCTCTTTGGAGAAACCGAAGGGTTTGTATGTGCAATTATGGACGAAGTTATCATGACGAATAATTACCGAAAGTATATAATAAAGGATGGGACAGTGGACATATGTCGGGCATGTCACTGTCCGGGTGAGTCCATACGACATATAATTTCCGGTTGTTCTCGTCTTGCTAACGGCGAATACTTGCACAGGCATAACCAAGTGGCCAGAATTATCCATCAGCAGCTTGCTTTGAGATACAAACTTGTGGAAGCTGAGGTTCCGTACTACAGGTATGTTCCCGACCCAGTTCTCGATAATGGTCATGTCACATTATACTGGGACCGATCTATCATCACTGATAGGACTATTATTGTAGCCAATAAGCCTGATATAGTGGTGATAGATCGATCAGAGCGACGGGCGATGATTGTTGATGTAACGATTCCTCATGACGAGAACCTCGTGAAAGCTGAAAAAGAAAAACAAATGAAATATTTGGATTTAGCGCACGAGGTTGTCGACATGTGGGAGGTGGACTCAGCAATCATCGTCCCGATAGTCATTACAGCCAATGGCATAATAGCCAAGAGCCTCGACCAACACCTCAAGAGGCTCTCGTTAGACATCTGGGTCAAGGGTTTGATTCAGAAAGCGGTACTTCTCGACACGGCGCGTATCGTGAGGAGGTTCCTCTCTCTGGAGCCCTAACCACCGGCAGCTTGGACCCTGTCCCGAGGCCGGTTGGACACTATATTTTATATTTTTAAATGTATATTTCTTTTTTGTATATATTTAAAAATGTACTTTATATGTTTGTTGTGAAATAAAGAAATAATAATAAATGCGAGAATGCTGTCTCTGTTTCAGGGTCTTGAACCGGATGTCAACGTATCGGCACAACGACTGTCGGATCAGGTGCGTGTCATCCAACGCAATCATAGGTTGGATGACGCTACACTTGATCGTTTACGCTCTGAAGTACAGCGTAGCCCCGCCGCCAGCACCCCGTCTCCCGCGGTGGTACCGGTCATTGGTTCTCCGCCAACCAACCCTGCTGACGGGGAAGAGGAGGACGGGGCTATAACTGTAAGTACCCAGTGTAGTGAACATATAAGGAGTACTTTGGAGGATACGATTCGGGAGTTCCGATCAATTCCCCCTGGCCTTAGGCCCCGATTACCTCGCTTGCCCATGCACAAACGGAATAAGGCCATAATGGGTGTCTTAGATTCACTGCTTCTTGTTTATTTCGGAAGCAGTGAAGACCTTAGTGACACACACTCGATTCTGTACTGTGCGGCTCTAGCGGCATGTCGTGTAGCTAATGTTAAAATAAATAACATCAACTTAGATACACGATCAAAACCAGCCGTGCCAGCTTGGCAGTGCAGGATCGAGCGTCGTGTTGCTGAGGCTAGGGCACTCATTGGCAAATTAATTGCATTTAAAGATGGCAATTCTCGGCCTAGAGTCATGCGCTTTGTAAGGCGGGCATTTACTGGAACTAATATTAGTCCTAGTGAATACACTGCTCGTGTTACAGAGCGCATTGACTTCTTCAAACAGAAGGTGTGTGCGTGGGCGAGCCGCATTCGTCGGTATAAGTGTCGGGTGGATAGGTTCCACCAGAATCGTATGTTCCAAAGGGACCAAAGATGGGTATTTAGGACATGGGAGCGACCTGTTCTAGGGATGGATGATAGGCGCTTGCCAGATGAAGATGCCACGAACTCATTTTGGCGCAACATCTGGTCGGTGCCTGTCAGCCACTCCGAAGGCGTTTGGATGCGAGACGTTGAGGAATCATGTGAACCAATACAGGAGATGAGGGCAATCACCATCGGCCCCCAAGATGTAGCCAATGCTATCCGTCCGATGTCAAATTGGAAAGCACCAGGACCGGACGGACTGCAAAACTTTTGGCTTAAGTGGTTTAGAAGTTCGCATGGTTGCTTAGCGTCTCAATTCCAATATGCTATAGAATCAGATGCGCTCCCACAGTTCTTTACTACAGGGTCTACCCATCTGCTCCATAAAACAGGTAGTACTACGGACCCTAAGAATTATAGGCCGATAACCTGTTTGCCTACAATTAATAAACTTCTTACATCCATTTTGAGAGTAAAAATAAATGAACATATAGATAGTCATTCTATCATGTCTGCCTCTCAGAATGGATGTAGGAATGGGTCCCGTGGTACTAAGGAGCTACTCCTTATTGATATGACCATTTGCCAACAGGTTCGGCGCTCTAAAAAGAATCTATCGACATGTTGGATAGACTATAAGAAGGCTTATGATTCGGTGCCGCATTCATGGCTCATGAGGGTGCTGGAGTTGTATAAAATCAATACAACTCTACGCGCTTTCTTGTCGTCATGTATGCGGCGATGGACTACAGTACTTCGCTATCCAGGATGTCGAGATATTGAACAGAGTGGCGAACCAATAAGGATTGAGCGGGGAATATTCCAGGGCGACAGTCTGAGTCCCTTGTGGTTCTGCTTGGCCTTGAATCCTTTGAGCACTCTGCTCGAGAATTCGAGGCTGGGCTATTCGCTGCGGAGAGGAAGTCAGGTAATTTCCCACTTGTTGTACATGGATGATCTTAAGCTGTTTGCTTCCAATGAATTGTAACTGATGGGGTTACTGAAGATCACTGAAAGCTTCAGTAATTCCATCAGGATGGAATTTGGTGTGGACAAATGTGCGGTCATGCATGTAAAACAAGGTGGGATTGTGGAATCCCAGGGTATACAATTCTCGGATTCCATAAATCTAAGGTCACTTTCTGCAGCGGATACCTACAAATACTTGGGTATGTCAGAGGCGTTAGGCATCGACGTTGCTGACATGAAACAATCATTGCTGACACGTTTCTTTGGCCGCCTGAACAAAGTACTGAAAAGTCTTTTGTCAGGCGGCAACAGGGTGCGTGCCTTTAATGGTTGGGTCATGCCAGTGTTGATGTACTCCTTTGGTATACTCAAGTGGACTCAGACTGAGTTAGACGCCTTGGATAGGAGAGTCCGGACACTATTAACCGCAAATCGAATGCATCACCCACGCTCTTCAGTAATGAGGTTATATATCCCGCGGAAATGCGGGGGTCGAGGCTTTCTAAATGCTAAGACCCTCCATAATCGCGAGGTATGTAACCTCAGGGAGTATTTTCTCCAAGTCGACGTGGGTCGATGCATCGAGATGTGGTGGTAGTGGATAAGGGCTTCACACCGCTCTCCTTAGGCAAAGAGAACTGGCACAAACCTGTCGTACTGAGCGTCAAGGACCGCAGGGATGTATGGCAAAGCAAGGAGCTACACGGACGCTTTTATCGGTCCCTTCATGGGCCCGATGTAGATTTCTTGGCGTCCGTGGCCTGGCTACGCTTCGGTGATCTCTTTGGAGAAACCGAAGGGTTTGTATGTGCAATTATGGACGAAGTTATCATGACGAATAATTACCGAAAATATATAATAAAGGACGGGACAGTGGACATATGTCGTGCATGTCACTGTCCGGGTGAGTCCATACGACATATAATTTCCGGTTGTTCTCGTCTTGCTAACGGCGAATACTTGCACAGGCATAACCAAGTGGCCAGAATTATCCATCAGCAGCTTGCTTTGAGATACAAACTTGTGGAAGCTGAGGTTCCGTACTACAGGTATGTTCCCGACCCAGTTCTCGATAATGGTCATGTCACATTATACTGGGACCGATCTATCATCACTGACAGGACTATTGTAGCCAATAAGCCTGATATAGTGGTGATAGATCGATCAGAGCGACGGGCGATGATTGTTGATGTAACGATTCCGCATGACGAGAACCTCGTGAAAGCTGAAAAAGAAAAACAAATGAAATATTTGGATTTAGCGCACGAGGTTGTCGACATGTGGGAGGTGGACTCAGCAATCATCGTCCCGATAGTCATTACAGCCAATGGCATAATAGCCAAGAGCCTCGACCAACACCTCAAGAGGCTCTCGTTAGGCATCTGGGTCAAGGGTTTGATTCAGAAAGCGGTACTTCTCGACACGGCCCGTATCGTGAGGAGGTTCCTCTCTCTGGAGCCCTAACCACCGGCAGCTTGGACCCTGTCCCGAGGCCGGTTGGACACTATATTTTATATTTTTAAATGTATATTTCTTTTTTTTATATATTTAAAAATGTATTTTCTATGTTTATTGTAAAATAAAGAAATAATAATAATATTCCGGGACAACTCACACACGGTTATCTGATCCCAAGCTAAGCAGAGCTTGTGTTATGGTAACCAGGCAACTGATAAACATACTTATATATTTCTAAATACATACATATTATAGATAAATTACACCCAGACACAGAACAAATGATCGTGCTCATCACACAAACATTTGTCCTGGGTGGGAATCGAACCCACGACCTCCGGTATAGCAGCCAGGGTCACTAACCACTAGACCAACAGGCCCGTCAAATTCAACGGTATTTGCAATTTTGCACGTAGCTAATTACAAGGAGCAAACGACCTTTAACTTGTGCTCATGGCCAAGTCACTGTTTTGGGAATCTTTTAACGCAGCGTCCCTGCTTCATGCAAGGAGCATTGGGATTCTGAGCTCCACATGGACCATGCACCATGTGAGTTTTAATGATGTTGTGTAATGTGTGATCAACTTCGGGGTCTGGTATCTCTGCGCTTATGGCTGTGTCGATTTCATTAGGCCTGATTTTTTCTTGCAATCACAATAGAAGATGGGCGTGTGGCAGCCCACGTTTTTGCCATTCCACTGAATACATGTGGCAAAGGGTTTGTCCAAAATTTTTTTCTTTGGTAGTAAGCTCCATGAGTTTTTTTAACTTCAGATGGAAGACCCGAGAGATCAAGTCGTGTCTGTCACACGATACTTGTCCACCCAGGAGTTCGCGGGTTATTTCGCTCCATTTAGGGTTAGTTGTGATGGTTATTAAAAAATCCGGTCGCCCCTACTTGCGCACATAACAGAAAGGAGACAGAGTTCGTTCGTGTATATAGCACGGACCTCCTGTAAAAGAAGAAGGATTGTGCGCTAGCGCTCGTATCGGTGTCCGTGCATTGGCCCTAAGGCGCGGACACCGATACGAGCGCTAGCGCGCGCGCCTTCCCTACGGACGGGGTTTCCCCCGCAACGAGGGAAAGGGAAGTGTGAATCTACGCTAGTAGCAATCGAGCGATTTGGTGCACCGCACGTCTTTGGAACAAAAAAATGGAGCCTTTCGACACAGAAAACTTCATAACTGAAATTATATTATTATTTATAAATTATATATTGCATCTCGTCTGTATCGCTACACACGCGCGTCTGTATCGCGTCTGTATCGCTACACAAGCGCGTCTGTATCGCTACACACGCGCGTCTGTATCGCTACACACGCGCGTTTGCATCGCGTCTGTATCGCTACACAAGCGCATCAGGTGTGCAAAGGTCTACAGGCTGCGTCTGACTTGCGTGCGTATCGCGTCTGTAACGCTACAAACGCGCGTCGACGGCGCGTTTAAAAAACGTGGTGTGCATAGGCCCTTGGTGCACGTAGTTTTTCGCCCTTAACTTTCGTTGGTTCGACCTGATAAAAACCAAACGTTCCGTTTCAATTTTGGCATAAATGTCGACCAAAAACTGGCTAAAAAGTGCGCCAAAATGGTGAAGATATGATCCGTCGTCAGGTCGAAGCTGGATGATGTAACTATAAAACTGAAGAGATTAAGTTTTTTATTATAATTTGTGGCGTTTGTTTAAGGATTGATGTTGTAAATAGCAAAGTGGTAGCCGTCTTCTCCAAGACAAAACATCAGAGGATACTGCAAGGTATCATACGATAGATGCGTCTCACTGATCCGCTGAAGGCGCTCATCACGCGTGCGTAACACGATATCCCTTTTGTCGCACTCTTGATTGACTAAGAGAACGGCCACTTCGTTTATTGTTGGTGCATTATAGCGCCCTGGATGAGACCCGTTTGGTCTCCTATCTGCGCTGATAACACGACTTCAAACGACGACGACTCCAAAAAATTGTTAAATTGTATTATACCTAGTAGGTTAATCGTAGTTTAGGTTAGGTTCATTAATATAGGTAGGTTATAGTAGGTACCTACTATTTTTAACTTTTTAGTGCTTTTATCGATTTTTGAAATCGGTATTTTTTTGCAAAAAACAAAATATTTGTTTATTTTTAGTGACATATTTTTAATCTTAGATAATATGGGTAGGCCTTCAACTGACAGCCATTCATCATCCTCATGATAATTTCCATCAAACGAAATCTAGTGCCACGCATCTCACATCCAACGAATACCCGCTACATTCACGAGGTCATCTTGGCTTCATCATCAGATCTGATAGTAGAATGGTTCTTATTGAACGCAAATTACACTCATGCATACATACATAATATAATAAATCATAAGAAGAGAAGAAAAAATTGTTTTAAGTTTACTTTTTGTTTTTGTCTATTTTAAATTTTGTTTTGTTTGAAAGATAAATCTTTCAAACAAAACAAAATTTAAAATACATGTAAACGTACATAAACATAAATGTTTATGTACGTTCTTTCCATTAATGTTTTCCTGCGATTGGTGGCTGCTACCTCATAAGCACGCTAACTTCCGCACAATAGCTCAGGGAGTAGGAATGGCTGAAAATCAGCGTTGCGACGTTCTCGGAGCAACATTAGCTGAGCCATCTCCTTTTGCTACTGTTAATACTTTATTCTTCTGTAAAACTGTTCTCTGTTACTTTGTTTATTTTGTTTAGTAGCAATAAATGTCTTTTTTTTTTTTTTCAAATGCTTCAGTTGTAGAAAATACCAAAATCGCTGTACGTTTTCCTATAAAATTTAAAGAGTTCCCTCGATTTCGCCAAGATTCCATCATCAGATCCCGACTTGGTGACTATGGGACCATTTGGAAAGTATACCCTTTCCAACAAAGAAAAAATATTTCAAATCGGTTGGAAAGCAACGGAGTTAAACATAAAAAAAACATGCCAACATCCGAATTGAGAACCTCCTCCTTTTTTTAAAGTCGGTTAAAAACTGCATTAGGTTGCGCGAGACAGTCTGTTAATAAAATATAATCTCTGCGTCTCTGCTCTTATTATTGGAACCATCTAGGTATATATATACCTACAGGTATTTAACAGAATTTACGCAAGTTAAGAAAATTGTACCTATGTTCAGAATAGGCTTCTTAATCGAATTCGAAATAAAAAATACAATATGTTATTTTTTCAGGAAAACTTCCTTCAAATGTCTTGAATTAGAACCATCACCTCAACAAATAAATTTAATATTTAGTTTAAAGTAATTTAAACCTTATGCCAAAGACATAAATCCAATTTGTATTTCGTTCTTACGTCGCTAGCTTTTCTTACACACACATAAACAATAAAACATTTTAAATATTTAAGTTATAACGCAAATAAATTTTTCGCGCGCAAAATTTGAATATTTATTCAAAGAAATTTCGAACTTACTGCAACGACATAAAGCTTACCTATCTAAATGAAGTTCCCAAGTAATTTCTTGTTATCGGCATTTTACATTGTTGTGTCAAAAGATGCGTAAACCCTAAAAAATATTGTACTACGTCATTTGCTAATGTAAACATAATGCAAAAGAGTGAGACGCAATCATTTCCCGGTCCACCCTCTGACCTGTGAGCGCCGCACGCGCCGCGGCCGCTCGCGCTGCTGCAGCGCTGCAGCGCCAAGAGCGGCAACCGCCCGCCTAACATCAAAGACGATTAGTCATCCGCCGGCAGCGTGCTATGAATGTCTCGTTATTTATTTATGTTGTGACTTTGTGACCTTGACGTGAAGTAGTGCACCCTGATGGATAGGTCGCTGGGGACAAGTGGGGACCCATGTAGTGGTATTCTTGATCGGGCGACTTGTCGCCAAAGGATTTTTATTTGTGTGTGGGTCTAATAAAGTCGCTGGTGTAGGTACACTAATGAGGAAGATGAGCATGTTTTTTTTATCATCTAGAAAAATCAAACTAAAAATTAGAAAAACAATGGTGAAAAATTTTTAGCGATATCTCAAAAACTCTATTTTTTACGAATTTTTAAAGTCAGGCATTCTTAAATTTAGTTTTGGTTCGCCCGATCGACGCGTGACGTCACAACGCCCGTCCTCCGCTCCCGTACATACGATCTCGTGCAGTATTTTTATGTTACTCGCATATTTTTCTAGATTTTGCTAAATATGGAAAAAAGACTAGCGTATAGTTACTGAATAGTCTTCTTTGTACTAAAACAACAGTTAGCACGCCAAAAAATATATCTTTACAAGCTTTTATTTAACATTCAATGTATACGTTTGTACCTACAGCTACGAGTGGAATCTTGCAACTTAATTTTGAAACAGATATCTTTAACCGATTGAGCTGAAATTTTGTATATCTGTTAAGTTTGGATGACAATATAATTTGATAGTACTTTCGAGCTGATCTGATGATGGCGCCAGAAGGTGGCCAGAGGAACTCTCTAACTAAATGACGTAATCGCATCGCGTTTGGGCTTGTTTCATAAGTCTACACTAATACTGTGAGCTTAGCTAAATTTGAAGCTTGTGTTTAAAATTAATTTAAGTATATTAGAAACTGAAAACCGATTTGTGCCCGAAATGACAAAAAAATGTATGTGCTCGTGTACGTATGTGTACGTGTTGTAAATTAATGAAAAGGAAGAACAAGTCGTCATTGTTGCAAAGATCGTTTCAATGTCAAAAATAATGCTTAAACTTTATTTCTATCTATAGCGGCCCGTCCCGGCTTCGCACGAGTATTTAACAAACATTTTAAAATATATTAATTTTAATACACACACACACAAACACCTTTTTGAATGGGGTTCAAAAAAAGAGTAGGTACATTAAATTTCATTATAAAGAAAATTGGATTATTATTGTTTTTTTTTTATTATTGTTTATGTATCTTTCTATTACATTTTATATTTTATTATTTCTTAACGTTTACTCCCTTCCCGTATTCCAGTGACGTCTACATCGCATAGTTAGCCGAGCGGAGAGAGCGGCCACCATTACCCAAGCGACTTTTTTCTAATACTTACACTTTTGAACTCGTGTTATCTTTCGAATGTAATGTCCGAATTGAAAAATTCAAGTTATATAATGGTATTAAAGCAGTCTTGAATATAAAGCAAATTATTTTGATAAGGATTAATACCAAGGTCAAACACAAGGTACGCCATTTCCAGCGACGTCACTGCAATTTTTTTTAAATGAAAGAACACTTATTGTGTCATAAGTATAATAGTGAGACATATATTATGCTGCCGCGACATTTTTTGTAGATAATGATGTGTTCTGTAAAATCGTAGTACATTATTTTGTTCTATCATCAATAGTTTTAGAAGCGCGCGCGATGTAAAAAAAATTAAGGTATTTATTTGCACCTCGGGTTGCATTATTGGAGTTTTAGTAAGGATCCCTATTTTTATTTTAATATAATATAGGCTACTTCACTCAACGATAGTGTAGCTAATCAACGATGAAACATTTTTTTAAATCGGTATAATAATTTTGGAGCCTATTCAATGCAAACAAAGAAACAATCAATAAATCTTGCCTCTTTCTCATATTATCATAGATATCTTAACCTGAAGTGTGTTTGTAATTTCATATTAACAGCATTACACTAACTACAAATACGGTACATACTTACGTAAAAAAACATGTTTTATTTTTTTTGTTTGGCTGTCTGCCTGTTCCGGGTAATCTCTGAAACGGCTGGACCGATTTTGACAGAACTTTCAGTCACAGATAGATAATGCAATAGGAAGTTTAAATTTTATTTATTTTTAAAAGGGGATTTTGTAAAACATTGGGGCACATATACTACTGAATATTTAGCATTCCGCTGCTTTTCATGTTCTCGAACATGAGCAAAATGTTCAACATGAGAAATCTACCTATCTATACTGATATTATAAAGCTGAAGAGTATGTTTGTTTGATTGAACTTGCTAATCTTAGGAACTACTGATTCAGACTTTATAACACTACGCTGCACCCAATAGGGCGAAGCATCAACGGAAAATGTAACAAAAACGGAAAAATATCCCTATTTGTGAACTTCCGTTGCGTGCGCAGCGTAAACAGTTAAAGTTAGGCAAAAATCATGCATGACGAATTTGTTCCTCTTTAAAAGTTCTAAAAAAAAGTCAGGGACGACATATGGCTATCTTTCAAGATTTACTTACTATAACCGTATTTTTATGAAAATCAAAGTTTTAAATTAATGAATTATTTGCGAAGACGTTTTCTCAAAATAATATTAATCCTTATACAAATAAATGTGATATTAATCACAAGTATTTAATTGTGAACAAAATTGTCTTCGACATTACTTGATTTCAATCAACATCTTAGGAGGTATCATAATTTTAAAATAACTACCGGCCGGCCCGAGCGCCCGTCGCCTGCGGTAGGGTGATGTGACGTCACGACAGATTCCGGCCGGCTCAAAAATTTATCGGGAGATACGAAATTGAAAAATTTATAAAAAAATAACTATTTGAGATATCGACATAATTTTTTCGCAGTTATTTTTTTATTCACCTATATTTTTCGATAAGCCAATAAAAATGCGGTTTTTTTTTATTTACATCTTCCTCATTAGGCAACAAGTGTCCGTGACCTCAAAAGTAAAATAGAATAGAACTCGCTTTTGCGACAGTGAACAGTGATACTCAAGTAACGAACTAAAAAAATACCTTGATAAAGTGGATTATACCTAAAGTGTATCGAAAAAGGCGGCGGACTTTTGAGCCATTGTTGTGAAGGTGACGAATAAACAAAGAAAGTTAGTGTTTCTACATAATGTTCAGTTTTGTAAGTACAACTTTGTTCTAATTCCTTCTATGCTGCCTTTAATTACCTACGAGTGTAATTTAATACGGCGACTCGGGCGCCAACCACTCCACGTTACGTTATTGACAATAGGTACCTACATCTCAAACGGTTGAAAGTCGCACACCGATTAAAGTAACATACCGTTATTATGTCCTATTTATTAAGTTTGATTTACTATTAAACACAATTACTGTGAAATGAACAAAACGCCAAACACGCCAGTCCGAACAGCCGCGTGATATACCTAAATACAGAATCATATAGTTACCTATTTTACTAGTTGGAAAACTATCTACCTATTTTATTATATATATCAATAACTTATACCATGATAATATCCAGCTAAGTGTGAACAGTAGTTATTAGAAATAATTTGAGTGTAGAATGAAGATGATGAGAATGTTCGATCATTGAACTAGTGCCCACACCTAAACAGCTGACGAACAATGGAGTTTGCGTGCAAATACCTACGCACACACGCAGAGCACTGTGCGCGTACTGTGTTCTGCGTGTGTGCGTATGTAATACGACCATACGTTTAACGTAAACTTACTTATTACTTGAAAAATGACTGGGTTTGGTTTGACTAAATTAAATTATAGACCTTATTTTGATATTATAATTTAATAAATTAATTATGGTGTGTGAGGGCTAGAATTAAATGTTTAACACCTTGTATACAGGTTTAAGAATAAAATCAGGTACGTCAGACAACTATTTAATGCAATAACAAAGCCCGCCCGATCGGCAGACTTATTCAAAAATTGTTAAACGAAACTGTTCAACATAGGGTTCAATGAAACAAACACGACCGATACAGCCCGGGGTAGTCTATCACTCGCCGAAAATCTTAACACCGCCATTCAGAAAACGCCTCTCAACTAACAACGCCATCTGTTGAACACGGTGGTTAAACAGCGGCCGCCTGTGTTCACGCATCATACGTACTACACACAAAGTACTGATGTGATATAAAGAGAAATTAGAATGTATTAAAACATCGTTTCGATGCTAAACTGTAGTTTAGATAATATGATTAACCAGAACCTTGTCAAATCGATATTTGGGTTGCGTTATTAGTTGATGTTCAATTATTGAATGATTCAATTTGGATTAGGCAACTGCCTGTATATAGAAACCAATATTTGGTTAGGAGCACCATTTATAACTCAAGAATTGTCCGAATAACATAAAATGGCAATAATAAATTATTTATGAGCGTTGTTTGCATGCCTGTTACTTAGTCAAAACTTATGAAGCCTATATTCTTAAGAAATACCTATACTAGTCTGCGTTGCCACCAGCTAGCATCTTACTCGTCTGCAGGCTGCAATTAATACATTCCATATTAAATGTTATTGTTTATCACAACCATTCTTGCAAACAAACCACAGTGACCTCAGCAAGTCGGATTTGGGACAATTCCATCATTGACTATACAGATATTATACATAAATGCGAAAATAACTGTGTATGTCTGTTACGCTATATCTTATAAACAAAAGTATTATTGTAGGTACCTTACTATAGTTACTATACTGATTTGCACTTTAGCTTTGAAATGACCTTAATTTTTTTTTCTATATTTGGATCCATATATAATAGGTAGGTACCCATATTAATCTCACTTTCCAAGACATTAGCACAACTTGATGAAATTTAAAAAAAAATCCAATACTCAATATTTATTGCTTCCAGAATGTACATTTTAACAGTTGGTAGGTTAGATATAGAAACAATTATGGACCCTGTTGGGCACAGCATATTTGTAGGAGAGAGGAAGAACGCTTTCTTATATTTTACCTTATACTTAATTTTGTAATATTGTTGTTAATTATACTTATATAATAATTTGGCTTATTTATTTAGACACTTATTTTATCACATTATACGATAACTAATATTAAATTACACCTATTAAATATACTTACTTATAATATACCGATATTCAAAAAAAGGTAACAAAATGGTCTTATAAACTTACCTCCTACTTAAATCTATTACAAGAACAAACAAAGACTAAAATTAAATCTTATATAATCCTATTAAATTATATTACAATTATTAAATTACCGAATAAATTATAATATATTACATAAGTATTATAAATTTTAAGAATAATCATATAAATATTCATTTATGCTGTAGAAACATTTATCTATTAGAAAAATTTTAACTTATGAACGAAAATATAAACTTACTTTCGTTTTTAATTTGTTCTGGTAGTCTATATTGTATATCTTCACGGACATGACAAGGGGTCCAGAAGAATGCATTTTGATCCGGGATGTAGGTAAGTTCAGCCTATTTCTATGTCTTAATGTATATTTATTCTGAATGGTCTCTCTAGTTAATACTAAATATTAGTATTATAATTAATACTTACTAATACTAATATTATAATTAATATTCCGGGTATTTACGCACAAATTACATATTTCTAGAATGTAGATGCTGGGAAGGGTTAGTATTTTAAGGTTTTGCAAGTACGGCCTACAAGAATCCGTTTCTTTTATATTAACTAAATTTCTAATAAGTTTTTTTTTGTAAGGTGAAGACAGTGGGTGCGTCGGTACTATTTCCCCATAGAATTATTCCATAAGTGAGCCAAGAATAAGCGTAGGCGTAATAGCTCATGAGCGCCGTTGAAATATCAGTGGTCTTTTTGACCTCGCGTAGGGCGTAGAAAAATTTAGATATTTTTACTCGCACTTTCTTTACATGTGATTTCCAGTTGATATGGGTGTCTATTGTTATCCCCAGTAGGGTGAATTCGTTTACGATTTCTAACTGTTGTTCTTCAAAGGTGAAATTTATATTTATAGGGGATTTTGGGTACGGAAAAAAGGATAGGTATTAATTTTGTTTTCGAAAAATTTACGTCTATATTGTGTTCTTTCATCGAGTCAACTGTTGCGGAGATAGTTTTTCATTTAAGTTTACGTTTGTTTGACAAGATATTAACTTTAAACTTTGCGGATATGTCATCCGCAAAGAGCACACTAGGTCCCGCGATGTTTTTAGGTAAATCATTTATACCTATAGATTAAAAATAGTAGGCAACCTATCACGCTGAATATACGCAATATTTTTTGTATTGGGTTTTCAGTTTTATTTTTTGTACCGATATACAATCATTTAGATTTTTTATGAGTAGATCATGTAACACGTTGTAGTTTTCATTTATATTTTTATTTGTTGATAAAATTTCATTCCAGTTTTGACCGCACAGTTTTGTTTTAAAAAGTTCCATATTAGTTTGGTTGTATAACGTTTTTTTAATGTACCAGGTTGTATGTTTGATTGGTTGGGGAAGTTCTAGATGGATAATTGTCGCACAATGATCAGAGAACCCCAATTCCTCTGCCGTTGTAAATGATTTATGATCATGAAAATTTGTGAATAACAAAGCTAAGCACGAAGAAGCAGTGGATGTTATGCGCGTAGGGGAATTTATGTATTGTTTATACTTGTACTCTAACATGAAATCTAAAAATTGATTGGTTTTTAAGTTATTGTCTAAAACATTAATGTTGAAGTCACCTCCTATAATGACGTTTGCTTTTGGATGTTTCCTATTTATGTAATCTAATTTTTTTTAAGTTGTATTATAAATATTTTATATATGTGGTTATCAGAAAAATAATATTTATGAATAAACAAAAAAAGTATTGGCTTTTTTAAAAATAACGAGAAATTGACACCCTGTGACAGTCTTTCAAGCTTTGTGACTAGAAACCTTAACCATGCTTTGTTTTTTTTTGTGTAACGGGTCCCTGAATAACCGTTTTATTAATTTTAATCTAAAATTAATACATAAATGCCTCAGTTTTAGGAAAACATCATTTTATTGCGCAACCATTACGCAAAAAAGATAACATCATCAATCTTTATGTGACTGTCTTGTAAAAAAAAATGTACTACACTCTTTTGGCAAGTGGCTTTAAAAGATGGCGCATTTAGTCTGGATTCTAAAAAGGTACTACACTTAGGAGACTACACCTAACATTTGGTAGAAAAAAAATGTAAATCGAATGAAAGTTAATTATTTTTATCACTTAAATTGCTATGGACCGCGTTTGAATGTTCGAATGCTATATATTTAAGTTTCACCCGTAGGTACCATGTACAACGAGTACAAAGTCTCCTGCCCCGCGATTACCCTGCAAGGCTTGCATTTTGTGAAACGATGTTGTAGAAATATAGGGAAGATCTGATGATCTGTGGTCTGATGAATCTACCCTAAGAAAAGACGGATACATGAATCTACATAATAGCTAAATTAGTACACAAGCACCCCGATTTTTACTCTAAACGTGAAAATATACAAAGCAGATTTACACCCCGACATAAAAATAGACTTAACTTGCCATCCTCTAATCTCACCATACACTCATCAAGCCCTCTCGTAATGTCCGTAAAAATATATAATAAATTGCCCGAAGATATTAAAAACGAAAATAAATTTTACAGTTTTTCAAATAAGTAAATTAAAACTATTCTTACAAAATAAAAGCTACTACAGTATTAACGAATTCCTTACAGATAAATAATTTAGAATAAGTATATTGTCATTATAGTTGTATTTGTGTTATGTTATTGTTATTATTATATCTAGTTTATATAATTTTGTTAATAACATTGTAAATTAAATATGTATTAGTAGGTAGGTACATTTATTGTATTGTTGTGCCCAACAGGGCCCATAATTGTTTCCACCATGTTTCCACCATTGTTTTCACCTTTGTACATTATGGAAAAACAATAAAGATTTCGAGTATTGAGTATTAATCTGCACGAGTGGCATTTGGAAAATCCACACTTAATGCGAGAAGATCGATTTCAGTATCGCTTTAATAAAAAATAAATATGTGGACGGCATTTTAAATGGAAATATTATTGGGCCATTTGAGTTACCAGAGAATTTGACCGGCAAGGGTTATCTGGATTTTATTGAAAAACCATTTACCAAATCTGCTAGAAGACGTCTCACTTGACATTTACAGAAGCATTTGGTTTCAACTGCCTCGTTGGCCTAGTGGTTCTAAGCGCGACTGCTACGCTAGAGGTCTTGGGTTCGATTCCCAAGTCGACCAAGGTGTTATTGAGTTTTTCTACGAAATTCTCAGTAGCAGGTCGGAGTTTGGATTTGTGCCCGGTTAGTGGCAATAGGCTCGCACCCTATTACATGGGACCTAAATATAATAATAATATTCCGGGACAACTCACAAACGGTTATCTAATCCCAAGCTAAGCAGAGCTTGTGTTATGGTAACCAGACAACTGATAAACATACTTATATATTTCTAAATACATACATATTATAGATAAATTACACCCAGACACAGAACAAATGATCGTGCTCATCACACAAAGATTTGTCCTGAGTGGGAATCGAACCCACGACCTCCGGTATAGCAGTCAGGGTCACTAACCACTAGACCAACAGGCCCGTCAAAAATATACCGGCGAACTGTGGGTGTACATTGGTACACCTCTGCCTAACCCTTCGGGGATACAGGCGTGATTGTATGTTATGTTATGTTGTAATGTTATAATTATGTTAAATGTCTAACATTCGCGTAAATCTAAGAAATTAAGTTGGTTCGTATAAGTGTAATTTAAGCCTTTTTTTAACCGACGAAAACGGAGGAGGTTCTCAATTCGACGCGTATATATATTTTTTTTTTTTCTCATATATACTGTTAACCGAAATTAGAATCGACTAATACGTCGCGTCACTATTACCGGATGAACTGACAACACTAGAGAGAGAATTAGATAATGGCGGCGCGTGCGATTCTCGTGGTAGTAGTCTCTTGCATTGTATAAATTAATAATAAGCATTATGGCGTCGCTGGCCTTAAAAAAGATAATATATTGTAAAGTTTAAAGCATCAGTGGTTTCCTTCTAACAAATACGTATTATAAACATATAAGATAATGATAGGTTAAAAAAAAGTCTCATACAGGTGTTGATTTATTGAAATGAAGACACGTATTTCAGATTACAATAACACAATATGGTACATAACTTAATTACTACAATATGATTGGAGTTTAATCATCGTCAAAGATTTTACATTTAAGCCCAACATTTTATTTACTTTATATCAATGTTACAACATCGCGAGTTGTATAAAATATTGTATTTAAGATACAAACTGTAATAATTCCTTTAAATGGTTTAATTCGATATTTTTATTAAATTTTATGTACCTATGATAACTTTTTATCCATGGAAGTGATAGAAACAATATTTTGTAATCTTATTATATACATAATTGCCTGCTGGGAAATAAATAGTACAGACGTGGCCGCCAATGGGACAAGCTCCATACATTTTTGCCCTTTAAAAAAAAATCATAGTAATGGCAAGTATGAATGCTTGAGTGGTTGAGGTCATATCTGTTGGACAGACATTTTTACGTGGTGGTTAATGGCCATCAATCAGCCTCAAAAAAAAATTCTTCTGGGGTTCCCCAAGGATCGCATCTAGGCCCTGTTTTGTTTAATTGTTTTATAAATGATATTTCCGACTGCTTTTATCACTCTAAAATATTTATGTATGCGGATGATTTAAAAGCAGTTAAAACTGTTACCAGTGACGAAGATACTAAACTACTACAATCCGACATTAATAGACTTGTACAATGGTGCTCTAACAATAAAATGCTCCTCAACGCGAAAAAGTGTTACCATATCAAATTCACGCGTAAAAGCAACAAGAATGTAATCATGTCGAATTACTTCATGGACAGTGAAAAAATAAAAGAAGTTGATAATATTCGCGATCTCGGAGTAATTTACGATAAAAAATTAACATTCATACCGCATGTGGATAATATCATAAAAAGGGCTTCAAGGATGCTGGGTTTTGTTTTGAGGACATGCAAATCTTTCGGAAAATGTAAAACTAAAATATTACTTTTTAATAACCTCGTCCGCACTATCCTCGAATACTGTAGTGTGGTATGGCGACCTCACTACGCTACTCACTCACTGCGGCTTGAGCGTGTACAGAAACGTTTCCTTTGGCATCTAGCGTTTTCAAACGGTATCGCTAAAAAAATCCGGTCTTACAGGTCCAGGTTGGAGTATTTTCACATGAGGTCTCTAGCTAATCGTAGACACATTAATGACGCAGTATTCGCTAGTAAAATATTTACCCATAACATAGACTGCCCTGAATTATTAGCTCTTTTTAAACTGCGTGTCCCCTCTAGATATCCTCGCAATTCGATCACACCACTCTGTGCTCCTCTTAGAAATACAGTACTTGGTAGCAACTCCCCATGTGCTAGATTATGTAAAATAATAAACGGATGTAGTGACAAAATAGATCTACACCATGATACGTTAGGTAAAATGAAAAACGCTTTCTTTAAGTTAGTTAACTTTGAGTAGTCCACTTTCTAACAGTATTTTAAACGTTCATATTAGTATAGTAAAATAAGTTCATGTAATTCTTTTTTTTGTGTATAATTTTAATATATTTTTTTTTTTAGTTAATTGTGCGTAAATCTCTTTTTCGTTATGTGGAGTTTACCTATAAGTAATTGTTACACTGTTACTATTTTTACTACTTGTACCTCATGTCATTCTAAGTGTATACAAATGTTGGTGAAACAAAAAAATAAAAATAAAATGAAAAACGAAAGAATATGATTTCATGTTCGTGTTTTTGTGTAACACAGTTGTTGAGCTACATTTTTTGGGACCTGACTCGATTACTTACTGAATAATGACAATTAGAAACAATGTTTTTTTGTGCCAATTATTATTCTCGGCTCGATGCTAGCTAAAATCAAAGTTATACGGGATCAATCTTTTGTTTCTAACACTTAAGACGAAGTTTACCTACTTATATTGATAATTGTTGTTTTTTTTTTTAAGTTTTGTTCATTATTGTTGACCCATAATAATGACATAACGATATAATTTTATTAATATAAAACCAACTTCATGTGACTTAAATATAAAAGTTAGACATAGGCTGTCCCCGGTTTTTATACCTATTAAAATTATAAAATTCTCTACATAACTTGTATCTGTATATTACCGGATCATAATATTTCAGAATAATAATATTTTTAGTTACCCACCCTCTGTTAAACTAATTTGATTATTTTGTAGTAGGTATATGGAGGGGCTCGTGGCTAAGTGTAAGCCGTACGGTTTGACCGATAATACAGGTTAAGCCGCGCTCGCCGCGGTTGGTCCGAGGATGGGTGACCATTTATAACATACCGAGACCCCTCCGTGTTTCGGAGAGCACGTTAAACAGTAGGTCCCGGCTGTCATACAAAGATCTTTGGCAGTCGTTAAGTCAATTCTGACAACCAGTCTTACCATGGGATACTGTATTTCCCAGTAAAATGGGTTGTGGAGGTCAGATAGGCAGTCGCTTCATGTAAAATACGGTATTCAGCTAAATCCGGTAAGACTGGTAGCTGACCCCAACATAGTTGGGAAAAAGGCTCGGGAGATGATGCTATGATAGTTAGACGATAAAAAACGACGAAAATGTGCTTATGTGCTATTGTGCACTTAGTATGAAAATATACTAAAGATTTATAGAAAACTAGCTGTACCCGGCATGCGTTGCAATGCAATTTTTTCTACCTACCTACCTACTACCTACCTACTACCTACCTACTACCTACCTACTACCTACCTACTACCTACCTACTACCTACCTACTACCTACCTACTACCTACCTACTACCTACCTACTACCTACCTACTACCTACCTACTACCTACCTACTACCTACCTACTACCTACCTACTACCTACCTACCTACCTACCTACTACCTACCTACTACCTACCTACTACCTACCTACTACCTACCTACTACCTACCTACTACCTACCTACTACCTACCTACTACCTACCTACTACCTACCTACTACCTACCTACTACCTACCTACCTACTACCTACCTACTACCTACCTACTACCTACCTACTACCTACCTACTACCTACCTACTACCTACCTACCTACTACCTACCTACCTACTACCTACCTACTACCTACCTACTACCTACCTACTACCTACCTACTACCTACCTACTACCTACCTACTACCTACCTACTACCTACCTACTACCTACCTACTACCTACCTACTACCTACCTACTACCTACCTACTACCTACCTACTACCTACCTACTACCTACCTACTACCTACCTACTACCTACCTACTACCTACCTACTACCTACCTACTACCTACCTACTACCTACCTACTACCTACCTACTACCTACCTACTACCTACCTACTACCTACCTACTACCTACCTACTACCTACCTACTACCTACCTACTACCTACCTACTACCTACCTACTACCTACCTACTACCTACCTACTACCTACCTACTACCTACCTACTACCTACCTACTACCTACCTACTACCTACCTACTACCTACCTACTACCTACCTACTACCTACCTACTACCTACCTACTACCTACCTACTACCTACCTACTACCTACCTACTACCTACCTACTACCTACCTACTACCTACCTACTACCTACCTACTACCTACCTACTACCTACCTACTACCTACCTACTACCTACCTACTACCTACCTACTACCTACCTACTACCTACCTACTACCTACCTACCTACTACCTACCTACCTACTACCTACCTTTTCTCTTTTTTTCTTTTTTTTTTTTTAAATGTACAAAAGTATCCTATGTCCGTCTCCTGGCTCTAAGCTACCTCCCCACCAATTTTCAGCCATATCGGTCCAGCCGTTCTTTAGTTATAAATAGTGTAACTAACACGACTTTCTTTTATATATATATATAGATTAAAATATTAGCAGTTTCTTTATATGATCATTCATAGAGAACAGGCAAAAGAGTAAGAGACAGGGAATGGGCTCTAAGCAAAGCAGCAGCTGAAGCTCAAGAAATAATAAAATCACCTAAAAATAAAAGAACTAGACCTACAAAAAATAAATGAGATCCCCCAAAAACGAAACGAAACGAAACTTTTTACGATGGAAGAATTGCATAGAGAGAGACTTGACTTTTTTTTCATTGAATGTTTTTGGTGGGATTGTATTTGTCTTGATCATTCTCTATTGCTCAAATACTTATTTGTGCTTTTCTATGCATCTTCCACCAAACTGCTTTAAATCTGTTCCCTTTTGCCTGGGACCAGACGAGGTACACTTCCAGACTACAGGAAATGACCGCAAAAGTCCGGGCTTTTTCGCAAAAGTTTTTAGAAAGGGCTAGGTAAAAAAGATACTAGCATAGGTACGTACTTCTTTTTCCCGGTGAGAAGCTATTGATTTCATCTTACACCGCAGGTACGGCGTGAAGATATGTCGGATTTGGACCGACTATAGTTATAAGACTAATAAAACCCGTCCTTGCTGTTGCAGGAGCCAAAGGATCATTTATGCAACTCGGTACGACTCCAGCAGGCTTCTTCGGTATTTACTGGACCCCATCCAGAGAGATGGGTGTAAAGTGGAACCACTGGAATTTTCTCCTTCCGAGGACGGATGTTTGGGACTTCGCATTAGTACCTACAATAATATCACAAGTAAGTAAGAAGAGGAATTAGATGAGACATACATCACGTAGGTTACCACACTACCACTGCGTAACGTGCTGCGGGTTCGATTTCCGGATGGTTCATATAATCCAGAAACGGTTGTTTCAAGTCTGAGAGTTCTTTGTGATTAAAAATTAAATGCTTTTTAATTCCTATTAAAACAATTATTCATTGCTCATAAATAAATAATAAAAAAACAATACGAAAAATAAATCAAATCAATCTTTATTGTGGATCATAGGTAGGTACATAATACGGTGGCAGGTACATAATAAATTGTGAACATAAATAACAACAATAGGTACTATTTTTTTGATTTTGATGAAATTAATATGGGTCCACTTCTGTGGTATACAGGTGTCCCAGAAAGTAAGGATAAGCGGGTACCCATCCAGAGGTTGACGACATTTAGAGGTATCCGAATTACCTCTATATATGGACCGCGATTTTATGTCGTTTTTGAATTATTATATTTTTTGTGCTTTATAAACTAAATTCCGACTCATGTTCCTGCTCACCCACAGGGGTGAGCCGCAATACTTGACCATATTATTTTCTAAATTAATTTTATAGTGTGCCAAAAATCACTGGGCGTTAATAAATACTAAGTGGAATAACTACAAAACTACTAAATATTGCGAAACATACATGGGGTGAACTACCTCTGGATGGGTACCCCCGCTTATCCAGACTTTCTGGAACATACTGTATACAGCCTTTTTTATGTAACATATTAAGTGTCCCACTGCTGGGCAAAAGTCTCCCCCGTCTGACTCCATTCTTTTCTGTCTCGAGCGACGTGACACCAATCACCTTCTCCTCAGCCTGCCTCGTCTGCGAGTTCCGGCATTAGGAACCCACCGGTAGTTTATTTTCGCCTACGTGTCCGGAGTCATTCGGCAAACGTGTCCAGCACAGCACATATAGGCTATCGAGTGAAAAAAATATTTTTTTGAAATCAGTCCGCAGTTGCCGTAGATAGATCAAACATTAAAAAACATAAAATTGAACTGACAAACTCCGTCGTTTTGAAGACGGTTGAAAACACAGTGACGTTAAAAAAGACAAACAAACTACTTAGTATTTTTCTTACACTGAATGTTAGGAAAAAATAGCGATGGTTGAATACAGAAAAGTCAAAGGCTTTTATTTATTCAAAAATGTATTTATATTAATTACATACTTAACTGATATGTACCTACACAGAAAAAGTATAAACTGTTAACGCAAACTAAATGAAAATAAATATATTTTTTTTTAATTTATTTTGCATACAAGGGAATCAGCTCCAAGCACCTTATTTATCCAGGTGTGGAAACTCGATTGTAACACGATCGCCTTTTCATACCAGAATCAGCTCTGAATTTTTTTAAATCCGGTGCAAATGTGACTAGGAACACAGAATCGGGCAGAAGTTTCCAAACCAATGTATACTGCATATCAATAAATACTGCACTGCGCACATTAAAAGTGAAAGTGGGATGACGTCACTCTGCGCATTCCTTGCACATTGCACCATCCGTCACGAGAAGCATACGATAAATAATTTTGTCGGATGCTTCACGGAAATGGATTTTACGTTATACACATATAGGTACATCATATCAGCCTGTTGCAGTCCACTGCTGGACATAGGCCTCCCCAAAGGAACGCCACAGCGCACGATTTCCCGCCCTTTGCATCCTGTCACTGCCTTCTTCAGGTCATCGGTCCATCTAGCCGGGGTGCGTCCTACACTACGTTTGCCTAAGCGTGGTCTCCATTCGAGAACCTTCCTGCTCCACCTCTCGTCGGTTCTGCGACAGACATGGCCAGCCCACTGCCACTTCAGCTTGCTACATTTTTGGACAATATTAATCACCTTGGTCTTATGTCGTATGATCTCGTTCAGGATCTTATCCCTTAATGAGATCCCCATATCCTTACCGCATTAGCATTTCCATAGCACGCTAAGTGACGTGCAGTCGGTGGGCCAACTTGACTGTCATGTTCCACGTTTCGGCTCCGTAGGTTAAAACTGGTAGGACGCATTGGTCAAACACCCGGCTTTTCAGGCACTGCGGCAGTGTTGACGTGAGGATATGACGCAATTTCCCAAATGCTGCCCAGCCAAGCTGCACTCTTTCCTGTAGTACTTGCCCAAGGTAGACGTACTCTTGGACAACCATATAGGTACACTAACTTAAAACTAGGTTAATAATTTGAAAAGGTAAGGTTTATCAAAAACTGTTTTAAACAGCTGCGAATGAATTACTAATAAATTCACTATTATTAATGTCTGCTCGTTTGCAGGTTGCGATAGATATAAATTGAAAAATAATGCAGGCAGGAGTCATAAAACGTATCGTACGACAACGGATTCGAGCCACTAGTGTGCTCTTCAAGCGTATGACATCCTAGTAACAAAACTTGTCTGCGCGGCGCGGGCTCTTTGCCTAAGAAGACCGCCAGTCAAACCATCCCCGTCTATCTCTTGATCTTGTAAAAAAGCTTTAGTAGACAGATTTTAAACTGTCTAATAAACCAATAATTAAAAATATAATGTGACTTGAATAATCATTGCAGCTATTAAAGCAAATCAATCAGTAATCGGTTTACATGAACGATCAAAACATTTTTTTTTGCCAAGAAAATGTTTTCAGTAATAATAAATACTAAATAAAACCTTCTCCTTGACCTAACAATTTTTTTTCTGAAAACCGCATCAAAATCGGTTCTGCCAAACGCGGGATAATCGCGGACAAACATACATACATACAAACATACAGGTCAAACTGCGAACCTCTTTTTTAAGTCGGTTAAAAACAAAGTAATCGTTTTTAATGCCATTGACAGGGATGACGATGAGTATTTTGACGCGTGTTAGTTTTATTTATCTATATAAGATTTAATTTTAGTCTTTGTTTGTTCTTGTGTGGTTCTTGTATTAGATTTAAGTACATAATGAATTGTAAATAAAAAGATAACAAAGTAAAAGAACTCTAAAAATAGACTAATCAAGAAGGTCAAGAGGAAAGACGACATCCCAATAGAATTCACCGTCACAGGATGGTCTTCAAAGACCATGCAGTACTAGGAACACAGACACGTAGAGGAGGTTGTCTCTATTAGATAAGTACCTTAGGACACAGTGCGTTTTCACGGCTATATTCTGAATAAAACTGTATTGAGTATTGCATCGACCGAACGGACTGCACTGAGTGATCCACACCCGTGTATGAAGAAAAGTTTTATGTTTAAAGGTACAAAAATTACGTAGTACGTTTTTGTATAGACCTAAAGTAATGTTTTGATAGGCTTAGCTAGCCTACTTCACAGCATTTATTTAACAAAAAGAAGAAGTAGCAATGATACATAATAGCGGAAAATAAGGGTACCTCTTTTATGGAAATCGGTTAAAGAGTAACTTACAGAACTTGAATTCAGTTTTATTTATTTATGATTACCTACTTACGACATAATACATCTTATAAACTTATATTTATTTATACGAGGGTTCATAACGGTGAAGGAAATCATCGTGAGGAAATCAGGATTCCAAAATTGGGATCTGAAATCGCCAAGCCGCAAGCGTAGTGATCAATGCTCGTATCTTCTATATATGGGAAAGGGCCTTATTATTTTTTACTTATTATAAGGTTCATAAAACTGCATTAAACAGTTTGTCTGTGGAGACTTACCTACATACGTTGTAGAGCTGCAGTTCGATCGTTGTTATTGTTCAGAATAGGCGCCGGGCATGTTACCTACGGACTGAAAATGTGGCTAGGGACGCAGAAAAGGGAGGAGATATCGACAAAAATCAATACTGCATTTGCTGCGCATATTGAAATCGAAAGTGCTGTGACGTCACCCTGCGCATCACTTGTCGCATCCGTCACGAGATGAATACAATAAAATAGACTTACGTGATATCTGAAGTAAATATATTGTTCCGTCAAGTGATGTTATCGGTTGTAATACTCAAATATTACCTATAATTAATAGTACTTTTTTTAGTCCAGCGTAGAGATCTTGTTGTATGTTTTATTATCACACCACAAACATAATATTCATCTTGTTACGTTTACTTTTAATTAAGCTTTTAACCTATTATTCCAAAGTTTTGAATAGTTTTGTCAAAACAACATTTAAACTAATTTTTAACTCGTATAAATTGTGTTTATTCTTTCAATTTCAACGTATATAAATAGTTTTAGTTTACGGGATTTATCTAAATGATCAGATCTAAAATTACCCAATACACTGCGAAAGTAAAATACAAGCAAAGTAGGAATAAATTTAACCAAATTTCCTTAATTGCTTATAAATGAATTACTCTATACGATACGTGAAAGACAGTGGAAACGCGTTCATTTAGAGTACAACTTTCGTGGCACTATGAAGCCCTAGTACTAATACGCGAGTGCGCGTGCTCGGACTTCATTACGACATATAATATTTATAGAGCCGCCGACTACGTCAGAATTTCAGTAAAACGCATGTCGTAGTACTTGCTAAGAACAAGCTGTGCCCCGCGGTTTCACCCGCATGAATACCTAAGTTCCGTTCCCGAGGTCTTTATAGTTTTATTCTGTTATTCAGGCCGGACACGAAGGCAATTTTTTTAAATTTTTCTTTCATAAGACCCATCCTCGTACTTCAAGGAATATTATAAAAAATAAATAGCAATATCGGTTCAGCTGCTCTGGAGATTTGCGCTTAGCAACACATTCAGCTATTCATTTTTATATTATAGATAATTATAATACATAATACTAGCTGTACCCGGCATGCGTTGCAATGCAATTTTTTCTACCTAGCACCTGCCTACTACCTACCTACTACCACTTAGGGGTATGAAAAATAAATAGTAGCCGATTCTCAGACCTATTGAATATGCATATAAAATTTCATAAAAATCGGTCAAGCCGTTTCGGAGGAGTATGGTAACTAACATTGTGACACGAGAATTTTATATATAAGGAGACAGAGGTTTGGAAACTACTATTATTTGAAAATTAGTTTCTTAACAAGGCATTTTTATATTTTGTTATGAAGATATCCAAAAAAAGTTAAATCGCTGTTTTTGTCTAAACAATAACGGGGTTTATGTTTCCAAATAGTTGTTAGGTACTTTAATGGTTTTCCTTTAAGTTATTTTAATAGTTTTTTCCAAATTTACTATAATTAACAATATTTTGATATACCGACCGCATTAAACATTGTGGTAGTCGCGTCTATAAAGAAAATGTAGATTTCTCATTAGAGGTGTGACTAATATATTCGTAATAGGTACAGATATTATAATACAAGAAATGTATATTAATATTAGGTTAGTCGAGTATAGAGTAATAGGTTACCAGGTATCAGTGAAATAATAGGGACGCGTAATAGAGAGGCGACTCGCCTCGCTAATCTACCTATACTATTTGTCGATCGCGGTCATCGGACACGACTAAGCCTGTTAAAGTATGAAGGAAAATTTAATCACCGATTCACTTTTTGTAATAGGCATACGAGAATAAAATGATGAAAGTGCATATTCGCGAGAATCTTGTATTTCATATTCATTTGAATTGTTATGGAGAATAAACGCAGGTATCAATATTAGTTAGAGTAGCTAATAATGAATCGGTTCACTAATATTTGACTACCAGTAATAGGTATGGTATCATAATATGCTATAACTAATATATTCAATAATAATAATAATATTCCAGGACAACTCACACACGGTTATCTGATCCCAAGCTAAGCAGAGCTTGTGTTATGGTAACCAGACAACTGATAAACATACTTATATATTTCTAAATACATACATATTATAGATAAATTACAACCCAGACACGGAACAAATGATCGTGCTCATCACACAAACATTTGTCCTGTGTGGGAATCGAACCCACGACCTCCGGTATAGCAGTCAGGGTCACTAACCACTAGACCAACAGGCCCGTCACAATAATAGGATTACCTAAAATTATCCTAATATAACATCTCTATTTCTCATACCGATGGGCATCCGAGAAACCCCCAAGTATTTTCCGCGATATTTTATAGTTAAGGAGATATGAATCTTTAATTAACTTCTTGGGAAATTCTTCGGGGACATCTTTACACCAGATAACTATTTTTTTAAGAGCCCTTTATACAATTTGTTTATTGCAACAGGACTATTATGATCTGCCCTTTTATACCTACATAAATAATTTCCTATGTTAATGTACAATGAATACTCCTAATCAAAATCGTGAAAACTAGGAATAAAACTAGATTTTCGGTTTCAATTTTAATTATGTTATTAAATACATGTAAAAATTATCGCTTTGGATTAAGAATATTATCATGAACATCTGCCGAGCCTCTTTCCCAACTATGTTGGGGTGGGCTACCCCAGTCTTACCGGATTCAGCTGAATACCGTATTTTTTATTGTATTAAGAATATATTGTATCTTATATTAATATAAGAAACATAATAAATACTAAAACCTTCTCCTTGATCTAACAAACTATTTTCTGAAAACCGCATCAAAATCGGTTTAGCCAAACGCAGGACAATCACGGACAAACATACATACATACTGGTCAAACTGAGAACCTCCTTTTTTTTAAGTTGGTTAATTATTGAATGCATGATATTTTATGATAGTCTTAATCTATATCTAAATCTTAATAAATTATAAAAAGGGCTCATAGAAGCAAAGTTATGAATTTTAAAAGATTTCTTTTAATCATTGCCTAAAAATTTAATAAATGACTAATTTCTCCTAAACTACCAAGAATTGCGGAACATACATAAGGGTTTTCCGGATAAAAAACCTAAAGGAGAATGGGTAATGATGGGCCCACCTCTCAATAGGAATAAGACACTCATTAATGAATAGGTATGTTTAAGCTGAATAAAACTTATTATTACGACTAAGGTCAAAAGTCTGTACTTTCGGAGTTATAGTACCTATTATACCTACTGCATAAAAGTGATCTCTATCTAAGCAATTAATAATCGTAGTTTACTTCATTATAAGATAAACTATGCCTAGACTCAAACCAGACGGCACCTATCTGCTTACTCCTTACCTGCGCCCCCCAGTCAATGTTTTTCTGAATTTGATAAGCTCGAAGTCGACAGCCTTTTATATAACTACGTGGAACAGAAGCAGAGTGAACTTTGAACGAATGTATGCAAATATACAAGTTCGGGATTTTCTCCAATTAATAGAAGACATCATGATCCTTGCTTTGCATGAGAGATGAGTCACGCCACGTAAGAGCAAGAATATACGATTGCTATATATTAATTGATCGAAACCAAGTTGGAAGAAACGCGATATCACAATATTATTGCTCTTGCTTGACCGGACGGCGAACGGTAGGAAGTTGTGCTTAAGCTATTTCTTTGATTTGGTACCTAGGAGTTGGGAGACATCAACCATTCGTGGCCCCCGCGGGTTTTTTAAATGATGTAATTGTCGTTAATGTCCAAGAAGAATAATGAATCTATTTTTTTTAAGTGTACTTATTATTACTATTTTACCTAACCTTATCCATAAAGAATAAGTTAGAATGAGACGACTTTAAGACGTCGTATCTCCGAAACAAACATTTTTAAAATAAATAAAAATAACTAAATAAAAAAATTAAATTAAATAAAAAAATATTTTTTACATGTAAAATGTGTTTTTGGCTGTATAGTATCAGACAAACCAACGTGTTTAGAGAGCTTCTCCTGTATTGTATTATTCAATTGTTACGTTTGCTTGTATTTGCTTATGAAACTACTTTTTGGTAGAGTAATAACTTTTATTTAAACTATCGCGCTGCATGTTTATAGTAATATTATAAAACGGGGATTAGCGCGTACAAGAATTAAACGTTATTACTAATTACGCAATTATCAACTTTGACAAAATAAGTTTAAGTTCATTTTAGAATGACAAATATTACCGAAAAGGGCCTAAAAGTAATTTGAATGTGATGGAAACTGAACTGTTAGTCATTGAATTAAGGTTCATAATCCCAAAGCACGGTCATTATTTCTTTAAAGTGGCTGATGTATAGGTACCGTGTACTATACATCAGTGTTGGTCGGTACTATCACTAACAAAATATGATAAAATGACTCGGAAAAGTCGAACTGCCTACTACCGTTGACTTGTACTAGTTAACTCTACAAATTAAATATATATCGTGCTTTTTCTTAAGCTATACAAAGAAAAAGAGGTGTTATAAGTTTGACGTTTCGGTCTGTCTGTCTATCTGTATGTCCATCTATTTCCGTGTCCGAATGGATCGATTGTGATTCGTTTTGTTGCTTGCTGGCGTCATCGAGAAGGTTCTTAGCTATATTGTAAAAAAAAATGTTCATTATGTTTATTGAGTTTCATCAAATAAAAGCTATTTATTAATAAAAATAATGTAATTTTATTAGTAGTTAGCTTGAGTGCTTTTAGCAGTATATTATGTCATAGACTAGCTGAGATCATTGAACATAGCACTATGAGTTATCGCTAATTAATATTTTCTTTATTTACTGTTAACAATAAAATATTAACATAATTAAAAAAAATACACTTTTTTAAGCCAAGAAGCAAGAAGAGGGGTTATAAGTTTAACGTGTCTGTCTGTGCTCACATGTATCATAGCTCCCAAACGGATGAATCGATTTTCGTTTAGTTTTTTTGGTGTCATAGCCATTTTGCATGAAAATCTGTTCAGCCGTTTGAAGGTCATTTTCTAGTTGATGATTTCCTTCTTTGTGTTCTAACGAAATCGAAATTTGGTACCGATGTATGTTATGATTGTTATAGATGAAAATGTATTAAGTAATTTAAAAGTTATCAGCAATTTTTTGATAAACTCGATGCTACATTGATTTGAAATGTTTGATGACTTCACGTTTTGTGGGACCATGTGACGTCATTAGCTCCTACTCCTGTAATTTTATTCGTTGTATCTCTTTTGTATTGATGGCAAAAAAGTGTATTTATTATCTATTCACAGACTAAGATTTTAACTTTTCGTACTCAGTCACTTGACTGACGCTGACTTCAGCGATAAATAATTTATGTATCAGAAGAAAATTCGTCAAATAAAATTTATTTTGATTCTATCTTATATTGTAAATCAGTAAAAAGTAAAATTAATTTCATTGTCAAGGGTTTGAATATAAGCATTGTAGTTCATTAGAGATATTGGAATAGTTTATTTTAAACCGAGAATTTGTAAAAATATATACCTATTAATAACTAATGATGAATTTCAGAAAAGATCAAGCTTTCAATAAGTATGTATAATTGTTTTGATGAATTCATTAATTAGGCACTAACACTCGCAATTCTCGCCCTTGTATTTGTCTTAACTATCACCTTGCCGCATCCGGTGATACCATAAAGGTCGTATTTTATATAATTTGTCTATAACACAAACAAGCTCTTTTCGTACTTGATGAAAAGTATTTTCTGCATGATGTATGTTAGGAATTAAAATGACAAATGGTTAGTTGGGCGGTAAAATAATATAAAACTTCAAACCTCAGGTACTCTATTATGAGTTTATGAATATGGCTCTATAAATGTTTTTAAGGTTTACGCAAATGATCAATATTACCTACACTAAAATAGAGCTATTTAAATGGAGTCCATGTACCTCGTAATTAGAAAAAAAAGAGGAACGTAATAAACTTCGCATAATCAATTAAATTAGTTTTATCAGTAACTCTACAAATAATTTTGATACGGAAAGTTAAACAACTTTTCAATTTTGCTAAGGTTTTTTGATAGATGTCGCTAGCGGGTTGCAAAAGAACATAATTATAATGTTATTTACGTGCCTACCTAAATATTATTTTCTTAATTTATTTTTTGACCTCAATTTTAATTATTTAATATCCAAGTTATTAATTTCCAGCGTCTTATTTTAGGTCAAAATAGTCAGTAAACTATTTTTTTTAAGTAATAACAGTTAATTAATGATGTATGCAGATGCTTTTTACTTTAACTTAGTGTAAACAAACACCTGTAAAACAGTTTTTATTCGTTGATGTCTTTTGTTATAAGAATAGAATTAACCAATGGATTGATTTTGGGTCAATATATTTGTTTTATACTAGGTACTTAGGTACCAATGGTATTTACAAATAGGTCCTTATTAACTCGGTCTTTTCAAATGCAGCAGCGTGACGACGTGAGTGGCGCGCTGATCGGCGAGGGCTGGTCAGCGCGGCGCACCGGCATGGCGGCAGCTGCGCGGCCGCAGGCTCCAGTGAAAGCCCACTTTCATCGGAGTGGGGCAGCACACCACTACCACGAGAACAACAAAAGTGAACGTCGTTGCGTGCGCGTGCGACGCCGTGAGTCGGCGAGTGGCCGCCGTGACAGTACGTTCCGGAGCGTGAGTCGCGCGTCTTGTGCGAACCGTGATCTCGTGATGACCAGGTGGTGGATGGTGGTGCTGCTGGCGAGTGCGGCGGCGGCGGGCGGACGCCTGCCCCGCACCTCCCCTCCCGCGCCCCAGCCCGCGCCCGCGCCCTCCGCGGCGCCCAGGCTACCCCAGAGGAACCTTACCCTTGCCTCTAGATCTTCAGTAAGAAACAGGTCAGTTACTACTCTCATTACTTTACTATTTAACAAAACTATTATGTCATGAAAATTGTTGCAAGAGACAAAAATGCCATCATGACAAAATTGTATTATCGCCAAAAGCACTAATTCAAATCATATAATTGCGTCCCTGACGTGGTACAAAGTTATAAGCACATTTTTCGTTAAGCTGCCCACATCAACCTGCGACGGCAAGTTCTTTCATAATAGTTTGACATAACAAGAGAAGGAATAGTAAATCAATGAATGGCCTTTTGTTTTGGTAAATTGGTTAGATTCACTTAACGTATTATGTGATACTCGAGCGGTCTCTTGTTAAGCAAGAGTAAGCGCGCGCAAGCTTTTGTGCGCAAGTTGTCAAGTACGACGACTATAGGTATCGGCGCGCTCGGCGACGCTATCAATGAAACACTTCGGCCCAGTTTTGAAATGTTTGGTGATATAATATCAAATAACGCTGATTTTGTTAATTCATATCGATCATATGGCATAACTTACATCTGGAGAAAACATTGCTTACCATATATTAGGCAGAAGAGATTTCTTAATTTATTTATTGCTTCAACTCTCTAAATTTGGTCAAATATGATGAAAATCATTATTCTAAAACTTATAATATATATTTCGTATTGTAGGTACGTCAAGAACTGTTTTATTTTTTTAACAGACATTTTGTCAGTTGGTTTTTATGTAGTCCAAACAAAATAATGTTTTGTAACACACAAGACGTATAACAGGATCTATATTTATACACTACTAACTCTAGTTGCTGAAAATGGATAATAACCCCCCAAGTCCCTACCCTAAAGTCAAATTGTTTGTGGCGGCCAATTCGCAAATATTTTTAAATTGTTCTATGACGATAATTATACCTGTACGTAAACCTACAGTATGTATACATGTATGTACTTACTTAAAGCAAGGCTTTTATTTCATGACATCACGAAACTTATGCTCTTATTATTTTTACGTAAATATCAACCAGTAACCAGCGTAAGAGTAAATAATTGTGCCTATAGGCGGTAGTCAGTTAAAACTATAATCTTAGACTCAATTTCTAAGACTACATTATTACCTATAATTTAATTATTCTAATACTTTTTACTCGTAAATATGTTTCTTTTTTTTGTTTTAACGGTAAGTAACTAGTTTGACAGTAAAGGAACTTTACTTACTGAAAGCTAAAGTTAAATTAAAGTATCTAAAGCTCAAATTAGAAATGCAGTGTGTTTGTTAACAAATCTAAATGGAAAATAATCTGCATGGAGTGACTGCCTATCAGATCACCACAACCCATTTTACTGGGTTACATAGTATCCTGGGGTAAGAGAAGTCTTGAGAAGAGGTTTTGACTGATTACAAATCACAAAATAAATTCGAAAGCTAAGTGATAATTAAAAAACCATATATAAGAAAATAAAGCAGGAATACTCGAAAGTTGGCTGAAGTTTTGTTCTTGTTAAATTCACCAGTCAATGAGATTTAAAATCAAACTACAAAACTGATTTTGATGTAATTTATACGTCCGAGATATATAACCTATGATCAACGTAATTTTTTTACACTTAAGAGTCGATTTCAGAACCTCTTCCTTATGAAGCCGGTTAATCTATCACAAGCATTTTGTTGTACCTCTGTAACTGATCTGTCTGTAAATTGTCTATAAATTCAACCCAAGTCATGGTATTCACGTTTAGTTTTGTTTGTAAATCTTAGTATACTTCACAGCTGCTATTGACTATAGTAAGACCTGTGCCAGTTGCAGGTAGAAACTAAAACATTTGGGGGTCGTTGACTTAAATTAGATCACATTTTTTTGCTGTGACCTGACAGTTTTAAGTGCGTTAAGAGGTATTGGCAAGGCTTTATACGTAGTTAAATAAACAATTGAACCTTTACCAAAAGTATTTGATTATCTCCGGGAGATCCTCAGTCAGATCTAATAATTTATCAATTAAGATTATCCAAACATAAAGTCTGTAGCTACCTACATATCTTTTCTTTTATCGCTGGGAAAATTTAATCTTAAAGTTTACAGGCAACCGGTTACCAAAGTCTAGCAAAAATAACTGTATTACTGACTGTTAACATTAAAATTTCGATGAGAGTAGTTTTATTTTAAAATTTATCTGCATATTGTTTTTAAACATGTTTTATAACTCATAAATTTTACGGAATTCCTTAAAAATGTTAAAAATAATAATTTAAAACTTTACAGTTACAGCATATAAATTGTATAATAATTTTCATATATACCGCTATATTTAAATTTATACATAATATACCAGTTTCAATAGGTAAGTATAGGTATATTTTAGTGTGACCTGTTCTGATCTCATAACAAACAATATGACAAACATTAAAACCAGTTTTCTTCGTAATACTGGTGCTTAGATTTCATTAATCTGAAATTGTATGTGATATTCTCTATACCTAGTTTTTAAAAGAGGAATTACATACATACATATAGTCACGCTTCTTTCCCTTGTAGGGGTAGGCAGAGACCACTTCTTTCCACTTGCTACGATCCTTACACACTTGTATCGGTTGGTCCACTTTCATTATTCCCTTCATACATGCTGTTCGGTTTATAGTTCTTTTGACCTGGCCTTTTTTCATTCACACTCGCCTTATACACTTTTTTCGTCAATCGTTCTTCATTCATTCTCTCGATATAGCCAAACCATCTCAGCATACCTTTCTTAATTTTTGTCTTTAAAGAGGAATTATCACTGAAACAATTAATATCTATATGTCAAATTGATGCGCATGATTCCTACAAAAATCAGATATATGCTAGCTGATGACAGATGACAGATGCTGAGACAGCTAATGATAGCTGTCTCATTTATTTACGTGCTTATCCTATACGTCGTACTGATCAATGGTTCAAGTTGACAACATTTTCACATATTCCAGCGCGAACACATTTTAAAAGCAGACTTTTCCACAATTTCAGATAACTATGGCGAGATCAATGCTCGTTCCTTCTCTTCCTTCTATATCGAAATGAGAAAGGACATGTGCCCAGTTGTGGGACGTTTATAGGCCAGTATTATTACTATGGAGGTAACATAATATCTTGTGTGTAATATCATTGGTAACAAAGCTAACTCTTCTAGTTACAAGATGCGTGCAGCGGGGCACCACTTTCCACATTTTCTCGCGACATTTCGCTTGTCGTGTCGTTTCATTACATTTTTCTGTAATTCGTACCACTTACCACTGTGGCTGTGCTTGAAGTAACGTTCACAACATCATGGCCACATTCACTTCCTCTACCGTATTGTAAGCGTGTATTCCATTGTGGACACTTGTGAGCTTTGAATAATATACATTGTTCAGTTACAACAGCTTTATAATATTAATCAGCGATAAAGTTAGGGTCTGATATGTTGGACTGAGAAATGTTTAATTTTCTGCAATCATTATAATTTGTCCGTATTGTAGGTACTCTGTACAATCATGCAAATGTGAGCGTTAAATAAAGTACTTTTTACAATTCTCTAAATCAAAATACTTAATTTGTTATCGATTATTCAAGTGTTAGAGGGGCTCGTGGCTAAGTGTAAGCCGTACGGTTTCACCGATAATACAGGTTAAGCCGCGCTCGCCGCGGTTGGTCCGAGTATGGGTGACCATTTTCTAAAACATACCGAGACCCCTCCGTGCCTCGGATAGCACGTTAAGCCGTAGGTACCGACTGTCATACGTTGATCTTTGACAGTCGTTAAGTCAATTCTGAACACCAGCCTTACTATGGGATATTGGATTCCCCAGTAAAATGGGTTGTGGAGGTCAGATAGGCAGTCGCTCCATGTAAAATACGGTATTCAGCTGAATCCGGTAAGACTGGTAGCCGACCCCAACAAAGTTGGGAAATGGCTCGGGAGATGATATTCAAATGGCACCGAAATATTTACTGCAATCCTTCAAAATATTAATTAAAAATATGTATTTTAATCTTTAATTTTTTTTTTTCATATTTATATATTTAATACAATAAACACTTACAACTATACTAAAATTTGATCTTATATAAATAAGTAAAACTAACACGCGTCAAAAAATTCATCGTCATCCTTGTCAATGGCGGGAAACGTGCCCAGAAGGCTGGCAGCATTGCCACGTTGAATGGCTATACCGATTCTCTGTGCATGGAACAAACCAGCCCTCTGATCACGAGTAGAGTCTACCGAACGTTTTGACAGTTCTTTAATTAAATTTCAAAATATTTTTAGTTTATTTAACCAGACTTTAAATACTTGACAAATGTTTGCTCAATCACGCATCTTCATTAAGGAAAATTCACGAAACAATATTATTTATTTGTTGACATTCTGTGGCTCTTGCCGAAACAAACTTATATAAAATTAACGCAACCACGGCGTCAAGTGATGACCGATAATACCTAATACTAATCTGACTTTATAATGATGTATGCAAGATTTATACCGAGCCGATGTAGCCGAACGTACCTAAGCGCTCGCTCGGAGCTCGGAGCGAGGCAGACAGACGCGCGCCTCGAGCCGCGGTGATGAAACATCCAGCGATCGCATATATTCAGATAACTTGCTCTTATTACACTTTGTAATTAATGTAAATTCAGACTGTGAAATACTGTGATTTACTTATACCTCAACATAAACAATATTATGCTGTCTACCGACAAATAACGTTCTGTCACTAAATCCAGATTCCAGTCACACTTAACAATCTCAGTTGAGAGTTTATCATAAGTATTCGTAATTTACCCGGCAAGTAGCCTTTCTATAATATGTTGTTGGGCGGTTCCTTCTAAGCTCCGAGTACAAACAGGTGGACGATAAAGCAGCTTGCGTTCGAATCGAGATCAAGGTCACACACCGGTATTGTTGCTATTCTAACGCTAATTACCAGCTCAATATCTACTATACGAGCACTGTTCGACGGCGTGTTTATATCATGTGCAACCTTACACTACTACTTATGTAGGTAATGGACGCCGGACATCTTCCACTAAAGCACTAATGAATGGATGCCGCCGAGTGCCGCCGAGTACCGCCCGTCGCGATCGCATCTCCGTTCTCGAAGGGACACTCGACTGGCCAAGGACACTAATCGGGCGAATGTATGGCATGCAGTAGATGAACTTTGCAACTGGTCTAAAAATACATATATATAATATACAAAGAGTATTTTTTGTGTGCAAGCGGCCTTTCAAGTAGGTAGGTCTCCCTCGCGGGCGCATGTTGGCGGACCAGTGCGGCTCCACCGGCCACTGCGCCGGTAAATGTCAATGTCAATACGTTGATACAGGAAGAGGTCTGGGCGTACTTCGATGTCGCCGGCACTGCCTATCTATAACAAGGACACTTGTCTTGACGAGGCTATATTATTATATTTTATTGTATCAAATTCGACTCAACAGTCATATACAAGCGTTGGGCCCGCAATGACAAAGGTACAAATGTTACTGATCGGCTCATTCCACGCGCAGTTAATGTCAGCTTGTCTCTGACATCTGTTTATTTAATAATTAGGACATCCATACTTGCTAACCTAGATGCATGTTAATCATACAAACACGTTGAACTTCTACATTAGGCTTAACGTGTATAAGTATTATATCATTAGATAATGTTGTAATGTTGTTACCGCCTTCGAATTCAATTTAAATAATAGAAGAAACAGCAACAAATAAAAATAACTTAATAAATACACTTTGCAGGTACATTTATCAGAATTCAAGGCTGAAAGTTATTAAACCTAATAATGCTCTTTACTTGACACACTTTTATCAAAATGTCGCGTGATATCTAAATAAAAATAAATCACTGTAACATGTTTAAGAATAATAATCATCAAAGACATAATCCAAACTAATGAGAAGTCAATAAAAATGTTAATTAACAACAGTTATTTTAAAGACAAATTGCAAACAGAACTCGTATTATATTGCGAAAGTAATAAGTATAATATATAGGCATCCGTCACACCGTTTAGACAGTGAGCCAGCATAGTCGCATGTTGGCACATGTACGTACATACCAGATACTTGCGCATGCGTGTAAGAGACGCATGCATGTGTCTTAGGTACCAGCATGGAAACTGCATGTTTTGAGTTTCACGCACCAAACATAATATGCTCTCGTTTTAACAGTGAAAATATTTGTCAGAAAACTAGGCGTTTTGATCATTTTTCGCCGCTATAGCCTGCAACCGTGCAGGGGCTCGTGGCTAAGTGTAAGCCGTACGGTTTGAACGATAATACAGGTAAAACCGCGCTCGCCGCGGTTGGTCCGTGGATGGGTGACCATTTGTAACATACCGAGACCCCTCCGTGTTTCGGAAAGCACGTTAAGCCGTAGGTCCCGACTGACATACATAGGTAGTTCTTTGGCAGTTTTTAAGTCAATTCTGACAACCAGTCTTACTATGGGATACTGTGTTTCCCAGTAAAATGGGTTGTGGAGGTCAGATAGGAAGTCGCTCCATTTAAAATTATAATTAAAAAAATTAAAAATAAAAACAAGTCAAATATTTGCAGTCGGGGTCGGTTACTTGGAACAATTCATTACAGGTCCCCCGACTGCAAATATTTGACTTGTTTTTAATTTTTTTTTGACATGGCAGGCGTTTTTTAATTTTATTAATTATAATAAAAAAACATGACACAGCACAAAAAAAATATTATCAAAGTTAACAACAAAAAAACATGACACAACACAAAAAAAAATATCGTTCGGAACCCTTTGCAGGCGATTTCGACTCACACTTGACCATTTTTTAATGTCCACATAGCCTATGTCACTCGGGATAACTCAAAGCTTCTAATGATACCACAAACATTGAAATCGGTCAAGCCTTTTAGAAGTTATGGTGAAATAAAGAAACTCACAAACATACATACATACATGAACCCTGAAAACATAACACTCCTTTTTGGGCAGTCGTGTAAAAATACGGTATATAGCTGAATCCGGTAAGACTGGTAGCCGACCCCAACATAGTTGGGAAAAGGCTCGGGAGATGATGATGAGCCTGCAACCGTGCAGTATTAAAATTAACTGGCTTACATAATACCTACCTAGTACACTATTATACTTAGTGCACTACCTTAACAAACACTTTGGGGATTTACCCACATTACTCGCTTTTTGCTACTTAACTCTTACTTTCCATTGCTCTTCTTTGTATTCTCTAAAGATTAATATACTTAACATAAAGTAGTCTCTAAATCTTGATGTGTTCAAATGTCTATATAGTTTCACAGTTATTAGTAAGTAATTATAGATTTTATTCTTGAGTATTTTCCCAATATCTTGGGTCAGCTCTCCTGGCCTCAAATATAAAGAACTAAGTTATTTGGCAAAAATAGGTTGAAAGGAAACAGTCAAATTGTAAATTGTTTTCGATGTGTTATACTTTCTTTTCACAAGCTTATTATTTTCATTGTGTTATTTCATTTCATTCTTTTCTCTGGCTTAACAAAAACATATTATATGTAGATTCTTTAAGTTAATGACCGAGACCTATTAATTTAAATACCCAAACAAACAAAACAACAAGTCAACAACCCAGGTACATTTAGGCTTTTTAAACGACTCAACTTTCTTCACAAATACAACTTAATTAACGTAACTTAATTTCATGGGAATTTATTGTTGACTCTATTCACGTACATCAGAATCAACTTTTATCCATTCGAAATTGTATTAGAATAAGCTTAGTAAATTATTTTTTGCTCAATGCCTCCAAAAACAATGCCAAAGCTTTCTTTTATTGTTCGAAGCGCAAGGCTTTTGGAGGGTCATTGTCTTTTGCCTTGTATTGTTTCAACCTGATATCTTGAGTACATAGTAAAAGTTTTAATACCTTCTTGCTTTATATCATTTTATGGGGTAACACTGCGTAGTGAAGGTAATCTAATACACATGATGTCTCGATGATTTCCTAGGCTTGTAGTAACACTGGTCCCACTCTAGTAACGGCTAATTGTGTGGATTTTTCCTTGATGTTCAATCTGCAATAATACATCAGCAGATAGCTCATCTCTCAGCTTACGTAAAACAAGGAACCTATGTAACCATAATCATAATAACTTTCAATTATATGTTATTGTTGTTTACTAAACCACTTACTTTACTTGTATAATACCGTAAAGTTATAACACAACTGTTATCGAACAAAAACTAATTGATTACTTACATTCTATTAGAAATGATGGTCCTATTTATTTTATCGTTAATTTTAATAGGTAGAAAAAAAACAATGCAGTGTTACGCATCATTGACTGGTATGTAGCTGTTCACTGAAGCGGTTTGTTCGAGTCTGTATGTATATTGTGGAAATATAAATAGTGAAAAAAGATAAAAAAGCTAAGAAATTGAGAATAGTCCATAGAAAGGTCGACGCCATTATCGATCAATTTCATTTGACTACAGGTTACTCAAAAATAATTAAGATAAAACCAAAAGCTTGAGTTTTTAAAAAAAGATTACAAATAAAAAAAAAAAGTTTGTCAAACGGCAACTCACTCCTGCAGAACATAGTTAACAATTTTCACAATATTAATTAGCCGAGTGTCGAGTGGTCTGAATGAGCTACCGGTTTCAAGCATTTGTTAAGTATTCTAAACACAAATCAAGTCAAATGTGCAGTACTTACGTTTGTATTGCACAGCTCCTAATCGCCAGTCGCCGACTTTACGTAACTCCTTCGATTGTAGGGCGGAAGCCTACTTATGGTAATATTCGACTCACAACCGTATGTCTATTTCCATTGACATGTTTCAACGTAGAATGACATCTAAAGCCATTGAGTGGGAGGCAATGGTCGTTCAGCACCGCTAAAGGATTTTTTGTTACATAAATGGAGCAAAGCGAATGTATTTTCTGTACTTAGTTGGGTGCTGTATTTGTAACCAACCGAAATAAATCAGACCTTCAGACTGAGTTTATGATCGTTAGATATATCTGTATCGACTCTAATCCATGTTTATTCCGCACTTTACTAATGCAACCCACTATTTATACATCAGCCACTTTAAAGAAATAATGAACGTGTTTTGGGATTATAAACCTTAATTCAATGACTAACAGTTCAGTTTTCATCACATTCAAATTACTTTTAGGCCCTTTTCGGTAATATTTGTCATTCTAAAATGAACTTAAACAGATGTTGTCAAAGTTGATAATTGCGTAATTAGTAATAACGTTTCATTCTCTTTCTATATTGGCTTTAGTATAGGTTACTTTACAATATTATAACTCTCACTGTTCATAAATTCACACGTCAATGAAAATAATGATGCGATTCCTTTTTATTCGCTTTATATTTAAATATAATTAGTATGAATATTCATGCATATGTAAATGCTTACGAAGTCAGTCGTAAAGCGAGAACTTTCAACTTTTTACGTTTTGCTTTCATTCAGGTGTTAACTTACAGTAGGTACTTGTTTAAAATATTCCCTTTTTGATGTGAACATTGACATTATTCAGAATATTCGATGAAAATCAATTTACGAGAATCGAATGATCCAATCGTTTAGTACTTGATTATTGTAAACAGTTGGAAGAACACATATAAACATAATTCACCTAAAATGACCTTTGAAATAACCATTTTGCTGCGAAGTTTAAATAGGTGGCAGAGATTCTGGCGCCCACGTATATAGCGATAAACACACCCATTTAAAAAGATTGCTTATTTATTGTAGTGGCTAGTTTTATGTACGTAATTAAATATCAACATGTTTTAGTCTAGTTCAGCACAACCGTTTAAAAAAAGAGTAGGATAGCAACAACTTAAGGTGCGCAAATTATGTTTTAGGATATTCGTAATGTCAGAATTCACCATACCTCTATGAGCCTCATTTATTCTGCGTCTTTGGAAATTTGGAATAACAAATGAGTCATTTATTTATCTGAATACTAAATGTATCCTAAAATAAAAAGAGGTTCCACACATTTATGGGAAACCGAGTAGGTATCATAATATTATTTTGATAGACTAAATGCTTTTTCTTCACCTCGAACACTGTAAGACGTTGGTTTTATTTAAGGCCTGTTTTCAACATTTACAGGGAATGTAGGGCCAATCTGGAACATTATTCAAACAAAAAAAAAACTAATTCATAGCCTGAGTGCCATACAATAAGCAAATCAACAACATACACTAATTTTATTTAATTAAAACCCGATGGTAGACTTACTTGCCGATTTATAAATGTGACAGTAATTGAACGCCATTTTGTTACCTTGAATTTGAGTTACGTATGAAGCATTTAAAAGCGATTATGTATATTATAAATGAAGTGGGTACGTATAGATTGTATTAATGTGCGTTATTGCTAGCGATTGATAACGCAATGTTATGAGGCCGTTTGATGAGGTGTTTGGGAGGGGAAGACAGCGTATACATTCGCATAATGAAATTAATTTGGTGATGGTATGAAGTACCTACAGAGGTTTGGAGAATATACTGGATTTCTTGAGGAGGAATCATCAGGAGCGAATTTATTGGAAAACAAAGAGTTTTATGTTGTGGTGTAGAGATATTTTATTTCCCTAGGTATGCAAAAGATGGTAGCAAGTGTAACCGCCCTATATTTTGTAGGCGGTATTTTCAGTTTAGGATTTTTTTTAATAAGCTCTGTCATTTGATAAACGAATTTGTTCAAAATAAGTACAGAATTATCAAAAAGTATTTAGAGAGATGAAATCTTTATCTACGGAATATTGGGTAAAACAAAGCTAGTAAAATTATTAGTACACCCTGTGCGTATCGATTTCACGGTTAACCAACCAATATTTAATATCCTTAACAAAATTACGGAACAGAAAATATGCGCTAAACGAGCAACACTACAATTTAATAGTTTATTTAACCTTAATATTAAAAGTCATTGTAAACGGAAACATTGTGTGGTAGTTGGTTGTTCGTTTTTTTGTAACAAACCATATTAATTACTCAATTCTTAATCTGTGTTTAACATCTTATTGATCGAGAAGGCAAGGACAAATAGTGCTTTGTGCTTTGCTTTAGTAACTTATCGCATTTACTTGACAACGCGATATTATTCAATGTTTGAATGCTAGACATGCTTTTTGTAATTTATTTTGTACTACACAAGCGTTTTAATTATAATTTCGCAATACGACAAAAGTGCCTCAAGTGACCACACATGATGACGAATACATTTACAGATATAGGCAGAAAATAGCAAAAACTTACATTGTAATTTATTCGTGCAATGTGTGTATTTTCAATGCAAATAAATCATAAGATTATAAAACAATTTTATAAAGGCAACATAGTTAATTTTCATCATCAACAAAGTCATTAACATCTAATGCATAATATATCTACGATAAACCAACGAGAATCGAGTTACGAGTCGACTGTCGAAATGATGTCGAACATAATTTCTTAAATTGCGTTCGACGAAAGCCGATTTCGTCACAAGTGTTAGTGCTCAGAGTCCGACACGACAATTCGTGCCAACAATTGTTTAAACACTTGTATTTGTTCACAACAAGCCATACCTAACTGTGAGACAAATTGTCGCAACTACTCAACTTCTCCTTAAAGCTCTATCACTCACAAACATCATCAATCACTTCAATTAACGACCTTTTAATAAACCGATACTCTATTCACTCTGTTGATAAAACACGGCAGTCAACAATATCTTAGTTATCGTTAATACATACATAAATCACAATTATATTCGTAATGTGCCCTCTACTCGAGCCGCAGTCAGGTTTTACAAAGCTCGAGGGGATTAAATTTCAAAACTGGCGACCTTCAACCATCAGATTATCTAAACTTTTACATTCGAGAGACCGACAACTGACTGAATGGAGGCTGCTAGTACAGCAAATTGAGTTGACATTGTGTGACTGACCCGCTTGAGTAACTCACGAATGTTATGCATTTTTTGTTCAATACTCGTACATAATTCGCGACAATGCTGCGATTCATCCGCTTGCTCTTCTTGTGTAATAATACCTAGAATGCTTTAGTGAGGACGTACTTCGGTACTTATTCATGTTAATAGTTATCTCGGGTGAATATCCTCATCTGCAAGTATAACTCACTTTATTTAAATACAACTCTATTTATATTTATTGCATTTCTATAACAGAACCAACAAAATAAGAGTCCGATACATCTTGAAATATTGAAACACCGTGAAAATAAAATTAAATATTGAAATAGAATGCAAATATAAGCCAGAAGCTTATTAAACTTTTATTTTGCAAATTAGGTATTAGACAAAATATATTGCTAATAAAGATGTTTTGTTTACAAATGCCGTTGGAGATGGAAAGTCAACGCACTGTTTCTGCGGTTGACCTTTTCTCCGGAGCGGTCAGCTGTCTGACGAATACATTAGTTTTACAACAATATTAATTGGTATGGACAGATGAACATAATTTAAATGAATGTATTAGTTCGCTGAGGCCTCTTCACGCGTTCTTTCGTGATCGGTTCACAGAGTTCACCGTTCGCCCGCCTTACCCACTATCCACGACCCACCCTTGACCTCTTCTATTCGAGGTCGATTTCTTTCGATTCTTCTTCGTTTGGCGTTGGGAGCATTAAATAACAAACGTAACAAAACATATAATTAGGTATTTTCTATAGAACCGTGACATTTGATAGATTACCACTGCTGCTTGTTATGATAATGTCTGAGTTATAACTGAACGCCGTCCGTTCTCATGTAGCAGTATGGCATGTACTTAGATACTGGTTGTTGAATTAGCACCTATTAACGGAACTAAGCTATTGGAACGATGTCCTTCATAAGGTTGTTGGTGCGAGCAACATTCACAGTGCTTGTAACGATTATACTAACAATAATAGATATATTATATCCGCTTGTGGTGGTTAATAGTTTGAGTCGCTATAGTATTGTAGAGGAAAATAGGTCAAGTGCGTGTTTTATACTCTTAGAGCAAAGATTCTATAACTTTGGTGGCGATTAGAAAAAAGTAAGCATCATCTTTCAGCGATGATTTAAGATGTAGCATGGTGAAAAAATACTAAAAATCTAATAAACTTGACAATAGAGAGATGGTGCGTATCTGGTAGTCTGCATCGTTCTGCGATAGATGTTAATATTTTGCCGATTATTGTACTATAACCACACTATTGTTTTATGGTATACGATATGACCGGAGTGGCCAGCCGGGAGGCGCGCGGCGACGTGGCCGGCCACCTGACCTCGAGCCCGCCTCAGATTCGATAACAATACGATTGTTGAAAACTTAAATTATGTTCTCTAAGTTACGCCAAGGAAGGTTATTTCGATCGTATCGTACTATGAAAATTGTTGGCTTCGTATTTGTACTGCTTATCTACCTGCATACTACTAATAATAATAATGGACAACTTATTTTTATGTTCCCAGATGGTTATCTCGTTAATAACCCTATTAAAACATATTTTCTTTTGTAGAGTGATTTTTCTGTGGTATTCATTACCTTTAATGAGATTTTGCACTGGTATAGATGGGTGCTGGTACTTTAAACCTTCGATCGATTCTAATTATTTGAATCTAAGTTTCTATGTAAACGTTGTAGACGATCCCAATCCAAATGATAACGACGTCTAGTTGCGAGATATTAGCCAAAATACAAGTTTCCAGATATGGCGGGAAGTGACCAGTATTTATTGGTTTACTGTTTGTCTATGGTTGAGTGACCTTCCGCTGAGAAAATACGAAGACACCGTCTTGTGGTGAATACATTTATTTAGAAAAAATATACGTAGGTATTAAAGTATTCTAGAAGATATTCTTCAATGATGTAATCTTTACTTATTCTAATCAATGCTGTTAGCCAAAAGTGGTATCATTGATGATGACGATTTCCAATAGTCATTTAGGAATTTAATTTATCGTTTAATCGATAAATACATTGTTTTTTCATCTTTGCTTCGATTGTACTTATTTTTTACGAGTCAGTGTTACGTTATCCGTGACATTACTTTGCTCTGCTTGATTTACATTTAAATCAAAGATAACTAAAACTAAGTGCAAGGAGATAAAGAATGTGAAAATACGAAAATACAGTGAAAGGTTTAAATTCCTATCGATTATCGAGTATCAAATATTTCATTATAATATTGATGTCATTGACACCGGCAAGTCTTAGATAATCAAACCATCCGAAGCTGTATATTACGCTATATATTATACCTACTTAGTATTAAGTAATGTTACAAATCATTCGACCCTTTTATCTATTTTTGTAAAGTTCACATAAATTCTGCCTAGTGTCTAAGACATTTGTTGTGCAAGTAACAGTTAGTTGTCACTTTGTCAATCAGTACAATAAAAGTCTTCTACAAATAAGAACTGATTTGAATGGGATAATCGATCTTTGCAATGACATAAATGAGATTGATTCTTATACAATACGACGAAAGATTTTATTTGCTTTCTTTGATTCTTGAGAAGAATAAAAAGTAAAAAACGCAATGAGAAGTAGTTGACGGAGCGGGTACCTAAGTGTAGGCCTGCGCCACGCAACCGCAGCGGCGAGGGCGCTGCGCCGGCGCCGGCTCACTACTACACAAATTGCCACTTTTTTTGTGATCTAAAATAGGCGTTAAGACTGCGTAACTGAACAGAAAACCGTTATCTCTAATCAAGGTGTACCATTACAGTCGTATATTTTTATGAAACGTCGCGCGTCGAATCGCTATTTACTGTAACACCATAGGTATTCTTAGTGCATTTTTATTTAATATTTTTATCGTGTCTTGTTTCTTAATAAACCATTTAATGAATTAATTATGATAGCCCATTTCCCACGCTTTAGCATTCGCTCGACTCTAAATACTCGATAATTCTTTAATGATATGTGATACGTGCTTGAAAAACTGTATGAAATTATATTTAATGTCCAACCTGTTTCAATTTTGCCATATTAATCATGAGTTGAGATAAATAGACAGTTGTGGCGAGCTAGTTAATTGTGCAATAGTGCGATTAGCTAATTACAAGTAGGTACCAGCGTATCCGCGATAGTTTCGCACTCAGCCCGGTTTCTAGTGCGGCAGCCAGGCGGCTTTAGATCGAACGACATTACAATCGGCGCTGGCTCTTACGACATCGCATGAAAAAAGCATGCAATGCACACAGTGTAGGCCGAGGTACTGTTGCTCCAGATATTGTAATCTTAACTCATATTATGCTATGAAGATATGTAATTACAGTATTGGAAACAAACTATTTTTATAAATTTTATTAGTGTTCTTGGGTATGTTCTAAACTTTTGGGTCGAACGTTTTTGCAGCCATCTAATTTCATAAACCTTATTATATACTGAAATTTCGAGCTAATCGTTTAACTGATAAGTTTTGTCGGTGATTGTTTGGAAAGCTGACACATTTCTCTATGATAGTTACATAGATGTTACGACACCGGTCAGCTGTTGCCCCAACTGCCCACTGATAGCCAACGAAGGAAACTTACGTAAACGTATCCAGGAAACTATCTCATAAGAATGTGCCTACATAAATATGTAAATCTAACAATTGTATGAATGTGAAAGGGTACTACTCCTCTCAACTTCGATTTACCAAATACCTTATCGATATTCGACGCAAATAGAACTTATAAATTAGGTTTTTGACAAAAAAAAATAATTGGTTTACTACCATACTTTAGAAAAAAAAACATTTTTTTAGCGTGTGTCATAGATCCCACAGCTGAGCAAAGCTTTCCCCTTTCTTCTTCCAAACCTCTCTGTTTTTTGCGATTTCTGTCCGCGTGTCCTGTCTGTGGCGTGTCCCCATAAATTACTTTTTTTATGTAACCTGTTTAGTGTCCCACTGCTGGCCAAAGGTCTACCCCGTCCGACTCCAGACTTTTCTGTTTTCTGTAATTAAATTTATATAAGAATAATATTTCTAAACTACATATAGCTGTTATAACTTGTGGTAATAGTATTATAGTAACACGCTTTACCAAACCCGCACTGAGGCAATGCTGTGGGTGCGTCTATGAAAAATGTATTAGACCGAATGCAATGCGATACGGTTACAACAAATGCATTTCATGTTCTGAATTAAGATTGTTATTTTAGATCTATGTAATAATTTAATTCAAGTTATTTCTGTAAACAAATATTTGTTGCAGTTTTCATTTTTTTTTTATAAAGTTCGAGTTTTCTGTCGATTCAGTAATAATTGATGATGAATAATTGTAAGTAGTGAGGTTACCTCTTGATACAGGAGCTTTATAGTAAAAATTCGGACAAATCAGCAAATTATGAAGCAACTAGTACGTTTGTTTCGAAGGCTGGTACATGCGCGCGCGCAGTGTTCGTCAACACGTGCGACACAAGGCTAAGGTGATATTTACGTACATACTATATTTCGTAATTTGCTTATTGCTTTAAGATTAATTTACACTTTTTGCTTCTTACTAGTTTTAAAACCTTGTTATTTTTAAATGGGTGTTTGATTTTGTAGCCACTATTATGATGTCGGGTTAGTTTTCGCCAATTGTTCGCCAATTTTTAATATATATTCGTTTGAAGTATTTTTAATAGCACGTCAATTTGACAAGGTCACCTTCCTTGACTGACAACTGTTTATACACAATGTTAATTAAATGCTGAAAGTCATATTAGCCGTGTGGTATCCGGCTTAGAATTGACCACCCCCATTCCTCCCGTGGGTGTCGTAAGAGGCGACTAAGGGAAAAATCTAGAAGATGGGCAGCAGCGTCTTCTGTAACTTGACCACCAATACTGCGATCCCCAAGCCGCCTGCCAAGCGTGGGGATTATGGCAACCCCCCCCATAATGACAGACACAACGGCGCGACGGCCCCCAGTACCCGGCAGCTCCTCTATCCCTGGCTATGGTAGCGGGCCAGGTAACGGAGGAGCAGGGGGTGCTAAGAATCCCCGGTGGATTTCGCGCTACCACTCCCACCGGACTTTGGCCCTGGCAACGCACAACGTCCGCACGCTCCGGACTGACGAGAAGATTGTCGAGCTGGAGGAAGAATTGAGCAGGTTGCGTTGGGACATCATGGGATTATCTGAAATCCGACGAGAGGGGCAGGATACGATAATCCTAGATTCCGGCAACATGCTCTTCTTCCGGGAAGGAGACCGAAAATCCCAGGGTGGTGTTGGGTTCCTCGTCCGTAAGTCTCTCATTAACAACGTGATAAAAGTCGATAGTGTGTCAAGCAGGGTAGCGTACCTGATACTCAGAATCACCGATCGGTATTCGTTGAAGGTCATCCAGGTATATGCGCCGACCTCGACACACCCTGACGATGAAGTAGAGGCTATGTATGAGGAGATCTCCGAAGCCATACATACCTCCGAATCTTACTTCACCGTTGTTATGGGAGACTTCAACGCTAAGGTGGGCACTCGGAATGGCGATGAGTTGAGAGTAGGGTCGTTTGGATATGGGCAGCGGAACCAGAGGGGCCAGCGGCTGGTCGACTTTATGGAGAGGGAGGAACTCTATTTGATGAACTCCTTCTTCCAGAAGCGACCATCCAGGAAGTGGACGTGGATAAGCCCCGATGGTTCAACCAAAAATGAGATCGACTTCGTCATGACAACCAAGAAGCGTATATTCAGTGATGTCTCTGTGATCGGGAAGGTGAAAACCGGTAGCGATCATCGCATTGTCAGAGGCACACTGAATATCAATGTTAAGCTTGAACGATCTCGTCTGATGAAGTCCACGCTCCGTCCAGGTCCTGCCCAAATCCAGAATCCCGAAACCTTTCAACTCGAACTGCGTAATCGTTTCCAGTGCCTAGCCGAATGCGAAACAGCGGACGAGATAAACAGCGGGTTGGTGGAAGCTGTCCAAGCAGTGGGGTCCCAGTTCTTTAGGACCCCACGCCGAATAAAGCCTCAGAAGCTCTCCAATAAAACCATTAAACTAATGGAAGCCCGGAATGAGATGAGACTGCAATCTTCAGCTGATATGTCGGAATACGGCCATCTCAATAGGCAAATTTCTAACTCCACGCGTCACGACCTGCGTTCCTTTAATACTGCCCGTATAAAGGACGCAATTGAGCGGAACCAGGGCTCCAAAGTGTTCGCGAGAAATTTCTCTATTGGGAAAAGCCAAATGACGAAGCTGAAGATCGACGATGGCAGTATCATCTCATCGAAACCGGAGATATTGAGAGAGCTCGAGAGGTTTTACGGACAGCTGTACACTTCGACACGGAAACCCGTTGTCAGTGTGGCTCAGGACTCTAGAGCCAAACTGACCCGGCACTATACTGAGGACATCCCAGACATCAGCCTGTACGAGATTAGAGTGGCTCTGAAACAGCTTAAAAACAACAAGGCGCCGGGTGATGACGGAATTACAACGGAGCTTCTGAGAGCGGGTGGAAAACCGGTACTGTTAGTCCTCCAGAGGCTATTCAATTCCGTCATACTCAAGGGTACTACGCCAGAAGCATGGCACGGAAGTGTGGTGGTGCTCTTCTTCAAAAAAGGCGACAATACCTTGTTGAAGAATTATAGACCCATCTCGCTCCTGAGCCATGTGTATAAGTTGTTTTCGAGGGTCATTACGAACCGTCTCGAACGCAGGCTTGATGACTTCCAGCCTCCCGAACAAGCTGGCTTCCGAAAAGGCTTTAGCACCATAGACCACATTCACACGCTCCGCCAGATTATACAGAAGACCGAGGAGTATAATCGGCCACTGTGTCTAGCGTTTGTGGACTATGAAAAAGCCTTCGATTCAATCGAAACCTGGGCTGTATTGCAGTCCCTCCAGAGATGTCATATCGACTATAGGTATATCGAGGTGTTGAAGTGTTTGTATAGTAACGCCACCATGTCGATCCGGTTACGGGACGAGAGCACGAAACCAATCCAACTGCAGCGTGGTGTGAGACAGGGAGACGTTATTTCTCCGAAACTGTTCACAAATGCGTTGGAGGACGTCTTCAAGCTCTTGGACTGGAACGGGTTCGGCATCAATGTCAATGGCGAATACATCACTCACCTTCGTTTTGCCGATGATATAGTGATCATGGCGGAGTCGCTGGAGGGGCTCAATACTATGCTCAGCGACCTCAGTATCGTTTCCCAACAGGTGGGTCTTAAAATGAACATGGACAAGACGAAGATCATGTCCAATGTCCATGTCGCACCCCTACCGGTTGTTGTTGGGAATGATACTCTCGAAGTTGTTGACCACTACGTCTATCTTGGACAAATAGTTCAATTAGGCCGGTCCAACTTCGACAAAGAGGTCGCCCGAAGAATCCAACTCGGATGGGCAGCGTTCGGGAAACTACGCGACATCTTTTCGTCCAAAATTCCGCAGTGTCTGAAGACGCAGGTCTTTGACCAGTGTGTGTTGCCAGTGATGACATATGGCTCTGAGACGTGGTCGCTAACGGTTGGCCTTTTGGAGAGGCTCAGAGTCACTCAACGAGCTATGGAGAGAGCTATGCTCGGGGTTTCCTTGCGCGATAGGATCCGGAATACGGAAATTCGCCAAAGAACTAGAGTTACCGACATAGCTCGAAGAATATGCAAGTTGAAGTGGCAATGGGCAGGCCATATCGCTCGAAGAACCGATAACCGCTGGGGAAGAAAGGTTCTCGAGTGGCGACCACGAACCGGAAGACGCAGCGTTGGCAGGCCTCCCACCAGGTGGACCGACGATATCGTCAAAGTTGCGGGCACCCGGTGGATGCAATTGGCGAGTTGTCGTTCATTGTGGCGTTCTAGGGGGGAGGCCTTTGTTCAGCAGTGGACGTCTTCCGGCTGATGATGATGATGATGATGAAAGTCATATAATGATGATATGTTATTATTATTCAAACTCAAAAGCACCTCACCATATTATATTTTATCTTCTTATATCCACTGTTACATAGCATTGTACAAAATCTCGTAACGTTGCATAAGAACAGCTATTTTATTACCATGATCTAGTTTTCAAGTAATTGATAGAAAACTTCATGTTATAGATTTATGGGAGCACAATACGGCGATACTGTTATAACAATATTACTTTTGTTTCTCAAAACTCTATTGTTATAAATAACTAGCTGTATACCGCGGTGTTACTCGCGGATTTCATGATAACTGCCTGTAGGTGTGTTAATCGAATAATTCCTAATTAATTCCGAATGTTACTATTTAATTTCACTAGGTATTTGACATTTGTCATTGAACTACCATAGTAAATGTCATCATTCATTGCAATGAACTTATCTCCATAGTACAGAATCTACGTGATCATTATGCACGCATAGTTATTTCAGACACGTTATGCGGCGTCGTGCGAAGCAAATGGCACGCGTAATTGGAGACTCGTATGAAAAAGATCGGGGTAATCGAGTTCCCAGAGTAGTAGTGAACGATAAAGTTTGTAAAAAAACAATGTGACGTGATGGGTGATGGGTGATCTCAAAAAGAGAGGTGTTATATAGAAGTTTCACATGTATTTTTGGCATCGTAGCTTACAACGAATTTGGTGATCTTGATTTTCTTTAATTGTTTTTCAAGATAGTAATAAAGCGGTTTGAAAAGAACTCTTTTCTAAACTTGCGCTAAAGTCTGGACCGAGATTAATATATTTTTAATTTATAGTTCCAGTCAAGCAGTTTTTATTAAGCTTTCAGATACCGCATAACTAAGTTCTAGCATTTTACATAGGTAGAGCGACTATCAGATTATATCTGATAGCCTATCAGATTTTCCTATTGCACCGAGTCCAACTCATATTTTGAAATTAATGTTTAAAAGGTGTCGATCACCAACATTTAATTTGCCGATCACATCAATGGCTATAGGTAACTGCTTCACAGAAGCTTCTAATAAATGTCGCAACGCTCTCGATCATTTTAAATGAGTGAACATTAATTCTATTTATAAGCATTGCGTAGTATTTGTAGATAGGTGAAGAGTACGATCACAATATAAGACCTTGTAGTAAAGACTAGAAGGAACTATAAACTATAACAGTAGCGACTTAGATATTCAATGCGTTGTAGACTGTTTTCATCTTCTATCGCGAATTAACGTTTGGTGGTGTCAGAATAAAAAATACTATAAATTAATAATTCATTAATATTCTGGAGCGCTGAGTTTTCTTTTGTGTTGAATGATGCTTTGAAAGAATTATATAATTAACGCACTGTTTAATAATTGGGTCCTATATTGAATACCGAAAAAGGTCCACTGGTTTTAGCCCGTAAATACCTCAAAACAGATAGGAAAACGACGGAATTATTGATAAATGGATATAAAAGCACAGCACGAATAAACTTACTTGAGCACATAAAACGGATGATAAAATCATCAAAGGTTATAATGCACTTTAACCTTTTTTGGACTTTTATCACAAGTATGAAAGCGGTAACTTGCGCAGAGAATACAGTTACTCATACTAACATATCTAAGCATGCACGTCTGCATAGCGTGCCTGATGAGATGCCATGATTACCATAGGTGCATACCATATAGCCACACGTTTGTTTAGCCGCACGCATCATGAACTAACAACCTTTCAAAATCTTTGAATCACTGAGAAAACGTGATGCAATTCTCATTTCATCAACTATTCGTTTGAAGTATCATAATTATCGAGTAACTGCTGAACGATTTTCTGTAATGTAGCTTTATGTGGCTGTTATTTATATACAACACTTCCTATTGTGCAGTTTGATATATTATTATTAAGATTGCATTAAGGTCGGTTTACCTTTTTGCAGATATTATTTACGTATTGTCGTATTGACATTTGTTTTACAAAACTTGATAGATTTTTACCGCTTCCTTAATACACTAAAGTACGTTACGATTTCATACGGGGTTCTAAGGAAATGCACGGTCTTATTTAAAATACTGGTTCTGCCTATAGAAATCAACAACGTTCTTCGCGACTCACAATATTCTTTTCCAGAAAAAGTAAATATCTGCTGATCAAAATTAGTAGGGGAAGACCAAAAGTATTTTTTCGGTATAAACTTACTTTTTTAGGGTTTGTTGTTCATTTCCATAAGCAGAAGCAGTACTTCGAATATGACCACCAGTAGCGTAGCTCCCTGTATTTATGGGAATCGTTACAGAAGATAACTCCGAAGCTTGGAAAAAGGCAGATCAATCTCTTCCTACAGATATTTAACAAGAAAGTTAGTTAACTATCTCCGCGTTGCATCACAATTTAACTTTAACCTTTACATTTTTTGTCGGAATTGCATAAAACTGATATTATATTTAATTCTCAACGGATGTGCTCTATTGCGTTGTTATTTCCTATACACTCAAACGTTTTACCAATTTTTTGTGTGAATCATTAACCGGTTCTGTGAATTAGATTTTATTTCTTCAAATATCATCGTATAACAAAATCTGTATTATACTACACATCTATCTCTCTGCACTAAAGGTTACTTGATCTTTGTTAGCTGTAGTATACCGGATTTCTTAAAACTTTTGTGTTCACAAATGTGTCATTTAATGCTGTAATTCACATGGTGTTCTATCTTGATATAAAGTTTCATAAGATAAAGATAATTTTATTTTGCAAATATGGGTGATGACAAACGATGACAAAAAAAAAACATAAATAGTACAGCCATATTTTACCATGTAGGCATGCAAAAGAATAAAAAATAAAAAAATATAACTAATTACAATTTTAAAATATTATTATTAATTATACATAATTATGCACTAGACTAGCTTAAAAAATCTTTTTCAATTAGGAACTCCTTAATATTATAATATGCTTTAAGTAATGAGAGATGTAAATATAAACAATTAGTGAACCAATTAAGTCTGTATAACATGACGTCACCTAATAAATATCATATAAGTTAAATTTATCTGTGTACTTCACAGAATTTAACACACTAATTTACCCACTAATTTAACATACTAGCTTAAAGAGCAAGGCCTATCACTCATGGAACTTCTGGCTCTAAAATGAACATGAAAATACACTGACTTTAATTTTAACCTATTAAAGTTAAAAGATTAAGAAATTACTTAAAGTTTAATAAAAAAAAACATTAAGAAATCCTAGAAATCTTAACAAATGCCTATAAACAACGTAGACACATAAAATTAATAGTATCTAAGAACTAGATAGAAGACGATGTAATAAAAAAAACCGACTTGAAAATAAGTCTTATATCCCTCTGTCTTATACCATATATCTCACTGTCAAAACTAGACCAAATCAAAAGAGCGTAATTAAATAGTGTCTATGAAATGAACATTCAAATATAAATCTAGCCTATTAAAATTAAGATTTACCACTCTTTTCCACCCGGGTAAACAAAGTAGCGTGACTTTTGGCATTATCTATTATATAGTCGATTTATATCACCCAGATATAAAATGCTACAATGTGAACTAAATCATATTAACAATCATTTTTATATTTCCGATTGTTCTAATACTAATAAAAATAAATATACCAAATTAAATGGGCTTCTCTTACTTTGGAGCTTTGTTTTTACGACATTACGTTCGAAGGAATCGTCAAAGTCAATTAAAGTTTTTTATTTTAAGAAACTTACTTATTTACTCTTTAGAAACATTAAAACAAAGTTAATAAGACCTGCGCTGTAGACATTCAACGCAGAAAGCGCAATTGCTTCACAACTCGTGATTATTTTGTAATAATCGGAATATATTTATTGAAATAATTTGTTTTGACATAGTTAAGTCCGTAAATTAATCATAACTGACATGATTATAAGTACATTCGTATTCATTTATTCTGAATCAAGCGTAGTCTATGTTATAAGGTAAAGTCTATGTAACCTTTTCATGAGACTGATATGTTTTCTACCTAAAATCAAGCAAATAAAATCATGTGCCAAAAGTCCTTTATATTTACTAAATTTTATCATCTATGCTTATCGCCTTAATTGGTTAGCCAATCGACCTTGATCGCCCTTAGTCGTGAGTTTAATAACCCAATACTTGATCAAACACATAACATTAAATACTTTTTGGTTCCACTTTTGGGTGTTTTACATATTCGAAAAACACAACCTACCTAGTCTTTAGTTAGAAAACATGAAAAAAATTGTACCCAAAGAAGTATTTGAACCTCAAGACCGTTTCATTGATATAGCCCAGGGCTTTAATTTGACCTTCTCAATTAGCAGAACATGTTACAGGTGGCATGAGAACCATGCTCTTATTATTTGTTGCGAGATAGTAGGAAGGTATAATTGATTCGTAAGGTCGATTAAATAAATGGAAATTAGTAAAACAATTATGGTTATGATAAATAATGGTGGTGATTCGGCCGTGAATTGGTATAATATAGGATGGAGAGGAAGAGATGGTTAAGAAATGGTATGTGGAATATATAAGAAGGGTTAAGGAAGGGTCGAACGCAATGTATAAAGACATGACGAAATGTAACATCGAAGAGACATCACATCTAATCATTTCCTAAGAGCACCTAACTGGCATTGCCGCTAATTAGGGCATGAACCACGAGATTGCGCCACTGGTCGAAGGAGATATGGCGACAACAGCAATTATCGAGAACCCCCAAGTTCCACGTTCGCGTCGCCGTCGCTCGCGTGACTGTTTTGCTGAATTGCATTCATTACGCTTGTAATAGGGCTGAGGCCAGAGTAAGTCTTAGGAGACTAGCAAAGAGTTCCTATGTATCACAAACAATGGAAAGTGTCGATAGCCTGGTGGTATAGGTCAACCTGTTCAACCACAACTGCACAGCGAGTTGTATGTGACAAAAATGTGTGTATGTGATTTGATTGTTTTTGAACCTCCCGGCAAAAAAGAGATTGAATTCACGAGTGCACGAATTGTTTATTTAAGAAGTCTTGTATGTCGTAGGTACAAAAAAAAACATGTTGTTTTCGTGTAAGTTCCGTCAAGACCAGTAGTGTTTTCCGCTGGATAAATGTATAAGTAGATGTTTTTCACTGCGGACATGATTACGCCAGCGGACTTTCCACTACCAACGTTAATTAGACAAGTCTTTTAATACTAATTAGCATAATTAAGTGTTATCGCTTTTACATTAAGCATGAAGAGGTTTTATAACGTTCAATTTGTTCACGTAATCAAGGTGCATGGTTATCTTGAACTAACGCAGTATTCTACTTTTAATTAGGCTTTGGGAACATTATAGCTGGGAAAGTTCATTAATGGTTTGCTTGAGGCTTTATTAATACCTGTCTATCTAATCCATTGTCAAAACACTATCATCATGGTGTTATCTTATGCGGTAGGTACACGTTACAGATTTGATTCGAAAGTCAACTCAAACAAATTTGGATTTATCCTGATCTATCTATAATAATACTGTACTAGATGTAAAAAGGCTGAATAATTGAAATCGACCTTCAACTATCATTAAAGACAACTGTCAGTGAGGCGGTTGAAAAGGGGAATGATTGTGGAAGCATTGAGAGGCAGTCACGATCACCTCGGTTCCCATCGCCCCCATCGGCCAGAGAGGCTCACGACGGCGTGCGCGCATCCTCACGACGCAACGTAATTTGCTTATCCTATTTATGAATTGAATTAATTTTGATACTCTGTTATGCACCTGCCTCTTTAAATACAATGTTAGTTCTTCCAAATCAGTTTGTCTCTCTAAGAAGATGAACTTGGGAACTTCAAATTTTTGACCTTGACGAATGATGTACGATTTAAATTGTTGGAGGAATTCTGTAAGTAAGGTTTTACATTTCGTTTTATCTCTATTTATATCGTTCTATTCCATTCAATTATTTATAGTAAGTCTTTATCGTGAAAACTTTACGATCCTGTACAATGTATTCTGAGAGCTATTCGTTCGTTTAATTACCACTACTTAAAAGCGCTTGACTACTTAAGTATCGTTTCGGTATTCAAACTGAAAATCATCGATTGCTTAGAGAAAAACATCTATTATGGACCTAATGGCGGCCTTGCACTATTTCTTATACATGTGAACGTATTTTTGTATTTTTAAACACACTCAACATTATTTAGTCACGAGGCCGTGGAACTAACATGACGGGGAGACGTGATCCGATCGACACTATGGCCACAATGTAGTTAATGCTAAGCTATCTAGTTCAATGACGAGTTTTTCTAATTACCTTCATGTATATACACAGGCAGTCGGCAAATCTACATATGTACACAATTACAGGTACAGTGAACACGGAAATCAACGCGACGTATATAAGGTCACTTGTTAGTTGCCTACCGCGCGCGTTGTTCGGTAAAAGTTTGTTGCATAGGAACTTTTTATTCACATACTTGTCCTGGTTGCGCTATATAAGGTCTTAATAAAAACAAATGCACCCTATACGTATAAATAACAGGTCGGTACAACTGATAATGCAGCGTATGTAACTCGCTCATAAAATTGTTCTCGGTTTTATTTATTTTAGACAAATAGTTCTTTTAAAAAATGTTTCTAATTACCGTTCCAGATCTCTTACAAAAGGATAAAAGTAAATCTCTTAACTGAAACGGTTGAGATTTCGAAAGTAAATCCGTTATAATTAACGCATGCACATAGATGACTGTTAGACCAACTTTAGCAATTTGTAATATCTTAAGCACTGCAAATTATACATCTGTTGCTTATAAAATGTATAATGATCACTTTTACAGTATTCGCACAGATACAAATTTTAATATAAATAGGTATCTTTAGTTACAACAATGCTGTTATTTAGTGGATTGTACAAGTCGTGCAAATTGTAGAACATAATATTCGAAACTGGATATTTCTGGTAATACCGTTTACGCTGAAATGATGACACCTCACAATTTAAGTGTTATTTAGGTACCAAACGCTGAAGGTAGTTTAAATTCCTCTTCACCGGATAAGGAATTAAATGTGAAGACAAATAACTCACTAACTGATGTTCGCCAATGTTTCTTATATGGAACCGAGAAGTGGGTATTTAAATATTTCCAGCGAAAACCGAGCAGAACCTAATTTGATAAACTGCGGCGTAGTTGCGGATGCGGACCGCAAGCCTCACTAATAATAAATAAACAAACTACGGATAGCTTGTGAAATGCACGTAACACTTTAATTATTCAAAATACTATTTCCACTTTTTTCTTAAACTGTAGTTACGAAACAACCGTTAACATGCAAGACAAGCCTAGAAAATACCTAACTTCTAATTAAACATTCGAAACGTAAGACACTTGTGTATGCAGCCCATTAAAATGTCGCAAATTACAGTTGCCAAGCTAATACTCGCGATTCAAGTGATTAAGTAAATATCCAGAGATTTGTGTGTTGCCACAATTTTATACCTATCAGGCCTATAATCATATCGACCACAATTATTTATATGTCGGAAAACGACAAAGATAATTAGGTATTTCTACCAATTTTCCGTAACCGACCGACAAATTGATACTTTACAAATATATTGCTAAAGATATTAATTTTCTACCCGTTTTAATATTGAAACTATTTCATATTCAATGGCTCTTGGTAATAAAACGCAATTGGTCTACATTAAATATTAACAAAAAATATTATTGGTATGACAATCTAGGTAGATTTTTTGCCAAGCATTAATCAAATTGGTTCTCATTTCCTGGTTTGTTATAATATAATACTTGTCTATTTCTGTATCAAATGCCTTTTAAATGTCGAACGGTGTAGATATACTTACCGGACACAACCACTCAAAGATCGACAGCAGATCAGCCGGATCGAACGTCAAAACTTTTTGTCACATTATTAAAATAACCGTAATTTATTTAAGACTTATTTCATTTTAATATACATCTCAAACAAAAAGACTTACTAACTACATGATATATCTAAAATACAATTCACCCGCGACCATGAGTTATGTAAAGTTAATGTCGAGAACGTAAGTTTCAATATAAACCGTCAGAATTTATATAACTTTGTTAAGTTTATACACTACAATATTTGGTAAAACAAATGACCAAGTTTGGTAAACCAGGTATAATTTACACTTCGTTGTGGTCGACTTAATTGCCCCTCAAGAAACATTATGTATTAAACCACAAACACTAAATTATAACTTAGATAGAACCGAAGACCAATCAATTAAGCGTTCGCTCCCAAACATGTGTCTACGAAAACGGCCAAAACCACAATTATGGCGGCTTATAATAAATTCTGCATCCTTAATTCATATTTCTTGCCTGTTATAGATCTGTAAAAGTAAAGTAGTTTACGTTAACATAAAGGATTGGCCATGGAGCCTGTACTGCGAGTACTGCGACCCTTGTGACTCACACGTGTGCTACCTCGCTACTGTTAACTAGAGCACGATACTTCTATATTTATATTAGACCAACGAATTTCGTTCGATCTAAAAAGTACAACCCGCTCATACTTGTAAAGATTTCCAACGAAATTGTTACTACACATATGGGTAATTTGATTTCAAGGTATATCTTGTTAATTACGTAGTGGTTAATTTTAATTATGCTTTGGAATTCGGCTCAAGTCACTTAAAAGCTCGAAGCCAACGTTTAAGAGCAGCCTAGGTACCAACTAAATACCTTTCGCGTCCTCGGCCGAGTACTAGCGAGTGATGAGTTTAGATGTGCCATAAATTATGTGAGGAAAAGAGAATATGCGGCTGTTAACGATTATAGCCGACGAATTATAATTAAGATCTCCTAAGTGATAATAAACACTCCGTCATGGCCCTGCCAGTAATTGTTAGAACGACGTCTGTATAATTAGTTAGTATAATTGTGACTTCTCAATCTAACTTAAGACAATAGTGACCAAATTTCTTATTTTGGTAATTTGAACCGAGTGAGTTAGACGCGCATTATATGCAAATGATGTACTTTGATGTTATATGGTCTACTTCCCACTAACCTCCTTCAAGCCTATTCTACAAAACAAAATTAACATTTAAGTAGTTTGGCATCGCATATACGAAAAAGCAATTTGATGACACACATTACCTGTACCTACTCAAAACAATCATTACAACTTCATAGGTAATATTGATGTAAGCTAATTGTCCTTTAAGCACATCAAATTATCCCTTATCCCATAATTATTATAAAAACATAATTTTACGATCGTTCTCGATAGACGTCAATTTGCACGTGTCATTTGCATACAAATGAGTGGTTTGATCGTCAACGTCTTGAATATCGAATAAATGAACTATAAATATTCAACTCACATCAATAGTGACAAAATATAAATCAAAATTGTTATTTACGCCCACACCACGATGATGCTAGAGAATTCGAGGTCCAAACAAATATGTGGATGTTTAGTTAGTCGCAGTACTAGAATGGCTCTTTTAAATTACTTTGATTGCGTTTGAAACGAAATCAAATAATGCAAACCAGTTTACCTATCAATCTTGCAATACAAATGTTATTGTTACTCATCTTAACATTGAGCATCTCAGAATAATTTCGAAATAAACATTTCAATGAAGGGGCGTACATCACGACGATTGATGTTAAGGACAGTCTTTCCTATTCATATGTGCGATAGCGCACAATGATTAAGTCGGGACAATACATCGAAGCCGCTGCGTAAACAGTAATTGTAAATAAATAAATCTAATCTCATCGCAATTTGCAGAAAATAACATTAAATACTCTAAGATTAAATACACAGCAAAAATGCACATTAAGCTATTCAATTTTAATCAAGATGTTGGAAACAAAGCGTTTCCAAACAATCTTCACGCTTTGGGAACTCATTACTGTATCTAGCATAACATCAGACTTAAGGCCAAGTGCGTTACTTAGGCGGCCCTCGCCCCTTACATAACCATTGTCACAGCATTATTGACATCCGATTGTATAACAGCCGCAAGCCGCGACCGCGCCATCGGCTCTACTTTATTGTAACGCGCAACGCGCACCGTTCATTCACGACAGTGCCATGTCTACGCACTACCGCACTATTGTTTTATAATGATGTAGTATATGCCACTAATTACGGAAATGTAGTTATTAACACTATATGTATTTGTTAATCCCAAACTTTATAATTACCGGTTTCACACTTTGTTTTATGAACCGCAGCTCCGTAGTTTCTAAGTCCCCGGTGTAATGATACCCGGTGGGATTCGGTAGCCTAAGTTATTATTATTTTAATAACAGTTTACAATACGTAATTCATCATGAGTAGCAGGTTTAATGTACTCCATTATAATGTACTTTCCATAGCGACCTGCGAACAGAACCAGATAACATTACGCGCCATTCTATGCGTACTAGTGACGGGACTATATTTACGCGGTGTTTAGAGAGATTTCTCTAGAGGTAATGAATTCCCAGCTATTGTATGATGAAAATGAACTTTCGCTGCGTGGTCATTGTCGCGATGCCGCTAAAGCCCTCAATAGACGACACAATGTGTTGCAACATTTGTTCTGAATAAATTACCTGTATGAATCCAATGTCAAGTCGTGAATGTTCGCTCCTATGATTAGTATTGCTCTGATATTGTTTCTATTGAAGTCGCATAACGAGCCAACTCTGTAATGATATGAACATAAACCTTGTGTGATACCTATGATACTATCAGTTGAGTGAAGATGCAAGTGCTGTTAATATTGATAGATACAATATACTACTCTATGTAAAAAGTATCGGGAATATGTCGTCATGTAAAGTAAAAATCGCCGAGAACTCAAAACTATGACCAACAAAGAGTGTAGTTTAAAACAAATTAAATGACAGATCCCGTTCAAACTTTTCGCGCTAAATCAGTACAGTGCTACCAACATGCAGTAAAAAAATTAGAACGACCTCTTTTGCGCGGGTCTTTTTATTGACATATTCCCGATACTTTTTACACAGAGTAGTATATAAGGTAACAAATAGATAGAAATGCAAATATTTATTCAAATCCGCTGATGGCATAACTGATATAAAGCAATGTTGTCAAGCCCTTACAAGTTATATGAATTGGACTTTCGGTTTCATAAGAAATATTAAGCAAATATTTGTTTCATATAAAACGAGTAAAATCGTTGGTTTTGTAAGATGCTGCAAGTAAGGAGTGTTATGATATATTTACTTCGGTTATATGACAAATATGTGTAACAATTTTATGTTAATAATGTACGTTAAGAGGTTGCCGTTAAAATCCATTGTGTCTATTTGAACTCTACATTATTATCCTACTATTAGCGTTGAATAAATGTTTTTTCCCGCGCAGCGAGCACACGGTACGTCTCTACAGACGTGTCATCCAGTGTGAGTTGGCGTTGACCATACAATACCGAATGCGCCTTCGGTACTATGAATACCAAAAGTTCTTTAAGTGCTGAATAAAACGAGATCAACTCGATACCAATTACTTCCTATCATATCATGTGTAAATAATTGTCAACAAAATAAATAGAGTGCAATGAACAATATGACAGGGCAATTGAAGTTGCCGTGGACAAGACAGACAGTGACGGTGTTTGCCAACACTACTCGAAGCATTGCGCAAGTCGAGCTTCCACTCGCCTACCACTGGTCTGTGGCATTCTGTGGCCACTAAGATTTAGTCCGCACAGGCGGAAGCGGGCACTCTGCACGTTACCCAATATAGGGCACCGGCGCATAACTAGTGCAGCTAAATGCCACGCAGAGAATGCTTTTATGTAAACCTGCTCTCCGTTTTCACTAACTTGTATCGTAACTTTACCTGTTAACATGGTCAGTTTGTTGTACAATAGTAAATGTAATCTAGCTACTTGACATAACAAGATAAACTACGCCTCACGATCCTGCGCTGTTCACTAAGCTTCCAGATTTATCAACAGCGTTTGTAGCTTAATATTTACTAATTCAACAATGGATAAGCACCAACCTAAACATTTATATAATTATTTACACCTGTAAGATAGAATATAAAACTATATAGTTAAACTAATTCCCTTGTTTGTAGCAACACGTTGTTTAAAGCTTTTGTAATGGCCCACACTTGAGTTGTTTTAATGAGGGACCTGTCAACCAATCGCCATCAAGATAATCTTATATCAAGTGCTATTTACACACATCTATTAAGGTACTTAATATACATACATAAAAATACATTTAACTAAGTTTGAATGCGTTTTAAATGGCATGGCATTAAAAATATTACCCGGCGTTGTCGTTTACTTAACAACTTAATTGTCACTTTCATGTTTGACAATTATAACATTATTTTTAATTTCCTGACATGTAGCCGCATTTCTATTCGTACAGTTATTAGACCAATTAAAGTATTACGATTTTTACTGAAGTCGCAAATTTATAGCGTGTTAAAGTTACGGACTGACTTTAATTTTAACGAGGTAACGTAAATAACCATGCAAATGGATCCCTTGGCCCGTAAAGGTTACAATTTGTAACTGCAATATGAGAGGTGCTTCATAGCTCATCGCTTTGCGTTGCATAACTTTAAAGATTATTTAAGATGTCTTTAGAGGTTAGTAATAAACGTTAACCGTTTATAATGGTCAACATTCAAGTACTAATCGTTATTGGAACTAGAACATATTAATATATAACAGGGTGTCAGTTTTAATATACAATTAAATTGGTCACAGTTGAGCAGTGGGCTGGCGGCACTAAATTGTGTTCAAAGGATTTCATTTAGACTAATCCATATTTGGCGATGTCTGTCATGTAGTTTATTTAGTAGTTAAGTTATTTTAATGTTTTTTTTGGATAGTGGACACTGAAGTAATGCAGAGCGATACACTGTGAAACTAAGTCGTTATTTCCCAGGATAATTAGACCCTCGGGAGAAACTCTCTATTGCTCGGTACGTTCCGTTTCCTGTCAGTCGCAACTGAACAGAGAATAAAATTTCTAAACCATTTTTACTATTACAGAAACGTTTTATTCTTATATTGTACGCATAATATAAACACTATTTATTGAATTAAATTACCTTAAAAAATATGTTAAGTCTTTAGACAGAGGGAGAGTTTCAAGGCGTTTACAATGTAATCAGAATCCAGTTATTTCAAATAAATCTGTTCTCGTAAAATGTTATGGTATTCTAAATAACTTTATACAACTCACTTCGCAATGTTTTTATTTCGCCACATTCACGAACTCTATATTCGGTGGGTTTATGCCATTAGCACATTTTTATCATCTAAATTAATTTAATGCACATGTAATACACGCTCTCATAATTTATTTTATATGCCGCCAAAGTGCTAAGAAAATGCAGGTTTTTATAGCAAATTATGCTTGTTCGTCGTGTAAGCGAACGCCTGCAGCGATTGTTGAAAATGTACCAAGGTGGTCTAGCGATCATTCTAATCTTTCTATTTTTGGCTCGGCCTGCCATACTATACGGACGATTAAATCGGGACGACAAGATAAATAATCATGAATATGTAGCTTGTTCACATAAGCCGTACTTTGATGTCATTCGTTAAAGAGACTGTTGTGTCAACGGATATGTTTATTCCTGTTGAGATAACTGTAGTGTTATGTACCTGCTAAATTAAATACACATATGTTCGCACACTTATGAAATAGATTCTAATCGCTGTCAAATAGCAGTTTCAGGGTGACTCAGTATGTTTGATTTCTCAGTGGAGAACCTTCGTTTATTACACTTGTAAGATTATTTATGCGATATCTAATACCATATTAATAAGTAGTAGTTTTATTTAGTTTATAATTTTTCTTATTTATTGTGTAGGCTTAGTTTTTATATTATTGTAAATATTTTAAGTTTAATAATTATAATTTAATAAAAAAGAAGTTCATTTGTGGAATTATTGTGACCGCAGTAGTAGTATATAAATATTACTTGCACTAAGATGTTAAGAAGATATTTGCGTAATTGAGGCGCTTAAGCAATACCTTGACGAACGGAAGGAAAGGAAAGGGAGTCTTTCTTGATATGAAGGTCTGGACTGAAAACAAAGTGTCTTGAGTTCTAGTATTCGTCTGTGGTAATCAATTAAAGATGTAATTCACTTTCTTCAGGGTGTTAAAACTCAGTACCTGCCTGTCAGGACAAGTTTGATCAACCATGACAGAATAGTTGAGATAATGACGCAGATTACTACTTCACATGCCAAAACACGATGCTATACGTTATTACTCGCACGAATAGTTTCCACCTGATCACAGTTCACTCACCTTTCTAAATACTGCGCCAATCACTAAAGCTAGACTAGACTGACCATTTGGCAACAAGTGGTTTCAAACAACTTGCCATATAAGAAACACATACTTTATAAATACTTCAAATCGTAACAAACACACCAAATCATTTTATGCTACTTAAATGTTGCTGAGTTTATTACAACGTATAATAATAAACACTCGTACTCAAAGTCCGTGAATTGCTAATTAAAATACTAATTAGATACTGAATAAATAATATTTAAATAACATTTAGTATCAAGCATTTATTATACAAACTTAATATTTATTTACAATTAAGATTATTTAGCTATGTAATTAACATTCGGACAAATTGCTTTAATTTTTCAGGTAATTTTGTTACATGTTTAATGTACTGTATTTCACACATAAATGTGGGATATAGGGTTCTTCAAAATTAAATACTAAAACAATCTTCACTTTTTTATTTCTATCAACTATCTTTGCCAACCGCACGCTGAACAGTGCACACTGCCGCGTCCTTTTTTCAAAATCGTCCGTTTCTCCCGTCCTCTCACCTCTCACTCACACCTTGCACTCTATCTCTTTCTTCCCGTTGCGTTCCATTTCCCACATAAATATTTTAGGCTAATCAAATAAAGCCCCAAATCCAGTTAATTTATAAGGTCGCCTTAGAAACGTAAAGTTTTAAATCTAATACGTACGTGATTCCAAAATGTCATTCGTATGGAGAAGAACCGGAAACGGCATAAACGGTTCTAAATTATCAAACCCAGAAATTTACATTTTATATGTTGTAGTTAATGTGCTATCAATTTACACTATAAAAAAAGTGTTACATCTATACTTATAATAAATCTGTAAAAGTGAAAATTCTGTACATTGAAAATATTAATAAAATAAATGGCGGGGGGTGTTACTAGACCGAAACCGAACCCAAAAGTGTGAAAAAATTTTTTTTTGTCTGTCTGTCTGTTTGTTCAGGTATCACGCAAAAACTACCGGTTCGATTACGATGATACTTGGTATAATTATTCTTTATTATCCTGGGCACCACACTGGGTAGCTTTTTTTCGAAAAAGTATAAACAATAAAAAACAAACTTAGTATTGCGGTTAAAAACTCATTGACAAGTTTCGTCATCCACGCGAACGAAGTCGCAGGCACAGCTAGTATTCAAATATTAGCCTTAAATCAATCATAAAAATCCAATAACTTATACAAGTTTTATAAATCTGTGGCGGATGAAACCTTGGGTAATCTAAATGTAAAATTAAAAAAACAATAAACAATGCAAGAGGTTGAAAATAACAACAATGATACAAACGGTTCTCGGCTTGCCTATTAATTAGAAAAACGAGATACCGCCGCTTCCGGTAATCTTTGCAAAAGGTTACGTACACAAAGATACTTAAAAGACTACCGTTTTACCCGAAAACTACCAAGTTTTTATTCTAAAGCAATTAAAAATGGAAACAGTTCAGTTTTAAAACCTGTAGGTTTATAACTTATCCGCAATTTGACAAAATCAAATTCTAAATCTAGCACCAGGTAGAGAAAAATAAAGATATATAAAAGAAAAAGCATCTTGTCGGTAATCCAGATTATTTTGTTGAAAATTATATATGCTCCTGAATAAAAAAAAACAATACCAAAAAAATATATCAGTTTGTATCAGAATCTTCTTAATTTCCAAAATTAAGAAGTATAACTTGTTAATAAAAGTGATGCAACTAAGTCGTAAAATAAAAGGGTAATTCAAATTCTAAGTTACTTTGCAAAAACTAATCCTCGGCGTACAATAAAGGAGAGACATTTCTGTATAAATTTACCAGGTAGTGCAGGGTCGCACTGATTTACTCGGTCAAGGTGGCCGCTCAATAAAACCCGACCCGGTACAAAAATACACACTAAAGACATAACATTTAAAAACTTTTTTGGAATTCAAAGAAAAATATAAAAAAATTGCTGTCTTATACCACTACTGGTCTTTTTTTGGAAGAGATCTATGCAGTTAGCCTGAGCGCAGGCTTTGACTGCTTCACCAGGCTACTACTAGTATTTTTGGTCTTGTTACACAGCACTTGATAAAATACTTTTCCCGGTATTTAACATTACGAAACACTTGGAGAGCACATTGTGAAACCGGGCGATCCGCTAAATGTCCACTTCAAACTTTCACCACAGGGAAAGGGCTTTTATCGATCCTATAGGTACGTACCGCGGATTGTATCGCTGACATACAATCCAGTCTAGTCCACTTCACATCGAATTGCCGATTTATCTAAAATTGCATCTAAATTAAGACAAAATGCATGAAAGTGATAGTAAAGCATTGGAATACCCTTGAAAACTCACATAACCAACTATATTTACACATTACGAATCATAAATGCGTGGCATATATATGTTCAATTCCATAAATTAAGAACATATCTAAATAAACGGTTACCATTTCAGTAATGCCAGAATTCGAAATCATATTATCTTGCAATGCGTTGCGACCCATACGCAATAATAACGATTCGGGTCGCTAAATAAAAATAAAGAAGTTAATGTATTCGAGTTTTGAGTTCTTTCAGAAACAGATCTGTGTTACCAAAACTACATGTGACGTCAATGATACGTTTATTTGCAATATAAAGCGTTCAGAGGTCAGGATGTTTGTAAAGCGCAGACAGACAATAGTAACTTAAAATATAAGCGATATCTTTCAGTTTACATAGCCACGCGCACCTGCCACTCTATCCGTCACTAATTGATCCATGCAAACGGTATCCACGAAACAGTTAGTTCTCTCACGTGAACACACCCACATCCTCAATTTAAACAATTACGTAATAATAGTAATATTATGTCCCCGTGTTACATAAACTATCGATATAGTAATTATATCAGTGTAGTCTCATTCACAGGCTGCGGCTGTAGGTACCTACCAAGGTGTGAGTAAACACAAACTTCTGCCGACAGTTCTGTATTCAGTTTGTCCAAAGATTCAAGTTAAGGAACTGGTTTTAAAAAGTGGTTTCATACCATAAAATAGGACGTTGAACTTTTTGTTCCAATCACATTATGTAATACACAACAAGATATTAATTTGTTTTCTCTCCATTACTGGGTCATAATCATAACAAAATATACTTTACACATTAAGACGCAATAAATAGCCTAAGCCTACGTTTTATTATTATTAAATACGTTTATGTTTAAATACTATTATTTACTTAAAAACATAATTTACATGAAAGCGAAATAAGGAAACAATTTAATTACTATTTTATCAGCCCTGAAGGAAAACTAGTTTATAAATTTTACAACTACTTTACCACGAAAATGTATCATTTATTTTATAAATTTATCTGATCTATCTTGTTTTAGGCAAGGCCCAAGTAATAGCATCACATATGAATGCACATGACAATATTATCAATACACTTACTTATAATTCTAACTACGTCTCAAATATTTGATTGTTGGCAATATTTGTTTTTATAGCAGTATAATATCATGTATATCCGCTTGTGTAATGGCCTGCCGGAGTTAATGGTAATAGCGTATGTTTGAGCGGAACTGACAAATTAACCCGAACTGTTCATTGATTCTGGTTAAAGTAGTCATAAAGAATTGTAAAGACTATGACTTGAACAGTAGTTTGATATCAAATAGATTGTGATCGAGTTATAGTTGAGTTGGGTTGGTTGCGAAACGTCATACGCAGACGGTGCGTTGCGACTGTCTTCATAATTGACTAGGTCCACCCCGCGGCTATGCCCACTTGCCCACCCGGTGTTTCTTGCCCCGGTTACCTTACTCAGTATATTATTTAGTAGTATATTATTAGTTATTGCATCCGGGAGCTTTTATTTCTAAATACTCAAAAGTAATGAGGATCAAATTTTATATTGAAAACTTGTTGAGTATTACGTAAATCCAGCAATTTTTAATATTATATTTTGTGAGGTAACGTAAAAAAGCGGCCTGTGTGATATGTAAATTATCAAAATCATAAACCGATATCCAAATGTCGTAAAAAATATGCATTAGCATGTTAGACTTTGAATGAATAGGTAGGTTTAGATGCTACCATCTAAACCTACCTGCCTAAGAGCCAACGACTGCCAGACCTTCGTCATTTTATAAAAGCTGAAAGTTTCTCAGTGCATGTGCCCTATATAGGTAAGAACGACCAGCGAATATGGAGTTTGTGTTGTGGTTACTTTGGCAGCTATCAGGTAGTAAAGGTGTATAAAATAGTACCTAACTTTCGTCATAGTATAAAAGCTAAATTTTATATATGTTACTTGGGGAGCTATAAAAAGACGTTACCTCAAATGCCGGACAGTTTGAATGGTTTAAACATCTTGCCAGACACATTGGAAGTCTGCAGTATGTGCTACTTTTTCTTTAGAAAAGGAAAATTAAAACCATACAAGACATAAAATAAAATAGTCTTGAGTACCAAGAAGCTTTCAAGAAAGAGGGGTCTCGGTATGGTTAGAAATGATGACCCATCTACGGACCAACCGCGGCGAGCGTGGCTTAACCTGTATTATCGGTCTAACCGTATGGCGTACACTTAGTAACAAGTCCCTCTAATTAATCTTATTACTTTTAACTAGCTGTGCTCCGCGGTTTCACCTGCGTGAATACCTAGGTTTCGTTTTCGATGTCTTTATAGTTACCTATTCGGTAACTATAAAGTATTGGTATATTCCTGGTATTCACGCAGGTGAAACCGCGGAGCACAGCTAGTTAAAAGTAATAAGATTAATTAGAGGGACTTGTTACTAAGTGTACGCCATACGGTTAGACCGATAATACAGGTTAAGCCACGCTCGCCGCGGTTGGTCCGTAGATGGGTCATCATTTCTAACCATACCGAGACCCCTCTTTCTTGAAAGCTTCTTGGTACTCAAGACTATTTTATTTTATGTCTTGTATGGTTTTAATTTTCCCTTTCTAAAGAAAAAGTAGCACATACTGCAGACTTCCAATGTGTCTGGCAAGATGTTTAAACCATTCAAACTGTCCGGCATTTGAGGTAACGTCTTTTTATAGCTCCCCAAGTAACATATATAAAATTTAGCTTTTATACTATGACGAAAGTTAGGTACTATTTTATACACCTTTACTACCTGATAGCTGCCAAAGTAACCACAACCCAAACTCCATATTCGCTGGTCGTTCTTACCTATATAGGGCACATGCACTGAGAAATTTTCAGCTTTTATAAAATGACGAAGGTCTGGCAGTCGTTGGCTCTCGGAATAAATTATTGTAAATCCCTTTTAAATTGTACTCTTCCAGCTGCCCGTACATATCATATACCTCGATTGCATTCGTATTTGTATGTATTTCTTGGTTATTCGAATAATTATTCGAGACTGTTCACGAACAGATAGTATTGACAATTGAAAAAAAAACCTATTGAAAACTAAGTAAACTAGGTTTATTTTTTTACATCAATCATTTCAGTCAAGGGCCTATTTACGTTCATGCTTAATTTATGTATCTGTACTACTAATTAAGATGAAAAAAAATAATATAGAGCACTTTAATAAATTTGCTCAAAGAACCAAGCATTCTTTTTTGTAACACCTCTTTTTGTTGGATAAAAATATACATTAAAAGGTCTATACCATAATTTATGTACAGAGGCGCAACTCTAAAAATATCTTAAGTTATTGGTCTGAAATAAATAAACAGCAGTCTCACGGTATCGTACTAAAAGGTTCAGATATGTAAATAACCAAGTCCGATGATACCGAGGCTGGAACTACCTGAGAGCAGTAACTTAAATAGTATTGCCAGACCTTCAATACATTCAGAATTAATTAGCGTAAATATTAGTTCATACATTTAATATAATATCAGCTATGAGTAACCTCTCAGGGCTATAAGCTAATCGATTTCATGCATCCATAGATCACAATTTAACGAGCGTTGCATGTTTGACAGTGAGCGTTTGATCTAAATAAAGGTCAGTCAAGACGAGTCGAGGCGATCTTAACTTTAGATTGGTTTTGTATAATTTGTATACCATATGTTAGGTTTAACCTACATACCTGTGATCCGTGCGCATCGCATTTAAACACCGCTCTTGCTTTATCAGCTAATGCTGCCCTTCTTGTTTTTTTTCTTTTGCATCGGATTATTCAGGGAGCGTCCATTTAAGTTGACTTAATTAATCCTAAGATAATGCGAAGTTGCAACAATCAGAATGAGATATTTGCGTTAACATTAGACTACCACCTTTGCATTCCATATACTGAAAATTGCTCTACATTTTCGCCATGTGAGCAACATGACATGTTATAGTAGTTTTTTTGATAAAGCCTAAAACCTGTAAATGTTGATACTTAGAGGCATGCTTTTCCTATTTTCAACTCTCTCAAAATTAAACTTTCATCATATGAACATTTTTCAGTATAGCAATTTTATATCGTATTTTTAGAAACAAAACTAGATTTTTTCTACTTTTTGTAATCGAAACTAAAATACACTATAACATTCGATCCCTGATTTATTCGACCAGATTGATTCGACCAGGTGTCCAATTACCCGTCGATAGTTTTATTTTAATTCCGCATAGCAACAGCGTCGAGGCGTAAACTTATAGGACAAGAATATAAAGTATATTAAAGGTACTATCTTAATTAACGTGCAACCTTAATTAACCTTTAAGCAAACTGGAGTGTGACAGTGGCCAGAGTACCGCGGGCTAGTTACGCGTTAGGCCATCTCTGTTATGAAATAATTATAAATCTGTCATTGACACATATAATTTCACAGTAGATAAACCAGTATATCGAGAGTGTTTCCAGTTTTCTGCTTGTTTTCGCTGCGCGACGCGTCACGAGGCCGTCTTTGCCGTCAGCGTCGGTTCGATGACATCTATCGTAATAGCTTCTACACAAAAAGTTGACTTGCAGTTATTGAATGTTGATTCACATGTTTCTTACTTGAATGATGCTTTATAGAGTTTATCTGATAGGTATCAATTGTTGGTCCACTGTTCTCTACAGATGCATGGCTCTCAGAATATCGTCTATGAGTTCACATAGCCTTTTGGCCTTAGATGAATGATTGGTCTCGCGCGCTCGACTAGATACCGCACTGTCAACAAACGAAATGTCCGTCGCAGCGGCAACAATTATGCTCAGTATGCTAGAATAGTGTTAACAGCTGCTCAACGGTTACCCCAGTTAATGGGAAAATATTTTATGCTATGGAAGTTGTTACTTGATATAAATTAAAAATGTTACTTGTTATTATTATAAATGTAGCTCAAAAAATACAAAAAAATAATTAAACATTTTAATTTAATTTTACACCTTATGCTGACCTATGTATATAGATACATATATTAACTTTAAATAATACGGAAATGAGTTATGTATATATTAAATAGGAAGGTTAGATAAATGAAATAGATAGATAGATAGAATATTCTTTATTGTACAGTACACCATTAAAATTACATATTAATAAAATACATCAACAGTAAAGCGTACAATGGCGGAAATGAAATAGGTTATATATAAAAATACAATTACAATAAATTCACATTATTAATATCTTAACCATGGGGAAATTGATTCTTGCATATACGGCAACACTGAATGACATTCAGGGTACATATTATTTTATGTTGAAATTACGAAATTATACGATACTTACTGATGGTATGTGATCCCAGTGCCCTTATTATTATTTGGAGTATTGTTTTTAAACAGTTTTAATACGCAAACCGGCATTTTACTTCGAATTGCGACCAAAATATAATAAAATGTTCGGGATGTCCAAGTCAAACAAAGCTGTCAACGTTATTTACTTTACTAGTTAATGTAGAGCTGTAATAGTGTATACTAGTAATGAACAGTAGTGTTAGCGGTTGAGACCTTGTCGAGGTTTGATAAACGGCCCGTAAACACCGCTCGCCGACCTCTGCGCGGGCGCAGCTCCACCCAACACACTTACCGTAATCACACTCTTAATGCACACTAATCCAGGTCTACAGTACACACCTATACCCTTTTAGGTGAAGCCATAATTATAAGCTGAAAATTGTACTTATCCGTACTAATATTATAAATTAGAAAGAACATACAGGGTGTCTGTTACGCTTTCATGGATAAACCACTAAACTGATTTTGATAAAACTTGGTATAACTGGGTATAGGGACATAAGCTTCTTATCTTCCTTTTGCTGCAATAACCGACACCCACATGGGCGGAGTCGTAAGCAAGAGCTGGTAGTTTATAATCTGCATTGCATTAACATTACACAGCTTCTACATAAAAAAAACGAAATGGATATTTTTTGGGTTCCCACGGTTTGTCGCATACCATAGCCTTGCCTTCCTAAAATGACGTATTCGACTAAAAGAATCTTTTATCCATAGTCAATACATCATTTTATCTTAACAAGTAGTTTTAAAACTTCGCAGCTAAGTCTGCAGCCTTTTGTGAGGAACTAGTCTGTACCGGTGACGTCGCCTGCAGAGGTGCAGAACTTCGACGAACAAAATCTCTCAAATCATAAAAATCTGTTTAACCATTTCTAATATTAATATAGAAATGAAAAAAATCTATTAATTAAGTCGAACATCAGCGAACGGATGGATAGACTACATAATTATGGGTATAAAGTTGTTTTCCATTTATAAAGTTGGTTCAGTATTCAAGGTTGTACCTACTCCAAACAGTCATTGATAAGGCTTCTAATCCCACAAACAAACATATTATAAAACCAGTATATCTAATTTATAATCCTACACTGATAAATCACCCATGTCGTTTCGGTCATAGTAGTTAATAAGTTAGCGACTTATATTTATCAATATCAACGTAAAAAACCGGACGAAGATAATGATTCTACTAAAACTGATTTATATTGTATTGTAATCAGGTTTTTTTATAATAAAACGGTTTGGTCAGGTTATATACACGTACTTTGATTTCCCACTTTGCTCACGTGGGTGATGTCACCTAGGTGAACAAAGTGGATTGCACCTAAAATTCCATAGAAGTCGATTCCTTTCTTACATTTAATTTTATCTGTTACTAGCGGCCCGTCCCGGCTTCGCACGGGTATTTAACACATTATTAAAAAGTTAGGATTGAAGGTTTCTGTGTTATTACTACTATTACGCTCTTTATAATATTAGTATAGACACTCCCGTACCTCAGTGATGCTTAAATCGCATAGTTAGCCGAGCAGAGTGAGCGACAATCACGCGACTTTTTTCTAATTCTTATATTTTAAATTCGTGATATCTTTCGAAGGGAATGTCCAAAGTGAATAATTCAAAAAGTTACATAAAGGTATTGAAGCAGTCTTGACTATAAAGTAATTTATTTTGATAAGGATCAATACCAAGTAACAAATAAAGAGCCTTTTCCAGCGGCGTCCTTTCAATAATTTTTTTTTTAATAAAATATCTCTTATTGTGACCTAACTGTAATAGTTAGACATATGCTGTCGCGACACTTTTTGTAGATAATTATATGTTCTACAAAGACGTAGTACATTATTTTGTTCTATAATCAATAGTTTTCGCAGCGCACGCGATGCAAGAAAGTTTTTTGGTAATTTTTTCACACCTTGGTTTACATTATTGAGGTTTTAGTATGGATACCTAACTTTTTTCATAATTTGATATAGCCTATGTTCACCGGAGAAAGTGTAGCTTCCCAACAGTGAAAGAATTTTTCAAATCGGTCAAGTAGTTTCGGAGCCTATTCATTTCAAACAAACAAACAAACAAACAAACAAACAAACAATCAAATCTTTCCTCTTTATAATATTAGTGTAGATTTATTTTCCTTCTATGTTTTTCGTAGATCTCTTGGTAGCACATCTAATTTAAAAGTTGAAAGTAAAAACTTATTCATAGAGATTCAGGTTTTAGTACGCCCAATATAATAAATTAATACAACCTATACTAAACACAAGTGTATTGACCTGTGAACTTATACATGGTTGAATCTATTTGTTTAATTAATTTGTTCGATTTTTATTCAACGAACTTGTAAAAAAGATATTCACCTATTCATTAAGTTTATTTATAGGTAGATAGGTATTTTAATACTGTTTTATTTAAGATTTTATTTAACGGTAAAATTATTTTGAATGAATTAATAGAAACTTTTTTATTTATGTGTCATAAAGCTTCCTCATTATCGTAAAAATTATTAGGATAGAGATAAAAATATAGACAAATAAAACGGGATCTTAAACTTAAAATAATCTATACTAATATTATTAATATTATAAAGCTGAAGAGTTTGTTTGTTTGTTTGAACGCGCTAATCTCAAGAACTACTGGTTCGAATTAAAAAATCTTTTAATGTTGGATAGTCCATTTATCGAGGAAGGCTTTAGGGTATATAAGATCATGCTGCGACTAATAGGAGCGAAGAAGCAATGAAAAATGTTGCAAAACCAGGGAAATTATTCATATTTGAAAGCTTCCGTTACGTGTGCTGCGTAAACGGTTCGAGTTACCCAAAATATATTTATGAAAGAATTGTTCCTCTTTAAATGATCTAAAAAAATGGCATCGATAGTATATGTCTGTCTTTTAATATTGACTCACTATAACCTTTTTTATGGTAATCAAATTTGGTCGAAATTAATGCATTATTCTATTTATCAACATAAAATTAACTAAAATGATTATTTACGGAGAAATACTTTAGAATATTTTTTTTTCGCAATTTTACACTTCTTAATCGCGGTGATACTGACAGAAATTGACCCGGAAGAAGTCGCGGGGAACAGCTAGTAAATCTAGACACACGGCAGTGTGTCCGCCAAGTTCGAGCAAAAAAAAGCGACACACCGGCCGTGGGTTATATTACACGAACCATTTCGGGCCAATTTCGACCACCCTATAACTCAAAACATATTTTATCTACGCATATGAAATTTCGAGTGTCTGTTGACATCCTCTTAATTGTCTAGAATACAAAATTTCATTATTCTACCTATAGCAGTTCTTGAGATATTGACGTCAGAAAATCGCTATTTTTACTATACACTCACTGACTCATCAAAAACCTAGACCACTTCCAATGGTCGTACTGACTTGAAATTTGGCATGGAGATAGGTCTTATGGTCAAAGTAAAGGGAAAAATCTGAAAACGGCCAAGTGTGAGTTAGTTTTAAAAATAGCGAAGGTGTAACTTTGTTCTACTATGAAGTCACGATGAACTAAATGGGTCTATCTTCCAATGGTCGTACCGACCTGAAATTTGGCTCGAAGGTTTGTCTTTAGGTCGAAATAAAGTAAAAATCTGAAAACGGCCAAGTGTGAGTCAGTTTCGAAAACAACGAATGTGTAATTTTGTTCTACTGTAAGTAGGTATGGAGTGGAAATGACATAAGACTTATTTAAATTTAGATACATACCAATTTAAGACAATTCATGTTTGCCTAAAAGACAATAACAATAAAATTGTTCTCCACTCTGTGTGTGTCTGTTGCGGTAACCGAACCCACGATTTACGAAGTGCAAAGCAGGTCACTAGGTACACTAGGTGCGCTTAATCAGTCAAACAAAAATGAAAAGACTATTTTTTCTCGCATAGTCTAAATAATTTCTAATTTTACAACTAAGTGGAATGAGACATTTCCTAAAGCAAAAGTGATAAAAAAATAATAAAGAACCTACACCTAACAAAAATAAATGAAATCCCATCAAAAACATAAATGTGAAAGGCTGCCAAGTTCGATACTATGGGAATGCTTCGCCTATGAAAGAAGTGAGATCTGAATAAGTACCAAGTTCCATAAAAATACCTTTAAATCATAAATGGTTGTAGGAATGCACACTTGATTTCCAGCAGTTTTTAAGGTACATTTAGAATAAGTATCACGTTACATAGAAATACCTAAAATTATAATAGTCAGAGAAATGCACACCGGTTTTTTAGCAGTTTCCTTATAACATTTATTATTTTCAGTACTTTTTAATGATGTAACTTGGCAAGTTTTAATAGAAAATTATATACTTGACACATTGCAGTCCAAAGGTGTCGATTCGTTGCATTAAAAAGGTGTGTGGTGTGTGAAAACTTGCCAAGTAACATCATTAAAAAGTACTGAAAATAATAAATGTTATAAGGAAACTGCTAAAAAACCGGTGTGCATTTCTCTGACTATTATAATTTTAGGTATTTCTATGTAACGTGATACTTATTCTAAATGTACCTTAAAAACTGCTGGAAATCAAGTGTGCATTCCTACAACCATTTATGATTTAAAGGTATTTTTATGGAACTTGGTACTTATTCAGATCTCACTTCTTTTATAGGCGAAGCATTCCCATAGTATCGAACTTGGCAGCCTTTCACATTTATGTTTTTGATGGGATTATATAATACAGAGATCAAGAAAAATCTTTAAGAAATCCGAATCTTGAAGTGGAGCAAGTAGCATTTATTAATAAAAAAAAAAATTACTTAATGAATCAAGTTTGAACTATTGCAACACCGCGTACCTATACATATTAAATTGTTAAACAAAATCGCATGATTAAACATCGGAATGTATAATTTATATTGCATATTTTCTTTGGTCAACATAATTGTGAAATTGAACAGTAATCACGCAATGCAGCTAAAGCCTTACTAGAGGGTAAAGAAGCTTGCAGCACAGATGCAACCTCAAAAGTGGTTGAGCAAAAACTGTTCTAATAAATTGACATGACAGTGTAATGTATCCCGGAGATAGGTATCTGGGTCTGAGCCGGCTCATCCGCTGTCTGTCAGACTCGATTATAATCCCTGAGTAAACTGTGCAATGCCCAGTTTGTCATCACAGTCTGTGATAACGGTGCACCGAGTAGCAACACTTGATAATCCCGCCGCCATGTTCCAAAACCGCGGCAACGCCATGTTAGTGTTACGTGAACGTAATACTATGTAAGCACGGCCTTTTTCTTTAAAGCCTAGTTCACACGGATAATTTGATTAAATTAGATTGAAAATTATCATACATAATACGTTATTACGAATGCAAAAAAGTCATTATTTCATAAACATTTATTTTGAGAATATTTCGACATTTTTCCTTCTTCTCTAAATTGGGTATTTTAACAGGCTTTTATTAGCTTCACTTGTATGTATGTAACCGACTCCTTTGGACTCGATTTTGACCCACTTTAAACGGACAGATTTAATTCAAACTTATCAAGAATCAGCGACAGTATAATAATTTTAATTTTAAATTTTTAGATTGAACAAAGCAATTTTTTTTTAAGTCCACTAAGCAATACGTTTGAAATCAGACAACACGTATTGCTGCTAGGACTGCTAAGACTAAAAAGTGAAAAATAAATATAGTTAAAAAAAACTAAAAAACACGCTTTTAAAATATGGCACAGAGCGCCCCACGCTTTTTCACAATAATACTAGTGTTTTTTGTTCATTACCAATTTCAGCTTACATTAGGAATTATTTTTCACTTTTTTAGTTAGAAGTACTTTAAAAGCGTGTTTTTTTTTTTTAAAAAACTATATTTTATAATATAACGCCCGTAAATGGTTAAATTACGTAAAACAACACACCTACAAAAGTTTTCTTAAAACTTCAATGAGCTCTAGAGAAAGAGAGAAATGTTGTAAAACCTCGTGGGATTATGTAACGCGGTAAGCGACCGCGACGCACTATACTGATAATTGTTAAATTGTCAATGATTACAACTTATTTCATGTGGCGTCGAACAAAGTAATCACTTAACAATAGGTGGTTGTTAGCGCGCCCCCGTCCGTAACTAGTCTGGCAAGAGCGCATGTAACACATAGTACGGCAAGAGACATACCTACAGTAATACACGTTCATTATACAAGCACCGAACATGCACTAATGCGTCAGCTGATCGCTATCATATCACACGAATCGAAACGCGGTTAGCGCGCTGTAAGACTCTTACTACGCTAATGGCTGCACTAACCACAATGACATAACACTATTTACTATTATATATTGAAATAAGTGTTAATAATTTCAGAATGAACGATAGAACACAAATAAGTAGCTTTTTACATTTCAGTTTATAACTGGTACAGTGGCAAATGTAGATAGATGCACTTACGTGTAAATAGGAAGCGAGTGTGATTAACATGTTAATGGCACTGGTTGGTTTCCGTCACAAGTTGATTACTTTTTATTACAGATGTGTTAAGAAAGACTGGAAGTCCATACCAAGTGATCTTTCTAAAATTAGACATGTTGTCGCGCTATTGCAGCACAGACAAGTAAACGAATGCAACAGACCGTTGACTGCATGCACAAAACAAAACAACGTCATCGACGATTCGAATCAACACCCTAATCAGTTAACTCGGCTGGTAATTAAAATCAGTTTCACTTTTCTAAGACTCAAATGCTAAATGAATTCGTTTACGATTTCCATAGATGTTACATGATTAAGTCGTAAGCGCCTTGGACTTTGGAGAGTTCCGTATTCGAAAGAAAATGTCAAATGAAATAATTGCTTCTCGATGCGTGCCGAACTTGTAAGATAGGGAAAGTAAACTGAGCTTGAAAATCACCAACTTTGCATTGCTAATGTGTATTGATATTACAAATATGCATATTTACCAGACCAAACATTTTTGACATAAAATAAATTCGACCAACTGGGTGTTGTAAGTGTAATTTAGAATCCCAAGGCTCTAAGTAGATATCGAAGTATTTGCTGAGCAAACTGTGTACACGCCTAACGCAGATAAAATTAATACAGGTACATTCTAATTGTATTACAATAAATTTAGAGCGGTAATTCTGTAATATTAAATTGAAACTGATTAGAACTAATTTATCGAACACGAATAGCAACCACACTTTACAAGACAATCATTTTCGGCCACCGTGTCAAGCACATTTATCTGCTTCTAAAGGAATATATTGCATACCAAAATAGTGTTGATAAAAATATATATTTACTAGCTGTACCCGGCATGCGTTGCAATGCAATTTTTTCTACCTAGCACCTGCCTACTACCTACCTACTCCCACTTAGGGGTATGAAAAGTAGATAGTAGCCGATTCTCAGACCTACTGAACATGCATATAAAATTTCATAAAAATCGGTCAAGCCGTTTCGGAGGAGTATGGTAACTAACATTGTGACACGAGAATTTTATATATAAGATTTAATATATTTAACCCAATCCGTCCAGCACTGTTTTGTAGCTCCATGGCCTCGAATGATCGCTATAACAATAAACCGTCAAGTTCTATGAAACAACTTCACAAAATCACTTGAATTATGCAGTAGGTAAATTGTTCGCAGTTATTTCAAATAAAATAATTGTCCTGTGTTATAGAAGTGTAAATACTCATGAAAAAAATATTCAAATATTCCTGAGATGTGACACAGATTAGCAATTAATCATTATTTATGAGTATATCAGTTGCTACGTATGTGCTGCGCAACGCACAACGCGCGCACAGTTGCACATGTGTCGCCTACAGAATCACGAAGTCATTTGTTTCGGTAATTTGTTACGTCGATGTCAATACATGAAGCACTCGCACCCGATATCGTAACAAACTAGATTAAACCGAACTTCTTATAACAAACCTGATGTAAGAAATAATAAAAAGTAGCGTGTGAAATGTTGTTCAGTTAGGTATTTAAACGTTATTGGTTTTCAACTATAAAATTATGTAAACTGAGTATTTTAGAGTGCATATACTGCGTATTGACAACTAATAAAATATTAATATTGTTTCGGACAGATCATATTTTGCCATTTCCCGTTGTCCGAACAATTGTTACAAAACATAATTTAATAAACGCATTTTGTTAATTGGGTAAAATAATTACAGGACTTACTGGCTCAAAGCTCGGTATAAAGTTACGAAATATGTGCTACACTGAGACGGTTACGAAAATACTTACTTTTTCAACCTTTGGCTTTTCACCAAGGGCAGTAATTCTTATGTGACGTATAGCGCTCGAGTTTTTGCCAATCTGTGCTACCTCCTACCTAAAGTTACGAAACGCTATCTGGTGACCAAATCTAAATGTTATATGTCTTTTCACTTGGTAATTAATTAAACTAATTTAAATATTTTAAAATATATAAACAGTATATTTAAAATGTATTTTTATTTGTTGCAGGTAATTTATCATCAAGGTGATTGGCGATTTTCTAAGAGTGAGCACGATTACTAAAGAGACCACATAAGTTTTAGTTTGTTATACCTGACCTTTATAAATATCTGGTTAGTTTATTTACTTACTCTGTTTAGTTACTTTCCTTGTCATATTCTGCGACTAGTTTGAAAAGACAGAACCTTGTAAAAAGTAATAAACGTTAAGTTGCAAAAGGCCGGTAAGAGAACATTCAAGAAAAATAGCGTTGTAAGTAGAACAACTGTTTGACTTACAAGAGTTGATCAATTACAACAACTTTATGTTCTGTTAGTATCTATGACTCGGTATTATGGTCACTTGTATTAGTAGTTATTATGCTCGCCAACAGTCGTAAAGTTAAGTCTGATTGCAATAAATCTGCTCGTAAACACATTATAGGCAGTCGCCTATATATTAACTTGTATTCACTTTATACGAGGCTTGATTCGGTTTGTAACAAGCGGGCACATACATTGACTCCCATATAAGACTTCTGGTATGAACAATACTAAACAAACCCTGTTGCTCTGACAGTCAGAAACTATAATAGAATGTTCTGCCAAAAATACGCACTAATTATGCTAAAAAGAGTATAACATATGAAGGAGCACAACTATTTAACAAGCTACCCACAAATTAAAAAGTGTTAGCTCGCTCGGCATTTTTAAATCTTGCCTATCCAAATACATATTTGCAAACTGTCTTGACTAACTTACCTAAATAAATGACTGAGAGCAGTTAAAATTGCTGAGTGAGTAGTTTTTTCTTTTTACATAATAATATTATATACTATACATACTATACTTTGTAAATGGTTATCGATAAAATGTTTACTGAATGTTTCCTATATGTTCTCATGTAAGTGGCTTATTATTGTCTTTATGAGAATAAATGATTTAAACCTATAATAAAGGCATCACGAACTAGTCTTACACTGTAGAGGTCGTGTCAGCAAATCGTCGCAGTTCTATTTAGAACGAATTATTTTGAAAGTCGATGCTGACCTCCATAATCTATACTTATAATAAATCTGTAGAAGTGAAAATTCTGTACATTGAAAATATCAAAAAAATAAATGACGGGGGGTGTTACTAGACAGACACCGAACCCAAAAGTGTGAAAAAAAAAATTTTTGTCTGTCTGTCTGTCTGTTTGTTCAGGTATCACGCAAAAACTACCGGTTCGATTACGATGAAACTTGGTATAATTATTCTTTATTATCCTGGGCACCACACTGGGTAGTTTTTATCCCGGAAAAGTATAAACAAAAAAAAACAAACTTAATTTTGCGGTTAAAACTCATTGATAAGTTTCGTCATCCACGCGAACGAAGTCGCAGGCACAGCTAGTCTTGGAATATTATTCTTTATGTTCAACCAACAGCTGATGTTAAATATCAAGCGATCAGCGTGAATCCGAGGGATACTCCGTTCATTGTTATCCGTTCGAACGTAATTACGAGCCCTTTGTTTTATAGTAAGCAAATTATCTTCCATTTATGTTAGAGGCTGATGTTTAGCCAGCGGCGGATATAATAAATATGTGGGACTTGATAACAGTTGATGATAAACGGTAGGACTGTGGACAGGTGAATGGGACTCGCTGGACACACCATTTGCTTTATCCTGGCTAATGATTTAGTGGCGCAAATGAAAGTTAAGATAGTTAACTATATTATATTGGAAAGTTTATTATTCGATTTTCATGTGGCTATAACTAAATTTAAACAATGATAGGGTATACCAAAATAAAACATTACTGGAACAAATAAAAATTGCAAAAAAAGGAAAATATTATATCGCCCAGGAGCTTCAGAAAAAAAAATACATTAGGAAATAAAATAAACCACTGAATAGCAAATATTATAATTAAAAAAATTGTAGCAAGCCTCAGCTTCATTTAAGAATACAAAAACATCTCTTAGTAAAAACAGCATTTTGCCCAAGGCCTGCAGTCATTATGAAATTGTCAGCTTTGATGTAAAAATAATAGAGCACGTACTTAGTGACCGTAATACCTAGTAGACGTGTCTTTTGTATTACGAAATATCTATTAAACACCGTGGCTAATTTTTACGAGGTGATGAAAATATTTTACACATCTAGTATCCATTTTTTTTTAATTAACAAAAAACCAGTATTGGCAGATTCAAGTCCGCCCTGAGCAAAACATTTTGCCTCTACAAGATCTAAATAATAATAAAAAAGAACTGAAAGTATTAACCTACTCAACGATCAAAACTATGAAAAAAAAACCTTTAAGAAATATCTATCCATCATAAAACTGGATGACTCTAGGTTTTCCATAGAGGTACTTGACGCCTTCGCCTTATAATTTCACTTTCGTTTGACGGACGCCAACGCGTCTAACACTGTTATTGTAATAAGCTTGCTACTTAGAGATGCCGTACACGTAAGGCGCGACAATAAATTGAAGTGTTGTTAAACTATGTGGAAAAATAATGTCCTGATCGAATATATTTCTGGTGATACTGGGTGATACATATTACTTCCAATATTTTGTTATTCCGACAATCACAAAAGTTAGTCTGAGTTAGTTACCTAAGACATTATGAACTAAGGTTGTTTGAACTTGCCGAGTAGGAAACTAAAATATGTATTATTACTGAAAATATGTTAAGAACGTACCTGTTATAAAACATTTTTAGAATTTGTAACCGAATATACATCACAGTCTTATTAGTTAGTCTGTTACTTAGCAAGCCAGTAGACTATAGAAGTTAGAATATATAACACACGTCAATAATACGTTATGGCGGCGTTTCGCGGACATCAGTGCCTTACAAATTTTAGTCACGTATTAATGAATGTGACATTATGTAAGCCCCTTTCTCCGGCAGGCGAGGCGTCAATCACCTAACCGATTGTATCGCACGATCCCGCCCCTTACTAACATACTATCTTCATCCTATTTCAAAATTAATCTAGTTTGTCATTAGCTAACACACTTACAACATAATTGAGAATTATATTACAATAGATCACCGTAATAAAGTTATTACTTTTCGTGTATGTAACAGCAATTTCTAAAATATTGTTTTACTGTCAGTAATTTTATGATATCGGGCTGTTCAAAAATGTTATTTCATTGTGCAGATAGTTTCAGTAGAGACTACAGAGTTAAGAAAATCTCTTTTAAATACTCTTATTAAATACATAGTTGACAAAATCTTTACCCGCGGACTTCAAAGGTCTATAAATCAATATTACAATTATGTCATTTACCGATATGTCATTAGATAAAATCGGGCCAGTCTCAATACTACGCGGGTCTAGCCGCGCGGCGGGTGGCGCATGGCGCGCGGCGAGTGCTCGACACTGCACATTAATATTAACCATGTGTTAATCTCGCGGCGGCCGCCCCGCATACATCTGTGTCTTGTGACCGTATTAGTCAACTCACAGGCCAAATTCTTAAACAGAATCAGATATAATTATTCAGTCGTTATACGACAGAAATATGGCGCGGTACGAATACTTGGACGAGAAACGTCAAACATGTCACACTCGCAACTTATGTCAGGAGCCGTCCGAAGACATTCCAAGCAGTTCCAAACATAAAACACGTCGCAATGACTGTCAACTCATTTGTAACTTCGCTTAGAACAGTGAAAGGCTTTGAGGAAACAATTGTCAAGCTATTATTTACTAAACGGTAGGCAATTAATATGTTGCGGTTGTATAATATTTACATGCTTTCTATTAATATAAACTGTTATCAAATTACAGAAAAGTTGTCCCTTTCCCAATTAAATATTCTGAATAATTAATTCTTACGTGTGATGTAATAATCGCATACAACTATAATTATAAGTTACTAATGTGAAATGAATACAAATTGGAACACCCGCTGTGAGAACAACACAAATCTGATATGTATTTATGGATTAGTAGCGGAGACCATACCGATATCTTGCAGAATTGTGAGATTGTCAACACTCAAGTGAGATATCACCAGTGAAATATGAACACAGAAATGAATATTAGAAACATAACTGGAAATCAATAACAACTAATCAATTAACTACATAATATAACTATAAAACTTGTCCAAAAGATCCCATAAATCGGAAATGATACACTAATTTTCATTCACATTTTCCTTGTTTTAATTAAATTACAAGAAATAATCATAAATATAAATTAGGAGTTAACTCAATAATCAGTCAATTAATAAACATGAAATCGGATCATGTTTATTAATTTAAGCAGCAATTTTACTCCGCCTTGCAATTATTTACATCAAAATATTGCCCAAACGCAAAATGTTGCTCATATTTTGGTTTGCATGCACCTATAATGTGAGTAAGACTAGGGTCTAGACAAGTTGTCATTTAATAAAGTTATGGACGGTTGCAAAAGCTGCAGTGCACCACAGATCCATCACTCGAGGACATTTATCTACAAATATAGAACTGTAATAACCAGAGTTGATAAAATCGTGAAATTACTTACAGGCACATAACACTTCAAGTATCGTAAGCTTTTAAATGTTTCGAAATTTCCACCTGGATAACATACAGTGGCAATTATTATTCCGTTTTCGTAACTCTTAATTTTATTCATGTAAATTGTTATTTGTTACTTGTTACACCTCGCTCAGGACGCATTCTTCGGATATCTGTGCTCTTGCGCATTGTTTTCTTTATTGGCTGGTTTTTATTCCCGCCTCCGCCCAAGCAGTCTGCACTTAACAAGCTCGCTTCATGAGCGACCTCGACAACTGGACTTTAGATTGTTGACTCTTTTATATGCTTTCACAACATCCTGTCGATTGCGTGCAACTATTTCTAGGAATCATGTTAGATACACTATTATTTACAATTATTAAGAGCAGTAACGAAACTAAAATGTCCGTACTGCCACTTAGAATGATACAAATAGGCACCTGACACAGCCTCTTATTTTGTAATACAACTTATTAGTACTATTTAGTCTATTTGTCTACTTCTATTAATAAGGCACAATGTAATAAAGTATATGGACTTATGATAGCAAGTAGCAATGCATGATTATTTACTTGTCATACCTGTCAATGGAAAAGTAATATCGAGTTTCACAACAATCATCAATCAATAAAATATTTCTATAAAGAAGCAATGTTTATGAGATACCAATATATTGTGATTTTCTATTTTAAAGATGAGATATTGACACTAAGTAGGTAATTAATTCAAGTACATTAGTACAATAAATATGCATAACTAAATTCATACGTATTGTAAAGGAGACGGATAATTAAAAAGCACTTTTGTAGTATGTAAAGCCAGTTGTGTTACTTTTCTCAAGTAGACCTACTAAGATTCACCAAAATAAAGTTAATGAAATGTGGAAGGAAAATCATACCGATCGACATAATTGACTTTCGCATTTCGTTAAATATACGTATTTTATAATTAAGGACATACAGCTAGGTCTCAAAATTATTGATTCGAAAGTTAATATTTCTTACATAATAATTTCTACCCCATAAAGTAACCGGAACAAAAACTTCTTAGCTGCCAATTATGTGAGAGCAACTTGGAAGTAGTTTATATAAATGCACTTTTTCGAAATATATGTAAATTGTCTTGTGTATTTGCACAAAAAGTACAGCCATCGACCATCGGCATAGAAAACCAGCTGGTGTGTATTTATCTGAAGAAAGTGGATCGCCGACTTTATTTTGTGATAAAAAGAAAAAGTAAATAGAGAACTAGAGCTGTTGGTCGACGCTTCTCATTGTTCAACTAACAACAAAAAAATAACATAACAAGTTAGGTCTTAAAAATTAAAATAACAACACTGACTCCTATAAATTTTGCATGTAGGTTTATATTAACAGAAAAATATATAAATCTTTATTACTGTGTGAACTCACTTTCTAGTTAGACAAAATAGCGTTTGTTTATTCTAAACCGTGTCGTTCTCGCAGTTTTCTTGTATCAAACTTTTTAATATTTCATTACTTTTTACCCGATCTCTAGAAATGTTCCCAGATCCCCAGATATTTTGATAACTGATAGTACCTATATAAATTATTTACTAACGCTCGAAATGAATAATCTAAACCTAATTTGTGTGGTAGAGAAAACCACCAATGAAAAAGATTTATTAATTCTTTTATTTTTCAAAATATCGTCATAATAAAGGTACAGATTTATCTGAATTCATTATTAGAAAAATGCATGTGGAAGCAAAATACAAACATCAACACTATCACAAAAAAAGTGTGTTACTTATTCACTAGAGAGCGCAGCGTAACTGTTGCGTGGAACACGTCATAGAGAGAATATCGACGGCGATGCAAGGTGTCTTAGCAAATGTCTAAATGTAGTATTGTAACAGTAACAAGTAACGAGTCACGGTGTGAGCGTCCATACAATATCTGCGATGCGTGCGATTGCTATCTATCTATCATCCCTAGTACTGTCGCAACGACAATTAAGAAGCACTAATTTAAGAAATCGTAGATATACAACAGATCCATAAAAATAATACAAGTGTACTGTACATGCAATTATGTAAACTGACTTCGTAATTGTGATCTAATTTGAGCGGTGCGCGTTGAAATGCACAAACTGCTGTAGTGGTCTTGAAACAATGAAACATTTCACATGTGACGGGTGTGGCCGCATGGCCGACCGACGCATGTCGCCCATTATAACTTTAAACCAATTATTATAGAAACGTAAAACCGCACGTTCAATGAACAACATACCATGTTACCGGGCATATTAAGTTATCATGTGACTAAGGCCTCAGACATTAAGCTGTCCGTATTTTCATGCTAGTAAATAAACATGACCAAGTTTTTAATATTATATTCGCATTATGATGTCAAAGCAATTATTTAAACGCAATTTATTACTAAAAGCTTATGTAATGCAATAAAATAAATAACTTCTTTGTATTTCACAGGTAAAATAATCATAGGTATTACACGCAAGCGAGTGTATTATGTGGCATTAAATACAGCCGCATGGTCACACGAGGGTCAATATTCACTTGTTTAATCTCAAAGTCGACGTCGAGTGCGTGTGCTGGTACCGCGCAGGCCGCTGCCGAACAAACATCTCCGCGCAAGGTCCCCGCGTGTCACACATGCTATTCCCATGACAAATATTTGTTGTTTTTACTATAACATACTTAGTGACATATTCGTGCTCTATTGTCGATTATATCTCGCCTAAGTCCCAACTAATTATATTTACCTAGATTCCTACAGAGGCCTTGTGTTACTCTCGGTCACTACATACATCAACTAGCATGCCTGTCGATTATTATCGTGGCATAATATCTCGTGCGGCGAACACAATAACAACTAAAAATACTTTAAATATTTGGATCATTATTTTTAATTAATCAAAGGTAATCGTAATAACAATAAAACGGTTATTGTGCATTTACATAATAAATATACGCAGGTATGCATGACAATGAAAACCTAAAAAGAGTTTTGAGCATGACCCTTGCCCAATCTGGCAACATTGAAGTCGTGGTCACGTCATGAAATCTCTCTGGATGATAAATAACACTCACGATTCCGAAAAATAACATAACCGTACCTTACAAGATTAGGAATATTCTGGTTTAAGTAGAACGTGGAACTTTTATATTTTATGTCCTTTGACTATTTCCGTATTTGTCTTGGTTTTATCTATATGATTATTGTATTAATGTTTTATTAGTTCTAAAAATATAAGTTATAAGTACGACATAATATAATTTTGACTTACCTACGTTAAGTTAGTGAAAAATGGTAAATTACAACTTCTTGAAATGAGAAAGGGTACTGAAACCTGGCTACATTAATTTGTCTTAAAATTATAATAATTAAAAGAAATTCATTCTCCAATATTTGCGTGCAATAATCGTGTCAAAAATTATAGAACGTGGGTCGACCGGACGTCGACACATTGAGACAACACGTTCAATACATTATGAACCGAAAGAATATTCATTTGACAATGGCGACTGAATGAGTGACAAAGTAGTGCGCGGGTTGCGAGCGCAATCTCTGCCCCACACAATACGAGGACCCTGAACCACATACGACTCATTAAAATAATGATCTGCCCTCGGTATAGTCCCGGAGAAAGTAGGAAAGGCATTTAAAGGATCTTTCTTCGCTAAATCAATGTTTCAGTTCGTACTTAAGACTGCAGATTCAAGCCTTAGCTCTCAGTCACGAAATGGTTAGTTTTAATGGAGATAATAGGGGCTGGTGAGTGAGCTAATATTTCCCTCGTTAAAATTCGTGTTAGCTTACTTCAGACCCCATAAAAAGGAGCTCCACTAAGCGCTGTCGCCCGACCAAGCCTTGACCGGTACTTTAAAAATGACAAAATCAAAGTTAATCAACCAAAATAGCCAACGTAATACGTTAATTTCTGAAGATTTTTATGACTATTAATTCTCATCAAAACGTTTTGAACGCACCTGCCTAATTACTCTTTGATTTATACACATTTCTGAGTTACGCAGTGTAAGATTTCCCCCACTTGTAAAGTCTTTAGTAATTAATAAATACAAAATAGCGAAACAACAATCGATTTCAAAATATCTTGCATATTATTAGAGATCCAAACATTTTGATTGCCGATAATGATAAATAATCAATTAAGAAAAGTTATTACGTAACTTTATATTAATCTATATTTTTTTGTGTGTATCGTAAGAACATTTTACCTACATTTGAATCTGTATCAGTATATTGTATTCTCTCATACACTTACAGAGTAAATGTAGTATGACAAATGTGTAATTTTATTTGTACTACAAAGTTAGGCTCACTGTAATTACAATAACGTACATGCCACTAGTACCTATACCATAATATTTATTCATGATATTATTATAAATAAACTATCTAAACTCATAATATCTAATAGTAGTAATAACAACTTAATAATATATTAGTTGACACCTCAACACCTTTACCAGAAGCCTACAACATAACTGAGTTTATTAAATTATGAGTTAGTTCACTTGTGATGTGAAAAGTGCGTGAGCAACAATGTTTGGCATGGTTAAGCAAACAAGAACCAACTGTTTGTCTAGTTACCTAACGTGGCTAATCATTCGGCAGCAAGTAACGGAATCTCTACCGAATTCGGCACGCATGTGAATTGTCCGATTGGTTAACGCAATTATTTATACTAAGCAATAATATATATTATGACCAAATACCGCGATTAGCTTAGCATAGCCCTACTAGACAATCTAGATAATTCCTCTGCACGGGAGTTACAAAATAGTAAATACCTACTTCCACGTCTATCGAGATACCCGCTCACCCAAATAGCTACATTGAATGCTTCATTAATCAACACTTGGTCGATTTAATTTCTGCAACCATACCCTGGAATATGCTGCCTATAATGTGTTCGAAAGGAGGCGGGTGTTGCAAAACTATCAATGCCGTTGGTACACTTTAGCTAATGTTTCGATTTCAGGAAGTTAATTCACGTATCGGATAGGACAGGTCGTAACAGGCGATCAATTTAGTAAAGCAAACACTATTAAACGGGGCCGGTTTACCAAACTGCGAGTTTACTGCGGATTTGCATAATACTGGGCCGATAGCCTCTCGATTCACTTTAGGCCGATGTGGTGCGGACACACTGTAATGTATTATAACAGGTTCGTTTATGATTTCGAAACAAATTTATGTTGCCGAACACCTTGCTGTAAAGATTAGTACACAAGCCAAATTATTGCCAGTTACCACAACCTATTTGTTTCAAGATTTTTCAGCTAATGATCATCATCTGTTACAATAAAAAGGACTAGTTAATTGATACGTTTTGATGCTTGCGCCGAGCATACTGAAATGGTCACGGATGCGCAAATGTTTAGCAGTATGTAGCACATTAAAATAATGAATACCCGAAAAGTTATTAACAATATAATTATGGTTAATTGAGCACATAGTGTGAAACCACCTGTCCCTATGAAATCACAATAACCCATCATGCACAAACGCTCTACAGTATTTTTATTCAAAGCATAATTATTACAAATTATTAATCGCTAGATTGTTAGTATATAGTCAACTATCTTGAAGATACGTATCATGATGCATCAAGACTAATGATACCCTTATTTAAATTATATCGTTATATACCTACTAGCTGTGCCTGCGACTTCGTTCGCGTGGATGACGAAACTTATCAATGAGTTTTTAACCGCAAAATTAAGTTTGTTTTTTATTGTTTATACTTTTCCGGGATAAAAACTACCCAGTGTGGTGCCCAGGATAATAAAGAATAATTATACCACGTTTCATCGTAATCGAACCGGTAGTTTTTGCGTGATACCTGAACAAACAGACAGACAAAAATTTTGTTAATCACGGTTTAGTAACAACCCCCGCCATTATTTTTTTTGATATTTTCAATGTACAGAATTTTCACTTTTACAGATTTATTATAAGTATAGATGATACCACTAAAACCGATTATGGTTTGTCTACTTAATCGAATTAGGTGCAACAAAAACTTCAATCTATCGTACAGTTTGGTAAATAATGCGATCACTTTTGATGTATGAGTAGATTACCGTCTAATCATATTTAAATGATCAAGAAGCATGTCTATAGAACTCAAAGCTCTTCTAAATGTGAACAGTTTGATGCTACGAACATGAGTTTTATGTGTTACTAAAATATCTATGGAATTAGTCCTGAAATAAACCGAATTCACATCAATTCAATTTAGTAGGTTATTACTTGCATGGCAAAGAAAGTGTAAACACCATTATTATATGAACAAATTAAAATTAAAACTCCACTACTTTATCCTTAAGTTTACCCAGCCTCGGCTAACAAAACTATTTAATCAATTTTGTAGGTAATAGTTAGTTTTATTACCTGCGTTACGTTATTGTGCAGGTTTGCATTCTTATGTAACATTATTAACGTATATTTTCTTTGTTTCAGGGAGCAATACATCTTTAACGTTTTTGAGGTAATAGTGAGCACATTAGAGACAAAACTGCAAAGGATAGAAAATCTTGACAAAGCAGTGGAACATCTTATGCGGAGAGTAGAAGCACTCGACTCAAGAGTAAACGACAATATACACAAAACCGATGCCATCATATCGAAACTTGGGAACCTTGACCTAAAACTGTTTAGTCGCATAGTCCAAGATGATCAGGAAAGCGTTACTGAAAATAACGCTAAAAAACAAGCTGAGAAAAATAGAATAAGCGACGCACAGTTGCTTGATCGAAAATTGGAGTCATTAGACCAAAAAGTCTCCAACATCGACACGAAACTAGTAGGCCTTAAAAATCAAATAGATAGTAACTTTTTGCCAGTCGATGACATCAATGCCGAGGCTAGTGAAAAGAAACCTATCAATTTAAATGTAATAGAAATTGCAAAAGGTTTGAACACGGAGGTTGTCAATGAAATCACTAAAGAAGTAGACCAACTGAGGAATTCCGTGTCAACCGTAGATCGAAAACTACAATTTCATATAAATCTGGTTTCTGAAAATTTAGGCAAGGTGCTCTATATGATGGCCGATGTCCATGCGGCTATAGTGGAACCAGAAGATGCTTCGATCAATGTCAATAGTCTGTTTAAAAATCGTACAGCGACCAGCACGCAAGCGCCCGTTACTAAAAGTAGCAAAATCGATAACTTGGTGAATAAGATTATACCAATGATGAGTGTTTCTGAGAAGATGGATGAGGTTTGGGATGTAGTTGTTGGTACTAAGAGTTCCGTCGATGACTTGGTTCCCAAGTCAGACGAGTTACTGACCCAGACACAGCGTCAGGAACGTGCTATAGGACAGATCCATAACGATTTACGACTAAAGACGAATCTTATTATCGAAAACTTGGACATGGTGGAGAAAAGATTGAAGAAGCAGGAGGACGACGTGGCCACTCTGGCGCAAAGGCCAGTGCCTGCCGAGTTACTGCTGGACCCGACCATCGACCGTCTGGTGGAGTACGCACCTAACAGGTACCGCGTCGACGAGCCTTCCACGGACCCCACCACTAGTACGGTAGCCGCCACTACGATGCCGCCGTCTTCCACCTTCAACAACAGGTGAAATCTTACAATTTTTATATGCCTTTGCAAATGATGTTCTATTTATTTATTTCTATTATCTAAGCGAAATGATTTGCGAGCGTTAGCGAATGTGTGTGTTGCTTGTGAAACCTCCACTGCGATATTGTATTGGTACCAGGGTTGTAGGGGTGTACGGTAACTAATCTGAGTGGTCGCACGCAGCCCAAGCACGTCGACGGCGAGCTCGACAGCCAGCGCGGGCGCCACGGTGACGGTGACGCCGGCCGGCAGCGGCAGCACCAGCCCGCGCCCCGCCAGCCGCAAGGGCGGCATCATCTTCCCTAGCGTCAAGAACAAGCCCATCATCGGGAATAACACTTTCGCTTCGGAAATCGTCGCTAACTATAAAGACGTGAAAGTGAGTCAAAGTTATATAAACAATATTATTACTCATTATAACACACCTATCGTTGTCGCTGAACAAATCTTAAAGGTGCAATTAATAAAATGTGCTAACCAAGCGAGTGATATAACTTATGAGTAGAATGGCGTGTCTTCGTCCCGCAGCCATTAATCATCATCGAAGATATCTTTAGAAATACCACTTTGACAAATTTTTCTTAGGTCGTGATTAATGGTGAAATAATTTTGCTTTTAGTTGTTTATACATAGAAGCTTGACAATAATGAAATTAACATTTTCTAATGACGGCAAGCACAATGATAAAACCTTGTTAATTACGTAAAATATCAATAGCACATTTACTTGCAGCATTTCCTTGAGAACAAAATTCGTTTCCGGTAGATTTTGGTAATTGACAACTATGTTAAGGCATGTAGAATATGTAATTAGATTACATGCCGGCGACATATGCAAAACAGAACTAGATCACTAGGTAGGTTGTAACTGTAGCAATACATCTTAGTTAAATTGGTTCTTGTCTAGATGTAGGTTACGTGAAATAGAGGAGATTGCATCGGCGGGCCCTACGGACTGGTGCAGTGTGGGTCGAGGCAGGACTCGGATATGTTGCAGTACTGTTCAGCCTGCTGTCGGAATTTTAATCAGCGCCTGTCGGTCTAGTTGTGCACTGCCTATCCAACTCACAGCCATTTATGTCCCCTCGTTTAGCAATAAGGAACTCAAAATACTGCGCAATAAATATATGCTCTGGTATGCCGCCAACAGAATATATAGTAATTGGATATTTGGACTAAACTTATACAGTAGATCAGATACTAAATAAATTTAATAAACAATTTTAACATCCGTTGTACTGGTTATATACCTACTAAATAAGATGGGAATATTTAATGAAGGAAATATCAAATGATAAAAAATCTCAACGTCAACCGTTACAACAAATTGTAGATACTTAATGTAGCTACTTATCTAGCTAGACACTTTATTTTAGGTTGATATAGTTCAAACAACTAGTTAAAAATCGGCTTTATTACCTACTAAATCCTGGGGTTAGACTCGCTTATGCACCTCTAAGTGGATCGTGTAGTTTTTTGGGAATAGTTCAGCACAAGTTAGAAGAAAGCATACAAAAAAAAAACGAAAAATAACAGAAAGCCTACTCCATGCATTCTGTGTATAAGCCTTGTAAAACCGAAGCTTTGCAATACGCGTAAACCGATAAGCTCAGCAGACACCGCGACATTTCCGTGCAAGGAAAGTTGCGTGGCTCTCATTACGTAAATCTGGTTCGGCATCACATTCGTACGGCCACGCCGCGCTTTCCGCGCCTTTGTGCGCGCCCGCGCAAAAACCGGCCGTTCCCACCATGCGACAATTACCAATGATTACAAGTGTTTATTGTTCTTAGCGTACGAGAACTGGCGGTTATGTAGAGTTCCATGATGCAACGGTTTATATCATGTTTACCTATCGCGTATGACTCGCACCTGGGTAAAAAATGTCGCTCCAAATACTTACGTTATGTTACGAACGCAATCGAATACATACGAACATTGTGCTTACTGTTTGTTCGCAACAATTTCTAAATAGTTCGCGTTTCTTACTAAAACTTAACATTTGAAGTATGTTATATTGTTATATATTTTTTCGGTCACATTATTGTACGTTATTTAATGAATCATTAAAATCAACCGGAAAAGGCGTGTTTAGGTAGTAAAAATGTGTGCGAAAAATACTGTAACAAATAATGTAATGTAATGCACTGTAATTAATAAATATCCGATAAATTGAATCTACATGAAACAGCACTTATTATAACTGTAGCATGTTGTCGAGATTTCACAACTTACCAAACTTAAGGTGAGTAATTAATTTGGCGAGTTAACTTCCTGCACAGTATTGAACGCCCACGTACCAGACGTACAGTGTCGCAATTTCAATATATTTGCCGACACTATTTAGTAGAGCAGGTGCCGAATGGAAACTGTTGCGTATTTAACTTTGCCTACAGATCCTTTCTAACATCATTTAAATATTTTATCGTTGGTTTCCTTTACAGGATAGCCAATTATATGGGCCCTGTTATTCCAAAAACATAATAAACCAAAGTTAGTAGTTGAAATTACGATTGTTCTAACTGAAGAGTGAAGTTACTCAAGCATTTGAACTAAATAAAAATAATTCTAATACATTTACAGATAAAACTTAGCAATCCTGTGCCACAATGACACCTCGGAATGTACCTAGTCAGAAGATTGACAGATCGTGACTGTCTTGTCAGCTCGAAATGATGAAAATAAACCTCCTACTTTCGTTTTCCCTGAGGGCCGCAGCTGTCCGACGACCTAACGTTATGTATTAGGTACGCTTATGCAAATCAAAACAATAATCTTTAAATCGCCGACTATCGTGGACATAATTTGTTAACAATCGTTTTGTAACCACAGGTTTCACCGTAAACTAGGAACACTCGCTTCCTTACTGTATAGCGCATAGTGATCTACTGTAATTTTATATATTTACGGCTATGGATAAGATAGTTCCGCATTAAGAACATTGATTATTCCGTAACGTTATTTTATTTTTTTCTTTATAAACGTACTTAAAGCTTACAAGCTTAAATAATATGGTAGTAGTACTAACAGTAATACCTAGACATATAAGTATTTTTGTACTGGCTAGAACCTAGAGCTTTAGAGATTAGTTTCGGGTTGACCTTTACCGAAGCGAATCCCTTGCACTTTCCCACGAGCGGTCAGGATCAGGTACCCAGGGCTCGTTGCTTCATTGCCTTCCTTACGCAATAGGTATAAGGTAACGTTCATATGTAGGCAGTAGAAGGAAAGCGAGTCGTCTCTACAAATATGTATTGCGCAATACAGTTCACTCTAAGAATAATTATTACTTATCTCTATTTAAACAAAGCGTCACCGACCGGTAATGCAGACGTTTAGGCAGCTAATATCTTGACGCATTGTTGTATGCGGTATAGAGATATTAATGAACCGTCAGACTCACAGTAAATGCCGACGTAATTGGCAGATCGCGTGAATGACTTGTTAAGATTTCCAAAAATGAACGTTTTGTTTCCATTAGTAACAATTGCGATTACTAATTGCCAAGAAAACTTGCATAATTGTTTGAGTCTGTTGTTTATTATTGCTTGGCGAAAAATCGGTCTGCTTTGGTTCTACCATCACATATTCGCATAAAAAGGATTATACCAACAGTTTATTGTTATCTCTTATAATTAATGTTAATAGAATCTAATTTCTTGAGACCCGTAAAATGTGTAGAGCATTGAAAATTTGAAACACTGTTTACCAAGAGTTAGTAAATAAAAACTGTATTGACACATCGAAGTACGTGACTGCACCGTGTACGTTACCGTGGATGTATTATGTCGAGAAAGCCAACTTGTTTCGCGACAGGCACGAACTTCTATTGCTCGTTATTATTAAGTTTTTTGTCGGACCTTTTGTAGTTCTACAACAAGTATGTTAACATCCATGGAGAAACCGAACAATGTTCTGATAAACCCAGGCTCCTATTCGTTTAAATTGAGTAGGCATTATGAAAACACCAAAGTTCAAATAAAGGTATTTTGACATTTGAACAAATGGCAATTATGTCGAGAAAGTTTCAAAGAGGCCGGTAATCAATCTACCTGCAGAACCAAAAGGGAAAGAAAGTTATTAATATTGCGTAACTATATGCGTCGACATTAAAATTGCTAGCATTGTTTGAGCTCTAAAGGTTTTATACGCGCCTCGCAGGCCGCGGCCATTGAAGTGCTTATTCTCTTTATGCATATTAAGAAGTATGAATTATCATTCTGAACGCACTGCGAATATAATATGATGCCTATGCGAAAGGAATGGTTTAAGGCGTTGCACATTTACACAGTTATTTATAAAGGCACTCGGCGCGCTATGATCAGTTCCGTAATTTAAAGATAACAATTTTAATTAATGCGTGCTTTGTAGATAGGATACCTATAGGTAATATTAACTTAATGCAATAGGACGAAGTATGCCATGCTCGTAAAATTATAATTTGTTTAGTTAGTACGTTTATGCACATTACTAGACCAATTTTAATCAAGTACCTACTTGTTATGTTCAGACCTCCCTCGAATGATGGTGTAGGTACCTAAACATAGAGTACCTAAGTATATAATGTGTTTAATTATTTCAGGGCTTCTCGTGTGTGGATCTAATGAACGGGGGAATGCGCGAGTCCGGTGTTTACTACTTGCAAATCAGAGGCACCACGTACTGGTTCCTCAAAGTGTTCTGCGAGCAAAACGTTGCTGATGGCGGATGGACTGTAAGTACACAAATCATAGTTACATGCATACACTATAGGTATCTTTAAAGCGTCTTCACATCTACCTAACTACATTATCATCAGAACGTGGATCGAACCCGCTGAACCAAGGCACGCCGCATCACGCAAAGATACCTAGTTGGTTGGTGACCACTGGACTATTCGTATGTCAAACTTTACAAAAAAAACCACTTGTAGGTAATATATACGTCTAGGAATAAAAAATGTTTACTTGCCGAAACTTACTTGCATTATTACAGGGAATTGCATAAAATATTATCTAAGTTACGACAAATATCGATGTATAAACGTCGTAATATCTCTGAACTATGAATTATTTAAGAGAAACGGTAATTTCGTAGACATTATGGTTGCCTACCTACCTATTGTTATGCCAAAAATAGGATCACTTGCACAAATCGCTCTGCGGTTTCTTTTGTTATTGGCTCAACAGCTTTTCAGAGATTTTGACACCAATTCGTAGATACCTAGTTATTGTAAAGTTGGAATTATAGGACAAAACGCTAGATACATAAAATGGAAAAACCTGAAGATAATATTTCCCTTACACTGTGAGAAAAAAACTGGTCATTTTATTATGATAGCTGTAGGAATTAGGTGGGTGTCAATATATACCCAACGCCAAAATATCCTAACCTATGTTAACAAGTGCATCTGTGTATCGACTATCGGTTAACCAAAGGGGTGACCCGATTATGAAAAGGTACCTATTTAGTTTCTTAACGTCTCGATCGCGATTTTTTTCAGCTATAGATCAAAAGAAACCGATTAGCCATCTATAAATTATCAGCTCTTTTTCAATATCTTAATATATATAAATCTCGTGTCACAATGTTTGTCCTCAATGGACTCCTAAACCACTTAACCGATTATAATAAAATTCGCACACCATGTGCAGTTCGATCCAACTTGAGAGATAGGATAGTTTAAATCTCAAATTATAGTCGCAATTTTAAGAAATTGACGCGTACGAAGTCGCGGGAATCAGCTAGTAAGTATATATTTTTCTATTTATTTATCTATTATTGCGAAAGAGGGGAATTCAATAGTTCTATTATAAGTAAGTCAATTACACACACGTTCTATTTATATAATTTAATAATGTGATAGGTATGGCCATAAGTAGATAGGTAGTACTGTGAAAAATATAATAAACCGCAAATATCACTTTCAATTATCAATATATTTATTCAATGACGAAAAGGTACTATTCATGGCTTTATCGAACAGTTCAATTACAAAGATCACAAGAGCAGTACCGCTTTGGTCCACTAATGAACATGTGCCATAGACAGCCACAATTACTGGTTATGAAGAAATGTTGCCGCAACAACGGACCGGCCGAGATCAACATTCTGCAATCACAAATCTGTTTATTTGTGATCGTACTTGTACGAGCTCGGGTTATTAAACCGTGCCTCTTATATTACTTACGACCAGTAAAAATATATGGTCGAAGAACAGCTTTTAAATGACGCCGACAAGGGTCAAATTGTTGGTCAATATTTATTTCCAGTGTAGGTTTGCTTTCTTGTTAATTAAGGCCTATATTTATTGTTTTTTTTTTTTCAATGTAAAACACATTTTTTTAGTTACACTCAAGAACGAGTGGACCATTTTCTTGATCTTTGATTTGTCCGATTCGTCTTCGCCTTTCCGCGAAACGGGGATTAGTTACACAGGCGGATTAAATCGCGAGGCAAAGCTAGTTGTTCATAAAACTAATCTCATTTTTCAGTTTCATGTCGTTAAAACTTGATAAGTATAGTTTTTGAGTAGGTACGTGCCGAAGACATTTTTAATCTAAGCTTCTGCTCATGTGTTTATTTACGGATATCTACACTAATAATATTATAAAGAGGAAAGATTTGATTGCTTTTTGTTTGTTTGCATTGAATAGGCTCCGAAACTACTTGACCGATTTGAAAAATTATTTCACTGTTAGGAAGTTACACTGGTCCGGTGAACATAGGCTATATTTAATTTTCAAAAAAGTTAGGGTTCCATACTAAAACTCCAATAATAAAACTTTCTTACATCGCATGCGCTGCTAAAAGTATTGATGAAAGAACAAAAAAAATGTACTACGACTTTGTAGAACATATCTATTATCATTATCTACAAAAAATGTCGCGACAGCATAATTATGTCTAACTGTTATAGTTAGGGGTCACAATACGTATATAATAATAAAAAAAATATTATTGAAAGGACGCCCCTAGAAAAACTCTTTATTTGTTACTTGGTATTAAACTTATCAAAATAAATTACTTCATAGTCAAGACTGCTTCAATAACTTTATGTAACTTTTTGAATTATTGACTTTGGACATTCCCTTCGAAAGATATTATCACGAGTTAAAAATGTAAATATTAGAAAATAGTCGCTAACTGGAGTATCTATACTAATATTGTAAAGAGCGTAATTAAATAGTATTCATAACACAGAAACTTTAAATCCTAACTTTATAATAATGTACTTTTTTTAGTACCCCGAGAAAGGTGTCGGTGTGTGTATGCGTAAAATTAATATTTTTGAAATATTTGTTAAATACCCGTGCGAAGCCGGGACGCTAATTAAAAATAAAACAACAAAGCACATTAAGATTTCTTTATTTTAGAGAACCCTAGGTACACATAACTAACAATATAATTAAATAGTATGATAAGAAAGGTACGTACAGTTGATCTAATTAAAAACAATTTATTCTTTCCAAAATACCTCTCACTTTCGTTCTTAGAGCCATACTTAAATATCCAGAAACTACGTACCTAGATGCATTTTAATTCATGATTTTCAGTTTTCAAAACGTTGTTCCTTAGGTTCCGTAGGTACGGCAATTATGCAATCTTTTTTTACCAGTTCCCTATTAATACTGCCTACTTACAATATTATGTTAAGCGGTAACAATAAGTTAAATATGAAGGAGAAAAAGCAGGATAATAACCATGAAATCTAATGCTTCTTAATACTGTCGTCGTAGGTGTATGCATATTGCGCTATTTAAAAAAAATATGCTATTAATCTTACCATATAGTTACTAAAGTAAGACTAATTTGTGATAACACCTATGTTTTTTGTTCATACATAAATGGTTTTACATAATTATTTCTATAAATGCATCATCATTAATACTACTTACACTAGACATTATATTAATATGACAATGTTCACAATCAAAATATTATTAAATAGTGATGATTCTGTACAACGCAAACTAAACTAATTTAGGCCGAGTCGGTAACTTTTTACTTGTGTTATCTGCATATTAGTAAAATATACTATATTTTAGTTCTCGTTTAGTTAGAGATCCACAGAATCAACATCACTATCTAAAAAGTATAAAAAGTCATGTAATAATCAAACTTTTCTAGGTGATTCACCGTCGCGACGACTACGGAGTTCCTGCTGAGAACTTCAACCGAGACTGGAACGACTATAAGAACGGTTTCGGCGACCCCAGCAAGGAGTTCTGGCTCGGCAACGAGAACATATACATGCTGACCAACAACGACGACTACATGCTGAGGGTTGAACTCGAGGACTTCGACGGTAACAAGAGGTACGTCCATTTTGGAAATTAGCCCAATGCAGTTACCTAAGTAAAAGTATCAATATCAAAAAATATCTCATAAAAAAAAACTAAATAATATATTCAGAAATCCAACAAAGTAATTTCCAGATTAATGGAAAGTAAAACTAACCTCTATTGAAAATAATAATCAATCCAAAACGATAGATGACAAATCATTATAATAGATGTTTTTTTTTGTCATTTAGTCCAAATTGCTTAACTAACGATGGTCAGAAAAATAACAAATAAATCATTTGTATGGCGAAAAAATACGCGTATCTAAAATGAGCGGAAAGTGTGTCCAATATCGAACACAGACGATGACTCATTAATGGGCTCCCATCAACTCCTGCGCTCGTAGGTTGTGGCGTAGGTGAAATACTTTATTGACTTCTTTGATTCTCACATTACAAGCCATTGTCAATAGTGTGACATTTATAGATTAACCTTAATCAGATGTAGTAACAAATCGTTTAAATTAAGGACAATTGCGAGCGAAATGTCTTACAACTTTCCATGGAACAATTTCGATTCAGCAGTGATCTAAATTCGACTGTTTATGCTCATTAATATTGAGCCTGTTAAAGGCGCCAGAGGCAAAGGAAGAGGACTGATTCAAAAATATCTAATCGAGAATATAAAGTCAGCGCGACCAATTTGCACGGTAACTAAAAACAACCACTGTGTAAAATACTTGGTTTAAGTCACTGAGACCTTAAGACTTTATTGGAAGAACTTGAAAGATCGTGGAGGGAAAGGATTACATTGAGAAATTCATACTTTCAAAGAAATAGCGCGTTTAGTTTTGTGACATTGTGGTTTAAAAGATGGCGGTATAAAAGAAACAATGCATATTGTTTGATTGGCCTGGTGTTAAAAATATCGGCAAATAAAACCAGACTTAAACTTGTTGTAACATAGGTATGCACAGTATTCGCACTTCAAGATATACTCGGAAGCGGAATACTACAAGCTGGAAATTGAAGGGTACGAAGGAAATGCTGGAGACTCTCTCAACGATCCCTGGTACGGGTCCAACAACAGCCCGTTTTCTACATACAACAGGTAAGTCGACATTATTTTAACTCTACATTGCAAAATATATATTATTATGTTTTATTATCCAAGGGATAGATATTTTATTGACCATCTAGATGTCGAAAAATGCTATAGATACACAAACTATTATTAGTGAATTCTAATATCTCTATTAAACGCGACAGACATGAATGATATCTACATGATAATACTTCATTAAACTTACTAAATATTTAGTGATTAGAAGCTACGAACACAATTTTTCGTAGATTTTTTATTTAAGTACCAAACCAATTTTGCATTACAAGTACCTACTGCAATATTAACTTAAGTATTATTTCACCATACAATTTTCACAAAGTTCTTAAGACAAATCGAATAATTGTTTACACTACACTTGTCAAACAGTAACTTGTGGTAAACATTTTTTTAATCTTAATACTAAATATATCGTATAATTATATTCTCTAATGTATTATTTACATACTACATTTTTTTGCACATCTCTCGCCGTTTAATTTAACCCCCTGTCCCAATTAATTTACAAATGTAAATACTTTAAACCACACTACTCAAATACTGGGATATCATTAGGTATCATTAAGATAATTGTATGTACACGAATCCTCAAATCTATTGTAACCTAACCAGAGCAATACATTTTGGCCTGTATTGCTACGGTACCTATATTATACAAATACGACAGTTGCTGAGTTACAGAAATAAGATTTAGTTATCTTACTTTCTCTATAATAACTAGGTATACTACTAGGTAGGGTTAGTTGGCAATGGCCGTCCAAATTTTTAGAGCAGGTTCAAATCAATAAAAGTTTATAATATTTCGTTCCTGTTGACTACGAAAATTTAAACGCATGGATATAAATTTTAAATTTTGGCTGGTCATTAAAAACTAGCCCTGCATACTTAAAATCCCTTAGATTCCAAAAAAAAACTATGATAACCACCAAATTGCTGAAACTACCACGATCACCTCACCTTTCGTACAAAAATACCGTCTCGTAATCGGTCCGTGCATTTAGGAACAAGTATGCCACACACAGTTACACAGACAGACAAGTCAAACTTATATCAAGCCTCTTTTTGCTTCGGGGTTAATAAACTTACAAATCTTGGTGGTGCCACATTACTCAAAAAAGACCCTTATTAGAATATTATTTCAGAACTTTCAAATCTTTTATACATAATACATTTGCAGTGTACCGGAGTCATCAGAGTTAGTTTTTAACTTACTTTTTCTACTATAAATATACATTGTAGCATGGCGCTTTACACCAAACTAAGTAGTTTGGTGTAAATGCCATGCTATAAGTATGCAGTAGCTTTATTTCTGAAATAACCTAGTATTACTGACTAATATACTCTCAAATCTATTATTTACATTCTACATTTTCGGTTCTGACTGGGTTAGCCCTTAACTTACTTTTTCTACTATTTTACCTTAACGTAGTATTACTACCAATCTGAAATCTATTATTTACATTTTACATTTTCGGCGTTATCTGTGTTAGTCCTTAACCTATTTATATTATAGATTTACATTGGCCTCGATTCTATTAAACTCACACCAAACTTATTTTAGACCATCGGTATCTTTTTACTTGTACAAAATTATTAAAGGACAAACGAAAATTAGAGCTGTCAAGTTTAGTTCCGACTACTTCCGACTAATATTCTCATAAAAATTTTGCGACACAAAAACCGGTGCATTAAAAACTCTGTGATGTTAAAGTCGAAAACTAGTTTGAGGCTAAGAACTCACGGAGCGATTTTCACCCGCGACCGCCGCGGTGGCGGAACTGCGGTTTTATTTCAAAACTCACGAGACCGGCTATTTGCGCGGTAACGCAGCCGTCGCGGTTGCGATCATCGCCCGCAGAGGTGGCGGGCGATGATCGCAAGACGCAAGACGGGCAGTTAACGATCAGCCAATCGACCGCAGAGCGCGCGGGCGCTACCCGCCGAGGCTGCGGGTGACCGCGGCCCGCGCGATTCTACTAGTTGCCCGCCGTTGCTGCGGGACCCGCAAACAAACGCGCAGACTGCGGGCGTAAAACGCGTCGTGAAATGTGCTTTAATTTTTTACATGTATATCTGCACTCTACAGAAGCTGCGGGCCCGCAACCGCGGCGGTCGCGGGTGAAAATCGCTCCGTGAGTTCTTAGCGTGACACGTCTAAGTTAGTTGTTTGCCATCCTTTTCTCACGCTGTATATTAGTAATAGATAGCGATGAACTAATTTTAATTTAGTTTGTGTTTAAGGGAATCTGGGCCATTATCGTTAGTATTACCGACTATCTATCAATCAATTTCAGATCTATTAATTACATTCTACATTTGCGGTGTTATCTGTGTTAGTCCTTAACTTACTTTTCTATTATAAATTTACAAAGGTAGTTTGGTTGCTACCACACTACTCAAATAGTAGCAAAAGTACGACCAGCAGAAATGTATAGGATCTGTCCTATCGAGCACTAAGTTTATGCGATTATGTCGTTCAAAAGGATTTTTTGAGCCTAATACTTTTGTTTTATGGAGGCAAGTGTTAAATCGTTGTTAACTTAATTTTAAATTGGCCATAATCCTATATGGCCAATTTAATAAAAAGATTCTAACAAACGACCAAAAGACCATCGCCCATCGGTATCTTATTCACTTGTATGTTCATAATTAGAAAATGACTGACAAACATTAGTGCTGTCATATTTAGTTTAGAATAAAATTCCTATATTAATTGGCCGACATGCAACAAGGAATGCTCTAAAAAAACCGTGATTTTATAGACGAAAAACCAGTTTGACGCACTAAGTTAGTTGTTGTATGGTGTTAAGAAAACCCTGTCCGACCCGAAAGTGTGATATAGAGCTTATAATCACATGCCCAAATAACATATTAAACTTGGAATATTTATGATAGTATCAATAACAATGAACTTTAAAATAACGATTTTTTTTGACACGAAATTCCCTAAATTTGAGATTAAAACAATAATTACAACACCATTTTCGTCGGTATTATTTGGCGGCCTTTTGTTTGATCATTTGGCAGCACCTGTGACTCTCACTCTCGCCTTTTGAGATTTTTTTTTTAGGTTTTTTTTTTCTATTTTCCAATTTCTTTACATTAATGATATCAGGTATCGATACCTAACAATACCTTAAGGGATCGAACAGGGTTTTCTTAACACCCTTTATATTTCTGTCCATTTTTCACACTGTATGTTAGTAAAAGATAGCGATGTCTAATTTTAATTAAGTTTGCGAATAAGACAATCAGCGCCTTTATCTTAATTTATCACTTAATCTTAGTATTACTAACAAGAACTCTCAATTCCATTATTTACATACTACATTTTCGGTGTTATCTGGGTTAGTCATTAACTTACTTATTCTACTATAAATTTACATTATTGTAGTATTACTGACTAATACTCTATCTATTATTTACATTCTACATATTCGGAGTTATCTGTGTTAGTCTTTAACTTACTTATTCTACTATAAATATACATTATTGTAGTATTACTGACTAATACTCTATCTATTATTTACATTCTACATTTTCGGTTCTGCCGTTTAATTAAACCCCCTGTCCCAATTAATTTACAAATGTAAATACTTTAAACCACACTACTCAAATACTAGGATATCATTAGGTATCATTAAGATAATTGTATGTACACGAATCCTCAAATCTATTGTAACCTAACCATAGCAATACATTTTGGCATGTATTGCTACGGTACCTATATTATACAAATACGACAGTTGCTGAGTTACAGAAATAAGATTTATTTATCTTACTTTCTCTATAATAACTAGATATACTACTAGGTAGGGTTAGTGGGCAATGGCCGTCTAAATTTTTAGAGCAGGTTCAAATCAATAAAAGTTTAGATCTGATGAAAAAAAAAACACTTCATAATATTTCGTTCCTGTTGACTACGAAAATTTAAACGCATGGATATTAATTTTAAATTTTGGCTGATCATTAAAAACTAACCCTGCATACTTAAAATCTTAAAATCCCTTAGGTTCCAAAAATAAACTATGATAACCACCAAATTGCTGAAACTACCACGATCACCTCACCTTTCGTACAAAAATACCGTCTCGTAATCGGTCCGTGCATTTAGGAACAAGTATGCCACACACAGTTACACAGACAGACAAGTCAAACTTATATCAAGCCTCTTTTTGCTTCGGGGTTAATAAACTTACAAATCTTGGTGGTGCCACATTACTTAAAAAGGACCCTTATTAGAATATTATTTCAGAACTCAAATCTTTTATACTACATTTGCAGTGTACCGGAGTCATCAGAGTTAGTTTTTAACTTACTTTTTCTACTATAATTATACATTGTAGCATGGCGCTTTACACCAAACTACTTATGTAGTAGCTTTATTTCTGAAATAACCTGGTATTACTGACTAATATACTCTCAATTCTATTATTTACATTCTACATTTTCGGTGCAATCTGTGTTAGTCCTTAACTTACTTATTCTACTATAAATTTACATTATTGTAGTATTACTGACTAATACTCTATCTATTATTTACATTCTACATTTTCGGTTCTGCCGTTTAATTAAACCCCCTGTCCCAATTAATTTACAAATGTAAATACTTTAAACCACACTACTCAAATACTGGGATATCATTAGGTATCATTAAGATAATTGTAAGTACACGAATCCTCAAATCTATTATTACCTAACCAGAGCAATACATTTTGGCATGTATTGCTACGGTACCTATATTATACAAATACGACATTTGCTGAGTTACAGAAATAAGATTGATTTATCTTACTTTCTCTAAAATAACTAGATATACTACTAGGTAGGGTTAGTTGGCAATGGCCGTCCAAATTTTTAGAGCAGGTTCAAATCAATAAAAGTTTAGATCTGATGAAAAAAAAAACACTTCATAATATTTCGTTCCTGTTGCATGGATATTAATTTTAAATATTGGCTGGTCATTAAAAACTAACCCTGCATACTTAAAAACCCTTCTTAGATTAAAAAAAAAACTATGATAACCACCAAATTGCTGAAACTACCACGATCACCTCACCGTTCGTACAAAAATACCGTCTCGTAATCGGTCCGTGCATTTAGGATCAAGTATGCCACACACAGTTACACAGCCAGACAAGTCAAACTTATATCAAGCCACTTTTTGCTTCGGGGTTAATAAACTTACAAATCTTGGTGGTGCCACATTACTCTTTTTGAGTAATGTGGCACCACCAAGATTTGTAAGTTTATTAACCCCGAAGCAAAAAGTGGCTTGATATAAGTTTGAAGGACCCTTATTAGAATATTATTTCAGAACTTTTAAATCTTTTATACATACTACATTTGCAGTGTACTGGAGTCATCAGAGTTAGTTTTTAACTTAATTTTTCTACTATAAATATACATTGTAGCATGGCGCTTTACAGCAAACTACTTATGTAGTAGCTTTATTTCTGAAATAACCTGGTATTACTGTCTAATATACTCTCAAATCTATTATTTACATTCTACATTTTCGGTGCTATCTGTGTTAGTCCTTAACTTACTTGTTCTACTATTTTACCTTAACGTAGTATTACTGACTAATCCTCTCAATTCTATTATTTACATTCTACATTTTCGGTGTTATCTGTGTTAGTCCTTAAATTACTTGTTCTACTATTTTACCTTAACGTAGTATTACTGACTAATACTCTCAATTCTATTATTTACATTCTAAATTTTCGGTGCTATCTGTGTTAGTCATTAACTTACTTATCCTACTATAAATTTACATTATTGTAGTATTACTGACTAATACTCTATCTATTATTTACATTCTACATTTTCGGTTCTGCCGTTTAATTAAACCCCCTGTCCCAATTAATTTACAAATGTAAATACTTAAAACCACACTACTCAAATACTAGGATATCATTAAGATAATTGTATGTACACGAATCCTCAAATCTATTATAACCTAACCAGAGCAATACATTTTGGCATGTATTGCTACGGTACCTATATTATACAAATACGACATTTGCTGAGCTACAGAAATAAGATTTATTTATCTTACTTCCTCTATAATAACTAGATATACTACTAGGTAGGGTTAGTGGGCAATGGCCGTCTAAATTTTTAGAGCAGGTTCAAATCAATAAAAGTTTAGATCTGATGAAAAAAAAACACTTCATAATATTTCGTTCCTGTTGACTACGAAAATTTAAACGCATGGATATTAATTTTAAATTTTGGCTGGTCATTAAAAACTAACCCTGCATACTTAAAATCTTAAAATCCTTTTTTTTGGAATCTAATTCCAAAAAAAAACTATGATAACCACCAAGTTAGCCCTTAAATTACTTGTTCTACTATTGTACCTAAACGTAGTATTACTGACTAATACTCTCAATTCTATTATTTACATTCTAAATTTTCGGTGTTATCTGTGTTAGTCCATAACTTACTTATTCTATTATAAATTTATATTATCGTAGTTTTACTGACTAATACTCTTAAATCTATTCTTTACATTTTACATTCGGGGTGTTATCTGTGTTAGTCTTTAACTTAATTTGTCTTTTGCATATTTACAAAGGTTTAGGCCTACCACAAGCAAACTGTAGCTTTACCTACTTCATTAGTTTTATCGTAGTAGGTACCTACTACACAAATTCTCAAACCTATTATGATCAGACTATATTTTACTGCAGTGTGCAGGTTATTTCTTACTTTACTGAATCTTAAAATTAGCACAGGTATTGAACCCATTAGGTTTACCTAACACAACTAAGCAAAGGATAAATGTGCGAAAAACCAATGAAAATTCTGCCAATGTTTTATCACACAAAGTACCCACAACATTTGAATTACAGATGCAATAATGATGTTACGGTTACAGAGACAACGACCGGTCGTCGCTAAACTGCGCGTCTATGCTGAAGGGCGGCTGGTGGTGGAAGTCTTGCGGCCGCGGACTCAACGGACTGTACCTACATGACCCGCAGGACCTCACGGCCAGACAAGGTAACTTATGTTGTATTCAACGCGATGTACTATGAGTTATTTCTCAATTACAAAAATATTATTAGTAATTTCTATACTGTGGCATTAATCTTATTTCAGGAATCGTGTGGTTCCGTTGGCGAGGCTGGGACTACACGCTGAAGCGAGCCACTATGATGATAAAGCCTAAAGGCCTGCTACCCAACACGTGAAGCGGCCCCACGACTCAGCGCCCTCCCAACTTATCCAGCCTCTGTTCAATCATTACCTGGATTCGACTTCACATACTACATGATACGCCTTCTTTCAGGGACGTATTCTAAATTTAAAGAAACCATGTCTGTGATAATCGCAAGCCCATTTCGACGAAGCCAGTAACGTCGTACAAAGGTTAAACCCGAGCATGCTTTCCGAATCCATGTAATGACATCGAACATAGCAGGCAGCTAAGCTCAATATATGTACCTATATCTGTAAATAATGTCTCCTAAATCATCGTTCATGTCACTGTCACCGCATCTTCGCCATCGTACCAGTAAAATGTGTCCCGTTGTAAATAACAGATGCCAGACTATTTCAAAGTGCCACATCACACCCCAAATTCATTAATTTATTACTCATGTAAACTTGATACATAAAAAAAAACTTTCGTTAATTAGGTTTATAATTTAGATTTAGGTAATTTTTGTAATAAGATGTAAATAATAATAATTATACAGCGATCGATAAGATGCAAACAAAATGACAATACCTTAATGTAACATAAGACATATTATGACCGTGTAAATTTATGTGGATAAAAATAAATATTTACTTTAATTTACATTTATAAATGCACTATATACTCTGACATATACATATAATATAATATGCTATAAGGTATATTTCTAATAACAGTTTTGTTTAGTTGCACTTTATTCTATTGTATTTAACCTCTAGCACATACACATCAATTGTACCTGATATATATATAGCAGTAAAGTTCGTTTTATGCCTTGCACAACACATAGTATTTACAACCATTATCTATACGGACACAGTATCTACTTATATTATTAAAACATCAAATGATTTGCACAGCTGATTAAATTGTCGACGTTCGACAGTCACTTGTAAATTGCCGGCTCGTTACTAACACCAGCCAACTTTGTAAATGATATGTCCTCAAACAATGATCAATAATAATCCACACTGTACTTTATGCCTATATTTTAGGATTATTTATGCATCATTGTTTGACATGTAACTGTACACAGTTATAAGTTACATACACGAATATTTTAGTAAATAAATTCACGTATTTTTATAGTACCTGTTTCATTGTCATTATACCTTAATATTAATCACTTCCTAATCATTTTTAATTTGATAAGCCACCACAACGAAGTCACTTCACTAAATATATATTTTTTTAATTAATTATTGATCTTAAACTAAATCACTCCCTAAAGTGTTTTGAGACGCACTTTATCTACTAACAATATTTATTCGGCATCAAAGTCTGGTTCGGGGGGATTAATGTCTAATAAAGAATCGGATTCTACGTCAACATCCATATCCTCTAAGTCAAAGTTATCTGTAATAAACGCAGGTGGAGGAGCTTCTCCTAAAGAGTCTTTATCATCAGAGAGTAGATTGTTGTGAGTCTCGCGTGACTCGAATATGGACCGATCTAACACTTCTTGGGACTCTACCATACCTTGCTCTAGGATTTCCTGGGGTTCTATATTTAACAGTAAGGAGTCTTGGGGGTCTCTATAAATAGCGTCTAAGTCAGCCAGCGAGTATTGCATGTGTTCGGATGCAGGCAACACGCGCGAGGGGCTGGACTGGGAGACACGCCGCGATCCGCGCGCGCGTTCTGCCCGTAGTCCAGCCCGAAGCTCGTGTTATACTTTTTGTCTCTTTGGACCCTTCTTCGACGCGCGCTCCTTGGCCTTCTCCAGCAGAGGCATCAGCTTCTTCTCCTCTGCCAATATCCTCAGCAGCATGATAATGAAGGGCAGGTAGTTGTGTCTCCTGCGGGCCATCTCTTGTTGATATTTCAACATCTTCATGTCTTCGTACTCAATTAACATTCGAAGTCTAGGTACCTCGTTCTCCATGGCATCTGTTTCCATTCCCAGCATTTGATGTTCATTCATAATGTCTTGGAGCTGTCGCTCATAGATCATCTTTCGATCGGACACCAGAGCCATTAGGTTGAAATGGATTTCACCCTCTGTATATCTAGAAATATACCAACAAAATATATTAGTTCATGATTTCCATATATTTAACAGCAGTAACACAATGTGCTAGTTCACTTACATGTTGATGCGCTTCAAAATTATGGGGCGCACCACGTCAAGCCAATCCTGTTCCGCAGAAATAGCGCCGTGATCGATGGGGCCGTTTTGCAGGCCATCCAACTCATACAGCCGACCGTCTATTGGAATGTATCCAACAAAGTGGTATGCTTCGTCAACCTGTCAGAAAAAAATATATATAATAAATGGAATATTACTTCCCTATGTACTGCATTTCTATACTAATAAGTGGATGTCCAAAGAATTAGGTATTTAGTCAGTTTATGAAGCAGAGAAAGTTGTTACCATTGTCAATAAATCCTCCGGAGAGTGTTAGAAGCAGACGTGTGCATTGTTTAAGTCAAATTTACATTGTAGCTGTCTAGTCACTCAAGACTTTCTATCCCCACGCGAAACTTCGTCGGCTCGCGCGCAGCCCCCGCGGGGAAAAGGGAGCGTCCGACATTTTCTTATCTCGTCGCACGCACTCGGAACATAACAACATGAGTGTGCAGAGATCACCGCCTAGGGCTAGATTGATAAGCGGCAGCGAGAGCGGTAGCGGAGCGGCCCCAAACTTATCCGCTCTCGGCGATGAAGACCTGCGTGCTAACATTACTTCAAGAAAGCGAAAGGAGCGTACAGAAGAATGTGATTATAAAAAGGACTACATAGATTTCCGCAGGGAAATGATGGACTTCCTAAACGATTTTGGCAGAACACAAACAGAAAACCTAAACCAAATTAAAGAGCAAATATCGGATCTAAAGAACGAAATTAAAACAGTAAAATCAACGACTGGAAATTTTTCGCAACAGCTCAAACATACAATTACTGAAATAGAAAGCATTTAAGCTAAAACAACGGCCACTGAGGATAAAATCAAAAACATAGAAACCGAATTATACCAAATCAAAAATGAACAGACAAAATTTTCGGCACTAAAGTCGCCCGTCGAGTGTCACGAAAACCTCATCCTAGAACTTAAAGACCGATGCGACCGCGAGAAAAATATCGTAATTGTGGGTATATCTATACTTATAATAAATCTGTAGAAGTGAAAATTCTGTCAATTGAAAATATCAAAAAAATAAATGGCGGGGGTGTTACTAGACCGACACCGAACACAAAAGTGTGAAAAAAAATATATTTTTGTCTGTCTGTTTGTTTGTTCAGGTATCACGCAAAAACTACCGGTTCGATTACGATGAAACTTGGTATAATTATTCTTTATTATCCTGGGCACCACACTGGGTAGTTTTTATCCCGGAAATATATAAACAATAAAAAACAAACTTAATTTTGCGGTTAAAATCTCATTGATAAGTTTCGTCATCCACGCGAACGAAGTCGCAGGCACAGCTAGTCGGAAATAAATGATAAAAACTGGAAATCGAGACAAAATCACGATAATCAGGAAGTGATGAAGTTAATAACAATGCTCGTTAAAGACTGCCCTAAACCGATTAAATCTCAGCGACTAGGAAAATATGTGCAAAACAAGAACCGTCCCATAAAAGTTCACTTTGAAAATTCCGAGACCGCAAAATACCTATTTAAAAATAGATCTAAGCTACCCGAAAATATGCAGATTTTCTCTGATCAGATCCCAAAACAAAAACAATACTTAGAATCGTTGAAGGAAGAGCTAAATAAGCGTACACAAGACGGCGAAAATAACCTCACTATTAAATATGTGAAAGGAACACCTACAATAGTTGTTATAACAAAAAAAACCTGTGAGTACCCCTTTACAAAATGCAAAACCGACCAATATAGTTCTAAGAAACTATGTCACCAAAAAGTAAATAAATATGAGGACATTCTATTGCATCCGTCTTCACTTAGATTTCTTTATGCGAACTTACGCAGCATTCGCACGCCTGGGAAGTTCGACGAAATGAAATGTATTTTAAAAGCCATAAAAATTACTACTCATCTATTGATTTTCACCGAGACGTGGATTAGCTCAGAGTCTGATGCGCAACAATACCGATTACTTAACTATAATCATATCTATAACTATAGACAGAGTTGCAAAGGCGGAGGTGTTTCCATTTATGTGCACAACAGTATTAAATATGACATAACGGACGAACTATGCGATAACGGAAACCACTATTTATGGATATACATATATAAAAAAACTATCACTAAATATCGGAGCGATTTATAAACCGGGGGATACCAACGTAAGCAACTTTTTAGAAATATACTCATCCCAACTAGAGCGACGAAGAAGATCAGTCGTTTTTGGTGACTTCAATATAGATTTACTCAGTTCAAACAGCAATGTATGGAAATACCAACATGGAATCCAAGAAACCGGCTATAGAATAATAAATAAAATCCACAAAACATACACCACACGTGACACCGTGACACGGCTACAACAAACACGATACTAGACCATGTATGTACTAACATAGACAACCATTCTCCCAACGTCTCGATAATTGAATCAAGTCTTTCTGATCATAAGCAGATGTATCTCCAAATAGGAAATTTGCATACTCAAAATAACAAAAAAATCATTATAAAGCACTAGATTATGAAAGTTTGTACAAAAACACACTAGAAGCAAAATACAGCAACGACGACCATGACTACAACCACCTAGAGACATTTATCTCGGAACAGATAGACAAAAACAAAAAAGATAAGATTAAAATTCTAAACCCTCCGCAGAAAGACTGGATTAATCAGACCATTATAAACGCAAATAACTCCCGAAATAGTTTATGGCAACAAACCAAATCAGACCCAGATAACGAAGACTTAGGCCGCGCTCACTTTGGATACGTTTTCGTACGAATTCCATTCGTACGAAAACGTACGAACACGCACGAACATTCCCGACCTTCTGAGTAATATGAAAGCGCTCACACTGCGCGCGAGTTTGTCGTACGTATACGTACGTGCAAGTCCGACGTCCGAAATCAATCCGAACTTGTTGGGATTTTATTACACGTTCGTGCGTTCATCATCAAAATGTATGCGCTAACACCGGTACTCGTGTCTATTTGACGGAGAAAAACGTATTCAGTGTGCGCACTTAATTCGTACGAACAGTGTTCATACGTTTACGTACGATATAATTCGTATCCAAAGTGAGCGCAGCCTTACGGAAAGAGTTCCAGAGAGAAAAACAGAAAGTGAAGATGCTTACAAACAAGCTTAAGAAGAACTATTACCATAATTTGTTTCAAACCTGCAGCAATCAACTAAAAAAATTGTGGGAACTGATTAATAACTTAGGATTAAATAAAATTAAAGACAGCTCTGCTCCTTCCAAACTAATGTCAAACACTGGACTTCTAACAGAAGGTAACTCAATATGTGACTTGTTTAATTATTTTTTCTCATCTATAGGTACTGACTTAGCAAAACAAATACCAGACACATATCACACAAATACAGGCAACATACTAATGTATGATCATAACTTTCTCATGACAAACCACTAAGCGATCTGGGGCCCGAGTCTGCTATTTAAGAGTTGCTTGAATCGTCTGAGTGGGTGGCGTCAGTAGGTCAATTTTACGATAATTGGCATTCTACTAACTGTCAAAACGTCAAAATAGGTCATTGGGTGATGCCATAGTAGGTTTGTCAGTGGCCGATTGTTGTTGGCTAATCTGAATACGACAATTAGGCACATAGTGGGATGACACTATCGTCCCACTATGAGCGCACTGACACGGAGTGTAAATAGCAGACTCGGGCCCCTGATGCCGTGCACCAAAAGGATATAATTAGAATCATTGACGGCCTCGATAGTAACACCAGCACTGGTTTGGATGGTATAAGTACCAAGGCAATAAAATGTTTAAAAAATATAATCGCTGAGCCACTAACTAAATTTATAAATGCCTGTTTACTTAATGGTACATTCCCAGATACCCTCAAGGTGGCTAAGGTCAATCCTATTTACAAATCTGGAAATAGAACTGACCTGAGCAACTACAGACCCGTGTCAGTGCTACCTGTAATGTCCAAAATATTTGAACGCGCTTTATACAGTCGCCTAAATAACTATTTGACACGTAAAAAAATCCTAATAGACGAACAGTATGGCTTCCGCACTAAATCAAGCACTCTTTCGGCTGCAACGGATCTAATAACCAAAATTAAAACCTGTATAGATCGAGGGAGCTATGCCCTGGGCGTATTTATTGATTTAAAAAAAGCGTTCGATACTGTGAGTCATCAAAAACTGCTACAGAAGCTAGATAACACATAGGTGTTACAGGTATAGCACATAAAATGTTCAAATCATGTTTGGAGAACAGGCGTCAGGTTGTCAAAATAGGAGATACGCACACTAGCTCGGTTCAAAATATCTCATGCGGCTGCCCGCAAGGTTCAATACCTGAGTATTGAACGTTACGTACGTTACTTTTTCTAATTTATTTAAACAACATAAATAAAATAGGGTTAACAGGACACCTAACACTATATGCAGACGACACCTGTCTTTTTTACTTTGATAAATCAATTCATAACATCATAAAGGACGCCCAACACGACCTTGATCTATTAACTGAATGGCTGAAGTATATAACCTTCTTACAATTAATACGTTGAAAACCTCATTAATAATTTTACCACTAAAAATAAGCGCATACCCGACTTCCCGCCCCTCAAAATAAACAACGAAATACTAAAACGATCAACCAACGAAAATATCTTGGATTGAGGGTGGATGAGAAACTAACTTGGAAATTGCACATCGACCATCTAAAAAGTAAATTAACATCGTTACTGGGAGCATTACGGAAAGTAACAAACTGTATCCCAAAGAAAGTTAGCACTATGATCTATAACTCGTTAGTCAAATCGCATCTAGAATATTTAATTGAGATATGGGGGTCCGCAGCAGTAACTAATTAAAATTCTCTTCAAAGAGTTCAAAATAAAATCATTAAAACTTTGTTTCATTATCATTATCTCACTCCAACAAAGACCGTTTACGAAAAAACAAAACTATTAAATATAAGACAACTATACGTATACTACACCTGCAGCGTTCTTATTAAAACTAAAACTACAAACTCAATACAAACTAACACACAAATAAAGGAAAAAACAATGTCATATAACCTCAGAAATTGATATAAAAACAAACTTGAAGTCATTAGTGTACGTACGGTAGTTAGACCATATTATGTGAAGGAGCACAGCTGTTCATGGTTTGCCGGACGAGATAAGAGATTGCGATAACGTGAATGCATTTAAAAATAAGCTTAAGAAACATGTATTGTCATTATAGCTTCTAATACTCTAGAGGAAATTGTATTTATACTTTATTATTATTATTTTATCTCATTATAAGTGGACTGTAAGTTCTTATAAGAAATAAATTTCTTTAAACTGAATAAATAAGCTTAACTTACCTTTGATGGTTTTTTATTTTCAAATTCGAAAAGGGTCTGTTGTGCCATGGAGTTGTGGGCGCTACGAATAATCTGAGAGTTGCTGAGTGTCAACCCTCGCATTCTGGGATCAAATGACATGCTGAACTCTTTCAGCGTTTTCAGCTCTGGACCAATGTTGACATCTGGATGATCGCAGTTTAATAACAGACTTACAACGGCTTGTGTGGCGCATGCATTGTTAATTACCTGTAATGCACCAAATAAATACAACAATTTAACATATTATTATGTCAAATTATACAAAAGATATAATTGAAGAAGTATTAGAGTTCTGATTTAACCTGTCTTGCAAAGTATATCTTGTCAAGACGTCTGTCTTTAACCACCGGCCCTGATGGTTCTTCATGTTGCAAGTATTTGAAGAGAAATATAAGTCCATGTACAGGCCTGTAAAAAAAGAAAATTTAAAATAAAAAAAAGGAAAAATAAAACAATACTACATGGCCAACCACTTTTTTTTGTCACTTCTTCATGAGCAATCTGTGTAGTGTCTATTGGGCATGACATTTCTATTCTTTTTTAAAACATTGAAAAACTGAAACATTTTATTTAACTATTTTACAGATTTTTTTGGAAGAGATCTATGCAGTTAGCCTGCGCAAGGGCTTTGTCTGCTTCACCGGACTGTTTACAAGTGCACATGAAAAACCTAGTAACACTTTGTATAACATTTCACATTATAACCATACCTTAAGCTTTCAAAAATACCATCTTCAATGGTCCATAGCTCCTCTACTTGTACTCCAATAGCCCCTACAAAACAAAGTGTAGCATTGTAAAATATAATGGGTTCTATGAATGTTTCCAGATGATTGTGAACTTTTACCAATATTAATGACTCCTATGTTGTCACAAACTTGCAAGTGATTGTAAATCTGAATTTAGGGATCCTATTTTTTCAATGAGATTTTAAGTACCTACTGTTAATCGGTAACATTATTGTTATACAGAATTTGAAATGGTTTAACTTGTTTATCTAGAAATATTATCAGAGAGCATTTACACAAGGTCCACAGTAACTTTAAAGGAAAGCAGTAAAAGGAGTTTTATAGGATAATATCGTGAAACAACAATTTTTTCTTACATTGTTCATTGTTCAAATTATAAATCCCTAGCATGCATGCGATCCACTGAGGTAGTTATTTCAAGGTTAGTAGTTAAAATAGGGTGCTCCCTGCATTGTCAAAAAAAGATCAAGCTCCTTGTAAAAAACTTAGTATTATCTGTGCCCAGAACCTCCTCTGAATAAGCTTATGCCTATGAAACAATTTGTTTTTTTCTGAACAAATTAAAATTCTGTGACAATAATCAGGAACTATTTGTATTTAAATAGATTAATCCTTACCAAACTTTCTAATGAGCTGGGTAAATACCCCAGGATCACTTTCAATCAAACACCAATCACCACCGGATTCCATGTTGACATGTCACCTAGTGAAATAGAATTATAGAATTAATTATTTTGTATTACTTACTGCTTGTGTTAGTACACTACACATCTAGAATAAGGATCATGTATATTATTTATTTTAGTAATTTAAAAGTTATTCTGAAACCATTGTTTGAGAATAATTTTGTTGAAAATATTTATTGGACCAATGGTAATTTTACTTCCCGTGTTTTTTTAATTTGTATGTTGAATTTGTGATTTATACAAAAATTCATATGCATTCTCTAAATTTTAGCAGTAATAAAAAAAAAATTATATTTTTTTTTTTTCTTTTGATTTTTGGCAACCCACTGCAGCCTCAGGTCACAGTAATTTCTGCCAGTGTCGTGTAGTGACCACACATGGGTAAATAAACGGCACTAATAATTATTATACTTAATACAACTATTTTCGACAATATTTATATGCCTGTAACCATTAAAATATAAATGTTAGTAGAAACTAGTACTTACCATAGATATTATTTACAAACATGTAGATTAAATATATTAAACCATTATAACTTTATCTTGTTAGCAACAATAAATTTAATAAAAGCACGTATAATTTGGGGATTGGGGAAAAAGGAAAGTAGGTGGCGGACATTTACCGGTTTTTGGATCTTTAGGTTATTTATAACTTGGTCCATAGTGTAGGCATCGTTACTGCGACAGTCAAGGAAAATATGATCCAGGTTACCCTCGTCTAGACCGCATTCGCACAGGGAATTATCGCGCACTCGGATTTTGTGTAGGAAAACTGGAGAACAGCAATGACCAATGCGGATACGACATATTACGGACGTAACCACCTTTGGGACCTTTTTGAATTTGTAGAACCATGGTTTAGGGGGAATTGAGGGCTGAATTGCTGCAAACGCTCCGCCTTTGGTCTTACTGGTCTCTGACCAGTAAGACTGCCAGGCCTTGAAGAGATCAACTTTGGCTTTATGGATCAAGTCATAAACTTCAATACTGAAGTGTTTCCTGTCTGCCAAGCTGCTCGTGACAGCCGCTTTGGCAGCTACATCTGCACACTCATTGCCCGCGATGCCCATATGGCCCGGGATCCATACCAATATCACCTCTATGTCCTTACTGGAGAGAAAATACAAAATGTTTTTAATTTCTGAGACTATTGAGCTGCGGAGATTATCCTTTAGAGAATTTTTAACTATTGCTTCCAGGGCACTTCTGGAGTCCGAGAAAATAACCGCTTTGGAAATATTGGAATGAGAAGAAATATATAAACATGCCTCTAAGATACCAATGCACTCTCCAGTGAAAACAGATGACTCTGGAGGGCATTGGAATTGAAGAAAAATTTTGGAATTGGAATTATAGACTGCGATACCAGTTCTACCATCTGGGGTTAGTTTAGACGCATCCGTATAAAATTTATAATGATCTGGCCACTTACTGTTGACGATGTGTGAAAAAAGATCATTAGCCTGAATAGATTCCTTATTCAGACCAATGTTGGGAACAAAATTGGGTAGAAAATGTAGGGAATTGTAAGGGGAGGAAAATACTGGATATTTATTACACTGGCGAATTGGGGCATTTCCTCCAACCATATGTATCTTTCTTAGAGATTTTAAAACTAACGGTATGTCCTTGTGTCTCCAGTATGTACTACGTCTGCATAGGTCGTCCAGAGTGGACAGCTTCGGCAATAATTTGTGTTTGACGTTTAAAAAAGACTTGTACATAAATTTATCAGCAAGGTATTGCCTACGAAGGAGAAGGGGAGGGTCGCCACTCTCAACTTGCAATGCGTTTGTTGGGGTGGACCTCATGCAACCCAATACAATGCGGAGAGACTTTGACTGGATGATGTCCAACTTAGCCATTGCAACTTTGCTGCAAGGCTCTAACCAGAAAGTGGCATAATCTAAAAGGCTTCGGATTGTGGCATTGTAAATGAGTTTAAGAGTAAAGGGGTGAGCACCCCACCAAACACCTGCGAGAGCCCGCAACAAATTAAGCTTCTTCTCACATTTATTGTAGACGTAGTTAACATGGAAAACACCGGACAGTTTGGAATCCAAGATGACACCGAGAAATTTAACCTGGTCATCGACTCTAATAGGAGACCCATCAACTTCAAGATGCACATCTGGAATTACTCTTTTCCGAGTGAAAACTGTTACGGAGCTTTTAGGAGCTGACAAACTGAGACCATGAGAGACTAGCCAGTGATTTAGAGAGTTGAGGGATACCTGCATGGACCCCGCAGCCTGGTCGATGGATGTCGTTGGTAGGTAAAGGCACAGGTCATCCGCATACTGCAAAACTTGACAGTTGCTGTTAAGGGACCTATGAAGGTCGGAAGTGTAGATGCTATAGAGCAAGGGGCTGAGGACCGAACCCTGAGGCAGGCCTCTCCAAACCGTTCTGGGGTCAGAAATTATACCAGGGATGTGAAGCTTGACGTTACGTCCAGACATAAGATTGCATATGCATTGACACATCTTTGTCGGAATGCTCAGCTGGCGTAATTTACTTCTGAGCACGGAAAGAAGGACACTGTCGTATGCAGCTGAAATGTCGAGGAAGACCGCCAAAACGGACTCGTTTTTTGAAAATGCGATCCGCGTATCTGTAACGAGAACACCAATGCTATCCATAGTGCTGAATCACTTACGGAAGCCAAACTGAGACTCTGCCAATAGGTCACGACTCTCCACAAACCACTCCAACCGGTTTTTAATTAGATGCTCCAGAATTTTACCAATGACGGGTGACAGGGCAATCGGTCTGAAGTTATTAGGGCTATTGGGAAGTTTTCCGGGTTTCAGGATGGGGATGATGAGTTGGGTTTTCCAGCTATTAGGGATGTAGGCGAGAGAAAAGCAGGTGTTGATCAGGGATAGGAGGTACTGGCGACTATGGACACTAGATTTTTTGTAAAAGGAATAAGGAAAACCATCCACCCCTGGGGCCGAGTCGTGGACGTGGTTTAGAACTACTTCCAACTCACGCAACGAAAAAGGTAGGTCCAATGGGTCGTTGGCTGAGGCGGGGGGCATGGCGGAAGAAGGACATTCCTCATTAAGAGGAACATAGGGAGGGGCGAGTTTATCTAGAAAGGAAGCTGCTAGGTCTTGCGGGATGGTAGAAAGATTTTGAGCTGAGCAGCCACGGCTGTACCCCTTAAACTTCGTCCAAATGACGGAAGATGGAGATGAAGGAGATAGGGATGCACAGAATTTCTTCCAACCTTCACGTTTTTTCTTTCTAAATAGACGCCTGGATTTAGCAACAATCCGGTTATACTCCATCAGATTGGTCATTGACATAGCCCCAACGTAGCGAAACTCCGCTTCTTTCCGGGCTCTTATCATCTCTGTACACTCTCTGTCCCACCAAGGTGGGGATGACAACTTCCCCGAAGCAGAGTTTTTTAGTGGGATGCTATGGTCAGCAGCCAAAGAAACAGCAGCGGAAAATTGCTCCATACAGGCGTCCAGGTTGTCCGGGGAAATTTGTGGCAGGGAAAGGACTAGACTAGGTTGTCCAGGGCTTGGGAATAAGAATCCCATTTAGCGCCTGGAAGCTTATATTTAAGGAGAGGAGCTTTGCTCTTTTTAGGCAATGACCTATTAATCAGAGTGGAAACTATTGGATAATGATCACTACCGTGTGTCAGATCCAATCTCTTCCACTCCATTAGACCTGTCAAGCTGGCCGAGCAGAGAGTAAGGTCCACACAACTTCTACTGTGGCCTGGTCTTGGAAGACGGGTCACCGATCCACCGTTGATGACACACAGTCCGAGCTCGTCCATTAAATCGACAAGATCTAACCCCGGGCCATCACAGTGGTCGGATCCCCAGAGGGAATGGTGAGAATTAAAATCACCCAAAATTATTGTTGGTTTTCGGACGGCACAAATATTCTTAATAAATTGGAAGCAAGAGGGATTTGGGGAAGGAATATAAATGGAGATAATATCAATGCCAAGAAGGTTGACACCCACGGCATTAATCTCATCACCATGAGGGGGAAGAGATAGGGGGGAAAAAGAGATGGAGTTATTTACAAGTATAGCCGCCCCGCCATAACCGTCAGAACGGTCATCACGAAGCACGCTATACCCAGGAATATTAAAATGGAGACGAGGAGTTAACCACGTCTCTGAAATGGCAAAAACTGCCGGGTTGAACAAGTTAATCAGGTGAGTGACCTCATGTTTTTTCGGGAGGACACTCCTGGCGTTCCATTGAAGGAGATGGAATGTTGCGATTGCGGAAACAGTTCATTATGTTGTTGGCGACGTGGTCCGGTAAGGGGTAGGAGGAAAGGATTGAAGTAAGTAACATCACTATCTGCTCAACAGCTGAGACGTTCTCATTCGGAGAGCTGGGGTTATTGTTAAGGGCACAGCCGTTCGCAGGTTGGGGGAAGGCAAAACTGTTTACAAGATTTTGGTGGGCGCGCTGGTCATACCCAGGGGCTAGGGGTGCGTGGGTTTTTGGGGGAAGAAAGTAGGTCCTTTTGTAGGATGTGGTAGAGGGAGACTGGCGTGGGTTGGTAGGGCGAGCTGATTGTGATAAGGGGAGGGGATGGGGAGCAGAAGGTGCTGATGCTACGACATCAGCAAAGGACTTTACAGCGGGGGGGAAAATTCTAGCTGCCTCAGAGTAGGACACGTTTTTTTCGGACATGTAGACTTTTATGTTACGTTGTCTTGAGTACTCCGGACATTGTCGACTAGTGGCAAGATGGCGACCATCACAATATAAGCATTTGGGCTCCTCGGAAGAACAGCCATCTCCAAAGTGATCCTCACCACAGCGGAAACACCGTGGTTTGGACCTACATTGGGTCTTGGTGTGGCCGAACTTGCAACATCCAAAGCACTGAATTGTAGGAAAGTGGTACAGCTCAACGGGCAGGGAGTTGTGGCAGCAGAAGACGCGTTCAGGAAGGGCACGGCCATCGAAGGTTAGGACTACAGTGGAAGTAGGTAGCCATTCCGATTTTCCGTCACTGGTAATTTTTCTATTCATTCTCCTTATTTTTAAAATTTTACCAAATCCAGAAGGGGAACTTAAGTTGTCGGAGCATTCCAGGTCTGACCAGTCAGCTGGGACACCCTTAACAACACCCATACGGGTTATGTTGAATGTCGGGATCATTAAAGAGAAACCTTTTTCCTTTAAAAATGAGCAATCAAGGAAAGCATTGGCATCCCCAGGAGCTTTAAACTCCACAGAAACGCGGTTCCTGCCTACTTTTTTTATACCGTCCTCAGTGATGTTTTTAACTTTATTTTTTAACAGCAACTGGCCAAATCTTACCGGATGCAAAGTTGAACCCACCTTGGGGTCCACCTCCGCATACGACACAAACACTATATAGGGGGCAACGTCGGTCGTAGTATACTTAGCGCGAGCAATGAGTGATGGAGCAACAGTTCTGTCACGTTTAGTGACACTTGATTCTGGGTCGACTTCTGTATCCGTGTTGTTTGTCGCTTGACGCTTGCGTTTTTGTTGGGTAACCTGGGTTTCCATCGCCTCGAAGGCGGACAGAGGGGCCGTTACCACAGGGGTATATATCAACAAGTCTTGGGATTGGGGATTGGGGTCAGATTGGGGGGAAACATAGGGATCTGGCGGGCGGCCCGGAGGCCGGTCACCAACGTCCATGTTTACAAGGCGTCCGCCGCATAAAACAAGTCAGTACGCTGTACTTACCTCTACAATACACACACAAAACACAATACAGACAAAGCACACACAAATAAATACAAAACACCCAAAATAAAATCGAAAATAAGCACTTCTACTGCCGAAAAGGTTAATAGAAGAAACTCCACATGTGATAGCCACGAGGCACAAACCGGAAGTCCAAAATTATATTAATATATATTAAATTGGATTTTTCTTGTCAATATGGCACATGAGGGTGTGCAGTAGACAAAGTCCATTGCCTGTCACCATCACAGCATATTACACAAAATGAATTGCAATGTGTTGATGAACTCTAATAGCAAAATACAATTTATTGTAAGTCTTGTAAGGAAATTTGTTTTCAGATGAAGTTCTTCCAGACTAATAATAAAAATATAATATAAATATTCAAAAAATACAGTCAATTTAAATTATCACATATCTGTATGATATAATTTAAATTATTATTTTATTCTTGAAAATTATAACACGAAAGATAAAAGTATTTTGATTGATATGCAAATTTTACTAGAATTTTGAATTAAGCTACTAGCTTGGTGGCTTGCAGTTGTGAATGCTATGAAGATTTTAAATAATAACTGTGGCGAAAAGGTAGACTATTTAATAAGTTTAATAGAAAATGCTCGTAATAATAAATATTGATTACCGTTGCTGCATTCGGCTGGCATCAAATCAATTTGTATTCCGGAAATAGGTACCTATTTCATTTTTTCATTAATGAAAGAAGAATCGCGCGAACAAGCGACACAAGTCACACAAGCATTTCTTAAATTTTTGCCTACACTGTAATTTTATACACAAGCAAAAATAAAAACCAAGGAAGACCACTATATTATTGATTTGATTGTCAGTAATAGTCAGTATAATATGTATTGTCACTCACGTCCACAGATTACAGAATAAAAAAAAAACCTCAGAATTCAGAGTCTAGCAAAAGAATATGAACACTAGGTAGGTAGGTGATACTTAAAGTCTAATGCGAAGGAAAACGATGCACATAGAAACGAGAAGGTGCCGTATTCAACACTGACTGATTCAACAGTTTACAGTTCAACACTTGAACACTTCGCACTTTCTAGAATGAGACTCAATGAGAGTTATTCTTTCTAACCAAACCAGTAACCACCTAAAAATCAATAATATTAAAACTAGGGTTGCCAACTGTAACATATTTATAATTTTAAAGGACCCTATTCTTCAATCATTAATATCAACTGTTATTATTATTGATCGAAGACCTTATTACGCTATATTATATTTTTAGTCGATGAGGGCTGCCGTACTAATCTCTACTAGGATAAGGATTTGATCACTTAAAGGTCCACAGAATATTCTAAGAATGTTCGCTCGCTTGATATTTAAAACGGCTCCAGCTCCGGGCCGATGCCGCTATTTTAAGTCAGTGAGTGGTGGGTTAATAAACGTTCCAGTGTACTTGTTATTGTGCCTAATTTTCGTATTGCCCCAGGCCCCAGAATGTGTTAGCAGTTGCGTTCGGAGGTGCTCCCTCCCTGGAGCAATCTTTTCACGGAGTTTTTGTGTTCTAGGAATTTGAATACTTAAAATAGGTACATAGGTAAATACTTAACGAATCGTCTCAAGAAAAAATTGTATTAATGACTAAAGCCTACCAAAATTGGAGATTACTGTTTCATCAGACTTTCTATACAGTGTTGCCAACAATAATATTGAAATTCCGCCGACTCTATTAAAAAAATCCGTTAGAAATCCGTTGTTTCTTCTCTTTTTTCCGCCAATAAAATCCGCTAGAATATTTCGTCCAAATAATGATAGATGATAAATACACATGCGACAAATTAAAAGACAATTACAACTAGGTAGATTCATATTTTAATTTAAAAAAACATACAAATAAAATCTAAGTTCTTTGTAGAAATTATTTTTAAATAACAATACCCGTAATGATAAGGCGAGGTTGTAGTACTTTTTAACTTCTAAAGCTCTGGAAATACAAAGTTTTGAAAATTTCAACAAAAAAAAATACTGTAATTAAAACAAAAACATGATATAAAATAATTAACTCGTTAAAAGTAATTGTAAACATAACACTAAATCTCAATTTCAAACACATACTACTAAGACATAAAAACAAAATAAAAAAATAAAAAATAGAGTAGCTTAGTTCGTTAGTTAGTTATTCCGCTAAAAAATCCGTCAGCCGTTAACATATGTTTTGTTCCGTTTTACTCATGCCTGAATCCGCCAGATTTGACGGAAAATCCGTCAAGTTGGCAACACTGTTTCTATATACAACTCGCTGAGCATTCTTTCGGTGGATCTAAATATCTTCCAAGAATTCTAGTACATGGTTCCTTTTCCTTATGTAGGTATTTTAATTTAAAAATTGATAATTTTGGTGCTAACAAACCGAGCTTTTGTTTACACTAAAAGAACCTAATTTGTCTTGTTCTATCACTAGTTTTTCGTTCGTTTGGTGAAATAGTCTGGAATGGCCACTCCAGAGTATTATAATAAAGGTCGTTGGGGCCACCAGACCACTAGCCAAAGCGCCGCGGGACTGGGAAGGTTCATATCTGACGGAAAATGCGTTGCGTATTATCGGTCGCGTAACGCCAGAACAGACAAATGTATAGAAAAACGCTTGACCGTTCACACTCAACAGACTAACGTATCATCGGTTGAGTGTGAACGGTCAACTTGCTAGCTACGCTAGCTAGTCGTACCTCGTACCGCGTACGTGATGTCTTCGGAATGTCATTTTTTTTTTTTAATGTACTATGCATAATCATACCATACAGGAATATTCTCTGTAGTAGCTTGGTACCTACTTCAATTCCGTACATATATTATAAACTTAAAAAGAAGTACCCACTACTGAAAGGGCATAGGTTACCTGATATATTTTATACGTAGGTCTAGATGACCTAGGTAAATAGGTCCACAACGCTTACATAAGCATCGTAGGGAGGGTACGACGCGGTTTTGTGTTTGGCGCGTTCTGCTCGTATTCGCAAGACCACAGGGCACAGATACGCGTACAGCGCGGCGCGTACGGCATCCGCGTCTCATACGATGCTGAATTGCAGACTAATGTACGATCAACTTTAAAGAAACTTCTGGGTTGAAAATGGCCAATTGACCAAGAGGCCAATGATAAGCTAGATCGACTAGGAAATCTGCTATCAAGTCAAGCACTGGTTTTCAAAAATCAAAAACAAAATCATGTATACAACATTTAATCTTACTGAAATTACATTTTATCACTAAATGTAATTTAATTATTAAAAGTTTTTGGAGCGATATTACACTGGCAAATAGACACATTTACAGAGCACAATCAACTCGATTTTTTTATACAGAGAAAAGCTAAATATTATTCAGCTCTATTCTGGTTATTTTTAGTCTTATTTATAAGTATGGAATATTAAACCGATAACTTAATAAACTTCAAATGAGAATCTTTTCAATGTTTAGTGTGTTTAAACAAAATATGGTGAGGATAGTGTTAAAAATCATGTAGGAACATTTAAAAGATGTAAGTACACTCTCACTGTACCATAAAGAATATTGCGTATGAGTATTGCGTAAGTACATAATACAATTACAATTGATAATACATGACTGTAAAAACCGTCTGAAAAGTAAAGTAATTTTAAATTAGAAGAACATCAATGAAGGTTGATAGGCTGGTATGATGATGAAAAACTTGAAACAAAAAACAGATGCCTAAAGAAACTTTAGATCTTGATATGACTATACTTGTTATAATATATTACACAGAAATCAGAAAAAGAACAAACCACGCATCTTTAAGTAATATGTAATATATAAATAATATTTAGGGAATATGAACAAAAAATTAATATCCAAATAACAAGGAATTGTGTACCATGTTTTTTTTAAGTCTCTTTAAAAGTTCTATAATTATAAATTTAAATACTAGCTTTTAACCGCGGCTCCATCCGCGTGGATATCACTTATCGCGGTAAAAAGCCATGGTTTTGTGGGGGATCAAACAATATTTTTTTTATTTGCGTCGGTAATTAAGTGTAACCTTGAAAGCGTAACAGACAGACAGTCTGAGTTACTTACACATTTATAAGTTAAGTATGGATAATAACATTTTATTTAAGTACATAGCATACAGTCTAGTTTTGTATTACATACCAACAAAACAAAATGGTAGATGGATCCCATGAATTAACAGAAAAAGCAAAACAGATTAACCTATGGAGTTTCTTGCCGGTTCTTCTCCATTGAAATGACATTTTGGAACCTGCAACTAGAGTCAGTAATTTAACGTTTTAAAAGAGCTTAAAAAGGCCTACTTGAAATAAAAATATTTTGATTTTGATTTTGACAGTACTTAACTGATTTAAATATATCATTCAAAAAATTCATGTGTTTATATCCCTTTTTTTTTATTTATATCATATAATTATTATTATACTGTTATAGTATTTAACTTTTAACTTCATAGTATTATATAATATTACTTAAAAACATTTTCATGTTTGTGACCAAATTTTATAGTCTTGATATTATATCATATAATTTTACTATTTCATACTAAGAACAACATTTGTTACCTTGTAAATACAATTTAATTTTACTTTTAGCATTATTGCTGTCACTATCACAAAACTCTCAAACAACAAGTAGTAGATGATAATATGAAAGATACAAATATCTAATGCATTTAATTACTAAGACATCCAACATACAATTGTAACTATTAAATATAGAAAATTTTGTTATGCCTTGCACATAATATAAGTAATTTATAGTCAGTATGTATACAATTATAATACTTAACAGTTAAATGTTATTTTGAACATCAAACAAGTTGCCTCCTTTTGTCCACACTATATTTCACGAATTTCAGTTTTAAGTTAGATACACAAAAACTTTAGTATTTTTTATTTCTTTATCACTGACACTATGCATACCTTAATAAAGATCACTTTTATAACACTTTAGATTTACCAAGTTAACACATTCAATTGAAGTCACTTGCGATTTTAAAACGGATTTAATTACTAATATTTACCTCTGACACAACATTAGTCAAATTGAAATTTAAAGTTATAGCACTCATGAATATAAGTTTTTTAAAACACTTTCTCTACTTATAATATTCTAATCGGTATTAAAGTTCTGTTCTGGCGGTCTTATGTCAAATAATGGATGCGATTCCACATCAATATCAATGTCCATATCCTCTAAGTCAAAGTTATCTGTAATGAACCCAACTGAAGCTTCTCCTAAAAAGTCATTGTTATCATTAGAGAATGGATTGTTGTGAGTCTCGCGTGACTCGACTATGGGCCGATCTAACACTTCTTGGGACTCTACCATACCTTGCTCTAGGATTTCCTGGGGTTCTATATTTAACAGTAAGGAGTCTTGGGGGTCTCTATAAATAGCGTCTAAGTCAGCCAGCGAGTATTGCATGTGTTCGGATGCAGGCAACACGCGCGAGGGGCTGGACTGGGAGACACGCCGCGATCCGCGCGCGCGTTCTGCCCGTAGTCCAGCCCGAAGCTCGTGTTATACTTTTTGTCTCTTTGGACCCTTCTTCGACGCGCGCTCCTTGGCCTTCTCCAGCAGAGGCATCAGCTTCTTCTCCTCTGCCAATATCCTCAGCAGCATGATAATGAAGGGCAGGTAGTTGTGTCTCCTGCGGGCCATCTCTTGTTGATATTTCAACATCTTCATGTCTTCATACTCTATCAACATTCGAAGTCTAGGTATCTCATTCTCCATGGCATCTGTTTCCATTACCAGCATTTGTTGTTCATTCAGAAGGTCCTGGAGCTGTCGCTCATAGATCATCTTTCGATCAGACACCAAAGCCATTAGGTTGAAGTGGATTTCACCCTCTGTATATCTAGAAAAATACCAACAAAATATTTTAGTTCATGATTTCCATATATTTAACAGCAGTAACACAATGTGCTAGTTCACTTACATGTTGATGCGCTTCAAAATTATGGGGCGCACCACGTCAAGCCAATCCTGTTCCGCAGAAATTGCGCCGTGATCGATGGGGCCTTCTCGCAGGCCATCCAACTCATACAGCCGACCATCTATTGGCATGTATCCAACAAAGTGGTATGCTTCATCATCCTGTTAGAAGTAATAAACGTGTGAAATAAATTTTATTTTACGAGGCTTCCCCATAAAAAATTTGATAAATTGAGGGCAACCAGATTTTTTTTAACATACCTTTGAAGCTGTTTTAGGGCCAAACTCGAAAAAGGTCTGTTGTGCCATGGAGTTGTGGGCGCTACGGATAGTCTGAGAGTTGCTGAGTGTCAACCCTCGCATTCTGGGATCAAATGACATACTGAACTCTTTCAGAGTTGTCAGCTCTGGACCAATGTTGACATCTGGATGATCGCAGTTCAATAACAGACTTACAACGGCTTGTGTGGCACATGCATTGTTTATAACCTGTAATGCACCAAAAACATTATCTACACTAATATTATAAAGAGGAAAGATTTGATTGTTTGTTTGTTTGAAATGAATAGGCTCCGAAACTACTTGACCGATTTGAAAAATTCTTTCACTGTTGGGAAGCTACACTATCTCCGGTGAACATAGGCTATAAAAAAATTTCAAAAAAGTTAGGGATCCATACTAAAACCTCAATAATGTAAACCAAGGTGTGAAAAAATTACCAAAAAACTTTCTTGCATCGCGTGCGCTGCGAAAACTATTGATTATAGAACAAAATAATGTACTACGTCTTTGTAGAACATATAATTATCTAAAAAAGTGTCGCGACAGCATATGTCTAACTATTACAGTTAGGTCACAATAAGAGATATTTTATTAAAAAAATATTATTGAAAGGACGCCGCTAGAAAAGGCTCTTTATTTGTTACTTAGTATTGATCCTTATCAAAATAAATTACTTCATAGTCAAGACTGCTTCAATACCTTTATGTAACTTTTTGAATTATTCACTTTGGACATTCCCTTCGAAAGATATCACGAGTTTAAAATATAAGAATTAGAAAAAAGTCGCGTGATTGTTGCTCACTCTGCTCAGCTAACTATGCGATTTAAGTATCACTGAGGTACGGGAGTGTCTATACTAATATTATAAAGAGCGTAATAGTAGTAATAACACAGAAACCTTCAATCCTAACTTTTTAATAATGTGTTAAATACCCGTGCGAAGCCGGGACGGGCCGCTAGTGATAAATAATATAATTCAATGAGTATTAGAGTCTTAAGCTGGGTATCCACTTGAATTGCCTCGAGCCTAACGGCTGCCTCGACCCGAGGCTGCTCTAGTGGAGACTGTGCCGCGAGTTAAGGCATGCCGCGGCTTGAACCAAGCGAGTCAGCCTCGCAGAGGCAAATTATCTTTGTAAATGGCCAGGCTCAAAGACGCCTCGGTGTAAGCCGTTCTATGACTACAATGCTGCAGCGACTTTACGTATGTCAACCACTGTAGTTAATGAGAAAAAGAAAATAAAAATCGTGTCTCGGGTTGATGTTTGCCACGCGATACGATATTATGTGGGTTCAAGTGGAGACACGTGATCTTTCCTGCCCTGCAGTGGAACGATAATGGCTGAAAATAATAAATAATAACCTGTTTAGCAAAGTATATCTTGTCAAGGCGTCTGTCTGAAACCACCGGCCCTGCTGGTTCTTCATGTTGTAAGTATTTGAACAGGAATATAAGTCCATGAACAGGCCTGCAAAATAATACATAAGTAAGACACATAATTTGTCAATATCTAGTGATCACAATTACTGAACTCCGTGCTGATGTCATTATTACACATCCACAATCACTGTAGCAAAATTTTAAAGCCAATTTTTCGGTTCTACAAACTATCATCATAACTTTACTGACTATGTAAGTACACATAAACAAATTGGGAGTCTCCATATCAAACCATAGAACAGGATTATACTTCGGTTGCACAAAAACTTAATAGTTATGGAATAAATATTGTTATTTTTCCACAATATTACATTGAAAATATGAGGAAATACTGTTTACTACTTTTGCATTGTAAAAGGATACAAAATGTGACATCATGACACTGCATAAATCATAAGAGCTAACAATACAAAATGTGGTATATCATAACAGAAAAAAATACCTTAAAGTCTCAAAGATGCCATCTTCGATGGTCCATAACTCCTCTACTTGAACTCCAGTAGCTCCTGTTACAAACAGTTGTGCATATTTACTAATTTGGACATAAAATATCTGTCATACATAATTAAAACATAGTACCTATACCACAACAAGGTGATTAAAAAATATTTCTATCTCTATTCTATTTCAATGTATCGATATCCATATTGCCACTATTTTCACGTTACAAAATTAATCTACTTATATAAAATTATTTCTTTACCAGACGATGGTGAAAAAAGGGAGTTGCTAAGAAAGTTCAAAACTTACATATTATAAACGTTACTTTTGCATCAGACTGCGTTAACCTGTAACCTGTAACCAAACCAGTTACTTATCACTTACCAAATTTTCTAATGAGCTGAGTAAATACCCCAGGATCACTTTCAATCAAACACCAATCTCCACCAGATTCCATGTTGAATATTAAATTCAAAAGAAATCCCTCGAGAAATTAAACAATATACAGGCGTTATAAGTTTAAATACGTGAGCTTAGCCATGTATTAATAATCCATTAAAAGTGTAAATTGTGATAAAGCGAAATGTGATGTGATGATGTGATATTTTTATTTGAAAGAATCTGTAAATCCACAGGTAGGCAGAGCTTCAATCCCTTCAATCAATGGCAATAGAGCATAGAGCAGGGTCCCGTTGAGAAATATATGACAGTACTCTGTGGTTGAAATCCCTGGCCCTAGCGACTACGATCGTTATGGCTTTGTTTGAAAATCGCCTCATTGATTGAGTATTGACGCTGGCTGCTGAGATTGGTATTAAGGCGCGGGCCCACCGCTGTGCATGCTGTGCACGGACACATGGCGCATTTATGCTGCGTGGATTAATTTGTTTGACAACGTTGGTCCTCGTTTAAACTGCGGCTATGTACAGCTGTGCAATGCCCACCATGGCACAAGAAGAGGCTACGCTCTAGCGAGTACGAGTATACCGAGAACTCCAATTACTCCAGCCTTTACTTCAGCAATTACTCCAACCTTGAATATGCTCCCTTGCTAGCCGCCTGTTACTACCTAATTTAGGAGTGTCAAGGCTTGGGGGCAAACTGACATCGGTATTTCAAGTTTTTTTTTTTGGAATAGTGATTTAATGTGCAGATGTGTGCTGAGAAAGTGACTTCGCGTTTTGACTCTATAGCCGATCGCAGAGTGCACTACAATTATATAATCATATCCTTAGCGGCTACCGAGTGGTGGTGCAAGGACGCTCCTTTAAGTCCTGTCAAAACCGTCTTCTTCTTCTTCTCAATTTAATATTATTTAACTGACGAACTTGCTCTGCGTATTGAGAAAAAAAATATGCGATTAAACCTTATATTTTTATTCATTGTAACCTGGCATAGTTAATAGTTTTAAATTATATTATTCGTTTATATGACAAATAAGTGATAGTAAAGTTATATCATTTTGTTGACCGCCTCCTGCCAATAATGCATTCTCTCAACAGCCGGACCAAGCCGGACCTTAGGCCGACCGTAGGCCCAAGGATAAGAATTATTTGAAAACCTGATCTCAAAAATTGAAAATGTTTTATAATTTATAAAAAGAGATCTATGCTGCGGTCACGGTTTTCTTATAATGACACAAGAAAAACGAAAGTACATCGCAATCTTATGAAAAACTAAAAAAAATATAAGTAACTTCTATCTATTTTTCATTTATTAGGTAGGTATTTCCATTGTGCAGAATGAACTATGAAGTGGTGGGGTGTCGGTCAAATAATAATAATATCACTTACTAATTAAACATCCCTAATAGGTTACTAAAAATTGTCTTTGTTGTGATAAGAACAAAAGTTGCCCGACCCTAAATGCTACTTTTCTGATTTCTCTATGCTGATTTGCTGAATGCCGTAGGTGCCGTAGATTGGCGTTGGCGTAGACCATATAGCTGCGTACGAAATAATCATCAGTTAGATTTGAGGATTTTAGGGATTTTAGTTCAGTCAGAATAGTACTCGGTGTGGACGCGTTCCCTCCCATTGTCCTCATATTTGTGCTCACTTAATCGCTGAAGTGGGTAAGTGTACATAATATAATCTTTTTGCCCTTTGTTTGCAACTTATTCCGCTAATGTAGTTTATTTTTCCTCAGCACCATAGCTGTTGCGTGGCCCCATTTTTTCTGATGCTGTGTTCATGACCGAAGACTGCATATTACAAACAATAATTTTCGTGAGTATTCTTTGTCTAATCTTAACCTTTACGTAAGTTTAGATGAAGCTCGAATCTGAACTAAATTCGTTCTCGCTAGTTATTAATTGCAGAAAAGAAACCCTATTCTATAAAGATAAAAGTATTAGTTTTATGGGTCATGATTACTAAAGTGTCAGCATTTGTATGACGAAGCATTACAAGCCTAGATAAAACCTACTATCTGTTTATGCATTGAAATCATAGCATTTTTTTTCAAATTCGTCTTTTTAGTTTTTTTTTTGCGTATTATTATTTTTTTCTAGCTGCCCTATCATTCTAATGGTGTCGTGTAAAGCATATCAGCAAGACAACTTGTTGAGAAACATGTATACATTGCGAATTTAATCAGTTAAGTTTACCATCGAAAATAGTTTTCCTCCCACAAGTTTTACCACCTTTGTGAATATTATTTTAGCAATTTCTTTTTTTTTTTTGTATAAATCTTACATGTTTTATAACAGTGAGGGTTAAACCATTTATAACTAGAGACTGGGTGAAAAAAAATCCTTGATATAACGGTTTCTTAAACGATAATCAACACAAAAATTTGTGAATAATAATATAATATTCCGGGACAACTCACACACGGTTATCTGATCCCAAGCTAAGCAGAGCTTGTGTTATGGTAACCAGACAACTGATAAACATACTTATATATTTCTAAAAACATACATATTATAGATAAATAACACCCAGACACAGAACAAATGATCGTGCTCATCACACAAAGATTTTATTGTTTGTTGAGTCTGTCTCCTAATCCTAATTTGCAGAAAAATCTGTAAATCAAACAATGCCTTACGTACATACATACTGGGTTGAAACTGCTAACACAGCTAGTATAAAAATTAGGCAAATTTTTAGTTTTCAAAGGATTTGTATGTCTGACATAGTCCTAGCTAATTATTAATTACACAAAAGAATATATATGCATTTAAAAAATATAAAAGTGTTAGTTTTATGACTTTTATGGTTCATGATTGCTTTAGAATCTGCATTAATATGAAAAAGCATAACAAGCTTTGACCCTGCAATCTGTTTATGCATTAAAAGCACAGCATATTTTAAAATTATTTTTAGTGTTTTACTTCAACTTATAGAGTTTTTGAAGTACCCTATCATTCTAATGGTGTCATGTAACTTGTTCAAAAACATTGATCTATTGCAAATAGTTATCTAAGAATATTTAAACAGTTTAGTTTACCGTTTAAATATGTTTTTCGTCTTTTAAGTCTTATTGTAGTTTACCGGTTTTTATATAAATCTTACATAATAATATATAATTCAGTGAGTATAGCTACAGCATTTTTAAAGAACGGGTGAAAAGACTTCCATGATTTTTTGTTCATCAGGGTTGTGTCCATCCTAATTTGCAGAACAATGACTAAACATTAAAAATGTTTTATCCCATAAGGCATTTTTATCTAATTATTTTTGCTACCTATATGGTTAAAACTGCAGTACAGTAAAATTAGGCAATTTTTAATTTTCTTTTTATTTGTATAGAACTGTACTGTGAAAGCTAGACTTTATTATACTAGATATAAATATTTTAGACTAGCTGTGCCCCGCGGTTTCAACTGCGTGACTTTTTCAGGCATTTTTTTTTATTTTCTCTCCGTTAGACCATCTTCAAGGAATATAATAATAAAAGAATTAGCGAAATCAGTTCTACTGCTCTCGAGATTTGCGCTTAGCAAAGCATTCAGTGCTTCATTTTTATATTGTATATAACTATTTTTTTAAATACTAGTGAGTTCTTATATAGTACCAAGTTAAACTTAATTTTATATAAATTGTAATAAGCTTATCTTGTATTTGCTTATTTTATGCCATGCTTAATGAAGTCACTGGCATTGAAGACTATTATTATGTCTGTGTTATCATCACATTATTTATTAAGGTATTCTTTTTGTTTACAGTTTGCATTGGTGAACAATGTTTGGGGTTATGCTTTGTTTACTGGGCTTAGCTGGTCTAAACCCTGTTCCCTACCTAGCCGACGCTATCGGTGCCACAGAACCGGCGATTAAGTTGCTGATATCAATATTGGTTGGATACCCTTTGGCCATTATATATCACAAATATGTGCGGCAACATGTGCAATATAGAAACTTATATTTTATCCTGACAGGATTGGACATGGCATATTATAATTTTGGTATCTCAATGTACCATAATGCTATCCCGGCTCTAGTTATCTATTTCAGTACGAAATTATTAGGTCCAGGAAATATCAATGCCATTGTAACTTTTGTATTCAATATGACATATCTACTTGCTGGATATGTAGTAACTGAGTCGGAAGATTATGATATCACATGGACCATGCCCCACTGTGTGCTGACACTCAAGCTAATCGCTTTGTCCTTCGACCTCTGGGATGGACGGAAAAAACTTAAGGGAGAGGAACTGTCTGCTAATAACAAACAAACTGCTCTGGAGAGCTCGCCTACATTCATGGAATTAATTGGTTTTGTTTACTTCCCGGCCTGCTTCTTGGTTGGACCAATATTTTCATTCAGGCGTTACAAAGACTTTATTACGGATAAATTCCCTCTGAATACCGATGCTGCTGTGTATGAGGCTCAGGCCCTGAAGAGGTTAACACAAGGATTCATTTACTTGGTAGCTTACCAAGTAGGAGGTTAGTCTATCATGTAATTATTTATTATGCGCGATTGTTAAAATATGTTAGCTGTGGTTTGTTAATTTATGCGAATGTTACATATATGTATTATAATTAGTGTTGTCATAAACTCGCAACACAGACGAAAATCCTAGGATTTGATAACTTATCTTGACAGTAAAAAATGAGTCATATTAGCTATAACTATTTGAATTTTTGTATTATCTGCAGGTGTAGTATTCAATAATCTAAACGTAATTTTTTTTTCAGTGTCTGTTTTCAGTATGAAATACATGTTGTCGGATGAATTTTGGGACACATCAATAATCTATCGTCACTTTTACTGTGGACTTTGGGCCCATTTCGCTCTCTATAAATACATTTCTTGCTGGCTGCTTACTGAAGGTAAGGCTACTATCATTATAATCATTATGTTTATTATGTTACAAATATGTAATTGATTTTTGATTATCTACTGACAATTATTACTGCATTTGACTTAAATACTTAAAAGTAGGATGATGACCAAAAAAACATGTATAAATATTGCCTACAATGAATGTAACTAGGTATAGGTAAACATAATAGTACTTTGTAAGGTCAGCAAGTACTTAATATAAGTGCTTAGATACATATTAATCAATTTGGGTTTATAAATCACGGTTTAAAGTTCTATTTTCGAACAATAGGCTACTTCTAATACATTTGTAATGTAGGTATATGAGGCAATAAGTGTAGTAAGGTCATTTCACTTTGTTTAAATTACCTTATTTATATGCAATCATATTGTCCTTTGTTATATGTAAAAGGCAATACATTTATTTGTATTGCAATGATAGTTGTATAATAAAGGATGACTGTTGTTGCAGCATCGTGTATAAGGTTCGGGCTCTCGTATAACGGCACGGAGAGTAAGGACGGCAGTGTGGTGAGCAAGTGGGACGGCTGCAACAACATCAAGCTGCTGCGGTTCGAGAGCGCCACGCGGTTCCAGCACTACATCGACAGCTTCAACTGCAACACCAACCACTTCGCCGCGGAGTACGTGTACAAGCGCCTCCGCTTCCTCGGCAACCGCAACCTCAGCCAGCTCATCACGCTCATGTTCTTAGCGCTCTGGCACGGCACGCAGTCCGGGTACTATATGACCTTCATTAACGAATTCCTGATCATGGTCATGGAAAAGGAATTGGAATCCATATTAATTAAAACTGAATTCTATGAGAAGATGTGGAATAACACTGCTTTCAAATACTTGCTTTACATTATACTCAAAACTTATACTATAGTCTTTATGGGATGGAGTTTAGCACCATTTGATGTCAAGAGCTTCTCTAAATGGTGGACTGTATATTCTAGTTTATATTTCTCTGGGTTCCTGTTGTTCGTGCCGTGGTCATTTATTTACAAACCACAATTAATTAAAGCTTTAAAAGCAGCCGGAATTCGTCCTAAAACACAATAGTTGATTACGACATTTCTGCCTAAAAATAGTGTTGCATGTCGTACATATCTATTTAAAACAAAAACATGTCGCCTAAGTACAACTCGCATGTATATTTAAAAAAAAATTATATAATATTAGGGCAAATTAGTGTTTAGATATTTTTTGCATGAAATGATCGTACAAGAGAATGCAGTCTAGAAAGTCGCATATTGTTACTGACTGGACTTGAGTGTTTAAGATGTTTGTTGTTTGGGTTTATTTTAGTTAGACTAGCAATCATGGTTGTAGGTTATTTAGGTTTTTATTTATGCAAACCTTTTGAAATCCGTAATGTTTTCCATCATGCTCGGCATTTCTGATAAAATAACTATTTTGAACGGAACTCACAGCATTTTGTTTGATTAATACCAACAAGCTCTTCACATGTACCTAAACTTTATTTATTTATTATTGACTAGATTACCAGTAAATATTTTATAACTTATTAGCAATGTTGCTGCACGTTTATAGTCGTTTTAATGGCACTAACAATCCATACATATGTAGTATAATAGCAGTAATATCCTGACTATAATCTACTAATCCTTGTTCTATTACTCATTGCAACTTGCAAGACGCATATATAAGTCAAACACAGGCGTTTAGGTCCACAACTGTTTATTATTATTCTGTTGTTTAATAGGTATTAGGGGTGTAACGAATATTTGACTTCCTACAATCGCTGAAAACAATTTTTAATGAGGCATAGATCATTGAGTGAGTCAGTACTTTACTCTCAAAATATCAAAACAACCAGTTCGCCGCGGAGTACTTGTATAAGTGGATACGCATCACAATCATGTTGATATAAAACTACATTAACGGATATTTTCCCGGTTTATATATAAAAAAATCGGAACCTTAGCAGGTATCATGGTCACAGGCAGACTGAGACGATGATACGAACAAAGGAGTTGAAACGCATATCTGCGAATGCGAACTCAAATATTCGTTTCATCGCTATTAGCTATTCATAATAGATTCTATTGTATACTCAATTAATTTGACTTTGTGACTTAACATTTAAAATTATTGTGGTCTTATCCTCAGGCGGTTACTACTCTTAAAAGGTGTTTACTATTTTGTATTATTAAATCATTCTCTTCAATCATATACTACCTTTAACGCATATCTTTGTCTTGTCTCTTATACCTTCCTATCTATTTTTATTCAATCTTATCTATAATGTAAAGCAATTCTGCATGTGTGATAGTAAATAGGTATTATTTTTTTATAAGAAAACATGATTTATAACTAATACAAACAAACTGTTAAATATTTTGAACAACCTAAAGAATTCGGCTCCCTACAAGAAATTCATAGGATCTATTTGGTTAAAAGTTATTATTTTGAAGTAGAATAGTTACCGTAGATATTCGTATGACGATGGGTTGAAGTCAAATTAGACGTCATAAAAATTGTTGCTGGTTTCCAGGAGTAAATTCATTTAAGAAGTAGGTCTTAAGGGTCTTTGAATATTGCTTAGCCTGCATAATATATTCATAACTTTAGCTGTTTTATATCGGCCTACTTGTTTTTGCCTGTGGCGTTGCCCTCATGAAAAATCGATATGGGGCCTAAAATAATACCTTGAAAATGCACAATTGTCCAAACATAAATTTGTAAGGCAAAAGTATAGCTAGAGGGCTCTCTTTCCTTATTGGAAGGCGAAACCTGCTCCATGAGCAGCAAAAAGTCGAGATTAAATCATACGTTTTCAGATCAGAGCGCACCCAACAATCAAGCTGTTCATGAAACGCGCCGCGATTCTATTCTTCGACTGCTCCGAAACCCACCATACCCGCTCATCGTAGCGGCCGCGTGATACCTATCTTCCGTAATATCTAAGATTAAACGCTCCAGACATACTCTCTCCTACCCCGACGATAGAACAACGCTTCTCCAAGAAGCATTCGATTTAGCTAGCAGTAGCAAAACAAAATAAAACCGCCGTATATTACGACCTCGCCGGCGAGGCCCGTCGCGTATTATAAATAATAGTAACGTAAATTTTATCCCCCCGTCCCTAGACCAAGCTGGCCCGAGCCGGTCAAACTAGCAATAAAAATATACCCCTAAATAATTAAAACTTAGATCCCATCCCTTGTTGTTTTGCCTTATTAAAATTGTTAGCAACGCACTAAGTCGAGGTCCGAACCCTGCAGTGGGTGCCCTTAGTGAACGTTGCTGACGTAGTTCGTTTTCCGTATTACTCTGGCTGAAGGCCTTAAGGTCCTGACCAAAAGTCCGGTGAAGCAGTGAAAGCTTGCGCTGCAAAGATCTCTACAAAAAATAAAATATCAGAGCACACAACGTAATATCTCTTCAAAGAGTTACTAATCGTCTGTACAGGAATTTTACTAACACAGTAGCGAACATTACCTGTAACAAACAACTTCCTATACCATTAGGCATAGATATTAGTATATAATACCTAGTCTGACATTATAACTTGATAAGAATACACCTATATAGTGGAAAAGGGCTGTAATAGCTGTAGCCTTATTTATACGATTGTTGCTTAGTTAGTAGTCAATAATAATAATTATGCAAACAAGAACGCCAAGTTAGCCTCTGTATTCATTAAGTCCAATACTAGTGTATAATAGCAGTAGGGGAATGATTGAAATGAAACAGTGATGATCCAGAAATGTTTATGGGAAAAATATTTACATGTTACCTACACCAATTAGACAGCGAAGTATTCTAGTAATCGTGTTTTGTAAGATGAATTTTAAAAACACTTGTATGGTTCCATTCCGGCTGTCCGCTTTAGGACTCTGTATTTTTTATGAAATTGTTCACTTTTGTGGCACAGAGTTTATGGAGCATAATAAGTTCAATAACCCAAACCAGTTACAATAATTACATTATAATGAGGTGCCGCATGAGAGTAGAGATCGTGTATGTAATTATTTTTGTTAGCGCCCGACAGCTAGATAGGTTCTGCAATAGTGATACTAAAATTGTTCTAGTACCAAATACTACAGAGCCTAGCGTAGGATTAGTAAAGAGTTAAAATTATATGCACACAATATAGATTAAAAATAAATAATTGCATATATTTTATAAAATAAAGCAAAATAATTTGACATGCAATTAATATATTAAAAAATAAATTCTAATATATATTTATTTTTTGTAACGATAAATGCACTAAAAATACGGTAAAGGCTAGGTTCGAAATTGTTCCATAATTTAAGATTAAGAATATGATGCTTAATCCTAAGTAATTACATTATTTATATTAATTATCTGTGAGCTATGAACATTAACTGATTTTTGTAAATATAAATTGGGCTGATATAAATAACGTTACTTAGTACGTACGATAGTAATAAAGTATCTTGTTTGAAATATTGATGTCAGTATTTAATGGGAAATAAAAATAATCTTAAGTTATAGTACGTACTATGTAACAGATGTTTTTGTCGGTCTTAGCCTAGTGTTGTATTCAATAAATAGTGATATTCAAAAAATAACGATGGCAAGAATTTAAATTTAAGACTTGCCAGACCTTGAATTGTTAATAAGCTTACTTTTGCAAATTGAAATGTTTTTTTTTTCGTTATATTTTATTAAAATTTATTCAATTACAAGCCTGTTTTTTTTTTCTATCCTATTAGGATTAATTTTCTGTTCAATTGCAAAATTGCCGGTATACGAAATCGAAACGTTGAAAAAAACCGTTCAAGTGCGAGTCACACTGGCTGGCACACGAGGGTTCCTTACCATTGCGGAAAGCAAATTACTTTTTCGACGACTGTGGCATTTCGGATTGGTGCGAAATTTAATTCAAATGAAAAACAACGCTATATTTGCAGAAATGGGTCTGAAATACCCTACCAGACATACTGAGGGTTAGGCTAAAGTCCAAGAATCAGGGCATCGACAGACCATTGGTACTTATTTTCTGAGAAACGAAATGTATCACACAGAATAGTGAAGGTAGGTATATAAGTATAATGGTCTACCCCTACTTAATTACTTTTCTCTATGGTCTACCCGCTGGAGAAAGCACATAGCAAAGTATTATGTAGGATGGGAGAAACGTGTTTTTATTGTTCCCCAAAGAACGAGTAAATTTTAGCTTTTATCTATCTGTGACGACAGTTTACCCGAAATCGTTTTAGTTTAGTCTGCCAAGTGGACGGTAATGTATGACTTCTACTTTCTAGTATAGTATCTACCTACTACTACTACCTACCACAAATAACATAATTACCAAAGCCACCATGATCCAAATTTCATATTAAGGTAAATGGTTTTATCCTGTTTTGGTATTATACTTTCTCTATGGTATTATACGCAGATACAATTTCAGCGTGTAGGTAGGTATAAGATTACCATGGTGAGAACGTCACAAGCTCTTGGGTCATTGGGCAATGCGCTTCATTGCCCACAATAAAATAATATAACAATTCATCACACGCGCCGGTTGCCGCTGCGTGTAAAGCAGCGTTTGCCCTTTGATTATATGTCTAGATGGAGCGCAATCATAACAAAGAATACGAGACCACAATTTCAAGTGTGTGTGCGTGCAGGCGTCGTTTTACACTATACGTCAATGTCTCTGTGTGCGTAAATAATGATACCAGCTATTACAATTTCTCCCATAAATTAAATAAAATAAAGACTAATTAATAATAAAACAAATATGTGGTATTATAATATTATTCAGTTTAAGTGTCTTTTTATTAACTAATTACATTATTAAAAATAAAAAAAATAAAAAACAATTTTAGAGTTGTGTCTGTGAATGGAGTATTAAATCAACTAAGTTAGTATTAGGTACAATATTTTAGTAGGCAATTAGTATTTAGAAATTTGAAATAAAAAAAATATATATAGGTATTAATAATAATTACTAACATGTGAACATGAAGTCGGTACCAGGTAAATTATTTACCTAACTAATATAATGAAGAACTATTTTTACTTGCCATCTACTTCAAAATCATGTAAAAAAACACCTCATAAATTAATGTTATTAAATTACTCTTGGCACTTTTTAGTAAGACCCAAGCAAATGTATAATAATTAAAATGGGGTCTTAAATAGAAAAGTTCTCCGAGAAAATTATTATAAAAAAGAAGCAACGAATTGAAAATCTCCTTTCTTGATTTCCCCTTTTATGAAAAAGTACATCAACGAAATTTTATAAACGTAACGATAAACCAACAAATTTACCCACAAAAATGGGAGAATGAAAAACAGAAACTGGCAACACTGATAAAATATGGCGTAATTTTGGTAGGTAATCATAAAAACAAAAAATAAATATGAAGTTTCTTGGTTACTTACCGATGATAGGTGATTGGTATTTTTTACCCTTCCTTTATAATTTCGGCACACTTTAATAGCACATCATTTATACTGTCATTTTATCGCTGTTGTTTGGTTATTACTTGAGCGCGTAAAACGTAGTGACACGAAAGCTGCACCATCTGTACCTGATCGGCGGGAAAGTACATAACAGCCAACAGTTGGCTGATAAGTACTATCCATCTAAACTATTCTAGACATTATATAATCAAAGCGTTTGCCGTGATAAGCAAGCCTGCGCTTTCATTGTTACTGTGACAGTAGCTTATATGAAGCTGACGGGCCTGATGGTCTAGTGGTTAGTGACCCTGACTGCTATACCGGAGGTCGTGGGTTCGATTCCCGCCCAGGACAAATGTTGTGTGATGAGCATGATCATTTGTTCTGGTGTCTGGGTGTAATTTATCTATAATATGTATGTATTTAGAAATATATAAGTATGTTTATCAGTTGTCTGGTTACCATAACACAAGCTCTGCTTAGCTTGGGATCAGATAACCGTGTGTGAGTTGTCCCAGGATATTATTATTATTATATGAATATACACTGAAACTGTGTGTGAATTTCATCTCAACATATTATTACTCATGATTTTATGAGGTACAGCGTCTATTTTTCTGACGGTCAGCGGAGACTCAATTATAGGCTCCCGTTGGAGCCCTAGGCTGGCCTAGGCATGAAAGAGGTGTTTACAAAAGTCTTACAAAAGTGTAAACCAATATACCACGTTTTGTGAGGTACGTACTAATCAAAAAGATACTAACAACAATAAAGTAGTTTAATACTACCATGTTCCAAACCTTCTATTATAAATAACATTGAAACATCGTAACTAACCTGTCTACTCAGAACTAAAAATTCAAAAGTTCTACACTTCGTTAAAGTATCGATCAACTGAAAAGCTATTATAAATAAAGAACCCTGAAATTGAAGGTGAAAGTATAAGCGTGTGAAGTGAACTATTGAACTGCCCTTAGCGGCCTTAGCTCAGCTCAGGTCCCTGTAAAACATTCATTATTATCAATCAACAAAGTAGGACAGAACATATGGATTAATGATACGCAAACGAACTGGAATATTTAATGCCGTTGTAGAACAGTCTAGGTTTTCAACATTGTAACATGTCTTTAGGCTGCTATTGGATTATTTCTTCATACGAACTGACCGCTAAGCTTATCATTGGTCGTCGATCAGCATTTCAAATTACGATTACATAGAAACGACGCCGACGGGCTGCGCGAGAATTGAGAAATAGGTATTTGAAGAGAGTATTGCCGTCGCGCTGGGCCCTCGCAACCGGGCGCGGGCGGCGCGGCGCGGTGTCAATGTGTGAGTGAAAGGTAGTCTGTGTTTGTGTGCCTAGCTCAGTAGCGCGCATCTTTCGTCCGTACAATTACTAATATCAAGTATAAGGGGCCGATGCCGCTATTTTAAGTCAGTGAGTGGCAGGTTAATGAACGTTCCAGTGTACTTGTTATTGTGCCTAATTTTCGTATTCAGATAAGAACAGTCACTATCAATCCTACAATGACAACAGTGGCAAGTAGGTGTACATTTGTCATTACTAAAATTATCTACGAAAATTACGAAAAAATAGTAAAATTGTCCCACTATGAGCCAACTATGAGCACACTGACACGGAGTGTAAATAGCAGACTCGGGCCCCTGGGCACGTTTCCCGCCATTGACAAGGATGACGATGAGCTTTTTGACGCGTTAGTTTTATTTATTTATATTATAAGATTTAATTTTAGTAAGTATTTGTTTGTTCTTGTATTAGATTTAAGTATCGAATCTATAGGTTACATCCTTGTGTATACACAACTGCAGTCGCACGGGGTTCTAGTAGTATTTTAAAAGTTACAGGTATTTTTGGAAATGGTTGATTTTACGGGGAAATACTTGTCGTGGCGCATACAACAGCCATATTGCTAGTGATGGGGTGTAATAAGTAAAAGATTTTTCTGTTTCAAATTTACTATTGTTTGTTCAGGTCGTACAAAATCAACGAAACCATTTTAAAACAAAAGTAAAAAGTAATACTACTACCTACCTACTACCTACCTACTACCTACCTACTACCTACCTACTACCTACTTACTACCTACCTACTACCTACCTACCTACTACCTACCTACTATCTACCTACTACCTACCTACCTACTACCTACCTACTATCTACCTACTACCTACCTACCTACTACCTACCTACTACCTAGCTACTACCTACATACCTACTACCTACCTACCTACTACCTACCTACCTACCTACCTACCTACTACCTACCTACCTACCTACTACCTACCTACCTACCTGCCTACTACCACTTAGGGGTATGAAAAATAGATAGTAGCCGATTCTCAGACCTACATATATAAATTTTAATGCATATTCACATAACACTCCACACACAAATACTATATAATTAAGTTCTTTATTTTTGTTTAATTTTAACTATATTTTAATTACTTTCTATCTTTCTATTAGTACACCACTGTTACCATTTACTTGAATTGGCATAGAAGAGCGGGACCTCCTATCACAAGTATATACTTTACTTAAAAGGAGGTCTTTATGTAAGTTGTACTGTAAAGTTACACAAGCTTATGCAATAAACATTTTTTTTTTTTTTTTTTTTATATTCAGTAGGTCTGAGAATCGGCTACTATCTATTTTTCATACCCCTAAGTGGTAGTAGGCAGGTGCTAGGTAGAAAAAATTGCATTGCAACGCATGCCGGGTACAGCTAGTTTTATATATAAGAAGATTATTTATTTTAGGTACTTATAAAAGCTAAATTCCAAAAAAATATCCCTGATACTTACCTATCACAATTATTTATTTTACTCGATAATTTAATCAACAGAAAAAAATAACTTAAAAAGTAACAGTACCTACACCATACCACGCTATGTATATTATATCGCGTTCTGTATAAACGTAGCACTACGGCTAACTGAAGCTCAGCGGCGGGTTATACGGCCAAATAGTTCCCGTATCGCAATATTGTAAAATAATTACTTTCCTGAACATTTTTATTCGTATATTTCAATACACTTCAAGCAAGGACACCGGCAATATTGGTGTCTCTTTTTTACTAGTACGGAGCGCAAAACAAGGACAAGCACAGAGCAAAATTCAATTAAAACCAAACACTTACCGTAACGCAGTGAATGTGATAAACTTGTCTACTTTGTTCTTAAAACTGGCCACGGATAGTTCAATGCCGCCGTCGCATGAAATATTAATACTTAGCAAAACGTTGGAATGTCATGATCAACCTTGTTTACTTCAAACAACATATTTTGCCTACACATTAACATCGAAAATTTAAAATAGGCCAGAATTGAACAGAAGAGGAATACCTAACATTCGCGAAACCATTTCCAGGGAAGGTCAACTATATTAAATCATAACCACAACATACTGGTTTTGGTGTTCATTTTGAAGCGGTTTTCGTGATTGTGAATGATCACGACTTGGTACGAGATTTCATTTCACTATCATGCAATGCCCGTGGTGTGGGAGGACCGTGGGAACTGACATTTGTGACCAATCCGCATCTACGGTACATATTGATCGGATGCCGCCCATACTTTGACCTTGGGTTAAATCAGATGGATGGAAATAGTCCTACATTTTCTAATTGTTCATACTTCACAAAAGTTAGATTACCTAAGTATCTACTAACTATCGAAAGGTGAGAATCGGTACTTACCTAATCCTAGAAAGGTTACAAATAACAATCTTCTCGGAGTCTAATAATTTGGGCATATTTAGCAGCTGCAAAATTAGTATTAGGTAGGTATACTCCATAAGTCTTGTAGTTACTTAAAAACTGGCCAAGTGCGAGTCGGACTCGCGCACGAAGGGTTCCGTACCACCGTCGTATGAGAGCCCCCCTTAAATATTCATTTTATGTGGTTTTTAGTATTTGTTGTTATAGCGGCAACGGAAATACATCATTTGTGAAAATTTCAGCTTTCTAGCTATCACGGTTTATGAGATACAGCCTGGAGACAGACAGACAGACAGCGGAGTCTTAGTAATAGGGTCCCGTTTTACCCTTTGGGTACGGAAACCTAAAAATGGCTTAAAAACATAATAGAAAAAATGTTGATGATTTTTCTTACGCGGGAATCTCAAATTAATTATTTCTATGACAGGAATGGCCTGAAACATCACTGTGAAAGAAGTAATGATCACAATCAAACGAAGGGTTTGTGTGACTTATACTCATGCTTTTAGATGAAAGATACAGTGCTCTAAAAGGTATAATTTAGTACTTAGCTATATATTGTTATACAATACATAGAGTATTGTGTTGTAGTGTATCAAAAATCCTTCTAATGACGTTTCACCTTAGTACTAATTATGGCAAATTGTCGCTCTGGGCTCTGCAAAGCTATTTCTTTAGGCATTGGGTTGTTACCTATTTTTATGGTTGTTACCGTTATATTGAGCGTAACGTACGTCTGTAACTAAATTTAACGGGTTATTCGTCAACTCGACACAAGACACTGGACACACGTGTGTCCAGTTGGTGAAACTCAAAATTAGTATAACTTATTATATCGTCATCTGGACACGCCAAGTTTTTACTTGTGTCCACATAATGTTACTTAAATTAAATCACTTCACACACGTAAAAACTTGGCGTGCCCAGATGATGAAATAATAAGTTATACTAATTTTGTGTTTCACCAACTGGACACATGTGTGTCTAGTGTTTTGTGTCGAGTTGACGAATAACCCAAATTAACGTGGGGGCGCTTAATAAATAATGAGAAGTTCGAATTACATCCAACTAAGAATAAACGCAGCCATTCGTTCGATACTTAAAGATAGCTTTACAAGTACATGTATACATGCATAATGTGATATGGTATCTAACAGTCCAATGGTAGTTAATGACATGTATGAACATTTAAGGACAGAAGTGAAGATAAATGTTTAAATTCAGTTTAAAACTGACTGTATAATAATGGCGATTTCTATTTTTATTTTATTTTTAGAAAACTGTTCGCCCCGTTTTTCTCGTTTGACTCAGTAGTTTGAAACAAATTATTTCAAACTCGTTTACTTTTCTATTCACCTGCAAGACTCCATTAGATGTAACTGAAAAGTGAATATACCGTTAACTACACGTCGATAACTTCGTAGATCTGCAAGTACAATAAAATTCAGTCACCTCTTAGAACCATTGCACCCATTAATTCAATTCTCAATCGTTGATGTGCGATTTTTCTTTCCCAAATTACTTAACGTCCTGTTTTTGGTTGGCTAAAATAAACATCTCAATTGCTTTTAGTCATAACAGTTAAGTAGAATATACCTACTTGGTAGGTATTTTTTAATTTGAACTTATTAATAAGCCGGTATGTAATCTGCGCAACGTTATGCCTCCACTACCCGCTTTACAATTTCATGTATTAAATATTATTTTTGGATTTTCAGTATTGAAATCCGTATCTAACAGAATGTGTTTTATTAAAAGTGCTTGTGTACAGAGCTGTACCCGCCCCTTGGGAAAAAAAACACCTGACAGCGCTTTCTCTACCCGCCGGCATTCGTTTTCGCATTTCCACTACCATTATGTGATGTAACCGCTGAAAACCGTCTTATGTAGAACCTGACAATATCAGTATCACTGTAGCCTATCTCAGTCTAACACAATACTAGGCACAACACAGAAGTTTTATAAAAAAATCAAATTAAACGAAAAAACACTTTAAACAAAACATTTATTTGAAATTGTATAAAATTTACATTTTATTTTGATGATTCTAAATATTGAAAATGACTAGATTACGAACCAAAAAATATATTTAAATTTACTACAATACAATAAATAAAGAGCGCAGATCACCGAAAGGTGCTAAAGAGTACCTATAGATGCTTAAATACGTTTGGTCAAAGTATCACGCAAGTCTTACGTTCGACTCGTACTTGGTGTTTAAAATCTAACTATCTATACCTACCATAACTTCAGGCGAGTACTACAACTAATTGACGAGATAATTGAGATAAGTTATTAAACGATGAGATCAAATACTGGTGGGGAAATAACAAAGTTGTTCGGTGCATTTATCTGAGTTCTTCCTTCTCAATGATGGCCGTACTTGGAAAGATTCGGGGGTCTTCTGGCACCCATATCTTGGCGTGGAGGGTGGACCCTGGCGTCTTGTCTCCGCGCCTGGACCAGGACAGCGAGTGTGCCTGCATGTTGCTTCCTGTAAAAAAACTACAACTATAGTTCAGAATCATTTGTAAGGCATTAGTTAGGGCAGGGATGGCGAACCTTTACGTATCGACGTGCCATTTTTTTTAAAAAGAATTCACCAGGTGATGTACGTGCCATCAAATAATTTTGTCTCTATGTTTATTGAGAAAATAATTATAATAATAACGCATCCAATGTTGCCAAGATTTTGTTATTAGCATTTTCACTTGTATTAAATGTCAACCTTTTCGTTTTTGTAATTGTTTCATATAGTACATACTTTAGTTTTTTTTCGTAGTGCATAATGAACTATGCACACACACGTGCCCAAAATATTGTGCCCATGGTTCGCCATCCCTGAGTTAGGGTAAGCCTTTTCCATAGTCGGTAGGTAGGTATACAATATCTTTGTAAAAAGAAAATACTTAAAAGCTAGCCAATGGTAGCTAATTAAAATAAGTGGATAATATGGTATAATGGTATACCTAATGATACCATAAATTACCATAATGCATCCAGTGCCGTAATTGTGGATTTTTCATTACCTAAATTGCGACCGACTACGAAAATCGATAGAAAATAAAATACATATACTCTCATTTTGAATTATGAAGTTAATGATGTAAATTACTTAAGAGAGCTTAGAAGAACTGAATAGGCCATATACCCAAAAATCTATACTTATAATAAATCTGTAGAAGTGAAAATTCTGTACATTGAAGATATCAACAAAATAAATGGCGGTGTTACCAGACCGACACCGGACCCAAAAGTGTGAAAAAAAAAAATTGTCTGTCTGTTTGTTCAGGTATCACGCAAAAACTACCGGTTCGATTACGATGAAACTTGGTATAATTATTCTTTATTATCCTGGGCACCACACTGGGTAGTTTTTATCCCGGAAAAGTATAAACAATAAAAAAAAAACTTAATTTTGCGGTTAAAATTCATTGATAAGTTTCGTCATCCACGCGAACGAAGTCGCAGGCACAGCTAGTAATTAATAACCAAGTAAAATCTTCAACAGAGTTCTAGATATTACCCATTTAACTGCATATAAGTATCTGTTAGATTTCGACTACATGGCAAGACGTATGGGTAGGCGCGTTTTAAGACCGCGACGCGAAACAAAAGATCTAATCGTTCAGCTTTAATTTATCCACGCATTGCGGACCCCATAATCGCTTAAACTTGAGGTTTATTTATCAACAATTATTTTTGTGAGATGCATAGAGGGCTAACTAAACTGTTCGCAAATGCGTTAAGGCCCCGTGTTGTTAAAGAGGGTTGCGTGCAAGGGTCGCACGTGCGCGTTGTTATGGGCCCTTAGCCCCTCTGAAACCTACACGCCAATAGGGTTGACCTGTCCTTGTCGATTGCTTTTTTATTGTGTTGCGCTTATGATAACAAATTCATTGATGTTATACTGATAACGGTGGCCAGTGGGAGTTTATAAAGTAAAACAAGGGAATATCGGCTGTTAATTAAACAGCAATTATTTTCCGAAAAAGTATCTGCGCACTGTAATTATTATTATTTGTCACTACATTATATTTCCGGACTTTATGCATTAATCTATATTCTGGTCTCCCGTCTCAATCTTCTTACTATTTACAAACTATGTGACTATTCTCATTTATGCAGACAGTTGGTGTCGCAATTCTATTAAATTACCTCTCTGATTTCGACAATAACAGTTTAGAATACGCCCCAATGGAAATAATGAGTATTCCCGGCAATTTGTATGGCGCATTGCAACCTATCATCGGCGACTGTTTATGATTTGCGTCATTATTAACTAATTAGATGCCTAGGTACTTATCTAGCAATTAGCTAGGATGACTTTATTTTTGTAAAAAATATAAATTTAATGTATCTATGACTCATTTAGCAAAGTAGAATATAAATGAAGGACAGCTTTTTCCCAATAATTTATTAAATATAAATATTTTGATATTCATTTTACATTTGTCCGCGATAATTTTTACCAGCATACTTTGAGAGCGCCCCTAGCTCCTCCTCTATTCGCAGGACCTGGTTGTACTTGCCGATCCGGTCGCAGCGTGCAGGCGCTCCACATTTGATTTGACCTGCCGACAATCCTACTACCAAATCGGCCAGGAACAAATCCTCCGTATCTCCCCATCTATCGCACACGCAGACTCCAAAACCGGCTGCTTTTAACAACTTGAAACACTCGATGACCTCTGACAAAGTACCAGCTTGATTTATTCGCAGTGCGATTGTGTTTCCGGCTTTTTTCTCACAAGCTAGGCCAACTCTTCTTACGTTAGTCTGTGTCAAGTCATTACCAAACAGTTGTGCTGGTGTGCGTGTCGTTAAAAGGGACCATGCAGCCCAGTCGTCGAATTCAAAAGCATCTTCGATGGAACACACTGGGAATTCTTTGATGTTGTCCAAGTACACCTCTGCGAGCTTGTCGGAAGACATATATTCCTGAGGATTTGAGTTAGGATTTTTGAACTCCAAATCATAAGCACCATCCTTATACAAATCAGTAGCCGCAGCGTTGATACCTATTTCGGCTTTACCATGGTATCCGCATTGTTTAATAGCATCAGTGAGGAATAAAAGTGCATCTCTGTGGCTCTGAAGTGGAATAGAGAACCCGCCGTTATCACTTACATAAGTAGTTTCAACATTATATTTACTCAAAATAATGTTCTTGACATAGGCGTATATTTCTGTACCAATGCGCATCGCCTCTGCAAAGGACGCAGCTCCGGTTGGTATAATAAGGTATTCTTGAAAAGGCAGTCCATTGGATGATAGTATGCCTCCTGTAAGAATAGTGAAGTGGGGTACCGGTAAAATAATAGTAGTAACTCCTGCCATATCCGAAATGTGTCTGTATAAAGGCACTCCTTTCTTAGCTGCTCCAGCTTTAGCCACCACCAGGGAAACCGCCATTATAGCGTTGGCTCCTAATCTCGCTCGGGTTTCGGTGCCGTCCAAAGCTATCATAAATTGATCTATTTCTTTTTGCATCGTAACCTCTAGGTTCTGCTTGATGAGTTCGGGAGCAATTATGGAGTTGATATTTTTTACCGCCATCAAAACACCCATTCCATTATATTCATGTGGATGATTATCCCTCAACTGCACTGCTTCGGCAAGTTTTTTTACGTCTGTCGATGGAACTCCAATACGAAACAGACCTAGTTCTGTCACCATGTCGACCTCGACCGTCGGTACGCCCGTAGCGTCGAATATTTGGCGGGCGAGCAATAGTTTAATCGGCATTGTTAAAACTTAAATAAATTTAAAATAACAAAAAAAAAATAAGTTAAAACATAAAATTCACATGAGATAATTTTTGTATCAAACCACGGTCAAGCACATAGTTATAAAATGTCAATTTTCATACTTCGAAGAATTTCTTCTTACTTTTGTTTCATTTTTAGTATACTATTAAAAATATGCCAGCCAGACCCTACAGATCTAACATTCATATAATACTTATTGGTTGGATTCTTATTAGTACAGTGTTAAAAAAAAAACAATATAAACAACACTTCATGTGGCGAGTGTGAAAGGACGCACGTGCGCACTAATCTTTATGTAAATCCTATATTACACTTCGATAAGGTGCTTTTTAATAATTGAAAAAAAGATTAACTCCATAAATATACAATAGCCCCATGAAAACTTTAAACAAGGAGTAAGTATAAGTATTTATTTTTATTTCAATCTTTGTATTTTGTACAGAATCTACGTTTGTTTTGTTATATTGATAGAAATCAAGCCGAGGAGAAATCTTAACAAAAATAATCTCAATGACACAATTTATGATAATAAAATAAATATTTTGGTTGAGTTTAGTTAGATTTGGCTACCCACTTTGATGGCTACAATTAAAATAGTTTTTTAACTAAAATGAAAAATAAAAGTAAAAAATAGAGTAAATTATTTGTAGTATAATTTAAACGGAGTACATTAAACTCTTGTGGAGTTTTAATTGTGTTCTAATAGCCCTCGTCTCCCTATTTGTGAAGGGCGATCTTTCAATTTGCTACGGCGTGATTCGCAAATATGCTTACACCCTTGTTTACACTTTTAGATACGTCGATTTTCGGCACAAGTGTACAAATGCACAATGCTTTTAGTGCGCCAAATTAGGGGTGTATTATTTAAATACTCACAGCGGTGTTTGCGACTGTACTCAAGTGGTAGTTTTTTTCGAAAGGTCTATTATGCTTTTAGAGGATACTTTTAGGCATACCTAGAAACAAATAGTTAGTTAATATTTTTTATCATCATCATCATCATCAAAACATTGTTACTCTATAGTCTTTTTAAGGATTTTATAATCTCCCTAAGTATATTGGTGTAAAATAAAAAATAATGGGGATGGATTTAAAACATACGTTTTGGCGTGGTTTCATAAATAAATGTTACCGCTTGTAAAATGTAGGAAGGTAAACACAGTAATCAGTGTCCCTCCATACACGATATCAAAAACAGGTGGCAAACGTAATACTTAAAAGCAGATATGATAGGGTAGGGTAACTTATAATTGACTATGGAAGTATAAATAATTATTTTTTGTACAACCGGTGTAATAGTACTCGGAAATCAAAACCTTAAAACAAACTTAGATCTTGCCAGTTATTGTCAGAGAAAATAAATGGAATATAAAAATCTATCCGAATCTAAACACACATTAATTGATTGCAAGGTGTAAAGAATAAAGTACTTTCATTAAACAGATGCGCAAAATAAAAATAGTAGACCCTTAGACATCGAAACACATTGTGGGAGAGGACATTATTGATATGAAATTAAATGACACGGTAGCTAGATCCCACGGGATGGGGCTCACCGCTCATCACGCAATGCTACCGTGAGAATAAACGCTACTGGACCAATGGAGATAATATGATGATTACATTTTTACATTCGCTTATCACACGCGATGTCTAACTTCATTAATAACCAAGGGTGAACGCAACTGTTCCTGGCTAAGCATTTACCGATAGTTACACAATTTCCAGCCCTCACACATAAATTATTCAGACTACTGTGACTGCAATTTTACGTAGGACAAAGTGATTGAAAATTCTATTTGATTGCTCATAACTTGGACAGTTCTTTACCAACTATAAATTCTACTAAGAAGTTACCGACAATTCTGGAAAATGTAGCATAATAGGCGAATAAATAAGTTTGTTTTTTCCGTTGTAATAACTACTTTGTAATTCTTACTAGGTTTCTAGTGGGTATTTCCTACTGCTGAGTTTTTGGCTTACCTCAACCTCTGCAGATATTTAATTGCAATAGCCTAATCTTGCTACTGTAGTCGTCCGTCACTCATATGGTATAATACTATTGGAGACTATTTTAGAAACTACATGAGTTTGAGAGTTAGCACAGTGCTAAAACAGAGAAGTAGCCTCGTTACCGTCGAGTTGAATACTTTTTAGATAACAGCAAAAAAAGGAAATGGCCCCTCCATGTTTTTTTTTTAAACATCCATATTAAAGTAAGTTCGATTGAAAATTGTCAGTTTTCAAGCAAATTTTCTAAATATTTTTTTAGTCACTTTTTTTAATTTGTTGCGTGTAATGAACCCACCCACATTAGTGGTGTATCGAGATATCGACCATTAAAAGGTGTACAAACATAATATATTGCAGGGGTCGCGCCCTGTCACCGGGCAGTGCGGGGTCGCGGCATCGCTGCATGCTCCATTGGACCTTGCACATCTGTATTACTTAATTTGTACGTCTATTGAACAATAATGTTCCTGATTGCATTTGGTAGTCAGTAATATTGTACCGTATTTTACTTTTTGTCGAAATCGAACTACATTTAGTGGATTCATTACATTCTGAGGCAAGAAAGTGATGATTTCATGATTTGCTTCGAGTCAAGTCTGTAAATGTCGTTACCAAACTAGGAAGTAGCCAAAGGTACTTAGCAGTCAAAACCCGATGCTACGAGACAAATTTAGGAACATGGTACCTTACCAGTGCTGGCTACCAGTGCTGGCGCAAACCACTATTTTTAAAGATTTAAATTTTAAAGTTAAATCTTCTGCCACCAGTATGTCTATCCTGTAAATAATTTCGGTATCGAGCTTCACCTCAATTCACCTAAGTGACGATGAAGCTCACTTCAAAAGTGAACCCAATTGGCCTTGATTTAGAATTAAAATTCGAGAATAGGTACGTATTTGACATCTCACCGCGGATTCCGCTGTCGAGACATGAAAGTAATGTTACAGAATAGCACTACTGTACCTAACGTGTTCTGTGAATCCTTACCTTTAATGATGACTTTTTTCTGTTCCTCCTTGTTATGCGTGTTAGCCACAACAGACAGCATCGTATCCGAGGAACATCGGTCACCTCGTACCTACAGGAAGAAAAAAGACATTTTTAATAACTTTATTGATATAAAACAGTTAAACAAAAAAGTAAAAAGCCACTTCGAAATAAGACTTATATGGTATGGAAATGGAATCACAAGCCAAACGCCAGCATTTAAATAAAAAAAGAATCATCAAAATAGGTGCACGGTGCACCCAGTCCAAAGTTCTAAGAAAATAAACATAAAAAAACAGTCGAATTAAGAACCTCCGCCTTTTTTGAAGTCGGTTAATTTACACCGGTTATTACGACTAAACATCGCTTATTTTTCGTATTCAGTATTTTAGCAAACAAATCTTAATACATACCAGTTCGCCAAGAAAGCTTATATATCCGATAGCCAGCTTCAATGTATCCACCTTAGACAGCCTTTTCTCATACGGCAGAGTAGGGATATGTGCTCGCAGGCCTTCGAAGGCATCGTTGATGGATTGCATGCGGCGGCGCTCGCGCAGGTTGGCAGCCTGCCTCTGCTGTATCTGCTGCTCAGGGCACCGCAACGATGATCTTCGTCGGTGCACGCGACGGTAATCAGACCTACGGATAATAGAACTGTTTCATTCTTTGACCGAGGTGTCTACTTACAAGTTGTAAATTTATACTGCTTTAGCCTTTAGTAAATAAACAGGACAAGATCTTTAAGGTGCTATTATATTATATAGCTCGAGCATCTACACTGGTGATTTCGTCCTTAAATTCAGCTGTCCGTGTATATTTATTTTGCACAGCTAGCTTGACCTTTAATTCCCGTACTGGTTGTATAACGCTAATTAGTGGTTGAAAGGCTTCTAAAAAGTTTCTGTTTGCACGTTTTAATTTCTAAAGTATACAAAAGTGTTACGCGTTTTTCTTACGTAATCAAAACTTTTAACAATATTTTTGTAAGGCTTCATTAGCACGTGCCCGCACGTGACTTTCTAGAAAAAAGTCCTGTCAATAGGTACTCTTTTTGAGATTAAATATTCATATATTTTATCGCAAGATGAAGTATGAACTTAAAACGTAAACGCACCTATTACCGTCAGTTTAAGTTTACATATTATTATATGTTCCAAAAATAAGCACATAACTGGTGTCATTTTTAATTTTATTCAAGTGCTGCAAATTATTCGATATCGACATCGAATCCCGCAGGAAAGCAAATTTATAATTATAAAAAAAAAATAGTTTTCGTTTTTAATAAGATTAATATGTTTTTTCTATTTATAATTTAATTAGCTTATAAGATTCCAAGTATTATTATTACATTTAAATTTATATACGCCTCAGTTTTGTAGCGCTTGAAAAAGGCACTAAGTCTTACACCAACTGTTTTGTAACATCTTTTGAACACTTAGTTTGCAGATAAACACTTTGACTTTGACTTTGACTAATCATAAAAAATATTCTTAACATAAAAAAACCGACTTCAAAAATCCCTAAAAGCACTAAAAAGTTAAAAATAATAGTATAACCTACCTATTAATAAACCTAACCTAAACTACGATTAACCTATAATAAAATTTATAAATTTTTGGAGTCGGTGCCAAGCTAAGTAATGAAACGACTGGTAAATTCTGAGTATATTGTCATGAATTGTGTTTGTAAAAAATATTATTAATATTATTAAGTATAAACGTTAGTATCTTTTTAAATAAAGTATTTTTGTTGTTTTCCGATTAGAACTAATATTTAGAAGCTGTAAGATTTATGTTTTGTTTTTTTTTCTGGTCTTCCGTCTTAGTCTGTAGGTATATGATTGATGATTTGAATTTTGTATATTGCTTGGCACCGACTCCAAAAAATTGATAAATTTTATTAATTATTTTGCACAGCTAGCTTGACCTTTAATTCCCGTACTGGTTGTATAACGATAATTAGTGGTTGAAAGGCTTCTAAAAAGTTTCTGTTTGCACGTTTTAATTTCTAAAGTATACAAAAATGGTTACGCGTTTTTCTTACGTAATCAAAATTTTGAACAATATTTTTGTAAGGCTTCATTAGCACGTGCCCGTGAATTTCTGGGCATTAATTAGTAGGCACGTCAATTTCTGGAAAAAAGTCCTGATACCCTTTTTGAGATTAAATAAGTATTCATATATTTTATCGCAAGAAGTTTTAAGTTCTAAATACTATATATTTAGAACTTAAAACTTAAACGCACCTATTACCGTCAGTTTAAGCCACGTTCACATTTATGTTAAAAAAAATAAGCACATGCTTAATAACTTGTGTCATTTTTAAATTTTATTCAAGTTTAGTGCTGAAATTAATTCGATATCGACATCGAATCCCGCAGGAATAATTATAATTATTTACGTATATTGTCAAAATGGTTAGTTTTCGTTTTTAATAAGATTAATATGTTTTTCTATTTATAATTTAATTATTTATTTATTTATTTAAAGACTATGGAAGACTTACAGCTAAGTACAATGGTAATAAATTACAGTATGATTATCTGACAGCCAATTACAAGTCTTCACTTATAGAGCTTGTTTAGCATACAAGTACTGTGGAACAAAAATATACACTCTGTCAAACAATGCCAAAAGAAAAGAAAAATAAAAATAATGCACCTCGGTAGATCGTCACCTAAAATAAATAAAAACTAATATAATCACTACAGACTTCTAATGAGAACCAAGATGTTAAAAATTCTATTGGAAACAAGATAATAACCTATTAACAAACTAAGAATCTATTTTTTAAAGAAATTCAGTGTTAGACACCTCTTTGCCGTGGTCACACTTGTTTCAAAAAGATCTAAGTCGAACTGTTTTCACACCCTGTTAACTATACTCACACCCACAACGTACGAATTTTGCCTGTAATTACCCGACTGCCAAGAAGGGTTATGTTTTTCGCGCGTATCTTGTATGTATGTATGTATGTATGTGTGTAATATTCTTTATTACCTCATATCTTTGAAACGGCCGAATGGATTTCGATAATTAGGGTATCGTTGGATTCGTATCGATTACCCAAGTGTTCTTAGATATGTCACGCCAAACAAAAACCAACATGGCGGCCACGAGGTGCCATAGATTGAAGTAAAAAAAAATAAAAAAAATATGTTTGCTACAATATGGGTATCAAATTAAAGGGCTTGTAACGAGGATTCCAAAATGGTATATCATTAACGTATAAAAAAAAATACTATGTGAAAAATTGTTCTTTATCCAAACTAAATACATACTCGAATGCCGTACGCTAGGTGAATTTATTATGATTTTAACTAAAAAGCGCTAAATAAAAAATACATAAATTTAAAAAATAAAAAAACCCGACTGCATAAAAAACACTTTAAATAAAAACTGAAAAGTAAAAAACAAGTTCAATAAGTCTAGAAGTGTAGATAGCAATGTTACTGTAACAGTCGGGACCCATTAAATAAGCTAGTCTAAAATCATTCATTATGGGTCCCGACTGTGACAGTAACTTTGCTATCTACACTTCTAGACTTATTGAACTTGTTTTTTACTTTTCAGTTTTTATTTAAAGTGTTTTTTATGCAGTCGGGTTTTTTTATTTTTTAAATTTATGTATTTTTTATTTGTAGTTGCATACGGCACCAGTAATGGTGGATTAAACCGTTTTGGCTTACTTGGAGCGTTGAAGTAGAAGGTTGACAAGATGTCAGAACAATATATGTCACTTTGGATTGTTTTCAATAAAAATATACAGTCTGAGATCTCACGAGTCACGTCGATTAATTAATGGTAAAAGATGATATTTTTTACAGGACTAAACGATTGTTCAAGAGCTGGATAGACCTGGTTATAAATAATTATTTCGAAAACCTTGGCAATGATACATAATTTGGATATCGGTCTATAATTGGTAATATCTGCCGTGCTATTCTGTAACATTATTTTCATGTCTCGACAGCGGAATCCGTGGTGAGATGTCAAATACGTATTCTCGAATTTGAATTCTAAATCAAGGCCAATTGGGTTCACTTTTGAAGTGAGCTTTATTGTCACTTCACTGTCACTTCACTTTCACCTGTCACCGAAATTATTAACAGAATAGACATACTGTTTTGACTCCTTTCTTATGTACAGGTGTTATGAACGCAGATTTCCATAGTACTGGGACAACACAAGAATCCGGGGATTTTTTAAATAGTATTGAAATAGGATGAGCAATAGATGCAGCGCAACGTACAAGTAGCTTGGATGAGATATTATCCGGTCCTGGTGCTTTCGATGTATCTAATTTAAGAAGCAAGTTGGTTATGGTTTTAATGTTCACCGTGACGCGACTGACATCGGACGACAGGTTTGATGGTTCAGTGAAGGAAGAGGAAGAAGCATTAGAGCTACCGTCATGACTAAGATTAGGATCTAGGAATGTGGAGAGAAAATAATTTGAAAGTGCCTCACATATAGATTCTCCGGTACGCAGTGTTTCATTGTTGTACTTGAACGTGCTCGGGATTTAATTTATATTGTGACGTTTTTTAACAAATGTCCAAAATTGTTTCGGTTTATTTTTAATAGACGTTTCGGTAAGATTCAAATAATTTGTATAACATTGACTTTCTAGTGTTTTTACCCTTTCACGAAGAAGTTTAAATGTTAGTTCATCAGCTTTATTGCCGACCATGGTGTTATTGGGTTTCTATGAAATTCTCAGTAGCAGGTCGGAGTTTGGATTTGTGCCCGGTTAGTGGCAATAGGCTTGCCCCCTATTACATGGGACCTAAACATACCGGCGAACTGTGGGTGTACATTGGTACACCTCTGCCTAACCCTTCGGGGATACAGGCGTGATGTTTTAAATTTTTTTGTTTCTGTTTTCTCTTTTATTGTTTTTATTAGTGAGGAACTGTACCAGACTGGATATGATTTATTGCGATAAGGTTTCTGTGGAATGTATTTCAACTGAAGATTATAAAAATAACTTTATTGAAAAAAGTTAGCGAGTCCTCAGTTGACCTTGTTAAGAACTCACTTTCCCAGTCAGTCGTACAAATGTCGCGCTTAATGGATTCATAGTCACCCTTATCATATAAAAATTGCATACGTGCCGCACTCTCAAGGGGAGGTGTTTCGACAAGATCCAATGTAATTAACAATGCTGGATGGTAATCATCGATTGGTACGAGTGGGTTTAAGCTTTCAGCCACGTTAACGGCCTGATTCGAGAGGACTAAATCAAGTATTTTTCCATATCTGTTAGTTACGCCATTATATTGTTCAAAATCAAAAGTACATAACTCATCTCCAAATAACACTTCGTCGCTACTCCTGAGATTCGTTGGGACGAACGATATTTATTGTCAGTTGGGACCCAATTATTCCGCTCATATTAAAATCTCCAATAATAAGAAATTTATCTGAACCATTGTCAATCACAGATTGATTTAATTTTGAGAGAAAATTCGTCAACTGTATGGAAAAGGAAAGACCAAGATTTTGTTTACATAAATAAAGTACACAGAGATGTTTGTAATATAGTTACGTGTATTAGATTTTTCCAAGTGTAAGCTTATCCAGAGGTCTTCAGTAGAATTAAAATTTTGTTGACAAGTTACTGATAATTCTCGACGAGTAGCTATTAAAACTCCTCCACCGCGCGATTGTCCAGTCTGACCGTAATCGCGATCCCGACGCCATACGATATATCTTTCATCAAAAAACTCCGAATCCTAAATACCATCCCATAACTACGTCTCTGTGAGAACAATAACATCAAATGAGCTAGCTGCCATTTGACGATAAAAAGTACCGGTTTTAGTTCGTAGACCACGAACGTTCTGATAAAATATGTTTAAATGAATATTCGCCTTAGTAGCCATCACGCATAATACCAATAACAGCAACATAATAAATCATTAAAATAAACTAAAATAACAGACATAAACATACTGACTTAAACAGGGTAGAAGGAAAATAAATATGTTTGAAGTAAGCAAACGGCAATTATTATTGTCGTATTGGAGTGCAAGTTCGACACTTAAGTGGCAAACAACTGTGTGAGCAGGCAAGCAGTGCGCGGTACGTGCAAGCGCGAGCGAGTAAAGCATATTATTATGCACTAACACTTCAATGTGAACAGCGCGAGACAGAGCGATAAGAAATGTAATGGAATTTTTTAACAGAACAAATGAGTGGTGGCCGACTCATTAGTACGGCAGAGGTGCGAAACAATTTGTAACATCTTAATAAAATAACATGAAATATAATAAAACAATAAAGCAGAGAAGATTGTTCATAGTATAGGTAGCATATTAGGCGATGTTGTTTAAATCCGATTCCCTTCTCACTATGATAACTTTGGAGTTGGTTTTTGAGTACGTGAATTTTGCTGTGTTTCACCCAAATGAACTGATAGTTCTTATCCTTGGCAATGGCTTTACTTAGTAACTTCTTATATTCTACACTTAGGTGATCAGCTGAGAAGTGCCTGAGAACCCAATATCAGACGTAGATAAGTTCTTTTCTGCTCGCGCAGCAGCTATAAAATCTTCTTTGACATATCTATTCAGGAAACTTACTATAATGAGTTTATAATTGGAGTTGAAGATGGCACCCTTGAGACGTAGTTGATCAGTGTTTTGGGGCAGCTAAAGTTTACTTTGCGACCAATTGCTTCAATAATCGAGAATAGGTTCTCATCTTTTCGTAAAGGAACTCCCTTGATTTCTACATTGTTTAACCGCGACCGCTGATCGTTAGATGAAAGTTCGAACTTCACCCTTTATAGATCTGTCTGCAAGTCATTTATAGTAGCCCGCATCTTCCCAACTTCCGATACCTTGGTTTCAACCTCAGCAATCCTCGTGTCAAATTCATCGAGTTTATCACCAGTGCATCACCTTGGCATGCCGACTTCAGCTCAGATAGCTCGTCCTTAATATCCTTGATGTCATCAATTAGTGTCGGTAAATTAAGTAGCTGGCGTTTCATGTCACGAATTTCACTCAGGATGGTCTCAAGGGACGCTAGATCAGAACTGGGTACAGCTGGAGATGAGATTCCGCAATTAGCTTATAAGATTCCAAGTATTACATTACATTTAAATTTATATACGCCTCAGTTTTGCAGCGCTTGAAAAAGGCACTAAGTCTTGCACCAACTGTTTTGTAACATCTTTTGAACATTTAGTTTGCAGATAAACACTTTGACTTTGACTAATCATAAAAAATATTCTTAACATAAAAAAACCGACTTCTAAAATCCCTAAAAGCACTAAAAAGTTAAAAATAATAGTATAACCCATTGATATATTAAAAGGAGGAAGATACGTTACGCGCTAACATTGCAATCAAAAAACCTGGACTCGGTCATCACGGTCGCACACCTACAGTCACTGATAGACAAGGACAGAGTTATGAGCCGGCGCTGTCGTGCGAGCGAAATCGCATTAGCCGCCGAACGTTGCCGAATGTTTACTCGGTACTCGTCGCGTTCTCGCAACTCGCGCATTATGTGCGTATCGTGTCTCTCACGCATGTTTGTAAGATCGATCTCGCTCTCACAAACATGGCGAAGCAAACATTAAATATTATTGTAATTTACAACAAATTAACATTTTTGGCTGAACTTACGAGTGGTAAGTAATCCCATGTGTCTTATTTTTCTTCCTTGTATTATTGAAACATATCATATATTGTTTAGCTGCACAAGAAGTCATTTTGATGCGTATTTATCAAAAAAACTGAAATTATTGAGGTGTGTGATCATAACGACGTTCCATGCGCAACTGAGTGCCAACTACGGGCAATCACTTAGTTGAGTAGGACCAGGCGCTGTGACTAAGTAACGTATCTACCGCTTTTAAATACATCAATGGTATAACCTACGTATATTAATAAACCTAACCTAAACTACGATTAACCTATAATAAAATTTATAAATTTTTGGAGTATTTTGCACAGCTAGCTTGACCTTTAATTCCCGTACTGGTTGTATAACGCTAATTAGTGGTTGAAAGGCTTCTAAAAAGTTTCTGTTTGCACGTTTTAATTTCTAAAGTATACAAAAATGGTTACGCGTTTTTCTTACGTAATCAAAACTTTGAACAATATTTTTGTAAGACTTCATTAGCACGTGCCCGCACGTGACTTTTTGGAAAAATATTGGATTTAATTTTTGTTACTAGATCGGTTGCAGCTGTAACCACGCTGTAACCGTGTTTGACTTTGGTCGAAACCCATATTGTTTTTCATATAAGAACTTTATAGATTTTAGAAACGCACTAAGTTGGTTGTGTATTATTTTTTCAAACACTTGATAATATTGGTAGTACGGATATTGGTCGGTACCTAGTTACCTGGATCTGATTTGCTTCCCGACTTATGTATGGGGCTGACTTTTGCAACTTTAAAGGATTTTGGAAAGTTTCCTTCTGTTAGGCACCTATTGATACAAAGAGTTAAGTTTTCCGCTGTTTGATCTTTAATGCATTTTATCATTTTTGTAGTCATTCCATCGATACCGGCGCATTACATCTAAATTTTCAATTATTTTAAGCACCTCTGCAATAGTAGCAGGTTCACAATGTGTTAGGTTGGCCCCATTATCTATTCTGCTTGCGGGTACTTGTAAGGCTTGATTAATATGATACGATTTTTTAATTTTGCTAGCAAGCTCTGCCCCTATGTTTGAGAAAAAATAATTTAAAACACTCACAGATTTCCTTTGTATCAGTAATTTGGCCTGTTGGCGTTTCTAATTTTACAAGAGTAGAGTTTTGTTTTGTTTTATTGCTGCTATTTGCTTTATTTAAACGCACCCGTATGGTGCAGTGCGTTTTGTCAATTTTATTAAGTATTCTAAGCCCCTTTTCTTTTAGTCTTATATTCTTTAATAGATTTTTTTTTACTAAGTAGATTCAAATTAAAATCTCCAAAAATTATAATCCTTTTCCTTTTGATTAAGTGATTTGTATATGTTTCAAGAATCTTTTGTACATTTGCTGCAGGCTGTTTATAGACGACTCCAATGTCTAAAGAAAGTCTGTCCAGATGTATACATAAAAAGTGATTGTTATCTTCGCAATGCTCTTCCATTAATTCATGTTTTAGTTCATTGTGTACATTGTATATATTGAAACTCCACCGCCCCTTGAAGAAGTTCTGTAGTTGTAATAGTGTGTATAATTTGGTAATTTTTGCCTTAAGGCTTCATTTTCATCCTTTATCCAGCCAATGCCAATTATCGTAAAATCGTCCCACTATGAGCCAACTATGAGCACACTGACACGGAGTGTAAATAGCAGACTCGGGCCCCAGGTTTCAACCAGTAATATTACATGACATGTATAGTGCACTTAAACGTTTGTATGATACACTGTATTTCATCAAGTTTCCCTGGCGCAACAATACTACGTACATTTGCTTAGAAGAAGCTTATTGATTTTGTTTTAGTTGTGATATTTGCATAGTTATTTGTTAGTTCGTATGTAATTGAGTTTCGGTTTGTTCCATGTTCTACTAGTTTTTTGACTGCTCTTTAACTATCTTTGGTGTTCCCTTTGAAAATTTTATTACTAGATTCTTTTCTCCGTTATCCTTTCTCTGTTGTAATTCGTCTCTAAGTTTTTTCATGAATTTCTGTTGTTGAGGAGTCTGATCAGAGTAAATTCGCACACCATCTACGTTCAGGTTAGCTTTATTTCGTAGTATAGTCTTCGCATTTTGCTGGGACGAAAAAGATAGTTTAACTGGTCGTATTTTCTTGCTATCATATTTTCCGACTCGTAACACTTTTACTGCTCTAGGACAATCCGGATATAAAGAGATCTTAATAAATAGTCTGTGGGGTTGCCTGTGGATGTGCCGATGCTGAAGAAACAGATTTGATTTGGAGGACATCAGTTTGGACGGATGTTATTTTTTCTTCGTTTTCTTTAACGGTGCCGTTAGTGCAATAACTTGCGTTTTAAGACTTTTGTTTTCTGCTATTAGTTCTTCGGTTGTAGTCTTCATGTTTTGTTATGTTTCGTTGTGTTACAAATTGTTTTTATGTTCTGGTTTTGCTTTGTACAGGAATCTTGTGGTATTTCGACAATTTAAAACAAATTCGCTAGAGCTACGTAAACACACAATAAAAAAAACGTCGCCTAGCGTAAGCAATATAAACTTGAATATTTAGTACCTATAGTACGTGCGTTATCATCTGGGCCATAAATAATATCTCTATATCTATCTCGATTGCACTTATGCGTCTTATGAAGCCGTTTATTGAAGGGTGTAACAATTGTAGACATATTATCGATAAGTAACGTTTATTCTTTTGTACATAAATAGGTAAATAATATCTTGACCACAAAATTAAAAAAAAAAAACAATATTCGAACGCACTGCAATTACTTTGGAAACCGACAATCAGAATCGTACAAATAATTAGCGACTCATCGTTAGAACGTGCGCAGGTAGCCTTTTATCGATAACTAGGGTCCGGCGCGATGCACATACCTATCTTTTTTTAACCCCCGACGCAAAAAGAGGGGTGTTATAAGTTTGACGTGTCCGTGTGTGTGTGTCTGTTTGTCTTTGGCATCGTAGCTCTCGAACGGATGGAGCGATTTCAATTTAGTTTTTTTTTATATTAAATAAAGGTGACTTATTTGCGAGTGATCCTAGACATGTTTGATGAAAATCGCTTGAGCCGTTTAAAAGTTGTGGGGGTAAAAGTGGGGCAGAGTAACCGAATATCTGCTAATATACTCGAGTGGGGTCTCAAATGAAAGCGCACTGAATTATTTACAACATAACAAAATCTACATTATAATAAGTATGTAGGTACCTATTAAAAGTATAAAATTAAAAATTAAAAAAAAACCCCGGCACAAAAATATAAGTTCCCTTTAAAAAGTAAAAAATAATAAAAAAACTCAATCTTAAAGTACCTAAGTATGTATTAATATAAGCAATTTTATAAAAGTTTTCTTTTCCTAATTTTGTTTTTAAATTCATCTTTTTTTTTTTTTTTTTTTTGGTAGAGATCTTTGCAGTTAGCCTGAGCGCAGGCTTTGACTGCTTCACCGGACTTTTTAAATTCATCTATGTTGCTTAGTTAGGTAATAGACTATTTGTAATTAAATTAAGTTTGGAGGGGTCCCCCAATGCGACGTATATTTTTTAGAATTTTATTATTAATGCATAGTTACGTACTTTAAGATTGAGTTTTTTTTATTATTTTTTACTTTTTAAAGGCAACTTATATTTTTGTGCCGGGGTTTTTTTTTAATTTTTAATTTTATGCCATTTATAGGTACCTCCTTTGATTATATAATGTCGTACCTACATACTTATTATAATGTACGGACTATAAAAGAGACTAAGACCCCTGAGTTTGTTTCGACATTTCTTCTCAGGGTAGTCAGTTAGGAAATGTCGACTTCATCTAGCTTAGGAAGACATTGTAAAAGTAATTTATATAGTCCTACTAACATGAATAAAAAAAAAATATTTCATTTCGTTTCATTATTATTTTTTTTGACTTTTTGACCTGACGACTCAGATGATAACGCGCGTACTATAGTGATTTAGTTTTGCCGTACCTTCTTCTTGGTGTGGACAGATTCTCCTGGTCGCTGGCGTACAGACTGCCATCAGACATGGACGAGTCATCGTACATGTACATGTCGGAACTGTTGGCTGACTTCGGAGAGCCCCCGACAGGCAGAGTCACTACACTCGTACTGTCCATCGACGAGCATTGGGTTTCATTCGCACTGTCCATGTTGAATATTTTTTCATATAAAAACCTCATTCAACTTGAACTACCGAACACATGGTTTCACACACCGAAAGAATTGAATAATTAAGTACGGAGCAGTGTTTTCTGTGACAGTTTAAAGCGTTATGAGGGTCAGAAGGCTGGGTCTGCGCGACCACGAGACTCCGCCCTATACTATCACCCCGCCCAACCGCTCATCGACCAAAATAAAAAGCCCCTTCTCGACGCAGGAACAATGCTCGTGTATAATCAACGTACTCACGGCTGAGAGGGGAAACAGAGACTCTGTTACATTTGTTGGCTAATATGTAAGCGATAATAGTGTTGTATTTTTAGTAAGTGTTAAAGTGTTAAATATTTTCAAGCATCGAATATTCAGGTATAGAAACGCATTTAAATAATAGGTACTTAGAAATCTGATAATAACCACTTTTAAAATTAACACCGTGAAAGAGAGTTGCCGGAAAATAATTAAATGTGATTAGGACTTATACTCGTACGTTCGTAGGCCACCTGACAGTTAGTAATTATTAAGTAGGCACTTATTTGGGTAAGATAATTAATCAAAAGATATAAGGTGTGTCAGTATCTCATTTAGGATTTTTTATTTCGTGTTTCACCCAGACCCAAAAGAGGGTAAGGGTTTACCTGTGTGACTGTCTGTGGCATCGTAGCCTCGTAGTCCGTTTGTTTCAGTTTCAAAGCTGATGTGATCAGTGACCTTACGTCAGTCCTTGCAAAAATGATGTGGTTAGATACTGTAGGTATTATATATTAAGTCAAATTCATTTTTTTTTCAAATTCAAATTCGTTTATTGTCATGTATTAACCCATAAAAAACAAAAAAGCAAGTACACAAATACACAAAATAAAATAAAAATTTAAATGAAAACATAAAAAATGTGGAACTATTTTTTTTGTGTATGCAGTTTTATCCAGTGCCACAACATTGGTGACTCCCACTTTTCTGCCCATACACTCAGGGGCCTGATGCCGCTATTTTAAGTCAGTGAGTGGCGGGTTAAAAAACGTTCCAGTGTACTTGTTACTGTGCCTAATTTTCGTATTCAGATAAGAACAGTTACTTGCAATCCTACAATGACAACAGTGGCAAGCAGGTGTACATTTCTCATTTAACTAAAATTATCTGAATACGAAAATTAGGCACAATAACAAGTACACTGGAACGTTTATTAACCCACCACTCACTGACTTAAAATAGCGGCATCGGGCCCCAGGAGGCTGTTGGGGCTGCCACGTAAGCGACCAAGGAGCGAGGCACAAGGCATGGCATGCACAAGGCATGAAAGCCGTCAACTTGCGCCTCCGCGAACATGCCCGAGGCGCTGCAATAGCGTGGCAACCTCATCAGCTCCCTAAATGCATTACTAAACTGCACTCGCAGAGCGCTGTAAGCTCTCTGCGTATATTTCACCCACAGGCTGCTTGCGTAAAAAGACAGGCAGTAAGCTTTGAACAGTGTCACTTTCTCTGACTCAGAACAGAGCGCAAACCTGGGAGCTAACATATGGCAGCGAACCGACAGCGCCCTACGTTCCCTTTCAAAATCAATATCATCTGACAGATCCTCGGTAACCCAATGACCCAGATATTTAAACTGAGAGACCTTCTTTAATGGTGTGCCGTATAGAGACACCGGCGGAATGGTGTAGTAGCTTTTGTGCTTTGCCAGAAACACCATTACTTCGGTCTTCTTAGCGTTGTATCTTAAGTCCGTGGGCTTCCGCATACGACTCACATATTTTATTTGTAACAACTGACGTAAGGCTTTGACCGATGGGCTGAGCAGGACCATATCATCAGCATAACTTATATTATTCATACAAGTCCCATCTACGTGACATCCGATATTAGTACTGCTCACGTACTGCTCAACTCACCGATCAGTCGATTCATATACAGGTTGAAGAGTACTTATCTATACAGCAGATAACTTCTTTTATAAAACTTAAGCAAAAAGGAGGACCGGTGAAAATAGTCTTATGGAAGCTGGCCTACTGAACAGTAACGTAAACCGACACCTCGTCAGTCGTTGGTTGGAAAGGATATTTCAGGGTCTAAAACTATTTCTTTGGTGGCCACTGGCCAGTATCTAATAGTCGTTGCAAAAAGTTATGACCACTTAAAGTGAAGTTAGTTTAAATGTTTTTGATGACGTCCGTGGTCGAGTGGCCTACACACCGGTTTCAAGGTGTCGCTAGCTCTGAGCTTCCGGGTTCGATCCCCGGACGGGTCAATGTAGAAACCAACTTTTAAACATTGCCTCGGGTCTGGGTGTTTGTGGTACTATCGTTGTTTCTGAATTCCATAACACAAGCGCTTTAGCTACTTACTTTGGGTTCAGAGCAATGTATGTGATGTTGTCCGCATTTATTTAATATTATTTATTTATGAGTTAATGTACACACAACAGACAAGCAATAGTAAACACATACAGAACAAATAGGTACAAAGGTAAAGCTTATTTCAAATGAAATTTCTACCAGAGCAGTCCTGCGACAAGATATATTTATTTTTTATAAAAGAGACATAGACACAGTGTGTAATAATTTAAGTAATAATATAAAAACTACAATAAAATAAATAAAATATGTGTATGGATATAAATTAATTTTGAAGAGAAAGAAAGTGTTCATTACATTAGAGGTGTACATTGGTACACCTCTGCCTAACCCTTCGGGGATACAGGCGTGATGGTATGAGGAAGAAATAGAAGGAGAATCCTATATGTTAGGCGGTAGCGCATTCCACATCTGTTTTCACACATTTTTATTTATTTAAGTAAAAGTCTATCGACAAAACTATAGTGCTCGTAAGACCAAATTGAAGGTTCTTTGGTCCGGAGATTTTAAATATTTAAGTTGTTCTGTAAACCTGTAATTTTTACTCCCAAGCTAATCTAGGATCACCATAAAGGATCACAGTATTAAAACACGCTTAGAGTTTTCTATAGACTCACGCTTTTATTTTCAAATCACCAACGAACACACGGAAGTTTACAATCACACAAATAGATGGCGTTAGTGATACAATATTTTTATAAAATCTATTATTTTTAAATTAATTTTAGTAGGTACTTATCAAGACAACTGAGCTTCACGATGAGATTGCGTATTTTCGCAGACTGTTTTTTTTTCTGTTTTACACATGACATCGATACATATACAGTGTTTATCTGCTATCTTGTTCATTACTAAAACTCGCAATTAAAGTTTTCACATTGTGTCACTTTATAAGAAAGAGATTGAAAAAAATTAGAGGGTAGTACGTTGTCTTTCTGAACACCGGCGACTCACCGATTGCGCGTGCGGTTGGCCGCCTGTAAGTAAGTTTGACAGGGTCCTACCTTTTGTTGCAAAATTTATTATTATAGACCCATTAGAATCGTGCAGACCTGTTAAACATTAGCATGCTAATATGGGAGTCCATCCTTGCAATGAGAGTATTTGTCAAAAAACATCCTAATTTATTCAGTAGGTACTGCCGATAGCGTCAATGTTTATAGGGTGGGCCAAATCTCAAGGGATCCAACAAAGCTGGCAATGCCAGGGTCTAGAACAGCATACTGCCATAAAAATACTTGTCGACTGGCAATCAAGATATTAAACAATATACCGAAGGTTATTAGGGAACTGCGGACCAGCTTATTTCAAAGGCACTTAGATTATGGCTCATCGAAAATTGTTTTTATTCGATGAAAGAATTTTTTTTATCATTTAGCTATTTGATGAGGCTTTTTGCGCTGGTGCGCCAAGACAGCCTCGTAAGGTACCACAATAAATTAAATAATAAATTAACAAAAGTAAAAATAATCTAATCGATGAAAGAATTTATTGATTCGAAGACAAATGGGAATGTTGCATTAACTGAATATTAAATTTGTAATTTTTTTATTTGAAGCCTTTGACATTTGTAATTTAATTTCTTTGGTGGTCGTGTGAAACTTGATAATATTTATAAAAAATAGTAATTTAATATTTGAGTAATTTAATATTTGACATTTCTAATTTATTATTTAAACAACTCTTGATTTAGTACTTATTATTATTATTTCGGTTTATATAACATTAACATACCATCACGCCTGTATCCCCGAAGGGTTAGGCAGAGGTGTACCAATGTTCACCCACAGTTCGCCGTTACCTATGTTTTTAACCGACGAAAACGGAGGAGGTTCTCAATTCGACGCGTACATATTTTTTTTTTTTTTTTTATGTTTGATCACGCATAACTTTTTACAGTGTAGTCCGATTTTGAGAATTCTTATTATATTGGAAAGGGTATACTCCAAAGTTGGTCCCATATAAATTTGGAAAAAGAATTACCACTCTAAGGGTAGGAAAACAGGGGTTGATTGATTGTTCACTCACTGATTGTAATGTATTACCACGCGTAACTTTTTACAGAGTAGTTCGATTTTGATAATTCTTTTTTTTATTGAATAGGCTATACCTAGAAGTTGATACCATATAAATTTGGAAAAAATATTCCAATCCTAAGGGTAGAAAAACAGGGGTATATTGATTGTTCACTAACTGATTGTAATATATGACCACGCGTTTACAGAGTACTTAGTCCGATTTTGATAATTCTTTTTTTATTAGATAGGGTATACCTCGAAGCTGGCCCATATAATCTTACCCTAAGGGTGGGAAAATAGGGGTGATTTATTGTTCAATCACAGATTTTAATGCTGAGTTGTGTATTACAAGAAAAACCTCACTATGAATGAGCTTTAGACCTGTCAGTCTCTTGTTGAGTAGACCTCTTTGTCTCTGCATTTCTGCTAAAGCATGTAATAGCAATAAAGTAATTAGTAGATTATAGCCACAAAAAAATATAAAATAAAAACTTTTTAACAAAAAAATTAAACCGCCGAAAAAACTGAAAAGCAAAAAATAACAAACTTTTTTTTATTTAATCTTAATAACTAAGTTCTTAAACTAATGTAAGTATACCTAAGTAATTTTGAGTCGGCGCCAAACTATCAACCGTCATTGCAACTGTTGCTACTGTGGCATTTTCTGTGATCAATCCTAATAATTGGTGCAAAAACGACATAGATTACATATTATTGGTAGGAGATAAATATTATAGAGACTGTATTGTACCGCCGCGCATCAAGCTTTACGTTACGTAAGTATATGTAATTAATTAATTTGCCTGTTTGGCGCCGACTCAAAATGACTTAGGTATACTTACATTAGTTTAAGAACTTAGTTATTAAGATTAAATAAAAAAAGGTTTGTTATATTTTACTTTTCAGTTTTTTCGGCGGTTTAATTTTTTTGTTAAAAAGTTTTTATTAGGTCCCATGTAATAGGGGGCGAGCCTATTGCTACTAACCTGGCACAAATCCAAACTCCGACCTGCTACTGAGAATTTCATAGAAAAACCCAATAACACCTTGGTCGACTTGCGAATCGAACCCAAGACCTCTAGCGTAGCAGTTGCGCTTAGAACCACTAGGCCAACGAGGCAGTTTTATCGGATTATATACATATTATTATATTATTAGGCGGAATATGAACTATTGTACATTCTGTGTACTAAATATCGGGAATTTGTCAATAAAACAAAAAATACAAATTATTCATCTAAATTTATTTTATCGCCTTCAAAGTAGGCCCCATCGCTTGCAATAAAACATCTCCAACGCTTCACCCAGTCTTCCATACATTTTTCATAGGCTATTTGCGGTATGGCCTTTAGCTCATTCAGCGAATTTTCTTTTATGGCTTCTATCGACTCAAAACGTTTTCCTCGAAGTGGTAATTATAACTTGGAAAATAAAAAAAAGTCAGACGGAGCCATATCAGGTGAATACGGTGCTTGGTCGGGAACTTTTGTTGAATTTTTCGCTAAAAACTCTTTCACTATAATGGCTGTGTGTGATGGTACATTATCATGGTGCAGCATCCATGAGTTGTGTTGCCACAAATCTGGACGTTTTCGGCGGATACTCTTGATTTCATGACGCCTAAATGATATTCTTTATTCACTGTTTCTCCCTCTGGAAGGAATTCGGAGTGAACCACACCACGGTAGTCAAAAAAAACTGTCAGCATCACCTTGATTTTGGAGCGACTTTGCCGCGGTTTTTTGGGTTTCGGCTCGTTTTCGAGACGCCCGCCGTAGGTAATGTTATCTACGTATAAAGTAGAGGAATCTACGGTATTGTATCTACATATACAATATAAAATACCTAGGCCTTATACTTTTGAACGACAACGACGAGCCAATGGAAGGTTTAGTGGCTAAAGTTTAATTTAATCATACCCTTTAAACTTCCTAGGTAACACGGCTAGCCGCCTAGGTCGGTTCGATTAATTGGTAATAACTAAGATACGAATGCTTTGAACACCAAATCGGTTTAATTTTTATATCGTATGCTGTTACATTTTTATTCATAACGTAATGATTAGTTTTTGTATGAAAACTTCTGGACTATCGAAAAAGTTTTGAGTCGCAAATGACACACGGCATTAAAGGCAGGATGTGTCTAGTAGATTATCAAAAGCGTTCTATTGGACGGAACTGAACTGACGTCAAAGGTAATCAAAGTGCATGCAAGTGATGGAGGTCAAAAGGTCGGTCATGCAGTTCAATTATGTTTTACGTCAGAAAAATGTAGAACGCCTTGAAGATGGCGACCGCGACGGTTTCAAAAGCTAATACCTACTACTGTTATGAACTTGGTTAATTTTAATTACGGTTATCAATGTTTTCACACACTTGCTTAGTAAAAAAATATTATATTATATTATTTATTTACTCTTTTTTACCCATCGTGTCACGTCAACTCATGATTAAGGATTCCTATGAGGTCCGACACTAGTACAGCGATCCCCTGAAATATGTGATAAATAATTACATTTTAAGCAAATATTAGGATCATAGCATACTTAATTTATAGCACTAACAATTACCAGACATTTAAACAAGTAGGAAGTTGCGTAATCGTCTGTCGGTAGACTCAAAAGCCTAGATTCCAAGCAAAGAATCATATATATCTGACGTTTTCCTTGAAGTTGCCAAAGGTAATAAAATTCGTCGTAAATAGCAAAATTTTAAACAAAAATTACACCTTCTCATTCCTGTAATGCAAGTTTATACCTATATACATTTACATATGAAGCAAAATGAGCTAGTTACGCCATTAATAACTTAGTAACGGCTATAATAGCTAAATAACTAAAATACAATGAATATAAACAACTGAGAATTTAACAAAAACCAAATTTTAATGAAATAACATTAATCTGCGAGGCTTAGCTTTTGTAGGACTTGATTGATATATAAAATATCGTAATTTATTATTCTTATAATGTCAAATTATTATGAAATAAATAGAATTACAATATCTTTAGGAGTTTATAAAAATAATGATTATAATTAATTAATTCATAGTAAAGTATTTCTTTTAATGATTACCTAAAAGCTACATTTTGGTAAAATTTTCACTTAAATGGCAGCATTGCAGTGAAACTGTCAGCCTCAATAGAGCAATAAATTTTAATAATACATTAATCTTTATGTAATTTACTGTAAATTGTTACATTCCCCCTGCATTTATGACTTGGATATAGTGTTTGAGTGTTTGTTAAATTCCCTTATCGGAAAATAAACTCAACAAATAAATAAATTACCCATTCTGTCTGTGAGACGGCTCGAATGTGAAGCGCCCCACTGATTTTTTAGCTTCAGTAAGAATTAAGGATATATTTAAATAAACAAGATGTTCATTGTTGGTCTAACTGGCGGGCTCGCGACTGGGAAAAGTACAGTACTTTCAATATTCCGGGATAATGGAATAGCAGTCATTGACGCCGATGAAGTAGCACGTAAAGGTATTTAATTTGTTTCTATATATTTACTATTGATTTGTGTCTGCAGCTTTAAAACGTATATTTGAATGATGTTAATGAAATATAAAAGTCTTAAACTAGTTGTGTGTCATTATTCTGGAGGAACACCGGCTCCTAAAACACAGGCTCTGGCCTAGTTTAGGAGGCAGCAGTTCGCTCTTAATTCGACATTATTGTACAACATGTCCATAATCTATTGTGTACTTATGTTTGTAAACTTGTACAAATAAACAATTTATAATATTATTCATAAAACAAGTATATATAAATATGCATCAATTACCGCTTACCGTTTTTTCCCAGCTATGTTGGTCTTGGCTTCCAGCCTTACTAGATTCAGCTGAATACTATATTTTTACATGAAGCAGTGTAGGCTTGACACCTGACCTCGACAACCCACTTTATTCCATCCATCAAAAGTTATACATTAGTCTTAAAACCAATGTTTTTATAAAATTACCTATTTACTTGTTAAACATTTAATGTCTAACATATCTCATAACTACTTTGTTCTATTGTAGCTATATATTAGGTACTATGTATTAATATGTTTTAAAATTAAACAAATTTTGATGTTTTTTATAAGTAATTGTGTTAAGTCCAAGTTAGAGCTAAATGACCTTATTTTGTAAGATTATAGTATTTGTTTAACAAGGGATCATGTGAATGCATTGAAAATTAAAGCTAATGCGAATTACTTCTGCTTGGCAATATGTGTTGCACAGCATCTTTCTTTTCTTAAGTGATAATATAACCACTGCACTCGCGACTTTTAAGACAACTTTTCCTAGCTTAAAAATCATTGCATAATAAATTAATGTACTTAACATAAATAAAAGTGAAGAATTTTACTAAACAAATTCTCATAGCTATTCAATTATGATATTAGCCTATTTCTGAAAAGCTGTGAACAATCATGTTTCATTTATCACATAATACATTAGCCTTAATGGTTTGTCCCGGATGCATGCGTCAAAACATTTGCATCATAACTGGCTTTATCATTAATTCAAATAAGATACTATTTTTCCAAATATTGTCAGGAAATGGCAATTTCCAGAACACAATACAAAAGTACCTGCAAAATATTGTTATTGACATTTAAAATGCCACCATATTGAATGTTCTTGCTTTCAAAATCTGTATGTTTCTGTATGTAATTGGCTTTGCGATTTATATTTATGTATTGCTCTGCAAATTAGTTCTGATAAATGTGCCATGCCTTGCTAAGAAAAGTTCTGCTGAAAAGCAATAATATGTTGATCTGGTCTTTCACATCAATCCAATACGAGACTGAAAATCGTTTGATGGGTCAGGTTCAAACATTCTTAATTCTTTATTGTACACATATATACATAATAAATTTACGTGATAATAAACCAGCACTGCCAGGCTAAATGTTTACCCTATAGGATGTATATACAGGTTCTTAAGAAAACCCTGTCCGACCCATTAAGGTAATGTTAGGTATCAATATCTGATTCCATTAATGTAAAAAATAATTGGAAAAAAAAATAAAACCCAAAAAAAATTTTTGTTTCTTATACGGCAAGTTAGCATGTCGGCGTCGTCACAGGTGCTGCCAAATGATTATACAAAAGGCCTCCAATAATACCAACGAAAATGGTAGTGTAACTTTTGTTTAAACATCTAATTTAGGGATTTTTGCGGCAATAAATGGTTATTTCAAACTTCATTATTATTGTTACTAACTAATTTTAAAATTTTATTTGGGCATGTGGTTGTGAACCCTATATTATCACCCTTTCGCGTCAGACAGGGTTTTCTTAACACTCACACCGATGATGTATCTACATGCAGAACAAATAACTTTTTTTTTCTTTTCTGAAGGAACTTAATGTCATTTAAAATAAATGGTTTTGTGTAGGAATGTAGAAAATCTGATAAGGAAATTTTAATTTCAGAATTTTAATTCTAATAGTTCCAAAAAAACCTGCAATTAAAGTTAATATAATATAAGGGTACTAATCCTTATTTTACTTATTAATTTCAGTGCTGGAGCCAGGCACCCAGGCTTGGAAGGAGTTGAGGCAATATTTTGGAGATGAAGTGTTACTGCCAGACGGTAAAGTAAATAGATTGCGGCTCGGTGAAATTGTATTTGACGATGTTGAGAAGAGACGCAAACTGAATGCCATCACACATCCTAGGATACAAAGCGCTATGATGAGAATGGCAGTAACCTACTTCTTTTCTGGTCATAGCTACATAGTCATGGAAGTGCCATTGTTGTTTGAAACCGGAAAGATGTTGAGTTTTATGCACAAAATTATCACAGTTGTTTGGTGAGCATTTATTAATTATAGCTTATTTAAATTGTGTTTGTTTTTTTTGTTTACATTATATTATTTATTAATTATCTTTGTTTGATTTTTTCTAGTGAAGATCATCAACAGTTGGAGAGATTGTGTAAAAGGACTGATTTGTCTGAAAAAACAGCTAAACAGCGTATCGGTTGTCAAATGCCGCTTGAAGAAAAAGTGGCCAAGTCCCATTTTGTGATAGATAACTCGGGAAGCTTGGCCAACACTCGGCATCAGACGGAGGCCATAATAAGATTGCTCAGGAGATCGAAATTTACGTGGTAAGTCTTACGCTATTTGGTAATGGTTTCACTACTGATGAAAGCAGACGCTGATCCGGGATTTGGTTAAGGATGAGGGCCAATCTTAGCCCATATTTACATTATTAATTTATTCTATTATTATTATTATATTTAGCCTGAATTGTCCCACTGCTGGACGAAGTCCTCCATCCATTATTTCTAGTGGTCCCGGTCTTTCACTTCTTCCTGCCAATTCCCAAGGAAGGCGCCATCTTTTCACGCGGACTGCCGCTTCCCCGTTAAGCTGTTATTGGGTCAATCCTAAGCTCTACCTGCCCATTGCTCATTTGGCTTGCGGCAGACTTGCCCGGCCCAGACCTAGAGCAGCCTTTTGACCCTAGACTATTCTAGAAAAGAAATAAAACATGAATTTCAGTTTGCCTTCATCATTTGCATCTGCATAATGCTCTATTTATCTCGATGTTATCTACAATCTATAATCAATGATAAGCGAGTAAAAAACGTTTCTTTGTAAACGGTTCTAAGCGGGTAGTGGTGTAGCCATAACAATATCTCTAATGTGAAGTAGTGGTCATAGGGGAAGGGAAGAGAATTTGCACTCATTGACATTGTTATTGGGATGTTTCAATGCTTTTTGAAATATTCTACTTAATTTTTTTTTAATTTAATAAAGCTTGACAATATATCGCAACCAGCTTCTGTTTCGGTGCTGGCTAAAAAGTTTCAACCTTTAGTAATAACTAGCTGTGCCTGCGACTTCGTTCGCGTGGATGATGATACTTATCAATGAGTTTTTAACCGCAAAATTAAGTTTGTTTTTTATTGTTTATACTTTTCCGAGATAAAAACTACCCAGTGTGGTGCCCAGAATAATAAAGAATAATTATACCAAGTTTCATCGAAATCGAACCGGTAGTTTTTGCGTGATACCTGAACAAACAGACAGACAGAGAGACAAAAATTTTTTTTTCACACTTTTCGTTTCGATATCGGTCTACTAACACCCCCCGCCATTTATTTTTTCGATATCTTCAATGTACAGAATTTTCACTTCTACAGATTTATTATAAGTATATGTATATTAGATTATCTTACCTGAACCACTTGAATACCTAATGTTTATATTGTTACAGGTATTTTCGAGCAATTATCGGATTAGCATTATTATCAATTGTCTTCGGCGTGGGGCACGTAGTCAGTAACGTCATAAATAAGAAATAATAATTGTACCTATACTTATTTAAGTATATGCAGGTATATACCTAAGAACTACGTGTGAATTTCCGCTCAAGCAAATAGTATTTTATTTCAATCGAGTTACTAGCCATAGCACACGTATTTGTTGTTTATTGTTATTTATTTAAGTTAAGATGTAGTCAAACGAATGCTTTTATAGTAATGACTTGCTCGCTTTGCTATACTTTCAAGGCAAGCAACGTGATGTTAAATAGCCTATAATAATATAACCACTCTAGAACTGGGTTAACATTATGCGAAAAGTTTTGTTCACATCTCACAGTCAGTTTTAGAGGTTTAAACAAACAAAACTCTTTTTATTGACCAGTGTTGCATGGGTTCAACTTTTGTAATTTGTTTAACATTTAAATATAAACTTTGTAAGCTAGGTAACCTGGCAAAACTTGACAAGAGTAATAATTTTCCTTAGGTAATTTATTTGAAACATAAGAGGTGTAATCTATATAGTTATCTATAGGGTGTCCAGTAAGATTTTTCAACTTAAAATTGTTGTTACTCTCGTGGTAGCGAGGCCAGTGGTGCTGGAGAAGTAGCATTCGTTGCGATGAAGAAATTGAAGACAAGATCTTTCTTTTGTTTCAAGAGGATCGATTATTCCATCATCAAATAATTTTATTCGACAAATAAAATAAACGTCTAAGGGCCGATTTCTCCAACGCCAGATAATTTTTATTCGAGAGATAAAATTCGTGTTTGACAGATTTTGTATTGAAGACCTGTCGAAAATTTTAAATTATTCCTCTGATAAAATTATCTGGCGTTGGAAAAATCAGCCCTAAATCTTTTGTATTTAAGGACTGTCAAACATTTCTAAATAATTTCTTGGATAAAACTATAAGGAGTATGAAAAAATAAATTTTAACCGGCGGCGTATAACAAATATTTTTTTGGAAGTTTCCTTACTTAGTTCAAAGCATTCATCTATATTTATAATAGGTAGCCTTTGTGTTTGAAAATGTTAAGACGTTATAGTTTGAATCTTGGAATATTTAATGTTATTTATGTATCACTGTCTTGTTGCATATACTCGGGTCCTAAGACGTTATAAAGTTAGAAATAGGTAAGCAGATACTTGCCAAAGCAGATATAGGTAGTAACGAATACCATTTCGGTACATTATTTACTGTGTATAAATCTTGCACAAATTAATTATATTGTGTGTTATGCTATATTTATTGTAGGTGAAGGGATCGCAATAAATAGATGTTACTACGACTGAAACAATAGTGGGAGTGAATTTATTGTGTAAGTAGAATGCGGGTAGTGGTGTGTGGTAAGCAATACAACTAGGATAAGTACGCCTTCCAAATATAGAGACTAGACTTGATGTTGGGGCGAGTTGCTTTTAAGATGTACAAATATTGTAAAGCAGCTATTCACTAAGGCTAGTGCAGATACAGGGTGTAACAGAATAAAGGCAATAGACACCCCAATTAGTATATTAAATTATACGCCCGGAACACAATCCAATTAAATAAATTTAAAAGCACTAGGTTTGGCCTAGTGATTTTATACAAATTAGTTATCCTTACTAATCGTAAAACGTTCGGGCGAGCGGCGCGGGTGGCTCAAAATATATTTCCGTCAAAACTCAACACCTACTTTAATGCCAGAAATCGATTCAGAAGCCCATTCTGAACCAACTACTTACAGGAATTGCGTTTATTCTGTTACACGTTGTATTTAGGGACTCACGCGCCGCAACGCAATACAAAAATGTTCCTAAATCTTCAGTTTCCTACATATGAAATGATTTAACGCACACTGAGGCGGGCCGCATCGTCACACAACACATGGAGGATACTGGAACATCTTTTAATGCATTTCGATGCGCCCCGCTACATGTGCGATAGCTTTTATAGCAATAATATTGTTTTGTACCTAAATAAACTACTTATGGTAATTTTAGAAACACCAATAGATAATAATAAGTCCAAGATTGTACTTTAGAGTAATAAATTATGAAATTCGTTGGTGATATTAATTCATTTGTTATCAAACTAATAACTTCTTTTTATCTGTACCATATTCGCGCACAGGAAAACAGACAATCTATATCTTATATGTATATATATAAAAATGAATTCCTATTTCCCTTGGTCACGGCATCACGCGTGAACGGCTGGACCAATTTCGCTTATTCTTTTTTTGTTGTGGTTGTTATTGTTAGGGGAAGGTTCTTATGAAAGAAAAATTTGGAAAATTGCGCGGAAAATTAGAAAATTTAAGAATACTTTACCACTATGTAACATTATTTTTAATCAAACCTTAACTTTTTAATGTAACCTGACGTTTGACAAAGAATTGTCAGAATTCAATATTCATAGTTAAGACAAGACAACGTGTGTCGGGTCCGGGTCAGCTAGTTATATATAATTATATAATATGTATATATTATATTATTTTATAATTCAACAAGATTTCACGCGCACATAATAATATTGTATTTGAAAAATGTTGTTGTTATTCCTTATGAGTGTTTTGTTGTAGATAATAGATATAAATACATAAGTTTGCGTTAAAAGTGATTTTACAAAGTTAATTTGAAATTAGTCCACTTTCTAAGTAAATCATGGTGTACCTATAATAAATATATACTTATATCTATACTATCCAAAAAAGTCACCTGTCATGTTTGGACTCAATTATTTTTTGATAATTCTAAATTGTTCTAGAATTAAATTGAATATATAATATCTACTTGCCCATCACAACTGAGTGTAAATAAACACACAACATACATACATACATATAATCATTTATTATATTTCACGTTAACTGGAAATTAAACTGGCATAGATAGACAAACAACATTAGGTACAAAACACTTGGCATTATAAGTTATACGATTTTATTATTTAGTTTATGTATGCTAGAAGAGTAATTGCTAAACGGTAGTTTGGGGCGTACCCACCACGCTGTGTTCTTGTGTGTTACCGGTGTCACATGTTTCCTGAACACGACGGTGGTCTGGGTCGTCGTTGCCTCGTCCTCGTGATCCTGGTCCTTATTCTCGTCCTTATTCTCGTCCTTATTCTCGTCCTTGTTCTCGTCCTTGTTCTCGTCCTTGTTTTCGTCCTTATTCCCGTCCTTGTTCTCGTCCTTATCCTGATCTTTGTCGTGATCATGATCACCGTGTAGCGTCGACTGGTCCCCTATAGCCGTTGAGTAAAATGATCCGTTGACTACTTGACTTGGTATTTCAGTTACTGTGGTGCTTTCCAAAGCCGAAGGGGGCACGAACATTTGCTTTACTGGGTCATAACTGTATGATCCGAAAATAGCTCTAAAATAATAAATAATAATTGATTAATCGGTAGATATATTTCCAAATATTAAAGATGCAGTTTAGAAATCACCATTTTAAAGAATTGTTCCGCACTGAACAAGTTTTAAATTTATCCAGGCTGTAAGGCGTGCCTTGTAATGTAACCATTATCCATGCCAACACACAGTGTACTAGTATAAAGAATCGAACTAGACGGTGGACCGACAGTCCACAGAACTCTAAAACAACCATAATTATTATAGAGTACAAATTCGCGTGCACTATTTGCTTGAATTTTGGTAGCCCCGTTTCTGTCTACTATGTAGTCTTTGTTTATTAAACTTTGAAAAAAAGCCCCATAATTGCACATTTTGTGTTCTTCTTTGAAACATCAACAAAAAAGTAAGCAAAATACATAAAACCTTTATCAATAACGAATGAACCATAAAAATAAGTTTTGTTATTTTATTGTTAATCTAGCATTAATATTTAGCTTTAAATTAAACGATGTACTAATAAATTTAATGTGGATACATACGGTTTTGCTCCTTCTTCTACTATAAAACGTTGAAGAGATTCTCTTTTCCCAGAAACACTGTAATAACTAAAAAAACCTTAAGATTATAAATATCATCAATATAATATTCATTTCAAAAAACGAAATAATAAGTTTACTTAAATTAAATTAGAAATACATACTGGAATAAAGGCTGTATAATGCAACACAAGCAAAAGATATATAAAACCATTTTGTAAGCGAATGGCTAGACAATATTATACTGAATTGAACTTTCATATCAAAAATATTTTATGTGCCGCTACATTTTTTATGTTCAGGTATAAAAATAATATTGTGAATGCCTATTAAAATCAAACCTATAATGTTTTGTATGTTGCTTTGAAGTACCTGCAATACTTATACAACAGAAACTACTAACTTAGGGCCGGCGCATATATGGCGGATCGCAGGGCATAGCATTTTTTACTGTCAATCTTTTATCGACATTGTGCTCATTACTATAATATCCAAAATGAATCAACGACGGTGTGTCGAGTAGCAGTCTGGCGCATACTCGCGGATGCGCGTGCGCTTTCTCAGGTAGAAATTCGCCTAATGTGACACACGTTTAGAAAACTTCGCGGGCCTGCTCTGCGCTGCGCTCCGCCATATGTGCGCCGGCCCTTAACCTATAAAAAATAATGTAAAATTCACCAGTAGGTGCAGAATTAATTGTGGAAGTATTTAGTAAAAATGCTTCCATACTGGAGCTGATGCGTTGACTAAAGGTTGGGATGCCTTATACTTGCATTATAACATAATTAACTTGGCATTAGTAAGTAACCACGCAATTTGTTCTTTGCCTACAATAAGCATTGTTCAACTTATCACAGCGACCATATTAAGGCGCTGCCCCGAGCAAATGACTTTCGGTTAGAAGCTTTAACCTTTTTTTAGTTTTTCTTTTTTTTTTCTTAAATTGTAAGTGACATTTAAAAGGAAAATGAGACGTGGTCTCACGTCGAGAGCCTACGGCGCGGCGGCCTGCAGCCTCGCCTCCGCGAGTGTATTTCTGTAGTGAATTAGACCATTTTTTGGAATAAATTGAATTGTAAAATAAATCTTTGGTCTTTTTTAAAAATATAAAAACTTTTTAACAAAAAAATTAAACCGCCGAAAAAACTGAAAAGCAAAAAATAACAAACCTTTTTCTATTAATTAATCTTAATAACTAAGTTCTTAAACTAATGTAAGTATACCTAAGTAATTTTGAGTCGGCGCCAAACAGGCAAATTAATTAATTACATTTACTTACGTAAAGCTTGATGCGCGGCGCGGCGGCTGTACAATACAGTCTCTATCTGGGGGCACGGCAGTGCCCCAGCCAAGTCTCGAGCAAAAATCCAAAAATAACAATAATTGTGCTTGAAGTATAATTATACTTATTATCCTAATATTTTGGTTATTTGATAAGCAGTACATTTAAAATTATTTAATACTTTTCAGTGAATCCGAGTTTTTGAAGGCGGTTCTCTTTTTTTTTAAGTTTTTTTTTATTTAAAAAAGAAATTAAATAGTTATTAACCGACTTCAAAAAAAGGAGGTTCTCTGTTTGACCTGTATGTATGTATGTTTTGAATGATAATATTCAAATTTATGTATGTTTGTCCGCGATTATCCCGTGTTTGGCTGAAGCGATTTTGATGCGGTTTTGAGAAAATAATTTGTTAGATCAAGGAGAAGGTTTTAGTATTTATTATTTAACCGACTTGAAAAAAGGGAGGTTCTCAGAATGACCTGTATGTATGTATATTTGGACGCGATTATCTCGTAATCATAAAAATAATTTAATTATACTAAATGGCGGAAATGTGGTTTGCCACCCATCACGTCTCGTTTCTCGCGGGGGCGAAAAGTGGCCTACGGATAGCCGTTTCGCTACGTTGAATGTAAGAGGAGGAATGAATGGTAAGGTGGATGAAGTATGTCAGATGATGGATGTTGAGACAAAAATTAAGAAAGGTATGCTGAGATGGTTTGGCTATGTCGACAGAATGAATGAAGAACGATTGACGAAAAAAGTGTATAAGGCGAGTGTGAATGAAAAAAGGCCAGGTGAAGAGTACCATAAACCGAACAGCATGTATGAAAGGAATAATGAAAGTGGACAAAGCGAAACAAGTGTGTAAGGATCATAGCAAGTGGAAAGAAGTGGTCTCTGCCTACCCCTACAGGGTAAGAGGCGTGATTATAATTATGTATGTATGATTATCTCGCGTTTGACTGAACCGATTTTGATACAGTTTTCAGAAAAGTGTTTGTTAGACCAAGGAGAAGGCTTTGGTATTCTATAATTAACCGACTTGACAAAAGGAGGTTCTCAGATTAATAATAATAATATTCCGGGACATCTCACACACGGTTATCTGATCCCAAGTTAAGCAGAGCTTGTGTTATGGTAACCAGACAACTGATAAACATACTTAAATATTTCTAAATACATACATATTATAGATAAATTACACCCAGACACAGAACAAATGATCGTGCTCATCACACAACCATTTGTCCTGGGTGGGAATCAAACCCACGACCTCCGGTATAGCAGTCAGGGTCACTTATAACCACTAGACCAACAGGTCAGTCAAGATTGACCTGTATGTATGTATGTTTGAATGCGATTATCTCGCGTTTGACAAAACCCATTTTAATGCGGTTCTCAGAAAAGTATCTGTTACACTTAGGAGAAGGGACAGATGGCTTAGTGAACGGGGCAATGGGTAATGTTCTTTAAGAATCCAATGCGAGAGCACATTTCTCATCCTGTAGGCCTACTCCGAAGTGGTAAAAACCGAAGTTTCGGCCGATAATATGTCGTTTCCTGCTCCGAAAACATTATTTTCGTTCCGTCAGTTTTGGTCCGAACGAATTTCTACTTTGACGTTTATTGTATCGTAAACCCTACTCCGAAACACAAAATCCGACCGAAAATTCGATATTGAAAAGAGTTGCATCGTGAAACTTATGTCAAAATTTCCGACACCAAAATAGCTACTTATTGAGAATCGTAAAAACACACATCAACACAGTCTAGGGATATTTTGGATTTATTCAATTTACTTAAAGTGTATTGAAAATAACACAACATCTATACATTTTTATAAAGCCTATTTATCAGACTACACTGCAGAATAAAAGAAAACTATATTTCTTGAGTTAACAAATTTTTATTCGCAAAAAGAAAAAACGTGAGATAATGGTAAAACTAACAATGAATGTGTTTCTCAAGAATTATTGAAAAACAATTTAAGGAAAAATTTATCTGTTTTTAACAGTTATGAGAAAAGTCAGAATTCAGTTAACGGAAATAACCACCGACGATATATCTATGTACGTGAACCGTTCTCACTGTTCTCAGTAAAACGATATCAAGTAGTAAAAGTATCGTTATAAAGGACTTTTAAGCTATCTCACAGTGTGAGTTTTAGCTTTACAAAAATATGTGGGCAGAAAAATCAAAGAATAAGTCTTTGATTTTCCTTTCAGATCTACATAAGGATTAAAGTACAGAATGCGATCCAGCCTACTTACCAAAGAGGATGTAACGAAACCATAGCGCGATCTAATTCGACGCCAACGCCATCTAGTTAGAGAAAGAGAATCACTGTGTGCAGATTAAAACATTTGTTTTTAGTGAATGGCATCTGTAATTTTTTACATTTATAAGGTTAAAAAAAAAATTGGTAATAAAACATATATTATTATTATGTAAAATCTTGGTTATTATGGAATTATTTGGAAGAAGTATTGGGCATGCTCGACTCGAAGCTCTTTAGTTATAGGTAACTAGACAAACGCGTTAATAACGTAGTGCATAAAATGATTAATATATAAATTAAAGAATTGTTTTTAATGCATATTTTTTATTAACTTGTAGGTACAAGTATTTTTTGAACGTCTTATTAAACCGGGCATAAAACACAAGGCTCTGTTTAGGTACATAAGTTAGGTAACACAGTAATACTAACTATGCTACATATACTTGATTGAATTTCTTATAGTAAGCTGATGATGACTATATCAACTGCCCCACGTTGGGCAGCAATAATGTGGACCCTTGCTATTCTCATGCTTTTTTACTTGCTGTTTATCTTTTAATTAGGTTCGTATATTTATTTACCCATTGGATTCTTTATTTGTTATAAATTATTATAGATTGCAAATTCCTGGAGCCCGGGACAAACTAAGTTCATAACGTTTTCGTTTTGGTAACTAGTGTCTGATGATGATTTCTGAGCTCTGAATGAGTACTTACTTACCTTAACGATAACTTTGACTTAGGGAACAACTTTACTTCTATAACAAGAACTAAGCAATTATATATATCCTGAAACCCGAAGCTAAAACAGTTTGTACTTTAAATTATTGTTTAGTTGTTCATCGCTGGCTAGTTAGGTTGCCAGAGTATTTCCTATCTATTCCATGTATTAAATAAATACATTTAATTTGGCCGAATGAATTGTATTTCCATACTTGTTTTTTATTCCAATCCTAATACTACCTATTATTTGTATGCAATGGGTTTTGTTTGTATAATATCCCTTTAGGTAACATGCTTGATCTGAGGCAGATTTATATAAATCAATAAAATTAAACAATTGGACGTCTTTGTGTTTGTATCACCTGTATACCTGTACCTACCTGTATTTACATGTTTTGAGAAAAAGCTTAAGATTATATAAAACTTTGAGATAATTTCGAAAACTGAAAACATATTTATTATCAGGTAAATATGTTTATACAGAATGTTAATAAACAGCACAACAACGGTCGTGTTTAAGGTAAGTGCATGAAACAATATTTAATTTTAGCGTTAATGAACCAAACATTGCTAACTGTGTGAGTGTGTGACCGCATTTTTTCTTAACTTTTAGCAGCCAGCGACTTTGTCCTTTTTGCAATTTTGACTAATATAATTATAAAAAAAAAAAACTTAAAAAAAAAAAAGAGAACCGCCTTCAAAAATCCGATTCACTGAAAAGTATTAAATAATTTTAAATGTACTGCTTATCAAATAACCAAAATATTAGGATAATAAGTATAATTATACTTCAAGCACAATTATTGTTATTTTTGGAGTCGGCGTCTGTCCTTATAACATAGTACTAAAATTTGCTATTAGCGGCTGACACCGACTCCAAACATAACAATAATTGTGCTTGAAGTATAATTAGGTATACTTACTTATTATCCTAATATTTTGGTTATTTGATAAGCAGTACATTTAAAATTATTTAATACTTTTCAGTGAATCGGATTTTTGAAGGCGGTTCTCTTTTTTTTTAAGTTTTTTTTTATTTTATACTTTTTAGTGTTTGATACTTTGTTTACTTACTTAAAATGGGTTTAGTCAAGTCGAGATAATCGTGTTTAAACATACACACATACATACAGGTCAATCTGAGAACCTCCTTTTTTTCAAGTCAGTTAATTATAAAATACCAAAACCTTCTCCTTGGTCTAACAAACACTTTTCTGAAAACCGTATCAAAATCGATTCAGTCAAACGCGAGATAATCGCGTCCAAATATACATACAAGTCAATCTGAGAACCTCCTTTTTTTTCAAGTCGGTTAAATAAAACATACTAAAACCTTTTCCTTGAACTAACAAATTATTTTCTGAAAACCGCATCAAAATCGGTTCAGCCAAACGCGAGATAATCGCGGACAAACATACATACATACATACAAACATACATACATACAGGTCAAACTGAGAACCTCCTTTTTTTGAAGTCGGTTAAAAAGGTTTGTTAATTTTTGTTTTTCAGTTTTTTCGGCGGTTTAATTTTTTTATTAAAAAGTTTTTTTTTATATATTTTTTTGTGGCTATAATCTACCAATTACTTTATTGCTATTACATGCTTAATTTTTTATTATTTTTTACGATGAACGAGCTTTAGCAGAAATGCAGAGACAAAGAGGTCTACACACAAGAGACTGACAGGTCTAAAGCTCATTCATCGTGAGGATTTTCTTGTAATACCTACACAACTCAGCATTAAAATCTGTGAGTGAACAATAAATCACCCCTATTTTCCCACCCTTAGGGTAAGATTAAAGGGGGCCAGCTTCGAGGTATACCCTATCTAATAAAAAAAAAGAATTATCAAAATCGGACTACTCTGTAATAAGTTACGCTTGGTTACAATCAGTTAGTGAACAATCAATATATCCCTGTTATTCTACCCCTACGATTGGAATATTTTTTCCAAATTTATATGGTATCAACTTCTAGGTGTAGCCTATTCAATAAAAAAAGAATTATCAAAATCGAACTACTCTGTAAAAAGTAACGCTTGGTAATACATTACACAGTGAGTGAACAATCAATCAACCCCTGTTTTCCTACCCTTAGGGTGGTAATTCTTTTTCCAAATTTATATGGGACCAACTTGGGAGTATACCCTTTCCAATATAAAAAGAATTATCAAAATCGGACTACTCTGTAAAAAGTTATGCGTGATCAAACATAAAAAAAAAAATATACGCGTCGAATTGAGAACCTCCTCCGTTTTCGTCGGTTAAAAAACGTATAAAATGTTTGAATTTAAATTCCCTATCAGTTGGTATAAAATGATGATAAGAGAATGATCTAATAGAACAGAGCATTTGATATGTGTTTTAAATATCGAGTTTATAGCTTAGTAAAACACGGCTTTTGCGCATTTTGCTCGGGGGAGCGCCTTAAAGGCAAATACACAGTCGGGAAAAGTTTTCATCAATTAATTTTTAGACTGTAATTTAAATATCAATAAACAAACGAAACAATAACTTAGAGTCTATTAAATAAGTTTCAAACAACAGGTGTGTTATTCATATTTCGCATCACAATCAAGCGCGGATCCAGGGGGGTGGTCATGGGGTCATGACCACCCCCTGGGCTAGGTCCAGGAACTAGGTAGACCACTAATTAAATTGTTATCTATTTCTAAAAGAGGGCAGAAGAGCAGCTGGACCCCGAGCAGTTCAGTAACAAACCCAAATATAACAACAAAATATGTAATGATGTAGAAAAAAATCGCGCTGCGCGGCCAATGTCATGGTGCAAAAGGAAATTAGCTACCTATTTTAGGCTCATTTGTTAACGGCAGATTGCTACCTAACTTAGGAGAACAACTATTTTTTTTGAAAAATGAACGAGCATTGCATTGTGAGAAATAATGATTGAAAATTCTTATGTGTCGGCTTAATAAAATATGGCTAAGTTAAATCTTATTAAAAAAAAACTGATTTCTGGACCAAAAGCCGGGAGCACCCTTGCTTCTTGGGACTTGGCCACGACTATGTGACCACCCCCTGGCCCAATGCTGGATCCGCCCTTGATCACAATCGTTTAGGAGCTACGATGCCACAGACAGACCCGACAAAATTTACATCACTCCTCGTTTCGAGAGGGTAGTCTGGAAATGCGTTTTCGTCGGGACACCGTTCAAGAGAAGGAAAAGCGTCGTATAGTCTCGCCTGTTAGATTTCGCCGATGGGCATAACTTGCCTTGGCCTGCTTCAAGACGAAAAACACCCGGAGGTTTACTCCGATCAAAAAGGTTTGGGGTCTAGGTACTACTAGAAATGTTAAGGACTGTAAGTGTAGCTTATTTGACAAATGAGGTTGGTAAAAAAAACCATTCACTGTTTAGTTCATTTTCTTGGCGGTTTCCTCTGTTGGTTCCGTTCTGGCCCGGCCACGATGCCAAACAAGGTCATGGTTATGGCAGTAGACTGTACGGATATGTACCTTTTGATGCGACTTATATACCATTTTCAGCATTTACAGCGTATCCATCCTAGCACGGCCACGCTTAGATCGGCTGAAATTCACAACTTTGTTGGATGATTCGTCTCGGACAAATAGGGGAAGAGGAAGTAATAAAGAAACTAAAATAAATGACATGAATGAAATTAAAATTAAATGTTTTACTAAAGGTAGATACATAAATTACAAATATATTAATAAGCTAAACTATCGCACTTACCATATTACTATTATGCAGTCTTTGGCGGTAACCATACTAAATAAATTGAATTATTGATTTTCAGTTTTAGCCTAAACAAAGTAATATTTGATTCTTGCAACTCAACGTTTCAAAATTCAGTGTCAGTCGATTAGGGTTGCACGTTCAAGTATCGACATGTCTTGGCCAACAAAAAAATTACATCTACTACTATTACTATTTTTTTTTTGATAGTTTCTTTGGTACAAGAGCGTTGGTAAGATACAGCAAAGGTTACAAGGAAAACAAAAGTGAGACCTTTCTTCTGCATTGGGACAGTTCAGACTCAAAATAGTAATAATAATCTTTTAGCGTCTCGATTACTAGGCTATGTTCAGTTAATTTATACATAAAATCTACAGGGTGTTTAGAAACCCCTGTCCGATCCGTTAAGGTGTTGTTAGGTATCGATGTCTGATTACAAAAATGTGGAAAAAAAAGAAAAAAAAATTATAACCTAAAATATTTTTTTTCTCAAAAGTCGAGAGGGAGTGTCGACGTTGTTACAGATGATACCTAATTACCAAACAAAAGGCCCCTAAAAATACCGACGAAATTGGTGTTGTAGTTTTGGTTTTATTCTCAAATTTAGGGAATTTCGGGGCAAAAAATGGATATTTATTATATATATTTCATGAATTTTCCAAATATGATATTTTATTTGGGCATGTGATTGTGAATCCTCTATGACCCTTTCGGGTCGGACAGGAGTTTCTTAACACCCTGTATAAATCAACGCTATCATCTATGCAGATAGCGTTGTCGGTGCCATTGTACAACCTCGCCGTGGGCAGCGAAACTGATGAAACTAATTCTTACATGTAAAAATATTAAATCACAATTTGTATTATTTTATCGAAACGTGGACTGAAAATCGATACCCTTTTCAATTGAAGTTTTTTCGCATCACTATAAGTACTTAGAACTGTCACAGTGTCATACAAAATAGATGACAAAATTGACACTATACTTCACTATAGCTAGGCGGGCCGGGGGGCCGGTTTCTTTGTTGTCCGTGTTGCCCTTCGGTCGATTAACTCGATTGATCTGGCCAGTCAAATCACAGTAGTTTAATAACGTCTTCTGACAATGCATAATTGTTGTTTTTACATCTACATCGACAACAAAACTTAAAATAAGTCATAGGTATTTTATTTACCTGGTGGTTTCTCATACTCGCCTTTGTATTTGCAAATACAAATATTTTACAATGAAGAAAGGGCCCAAAAGCAAATCTAAAAAAGATAAGAAAGCACCAAAGGCCCCAAGATCAAGACCACTTAAAAGTTCTCGCGAGCTGATCGCACAAGAGCTGTTTAGAGATGACGATGAATATCGTGGTAAGCTAACAAAGCTAGGCAAAGCTGCAAAAAATGCGTTGTTTTCATTTGTTTAATTTAAATAACTTAATGTATGTTACTATTTTAGATGTGCGTTATTTCGTTGAACGAGGCCCTGATCTAATAGATCTGTCCCGTGTAGGAATAAGTGATTTAAATAAACAGCAACCAATACTTGCAAGAGGAGAAGATATATTCCAGCCTACTATAATCCAACCAACTATTCCCACTCTATTCCGTGCACTACCACTGCATTATCAAAGTGGTAGACTTGTGCTGCGAGGATATTTTAATGAAGATGATGCACTATGTTTCCAAAGTATGTATCCAACCAATGATGAACAATTAATTCTATGGTTTTTTCAATATCTTGCATTTAAAGATTTGAATTCTGATTTTAATTGGATGATCAGCTGTTTAGTGCCAAAATATGGGAATTCTTAATTGTTTTAATAAAATTATGTTAATTATAGTACTATCTCCCATAAATAACCATTCTGATTAATTTTATTTCAGCTAAACCTAGGTTTATTTTAAGCAAACCATGACTTGTCATTTAATTTGTATATTTTGCTAACTAATGAAGTATCTTTTGGCTGTATTATGATTATATGGTGCATTGAAATGTACATAATATTTTTATATACATTTGTATTGAAATGTGAGTGGTAATTGAATGTTTTAACTAATTCCTCTAGACAATTTTATCAGAATGAATTAAGATTCCGCATGTTTACATTTCAGCTGTATTTATAAAACTATCAGTATCTTACATTTACTTGTGTAGAACATCAAATGCATTTCCAAATATTCCTTGTAAGCTTAATGAATTGTGTGTAATTTAAATGTGATTATTTTTAAGGATTCTAAGTAGTTATTTTTAATTAAAACAGTAATTCAGTAGTCTAGTTATCTATAATTTTTGTATAGAATCAGAACCACTGGATGGGTCATCGAATTGAATTAATATTATGCAGTGATTGTGTTACTTAACACAATATAATATGAAATTGTTTTGGACAGTAATTTATTTTGTGTGTCTTTCAGATTACCCATACATGGTTGTAGAACTTTAACTTTTTATGATAAAAACCTAGTGGAAAAAAAAACATTAAAAGTAAGCGAAATGAATCAAATTGTTTGTAGAATTTTCACAATGATCATAATTGATGTGATCAGTAGGTGTAAGTTTTATATAGAATTTAAAGAAACCATTTATGGACTAATGTGCACATTGTGCAAGTGTGATACTTAACAGTAAGTAGTGTATAACTGATCTCTTGAATGTTAATTATAAGTAACAGGTGTTTTACATGTATCATAACATGTTGCTAACAACTAAGTTAAACAACAAAGACAAGATCTGGCTTCAACATATTAAAAAAAATATCAACTCATAATCTGGGAAATTAATATCACATTTGTATTTATGTTATTTGAGTAATAATGTAATTCTGAATAAAATATTATAATCTATATAATGACTTATATACCTACCAATAACATACTTCTTAAAATACATTGTGACTGCTTACATGAGTCATTTATTTATGTATGTCTTGATAAAATATAATAAAGTTTCTTTATAAAAATTGTGAATTCTTATATAGATGTGCTAGAGGTTGGCTGCAAACTTTAGTTGTTTGTGTCCTTTATTGAGATTTAAGCTTACTCTATAGCTACCTTTTAGCTGTGAAAACTTTACTGATGGACAAGCAGAGTTCACAAACTGTTCAACATAGCTGTGCACCGTAGTAGTTACATGCATGGTTGCCATCTGCTGGCACAGGCTTGCTCAGATTGATCTGGTTCTTTCCTCTAAAGACCAGTCCAATAAATACTTTGTATTTGCTTACACATTTTTACTATTGAATTGTCTAGACTTTAAAAGAGACTGTGACCCCTGAGTTTGTTTCGACATTAGGTATTATTTATTCCTCTCTGGGTGGTCAGTTCGGAAATGTCAACTCCAGCTTGCTAAAAAAAGTCTTTCAACCATTTTATTTCATAGGAATTTCAGTTAGTCTACAATATAAACTGAATTAAAATCTATATACTTACCCTATTTTTATTCACAATTTACTTGGGGTGTGATTAGTGAGGCAATAACGATTCTTTGTAAGTAACAAAAAATGTGAAGTAATGAAGCTATGACGCACATTCACCTCTTGAATCCATATCTGGTCCGTGATCCACCACAACGGTGGTCCATCTGGGTGTTTTATTTTTGGATAACTTAATTTACAGCCAAATTCTGCAAACCCTAACATAGTAATAGCTAGGGAAAAAGACTGGTTTAGATAGGGCAGGAATAGGAATCAAGATAATTGCGAAAAACAAATTTACGTGCTTTTTGATCTTGAATAGCTTTTTTAGCTGGCATGACTTCAATGTAGAATTTTTTAAAAGTGTATACCAAAATCTAGCACACACTGGCCAGTATCTAATAATTATAGTTGTCGCAAAAAGTTATGCCCATGACTTAAAGTGAAGTTAGTCTAAATGTTTTTTTGTACTTACTGTATAAGTCCATCAACATAACTATAGTGCTCGTAAGACCAAAGTGTAGGTCCTCCTTTGGTCCGGGGATTTTTAAATATTTAATTAGTTGTTGATTTTTTTTATTCCCAAGCTAATCTAGGATCACTTATCAACCGAGCTTCACATTGAGATTGCGTAGTTTCGCAGACGGTTTCTTTCTTTTTTTACATATGACATCGATACAGACAGTGTTTATCTGCTATTCTGTTCATTTCTAAAACTCGCAATTAAAGTTTTCACACTGTGACACTATATAAGAAAGAGATCGAAAAATAATAAGCGGGTAGTACGCCTGTACCTAAGTAAGTTTGACAGAGTCCTACCTTTTGTTGCAAAAATATACCTCAACATCTGTCTTATTATTATTGAGTGTATAAAATTAAATATAAATTAAGTAAATGAAGAATGTAGTAAAATATTTCCCTATTTAACCGATTTAAAAAAAAGAGAGGTTCTCAGAATGACCTGTCCTATGTATGAATATTTAAACGCGATTATCTCGCGTTTGAATAAACCGATTTTGATACGGTTTCCAGAAAAGTGTTTGTTAGACCAAGAAGGTTTTGGTATTCTATAATTAACCAACTTGAAAAGAGGAGGTTCTCAGATTGACCTGTATTTTATTTTATTCAATTGGTACCTACAGATACAGATAACAGATTAACATAGTACAAACAAAAAAGATCTTAACTACTAACTGTAAGTAAACCTGAAATCCATTTACAACTGTACACAACATTTAAATTATATAACACTTAATTTGTTACTGAGATTAAGGTTCAATAAGAGTGGTTTAAAGTTAAATCAGTGCTGAAAGTAGGAATAAAAAAAAAATTAAAGAAAAAATAATTAATAACTTGAACAATTTGGTAGGTCACTAGATTTGTTTATAACGGAACAGCAAAATTTTGAATGCATTAAATTTATCATGGAAAATATCCGTTTGCGAGCAAATAGCGTTATAGTTTTAACACATTCTATACACTGGGTTATTCTGAGATACATTGTTGTTGCTTGAGGAATATCAAATAATTGTGGGGTGCGCACAGATCGCGTTGGTGTCTTTATGTATATTTTTTCGAAGAGATAGCTGTCAATGGAACCATTTACTATTTTATGTAGGGTGCACAAGTCGCCTATCCATCTCCTACTTTCTAACGTTGCCAAAGAAAACTTGCGAAGGCTATCAACATACTCTGGTATTTTACGCCATAACGCACACTTTGAGCAGAGAGCTCTAACGAACCGCCTCTATACGATCTGTGTGTGTTTTCTACATTGATGTCCATATGGGCGAACAGTATTCTAAATAAAATACTTCTTACCAGACATGAGTATAAAACATGTATTAGGTATGTATGTTTGAACGCGATTATCTCGCGTTTAACTAAACCCATTTTAAGTAAGTAAACAAAGTACCTAGCACTTAAAAGTATTAAATAAAAAAAAATACTAAAATAAATAAAAAAAAATGATATATATTTAATTTCTTTTAAAAAAAAAAGAGATCCGCCTTCAAAATTCCGATTTACTGAAAAGTATGAAATAATTTTAAATGTTCTGCTTATCAAATAACCAAAATATTAGGATAATAAGTATAATTATACTTCAAGCACAATAATTATTGATATTTTTGGAGTCGGTGTCGGTCCTTATAATATAGTATCAAAATTTGCTATTAGCGGCTGCCACCGACTCCAAAAATAACAATAATTGTGCTTGTGATATATCTTTCACAGGTTATCCTCAGTAACGAGAATACCCGGTCCTTTGAAAGGCTTACGTGGGGACACAGGTCCAACACGCAGCGGCCTTGTTGATATGGTATATTGAAATGACATGGGCTATTGATTAGATATTAAACAAAAACGGAAAACTATGGCACCTGCCTTTTAATACATGGGAAAGCAATCAAATAGGCAGGCGGTAAATCGCCAGCTCACCAGATGGGCCCCCCGAAACAGCCGCCACAATAGGCAGCAAGGGGCAACGCCAGTGCAAGCAGTTAGGGGTGTCGAGCGGTGCTGCGCCGATTTCGCCATCGTGGGTCACAGAAATGGACCCGGAGCGGGTTTCCTCGCTATTATGCCATTAGACATATAGCAGCATATAGCTCTAGCGGCCCCTACCTAGCCAGCTCTCCTAAGGAGTGGCCCCCTGAGGCAATCAGGTCCGTAGTGTCGCTACTCACAAACAACTCGCCACAAGCTGCCCTGCGGATGTATTCTCCTATATATACCTTCAGATACAGTTTTTACTTATATCTCAAGTTTTGAAAAAAAACCAACTTAATATGACTTAATATTGCGAGTTTATTATTGTTAGGAGCCTAAAACGTCCCACTACTATGTGTGCCAGACGGGCGTAGCTCGAAGCGTGTATGAGTATGTGGCTATTGCTAACGAGACGCTGACGTCCTGCACCAATAGGTTCCGGATGAGCGAGTGATAATAGGTCCGATGAGTCTTGTACATGTAGCGTAGAAAGGAATGTTGCCGTTGAAATAAAACACCTATTTATTCTTCATATGTTCAGGAGGCGGCTTCTTGACTATTTGAAGCTTGAAGGATTATTCGCGGGTGCCGATGACTATGATTAGCCTTGCGACCTCGTGCGCTTAGGTACCTCGGAACTTTACCGACACGAGAGCCGCGAAACCGTCTCCTGTTTTGCATTTTATTTACTAACATTTTTACTATACATTTATGACATTTCTTGGTTTTACTCTGTGTTTACAAATGAAACTATATTTAATATATATATCGATAGAAAGCCCTTTTTATGCCCTATCTGGATATGTAATTAGTTTTACTTAATTATAATTCAATAAAAAGTTATTACAGTTAGAAGTCAAAAAAATTAATTAATTAAGGTAAACAAACTTTTGTATTTACTATATCTCCGAAACTATTTTATATATTTTAATGAAACAAACTGCTATATAAAGGGGAGATATCTTACTAACTAGATACTATTTTAAACATTACATATTCAGTATTTAAGGGCTATTTACCTCGAAATGATACACCGTAAAAAATAATGTTTATTTCATCACTCTTATCCAAGGCTTGGAAACCGGGTTAAATCTCGTACTGGTTAACGCCTAAGTACGTAGGGAACATTTTATTTCGGTTTCGTTCTACCCCGCAATTAACCGGTTTCCGCAATTAAAGGTTCGTAAAGAGGTTTTGTTCAATTAACCGGTTAATACCGGTTTTTGCCGTCTACCTTCAATGCGCAGGAGTGCTGAAGGTCAAACGCGATTCATTCGTAAACAAACACACATGTGAAACGGACGTAATGTGGATTGTGCAAATCTACACCAATATTTAAAATTGTATTGTGCGTCCGCTCAGCCATGCTCGGCGCTCGCGGATTATACCGGTTAATAAGGGTTATCAATAACGCTCTTTTAACGGTTTGACTCCGAACGAAAAAACGAAAAAACCGATATATACCGGTTAGTAACCGGTATTTTTCAAACCGGTTCCAAGCCTTGCTCTTATCGCTAATACACAAACTATCAACATGAAATATTAATAACAAGTTAGGTTTAGACTAAAACTTGGTGTCTATGTAACACTTATATAATATTTTAACGTTTAACTGACAAAATTAGGGTTCAAACGGATCGTACTTACGGTTTACATTTTAAAGCGTTATCTTGACTGTTACTTATACACTATTTACTTATAAATATCACAAATCACTATTTTCACTTATAATCTTTGTTTATATCGCCTAAATAGGTGGATACGTATATAAAATACACTTAATAACATTACGCCTACATATGTGGGTAATCATGTATAACACACATTTAACAACTTTTATCACCACATATGTCGGTACTCTTATAAAACACTTAATATCATTTTGGTGACGCTTCGTCGCGAACACTATGCAAATACCTCCCCGGCTCCCCACTCTCTCTCCACTTGTCTCTCTTAAAGGCCGGGACTGACCAGTTTGGTAAAAATGAATGTATGTCATCCCGCCATCTCCACCTGGGTCTGCCTCGCTGACGCATCGTGTGTGTTGGGGACCATTCGGTGGTAATTTTTGCCCATTGATATAGTGGCATAGGTACGTCAAACGTGTCCAGCCCATTTCCCCCTCAACTTTAAGGTCTTTGCATAGAGTAGCAAAAGTGTTTTGATCCTTTGTTATGATATTTATGTTCCAAAACGATCATTTCTTAAGATGTACAGTCTGGTACAGCTCACAGTACAGCTGATTTGTAATGCACATTGCACAGAACAGTAATTGTAAATAGTTGTAATGTTAACAAATTGTGCATTGTGTATTGTTCTGTCACTATGACATTTGAATTTTGATTTTTGAATCGTTTCATGCACGTGGTTCGTTCACTTCGTTCAGAAATAGGGTTGACCTTAGAACAATAAGAACTTTTGTACGCTTCACTATTACTGTTCTTTATTATTATTACGTAACTTTAAAGTTGTACAATAAAGCATATTCTATCTATCTATCTTTTTAGAATGAAAAACTTCTAATTACACTACTCCGTTTATTTCTTTAGGCTATATCCGACTGTAGCAACGTACAACTAGGTATCAATGCAAACCGAAAGATTTAATTAAGACGTAGAAGATTAGGAGCTTTGATGATAATACCTTCTAGGAGGACTAAGAGTGCTGGCAGATGATAGAGAAGGCGACGAAAAGTAGTTTGGTTTGTTTGGTGCTATGCCCACCGTGACTTGTTTTTTTTTTAAAGAGAACAGTCTATACAAAGATATTACTAATATAATACTGCGTTTTTCGTACCCATAAACGTCTATATTATATACAGGATATACAGATGTAAGATGAACACACATGCACTGCTTTGAATGATCCGCAAATAAGACAAAGGTGAATGCGCAAGAGCAATCAGCAACTCTAACAGTCCATTTATTTCGTCCGTTATCCGTATTATTGTGTAAAATGAATAAACTAAGATTCTCCTCCTCTGAAAATTTGATTTGATTAATTTCCTTAATTTCAGATGACCATAAGAGACGTTTTCAAGAAATTTTATCTATATCATTCTTCATAAATGCACCTTACAAAATAATTTTGTTAAAAATTTCTGCGTGAAAACGAACCATTGTTTGAGAAAATTACTAAAGCTGTCATTCGTGGTTTATTTTCGTCATTTGTGTAGTGCATTCAATCTATATTGTTGGGGACTTACAAAATTCAATGTATCCTTGAACTTATTTTACTAATTTTGATAAAAAGAAAAGTTTTACTAGCAAAATACAAAAAAAATTAGGAGATGTATAGTTTGCAAAATTAATTAAAATCCTTTGTATGAATATTCAAACTTTGTTGTGTTGCAAACTTATTTTTCGCGTTTCTGGGACGAATTCAGGAATGTGTAGATAGTAAATGGCTACTGCATGTTGTGATTAGGCGTAGAAACGAATTGTTTTGTTTATATTACTACTGAACATGGCTCATTTTGGAAAACGCGATGTGACGTACAGCGCACTTAACAACGAATTAACACCACCACTGGCGGGCTTGGCAGATATCACGAATGCAGCCCCGACTATTATCACCCTGGACCATGAACATGAGGATGCCAATAACGTTATCATCCACAAAGTTCCCAAAAATAAAGGTATGTAAAATATATGACATGTGTTACTTTGTTGTGTCTTTGTTCACTACCACATGATAAACATAATAAGCCAGTATTGTTTTGGCGTGATGTTTGTTTACCCAAGGCCATTTAGTTTTTTTGCTAAATCATCAGCTTTCGATTTATGTTTTAATGGTTGACTTTAGTCAAGAAAGATTTTGCCTTGTAATGGTTTTATCTGCATATAAATAAAGATATATGAAAAAATAACAAAATTACTGTGGTGTATCTTAATTTCTTTGATTTTTTTTTATTGCAGGAGGATGGACTCATATAGAGGATCTGGACTCGTTTTTTACAAGAATGTACAGATACTATGTCCGTGGTGGATTTTATCCAATGATAATGTCAGATCTATTCTATTTGTTGCAATTTATATTCATAGTGTGGTTTTCCACATTTTTGGTGTATTGTGTAGATTATACAAAATTATTTAGAAATGATCCTGATGCCAACAGAAGTGAGAAACTTAGTTTAAATGATGTTATATATTCTCCTGCAGTATGTGTGGAAAGTATTTCATGGAAATGGTGAGTACACTCTGTCCTGGGTCAATGAATATTTATTAATAGTTGTACAAAAACCTCTTTCTAACCTATCTCATGTGTTATATCATGACTGTGTCTGAAAATGCTATTCAAAGTAATTTAAAGTTCACTTTTCATCAACAAAATGTTTTGTATCAATTTATTGTAATTAATAACAATATAAGGGATGGAATTGAAATAAATTCAGAGCAAAAAATCACAGTCACTTTCTTTAAAAAGTCAATAAGCTGTGCTGTTAGTTTGTAATGAAGATTGCCAGTCGTTATACTTCAATTTATGTTACAAACCCAACAAGATGTTGTTAACTCCCAATTGAGAAGTGCATTTGTGCAGCTCTGCGAATAATTTCAACAATGTCTTTATGAACACATCTACTTTTACTTTAAAACAACAACATTTACTTTACAACATGGTAACCAAACTTTATAGGAGTAACTAAGTATATTTCTTATGAATGTTCTTGTACTTTGCAGAAAGATTCAAATACTTTCTGTACCTGAACCTTTCTGGTACCTTAAATCATGGTGTAAATAGTCTTTAGTATAGACTAGTATAAAAAGTATAATAAAAACAGTTGGCTTAGCCTTCCTGCTTATAAAGACTTACTTAATAAACAAGCGAATGTGTTCTTTTGTATTCAGCCCTTTGAATTCAAACCTGAATTTCATCAAATAGTTATTTTCAGTGTTATTACAATTGCATGCTTTTATTATGTTGCCTTTGTCTTATAGAGTTGTTGTTTATGCCCTTTTGCGAATTATTTATTTATATTGGTGTCCAAGCCAGTTTAGCCTTGCTGTGCGGCTTGGGATCCAAAATATGTTTATAATAAGATAACCTATAATATAATAATATATTGTTTTTAGGTGGTGTCTCATCACATTATGTGCAATTATTTGGTCAATGAGACTTGTAATATCAATATACCATTTATATTATGCATATGACACGAAATTATTTTATAATAATGCATTAAGAATTAAAGAGGTTAGTATTTCAATTTATTTTACATATTTTAAATGTTAAACTGTAGAATTATTCGCTCAATTAATCAACATTACATTATTGAAGTAAATTTTTTTTAATTTGTTGAATTGGCGTAAAAATTATTATTTTTCCTTTACTGTAGATCATTATGAAGAAATATGTAAATAACAAATCATATTTCACACATTAGTGGTCTCTTAAATAAACTAAATGCTAATACAAAACTTTCCCATGTGTTTCAGAATGATTTAGTTTGGATAAACTGGTCCACTATACAGGAGAGAGTAAGAGAAGCGCAGCCAGAGCATCACATGTGTGTCCATAAGCAAGAGATCAACGAATTAGATATATATCATCGAATACTCAGGTATTATATATTTCTTATAACATAATAGCCATAGCAAAGATAGTGTCAAAATATATTTTGTCATAATGTGTCAATGTTGATGAAACAATTTTTCATAATGTTGCTGATAGACTTGAAAATTCACTTGTAAAAGCACATCAAGCATTTGTCATTTATATATTCGTTGAACTGAAAATCATACCGACAAACATCGCTACGAACATTTTACGATCATTCTACGTATGCTCTAGTAAATGCTTGTCACACGAATGTAGTTTTCTCGAAGATGTGTCTAAACATGTGACAAATCTTCTATCGATTTATTAGATTACTCGGTAAAATGCTCCCGTTTATGTTCTGAATAATATAATGTTCAACATTGCAAGTAAATGTTCAAATCTCTCAGCATCAGGAGACGCTGAGCAGATTGACAATATCTTACGACCAACGAAATCCGTTGATTTTCGCAAAAAGCCAATAGTTACGCGTTGTCAATGTAGTCCTGGCAACAAATTGCCGACTCTTTCAGCGCCTGAATAACCTCTCTCTATGGTTTTATTGACCTCAATAATATGATGCCCATATTTAACATATCTTACGTTATTATGCAATAATTAAATTAATTAAGTTGGTTCTAAAATGGTTATTATTTCTTTAAAAGGCTATACAGTGGACCCCCGGTAACTCGACAAACATTCTGCAGGGCAGTGTCGGACTATTGAATTTGTCGGATTATAGAGTACCGCCTAAGACCGTATAAGCCGGATTTTTTTACAAAAGAGTACTTTGTAGTCCGACATATTACAGAATATGCAATAACTTTAAATTACAAAATAGTGGTGTACAAACAAATGTACATAGGTACTGAAATAATCAAAAACTATGAATCAATCAATTTAAGAAGCATGACATTATTCATCCTTTTTTTTTTGTTGTACAATAGTGGCGTACAAGCTATAACTTATTCAATCATGCACTAGCGAAGATTGCCAAAAAATATTCAATAATAAATAATATACCATGTCGGATAACAGGTGCCGGATTACCGGGGTCCACTGTATTCTTCGACACAGGTCTTGTGTTATAGTAGGGTAGTTCTATTGTCGATGAATATTAAGGCACTTTACTAAGAGCAACGGTAAACCAATTCATTTCATTACCATATGTTATTTCCTCACCACGTGTGATATGTGATGTATAATAATATATTATGGCTATTTCCATGACAAATCATGGGGGCAATATCAAAATTAACATATTTTCAAGTTTGAAATGTATATATTCTGTATATTAAATAAATCATACCTGCTTCATGACTTAACCATCATCTTCGTCCCTTGTTCAGATTGCGTGGTTTTGAGATGGATAATTAATTTCAATAATATGGGATAATGCATGACTTGTTCCAATGTCCAAGTCATATGCCTTATCTATGTTTATCATACCTAAGAGTTTATTTAAATTATGTCACATGAGAACTTAATACCACATATATTATGTTTACATTAAACTTATCATGCATTTGAATTCATATTTGATAATATCATAAACATCTATACAGAGGTCAGATAAATCAATACTATAACTAAATTGCTCAGTAGCATGAATACATTTTGGATGTTTTGTTTCAGATTTACAAACTACATGGTGGCGATGGTCAATAAAAATCTTCTTCCTCTTCAAATACATGTGCCTTGTATTGGTGATTTTCACTATTTATCCAGGGGTTTGAAATGGAATATCGAATTTTTGTTATTTTGTTAGTATATTTTACATGATTCGGTTACTAAGAATTGCTTACATTTGTAAGTACAATGTACTATTATCATCATCAGGTGGAAGACTATTGAAAAAAAGTTTCCCCCATAGAACACCTAAAAACGACAATTCTTCGCTTGCATCCACCCACACCCATTATTGGGTCACAACTCCACATTTCATATCAAATAAACCTTATTTGATACTTGAATCTAATGAAATTTTTGTTAACCTAGACTTGATTGTTGACTAGACTAGACTAGAGGTGCTTCAAACAAAGACATAATAAATTCAAATTCAAATTGTTTAATTTGTAAATAGGACTATACAATCACTTTCACACGTCTTAATCTAGATGAGGTCGATAATAAGATTAAATAAACCTGTTACAAGGATATTAATTTACTTAATAGAAACAGTGAGGATTGCATATTATTTGCAAAAGAACATGAATGTATTTTTATAACAATACAATAAATAACTTAATTTTTTCTGTATTCTTTATATTGTTTCAATGTTCATCAGATATGTTTTAATAAGTTGTTCTTTGCAGACAGTCCATGGAGTCCCTGGGAGAACTGCTGGCAGCTCCGGGGCTGTTATAAGGATCATTCGAAACGAATGGTGTTGGCGCGACAGCTCGAAAGGCAAATACTATTGTTGGCGCTGGCGAACCTATTGCTCGCGCCTCTTATACAGGCCTGGCAGATATTATATTTCTTCTTCAACTATGCTGAGGTTTGTTTATTATAATAAAAATCTTTATTGCAGACACAAGGTCCATACACAAAAATTACAAGGTTCAAAAACAAAAATTAAGATAATAAAATAACAAACAACATTAACTGGCAACTAAATAAACATACTACTAACTATCATATTTTTACTTGAGATCATTTTTAATATATTTATGTAATACTATTTAACATGCTATGTATATAGGCAGCTATTTCTAACCATCGTTTATACGTATCGGTGGTGTGCAATCTGTGAGCAAGTTCCTTGATGATGTTGTTCCCACAGCCGTCAACCCTGGCCAGGAACGATGCGATTCGATGTCTCTGGATGGCATTGAACGTGTTAATCCGGGCCTCCGCGAACATTTCCGAGGCACTACAGTAGCGCCGTAAACCCATAAGGTGTCGAACTGACACGTGTAGAAACATTGGCAGTAAGCTCTGAACAGCTGTCTTTTAGTAGGTTTTTTATAAGTATAAGGTGAAAGAATGTGTTTGTAACCGGTCGTGATCAACTGGAAGATATAACTTTGAGGCGAAGAATTTATGATAAATAGATATTACTATTACTTATTTTCTATTCCTATAAACTAATAATATTCAAAACTAATCATTATGTTGGGTAATCATCAATATAATAACAGGGTGACAAGTCAGGAACGCAATCTCTCAGTGGCAGGATATTACAACACAAAATAGGTTTGAACTACATATTTCTTGTATATTATCCTCCTCTGTCGTCAGGCCTCTGTAGTAGTCAGGTTTGTTGTACAGTCAACAGCAAAAGTAGATGATACAATCAGAAATTCAATACTAATGAACGGAGTTCGCGTCAGAACTGTGTGGCGTCGAAGTGATCTGCCTTTGCTGTTGACTGTACCATCGTTTGATTTAACCATCTTCATTATAACGTAAGTAGGTCATATATCTCTTTTTATCCACACAAGAGCAAACTTCCTTACAACGCCGAATATTAATGTTAGTTTGACGTTAGGAAATGTACTTACTCTTAATATATCACCAATAAGGTCTATAATTACGTTGTTTTTTCCAGTTAATAAAACGTTCGCCAGCGTCTCTGGGGCTTCGTACGTGGTCGCTGTACGCTCGCATCACTCTGCGCCACTTCAATGAGCTCGAGCACGAACTACGCGACCGACTGAACCGCGCCCACAAGCCGGCCACCAAATACCTCGCGAGCTTTTCCTCTCCTATTACCACAGTTATCGCTAAGTAAGGTCTTTTTAAACTTATTTTTATTATTATTAAACTCACTATATAGTAGACTAATGCCGTCAATCTTTCCTTATTTTTGGAATCGTAATTTGGTTATTTTTGGTACTCCATTTAAAAACTGTAATACTTGGAAGAATTGGAAAAAGGAAAGGGAGGCTTTTGCCCTGCAATAGGATAATTGCTGAAAATAAATAAATAATAAAAGTCATATGTGTTTAGAATGGCCACTTTATATATCACTGATATAATTGATACCCAAATCGAAATTAAAGTCCCTATATAGACTTAATCAACTTATTTCATTTACGTCGATATTGTTATACTAAATTATAGCGATGGCTGGGTTATGCTGGCTATATTGGATATGGTGTTGTCCAAGCATTATCTTTACTATGTCTTAAAAACACAGTCGGTTGGGAATTTCTTTACTAATTACTTGGCGGTTTAATAGCGAAAAACATGTGCCATTACAGTCATATATAAAACAGCTAGCCCAATTTATATTATTGTTATAGAAACTTCATGTAAATGCATGCGCTTTTGTTTTATTCGTTTCTACATATTTTGCCTACCTTCATGCGATGTATTGTAGTTTCGTGTACAAAAAATATTTTTATTTATATCCCTATCACACAAAAAAAAAAACTACAATTTAAACAAAGTTTTCTATTCCTATATCTCAGTAGTTCTATTTTAGTTTATAGGTAATCTTAGATAAATTACAAGTATTTTTCTACTTACAACTAAAACGCAGTATGTATAAGAGATTACATGTGGCGTGTTATCTTAATGCGTAGATTGTCATACAATCATTGTATGACTGGCAACTTATTGATTCACTAGTGTCAATGTCATGTTATAGAAACAGCGTAGCTGAAAATATACATTCATATCTTATATATAAAATTCTCGTGTCACAATGTTAGTTACCATACTCCTCCGAAACGGCTTGACCGATTTTTATGAAATTTTATATGCTTATTCAGTAGGTCTGAGAATCGGCTACTATCTATTTTTCATACCCCTAAGTGGTAGTAGGTAGGAAGTAGGCAGGTGCTAGGTAGAAAAAATTTCATTGCAACGTATGCCGGGTACAGCTAGTATTTATGTAAAACAAAGCAATAAAATCCCTATTTAGAAAGATAACAAAACAAAATCGAAACTTGTAAGTTCTTGGTCATGACAATCTTGGTATTTATGTAATTGTTAATTTTTATTCAGAACATCATGTACACAATGCACCATATTGTCTTCCATAATGCGTGAACAACAAGTATTCTGAGTAGGCATTAGTAATTAGGTATGTAACAAATGTCATTTTGCGTAAAAATTGTCGTTGTATTTCAACGTCGCAATTTTTATTTTTGGTTATAACTAAATGCCATTTGGCACACGCTCCGTTACTTTATACAAATGATGACTGTGTTTAGCTATGTTATTTGCGCATCTAGCTGTGACGTTTATTCAATGAATACTTACATTTAATAAACGTTTAACATTATTATCAATTATATTCATTTACGTAATTATAAGAGAGTATTATGCGTATATACTCATATGCATATTATGTATACTGTATTTGTGACTTAATTCACATACACGTACAAATTTACAATTTAGTAACCAGAAACAATATTTATGCCATTTCCTTCTTCAAGCATGCATATCTGATGTCCTCACATTTTGTTACATCAGTTCGGTATATAAGACATACCTAAGACTAAGGCCGCACTACGGCTAAATCGCCGCGGATTTTAACCGCCTGATTTTGTGAGTAAAGGAAACTAATGAAAGCGGCCGCACCGACGGTTATTTTCCGCTTGATTTTTAACTGTGGTGTTTGCGTCTTGGGCGGCTTTGCGGTTTCACGGTTTACCGCTTGCGGAATAAAAACCGTAGTGCGGCCTTAGCCTAACTCTAGTCTTTAATTTCAGTTCACATAAAATTGTATGCACTAACGCAAATGTGTTTGTCATATGCACAAATTGAGGGTAAAACAAGCTATACGTTAAAATAAACTCAATGACACGTCTAGAGAATAGTAGCATAATATTATATGTACCAAGTGTTAGACATTATCATGTGTTGATGGTATGTGTTATGTTCCAGGAATGTGGTGTTCCTGTCTGCGAGCGTGCTCGGCGTGCTGGTCGTGCTCTCCGTGTATGACGAGGACGTGCTGACAGTGGAACACGTGCTCAGTATCATCACTATACTCGGCTGCATACTCGCTGGCGCTAGGTTAGTGTATTGATGTTATATATGTGTAATCATTCATCAAGTATATTGAGTACAAGTTTTTAAGATTATGTGCGGTATCTTAAATATTACTTCTGTGGAGCGTCTTTATTTGAGACATTGTTAGGATTAAAAATGTTTGCGATCTGCGAATAAAAGCTGTCATCAACATATTTTGAATTCGTAATCGACGTGACGTAAAACAACGCTTGGAAAGATAAGGCGTCATAATTAATTGGTTAATGAAACAAATGAACTGGTTTCTTTTTAAAATTAGTTATTAATTGAAGAAGCGTTTAATAATTGGTTTATTTATCATGTACTAGCTGTACCCGGCATGCGTTGCAATGCAATTTTTTCTACCTACTACCTACCTACTACCTACCTACTACCTACCTACTACCTACCTACTACCTACCTACTACCTACCTACTACCTACCTACTACCTACCTACTACCTACCTACTACCTACCTACTACCTACCTACTACCTACCTACTACCTACCTACTACCTACCTACTACCTACCTACTACCTACCTACTACCTACCTACTACCTACCTACTACCTACCTACTACCTACCTACTACCTACCTACTACCTACCTACTACCTACCTACTACCTACCTACTACCTACCTACTACCTACCTACTACCTACCTACTACCTACCTACTACCTACCTACTACCTACCTACTACCTACCTACTACCTACCTACTACCTACCTACTACCTACCTACTACCTACCTACTACCTACCTACTACCTACCTACTACCTACCTACCTACTACCTACCTACCTACTACCTACCTACTACCTACTACCTACCTACTACCTACCTACCTACTACCTACCTACCTACTACCTACCTACTACCTACTACCTACCTACCTACTACCTACCTACTACCTACCTACTACCTACCTACTACCTACCTACTACCTACCTACTACCTACCTACTACCTACCTACTAACTACCTACTACCTACCTACTACCTACCTACTACCTACCTACTACCTACCTACCTACTACCTACCTACTACCTACCTACTACCTACCTACTACCTACCTACCTACTACCTACCTACTACCTACCTACTACCTACCTACCTACTACCTACCTACCTACTACCTACCTACCTACCTACCTACTACCTACCTACTACCTACCTACTACCTACCTACCTACTACCTACCTACTACCTACCTACCTACTACCTACCTACTACCTAATTGTTTTTTTTTTTTAAATGTACAAAAGTATCCTATGTCCGTCTCCTGGCTCTAAGCTACCTCCCCACCAATTTTCAGCCATATCGGTCCAGCCGTTCTTTAGTTATAAATGGTGTAACTAACACGACTTTCTTTTATATATATAGATTAATGATGCGAGTATAGATATGAGAGAATATGGGACATTTCACATCAATAATCAAATTAATTAATCAAAATAAATAAAAAAACCGTTTATTCTAAATAGGCTACCATAAAGCCCTTTGAAGGTCTATTGTGTTAAATATATCAAGCACCTAGATAAATTAATAAACTAGTCACTTAAGAATAGTTAAAGTTATTTAAGAATTTATTCAATTAAACCTAGGTAAATGTGGGAGGGAAAGGTGTTTGTCTTGCTTTCGCACAAAGCATATATGGTAAAGCGAGCCATAATATTATAAGGATGGAAAATTGGTAAATTTGATTGTTCGGCCTTTTATTTATTTATTATCAAAAAACAGTACAACATAACAGATTAGACAAAAGCGTTGTACAGTTAAAGAAATACATAACATCTCTTATCTCTGAAACTAACAATTCTATCTTCAAGATTCTATCACTCGTAGGCCACATGAGTCCTATGGAGGACTGGTCCATACCAGAGGCTGCAAATAACAATAGGTCTACGCGAGAAGAGCTGCGTTCAACAGTTAATAAAAAAAGAATAATTTCTAGAAAATCATGCCAATGCCAAGTATATCTAAATGTTAACGCGGTTTATCTGAACACATAGCAGTGACTTATACAGTGGTCTGTCTGCAGGGCCCTAATAGGTGAAGAGGAGCGTCTCGGCGGCGGCTGCACGGGCCCCGCTCGCGGCGAGGAGCTGTTCGTGCAGGTGCTGGGCCACGTGCACTACCTGCCCGCCGCCTGGCGAGGCCGGGCACACACCAGAGACGTGGCCGCGCACTTTCAACAGCTCTTCCAGTTTAGAGCCGTATGTAGTACTCACTATTTACAAGATAATAATCCCTTTCACAGCTTTAGGTACCAGGGTAACATAAACGGCGAAGAGATCGGCTTAGTACGTAATTTATTACATTAAAGGACCGTACCATGATCTCTTAAAGCAGTACTGTTGCGGTTGTAGAAGCGAGACGGTACATAGCGCTGTCCCGCTTACTCAACCGCAACAGTCCTGCTTTAAGAGCTCATGGTACGGCCCCTGTACTGCATGCCTTATAAATGTCTGGATGTTATGCGTTCGATGCGCATTCATTTTATATTACATTAGTTTTTGGAATTTGTAATGGATAATGATTTTTAACCCCCGACGCAAAACGAGTGTTGTTATAAGTTTGACCGGTCTGTCTGTGGGTGTGTGTGTCTGTCTGTCTGTGGCATCGTAGCTCCCGAACGGATGAAGCGATTTCAATTTAGTATTTTTTTAGAATTTATCGACGTATTTTTTTAGAATTTTAATACATACTTAGGTACTTTAAGATTGAGTTTTTTTTATTATTTTTTACTTTTTAAAGGGAACTTATATTTTTGTGTCGGGGTTTTTTTTAATTTTTAATTTAATTTTTATTAATAAGTATTTTTGAATTTTCTTAGAAGTGTTTGAATTTTTTAGATAGTTTGAATGATGTTTAATAGACTACAGGCCCATCAAAAAAATGGATGGGTCACATGAACCACCAGGTGACGTATATAGGACGATAAAGAGCATAAAATAATAAGATTCAGCACTATGCCGTCACTTGTAAGCTGTCCAACTGAGTGCTGGTGAGAATTCAAAAGTGCACGTAGTGACTAGGTAGCGCTGATGCCCGACCGGCACGTTACCAATAAGTACTAGGCGCACAGTCTTCTGAAGCAATGTAGCTTAACTTAACATTTATCAAGAGATGTGTATGATATGTGCGAGAGCAGTGGCACGTTTGGTATGTCTTTTTTTAGATATCGATAAAGTCATGCAAATAATTGGAATAAACTACTAAATTAACTCACCATGGTCTCAACTTTTGTAAACTAGCTCTATACCAAATTTATTCTTCAACCCTTTCGGATCGTTATTGCCTTTCCATAGCACCCTGTATAATAATATTTATGTATTTAGAATTATATAAGTATGTTTATCAGTTGTCTGGTTACCTTGGGATGTCTTGGGATCAGATAACCGTGTGTGAGTTGTCCCGGAATATTATTATTATTATTAAATATTTTAAAATTAACACGCGTCAAAATACTCATCGTCATCCTTGTCAATGGCGGGAAACGTGCCCAGAAGGCTGGCAGCATTGCCACGTTGAATGGCTATGCCGATTCTCTGTGCAAGGAACAAACCAGGGGCCCGAGTCTGCTATTTACACTCCGTGTCAGTGTGCTCATAGTTGGCTAGTCCGGCGGCGTTCGGGCCGGTTCGGGCGGCGTTCGGGCCGGTTCGGGCGGCGTTCGGGCCGGTTCGGGCGCGCTCGGGCCGCCCGAGCGCGCCCGAGAGGGCCCGAACGCCGCCGGACGAGCCAACTATGAGCACACTGACACGGAGTGTAAATAGCAGACTCGGGCCCCAGCTCTCTGATCACGAGTAGAGTCTACCAAACATTTTGACAGTTCTTTAAAAAGATTTCGTGCACTCGGACCCCATGACCCGAGCGTTTCAACCCCAAACGGCTCGAAAATATAATTACCCATTAGGTTATTATACTTTCGCCGTTTAAGGGTCTCCGCAGCATCAGCAGCAGCGCCAGGAGAGGCCGCCGAACTTAGAACGTGGGATGACGCAAGGGTGTCGATGCACGTTGCGTCCCACACCAAAGGCCGACCCATTTTCCAAGGCAACAATGACATACCGTCAGGTCTCTTACCATCGCTGCGCACCAAACCATTGGGTTCCAAAACAGCTGGTACACCGGCAGTGACAAGAGCACGACGAATAATGTCATTAATATTTGCGTGACGGGATATACGTCCTGCGCTCCTGCTGCAGGACAGGCCATGGTGACCGAGGCAATCGACTGTTTCACCGCAGACAGCTGGTTTGTTCCTTGCACAGACAATCGGCATAGCCATTCAACGTGGCAATGCTGCCAGCCTTCTGGGCACGTTTCCCGCCATTGACAAGGATGACGATGAGTATTTTGACGCGTGTTAGTTTTATTTATTTATATAAGATTTAATTTTAGTCTTTGTTTGTTCTTGTATTAGATTTAAGTATTGAATTGTAAATAAAGAATAAATTTTAAAATTAAGATATAAATGGCATGTCTTTAAAGTATAAAAGATAAAATAACATTATTTAAATAGCATGTACCTAGTTCTATTACTTATTTTTTTTTTCATGTCGTAGTTAAATTAAATATGTTTTTAAATAAATTATGGGCTCATCTGACGAGTTTAATAAATGCGCTGATTCTGTTAAACACAAACTAAACTAATATTGAACTATCAAATAATATCTATAATATCTTTTTATGAGAAAGCAATCCGTGTGAACCAATTAAGTCAAAACCAAACCTGTCACTCTGCATAGCGTCCAAATTAGTTAAACTGATGCGTTTAGTGGAGTAACCCCCGGTTTCTGATACGTTGATCAACACAAGAATTAGTTAATCTCATGTCAAATCTCATTTTAAGCGTTGTGATTGGTTGTTTGTCTTTTAGTCTACCATTCACAGTCGTGGTCAGTTAATGTGGCGACAGATTAAGTTGATCAGCCTTTCAGAAGCCGAGGGTTAGTCGCGAATAAGTAAAATATATGGCCTTGTTTTAATGATGGTTTAGTTTGTTACCAACAGAATGAGCGTCCAACTTTTATAATTCTTCTTTTTGTATGTCATGGTGAATAGTGTAGTCGGTGTGCCTGCCTCGTTTATTGACGTGTACTCAATGAATATTGTAGGTGTACATCGTGTTCGAGCTTCTGAGTCCCCTGCTGTGTCCGCTAGTCTTGTTGTCGCTTCGTTCCCGCGCCCTGGACATTGTTGACTTCTACCGTAACTTTACCGTCAGTGTGCTCGGTATCGGAGACGTTTGCTCTTTCGCACAGGTAATAACAAGTCTAAACGTAAGTCGCTGCAATTGCATTATTTGCGAGTAAAAATATTTATTCAAACAGCGGATTTTGCGGGTGCACGGCGAACATTTTATTGTTTTTTTTTTTTGTTTTATTTTAATGCTTTTTTTTGCATTTTACTATAACTGGGAGCTATTGTTACAGTTGGATATACGTCGACATGGTCATCCTGATTGGCACACTACTGGAAAATCTAAAGGTACATACTTTGGTCATTCTAAAATACTGCATCTTTACCTACTTTCCTATACATAATATGTTATTGTATATTTGTGTATTTTCGCAGCATCAGACGGCAATACCCAATACGACCAAGGCGAGGGCGGGAAGACGGAGCTGTCGTTAGTAGCGTTCTCGTGCCGGCACCCCGGCTGGCAGCCCACAGAGCCATCGCAGCGTCACTTCCTACGGTCGCTGCGACAGAGCATGCATCACGCTATACCGGCCAACAACCATCTCGTGAGTCTTGCGGTGGATTTTTATGATCTTTAATTTGTTCTACCCAAATAAAACGGGTACCGGTAAAACGGGGTGTCGAACCTAGTATGGTAACAATATGGATAAATATAGACTACTTACTGAATATCACGTACATTGCTCTAAATACAAATTAAATAGCTAAAGCACTGGTGTTATGGAATTCAGAGGCAATGAAGGTACCACATATCAACCCAGACCCGAGACAATGTAGAAAAGTGATTTTCAACATTGTCCCGTCCGGGGATCGAACCCTCAGAGCAAGGAACACCTTAAAAACCGGTGTGTACGCCAATCGACCACGGAGGTCGTCTAACAATTATGGGCCTGAAAGGCAAGTGTGATGTAGATTTGAGTGTCTTTTGTTTGTGTTACAGAATAAGACAATGCTGGGCTCATACATTCAACAAAGTCTGTTCGGTGCCGTCACGCCATTGCCTGCAGTTCTCTCATACTATCCACAACAGAGACCACAGTACAGATTGCCGGTGAGTATCTGTCATCATCATTATACACAGCCCTTGTCATCCCACTGGGACATAGAACTTTATTTCTCACTTGCCATTCTCTCCGGTCATGTGACGGTCTTATTTAGCTATTTGTTCCGTGTTTTGTTAATGAATAACTTGCTTTTGACTAATTGCGAATTTGGTATCATTTAATTAGGGATACCGCAGTCGCCGCGGTTGGTCCGTGGATGGATGAACATTTCCAAACCATACCTAGACCCCTCCGTGCCTCGGATAGCACGTTAAGCCGATGGACCCGACTGTCATACTATGATCTTTGGCTGTTGTTAAGTCAATTCTGACAACCAGTCTTACTATGGGATACTGTGTTACCCGGTACAATAGGTTGTGGAGGTTAGATAGGCAGTCGCTCCGTGTAAAATACGGTATTTAGCTGAATCCGGTAAGACTTGAAGCCGACCCCAACATAGTTGGGAAAAGGCTCGGCAGATGATGATGTTACTGCACTCACAAGTTTGTGTCACTAGTGCGTCAGCTGGTAAAGCCCACAACGTTTCTTAATTTCTCATGTAATACAAAACGAAAGCCCTCATTTACAGTACATTATACTTTACATTCCTTGCACTTCCTCAATTAAAGGTTAACAAATAGTCCCAGAAAAAGACTTAAGCTGTATCCTTTGCTGGAGAACCACAAAATAAATAAATTTGTGTTTTCTAGGACATGGATGAAACTAGCGACGAAGACGAAGCTCCGCCCGCTGGGCCTGCTCACAACTCAAGCCAGTCCGGGCCCACGTTAGGGCTGGCCGGTGTGAGCTCCGCCATCGGGCTCAGCGCGCTCGGCCTCGACCAGCCGCGGACGCCGGACAACGACACGCAGAACATGTCCGTCAGCACGCTGCATCTCTATGACTTGCATCTGTCGCAGGTAATATTATAAGTCTCACTAGCCTTTACATTATGTAGATCTTGAATCATCATCATTGATCTGACGCAAAAGAGGGGTATTCAAGTGTAAAGTATGTATCTTTGTAGCTTTAAATAAGTTGACAGATTTTGATGCGAATACGTTCCTGACTGTGGTGGTCAACAGGAAAATATAGTCTAATGTGGCGAAGAAAATATCAATGATAATTTGCCATCACTTTTTTGTTGTTTTTTAATTTCTCATTCAAAAATCAAGTCCAAGTGACATGTGTCAGGAACGCATTCTCTTAGGGGCCGGACCATATTTATGCAGATCTATTCTGTTTAGCCAGCAGCTGTTTGAAATCAACAACCTTTATTTAAAAAATTAGTAATTTGAACTGACTTCAAGCGGCAAGGTTTTCCATTTGTCAAATTTTTTTTTGTATGTTCTTTACACGATTTCTCAGGTAACTGTGACATAATTCGAACAATTATTTTCGTCTACGACAGTGATGTTTCAGATGCGTCAGATGTGGTCCAATATAAATTTCTTGAAATTCGTCCATTTGTAACATTCATCTACGATCATTTATAACATAGTGTTGTGTTGTCCATTCCAGGCGGGTCAAAACGTATCGTGCTGCACGAACAAGTGCAGCGAGCGTGTCCGCGGCGCCCGCTGGGACAGCTCCGAGGGCGAGCACACGCCGCTGCTGCACCGCCCATAACACTGGTCTTGCCTGTCCCCACGCGGCGACAAGCACCCCATCTGGGTATAGCGGTCACACACGGTACATCACTAGCTGACACGTGACCAGGTGAGATCAGATGTGTAGCGACAGTGCCGTTGAATACGAACTTAGTCGAATTTAAACTATCGCTATCTTTTACTGTCATACGGCGTGAGAAAAGGATGGCAATTAACAACTAACTAAGACGTGTCAGTTTTAGCCTGTTACATACAGCTTTTTTATTCTGCGTGTCGGCCAATTTGTATGGGAATTTTATTTGTTTGTACATTTGACAGATCCTTTTCTAATGATGTACTAGGGAAAAAGATAGCGATGGTCTAAATTGGGCTTAGTTGTTGTTTAACAGAATCAGTACTAATATAGTTTTTGATAAGCAGGTTCATGTTACACTTATATTACAGCAGCATAGCGTTTTGTCAACCTGTCTTTACAAAAAAATATTGTTGCGCTATTTAACGTAGTCTGGACTCATCTTTATTCCATTGTGACGTCATGGATATATATTGTTCCATTTTGTTATAATTGGAGTTGTCGGTTAATGTGTAATCTCAGATCACTTTTACATGAAACAACGGTTAATTTTGATGTTTTACGGTTGTGATCGATGTAGTTTGTTTTATTTTTTTATGTTAAGTTTTTTGTGATATACTTATAGTTCTTAGTATCTGATGGAGATAGCGTCGGGTCATATTCTGTAAAACATGAAGTTCTATTAATTTGATGTTGTATTTACGTCTGTTTGTTTATGTAAAAGTGATTCTGAGGACTTAGTAAGTGATTACCGCTGGTCGTGTTCAAACTATATTCGAATTCACTGACAATGTATTAATGTTTTGAAAATTATTTCCAAGGGAATGGTATTCGATGTAATTACATCGTAACCATACCTCCTTTTAGTTGTAGCATGCTAAATTTAAAATTGTATTTAATGTCAGTGGATAGGGCTGTTGCGTTTTGGGACGTCTTATATTTAGGCTGTAAAAATGATGACACTTTGTAATATTTACTAGAATATAACGCACACATACATTATAAGAACTATGTATAGTCCATTATACAATGATTGTACATGTGAGCACATATGTGATGAGGATATAATTTGTAATGGGTTAAATTAGTTTATTAGAAGACATAATTCAGATCACGTTTTAAAGATCGTTTTAAAAAAGGCAATATTACAAAATAATGTTTTGCTATTAAAAATCATAGCGAGACGAACACAGCTCGTGCCTAAACTTAAGTAAATGGGTATATATTCAGTTAAACAACACTACATAAACCTGGACATAAATAACATAAAATATCGGGTCCTGTTTTACTGAGCAAATGACGATCACAAACAAAAGCAATACTAAACATAGGAAATTATTGGTAACATTATATATTAAACAGTGCCGTTAACAAGCAGTGAAATATACATGAAAAGAAAAATACTTTTACAAAATATATATTAAATAATTAGCTTGCATATCAATAAAAGTATTAGTAGTTATTCAGGCTTTAACGAGATGAATAAACGACGTAGAGTTGCCTTAATCATTATATATGCTACTTAATGGAAGGTCACAATTTTCAACTAATATCATTGAACTGAAACAACTAGCGTCGGTCGTCGGTCTTAGGACTCGATTTGTGTCTTCCATGTTCAAATTCAGTTTTTGCTGGCAAAGACTAACTTTCAAATCATTTGTACCATAGTTGCATGTCAAAATATGCGATAGTTCCAAGAGCAGGGTTAATACGGGTTAATCCAAGATTGGAATGGAATGGGAGTAACAAGGATGGACGCTCGTATTTATATAATACTAGCTGACCCGCCAGACTTTGTTCTGTCTTACTTAACTATGAATATTGAATTCTGTTAATTCTATGTCACGCGTCATAAGGTTACATTAAAAAAGTTTAGGTTGGATTAGAAATAATTGTATACGGTGGTTCAGTTCTTAAATTTTCTAATATTCCGCGAAATTTTCCAATTTTTTTCTTTCATAATAACCTTCTGACAATATTTGTTATTACACAACAAAAAAAGAATTAGTGAAATCGGTCCAGCCGTTCACGCGTGATGCCGTGACCAAGGGAAATAGGGATTCATTTTTATATATAGATTAGTTACAAATATCCTTTAGTAATACCAATTATTTCCCTCTCTATAATTTGGCAATCGTTACATAGGTAAAAAATGTGTGACCCTAGACAGGATAATGAAAACAGAATTAAATTGGGGATGAAAGACATCGGATTTTCTTGCTATAATAGAATATACATGAACGTGAATTTATATATAACTAATAAGTTAGCTTTAGAGTGTTCGATGTAATATCCGTTTCAGGAAAGAGATGCGGTGAAAAAAACAAATTTTAATAGAAAAAGACAAAGAAAATGTTTAGATCGAAATTGTTTGATCTTTCGCACATTTGAATAGATTTTACCGACAACCAATGCTTGTCTCACACTTAAATGGCTGAAGCTCAGAATGAAAGATACGGGTCACTAAATTCGGTGTAATTATCCAGCCTATAAACGTCCCACTGTTGGGCACAGGCCTCTTCCCATATAGAGAAGGCACGAGCATTGATCACCACGCTTGCTCTCTGCGGATTGGCGATTTTAGATCCCAAATTTTTGGAATCCAGGTTTCCTCACGATGTTTTCCTCCACCGTTTGTCAGAAGTAGAATAATTAAGAAAGTACATATAACTTTGAAAAAGCCACATTGGTACTTGCCTGGGTTCTAACCTGCAACCCTGTGCATACAAATCCGTTCATTGAACCGCTAGGCCACCACGACATCTCAATCGGCAAATCAATTGCCTGGGTTTGAACCTGCAACCTTGTGCATACAAATCCGTTCATTGAACCGCTAGGCCACCACGGCATCTCAATCGGCAAATTAATTCGGTGTATACGGAACACAGTAACGTAGACCTGTTTAAAGCATTTCACTTCGCAAGGCAGACTTGCGACTGTCGCCACATTATATTATCTTTACATATTATATACATTCTCTTGATCGTTAACTTCTCGTCCTTATCAGTAAGTGCCTTAGATGAATACACATTATTCATCTCTCATGAATCCAGAATAGACGTTTTAGCGCATCTGTGGTTTAGTAATAGTTACTTGATTCAATGTTACTTAATACCCCCTATATAAAATCGAATAGTTATATTTATATACATGAACTGAATTACGAATCAGCTGATTGCGCCTGCGACTCAGGATAGTGTTGTTCTATACCGCCTTTGTTATGCGTACAAACCTGTTTATTAAGTAGAGGTGGTGCTTCTAACTAAAGCAATAATCACAATGGAGAAAGAAGTTTAGCCAGTTTCTTACTTAGATTAGGATTTCTAATACGTTGCTACTAAACGTAGATAATATCCTTAAACTTGTTCTTTTAAATTCTAGTTATTATAGTGTACGGTAAACTGGTAAGCTGCAGTTCAATGATGTTAGTTTGATGATAATAGCAACAGTACAGCTGTTCTAAATTTACGATATACCTCAATGATTGGAAAGAATTTACTGTGAATCACATAACACCATTTTTCCAGATAATATAACTTACTAAATTTATATTGGTGATAATATTATATTATAATGATTAACTTGTATGTTATAAAATGTGTAATAGGAAGGTGCAATGCATTACAGTACGAATTGTAGATTGCGCAAGTTCCATTGAAATGCAATCAATACGCTTAAGATAATAAATGGTGATAATTATATTTTATTTATACATTTTATAATTACATAAATACCTGCACTTGCCAATGGGACTGGTGCATCGATAGCATAATGTAAGCCTCTCGTACAGTGAATCAGAGCTGTTAGTCTGCTTTTTCTGTTACTTTGTAGTTTGCTAGCCATTAAAAGTAAAAAATCGTCCATCGATATTCTTGAATAGGGTAGATGACTAGGTATGAAAAGTCAAAATTTATTTAGTCCGCCATTTAGATAATCAAAATATAATAGACACATATTTTTTCTTTTCTCAAATAAATTACAAAATACGAAGATAAACCGCTGTACACGGGAAACAAAAAATACGTGTCTAATATTTTTTTCTTATCTAAAAGATGGTCATAAAAATAAAAATTAGTCATCATCCCTATTGTATGTTTGAACCAGACTAAAGGCCCTGTATTGCCCTTCCTACGATACATTATTCCTTGTAATTGTACATTAAGAGTTGTTTTATATTCCAGTTACTAATTATAGCAATCCTTTAAACATGTTTAAAATGGCAAAAAAAATATAAAAAAAACTAACGGCATACAAAAAAAAAAAATACGATTCGTTCGCGTGTTTAATATTACGTATATTTATAAAGATCCAATGTTGTTAAATCTACGCTTATGGTAATTATTAGACTTTCCTCCATATTTAAGGCAAGAATAATATAATATTATACATAATAGGTACTGTACGTAACTTATATTCAAGTATATTGGTATACGCGTGTTGTCGGCTCCATTGTATTTAAGCTACATCTTAATTGCTTTTACGTATAAGTAAAGTAATCAATTCTTATAAGTTTTGATATTGAGGGATACCTGCCAACGTCGGTAAATAAAACTGAGAATTTAAAGAGAAAATAATGTAATTCAGGTTTTCATTCCGATTGATATATTTATATCATCGTTTCAGGTGTGCTCAAAATCCCCAGTATTATTGAAGAAGACTTGTACCATAAGCGTACCATGGTTGTATAGCTTATTTATAAATTCAGAACAGGTTGATTACTAAACAACACACTTTGAGAACCGACTTACACTATGTGTTAAGACCAGACAGGACACGCGATACTCACGCAGTTGTTAGACGTACAGGCGACACTTCGCATTTCCACCTTCAACCTTATTGTGAGAAAGAGCGGCCTTACCAATATACCAACGTACAAAATAAACATTATTTTAAAATTGAATGTAAGTGAGTCTCAGATCATACATTGCATATTTTTATAAATTAAACATATTTTCGGCATTAAATTAGGTACCTATCTAGTATTAGTGATACTGTTATCTAATAAGTTATAGGGGTGTGTATTACGTAACGGAGCACAAAAAAAATAAACTGCTGTTTAAATTATAAGTAATAAGAATACTAACACTTTGCTAGATGCTTCCGCTTTGCCTCACTAGCGATCTCAGGACCAAATCTGTCAACAAAGCTAATATGTACTTGATACAATAATAGTATAAAAATATCGTTATAATCTCCGTTTACACAGATACAGTTTTATTATGATATTACACATATTTTTATATATGTATTATAAATCTGTAGTTGCATGGCTATTCGTAGCTGTAGAGAAGTACAATTAGATAAATATACAAATAGGAACATAGCCTTGTTGTTTTATGATATTATAGTTTAGCCGCACTATACACTTATGCTTACAGTTTGATATAGTTATAATATAATAATATGTTTTAATTCACTTCCGACAAATGCCTATCCGCCTGTCCGGGCGTTCATAAAGTAGCTTGTGCTGTTTTATATATAAAAATGATTTTATCAGCCTGTAATTGACCCACTGCTGAGCAAAGATTGATTTATAGATATTATATATTTATTAAATCACATAGTCCTGAATCCGTATTAATTGTATTTAAATAATAATGAATCGTTATTCAAGGTGCTCGATTGTTTGTCACTGGAAGAATCATTAACTTAAATAAGTACAAAATTATATGGACTCAGGTCTAATGTTACTATTATCTAATTACCTTTTACCTTTTCTCAACAGAAATACGCTTGACTTATATCCATAATATATATTACTATATTTACAAAAATAATCAAGATTTAAGCCGTTTTGATAGCTTGCTTTAGATTTAAATCTAACGTCTTGTTAACGTTACATACCAAATAATAGAACAGAAAAATATATGCCATTGCCATTGATAACTAATTTAATTATAATAATCAAACTCCTATATAAAAACATATGTACAGGAAATTATAATTTTTTTTCATGGCATCTTGTGTATAGTACATTGTACTTAGATTGTACCTACCATGACAACTGATAGGTCACTGACCGCGACGTGGTTTCTTCCGTAACCATGCAAACAGTCAAATTATTTTACCATAATATTATTCAAAATAATATAAATATATTTTAATAATTGAATTCAATAATATAATAATTATCAATTGACGCTTTAAATTTAATAATTTATTATAATATCATATGACGAAATAATTTTTGACAATTATTAACACATTTCACTTTATGAATGTTTTAACTAGCATGATAACACTTTTGATATACGCCAAACCGAAGGTTGCACGTAAAATTAGCTATAATGTCATGCGCAAGAAAAAAACCCTTTACTAACAATACAAGGTTTAAACAGTTTTCTTTAAAACTGCAATATGTTATGAGTAAAATTAAATGCAATTTATGCTACCGCACACATTTACGTCCACAGCACTTAGATTTATATCTAAGACGGCAAGCCTTCAAAGCTAATTTTGTTCAAATATGATAAGAGGGCAAATCAATAATTATCCAAAAGCTCAAAACAGTAGTCGATCTAGACTAAAGTTACAATTTGATTCTTATATACCTAATACAATATTGTTATGACTATTTATTGAAATTGAATTACGAGTAGAATTTTATTTATAACACCTAGATACTATTAATAAGCTAGAGATCTTATTTTTGATTGAAACCAAACCATTTTCCAATGATCCATATATTAGTATTTTAAAATTGATGACATGTTATTATTATACATATTATAATCGTAGTTTTTGCCTGATAGAGTAAAATATAACATTTTCAATATACAAAATAATATATCTTATAATGTTTACTATAATAATAAAAAAATGCCTTTTTTCATACACGCAGAATTGTAGGTTAAGGCTGCATACAAAATTATAGTTAATAGATTATTATAAAGTTTTAATGAACACCGTATGTAAGACATGTATTACCTCGCTATCGAAATGAAAATAAAGAGCAATAAAAAATTTTGAAAATGTAATGTTACGTTATAAAATATTGGAGCTAGTGTTACTTATAAGTTGCGCGCGCTTCACACATACAACATCGGAAACGATAGGGATGAATAACAGTGAGCGTGTTGCATCGAGGTTGTTTACAAGTAAAATAGTATATTTATATTTAAACATAGCTATATTTACACCTAAATTGATAAATGGGACCCCCGGCAATGAAATCCGTGCCTACACACAAACATCCCCGAGGCAGTACAACAGTCAGACTCGTGTTTATTGGTAACACACCAATGTGATAAATAAATTGCGTTATATTTATAGCTTTATTTAACGAAACCGACATCTTCGGCTAACCGGTAAGTGCTCAACAAGCGCCACTAGCTTGCCAGTTTATTCTAACATCCATAAAAGTATGACTGACGCAACGATAATCAAACTCTTACGTGATTCGTAAATGTCATTCCCATGCATATTAATGACGTCACTGATGTGTCGTTTCTGGCAGTGGCAAACAGTGGTGTCTTTTTTGAGAGCTTCTTAATTAAATGTTGTATTAATTACCTCATTGTTAAAGAAAAAGAAAGAGTTATGAATAAAAAAATACTCAATCGCTCAATGTTATGTGAGTTTAGGAGTAACGGCACACACTGTGACGCGCCACGTTTCATTAAACGCAATCATGGTGTGTCGCTCCTTGCTAAATAAAAGAACAAGAATTTTTAATTATATTATACATTTTTAGAAATACTTGTCATGTTTACTGTATTTCAAAATCGAATATTATGGATCAAGTGTGTTTTAAGGAATTCATTACTTACCTACTTACGAATCTTTTTAACAGATATCTTAGAAGGATTCAGACAAATGGTACCAGACTACATTAATAGCGGCGTCATATTTAATTAACACTTGGTCCATAGTATTTATTTTTACTTTTTTTACCTTCGTCTATTTCTAACGGGCAACACTATATAATTTTCAAGTTAACCGCCTCTATTCCGCTTATAGTGAGATAGGCTGGCTTGATTCACTATGTATAGCTACATAAATTTCGGTAAAGAGTAAGACTAATAAACATATAATTTAGTCTCGTAATGTGTTCAGTTTGTTTAACTTCGTGCCATGATGTAGGCCACTACGCCCGTACCTTATTTCTATAGTACGTCACATGGATGACGTCTTTTTGTTACCCGGCATTAGCCACAACTCTTCTGAGCTTAGGTACAGTTTGTTATCTAGCTACGTTTTTTGTTTTTTTTTATATAAAAACTGCCCTATACTGTGTTTGGGAGCAGTTCGGGACAGGGCTCGCCTACGTCTTACGTTAACTTTATTAACCAAATTTGTAAATATTTAGTTCAATTTATAAATAAGTACCTTAAGCTAATTATTATTATTGTGATATATTTTTGTCATCTCGTCTCGTAACATGTTTAGATAGTTATTTTAGACTATGTTAAAATCATAATTTGTAATACGAATGATCGCTACAGAGTGAATATTTCAGTACCAATGTTCGCTGTATTCATTATGCGCATTGTAAATAAATGTTTAAAATAATATTGTTGTTTTAATTATTGCCCTTTACCTCTCAGTCCTTACTAAATAACACGAATGCACCAAGATTATTTCATTATAAGTTTTAGTAGCAAATAATAAATTAAGTATGCAGATGAATGGATATTTTGAAATTTTATTTATATCCATGCAAATTGTGAAGGTTACACCTATAATTATAATATAAATATCAAAACATATGACAAACATTGGATTAGGAAATCTGGCGAAATGCCTCGACGCGCGACGCTAGTAATATTGTTAGAGGTCAGTGATATGTGCTCATAATTGTTTCTAAATACAAAACATATTTGTTAACTTGTTTCAAACAATACGTGGGCATGTGTTGTGGCTTTACTTTGTAAACTATCATGATTTTTAATGGTTATGGTAGAATTGTTTTCATGTTACAAATTTATGGAAAATAAGTAAACTAATATTAAAGATTTTTTCTTTTACATACCTACTTGAAACTAATAATTGAAACAAAACATGTATTGTATTTATAATCAAATATTTTTCTTTGAAATTATTTTTATTTCTTCAAATAGGATATTGCTTTTTTAATTAAGGTAATTTAATTAAGTTTTACATTCCACTCGTACCTAACCATTTAGTTGTAGTGCTAAGTTTCCCGTACCAAGTTAAACAATGGACGAACGTCAAAGCTGACTTGTCAATTATTTTTACCATAAAACATTATTGTTCGCCATCTGATGGGATCAAGATGGTTTGTAGCTACAATTTATGAAGATGAGATGATCTTTTGAGCCGTTTAAAATATATCAATTAATCGGCGGTTTCTTAAGCTTCAGATTAACAGAACTAATCTAAATGTCAACAATAAGAACGGATTAAGATTAATATTAATTATAAGATTAGGTTTATTAAGTAGTTCATCCTATAGATAAAAATACCGTTGCAAATAGCACTGATTGCAGAGCTGCAGTAAATCAAGATTTTGCGGAACAACAGGTGTTCAAAACTACAGCAAAATGTTTGAAATACAATATCTATGTGACATATTATGTTATAGCAACATGTACATATCAACTATCTATACATACAATAGCGTAGTAGGTAGGTATATAAAGGTACAATACCTCCTTATAATGTTTACACTACGTTCGAAACGAATGTCAATTTTCGACACCGGTTGCCAGGCTAGTATCCGTACCAGTGTTTCCAGGGCCTCGATTCCACTATTTTTAAGTCAGTGGGTGGTAGGTTTATGAACATTCCAGTGTACTAAATATCGTGCCTAATTTTCGTTTTTAGATAAGCCTACAATGAAAGTCAGTGGCAATCCTACAATGGCAACAGTGGCAAATATTTGTCATTAAACTAAAATTATCTGAATACGAAAATTAAGCACATTGACAAGTACCCTGAAACGTTCATTAAACTGCCACCCACTGACTTTAAAATACGCGGAATCGCACTCCAGACACATTCACATGCATAAGCTTTTATTTCACAGCGAATAATTACTAATGCTCAGAATTACACAGCAAGTAAAGACGTTTAAACAGCATTTTTGAAATTTACTGAATTATTTCAACAAATATTCCTGCGAAATACTAAAGTAAACTAAATACTACTAGTCTATTCGCAAATTACCTACATTTAGACACCCATTTACACACACGTACCTTGTCTTGATAAGGTGCTTACACGCTGTAAAGTGATATATACTGAACAAAAATTTAGGTATTACCTATAGCAAGTTATCTCAAAACGCTAAGTATTCCTGTCTACATTTAGCATTTAACATTATCTACAAGTGTTACAACATCTGTCATTAAAAACATCGTCTTTATGCAAAACGGAGAGGATCATGAACTAGTTTGGTCCGCTAAGTCATTCGTCCTTGACTTTTGATGCATTCACAGTCAACTGCGGACGGTGAAATATCCTACCGCAGAATTTATAATTCATCGTTAGGGTCAGCGCATACTGCAGCAAAGTGGCTCGAGCAATATTTATTAATTATCATTTTAATAACCATGTCATCATATGATCTATACTTATAATAAATCTGTAGAAGTGAAAATTCTGTACATTGAAAATATCAAAAAAATAAATGGCGGGGGGTGTTACTAGACCGAATATGAACCAAAAAGTGTGAAAAAAAATTTTTTGTCTTTCTGTCTGTCTGTTTGTTCAGGTATCACGCAAAAACTACCGGTTCGATTACGATGAAACTTGGTATAATAATTCTATATTATCCTGGGCACCACACTGGGTAGTTTTTATGCCGGAAAACAAACTTAATTTTGCGGTTAAAAACTCATTGATAAGTTTCGTCATCCACGCGAACGAAGTCGCAGGCACAGCTAGTGATTAATAAAGATCTAAATCACAGTTTTAATAGCCCTTAATCGCTGTCGCTGTTCTTCTGAACGCTGCCAGAGAATAGAACAATAAGTATGAACATTTTGCTGCTGCTCTGGTGCCTTAAGTTAATCGCGAAAAGTCCAGTAAAGCAGTCAAAGCCTGCGCTCAGGCTAACTACATAGACCAGGTCTATAAAAAAATGTTTCGCGGCTCAGTGAGCGCTGACCCTTAGGCTAGATATCTTTATGATTATGTCTTTGATAGTTAAGCCTTCATCTATGACGTGACAGTCTAGCCTTTTAACAAGCTATTTTAATGTCGCATCCAGTTTTACCGGATTCAGCTGAATACTGAATTTTACATGAATCGACTGCTTTTATAACCTTTGCAACCAATTTAACTGGGTATGGTGAAGTATAGTATGTAAGACTGGCTGTCAGATCTGTAATGACTTAACGACTGCCAAAGATCAATGTATGACACAGTCATAACCTAGATACTGTATAATAAATATAAAAATACTAGCTGTACCCGGCATGCGTTGCAATGCAATTTTTTCTACCTAGCACCTGCCTACTACCTACCTACTCCCATAGGGTATGAAAAATAGATAGTAGCCGATTCTCAGACCTACTGAATTTGCATATAAAATTTCATAAAAATCGGTCAAGCCGTTTCGGAGGAGTAGGTATGGTAACTAACATTGTGACACGAGAATTTTATATACTTACTAGCTGATTCCCGCGACTTCGTCCGCGCCAATTTCTTAAAATTGCGACTATAATTTGAGATTTAAACTATCCTATCTCTCAAGTTGGATCGAACTGCACATGGTGTGCGAATTTTATTATAATCGGTTAAGTGGTTTAGGAGTCCATTGAGGACAAACATTGTGACACGAGATTTATATATATTAAGATAAGATAAACATGTAACGAAGTTACGTAAATGCTTATTTTGCGTTTTGTACTTATTTCTATACATTTGACGTTTATTTTGCTGCCTAAACACAATTCTTTTGCTCTAATGACGTAAATTAACACGTACTTTACAAATAATTGAAAGTTCATAAGGAAAAGGAAGTCATATAAATGAGGTGACTTCAAAAGGAAATGTGCGTAATCAAATTTTTGTAACTAAATATTTTGTTTAGAATTTGTGAAGCAAGAGTTTGAGCAGCCTTATACAAATTTAATTAAAAACTTTTAACTTTGTATTTTTATAAATCTCAGAAATGTTGAACAACATTTTTAAGACTTCTTTTAAAAAGAAATTTGTTCTTAACAATTTAAGATCATAAATAGGCCGGTGTTTTATTTACAGAATTATAAACCACTAGCTGTTACGCGAGTAAACCAAAGATTGGCTAATAAAAAACCACTTCTGCTTTATTATCTTATTTTTTTCTACTTTTTACAAGCATGTTAATATAAAAATCGACACCATTAATGATTCGTAATCCACAATATAACTTGGTTGTAGGTAACTACTCATCTTTATTTGGAAAGAAGAAATATTAATAAGCAGGTAATAACCTGTGCCTCACTGTTTTAAAAGAATACTTTCAACATATATACAGTACAGCTAAAAATATATTATACGGTAACCTGAAAACAATCTTTTGTCACATCGTCCTCGCCTGCCACGCAAGTCTTTGTTTCGAATACAAGTACCTACCAGGGATGTTATGGATATATAATTTCGGATCCGGATACGGATATGGATATTGGTAAAATATAATATCGGTTTCGGTTACGGTTATGGATATTAAATTATTTCGGATTATCCGATAGTTTCGGTTACGGATATTAATTTTTCAAGGAACTGTAAGTACTAATAGCTGTGCAAGTGTGCACCTCGCGCTGTGACGTCATTAGGTAGCGGGAGAGGTGTCGCATTCCAGCGGAGTGCACAGTTAATTCGTACGAGTGTAGTATTTAGTTAGACTCCGCCCTATCCGAAACTATCAGAAACTTTTATTTCGGATTCGGTTACGGTTACGGATATTTTTTTATTTCGGATATCCGATAGTTTCGGTTACGGATATGGATATCCATAACAACACTGGTACCTACATTCTATTCAATAAAAGCTATGGAGAAGATTCATAACATATATATTCATAAATACTACACAGAGTCATTATTTAATTGGGAATTAATAAGTAGCGAAGATGGCTATACAAGGGTGGTCCTAACGACTACTGTGAGGCTGTTACTATTTAGTTTGATTTATTAATTTATTGTTAGCAGTAGGTACTTAATCAGGGTTATGGCTGGCTTCGCCAAATGTTCTGAATGGGCTTATTTGATCTCCTGAGGTTTTTATTCCCTCAACCTGTTAAGGTAATACCAATGTATCTGTATTAAGGGTATAGTGTTATAGGTCATCGTAGGTCGTTGCTACCGATGGGATGGACCACATTGATCTATCAATCGTCGATCGATGGTAGAATGGATAAGTTTAGATAACCCACCCTTTTCACCGACCGTTTTCTATAGTCACCCTTCCTTCATCAACAGCTGAACAGCCAAACAAAAGTTACCACACCACTTAATCAGAATAGATCGATGTCATAGACAGACGATCATTATATTGATGTGGTAACGTTTCGCGACGTCACATTTGACCCAATAAATATTTGTCTAAGATAAAACATGCGCAGGGTTAGGTGATCGACTTACAGTAATTAATTAAAGGTCATTCTAACCTCGAAATTTTAAACAAGAATACTTTTTCCATATGAATAGTATTTGTTTAATTAAACGAGGACACCCAGTGTATTTTGTTTTGCTTTTCAATATTTTTGGATGGGCAAATAACGGGAAACTGTGTCGAGAATAGAGATGTTTCCTTACTATTGAATTATCGTTACTTTCCACAAGATTTAAATTAAAGCTTTAATTTATAGTATAGAATATATGTAACAACTAACAGGTTTTAAACATAAATAAGTACAGTTAGACTCTACTCGTGATCAGAGAGCTGGTTTGTTCCTTGCACAGAGAATCGGCATAGCCATTCAACGTGACAATGCTGCCAGCCTTCTGGGCACGTTTCCCGCCAGTGACAAGTATGACGATGAGTTTTTTGACGCGTGTTAGTTTTATTTATTAAATATAAGATTTAATTTTAGTATAGTTGTAAGTGTTTGTTCTTGTATTAGATGTAAAAATAAAGAATTAAAATTAAATTAAGGAATCACCTAAAGAGGCAAAAAAAAGTACTTATAAATATTTAAGGACAAAAGCCGAACGCACGCAAAACGGAGAATCGCTTTTACAATTGGTAGTAAAATGCGTCTGATTATGAAATAGGTGTAGAGAACAATGGTGTTTGTCGCATGGCAGGTGATATCTTGGTACGCACTTCCTTCCAACGCTCAGCTCTAGAATCCTGCTTGTCTATACAGAACATGCTTTACTTTACATATTTCATCTTTGAGGTAATTCTACGACATGTGGGGCATCATTTTTAACCGACGAAAAAAACGGAGGAGGTTCTCAATTCGACGCGTATATTACTTTTTTATGTGTGACCACGCATAACTTTTTACAGAGTAGTTCGAGCTTGATATTTCTTTTTTTATTGAATAGGCTATACCTAGAAGTTCTTTTTTTATTAGATAGGGTATACCTCGAAGCTGGTCCCAAATAATCTTACCCTAAGGGTGGGAAAATAGGGGTGATTTATTGTTCACTCACGAACCTACTACTTCGCGATTTCTATAAGTTTTGAACTTGATAAAACATGACTTAACATCCCTTACCTACGAAAACAATTCATTAATATTTAAGTTAACCTGTTATGCATAAGATGTTAATTAAGAGATTAACTTTAACATTGCTTTTTTACTATTTATGTACTTACAGGGATTTACTAGGACATTCCTGTGTCTCTGCTGTACTCCGATAAACATTTCAAATTTTAAAACATACGTAGTTTAATGCTATCTATAAACTATCTAAAATATGCTTTTATGGATGACATGACAAAAATCTAGCGTATGTACTACGGAAATGAATTTTTAATAGGAACTTAGCTTAGATCTTGCTTAGCTTATTATTGTAATAACTAATACTATATTATTTGATAAAAATTAATGGTGTGAAAAAGACAATTGGTTTGGCAAAAATAAAATTAAAAAAATTGATATTGAAGAAATGGCTAATGTGCATATTATTGATGGAGAAGAATTCAACTACGATTTTTTGATAGGATTGAATATAATCACACAATTTAAACTTGTTCAAGATGAAAACTTGAGAATTACGCAGAAAAGAGAAGAAACCGAAATGGAAGAGGGAAATAACCCAACAGATGAAGAAAGAAACAAAAATTCCAAGAAAGTGAATACATGTGAGCGTTTAATAAATTTCAATGAAAATATATAGAGGAAAATTTCGTAATAAACATGGGTAACTTAGATACACAACAACAATCTGAAATATGCAAATTGAATTGAAATGTGAAAAAAATGTAAAATGTGAAACAACAAATCGATATTTGCGAAAGACAAATATGATATTGGTACAGTCAAAGATTATGAAGCACGTATTGATCTACTCATGGACAAATATTGCAGCAAAAGACCATATATATGTACCATCGAAGACAAAAAGGAAATAAAAGAACAAATAGCGAAGTTACTTAACAATAATCTAATAGAGGAATCCTATAATCCATTCGTGGCTCCAGTGACATTGGCTTTTAAAAAAGTAGACAATAAAAATACAAGATTATGCATAGACTTTAGGGACGACCGCGCCGGAACAAAATTGTTGTACCACAGGCCCAGCCGTTCCCACTGATTGAAGACCTAGTGATAAAAACAAGAAATTCAACATATTTTACACACTACACTTGATATCAATTCAGCGTTCTGGTCTATTAGAATTGAAGACAGGATGAAAACCGCTTTTGTATCACAACAAGGCCGCTATTAGTGGACGTGTTTACCATTTGGTTTGAAAACATCACCGGCCATTTAATAACAAACAAAATTAAATCTAAAAAAATATAACATATCACAAGTATAAAAGAAAAACATTTTAAGGTAGGTATAACACAAAACTTATTAACTATAACATAAGGTAAACAATAGCACCTTTGCGAGTTCACTCATGTTACACGTGAAGACATCTATTTTCGTATGTACTTCATTGACAGGACGTAAGGCTCGTGAGAAATGACTTTTGGCGAGCAGGTTTGTTCTGGCTGCCGGCACCACCAGCAGTGGCGGGCGCCGCCGCCTCCCCACGTAGCCATCCGGCACACTTACATTAATCCGCTGCAGAACTCCCGGATTTGTTTCTATGCCACGGAGCATGTTCACAATATACACTACAAGAGCGAATTCTCGTCGCACCCTCAACTCATTATAGCCCACCATACCCAACACAAATAGTGTAGGGTACATTAACGGGAAAAATGGGTAAACGCCATATAATTTAAAATATAAATGTCGCGTAAATTTATTCTGGACCCGTTCCACCATGCCACTATATTTAGCTTCATGTGGAGCCCATATTACTGCACTAAATTCTAGGTGACTTCTCACTAGAGCATCATACAACACTCTTATTGTTGTAACATTTGTAAACCCCTGTGTCTGTCTGAGGACAAAACTTAAATTTCTGTATGCTTTTTTGCAAATCCTAATAATGTGCTCACGAAATGTTAGGTCTGGAGAAAGAAGTACCCCTAAATCTCTTACCTGTGTCATGCGTTGTATCGGCGTTTCTTCTATATGATACTCGTGTCTCACTGGGTTCCGCGCACGAGAGAACGTCATCACCGAACATTTGGAGACATTAAAATAGAGTTTATTCTCTTGGCTCCATTTCACCACCCAGTTTATGTCCCCCTGCAGGCGTTCACAATCCGACTCATCCTTAACCTTGAGCAGCAATTTAAGGTCGTCTGCAAACAATAAACATGACCCATGTCTGACGACGCGACGTCCGACAAGCTTTTTATCATTATGATAAATTCAAGCGGCCCCAAATTGCTGCCCTAGCTTACGCCGGACCTGGTGTAGTATGGTTCAGATTCGCACCCGTTGTAGTCAACAAACTGCTGACGGTCTCTCATGTAGCTCACAAAAAATTGCAACATATGTGGCGTACATCCGACTTCAGCTAACTTCTTTAAAAGAACATCGTTGTTAACGGAGTCAAACCCCCTTTTAAAATCAAAATAGGCCACGTCTACCTGTACTCTAGCATCCACTGCAGGAATAACCTGGGCCATAAAATTAAGAAGATTTGTGGAAGTGCTGCATCCCGGTCGAAATCCGTGCTCTGCATCCGACAACTGCGCGCGCACTTGCCCCTGCACGCAGCGCTGGATAGCGGATTCAAACACCTTCGCCGGTGTCGACAGCACCGCCACAGGTCTATATCGGTGATATCAGGGCCTGATTTACCCTTCGGTACCTGAATAACCCTCGTGATCTTCCATCTATCTGGGAAAGTCGCCTGTGTTATACAGATATTAAAGATGTGATGTAAGGGTTCTGCTTAGCGATGGGCCGAGTCGACTTTTTGATAACTCGAGTAACTCGAGTTGACTCGACTCGGTCTGCCTTAAGGTACGTCGCGTCGCCGCGTCGTCCGTCCGAGTCAATAGACGCTCAACTCGGTGCATCGTTCCGCGGGTTACTAGTTTCACTAGTTTGCTACGTTCACGGTTCACCGGGTCGGGTCCGACGGGCTGCGTGGCGTCGAGTCAATGATAGTCAAATAAAATTAAGCCCTTTAAAAAATCAGACGTTTAATTATTAAAAGTGTTTACAAAGTTCAAATCACTCTTCGGGTCAACCCGGGTTGCAGATATATTGACTCGGGCTGACTCGCTTACGGTCTGACCCGAGTTACTCGAGTTAGATAACTCGAGTTGCCCATCGCTAGTTCACGGTCCACCGGGTCGGGTCCGACGGGCTGCGTGGCGTCGAGTCAATGATAGTCAAATAAAATTGAGCCCTTTTAAAAATCAGACGTTTATTATTATTAAAAGTGTTTACAAAGTTTAAATCACTCTTCGGGTCAACCCGAGTTGCAGATATATTGACTCGGGCTGACTCGCTTACGGTCTGACCCGAGTTACTCGAGTTAGATAACTCGAGTTGCCCATCGCTAGTTCTGCTAGTATTCTAGCTCAATCTCTGAATATAAACGCTGGAATACCGTCTGGCCCGGAGGAGCGTTTAGGCTTCAGCTTTCCAAGCGCTACCTTCACTTCCTGCAGGCTCAGGGTGTCTATATGCATGTGTGCACTGGTCGCGCCAGCCGCTGCCATCGCGGCAAGGGCGTCGAGTAGCGGTGGTGTCGTACTATACACAGACTCAAAGAACTTCGCAAACTGGCGAGCACATTCAGCATCTGTTAGGTGTCGACTATCCTCTATGATACATTGTCTGTTTACTCTGCTTCTTTTAGACTTAATATCTTGCCAAAATGACTTGGGATCTTTTGCAAATTGTAACTGTATTTTATTTAAATGTGTTTTGTGTGCAAGTTTATTAAAGACATACATGGCCACTTATGTCATTTAGGAGTTAAACAAATGCAAAATAAAATCAGTAAATTATATGCGGCAAAAAAAATAATCTTTAATATAAAAAGTCATTGTAAAAGTTGTGAAACATGTATAAAAAATAAAACGAAAGGACAGGATAAATACGGATTAATGTCACATTTGGGTCCAGCCACGAAACCGTTTGAGATAGTTTCAATACATACGATAGGAGGTTTCGGTGGCTCACGATCAACAAAAAGGCATTTACACCTACTTGTGGACCACTTTACACGATATGCTTATATTGTTACCTCAAAAACACAAAGTGCTAATGATTTTGTTAAGTTAGTCGATAAAGTAACTGACTCAAACTCTAACACAATTGGAATGCTTCTAACTGATCAATACCCAGGAATCAATTCGAAAGAATTCAAATCATATGTAAATGGAAAATCTATATCAATGATTTTTACTGCAGCAAATGCCCCATTTTCCAATGGTTTAAATGAAAGATTAAACCAAACACTTGTAAACAAAATAAGATGTAAAATAAATGAAAAAAATAAAAAAGCATGGACAACCATAGCTCATGATTGTGTAGATAAATATAATAATACAGAGCATACAGTAACGGGCTTCGCGCCAAAATACCTGTTGTATGGAACAGATATTTCCCTTTTGCCAAATGAATTAAAAGTAGATAAAACAAAAACTGAATGGTTAAGAGACAGGAAGACAGCTTTTGAAAATTCATTAAAATCATACAATCACAGCAAACAATAATTTGATAAAAATAGAACCCAATTTAATTTTAATACAGGGGATATGGTTTGTGTAGATAACGGGAACAAACTAAATAGAAATAAATTAGATGAACTGAAAATTGGGCCATTTAAAATTGTAGAAAAAATATCAAATTCTATATATAGGATTGATACGGGTCATAAGAAGTCAGAATCTAACCTTTTTCACATCACAAACCTAATTATTATAGTTTAAGTACATAAAATTGTATAAGTTAATTTAGTCATTAAGTTTTAGATTAAGGATTGTACATAATATTATATTCATTTTTCTTTTTTGAGGGCGGTAGATGTAAAGAAACCTTGTAATGTTTCTTTAGTTTTAATTGTTTATGACGACGAGCTGTCGTTTCATTCAAGTTGACAGATCAATCTGACTCGTCAATATAATATGAAAAATATGTAATTCATCATCTCCCGAGCCTTTTCCCAACTATGTTGGGGTAAGCTACCAGTCTTACCGGATTCAGCTGAATACCGTATTTTACATGGAGCGACTGCCTATCTGACCTCCACAATCCATTTTACTGGGAAACACAGTATCCCATACTTAGATCCCATAGTAAGACTGGTTGTCAGAATTGACTTAACGACTGCCAAAGATCTATGACAGCCGTGTATTACATGAAAAATATGTAATTATCTAATATAAATTGAAAACTATTTTAAAAGGAATTGACATACAGGTTAGTGTACCTAATGAGGAAGATGTAAATAAAAAAAAACGCATTTTTATTGGCTTAACGAAAAATGTAGGTGAATAAAAAAATTTACTGCGAAAAAATTATGTCGATAGCTCAAATAGTTAATTTTTTATAAAATTTTCAATTTCGTATCTCCCGATAACTTTTTGAGCCGGCCGAGAACCTGTCGTGACGTCACGTCGCCGTACCGCAGGCGACGGGAGCTCGGGCCGGCCGGTAGTTATTTTAAAATTATGATACCTCCTAAGATGTTGATTGAAATCAATTAATGTCCAAGACAATTTTGTTTACTGTAGGTATGTAGGTATGTGTAAAAGGCGCGAAACGAAAGTCCAGGGTGCAAATAATAAAAGAAAGTTTATTGCACACGACACAGTAAACACACACAGAAAGTACAAAAGGAGTGAGAGTAACACAGCACAGATAGGTAGATATACTAAAGCACAGGTTTTACCACGACAGAAGCTAGACAAAACTATATTGTATGCCTAAACGCGGCGGTAGTTGCGAGACGCGAGCGAATGCCCAACTAAACCGTCACGTTGCCACGTCACCGGCCGGCGTGCGCCGCGTACGACGACGAGCTATCGCCGTCTCGCCCGCGCGCAGCCGATGACGTACCGCCGTGCTCGCGGCTAACGAGAATAGCTACTAATAAACAAAATATGTTTGTCCAGTGTAAATATTATTAAGTTTGATTTTATATAGGTAATGTTAAATGTTTAGTTTTAAGTAAATATATACAATATTATAATAATGTAAATGCTAAAATTAAGTTAACTAATTAAACAATATTAAATAAGAAAATATTAATAAGGGTAGGTCACTACATCACCCCCTTCCAGAGACCGTCAAGGGCGATAATAGGCTGGGAATTTAACGCGGCGACCTGACGGCGACGTCCTGACGACGTTATCGTCAGCCGAAGGTAAGCCTCGGTTATCCGCGTTAGGTGAAGAGTAGTGACGAGTGTTGTTGTGGAGTGGTGACTGCGGTGTGTTATGTATTATAGTGTTCTGTGGTATATGTGATGTTGTGTCAGAGTCACGCAGTATGAAGGCCGGCTTGATGCGGTCTATCGATACCGATGCCTGCATACCGTTCACCAGTAGTCTGAACACCTTGTCACCTCGTTCCAGTACCCTGTGAGGACCGGAGTATGCCGGTTTCAGACCACCAGCAGAACAGTCCCTAAGAAACACATGCGTGGAAGTTGCTAATTCCTTGAAAATAAAGGTTTTAAAATGGCTGTTGTGCCAGGCTGCTGGTGCCGGTTGCAGACTCCGGACAATACTCTGAAGCCTCGACAGGTAGTCTGTCATGTCGACCGTCTCGTTGACCTGCGGGTCGAAAAATTCGCCTGAAAGGCGCAGTGGCTGGCCGAACACTAATTCGGCAGCCTGAAGTTTGCGCGTCCTCTTTATAGGCACTACGCACGCCTAACAGTACAAGTGGAAGAGATTCCACCCAACGGTTGCTTGCCCAACAGGTGATAGTAGCCTTAAGTTGGAATCTCTCCACCAGTCCGTTGCAGGCTGGATGGTACGCAGTTGTCTTGCGATGATGAAAACCAGCGATGCCAGATAGGCACTTGAAGAGTGCCGATTCGAACTGCCTACCTCTATCAGTTACGATATCCGATGGGCAGCCGAATCGGGCAATCCATCCACATAGTAGGGCCCTTGCCACGGTTTCCGCAGTTATGTCTGCGAGTGGTATTGCCTCAGGCCATCGCGTAAAGCGATCGACGGCGGTGAGACAATACCGAAAACCTTGACACAATGGCAAAGGTCCTATGAGGTCTATATGGACAAAGGCAAACCTCGCTTAAGGTAACTTGAATGATTGCAGAGGCGCTGAGACATGTCGAGTGATCTTAGAGCGCTGGCAAGCCAGGCAGCTCTGAGCCCACTCACGACAGTCTTTTCTTATACCAGGCCACACATAGCGGTCAGCAACCAACTTTGCAGACGCTTTAGTACCTGGGTGACTCAAAGAGTGCAGGCGCAGCTCCTTGGGTACATAAGGTCTAGGCGTGTTGGTGCTGACGTCACAGTATAGTTGCTGCTGCAAGCCTGGTACACCGATTAATTGCAGGCGCAGTGAGTTGTCACCTGCAAGCAGTTGCTTCAGCTCCTGGTCGTCCTCTTGAGTTGCGGCGATCTTTTCGACGGGCACAGGTTGAGTAATCGTTTAGTTTAGTGAGAACTATGCTTTGAAATATGAGTCGGAGGTTCAAGCCTTCCACTTTGGAGGAAGTAGGCAAGAGTTAACACTTCATACAGCAGTTATATATATGAAAGATGATACAAGCAATTTGACAAATACATCATTTTGTACAGTCAGCGGAAACTTGCGACATGATTCTGCTGCTGTATGGGCGCATATTATCCCTTTACTTGAATTTGTGAACTCTGCAAACAAAAAGATAGACACATTACATTTTTTATCAGATTCGCCAAGTAGCCAGTATAGAAATAAAACAATGTTTTATGTTATTTCTAAACTGTGTTGGTATTTTAATGGGCTAAAGATAGTCACCTGGACTTACTTCGAATCAGCTCACGGCAAAGATGCTGCAGATGGAGTAGGAGCAGTTGTTAAACACACTGCTGACACTGCTGTAGCGCAAGGTAGAGATGTTGTAATGTTAGATGGATTTTTGAAAGTAGTAAGAAAAAACACACTAAAAATTAACCTGGCAACTGTTGAAGAATACCAAATAATAGAAAAAGATATGTTGATACCTTCAGATCAGCTGAAACCATTAAAAGGTACAATGAAAGTCCATCAAATACTGTGGCAGAAAGAAAAGGACCATCTGATATTCAGAGAAACTAGTTGCTTTATATGCTTGGACATGGACTGTAAACATACTAAATTTGTCGGAAAATTATACTGTAAAGACAAAAATGAATCCACAGACATTATAAATAAAGAGAATGTTTAAAATAATATAATTGATGCGACTACAACCGTAATACCCAAAACTATACCGAATAACAGGAATATTAAAATCCTAAGTAATGTTTTAATAGTGATATGAATTTTTCGGGTGTATTTCAAGATTACGTTCAATCTACATCGCAACTAAGCGCAAAAGAGATAATTGATGGCCAGCCTAATGCTCTTGGATCATCATTGGTGTGTGATGATCTTGGAGATCCACATGAGACTGCATCTAAGAGTACCTGCAAAATTCCTGTTCATGAAAGTGATACAGATTCAGATTAAAGTTATAATATTTTTTAGTGTTTGTAACTGTTAGATTTAAGAAATATTTTAGATGAAACTTGTATGTTGCCGAGTTCTATTTACACCGAGTTTTGAACTAGTGTTTTAGTTGATTTTATATAGATTACTGGAAAGATAATTATTATTGTTTTTGTTTAGAAATCCTGTTTATTTCGTTGTTATTTTCCTTAATTTTTTAAATTAAGTGATGGTCCATTTTATCAATGTTTTATAGAAACAGCAAACCTTTTGTATTTTTCTGTGTATCATTGCCGTGTGATGATTTTGCAGATCTTCTGAAGACTGAATTATTTTATGATTTAGTACATACGCCAGCACATCGAGCTAACCGAAACTGTCAAATTTTCTCAATCAACCTTGAACCTCATGCTTTATTGCTTTAGCTATAAAGTTAAAAATCTGGTAAAGAAATTTAACAGATTGTAGTAGCTTGATGTGCTGGCGTTTGTACATGAGCAGTTTCTGGTCATGAAAGTGAGACTCATATTTTTAAGTTTTTGTATAAGATCTCATCGAGTTTAAGGATTCAAATTCAAAAAATTCAAATTCAAAAATCATTTATTTAACTTAGGCTACAAAGTAGCACTTATTAAACGTCAAAATACAAAAAGGACAGCACCCTAGGGGTCGGTTCATACCCGGCGGAAGAGGCAGCGCGCAATACCGGCCGCGCAACGCCAGAACGAACGAACACACGATAAAACATCCGACCTCCCACACCAGACGCACCCACGCATCAGTTCAGTGTGAAAGGTCGAACGCTCCACCATGCGCCCGCCCGGCCCAACGCCGCGCGACCGACAACACGCGCCGCCACCCCCGCCAGACATGAACCGACCCCAATTCGCCCACCCTACACCGCTTCCTAAGTGCTCTGGCTGAGGAGAAGAAACGGCGCAACAAACTCCCCAGTAGCACGCTGTCTTTACAATAATTTCAATATCAATAAGGGATCGTGCAAAATGAACAAGTGTTTAAGGTAAAATGGGTACCATACTATTATAGAATGAAAGGTATAATATCTACAGAGACCAAGGTCAGTAGAACGACCAGTCACCGCAAGCAGCACCCGATCACGAGTATGACGCAAGGATCAGCCATCTCCTCCCTCGCCATATTAGAGGGAAGGAGGAGACCCGACCCAAGACGCCACCGCAAGCAATGACAAACTAAGGGAGCGTGACGAATTTGCTGCTGGAATAAAAAAAAAAAACCCAAGCACTTATTCACTGCACAGTCCCGTAATAAAACGGCATTATAATAATACACTAAGTAATAATAATAAAAAAAGGCAACATATTGTTACATACTGACTGTCTATCAAATTAAATAAATTACGTTGTAAAAATAATAATTAATTGATTTTATATAAAAATTAAACAATAATTCAAATCTACATAACAATTATGAAAATATCATTTGTCAGCAATAATAAAAAAAAAGTAATTATACTATAGTATAATTGAGTCAAAAATATTGTAACATACTATCTGTATGGCAATCAAAAAATAATATCATGCGGTGTTAACATTTCCAGCTTTTATTCTTGTTATTAGGCGCCCTCCAAAGTAAGAACAACACAGTTAAAAGACTTAGACTCGTTCCCAATGGTGACAACTGGCAATGTACCACACATTACCACTGGGACTGCCCTTGTCACAAGAATTTATTATATTATTTTCCGACATCTATAAAGTAGCATGTACAATAGCCTGTACCACTTCCTTATATACACAAGTTAAAACTGTTTTTTAGCATTCGTGACGGCGAGTCCTCCTTGTGCCGCTATCCTGTGGAACACCCCTATTAATTAATTACTATAAAAAGTCAGTACATACCTATCTTATTTATTAATATAAAATAAACTAATCTATGGTATAACGTTGCATTATGTCGCAATTTTTTTAAAACACATTTCAGATTTAATGCGAACACGTGCACTACAATTCATTAGTTCGTCTTAAAGCCTTTCAAACCAATAGATACAGCAGAAGTTGGCTTACGTCAAATGAAAGTAAAAAACTTAGTAAATCGTAGTCTGTTTACATACTTGTTTTAACAAAACTGTTCTATTATATAAAAATACTTATGTAAATGAAGATTAAAACGTCAATGATAATTAAGACTATATCATACCAATTGATCGTTTCTGAGTCGAAGAAAAACTATAACACCAAAACATTTGTAACATAGGTCAACGGTGCCACCATTGCTAGTAGCCGTAGTGGATAATTTATAATAACAGTTGCTTTTCTGATCAGAGTTGACTAATACAATATACTATGTTCGGAAACTGTTTCTCTTAGAACATTAGAAAGAAAGAACCTCTTATTTTTTTCAAGATGTGCGTCGCTCAATCTCGTTCCCGTCACATAACGAATAGAAAATTGGAAACTACTAGTATTTCTACTACTGATCGGTAAACGGAAACGGCGACGCTCATCAAACATGCGTTACATATTTTTAATTCTAATTATCTATTTGGTGTTTTTTTAATGTTAAATACAATGTCTATATATGCGGGTAGTCGGTAATCAACCATGGTACTCTTTACACTTTCAGGTTTGTACGCAGCCCCAAATTATGAATAGTGGACGTTGAGCGCGAACGAGTATGTTCAAATGATCCATGGTCCGATCTTCTGCGCTTACTATATTCTCTTATGTGTTAGGGAACCAATAAACTTTCATCTAGCTTTCTATCTATTGTCTATAAATTGTATTTATTTACTTCCGAGTAAAGAATGCTGATTGCTCTGGTATATGACTCGGACTTAGTCCTCTGAAGTGTTTCACACATTTATATTACTCCAACGATGGTTATACTGTTTAATTCACGACGTCTGGGTGAGCGCCAAGATGGGCCGAGATTTCCTTATAAAATAAAAGTTGAAAAAATAAGATTGAATAAGTATTTCTTTAAAATGGCATAGCTTACTTAGTGGTTTAAGTAAAAAATAAACATACAATAATCGCTATCGCTCTACTCGCGTTTTGGGGATCCGGCGGCAGAAAGTGCAGCGCTGAAAATATTTGCATCTTCCGCTTCTAATGGTGGAGCTGCAGTACACGTCACTACCGGTACTGTCGGTATACTGAAATAACATTAATTTTCGTTTGAAGTCCAATGGTCGTATTATTTGTTTTAATATAATATTTTTTGTTATATTTACCATGGCATAGTTTGTGGACGGAGAGCATTTGGGAATAATTGAGGCACTGTAGTCGGTGTATCTGAAACTAAATGTACATAATTATACTTTATATTATATACTGAAAAGGTAAGGGCTCAAATTATGTAAAAATAAATAGTGTGAAAGGAAGACGGGCATTCACACCTAGGCAAAAACTACTTGCAAAATATGAAATTGAAAAGATTTGTAACGTAATTGAATAAAATATATTTTTTTGTTACTTCATAACCTTTCGTGTTCACAACTTTAGCTTTACAAAAAGAATTATGAACATAATTAAAATAATATTTCGTGAACTAGTGAGGCTTTGTTGTCAAAATTTGTTTTTCTACACGGCGTTTACTTCTGCCTATTCAATAGTTAAAGTACGTAAATTATCTTTTCCAATGCTATATTGCATATTGTCATTGGTACCTAAGGCTGGCCTAGGCCCATACATGTTTGCCGGTCCTCTTTTCTTCTGATAAAGAATGTGTCATCCGGAATGAGAAACACCTGTTATTTATTAAATACACATACTATCACAATTTATTATTTACGAATTTCCTTACCTTCAGGCGGTGGTGGCGGAGGAGGTGGCTGCAAGACGGCGTTTTCCTTAAGGTGGCTTAGAGTATGTGGTGGTAAGTAACCAGTTCTAAAAAAATGTTCCTCCTCAAACACTGTAGCATGTACAAATTTGCATTTAGGAAATGTACACACTGAATTCTGGAAGTTTCTACAAAATGTATAAACTCCTGGCAGCTGTGACAAACACTCTGCTGCACCCTTTTTACAAGTGTCCCGGGCAAAGTTCCAGCACATTGTAACTTCTGGCTTATCAGCGACTTCCGAATTATCAGTTTTAATCATTTCTGGTAAAAGTTTTTCAGACTGGTTAAAATCTACGTTGTTCTCAGTTGTACCATAATTTACTTATTTGTCATCTTCAATTTCTTTTTTTAATTTAAATATTGGAGGACTCTCCGGCGGCGGCGGATTTGGTGGCAGTGGTGGTCGTACCACTGAGTTAGTGGATTTATTGACTTTCTCTTGTTCATCGTTTCTTACAGATGAATCAGACGGGCCGTTGGAAGCACTTTGCTGTTGATTGGCCATTTGATTTGCTTCTTTAAGCTTTGATTTTAAATATTTTCGCATATTATGCTTGAAGTTGGGCGACGGCCGGAAATTTATGGAATCCTCATCGTTTCGAGACTTGGTTTTTTTTTCTATAAATAAATTAAATTTATCAGTAAAAGTACTACACATGGGAACTAACGTAACTCGTTCACAGGTTAAGCGAGCACGAACCGTGCATTCCACATGCACGAACAGAGCATTTCAACTCGTGCGTGCGTTCGGACAAGGGGCGCGCAGCGTGCATGAGATGCGGAGCGCTATTGTGGGCGGTTTGTGTGTCTGTAATGTGGAACGCGCGCAAACAATGGAATGCCAATTCTTGAGCTATGTTCGCGACGCGTAAGCTACAAACATGCGTATGTAGGTACATGCTCGTTTCGTGTAGAAAAGAAAAATAGGGAAAAATGGGTGTCATGCGACTTGTCTCGACGGGTAGATTTAGCCACCTAAAATATACATCTAGACATATGAGAAATAATACCCTATTTCAGCCCACTGTGTGGGTCAAATGGCAGCATCGGTTTTAGGCACGCTTGCACGACGCCACGAGCAGCTCATTAACAAACAGAATGGCGCAATTGAAACACAGTGAACAGCCGCGCCGAAGGCATTGCGCGCGGCGAAGCTGCTTCGGCCTCAGTGGCTCTAATACGTATGAACCTGAATGCCCAACTAAGCAGCCTCGCCGCACGCATTGCACGTAGCGAAGCTGCCTCAGCCTCAGTGGCTCTGATACGTATGAACCTGAATGCGCCACAGAGCAGCCTCTCCGCACGCATTGCACGCAGCGAAGCTGCCTCAGCCTCAGTGGCTCTGATACGTATGAACCTAGATGCGCGATTGAGCAGCCTCGCCGCACGCATTGCACGCAGCGAAGCTGCCTCAGTCTCAGTGGGTCTGATACGTATTACGTATGAACCTGAATGCGCAACTGAACAGCCTTATTCAGTGAGGCCGACATAACTTGGCACCTCGCTCGAGCTACCACTTATCACCGTCCCGTTCTCATACACCGCGCATGTATATTGCATCTCGCTAAAACTATCTTTGATCTCTTTTTATACGCGCCAAGTTACCTTGGGCGCAGTGTATTTGTCTATAAAAATTGGAATCGGCTATAGTACGCGCGTTATCATCTGAGTCTTAGGGCCATAAATCATTTCATTTGTTTGGAAAGATTAAGTAATAGCTGTCCAAGGACAATCTCATTCTACCCTGATCAAAGTCAGAGGCTGTATCCTTTACAATTCGCTTTATTCTGCCCAGCATAAGGTGATGGGCTTAAATACCGCACGTATATATTTTAAAATGTAGAGAATGCGATAGAAAGTTTATTTTTGACCGACTTCTATTTAGAGTTTTGGGCCAACCTTCCGGTAATAGGGTACAAAAACTTTATGAAATTTAAACACATAAATAAAACTTCATGTAGGTACGCATAAAAACCTACATGAGAAGCAAGCTACCTTTTAATGAATATTAAAGAGGTAGTACATACTAAAGATTGTGCGATATAAAGATCATTGGGTTTTTGGATAAAAGAAAATAAATAACAAATACAAAAAGATCTTGTCCATGGAATATAATAAAGATGACCAATAGAAAACATTACACATTATGTTGGAAAAATAGTTTAAAAGTGGATTAAACTTTTTAACCAACTATAAAGTGATCTATGGGGAAGCTTACGTTTTCAAGTCAGAAGCGAATGCGTAAATTTCCAAGCAAATGGCCAGGACATTTACGACTGAATCACTTTACGGTATATGCCATGCACGTTTGTTTCTCCATGATCAGCAATGAGGAACAAACTTACCTACGGAGATTAGTACATACAAACACTAAATAATTGTAAGTTTGTATATCGGTTGAGAAAAAAATCACGACCAAAAGATGTCGTTTATTGCGACTAAAAATACAACAAAATGTTACAAATATTTTCTTACTTAAAAAAGATACATTAGTAAAACACAAAAAGAGTTAGAGCTCTACTGAAAATTGAACTTGAGTATCAAAAAATTCAAACTTATCTAAGAAAATGGACGCATGAAAAAAAGTACAAACATTAACAACCGGATTTGAACTTGCAGCAAGATCACTCATTTCCAATCGTTCAACCGCCAAGCTGTTTACTTCGATAGCTAGTTCACTAAAATATAGGTACTAATCAAATTGAAGTTATTTGATTGCTATGGCTACCTCACTCTGCCATGGTTACCCTCTTGTTTATCTGTCAATAATGCCAATTTATGTGTGCAGTTGAGAAAATGATTTTGGAAATTTAAAACGCTTTCACTGTTGACCTCGATAAAAAGTAACCTATATGTTAATCCAGGGTATAACCTATCTACATACCAAATTTGAACCAAATCGGTCCAGCCGTTTTTGCGTGAAAGAGTAACAAACATCCACATATCCATTCTCACAAACTTTCACATTTATAATATTAGTAGGATAAACGAAAATTTAAATAAAAGATCGATTAATCGGAAATCGATCTTATAGACCTCGATTTTTTTGTGAATCGATTCATTAGGTCACGATTCGAATCGATTTAAAAATCAATCTTTTTCGGAAAGAATCGCCATCCCTATTTGTGCCCTCTGCTCAAATCGAGTAACTGTGCCACACCGCAACAACGGACGAAAGAACGCATTCCTCAGATTTCCTCAGCAGTGCACATAAAATGATAAAAGAAGCAATTAGCAAAACACAAACACTGTGCAAAACACTTGTTGCAGCGGGCGCAGGCCTTAGAGTATAGATAAGAAACTAAAGACAAAGAGTGAGCCTATCAGTGTATGAACCGTGAGCACTAGTATGAACTAGTTTTATCGTAAATTTTGTATCAAGACAGAGCGCGCCGTTTTAATAAAACTATCTAAAACCCTAATATTATCCTAACAATGTTCAAACCATCGAAATTATCGCATATAAGTCTGTCGTTGCGCGAAAAATAACTTTAAATCAGTAAACGAATCTACTAGATACAGACAAAAAGTGCTCTCGCTTGGCACGAAGGAAAACTAGCGATACTATCGGCAGTATCGGCCTATAGTAGATATATCTAAAGTCTATGGTCATGAGTGTCATGACTGTCATTAGTGATGCGACTCGAATGGAATTTTGCCACTCGATTCATTCGAGTCATTTTATAATGTCACTCGAACACCACTCGAGTCATCGAGTCACTCGAGTCACTCGAGTGGTGCCCGATTGACTCGACCACTAACGTTCATCGAGTCACCTGTGACAATTAATCTGAATTTAAAAGCAGACACAACTAGACGTCTAACAGCAAAACCGATATTTTTAACACTAGTAATCAGATCAAAAACAATAAAATAACGGCAACTCGCAACTCGCGGCAACGCGAGCATGTACAAACCTGTTTGTCTAGGCGAGTGACTCGAGTTTACTCGAGTCCGAGTTAACTCGAGTCGCCTATTTCTTCACTCGAATACGATTATTTTAGGTACCACTCGAGTCACTCGAGTAAAAGTGGAATCGAGTCGCATCACTAACTGTCATTGTGACAGAATTCTGTCCGGGAAAGTTAAGGCTTAAAGAATTGTTGTAGTACATGATTTAAAGTATTTACTACTTACTACTATTAAAAGTTTATAACGCCGAGACGTAACGAGTGAGAAGAGATAATAATACAATATTTCGGTATTGAAACGATTGAAGAACATTACTAAAGTAGAAAATCACAAATAGATTTTGAAGAGTTATGTGAGTAATTTGAACTTTATTTACTTTACTAGCTGTGCCCCGCGGTTTCACCCGCGTAAATACCCTTATTCCGTTCCCGATGTATTTATAGTTATTTAGATATACGGGGCGGTGATGAATCTAAAAAATTAAAGATCTTGAAAATCGGTCATCCCGTTCTTGAGTTAGGTATGAAAGGTGTAACTAACACCTCGCGGTTGCATACCCATCTCGTACTACCTCTTTAACCCCGTTACGTCGTTAGTTCCCTAACTAATTTGTTATACTAAACTTTCTATGGAATAATAAACATTAACAAACAACTTTTATTTCTAAAAGGCTAAATTGCTATTATTATTAATTCGCTTATTATGCTGCCGTCTAACCGTACGGCGACCATGCGACACTTTTCAAATAACTTACATTTATAAACTTGTGATATCTTTCGAAGGGAATGTCCAAATTGAATAATTCTAAAAGTCATATAATAGTATTGAAGCAGACTCAAATATGAATAATTTATTTTAAAAAGGATGTATTCTAAAGTATAAGTAAAAGAGCTTTTATAGCGGTGGCTTTTATATATATTTTTTAACATGAAAAAACACTTATTGTGACATAACTATAATAGTCATAATTATGCTGTCCCAATATTTTTTGTAGATATGTTAATATGTTCTGCAAAGACGTAGTACATTATTTTTTTTCTATAATCAATAGTTTTCGCAGCGCACACAATGTAAGAAAGTTTTTGATAATTTTTTTACACCTTGGGTTACATTATTGGAGTTTTAGTATGGATCCCTAACATTTTTGAAAATTTAATATAGCCTATGTTCCCCGGAGATAGTGTAGCTTCCCAACAGTGAACAAATTTTTCAAATTGGTCAAGTAGTTTCGGAGCCTATTTGATGCAAACAAACAAAAAATCAATCAAATGTTTCCTCTTTATAATATTAGTGCAGATTTATTTACAAGTTAAGTTATTTTATTTGAGTCTAAAAATCCGAACAAGGAAGCCTAAAGTTTTAAAAGGGTTGGCACCCTTTTCACCTATGTATATTTTTCTAGTTATATTAGTTCTTAATAGAAAATGTACATTTGTTTTTATTGTAAAATTTTGGTAAGCAACAACAACAACTCTACTAGAATGATCTCTCTCGCACATCTCTACTGATCATGGTCCAAAATATTTTTGACCATGATCAGTAGAGTAGATGGTTTGGTTAGCTCTAATCTAAAAAGAAAGTAGTATCCTTCTTCTTCTTTTCCATTCGATGGCTATATTAAGTTGATGACGGTGTGTATAATATTAAATACAGTGTGCCCAGTAGTTGGCCACTTCAACTGCAGCGTCATTGGCGAGCATAAGATCATCCAAAGTGCAGGTTTCTGGACACATTGGGCACTCTAGCAGGTGTTGCATTGTCTGGTCGGGAAGGCCGCACTCATACCGGATATCTAAGGGGTCTATGATCCCCCATTTTGCCAGATAGTAGTATCCTGATAACTACAAAAATATAACTTAAATTTTATTACTCAAATTCGAAGAACGATGGGCATAAATGTATAGAGTCTGGTACCGGCACCAATCGGAATGAATGATACACCGTTGGTAAAGGTATTTTTGCGTACATTAAGAATAAGCAAGGTCAGGCCTCCGTCACTCCATGTACTTGCGCGCTATAATTACCTACCGCTCGGCCGAGCGGTCTCGGGCCGTTTGCGGACCAAATTCAGTGAGGTTTTCGCAAGCGAAGCGCACGCACGTTAAAGATAAAGATATATTTATTTGTAAGAATATGGTACAGTTAAGATGTTGCATACAAACATTTTGCTCCATAATATTCTGCCGTTTCCGGCGCACAAATATTTGCGTAGGTACAAATAATTATTTTACTAAAACTATAAGGGTGTTACCACACCAATCGATCGATAGTCGATCGATGCCATCGATCGATGGTAGAATGGATTAGTCGACGTCGATCGATAGTTTCTACCACACCAATCGATCGATAGCCGATAGATGCCATCGATCGATGGTAGAATGGATTGGTCGACGTCGATCGATAGTTTCTACTAGACTCGAATTTTCTCGAGAATCGATCAACGTCGACCGATGTCGATCAATGGCATCGACCGGCAATCGATCGATTGGTTAGTCGACCGGTATCCGTCGATCAATTAAAGCTACCACACCAATCGATCAACGTCGACCGATGTCGATCGATGGCATCGATCGACTATCGATCGATTGGTGTGGTAACACCCTTACACATAAACAACAAATTACAAAAACAATTACTATAAAATAAAAACATAATAACACTTATATTTAAAATGTCCAATCAGGTTTCTCGTTTAAAAAATCACTTAACGAATAATAACATTTGGATAAAAGGAACTTAAATAACTTTTTTTTAAAATTTCTAATGTTCATTTCTTTAAAGCATGTTGGTAATTAGTAGTTCCATTTGTTCGTACGCGTACCTACGATGCCGTCTGGTGCCTTATGTGCTGTAGATGGGTGCAAATCAAGTAAAAGAAGGGATAAGATTTTTTTATTTTACCTACACACTGATGCACGGTCAGAAGTTCAGAACCAATTTATAAAAAAAATATGTTCTAGAAACATTGAGTTATAATGTACTACGTACTAGAGAAGCTATCTCAAACAAAAGATAGGGCGCGCACTTGATGACGGCGGGGTATGCGCGGTACAAGCGGGGGGTGTTATGTTCTCATATATAACAATCAATGCGTGCAGATGCGACATAATTTTATTATTCTGCCTACTTGATATTGTATGTGTGTACTTACTCAAAGAATAAATAAAAAAGTTTTTATGCTGTAATAATATTTTAATTTCCTTTAAGTAATATAAGTTTAGTTAGTTTCTGCCGTTTGGTATAGTAATCCACAGTTTGATCAGTTTTTGCTTCGTGATGCAATCTAATTTTTGTGCACTGATTTATTATGGCTCGAATTAAATGGATTCTGTGATTGAATGTTGATGGCTGATTCAGTGAATGTTTATTCAAATTTGCAAATACATCTTTTCCAATGAAATGCTTTAGGTTGCTTTAGCCATTAAATCAATTTAAATTGAGACCGAATTTCTTTTTCAAATTTTGTACAATTGTTTTGTAAGAAGCACATTTTTGCTTTAAATAAATATTTTGTCTTTGTATTTTCTTAAATTTCTCAGTGAGTTTCTTTTTAGCTGCCGATTCCTTGCGTAATTTATTTTTAAGTACAATTTTTCTCGGAGTATCAAAAATTGAGTTTGAACTGCTTACTGATTCGGACAATGTTTCTGATACTTCCTGTTCACATGTTGATGGCTGAAAAAAAAAAGTTATTTTTTGAGCCTGTAAATATTCTAGCGGTACAGTAAAATCAATCGCCATATACTAGTTACGCCTCTCATAAGTCCCGTAAGCATAGTTCAGTATACTTACGGGACATCACAAAAAGTAAGTATATCTAATCACAAAATAAAACAAAAATCCCAGCGAGATTATTCAAAATATAATTACGTTATCGCATGGTACTGCAGATTTCTTTAAGTACACTCTTCCTGTCTTTGTGGTGTTTTTGTCGTTTTCTTGGAAATGCACGGAACATATGCGTGAATAATCTGAAGGTAACCACGTTTTTTCGCTGCGATTCTTCTGAACAAATTTGATCCATGATTCTCTTGTTTCATGACACGGCCGAGGAAACCTTTAAATCCAAATAATAATAAAAAAATATTAATGTTATTGCATTAACATTATTATCGTGATTTAAAATTAATATTTTACTGCCCTTAATTATGTAAACTTATAGGTACGTCGATAGTGTCAAGTCTGCGCATACAAATGTTTTACTCTTTGACATTCACGTAAACATGGCCGCCGCCGCGGTGACGCGTTGCAATTGAAAAAATATATTTCAATTAAGCGTGTTTTAAAGATAATAAATTAACTTACTGGTGAAAAGTCACTCCTTGGCTTTTACTTATGTTTCTGGAGTTGTTTGAACAGTATCTCAATGCACACGAAGGCATAATTTAACAAACAAAACTTCACTCAAACGTGTCACGTTGCAGCAAGCGCTCGGCACAGACTAAGTGAGTTGGAGTGCGCGCGCTCTAACTCGTGTTACAAACAATCGAGTTATCGAGTTGAGGCGTCTTCTCTAGTACGTAGTACATTATAACTCAATGTTTAGAAACGATACAATTTTAAGCTGCCACATATAAGTCAGAACATATTCACAGTTCTCAAAAACATGACACAAAAAGTTATGTAAATTTAATTTTATCGAAGCGGCAGCCCTGCGATTGCTGTGGGATCGCGTGATGCAAAGCAATCACAACTGTACGCTTGGGCATTTAGGCACATTTTAGAATGCAGCGGTTGCTAACGCGACGGAGTAGGCTCTTATAGCAGTAGGTATTGGAAATTTTCTACTGGGTGAAGTATCTGTTACGTAGTAACTATTTAGTAATCTGTGGCAAGGTTTTGAATGACACGTAAAGGGTTTTTCCTGGTTTAAGTCAAAAAACTATTTACAATTCTGAAACTTGTGTCAGCGTCAGTAATATCTATTTCTACCGCGTTTAAACCGCCAGGTAATTGAAATCGTGTAGTCTCTCTAAATTCTTTCGTATTGCAGACGAGTAGTAAGTGTAAGTAAATCACGACTAGTTATTATCACAATGTTCAACTGCGTTCCATTGTTCGAATTTTCACAAAATAAAGTTAATTTTCGTCAGCTACAAGCCTGTTTAAAATATGCTCGTATAAAAGAAACAATCGTTTTGTGCGTGTCGGATAGCGCGTAACATATTTTATTCCATGCTTCAGGCTGAACAAGTAAACGACTTCGTTCACCATGTCGGTTTTATTTTTCACGAGAAAATAACACGTGATGTAAAGTTTTGTTTTGAAATACGCGGATGAAAAAGAACCTACATATTTACTACCGGGTGACCAGGGGCCCGAGTCTGCTATTTACACTCCGTGTCAGTGTGCTCATAGTTGGCTCGTCCGGCGGCGCTCGGGCGTGCTCGGGCCGGTTCGGGCGCGTTCGGGCCGCCCGAGCTCGCCCGAACCGGCCCGAACTCAACCGACGATACGTTAGTCCGTTGAGTGTGAACGGTCAAGCGTTTTTCTATACATTTGTCTGTTCTGGCGTTACGCGACCGATAATACGCGACGCATTTTCCGTCAGATATGAACCTTCCCTTACTCGTTTTATTTCAAAGAGGGAAAATACGAATAAAAGAGTTAGATGACTGGGTACAATATGAAAAGACAAAATTTATTCAGTCCGACACAAATATAATAAATAAATATGAGACTTTATTATTAACTTTGACTATAGTTAATTCAACATTACGTTAATAACTAAACATTGATGAAGTGCACAAACGCGACTCACTCAATATGCAATAAAAATAGTGTTTAGCTAGCTCCACACTGCACATGTAAGTGTAGTAGTGTGACTGTGTTTAACTATACCTAAAGGTGAATGTCGTATTATACCTACATATTGTATGCTTATGAAGTATGAACCTTAATTACCCATTTCAAAGCAAATGATCTCCTCAGAATATGAACCAGCATAAATCATTGGTTACTGTGTATTCAAGATTGCATAGCATATATACCAGGTTTCTTTATTTATTTTTTAAATTTATTTATTTTTTATTTAACACTTTTTAGTTAATATCATAATACGTCATGGTGGTGGAACTGGTTATCCACCTAGCGTACGGCATTCGAGTATGTATTTAGTTTGGATAAAGAACAATTTTTCACATAGTTTTTTTTATACGTAAATGATATACCATTTTGGAATCCTCGTTACAAGCCCTTTAATTTGATACCCATATTGTAGTGAACAAGTTTTTTTTTTACCTCAATCTATGGCACCTCGTGGCCGCCATGTTGGTTTTTGTTTGACGTGACATATCTAAGAAGTAAGAACACTTGGGTAATCGATACGAATCCAACGATACCCTAATTATCGAAAACCATTCGGCCGTTTCGAAGATATGAGGTAATCTGGGGGCACGGCAGTGCCCCAGCCAAGTCTCGAGCAAAACGGGCACGGCCGTACCATTCTTTTCTCGAAGCGTTTCGCGGCTATTTCACCCCCCCTGTATCATCGATACGGACAAAGCTAGGGGTTTAGGTTTTCAATGACCTAGAGTAAGTATTAAAACAAGCTCAGCCTCAAAATTACATGACATTTGAACCAATAGTTTACGAGTTATGAGCGATCAAAGTTACACCATTTTGTCATTCACTGACTCACTCACTGACCGATCATCAAAAATCTAAGGTACTTCTAGCAAACTTAGAACCTTCAAATTTGGCACCAAGATAGGTTTTTAGCTACATGTAAAGGGAAAATTATAAAAACGGTAATAAATTATATACCTTAGTAAATAATATGAAACAAATTTATATTTGCGGTTTTACAAGAACCTGGTATATGAATTTTGACTGCATTGTTAACTTTGTTCTTTGTTTATGTACAAAAAGCAAATATTTTTTATAGCAATTTTGTTTATTTATAAAAAGAAAAGAAAGAGACCTACAAAAAATAAATGAGATCCCACCAAAAACATTCAATGTAAAAAAAAGCCAAGTCTCTCTATGCAATTCTTCCATCGTAAAAAGTTTTGAGATCGCATAGGAGCCAAGTCCTGTTCACCTTAATTTGTAATAATAAATCAATATTTTGTGACTATATCAATAGTTTTGTTTACATTACAATAATAGTGACTTGACTTGTGGTAATAACTGATATAGGTAATATCATTATCTATTACTTCCATGCCCACAAGAACCTATATTTGGGTAAATTTTCATAAACAAAAATCAGCTAAGGGCGTAGGTACCCACGGCAACCGAGTAGGTACGTAAAGTACCTACTCGGTTGCCGTGGTTACTAAACACTGAATCAGTTAGAGATGTAAAGAACTCGAGTCTTTTGAGTCCTAAATTTTAGGGCTCAGCTGACAAAGAGCACAGCTCGACTAGTTACAACACGACCCCCAGACTAGAGCACTTAAGTCTACATAGAGACTCGAGCGCAACATGGCGCTCAAGTCTTGATTCGAGCTCGAGTCGTTTCACGCGACGAGTCGCGCTCAAGTTCTTTTCCATTTGGAGTTCCTTTATAAATGAACAGGGAATAAAATGTAAGTCGGAATAAAAATAATATAGGAATATAATATAGGAAGAATATAATACAGAATAATAATAATATAGAAGTAAGAATATAACATAGAAGAATATATTATAGGAAGTAAAACAATAAAAATTGGTATTTTTAAATAAAGTAACCTTGATACGCTCAAGACTCGATACACTCGAGCTCTTTTTAAGACTCGAGTTCTTTTTGAGACGTGAGCTTGTTTTTAAGACTCGAGCTCTTTTTGAAATACGAGTTCTATTTTGGCGCTCGAGTTTTCGAGAAAGGACTGGAGCTCGGCTCGACTCAAGGCTCTGAGTTTTGTTAGTACACCGAGTCTTGTAAAATCGAGCCGAGTCTATCGAATTAAGACTCAAAGACTCGAGTTTTTTACATCTCTAGTATCAGTTGTTTTCCAAAAAATAAAAATAAAATATAAGCATTGATTTTCCACGAAAAATTAACGTAGATATTAAATTACCAGTATTATATTCTTACTTTTTATTTAGTAATTAATAGGTATTTCTTTTGTTTTTTTAAGGATATATTACAGTGCAGCGCCAGATCAAGTTAATCCTGGTACAGCCTGTTCGTTTCTACAAAATGACGTTAGTTAGCGCGGCGCACACCAAGCATTGGTTAGAGAAGAGTCCTACTATGCCCGAAATGAGTGATTTCTTTGTATACTAGACATTTTTGCTTTATTATTAATTTTGATGTTAACCCTTTGTGCAGTCGCGAGAAAAACGATGAGTAACTACACATCTGGGACAGCCCAAGAGTCTGGACGATCACACAAACGATGTTCTTAAGTAAATGCAGCAGTAACAAACTAAAACACGTGCACGTACCTTGGTCTGCTATTTCTGCTGCCGATGATCCGCCTGCGCTATGATTCCACCACAGTTGATTGCTGAAGGTCACGAGCTGCTCGGAATAGGGATTTCCAGCAGAATATCGGTCGAGTTAACGCGTTAAAGGGTTTTTTCTGGGGAGAGATTGCGAAGTGCCCGCGCGTGCAAGATGGTGAGAAAAGATTGTCAATAGGAGGGGGCGGTTTGTCCGTTAACGGTCGTGAACTCGTGACGTCATGACAGATGCAGCAGTAGCACCAATCGGGTAACGAGTACGGCACGTATGACAGCTGTCAAAACAGTTGTGATTTCCAATGCTGAAAATCGATAAGAACATCGTGTGTTGCCCGTGGTGAAATTTAAACGATCTTATTTTAGTAATTCGTATGATGACGAAACATTCCGCCCACCAAAATACCCATGGTATTTTCGAAAATACGAAATATAAATAGAAAAGTTAGGAAGAAAACGTTAAACCTTAATAGTTACTGAACTACGAATTTAATCAACCTAACCTACGATGCTTAATAATATTAAGTTAAATAATACGTTAATCCTCTATAGGTAGAGGAGGAGTTTGACCAGCGGTCGCTTAACAGCATTGCTGGTAGCGGTCTTAAGAATTGCAACTCTAACTACTCCGTCAGCGCCAGAAAGAAGATCAGTAACCCTACCAAGTGACCATGCAAGAGGAGGTGGATTGTCATCCTTGATGATCACAAGCGAGCCCACCCCTAATGGTCTTGAGTTCTTGGTCCATTTGGCGCGTTGAGCGAGTTAAGTACTCGTGTTTCCGTCTTGACCAAAAACTTTGTTGGAAAGCTTGCAACAACTGCCACCGAAGACGATGAATATTGACGTTGGAATAATCATCATCGGGGACAGCGGTCAAAGGCTCCAATGTAAGGAAATGACCCGGTGTTAACGCTGACAAATCATTAGGGTCCGACCTAACAGGGCACATGGGCCGTGAATTTAAAACCGCCTCGATTTGTACGAATAATGTAGTAAGTTCTTCAAATGTTAGAACCTGATCACCGACTATGCGATACAAATGTTGCTTTGCGGCTTTGATTTGAATCTCCCAAACTCCTCCGAAATAGGGAGCGGATGGTGGATTGAATTTGAACTCAATTTTCTCCGTGCTAGACGCAGTTTGCATTAAAGCAGTGAGTTGATTTCTAGCACCGACAATGAAACCCTCGGCCGATAGTGTGGAGACCACCTCTAAATGGACGGCCTTCGTAGCTAGGCACACAATAGTCATCAATGCATTATGACGTGCTGAATTGTTAAGAAACGCACTACGATTAGCAGTAGTCGGATTTCGAGAATTTTGAAGAAAACGATAGATGTACGTAAGGATACGAACGAATTTTTCTAACGATGAAAAACGATTTAATAAATTATCGATAATTGAAACATCTTTTTCCCGAGGATGCACAGTTGATACTAACACAGGAGATTTACGAGTCTCGGCCTCAACAACTTTCTGCTCGTCATTAGTAACGCTGTCAATACAAGATGCCCATGACTCATGCGGCTCGGATAACCATCGTGGCCCCGCCCACCATAACGAGTTGTGAAGAAGTTCACTTGGAAATTGGCCTCGCGAACAAACATCTGCAGGATTGTCTGCAGAAAACACGTGATGCCAATATTCAATAGCTGTTATTTCTTGAATATGACTCACGCGATTGGCAACAAAAGTAGACCAACGACATGAGTGGAATCGGACCACAAAGAGAAAGAGACAACTGAAATAGGAATACGAGACAGATAAGTTTCTGTAACGAATTTGCACTGATCTGAAAGTAAAACTGCGGCGCAGAGTTCTAGACGTGGCAATGAGGTACGTTTTAATGGTACCACGCGAGCCTTCGAACAAACGAAATGAACGTAAGAATGGTTGTCTACGTCTGTTACTCGTAAATAAATGACCACGCCATATGTAGTTTCCGAACTGTCGCAGAATCTGTGTAGCTCGTAGGATTGTGAATCAGCACGAGTGGCTCTACGCGAAATTTTTAGATGTTGCAACTGAGAAAGTTGATCCTGATATTTTTTCCATGTACCTACTGACGACCTCGTCAGGGGGAACGTCATCCCACCCGGCACCGATAATCCAAAGCTTTTGGATTAAGCTTTTAACATGAATTGTCAGGGGGGATAAGAATCCTAACTGGTCGAAGATTCAAGCGAGTTCACTAAGAATAGACCGTTTGGTACATGGCCGATGTGAAGATACAACTTCAAAAAGAAACGAATCAGTTGAGGGATCCCATTTGAGTCCCAACACTTTGAATGAAGCCGGTTCAGCTTTATCTAACGATACAGAATCAGTTAGGCAATCTTCAGGTTGAAGATCCGATAAAAGACGATTGTCATTTGACACCCACTACCGAAGATGAAAACCTCCTTTTTTAAAAAGAGCGATAAGTTGTTTTTTTGTTCTTTGTGCAGTGGCGAAGTCCTGACTACCGCTGACGACATCATCTATGTAGGTGCCCGACAAGATTACATTTCTGGCGAGCGGGTAAGAATCCCCCTCGTCATCAGCAAGCTGTTGCAAAGTACTGCAAGCGAGATAGGGGGACGAAGAGATGCCATACGTGACCGTGTTCAGATGAAACTCTAAAAGAGGTTCGCTAGGCGAAGCTCTCCAGAGAATTCGCTGATAGTCACGATGGTCGCCCGAGAGTGTAATCTGTCGGTACATCTGACGTACATCTGTCATGAAAACGACGTCGTGTTCACGAAAGCGCAATAGAATTTCCAAAATGTTTGATTGTAATTTTGGACCGATGTGTTGACTTTCGTTTAACGATCGAGAACGTGCATCTTTAGCAGATACGTCAAATACGACACGAAGGCGAGTCGTGGTACTATCAGGACGTATGACGCAGTGATGGGGAATATAGTATTTCCCATTCCCTACGTCATCTGGAGAGACCAATGACATATGGCCCGCCGTTAGATAGTCGGACATAAAATCGCAATATTGACGATGACACTCGGGGTCACGTGACAGTCGACGTTCAATCGCATAGAAACGACGCAAAGCAATATCACGTGAACAAGTGAACATAGGCTCGGACTCGTCCCTGAATGGCAACTGCACGATGTACCGCCCAGATGAGTCACGAGAATGAGTTGTGATAAAATGTTGTTCACATGCTATCTCATCTGGGGTTAGGGATGCTGCGGGTGGTAATACATCTAATTCCCAAAAACGTTGAACTGATGAGTTTAATTCCTTATCACTTTGTATAGATGTGTCCAGTAGGGAGCCGAGTGAATGAGTAGCTAAACGAGTTTTACCGAACAATAGCCATCCAAAGACTGAGTGGAAGGCTTTCAACTGTGCATATGGATGAAACTCAATATCAGGATATTTTTCCTCGAAATCGCAACGCAAGTTTGAGTCTATCTTAGAGAGAAGATGGTAGACTAATACAAAATCCCATCGATCCTTAGGTAAAATAATTTTCTTTAAAATAATTAAATTTTCCTCAAAGAGGTCCAATGATTTTCTAAACTCATTACCGTCAGTAGTATTAAAGTTAATGTTTAAAAGGTCCTTCCATGATTTAAAAGCTAAAGGTCGTTTCCTTTGATAGCGAGTAACAAGGGCCTGATAGGCATCATTGTAATGCTCATAAGTTAATGGGAATGCCTTGATAACAGATAATGCATCGCCGGTCAACGATGAGAATAAATAATGAAATTTTTCCGTATCAGTAAGACTACTAGAATGATGAATCAATGCATTAAAAGTGTCGTGATATTCAGGCCATTTCTTGATGTCACCACTGAAAGTTGGAAGAACAATTTTCGGTAAACGGATATTCGACGATGAAGAACTTTGTTTATTGTTTACTTGAGGTTCACTTTTAGTTAAACTACGGTGAATAGATAAGATTTGAAAATATTTCTCGTCGAATATATCCTGGAGCGTATTATCTGCATGATCAGGATCATCTAAAAGCTCCAAAACGATCTGATGTGCACTTTCAAAGCTATCTAAAATATGTTTAAGTTCCTGATAATAAGAAAGAAATAAATTCCGTTGTGAGTCATCACTCATTGCCAATGTACCTATTTCCAATGCCTTATCCAACCGCTTAGTAGCTAAAGTACGCTTTCTACGTAACTGTGATAAATCTTGAACTGTATATTCATTCTCCGTAGAGTGGGATTTCGATTTCTTAAAGCAACTTTGTTTACGAGACGAATGTTTACTTAACAATGACATGATGAAAACAATTAGCAAGATCGGGAACTGATAACGAATAGTCGGCGATACAAGGTTCCAACAGATGGGCGCTGCCTGCTTACAAAGATGTAAACAAGATAAGAACACGAGTACTTACGCTAACCGGTAGTAATATTTATTTAATTTTGGTCGTGTGTATACATATATATATATAGATGATAGACTGTACATAAATCCTTTGTTCAGTTTAAGTTAATGTATCTATTACTTACACCTACCTCCGAATTAAAAATGTCACACGAACAAAGGACTTTTTATGACCGATATTTTTTCGATATGATATACCTAAAACAGTTAATATAGGCCGAAAAGGATAATATTAAGCACCGAAGGAAGATAGATTGCCTAATATTGAGATCCTACAATAACTATTAAGGCTCAACTGGGTTGAAAAATAAATCGTAATGGCGGATCCCGGGTTTCGGCACCATAAAAATGTGCAGTCGCGATAAAAACGATGAGTAACTACACATCTGGGACAGCCCAAGAGGCTGGACGATCACACAAACGATGTTCTTAAGTAAAAGCAGCAGTAACAAACTAAAACACGTGCACGTACCTTGGTCTGCTATTTCTGCTGCCGATGATCCGCCTGCGCTATGATTCCACCACAGTTGATTGCTGAAGGTCACGAGCTGCTCGGAATAGGGATTTCCAGCAGAATATAAAGGGTTTTTTCTGGAGAGAGATCGCGAAGTGCCCGCGCGTGCAAGATGGTGAGAAAAGATTGTCAATAGGGGGGGGGCGGTTTGTCCGTTAACGGTCGTGACGTCATGACAGATGCAGCAGTAGCACCCATAGACGTAGTATCATATTCTATAGACTGCTACTATCGCTAGTTTTCTATTGGTACAAACGAAAGCACTTCATGAGCTTTCAGTTCCCGCTCGCTTAGGGATGTTCCGTGCGCCGATTGACATTCATGTGTAAATATCGATAGTTGTGAATATTAACAGAGTCATTAAATGGATTTTAGGTTTTGAGATAATATTAAAAAAACAAATGAACTAAAAATATAACTTTATAAATTAATGTAGCCGATACTAGCGTCAAAAAAGTTACCAAAAAAGTCCATACAAGCATACTTACCAATCAGAAACATAAAACTAAATAATTCCAAAAGGTCTTTGTAGAATTCTAAAAACTTTTAAACAATATTGTTTGTAAGATTTTGTTATTATTATTCTAATTTTATTCATATTTAATTATCCTGTTATCACATTTTTTTGTAAATGCTGGTTAACCCGTAATTCGCAACAGTGTATGTACAAGTTTTAATTATCTTATATTTACTCATGATGTCATGAACATACAGGAGTTGTTGGTAAACAATTTTTTAATAAATAAATAAATCAATTCAAGAAACACAAATTAAATTTTAAACAAAATGCTTGCGGCAAAAAATAACTATCGAAAAATTAAACGTAAATGCCTCGCACTATCTCGTCGCATGGAATTTATGAGGGGGGGGGACTGAAGCGGACTCCCCCCTCGCGAACCCCGCACCCCCTGGTTCACCCTACTAAATAATGATAAAAATACGTAAATTTCTATAAACATACTACTAACCGATGAAAGGAAATGTCACTGTTTTGTTTATTGTTCCTTCTTAAATCGTTTTTACAACTGAGCACCACGCAATTCACCATTTTTTATTTAAATGTTTGTCATTTATACCGGGAGATTCAAACGCGGCGCGCTCAGTTTTGACACTAATTGGACGTGACATTGAAATTGGTGTAAGATCATACCCGTGCTCTCGGATCAAAGAACGTTAGACTCGCTCTGGGTAAATGGTAACTCTTTGGTAGCACCAATCGGGTAACGAGTACGGCACGTATGACAGCTGTCAAAACAGTTGTGATTGCCACTGCTGAAAATCGATAAGAACATCGTGTGTTGCCCGTGGTGAAATTTAAACGATCTTATTTTAGTAATTTGTATGATGACGAAACACCCTTAATCCATGACGATAGGCCATGAATCGGCGTCGAAGCATATTTGGCCCTTTAAAGCAACCTTCAGGCCAGGCCTGTAAAATGCATGTTATTAATTTATTAAAAGTGTATTTAGTACACAAGCTTATAAAGTTCGGAAGGACGCGTTCAAGAATTTGTCAGGAATTGGACACAAACGAAAAACTACTGAATTTTAAATCGCTATTGTTTGCTTACAAGAAAATGTTTGATTACGAGACATAAAATCGCGTGAACTATTCCCGCGTGAAATTCTTGGTGGCCAGCGATGCGTGCTCAAGTCATGTCATAATAACTCCTTTGCTACCATAACATTCGATTATAAAATACAACGCTCTTTATTTGTTTACTGCATGGAATCTGCAGTGTGTAAACTCAAACATTACCCACGAAACAGGAGACGATAATCGCGCTACTAAAAATTTTATGAAATTTTCGTAATTTTAAGTTATTTGAAAATATATTTATATTTGTGGTTTGGTATAGACTAATACTTATTGCAACCCTTTTAAGTAACTTTTAACTGACTGTGTTTCGTCATCATACAAATGACTAAAATAAGATCGTTTAATTTCACCACGGGCAACACACGATGTTCTTATAGATTTTCAGCAGTGGCAATCACAACTGTTTTGACAGTTGTAATACGTGCCGTACTCGTTATCCGATTGGTGCTACTGCTGCATCTGTCATGACGTCACTACCGTTAACGGACGGACCGCCCCCCTATCGACAATCTTTTCTCACCATCTTGCACGCGCGCGCACTTCGCGATCTCTCTCAAGGAAAACCCTTAAACGCGTCAACTCGACCGATATTCTGCTGGGAATCAATATTCCGAGCAGCTAGTGACCTTCAGCAATCAACTGTGGTGGAATCATATCGCCGGCGGATCATCGGCAGCAGAAATAGCAGACCAAGGTACGTGCACGTATTATAGTTTGTTCCTGCTGTATTTTCATAGGAACATCGTTTGTGTGATCGTCCAGCCACCAAGGCTGTCCCAGATGTGTAGTTACTCATCGTTTTTATCGCGACTGCACATTTTTATGGTGCCGAAACCCGGGACCCGCCATTACGACGTACTTTTCAACCCAGTTAAGCCTTAATAGTTACTGTAGGATCTCAATATTAGGCAATCTATCTTCCTTCGGTGCTTAATATTATCCTTTTCGGCCTATACTAACTATTTTAGGTATATCGTATCGAAAAAATATCGGTCATTAACATTCATAAAAAGTCCTTTGTTCGTGTGACATTTTTTATTCGGAGGTAGGTGTAACAAATTATCATAACGTACCGCGCTAGTAGTCTGAGTTGTCAGCGGCTTGCGTTCGGATACGCAGCCAACACGTTCCGCCTTCGGGAAACGCGATAATACTCTTCGTGAGATTACCGTAAAACCAAGGCAAGACTATCTTAGCTACATTCTTTCCTATCACATAAAAGAAAAAATGTGTCAATAGGTATTCCGAAGCTTACATCCACTTAACTTCAAAACTTAATTAAATTAACATTGAACAAAGGATTTATGTTGCGCTTTTACACAATCTATAATCTGTACTGCAGACACACGACCAAAATTAAATAAATATTACTACCGATTAGCGTAAGTACTCGTGTTCTTATCTTGTTTACATCTTTGTAAGCAGACAGCGCCCATCTGTTGGAACCTTGTATCGCCGACTATTCGTTATCGGTAACCGATCTTGCTAATCGTTTTCATCATGTCATTGTTAAGTAAACATTCGTCTCGTAAACAAAGTTGCTTTAAGAAATCGAAATCCCACTCTACGGAGAATGAATATACAGTTCAAGATTTATCCCAGTTACGTAGAAAGCGTACTTTAGCTATTAAGCGGTTGGATAAGGCATTGGAAATAGGTACATTGGCAATGAGTGATGACTCACAACGGAATTTATTTCTTTCTTATTATCAGGAACTCAAACATATTCTAGATAGCTTTGAAAGTGCTCATCAGATCGTTTTGGAGCTTTTAGATGATCCTGATCATGCAGATAATACGCTCCAGGATACATTTGACGATAAATATTTTCAAATCTTATCTATTCATCGTAGTTTAACTAAAAGTTAACCTCAAGTAAATAATAAAAATAGTCTTTCATCGTCGAATATCCGTTTACCGAAAATTGTTCTTCCAACTTTCAGTGGTGACATCAAGAAATGGCCTGAATATCACGACACTTTTAATGCATTGATTCATAATTCTAGTAGTCTTACTGATACGGAAAAATTTCATTATTTATTCTCATCGTTGACCGGCGATGCATTATCTGTTATCAAGGCATTCCCATTAACTTGTGAGCATTACAATGATGCCTACCAGGCCCTTGTTACTCGCTATCAAAGGAAACGACCTTTAGCTTTTACGTCATGGAAGGACCTTTTAAACATTAATTTTAATACTACTGACGGTACTGAGTTTAGAAAATCATTAGACCTGTTTGAGGAAAATTTAATTATTTTGAATAAAATTATTTTACCTGAGGACCGATGGGATTTTGTATTAGTCTACCACCTTCTCTCTAGGATAGACTCAAACTTGCGTCGCGATTTCGAGGAAAAATATCCTGATATTGAGTTTCCTCCATATGCACAGTTGAAATCTTTCTTAAACTTGAAGTGTGAAGCGCTTTTACGTGATTCTCATTTTTGTGAAATTAATAATAAAACTTCGAGTAAGCCACAACAACGATCTGTAAAATCATTTCAAATAAATAAACGAGCAAACGTTTCTCATGCGCTTGTGAGCAGTACATAATTATAAACCTCAAGTTGCCACAGCTAGTACTACAAGCAGTGAAACTCCTACGTCACAACCAGTTAAGTGCGCGTTTTGTGGTGACACTCACTCAATATCATCATGTCAACAATTTCTTAATAAACCAGTAGATGAGCGGATATCTATCGCAAGCAAGAATAATTGGTGTTTCAATTGTCTTCGAGCTTCACATCAATTGAAAGGTTGTACATCTATTTTTAAATGTCGTAAGTGTAACCATAAACATCACACTTTACTTCATAAAGATAAACCGGTCGAGTCGAACCCAACCTCTTCATTATTTTCTAAAAACAATAATACAACTGTTTTATTGGCAACTGCCATTGTGCAAGTACGGGATGCGAATGGCAAGTTCGTGTCTTTTCGAGCTCTTTTCGATTCGGGGAGTCAGATTAATCTTATTACTGACTCAGCTGTCAAAATATTAAATTTAAAACTATCCAGTCCTACCACAACTATAAGTGGAATCGGTGAAGCCCCGGCTTCAATCTTAGGAGACATTAATTGTTCCATTGGCACTGGTGATCAAGTTTTATTTAATTTAAATATGCACGTAATGTCAAAAATTTGCGGGGACCAGCCAATAGCTAAATTAAATACATCGGGTTGGTCTCACATCAATTCACTATCGTTAGCCGATCCCGGTTTTGACATTCCTGGCCGGATCGACCTACTGTTCGGTGCGGATGTATTTGCGGAATCGCTTCGTAACCGTAATATTAAAGGAAAATCACATCAACCTACCGCCTTCGACTCAGTCTTTGGATGGCTATTGTTCGGTAAAACTCGTTTAGCTACTCATTCACTCGGCTCCTTACTGAACACTTCTATACAAAGTGATAAGGAATTAAACTCATTAGTTCAACGTTTTTGGGAATTAGATGTATTACCACCCGCAGCATCCCTAACCCCAGATGAGATAGCATGTGAACAACATTTTATCACAACTCATTCTCGTGACTCATCTGGGCGGTACATCGTGCAGTTGCCATTCAGGGACGAGTCCGAGCCTATGTTCACTGGTTCACGTGATATTGCTTTGCGTCGTTTCTATGCGATTGAACGTCGACTGTCACGTGACCCCGAGTGTCATCGTCAATATTGCGATTTTATGTCTGACTATCTAACTGCGGGCCATATGTCATTGGTCTCTCCAGATGACGTAGGGAATGGGAAATACTATATTCCCCATCACTGCGTCATACGTCCTGATAGTACCACGGCTCGCCTTCGTGTCGTATTTGACGCCTCTGCTAAAGATGCACGTTCTCGATCGTTAAACGAAAGTCAACACATCGGTCCAAAATTACAATCAAACATTTTGGAAATTCTATTACGCTTTCGTGAACACGACGTCGTTTTCATGGCAGATGTACGTCAGATGTACCGACAGATTATACTCTTCGGCGACCATCGTGACTATCAGCGAATTCTCTGGAGAGCTTCGCCTAGCGAACCTCTTTTAGAGTTTCGTCTGAACACGGTCACGTATGGCATCTCTTCGTCCCCCTATCTCGCTTGCCGTACTTTGCGACAGCTTGCTGATGACGAGGGGGATTCTTACCCGCTCGCCAGGAGTGTAATCTTGTCGTACACCTACATCGATGATGTCGTCAGCGGTAGTCAGGACTTCGCCACTGCACAAAGAACAAAAACACAACTCATCGCTCTTTTTAAAAAAGGAGGTTTTCATCTTCGGAAGTGGGTGTCAAATGACAATCGTCTTTTATCGGATCTTCAACCTGAAGATTGCCTAACTAATTCTGTATCGTTAGATAAAGCTGAACCGGCTTCATTCAAAGTCTTGGGACTCAAATGGGATCCCTCAACTGATTCGTTTCTTTTTGAAGTTGTATCTTCACATCGGCCATGTACCAAACGGTCTATTCTTAGTGAACTCGCTAGAATCTTCGACCCGTTAGGATTCTTATCCCCCCTGACAATTCATGTTAAAAGCTTAATCCAAAAGCTTTGGATTATCGGTGCCGGGTGGGATGACGTTCCCCCTGACGAGGTCGTCAGTACATGGAAAAATTATCAGAATCAACTTTCTCAGTTGCAACATCTAAAAATTTCGCGTAGAATCACTCGTACGGATTCACAATACTACGAGCTACACGGATTCTGCGACAGTTCGGAAACTGCATATGGCGCGGTTATTTATTTACGAGTAACAGACGTATATAACAATTCTTACGTTCATTTCGTTTGTTCGAAAGCTCGCGTGGTACCATTAAAACGTACCTCATTACCACGTCTAGAACTCTGCGCCGCAGTTTTGCTTTCAGATCTGTACAAATTCGTTACAGAAACTTATCTGTCTCGTATTCCTGTTTCAGCTGTCTTTTTGTGGTCCGATTCCACTGTTACACTCTCTTGGTTGCGTTCACCCTCATGTCGTTGGTCTACTTTCGTTGCCAATCGCGTGAGTCATATTCAAGAAATAACAGCTATTGAATATTGGCATCACGTTTCCTCTGCAGACAATCCTGCAGATGTTTGTTCGCGAGGCCAATTTCCAAGTGAACTTCTTCACAACTCATTATGGTGGGCGGGGCCACGATGGTTATCCGAGCCGCATGAGTCATGGCCATCTTGTATTGACAGCGTTACTAATGACGAGCAGAAAGTTGTTGAGGCCGAGACTCGTAAATCTCCTGTGTTAGTATCAACTGTGCATCCTCGGGAAAAAGATGTTTCAATTATCAATAATTTATTAAATCGTTTTTCATCGTTAGAAAAAATCGTTCGTATCCTTACGTACATCTATCGTTTTCTTCAAAATTCTCGAAACCCGACTGTTGCTAATCGGAGTGCGTTTCTTAACAATTCAGAACGTCATAATGCATTGATGACTATTGTAAGACACGTTCAAGGTCAAGAATTCGCGGATGAAATAAGTAAATTAAAATCAAATAAAGTACTTTTAAAACCGTTCAGTAAACTTAATCCTTTTATCGACAAAAGGGGAATTCTCAGGGTGGGCGGTCGCCTCGCTCGATCTGGATTAGAGTTTGAGCAGAGACATCCTGCGCTTTTACCTTCTGATCACCCGCTCACCTTGTTAATCATCGATTTCGTTCACCGTAACTACTGTCATCCTGGAATTAATACACATAATACTCTTGGGCGATATTAATATTAACATTGCTTCCGGGAAAACAGATTCTCATGTACATAACTATCTGAATATTTGCTCTTTTCATGGACTTTTACCAGCTCACCATCTACCTACGCATCAGAGCGGCTCATGCTTAGACCATATCATTCTAAAATCAAAAAATCCATCCAAAACATTAGTTACTAATTCTACGCTTACTGATCATCAAGCTGTTTTGCTAACGTTACAAATTAATTCACCTAGACATAACTGCATGCGTTGCTACACTAAAGTCAATATGACAAATCTAAAAAATGACATGCATTCTATTAATTTTGACCCAGTTTATCATTCTGACGACGCAAATAGCTGTTTAAAGTATTTTATTGACTCGCTACAATATGCAATAAGGAAAAACACGTACATTAAGACAATGCCCAGAAAGTACAGTTGTATTAAACCCTGGATCACACCCGGTCTCGTTCGTTGTATCAGACAAAGAGACAAACTTCACCAAAAATTAAGAATTGCTCCGGATAATGAAGTACTCTCTGTAACTTATAAAAGATATCGGAATTTTTGCAATAATCTAATAAAAAAACAAAAAATCTGTACGATAAAAATGAATTACAGAAGGCGGGGAATAATAGCAAACTTGTGTGGAAATTTATAAAGAATTATACACTCACATCAAAAAATCACGAACCTCCGCTTGATTTACCATCAAAAGATATAAACACATCCCAAGCAATCAATAAAGTAAACAACTATTTTGTTAACGTTGGTAAAAACTTAGCTGAAAAGTCATTAAACGCGAGTATTATTTCCCAACAAAACCTGACCACGACACCCTCTACACTATCTTCATTTGTTTTATTAGATACCGACGTTAACGAAGTAGTCAGTATGATAAACGGGTTAAAGGATGTATGTGCCACGGGGTGGGATGACATTCCTAATAATATACTTAAAAGATTTAAATACCTACTTGCCCCTCCTCTAACCCACATCTTCCAAATATGCTTATCTAAAGGAATTTTCCCAAAATTGCTTAAAAAGGCTGTGGTCACTCCTGTATTTAAATCTGGAGACAAACACTGTGTGAATAACTACAGACCCATTTTAGTATTAACAGGCCTATCAAAAATTCTAGAAAAAATCATTAACAGTAGATTGGTAAAATATCTAGAGGATAACAGACTATTATCAGATAGTCAGTTTGGTTTTAGGCCCAAAAGATCAACTAGCCAAGCAGTCCACAAATTGACTGATTATATTACAACCAACCTAGATAACGGTATGCACACAATTGGGATCTTTCTAGACCTTGCCAAAGCTTTTGACACTATTTCTTGCACTTTGCTTTTGCACAAGCTTGAAACACTCGGGATAAGAGGACAACAACTTTTACTTTTTTCTGATTATCTTAGCGACCGCCATCAATATGTAAAAATTGATCAGTACTCAAGCTCTGAACTTAAAAATAGTAGTTTTGGTATTCCTCAAGGTAGCATTTTGGGTCCTACTTTATTTTTAATCTATATTAATGAACTATGCAGCTTGTCACTCCAAAATGGTGTTATAATGTCATATGCGGATGACACCGCTCTATTGTTTTCAGCCAAATCAAGAGTTGAGGTCTATGAATATGCTCAAAATGGTTTTAACATTGTGTCTAACTGGCTCCGTAATAATCTCCTAACATTAAATGCAGATAAAACTAATTACATTTTATTCACAATGAGGAATACTAACATACCGCTTACTAATCAAAACATTTACGCACACAATAGTTGCACGTATGCTGACACTGCATGTTCTTGCCCTACTTTAGCTACAGCTGACAATGTAAAATATCTAGGTGTCACCATTGACTCAAATTTAAACTTCCGTAAACATATTGATTTACTGTGTACGAGAGTTCGCAAATTAATCTACGTTTTTAAGAATTTACGAAACATAGCTGACTATAAATTAATTAAACAGGTATATTTAGCTTTGTGTCAATCCATTCTTACATACTGCATAACTTCTTGGGGTGGTGCGGCAAAAACCATTTTACTGCCGCTAGAGCGTGCTCAAAGAGCAGTTCTAAAGGTTGCTACCTTTCGCCCTTTTAGATTCCCTACCGACCAGCTATATACAGCATGCAGTGTGCTTACAGTACGGCAATTACATATTTTATACACAGTACTACACCAGCACACCGCACTACCTTTTGACCCTATACCGTCTGACAAGAGAAGAAAGGACCTAGTTTGCATAACTCCTCAAACGAAACATGCGTTTGCTAAACGTTTTTATGTATTTTTAGGACCTTTTCTATATAATAGGCTTAACAAGATACTTAGCTTCTATAGTGTTACGTACAAAAATTGTAGCAAAATGTTATCAGATTATTTAGCAAAACTCAATTACACAGACACTGAAAAACTTTTAGAAATTTTGGCATGACGACACCTGATCTGTAATTGTTTACTTTTGTATAATTTTCAAGTTTTACTTTTAGATAATAATTTAACATTAAGCTTTTTCTCACATTTATTTTTAACTTTATTCTCTACTATCCCAAAGTACTTATTTGGACTAGATAGTGATGGCCTGAAACACAGGTTTAAATTAACCTAGCTCGGGCGGGTCGCTGCCGAACATCGTAATCCCTAACCAGCATATTTTCACCAATAAAATTTTCATCTTAGTATTAGTTTTATGTTAAGTTATAATTGTCTTCAAACTTATTATTGTAAGCTGAATTGTATAACTTTATGTAAACGTTTTTTTATTTCAATAAATTATTATTATTTCTTTATTTCACAATAAACATATAAAATACATTTTTAAATATATAAAAAAAAGAAATATACATTTAAAAATATAAAATATAGTGTCCAACCGGCCTCGGGACAGGGTCCAAGCTGCCGGTGGTTAGGGCTCCAGAGAGAGGAACCTCCTCACGATACGGGCCGTGTCGAGAAGTACCGCTTTCTGAATCAAACCCTTGACCCAGATGCCTAACGAGAGCCTCTTGAGGTGTTGGTCGAGGCTCTTGGCTATTATGCCATTGGCTGTAATGACTATCGGGACGATGATTGCTGAGTCCACCTCCCACATGTCGACAACCTCGTGCGCTAAATCCAAATATTTCATTTGTTTTTCTTTTTCAGCTTTCACGAGGTTCTCGTCATGCGGAATCGTTACATCAACAATCATCGCCCGTCGCTCTGATCGATCTATCACCACTATATCAGGCTTATTGGCTACAATAGTCCTGTCAGTGATGATAGATCGGTCCCAGTATAATGTGACATGACCATTATCGAGAACTGGGTCGGGAACATACCTGTAGTACGGAACCTCAGCTTCCACAAGTTTGTATCTCAAAGCAAGCTGCTGATGGATAATTCTGGCCACTTGGTTATGCCTGTGCAAGTATTCGCCGTTAGCAAGACGAGAACAACCGGAAATTATATGTCGTATGGACTCACCCGGACAGTGACATGCCCGACATATGTCCACTGTCCCGTCCTTTATTATATATTTTCGGTAATTATTCGTCATGATAACTTCGTCCATAATTGCACATACAAACCCTTCGGTTTCTCCAAAGAGATCACCGAAGCGTAGCCAGGCCACGGACGCCAAGAAATCTACATCGGGCCCATGAAGGGACCGATAAAAGCGTCCGTGTAGCTCCTTGCTTTGCCATACATCCCTGCGGTCCTTGACGCTCAGTACGACAGGTTTGTGCCAGTTCTCTTTGCCTAAGGAGAGCGGTGTGAAGCCCTTATCCACTACCACCACATCTCGATGCATCCCCACGTTGACTTGGAGAAAATACTCCCTGAGGTTACATACCTCGCGATTATGGAGGGTCTTAGCATTTAGAAAGCCTCGACTCCCGCATTTCCGCGGGATATATAACCTCATTACTGAAGAGCGTGGGTGATGCATTCGATTTGCGGTTAATAGTGTCCGGACTCTCCTATCCAAGGCGTCTAACTCAGTCTGAGTCCACTTGAGTATACCAAAGGAGTACATCAACACTGGCATGACCCAACCATTAAAGGCACGCACCCTGTTGCCGCCTGACAAAAGACTTTTCAGTACTTTGTTCAGGCGGCCAAAGAAACGTGTCAGCAATGATTGTTTCATGTCAGCAACGTCGATGCCTAACGCCTCTGACATACCCAAGTATTTGTAGGTATCCGCTGCAGAAAGTGACCTTAGATTTATGGAATCCGAGAGTTGTATACCCTGGGATTCCACAATCCCACCTTGTTTTACATGCATGACCGCACATTTGTCCACACCAAATTCCATCCTGATGGAATTACTGAAGCTTTCAGTGATCTTCAGTAACCCCATCAGTTGCAATTCATTGGAAGCAAACAGCTTAAGATCATCCATGTACAACAAGTGGGAAATTACCTGACTTCCTCTCCGCAGCGAATAGCCCAGCCTCGAATTCTCGAGCAGAGTGCTCAAAGGATTCAAGGCCAAGCAGAACCACAAGGGACTCAGACTGTCGCCCTGGAATATTCCCCGCTCAATCCTTATTGGTTCGCCACTCTGTTGAATATCTCGACATCCTGGATAGCGAAGTACTGTAGTCCATCGCCGCATACATGACGACAAGAAAGCGCGTAGAGTTGTATTGATTTTATACAACTCCAGCACCCTCATGAGCCATGAATGCGGCACCGAATCATAAGCCTTCTTATAGTCTATCCAACATGTCGATAGATTCTTTTTAGAGCGCCGAACCTGTTGGCAAATGGTCATATCAATAAGGAGTAGCTCCTTAGTACCACGGGACCCATTCCTACATCCATTCTGAGAGGCAGACATGATAGAATGACTATCTATATGTTCATTTATTTTTACTCTCAAAATGGATGTAAGAAGTTTATAAATTGTAGGCAAACAGGTTATCGGCCTATAATTCTTAGGGTCCGTAGTACTACCTGTTTTATGGAGCAGATGGGTAGACCCTGTAGTAAAGAACTGTGGGAGCGCATCTGATTCTATAGCATATTGGAATTGAGACGCTAAGCAACCATGCGAACTTCTAAACCACTTAAGCCAAAAGTTTTGCAGTCCGTCCGGTCCTGGTGCTTTCCAATTTGACATCGAACGGATAGCATTGGCTACATCTTGGGGGCCGATGGTGATTGCTCTCATCTCCTGTATTGGTTCACATGATTCCTCAACGTCTCGCATCCAAACGCCTTCGGAGTGACTGACAGGCACCGACCAGATGTTGCGCCAAAATGAGTTCGTGGCATCTTCATCTGGCAAGCGCCTATCATCCATCCCTAGAACAGGTCGCTCCCATGTCCTAAATACCCATCTTTGGTCCCTTTGGAACATACGATTCTGGTGGAACCTATCCACCCGACACTTATACCGACGAATGCGGCTCGCCCACGCACACACCTTCTGTTTGAAGAAGTCAATGCGCTCTGTAACACGAGCAGTGTATTCACTAAGACTAATATTAGTTCCAGTAAATGCCCGCCTTACAAAGCGCATGACTCTAGGCCGAGAATTGCCATCTTTAAATGCAATTAATTTGCCAATGAGTGCCCTAGCCTCAGCAACACGACGCTCGATCCTGCACTGCCAAGCTGGCACGGCTGGTTTTGGTCGTGTATCTAAGTTGATGTTATTTATTTTAACATTAGCTACACGACATGCCGCTAGAGCCGCACAGTACAGAATCGAGTGTGTGTCACTAAGGTCTTCACTGCTTCCGAAATAAACAAGAAGCAGTGAATCTAAGACACCCATTATGGCCTTATTCCGGTTGTGCATGGGCAAGCGAGGTAATCGGGGCCTAAGGCCGGGGGGAGTTGATCGGAACTCCCGAATCGTATCCTCCAAAGTACTCCTTATATGTTCACTACACTAGTACTCCTTATATGTTCACTACACTAGTACTCCTTATATGTTCACTACACTTATTATTATTATTATTATAATTATTAATACAACTCAATATTTGGTTTTACAACAATTCTGGATCGTTTCCGCGAAACGCGTCATTCGCCGTTGTCTTGCTAAGTGCATTCGATGTTATCGTACAAATCCAGTGCCTTTGCAACCGTTTATGAGCGATCTTCCTACATATCGAGTTAGCCAGGTGAAACCTTTCTCCGTGGTGGGTGTCGACTTCGGTGGGCCCTTCCGTATCAAGCTGGGCACTCACCGTGGGGCAAAAATAGATAAAGCCTATTTATGCCTATTCGTGTGCCTAGCTACGAAGGCCGTCCATTTAGAGGTGGTCTCCACACTATCGGCAGAGGGTTTCATTGCTGCATTGCGTCGTTTTGTGGGTCGTCGCGGACGTTGTTCAACGATACACGCTGATTGCGGAACCAATTTTGTCGGTGCTAAAAATCAACTCACTGCTTTAATGCAAACTGCGTCTAGCACGGAGAAAATTGAGTTCAAATTCAATCCACCATCCGCTCCCCATTTTGGAGGAGTTTGGGAGATTCAAATCAAAGCCGCAAAGCAACATTTGTATCGCATAGTCGGTGATCAGGTTCTAACATTTGAAGAACTTACTACATTATTCGTCCAAATCGAGGCGGTTTTAAATTCACGGCCAATGTGCCCTGTTAGTTCGGACCCTAATGACTTGTCAGCGTTAACACAATCATTTCCTTACATTGGAGCCTCTGACCGCTGTCCCCGATGATGATTATTCTAACGTCAATACTCATCGTCTTCATCGGTGGCAGTTCTTGCAAGCTTTCCAACAAAGTTTTTGGTCAAGATGGAAACACAAGTACTTAAATTCACTCACTCAACGCGCCAAATGGACCAAGAACTCAAGACCATTATGGGTGGGCTCGCTTGTAATCATCAAGGATGACAATCGACCTCCTCTTGCATGGTCACTCGGTAGGGTTACTGATCTTCTTCCTGGCGCTGACGGAGTAGTTAGGGTTGCAATTCTTAAGACCGCTACTAGCAATTCTGTTAAGCGACCGCTGGTCAAACTCTGTCCTCTACCTATAGAGGATTAACGTATTATTTAACTTAATATTATTAAGCATCGTAGGTTAGGTTGATTAGATTCGTAGTTCAGTAACTATTAAGGTTTAACGTTTTCTTCCTAACTTTTCTATTTATATATTGTATTTTCGAAAATACCATAGGTATTTTGGCGGGCGGAATGTTTCGTCATCATACAAATGACTAAAATAAGATCGTTTAATTTCACCACGGGCAACACACGATGTTCTTATCGATTTTCAGCAGTGGCAATCACAACTGTTTTGACAGTTGTAATACGTGCCGTACTCGTTATCCGATTGGTGCTACTGCTGCATCTGTCATGACGTCACTACCGTTAACGGACGGACCGCCCCCCTATCGACAATCTTTTCTCACCATCTTGCACGCGCGCGCACTTCGCGATCTCTCTCAAGGAAAACCCTTAAACGCGTCAACTCGACCGATATTCTGCTGGGAATCAATATTCCGAGCAGCTAGTGACCTTCAGCAATCAACTGTGGTGGAATCATATCGCCGGCGGATCATCGGCAGCAGAAATAGCAGACCAAGGTACGTGCACGTATTATAGTTTGTTCCTGCTGTATTTTCATAGGAACATCGTTTGTGTGATCGTCCAGCCACCAAGGCTGTCCCAGATGTGTAGTTACTCATCGTTTTTATCGCGACTGCACAGACTGACTGACTGACTGACTGACTGACTGACTGACTGAGAATTTAATGTAATGTATTTCCAGAATTGCATAACAACTATTTTTAACTACTGACGATAAATAAACGATGTTATATAGACGTTACGTTATAAAAAAAGTATGCTATAAACTATGTGAATGTCTGTAGGATCATAAATCCCAAAGGAGTGGACACATATAAGGTGCTATAAAAACATCTGCCACGGCTTTAATGGGAGGTAGTATTGTGTTTATAGATTACAATAGTATAGATAAATTATTGATTATTTATCATATTTTTTTTTCATACAAAAAAAATTACGTATAAATTTGAATTGATTTATTAGTATAAAACCATCCCGTGTCCTAAGCTGTTGCCGCTCCGCACCGAATTCACGTAATTTGTGAACCACGTTACGCAGAATAGAGTCAATGTTAATTTAACAATTTTATTTTCTAAAATTTAATTAACTGTTCCGGGGTACGAAAGTTCTTCACTATTGTAATCTATAAACACAATACTACCTCCCATTAAAGCCGTGGCAGATATTTTTATAGCACCTTATATATTTTAAATTTTTATTTGCAACTGATGGATTTCTTGGCAGATAAATAAATGATCACTCATTTTATTAAAATTCGAAAGTATATCTTAAAATGGACATTTTAATTTTGTATAGGGATGATGACAATTTTTTTATTTTTATGTCCATCATTTAGATAATAAAAAAAATATTAGACACGTATTTTTCGTTTTAGATAGATAGATAGATAGATAGAATATTCTTTATTGTACACCACTAAAATTTATCGCGTAAACAAAGAATTATGAAGATACAGCGAGTACAATTCTTGCGTGACCTCACGTCCACGCACAAATTGTACGTAGCCGTGACGTCACAAGCCCCTCTCCTGAACTTTAAAGCGGTTTATCTTCGTATTTTTTTATTGATTTGATAAAATAAGAAATACGTGTCTATTATGTTTTGATTATCTAAGGGCCGATTTCTCCAACGCCAGATAATTTTTATTCGAGAGATAAAATTCGTGTTTGACAGATTTTGTATTGAAGACCTGTCAAAAATTCTAAATTATTCCTCTGATAAAATTATCTGGCGTTGGAAAAATCAGCCCTAAATAAATTAATAGTCATCTAACCTAATGCTATTTGAAGCGACTTCTAGTGGCTCTTAAATTTTTGGGTTTACGAATAAATCCTCGATATGTACCATATCAATTAATATATACAAATAGTTACTTATTTTAGATACGTAGGTATATACAGGGTGACTGGTAATTAGTGACCGATCCTTAAACACTTGATTGTACTCATGATTACAAACAACTTTCCCAAAGAAACTTTTTTTGTATACTCATTAGTTTTCTTTTTATCGTTATAACAAAATTGCTGGCGCGCGTGCAAAGTTCAAACTTCGCGCGCGCGCCGTCGCCCGATCAGCTGTTAGCGGCGAGGCCCCGCGCCCGCGTTGTCAATGACACAGGCAATGTACCTACATGTTAAATAATATTATTAAATTGTTACTGAGCACTTTTTCTCTCTCCTAATGTTGCTGTGCCCGACAGGGTTCTTATTGAACTTTTACCTTGTTATGTAATAGATAAGGAATGCAATAAAGACTTAGTATTATGTTTCGATAAAATAATATCCGAGACTAGTATTTTGGTACTTTACGCGCGCGCGCTACTACAATAAATACATAATCTTTCTAACTTACACTCCACTTTAAAAACTAACTACGACTACTTATAAACCAACTTCAGGCGTTTGTTTTTATTACTTTTCAATGGATGTTTAGAAACGATTTGAAAGATACCACTACATTATTAACTGATTTGATACTTACTCGACACTGGGCATGATTCAATTTATTCCAAGTTTCCCATCACACTTATCTAGGCTTTGGACCAGGGATGTTACGAATATTCGCGTTCGCATTCGCATATGCGAATAATTCGCATCATTTTAAACACTCGCATTCGCGTTCGCATTCGCATCAAACAATGCGAATATTTAGCGAATGTGAGTGTATGCCTATGCACTATGATAGCTTTAGACAATTTGCCTTTTAACTTCGTTGAGAACGTGAGTTTGCGAAGATTAATGAAGTTGGTGGCGCCACAATATACCTTAAAAGGACGAAATTTTATTACCGATCATAGCCAAGAATTGTATGTAAAAGTGGCAAACAAAGTTAAATTACTCTTGGATGATTTTAAATCCATGGACTGGTGGAAATCCAAAGCCAAATTTGGTAAATTGACAGACCTTGCTCGTAAGTACCTCAGTGCTCCTCCTGCCAGTGTGCCAAGTGAGCAATTATTTAGTGCCGCTGGCCTGATATATGAGCCTTTACGAAATCGTCTCATGGCTGATAAAGCAGCTAAATTGTTGTTTTTAAAATATAATCTGCCCTTATTGAAATTTGATTATAATTTTTTTTGTTATTAATCTGATTATGTGATTGTGTATTTCATAAATAACAGTATTATGCTGACTGAATAATTTTAAATAAATAAAAATCAATGATAAAATCATAGATACCTTGAATTTTATTTCCTTGTTCTCAACATTCGCATTCGCACTCGCATTCGCACATTCGCATCTCAAACACTCGCATTCGCATTCGCATTCGCGAATGTCTAAAATATGACATTCGTAACATCCCTGCTTTGGACTAGCAGCCTAAAGCAAAACGTAGGTATTTTGTAATTAGTCTCGTTGCTAAACTTTGCATTAGACTGGCGTGTTTAAAAAATTGGAATCAACTTGGCTATTTACAACGATAAATTATTACTTAATCAGATACCTATTATGATTTTAATCAACTAAGTTTTAACTCACATTAATTGTTGGATGTGTCCACCTTGCACTTCAACACACTTATTCGCACGTTTTATAATGTGAGCCTGCACTCGCCGCAGAGTGTTAGTGTCACTTTTCACTATTTCGAAATAGTTTTCGATCCTAGTTTTTAGTTCATCGGAAGTATTGACTGGCCCATCACGATACACTAAGATTTTCACGTGCCCCCACAAAAATAAGTCCAGCGGTGTTTAATGTGCAGCGCGTAAAAATGTTCTTGGGGTTGGGAGAGTTCTTGTTGGGTACAAAAGATGATACAATCGTCTTGCTGCTTCACCATTACCCCCTTCCGAATAGTAGCACATCACCATATCACTGTACTCACTCGCGGTGTAGTTGAACGGCGTAGTGCGCGCGGGGCGGGGCGGCAAAAAATAAACAAACAATGCGCATGCGACACGCTTCCCGGAGCAACTGTTTTTATACCTACGTCACTACTGCATGGCAAGGGGCGCGGTGCGGGCGGGGGAAAATGGCTACTACATTGCCGGCGGCATCGACAAAGCGGGCGCGGGGCCTCGCCGCGCCGCTAACAGCTGATCGGGCGACGGCGCGCGCGCGAAGTTTGAACTTTGCACGCGCGCCAGCAATTTTGTTATAGTGATAAAAAGAAAACTAATGAGTATACAAAAAAAGTTTCTTTGGGAAAGTTGTTTGTAATCATGAGTACAATCAAGTGTTTAAGGATCGGTCACTAATTACCAGTCACCCTATATAAGGCTTATAAGGTATATAAGGGTCTTTGCACAGGTAGTAATTTTAACGCGTCCATGACGCACATTTTTTGAACACAAATGCCCAAAAAATGCTTAAAACTGTATCCGTTTAAAGTTATGTGCCAACATATTTTGCAATACCTATAAACTTTTCATAGCGACATACGTGTGCTGGCGTTAAATTCCTTTGATACTTCTAGTTCTACAAAGCCTGTTCCTTTGTTACAGGACGAGACGGGCCGACTTATGAGAAGAAATATTGTGAGATACGCCATCCTAGCTTACGTCATAACTCTCCAAAGAGTTTCCCTAAGAGTGAAGCGACGGTTCCCTACGTGGCAGCATGTCGTTGACTCCGGTTAGTGAGGTACTGTGGACATTTTGACACATAAACTGACTTCTAAATACTAAAATCAACTTCCTCCTTTCAGGACTCATGCTGGAGAGCGAAAGAAAAGAAGGTTTGATAACTAGTGACCATATTGTCCAAACGTTACTGGTCGAGCTGTCTGATATCAGGAGGCGACTGGGAGCACTGATTGGATACGATACATTGTGTGTACCTCTCGTCTATACCCAGGTTAGTTAAACCACCGTGTCACATGAAAATTTTAATGATAATAAAATATTTTGCATAAGCTAATTCGTTACGGACTGTATTAGAATTAGAATAATAAGAAAACGGAGCGGTTTTCGAATAGGTAACTTAATCTACACCGAAAAATAGAAACTTAAACGAGTATGTATTAGTTTCTAGGAAAACTGTTGAGCTACTGAATATTTACTGAGCCGCAGGTGATGATGCATTAGGTAAACAGTTATGTAGACACAAGCGCACTTATGCGGAATTAAGTGTCATCATGCTAAGGCCAAGTCTTGAAACGTTATCTGTGAGATGTAGAATCACTTGACGATAAAGTAATATTAAAAATACCTTCAGAAAAACAAGACGTGACGACCGATAGGATCTGCCATGTGTCTAAGCTAATTCGTTCCGATGATCCGAGGATCTTCCGAGGATGTTCCGAGGTCTCACGCTCCTACATCGTTATACGTGAGTTTTATATAATTTCGCATTTCGTGACATTCGTGGAAGAAGTATACTTAAAGCAACGCTTGTTAATAGAACTTCGTTCTACATTTTTGTTGTTAAATTTTCATAAGCATTCGAATTTCTTTTAGATTTGAATAAAAAAGTTAACGTCACTTCGATGTTTATTAAATGGCGCGAAATCTATGTCGCGTATTTCACAGGCCATGTAAAAAATGCGATCGAGGCCGCAGGCGCTGCAGCTCTATACATAGTGTAGATATTTTTAAACAAACACCTCTCATGTTATGAGTTAAGTCCTTTTGTTCTACGAGTAAAATAAAAATGTTAAATATCTGTTCCCATTATTATTTATATCTATCGTACGCATTTTACTATAGAAATCGGATTTACTATGCTAGGTACTGCTCTGTCAGGTACTAATAATAAGGATTACTAGACGGACAAGAACCTTCGTTTATGACGTTGTTCAAAATACTGTCGTCGATTCCTCGTGTAAAATGTCTTTGAATACTGTAATTTATTGTTAATGCTGTATTTTCCAGGTGGTGACGCTGGCCCTCTACACGTACTTCGTTGCAGCCCTAATGGGAAGGCAGCTGGTGCCCCCAGCTCCTGGCAGCACCTCCAAATATGAGCCCGACGTATATTTCCCACTGTTTACCGCTTTACAGGTACGAACATGTTCATAATTCTGTGTATTGACTCTGCTTGACGAGCCGAAGCCGATTTAGATCAAAAATATTTTTTTTGTACATGATATAAAAAGGAGATACCCAAACTAAGACAAAGTAACTACATTCATAAAATCCATTTGTTGTTAGGTCATTTATTGATAATAATTCCACATTGTATTTACTTTAACTAAAATTCTTTGAATATTTCCAGTTTTGCTTCTATGTTGGCTGGTTGAAAGTGGCTGAGGTGTTAATCAATCCTTTTGGCGAAGATGACGATGATATCGAACTAAACTGACTGATAGATAGGCATATAAAGGTACGTCACATTACACTCATAACTGGGTATAACTGGATTTAAAGGTGGTTCACCATACTCTTCAAGTTCAAGTAGTGAAGGTTGATGCATATTATGCGTATTTTCACCTTGCGCCTCGCGAAGCCAGACAGATCGGCGCTAGCGAAGCCGGTCTTGCAACAAACCTTATTAAACTATTTTAATAACAATTTTCGTTAACCAATACTAATTTGCGCAAAAACGAAGAAAAATTTAAGAAAAAATAAATGAAACCTAACTACCAAGTAAATTCTCTTCAAGTTTCTAATAAAAGTTTCCTACATGATAGTAGATGAGATGCATGAAGAACACCCGGAGCTTCTGAAGGACCGGTACTGGGAGGAAGTGGTCCCTAAGGACCTGCAGTACACCGTGGCTTCGGAGCACTACCGGCGCCACTACAAAGTAAAGGCTGAGGACGCAGTCTATGCTAATGTTAAGGCCCCCAGGAAAAGCCATGATGAGACTTACGCTGATTATGTACGTCACGAAAAACTCTTAAATCATCTTTAAAAGTCCCTGTAATAGAGTTTGCCGTTGAAATGTTGGTTAGCGAAATCGGTTCAACAGTTTAGATTTAAAAACGTAACAGATCAAAAGTTACTTTTGCATGTATAAATTTGGTATGGGTTAATAAGGAATCCGAATATCCCTAGACTATGCTAATTGTAAGAATTTAAAGGAGAATGACCAAGTGACTATGGCACTTAGTATCGTTGTCAAATATATTGTGCCACAATGTTATATATCTTAATAGAAAGTACGATTAAGGTACTTTTAAATACACTAATTTTTTTTTTAATAATTCTCCGCATTTTGCCGTAGTTTTGAATTGAATTAGTTGTAAAAAGCGATTCTTTTTACGAAACATTTCCACAGATTTCATCTTGTTAGAATAAGAAAAATCAAACTAGCTATTTTTATTGAGTTTTTACAGAGGCCGTAATCTGTAAGTTGTGCTAGCAGTAGGGGAATTCGTTTCTACCTACTTTATGCTGCTAGAACAGTGACTACTTTTTAGTACCTCATCATCAACATGTTAGCAATTCTAATGGTAATCGAAATGTCCATAACGACGGTGACCACTTAGGTACTTCTTTCTTAGCTAGATCTTTCCGTTTGTCAATCTACTGATATAAAAAAATGATGATATAATAATATCTAGAAATGCGAATCACACAGACACTCAAAACATAAGTTTAGTAAATAGAAGTGTGGTAGGTACACAACTACACATCAAGTTCTACATTTTCATACACATATTCGTCAAAAATATCATCTAAAAATAGAGCTGGGACTTGAAATTCATTATGTCGTATTATTATGAAGAACTGCTTGTAGGTACTCCAGTAATCTCGTTCGGTGGTACAAGCGTGCCCCAATCTTAATAACGTAATGATTATTAACCCCTTTTAAAGTACTCTGTGATGATTCTCGCGGTGACAAACGCATTCCACGCGGCCCATGATATGACATTATTAAAAGACACTTCTTAAAAGTAAATCGTAATGAAACACAAAAACACTCGCTTCGCGTGACTATTTATTGTATCGTTTTGAATGAGTGTGTTGTAGGTAGGAATGCACGAAGTTGATAAGTAGATACCTACAAACAAAACAAAAACTTTTATTTTTATCAGTTTTTTTTTCCGGGGAAGTTATGATTATCTACTATTAGATATAGGCTTTTAAATTAAAAAAAGGAATTATTGTTATTACCAACTTATGGCACAATTTAGATTGAAGCGATACTGGAAATGGTCATTCTCCTTTAATCGGACTGCCCACTTAAGGAGTATGCGTTGTCATAGATAACTAACTATATGATCGATTTTATGATTTTAGTTAGCCATGAATCCACGAATCTCGAACGATCCACTTGGAAAGTTACAAAAAAGTAAGTTATAATAATTAAATGTATTATGTCGTTCCAGAAAAGCGTCGACACACCACTAGTGGAAAGAAGAAAAAATTGGTTCCAAAGACAAATATCGAGAATGGGATCCGTTAGGTCTGCGTCGACGGCGTACTCCTCGGGTGGTCACAGGACGAGGTCAGCACAGGCAAAACTCGAGACATAGTAAATCCATAATTTTATTTATTATCGCCATCACGCAGTTTATATAATCCCACCAAAAACATAAATGTAAAAAAGGAAAGCCAAGCTCAATACAAAAATTATGCATGGCTGTGGGCTTCGCCGCAAAAAGAATGGAGATCTAAATAAATGATCGCGGGGGCGAAAAGTGGCCCGCGGAGAGCTGTTTCGCTACGTTGAATGCAAGAGAAGAAATGGATGGTAAGGTGGATGAAGTATGTCAGACGATGGATGTTGAGACAAAAATAAAAAAAGGTATGCTGAGATGGTTTGGCTAGATCGAGAGAATGAATGAAGAGCGATTGACGAAAAAAGTGTATAAGGCGAGTGTGAATGAAAAATAGGCCAGGGCAAGGATACCATAAACCGAACAGCATGTATGAAGGGAATAATGAAAGTGGACAAAGCGAAACAAGTGTGTAAGGATCGTAGCAGGTGGAAAGAAGTGGTCTCTGCCTACCCCTACAAGGGAAAGAGGCGTGATTATATATGTTAGTCATTTTATAAAGCTATTCATATCATCTCACATCTAGACACGCGGCAGCGAGTCAAGCCAAGTTCAAGTAAAGGAACTGACTAGCCAGCGCCAAGTGTAATATTACACGAACCACCCCCTATTTTTAACTTTTTTTATTTTTAGATTTTTCCACAATTACCGAGCTGGCTTCCAAATTTCATCCTTCTAGGTCATCTGGAAGTAGGTTAGGTTTAGGTACTATATGTCAGTCAGTCAGTGCTAAAATTTACGACTTTTTGACATTCATATCTTAATAACCGTTCGAGCTAGCTTCATGAAATTTGGGCTTCTAGATATCCTTATAGATATAATTAAACACACTTAGTTTTATGTATTTACGTTAAAGAGTTTTTGAGTTATAGAAGGGTCAAAAGTGGCACCAAGTGGTTCGTGTAACTTGGCGCTGGCTAGCCAGTTCCTTTGCTTGAACTTGGCTTGACTCGCTATAGAGCTTGGCGTGTCTAGATATAGAGGGATAAATAAATAATCTCATCGTACCACTCTAAAATGAGCTGTCCTTTTGAAAACATTAGGTTTACGCGACCATTGTACTTACATTATACGTAATATAATACTTTGGTGCTACATCTTCAGTTAAATCCTTTACCTTTTGATCTGTACCTCAAAAAGTGCATAACAAATATTAGTATGTATGTATATTAATAATATCATTAAAGCAGTACAGTTGTTGTTGTAAAAGTAGTCGCACTTTAAAGTATATAAATTGTGGACATTATAACCAATTATGATCTCAAATGCTAATTACTTGTTATTTTCAGGCGGTCAAAAAAGTAATGGTTCGGCTGTTGCGAAACAGACCCCGCATCCCCACACCAGATGTGACGAAAGAAGTTATGGATCGCGAGAACAGAATCGCAATGGGAATGCAGAATATGGGAGTGATCATGGCTCACCAGGGATACCAGAACGAGGTGCCATTGCCGTCGATGAAGCGGGCGCGCCCGTGACGCTGGGCGTGTCGCAGCTCACGTCGCTGGTGAGCTCGCCGCCGAGCACGCCGAGCGGGGCGCGGCCGACGGGTCGGGCGGGTCGCTGCGCTCGCCGCACTCGCCGCGCGCCACCGTCACCGAGCTGCCCTCCGACCGCGACAGCGAGCACAGCGCCGCCAGCACTGGCACGCCGCCCGACCTTACCAGAAAGCGCAGCAGCTCCAAGAGAGGAGAAGTCTACCTATAGAGAACATCCGTCCATAACGCGTGGTGCTTATGAAATTGTGATTGATATTTAATTGGTCGAGTTTTTCATCTGATACTTTAGTACCGACATGTACTTGGGTACTTAATACGATTGATATGAGAGAGCTCATTTATATTTGTTAGTCGATTTCCATTATATTAGGGAAGGCTCATATCTGACGGAACATGCGTCGCGTATTATGGGTCGCGTAACGCCAGAACAGACAAATGTATAGAAAAACACTTGACCGTTCACATTCAACAGACTAACGTATCATCGGTTGAGTGTGAACGGTCAAGTGTTTTTCTATACATTTGTCTGTTCTGGCGTTACGCGACTGAGCGACGCATGTTCCGTCAGATATGAACCTTCCATTAATGGATTGAATTAAATTTTACGCACAAACAGGGATTGAATTGTATAGATTTAAATAAAGTTTTTTTTATTACAGATTTTTTTTATTTTACTAACCTTACTATTTCTCATAACATAACATACTATCACGCCTGTATCCCCGAAGGGTTAGGCAGAGGTGTACCAATGTACACCCACAGTTCGCCGGTATGTTCAGGTCCCATGTAATAGGGGGCGAGCCTATTACCACTAACCGGGCACGACCTGCTACTGAGAATTTCCTAGAAAAACCCAATAACACCTTGGTCGACTTGGGAATCAAACCCAAGACCTCTAGCGTAGCACTCGCGCTTAGCACCACTAGGCCAACGAGGGAGTCTATTTCTCGTTATTTTAAAAAGCTATAGGTACCTACTTGCCTTTTATAGATAAGTGTAGAAGAATTCAACATGGTGTGTTGAAGTTATTTGCTTATCATATTTAAGCAGAATTAGAACCTACAAAAAGTTTAGAAGAAGTATTTTATATATTTAGCGAAAACGGTAATTATTTGTTTTGGTCAAGAACATTCACAAACGTGTAGAAAGAAATAGTTCAGTCAAAATAAACAAAAAAACCTTGAAAGTTTGCATAAATTCGCATAGAACCAGAAATTGGTGGACGTCTTAAGTACCTACACCATTACAAAAGAAATATCAAAGTCCCCAATGATCCGACTTGTTCAAAAAAAGAAATACAAGGTCAAATGTCAATAATAATTTCGCATTTTCGCAAAAATAGGGTTAGACAATACTGTAGATCATGCAAGTATCCACAAAATTGTTTCAATACTTTTTCCCTACGGATCACCATTCCGGAGATATCACGATGACAAGGATTGAAGAATATATAGGTATATAAAATAGTCATATTCTACATAATATGCACACATTTCCGCACCACCTATGAGGCAGTGTACGAGGCGCACTTTTAGGGTTCCGTACCCAAAGCGTAAAAACGGGACCCTATTATTTACGAGGAAAATGCGAAAAGGTGATATTATTGACATTGGACCTTGTGTATTTTTTTTGCACAATTTTGATCAGTGGGGCCTTATTTGTATTATATATAAGGTGCTATAAAAACATCTGCCACGGCTTTAATGGGAGGTAGTATTGTGTTTATAGATTACAATAGTAAAGATAAATTATTGATTATTTATCATATTTTTTTTCATACAAAAAAAATAACGTATAAATTTGAATTGATTTATTAGTATAAAACCATCCCGTGTCATAAGCTGTTGCCGCTCCGCACCGAATTCAAACATTTGTAGTGACGATGTGTGATATGTAGTGACGAGCTAGTCAGCTGATTACAGTTTTCATTCACAGAAAAGATGGAAAGAGATAGCAGTTGTTTTCATTGACGAAGCGTCACATTGCGCGTAATTTGTGAACCACGTTACGCAGAATAGAGTCAATGTTAATTTAACTATTTTATGTTCTCAAATTTAATTAACTGTTCCGGGGTACGAAAGTTCTTCACTATTGTAATCTATAAACACAATACTACCTCCCATTAAAGCCGTGGCAGATATTTTTATAGCACCTTATATAGTATATTAATGTAAGTATATTATATAAATACACCATATATCGTGCAACGATAGACATTCATGTGTAAATATCGATAGTTGTGGATATTAACAGAGTCATTAAATGGATTTTAGGTTTTGAGATAAGATTAAACAAAAAAAACAAATTAACTTAAAATATAACTTGATAAATTAAAGTAGCCGATACCAGCATCAAATTAATTAATTAAAAGTTACCGAAAAAGTCCATACAGCATACTTACCAATTAGAAACATAAAACTAAATAATTCCAAAAGGTCTTTGTAGAATTCTAAAAACTTTTGAACAATATTGTTTGTCAATCAGATTTTGTTATTATTATTCTAATTTTACTCATATTTAAATTATCCTGTTATCACATTTTTTGTAAATGCTGGTTAACCCGTAATTCGCAACAGTGTAAGTACAAGTCGTATTATCCTATATTTACTTATGATGTCATGAACATACAGGAGCTGTTGGTAAACTATTTTTTATAAATAAATGAATCAATTCAAGGAACACAAACTTAATTTTTTTTAAACAAAATTCTTGCGACAACAAAAAGTATCGAAAAATTAAACGTAACTGCCTCGCACTAACTCGTCGCATGGAATTTATGAGAGAGGGGAACAGAAGGTTCACCTTACTAAATCATGATAAAAATACGTTAATTCCTATAAACATACCCTTTGGGTACGGAACCCTAAAAATTATAACACTCAATCTCTTAATTTGCGCGTAAATGCAGTATTAGAGGTATTCCACAGTTGTTCACTTTCAACGGACTAAAAGTGAACGCTAGTAAAACCAATTTGATGCTATTTCGTACCACTTCCAAAAATAAAAGTCACCTAAATTGTGCTTTAGATCCATGTCAGTATGGCAGAGGTAGTAAAATTTTTGGGAGTTAACGTTGACTTTTATTTGAATTGGATACCAGAACTTGAGAGCTTAGAAAATGCCATCAGCTCAGCATGCTATGTACTGAGGAGCCTACGAAATGATGTTGACATTACGCAGTTAAAAAAAGTCTATTACGCGTTAATCGAGTCAAGGTTACGAATTTACGATACAGCATCTTATGCTGGGGAGGCAGCTACGAATACAATTAGAAAGCATTCGTGTTACAAAAAAGGGCCATTCGCACCATAGTTTGCATTCGTCAGCAGGAATCTTGTAGGGGACACTTTGTAAATCTGAACATTCTCACTGTACCTTTCCTATATGTATTGGTGCTCCTAACACATTTTTCTAAATATATACATCAGTATGAGACTGAAGAGGAAGAAGAAGAAAGCTTAGAAAGAGTACGAGAAGAAAAGATTTTAAAACCATAAATATTCCTAAACTTAATGTAGTCAAACACGGTACCCACACTACCCACCACATGTCAGTGAAAATCTTCAATAAACTTCCCGATGATATAAAATTATCACTTTACAAAAGAGACTTCAAAACTAAATTAAAGCGTTACTTACTAAAAGGCTGCTATTATTCTGTTAATGACATTTAAATTTTAAATATACATCTTATCTTATCTTATATATAAATTTCTCGTGTCACAATGTTAGTTACCATACTTCTCCGAAACGGCTTGACCGATTTTTATGAAATTTTATATGCATATTCAGTAGGTCTGAGAATCGGCTACTATCTATTTTTCATACCCCTAAGTGGTAGTAGGCAGGTGCTAGGTAGAAAAAATTGCATTGCAACGCATGCCGGGTACAGCTAGTCTTCTTATATATAAAATTCTCGTGTCACAATGTTAGTTACCATACTCCTCCGAAATGGCTTGACCGATTTTTATGAAATTTTATATGCATATTCAGTAGGTCTGAGAATCGGCTACTATCTATGTTACTATTAGTCTAAATGTATATTTTTTTGTTTACATTCATGACATGACGCTTGGACATTAACGCACAAGGTATACGACTGCCAAGATAAATCTCAAGATGAATCGCCCTTCCAGTTTTGCGAACAAAATTAACAAGCAAGCTAAACAAATAGCATACAATGTATATTCCTTTTTTAAAGCCAGAAAACAAGATCATAATTCTACAGAGTATCTTGAAGACGTAAACCTAAACAAACTTGTTGCTAAAGCTACAGGACTTTCGGTGACTACCATATGTAAAATAATAAAAGAAGGAAATGAACTGAAAGATGAACAAAATAATGTAAATTTTAAATCACCAAAAAAAATTAAACAAATCCGAAAGAAAAAAAATTAAGTTGACAGTTTTACAGAGGGCGTTGTTAGAAGAAAAATAACTCAATTTTATACGGTTTTTAAGAAGGTTCCTACATTAAAAATTTTGAATGCGAAACTCAGAGAAGAAGGAATTTTAAATTGTGGCCGAGAATATTTTTGAGAACATTGATTCATAAACTTACCTAAATAAATTACGATTAACCTATAATACAATTTAACAATTTTTTAGAGTCGGTGCCAAACTAAGTAATGAAACGACTGGTAATTCCTGAGTATATTGATGTGTATTGTGTTTGTAAAAATATATTATTAACTAGCTGTGCCAGTGCCAGCGACTTTGTTCGCGTGGATGACGAAACTTATCAATGAGCTTTTTTTTAAATAATCCTTACAGCATGATTCAGTATTCACGCGCGATGGCATATGCTGTTGTGGGATATTTTTTAAATAATTTTATGTAGAACATTTCCGTCATACATGATTTCTATGTAGCTTTAACCATTAAGGCTGCACACGCGACGGAAGCTTAAAAAATGTAGTAACTTCTCCCGTTTTCTCAACATTTCCCTTCACTGCTCTGCTCCTATTGATTGTAGCGTATACTATAACCTGCCCAGGAGTATGAAGAATATTTGTACCAAGTTTCGTTAAAATCTGTCGAGTAGTTTTTGTTTCTATAAGGAACATACAGACAGACAGACAAAAAATTTACTGATTGCATTTTTGGCATCAGTATCGATCACTAATCACCCCCTGATAGTTATTTTGAATATATATATTATGTACAGAATTGACCTCTTTACAGATTTATTATAAGTATAGATATTGTTAAATGTAAACGTTAGTATCTTTTTTTCTTTGTGTCTTAATATTAGGTAATCTGTCATAAAGTATTTTTGTTGTTTTCCGATTAGAATTAATATTTAGAGGCTGTAAGATTGTATCTGGGGGCACGGCAGTGCCCCAGCCAAGTCTCGAGCAAAACGGGCACGGCCGTACCATCCTTTTCTCGAAGCGTTTCGCGGCTATTTCACCCCCCCTGTATCATCGATACGGATAAAGCTAGGGGTTTAGGTTTTCGATGACCTAGAGTAAGTATTAAAACAAGCTCAGCCTCAAAATTACATGACATTTGAACCAATAGTTTACGAGTTATGAGCGATCAAAGTTACACAATTTTGTCACTCACTGACTCACTCACTGACCGATCATCCAAAATCTAAGGTACTTCTAGCAAACTTAGAAAATTCAAATTTGGCACCAAGATAGGTTTTTAGCTACATGTAAAGGGAAAATTATAAAAACGGTAATAAATTATATACCTTAGTAAATAATATGAAAAAAAATTATATTTGCGGTTTTACAAGAATATGATATATGAATTTTGACTGCATTGTTAACTTTGTTCTTTGTTTATGTACAAAAAGCAAATATTTTTATAGCAATTTTGTTTATTTATAAAAAGAAAAGAAAGAAACCTACAAAAAATAAATGAGATCCCACCAAAAACATTCAATGTAAAAAAAAAGCCAAGTCTCTCTATGCAATTCTTCCATCGTAAAAAGTTTTGAGATCGCATAGGAGCCAAGTCCTGTTCAACTTAATTTGTAATAATAAATCAATATTTTGTGACTATATCAATAGTTTTGTTTACATTACAATAATAGTGACTTGGCCATGAGCACAATAAGATACAAATATAAAACGGCATATTTGGAGGAGTTGAAAGTAAATAATTAATAATATCAGGACACCTTAACCGACAGTCGGTATCATCCAAGATCAGTGAACTGCACATGTACTATGGCGCATGTTTAGTCCATAGTGATCTCAAATTGCAATCAGTTACAAAATCATGTCCATAATATATATAATATATAAATTCAACGGTATTTGCACGTAATTACAAGGAGCAAACGACCTTTAACTTGTGCTCATGGCCAAGTCACTGTTATTGTAATGTAAACAAAACTATTGATATAGTCACAAAATATTGATTTATTATTACAAATTAAGTTGAACAGGACTTGGCTCCTATGCGATCTCAAAACTTTTTACGATGGAAGAATTGCGTAGAGAGACTTGGCTTTTTTTTACATTGAATGTTTTTGGTGGGATGTTTTATTTTTTCTGCTCTTAGTCTGTATCTGTAGGTATAGGTATAGTGATTTATGTTTTGTATATTGCTTGGCATCGACTCCAAAAAATTGTTAAATTGTATTATAGTAGGTTAATCGTAGTTTAGGTTAGGTTTATTAATATAGGTAGGTTATAGTAGGTACCTACTATTTTTAACTTTTTAGTGCTTTTATCGATTTTTGAAGTCGGTTTTGTTTTGCAAAAAAATAAATATTTGTTTATTTTTAGTGAGATGTTTCTAATCTTAGATAATATGGGTAGGCCTTCAACTGACACTCTTTCATCATCCTCATAATAATTTCCATCAAACGAAATCTAGTGCCACGCATCTCACATCCAACGAAATCCCGATATATTCACGAGGTCATCTTGGCTTCATCATCAGATCTGATAGTAGAATGGTTCTTATTGAACGCAAATTTATTTATTTATTTATTTATTTATTTATTACATTTGGGAAAACAAACAGTAGTACATTAAGCATAAACAATTTTGTCTTAAACTAAAACTTAACGAATATACTACCCACAACATTTTCCACGGATTACTATATTGCATAATAAAAAACAAGCTATTAGCAGACGTTAACTCTAACTGTGTCAGAGCTAACTAAATGAAAAGGAATTGAAAAATATATATAGCTATATATGTCTATATATAACTAAAATAGAAATAAACGGTAAACAATATTCTATAAAAGATGTAACAAAAGAATAATAACAATTATTGAGTGATATGTCATACAAGTTCCTAGCCTATAAACAGTTACACCTACATTGAGTAAAAGTTATGGGGCCAACTGCTGATGTTTTAGAATTTTAATTATACAATTTTTAAATTTATATTTGTTCAGGAACAATATGTCTACTTCACCAAAACGTGTATTGTATATGTCGACTAAGCGATATAGCGGTGAGCGCACACCAGCATTGGATCTACAAAAGCTAGTAGTGAACAGTCGCCTGGAGCGGACCTCCCGTCCGTGCACTGTTCGAGGAACCAGGTAACACAAACCAGACACCAAGTCAGGGCAATCAAACTTGTTTCGGCATACACTGAATAACGTCATTGTATCAAGGAGGACGCGTCTTGACTGTAAGTTAAGGAGGTCGTATTCTTTGAGAAGCGATTGGTATGACGTTTTTTTTCGAAAACATCTAAACTGCATAGCACGAAGGAACTTACGTTGGACTAATTCTATAATTTCAATATATTTTGCATAGTAAGGATTCCAGATCGGTACTGCGTACTCCAATTGCGGCCTAATTATAGACATATACAGGTGCAAGAAGGTGGAGGGATGATGGAAATCTCTTGAAGCTCTCATTACAAAACCAAACATCTGATATGCCTTATTGACAATGTTTTCTACATGAATATCAAGATGAAGTTTCGAGTCCAGCTGCACACCAAGATAACGAAGATTGCTAACCTTATTGATAACACTATTAGCAAGTCGATAATTATACTGTATGATATTTTTCTTTTTAGTGAACGTTATACTAAGGCACTTAGGCAAGCTAAGGTGCAGTTTATTATAAGAGCAATAGTCTGAAAAACGATCAAGATCGCATTGGAGTTGAACACAGTCTTGTACATTTGAAATTTGTTTAAAATTTTTTAAATCGTCGGCGTATAAGAGAAATTTTGAATTTTGAAAGCAATATTTTATGTCATTTATAAACAGTATAAATAATAAAGGTCCTAGAATTGATCCTTGAGGGACTCCTGATGTAACCTGGATACAGCTAGACTTGTTGTAGAAAATACCAAAATCGCTGTACGTTTTCCTATAAAATTTAAAGAGTTCCCTCGATTTCGCCAAGATTCCATCATCAGATCCCGACTTGGTGACCAGACTATGGGACCATTTGGAAAGTATACCCTTTCCAACAAAGAAAAAATATTTCAAATCGGTTGGAAAGCAACGGAGTTAAACATAAAAAAAAACATGCAAACATCCGAATTGAGAACCTCCTCCTTTTTTTAAAGTCGGTTAAAAACTGCATTAGGTTGCGCGAGACAGTCTGCGAATAAAATATAATCTCTGCGTCTCTGCTCTTATTATTGGAACCATCTAGGTATATATATACCTACAGGTATTTAACAGAATTTACGCAAGTTAAGAAAATTGTACCTATGTTCAGAATAGGCTTCTTAATCGAATTCTGAAATAAAAAATACAATATGTTATTTTTTCAGGAAAACTTCCTTCAAATGTCTTGAATTAGAACCATCACCTCATCTATATACTTATAATAAATCTGTAGAAGTGACTGTAAAAATTCTGTACATTAAAAATTAAAAAAAAAAATGGCGGTGGTTGTTACTAGACCGACAACGAACCCATAGGCCATAAGTGTGAAAAAAAATATTTTTGTCTGTCTGTCTATTTGTTCAGGTATCACGCAAAAACTACCGGTTCGATTACGATGAAACTTGGTATAATTATTCTTTATTAGTATAAACAATAAACAATAAAAAATAGTAAAGTATAAACAATAAAAAACAAACTTAATTTTGCGGTTAAAAACTCATTGATAAGTTTCGTCATTCACGCGAACGAAGTAGCAGGCACAGCTAGTAACAAACAAATAAATTTAATCTTTAGTTTAAAGTAAGTAATTTAAACCTTATGCCAAAGACATAAATCCAATTTGTATTTCGTTCTTACGTCGCTAGCTTTTCTTACACACACATAAACAATAAATAATAAAACATTTTAAATATATTTAAGTTATAACGCAAATAAATTTTTCGCGCGCAAAATTTGAATATTTATTCAAAGAAATTTCGAACTTACTGCAACGACATAAAGCTTACCTATCTAAATGAAGTTCCCAAGTAATTTCTTGTTATCGGCATTTTACATTGTTGTGTCAAAAGATGCGTAAACCCTAAAAAATATTGTACGTCATTTGCTAATGTAAACATAATGCAAAAGAGTGAGACGCAATCATTTCCCGGTCCACCCTCTGACCTGTGAGCGCCGCACGCTCCGCGGTCGCTCGCGCTGCTGCAGCGCTGCAGCGCCAAGAGCGGCAACCGCCCGCCTAACATCAAAGACGATTAGTCATCCGCCGGCAGCGTGCTATGAATGTCTCGTTAGTTATTTATGTTGTGACTTTGTGACCTTGACGTGAAGTAGTGCACCCTGATGGATAGGTCGCTGGGGACAAGTGGGGGTATGCAGTGGTATTCTTGATCGGGCGACTTGACGCCAAAGGATTTTTGGGATCCCTTTTTTTCGCCTATTTTTTTTTGTCCTATTTTAATTTGGCATAACGAGTTAGGCATATTGGTATTTGGCATAACAATATTTTGACATAATTGTTGTTTGGTATCCTATTTCATTAAGCATATGTATAGTTTAGGCTATTGTTTTTTGCCCTAATTTCGATTTGCATAAAGTTGTTAGACATATTGTTTATTCGTCTAATAGTTACATATGATGTAACTATTAGACGTATGGTATAATGAATACATACTTTAGTTAATCACACGTATTTATTCCTGATTTATAAGCAAAATATAATATAATAAGTATTTTTTAGTTTAATGTTATTTTACTATAATTTTAACAATAAAGTAACGTAGTGGCACCAGTGATCGACACTTTAAGGAGATAGTGGGTTTCTTTATTAAATTAAAGGTCAATTAGTAACCTTTAAACCAAAAGTAACAATTGACTATGGTAAGGTATATTCTCGAGATAAGAATAGAATGTACTATTTTCATATATGGTGAGGTAATAGTTTCCAAATTTGCTATTATATGTAATGGTTTTATATCAGGATTTGATTTTGCTTCATTTTTTAATTTATTGATAGCTATTTGAGTCTATAAAACGAAAAGTAGGTATTAAGGCACCATAGTGTAACAGTAGGTTAGGGTGCGGCGAGGGTGGCCCTTGGGCCACCCCTAAGCCGCTAACATGTTTATTTTACATAGTGACACAACATGTCCAAAACTTACCTTTTCCCTGAGTGCATTTGGTTCGTGATTGTGAATCGGCACATTTTTAGATATTATTTCATGTTGTTGGTCAGCGTTGATTTTGGTAATTAATCGAGAATTACATATATATTCATCTTTTCTTCGTAACTCACACACCCAATAAAATTTGCTATTATTTTCCCTATTTTTCTCATAAGTAAATCCATTCACATTTAATTTGATTCCCCCTCTTTTGGTTATAAAAGTATGCACTATATTTTCCATTTCTAACTTAAATTCACTGTATTTGCAATATAAAATGACTATAATTAAAAAAAATAAAAAACACGCCTGCTATGACAAAAAAGTGAACTAAAAAATTAAAAACAAGTCAAATATTTGCAGTCGGGTGTAATGAATTGTTCCAAGTAACCGTCCCCCGACTGCAAATATTTGACTTGTTTTTAATTTTTTAGTTCACTTTTTTGTCATGGCAGGCGTGTTTTTTATTTTTTTTAATTATTAGTTTTTTATTTCATACCTTTTAGTGACATAATGACCAATATTGCGCAAAAAAAAAAAACATTCGGAACCCTTTGCAGGCGATTGCGACTCACACTTGACCATTTTTTATTGTCCACATAGCCTATGTCACTCGGGATAACTCAAAACTTCTAATGATACCACAAACATTGAAATCGGTCAAGCCTTTTAGATGTTATGGTGGAATAAAGAAACTCACAAACATACATACATACATACATACATGAACCCTGAAAACATAACACTCCTTTTTGGGCAGTCGTGTAAAAACAACTTAGCTATCAAACACTTTGTGACACAATAGTCAGATTCCAGAGACCTCAGATTAGAAATACCTATAAATAATAAATACATTCTACCCACCATATTAAGCGCCTACATATTTTTAGAGTAATATGTAAAATTGTGTATGATGAAGTTTTTAGCACATAAGGAGTTAGGTATTTGTATGGTGTATAATTAGTTTGCTTATTAAAGTTATGCTTAAATATCATTATGCGTAAGGATATTTAGGCTTTAGAATATTATGCTTAACAATTATTATGCTTAAAGTAAGTATGCCTTAAAAATTATGCCTATAAAGTTATGCCAAAGTGATATTGTGCGTAACTATTATTAGGATAAATCAAATTATGCCATGTTAAATTATGACATAAAATTTTATGCTTAAAAATAGGGAACCAGGATTTTTATTTGTGTGTGTGTCTAATAAAGTCGCTGGTGTAGGTACACTAATTAGGCAACAAGTGTCCGTGACCTCAAAAGTAAAATAGAACTCGCTTTTGCGACAATTAACAGTGATACTCAAGTAACAAACTAAAAAAATACCTTGATAAAGTGGATTATACCTAGTGTATCGAAAAAGGCGGCGGACTTTTGAGCCATTGTTGTGAAGGTGACGAATAAACAAAGAAAGTTAGTGTTTCTACATAATGTTCAGTTTTGTAAGTACAACTTTGTTCTAATTCCTTCTATGCCGCCTTTAATTACCTACGAGTGTAATACGGCGACTCGGGCGCCAACCACTCCACGTTACGTTATTGACAATAGGTACCTACATCTCAAACGGTTGAAAGTCGCACAGTGCACACCGATTAAAGTAACATACCGTTATTATGTCCTATTTATTAAGTTTGATTTTTGATTAAACCCAATTACTGTGAAATGAACAAAACGCCAAACATGCCAGTCCGAACAGCCGCGTGATAGAAATACAGAATCTTAATTAGTTACCTATTTTACTAGTTGGAAAACTATCTACCTATTTTATTATATATATCAATAACTTATACCAAGATAATATCCAGCTAAGTGTGAACAGTAGTTATTAGAAATAATTTTCGATCATTGAACTAGTGCCCAGCTAAACAGCTGACGATTGACGAACAATGGAGTTTGCGTGCAAATGCCAAATACCTACCTACGCACACACGCAGAGCACAGTGCGCGTACTGTGCTCTGCATGTGTGCGTATGTAATACGACCATGGATACGTTTAACGTGAACTTAGGGTACTTATTACTTGAAAAATGACTGGGTTTGGTTTGACTAAATTAAATTATAGACCTTATTTTGATATTATAATTTAATAAATTAATTATGGTGTGTGAGGGCTAGAATTAAATGTTTAACACCTTGTATACAGGTTTAAGAATAAAATCAGGTACGTCAGACAACTATTTAATGTAATAACAAAGCCCGCCCGATCGGCAGACTTATTCAAAAATTGTTAAACGAAACTGTTCAACATAAGGTTCAATGAAACAAACACGACCGATACAGCCCGGGGTAGTCTATCACTCGCCGAAAATCTTAACACCGCCATTCAGAAATCGCCTCTCAACTAACAACGCCATCTGTTGAACACGGTGGTTAAACAGCGGCCGCCTTTGTTCACGCATGTACTACACACAAAGTACTGATGTGATATAAAGAGAAATTAGAATGTATTAAAACATCGTTTCGATGCTAGTAGTTTAGATAATATGATTAACCAGAACCTTGTCAAATCGATATTTGGGTTGCGTTATTAGTTGATGTTAATATTGCCCTTGCGGATTAAAAAAACTATTCAATTTGGATTAGGCAACTGCCTGATACAGAAACCAATATTTGGTTAGGAGCACCATTTATAACTCAAGAATTGTCCGAATAACATAAAAAGGCAATAATTCATTATTTATGAGCGTTGTTTGCATGCCTGTTACTTAGTCAAAACTTATGAAGCCTATATTCTTAAGAATTACCTATACTAGTCTGCGTTGCCACCAGCTAGCATCTTACTCGTCTGCAGGCTGCAATTAATTCATTCCATATTAAATGTTATTGTTTATGACAACCATTCTTGCAAACAAACCACAGTGACCTCAGCAAGTCGGATTTGGGACAATTCCATCATTGACTATACAGATATTATACATAAATGCGAAAATAACTGTGTATGTCTGTTACGCTATATCTTATAAACAAAAGTATTATTGTAGGTACCTTACTATACCGATTTGCACTTTAGCTTTGAAATGACCTTAATTTTTTTTTCTATATTTGGATCCATATATTAGTAGGTTGGTACCCATATTAATCTCACTTTCCAAGACATTAGCACAACTAGATGAAATTTAAATAAAATCCAATACTCATTACTCAGTATTTATTGCTTCCAGAATGTACATTTTAACAGTTGGTAGGTTAGATATGGAAACAATTATGGACCCTGTTGGACACAGCATATTTGTAGGAGAGAGGAAGAGCGCTTTCTTATATTTTACCTTATACTTAATTTTGTAATATTGTTGTTAATTATACTTATATAATAATTTGGCTTATTTATTTAGACACTTATTTTATCACATTATATGATAACTAATATTAAATTACACCTATTAAATTATATTACAATTATTAAATTACCGAATAAATTATATTATATTACATAAGTATTATAAATTTTAAGAATAATCATATAAATATTCATTTATGCTGTAGAAACGTTTATCTATTAGAAAAATGTTTAACTTTTAAACGAAAATATAAACTTACTTTCGTTTTTAATTTATTCTGGTACCTAGTCTATTGTATATGTTCACGGACATGACAAGGGGTCCAGAAGAATGCATTTTGATCCGGGATGTAGGTAAGTTCAGCCTATTTCTATGTCTTAATGTATATTTATTCTGAATGGTCTCTCTAGTGTTATAATATTCCGGGTATTTACGCACAAATTTACATATTTCTAGAATGTAGATGCTTCATGTTCATGCATGCAGATGGGAAGGGTTAGTATTTTAAGGTTTTGGAAGTACGGCCTACAAGAATCCGTTTCTTTTATATTAACTAAATTTCTAATAAGTTTTTTTTGTAACGTGAAGACAGTGGGTGCGTCGGTAAAATTCCCCATAGAATTATTCCATAAGTGAGCCAAGAATAAGCGTAGGCGTAATAGCTCATGAGCGCCGTTGAAATATCAGTGGTCTTTTTGACCTCGCGTAGGGCGTAGGAAAATTTAGATATTTTTACTCGCACTTTCTTTACATGTGATTTCCAGTTGATATGGGTGTCTATTGTTATCCCCAGTAGGGTGAATTCGTTTACGACTTCTAACTGTTGTTCTTCAAAGGTGAAATTTATATTTATAGGAGATTTTTGGTACGGAAAAAAGGATATTAATTTTGTTTTCGAAAAATTTACGTCTAGATTGTTTTCTTTCATACAGTTCTTTCTTTCAACTGTTGCGGAGATAGTAGAATTTAGTTTTTCATTTAAGTTTACGTTTGTTTGACAAGATATTAACTTTAACCTTTGCGGATATGTCATCCGCAAAGAGCACACTAGGTCCCGCGATGTTTTTAGGTAAATCATTTATACCTATAGATTAAGAATAGTAGGCAACCTATCACGCTACCTTGGGGAATTGAGGCTTTTATATCTTTTTTGCTGGAGCGGACGTTTTCTATTTCATTTTTGTCTTGGTTAAAGAATTATATTTCTACAAACTGTTGTGTACCTGTTAGATACGATGTTAACCATTTATGAGCTAGTCCACGTATACCTATTCCGTAAAGTTTATCTAAAAGTATCTTGAATTGCACTTTGTCATTTAATAAGCTTTTGTCATATCAAGTAGTACGTCTATTGCATACTGCTTGTTGTTAATTATATTTAGGGCTTCCTGGATATATTTATAAACTGCCAATGTTGTTGATTTATTTTTGCGAAATCCATTTTGGTGTTCATTGAATATTTTGTATTTTTCGTAAAAGGAATATATACGAGTGGTCATCGCCTTTTCAAAGATTTGAGGCTGTACTAGAAGGGCAATAGATCGGTAATTATTCGGATCTGTTTTCAGGTTTTTTTTTGTGGATAGGTTTTATTAGTGCTTGTTTTAGTAAGTTTGGTACGACACCTTCGTTAAATGATTGGTTTATTAGTATATAATATGGTATTGTTAACTCATCTGCACAGAATTTAAATAAGGTAGGCGGGAGCTCATCTATCTATTCCGTAACTCTATTTATTTTTTTTATTATTAGGTTGATTTCGTGAGGGCTAACCGGGCTGAGAAATATAGTGTTCTCCGTGCATGGGGGCACACTACAGTTTCTGGCTTCTTTACCTGTCATATTTTCTCCAATATTAGCAAAAAAGTTATTAAAGAAATTTGCGATCTGTGTCGGATTAGTTATTATTTGATTTTGAATTTGTAATTTTATATTATGTTTATCTTTTTTTTATTTTTTTATTCGTTCGTTCAATTACGATACTCCAGATTGTTTTTATTTTGTTGTTTATTTTTTTAGCTGTTACAACCGCGGCTTTTAATTTTTTTTCGTATCGTTTGTAATATTGTGTGATTATTTGGTTATTAGATTTTAATGCAAGTATTTTTAACAATCTTTTTTGTTTGCAGGACCTGATACCCACCGTTAACCAATATTTTTTGTATTGGGTTTTCAGTTTTATTTTTTGTACCGATATACAATCATTTAGATTTTTTATGAGTAGATCATGTAGTTTTCATTTATATTTTTACTAGCTGTACCCGGCATGCGTTGCAATGCAATTTTTTCTACCTAGCCTGCCTACTACCTAGTCTACCTACCTACCTGCCTACTACCTACCTACTACCACTTAGGGGTATGAAAAATAGATAGTAGCCGATTCTCAGACCTACTGAATATGCATATAAAATTTCATAAAAATCGGTCAAGCCGTTTCGGAGGAGTACGGTAGGTAACTAACATTGTGATGTGACACGAGAATTTTATGTATAAGATTTGTTGATAAAATTTCATTCCAGTTTTGACCGCACAGTTTTGTTTTAAAAAGTTCCATATTAGTTTGGTTGTATAACGTTTTTTTAATGTACCAGGTTGTATGTTTGATTGGTTGGGGAAGTTCTAGATGGATAATTGTCGCACAATGATCAGAGAACCCCAATTCCTCTTCCGTTGTAAATGATTTATAATCATGAAAATTTGTGAATAACAAAGCTAAGCACGAAGAAGCAGTGGATGTTATGCGCGTAGGGGAATTTATGTATTGTTTATACTTGTACTCTAACATGAAATCTAAAAATTGATTGGTTTTTAAGTTATTGTCTAAAACATTAATATTGAAGTCACCTCCTATAATGATGTTTGCTTTTGGTTGTTTCCTATTTATATAATCTATTTTTTTTTTAAGTTAGTACCCGCCAAGTCGAGCGCGAAGCAAACACTGCCGTACCATCCTTTACTGGAACCATTTCGCCGCATTTTCAGGCCTCTATTTGAGAACCTCTGGATAAGACCAGAACGCAGAAATTTTCGTCATCCAGTAAGCTGTAATCATATACTTAAAATCCAAAATTTCAAGTCTGTAGGTCATTTAGTTCCGAAGTTAAAAGTATAAAGTTTTTATAGTTTTCCCTTTATGTGGTCATTAAACCCTAACTCTGTACCAAATTTCAGCTCTCTGAGTTTATGGGAAGTACTAGTTCTATTTTGATGATCATGAGTGAGTGTCTGTCGTAAATGCGAAACTTTGCTTTCGCTTAACTTCGGAACTAAATGACCTACAGACTTGAAATTTTGGATTTTAAGTATATGATTACAGCTTACTGGATGACGAAAATTTCTGCGTTCTGGTCTTATCCAGAGGTTCTCAAATAGAGGCCTGAAAATGCGGCGAAATGGTTCCAGTAAAGGATGGTACGGCAGTGTTTGCTTCGCGCTCGACTTGGCGGGTAGGTACTAACTTAATATAAAAACTAGGATAATCGAAGATCTGGAGTACCTGGTGACCCTGATTAAAAAACAAACATTTTTAGAAGTTTTTGCTTATTTTTTTACATGACCTCATGGCTTTTGAGTAGAGCAACAATTTCTTTCCCGAAAAAAATCTCATCCGAGCTACCATTTTGGAAATATAAATTGTTTTATATAAAATAAAAAACCGGTAGAAGGCTCATATCTCGGAAACGGTGCGTCGTAGGGCCATGCTTCTCAGTCCCTAAATGGTTGCTACAGACAAGGTCAACCCGATACTGCAAAAAAATCGGAAAGATTCCGAAAAAAAAAACATCGAAATTTGACTAAGTCCTTGCTCAATAGCGCGGTAAACACAAACTAATCATTGTTTATGCATAGGTCGAGTTGTGTGAAAAATGCACGACAAAAATATAAACAATCAAAAATATTCTTATGTCGTACAAAGCAAAAAAATTTAATTAAAAAAGATTAGTTACTAAAACTCAAAAAAGGGTGTCTCGCCTAAGATTCGAACTTGCAGCAAGAATATTAATTCCCAATCATACTACCACTAAGCTGTTTACTACTACGGCTATTATTTCAAAAAGTTCATCATATGGCTACCTTGTACTGTCATGGTTACCCCTTGTTTATACGTCAATAATGCCAATTAACGTGTGCAGATGTTTAAAATGATTTTGGTGAGTAAGTCTTCAAGTAATTACTTGAGTCTTCAAGTTATTCTTTAAGTAATTACTCTAAGGAGTAAGTAGACAAAGAGACAACTAGTACATGAAACGAGCGCGCTTTGACACTCACACACTGTCAACTTACACACACATTCACAAACCTTGCGAGTTGCGATAGAGCGACAGCACTACTTTCTTCAAAAACCGAATTTTCAAAAGTCTCTCCGCCCGCCTTTCCTCTTAGGTAATACGCATATAAATAAAATTAAAGGAAAACTCTGGATAAGACTAGACTGACTTTTATACTTATACTTACAAGTTTACAAGAAGAAATAATCGAACGATTAACTTTATTCTACTCGAACATTACACAAATTAAATAAACAAATTGCTGAACTTAAATAAACTGACAGCCCTGTTGGTCTAGTGGTTAGTGACCCTGACTGCTATACCGGAAGTCGTGGGTTCGATTCCCACCCAGGACAAATGTTTGTGTGATGAGCACGATCATTTGTTCTGTGTCTGGGTGTAATCTTCTTATACATAATCTTCTTATATATAAAATTCTCGTGTCACAATGTTAGTTACCATACTCCTCCTAAACGGCTTGACCGATTTTTATGAAATTTTATATGCATATTCAGTAGGTCTGAGAATCGGCTACTATCTAATTTTCATACCCCTAAATGGTAGTAGGCAGGTGCTAGGTAGAAAAAATTGCATTGCAACGCATGCCGGGTACCTACAGCTAGTTTATCTATAATATGTATGTATTTAGAAATATATAAGTATGATTATCAGTTATCTGGTTACCATAACACAAGCTCTGCTTAGCTTGGGATCAGATAACCGTGTGTGAATTGTCCCGGAATATTATTATTATTATTAAATTACACTAAAATATCAATTTCGCTCAAAATTTGGTCAAAATATAATGCATTGGACTAAGAGTGGCGGTAATACCCGCACACGTCACTAGATTAGCAATGATTAGAAGTCCGTTTGTACTGGAAATAATTTTTAATACTGTTTGTTTCGCGACAGATTGGTCATGGAGCACCTGGTTTTGTACCCTTGTGTACCGTTCAACGGCCAAGTCACACAACATTAACTATAATAATAAAGAAATCGCAGTAAGGAACCTTAGACTTGGTACGACTTTGTCTAGATTTCATTACTTTTTAGAGATAAACAAGCAGCTCCATCGAGACTTGGCTAGTTTTTTACAGAATGTTTTTGGTGGGATATATAGATTTTTCTGTATTGTATTGGTAATGAAACAAAGGTGCAATTGGTGCAATTTATCACAAAAATATTAAAAGTGAACTAAAAAATTAAAAACAAGTCAAATATTTGCAGTCAGGGGCCCTGTAATGAATTGTACCATTAACCGTCCTCCGACTGCAAATATTTACACTTTTAATATTTTTTTGACATGGCAGGCGTGTTTTTTATTTTTTTATTATATTTTTTATTTAATACCTTTTAGTGATAAATAATATTTTATAGAGCGCTCAAGGTGCCACAAAATATAAGTTACTTTTCTTTTTAAGAAGTCAGTGTCGCGCAAATAGTATTGCAAAACTAGTTTTCTAAAATTCTAAAAAATTAAAACCTTAGTTCCATACCATTTTGTATACTGAACTTTGTTTACTTACCAAATTTCGGCTTTCTAGCACTTCAGGAAGTACCCTAACATTTTGAAGTCTCATACAAACTTCCACCCCCCATTTTAGGGGATGTGGTGCAAAAGTTATAAGTTTATGAACTTTTTTGTTGGTTGTATACTATACTTAGATTACATACCAAATTTCAGCTTTCTAGCATTTCAGGAAGTAGCCAAACATTTTGATGATCATCAGTGTGTCAGTGACTGTGTCAGTGACGAAATCGGTGTATTTTAGATATCAATAAAATCTAAAGTATTACAGCTATTCAATTGAGACTTTCTATGTACCCTTAGTCTATTATTGATATCATATCCTGAGAATATGAACTATCTGGTACATCGGAAACCAACTCTATGAAGGTTTACAAAACCGACGAAACACACACGAGAAAAGGTAGGTAGTGCCCTTGCGCTTCGCTTGGCTCGTCTTGGCGGGGGCACTACCGTGCCCCCAGATAATACCCGACGACCTCCGTGGTCACAGGTTTCAAGGTGTCGCTAGCTCTGAGGTCCCGGGCTCGATCCCCGGGCGGGTCAATATAGAAACAAATTTTTTCTAAAGCCTCGTGTGTTTGTGGTACCTTTGTTGTTTCTGAATTCCATAACACAAGTGCTTTAGCTACTGACTTTGGGTTCAGAGCAAAGTATGTGATGTTGTCCGCATTTATTATTTATTTATCAGTAAAAACTTTCTTTAAGTCGTTTTTATAGGCGTGATACGTGTATATGAAGGATAACAGAAATATTTAATAACCCCTTTATTTGGGTTTATAGCTATTGAGCTATAAACCCAATACTCCTCAATCAGACGAGTGATATATTCATCACTCAATAACATTTACTTGTACTGCACTTATGACAGCTGTAAGCCGTGAAAGGCCCTTTATTTATTGAACCGTCTGCGAGGGATCGGAGATGGCGCCAAAGCTTAAAACTTTTTGCGAGCCACATAAGGGAAACCTGGCGTGAAGGTTATAAATAAAATAAAACGTTCTCGCATACCGATCATACCAAAAACTTGTAGTACGTACATACAAGTTCCTTATTGCCAAACTACTTAAACTCTGTCGTATGGAGTGAATCTTCTCGACTCATGACTAACACGATTTCCTTTTCGTTATTACGTTTGAGATTGTGTTTGTTATTCTGGTCTTGTTTTATAGTAGCTTTATGAATAAGTTTAAGTGCTGCATTCTTGTTGATCATGCAGATTATACAAATGTACGAGCGATACATTTTAACTGGTTTATATTTTTGTTAGAGGAAAGTGGATTGATTGAACAGTAAAGTTTCATCTCTGTTTTATATGGCATGTGTACAGTCAGCGACAAATTTATTTGGACCTAGGTAAAAATATACTGCCCAAAATGTATTGAAAACGAGATCTCGATTGAAATTTACTCAAAAAACGACATATTGACAAGAATGGTTTTCTTCAACTGCCTCGTTGGCCTAGTGGTGCTAAGCGCGACTGCTACGCTAGAGGTCTTGGGTTCGATTCCCAAGTCGACCAAGGTGTTATTGGGTTTTTCTATGAAATTCTCAGTAGCAGGTCGAATTTTGGATTTGTGCCCGGTTAGTGGCAATAGGCTCGCCCCCTATTACATGGGACCTAAACATACCGGCGAACTGTGGGTGTACATTGGTACATCTCTGCCTAACCCTTCGGGGATACAAGCGTGATGGTATGTTATGTTATGGTTTTCAATTGAATTGGTATGTTTTTTAATTGAATGAGTTATTTAGAAGTTGGAGAGTTTACAGAGTAGTTTCGTCCCAAAACATCTGACGCTGACTGTACGTATAAAGCATTTATTTGTAGTAGAAATCTGTAATGTTGGCAATAAATAGTACTCGCACCTATCTTGATTGGTGAAAGAAAGTTTGTTAGTTCACGCAAAAATGTTTTAATTGATTAATTAACTGGCTGACGTAGAGCTTTCATTGTTCGTGGTTTATGGCGCTGTACACCACATTATATACTACTAGTTGCTACTATATTGTATTCTCATACATTCATGGTGAATTAAAAATATAAAACATTGACATTATGATTGTCTCTGCTGACGGGATTGGATTTGACTCCAGAAAGGCCGTAAAACAAAAAAATCGGCCAAGTGCGAGTTGGATTCTTACATGAACGATCCGATATCATATTCTAAGACCCCTTAAATCTTGTTTTTTTTTTTATTTATTTGTTTTTAAAGTGGCAACAGAAAAAATTTCAATTGAGAAAGGAACCTTAAAATGAGTTGATTTCCATCAATAATACCTTTGACATAAAATCTTATGAAATGAAACTCTTAGTGATTGAATGTGTCTTTTGATTTTGAAACCATTCTTCCCACTCCTTTAGTAAGTAGTAATAATTTTGGTTAATTTCCTTACGGGTTCCAAGAAAGTCTATCGTTTTTGTAGGACATCGTCCGAGTTTTAAATTATTATATATTTATTATTATTATATTCATTTAATTGGTTATCATGATAGATCCTGGCTTACAGGATGGGATGAGGGCAATGCGTGGCGGGTTAGGCCAAAATTAAAAATAAAGAGTCTTTAGTCTTAGCCTTTTAGAATCCTTTACCTCAAGAGTACAATGATGCATGTTTTAAGGTGCACGTCATCCAAAGAAGAATCAGAATAAATCTTGTAACAAACAAAATGCTGACTAGCTGCTTTGAATGTGCGACAAATTTAATAAAATTCTCTGATAACTTTTTGAGGCACGGTTTTGAAGACATCATCAGTTTTACCTTAAACTCAACAAACAAGGAAAACTGATTAAATTAGTCACCCCGGCAACAAGTATACTACTCGTAACTATACATTATTCATAAATATTGTAGGTCCCAAAATATGTACACATTTACAGCTTAACAGTATTTATGGCTTTCGTTACAGAAGGCTTATATATAACGCATATCCGGGACATTGCATAATAGACAATGACATCTGTTGAGGTTTGACGGATAAGGGTTATCTAATCTCATGTGTTAGACAATGTCCAACTAACAACCGGACTTTTTATATGTAAAGTTTTATAGATACTGTTGAGCACCTAAAGAAAAATATTTGAATAGCGCGTTGAAGTCTTTTGTATTGCAACGTAATTTTAACTCAAATCTCTCTAAATATTTTTTGGTTTGTGATATATTGGTTTAATTGGCCTCGCTAGTATTCATACACATAATTGCGTCTTGATATTATACAATATTTTTATTAGCGAGTGACGATTCACTTTGACCCAAAAGGAAACTTCATTCTAGTCTAATAACTGCAGTGTATCGTGTTGTGGACGTGCGGACTGATGTAATGTGCGAGGGAGGGTTGGTGTTTCAGGAGCGGCGAGGGCGAGGGTGAGCGCGCGAGGTGGGCGCGCGGCTATAAGTAAGAGGTGCGCGCGCGCCGGCGAGGTTAGTCGCCGACCGGCAGCGCGTCGCCAGCGGTCCCCCGCTCCCCCCCCCCACCTGGTGCGTTCTACCCCTACCTGCTCCCGCACGCACTCGCCTTTCTCACACGATCACCGGTGATTCTCACTTGCGCAACAAGAGTCGAAACCGAAAGGTCGCCGCTATTGGCATTTAAGCGCTCTCTGACATTAGCGTTGCATTTAAATGTGCGATGCAGCTTCCTCGTTGAGCTTCACTGTCGCAACGTTGTGTCGCTTGGGAAAGGCGCGTGTGTTGACGTGAATCTCTGTTGCAGCTGCAGCCCGAGCTCCGGGCCCACCGCACTCCGCCGCAGACACCATGGCCGCCAGGATAGCGCTGTGAGTACCGCTCCACACATATTCAATTAATTATATTTATAATTATTATAAACGTGAAAATAATATTACTGCATATAAATATATTATCATTCTTTCCAAATGACTACTTTCCAACAATAAGATAATAATTGTTTAATATAAAAAACTTTAAACAAAGTGTTAACGTGAATAGTTTCAGTTTTGTCTTTGAAAAGTCGGACCTCTTGCATCTTATCATTTAGTTAGCTTACAATAGCGCAATATATAGTTATTATAAAGCGAACTCATCGATCGATATGACAAAAATTTGATCTGATTTCTCGTGTGGAAATCAGGTTTTCATTGCTCAACGGCAGCCAACTGACATCACGAATGAGGGCGCGTATTTCTCAATGAAGGCTGCGAAACATTGCTTTTAAAATATGCACGACTTTGTGCGCATATTGTCCCGCGCAGGCGCCGCGCCGCGCCCGCCACACGCTGCGGCCGGACCTTGTTATCTCAGCTCGCATTTGCATAGTATTCAATATAATGTACAACTTAATGATCCCTTTATAACATCTTATCTCTTATAGCCGCGAATATCCATCTCTTAACGTACTGTATTCAAGGAAACAAGCTATGTTTGCAAGTCAGGGAGATATGCCACTTAACCGCAAAGTCTCGTTACTTGACAGTTTCATAGTTTTCACTATCTATACATTGCATAGTAATACGCACATGTCGTGTGCCGGTAGCTTTTCCCCGCCGGAGAAACTCGTCCTCACAAAATTGTAAACTAACTATGATTAGCTGATATTTTAAAAAGTAGAAATTAACATGGCGACTTTGCAAATTTCGTAACGTAAAGCTTAATCACATTCACTCTTCATATAGCCTGCGACATTACAGTCTGGTACTCGGACGTACAAGTAATAAAATGTCTCGTCGAATTAACGGGTTACGGTGATGTAAACATCGCTAAGTGACGATAAAAGTTCTGTAACACTTTTAGATATGCAACTTGTCGTCGCTTGATTTCAGCGATAAGTGTGATCTAACAGTGTGCATTGTAAAGCTCTCTCCGTTTCGTCACGAGCGACGCGGCGCGCGGCGCGGCGCTAAGTAGACGCGCGGATGCGGCGCTCGCAGATATTATAAAACGCTGACCACATGACAAATGTCAGTCTCGGTCAGCATTCCCACACTTATTATAATGGCCGAAGTAGAAATATTGAAGTGCGTGCGATATATGAAAGCGGTGCTAACAACACCATGATGTTTCACATCGCGTGCCTCTCTTTAACTTTATTATTTCGTTCAATGTTACAAGCGATTAATGAACTTGAAATTGTTGTTTTGGTTTTAGAAATAATTTCAGATGAGTATAACGTAAATGAAGGAATACATAACCTATTCTCATTTATAGAAGTAAAATAAGCTTTAAATAAAATGTATTTGTCACAAAAAATATTTAATTGCGATCGTTTCAATGAATTAGTCTGCGGTTGGAAATGACCTCAGTTTTGAATGTCGTGTGTATAATTAAATAAGCGACTGTGTTTTATTGTTATCCTTGATCGATACCGGTAGGTTTTGGGAATACCTATGCGTCGTACCAAGATCGGAAATCGAAATACGTGCATTTAATCCTCCATGTTTTTTTTTTATATGACTTCGATAGTGAAACCAGCCTCTATCTATCTCAATTAACGTAGTTAATAAATTTGGTTGAGCGATAGTCTTCGACCTTTAATAAACTTAACGAAGTAACATTTTGTAAGTACGGTTTAATAAAACGAAAAATACAAAACAAGATTTGATCTCAGATACTCAATGCAACTGTCAAAAGAGATCGATAAGGTCTGGAAAATATTTTTGGACACGGAGGGTCGGTCGATGACCTTTTTCCGAATGCTTAAGTTCATTATTTTAATAATTATTGACTTGAATGAAAATTTAATAGGTAAAAAAAAACTTTTTAAATAAACGTTGATTTGTAGACCGAGTTTCCAATTTAAATGAAATGTAATAAATACTTCCACTCTAAATGCAGTTATTGATAAATGCTTTTAGCATAATTTCTCCGATTAAAAAAGCAAGGCCGCGTAAAAGTCATAAAATTCTTGTGTTGCGGTTTAAACGTTCTCGAAATACTTTATTGCGTGAATATTGGTCAAAATAAAATTTAATGCTGCTACGGATTACTAGGTACGGATGTTAACACTAATCTAATAAAATAAAAGTTCGAAATCTTTTTGTATCTACATGGCACTTGACCAAAGTATTTTATTACTATAACTAATCATTAAATAATTTTATTCCCGTAACATTCTACGAGACCTCTTAAGAATTAAACATTGTAAACAGTAATAGCAATTATATTTACGCAACAAAAAATTCATCTAACGTGCATTTAATGTTTATGTAATAGTGAATAACATTTAATTGTACAGCGGATAATAGGCATTGTTTGAAGGCAGGCGCTCAAACATTTAAAACTGCGTGCTTCGTGTTACGTGTGGAGTGCGACAATCGCTTTATTATATGCCGCGACTTCCTAATTAGGTAATATAAACATACCTAGATTACTTTCTCTATAAAAACTAACGTAACATATCGTATATAATGCAAAATTCGTTTAGACGTGTTCTTGGTGAATACAAATTAGGATGGGAATTTCTCCTTAGTAGCAGATTTTCGATGTGCCGGGGCATGTGTGAAAAAGAAAGTCCATAAACGTGAGTATCGGTGTTTACGTCGCGTTTCGAGTTATGTCTATTACATTTCAATAGGCAATCATTGGTTCGCGGCCGGCACGAGCTCGGCCCGCTCTACTAATGAGCTTTTTGTAAGCAGACTTCGTCCCGACCGCGATTACTTGATTGATTCTCGTTGTTTTATTTTTAGTTCTTTGGTAACATAACCTATTGTGTAACTCTGATACTAAAATCATATCCCAATCGTCAGTTTATTAGCATGTTAATTTAAAACCTAACACTGAAATAGCTTATTAATGATATATAATTTGGTTTCTATATTAGGCGCTGTGTTGATGAGATGATAGGTTTGACAAGGTTTTGTGACTGATTCATCGACGCCCAGTCGTTACCCACAGCTAACCTAGACCCGATTATGAAATAATTAGTTATTGTTACAAATCAGATGGGTAGGGACAATCTTGGATGTGCAATCAATAGGTCAGAGTTGAAGATAGTGTTTGCATAACATCAAGCTGGTTAGGTATGGCAGGTATGTGTCTGATATTAGTATGATAGATAACATACATATACAAAGGCTTAACTCTGGAAAAGGCTTTTTAAACTTATTCCAAATGAATTAATATTAAAATTAAATACCTATAAAATAATTGTTCAATTCCAATTCGTTTGTTTTAATAAAGTGTTTATTAAAATTGATAGTGACTGCATTTGACCTGACCAGGGTTCTCAATTATTATTCAGAAGCGAACATACACAGGGACACGCGACGCCGCACACATTGTAAATGAGTGTCTTAATATAGTTATGCAGTAAAACTTATGGGTTTTGTTATATCTTCTTCTAAATATATTTTTTTTTAGTTGTAGTTATTCGGTCATTAGGTAGAAGTCCCCTTTTCTACACTTTTCTCTCACGGGCTAATGTAAATACTGATTTAACAAATCCACTGGGTTCGCAGAAAATATTATTACAAAAAAGTTGTCAAATCGCTTTATTAAATTTTTTATAGATATATGATAAATTGCAGATCAAACTCATTAACTCATGCTAAACTCGTTGAGAATGTTTTGCACACATCATAGGAATTGTGATTAGTATGTCTTACGGCTAGTTGCACTAACATGACATCGGTTTCTTATCAGTTTAGTATTCTCCTACTATACTACCTACGATTGCTCACGTACTAAGCACATAAAAATGCAAGGGAGTGGCTTCAATACATTTCCAAAGGAAAATATGCCTAAACGTTCAAGTCTTATGCTGCTGATCAAAGCCTATTTAACTTACATAATGTTATGACTCGGGAAGTTTAGCATCCAAGTAATCATCACTTAACACACTTGCTTCATTTATCTTCAACTAGTTTTCAATGTTTTGAAATACTAAACGACGTTTTCTCCTATTAACTTGTGATTAATTTCGATAGTTTCTCTGGAAGATACCGATTATATTTTCATTGCTAATCATTAATATTTTATAGTTCCTGGCTCACAGAAATCGCAATGCATTTATGGTGGCATCACTAACAAAAACTATTTGACAAGCTTTTGTTAAGAGGCTTCTAAAATCTGGTTTAGTACCTTTCGTCCTTGTACCTTACGCATGCCATCATAACTACTGTCAAAATGTAGTTTGTAAACCGGCATACGAGTACCTTAGTGCCCAAGTCACTCTATTGTTTCTAAAGCTCCTTTTGTCCGAAGTGTTGCTAAACAAGTAATTTGTGTGCTGTCTGTAAGCCTACCAAGCATTTCGCCTCTGAAGTGTTGTCGCTGCGTGACAATTGTATAGGCTTTAGGCAACAGTAATTGCCAATGTAACAATTTCAAATATTTCGTTTATCTTTTCATTTCAAAATGTATTTTTACAAAATCACAATGCAACGATAACGATCGCAATTTGTATATATAGTTTGTCTTTTTAATAACTTAGAAAATAAATCCAAACGGTACTTTCATTTCAGTTGTTAACAATAGATAAATATCAGCCACATATTTGACTTAGAAAACGTTCACTTTCAGTTGCGAAGACTCAATATTTATTACACACTCCAACCGGTTTTTCTAGCAACAACATTTGACAGGCAGATGCAGGCTAATTATTAATTAATATTGAATTAAGTTGAGCTGGAGCTATTCAGTTAGCCGGCTCCCTTATTTCACCACACTCGATCTATATGCACATAGCAATCGTAAGGTGTCTGTTTATGCGCGAGGATGTCCGGGCGTCTGGGGCTAGTTTCCCCGGACGAAGGTAAGCGTAACATCCGCTCGCTCACAAGTCGTGCGACAAAAAATTACGGCCACAGCGCGTAATGACAGCTCAATCATTTAGGTAATCGCACATAATAGATCGGAACGTTGCTTTGTAAACAAAACGCAAAGTTAACGTTGTGAGACCTAGATTTTAGGCTCCGTTTGCTATGAGATACGAAATTAAATTTAAATAAAATGTACAACAGAGATCCGTTCAAGCGTAATTAAATAACGTATCAAGGCCGCTACGATTTTATTGTATCTTATTAAATATTTGTTTAACAAATAAATAAAGATTGTAATGTGAAAATTAGGCAAACTTGTTTAATATTAATGCAGGTATTTCAAAATGGTGGTGGCATGGGTCGGGCGGGCGCGGACGGCGTCGTCGGCTCCGACCTTCACTTTCGCTTTTTATGTGTGAATCTCGCTGAAGCCCATCGCACACACCTCGCCGCTTACGTAACTCGCGACAATAACGATTGTTTCACACGATGTCCTTTTGTAAAGATGGGATAGATGTATTGTTGTTCCACTGTCACTTTACTAGTTATTACCTATTATCTCGAGTCGCGTTTATTGTTCTTTCTAAAACTTTGTTTATTCTATTTCAGAAAGAAATTATAAAAAGTTTTTAATTGCTTAATTAAGTTTAAAACGAAATAACCCTGGAAAATTTCTCTGAATTAGAAGCTGCTCACTTTTTATTTACTTTAGTATAAACAGTTGACGCTTGTACACTAAAGGTATTTATTTTGTTCGTCTTGCTGAGTTCCAAACGTGACCTGAAGGCGTGGTCACATCGTCCGTACATCTTACTTGCAACAACTTTCGCCTCATCTCTTTCCTTCCATACGTGATACAAATAAAATAGATAATTGACTTTTCGAATACGCACTCAAAAGCCTTTATGTGCCTAATCATTGCCCACTGCTGGGCATAAACTTTCTCCTGAAGACTAGACTACTCAAATCTATATTTTGCCCTTTGGTCTGGCCCTTAAAAGCAACAACAAACCGTTTGAAGCTAACATAGAATTTTGTCAAAATAAATGTATAAAAACGTACTCAGTCAACCAAATATACACATTTATTGCATAAAATACCTAAAGTAGGTAGGTATTGATATCATCATCTATTGACTTTCTCTATGCCAAAACAAATACTCTCAATCTTGTTATGTAATGAGCTAAAACGACTGCTACACGAAATGAGAGGTTGATGTTTCGCTTCTACATAACTATCGCAACGAATTTATATAGCTATATCGATTTCTAACTGATAGGTAGGTATGTACATACCTAAGTGAACTTTCGTGCCCTCTCTATCTACAAATAGGTAAATAAAAAACAAAATGGTATGCATCACTTAAGTAATGCTGAAAATGTTAGCAATTCAAAAAAGGTTTTTCTGTGAAAAAAGAAAACAGAATAAAAATTTTGAAAATATAAGCCTTTGATTCCGGAAAATTAATGTATGTATGGGCTTTAGTACGTAATTTGCTATTAGATGCAAATATTCTAGAAACAAAGCATGCTTTCTCTACTCTTTTGTATAATATGAAAATTATACAAAATACTAGCTGTACCCGGCATGCGTTGCAATGCAATTTTTTCTACCTAGCACCTGCCTACTACCTACCTGCATACTTCCTACTAACTACCACTTAGGGGTATGAAAAATAGGTAGTAGCCGATTCTCAAACCTACTGAATATGCATATAAAATTTCATAAAAATCGGTCAAGCCGTTTCGAAGGAGTATGGTTACTAACATTGTGACACGAGAATTTTATATATAAGAAGATAAACGTCTAAAATAATGCTTCAAGAACGTTTATGAGTGAGGAAAATTTCATTTAGCCTTTAGGATCTTGGTGTCTAAATAGTTATTTTCCTTTTTTGGTCTAATGCCATAACTAAAGTAAATGGTCATCGCGTGGGACGTGACATTGTCAACTTGACGTCATTATACCTATATTTGTATCATCGTTATTCTGATGTAGACTTACCTGATCTAATTGTAAATGGAACAATTTGCTTTTAAGATAACTGAAATATGTTTTCAGTAAACATAATATAGGATGTCAGAAGTCACAAAAAATTATAAACATAAAAAATAATTGCTGTTCGTTAGTCTCGCTAAAACTCGAGAACGGCTGGACCGATTTGACTAATTTTGATATTGAATTATTTGTGAAAGCCCAGAGAGGGTTTAAAAGGTGAATAAATATGAAAATGTTCGGAATTATTTACATAAAAAAAACAATATATTTTAAGTTTATTTTATAAAAAAGTTTAGGCTTTTATTTATCGATTGAGGCAGAACGAAGTCTGCCGGGACAGCTAGTAACGTATAAATACCTGACAAGCAAAATCTATCACAGACAAAATTGAGTATTACAGTCAGCCTATTAACTAGATATAATATTAAACCAGTTTGCAAACAATAGGTATCTCGGTGTCCGAGTGGTCGAGTTTGATGTTTAGTACTTTCCATGTGTCGATATGTCAAGGGCAGCGGGTTTGGATCTGGTCACGACCTAGCAACCGCGAACGAGAGGACCACTAAGGATCCTCGTACAAAACCTCCATTATAATATTGTATTTTTTTATTACGATAAGAATGTTGTTTGTTTTTAATAGAATGCAGCGCCTTTCGCAAAATGCATATGTTTCAGTAACCAATTCATTAGTTACGGCCAGATATTATATTGATTTTCATCGGAATGTGTGCAAACTTGGCAACAGATGTATGTTGTAATGTTAATTGTGATAGCTGCAGGCGTACTGGATTATTTTCTGTTTGTGCAAGGAATGTTTTGTTTTAATGACGATAAATTGATATGTGTTTCATAACAAAGACTAAACGTTGTTCGTTTAGTGGCCCAAACATTCGCTATTATTTGTGGAACTATAGTTTGTTAGTTAATTGCTATGGTGGTTAGATGTTTGTGGGTATGTTTTCTTAATCATCGGTTGACACAATGTTAAGCAAGCATGTACGACGTCGCGTACCAGGAGAGGCTTCAGTAACCCGCAGTTCGATGGAGAACCGGTTCGGCAACAATATTAGTTAGCGAGCTCATTTGACGCAACACTTAATTTTAATAGTTTCAGTGCGGTGAGGCTTGAAGCGGTAAATTACTGGAGCATTTTTCTCGGCACGTGCACCTTCCCAGGCACTGTTGCAGCTAAAATGATAGAATCGATGGTGTGTCGAAACTGCACGCAGGCATCGATGCGCCGATGCCAGTAATGCGGTCAACTTGTGGCCAAAATAATGAACCAGCGTTGTAAATTGCCATTTGCATTTAGAGCTTTTTATGCGTTTACATAACCGCTTAGATGACACCTGGGGAATATGGTAAAAAGTTAAAGTGAAAACTATGACAAGCTGTATTATAGGTTGCTTTGTTGACAATCTGTGTTAAGAAACGTTCGATCATTAGCAAGTGTTAAGATATACGAAATCCTTCTGAATCCTGCTTAAATATGAAATTAATATTAAATGCACATTCGGTATCTGTGCCGGATGAAGCAAATGGGAAGCACCTAACGAGTAACGGAAATGATAAGTGTCTATATGTTGCATCATAGTATTAGGACTGATATAAATCAAATTTTAAGTCGTGAGGTTTCTGTTTTAAGTAAAACTACAATTGCTTCCTCCGACCTGACTCACGACATGTTTCCAAAAAAGTAAAGGACAAAATTCGGCTGAATCTAACGACTCGCCGCGTCCCCTTGAAACAAGCATCCATTAAAATACTAACGACATTCATTTTGTGACATTTTGATACTAAATACCGAGGTATTTATTTGGCTGGTTTAACTAGTTGCTTAATATTTTATTGATATATTCATGTTCTTAGATGATTTTTATGCTTCAAGAATGTAAATAACTGTGTGATATTCCGTAGTCATAAAATACATTAAATGCATATTACAGCTGTCAAGCGGAAGAGCCGACGAGCCAAAGCATTAGATTTTCGTCTAAAAGATTTTGGTTTGTACAAGAATTTAAATTCAATAGGTATTACCTGTAATCGCTAACAATATTTGCGCAAACACTACACATTATATCACTGGGTGTCGTTAGATTGGTTCGCTCATCATACGCGGAGAAAACGCTAAAAGCATGTCATAATAAAATGACATTGGATTAACTTCGTTGCATCAACGGCATTAAGCATAAGAGTGCGGGGTCCGGGTTCGAGTCCGCGTCGGTCACAGCGTCACCACGAACATAATCGGATATTTATGTGCGTCTTCGAATTTTGTAAGCATCACTTTCGGCTTCAAGCAGTTTCACTTTCCTGCCGCTGACCTTTCGAGGAATGCGAAGTGAGATAACGGATGAATAAAACATCATTCAGATTAGTTATAGCTACTTACCGATATCACATAAGCTTAATACATAGTCTTACGTATTAGCATACACGCACCATTGTTGATCGTCGATCGAGGCGGATGCAACATTTACACTTTCCTTGCAATCCTAGCTCTGTGTAACATTTCGGGGGATTTAACCTTTATCGTAGCACAGTATCGTTTTGCAACACGTCTTAAAGTCGGTGGGAGATTCCCAATAGTTACCAAGTATTTAGTCAATACTGCGAGTGACGAAGCGGGTCCGCTGAACGACTGGAACGCAGTTTTTTGACCTTGGCTCTTTCTATGTCCATGATCAGCGGCGAGCGTTACGAAACATATTCACGACGACGATGAAACGGCCATTGTAACGCCACTTACTATGAGTTATGAGCGCCAGACATGAATGTACGCGTTGTTCTCGACGATTATAATTTATTCTAGACACGGTTACAACAAAAATATCATTGCGGTCAGCTGTTGACCCGATGAGAAGCGGTTACGTTAATTTTCCATAGCTTACTTGTATACAGTTTACCTGTTATATCAGAAGTAGGGAACTAAACGAAGCGTGGAAGCTGGTCACTGTGCTGTCTATTTAAAGATGATTAACATTTATAATATTCCATACTTTTTGTGAGGTTGAAAGAAAAGGGTGCGCCGTCAGTCACGGTACCTACGCATGAGCGGTTCCTGTTTACGAAACATGTTTTATGTGCGGCATTGTGGTAAAAGTTGATTTTCTGCTTGGGAAGTGTAGGTATTTAGCAAGAAATACGTGGACCTTGATTTGCGGTTGTGAACCCCCAATGCCAGGGATATCGAACTGAAGGCGTTCTTGTATCGGTGCGGGGCGCTGAGAAATGGGTTTTGTGTCGTGGTGATTCAGATCATAGCTGTTGTAAATCCGAGGAAGATATATGTGGTTTGGAGTTGTATTGTGAATTCGTGAGCACAGTGAGCAGTGCGAAGGCAATCCGTCGGTGTCAGCCGCGGACAGGCGCGGTGCGTGCCGCTCATACCGCACTCTGTGATTCCCGGCATGCGCGTACGCGGCTGCGTGATATCGATACTCAGCAGCTCGCCGTTCACTCCACCACTCAAGTTTATTTATAAATCTCTAGGCGTACTTCTTATTCATGCAAAATTCCACTTCTTAATTTACATTGTCGGTTCAACGCATTATTTACCGCTCTAACTAGTTTTCAATATTTTAATTGATGTTAAATGTTGTCGAATAATTAACTGGATATTTTATGTGATTATTAAGTTAGTTTTGCCTTGAAAGTCGTGATGGTCTTTAGTTAGGACAAGCGAGAAAAGTCAGAACGACCCTGTCGACCTACTGACATTTTATAATAGTTGCCAAAACTCTAGCACCATGTGACATTTGTATATGGTAATTCATTAGGCATTGTACAGTTTGATCGTCTTCATTTCATAAGCGGTATTTTTTTCATGCAATCTAGAGTTGCGACGCTACGATTTATGAGTTGAAACAAAAACGCTTTTAATCATAAATTAACACTGTAGGTGCTTATTACGAAAATTGCCTACATTTGTGCATATGCATCAAATAATGTTAGATAATCATTTTAATTAAATCGTATAGGAACATGAAAATTTATCATGTTACCGCAGTAAATTATGACAAGTGGCTATTAATGATGACGTTAAGTATTGTTTTAAACAGTCATACAAATGAAAAACAATGTTTCCAAGTTGTTACCAGTTTGTTTCCGGTTCTCTTTACAACTGATATTTCTATTCATCGTTTTAGCATACAATTGTACCTTAAGTATATTAAAAGCATGTTTATAATAAAAGTTGATCATTTACAGTGATCAGTCCAGTAGTTAGATTCCATGTTTCAATGTTTGTTGAAATCAACGATCTACATCAAGATTCGCACTTCCCCACTGATTAGCCGGTGTCAATGCAGAAATTACGTTAAAATTACCTTCTGTTTGTTCCATTGTCTATAACAATCGCAGTCACGTATCTGTGTTCATTGTTTCAATCGGCTGTATGCATCGCGGATAATCAGTGGTCTAAGTCCTAACCCTCCACCGCTCCCGTTAGCGATCCTTGCACGTGACCATGCGACGTGTTAATTTTTACGTGATCGTAATTTCCGTCGAGCCCTAGGGTTGACGAACCGCAGTACCGTACAACACATTACGCGTAACGCGTGTCATTAAACTCACATCAATCAGTGACGGCTGCAGAATACTTAACTAGATAACACTAGCGTCCCTATAACGGCGGCATCGACATACTATTCGTAGTTAAAATGTTCCCCAAAGCACGATGACGTAAAAAGGTTAAAGCAGTATCAACAGTCACTACCAGTTAACCTTTACGAGTCGCAGCAAATACAATTCTATTCGATGACTCAATAACCTACATAATTACTGGAGTATTTTTCTTACAAGATAATGTATGCTCGGCGTATTCTGGAACTTAGAATTCTCACAGCCAATCTGTAAGAAGTTATTGAGCTAATACGTGACACACGTTACACATCAACGCCTGTTATTTTCTCTCTCGATGTTTATCATTATTACGTTGTCAACTCGACGCTTGGGTATTCATTGGTAGACACTAGTATTATTTCGTGATTGCCCGATTTGAAAGTCTGAAATACCCTTTCGATTACGTTTCACATTCACGTGTAATCTGTCACGTTTCATCAATGAGTTGTTTAAGACGGTTATCTCGTGGTAGGTGATATATCGATTCCTTTTCATCATCAAATGCCGTGCTAAGTTTCTTTAATAAATGTGTTGATTTGAAGTTCTCTGTCGTTCGCACGAAGAGTAAAAGAGCGAGCTAGAGTAATGAATAGGCAATTGATTACGCGCACATATTTGGGCCGGTATCTACGTTCACTGTTGACCTCGGGGCTGCACGAGAGGCAGAGCGGACCTTGTGCCGGGACAACGCGCTGCACTCCGCGTGTCGCCACGCGCCCGTCGCGTCGCCCGCGCCGCGCCGCCTCGCCACCGCGTGCCGCTCACATGCCACCTTAACGAACTTCTCAGAGCTACCTTCCTATGCTCTTGAAATATGAATGCGACCGTCGACTTATTCAGTCCAGCCAATTTTCTGTTTACTGGGTTTTTCTTTCCGTGTTCCAATAATAAACACTGTCGTTTCCTTGAAACTTTTTACTGATTTTCTATATAGCCACTGCAGGCAATATTAAATTTAATTATATGAATTTGTAATTCATAAATTTTAACGATCATACCTATGATTGTATGTTTTTCCGTTGGAATTCATTTATGATCAAAGTTCTCAATATTTTAAATTAATAGTAAAATTGTCGAAATTTTATAATTATTAAAAGTTGTTATTCTATTATGGAACAAGGCACGATGCGTAACTAGCGCGAAGTGGCGTGTAGTAAATGCCGAACAGGCAGGACTTGCGAAAGCGGCTAAATATTTTGGGCAAGCCTTTCTCAATAATATTTGCGTTTTTGTAACCCTGAACACAACCGCCTGAACCTATATTTAAGATTAACGGTTCGCACAAGACTTTCTAATAATAAACGTTACAGAAATTATTTGAGATTTTGAAACAATACGCACTAGCGGGTTAGGCAGCCGATGCCGTGACTCTTAACATTAATATCGCTACTTTAAATACAATGAAATCTATTGCGTGTTAAATGACAAATATTACTTAACGTTTAATGAGAACCAGTTAGTTATATAAACCTGGTGTCAGTATAGTGAAAATATTATTATTCAGATCCGGGTTTCTCTGACTCACACTTAATTTTATGTTTTACGTATAAATGTGACACTTGACAAATGTTTTAGGGCCAGTATTATAAAACGTTTTGATACATGCGTTATGCATTCCACGTGAGGCCGTAACTCCGATATAAAAATATCTAAACATGTTTTAAATGATGAAAGATTAGCATTAAAAACGCACTAATAATTAAATTATTACCACATTATAAACCAGCTGTGTAATATATGCTCGTTATAAATGTTTAATAAATATTTATACAATTTTAGTGGCTAGTTAGTTTACTATTTTGGCAACCTTTTTTGGATTAGTGGGTTTGTTTATCAGTCCGTGTATTTTAAGTATAATAGTAGAAACAGCTTACAATACACTAAGCCAACATCTAAGTCATAACATTTGTAGTGTAGTCATAATAAGGTTGTTGATAAAGGACACGCCATTTTGTAAAGGTTGCATTTTAGAAAATAAGCGTCTGCATGCCACCTCGTAGAAATGTAGCCAGGGTTCTTAAACTTCGTTAAAATACTATGTATGTATGTATGTATGTTTGTGTATATGTATGTTTGTATGTATGGACACGGGCCTGTGGTATTTGTGAATTGATTCCGGCAGCAGCGGGTACTGTTCATATCCGTTTGCACGGGGTATCGATTTCGTTGGTTGATATTTATTACCCTCGCATGACGCACTGTTGAAATGCACTCACTATTTATAGGGAACTACTGTATTGTTCAATGTCACACGAATTGTTAGTTACAATATAGGTATATACTTTCAAAATGTTCTTTTGTGGAAATTTCGTTTTAGATAAATTTGTATTTTTAATCAGTTTAGTTTTAAGAGACACTTTCGGGGTAGTCAAAGGTGTGACTCGAAGATCGAAAATATATATTTAATGAGGGACCGGTAATCTATTAAATTCGTAAAACACTAATAACACCTTCGTGTGCCTTCGTGTATGTGACAGTTCACTACTGTCTTACAACTTTATAAGCCTTTTTTTAAGTTTCTGCGATTTTTTTTTATTATTACTGTCATCCAAGTAACATGCATGTGTATCGTGTATGAGTCTGCTTCATAGAATGCGCTGTTGGTCTAGCGCCAGTAATCATGACGCCGACGACACGTGACGCCGCGCGGCAGAACTAGTCAAAGTTCTTAGTACCCATCTAGCACACTAGTGCGCGTTCAAAATATATGCATGAAGTTGAACCACGATTAAATTAAATTGCAATTTGTTGCGTTGATAAAAGGCAAATGTTAAGGGTTATTTGCTAAATATCACGTTTTTAAACGTGTTAGTTTATCAGTAATAGGTATTATATAATGTTCTGAAAGACTAGCATCATTTTCCTTAAAAAAAATTGTTCATAATAACTTGAACACACAAAAAAATGTATGCTAAAAGTGAAGAGCGATTAAAAAACAATTTGGCACGACCCACCATAACAGGTGAAATTACACAACTCGTTGCAATCGAAATTGCACCTAAAAGATGTTCCACACATTTGCTCACCTCTGCAAACGTCTCTCGTAATGTATGAGTTGTGAGCTAACTCCACGGTAATGTCAAACTGACGTATATAATGTAACACACCTATTTGTTAGGTAAGCAGAAGCAAACGAGGGATCACTGAGCAATATTTATTTTTAAAGTCTACTGTATGTCTATTCTGTTAATAATTTCGGTGACAGGTGAAAGTGAAGTGACAATAAAGCTCACTTCAATAGTGAACCCAATTGGCCTTGATTTAGAATTCAAATTCGAAAATACGTATTTGACATCTCACCGCGGATTCCGCTGTCGAGACATGAAAATAATGTTACAGAATAGCACGGCTGATATGATTGTAATAGGAATAATGTATTGTGCCTAATCTCAACGCATCAGAGAAACTGTCTTTTTAACCTCTGACGCAAAGCAATATAAGTTTTACGTGTTTGTCTACGACATCGCAGCTCCTAAACGAATGGACAGATAGTGAAGCGAAATTTAAAGAAAATTTTCATCGTGATGGTCTTAGCTATAATTTATAAAGATCAGTTTAGGAATTGTAAAGTTATCAGTAATGTTTTAAAAAATTCTCAGGAATTTTTAATTTTTTTATGCAAGTTAAATTCTATTTTACTGCAAACAAGGAGAAGGATATCTTTGCGTTGCTTGTTCTACTTTATTCGAGATCCGCATCCGGCAAGCTACATGCATATTAGGTACTACTTTTGTGTGTTTTTGCATAATATAATCAGCTAGGTTAATTACCTACGAGTATGTTAGTGACATAGCCTTTATAATTAAAATCCCTCGGTGTATATCAGATTGATTATGCAAATAAGTCTTGCAAACACAGATTCCTTTCATGATATGCATTTTGCTATTGCATTGCAATTTGTAATTGTTGAATTTCAAAATTAAATAACTTCATTAAAATTGTTACTGTTTTCTTTTTTAATATAGTAAGTATTACTATTTGTAATTCGTTTATTTCGTGAGTCACCTTAATTTAAAGTAAACTGTTAAGACGATAGAAGCTTGTGGAAATCAGAGGACAGGGTGAATTAAACATTTTTTTTCTAATTTTTATTGTCCTACGGGCTACGTTCCAAGCTATTTTTTTTCCCTTTGTTGGTTTGTATACGACCATGTACGTCGTGGTAGACCACTAGGATTGTACCATTAGGGTGATATATACTAGGTGGTGGTATGAACAGGGATTCAACATCTAATAAAATTAGCATCCACCAATAACCATCACTGTTTTTCTAAATAGCATGCATCCACCGCCTGCACTCACACAGGTTTGCTTCAAACCTGTTCTCCAATAGTTTCTAATTCACGTCACACTTTTTTTTCAGAAATGTAAACGATTACTAGTTAATATAATATATGATGCTGTTATATAAGCGACCACATATTTGCGTCGGGCGGCAGCACCGGATGTATTCAACTTGTAAATTAGACGAACAACCTTTTGTTCCTACATGTTTTTGCGACTGATCCCGGTACAGCTTTTACAAACTCGTTAGTACTCATAATAAACCATTTTAAATTGATAGGCGTGCAATACGTACGTTTTATAGCGTGATACAAAAAATGAAGTTTAAGTTTACTCGTGTTTACGGTTTTCATTGGTCCCAGGGCCAATCCAACAATGGGCCAACGCAGGCCATTTGGATGTACTTTACCATACAACAAGCCAGTTAATTAAAATATATGCGCTTAACCTTGCATCCACCATATCGTCGGAGTTGGTCAATGATTATGTGGTGTAAGTTTGTATACAATAACTTAGAAATATGTTAGACATTCGTTATCTTAATGATAAATGTTCACACGATCATTAAAAACCTCCTGGTATGTAAGTTAGTAATTAATGTCGTTGGAAGAACAATTAGTAAGATATTTTGCGTAACTCGGACCAACATTAAGGCGTTAGTTAGTCTACTGGTCTTGAGATTGAAACAAAAATAACGGCCAGCAAAACGATTTCAAAACATTCAAATTTTCGTTAAAAACTTTTCTTTGTTATCTAAAATTCTATATAAAAAAAGAAACAATGTTGAGGAACAAATTAGAATCTAGTAAGATTGAATGAAACTTGTTTTTGCCACGGAGAGAGTTTAACCTTTACCTCTGCGGTGGTATTTAATCAAAAGCTGGTAATATTGTGCATGTCGGTGCGCGAAAAACGTCTTGTTCTAGCTTTCTTGTCACGTAGCCATCTGAGATTGGTGCGCTTCCTCTGCGATGCACCATTCGGTGATGAAGAGGAAGCGTGGGGTTGTCGAACCCAGATGCAATCACGACACGAGCACGAGAACTTTTGTGCAGCCACGCAATGAATTAAATGCACTGTAAACACACGAATAAAGTTACATTCATCAAGAATTAATTAACGATTATTTTTTAACAATTTGTTTGACTATAATATAAAGGCATTAAAAATAAAGTAAAATTGTTTCAGCAGTGTCAGAACACTTTATGGTTATTGTAAGTCCGATTAACAATTGGCCTAGAAGTGAACTGTAAAATTACTGATAACAATAATCGGTTTGATTCTGTATGTATACTTGAATAGATCAGATTTTTGCAATCAGTTAACTTAAGTTCAACTGTTCTATTTTAAAACACTTTGTGCTTGGTTGTATTTGCTGTCACCAATAGTGCCAATTTAAATTAGCATCGAGGTTAAAATTTAGTAAACGAACCTACGCCTTGTTAAAGCAAACTGCTAAGTACCCGCAACTTTCAATAGATGATGTTGATTTCTAATCAAGATTTTCGATGTGTTTTGTAAATAAACTGCCTTGTTGGCCTAGTGGCGCTAAGCGCTACTGCTACGCTAGAGGTCTTGGGTTCGATTCCCAAGTCGACCAAAGTGATATTGGGTTTTTCTATGAAATTCTCAGTAGCAGGTCGGAGTTTGGATTTGTGCCCGGTTAGTGGCAATAGGCTCGCCCCCTATTACATGGGACCTAAACATACCGGCGAACTGTGGGTGTACATTTGTACACCTCTGCCTAACCCCTCGGGGATACAGGCGTGATGTGTATGTTATGTTATGTTGTATGTATTATACGTCAATTATATTTATGTTCTATCTCGTTTATCGATAAACTATTGATACAAATATATTTGAGTCTCTAATCCAAATGGTATAAATAAAAGGCGCCCAGATTCGCCTTGAACTTTCTGAATCCTTAGAAGCATGTGGCAATAGCGTGTAAAGTTTAAAGATCACAAATACCTACGTTGACTGGAAGATCATTTATAACAAATTTCCGACAAACATTCAAAGATCAGCTTATGAAATATTGTGTTTTCTTATAAGCATTTTAATACATGATGCGGATACATGAGCTATTCAAGTCGAATGAAAAATGATTCCACAGTACTAGCGGTAACATAATAATATATTTACAGGCATGTTATATCCATGTGATTTTATATTGTTCAAGTAGTTGTAGACTTAGACTGTTTGTTAAACAGACTTGAGTTGTGTCTTTGTGACTTGGTCCTGCGTTACGCTCACCTAGCCTTGCGCTCGCGACCTTACATCTAGTGAAATTGAACCGGTATCAAAGTACTGGTCTGGTTACACTCTACTGCGGAATTATTGAGTTGGCATTAATTTAATTCAATAATTTTCCATTATATGTAACTATATCATTTTAATTTACTGTGATGTGTGACGTGGTTTGCATTCAGGAAATTACTCACTGTCACTGCGGAAATCGGAAACAACTTGCAGCTTTTTGTATGCAACTAGTTATTAACAACACTTCTTTTCTCTCCTCGGGTTATGCTAACCTTCAAATATATTACGACTCCATCGGAACCAGTCACGGCCGAAGTAGCCGCATTCACGAGCGTGCGTTGTCACACACTTCCTCACTGCGTAGTGAAATGAAGGTGGCCTAATGCGATCGGATGGACTATTCCAATACGGCGCCAATCGGTTGTTATCCCTCGATTAGTTTCCGTGTACAATCGAGGCTCACAAGAAATTCTACGGAAACTCAAACACTTCCGACACCGATAATTGGATTCGCGATTCGATAAAGAACCATAATATGATTCATTATACTTTTTATATCAACCGTTGTAGTGAGAGGGTCTGCAATAACGCTACTGGCCAATTCATTGCTTTTTGATAATTTGTAAATTAATCTTCTGATAATCTTAACTGCTGAAATAAGTCAAATCTGTTACGACGCTTTAAGAAATAAGAAAATCCTTCGCGTTCGTAAAAGTTTGCAAAATTGATATTAAACCTGAGCAAGTTTCTGCAAGTCGTTACTGCTCTTACGTTTTAATAATTGTAATGAGAACCTGATCAATTATTAAGTACCATAAAGAGTGTAATGTATTGTGGCATCGCGCGTAGGCACGCAGGCTCCGCGCCGCCGCGGCGCCGGGCTCGCCGCGAGCGAGGCGGATCGTGTGAGAGTCAATCCAAAGGCGAAAGTGATCGTCAACGTCATGCAGAGTTGCCTCATCGATCGACTTGCACTTGTGCGGCATCGGCATGCGTAATACACCCACGCTCCGATTTTCGCCGCCATTTCTCACGACCACATCACTATTGCCACATTGCAATGTTCGACAATGCTTGTTTTGCAGTCATCTACGAGAATTTTCACACAACTTCTTTGCCGCCCATCGTGCAACTGTGTCAGAAATATCGATAGCTAAGCAAATCGATTGCTGCTATGACACTAATAAATACGTTCATGCATATACCTAGTTACATGCATCAATGTGCTACAAGTTTGCTAATATATCATGTGCCGACATGTGCATAACTAGAAAGGCATATTTAAAACAACACTACAACAAACAATACCTAAGTCGGGTATGCGGTGATGAAATGTGGTGGTGACTCAGAGCTGCTAGTGCAGAGAGGCATGCTTTTGACTCGTAGGCGCAGCTGCCAGATGTCATCTTGCTGAGTCACGGAGCACTGACTCGAATTCATGTAACTAACTTTCGTAACTTACTCTACTGATGGAGATTAAACAAACACCGTTTTCTTTGTTACAGATGTTTATTAGTGTGCACGCTTTACACGGCGTGCGCCGAAGTTGATATCATCACGGAGCCTCGGCCTGGTGAAGAGTATGTGCTTGTTAGTTCAGGCCAACAAACTCCAGTGAGAAATTTTGAAACATCACACAAAATCCCAGACAAGCACCCCAATCATCGGAATTTTAAGCAAGAAGATAGTGAGAAGATCATTAAGAAATTACATAGCGGCAAAACAAAGCACGCTACCGAGGGCATTGTGGCTATCGAAGAAGACAAAAAAGCTTTATACCGAAAGGGATTAAAAAGCAAAGCTACAGAATCTATTGAAGTTGACATACCCGTATCAAAAATAGAAGATATTAAAATACGGGAAAATTTGAAGGATGTTGAAACAAACCCCAAAATGGCAGTTGCTTTAGAAGCGATGTCAGAATCTGGAAAATTGAGCAAAACTGAAGGCACAACGACACAGAAGCCTGTATTAACGACGGCGCCATCAGTGACGACGAAAGCGTACGACTACATCCCAATTAACTTTGATACGATTGACGACATCAATACCGGATTATTATCATCCAATATCAATTTGGAAACAGCTGGTTCTGAACAAAAACCTCAGTCGAGAATCCAAATTAAGAAAGGCCCTAATGGTCAAGATTACGAATATGAGTACATTTATTACTACTACGATGAGGATGAAGAAGGTAAAAAAGAAGGAAAGGGAAAAGATGGAAAAGGAAAAGACAAAGCATCATCCACTGTTGCTACTCCTACTTACAACTCACACGATGGACCAGATAAAATCGAGAGTGAAAACCACATCGCTAACGAAAGCAAAACGAAGAACAAGTACAGTAGCATAGACAGGACTGGAACCACTACCGCTGCTACTCCAGAGATTCAAAACGAGGTTGTACCAGCGACCACGAGGGGCCGAGGCCGCGGCCGCAACATACCTGCTCCTGCACCAGTCTCTGAGGAAGATGAGGAAGACATCAGGTAATTGTCAGCTTTAAAATACGCTTCATATTTATACACATGAATAAATAATAATTTATGCTTACATATGGTATTAATAATAATGCTAATTCTGCTTTCTAATATTAAAGCGTCAGATTGCCATCAAGCACACGGTTCCCGCCTCGAGGTCGTAATTTAGCATCAGCTACCTCAACAACTTACGTACCCGAAGTATCTTCGGAAACTATTAGACACCGCGGACGGTCCCAAATCGACAATGTAGCTGATGAATCGATTGGTCAAACCAGAAGCAGGACCCGTGCGCATATCAGGTAATGTCGCACAAAGTATGTTACTAAAGTGAGGGTCACCTCATACAAACAAGGAGTTTAATACAAATAATATTACTTTTTTCAGACGCCCTAGCTCAGAGCTTGTTGACTTGGACAGCTTCAAAACTCACTCCGGAGATATACCGTCACCTTCTCAGTACAAAGAGCCGCCGAGCAGATATTCTTCGGAAAGCCGCACTACTACTGAAGAAGTGCCTGAAACCTCGCCAGTTACCAAAGAACCTACAAATGTCAAAGAATCTGCCAGGGAAGGACACAGCTTACCGTCCGGTGTCAAGTTCCAAGAAGTTCTGGATGATTCCAAACTGCCCGCCGACTACAAGCAGACGACACCTTACGAGCAGGACACCACTGAGTACACCACGATGACTGCTATGGAAAAAGTAGCTCTTGACCTTTACGCTTACTTAGCAGGAGAGAACTTAAACAATGATATTAACCCAACAAATGAGATCAGTTTTGACGGGACAACTACCGTTGAGGACGACACGTGGACTACTACTGAATTTATGAGCACCACAGAGGAGGCGACAACGCCAACCACGACAACGACTACCACTACGACCACCACCACCACTACCACCACGGAAGCACCGACGACGACCACGTCGGCCGTGCCCACGCGGCCTTCGCGGTTCAAGGGCCGCGCCGGGGCCCGCACGCGCGCCTCCACTTCCAGCGCCGCCAGCGCCGCCACCGAGGCCCCGCAGGAAACCTCTACGAGAGTGCGAGGTAATGACACCGCTTTCGACTACTTGTGTAATATGACTAACCGCTTTACCCTGAACTACATTAATGAATCCAGTTTGAGATCCTCAGTACGATTGGCGAAAGTCCACTTCGCTTTATAATTGAAACCGGTTAATTTGTCCCATCCGATGTGTTCTTCACACGGTAATGTCTAGCTCGTAGCTACATGCATCTTACGACGATATATGATCAGTCATATGCCTTTAAATTCTGTCACTATAGAATACTGCCTTATAAAATTTAATTATCTACAAAGTAATCGAGGCGAACATCAAAATGTATTCGGTTTATTCTATATAAGACGCTGTTATCTTTTCACAAACAAAACTATGAACTATAACTATGCAAGTATTTGTAATTAATATAACATACACTATATTATAAACCGTAGTGGACTTGTACCGATAATCTCAGAAGATATAAAATTCCTTTCAATCGCATGACTACAGTGTACTTAGTAGCCGTTACAGCTGCGAAAGTAATTTTTTAATTATTCATTTGTTGCTCTGCTATTGTTTTTGTAGCGAATGTGATGTATTTTAATGCGAATGTGTTTATAATTTTAAACGGTGTGTGGATTACCCTTACAGCTTGGAACTATTCTGTATTTTTGGCTAAGTGAGATTTCTACAAACCTACACGTTAATAGAAAAGTTATCTATTTAGCGTTTTAACGTTCAAGAGTTTTCTAGGTTCTAGGTTCCCCTGTAGCAGTATCGATTATTGTCCACTGGATAATATGATTTTGTGAGGTCTCGCTCAGCGTTAGTTGCGAGTTAAAAAAATTGAAAATTAGGAGGATTTAAATACACGGTTATGTAAATACACATTTTGTAAAGTGAAAGCAGACTGTTAATCATAGTATTGTTTCTATATTCAAAGAATATACATTATAATTACGATTTATTCTAAAAACCACCCATTTGAATGGGTAAGGTTGTGTTAAGACAATTTTTAATAGGTACCCTTTAGTGCTATTCTGTAACATTATTTTCATGTCTCGACAGCGGAATCCGCGGTGAGATGTCAAATACGTATTCTCGAATTTGAATTCTAATTCAAGGCCAATTGGGTTCACTTTTGAAGTGAGCTTTATTGTCACTCAGGTGAAGCTCGATACCGAAATTATTTACAGAATAGACATACTTATGTTAAACCAAAATATTGTTTGTCGGTCGATATCTCGGAAATAAGTACAATCGTGAGCAAAAATATGTATACACATAGCGACATTGCTACATGAAATGAGCAAGATTTTTGTGTTGAAACTCAAAAAGAAAAATATATATGTATATATGATTAAGGAACTGTTTTAAATGATTTCTTCATGACTCGTTTTACAATACCAATCCAGAATTGAAGAGAAAATCAATGAAAAATTGTAGTGTACCTATACATATTTTTGCTCGTGACTGTACCTATTTTTGTACTGTGTCAGTCGTTACTTAGTTTTGTTCTTGTCAGGAAATATTTATTTCCCCATATTTAGATGGATAAGAAGGCGAATTAACAATATTTAAATCCTTGAAACTTTTGTTGTTCATCATAATAGATCATTTAGGAGCATAGTTCGGAACGGCATGATTATTTTATATTTAAGTTCTAAAATGTATTATAAAACAGATATTTATAGACACAAAACAGTATGAAGGTTTAAATATATATTCTATAGTTACACATATCAGCAAAATATTAATACCTGAAATTAAATTAGATATCTGAAATTGTTGTTACTAAGTTGTTTTCAATAGGTATCTGTTATCTAATTGCCAGGTTGCCAGGTGATAGTTATCTTATCTTTGAGATTCAACATCAATGGTATCACCTGTTCAAAAGATAGCCAAAAAAAGTTAACAAAAATATACTTGAATACATATTTTATTTGGGTAGGTTATAAACTAGGAAAGCAACAACATTTTTTTTCCATACTGATGTTGTATCCAGTTTTTATAGGATAAGTTATTAACTGTAAAGATTACAATTTGAATAATCGAGGTTAAATAAAAGTTTATAATTGTCTGATAATGTTTTAGTTGGAGGTAGAAGTAGAAGAATTTCGTTAAGTATTCAAACAAGTAAAGCTGGTTGGCCATGACGCCACGACGTTGTAATATCCACAGATAATGCAACTACTGACCGGTATTGCGTTCTTACTTAAACCAGAAACTTTATTACAAACGTAATTTAAAATTTCAAAAACAACAGCATTTCAAAATAATTGCATAAAAATAATAAACCGCATAAGGGCATCATGTACTCTATTTAGTGATTTCTTAAACTTGTAACTATCCTATCTTCCAATGCCAACCGATACATCTAAATTCTAGTATTTTGCATAGACTAACTTATTTACTGCTACCGACAAACAATATTATACAGGTTTACAGGTTAAGTCGACCTAGATCCTTTAAGAGGTTGTAGTTTCCATCATTTCTGACTGAATTGACTTCGAAACACCATACCCCAAACTTACAGATTTCAAGTAAACTTTAAAGATTTTTTAATAAAATTGCCGATTTTTGGTGTACTGCCGTGCTATTCTGTAACATTATTTTCATGTCTCGACAGCGGAATCCGCGGTGAGATGTCAAATACGTATTCTCGAATTTGAATTCTAAATCAAGGCCAATTGGGTTCACTTTTGAAGTGAGCTTTATTGTCACTTCACTGTCACTTCACTTTCACCTGTCACCGAAATTATTAACAGAATAGACATACTGGCCTATTTTTTTAATTGTTTTAGCCTCAAACTTATTTGTGTTCGCGATTTTTGTGTAGTACATAAGTTGCTTTAGTATTCTCAACACCTAAATTGTAGTAAACAGAACCAACTTGATCGTAGTGGGCGATTGCTAGTTATAAAAGGAAACAAATTCGTAATAAATGTGTTTTTCTTTCATAAATATTCAAAAATATTTCTATGGAAGTTATGCTGCAGGTGTGCTTAATGTTACGTCTACGTTTTATTACCTATCCAACAAGGTATAATAAGCTAGGGTATTATCAGAATTCTTAGAAAAAATCTTTGATGAAAGGCGCACAGGTAGTTGCAAAAATTCTTGTTCGCGTATTGTCCTTCCTTGGTTTGTGGTGCGTGCGAGCGGGATATCATACGATGTTAACAGGTGTGAACGAGAAAAAAAACCCGGCCATTTTGTTGTTAATTTGTTATTGTGTTTGACAGTCTGGTTAGTATGCTCACGCGATTCGTCCGTAGTAGATGCGATTCTGTGCTCTTAGTTTCTTGCTTGGCATGGATTTCTAGACTGTTTCTTTCGATTCGTGACTGTGCTTGCAAACTGGACTTTGATTTATGCTTCTGATTCTGAATTGTTGAAGATGACAACCTTTACGAACGAGGAATATGCTGATATTATAATTTGTTATGGGTACTGCAACTGTGTATCCACACGAGCCCGTGATGAATACATATCACGTTATCCAGACCGCCGAGTGCCGGATGTGAGTGTATTTGACGGAGTTTACCGACGACTTAGAGAGACTGGCTCTATTTCGAAACGACGAACAGACCTCGGTAGAAAATATCTTATTCATTGTTTAAGAAATCTTTTTGCCTAAGATGACTTCTCGATCATTTTTATGTGTAGCTAATATTAGGTGCCACCTAAAGAGAATCGTAGGTTTGAAATGAGTGTTTGTTGAGCAGGTCGCTTCGGGAAGCCGACTCCTGGGCGCAAGACTACAGCGGCAGCAGGCTCAGCCAGCACCGCCGAGGCCTCCACAGCCGCACCAGCAGAGAAACCAGTCACACAACCCAAGGTCTGCATGCATATTCATTAACTCTTAGCGCGTACTTCTAAGCTAATTGCTATAAGCGACTGTACTGTTTTGCATTGCGAATTTTGTGCCAGCTAAACCCTTGGTTAAGATCGTGTTACGAAATATTTAAATGTTGATAAGCTGTAAAAGATACTGGTTTTGTATTGATACTTACGAAGGTAATAACGCAAATTTTATAGCTCTTAGCTATGTGACTTTATACATTTTGAATTGAGCCCTTGAATATAGGTTTAATACTCAGTTGGTGGTAGGTATAGATTGTGGCTCGGCTTCTGAGCTAAATCTGGAATTTGAAAGGGAAAATGCATTCACGGTATAAAAATTTGTTTTAGTTCACTTTTTTAATATTTTTTTGACATGGCAGGCGTTTTTTTTTTTATTATGTTTTTTTTTATTTAGTACCTTTTATTGATAAATAATATTTTATAGAGCGCTCAAGGTGCCACAAAATATAAGTTACTTTTTTTAAGAAGTCAGTGTCGCGCAAATAGTGTTGCAATACTAGTTTTCTAAAATTCTAAAAAATGCAAACTTTAGTTTCATACCAATACAATACAGAAAAATCTATAGGTATATAGTGTTACAACACAAAAAAAAAATCGTTCGGAACCCTTTGCAGGCGATTTCGACTCACAATTGACCATTTTTTAATGTCCACATAGCCTATGTCACTCGGGATAACTCAAAGCTTCTAATGATACCACAAACAGTGAAATCGGTCAAGCCTTTTAGAAGTTATGGTGGAATAAAGAAACTCACAAACATACATACACACATGAACCCTGAAAACATCACACTCTTTATTGGGCAGTCGTGTAAAAATAAACAAAAAATGGTAAAAACAATAAACAAACTACAGAAAAAAGGTTTTAATAGAAAAAAATATCAGGCATCGTTTACCTAATTTTTATTGCATTTTGTTTTCACTCCGACCGCAGATAAATGTATTCCACCGATTTGTTATACTTTTATTTTTGAACTTCTACCTTAAGTTCTGCCACAAGGTATAATAATACACTCTACTACCACATTAAACTTCCATGAAACAAGTTTTCATAGAACTTGGAATTTGCCAAAACTCAGGGGCAACAAATTTATCATGGGGTACATGAATGAGAAGTAATTCCAATTAAGTTGAATAAAATATTGTCTTGTAAAAAAAAAATTGCAAAAAAAAACCGCCTTCAAAAATCGATAAAAGCACTAAAAAGTTAAAAATAATACTATAACCTACCTATGTTTATGAACCTAACCTAAACTACGATTAACCTATAATACAATTTAACAATTTTTGGAGTCGGTGCCAAGCAATCCCGACTTGGTGACTATGGGACCATTTGGGAAGTATACCCTTTCCAACAAAGAAAAAATATTTCAAATCGGTTGGAAAGCAACAGAGTTATGCGCGAAAAAACATAAAAAAAAAATACAAACATCCGAATTGAGAAACTCCTCCTTTTTTTCAAAGTCGGTTAATAAAGTCGGTTAAAAACTATTTTCCTTTATTTATTAATTAATAAGTTTATATATAACAACAAAATTATACAGTCTTAAATGAGCTAAAAAAAACTATTGATGCTTAAGTTATTGTGTCACTCTCTACTGTTGACTTGGTGTTTTGAAAAACAACTGTTCCCACATTTGTCAGGCAGTCAAGATGTATATTTTAAAAGTAATCTTTCCGTTTCGTTTCTATTTCGTAACCCACCTAATTATTGAATTTTGGTGTGACAACATGATGTAGCACCATTGTTAACAAACTTCAGATTTATAACCTCCAGTTCTGAAGAGTCCAGAAGTAAAACGAAATAATTCTAATCAAATATACCACCTGTAGGTTTATATATAAAATATAAATATATCATAAAACAAAAATCGTTACTAAACCGTCCTAAAGAAGCGCTAACACTTCAATAGTTTATGTATTGAATGGTGTTGTCAATTGTTTCAGGCGTTTGGTCGCCGCGGACTGTTCGCTGGACGCACCCGGCCGAGCTCCTCCACTGCAGCACCCCTATCGGAAGACCAGGCCGCAGACAGCGCGCCCGCGTCCAGTGAAGCCCCTGCACCCAGGTCAGTTACATGGATCCCTAGGGAAGTAAAAACCGACTTACAAACTGCCAAGTTCTAAATGGCGAGATACATTGTGATCAGCCCAGACGAAGATGGTGGAATGACCTTGACTTCTTCGAAAGAGATTAGCACACCACAGAACTAGAAAGAGAGATGGATGAGTAGAGAGGCCTTTTTCTTGCAGTGGGATAGTGACTTCATTATTTCCATTGATAGACATTAGCCAGAATTTCATAGAAATTTTGTTCATCTGGATCAAGAAGAGCGATGTAATATTAACCTTTTGATCTACCTTCTAGACCTAGGCTCCGTCCAGGCCTGAGGAGAGGACCTTCAAGCACCAGCACTACAGCTGCCCAGGCGAGCTCCGCCGCCGAAGACAGCACGTCCCCCAGCGCCGGCTCCGGTGAAGTAGCCGAGACCACGCCCACTCCGTCCAGATCTATCGGGTGAGATAAATAGATGTCCTGTGAAAATAGCTTTATCAGTCCAAATGTGTCTAATATGTGTACTAAGGTGTCTTAAGTAAGTAAAAAATATTATTTTCTGCACTCTTAAGGGATAAAATGCCTGTGAAGATGACAAACTGAATACTCAAATTTTCTATTGCACACCATATGTATTTTCAAGTTTATTATAATAAAGGCACCCTGTTAATTGATGTTTTCCTGGTAACAGCCGTGGTAGGCCCGGTGTGCGGCCAGCGTCCCTGCGTCCCGGACCGAGGTTGAACCTTAGGCCCAACCCTCGCGTGCGAGGAGGCGTCAGCGCTTCCCCCGAGACCGCGTCTGAGGCCCCTGCCGAGACCGCCGCCCCTGATGTGCCCGCCACTGACGCTGACGCAGAGGTATTTTTAAAATATTATGCTGTACTTACTAACATAATTTCCTATGTGCAAGTTAGCTTTTGGTCTAAAGAACAATAAAGATGCATGGCATCTCTATGGTTTATCTTGGTGGATACCTTACATAAATATTCAAGTGATGAAACAATATTGGGATTGGGAGATTAAAAAAAATTAATGTGCCATATTTCCAGGCTTCGTCGCCAACTCCAGCACCCGAAGCACCTCGCAGTGGTCTGAGGGTCCGCAACAGACTGCAGGTCTCCCCCTCGCCCAAGCCCCGCGCTCCTGTGACTCCTCCCGCTCGTCGCGTCAACCCATTGCTCAAGAGGAAACTGGTTTCCACAGAGGTAACTACACATTCATTGGCAATTTAAATCTTTGTCTGATGATTGAAGAATGTACTGATGTTTTATTTTATAATTTCACATCACAGGCAACAACAGAAGCACCTAAGAAACCAACTGAAGCGACAGAAGAAAGCACAAGCGCTGAGAAGAGTGAAACAGAGACCGAGCCTGCGCCGTCGGAGAGCACAGCCGCGCCGATGCTGCGCGGTCTGGACGCGCTCATCGCCAAGAGACGCGCCGCCGGCGGCATCGGCGGCAGGCCCGCCCGGCCCGCCCGCGCCCTCTACCGTTCCAAATAACCACCTACTACACCCCCACTAACCTCTGGTTACATACGCAATGACATCATGCTGAAACTTAAGCAAATCGCACCTTTCACAACTCACTTTACATTTCAGTGACTCCGTCGAATAACAAAAATTGTTCATTAATACCACTTTTTTTTAAAGTTTGTTTTAAGAATTTTTTATTTGAGTTTTCCATCTAAGTTCAGCATTTATGATATGTCATTAATCTTAGTCAATTTACTTCAGAAACGACTTAGGTGTTAGTGTTTTTCGTCATTGTACTATCTACCTAATATCAACGTTTTTTCAACTATAGTTTTAATGCCTGTAATTAGCATAAGTTTCTAATATTTTTCATTTCTAGTAATGTACCTGTGGGTACTCTCAGCTAAGTACTATTCTTTTTATATTTTACAAGTGTTATGTACATATTAGTAGTAGATATTGTTACGAGTAAGTCCGGGATTCCGTGTATAAGGAAACTCCCGAAAAATTCAATGAAAACCAAATCAATATCTTTATATCAACAAATAGTTGTTTCAATTTCGGAAAGTCTTAACTTCGAAGACAACTGTGTTCCTCTCGGACCATTATTTTCTATATCGAGACTATACGCGACTGCAATTAAATAAAAGAAAAGAAAAATAAAAATCTTGAATCAGATATAACCAAGCCACTTAGTTACCCCATTATTACGTCTGAACGACAGGCATTATTGTGTTCACGTTTTCCCTAAAGCTTGATTATAAATTTTCTAGCATGTAGGTATGTTTCTTATCTCGAGACAATATTTGTAAATTGCAAACGATTGTCGCCCATGCTCATACTCGTGTGTATTTATAATTTGAGTGATATGAGGTCCTAATCTATAAACAACAGCAATGTTTCACGAAGCCCCAGCCATCTCGATATTACTCTACACGTCTGCTGAAGCACTGACTGCTAGTGCCATCGTGATATGTTTTTGTATCTTTCGTAAGTGTGATAATAAAATTAATAATTAAGATTATACAGTTTGGAGGTCTTTGTTTTATTTCATTTCCATTAACATTTTTCCACCCAGAAAGCACATAAAATCCAGATTAAGTTATCTCCATGGGTTTGAAGATGGATGAACGTCAAATGCATGTAGCAGAGGTAGGAATGTTGACATCTGGATATAATGGGTAACAAAAATTCTAATAAAAAAGTAAGGAATAATTGAGTATTATTATGAGAAGTTAGGACCAATGACAGAAAAGTTAAAAGACATTCAACTATGATAGTACGGACACTGAGAAAAGAATTTTGAACCGAGAAGAAAAGTAGGTTAGATTGGGTGAATATGAATGAAAAATCTGAAAATAGTGGTAACAAATCGTATGGGTGGTAAAACGTTTAGCGCTGACCTCAAAATATTGGAGGCAACATAGGAAATAGATAGACGACAAATGAAAAGGCTAGTAAATTAGTTTCCTTACTCAAAAGAATAGATTATAAATACATTTATTCGCAAAAGCCGTTCATACCTACATATTTAGGATTAATAGATATGAACTGGGGCCCGAGTCTGCTATTTACACTCACTTACAGCGCACTGTTGCGGAGTGTAATAGGAACTGGGGCCCGAGTCTGCTATTTACACTCACTTACAGCGCACTGTTGCGGAGTGTAATAGGAACTGGGGCCCGAGTCTGCTATTTACACTCACTTACAGCGCACTGTTGCGGAGTGTAAATAGCAGACTCGGGCCCCTGGTCGGCCAATCCGATACGAAATGTAAGTGTGACCGAGTTTTGCCCTCTATTTGTACCTCTACCTACCGTAATGTTTAATCAATTGTCGACATTTACATTCTGAATACAAATAACTTGCTATTTTATGTAATCAATGATAATCTATCTTGTATCGCTAGCTGGTATAAATATATTGCCTTGATAAGGTTTTAAGAGTTTACGCTCGATTTTACTTCATACTGAGACAATAAGATTAGGTACAATAAGTAGTACTTAAGAGGTAAATAACGCAGTGAATCATGCTTTAGTCATAAGCCAATGAATATAATTACTTTCCTATAGTTGCTCTATAGATAGGAAAAGGTACTATCTTAAAGAAATTTGTGGATATCTGAGAAGCTTTCTCGTCGGCAAAGAAAATTCCAAAAGAAAAAAAATACGGTCTCTGCAGATATAAATAAAGCCGGTTGCACTGGACTCTGCCCCAACAAATTGGCAAAAGGAAAATCCTTTATTGTAGGCAGGCTGATGATGCGTTACATTATAACAGAACATAATAACGAATAGTTAGAAATCCACGGAGTATTTTATTTTATTTCTTAAGAAAACTTACAGCTAGGATACAGACAGTTGACAGTTAGTGAAAGAAGGCCAATTAAAAGTTTTCACTGATAACACTAAGTACAGCACAAGAAACAGTTGACAGGCGAGAGAGAGTAAGAACAAGAAACAAGCTTCAGTGATTTTCAAAGAAGTTTTTAAATAATTTTGATTTTAGTTTAGGTATACTGGTAGAGAATAAATCAAGGTCAGCAATACTCTGGCACATGGAGTTGTATGTCTTGCTAGCTCTTATCATATAAGAGTTTTGTCGATAATTGCAACGCGCAGAGGGAACATAGTTGTTGGTGATTCCTTAAGGTAAAGGGTGTAACACGCAGCCCAATTTTACTCATCAGTTCCGAACAGTCGGTTGAACCATTAGCCAAATTGAACAGGAATACCATATCGGCAATTTTTCTCCGCTCAATAATAGGAAGTATATGAAACTTCCTGCACCGGCTGTAGTAGTTATTTAGGTAGGTTTTTGATCTATACTGAATGTACCTCAAGAACTTCTTTTGAATACTTTCAATGCGATTGACGTAATTACTGTAGATCGGATTCCAGTATCGAATTTATTATTTAGTAACAGATGATTATTTCATTGATTACTTAGCCAAACTACAACCACTTTTTAAAATCTGGTCGTAAGTCATTTTCAAAGTTATGTTATGTAAGTTATAACCATACCTAAAATATTTACTGAATTGTCCCACAGCTGGACATAGGCCTCCCTCATTATTTCCAGCGGTCCTGGACTTTTGCTTCCTTTCTATCATATGACGTGCGCGCGATTTAATATGCACTGCACACAGTATCATTCGGTCATAACAAATTTTAATTTTTTTCGTTATTTTTAGTTAATGGTAGGTCTTGTTGTGCAGAGGTGATGGTACAGATAGAGACCGCTGAGCGGAATCGAGAAAGAGCTGATCCTTCACGAAGAAGAAGACGCCGAGGAGGTGATCGCCTCCGAGGCGTCTAATACGCCGAAAACCCACCTACAACAACTGACGTAGGTGGGAATTTGAGGCCACGGGTGCTCAGAGAGGGGACTCTGTCACCCAATAAGTGTCCTCAAAGATGACGGCAGCACTGGACAATGCTGCCGTGCATAGAGAGGCCCAGGGGAGACCTCTTTACAGTCTTCCCAGAGAGGTGCTCTAACAGGCGTTGCACAGGGGGGCTTCTGGTTTGTTCTTTAAGAGGTAACAGAAGCCCCTTTTCATGTGCTGATGGTGACCAACGGGGTGGTTTTAGTGTGGTAAAAATCCCACACTCCCCGGTCTTATAAATCCCCATAAGACCGGGTGCCTTTTGAAGGCTTCCAACAGAAAGAAAAAAAAAAGGTCTTGTTGTTATTTCCATTTTACGGCAGTATTTACTAAGTACCTATAGATTTATCGAAATGATATTTAAACATGGAAAATGCTTAATGGTTTTTAGAAAAGTCAATATAAGATTGACGGCGACGGCTTAAGGCAAGATGGAATTTTGTATTTAACTTTGGTAAAACCATAAACATCGTTAATGAAATGTAAAGAACAAAAAAACTTTAATTTGATAAAAGTATCACCATAGGCACAAGAAAATATCGGCAGTCTAAAATAATTAAATGTTTTTGTTTTTTTATATCTTGCCGTCCCTTCCCCTACTAATCATCGTCATCATCTCCCTGCCCTGTTCCCAATTATTTGGGGTCGGAGCAATGCGTATTCAGCTTCCATTCATCTCTACAACTTGTCCCTTCCCCTACTAATAATTGTTCTAAATACAAAACCGCACTTTTATGCAGAATAACGCTGGTTGGTCTTCGGCAAGTGTTTTGATCGCCAAGCGAGTAGCGCTAGGGGAGTCTCGCTCAGCAAGTATATTTTCATAGTTCTAGTCTTCGCGAAAACAAATGCTGAGAGTTCTCTCCGGCCAGTGTGAACAGTCAGCGAGTAACTATTTATACAATGCATCTACTACACACGTGACTACACAGGATCTACATCATTTTTATTTTCATTTCTTTTAAATTGTTTTAATTTGTTGCATCAAAACGGGTAGTACGGAACGGCGGTGTTCGGTAAAATATCGTACTACCCTCTTATTTTCTTCGACATCCTTCTTATAAAGTGACAGCTATTTTTAGTCTGCTATCCTTTCATTAGAAAAGGATAGCATATAAGTATTGGTATATAAGTGTTAGAATTACGAGATTCCCCCTTTTTAAGTTCGGGCTTTGTTATAACAAGTTGTATACTGCTTCGGGATTGTGGTGAGTTTTGATTTTTTATTTTTATACACCTTTCAGATTATAAATAGTATTTCAATCGTTACAATTTCTTATTAGAAACCATTAATACTACATGATTTTTATTAACAACGAATTAGATTTTCATCAACCACGTGTTTCATTTTGAGGTTTTTGAAATTATGTGGTATGTAGTTTTATCTCATGAAGATCGGTATCAAACCAAAAAGATACGTTTAGTTTTTCCATGGTGCCAAACAATATTGGGACCTAGTTTATTCAAGTTCAAAATTTAGTTATTGAATCGGTTTTAGATTTTATTGATCATTGTTTTCTGTATTTCGGTAGTAGGTATTTCGATGTGCTAGGTACACAACTGATTTCCATACTATGTTTTCAATAAATGCACATTACAGTATTGTATTAAAATACTAGACGGAGGAGTCGGAGACCCTTGTCAGGTCAGAAGACTTTATTTATTCCTGAAATTTCTATATTATTACACTATTCAAATTGGCGCACCACGTGGTTTTTCGGATAGTACCCCAAGTAAGAGGACTCTTAAATTTTATTTTTTGAGTTGAATATGTGGTTAACGTCGTTGAAGATGATTTAGCGTTACGTAATTTATTTGTTTGTTGCACACGAGCCTTCAAATTTGGCTCAACTTCGGTGAACACGTGTTTGCACGCGGTACTTAGTTACGTCTTGATAATATTTAGGATCATCACAAAATAAATATTGTTGTAAGTGGATAATAAACCTAAATACATTAGGTAAATTTAAAATTAAATACAATACAAAATATAATTTAAATTTTAATACCAAGAAAACTTTTAAGACGTAAGTGTAAACGATTATTGTTGCATTAATTTAGTCATGATCGTAAAATATAAATCTAACATATCTGGAGAAGACCTAGGTTAGGCAAAAGAAGAATTTAGTAAAATCGATAAATCGACACACCTCGTGGACTATAGGTAGGCGTTTAGTGTAGGTCCTTACTTGTGTCGATACTCTTGCGCAATCTTGTCTTGCTAGTTGTCGTGCTGTGCTGGCGCTGCAGCTGCGGCTGTTGAGCACCTCAAACGGCGGAAATATAACAACCTAGTGGGGGGTTATATATACGAGTCGTTAGGGGTCCGCACGCGTTCACGGACTCCACGGACTAAGGGTCTGAACCCCTAGTCCGTGGGGTACGTGTGGGACACACATGCTGAAGACTTGTCCAAACGCCTAGCCACTTCGCGTGTCCCCAGTGCCTTTTACCTACGTCAAACAATAAGCATTGCTGTAGTGAATTCGGTTTTATCTAGTGTTGTGTAAAAGATTCAAGTTCAATCGATAAGATGTATATATAATTTTTCCGATGTTGTTTTTATATTTGAGATTCGGTTCCTGTGTGCGCACGGCGCGCGGCGCCGCCGCCGCGCTGGTGCGGGCGCGAGGCGGCGCGAGGTGGCACGTGTGGCTGATTAGAGCCGAATGCAAACTCCGACATATTTATTAGCGGAGCTCGGTGACGTTCGTTCATTGGCCGCTAACGAAGATAAGTGGTCGCCTCGCTCGCGCTCAGTTCGCAGTCGTATCGCAGCTCACTGTCCCCTCGACTAGTTACCTCTCAGTTGTGGTCCAACCGCTCGGCAAAACACACAGGCACTGCTATATCGTAATTGTAAGTATAACATTTTAAACTTGTACTATTTTTGCATTGTAGTTTGTACATATTGTGTTGATTGGTCATGCTGAAGGCTACTATTATATTATAAACGTCAGACCTCATTAGTTTATTTATGATCCACCTACGCCTACTAATGCGAACTTTGATTGATGTCAATAACTTATTAGCACGCGAATTTTGGTCTACTGTGAATTGACAGTGAAGTCCGAACTTTTTACTTCACAGCAAATATTTTCAGCTTCAAATTTTTGTTAATGCCAGCAAAGATTAAAAAATGCTAACATCCCATATCATTTGCGAGAACCGGTTTCATTCCCTTTTTTGTTTCGTATTCCCTCTTGAAAGATTCACATCATGGTGTGTTGCTAACAACTATATAATGTCATGGCACCGTGTATAATTTACCGTTCAATTCGAGGCCGGCTTTTAATGCTATAGTAATACTTTTTTCCCCAGGTGCAAGATGGGTTTGGAAATTAAATCTGTGCTAGTTGTGGATGGCGTTGGTGCGAACTGCACCGAGATCCTCAACTCTCACGGCATTAGTGTCATCAACAAAGCAAAAATCTCTAAAGAGGAACTTCTTCAAGAGATTCCGGTAAGTGGTACTTCACTTACTAAACGATATGTCCCTTAGAAATATACCAATCTTGATAGTTTATTTATCTTCACTCTTCGTTAAACTCGGTCGTTACACTTTGTGCACGATAAGACAAATACTGATCGTTCAATATTTGACAATGATTATTTCATCAATGAAACTCTCGCCCGAATACATTTTATATGGGTAGTTCTACAAAGTAAGGAATTTTATGCGGCTCAGCCAAATTATACAAAAAAAAATGTTTCAAAGTAATTTATTTGTATGGAATACTGTTATTTTAAGATGTTTCTAGTTGGTCACTGAAAATAATGAATAATTAAAATTATTTACACCAAGAAATCTTTGTTCAAAGTGTCAAATTCTCAGGATCCTGTACTGTCCCTCGGACAAATTCTAGTAAAAAGTGCGTCGTGATTTATTTAATTTTCTGTATCAAGGTCATTATGATACCCAAATTAATGAGTTAACTATTTCTTCTTGCTAGGTAGAATAATTATTATCTTATTTACCCAAAAATATATTTAAAAAATCTTGTCAACATTTTGTCCCCACTATTTCATATCAGGATCCTGGTCGGTGTAAAATAAGCAAATACCAGCTAGGCTTTTTGGCGTACGATGTTGCTGTTCAGCTGAGTCGATCAGACGTACGAAAGAGACTAAGAATATCATCTAGCTATTCGCACCTAGCGCGTTGTTTAGTCATCCCGGCGCGGTCAGCAAGGGAAGTGGTGTCGTAATCAGTGGAGTTCCCAGTATCCTGGTAAGATATTTTTTTACTTAATAAATAAATAATATGAGTAATTAAAGCGTTTTGATATGTAAGTTGCTGACGCAAAGGCATAGTTTTGCTTAATTTTGGTTTAATGTTATAAATTGATCAGTTTTTTTTAATATTAGACAGAAATTCTCAGGATCCTGGTCTCAGGTTCCTGTCAAATTGAATCCCAGGATACTGAGAACCATCCAGGATCCTGATAAGTTCATACTAAAACATTGTTTCTGCGTAAGATAATTTACAACTTTCTACCTATAAACATTAAACTACGTATAAAATAATATAAGAAACCATTTGAGTAGCTGTCGTAATTAAATATCTACAGATAATTAGCATTGGTACTGGTCTACTTTTAGTATTCACGTTATCTTTTAGAAACTTCGGCATAAAGCATAAAACATTAATTTTACCGATCTTAGCAGTTCCTAGTACTATTTTGATTATAGTTATTTACACTACAAGTAAATTTATGCCATGCCATATAAATCTTTAATAGTCAAATAACATTGATTGTACATATATTAGTGTAAAATTAAGTTGGTTGCATTGCACTATATTTTGAACACTAAATATTATATTTTGTTGTACAGAAAAAATGGCGAAACCAAAGAAACAACTGACAAAAGAAGAAATATTAGAGAAAAAAAGGAAAGCTGAAAAATTAAGGTACGAAAAAATTAAAAATGATCCTCAGAAATTAGCAGATGAAAAAGAAAAAAGAAAGCAAGAATATAAAAAAATTAGAGAATGTGGCAAAAAGAAACTAGTGTCTGAAATGACTGCTCGTGACAAGAGGCAAGCTCGGAAAAATTGAAGGGAATACTCAGACAAATCCTACAAAAAGACAAAGTTAAATGCTCTCTCTCTCTGTTGGGAAAAGCCAAATGACGAAGCTGAAGATCGACGATGGCAGCATCATCTCATCGAAACTGGAGATATTGAGAGAGCTCGAGAGGTTTTACGGACAGCTGTACACTTCGACACGGAAACCCGTTGTCAGTGTGGCTCAGGACTCTAGAGCCAAACTGACCCGTCACTATACTGAGGACATCCCAGACATCAGCCTGTACGAGATTAGAGTTGCTCTGAAACAGCTTAAAAACAAATATCGTGTCCCACCAGGTGGGTCTTAAAATGAACATGGCTCGAAGTTGTCGACCACTACGTCTATCTTGGACAAATAGTTCATTTAGGCCGGTCCAACTTCGACAAAGAGGTCGCCCGAAGAATCCAACTCGGATGGGCAGCGTTCGGGAAACTACGCGACATCTTTTCGTCCAAAATTCCGCAGTGTCTGAACACACAGGTCTTTGACCAGTGTGTGTTGCCAGTGATTACATATGGCTCTGAGACGTGGTCGCTAACGGTTGGCCTTTTGGCGAGGCTCAGAGTCACTCAACGAGCTATGGAGAGAGCTATGCTCGGGGTTTCTTATGGGAAGAATATGCAAGTTGAAGTGGCAATGGGCAGGCCATATCGCTCGAAGAACCGCTAACCGCTGGGGAAGAAAGGTTCTCGAGTGGCGACCACGAACCGGAAGACGCAGCTCAATGATCATTTGATGACTAGAGTTCCTGTTCAAGACTGTTTAAGCATAGAATTAGTATCTAAGCCTATCTAAGCATAAAGCTAGTTTTTGTTATTATTAAAGGTACTGGTACTATTAAAACTTAATACAAATTCTAAAATTCATGTAATACATGATAAATAAACGTTGATCTCTATAGATTTTTGTGGTTTTTCTCAGTTTCCTGGTGACCTTCTCAGTTTCCTGTGGCTTGATTTCCTTAAAATGGCCATAAATCGAAAACTATTAAATATTTTGACTGTTCCGCTCTAGGTGCGCTAAAAGACGTTGTACTCTTGTTATTAGACTGAATTCCGCAAACAGAATGATTAAAAAAATGCTGGCCGAAATCAAACTCATTTTCGTCCATAGTTTGTAGAACTACCCATATACACGTGTTGCTATGTCCATCGCAGAAGTTACCTTCCTATCTCGTATTGAGAACATCCAAAAAGTCCTATTAAATATAATCTTAGACTGGAATTTATTTATAATTTTAGGGTTTGTAAAATTGATCCTTTATACATTTTCATTGGTCGTGCACAACCATAGCATGTCTCGTTATTCGTGTATCCCTGCAACACGATGTACCAAAAGACAAACTTTTATAAAATGTACAGAGACTGAGACCATTACCAACGAAAGATTGCAAATTAATAGTTAGGTTAGTAAGGTTAGGCGTAGATTTTGTTATTGTTTGGAATTTAAGACTTGTTTTGAATTATAATCTCATCTTTAATTTCAACAGAAATACGACGCTCTCGTCGTCCGTTCAGCTTCACAAGTCACGAAGGAAGTTTTGGAAGCTGGCAATAATTTGAAAGTCGTTGGCCGCGCCGGTGCTGGAGTTGATAATATCGATGTAACTACTGCTGGCCAGCGAGGAGTCGGAGTCATCAAGTAAGTTTGTCTGGATTTATTCAAAGAACATAAAACAATTGATTGTTCAAAAGTCGTTGTTTTTTAGTCCCAGTCGCGATCACAATTGTTTTGCAATCTTTGATGTTTTTATTTTACATTTTTGTCCTTGCTGCTCTAGTGCTCCCGGTGCCAACGCCCTGAGCGCCTGCGAGCTGACCTGCAGTTTGATCTTGAATCTGTCGCGTCACGTGGTGCCGGCCGCCACTGCCCTCCGCGCCGGTCGCTGGGACCGCGCCCTCTACACTGGAACAGAACTTAACGGAAAGACCCTGGCTATACTCGGCCTAGGCAGGGTTGGCAGAGAAGTAGCCATCCGTATGCACACCTTTGGAATGAAGGTAAACCTCCATTTCTCTTATGTTCTTAGTTTCACTAGCTTCCGCGATTCTGCAACTAGAACCCACTTTGAAGTAACTTCTATGGTGTGTTTAGCCGTCAGTGTGATATTTTTAACACGCTTTTATTAGCTTCACTTGTATGTATGTATGTATGTATGTAACCGACTCCTTTGGACTCGATTTTGACCCACTTTAAACGGACAGATTTAATTCAAACTTTGTACACTTATCAAGAATCAGCGACAATATAATAATTTCATAGGTTTATCTCATTATCCTGATTAGGATCACCAGGATTAAATAAATAAAAAAAAAATAAGTCCACAAAGCAATACGTTTGAATTCAGACAACACGTATTGCTGCTAGGACTAAAAAGTGAAAAATAAATATAGTTTAAAAAAACTAAAAAACACGTTTTCGGTAATATTTGTCATTCTAAAATGAACTTAAACACATGTTGTCAAAGTTGATAATTGCGTAATTAGTAATAACGTTTCATTCTCTTTCCAGATTGGCTTTAGTATAGTATTATTGTGAAAAAGCGTGGGGCGCTCTGTGCCATATTTTTCGTCTATCGAGCAACCCACGCTTTTTCACTATAATAATAGTGTTTTTTGTTCATTACCAATTTCAGCTTACATTAGGAATTATTTTTCACTTTTTTAGTTAGAAGTACTTTATAAGCGTGTTTTTTAGTTTTTTTAAACTATATTTATTATAGTAAATAATGTCACTGACGGCATGATGCCAAATAGAAACGAACAATGAGCCGTTGTTGACATCTAATGCTGTAGAACCTTTAGAACATCATCCACAAAGGCTCGTAAAAATTAAAATCAAAAAACAAAAATGGTAAAACAAGTTTCACTTTCTCTATGCGAAAAACGACTTTTACTTCAGTTAAAAGACGCAAAATAAACTTATCTTTTGTAATGCCTGCGAATATGCAATTATAATTGACCACTACGCTTTCTGATGAAACAATTAAGATTTTGTTTCCGTTTAACCTGAAGATAAGATGTCTTATATTTGCAACTTACGTATTAATGTTACGTCACGCGAATTGTCTTGTTATCGTTGCGATTCATGTTATCATGTATGCCTATACTTTGTCTTGCATTAGCGAATTTGTTTTTCTTCAAACTGTTTTTTTTAGTTTCTTGTTTTGTTTTTAGATTATTGGTTACGACCCGTTCGTGACCGCGGAACAGTGCAGCAGCTTCAACTCCACCAAGATGGAGTTGGAGCAGATCTGGCCTCTGGCTGATTACATCACTCTGCACACGCCCCTTATTGAGTCCACTAAAAGTAAGCAAATTGATTTATTTCATGTTGTATGTCCATGTTTATGATACGGCTATTCATTTGTATATTAAAAATGTATTGCTACTTACAAACGTCAGGTCACTAGTTTTTAGGGTTCCGTACCCAAAGGGTACCAACGGGACCCTATTACTAAGCCTACGATGCCTGTCTACTAAGTTAGTAGAATGCCAATTATCGTAAATTCGTCCCACTATGAGCCAACTATGAGCACACTGACACGGAGTGTAAATAGCAGACTCGGGCCCCTGTCTGTCTGTCACAGGCCTCTACAGACCAAACGGTAAAAGTTAGACAGCTGAAATTTACACAAAATACTTGTTACTATGGCCGCTATCACAACAATTACTAAAATAAAAAGAAACCTTAAAATCTAAGAGGGGTCCCCATTGCATTGATGTATTCAAACCAATTGCATACATGACATTGAACACAAACAAATTGATATGTTATAAATGTCAGGCGTTTCGTATTAGAAGCATCGTATCATGTTTTGTGTAATTTTAAAGCACTTCTTTCTGATGGACGATGGTGGTACTGAATCCTTAATGCACGAGTCGGTTTTTTTTTAGTCATTCCTTTCTCAGTTGTAATGGTTTGCCTGACGTCTCCTGTTGGCTGTTAGTTACAAACAGGCTGACGAAATCGTGATGACGACACTGATATATTTTATACATCTAGTTTTTAATAATTGAAGATAGTAACATCTTACATTGGAAAATAACTGCGATTTGATAGCATTTTTATCAACAACCTATGACAAATTAAATATTAGGTAAGTATCAAATAAATTGTTTATGAACGAGTTCCGATTCATACCTATTCTATTGTAATCAGTGTGAATAATTATACAATCGTGCACTACATATGCGACGGCGTTGCAGAGGTCATTGTTTTACCTATATTACTCAAATTGGTATAAAATGTTTATAAGGAGCTCTCCCACTTAAGTTTTTTTTGACTCGTATCTTGAAATTTCTAATGCCTTTATTCAGTCCTAGTATTCACAAACGTTTTAGGTCACATATTGTAGGAAACACTATACCATGTAACAATATTTTGACAAGCACTTAGTTTAATTTGTACCTTAGGTAATATATTGGTTTCTTAGATTGACGCGAATGTTAGACATTGAAAAAAAACTACATTTTTTACGGATTTTTTCTCGGTTTTAATTTGATTTTAGGTCCCGACGTTTCGACACCTTTGCAGGGGCCCGAGTCTGCTATTTACACTCCGTAACAGTGAGCTCATAGTTGCATCGTCCGGCGGCGCTCGGGCCCTCTTGGGTGCACTCGGGCCGGTTCGGGCGCGTTCGGGCCGCCTGAACGCGCACGAGTCGCGCCCGAACCGGCCCGAGTGCATCCGAGAGGGCCCGAGCGCCGCCGGACGATGCAACTATGAGCTCACTGTTACGGAGTGTAAATAGCAGACTCGGGCCCCAGGTATCATGGTCACGGGCAGACTGAGATGGCGTTCGTCTTGACAGTAGATGTTGCTCGTTCCACCTTGATATTTTAATTAATTATTTGAGTTCAGACCTAGGCAATATGAGCTCACTGTGTCTTGATGTCTTGCAGCGCTGCTCTTGGGTTTGGCCTTGAGTTTATGTATTATTAGGTCCCAAGTAGGTGATATCTTCCAGCCATCTTCTCTATTGAAATTAGGGTGTTTTTTAATCTCAATAGCCTCGCGAAACATCCTAGGTAGGAATTTGGGTTCTTTAGCGAGGATCTGTGGTTTGTCGAATCTAATATAATGGCTGGAGCCTTCAGCATGTTCGGCGACTGCAGACTTTGTTGAGCGGCGGTGTTTGACGTAAGTTATGTGTTCTTTTACGCGGGTTTGTACCTTAATGTTACAGATTTCATCAACGCCAATGTGATGAAGCAATGCAAGAAGGGAGTCAAGATAGTAAACGTGGGTCGCGGAGGTCTCATCCAGGAACGGGACCTCCTTGATGCACTGAACTCTGGACAGGTATGTACCACAAATAGTTGCTAAAAGAACAGTAGTTGGTGTTGGTGCATATTCGAATGTACATATTTTTTGGACATTTGTCTACATAATGATTTCATGAATAATTTATTTTTGCAGGTTGGTGGTGCGGCTTTGGACGTGTTTGAACAAGAGCCGCCCACAGATCCCTTAACCCTGGAAATCATACAACACAAGGCTGTTATTGCTACGCCTCATCTAGGTAACGTATTTCCACGATTCTCTTGAAGTCAAGTTTATATTCGTCTGACAAGTCGTGATGTATCGAAAGATTCGGTATCATACGGCTGCGGCAGTAGTGATCCATAATATTGTCCAAAGGCAGACGGAATACGAAATATTAATGTAAACAAATTATGTCAGACAAATATAAATCTACCTATAGAAGAAAGTCCTCCTCATTCTAGCCTAGAATAACCTATTTCTGAGGATAGGTCACCCGTTTTCTTTAACATTTATTTCCATTTGTATCTATGTTATTTTCGACTATGATAGTTTCTTAAATTACTTGTTCAGAGAAGCAAAAATACTTAGTTTATTTATTTTGTCCAGGTGCTTCTACCAAGGAGGCTCAAGTGCGCGTTGGCCAGGAGATCGCGGAACAGCTCGTGAACCTGGTCAAGCCTGGCACATACAACACGCCTCTGGCTGAGGTCACACGAGTCCTCCACCAGTAACTACACAATTGTTCATTCAACACATTACATTCCACTCGGTACATCACACTTTTAGCTCCCATAGACTACTAGGTTTTAAGTTGTTCACATTTACTTGTTTGTAATTACTTAGCTTGTATTATTATTAGTGTTATGTACTGTTATAGCACCTTGGTATAATATATTTAGCTCAAGATAAATAAACGATACGTCTGGTAATTATTGTAGAGATTTATTATTTTGTTATTAGTAGGTAACAATTAATATACTATATTACAAAATACATAATTAGCCTACATAGTAGAACTTAGAATTAAGATGTATGAATTAAATCTTATTTAATCCATATTTTTTTCCTAAAACTAGGTAGGTTTTCAATAAAATATCGTGTTGTTACTTTCTCTTAAAATATGGGCAAATAGCTTATAGAAATACTTGATTCGCTTTCTTCTATTTTTTAGGTTTATTTAAAGCTGTCATTTTCATTATACATCACCGTTTCTTAAGGTCTTGGATTGTCTGCACTGCTCCTAGATTAACTTAGTTTTAAGTAAAATCTACTCGTAGGTTTTAAGTTGTTATTTTCTACTTATTTTTATTATAAACTAGTTATAAGGGTTCGACGCAATGCGTATTTACCTTCCCTTCATTTATATTAGGTTCAATTTCACTGCCGCTGAATGAAACTAAAGACTTTTTAAAACAAAATTGTCTTATACAAGTACAATTGCGTTTCAATGGACTTTATTATTAAGATTGTATTATTGTCAGTGCCATTAATGATCCATTTACTCGTATATTGTTGTAGCAAATTAGTAAAGTTTGAGCCAAGTCCAAAATAGTGGACGATACAAGTTTCAATGATCATTTATTTTAATATATTCATTTAAAACTAATTTCCATTATACTCCGTACATCACTAAGCTCCTAGATCGATTCAGTAAGAAAACAATGATGTTTGATCTGTACTCGTAGGTTTTGAATTCTTTATATTTCCTTTTTTGATTATTAAGCATATTATATTATATATTAGTGATGTGTACTGTATAAATAAAATAAGTTATAAATTTAAAATTGTTTTATTATTTATTTAAAAATTACTTACACGTATAATTTACACAAGTACCTAAGTATAAAAATATTCTAATCCATCTATTTTGATGAGTTTGGAATCCTTAATTGGCGTTATATAACTTCCTGGGCCTCGATTCAGCTATTTTAAATGCATGTCAGTGGTCGGTCAGTGTACTAAGGCTGCGTTTATTGCTGCGATTCTATTGGTTCTTTACAAACACATCCCTCGCTAGCTACGCATCCTCGCACATCTCTGGTAGAAACGCAGCCTTATCATTGAACCTAATGTTCGTATTCAGATAAGCCTACAACAAAATCTCATTGAACTCTCGAAGAGAATGATCGTAAGTAATAACAGTTAGCAAAATGCCAATTATCGTAAAAATTACTAAATGAAGCAGGGGCCCGAGTCTGCTATTTACACTCCGTGTCAGTGTGCTCACAGTTGGCTCATAGCGGGACGATTTTACGATAATTGGCATTCTACTAAGTTAGTAGAATGCCAACTATGAGCACACTGACACGGAGTGTAAATAGCAGACTCGGGCCCCAGGTCTTTCGGTCAATTCAAGCAACTCTTAAATAGCTGAATCGAGGCCCTGATTGAGTGTTGGGTGACGATATTATCAATACAGTAGACTTGGCACCATTTTATTTTACGTACTTGGTTGACATACCCCGCTACCGGTCAACCATATCGTAGCACGAAATGCTTAATATATTTGCAATTTCCACTATTTATTTACTGATCTTCTTATTTATATTAATAGCAGATCCTTGCTATTCCATAAATCCTATGATTTAAATAAAAAGCAGCAGGCTCATATGTAACGTGCATGAGTTATAATATCTAAAACCAGAAAGACACAGTGATTTTTGTGCTCGCAGGCACTTAACAAAAAATGTAGGAGTATAAATAGGACGGAACTACTTAAATATCTCAAGACAGGAGCAACATACCACCGCCAAACTTTTGAAATGGCCGCCTGACGTAAGTAACTTTGATAGCGTTACTTAGTAAAAGAGAAACCGATGGGGGCGAAATTAGGCTTGGGGATATCAAATTCTACCGGTGTAAACAGTCCGGTCATTACAGGAATCAGTGTCCAAATAGTGATAATGCCAGTACGAACACAAAAGAAATACATCGTAAACAAAGTAATGCGTTTAGTGCGGTGTTTCTGAGTGGCAAATTCAACAAATATGATTGGTACATTGATTCAGGCGCGAGCATGCATCTAACGGCTAAAGAAGAGTGGATTGAAAATGCTATATAAGGTGCTATAAAAATATCTGCCACGGCTTTAATGGGAGGTAGTATTGTGTTTATAGATTACAATAGTGAAGAACTTTCGTACCCCGGAACAGTTAATTAAATTTTAGAAAATAAAATTGTTAAATTAACATTGACTCTATTCTGCGTAACGTGGTTCACAAATTACGTGAATTCGGTGCGGAGCGGCAACAGCTTAGGACACGGGATGGTTTTATACTAATAAATCAATTCAAATTTATACGTTATTTTCTTTGGATGAAAAAAAATATGATAAATAATCAATAATTTATCTATACTATTGTAATCTATAAACACAATACTACCTCCCATTAAAGCCGTGGCAGATGTTTTTATAGCACCTTATATATCACAAAACTAAAGATATATATGTTGCTAACAGCGAGAGAATTCAAGTATTATGTTCCGGAAATGTGATTATTGTAACAAAAACCGATAAATGTGAATATGAAATACCAGTCAAGGAAGTATTATGCGCTCCAGGATTGACTACTAATCTATTGTCAGTGAGCCAGTTAATAAAATCCGGTAATACAGTTCAGTTTACTGCAAATGGCTGTGAAGTATACAGGGTGTCCCGTAAGTAGTGGACCAACGGAGTGTGGGGGATAGAGGAAACTATTATAAAGAAAAAACACTAAAGTTTATTGTCCTAGGTTTTGTCGTTTTGAAGATATGATTTTTTTAAGCATTACGGTGAAATTGTCTTACTGGGTACACAAAAAAAAAACGACTTGAAAAATCGATAAAAACACTAAAAAGTTAAAAATATAAGCTAAGTAATGAAACGACTGGTAATTCGTGAGTATATTGATGTGTATTGTGTTTGTAAAAATATATTATTAATATTGTTAAGTGCAAACGTTAGTATCTTTTTTTCTTTGTGTCTTAATATTAGGTAATCTGTCATAAAGTATTTTTGTTGTTTTCCGATTAGAATTAATATTTAGAAGCTGTAAGATTTATGTTTAATTTTTTCTGCGCTTAGTCTGTAGGTATATAGTGATTTAAGTTTTGTATATTGCTTGGCACCGACTCCAAAAAATTATGAAATTGTATTATAGCTTAATCGTATTTTAGGTTAGGTTTATTAATATAGGTAGATTATAGTACTATTTTTAACTTTTTAGTGCTTTTATAGATTTTTGAAATCGGTTTTTTTTTGCAAAAAAAAATTTTATTTTTTTATTTTTAGTGACATATTTTTAATCTTAGATAATATGGGTAGGCCTTCAGCCAACCTTCAGCTGACACCCTTTCATCATCCTCATGATAATTTCCAACAAACGAAATCCAGTGCCACGCATCTCACATCCAACGAATTCCCGCTACATTCACGAGGTCATCTTGGCTTCATCATCAGATCTGATACTAGAATGGTTCTTATTGAACGCAAATGCTACACTTGTTGTAGAAAATACCAAAATCGCTGTATGTTTTCCTATAAAATTTGAAGAGTTCCCTCGATTTCGCCAAGATTCCATCATCAGATCCCGACTTGGTGACTATGGGACCATTTGGGAAGTATACCCTTTCCAACAAAGAAAAAAATATTTCAAATCGGTTGGACAGCAACGGAGTTATGCACGAACAAACATAAAAAAAAAACACAAATATCCGAATTGAGAACCTCCTCCTTTTTTTTTAAAGTCGATAAAAATATAAAATTTTACAAAATCCATTATTGTTTTTTTTTGTTATTTTTGTCTTAAGTAGTTAAGAATACATAGATCTATTTAATTAAAATGATATTCAAGTATAAATATCAGCAACCTGATAATTAAACAATAAAATATGTGAAATTTTTACATTAAAAAATGCTCTAAGTGCTCTTTGAATGAAGCTGGTATAAAAAAAATGTATTATAGCCTTGTGGAACTTTATTTTAAAAACATCTACATATCGTACCAATAACAAAAAGGTATAACACTGTGGTTTAAAACAAGATTTTTTTTTTTAATCAATATCAATATCAAAGGACATTTTTGTAAGAAAATAAAAATACAAAGATATTTATGGAAAAGCTTTTGTTACCCAATTTTCATCACAATAAATGCTCAAAATGCCTTCCTCTAGCTCTTATGCATAACCAACATCTTCATATAAAGTTTATTTGTAAACTTCTTCGTACCCGTTCATTATTTTTACCCAACTGCCAAGAAGGGTTATGTTTTTTATTATTTCAGCTACATGATTTAATTTTTGTCGTAACTCTCGTTCATCAGAAATTGTGGTCTCATACACTGTTATTATATTATTGTTATAGATACATAACTTATTGACTAAACTACATATAGATAACTGATAACAATTTACACAATATTATCAGTAAAAAACTCCAGTCAGTCAATAATACAACAGTCAATAATATCAGTAATATCAGTACAAACAAACAAACAATAACTAAACTTTTCTTAATATTACTCACGTAAACAGATGTAATTACAAGCAAATTACGTGTCGTCGCTAACGCTTTGTGTGTAGTGTATGTATGTCTGTATGAACGTGGTTTTATCCTCTTTGGTATGAACACAGGCGGCCGCTGTTTAACTTCGCCGAGCTCAACAGATGGCGTTGTTAGTTGAGAGGGGTTTTCTGAATGGCGGTGTTAAGATTTTCAGCGACTGATAGACTACCCCGGGCAGTTTCGTTCACATCACTTTATTATACACGTCACCACGTTGCGAATTTTTGACTGGCTTGCCGATAAGGCAGGCTATGTAATCACTTGATATAATTGTCTGACGTCCCTGTCACTATTGATTATTTTATATATTTGTTAGTTCGATTATAATAAAAGCAGAGACGCTGATATTTAAAGGAGAGAGAATTAGCAGGCTGTGTTGCGCAACCTACTGCTGTTTTTGTGCATTAAGGCATTATAATTAGCTATAATAAATCCTTACTTCCTTTCTTATATAATACTAACGGCCCGTCCCGCCTTTATACGGGTATTTAATAAATATTTCAAATTATTTTTTTTAACAAAAAAAAACCGACTTCTAAAATCCCTAAGAAATATTTGTTAGATCAAGGAGAAGGTTTTAGTATTTATTATTTAACCGACTTGAAAAAAGGGAGGTTTTCAGAATGACGGATTATCTCGCGTTTGATTTTGATACGGTTTTCAGAATAGTGTTTGTTAGACCAAGGAGAAGGTTTTGGTATTCTATAATTAGGAGTCGGTGTCAGCCGCTAATAGCAAATTTTAATACTATATTATAAGGACCGACACCGACTCCAAAAATAACAATAATTGTGCTGGAAGTATAATTATGCTTATTATCCTAATATTTTAGTTATTTCATACTTTTCAGTGAATCGGCTTTTTGAAGATAACTCCCTGCCCAGAGGAATGACTGACCTGCCATATAAAAGGTTCTGTTGTGCCTTGCGTAAGTGGTTAGTACAGGAGAGTTTCTAATTTTCTATAGTGTAAAAGATTTTTTTAAAAAAAGCACATGCCTATTTGGTGCCCACTAAAACACTGTGTCTTTCTTTATTTGTTTTATTGTAATAATTTAAAAAATTGTAAAAAAAATATTTCAATTGTGATTATATTATATTGTATATTGTAAAACTTAGATCTAATAATTTGTACCTAATAGCATTCGTATACTGTAAATTTACTAAGTACTTATAATGTTTTGCATGCCCGTAATGAGGGTGAAATATGTCATGTACTGTACCTACATAAATTTTACATCTTTTGTACCACCATATTTCAGGCAAATAAATGATTTTTGATTTGATTTTGATTTTATTTGAAGGCGGTTCTCTATTTTTTTTAAAGTAATTAAATAGTTATAGGTATATCTTTTTTTTTTATTTACCTAATACTTTTTAAGTTCGAGCTTTGTTATAACAAGTTGGATTATGGTGAGTTTTAATTGTTTTATTTTTATACACGTTTTAGATTATAATTAATATTTCTATAATTACAATTCTTATTAGCAACAATTAATACACGATTTTATTAACAACGAATTAGATTTTCGTCAACCACGAGTCACAATTTGAAGTTTTTAAAATATGTAGATAGTATTACACTATGTAACAAATTTAGTTCAAGACGTGACCAAATGCAGAATGTTCTGAAGAAATATCACAACTTATGTAAGTAGTTTTATTTTATGAGGATCGGTATCAAACCAAAAATATATGTTCAGTATTTCTATGGTGCCAAACAATATTGGGATATACCTAGTTTATTTAATTTCAAAACTATAGTTATTGAATCGGTTTTAGATTTTATTGATAATGGTTTTCTGTATTGACTGTATTTCAATGTGCTAGGTACCTACACAACTGATTTCCATACTATATGTTATCAATAAATGCACATAATACTAGGCGGAGGAGCCCTTACACGTGGGGTCAGAGACCCGTGTTGGCTCAGAACATATTATTTATTCCTGAAACTTAATTTTTACACGATTAAAAATGGCGGACCACGTGGTTTCTCGGATAGTACCCCAAGTAAGAGGAGTCTAAATTTTATTTTTGGACGTGAATCTGTGGTTAACCTTAAGTAAAATAAGTAGACTATTAAGCGTTGCGTAAATAATTTGGTTCTTACACACGTGCCAGCTGTGGCTGCTGGGAACCGCCAACGGCGAAAATATAACAACCAAGTTGGGCTTATATATTCGAGCCGTTTGGGGTTCAGACCCTTAGTCCGTGGGATTCGTGTGGGGCACACAAGCTGGTTTTTTTTTCAAACGCCTAGCTACTTCGCGTGACCCAAGTGCCTTAACCAACGTCAAAGGATAAGCATTGCCATTCAACGTGGCACTGCCACCACACCGCCACTTAGGCACACTCGCAGTCCCAGATAAACTTTTTGATACCATATGTTAGATTAGGTTAGGTTTTATTTAGTTTACATTACCTTACCTTTACAGCAATCGCTTTCGTTTGGACTTTGTCGTATAGTAGCTTCACTATTAATATACCTAAATCAGTTTTAGGTTTTAAAGTTATCTTTAGTTAGGTACTTATGAAAGAAAAAAAGGGTCCACCTTACCAACTCAGTGAAATAATACTTCTTGGTTATCTTCCAATATTACATTATAGTTTAATGGTTTACAATAGGTACTGAATACTTATACTTTCACAAATATCCTAACGTTACAAGTAAAGGTTTACAAAGCTCTTATAAATATACTACTAGGTACTTGTATGATAACAATGTTTATGTAACACGACGTTGTCGTTCCCCCGTCGAAGGGCGAATGCCCATATTTATACAATTCCATGTTATCCCATCTTTTCGTTATTAGGTAAGCACCATAATTTATTATACAATACAATATGTGACAGGTCCTGAGGCAAGTGCCATAATAACTTATTATAAGATATGTGACTGGTCCTGTTGAAATTGGATCCTTCATTATCGTTAGTACTTTAAGTACCAACAGATTGTTAACATTTAGTCAAAAGGGACCTGTTGTTTTTATCTGGTACTTCGAATGCCAAATGTTGTCGTCACCTATGTTTTGGGTAAAATAAACAATAATTAATTATTACACATTTAGTTAAGTAGGTAAAGAAATTAATTAATACTGTTTTTACTTCGATTCTTACACTTATAAGTAGTTACTCAGATGTGGGTCAATGTCAATGACAGCAAAACAGACCTCACTTTTCATATGCGTTTGAGTCGAATATTGATCCAGACGAAGCGCATTATAATTTTATCGTATTATGAAATAATGAGTAACCCAAAGCAAGCTTGTATCTGATAAACATGTTTATGCAAACAAAAGAGAACGACATGAACAACGTCCTTCTTTGACATCGACGAACAATGTTGTTTTTGTTACAACGCTTCAATAACGCTGTTAAAATAAATAATATAAAACAAACACGTGATGTGATGCAGTACCTATACGCTGTAGTGAATTCGGTTTCATCTAGTGTTGTGTAAAAGATTCAAGTTCAATCGCTAAGATGTATAATTTTCCGATGGTGTTTTTATATTTCGGGTTCGGTTCTGGTGTGCGCACGACGCGCGGCTCCGCGCTGGCGCTGGTGCAGGCGCGAGGCGGCGCGAGGTGACTGATTAGAGCCGAATGCAAACTCCGACATATTTGTTAGCTTAGCTCGCTGACGTTCGTTCATTGGCCGCTAACGAAGATAAGTAGTCGTACCTTTCATTGTCCCGGGTCCCCTCGACTAGGTACCTCTCAGTTGTGGTCCAACCGCTCGGCAAAACACACGGGCACTTCTATATAGTAATTGTAAGTATTACATTTTAAACTTGTACTATTTTTGCATTGTACATATTGTGTTGATTGGTCATACTGAAGGCTACTATTATATTATAAACGTCAGACCTCATTAGTTTATTTATGATCCACCTACTTAACTAATGCGAACTTTGATTGATGTCAATAACTTATTAGCACGCGAATTTTGGTCTACTGTGAATTGACAGTGAAGTCCGAACTTTTTACTTCACAGCAAATATTTTCAGCTTCAAATTTTTGTTAATGCCAGCAAAGGTTAAAAAATGCTAACATCCCATATCATTTGCGAGAACCGGTTTCATTCCCTTTTTTGTTTCGTATTCCCTCTTGAAAGATTCACAACATGGTGTGTTGCTAACAACTATATAATGTCATGGCACCGTGTATAATTTACCGTTCAATTCGAGGCCGGCTTTTAATGCTATAGTAATACTTTTTTCCCCAGGTGCAAGATGGGTTTGGAAATTAAATCTGTGCTAGTTGTGGATGGCGTTGGTGCGAACTGCACCGAGATCCTCAACTCTCACGGCATTAGTGTCATCAACAAAGCAAAAATCTCTAAAGAGGAACTTCTTCAAGAGATTCCGGTAAGTGGTACTTCACTTACTAAACGATATGTCCCTTAGAAATATACCAATTTTGATAGTTTATTTATCTTCACTCTTCATTAAACTCGGTCGTTACACTTTGTGTACGATAAGACAAATACTGATCGTTCAATATTTGACAATGATTATTTCATCAATGAAACTCTCGCCCGAATACATTTTATATACACGTGTTGCTAGGTATGTCCATCGTAGAAGTTACCTTCCTATCTCGTATGTTAGACTGGAATGTATTTATAATTTTAGGATTTGTAAAATTGATCCTTTATACATTTTCATTGGTCGTGCATAACCATAGCATGTCTCGTTATTCGTGTATCCCTGCAACACGATGTACCAAAAGACAAACTTTTATAAAATGTACAGAGACTGAGACCATTACCACCGAAAGATTGCAAATTAATTCGTAAATCCCACGTTACTTTACAGGTGACTTCGTAGATTTTGTTATTGCTGAGCATAACTTGGAATTATTTTTTTTTATTCCAAGATTTAAGACTTGTTTTGAATTATAATCTCATCTTTAATTTCAACAGAAATACGACGCTCTCGTCGTCCGTTCAGCTTCACAAGTCACGAAGGAAGTTTTGGAAGCTGGCAATAATTTGAAAGTCGTTGGCCGCGCCGGTGCTGGAGTTGATAATATCGATGTAACTACTGCTGGTCAGCGAGGAGTCGGAGTCATCAAGTAAGTTTGTCTGGATTTATTCAAAGAACATAAAACAATTGATTGTTCAAAAGTCATTGTTTTTTAGTCCCAGTCGCGATCACAATTGTTTTGCAATCTTTGATGTTTTTATTTTACATTTTTGTCCTTGCTGCTCTAGTGCTCCCGGTGCCAACGCCCTGAGCGCCTGCGAGCTGACCTGCAGTTTGATCTTGAATCTGTCGCGTCACGTGGTGCCGGCCGCCACTGCCCTCCGCGCCGGTCGCTGGGACCGCGCCCTCTACACTGGAACAGAACTTAACGGAAAGACCCTGGCTATACTCGGCCTAGGCAGGGTTGGCAGAGAAGTAGCCATCCGTATGCACACCTTTGGAATGAAGGTAAACCTCCATTTCTCTTATGTTCTTAGTTCCACTAGCTTCCGCGATTCTGCAACTAGAACCCACTTTGAAGTAACTTCTATGGTGTGTTTAGCCGTCAGTGTGATATTTTTAACACGCTTTTATTAGCTTCACTTGTATGTATGTATGTATGTATGTAACCGACTCCTTTGGACTCGATTTTGACCCACTGTAAACGGACAGATTTAATTCAAACTTTGTACACTTATCAAGAATCAGCGACAATATAATAATTTCATATGTTTATCTCATTATCCTGATTAGGATCACCAGGATTAAATAAATAAAAAAAAAAATAAGTCCACAAAGCAATACGTTTGAATTCAGACAACACGTATTGCTGCTAGGACTAAAAAGTGATAAATAAATATAGTTTAAAAAAACTAAAAAACACGCTTTTAAAGTACTTCTAACTAAAAAACAAAAAACACTAGTATTGTGAAAAAGCGTGGGGCGCTTTGTGCCATATTTTTCGTCTATCGAGCAACCCACGCTTTTTTACTATAATAATAGTGTTTTTTGTTTATTACCAATTTCAGCTTACATTAGGAATTATTTTTCACTTTTTTAGTTAGAAGTACTTTATAAGCGTGTTTTTTAGTTTTTTTTTAACTATATTTATTATAGTAAATAATGTCACTGACGGCATGATGCCAAATAGAAACGAACAATGAGCCGTTGTTGACATCTAATGCTGGAGAACCTTTAGAACATCATCCACAAAGGCTCGTAAAAATTAAAATCAAAAAACAAAAATTGTAAAACAAGTTTCACTTTCTCTATGCGAAAAACGACTTTTACTTCAGTTAAAAGACGCAAAATAAACTTATCTTTTGTAATGCCTGCGAATATGCAATTATAATTGACCACTACGCTTTCTGATGAAACAAATTAAGATTTTGTTTCCGTTTAACCTGAAGATAAGATGTCTTATATTTGCAACTTACGCATTAATGTTACGTCACGCGAATTGTCTTGTTATTGTTGCGATTCATGTTATAATGTATGCCTATACTTTGTCTTGCATTAGCGAATTTGTTTTTCTTCGAACCGTTTTTTTTAATTTCTTGTTTACTTTTTAGATTATTGGTTATGACCCGTTCGTGACCGCGGAACAGTGCAGCAGCTTCAACTCCACCAAGATGGAGTTGGAGCAGATCTGGCCTCTGGCTGATTACATCACTCTGCACACGCCCCTTATTGAGTCCACTAAAAGTAAGTAAATTGATTTATTTCATGTTGTATGTCCATGTTCATGATACGGCTATTCATTTGTATATTAAAAATGTATTGCTACTTACAAACGTCAGGTCACTAGTTTTTAGGGTTCCGTACCCAAAGGGTACCAACGGGACCCTATTACTAAGCCTACGATGCCTGTCTACTAAGTTAGTAGAATGCCAATTATCGTAAAATCTATCTAGCCAACTATGAGCACACTGACACGGAGTGTAAATAGCAGACTCGGGCCCCTGTCTGTCTGTCACAGGCCTCTACAGACCAAACGGTAAAAGTTAGACAGCTGAAATTTACACAAAATACTTGTTACTATGGCCGCTATCACATCAAAAACTAAAATAAAAAAAAAACCTTATAATCTAAGAGGGGTCCCACATTGTATTGATGTATTCAAACCAATTGCATACATGACATTGCACACAAACAAATTGATATGTTATAAATGTCAGGCGTTTCGTATTAGAAGCATCGTATCATGTTTTGTGTAATTTTAAAGCACTTCTTTCTGATGGACGATGGTGGTACTGAATCCTTAATGCACGAGTCGGTTTTTTTTTAGTCATTCCTTTCTCAGTTGTAATGGTTTGCCTGACGTCTCCTGTTGGCTGTTAGTTACAAACAGGCTGACGAAATCGTGATGACGACACTGATATATTTTATACATCTAGTCTATATCTATACATATAATAAATCTGTAGAAAAGTCATTTTTGTACATTGAAGAAATTGAAAAAAAAAATAGCCAGCGTGTTAAAGGATAACTAACAGAACCCATTTCCATCATTTTTGAAATTTTTGTCTGTTTGTCTGTTTGTCTGTTTGTTTGTGCACGCATCACGTAAAATCTACGAATTGAATGCAGACAATGTTTATATACAAAAATTATACACAACTTGAGGTATAACTTAGTTTTTGTTTCATCGAAATCGGTTCACTCTATCAAAAGATATAATTAATTTAGTGAGTTCAAGAAGTAAAATATTACAACACGCAATTCAGTACAGTACTTGCATTACAACTGTCTTTTGCCGGGGGTCAGATTTCATGTTACAGTATCAAACATAAACTACTTAATCGAATGGTGTAAAAAATTGAGAGGTGGTTTTCAAGAAATCGTAGATGGTTGTTAGCTATGTTGAAACATGCTATTGAATCTAGCTGATAAGGGGAGGAGCTTTAAATTTCCAAAATCATTTTCTCAACTGCACACATAAATTGGCATTATTGACAGATCAGAAGATAAACAAGAGGGTAACCATGGCAGACTGAGGTAGCCATAGCTATCTTCAATTTGATTAGAACCTATATTTTAGTGAACTAGCTATCGAGGTAAACAGCTTGGCGGTTGAACGATTGGAAATGAGTGATGTTGCTGCAAGTTCAAATCCGGTTGTTAATGTTTGTATTTTTTTTCATGCGTCCATTTTCTTATATAAGTTTGAATTTTTTGATACCCAAGTTCAAATCTCAGTAGAGATAACTCTTTTTGTGTTTTACTAACGTATCTTTTTGTAAAAAAATATTTGTAACATTTTGTTGTATTTTTAGTCGCAATAAACGACATCTTTAAGTCGTGGTTTTTTTCTCAACCGATATATAAATTTACAATTATTTAGTGTTTGTATTTACTTATCTCCGTAGGTAAGTTTGTTCCTCATTGCTGATCATGGAGGAACAAACATGCATGGCATGTACCGTAAAGTGATTCAGGCGTAAATGTCCTGGCCATTTGCTTGGAAATTTACGCATTCGCTGACTTGAAAACGTAAGCTTCCCCATAGATCACTTTATAGTTGGTTAAAAACTTTAATCCACTTTTAAACTATTTTTCCAAAATAATGTGTAATGTTTTCTATTGGTCATCTATATTATATTCCATGGACAAGATCTTTTTGTATTTGTTATTTATTTTCTTTTACCCAAAAACCCAATGATATTTTTATCACACAATCTTTAGTATGTACTACCTCTTTAATATTCTTTAAAAGGTAGCTTGCTTCTCATGTAGGTTTTTATGCGTACATGATATTTTATTTATGTGTTTGAATTTCATAAAGTTTTTGTACCCAATTACCGGAAGGTTGGGCCAAAACCCTAAATAAAATAAACTTTCTATCGCATTCTCTACATTTTAAAATATATACGTACGGTATTTAAGCCCATCACCTTATGCTGCACCTTACACTTAATAAAGCGAATTGTACAGGATACAGCCTCTGACTTTAATCAGGGTAGAATGAGATTGTCCTTGGACAGCTATTACTTAATCTTTCCAAACAAATAATTTTAAACACAGTTTTGGTAATTCTGCCACTGCGCCTCTCAAACCGTACGTCAACTTTTTGTAACTACCTCCTCTTTCAGTTTCATGGGTCTCATGTCAGTCACTGCCTATCTGATATCCACTCTCAATTTAACGGCGTAGTTCAATTTCGAGGTTTCGCACCAAAACCTCGCGTCCTGTAGTCTCACTAGGGACTACGGTACCAACGAGAACTATAGCATAAAAAATGGACTAATTTGTTTTTATGGATTCGGTTTTTGGGTGCCCTTTGCCATTTACTGCCTAGAGCGACAGCTGCTTTCACTTTAACTCAGAGTTGGCGCTGCCAGTAGACTCAATACCAAAACATTGACCTTCAATTATTATAACCAACTGGGTAAAGCACAAAAGAGAAAACATACTACATATATAAAAGAGTCAGTTCAAAACTGCCCAAGGTAGACGTATTTTGGACATTGACATCGAAAGCCACCATAAAAATTATAATTTTTTCTCACGGTTCTGGACTTGGAAGATACATCTAAAATTTTTAAACAAAGTAGCATCAAAACCAATCCTTAAAATTTTTAGAGGTAAGCTAATTATATAATTATGACGATGGTACTTTTTTATTTTGAGACTTTATACAAACAGCAACATTTGTGACAAAATTTACTCGGCAGTAGGCAGTTCGTGTTAGTGGCCCTCTATATCACAGTCAAATATTTATTCATAAAGATGAATGATAGGTATATAAGCGAACAACGTCGCGGGTACAGCTAGTTTTTAATAATTGAAGATAGTAACATCTTACATTGGAAAATAACTGCGATTTGATAGCATTTTTATCAACAACCTATGACAAATTAAATATTAGGTAAGTATCAAATAAATTGTTTATGAACGAGTTCCGATTCATACCTATTCTATTGTAATCAGTGTGAATAATTATACAATCGTGCACTACATATGCGACGGCGTTGCAGAGGTCATTGTTTTACCTATATTTCTCAAATTGGTATAAAATGTTTATAAGGAGCTCTCCCACTTAAGTTTTTTTTGCCTCGTATCTTGAAATTTCTAATGCCTTTATTCAGTCCTAGTATTCACAAACGTTTTAGGTCACATATTGTAGGAAACACTACCATGTAACAATATTTTGACAAGCACTTAGTTTAATTTGTACCTTAATATATTGGTTTCTTAGATTGACGCGAATGTTAGACATTGAAAAAAAACTACTTTTTTTACGGATTTTTTCTCGGTTTTAATTTGATTTTAGGTCCCGACGTTTCGACACCTTTGCAGGGGCCCGAGTCTGCTATTTACACTCCGTAACAGTGAGCTCATAGTTGCATCGTCCGGCGGCGCTCGGGCCCTCTTGGGTGCACTCGGGCCGGTTCGGGCGCGTTCGGGCCGCCTGAACGCGCACGAGTCGCGCCCGAACCGGCCCGAGTGCATCCGAGAGGGCCCGAGCGCCGCCGGACGATGCAACTATGAGCTCACTGTTACGGAGTGTAAATAGCAGACTCGGGCCCCAGGTATCATGGTCACGGGCAGACTGAGATGGCGTTCGTCTTGACAGTAGATGTTGCTCGTTCCACCTTCATATTTTAATTAATTATTTGAGTTCAGACCTAGGCAATATGAGCTCACTGTGTCTTGATGTCTTGCAGCGCTGCTCTTGGGTTTGGCCTTGAGTTTATGTATTATTAGGTCCCAAGTAGGTGATATCTTCCAGCCATCTTCTCTATTGAAATTAGGGTGTTTTTTAATCTCAATAGCCTCGCGAAACATCCTAGGTAGGAATTTGGGTTCTTTAGCGAGGATCTGTGGTTTGTCGAATCTAATATAATGGCTGGAGCCTTCAGCATGTTCGGCAACTGCAGACTTCGTTGAGCGGCGGTGTTTGACGTCAGTTATGTGTTCTTTTACGCGGGTTTGTACCTTAATGTTACAGATTTCATCAACGCCAATGTGATGAAGCAATGCAAGAAGGGAGTCAAGATAGTAAACGTGGGTCGCGGAGGTCTCGTCCAGGAACGGGACCTCCTTGATGCACTGAACTCTGGACAGGTATGTACCACAAATAGTTGCTAAAAGAATAGTAAGTAGTTGGTGTTGGTGCATATTCGAATGTACATATTTTTGGGACATTTGTCTACATAATGATTTCATGAATAATTTATTTTTGCAGGTTGGTGGTGCGGCTTTGGACGTGTTTGAACAAGAGCCGCCCACAGATCCCTTAACCCTGGAAATCATACAACACAAGGCTGTTATTGCTACGCCTCATCTAGGTAACGTATTTCCACGATTCTCTTGAAGTCAAGTTTATATTCGTCTGACATGTCGTGATGTATCGAAAGATTCGGTATCATACGGCTGCGGCAGTAGTGATCCATAATATTGTCCAAAGGCAGACGGAATACGAAATATTAATGTAAACAAATTATGTCAGACAAATATAAATCTACCTATAGAAGAAAGTCCTCCTCGTTCTAGTCTACAATAACCTATTTCTGAGGATAGGTCACTCGTTTTCTTAAACATTTATTTCCATTGGTATCTATGTTATTTTCGACTATGATAGTTTCTTAAATTACTTGTTCAGAGAAGCAAAAATACTTAGTTTATTTATTTTGTCCAGGTGCTTCTACCAAGGAGGCTCAAGTGCGCGTTGGCCAGGAGATCGCGGAACAGCTCGTGAACCTGGTCAAGCCTGGCACATACAACACGCCTCTGGCTGAGGTCACACGAGTCCTCCACCAGTAACTACACAATTGTTTATTCAACACATTACATTCCACTCGGTACATCACACTTTTAGCTCCCATAGACTACTAGGTTTTAAGTTGTTCACATTTACTTGTTTGTAATTACTTAGCTTGTATTATTATTAGTGTTATGTACTGTTATAGCACCTTGGTATAATATATTTAGCTCAAGATAAATAAACGATACGTCTGGTAATTATTGTAGAGATTTATTATTTTGTTATTAGTAGGTAACAATTAATATACTATTTACAAAATACATAATTAGCCTACATAGTAGAAATTAGAATTAAGATGTATGAATTAAATCTTATTTAATCCATATTTTTTTCCTAAAACTAGGTAGGTTTTCAATAAAATATCGTGTTGTTACTTTCTCTTAAAATATGGGCAAATAGCTTATAGAAATACTTGATTCGCTTTCTTCTATTTTTTAGGTTTATTTAAAGCTGTCATTTTCATTATACATCACCGTTTCTTAAGGTCTTGGATTGTCTGCACTGCTCCTAGATTAACTTAGTTTTAAGTAAAATCTACTCGTAGGTTTTAAGTTGTTATTTTCTACTTATTTTTATTATAAACTAGTTATAAGGGTTCGACGCAATGCGTATTTACCTTCCCTTCATTTATATTAGGTTCAATTTCACTGCCGCTGAATGAAACTAAAGACTTTTTAAAACAAAATTGTCTTATACAAGTACAATTGCGTTTCAATGGACTTTATTATTAAGATTGTATTATTGTCAGTGCCATTAATGATCCATTTACTCATATATTGTTGTAGCAAATTAGTAAAGTTTGAGCCAAGTCCAAAATAGTGGACGATACAAGTTTCAATGATCATTTATTTTGATATATTCATTTAAAACTAATTTCCATTATACTCCGTACATCACTAAGCTCCTAGATCGATTCAGTAAGAAAACAATGATGTTTGATCTGTACTCGTAGGTTTTGAATTCTTTATATTTCCTTTTTTGATTATTAAGCATATTATATTATATATTAGTGATGTGTACTGTATAAATAAAATAAGTTATAAATTTAAAATTGTTTTATTATTTATTTAAAAATTACTTACACGTATAATTTACACAAGTACCTAAGTATAAAAATATTCTAATCCATCTATTTTGATGAGTTTGGAATCCTTAATTGGCGTTATATAACTTCCTGGGCCTCGATTCAGCTATTTTAAATGCATGTCAGTGGTCGGTCAGTGTACTAAGGCTGCGTTTATTGCTGCGATTCTATTGGTTCTTTACAAACACATCCCTCGCTACCGCTACGCATCCTCGCACATCTCTGGTAGAAACGCAGCCTTATCATTGAACCTAATGTTCGTATTCAGATAAGCCTACAACAAAATCTCATTGAACTCTCGAAGAGAATGATCGTAAGTAATAACAGTTAGCAAAATGCCAATTATCGTAAAAATTACTAAATGAAGCAGGGGCCCGAGTCTGCTATTTACACTCCGTGTCAGTGTGCTCATAGTTGGCTCATAGCGGGACGATTTTACGATAATTGGCATTCTACTAAGTTAGTAGAATGCCAACTATGAGCACACTGACACGGAGTGTAAATAGCAGACTCGGGCCCCAGGTCTTTCGGTCAATTCAAGCAACTCTTAAATAGCTGAATCGAGGCCCTGATTGAGTGTTGGGTGACGATATTATCAATACAGTAGACTTGGCACCATTTTATTTTACGTACTTGGTTGACATACCCCGCTACCGGTCAACCATATCGTAGCACGAAATGCTTAATATATTTGCAATTTCCACTATTTATTTACTGATCTTCTTATTTATATTAATAGCAGATCCTTGCTATTCCATAAATCCTATGATTTAAATAAAAAGCAGCAGGCTCATATGTAACGTGCATGAGTTATAATATCTGAGAACAGAAAGACACAGTGATTTTTGTGCTCGCAGGCACTTAACAAAAAATGTAGGAGTATAAATAGGACGGAACTACTTAAATATCTCAAGACAGGAGCAACATACCACCGCCAAACTTTTGAAATGGCCGCCTGACGTAAGTAACTTTGATAGCGTTACTTAGTAAAAGAGAAACCGATGGGGGCGAAATTAGGCTTGGGGATATCAAATTCTACCGGTGTAAACAGTCCGGTCATTACAGGAATCAGTGTCCAAATAGTGATAATGCCAGTACGAACACAAAAGAAATACATCGTAAACAAAGTAATGCGTTTAGTGCGGTGTTTCTGAGTGGCAAATTCAACAAATATGATTGGTACATTGATTCAGGCGCGAGCATGCACCTAACGGCTAACGAAGAGTGGATTGAAAAAGCTATATATCACAAAACTAAGGATATATATGTTGCTAACAGCGAGAGGTTTCAAGTATTATGTTCCGGAAATGTGACTATTGTAACAAAAACCGATAAATGTGAATATGAAATACCAGTCAAGGAAGTATTATGCGCTCCAGGATTGACTACTAATCTATTGTCAGTGAGCCAGTTAATAAAATCCGGTAATACAGTTCAGTTTACTGCAAATGGCTGTGAAGTATACAGGGTGTCCCGTAAGTAGTGGACCAACGGAGTGTGGGGGATAGAGGATAATATTATAAAGAAAAAACACTAAAGTTTATTGTCCTAGGTTTTGTCGTTTTGAAGATATGATTTTTTTAAGCATTACGGTGAAATTGTCTTACTGGGTACACAAAAAAAAACGACTTCAAAAATCGATAAAAGCACTAAAAAGTTAAAAATATAAGCTAAGTAATGAAACGACTGGTAATTCCTGAGTATATTGATGTGTATTGTGTTTGTAAAAATATATTATTAGTTAATATTGTTAAGTGCAAACGTTAGTATCTTTTTTTCTTTGTGTCTTAATATTAGGTAATCTGTCATAAAGTATTTTTGTTGTTTTCCGATTAGAATTAATATTTAGAAGCTGTAAGTTTTATGTTTAATTTTTTCTGCGCTTAGTCTGTAGGTATATAGTGATTTAAGTTTTGTATATTGCTTGGCACCGACTCCAAAAAATTATGAAATTGTATTATAGCTTAATCGTATTTTAGGTTAGGTTTATTAATATAGGTAGATTATAGTACTATTTTTAACTTTTTAGTGTTTTTATCGATTTTTGAAGTCGGTTTTTTTTTGCAAAAAAAATTTTTATTTGTTTATTTTTAGTGACATATTTTTAATCTATACTAATATTATAAAGCTGAAGAGTTTGTTTGTTTGTTTGTTTGGTTGAACGCGCTAATCTCAGGAACTACTGGTTCGATTTGAAAAAATCTTTTTGTGTTGGATATTCCATTTATCGAGGAAGGCTTTAGGATATATAACATCACGCTGCGACTAATAGGAGCAAGCAGCAGTGAAAAATGTTGCAAAAACTGGGAAAACGATTCATTTTTGAAGGCTTCCGATGTGTGCGCTACGTAAACGGTTAGAGTTACCTAAAAAAATATGTGAGAATGAATTGTTCCTCTTTAAATGATCTAAAAAAATGTCCGCGACGGTATATGTCTATCTTTTAAGATTGACTCACTATAAACTTTTTTAAGGTAAGTAATCAATTTTGGTCGAAATTAATGCATTATTACCAATTATTGGCTAGAGTTTTATCAACATAATATTAACTAAAATTATAATTTACGCAGAAATACTTTTTTTTTTGTTTTTAAACTTCTTCATCGCGATCATAATAACAGAAATTAAGGCGGACGAAGTCGCGGGCAACAGCTAGTCTTAGATAATATTGGTAGGCCTGCAGCCAACCTTCAGCTGACACCCTTTCATCATCCTCATGATAATTTCCAACAAACGAAATCCAGTGCCACGCATCTCACATCCAACGAATTCCCGCTACATTCACAAGGTCATCTTGGCTTCATCATCAGATCTGATACTAGAATGGTTCTTATTGAACGCAAATGCTACACTCCAACAAAGAAAAAATATTTCAAATCGGTCGGACAGCAACGGAGTTATGCACGAACAAACATAAAAAAAAAACATACAAACATCCGAATTGAAAACCTCCTCCTTTTTTTTTAAAGTCGGTTAAAAATATAAAATTTGACAAAATCCATTATTGTTTTTTTTTTGTTATTTTTGTCTTATGTAGTTAAGAATACATAGCTCTATTTAATTAAAATGATATTCAAGTATAAATATCAGCAACCTGATAATTAAACAATAAAATATGTGAAATTTTTACATTAAAAAATGCTCTAAGTAAGTGCTCTTTGAATGAACTGGTATAAAAAAAAAATGTATTATAGTCTTGTGGAACTTTATTTTAAAAACATCTACATACTGTACCAATAACAAAAAGGTATAACACTGTGGTTTAAAACAAGTATTTTTTTTTAATCAATTTCAATATCAAAGGACATTTTTGTAAGAAAATAAAAATACAAAGATATTTATGGAAAAGCTTTTGTTACCCAATTTTCATCACAATAAATGCTCAAAATGCCTTCCTCTAGCTCTTATGCATAACCAACATCTTCGTATAAAGTTTATTTGTAAACTTCTTCGTGCCCGTTCATTATTTTTACCCAACTGCCAAGAAGGGTTATGTTTTTTATTATTTCAGCTACATGATTTAATTTTTGTCGTAACTCTCGTTCATCAGAAATTGTGGTCTCATACACTGTTATTATATTATTGTTATAGATACATAACTTATTGACTAAACTACATATAGATAACTGATAACAATTTACACAATATTATCAGTAAAAAACTCCAGTCAGTCAATAATACAACAGTCAATAATATCAGTAATATCAGTACAAACAAACAAACAATAACTAAACTTTTCTTAATATTACTCACGTAAACAGATGTAATTACAAGCAAATTACGTGTCGTCGCTAACGCTTTGTGTGTAGTGTATGTATGTCTGTATGAACGTGGTTTTATCCTCTTTGGTATGAACACAGGCGGCCGCTGTTTAACTTCGCCGAGCTCAACAGATGGCGTTGTTAGTTGAGAGGGGTTTTCTGAATGGCGGTGTTAAGATTTTCAGCGACTGATAGACTACCCCGGGCAGTTTCGTTCACATCACTTTATTATACACGTCACCACGTTGCGAATTTTTGACTGGCTTGCCGATAAGGCAGGCTATGTAATCACTTGATATAATTGTCTGACATCCCTGTCACTATTGATTATTTTATATATTTGTTAGTTCGATTATAATAAAAGCAGAGACGCTGATATTTAAAGGAGAGAGAATTAGCAGGCTGTGTTGCGCAACCTACTGCTGTTTTTGTGCATTAAGGCATTATAATTAGCTATAATAAATCCTTACTTCCTTTCTTATATAATACTAACGGCCCGTCCCGCCTTTATACGGGTATTTAATAAATATTTCAAATTATTTTTTTTAACAAAAAAAAACCGACTTCTAAAATCCCTAAGAAATATTTGTTAGATCAAGGAGAAGGTTTTAGTATTTATTATTTAACCGACTTGAAAAAAGGGAGGTTCTCAGAATGACGCGATTATCTCGCGTTTGATTTTGATACGGTTTTCAGAATAGTGTTTGTTAGACCAAGGAGAAGGTTTTGGTATTCTATAATTAGGAGTCGGTGTCAGCCGCTAATAGCAAATTTTAATACTATATTATAAGGACCGACACCGACTCCAAAAATAACAATAATTGTGCTGGAAGTATAATTATGCTTATTATCCTAATATTTTAGTTATTTCATACTTTTCAGTGAATCGGCTTTTTGAAGATAACTCCCTGCCCAGAGGAATGACTGACCTGCCATATAAAAGGTTCTGTTGTGCCTTGCGTAAGTGGTTAGTACAGGAGAGTTTCTAATTTTCTATAGTGTAAAAGATTTTTTTAAAAAAAGCACATGCCTATTTGGTGCCCACTAAAACACTGTGTCTTTCTTTATTTGTTTTATTGTAATAATTTAAAAATTTGTAAAAAAAATATTTCAATTGTGATTATATTATATTGTATATTGTAAAACTTAGATCTAATAATTTGTACCTAATAGCATTCGTATACTGTAAATTTACTAAGTACTTATAATGTTTTGCATACCCGTAATGAGGGTGAAATATGTCATGTACTGTACCTACATAAATTTTACATCTTTTGTACCACCATATTTCAGGCAAATAAATGATTTTTGATTTGATTTTGATTTTATTTGAAGGCGGTTCTCTATTTTTTTTAAAGTAATTAAATAGTTATAGGTATATCTTTTTTTTTATTTACCTAATACTTTTTAAGTTCGAGCTTTGTTATAACAAGTTGGATTATGGTGAGTTTTAATTGTTTTATTTTTATACACGTTTTAGATTATAATTAATATTTCTATAATTACAATTCTTATTAGCAACAATTAATACACGATTTTATTAACAACGAATTAGATTTTCGTCAACCACGGTCACAATTTGAAGTTTTTAAAATATGTAGATAGTATTACACTATCTAACAAATTTAGTTCAAGACGTGACCAAATGCAGAATGTTCTGAAGAAATATCACAACTTATGTAAGTAGTTTTATTTTATGAGGATCGGTATCAAACCAAAAATATATGTTCAGTATTTCTATGGTGCCAAACAATATTGGGATATACCTAGTTTATTTAATTTCAAAACTATAGTTATTGAATCGGTTTTAGATTTTATTGATAATGGTTTTCTGTATTGACTGTATTTCAATGTGCTAGGTACCTACACAACTGATTTCCATACTATATGTTATCAATAAATGCACATAATACTAGGCGGAGGAGCCCTTACACGTGGGGTCAGAGACCCGTGTTGGCTCAGAACATATTATTTATTCCTGAAACTTAATTTTTACACGATTAAAAATGGCGGACCACGTGGTTTCTCGGATAGTACCCCAAGTAAGAGGAGTCTAAATTTTATTTTTGGACGTGAATCTGTGGTTAACCTTAAGTAAAATAAGTAGACTATTAAGCGTTGCGTAAATAATTTGGTTCTTACACACGTGCCAGCTGTGGCTGCTGGGAACCGCCAACGGCGAAAATATAACAACCAAGTTGGGCTTATATATTCGAGCCGTTTGGGGTTCAGACCCTTAGTCCGTGGGATTCGTGTGGGGCACACAAGCTGGTTTTTTTTTCAAACGCCTAGCTACTTTGCGTGACCCAAGTGCCTTAACCAACGTCAAAGGATAAGCATTGCCATTCAACGTGGCACTGCCACCACACCGCCACTTAGGCACACTCGCAGTCCCAGATAAACTTTTTGATACCATATGTTAGATTAGGTTAGGTTTTATTTAGTTTACATTACCTTACCTTTACAGCAATCGCTTTCGTTTGGACTTTGTCGTATAGTAGCTTCACTATTAATATACCTAAATCAGTTTTAGGTTTTAAAGTTATCTTTAGTTAGGTACTTATGAAAGAAAAAAAGGGTCCACCTTACCAACTCAGTGAAATAATACTTCTTGGTTATCTTCCAATATTACATTATAGTTTAATGGTTTACAATAGGTACTGAATACTTATACTTTCACAAATATCCTAACGTTACAAGTAAAGGTTTACAAAGCTCTTATAAATATACTACTAGGTACTTGTATGATAACAATGTTTATGTAACACGACGTTGTCGTTCCCCCGTCGAAGGGCGAATGCCCATATTTATACAATTCCATGTTATCCCATCTTTTCGTTATTAGGTAAGCACCATAATTTATTATACAATACAATATGTGACAGGTCCTGAGGCAAGTGCCATAACTTATTATAAGATATGTGACTGGTCCTGTTGAAATTGGATCCTTCATTATCGTTAGTACTTTAAGTACCAACAGATTGTTAACATTTAGTCAAAAGGGACCTGTTGTTTTTATCTGGTACTTCGAATGCCAAATGTTGTCGTCACCTATGTTTTGGGTAAAATAAACAATAATTAATTATTACACATTTAGTTAAGTAGGTAAAGAAATTAATTAATACTGTTTTTACTTCGATTCTTACACTTATAAGTAGTTACTCAGATGTGGGTCAATGTCAATGACAGCAAAACAGACCTCACTTTTCATATGCGTTTGAGTCGAATATTGATCCAGACGAAGCGCATTATAATTTTATCGTATTATGAAATAATGAGTAACCCAAAGCAAGCTTGTATCTGATAAACATGTTTATGCAAACAAAAGAGAACGACATGAACAACGTCCTTCTTTGACATCGACGAACAATGTTGTTTTTGTTACAACGCTTCAATAACGCTGTTAAAATAAATAATATAAAACAAACACGTGATGTGATGCAGTACCTATACGCTGTAGTGAATTCGGTTTCATTTAGTGTTGTGTAAAAGATTCAAGTTCAATCGCTAAGATGTATAATTTTCCGATAGTGTTTTTATATTTCGGGTTCGGTTCCGACGCGCGGCTCCGCGCTGGCGCTGGTGCAGGCGCGAGGCGGCGCGAGGTGACTGATTAGAGCCGAATGCAAACTCCGACATATTTGTTAGCTTAGCTCGCTGACGTTCGTTCATTGGCCGCTAACGAAGATAAGTGGTCGTACCGCAGCTCACTGTCCCGGGTCCCCTCGACTAGGTACCTCTCAGTTGTGGTCCAACCGCTCGGCAAAACACACGGGCACTTCTATATCGTAATTGTAAGTATTACATTTTAAACTTGTACTATTTTTGCATTGTACATATTGTGTTGATTGGTCATACTGAAGGCTACTATTATATTATAAACGTCAGACCTCATTAGTTTATTTATGATCCACCTACTTAACTAATGCGAACTTTGATTGATGTCAATAACTTATTAGCACGCGAATTTTGGTCTACTGTGAATTGACAGTGAAGTCCGAACTTTTTACTTCACAGCAAATATTTTCAGCTTCAAATTTTTGTTAATGCCAGCAAAGATTAAAAAATGCTAACATCCCATATCATTTGCGAGAACCGGTTTCATTCCCTTTTTTGTTTCGTATTCCCTCTTGAAAGATTCACAACATGGTGTGTTGCTAACAACTATATAATGTCATGGCACCGTGTATAATTTACCGTTCAATTCGAGGCCGGCTTTTAATGCTATAGTAATACTTTTTTCCCCAGGTGCAAGATGGGTTTGGAAATTAAATCTGTGCTAGTTGTGGATGGCGTTGGTGCGAACTGCACCGAGATCCTCAACTCTCACGGCATTAGTGTCATCAACAAAGCAAAAATCTCTAAAGAGGAACTTCTTCAAGAGATTCCGGTAAGTGGTACTTCACTTACTAAACGATATGTCCCTTAGAAATATACCAATTTTGATAGTTTATTTATCTTCACTCTTCATTAGACTCGGTCGTTACACTTTGTGTACGATAAGACAAAACTGATCGCTCAATATTTGACAATGATTATTTCATCAATGAAACTCTCGCCCGAATACATTTTATATACACGTGTTGCTATGTCCATCGTAGAAGTTACCTTCCTATCTCGTATGTTAGACTGGAATGTGTTTATAATTTTAGGATTTGTAAAATTGATCCTTTATACATTTTCATTGGTCGTGCACAACCATAGCATGTCTCGTTATTCGTGTATCCCTGCAACACGATGTACCAAAAGATAAACTTTTATAAAATGTACAGAGACTGAGACCATTACTACCGAAAGATTGCAAATTAATTCGTAAATCCCACGTTACTTTACAGGTGACTTCGTAGATTTTGTTATTGCTGAGCATAACTTGGAATTTAAGACTTGTTTTGAATTATAATCTCATCTTTAATTTCAACAGAAATACGACGCTCTCGTCGTCCGTTCAGCTTCACAAGTCACGAAGGAAGTTTTGGAAGCTGGCAATAATTTGAAAGTCGTTGGCCGCGCCGGTGCTGGAGTCGATAATATCGATGTAACTACTGCTGGCCAGCGACGAGTCGGAGTCATCAAGTAAGTTCGTCGAGATTTATACAAAGAACATAAAACAATTGATTGTTCAGAAGTCATAATTTTTTAATCTCAATCGCGATCACAATTGTTTTGCAATCTTTGATGTTTTCACTTTGCATTTCGCATAACGTGTTTACTACGGCCGTCTTGTCCTTGCTGCTCTAGTGCTCCCGGTGCCAACGCCCTGAGCGCCTGCGAGCTGACCTGCAGTTTGATCTTGAATCTGTCGCGTCACGTGGTGCCGGCCGCCACTGCCCTCCGCGCTGGTCGCTGGGACCGCGCCCTCTACACTGGAACAGAACTTAACGGAAAGACCCTGGCGATACTCGGCCTAGGCAGGGTTGGCAGAGAAGTAGCCATCCGTATGCACACCTTTGGAATGAAGGTAAACTTCCATTTCTCTTATGTTCTTAGTTTCACTAGCTTCCGTGAGTCTGCAACTAGAACCCACTTTGAAGTAACTTCTATGGTGTGTTTAGCCGTCAGTGTGATATGCAATCATAATTGACCACTACGCTTTCTGATGAAACAATTAAGATTTTGTTTCCGTTTAACCTGAAGATAAGATGTCTTATATTTGCAACTTACGCATTAATGTTACGTCACGCGAATTGTCTTGTTATTGTTGCGATTCATGTTATAATGTATGCCTATACTTTGTCTTGCATTAGCGAATTTGTTTTTCTGCGAACCGTTTTTTTAATTTCTTGTTTACTTTTTAGATTATTGGTTATGACCCGTTCGTGACCGCGGAACAGTGCAGCAGCTTCAACTCTACCAAGATGGAGTTGGAGCAGATCTGGCCTCTGGCTGATTACATCACTCTGCACACGCCCCTTATTGAGTCCACTAAAAGTAAGCAAATTGATTTATCGCATGTTGTATATCCATGTTGGTTGTTGATACGGCTATTCGAAGGCTCGAGTCAATATTGAACCTAATAGTAAATTGTAATTATTATAATAAAAATTTATTGCCACTTACAAAAGTCAGGTCACTAGTTTTTTAGTCATTCCTTCCTCAGTTGTAATGGTTTGTATGACGTCTCCTATTAATTAGTTGCAAACAGGCTGACGAAATCGTGATGACGACACTGATACCTATATTTAATACATCTATTTTTAATAATTGATGATAATAACATCTTACATTGGAAAATAACTGCGATTTGATAGCATTTTTATCAACAACCTATTACAAATTAAATATCAAGTATCAAGTAAATTGTTTATGAACGATTCCGATTCATACCTATTCTATTGTAATCTGTGTAAATAATTATACAATCGTGCACTACATATGCGACGGCGTTGCAGAGGTCATTGTTTTACCTATATTTCTCAAATTGGTATAAAATGTTTATATGTTTAAATGTTTATAGCTCTCCCACTTAAGTTTTTTTTGCCTCGTATCTTGATAACGCCTTTATTCAGTCCTAGTATTCACAAACGTTTTAGGTCACATAGGTATCACATTGTAGAAAACACAAACACTATACCATATAACAATGTTTTGACAAGCACTTAGTTTAATTTGTACCTTAATGTTACAGATTTCATCAACGCCAATGTGATGAAGCAATGCAAGAAGGGAGTCAAGATAGTAAACGTGGGTCGCGGAGGTCTCATCCAGGAACGGGACCTCCTTGATGCACTGAACTCTGGACAGGTATGTACCACAAATAGTTGCTAAAGGAACAGTATTTGGTGTTGATCCGTATTAGGATACACATTTTTTTTTGGACATTTGTCTACATAATGATTTCATGAATAATTTATTTTGCAGGTTGGTGGTGCGGCTTTGGACGTGTTTGAACAAGAGCCGCCCACAGATCCCTTAACCCTGGAAATCATACAACACAAGGCTGTTATTGCTACGCCTCATCTAGGTAACGTATTTCCACGATTCTCTTGAAGTCAAGTTTATATTCGTCTGACAAGTCGTGATGTATCGAAAGATTCGGTTTCATACGGCTGCGGCAGTAGTGATCCATAATATTGTCCAAAGGCAGACGGAATACGAGATATTAATGTAAACAAATTATGTCAGACAAATATAAATCTACCTATAGAAGAAAGTCCTCGTTCTAGTCCTTAGAGAAATTACTAAAGCATAGAGGGAGCGTCAAATTTTACTATAGTTGTACTCTTTTAACCTATGACCCATTCTCTGTGAAAAACAAGGATAGATGTATAGTTATAAGGGTTGCCTGCAGCAATATTGTCCACTATTTTTGCCTCGATAGTGATGTGCCATATTTGGTAGAGGTATCAAAATAAATTTAGTTCTTGACAGAAAATGTACTTCTATTGAATTTAATGTACATTATTTTCATTTTACATCTTTATAAAACATACATCACCAAGGCATCAAGATAAATTTGGTCTCAAATTTACGAATTATCAAGGGTTTAAAATAAAACAAATACGTAATGGGTTGACAAAAAGATTTATTGCAACACAACTCAGCCAATCACAGAACTTGATATGAAACATTTCATAAATGAATGGCTTTATGTTGATCGGCCTTTAGAAACTGGGAGTAAAAGTCGAAAAATACATAACTTTAGTAATTAGTAAATATTTAATAAATAAAAACAATAAAATAAACATTTTTTTTTATAATCTATCTGTTCACCGCGTTGTCACCCGCGTGAGTACCGTGAAGTGTCGTTCACGATGTCTTTGTAGTTATTCTGTTATTCGGGGCTGAGACGAAGACATTTTTTTACGTCTATGCTTAGTCCAACAATTTCTGGCTCTTGTAAGCACTTTACACCAGTTTTTCTATCATTTGGAGGCATACTGTAAAATAAAAAGACATTATCGTATCGAATAATATCGATGAAAAATATCTACTTCACTAGCATAACATAACCTCTCAAATAAACAAATTACTTTTTTAAAGATTAATTCGCTTACACGATATAATTAGTAAAAAAGATAGTCTGAAGGGATCAGTATCAATCTAATGTGTATGTTATAAGTGATCGCATACAAAAGATACGCATGATATTATTAGAAAATTGCAAAAAAAACACTTACCGTTGAACGCTTACATATTCATTGATATCTTTCCGAGATGAATATGATTTACACGATAAAACAAAACAAGCCATATTAAACGCTTATTTATCTGTCCTTTGCACCTTTTGTACACAATCAAGTTGCTTATATTATGCTAAAAAATAATATAATTTGTAAAATAAACAATGACCAGCAACGACTGACATTCACAACGTATGATACGACTAAATCAAATACTTTGTACAGTTTACCGTGTAGAAAAGGTTCTACTAAACAACTATGTGCTCTTTTAATTGGTCGTGTAGTAAGAGACCAAAGATGACCGTTTGACAATATCGGAGCGTCCATTTATTTAGCTTTAAGCATATATGAGTCCATATATGTTTGTCTCTTTTATATATATAATCTGCACCATAAGAGAGAGGAGCTTAGATTCATCGTAATTTGTGTCTATTTTGTTCGCTCCCTCTATGCTTTAGTAATTTCTCTAAGTTCTAGTCTACAATAACCTATTTCTGAGGATAGGTCACTCGTTTTCTTAAACATTTATTTCCATTGGTATCTATGTTATTTTCGACTATGATAGTTTCTTAAATTACTTGTTCAGAGAAGCAAAAATACTTAGTTTATTTATTTTGTCCAGGTGCTTCTACCAAGGAGGCTCAAGTGCGCGTTGGCCAGGAGATCGCGGAACAGCTCGTGAACCTGGTCAAGCCTGGCACATACAACACGCCTCTGGCTGAGGTCACACGAGTCCTCCACCAGTAACTACACAATTGTTTATTCAACACATTACATTCCACTCGGTACATCACACTTTTAGCTCCCATACACTACTAGGTTTTAAGTTGTTCACATTTACTTGTTTGTAATTACTTAGCTTGTATTATTATTAGTGTTATGTACTGTTATAGCACCTTGGTATACATTAAGCTCGAGACAAATAAACGATACGTCTGGTAATTATTGTATTATACAAATACTTGATTCGCTTTCTTCTATTTTTTAGGTTTATTTAAAGCTGTCATTTTCATTATACATCACCGTTACTTAAGGCCTTGGATTGTCTGCACTGCTCCTAGATTAACTTAGTTTTAAATAAAATCTATTCGTAGGTTTTAAGTTGTTTATGTTAATTTTTTGATTACTAAGCATGTATGTTGTTTTTTTATGGATTGAAAAGAAATGATGAGTGGTTTGATAGAGTGAGTCATGATGAGGTGATGAGTGCTAATGAAAGAGATAAATAAAGATAACCATTATTTTTGGTATTTTTTATTTTATTTGACCATTGAGACTAATGATTTAGGTTTGTAATATTAAAATAGATTGCATATTTATGTAGGTATAAAAAATTATCTTATTAAAATAGGCGGAACATCAGTCCGTGTGTAATATTAAACTTAGTAAGGAATTAAAGTGTAAATCAAATAGAAACATCTTAACAATTATAAATGTATTAAAACTTTTCACTTAAATGTGGGGTTCCTTACAATAAGAATAAATTGAAACTTAAATTATGAGTAAACTTATGGTACTACTAGTAGGAATATGAAATTACAAAAATTACAGTACTAATATTACAGCTTATTGTGACTTACACTATTAAAAACTATCTTCATAAACACTCAATAGAGCCTTCTTAGACTTATCTCTAGCGTCCTTCCAGATAGCTGTGGCTTCTCCACCAGAGGTGGTTATCCCAAGAATCCTTGCCCATTCCATTCTCTCACTCTCATTATACAGGACGGAGTTGTATGCATTAATCTGATACACCTTAGTGTCCATAATTCTGGTCTTTTTATCAGTATTCTGCCATTTCTCGTTGTTAGAATTGATGGTTTCTGATGTCATCATGTTTGCAAATAAGAAAACGTTAAGATAGCTTTCGCTATCAATGAGAGTTCTAGGTATCATGCAGGCTAGGGATGGCTGCCTGGCAATCGCAGGAAATTCCTCGCATCCACATGATGCTCTGATGTCTTCAAGTCTCACAGGTCCTGGAAGATCAGGTTTTTCTTTAAGGGCCATCGCAACGATCTCAGGAAATGAAATGGCAATCCTAAACAGGGTGACATTAGTGGTCTTGCCGACGGCTTTAGCTTTGATCTTGAGTCTTTTCTCAAGATTAGTCAGCTTCGTCACTATATCTTTATTAGATGTGGATTCCTTTATTCTCGCTATGTTATTCCCTCTCATCAGGAATATCATAATTAAAAATGTTAAATCCTCAACGTCAACCATAGTTATTATACTAGCTCTGAATGTTAGGACATCAAAGCCAGCATAACCAAAGGATGATATGATCCAGTCCTTCTTATCAACCAGACCACTTAGAAGTCCCTTGACTTGCTCATATATGTCCCTACTTTCTTTAGCTAGGGCTGTCTTCTTCCGGAATATATCCCAATTACCTTGATGAGAGCTATGTTCACTCATCTTGCAGCACTCCTTATGCGCTGGAACTGAATGAAGCAATATGAATTTCCTAGAGGGTCTGTGTAAGGGGTGATGTTCCGTATTCTCCTGATAGATATATTTGTGGTGACTCTTTTAATTAGACTGACTTTAGATAGAATAACCTCGGTGTTATAGTACTTTGAATCGAATTATCACAATCTGTTTGGCTGTAGTATCCTTCAGTTTCTTTATCGTGTATTTTGAAGGTGTTCTCACCGAACTAAATGGCTTGATTAGACTCCAGAGAGCAAGTTCCTAAAGTCCAATTTTCTCTTGAACCTTCACAAGCAATTACATAAAAGAAGCTCAAACTCTTGTAGTGAGTATCTCTTTCGTGTTTTCTTTTCTTCTTTGGTGACAGGATCCCTCTTATTTTGACGACCAATCTCCTAGATCTCCTCAGACCTCCTTCCTTAATGGGTTCAAAGCTAATTAGTATCGACTTCAAACTTTCCTAAGAACTCTTGCAACGGTTCCTCTAAAGTTGAATCAATTGCACTAATTGACATGAAAGAAATGATAAATCGGCTAAATAATCAGGAAGGTGATTACTTATCAAAGTGATTAGTAAACAATTTAATATTTCAACTTTGTAACACCGACTTTGTGATGCAGCGAAAATATTTAATTTGCTGTGTTATGCTGTAAATAAAAATTAAATTCCTACATTTAAAATAGTTTTATTGAAAAATTACCCTTATAATTTACACAAGTATAAAAATATTCTAATCCATCTAAGTACTGTGATGAATTTTTAAACGAAACGGATCTTTCTGTCGTGAAGCAGCCGTCAGTCCGGGACTAGAAAACAGTTTGAAATTGACACCTGAATATTGTTGAACAGATGATCGTAATAAAAGTACACAAATTAGTTCGCAACGTCACTGGTTTACGAACCATGCTGTTTTCTAGGCCAAGTAGCTGCGGAGCTGTTCAAACTTCTTCGTAGGGTTCCCTAGTCAAATGGCAAAAACTGAACCCTTGTAGATTCGTCATGTCTGTCCGTCCGTATGACACAGCCACTTTTTTCCGAAACTATGAGAACTATACTGTAGAAACTTAGTAAGAAGGTGTATTTTGTGAACAGCATTAAGATTTTCAGACAAAAAAAAAGCAATAAGTTTTATTGGTTCTCCATACTTAGAACAAAAACTCCTTTTTTTTCATCAAACCCTTACTTGTTGGGTATCTATGGATAGGTCTATAAACATGATATTGTTGAGGTTTCTAATACCATTTATTGTAAACTGAATAGTTTGCGCAGGAGACACTTCCAAAGTGGTTAAATGTGTGTTATACCCCCTCCTGTAACTTTTAAAATAAGAGAATGATAAAACTAAAAATAATATATGATGTAAATTACCATGCAATCTTTCATCGAAAATTGGTTTGAACGAGATCTAGTCAGTAGTTTTACGGATACGCGTAAACCACAATTTACCATTCATTCAATCAATCCAAATATACCCTCTAAGTTTGAATTTTTATTTCTAGTTATAAACATTATAATCCTTTTTTTACCTTAGCTGGTAGTAAACTGTAATTATTTAATTTTATTTGCTTTCCTCCTATTTCTTTTAACTATCACTCCCATTTCTCTTTAGTTCTTTCCGTACCTACAGTTAACTCCCTCTCAACGCCTTCCAGGAATAGCTGAGGACTACTTGTAAATATGCAGACCCGCAGAGCTGAATCCAAGGAAGAGAAACTAAGGGCTACGCTGAAGTAGTTAGAGTCAGCCAAGAAACTGTGTGCTGTGACGGAGAGGCATAAAAATGGAGTTGAAGTTAAAAAAATTATATAGATAAGAACACAAGTTTAAAAATCGAATTGTCAGAATTGCACATTTGTAACAAAGAAATCCTTAACAAACATAAAAAACTCCGTCAAATAGTTTTAGATTTTCAACAGTGTATGTGTACACATGAGCAGACTCTTAATCGTATTTCTGAACTTGAATTAGAATTGAAGTGAGGCCCTTAGGACTATTACTAGAATGGCATCCATAAAAGTTCAAGAACGGACTGAATTCAAGAAGTTCAAGAATTAGTTGACGGTAGCTATGCACTTAGTTGTAATAGGAAAACTTTAACTATTGATTTGACAGGAGAAGATTCTATAACTGAATATCCTTCATTTAGAAGTCATAATAAGAATAAGAAATATATTAAACTAAATAAAATCATTAAAAAGTACAAAAAGTGCCTACACCAGCAACAAATTCTAAGGAAAACAAATAATATTAGGCATAGATGTCTAACAAGTCAATTAAATGACTTGAATAATGAATTAATTCAGAGTAGGTTTAGTTAAGATAATAGACACATTTACAATTTAAATTTGTTAATTTATAATATATCAATTCGCCATAGTGGAACTACTTTCATCAGCAAATTTAAACTGATAGAGTACAATATGTAGGTATATGTCAACTACATGTAAGTGGCGAATTTCTAAGTTGTTAGCATATTATTTACATGATAAAGGAACTTATTTTGTATCTAATGTTTTTGATAATGTAGATAATAGTACTAACAGCTCTTTTACATCTTGTAATTTAAACTACAAGACAGGACAACGGAAGGGCTGCATGAATTTAATGTTGTTCATCAAAACATGCAAGGTCTCTCCGGCAAAGAACTAGATCCCACCAAAAACATTCAATGTAAAAAAAAGCCAAGTCTCTCTATGCAATTCTTCCATCGTAAAAAGTTTTGAGATCGCATAGGAGCCAAGTCCTGTTCAACTTAATTTGTAATAATAAATCAATATTTTGTGACTATATCAATAGTTTTGTTCACATTACAATAACAGTGACTTGGCCATGAGCACAAGTTAAAGGTCGTTTGCTCCTTGTAATTACGTGCAAATACCGTTGAATTTATATATTATATATATTATGGATATGATTTTGTAACTGATTGGAATTTGAGATCACTATGGACTAAACATGCGCCATAGTGCATGTGCAGTTCACTGATCTTGGATGATACCGACTGTCGGTTAGGGTGTCCTGATATTATTTATTATTTACTTGCAACTCCTCCAAATATGCCGTTTTATATTTGTATCTTATTGTGCTCATGGCCAAGTCACTATTATTGTAATGTAAACAAAACTATTGATATAGTCACAAAATATTGATTTATTATTACAAATTAAGTTGAACAGGACTTGGCTCCTATGCGATCTCAAAACTTTTTACGATGGAAGAATTGCATAGAGAGACTTGGCTTTTTTTTACATTGAATGTTTTTGGTGGGATCTCATTTATTTTTTGTAGGTCTCTTTCTTTTCTTTTTATAAATAAACAATATTGCTATAAAATTATATTTGTTTTTTGTATATAAATAAACATATACATACATGTTGTTGTATATACAATATATATTGTATATACATAAACAATGAACAAAGTTAACAATGCAGTCAAAATTCATACACCATGTTCTTGTAAAACCGCAAATATAAATTTGTTTCATATTATTTACTAAGGTATATAATTTATTACCGTTTTTATAATTTTCCCTTTATATGTAGCTAAAAACCTATCTTGGTGCCAAATTTGAAGGTTCTAAGTTTGCTAGAAGTACCTTAGATTTTTGATGATCGGTCAGTGAGTGAGTCAGTGAGTGACAAAATGGTGTAACTTTGATCGCTCATAACTCGTAAACTATTGGTTCAAATGTCATGTAATTTTGAGGCTGAGCTTGTTTTAATACTTACTCTAGGTCATCGAAAACCTAAACCCCTAGCTTTATCCGTATCGATGATACAGGGGGGGTGAAATAGCCGCGAAACGCTTCGAGAAAAGAATGGTACGGCCGTGCCCGTTTTGCTCGAGACTTGGCTGGGGCACTGCCGTGCCCCCAGATAACAGTTTATTTATTGAGAATTAGTGTTCAGGTGTTATGTTTAACCGAACACTGGTGAAAATCCCATGAGGTAGTAGTATTTAATAGAGTTCATTTAAAACTAATTTCCATTATACTCCGTACATCACTAAGCTAGATCGATTCAGTACGAAACCAATGACGTTTGATCTGGGGCCCGAGTCTGCTATTTACACTCCGTGTCAGTGTGCTCATAGTTGGCTCATAGTGGGACGATTTTACGATAATTGGCAGTAAACTAAGTTAGTAGAATGCCGCGGGCCCCTGCTCGTAGGTTTTAATTCTTAGTCCAGTCATTTGGCCGATTGCGTGTTGGAGTTGACTTTGCGACGCTCGTACGCTAAAACTATTGATTCTACAAAAACAAGGTGAATGCATAAATTGTAGGAAATTTCTCTAATTGATTAAAGATTATTTTTATCGTAAAATGAGCCTGAAAGTCAAAAGTTGTCAAAAAACTGTTTTGTTGAGCGATTGATTTTTCCAATATGGCGGAGTGAGCGGCAAAGTCGAAAAGCGCACTAATAATAATACATGCTAAGTAATCAAATAAAAAATAAATAAATTTAAAAAATAAAAAACCCGACTGCATAAAAAACACTTTAAATAAAAACTGAAAAGCAAAAAACAAGTTCAATAAGTAAGTGTAGATAGCAATGTTATTAGTACTTTAATAATCAATACACAATCAATCTAATGAGAAACATAATTGACTGTCACAGTCGGGACCCATTAAATAAGCTAGATTCATTATTTTAAGTGTTTTTTATGCAGTCGGGTTTTTTTATTTTTTAAATTTATTTATTTTTTATATGATTACTTAGCATGTATTATTATTAGTGCTGTTCACTGTTATTAAGCTCAAGATAAATAAAAATAAAAGTACTAAATTTAAAATTATTTTATTTAAAAATTACTTACACGTATAATTTACACAAGTATAAAAATATTCTAATTCATCTATTGTGATGAATTTTTAAACGAAACGGATCTTTCTGTCGTGAAGCAGCCGTCAGTCCGGGACTAGAAAACAGTTTGAAATTGACACCTGAATATTGTTGAACAGATGATCGTAATAAAAGTACACAAATTATTTCGCAACGTCAATGGTTTACGAACCACGCTGTTTTCTAGGCCAAGTAGCTGCGGAGCTGTTCAAACTTCATTACATTATTTAAAGGGGGAGGGTTAAGGAGCGGGAGGGATGAATGTGAGGGGTTTAGTTGCCGCCTCGCCTGAACGTCCTGCCGGACCTGGAGGGGGGCGCCACCTCGCTCTGTGCCTGCTCCTCTTCAGGCTCTTGGACTGACCTTGTCGCCGCTGTAACAATCATACGTACAAAATACGAGGAAATACTGCACAGAGTGCATGGCAGTTAAGGAAAAGGAAACGAGACAAGGTAGCGGATATTTTTGTGATATCCGTCCCCTCAGTAAATATTGAAGATATTATGCCTGATCGAGTCTCGAATATCACTTGTCCATACAGTATTGAACGTTGTAATTTAATAACATACCATGCTAACCACATTGAAAGTACTCTAACGAATAGTTCAAAACCAAGGTCATAGAACACGACCAAGTCAAGTTAACCTTAACGAGGTCAAAAGTACTTATATAGTCTTCCGGGTGGTTTTTACTGAGAACGACAGCTAGGACAATATTTCAACGCTCTTGTACTTCTACGTAGGTACAGGCACGACCAAAAGTATGTATGCACTCTCTCTCTTTTCTACAATTCTAGATTAACTCTAGTATTGTAAAACGTGTTATAAAGAAGTTATCGAAAACAGTTCAAAAATCATTGTATTATACATACTTATTATACTTTTTGAGTTTCAACACATAAATCTTGATAATCGTATGTTACAATTTCGCTATGTGTATAAGTGCATTTTTTTAGTCGTGACTGTACTTGTACTATTAATTTAATCTATGATATTGGTATTGTTTTGTACTTACGTCTGCCGAATCTGCCTCTGCTGGGTTTGGGCGGCGCTGGAGCGTCTTCATTTGTTACCTCCCTTGTCACAGGAGCATTGTTCAATCGTTTCTTGCTATTTTTATCTGTGATAAAAAATACAGGTAATAAGTTAAGATGGGAAGCATGGTTTTGTGATATAGATCTTTTTAAACATGCGGGTGCAAAAGGTTCTTAAACATTAATTATTGTTTATTATGAGTTTATCAATTTTGAAAAAACTACTAACTGTAAGAGATTTTGGTGGGGTCAAGCGAGTCCTGTGCCGCCGACGATGTCGTTGTTGTGGGGCCATTCAATTTAGCTGCAAATACAAATTGGCGTTAATTTTGAACCAATGAACTTCTGATTTATTCCAGTGACCTTGTAGTACTATCAAGAAACAACAACTTGTCTTTTTATTTAGAATAACTACAAAGAGCTTAAGTACCACTGATTTTGGGTCTTTTTATTAATGATATTATAATAAAAACGAATCTTATTCATTTGTATGAGAAAGATCCTTTTGAAAATCTTAACACTAAAAAATAAATATTAAATGCAATATGGGAACCCTGGTCCAAGATCACCCTCGACCACAATTACAGGCTACAGCAATAAAAGAGACAAAGTGAATATTCTTCTTTCATGGCCCTGTGGTTTCCTATCGAAATAAAACTCGAGAGTTCCCTGCCATTATTCGACTTCGTTCATTGATTAAGAAGTTCCAAGTTTTTATGTCCACCTTCGGCAGCCTGAGCCCTTTTCTTCTTGAGGATCTCGAGCAGTTCGGTGTTGCTCCTGAAGGGCCTGACGCCGCTGCCCACCAGCTTCTTGCCCTCGGTGGTGGATGTGGGGGCTTCGGTCGAAGGCTCCTGCCCCTCACCCTCGGCAGCGTAGTCACCTTCCTCTTCGTATTCAACGTCGTCCTGAAAAACAAAATAGGTTTTTAACATAAAATAAACAACATTTTCCTGCATTTGCAATAATACAGTAAATTTAAAATGAACACAAGCTTATAAATCAATCCATGCTGGATTTAGAATGACGTCAGCTAACCATGCATTGTCATCCAATATAATAAACGTGTATTATACAACATTTCAGTTCAATCGGTTAAAGATATCTGCTTCATAATCGAGTAAGGTTTCACATTGATATTTAGGATACAAACATTCACATATACTGGAAGTTAAATAAAAGCTTGCCTACTTAATAATGGTTTCCAAAATTTACGGTTTTTTTTATCTCATACTAGCTGTGCCCCGCGGTCTTACCCGCGCGAATGAAAATCCATACACTATCTTTATAAATTATAGCCTATGTGTTATTCCGATGTCTAAGCTACATTATTGTAAAGTTTCATTCAAATCCATTCAGTAGTTTTTGCGTGAAAGAGTAACAAACATCCATACATCGAAACAAACTTTCGCATTTATAATATTAGTAAGGATGCAATACATCATTCTGCAGTTTCTACAATAAACTTCACATAAATAAAAGGAAGGTATTAAGAAATTGGTTTTCAAGGCAAAGCTTCTTATCCTTAAGCAGACTAACAAATTGTTACATCACCGTATGGGAATAACAAATGAGATCATGTTGACAACACGATCACAATAACTTGTATTCAATAAAATTAATTCAAACAAGTTTTTAAAATTCAATAATAACTGGATTAATTTAAGAATGAATCATGTTTATTATGAACCCAAAAGTCTGAAAAAATGTCCCTCTATCTGGTGTCGAAAAAAAGGTCTATCAAATGTTCCTCTATTCCTTGTAAGAACTTAAAACTTCACATTTTGGACAAAGCACCGTTGTAATACCTACATAATTCGAGTCATATCCTTGACCTTTTTACCACCAATCCTGTTGCAAACATAAATATTTTGTACAATCGGCTGAGCATAATCAAACCGGACCAATAAAACATTCAAGTGAATATGTATGTAGTCATGCATTTTTCGTAAGCGACCAAACATAGAGTTTTGCATTGGACTTTAAGAATTTCCTTGGGAAAACCAGTTAACACAAGCCGTGTGGTAGCCGAAACTTGCAGGTAGAAATTCCTCAAAGGAAAGGGAGGTCTCTCAAAGGTCATACGCGAAGGTGACCCGATCATCGGACGCTCGCCCCACTCGCCTTGAACTAGATGGACCTGCAACGACATCCTTTGCGAAACTTCGATGTATCTGACAACGGTGCATCGTAAACGTGACGTCATTCGCCAATTTAATTTTTAGACAAGTCATTATTTCCTAAGAAGCTTGCTCCTACTTATACCAGATTTGTATAAATATAAAATCAACTCGTATTTTCCTTTTTTCCATAATTTATTCTTAGAAGCAATAAAAAACATAGTAACAGATGACGCGCTACCTGTATGATGTTCTAGTATTTGATAATTTAAGTCATGCCCAAGGCCATTTCGCACCATAATTGAGCTTTTTATTCCCTTCACACGACACACAACAAGTACTCGTCTGAAGTGAAATAAAACAAGTTTAACACTTCAAGAGGAGAGTTTTATAATCACATAACATTGCATTGCAAAATTATTGACATTAGTGTAAGATATTTAAGTATCCAATATGCAACGCTTTCGAATTCATCATTTAGCAGTGATAGGCTTGAATGTGCGTGAAATCGCATAATGTATAACCTTTTAGCGACGCGGGTCGCAGCGTCTCGTGACACACAATTATAATGTAACATAAATGTTGTCGGGTCTACGTATACATATTTACACAATTAACGCTCACTCTCGGCCTAACAATCTGGCAGAGATTGGATGCAGAACAGCCAGTACATTTTCTAAGATTGTCGTCAGATTATCTATTCTTACTGCGAATTCTTTCAATAGGCGGTGGTGTGCAATATGGTTATTGTATATGTTTATTTGTAGGTGTGTGTCTGCCTCTTGTGTAACCGCAACTTGCCCGACGAAGTAACCACAGTTTGGTAAGTAATCAAATAACATTTTACCTACAATCGTTATTCATTAGGATGGTAAGTTATAGACGTTGTATAAGTTAAGATTATAGGTTTGTGACTAAAAGGTCATTTACCGTGGGTACTGTGTATCATCACTTATTATGAAATACCAGATTCAAAAATCAGGACATCACAGTACAAGCTACATCAAAGTATATTAAAGGTAGAATAAGTGGTCGGACCTGTGGTGGGGGTGTGGTGGTCGTTGTGGTCTGTTTCCCTTTAGCCAGGGGGCCGCGCTTCAGCAGGCCCCGCGCAGGCGCCGGCGCTCGCTCCTCTTCCTGTGCCCGCGCAGAAACCGCCACGCACGCTACCAACATAAATCTGGAAAACAAAGGGTTTTGTTACTGATACTACAAATAAGAAGTAAAGTAGGTACATAGGTTTCTACAGTTACACTTAAGTTTATATTTAATCGTGGTAAAAAAAATTAGATCCAGAATATATTCGTGACCGTTCTAGCAATTTCTAAACTATTGAGGCGATCTGAATTGTATGTCACTGCATATCTAATGCTGCCACCCATAGTTACTTTAATATTCATGTTTCAACATTCATGTTGATAAACCACATTTTTTCTACAAGGGGGTGTTATGGTAACACAAATCAGGTCTGTAACATTTGTGTAACAAACCTGTTAGTTACATATATGCACAGTTTTATTTCTCTAAGAAAACGTAGGCGAATTATTTGCATCAATGGCGATGGTATAATCATTTCATAACATCGAACAATCGCAATCACTTGTGCTATGAATTCTTTCCCATCGAACACCTACCTGCCTAAGAGATGAAAAGCCTCAAAAATTATCAAGTGTAATATGATATTATTCTTTAGAGTTTGAATAAGATACTTGAGGGTTTACCTATGTAATCAGTCTTAAAAATGCAACACAGAACAAAAACTTCCAAGTAACGTTTTAATTGAATTACTAGCATCGGACACATCCGGTATTCTGGTAGTTATAGAAGCGTCTGAAAGTGTTCGTATCGAATCAACGAGATGTAACTGTCGAGAAACGCGGAAACACATGTCATGGCTCACGCGATCAATAGCAGTCGTTTTTAAATTATTTATACTCTCAAGTTCGGACCACAAGCGAACTAGCCCCTCATCAATTTCAATAGGTAGGTTACGTTACATAAACGTTTCACATTTCATTATATTCTTACAACATTACTTATGTCCCTTCCAAGTTACAGCCTTGTCAGTCTAAATTAATACAACCCTGACTTTGTTGTTATCTAGTTCACAAAGTTACTATTTACTAAAACCCAAACCAGATCGGTTGGACAACTTGGCAGAACTCATTTACAAACATTTAACTCGATATTTAATATTCCGTTAGCATTTTAGACGCAATCGCAACGAAATTAAATGTTAGTTGGCAATAAATAAATATCTTACATTTTTAATGCAGTCGTTTTTGTAATACAATAATTCAGATAAAACATGTGCAAATATTTTAAACTTTAAGAATTTAGAATATTTTATTATTCATGTAATCTGATTGTTAATATATAAACCGTTAATAATAAAGCTAATAATAGAGAAGCATGCCATGTCAGTGTCGAGACTTTTCTGCATACCTAGTTATTATACCTACATGTAAAATGTCAGGGATTTCTATAATAGAAGCTTGCATTCCTACCCGATGCCTAATAATGTGCCTACAATCTACATGCTTAATATTCGCAATTTATTACATGCAAATACGAATTATTCCGCGAATTATTAATGTCATGTGTGTAAATTTGTACTGTCCTTGTAAAATCAATTAAGACTTCGACAACTAAAGGACCGTGCCACACGATGCAAATGTTAATTCGTATACAATTTATATCACTAAACCAACTTGGTCGATAGTTGCAAAGTGTAATTGTAGCTTATACATATTTTTACATAATCGCAGTAGGTCACTGTCTAATGTGAGGGTAACGTATTATCTAATCATTTAACAGTAATTCAACATGTATCAATTTAGAAAACACCGGTCATTATTATAGAAGGTCAATTATTTTTCAACACCTTCACGACTTAGTAATTCAGTAAAAATAAGATAAAAAGTTACATAAAGAACTTAAGGATTACGTTGTTTGTAGTTTTATAATATCATAGAAGGTATGCTTATGCAATTATTTAACGGAACTAGTGAATTTAAACAAGCTGAACAGGTTGACGAATGAGTTTTTTTTAGGTCCTACGTGTGCTCAAATAGATACATAGTTCAATGGCGTTAAATGTCAAACACGAAGTATTGCGTGTCGACGCTGGGTGAATGTCGAGTTACGCAGACATGGCAGCTCCGTCCGGGTCGCTGGCGCTCAGCAGCGCAGCCTCGGAGACTCCATGTGCTCGCATCGCCGCCAAAGGTCAACACGTCGCACTACGATATAGATTGTTGTATAACAGGTCCCGCACAGGGTCGGGTCAGGTGGACCGAGCGTCTATTCTATATCCGCTTCCGACAACTCCTTCCCTTTGCTTTCTCTATTTTATGTAATTCACGGATGAACATCGCCCACCCGCACGCATTGTCCAATCTAATATATATGCACCATCACGAAAGTCATGAATATGATCGGCAATGAGGTATCGCCAAGTATTTTTACAAATATCATTGCACATCGATGAACGTGCCGTCGCATTTTGTGAAAGGTAACCTAGTGTACGCTTATATTAGTCATTTGTAAGTAGGAATTATGTTGTGATTGCAGTTCAAGTCACGTCGGAAAAAGTGCAGCTTTCTATACTTGGTAATGTAATTTACTATGTCGCACATGCGCACACTTGGGCGCACCGAATGTGTAAATTTAACCTCATATCACGTCAAGGTCAGTCGGCCAGAAATCAGAAATGGTAAAAAGTAGGTTGACCTCGCCGTGCAATGCGGTAGGCAGCTATACCCAGAGCCGCTCGACACTGCCTGCTTCGCACCCGACCGTGACGAAGTTACGCATTTAACAGGAATTTATTTTAGTATACAGTTTGACCGACATATTAATTGCATCATCTTCCCACGAATTAAGTTACTATCGGAATCACAATAACGCTCAAAAATGATAATTAGCTAAAAACACTGATTGCACGAAATGTAGATCTATTCAGGTCCGATAACACTTGAGAAACAAAGACAGCTTTTGTGAACGAATTTTCTCATTGTTATTGTAGTTTAGATCTTCACGACTTGAGTAATCTGTGTAATTGATTTCATAGTCGAGTGTAGTGAATACAGGCGAGTAATATGCTAGGTATAAGGTAGTAAAGCACTGCATGCTGGAGTTCTAACATTTTATAGGCAAATGTCAATCGTCTGGTTAAGCAACTTTGTTTTATTACCAAATGTCTTATGTTCGCAGTAGGTATACTAGGTATTGCCGGTGTTGAGTAAGTGCTAGCTATTTTTGAGCGCATCTGCATCCAGTCATGCCTTTGTTTAACAGATGTACTCATGTACCTCCACTTATTTTATATGATACAAGTACTTTTGCTCGCATCATCATCTAAATGTATGAGGAATTATTTCCGTGGGATGTTTGATAATGCACGGCAATTATTATAGTTGCGTCGCATCCACCCACGATACCATTGTCAAAGCAAACATAAGTTGCACAATAAAGTGACTAAGTGTCAAAAATCAATCGGGTGGAAAACTACATTAAAACCGATACGGAATTTTAATACATTATATTTAATCTATATTAATTGAGGCCAGCCAGTGGAAGTGGTTGCATTCATTATAAATAGTTACCTACCGACATTGCAAAATGTAGAAACACCAATTCTTAAACCTTGTTCAAATTATCCAGACATTATATTTTCCGTTAAGTGATTCAGAGTCTATTTTGGAGACTTACTAACAAAACGTTACAAAATAAAATTTCAAATGCAGACATGTGAAAGTTTGTGATACAATGAATTCTAAAAGTAAGACACTTGTTGCAATGCGTAATCGAGATTTTCGAAATGTTATGAATACGTTACGAGTCGTCAGAAGTATGTAAATCTTCATTTTCATAATTTCTTGTCACAAAGGATCCAAGTTGTCGGTATATTTTGTTTCGCATACACGTAATATGTAAAGTGAGATCAATATATTATTCTAAGTTCAGTAAGTCCTGTTTAAGAGCGTAGTTTAAAACTGAAGCACGTGCAAGCAAAGTGATATGTAAAGTTTTTACGACATTTTAGTGCAGAACAAGATATTTTGTGAATTCTTAATCCTAACATGGAATGTTACTGTTCAACTACAGTCAAAAGAACACTGAAGGATACATCTAACAAAAATATCTGAAACATCGTTTTCTGCTTGGAAAAAAATTGAATACATAGTTTACTATCTTCATTGTTTTCTTTCAAAGTATACAATTGAAGAAGGAAACAAGTATATAGTCCTGATAATATTCACCTCTAAAAGTAATCAATAATGGAGGTTTAATTGCCTTGGCATTTCACCACCTGTGATGGCACATAATGCAAGTGGGACATCGACAGTTCGAGCAGTGTGAGAGAGCACACACGTAAACACGAGCTGGTCCATGTGTGGGCTAGACATGTGCACGTATGAAGCGGAGATGCTTTACATAACAGTGATAGCGAGCAACGCCGCGGCTTCGGGAGCTAGGCTCGGCCGGGCCCGCCACATCCTACATTACGTTACATTGCCTAATCGTAGGTCGCGGGTCCAACTTTCAACATGGGACCGACTCATTCATAAAACCGGTTCGTGGTATCGCTCGATTAATTTGAAAATTAATTAGTTTGTTAGGCCAGGTCAGCACGCTGTTTCTTTAATGAGGTTTATAAGTCAACAAATTATGAAATGATCATTTTGATCATCCTGGCATAACTAATCTGCTGATCAATATCGGATGGCAAATTCTTTTTCAGAATAATTAATGAAGTATTATAGAATGAGCAGTTGACCGAGTAGTAGGCGGCATTCATTACAATGTCCGCAGGCTGTCACTTGCAGTAAGTACAAGGGTGCGTTGGTATTACGTTTGACCATTGAGAATGATATTAGAAAGGCAACACACGCCGTAAACATTCCTAAGCTCACATTGTATTTATGATTACGTTTTTATGTTTCGTCATAGGTTATAAACCAATGTTCAGCACTAAATAATAAAATTCTAATAATACCTAAATGAAAAAAGCACAGACCTCTACGAACTTTTTCACAAAAGGTAAATCGCCATGCGAAGTCCCTCACAAATCTATTTATACTTGTAAACCCCTACCATTAATCAATAAATTAAAATAAAGATCCCCAAAATAATAACTGAAAATAAAATTCAGGAAATTTGAAAGTTAAGCTGTTTGGGAGATATCGCAAAAGCATACGCACAGCAACCGAAGCTTAACATTTAAAATACATCCTAAACTGTAGTTAAATGGGATTTCAAGAATATCTTAAACTAAAGGGGCTATGAGTTAAGATGCAATAAATAAAGTGACTTACAGAGGTAGGATCTTCATGTTTGTGTGTAGAGCTGGTGATGTCGCAAGAGGCACTAGTGTCGGTCCTTTCTCCGCGGCACGGCTTTGTGCAGGTCCACAATCGACGGAGGCCACGCTTGATCTGCCGTTCAAACACGAACACCTCCGGTACACTCCAAGTCGGTGTCGCTGCAGTGGTCCGCCCGCCGCACCGCCGCGCGCCCCGGCACCACTAGCCTGATTTATATTCGAGTGGCGCGCGCGCAACCACATGCCAAACATTGTCTACATTGCTACTTTAACACTATTGTTGCCTCTTAAACCGAGTAAATCCTGTTGTGACGTCGATCCCCAAAACGTGCACTGCTTGCTTAAAACTTTTAGGAACTTGTCCTAACGGTGCCTCAGACGTGGCTCCATCGTACATGAATAATAAAATATCGTTATTGACCTTTTTACACTACTTCCTGCATGGCGCATCGTGAACTTTTACATTTTAGATAGGTCACCTGAATTTATAATTATTTGGTTAAATAGACTTCGGGAAAGTAATGAAGAAAGATGATAAAGTCACGTCTTCGATTGCATAAGTTAAGCAGTTAGTGACTGAATGAATTGTAATATACAGGTTCACATCCAAATGATTGGTAAGTAAGTAAGTAATAAATAAGTTTGCAAACGTCTCAACGTTATCCACTTTCATTGGGTCATAGGTCAGAATGATTCTTCGGAATTTTATTAGGTAACAGACGAGAGCTGATTGGTCACTTATGTGATAAAAAAATTTGAACGCTTTCTTAATTTTAAGCACATTAATGCTACGTTTACAATGGAAAAAGCACTAAACAAGTGGAAAATATTTTAAATTTGTATCAATTTCAAAAAAGCAGATATATTTTATTCGAATATAGTTATAAATAAAATATAATATATGCGCCAGTTCTTAATAGTTAGGTTCTACTTGGCACCATGCAGTGCTGGACAGGGTCCCTAGGTAGTAAGTATCGTTACTGACGTTACTTGTGTCCCCCAAATTGTTATTGATTATTAAAAACATTGACTAAGACAAGACAGACACTTCCGCATTTCTTAACGCATTGGTTGAATATTTTAATGCCCTTGCGTACACTTAATGCGTGTTATTTTAGTTATTTAAGAATGTTTAAACCCGTAAGTCTAGACTTTATTCGAAGCCAGAATAACATTTCAAGGCTGATACTATCAAATGTTTTAATTGAAAATTATTGGCAATATTTTCCACCTATTAAAAGTGTAAACCGTTAAAGTAGATATAAGTATCTCTAGGTCTAATGTTGCAAAATAATATAATTCACAATGCCTTCTAAATAAAATAGTGGTTTATAAATAAATTATATTATCTTCTTGTGGAATTTTATAGCGGGACATTAAACCAATGTACTGATGTATAATATATAAAAATTGCAACATCTCGTTTATGAGGTGTGCATAGCATTGAATAACGTTGAATATTCAATTATATTTTATAAGTATTCTATTGATTTCTTGGTTTTAAATGTGAGACTATTTGACCTTTCACATCTTCATCGTATCAGTTTAATAAGGACTCGTGCCACGCTGCCAGCTTCTTGAGTCTCCTTTAAACATGCTGCGGTACCAAACAGTAAGTTATTTATATTACTTAGAAATAAAGCGTTACAGAAGCGAAGGGTCAGGCGCAATAGTTTATGCCATTGTTGTTTATATTATAACGCAGTCGAGTTCTGGGCCCCGGAGAGATTAACCTTAGTGAACGTTACTTACGCAGCTAAATATCCTTTTGCTCTGGCTTAAGGTAAGCATTGACTTATATGCTTAGGCTTAAGGCCTTTATGGTTTCGGCAAAAACTCTGGTGAGGCAGTCAGAGGCTGCGCTCAGGCGGTCCCATGAAAATTACATGAAAAGCGCTTCAGTATTTGGGTATTTCAATACAAGTTTTGAAATTAAACCCAAGTATGACTAAATTAAATTGCATATTTTCTACTTTCTTTTTAATTGAAGTCTGTTTTTTATATCAACATCTAATCAATTATTCGTAAAAAATATTATTGATACTACCTTCGCATTTTAACGTGTTTACCGTTCCTTATTGCATAATTATGCACGTATCTATTTAGTTGTAGACAAGACAATTAATATTCAAATGTCAACAGATTTTTACTTGACCTCTTATTTTGTGTCATCTTTTTCGCAGGCCGCATTCGAATTCATTAAAGGTACTTGATTATAAAATTATAAATGACATCTAAATACAATGACCATCTTTTGATTAATAGAAACTTAAAAAAATAAAGAACTTGTTGTGGTAGAAATTCGGAGCCTTGATTGATTGACACGTAGAATGACAATAATACCTAAGCCCCCGGCAAGGCGTTACCTCATTATGAGAAGCACGCAATACTGGGGGGCAAATTAACTTCCTTAAGATATACATAAAAAATGTATACGAAGGTCTATGTAGAAGTAGACTCTACAAGGCAGCTTGTGTTGGGCTGTTTGTGAGTAGCGACACAGCGGACCTAAGTGCCCTAAGCAGTCACTCCTTGGGAGAGCTTCCACCTCTTTCTTAATTTGCTTTTATTGGCCTTAACTGGCTGGCTAGAGAAGGGTCACTAAAGCTATATTCTCTAAACTAGCTGTGCCTGCGACTTCTTTCGCGTGGATGACGAAACTTATCAATGATTTTTTAACCGCAAAATTAAGTTTATTTTTTATTGTTTATACTTTTCCGGGATAAAAACTACCCAGTGTGGTGCCCAGGATAATAAAGAATAATTATACCAAGTTTCATCGTAATCGAACCGGTAGTTTTTGCGTGATACCTGAACAAACAGACAGACAGACAGACAATTTTATTTTTCACACTTTTGGGTTCTGTGTCGGTCTACTAACCCTACCACCCGCCGCCATTTATTTTTTTGATATTTTCAATGTACAGAATTTTCACTTCTACAGATTTATTATAAGTATATTATTATATAGATAAATAATCAAGGCTTCTTTGTTTCGGGCCCCATCTGGTGACCTAGCGCGTCACAGCCTGCCTAAATATAGTAGGCTAACTTCAGAGTAAAGTTATCAACAATATCGCTGCGGTTGGTTCTATTGGTTAGTTTTTTTTTTTCTTTTTTCTGTAATACATTACTCGGAGCAACAAATATTTCTTTCATTGTAGAAACCCGGACGCGGTTACGGTTTAAAACTAGTGTTTGCGTTTATATTTATTTTATATACTATTACCTCAGATGAGTGTCTAGGTATTATATTTAATAGGTAGGTACTTATTATAATTACACTGAGTGTTTATAACATTCACTATTGCAATTCTATTAGCATATTGTTCGAAACGGACTCGACTGTTAGTAACCCTACCTACTTAAGAAATTGTTAAGATGCCACATACGCAATACATTGTTTTATTAAAATAATTTAGAATATGTTGTTACTTAAGTACATTAAGACTTGCTAAAAATAACATTTTTTTTTTCATGTATAGCCCCCATAGCCATAGACAGCGACATGCCCCAGGATCGATCCCCGCATGGAACAAACATTCGTGTGATCCACAATGGCTTGTTCCAAGTCTGGGTACTTATTATTTGTTTGCAATAATCCAGCCTATAAACGTCCCACTGCTGGGCACAGGCCTCTTCCCATATAGAGAAGGCGCGAGCATTGATCACCACGCTTGCTTCCTGCGGGTTGGCGATTTCAGATCCCAAATTTTTGGAATCCAGGTTTCCTCACGATGTTTTCCTTCACCGTTTGTCAGAAGTGTCTTAGAATAATTAAGAAAGTACATATAGCTTTGAAAAAGCCACATTGGTACTTGCCTGGGTTCGAACCTGCAACCTTGTGCATACAAATCCGTTCATTGAACCGCTAGGCCACCACGACACTTTTTCACATTATTTGTTTATTGTTACGTAAATTGAATGTACCTAAATTAATATAAAATTCACTAATACATCAGCGTTAATTTATTTTCATTTGAAATTCGACTGTTGACTAAAAGATTTTTAGAATTACCTATATCTAGAAATAGGAACGTACCTAATCGAAAGCGTAGGTAAATATTTACCTAAGTGTTGCTAATTGTTCTTATCCGCATTTATTTAAAATGAACAAACACTGTTTCGAAACATCAAATTGTGGAATCCTTTAATTAAGTAATTGGATTAGTAAAAGCTTGACGTGTGTTCTGACGTAGGTACGTAACTGGCGTGTAATATCTATTTTATAGTTACATAGCTAATAGGATTTAGGGTTCCGTACCCGAAGGGAGAAAATGGGTCCCTATTCCTAAGCTCCTTCAGCAGCTCCAGTCAGCGGGCTGTATAGCATAACGGTTAATAAACGTTCCAGTGTACTTGTTATTGTGCCTAATTTTCGTATTCAAATTAGAACAGTCCCTTGCAATCCTACAATGACAACAGTGGCAAGTAGGTGTACATTTGTCATTAAACTAAAATTATCTGAATACGAAAATATTATGCACAATAACAAGTAGGTACACTGGAACGTTTATTAACCCGCCACTCACTGACTTAAAATAGCGGACTCGGGCCCCTGTAGGTAGGTACCTAATAAATAAAAAGTTTTGCCCATACAAGAGACTCCTTTTTTCTCAATTTTGTTGTTACACAACGATACAGAACCCGTCATGCGCGAGTCCGATTCGCACTTGAAGGGTTTATTTTTATTTACCTTTGAAAGGTTCAAAGGTAAATAAAAATAAACCCTTTCGAGCACAATTTTTGTTACGAATGATATAAATAATATATTAAAAATAAAGGATCGAAAAAATTACTTAGAGCTAGCCGGCTATCAACACAATACACATCCATCCATAATACAATAGTAAGAGTACCTACCTATCTATATTTTCACAAAAATATTTTTATCTTGACCGCGTAAAGCTCTATTCTTTTCTATTAATTCAATCAACCAATCGGATTTGTAAAAATCTTTATGCATTTGATAGTCAAATCCTCGAGGATACTTACAATAGGAGAAGATCAAGACAAATTAAACCACAAGGCACAGTTAGTGGATAAATAATTTATTATTTTCTTAATTGAATTTTAATGTTTTCAAAATCTAACATTAGAAAATTGTCCAACAACAACTTGATCTTAAAGTTATATTATAAACATAGTCTTTAAGGATAATGTCGATCGAACGGTAGTAGAAATGCATGTTCTTGTATAATCTGTAATTCTCTAAATCTCTATGCAAGTGCAAAGAGTAAAGTAATATCTCAGTAATATAGAGGGAAGTGTCAATACTACCCGATATATTACTTTCCTCTATGGTCAATACTCAATAGTGTCATCTGTATGTCATAGTGTATTATCTATGGTGTCAGTCGCTTTCGATTCGAATACTTTCGATTGCATTAATATTTGCGAATTGCGATTTCAGTATTTTCAGTCTGTAGTTCTGTACCTAGTTCGTGCATATTGTATTCAGCATTATTTTCATTGCATAGTAAAATTCATTCATTCAAATAATTTTAATATATTCTTGTAAATCAATATTTGCTATGCCGACACATTAGTTTCAAACCTAAAGATTTCGGATCCAAAAAAACAAATTATAAGCGTTCAAAATGATTCCTTTTTTACTATTTATATTTTTTACTACTTTTACATATGGCGATGAAAATGTTAAATATGCCGCTATTATATTTAGACATGGCGATAGAACGCCTGTTAGTCCTTACCCGACGGATCCTTGGAGAAACGAATCCCTGTGGCCTGTGAAATTTGGAGAGCTCACCAATATTGGCAAGAGTCAGCATTATGCCCTTGGAAAGTGGCTCAGACAAAGATATTCGGTAAGATGACACCATTTATGATACCTTACACCGATGTTTACATTTCGAATAGTCCACCAACCCTAAAATATTACATGCATTTTTTTTAATAATAAGATATTCTTCTTCTTCTTCTTCTAAGTCGTAACACTCTTGTCAGAGTGGTCGTAGTTGCGCAGATGAGGTACACGGAGGGATGTTCGTTGGGTCTTTACTGGCTAGTAATAAACCACGATTCATTAATATTTATAACTCGAAAATCATAAATCCTCATTGTAATCGCTTGGTTCGCTGTGTAACTTTTAACAACTTGGGGTTAGCATTTATTCAGCTCATACATACAACTTAATGGCAGTATTTGTAAATCAATCTCAAATTTTCTCAAAAAAAAAAAAACAATACCTAGAAACTGCAACTAGCAGCTTATTATTAGAAATCTAAGACCACAGCTGAGGGAATGCATTCCTGACAGGTTCTGGTCAACAGGAAGTAACGAGTTTCATGTGGCGAAGAATTTACTACAACTAAATTACTATCACTTATTTGTCCTATAAACAAATAATATTATTCAAAACTATGTAATTATGCCAGGTAACAATGAATTATATAATAACATGGTTTTTATTTCCCCATGCAAATCAAGACTAGCTGACATGTGTCTTGAATCCTTTCCTCAGCAGATGAATTGTCGGTGAAATTAATTGTCATTGAAGATATTCCTATGACAACCTGTCATTGCGCAGAATATTGAAAAAAAATCTAAATTCTCAATTCTTTATTATAGCATTCCATAATGTTAAATACAGGTGTTACATTTATAAGATAGGTACAATATGGACCCGGTAGGGCACAGCTTGAAGAAGTTGGAGAGTTATGCTTTAGCTTATCACTAAAACTATAATTATTATATCTATAATCTATAATACTTTTATAAAACTATTTATTTAACACAATAATATTAAAATGTTTTGAATGTAGTCAAGCCAAAAATTTGCTTATGCTCGACATAATAGGCAATACGGACACTATATGCATTCAAATGTATACTCTTAAGTTTTTATGCAACTGAAATGGTTACCTTAAACTTTTATAAAATTTTCAGCATTTACTGTCTCAGGACTTTGATCCTGCACAGATTTATGTCAGATCCACAGACGTAGACCGCACTCTTATGTCTGCTCAAGTAAACCTTGCAGGTAAGATTATTAAATACATTTATTTTAAATATGAATGAGGAAAGAACTGCATGCCCCAATAAAGGAGTGGCAGCAAATAGCAATCAATAGAAACCTGTGGAAAGAGGAAAGGGAAGCCATTGCCCTGCAGTGGGACAGTTCAGGCTCTATATAAAAAATATTTTAAATATAAGTATGCCATCACTTCCCTTACCTCACAAATGGTTAGGTATAATACTTCACGTAAAACATGTGTTTATTCCGTAATCATTAACCAAATTTATGTTACACAGTTACCTTTTCAAAACCTTTTCATTGAATTTTTGTTTGAATTGACCTTTTCATGCATAACCTGATTGTTCTTTACACCATACATATTTAATCATTATTCTAGAAAGTATCATTGCTTGATATTAAATAGCTCTCTATTTCATTGCAATGAAAAGATTTTATTGAATTTGGACTTGTCTGGAATGGTGGCATTTTAGTCTCTTGCACTTAACACTAATTATTTCAATATAATGTGTACACTTCAATATCAAAATATAGACAAAAACTAATTAAATAATACCGATAACATTTCTACAAAATTAGTTTTCATTTTGTATCAGCCTTGTAATGAAAATGGAATTGACTCAAACTGCAGTTAATGTAAATTCACAATTCAAATATAGATTTGGTAAAAAATAATTGTGTGCACTGAGGTTTTACTGGATTCCCATGCATCGAATGCTGCGCTCACAAACATAGCTACCCAGTCATAAACATAACCTTTGCAATTTGCTTACGCAAACATTTTTACTCATTCTATAAATCATAAAGCACTCATTAAAAAAAATAGTAAATTAATTACTGAAATTGCATTGATGGAAAAGAAAAATATTGATTAAGTGCATTGATAATAACAATATATTACTATGTGTAATATATATTGTACAAGGATTATCAATTCCAAGATAAAATAAGTCATTGTTAGGTCATAAGTACACACTAATTGACCAATTGAATCAAAATGGTGACTCTTGTGAAGTGGTAGCTGTAAGAGCAAATAGCTTTATGTAATGATACTTGTTTGCTTTACAGGAATGTACCCAGCAAATGGCAAGGACATATGGAATCCAGATCTAATGTGGCAACCTATTCCAGTTCACACAGTACCGGAGAAAGAGGATGAAATCCTTGCTATGAAGAAACCTTGCCGTGCCTACGACAAGGAGCTAGAGCGGCTGATACACTCAAAACCATATAAAGATAGATTGAGTAAATACCAACATTTAATGGAGTAAGTGACTTAATGCCAGTTTCAAGAACATATCCAGCAATACTTTTGCCAACTTGATATTAAGATTTGGCTTAATTTGTATGGTGTATAATGACTTAAGTCAATATTCTATCTCTAGTTTGGAAAACTATCTATGGATATGTTATTGATATTGACCGTTATTTGATTAGTGTTAATGCAAATATGGTTATCTTGAGACGTTTGTTGTGAAAGCACTGTAAGCTGATAAACGAAATCATAATTAAATTCTCATGCCCTTATCAGAGCAAAATATTTGTGTTGTCAAGCAATAATAACACTTTATGCTTTCTGAATTTCACCTTTACAATCTGATAACAGAATACCATAGCTGGCCATAAACATTACCAGTTTTCTAATCAGTTTGTTTAAACAATAACAAAAGTTTATCTTGATGTTGAGTTACTTAACACACTTTAAATTTTAGTAGGAAACTGTATACTAATTTGAGAGATGTGTTTTATATACCTTTATGATTAAAAGCACTCCAATCATCTTTTTCAGTTATCTATCTGCATATACTGGTATGAAAGTTAAAGACTACTATGATATTGATGACATCTTCAGCACTCTATATATAGAAACTTTGTATAACTTCACTTTACCAAATTGGACGCATTCTGTGTATCCTGACAAAATGCAAGAGCCAGCATGCTACAGGTAAAATCGAAAACTAATTAAATAATTACAGCACTTGAACGGGTAAACTTGTTATATATATACCAAAAGTAATAAAAAAAATCATTTAATATCAGTGGAGAACATAGGTTTAACATACTCACTGAGGCTTGTTAACCTACTCATGATAATTTATTTGATTTTGGTCTTCTTTCCTTTTTTCAGTTTCACTACTCCAACTGGATCACCACTTCTAGCTCGATTGAAAGTGGGTCCACTTCTCAAACATATAGTGTCCCACATGCTGAAGGCTACATCTAATGATGATGATGTAAAGAAGCACAAAGTGGTCATGTACAGCGGTCATGACCTAACCGTTGGAAGTGTGCTTAACGCTTTAGGCTTGTTTGATGGAAACTGTCCGGTTTACACGGCTACTGTACTCTTTGAACTAATAATAAGTAAGAATGATACTAAGTTTATCATTGGATTAACTAATTGAAGAGTAGCCATGGAGTGTCTTGCCAGTTCTTCTTCATATTAATGACATTTTGGAACCTGCCACTAGAATCAGTAATTTAATATTTTATAAAAGCTTAGAAAGGTCTACTTGAAATAAAATTGTTTTGATTTTGATTTAATAATTTATTTATGAAGATCCATATTTTCTTGTTCTCCGCCATATCTGTCTCACTGCTGGGCAAAGGCCTCTCTGCGCTCCTTCCTCCTTGATATGGAAATATTACTGTCAATAATTAATGTTTTTCAGATAATAGAACCGAACCAGCCGGACATTTTGTGAGAATTTTATACAGAAATTCTACGGAAATTGTGGAGCCGACCATTCTTGAGATACCATTTTGTGGTAAGGTCTGCCCTGTGGAAAGATTTAGGAAGCTTTATGATAATCTGCTTTCTGTCAACTGGGAGGCAGAATGCATTGAACAGGTATATATTTATTTAGGATTAATATTATAAGAATGTTGTGTAACAGGAATAAGCGCAAACATTCGTAAATACCTTAAGGTTGTTGACGTTTCGTCCAGGTTACACCAGCCATGGCCAGTTTCAAAGTTAGTATATAATACTAGATAATACTATAAGGTTAATTCACATAAAAGGATATGGTTTTACTCAAGATACTGATAATTAATGTGTCTTTGATAATTATATGCCTTAACCAGGTAAATATTTAAATAAATCATCTAAGTATGTACCCCTCCTGGTTTTAGTGATATTCTATCACTATAGGTTCTTATTGAAATGTAAATACCAAGTAGTTGTTAAAGAAAGAAATGAAAATTTTAATGTTGTTTAAAAAAAAATTGATTCGTTTTTTAATATTTTTCAGTCACGGAAATCCCAAGTTTCAACATAGGTATACAAGTTATATTTCTAGATAAATGTTGATTGTAACTTAGATGTATTACTGAGAATATTTATTATTTACCTTTGAAGTAGAATTAACGTACGCAAGGTAGATATTATGTAAATAGGGGTTTTTAATGTATTATTAATGGTATTATTTATTTTATTTTGTTTCATTACAGTTCCCTGCATTGCTTGGAGCTTCGTTTGTCGTTGGACTTTGTCTATTCATTACCATTTATATTGCTCATAAAATACATTTTGCACGAGTATATAAACAGTACAGGTCAGTAGAAAACTGTTATTTTTTATGCATAACCCTTAATTACTCATGTATTTTAATTAAAATTATGTAATTATGTAATGTATAATATTATTTTTCAGAAAAAACGTAGTATACACAACAGTTCAGAATCCAGCGTTGGCACCAGTTACAGCATTCGATGTTTAAATATCATGGTGCAGTATGAAATTGCAACAGGTTAATATATTTAGTAGAGTATAAAGGCTATGAGAAGAAAACTGATGCTATAATATACTTAAAGGATCTTGTACTGTATTAAGTACTCCTTTGTCTCTGATTGTTGGATTGTTGGTTCCATGTATTGGAAAATAGCCTTCATTTAAAATCTTTCTCTAATTTTCTCTATATTTGATAAACTCTATACATAATAATATATGTCAGAACAATAAATTAGTAGAGTTTTTATGATAAGTCTAATTATAAAGTATACTGCAACTATATTGTAATATTATATTGAGGGATTGTAAAGAACTTATTTTTTTAACTTGTTACTTGCATGTACTGGTTACCTTTGAAATGTGCAGCAAGTAAATACCAGTAAGCAGTATGCATCATGTATATATTAGCTACTACATTCAATAAAAAAAAAAAGTTGTTGCAAAATTCATAAAACTAAGACAATTTAGTTTATTCTGAATAAGTAGGACTTCATAATACTGAAATACGTAGGTCGTAGGTAAATAAAATTATTCTTATAAACATCTCCAAATCTCTAATAATAATGTGTTAAGCTTGTCTCATTTTGTATAAACAAACAAAAGTGTACGTAATCTTGAAGTGTTCATCTAACTCTGCCTTTGCTGAAACAACAGCAAGCAAATTTCTAAGATGTATTAGTATAAATATACATTTTTATCACTGTATCTGTTTGGAAGTCTGTATAATTCCGTATTCTATACAATACCTTGGCAATTTATTAGTACCTAAAACGATAAAAATGTATTTAACATTATTAATTTTATACTATACGTAGGTACTCTTTCAAAAATACTTAACTAAATACTATAAACTGAGAAACTAAGTATATCACACATAGCCAGTGGACCAGAAAATACTTTATATAAAACCTAGGAATTTTATGCAATACTAGTATTGTTTAGAATATCACAATTATACAAATTGCCAGTTACATAATAATATAATTCACGGGAATAAGCGCGTACATGCATAAATACTGAGTCTGCTTGCGACCACGGCCGGTGTAACCCGGTCGAAACGTCAAGCCCTAAAAAGGTATTTATGCATGTACGCGCTTATTCCCGTGAATTATATTATTATAAACATGCAGCGCGATAGTTTAAAATGTAATATTGCCAGTTACATTTAAATTTTACTATTATAATAAAATAATATAATCTTTAAAATACTCTCAAGAACCAAATTGTTCGCAGATTTTTCACCAATACTGGTGAGAAAGATAAAATTATTGATATACCATGAGCCAGTATGTCAAAGTTACAAAAATGGAGCATGGTTGTAATTTCATTTTAGAGCTTACTATGGATTTTACCTTTACTAATATTTTGTAATATAAATTTAAAAGACCAGTTGCCTTATTGTTAGAAAGAGCGAAAAGACTGAGTCTAAATTAGTATTCGACGATGTCTTCTTGCATTTTTATTATAACATATCCTTAGGTCGTCGAACTACATCTTCTATGCTTATTTTGAATGAAAGAACATATTACTCTCTTTCTAGCTCTGAAAAAGTTTACATGTTAAAATATCAGTGAATTTTAAATCTTAAAAACTTGTGTACTATATGTATATGCATAGGTACTTTCACATAATCGATAAATGAATAGCTCATGAACAACATAATTACGCATAAATAAATAGTCTAACTACAGTCAAAGTATGTATATGATATCATAATATATAACAACTTCTTTCTCAGACTTCCCTAATTTGATAAAGTAGCATAATAATATGTGCTGTGGTAAAGATAAAAAAGTGGTAATAAAATAAATCTTATAACTAAATAAATGATGGAATATTTTACATAAAAGTGTTTGTTATAAAAACTTTACTAAAAAAGTTATTCCATAATGGTTCAGATAATTATACACATAATATATTATTATAGGTATTCTCTATTATCTACCCCTAGAAATCAGTATTTTGTATGTAGAGTTTAGGTGGATCTGAAGTCGTACGATCTAAGTCTGGACCGTACGCCAACTTAAAGTTTTATTGAAAGACGTGCTAAATCCGTCTAGTCATATAACTACATATCTATAAGGTAACGTAAATAAATTTCCAAAATTCTTAGTATTAGTAACTATATACCTATGGCTATTTTACGTGGGTACCTAAAAAGTTTATTGTGAAATATGTAATGAAATAAAATGTATAAGTAAGGATAAAAATGTAATAAATTGGTATATTTTGTGTTACACTTGTTGGTAAGACTGAAGTAGGTATTTTTCGGTGTACCTACCTGGTTAATAAACAGAAAAATATATTGTAACAATTTTATGGTGTTTTATTTAATTCCTTGCTTTTTGAACCTATTAGGTACTATAAGTAGGTACCTACCATACTATAATAAATTGTAGCTTAGAAAAAAAATTGGAAATTTTCTTTCATTATCTTTGCGCTTGGTAGTTCACGAATAGTTAATGGAATTGATGAGGATTAAAAGCCTGCTACATAAGCCATCCGGAATGCAACTGATAGTGCATTCGGGTTAGGTGTATTGTGGCCCAGCAGCCATCCCTCATTCAAGAAATAAAGGAACTGATTGTTACCTACAGAGCAAAGTAATAAGTTGTTACCTTCTCATGAAACCACTTAACCGATTTTGATGGAAATTGGTTCGAGAAAATGCTCCACGAGCAGAACTAAGCTTAGTAGATACAATTTTTATTAATTCTCATTCAACCAAGGCCCATAATAATGAGCTGCCCACCAATTACCCATTGACCCACGCGAGGACCTGTAATGCTATCCGCATGGCTGAGTAGGTAGGTAAGTACTACTAGGAAGCAGAATTTCTAATGTTTGTAGTCTTTAGTAAAGATCTGATTTTACTTATTTTGCATAAGGGCTACATGTTTGCGTTTTCTACTATAATTTGAATACTATTGTGAACGTAGTATGTATGTACATACAACTCACGTCATATAATATTGAAAGGACATATATTTTATTATTACATTTTGTAGGTCCTTTTTTTATAATTGTATTTAGTTTAATATTCACAATAAAGACCACACCATAGTCATAGACCATAGTCATGGTGTGATTTGATGATTAGAGTCATCAAGTAACACAATATGTATACCAGCACTGAATTGATCGAGTGAAAAAAAATCCAGTATAAGTTCTTACTCCAAATAAATATTATCCGTGATTTCATAAAATAATGCATAAATGCAGACTGCAACACAGAACAAACATAAGTGTGATTGAAGGATAAATTGGATGTGTATCCGAGCAAACTTTTGACAAGGTATTTTTTTATCTGTGGACTCGATACTTGTCAAATGAAAATGAATGAAGTGCTTCGAGCTGAAGAATAAATACAAAACCTATTCATTATTATTTCGTGAAAAATTATTTGTTTATATTGTGGTAATTTGCATGGACGTTTAAGTTTTTTTCTGTGATGGGACTATTTATTTTATGAACTTAGTGCAGTGCGTGTTATTGATGTGTTTACGGTTTGTTTCACAGTTATTTGGTCACGTCTCCTTAGTTTTTCCCTCTGTGTACCCTCGCGTAGTCTTGGATAAAATAATTTCCAACGGTAATTTTCGATATTAGATAATCGTCTTGTGGTTCGTGATACGGGTTTATTTTTTTGCCTGTTAGGGTGACGAAAATAGCTCTCAGCTGTACCTTTAGGTAGGTGCAAAGTTATTGTCGTAATCATCCTCAAAATAATTAAAATTAAAACATTACTAGGAACCTATTGAAAAGTGAAGAGGTTTGATTGTTTCTTCCGGGTGAGTTGCATATAGTAAAATAGAGTAAAAAAATATATAACAACCTTAATTATTTAAAAGTAGTAAGTAGTAGTATTTTTCAGGCAGTTTTTTTTGGCAAAGGTTAGAGTCTGCCTTAGTTAAATTAATAAGTAAGCGCAATCTGTTAGCCTTGCAATTGACAATAAATATTAAAATGATATTATTTATGTAGTATACTCTAAAAATAAATTAAAATATATGTTAAAATCTTACTCCTTGCCTATCTATACCTCAGAACTTAGTTTTGATAAGTCACAGCAAAATATCTATCTGAAAATGCTTATTTGGTCTACCAACCAAACTCTATTTCTGTAAGAAACTATGTTGGGTTCATTGGATATCTATTAGAATTTTACTTTTCCCTTTAAAATATGGTGCAAGATTTATTTAAGTTCTAACAAATGTGCATTTATATTACAATTTTCATCCTACTAAATGAAATGACAAAAAGTTTTTGTAATTCTCTACTCCCAAGTAATATGTTACTGTTAGTATCATCCATCAGAATCAACATTGTCTCTAATGGAAAATTGTTGAAAAAAAAAACACTTCAACACTTAATTACATTATCAGGAGATAAATAACATTCAAGTATCTTATTGTATTTTATGGAATAATACTTTGATTTATCATACTTTTACTGTTTGTCTAAGAAATGTATGTCAATTTAACATGACATTATTTTATCTGGTAAAATTTGCAGGTAGATGTAAGTTTCTCAGGAAAATATTTTTGAACTTGAAAATTGGTTACAATTACATTATTCATTCCTGCAGAATGTGTTTATTTTAGTAAGTTAATAAAAAAATTGCTGGCCATGGCCAGCCTGTTCAAAAATTAAAAAAAAATAAACTTGTAATTTTAAGTTTCCCAAAATGAAAAAAAAATCCAAATAGGTAACAGATAAAATATCAATAGTTAATAAATACTGTAGCATTAGGAAACAAATTGTTGGAACTGTAATTTAAAAAAACTAGAAAAAAAAACAAGTTTTGTATTACATTTGAACTAAAATACTGGTGGGTAATAGAACTAAGACAGTATGTTAGAAAGACTAGTAAGAAGATAATTGAAAGACAATGTTAATTATTAATCAGTCTATGTGACATAGTGGTCAGTTAGTCAGTGTCATAATAATTTATTGTGCTAAATACCCACAGTGTCATGCGGTGCCATTATGTGCAATGTCCGACTAAATTGAAAAACTGTTATCAGAAATTATTGTGGTATAAATTCACTGCATTAGTTTAGTGGCATGAATATAGACTTTTTTATATTTGCCATTGAGAACAGTATTCTCATAAAATAAAAATTTAGCATATAATTTTAGATCCATTTATATTGATTTGAAAAGTGGTGTGATTTTGTAGATAATGTGTGGAATTTCCCTTTATTTTTCTTATTCTAACAAAGTAAAAGTACTTGTCAGATGTTTTAAATTAAGTATTTAATAATGGGCTAAACAGTTTTCCTCTTTTAAACCCTCAAAATATAATACATACAGTCAGTATACAATTTATTGTTAGTCATTAAAGTTTGCAAAATTGTTGCAAATCAGTTCCATGATAAGAACTCAAATAGCAATAGGCAATACCTAGCATAATCTGATTAAATTTTGATTTGACCTGATTTTTAATGTTACATTCAATTGTTTATTTATTTAATCACCATCATCATAATTTGCCGTATATTACCACCATTGTACATGGAGTTTTTATGCCACTCTTTTCTGTCCCTTGCCAGTGGCATCCATTTCTCTTGCAATCAATATCATTGGTCCATCTCGGTCATCCTGTAAGTATTATTATCTTAGCAATCATTATTATTATATTTGTCAGTTTGTGTCACATTGTTTTGTGCTAGTTTTCTAGTGTCAGTCAATGTATCTCTGCAAACTTTGGCAGTTAAGTATTAAATGCTATCCTACAGCACTCACTTCCTATAATTGCGTGATTCTGTCATTGCTATAGTTTATTACACCAATCGCAATGCGTGTATCAAGTGGATTCTTGGTCGTTAATAGTAATAGTTACAAAGCTATAAGACTGTTTTCATATTATCCGACATGACATCGGGGGCAAGTAAATGTATGAAAAATACGAATCCGTTATCCGATATCGGACCGGATAATGTGAAAGATCATACGTTATGTTTCATATATTTTACTTGCCCCCGATATCGTGTTGGAGTCCGATACCGATATCGTGTCGGATAATGTGAAAACAGTGTACGTATCATAATCGTAGTTGCGAAGACCCATGTGACGTCAAGTCGTGTGGGCATCACATGCGATTAGCCGGATCTATACTGTGCGACCTCGCGAAGCGTCTGTTATCGTTTGCGCGAAGCATCGAGTTTTAATTTGCCTCGCCTTGGCTTTGTTACGATAACTGGGTTTGAAGGCGAGGCAGGTTCATAATTTGCGATAACTTGCGAAAAGATCTAGTTAATTATGTTTAAGAATTGAATTAAACATACTTTATAGCTCCGTTACAAATCGTGTTTCTAAATCCCTTGTGTGCAGTGTATTACAAAATCAATGAATTATGTAAATAATGTAATACAAATAGTTAGAATGTTAGTTAAAGCTATTCTTTATTTTCTTATTTTAAATTAAAAAGCATTTTAATATATTCGGGTTATTTAGAATCAAACTAACTCGATTTAAACATTATGTAGTATCTATGTAAGTTGCTTGTGCTTGTATTCCTCGAGATATATATTGACGTACTTAAAAACGTACTATTAATGAGATATTAAACGACGAAATACCTAATTAGATATCATTTTGTTGTTTAATCTGATTTAGAAGAGGCTTGAACTGCGGTATGACTCGGCATTATGTTTACCGTACCTATGATAACAAGTTTACGCAAACAGCATAATGTTGTCGGCTCCACTTGTTATAAAATTTACGTCATCATATCTACATTAGGGACTTATATGACCAATAAATGCAATGCCAGATTACTTTTATTGATTTTTAATGATTTTTTCTTTACTTTTAGTATCTAGTATAAATAAATCAAAGCCAACGATGACGGCCGCAAAAATTACCAGTTATTGCCTCGCACATCATTACTCAAAAGCAAGCGTTTTAAGTAAAACTTATGATTTTTTAGCTTCGTCCCTAAAAAGTCTAACCCTTGTAAGAAAACTTAATCGTATTTCTGTCCTTCCGTCTCTCACAGCCAATTTGCTCCAAAATGAATGCTCCGTTTGAGTTGAAATTTTGAAATTTTAAATCTTCTTTATCTTTTCAATAATATGAGGATGGAAATGTTTTGTAATTTACAAGTTTGATTTAAGCAAAAGAAGTGAACCTCTTAAAAAGTGCAGTTTTCTCGTTTTTTTCTGGCCGTCAATATGCTGAAGTTATTACAAATCTAGCAAAATATAAACATGGGTAGAAAATGTCATGGTTTCACTCAAGGTCACGAGACCCCTCGCCAAACAGATGGGGAAGCTGTGTCTGGTCGTATAGGGGCGAAGGGTCGAACCCTTTGTATGAATCGGACAAGCTATAAGTAAGGATACTTGTATGTTGGTACTTCAGAATTCTGAACGCAAATGGGCCCCTATTTCAATTTACCTTACTCATAAAGCGGTACGGGACGCAATGCCGATGAAAAAATCTCGTTCATTCACTCAAAAAGTATCAGAAACCCGGTTTGACAGAAGAATATATATACCTATCTGGCAACAGTGGCAACGCTGATTTGTACTCGCATAGCAGACCTGTTAATGATAGGTTCTACAGGAAAAATATTTTTTTACTGAAACTTGAAACTTCAACATCGTTATCACAATTTCGAATCCCATTTACTTTGGTGCTAAACACAAATATAAACGTTATTGTTGTACCTAGTGATCGTTGTTAATTTTGTTTACGAACTCCACGTAGGTACTTACCAACTTGCGTCTATTTATAGTAATGTGTATTGCTAAGATTTGGCATTGGCTTCTACGCTTTAGGCGCCATTCATTTCAATTGAATTGTTTTTGGTAGTGACATTTGTAAGAATGTACCAATACCAACACAACAATATACTACAAGTGAATGTATACAGGGTGTCCGGTAAATAGTCCGACAAACTGTGGTGGCTGATACCTTAGGTCAGGTCCTATCAAATGAACACAACATATGTTCCCCGAAAAGTTACAGGTTTCGAAATTTCTTTCGAAATAAAATCGATTCATAAGTACCGTAAGTAAAGTAAAGGTAACTTTACACTAAAACATGTTTTAATCTGGCATAGAGAGTTAATGGCGAGAAGAAAACACCTAATTTCATTGTACAATGACGACCCGCGTTAAGTTACTTCTCATTTTTCCTTAGATTTACATTAGAAATATATCAACAAATAAGCCCATGTGTACTTCAGCAGCTTGTTTTGTCAAATTTTGTGAGGAAAATACGCAAATATTGTGCCTTCCCAAAATCACCAATATTCAGGCAAGTTTTTAAGATTGTTGTACAAAACTCCTACATACATTTATTTTTCACCACTACAGTTCAAACTTGAGCAGTAAGAAAAACGAAAAGTGAAAATTGTGAAGCGAATGGCTTTTTTGTCAATATATTCTTCTTTTAGATAAATATGAGAATTACTAAAGCGTAGAGTAACTATTCAAGATTTATTTGATGTACAAAAAGTATTACGGAAGCTATGAATCAGCAAGAAAAATGGAAAAGTCTGATACAAGGTAGAAAGTTCTTAAATTTCCGAAAATCGATTGTAACTCGAAACCTGTAACTTTTCGGGGAACATATGTTGTGTTCATTTGATAGGACCTGACCTATGGTATCAGCCACCACAGTTTGTCGGACTATTTACCGGACACCCTGTATAGAAAGAACCTACATTGATTTTTTGTAGTCATATTCTGGATTTTCAACAATGATGTTCAAACTAGGTAGGTAATAACACTAATGGTGGTCAATTAGTTATAGACGTATTTTTACTCAACCATAACCATATTTTAACACAGTTTACATACAACACCTAGGACTAGACCTTTGTAGGTCCTGTGTGTAAGGAAACCTAGTTTTTTACCGAAATAATAAGCCTATTTTCTTATGATGCACCTTATAGATTTTCCGTCCTATTCTCTCAAGTTGGTCTTGACAAAGTTGAGTATTATACTTAGTATTAAAATGTTTGATTTCAAGTCAGTATCAATTTTGGTATCATCATCATCAGATCACCACAGCCAGCAGTCACCAGGTATCAGTCTACTGCTGGATATAGGCCTCTCGCATGGCTCGCCATTAAGCGATCTTCCACTATTGTGTGTGTATGTAGGGCTAATAGTTTCTGAGTTATGGGGTCATAGTAGCTCGAAATGGTTTGTGTAAATATGCCGTCGCGATGTTCTTTTCTTTTCCGAACTTGGCGGACCAACTGTTGTGTGAATATGTCAGCTCTGGTAGGAACTCGCATAGTTAATTTAAGTGTGTATGGTATTTAGGTCAGTGTCATTAAAACAAAGGTAATTGTGTGCATCGCTTGAAACGTAAATGACGAGCGTGTATATAATAATTAGCATTGATTGTCCTGAAAGATCAACTTCCGTACTATGCACGTGCGGATGTGTGGACCTTTCCAGCTAAAACAATAATGTTATCAACCGAATAGAGTTGTTTCCTCGTTTGCGTTTCCACACTAGACCCGTCAGTCGTGATTTAAAGATTTTTTTTTCAATCGGATCATCTATTTGGGAACTATAATGCTACTTAGATCGCTGTGGTACTTACTTTTCTTTTAATACGATTGGTAGTCCTGAATCACGTATTCTAAAAACAATGATTAGGTAAATAGGTATATTAAAAAAAATAAGCCTTTCAGTTTTTAATTCCCACGATTTATTATACATAAAAAAATAGTTTTAACATCATGTTGAATATGTCGTCACTAGTCACGTCAGCTGTTAGTTCAAATACTTTATCTAGTACTGTAATACCGTTGAAGTAAGTGCTGTTTACCTCGTGATACTCATACGACTGTATACAAGTATCCTGAGTTGTATAATGATAGCGTATGACTTCACGTAATAAAGTCATTAATTTTAAATAACGATTTTTTATGCAAAAGGCAACAAACATTTTAACACATTTCCCAATAATTTAAATCTTCATTTTTGTGGGTCCAATTATTACCATTTACTTGCTAATAACCTGATCATGAATTCGCGACAGTCGTTAATATAGCCACAATTAATATAGTACGTTAGTATTATAGAACCACAGCCAAGGTTATTGGTCTTGCCTATGTCGTGATCTGCTGCATCAAATCATAATGAAAAATAATATTACGTTGTTAAGTCAATAGATTGTTGTCCTCGCGGTTAACTTGGCTATAGGTAGTAAACATCATTAAATAAATAGATGTAGATAAGTGTGTGTCGGAAAACCCCTGCCGGAGTCAAACAGAGAATACGCAACCGATCCTGTAACTCCAGCCAAGGGAAAAGACGGGACCGGGTTGTGTTTCGTCGGTGAAAATCATACAGTAAAAACCGGCCAAGTGCAAGTCGGACTTGCGCGCACGAAGGGTTCCGTACCATTGACTAGGTATTTCAATTGTCTTCCTGTTACCATGTATTGATATCGAGCAAAAATAGGCAAAAAATTGCGTTTCTTGTAAGGTAAAATATAAAAAAAAACTTTTTTGTTGTTATAGCGGCAACAGAACAAAATAATTTGTAAAATTTTTAACAGTCTAGATATCGAGGTTCTTGAGATACAGCCTGGTGACAGGCGGGCGGACAGAGAGCGAAGTATTAGTGATAGGGTCCGATGTTACCCTTTGGGTACGGAAACCTAAAAAAGGGAAATAGGAATTAAAAAAAAGGAGCCAGAAACCTGGGATTTAATCCACGGAGGATGTTAAAATCAACAACTCCCTGGCTGGTCCCTAACAGAAATAAGCAATTTAATCATATCTAAACCATTTAATTATGATGACAGCTATACTAGGTATTTGTGGCCCTAAGACTTGATCACTCCAACACCAGACACCCCTTACCTTTTATCACAAAAAAGCTTACAAGAATAGTTTTGTTATCCTTTTAGCTTTCATCTTAGTACCTAATTAGTGAATTTAATGAAGTTTTACCCATCATGTAAGGGATATTAGTTCTACCTCTACTCAGAAGAGAAACAATTTTTTTGCACTGTCGGTCGCAAAGGGAATTTTTTAGACATTGTCTACCTATACCTACAGTCTTTATTGTCTATGTCAGTGAGTAGACCTTGATTAAATTACCACTACTGCGAACGAACCCATGTTATAATTTATGTTCAACTAATTAATTAGTAGGGACGTCATTTAAACAAATCTTAATTGCTCTTGACGTAAGTAAATTGCATTTTGCAATAAGAAATACTGTATTGTCATTATCTCGAAACTACAAGGCAAAGGCCCTATCCTCTTGTATAAGTTTTGCAAGTAATACTACATTTGATATATTTTTTTGACACAAGGTGGTCCAGAAACTAGTTAGTTATTTTTCAGCAATTGTATGATAAATGGCGGTGATAGTTAGTTACCCAATGTGAATATATAAAGTAGTTTCTCAGTCTTAACTAGAATAAAATAAACAATATATTGTCTGTTTCAGTTTGAAGTAATGTTTTTGACCGTAGTTTATTTTTGTCTCTTTATGTGAGGGATCACAAAGTTCTTACTAATTGTAAGATTATTAATTCAGGAAATTATATAATTTATCTTTATCATGTTTACTGAACAAACGATACAAATGCTTTGTCAAATATGACAAACGTAACAGTTTATCATCGTCATAAATATCGTGTCTACTACTTTTAAATGTTGTCTGAAATTTATTGCCTGTATTGGGTTCTTATTAATAGGAGTGAGTATGGTTTGTTGAAAAAAGTGGTTTAGATTTATGGTTCTAATCGTAGTGCCACAGTGGCTTTGTTGATACCACCTTACGGTAGCTGTTCTGTATTCTAATTTTAGTAAATTCCGTTTTTATGATAGTTGTTCTTGATTAGTGGTGCTCTCAAACCGCCAGGTGAACAGGAGCCACTAGTACGGCATATCATAACAAAATTTTTTGCTTAGACGCCTGTTACTTATTCTCATATATCAAGCACTACCCCAATTAATAAATCCCGTGATTAGTTACCTGTTGTTGTGAATACATGTGCGTGATGCATTAAAATACATGCATTTTATGCAATTGCATTGTTAACATTATGTACGTAAGTTGATGACAAATGATTACTGCAGATTTACGTAATCTCAAACCACCTTGTCTGTTTTTTTTTTATTTTGTGTTAGTCTACAATAGCATAACACTTTATTGGCGGTCGAGTAACCTACCCGTAAATATTGTAACATAATAACGATTTTCTAGCAACAAAATAATAGATAATTTAAAAGCGTGTTTAAAAAAAGGTCTTAATCAGGCTTAGTTTTAATTAAGTTGTGTCCTCTCCTTAACATTGCCTTCCTTCAAACCGTTTAAAATATCTATTTCTGTACAGCAAACTTTTCAATAGTAGGTAAAACAACTTATCGATCGGATATTATCTCTAACCTATGCTCTTGCCTCCAAACCTTGAAACTTCTTCTATTAATTGCATCTAAATTGCTTGAGCTCTTTCTGTCGTCATCGCACCAGACTAAACAAACTTTAGCAGTGGTCTCATTCGCGGTAATATAGATTCCTGAAAAGTAAAATGTCTTTAACACTTTGATACTATTACATGTTGTTTTTTATGTATCTAGTTCAAAAATGAACTAACTAATTCCGTGTGGTAAGAAAGCTTTACTTCTGTTATACTAACCAATTTTACCGGCTGATCGCTGAGCGCTAGCGAGTACCTATCTAGCTAGCTAGTTTCATGCCGATAATAGAATTAATTATCGTTAACAAACTACCCAGGTGCGCCCGAAGCGCTAGCATCCAAAGAACTCGAATTAATTCTACTAGCCCCTGTATCGGCTGTATCTACAGTTGCTAATAACGTTCTTTTGTTTTATCCTAATTTTACGGAGAAGCAAGGGGACACCATCCTAATTGGTTAAAATTACTTCATTTACAAACAATGTTTATTGGTTGTTTATCCCTATCTAACAAGAAAAAATAAATGCTTACCTGTGACAAATTATAAACAAACTAATTTTCATAATACATAGTTAAAACCAGCCAAAGCAGTACGTATAAGTAGTAGTACAAGTATAATTTTAATTCAGTATTTAGTAGAAGGCTTAATAATCTGTGTGAATTAATGTATCTAACAAGTTAGGTCTCACAGCAAACTGTTGTCATGCACTTTGTAACTGCGTCCTTGCGTACCCGCATTAGCATTGATCGTTCATTAATCTCAACATGGTATGACTACTAACATAAATACAATCGTCGAGAATTGTGTCATACGTTATTAAACTTTACCATGCAGTCGTTTAGTTCTAGCTTGATAACATTTCTATTTTCGCCTAAAGATTATCTTGTGCCTTATCACCATAGTTAGATGTTTACTGATGGATGGTACATTTTTAAGAATTAATAATTGCTTTATGTCTGTTAATTGGACCAATATTATGAATTCCTAATCATACTATACACACCTAACCAGAATTATACTAAAAAGTCATCTCGCCTAACCTACCTTATATTTAAAAAATCTTTTTCTGTAGCACGCAAAATGTTCCTTTTTACTGACTGCTCTGACCTAATTTCCTTTACTGCATTTTGGAAGGGCGATGATTTGAGGTTTTAAGAAGTTTCTTCTAATTATGGCGTAAGATCCCGTATTGTTTGATATTTACGTAACTCTAGTCAATCTATCCGCATCGAAGATCTTTAATTATGATGAGCAATCGCATTGTTACAAAGTACGTGTAAGTACTTGTGGGCCTATTATTATTCGGTACACGGCCATTCATCGTGCTTCTATTAAGACTGAGCGTTGGGATGTCATGTGATGAATTTTGGTCTCGATCTCGTCTAATTACTTTATGGATACTGTTCGGTTCTATTCTATAGCTTGTGTGTGTGGACCGTTTTTTGATAGACGCTATCAGATTGTACCCGGTGAGTTGGCATAAAAATAGACCATCTCAATATAATAATATTGATAGTTCTTTAAATATAATTGACTAAATTTGCATATCCTACATTGTTGAGTCCGTTTAAGTTTATAAGTTGTAGTAGTAATGATCAGTGCACCGGTAAAGCATTAGAACAGCAGTACACACATAATTTACAGAAAGAAAAATATTATAATGTACTTTTCACAATGTTCGATTACACAGTTTATACTTTTTCGGCATTTTAACTGCATTCTCAGAATATAATTTACAATAGTTAACTAATTGGCACTAGCATCAAACCTAGTTCTTATGAATTTTCTAAACTTATGTAGAATCAACTTTATTATAACAATTATATATAACGTACGAATACGATGGATATAACAAGCACATACTTCAAACTGTCTTAGTAACACTTAGGATAAAAATTATCACTTCGAGAGCTCAGTTCGAAACAGTCTTATGGACTTCAAATATACATAAAACTTATGCTGTTTTAAATGATCTCATCGATGTGCTATTCCATTGTGCTTACTTGAATAGAGATTTTACAAATCATGATCTCTACTCAGTCATAAACTTGCGACGCGCATTGTGACAAATTTTGATAAGATAACAGAATTAAGTGGCAATGCGAATAAATTAACCCTGGAATGCTATGAATAGCTTGCAATAAATCTTACAGGCAACTGGCAATTGGAAAAATAGACCGAAGTAGGACACTTTGTAATCAAGATTAGACACTCGTGCACGTGTTATTGACAGTATAATATATTTAAGTAACACATTAATAACCATTTGCGAGCTACTACTACTCTGACTACCAATTATATTTTGCTTAAGTACATACTGCAATGAAGACAAAATTGTGTTCAATTTTAGCATAGAAAAATTACTATTTGATACCTATCCAAGACTAGGCGAATGATAAAGTATACGTCCCTATCCAAATACCCTACCAACAAATCAACAAGAGCGTGACCATGAAAACAATTCGTAATTTCAGATTCGTAAAATGTTCGCTGAAATTAGTTTGGAATCATATAACGACACCATGCCCTATGTTCGGTGACGGAAGCCACGAAACTTGTTACGATATTACTTAATTTTTGGACAGTAAATTGTTCTATCATGTGACTTTATGTGATACAAGTGTTTAAGTAAGTGCCTGAAGTAAATTGCCGCTTTAAAAACATTGAGAGTTTGCCCAACCAATAAAGGCACATGCTGTTCAATGGATACCGAAAAACAATCGATCTCGAATGTAAAAGTTAAGAAGAGTTGTCGTAAAAATGAAAAGAAGAAAAAAGCTGAAGCCCGTGGCACTGAAGCCGTGGTGGAAGAAGGGTGCCAGCAAATGAGTAAACGAGAGGAAGAAGGTGGCGGTAGCGTGTCTACCAGCTCCACCGACAGCGAAGACGTGGTAAATGCTATTAACTACAACACCATCACGTCACTAGCAGCTTTAAAGGATATAATCCAAGGCGACAGCAATGATACTCCAGAAACCGACACTTTCTTTCAGCACTATTTTATGAATCATTGCAATAACCTTTCAAGTCGCAATTCCAATTCGCCTTTCCCGTTTCCGGAACGCCGGAGATTATCACAATGCCGCGAAGAAGATGAAGACGATGAAAAAAAAGACACTGATATTCTTTCTGTTTCTATCTGGAAAGAAATAAGCTCAGAAATTATTCCTGAGGTACATATAGACAATATCACAAAAAAAATAAGTTCGAATGAAACTGAAGCAGATCAGAATGCAAATGTTGTGAGTGATATGTCATCGGGTGATGGCAATGTCATAGCTGATGGACAGGAACCACCTAAAAGGACTGTGATGGGTGCGCGGCACAAGTTCTTGGTGACTACAACGGAGCCACCAACTACTGCACCACCGTTAGTTGAACGCGCGTTACGGTCACATGTACATAATGCTCATACCGTTCATTTTGGGACCAAAGGCGCTGAAGAACAGCGCCCAAACGTGCGTTCGATATTTGCAGGACAGAATCTCCACCATGATAAGCATTATTTTGATAGTAGTTTAATCGAAATTAGATCTACCGTTGATGGAGTACCCGCTAGTTCCGAGGACATTTGGGTTAAAAGGACCGAAGATAAAGCTAAAGTTAGTGTACATTACTCTGAGACAATTTTATAGTTCTTTATTTTTTTTAATCTTTCTATATTATCCTTATTTATATTACAGGCCGTGCCATCTAAAGAAGAACCTTCTAGTGTCAAACCTGAGATTTTAAAGATCACCGAGGATGCGTCTAAAGTGGTAGGGAAGAGTATTGAACAAGTCAGAGCACGATCTGGGACCTGGGGCGCCGCTACTGTGAGCAAACAGAAAGAACCTGCAAAAGTTGTAAAGTCGAAGGATAAAGATATCCGGCGCTACAGTGACGACAGGCGACAAAAACGAGGTGAGTGATGTTTATGAAGTGACGTGTCACAGTCTCAGGCTTCGCGCTGAGCACGTGCTTTGCTAACTGACCTTTAAGTTTGTTATTACCAGTATATGATACATCGGTATCTAATGGCATAGGTCTAGCACGCGACTAGGATGAAATCATAACTTTTTTCCATTCATACAAACGTTTTTCGTAGATACCTATCTGCCGATTCATGTTCACCGATATCAGCAGATTACTAACCTTTCCTACCCGGTATGACGCTCAATTTGACAATACACAAATAAACCGAAACTTGTTATTCACAGTTAGTATATATAGATTTATTATAGGTGGAGAGTGTAGTAGATCCCCGCAATGTTTGCCAGAGTGCGCCTACATATTTGAGACGTACGCCCGAGCTGGCTCCGTGCCAACCCGCCAGTCGTAAGGGTCGGTGTTAACACAACACTCTTACCGAGATCAACGTATTGTTTGCTGCTGTTTATCAGATAATAGCTTATTGAAAATAACAGGTACGCCAGAAAACTCTCATCCCTAGTGTATACACTGGCGATGTTGTGTTGACATGTACTGTGCCAAGTTACTTATAACTCATAGGCCTTTGACTGTTATAAATGTTTCTTTAAAAAAAGTAAACACAAAGTACTACCTTATTATATCATTAGAATGTCGCATAAAGTTCAGAAAGCAAACATGGTTCATTAAAATAACTTTGTTAAATTTTACAGTAATTCGATATTACATAATTTGACGCACAACACAAAATTGGTTGATGTGAATAATTAAAACAAATGGTACATTACAAAAATAATGCGAACTGAATTGCAATTCACAGATTCAACAAAATGAATCTGTTACACTTACATATAAAATAGTCTACGCTGGCCTTGAGTTAGTTGTGGTCATAGTAAAGGCAGCGTACATTATCATTATGTTTGTCTACACGCGATAAAATCACATTTTACTTAATTTTAGATATGATTTTGTTCTGAGATAAATGTTTCGTGCGACAGTTATTAATTGAATGAACAGTACCTGGAGCTGTTGTTTTTTTAGTGACAAAAATAATGTACCTTGTGTTTATAGTGATGGATGTTAATGAATCTGTTGTACGTTCTAAATGTTGTCGTCTCACGGAATATGCCACACCACAGCGCGCACGATACATAATGCATAACGTTTCTATGCCCACTTAAATACATTGGCTCCATTACGGCTCTAGCATTAATTTGTATTGTCAAGTCGCATTAATCGCAGCGCCATTCCAAAACGAAGGCTTGTAATTTAATTTTATGTTTATCCGTTAGATACTGTAAAACGAAATCGATAATACGATGACAAAACTAAAATTAAACTATGGTAGGAATCTACGCAAAACGATGCACTAGTACAAATAGTCTATCTGGTCCACCCTGTCTAACATCATTGGTCGGTGTCTTGTCAATCTATACAAGATTTGAATAAAAATTTCGAACTTCATCTCTCTTTAGTCAATACTCATCCCAAATACACATACATATAATGTAAATAGAAACTGATTATATCACTCATAAACGAGTGAGACCAGAAAATGCAAAAAGAGACGTGTTTTTCTTCGCATTGGTTACCTTATTTCCCATGTTTTCTTGTAATCAAAGGCCTTGTTATATTTATTCACCGTCTGTGGCGATTTCTAAACTAAACATGTGTATCCATCCTTCAGAAGCTTAGACATCTTATGAGATAACTATGTTGTCATAAGTCAACTAGCAAAATGTTATTTTTTTATCTGCTATCTGGAGTTTATTACCAGTATTCCTTGCAAGTAATTACGATAGAAAGGTAAAACCAAGAATAGGGGAATATCATTGAGTTATAGTTAAGAATAATATCCGTCTTCGTAACATGTCGTCGAGTCCACGTTCTCTAATGTCAATTCTGCAATAGATATGAATAACGGCATAGGATTTGTCGCTTCTCCATCTTCGGGTGTTGATTAAAATAACTTCTAGCTTTCTAATAATACAGCAAAGGTCATGCTAAAGAAGGCTTGACTCAAACCCTGCTCTAGATACTCAAAAAATAATTGAAGAATATAAGTATCTACTTCTACATTTCATAGTAATGTGTAATTATGTATATCATTTCAGAGCAACGTCTCGATGCAGCGATCACGCGCAGCACTCAATCCGTTGGGGAGCGCAAACGGCGAGGCTCCAACGATGACGGCCAGGCGCATCCGATGTACCAGCAGACTATACATGGTAAAGTTAATAGTCTTACTATGATATGACGTAGGAAGAGGCCGGCCCAGGGAGAGGTGGCGGGATGACTTAGGGGTGGCGTGGGGTAAGGTAGTGTGGAAAGACTTGGGGAGGCTTTTGCCCAGCTGTTGGACAGTATAAGTTTGGAAAAATAAAAATGGGAGATGACTATGCCCAGTAGTGCACCGAGAGAGGAGAGTCATCATCATCTGCCTAGCCTTTTTCCCAAACTATGTTGGGGTCGGCTGCCAGTCTTACCGGATTCAGTTGAATACCTCCAAAATAGGAGAGTGTTGTAGTTAATAATTACAAAGAAGATGGAGGAAAATGTTTTAAGAAAATATATCGTTAATTCGAATACGAAAATGTATATTGGAGTCGCTAGCTCTGAGGTTCGATAGCCAGACTGGTTAATGTAGTAAAATCACTTTTCTACATTGTCTTGGTGCACAGTAGGGGTATGAAATTCAACCTTATCATCCTTGAATATAACATACCATCACGCCTGTATCCCCGAAGGGTTAGGCAGAGGTGTACCAATTTACACGCACAATTCGCCGGTATGTTTAGGTCCAATGTAATAGGGGGCGAGCCTATTGCCACTAACCGGGCACAAATCCAAACTCCGACCTGCTACTGAGAATTTCATAGAAAAACCCAAAAACACCTTGGTCGACTTGGGAATCGAACTCAAGACCTCTAGCGTACCAGTCGCGCTTAGAACCACTAGGCCAACGAGGCAGTTCCGAGGCAGACCATTCTTGAATATAGGCTTGTATTTGTAAGATCTGTTAAGTTGATTAGTGTTAAAATGTATTTGTTTCCTTTTTTCTAGGAACCTCCGGAGTGAGTAGCAGACCAGCACTATTCGACATCCTGAAGTCGAAGACTCCACGCGGGGAAGTCAAGAAACAACCTTCCATAATACAGCAAGTTATGGCTGCAGTTCAGGTGAGGTTTTACATCGATAATATTAGTTTAGAGTATAAAGCTATGGATTGCGCGAATGTATCGCTAATAGCCCATTGTGCTGACATGAACCAAATTTTTGGCAGTACTTCCTAAAAAAAAACGATTATTTTTGACGATAGACGTAGGTATATAGAAAATTATCGATGGTTTTGAAATTAGGGTAATATTAGGTTTTGACACTATTTTACGACGAAACTAGTTAATAATCTGATAGGCGCGCTATAGTTTTTACTTTTTTATACTCTAAATATATCAGCTTTGTTATATGTAGCAATTAAATCTGAAGAGCTGTTCACCGCTGCAAAAAAAAAACAATGAATATCGCGAAGGGATTTTCAAATAAGGACAGATATTAAAGTCTAAAATATGTGAACATTTTCTCATTATTGCTAGTGATGTAAGAATGATGTCATTTGTGAGACAAATCCCCGCTTGGAAGGTAAATACCTAGTATAACTAAATACTCATTGTGCGGTGCCTAATTAAAGTTCCGTTATCGATACAATAGTTATCGACACTGACACAACTGAACTGCTATTGCATTGATTCATTATAAGCAGTTGTTGGAATTATGGTTTTGCTATCAGGGGATGAGTTTGTATAATGTTTCATTGCCTAGTCATGATGATTGATCTAGGAGACTAGACATAGGTATCGCTAAAGCGTTTTAGGGCTTATTATGAATTTTAATATTCGATGTTTTTTAGTTAAAACATCACGAAACCTTGCCCAACGATTGTAACTAAAACATTACATCATACCTAATGTCGTCATGATTAATGACGTATTTAAGGAAAATTTTGTACCATACCACATGCTCTTGTATATTCAGAGAATGAATCTCTACAATTTCAGAACATGACAAAGTCGAACAATCCTACCAAAGATGCAACGAAACCTGAAACGCCTAAAGCCGAGCCGGCCGTGACCACTCCTGTACTCAACTCCAAGGATGGGTCAGCTCACCCGCATCCTGGTAGTGATACGAGGGTAAGATATTAATGGAATATTTATGAATGTTTTGGCTGATCCCGGCGATTCTAAATTCAAATTAAAAGTCGCTAATTCCTGTTACATAATATCACTATAAACAAGCAGCCAGATGGTTTAAAAGTTAGTAATCGCGTCGAGTCTTGACGCTGGACCGAAAAGAAAAAAAAAAAAGATCGTATTTTTTTCAAATACGGACACGGTGTCGGAAATCAGTTTAAAGTTGCTTTTAATAGTTTAATGGCTGGTTCCTATATTCAAGAAACGATTCGTTTTACTTACGGACGGTGAAATGTTCTGTGTAGTGCTTAAAAATCTCAAACCTGGGTGAGGATTGATTTTTTTAAGAACATCCATCCAAATTTTAGTTTAATAATTGTATAGATTTAGGTTATTGAGACCTTATACCTTTGAATAAGGAACAAGAACTACTTCTAAACTAAGTCGACAATCGAATGTCAAGGATTCATTCCTTTTGATTGATCGTCAATGTAGTTATTCGTGGCGTTTCGATTCCGACCCATTCAATAAGTTATGACTTATGAGTATCAATTGATAGAAATTGGTTATTTAAATAGATGTCAATCTGTTTTTCGTTCTGAAGCCATAATTAATAGGCAATGGACAACTTGGGATCGAGTTTATGAATGAAGGCGATTCGATTGATTTGTGAATAGTATTTTGAATGCTTCTCTTTGAATGTCTTTGGTTTGCAGTATTCTGCTTGTTTACTTTAAAAATACTTTCTCTCACGTTTCTATTATTTAACTTTGCTCCGCGGTTTCAAACAGGTTGGTCTAATACTCGTTTTTTTTATGGTCTGTGATATTTCTGTGGTACGTCATCATCATATCAGCCCGGAATCACCCACTGCTGGGTCTAGGCCTCCCCTTTTGTCTGCCATTGTTGTCTGTCTCGCGCGTCCCTCATCCAGGGGGTTGCCAGTACCTTGGCTGTGTCGTGATACAGATACGAATCCAAAAAAAACAAAGATCATGAAAAACGTGATAACCTCCATTCTTGAGTTTAAAAATGGTGTAGGTACCTAACCCGACTATAGTTTACATCTATAAAATAAATTTCTATAATATATTGTTCTTTTCTACAGTACTACCATACAATAACGGCATCGCCATCCCGTCGTCCCAGTGCAATGGCCAAAGTCATGGAGTTGTTCCGCGGTCGCGCCTCCGTGCCCGGACAGAGCTCGCCGATAGAGAGTGCTGAAAAACGAAAAGCGGTAAGTAGAATATCACTATATTACAGTAGAGAAATAAACAAACTTAACTTTAATGGTTAAACCTTCAAATTCTTATGCCACCTGGAGGAATGGTAATATGTACATTGGAAATAGATTTGCTAATTCCAGTGTACAGATTACTTTTACATGAAACTGCGCAAAGGAAACATTCCTTTATTTTTAAAAGAAAATGAACTGGTTGAGTTCTGTTCAGTGTCTTTTTTATTCGCAACGGAACGGCAAAGGTATATTATGCGTTTAGGTTGTGAGGTTGTTTAATTCGGTCAAAACAGTTTGATCGATTTCAATAGGTACGATTTTCTTTAATGGCTGTGTGATTCACCTGTGTTGTTTCTTAGGTACATTTTTTGATGTTAGCCAATTACTAGGGGACTAGGGGGCGCTAAATATGAAAACAATTGTGGCCATTTATCTCGAACACGGATCGTCCTGTTTAAATAAGCATTACGATAAATGGTTGGTTTTTTCACGGCAATAATTTGTAGATAAGTGTTTTATTACCAACTCACCAGGCGCTCCATGAATGACATCTGCCAAAATAAGAAATCACAAAGTATATTATTTGAAACACCCACTCCGTACTTGCATGCGATTATTCTATATATTAATATTTAAGAAGTATTTGAAATTAATTGTAGTGTGTTTATAACTATTACTAACCTACTTATTCATTGTTTTCTTTGTAGACCATTTCATAACATACAGCGTCGAACTAACTCGTTGACTTCACTTGAATCTATTGTTATTCATTGTCAATTAACTTGCCATAATTTACATGATACTGTATTTACCAGTAAAATGGGTTACAGAGGTCAGATAAGTAATTGCTCCAGGTAAAATTCGGTGCTCAGCATTCAGCTAAACTCGACAAGACTGGAAGCCGACCCCAAGTCTAGTTTGGGAAAAGGCTAGAAAAAAGAACTTGACAATAACGTTTTTTTTATAATAATTAAAATTATACCTATCGTTTTTATATAAAATGTTGATACCAAGCTTATAAGGAACGTTATTTGAAAACAACTCGCATTTTTATCGTCATTTTATACTAACTCTGACAGTTCCTTCTCTTCATAGTAGTATAATAATTATACTTAAAAATAAGCACTTCTTTCTCTTTCACTGTTTATCTTTATTTACCGTTAAACTTTCGCTACAAATTTGTAGGGTTGTTGAAGGTCAATACTCTTTTCATCTTTGTTATACCTACAATTAGTCTTAAACCCTTGCTCCATATTGAGTGATGGTACAGACGATGTTTTTGTACGTCTCTTAAATGTATTAAATGTATTTAAAAGGGTAATTCGAGGTCATCTATAGAAATACGATCTGTATTCAAAAAGCCCTTATTACGCTTTGACATCCTACTTATAACTCAATTTGTTTAGGGCGCTTTTGATATAACTGGTTCTTTAAATAAGATTCCTTTGTGAGAGTATCAAATTGTTCGTAATAGGCGGACACTAAAAATACTACTACCCGATTTTTCTTATAAATTCAATTGTAGGTACTTGTTCGTTTTGATCGTTTTGATCGTTTTGATGTCATTCAGTTTAGTACGTTTCGTCGTAGAGGACCATATTACAATTATTCTTTTTCATATATAATTATTAGTTCTCTAGTTAATAGATAGTTTAGTATTTCTTTTTGATATATTTTTGTTATTGTTATTATTACAACAATGGGTATGTGCTTTCCGTGCTGGAGAAGTGACGTAAATATCAATTTTTGTCTATATTTATTGTGAATGTGATCCAAATGCCTTACTTGGTTGTGGTAAGTTATAATAGTTTATTGAATGATTATTTTATTTGGATTAGCGCAGTTTTTTTTGTTATTTGCTATTTGTTTTTAGTTGCATAAATGTTTTTAATGTTTATTTTAAAAAGAACGGCATAACACCAATTGGCTTTTGTTTGAAACCACATAGTTGGGGTTTAGATAAAACTACTTGCCGGCGCGTTTTATATGCAATGAATTTTTGGTAAAGGTACTAGACAAACTTTTTTATAATTTCCTTTAACATTAGTATCTATCAACAAAATCTTTGTTTATTGTAAATAAGAATCACTTAAATTAGACGATGAATTAATTCTCTCACTTATGCCGCCCGTACACTAAATGCTTGGCTAGTTAGTACTAGTAGACTGGTCTCTCAAGTCCCCTGCGTCTGCTTTTTTTGTCGACCGCTCGAAGCAGTCGAACATATTCAAGCAGTCTGTAAAAGTAGTCTAGTTCACCACCCAGCTGCAGCTTTAAAGCAATCTATACCGACCGCTTGGAGCACTCGCGTGTATTGTGTGTGTGTGTTATGTTTAATTTGTATTACCTGGCTTCTCTCTGTGCCTGATGCTTGGTAGTGGATATGTTGGCTAACTATTTTTGTTTTAATATATTATTTTGCCTTTTAATACCTCTTTGTGTATCGCGTAGTTTGGCAAACTCAAATACTTTGCTGGAAATTTGTAACATTATACTGTCAGTCTTCGTTCGTCAAAGCTGCGTTGTGTGTACTGTACCGTTGTGAGTGCTGTACCGTTTTACTGCAGTGCTGGCTTGTGAGTAGTTGTGAGATCTTACCTTTGATAATTGCCATTGCCACACTTTTGGAATAGTTTTAGAAATATTTGTAATGCTTCACTTTTGGCATAACGGACAAATTTTTATTTTTAAAATATATGTTATTTGCCGTTAAGAAGTTCACAACATTGAAATTATTCGATTCGATTCGATTATACAGACAGACGACCTCCGTGGTCGAGTGGCGTACGCACCGGTTTTCAAGGTGTCGCCAGCTCTGAGGTCCCGGGTTCGATCCCCGGACGGGCTTTTCTACATTGTCCCGGGTCTGGGTGTTTGTGGTACCTTCGTTGTTTCTGAATTCCATAACACAAGTGCTTTAGTAACTTACCTACTTTGGGTTCAGAGCAATGTATGTGATGTTGTCCGCATTTATTTATTTTCACGCAAAGCACCCCGACTTGAAACCAATATTTGTGGTTATATAAATCTGTTCCTTTATCCCATAACAAAATGGATCATGAATGTGAATGTGTACAGTTCATCGAAAAATAATATGACCTAAATGTTTTTTTTTAATTCTTAACATAACATACCATCACGCCTGTATCCCCGAAGGGTTAGGCAGAGGTGTACCAATGTACACCCACAGTTCGCCGGTATGTTTAGGTCCCATGTAATAGGGGGCGAGCCTATTGCCACTATTCTTAGCCTCAATATATTTATAAACAGTCTAAAAATAACTGCATTCCATTGAACATGTCTCAACGTATAATTACATTTTCGTTTGAGTAACAATTCCATGTATTCATTAACTTAAGTCACGATGACAGGATCTCTTTAATATCTTTGAGTGATGTAGAGAAGTTTACGAAATATGTATTTATTATCTTATCCAGCCACATTCATAATCCGCCAATCCGCCCAAAAAGGAGTGTTATGTTTTCAGGGTTCATGTATGTATGTATGTATGTATGTATGTATGTATGTATGTATGTATGTATGTATGTATGTATGTATGTATGTATGTATGTATGTATGTATGTATGTATGTATGTATGTATGTATGTATGTATGGATGTATGTATGTATGTATGTATGTATGTATGTATGTATGCATTTATGTATGTATGTATGTATATATTATGTATGTATGTATGTATGTTTGTGAGTTTCTTTATTCCACCATAACTTCTAAAAGGCTTGACCGATTTCAATATTTGTGGTATATTAGAATCTTAAAACTAAAATAAAAATACTAAATACAAAAAAAAATTATAGCAGGCGGGGGACCTATAAAGATATTTTCCCGCAGAACTGTCCCCCGACTGCTATAATTTCTTTTGATTTTAGTATTTTTATTTTAGTTTTAAGATTTTAATTCTATCCACTTGTTTTGAATTTTTTAGTTCTTCTTAAACGAGGCAGGCGTGCTTTTATTTTTTTTTAATTATTAGTTTTTTATTTTAGTTGCAACTAAATGATGTAAGGACGATATTTGACTGAAAGGTTTTGTTTTGACCTGTTCTGGCACTGTCTTTATAGACACTGACTTTTTAGACTGAACTGAACTACCAGGTAGGTACTTATGTACCTATAATATATAGCATCTGTCCTAAGCATTAATTTTGCATGTATTGTTGTAACTAAGTAATTTATTAATATTTCTTTTATCAAATTGTATGACATACAGTATTGACTTGGATCTTATTCGCGCACTAAGCATTGATATAATAATAAAAAAAATTGTTTTATCTCAAATTTTGGGTCTAGTTGCGTTGACCAGTCACTTATAACCGACAGAAAGTAAAAAACTAAAAACACTGTTATATTCTGACTATATTTTGAACCAATACAGCCGCAGGCGCATCTCTAAAGCGTCAAATCACAGCACTGGCGCTGATATATTCATCTGACTTATTGTGATGTTGCTATTTACACCACCCTGTTGCAATCCTGTATCGCTTCTGACACAATATGCCAAGAGCCATCACGACACGATATTTCACACCAGGATAAATGTTGCCACACTAAAAAAATGCATAATGCTCATTCCGTTCGAATGCGTCAAAAGACACGTCATACAAAATACACCTTAACAGGAAAAATTTATATAAAAGGAAAACTTTCACAGCTAGGCTTTAGGAGTAAACTAGTAGGTACGTAATCATTACTCAAGTTACGTCTAAGGAAAACTAAAAACAAGTAATTGGAATTACATTGAACTTTTCGTACGAGGGGACGTTATTTAATTCGATGAATAAATTAATATTTTTAATATGTATGTATGTATAGTATGAAGAAAGGAAGGAAGGAAGGAGTCCGTACCATTTGATCGCAGGACGCGTGATATTCAACTGTAACTGTGCCGGCGAAACTGCCCACGCAAATTGTTCTAAGATTTGATTTTACTGTGATAAAGTACCAGCAGCAAATTCCAGAATGTAATACAGAAGGCTCACTTTTTCATTTTACTGTAACGTTTGTTAGTGTTTCTTATGGAATCAGTAGGTACTTCACGTTTTAAGTTAAGCCTCGATTTAGACCTTTGTAAAGTTTGCATCAAAAAAAGATATATCGAATTAAAAAGAGTTCATAAAACAAGAGTGTTGTGGCAACCATGGCAACCATGTATATAAGTTTTATTTAAATTAAAAGCCTTATTTTTCTCTTCTTATGTATCTGTTCATAGCCAAGGACAATAAGGAAAAACACAATGTGCATAACATTACAGATTTATGTGGTATAAATTTATTGAGCTATTTAAAACGATTATCTTTCAACTGATTTGATTACATCATATTCTACTTCCTTGTACGTTGGCTCGTGCGCTCAATGTTTACTAGCATCCGTAGCGAAGTACACATTAGTAATGATATGCTCTGCAGACATGTGGCACGTTATACTGGGGTCATATATGCCCAGTCTGACAAGACCAGGTACCAGAAACAAAGCGATAATTAACGTAAATTAACATCGTGAGTGCAGGAGGGTGTCGTGCGATGTGCGACCATTGACACGTAATCAGTTGGCTAAATGAATACGGAAAGCAAATAACTTGACTCAATTACATGATCACGATTCTGTTGATCAATATCTCGTAAGTTGTCAACTGTTGCGATTGCTCAGCGTGAACTGCTAAGGGTAGGTTGCGTGCGCGGTTAATGCTCAGCTGTCAGGAGCAGCGGCCACGTCGAGTTCCGAGTATCAACCTCAACATAAAGGGATATCGGTCGCGTATAAACTACGGCGTTGCATAACAATAACGACGTCTCGTGACGGCGACGTTATCTCTCAGTACTTATGGAGATGCCTTCGCGGTCTAACCTACCCGCCACCCGGTATTGCTAAAATGTGTAAACTACAACTACGATCGTTCTGAACACGATTGAAATGTTCATATCAGTGTAAGTGTTTGTGATAGTGAATGGGGCGATATGGCCAATTATTTTAGGTGGAAGAAGGGCAAACGTGACGAAGATGTATTTTATTCAGAAAAACCGCGAAGTCGTTCTTTGGATACTCGGTCTTTAGAATTGAGTGGTATCAGACTGGTTGCTCAGTATCATCAACAGCAACAACAACAGGTAAACAAAAAAAAATATAACATTTTTAAATAGCTTCTGCGATCTATATTTCGTTTATTATGTTCAATTTGAATCTTATGATTTTATATTTTTAATTAAGTAGCTCCCTAAACTTAAACAATTTTTATTTGTTTTTTCCCTTTGTCTAAAGGTTAATGATTAAGGTTTTATAAACCTTTAATAACGATAAAGCGATTAAAATGAAGAAATAATAAAAAGCGATGATAAAAACCCACTCTTATTATTGTTTAACCAGATCAATCACAAATTTCGCATAACAAAATAAATCATAATTAAAATTATTGCATTGCATTTTGTCAACATATTGTTGAATTTTTAGTTTGTTTCTATAAGAATCTAGCTACGAAATTTTGATATAAATATATGTCCATTTAATCATATACATATCTGAATATATTTATTCAAATACACTGTATTCATTCATATAAACGACAGAATGATCTCTGGAATGATATTATCATTTGTATGCAACATATATTGCTTGCAACTGAGTGCAGCGGAATCTGCTCATTTAAAATTGAATGCCTCGATAAACTACGACAGGACGCTTCCAATCTGGAGAGATATTATTGTTTGCCGGTACATAATATATAGCCAAATGCAATCAGTTCTCGAAGCGATAATATTATACGATATATTTCGATTTACAGATTGATTATTATTTAGGTACTTACGAAAGAAATTATCAGAGATTATCACGTTTTTTAGAAATCTTTTCCTTTGATTGTTTTGTATAGACAGTCTGTTTCAAAAAGACCAGCGATAAATTCGTGTGACCTCGATTTTGAAACGACAGGGGAACCTATCGATCCCAAACTCGAACAAAGAATTTAGCATACCCATGTCAGAATATAGATATTAAGAATTACATTCCATTGTCGATAGTGGAAAAGTTTCGCAGCCGTAACAATAGGGTAGATGACTAGGTATGAAAAGTCAAAATTTATTTAGTCCGCCATTTAGATAATCAAAATATAATAGACACATATTTTTTCTTTTCTCAAATAAATTACAAAATACGAAGATAAACCGCTGTAAAGTTCAGGAGTGGGGGCTTGTGACGTCACGGCTAGGTACAATTTGTACTCAAACGTGACGTCACGCAAGAATTGTACTCGCTGTCTATCTTCGTAATTCTTTGTTTACGGGACTAAACAAAAAATACGTGTCTAATATTTTTTTTCTTATCTAAAAGATGGACATAAAAATAAAAATTAGTCATCATCCCTATTACAGGAATATTAATAAAGTCTGTAAAACGCCCTTGAGATCCGTCAGTTGTTTGGAGAACCCGAGATATTAGCATTGATTTGACATCGGAAAGGTCATCTTAGATAACTCCTCGCCTACCTTACAAAAGATGTGTTAGGTATTTTTTTATCTGTTGCTACATGTCATGAAAATAACTAGACGAGTTATGAGTATGAATGTGGATGGGTATACATGCAGAGGAAGACCAAAAAAGAGATGGATGGATCGTGTGAAAGATGATATGAGAAAGAAAGGAGTGAATACTGAGATGACAAGTTGTAGAGACGAATGGAAGCTGAATACGCATTGCGCCGACCCCAAATAATTGGGAACAGGGCAGGGAGATGATGATGACATGTCATGAAAATATTTTAATAGTAATACTCTATTTTTTTACGTGTCTTGATTAGTTTTGTTGTGGCTACTCTGACTCGCATGTGCGTATAGTATCTCCTACCTATGCAACATAATTGAGTTCTAAATCAAGAAAATTTGAAGAGCATACCTATATAAAAATTAAATAAGTAAATGACGAACTTTCTAGTATTTTTTACGGGCCTCTATTACGACTGAGTGACTTCATGTAAATTCCATGTAATCTTAACATGTTCATACAGTGTTAGGTGCGTAGTCTGTCGTGTCGCATTCTGTTTGCCGTGTAAATATGTTTATTTATTAGCTATGTTGAAAAACCTTCACCGCTCAATGGTACGAGTTGAGATGTGATAAAGCACTCGGCCGGAAATTGCTTGACATTATCTCTTGTCCCGGTTATCATGATTGACGATCAATTTGTCAGTAATAACCTGAGCTCTTGTTCTATTAATGCGCAGTCGAAGACGTGGCGGATAATCAGGTCTTGTACTACTTTGAAACTTTCGATATAGCCTATATCTCTATGTTTTTTACAGTCTGAGAAGACTAGAAAGTGTAGAATTATTCACTTTATTTTTTTCTGATTCAATGTCGTCAACAATGTTTATCCTATATTTGTGTGTAACTATCCAATTTTAGACAGATACCTATGTCACAGAAACATTATTTGCATAAATTGTTATTGGTTTACAAAATCATAAAAGTATTTAGACTATAAATATTAAAAGAGTCTCCTGGGGTTTAGTACTCTGTTATCATCATTACGCATCAACAGTTTCATATCGCGGCGACTATCTCAAACGGCGGGTTTTGTGTCGTGCCTATTATTAGATCAGCAATGAGGCTACGATTATTTATCAGTTGTTGACATTATTAAATCGTCACAAAGAGATTTATATTTGAGTATTATCTCTGGCTGTCAAATTCGTGTATTTTGTTAGTTATTATAAACAAAAATTGAAACTATAAGCAAAAGTCATTATATCCCCTATACCTACCTCTGCCAGAACAGGCGAGAGTCTAACCCTACATAACCTGGACAGAGAAGTTTAAATTACAAAACACGATACAAAGTTGTGTACTAACCAATGACAATGAAGTCACCTGTATTTATGTAGACAATCGCACGTGTCGTTGTTTTAGTTCACGTTATATACGATAACACTGACCAGTAAATAGACCACGCCACGTCCCACACCAATGCCTTATAATACTTGTGGATATCTTGATTGAGAGAAACGGGTCCAACCGTGCAGTAGCCATTCAAAAGCATGTATGTCAAACTTGCGATGAAGAAGATAGCATAGTTGCGATGTTCTAACTTCTGCAGAATTGTTGCATTTCACTTCTGTTAAGTTTTAGTTTCGGTTCAGTTTCAGTAAGTATGAGAGAGAAGAGATTTATTTTATTGAATAAATGTATTTTATACGAATATTTAAATAGATTTTTCTTTTCTTTATATAAGCAGTCAAGATTCTTTGCGTTTAGTCATCAATACTCATTTTTTTTTGCGACGAACCTTTTCTGATGATTACCGAGATAGATAGCACAATTGAAACTCTTAATGTAAGATGGCGACCAATAGCTGATCGAGTAAAACAGCTGTTTAGATTCGTTTCTAAAGCGATACCGAAACTGATCATTTTGTGTCAAACCATATGCAATCTGAATCATAATCGTAAGGTCAAGTTAACGGTACGATATAGATATAGAAGTTACAGTTATAATTGTAGTCTTAATGTATTATTATGACCATCTACGTTTAACAGACGAGGACAGCCCGTAGTAAAATATTAATGTCTGTGTCCAAGCGATTAATGGAAATAAATGGTCACTATTATTTACAACTAAGGACAGAAATCTCTGAGCCTGACGTTCTGCATCTATTTATCCAATGTAAACACAAGGATACTTATTAAAATATTGTAAAACGTTACGTAATCTCCAGACCAATTATGAAATTCCTGCCGGCATTTTACAGATGGGTAAACTTAATAATCGTTGAAGAAAGGGCTGTCTTACCGTTAATATTAAGTTATACCTTACAAAATCGGTTTGTTTGTCGGTACATAGATAGTGACAGCGGACTGGGGTCATTTCTAACTTAAATCATAGATGTTTTTGTAGTAGTCATTCACTGCTGTGCAAAAGCCTCCCTCCTTTTATTTTCCGTCTCTTTTTATCTTTCGCGATATCTGGCCACGTGCGCCCCGCTTATCTGAAAAGATCATCACACCACCTTCGCCGAGGTCGACCTCGAAGGCGATGCCCTTCCGCAGATATTCAGTTGGTGACAATTTTGGCCATCTGTCATGAAATTTAAAAGACAGAAAATTAATTTGAATATGATTTTTAATAAGTGACAATACTTATCTACTCCTGGAAAATTATTACCTACCGTTGATTAGAATTTTTCATACTAAAATGTTTGGGTATTTTATGAAGTTTCGACTTAATGAAATTTGTTAAATAGCCAATCAGCAATCAGCGATCAAGTCTGAAGTGCTGAATAAAATAATAATGCGCTACGTACTACAATTATTTTATGAAAAGCTGTTATAAATTTCTGCGCTTACTGGCAATTTCAGTAATTAGTATAATACCTCACTTCTCGAGGCATTAAAGCTACGCGTTTCGAGTCCGTAGTCCGCGGAAGGTGCTTATAGTTAAGAGGGCGTGCTACCGAGCCATTTAAAGCATTCTGCAGTTTTCTTCGCGGAAAATGCTTCTAGTGCAAATACGTTAAAAAAGAAACAAGGTTTACTTCTAAGGGTGATTCGGATACCTTTAAGCGCATTTTACCTCAAGTTTACGTCCATGCTTTTAAAACACCGTAATTATAAAGTTTAAACATACATACACTAAATAAATTCATTTTGAAAGCAAAAAATAATAAAAAAATATTTGAAATCTTCCTCTTTTTCGCTTCTTCTCACAATTATAGATGTGAAGATGTTTCACGTAATACTACACTCGTGATGATGACGGTTTAATGAGGATCAGACGGCTCTGGAATCAACTAATACGGAACTAAATCAAACATCCCGTCTTTCATATATTTTTATAACCCACGAGTTTATATTTATATTATACAACGATAGATCTTTCAACGTATGTAGATATACTTATAAATAAAGTTCACCAGGATTCGAAGATTTTAAATTAAATCCGTTCAGTATTTTTAGCAATCTTTAGCTGTATTTTTTATATCTTATATATAAAATTCTCGTCTCACAATGTTAGTCTCCTCCGAAACGGCTTGACCGATTTTTATGAAATTTTATATGCTTATTCATTAGGTCTGAGAATCGGCTACTATCTATTTTTCATACCCCTAAGTGGTAGTAGGCAGGTGCTAGGTAGAAAAAATTGCATTGCAACGCATGCTGGGTACAGCTAGTTATATATAAAATTCTCTTGTCACAATGTTAGTTACCATACTCCTCCGAAACGGCTTGACCGATTTTTATGAAATTTTATATGCATATTCAGTAGGCCTGAGAATCGGCTACTATCTATTTTTCATACCCCTAATTGGTAGTAGGTAGGTAGTAGGCAGGTGCTAGGTAGAAAAAATTGCATTGCAACGCATGCCGGGTACAGCTAGTATTAGATAAATATTTCCGTTTAGGATTTTTAAATCACCAATCCGCAATGAGCAAGCGTGGTGATCTGTGCTCGGTCCTTCTCTATAATGGAAGAGGCACATGCCTCCAGCCAGCTATGTTGCTCTCAACAGCTATATACTCTCTCAGCACATGCCCAGCAGTGGGACGCTGATAGGCTGTTACTATTAATTATAAACAGCCCGCAATCATTTAATAAGTTTGGTTCTTGCATTTAGTGCTTTGGCGGATAACGACCATACTGTTACGTATTGTTTTCTGCATTCGCCATTTTAACGTTTAGGTACCGATTTAGAATCCAGAATTATGGAACAATAACACTATACCAAACGGAAATATTATCAAGCAATAGAAAATTACTACTGAAAACTGTTATTAAGATTCCTTGATGGGCCAATTAAAATGTTCCGTGGAATTATTTCATGCTCATCTATACTAATATACTAATAATATTATAAAGCTGAAGAGTTTGTTTGTTTGTTTGGTTGAACGCGCTAATCTCAGGAACTACTGGTTAGAATTGAAAAAATCTTTTTGTGTTAGATAGTCCATTTATCGAGGAAGGCTTTAGGATATATAACATTACGCTGCGACCAATAGGAGCTAAGCAGCAGTGAAAAATGTCACAAAAACGGGGAAAAATATTCATACTTGAAAGCTTCCGTTGCGTGCGCTGCGTAAACGGTTCGAGTTAACCAAAATATATGTATGAAAGAATTGTTCCTCTTTAAATGATCTAAAAAAATGTCTGCGACGGTATATGTCTATCTTTTAAGATTGACTCACTATAACCTTTTTTAAGGTAATCATTTGGTCGAAATTAATGCATTATTGCCAATTATTTGCTACATAGTTTTATCAACATAATATTAACTAAAATTATCATTTACGCAGAAATACTTTTTTTTTAAACTTCTTAATCGCGGTCATAATAACAGAAATTGACGCGGACGAAGTCGCGGGATCAGCTAGTTTATAAATAAAAGTATCTAAAGTTTTTTTTTGCCACATGTGGAATACACAGGCTACGAATCCTCCGTAACCTATGTATTTTTATATGTATAAGCATATGTTGTGTATGTGTATGTTTGTTTCGTATTTATCTTTCTGTGTTTACTGCTTGTCCGAGTTTTGTCCCATGTACAGAAATATAATACAGGTTTCACATAAAACAGTCAACAAGTAAGAACTACATTGTACTAATGAATCACGACTATTTACTTGCATAATGTCTTAAATACATAAATTATGTTAATTGTATTCAAATATGTTGGTTATACGTGCCAAGTAAATACACATTTATTAAACATCAAAGTTATCAATACAAAAACAAAACGTGTTGCGATTGTAAAATGAAGTCTTATCAGTCTAACCTATTATAGGTTCAATAAAATATAGCCATCAATGAAGATTAAAAAGAAAAATTTTGTATCAAACGTTTTGTATATACTTTGACGACCTCTGTGGTCGAGTGGCGTACGCACCGGTTTCAAGGTGTCGCTAGCTCTGAGGTCCCGGGTTCGATCCCCGGACGGGTCAATGTAGAAACCAACTTTTCTACATTGTCCCGGTTCTGGGTGTTTGTGGTACCTTCGTTGTTTCTGAATTCCATAACACAAGTGCTTCAGCTACTTACTTTGGGTTCAGAGCAAAGTATGTGATGTTGTCAGCATTCAAAAAAAAAAAAAAAAGATACTTTAATCTGATAGATTTTCTGGAACAGATCACAAAATGTGAAAGGACCGCCCATTGATTGTACCGCTATTATTATATATTATATTGTTTTTCTATCAATTTGTTTCTTGGTGTACAATAAATATTTATTATTATTAAATGTTTAGGTAATTTACTTAAATATGAAAGACTATTATTTGTGTTTAAATATATTTTATACAAGGTCTTAATCGATTGTTGAAAATAGTCAATTACAATGGGTTTACCCCCACTACGTCAAAATCTTGCCAAGTTATTTGCCGGGAGTTATATTACCTTGTTAGGGTTATTGACTTCGTAGTATTATTAGTCAAATTGATAAGAAGCAAAGTTAAAAAAATTGCGAACCTATTGTAAAGATAACTAATTATAAACAATAGATGATCAAACGAACTTACCTGATGTTCGATCATTATTATATGAAGTGTCTCGTTCTCGATACATGTTATTAACCATGCAGCTACCTCGCGTTGGCTGGCAACTATACGCTTTTTCAGACTCAAAAAGTATATGGTAACACTGGCTTTGCTCTCCTGTCAAACTTCATTCCTTTAGAGTCTCATAGGTTATCTCAATTTTACCTAAGGGTGGGATGGGTAGGGAACATGTATCGAGAACGAGACACTTCATATAATAATGATCGAACATCAGGTAAGTTCGTTTGATCATCTATTATACTCAGTGTCTCGTTCTCGATACATGTTATTAACCATGCAGATGTTCAGAGAGATGGTAAAGTTGAGATAAAACATAAAATAATTAATTAGGTATGTTATATACATAAGTACATGCATGCACTTGTGCAGTCAACTCTTAATAGTTAGATGCAATCAATTAACCAAACTAAACTTGAGTTTCTGCTTTGAATTATAATAATAATAATAAATAAATGCGGACATCATCACATACATTGCTCTGAACCCAAAGTAAGTAGCTAAAGCACTTGTGTTATGGAATTCAGAAGCAACGAAGGTACCACAAACACCCAGACCCGAGGCAATGTAGAATTTTTTTTTTTTTTTTTTTTTTTTTTTTTTTTTGGTTTCTACATTGACCCGTCCGGGGATCGAAACCGGGACCTCAGAGCTAGCGACACCTTGAAACCGGTGCGTACGCCACTCGACCACGATTCCACGACTCCTTAATCAACAATCCTAGTAGGTAACACAATGTTACAAGATAGCCAGTATTATTGACAGAAAAACAATCAATGTCTTAAGACTCTTCATAGCAATCCTGTGAACATAAGTAACCAGTATTAAGTTTAAATTATTTTGCATTAAGCACAACAAAACCTGGCTAAACTGCTAAATAGAAAAATACTAATCTTGCTATTATTTATCCAGCAGTCTGTGTAATTACATCTAGAACAAAATCTTTTGTCTTAACCATAGGTGTAATGGTATGGCGTGTACTATATGCCCTGAAAAAACATTAGCATCAATACCGCCTACCGAAACAGTACTTTCTAATCCATCTTCTACTAGTGACTGGAGACAGAAAACCAATTTAACTATGTGTGAATGTTCTTCATTCAAAAATGTGATATACTTAGGTAGTTTTCTTTTTTTTTTTTTTTTTTAACTTGTTTCAGTTGTTGCACTGCATAGGTATATAAATTATTTAAAGTATTCTATCTCTAGAATCTTAAGTAAATATTAGGCTGAGAAAATCTCAATTGATCCAAAAAAGCTAAGTAAAAATTTGGCTGCATACAGCCCATTGCCGGGTTTTTAAACTTATCAGTAATGATAATATTGGCACAATCTTAACTCAACTTCACTTAACCCATATTCAGTCATCTATTTATTTTAATAAACATAAGTAAATTATATTTTAATGAAAGAATTTTGTGCCCACTGTGTCTTGCCTAGTGCAAGCAAAAAACCATCAGATTCTTGGTGAGGCTACCAAGACTTACCTAACCATTTCCCTGTCCTCATGAGTCACATGAACACTTCCATTGTTTAACTATTGTGTCTATTGGCGGGACAGTTAATTTGTTAATATTATATTAAGAATTTGATGTTGTGATTCACTTGAAATTTTATTTGGATCCTATGTTATATGACAATTTGAAAATAGTGGTTTAAAATTCACCATATATATATGAAGCTTATCCCTAAAATAGGCATTCTTATGTGATCCCCTCCCCCAATTTTAGAGCCTATTAGCAAAGGGGCTGACTTATGAGTAAAGCACTATAAGCAGAGCCTGGTATAAATACTTTGTTAAGAATGCATAAATCATGGCAAAAGTGGAGTGCCATAGGCCATAGGTCCATACTATATATTTTTTTTTTTTTTTTTTTATATAGATGGTCCAGCAAAATTTATAACACTTGAAAATTTGATGTTGGTGATTAGCGTCTATCATCCACGCTTGCCTGATAAGGATTGCAGCAATCAGAGTATGTGTGCTGTATAAAGAGTAATTTAATCTCTGGAGGGAGAACTTAAATAGTTCTAGTCTATACAATTCAATAAACATATATTAGCTTTGATGTGAGCATATTCAACACCGGAGATGCTCCAAAGGTTGTGAAGGCCAACGGTATTAGTTGCCGTTAAATGAGTTCGACTTTATTATTTTAATTTGAATAGATAAAACCCATATAATAAATATTCTTGCCACATCAAAGTAAAAGTATTAAGAACCTCTGGACCTGGAATTTTCCAGGAGGCATAACATATATACATTTCATATTAATTAGTATGCAGTATAAATTAAGTACCCTTTATAAGAATTTCTAAGTTCAAATATAATTTGCAAGACTATTTTATTATTAATTTCCAACCTATTATTCATTCTGTGGGATTTTTCTTAAGTCTTTTGTTTTATTTAACTTAATTTGGATTCAAAAAACCAAATATCTCTATCCTTAGTCTACAGCCATTTATGGATGATGATAGATTAAATATGGGTGCTGAGTGCCACACATTCCCTTAATACAGGATATTATACTTTCGTTCCTCTTGAACTTCTTGTAACAGAATGTCAAGGTATTGCTTATCTCTTGGAAATCTTATATTGCTAGGGATATTATAAGCTATTTTAATTTTGTAATATTGGATGTTATCTCTATCTAGTGTATTTAAATATTAATCAAATACACTCTAATGTCCTTGAACTCAGTTGTTCTTGTAAACATAAATCGAGCACTTCTGGAGGCTTCAAAATCAAAAATTATTTATTTAACTTAGGCTACAAAGTAGCACTTATCAAACGTCAAAAACTATTACAAAAGAACAGCATCCTAGGGGCTTTGCTTCTCAAACCATCCTATGTAATATTTAAAACAATTATTTTAATAAACAGTTTTGACATTGTTGTACATGCTGTACATGTTATTTGATAATAAATAAATCAATTACTTAGCCCATCACTATAGATCCAGCTTTCTATCTGAATGTTAGTATACTTTAACTACATCATGTCAGTCAATTACTTATTGATAATTATGGTTTGCTTAATTTGTAAACAAGCCATAGGTATATACAATAACATGTGTTAGCATGTCTGTTGTAACTAATTTTCCAATTAACTTTTCCAGATTATAAAACAAGTTTTTAGAAACCAAATATAATGATAAGTTGTTTCTTGCATATTTTTTCCCTGTAATATGACTAATAACTAAAGCCTATATCAAATTAGGAAGTCTAGATACTGAACTGACTAGTAACCTTTCTTATCTTAGACATGCCACCACATTTGCATAATTTTACCCAATTATTTGGTGTATATTACAAACCCTATACCATAGGGTATTATAATTATAAATTATAATTTATCATAGTATGATAAATTATATATTTAAAATTATATAATTTATCATACTGATAAAATAGGTACTTTCCACAGTGTGGATTAACTTTTACTAGAATGCATATGATTCTTATTAACCAATCATACAAATTAATCAATGTACTACTGCTGTCATTGACCATTGATATAGTCCATCATCTTGAAATAAGCTGTATCTACAACCTTATTTATTTATATACATTATTTATCTATTTATTTTTAAGTAATCCTGTTTGTATCATGGTTTTGACGTGTGATGTTTTGTGATGATTTGGTCTATGTCAGGATATAATAAACCTCAATATTAATAAATTTCTGAATGCTGAATGCATATATCAGAATCTTATTCAGCTGATTTAACTGAATTTGATGATGACACAAAATTTTGGTTGTATTACTTTACCAAAGTATATAAATTCATAATAAAGTGATTAATGGCAAAACTCCTCATTGTAGCCTCACGGACCACATACTAGTAAAGGATCTCTTCTACCTATCTCATAGGTGATAAAGTCCAATGATCACGTCAGAGCCTCTCGTACCCCATACGTGTATGATGTCCAATCTAGTATCTTGCTAGCCTTCCGGCGTGACTTACCCCTATGTGGGAACACCAGACATCTCCTGCAAGGCCTTGGTTTTCTTAGCACTGGACTTAAGCCTTGAGGACCAGATCTTCTTCTAATGAAGGTGACCTTGTGACTTTCCATTTGATTGTAAGTTTCTTTATAGATTGGCCACTTTGTTGGCATGTCTTCAACACTTTAATTGTATTTTTATCGTAGTTCCATAAACATATTAGTATTCAGATTTAAACATCTCCATCAGGATTTTACTTGTTAGTAGTGAGATCAATGTCACTTGGTCCTCAGATACATTTTATAATAATAATGATTACACATTACTTGTAATAATATGATGCCCAGTCAGTTATAGTTTTTATTTTGTCTCCGTTGATTATGTTGTCTTGAACTGAGGCTGATATATCCTGTTTGAGCTTGAGTTTATTATAATGAACAGTTTTCAGTAATTGCTTGTTCCACCAAGTTTATCTATTGTCGTTCTTTGAAACCAATGATTTCTATTGCTCAGTTTATAACCAATGAGGTTAACATTTATTGTCTTATACCATATTCATAGGCTTATCAGACAGAGGCTTGTCCAGTACATGAACACTGCACTCATAGTTAGTGTTTCTGAGGTTTAAACAGGATTATCCATTGTAATCTGTATTATAATACAGTTCTTATAGGTAATGCAGCCTGGGCAAGTGATTAATGACAAAACTTCTTATCGTAGCCTCACGGACCACATATAAGAGTAAAGGATCTCTTCCAGCTATCACGTAGGTGGTAAGAGTCCAATGATCACGTCAGAGCATCGCGTACTCCATACGTGTCGACCGGTACGGGGTCCTCCCCGGATCTCTTCAACCTATTTCGTAGGCGATAAGAGTCCAATGATCACGTCAGAGCATCGCGTACACCATACGTGTCAACCGGTAACATTAATCACAAGACAACTTTTTACTATAAAGGTGCTGTATCACTCCTATTATTTGACGAATAGTCATCCTTCTGAACAACAACGCTTACTTTGCGTTCGATTTTATATATTTTATACTCGTAATACTGTAAAATACTAATACTTTTTCAACAAACACAAAGATACGCAGTATCAGTTGCCACGCTAACGAAAAGAATGAAGTTTGACAGGAGAGCAAAGCCAGTGTTACCATATACTTTTTGAGTCTGAAAAAGCGTATAGTTGCCAGCCAACGCGAGGTAGCTGCATGGTTAATAACATGTATCGAGAACGAGACACTGAGTATAATAGGAATATATAAACAAGAAAAGCAGAAGTGTAGCATCATAACTGCAACATACATTAGCCATAATGGTCTCAAAAAAATGGGCGTGTGTCCATTTACAAAATCACTTTGTAATGCTAGCTACACATTACCTACTCATTAATTAATTAAAACTGTGGCGCACCGGCTTTGATTATACGTAAATTGACATGCTATTATCTACACTAATATTATAAAGAGGAAAGATTTGATTGTTTGTTTGTTTGTTTGTTTGTTTGAAATGAATAGGCTCCGAAACTACTTAACCGATTTGAAAAATTCTTTCACTGTTGGGAAGCTACACTATTTCCGGTGAACATAGGCTATATAAAATTTTCAAAAAAGTTAGGGATCCATACTAAAACCTCAATAATGTAAACCAAGGTGTGAAAAAATTACCAAAAAACTTTCTTGCATCGCGTGCGCTGCGAAAACTATTGATTATAGAACAAAATAATGTACTACGTCTTTGTAGAACATATAATTATCTACAAAAAGTGTCGCGACAGCATATGTCTAACTATTACAGTTAGGTCACAATAAGAGATATTTTATTAAAAAAATTATTATTGAAAGGACGCCGCTAGAAAAACCTCTTTATTTGTTACTTGGTATTGCTCCTTATCAAAATAAATTATTCTTCATAGTCAAGACTGCTTCAATACCTTTATGTAACTTTTTGAATTATTCACTTTGGACATTCCCTTCGAAAGATATACCGAGTTTAAAATATAAGAATTAGAAAAAAGTCGCGTGATTGTCACTCACTCTGCTCGGCTAACTATGCGATTTAAGCATTACTGAGGTACGGGAGTGTCTATACTAATATTATAAAGAGCGTAATAGTAGTAATAACACAGAAACCTTCAATCCTAACTTTTTAATAATGTGTTAAATACCCGTGCGAAGCCGGGACGGGCCGCTAGTCTATTATACAGAGCTGTTGCAATAAGGGACGTCAATCTAAATTAATCAATGATTTAGTGACCAGCGTAGGAAGGTAAGCACGGGTTTATGTGGTATATTCAAATGTTTTTAGGCTACAATTGAATGCACATAAATGTAAAAAAATCGACTTCGTTTATAAAAAAACATCGATAAAGAATTTACGAAATCGGTCGCAAACAGCAAAACGAAAATATCGCATAACAAACACACAAAAAGACACGATTTCTGAACCTCCTCTGTTTGAAGTCAGATCAAAATATTGTGGACTGCCTATGTACCAAACAAAACTCGTGTGCCTTACTGTTTTAAGTTAAGTACGGAATAAATATGAAAGCAAACATTACATAAGAGCTTACCTAACATTACACAACTCGTATTATCGAGTACCTTCAATCATCTCCGTCCAATAAATAGTCGAGCCAAGATTGTGGACACTTCACTCCACTGTTTGTCCACTGGGAATAGGTTGGCAGTTTTCATTCATTATAAATATGGGGCGGCATAAGTATCTTGGCTACAACTTCATGTTGATATTTATTTTTCACTAGCTTTCTCTCGCAGGTCCACCCGCGACATTGTTTGGCATCGCAACAAAAAAGTAACCTTGCTGACATATTGAAATTGGTTTTGTGGCTTAGCCGTGAAACTGTAACAGATAGACAAACCGACAGAAAAACAAAAATACAATCGCTATAATTAATATAATAGTATCAATGAAATGACGGGCCTGTTGGTCTAGTGTCTAGTGGTTAGTGACCCTGACTGCTATACCGGAGGTCGTGGGTTATAGTAATAATATCCTGGGACAACTCACACACGGTTATCTGATCCCAAGCTAAGCAGAGCTTGTGTTATGGTAACCAGACAACTGATAAACTTACTTATATATTTCTAAGTACATACATATTATAGATAAATTACACCCAGACACAGAACAAATGATCATGCTCATCACACAACATTTATCCTGGGCGGGAATCGAACCCACGACCTCCGGTATAGCAGTCAGGGTCACTAAACATTAGACCAACAAGCCCGTCCCGTTATCTATAATATGTATGTATTTAGAAATATATAAGTATGTTTATCAGTTGTCTGGTTACCATAACACAAGCTCTGCTTAGCTTGGGATCAGATAACCGTGTGTGAGATGTCCCGGAATATTATATATATTATTATATTATGATATTATTATCAATATAAATATAATATGACATAGTGAATTGGTATGTTTCGATTGACCCAGTTACTAAAGTACAATCACCTAATGATATAATTGTTTGCGTGTTAATTGAAAATTTAGATCTATCAGCAAATTGCACAACAGACTTTATAGAAATAAATTAAAGATTATTTAATTTACCTATTACCTATTGGAAAGTTATAATAGAGTTGGTTTAATATGTCGTTAATCTGAAGTTACAGTTTTAACTGCGTCAGGAGTCGTAAGGTTAGCTTGAAAATATGATTTATTGTAGCCGTTATTCAAATCATATCGTTTTTTTTTATTATACCTAAATTCTATGTACGTTATACGTTTCTAAATAATTTTTATTATATTCTACATCCTATAAATGATAATCGCGCTACCTATACGGCGGGCCTGTTGGTCTAGTGGTTAGTGACCATGACTGCTATACCGGAGGTCGTGGGTTCGATTCCCACCCAGGACAAATGTTTGTGTGATGAGCACGATCATTTGTTCTGGTTGTCTGGGTGTAATTTATCTATCATATGTATGTATTTAGAAATATATAAGTATGTTTATCAGTTGTCCGGTTACCATAACACAAGCTCTGCTTAGCTTGGGATCAGATGACCGTGTGTGAGTTGTCCCGGAATATATTATATATATTATATTATACATCTTAATTTTTTTCACTTATTCGTGTAACGTACCTATTTAAGTGAAATTACTGCATGTTTAGTAGTACTATTTTGTCCGTAAAATTACAACTCTGTAAAAACTTTAAAGAACAATTAAAGTTATTATTATTTTGTACCTAGGAGATCTATAAATATATTTTTTATTAACGTGTACATTTTGTTGGATTACAATTATAGTTCTCGGGTCCTTGATCCTTGCTGTTTAATCAACTCACCCAGCATATATTGTACCTGCGTGTAACAACACGCCTTTGATTTTGACGTGTACGTTCGTACAATGATTTAGGTCACTAGCCATGCATAAGGGTTGAGACCACAGGAAACAGGGCCTTCTATTGTGGCACGTTAGCGTCTTTTGCAGATTGCAAAGCCTACGGCTTATATGTATCCGTTTCTGCATAGTTTGCTACCGTGGTTCATGAGAACGTAACGTTTTACGTCTGAGAAAATGTTACAAATTAAAACAATTTTATCAATAAATGTTATTATGCCAAAATCCTTTTTACTTATGCGTTTATTGTTTACTTCGTACCTACTTTCTTCTATTTTTATATTCTCATAGTTTGTAGTTCTTTCTATTTAATTTACGCTTTAAAATTACTTTCCACAATGTTTTTCATTATGTTCTATTTTTGGTTTTATAATTTGTTTATTTTTTGTTTCTTGCAGAGGGCGTTAGCTCACCAACAACAGCATGCTACAGGTAAGTCGCTTTTATCATCATCATTACACTGAATCTATCTTATATCTTGATTTGTATCATAGATAGTATATACGGTAGTTCTTTGGAGTTCGTTTATTTTTATATTATTCACTACAGTTTCTAGAAAAAAAAGATATAAATAGCATTTTTTGTTATTTGTGTTCGGTAAATTTGAACACATGTAAGTTACGTTCTGTGTTATATCTGAACATCCTACGGATATAGCATATGAAGGCATATTCACATCCTTTGCCTCGACAACGGTATTACGTTTCGTTTCACCTCTTGCGACTACCACTTTGTGCGCTATAGAGTGTCATCCGTTCCATCAGAGGTGGGGAAGCGGTAGAGGATCAACCAAAGAGGTCCGTTTAGCTAGACGCAACGATTTTGTCGGGCAAAAGCTGTGGGATATTCGTAATTCTATGCTAGTTTTAATAAATAGTTTCTAACCTATGACAAAACGTTGCTCTTTTTACTCTTTATGGATGCGGTGTGTTAATGATATTTTTCTCGAAAATTTTACATATCGCCCACCATCATATTGATCTCAAGAAGTACTTATGTAATTATAAAATAAACAGATTCCGATTGAAAAAAAAAACCACACGGAATTATTATTAAGATTTTTTTTGAACTTTGTTTGCGGTAGTCGTTACTTCCACGCTTGCAAAAAACGCCATGAATTATCTTATCAGTAATCTCACACATTAGCTTCTTGCAGATAAATATCATTGTGTTATAAAGCCTGTACAAACACAATCTTATTTGATGACACGATGGCCATAAAATTGTTTACACATCTAATTAAATTTAAATAAAGTTACAGTACTGATACGCTTTCATGATATATTAGGTACATCTAGAACTGATTCAATAAAAGAGATCATTTATTATTATTTGTCGTTTATTTGTACTTACGTTTATTACAATTCTGTAACGAAAAAATGACTGTTTTACGCTCCATGGATACAGCAGACACACCCATGACCCAATGGGGTTACGTAAATAATTATGTAATCAATTACGTCACGAATGATGTAAAACTATAACTGATATATATCTACTCTTCATTTACAGATCGTACCTTCTAAAGTTACTTTAGTCTTGAAACAAATGGTACGTTAAGTCAAGTTAAGTGTATAAAATACAACCGAATAGTTACTTCCGCGTAAGGACCATAGATCACGCTAACAGCTGTGTACCTATATGTACGTTGTTTTTATACAAATACATGTGTGTAAGTTGTGTTCAACACACACGAATAAAGGAATAAAAGCATGTAGAATACGATTAATTAATATGGTAATAAGTATGTAGTCAGAAAGTAATTAAATTAGTGAAATATTATTGTTTACTTTTATTTTTTTTATGAGACGGGCCTGTTGGTCTAGTGGTTAGTGACCCTGACTGCTATACCGGAGGTCGTGGGTTCGATCCCACTAAAGACAAATGTTTGTGTGATGAGCACGATCATTTGTTCTGTGTCTGGGTGTAATTTATCTATAATATGTATGTATTTATAAATATATAAGTATGTTTATCAGTTGTCTGGTACCATAACACAAGCTCTGCTTAGCTAAGGATCAGATAACCGTGTGTGAGTTGTCCCGGAATATTATTATTATTTTAGTTTTTATTATTGGAGTGGTAAATTTTTGTGGATAGTTTATTAGTACGAAATTGCCACCCCCAATAAACGAGTGTGGTGATCAATGCTCGTTGTTTCTCTATATGACAAGTGGCCTGTGCCACGTGTGAGACATTTGTATTATAATAAGTTTAGCTATAGAATTTTCTATTTGTTAATAGTTAAACAACAGTAAGTAGAACTGAAGTATAAGTAAAACTAAAGGACCTTTAAAATGTTAATAGTACCTACTAGACGCACGTTTCTAGAAGTTGATAAATCACACAAAAACCAACTTTATTTGTATTAAGGGGCAATTAAACCACACAATTTTCAGTCAAGACTAACTAGCCTGGCTGACAGACTTAAGCACATTAGGGAAGGTTCATATCTGACGGAAAATGCGTCGCGTATTATCGGTCACGTATCATCGGTTGAGTGTGAACGGTCAAGTGTTTTTCTATACATTTGTCTGTTCTGGCGTTACGCGACCGATAATACGCGACGCATGTTCCGTCAGATATGAACCTTCCCTAATGTGCTTAATACATTACAATTATTTATACACGGACTGCAATATATAACGAACGCATGCAAATATCATTAAATTTAAAAATAGCTATGAAATATTTCATTTTGATTACGTAAAAATCATTGTAAACCGGTTTCAGGTTTCATGCATTTATTCACAGACTTGCAGTTTTAACTAGCAGCTAGAACATATTTATACTCTAAATGAGGTTTCAATTGGAATAAATTTATTTAAAATGGTTTTTAATATGGAGGTCAGATAGGCAGTCGCTCCATGTAAAATACGGTGTCCAGCTGAATCCGGTAAGACTGGTAGCCGACCCGAACATAGTTTGGGAAAAAGGCTCGTGAGATGATGGTTTTTAATAAGGAGGAACGAGCAATATAAACTGTCAAGACGAATACCTCATCAGTTTAAAGTAACACGACACTTAAAAACAATAATTGGCGATTAATTCTGTTGTAATAAATATTAGGTATTTCAAAACTTCTGTAACGAAAAAGTCTCTAGAATCTGGAGATAGTACAATTTGTGAGACTCTTGACGACAAATTGCTTCTCAACAGTATTAAACTTTATTATTCAGACGAGCTGCTAAGTTGAGCTCGACTTTTCATTTCTTGAGCATAAATTATTTGCTGAGACAGGTAATTATGCTATAAAGTAGAATTAAAGCTGGTTAAGTTGCAATATAGATCTGAAAACGAGCGGGTTTTTAAATCGATTTGTAAAATATATATTTATTGTAACGTTCCACAGCACTTAACTAACGAAGAGTAGGCTATAAACTTTTAAACTATCGCGCTGCATGTTTATAGTAATATAATTCACGGGAATAAGCGCGTACATGCATAAATTATACCTTTTTTGGGGCTGGGGTGAAGAGTAGGCTTATGTAATACATATTGTATAAAGACTAAGAGATAATTTTAAAACTAAGTAAATGCCAAAATGAATGATTTAATAACTTTTTATCTTTTCACGCACTTTCATTGTTTTAAAACTTGGACGCGAGCTGTTAGCGAAAAGCGGATTTTCGTGACCTTGAATAAGTTTATACAGTTACAATAACAATGTAGAATTCACAAACAAAATATTGCGTAGAAAAATTCAGCTTACTCCGAATTTTATGCAGATCAAACCGTAAACGGTTTGATCTGTGATCTGTGATCATACAAGATAATAATAATAATAATGAGCTGGCGAGTCACCACCTGCCCATTTGATAGCATTTCTATGTGTTAAAAGGCAGGTGCCATAGTTTCCGATTCCACATTTAGAACCAATCCACTTAAGATATACCTACCCATAACACAAATTAGTTTTAGCACCACAATTTACAATAATTCTGTAGCTACCTTGGGCCGTTCATGTCTGTTCTCTAATAGGGCAGGCGTGAATGGCCCTCGGTAGATGCCCCATCCCATATTAGAGTAAATTTCTCAACAAGGCCGCTGCGTGTTGGACCTGTGTCCCCACGTAAGCCTTTCAAAGGACTGGATCAATTTCAATCGGGTATTCTGATTGCTGAGGATAACCCGTGAAACATAAGAGATACAAATAATAATAATATTCCGGGACAACTCGCACACGGTCATCTGATCCTTAGCTAAGCAGAGCTTGTGTTATGGTAACCAGACAATTGATAAACATACTTATATATTTATAAATACATAAATATTATAGATAAATTACACCCAGACACAGAACAAAATGATCATGCTCATCACACAACATTTGTCCTGGGTGGGAATCGAACCCACGACCTCCATACATGTAAGGCAAATACAGTTGACAAAATATTTAATTATTCATTTTAATATGAAGGTTAATTAAATTAGCACGGAAGGTAACATTGAACGATTACTAGTTATGTATATATTTTTTTTTTGGAAACAGACTATCGCCTTCTAATTGGGATTATTTTTGCTGCGTATTATTTGTATAATTTCTCCAAGTAAGATGAGAGAACTAGAGAACCTATGTTTATTGTATAAAATCCTTTATTTTGCATTGAATTACCTAATATAATTTTACAACAAATTATTAAATGTTTCTATAACTGATTCAAAAAGTCTAATGCATAGAGCATTAGACTTTTCCGTTCTCTCATTGATGTCTAAGAACAGTCCAAGAAAAATATCTGTGAAAATTATATTTATGTCTTTCATATCATAGCAGATATGTATGATTATTGAGATCGCGGAAAAACATCCGCGAAGTTGATTGGGATTCTTCTGGTCTACGTTATTAAGTTACGGTATCGATTTCAGACTAGCTAGATGGTCATTTCTTTTCTTTCAAACTTTACTTTGACTGGAAGTTCGATCGTACACTAGGCGATACAAGTATCGGATCCGACTGTTTTAGTATTCAAGCAAATACCGCCATCAAAACATTGGTACGCGTCGACGGAACGGCGGAGACTAAAGTTGCCAGGCATCGGAGACTTGCATCGCCTCGTGTGCGAACGGGCTAAGGTGACCACCACTTGAAGTTAGACATTGATTTACTGCAAAAAATCAAAGAAGTCTAGTGGCGGAAACATACTTACGTGTCGTGGCGTGGCGTGGCGCGCCAGAAGCATATCGGTTTCATACATTTAATATGGTTAGAAACATACTTACGTGTCGTGTCGTGTCGCGTCGACCATATTAAATGTATGAAACCGATATGCTTCTGGCGCGCCACGCCACGCCACGACACGTAAGTATGTTTCCGCCTTTATATCTTGTCCTGCTTCAGTTTTTATTTATAATCAGGATTAAGTGCGCTTGAAAAAAGGTCATGAAAACAAATTTAGCCTCATACCTTTCAAGAAAAGATCTTTTGAAGTAAATGCCAATTATTTTTAAATATTTAGTATATATTTAGCTCTTGGAAAACCGTATATCGGCAAAAGTAGTACATTATAGGAGGACAGTCATTTAAAACTGATGATATTCATCAAGTTACTAAAAAAAATAGTTTTACTATTTCAATTGAGAGGTATAAAATATTATTTTAAATTGTAGCTCGCACATACTGAAAATATATTTACTCGGAATTTAAATCTAAATATTCGTAATTGTATATTCTTTTTTATTGTATTAAAGCAACCAATGAAACCAATTGTGTAAATAACGGAAAGGAACGTGTTATAATGGGTTCTCGTCCAACGTAAAATTTGTTTTAAGAAAACTATTCTGTTAACACTACTACTATTCTGTTTCGTTTATTCCTTTAAATACTTAACACTTTTCACTTTCCAATAGAGTTGTCATCACCTTATCGCAGCTCTAATTTTAATCATTCATCATTCCGGTTTTATTCATTCTTGCCACAATCAAAAATATCATTTAGAGGTCAGCGTAATGGTGAGTGGCTTCTTAACTGGATTCGTATGCTCAAGGCTGTAGCTTCAAAGCCAGGCTTATGAAAGTGTCTTTTTCAATGTCACACGAGCGAATTGTTGAATTATTTTGAGATAATTTAACATTGCCTAAAAATAACTAAAATTTGGTAATGCAACTTGCTAACCGACTTCATAAAGAGGTGGCTCTGAATTCAATCGTACGTCACCGGAAAATGTAGATCGATTAAAAAAAAATACATTTTGTGTTTTGTGATCTCTAAGGTTATAATATGTACCTCAGAGGCTGTTCTTTTTTTACATTTATTTGTTTTCAATTATTAATTATTTCGAATCACCTGAACTATATTTATAAATGAGTTAACTTGTGACATTTCTGTAATAGAGCAAAGCTACCTATATTTTATCTAAAAAGCTTTTTAATTGGGTCAAGTCTCAAGAGCCTTCTTCGTTTTTACGTGATGTGTATTCAGCCGTATAAATCCATATTATAGGCATATATCCGTATAGGCATATTATTATTATATTAGAATTGTATTTTTTGAAACGGCAAATTATTATAAATAATTTACTGAAAAATATTAAAACATTACGCTCTAGTGGATTTAAAACATTCGTTTATTTATTTAATGAAGAGAGATAAGGTAGAGCACAAAGGTATTGATTTATTACAGATTATGACGGTATAATTTATTTTATTAATTAATATTGGCTCCTTAATCAAGTACCATAATATTGTTTCTGTAATCATACATTATTGCTTATTACAGTATATATAAAAATGAATCCCTATTTCCCTTGGTCACGGCATCACGCGTGAACGGCTGACTGGACCGATTTCGTTAATTCTTTTTTTGTTGTGTTTGTTATTGTCAGGAGAAGGTTCTTATTAAAGATAATAATCAAACACCAATTAAGTAATCCTGACTTTTGTTACGATAGTGATTTGTTGGATTCATCTCCGCCCCTAATAATTAATACAAAGGCACCGGGAACGGGACCTAGGTATTCACGCGGGTGAAACCGCGGGGCACAGCTAGTTACAGTATATTGTAGTATATATTACAGTATACTTTTAAGTGGGCTCCTTTCTTTTCCGTAGTTTTCCTCGATCGTTATTATAAATTTTCCATTTACCTGCCATCATAATAATTTTATACCGTTATTAAATTTTGCCAAGGGTAACGTGCAAGTAATATTTTCTCATCTGCTTCGACAGGAAGATTAGCCTAATAGCCTCTAACTTGATTTTGTCTATCGTGCAACCAATATTGCGTTACAAAATTGTGTTACACTCGAAGACACAGAGCACTTAAGCACAGAAATCGTGCATATACAGAGTGTTAAGAAACCCCTGTCCGACCCGAAAGGGTGATATAGGGTTCACAATCACAAGTCGAAATAAAATATTAAATTTGGAATATTCATGATAATAACAATAATAATGAACTTTGAAATAGCCGCCAAAATCCCTAAATTTGAAGATAAATAAAAAAATACACCACCATTTTTGTCGGTGTTAATGGTGGCCTTTTGTATCATAATTTGGCAGAGCCTGTGACGACGCCGTCACTCTCACTCGCCATTTGAAAAAAAAAAATATTTTTTAGGTTATAATTTTTTTTTTATTTTTCATTTATTTTTTACATTAATGTAATCAGATATCGATACCTAACAACCCCTTAACGGATCGGACAGGGGTTTCTTAACACCCTGTATAAGCTAGACTATACTTAATTTGAAAGGTAAAGCTTAGTAGGTTCCATTGTAAAGCGAACAAATGGGATGCGATAAATCGCTACCCATTCTCTGAAATTTCAAAGGCCTGGACCGACTTAAATAAAAGTGATGTATGCTTATTGATTGCATTATATTAAATGTACTGATGATAGCTTGTTTGAATAGTGTCAATTGACAAACTGACCATAAATGCAATGACAAATAATGTTATTGACTGTTCAAAACAGTGTTTTTTTTGTCGTCTTCCTTATTTTGCTTAGTTTGTTTATTTTTCTTGACTAAGACTTGCATTTAAACGTAAGAGGAAGGTATTGTGACTGAGTAACAATATGCAAATAATTACTAATCCTGCAAGTACTGGTTTGCTTATACATGAATGTATTGGTATTATCAACGATAGTTTACCTCCTCAATACTCCTCATATAATCTTTTGTTTTGTATGTGCGCGGGCGCTGGGTGTGTGGACGTTTTCCGCATGATATTATACTGAATGCATTATGTATGAATTTAATATATTTTCTCTGTGTATTTTGTACCTAGATATATGCCTTATGCCTTAAACTTGTATCTATTCAAAACATTTTATCTTAAGAGGAAAGGGGAGCGGACATACTTTTGAAAAATCGGTTTTTGAAGAAAGTATTGCTGTCGCTCTAATTCCCCCCGCCCTCTAATTCGTGCGATAAGGACAACTGCAGCTCAGACCGAAAAACTGACGAAAAATCGAGGTTTGGCTCTCGTCTATTTTCTCCCCCAATTCTTAACCAATTTTAAAGATATTTCATATACTGCATAAGTAAAGAATAATCTGTGCCTCTATTTTTTCCTTTTTTCAATAATCGTTGCCAAATTTGAAAAAAAAAACGCCTTTGAAAACTGCGGTCAAAATCGGCACTTTTTAGAAGGTTCTAGTTTCTTTAAATATAACTTATTTAAAAATAGGGGCATAGATCTAGTTCATATTTATATTACTGCAAAAAATCATAGCCCTAAGTTCAGAAACCAGCGAGAAAACAGTCGAGAACGTTTGTATGGAGAAAAGTCCACTCCCCTTTCCTCTTAAGGTACAGATTTACTAATCTTACGTTAGTACCACTTGCCACCTACTTTTTGTATAATAACATAAAGTTTTGTATTATTTATTCTATAAATGTTTAGCTGAGAATAGGATACCTACGTTTTGTCCATAATATTTGATAGGCAATTGGTGCTAAGCCTATAAAAGGCCCAAGTGACATCAGCGGTTGAACCAAGGCCAATTAGCATCCTGCTGCGTATATCATGCGTTCTGATATACCTAGAGGTACAATAACTTTTAAGAAATGATCGTAATCCTAGATAAGAATCCTCATAAAGATTATCCCGGTGTATTTGTAACTAGTGTAAGAATTAATATAAATTCTACTGATAGTAAAAACCAATGACGAAATTCGAATTTTTAATTTGCAAATTTGATGAAAGTAAATTGTAAATTATGATGATAATTTTAGGACAGGGTTTTTAGTTTCGTTCCTTCCTTCCCTTTTCGTTCCTGTTGCTTTTTTAAGAAAAAATAAAATACATAACAAAACAGACGTACACACCGTCCCTAATGCTTCGGTAAAGAATACCATTACTAATCGCAGTAAAAATATAGGTACGCTCAATTTATAATTGAAGTTACATATTTAATTTATAAAAGAAATAAGAGATTTATCATAATATTCATAGTGCATCTTTAGTGCGTCAGATGCGGTGTGCTCACAGTTGTTTGGTGTTGGTCATGGCACACATGGTGTACCGGGAGTACTCGGCACTCGGCGGCTGGCGCGCAGTGGCGAGGCGGACGTGACTCGCGGCCGCAGTCGCGTGCCCGCCACGCGGTCCGTAGTACCGGGGCATCGCGGCAGCGTGCGCCGTGCTGCTCGACACCGCGCGTCTTTTCTAATGCCCTCTCGTTCCCACTCTCTTTACCAGCTTTGTAGCTTATTCCACTAAGTTATAGTCTTGCGCATTTTAGTTCGCGACCGGGAGCGATCAATTTAGTTCGCCGGTCTTTGGCGAACTAGGTCGTTCTTTTAGTTCGTCCGCTCCTTTCACAAATTCCGGTTAAATAGATCAGTCGTTCGGCGTTCGCTTCGTCGCGCTGTTTTGTTTATTATTATAATGTTCATCAATCAGCTTGCAGTAGTAAACTAGTAAATTACTTACTATTTCAGTATATTAATAAAATATAGTGGATGAATATTGCAAATGGATTCGTTTATTAGTTGATTGCAGAAAAGAAAATTATATTAGCTGTATTAATATTACGAATGTGTTTATTTATGATAGATAATGAATAAATAAAAATATATTATTTTGCAAATAATCAACGTTTTAATATTCATTAAGTTTTTGAACATGGCACAAACAATGGTACAAAAAATATACTTATATATTATTTTTAGAGACAATCTTATACTTTGGTTCAGTATTACAGTACAAGGTAGTTACCTGTTATCAGTTATTGTTGTATTTACCATAACAAAACATTCGCCACGCGCGCACCGCTGACTGACTGAGCTAAAGAGCGAAAATGAACGAACGATGAGGAATGCATGCGCGGCAAACGGTGAGTCAGTCAGTGCCCGCTCTCGCTCACAACAAATCCGCGCTCCGCGCGCCGCGCCGTGTCGGAACTAGTGAACTAAGGAGCGGTCTCTCTGCGACCTAGTTCGCGTAGTTCGTACGAAAGAGCGGTCTTCCGAACTAGGTCGTTCGCGAACTACACAAGACTACTAAGTTAGTGTTCCTACGTCCGTGGCGAGTGAGTGACGTGTCGCGCGCGGCGTACACACACACGATAATAATAACGATACAATGAACTGTGAATATTTATTTACGATGCACATAAGCGGCACATTGTGTTAAATCGCCTATGAACTTACGGTGCGGATGTGGTACTAGATTACTTACCTTTGTTTGATCAGATCTTGGCGGAGTCGGTGCTACGGCGTTGTGTTTACGTTTTTCTGTTGTGGCACATGGTGTGCGTTCTCGTACAACTGTTTGGCTGAATATATGCTGGCGCATTGCGACACATGTTGTAAACAACATTGTTTGAATCACAACGTAACAGGTCCGTCATAGCGTCCGTACTAAATTGCGCCAAATAAAAAAATAAAAATATAATTAAAAAAATACATAAGGATTTAGTAAACTTTCATTGAAGATGTTTATTTAAATCTTTATTAATATCCTTTAAAAAGTTTGACAAAAGTTAATAACGCAATTTATTTATTGCCTTAGGTACAGACTAAAATGAAGTCTAGTTTCGAGTCTTTCCTTATTGCCATATTAATCATTCTCAACCAAGCCATTCATTTCGTTATTAAACATTTAATTTGATAAAGGTATCTATCGGTCTTTGTGTGTGACATCAATGTAAAAAGGGTAAAGGTTTTTTTTTTTACAAATGAGTTAATATTTATCATCATGCATAAACATGATTTGCCGGTAAATTCAGAGTTATATCAAGCTAGGCAATTAAACAAATCAGTCTATATTCATTAAATTAAACAAATAAAAGGTCTTTTTATTGTAAAAAGAAATTTAATGCTGTTCTTTAGTAAGCGCATCACTTTATAAAAGTTAGACCGATTTGACGAAATTTATACAAAAAAAAATACAAGTCACGTAGTCGGGATTAGGTCACCATTTAAAAATTCTGAAATTTTTCATTCAGGCAGTGTGTAACGGCCTTGGTATAAACACAAATTTGGACAATAACAACGTCTGTCGCGTCACATAGTAGTTATAAATAATTAATTACAAGACCGTTTTAAAATAATTGTAATTAACCATTTTAGAAATAGGTAAATCCTGATTTAGGTGCACCTAGATTGAATATTTCAAACTTTTGATGAATTTCTTTTACCATCGAATTACATATTTGAATGCATAATCTTTATATTGGTATACCTAGACAAAGATAAGAATTAGTATAATTCGTGTCGCCTGTTATTAATGTTATTATGTGATAGCCAGACTTCCGCAACGATCGCTGATGCATTGCCAATATTTTGTAACTTCCTTTTATAGTCGAGTGTGCTACTATAGAGAAAAGTCGCCGGATCGTCAACCATCGCTGGTTGACTTGACGACTATTTTACATAATCACTAGCTGTACCCGGCATGCGTTGCAATGCAATTTTTTCTACCTAGCACCTGCCTACTACCACTTAGGGGTATGAAAAATAGATAGTAGCCGATTCTCAGACCTACTAAATATGCATATATTTCATAAAAATCGGTCAAGCCGTTTCGGAGGAGTATGGTAACTAACATTGTGACACGAGAATTTTATATACAAGATATGTTTAACTATTTATTTATTAACAAAAAGTACACCAACAGCATAAACATCACTATTGTATGTATCAATGCTAAAAGGTTAAAACTAATGTATATACCAATTATAGACATACACAACGTTTAAAAAACATAAATATCTTACTTCAAAATAAATACATAAAAAATATAAAGATTCGTAGAAATAGGAATGAAATCCAGATGTGTTAGGCTAGTGTATTGTGTAGGAGAACGCATGTTCTATCTAAGCCCTTTTCTGCCATCCGCTAAAATAGTTGAATTCCCACGATGAGTCCAAGCATATTACCTGGAGTAAGAATCATGCTAGAATGAACATCATGCAAGTCTAACAAATGGTCCTAGTACTGACACTGAAAGAATTATAAACTTTTCAAGAAGTTCAAAGGGCTTTTCGCGGTTCCTCAGTCAAAATAGGTCATGTTAATAAATAATAAATAAATAAATGCGGACAACATCACATACATTGTCCTAAACCCAAAGTAAGTTGCTAAAGCACTTGTGTTCAGATACAACGAAGGTACCACAAACACCCAGACCCGAGACAATGTAGAAATGTGATTTTCTACATTGACCCGTCCGGGGATCGAACCCGGGACGTCAGAGCTAGCGACACCTTGAACGGTGCGTACGCCACTCGACCACGGAGGTCGTTAACTATTGCATATCAAATACAGTATAAATAAATAATCATTAATTTGTAATAAATTGTAAGTTAATAAGGCATTTGGAATGGAAACAGCCTACGTTTGTATTTGTTTAGCTGACATTTCTATTAACCGAGTTTCTGTTACGTAAATTAGCTGCGCAATTCAACTGTCATTTTTGTTACATTAGCTAAAACAATGGCTTACCAAATTCCAACTTCGCAAAAACCAATGACATTGATATAGCAATAATACTATGCATGTACAATGTACTTACAACCGTCGTAGATTTACTTGTTGCGATAATATTGTTAAAACTGCTTAACTGCGCAGAGAGGTTTGGTAATATGTATTTTGTAATATTTCACGCTTATGGTAAAAAGACCAAGATAACGTTTTATCTCGATGCCAAACTAAACTTACTTATCGTTTCTTGATAGCATTTCTTTTCATCGTATTTTTTATATCCTTGGCCTAGAAAAAAGCAAACTGTAGATCTCAGTGTTTCCTGATGAAGCAATTAAATTAATACTAGTGCCCTTTTTTAGGAGTCTTTCTACTGTTTCCTTATTTAATACTGTAGAATAGGTAAAGGGGCACCTAAAAAGTAATCCTGAATGGTCCAGGTTTTTCCAATCGACTTTATTTCTATTTATTATGATCATAGAAGTTGACCTCTTGAATGTCGTAATTTATATTTCTAGTACTGAGACATTGAACATGTATTTCTTATAATAGTTGTAAATCTGTTAAGAATGATTGTTTGTAACCTTCTCAGATGATTGTATTCGTCGTTTTTTATAGTCACGTCGTCGGTCGGATCAAATGGACTAGTGACGGCCGTTGTGTGTTTGGGTCATTGAGCCATCTTAAGTGAGTTGAGCAACACTATAACTGATTCATTCGGAACATCTGACGCGACAGGATAGGTCAAGACTAATTCGGCGTTTGTACCTATAATAAGTGGTTGGGTCACGACTAAAAATGAATTTCGTCATTTTAAAGAATTAGATGCATTATTATTATTTTTAGCCATTATCGTCCTACTGCAGGGCAAAGGCCTCCCTTTCCTTCTTCCAATTCTCCCGGTCCTGGGCTATTGTTGTCCATAATATGGGAAAAGAGTCAAGCTCGTCCCGCCATCTCCTTCCGGGATAGATGCATTAATGAAAATAAATTGAATCTTAAAATGTCTCATGCAATTCGATATTGTGTGTGAATAGGACACGCCTAACGCCTTAACAAATTATAAATATAGATAATATTAGTTCTTGGCAACGACATAAACGAGTTTCATATCAAAATTTAATTTTAAACTAGTTTTTCGATGAACCCTACGAACTCAGTTTAACTGGTTTTGCAAGTTGTGTAGAAGTATTATTTCAAACTTTCGACATGCCTACAATTTTGTCACCTAATCTTATAGTCACCTGATTTTTCGTTCGATCTCACGTTATTTGTTTATTTCGCTTCGTCATAACAAAATGAAATGATGAAAAAATATTGTCTGTGGTGAATTTGTCCTGTGATTTGTCCCGTATGAAGGTGACCCCAGCACCCACGCATGCGTCCTGTCCCAAACGTTTGTGTCCGCTATGTCCCCAAGGCCATTCGCTGTTCCTGCTTTGCAACACGATTATTCACACAAATATAGGGCGTCGCGACCTTGGATCTCGTAAAACCAGTTTAAGTTCCCCTCTTTAGCCTACTTGTCTGCGACGTATTCGATATTCTTTGACTGTTGATTATTAAATGTATTAAACAAATAGCCATGAAACGAAATTCTATTACACGGGATCTTTTGGACTTTAAAAAAACTTTACCTTTTAATATGTACCTTTTAACATAACGTAATAGTGGCATTTGTACTTGGCCGAGGTCTGATCAATATTATTTTGTTGCAAGGGATGAAAATGTGAAAAATCAATAAAAGATAAATAATAAATATTTAAAATGCACGGACTCTCGCATTTCCTTCACAAACATCGTGAGGCTACGCCTCCAATAGAAAAGGAAGACAGTGGTGACAGCTGGTATTCAACATTAAGTTCATCAGATTCACGTAGTGTACCACAGAGCGATGGTGCCACCGGGAGACCGATTCCTATCAACCCTAGAGGCTCTAGCGCGCACCGGAGCTTGCGAGCTAGTTCAGGAAGTCCTTATGAGTTTGCATCTAGTCCCCGCGACCGCTACCCAAACTTTGCGAGTTATATTCGCGATGTTATGGAAAGAGGTTCTCCTACACAACATTATTATACTCATCAGCCAGACTACAGGCGGCAGCGAAGCGATGGAGACCGCCATCAAATTAATGTGAACACATACCAACCTCCACGCCATGACTACCGAAACTTTGTCTCACCACTTTATAGTGATGCCATGGATGATATCCAAGAGCATGAATATAGCAAATGTGAGCGATATGGAGAAATCTCCAGTTCAAAACTAAGTCATAGAAATCGTTTTGATAACAAAAGTTTTGCTCAAAAGTTAGCTGAAAGTGTGTCCACCAAAGATCACAGTAAGGACCATAAAGATCACGGTAAAGATGGCAAAGAAGAAAAAAATGAAAGGCGAGGGTCAGGGTCAAGCGGTAGTGGACATCGACACAAGCACCACACGATACAAGAGTTGATTCGAACATTTAGTAAAAAAGTGGGGCATTGGCGGCACGAGTCTGGGGAAGGTCGCCGAGGCTCTTGCGCTATTCCGGCCGCCAGTACCGATGAGGCTCGTGCTATGGACAGTGATGAGTTTCGTTCACGTTCTAAGTCGCTCGATGGTGATCACTCACACAAAATTGCTAGGAGACAAGTGCTTGAAGACTGTGGCGCCACGTATCAGATATTCGACGAAATATTAAGAGAAGGTATAGTACTTACAACTTCTAGTTTTTATTTATTGAATATGTTCAAGTATTTCTAATTTTAAATTCTACACACAATGACACAAGGAAGTATTTTAAACCGAATGATGCACTTTGTTCGTTGAATTTTTAAATTGAGTAACACAGTCCAGTACCTAGCCAATGGTAATAGACAATATTAAGAGTGCTCTCGAATATGGCCGGCAGCGGCGCTGGAGTGGGCACAAAATAAATAATGCCTTCCACTTCGATACCTGCGTTAAGGTCATCTTTGTTTACAAAACGTCATCAATATATTTTCAATTTCTAATGAAAACGGTTATTGGATTTAGATTTGTTTGCCGATTTTATTGTTATATTGTTCGCTCTGATTCGCATCAGATTGCACTTTCACTGCTCAGTTTCTTGCGGTGTTATGTATGATGCCGCAGAATATAATAACGAGAATGCATGTACTTTAGAACTAATAGCGTTTTATGTGGTTCGGTTTAAAATTGTATTAAATATTACTAAAGTTAATAGTGATAATAAGAAATATTAACACCCATCCATCCTCACTTACAATGTTAGTAGAATTTCCACTAAGTTAGTTCTATGTGGGTTAAATTCCAAGACGGGTTTAATGCCTCATCAGTGATTCTTTATTCATAACTGGCAGTACAATATTTCACTGATTGCCGTTTTCTCTTTCGGCCATAAAATCTGTTGCCTATTGCAACGACGGCTTTGAATAGAGCTTGGACCACTTTATCAGAGTATGCAGCTGTTTTTAGTTCTTATGACGTCTAGTAGTTGTTTAGCCTAATGGATCCACTTGTAAATAGCTCTGTTCTTGGCTATGTAATTTTGTAGATTGATATTTATTATTATAATTAGAGCATGCTAAGATTATTTGATTAACTGTACCATGTAGTACATATTGTTTTTCCACAATATCCTTATTTGCGCCTGTTTTGACAATCAACAAAAATATAATCGTTGTAATCAACAAAATATTTCCATTAGCTTGTTGACAAACGCTGGTTAATACCTACGTTTGTTTGCTAATCTAAAACAATAAATTCATAAAGAGTTCCAAATGATTTGTTTGGTCGATTTGGTATCTTTATTACTGATCTGCAGTTGGCGCAGATGCAACGCTGTGTTTATTTTAAAATGAGAGCACATTACGTTGTGCTTGTCATCTGTGAATGACCGAATATACTTGTTATAAAATTATCTGTTTTCCTTATACGTGTTTTGGGTTGTATTAATATTTAAATTGATGGCTTTGGATATGAATGTTGCGGAAATATAAACGAATTTTTAAACGAAAAAGTTTTGAGGTTGATTAAAGATGTTCCTAAAGATGATATATTATTATGTGTGATTCAATTTCGGCTTTTCAATTTCAAAAAAAAAAAAAAAAAAAAATCGAATCATACAGTTGTCTCTAACTACGTGAAAAACTACACTAAGTAACAAAATAATAATCGATTTTCTAAAGAGGGTGTGTCCACTGTTACTGTGCAGTAAGCATGTCCCGTCACTTGCTGCGTAAACTCAATGAATACTCTGTAGGCACTATTGTTCATTGATATCTTAGGTTTATTCAAGATAACCTTAACATGTGTTTGTCTGGATTCTGTCTGCTTTAGAACTAACGTCTTTATTTATCATCTTCATACTAAATTTAGAAATAATTTTAATAAAAAAACATTCGTCGCATTTGGTTTACTTGTCTTAGTGCGGCCGCTAAAAAAATGTGTTCCTGACAGCTTGACATGAAATGGATTATGTGACTTTGACGTAGAGCACAATTTACGACAGAATATGTTAACGTTTATTTGAACCACAAACGAGTTAAATCATTAGATGCTGATATATTTTTATGTCATCATTTTGCTAATTACATTATTCATTTAAGACTCCTCAATAAAACCAAGAATACAATATTTTTGTGAAATAATAATGCGCTTAAAGATACAATGTTATGTCAACTTTTGGTGTTAAGCTAACAATACTAAGAAAAAATAACAGATATCTGCAACTGGTATTTCGTAGAAATTACTTACTTATAGTACCTATGGAGTCAAATAATAAAAATATTGGAAAAAGATAAAAAATAAAAAAAGTTGAGTAGTAAGATGAATCCTTAAAAAAAATAACAATATACAGCCTCTTTCCATTTAATGAGCATTTTGAATAAAAATGCTAGACTTATTTAAATAAATAATACTCTCATCTGGAATCTGCTAGAACATATTTACTAGTCTTGAGCAACTGACACACGTCAGGAACGCATTCTCTCAACGGCCGCATTATAATAAGTTTTACTTTATGTTATAACGTATTATTTAAATTTTCTATAAATTACTGTTTACGTCTATACATAGAAATTTTACCTTGGCACTGATAGCTACGGAAATTCGTGTTGAATTCTAAATAATTCGGACTGACAGGTGAATAATTTTATTTGAAAAAAATGCATTTCATTTTCAGGTTTTTGTCGAATAACATTCTCTATTCGATTATTTCCTTTTTGTTATCTATAATGTCTTTCATTTGTAAGATATCAAATTGTAAAATGTAAATACGTATTTTTTTTTGTATTGTCGTTTTTTTTTGTACCTTGGTACCTATGTACGAAACAAAATGGTTTATAAAACCTTAGTTATCAAGTGACATCAGTTTTAAATGAAACCTACATAAAAATGGGTTACTTACAGACATGTTCTTAAATCTAGAAATACACGGTTTCGCGAACACGGATTGCTAAATAAAACATAAGTAAGATTTAAGCCGATTTAGGAATACATACAGAAAACGTGTACTTAGTTCCTATTTCTATACAGAGATAAAGTATAAGCCGGTTCACATAAAGCTGTTAGGCAGCAATGTTAGTACTCTGGTGACGTCATTCTGCGAAAATCTAGTTCCCTTGACAAAACCGAAGGTTGAGTGGTTATGGTACAAAGAAGGAACTAGTTGCACGCCAACGGGAACAAGACTACTTAAATTGAGTAATAATAGGATTACTTAGACCAGAGTGCTGAACTTTATCTACTGCTAGTAACCATTTTAGGATCGATACAGATGAGTTTATTAAATAAAAAATAAAGTGAAACTAACTATAACCAGAGTACAAAAAATTTAATAATCAATACACAATCAATCTAATGAGAAAAATAATTGACTGTAACAGTCGGGACCCATTAAATAAGCTAGACTAAAATCATTCATTATGGGTCCCGACTGTGACAGTCAATTATGTTTCTCATAAGATTGTGTATTGATTATTAAATTTTTGTACTAATAACATTGCTATCTACACTCTATACTTATTGAACTTGTTTTTTACTTTTTAGTTTTTATTTAAAATGTTTTTTTATGCAGTCAGGTTTTTTTATTTTTTAAATTTATTTATTTTTTATTTAACACTTTTTAGTTAAAATCATAATACGCACAAACTTGCAGCCCTGGTAGGCTTTTATGTACTTTCATGGTGGTGGAACTGGCTATCCACCTAGCGTACGGCATTCGAGTATGTATTTAGTTTGGATAAAGAACAATTTTTCACAAATCTAAGAACACTTGGGTGATCTATACGAATCCAACGATACCCTAATTATCGAAATCCATTCGGCCGTTTCGAAGATATGAGGTAATAAAGAATATTACACACATACATACATACAAGATACGCGCGAAAAACACAACCCTTCTTGGCAGTCGGGTAAAAAGATGAAAAAGAAAATCAAAGAGGAATCCAGAAATGCATAGGTAAGGTAGAGCCGTGATCCGGAATCCGCTTTGGAGCATTTTGAAAATAATTCTACTGCTTTTATAAAGATAAAATGTTACTGGTTATAGTTTACAATACTGTGAAAAACATTGCTTTAAGACCACCAGGAAAACAGACTAGAGCGTTGGTCTAGAAAAAATACTACCCACGTTTCCTTTTTAATTCAATTTCACTCGTCTGTATTTACTCCAATAATTGGACTACAGTGAAATATATAGCGCTCTAGGAATTGGATTCCAATTCATGGACCGTTATAAATATTAAAATCTCGGCATTTTGCTATAGTGAATACAATTTAATAGTTCAAAGTGGATATTTCGTATTTTTTTTTTTCTGTTTATTTGGGACTTTTATATTTCGTTTATGATATGTATTATAATTTTTGATGTAGTAGTTGAAATTATTGATATCAATTTACACAGATTTACTTGCTCTTATTTGTAGCTCGACCTATATTCATTATAAGGTATGAGTTTAGGTGGAAATAAATAATTTTGTGTACGCAGTATTCATGCCAAATAATACTATTTTTGAGATATATTTTTAATTTTAGACTTTCAACAACAGTTCACTTTAACGTAGTTTTGAAGCCGTAATTTCTGTTGCTGCTTCTATGTAAAATATCTTCAGTTTTTACAATGAATATCAAATGGCTAGAAACCACGTTTCAATTTTGCATTTGTCTGAAACATACCCCTTACTAAACTCTTTCGCCGAATGATATTTAATCTACCTTTTACGCTTTATAAAAATGTACAATAGTCATAGATACCTTTAGGTACTGGGTTCTTAGAAAAAAGCTGGTGTGAGACAAGGTGTTTTGTTGGCTCAGCTATTGTAGGTATTTAATAGGAGTAGAGGAGATAATGAGTAAAAAATAAAAACGTTGACATTCCTCTTCGAAATATTAAACTTTATAAAATTTAATGTAAAAATAGTGTGCATAATATTTTATTTAGCGAGAGAAAAGCCCTTTAGGAATGTCATCATCTACCTATACCTATAAAAGTTTTAAGACGTAGCTACATAAAACGGCTTGGATGCTGCAGTCTAAATACCTAGTTCAACGTAGGTAGCTATTCAGCGCACATATTTCCATTCTAAGATATATTTTAATATTTCATATACACTCTCTGACATACTTAAAACTTGTTTGATGTTATACCGTATGAGATTTCATAGAAATTTTCTTCGATCGTTATATTTCTGTAACATGTCTTGTGTTAGTAAAATCTATACTTATAATAAATCTGTAGAAGTGAAAATTCTGTACATTGAAAATATCAAAAAAATAAATGGCGGGGGGTGTTACTAGACCGACAAAGAACCAAAAAGTGTGAAAAAAAAATTTGTCTGTCTGTCTGTTTGTCTGTTTGTTCAGGTATCACGCAAAAACTACCGGTTCGATTACGATGAAACTTGGTATAATTATTCTTTATTATCCTGGGCACCACACTGGGTAGTTTTTATCCCGGAAAAGTATAAACAATAAAAAACAAACTTAATTTTGCGGTCAAAAACTCATTGAAAGGTTTCGTCATCCACGCGAACGAAGTCGCAGGCACAGCTAGTTATAAATATATGCATTAGCAGACAGGGCCTCTAAATAATTAAAATTGATAGTATTGTAAGCTTTGGTCTGATTAAATATCACTGCTAATCAATTAATTATTTAGTCACTCGTCAACGGACCGCACATCGGTCGACCATGAAAGGTTAGATACGGATTTATCTACAAACATATATACACCCACAATTGACCTATCCCGGTAATGAGTGTTAAGGTCTGAGATAATACATCACTTTCTACAATATCTTAGTTCCTTCACTTCGTTGTTTCGCAGGGCAGTGGATGGAATGAGAAATAATTGATTGATCTGACATTCAAAGGACAGTTGTAATATAATTCTAATGCAAGTAACCATTAAATAAGCTAGACTAAAATCATTCATTATGGGTCCCGACTGTGACAGTAACATTGCTATCTACACTTCTAGACTTATTGAACTTGTTTTTTACTTTTCAGTTTTTATTTAAAGTGTCTTTTATGCAGTCGGGTTTTTTTATTTTTTAAATTTATTTATTTTTTATCTACACTAATATTATAAAGAGGAAAACTTTGTTTGTTTGTAATGAATAGGCTCAAAAACTACTGGACCGATTTTAAAAATTCTTTCACCATTCGAAAGCTACATTATCCACGAGTAACATAGGCTAAATTTTATTTTGGAAAAAATCCAAAATAAATCCAATGGTCCACGCGGGCGGAGCCGCGGGCGACCGCTAGTTGTATATACAATACAAAATAGTTTTGCTAAAATGAAAAGTGAATATGTTTTGTATTATACAATTTTCACGGCTGACTTGCTTGAATCACTGAGCCGTAATCATTCTGAACTGCTTATATTCGTCTCTTCATGCATATATTAATATTGTGAAATAGACAGCGGCTTTATTTTTAAATTAATTTTGTTACTTGAAACATAACGAGCATGAATTCATTACTGGAAGCTCTGTGAGCCCATTTGTATGTTAACGAAAACAAACCAAGTAACGAAATATATAATTTTCCGTTTATAGTTCTCATTTAATATTCAATTTTGCGAAATACTTGTACATTCAAGCATCAGACAGAGAGCTCGTAACCAACATATTTATACATTTGTACAACAGTGCTCAGTTCTTCATCAAAACGCAAATAAAGAGGTATTATACTACAACTTGCTAGGTATTATAAAATTGTTTATGGTTGTCACTACGCAAAATAAACGACTGTAAAATCAGTTTTTACGTAACTTTTCTGGTAAATATCTATATTATTTACTTTTACTTAACAGGCCTTTGTAATAGGTAATATTATCTTTTTTTTACTTATCTAACATACTAAATATTAATCGCATAATTTCTCAGAACACATAAGACATGCGTAAGACGGTTCTCACGGCATGGGACCCGCAACATTGCATGGTTCGCGAAATAGTTATCGTATCGTATATCACTTGTTTCAGCTTATAAGGTATTAAGAAAACGACTCTACATGCTAAAATAACATAAAATAACTAGCTGTACTCGGCATGCGTTGCAATGCAATTTTTTCTACCTAGCACCTACCTACTACCTACCTGCCTACTACCACTTAGGGGTATGAAAAATAGATAGTAGCCGATTCTCAGACCTACTGAATATGCAAATAAAATTTCATAAAAATCGGTCAAGCCGTTTCGGAGGAGTATGGTAACTAACATTGTGACACGAGAATTTTATATATAAGACTAGCTGTACCCGGCATGCGTTGCAATGCAATTTTGTCTACCTAGCTGCCTACTACCTACCACCACTTAGGGGTATGAAAAATAGATAGTAGCCGATTCTCAGACCTACTGAATATGCAAATAAAATTTCATAAAAATCGGTCAAGCCGTTTCGGAGGAGTATGGTAACTAACATTGTGACACGAGAATTTTATATATAAGATAATATGGAAAGGGGGCGTTACAGCCTACCTAAAAATCAAAGCTCATGATATATATGTAAAATATATGGGGTAATGTGTTTACTGTTTATCCCTGTTTCTCCAGGCTCTTTTTAGATGAGCTCGGTGTTCATATTCTTTGCTTACTGTGGTAATTTCCAATAATGTCTAAAGGAAATAACTGTTTTATGTGTAATTTAATGAAGTGTTTTTATTAAATAATCTCGATCTCTTCATGGTTTTCCATTTACTGAAATTATTTAATCATGTCTAGCAACTGTTGCTAGCAGTATCTAGACAAAGTAATCGAACTCTTTTCATTGAAAACTATATCAATATTGCACTTGTTTATGCAAGGAAAACAATAACCTTTTCAATTTCCTTACCTACTAAAATAAGATTACCAGCTATGCTAATCTAAAAAAGAAATATAGTAGGTACTAACGCAAAGATTAGCATGAAAATTACAATGTCAGGAGTTAATCGGAATTGGGAATAGCTTTACTCATAATACCGTTTGTTCTCGATATACAATTTATAAAATACACGCATTTTGTGTAATACGCGATGGATAAAAGCTTTATCATCCCTTTGCGTACTATATTCAATACTTTGTAAGTAATAGGGTAGCTGACTAGGTATGAAAAGTCAAAATTTATTTAGTCCGCCATTTAGATAATCAAAATATGATAGACACATATTTTTTCTTTTCTCAAATAAATTACAAAATACGAAGATAAACCGCTGTAAAGTTCAGGAGTGGGGGCTTGTGACGTCACGGCTAGGTACAATTTGTACTCAAACGTGACGTCACGCAAGAATTGTACTCGCTGTATCTTCGTAATTCTTTGTTTACGGGACTAAACAAAAAAGTATGTTCTGTATCTTCGTAATATTTTTAAAAATAAAAATTAGTCATCATCCCTATTACCGATAAAATGCGGTTGGGGCTTACTGGAAGCTGGCCAGTGTTTTCATATCCGTTACATCATAAATCAACTAATTTCTTTATTGATTTAACATATTGTTTTCACTGTTTTCCTGTTCATTTTATTTTCTTGTAATGAATCAGTACTTATAACACATGAACTCTGATTCGTTTTTGTTTAAATAAATTAACACTGCCTAAAGAAATATTAAGTTTTCAATAAGTAGTAAGGTTTAATAAGGAAAATAACAAAAGATTTTGGGTTTTAATTTGCTATATTTTTTCATATGAACAGTATAAATTTCGATCATAATTATGATTTCTCACCTCAGGAAACGTATATGGGTGGTAAAGAAAGGGATAATTGGTGCTAACGGTGTAAACAAAAAGAGTAAGATGTCTCAACTCCAATGTTAAGTTTTGTTGAATCCGTTTGTAGACGAATTTGTAATGAAAAAAAATCGAGACAGATTAAAAAAAAAAAAAAACATGATAGGTAACATCGTACGGAACCCTCTTCACGTGAGGTCAACTCGCACTTGTTCTGTTTTTTGTTTATTTGTTGGACGCCTAGTACGTACAGTGGATCGTTACACGTACACAAGGCGTAATGACTGATATTTTCTTCTGAAATTAATCATGAATCATTTGGTTGGTATCTACTGATAGACATTTGAAATATTTTTATTGCCTTAGACTTATCACTAAATAATTATAGTAGTCGTCAATCGATTTGTCCATTGTATTCTGCATTTAAAATATCATTGGTGCGCAGCAGGTATGCACCGCATACCGTTTGCGAATTGCCTTTATGTTTTTGATTGGTCACGAAAATTAGAAATATAAATTGATAAGTTTTTTTATGATTTATTTTGATAATAAGTTACAATGAATCTTATTTATGAAATACTAGCAGCGTCTCATGGTTTACATAAAGTAGTTCCACGAGATTAAAGTGTTCAGCGCTGTGATGATGCGGGGTAGACACAAATGCAAGCAGAATACGCATTTTCAACCCTAAATAATTAGGAACAGAGCAGAGAGATGTTGCACAAACTGTCAGGGGCCCGATGCCGCTATTTTAAGTCAGTGAGTGGCAACGTTCCAGTGTACTTGTTATTGTGCCTAATTTTCGTATTCAGATAATTTTAGTGTAATGACAAATGTACACCTACTTGCCACTGTTGTCATTGTAGGATTGCCACTGACTGTTCTTATCTGAATACGAAAATTAGGCACAATAACAAGTACACTGTAACGTTAATTAAACTGCCACTGTATGCCACAAACATTTGATATATTACAATATTTATTTCACTTTTATAATATTGTTGGATTATACCAAAACTTTATTAGATTACACCTGAAAAGTATCTTAACTTACTTCGAACTAAGGTACTAAAAAGTATAGGAATGAATCCTATACTTTTTAGTAGGTACCCATATTGTTGCAACCTTTCCTAATTTACTATACCATTAAAATGTTTAAGTGCTGCTTAAATTAAATTGACCCAAATTAGTGTTGTGTTAGATATAACGGGACGACAATTAGAGCCAAGACGACCTAATTGTTTACACCTATATAAACGAAGGTCTACTGTGTTTACATAAATTACAAGCTTGGATACACACGTTACACTTTACTAATCTTCTTATATATAAAATACTCGTGTCAGAATGTTAGTTACCATACTCCTCCGAAACGGCTTGACCGATTTTTATGAAATTTTATTTGCATATTCAGTAGGTCTGAGAATCGGCTACTATCTATTTTTCATACCCCTAAGTGGTAGTAGGTAGGGAGGTAGGTAGTAGGCAGGTGCTAGGTAGAAAAAATTGCATTGCAACGCATGCCGGGTACAACTAGTATATTATAATATATTCTGATAAATCAAAGATCGATATTTACATCGAACACTTCAAAAACATTTAGCGCGAAAGCAAAGTGAGGACTAGATTACAATTAGTTTACCTTGTATTTGACATCAAAGTACTTGAAATTATACGATGAGTTTCCTTTAACATGAAGAAGCACGTAATCCTTTGCGCTGCACTATTTTTTTTTTTTTGTTAGAGATCTTTGCAGTTAGCCTGAGCGCAGGCTTTGACTGCTTCACCGGACTTTTGGCGAGGTACTTAAGGCCTCCAGCCAGAGCAATAGGAAAAACTAACTACGTCAGCAACGTCCACTAAGGGCACCCCCTGCGGGTTTCGGACCTCGACTTAGTGCGTTGCTAACAATCTTAATAAAGCAAAACAACAAGGGATGGTTGGATCTAAGTTTTTATTATTTAGGGACATATTTTTATTGCTAGTTTGGCCGGCTCGGGCCAGCTCGGTCTAGGGACGGGAGGAAACGCTGCACTACTTGCAGTGACAGACAGACAGTTGACTTTGATATTTCCCTTTGTGGGTATTTAAGTAAGAACAAAACTGCGGAGAGATCCGAGAGGCTTTTTAAGTACTTCCGCTCCAGGAAATAGTCCTTGGTCCCGGGGATTTCTTCTGCCTAGATTTTTCTCTAGCTGTGTTGGGGTCGGCTTCCAGTTTTACCGGATTCTGCTGAATAGGGTATATAACATGAAGCAGCTGCCTATCTGTTATCCACAACCCTATTTTTACTGGGCAACATAGTAGCCTATAGGAACATTTATCGTAATAATTTGCATGTATTAATGACTGTTAACGATCATCCTAGGACAGTCGGGAAAAGGCTAGTCTTGCTTTCCAAGGCACATAGTGATCTCGGTATGATTAGAGTTGGTCAAACTCTCCTCGGACAAACCGCAGAGAGCGCGGCTTAGCCGTTATTATCGGTTAAACCGTCCAGCTTACGCTTATCCTCGTTATTATTGGGGGCGATATATAAGAACCTTCTACTGACAATAACAAACACAACAAAAAATAATTAGCAAAATCGGTCGATCAGCCGTTCACGCGTGATGCCGTGACCAAGGGAAAAAGGGATTCATTTTTATATATTGTATATAGATATAGATTATACGAAAAACTAGAATTGGAACAGTCGCCATTGCTAGTAGGGGTAGTAACCTGCCAGTTATCTGTGTACTTTGCTACCAAAGATTTTGTATGTATTTGGCCCTATGTATTTGAATATGTTTTATTGAAAACTAGTAGATTTCCGAACATAAATGAATGTCGTTGCACGTTAATGTGCCAGGAATAAAATATCAAATAAATAGGAATACGTTAGTTATTACGCTAGTTTATTTAAATATTTAATTTTATGTTTGCTTATTTTATTTTCGCAATATATTTACACGTATTGAATTATTGATTATAAACGTAACATTAAAATTGCTTTAAAATACACGCTTAATACCAATTAAACGGCTCAAAGTGAAATAAATACAATTCTTGTAGCTGAATTCAGGTCTGACCTGATATTGATGTCGATACGTTTAAAAAGTAAGATGGAAAAAGTATAACTCTAAGTAATTAAACTTATCTCAAGAAATCTTATTTACTGGTTTCAAGTTTATTAGATCTTACGCAAAAGGACAATGCTGAATTCCAGTTTTAAATCGTTGTTTTTTTTTTATATCCATGCAAAAAATAAAAATTGTATCTCCTTATATATACATCCTATTATGAACGCCTCAAAAAAGAGGGATTCTAGTTCGTCTTTGTAAATTTTATTTGTTTGTAGGTTACACGGAATACGCGGTAACTTCTCCGGTTGAAAAATGGTTCTAACTATGAATAATATGAGTAGATTTTACGATTTTTTTTTTTATTCCTTTAATTCAGGCAACTAGGGCCCATAGAAAATACAATACTTATATATATAACATAACAATATTTATAAACTAATACATACAATTATAAAACAAAATATAAAAACTAATGCACACGAAGTGTCGGCATCGTGTTACGCTGCGTGGTGTCGCGTATCCTTCCTTTGAATTTTCGATATCGAAGTGTCGGCATCGTGTTACGCTGCGTGGTGTCGCGTATCCTTCCTCTGAATTTTCGATAGATGACACCCTTCGGCCAAAACTCTTCCTTTAGGAAGGTCTCGACGAGGTGAGTTAGAACTCGCACCATGAACGACTTACCTTAAATATAAATCTCCAGCTATTTCTAAATTCAATAGTTACTCCTGTTACATCATCATTCATAGTAGGAATGTGACCAATTTATACGACTACGTTGCATGTAATTCATCGTAATTGACACCCGCTATGCAAGTGTCTTGTCGTTAAGGTCATTATAAAATACGAACAAAACGTTCACGGTATAGGTAAAGATGACCGTAAAACCTAATTATAACTATTAAAAAGTTAATTCAACCGATTGAAAAGTACAGATGGTAATGGATGACAAAAGGTATTTTAAAATGAAATTAATAAATTATGTAGGAATGCACCAATACCATATTGGACACTTGACAAAACTTTATAATGTGAATGAAGCAATAAATACCTAAATGTATTGCAGGAAATTACTATGAAATTCGATATCAGTATTATTTCTTAACACGATGTGTAGATTATTAGGCATGCATGTTTCCTTATAGAAAAGGTAGGTACTTACCTACTTAGAAGTATAAAGTCAGCCAATTATGGAAATATTGCGTCGGCTTGCGATGTTTTAGAGTCGTTGCTATAAATGTGTGTTGGTTGATATCAAATAAATTAAAGTAAGATTTGAGTATTTTATTTACGGAGATCCAATCGAAAAGATTCAATGAAGTCTTATGAAATATGTCTATTTAATAAGCACTTATATTCGGAAGTACGGCAGACGTTATAAAGAAACACCGAAAAGGAAAAATTATATACATGAACATAGCCAAAAAGCGGCACTTTAGTGGTGAATAAAATGGAGGACGAGTAACAATAACTTGAATCGGGCTTAACTAGCAGCGAAATCTTTCAGGCAAGCTCTGGATGGTCAACAATATTTTATTATTGTGTATATTAACGGTCAGTTTGTTCCCCAGGTGCGCACCTCCGCAAGGCGTCGTCGCAGGAGGCAGAGAAGCGCCGCTCCTCGCTGGGCCACGTGCCGACGCTGCGACATCGGGCGTCCGACGCCTTCCTCGATCCACATCATGCCGCCATACTGTTCCGGGATTCACGAGGGGTGAGCGATCTTACCTTATTTCTAGTAACAACTAATTACTAGTTGTATCTTCCTAATTTCTATTCGTTCCAGCAAAAATAAAATGATAGTACCAGACTTGTTATCAAAGCAACGATACTATTTTTGCAATTTTCCCAGTCAAGTCTGTATTTTATTTTGTGTTTTCGTGAAATTTTTTTGAACTATTTTTCTTTGAATTTTTAATCAATACTTATTTGCACATCTTTATTAATTATGCAATACTCTTAAGACTACAATGGTCCAGGTTGAGCATTATTTTAAGTTCTCTGAGAAGTTAAAATAGTTTTATGTAATTCCCTTGCAAATCTTATCAATAAAAAACTTGTGATACAGAGAAATTTAGGCCAATCTCGCCTAAATTTCTCTGTATCACAAGTTTTGAAGAATCATGGCTAATAATTTAGAGACAAAAGAAGTCGGTCGAAAATGAAAATACTGAACTTCGGATATGCAATAACGATAGAACAATGGCAAAGGCCAACTGAAAAAGGGTAGAGAGGTATTGATTTATTTTGTGGACTCATTCTAGAACAATACGGAGCCAAAAATATTTAATGATGCTAATCCATGTTGATCTAATTAAATATGACCCGGGCATAACAAAAGGTGTATTGTATAATACAACCTAAATCAGGTGGTTAAACCTGGAAAGTATAAATGTAAGAACAAATGTTTGCCAAACTCATTTCCCTTGAAAATCAAAGTAATACTTTTTAGCATTGTGCGAGTATTAATCTTAATACGCTGAATGTTCTTTTAAGGTATTGTATCTACAAGTAGGTACTTGCGACGTGACTTATCTAAATACTCACTATTCCACTATCAGTCTTAGCAACTTAGTTCTTGTGGATAGAACAGTTAACCTACACATTTGCACTTGGCACTATTACTTTGTTGCAATATACTTACGAGTTATTATCATTCGTAGTCATTACTTGTACAGTTGACTGTGACACGTCGTATAACTTTATCAATATAAATAATTAAAATTGAAGTATCTGTTGGTAGTTTCTAATTAGTAGCTTTCCACAATGCGTATAATTTTCAGTATTTGTCGGTATTTAATGAAACCGCGGTACACAGCTAGTCGATGAAAAAAAAAAACGAGTAGATGAATAAAAACAATGCTTTTCATTTGTTTTCACGGGATGATGTTTGCTCTTGTTTTGCCGTCCACCATTCACTAATTGGATTAGGTATATGTGTGGAGTATCAGGAGTATCATCTAACTAATGAGGTATTGTATACTCTACCGCTCGAGGCAAAAACTACCCAATAGGGATGATGACTAATTTTTATTTTTGTGTCCATCTTTTAGATAAGAAAAAAATATTAGACACGTATTTTTCGTTTAGTCCCGTAAACAAAGAATTACGAAGATACAGCGAGTACAATTCTTGCGTGACGTCACGTTTGAGTACAAATTGTACCTAGCCGTGACGTCACAAGCTCTGAACTCCTGAACTTTGCAGCGGTTTATCTTCATATTTTGTAATTTATTTGAGAAAAGAAAAAATATGTGTCTATTATATTTTGATTATCTAAATGGCGGACTAAATAAATTTTGACTTTTCATACCTAGTCATCTACCCTATTCGAAATAATACTAAATTAAATGATGACATTCTTGAATAAAAACTTTTTCACCTCTTGACATACACTAATTGGCTACAAGCCCTTCTAGTTTTTGTATCAAAATATGTATGAAGTTATATAACATTATAGCCACTAGTAGATTCCCTTGTCTGTTATAATTATTGTCATTTCTCATTGCATAGCCTCATTATAAGTTCACAAACTTTTCATTCTAGTGATACTTGTAACATTTTTTTCATGGACAGCAAAAAAATTGGCCCTATTGAGAATCTGTGGACAAAAGGTATTCAAAGCTATAAATGGAACTCAAGTGGTATCAGTATTGAATAAAGTAAAGAAGAATTGTTTATTCTTCTGAATAGATTTTTAAGGATGGGATAATTAGGAACGGCTTTTAATACACCTTGAGCAGAGTCAATGGTTCTAATAAATATATAAAAAATTCTTAACGAAGAGTGGAAAATATAAATATTATTAGAAATTTAATATTATTAATTTTCATATTGGAATTTTCATCAATTTAGTCTCTTTTTAAAATAAGATTTTTAATCATAGTCCCTGAATATACCATTGTAATATTTTCAGACGGGTTTATAATGTGTTTTTTTTTCTTTTATACAGTTGCCCGTGGCAGATCCGTTCTTGGAGAAAGTCAGCCTTTCCGACTTGGGTAAGTTTATTTATTTATTTTAATACACACTACTATAATCCAATTACACTACTCAACAAATACGTAAAATAGAAAAACATTAACATAACATATAAGACAAGGATATATTTTTATTGTAGGTAGGTACTTAATTTAATTGATAATTAACGTACGATAATTGAAACTAAAATAAAACTGAAACAATTTATTTTAAGTTTTATTATAACATTGTCCCAGCAGCAAATTGCTTAGTTTTTCACAAAAATGCAATGACGATGGAACTATGAAAGCCTAACGAGCAATTCACCTTTAAAACCGCTGAAAAGACTGATGGACTAGTTTAGGGGGAAAAATGTATGAATATTGGTTTTTCAGAGCTTCTAGCAAAATACACTAAGCGTTCATACGCACTATGCGGTTGCGGTTGCGGTCCGGCTGACCTCAGGATGCGGTTGCGAATGCGGCCAGCCGGACGGTTAGCCGCAACGTGCTACTTATATGAGTCGCAGACTGACCTATGACCTACCCGCAGCTCTCCGAGCGACCGGAGCGGTCTGCGGGTAGCCGCATCGCAGTGCGCATAGAAATGAATTACGTACATAATTGTGCTTGCGGTCCGCCGGACGGCTAGCCGCATTGCGGGTAACCGCATAGTGTGTATGATCGCTAAAAGGGAACTTATTTCATTATCTTCTTGCAAACCTTTTCATAAATTCTGTTATCCCTTTTCCATTGTAGTACTAGCATAGGATGTAATTTGATTAGATTTGTTATTAAGGTGCGTACAGACTGTATAACATAACTTGTTATACAAATTGCGATATAACACGTTTCAGATAATGTGGACACTGAATGTTATAAAATACTAGCTGACCCACCAGACGTCGTTCTGTCTTAACTATGAATATTGAATTCTGTCAATTCTATGTCGAACGTCATAAGGTTACATTAAAAAGTTTAGGTTGGATTAGAAATAATTGTAGGTATATGGTGGTTCAGTATTCTTATTTTTTCTAATTTTCCTCGCAATTTTCTAAACTTTTTCTTTCTTATGAACCTTCTCCTGACAATAACAAACACAAAAACTTTTAAAAAAAAAGAGAACCGCCTTCAAAAATCCGATTCACTGAAAAGTATTAAATAATTTTAAATGTACTGCTTATCAAATAACCAAAATATTAGGATAATAAGTATAATTATACTTCAAGCACAATTATTGTTATGTTTGGAGTCGGTGTCAGCCGCTAATAGCAAATTTTAGTACTATATTATAAGGACAGAAAAAATTAAAATGGGTTTAGTCAAGTCGAGATAATCGCGTTTAAACATACACACTTACATACAGGTCAATCTGAGAACCTCCTTTTTTTCATGTCGGTTAATTATAAAATACCAAAACCTTCTCCTTGGTCTAACAAACACTTTTCTGAAAACCGTATCAAAATCGGTTCAGTCAAACGCGAGATAATCGCGTCCAAATATACATACATACAAGTCAATCTGAGAACCTCCTTTTTTTCAAGTCGGTTAAATAAAACATACTAAAACCTTCTCCTTGAACTAACAAATTATTTTCTGAAAACCGCATCAAAATCGGTTCAGCCAAACGCGAGATAATCGCGGACAAACATACATACATACATACAAACATACAAACATACAAACATACATACATACAGGTCAAACTGAGAACCTCCTTTTTTTTGAAGTCGGTTAAAAAAAAAGAATTAGTGAAATCGGTCTAGCCGTTCACGCGTGATGCCGTGACCAATTGAAATAGGGATTCATTTATATATAAGATTTTATTTTTTTGTACAATATTGTTTTATGTTGCAATGTTGAATAACAAGTTTACATAATATGGACGTGTTATATAACACAAGTTATATTATATGTTACATAGTCTGTACGCACCTTAAGATTTCTGTGTTGGGTAGCAGATTATTTGAAGATAAAGTAATGAAGAACTAATCGATGAGATGATTCATATTATCAATTAGAAATAATAGTGTCCGTAAGCACTAGCTTTCTGCCCGTGGCTTCGCTCGCATTTATTTTCTACTAAAGACAGCCAACTTTGTTATTTCCTATGACAAAAATGTATTTTTTTACAATTGAAAGAATTTTTAATTTAAATGACAAGCTTTGGAGTTCTCCTTTTACGTTAAAATTGTCTGTGACTTTTCGAACTTTTTTAATATTACAATAATCTCCCAATTTTCTTAAAACAATTGTAAATCTACTTATGCCCTCAATTATTCAGTCTAAAAAAGCGTTTTCTTGCTAGTCTACGTTATTTATATTATCTTCTGTGGTGTTTAAAATTTACAAACTTAAACAGCGTTAAGTTTATTTCGGTTAAATTCTAATTGGGGCAAGGGTATCGAGATTAGCGCAACTGATCGCGTTCATATGTCCTCGTGAAATCCGCCCTAAAACGCCAGTCAAATATAACGATGACTAATATGATTCCCTAATTCCATAATCCTATTATTACTGAACATAGGATTAGAATGGATTACGTTGGCAGAAGTTGTTTTATTTCAAGCTACGGTTAGATTTTATTTGTAAACAAATAAAGGTAAAAAATATCGTATGTCGTCGTTTTTACTTTTAATTTAAATTCGTGGGAATATTTAAGATATAAATTAATATTCTTTAGAACTGTATCCGTTTTCTCTTGGAGTCGCGGCAGGTATACCTTCGATGGTAGTTGTTTCCAAATCACTTTTGACAAGCTTTAAAATGCTTTAATCGCTATTGCTCCATTTGGAACCCCAACGAAATAAGTCGAAGGGAGGGAGAATACTAGCACGATCACACCAATTTCCCTTCATGTCTACGTGTTTTCTCGTTTCAAAATAAGCATTGTCATCTTTCTTTGACGACCTCCGTGGTCGAGTGGCGTACGCACCGGTTTCAAGGTGTCGCTAGCTCTGAGGTCCCGGGTTCGATCCCCGGACGGGTCAATGTAGAAAATCACATTTCTACATTGCCTCGGGTCTGCGTGTTTGTGGTACCTTCGTTGTATCTGAATTCACTCACTTCAATAACACAAGTGCTTTAGCAACTTACTTTGGGTTCAGAACAATGTATGTGATGTTGTCCGCATTTATTTATTTATTTATTCTTTGTTGTCGTTATGCTCGACGTCTAAGCGAAAAGAACTCAAAATTGATGTATGTTCGTGCATTCCCCCTGCACCGGAATCGCGGCGCGAGGGCATGGCGGGATGGAAATAAGATTTTACTGATTTCGATTTACATAGTTCCGTTCAAATTTTCCCACCGAACCAGCAAATTTGAAAGACTGATGGCATCATCGTGAATTAAGACTGTTTCGACCCATTTCCGACATCCATATATTTACCTCTTCCAGGACTGATGTTTCTGATGTGTGCGAACAAAGTAACAATTCTAAACCATAAAAAGAAACATTGTTTATCAACGCACGTTCTTTTATCTTATTAACAATAAATTGTCTTTAGCCATATAAAATTTAACGATTGTTTTGATGGCGATAAATTCATTTTTATCGTCAGCACACCGGTTACCTCGTCCACTCTGATTGTGTACTTGATCAGTGGTCACGTTTACGTTTCTCATTGAACGTTTACATTCGTATATATTTATTTACAACGTGGTGACATTGTGATATTATTATGGTCTCGCAAAGCAATACTAGAATATCTTGGAACTAGAAATAACTTTGAAATGCTTATTCATATGTACCGAAGGAAACTGAAGTTTGTTGAAGGTATCTATCTTATTTTTTAGTGTTGCTAAAATGAAAGTTACGTTTAAACAGGTTTCATTTAAACGTGCATTAAAAACCTGAAATGTGTAGAAGAAGATCCACTATTAATTATACCTTGTATTTACCTCGGCTATGAAAATTCGTGTTGCCGTAATTTTATTTAACCCATGTAGGTACTTTAGAGCATTTCAGTTTCATGTTTGTGAAACGCCAGGGGCACAGAGATTTAATTATCGACGGGTTCCGGGCTAATTGTATTAAGCGACACGCTGAGCGATATAGACTTTTATACATAATAATATTTGGAATCAGCGAATTTTTCTGCGTCATTTGAGCTGGGTTTGGTGACGATCGGAGCACTTTTTTGTCGCTTAATACAACCGCATTTTTGGGCCCATTTTGGACTGCAATGTATGAAGCGACACAAAATATTGACAAATTTAGGAACTGTGTACTTAAGCTGACTACCAAATACCAGGCAGTCGTTTAAACTTTTTTTCCTGGAGCAACGATTTACAGGCAACGTACGTTAAAGCATTTAGCCTGACTTTATAAATATATAAAAAGTATATACCTATAATAAATAGAAATATCGCTTCATACAATTAGCCTCTTTGTTAAATTCTTATCCAGTGTCGCTTAATACAATTAGCTTTACCTTGTAAATATACAAGAATGTCGTTTAATACATTTATCCTCTTTGTCACATTCATACCCAGTGTCGATTCATACATTTAGCTCAGTAGTGCTATTCTGTAACATTATTTTCGTGTCTCGACAACGGAATTCGCGGTGAGATGTCAAATACGTATTCTCGAATTTGAATTCTAAATCAAGGCCAATTGGGTTCACTTTTGAATTGAATAAAACACACATTATAAATTGTTTAAATATAAGTTTTTTATTTAAAATGACAATAACCTAGGAACAGCAGTAACTTCTTAGCTTACCAAGGTAACAACTAAAGTTTTTATCACAATTATATAGGAATCAGAAGTTAAACAGTATTTTTATTACGTAGCCTACAGTCTTATTACCTGAAATAATTATTCTCATTTTTCTTCATTCCTAAACTTTAACATTTAAGTATATAAAAACTTCTTTTTTGAGATTATTTGCCAAATTTTCACAGGGTGTTCTACCCATGAATATGAACAACTTTCAGTATGGGACCAACGCTGAAATCACGAAAAAAAATCAGCTGTTTCATACAAAAGTTCAGTTTTTTTCGTGATTTCAGAGTCGGTCCCATAGTGAAAGTTGTTCATATTCATGGGTAGAACACCCAGTGAAAATTTGGCCGGTCATTGAAAAATAGCCCCGTAGATATAATAAATAGGTAAGAAAACTTCTAAACTTTTTTTTAACGAGATATGTTTTTGATTTTGATTACCTACTGAGAAAGTTAGAAAAAAATATAGAAGATAATAAGTAAAAAAATTAAAACTAAAGAAACGCTCGTAAATATTTTTTTTTTTATGTGTTCCGTTTTTTCCTTTTGAGGTACGGAACCCTAAAAAGCTTTTCAACGTAAAAAAATAAAATTGCAGTAGGCACTGTACAATATTTGCTCACTTCTAAAGCGCCCTATAAAAATGTAGGTCAAACTTGTTGGCCCAGAGCTAACGTTAAAAGCACACAAAAAACTTTTTTTACAAACCCATGGTTCAGATAGATAATCCTATAGTAGATGATGCTTTAGGTAGATCACCAATAATTGGGGTTTTATCTAAATTATTAGATTTATTGCCCGCGTTAGTGCCATTGTAAAAAAATATATTAAAAAATAAAAGTTATATAGAAGGTCGTTATAATATTAGCTATTTGCAAGTGAAAGTCCCGCCAAACTCGGTCCAGCCGTTTCAGAGATTAGCATCAAGCACAAAAAGATAGAAAAATCTTAAAAAAAGCGTTACAAATAAATAAATGGTAAACCATTTACTTTCATATGCATTTGAGTAAATATCTATTATTTGTAATCATCAACATAAGCTACAAATGGGATCTTTTATTAAAAAATAGTTTGGGTATCCAAACTCAAACAGGGTGGAATTAATAAGTGTCAAACGTGCTGATAATAATTCTCGTCTGTCATTTGTCGTGGTTTGATATAGTACATTAAAGGTGTACGTTACATGGAAGTCTCGTGTTCATATTTATATTGTTTATTTGCTCACCACAAGGTCTTATTTAATGTTCAGCAGTTGTTGTTTCCCTCGGTCTTATCAGGTAGATAAGAAACAAGATTGAGTAAAATATAGGTAGATATTTCAATCACTAGACTGTTAAAGTTAATCTAGATGCAGTACATAGGTATATATATGTACTTTCTAACCAAAAGATGAACGAAGATGGATTTGAAGGCGTTTTAACTCTCACACTAAAGAAGAAGCTCATAGACTTGCCTACGGATTTCAGACCAGGTCTTTCACCATTCTGTAAAAGTCCAAACTCAGGTTACTAGCGAGCGATAGCGCGCATGTTATCCGATTATCCGACCGAATGGAACAGCGCTGCGTACCAAAACAAGACTCGCCTATGTTGGTTTCAAACTTTGAAAGCAACCCGCGCCCGCTCAAAACGGAATTTAGCCGGATACATTTGTCGTTTATTTGAAGACGGCTGGGCAAAATAGACAACGAGTGGAGTTAAACAAAAGTTAAGAGACATCGCCGACCCAGAAGCAGATACATAACAGTAACCCAGACCCGTAACGCTATGAAGAAGGAAATTCTGGATCATAGCTGAAAGTAAATAATAATCAAATAAAGATCAACGAACGAGTGACTCTTCCCTATAATGACTAGTATAGTACGCTCATATTTAGTTTTCTAAACATAGAGCGTCGAGGATTGTTGACTAAAATGAGTCAACCCATTAATATGTCTTTATTAATAAAATGATTGATATTTAATAACGATTTCTAACATACCTTAAAACTATTTTAATAATTAGGACTGATGATTTTTTAACTAGTTCTCTCAGATTTGTATAAAATTAATGAGAAGTCAATTTCTGCATATAAGTTTAAATTATGATAAATAATTTAAACCTAAATTCTTTATTTTTGTTTCTATTTTTTTAATTAATTAATCAAATCATTTGCTTGATAAATACGATCTCAGAAGTATTTTTAAACAGTAGTCCGAAATTATTTGATCAATCAATAAATCAAAGAAGTACGTCATCGGCGAGTTGAAAGTGGCAAGTGATGCATTATAGTCGCACCTCCTCGGCCCAGCAGCAAGCGTGGGTCGGCAGGAGGCAGCCGGCCAAGCGATGTGGCCGCGAGTCGGAGCGGTCGGGTGCGGCAAGTGGTGTCAAGTTCGTCGCGTCTCCCGGCGGCGGCGTGCGGCGTGGCCGGCGCGGCAGGCGCGCGAGTATAATTAGCAGTGAGCCGTGGGAGGCGCGGCGGGCCGCACCGAGAGGCGGCGGGCAATGCGCCGCCCGGGCCCCGCGCATGCTGCGCTTACATTACTTCTCGGACAACCCCGCGCTCGCTGTCGAAGACGACGAAGAGTCGGTCTACTCCATCGACCTCATCAAGGAGTTCGAGGCCGTCGGCCGTGCTTGGAAGTCATTCCTAGCTGACTGGCTCCTCAAAGGTGCCGGCTTGTTTATGTCACCCACGCTGCTCGAACGGTTCTGCGCTACACTACCTGTTGATGTTTGCGTTTTGTTTTCGTTTTGCCCGTCAGGGTGCTGTGACGACGTGATGATTAGTTCGTTATTCACCGGTGTCTTCAGAAAGTGCGTTGACATCGGGAAATATGTACATATGTGTTCTATGAAAACCAATAGGGATTTTTAATAGCTACTAGAGCTCTGGTAGACGTTTTAGCCGGCAGGTAAAGTTACCATTTGTCATAATCACAGCTGTATATTGGAATGTACAGTATGAAGCGTCCCAATGTGTTTACACCGGTTTTGTTCATTACTTCATTATTTTCCTTGAATGAACTCCTTGTTTTGAGATACGTTAAACTACTCGGAGTTTAATAAAACTGGTTTTTAATATGGTCCAATCAACGTAATATCAGATTATGATAATTGCAAATAACTTATTGAAACTAAACCGATAGCTGTATTTTGGATAGCCAAAGTTTTATTTCAGACGTTTTAGCAATCTATTACTAGAATATTATAAAACTTTATTTATATACAAATTTTCTACTCGAGGTTTCTAATGACGTCACAACGCAACGCGTGCGCAACGCACCATCATTGAACGTAAATAAACAAATAGGTTCGCATCGAACGTTGAATCATTATTCTGTTAGCAACGGTTTTTTTCCAGAATTTTAAACTTCTGATTATTTCTAATAGTGTTTTATTGATTGATAGAGTAATTAAGGCTTATTATTACTGCAAATATAGTCCCGTTTGATTTATAATTCATGTTAGACAAGCGGTTTGTGGTGTTTTTACATTTTGATGGAAACATCCATCATCTTGATACCAGATCGGTAGCCGGTATATTCTAATAGAATACCGGTGTATTCTAACCTAGGGTAATCCTATATCAATTCGCATTTCATATATCATTACAGTGCATTCATCATTATTTTAAATTTAGTGATTCATACGGTTCTGCATAGTTTTGAACGTTCCGAGTTTTATCCCAACCTTATAACTATATTGAATGCACGAAACAATCAAATAATCAGCCTCAACTGTCTCAAGATTCACACGTGGGACTGAATCATACAAAAGGCTTATTTAAAAATGTGATGCCCTTCAAGTCATTGTTATGAATTTAATTTAACCCCCGAATACGGAAATTAAATGTCTCTCTGTCCCTACTTTGCACCTTAATGTGACAGGGACAGCATGATATTGAACGGTTATATAAAACTGTTTGACGTTTTAGTATTTGGTCACAAGTTTGGTATCTTTGTCCACGCTGGTATTTGTAATATTCTCTACACGTAGTGGATTAGATAGTGAATAGATATAGTAAAGCCAAACGCAGATTAATAAAGTATTATGTTAATTAAATAAAAAAAATATATTTATAGAATACTAGCGGACCCGGCGAACTTCGTACCGCCTAACAGTAAATTTTTCTATCCGTAAGAACTATCCTCGTACTTCAAGGAATATCATAAAAAAAGAAGTAGCGAAATCAGTTTAGCTGTCGAGATTGGCGCTTAGCAACACATTCAGCGATTCATTTTTATATTATAGAAGATAAAACTATGCACAGAGCATAAAACTTAAATGGGAACTGTGTGTGCAGATTTACGTAGTTAGTTGCAGTTTATGAGCTACAAGCGTTAATTAAAAAAGTCTCACTATTCTCCCCGGTCTACCCTAGATAATATTTATGATGCCATAAAATTAAACAAAAGTATTTGAATGACATTTAACTTGAGAATGGACTTCATATTATAATACCACATATTCTCTTGGATCAGTATTTAACGTTTTTGTTAGGGTAAGTTAGTTAGTTATTTACGAACTTTGCTTCAAACCAACGCATACATAACCTCTATTGCTATGGAGCGTGAAACAGAATTGTGATGACTGTTCAAGGATTTAGGCTTGACAACAAGCAATTCGAAACGGCGAGTGTTACCTGATTGGTAAAAAGCGAAAGATTTCATACTACACAATTTTTCATGCCCTTGTAATTCTTTTTGATGACATGTTATATTTAAAAGAACTTGAACTCTCCAATATTTACTGTTTTTCTATCGCCGTTTTGAGAGGTGTAATGCATATAATTTCAACAATTGAGAAAACCTCATTACAGAGTGGCTTAGTCCATTATATTTTTATAAAGTATGTAAAATATCTTTTAAATTAGTTCAATATATAGAGGAAATAGGCGAAAGCCAAACCTTAAATTATAACTATTTTTACGGTCGGATCTGCAGTTGTTCTTGTTACACTTGAATAGACAGGCCGGAAGCCATGCGATAGCGATAGTTTCATCTAATACTAACAAAAGCCTCTCCGACCACCTTTACTCTTAAGTTCCATACAAATTTTGACATATTTGGGATAAGTAATCCTACAATTATAAAGCAATTTATCAAGCTGGTTATCGGCAAGTCACGACTTATTTGATTGCATCGATCGTTACTACTAATGATTGATGAGTCCATGCTCATCATTCAGCCGAAAGACGTCCACTGCTGGACATAGGCCTCCCCCAAGAAGGGGGGGGTTTGCCATAATCGCCACGCTTGGCAGGCGGGTTGGCGATCGCAGTAATGTTGTTAAAGTACTCAGAGAACGCTGCTGCCCATTCTTTAGTCATGAGTCCATGCTTAACATAGTTTAACAGCTGATTGATAGCAAACTAGTCTCATAATTGAGTTTTATAAACAACAAACAAGTTTAATCTGTTGGAGTTCCGATATTAATTTCCAACTTGCTAGTGTTCTGTTAAAGTAATTACATAAATGCACTCGTATTCTCTGATAGTTAACTTCTCTGCATTTGCTTTGCCCCACGGTGGAGGTTGGCTGTATCGTATTTTTCTTTCAACTGCATTTCAAATCAATTTTTTGTTTAATTCACTACTATTAATTATTGGGGGCTTTTTGGTTAGAAACTGCATTTGCCTCTCATTACTGCCCATAAACTACCTATACTTCTTCTCGCATCTTTCAACCTTTTTCGTTCTTATAATTAAGAATGAAACAAAATTATATTTGTAGTGATATTATAATATCTAAAAAAGACGCAAAATTGAAAATCAAGATTTGAAATAAATTAACCCAAACAAAAAAATGCATAGATATCTGCTGGCCCAAATAATATTTAAGTATGACGTTTTAGTATTGGTAGAAAATCTCCCAAAACGATACGACGGCCAAAGCGGATCGAACTCGACTCGTTATCGCCTCTCCCTAAATTCTCATAAATAAGGGTGAAAGGAGGAAAGGGAGGCATTTGCTCTGCAGTCGTAGTCGACACTAACGCAAGTCTCGATAATTGGGTTAAAGATAGACTTGCTTTCAATATAATATAGGTAGATAGATAAATTACATTGATGTCAAGGAAATATTATGTAAGTAATATGTAAGTTAAAATCGTTTTAAGAAATAAAGTGATAATTTTGGTAAAAATAAACAAAACATCCATCCATATTGCAAATTCAAATTAAGTAAGTAAGGTTTTTATGGGTTTCAACTATATGATAGTGATAGTACCACGCTGTGATACGGTCGTTGCGGAAATGGGGGGCGTTCCCGGGGATATACCACCCTCGCACGTAAACTAGTTAACGCACGTTTTACGAGCCTACCGAGTTTTGTTAGAGTTTCTATACACAACCATTTCTAAAGCCGAAAACATATCTAGGAAACCTCTTATTTTATTATAAACAAATTACACTGGATAAACTTTGATTACAAACCCTAAACATATAATCTAAGATTATCGCGGCGAGTTTCCCCATATAAAATTGCGGCACGAATTGGATACATACACCAAAAACTGGCTCGAAAAACCAATAAAGGGGAGCACAAGGGAAGAATGCCTTTACCCCACAGTAGAACAACAATGACCAAATAAAATCACACATACAAAAACACATTTTTAAGTAAACATCAAGTTGTTAACCTTCAGTTTTAATCGAATTCCTTTCACAAACAACCAAAATAATTTACGTAAAAACTAAATAAAGTCCATACACTTTTATCACAGTGTTAAATTATACAATGTCGTAGCTGAGAGTAACGAGCACATTATGTATGTTAGCGTAGGTACGGAGCTATAAATAGGCTTCAAAAATGAGTCATTACTTATTGTATCCGCGTTAGCGCACAATATGTATGTGTCGATGTAAATACTAATATATCAATGATGGTTATTTCAGAGGAAGATGAGTCCCAGATATTCGTCAAGTTCTTCAAGTTTCACAAGTGCTACGACCTGATACCGACTTCTGCGAAGCTGGTGGTCTTCGATACTCAGCTGCTGGTCAAGAAGGCGTTCTTCGCTCTCGTCTATAACGGTCAGTGAAAACATGTTTGCGTACCTCCCATTCACCGACACTAGAGGCATTTATCATGATGAGTGCAAATGACAGGTTAGTTTACAAAAACTAAACGTTTTTACATACAAATAGCTGTTTGAAATAAAAATGTATTTTGCTCATCGTAATAATGCCGCTTTTAGATGTTTGTCTTATCGTTCTGTTCAATGTCATGTTTTATGTGAGTATAACCATAGATTAAGCCAATAACAGATTGAAATTAGTTTTTGTAATAACTTGATTTTTACCTTGACCTAGACCGAGTATGCTACTAAACAATGTTGTTGTTGTATACAATACTATTAATAATAGCGAATGTTTTTTATAAAGCGTTGCGAATTGTTTCTATTCTGATTGTACGATGCGATTAAAAAGCGTTTATGATGCGAAGCGAGGTTATTAAGAAAATAAAAATTGATTAAATAACATTTCTGATTTATTTATACAGCTATGGTGTTCGCATTGTACGGCGGAACCCCATAAGAAACAATACGGCCGTGTTGCAATGGAAACCAAGGTGTATATCGTTCCAGGCTATCTTATGGAATTTGGCATTGAAATCGTAAAGCTAAACCATACTATTGACACTATTTATTCGATTTCTATGTTCTATTAGATAAAAATTGTTACAATTACAAAGATAAATAAATTAATCCTGGATTTACAAGTTGATTACGCCAAATACCTGTATCGTGAGTAATTAACTTTTAGTGCGGTTATTAGAAGATAAGAATGTACGATAACAAGTTTAATGACCTCTGCTTCATTGCCTCTCATACCGAAAAGAATCTGATGTTTGCAGTCTCCACCGCGTGGTTGTATTGTTTCTTAAGGAGGTTACCTTTCCCGTCATATTTGACAATAACCGCGCAGAATCAGTTATATTTAGAAATTCTGGAGAAATACTGCAGTAGCGGGCTTTTGTTATTATTACACACATGACAAGAAAAAAGTAGAATAAAAATACTAATCAGTTAGTCTCTGTTTTAATAATTAACGTCATGAGATAAAGTAATCTGTCTTAAATCTTGGTTTTCTTTGGATAATTCCTGTGAGTTCATTTTGATGATTAGTTGGTGTAGACACTGGTACTTGTGTGCAAAGAAGCACATGGTAAGACGATCAGTGTTGCCAGGCTAATCCAAATGTTGCAAGTTAAAAAAATACACCATGTTTATTAAATAATCTTAAATTCTTGTACATTTAATATTTTAAATCTACAGAACCGTGATCTGCAGAAAGGTCTTTATTTAAATGTTTGTTGTTGCCAATATTTTGTTTTCGTCGGGTTAAAACCATGTCCTACCACAACAATAGTGGTGCCAAATGCGGCATAAAATGAACACTAACTTTTATATTTCGTTAGTTGTAAAGTTTAATGTTACCATAAATACGGTGGTCGTTAAATTAAATAGGGCAACATTAACGTGTAGTGTTATTAATGATGGCCCACTTAGATCGCATTACTTTATCTGCAATGCGCGTGCGCATCCAATTGGCATGTGGTTGTAATGTTTCTAATACCGGTTTTGAACCCAGCTTTGTCCGATACAAAAAACAAACGTTTATTGTTGAGTTTGTACTAAGGAACTTTTGCTTGCATCAGGTGGAGATTGTAAATTAGTAGGTAAAAAATATATAATACAGTAAATAATTATAAAAAAGCGTCGCATTCAAATTATTTAGTATACATTCTACAGCTGGCTTATAACAACGTTAGTCCATATAAATATTATCCAACCTGCCCTTACTCTTCATTTAATTTTAATTCCAATACAATGCCGAAGCAAAATTGAAGGGAACCCTATAGAAAAAAAATGCTGTCTTTGGAAGAAATTGTTTTAGGACAGTATTTTTTGTACTTTTGGGCTTGATAAATAAATAAACAATTTGGCATTAACATTGTATAGGTATTGAAATTCGTTCAAGAGTAACCCCTGATCCGCCAACATTGGTGCCATTGGTCACAATCATTACCAATAACAAGTTTTTATCCAAGGGTAACCCCTGACCCGCCAACATTGGTCATTGGCCAACATTACCAACATCATATTTGCCAACAGGCGTCCGCGCCGCGCCCCTATGGGACTCGCAGCGGCAGAAGGTGGTGGGCATGCTGACCATCACTGACTTCATCAAGATCCTGCAGATGTACTATACGAGCCCCAACGTCGCTATGGATGAGCTTGAGGAGCACAGGCTTGAGACTTGGCGTCGTAAGTTGACTTTTATGTTATTTTAACATTCACATATCGATAAAGAGTATACTTATTAAATACTCTTAAATGATCAATAAATTATGCTTAAGTGATATTTTTGTGGATCCCACAATTTTTGAATGACACAATAAGCGTTTTGAATGAATTCTTTTTGTTCACAAGAAACTTGGTAATACAGATAGTCAGACATAAAGTGATCAAATATCAACTTAGGATGTTAAAGCAATTGGTGTGTGGTATGTAGAAAGACTAAAGAGAATAATGATAATAACTGCACTGACACGGGCAGATAGTACACAAAAAAATCAACAATGGGTACTTAAATTTATGTATAATTTTATTCAAAAATCTCTTGGTAACAATGGCTTAATTGCTTAATAAACGAGAATGTTCTTTGTGTTTAATTTTCTCATTTACTACATCAGCCAATGTCATCAATTGCAGTTTAAAGTCCAAGGCTATTCAAGGTTTCATGTGGCTTACATATTAGTACTCTATTGGACCTAGTATAGCCTAGCTCTATGTTGAGATTCCTGTTCCATTTATTTTTTAAGATTTTTGACAGTTCAACATGTTGCTTTCGGTAGGGGTAGGGGGAAAGGGTCCCTTGTCCCTTAGATCCTCACTGACTTGGCACCATGACAACATGTATATTATATGACGGTTTTTTTTTTAATTTTCATACCCCGATTCCATTTGAACTTTTGCAACGAAGACTTAGGAGAGTAGATTTTTACCACTCTCTTGTGACCATGATTCCGTCGCTTAATCTAGCAGCATAAAATGTTACTTTTTTACTAAAGTTTTCTAACCACCATGATTCCAGAAGTCCTGAAAGGCTCAGTGATGCCTCTAGTGTCTATCGGGCCGGACTGCTCGCTGTTCGAGGCGATCCGGATGCTGATCACCAACCGCATCCATAGGCTGCCGGTCATCGACCCCGAGACCGGCAACGTCCTCTACATCCTCACGCACAAGCGGATTCTACGGTTCCTGTTCTTATACGTAAGTAAAACCAAGTTTATACTTGGTACAGTGCGGCCGACATAACTTGGCGCCTCTAAAAAGAGCTACAACAAATCACCATCCCTGTCTCACACACCGCGCATGTATACTGCATCTCGCTAAAAGTATCTTTTATCTTAATCTCAATACGCGCCACCTTGCGTCGGCCGCACTGTATATAATAGAAGTAGTGCACTAAAGAGTGGTTCTTCTTCTTTTCGTTTTGATGGTAGATATAAAGTAAAGTACGTGGGCCCAGTATGTTGCGATTAATGACATCATCATTAGCGTGCTTTAAGTCGCCTGCACGATGGATGATGTAATGAAAGCTACTGACAATGCAGTTCTCATAGCAGAATTGTGGGCCGACACTATGTAGATCGATAATCATCGACTAGCTAAGAAAATAAGTCTACGTTATCGTCTGTTTGTCAGAAGGCTGTATCTCATTCACTAGATAATTGGTAGAAAGTTGACATTTTCACAAAGTGTGTTTATTGCTACTAGAACAAGAAATGATAAGAAAAATGATCCTTTCTTGAACTATGGTTCAGTGCGTAATTCGGTATTCGATAAACTACTTAAGTAACCATCTAAGGTATGTTTCCAAGTCCACCATATTTTATAGTAATGCTTTAAAATGACAATGATTTACGTATGTTATCAAGAATGAAGAAAACGAGTCTCTTAATTAATGTCTCTTATTATTCAACGTTATTACATTCATTAGAAAGATCAGAGTCCAATCATTTATAGTCATGAAAATATTTGTTTGCATGATTATGCTCAATAAGTACACTCGGATACAAATCATTATAAAGGGTAAAATACCTCACTAACATATACAATACAATAACAAAATATCTATGATTACGGTTCTGAAAAAGCGTTAAAACCATTTCATCTTCGAAACATTACCAAAATCTAAATCTATAAAAAACTTATTCTTCAGATAAATGAGTTGCCGAAACCGTCATACCTTCAATGCAAGCTGCGCGACCTGCGCATAGGCACTCTGAACGACATAGAGACGGCCACGGAGGACACGTCGATCATCGATGCCTTGCGCAAGTTCGTCAATCGACGGGTTTCGGCGCTCCCGCTCGTCGACGCCGATGGCCGACTCAAAGACATTTACGCCAAGTTTGATGTCATCGTAAGTATTTAAATGTATAATTTGAAAATAAGCTAAATTCAGAAAAAATATACTATGAAATGAATATTAAGTAGACGAATGATTTCTTAAATTCGTCTCATGGATAACAAAAGGGGAATGACGAGTCTAGGCCCAGAATTGCACAAGAGATTCGTTTTACAAAAAAAATATGTTGGTATTTTTCAAATGTCTGCCACGTATTCATTAGTCTGTGCATGTCGGTAACATTTTTTCATAAATATTAAACATTATAACGACTAAACTAACGGAACTTGAACATAACATGAGTTTCAAATGTTGCCTTTACAAAAAAAATGTTGGCAGGTAACTAATCAGAATAATTATTTTTCGTTTATTGGATTCTCCTCCTTCCTTTGTGATCCTTTGTAAATCATTACAAACCGTTCATTTTCTTCCCAGCAAACATACATTATACCTATCTAATTCCTTAAAATATCTTTTAATAAAAATTATTATACCAATTATTAATAAAAAAATATATCTATAAATCGACGTTTTCAAAAAATATATCTATCTATATAAACTTTTTATGGCAACTTCCTATTGCTATGTCAAAGTTATACTTGTCACTGTCAGTTGCCGAAATACGTAAATGTCAAAATCATTGCTTCTAGCAACTCCATTGCGGTTACTTGCTTATGTTTGTTACGGTTTAAATTGACTACTTTTCGCTATAAATACTGACTCTGACGATTCTCCTATACCTGACGACCACGGCCTGATTATGGATTCAGTTCCCGCTACTCATGACGACACTAGCGACATAAACTGTAGTATGTATATAAGACGGAATATAAGAATCTTAAATAACTTTGAAATGCCAAGTTCTTTGTAAATCATTTCTATTACTAATTAATTGTTAGAATTGCTCCCTATTATTATTATTATTTTATATTTGTGTGCACAGAGGGCCTAAATTACTATGGCGACTTGGCATTCCCCTTTGTGTATTAAATCATTGAAATAAATCTATTTTTGAAAGGAGTCATGGTCACGGGCAGACTCAAGTGTAACCGTGACCAGTGACAGATCTTTATGGTATTAGAAACAAGACAAATAATTTTTGAGGCTGAATTTTAAAATAAAAACGCCATCTGTCCAGATCAATGTGTGTAGATCCAAGCGTTTAGTTGCCAAATCATGCCGCGATAGCCCTGATATGTGTTCAAGGTGTTTACTAGTGTCCACATTAAGTCGAGACATTAAATCTATATATATAAAAATGAATCGCTAAATGTGTTGGTAACCGCATAACTCAATAACGCCTGGACCAATTTGGCCAATTCTTTTTTTGTTGTGTTTGTTATTGTCAGGAGAAGGTTCTTATTAAAGAAAAAGTTTGCAAAATTGCGCTGAAAATTAGGAAATTGAAGAATACTCAACCACCAAATTAAGTAATCCTGACTTTTGTTACGATAGTGATTTGTTGGATTCATCTCCACCCCTAATAATACAAAGGCACCGGGAACGGGACCTAGGTATTCACGCGGGTGAAACCGCGGGGCACAGCTAGTTGATTATACAATTGTATCAATTTTATCTCATCTAATCCACTATTGAACATTTTCCTGTTACTTAGAACTTGGCAGCTGAGAAGACATACAACGACCTGGACGTGACTCTGAAGACGGCCAACGAGCACCGCAACGAGTGGTTCGAGGGCGTCCAGAAGTGCAACCTCGATGAAACACTCTTTGATGTCATGGAGAGGATAGTCAGAGCTGAGGTTGGTGTAAACCAATATCATATCATTATGGTACCTTCCAAGAAACCTATTTATGAAGTCAAAATTGTCCTATCGCAAGCCAAAAGTTTCCTTTTCACACTGTTCTGTGTGTTATGATAGTTTTGCCTTTTTGGAAAGAGTCGAATTCATAATGTGGAAACATAAATAGTAATTGTGTCTCATTGACTATGTTACAATGATTGCGATAGTGATTGCTTTTCATTTGTTTTGTTGTCAATATGTAAATACAGTTTCATTAGACAAATGCCTTCAAGAGGAAAAGCCTGCTGGTTTATTAATGTACTGCTTTACTAAACTAACATTATCACATCCAGGTACATCGTCTAGTAGTAGTCGACGAGAACGACAAAGTGATCGGAATTATATCTCTATCCGACTTACTGATGTACCTCGTGCTGCGGCCGACGGGCGAGTGCGGCGCGGGTGGGACGAGCCTGCGCAACGAGCACGCCTCCATCGAGGAGAAGGACGAGAACCCGAGCCCCGAGGCCGAGGCCAAGGCCGAAGCCGAAGCCAAGGCCGAGGCCGAACAAGGCCTGCAGGACGAGGCCGCCGCTCTCACCCCCGCCGAACACGAACAGACTCAAGAATAATTTACTCGTATCGTAATGTATCGATTAAACTGAAACTTGCTCGCTTATGGCTCACGGCTCGCGGATGGTCGATTTCTCCGCCGGCAAGACATTACCGCGACGTTAAATTTTAATGGGTTGTTGCGCACAACTTGCGCACGGCACCCATACTCACTCTTGGTGGCCGTGCAATAACTGACAAGCATGGTCATTTCTAACCGCCGAATAAATTGTCGGTAGTGTAGTCTGCTCAAAGCCTAACTCGTGTGCAGTACACAATCATATTTTTGGTACACACAAAACCTGAAAAAAGTTTTCTCAGGCACGGGATGGATTACAATAACAAAATTTTGTTGACCAGTTGTGATCAGCGTGGCAAGTTTGTTTCAAGTTAACATATTTATTTGTAGATATACGATACAGTAAAACAATTCTTCTCGGCTGGGATAACCCGTCGATAGTGAGTGCCAACAAGGGCAATGTGATTTCCTAATGAGTTTCTTAGTTATAGTAAGCTTGCGTATTGCGAGCGCGGTTTATTTAAGTCTGCATTTCCATTTATTGAACTGTGTAGCAGTAGCAACTAACCAGTGTTAATGGCGGTATAGTTGACTGAGTTTGAAATGCGACTTGAGGCGTTACGGTTGACATGACAAAGGACGATGATAATGCTGGTTGACAATCTTATATCGTTCATACAACAGTTAATTAAATATTTGTAGAATGAGCCCTCATTTGGTGTTGATAATCACAGTGCCGCAGTGAAAGGGTTAACGTAATAAAGTCTCATATTATTATTGTATCTTGTACTGCATGTAGTACGCACGTTATCAAAGTTCTTTCGTCATGTTAACATTCCGGAGCCCTATTTGTTCTTAGCAACCGTATGTGATCGATCACTTTCATTAGATGGTTGTGATTTTTTAAACTGTTTTCATTCATTCAAATGAATTTTGATATGTTTTTTTTTCAGTTCCACTTTTGATATGTCATTTACGTGTATATTCCATATTTGTTTGTATAATATTGTGTTTCACCGTATTGTATATTTTGTTCTCCGAAATGCCACTGCAGCGCTGCTTTGCACTACAGGGTGCGCGAGGTTTTAGGGTGGATAATTAATACATGTGCTCGCATGGCGTGCGTTACTCTGATGTTAGGGACATATCTAATAACCATACTAAGATAGGAATAAGTTTTGTAATATTATTTTGTGCATTCTCTCGGTACCTAGCCAACAGTAAGTACTGTCATCTTACGATATCTTTAATCTTTATCAAGGTACCAATTATTCAGTGTGTGATTGCATATCCGGGCGTAGATACATGGAATTTCTTGTAACCTCATCATATTAATCAAGTAGTTATTTAAATACATGTAACTTATATTATAATATCCGTGTTAAATTCGATGTTAAATGTTTATAATTAGCAGGTGTATTCAATGTCACTTCGTTATTTAAATGTACCTAAGGCTCGGCGCAAACAGGCTACCGACCACAGCCACCGGTGGCCAGCGACGGCGACTTAACACACTTTTTAATATATTTTGTATAGACGCGCCGCACACGTGTAGCCGGTGGCGGCCACGCGCTACAGCAATAAAATATATGAAAAAGTATGTTAAGTCGCCGTCGCTGGCCACCGGTGGCTGTGGTCGGTGGCCCGTTTGCGCCGAGCCTTATACATAGTTTGCAGAAATTCCCTTTCTTTCAAACAAATGTGTCCGCAAAACTAACGCCTTTTAGTTTAAATACTTTATTGTTTGATAGTAATTATTCGAAACTTGAATTGTCAAAAAACAACAAAAAAGTTTGTTGAAAAGCCTTTGGATATCTTTTTAGAATATTAGTAGTAAAACAATAATAAAATCATTCGAATAGGACTCTAAATTGGCTGTTTAAATCAATTACGTAGAAAAGTATTTTAATCACTATAATATATTTAAATATTTTTGGAGAGCTAAATTTTATGTGTAGAATAAGTGGTAATGTTTAAAACTATCGATTCGATTTATTACTAACAAACAAATTAATGTTTACCGATGCTTCCCGTAAGTATTATAAAATTGTGTTATTAATTTATGAGTAGAGTAACTTATGGTAGTGATTCTCTGTTATAAATGTATTAATATTCAGACAAAAGATCTTGTGAGAACATTATCTGAAGGTTAGGCTTCTAGATAAGTGTGGCGAACGATAATGTATATAATACGTAGTTCCAAATGAAATGAACATAACATTTCTTCTTACTTGTTCGATGTTTGAGAGAAGTAAGCGCACATGGTATGGCATTGTGAGGTTTAGAAATAAAATATGATTCTGTCGCTTTGTTCGTTTTATTTATGAAATTACCGTCGAACCTATTTAAGATCTTTGAAAAACCAGCTTAGTCGTTCAACACGCATGTAGGTAGGTATGTAAATATTAAAAACTAGCTGTGCCCCGCGGTTTCACCCGCGTGAATACCTAGGTCCCGTTCCCGGTGCCTTTGTATTATTAGGGGTGGAGATGAATCCAACAAATCACTATCGTAACAAAAGTCAGGATTACTTAATTAGGTGGTTGAGTATTCTTCAATTTCCTAATTTTCAGCGCAATCTTGCAAACTTTTTTAATTAATGTTAAATTTGTTAATAAGAACCTTCTCCTGACAATAACAAACACAACAAAAAAAGAATTGGCCAAATTGGTCCAGGCGTTATTGAGTTATGCGCTTACCAACACATTTAGCGATTCATTTTTATATATATAGATAGACAGTGTTTGTATGTCGAAAACATCTGGAAGTATCGATGGGATTAGGACCCAGGCTTTTCTATTAGCTTACATTAACTTCAACATCGGGAACAGTGCAAGGTTATTAATTGTTTTTTTTTTTTTAATGCGACATCCTGGCTTTCTGAAGATAGCTACGGCTGTGGTAGCAAAGAGAGAACATCTCAGGGTCTTGGTTTATGTATAGATTCATGCTTTGATTAAATACCTAGCGAGAGTATAAGTATTGGTCAAAAGAGTACCTGTGTATGCGTTTTGTGTATGATGCATGTTTTCTTCTGTAAGTAGTCCTTTATTATTTTTATCAGGCAGTAGAACAGGTCTATTTCGTGCAAGTATTGAACTTGCAACATTTTGATCAAGTAATAGTACCGGATAAATACAAATGTTGTCAAAGCCACCTAGTGCAATTGTAATCTCAAATTATAAAGTGATCTTAATTGTTTCTGATAGATGTTTAAGTAAGGATATAGCTTGGTGTGAGAAAAAGGAGCAATAAGGAACCAAATTAAACACTATATCTTTTGTAACATTTTATTACGATTGGTTAGAGTTACACTAAGTTTACATATCACAAAATGTTTGTTTTCCGGAGCGAAGCAGCGAGTCGGTTACATTCATTGGTCCAATATCTTTCCGTGCATAACTATATTAACTCTTAGGTAATCTTGACACATTATAGAGCAGTCTTTTCCTAGCGTGTTTACAATTTCAGTTGCTTCTTCTTTTCGAGTCGATGGTAATCTTGTTTATTTAAATTTAAATACGATGCGCCCAGTAGTTGGCCACACTAACTGCAGCGTCATTGGCGAGGTTTAAGTCCTCCAAAGTGCAGGTGTCCCGACACTTTGGGCACTCTAGCAGTTGCTATTATTTATGTTAAATGCTCGTATTCTACATGTAAATCTCTCACGTATCTTAACTCCTTTTCTTGCCACAAAATTTCCTACTTTTTCCTATTTAAGTCTCATAATTGGGTTATCCCAATACTAAATAGTCTTAAATACAGGTGTTGTCCCGTCTAAACCCCATACATAACTTATCGACTTCACTGATAGTACCTATCTACCGTTTATACAATGTTCTTAGTAGTGACATCATCGTTAACCGGCGCTGCTGCGGTCCGGATCGGCGACAGCAGAAACAGTGCAAATTATACTTAAGTATACCTAAATTATATCGCAAGTGTGCATTATTAACGACTACAGCTGGTTCTCAAGAAAAAACTCACTCAAAAGTTTTAAGAAAATAATTGTTGTAATTAAATCCAAAATAATGGCCAACTAAAGAAACAAATCACCCAAAGTCTTTAATTTAAAACTATTTTACCAGTAACTTTAAAACCTAATTCTAAAATATTTAAGGAAAATGAGCTCTAAGGAACCTTAAAAACCGCCATAGTCGTTAAAACAAAGAACTTATAATTAAATTATCACAGAACTTAAATAACTTACAAATACAGAGATCAATGTATAGGCAAAACAAATTGTAACAATAAACTTATGTCTAAAACAGGGATGAAAGCATTGCGAGACGAATATACATTGATAATGTCTAGCTTAGCCACGCGGCCATTACAGGAGCCGTACCACGATCTTTTAAACCAGTACTGTTGCGGTTGTGAAAGCGAGACGGCGCACTACACTGCGCATAGCGCTGTCTCGCTTACTCAACCGCAACAGTCCTGCTTTAAGAGCTTATGGTATGGACCCAGGGCACCTACTTAAACGAAGTGGAAATACGTCAGAGGGGTAAACATTGGCTAGTGTTGGCCGTGTAAAAGCTGGATATTGTCAAATGTCTCTGAACTACAAAGCGGGAATATGTAACTGGAGAGACGATTAGTAGTGACAGAATTAAGGCTTTCAAATTCTTTACGCTATTTTGAACCTACTGTTGTTTGGTTAGGCTATTGTTAAGGTATACCGCCTTCTTGGTTTCTCGAAGATAAATTGGAACCGTTTTACAAATCTGTCTCTAGCTAATATCCCCGCAATTAAATATAATAGCGGTGCTCGGAAAACTCGGTTATATGTGGGGAACATCGATTCGGCACTTTAAAATACACCTGCTCGATCTCCACTCAAGGCTAAGGGAAACCAACCCTAAGAACTAAAACTGCCACAAATCGGTTATTAACCAGCTCTACTGTCCCAGTGCCTTCAATGTAAACCTTTCAATGTATTTTAAAGCTTAGAGCAGCACTGTGTGGGCTGTAATGAGAAGCTTGACCGGATGGCAGGGTTTTTAGGCCAGTTGGTACATCTGATGACTTTAGTCTTCAAGTCAGTCACACACTAGTACCTACTTTAAGTTATTAACTTTGGGCTTTACGCTGTGGTTTCTGAGTCTATGGTTGTGGCCCAAAGTGGCTTCGTCGAATATTCAATAGTTCAGATGTTCTAACTTATACAGTGCCGCACAGTCTGCCCTACGCTTAATTTAATACTTATCTAAAGATATATGCTTAACAACACCATTTATTAAGACTTACAGTAAAAATCCTTCGTATTAACAATAATTAATAATAATTAAGAATTCAATAAACTATCTAAGTATGTAAATAAATAAAGTGTAAAAATTTGAGCGTTTAATTTTGGTTTTAGCAAATTTAAATGTGTTATGGTTTTGTGAACTGAACTGAAATGAATTAAAATTGAATTGAAGCCGTGTTCTTGATTCTCAAGAAATTATATCCGTAGTGTTCCCTTATTCTGATGTTACTCATTGGATTGTTTATTTATCCAGGGCTAATTATTTGGCCTTATGCTTGTTGTTGCAATTTTCCGTTTTGACTTCCGAAACTAGTTTCATTTTGACGAATCTAGGGCCAAAGTTACAGTATATTGCGAAGGTTCGTCGTCGCACTAAAGTATTTATCAAGAACACGTCTTTTCTTCATGATACTATTGTTTAATAGAAGGAGCACATTAATACTAACAGTTATTGTAACACAGTGCGTGTGTAGATAATGCACACAGAATATAATACAAACTATTATATTATAAGAGAGTTGTTATTGTATCATCTCTATTTTGATTCGGGACGTAGGTGTCGCTGTCCCGGTTAGAACACGCATGACATAGCTAAGGTTAAACTTGTTAACCATTTTCTGTCGTCCTAATCACCCAGATATGCTGTATGTGACAGATTCATTTAGAGGAAAAGAGAAGAAATGAATTCCTGCCTCTTTTCACCACCTTCATTGGTGTTTTTAGGTTTGCTATGTAATGCGTGTTCATAGTAAGCCGCTCCCTAAGGTTTTCAGGGTGTGCCTGTGTCGTGAGGGCCAGTTGGAATGCTCGCGGCTTAGGGCCTCCCCCCCATAAGCTTGCACCGAGCGACCGCGTTATTTGACCATGAGCACGACTGCACGCGGCGCGCAACGCGCTTTACCAGCGTGCGGCGGATCTCTAGCCAAGTGACATATCTACAAGAGTGAACGCTGATAGAATCGAGCAAATGTATGGAAGTGACAATTCTAAGTCACGTGACAAAATGTATTGTCATTTTCATACATTTATTGTCATGTAAGCGATTTCTATCGTCGTAAAAACTTGTAGAACTGTCATTTGGATAAAGAATCCGTAGGCAAAGCGACCGCGGCGCGAACGCCGAGGCCGCGTCGCTTTCGATACATGCTGGTAAAAAGCGACGAGCGCGCCATGTTCGGTTGTTCACACGCTCGAGTAACGCACAAGACCGGCGCAGGTCCAAGAGAGGGGGCCTAAAAGAGAGCCTTCAATAGTTCTCCTTATTGGTCACTCTGGTTTAGCGAGTGGAAAGTGAACGGCGGCGAGTAGCGAGGAGCCGACCGAGATCCTGTCAAGTCCGGTTGTCTGTTCCTATATCTATTTCCTAACTTATGATTAAAGAAGAATATCAGAAAACACAATCAAAACTAGAGGATACAAATTATAAGAAAGTATAAAGTGATATTTTAAGCTGTTAGCAGACCGCTTTTAACAATTTTAATTACAAATCAATTCATTCCAAGAAAAGTTATACCTCAACTTGGAAAAGCCAACAATTACTAGTTATTTATCAACATCAACAATTTTTTATTATTAAGGCCTATCCGATTTTACATTAATTTTGCCATTCAAATATAATTTTGAAATGACTCTTCGCTGACGAAAAAAGTTAACAAATAAGTATAAAACAGTCGTTAGGGAATCAAATGCTACCAGATATGTGTTTTGTTCTGACCCTGAGAATCAAACAGCATACAGTACTTTGCTGTTTGTCGATCTTAATGTTTTGCCGGACGTACCGATGCAATTGTTTGCCGAGGTGTTTATACTAGGCCCTAGGGCAGCAAATCTTGATGTTATCAAAATTTTAAGTGACATTGAAACAAATGAAATAACAAAAACCTAATTTATACTAACAGGATTTAGCCTAGTATTGCGTATTTTAATACGCAATATTACATTACATTTTAAATTAAAGATTTTAATAATACATTAGGTTACTTAAAATATCACATATTAATAATAATTATAATTAATGAGTATTAATAAATACAATCAATTAATAGGAAACCAATATAATAAACAAAAGACTAGGTTAATATGAAGAAAAAAGGTAGGTACAGTAAAGGGTCCTTGCAGCTGCTTCTCAAATTTTGTATTTTGCTGTTGCAACACTTAGGCATATTGTTAAGAAGGTACCTATTTAAACGAGAACAATTATAGTTATCCTGAAAAGCTGATATTAGTACATGCCAGCGGAAAGCTTTCACCGACTAATATCAGTTTCTCGATGTTATATTTTCGTCTTCTGTCGAGCCTTTTCGCAAACTATGTTGGGATCGGCTTCCAGTCTTACAGAATTTAGCTGAGCACCGCATTTTAAATGGAGCGACTGCCTATCTGACCTCCACAACCCATTTTAATGGGTAACACAGTATCCTGTAGTACCTAAGACTGGTGGACAAAATTGTATTGACGTAACGACTATCAAAGATCGAAGCATGACAGTCGGGGCCAACGGCTTAACGTGCTTTCCGAGGCACGAAGGACTGTCGTGAACAAAAATTGTTCGCGTTCACATATGTACTCAAAATGTCAAATATGTCCGTGTCTAGCAATATTACTGCCAATACAAAAGGTTGAGGTGCTACTGCACTTATGATCTTGACTGTACCTACTTAAAATAAATCCTAAAACATAAGCGATAATTTGAACTTAAGCAGAAAACTATTACTAATGACTATATCTAATAACTCAGATACTCTTGCAAGTTTCGATAGCCATAGATGTTAATTCGACAAAAGACATTGTATGCAAAGAGTAATGAGTTGTGATGTCAACAGGAAGACCTTAATCGTAGTGATTATTGTTGCTTTTTTTACTTAAAACTAGACGAAATTAAATGACGAAAAATACATACTTATATAAAGGGCGAAGAGGTGGTAAATACTATATAAATATATAACAACGTTTGAGCTGCATAGAATATGTATACATAACAATAAACAGGTGAAAAGTACCTTTAGAAAAATAAACAAGGTATTTTATGAAGTTTAAAAAATTAAGGCCGATATAGGGGTTACAAAATACGACTATTTTTAGGTTTTCACCAATAGTTATCAAAACTATGCTTTTTTTTTACGAGGTGAAATAAAAATTCGAAATAGTGTAAAAAATTACGTGATATGTTTGGGATATTAGAAATTTGGATAAAATTATACAAATAGGTTATCCGCGATATTCTGTTTAACCAGAACTATGTTTTAAGACCCTTAAGTTATACACACCATTATCTAGATCTTGTGGAGTGTGTGAGTCTGAAAATGTCACTGTTTTGGTTTTTATAATATGGGAATTATGCAGGTTCATAAATGGTACAGAATATGCGCGGTCCTTAAGTAATAGGTATGTAAAAAACAGTGTATACATATATACGATACTACGGTAATATAATACACGTATAAAGATAATAATAATATATACGTAGGTTTTGACTACTAAATATTACTACAGTAAATTGCCAAGAAATATAATAAATTGGTTTAAATTTAAACTACCCAAAGTTGAAGCTGTGTGTTAAGATGTAGCAAGATGCTACACAATAAACGAACTCGAGAAAAGAATTACGAAAAACAGGTTTTTTGGTAATATGCAAGCAATCCGCAATGGCGATATAGGGGGTCAATTGTACCCAATTAACTCCTAATAACCCCTATGCAAATGTAAACCATTTTCGAGTAATTTAACTTTTACTAATTTTTCTACAACAAATTACATAAAATGTCAAATTTCTCGAATTGTTTTTTTATTTGCAGAAGGGTTATCAGGGGTTACTTGGTTTTGCTCTCCCCTAATCGCGGTTATCGAATTACCGACGTTACCAATTATTGGCCCTGTGTAACTTAAACCAGTTTCTATTGCACGGCCAAGTGTGATAATAAACTGAAAAGAATTTCGAGTATAAATTAAAGATAATAATAATAAAAAGCGGACAGAGCTATATCTAAGAAAATTGATAAAAAAGACAGTCGTCAGATCCAGTCGTTTGAAGTTTCTAGTCCTCCCAAGTGTCGTAGGTCGAGTCGGGGTAGGCCCATGGAGGTCGGCTGATTGAGCTCGTGTGGGTCGTGGTCCGGTTGGTTCGCGTGTTGTAGCTGAAAATACCAGTTTGGCACATTAAAACCATAAAAGGATGCCTTTTAAACGAGAATTCAGCTCAAAATTTTATTGAAAGTTAACACTCGTAATTTTATCGTTAATTTAATTAATTTTGATAAGAAAGCTTTGAAAAACATTGGCGATGATTCTGTTGTTCACAATCAATCAATAAACTGCGGATCGCAGGAATTAAACCAAAATTAATCCCTTCTGATTTTAGGTAAGTTAATTTGATACGTAAAATTAGTTTTGTTCGAGTTTAACAGAATCAGAGCCCAAGGTTATCTTTTTTAATTTCACACATTTTTCTTAACACTCTGCACACACAAGAATTTATGACCAATCCAAAAAGGCAAAAGGAGGTTTGACGTAATTTGAGTGCATTCAAGTACTAAGCGTGATTTGTGATAAAACTATCTAACATTCTGTGAAAAAGTAAACTCGATATGCTTAGCATTCGTGATTGAGTACTAAAGTTGTCCAAAGAGATGAAATGAGAATGCAGCACTTGTTCAATTAGCCCGAAGAGGCCCGAAACTTTATTTGTGTGGCTGATGGACGTGATTAAATAGCAAGTCCACTGACTAAGCCTTAGCTTTGAATATGTGTCGACTCCTCTGCTTACCGTGTCTCCGCCTGCCGGTACGGGGTCGGACGGTAAGGTTGGAGGGTCGTTTGGTACGGGCCGCGGCTTGTCGATTGAACTGGTTCTAATTCTGATTCATGCCAAGTTAGTATAGGAGGCGGATACCTGAAAAAGCGGTGTTTTGGTAGAACAGGTGCAAAAAAGTTAAATGTCCGATACAAAATATGTTAAAAGTATTAAGTAACTAGTATTAGATGGAGAAGTATTCGATAGAGAATGAGGTGCTTTTTGGCTTGAGTGTGACTATTGCAGCATTCCGTTTACAGACTTACAAGATTAAGTCATTCCCTAAATGTTTTGAAACGTACGGACTTACTTATACTTACGTCTGATTCTGCCATAACTGATTAAAATACTGAAATGTCGTCCCACGTCGAATGCAATGAATTGCTAAGCTTCTGCGTTAGCAGAACTAATGAACTAATCTCCTAAACATGCATAAAATTATTACCGTAGATACCTGTCTTGGCTCTCCGCAGACATGCTACTTTCTTTTTGCAATCGGCCATTTTACGCGTTCCAGTCGCTGCATATAGCTTCCAAAAAGCGGTGATTGTCAATACTAAGAGCATGTCTGCAGATTCCCTGTTACTCAACGTCCCTAATAATCTTTACTCTAAATAAAATAAGGTTTAAAGAATAAGGAAGGAGGTTATATAAGTTCCTTTAGTACTTACTCCATGTTGCCGTAAACCGAAAATCCATCGTTTCTATCGCCTTCGAAGATGTTGCGGTCGCCAGTGGTGGCTGGCTGTGGGGATGGTGGTGGGATCGTGGTGCGGTTCAGGGGGTTCGGTGGTGGTGGCGTCTCCGCTGGTGGGGCCGGTGGGTTCGTCTCCAGGGTCGAGTTCTTGATGCCGTATTTGAAGTACACAATCAATCCTGTAATAAAACATGGTGGTAAAGTTTCGTGCATGGATGGTTTCAAGATCACAACGTGATTACATCTTAAAAATTTAATTATTTCCATCATCCTTTTTCACGTAGAATATTCCTAGTTTCCAAATAACTTACCGAGAATCATCCAGATAGTGAAGCGGACCAGAGTCAGTATGGAGAGGTTCAGGATCAGGTAGATGTTGACGATGATAGCGATAGCCGGAACGAAGGGCAGTCCAGGGGTCGTGTAGATTAGAGCGACTCTGTAATTTATTGTTAATCTAATAAATATCGTTGGAAACTTGTGCATGTAAAACTGAGTTAGTTTAGTTAACTCAAGAACGGGTGGACGGGTTTTCATGATTGTTGATTTGTTGGAGTCGTCTGTGCACTGAATCATAGAATAACGGTAAAAACTCCGAGAACGATGACTAGCTAGCTTACTATAATTGGAACATGACAGAAACTAGAATTAATAACTATAACATCATAATATTTTGAAAACTGCGTCTCCACAATTGATAAAAGCAACACATGGAAAAAAATAGATTTCAAGAAACACATTCTCACCGGTTCTGTGGCTTGCGAGAGATCATGAGCAGGATAGCAATAATCGCGATGAGCAGCAGACACATGGTGACGGTCGTGAAGGTGCAGGTGCCGGGGTACCCGTAGGCCGCGAACAGGTCGAAGATGATGATGAGAACGTACATCACGCCGGTCGCTTTGATCACGAACATACCTGAAATATTAATATAGATTAAAAAAATTGCAGACCTAATCATATTGTTCGTTTTTAATCGAATTGGTCGCTCTCGGTTCTTAAAAAAGGCTAGTGGAAAAAGTGGCGACGCCCTTACCCAACAGTAGGGCAGTTTAGCCAGTAACAATACAACGTTTTTTTTTTTCAACTGACTTATTTATAAGTAGAAGGTTCTCAGTTTCTTCTGTGTGTTTATTTTTTATTTTTGTTTGTTTTATACGCGACACATACGGCATTGTAGATTGATTTCAAAAATTATTTCGACAGACATTCGACAAACTTACCTCAAATTTACAAAATAATCTTACCGCTGTATTCAGTAGCCGGTCCGCAGTCCACCCAGGGGCAGAGTCCGGGGCAGACGTAGCTCATGGCCTGCAGTTGTCTGGACAGCGCCATCAGGAAACGGCTGAAGGTGCTGTTGCTGCCTGAAGATCCGCCGCCAACTGGGGACACATTGTCATGGTGTTCATTTATAGTCTTCATTGTGCCCTCAAATTACGTGTATTGTTTTTTTTGCACCTTGTTCTATTTTTTTGTAATATATGGTGGTTTGCAACTGTTATCCTAATTGTTCCATTGTAATTACTAACTTATTTATAGATAGGTTTTAAATTATGAGTTGTGAATAAAACAAGGTGAAAATTCAGTCTTAACCAGCAACTTGTCAGTTTACCTGTAACCATAAACTGAAACGAAATATCGGAAATGTGTAATTATTTTCATAAAAATATTTATTCTACACCAGTATTTCATGAAAAAATCTTAATCTACTTTTAAAGTACAGAACATAAAACATACTATCACGCCTGTATCCCCGAAGGGTTAGGCAGAGGTGTATCAATGTACACCCACAGTTCGCCGGTATGTTTAGGTCCCATGTAATAGGGGGCGAGCCTATTGCCAGACGTACAGAACAAAGTATAAATAATTAATACATTTCAATAATATACATAATATTATTACGCGCCAGTTAAAATGTTTTGAATGTTGTTCTAACAAGCCGTCGTTGTTAGATGAGCAAGCTAACCGAGGGAAAAGCAAATAAACCATACGGTTTGTTAAGAATAATTAAACTTTATATTCTAAAAGCCTCTGTCGTCAAAGGTTCAAAGGTTAAAAAGTACCCAAACGACAACAAAATATAACTATTAGAAGGTGATTCTAATTTATCATATTCCGATATAAGGTTACTGTCACCTAAAAATGCTAGATAATAATTAATATTTGTACCAATACAATTAAATCAAAATCGCTTGGCGATATATATTCTTAATCATGAAAACAGAGCAGAGTTCAGAGCAGTTAAGAGAGTTAACACCAAAAATTTTTGACTTACCGTAAAACTTGTTCTCTGGGTTAGAATTGACCAAGAAGGTGTCATCGCGGTACTCCTCGCTCTCATCTCCTGGTAGACTGTCATCCGAGTCGGGCGAGCTGTAACGCAACTAAATCCTTACCCAATGCCACACATAACGTATATATAACAAGGGACAGTTTCGGCCGGCCTTTCGCTGGGCTTTGGCGCACAATCGCAAAACATTCGCAGTGAGCGAGTTAAATACCTTCTGGTGACACGACGGACCATCACGCGCTGGCCCGGCGGCATCATGTGGGTTGAGCTGTGAGCCTGTAAAGATAAACAGGCTTAATGTCTGCACAAATTAAGGCCAGAAATGTATAATTACAGGACTTTAAATAGATTATTGAGTTCGAGGATAAATCGATTGATTTGGTCTCTCATTACGTGTCGCAGTATGCGTGTGTGCTGGTATTAACAAGACGTGACGATAACTGAACCTTTTTTTTTTTTTTTATTCAGGTGAAACTCATTTATGAGCCAGCCTTGCATCTCCATGGGGGTGGGGATGCAAGAGTCCGGGCTTCCAGAGCCTTGAAAAAGGCTCCGACTACTCCGGCAAAACACGTTACGGGACCAACCGAGGTCTTTGCACCATAGACGATAACTGAACCTGTCTAGTTAGGGTCAACTACCCCAACGACAATTTAAGTGCTAATTGGAACTAACGCGAAAATGGTGGTGTTATTTATTTACCCTTGATGATAAATAGAGGTGATTTTAATTTGAAGTCCTTAATGGGTGAACTTATTTGACTATTCTATGATTTTATCAGTTTTCATGACTTTCGTTTAGATACTAAAAAAAATGTTTTAAAAAATAAATTTAAAAGTACAAAGTTAAGTAAAAATATTTGGTATAAAGTTCTTGCTTCTGCAATATTGAATATCTCTGTTTGAAAATAGGGCAAAAGTGCAGGTGCGCTCTGCCGGGAACGTAAAGCAATTCCAAGTGTCGGAAGAGATAAATGACTGCACTATACCATTATTAAGTTATTTTCAATGGTTAGAGCGTCGAGCTGGTTCTAGTACCTACCAATTTCTTTTTATGTACGATTAAAGAAAAGGTTGTATAAACGTACGGCGAATTATCTTAACGATTTTAAACTATCGTCAGAATAAAAACCATTTCATTTTGTTTCATTCTAATAAGTCTTGTACCTGTTCCTAGGCAATTTTTGTATTTCCATATTTGTTTGAGTATGTACTAAAGTACAAAAAAATAATTTTTAAACTGTAGTAATTACTAATATAATTAATTTTTAGACGGGCCTGTTGGTCTAGTGGTTAGTGACCCTGACTGCTATACCGGAGGTCGTGGGTTCGATTCCCACCCAGGACAAATCTTTGTGTGATGAGCACGATCATTTGTTCCGTGTCTGGGTGTAATAAAATTTATCTAAAATAATATGTATGTATTTAGAAATACATATATAAGTATGTTTATCAGTTGTCTGGTTACCATAACACAAGCTCTGCTTAGCTTGGGATCAGATAACCGTGTGTGAGTTGTCCCGGAACATTATATAAAAAAAAAAAAAAAATCACAAGAATTAATTTCGTAAACTAAATAATGACTTAAGTTCTCCTAATAGTGTTTTATAAGTTTTAGATTTTCAGTAAGCGCTATTCTTTCCCTTGGGATAGCAAAAAGGTTTCGATAAATATTAATACGGCGTATTACGGAGCAGACAGTTTTAATAGGGTTTGTACACGATATTTGGTAGCTGGTGGATGTTGCTAGGTGCCCAAGGATTCTTTATAAGTTAATTACAATAAGGGCGTAAATAAGGGGAAAAAACGGAAATTTCCTCAGTGTTTAGGACAAAATCAGTATACGGTCATATGGTACAGAATACATTCAGGATTGATGTGTCTTTCTTGTTGTGTTTTGAGTGCTAAAAATTGAATTTTAGTGATATAAAAGTTTAAATATCAGAAAATAAAAAACCCCCTTATGTGGTAATATACTAAAAAAAACAATTTTGTAGTACTTACGCCGAAGCTGGTTTCTCGGTTGGCACTCGCGGTGCCTTCGGGATCCAGGGGGGTGCGAAGGCTTTGCGGCAGCAGCTCGATTAGGTTCGTGGAGTGCGGCTGGTAGCGCAGCACCAGCACGCATGTAGAGACCAGGGTGTAAGCCAGGAGAGTGCCTGATGATAATAGCATACATATTTTATCAATTGGTTAACAGTAAGCTTAACAGAAGATGGGCAATTTTCGTCCGGCGATAATTTTGAGTAATACCAAATGCATTTTCGAAAAATGCCTTATCCTTGACTAGCTTTGCCCTGCAGTGACACCTGCGTAAGTAATTACTTGTCCTCGTTCCCGACGTTTCCTAAATTTCCCAAATCAAGGATGAAAATCGGTCGACCTCTTCTCGATTTATAAATGGTGTAAATACCCCATTTAACCGAACCTTGACCGGACTTTGTCATATATAAATAAAATATTTTTTTTTTCTATAATATAGATCGGAGACAATCTACTGCGTTTAGCAAACTCATCATTATCAAATTAATCAGTCTTCCCAAAACCGTGATATTTGGATGTAAGAGCGGAATTTAGGAACCTAACCTTCCCTACAGCGGATTAAAACGCGTTGTCTCTCGACCTCTCTGTCTTAGTAGGTCAAGGCAACAATGAGCACCGATTTGCGTGCGATGGGAATGAGCCAGCGAAATTATTCTGTACAAAGAATACCGACAATAAGTACTTTGGTTTGATTTTAAACAGAATATTACAAGGGATCCGTAGTCCCATCTATTACAGATAGTACCAGTATTTTACAAGGAGAGAAAGAGTTAATTATATTCATACTTTTTTTTTTCAAAAATCTTCTTTTAGGGTATGATAAATCTATCACAAATAACTAGTTATACCTACATTTTAGCAGCTGTCTTCACCGAAGCCGACATAGCTTTGTGATAAACTTGTTAGAAAACTTGATGACAATCATTGAAGTCCCTAACATTTTCAATTTTATTAAACGGTTTACCCTATCTACTGTTAATATTGTTCACTTTTTTCCTAATAATGTAAGTGGTATCGTCGTTTAAAGGTGAAGACAGTAAATGGAGCCGTGTTATATTGAGAGCCTTCATTTTCGCAATAGACGCCCCTCTTTATAAGACGTAGAAAAATTCAATTGTCGAAAAGGTACTCGTTGTACCTCTAAAATGGCTGACTTCTTGTCTTTGAACCTTTTTTACATTTATGAAAATAATACTGAATCAAGATACTTTCAGGAGTAATATTAAAAATTTATTATTCGTCTTAAAGTAAGGCGATGGCTAAGTACGTTTTCATGTCTTTTTCTCATTTATTTCTTTCTCTAAAATATTCTTAAGAAACTTTCATGTACAAGACTTACAGGTTACCTGTCAGTCTTTTACATTGTTGTAGACTGTTTTCTATTGTTGCCTTGTACTGTTTTTTACTTTTTACTTTTTATTTAGAATTATATTAGTCGGGACTTTTTTTGCCTCTTACTTTCACTTTCGGTAAAATAATTGAGGCAAGAATTACATTTGGAAAGGGCGACATACGTCATATAGACTGTCTGCTGTCTGCATACGAATCTAATAACACGTCATTCTTCAAAATTGGTTAACACGTTTATGTTTTAGGAGGCTACAATGGAACGGACATACATACATACCCTCACGAACGGACTTACATAATACGCAAAAAGCATTAGCCTAAATAATATGATTTATAATGAATCAATTTTGAGTCTGTATACCATAATTTATAGCCATCTAAATCTTCTTCTAAAAAGATTAAGTCACTATGTCGTCATAGTTTATAATATTGTGGTATGAAGTACTTTAGTTAAGCTAAATACCGACGTAGCATGACATCATTTCAAGACAGTAATGGCAGCACATGAGAGAATCTAGCTCTTGCAAATGATATAGTATCCTTGACACTGTTCTCTTAAATCTTAATATATGTACTTAATAAAAATCTCATTCTACTTCAATACGATTAATAATTATATATTATGCACCTAAGCCGATAAAAGCGAGATTCTCTCCAGCAAAAGTGTTTTTCTATTTCATATTTATTGTGCAGCCACAAGCAATAAAGCAAAAAAATAAGCAATTTTTTTATTGAGTTTCTCTTCAATTCTAGATTGGTATTGTAAAACATTTTATGTTCAAATTATTTCTAAGAGTTCCTTAATCCTGTACATAAGAGTATTCTTTTTGAGTTTCAACAGAAAAAATCGCAAAATTTGATTTTCAATTTCGCTATACATACCTACATACCTACATATTTTTGCTCGTGACTTTACCTACAACCGTAGGTACACTTATAGATATTTATAGATAAATATTAACCTATATATAGTTATTTATAGATAATGTTGTCTGTAAAAGTCCCGACACTGCGGTTGTATTTACGTTTACTGAGCCAAAGATGGGACTGACATTTTTTCGTGTAGAAGTTTCGGGGAAACCAGTGTTTATTTATGTTAAGTGTCCTCCCTATTCAGGGTAACATGTAAAAAGTATTATGTAACACCCACTCGTGTAGAACAACTGTTTTTGGTTTATGTAGATGTTGGAACAGCTTTGACAACGGTGCATATCGAGTATAAGTTCTTAATTGTTTTAAGGGACTGAAGTAAGACAATTGAAAATAAAAATTACTTTGTGATATTATCATTTTATGTCATATTGTATTGATTAACGTCAAATTGGCAAGCAATTCGCCTGATAGTAGTAGTAGTAAATATTCCATACACTTTGAGAAGCGATGAAAGAACCACTTTCTATGAATAATAATTAACAGCTTACAGTAATTCATTAGATAGTTTATCGTATTGACAGTGCGGTACATTGTACGCTGTGTTAAGGAAAAATATCCAAAAAACATAAAAGAATCCTTAAAAATGTACTCTTTTACAAAGTATTATCTTCAACCCTTAAAACACGCTATCTACATTTTCGCTCTGAAAATCCATTTCGTATAACCAGTTTATTGTTGTAATAATGTGAGAAGGTCGGAGGAAATAATCCAATGCTGTTATCGCATACTAGACATGCCTGTGGCTTGCACTGCAATTTAACACTTCATTTAATCGTTTCGACGATAAATCGCTTAGTTTAAAGCTGGTATTTTAGAAGCGGAAAAATAATCTACGTACGGTTACTGAGGTTGGTTCTTTGCATGTTTTAATATCTATTAATGTTTGGATTAATTGTCAATGAATGCTGGAAATTAACAACTTATTTGTAGACGGTGTATGCTGCTTGGGAAATAATAGAAAAAATGTTCTGTATTCCAATTTTCAGCATTAATAAACCATCGTAATTTTCCAGATGAACTTAAATAATCGTCTTTAAATAAGTAATAATAACACACACAACTTTATAGCTTATAATCAGTACAGAAATCCGTTTACTTGAGATCTGTGTACGTCATAGGTACAAATCTTAGTTCCGGGCGGAAATGAAACAGGTAAGCCGCAGCCAGAGCCGCAACCAACACGTCACCTCGTAAATGTTAATGTCCTACTGCTGGGCAAACAACTAAATATATAAAGGAAAGAGAAATTATCTAGCTTGCACTTGCGTGTTGACGATATTAAATTTGATTTCGGAATCCAGGTTTCGACAAGATGTTTTTTTTTCTCCAATAATAAATGTCAAGTGTCTTAGAAAAATTAAATACAATTAGTCAAAAAATGTATAATTGTTATAAATTGTGCGCGATAGCAAAGCGTGGACTGAACGACGCTCGTGCTTGACTTACAATAAATTGTTATTATGTTTGTGACGCGTGTGATAATGGCGTTGATTAAATAAGACGCTACTATAGAGAGACCACACATTCTCATTCCTAACATTTACCTATATGCCTTTATCCCATTAATAGGGTTAGCTAAAAAGCTGTAATCCATTTTCGTCTAATCATTTAGTCGAATAAGAAACCAATTTCTTCGTGAAACAAACATGCTAATACTATATACATTTGTATCATAACTCCGTTTGACATGCAGATTGCCAGCTATTTCATTGAGCAATCGGTCTCTCATATCTTTATAGGAGCATCGAAAATCAAGCGGCGTTTACACTATAAAAATACGTCGCAATGCGATACCAATAAATCATTCATGTGAGCCGTAAACGAAGCGGACTGAATTTTCAGCGATATAATACACTCATACATTTTTATTTTATAAATAATGTACTCGTAATAACTGATGGTGAAAATGTCTAGCAAAGATTTTTATGAGACGCATAAACAATTATATTATTATAGAATGTTACGGAAATGTGTTGTCACCTTTTAAATACACCTTCTGCCTTTAGACATGGACAACTTTCTCTAAGAAAGCAATACTAAATTAGCTAGTAATAGTAACTAGTCAGTACTAAATAAAAAAAAACATTTAGACCTCCCGGCCAAATTTAATGTAGCTGGTATATGGTAAAGAAAATTTATTAAATTAATTATTAATTAATTTCTACGGACAGCAACAGTATTTCAAATATGATCACATATTTCCATAACAGCTTGTATATGAAACAATTTTTTTTCCATATATTTACAATACACACAACTTGTTACAAAAAATAATCTTCGTGATGTGAAAGCGGTGGAGGTTAAATCAACAAGCTCGATACTACTAAACCAATTTACATGTGCCAATCCATTTTATTTCTATAAAATAATTTATGTACATTGCGGGTAACAGGGTGTTTCATGAATACAAATATTTTACCAGCGTCGTATGTTCCTGACTTTAATTTTATATGTAAGTAAATGTGGACTACTTTAAATATGTTTAACTATACCTAAAGTAAGTAGCTATAGCGCATGTTGTGTAATTATAAACAATAAAGGTACTAAGAACAGAATCGAGTCGAGAAAATTGGTTTTTCTACATTGACCCGTCTGGTGATCAAACCCGGGACCTCAGATTTAGCGATACAAGCCACTCGATCACGGAGGTCGTAAATTTGATTTTATTGATCTGTTACAGGGACCTTTAGTTTATTATTATAACAGAAATAATATATAGTTTCAATGTTAATGACTCAGTCAGGCGAGAGGGTGTATCGCTACGGACGATATAATCTGTGAGTTATAAATACCTTACATTATAGTCTACTCGTGTTGTGTATGTTATCATCTGTAAGACTAGGATTCATCGTAATAATTTATCATCTGGTTCATAGGCTGAGAGGTTATATGTTACTTCTGTTAAATAGTTAATGATAGATGCTTAATTAATGATTTTATACGAGAAACAGGTTGTTTTAAAAATAGTGACGATGTATTCAAATCCTTTATTTTGGGGAAGCAATCTACTTTTGTTTATTACATTTGTGACTCATTGCAATAATCGTTGTTAAACATAATATATAATAGGTTTTGCTTTGTAGACTAAATCAACATAAAAGTATTAGGTATAATTCGAGTTGTTTAATGTTTAGTAGAAAATAGGTTGGGTGTTCTCTAGTGTAAATGTGACCCCTAAGGGTTTATGTGCGCTTATGATGGATAGTTACACAGCCCGACCTTACCCTATACAGAGTGTTACTGAAAGGGTATATCTATACAAAAGAAGTGAAGAGTACATCTGGTATAGAGTTAATTTACGATATTTCAGCTCAAAATGAACTAATTTTATAATTGATATCCACACATCAATAATTTGACACCAAAAATCGTAACAAATTATGTCACTAAACTGCAAGGGTCAATGTTTTAACGTCACTTGGTAAATGATAATGCTTCAGAGGTCTGGTTATTTATAGGTTGAGTTAGATACTCAGTAAGGTATATAGAGTAGACAAGGCCACAGCCTGGGCCTGCCCGGTTGCGGGTCCCCACTGTGCAAATATTTGCAAGACCTACAACAATTTTATCCGATCTCGGTATGTGCGGTAAATGTTTGCACATGCACTGCCGATACAAAATAAAATGGCGGCTGACAAAGGATTCACAAAAAAAGAAACTTTTGTTGTTTAAAATCGACTTCGTGGTCCAGTTACTGTAGGTTCAATATTCTAATAGAAAAACTATAAAGTAGTATTTCAAAGCTTTTATAAACAGTTTAAAAATGAAAAAATTGTTTTATTTTCATGTCATGAAAATTAAATGAAAATAAAATCAAATCACTTGAAACTTAAAGTTTATGTCTTTTATTACTTCAGTACAGATCTTACATTGAACTGAATATTGATTCTTCTTTTAATTTTCTTAGTTAATTAAAGTACTTCTCTTAAATATAAATAGGTTCTTCAAAATAGTACGATATCAGAGATTTTGGACAGTCACTATTTCTCATTGTTTCCCACATACTTGTATATTATGTTATATCATTAACTATCAAATCTAGATCATTATATTACATTATGAACAAGTATTGATTTCGATCGCTAGTAAATTATTACAATGACATAAAGCTTTTTCATAATTCATTCTAAATATTTATTATTACACGAATAGTAAAAAAACGAATGTATGGTTCAGCAATGCCAGAAGTGACGAGTGTAGCACCAAACTTATCCAAGGACAATGAACGACATCAAAAATGATTCGATCAGCCAGGCTTGAAACTTGTTGGAAAACGTTGATAATGACGTGCTCATTCACTTTGAGTTACTCCGTATGACAGTCGGGACCTACGGCTTAACGTGCTTTTCGAAACACGGAGGGGTCTCGGTATGTTATAAACGGTCACCCATCCACGGACCAACCGCGGCGAGCGCGGCTTAACCTGTATTATCGGTCAAATGTTGAGTTACTAGGTAAATAATGAAAAAAATTAAATAATTTTCACCAAACATTAAGCTAATATAAAGTTACATGATTATTTTCTAATCACCTACGCTAATGAATTTCGTTACCTGATATCTTAGGAACATAATGTTGCGTATTTAGTGTCTGTTTTGTTTCTAACAACAATTATAATTACTCGCTACAATTGCGCAGCCAAGTGCTACGAAAGAGCTACGAGCAACGGTACTCTACTTTTCCGTAGCTTTATTAACGCCACACCTAACGAGAGGTTTTCGTAGCCTAATGCCTTTGTGCAATGTGGACTTCGCAAATAAGTAGGGAGTGCTTGCTAAGCTGGAAATTACCAGTCCTTTTGTGATTTTCGTTTCCGACTTAGTTCAAAATACCTATTATTGTTGATGGACCTATCATTTTGTTATAGCATGCTTACGCTTGATTTAATTTCAACTTGTATTTTGTTTGTTTTAACTGTATGTTGATTCTTATTTAATTTTAATTTAATTTTATTCTTATTAATCTTATTTCAATATTTCTAAACAAACTACAAAACATTGAAACAGTTTGGCGATAGTGTTAAGTTCAATATAAAAAAAAACACAATTGCAAATATCAATCGGTCGGAATTAAATTCCAAAGTAAAGCCTCCAGTTACGAACAGTGTCAAGTGTCGTGCGTCAGCCTTTTAAAGTCGTATGGATATTGAACCGGGGTCTATGTGACATCAATAGGTCTCAGTGTCGAGTTAGCCTCAAAGCCTACTTAGATGCAATCGCCACTTAAGTGTATTGACAGGCTTTTAAACTTTCCGAACAGTTCGTTGAAAATTTATGTGACGTTATCGTGAAAGGAACTTATGAATGTCGGATGAGTTAGTTTAATTAATAGTTGGATTTATCTTTCCATCTAAAGCCCTAGTTTCTAGTTTCTAGTTTGTCTGTTGAACTGAACTTTTCCCTTTGTATGCTGTCCTACTTCTGAGATAACGAAGTACAAACTCATTTGTGCACTTGTAAATACAAATTATAGCAATTGCTAATAACTTCATTGATAGTTAACTTATAATTAAATTTAATAAGTATTCTGAATTCATGTACCAACTTGAATCTGTTAGTAAGTTGCATGGAATTGGCCACAAGCAGTGAGTTCAGTTCAATAGTTCACAAAGGAGGTCCCATCAATATCTTACAGGTATAACTAATGCGAGACCGTATTGGATGTATTCAGACATTTCACTGTGACCGCGACATCAGTACCTATTATTTTATTATTCAACTAGCTGTGCCTGCGACTTCGTTCGCGTGGATGACGAAACTTATCAATGAATTTTTAACCGCAAAATTAAGTTTGTTTTTTATTGTTTATACTTTTCCGGGATAAAAACTACCCAGTATGGTGCCCAGGATAATAAAGAATAATTATACCAAGTTTCATCGTAATCGAACCGATAGTTTTTGCGTGATACCTGAACAAACAGACAGACAAAAAATTTTTTTTCCTACTTTTGGGTTCGTTGTCGGTTTAGTAACACCCCCCGCCATTTATTTTTTTGATATTTTCAATGTACAGAATTTTCACTTCTACAGATTTATTATAAGTATAGATTAATCCAACATAATTTGGTGATTTGGAAATCCGGTAAACCTCAAAACCGTGATGATACATGAAATTGCATTTAAGGCCTCTGTTAAATGCAATGTCTAACATAGTTCGGTAGAGCAATTAATATTCTTACTAAATAATCAAAAGTTTTAAAACAGTGTAATAGACTATCCGACAACAGGCTTAATTACAATTTTTATTTTCATAAGAAATCTAAAGGATCTCTTGCGGTTACTACGAAGAAAATTATGATTTATTATTTATATTTTACAAGATCAAAAAATCTTCTAAATAATATTATTTATTCGTTATTTCGGATTTTTAACATAAATTAGATAGTATGATCGTTACTGTAAACAAGTTTGGCAAAAGATACGACAACAAAACTTATTAAATACTTATTTATTTTCACTCAAAACAAAATGCTTTTAACTATTCACATCCAATTAAACTAAACCAACATAGATATAGGTAGCTAATACAGTGTAATTCATATATTGCATGCATTACATTCGTCCTGTTTACTCGTTTACTTGCCAAGATTACTAAAGCAACGCTCATGCCAGTGTGTTAAGCGGCTCACTCTGAACTACGATGGGGTAATTAGCTAGTCATTTACTGTCTCGAATACCTTCAACAGGTTTATTCCACATTATGAATTTTTAACTGACTTCAAAAGGAACTTCGTTTTATTTGGCATTTTTGTTACGTGATGTCTCGGGCAATTTTGTTGTGCAAATGTTTGTGTAATAAAAAAGCGTTTTAGTTTATTAATTTTAGAACCGAATTAATGATATTTTGTCTGTTACATTGTCATTAGGTAATTTAAAATGTATAATTTAATGAATTATACTTAATTTCTGTTAGTCTGTTATATTTTAGATTTCATCCATCTCCATCTCCCGAGCCTTTTCCCAACTATGTTGGGGTCGGCTACCAGTCATATCGGATTCAGCTGAATACCGTATTTTACATGGAGCGACTGCCTATCTGACCTCCACAACCTATTTTACTGGGTAACACAGTATCCCATAATAAGACTGGTTGTCAGAATTGACTTAACGACTGCCAAAGATCTATGTATGGCAGCCGGGACCTACTGTTTAACGTGCTTTCCGAAACACGGAGGGATCTCGGTATGTTACAAATGGTCAACCATCCACGGACCAACCGCGGCGATTTTAGATTAATTGGACAAAAAAAAAGAAATTAATTCGTCAGACAAACATAAAAGATTCAAGGGCTACTGTTACAAATTCGCTTTTTAGTTATTCGGGGCTTTTAAAACGATGCCGCAGGGCGATGGTTCAAATCAACGAGAAGAAGAACTCTTTTTAAAAGATTTTTCATATAATCGTAAAATGTTCATTACTTTAACTTTGTTATTAACACAAAGGAGTGGTTTTTAATAATTATAATAATGGAGAAACACGTGAGGGGCTATTTTTCGAAGTTTTATTGTCCCTGTTAACTGTTTCGACTTTTACTTTGTCAGGCGTAAACTCCCTAAACTGTAAACAAGTTTCACCAAGTTGTATCTTACCCAGTAAGTTACTGTACATTACTCTTCATTTAATTTTAATTCCAATACAATGTTTAGCGAATATTACATATCCGTATGTAATCCTTAAAAAAAAAACTGTTTTGTTTAACTAGATTCTAAACTATGACAGTATTTTTTTTTGTACTGTTGGCTCTGTAGGTATTAGAATTGACATGCATTCAAGAAAAACTCTCCCTGAAAGCTGACTTCAAGAAATCATTAAATGGAAAACGTTTAGAACTCTTTAATACTTTGATATTAGTAGCAGCATATGAAAAACGCCTTCTGAGCTTAATGACCTAAAAACCTGCCACGAATTTCAGTAGCAAATCCAAAGATGGCTTTTTCCACTAGCAATAGATTATTGACATAAGACTTAAAAAACGATCCGTGGTATATAACATATCCATAGATAGTTTTTACTACTACACAAATAAGGTAGTATCACTTACTAATGTTCATCAGGCGTGGATATGTTATTGAAACTACAGCTAGACAGATGAAGTAAGTACTTACCGATGCTCATCATTTCCACAAGGACTTCCAGTTGGATGACGAGCGCCACCAGCGCGGCTGCTATTCCGCCACAGATGGTTGCAAATGCTGGGGTGCCGGTGGTCTCAGAGATGGTCGCCAGTTTCCTGAACAAAATATGTAACTTTTAGTATCTGTGGTTTGAGTCGGATACGGTGTATGTGAGCCATTTTATTATTACAACATCCGTTCTCGAGCTAAACAATGTATTATAATAATGTTAAACGAGGTAGAATATCAAGTAAAGTAGTTTATTTTTATTTTTGTGTAGGTTAATATGTTCTACTCTCAAAGAAGTCAAGTCTAACAAAATTAAAAAAATAAATACGTAAAACCTTTTAATCATTCGATCAATTACTAATTACATAAGTAAACAATAATTATAGCTGTCTTTATTTAGGGACCTTATATTATCAATCAACCAAAAATGTAATCTGGAAGAGTATTTAATATGCAGTAAAATACAATATTATTTGATGTACAGTTTTTAAATTAACGAACCAGATTTATTTAAAGGGCAAACTAATACATTTAAACGCTGTATCTAGTTTCTAGAATCTCGTGCAATGAAGAGTAGTAAACTACGTCACCTCTTTACGTAAAGGGACGTGCGTTTGCTTCAAACCCATGGATTTAGAGACGCGAAATAAGTTTTGTAGAAGCCCTCCACAAACAGAGCTCTTACCATTTTATAGAATTGTACAAGATAAAATAAATCCCCAAGGCTTAAACGTGGACAAAGCGAGCTGTGTAAAAACAAAATTAAAACTATTTTAACTAACAGTTCTGAATTACGCAGCTGCACCCGTGTAAACTTTGGACTCCGTTCCCATGAGAAATCTTTTTTTTTTATTGTTTTTATATTTTATTCTGTTATTTAAGGTTGGGACGAATTCGGCAAATCGATGATCACGAAAATCAGTCTACCCGTTCTCGAGTTACAAATGGTGTAAATAACCCGACTTTAATAATAATAATATTCCGGGACAACTCACACACGGTTATCTGATCCCAAGCTAAGCAGAGCTTGTGTTATGGTAACCAGGCAACTGATAAACATACTTATATAATTCTAAATACATACATATTATAGATAAATTACACCCAGACAACCAGAACAAATGATCGTGCTCATCACACAAACATTTGTCCTGGGTGGGAATCGAACCCACGACCTCCGGTATAGCAGTGAGGGTCACTAACCACTAGACCAAGAGGCCCGTAAAACTTTGTTTTATATTTGAAGATTTCCTTAAGTATTCCTTTTTTATTCCAACTCGTTATACCTTAAAATAAAAAGTTTATCTAGTAAAATATTTTAACAACAAAATTAGCTTGTAAAATTAAAATAATAATTAAAAATGTCTGCCTTTGAAAGGACAAGTTTGGCTCAAAGCGTTAGTTTCGTGTCCGTTCTCCGGTATTTGAAGAGGGATTAAAAATACATTACTTAATTAAGTACTGGCCATTTTCTTTTCCCTGAATCTCGTCAAGTTTTTCGCATTTTATTTAAGTAAGAATTTTTATTCGTAATTGACAGGATAAAGTTTCTTGTTTTTATAACCACACATAATTTTGCACTGAATTTTTATAGGAACACTAGCTGTACCCGGCATGCGTTGCAATGCAATTTTTTCTACCTAGCACCTGCCTACTACCTACCTACTACCACTTAGGGGAATGAAAAATAGATAGTAGCCGATTCTCAGACCTACTGAATATGCCTAATAAGCCGTTTCGGAGGAGTATGGTAACTAACATTGTGACACGAGAATTTTATATATAAGATTCTAAAAAAAGTGATAAATTTTACATTAACTTGCTTGATACATTTGTCATTGTTCACCTCTTGTTTCTATTATCCTTATTAGTTTATTTAATTTCTTTATCACTTTGGTTTGCATTAAGGGAATTCACTTTGCATTTTAATAAAGAATAAAAAAACAAATTACATCTTCCACCGAAAAATAAAATACGTAACATGAAGTCTTTATTCGATCCGCACAATTTTGTCTAAAAACCTTTTTCATTAATAAACTATGTGTTTCAGTACACAGCTGGACAGTTGACTACGGACACTACTAGTCAGGTTTGTTCTGTAGTATAACATCATTGGACATCGGAAATAGCTAACACAATTGTTATGAACCAACAGGCCATGTTAACTGGGCTATGGCAATCAACGACGACCTATTTTAATTAACTGTGGCATACGAAGCAGAGAATCTTCCCTAGTTATCTAAGGGAAATATTGAACGAGTGAAATCATAAATGTTTAGTGAGAAAAACATCTCTAGAAACAATAAAACGGTAAGGAAAATGTGCTTTCAATTTTATTGCGTTGTCTAGAAAAAAAGGAAAAAGATACAATGTGTTTTATTTTTCTTGTATGTATTGGGAATACTGAAATCTCAAAGTATTTTTGGGGTTCCGTACCCAAAAGGTAAAACGGGGCCCTATTACTAAGACCTCGCTGGCCGTCGGTCGGTCCGTCTGTCGTCAGGCTGTATTTCATGAACCGTGACGGTTAGAGAGTTAAATTTTTCACGGATGATGTATATCTCTTACCTCTATTAGAACAAATAAAATAACTATTTAAATACTCTACAACAGACATGTTTTTTGCCGGTTTTAGCGACTGCGACTTGGACTTCGCCGGTTTTTTGTAACGAAACCTAATAAATTGCCTAAGTTCAAGGTTCAGCAACTAACTATTGCGCTAATAAATCACAGCGTTAAAAGATTACTCAAATTGAGAACTTTGCCTTGTACAGTCGACCACACAAACGTTTATTTAACGTTATTAAAATATTTGACGTTATTGACGTTATTATTTCTTACTTTTCGTTTCGAAAATCACTCGTATTTTTTTTTTTAATATAATTTCCGCCGCCCTTGACAGTAATAAAGTAAACTGGACTACAAGTGATGTTATGTGTTAACTATTTTATTAAACACTGACTTTAACCTGGATTTGGTGTGGATTTCAGAGATGAAAATACATACTTGTAAATCTTACCTTTTCAATCGTATTCATATTACATTTGTTGTTATTTTACATAAATTTAGCCAAAATAAGCCCAAAGAACTGAACTGGTTTCAAAAATATAAAATATTTACCGACTATCTGCAAAACAAATAAAATATTATTGTACTTAGTATTATTATATACCAGTGTTTGAGAGATTCAATTTTCTCTCATACTCCGCAGTACGTTCTTTGAGAGTCTTATCAAATCTTGTCTCAAGGGATATTGGCTGTCGACTAGAGGTAGGTAAGAGGTAGCACTTTTACAAGAAGCCAGTGAGGCTAGATCTAACACTAAAAAGTATCTACTTAAATATACTTAAATTCTCACAACTTTTGTTTTAAGTTTTAATTTCTACGTAGAAAAATTGGAATCGGACATCATAATTAAGTACGATAAGGTTGTATTTAATTACGCCATAGTGTGTTTCGTTTATCTTGTAGTTGTAATTGTAATAAAAGTAGCTGATAAAAGTAATTTAGAAAATATTTTTTTACTAGCTGTGCCCCGCGGTTTCACCCGCGTGAATGACAATTCTTACACTATCTTTATAAATTATGGACAATATGTTATTCCGATGTATTAGCTACAATATTGGAAAGTTTCAATAAAATCCCTTCAGTAGTTTTTCCGTGAAAGAGTAACAAACATCCACACATCCATTCTCACAAACTTTCACATTTATAATATTAGTAGGATGTAAAATTGTTTTCTTTTTATTTTATGTACAATTTTAATTTTTTGTACTTTTTTCATGAGAATGCGTCAACAGCGTAGTTTTTTAACCGACTTTAAAAAAAAGGAGGAGGTTCTCAATTCGGATGTTTGTATGTTTTTTTTTTTTTTTTTTTTTTTATGTTTGTTCGCGCATAACTCCGTTGCTTTCCAACCGATTTGAAATATTTTTTCTTTGTTGGAAAGGGTATACTTCCCAAATGGTCCCATAGTCACCAAGTCGGGATCTGATGATGGAATCTTGGCGAAATCGAGGGAATTCTTCAAATTTTATAGGAAAACGTATAGCGATTTTGGTATTTTCTACAACAAGTGAAGCATTTACGGTCTATAATTTTCTTATTCAGTATGCAAAATAAAGGTCTAATATTTACAATAATAATAAGTTTTAGCACACAAATAAATATACCAATAATTAGGTATTTCTTGAATAAAACTTCTTTTTACGGATTTAATCGCGGTTTAGATAAAAAGATTTTCATAAACAATTTATATTATTATTTAAATAAAAGCAACTAAATGTAATGAAGATTTAAACTAAAAAAGATATGTTTTAAAACTCAAAAAGGGTAGCTCAACCGAGATTTGAATTTGCAGCAAAAATTTTATGTCCAATCGCACTACCACCAAGCTGTTTACCACAACGATTACGTTCTCAAAAAGTTAATCATATGGCTACTTTGTAGTGTCATGGTTACCCCTTGTTTATAGTTCAGTTGCCAATTTACGTGTGCGAAGCATGGTGCGAAGAGAAAATGATTTTGGTGGTAGTAGAAGTATTACTTTTCTCTATGGTAGAAGTAGACAACTACATCATGCGAGCGCACTTTGACACACACACTATCAACTTACGCACACATTCACAAATCATGCGGTAGAGAGACAGCAAGACTTTCTTCAAGTCTCTCTGCCCACCTTTCCTCTTAATACGTGCCTTGTTAGATTGATATTTTTGAGATAAACAACCTAACCAAATCTACTGATTGTGAAAATTAGCACCAAAAATATCAAATTTTTCATCAATTAAAAAAATCGTAGTCAATACCAAGTCACTAAATAAAGGTAAAAAAAATCTTGTAAAAGACATGAAATACCTTTCTGACTGAATAACTTTACATCATTAAATTATTCACTCAGAAGTTTTCAATTACTTGGGTGATATTCAATTTTAGAGAAAAATAAAATATATTTCACTTATCTTTTTTTTTTAATCTTGCGTCATGATTGAAGATATTCTTGTCTATAAATTCATAAGTCTACTATTTTTACTACTTAGTACGTAAGTTAATCAACAGATGGCGTTGTTTTTTTATAAAAAGTAGCGATCTATATATACAGAGGGGAAATGCGGGGGGTTTAGAGGTCAAACGCTGAAGGGCATTTGCTCGGGGGAGCGCCTTAATACGGCACCAAAGCTGTAGCACCGCTGCCAGTGATTTTATCCAGGGTTAAAAATTCTGAATTTTCATACATTTTTCGATCACATACCACGATTTTATCGATTAAATGAATTACTAAGAGGACAGAGCTTGTCCTGCTAAGCATTTCTTAATATGGCACCAAAGCTGTGGAACCGCTGCATGTGATTTTATCCAAGGTCCAAGTGCACGAAATCTTTTTAAAGAACTGTCAAAACGTTTGGTAGGCTCTACTCGTGATCAGGGAACTGGTTTGTTCCTTGCACAGAGAATCGGTCGGGATCTGATGATGGAATCTTGGCGAAATCGAGGGAACTCTTCAAATTTTATAGGAAATCGTACAGCGATTTTGGTATTTTCTACAACAAGTGAAGCATTTGCGTTCAATAGCCAGGATGACCTCGTGAATGTAGCGGGAATTCTTTGGATGTGAGATGCGTGGCACTGGATTTCGTTTGATGGAAATTATCATGAGGATGATGAAAGGGTGTCAGCTGAAGGCCTACCCATATTACCTAAGATTAAAATTATGTCACTAAAAATAAACAAATAAAATTTTTTTTTGCAAAAAAAAACACGACTTTAAAAATCGATAAAAGCACTAAAAAGTTAAAAATGAAACTATAACCCACCTATATTAATAAACCTAACCTTAACTACGATTAACCTATAATACAATTTAACAATTTTTTGGAGTCGGTGCCAAGCAATACCTATACAAAACTTAAATCGCTATTATACCTACAGAATAAGAACAGAAAAAATAAAACATAAATCTTACAGCTTCTAAATATAAATTCTAATCGGAACCTAATATTACGACACAAAGAAAAAAGATACTAACGTTTACACTTAACAATATAAATAATAGTTATATTTTTACACAACAAACATAATACACATCAATATACTCAGGAATTACCAGTCGTTTCATTACTTAGCTTGGCACCGACTCCAAAAATTGTTTAATTGTATTATAGACTAGCTGATCCCCGCGACTTAGTCCGCGTCAATTTCTGTTATTATGACCGCGATTAAGAATTAAAAAAAAAAATCTGCGTAAATGATAATTTTAGTTAATATTATGTTGATAAAACTCTGTAGCAAATAACTGGCAATAATGCATTATTTTCGAACAAATGATTACCTTAAAAAAGGTTATAGTGAGTCAATCTTAAAAGATAGACATATACTGTCGCAGACATTTTTTTAGATCATTCAAAGAGGAACAATTCTTTGATATATATATTTTGGGTAACTCGAACCGTTTACGCAGCGCACGCAACGGAAGCTTTGAAGTATGAATATTTTTCCCCGTTTTTGTGACATTTTTCACTGCTGCTTCGCTCCTATTGGTCGCAGCGTAATGTTATATATCCTAAAGCCTTCCTCGATAAATGGACTATCTAACACAAAAAGATTTTTTCAATTCTAACCAGTAGTTCCTGAGATTAGCGCGTTCAACCAAACAAACAAACAAACAAACAAACTCTTCAGCTTTATAATATTAGTATAGATTCTTTCTTGACGAGAGCTGCTCTAGAAAATTATCCCAGTCTAAAGCAGACCAACAAAATTGCAGATATTAACTCTAGATATAAACTCCCAATTAGTTAGAAACTCCCACTATTGAAGTATATTATATCTATGAAACATCAGACGAGACTTTTTTCTATTTCCAAAGCTTTTATAGCTTAAAAAGATATTAGACGAAAGTATTGTTAAATTTTGTAACTTACTAATTTTTATATTAAAGCCATACTTTTTTAATTTTATAGTAAAGCCCCGCGGATACATTACTGCTATTAAACAATAACTAGGTACTTTCGCTTTCGAAATTGTACTATGAAAACCATTCAATTGCATTCGAGAGTCGGGAATTTGAACAAAACCGCAGACCAAACAGTCGAAACACTGTACCGCTTGTACATACAAACCGTCAAACCGCCTGATTTGAACCATTACCGCTCTATCACAGACATATACCAACATATGAAACCACAAATATTATCTACTCAACCGTTAAACAGTATTTTAAAGTAAGGGTGAGTACAGAAAGCAGTCCGTTTTGGGTGAGCTTATGCTTCGTTTTTTTTACTGGATTTTTAATTCTTCTTTTTTATAAAACGTCTTGTGTGCTAACTTCGTCAAACAACGACATAAGCCTTTGTCGAATAAAAACGTACAGGATAAAAAGGACCTGTGAACAGTGAAACTGACTGCTTTGTATACGCACCCTAACATATGGTACCTACCCACCACATTATATAGCTTTTGTCGATATCTTTACGGACTGTCTGAGTAGACACTTTTACGGTGACATCTCCACAGAATGTTTGCAAAGACATTTATTTAGCTCAGACTTGGAAATTCATTAGTAATTATTCATTTGGCTTCGACAAATACGCAAACACCGATCTCTGAAACACCAATACTTGTCTACACTGCTTTATTGCAGCCAAATTCTATACACATTGATGAAGGTTCGTATCGTGTGCACCCACCATAAAGTTGCGATAAAATAAATCAGTACCAATAAACGTACGGTAGATAATTTAAAACTTCATTAACGGACGCACCAAACAGTTTGCACACAACACGAAACTGAATGAACAGATTTAAATATACCACGAATAGTGAATGGTGTGTTCATGAAAGCAATTTGGAATTTGGGGACCAGTTCAATGAGATTACGTGGTCAAAGAGACACTGTTTAAATTATATATATATAATTTAGATTTAATACACATTGAATAGTAATCAGTACGGAAGGGTAGTTTATTTATTATTATAATTTTGGTTGCCTAGCCTATGCTGTCCCAACGCTGGGCAAAGGCCTCCTCTAAGTAGTTTCATAAAACCTTATCCCGTGGCACCTCGAACCAGCCCTCGCGGTATGCGTCTAAGCCATCCCACCACCTTCCTGGGCCATATTTATAAGATTATTTTTTTTTTAACAATACTTGTCGTTTACCAACTTAAAGTGAAAGGTCTAAGAAGATCTACGTGACAAATCCGCAGATTAGTTTTAAGGCAGTGCAAACAGCCGACGAAATATCTTGAAACTTGACAAGGAATCCTCCTAGTTTTATAAAGATTTAAGTCAAGATCCAAGTGACGTTTATTTATCCCGGCTTGTAACAGTAAAGAGAATACATAATTAATATTTATCACAGGAAACTCGGTAGACTAGGCACTACTAATTGGGAGTTAAAATGTTCAACATCACAAACAATGTTTTTCCCTAGAGTCTTGAGACTTAGCTAAAGACGGTAGAACAAGTTCGATGCATAAAAAACTGATTGGCCTAGATACTTAGGCTGCACAACCGGAAAAAAGTTCCTGCCTTTTACAGAGAAAACGGCGGATTAAAAAAAAAGAAAAATGTTTTTTCCAGCCAGCCGCTCACGATGATTGACGTAATTTAAAAGAGGACATTCAATTTAAGAATTTTAACATTCATTTGTTTGAGGATGTTTAAATTAAAAAGTAATGAATTGCCTGCGTTGTTTTACCCGCTAGGATCACAACCGTATTTTACTAAATAGACAATCACTAGTACCTCTTACAATTACAGTTATATATCTATAGTTGCAGTGGTTAGTAATTAACCGATGTAACCTACAGTTGAACTCCAGTTCAAGCGACGTCAAAGAGCAACCCGGTTATTCAGTTTAGTTCAACTTCCCTTTGGTCTAGCTAGTCTGACGCGGGCAAGAAAGTATCTACATTGTGAGTTTTATTTGCTAGTTTTGTAGGTATTGTACCGTCTAAATGTATTGTTAGTCGTACCGTAAAGAAGGAACCGTTGGAGTAAGTCAACAATGATTAGATATCTTTCCGCCTTGTATTTGAAGCTGAGGCTGGCTTCAATCTAGCCGCAGCTAAGCACCGGACTTTTATGTGGATAATTTATTGTTTATTATAACGAATGATGAATTACTGACTATAAATTAGAAATTTATGCAACTCCGACATATTTTAGATCAGACTTCGTTGACTTCTAAATTATCTTTGAGATATAGACTGTCGGAAGTGTGCTTACTGCACATACAATCAAGTTTATAAATAGTGCTCGCAGCTTTTCTAGAAAATGCATGTCGTATTAAATGGTCCATAGAGGTTTCGATCAAGTACAACATTTGTAAAGAAAATTGTCTATCTAAACATATCTACAAGGAAAAGCAACACCTATTTCCTTGTTAATAATACGATCGGTTTCACACCAAGTCAAGCAAGGCGTCTGACAGAGGTAGTTAGTTAGGCGTGATATCTAACTATTGTAACTGGCGCGGCTCGAGACAGCCGCAATCAGGCAAGGAGTTGAAGCGTCGAAACCTACCATCAAAGTGCTATGATACCGATAATTATATTTCTGGAACCACTTTGTCTTAGAAATTCCAAATGTTTACTTTGATAAATTTAGGACAGTGTTTTGCAAGACATTTCTTTGTAGTTATTCTTTGTGGTTATGTTTTTTATTGTTAATCTAAAAATACTAGGATAATATTTATAAATGTAAGAATTAATATTTTATATTGAAATGAGTACCTACTGTGAAAGAGTTGGTGCCAAAGAGACACTTCTGTCCTATCCTTTAGTTTAATTAAATTGTCAAAAATCGCGCTCGTAAACAGTGGAACAAAAATCAAATGCTTAATTATTATTGACACGACTAATCAATCAATCGCGGGGACGCAGTCGATACCCTCGTGCCCCTTTAATCTGATAAACATACAACGGGCAGATAATTCAAAAATCTAAACATGGCTGCCTCCCCAAAAAATGATTCCATTCAGGACTAATAATATTGATACGGCGGTGGATTCTAAATATACTCCATATCTACACGTAAATGTGTTAAGGTAGTCAAAACTTCGGTATAAAATATGGAATAAAGAAATTCATACAGTCATACAATAATTAGGAAACTAAATACTATAATAAGAAAACAAACTCTCTTTTTTTGAGCAAGCGTAATAAACAACCTCTTTGTGACCAATACGTCTCTATTTTTCAGTCTCCATAATATACGTGTTTTAAAAAGAGCTTCAACATCCACTTACCTGAAGATGAGTCCATCAAGGGCCATAGCGTATACGACCCTTGGCATGGGGAACATGGATCCAAACATGGATACAGTCAGGCCGGCTAGAGCTCCGATAGCCACGATGTACTTGCAGGTCGGCGCGTCCACGTGGGCAAACATCTGAACGAGAGCTGAGTCGGTGTCCACTTCGTCGTACGGCACTGTTGGCAAATAAACAGAGGTTAGAAAATGAAAATGAAAATGAATCTGCTATTTGGATGACAACAAACAAACCGTGTATTGAAGTAGTCCGACTACTTTCTTTTTACGTGCCAGTGTCATGATAAATTGGTCAAAATGTTCGTAACCTAAAAATAATTATTCGGGTTTTAGAATATTTAGAGTCCGCTCTGTATACTCACCTAAGTTAGAACAATGGATACAAATGAATCCGCAGCGCTGTTACTCAATTTGCGATAGCGAAGCGATGGCATTTGACAGCGAGAATAATGCAATTTTGTTCTGTCAAAACGATAATTCGTATGATCGTATTACCGATCGACATAACGCCATAAAATTTGAAACTTGATGGAAATATTACATCTTATATATAAAATTCTCGTGTCACAATGTTAGTTACCATACTCCTCCGAAACGGCTTGACCGATTTTTATGAAGTTTTATAAGCATATTCGGTAGGTCTGAGAATCGGCTACTATCTATTTTTCATACCCCTAAGTGGTAGTAGGTAGTAGGTAGGTAGTAGACAGGTGCTAGGTAGAAAAAATTGCATTGCAACGCATGCCGGGTACAGCTAGTAATTTAAAAGTTATTAAAGTCTATCGTTTTCCTTAGGTTACATAAGTGCGATTTGATTATTGAAAAAAAAAATTGGTGTAAGATTATGTTAAGTGGATTCATCGAAATATGCCTGGATCTTTAGAAGAGCAGACATAATAATATAAATTATATCTAATGTCGTATATGTTCGATTTCGCGATTTCATTTTACCTAAAAGTAGAATGCGGACTTAAAGTAGACCTAAAACTTTATATAGATAACTTGATAAAATACACAATCGCTATATCGAGCTTAAATAAACGACAGAGAAAAGAACCTTTTATTTTTTAACTACAGGGTAACAAGGATGTGTTCACCCAAAAAAATATTCTTTTTATTTTATGAATGGAAAGGAAAATGCCTCAAAGATTATGAGCAGATAAGCAATTAATTAATTTATTAGCCGTAATTTATTAGATCCGTGACAAGCATAAATTTCAATTTTATTTAACGATGAAGCTTTTTTATTAAATATTGGCGAGGTTTTACATGTATACTGATTTAAATGAATAACCATTAATAAATGGAGTAATGGATTGGACATTTAGTGAGAAACGTATAGTTAGAGCTTTTATTCTATTAAACAATCCGATTTATAACAGCTTCAACGTTGTTAGGTGTGTTTTAATAGTTGTGAAGCGCAATATAAAATTAGTAGAAAATATTTAAATACTAAAAAGTGGTTCTATTTGAAAAACTCGGGGTTACTTCGAACAAAAGATAGATTCACCCTTTTTTGTATCGTGGAAACTATGGTTGACACATAGTACCTCTTATTGAAATGTTACCTAAAACTATAAAACAAAATAACCTTAATAAGTTACGGACTGAATATCAAATAGCCCCGTGGTTCACAAAAAGCCCCACTTTTCTGAGTATATATGCCTTAGGCGAAAAAAAACTACACAGACACATTTCTCTTTTTTATATTTAAGTTACTTTTAGAATAAAGTAGGTATTATCAGGTCCTTCGCCTATGGGTAAGGCAAGTTTCTTTGATAACATAAAGCACTTTAGCTCCACGGATTATCTTTTAAAAGAGTCTGTCATCCTTAAGATAAAAAAAAAGAACTCTCTCCAAGTCAAATGCGTCTATCGTACTTTTCCCTCGATTAAATTCTTCAGTTATCTTGTAAATATAGCCGCGAAACGCTTCGAGAAAAGGATGGTACGGCCGTGCCCGTTTTGCTCGAGACTTGGTTGGGGTACTGCCGTGCCCCCAGATCTCGTAAATCTCATATATATAATATACAGTATATTATTACAGAAATAAAATGCTAGCTCATGGATGAAAAAATGAAAATATATTAATTAATAAAACATAATTTAATAATTGAAATTTGAAATGTTTCGGCATAAAGTTTTGTATTTGGTTAACTGTTGATGGCTTTAAAATAATTTGGTTGAAACCCGATAAATAACTTAGAGATTCCTTTGTTGTTTTCGCAGAATGTTATGAAGATGATTCAATGAAAGTACTATTCGTTGAAAATCCAAAACTTTTGCGAAATCCAAAGCGGAATTTAATGCATTTGTTGCGATGTTCCGAATCCTTTAATGGAAATCTGACATGTCTGATAATCCTTTTGATTAAAAATGCATCAACAAAAGGAAAAATATGGTAGGGATTTACCGTGTAAGAGATACTTTTTATATCTACCAAGTTTTTAGGGTTCCATACTCAAAGGGTAATAACGGGACCCTATTACTAAAACTTTGCTGTCTGTCCGTCCGTCTGCCGTGATAGCTAGAAATTTCACAAATTATGTATTTCTGTTACCGCTATAACAACAAATACTAAAAACAAAACAACAAAAAAATATTTAGGGGGGCTCTCATAAAACGGTACGAAACCCTTCGTGCGCAAGTCCGACTTGCACTTGGCCAGTTTTTTTTTTAAATATTTATTTTTGTAAAAGGACATACAAGTATAAGTTAAGGTGGTAACATTATATAGCTTTGGAAGGTAAGTCCCACGATTTTGAAATATCATATGAGGCGCTTTGAGGAAAATTCAAATGCGGTGACAGCATTTCGAGGTTAGATTGTTTAGAAAGAATTCTTTAGGAATTCCGAATGTTACACAAGGATGATATTAAAAATATTTCTTTATGTTATTCGTGTAAATAAATACTGGTTCTTTTAGCCTTCTATATTAAATAAACTCATTACGCAATTATCAGCATTTATAATCCTTTTTAGGGTTCTGTACCGCAAATGGTAGAAAAAAAAACCCTTATAGGATCACCGACGTAAATCCGAGGAGTAGACGAGATCCACTCAGACTATTGCTTAATGGCGCTGCAAAGCTGACTAAATTTAATAAATCTGTCTAGTGATGTGTGTACGTATATTTAATAAGATACCTTGTCACATTAAAAAAAATATTTTTGCAATAAAAAAAACCGACTTAAAAAATCGATAAAAGCACTAAAAAGTTAAAAATAATACTATAACCTACCTATATTAATAAACCTAACCTAAACTACGGTTAACCTATACCTAATACAATTTATCAATTTTTGGAGTCGAGAATCTCCTCCTTTTTTTTAAAGCCGTTAAAAAATGTTAAATGTCCGTTCGTTTATAACGCAATTGTTAATGGCTTAAAACTTTAAATTTTTACAGTATTCAAGATTTTATTGATAGGACATGATAAAATTGTCCATACCTACCTATTATTCTAAGTTTTAAAATTGCATGCTATATTGGTTTCTTAGGTTTACGCGAATGCTAGACATTGAAATAAAACTACTTTTTACGGATTTTTTCGCGGTTTATATTTAGATTTTAGGTCCCGACGTTTCGACACCTTTGCAGGTATCATGGTCACGGGCAGACTGAGATGGCGTTCGTCTTGACAGTAGATGTTGCTCGTTCTACCTTAATATTTTAACTAATTATTTGAGTTCCGACCTACGCAATATGAGCTCACTGTGTCTTGATGTCTTGCAGCGCTGCTCTTGGGTTTGGCCTTGAGTTTATGTATTATTGGGTCCCAAGTAGGTGATATCTTCATATGCATGCTATGTTAAGCAAAACATGTGTAACATATTTTTCACAATCGTAACACCTTTTTATACCATGTTTTATGCAAATAAATACATTTATTATTATTATTTGTTTTCAGTCTGCCTAATTTTTTTTTCTTGGGTACGGTGCTATATTCTAAATTCTATAAGGAAACGCATGTTGGAACGCAGCTGTATCGAAAATGTTCCTAGCTTTTGTACGATAGAGTAAATTGTGAACGTAAATCAAATATCCAAGTAGGTATAATTTAAATTGTCGAAACATTGTTTAAAATTACGTGTTTGTTCTTTATTGTATTCTTATTTTAACAAAGTTGGAGAAGCTTGCTAAATTATTGACAAACAGCTTCTGTCGTTCCTATAAATTTCAATAGAAATAAAGCGTATTTACTTTCTTGTGTCCATCGTGTATTTGCCCGGCTTGTTTTCCTCCGAGTAGCTTTTAACATCTTAAACTAACATAATAATTATAATGTTGTTTAAAAACGGAGAAAAATGTAAACAATATTGTGGTTTGAATTCTGAGGTCTTATATTTGTTTGTAGAAGGACTTTGTAGGGTCTCAAGTGTCACTCAGTGCATTATTGGCGTTCGATCCCCACTTATCTTCGAAGGACGCAGACCCGTTACAAGCTATACAACCTTGGAATTTCCATAAATTTTCTTCAAAGATATATCCATATAAGTAGCCATATGGTAGGTTCATTTAAATACAGTATTGTATTCTTCAAAAAGAAGAAGTATTCATTGAAAAAAGTTTTACATTTCGATTTAAATGAAGTCTTATTATGCTATATGGGTTTAAATCTTCTCTCGTAGACGCACATGTGTCTCATATGTAGCATTCAGTTAATACCATGCAGTGCATCTTTGTTCCATCCATTCCATCCATATTCTCATTAACGACGTCGGATTAACTGCGAAATCGTAAAATCGCACACGACTACAGTTCCACAGAACTTTTCAGAATTCATAAAACCTCTGACACGATACAGTACTGACAATATTCACACAAAGTGAATATTGTCAGTACTATTCGTATATATTTCCCTTTTCGCTGTCCAGTATTTTAATTAATCCCGTCGTCGTCCTGACGTATGTCACATCGATGCCAAATTTTAATGGAAGTCTGAAAATTCCATTTTATATTAAATTTCACTGGAAATGTCAACGCCGTTATAAAATCCGTACATTGACATGACTAGTATAAAGTTGATTTTCATTTGACATTCGTTACTGCATGTGATTTACAAAATACGGCATTGTGTGCAATCCCCTACATATTGTAATCCTTTATAAAGCCTGAAGCAAGTAATTATCCTTATTGATGCTCCCAAAATATTTTACAGGTATTAAATAAATGGTACTTCAGATAATTAAAAACATGTTTTTCGGGCAAATAACATGTTTGTGTTTATTATATTTTCACTGACGAGGATGAAAACTGGGTGTACGAAAAAGGGGTGATTATATTAATTGAATAAATCTCTTATTTTAGGTTTATTTTAAGTAACAATTATAATGGTAACTACATTTGAACTTGTAAAAGAGAATCGTTTAACGATATACAATAAAAAGTAAAACTCGTTTAAAACTCGCTCATCGTTATTTCTTTTTGTTTTCAGAAGTTTCAGTTCGTTCCGTGAGATAAAAACGTAGAAACAAACTGTTCTAAGATATATGTAATTGCGATATAATTATAAACCAGTCTTTTTTTATTCAGACCGCCGCGCTGTTACTTTTCTTTATGTCATTTATTTGATGAGGCTTTTTGCGCTGGTGCGCCAAGACAGCCTCGTAAGGTACCACAATAAATTAAATAATAAACTAATAAAAGTATAAATAATCGAATCCTAAGACTTAAAGATAACTTAAAACTAGACACCCGTTGGAATGTAGCGCCTTCTACAGGTCACAGGCTAGAAAACTACAGACCCTACGTCCAAATAAAAACTAAAAAAAATTACGTATCTCTCCTTGAAAACACTCCCCTTACAAATTTATAAATTTCAATACTCTGTTCCGAAAAAGGCCTCCCAAGCAAAATATTAATCCCAGCACTATACACAGCGCTGTTACTTTATAATATGAAAGAAAAAGATTTTTGAATTCCTTTTTCTATTTGAAGATAACTCCCGTTCTAAGAAATTATCTATTTATGTATTTCGTGTGACACAAGAGTTGTTAAACATTTAAAGCACGTGCTCAATTTCAAAACATAGTGGATTTCAGTTTGAATAAATGTTCTGAAATCTGTGAACGAGAAAAGATCTACGTTTGCTCAAGTTATTAATACTGCGCTCATAAAAGTTTACTTTTCATTTGTGGCATTTGTTTGAATTGCACCAGGTGTACGAAAAGTCCGGGAGCAAATGTTTCTCTTAGTACTCAAAGGGATACAGTAAAATTTTAATAACAATTCGTTTTAAAACTCGAGTCACAAGATTTTTCACTGAATTTCTTGCTTAGTTGTCTACCATTATTGTATTAAATGAGGTCATTTAGTATGACGAGCTATGTGCTATAGATCTAAAGTTGTGAATAATTTATTACAATACGGCCTTAATCTCCTTTATATTGCGACTAGCGGTGACCCACGGTTTCACTCGCCTAAGAGGTCGCCGTTCCCGTTAGACATCTTTTGTCGTGCATTATTACGATATTTGTATAGTTATTCTGCAGACAAACCTAATAAATTAAAGATTATGTAAATCGGTCAACCCATTCTTAAGTGCAGTATCTAACCCGTTTTCGTCTTTGTTATATGCTATTACCTTAGGTATACCTATATAGGTACATTGATGCAGTACAATAATAACCCAAATAGGCTATTAAAGATAGGTACAACGTCTAATACGATTAACCGTCACCGTCATCGTAAACTGTTTTCGTCAAATTAAACTCGTCGTTACCGAAGACGCTTATTTCGCTCAAGTATTTGTGTGTTTACTAAGACGATACTCACGAACTGCCGTACAAAGTCCGCCCCACTTGAACCACGACCCGTTGTTAACACTATCAAGTTTGCTAAGCACAGACCAACTTACGTACATTTTCTCTCCTACATATACAAACTTATCAGTATTACGTTTGATACTCTCTGATATTTGTACGATGCCATTAGAATTTAACGGGGCAGAAGTTCGGTACATCGCAATACCAATAGGAATTCAGTGCCGAGCATTGCATACATACAGGAGCGGTAGCCTTTACGCTTGGCTTGAACATGTTTGAATAAGAGAGAGCTCACGTACTTCAGGCGAGATCTATTGCACAACGAATATTACCGGGAAATGATATCAGGCCTCACAATTGCGGCATCTTCTAGAGTCCCACCAAATACCTTATATTTAAATATCGAATGCTAGATCCTACTAATATTATAAATGTGAAAGTTTGTGAGAATGGATGTGTGGATGTTTGTTACTCTTTCACGGAAAAACTACTGAAGGGATTTTATTGAAACTTTCCATTATTGTAGCTTATACATCGGAATAACACATAGGCTATAATTTATAAAGATAGTGTAAGAATTGTCATTCACGCGGGTGAAACCGCGGGGCACAGCTAGTTTTTTAATAAAATACTGAAAAAACAGCTGAAATAAATACGGTATTTTATAAAGCGCTTTTAAACAAAAAGGTTTTGTAGGTTTATCCGTTGCGTATTAATTATAAAAGTAAAGGCGGAAACCAACCGCGGCACACGGAGAGGCTGCGCACGTGTGTTAAGCTTCGCTTTAGAACAAAATGCATGTGATCGTTTCCACTGCAACGCACGGACATGCTACGCAGCATTACCATACAATAACTAAATAATGTGTTTATTATTAAATTAATGTATTTGACTTTAAGAAAATTTATTTTAACATTATACAAGAAAATCTTAACTATTTTATTTTCAAGTGTCATCTGTCAGTACGCATTGATTGCTAGATAAATCTCACTAATCTCGTTTTACAATTACACTAAGTGTATAAATATTTTTGCTCGTGACTGTACAGCGTTCATAGCCATGAGCTGTGTGGGCGACATTTCCGTGTCCTTGCGCCGCAGTGGAAACGGAGACCGACGCCGCCGAACTAATGAACCTACACAGCAGAGGTGCGCCACGTATCCGTACACAGGCTGCGCAGCGGTGGGTTTCCGCCTAATGGCAAATGTTCTGTTACAGGTTTATACCAGCGAATATAATGCGTTGCGAATGCGAGTTGTGCATCGAGGATAATACTGTACATTAGCTTGCAGTCTCTAATCTCTCTAATCTCTCTAATCTCTCGTCTAATCCTTTAAAAGCATACCTTCTGCTACAAAGAGCATAAAACATTGGCTCTGGTTACTTTGTGATGTAATTATTGACATTTTTTTCAAGTTCTTTGTAACATTGGATATTACAAAAGGAATCGCTAATACAGATTTATTAGAAAGGGAGCAGAACTTTTATAAAAAAAAATATCTATTATTTGGGAAGTCCTGTAATTTATTAATACTTTTAAGTACCTTTAATATTTGGCACGATGAGTAAAGAATTGATTCTTCATATAAATCTATACTTATAATAAATCTGTAGAAGTGAAAATTCTGTACATTGAAAATATCTAAAAAATAAATGGCGGGGGGTGTTACCTACTAGAAAGACACTGAACAGAAAAGGGTGAAAAAAAAAAAAAAATTGTCTGTCTGTCTGTCTGTTTGTTCAGGTATCACGTAAAAACTACCGGTTCGATTACGATGAAACTTGGTATAATTATTATTCTTTACTATCCTGGGCACCACACTGGGTAGTTTTTATCCCGGAAAAGTATAAACAATAAAAAACAAACTTAATTTTGCGGTTAAAAACTCATTGATAAGTTTCGTCATCCACGCGAACGAAGTCGCAGGCACAGCTAGTCTATAATAAAACTAAATCTTTTTCTTTAGTATCGTCTGAGAAATGAATATGCATTTACCTATAGAGGGGTTGTATTGGGATTCTCGAATACTTGTTTGCGGTTTCGCAATCCGCAAGCGTTGACCTGAAGCAAAAACGTTTGCGGCACGAATTAGAAATCCGTGAAGCGGACCGTTTCGGTTCGTTTCGGTACGTTCCGGTTTCCTCGCCGGACTCGAAGCTCGTCTTTAATGCATTTTCAAACTACCCTGTCACCGTTCGTCATACCTAGGTGGGTAGAGTACCTAGTTTAATTTTGAGATTTGTTACCCAGTCTCCTTGTTCTCCCAGTTCACATTCAAATATTTTGCTTTAAAATATTTTATTTTATAAAGAGAGATTTGGAACAAATATTTCGCATATTACACCTACACTACAACTCACGTTTACATAAACAAAACACTTCGACTTTCAATTATTCCGTTATGGAAGAAACTACCCAGTATGTTAATAAAAATACTATATCAATAGATGCAACTGCAACAAATAAAATCCCAATGAAGAAAATATTTTTTCTTTACAATGGGTATTAAAATATATTCAATTTCAATACCAATTGTGTGTTTCTACTGAAAAAGACATATCATATTTAGCTTTTCTTCCCGGGAAATAATATTTTCAAACAAACAACAAGTAACAAGGGTTAAAAAGAAATAAAAATTACAAACTAAGCTTACAGATATATTATTATAGGTTCCGTTTACCTAATCCTCTTCTGAATAGGAAATGAATACAAAGGAAAAATAATTTTAATTCTAAGAACTGAACTGAAATAGAAAAACATAGATCCATTTTTCCTATCAGGTTCTCGGAAAAATGTGAATACAATACTCATGCTTATACGAGTTGTGTTAGAAAAAAAAAACTAAAAAACACGACTGCTTTGATGAAGCATAAGGATCAGAGGTAGTTTTTTTTTTATTGAAATAATTATTTATTTTAGTATTTTTAATTCCAGTTTGCATTTAATTACATACAACTTGTGCGTATTTTTGCAAACCATTTATAAAACCGTTTACTTTGATTAATTACTCGATGTTTGGTTAAAAATATACGGATCAACTTTGAATTTTTTTTAAAAAGGCTCTTTTTTTATAAAAAAACCTTTATCATCTCCCGAGCCTTTTCCCAACTATGTTGGGGTCGGCTACCAGTCTTACCGGATTCAGCTGAATACCGTATTTTACATGGAGCGACTGCCTATCTGACCTCCACTACCCATTTTACAGGGAAACACCGTATCCCATAGTAAGACTGGTTGTCAGAATTGACTTAACGACTGCCAAAGATCTATGTATGACAGCCGACAGCAAAAAAAACCTTTATGTTTGTTTATTTTAACAATTTTAATACCGTCGTTTCTATGGAACATGGAAAAATGGAAGATGTCAAAAAACACAGAAATATTGAACAAATACATACAAGATATGGTCAAAAACATAACCTTTTCTTGGCAGTTAGACAAAAGGATTTCAATGTATGAAAGTTTTACCTTTGAAGAAAACAACATTAAATAAATAGCCTGTAATAGCGTTTCCGCTTGACTGATTAACGTTTGAATTGAGTTTTGAATATACACCGAGAAATTTGAATGGTTGTTTTCCCGCGGCTGAACAACTAGCCATAAGGAGTACTTTCGAAATATGGATTAAAAAAAGAATTAAGATTGTCTTTGTTTCAAAATAATAAAAAACAGGGGTTTTTTTTTTCATAAATTATAAGTTATGCACGCGGGTCAACGGCTGCGCGGCCGGTCGGCCGGCTTGCGCCGAGCGTAGGTATCGAAAGGTAATACGATTGGTTTATGGTAACAATGGTTTAATCAGCCATTTTTGGTTTCTTATATTTTATTTGTTTATAAAACGATTGTATTACAAAGACAAGATCATTTCGCCACGGGAAAACAACCATTAAAATTTCTCGGTGTATATTTTGAAAAATAACTATATTTTTTCATTATCACCATCTCCCTGCCCTGTTCCCAATTATTTGGGGTCGGCGCAATGTTATTCAGCTTCAATTCATCTCTACTACTCGACATCATACTACATATAACTGTTTTTTTTTTATGAATAATAAATTTAAATCTTGTTCGAAAACCCCTTTAGTTACAATCGACCAGCTTTTACAAAGAACTGAATTCCTTTGCGGGAAAGTCCTCTCTATCTGTTGGCTGGAACGAGTTATTCTACCATTATTCTATTAACTTAACCGCAACATCGGTTGACGTAATTGTGCTGTATATTGCAGAAGAAAAAGGTAATAATACATTTCTGAGATTTCTCCTAAAACATAAGACGATTTATTTATACAGAAAATTCCATAAGAAATACGCAGTATTCGTACCAATTCTTTATGCCATCGTGTATTTATTTCCATTGACTGTACATAAATAAAATTATAGTCAATATAATCTATCAATATTTTAATCTTTACATTTGACATTGCTACCTTGACATTTCTTTAATGAACACCCGTAATCAATTATTTGCATTGTAATATTAAATTAACTATATTCATAATTTTAATTTTTTTTACTTGTATTTTTTTCCTTTTTTTAATCTAAAATTAAATTGCATTCAAAATGTAATTATATTTCTTACGCCGTCTAAGGCAAAACATGTTGATACTCATACATACTACATTTTATTCTTCTTTTATAGGATGCATTACCTGTAAACTACACTTGTTTAAAGCAAATAAATAAATATATCTTTATCTTTATAAATTTATGTTCGTGATAAGAAAAATACATTTGCTAGATGTCTTGCGGGCCTTGCAGCAAGTAGTTTGCAGGTCCGGGATCAAATAATTTGCTTCACTGCCTCCGAATGCAATCTGTTGCCGGTAATACGTGTCTCAACGCAATTTGAATACATTTCCCCGTAGTTACTATAAACACGGCTTTTTTAATGCAAACTGTATTGATCAGTTCATGTGAACATTGTTGCAGTACTCATTTCCGTTCCAGTTTATTCCCCGCGGGTCCAAGCTACTAGGATTACAATTTAATTTAATATCTAAAGTGTCAGACAACGCGAACTTTCTTGCTCTTTTGTCGAGAATGTACTTATTTTCTACTTTTGCGCTAGCTGGTTGTAAGTTTAAATACTTTTACAATTGAATCTTTGACGAATTTTAGTGTGTATTTTTTAATTATATAAATCAAAAAGGGCGGCTTTTGTTTAGGGGTACATCGGGTGTGTCTGATATATTTCTACACATTTTTTGTCTAACTGTTCAATTTCAATGTTTTTTTTTTAACTTTAGTTCATTCATCCATACTAACATTATAAATGCGAAAGGAACTCTACCTGTCTGCCAGTCTTTTATACTTTCACGGCAAGAACACGTAACCCACAACCCCGGAGGTGAGGTCACGAGAAAGTTAGTAATATAATAAACTCTGTAGATTTGTCGTTAAGACTTTGATAGAAACGTTGAAACATGCAGAAACGAAGGAAAGTATGAAAAATTAAAAATAATTTACTTAAAATAACTGTGTTGAGTCGTTCACTCGCTGAAGAGCGTTTTAACGTGCGAACTAGGGTTGTGAAATGAAAAATACTTCACGATGATATGAATATAAAAGTGGAATGTTTATTATTTTTATAGGAAAAATATCTGAATATTGTAAATTTTACACTTAGTAAACAATAACCATGGGTTACATAACCGAAAATTAAAAACTACTCGTTATTGTCTGCGACTCTGCCCGCGTTGTTGAAATTATCGCGGTAAAAAGCAGCTAATGTTTTCTTGGGATTCAAGCTTACCTCGTACCCAGTTTTATGAAAATTTGTTCAATTGTTTAGCTGTGAAAGCGTAAAAGACTAAGTAATGTTAATTTCGCATTTATAATATCAGGATCGATTACTATTTAGCATTTGTTCTGGTGGTCTGGGTGTAATTTATCTATAATATGTATGTTTTTAGAAATATATAAGTATGTTTATCAGTTGCCTGGTTACCATAACACAAGCTCTGCTTAGCTTGGGATCAGATAACCGTGTGTGAGTTGTCCCGGAATATTATTATTATTATTATTTACGGCTTACTACTAAATAGCGTACATCGTGATTTAGGTAATCAAAGATATTAATTTCTTGACATATCAATACCTCAATTGAAACCATTTAATCACCCGTATTTAAGTTTCTAGTTAATTCTGAAATAGATTGAACAAAATAATGACTTATATAAAATAGAAGTCAATTTGAATATTGATGTAACTTTCAAAAAATGTGTAACGTGTGCAAAGAACATTAGGCTACAGACTTTCTACCTACAAACGGATAAATCGTTAAGGACAATTTAACAGCAATTCCAAGAATGCCTTTTCGCCCATTACTGTATATTTTTCATCGATTCCTGTTAAGAATCTCATCATAACTCGTTTCTATTGCATGTCTCTTATCCTATCTAAAATTCTGTAGTAAAAGTTTGAATGTGTGGACGTTTGTTTCATAATCACACAACAACAACTTAACAGATTCGAATGTAATTTGGTACATAAATACTTTATCGAATGTATTAAAATATAGGATAATTTTTATTGCGATGAGTTTGAATAGGGAATTCGATGCTGCACACACAGCTAAGTAAGCTTTAATGTTATAGTTAGGATATTATCTTGGTAAAAACCGTGTCAAGACGTACTTGTCAGAACAGACGAATGTGAATTTTATACCATTGTCAAACTGTGGTTATTGCCTAGCTTATTTAACGATTAATATAATAATAATTTCACATTGTAAATTTACCATTATTGAGCAAAGGGCTCTCTTCATACAGATAATAAAAGGTCGTTAAAAAAACGCTGGCTTCTTTTCAACAGATCCCAATTTTCGTAATTCACCTTCTTTTAAATCATTGTCTGTTTTCCTTCACCAACGTTGTCCTTTAACGATTGTCAATGGTGTTAAAGAATAATAAATTAAGAAAATACGCGTTACTTAAAAAATGTCGTACTGCTTGCCTTGAATTCTAATCTGCAACGTTATGAAGAGCTTAGCAGTCCTTAATTGACCTGCTGGGCGTCCTCGACTCCCAATAATTAGTGTAATGTGTATTACCCTAAATACTTAAACAACCCAATTAGATTGCTACATTAGCTAGGATAATTGGTATCAAACTGAAGCAAGTAGGTGTGTAGGCTCACCATGACCTGTTGGTAGTAAGCTACGCTAAAATGCATTCAGGTCAAGTTACCTCCAATGACGTCACCATTTTAAATGAACAGGTAACTAAATATTTAATCCTTTCCAAATGTCTTGCCTTTCGTAAGACGATTTACCAAAAAAATATTATGTACTTGGGCTAATGTTATCTGCTAATTCCAAAATGTGTTCCATTTTTAGCAGCACATCATCATTTCCTGCTTTTGGATGACTTAAATCACGCTAACGATGCTGCCATTTTTCTCTAATTTAAATCTACCATCGTCAAGAAAAGAAGAAGAAGCAGCACATCAGATTCTTTTATTCTAATACAAGAATTATAAAAAGATTTTTCAATTATTTCTAGAAAAAAACCAGCCGCCATCCATTCAAATCAGTAGGAAATAATATTTTGCAAAACCTTTTGCACTTTATTGCCTCAATATCTAGATCATTCAAGAGTTTTCCCATAAATAAGGTAAGCTTGAATAAAATTGCACAGGCTTTAAATTTTTCTCTTTTCCGCACCGCACTGTTTATTTTTCTATTACCAATCTATTTTCATTTTCATGTTTGTGTGTGTTTTATGATGTTTGCTGCTATAAAATATACGCCTCTTTGCGTTAAGTCACATATATAATAAAGAGAACATAAGTCAGTAAAACTCATCAAAGAAACCGCAAACACAACATTACCGATTTATTCTGGTTATTTCGTAAATAGAGTTAATAATTCGTGTTTGGAAACGAACAACGTATATTACCAAGCATAAAATATGGATGGCTTTATCCTTGGAAACATTGTTGGAATAAGCTACTAGGAACAGCGAATGCAACAGAATATTCATATAGTACCATCTTATTAAGTAAGCTAGACTTAGTGAGAATCATCCTAGGTCATATTGAATACCAAATATTTTTGTATCTATATTTACTCTGACTGTATGGTTTCGTCCCATGTCCAGCAGTGGACCTCTAAAGGCTTTTTGTGTATAAATTGATTGAAATATACAGCTGGGCCTTTGACAAGGCAAGGAGCATAGATAACTAATGTTTCCTCACTAGCAGCTTTCAGATTCTGCGACTCTGGTTTTCCGAAGATGTTTTGGGCCAGAAAATTTAAGGAAAATATCTTTAAAAAGTCACGTTGTATTGAACAATTTGATCACTGAACCGTTATACCACCACGACTCTGACAATTGATATCTGAACCTGGTGAAAAGTAAAATAAAGCCTTTTTGGAGTACTTACCCATCAGAGTGAGGATCACGGAGGTGGAGACGTAGGCTACAAGGATGATGCAGAGGCTGTTGACGATAGCCAGTGGGATGGACCGCTTGGGGTTGTTGGCCTCTTCGCCAGTCGTCGCGATAATGTCGAACCCGATAAAGGCGTAGAAGCAGGTGGCCGCTCCGCTGAACACCTGGACAAAAAAATGATTATAATAAGTAGCTGTGCGTAGAAGGCGGGACGAGCTTGTTCTTTTGACAACGTTTACGTCAGCCCTATTCAGAGAATAATAGAAATAAGGATAGAGGACAGAAATAGCTAGAAAAAAAACTAGTTGTGCTCCACGGTTCCACCTGCGTAAGTATCTAGTACCTATTCCCAATGTTTTAATAGTTATTTTGTTTTTTTTTTATAGACGAATCCAACAAATGAAAGAGCATGAAAGTGTGTTCTGATTTTGAGTTATAAATGGACCAACTAACGATCTTTGTTTTTTATAAAGTTCACTTTACATAGGCATTGAAACATTGTGAACTGTGTATGTTTTCTATTATTATGAAAATTTAGTCTTAGTTAGACTCAGTATAACCTACTGCAGGAAATAGAGATAAACACTAAGTATATATATTGTTAATCTAGCAGCAAGCTTTTAGAAAGGTCACGTTTTGCCATTCAGAAAGTTTAGTAGCCAAAAGATTTTTGTTTGTTGTTCACTAAATAATTCTACTAGTGTAACTTGTTTTACTTTGGCCGCGTAGGCTTAAGGCCAGGCTAGTTAAATAAAAATAAGTCAAACAGAATTAATTAACTTAGAAGCGTCTAAGGTCAGTGTGAGAGAAACAACTTTCACTTTTATCCTACATATTAATGGGAAGGACAAAGCTATTATCTAAATTGGAATTGTATGCAAAGGGACCCCAATAAGGTATTGTATTGAGAAAGTGGCCACAGCCCTAACTTGTTCTTATATTTGTGATCGGTCGATTGAATTGAATCTTCACATTCATAATTTTACGTATTGGACATTATTGGCGACTTACAGAGTCACAGTCATTAAAAGTTAAATTGATTCGCATTTTCATTTAGATTTTGTGGTGACAAAACCCTAGGTACTTCAAATTAAAACAGCATATTATGTACTAAAAGTTAATAATCTTCTCTGCCTAATAAATGCCCCGGGAAGCCTTTGTTAAAAGATTTTCACAAAGGAAAAAATTTTAACACGAAGTGCGCTTGTCACACTGTCCTTGCTGGCTATACGGAAAACGTAATATCCTTCATTTTAATTTGCAATGCACCTTAAATTCTGTTGCTTATTTCCAACGTAAGATTAAATACGTTTACAGCATTTGGATTCCAACAAACAGACTGAAAAAGAGACTTCCGACGTAGCTTTTATTAATAAAAGAAAATATGACAGTTTAAGAGTTCATTAGATTTTTCCTTTAACGCGTAGTTTCTAACCAAGTTATTAATTGATACGAGCTTTGTTGCGATATCGAAGTTTTGAAACAATTTTCATCGCGAAACCAAGAAGTTAGCAACTTAAGAACAATTAAAACGAACTTTCTTGTTTTAAAAAGATGATTCTCTTTGTAAAAACCCAGCGTACAGCAGTAGTATTTCATTAATCCTAAATATCTGATATTTCGTTGTATAGAAGAAGACGTTATTTGTTTTCTTTGAGACAAATAAGTACTAAAATGAAAGCCCGTTCTTCCAGTCTCTGAGGTGATTTAAAAAAGGAATGAACGAAAGTTTGATCCAGTTCGCTCCGGTGAATCGAGGTGACCTAAACTCAGAATCACTAATCAGATACCTACGACGTTATGTCTTGTAACTTTGTTTCATGACTATATGTTATATATATTATTATATATATACTATCTATTTTATAGTGCTAACTTTCAATAAACCTACATGTCTTTATTTCTAATACAATATTTTTTTACTGGCTCGTAGGCTGGAAGTGCGACTGCTGTCCAGAAGATCGGACAAAATAAATACTGTAATTTTCTATTGAGAAATACAGCTCTCAGTCCCTTGACTCTCCCTAACTCCCTAGTTAGGAGGTGTTTACAACGCTTTTTTGAAAATTAAGGTTTTCGGTCCAGTGCCTGATGTTTCTCTGGTCATGTTAGTTTGCCGTCCCATCAGACTTTAAGAATAACAGAATCGAGAATTTAACTGCGTTGCATGAACTCGTGCACTGAAATATGTTCCATCGTAAGAAGCCTTCATACCGAAAGTCTGTCAAGAGAATGTATTATTTACAAAATGATTATTGATTTTCAAGTATAAAGTATTGTAACTTGTTCTAGTATATAAATACTCTTTATTGTAGAGTACGACATTTGTTATTCCCCAGATCTCAAGCCGCATTACACCCGAGTAATTGCAACGAAAGTGCTTCGGGTACCTAATTACATGCTTCCTAATTGATATCCGTCTTGGGCCAAAGACTTAATAGTGTTATATGTTTAACTTTCTGTCAAACAAAAATACTTTACAGCTTTTAATTTCAGTAACTTAGGAAAAAATCTTGTTTGTGTGAAATTAATATAATTCCAAGACACTCGGTCAAGTGCTAGGATTTTCTTTTGTCTAGAGAAATATTTTGCATTTTTGGCACTTCGTTCAAATTAAAAAAATATATAATGTGTAAAAATAAATATAATGGGACCTAAATAGACATGCTGTAAATTTTAATTAGATTAATTGGTAAAGGTTTTTTGAATTCTAATTTTATTAAGTTATTGTCTAATAGTTTGAAATAACTTCAGAATCCTAATAATAGTTAGAAAGTTATAACCGAAAGATAATATTTGCGACAAATCTAACTTAAAGCACCCAACCCTTTTGTAGTTATTCTAGTCTTGTGGTGTATTATAAACATTCTATTTATACAACCTGTTAGGCCCTTCGTCTTGGAATTTATTCAGTGATCCTTAGGGTTGAATCTGTAAGTATATCTACTGTTTGTATCACTGTACTTTAAAAAAGTGCAACTAAAGGAACCCCGAAAATTGAAATTTTCTGATTACGAGATCTTCATAATAGCTAAAAACCATCTAGATTGTCAGTTTTCTAACAGTAAAAAAATTCATCAAAATCGCTACAGTCGTTTAAGACCTACGTTGCCACAGACAGACAGGCAGCAGACTTGACAAACTGCCAAAAAAACTCAGCCCGTACCTTTAATTTAAGGTTTAAAAACAACTTATATTATTAAGTGCTGCTTACCCCACTCCATCCATACGGCAAGAATCCTTGATGTTCAGTCCAGTTGGTAACATCGACGTAAAAGAGACCGGCAGTCATGATGAACACCCACACGCTAAGGTTGATGGCGTTCAGCAGGTTGTTGAAGAACAATGACTTCCTGACGCCGGCAACCAACACCAACATCATTAATAAAGTTATTCCGAAGGCCAAGAAGTCTGGTGGTTTGCCTGTGGAAGAAAATTGTAAATTAGTTATTATTATTATTAGTAATGGAGCAAGCACAGACGCACATTTGTTTTTTTCACTATTTACTCCCTCGTCTAGTGATTTTCCGTGCGACGACATATTCGAATATTAATAGAGTAATTAAATGGAAATATATTGTTTAGTTATAGAGATTTAGTTGTAGATAAATATACTATTTATAAATCGTCTGTGTTACACATCCATATTCTTACTCTGCACTCTTAAGTTTACTTATTCATTCTGTAAGGTGTAAGTAGAAATGAATGTGTATGCAGTATAAAACCCGTTATAGTTCGGATTTGAAAAGAAATGGTGCAGAATAGCTAAACTGTCTAGATCCATCATGGATATAACTTACACTTCGACCTCGACCCCGACATGAGATCGATAAAGAACAGGCAGGTAGGACCTAGGTAGGTAGGTAGGAAGGTAAGCAGGTAGGTATCTATACTTATAATAAATCTGTAGAAGTGAAAATTCTGTACATTAAAAATATCAAAAAAATTAATGGCGGGGGGGGTGTTACTAAACCGAAACCGAACCTAAAAGTGTGATTAACAAAATTGTTGTCTGTCTGTCTGTCTGTTTGTTCAGGTATCACGCAAAAACTACCGGGTCGATTACGATGAAACTTGGTACAATTATTCTTTATTATCCTGGGCACCACACTGGGTAGTTTTTATCCCGGAAAAGTATAAACAATAAAAAACAAACTTAATTTTGCGGTTAAAAACTCATTGATAAGTTTCGTCATCCACGCGAACGAAGTCGCAGGCACAGCTAGTTAATGAATAAAACTCTCATATTTTCCCAAATCTAACGCTAGATTAAAACTCCACAAAGGTATATAATACTCCATCCGGTCAATAAATTTAGGGTTTGCTAATTTTGATAACGGTCTGCTCGTTTCAAAGTAAACAATAATTATATATTTACAAGAGGGTAAATCCTTTTTAGTAGAAGGGTCTGGGGATAATATTTCGGTCAATCATTACCTACGTCGTTTTGAGTCGTATGAGACGGGACGATGTTAAAAGGAAACCCTTCTCCTAAGAGTAAGTACTGGCGGAGTTTGAATGATATACAACCTTATTTCTTGTAGGTATATATTATCATATTTACCTACAAAATTTAAAATGGATGAACTATTTTTGGGTTGTTTTTAGGCAACAAACTCTTAGATTTTTTGAATTTTTTGGAAATCTATATCGCAGTCACCAACAGTGAACAAAACGCAGGTTTAGACTGTTTCCGCGAACTTTTAATCTTTCATTTATAGCTTGTAGTTACTGTTATATGTATTCTGTGGTTTTGAGTTCATTGGTTAATTAACATAAAATGAGATTTGGCTTTTCTTAGAAAGGCTTTCTCAGTAATCGGATTAACGACATTTTATTATACTAACAGAAAACATCTTCAGCAAATTATTCTCTGCACGGATATAAAATAATTGCAGTGGACAATTTAAAAAGTACTGCTTCAATACACTTTTCCATGAACTCAAAGAATATCTTGTTTTGTACAAAAACAAGGTACAACGGTTCGGAAATGTTAAACTGAAGAATTATTATGTTCATTCCGAAGCGAGCGTTACTTCCGAACGTTCTTTTTGTTTCCGTTCTAAGACACGACCGACAATGGAAGCTGTGAAGGCATTTCTATAAAGAGATAATTGTCAGCAAAGCCTTTGTCTCTAAAGCTATTACACACCGTCATACAAAGCCAATATTAAAAGGTTGAGTTTTTATTGTTTGAATGTTGGCTATACTGTAATTACCAGTGACAGACATTGGTATGAACCTGGCACGTTAATCCTAGATTTTTTTGATAATAAAATAATAAAAATAATTTATATGATGTTTTTATAATATGAGCATGGGCTTGTATGGAAGTATGGATTAGTACAAGTTCTCTTTACTCCACAGTTGCAGGGGCAATGCGCTTTGATAGACGTTATTTGGTGCTATCAAAAGGTTCATTTGACCAGCTTACAGCGGCCTCGGCAAAACGCACTTAGTCTGCAGAACAGTTCGTAATAGCATCAGGTGTTAGGTAAAGTGTTGACGGTACTTTGTGGTAAGCAGGAATAAATGTTTCCACAGGTTTACCTACCCACAAAGTTCACCACAATTTCAATGCACATTTTCGGATGAATATCCCAGTACTATTTAAACGTGGTATTTCGAAAACCTTTGAGTGAGTCTATTCAAAGATCATCGAGGGTCTGTTTGTCGTGTATGTGGAGAATATTGCAAAAGGGAAATATCAAATTTGTTTTATATTCGCGCGTTGCACCGCTCATGAAATTACTGTTTGATTTAATGCCATTGTCTGAGGGGTGCTAAGGGCCGGACTTCACCAAAGGACACGAGCAGAGCGGAGCGGAGAAGATTTTTTTTAATAACTAAAATAAGTAAACCTAAGAAACCAATAACTAATAGAAAGTTATTATTCACACTTCACTGTGGTGACGGGCGTTTGTAGTGAATTCCTATTGTTTCTCTCCGCTCTGCTCATCTCTGCTTTGGTAGAGACCAGGCCTTACATTTTCTAGACTGTTACTTGTTATTAATGTTCCTCACTAAATGTTATGTCCGTTCGTGATTGGATTTACAATCAGCTCTGGAACATGCGCCGTTAATCCCGAAGGAAATTGTAGCATTGCCCATATTTTTTAACCAACTTCAAAAACGAAGAGGGTAATTCGGCTGTATTTTTTTTTAATGTTTGTTACCTCAGATTTTTTGACTGGGTAAACTGATTTTGATGATTCTTTTTTTATTTGAATGGTGATGCTTCCAGTGTGGACCCATTTTAATTTGGTCCAGTTATGACAGTGGAAGAAGAAAGAAGACCAAGAAAACCATATAAGACTTATTTTGAAGTCAGTTTTTCGATGGTATAACTGACTGTACGGACACGTTTCTGGTTGAAATATGCTGCTAACTATGGTAACGTATCGACCAAACAATTATATTGTTTTGCGAGGCAGTGAACAAATAAGAACTAGTAAAGTTGATTGTTTGATGTCACATAAGCATAGTTTTGTAATATACATATTTTGCTTTTGATAGTTTTACGTATTTACGAGAAAGACGACGAATTTGTTAACGTTAACCTGTCGCACCTTGGGGGAGGCGTATGCCCAGCAGTGGACTGCAACAGGCTGATATGATCCTGTCGCTATTTTATATCTTAACAGAGACAGCATAAAACTTAATGATAACTAAAAATTTATGTCTATTTGAGCATTCAACAAAAAAATTATATAAATTGCCAAAAGCCCTCCCAGAATTTTAATAGTATTTTCTGACACTTAAAATATTTCTTTCATTTCAGTTGAAAGTGTAAATTTGCATGAATGTGTACACTGTACAGTGTGCCTAGGCATAATAGCAGAGGAGCATAGGGTATTTACTCATGTGATAATAGTGGCCGCGTCAAGCATTTGCGGCTCTTACCGGCTCCTGTACTATGAAAGTTTAGAGCAGGACTGTTGCCGTTGTGAAAGCGAGACGGCGCTATGTGAAGTGTAGAGCGCTGTCTCGCTTCCACAATGGTATCAGTCTCGCTTTAAGAGTTCATGGTACAGGTGTAGAACATCAATAATAAAGTTATTCCGAAGGCCAAGAAGTCTGGTGGTTTGCCTGTGGAAGAAAATTGTAAATTAGTTATTATTATTATTAGTAATGGAGCAAGCACAGACGCACATTTGTTTTTTTCACTATTTACTCCCTCGTCTAGTGATTTTCCGTGCGACGACATATTCGAATATTAATAGAGTAATTAAATGGAAATATATTGTTTAGTTATAGAGATTTAGTTGTAGATAAATATACTATTTATAAATCGTCTGTGTTACACATCCATATTCTTACTCTGCACTCTTAAGTTTACTTATTCATTCTGTAAGGTGTAAGTAGAAATGAATGTGTATGCAGTATAAAACCCGTTATAGTTCGGATTTGAAAAGAAATGGTGCAGAATAGCTAAACTGTCTAGATCCATCATGGATATAACTTACACTTCGACCTCGACCCCGACATGAGATCGATAAAGAACAGGCAGGTAGGACCTAGGTAGGTAGGTAGGAAGGTAAGCAGGTAGGTATCTATACTTATAATAAATCTGTAGAAGTGAAAATTCTGTACATTAAAAATATCAAAAAAATTAATGGCGGGGGGGGTGTTACTAAACCGAAACCGAACCTAAAAGTGTGATTAACAAAATTGTTGTCTGTCTGTCTGTCTGTTTGTTCAGGTATCACGCAAAAACTACCGGGTCGATTACGATGAAACTTGGTACAATTATTCTTTATTATCCTGGGCACCACACTGGGTAGTTTTTATCCCGGAAAAGTATAAACAATAAAAAACAAACTTAATTTTGCGGTTAAAAACTCATTGATAAGTTTCGTCATCCACGCGAACGAAGTCGCAGGCACAGCTAGTTAATGAATAAAACTCTCATATTTTCCCAAATCTAACGCTAGATTAAAACTCCACAAAGGTATATAATACTCCATCCGGTCAATAAATTTAGGGTTTGCTAATTTTGATAACGGTCTGCTCGTTTCAAAGTAAACAATAATTATATATTTACAAGAGGGTAAATCCTTTTTAGTAGAAGGGTCTGGGGATAATATTTCGGTCAATCATTACCTACGTCGTTTTGAGTCGTATGAGACGGGACGATGTTAAAAGGAAACCCTTCTCCTAAGAGTAAGTACTGGCGGAGTTTGAATGATATACAACCTTATTTCTTGTAGGTATATATTATCATATTTACCTACAAAATTTAAAATGGATGAACTATTTTTGGGTTGTTTTTAGGCAACAAACTCTTAGATTTTTTGAATTTTTTGGAAATCTATATCGCAGTCACCAACAGTGAACAAAACGCAGGTTTAGACTGTTTCCGCGAACTTTTAATCTTTCATTTATAGCTTGTAGTTACTGTTATATGTATTCTGTGGTTTTGAGTTCATTGGTTAATTAACATAAAATGAGATTTGGCTTTTCTTAGAAAGGCTTTCTCAGTAATCGGATTAACGACATTTTATTATACTAACAGAAAACATCTTCAGCAAATTATTCTCTGCACGGATATAAAATAATTGCAGTGGACAATTTAAAAAGTACTGCTTCAATACACTTTTCCATGAACTCAAAGAATATCTTGTTTTGTACAAAAACAAGGTACAACGGTTCGGAAATGTTAAACTGAAGAATTATTATGTTCATTCCGAAGCGAGCGTTACTTCCGAACGTTCTTTTTGTTTCCGTTCTAAGACACGACCGACAATGGAAGCTGTGAAGGCATTTCTATAAAGAGATAATTGTCAGCAAAGCCTTTGTCTCTAAAGCTATTACACACCGTCATACAAAGCCAATATTAAAAGGTTGAGTTTTTATTGTTTGAATGTTGGCTATACTGTAATTACCAGTGACAGACATTGGTATGAACCTGGCACGTTAATCCTAGATTTTTTTGATAATAAAATAATAAAAATAATTTATATGATGTTTTTATAATATGAGCATGGGCTTGTATGGAAGTATGGATTAGTACAAGTTCTCTTTACTCCACAGTTGCAGGGGCAATGCGCTTTGATAGACGTTATTTGGTGCTATCAAAAGGTTCATTTGACCAGCTTACAGCGGCCTCGGCAAAACGCACTTAGTCTGCAGAACAGTTCGTAATAGCATCAGGTGTTAGGTAAAGTGTTGACGGTACTTTGTGGTAAGCAGGAATAAATGTTTCCACAGGTTTACCTACCCACAAAGTTCACCACAATTTCAATGCACATTTTCGGATGAATATCCCAGTACTATTTAAACGTGGTATTTCGAAAACCTTTGAGTGAGTCTATTCAAAGATCATCGAGGGTCTGTTTGTCGTGTATGTGGAGAATATTGCAAAAGGGAAATATCAAATTTGTTTTATATTCGCGCGTTGCACCGCTCATGAAATTACTGTTTGATTTAATGCCATTGTCTGAGGGGTGCTAAGGGCCGGACTTCACCAAAGGACACGAGCAGAGCGGAGCGGAGAAGATTTTTTTTAATAACTAAAATAAGTAAACCTAAGAAACCAATAACTAATAGAAAGTTATTATTCACACTTCACTGTGGTGACGGGCGTTTGTAGTGAATTCCTATTGTTTCTCTCCGCTCTGCTCATCTCTGCTTTGGTAGAGACCAGGCCTTACATTTTCTAGACTGTTACTTGTTATTAATGTTCCTCACTAAATGTTATGTCCGTTCGTGATTGGATTTACAATCAGCTCTGGAACATGCGCCGTTAATCCCGAAGGAAATTGTAGCATTGCCCATATTTTTTAACCAACTTCAAAAACGAAGAGGGTAATTCGGCTGTATTTTTTTTTAATGTTTGTTACCTCAGATTTTTTGACTGGGTAAACTGATTTTGATGATTCTTTTTTTATTTGAATGGTGATGCTTCCAGTGTGGACCCATTTTAATTTGGTCCAGTTATGACAGTGGAAGAAGAAAGAAGACCAAGAAAACCATATAAGACTTATTTTGAAGTCAGTTTTTCGATGGTATAACTGACTGTACGGACACGTTTCTGGTTGAAATATGCTGCTAACTATGGTAACGTATCGACCAAACAATTATATTGTTTTGCGAGGCAGTGAACAAATAAGAACTAGTAAAGTTGATTGTTTGATGTCACATAAGCATAGTTTTGTAATATACATATTTTGCTTTTGATAGTTTTACGTATTTACGAGAAAGACGACGAATTTGTTAACGTTAACCTGTCGCACCTTGGGGGAGGCGTATGCCCAGCAGTGGACTGCAACAGGCTGATATGATCCTGTCGCTATTTTATATCTTAACAGAGACAGCATAAAACTTAATGATAACTAAAAATTTATGTCTATTTGAGCATTCAACAAAAAAATTATATAAATTGCCAAAAGCCCTCCCAGAATTTTAATAGTATTTTCTGACACTTAAAATATTTCTTTCATTTCAGTTGAAAGTGTAAATTTGCATGAATGTGTACACTGTACAGTGTGCCTAGGCATAATAGCAGAGGAGCATAGGGTATTTACTCATGTGATAATAGTGGCCGCGTCAAGCATTTGCGGCTCTTACCGGCTCCTGTACTATGAAAGTTTAGAGCAGGACTGTTGCCGTTGTGAAAGCGAGACGGCGCTATGTGAAGTGTAGAGCGCTGTCTCGCTTCCACAATGGTATCAGTCTCGCTTTAAGAGTTCATGGTACAGGTGTAGAACTATTTGCTTTAAGTCTAACAAACTGGACCATTTTATAGAAGTTTGAGGTGAATTGCATTAGACCATTGCGTTTAATGTTGAATAGAATTGTTGGAACATTTTAACGGAAAACTTATTTTTTAAAATATGTGAAATTTCCTTGACAATGTTATTTTTAACCCTATCTATCTTAATCTGTGTTAAAGGTTCATTAAAAAACCATGTACCCGAATTGTACCTTCTCATTGTCATAACTATAAGCTTACCTCAAATACTAGCTCTAGTCATTGTTATATTCCAAACAAAGGTTTCAAAGGTAGCATAATACCTATTTACATTGACCTTTAACTTATGCATTTACCCTACTTATTTTCTATTATATTTTCTATATTTGCAGATTCTGTAATCTTACACCATGTGTCAACTTTTAGTTTCTTTATTAGGTTTAATGGTGTACAGTATAATGCATTAAAACTTTGTACAATGCTTCCGATTCTCTTTTGTTTATGCTTCGCCCATTATTTGTTTCTACCGTGCACCTTCATCTTTGTGTTTGTAGTGTTGTTTGTACGTGATGGCTCTATCTAATGTGATGCCAAGATACTTAGGATGGGAACAGTGAGCTACAGGCACGCTTCGCCATGTGATATTCAAAACTCTATTGGCTTCTCTATTGCGAAGGTGGAAGACGCAAGATGTGTTTTTGACGGGTGTTTTTAAAACAATATATTTGATTATCTATGACAGAAATTTGTTGGAATTGGCTGAATGGTTGATTGATGATTGATGACAGAAATTGATAATGTCACTAGTATAGGTCCTATATAGATATCTGTGAGTACAAAAAGTATATTTTATCCTGCTAGGGACTAATTATCAAGAATAATATGTTTTTGTTAGTTCTAGACTTAAATTTTAATTATACGTTGAACGTAAAAACTTCTTATTTCTATTTTGAGACTTTTATTTCTATATTTCTAGCATGAGAACCCGAGTTATGAAAATGTCAAACTAAGCATATGCATAGAATTCTTTTTTGTTTTTTTTTTTTAATGCGGACAATATCACATACTTTGCTCTGAACCCAAAGTAAGTAGCTTAAGCACTTGTGTTATGGAATTCAGAAACAACGAAGGTACCACAAACACCCAGACCCGAGACAATGTAGGAAACTTGATTTCTACATTGACCCGACCGGGGATCGAACCCGGGACCTCAGAGCTAGCGACACCTTGACACCGGTGCAATCTTGTCGATATTCAAATCGAGAACTAGCATGTAACATTTACAAGACCCAAATCTATTTAATACAAAAGTACTTACTAGTTTTCAAGTATAAGTTCAAACTGTATCATAAATGATCAACTTATTAAATTAACCGTTGCATATCCAAAGTTTACTTCCCACTTAATAACGTGTGGTCTTCTTAATTAGCGCTTGTTTTAATCAATATCTTTTTCAGTGACCTTACTTTAGCGCACCCTGTGTCTGTTACTTATGTAACTCAAGTCGGTACACATAGATAAGCGACCCTCGCCCCACACACACACACACACAGATTGGTCACAGTATATAATTTAGTGACTACTTTGCTTGAAAGCTTTATGCTAATAAAAAGTATATTATTTGATTAATTGCAATGCGAGTTTGAACTGTATATTACTTTATGTTATTAAATTGTAAGCTTTGTGGTCCAATGCCTGTAGTGTACATAGCTTGTGGCTAAGTACTAAGACCTCAGAGCGGGCTAGAGCCATCTATGTTTTAGTTAGGATTGTAGCAGACATCAGGATCTAACGTGGCATTATTGCCTAAACTAGAATGTTAAATCACTATTCCAAAGAGGTTTGGCTTACCAGGCTTGCAGTATCGTAAGATTATACCTTGTACGAGTAATATGTAGACTATAAATAAAGTAGAATAAAGTAGTTTTTAACTGGACCAAAGTTGAAATTCTCTCGAGATTTCAAATTCCGTTGACGTAAAACGTTAGTTTTTGATAAAATTAAGTAAGGCTGCTATCGTTCTCCTTTAAGATTAGTCGGCGAAGAGCAGATTATTTTGTGCCTTGAAATACGAATGTACAGATTTCATCCGTATTTCGTGTGAATTTAGAACGTGGTCTATTTAGGTAAGATTTGGAACGGCAATAAAGATATCCTACGAGTTTGTGGCTTCTTGGAATACAAGTAGCTGCGATTTATTTAAGCGGTATTTAAATTGGCCAGTTATTCCTGCTATAACTTCAAATTTTATCACCTCTTCGGGCTGCTCAAACAAGACTGTTTGTAAAGCCTTAAGTCTACAAACTGAGGGACGTTGGAAAGTCCTCAAAGGAACGGCAAAGTAAGCTCAATATTTAAAGACATAATTTTGTACAGTGTTGTTCAAGCTGCCGGCAAGGGAAGCCCATTTAACATGTCATTTTACGTTGTCTTGACTGCTATTTTTCTGAATCAAAATATAAACCACTATGACGAAGTATTTAGCATATTATGTCTTTTTTTTTTTTATCATTTATTTGATGAGGCTTTTTGCGCTGGTGCGCCAAGACAGCCTCGTAAGGTACCACAATAAATTAAATAATAAATTAACAAAAGTAAAAATAATCTAATCCTAAGACTTAAATATAACCTAAAACTAGACACCCCGTAATAACTATTTTATACAAGCACAGTTGTACTTAGATATACGGCTATTTCAAAAACTTCTAACTAAAGTAAATAGTAATAATCTACCAGAAAATCCATCAAGTTTTTTGATTCGTACTAATTCTGATTCAGTGATTACCTCTTAGAGATTAGTTACTATTAGGCTCAGCCGAAAATGTGTTGCCAGTAGTACGTGGTAGTAGTATGTGCCTTTTTGGACACCAACAAAAATAACTAAACTCTTTTGAATAAATCATCTGTTTTCATCAAATGCCAAACGAAGCGGAAAAGGGTTAGCTTTTCAATAAATCTTCATTCAAACATTTCACGAAATATTTTCGGTTAATTTTTAAAGAGACTATGAAGCACATAGCTTAAATAAAATAAAACATTTTATAAGTCATAGCACTTGTTCGGAAATTTAAAATCCGAAAAGCTTGTGGAAGATTTTTAAATGTCAAAAATATCAACCGAAGCCACAAACGGCTTACAATGAAAACTGCTGAAACATAGAGATTAAAATTTGGTCGTTATTTGTGGCACTGAAAACAGTTTGCTCATCAAGTCGTATTAAGTATGTAAGCTGATACTTTTTATAATAAAGAAAAGAACTTTTAAACCATTTTGTTTGTTTTTAACTACGACGTGGTGATATACGATGACGTGTACCGCGGTGTGTAGGTATCTGTCTGGGGTATTGTAATTTCCGAATGCATGAACTGATTTTTTTTTGTTCGTTAGGTGAATTAGTCAGGAGTGTTCTTAGTTGTGTTTGATGAAAATCTGTTAAGTTTTTCAAAAGTTATAAGCACTTTTCGAAGTTATTGTCGGGTTTTAGATATTTTTTAGTAAATTGTTTTAAGTTTTGAGCAGTTTTAAGAAAATTGCTTTAAACTTAACAAATCAGCATTACTTTGGCTGCAGATGGCCTTTACGACAGTGAGTGGGTGTCAGGCGTGTTCACGGCACTTCGCCGAGCGGTGGAGGTGAGACCTAACCAACCCCCAACCTAACCCCAAAGGTCGATACTATTAAATATACCTCAGTATTTATCACTGTCAAACAAATTTAATGTCTCAAACGTATTTTAGAAAAGGTACAATTTCCTCGTATTCATTAATGTATAGAATGGTTTGGAATATCATCGATCATAATTATTGATTCAAATAAAAATATATATTTGATATTCATCACAGTTTAAATGATTATTGACGCATTCCTTTACATGAAGTTCTTGTAGGTAGTAAGTAGTAATTATGTAGCCCCTTGCTTTTCTAACACACATTTTAATTTAATCAAATGGAGTTTTAACATTTAGTTTATTAAATAAGAATTTGTGCGGAAATTTCTCGTACTTCGTCTGCCTTTAGGAACAAAAGATACCGGATCAAAAAGATTGGATACCAAATTTTGTTTGCCTTTGTAAAACAGTCTTGTGGATAATACGAAGCCAAACATAATAATGTCAACGAACTGAGCCCAACAAGCTGGAGATACGAACTACTCGAACTAAACTCGAAAATGCGTGTATCGGCTGCCGTTGTTATTCGATGTTTTATGAGTCAAAGTTATCTATGTTGGATGGTTTGTACTGCCTAATTAACAGAATGATAATACAGTCGTAACGCCCCCTCATTAATTAGGTACAGAGCAAGATCAAAATCGACAGCTTGCAATCTCTTGTTATGCAAATGTTGCTGTTTAATTACAACTGGCTGATATCCCAGGCTTTGTGTGGTGAGAAAACAGATCGATACGTCATCCAAACAACCACTGCCCGTAAAGTTATAAAAACCAGACGGCTTTATACTAATTAACAGAGAGACCTGCTTATAAATACATTTATTTTTCAATTGTCTTATAAACAGGACTTTCTTAATTCGTCTGTATGCTTTTTTAATGTGCAAGCAATATTTTGACATTAGTGGACCGATTGAAAAAAATCTTTCATCGATACGTCAGAGGTGGTCCCCTATAATTTCTTCAAAATCGATCCAGTAGTTTTTTTTTTTTTAGTTGAATAGGTTTTTTTTTAAATTAAATTAAATTAAATGCGGACAACATCACATACATTGTTCTGAACCCAAAGTAAGTTGCTAAAGCACTTGTGTTATGGAATTCAGATACAACGAAGGTACCACAAACACCCAGACCCGAGACAATGTAGAAATGTGATTTTCTACATTGACCCGTTCGGGGATCGAACCCAGGACCTCAGAGCTAGCGTCACCTTGAAACCGGTGCGTACGCCACTCGACCACGGAGGTCGTCGTTTTTCATTTAGGTATGTGTAATCAGTTGTGTAATGGCTCCTACACACAGTGCCGGCGGCAGTGCCGCCGGGCGAGCCGCCGCCGGCCAAGCCGTCGCGCGTCGTCATACAAACAAATGCCGGCGGCTCCTTTGTGCGGCTTTGAATGCCGCCGGGCGCACGGCGGCTTGGCCGGCGGCTCGCCCGGCGGCACTGCCGCCGGCACTGTGTGTAGGAGCCATAATAAACACAAAACATAAACTCTTTGAAATGTGTTAGCTTGAAATATCTTAGACTTGTGTTCCCTTGTGTATCTCTATTCAATCTTCTCTAACTAATGTTCCAGATAATATTTCATATCTAGACTCGACAGTTGAAATTTCTTTCAAGAAAAGTATAGAGAAGTTTTCCTGTTTGCTTTCACATCCATTACAAAGTTCCCGCGAACTCTTCTCGTTATTTCTTAGTGCACCAAAGTTGCAGTCAGACAAAATTAATAGTAGCAGCGAGTAAAAAGATACCTTTTGCTGTCGAACTAAGTAACTTTTACTATAAACTGTTACTACAAGTAATTACTCAAAGAGAAAGTTTTGTGATTTGCAAATTAATTGACTTCGTTGTGCTAGGCAATTATAAACATTAATTTGTAATGAGTACCAAAAGATTTTTAAAATCATTTAATCGTTATCATAAGGTTGGGCAAATTAGTGACTATCCTTTTTAACCGACTTCAACAAAGGAGGAGGTAGTCATTCGACAGTTTTTTTTTATTTTTTCTTTAATGTTTGTTACCACATGACTTTCGACTGGGTGAACCGATTTTGAAGATCTTTCCCAGTAGTCCCATTTCATTTTGGACCAGTTTTCACAGTGGGATCCATAAGAAAACCATGTAGGTAAGACTTATCTTAGAGTCGTTTCATTTTGTTACAATTATAACTTGTTTTATGAAACCTATCGAGGACAAAGTGCCTGAGTAACTTAGTTTTTAAGTAGCTAATCGGTTTGTCTTAAGTTTTTCGGAGATGACAATTTTTAACCGACTTCAAAAAAAAGGAGGTTCTCAGTTTGACCTGTATGTATGTATGTATGTTTGTATGTATGTATGTATGTATGTATGTATGTATGTTTGTCCGCGATTATCCTGCGTTTGGCTGAACCGATTTTAATGCGGTTTTCAGAAAATAGTTTGTTAGATCAAGGAGAAGGTTTTAGTATTTATTATTTTCCATTTAATATGAGTTAATGGTTTTAAGTTACTGCATAAAAGATCCATTTAAAGTCAGCCATCATAATTAGAGTCTAAAATTTGTTGTTAAATATTGAACTTAATAGAACATTGACGGCGAGCTCTTTATTGTATATTTTTTTTATTTTAATATGTATTGTGTTTTCAGTTATTTATTGTTTAAATATTCGCCTTTCATGAAAATAATCCACTATTCCGTGCTCATCAGTTGTCTCAATCAGCAATTAAGACTATCTCAGCTCAGTATGTGATCCTGTTACTCATTACAGAGTGTTACGAGAACATAATAAATGAAATTGGCAGCTTCCGTTAACATTTACCAAACACACACCACTTGATTGATTAATTTACCACTTTGTTCCTCGAATCCTGTTCACAAAATAACAGGGAATGTGCACGAAACACCAAATTGGTTGAAATTTTGTTAGGTTAGTATTTTATTTATAACATTATGATTATTTTTTAAAACGCACGTGTTTATTCTGACAAAGAACAAGAAAAAATATTAGGCTGCCCGTATTAGTTCTGCTTACCATGGACTCTTAGGTATGTGCATGTATTTTGCCACCCGTATGGGTGGAAAAATACATGCACATACCTAAGAGTCCATGAAATAAGTATTTTTTTTTGACAATAAATAAATTAATCTGTCCCTTTAATTTTCATCCAGACTACTATGCGTTTTACAAACAATACCAAATATATCCTTATTAACTTTTACGAGTAAAAAATACTGGAATTAATTTTAATTATGAAAATAATTAGGTACTTGAGTATTTTAATTTGACCGCACATTCGATAGCGCATGCTTCAAAACTGAAGTATGAGTATTAAATTCCGTCTGATCATAATTATATTAAATTATCCGATACTCGAACATATTTTTTTCAGAAATGCATAATCCCGTATGCAATAATTGCAATATGAGATCTTATTATTTCGAGTACCTACTTTGAAATACCATTGGTTTCCAATCAATTTCTTGTATGAGTACATCGGAATGCTTGTAATACAGTTATTTGGTAGTTAATTTAAATATCCCGACGAAGTCTCAAATTATTTACAGCTTAAATACAAAACAATTAATTTAAAACAGTATTTACTGTACAGCCACGAGCCAATATATATATTCACTGAGCAATTCTTAATTAATTTTCCGTTTAATTCTCGATTGGAATTGTAATACATGTTGTGAAGATATTATTTAAAACAGTTTTTTGATGATGTACGCAGATTACTTTATATTTGTTTTACACAATACATCATGTCTATGTGTATTCATATTTTTGCTCGTGACTGTACAATTATTTCTAAGGATAAAATCAGTAGTGCAATCTGAAACTGTTAACCCATCATTTGTGTTGCACCCTTATCCAAGTTAAAACTTAAGTTAAAACCGACTACTTAGTTAAAAGCTAAATCTACTTTTATGCACTTGATACTCGCAGGCTTTCACAAAACGATTTAAAAAGAAACACATTTTAAAGGGACTGATGAAAAAGCTATAAAAGTAGATAATTCAACGAATACAAGACAGTTATAAAGACCAGTATAGCATTCATGGTCATTCATGTGGTAACAAAAAACATGTTTTTTTTTTCAAGTTGCCAAGTCTCTAATCATAGTACTTATATGAGGCATGTAAGTTGTGGCACAAAATTACCAAAAATAATTTTTAATTAGATAACTAAAATTCACGACTAACCTACTGTAGTAATTTTTTTCGTAAGTGAGACTTTCTAGATTTTAATAGCAATTTATCTATTAACATATATAGACTATGTTAAAACAAAAGCTGGATTCGTTTTCAAAACCAATGTAAATAAACAGTAGACACTGCCTTTTAAAAATAGACGTTAAATGTATATCCGTTGAAGCACTTAAAAGAAATAATGAATATACAAAGCGCTATTACCTACAGCGTGAAGCCCACTCACAGACGGCAAAGCTGTTCAAACGAACAATCCTAAGAAGATTAAATGTAGCATTAATTCAAATTAAAAGAAAATGTTGCCCTAAAACTTTAATTTTTATAAAATACTCTAATTAATAATAATAATAATATTCCGGGACAACTCACACACGGTTATCTGATCCCAAGCTAAGCAGAGCTTGTGTTATGGTAACCAGATAACTGATAAACATACTTATATATTTCTAAATACATACATAATAATATAGATAAATTACACCCAGACAACCAGAACAAATGATCGTGCTCATCACACAAACATTTGTCCTGGGTGGGAATCGAACCCACGACCTCCGGTATAGCAGTCAGGGTCACTAACCACTAGACCAACAGGCCCGTCATAAATTGTACCCGATCATTTGAAATATTATTTTCAAAGTAATTATTTTAAAACAGAATGTATAATAGAATGCAACAAAATTCAGTCTAAAACTTCGATATTTGAAAACGCACGCAGACAGAAATAATAGAAACGTTTCGTATAGAAGATTTAAAAGTGAACTAACACAAATCAAAATGTATTCGAGTTTGCTGTTTGTTACCGTACAACAGAAGTTAAAATATTAAAATCGATCCGCTTAAAAAGAGAAATAAAGCGGGCTTTATTGAGATCAAAAGCTACAAACAAAACAGTCATTTTATTAATCTCCGGGAACACTTCGTCTGGCTCCAATCCTGAACAATTATTGCATAATGAATCTTTGAATTTTATTTTACATTACATCCGTATTCGGATCAAAAGTTAATTGATGCAGAAAATTTGTAAATAACATAAAAAGTATTGCACCGAAATCTGTAATTGCTTTTTAATATTTTTCATTTTATATTTCAGTATCATCTTTTTTTATAACGCAGAGTCTTTATAGAAATAATTTCATGTCCTTACAATTATTTGTTTTGTCTATTTGGTTAGCATATATTTCCCAAATTGCATTGAACTCAATCAATCAGTTTGGTAGATTAATTAACATTAGATACATCGGAATACGATAAGGGTGCGTAAACATCTGACGAACATCATCTGACAGACGGGCGCTCGCCGCTCGCGGCATGCTCGCGAGCGGTTCGCGAACGGCTCGCGAGCGGCTCGCAAGCTGTTCGTGTAGTGCTCGTTCGTCAGATGTGGACGCACCCTAAGATTTCATTGTCTTAATCTAAAAACTATAAAATAAGCTAAACATAAATGTAGGTCTACTTAACTTTAATTATCCGGCTATCATTAGGTCAATTCTAATCCTCAAGTGTTTGCCATTAAAGTATATGACCTCAATCAGAATTAAGCACTTTGTGTATTTATCATCACAAAGAGTAATAATTATGGCATATATTGTAATTTTATTCATATTAGGCGGCGCGCCCGTTTTATCTCGTTTAAATGAAATATGTTCACCAAAGGGACGTGTTATATTTTTTTAAAATTTCAGTAATTTTAGCGAGCACAATACACTTGATTTACTTGTAAACGTAAAATAATTTGCTCTTATAATCTCAAAGTTCAGCTTCCTATTTGTTTATTTAATATTAAAATATCATATGAAAGTTGTAATGTAAAACGTAATACGCTTTTTCTGAAATGAAATGTTATTTTTATTTCAACGGATCAGACACATATCGTATTAAAGGATAATAGCTCTTGTACGAACGTATGAACATAAACCTTCAAAGCGAGCAATAAGCCGGATGACAACCAACATCGACGACAATGGAATCTAAAGATTTTCCTCAGACATACTCGGAAACGAAGCGACCAGCACTTTATGACTCCTGCATCTGACGCATTTATTTGACGTTTCATTTCACGTCAGAGAGCGAGAAACGTTAAAGCGTCAGAGATTGGAACCGTATATTTTTCCAATTAATAAGAACTACTGGAACAGCTCTGAATCGGAATGTTATTTTAACGCACCAATGTAACTTCGCAAATTTTGTTTGTTTTGAAAACTCGTTTCGGTTCAACAAATACTCATGTAAAAAACTTATTGCATATTCGATTCGATTCGTATTTTTAATTACTCTTAACTTTTAACAATAAATTCAATGTTACCAAGTGTATTTCAGAAGTAAAACGTTTTATGATACGCATTGCAAGCATAAAGCCATCAGTTTTGTTAAAGAAATATGACTAAGTTTCGGCAAGTAGTACAGCAATACCTAAATCTTCTTACCATAAAAAGTAGCAAATTTATACAAAAAAATATTCTAAAGTATTTCTTGTAACACGTAAATAGTTTTTAATATAAACTCGATACAGAGCAATCTTCAAGAAAATAAGCAACACGCATCATTTATAGAATCTACATGTTTTACTAACTGATACTTTATTTTTTTCTTATGAAAGTAGATAGTTATACAATCTTCATTGTCTTGGGAACATTACTGGCATATTTAAAAAATAGAAACGTTACGATTTTGTTTCGTTTTTATTAAAGTAAATGTTACCTAAAGATTTTATCCAAATTTCATGTGTTTTAGTTGTTTGATTTTGGTTTTTATTTCACTTTATCATTTTGATATACACAGTATTACGCTTTGCATTTCATCAGCAGTGAAATAGCGTCGTTTTATGACCTAAAAAATGTCCCATCACTAAATAATAATAAAAACTGTGTTTCTGCTTAGACTTTTTTGATGTGTACATTTGTTTCACTATATTTCAGACATTTCTATAAATAGTTTGCGTAACTTCTTAAGGCGCTCCCCCGAGCAAATTGCGCAAAAGCCGTGTTTTACTAAGCTATGAACTCGATATTTAAAACACATATCAAATTAACTGTTATACCAAAGCATTCTCTAACATGTCGACTTTAATTTACCTGGATATTTATTTTTTTAATGCAGCAAATATTAAGTATTACTCATTTTAAAAATGGTCTATCAAAATTTATTCCTTGTATATCCTCATGAAGTACACGTGTTTTTTTAATGAAACTTATACCAATAATTAGAGAATTTAAATCTAAACATCTTCTACGCTTCTGATTTTCAAAAAGGCCAACGATTTATTTTACAATTCAAATTATTCTAGAAATTATTGTCAAATTCACAACAGAAATACACTCGCGGAGGCGAGGCGGCAGTCCACAGAGTACTTTTTTATGCGGCAGTCAGCTGTAGTACCCTACTTATTACTTTTCTCTATGAGCTGTAGGCTCTCGACGTGAGAGCACGTCTCATTTTTGTTTGAAATGTCATTTACAATTTAATATTATGACAACTGACAAAAGGTCATTGCTAGCCCTGTGTAGTTTTACACACGGCACTGGTGATAAAATTTAAATAGCATGGAATACATGTTTATGTTATAAGATAATTTATAAATTTCAAATCACATATTTAAATTTGTTCAAATATGCACAACTTTCAAAATTTATTTAATATTGGGATTTTAAATTCTAAATTTGTTGTTTCAATTAAAACCTTGACTTTTCGATGGCAATAAACACGATTATAACTGGATGATGCCTGGTTTTGATTGAATTCTAGTCCTACCCTTTAAGAGGAGAAGTGGGCGGAGAGACTTTTGAAAATTTGGTTTTTGAAGAAAGTATTGCTGTCACTCTACCGCACGATTTGTGAATGTGTGCGTAAGTTGACGGTGTGTGAGTGTCAAAGCGCGCTCGCTTCGTGTAATTGTCTTCTTACTCACCAAAATTATTTTATCATCTGCACACGTGAATTGGCATTACTGATATATAAACAAGGAGTAACCATGACAATACAAGGTAGCCATATGATAAACTTTTTGATACACTAGCTGTAGTAGTAAACAGCTTGGTGGTATTACGATTGGAAATTAATATTCTAGCTGCAAGTTCGAATCTAAATCGAAATATCCTTCTTGTGTATTATGAACTAATCTTGCTTAGTTTATCTTATATATAAAATTCTCGTGTCACAATGTTAGTTACCATACTCCTCCGAAACGGCTTAACCGATTTTTATGAAATTTTATATGCATATTCAGTAGGTCTGAGAATCGGCTACCATCTATTTTTCATACACCTAAGTGGTAGTAGGCAGGTAGTAGGCAGGTGTTAGGTAGAAAAAAATGCATTGCAACGCATGCAGGGTACAGCTAGTTATTTTGTAAAATTTGGTTGCTTTTTTACGACATAAAAATAATTTTGATTGTTTATCTTTTTGTCGTGCATTTTTTACACGACTCGGCCTATGCATAAACAATGATTATTTTGTGTTTGTGTTTAATATTTTTCTGTAGGTAAGTTTGATGCCCATTGCAGAAAAAGGGAGAGATATGCCGTAAGTAAAAATATGTTAATTATGTTATATCTGTGGCATCATTTATAGTATTCCCTTGAAAAGAAATAATTTATGGTATATTTATTTGTGATTGTTATTACTTATTGTTTTTACTCAAAACCCGATCATTTTATAACATAATTTAAAGCCTATTAACTCTTAACTATTTATAAGGTAGCTTGCTACTCATTTAGTTTTTAATCCAGGTAACTAAATCACAAAGTTTTAATACTTTGTAACGGAAGTTTGGTTGTACACAAAGCTTTTGAAAACAGCGTTTTTTTTTTCAAATTGAAAATATATGGACATACAATTATATTACCTACTGCAAGAAATCATTACTTCAAGTTCATAAAGTAGCAAAAAACAAGCGAGAGCATTTGTAAGGGGAAAATACCTCCTTCGGCGGTCTTTTCTCCATACAAACGCTCCCGCCTGTTTTCTCGCTGATTTATGAATTTAAACAAACATTTTTTGCAGTAACATCAGTGTAAACTAGTTCTATGCTCCTGGAAACGGGGCACGTATTAAGAGGAAAGCCTTTTAATACGAGCCTAGTTAGATTGATATTTTTGAGATAAACAATCTAACCAAATCGACTGATTTTGAAAATTAGCACAAAAATATCGTATTTTTATCAATTAAAAAAATCGTATTCAATACCATGTCACTAAATAAATGGTCAAAAAGAGTTTCTTGTAATAATAACTTTACATCATTGAATTATTCACTCAGAAGTTTTCAATTACTTGAGTTATATTTAATTTTAAAGACAAATAAAATATATTTCTCTTATCTTTTTTTTAAATCTTGCAGACATGATTGATGATATTTTTGTCTATAAGTACATAAGTCTACTATTTTTACTACTTAGTAAGTAGGTATATCAACAGATGGCGTTGTATTTTCATAAAATGTAGTGATGTATATATAGAGGGGTAATGCGGGGGGTTTAGAGGTCAAACGCTGAAGGGCAATTTCTCAGGGAAGCGCCTTAAGTGGTCATTAAGTTGCATCATCTCAAGAACCTTATTGCGACAGATGCAATTTCGTTCGTGTCTCCAAGCACAAGGTCGACCTCCCGACACCTGACACATTATTTTCTCAAGTTAGAGTTTCAAGGTCGAAGCGAGATAGCTCAGTAATTCTAGTTCATTAGTTAGAGTTAAATTGCTATTAATGGATAGGTGGGCTGTGAGAGAAAAATAGCTTTAGAAAAACCAAGAATAGCTTTTAATCTCTACTTTTCAAAATAGTAAATCACGTAGCACTTAGCAGCGAAAAATATTTTTGAACAAGTAAAATTCTTCCAACAAGGTAAAGTTTAAAAAAAATATGATCAATTTCTTTAATAGAATTAGGTACTTAAATGTTTATTTTTTTGAGGCAACCCACTAAATTCCCTGTGGTAAATAAGATTATTTATACGTCTTTGTGATATAATTTCTTGTAGCTCACAATTCTCGATACGCTACAAAGTTATTGGAATGTTAAGTGTAAAACATAGATTTTCACTGTTTTTTCTGCCCGAGTTTTTCAAGTAATCGTAATCGGAGCATTTTTATGTTAATTGTTTTTATGAAATTACTTAGTGAAAAAATCTTTTTTTTAAATGTTGGAAAGAACGAGATCTGCTTAAGTATTATGTATAATGAGACACAGAGAATAATTAAGTAACCTGATCTCTGAAAATAGAAGCCTTGACGATGCAAATTACTTAACGTAGCAATCAACCCTGTTTAAATTGCCCCACATCGATTTACATATGAACGAGGGAATGTTACGTTACCTACAAACTAGTATACTAATATAGGATAAAAATGTACATTATTATGGATAACTAGTATTAATAAAATAAATGCATATTTAATTACAATATTAAATATTGGACTGCCTCGTTGGCCTAGTGGTGCTAAGCGCGACTGCTACGCTAGAGGTCTTGGGTTCGATTCCCAAGTCGACCAAGGTGTTATTGGGTTTTTCTATGAAATTCTCAGTAGCAGGTCGGAGTTTGGCTTTGTGCCCGGTTAGTGGCAATAGGCTCGCCCCCTATTACATGGGACCTAAACATACCGGCGAACTGTGGGTGTACATTGGTACACCTCTGCCTAACCCTTCGGGGCTACAGGCGTGATGGTATGTTATGTTACGATGTTTTATTAAATATTTGACTGTAAAAAGTAATTTGGAAGAATTATGTAAAAACAAATTCAAGAACAAAGGAGCCCTTGTTTTATAAGTAGTCCGGAACATTGTAACTTATTGATCTTACTCTTAGATGAGAAGTGAAAATGTACAAACAATCAGACGGTTGAATAAATAATTTTACTTAAATCCGCTAACGATAGTGATTAAGATGTGACGCTTGATTTTTGTACGTTGGCGGAATCGGGCCTCAAAGCATTTTCGCTCCGATAATGTTGTTCATAATGTTACCTTATTCATCGTAAATTTTGTGAATCATGTGAGTGACAAAATATAATGAGAAATAAACAGCTTCCAAGTATCTGCATAACATTAATTGCCAGTTTTCAGCTGCTCAATAATTTATTAACATTTTACGTCATCAACTATTAAAAATAAAAATTAATCAGTAGGTGCTTAGGTCTTTTAGTTTTTCAAAGTAATTAGCTTTGTATAGAACACATCCAAAAACTTTCTCTTTTAAAATATACGGATTAGAAACTATCTATAATATGTTCATTACTCGAACAAATATTTATGCTAAGAACATTTTTTTTAAACCAGCATCGGCAACGTTTAAATTTAATAGTTTTTAAATAAGTGGTGTGAAGTGCAAAAGCTAAAACATAAATCGCAAAAATCCGATCAGAACTAATAGGCATAATTTGGCTCGCCTATTAATGATTCTTTGTACTTGCTTTTATACGATAAAAAAATACAGCTGAAATTTAATAAAACGATAAAATAGAGGTTCTTTTAAGCGTGGTTCGGCCCAAATATTTGGCGTTTCAAAAGTTCTGTCTACATACAGGTGGGTTGCCGACACGGGACGGTCAACTTCACACAGTAAAACTGTGTTTAGGCATTCGTTGGACAGACTACTTGTAGACTAATTGGCGTCTCCTGACTAACGACTTTTGGTCAAGCTTTTTAATACCTAAAATAACTTAAAATAAATGCATTTATAAAACGAAATAGAGGAAAAATGTTTAGGCGTTCGTTAAACAGACCAGTAGTAGAATCGTTGCCATTACCTAATTTTCTGACTTTGGGGCATGCTTTTTAATACCTAAAATAACTTAAAGTTACTGCGTTTATTAAGACCTTTTGTAATTTGAGGAATTAAGCATGTTGGTACTAATAGTATTTCATTTTGAATAGTATTATTACTTATTATTATTAAATGGCTTAGAATAGTATTTCATTTTGCAAATATGTATAGTATGCAATGATTGGTATCACATAATAACTTTTAAACTATCGCGCTGCATGTTTATAGTAATATTATAAACCGGGGATTAGCCCGTACATACATAAATACCTTTAGGGCCTGACGTTTCGACCGGGTTACACAGGCCGTGGTCGCAAGCAAACTCCTATAATATTACTATTGGTATCACATGTCAATGCAAGCATTTATATTATTTATGACACATGTACTTTTATTAAAAGCCCGTATCAATTATATTACTATTATTATAATTATCATTCAATGAATCAGTTACTAAATCTTTATTATATTTACAAATTGCTTAAATCTTTTTTTATCTAGAGGGTGTAGAAAAAATGTCTTACTAATCCAATCACGGGGCTACGATAAGGCAGTGTGCAAGCGGGGTTAATGTTTAATCTAATAGCTGAGAGCCAGCGCTGCAGCGCCACTAGTTCGAAAACACACAAGTTTTTAACTTTTTTAAGTCGATTGATGAGAGTAGTTTAACATTTGAGTTTAATCTCATTTTTTCTAGTTAGTTTTTGCTACGTGATTTATTTAGTTGCATTACAATCAGTTAAGCAATAATTTAAGGTTTTTAATAGTTTTCCACCAGTTCAAATTTTGCTAAAAGCCTGTAAAATTCTAACTTGAGACTGAAATAAAAAAATAATTTAACCCTACTATAAAACTTAATTAAAGAGTAAGCTTGAAATTTTTCTTAAGTAGGAAGTTTAAAACTATAAATTGAAAGAAAAACCTAAAAGCTATCTAATTTAAGTATCTGTAACTAAGAACTACGATCACAAATTCCAATGATCAGAATGTCGGTAAAGTATGCCTAGAACTAAATGGTGTATAAGAAAAACAAGTTCTGCATAGGCAAAGTTTACGCCTGTGTAATTTATTCAGTGAACGGCAGGTGCAAAACAAAATTAATGGGATTTATTATAGTATGTTGTTATGACAAGAGTATATTTATAAAGAAAACCATCACCAAAAACAAATGGCGAACGATTTAAGGGATGATAGTTCATATAAAATTGTGTCGTTACTGAAATCGAGTTCGAATATTGTCAAATAATTTTTGTTCATAGTAATAGTTCCCCTGGCTAGAAAGACCTTTCGGTGGGAGCTGTGTTCTCGGAATAAGAAGTTGTAGAAATTTTATCTTCTTCATATTATATTCAAATAAAAAATCAAGGTTAAATAAAGTTGGAGCATAAAACTCAATTAAAAAAGAAAATCGATTAAATACCGTTACTACATACATACCTTACACCATAAAAATAACCCTTATTAATTTACAACAAAAAAAAAAAAATCTTAACACTTTTCCACGTAAGCAACTGAACGGTACTTTATATAAAAATTCTTCACACACTTTTCTTTAAACACATTAAAAGTTTTCACACGTTTTAAACGTGCTTCAAAATTGTGTGTACATTTTAATATTGAAATTTCTCGATAGCGCCGCGATGGCGACGTTTCAACGTTTTATGGCTTTTAAAAGGCCAACAATGTTGGTATAAATGGTTGGATAAAATCACTTCGTTCATATTATATTTGGACGTTAAAACTTCAGGGGTTTTCAATTAACCGTATTGAAAATGGGTTATACATGCGCTGCCAATAATTGTTTTATTGGTTGTAGTGGCCGTACGGTTAAACTGATTTTTTTTTAGTACCCGAGAGAAAAATGATAAATTTTTAACCGGGTTTTTTTAGTACAACGTGAATTCACTTACTTACAATTTTTTAATTAATAAAGTTTAACAGTAAATTAAAGTATACTAAACAAGTACCTAAGCTTAGCTGTCCAAAATAATAATATATCGTTACGCTTATCATGCGAACGGTCTACATCATTATCAACTTGGCCTGTCATACATATTCATATTAAATTTTGGCTGGCTTTAAGCTTGGATAACACCGAGACAAATTGTTGTCTGAAGGTCGTAAGGGACTAGGTATTGATTACATAAAAAACGACCTCTACGAAATAGATATTATTATTTAAAAGTATTTAATAGGAGGCACAAGCAACGAAAAAAAAACATGCTCCATTCTATTTACAAGTTTTTAACGTATTTGTAATTTGACGATAATATTTCTCATTTATAATTCATCATTATCTCTCTGGCCTGTTCCCGACTGTTATTTGTGGTCAGAGCAAGGTGCATTTAGCTTCCATTGATGTCTATTACTCGTTTAGTATTTATCTATTATTATTTATAACCGTAAAAATGTATCTAAAAAATAAATTACTGATATTGCTTTCTCTTATTTAAAAACGTGTTTTTTTACACGTTTCGTTAAGACAATAGGCTCGCCCTCTATTACATGGGACCTAAACATACCGGCGAACTGTGGGTGTACATTGGTACACCTCTGCCTAACCCTTCGGGGATACAGGCGTGATGGTATGTTATGTTATGTTCGTTAAGACTAGTGCTGAAAAACACAGTTATGTGAAAGCTTCATTATTTGTTCTGTACTTGAAAAACCACTTTTATTTACAGACGGGGTTTACGTAGCTGCCAGTATTTTTTGCATAAAATTTTCATTTTTAGGGTTCCGTACCCAAAGGGTAAAACGGGACCCTATTACTAAGACTCCGCTGTCTGTCTGCCCGTCTGTCTGTCTCCAGGCTGTATCTCATAAGCCGTGATAGCTAGAAAGCTGAAATTTTCACAAATGATGTATTTCCGTTGCCGCTATAACAACTAAAAACCACATAAAATGAATATTTAAGGGGGGCTCTCATACGACGGTGGTACGGAACCCTTCGTGCGCGAGTCCGACTCGCACTTGGCCGGTTTTTTTATTTGTACTGTGTCCGTTAGCTGATTTTTTGTTTACAATGTTAGCTTAGTTTTAGTGTGAAAAGTAATCGTAAAAACGTATCGTGCGCTGTGAAATATGATTTCAATAAATATACCTGATGTAAAAGCTTTAGGTAAGCTTTTCTATTTGTATTTGTGTAATAAAAAACAAGTCTAAATCTGATTTCTTTTATTTTGTACTTTTTCTGCCTATGTTAAGGTCGGCTTTCTATAGGTACACTCTATTTACTTGACAAAACTGCTTATCTGATTTCCTCAACAATTTTACTCTTTATCACTCCTTAAAAATTCTAATTGCTCTACGTCTTTTACGTATAAATTCAAGAAGTAATCAATTGATTTGAAGTTTGAGCCCTGCAATCTGCGACGAGAATGCTCCTGTCATTTGCCATACCCTACTTATATTCTAATCACATTATTTTCTGCTCAATGGATAATGCTTGCGAATTGTCGATTAAATAAAGTACTTACCCCGTTCTACCTAGGTATAGAAAATTCACTGCTTCTTAAATTGTATTGAATAATATGCCTTATGTTTCCGTAATATTATTATGATGAAATTTATAATTAATTCAGTTTTGTGTATTTCATCCTTAAAATTTTGTTAAAGACTATATTTTTTGAGAAACAATAACACATTGCTGTTTTTCTTGTATTTGTAAGTTTTAATCCCATCAAAAACATAAATGTGAAAGGCTGCCAAGTTCGATACTATGGGAATGCTTCGCCTATAAAAGAAGTGAGATCTGAATAAGTACCAAGTTCCATAAAAATACCTCAAATCATAAATAGTTATAGGAATGCACACTTGATTTCCAGCAGTTTTTAAGGTACTTTTTGAATAAGTATCACGTTACATAGAAATACCTAAAATTATAATAGTCAGAGAAACGCACACCGGTTTTTTTAGCAGTTTCCTGATAACATTTATTATTTTCAGTACTTTTTAATGATGTTGCTTTGCAAGTTTTCACACACCACACACCTTTTCAATGCAATGAATCGACACCTTTGGACTGCAATGTGTCAAGTATATAATTTTCTATTAAAACTTGCCAAGTTACATCATTAAAAAGTACTGAAAATAATAAATGTTATCAGGAAACTGCTAAAAAAACCGGTGTGTGTTTCTCTGACTATTATAATTTTAGGTATTTCTATGTAACGTGATACTTATTCAAAATGTACCTTAAAAACTGCTGGAAATCAAGTGTGCATTCCTATAACTATTTATGATTTGAGGTATTTTTATGGAACTTGGTACTTATTCAGATCTCACTTCTTTTATAGGCGAAGCATTCCCATAGTATCGAACTTGGCAGCCTTTCACATTTATGTTTTTGATGGGATTTCATTTATTTTTGTTATGTGTAGGTTCTTTATGATTTTTTTATCACTTTTGCTTTAGGAAATGTCTCATTCCACTTAGTTGTAAAATTAGAAATTATTTAGACTATGCGAGAAAATATAGTCTTTTCATTTTTGTTTGACTGATTTAGCGCACCTAGTGTACCTAGTGACCTGCTTTGCACTTCGTAAATCGTGGGTTCGGTTCCCGAAACAGACACACACAGAGTGATGAACAATTTTATTGTTCTAATTGTCTTTAAGACAAACATGTAGGTATTGTCTTAAATTGGTATGTATCTAAATTTAAATAAGTCTTATCCACGGTCTTATCTCATTACTCCATACCTACTTATAGTAGAACAAAATTACACATTCGTTGTTTTCGAAACTGACTCACACTTGGCCGTTTTTAGATTTTTACTTTATTTCGACGTAAAGACAAACCTTCGAGCTAAATTTCAGGTCGGTACGACCATTGGAAGATAGACCCATTTAGTTCATTATGACTTCATAGTGGAACAAAGTTACACCTTCGCTATTTTTAAAACTAACTCACACTTAGCCGTTTTCAGATTTTTCCCTTTACTTTGACCTTTAAACCTATCTCCATGCCAAATTTCAAGTCAGTACGACCATTGAAAGTGGTCTAGGTTTTTGATGAGTCAGTGAGTCAGTGAGTGTATAGTAAAAATAGCGATTTTCTGACGTCAATATCTCAAGAACTGCTATAGGTAGAATAATGAAATTTTGTATTCTAGACAATTAAGGGGATGTCAACAGGCACTCGAAATTTCATATGCGTAGATAAAATATGTTTTGAGTTATAGGGTGGTCGAAATTGGCTCGAAATGGTTCGTGTAATATAACCCACGGCCGGTGTGTCGCTTTTTTTTGCTCGAACTTGGCGGACACACTGCCGTGTGTCTAGATCCTTATGATATAATAAAAATAATAACAGAAAGGCACGGTCTCTTCTCATTTAAAGAAGAAACGAGTATTGAAGACCACGATACCATACTACGGGTTAGCGATTTCAGTTTTATTAATTTTTAAGTATTTTACATTTTGATTACCAATAAGAAAAGTGAACACCTCAGAAAAATATTTAAAGCCAATAATAATAATAAACCGGGACAACTCACACACGGTTATCTGATCCCAAGCTAAGCAGAGCTTGTGTTATGGTAACCATACAACTGATAAACATACTTATATATTTCTAAACACATATTATAGATAAATTACACCCAGACAACCAGAACAAATAATCGTGCTCATCACACAAACATTTGTCCTGGGTGGGAATCGAACCCACGACCTCCGGTATAGCAGTCAGGGTCACTAACCACTAGACCAACAGGCCCGTCGTCAATATAATTTATTCTGCGGCAGTTGGAGTTTAGTATTTACCTAAAATATGGGGTAGTATTATAAGTTGTACTTACCATACATAGTTCCGATTTTGTCAGCCATTTCGTGAGCTATGGCTCCGTTAAATAATGAGTCAAAGCAGGCACTCAAAGCCCTGGCACATGCGCTGGTTCCGATCTGCAGACAAATACACATTTATATTATATTATATATTATTTAAATATTATAGAGTGATGTTAGATAGGTATATTTAGATAGCTTTTACAGGGAAGGTACATATTCGAAATAATGCGCTATAACTTATAGGATCAATTACTCTCTCATTTATAACCATTGAAAACATCTAAAACTCTGTATCTTCATATTTTCTTGTTTACGGGACAAACGAAAAAATACGTGTCTAATATTTTTATACTAACGAAAAGATGGACAAAAAATAAAAATTAGTCATCATCCCTATTGTCCGTGATAACCTATTATAGTGCTCCACATTAATGTTATAAAAAGTGTGAAAAAGTTTTATTCGTCGAAACTGACCGCCAAAAGATAATAATACTACATCTTATTTTGTCAGAAAAAGTGTGTAAAGTAATAACTTAATTCTCAAACTTTTCCAAAGTCGAGCGGTATTTGACCGCCAACACCTTGCGTGTCACTCCGACGTAAGAAATGACAAAATCTATATAACCTAACAGCCTGAGGTTAAGGTTAATTGATCGTTTTGCTACGACGTAAGCTAGAACCTGTAATTAAACTTGTTACCCGGCTTTTGAAAACGAGTTAATATCAAGTTATTTTAGCTCAATAATACATAAGATGTTTGAACGTGAAAACGTTCTTTAAAATTGGAGCAACTTTATCATTGAGATCGATTACTTCATAGGACTGTTTTCAGCCTGTTTATTTAAAAAAAAAATCTATTCTTTAGAGGAAGAGTTTATTATACTTGATGGTTATTGGTTAGTGAACTAATGCCAATAGATAGAAAATCTTCACACAGTAAACAGTAAAGAAATTTTTATAGCCTTCCCTTTGTTTTTGGCTTTCTTTTGCTTCTTTTTTACTCATAAATAAACGAACAAGTTATTACACAAAATTCGTTGATCAAGTATAATTTTGTAGCGTGACATTATTACGGCACTCGTTTAAAACACGATTCACGTTATTTAAATGGCTTGCAAAAAATAGCTTTTTCTGTTATTTTCTTTTTATCCCTTACAGCTTTTTAACCTCGGTACAGTTTAGCTTTTTCATAACTAATTAGACTTTATTTGACCTTCGCATTACTTAACCTTCTTAGATTTGTGTGACGTGAGCCTGCGTGTCTTATAATAATGACATCAAAAAGGTAAATTGTATTTAGTTGGTTAACTGTTTTATACGAACCCATTACTTATCGTACTGGTTTTAACGAATGTGATTTAAATCAAGCGTGTTTTATTAAAGTCTTTTTTTTGAGCCTAGGTTAGGTCCTACTGCCTTTTTTATCTTCCAAAACTCACTGTATTTTTGGTCACGTTGAATAAGAATTATATATAATAAGATGAATTACTATTAAAAAAAGGTACAGTCACGAACAAAAACATGTATACACTCAGGAATTTTTAATTATTTTTTACTTTTATTCTAAATTGATATATTATTATAAAATGTGTTATGAAGAAATTACTGGAAACAGTTCCTCAATCATGTAAATATTTTACTTTTTTAGTTTCAACACAAAATCTCATTAGATTTGTTTTACAATTGCGCTATGTATATACATATTTTTGCTCGTGATTGTACAGAGGTTATTGTTTTTATTATTTAGTTGGCGTACGAAGAAAATACCTACACCTGACTAGTTCTAGTAAAATACTTCGTCAAGTACCTAAACCTTTTTAGGAACAGATAATATATATTATTCGTGCCACTGTCGGTATCTCTGAATTCATTTACAAGGGATTTTTCGTTTAGCTTACCTGCTACATAAGGCAAAAGTATTTAAATTTTGACTTTTTGTGTAAATAATTTAGTTGGAATATCATGACGTTTAAAGACAATTCTTAGTTTTCTAAATGATATAAGATTTAGTAGTTTATAAAACGATATATAAAAAAAAAATGGTTTGAAAATACGATTCAGAATTTAAAGGTATAAATAATATAACGCTCAGGATCAAATAATCCCAAAATAGTTTTAGAACCCTAATATGTACGTCTATTACAATATTTCTTGTGAAATACAAACATCGACCTCATAGTTCGAGCTCAAACTTTTCTTTCAACTGTTTTCTTTCAATTTTTCAAAACACCTCGCTACCGTACAAGTGTAAATATTAGAAGTGGCACTTAGTTCACGATAACTTTGAAGTTGGTTAACAAAAGTTAGCGAGAAAAGCAAAGATTTCTCAAAAGGAAACCGAACAAGTATTACATATTACTAAGATCTATAACGCTGCTATTTTATTTTGTGTCTAAATACAGGGTGTTAAGAAAACCCTGTCCGACCCGAAAGGGTGATATAGGTTTCACAATCACATGACCGAATAAAATATTAAATTTGGAAAATTCATGATTATAACAAAAATAATGCATTTTGAATTAGCCATTTTATGCCGCAAATTTCCCTAAATTTGAGATTAAAACCAAAATTACAACACCATTTTCATCTGTATCTTGGCGGCCTTTTATTTCGCCATTGGACAGCACCTGTGACGACGCCAACTCTCTCTCACCATTAGTGAAATATATTTTTTTAGGTAGTATTTTTTTTTCATTTTTTCCTATTTTTTTACAATAATAGAATCATATCGATACCTAACAATTCCTTCACAGATCGGACAGAGTTTTCCTATCCGGGGCGGTTTATAAATGTGCGGCTTTCCAGGAAACCATTAGTTCGTCGTGAAACTTCTTACTTACAATCGAGTGTCTTGAATGGATTGAAATAGAATAGAGTTCGGAATCAAAACCGTATTGTAGGAAATAACTGGACGTTGAAATTTTTACAAATTTGTATATTTGTACAATTTTTTGGTAAATAAAGTATGTAGCACATAAGTACATGTAATGTAACACCTTTGTAGGTTTCATGGTCGTGGCCAGTTTGCCCGTGACCAAAACCAAAATACATAATGCGATAAAATCTGCATAAAGTAGTTTTATTTCAGTATAATGTAACCAATGAAAATTGTTATTATAAGAAAGGATAAAAGAAGCAATGAATTCAAGGATATTTAGTGACTACAAAACGTAGCTGTAGTGACTATACTCCTTTGGTAGAAATTCTGTTATTTCTCGTAGAAATTAGACCAGATTGTTCTGTTTAAGGTTAGGAGTTAACCACCCACATAACGCTCGATACATTATTATTAAACCTCTCTCGGACCTTTTACGCCCACACGTAATAGGGAAAAGAGGTAAATCACTTCTTTGTGCCAGTTATTAGATACCTTTATAACTTGTTCAGCTCACACATAGGGTTTAATTAGGTAGGTGACTGACTATTATATTATACTGTGTGTTGAAGCCCTTGCTGTTTTTGTAGGAGTGTATGTATATACCTATAGGCTTACGATTAATGAATTTACGCTGAATAAATATCGAAAATTTAATCATTTAATAAATTACGAATAGTTAAAGAAAAACTTTAAAATTTCATAAAAAATGGTTTTATCATCTGAACGTTAGTACATTCGTGTAGTTCTAAGGGCAGTTAAGACGAGCGAGAAAACTACGATAAAAGTAATGGAACAGGTTATGAACAGTAATCAGTTTTATCTAACGAACATATTTATAATTAAATATTAATTTCGTTATTTTTTATTGACTCTTAATATCAGATTAGTTACTTACTTACTATCAGATACAACTGACCAAAGCCCTTCTTCAAACAACAGAGCATTTCTAACTCACTGAAAAAGTCTTTCAAAAAATATTTACTACTAGCTGTGCCTGCGACTTCGTTCGCGTGGATGATTTATCAATGACTTTTTAACCGCAAAATTAAGTTTGTTTTTTATTTGTTATACTTTTCCGGGATAAAAACTACCCAGTGTGGTGCCCAGGATAATAAAGAATAATTATACCAAGTTTCATCGTAATCGAACCGGTAGTTTTTGCGTGATACCTAAACAAACAGACAGACAAATTTTTTTTTTTTTTCACAATTTTGGTTTCGGTGTCGGTCTAGTAACACCCCCCGCCATTTATTTTTTCGATATTTTCAATGTACAGAATTTTCACTTCTACATATTTATTATAAGTATAGATAGGTACTTACTAAATATTCTAAAATCATGTTCCAGCCTATGACAAAGGCTAGGAACTCGCCAACGGTCACGTAACTGTACATGTAAGCACTTCCGGTCGTGTTCGGGACGCGAACCCCGAATTCAGCGTAGCAGGCACCTGTACAAAAGAAAACTGGTATGAAACAAATGAATAAATAAAGTAACTATGTCCTACAATATTATTTAAGTTTATGATTTTGCTATCTGCATTAGAACTAAATTGAGCCATAAATTGGGGAAAAAATTACAGTATTGTTTATTTTAATTTTGATCAATTATTTTTCAAAAAAGAGAGATATATAAACAAACTTTGTTAAGTCAAATTATTGTAAGTTAAAACTGTTTATGCAGGACAAAATTTGAAGAAATTACAGCTTTTTAAGTTGTCCGGGAGGGTATTATGAACGAATAAAACTTATGTAACGTAGTTAGTACGACAATAAATAATTATTTCCGAGCCATATTTTGATAAAATCAGTTCAAAATATAAGTGAATATCTTGTAGCACAAAGTTAATTATACTATTACCGGACGCTGCTCCACTTCACCAAATTATTATATAAATATTTTCTCTGTCCCGCTCTGGCGTAATGGATGAATTGTGGCTTTAAATTGTGTGTAGATTTTATATGGTATAACTCAAAACAGAATTTATTATTCTTGGTAAGACAGCAAAAAGATTAAACATCTTTTATCATGGTATTTTTTATATTTTTGAGTCAGTTAATTTTAAACACAATAAAAAACACATTTTTTCTCGTAAATTAATGTTGAATATAAAATTCAGTTAGGTACTATTAGGGGAGAGTGCGGGAGATATTAAAAAAAATATCTTAGTTTTAATTTGTTGTTCTAGACAAAAATTCCTAATTGGTACCTATGTCTGCACAAATTAAGGTCAAAGGCCTACGTACTACGAACTATTGTATTATATACATCGGAATAAAGGCCAATAATAACTAAAAGATTACATGTAAGAATATATTGAATGTCATGAAAATCATTGTGTATGCGTACAACATCACATACATTGCTCTGAACCCAAAGTAAGTAGCTAAAGTACTTGTGTTATGGAATTCAGAATCAACGAAGGTACCACAAACACCCAGACCCGAGACAAGGTAGAAAAGTTTGTTTCTACATTGACCCGTCCGGGGATCGAAACCGGGACCTCAGAGATAGCGACACCTTGAAACCGGTGCGTACGCCTCTCGACCACGGAGGTCGTCAACATCGTCGTGTATAATATATAAACAGAGCAGAATCTCTGATACATTCTATAAAAACTTCCATCTAATCCAGTACAAAGCCACAATTTAAACGAGAATTCATTTTTCAAATTGTACCTCTATTATCAAAATGTCATCGCATATTCAAACTGGAGCTGCATCAAACGCACGCTTAACTGTTCGTCGGAAACTATTAAAACAAAGACCGTAGAGCAATGCAGCATTCAAATAACTGTACCTTTGATGTGGTTATGAATATAGCCTTCTAGTTAACTGACACGTAATAAATTAAAAATTTTGCTTTTGAATGAAGATATTTTATAGGTATTTTTTACCGGTTTAAAAAAAATGCTTTTCTATGTAAAAATGGTATTCAAGTGGACTTTTAAATAGAGTTTGTTCTCTAAGAGAATAATAATTGTCGTTGCGTAAAATGGAACTATCATAGTGCTTACATGCATAGGCAAGGCAGAAGAAGCGTCGGTCGTCCGAGAGCAAGATGGGTCAATGACATAGTAAAAGTCTCGGGTCGAGTCTGGATGAGGCTGGCCGTAGAAAATGGCACGAAAAAGGACAGGTTAATGCCCAGCAGTGGGAGGACAAGGGCTGTGGATGATGATGATGATGATGAAGACGGCATTCGGAAATATTACGTTCCAACAAAATTATATAAATATCCAGATTTTACAGTCGCACTATAAAACGCTACAATAATAACTTGAAAAAAAAAGCGGTAATTAAGCACTGCAGCGCTCTCAATCTCACAACGGTTCTCTTTTCGCTTAGACTCTAATAGGTTTAAAGGTAATTGCACCAGTGTTTTACGAAAAAAAGGTTATTCTAGCACAAGGCAATCTTGCGGTCGTCTTTTGAAAATAAACCAATCTTATTTAAAAAAGCTTTAATCGACGGCTCCCGCGTTATATGGTGCAAGTCTGGGTGTTTGTGGTCTTCGTTGTTTCTGAATTCCATAACAGTGCTTTAGCTACTTACTTTGGGTTCAGAGCAATGTATGTGATATTGTTCGAATTTATTTGAGTCTCATAGTTACAAGGATTATAGCCTTTAGATCGCTCTACTCTTAAGTTGTACACTGTTGTACAATGTTGTTGCTTTACACTTGCACCAGATTACGCGGGAGCCGTCGTAATGGTGTGAAGGGTATATCTTACCTGAGAAGATGCTGGCCAAGGCGGCGATTATGAAGCTAATCACCACACCAGGCCCGGCAAACTTCCGAGCTACCATACCCGCTACCAGGTACATTCCAGTTCCAACACATGAGCCAACACCGAGAGAAGTCAAGTCCATTGTAGTTAAGCATCGCTGTGGACAAAAATAAACGTTAGATTGTGGAAATAAGGTTGTTAATGCTATGGCAAACTGGCAGAGGACATACAGAGTGTTATCGAAAGGTTATAGTTATCTAAATGTGGTGAAGAGTGCGTCTGGTATAGAGTTGATTTACAAAATTTCAGCTCAAAATGTCAAAATCAAAATAATTGTGTTGTCTCAATTATTCGATACTAAAGTCATACTTAGACCGCTGCGCTGGAGCGATGTATCATAAAATTTTGTGAGTGACTTTATAAATTACCCTTATAGTGTTGTGACACGTTTGTACCATTTGCATTTACAATCGCAAAGATATAAAATTATAGTTTTGTTTACGTAAGGTCCTCTTTACGACAAGGAAGTTATTGGCCATTTCATTTTATGCAAATTTTGCATACATTTTTAAGCACAAGATATTACTGTCACAAGAAGACACAATAAGTAGAGGAAAATTCATTTATGTTTGACAAGACTCGCCCACATATTATTAGTCCTTATTTTAACTTGCTCGTGAATAATTAGGTAGCGTTTAAGATAGATCATATTAAGCCTATTAAGACAATGTAATCTTCACATGAACATAATAATACGAGTATAAGATAGTGTTCAGTATTTAATATATTCATATTACAGTACTGTAAACGTATATCGGCTTCTAATTAGCTTATTTCATAATGAACTGCCTGGTTATGCCTCGGTATCTCATAAATTGCGATTGTAAGGAAATTATACAATTAGATCCAATTAGGGCTTTGAGTTAATTGTGTATTTACATTATTATATAACATAATTATGTTGTTTGATGGAACACAACCTGAGGAAATTTTCCGAGTGTGTCTTTATACGAATTTGTCGGTAAAAACTTATCGTAGGTAATACTTAAGCTATGAGTGACTGTAAATTTTATGTCATCTGTAAGTGATTGGAACCAATTTGATGTTTATATTTACGGGATCTTAGTCATTTCCCACGGTGTGCCAAAATACCATGCTTTAAGATCTTTTAAAATTCACAACGCAGTCCGAACCGCTCGCGGTGCGAAGCAACTAAATACCCATTATTATATTCTTGTAACTACAACTAATATGCCTAAAAACAGCTGAATAATAAAAAAAAAAAAATTATTGTAACTTATACACACGTTATAACTTATAGTAGGTACATTATGTGGCTTGTGGTTATTGAAACTAATTCGGGAAAGACTTGGTTGAGTTCAACATATATAGTTTTGTTGGACATGGTATAATTTCTAAGAGATACCTTGTACCTTTATATTTAGATAAATAAATAAATGAAAATACAGGAGCCAACTAAATGTTGCAAAAAGATTTTTCTACCACGCAGGATGTCAAGTCGAATCACAATGGTGAATTACGTAACAGATATAAACATGAGAGGAAGGAAGAAAACTAAAAGATTTTATATTTCATACGGCAGCATGGAAGCCATTCAGTTAAAAGGCGATACGACACTGTATACAACACCATTGGGATTTCATCTTCAATTGCGTGTATCGTATATCTCCTAAATATTTTAACAAGTGTCTCTACTAAACTGCCTCGTTGGCCTAGTGGTTTTCGCGACTGCTACGCTAGAGGTCTTGGGTTCGATTCCCCGACCAAGGTGTTATTGGGTTTTTCTATGAAATTCTCAGTAGCAGGTCGGAGTTTGGATTTGTGACCGGTTAGTGGCAATAGGCTCGCCCCCTATTACATGGGACCTAAACATACTGGCGAAGCCTAGGTATATATACATTGGTACACCTCTGCCTCACCCTTCGGGGATACAGGCGTGATGGTATGTTATGTTTATGTTATGTCTCTACTACTTCCTTATTTCTATAATATTTGCACAAATAAGAACTTTTATAAAAGCTGGCTGGAGACGCTGTTCAATATTCAAGTTATTATCAGAATGGTGGATGGTGCCGGTCGCTTATAGATTTTGGAATATTCTGTTACATCCTTACTTCCTTACTATATAATATTATAAATGCGAAAGTTTGTTTGGATGTATGGATGTTTGTTACTCTTTCACGCAAAAACTACTGAATGGATTTTAATGAAACTTTACAATAATGTAGCTTATACATCGGAATAACACATAGGCTATAATTTGTAAAGATAGTGTATGAATTGACATTTGTGCGGGTGAAACCGCGGGGCACAGCTAGTACTTACATAAAAACACACCAGTACCAAATAAAACAAAAAAATAACTTTTATGTACTCCTTACATTGTAACCAATCAATTGACATTTGTTAAGATGAACTCTATTATGTATTAGAAATAGCAAAAAAAATGTAAAAAAAGGTATGTCTGATTATCAGCACTTACAAACAACTATAATCAATAAAGTCAATAAAGTCTTAAAATTTTATATACTTATATAAAATATCATAATTATAATACATTTATTCAAGTTAACTAAAATGCAAGACTGACGCTACGTAGCGTAGTTTACTTTTACATCAAAATAATGTAAAGCTTCATTTAGGCTTCATAAAGGCTCTACAGCAATGGAAAACCTATTCATCGAGAATTCGTCATGAAAATCATAATTAATTTCCATTGCAGTCGCAACTGAGCGTGAACAGTTTAAATGGAAATTGTATAAACATTTTCATATGGGATTTACCTAGCGGCCACACTATTTGGAAATGAGGTAGAGCCCCTAAAACAGAGATAGACAAACAACATTATAAACAATTTATTGAAGATATGTTTTTTTTTTTAAACATACAATAAATATTTTTTTTATACCTTCCTATATAAAATGATGTTTACTACGGGCATTTAGACGGGCCTGTTGGTCTAGTGGTTAGTGACCCTGACTGCTATACCGGAGGTCGTGGGTTCGATTCCCACCCAGGACAAATGTTTGTGTGATGAGCACGATCATTTGTTCTGGTTGTCTGGGTGTAATTTATCTATAATATGTACCTATGTATTTAGAAATATATAAGTAAGTTTATCAGTTGTCTGGTTACCATAACACAAGCTCTGCTTAGCTTGGGATTAGATAACCGTGTGTGAGTTGTCCCGGAATATTATATTATATTATACTCTATTATATTATATTATATATTATATATATTATACTACGTTAAAACATCATGCAACAAATATTGAAATTTTATGACTAACTGAAACGTAATAAAAATAAAACTATTTATGTTTTCAAATAAAATTCTGTTTGGCTTTTCCAAATATTTAATGAAATGCCAGCAAAATAAACATATATGACCAAAGATCTATAAAAACTGATCGTAGTGAACGTATAAATTGAAACGTGTATTTTTTGGACGTGGAATCTGTAATTACTGTAATTTTGTAACTTTTGTGGAACTTTAATAACTTGAAAAATCTGTACATTAATGTGAGAAATGTGTCTCACCTATAAAACTAATTGCAATACTACATATTATTATTAAAAAAATAATAATAATTCCTGAACTATTGGTCAAACTAACTTTAATGTATTTACAAAAAGTCACCCTTTGATACTATAAATAATTATAAAATAATGAATAATGAATTCCGCTTGTCTTGGAGCTGCGAACGAATTTACCAATTTACCTTCAGTCTATTAATACTGGGCGAAATGATTTAAGCTTGAATGTTTCACCCAATAGTGCGAAAAACCAGTCTGAGTATTTTGCAGAATAGGTATATTATTTATGTAGGTAAGTGAAGAACAAAGAATAAAACCTCAAGCCTTTTAAAAAAGAATGATTACGAAAATATTGTTTATTTTGTGGACACAAATTCGCTACGCTGAAAAAAATCATTGTCATAATCATTTTTCTATTTCAACTAAGTTGTCATTTACTTTATGGCATTGATTCTAAAGTATCCTATTCATTGAAATATTACTGTTGTAATGTAGTAATCGAGGTATTACAATATAGACTAATTAATAACTTCACTTTCCAGTCTTAAAGAAATGAAAACACAAATTTTAATTCCATTAGCTGCTCAGAATACTGATGTTAAATAAAGTTCTAAAAATAAACAGATTGAACTATTGAGTTTGTTCAATAAAGGCCAACTTAATAAAACGCAGCGAAAATGGGAGCGAAACAAAAACTGAACTTTAGTACAAAGTGGAACACAATTTAGTTGTGCGCAAAGTAGCTTGGGTTGAGACAACACCCTGTTTCACAACTAACCTTTTGAAACAGCGCACCTGTTTAATTCGAAACTGGTTTAGCTGAAGCTTGTTATAGCTAGCTAGCTTTATTATAAAAAAGACATGAATTTCATTTTGAAATTTTATTGCATGTCTTATAATCTATAGGTATATTTATATAAATGAATCGCTAAATGTGTTGGTAAGCGCATAACTCAATAACGCCTGGACCATTTGGCCAATTCTTTTTTTGTTGTGTTTGTTATTGTCAGGAGAAGGTTCTTATTAAAAAAAAAGTTTGCAAAATTGCGCTGAAAATTAGGAAATTGAAGAATACTTAACCACCAAATTTAGTAATCCTGACTTTTGTTACGATAGTGATTTGTTGGATTCATCACCCCTAATAATACAAAGGCACCGGGAACGGGACCTAGGTATTCACGCGGATGAAACCGCGGGGCACAGCTAGTAATATATAGGGTGACTGGTAATTAGTGACCGATCCTTAAACACTTGATTGTACTCATGATTACAAACAACTTTCCCAAAGAAACTTTTTTTGTATACTCATTAGTTTTCTTTTTATCACTATAACAAAATTGCTGGCGCGCGTGCAAAGTTCAAACTTCGCGCGCGCGCCGTCACCCGATCAGCTGTTAGCGGCGAGGCCCCGCGCCCGCGTTGTCGATGCCGCCGGCAATGTAGTAGCCATTTTCCCCCGTCCGCACCGCGCCCCTTGCCATGCAGTAGTGACGTAGGTATAAAAAACAGTTGCTCCGGGAAGCGTGTCGCATGCGCATTGTTTGTTTATTTTTTGCCGCCCCGCCCCGCGCGCACTATGCCGTACAACTACACCGCGAGTGAGTACAGTGATATGGTGATGTGCTACTATTCGGAAGGGGGTCATGGTGAAGCAGCAAGACGATTGTATCATCTTTTGTACCCAACAAGAACTCTCCCAACCCCAAGAACATTTTTACGCGCTGCACATTAAACACCGCTGGACTTTTTTTTGTGGGGGCACGTGAAAATCTTAGTGTATCGTGATGGGCCAGTCAATACTTCCGATGAACTAAAAACTAGGATCGAAAACTGTTTCGAAATAGTGAAAAGTGACACTACTTAACACTCTGCGGCGAGTGCAGGCTCACATTATAAAACGTGCGAATAAGTGTGTTGAAGTGCAAGGTGGACACATCCAACAATTAATGTGAGTTAAAACTTAGTTGATTAAAATCATAATAGGTATCTGATTAAGTAATAATTTATCGTTGTAAATAGCCAAGTTGATTCCAATTTTTTAAACACGCCAGTCTAATGCGAAGTTTAGCAACGAGACTAATTACAAAATACCTACGTTTTGCTTTAGGCTGCTAGTCCAAAGCCTAGATAAGTGTGATGGGAAACTTGGAATAAATTGAATCATGCCCAGTGTCGAGTAAGTATCAAATCAGTTAATAATGTAGTGGTATCTTTCAAATCGTTTCTAAACATCCATCGTAAAAGTAATAAAAACAAACGCCTGAAGTTGGTTTATAAGTAGTCGTAGTTAGTTTTTAAAGTGGAGTGTAAGTTAGAAAGATTATGTATTTATTGTAGTAGCGCGCGCGCGTAAAGTACCAAAATACTAGTCTCGGATATTATTTTATCGAAACATAATACTAAGTCTTTATTGCATTCCTTATCTATTACATAACAAGGTAAAAGTTCAATAAGAACCCTGTCGGGCACAGCAACATTAGGAGAGAGAAAGAGGGCTCAGTAACAATTTAATAATATTATTTAACATGTAGGTACATTGCCTGTGTCATTGACAACGCGGGCGCGGGGCCTCGCCGCTAACAGCTGATCGGGCGACGGCGCGCGCGCGAAGTTTGAACTTTGCACGCGCGCCAGCAATTTTGTTATAACGATAAAAAGAAAACTAATGAGTATACAAAAAAAGTTTCTTTGGGAAAGTTGTTTGTAATCATGAGTACAATCAAGTGTTTAAGGATCGGTCACTAATTACCAGTCACCCTGTATATATCCTACTATAAAGAAAAAAATATATGTGTTATAGAGAATCAAATACTTAGACGAACAGTGACACAAACCGATTTTTTTTCTTTATATTTACGGAAGTGTAAGGAATCCATATTTAATAGTTTTCATAATTATACATTTTTAGTTTGTAACAACTTATCCTCACTTAGGCTTAAAAAAATGCAAAGAATTAAAAAAGCACAGTGCAGTTAGAAGGATGAGTAGAATGTGTTTTCTAAAAGTTATAATTATTTTATGTTTCAAAGAGAACAACACAGTTTTTTCTATTTAAGTTCAGTAGACGCTTTGTTTCTCATTTCAAGTAGGTATCTTATTTACGACCTCCGTGGTCGAGTGGCGTACGCACCGGTTTTCAAGGTGTCACCAGCTCTGAGGTCCCGGTTTCGATCCCCGGGTCAATGTAGAAAACCACTTTTCTACATTGTCCCGGGTCTGGGTGTTTGTGGTACCTTCGTTGTTTCTGAATTCCATAACACAAGTGCTTTAGCAACTTACTTTGGGTTCAGAGCAATGTAAGTGATGTTGTCCGCATTAATTATTTATTATTTAAAAAGGGCATTTAAAATAGTAAACTGTTCTGAAAAACTACCTTTACTGCCTTAGGCGAGGCTACCCGTGACTATGACACCGGCAAAGGCGGTGAAACGACGAGAAGAAAATATCAATAATCTGCGATAGAACCCGTGTAAAACGTAGTTTAATTTAAAAATAGCAACTCAATTTATTAATGGAACTAATGTTACAATTTAAAATTATCATATGGACATTAATATTGAATACTGTTGTTTTAAATGTTATTGACACTAGCTTAACAGATAAGCCGAGAATCCACAAAAATAGAGTCCTTTGTATTATTCATACATAAATATTGGTATAAAATCTATGATGGAAAGAGGAAAAAGACGAGTATAAGCTGTTTTGAGACCATTTCACTAGTCAACGCCTTCCTAGGTAAAAAAACATCCTAGTGATCGAGTTTAAAATGATCAAAATTACATTTCATAGAATAGCCATAAAATATTGTCGTGTGGCTTTTGGACGATTTGTAGGTGGCCAGTGCCCGACGAACAATAGATTTTTGATTGCTGTCATGGCTGACATTCAATGGGGGATTTCGTCATCCGAATATAAAGTTCTAAAGCCAATCCCCTTTATTTCTAGGTTCTGTGCGTTTTGGCTAAACTGCATCCATTTTTAATTGGCTTAAAGAAGAGTTTCACAATTCTTTTATTGTGTTTTTATTTGTATGTATGTTCAAAAAATCTTTTGCATTGAAAGTGTTTGACCTCAGAGGTGGGTCCATATTATTATAAATGATCAAAATCGATCCAATAGTTTTTTTTTTAATTAAGCCTTTTTTCTACATTTAGGTGCAATTAATTGAAAGAGAGATTGAAGACAAATTAGAACATTTAGCTCAATTAAATTGAAATCACGATCACGACTATACACCCTCTGATACGTCCTAAATAGCTGAGACCTTCAAAACGTTTAGTGACGTAAGGTAGCGGTAAAATCGTCTTTGCTCCGTACATTTTAAACGATGTTCTGAACGAGTTCAGGCGCTGCGAGTTATGACAAGCCCGCAGAGAATCACGTTCCGAAGTGCGCGCCACATTTCCCACGGATATTGGTGTCCCATAAATATCTTTTAAACGATAATTTTATGCGTTAAAGGTTCTCTTTGAAAGTATTAACGTTATCGAACGTTGCTCTTCCTTGATGATACAATAGGAAAACAGTTGTTTCTGTTTATTGAAATTTGGATGAGCTTGGTGTTGTTATTTATTTTAATTATTATTATTTATTTATATTAATTATTTCTTATTTATTTTAATAATAATAAGGTTTTTTTAGGTCTCTATTGTACTACATAACAGCTAGCCATATTTTCACCTGTACATTATGTTATGCTGTATATATTATGTGATAACTTTTAATGTTTGCTTTTTAACTTAATTCAAACTATTAGTAAATCACACTTCTGTATAAAATGACGTTAACAATAGCTAGAAAATAACTTAAAAATAGTACAACAAAATTCCTAAACTTTTCGTAGCAAAATACTTGTTTTACAGCTACGAAAGCGTAGCCCTAGGTGACCTACGAGTAAGTTACAAGAAAAATAAGCAAGAAAAATAAATGTACATTTTCAAATAAGTTTTACAATAGCTAGCTTCTCATAATTATTTATCCTTTCATTTGACTGTCAAAGGGCAACAGAGCCTATTGTTATTTTTAACTACCGAGTAAATATGAGTCTAAATAATTAACCTCGACCGGTGGCAGTCCTTTTAAACGGTTCCAGTGGAATTCAAACTTAAAGTTAGGATTTGCAGTTATAGTTACCTAAGTAGATTGCTTCCTGCGAATTGAGTAATTATGATTTGTGCATTCCTGACAACATTATTATTATTGTATTAGATAGCTTGACAGTTGACAAATTAGGTTATGTTTGACACCTTACTATATGACACTAGTTGTGGCCCACGGCTTCACCCGTTTAAGTTGTTCCCGTTCTCATAAGACACAATTTATTAAAATTTGTTTTTTTTTTCTTATTTTATATCTTTTGTGTACTTTCCCAATGTTCAAAAAATCAATGATCATGAAAAGTGGTTTTTGAGTTTTAGTTGGTGTTGCTAACCAAACTTTTATTTATCTAGCAGCTTATAAGGCAGATAGAAAAATAGCATACACGATATCTTCCTTCGAGGTATCATTTGAAATCTATAAGGAAAACAATTTTCATATTTGTGTAAATATTTAAAAGTCTTATCGACACTAGCCTAGATTCAAACCTGCAATTTTCTGCATACGTTGACGGCTACTGAACCGTCATGTACTCGTACATATAGGATTTCAGGTCAGACATTGTCATAGCTTGCATGTCACGAGAGACAGCAATCCCTAACATTCATTCACATTTATGACTCGTTTACGAGTTCGAAAGTAGTTTGACCAATCACTGAGTTATGAGTATCAACGCTAGGAAAGTTTCTGTGGACCTGTGGGACTAACTAAACATATTAGTTAAGTTACTGACGAAAATGAAACATTACTCGCAGCATTTTGTCTGTGTTCCATCAAGTTGGAAAAGTGATTGGTCCTTGACTAAAAAAAAATCGGAGGTCGCGGGTTCGATTCATACGCAGGACAGGTCTTCGTGTGATTAGTATAATCATTTGTTCTTTGTCTGGGTGTAATTTATTTAAATTATGTAAGGATTTAAAAATATTTTATGTGTGTTTATCAGTTGTCCGTTTACCATAGTACAGGCTCTGCTTAGTTTTGAATCAGATGGCGGTATGTTAGATGTCCCAAGATGTTATCATAATATGTATACGTAAGTTTGTTGCAATTTGCAGTAAGTTATGAAACTCTTACACAAAGGGTGACAGCACAAAGTCTGAATACAATAAGATAACAGCTGACGTAAACACAAAGAGGTTTGAAAACACTGTAACACGTATTACGTAATAACAAGGAGCCTCGAATAAACTGCTTTGTGCCCGCTTTGTCATTACCCTTTGTAATATCATGCTCAAACTTATTGCACTACGACGCGATGAAGATCCGCTTTAAATTTGCAGCACAACAAAGGTATAGTTCAAAGAGTTAGCCAACTATTTTTATCTTGATCTTTTCTTTGCGAAAGTTTACCGGACCGTTGTCTAAGCTTTATTTTTGTTTGTTTTTGTACTTAGAACTTGTTCCTAGTTAAGGTATCATATGACTCTATCGAAGCCATGATACAGCGTTCCTTTGCACTCGAGAACTTGTCGTGATGTGACCCGTCTGGCGCGACCTTTAATTGCATAACTCGTCAACCGTGACTACGGCATGTAATGGTTGTCTAAGTATTTTTTACACCTTTTTTTAATGAAATTTTTAATCAATATAATGTTTATTTGTAACGAACTATTAAACTATCAGGACTTTAAAAGTATTGATAAGCATTTCAACTGATCTGTATCTAGTAATTCGATATTATTCTGTGCCCATCTTATATAGTTATATATTCGAGCCGTTTGGGGTTGAGACCCTTGGTCCGTGGGGTCCGAGTGCACACAGATATTTTAAAGATTTATCTAAACGCCTGGTAGACACTTCGCGTGACCCAAAGGCTGGCTTCTACCTAGGTCAGCGAATAAGCATTGCCATACAACGTGGCAATGCTGCCAGCCTTTTGGGCACACTCCCAGTCGACAGCGATGTGGATGAATTTTTTGATGCCTTGTTTTAGTTCTTAGTTTCATTTAGTTTATAATAACTTCTTATTTCTTGTGTAGGCTTAGTTTTAATAATATTGTAAATATTTTAAGTTTAATTTCATTAATAAATCCATTTAAGTCATAAAAAAAAAAAAGTTATTAGCATCATCATCTGTCATCACCTTTTTCCAAACAATGTTGGGGTCGGCTCCCAGTCCTTCTAGAATATCGTATTTTACATGGAGCTAATGCCTATCTGACCATCTTATAAAATTAATAACAGTCTGACGAAATATCGGTAAATTATGATATTATCCTGATAGCAACGACAATGATAAGCGATCAAACTGTCACTTGTCAAATATTGAAATCCACAGTTAATAAGGCCAGGCTTTCCTTGAAATCTATTTGAGGACTCATAAATAAATAATTATTTCACCTTAATTATTACTCTATTGTATTGGTGAACAACGGAGCAATCATTTTGTTGAACAGTTTCTGGATTGGTGACAGCTGTCACTTTAAAAAAAATTTTACTTGAGTTACAATCTATCTAATACTGTTACTCAAAATAATTTGGTTTAATATATGAAAAAAGCAAAATAATTATGTGGAAAAATAACAAGTAGCTATTACCCAAAATTGAAAACGGGCAGTATAATGTGATTTAAAGCTAAATTAATTTAATCAAATTAGCACCGCATTTCCCGACGTTTCGAGTACAACTCGAGGATCGATGGAAACACAATTATAGTTAAGTTTTAAACAATTAATTAATTAAACGTATGCTACTCGTATTTACAAACCGCTACCACTCGTTTAGTGACTACAAATGCCAAAGGCCAATTTACTTCGAGAGGATTTAACGTTAATCATATGAATATAAAGTACGATTTTGTTGGAAATCAAATTAATTATAATGGAAATTTTAATTTGTAAAATTTTGTAATTGTATCGACACATCAAACCAGTCAATCATGGAATGGACATAAAATAGGCTGATTGTACGTTGGGTAACTAGATTTCCCATTGTTATATCAGACCAAATTAATCTATACTTATAATAATCTAATAATATAATCATTACAATACATGTTTATGTTACTTTCGTAAGACATGTATTCAAAATATCATCCCATCAGTTTTTGGAAGTGTTTTTTCATATCTGCAGGATATCACTATATCTAAACAAAACAAGCAAAACAAAACCTCAACAAATACGGTTTGGTCACAAATCAATTGCATCGTAAATCTGTATTCCACAGACCACTATATTTCTGATACCATTTAAATCCAATCAAAATGGAAACATGTAAGGTAGAAAGATTTCATCGAATCTTGTTTTCGTTTTCATTGCAATGTAAGTGGTGTCCAAAAGTCAAAATTCAGACAAGTTCATTACTTAATTGGCGAACGGCTAACGACTGTGTTCGGTTCTTTGATTTCAACTGGAAATGTAAGCTTTGATATTGCTTTAAAAGAATGAACTTTAGCAGTTGCAGCAATGGTACCAATGTTTTTTTTTTATAAAATCTATGACAAATAATCTATCTCTATCAATGCAACCAATTAAAGAAAAACTTTAAACGTGCATAATTATAGATAAGTATAAGCAAAAATATTGCCGCCGTGTAACCGAGACACCGCTACAAATAGTGTAGTGCCATCTCGCTTCCACAATGACTACAGTCCTGGTCCAAAAGTTTATAGTAATAATAATAATAATATTCCGGGACAACTCACACACGGTTATCTGATCCCAAGCTAAGCAGAGCTTGTGTTATGGTAACCAGACAACTGATAAACATACTTATATATTTCTAAATACATACATATTATAGATAAATATATATAGTACAGGTATGGTTCATAGTATTTTAATCTCTTTATTTAACTTAAAAAAAGTGGTAACTTCGTTATTTGAAAAGCTCTTAGATACGTAATGTATTTAATGTTAGACTTTATCCTTTAAACTAGATAAAAGAGGTGCTTAGCTCTTTAATTTCAAAGTGGTATTGTACAAATTAAATTGTGTTAGTATCGGAGCGGCGTCGATAGTAACGTGCTGAACGTGGCTCGTTCAACACGTTTTCTTTTATGAAGGTTTCATGTGAGATACGTTTTGTACTTAAACGTAGAGCACGTAAATTGAGTGTTACTAATACTTAGGCTTATGTTTAATAGACGTTTTTAAAAGGCGCATAATAATGGAATATTTTATGACAAATTTAATTATAAATGTTATTTTTTATAACTTCGTTTTATATTTCTTCTACACACAAAGGCAGGAGTGAAATTAAATGATTAAATTTATATTTTTGAGCGATTCATAAAAATAAAAAAGAGAGGACTTTATTCGTGTTATGCTATATTCATTTTAACTATATAGCCTCATTTTTTTGACTAATTTAGTAAAAAGACACCATGACTTCATAAACATCTTCTTTCGATTACAGTGAGTTTTGATAAAAATAAGGCAGACTAAAATAGATCTCGAAATTCAATTGTTTTACGAGGAACTTGATACCTTAAACTTTGGAGTTTAAATGCCAAATCTTGTTTATTCAACCTTATGTTCGTTGAATTGTTTGTCGGGATCAAATAAATGTGACCTCGTTTTACGGCAAACATGTTTTCGAATGACGTTCATTAATTGTAATTAAGATTGCAAAAACAATGGAGGTACCTACATGTCTCTTTTATACATAGAAACTTGGATACTTAAGCGTTTTTATAACCACATGATATTGTCTTTCTTATTAAAATCACGCCCAGTGTAATAAGATTAAAGCCTGATTTAGACGATGCGAGAAATGTCGTGCGAGTTGCGGTACATTGAGGGGCCGCGCGGCTATGGTGTCATAAGAGATGGATCGTAGACGGCAATGTACCGCAACTCGCACGCTATTTCTTGCACCGTCTAAATCAGGCTTAAGAAAGAATAATTAGACATAAAAAAAATTAATTTATTTAAAAAATAAAGAAACCCGACTGCATATAAAACACTTTAAATAAAAACTGAAAAGTAAGTCACACAGGTGGGACCCATAATTAATGATTTTAGTCTAGCTTATTTAATGGGTCCCGACTGTGACAGTAACATTGCTATCTTCACTTCTAGACTTATTGAACTTGTTTTTTACTTTTCAGTTTTTATTTAAAGTGTTTTATATGCAGTCGGGTTTTTTTATTTTTTTTATTTATTAATTTTTTATTTAACACTTTTTAGTTAAAATCATAATCCACCTAGTGTACAGCTTTCGAGTAAGTTTGGATAAAGAACAATTTTTCACATAGTATTTTTTTTTATACGTAAATGATATACCATTTTGGAATCCTCGTTACATGCCCTTTAATTTGATACCCATATTGTAGCAAACATTTATTTTTTATTTTTTTTTACCTCAATCTATGGCACCTCGTGGCCGCCATGTTGGTTTTTGTTTGACGTGACATATCTAAGAACACTTGGGTAATCGCTACGAATCCAACGATACCCTAATTATCGAAATCCATTCGGCCGTTTCGAAGATAAATATGAGGTAATAAAGAATATTACACACATACATACATACATACATACATACATACATACACAAGATACGCGCGAAAAACATAACCCTTCTTGGCAGTCGGGTAAAAATGCGTTCAGCCGAGATACGCCTAGCATATGAGTGAAAGTGAAATATTCAGCACTGTATAGAGAGCTTGTCCACACGTATAGTTAGTCATTAAGCAGACTATTTAGTCAACGATGAATATCAATTAGTCTGATAGATAAAGGTTTAATCTACGGTGCTTAGGTAAACAAAATAGTGGGAGGTGTGGTCGAGTGGCGCACCCACCGTTTTTTAAGGAGTCGTCTACTCTGAGGTCCCTAGTTCGATCCCCGGATAGGTCAATGTAGAAATTTACTATTATACATTGTCTCGGGTCTAGGTGTTTTGTGGTACCTTTGTTGTCTCTGAATTCCATAACACAAGTGCTTTAGCTACTTACTGTGGGTTTAGAGCAATGTATGTGATTTTGTCCAAATTTGTGTAAGTTTTTTTTTCTTTGTTAAAATATACGTTTATTTAATCATTTACTCGTTGTGTTTATATGACCTTATTATGCGGAAGTAGCTGTTTCTGGCAGCGATCTTATTTTCATACCTGGATGCATACTTTGATTATGTTAATTCCTTAAGGCGGTTCATCCCAAGCGCCTTCATGTCAAGCGAATGATTTACGTGAAGATTATCTTCATCGAAGCTTGCTTTTTCTAAGCTAATATTGTTTATTCAAAATGAGGTAGATTTATAGGTTTAAAGGTCAATGTTCAATAGGTTGTAAACAGGATTTAGGAAGGTGTATATTCCATCCCTACAAAAAAAACTGAATTATAGGTACCTACTAATTTTACATTTTTTGGAACAGAATGATACCAGCAGCATGGCATTACTTCATTACTATTGGCATTCTTTTCTAACAGAAATGGAATCATTTATTACTATGCTAGCTATATGCTAGCTGATATAAACCATAACGTTTAATTGGTACATAATATATGGATATTCAAACATTTTTCACTTTTTTCTTTTCTATTCTTACATCAATCACAACACATAACGATTCACTTGTTTGTTTATTACAAGAATATAATAAAATAGTAAATAAATAACTGGTCTGACATTAAGTGTGGTCCAAATTGGTGCACAAAGCTCGAAGGGCTTCTTCCTTTCACTGAAATATAAATTGGATGGCGAGCCTAATCAGGAGTGGTATATTCCGGGAAGGAATTATTTTGGACTTAGGTTAGGGTAGAATAACATATGAACAAGCTATTGCTGTTCACTGTGCAATTATTAAAGTCACTAGAATGCAAACTCTGTAAGTTATCAAAACGGAAACCCTACTTATATTAAAATAAAATTATTATTTTTTATATTATTTGCAATTGCAGTATCCTTTGAATAAACCACTTATTCAACGAAAGAATAAAAATATCAAAAAATTGTAATATTCATAATTATGTGAACTATGTAATTCAATTTGTAATAAAAAGTAATCAAAGCAATAGCAAACATTTTATGTTCATTCATTAAATTGCATACAGTGTCCTTTATTGAATCAAACAAGGATATTTTTTATAAAGAAATACGACTCTTAATATTTGTAATATTCATAATTATGAGAACTAATTCATTTGTTCAGTTCAAGGGGTGGATCTACCAGTTATCTGTCCGACAGCTGGCTAGATCCACTACGGGTACGCGACCCCGGACTGCCCTAGCTGTTACTGTCACATTCATTGTACCTCCGTGATGGTAGCAACCTATATCCTTTGAGTTGTACGAGTATAATATTAGTTTTCCAATTAATTAGACAATTTCAATGTAAAATTATATTTTTTCATGTTTTTTTTTATTTATTATTATTTTAGTTACGTAAAAACCTACATAAATCCAAACAAACCTTTTGTTTGGATTTATGTAGGTTGTAAAGATTTGAGTTCGAAATTCTAACTAGCATCAGACTAAATTTGATGAGGTTGTTTATAATACCTCTCTTGTCTAAACTTAGACAGTCAGTTTTCAACTACAAGGTTTTGAGGAAACTGTGACTTGCAGGTTTTGATAGCGTCAGACTAACAGTTCAGTACCCGTACCATGATCTCTTTAAGCAGTACTGTTGCGGTTGTGGATGCGAGATAGCGCACTACAACGACATAGCGATGTCTCGCTTACTCAACGGCAAAAGGCCTGCTTATGAGCTCATGGTAAGCTTGCAGTTTCCTTTGACATTGTGTACCCTACTTACGATTCACTGAGTTTCAGACTAACTGTGTCCAAAGTTAAATACGACTTTAACACAATCAATGGGTAACTGTGTACCTACCGACTATAAAGGGGAAATATAATAAAATATGAACTAACAGTCATCGACTACATTGTTACCGTTTTTTTATGTGGCGGTAGATTTTAACTTGACGAAGTATTAACGTTTTATTTGCGTTTACAAGTAATACGAGTGTCTAATGTAAATTTTTAGGATATAAAGGTTAAACTACAAATTTATGAACATGCTACGCAGAAGAAGAAGACATAACAAAAAACATTATTTAAAGAGCATGATTCGACTTCGCACAAAGGAAACTTCGCTAAAGCATTTTTAATAGGGCATTTATGATCAAGCATTGTGACTATATTTGTATGATGTAAACAAGGGAATTTTCGACAGATAGTGTTTTAAAAAACGAAAAAAATTGGGGCACGTGCAGAGAAAAATAGTCACAGAAAAAGTTATTCATCTAATGGTTGAAATGCTCAGCGGTTTAAGCGGATCGATACTGATTGTATCATGTAACTTCGCTTTCGCGATGCAGCTAATACCCCAACATTACACTGCAAGTAAATTTGTATAGCGAACAAAATTATGCAATACAAATAATTTAGGAAGGACCGTTAGATCCAGTGTTTTACGAGAACCGAGTTTTACACGTCCAACCTCTAGTGAGGTTGGACGTGTAAAACTCGGTTCTCGGCTGGAGCTGTAGTTTTACACGTCCAACCTAGTGGTTGGACGTGTAAAACTACAGCTCACAACTACAGCTCACTAGCTGATCTAGTTTAATGGGATTTCTGAATGCATAAATGTCGCAGTGAAATGATAGAAACGAGGATTGAATCCAATCCCTAGGGATTTGAACAAAAACACGGAGGATGTTTCATTAAAATCTCTCTGTTGTTATTTGTGTTAATATCATACATGTTATTTATTTGTGTTGTTGATAATTCTACATCGTTTTAGTGGTACGATAAAATGGAACACTATTTATAAATACTATTTCATATAAGACTTTTAAATGGCAAAATCAAAATTAAATAATCAAAAGTGCTACTATTATTTTACAGGCCTAATATTTTTTTTTCAATTCACTCAAATTGTTTAAGGATTTCATCAAATCGCTGATTACTGAAAGGAATATGACTCATTCAGACGTTTTCTGAAATCCTTCGTGTTAATCTAGTTTCCGAGACACGAAGAGGTCACCACCAAAGATGGTCACCCGTTCATTAACATACCGCGGCAAACGCGATTTACACAAAGATTTCAATCCTTACGACTACATTTAGTGACCGTTCATCGACATTTAATCGAAATTCTAAAGAATTTCTTATCGAGGGCCTTATACGTGCACTGTTAGGGCCTCGATGTGGCGCGGCCTACGGCGGTGTCTTAATTGGTTATTAATATTTTCCAGTCGTGCGATCACTCGCGAGCTTTAATTAGGACACTTTAAAGATGAGCGCTTAATCTCGTCGAGTAAGGAAGATGCCTTAGAGACTTGCATCAGCTGTGGGAAAAATATAGGTACTATTATCCGGCCGCTGAGAGAATGCGTTCCTAACAGATCGTGGCCATCAGGAAGATATAACTTAAAAGTCGCGGAGAAAACGGTGCAATTAAATTACTATCACTGATTTGTTCTATAAATAATCTATACTTATAATAAATCTGTAGAAGTGAAAATTCTGTACATTGAAAATCTGTCTGTCTGTTTGTTCAGATATCACGCAAAAACTACCGGTTCAATTATGATGAAACTTGGTATAATTATTCTTTATTAACCTGGGAACTAGTGCACCACACTGGGTAGTTTTTTTCCCGGAAAAGTATAAACAATAAAAAACAAACTTAATTTTGCGGTTAAAAACTCATTGATAAGTTTCGTCATCCACGCGAACGAAGTCGGGGTACAGCTAGTAAATAATATTATTATGCCAAGTTACAATGAATAACAGAACACGGTGTTTTATTTCCCTATACTATGCAGACCAACTGACGTGTGTCAGGAAGGCATTCTCTCAGCGTGCGGACTATAGTTATGTTGTAAACTTACCGAAAGTCGTTGTCTGCCAGGAAGGGCCACTTCCTGACTCGGTTCAGATTCTCGAGGGTCCCTGGTTCTGATCAGTTTCGTAAATAAATTGTGTCCATCTCTTCTAACCCCTCCCCAATCCACATCTTTTAATCTTCTTAGCGCACTGTAACAAAAACACACAATTTAGGTATAATACTACATACATTTTATATGCACAATGTAAATAAAAATATACCATAAAAATAATAAAAAAAAAATTACAGTTATTAAAAAAATACGATATTATTAAATATCTACTCATAAATAATATTGGTATCTCAACTCAAATAAAAAAAAAGAGTACGCCATTTTTTTTTGTGCTTGCCAATAACATGCATTCTAATTTTAATTCGAGTATTGATAATGCTTCCGTTATCAATGGCTTAATTTAACGTCGCTCAGTCGGTACTAATAAGCGAGAATATAATAAGCAGATCAGGCATTAATGTTGAATTTTTCCTATGCAATACCGTCTTGCATTTCTCTATAATACTTTTTAGATATTAGACATAATCTGTAAACATTTTTATAGTATAAAAATGAAAATAACTGTGAAATAATAATTACGATAAAAGATTATGAATTTATTTTAATTTACAAATGAGAGTCACTTCAAAAAGATACTAAAATAAATTATTTAAGATGCGTTTAAAAAACGTTCGCGGTTATTGTATTTAATTTGAAAAGCTCATGAAAAGCTTAAATGAGTTGAGAGTCGAGATAAAAGGTAAGCTTCGGATCAAGTGCATTTTACACCAAGCTTGCGATGAATGACGCTTGGAAATTATATAATTTCCAAGCGTCAAGGAAAAGACAAAGTAATTATTCACTTTGTCTTTCTCCAGTCTGCTCGCAAATCTAAATACATTGAGCTGCAAAATTTTTTCACCTTTTATAATTTTGGTTTACATTGAAAGTAGCTTTTTCTCGATGATGATTCATTCGATCATTTTGTTTAGATAGATAATAATAATAATAATAATATTCCGGGACAACTCACACACGGTTATCTGATCCCAAGCTAAGCAGAGCTTGTGTTATGGTAACCAGGCAACTGATAAACATACTTATATATTTCTAAATACATACATATTATAGATAAATTACACCCAGACAACCAGAACAAATGATCGTGTTCATCACACAAACATTTGTCCTGGGTGGGAATCGAACCCACGACCTCCGGTATAGCAGTCAGGGTCACTAACCACTAGACCAACAGGCCCGTCATTAGATAGATATCCATTAAACGTATGTGACATAAAAATTTAAGTTACAGTTTGTTAAGGAGTTAATCCTTAACAACAGTGTAATAAAGGTCTTTGAAGAATTTCACGCAAGACACAAAAAAATAAAACAAGTTGTGCGAAGTTTTTAATACTTTTGTAAAGAAAGAAACATTGTTTAGCAGAAATTGGTGCGGGAGGTACCTAGCTCTGAAACTTTTACTGCCAGTAGTGCCTTCCATAAAATATTATCATTACTATCTAGTTGTGCTGTTTACAATCAATAATTTTAAGGTGCTGATAGACTTGAGTAGTCATTTATAATAAGTGTTTTAGTGAAAAATAAACTGGAGTGGTTTATCGAGTATGCAAGCGAGGTTTCTAGCGACTGATAGAAGCATATTATTTCATATTATTACAATTATTTCGGACTGTAGCTAAAAGTAAGATATAAAGTACTAATTTACTTTCATCTTTTCAGTACTCGCGAAGGTCTCTGTTGGTATTCAAACGAATGCCTGAAGGTTTTTGTTTTGATTGTAAAAACGATTTAAATTTTAAAAGATTTTAAACAATAAAAAAAACAGAAAATTGTGTATATGAGTTACGTACTTGAACTATGACTTAATCCCTATGTGATCAATAGTATACATTACGGAAGCAAGTCAATAGTTTTACGGTCGACAATTACTGCACTAAAATTATAAATAAATCATGTTTTTTACTTACTTATACATCTTGTCCTCATCAGCGCTGAGGCGAGAAGCCCAGCCACTACCACCTGTTGAAAAAAACAACAAATATTATATATGCCAACTGTAAGCAAGTTGAGATCTTTTTGAAACAGTGCCAGACATTTTTTCTGTCTGGCATTTTCTTAAATTCGTAGTTAAAGGGAAATAAGTAATGGTGTAATAGTAAATTATACGAGAAATAATTGATTGCGCATTTATAAATAAAAGAACCGACTTCAATTATAAAAGAACACTTCCAGGAAAATCGAATAATTTATGGAATTTGGTGTCAGTTTTCCAGGTTTCTTTCTATATTTTTATTTATTTTAAAATCGTAAGTAACTACTGAATTTATGAGATTTCTATCGATTTTTTTTTATTTATCTACAATAACCTAGATTACGTTAAAGACATACAAAAATAAACAGTCGAATTGAGAACCAGGACTGATACGGATATAACTTTAGGACTGATTAGAGAAGTAAATAGCATATTACTACAATGTTATGTGCCTCGGATAACAAGTTAAGCCATAGGTCACGACTGTCATACGTTGATCTTTGACAGTCGTTAAATCAATTATGAAAACCAGTCTTACTATGGTATACTGGATTACCCAGTAAAATGAGCTGTGGAGGTCAGATAGGCAGTCGCTCCTTGTAAAATACGGTATTCAGCTGAATCCGGTAAGACTGGTAGCCGACCCCACCATTGTTTGGGAAAAGGCTGGCAAGGCAGATTACTACAATGTTATGAAGTTCTGGCTTTCAAAACCCTGTTTGACGAGCCAACAATCCCGGTTCAGACCGACTTAAGGTCGCTCCCGATATCGCTCAAACATTATGAACTGATGCCCATTTCAAGCCAAAATTGATCACAGGACATGCTATTGTTAAAGTCAATGGGGAATATCTTCATTCATACCAGCTAATACAGGATTATTAAGACCGCGGTGAGTTGCAGTACGTACTTCAAATTATATCTACTGAATGTAAAATAAATGTAAATTCGATGATCTTAATTGGATTCTATGTACCTAGTATCTATATAATTTGCAGTAATAATAAAAAATAAAAAAGTGTATTAATTAAATAATTAAAATTACAGGTGTAATTTAATGTCATATCATACACAATAATTATTTTCTGAGTTACGGTAATGGTGCGTAAATTTGTCGAACGCTCATCAAACGAGCATTACATGAACAACTCGCAAACATAGCGCGAACGCACTAGTGTCAATAACGCCGTCCGAAAGACGTGCGCGCGCCGCTCGCGAGCTGTTCGTGTAATACTTCGTGAGATTTGGATACACCCTAAGAAAACTAAAAAAATGCAACAAAACACCAAATAGAAACGTTCTATATTGAATATGTTTCCTGGACAAAATATTCCGTTTTTATAAAGCTACGTTTCACAATAGCGTAATTATGAAAACGTAATTTCGACATTTAATTCTCATAAATTGTGTAACCGTCCCAAATCTTCAAACAAATAGGGTTAATAGGGGTTGTCTTTATCTTTTTAATGAATGAAAACGAACTTTTTTATTTCCCAAGAAAAGCTGGTTAACGATCACGTTAATTAAACATAGACCTCAATTTTGAATAACGATGATGTTGAAAAACTTTTCTGACAATGGTATTTAAATCGCTTGCTCGTCTTTTATTTGTGTTCCTTCTTGAAATTTCACGTGACGTCACACGTTCAATCAAAACATGAGATCATTTGACGTCATGCGACATGTCAAATCACAGTGTCAAATCAATGTATTGTCACGATTTATTGATATTGTAAAAAAAACGTGTCTTTAGGATCCTTAATTATAGACATAAAAAAACTTTAGCCAACATCCAAATTATAACACTACGAAACTCCATTCCTTTTAACACATGGGTGCTTAAAACTCTGATTAACATCATCCTGAGAAGAATAACATTTAAGTCAAACCTACAAATATTACTTTACACATTAAATACCAATCTTAAATTCCCAGCTAAACGAATGAATATTTAAGTAATTTCAAAACAGGATTTCTTTTCTATCAAATATCAAACTTTAATTTCTTTATGCATTTTAAAGTTACGAGCGCATTGAACTTGCAGTCACGCTAGGCATATGGAGACACGCACGTGACCTTTTTCATATTTCACGTCCTGACTAACGAGGATTCGATCCAGTATGATAGAATATAAACTTATTTTTAGCAGTCTTCCAAAAAGCGCTTGAGGTTGTATGTTCGAATGTGTTTATCTTATTTTGTAAATTAGAGACTAAGATTTCTTATTTAATTTTGTACTTAAGGAGATGCATTCTCTATAAATTATGTTAAAATTATAAAAAGTTGTATTAATAAAATTGAACAAGTTTTTTGAGGATAATGGACGTAAAATTTAGTTAAACCTTGGTTCTTGTATGCATGGCATACGTTATAAAAATAACACTTTATAAAATGTATTCTCATCATTAGATGCATTGATAAAAGCTAAGATACTTATTTTTTTTGTAACACAGTCTCCTGTATTGTAATCTAAGAGTGATGTTAAAGTATAAAAATATAATTTATTCGTGACGCTGAAAAATGAAGACGAATAAAATGAGTATGATGTATTACTCCGAACACGATAAAATTCGTGAGAATTCTTTGAAATTCAGTGCGGCTGTTGAAAAATTGATAGTATTCCTGCACATCGTTCTATTTTCTCATATTTAGATGAAAATCCTCTTGGCATTCAGACTAACATTGTAAAAACAACACGCGTTTTCTTGTAACTTAATAAAGTTCCGATGTTTCATCATGATTAAACAATACCTATCAGCAAATTTTCTATCATAATTATGGATGAGTTTAATTTGAATAAATATAAACGACCACCTAACTTTGTAAACAAAATATATTTTTTAAAGGTAGCACATAAAATAGGCAGTAGCGATGCAATGTAATGACAAGTTGAAAACTATTTTTGGATAGCCACTTAGTATTTTATATTGTAGGCAAATATATAGAGAGGTGTGCGAACAATTCTAACGAGAGAAAAGATAGCAATACAATTGAGTGAAACCAAGAAAGTTCGCCATTTAAAATAAAAAAAGATATGTAATATATCTTCAAGCTCATTCTTTACCATACAATAATGATGCATACTTATTCTTGAGCGAAAAACCTGCAAAAATGTAGGTTGGTTTGCGGCTCGTAGCATTCCGAAGCTACAGCCTTGAGAGAAACGTTTTATAACCGAGCACATATTTGTTCACTGAACCATGAATGTTCAATGTGCCTTTTTTATTCTCACATTTAGATCTGTTCATTTGGAGACAATATACTAGGTATTAAAAATACTGTAAGATATCACGATTTTCTGCTGTTTTTAAGTCATTTATTAATAACGTAGTATAAAATAATGCTAACTTATTATTGGATCAAATAAAATGAATTAATTTGATTTCAATATAATATGTGCGTATTCGTCTCGACTACAAATGAAAGTACATTTTCACGCAACATGACCTAAATAAATTCGTCGCCTACGCGACTACGAAAGTGCTACGCAACTACGAAAGTGCTACGCAACTACGAAATTTCTATACACGAATGCAGTCGACAAGCTAAAATACAAAATAGCTCGTAGAATAACGGAATCAAATTATGTAACCTTAAATTAGATGTACTCAAGTACAGAATTGGGAATTATTGAAAAAGCGCCAAATTTTGTGGCTAAGGCATCGCTCCTGGCTAAATTGAATTAAGCGACGTCTCGCCCGTGAATTCTTGGAGGCAATTTTAATGTACTACGTGTTCCACTGCCTCATTATTTTCTTTAGCGTCAAGGATAACTTTGGGTTCTATATACATTATATACACCATTTAGTCGTACAGTCTAAATTTTATTCCAAATTATCATATTGTAAAAAAGAACTTGTGACTTTTCTGCCACCATTTTTTTATTTAGAGCACCCCTGTTCTCAAGTGATGAAGTTATGGCACGAGCGTCTCACATCTTATAAAATAATTGAATGAGTTTGCGGAATAAGTTTATACGTACGCGCAAACATGAATGGGTAGTGATCCTTGCGGTTTACATCACAAGGTTAAATATTCCCTCAAATACCTTGGAAACCTTACCTTCTTGTGGGAATCTTAGCAAACTACCTGACTTTGGTACAAGGAAAATGGAAATAGTTTTTGGTCTGCCCCTTTTAGCCGGATGGCTTCGGCATAGAGATGAGGTCTATGAAATTCTAATCTCACGGTCACATCTGTGCCAGAGGTTTAACCGTTGAAGAATTCCGGTTGAATTTAAGTTGTGTCATTTATGGATTTATATGACACACTTATTTATTATCATTTGTATGTTTAAGAGTCTGTATGTTTGTTACGCTTTCACGGCTAAATTAATGCACTGATTTTGATGAAACTTCGTGTGGGATAAGCTTGAATCCCAAGAAAGGATATAGGCTGCTTTTTGTTGCAATTCGTCTAACACGCGGGTGGAGCCACAAGCAATAACTAGAATTCTTTTAAGCAGCATAATAAACATTCGTAATAATAATTCCGAGTTCTAACAACTAGAGTGAGTCTTTATTTTCTTGAGACTGCCGTAAAAGCAGATTACGGGATTATATCTCTGATGTATGAGAAGCGGCCATTATGCTCCGTTTCTCCACTAAAGTGGAAAATACAAGGGCTTTACTGAGTACACGGAGAAGTGAAGATAAATGTACTGTTACGAACGAAACTAAATCTTATAGTACATTCTCCTAGAATCGTAACTTAGATAAATCTAGATTGATAGGTAGTAAGATAAAGAAAGCTCATTTTATTTTGAGAGTTTTTTAATTATTAAAAACTCGTCTTGATTAAGCATTCCTTTCAGCATTTCGGTAAGCCTTTTGAAGCCTTTAAAAGTTAAGAGGCAATTAAGGAAATCGAAACTTTACGCTACGAGTGGTTGGACGGAGAGTTTACTAATCTTCGAGTTGTTCAAGGCTTATAGTATTTGACACAGTTTTTATTCGGTTTTCCATTGTAAGTATTAAGAGGAAAGGGGAGCGGACATTTTTCCATACAAACGCTCTCGTCTTTTTTCTCACTGGTTTCTGAACTTAGGGCTATGGTTTTTTGCAGTAATATAAATATGAACTAGATCTATGCACCTATTTTTTCCTTTTTTTAAATAAGTTATATTTAAAACTAGAACCTTCTAAAAAGTGCTGATTTTGACCGCAGTTTTCAGAGGCGTTTTTTTCAAATTTGGCAACGATTATTGAAAAAAGGAAAAAATAGAGGCACAGATTATTCTTTTCTTGTGCAGTATATGAAATATCTTTAAAATTGGTTAAGAATTGGGGGAGAAAATAGACGAGAGCCAAACCTCGATTTTTCGTCAGTTTTTCGGTCTGAGCTGCAGTTGTCCTTATCGCACGAATTTGAGAGCGGGTGGAATTAGAGCGACAGCAATACTTTCTTCAAAACCGAATTTTCAAAAGTCTCTCCGCTCCCCTTTCCTCTTAAGTAGTTAAAAAAAGAAGTTGTGCTACAAAACTAAAAAGAGTTTACTCAACTTAAAATACTTACTAACTTGTTATTTGAATAGGAAAGGAAGTAGATGTTTCGTAAAATTTTCGATCAATAGTTAATTATGTATAAATAAATGTGACCTAAGTTATTATAGAAACAATAATCGCGGACAAACATACATACATACAGGTCAAACTGAGAACCTTCTTTTTTTTAAGTCGGTTAAAAACAGAAGAATGCCGTATCTTGACATTAAATATCAACCGACACGAAACACAGTTCACACTTGAAAGTTAATGATGGGGTGTTTAATAATATTATTTTGTTACCCATTTGTAAGCAAATTATATTTTAAAGCCATAAAATGAAAGAGTGGAAATACAAAATAACGGGACAGAATAAAATTGTCCACTACTAACTAATACGAATTCACCTACGCTTTGTATCAAACGAACAAAAATAAAAATGGATCTGTTTCACCAAACGCACATCGAAACAAACATGTCCGTTTCATTATTCGTGATCGCTTGACAAAGTAGACGTGTTTTTTGTTGTTGTTAAAAGCCGCTTAATGACAAATAATAATTACAAATAAATAATTTCTTGCGGCGTAAGTACTTTGCTGTGCTAAGTATGTCGCGTGTGATTCATGCCTACTGTGGTAAACTACAGGTCTGAACTAAATCATATTGACTGTATTGTGAATCTGTGTGACTATGTCTAACCCAGGATCAAGCCCGTTTGGCCGGAGCCAGCTCCTGCAACGTAGTCCTCCACCGACCCCAACACCTCAGCCTCAGCCCATAATTGAAGATCCTGTGCCTAGGAGTAACGATTTACCTAGTGAGGTAATATCTACTCCAGAGATTCAGAGATGGATCTCCAGCATTGAAGCTCTGTTAAATGAGGCATGCGCCATAGTTACAGAGGGGAAAATGAACTCGGATCAGAAGCTCCGTGTAACAAATATTTGCCGTAAGATCGGATCTGGAACCTCGCAGATGGCAGTTTTGTACCAGTCCTTAAAACAGAAAACTATACTAGCGCATAATACAATTCAGCACCTGCAAGAACAGCAAGACGTAGCGCAATCTTTTCGGCTATTCAAGGAAGCTGTGGTAGAAAACCTGAAACCACAACAGAATAATTCGTTTGCCGATATGGTAAAAAAAGGTGCCGACAAGTTTATCCGCCCTAGTAACTTGAGCTCAGTCACTATTTACCCTAGCGACAAAACAAAAACGAGTGACGAAACCAAGACCCTCGTACAAAAAATTATTTCGCCAGAGGAGCTCAAACTGCATGTCCGTGGCTTCAGAAAGGTCCGAAATGGCGGTGTCCTCATTAGCACTGAGACCAAGGGAGATATTGAGAAGCTTCGTAACCTTGAAAAGTTAGCTTCATCAGGCCTCACTGTAGAAGAACCTAAAAAACGCCGTCCTAGGATCACTGTCGTAGGTGTACCAGCAGCCCTAACCGAAAAAGAAGTATTTGAATGCATATACGAGCAGAATTTAGCTGACAAATTCCCTAACTCCTCTCGTGAATCGTTTATGAGCACTGTCAAACTAAGCCATAAATCGGGTAAGAAAGGCCTTCCTACCTGTAACTTTATACTGGAGGTACCAGCCAACGTTAGAAAAGCGCTCATAATCCAAGGCAGAGTTTATATTGATTGGACGTCCTACCCAGTAAGAGATTTTACGCTGGTGACTAGGTGCTTTAACTGCCAGCAGTTTGGACATGCAGCCAAGTACTGCCGAGAGTCTAGCCCTACCTGTAACCACTGTGGAGAGCTGGGACATTCCTTTAAGGAATGCACTAACAAGTCTACACCGCCCACTTGTGCGACGTGCAAACGTTTTAAGCGTAAAAGTGATCACCAGACTGGTGATGCTACTTGCCCGGCACGGAAATACGCGGAGGACAGTTACATTCATTCCATAGACTATGAGGGCGCCTAAGAGCGCCGGCGTTTATTTATAAAGTAAGCACTTAAACTAGTTTATATTTTATTTTAATTATGACTAATCAGTTTATCGATGACCTAGATAATTTCTCTGTGTCTGAAGCTAAATATTGCGAGGTCGAAGACTGTAAACAATATCTGCCGACTTCCGAATCTTTTCTTACATTAATCACTCAAAATATTCGCAGCATAAACAAAAACATGAATGGCTTTCAGGTATTGCTCCATACTCTTGACATAAGTAGTGACATCATCGTTCTAACAGAATGTTGGCTTACTAACAAACAATCCCATTTACCTTCTATTGATGGTTATATAATGCACAAATCCGATATATTTGTAAACCAAAATGATGGTTTAGTAATTTATATAAAGAGAACCTTAAATGTAACTGTAGAAGAACCTATTTTACAGGGATGTAATTGTTTATTAATTCGAATAAACCCCGATACAGTAATTATAGCTGTATATAGACCTCCCTCTCAAAACATTGAACTATTTTTAGAATCGCTTGAAATGCATTTAAAAACCCTATCATCATATAAAAATATAATCTTAACTGGCGACATTAACATTAACATTGCTACTGGGAGCACCGACACTAACGCACATAACTATTTGAACATTTGTTCTTTTCACGGACTATTACCTGCGCACAACTACCCCACCCATCAAAGTGGTTCCTGTCTAGATCATTTTATTATAAAAACTAATAAACCTTCACTCACATTGGTTACTAACTCCACTATTACCGATCATCAAACTATTTTACTAACAATAAAATTATCCTTGCCGAGAAAAAACTGCAAGCAAAGCTATAATAAAGTCAATATGAAAAACCTTGAACGCGATTTAAGTAAACATAATACCTTTGAACCAGTTTATAATGCGAGCGATGCAAATGTTGCTTTAGACTATTTTATTAACCTATTGCAAAAAACAATTATAAAAAATACTACGACAACTATGATACCTAGAAAATATAGAAATTTAAAACCTTGGATAACACCGGGACTCGTACGTTGCATTAGACATCGAGACAAACTTCATCAAAAATCGAAATTAGAACCCGACAATTCAGTTACTTCAATATCTTATAAAAGGTATAGGAACTACTGCAATAACCTTTTAAAAAAATTGAAGTCTCAATACGATAGGAATGAATTACAAAAGGCCGGTAATAATAGCAAGCTTGTTTGGAAATTAATTAAAAAAAAATGCATTCCAGTCAAAAACCTCAGAACCTCCTGTAGATTTGTTACTTAGCGAAACATGCCCATCCGAAGCAATTAACAAAGTCAATAACTTTTTTGCAAACGTGGGTAAAACCCTTGCAGAAAAAACCTTGCGGACAAGCAGTATCGACTTAAATAAGTTAATGACTGCCTCTACGGTGAACTCCTTTGTTTTGCTAAATACGGATATAGATGAAGTGTTAAGCATTATTTCTGGATTAAAGCACAATTGTGCTGTAGGATGGGATAATATTTCCAATACTATTTTGAAAAGCCTCAAACATTTACTTGCTCCCCCGTTAACCTATATATTTCAATTATGTTTAGATGAAGGTGTATTCCCCAGATCCCTTAAAAAAGCAGTGGTGACCCCTATATTTAAATCAGGAGATAGAAAATGTGTAAATGACTATAGGCCCATCTCAGTATTATCAGGACTTTCAAAAATTTTGGAAAAAATCATAAACAATAGGTTAATCAAATATCTTGAAGACAACAAAATACTTTCACAGAACCAATATGGCTTTAGGCAAAAAAGATCTACTAATCAAGCACTTCATCAATTAACAAACTATATAACTAGCAACCTGGACCGGGGTAAACCCACCATAGGGATATTTCTAGACCTCGCCAAAGCTTTTGATAGCATATCTTGTTCCATACTTTTGCGCAAGCTTGAAGCACTTGGGATAAGAGGAACACAACTCCGCCTTTTTACTGACTACCTTTCTGATCGCTTACAATATGTTAAAATTGGTCAATACTTAAGTTCTGAAGTTCAGAATACTGGCTATGGATTCCCTCAAGGTAGTATTCTAGGCTGCACTTTATTCCTGGTTTATATTAATGACCTCTGCAGCTTAAAAATTCCAAATGGTCTTATAATATCTTATGCGGATGACACCGCTTTATTATTTACGGCAAATACCCGGCAGGAGGTTTTCGAGCTCGCTCAGACGGGTTTTGATATGGTAACTAACTGGCTACACAAAAACTTACTAACCCTAAACGCAGATAAAACCAAATACATTCTTTTTACAATGAGAAACACAAACATACCCATTTTTAATCCAAACATATATGCACACAGCTGTAAAATAATCGCTGACATCGCTTGTACCTGCCCTGCTTTAGCAAATACTAACGACATCAAATACTTAGGTATAACTCTTGACACGAATTTGAATTTCCGCAAACACATTGATTTATTATGTTCCAGAGTACGTAAATTAATATATTTATTTAAGAATCTTCGCAATATAGCAGATTATGCATTAATAAAGCAAGTGTATTTGTCGTTGTGTCAATCTTTACTTACTTATTGCATAACTTCCTGGGGTGGTGCAGCAAAGTCAATTTTGCTGCCTTTAGAACGCGCTCAGAGAGCAATTCTTAAAGTAGCAACTTTCCGACCTTTTCTATTTCCTACTGACCTGCTATATAGGGAATGCAACGTACTAACAATCCGACAATTATTTTTATTGCACACCATTTTAAAACAGCACACTGATCTCCCTTTTATCCCATTAGCAACAGACAAGAGAAGGAAGGACATAGTCTGTAGTAGACCTCAAGCTAATCATGCATTTGTCAACAGGTTTTATTTATTTTTGGGACCTTTTTTATACAATAGAATCAATAAAAAACTTAATATATATTGTTTAAATAATAAAAAATGTATGCTCATGTTAACCCAATATTTAGGGAAATTGAATTACGCAGACACAGAAAAAATACTAGAAATTGTTAAGTAAGACTGACAACATTATTAATAGATATTTTCCTTTGCTGATAGACTTTTTTGTAACTCGTATTATTTTGTAAACGAATACTATGTAGTCTTTAATTATTATTTTACTTTAATTTTAAATGCCCTACTTAAATATTTACCTTAAGCGATCACCTGAAACACAGGTTTACCCTAGTTCAGGCTGGCAGCAATTAATACTTTATGAACCATATCATACTATATGTACTCTAAAAATGTTATATTAATTTTAGTTTAACATAAGTGTAGTTTAAGTATTTTTGGAACTGTGGTATTTATAAGATCTAGTTTAAAATTCTACACTGTAACATATATTTGGTCAAATAAATAAATATTATTATTATTATTATTATTATTATACGCAAATAGCAGACTTTATAAACCCCGAAAAAACTATAAACTTTTTGGAAACGGTCTTTTTTAAACAGAGACCATCTGTATTTATTTGCAGTCATCTATTAGCTTTGGAAGTTACTCATCCAGTATTAAAAATGGCCGGTCAACAGGTTCGCGGCATGGTCGACTGGTCACTTTACACGTAGGTACGTTTAATATCCGTTTGGATGAGGAAAACAATTGCGAGTTGCGACCAAATTACCCCAGCAACCGAAAGGTCCATGGGCAATTTTTACACCAAGTCAATATTATAGGTCAGTAATTGATTGGCTTTTAAATTGTCGGATTACTGGTATTAAACTGCTTTGTTATAAAATTAAGGGCCCGGTGTTGCCAAAAGATCCCAAGGGTAATTTATCAAAGACTGCACCAAACCTCTTTCACCTGTGTTAATTAACTATGTTGTTTAGTATACAATTACGCTCATGTGGAGATATTTTTCGGAAATTTTTAATATTTGTTAAATCTTTAATTATTTCTGTGGATAACATGCAACTAATACCTAACTGTTCTATAACGGCAGTACCTACTCATACATACATTATTTTAACGATTCTAAGTTTCTCTTCGAAGGAAATTGGAAATATTTTATTCACAATCAACAACAACAAAAGGGCAAGTCTATTTCAGTTATTCGTGGAAGTCTATTGCATTGAATGCGTTATGACCCGTAATCTATTTTTGATGACGTACCGTACGTATAATTTTTAAAAGTGTATGACCGAAGTAATTTTATGACGGGCCTGTTGGTCTAGTGGTTGGTGACCCTGACTGCTATACCGGAGGCCGAGGGTTCGATTCCCACCCAGGACAAATGTTTGTGTGATGAGCACGATCATTTGTTCTGTGTCTGGGTTGTAATTTATCTACAATATGTATGCATTTAGAAATATATAAGTATGTTTATCAGTTGTCTGGTTACCATAACACAAGCCTATTATTATTAATTTTATTCTTTTAATAACTCTTAAACAGAGATTTTAAATTACGGATCCACTTTATTTGAGTTTACTTGACGGTGTGAAGAAATGGGAATACATAGGTAAACATTTTCCGACCAAATCGAAAATGTTAGGGGCCCAAACAAACGAGGGTGAATACATAATGTAGTAAGTGAATAAAGCAAAGGACTTTAAAGCAATAAAAAAACATTGTCCGAGTTACAAAAATTTAGAGTACTAAAATACGTAACCCAAATAATATTTTCACGTAAAAATAATTGTAGCAAAGGCGAAAATGCTTTGCTCCAGAACAGGTAGAAAATTAAAAGTTTTTAATCAGCTCCGGAAACGTGCGAATTTGTTTTCCGTTTTCTTCAAAGCCGGATTTGTAAAGATTATATTTCCTCTACAACCGGCTTAAATCAACGCTTTTTAAATACAAAATTATTGAGAAACTGCAGTTTGTGACCCAAATAGTGCGTCATCATAATAATGCACCTTTCTTATTCGTTCAAATCAAATATTTTAATTTAACACAATATATAACAAACTTCTTTTTAAATAATTGTGTTGGCTGTTTAAGTAGCGGCGTATTTTTAAATGCAGTTTCTCCATAATTTTATATTTAAAAAAGCGTTGATTTAAGCCGGTTGTAGAGGAAATATTTTTGAATAATATTGGTCGTAGGAATATGCCTTAATTTTATAAAATTTAAGCATATACCTACAGGATTTAATGATATTAGATTTTTATTATATTCAGTAACAAAGGTAAGTTTTGTTAACGACTCAAAAAGTCTCATTACCATGTATCTGTTCGTGTTAAAAGCTCTTAGCTAGTTATTGATTTTTGTTATACACACGCGACTTAACGAAAGCCAGAAGAAAACTAGTATCAAGTAAGTAATTTTATAGTTTTTTGTGTTACAAATATAAAAATTTCAGGCTTGACATAAAACTATTGTTAAATGGTTTATTTTGATTTTAGTATTCGATGTTTCAACGCCTTTGCAAGTGTCATGGTAACAGAATTTTTCCTATTAATAAAATGTTGTTATTTACACACAAAAATACAATTTCGTAATTACTGCATTACAAATTAAAAAAAAAAACTTTTTTAACAATTTAATTAAACGATACGGAATAAATTGCGTATAAATGTGGAAAATTTCTCAAAGTAACAAACAGCCCGAGGACTTGTTTATCTAACTTGAATTAGAATCCATAATTTACCATTATAGCTTTAAATTCTTTAAAAAGACAACGTTTACCTACAAGTAATAATAAAATTCGTTTATTTTCTCCCTTAAGACAAATTTACAATTACAGGTAGTAAAAATTGGAAGAGAGACAGGAGCCCAAACTAAGCATAGCTTGTGTCTTGGTCTTACCTTTTAAATACAAGTGTATTAAACATACAATTGTATTTAAATTGAAATGAAAATCATAGCATTATATCGATCATATTCATTTAAAAAGCTTTGTTTCTTTAATATCGAGTTTCAACAAGTTAATAACAGTGTGAGAAGTAGAAAACTATCTGCTAAGTAAATATCTGGAATTGGTTAGCTTAATTCAAATCTGAGCATACGCAGCGGAGTATGCGCAGCGAAGACAGGCTGAGTTTCCACTGAGGCGGAGCGGAGCAGAGCGGAGACGAGCTGTGCCGCAATTCACCAATCACAGCTTGAAATTCACGTCTCTTTCACTCCGCTTCAATGTGATAGGGGCACAGCTCGTCTCCACTCTGCTGCACTCCGCCTCAGTGGAAACACAGCCTTACAATCTGAGCACACACACACCGAAGTTAGCAAAACTTTGCTTTGGTTAATTATATTGCATAAAAAGCATAAACTAATGCATGTTCGAGGTTCTAAAGTACTTTCCACTTGCAGGATTTAGTTTCTTTTCCAGAATTTAAATTGTACGGATAGGTAATTTAATCAAGAAGTAAGTTTAAAGCCGGAAAAGTGCGAGTCGGCTTCGCTAACGGACGGTTCCCTACAAAGTTTTCTGGACAACATATTTTTATTTTTCTTTTGTTTTGTGTTAGTGTTTTTCAGTTAAGGTTTCGAGTCGACGGTAATAAAGTTTATCATAGTTGTTGGTCGCATTTAAGCTGGCCATAAGATTTTAATTCAATTACAGTTTATAGTTATCACACAAAATACAATTTGAAAGGTCATCAAACTTTATGTGACCCTCCTGGCATGGTGTAACCTTATTTAGATCTGCTTGACTCCTTATTTGATTTCCTCGGTTACAATATTTAAATACTCGAAATATATCATACTTTAAGTTAAAAACATTTGGATAACCGAAAACCAAACATATCTACTTTTATTAACAAACCATCTTGATCACATCAACTTTGAAACAAAGGAAATCGCATCATAATTGTTTCATTCTTTTAGGAGCTAAAATTACCCCTCATCTTGCGTCGGGGGTTGAAACAAGTAGTTCAATAAGACAACTTACTTATGAAACAATTGTTTTTTAACCCGTAAAGCGTTATAAACAATGTTAAAATTAAATATTCATTCTAGAAACAACAACAATGAACCGTTATCAGAATTTATAATCAATACGTTGTCGTTTTAATTACATAAGGAAAGCCTTATGTGAGTGTGACTTGAAACACAAGTATGTTATTAGTAGAAGGTATCTATTCGCGTAAGACGTAAACAATCTTATATATTAACTATAGGTATTAATTATAAAATATACGGATATTTGACTTGTATCGAAACTGAAATTTATTTAAAAAGCTTTTTATCAATTTATTTGGCAAATTAGATACACATATTCAGGATAATTAGAAGTTTCTTTGTACTATATAAAACGTTATCTTTCGCATCGTTTTCAGATTCTTATTTAATAGTTAATATTTCAAAAATACTTTTATAAAAGTTTCAAGCTGTAAGTTGACGATGCATTTTCTATCTCTTTGCTCACTAAGACTTTTACGGGGTAACTGCAGATCACTGAAGATTTCACGATTGACATCACTCAACACCTGTTATGTTGCTGTCTGTCTAATTAGTGATATTGAAGTGCTTGTTAGCTCAATATGAAAGCGATTATTACGTTTATTAACCAACTCGTAATAGTTAATTAAGTTTTCTGCATTTCATATTTAAAATATGCGGTAATATTTTTATGTTTTAAATAAGAAATAAAAAAAAACTAGTTCCTATTTGAAGAAATAGCTTTTATGAGTAACGCGAGACTGGTATTAAAGTAATCTGGTTTAATTCCTTTCTTTTAGAATAAGACCAATATTAGTTATTTATTCAGTAGTGGAAATCGATTAGTCACAATATTTAATCAATACTTTCCATGAAATGTTTTAAAGGTATTAAAAACAGTGAGTTGTTGCATAATTGATGTGTAAACGGAATTGACCTTTGTTTTCCATGTTATAGTACCTGACGTCACTCTTAAGGTTTTGACACGAACTATAAATCAATAGGCACGGAGGTATATTTTCCTTGAAAGATAATACATACATCATTCATACATTCGGTGAAGTTTCTTTTGATTTGATTGAAGCTTGTGGCTTAATGCTTTATGATTTGACCGGTAATAAAGTTGAAACCGCGATCGTTGATTTAAAACTGGATGGGTGGCCATTTATAAACATACCGAGGCACCTCTCTGCCTCGGTTCTGACTATCAAAATTTGAAATTCGGCAGACGTTAAACCATCACAATTCAGACAACCAGTCTTCCCATGGAATATTGCGCTTACCAGTAAAATGTGTTATGGAGGAGGCCGGGTAGGTATTCTCTCCATGTAAAATATAGAACCTAATCAACTGAATCTGGTAAGACTGGAAGCAGACCATAGCTTGGGAAAAGGCTGGGTAGAAGAAAATTTATAATTATTCCCTTTTTTTTGCCCACTTATACCAGAAAAAACTGCTACAAAAATGTGAAATAGTTTTTTTCATGATTTAAATCTAATAGTTACGTTGTATACAGATAATCAAGCATAAACTAAACATGCTATATTATGCAGCAATACGAGTAAAGTGAGATTTGTCACGTTCGACAGTTTACATCGCAAACAACAATAAAATTAGTTGTGAATGGATATTGTAAATCCTTGTATATAATAATTGCGATCTGCATTGAGATAGTCTCAACTAGTGGATACTGTTATTTTATTATAAAAGTATAGAATTATGTTAGGGACAAAATTTAGAAAAAAATAGGTTTGATACAATCTGGAATAATAATAATACCAGCCTAAAAACGTTCCACTGCTGGTCACAGGCTTCTTCCCATTAGAGAAGGCACGAGCATTGATCACCGCGCTTGCTCATTTGCGAATTGGCGATTCCTTTGGAATTCAGGTCACATATAATTAATTAATTAATTATTATAAAAAAACATGTGACTTTTAATTTATTAGAATAATTATTTCAAATTGAATGCGAAATAGTTACCTAAATTGTCAGCACAATGTTTTATCTAAATATTGATTTTACTTCAGAAAAACATTAAAGAATTCTACATGATGCAAGTCAAAGACAATAAAAAACAAACTAACGATCGTCAATAAATTGAAAACAGACGACCTCTTTCACAGCCCAATACAACGAACACTTATTAATTCATTTATTTGACTGCCTGCAGTAAGACGTTCTGAACGAGCGGTAGCGGTTCTTTAGTATTTTTTTTGTTTTAGTAAACCATCTTTCAAACTTCTGAAAGGAATGTTACTAATGAATTCCTTTGAGGGATTTAAGTGTAAAATTTCAGACTTTTGGCTGTTGGCTGACTTCAATCGAAAATAAAAATTCCCTTAAAAACTCTGAGTGCGAAGTATACTCGTATCTACCCAAGGAAAGGAACAACATTCAGTCATATTTACTCGAAGTAAATTTTAAGTTTTTGGCTGGTTGCTGATTTCAATCGAAAATAAAAATTCCCTTAAAAACTCTGAGTGCCTCGTATCTACCCAAGGAAAGGAACAACATTCAGTCATATTTACTCGAAGTAAATTTTAGGTTTTTGGCTGGTTGCTGATTTCAATCGAAAATAAAAATTCCCTTAAAAACTCTGAGTGCGAAGTATACTCGTATCTACCCAAGGAAAGGAACAACATTCAGTCATATTTACTCGAAGTAACCTTAACCTATAAAATTACACTTGGTGAACATAAAGTGAAGTCTGTTAACGACTTAGAAGATAGATACGAAATTACAGAGTAACAGAGTGTAAAAATAGTATCAAAACAGAGCGCGCCGATTTAATAAAACTATCTCAAACCCTAATAATATAGGAATCATTGATGTTTTCGCATAAACGTCAGTCATTGCACGCAAAATGACTTAAATCAGTAAACAAATGTACTCGATACAGCCAAAAATGTGCATATAATGCAATGGGCTTTTACCAATATCCACACTCTATAGTTTTAACTTTCCAAAACTCTATGGTTAACGGTTTACTGTAAAAGGCATCAGAGGTTAATTGAGTGCATGGTCAGAAGCGATTAAATGTGACGTGTATCGTGCTGTGTGACATAAATGTGGAGCTTACTGGCTTGTTTCATTGAAAAACCCAGCGTATGTAAACTAACGGAAATTATGTTTCACATGTATTGACTGGTAGAACTTAGCCATACAATGTAATGTGATCGTATCAGAATAATAATATATTATTTCATTAAGTATTATGAATTAAAATAATGTTCTCAGTTTAAGGCGCTCCCCCGAGCAAATGCCCTTCAGCGTTTGACCTCTAAACCCCCCGCATTTCCCCTCTATATATACATCGCTACTTTTTATGAAAAAACAACGCCATCTGTTGATTTACTTACGTACTAAGTAGTAAAAATAGTAGACTTATGAATTTATAGACAAGAATATCATCAATCATGACCGCAAGATTTAAAAAAAAGATAAGTGAAATATATTTTATTTTTCTCTAAAATTGAATATCACCCAAGTAATTGAAAACTTCTGAGTGAATAATTTAATGATGTAAAGTTATTCAGTCAGAAAGGTATTTCATGTCTTTTACAAGAATTTTTTTTTTACCTTTATTTAGTGACTACGATTTTTTTAATTGATGAAAAATTCGATATTTTTGGTGCTAATTTTCAAAGCCAGTCGATTTGGTTAGGTTTTTTATCTCAAAAATATCAATCTAACAAGGCACGTATTAAGAGGAAAGGCGGGCAGAGAGACTTGAAGAAAGTCTTGCTGTCTCTCTACCGCATGATTTGTGAATGTGTGCGTAAGTTGATAGTGTGTGTGTCAAAGTGCGCTCGCATGATGTAGTTGTCTACTTCTACCATAGAGAAAAGTAATACTTCTACTACCACCAAAATCATTTTCTCTTCGCACACGTAAATTGGCAACTGACGTATAAACAAGGGGTAACCATGACACTACAAAGTAGCCATATGATTTACTTTTTGAGTACGTAATCGTTTTGGTAAACAGCTTGGTGGTAGTGCGATTGGACATGAAAATTTTTGCTTCAAATTCAAATCTCGGTTGAGCTACCCTTTTTGAGTTTTAAAACATATCTTTTTTAGTTTAAATCTTCATAACATTTAGTTGCTTTTATTTAAATAATAATATAAATTGTTTATGATAATCTTTTTATCTAAACCGCGACTAAATCCGTAAAAAGAATTTTTATTCAAGAAATACCTAATTATTGGTATATTTATTTGTGTGCTAAAACTTATTATTATTGTTAATATTAGACCTTTATTTTGCATACTGAATAAGAAAATTATAGACTATGCTTCTGTGTTTTTACTTTTTCATGAAATGTTGTCATGGGTTTTGAGTAAAAACAATAAGTAAAAACAATCACAAATAAATCTTATATATAAAATTCTCGTGTCACAATGTTAGTTACCATACTCCTCCAAAACGGCTTGACCGATTTTTATGAAATTTTATATGCATATTCAGTAGGTCTGAGAATCGGCTACTATCTATTTTTCATACCCCTAAGTGGTAGTAGGTAGGTAGTAGGCAGGTGTTAGGTAGAAAAAATTGCATTGCAACGCATGCGGGTACAGCTAGTATACTATAAATTATTTATTTTCAAAGGAATACTATAAATGATGCCACTGATATAACATTAGTAACATATTTTTTCTTACGGCATATCACACCCTTGGTCTGGGCATCAAACTTACCACGGAAAAATAGTAAACACTAACACAAAATAATCATTGTTTATGCAATGCACGACAAAAAGATAAACAATCAAAATTATTTTTATGTCGTAAAAAATCAACCAAATTTTAAAAAATAATAAACTATGCACGACAAAAAGATAAACAATCAAAATTATTTTTATGTCATAAAAAATCAACCAAATTTTACAAAATAATAAACAATGCACGACAAAAAGATAAACAATCAAAATTATTTTTATGTCGTAAAAAATCAACCAAATTTTACAAAATAATAAACTATGCACGACAAAAAGATAAACAATCAAAATTATTTTTATGTCGTAAAAAATCAACCAAATTTTACAAAATAATAAACAATGCACGACAAAAAGATAAACAATCAAAATTATTTTTATGTCGTAAAAAATCAACCAAATTTTACAAAATAATAAACTATAAAAGAATAGGTCATAATACTCAAAAAGGATGTGTCGACTGAGATTCGAACTTACAGCCAGAATATTAATTTCCAATCGTACTACCACCAAGCTGTTTACTAATACAGAAATTTAAACAAAAAGTTTATCTTATGGCTACCTTGTATTGTCATGGTTACCCCTTGTTTATATATCAATAATGCCAATTCACGAGTGCAGATGATAAAATAATTTTGGTGAGTAAGTAGACAATTACACGTAGCGAGCGCGCTTTGACACAAACACTGTCAACTTACGCACACATTCAAAAACCGTGCGGTAGAGCGACAGCAATACTTTCTTCAAAAACCGAATTTTCAAAAGCCGCCCGCCTTTCCTCAGGGTAGGACTAGAATTCTTTCAAATCCAGGCATCATCCTGTTATTCGTGTTCATTGCCATCGAAAAATCAAGGTTTTAATTTAAACCTCAAATTCAGAATTAAAAATCCCATTAAATACATTTTGAAGTTGTACATAATTTAACATAAACATACATAAATACATGTAATTTAAACAAATATGTAATTTGACATTTATAAGTTATCTTATAACATAAATATGTATTCCATGCTATTTGTATTTCATCACCAGTGCCGTGTGTAAAACTACATAGTGCTAGCAATGACCTTTTGACAGTTGTCATAATATTAAATTGTAAATGACATTTCAAAGAAAAATGAGACGTGCTCTCACGTCGAGAGCCTACGGCTGACTGCCGCCTCGCCTCCGCGAGTGTATTTTTGTTGTGAATTTGACAATTTTTAGGAATAATTTGAATTATAAAATAAATTGTTGGCCTTGTTGAAAATCAGAAGCGTAGAAGATGTTTAGATTTAAATTCTCTATTAATTGGTATAAGTTACATTAAAAAAGCACGTGTACTTCATGAGGTTATGCAAGAAATAAATTTTGATAGACCATTTTTAAAATGAGTAATACCTAAAATTTGCTGCATTAAAAAAAAAAATATCCAGATAAATTAAAGTCGACATGTTAGAGAATGATTTGGTATAACAATTAATTTGATATGTGTTTGAAATATCGAGTTTATAGCTTAGTAAAACATGGCTTTTGCGCATTTTGCTCGGGGGAGCGCCTTAACTAGACTTAACTAAACATAATGATTCTTTATTATAGTCACAGTAAAAAAGAAATAAGACATTGTTTTTTCAAACCTAGTTCCGTTACATCGGATCCGAAAACGCCTTTAAGATTTTAAAATGGAGAAAACATAAAATTAATTGCAAAACCCGCCAGCGGCAAAGTAGAGTATTTTTATAATTTAAGAACCTTTTTCTGTTACAAAAACCAGAATTAAGTAATGCCCCGGGGAAAGATGGGGAACAAACGCTCGATTAAATACGGATGTTTGTCTGTATGTGTGTTTGCGGAAGAAGGATATCAACAAACATGTTTTATTACATAACTAGCTGTGGCCCGCGGTTTCGCCCGCGTAAACACCTAGTCACGATGTGTTATAGTTATTTTACTGTTAAAAATTAAATATGTTAAAATTGAATATCATGGAACTCGGTCAATTCGTTCTTGAGTTATAAATGGTTTAACTAACCCGACTTTGTTTTATGAATCTGTTCTGTAACTTTATGACAGATGTATGTATATGTTATTATAGATGAAAATAAAAAGAAAATTCAACCCGCAGTGCATTTATACAATGATAAATATTCCCACATATGAACGACTTCAAATTGACCATTAAGTAAAGCATTTTATGAGGTAAAGACGTCGCTGTACCCAAAAAAAAACGCCTAAAAATAATAACCTCCTTTTTAAAACAACATAATTCTAACAAAAAAAAACAACTTCAAAATAAGTCTTACATTTATTTCTTATGGATCCCACTGTCAAAACTGACCAAAATAAAATTGGACCACACGGGAAGCACCATATTTCAAAAAAAAAAAAGAATCATCAAAATCGGTTCACCCAACCAAAGGTTCTGTGGTAATAAACATAAAAAAAATACAGTTGAATTGAGAACGTCCTCCTTTTTTAAAGTCGGTTAAAAAGAAGCATTTAAAAATAAATACACACTATCGTTAGCAAAAATTAATTAATACTTACTATCTTCAAAGTGCAGACATATTGTTTTAACGTTTAACGCAGGCCGTCTCGTTCAACTAATAACCATCATTTGTACGCGAAGTTAATCGTCTAAGACTATTATTTCTACCACGTTAAACCATAAGGATTTATGGAGCTATTTAATGGCACTACTGTTCTGTTTAATGCTGTAGATATAGGCGATATTAAAGTTGTCAGAGAATATTGGTAGAAGTGTGTTATTTTTTTGGATTAATATTAATATAACTAGCTGATCCCCGCGACTTCGTCCGCGTCAATTTCTGTTATTATGACCGCGATTAAGAAGTTTAAAAAAAAAGTATTTCTGCGTAAATGATAATTTTAGTTAATATTATGTTGATAAAACTCTAGCCAATAATTGGTAATAATGCATTAATTTCGACCAAAATTTTAAGTTTTAAGTTTATAGTGAGTCAATCTTAAAAGATAGACATATACCGTCGCGGACATTTTTTTAGATCATTTAAAGAGGAACAATTCATTCTTACATATTTTTTAGGTATCTCTAACCGTTTACTTAGAGCACGCATCGGAAGCCTTCAAAAATGAATCGTTTTCCCAGTTTTTGCAACATTTTTCACTGCTGCTTCGCTCCTATTAGTCGCAGCGTGATGTTATATATTCTAAAGCCTTCCTCGATAAATGGACTATCCAACACAAAAAGATTTTTTCAAATCGAACCAGTAGTTCCTGAGATTAGCGCGTTCAACCAAACAAACAAACAAACAAACAAACTCTTCAGCTTTATAATATTAGTATAGAATATGTTGATAAAACTCTAGCCAATAATTGGTAATAATGCATTAATTTCGACCAAAATTTTAAGTTTTAAGTTTATAGTGAGTCAATCTTAAAAGATAGACATATACCGTCGCGGACATTTTTTTAGATCATTTAAAGAGGAACAATTCATTCTTACATATTTTTTAGGTATCTCTAACCGTTTACGTAGAGCACGCATCGGAAGCCTTCAAAAATGAATCGTTTTCCCAGTTTTTGCAACATTTTTCGCTGCTGCTTCGCTCCTATTAGTCGCAGCGTGATGTTATATATTCTAAAGCCTTCCTCGATAAATGGACTATCCAACACAAAAAGATTTTTTCAAATCGAACCAGTAGTTCCTGAGATTAGCGCGTTCAACCAAACAAACAAACAAACAAACAAACTCTTCAGCTTTATAATATTAGTATAGATTATGTTGATAAAACTCTAGCCAATAATTGGTAATAATGCATTAATTTCGACCAAAATTTTAAGTTTTAAGTTTATAGTGAGTCAATCTTAAAAGATAGACATATACCGTCGCGGACATTTTTTTAGATCATTTAAAGAGGAACAATTCATTCTTACATATTTTTTAGGTATCTCTAACCGTTTACGTAGAGCACGCATCGGAAGCCTTCAAAAATGAATCGTTTTCCCAGTTTTTGCAACATTTTTCACTGCTGCTTCGCTCCTATTAGTCGCAGCGTGATGTTATATATTCTAAAGCCTTCCTCGATAAATGGACTATCCAACACAAAAAGATTTTTTCAAATCGAACCAGTAGTTCCTGAGATTAGCGCGTTCAACCAAACAAACAAACAAACAAACAAACTCTTCAGCTTTATAATATTATAGTATAGATTATGTTGATAAAACTCTAGCCAATAATTGGTAATAATGCATTAATTTCGACCAAAATTTTAAGTTTTAAGTTTATAGTGAGTCAATCTTAAAAGATAGACATATACCGTCGCGGACATTTTTTTAGATCATTTAAAGAGGAACAATTCATTCTTACATATTTTTTAGGTATCTCTAACCGTTTACGTAGAGCACGCATCGGAAGCCTTCAAAAATGAATCGTTTTCCCAGTTTTTGCAACATTTTTCACTGCTGCTTCGCTCCTATTAGTCGCAGCGTGATGTTATATATTCTAAAGCCTTCCTCGATAAATGGACTATCCAACACAAAAAGATTTTTTCAAATCGAACCAGTAGTTCCTGAGATTAGCGCGTTCAACCAAACAAACAAACAAACAAACAAACAAACTCTTCAGCTTTATAATATTAGTATAGATTAAAAAAAAATACAATATCTACCTGTCTTTCGATTTTTGTATGAGTCAGAAATAATGTTAAAGGTACTTAATCAATTATAATAATACTCTTTTTAATTATTATTGTTTGTTAATGATGTCTATTTACCGTTAACGAGAGTATCGGGCTATTGTAACTTAATATTATTTAGAATAATTTTGAATACTTTCTTCCATAATAACGCGCTCAAATATTATAAGTGTACACATTATAATATCACAAATGTAATTTGTTACGCCTACTCAGCTGTAATACCTAGTTCTTTGTTTGTGTTTGTCTACACATACTAACGCTAGATAGCAATGCTACCAACTTGACCAGCAAAAAATGTGCAAACAGTTCTTTCAAACGTGCTATCCCGGAATCGAAAAAGATTTTTCTTTTTCGCACATTCACACCGCAATATTTGGAACGACCAATAAAATAACATCCCATACCGTGACACAAACTAGAAAAATGTACACCCATTTTAAGTAATAGGTACCCAATTTTTTATTTACACCCAAAATATAGTTTCCCATTACTAAGCCGACGGACAAACAGACGGACAGACGAAACTATCAGTTTCCTTGATTAGATTAGCATTAAAATTATACATAAATACCTATATAAAATTTCCTTGTTGTCTACGGTATCCTACAAACCAAGAACTTCTACATAGTATCATACTTAAATTAGCCGTAAATTAAAGACTAGCGTCTAATTACGAGTATGTCTAAAAAAAGCTGGTTTTGTTAGCCTTTTCATTTAAATAACGCTCCTATTTCCGACTTACTTTTAAAAAGCAGGCAAACGTAATTTATCGCAACTTTCTGAGAAGCCAAACTAATGAAAAATAAATCTTGTATACGCTTCACAAAGGAATACTTGAATAAACAAGAATTATTTAGTTCGCATGAAATGCCCCGGATTAATTGAAGGGGCCAACCGGAATGCCTAGAGTTCTGAAAGCAAGCGCTGCACAAACGTAGTATAACAAATTAGTTCGGAACTAAACGTAATTGTCTCGCCGGAATATTTGGTACAGCTCAAAGGCTGCAATCCCTCACGTGAATATCGTATTGCCAGATATTTGTTGGATAACTCTGCTAGAAATATTTATTGCACTAGCTGCCCGTTCGGCCTTGCATGGGTGCTGTAAGATTTTCATAAAATTTCTCTAACAAGATTTTTATACAAAGGACAACACGCATACAAATCGATCCAGACGTCTTCGACTTTTAACGACTCTAACATTATATGCACAAATTAATTCTTCAACGCCAGTTTTAAATAAAGCTTAAATTATCATTATCTTTATTATAATATGGTTATATTTAATAATAAATAATAATATTCCGAGACATCTCACACACGGTTATTTGATCCCAAGGTAAGCAGAGCTTGTGTTATGGTAACCAGATAACTGATAAACATACTTATATATTTCTAAAAACATATTTGTAGATATTAAAATATAAAGTTTATATACAGATTGATATAATTATACCTACCCAGTACCTATAGATTAAACAAATCTACTCCACCGTTAAGATATCAATACTGTAAGTTATCTAAACCTATACCTATTCTAATACAGTTAGCCAAAACGTCAAGGAACAAGGTGGTCGTTACTTGGACTCTAAGATAATATCTTATTCAAACGGATGCACATCAAACAATGTAAGCTGATTGCAAGACTTAGAAACGTGGAGAGGAGCTTAAAGTAATTTTACGTTTAAGTAGTGTAAGCTTGTGTAAGTTTTTGTTACACACGATAGGTGTTACATAGTTGATTTCATAGTTCATTCAATTATTTAAGTTCCTAACCTTATATATAAAATTCTCGTGTCACAATGTTAGTTACCATACTCCTCCGAAACGGCTTGACCGATTTTTATGAAATTTTATATGCATTTTCAGTAGGTCTGAGAATCGGCTACTATCTATTTTTCATACCCCTAAGTGGTAGTAGGTAGGTAGTAGGCAGGTGCTAGGTAGAAAAAAATGCATTGCAAAGCATGCCGGGTACAGCTAGTAAAATATAAGAAAGTTCTTAAACGTTATATTTTAGACAAAATAGAGTAGTTTGTTTCTTAACAAATATTATAAATTGTAGTCTAGTAATTGCAGTTAGTTAGTGCTTACTAAACAAGGAACTAAATACATAACAGACATGTTATGTTAAGCTGGAACTAAAATAGTTTGTGGTATTAGCACAAAGTAGCAAAACTATGTGCAAGTACAAGACATTTGCTTTGAAGTGAGTAATTTTAGTTTAGATCGGGGGCCGTACCATGATCTCTTAAAACAGTACTGTTGCGGTTGTGGAAGCGAGACGGCGCACTACACTGCGCATAGCGCTGTCCCGCTTACTCAACCGCAACAGTCCTGCTTTACCTCATGGTACGGCCCCAGTGCATTTAGTCACACTGTAGGTTTAGCTCTAAATTGCTGAGCAACGGGTGTAATTAAATACAAGAGATCGCAAGATGCAGGTGGACGTGCAAATACGTTTGTTCAATAGATATATTAGCACTCAGTGCACGAAATATATTCAGGAGTATCCCGTTTGGAGACAGTGAAACGTTAACTGTCTCCTAATAAGATCGTTTTAGTTAAATTCAAAGATAATTCAGAAAATATGTAAAATTGGTAACCAAAAGGAAAAATTGACTCTTAAAAATAAATAAGGTCCAATCTATTAAATCAAAAGAGTAGTTATATTGGTGACTTTAAATTAACCCTAGCTATAGTTTGTTTAACCGAAATACCAAAAAATAAGTATTAAAATAAAAACAGAGAAACACCTTTTTGAGATTCAAAATCAAAATCAAAATCAAAAAGTTTTTATTTCTCATAAACCAAAAAAAGACGCTTAAGAAACGTTACGTTAAAAACTACTGACTCTAGTTGCTTGATTCTAAAATAAAGCTCAATTTTAATATTATTTTACAAGTAGAAGTTAAAATGTCATGCGTCTAATAATTCATGGCTCAAGTAGTATTACGAACGATTTACTACCGACCGTTATGCACAATTTGAATGTAAAATGACGTGTGCATGCATTTTCGCTTGCATTATGCACGAGCTCTCCACGTAAGATAGACAGTTATGAGCAGTTTACATGACAGACTCTGATTACAGATAATTGTGGCGAGTTTATTTTTGACGTCTTTTTCATTTGATTACCATAATAATATTTTGATCATTTGATAATGGGCCTCTTTCATAAAAATCTCACTGTTTAGTACATTTGTTTCAATTGTTCTGTAGATAATGTGAATATTGTAGATCGTGGAATGTTTAGTTGGTTTAAATTGTTTTTTTTTTGTTGCAGCATAAATAAAATTCATTAACCCTTGATTATTATAATTCAAACATTTATTCAGTAACAACTATACTTTACTATATAATCCTAATTTAATAGCCTAATCAGTCAGCTTCACACCGAAGTTCTAAGACCAAAATCAGTGTAAAACATTACAATAAATAATACCAGATATAAAACATCTATTCGTTTAGAAAATCCGAATAGGTATATAGTGGATTTAGTGGTCGCAAGACGAATAGCTAATGTTTAACAGTTGAAATCCGCGATTTATGAAGCGATTTGTTAGGCGATTGTCATTTGTTTTACTATTCCAACTTTGATTGTAGTAAGGACGAAGTTCTAACTAACAAATTATATAAATATTCCGTCCATCAACTGTATTCGAGGTCGGTTAAAAACTTTTAACTGACTGTTCTCAATCAAACTTGTTACGCCATAGATCTGGCAATTGCGGATCCATTTAAATTTTTTTTTATTCGTTGGTTGGGTGGTTACGTACCTCAGAGGTGGTACCATTTAAATTTCATTGAAATCGGTTCTTTTTACTAATGTGTGTGTAATCCATTATCCTTTTCCAACTTTGACTTTACTAAAAGCGGTCTGAACCAACAAAATATCTAAATAGTCCGTCTACTATATTTTAAGTCTCTATTATTTTTTTACGAAAGATTTTAAGGCGTCGAGCTGTTTCATTACCTATATTACCCGTATTTACTCGTTCACTGCTCTCGACGGCAACATTTTTTACTCTTCGTTTGACATGGAGATTAAAAGGCAATTTCAGAGCAGTTTCCACAGTCGCTAGCTTATTGATTTTCGCGACACTCGCTGTCAATCAGAATGTTTTTAATTAACGGCTTCGATTAAACTCGAGCTCGTCTAAAATTACGCCCTTTGGCGTCTGTACTAAATCCCTAAATTAAAATTGTTAGACAAATCGAATTCAAATAAAATGTTAAAAGGCTCGTCTGTTAAATGTTTGTGAGATCTGTTTTAATGATAAATAGATTAGATTTTTTTAATATCATACTAATTTCTAAAGCTAATAAAAAAGAAGTATTCATACTTAACAAAAGCGTTATTCATTCCGTTTTACAACAAAGTTATACGGCAGTACGGGTTAGTCGGCAGGTAAATAACTAAACAATACGTATTCAACGTTTGTCAGTGTCGCGTGGACGTAACAATGGCGGAGGACGCGTCGAGTGAAAAGCATTCACCTCACCGACACTCGATTAAGTATCGCTTCACGGAGTGAGGCTGTGTTCTACAGCCTATACAAGTCACATAACATGACTGTGGTAATTAATAGCAAGGTAACAGAAGCTTTTGTTGAGTTTGAAAGAGATTTTCCAACGTGTGTCAATATATGGCAGTAAACATTGAATTATAGCAGTAAGCTGAAACGATTGCTTTATAAAAATAAAAAAAAAACTTCAATAAAATTGAAATGGGACTATCTAAGTATAAACTATCGATTACAAAAGGAAATCGATCCACAACCTACGGAGATATTGCCTAGCAAACACACTAAAAAACACACAGCGAACCTCCTTTTAAAGTCGATCAGAAATAAATATTTCATGTATCTCTGTCCTGCAGTCTTACAAATGAAAACAGAATACGTTGTATCATTTCAAATTAAATTAGACTGGCCTGTTGGTCTAGTGGTTAGTGACTCTGACTGCTATACCGGAGTTCGTGGGTTCGATTCCCACCCAGGACAAATGTTTGTGTGATGAGCACGATCATTTGTTCTGTGTCTGGGTGTAATTTATCTAAAATATGTATGTATTTAGAAATATATAAGTATGTTTATCAGTTGTCTGATTACCATAACACAAGCTCTGCTTAGCTTGGTATCAGATAACCGTGTGTGAGTTTTCCCGGAATATTAATTATTATTATTTATTATTATTAAATGACCATTCCATTTCACGAAGACACTTCCCATTGATGTGAATGTCCGTTAAAGTTAACAAACAGTGGCTTTTAGCTTCGTTAGTGGAATTTCGGAGCGACAATGTCACAAAGTCAAACTGTCGGCACAAAAGAGAACTAATTGCAATTTTCAGGACGCTCAATCAGTTTCATGACGTCAGCTGAAACAGTCGTAAAGAGGAAACTTGGAACTGTAAGACCGCTACTAAAGTTTGAATGTGATCCAAAATTGATATGGAGGTGCCGATTTTCCATTTTTGAAAACGATATTATATTTAACTTTTACGACTTGTTGCATTTTAAGAAAGTGTTTCATCTAACATTTAGGTTAAACTACGCCGAGTACATGACGTTGGTGTATGCTGGACCAGGACCGACAAAAAACACCCTGGTCTTGGCATTGCCGGAGTCGCGGGGTCACAAAGCATCGGCGCGGCTTTACCAGGCGACTCTTGTATCTAGTACCAAAATTAGTTCTTTGGATTAGTCGAGAAAGTATCACAAAATTACAAGAGATATATTGCATTGCAACTATTTAATATAAAATTAAAACGCATCAGTTTCAAAATTAACAGATTAATTAGACTGATGGTAAAATAATTAAATTTTAGCCACACCATGTAAAATGTTACCGAAAATCAACCACATTCGGTATTCATTAACGGCCGATTTCACGGATGTGTAGAAACGTGATCAGTTGACACTAATATCGGGTTTTGCGATTAATCGAGTTCAATGCTTGAAGCATTTCACGAACATAATTATGAACCACACATCATAATTATGAATATGGTTAAATCGGCTATAGAACGCTTTCAAATAAAAAAATGCAGGATTTAGCCTTAAGATTTTTATTTATTTATTCAGTAACCTTTTAATAACACTATTACACTGCATGTACAAGTTACAGGTTTATGGTCTGAGTCCAAATATTTGACGTTTCGGTAACCATTTGACAGTTAAACACGATCCCGGGTAACTTAGTTCTAAGGATGGCGTTGACTGGTGAAATTGCCACAAAATAGTGTGAATATTTACAATTTAGTTGAATATTTAATAATCTAAGACTGTTTACTTTGTTATTGTTTATGCTGTAGTCTCTAGGGTAGTTCTAAGTTGCACTGCCGTTAATTCGATACAGACAGAATGACTGATTAATTTATCTGTTCACACTGCACCCGTTGATAGATGTATACTGTACTATTTTATACTCAGAGGCATTTATCCGAGTTTAAAATCAAGAATAAACTTCAAAATCGTTTTTCTTTTTTTGTCTCAACAGTAATTATCATATCAATTTACCGCCCAATAACGAAAAGACATTTGTATTACATTTTCCGCGCCAAGATGTAGTAAGATAAAAAATTAAAAAGGTTGCTGTCAACTCGTACATCATGTAAGAAAAGATGACAGTGTTCGTCTTTACACTTCAGACGACGCCGATCGATACAGATTCTGAGATAAAGCTTTTAAGGAGAAGGTTATATCTCCTCAAAATTATCGCGTTCTTATATCGATGAGATTTATCGAAGTATTTCGAATACGAACCGGGGCTTCTGAAAGGCTGTCAACCAATCACAGCGCTTGACATGAGGTTTGACAATATAATTAACTTATTATTACGTTGATCGGACTTTTAGAAATGGTGGGTAAAATGATTTTGAGAAATATATTACTAGCTGTTGCCCGTGGCTCGGCCCGTGGAAGTGTTGGTTATCGAGTCAAAAAGTAGCCTACGTCCTTTTTTGGATCCATGTTATCCAGTAACAAACATCAAAATTGGTTCAGTGGTTTAGCTATGTCTCATGATATAGCTACCAAAAAAGACAAAAACATAATATTCACGATTTTCAAAACACTCCCAGAAAGGGACTTTCTCGAAAAAGGTTTTTACGGGACAGCCGCAGATTATTATGGAGATTCTCGTAATATTTTATTGTTATCGTCCTTTCTGTGTGATAGCTAAATTTAAATATTTGTAACAATGTCAAAATGAAAGTAATTAATTTATTATTTTCACTACTCCATATACCCGTGTTTAAAAACATGTATCCTTTAAATATGAAGTACAAAATTGTAATATTAAAATTATAACCAACACAAATATTGTAACAAAATATAACATTTACTACTTATACCATGTCTACTGGTGCATTATAATACTGTTAAAGTAGCGAAAAGCCACTAAAAGCGTTAATTAGCACTCAACATCCATTTATTAATTTTAACACACAGGTCCAAACTTTTAGTGCAATTATAGATTACCGCAAAATATGGAGACTAAAAGCAAAGTGAAGTGGGTTTTGTATCATCATATTAATTATAACAATGCACCCTTATTTAATACAGCATAAATAAATGGATAGCTAATTGGTCACTGCCTTGGCCTGATGTATCCTGCATAGGATATTAAAATAAGTACCTACAATATTTAACTCATTGTAAAATAATGTAAAATTCTCACGACACATACTTAGCGTGAGCGTCAAACAAAATAAAACTTGTGTGTTGTGTGAAAATACTTTATTTTTATTCAATACTAATTTGAGAAATAATCAACATCTTGAAATTTTAATCATTACATCTTTCAATGTTGAGTTATTAAGCAAAATAATCATAAGAAATGGATTTCCGACCACCTCTTTCCGTGTCGGTAAGCAATTATTCTCAATACACTATTTTATAAAAGCAGACCATTCGCTTGGGAAGGTTTGCGACACGGTTGATGGAAGAACACCTCACAGAAGATGATTCCAGTATCTAAAGTTGTATTGTTTTGATTATCAACCAACGTGCTGCTAACCTACTGAGTGTTACTGAGAGCCTAGTACTTTTGAAATACACGATTTCTTAAAGTTAGCAATGCCTTGTTTTATTACATACATTATTAAAATTACTCAGTAATTAGTCCTCGTTCCCGAAGTTTTTATGGTCATTATATTTTACGGGGGCGAAATCGAAAAAATCAAATTACAACATAAAAATCGGTCTACCTGTTTTTGGGTTATAAACAGTGTAACTAAACCGAATTTTGTTTTATGTATAAATATTTTAAAAGCTCCGAAAAAAGAAATAGTTGGACATACAAGTATATTATAAATTAAAACCTAATTCCTAATTTCGTATTATAAATAATATATTACGGCAACAGATAAATAAGCTCAACGGAAATAAATGAAATTGATATGTTCGGGTAGCCTTGACCGTGCTAGCATTTCTTTTGTTTTATATTTCTATTCCGTAGCTACAAGGCACATTGGGGCTCGTCGTCGAATACAACGTAGTTCTACAACACGATAATATAACACAACAATAGCTTGTTGATATATTGATGTTACTAAGATAATGTACCTATAAATAAAAGTATATAATTTCGTTTTTTAGGTACTCATTATTATTCATTATTTGCAGCTAAGCTAATTTCCTTATACAGTAAGATATTAAATTTGATTAAAAGTGAAGTGCGTAAATAAACTTTCTATATTTAGAAATATTATACGTACTTGAGATCTAACTAGTTCTAAAAGATTATTCTGTTTTGTAGGACAGTCGGGTTTGCTACACTGTTTGTAACTCAATAACAGGTGGACCGATTTTCATGACACGGTATTATAGTTTTTGATTTAATCTCAAATTTAGGGAATTTCGGGGCAAAAAATGGCTATTTCAAAATTCATTATTATTGTTTCTATCATGAATTTTCCAAATTTGATATTTTATTTGGGCAGATGATTGTGAACCCTATATCACCCTTTCGGGTCGGACAGAGTTTTCTTAACACCCTGTATGAAGTATTCGCGAGTTGTGACTTCGGGAAAGTTCTTGTATAGAATCGAATAGATATGATAAAAGTTTCTGATCGCGGCAAATTATTAGCGTTCACAAGTTTGTGTAACTTGAAGGTTTCGAATACGTGGGCGTCGTGTCGAAGGATTCATCTCAATTTATTTTTCGGCGTTCTTGCATTTTAGACGCTGTGAATATTTTATTGAAATGTTTTATTGTTGGTTAAGTCTCATTTTATAGAAATATGTTGAATTTGACCTAGTGTTAAACGTTTATATATTTATTTACTAAGTTTTACAGGCAAACATAAAAATCGGTTATTTCGTAGTCTTTGTCCTTTCTTGTAATCTAAGCTTACACCTTATCGAATTTCACGAAAATCGGTTCAATGGTTTAGCTGTGAAAGCCTAACAGACAGAAACTGAACTTCTTGTATTAGAAACTAGCTGTGCCAGCGACTTCGTTCGCGTGGATGACGAGACTTATCAATGAGTTTTTAACCGCAAAATGAAGTTTGTTTTTTTATTGTTTATACTTTTCCGGGATAAAAACTACCCAGTGTGGTGGATAATAAAGAATAATTATACCAAGTTTCATCGTAATCGAACCGGTTGTTTTTGCGTGATACCTGAACAAACAGACAGACAGACAAAATGATATTTTTTCACACTTTTCGGTTTGTGTCGGTCTAGTAACACCCCCCGCCATTTTTTTTTTTGATATTTTCAATGGACAGAATTTTCACTTTTACAGATTTATTATAAGTATAGATAAATGTACTAATTTTTATATGTAGGTATAGCTATTAGAATAGATAAAAAAATATGTTATTAAACTACACAAAAGCGTCTTATAAAAATAACTTGTTGATAGAAAGAAGGCTTCACTGAACAAGAAGCGCGACATGACAAACGTACGCTTACATTTGGAATCGTCTCAGATCACGCACCAAATCATGACTAGCGAGACAATCGTATTGTCACATCATCAAGAAAGGAATACATCAAAGAATAGTATTGTTATAAAAAGCCTTCAGATAGGAATAAGACAGTATAATAACAATTTTACTTTTTTTATAAATAACTAAGCCGAATTCTTATATCTTCTCTTATATATAAAATTCTCGTGTCACAATGTTAGTTACCATTCTCCTCCGAAACGGCTTGACCGATTTTTATGAAATTTTATATGCATATTCAGTAGGTCTGGGAATCGGCTACTATCTATTTTTCATACCCCTAAGTGGTAGTAGGTAGGTAGGTAGTAGGCAGGTGGTAGGTAGAAAAAATTGCATTGCAACGCATGCCGTTACAGCTAGTTAATAATATAGAATACAGAAAGTCATTGGATTAACTAACTACCTATCTTCTGTCCATTGAGCTTCTTTCTCCGAATTTTGTTTAAAGTCTATAATATATCTATGCCCCGCGTAATTTCCTAGTCCCCGTTCCCGATGTTTTTCGGACGGATACAACAAATCAAGGATCGTGATAATTAGTCCATCCGATCTTGAGTTTTGAATAGTATAACTAACACTTCGTTATATATCACTATATAAAGTTTTATGTTTATAATATAGACTATATTCAAGTAAAATTGTAATTAAACAGTTGTAAACTTAAAAAAATACTTAATTGTGTATCTACATTAGCTACCTACGTTTCGTAATCTCAAGCGACGGAAGACATGTCATGTCTTGTGTACGTGACACTGCTTCCGCGAAGTCGATTGTAAACTTCGGCTCTTTGGAGACATGCAGAAAACAAAGTAGAAGGAAATACTCCGAGTTTGTTATTCTAAAGCTAAATTCAGCTGTGTTTGCGCTTACCTAGTTTTCCATGAAATTTGTGTGCAATTTTTGCTAGAATTCTGTTTTATGTTGCAATCTAGGGTGACCTACTTTTTAATAATTTGTTGTAGGTAATTTGTTGTTCTTAGTTTTAGTGTACTGGTGACTCTCGTGGTGTACAATAAAAAATATATAAGTATTATCATAGTTTATTCTAATTCATAATTTGGACTACTGTCATAATCTGTTCTTTGTAGTCGTTTTCATTATATTTCTTAAAACCAGTCTAACCATGTGATACTGCGTTACACAGTAAACAGGTTGTAGCGATCAGTTACGGACTCGCTCTAACTAAAATACGATCCAGTAAGACTGGTAGCCGACCCCAACAAAGTTTGCTAAAACGTTAAGCAGAAGAAGACGTTTAAACATGACTGGAACCCAACCAAAAAACCATTTCTTTAGAATATCAGCTGTTAATCTTAAAACTAAATATATCTATTCATCGTACGTACCAGTACCTACCTACCTACCTACCAGACATTGAACCTATACAGACATCGAAGATTGGTTGTCATTTATTTATTTATTTTAATTAGCCTTCGTGCTGAGGGCTCTAGAGACTTAGTGAAGCTTGAACACAGATTATAATTAGGAACGGCTGAGTTTGACTGACGCTTGTAGGCAACAATACATAAATCTTTGTTCTAATAAACCTTGTCACATACATGTCCAAACAAACAAATTTAGTATATTTATCACCGGTGTTTAAAACGTTTATCAACACAAAAATTAGTTAATTACGTGTCAAACCACAATTTAAGCACTGTGATTGTTTGTAAGTCTTTTGGTCAGTCAATCATGTTCGTGATCAGGTGATTTTTCAACGGACTGAATTGATCAGTTTCTCAGAAACCGTGGTTCCTTTTTTTCGTGCCCTATATTGCTGGCAAAAAATACAAAAGTTGGAATCACAGTGTAAATTCTTATGGGCCGTTATGTAAATACGTTTGAGACATAAACCATAAATTGTATTCGTATCTTCTTTAGTTTAAATATTCCGAAAATAATACTTATAATAATTGTAGTACCTACTAAGTTACAATCTCTTGTTGCATTGTTAACCAGCATACTATTGGGTCCCACTGTTGGCCAAAAGCATCTTCCTGTTAAGCCTTCTTAAAAAAAATATGCTATATACATTTTAAGGAACTAATATAGCTGCGTCTCGCAGGTTCACACGCCTTGCTTTTTCTTAAAGGCTTGTCGAAAAATGAGCTATCGTATGTAAGAAGATTTTCTTCAAATCCGACTGAGAGTTTCAGACAAAAACGCGTTCAAAAAAGAAAACTCTACAGCTTTATTATATTAGTATAGATGTATGCCTTTCATTCACCCAATGAAAGAGTAACAAACAATAATTCATCCTAACAAACTCTCTTTTATAATGTTAACAGAATTCATCCAAACTTCAATACTTATTACATGCAGTGTCATTATTATTCTGAAGAAATCGACTGTCAAATTCAAGAAGATTTTCTTCAAATCCGACTGATCGAGACCCAACACTTTTTCGAGAGAGAGACACGAGACTCACACACCCAAGACATAAAACTTTTTAGCATGAGTATGCTCATGCTAAAAAGTAGCTTAATAAAGATAAATGTGTGGATTTCATTCAAGTCTCAATAAAAGTATTTTTTTTTTTTAAATAAAATTATTAATGAAATTAAACTTAAAATATGAAAAAAGTGTGAAAAAAAAAATTTTGTCTGTCTGTCTGTCTGTTTGTTCAGGTATCACGCAAAAACTACCGGTTCGATTACGATGAAACTTGGTATAATTATTCTTTATTATCCTGGGCACCACACTGGGTAGTTTTTATCCCGGAAAAGTATAAACAATAAAAAACAAACTTAATTTTGCGGTTAAAACTTATTGATAAGTTTTGTCATCCACGCGAACGCAGTCGCAGGCACAGCTAGTGTTCACATAATTTCTCTATACTTCAATGCTTACATTCAGTGGCATTATTCTGAAGCCCGGAATGCTAATTATTGAATTTTACGCTTAGTAAGACGCCGTCACACAGACAATGAATGAGTTTGAGGCAGCTATGTACTCCTATGAAATGCAGGCTTACCTGTTCAACAGTCTATTATGTTACTTCTGCATTGTTACGATCTGAGTCCGTATTATAATATGATAATGAACGAGGTAGGTAAGTGGATCTGTTCGCCTTTCAGTGTACCAATTCGTTCGGGATTCAGTGTACCAATTCGCCGCTCAAATTGAATGTAGTGATGAGACAATGTGTTGTAGAACTTATGTGATCAAATCTGTTTAATTAACTCTGTCTGTCGGTTACGTCTTCACTACAAAACTGTTAAACCGATTTTAATAAAACTTGTTACGGAGTAAGCGTAGATGTTTAGTAGAGACAAAGGCCCATTTAATCGCCGGAACCGTTAAAAAAAACGATGAATAATTATTTGTTAATTTACAGCAAAAAATGAGTAAGATACTGTAAGAGCTAATTTTATGATCAAAAATGTACGTATTTATGCCCAATCGGAATTCAGAAATAACATGATATATTAACAGTTTATGTATAAGATTGAATCATATTCTACAAGACGTGAGAGGAACTACTACCGTTCAAGAAAATTAATAAAAAGATTCATGTCATTCATGCCATTGTAGTACGAAATATTCGGAATAATGTTATTACGTCTGTGGTGGCAAGTATTTCTCAATGAATACATATTGGATACAAAACATTAATAACTTATTGCAGAGGAGAATTTTCTTATCTCGATGTGTTTGTGTGTCTCTAAGCAATGATGACTTACCGTGTAAGAGATATTACTCAACCGTCCGTTCTCTAAAAGTGAAAGGTTCCCGACTCCGAATGAAAAGTGATAGATTATGTTTGTTTGTTTTTATAAATAATATATATAAAACTAGCTGTACCCAGCATGCGTTGCAATGCAATTTTTTCTACCTACTACCTACCTACCTACTACCTACCTACCTACCTACCTACTACCTACCTACCTACTACCTACCTTCCTACTACCTACCTACCTACTACCTACCTACCTACTACCTACCTACCAACTACCTACCTACCTACTACCTACCTACCTACTACCTACCTACCTACTACCTACCTACCTACTACCTACCTACCTACTACCTACCTACCTACTACCTACCTACCTACTACCTACCTACCTACTACCTACCTACCTACTACCTACCTACCTACTACCTACCTACCTACTACCTACCTACCTACTACCTACCTACTACCTACCTACCTACTACCTACCTACTACCACTTATGGGTATGAAAAATAGATAGTAGCCGATTCTCAGACCTACTGAATATGCATATATATAAAATTTCATAAAAATCGGTCAAACCGTTTCGGAGGAGAATGGTAACTAACATTGTGACACGATAATTTTATATATAAGATTGTAAAATAAAAGTAGACTTCAATCCGCTGTGTACTTTGTTCACGAAAAGTTTTCTTTATAATATCGAATTTAAATTAGGTATCCATAACGTCGTAACATAACCGGATCAGTAGTAGAAAATTCACTGTGTTTTAAATAAATAGAGAAACTATGCCAATAAATTTCGTAGCACAATTACTTTGCAGTTAGAACTCGATTTCCTTGGCTAAGATTTATTATATAATTTACTGCACATAAATCTTCAATATCTAGTAGCGTATTTGCTGGAAGTAAACTCGAAAAACAAGCAGGAAATTGTGTAGCGCTCGCTACAGCCAGCGTTCAATTTTCTTCCCCGCACACCTCTATCTAAGTCCTAGCTCAGTCAATAAATTAGTTTTTCAATATCCTATCTCTATGTTGAAACTGTAAAAATATTTTCTGTAAAGGAACACACAAGAAAATCATCAAATAACAATATGCTACGCTACCTACGACTCAACGTCACTTTATCTCGTGTAGCGCTTTGCGTAGCTCTTTCGTAGCAAGTGCTAAATCGTAGCACTACAGAATTAATATTTTATGTTTATGGAGCTTGTCTATAAGACTTTTAGTGGGTTAAAGTTGCATTTTATTGTAACTTTATTTAACAAATAGGTACTACTTCTAAATTACTTTCAAACTAAAAAATGTCGACGCGAAATCTTGTTATATTAATAATTTATATGAATTAATATAATTATAATGTTTTTGCACACAAATAATCTCCGATTAAAATAACGTTTATGGATATATATATATATATATATATATATATATATCCATTAGAAACGATAATGGATTACAGAAAGAAAAACTCAGCCGCTTGTAAGATAATTCTACAACCATTTTTATAGAGCATCTGTTATCTTTTTGTCATCGACTTCCTCTTCGTTTTTCCTACAAACTTTTCTCTACATAATATCATTCTTGGCGCATCCCTTGGCAACCCATTAATTCACTCTCAGGACTTCCGTTGTAATTCCCTTGAGTAGCCTATGCTTTTCTATAGTCACTTCACTGTTAACAACTTCTTACTTGATTGACCGTCGAAAAGTTTTCCTTGTGCGCAACTTTGTAGTTTTAATAACACCGCGTTATTCCTGAAAGACTGATTGAAACCTACCCCTATCTGGTGTCTGTACTCCTGTGAAGTATATTTAAGTTCCTTTGAAACTATTACTGACGTTCTAGGTAGTCCAATTTTTCATTTGGTGCAGAAAATTTTGTTAGTGTGCACCAGTGTTTTAAAATTGCAACATATTTTTTTGTTTTTATTAAATTCTCACAAAAAATGATAAATGGCTGGTGTGCAAATATTCCAGAAACATATGCGGCACATTTTAATTAAAAAATATGTGTAAATATTTGCATTTCATACATGTATTTTTGAATACCCTTTGAGGGATTATGTTTCCGGGTATTTTAATCAATAGTTGCGGTCTCTTTTGTGTTAATATCAAAACGAGATGAATGAAGCCTGATTGCGTGCATCAAAGGGCTGCCTATGTGGACACGAGTTGTATTTTTTTTTGTATTTCGGTATCAACAGACTTCCTATGTATCTTTTACTTGTTATCATTATTATACGTATTGTCACTTTTTAATTTAATTTTGATGTATAATTGACATGGGTATTATTGACATTTATTGTTGAAAGGATTATTATTTTTATTAGTTTTTCATTATTATATTGTCACTTTTAGTTTAATGAGTGCATGATTAAGAAGAATGTAACTTAAAACTATGTATTTATATTTGCACGCCGAAATTAAAGGCAGAATAAGAGATCAATTTAATTTATGTTGTCAACTTTCTGTACCTTATTTATGCAAATAAATGATTATTATTATTATTATTATTTTATTTAAATATATTTTTAGTACTACATTTTTCGGTAGAGACATTCAATCTTTTATAAAATAAACAAATATTAAATTGGTTTGAACTTATTTTAATATGCCTCTGACGTATAAACTTCTTTTTTAATTGGACTGGTTTAAAAACAATCTCAACTGTTTTAACTTTATTAATTTTTTGAGGTTAAATATGTCTCAAATAGTTCTTTAAGAAAATAAAACTGATCAACCCCTGACTGTAGTCAAAATTTGACAGTATTTTTTTTAAGAGAGATTAAACGTAAAATATTTATTTTAAGCGAAAATCGTCTGATCGTCACTAAATCACTAAAAATGATTTTAAAATAGAAACGCAGAAATTTCCTTACAACTATTTTTTCATGAAACCTTAGAAAAGTGTAATTTAATTTATTCGTGCCTCGCATAAACGTCACGGAATATTGATGAGCTGTAATAGCATCAATTTATTTTACTTGAAAGACTTTTATTCTCACTACGGAAACGATCCGATATTTCTTTTTCTAGGTTTATTTTAGTTTAAAAAACAGTTCTAGTAATAGCTAATTTAGCTATGTAAAAAATACAGATTATGCTTTTACGTAGCCATTTTCTTTTGACACAAAAGACAGCTTTTTTAATTTTAATTTTATTTTCGCCTTTTATGTGATTAACTGTATATTTAATTTTCGTTCATAGACCCTGACTCCTGATATTTGTTTAAAAAAAAATGAAATATTAAAATGACCTGAATCAATGTTGAGGACTAAAAATTAAAAAAAAATGTATTTTTTTTGGATTTTCTGATATAGGTTCTAATCACATTAACCGTGAACCTAGCTCTACTATAATATTTTATGTATTATATATTATTATGTACATAGGATTTAAAAAGAAAAGTAATTAAAAAAAGGTCCCAAACTCAAAAGAGTCTAGAGACAAAAGTTAGCTGGTGACGAGGGTAAAGCTATAACATATAATTTACTGCTGTTACAATAATTTTATATTTCTGAGGAAACTTTTATAATTTGCTTTTTACGTCGAGCAAATACGCAGTGATTATATTGTAATACCCCGTAGTTATTCTGTAATTATATCAATTTACTATTTCCATTTCTTCCGTACGTTATTTGCAGAATGCGAAAGAAATTACAAATAGATTCTTACTAGAAATTATAGACAATTAATGAAGAGCTTTTATTTTTTTAATTTAAAAAGTGGAAATATTCGTCAAAGTTTTGAATTTTATTATTTAATACTGATTGTTTTATTTTATAGGTAAAAAATATGGAAGAGATCGTCAACGAATTTTATTCCTAAATATAAAATTTTATTTTGTTAATTTTAAAAATAAATTCTAAATCTGCGCAGACGCAGGAAACATGCGGCGCGTGCGCTAATAATAGCAAAATCCCAAAAGGACCTTTCCAAACTGCAGAAATGCATAATGCCTTTTTTGACCCGAATAAGACAAAAACCGCGAGCATCTATACTAAGCCTTAAATTAAAAGCCTTTATTAACATTCCGACTTAATTATAGAAGTGCGTGTCGGATACAGCTACGAAAAGCCGTTGATACTCAACAAAACAGTTTTATGTTTCTAAACCGAAATGTTTTAATCGATTCCAAGTTTATTGCTCAGTTTTTTCTTTTTAAAAGAGTTCTTTAAAAATATTATTATTATTTATTTTGAGCCTTAACTGTCGTACTGAAGGGCTCCTTTTCCTCTTTCTAGATATTTTTTGATATCTATTTGTCATTAGCCTTGATTCGTTATTAAAATACATATTTTTTTTTTATGACATACCTTGACATAAAAGTAAGGCAGTCTTCAGGATGTTTTAATAGATAATTATTACTTAGATCCTGACTTTATTGCCATATTAAAAGCTCTAAAGTTCGATTTAGGTTGTTTTTATAAAGAAACCGCCCTTAATAAATTGATTAACCCGAAAATTAATCCCAAATCCAAATATTCCGTTTGTAGTTTAGTGAAAAAAGGAGATGTTAGTAATCAACATTTACTTGTAAGTAAAAAATTAAATAAATAAATTTATTCTTTTATTTTTTTCCTTTATCAAAAAGCATCCCCAGTAGTATTGAATTGGAAGTGTTAATTCAAACTGAATTTCGATCTATTGTTAAGAGTAAGATCTCCATATGAAAGGGAAATATCTGCAGAATCTTTTGTACGATAAAATATCGTCGTTTTCTCAGGCGTCAAAAATATGAAAATTAAACGGCAGAATGAATTTTCCATTTTATTTGTCGCGTAACTTCATTTAAAAATAATATAAATACAAGGGTGAAAAGATAAAAAAATGGAATCTAGGAAATTGAAATAGATCCCTTATTTCTTTAAATTGATATTAAAAATTGTCCGAAATGAGGCCGTATTCGTCTTAAATATGTAAAAAACCCGGTGCCTCCATGATCCATTGTTGTACAGGCCTATTTGCTTAGAATATACGAAAATAGAATCGAAAACCACGTTTTTTACCGTCATTTTAAATACCACCAACATTCAATTATTTTGGAAATTATTGACATTTATATTGACTTTACAAAATACTAACGAAAGTAACCGTTTTTTTTTTTCAAATAGTATTAACACGGCAGATCTTAGAACAAAGACCTTAGTAAATTAAAGTCATTAAAAATTTACGGCCGTATCAAATGACAGCTTTTATTTTCTCAATCAAATATAAACGCCCTAAATTCTCCAATATATTTGATACCAAAACGTTGAATCTCATTTACTTTTATTATTTTAAACGGTTCTATTAGGTGTAATACGTTAAGTTGTAACGTCACGTACTAAACGAAGATATGTCGATGACCAAAAACAATTCGGAAGTAATATTAAAGTGCCACAGTTTATTACGAGTACGTTAACAGGCCCTAACGTTTTAGTGTGCCGTCGCGGTTTTTGTTTTTCTTATAAATAAATTACGAAACCAAAGACGTCCCCATTTTGGTAGGAAAGCTCCGCAACGCGCGTAAAAAACTCGATTCGACCCCAATGCGTAAAAAATTCGCGTTCAAAAATATTCACGAGATAAAATGACCTAGAGAACGTCGCGGCGACCCACAAGTTGGGTGAACGAATACTTACGTCAGGAAACGATGCGACGGCTGGAGCTGCAGGCAGACACGACCGGCACGGAAGCGCGCTAGCGGCGAAGTGAGCGGAGACGCGCGGGGGTCGCGGCGAGAGCGTGAGGAGCGGTTCGCAGGCCAGGCGCGCGACTGTCTGCCTCGACCAACCGATTCACACTGCTTATCGACCTCCCCTCGCGGGCTCCCCTATCCCGCCCGCCCAATTCGCCGCCGCGCCCGCTTACGGCGCAACGTTGCCAAAATGTAAGGAGCCTTTAACTATTCATCTCTCATTATTCTCGACGATGCAAGGATCGATGCCCATGTGATATCTAATCACTTTCATCAGTTGATCCCGAAGCATTACAAGCCAAATCTTCTGGTCATAAGTTTGGAGCTTCGATCGATTTTTCAAACTTAATCCGAATCTTGCTAGCGTTGAGAGACGAAATCGGTAAATTGCCAAGACAGAATTTAGGTGCGCGGAGCAAGTGGTGGTAAATTGGGCGAATCTCACAAAGTAACGCTTGAATCACATCGTGCCCTTTTGTTTTATAACCTCAAAGTCGGCTTTGTATATCTAAAAAATATACCACTTAACTAGTTTACTATACATCAGTCTAACATAATAACTAAAATGAATATAAATTTCAATATAAATTCAATGTTTATAAAACATCTCAATAAACTCAAATACGAGAGCGAATGCTCATTCCTTATGGAAAGTAAGTGAGAGTGTGACCTATATTCAGAAAAGATTGGTAAACTGGTTTCGTTGTGATATTTGCTGTCATGATCACTTATTTGAGCTGTTAAACAAAGAAACAATATGTTTGCCTTAATGTGAGGAAAAATAAACAAACCTTGATCTTCAGGTGTTGGTAAAATTCTTCATTTTGCCAGTATATTATATATTCCCAGTTTCTTCATTTTCCCAGTATATTATATATAAATTATTATTTCCCAGCATTCGACAATTTACCCTACAAAAACAGCAAAATCAGAAACCAATTATATGCAATAATTTAAAAAGCACGTTAATACAACCACTCATTGGAATTGGTTTAAAAACACTACCAAAAAAACAGTAAGAAGGTACCAACGCTAAACCTAAACCGTGGTACTGCCAACATTATCTGTATACTTTGTCCCTACCCGAGCTGGCACGTTGAGACCGCAACAAGCGTCCACCGCACCACCGCTGTTTCTAAGCAAGACCTTTGATACAAATTGTTGGACATTTGTTGTATAGCATTGAAAAAAAAACAAAAGAATAGGTAAATAAAATGCCTGGGAAAATAGATGTGGAAGATTAACTGTATTAATAGGTACAAGAAGCCTATTAGCGGTGGAAAATCGACCATAATTTATTGAAAATTAGGAACTGATATAAGATAATTTAAGTTGGGGGTAGTGGTAATAATAAAAAAAAATGTGACTGTTGTCAATTTACAGAAGCAGTAAATAATAATGAATATGTGTCGTATCAACAGCATGGAAGTGTGTGTTATTTTTTCTGCCAAGCCCTTTCCTCAAGTAGTTGAGAGTATAATAAGTCATTTTGGGCTGTAAGGGTCTAACAGCTCAATTATAATGATAAAACAAAACACAGACAGTTTCGATATTACACGAACAGAAAATAAACGAATAATGCAGCTTACTGCAATATTAATTTTTCTCAAGTTTATATTTACGATGTGTTAAATTGATCCAGTAAATGTTTTTAATGTTGCAGCTCTTGCTTTCAGTTAGTCTTTTAATACTTTTATAGTACGTTTATGTATTACGTTAAGGTTTATTTGTTAAATGGGACTAAAGACAGGTCAATGTAGCCGTTAGAAAAGGCAGTACACAGTTGGAAATAGCCTGTTTGTTTACCTGTCTGTTCTTTATTTATAACTCAAGGGTAACTTGACTGTCTGTCAAGAGCGGCTTTATACAGCCCGAAACCCTTTGTAAGACATTTTTAGATACCAATTTATTGTATTTGAACAATAATCCATTCTCCATATAAAGTAATTATGACTTCTGTCTGTTACGCTTTCAGTATTAAACTGCACAACCGATTTTGATAAAATTGGGTGTTGGTTTGAAAAGCTTGGATTTTGAGAAATGACTTTTTTTTTACGAATTAAAAGTTTTTAATGCAGGCCAAGCCGCGAGTGGAAACTAGTATATCTGTATAGTGAATATAATTTGGTAACGCTATAGTTTGATTGTTCAAGTTTTGATAAACTTCGAATAATGAAGAACTAGGTTTGCCTTTCAAACGTTTTCCTTTTATTAATTCGAACGTTTTAGTTACAAAAGTAAACAGCGAAGCTAAGAGTAAACTGAAAGTTTAGTAATATTGGTATTCCTTTTGTTTTAATTAGAAACGATTTTAAGAAAATATGATTGTTGACTTAAATATGCTTAGAAAAACTAGTTATAGTATTATTTTATGATGATGATGAATGATATTATTATGCATGTACTCGTAATATTTGCACGACTGATAAGTCGAATATAGTGAGACTAAAATTATCTTACTATGTTATTATATATGTACCTATATTCTGGCAAATAAATAAATTTCATTTCATTTCATTTCATTTAACCCACAATTTATGTATCCCACTACTGGGCAAAGGTCACCCCAATTTGCTCCAGGCTTTTCTGTCTGGTGCCGCCTGCCACCAATCCGGCATTTTAATTAGTAGAGATTTTTTTTTTTAATAACTACAAACTCGTCGCACATATCCCAAACTGTAATATAAAATAAAATTATACGTCATTGGTGACCGAAACAAGCCCAAAGCGAAGCTTAATATCAGCTTTCCAAATAATTTCTATTTAAATGTTATTTCTATACTCTCTGTACTGTCTGTCTTACTGTTTGTTTCGAAAATTAAATTTAAAAAAATACCAGCCTATAAGTGTCCCACTGCTGGGCACAGGCCTCTTCCCATAAAGAGAAGGCACGATCACGTAGGCATTGATCACCATCAAAATTAATGTGCAAAAATTTTATGATTTTAAGTTGCATTTTTTATGCATGCTTTTGTTTAAAGGTAGGTATCATTCTTTATAGATTAAAGTTTTTTAGGTAATCAGAAGCGGCGTAAATATCCTTATTTAATTAAAGAAATAAACGTAACCCTAATTAAATTTTCTACAATAACAGGCGATAATAAGGAGATTACATTACGAAAAATACACAATAGGCATGATAACAAATTTTGAAAAACTGGTTTTTCAGGTTCAGAAATAAATATTATATACAATGTATATCAAATTTCTGCTTAAAATGAGGAATCAATATGAAATAAAATACATTTTACATTAAATTTTTTTCATTTCCGCCAAAACGCTTCAATCTGTCATGGCGTCGCTTGTGACGTCACGTTCGACGTAAACATTGACGGCTAGTACGGCTACAGTATTAATTTTGCATTGTTTGTGTTTTAAAAGTTCTAAAATATGAGTTCGAGACCATATAGGTGTTGTGCAGTGCCTCTGTGTACTAATACAACTATAAAAAGCCCGGACAAGTTATTTATATTCGTTCCCTATGATAAAACAATACGAAATAAGTGGCTTAAACTTGCATAAATCAACAAATAATCAACAAGTCGACTCTTGGCAAATTTGTGCTGGTTGCCTTTGTAAATCCTGGTTCCATTTTTGTATTTTCACTTTCTATTTTATTTAATATATTTATGAAAACAAACAAAATTATCCACTCGCTATAGAGGGAAACTAAGAAGAGCTGTCATTGTAGTCGAACGTGACGTAATTCGCTCTGATTGGCGCTCAACATAACATGGCGGATTGTCGTATTTTGTGATTTTATTTTATTAAAATATTAAATAATCTCACTCATAATCTATACTATAATATTATAAAGCTGAAGAGTTTGTTTGTTTGTTTGGTTGAACGCGCTAATCTCAGGAACTACTGGTTAGAATTGAAAAAATATTTTTGTGTTAGATAGTCCATTTATCGAGGAAGGCTTTAGGATATATAACATTACGCTGCGACCAATAGGAGCGAAGCAGCAGTGAAAAATGTCACAAAAACGGGGAAAAATATTCATACTTGAAAGCTTCCGTTGCGTGCGCTGCGTAAACGGTTCGAGTTACCCAAAATATATGTATGAAAACATTGTTCCTCTTTAAATGATCTAAAAAAATGTCTGCGACAGTATATGTCTATCTTTTAAGATTGACTCACTATAACCTTTTTTAAGGTAGTCATTTGGTCGAAATTAATGCATTATTGCCAATTATTTGCTACAGAGTTTTATCAACATAATATTAACTAAAATTATCATTTACGCAGAAATACTTTTTTTTTTAACTTCTAAATCGCGGTCATAATAACAGAAATTGACGCGGACGAAGTCGCGGGGATCAGCTAGTTAAAAAATAAATACGTTTTTTGCAATCCATAATTTACATTTCATTACATAGATGCATTACTTTAGTGACTTTTGTTTACTGTCATCATCCCTATTTTGTTGTACTAGATTCATGGACTATTATTTATGATTTACTTACATATTGAGCAGAAAATATATGATATAATACATGAAAAGTTTATTCATCTAGTAAGACATTCAATGTCATCGATGAAGATGAGTGACACTCACTGACACCTGTTATTTTGTCCGGTTTTCCCAAATACATGTTTACCAAAAATCTATTGGTTTGTTCTAATTAATCTAATCTGACACAATTATATTGAGAAAACATTAATATAATAATAATAATATAATAAACTTTATTTATTCCAGTGACAAGGCTCATTTTTTTGTTAGTAATACAGAATGCTTACCCTATATTAGTAATTATCCTAGAACATCTTCATCACCAACTTATCTCCACCCAACTATAGGTACAATTAGAAATACCTGAGTCATCACTGCGCAACCCCATGCGAGACTTTACAGCAACGACTCAAGTGAGGACAGTCCAGTCTGTCTGAGATCTAAATAATCTAGTCCCTTGAGGGTTTTACCTTAGAATATTGCTTAAGTAGAATTTGATGATTCGAATCTGTAGCTTATAATAATAATTATTATGTATTATAAGTTTACCTATTAAAATGGTTTGTGTTTTATTTGAAAAAAAACTATGTAAGGTTACAATAGTCTGGTGTAGCATTACGGTTTTAAATTTCAAAAAAAAAACAGTGATGCATAATAAGTTTAGTTTGTAGTCTAAAGCAAGATGTTTTGAAAAGCAAAGTTAAAAAAATGCAATTTTCATGTTCTTAATGCTCTTGGAACCAGAAGAAGTAGACAGAAAAAAAAAACAAAAAATACAGATCATTAAAAATAATCCTTTATAGAGACTGCACTTAAAATGTTTTAAAATACAATGTTACAATAACCAATCATTTTTTTAATTAAAATATAAATATTCGTAAAGTGGTTTTCCGATACATGACCACCATTTAATGAGGCTTAATCCGGTATGGTTTTACTAATGAGCACGGTACAGCGGCTTTTTGTTGCGGATTATAGATTTTAATATTGTAAGGGTTATTACATGAAATTTTATTATTTATTTTAAAATATTGTTGATAGATTTTTTTAATGATATTTCCAAATAAGGATTATGAATAAACAATATTCTTTCTTCTTGCTTTATTTTTATTATACTTCTTTTGCGATCTAATTATTATAATGTTACGAAGAGCGGGACCTAGTAGCACAGGTATATAACATACTTAAAAGGAGGTCCCCATGTAATTTTAATATTAATTATGTAAAAAATGATGTATTTAACCCTGTTTATTTTTATTTCTACGATAAATGACGTTTACACTGCAACAGATAATCAACTGAGAAACAGTATCAGGCTAATTACAATTGTTACTGAAACACTTATAGGAAAAAATAAGTACTCTACGTTTCTCGTTTTGTCCCTTGCCACGCCAATATTTGGTACCTACTTTATTACATGAACATTTACACAACGATTTTCCTCATCAAGTTTGATAAAACAAATGACGCTCATTTACTTATTTATGACAGACAACTTTGGTAGAAATTGCTTGATTTATATGAAACCGGTAAAAAGCACACAAACAATATATAGTATCTACCTACTTTTTGTAGTGGGATGAAAAATGGCGGGCACCCCTATCCCGTCAATCACGACAAGCGATGCTTCGGTTTCGGTTCACGAGTGTGCGTTACTCATCGGACATTTACATATTGTGAACCGTATTGACTGGTACACGTTAATATCGGTACGTCATTAAATCCTGTTGACAATTAAATAGGCTAGACTAAAGAGAACTTGTACGGTTTGTTGGCTAATTAACAGCAAAGTAAATATATTATCAAACATAAGTTTTTTTTTGTTGGAAATTATATTATATGTATCTATAGTATACATTCTCCAATCTTTTAATATTTTTTACTTCAGTTCTAGATTGATATTGAAAACGTTTTATGAAGAAATTATTGCAAACAGTTCCTTAATCATGGACATCTTTTTCTTTTTTAGTTTTAACACAAAAATCTCGCTAAATATGTGTTACAACTGTATGTCGACGACCTCCGTGGTCGAGTGGCGTACGCACCGGTTTCAAGGTGTCGCTAGCTCTGAGGTCCCGGGTTCGATCCCCGGGCGGGTCAATGTAGAAACCAACTTTTCTACATTGTCCCGGGTCTGGGTGTTTGTGGTACTTATCTTCGTTGTTTCTGAATTCCATAACACAAGTGCTTCAGCTACTTACTTTGGGTTCAGAGCAATGTATGTGATGATGTCCGCATTTATTATTATTTATTTATTAACTTTGCTATGTGTATACATATTTTTGTTTGTGACTGTACAGTGTACACTCCTGATCAATTGAATAAAGGCATCTTAAACTCTGAACAAACAGACCCGCGGAAGTAGTTCGTATTGAATGAAGACTTGTGTTCCTACATATTTCCGGTACTGCTAACCTTAGTACTAGTAATAAAAGCCTTTAGATAGGCTTAATTGGCTTATAAAGAGTGGATATGACAGAGGGGCATTAAATTACACTACGTATACTATACGTGTTTAGTATTAATTCGATACGGTATAAAAATAAAAAGCGCCAAAAATGAAAAAATATTTTTTTCAAACAAACTAAATAGCTTACAAATTAGAATAAAACGCAACCACCCTGTGTAAATAAATTTGACTGACTTACTTACTTGTGACATGCTTCAATGCTTAGACATAATCAGTTGTTAGGAAAGATACATCGTGTTGAAACGGAGCAAAATCTTAAAAAATGATTTGCGACTAAACTACTGCTCCTATTTAATTGATTTTTGGTACAGAGCTTGAAAATGGTATCTAGTATAGGCAGTTTAAAGAAAAGCCCCTCTGTCATATCCACTTTGTATATCAAAATAATATAATAAAATAATTGCATAAATCTAATCTGTAAAATTCTACACTAACATCCGTACACTTAGTCAAGGAAGTAGCTTTAGCCCTTTACACAGTAAACTCGGTCAAATTAGGTTTTTAAAACAAGCACGCAGTAAAAGCCAGTTAATTATTGTTAACACGCAACTTTACTGAATGCCTCCATTTCTCATTTCATACGTTTCATTGATGCCACGCCCGCGTGTTGCTTCGAGTGTGAAGTTGAGAACATTTATCGGGAAATAGTTTTGATATTTGAAATTCCTTACACATGCATGCATTCCTTACAACGTGTTGTGTAAGGTATTTCAAATAATAAATCGCTGAGTCGTTAACATTTATTTTTAAGAACTCATTCGCCGTTTACAGATTTTTACACGACTGCCCAAAAAGGAGTGTTATGTTTTCAGGGTTCATGTATGTATGTATGTTTGTGAGTTTCTTTATTCCACCATAACTTCACTGGACATTAAAAAATGGTCAAGTGTGAGTCGAAATCGCCTGCAAAGGGTTCCGAACGATTTTTTTTTTGTGTTGAGTTATGTTTTTGTGTTGTTACACTATATACTCATAGATTTTTCTGTATTGTATTGGTATGGAACTAAGGTTTGCATTTTTTAGAATTTTAGAAAACTAGTTTTGCAAAACTATTTGCGCGACACTGACTTCTTAAAAAGAAAAGTAACTTATATTTATGGCACCTTGAGCGCTCTATAAAATATTATTTATCACTAAAAGGAATTAAATAAAAAAAAATATATTTGACTTGTTTTTAATTGTTTAGTTCACTTTTTTAATATTTTTTGACATGGCAGGCGAGTTTTTTAATTTTTTTTATGTTTTTTTTTTATGGTCTGGTAATATTACAACGATATTAGTTGAGAAAAAAAAATCTCCGACTCAAGAAGGTTTTGTACGTTTGACTTGTCGAGCTGTCTGTGTGTCTGTCACCACACCGCGGCACCGTTTGTGATGCTTTTTAAGTTTGAAAGCTGAAGTGATTCAGATGGTTTTTAGCTATAGCTAGGAAGCATTTGGAGTTATTCATCACAAATTATAATGATTATTTGTGAAAAATAAATATATAGTTAGATATTAAATAAATTGAAACTCGATAAATGCCATTACATAATTGAAACAGTGTTCGAATAGATAATTCAACTGCAAGACGGTTGCTTGCAGTTGAATTTACCAGGCGGTAACGTTTTGACATTGACGGTGTTGACCAAAAGGCAGGTGATTTCATGATCGGTCCGCATTAGGTACCTCCTTTGTCTTCGATAACATGCAATTTAAATTGTCAGCAAACAGTTATATAGGATAGACGGTAGACAGCAGTAGTTAGTAGTATTTATGGTATATTACCCGTAGTGTTATTTAACTACTAGCTATAGTAGTAAAACTGAGAACCTCCTTTTTTTTAAGTCGGTTAAAAATATCACTACGGGTAATATACCATAAATCCGTACTTACAAATACCCATTCGGCTTCACACGTATTCTGTTCCCAGTGTCCTTTTTGTTCACCCACTCGATCACAAAACAGAAAAGTAAGGTGTAATAGCAAGTAGAACGCCAGGACCGGCGGAAACTTGTCATAAGTCCGCTTGATTGCAAATTTCACATTGCGAGCTTGAACAGACGGCTTTTCTACTTGACATCTAGGACATTTTATCTAGTTCCATCGTAATTAATAAAAAGTTTGTTGACGGGTTAGCTTTAGGTAAGCCTCTCATGTTTTTTACGTATATCTGTGAAACTGTATCTGATCTACACTAATATTATAAAGAGGAAAACTTTGTTTGTTTGTTTGTAATGAATAGGCTCAAAAACTACTGGACCGATTTTAAAAATTCTTTCACCATTCGAAAGCTTCATTATCCACGAGTAACATAGGCTAAATTTTATTTTGGAAAAAGAAAATAGGTTTCCGTAAGATATTTGGGTTTTTCGGACACAAGGTGTAAAAAAAACAACCAGAAAAGTTATGATCAATAAAGAAGCTGCAAATCATGAACATTTTGAAAGATTTTGAAAGCCGTATTAAAGACTACAATGTATGCACATACCTGAAAGTCTAAAGCAATTACTGGCAACAAATTTTGTAGTATTGCTTACTACAATATTATATTTAAATCGCTTTACCTAAAACATGCAATACAAAGTATAGTTATAATACAGTATGTTTTAAATAATTAAAAGTACTTAAGTATGTATCAGGCAGAACACTGAAATTACTACACATTATATCATCATCATCATCTCCCGAGCCTTTTCCCAACTATGTTGGGGTCGGCTATCAGTCTTACCGGATTCAGCTGAATATAGTATTATACATGGAGCGACTGCCTATCTGACCTCCACAACCCATTTTACTGGGAAACACAGTATCCCATAGTAAGACTGGTTGTCAGAATTGACTTAACGACTGCCAAAGATCTATGTATGACAGCCGGGACCTACCATTTAACGTGCTTTCCGAAACACGGAGGGGTCTCGGTATGTTATAAATGGTCACCCATCCACGGACCAACCGCGGTGAGCGCGGCTTAACCTGTATTATCGGTCAAGCCGTACGGCTTACACTTAGCCACGAGCCCCTACTACACATTATATATTGTTAAATATTTCTATGTACTTACAACCTAACGATTTAAATGAGTAATATGAACAGATGTACAGAGAGTTTATATTCGCCAAGAACCGAACTCGTGCAACAGGGTAAGCCTGTTGCCTTTCACAGATCACTAACTGTTGAATGCGTCAAACTTTTTACCATGACTGTTCATATTATTTATTCGCTTTTTTCGCAAATAAGCTTTTGGTATCATATTCGTCTGTACGGACTACGGACTCTAGAAAATAGATTATGATAAATATTAAGTATAATAATTCAGCCTATAAACGTCCCACTGCTGGGCACAGGCCTCTTCCCACATAGAGAAGGCACGAGCATTGATCACCACGCTTGCTCTCTGCGGATTGGCGATTTCAGATCCCAAATTTTGGAATCCAGGTTTCCTTACGATGTTTTCCTTCACCGTTTGTCAGAAGTGTCTTAGAATAATTAAGAAAGTACAAACAGTAACTTTGAAAAAGCCACATTGGTACTTGCCTGGGTTCGAACCTGCAACCTTGTGCATACAAATCCGTTCATTGAACCGCTAGGCCAACACGACATTACCACGGGGATTTATTTTAATATTAATTATATATGTGCCTAATTAAAAAAAAAGGCACAGCGATGTCTCGAGTTCATCCGTTACGTGTTTTAAGCTGACGTGTGTTGCAATGTAATAATTTACATAGAAACACAGATAACTATACAAGAACTCTCAAGCTTATGTTAGCAGGTACACAATAGAAACTGCCTAACCCAATTCAATCATAGAGAGTAAGTTTCGAACAAACAAGGGGCTGTGAACTTAGATTACTTTGCCTACAAAGTTCCAGTTGCAGTTGCATAACGTTTTAATAGAAGTAATTGAACAGGCGAGATGGTCGGAATGCATCACTTTAGATCGGTTTGAACTTTGTTTAACTGTTTTGTATTTGGCTTTCATTGTTTAGTTCAGAATTGCTGGCTATTTATTACTATAAGCTAGCTGTGCCTGCGAATTTGTTCGCGTGGATGACGAACCTTATCAATGAGTTTTTAACCGCAAAATTAAGTTTGTTTTTTATTGTTTATACTTTTCCGGGATAAAAACTACCCAGTGTGATGCCCAGGATAATAAAGAATAATTATACCAAGTTTCATCGTAATCGAACCATTACTTTTTGCGTGATACCTGAACAAACAGACAGACAGACAAATTTTTTTTTTCACACTTTTGTTTTCGTTGTCGGTCTAGTAACACCCCGCCATTATTTTTTTTGATATTTTGAATGTACAGAATTTTCACTTCTACAGATTTATTATAAGTATATATAGTAATTGAATTAAAGATGCCTACAATTCAAGTGCTTGCCTACCTTGTTGTCACATTCTAATGAAAACCTGCAATATAAAGTACATATCCCTTTTATGATTTAACACATTTTGTTCATTTTTTTTAATAAATATATTTGGTGGAGCTTTTATAACATTTTTCATAAGCCTTCATAGGAGTAGGCAATGGATAGAGTATGTAAAGTGGAAACAATTTCACCCCATACAACAGTTCTAAACAAGAGGGAACTAGTTCGATTTCCGACCAACTTGAGTCGCTGGCTTGCGGTTCACACTTTCACGACAGTCCGTTACACCTACATGGTTTGTTTTACATAGATAATAATGTGTGAGCAGCGAAACACTAGGAAATTAAACGGGTGGAAACGAGCTAGATTTCCCTTTCAACACAAGTTTAAGAAATCATTCTCAAATTGCATTTATTTTATTTCTATTTTATACTCGCGTCTCCATTCGAGAGGATGTCGGTTAAAACGTTAAAAAGCTTCCTTTTTTTATGTTATTCCCCTCCCAAGGGGGATTATTCTACTCCCAAGTTTCATAAAAAAGAGGTTTAGCTAAGCGTAACAGAAAAACAGACGAAAGAGTTATGTGCGTATTTTTTAAATATATTAATATGTTTTGAACGGTAGAAACTCATACAAAAGAGACACATAATGAAACGGTAATTATATTCACTTCAAACATTTCAGCAATCAAATAAACCTCCTTAACTTGCGTTACGTAATTTAAATGTACGAAGTTAAGACTTTGACTTGGATCGCGAAGCCTGCCGGTGGTTTTCCTCATTATTATATTATTTATGTATAATAAATAATACCGACCTATAAATGTCAAAACGTGGCCCTGAAGGCTGCCAAATTGAAATGGGACTGAGCCGGACACGTGTGCCGAATGTCAGAAGGACCGTAGGCGAAAGCCTCTACAAATTGGGTTCCTAATAGACGAAAGCCGCGTGGAAGACCCAGGCGGAGATGGAGGGATGAACTAGACGCATACAAAAAGGAGTGGCAACAAATAGCAAACAATAGAACCCTGTGGAAAGATGGAAGGGAGGCCTTTGCCCTGCAGTGAGACAGTCCAGGCTTTAAATAATAATAATAATAAATGTCAAATTTGTGAACAAATGTGGAAAAGGAACGAGCGTTGATCACAACACTTTCTTCACGATGTTTTCCCCCACCGATTGTCGTTTTTTTAGCATAATTAGGAAGTAGATAAAACTATAAAAAAAGAATTTTGGTGCTTGACTGTAATGGGTTCAATCTTCAACCTTGTTCACACAAATCCGTTCATTGACCCTCTAGGCCACAACACTTGCACGACATTATATATGTGTAGGCAATAGGCGTATATATCACTCATACTTCATAATCTATTACGCTGCGCTTGGCGGGAACAAAGACTCGTCAAGTTTACTTATCGGATTCTCGTATAAGCCAAATATTGGTTTTAGTGTGGGCGTTCAATGTTATATTGTGATACTTATTTATTTTCGAATAGGCAAAATGCCTAATGACGTATCTGGGTATACTTTTTATTCAGAGAATTCAAAAAATTGTTAACGTAATATTTATTATATATTTTTACGTAATGTTAAGTATACATTAAAAATAGTATAGCTATTTAAAGTATCCCAATAGAAAATCGACTGATCAAACGATCTAACATCATCTTCATCTCCCGAGCCTTTTCCCAACTATGTTGGGGTCGGCTACCAGTCTTACCGGATTCAGCCTGCTGAATACCGTATTTTACATGGAGCGACTGCCTATCTGACCTCCACAATCCATTTTACTGGGAAACACACTATCCCATAGTAAGACTGGTTGTCAGAATTGACTTAACGACTGCCAAAGATCTATGTATGACAACCGGGACCTACTGTTTAACGTGCTTTCCGAAACACGGAGGGGTCTCGGTATGTTATAATTGGTCACCCATCCACGGACCAACCGCGAGCGCGGCTTAACCTGTATTATCGGTCAAACCGTACGACTTACACTTAGCCACGAGCCCCTCTCATCAGACGATCTAACATAAACAGTATAAATAGCAAAATAAATTTACAGAATAACTCAATGCGTACTACATTGATTCCCTGTCATGCTCAGTTTACATAAAAGTAAACCTCTAATCACGTATGACACTATATTTATCATATTTATGTACATACCAGTTATACCTATACTGTTATGATTCATTATGATAAACATACGAGTAATAAAAATCGTGGCGTAGTACTGAAAATCAATAACTAATCACTTATTAATTACAAAGATTGATTTTTTCACGCTTAGAAACTAAATTATTTACTACTCCAGCCGTCTGGAAGTTTATCCTGGCGTTGAAGCTTAGAGCAAATCTTCAACAGTTTTGCTATTTAGTAATAAACGTGTTCAACAAATAGACAGACTGATTTAGTTAAATTCGTATTTAAAATAATGTTAGTATATTCGATAATAATAATAATGGTGATCAACAAAGAATATTCGATTTGTATCCATACTAAGTTATTCGTGTTTACAACCAAACAGCTTAATTTGCCAGTCTAGCTACAAAGTTAAGTAGTGAACTAAACCCCAATAAACAAATAAAAAAAAACATAACATAACATACCATCACGCCTGTATCCCCGAAGGGGGCAGAGGTGTACCAATGTACACCCACAGTTCGCCGGTATGTTTAGGTCCCATGTAATAGGGGCGAGCCTATTGCCACAAACCGGGCACAAATCCAAACTCCGACCTGCAACTGAGAATTTCATAGAAAAACCCAATAACACCTTGGTCGACTTGGGAATCGAACCCAAGACCTCTAGCGTAGCAGTCGTGCTTAGAACCACTAGACCACGAGACAGTCCCAATAAACAAATAAAAAAATATACTAATTAATTACAAGCATATACATTTATATTATGGCAGTTAACAGGTAACCTTATCTAGTGTTCTAGACCTACCCTGAAACAAGTCATGTTAGAGATATTGATGGAGACAGCTCATAAACTAGAAGCATGACGTATGTCACTCCACTGACGTTCATTAATTGATGCAATAACTTTAAAACATAACGTTCTTGATGTTACAATACTGCTACGACACCGTCCATTAACAAATACCTTTATTTTATCTTATCTTAATTACCATATAGCCTTAGTCTTGATAAATAAGATACTAATATGATACATTCGAATCCCACCCAGGACAAATCTTTGTGTGATGAGCATGATGATTTGTTTTGTCTGGGTGTTATTTATTTGTAATGTGTTTATTTTTAGAAATATGTACATCAGTAGTATAATATTTAAGTAATATACTACTGATACTAGTATAGTAATAGTAATAGCGAATAAGCATTGCCATACAACGTGGCAATGCTGCCAGCCTTTTGGGCACACTCCCAGTTGACAGCGATGTGGATGAATTTTTTGATGCCTTGTTTTGTTCTTAGTTTTATTTAGTTTATAATTCTTCTTATTTCTTGTGTAGGCTTTATATTATTGTAAATATTTTAAGTTTAATTTCATCAATAAATTGCTTACTCATCATCATCTCCCGAGCCTTTTCCCAACTAGTGTGCTACCAGTCTTACCGGATTCAGCTGAATACCGTATTTTACATGGATCGACTGCCTATCTGACCTCCACAACCCATTTTACTGGGAAACACAGTATCCCATAGTAAGACTAATAAATTGCTTTACTATAGTAAGTAAATTTAATAAGTATATTTATCAGTTGCCTGGTTACTACTATAGTACAGGCTCACTCTAGTTTGGGATCTGAGTGAGTTGTCCCGGGATGTTATTTTTCAGGTATCTCGTTCCGTCCTTACCTTTTTCGGAGCAACTAACAGATGAACTTATCCTGAACAGATAGTTCTTGAAAAAAAATACTTATTTTAATACTTCAATACTTACTCCAGTAGGAGTACTTTGTTTACAGAGAATTCGTTTAACGTTTCGCCTAATTATTCGCATAATTTGACACTTGAATCCAGACTCCGATCTGTTTCACCGTCGTTTACCTTTTACTCTATCTCTATTATAGGGATATCTTACCTCAGTTAAATATATTGCGAAGTTAGTAACGTAACATAAGTAGACAAGTTATGATAGAATTCGAACACACATAAATACATACGAAGTTTTGATAAATTTAACAGCTCACTGGAAACTTTGTAGGAGTTAATTATAGCGTTTAATTTCTTGGTCGAAATACAATGTTGAATTAATCTGTTCGTACACGAGGCGACAATATTCTCCGATACCTGAAATCAGTATCCAAGCAACTATCACCACACATCTCAAAGACTTTCCTCTATAGGCACGCGTCATTGGAGAGTAGAGTCGTCAATTGTGTCGCCTTGTGTATGAACGATCTTAGACTTCTCTGCTCGAGTGCAGTGCAATATTAGTCAAAGGTTGGCGCATACCTGCAACAGGTTGCTGTCACTTCATTACCAAGAATCCGCAGTTGATGAATAGGGGTCTATTGAGGAATACTAATTGATCGCTAGATAGTTTTATTCTAAGAATGAGTTTTGAGTAATTCCAATACGGTTTCTTCGTAAATAAATAAAAAAGCTGCATGTGATATTATGTAAATTTTGACATCCATAACGTCGATAGCTCATATTATTACGTTATTTTATTTGAATGTATATCAGGCATACACGTTAATATTACTTCGTAGCATAGAGAAAGATCTGAAATAGAACAACAATGTACCTATCTTGTAATGAAGACGCAATCTCGACCCCAAAGAGCTCGACCCTGACAAATGCATACCAGAGACAAGAATAGGTCTTAATTACATTTTAAATGCATTATAATTCATCTCTTCTAAGCAACAATAGATGATTTATGTAGCGTTCAATGCGTGCCCACTGTTTATTTTGACAACAATAAAACGGTGAACTTGTAAAGATTATAAACAAGTAAGAATAGCTACTAGCGATTGCTGTGACAACATGCAACAATGCGGTTCTTAGACCTAGGTTTTTCCTTTACGATCGAGTAATGTAGAAGCATAACTTGCCTAAACTAAAAAATCTAAATCATTTTTTTCAGCTTTTCATGTATGCCTTTAATTTACAGAGACGGTATACCTATATCTAAAGGAAACTTAAAACTGATTTGGATTTGAGCGTTTTTTACATAGTTGATGAGTAATCTCGTTTAACCTATAATATAAGAATCCTTCGATACAGGCGTTTCTAAGAGGTTTATAAAGGTTACACACAAAATTACTATTACCAAAATTTTCCTGTTTCGCGGAAAGTTGAACACATGAATGGACTTACATGTCCTCAATAATTAATAATATGAATCAAATACAATGTATCGATGTAAAACTGTATGTGACATAATACAGAAAAGAAACATTGTGATGTTCATAATTTATAAATATTATTTTAATATTCTGAATAAATCTCGTTCCATTTCTAGTGAGATATCTAATATTGTTCAGTCCGGAATTGGTTTTTCCTTAATTCAACTATTATATGATCCTATTATTAAAAACCACAGATTTTCAGTAATTATTATCATAAATTAAGTTAGTAGCCCTGAAACCATACACCATACTTTAGCTTCTGTGTGGGCTTTTTCGAGACTTATATGCTATGGTCGGCTACCAGTTTTACCAAATTCGGGCAGAGTGACTGTTTTACATCTGACTTCACAACACATATTACTAGGTAAACATAACATGTATATATACATAACACATAACACCCTAAACTTCTGGTCAATATTTAAAAGCGTTTTTACATAAATTCTTTGTAAATCATCTCTAATTGACGTTATAATACCTAAGTAAACTAGATGTCTACATGGCCTTATTCCTACATTAAAGGAAATGTTAGAATGGGGTTGTTATGATTATGCATTAATAGGTGGTGTACGGCGAGGGCAGAATAAATTTGCATCCTCGCCCCGCAATTAAAAGCATTGTGTGTTGCGTATTAAGGAGGGTATTCACGGTCAAGCCAACCAGCCAAAATGATGACCAAAATTTTAATAGTGAATGTGATAAACCAACTAAGAACAGCCGTGCTATTCTGTAACATTATTTTCATGTCTCGACAGCGGAATCCGCGGTGAGATGTCAAATACGTATTCTCGAATTTGAATTCTAAATCAAGGTCAATTGGGTTCACTTTTGAAGTGAGCTTTATTGTCACTTCACTGTCACTTCACTTTCACCTGTCACCGAAATTATTAACAGAATAGACATACAGATATAATGAGAAAAAAAACTTATTTCCATTCTCGCCATGCATTTCGCTATTATTTTCCTTGTCGTAAATGCGCAAACCCATATCTATTTTGCGTTTATTCCACGCTGAGACGGCAAGCGTTATTACAATAACATAAGACTTAAGACAGAGCTCATGGCACTGCATCCTATGACAAATACTTATTTCACTCCATTTGACTGCAACTGATTTGAGTCAAGCCAGTGGCTCCATCGTAAACACCTACCGTTACGTTCATATATTTGTTATGTACTACGCACGTCGTGTATATTTTTCTTTCACAAGAATGTACTACACCATAAATGTGAAGGTAGGTGAGCTTTATTATAAAATAATGTGTTTAATGCCTTTTTATAAATTCATATTCACCAACACACAAATATAAAGTACAAAGTTAGGTAAAGGTAGAAAGGTATATCGCAGTAAGAGAATGCAGCAATGTAGAGAACTTCACGTTCTCTTTAAACCTTGGTCCCTATTCATACCAAAACTTGAATTTATGCATGAAGAATATTTTCTACGAAGAGCAAAGGCTCCAGATTTACTCGTATGTGAAAATCGTTTGCACAACTATGCCAACTTTTAAACATCCGTCTAGAAATTCACTGCACATAAAACTTGTCAGATCTTTTTAATCTTGTTCTTTAATATACCGCATTACGGAAACTCGTATATATTCTAACGTACGTAAACATGCATAATAATTATATAACTCAAAATTTGTATGTCTCGATTGTATTGACTTTAGTTAATCATTTGTCAATTGGTTTGTGTTTTGTTTTCACCATAATAGACAAGAAATATTTAACACTAGCTATGCCCCGCGGTTTCACCCGCGTGAATACCTAGGTCCCATTCCCGGTGCCTTTGTATTATTAGGGGTGGAGATGAATCCAACAAATCACTATCGTAAAAAAGTCAGGATTACTTAATTTGGTGGTTGAGTATATTCTTCAATTTCCTAATTTTCAGCGTAATTTTGCAAACGTTTTCTTTAATAAGAACCTTCTCCTGACAATAACAAACACAACAAAAAAAGAATTAGCGAAATCGGTCCAGCCGTTCACGCGTGATGCCGTGACCAAGGGAAACAGGGATTCATTTTTACATATACTATATATAGATATAGATAGAAGATAGATTGGCACGGATATAAAAAATACAAACGAAAAAAAAACAACTAAATTATAAACTGCATAATATAAACTACGGTTTATAATACAATAGAATACATTAAAAAAGGATTTGAGTCTATTATACATCTGTAACATATTCACATCCAACTACACAAATATTTAATGAGTTTTACCAACAGAATAAGCTATAATATAGAGACGGCTGATTACAAATTCTCTTTGAAACTTTGACGTTTAAAAAAGCTTTGAAACTGAACAACAATCAATAAGTTTCACTTTGAAGTTATATACTCATGAAACTTGTGTAAGTAAAGTAATGATTTTTTTTACGTAATTACTCACTGAATTATACATACTTATAAGTAAAAGTATCAAAACGAAGGAAATTTATATGGGTCTATATATATTTATATTCGTATGGGTAAATTTTTATGGTGAGTCGTGGTGGCCTAGCGGTTTAATGAATGGATCTGTATGCACAAAGTTGCAGGTTCGAACCCAGGTAAGTACCAATGTGACTTTTTCAAAGTTATATTATTATGTACTCTCTTAATTATTCTAAGACACTTCTGACAAACGGTGAAGGAAAACATCGTGAGGAAACCTGGCTTCCAAAATTTGGGATCTGTAATCGCCAATCCGCAGAGAGCAAGCGTGGTGATGAATTCTCGTGCCGTCTCTATATGGGAAGAGGCCTGTGCCCAGCAGTGGGACGTTTATAGGTTGGATTATATACATATTATAAGTAAAAGTATCAAAACGTAGGAAATGTATAGTAACTACTACTTTTTTCTTTTAAGTTGTTAAAATGTCTACTCAAGCTCAATTGTAATCTCTTTTGACTTTGTTGATAAGATTCATAAAGGATAAATTATAATTGACCAGAGGTATTCTGGACGTATTGAGAATTTCCTTTCTTGAAGCCTGCAAAATCATCCTGAATATCCATAAAACATGAAACTGATTCTTTTGCATTTATTGGTTCAGTTTAGTTCCTAATGTTAGTATACTACGCCAACGAGTATTGGATCAATATGGCCTAATATACAACGCTTAAGCCTAGTATCCGGCATATTACGCGCGTAATTCCTTTGTTTACCATCACCATATTATTATTAATATCTGATTTCAAAACTAGAGCGTTGACACGGAATAATTTCGATGTGTGCGTGCTACGTTAACTTATAAATACCATTTACCCGACTGCTGAAGATGGGTTATGCTATACAAGACCTTTTATGTATCAATCTTGTGGCACAGTTTACGTAAAGTGTTTGATGGATTTTGACATAGTACGTGGTGAGATTCGTCTCACATACCAGTAAAATAGGGTTAATAAAAAAAGGTTTTTATGCATGTACGCGCTTATGACTTAAAAGTCAAAGTCAAGGAATTATATTACTATATATAAAATTCTCGTGTCACAATGTTAGTTACCATACTCCTCCGAAACGGCTTGACCGATTTTTATGAATTTTTTTATGCATATTCAGTAGGTCTGAGAATCGGGTACTATCTATTTTTCATACCCCTAAGTGGTAGTAGGTAGGTAGTAGGCTGGTGCTAGGTAGAAAAAATTGCATTGCAACGCATGCCGGGTACAGCTAGTATTACTATAAACATGCAGCGCGATAGTTTAAAAGTTAATGTATTAAAATTATAGGGTTACCGTTTATTATTTCTCGGATTCCCATCGGAAGGCGACGTTTGCGGAAAATAACGGTCTCAAACACTATATTATTCCCGTTAACAAAACTTATTTTACAAAAATTGTGTGTTTTATAATAGTACTAATAGCTATTACCTTCTACATTAGGCGACTGACGAAGGAGGTTATTTAGCTTATAACGCATTGTTTTGTTTATTTGTATAGATTATAGCTAAGTGATGAAAATATGAATGCAAATGTTTTTATCCACATATTAAATTAATATGATTGATTAAACAGACATCTGAGGAAATTTCCATAACTAATTTTCCAAATTTTAAAACACCTATTTATTACATACTTTCAAAACTGTGACATTCTCTTTGAGTTTTTCTCTTAATTTGTTGTTAATGTAATCTGCCCTCACTCACACTGTGTTCACACAAATCGTCCGCCTGCCTTGTTCACACAAATCGTCGTTAGATGTAACTGACGCAGTCGTCAGTACGCGCGCAGAATACATATATTTTACTATGTTGATTTGGACTAAATCTCTCGGAAATGAGAGAGACTAGAAATATGTATCTAGTAGTAGGTTTTTGCATTTGCTATGAAAAATTGCATTATACGTGATTCTCTTACTGGTCATGTTAAATTGCTGTCACTTAGGATTGTACCTATGTACCTATGCAATGTGATTGTTGTAAGCAAATATTAGCTCTAGCGACGGCGCGGAAATAGCTTGTGATTTTAGGGCGCTGCTGTTTAATTACCGAATAATGCTTTTGTTTAAAAACACTGTTGCATAATAGTGAGATTGTAACACTTTGATGCAAAACCGTAAATTATTTTTGTAAGCACTATTGATATTTTTCGTCTGAACTTCTGTCACTACACGCAGAATCACTAAATGAGCAACTACTTACAGCTAAAAATTTTCCTACGGTCTTCACAACAGGCCTTTTTGCATAAAATAAAGCGTATGTACAATTGTACATGAAGTATGTACATAACATAACCCATATAAATATGCTAGACCAATAAAACTGAATTTTACAATCACAAAATAAAAGCTCGATCCCAGCAATATTAAACGTAGTTGCTATTTAAAATAGCAATGTTGCTGAGAGTCTAAAAGCTATCGTAAAGAATACAACCTTTGTCAATGTTTGCGGTGGCTTCAAAGGGCACAAAGGGTAAAGAAAAGGAAAGAAAGGCAATATTAATACTGGATCGTACTCTACATTTGTATTGTGGCTTGTCGTTTTGTAAAATGCTGTGGTATTTCAATATTTATCACTACATTACGTAATGTACTGTTCCGGCTTCGTGGTTCGCTGCGATGTTGACTGGGTATGAAACGTAAAAATCAATATTTAGAAAATATTTGACATGTACTTTTTGATTTTCCAAATTAAGAAACAGTTAAGAAGATATTTAGAATCTAAGTTTAGAGGGCTTGTGGTGAGTTATTGGTTACATAAAAATCAATTGTTTAATTTTTTTTCAGTAATACACAACGGGCATATAAATTCTAAAACGAATAACTAGAACAGTTTTTAACGTACCACTTACCAAAATAAACAATAATCAGCCTAATATTTTGTATGCGAAGCTTTGATTAGCTTTGAAATGATATTAAAAAATAACTTGAGAATATATAATTTCAAATTCAAAATTCAAGCGTGATTTTGTTTCCATATTTATAAATTTATAAATAACCAGAAAATTGCATAATAAAATATGTTACAAAATTCTATCAAATGTATTCATCACCCACGCATATTTTTCGGGATCACTCGACTAGTTCCGGACCAAATAGGAGTCTATAATAATCAGATGATGCGGATCGGTGATGTCCAAAAAAATATGCGTGACTAAACCGTTAGTTACAAATCTTTAGTCGCAAATAGCGTTAAAAGGACTTCCACCTCAAGAAAGTTATTATGCGATAATTAATTACACATCAATGTAAAAAGAAACCGCTATACTGGACCAGGACCTCCTCTAAGGTACCCTATAGATACTAAAAGATTTTTTTAATTTGATCCACCTACTTGAATTTGATACATCGCGTAACAAATATAAAAAAAAAAACACACGTAGTGGAATTGAGAACGTCTTCCTTTTGAGAAAAGGGTGAGCAAAAATAAATACTTTGTTAAAAAAGTGTTGACGTATAAAGAGGAAAGGGGAGCGGCCATTTTTCCATACAAACGCTCTCGTCTGTTTTCTCACTGGTTTCTGAACTTAGGGCTATGATTTTTTGCAGTAATATAAATATGAACTAGATCTATGCCCCCATTTTTTCCTTTTTTAAGATAATTTTTATTTAAAGGAACTAGAACCTTCTAAAAAGTGCTTATTTTGACCGCAGTTTTCAGACGCGTTTTTTTCGAATTTGACAACAATAATCGAAAAAAGGAAAAAATAGAGGCACAGATTATTCTTTTCTCATGCAGTATATGAAATATCTTTAAAATTGGTTAAGAATTGGGGGAGAAAATAGACGAGAGCCAAACCTCGATTTTTCGTCAGTTTTTCGGTCTGAGCTGCAGTTGCCTTATCGCACGAATTAGAGGGCGGGGGGAATTAGAGCGACAGCAATACTTTCTTCAAAAACAAAAATGTCCGCTCTCCTTTCCTCTTAATGTAATTGTGAAGGAAGTCTTGGAATAAGAAGAGCATTTGTACGTACTTGTTTTAGGGTATTTGTTAGAAATCTGTTTGGTTGTAGTAGGTTTGTTTTATCTAACATGTTATGCCATTTCTTCCTTTATACGGTTAACAATCCGAAATTTTCATTATATACACACAAAAAATAGAAAAAAAACCGACAGAAACTTTACCTTTCGACTTTTAAAAATCAGTTCAAAAATTTACATAGAGCAACTACGTTCAGTCTAAAATTTAAGCGAGGTACACCTATACCGCACTATTCCGGACCCGCAAGCGAAAAGTACTAATGGAACTTGTTAATAACTTATTACACTACGGTAGTTGTTACGGGAACACACGTTATTTACAAATACAGTTTCATTTCAACAGAGACTCGATACATTTACATGGAAAATCACTAATAATATCCTAAACAAGCGAGACATTTGTAATTTACATGATTAATTACACTGTTTGTTCGTATTTGCAACTCTTGGAAATTTTAGCTTAATGTGAACTAACGAATATCGTATCAGGTAAAAGAAAATTATTTTAAAATGTTAGCTTGATGGTTAGTAGGAAAATGTTCTTGCACCTTATTTTCTAAACTACTAAGTTAAGACAATTTACTTGCCATTCGAAAAAGAGCTTTTAATCGTTTATTGAATATTTTATAACCTCTGAAAAGTCAACGGCAGGCAATCAGCGTGTTTGCTACAATAGTACTTGAATTGCATCTCGCGCCGTAGCCGTAGTACTGCCGTAGCCGCGTAGCCTAAATTACTCGTAGACGTGCCATAATATCTGTGCCAACACCTTAAAGCAAGACCTTCCGGTCTACGCGGCGATGGCGAGGATCTTTTGTCCGCCCACGTCTGACTTTCAATTTTGTTTGCGAGTGTGGGCGTCTTAGCTTTGCGAACTAATAATTCATGATACCGTCTGCTACAGGTATAAATATTTTTGATTTTCGAGATTAATATTGTTTTCGTAGTATTATAACCATGAGTGCTGTACATGCAGAATAAATTATTATCATCGCTTTATTTTTCATAATCCTAATACAACTTTTTTTTTCTATCAGAAAAGAGATTTGTTTTTACCCGGAGAATTCCTTATGTGTGTTTGTAATACTATAAAAAGTATATTGTTAAAAATATATTTTACTACAGCTATGTAAACGACAAGAAACAAATACCGGTGCGTGAAAACCACTATCTAGGGCCAACAGAAACCGGTTTCCCGAAACCGTTAACGTTTGCATACGCTGATTGTTTTAATTTTAAGGTGTCATGTTTGGATTTCACGCGAGCAAGACTGTTAAAGATTAAAGAAGCTTACGTTTTGCCAATAGCTACATAGGCTTTAAACTTAATTATCTTGTCTTTATTCAATAAAGATTATATAGTTCTTTATATAAGTTTCTTTGAAATGCTTTCGTCAGGTTCACCAGGTTTATAAATAATTTGTTCATAACATGATTTGCTGTCCCAATCTGAAATAAAGAGAAAATCAATTACAATTAACTTGGATTCTACATATTTATGCTCTTCTAGGTTTACTTCTAAAATATCAGTCACTCAAACTGAATACAACATTATACGTTTATCCTTCAGATATCGTCATGTAATAACAAAAACTTCGAAAGCTACGTTAAGCGGTAAATTCGGGTAAATGCGACACGCCGAATGAATTGATTGATTGAGATTAACAACCGATCAGACGATTTCTCTTTCCTCAATGACCTTTCAATTACCGAAAACGTTGTTACATTTCGGACATTTAAGGAACACATTATTGTATGTTTTGTTAGTACTCTATCGTAATGTATGTCTAGATTTCTTCATGCCAATAGATTATAATCTCATATCTATATACAGGGTGTAATCGAAAGGGTATATATATCCGAAAGGGATGTAGAGTACATCTGGTATAGAGTCAGTTCACAAAACTTCAGCTCAAAATGGGTTAATTTCATACTTAATAGTTCTTCCAATTTTTTTTTTTAAATTCCGAATGTGCTGTTCCATTCTTCGCTCAGGTTAACTCTCTTTTCCTAATAAACAAAATTCATATTTGTTTTGTCATAACATTTTGACACCTCTCGGTGACACCATGTATACAGAAAATGTAGATATAATTGGAAAACTGACGTCACTATGAAAGTTGATGTCATTTCTGGTATAATTTGCAACTATTTACGACCAAAAAAATACGTACTGAAATTAACTTAGATCAACTTCACTAGAAATGTTGGAATAGCTGGACTTCGGACTTGAATTGTTTACTTTTTAAAGTAAACAATTCAATTCATAGTTTAACCGAAAATAGATCTTCAAATTATTCAAGTTAGTTGTGAAAAATTGGTACTGACCGAATAGAATATTACTAGCAGTGCTCCGTTTCCGATGTTTTTATTCTTATTCTGCTTAACAAGGTGAAATCCGTTGAAATCGTATTTTCTGTAAATTATATTTATTTTAATATATTGGTTACTGGCTATCGCAACCTAGTAATTAGACACAGATTGCGAGAATATGAGGTAACTTAGAACTGTTTGCCCAATTTTACAATACGTACTATATGTACCTACGCGTAAAACAGTTACGGTACAAAAACATCATTTATTGAAATAAATTACGAACGCTTCTTTGTCAGACTTGTTGTCAATGAAAAAAAAAAATGACTTTTTTTTTTGTAATATAAGTAACAGATATTTTTAGCTTCCTCATTGATGAAATTATTTGTGATGTGACTGCAGAAACTAGTTAATAAAGAAATTAAATCTCTATAAAGTCAAGAAAGTTATAGTTCTACAAAGCAAAAACGGTCCCGGTTCTCGTATGATGACCTAATCTATTTTCAGACGTAGACGGACTAGATTCAGATCCAAATTCGGATCAGAGTGAAATATTATTTCAGATTTTACTCTATATTGGGCAGGTCAGCTCTGAAATCAGGGCACAATTTTATTAAAACGAACGTGAATTTAATAAAGCGACGGATGCTTTCCGTTTCAGTAAACATTAATGACGTTATTTCCTTCGAACGTTTTGCAAGTTAAACATAAACTAGCCAAGTCCAGTCAAGTCTAGTTCAATCGGGAAATCATATTAATTCAATTACCTGTTCGCGTCTCCGAACCCAATTAGCTTATTGCCTTAAAGGGGCCAAAGAGCGACGGAAATGTAAATTATAATTTAGGAACTGAAAACAGTTTGCACTTTGGCCTAAAGTGATAACTATGCTGTGATCTAGATAATGGAAATTGTAGAGAACTGTTTAATTAAGATATTGATAAGTCGAGATCGAATAAAAAATAAGTTACTTTAAAAACATTAAATAACAATTTCTTACTTAATTCAAACATAGGTAAGTGAGTTTCCAGACATCATTATAATAATTAGCCCTTTCAAATTAGAAATTTATCATCATAAGTTCATTGATGTATCAAGAAACTGATACATTCAACTTACAATCTGTTGTCATCAATTTAGGGACAGCTAATAAATAATGATAGATAAACGTTAAAAGAAATATCATATTTATCAAGAAGTCATGAAAATCAGCTCTACTTGTCGAATAAAGCTATAGACGCGATAAAGGTGTACTTGGCAGTCTATTCAAATATATAAAATATAAAAATAAATATAATAAAAATAAAAATAAACTATAAAATTTTAAGCAATAATATTATGTACTGGTAACTTTGACACCTTTGATGTCAATGCTTTGTTAAACTTCCTTTTGAGTGACTTACATTTAAGTAAAGAAATATAATTATGATAAGCTTCGCGTGAAGTTTCGCTCAAAGGATTGGAAAAAGGCCAGCTCAGTGCATTCAAAACATAATATAATGATCAAAGTATTTTAAACGAATGAAAAATTTAACCTGATTTTCTAGTTTAATTTAACTTTTAAATAGTTAAACAATACGATTGCACGTACGAATGGATTATGAAATAGATATGTTTTTTCTTTTCTATCGAACTCCTTATATACTAGTAATGATTTTGAAGATATTAGGAAAAGTTAAAAGCAGTAACATATGCACGTCTCATCTGTGATATTATACTCAGTATTTTTTTTTTTTTTTTTATTCAGGTTAACCAACAATTGTTTACACATAACTAATAAAAAGTAGCTTATCTAATACATAAAGGCAGGTGTAACAATCACTTAAAGGTTAACACCACATTTAATACAGGAAACGGTTCAGATTATAATCAGTAACAATTATAAAATTTCCAATAACAATTACAAAATACGGAATTTAAATTCGAATACATAATTATATAGTTAAAATTGTTAAATTATCTCAAATGAATACAAAAATCTAATAAAATACAATTTAGTTAAGGATACATTGCTAAACAAATGAGAATCAAACACAAAAAATATAAAAAAAAAAGATAAAATAAATAAAAATTAAGATTAGCACTGCATAATTATAGTACAAGTTTTAAGCAAAAAACATACTTCATTTTGTTTTATATTTTTGCAATAATAATTTTTGTTTTATATTTTTGGGATATCCTTAATTACTTTATACAGTTTATTGACATTGTCTATTATAGTATATTCGTGTATTGACTCTCTTGGGCCTACTCAAGCACTAGATTCTTTCAGGCGCACCAAAAATATGCAACATTTGCTTTGTAGTATCTACTAACAACAAGCAACCTGCAACCGGTTAATTGTTAGTTTTAAGGGCTAACATTTACCCAGTTTTAACTTGCCCTTTAATTTATCTCTTATACGACTTCTGTATAATGGTGTACGTTTACACTAATAAATAGTGTTCCAAGACTCAGAAATTGTAGTTCGTAATTCTCTGGTATTGTATACAACTATACACCTGTATATTTATACTCGTATGTATGGGACTATACATCAGCCACTTTAAAGAAATAATGAACGTGCTTTGGGATTATGAACCTTAATTCAATGACTAATAGTTCAGTTTCCATCACATTCAAATTACTTTTACGCCCTTTTCGGTCACATTTGTCATTCTAAAATGAACTTAAACACATGTTGTCAAAGTTGATAATTGCGTAATTAGTAATAACGTTTAATTCTCTTTCCATATTGGCTTTAGAATAGTTTGCTCGAACTTTCAAGTTAGGACGACATCGACATAATTTTCAACAGATTGTACGGTTAGGACTTAGGTAGTACAGAAGGTTCTTCATATGTAGGGACAAGGTAATTTATAAGAAGTATACTTTATAACTTCTTAGAGTTTCGTAGTTAGGTACTTAAATAATAAATCAAATGATATTATGTCAGTTTACAGTTTTAGCCATCAAAATAATAATAATAATAAATAAATGCGGACAACATCACATACATTGTTCTGAACCCAAAGTAAGTTGCTAAAGCACTTGTGTTATGGAATTCAGATACAACGAAGGTACCACAAACACCCAGAGCCGAGACAAAGTAGAAATGTGATTTTCTACATTGACCCGTCCGGGGATCGAACCCGGGACCTCAGAGATAGCGACACCTTGAAACCGGTGCGTACGCCACTCGACCACGGAGGTTGTCATATTCAAAATAAATTGTCTTTAATCTGCAAAGGAAGAATTAATGAGGTATCTGAATAATTTCCTCCGCTTTTATCTTGTATTATCTTGAAACCAAGCGATGAGAGCAACCAGAGTTTATTAAGTTGCTGTAATCTTGAACATAATGGTAAATTATCGCGTTACCGGGGCGTTTTATTCACGGAGTGGCAGGAGCCCTCTCTCATAGTTTGCCTGAATAAATCCGCTTAAACAATGACTCTAGGAACACGGTTACTTCTTAGATGTAGGCCAACCTAATGACGCCGACTCAGTGTCGTAAGAAACAAGCCTCTTAAAACCTTTCGAAATCTAAACTGTTTACATTACGTAAATGTAAAAATAAGTCTTATTTTTTAGGTTTCATTCTCTGAAACTCGCTGAAGGTAAAAACGTGAAAACTTGAAAGGACGAGAAACCAAGAAAATATTGTTGCTTAAAGTTTTAATTTGCCAATGTTTATACAATGATGGTTGTGAATGAAAGTTTGCTGGTGTTTAAAAGGATTCAATAAATGAAGTTTTCCCTTTGATACGATGAAGTAGGTATGTAATATTATTGGCACTAAAAAATATTGTTACATCATCGTCATAAACTTTTAGTTAGTTTAGTAATTTTCATAAGAATTTTTAGAGTATTTAAAAGTTGTTGTCTGTACATAAAGTGTATGTGATACCCTCGAATTAAGGACGTTGGTATCTGAAAGAACCTTACACCCTGAAACGTCGACTCAGAAAATAATTATTTGTGACATGTCGAAGTAATGATCTAACTTAGAATCAGAAAAAAAAAACACATTTCTTAGTAAAAATCCCTCAATGCAAGTCAACTGCTACTCATTAAGGGCGTGGACCCATGTCTACGGTGCGGCGCCGTTTGCCGTGCTACGGTACGGCACCGCCGCCGGCAGACGGCGCGGCGCCGTACCGCACCACGGCGTGGTGGCATGGATTTACCCAATATTTTCTTTGATTTTGTTTTTTCTTCATTTGTCGTCGTCTTAACAGCAACAGGAGCAGGATACGTTTTTCGCGGTCCATATCAAGCCAAAACTAATTTTGGTATACGTGCTGTGCGGGTACGTGCCGGTACACGACGCCGTGGTGCGGCACGGCGCGGCGTCGCGCCATCCGCCGGCGGCGGTGCCGTACCGTTGCACGGCAAACGGCGTCGCCCCGTAGACATGGGTCCACGCCCTTATACTTCAGTCAAATTCCTTGAAAGATGTTACCATGATTAGTTTCTCGGTAAAAGGCTTCTGTTTCCCAAAACGAATTGAATCGACTTTCATTGCATGCATGTATAGTTATTAATCAACCTCTGGGAAATTCAATCTTGAATTTTCTTGGTATCTGATGTTGAAGGTTGAAGGTATAAGTTTTACTTAAGAACTTTGCTTGGACTAGTTAGGAGACAAACGGTACTAAAAGTACACCACTGAGGCAAGCTTTAAGGTACAAAAGTCTTGATATTTGGGCCTTTTATTTATATCTTAATCACATACTCTCAGTATGTTAATATGTCAATGTTCCAAAAATTCAAAAGTTAATTTCTGCTAAGTTTAAATGTCAACAACAGTCAGAGTAAATATATTTATATAAAATAGAGTAACTGACTCTATTTTATATATTATGTTAAATAAATACTACTGATCTAATTTACCTGCTGTTATCTAATTAGCCGAAATGCAACAAAAAACATTAAAATAATTTTAAGTTTTATCCTACCTATCGATATCATAAACTATCTGTATGTAATGTCTATATTATCTATAACCAACCAAGCTTCAAAATCCATTTAGTCGTTTTTGCCTCATTACAACACACTTTTAAACTTCAACATTTACAAAATCAGCAGTTAGTATTAGATATTTGGACTACGATTTATCTTATTCGTAGAAATTAAAGGGTTGTTCAAATGTCAATAAACAACTCTTACATTTAACCTTTACCTTTTGCTAATAATTTATTCTATTATAACAAAACACTATTCAAACACAACTAACTACTAGGTAACGCACCTTGTTGGTTTAAATCTACCTAGAATTTTAATATCGCAAAGCGCTTTCTGTGAAACCGTCCGTACCTACTTATCAAAGATAAAAACCAATTATCCAGTAACTTTCGATGTTATTTACCGTAAAATAGAAAAATAAAGAGGATTATTATTTCGTAAATTGAAGATGTTTTTATACTGTTTGTGTTTTGAAAGCTGTCTAAGTATATCTTTGACCTTAAAAATCCTATTTTATTCGATGATTATTTTTTGTTTTATTTTCACACTAGCTGTGCCTGCGACTTCGTTCGCGTGGATGAGGAAGCTTATCAATGAGTTTTAAACCGCAAAATTAAGTTTGTTTTTTATTGTTTATACTTTTCCGGGATAAAAACTACTCAGTGTGGTGCCCAGGATAATAAAGAATAATTATACCAAGTTTCATCGTAATCGAACCGGTAGTTTTTGCGTGATACCTGAACAAACAGACAGACAGACAAAATTTTTTTTTTTCACACTTTTGGGTTCGGTGTTGTCTAGTAACACCCCCCGCCATTTAATTTTTTGAAATTTTCAATGTACAGAATTTTCACTTCTACAGATTTATTATACGTATAGATTAAATACTATAATAACACAAGCTAAACTTATTATTACACTCTAAAACATTACACTATTTCATTAAAACGCTCACGAAGGAAAGTTATTCTGAAAACATGAGCCCCAACAACCAACTTTGGCTAAAACCATCAAGTGGGACAAACGGTATCTAAGCCAGAGGAGACCCACTTTTGGAATAGATTGACCGAAATTCAACTAAGAGGGCTTGAAATAAAATACTATATCGAAACCCGTTATTTAGTCCACAGCTAACCGGGGCGGCCATGCTTGGCTTATTCATAGATGGGTTTAATTTACATATCAAGAAATCTGCTACTCGGAAAGCTGGTTAAATTGTTGAAACTAGCTTTTATGAGACGATATTCCTTTAAATTTTCGAGAACTATTGTTAGTAGGTACTGAGCCTCTTCTCATGCAGATAATGAAAAGATAATTAATGAGCTACAGTACAATTAGCCTCATCAGTAAAATTGTAGTCAGAAATCTATACAGAAATTAGATTAGATAAAGTTGTATAAAAATCATTAATAAAAAATAAATTTAAAAACCCCCGACACAAAAATCTAAGTTCCCTTTAAAAAGTAAAAAATAATAAAAAAACTCAATCTTAAAGTACCTAAGTATATATTAATAATTATTATAAATAAAAAATCGCGTTGGGGGACCAATATTTTGAAGTAATTGTATAAAAGTTTTCTTTTCTTAATTTTGTTTTTAAATTCATCTATGTTGCTTAGTTAGGTAATTATAGACTATTTGTAATTAAATGGGTAAGTTTGGCGCGGTCTCCCAACGCGACGTATTTTTTTTAGAATTATTAATACATTTTAAAAGGGGAATGCCAAGTCGTCATAGTAATTTAGGCCCTCTGTGCACACAAATATAAAATAATAATAATAATAGGGAGCAATTCTAACAATTAATTAGTAAAAGAAATGATTTACAAAGAACTTAGCATTTCAAAGTTATTTAAGATTCTTATATTCCATCTTATATACTGCAGTTTATGTCGCCAGTGTCGTCATGAGTAGCGGGAACAGAATCCATAATCAGGCCGTGGTCGTCAGGTATAGGAGAATCGTCAGAGTCAGTATTTATAGCGAAAAGTAGTCAATTTAAACCGCAATAAACATAAGCATGTAACCGCAATGGAGTTGCTACTGTTGCTAGTGCTAGTAGGTAGAAGCAATGATTTTGACATTTACGTATTTCGGCAACTGACAGTGACAAGGTGACAAGTAAAACTTTGACATAGCAATAGGAAGTTGCCATAAAAAGTTTTTATAGATAGATATATTTTTTGAAAAGGTCGATTTATAGATATATTTTTTATTAATAATTGGTATAATAATTATTATTAAAAGATATTTTAAGGAATTAGATAGGTATAATGTATGTTTGCTGGGAAGAAAATGAACGGTTTTTAATAATAAACGAAAACTTATTATTCTGATTAGTTACCAGCTAACATTTTTTTGTAAAGGCAACATTTGAAACTCATGTTATGTTCAAGTTCCGTTAGTTTAGTCGTTATAATGTTTAATATTTATGAAAAAATGTTACCGACATGCACAGACTAATGAATACGTGGCAGACATTTGAAAAATACCAACATATTTTTTTTGTAAAACGAATCTCTTGTGCAATTCTGGGCCTAGACTCGTCATTCCCCTTTGGGATTTTAATTTTTTTTATTTAATTTTATACTTTTTATAGTACATATCTATTATAATGTAGATTTTGTTAAGTTATAAATAATTCAGTACGCTTTCATTTGAGACCCCACTCAAGTATTCGGTTATTCTACCCACTTTTACCCCCACAACTTTTGAACGACTTAACTCGCACATAAGTCACCTTTAATACAAAAAAAAAACTAAACTAAAATCGCTTCATCCGTTCGGGAGCTATGATGCCACAGACAGACAGGCAGACACACAGACAGACACGTCAAACTTATAACACCCCTCTTTTTGCGTCAGGGGTTAAAAAGGTCCTTATTGTCATATTTAATTTCATCGTATTATTCGTTAGATTTTTTTGGTGTTCCTTTTATCTATATAAAACTTCATACAGCAAACTATCTAGAGCATGGTAGTGCAATAAACCTGTTAGATTCGTACGTATTTTCCACGATACCCACCCAATGAAGACAATCCGTGTTCGTTGACTATTTCTTTTGTCGTCGGCGAAATACGTTCCTTTCATCCCATTCCATTTCATTGTACAATAGACCGCTCTATGATTCTCTTCCCCAACCTATTTCTCAATGGAGTTTCACGTAATGACAAAGATACTTGAGTTTGTCAGAGGTACTATAAACGAAGACTAGAAAAATATTAATAGAGTAGGTAAAAATATTAATGTACTGAAAAACTGAGATACATTTTGTGGTAACTGACTAGTTTGTTAGTTTGTAACGATATAAAAGTGTTCCCTTGAATGTGAATAATACCAAGTTAACCGATGAGTCATAATCATGGCGTACCTGTTAGTTAATATGTGGAAAATGTTGTGGTTATTACATTGATTGTAATGTAATTTGTCGTTTTTTTTTCCAAATAAAATAAAATAAAATTAAGCGTGTAAAATTCTAGCCAGATATTGAAACCGCGTTCTGCATTTGATTTAATTTAGGTTAGTTTTTTTTCTGATTGAAACAAAATCACTTTTTGATTTTGTAATCATGCGACTCGGCCTCTACCGACCGCCCGACGGATACATCTAGGGTTGTAATCTTTACGTAAGACAAGTGCAGTAAATTGTTTCAAAACTTCTAAAATACTTCAAAAATAGGATGAAATATAATATACACTAGTTATTTAGGATTTTGCGATAACACCTTCGAAACTCATTATTTAATTCTAATGGTTATTAGTTTTAACTTGTCGATTCATCTTCGCTATTGAAAAACATTTTTTACTATTAAGTAGTGTTTTTAGACTAGACATCTATTATTCGCATACCTTTTTTATGATTTTATTTTCTGTACATTAATTAATTAATTATTTTTCAAAATGCGAAGAATACAACATTACATTATTTAAAAAGAAAATCTTTGTTTATACGTTAAGTACGTGTAAACATTTTGGTAAACCTAAATTTATAAAAAAAAAACTTATTAAACGCATTACTAAAAATATCGATATTGACATCGTCCACCTTGTTCCCCTGACGACCAACACCGAAAACATGGCACTTAGGATTGAGTAGCATGCGACATTAAGTCCGGTGTAATAACGAGCGTGCTAGTTAGTCTGTCAGCCAGGCTAGCTAGTCTTGACTGAAAATTGTGTGGTGTAATTGCCCCTTAACTGTTGCAAACTAACACGTACCGGTACAGCCAAACTTGCGACAAAACAAGGTTCTCGCATACTTGGCTATGTTAACAGTATACAGAGTTGGGCCTCATAAGTTTTCGCTAAGTTTTGAGGCGACCACCGATGCCAAACTTATCCATACTTGATTCGTTGCTTTATTAAACGCAAAAAAAAAAACATTACGCAAAATGACGGAAACCAATTGACGGATAAGCAACGATTTCAAAACTAATTTATTTATAAGTCAATGCGCAGAACAAAAACAATTACTCAATTAATTTCCCAAAAGGGAAATGTTTGCTAATTTTTTAATGACCTTTTAAAACGGTTTGCCAACTTTCGTTAACGTCAGTTTGTCGATAAGTAGGTACGTAATGTGAAGAAAAATACAGGGTGTTAAGAAAACCCGTCCCACATGCCCAAATAACATATTAAATTTGGAATATTCATGATAGCATCAATAATAATGAACTTTAAAATAACAATTTTTGCTGCGAAATTCCCTAAATTTGAGATTAAAACAATAATTACAACACTATTTTCGTCGGTGTTATTCGGCGGCCTGTTTTGTTTGTTTGATCATTTGGCAGCACCTGTGACGATGCCGACAAATATATTATCGCGTTTTGAGAAAAAAAATTTTAGGTATTTATTTATTTTTGCCTTTTTTTTCACTTTAATTGTATCAATTATCGATACCCAACAATACCTTAACGGATCGGACAGTGTTTTTTTAACACCCTGTATGTTTATTTATAATTGAAAACTTATATTCTTCAAATCTGTCTCCAAGCGAATGGATAACGACAAACTTAATTTTAGATGGCCTGACCCACAAAAGAACGGGTCACATATTTGTGGAATAGAAAGAGGACACATACATAACCATTTGTTTCCGAGTGACCCCAGTAAATATTAAACATCCAATGATAACACATTAATTCTTCAAACCGAAAAAAGTTAGAAAAGCGGTAGTTAGTAAAAGCATGTACTGTTTTTTTGTTATCTAGTAGGACAACTATTTGACAAAGCAATAAAATATTTAAGTATCCTTATTGCGTCAGGTCGCAAAGCTTGGAAAATCTTTTACTCATAACGCGAAAACAAAGAAAAAAAGTATTTAATTGTAGATACCACAAGAATAGTAGTGACAAAATATGTTTTTATAAACATAAAATAAACTAAATACTCAATAAGTTTTATTTATGCATCGCTTTTACTTTAGAACATACCTAACCTATGTAACACATAAGGAGGTATGTATCACATAAGCCAGTATGTATTTCATAGGAGGTATGTATAATATAGGGGTTATGTATCACATAAATAAATAAATAAATAAATAAAGCAGTGTGTATTACATACAGGGCATTTATCACATAAGGAGGTATTTATAACATAGGGGACATGTATCACATTAGGCAGTATGTCTTGATATTGTGTTGGATACTGTCATTCACAATAATTAAGTAATTCATTTAGATGAACAAGATGTAGTGAGCAGCTGCTCCAGCGAGTCGGATTCTGATCAAACAGTCGAGCAATATTGGTTCCTAATACACAGGCCTAGGCCTAGTTTAGAAGAGTTTTCTTCTTATATTTTTTGACTTTACCATATTTCATTTTTGTTCAAATAATAACATACAAAATACATTTTTAAATATTGACTAACACAAAAACACACGAATTTTATTAAAGCTATTGTTTATTAATATTGCTTTGTAAGATAACTTTATGTTACAATTTTTTTAATATCATTATTACACCTACGCATTTTTTATTACTTACTAACATTTTTAGCAATTAAAAGTCAGACTACATAGCATAAAGAACTCGTTATTTAGCATATGCTATTTTAATTATGAGTCGTTTAATTAACGTTATTTAGTTCCCTTTACTAGTCAAGACTAGCTGACATGTGTCAGAAACGCATTGTTTCAGCGGCCAAGGTATAACACCATTTATTACTCAAGACAGGTTGGACCTATTTTCATAATCTTTGATTTGTTGGGAACTACGTGACTGAAACCGCTGGGTGCAAATAGCTTTCCATAATAATGCACAACGATTCACAACATTTAGATAGTATGCTTATATGGCGTTTGGGAGTACTAATTAAACAATATTAGCTAAGTCAATATGTCACCCTCTTCGGAATCAAATCGCTGGATCATTCCTGAAATTAAATTAATAATTCCTAGTCGCAATTTGAATCAAGGGTCCCCCAATCTTCTGGTATTATTTTAACAACTGAAACGGCAATTATAACAACAAAACTATTTCTCTAAAACAGAAAATGTTAGCTTAGACAAAGCGTCGGTACTTCTTCTGAGTGTTCTTACACTGAATCAAACAGGATGTCAATATGCACAAAAAAAATATATTATCAAGGTTCATTAAACACAACAACAGATTAATAAGTTTTTATTCAACTATTTACATTTATCGACGTGTCTTATCCGTCACATTTTTGCAACATTACATGACATTTGAAGAACGTCGTAGATATTAGATTAATATTTTGTGACATGACAGTAAAAACTATTCCCGTCTTATTCCAAAACGCGGACTATATAAAGTTCTAGTACTAAACTAGGTATCAACGATGGTACCAAGTAAAACGTTATTACAAAACGAAGTTTATCACTTGTTGTGGTACTAACTATGGTTCTAAAGATAAACCAACGAGACCCCTAGTTTAACTATGGGACTAGCTGTGGTAACTATGGCAACGACTTCATTTGACGTTTGAGTTGCTGTATTATGTCAATTTGTAAAGTGCCTCTGGTTACAGGCACTTCCGTCAACCACTCTTGGTACGATTTTGGATGACAATACTTTCCGGCTCGCCATCAGTTTACGTTTAGGTATACCTTGTGTCGCATGTCATCGGTGTCAATGCGGTGAAACAGTCGATTGCCTCGGTCACCATGGCCTGTCCTGCAGCAGGAGCGCAGGACGTATATCCCGTCACGCAAATATTAATGACATTATTCGACGTGCTCTTGTCATTGCCGGTGTACCAGCTGTTTTGGAACCCAATGGTTTGGTGCGCAGCGATGGTAAGAGACCTGACGGTATGTCATTGTTGCCTTGGAAATTGGGTCGGCCTTTGGTGTGGGACGCAACGTGCGTCGACACCCTTGCGCCATCCCACGTTCTAAGTTCGGCGGCCTCTCCTGGAGCTGCTGCTGGAGCAGCGGAGACCCTTAAACGGCGAAAGTATAATAACCTAATGGGTAATTATATTTTCGAGCCGTTTGGGGTTGAAACGCTCGGGTCATGGGGTCCGAGTGCACGAAATCTTTTTAAAGAACTGTCAAAACGTTTGGTAGACTCTACTCGTGATCAGAGAGCTGGTTTGTTCCTTGCACAGAGAATCGGCATAGCCATTCAACGTGGCAATGCTGCCAGCCTTCTGGGCACGTTTCCCGCCATTAACAGGGATGACGATGAGTATTTTGACGCGTGTTAGTTTTATTTATCTATATAAGATTTAATTTTAGTCTTTGTTTGTTCTTGTATTAGATTTAATTTGTAAAATACATTATTTATTTTATTTTCTTATGATTTCTCCAAATTATATTTTAAATCAATAAACATGATGGATTTGGAACACACAATGGAGACGGCGATCTGTAAGACGTTGGCAGTGTGTAACTCGTTTTGAATTGAGTGATGACGATTTTAGATGCAAGTATAGTATAAGTGCTATTTTAAGTGAGGATTTAGCCCGCGTCCCTCGAGGTTGCCCTTTGCGTTCTAAATTTCAAGTGCTTGCGCTTGCTTTGCGTATTACGTAACTGGGCTCGCCATGAACGCTATACAAGAAGCATAAAAATGCAGTGATCTGAAATACGAGAAGATCTGGTTCCTGACGAAAGAGAATAAGAATAAATTAATAAACAGTTATCTGGAAACAATCATATTTTCATACTTAAAGACATTCCTAAACGTGGAGATATAGTTTTAAACAGTTTTTATATTATTGAAATAAAGAGTAATGTATGAGGAGACATTGGATGACTGTTATACGTTTAACTAATTTTTATATGTGTTTCATAAATTAAAAGCCCGCTTATATTTTAATCTTCTGTACTGGTGTTTTTCTTACTTTCAAATAAAGCTATTTCTAACTAAGATTCTAAAGGGAGAGTGCAAAAAAAATTTTGGTTTAGGCTGGCTCTACACAGGGCGCGTTCTTCAAGCGCGCGGACAACGCGAGCACTGCGCTTACTTTGTAATAGACCAGCGCGGCGCAACCGCTGCTTTCTATTAGCTTAGCGCTCGGAGGGTGCACAGCGTGAATGCCGCGTACCCTCTGAGCTCGCGTCGCGTTCTATTAGGGTGCATCCGCGTTCAGTTACTGTAATTGCTAAGTGCGCTTCCATAGCGCAACTCATGCAACACACACACATGCACAGTGCGCGCGAGTGGCTCTTGCGTCTATAGCTCCGTTCGCGAACTCGCGAACAATTTACAAGGTACACATTCGATGCGCGTTCGCCAGATCTGGACGCCTCCAGCTCGACGATTCAGCAAGCTAGTCTCCCGTAGAATGTGACTCGAGCTCAGCGGGCGCGCTGCCGCGCATGCTTGGTCGCATCGTTCGCGCGCCCGCCTAGTGTGTAGGAGGACTAATATCAAATGACGCTAGTGACGCATGCTCGGACCATGAAATGGATTTTATTACACGCAAGTTTTAGAGAAAACTATCAAGATGAATATTAAAAAAGAAAAGAATTAGTATAAGTTTTGCTGGTTTAATCTTTTGTAAATAAGATAAAATCAATAATACGCAATCTAGTGTTAAATTATTTTTTAAAGCATTTCAAATGTGACTATAATATTCATGTTTTGAGAAACGGAACGTTGCTAGAAATGAAAATAGCATTAAACCTCATTATTCTAGGCATTGAACGAATGAATATGAATGAATCAATGAGTTTTTTCGTTTCGAATCTGTGGTCATTATTTATTTCGATAACAAGTTCGGTACTTGCTGATTCTTGCTTGTTCGTCGTTTTGTAATAAGATATCATTTTAGTACTGGAACTTTCGGTAGTACCGTAACAAACCTAGACATGTAAGTCTTGGCTTAGTTCTAGTACTTAAGAGTTTTTTGTAATAAGACGGTTCAAGTTTTAAATATGATTTCATGTTACAAATTGAATTAAGTATATTAACTTTCCACAAATACTTATACTTACTTATAAAATAGATTATATTGCTAAGTATTAATACTTTTTCGTGTGCCAATATGAATCATCCGTTACGACGACGCTACAAAGTTAAGTCGTCACTTTCACTGACAGCTATCATTCTAATTAAGCTATCTACGTTAAAACGATAGTGGTTGAGGTGTTTACGTTTCATTTATTCGTTGTTGATACAGTTACTGGAACGCAAAGGGGTGTTCGCATTGTCATGGTATCTAAGGGTGCGTCCACATCTGACGAACGAGCATTGAACGAGCATTACACGAACAGCTCACGCACGTTTGGCGGACGGCGTTATTAACGGCGACTAGGCTCACGAGCTGCTCGTGTAATGCTCGTTCGTCAGATCTGCCTGTCTATTCTGTTAATAATTTCGGTGACAGGTGAGAGTGAAGTGATAATAAAGCTCACTTCAAAAGTGAACCCAATTGACCTTGATTTAGAATTCAAATTCGAGAAATAATTTCGGTGACAGGTGAGAGTGAAGTGATAATAAAGCTCACTTCAAAAGTGAACCCAATTGGCCTTGATTTAGAATTCAAATTCGAGAATACGTATTTGACATCTCACTGCGGATTCCGCTGTCGAGACATGAAAATAATGTTACAGAATAGCAAGGCTGGACGCCCTTACATCGAAGTAGGTACTAGGTTTAATTTTAGCATTAATTTCGTACTGCTTCTTTTCAAATCACTACGGATTTTTTAAGAGGTCTGTTTCTATAAATTTTAACAGAATTTAAAAACGACAAGCTTCTCTATCATCGGAAACTTTTTTTTCTATGTAGGTATGTTCCCCTATTACTCGAAGACGCCTGAAATTTGGACCGCTTTGGAATGAAAAACAACTTTGAATGAGACCAACAGGAAAGTATTTCCTATACTTTCCAGTTAGTCCCATGGTCATTAGGTCAGGATTTGATGATAAAACCCAGGGAACTTGAAGGCAACGGAATTTTTTTATGGGTTTTGTACCTTCGTAAGTATCTCAAGTTTTCATTCATTATTTTTACCCGACTGCCAAGAAGGGTTATGTTATTAATTTAAAAGAATTAAATACTTACTTTTTAATAAGAATTATTACTTATTTTGTAATAAGTTTTTAACAAGTATCTATGTGTTTTATTGCGTATTAAATCAATTTATTAATGTCCGACGTCGGTTCGTCTGTATTTCGAGAATGTGATATGACCAAAATTTTCATTAAATAGTCGACCAGACTAGACCAACCATAATGCATTTAAATCGACACAATTATTATCTATAATAATACATATGTATAGAGGTATAAAAATGAATTGCTGTTCGTTAGTCTCGCTAAAACTCAAGAACGGCTGGACCGATTTGGCTAATTTTGGTATTGAATTATTTGTGGAAGCCCAGGGAAGGTTTAAAAGGTGAATAAATATGAAAATTTTCGGAACTAAAAAAAAAAAAACATTTTTTTTAAGTTATTTATACAAAAGTTTAGGCTTTTATTTATCGATTGAGGCAGAACGAAGTCTGCCGGGTCAGCTAGTGTTTATATAATATAATCCCAAATTCGATCTTATTTGTATCCATAACAGGTAACTAGAGCCATCTGTGTATGCCTTAGAAAAACTACAAGTAATAGTGTACGGTGGCGCCCTCTATTCAACTCTTCAAGCACTAAGCGCATAGTCATGCTACAATCTCCACAATGTCGTGCTAGTTCCGAGATTTTTCGTAGATGGCGCTGATGAAGTATTTAAAACTGAATACTTTTATTATTATCATTATGGTATCTTACCATAATAAAACAAATTCATACACGTTTTACCTTATTATTATAAAATAAATATGTGAAAACCAAATGCTACATGCTAAATGATTATAATTGTTCTTTACGAATCGATATTCGATGACTTTTTTAAGCTCGTAAATGGCTAGCCTTTACAAAAAAGTAAAAGTTTTATAAGGCTTAGTAGTAGGTGTTTGAATTCTGCCAATTATGATAATAAGTGTTTAAAAATCGCCATAATCACAAATATTAATATTGATTGTCCGGTCAGCAAACAAGAGAACCAACATAATTATTATTACTCAAAGTATGCAAACCAAACAACGCTGTAACAGCTGACTTTGAATTTTATGTCAATTGACCACTTAGGTACATAAAAATATTAAATTAATTATTTAAGCTTTTTATGAACCTACCTAGACTCATTTCTAGCTGTCTTAAATAATTTCCAGTTAATAACAACATAGGTCTAAGTTGGAAGGTACTCAAGAGTTTGTCTAGGGGCCTCATTCCGCTATTTTAAATGCATGTCAGTGAGCGGACAGAGTACTTGTCAAATGTGCCTAATTTTCGTATTCAGATAAACCTACAAAAAAATCTCATTGAACTCTCGAAGAGAATGATCGTAATGACCAATTAATGATCGTAATAACAGTTAGCAGAATGCCAGTTATCGTAAAAAAAATCCAAATAAAGCAGATCATTCAGTCAATTCAAGCAACTCTGAATCGAGGCCCAGTACGCGATACGGCCTTATTCTTAATTATTATTATTGTTAATTTAGTTTATAATCAAGATTTTTCTTTTAGCGAAAGAAACATCTTTATTACAACAAAACAGTCCAATAATTACCTAAAGGTACCTATCAACTAAACCATTCGACAGAATTTAAAATAAAATACTTAAGCAAATGTACAACACCTCGCAGATTTAATGTATTGATAAATAAATACATAGATATCAGAAATAAGCATACAATTCGCAAAACGAAATAAATTCCCCTATTTATGTCCTTTCATGTAACTTCATTTGGGTTCTTAGAAACTCCCTAGCAAGTGCAACAATGCTTGAATATGGTACTGTAATACTTTATTTATTTATTTATTTCCAAAAGGTACACCAACAGCATATACATCTCACATTGCATATATAAATTCAAAAGAAGGGGGTTCTAATGTACATGCCAATTATAGGCATACACAACATTTTAAAATAACATAGCTAACATCTTAAAACGAAGTAATTTAATATGAATACACAAAAAACAAAAGGAATATGAAGATACATAGGAATATCTATGTATATCTAATACATAGAATTAAATAAAATAAAAATATGAATTACGAATATTACGTTATACAAAACTAAACAAAAAAACAAAAAAAAAAAAAATACAATGTTACACAAACAATTTTAATGAAAAAAACTTTAATGATAGGTACCTACTATTTGCTTCTATTAAATCTGCGAAGTACTGATTGAGAAAAAAGGGTCAGAGGTTCGTACTTCACTAACCCTTTGTCTTACTTACAACTCTTATCTCAAAGCAGTAAGACAGTTTTTCGGACACCGCTACACGATTGACCGTACAATATGATAATAATAATTACACACGAGACGTAAGTGTTAAAAAATTATCTAATTAAAAATAATATTACTGCTGTATCGATGTTGATGAAGTTTATATGGAACTAACTCTGAGGATCTTATACCCTATCGATAACAAGAAGATTTTATGAAATCGGTATTCAATTTCTGAGATAACCTCCTTCTTTTAAAGTCGGTCAAAAACATAGATAATGAAATACACTTTTTATGTACAAAGTATTATCAAAAACTCTTTAAACCTTTGTCAATATTTTCGTGCCTTCGGGCTAATCGAAGGGTACAAAACTGTAATACCAAGTGGAAGATGTTTAATTTGTCCAAATCTACAAACAACATCTATACCATTTATAGTACACTGGCTGCGAGTTCGGGCTGCGGAGGGAACAACGAAGTCTATTGAGCAGGCATTAGACGAACAACTTTTTACTTTTTCTATGAGAACTTTTCTGGTCATTAATTTTGTAATTGAATTAAAAAGTATGTTTATTATAAAGTTGGAACTGACTTTTAGCGTGTGTTATAAAACCATTTTTGCTCAATCAACGAGAATAAAGTTCACTTTCCAATGAAAATTCGAGCTTTTTAATTATAATAATCCTAATCACATTGAAAACTATATAAAAATACAGTTTGTTGTAAAATAAATTAATCCAACCGAAGCCTCTCCACGCATCTTTCTCGCTGAATACTAAAATATAAATGATAGAAGATGCGCCAAACATCTATATTGAAAAATTCTTCGTTGTCCGATCATTGGAAAAGTTCGATATAAGACCCCGTCCCCGTTTAAAACAAGACTTTGCTTTCCTTGTACAATTCCACTTTTCGAATACTTAATATAGACATAGGTACCCCTTTTCATCTTTTCTCAGAAGTTTTGGGCTCTTTTAAGATCCGTCCAGTGGAAATTATTCTCTGTTAAGAGTTCAGACGGTATGGAAAGAATCAGTATTGCGTGACGCCAGTAACAGGTAAATTGAACGATTACAATAGAACGGGTTCATCTTAATAAATAAATACGAAAGAAAAACGGTTTGGAATCAAAATTAAGCAAAGTTTTGTTAGATAAAATGTTTGCCACACTTTGTAGCTGATTTTTTAAATTTTATACTTTTTCATTTAGTTATTAAATTTTATGGGCAATTTTAAATCTTAAACGTATTTATCGCATGACGTAAAAGACAATAATGTATGGGCGTAACGTACGGTCCGCTGTCGCATTTGTCGTAGCGTCACAAATTGCGAACAATATTTCAAGGCTTAGTTGTTAGTGAAACTTAATCGCCTCTCGCAGGACACTCTCAAATTAAGTTTAATCGCACCAAGTGAGGGGGTCAGTTAAAAAAGAGGCCCCCTAATCAGGTCCGCGCGAGCACGCGTTAGGTACGCACTTACATAATGAAAGGGGGAAGCGAGGGGTTAGAGGGAGCCGCTGGGGGCCGTCATCTGCGTACACCCTGTCCGGCCGCCCACGATCGATACCTATACGTGTGGACTTTATGTAAAAAGCCTCCTGCACACCCGGAGGACGCCGACCATAAGTGTCGAGGAACGAGTCGCCCCCAGGGAGAAGGCACGAAATATCTTCAATTTTCGAGAGAAAATTTTCCAATGCGGGGGCGAGAGCCTGCGGCGGAAGGGCTGCGCGGCTCGCTCCGGACGCCTGTGTCCGAAAAATGCTCGAACCTTAATTGAATTTACAGATTTGCCTTTCGGAACGCACGCCCGACGCCCGTACCTACGCTGTTTATTGCGGCCGCTCGTTATGACTCTTTACGAGCAGCGCCGATGTGCCCGATAACTTTTTATTTATTTTGAAACTTTTTTATTTATTTGCTTTTAAGCTTAAGCTTACCTTTTTATACATTTACTTACAACTAAACTAAAACATTATCGAAGATCTGTCTTCTGTTACTTGAACTTTTTCAACTGTATGCATGAGCTCACCGGTTACGATAATAACCCTTTGACCTTAAGTAACTACGTTGTCGCTTCTTGATCCTTCAGGGAATCATTTGGTATGGTCGGTTCATAACAAGTCGACTTTACTTCAAATTAAAATAATTTATAACAACTATTTCACTTTTATCTCAAAACTGAGTCGTCTTTGAGATCAAGACAGTAATGACTGCGTAATTTATTAACTTGATAATTTAAATGGCAATTAGGGATACCTCTTACAGGCAAAGGTAGGAGGAAATGCGTTATATCTATAATTATGGAAAACCTTTTAATGTTAAAGTTCACATATAGGTATTATATTAAAAAAAAAAAAAATACGTTTGTTACATGTTCACTTTTGTATTTTTGATCTCATCGATGGACGAAATTTCATACGAAAACACGATCCAAAACTGTGTTTTGATAAGTTTTCTTTGTTATGCCTCTTCATAAAAGGTAGCGGACAGAAAAAGACCGATATCCGTGTTGGTTCACTTATAAGAAGCCCTTAGGCGTCCTCACACGATGACGTAAAAAAGAACATAATCATGTCAAAGTTACACAAATATTTTACGAATTGGTTCATTTTGGCTGTACCTATAATTATTATGGATGGAAAAACTACTATGATTGAACATTCATTCACCTTCTATAAAGTGATGAAACAAGTAGTCAAAAGTCCAGGAAAACTACTATATACTTTTTTATTAAAATGATGAACAAAAATATTAAAAAATAAAAATCAATACAGCTACACAAAAATGTGTGCCAAACGTCTAAAAAGAAAACGAAAAGTTCAAGATATAATGGTCGGTACTCTTCACGAGCAGAATCCAGTTTACTTTGACCTATTTGGACACGAATCATAGAATTCCCTAAAGTTTGTTCTAACATCGACACTTCTTGAAATTCGAATCGACAATGAAGAATTATTTTAAAACATAATAAGGGTTAACTAATATATTGTCCTTCAAATCGATAATTTAAAAATTAGGCACGTGAGTTATATTAAGTTGGAACTTACATATTTTAATATACATTTAAAATCTGATCACAGTTTTTGGTGGCAGTTCTAGGGTACTGCTATTATTAGCTTATGCTGGCCAGTGATTTTTCTTCTGCTCTTTTCTTTCCATTTTACTGGGCTCCGTGCCAATTCTTTTTAATTGGCGAGGAAGCTAAGACGCCCCGGTTTCTGAAACTTTGATCAACATGCAAATTAGTTAATCTCATGTCAAATCTCATAATAAGCACTGTGATCGGTTGTTAGTCTTGAGATTAGCAGTTCATTTGACAACAGATTAAGTAAATCAGCCTTTAAGAAACCGGGCGTAAATACCATAGTTTTTAAAAATACAATAATTTAGTAAAATTATTCAACAATTCGATAGATGTCACAAAATGTATACTACTTTTGATGGGTCCTTCTTTGTGAAGTCAGAACTTTATGTGACGCAATTATTGGCACGATTATAGACGGATAACACTTCTTCTGATTACGTCTATATTTAGTTAAACGCCAAAGAACTGGGTTAATATGACAAACTATTGAAGTTTATAAACAAGACTTCTTTTTTTTGGGTAGAGATCTTTGCAGTAAGCCTGAACGCAGGCTTTGACAGCTTCACCGGACTTTAAACAAGACTTCTAATTATACTAAATCATAATAATAAAAGTAAAGATTTACAAGAACGCTGAAGCGATGCATCTTAAAATTTTGCATGAAAATAAATAAATAAATGCGGACAACATCACATACATTGCTCAGAACCCAAAGTAAGTAGCTGAAGCACTTGTGTTATGGAATTCAGAAACAACGAAGGTACCACAAACACCCAGACCCGAGGCAATGTAGAAAAGTTGGTTTCTACATTGACCCGTCCGGGGATCGAACCCGGGACCTCAGAGCTAGCGACACCTTGAAACCGGTGCGTACGCCACTCGACCACGGAGGTCGTCAAAGAAAATAATGGACCATAGAACTTTGGATGATTTTTGGTGTCGAATAATTTATGCGAAAAAATTGGATGGGAATTACTAAAATTTACTTATAGCTTTAATTGTTAATTGTCTCAAACAAGATATGCTTTTCACCCCTTTTGGATAGAAAGTAACGTCAGTTTATGAAGCTTAGAATATGAAAGACTTACTTCTCTACCTGTATTTTTATAGTAATGTGCTTCAAAAGTAAGCTTAGGTGCGTAATGCAATCATTTTCGGTATCATTGTACACATTGTGCGTAGAACACAACAAAAACTGTGAGAATAAATAGATACGAAAATGTAATAAGCTTAGTTGGTAAGAATGCATATTTTCGAACAAATGTAAACAAAATATTACTTAATAAATGATTTATTTTAATGGTCAATCAGTGTTTTTGTCAATCCAAACTCTTTCTATCTGACTTCAAAAGAAGAGGTTTTTTTGAAGTTTGTTAAAGTCAATTTGTAGATCAATTTCAAATAAAATTTTCTCATTGATAGGCTATAACTCAAATGTAACTTTATATAATTCATGGAAGTCGGTTCCTTTTCACATTAATGTGTATTTATGTGCAATTCATCAATATTTTTGCAAGAAACTGAACATACCAAAAAAAAAATATTTAAGTACTATCTCCCATTACACCTCATAAATATTTCTTATCTACTTAACAATTGAAATAATCAACAAAGACTACTTATTGATCAAACAATGAAGGGGTTGAGATGACCGTATTAAAATTTATAAAAAAACCGAAGGAACATTCAACCCTAGGGGATGTGTCGGGGCCGAGAATACCCCTTTATAGGGTCCAACGTGATCCAAACATTCTCTACTTTCGGAACTGATTTGGTTCTTCTATACCAGTATTTTTGTTGGCGAGCTTAATTTGCATAACAACGATTCATTTATTAAGTTGAATGTGGTTTTTGTCAGTTTCGAACAATTTTTTGCTACTTTCTAATCTATTTTTAGTGTATGAAACTATTCATGGAAATGTTATTAATTTCCAGTCGGTACGAATGTTCTGCGTTCTTTAGTTAATAATAGTATTTTTTAATAAAATATATTTTTAACACCTTATTAAGTTCGATTAGTCTTTTTCTACACCAAAACACACAGACTTTGCCTTTTTTGTATCATTATTCGTGTAGAAAACTAACAGTGGATATATTTAGTAATTTCATAGACATCAGATTTCATTGTCCCGGTGCGAGAGTAGTGATCCTAGGGGATTTTTGAGACCCCCATTAGCCCCAAAATAATGAAGACTTTGTGGGGTGAACGGACTGATTAACGAACTATTGTTTTAATGCCTATGAATAATGAATAATGTTTTTCTCTTGGTAGAAAATAAAATGAACATGTGACTTGATAAAGGTTTTATTTCCCATGAATAAATTCGTCCGAATTTGCTATTTTCGTCCAAAAAGTTAATATGTATAAAAAAGCTCATAATTAATATAAGCGCTGTAACAATACTAATGTATTTTGAAAAATCATTATGAATATCTATTTTCAACAAAAGTACAGAGGGCGTATTTACAAGTCAAGAAGTTTTTCTTCATAATAATGGTTTAGAGTAAAAGCTAAATGTGTATTCCTTTAGAAATAAATGCCAAAAAGCAACTTTGTTAATAGTATAATTAGTTTTTTATACATCAACATCGATCCGTTCGTTGACCTTGCTCATATGGCGTCCCTTTTATCCCGACAACGAATTAAAACTCTAAATACGAGCGTCAACCAAAAATCAAGAGCTGTGCAAGTAAAAATGAGGCATCCTAAATGACAGGCCGTCCGTTGTGATTACCAAACTGATACGTAAAAATAAAAATAGGTACTTTACCTTAGTTAAAAATGTAAGAAAATTTGTTTATTTGTTTTTGTGGAATATTGCCTATAACTTCTAAAATGCTGATCCTGATAGCTAAGAAGATCCTGATCAGTTCAGCTTAAAAAAATACGCATCGTAATCGGTCCATCCGTTTAGTAGCTACGATGCCACAAACAGACACACAGACAGACCAATACGTCAAACTTACAACAGCCCTCTTTTCTCATCAGGCTTTCAAATAAAGCATCGTAAATGACAGACCGTCCATGATTACCCAACTGATTCGTAAAAAGAAAAACACTTTTCCTTCGTTAAAATTCGAGCATGATTTAAGCAAACCGTTGCGGAGAATGGTTTCTATTGGAAGCAACACACGGAGCACACGGAATATATTCAGAGTCGCGTTGGGATCCTATTTAGACTGGCGGTACCTACCGATAGGGCGGGCAGCTATAGTCCGCGCACATGTAAAATAGCTACGACCGGCGAGAAAGATACTCTACTTAATTATTTTGTATTATTTTGGGTGAAAATTTTATTTCGTTAAATATAAACGTGTACACAATAAAAAGCATTTTTATTGGTATTATTATTTATAGGTTCCACTGTGGGCTAGTTCGATTTAAGATAGTGCGTGTCACTGATTGTACTGTAATTATGTATGTTTGAAAAAGTAAATTCTTTAAAATTGCTACAAAAATAAAAAAACGGAGGTTTTTTTCTATATTTTTTAACATGAACTGTAAAGAAATCTACTAATTAATGTGCAAACAACCTATTAGAATACGTGGAATGTACAAAGTTGAAAAGAATCCGTAAATCTAAAAGTTCACCTTGTGACTTTGATTGTCTAATTTAGAGCTCGGGCTTAAATAAGACAAGACCATGTAAGCTTAGTTTTGTACAATAATTACATACAAAACTAAGCCAACACGGTCACTAACACGATATGAGGCAAAAGGAAGAGCAGCTCAGTGGTCCGACGGGCTACGGGTTCGATACCTGCTAGTCTACGCGTGGTCTTTGCATGTAAATTAAATGACTATTGAATATTTAAGATCATTATGCGAATCCACAAAAACAAGAACAACCTTCGAACTGAAAGTGACTGAATGATGCAGTTGGCCCATTGGTCTTATTGACATAAATACTAGAGATAAGACACAGGTAGGTACACAAACAAAACTTAAAATCCAAGTAGAGCATCCCACCCAGCGTTCGATTAGAAACTTGGTACTGGGGGCTACTTCTCTGTTATATCTGCTCGTCCAAGATACATGCCTCGCATAGGCGCACTCGTGTTACCGTCCGCGTCCTGGCCAGCGGGGGCCGCGGGGCGCGGGGGGGACCAAGCCTCCCCCGCGCCCCGCCGAACCCCGCATCGCTCGCCGCACCCCCACGGCCCTTTCGGCCACCCTGCGTCATCTAGTACGGCGACTAGGCCGCTAGGGTTAATTCGAACTATTCAAGACTATTTGAATATTTAAAATTTTTATTTTAAACTTTTTGTTGTTTCGTTTGTCTTGGAGTTAGCTTTGTTGTGTTAGCGCTAAAAACAATTGAGAGTGATTGTATTTTTAACCTTTCTTAAGACTCGGAATTTTCTTGTTTTTTGTTTCTTTTAGAAAGTTTTGATCTACAGTTAAAGAATCTTACCGTTTACGGTATAAGACTAGAAGTGCTTTATTCAATTTCGTACTAACCATCAGTTCTTAGAATTTCAGTTTTATTGCAAAATGTTCGTTGATTGCTAATTCAGAATTTACTCTATAACTCTCTAACGAATTGATTAAAGGTCGAGTTTAGCTATACACAATGAATATAAAATGTTTAAACCGAACTGTGTGAAGATATTATGTCTTATAAATTTCACACATACTCTTAAAATATTTACGATGAACAGCTTTTCCAAGCAGTAACACATACCGTACAACAAAATCTATCAAGTAGCTAAAACTCCTACGTCAGTAAAACTATATAAAATACAAACTGAAATTAAACTTTTAAGAAATTTAGATTTAAACAAGAGTTTAGTGGCAGCCCTGTGTGTCCGGCGCGCAGCCCTGATTCTGTAGAACAGAGAGCGGCGTGCGTGCCCGGCTCGTTGTAAACAGCCAACCCTCGTACGTATGTAGGGCGGATGGACGGCCCCAACCCCCCAGAGAAAGGGGTGCCCCCGCTTCTTCCTTGTTCCTCCTTGTGCAAATTCCCTTGACGATGGAAATGTGCTCAGCCACATTTTATACAATTTCTAGTCCACGCGTCGAACGATGTCCACACGTGTTGGTGTTTTCTCATTAGTGCCAACCCTAGACACCCCTAGACTAGGCTATGAAACATGAATGTCAGTGGAACAATAATTGACACAGATTTAGTTGTAAATGGGTCTTTTTACTACAGAGGCTACGCTTATAAACGGTTGTCGTTAGACTAAACAGGAGATCGTAAAACATGACATTTAATACACCGTATTAAAGTATTAATTACGGCTTTAAGAAGTTTAGTGTATACCAAAGAAAAAACAAAAGATGATTGGCTTTTGGACTCAAATAATACCTTCGAACATCTAAATGTATAAACATAACAAATAAACTTATAAATAAATCGAACCACCTAAAAGTTTTGTCTAATTTACATCTCTCATCAATCTTATTGTACACTGTTCAAAAACAAAAATAAGTAGGTATATATTTTGCTTGATACTGATTACTTGATATATAATTAGTACAAGCAATAATGCTTTATACGACAATGCGTGTTGACCTGACAACTTAAAAGTATGTTTCTCAGGTTTAAACTAAAATCGAACCAAAGAGTATAACAAAGTAGGTACTTCGAATAAACCTGAAAAGCAACAAAATCTTTGAAACCGGTTACTTTGCTATCTGATTTTCACAAAGGCATGTAAAGTTTCTACCACAATTATAAAACGACCATAATTGAGGGCACATTATACATTGATGCTTACTGAGCACTTTAAAATCCTTAGCGTAATCAAAAGGGGCGACGGATTTGAAGTGCGGAAAAAATGGGTCACTGTGTTACTCGTCCTGTACTTAAGCTACCACCGTCAGCTGATCATTGCAACAGCCATCGTTGATGTTTGAACATTTAATATCGAATCTAATATTAGGAAAGGATATCATTAAAATAAAATTTTATTATATTTGAAACTATTTTAATGGTGACTGAAATTGTAATCAAATCTTGCAATGTTACGAAAGTTCATAATATCTTTTTGCAAATTGTGCATTATAAATATTTTCTTAAGGACTTTTTTTAATGGTTAGCGCAATTTAATTCATCCTTTTATGATCCTACGAATCACTACCGCATTGAGCTCAAAAGATACTTCACCGTGCCTTTTTTATTCAGCAAACGCCTCGCCTCGCGCACTACTATTACTAGGGGTCGAAAGGCCTAAAGATTCCAGCTCTCTTGGTATCCAAGGGTGCATCTGTAAGCAATGCATAAATAACAATATATTAGCAAAGCCATTAACAATACTAATATCCTAACACTTGTTATCAAATAATATTAAAATGGGAAAGTTTGTAAGAACGGATGTTCACACTCTCACACTCAACGAATTTGGATGAAATTTCTATTACAGATAGTAGCCTAGATTATAATAAAGACTTAAAAGAACTTATAAGTTATCATACTTCAGAACATAAAGAAAGCTACTACAAGTTGTGAAATTATCATGTTAACTTTTTAGTTTTTTTTTTAAACTACAGAGAGTAATTGACGCTTATAAGAGGTAGCTCACATTGAAATTTTAATCTGTATCCATTATAATTATTTATGACTTGCTAAGTAGTATATGTATCGTTTAAGTACCTCGTAGTAGTAGATAAGTTCTATCTAGCGTTTAAAGTGGTACCAGTAATACATTACTTTTCAAATCTGTCATACGAATTATCCGCAACTTAACAAAACGTACCAGATACAGACAGTCAGAGTTACTTCGCATTTGTAATTTCAGTCTGAATAATGACAAACATAACCAACCACTTAAAAAGAAAACTTCGACAGCAAACAAATCATATCAACACAACCCTATTTATCCAAAAAAAAAAAAAGTAGCTAAATATTATGTCCGCCATTCACAGATTCACACATAAAACGATTAATACTCGCGTCTCAAGACTGAGGTCGCTATGAATGGGGGTTATTAAGACTGTTGTTTGGAACGAATCACTACGGCCGTTGACTTCTTCGTTCATTCATTTCGCGCGAAATCTCCCGCGACTCTAGTAAGTAGGTAAGTATTTATTTACTTTGCCCCCGATTTCGGATTATTGCGCCCTTTGTGAGCTATTTGTGTTACCTTTGTATTTTTTTTAGATTGGTAGATGTTATTGTATAAAGTGTTTTTTGATATGTGCTTTTACTTGCACGAAAATCGATCGTAAAGGGAAAGAATGATAGTCGGAGTAACGTCAAGTCAAATTAAGTACTGTGAGATAAAAATAAGAAGTTGTCAGTGACAGTATGTCACATTTATTTACATAAATTATGTTTATATTCTATATCCTAATTGTATATTAGGTTTTCAATTATATTTTGATTAAAATTATTATTTGTTACATAAGATGTTACAAAATGGGGGAAAGTTATTTCTAGCAAAACAAGACGTTGTAATATGTGAGACACAGCACTAGTAATATACATTTCACAAATCTTTTGCTTCATTTACTTTTATCACACACTTCATACACTTTCCACGATACCAAATTATTAACGCATTATTTCTTCAGCCCCTCTTCCTAGTCATTTTTAAACCATTCGGATCTTGTTACTTTGCTCTACATTACCTACGACTAAATACAAACAAACATAAAAACAAAACACAAACATCCGAATTGAGAACCTCCTCCTTTTTTTAAAGTCGGTTAAAAATAAGAAAAAGTTGTACGTTTACTTCGTCTGTTTATCATTTAAAAAACAACTAAATTATTGGATAGAGCTTCAAGAAAGACGTTGTCCATGCTTAGCCGTTACACGTAATTTTCACTTACTGTATCATGATTATTATTTTTGCTTCCGGGACAAAAATAAACTTGTCCAATATTATATCAGTTATTAGGCCAAATTAAAAAAAAATGTAAACACTGAAATTTCCATGAAAAATAAATTAATAATAATACTACAGCTGCAAAAGTTTCCACCAGAATAACAATTGTTTGGAGGAAACGCAAACTTCTTGTGTGACAGGTCCCCACTTCAACGTCCATTGACAGATTACTAACAACTTTGACGGGCCTCTCATGTGCGGAAAGAGCGTTGGACGTTGGAGTATTCTCAATGGGCTATTTTGGACAGAAGCCATTACACAAATAAGATCTATTGCAGCCGTAAATGGGTTGGAATGAAATTCCTTCTTTAACTAAGAATGCCACAACTATAACTATTTGGAAAATTTACTGTTTCTATATTTTCGGGTAAAAAAATCAGAATTCAACTACATAGGTAGGTAACACTTTTGTACGTGTAAATCGTTAGCGACCTTATTTTAAAAGCAGGAAGGTAGATTTTTGTACTTCATTGTACCATTACATAACTTTTTTAAATGTCAATGACCCACAATCTACTTATAAGATAAGGTAGGACATTATGTCTTTTGTAAGATATATTTTCTAGAAAAGTCGTTCTCAGAAGTTCTTAATTTGGTACTTGGTAGATATTATTTAAATAAATAAATAAATGCGGACAACATCACATACATTGTTCTGAACCCAAAGTAAGTTGCTAAAGCACGTCTTGTGTTATGGAATTCAGATACAACGAAGGTACCACAAACACCCAGACCCGAGACAATGTAGAAATGTGATTTTCTACATTGACCCGTCCGGGGATCGAACCCGGGACCTCAGAGCTAGCGACACCTTGAAACCGGTGCGTACGCCACTCGACCACGGAGGTCGTCAAAATTTAATTTATAAAACTCCAATTTGAGTAATTATTCCGCAGTACACGAACTGATCGAGCAGTTAGTCAGTGGTCAACGGTTACGTACACGACTACGCGAGCGTCGAACGCTCTCTACCCTTTCGATCGCTTGCTTTTTGTTTTGCCGAGCGCTCGAAGTAGTCGAACTGTTTTAAGCAGTCCGATGCGAGCGGCCTAACAGTTTTTATTTCAGTTTGTTAAGAATATGTGATTAAACAAATTAAACACACACTGTTATCTCATATCACATTCTTAACTTTGAAAATGTTGCAATAAAATGTTCGATTGACAACTCGTAGAAACTTAAAACACAGAAAAAAAACTTTTATTATTATTACGTTGTTTGTAGAGCATTTTTATACTGACAATAATACAGTCATACTTAATGAACAGTATTTCTCTGGAACCATAATGATAATACTTTGGTCAACGCGTAGAACATAAACTTTTAGTACTACGGCGTAGACGTTCCTAAAAAGCCTACGATGGTCCACGTGTGTTAAATTGTGTAGTTCTTTTCATAGACCGCCACCAATAGGAACTAAGCCATTTTTTCTAATACGGTATCTCGAACTAAAGCTGAATTAATTTTATTATTGTATTTGAATTAATTTTAATTCAAAAGTAACCCTGCTGGCGTAATCTGGCACTAAGTATGAAACTATTTAAGAAATAGCCTCGTCTCGTAATATTTTAGTTGAAACGACATTTTGATTACGTCACGAAATCTTGTGCGCAGTAGAATAGAATGGACCAAAGTGACGGCCGGTCCTGAATCGATTATTTCTGCGAGCCCTATGCAAACACACTTGTTATGTGTAAATGTAGAACTGGGAACATTGATCGAAGTATGTTTGGAAACTGTTTCTAAGTCATTTTAGATTCTGTGTTATTACAATTATATTAATTTTATAATTTATTATAATAATGGAGAAAGACTGTTGCTTAGATATAAAAAAAAAATAGCAGAGAACAGAACGTCTTTTATTAAACATAACTTGATTGAAATTATTGAGTTTGATATTGTTAATTATTATGGTTGTTCTAAGCAAAACTTGGGTAAGTTGAAAAAAACTTCAAGGAGAAAGTAGGTAAGGAACATAATACATGATGTTGTAGATTTAAAAAATGTTTTATCTAAAATATTGCTTGTCAATAAAGAGGTTTCTATGACCGCAAGGCCAAAGTAACTTCCAAGAAAAGAAAAAGAAACTGACTCTTTTATTTTTCGTAAGTAGGTAGGTCATAATTCAGAAAAATGTCAATTCTAAACAGCCGGATAAACATCAAAAAATTAGGTACATAAAACCAAAAAGAAGTCAAATTATAAACACCTGAATTTAAAAATTGAAAGACCAGTTAAATTGAAAGTGCTCCAAACAATAGAGAAATTTAGTTAGCTTACTAGTATACTATCAGAAGTTGCGTAGGTCGCTTGGCATACTTGTCATGAACAGAATGCTAGGCTTTTAATTAAGGCTCGAGTAATTTAGAGGGGCAGGGTACGTTCCACGCGTGGCCATGTATTAGGTACAATCTTCTGCATACTCATTTGGAAATGTTTAAACAGAGAGGCGAAAGGGGGGTGTGGGGGGAGGTGCGGCCCGCTGGGCGATGGTTAGTTCTCCGCTACAGATAAATTAATAACGCACCTACCTAGGTAGGGATAGATATAGCACGCATGTCCGTGAGTACCTCGAAAAAGGGTGTTCTCGTTTAGTTGGTCGGTTTTATTACTTCGAATGTTCAGGAAGTTAATTACTTTAATTATTGTTTATTAATTTTATTATCCTATTTAATTGTTATATTTTGTCAATCTTTAGGTGATAACGAAGTTTGTACTATACAATATTTAAACAAATAGGTACCTATCATGATTCTCAACCATTTTTTTCTTAACAGGTATAATTTCTTAATTAAAATCTTTATCCTTTGTGAGTTGTGACCCTTTCTTTACAATTAAACTAGCATTGACCGCTTTTATATAAGACTCAATTTGAAATCTCTGAAACGGATATTTTTTTTTTGTGTCAATAGTTAGGAAATGTAGTTTTTAAAGTGTTATCGTTTTGCCTAAAAATCACAATGTGAAGAAACCAAAACTTAAACTTTTATGGATCTACGCTGTTTTTTTTTAAATTTACGTCATAAAAACTCTCAGCAATTAACTTATCTGTCAATCCTTTCTGGTTTGATAGTTTTCCATTTATAACAGTTTTAATTTACTTTAAAAGTAATAAAGTAGAGTATACAATATACATCCATGATCACTGACGACTTCGAAATGTCTTACTTAAGTGTAAATATAAAACCAAGAACTCAATCGAGCATCTTAACTAAAGTATATAGATATCCCTAAAAACATAACATCTTTAGTTTATTCCTCCAACATCGAGTAAACAACTAATATAATTACACCAAATCCCGAACACCCTGTACGCATGAGATGTGAGATGTAAAATTTGAGCGGAGCACAACGCCACACCTATTATGAAATTTGTGCACACACAGGAATGGACACACACACACACGCACGCACTCTCCGAGAAGGTACCTATTCGGACTTAGGTGGCTATTGGGGAGGCAGGGGTTTCGTTACTTGCGACGCTCGGCCCAGCTTAAATTTTCGTATTAATATGTATCTCTTATACTCGCGGATTTACCAGCCGATGCCTGCCGTAATTATGTGGCCGGCAAGGGGAGTTTTTAATAGCCTGCGGTAAAATACAGCAGAAGAAGGATTTTTGAGATAATGTCAATGTTCTATTTGAATATTTGTTTTAAAGGTCTATAGAAACCACATAGAAACAGATTCTTGTTTTGTTTTTTGTATTATGTAATCACCTCGAATATAATATTGCTTGACCAGTATCAATATAGGTACCTACCCTATTGATAACTTTCTTATTAAACGGACCAGTAGGCTAGGTACCTATTTAAGGTGTTTATAAAAATCATTTTCTTTTCTAAATATTATGAACAAAAAACTCTTCCAATATCTATGACTAAAATACCTAGTTTAAATTCCAAAGAGAACGAAAAGGCGTTCCCTTTCCTCTTCTCGTACGTAAACCTACATTTTACATCTCTGTAAAGCCAAGAAATACGAATCTACCTACCGGACTCGGTCGAATATCGATTTATAAGTTCAAACTATAGGATACAAACTATCCTAAAGCGAATGAATATTCAGCTTTAGGATATTCCCAGTACTACATTCACTACTCGAAAGTAAGTAATAAAAACCATTTGAAGCAGTTAAACCATAGTTAAACATTTATAGTTTCTCAATACTTCGATAGATGGCGTTAGTAGTGTTAACGAGCATACTTTACGGTTATGCTATACGGTGCTGTGTTATTGGCAGTTTACATCACTATTTAGTTGTTTTATATAATAACATATACCTAGCTAGAAATTATTTAAAAAAAAACAGGTTTCAAACAAGAATCGCTTTTTCTTAGAATAAGAAAGGGCGCTGTTTGCCTGCCTTTTTACGACAGAATTAGATGAGAATTAAGGCTTAAGTGATAGATCAAACACAATCAATTACTTAAAATGTATTAAATTCTCAAGAAAAAAAAAACAAAAAAAACAATTTTTACGATCCTGATTACCCCGCCCGTTGGTTAAGGTGACTTGAGGCTGGTTGTAAAATATGATTAACAAGAAAGAGTCGTTACATAGCAAATCGCCTATAGACCACTTTCTCAATAGTATAAGTACTTACTGTGAACGGCAAGTGAGTATTTAATATCTAATTAATTAAGAAACTAAACCAACATGATCCACGATGTTATCATCCCACGGCTGGGCATGAGCCTCTTTATGTACCTACCATATTCTCCGGTCCTTTGCCAGTCTTATCCAAAATCAACTATAATAGCACTGTCGCAATTAAAGTTTTAGCACAGACGCGGTCTACTATATTTATAATCTATCAGTTAATTCATTTTTAATTACTTACAAGAGACTTTATTATCGACAATCCTTTGACTTCCGAGTTGACTTGCTTCAATCGATAGACATGACTTAGTAATGATTTAAGTAAATCATCTCACATAAATCTGTGAGGTTGCTTACATAAATAGATAATAAGGGGTACCATCAGTAACCATTAATGTATCTGAGTACGGCACATTATAATACTTATTAAAGTTCGGTTGTTTGTCACTCTATCACAGATGGCGCTGATAGCTTTGCTTGTTTGTTACCAAACGAAGTTATGTGCTGATATACTCAATTAGGAAAGTATTTTAAATAATTTGTAAGACCTTACGGCGATAGGGAATACGAACTATTTTTTTGATAGAACTTTTTGCAAAAAAAAAAACATATTATCCTGTCGCTTTGCAATCGCAAATTAGGTAATACCGACATAAACTCTTACAAAGTATATTTGATCGAAGTACACTAAGAAAGAAAATAATAAAATATCTCATGATAATCCAAACTTTGAATAGCTTAACAAAAACTATTTCAATTTCCTGGCAATCAAATTAGATGGCAAGCGGCACCAGGAACGGAAGACAGGTGACGTCATAAAAACTCTACAACATATAATAAGAATATATTTTGCTAGTTCAAATTTTTGTTCTAGAACATTAACTATCTGCCGTACATAAATTCCAACGAAATTAAAGTTATCCCTAAAATAACTTTTAAAACAAAGAAAAAATTAAGAAAAACAGTACAATTTTTAAACGGCTAAAAATATCTCTATTACTTTAGTTACAAAGCCTCTTGATCATATAATCTTTCAAGTTAAGTACTGGTTTAGGAGCTACGATGCCACAGACGGCCCCACATATTGAACTGGTTAATATAACACACCTCTTCTTTTGTAGATTATTAAAATATCTTATGAACACAATGAACTAACCAATACATATTAATAAGCGCATAATTTCTAGATCACCTATTCAATAGTATATTTACATTCGTGAATATTGCTGTTTATTTTTTAGTAGATAAGTTTATAACGTAAATACTTTTTATGTAGCACATGCTTTTTTGAGCAAATTTTAAGAACGGCTACTGAATATTTAATGTTATGTCTGGACACTGGACGTTGTTTAATATTAACACATGGAGCGAGTAATAGTATGTACTTATACAATTTAAGGTTCCGAACCTCAGGTATTGTTGTAGTTTACACGTGCACAATGAAGCAGAAAATGTGTCTAATTATGTTTATATGTTAAAACTTACCAATTAAATATCTAATATGAAATTTTCATTTTCAGACAACATCATTGTAGGTACAATGAGTTCGTCTGAAAGTTTAAATCCGCAATGACAAATCGTGGTAACCGTTTTCTTGTCACGAGGTATTAGGTACAGGTAGATATCGAAGTATCCCTTTGTCTAGCTTATTAAAATATATTTTACACGGGTTCAAATCACTGATAAAGTATCGATATCCATGGAATAAAGCGATTTAAAACCGTCGCTATATTTTTAAGCGTGAACAATTATCTATACATAACAAACCTGCACTTAAGGCTCCGAAAAGCGATTTCAGCGCTTACGTCTAAATTAAGAAATTTTTGTTAATAATTAAGCAACGCAAAAAGGATTGTCACCGGAGGTCGGACAGTGAAGCAACCCCATTTTCGATGGGTAATTGAAAAGGGTATGTGATGCTTAAAAATTCAATAGCCAGCTTAACTTCAACCGTGACGTGGCTGTTAGTGGTGACAACTTAGCGAGTGTCTCTTATCTGGTAGAAATGTGAAGGAAAAAATAGAATGTATACATGTTTAATATGGAACGAATATAGATACCAATTTTCCAAGATATACTAAAATAAACTTTAAAAAATTTTGATACCCAATGTACATTTAGTAGGTATTTATATAGATAGTGGCAATAGGCTCGCCACCTATTAAATGGGACCTGAACATACCGGCGAACTGTGGGTGTACATTGGTACACCTCTGCCTAACCCTTCGGGGATACAGGCGTGATGGTATGTTATGTTATGTTTATATATAGATACCAAATGCAGAAGCTAAGAGTAGAAACCATAACTGACATTGATTTGATAAAATATGATAACCCATATGTGGGTACCACATTTTAAGGGTACCTACGCCGAGTAAAAATACTTTGTTCTGAGATCCCAGCAGGAAACCTATAGACAAAGTATTTATGTAGATCGTCGCAATTTGTATAAAATCTTATAGCAATGCACATTTTTTTATAAAGGGGCTACTATTATTTTGTTACTTTTATTACTTAAGTCAATCTCATCTCATACTAAAGGTATACAAAATAGCGTGCTACTTGGATATAAAAAAATAGGTTTAGGCAAGATTTCAATTTAAATCCATACTTAGACTTCAATTAGTTAAAGAACGTTGAGACATGCTTGTCATTGCGATTGTTAGCTGGATAATATTATTGAAACCTGATGAACTAAATACAACCTATCTTATAGGTATTCAATTTCAATAGCCGCACGAGTCTAAAATACTACAATAATTATATAACCTACTTTTGAAGTTAAGTTAAACAACATCCGTCTTATTCCAAAACGCGGACTATATAAAGTTCTAGTACTAAACTAGGTATCAACGATGGTACCAAGTAAAACGTTATTACAAAACGAAGTTTATCACTTGTTGTGGTACTAACTATGGTTCTAAAAGTTCTAAAGATAAACCAACGAGACCCCTAGTTTAACTATGGGATTAGCTGTGGTAACTATGGCAACGACTTCATTTGACGTTTGAGTTGCTGTATTATGTCAATTTGTAAAATACATTATTTATTTTATTTTCTTATGATTTCTCCAAATTATATTTTAAATCAATAAACATGATGGATTTGGAACACACAATGGAGACGGCGATCTGTGAGACGTTGGCAGTGTGTAACTCGTTTTGAATTGAGTGATGACGATTTTAGATGCAAGTATAGATATAGAAAATAAAGAAAATTGTGGCTATTTTAAGTGAGGATTTAGCCCGCGTCCCTCGAGGTTGCCCTTTGCGTCCTAAATTTCAAGTGCTTGCGCTTGCTTTGCGTATTACGTAACTGGGCTCGCCATGAACGCTATACAAAAAGCATAAAAATGCAGTGATCTGAAATACGAGAAGATCTGTTTCCTGACGAAAGAGAATAAGAATAAATTAATAAACAGTTATCTGGAAACAATCATTTCATACTTAAGGACATTCCTAAACGTGGAGATATAGTTTTAAACATAAATTTGTTTTTATAATATTGAAATAAAGAGTAATGTATGAGGAGACATTGGTAGACTGTTATACGTTTAACTAATTTTTATATGTGTTTCATAAATTAAAAGCCCGATTATATTTTAATCTTCTGTACTGGTGTTTTTCTTACTTTCAAATAAAGCTATTTCTAACTAAGATTCTAAAGGGAGAGTGCAAAAAAAAATTTTGGTTTAGGCTGGCTCTACACAGGGCGCGTTCTTCAAGCGCGCGGACAACGCGAGCACTGCGCTTACTTTGTAATAGACCAGCGCGGCGCAACCGCTGCTTTCTATTAGCTTAGCGCTCGGAGGGTGCACAGCGTGAATGCCGCGTACCCTCTGAGCTCGCGTCGCGTTCTATTAGGGTGCATCCGCGTTCAGTTTCTGTAATTGCTAAGTGCGCTTCCATAGCGCAACTCATGCAACACACACACATGCACAGTGCGCGCGAGTGGCTCTTGCGTCTATAGCTCCGTTCGCGAACTCGCGAACAATTTACAAGGAACACATTCGATGCGCGTTCGCCAGATCTGGACGCCTCCAGCTCGACGATTCAGCAAGCTAGTCTCCCGTAGAATGTGACTCGAGCTCAGCGGGCGCGCTGCCGCGCATGCTTGGTCGCATCGTTCGCGCGCCCGCCTAGTGTGTAGGAGGACTAATATCAAATGACGCTAGTGACGCATGCTCGGACCATGAAATGGATTTTATTACACGCAAGTTTTAGAGAAAACTATCAAGATGAATATTAAAAAAGAAAAGAATTAGTATAAGTTTTGCTGGTTTAATCTTTTGTAAATAAGATAAAATCAATAATACGCAATGTAGTGTTGATACATTATTTTTTAAAGCATTTCAAATGTGACTATAATATTCATGTTTTGAGAAACGGAACGTTGCTAGAAATGAAAATAGCATTAAAAAGATTAAACCTCATTATTCTAAGCATTGAACGAATGAATATGAATGAATCAATGAGTTTTTTCGTTTCGAATCTGTGGTCATTATTTATTTCGATAACAAGTTCGGTACTTGCTGATTCTTGCTTGTTCGTCGTTTTGTAATAAGATATCATTTTAGTACTGGAACTTTCGGTAGTACCGTAACAAACCTAGACATGTAAGTCTTGGCTTAGTTCTAGTACTTAAGAGTTTTTTGTAATAAGACGGCATGAGTTCATGAAAACAGATTAACAAAACGAATGAACACTATTTAATGCAATACGTTGATGTTTTTAGAAACAAAATCAGGAACATTTGTGGCATCACAAACTGTTAGAAAGGTATACTGATATTTTTCTGTTTAATTTGTACCTTTGTAATGTGACATCGTCTTTTCCTTACTTAGGTCGTTGAGCCTTATAATTTTTTGTAACCTCTAAGATTACCGCATACAAAGTTCTCTCACAATTAACTCCAGTATCTTCTACTTTAATTTAAACTCAAATAAATTGCATTTTTTTAAAGTGATCATGCATAAATACCTTTAGGGCTTGACGTTGTAAGCAGCACCAGCCATCGCTCCGTACACGAGGTAGATTATTTTCTATGTACCCCGTTTCTTTAACTGCGGGCCCACTACACTGATCTTGTATTTTAATCGTTAACTGACTATGCAGCACACTGTGTTATAAGGATCACTGGATTGCAAAATGCTAGTAATTCATGTCCTTAGCATGTCACAGGCACATGCCTAAAACCACTCTCAACACTTTTTACTACACTTACCCACTTTTATTAAGTACTAGTTGACCCGGCAGACTACGTACTGCCTCAATCGATAAATAAAATCCTAAACTTTTGTAAAACTTAAAACAAATGGTTTTTTTTTTAATTAAATTCCGAGCATTTTTACATTTATTCACCTTTTAAACCTTCTCTGGACTTCCACAATTATAAATATACACTACAATATACAATTATAAAAATAATTTAATACCAAAATTTTCCAAATCGGTCCAGCCGTAATCGAGTTTAAGCGAGACTAACGAACAGCAATTCATTTTTATATAGATAGATAGATATACACAGAACGACACTTATTCTGATATTATTTACAATTTGAGTGACTGACGGTGTCTGTTTTTTTTTTTTTAATACCTCACAATCAAGTACAAAAAAACATCACACACAGTATGGTTTATATTATGTTGCAGTGAAGAAATAAAAATGTTATAAACTATTAACTACGTTGGTACAGTTGCCCACAAATATCAATCGTTGAGATTACACACGTAGGGGCGGCAAGCAGGCAATGCATCTTCCCTTTTAGCACGTTCTCACTAGCTCTTGAATTAGAAAGAGTTCGGACACGAGTTACATTTTCATTGCTTATTATACGCTTCGTGTCCTACCCACGCTACTTTTATTTGTCATCTAAAAGGTTTTACTTGGCAACGTTCTAAGCTGTATTTATATTTGAAACTGCATTTTAAAGGTGATGTTTGCACAATTTTCACAACACCTGCAAAGCTTGTTTACTCTTCAAACAAACCGCGATAATTTTGAAGCTGTCTTTAAATTGAATGAACTTTACTTTTATGTAACCGACTTTAAAAAAAAGGAGGAGGTTCTCAATTCGGATGTTTGTATGTTTTTGAATCCAAAAATTTTTTAATTGTATTTTAGGTTAATCGTAGTTTAGGTTAGGTTTATTAATATAGGTAGGTTATAGTATTATTTTTAACTCTTTAGTGCTTTTATCGATTTTTGAAGTCGGTTTTTTTTTTATATAAAATAATATGAATTCATAAAATCAATTACTCATTTCACTTTCAGGATAATATACGATTGACCTTTTATGTAGGTACCTGTCTGAGTTATATTTCGATCAATTTTTATTAATCCCGCATCGCGTTAACTTTGACTTTGAGGACATGAAATCCATTCAAGTGTGGAATATCTTCAAAGGTTTAAAGGAACTACGGAGGCACAAGGACGGACGGGTCATCGCAAAATATTATTTCTTTTTCAGTAACCAAGCCAAGAACATGAGACAAAATATGTAATACAAATAAACGAGAAAGTATTTTTAAGGATTTTAGTCGAGCTTGCGCAATGAATATTATTGCATAGTACCTTAGTAGTCCTTAAGAATTTAGTTCTTTTTTTTAATAATTATGGTTTCAGGAATTTTTAAACGAATTATTGTGGATATTTTCTTTAATAATAATAATATAATATTCCGGGACAACTCACACACGGTTATCTGATCCCAAGCTAAGCAGAGCTTGTGTTATGGTAACCAGACAACTGATAAACTTACTTATATATTTCTAAATACATACATATTATAGATAAATTACACCCAGACACCAGAACAAATGATCATGCTCATCACACAACATTTGTCCTGGGCGGGAATCGAACCCACGACCTCCGGTATAGCAGTCAGGGTCACTAACCACTAGACCAACAGGCCCGTCTTTGTTATAATTGTTTTCAACGGTTTCTTGATTATATTATTATTATTGTTTCTTTATTATTTTTATTATTATTTTCAACATTTGTTCACAATTTTTTTTAAATATGAGCATTGTACATCTTAAGTCATTGTAAGTAGTAACGGTTAGCTTCCAATTCAATTTTACACGAATTTGCTTGACCTCGGTCTTTGGAGCTTCTTAAGTCCTTATGTAAACCTCCGAAAATAACCTACATACTCTTTGCAGACCCCGAATCCATATAAAACGTTATATAATACCCCACTCGTAAATTAGCTCAGATAACTCAAAAACAACGATGATGGAAAATTTTGACGTAATTATTTCCATTCTAAAGAAATTCCTTTCTTTGTATACATGTTGTCTATTTTGTTTGTATACATTTATTGTGAACCCAAAGTTAATAGCTAAAGTACTTGTGTTATGAAGTCATAGTTAGTGCAGGTACCACAATCACCCAAACCGTCGTGGTTTTCTACATTGATCCCGATCGGGATCGAACCCGGGACCTCAGAGATAGGGGCTCCTTGAAAAACAGTGTGTACGCTACTCGACCACGGAGGTTATCAAGTGATTCTATTAAGTCCATTTGTTATGAACCTGATGGAAGTCAATAAAGATATTGAGTATTGAGTGTTGCCATTTACGAAATGATACAAATCGTAATGAGATGATGAGAACGAGTGTATCGCTTAAGAATGCATTTATCATATTCCTAATGACACGATTGCCAAATATGGAAGTGATAAGGCGCAGGAAAGTAAGGCAACTTTTCTACTTATTGCTAAGTAAAGAAATATTCAATATTTTTTTAGTTATTTATTTTTTAGTTCCGTATAGTGCCTACCTTTTGCCTAGCCAAGATGTGGGTTTGGCTTTAAATATGTAGTTCCGGATTTAGCTTTAACCACCTCAACTCATTTTACCGAGTGATAGTGTATTCCATAATAGGACTGGTTATCAAAATTGTTATGTCTTAACGACTGTCAAACATCGACGACAACAATGACGACCTCCGTGGTCGAGGGGCGTACGCACCGGTTTCAAGGTGTCGCTAGCTCTGAGGTCCCGGGTTCGATCCCCGGACGGGTCAATGTAGAAAACAACTTTTCTACATTGCCTCGGGTCTGGGTGTTTGTGGTACCTTCGTTGTTTCTGAATTCCATAACACAAGTGCTTTAGCTAATTACTTTGGGTTCAGAGCAATGTATGTGATGTTGTCCGCATTTATTTATTTATTAAAAAATAAAAAAAAACATCGACGGGACCAATGCTGTGAAACATTTTACAAGAATTATAACATTGTTGTTACAACTTAATAAGTAATTAATGTACAATTAACAAGCTGTTCAAAATAAACAGGTACTTAATAGCCATAATAAATATTTTGTGACTCGTCATTTGAATAACTATGTATGACAGTCATGATAGTTGTGTTATACTATAACACTAAACCATAAAACTAAACTTAAAAAACATCGACTTCTGACACTGCCTTGTATTTATATTATGGAAACGGCATTATTTTAATATAATATATTATTATAATATAAATTTATTCCAAACACTGAAGGCTAAACGGCAAAATAATGAAATAAGTCCTAACGCACACAGCACTACGCTCTATACCAAAAACTTTTTAGGCATGGCACCGCGTATATACAACAAGATGCATAAAACAATTAGAGATATAGATAATTTAAGTAAGTTTAAAATTGCATTTCTGGATCTTTTAATTAGTAAAACATATAATATGTCGGTAGAAGAGTACCTTACCGATAAGTAAAATAAGTTTGTTTAGCTGTTGAGCATATAATTATAATTTTTTGTTTTATGTTAAGTAAGTAAGTATAAGTAAAATAGTTGTAAGTTACATGTTTGTACGTCTTTATTGACAGGACATAGCGTTCCCCATAATACTGTAAACATCTATGCAAACTCCTATGTTCCATTTTGATTTGATTTTGACACTATGAAGAAATACCTAGGTGTATACCCAATATGGATAATTAAACACCACTGGACGTCAAAAGTCAAAGAATTTTTTTTATTTTTTTACATTACTAGAATAACAATTACCTGTCGAAATCTAACAGTATTACGTTTATTCTCTCACGGTGCGATACGAGAAATGACACACATACTCGGATCGGACACTACAGCCCTAGGGAAGTAGCGCGGCATTGCGACACTACGGAGGCTTGCGATTGATTTTGAGATTCCTTGTCTTGTTGGGAATATTAAGCGACCTCGTTTCGAATGGTAAATTCTTAATTTTGGTATATAATAATCCGTAATAAAATTTATTTTTGATGGGAGACTATGACAGTACTTAGGACTAGTAAGTAGCTAGGTTAATAGCCGCATCATTGTCGTGATTTTAGTCGTCTAAAGTGGATTCTATGGATTATTTTTGGATTATATTTATCATGACTTAAAATTTAAAATGTGAAAATTAGTATTAGTATTAGTAGTATAAAATGAACTACCTAATAGAATCCTCTAGATCAAAAATTCTAAACTGTTTTATATACTAAACCAAGCATTGGAATAATTATTTGTAAACTCATGTATTAAACTTTAGGTGTACCATGAAGCGTTGAGTTGATACAAAGGTTTTCATTCAAACATACACAATATTTGAGAGACTCAACTTGTTTCTATGTCTTTGTCTACCTACCTACTAAACGTCTAAACCACATGTTCCACTCGCTTTGTTTGACTCGTCACGCTTCGAACACATCGACATCTTACTGTAAACAATAAAGTAACTATGGCAGCTCCTTGAAAAGGGCCCAGTTCCGGCCGAACCGATGTCCAAGGTTCGGAACTTGTATTATTCAAACTTCTAAAACTATGAGACGTATCAGGAAGTATTAGAATTGAGAAACATATACCAACTATTTCCGAATTGGGACGTGATCTTATAATAAATAATAATAATAAAAAAATGACCTTTGCCCAGCTGCGGGACACATAAAATGTTAAAAAAAAGAAAATCACATTAAATACGTATTTAATTATGTAAAGTGCTATGAAACAAATAGAAACAACGAAAGTACTCTGGCTGAAGACCTTAAGGTCCTCGCTAAAAGTCCGGTGAAGCAGTCAAAGCCTGCGTGCAGGCTAACTGAAAAGGCCTCTTCTAAAAAAAATGCAACTTAAGTACAACCAACACGCCAACCCGATAAAAAAGTGGTCATCTACATTGACCCTTCCAGGGATCGAACCCGGGACCTCAGAGCTAGAAACCCCATAAAAAATGGGGTAAACTCTTTTCGACCAAGGAAGTCTAGCCGTAAGAAGAACCTACCATTCGTTCCATCGACCACCCTTCTAAAGTTCTTACATATAATATATTGAAATACAATTTAATTTTTCATTTGTTTTTCAATTATTCATACCAATCGGTCTTATTACTGATAGAGGTAAAAGTTTTTTTTTACACAACGATAATAAAATCACTTTGTATAAGATTGCCGTCGTTTAATAATAGATAATGATTTCTATGATAAATAGAATCTATAGAATAAGAATAGATCCTTTTAGTTATATAAGTTGACACGACCTTTTCTTACTTTAACGCCTACCCTTTTTATTGACAAAACGATGACCAGTCTCAGCTGAACCGAGTTAATTAGGGGAAGTTGAGTCTCCATAGCCCAAGTTATACTTATTACTGTATTACGGACATTACAATTTGATGTTGTTATACTTTTGTTTTTTTCTTCAGGTATATTTGTTTCCGAATTGAAAGAGTTAAATAGACCGATTAAAGTATAGAATTTTTAAATCAATAAAGTTTAAGTTTATTCCGAATTAACTTTCATTAAAATTAACATCATAATACGTGGTAGCTAAAGATCTTATTATGATGCAACGATTTTATTAAAAGTTTCCTTTTTCTATTAATTTTATTTTTAAATTTATTATTAATAGCTATCAAGATTGAATAGAAGTATATATTCTTAATTTTTTAGACTTTTACTTAGAATATTTGAATACTGTAGTTAACTATTGGGGACATAGGATAAAGTGTCGATACCTACACTATATACAATACCGTCACTTCTCCGGCCTAACAAAGGATTGAACCAATTCTGTCCAATGTGAGAGTCCTACGCGTGTGAGTCTAATCGAAAACCTCTTCTCATAAAATTATTCAATGTATGATATCCGATAAACTCTTTTTTTTAAGCATACTGGACTAAGTATAGATGAGTCTACTGGGTTATAATGTTTTGAGATAGTAATTGCCATAATCCGAGTTTTGATGTTATGTAACATTGTTTTGGATGACATAGTACCTGAAATGATGCTGCGTAATATTGTTTTGTGGGTTGTCTCCAACAGCAGGCATCAGGCAGCTGTCACCAGCACGCCACAGCTAACGGCTCCCATGATTGACGCATCAACCGTGCCGATGTATGTACCTACCTATGCTGCGTGGATACTGTTCGAATCCATTTACTTCTCTAAATTATGCGTAAAACGTCCATTTGACGATCTCCCCTCTTCCCTCTTATCGCTTGGACAGAAACGGGAGCCCCGGGCGGGGGCGCCGGACTAGGGCAAATTGGGGGGTTTACAAACCCCCCAAGTGAGGGTGTCCGAAGTCCACCTCACCCTTTAGCTACCCTGAAGTTCCATCTCTCACACCTATAAATTCGGCACACACATTTCACCCCTAGGGAAGGGAGGGGGGGGGTCTATAACGCACCAATCCTTTCGTTTCGGCGTGTCACACTTGGCAAGCAATGGTGACCTCCACTACGAATTAATATTCACAAACGTTTCCGTTACTATCGTTAATCATTGCCGTTTCTGTCAGTGATCTCGCTTATGTATGTACAACACCTTCGCTTTAGGTAACGCCTATGTGGACTAACTAATTCCGATTGTTACTGGATTTTGGGATAAATAACTCAATTTAAAAAAAGTAGCTCAAAAGTGATATATTCTTATTGAAATTGTAGCAGTAGTGACACGTACTAGAAAATATACAACACAACATAAAAACGTAGTACCACTCTTTAATCTCAATTTCAGTTAAAATTCTTCCTCAATGTAGGATTTGCACGTAAAAAATATTGTTCAAATTTTAAGTATGTATATAATAATCAAAGACTTAAAATATGAGCACTAAAAGCAGTAGTTATCACCTAAAATTTTTAATGACCTTTTAAATTGTAAGATATGACTTTTTTGTATCGAAAACCGTTTTAACTTAAAAGTTAACACGTTGAAAATGTTGATTAGTCTATTCACCCTTTTGCTATGTGTCACACAGATCATGAAACTGCTAATTCACTTCGTCTTAGTTGGTTTTTCTGGCCAAACTTTCCACGCACAATGCGAATGAGGAATCGAAACATAATATAATTTAGGTTTATTTATGATTTTAACAGTTGTATTATTAGTATTTATTCATAGCACTAAATAAAAATAAACTTTTTGCGTTTGATAACTGAATTCTTAAGAGACATTAAAGGCTAGGTGGGTTGAACCACAGCAAACGTTTTACATAGGTATGACATTCATATTTAAGACTAGTTGTGCCCCGCGGTTTCACCCGCGTGAATGACAATCCATACACTATCTTTATAAATTATAGCCTATGTGTTATTCCGATGTATAAGCTACATTATTGTAAAGTTTCATTAAAATCCATACAGTAGTTTTTGCGTGAAAGAGTAACAAACATCCATACATCCAAACACTCTCGCATTTATAATACATATTAGTAAGAAGTAAATTGTTTTAATAAAAGTCAAAGGTTGCTTAGAAGAGAATGCCAGGTGCAATAAGGCCGCCTTTTGTACATCTTCTTTATTTTATTTTGTGCTTTACCTATGTATAAATAAAACATAAATTGAATTAGGTTCATGCTTATGGCAAAAAAAAATAGGTAAATAACATATTTTTTTACGTAACACTGTCTACTTTTCCTTTGTTGAGGCACAAAAACCAGTTCACAACAAAATTAAAAAACTTTACCACTATTCCATGAATCCATATTAAAAGCTTATTTTAAAACTAATTAGTAAACTAGGAACGAGTGAAAAGCTTAGGTTTTCATACAAGGAAATAGCTAATTATACTTCCTAAGAAACTTAAATTCACATGTCGTTTACTCCTGGGGCCCGAGTCCGCTATTTTAAGTCAGTGAGTGGCGGGTTAATAAACGTTTCAGTGTGCTTTTTATTGTGCCTAATTTTCGTATTCAGATAAGAACAGTCTCTTGCAATCCTACAATGACAACAGTGGCAAGTAGGTGTACATTTGTCATTAAACTAAAATTATCTGAATACGAAAATTAGGCACAAAAACAAGTACAGTGGAACGTATATTAACCCGCCACTCACTGACTTAAAATAGCGGACTCGGGCCCCTGATTAAGTACCTAATTCAAAATATTACATGTAGTTAACAACTTATGAAACACCGCGAAAAGAGGAGTGATATAAGATTGATATATGGTCTCTGTGGCAATGCGTCTGTTTGTAGCATCATAGACCATAGTGGTTGCAACAAGCGATATTAATATGTTTAATTACTGTAATCAAGATAGTTATTTAAAGTCAATCATCCATTTTCTGATGATTAGGAAATAATTTTTTTTTTTCGTTTTTGTTACGGTATTTTTTTCCTACCGTCGGTATAATCGAGCCTTTAAATCTTTAATTATAAAATAATTTACATAATCATTATCACAGAAGGACAATTCACAAGTTTATAACACAACGAGCTAAGTATGTCGTCTGTTTTAATACTTAACACCTGTTTGAATGGTCGCGGTTCAAACGTTAAGTGCACCTCAGGGAGTTGCTACCCGCCTGCAGGACCTACAATGAAAATAGAAGGATATTGTCAAATATTAGTTTTGTCTAACATTATTAGTAGAGAATTAGAGGGTAATCACTACATTAATGGATAAAAACTAAATACTTACGGTTCCTAAAAAGTCCTGAAAGTCAATTCGTCGCCAAAATCGAAATACACACAAACACCAGTTTTTTTTGTTTTTTTAATCTTGATATTCAATAGTCGCCTGTCTTTTTGTCTTTACATGGAGTGTTCATTGATATTGCAGCTAAAGTAACAAATAATTAACTTTTTTTTTGTTTTGGAGCCAGTCTACCACTTTTAGGGCTCTTTGGACTCTTATGCTCGGAACAAGAGAAAAGTAATAACCACACGTTTTATAATTGTACCTATAGAACTTTTCGTGAACGAACCTTGGCACTTGAGCAATTTTAAATTAAAAAGTATCTCCGCTATTCTTGACGGGATAGATATTGTAACAAAACTTGAACAAATTATAAGTTAAGCTCTTTGAAATCTATTAAAAAATAAATAAAATGTTTAGTTAAGTTCTTCTAGATCAGCTGGACACTAGGAAAAGACCAAAGCACTCATATCGTCATAAAATATCTAAAGTTTCAGAGCATACATGTTACCGGTATATTTTTAAGTATATTCAGGATTTTTGTGTCACAAGATTTAAGCAAATAAGTTTTACAACATAAGTTAAAATTTTGGTTAAAAAGTAATATTTCTTTTTTGTAATCTGCCTTCTTCAAATTTAAACCATTGGTTAACTACAATGAGGATTCCTCTTGAATGAATTTAAATTGCAACACAAAGCCATGTAAAATTATTATTCCCTCACCAGACACACAAACAGCACACAGTACAAAGAAATCTGTCAAAGTTTAGATTCCAGTTAGTTCATTTGACAGCATTTCTTAAAACAACTGCATCACATTTCAACAATATAAATTTTACATTAAAATTGTATTGGAATTAAAATTCATTGAGGAGTCTTTAGAGTTCTCGGTGGCAAAGTGTCAACACGCCGAGTTTCCCACACCCGGCGATAGATGGCGTTACGAATAGCTCCCGTAATTCGACGCTGTCAGCACGCAACTTTGCGCCAGTAATTAAGTTACTGTTTTGCGCAAAGTCCGTTCCTTTCGGTGACTGATACCAATATATATATTTCACTTTTGTTCTTTAGAATTATTTATCTATACTGCAAAGTATCTATTTAAATTAAGCACAACTGCATTAACACAGTAACACCATTAGGTACCAGATTACGCTAAATGTTTTAAGTTTTTTTTTTTATATTTGACTATCAGAATTGAAAAGAGTCAGAGAAGTAACTTCGTCATCATTGTGAAATGATTTTTTTTATTTACTTGAAGATTATAGCTATTATTATTATTATTGCTTTATTAATTAACCAAAATATAAATATATACATATCTATATTTTTTTGACAATATGTTTAACACGCCTTCAATGAATTAACCAAAAACAAACGCGTGTTAAACATATTGTCAAAAAAATAAATCATATCACTATAATTTAACGAAGTTATAGTGTAATGTTAAAGTGGCCGGTTAATTGTGCCTCTGAGTGTAGTATTCAGCTTAAACTGACGGACGGAAAATGAACTCCAGCCTACATATCTTGGGTAAAAGGATAGTCAAAAGTAAACTACTTTTTGTGGCAACGGTTTTCGTTAAATTGTGGCTTTCTTATAAAGAGTATTTTTATATAACATTTATTATTAAACTCTTTAAATAATGAACCGGAAACAAAGCATAAAGCATTATTTCTTAACGACATCTATTCCTTACAATAATTTTAAAACATTTCGTTAATAATATCTGCCAAGTTTTGTAAAAACCAAAAGATTGATTACAAAACGTTTTGTTTTTTTTCTGTTTCTGGTCCATTGTCCTACATTAAACGTCTTTTTTTAATCACGCTCATCGTTATACTAAATCACAAACCTAGTGAAAACTATACGTTTCAACTTTTTTTTCTACTTGGGCAGTGATTCTCAAACTAAATTAATAGAATGAGTCCTTATTAGAAATTGACAAGCCGTGACTTTGATTTTGGTGGCTAAAATAGCGATTCTTCAAATAAATCAGAGACCATGAGGTCCTTTTTGTAAAAATCTCGACGCTGCTCAGCAACCGTTTTAAAGATTTTTAGTTCGATATTTTTCTGCAAAATTGAGTTCAGGACATGCTAAATACTATGTAGTTGCTAAACAAAATCATGATTTTTATGAGTATAGGAGAAAATTTATAATTCGTTTACTAAACTCCAAAACTATTTCTTCTATTATCAGTATTCTTCCTTCCTTGTTCTTTTCCAAACTTACTAAATAATAATTTATTTATACTCACATTTATACATTGGCTGACTTTATGTCTAAGGCATTTTCTCCCTGTCAAGCAGAGGGTGTTGCAGAGATGTCAAGAAATTCACACAAACAAATAAATTAATATATTATTTGGTCCATTTAGTTTGGCAGCCACTGGTCGAGTGAGGCAGGCGCCAGCAAGCCGGCAGGTTCGCGGGAATTGCGGGCAGGTATCGACACTGCACTGTCGCACTCACCTGCGTAAACGTAGCTTTACGATGTTCTATTGTCCAAATTATTATAGACTTTGTGCGGAAAGAGAACCGTCGTAATATGCTAAATTGACAACACTGTTGCGTCATTATACTTAGTGAAACTGTAACAACTGGATATTTATGAAATGATGTTAGAACACAATGATTTTTTCGAACCCGACCAATTTCAGGAAATTGCAGATGATTCAAAATGCTGAACATATTTTCATAAATTATGGCTAAAATCAGGTCAGGCAGGTCAGCTTTAAAATAAAATGAATCATCGTAATCTACCCTTTCGTTTAGGAGCTACGATGCCACAGATAGACATGTCAATCTTATAACAGCCTTTCTCACGGGTTAAAAATAAATACCGATATAGTACAACCTAGCATTGGATGCACATTTAGTACCCATCACTTCAAGGTAGGTAGGCAGGTAACCTTTGGATCATTGTTTAATTTTAGTATAATTTAATCGTCCATATTTCATACTAGATACCTTCGATATTTTTACTTTTAACTTTCCAGTGTTCAATTTCTATGTATTTTGTATTTTTCAAATAATTGGTAAATATACATAGGTACGTATTCATAATATACGCGCTCTCAACTCTTTTTCCCCATCCCAGTACAAATCTCAGTTGTTGTTTGTTTACGGCATACTAGATGGCGTTAGTATGTACACGGAAAATAATGTAACGCAAGATGGTGATAATGGAAGTGATATCTATGAAATAAGTATACCAGTGTATTACAATGTATTTATTAAGATTGTTTTTAATTAAATTGGAAATTTCAAAATATCTACTTAATTGCAAAACATCACAAGCGATTTTATTCTTGGAATTTATAGTTAAATTACGTACCTACCTAATTAAAAAATCAAGCTTATTTAATTGTACATATCTCGAAGAACCTCAGTTTTTACTTTATTTTTCTTCGTGTTTTTAGATGATTTTGCGTATTTTCTGTACGTTGCCACATTTTTTGTTTGCTTTTCCCCCGTCCCACTACGGTCTGATAATTTGAAAGTTTTGCAAAGTAGCGTTACCTTAGCCCCGCCTGACAAATTCTCATCCAAAGACTTTACTGTGTTTGTCAAAAGATATCTGTTCGCGAAGTGATTATATTTATTTGTGAAATAGTTGTGACTCATACATTCTGTGTTCGCCTGAGATCTATTCGTGGAACATTCCGTTTTTTTATTGTCTTCATAATCCGATGTGGAGTTACTGTTGTTATTGCACACGACATCAACTCTGATCACTTGAACAGTTTCAGGACTTTGGTTTCGAGAGATTGTCAAGCTTTTCCTTTTGCCAGACTTTTGATAAGTGACTTTCGTGTTATCTATGATATCAGAAACATCTCTTAGTTCATCTTTAATTTGTCGTTTAGGGTATTTTTTTGTAAACGTTTTAGTTTTTGACTCGCCTTTACGAGTTTTTTTAGTTTCATCAATGTTAATTTCAACTTGCGTTGCTTTGTTTTCTCGCGGCTTGTCTGTGCTGAAGCCTCGTCGAAAAATGCTGGATTTGCTTGACGCGGGTCTCGATAGGTCATTGTTGTATAAATATTTTACGTAATCGTCAAAGTAGTAGGTTAGTTGTGATGACCTGTCGTCGTCACTTAATTCGTTTTCCGTGACGGTCTGTTTCAGGAACATTCGGTGTTTGTTTCCGTCTGGTGCTTTCTTATATTTGAAGCTGGTTCGTGGACGTTTTGTTTGTTCGACATCGCCTTGAAATTTTAAAGTTTGGACTGTAAGGACCATATCTTCTGAATCCTGTTGAGCTTGGACGCCGTCGAGTGTTTCAGTGAGGTGGTCATAGTTCAGGTTGCAATGGAATCTACGTCAAAAATCACATACTTTAAGACACATATTTTAACATGAAAAAATATAACACAACGTATTTTACATGGTTGGTTTGTTACACAATAATATTATGAAGAGCCACTGACAATTTATTGCCTTTTAAACAGCCAACGTGATTTTAATACTACGTCTCTCTGCAGATACACAAACAAGTTTAAAAAGCGTGTCATAAAACCTTTTCTTAGCCTAAAACAATAACGATGTAGGTCTAGAAGCATTCTATCCTTGACCGACTTTTTAGATAAAAAGTCTATGAAGGTCGAGAGACGAGGTTCTTACTACCTTTTCACACGTGCCGGTCGCCCGGATGACCGGTATGGAAATGCAATCCAGTGCCTATAGGTCTCACAGACAGCATTGTGCTCTGACGCCGGATAATCGGCATTTATTTCCCGGTACCGGAACGAGAAATTAATCTTAGAAAGTTGCACTCGAGCTGTTTTGTAGTCACATACGGACGATTGAGTAGATTAAATGTAGTTGTAATGAATTGTATAATTTACCTACTTTTTAATTTCAATGCACCAATTTTCATACAAGTACTTTTTCTTGTTGTATGTTTTCCATACAAAACACGCGTCTATTTTCATGTAAAGTTATTTCATTTCTATTATTACAAATCAAAAGGTTCAATGGATCTAAATACCGCTCTTAACATAAACATGAATCGACGATTTCTTTAAAAATCATTTTGTAAATAATTGATTTAATATTTGAAGTATTGTTAATTATGAAATCATATAACTTTGAGGGTCAACAACCCCATTCGAATAGTTCTGCCCTCGTCTTCTGCCTTTATATTGCCAACTTGAGGCAAGAGGGGATATGGTACAATTCCATACATTACTGTTTTAAGATTTTATTCATCATTCAGGGATCGTCGTTTTTTAAACCACTCAAAATTAGGATGGCCGCGAAGCTAATGTTAGCTGGAGAATGCTTTGTTAAGGCGAATTAGACTCAAGTTACTTTAAAATAAATTTATATTATTGCCATGGTCATAAAAAATGGTCTTTATATAATTGATATCGTTATTTTGAAAAAATATGATCATATACCTAATTAAAAACATACTTCTTTAACAAATGAATAAATAGTAGAACAAGTAACCTTTCAAATATGTCTATCCATCGTGGATCCTCCTCATGCTCAGGGTTTACCAGGCGTTTCTGGCAGTATCTCCTAGGCTTCTCGATTAACTTCGGACTTTCGAGCTTACCCTTCCCCTTCGACCTCTGCTGAAGATGAAGTCTGGCACATTTCATTACTGTTATCTGTAACACAATTTCAAGTAAGTGTAAGATTAAATAGGTAAATTAAAAAAAAAAAACTCCCAAAAATGTTTTTGTAAATTACTGATAACTTTCTAAATTCAGAACAGGTGTTGGCAACCATTTCCAACCAGAAAAAAACGCATCATAGTCGATCCATTCGTTTAGGAGCTACATAGACACAAACTTATATCACCGCTCTCGTTGTGTCGGGGGTTAATTATGTTGAAGATAATACTTCGTCACTAGCATATAGGAATACAAAATGATCCACAATATACATAAGTCTTGGAACACTCAAATTCACCATCTGAAGTTCACGACGACTCCGGGGTAACTGCACTTCACAGGTAAGTCAAGGTCAAATCAATTTGAATTAATTTGCCTTTCGTGATTAAGTACCCAGAGCAGTAAATTTTACTGTGTTTATGATATTTGTGGTAGATTATAATATTGTCAGGCTTACGCGCGATTCTCAAGGACAATCACGGAACAGAATGCGCCCTTACAATATTTCGTCGGGTTTATTAGCTTTCATATTTGGTAACAATGTGATTCGTATGTAAGCATTATATTTCGACTTCACGTGAACTGTTTCGTGCAAATTTACCTGTCTCGAGTACTTCGATGGCAGAATGGTTTGATTTAAGTAGTTCGTAATGGTCCTGTAGTTAAAGGGTTCATGTTTCAAATAACATAACCATGTTATTAGAATTATAGTTGGAACTCACGTTAGTTGTTGTAACGTAAGAAATACAGACTGTATTGTTATCTCTTGTGATGGAAATTAAATATGATGATACCTCGAGGGGTAGCTTACTAATTACCATTAACTCATGACTTTTTGAACGACGTAGATAAACACTGACTGCGCTGTAAAAATAATATTGAATAAATAAACTCCCGTAACGTGGGTTAACAAAAGCGTGTGATAATTTTAATTTCCGGACCTAACTCAACAGTTATATCAAAACACCAGCTAGTCTCGAGGCCAAGCTGAATTAGACATGCGTTAAGCAAAAATAAAATAATAATACCTATTATTTTAAAGTATTGTCAAAAAATAAATTAAGTGTTAAGCTCAAATTGGCAATTGTACCGTCAGAAGACACTTCGCGGGACATTCTGTCATTCTTTCATAAGACTATTGTTTAACATCTATTCATTTTGGAAGCAATTATGTTTGAAGATGTTCCTTTATACCCGTCCCTTTCACACCTATGCAATTTGAATGGTGAATTTGAGGGAGACAGATGCTATAGAAGGTTTTTTTTGGAAAGTATTGATAAAGGAACTACAATGTCGGCAGGATGGTGTATTTGATCTAGCAACGTAGCGGTCCACATGTTCTTGGGAATGGCTTCGCCAACGACGCAAAAAAAAATGTTTCTCTCTGTTTTTGTTCTGCTCTCAAACAGTTTTGATCGTTGATGCAACTGCATTCAGAATATAATTTGAATTGTAGAAAATAGGATTTTGATAGACCTATGTTTTTTTTTTGCACTGTTTATTACATTTGTACCTATTCTAAACAAAAGTAGGTATTACTCGAAATATTGTTATAGTAAAGTTTGTTGACTTATTAGAACTTTTTAACATTCAGTCCCATATCTTGTGACCCAGTTTGGTGCCAAAATTAGCAAGTTTGTTACATTCATAAACATGAATGCGACAAAAAGTTTCCTGAAAAATTCGGGTATGGCCTAATCGTGACTTGACAGAGTCATTATCATCGTTTTGCATAATTACAATACAAAATATACACATTTGAGCCTAACCTGCCGCTATAAAGAATACTTTTTAAGTTGAATGTCAACCTGTCACGCTAGCGTGTACAACATAATCAACCTTGGATGTTCTGCGTTTTGTAGTATCGAATGTTAAGTTTTTCACGTCGTGAATAAAATGGCGAAACGACTTCAGAAGTATAAAATGACAAAATGGCTTCATCAACCCTCAAGTTCACATCGATATTTCGTTCTGTTTGAGAATATTGAGAATGTATTACACAACTAAAACTGGCCGGATTCAATTTCTTGTATACCATGACATTGATATAATAATATGCATATTATTAAAATATACTCAAATGTATTGAACAATAATTATTATAATATCAAAGTATCAAATTCGTAGGTTCACACTATACAAGAGCCGCACACAACGCCAAAATAATAGGCACAGCTGCTAGCAAGGCGCACACACAGACAAAAATCGGTGCATCGCACACGGACATCTTGGATAACAAAAAATGCATTATTATTATCCTGGTACAAGGACGCATGCATTTAAGGAAACATCAACCCTAAATTTAAACAGATAACGGCGAGATTAGAAAAACAACCTATTCTAAAACGATTAACTTAGATTTCATCCAGAAACTAATAATTTTGAGGGAATTTAATCTCTCTTTGTATTTGCATAAGATTGATTTTAGATTGAGATGTGTTAAGGAATTTAAGTTTCATAATTGTTCAAAAAAAGCTTCGTATCTCATAGGCGCCAAATGCACGTTGCATGGTCTACGATACGAATACGATTTCTGTTGAATTTTGTGAGCAAACCCGAGTGCGTGACTTTGTCTTGCACATCGGTTATTAGCTTAAACTTTGTTGGAATTATGCACATTAAGTGTATTTATTTTTACAATCTTAAAATGCTTGGCCCATGCACGTAAATGTGTTGATAATTTTGTCTGTATTTTTGTCCCAATGCTGGGCAAAGGCTTTTTACTATATAGATAAGGAACGAGCATTGATCACCACGCTTACACCCTTGCGGGTTGGCGAGTTTCTGAATCCTTTTTGAAAACCAGGTTTCCTCATGACATTTCGCTCATTAAACAATTGTAACTGTGTTTTACTGTAAACATGAAAAAATAAATAAAATTTGGTTGTCGTCTATGTTGAAAAAGAAATGTTTTTTTCACGAATTATTAAATTAAAAATCCTTTTCCTAGAACCAGTTGACGATAAAACTAAATTAAATTCCTATCTTCTAAGTTAAAACCGATTATTGCTAATCGTGTTATTCTAAGATGACTTTTGGAGATGTTCAAAACTTTTGTGAAAAGCTCAAACTTGAACAATGGACAATGGACAAACTGTATAGATGTTTTGATTTAACAATTTGAACTAAACCTCGTTTGTTTAGAACAAAAAATAATGAGAAACAAAAGGAGCTTAGATGTTTAGCGAACTCATTGTTGTTAAACAAAAAATACTGTGCAGCTTAAATTTTGAGAATTCTATAATGCTTGGTAACTAGTAATTTTAAATGTGTTGTGTGCTAATTAGTGTTTTATGATTATTGGAGCTTTAACACTTATGTTTATTCAGAGAAACATCCATCATCTCCCGAGCCTTCTCCCAACTATGTTGGGGTCGGCTACCAGTCTTACCGGATTCAGCTGAATACCGTATTTTACATGGAGCGACTGCCTATCTGACCTCCACAACCCATTTTACTGGGAAACAGTATCCCATAGTAAGACTGGTTGTCAGAATTGACTTAACGACTGACAAAGATCTATGTATGACAGCCGGGACCTACTGTTTAACGTGCTTTCCGAAACACGGAGGGGTCTCGGTATGTTATAAATGGTCACCCATCCACGGGCCAACCGCGGCGAGCGCGGCTTAACCTGTATTATCGGCCAAACCGTACGGCTTACACTTAGCCACGAGCCCCTCTTCAGAGCGTTTCAGAGAAACATCCATACTAACTAATTAAAATTCATTATCGTATTTACTATACACTACAGATATATAGGTATTTTGCCTTGAGACAAAATAATCAGCTTTCATAATATTGTTAATTATTATACACTAACCCACCAGGGTTAAGAATCTTTTCAATTTTTAAACAAACATCTAACAATTCAATTCAAAGTCACCGTATCAGATTCTCACCTCACCTTGTCAAATTGACCTTCCGGGCGTCCACTTGCACACACGACCCTGTCCACACGAGCTGACCATACAATACAACCTGCCACTGGGTCACCCAACAAAAGCAGGTCAGAACATAAAGGTATTGATTACTACCGCATCCTAATCTTTAGGCCGCTGCCGATTACCATCACAATAGCTTACCCCCCGGACTTAAAAAGGAACAAAATGCTGCCACGCCTACCCAGTATTGTATTAGCAATTTGCTCTTTGATTTATATCTATTGAAAATACGAATGCAATTTTTGGACACACTTGGAAAGTTCGGTTGTTTCAAATTGGTTACAGAGCTGTTAAATAGACACGCATTTAACCAACTTTACTTAAAGCTTTAGTAACCAATATAATATAATTTTCTGGCAATGTACAGACATAGGGATTGACTGCATTTCCTTTGATCGTCAAACCAGTTAAACTTAAAAAGCGAACCAGTTATTTATCTTACACAGGATTATTACTTAAGAAAGTTCCCATGGTACATAATGAACAAATTGTTCTTTAAGATCATTTATTGTGACGTTGCATGAGACGTGCATCAATTGTGATTATTTCTATAGAACGTACACCGGCAGTTGGACCCCTTGCCCTAAAATCCATCGCAGACCAGACAAAGCCGACTGCGCGAATATGTAGCGTCGCAGAGTAAATAAAGGGATGATATATTGTGAAGATTGATGTGATTAAAAAAACGCTTCCCTTAGTGCTGTCAAGGTGCATTCTTAGTAGTGTTGTTAAGAGATATACATCGATAATATCGATATTAGAATCGAATCTTGTCGTAGCTCAGTATTTAGCTTAAAATATTTTTTCCAGTTCAAAAGTGAGGATAAACGATCAAAATCGTAAGGTTACTGTTTTTGATTATTAATAAAAAATTAAAAAGGATCAAAATGTTTATACTGAAACACGATGTCTGTGAAATTTTCATTGCTATTGACTATCTACATTTCATATACAAACAAATTTAATATAACTGATACTTTCAGACAAGTTTAACTCAGAGTAAGAACTTTTGCGTTTATCGACATGGTCCTTTTGAAACTACCCTATTAGTAACATCCCTTTCAAATCTCAGGTGAAGGTAATCGTTGTGGGAATTATATTTTCCGTCTCATGTCAGTGTATAGCGTTGTCTCTTTCACAAATTGTTTGTCAGACAACCGACTAGTGAGTTGAATGCGACAGACATTTTCAATGGACGATTCGGTGCACAATTTGTAACAAATAATAATTTAAATAGAACGTGTCGGATTTATTAAAAATTATTAATTCCTGTGCAAGTTATTGAGGTCAAAATTATGTGTTACATATTCTGAGCACGTGTATTTTATAATTCCAGAGGGAAATTGTACACTTTAATTTGGTTTATAAAACAAAAGTCAATCCAACAGTAAAAAAATACTTTTTTTTTCTATACTCATTCTTAAATTTAATATTTGAATGAATATAATTAAACTTATTGCTTGAATTACGTGGTTCAAATATTTTGTCTAAGTGACCGAAGCCGTTACCTGTACAAAAGTTCCGTAAAGGGTCGCCCCTTAACCTCAGATCAGGATGGTTTTCTTTACAAATTATTTAAATATGACCGGAACTTGTGTAACCATTGACATTTAACATTGAAGAAAGTTACTGTAAGAGATTAACCTACTATTAACTCATTTGTACTCTTCACCGCATATTGGACCAACATAATACATATGAAATAGAATTATTGTAATGCAACTGACCATTCTAATTAGGGTTGACCGGAATTCTTTTTACAGGATTTTTATCGATACTTTTGTATTGTTAATTTTGAATTGAGTATACTCCTACTTGGGATCGTCTCTGATTTCTTAGCCACTACTCAATAATGAATACTTTTTAATTGAAAGTTTTAAATGTTTTTTGACTGGAGGTAATTCTATTAATTTAATTGAGTAATTGTGATTGTCTGTATTAGAGACATTTAATATTATTGCAAAATACTTTAATGCTATGAATGAAAGCGATAGCAAATCATTTACTAATGATATTTAAACATAATGATATTTAAATTATCTACATAGATCCGTTCAAGTCTAGCCAACTTACTTTGAATATCAATTATAATTATTGCTAAAGGACAAAACAGCTTATATCGAAGGACACGTTTAAAACTGCTTTAACTATTCCGGAATTTAAAACATCAAAACTTATACTAAAAACTAAAAAACCCTAAATAATTTCCCCGATGGTTAGTAAACAATAGATTGACGAGTTCAACTCCCATTTCAACATAGGTTAGCTGTTCCCATCAATATCGACACACGTATTCGTGAAGTTCACGATATGAGAAGTGATTTATTTGATTGGAACACGAAACCTACTTCGAATAAGGTAATGATATGTTTTTAACTATACTCTACTTGGATTGCGTACGAGGGCTTGGAAAATAACTTGATTAATTGGCATTTGTTTTAGCACTCGTGTTGGTGTATCAAAGAGTACCGAATAATTTCTTGGCATCCGATTGGCTGAAATTTTGCATATCAATACGTTTATTGATAATACAATATTATGGTTATCTCGAACTGGGGCCCGATGCCGCTATTTTAAGTCAGTGAGTGGCGGGTTAATAAACGTTCCGGTGTACTTGTTATTGAGCCTAATTTTCGTATTCAATTTAAAAGCCTAGAAAGTACTTACAGATTAAATTGTAAGCTGATTATAATACAATTGGCAATGTGAGACAAAAATACAATAATATAGAAATTACACAATTTCTTTTGTGGGGGTCCGAGTGCATTTGTGCGATTTTTTAAAGATTTATCCAAACGCCTGGTTGAAACTTCGCGTGACCCAACGGCTGGCTTCTACCTAGGTCAGCGAATAAGCATTGCCTTTTGGGCACACTCCCAGTCGACAGTGATGTGGATGAATTTTTTGATGCCTTGTTTTAGTTCTTAGTTTTATTTAGTTTATAATTCTTCTTATTTCTTGTGTAGGCTTAGTTTTTTATTATTGTAAATATTTTAAGTTTAATTTCAGTAATAAATTAAATTATATTTCTTTTGTTGACACAAATAAGTTTGTTCCTTATTCTGTTTTGATTGAATTTTGGAACTCTTAAAATAAACATACCTACAGAAATACATGCCCTTTCTAAGGTTAATGTCATTTGAATTTGATATTAAATGTTTATTAGCTACCAGGTCTAATAACAGTTTTTAATTTAAAAATACCACTCAATACTTAATATTGAGGTTCTTGCAAGGCAAAGTTTTGAAAGACTAGATAAACATGCGCTACTGTTATTATTTAAAGTAAACATTATTTTTAGTGTTTCGTAGGCAAAGGGTCCCAATTTAGACCTATATTTTTCATTTCAATATTATACGGATTTAAACCAAGTTTTACTCAACAAACGGAGTCAAGTAGCGTTAGTGCTAGTTTTTACTTGTTGTTAAAAATAAACGCACAACCGTTACCAACTTAAAATTGAGTAAATGATCATGTACTTCAGCACCATTATGTATTGTGCCAAAAATGTTTAATGTTATATCATTTTTACACCCCCATAGAAAGTAAAATACGCAATTTATTTACTCTATGTTAAAAAAACTGTTATTTACCAAAAACTGCATACTACTAAAACAATTTAAAAAAAAGTACAAAATATGCGACTAACTGCCGCTTGGTGCAGTAAAGTTAATTTTAACAATAGTCTGGTCTATGATGAGCGGCACCTTTGTCGGTCGCCTTTGTTGACATCAAAGGGCCGCTCGATACGCATGTTTACCTTGGAGGCATTAAAATCGATTTCCATGTGAAATATATTAGTCGCAAATTGATCTGCAAATGGTTTACTTTGACTTACAGGCAGGTGTAAAGTATTTATGATGTCACGATTTGGTAAGTATTATCACATGTTATTTAATTATACTAGTTATAGAATCAGTAAGCAATATGGCTTAAATATCTAATATTAAAATTTTATGAGATATCCAGTGCGGACAAAGGTAGGACAATGAATAAAAAATAATGCTTCGCCAAGTAGCTATAAAACATCTAAACTTAATATGCATTAATTAGTAAAACATAAAATTATTCTGAATAAAAATCATGCAGTTGTAATTTCAATATTTATAAAGTCAATGTTTTTTTTTATGCGAAACATTTCAACAATAAGTTTATAAATAAACAACGACCTTTATATTTCTAGCTAAGATGAACACGGGTAAATTAACAAATTTGACAGGTGATTAACCTGTCATTTCTGACGAACTTAATAACCATCCAATCAATGCAAGCAAGCAAACATTTAAAAAACACTCCACACAAAAAACAACACAATGCATTCGAATAACTTCAAACTTTTTATAATAAAAAATCGCACATGAAAAAACAACAACCAAAAATAAGTAGTTTTTTGAATATGAAAAGAACAGCTACGAAAACAATCAAAAAAACTAATTTCAAATATTTTCAAACTTTTTAGAAAAACATAATCACACATTCAAAAAAAAGCTACTTAAAAGCCATTTATTAACAAAAAATGTAAATTAAACAGCATCTATGAAACCAATAAAAAAAATACATCCTATTTATTTCAAAAATCGCACATGCCGAAAAACAAACGAGCATCTACTAATGTAAAAAAAAATGTTTAAGTTTTAAAAACAAAAGAGAACGCGCGTATTAAATAATATCAGTTATAAAAAAGTTTACCCGAGCCACGAAGGTACGTATTCAGTGAAGCGCGTCCCGCCACCGTCTACCGCGAGCCTAAGCGCGAAGTTCTACTATAATAGTACCTTAATACCAAAGGGCTCGTCCATAAGCTAAACAGTATGTAGGTAAATAATGTCACCTGTTGTTCGTGATTGTAATTAGGAAGTGAAATGTAATTGATTTGTTATTTATTATAACAAACTTTTATGTCGTATTTGTGATTTGCTCTTGTATAGGGGATAATATTGACCCCAAGACCGGAAGCGTTTTTCTCTGTAAAATATTGAATAATACGTTCATTTTATTACTAATAAAACATTACATTATTATTTTTTAAGCAAATTTTTTTTTATTTACTACTAGGAAAATCGGAGGCCGCGTGGAAGACCCAGGCGGAGATGGAGGGATGAACTAGACGCATACAAAAAGGAGTGGCAACAAATAGCAAACAATAGAGACCTGTGGAAGGAAGGAAGGGAGGCCTTTGCCCTGCAGTGGGACAGTTCAGGCTTTAAATAATAAATAATAATAATAACTAGGAAAATCACATTTCTTGCAATATCAAAACATGATGCACAAGAAAATAAAACAATATAAATAGATTTTTCACGCATAGCCAATCAAAAGATCGTGTCTGGAATGTATTAATGATAATATATTTAATTATTAATCAGAAAAGAAAATCTTTGTCTTAATAAATAATAAGAAATCCAATAAAGGACCTTCATTAAACTAACAAATAATAATGTGGAAAATAATTTAACGGCTACGATGACTTCGTAGCAAAATTAGCTACAGTATTTCGTAGAAACGCGTAGGCCTTAATTGATTAAATTTATATTATTGTATCGTGCTTTTATGATAGTATTTTTATAAGTATTATTTTAGATCAAAGGCTTCATAGACAAAAATAACCTAATTTCCTGTGACATACACCATAGACAATAATATATTACATTGAACACTACGGAATAAACCGTTGAACATAAAAATCATTAATACGTTATTTATTTTTATAGTAGACCTTAAAACATCGGAAAATCAAGGTTCATTAACAACTAGTCTCGTTTTCAATAAATAAACATCCTATACACAATTCGTCTACATAAGCAACCCTAAATCCTATGGACGCGGCCTTATAGCGTGCGAAAGCTCATAATTCTTACACAAGGTGTCCCACTTCAGGTTTACTTGGTTTTTATGGTCTAGACCCATGCTAGACCCTCGAGACCTCAACGTATGAACTCCATACGTTTATGTATAACCAATATTTATTACCAACGTAACAATAGTATGACGTATTTCTTGTTTGTCGTGTGTTGTTGTGTCTGCCTTCGATTTGAAGATATTTTTGGCAGAGTATTTTTAGACGGAATTTGACTTATGCAGGGTGTTATCGAAAGGGTATATGTTTGCAAAAGGGGTAAAGAATATACCTTATATAACGTCAGTTTATAAAATATCAGCTCAAATAAATAAATAAAATAATTGTTACCCATTTTTCCGCAACACAGACTCATAATCACTTGTATAAAGATTTAAAGTTTTATTGTGAAATTGGTACCTTCAAGTAAAATAAAACGTTAATTAATTTGTCCAAAATATCCGCCGATTAGTGGATATTCTAGAAAAAAAGTGTTCAGATAAAATAAAGTATTTAAACGAAAGCATGGTTATGGTGCCCTGACATAGGTCATATTTTTATAGACTGAAAAAATGTTCGTGTATGTAAATAAACCTGCTATAATTAATAAAACCCCATTGTTTTTAAATGTCAGCGAAATTAAAACTATGTTTTAATGGTAGCAGCTTGCTAATACCAGGAGGCCATAAAATTATAATCGGTGAAACGTAGCGTGTGTGACGTCACATGTTACGTTATGTTAATTACTATCCATGAAATATTGACCTAAATAAATGTTTGCGTTTACGTTTCGGTTGTCTTCACAATTATTTGTATTTAACATGTTTAAATAATCGAAATGTTTTTACAAATATTAAAGTATTTAAGATTAACGACGTGTTTAAGATGTGACGGGCCTGTTGGTCTAGTGGTTAGTGACCCTGACTGCTATACCGGAGGTCGTGGGTTCGATTCCCACCCAGGACAAATGTTTGTGTGATGAGCACGATCATTTGTTCTGGTTGTCTGGGTGTAATTTATCTATAATAATGTATGTATTTAGAAATATATAAGTATGTTTATCAGTTGTCTGGTTACCATAACACAAGCTCTGCTTAGCTTGGGATCAGATAACCGTGTGTGAGTTGTACCGGAATATTATTATTATTATTAAGTGTTTATATCAATAAGTATAAAAATATGGCGACAAGGATACTGATTAATTCATCGTCTATTCATACTAGCGCAAAGTCAAAACGCATAGAAGAATTACTCTTAAAGCTGATATATGAAATTAACTCTTAACTCAACAACATAATGTTCATATTTATTCTGATATAAAAAGACACGCGTATTATCAATTCACAACCAAAGAAATTCGTCCTTTGATTGTGAAGCATCAGCGTTAGATTCTACGTTACTATGAACTAGTGATCATTTTTAATGGGAATAAACGCGTACATGCATGAATACCTTTTTTGGGCTTTTTGGTCTGCTTGCGACCACGGTAACCTGGTCGAAACGTCAAGCCCAAAACCGGTACTTATGCATGAACGCGCTTACTCCCGTTACTATAAACATGCAGCGCGATAGTTTAAAAGTTAGTAATTATAAAATATTAAAAAAAATACTATATAATAGAGTAGTCTGCATTGTCCCATCTCTATATGAACCTACAGGCTTACAGCCTTTAGTTTTGTGCCTAAACCGAGCTACCTAAAGGGCAATCACGGAATAATACAATAACCTAAAATAGTTAGTCAATTTATTAGACAATTTACATTTATTAGTCCGCTTCACTATTTTATCGTATTCCGTACGATTGTGAACTATAATATCTGGTTATTTATCCGACATCGTTAAGTTAGTTCACTGCAGCGATTTACATAATTGTATTCTGTTTGAGTACATTTGGCACGTTCTCTTCGAAGTCAACTGCTGATAAAATAACCATGAAATATTGTTTAACCAGCAGTTTATATTTGCAGTAGGTACCACGGTTGCAGTATTTTTCCATGTTAAAGATAATGTGGTAAAACGTGTTTAATATGGATCTATGGATTAATACTAAACTTAGGACTGATTTTTCAATCAACCAATTTTTTTTTTCTAGAGATAAAATTCACTTCAGACGGATTTTCTATTGAAGAACTATCAAAAACTCAAAAATGTTATTACTATTCGGATAAAATTAACTGGCGATGAAAAAATCAGCAATTATAGTAAGTAGGTATACTATAATATTAAATGCAGTTACTGTGAGATAGATCACATTTTCACCTGATTTTTTTTCTAATAGATGTTTTCCTAGTAAACAAAATATTATACATTCCTTTTTTTAATCTTAGGCAAGACTTACATCGAGAAGGCTCTGCCCACACCGGATTAAGTGTAAGCAACAAAACAAGCTAAAGTACAGCAAAACATAATTATTCATCGGGTGTATAGATTAAAGAGAATTAATCTAGTTTTTAAAAGTAAATACCTTACATCATGTGAGAAGACTCGATAGTAATTTTCATAATATGTGACTCATGGTACGGGGAAATGGTTAATTATTTTATTGACACTTGTACCTAACTTTTTAACTCTGTACTTTTGACACTTGGACTTGTCAATGACAATAGTAAAATTAAAATCTTAACATTGTAAACAAGTAGAGCTGTCTACTTTCAAATTGATAATAGTCGTAAACCATTTCCTTAAAGATTGTTAAGAACATAAATTGCAATGAAAAAAAATCTTCGACCACCCAAATTGTAGCAAAGGTTTTTTGTCTCTTTCACACACCATTCTATTGACATATAGTTGTCTCTTTCTATGTCTTTTAAAGACCATTTGTTTGTCTATTATTAACATTGCTGTTTTGGGGTGGTCTTTTTATTTTTAAAGCATCTATTATATTCGTCGTAATTTACATTAAATTATTTTAATGTGCAGTGATAAACTTGCGGTTATAATTATATTATTACGTATTCATTTGGTGGTGTGTTTATTTATGAAGCTGGAATATGATTTGAACTAACTTATGTAACTACTTTATTTATCTATATAAGATTTAATTTTAGTCTTTGTTTGTTCTTGTATTAGATTTAAGTATTGAATTGTAAATAAATGTAAGTAACCAAAATTCATAAAGTTCTGAACGAATCGAATGATGTATACATGTAACTACATGTAGAATTTGATTATTTTGTGATTCTTTTATTGTATTTATTAAAGTAGATTAAAAATATTGTATAATCATATTTTACTTGGTAACGAAAAACAATTAAAGTTTCATCAGGCCTAGACTAATAAGTATAAAGTTTTTTTAAGTTTTATCACACCCTTTTCACTTTTTCTTTTCACTTTTCACTACAGATTTTTAATAAATAAGGATTAATGACGCACTTACTACGTCATAACTTCGTATTGAGATTATCGTCATCCTCTTTCTGTAAGTAGGTATACTTCTAGGAAAGATGTATAAAATTTTAACGTTATACGTTAAACTTTTATAATAAATAATCAGATTATCGGTTAGAGCAAAAATTAGCTTGATTAGAAAATATTTGTTCAAGGATTTACAGTTGCCAGCTATTTGTGAACGTTTAAGAAAAAATTACGCAGATTTCATGCATTAAACGATGAAGGAGCAAATTCAAAAGCAACACAAATCTTCTAGCTTAGCAGTTTATTAAAAGTATTACCATAACTTTATAAAACTTTTAAAACAAAAAAGGATCTACAATACCATTAACAGCACGATTTTAAAAATTCTGTAATGCAGTTCTTTTTATTGCAATAGTTTCATCAAACTTTGGTTGTTTTATTGTTCAGCAATTTTTGCTATGCGCATTCGAGACTTCAGTATTCTAGCGTGTAAAATGGCTAAGGTACCTAAGTGAGCTAAATCGCTGGCGGTCTAGATAATAACGGGGGTAACACGAACCATTAAAGGTGGTGGTGCAATGAGAGAAAACTGTTGTTAGCTGAACAGTAATTAGTAACAGAGATTATTTCTTCCGTTTTCATGAATCAAAGTTTTCGTTATGTAAAATAGTCCTCATTAAGTTTTTTAACTAACTTTCGGATATTAGTCTCAATTAATGTAGCTGACTTTTCATTTTAATCCGTGCGTAATCTTTGATCTCTAATTTGTGTAGGTATGCTAGTTTAGTGCTTGTTTCTTCCCGTATCAGAAGTTGCTCTTTGCAGTGGACACGGGCGTGTTCTATACTGTCCTTGTAATGGTTAAATATAAGAAGCAATGTCCAACAATGTCAACGAGATGTTCTCGGTTTTCATTTACCTTAAATCATAAAATTCTTTGGGTTTCATGGTTTTCTTTTCATTTAAATTAATAATAATAAATGCGGACAACATCACATACGTTGTTCTGAACCCAAAGTAAGTTGCTAAAGCACTTGTGTTATGGAATTCAGATACAACGAAGGAACCACAAACACCCAGACCCGAGGCAATGTAGAAATGTGAGTTTCTACATTGACCCGTCCGGGGATCGAACCCGGAACCTCAGAGCTAGCGACACCTTGAAACCGGTGCGTACGCCACTCAACCACGGATGTCGTCGTCATTTATTTACCATTTTTGTTGAAGACAGTTGATCCCTATGATTGGACTCTCTTTCCCACCTGGTTGCATTATAAATTGAAGGGTTTTTCTCACTCGGTGTGCTCCCAACCCTAGGCAGTGGTTGGCACGGCGCGCGCTGTCCCTACAATGGAGCGAGCGGGACGAGGCGCGAATCACTAATTATACGCACTATTCTATTCTATTGATAATATTATTAATGACAATACAGGTTTCCTTTCTTTTTAAAACGTTATATTAAGACTTGTTCTTTTAAAAGTTTGAAGACAATCCATCTAATCTAACAGTTAGTATAATGGTTTACATTTCAAATTATTCTCTGCTGTTGACTTCATATCATTTAATTTAAAAGTTTATTCTTAGTTTATTCTAAAGTAAAACGTCCTTAGCTTTTTAATACATAAATCTCATGTAACTTATGGAGTTAAGTAGTCAATTATATCTTCAATTTGAGATCTGCTTACAATGTAGAACGCCTTTTCATTTGAGCAGTCACTCATTAGCATGAGTCGTGCTATCTTCGTAAGCTATCGGTATAGACGTAGCATGTCTTACGCGTAAGCCAGCTCGCCGTACCCGGCACGCGTTTTATTATTGGATAAGTATGAAAGTACATTACATCTTAATATTAAGTAACGTTTTAATGAGTGAATATGACAATGTGATCCAACGTAAACTATTTCAAGGTTTTAATCATGATTTTTTTGACGACCTCCTTGGTCGAGTGGCGTACGCACCGGTTTCAAGGTGTCGCTAGCTCTGAGGTCCCGGGTTCGATCCCCGGACGGGTCAATGTAGAAAATCACATTTCTACATTGTCTCGGGTCTGGGTGTTTGTGGTACCTTCGTTGTATCTGAATTCCATAACACAAGTGCTTTAGCAACTTACTTTGGGTTCAGAACAATGTATGTGATGTTGTCCGCATTTATAATTTATCTTTAAAAAATCTTAAATATCATGCATTTTTTATATTGTGGTATCGTTGAATAGTTTTGCTAATGATTTATTTTGTACTAGCAACTGAAATATTATTATTGCTAAACTCAAATAAAAAAGCATTTTTTTAAATCTAGATTAAAACTAAGAATGTAACTTTTTTGTCGAAAACAGATTACATACGAGTACTAGGTACATTAATGAAAATGCTTTTTGGTTGAATGTTAAACGCGACTACTTTTTAACCTAACCGAAGCTATAATGTTGTACGTCTCGTCGATGGTACAGCTTAAAACGTACAAAATATAAATAATTAATTGTTTCAGAAATTCGACTGAATTGAACAACGAAAACTCAAGGATTGCCATGAAATAAAGTAGGTACTGAACAGAATGCTTGCAATTTGTTAGGAGCCATAATTAATCAGAGTCTGAAAGACGTGCAGCCGCGGGGCAACAATTACTGCATCGGTGCAACGCCACGCGATATGGCGTTTCTATCGCGATTAGGGTGACCATCTCATTGCTAATCCCGCACGCTCCTAAACGGTGAATAATACTAATAATAACCTTCGTAGATGTTCCAGTTCATATTAGAGTAAATATCTCAACAAGGCCGCTGCATGTTGGACTTGTTTCCTGTTTTGACGATATCCCGTGAATAAAAAAGATACATAATCTTATATATAAAATTCTCTTGTCACAATGTTAGTTACCATACTCCTCCGAAACGGCTTGACCGATTATTATGAAATTTTATATGCATATTCATTAGGTCTGAGAATCGGCTACTATCTATTTTTCATACCCCTAAGTGGTAGTAGGTATGTAGTAGGCAGGTGCTAGGTAGAAAAAATTGCATTACAACGCATGCCGGGTACAGCTAGTAATAATATATAAATTCATATTATAGTAGATAAATTACATAGATAAATTACACCTAGATACAGAACAAATGATCCTGCTCATCACACTAAGATTTGTCCTTAGTGGGAATCGAACCCATGACCTCCGAATCAGCAGTCAGGATCACTAACCACTAGACCAACAGGTCCATCAAATAAATGAATGTTTTGTCGACCGCTCGAAGCAGTAGTACTGCTTCAAAAAGTCCTCGTACTTGGGGCAGTTTGAAGTCTATAGTAACAGTTCACCAAGCTGTAATTCAAATTAAATCAAATCAAAATTATTTATTTGCTAGATTATGGTACAAAAAGGTCTTACAGCAGGAAATTCAAAATATTCTGCCATTATATGGCTAGAAGTCCATGTAGTCGCGCATATATTAAAAAATAAAGTATTAAAATATATACCAACGTCAAGACATAACGTTCCATTTCATTTTCCTTATTTTCTAAATGGTTAACTGTTTTCAAATATATTGAAATTAGGTATGGTAATTTTAATTTGGATAGAGGTATGATTAAAAGCTTGTGGGCTTAAATATAGTAAAGAATAATCTTAATTGAAGTAAAAAATAGTTTTTTTTTTTAATAAGTACTTATGCCTGTTTTGAGAAAACTCGTGAGTGGCTAATTCGTTACCAAAATGGCGTTAAAATACGTCTCACTAACTGTCAAAACTTTAGGTACAGTCTCTAGGTATCTTTTTACGTTAAATTGGAAACGTTAAAGTAACTTAGTATATTATTGTTATTTAGTTTACAAAAAATAGCCTATTTTTTTTTCAGGATTGAGATAGTATAATTATTAATATGCTTTACTTAAAACACTGACAAACTTTTACTCAAGTCATTGTATGGTGCTTTTATAATTACTTGTTCCATAAACTTAGAAGAACTTAAAAATGTCTTTAATTAATTTAACTTTGAATTTGAAACATAAGTTTAACTTATAAACTAAATGATTAGCTGTTTGTTTGACAACTATAAATAGAACAAAGAAATAAATAAATTGTGTGTCTCGTCTCTCATGTTATGAGAATGAGCGTCATGGTCTAGTGCCCATGGCCAATAGATTTTTAAGTCAGAGGTCGAGTTTGATTCCAAGGCCACTGACTTGATTGTTACTTGTGCACATAAGTTTGTGGGCACCCTTAAGTTTCTCTTTAATATTTTCAACGGTATTTTAATTTTAAAGAGGAATCAATAGGCTAATTTATATTATCAATTATCATACAAGAAGGTAAGTATAGTAAAAAAGATAAGCTTTAAAGCCAATATTTCAAAAAGTCCTAATTACTTTATCATGGTCGTCCTAACACCAAGTTTGATTCAGCTAAATTGCTTCAAATGTATCAGAGACGGGGTCTAAAAAGGTCGGTGCATTTGACGATATAAATACTTAAAAGAGAATTTAATATTATGTACAAAATATGTTTCGTGGAATATTACGTCCGAGAAAACGCGATTTCTGAGCGTGAAGCGTGGTTTTGATTCGATTAGGGGACGGATTGTAATTCTGAAGTTCAGTTACATATAACGTGAGACTTGGAATCATCATAGCTTGCACATAGTTCTAGCACGGCCTCGCACGCTAGGACATTGTCACATCGCTGGATGTGACAATGTTCTCTAAATCAAACACATAATTCATGTTTAGCTTTGCCGCAGTAGAGTAAAAATACATGAAATCATATTCGAATATACAAATCTGAAGACAAAAAAATTATCAAATTGTTGGAGTATTTATCCACACTACAATAGATTAATATAGTTACAAAATCTTAAACAAAGATCGGTCATACAAACCACACACAGAATATATTATAACAACTGGTCAAGCAGGGTTTCATGACATACATCTACTAAAACGAATTCTCCCACGCTGAATCAATTTAGAGATAAACCTACAAAAAGGATAAAGAAAAAAGTTGTTTACTTCAGTTTCACACAAGTATGCATTGATCCCGTATTGACCTCTAAACAAATTATATTACTAACTAGCTGTGCCTGCGACTTCGTTCGCGTGGATGACGAAACTTATCAATGAGTTTTTAACCGCAAAATTAAGTTTGTTTTTTATTGCTTATACCTTTCCGGGATAAAAACTACCCAGTGTGGTGCCCAGGATAATAAAGAATAATTATACCAAGTTTCATCGTAATCGAACCGGTAGTTTTTGCGTGATACCTGAACAAACAGACAGACAGACAGACAATTTTTATTTTTTTTCACACTTTTGGTTTTGGTGTCGGTCTAGTAACACCCCCCGCCATTAATTTTTTTGATATTTTCAATGTACTGAATTTTCACTTCTACAGATTTATTATAAGTATATAGATTACGTAAACAGGTCTTGTCTTGAATAATTTGCGCGGAAAACAAGCGCATTGGCTAATGTTATTTGAAGGTGATGCATCAAACACACCGCGGACCACCGGCGCTGTCTAACCTCTTAACAATGCAGTTAGATAAAATAAAATGTTCGCGGACGTGAGAATTAATGTACAGGGTGTTGTACTTTGACGGCTAGAGTTTGCTGTCCTAACGATTATGTGCACAATGTGACGATTTCAAATGTTACCTCAATGTGACTGTTTCAATGTCAATATTGCATACCAGACTAGTTTCTTAGTTATTCTAAGCAACGATATTAGAATAGTGTCAGATCAATGGCATGACATATCCTTCACATATATATGAAACTTCTTACCTACTCAAATGTAGTTGCGCCTGACTTTCATATTACCCCAAGTATTTGTTAAACGGTTTGTCCACTCAGTGTACAACTAAGTTAAGCCCATCATTAATTAGCACGAAAATATTAACAGTTTATATCATTTTAACTAACGTCTTAAGTACACCTTAATTGGCAATTAGGAACGTCTATAATAATTAGGTTTCTAGAATAAATCATTCATTAGATCTTTGACAGTCGTTTAGATTGTCGTAAAGTACTGTCATGAAGAGGTTTCGTGATATTTGCCTAAATTCATTTGTTTTTTTAATTTATTGTTATTTTATAATTTACCGGTTTTTATTTTTTTCTTTAATGATACTGGTTAATTGTCACATGGAAATAACCCAACAGTGAAGAGAGATGTTGATCGTACAGACATCGCCTTGTGGTCTTAATTTTAACGCTAATGGACCCTCTTGCTTAAGTCTCACTTTGAATATGTACGACAAGTATTTTCTTTATCTTTTTAATTAATAATAAATATCTAAATTAAACAAATCAAATTTAATTCTGGTTTTTATGGCCGGAACAATGATACTTAATTTCACGAAGGTAATTATTATTTTTTTATCTATTCTACAATTCATCATATGTAAACTCTTTAAGCACCCTATACCCACAAGTTGCATGTCTTATATGCATTTATTAATACTTAGAAACGATATTCGTGATATATGATTGATCTTTTATAATTATGCAGTACTTATGTGTTTATTTCGTCTACATCATAATTACTTTGAAGTTTGATCATCAATCTTCAATTTATTTATGGTCCGGAACATAATAATTTACTTACTTATAAAATATAGATTTAATATTATACCTACCTAAGTATTATTAGGAATTCTTCCGGATTTACTAAAAGCTGAAGATCAAAATTATTATAGCTAATTAAGTTTTTAGAACAAGAAAACTGAATGTTAATCAGTTTAAAATAAATTACGTCATTGATTTCTAAACAAATAAATAAAAACCTATCTTCTAAATTTCTTATCAGTTTCAGGAGAAATTACGAAAATTAGTAGGTCCCAGAGTAAAGTCAATCATCAAACTGCACAAAACATCGCAATGTAAATTTTTTATCTATGTAACATATTTTCTTTTTAGTCGGTAAAGGTGTATTCTATCAAACGAAAGCGAACTAAAATGATAGCCTAGTCGGCCTTTATTACGATTATTTTTATTAACACAATTATGGCGAATTGTGAGTTCAATATTTCTTGTCATTGAGCCACAATTTACACCAATAAAACAAAGATTTATGTCCATTGTCAATACATATAAATTATGTTAAAAAACTAACAAAAAGACATTGGCCTCGCACCGCTGACCTATGAGTAACCGACACGTTTTTTACAACAAAGCGAAAAATACTGCGAAATTAGTGCCACCATACATTCTTACTGTGGCAGGATTAAAATACACACCAGGGGCCCGATGCCGCTATTTTAAGTCAGTGAGTGGCGGGTTAATAAATGTTATAGTGTACTTGTTATTGTGCCTAATTTTCGTATTCAAATAATTTTAGTTTAATGACAAATGTACACCTACTTGCCACTGTTGTCATTGTAGGATTGCAGTGACTGTTCTTATCTGAATACGAAAATTAGGCACAATAACAAGTACACTGGAACGTTTATTAACCCGCCACTCACTGACTTAAAATAGCAGCATCGGGCCCCTGTAAAATGTTTCAATGTGGAAATTTAAAATCAAGAGCAATGCTTGTTAGGTTAAATAACAGCTGACCTCCAATATTTAAAAAAACTAGTGATGAAAAACTGATTGAAACAGTTTTTTTTTTCGTTATCATGTCTATTATCTGGTCTTGAATAAACACGATATTATTTTCAGTTCAATTTCAAATCTAGTTGATTCATTAGCTTTTGTAATCTTAGCATTTATTTATTATATATACAATGTATCTTATAATCTAATATCTATGCTATGGTTCACAAACCTGTATTAAACAGTTAGTCTAAAGACAAAAAAAAATGTTCTCAAAGGCAATAGTATTTTATTGTTAATTATTTAACATCAACATAGCATTCATTGTTCGATTTTATTTATGTTACACTAGTATATAATTCATGGTCACCCCATTTTCAATCCTGAGAATCAGCTCAACGCACTTTTGCGGTGACCACACATTGCCGGAAATTATCGAATACTTATCACTAATAATCCAATAAATATCAGATTGAATACTTAAAAAGCCTACCAGAATGTCGAAAGTGCTATTTTTGGACACCCAAGATCATAGGCATATTTTTATAAGAATTAATATTCTAATCGTTTTGTGGAAGATTGGCTAGACAAGACAGCTCATATGTAGGAATGGAAGGCTAAACACCGCTGTTCCACAATGAAATTTTAAGTCATAAATTACAAAAAGTAAATAAATATTTAAATTCTAATTCAGAATCAGTATCATCAGCTATTTTATTAGTAAGCACGTAAATAGAAAATGACTACATTGGTATCAAACTGAGACTCGGTGAATGAAAGTGACTATTTATCTGACTATTAAAATATGTCCATGAGGCGACTTCGTCGCATAGAACAAGCCTGGGTTCGGGGTAATTTTGCAAAACTGCATAGTAAACAAGTACTATTAATACTTAGTTACATTAGACATCTAAATTCTGTTAAAATATATTAATTTAAACAAATTAAAACTGTTTAGTGCCTAACAAAGCTAACGAGTCAAATCGAAAACGAAATCACTAAAGAAGATAGTGTTCGCTAAACCAATTTAAAAACAAAAAGTCAGTTCCAGACGCTTCAACCTTGTGGCTATTAGGTTCTGACTATCAACAGTTAGTCTGCTGTCGTTTTCTATAATGTCCTTTGATCGGAAGCCGTCGCGTTTCGGCCCGATGACGTCACACGTGGACTTGACTGAACCGACCAGTTTTTGCTCCGAGCTCCAATTTAGTGTTTGATTCTTTATGCATAACTCCCGTCCTAAGGTCGTCTGAGATTCAAGGACAGCCATATTAATTGCTAAAGCACATTGTACTATACTTATGTTTGCAATACTTAATTATAGTCTATTGGTTTTTATCGTCACGTTCGTTTACCTTTCGGACAGACGAGAATAATAAGGTGCAATATTAAAGCTTGCTATAAAGGGCAATATCTTATTGATTTTCTATAGTTAGCAATCCTTTGTCTGCCTTGTTATACTTTTAACGGAGACGAGTCACGGAAAATTCCGCTCGTAATTAGAAATGTCGTGTCTTCCTCATTTAATTACAAATGAATAGCAAAATAATGATTCATTATGAAAATATGAAGCGATTTATTAAGATTTTTTGTTTATTTACTGAACCACAACACCAGTTTTTTAACTTTAATTAAATTGAAAAATATTATAGGTTTTATTAAAATGGTCCAGTCAACATAGTGAAAACTTCAAACAATGATTGTCTTGAAAAACGAAAGTTTTGCGCTCGAGGGCAACAGGTTTTGAGAACAGTTTCAAAAGTACGGTAGGTTAGTGTGCCTGTTATATATGAACAGGAATCTAGATCTGCTGTGAGCAAAAATATTTGGATTAGAATACATTAACAATGTTTTTTCGTTAGTTTATAAAATACATAATAATGTTTTCTGCCTGATTAAAAACTATTGAAGTAACTATTGTACTAAAGAAGTAATATAATAGGAGGAATGACTTTTTTTTTTATATAATTTTTTTATTGTCCCACAGCTGGGCAAAGGTCTCTCCCGTCTGACTCCAGACATTTCTGTCTAAATCCATTATTCTGGTATGAAATGCATGAATATCTATATTGTAGGTACATTAAAATCTTCCTCCGGATTGTCACAATTTACAGGCTTAACAACCTACCTTTATACTCTTTATTCTCTTTTCATTCCTGATTGATTCCCACTAATAGATACGTATGAAACTGAATGTCGTTGCATGTTGCCCAAAACTGGACCTTATCCTGTATCAGTTAGGGTTTAAATTAGAAAATATAATACAGTTGGAGAAGATTCGAACGAATCTATTTGAAGATTTTGAAACTACAAATGCTTAAATAAATAAAACTTATTGTCATTAACAACTTAAATGGCGTAGATTTGTGATACACGGGTGTTAAAAAAATTAAAGCCTTTAAATTCCTTGTAATTGCTGTTTGAGATTATACCCTTCAATGTCGAAAAAAAAACAAAACACAATCTAATTTAAATTAAATGTGTATGCACAGCTTAGTAAACCGGGAAGTGAAACTTGCACTACGAAAACGCTAAATAGAAGACCACCATCTAAGATGGCAGGAGAACCTCTTAATACAGCCTTAGTATTCAATAAACTAACCGAATTCAAAGTTTCAGCAGTGGAAGTTTTCTGAGCGGGATATCGGGCAGTTTCCAAACGTTGATCCTGAACAATACGACGGTTTGGTCAGTCTGGTCCCCATTTCCGACGTTTAAGGAAGAGGTGCAATATAGTTCCTGATCGTAAGAGAAATATTTGAAGTTAATAATAATGAAAGATTTATTTAAACTACGCATAGAAAGTGAGACCCCGATGTGGGATGAATTTCTCGATCAAATGAAGATACATTTTTGTTTTACGAGTACCTGTCTATTTTTAGTAATAAATGTTCCACACTCTGAACTTATATTTATAAAAACACGATATTAAATATAATTTGGTAAAAAAAATTAAGAAAAACAAAATATTTTCAATCTTTAATATTAAACAATGCGTTTTGGATTGACAGTTAGTTTTGCAAAATTTAGGCCTGTTTTACAAAATCTAAGTTCAATCTATCAACAAACAACTTAACCCACTTTGCCCACAGCTGGACACGGATCCTTTCAACTTCAATCTTTATTTATTAGTTGCAATTTACGTTGTAAATTGAAAACGAACAATTTAATATAACCAGTTTTGAGTTTCGCTCCCCGTATCCTATCTCAGTAAATGTATACTTTAGCTGGACTTCAGTTTTGGACGAATCCTAACAAATACCTACTGAAAACTGGCCGTTGTTGCTAATATTATTTTATACACTAGCAAGTAAGACAAAAACTCATTGGCCTAATTATAGTGCAAACAGTTTTGTATCTGAAGTCAGGATAGAGTAGAAAGTAAAAACACATAATTGAATGCACATGAATGTAAAAAAAATGTGCCGTGTGGTATCCGGCTTAGAATTGACCACCCCCATTCCTCCCGTAGGTGTCGTAAGAGGCGACTAAGGGAAAAATCTAGGAGATAGGCAGCAGCGTCTTCTGTAACTTGACCACCAATACTGCGATCCCCAAGCCGCCTGCCAAGCGTGGGGATTATGGCACCCCCCCCCCCAAGGGGGGAGGCCTTTGTTCAGCAGTGGACGTCTTCCGGCTGATGATGATGAATGTAAAAATCAAGAATTAAAAAAAACTGGATCCATTTCGACAAAATTTCTATGGGACCACCACGGGGGAATAACCCTGTCGATGACAGAAATAAATACGTAGATATCCCGTAACAAACATACAAAAGTTGAGAACCCCTACTTTTGAAGTCGGTGAAAACTATTTCTATTCATTATACAACAAAGCAAAACGAATTCGTATAAGCTACGAAATAAGTTCCTACAATAAAACTGTAAACTTGACAGTGACACCAACATGTCAACATGTATGAACTAAGGTAGGTAGAACACAATGAGTAGGTATTCACTGCAGTGTTAAACAGCAGAGCAAATAAGTGCGTGAGATGTGCAAGCGACTCAATATAGGTCAAGGACCCCTTCCCCTTGCAACCTCCTTGAAGCTGCAAGGCCAATCACCAGTGCAAGCGAACTTTTTTTTTTACCAAATCAAATGATTTTTATTTACGTAGGTATTAGTTGACCGCGGCTATCAGGACATCAACAAGGACAAATTTAAATATTCCAATTTGAATAAGGAAGGGCTTGTGTCGGATGTTTTGTTTTCAACAATTTGCAAATGAATACTAACTTGCGGTTTGACGCCATTTGTGGGAATTTTAAGTGTTTGTTTGTGAGATGCTCTACTAGCACAATTCGACTTCTGATTAAAACTACTATTTTTTGCTTCAAAGTACTATAAGGTATTGAGATTACGTCAAGGTACCAATGTTTATATTGAACAACTAGTAAAATACATACTCGTTATTTTACCTACATGTTTCTAAGACTTTATGAAACAAGAAAAACATTTGTGTTGAAAAAAATCATTTGCAAATAATTTTCTTTTCGCCTAATTTCCTTTTTATTGTTTTTTTTTGCCTCAGAAAATAACCATCAACTAGTATTAAATAAAATTCCGCCAAAACTTCAGCAGAACAGGAACAAGAGAAATAACTTAATTGGTAGATATTTTGTAATTTAGACTTTTCAACATTCTAGAAGTTTTTTTCTTAGAACGTAACAGCATTAAAATCTATTAACATGTTTTACTTACAGTAAACCTTCACAGGCGCTTAATATAAGGTGACAGGATGCCTCTTGCTCTATAGATGAGTGTATCAACACAACATAACAACTAAACTCCATATTATGAATAAAGTCATCTCTTCAGCTTATTCGAACGCACTCATTTTAAAAGCACTGATTTCAATTTGAATTTCGAACAGGACAGACAGACCAAACGAATTAATTATTGAGGTAGGTTAAGTTACTGTTGTTCACAAAGCTTTTACAGCATAATATTTATTTTTGTAGTTTGGTCTGATCATCAGTACTTACCATTGTTCCTCATTGAATACTTATGTAGTATCCAACTGTCCAAAAAGGTATTTTTCTTTCATAATTATTTAAACCTTTAATAATGTAAATGTAACGACTGACGAGAAAAGTCTTTAAGGTTCTATCAATTCGCATGGTTACCAAATCCACGGAAAGTTGATGCTGAGAACGTGGTATTAATGGCCACAAATGTCACCCCTTAACCACTTTTGTTATAATGTAAATAGACTTATAATAATATTATTAGTAATATCTTTGGACAAATCAGACCGGACCATTTGATCCCAAAGTAACATCGCACAAAGATTTGTCCTGGGTGGGAATCGAGCCCACAACCTCCGGTTTGGCAGTTAGAGTCTCTAACCACTAGACCAGCCAGTATCCAAGTTCTAAAGCATACATCAGGTCCTCATATCTAAGTTATAATTGGCGAGCACAATGCCGTCACCACGACACTGACCTCTCGAGTTTCAAGTACGTGCGGTCGTTAGCTTCGCATGATACCATATTGAAACGCATTCGACAAAAAGAACAAACGATGAGTTTATTTTTCCAGTTTTTTATAGTTCTTGTTAATAGGAAACGTAGGTTCAAGGTAGAAGTTAGTTTTGTGTTTTCTTTACTGGAAAACCAAAAGCGGTGAAATTTTTTGTCACATTTTCCAACTTTTTTTTAAGTCGACTTAGTAATTTAAACTAGTTGGTTTAGTTAGTCAGACAGTATCAAGGAATACACACAAATGTATATTATAAAATATCGCTTCAATTATTTATTTGCTAAAACTAAATAGCTATTTAAAAAACTTAGACGGTGTCGCGGGTCTCAGTTAGTCAGATACAAATACGTTATACATTTATGCAAATATGTGATATATTATGTTAAAAATGAAATGAGCTAAGCAGCAAACTAAAAAAGGCTTGCAACTTAACCTTCAAAACATGATTGAATGTTATAAATATTATTGGTAGGTGTGCAATAAGGAAAGGTTAACAATCGCTTAATGGGTGTCTCTGTGATAAAATTCGGCACTTTTAAAGTTGTTGAAAATACACAAAACAAACTTATTTATTTTAGGTAATTCAGCACTAACATTACTGACGAAGTATAATAATATTATCTTGGGACAACTCACAAACGGCCATACCAAACTAGACAATAACTATACAGCCTGTATAGTAGTAGACTATATAGTAAGCAGACAACTGATAAACATATTTATAAATACATACATATTATTATAAGTAAATAACGACCAGAAACAGAACCAATGATCATTCACACAAACATTTGTGGGAATCAAACCCACGACCTCCGGTTGAGCAGTTAGCGCCATTTTAATATAATATATTAAAGTATATGTGCAATCTTCAAAGTACGAGCTGAAAATATTTACATTCAGTACATTGTATATACTATTTTATACTATTCAGATATACAGGGTGTCCGGTAAATAGTCCGACAAACTGTGGTGGCTGATACCTTAGGTCAGGTCCTATCCAATGAACACAACATATGTTCCCCGAAAAGTTACAGGTTTCGAGTTACAATCGATTTTCGGAAATTTTAGAATTTTCTACCTTGCATCAGACTTTTCCATTTTTCTTGCTGATTAATAGCTTTCGTAATACTTTTTGTACATCAAATTAATCTTGAATAGTTACTCTACGCTTTAGTAAGTCTCATATTTATCTAAAAGAAGAATGTATTGACAAAAAAGCCATTCGCTTAACAATTTTCACTTTTCGTTTTTCTTACTGCTCAACTTTGAATTGCAGTGGTGAAAAATAAATGTATGTAGGAATTTTGTACAACAATCTTAAAAACTTGCTTGAATATTGGTGATTTTGGGAAGGTACAATACTTGCGTATTTTCCTTAAAAAATTTGACAAAACAAGCTGCTGAAGTACACACATGGGCTTATTTGTTGAAATATTACTAATGTAAATCTGAGGAAAAATGAGACGTAACTTAACACATTCACTGCGTTACGGGAAGTATTTGGTTGTATTTGAATTTCGCTCTGTGCGGCAGCTAGTTGTCCTTGTTTTGCGCTCCGTGTGGAGGTGATTTTTTTAGGTTTTCGTACTAGTAAAAAAGAGACACCTATATTGCCGGTTTCCTTGCTTGAAGTGTATTGAAATTTACGAATAAAAATGTACGGGAATTATTTTATCGTAACGCACAGGAAGGTAATTATTTTACAATAGTGCGATACGGGAACTATTTGGCCGTATCCTAAACCCCGTACCGCACAGAACGTGAGCGCGCGCGGAGCTACAGTTAGCCGTAGTACTGTGCCCAGTTAATACGATTATACAAAACGCGATATAAATAGCGCGGTATGGTACCTGTACTGTTACTTTCTTAAGTATTTTTTTCTGTTGATTAAATTATCGAATAAAGTAAATAATTTTAAAACGTAAATCAGGTTTTTTTTGTAATTTAGCTTTTATAAGCACGTAAAAATGTTAATAACACAAAATAAGAATTTACTGTTTTTGTTAAAAAGTTGACATTAGCGTAGTTCATTACTAATTATTTTTGTTAAAAATTGTTTCCGTTAATTTTGTACGACCTGAATAAACAATAATAAATTAGAAACAGAAAAATATTTTACTTATTAAATCCCATCCCTAGCAATATGACTGTTGTATGCGCCACGACAACTATTTTCCCGTAAAATCAACCATTTCCAAAAATACCTGTAACTTTTAAGATATTACTTAGATCCCCGTGCGACGGCAGCTGTGTATACACAAGGATGTAAGCTATTGATTGGTACAACAAAAAAACCCTGCTGTGGTCTTTCCATGTTTCTGTGGAGGTTTGAAGTAAGGACTACGTACGGGAAAATAGACGTCGTAACGCATATCAGGCAATCTTGATACGGGAAGTATGTGACTTGTACAGCACTGGTAGCAAGTCTTAATCTAGAGCAGCCGCAGCGAACGTGTTAACGCGGATCGTCATTGTACAATTAAATTAGGTATTTTCTTCTAGCGACTAACTAGGGACACAAAATAATTGTGGCCAATTTCAATTTAGAAAATATGAAATGAAAAAAAAAATGCTCTGTTAATTTTTTTTGCAAAGTTACGGAACCCTTCGTTAGCATGTCCATCTCCAACTTGACCGGTTTCTTAGAAGACCAACTCTTCGTAAATACATTCTAGGCAAGTTGAACGATACAATATGGTTTGGGAAAATGGGTGCTAAGTGCAGTATGGGCCTGAAGTAAGAGCCTCCTCTAATGAGGGATACCAGGGCATATGGATTGGGCGTCCAAAACCAGCTATTCATTGTTGTTGCATGAAAAATAAAGTGTTATAAAATCTATTCATCTAGTAAGAAAGTACTGAAGGAAAAGGTAACTTTACACTAAAACATGTTTTAATCTGGCATAGAGAGTAAATGGCGAGAAGAAAATACCTAATTTAACTGTACAATGACGATCCGCGTTAAGTTACGTCTCATTTTTCCTCAGATTTACATTAGTAATATTTCAACAAATAAGCCCATGTGTGTACTTCAGCAGCTTGTTTTGTGTAATTTTGTAAAGAAATTACGCAAGTATTGTACCTTCCAAAAATCACCAATATTCAAGAAAGTTTTTAAGATTGTTGTACAAAATTCCTACATACATTTATTTTTCACCACTGCAGTTCAAAGTTGAGCAGTAAGAAAAACGAAAAGTGAAAATTGTTAAGCAAATGGCTTTTTTGTCAATACATTCTTCTTTTAGATAAATATGAGACTTACTAAAGCGTAGAGTAACTATTCAAGATTAATTTGATGTACAAAAAGTATTACGAAAGCTATTAATCAGCAAGAAAAATGGAAAAGTCTGATGCAAGGTAGAAAATTCTAAAATTTCCGAAAATCGATTGTAACTCGAAACCTGTAACTTTTCGGGGAACATATGTTGTGTTCATTGGATAGGACCTGACCTAAGGTATCAGCCACCACAGTTTGTCGGACTATTTACCGGACACCCTGTATATGTTTTGACCGTTAAGAGGCCGCACATGCTTCTGCATATTTCCCAGAGATAATGATGCTTATTTGGTTTTCCAGCGGGTAGAAAAACTATGCTATAAATATCTAGTGTCTTTTGGGCTATAAATAAATAATCATTTAGACTAAATTAACAACACTTTGTATATTTTATTTATAATTAGTTACCTTTTATCATATTATCTATCTATATATATAAAAATGAATCGCTAAATGTGTTGTTAAGCGCATAACTCAATCACGCCTGGACCAATTTGTGAATTTGGAAAATTGTGCTGAAAATTAGAAAATACTTAATCACCATATTAAGTTATCCTGACTTTTGTTAAGATAGTGATTAGTTGGATTAATCTTCGCCCTCAATAATATAAAGGCACCGGGAACGGGACCTAGGTATTCACGCGGGTGAAACCGGGGGGCACAGCTAGTTTACTAATAAATATTACCGTGACTTCCTCGTTGGCCTAGTGGAGCTAAGCGCAACTGCTACGCTAGAGGTCTTGGGTTCGATTCCCAAGTCGACCAAGGTGTTATTGGGTTTTTCTATGAAATTCTCAGTAGCAGGTCGGAGTTTGGATTTGTGCCCGGTTAGTGGCAATAGGCTCGCCCCCTATTACATGGGACCTAAACATACCGTCGAACTGTGGGTGTACATTGGTACACCTCTGCCTTCCCCTTCTTAAAGGGGATACAGGCGTGATGATATGTTATGTTATGTTATGTTAATAAATATTATATGTTATCTGTTCTTTTTTTTACCCGACTGCCAAGAAGGGTTATGTTTTTCGCGCGTATCTTGTATGTATGTATGTGTGTGTGTAATATTCTTTATTACCTCATATCTTCGAAACGGCCGAATGGATTTCGATAATTAGGGTATCGTTGGATTCGTATCGATTACCCAAGTGTTCTTAGATATGTCACGTAAAACAAAAACCAACATGGCGGCCACGAGGTGCCATAGATTGAGGTAAAAAAAAAAAAAAAAAAATATGTTTGCTACAATATGGGTATCAAATTAAAGGGCTTGTAACGAGGATTCCAAAATGGTAATGGAAAAAAAATACTATGTGAAAAATTGATCTTTATTAAAACTAAATACATACTCGAATGCTGTACGCCAGGTGGATTATGATTTTAACTAATAGGTGTTAAATAAAAAATAAATCACCGACTGTGACAGTAACATTGCTATCTACACTTCTAGACTTATTGAACTTGTTTTTTAATTTTCAGTTTTTATTTAAAGTGTTTTTTATGCAATCGGGTTTTTTTATTTTTTAAATTGATTTATTTAGGTAAATATAATAAGTATTTAAGACTGGGTATATGAACGGATGGATATTTGCTACTCAATCACATTAGAATGGTTACAGTTTTGAATAAAATTTGTCACACATATTTAATAATAAACATTTCACATTATTGAATTGATTTATTGTATCACATCACACCGGTCTCAGCCATTCAATTTTACATTCAAAAAGCTATTTTGGATTGCACAATGTCCCGTGCGGGAATCGAACGCGCAGCCCGTCTCTTACAGCGGTAGCAAGGTCTTACAGAGGTAGCAGCTGTACCACTTAGCTATCCGTGCAGTCACAGTCGCTATAACATTGAATCTAACCACAAACTAATTAAAACAATTCATCATGATGCATGACGACATTATTAAAGTATATTTTTAAGGCGGCATCATTTGAATTTAAGTGGAATAAAATACCTAACGCGCTTCCAAAAAAGACGTATTAAAATAATTCTAAGGTTAATAGTCTACATCAGACAAAACAAAATAAAGTTATTTGTTTAACCGATTGATCAAAATCTACATCACATTTTGAAGTGTATTGACTCTTATTGTAACCTTGGTCTTGATGTCGACTTATAACAACATACCTATATATTCTTGTGTTAAAAACTCTGAATTTTAATATATTATAACAATTGCATTAAAGTTTTTATTCCAAGGTTAATGACTTAATGATCATACTCAATTATTTTATAAAATACCAGCTGTACCCCTTGGTTTCACTTGCTAGATTTCCTCCTAAAGCAAGTAACATAATGTTCTATGTCTAAAACCTTCCTCAATAATTGAGCTATCAAATGCAAGAAGATTTTTTCAAATTCAACCAGTAGTTTTAGAGACTGGCGCATTCAAACAAATTCTTCATCTTAATTATTTTATACTCAGTAGGTTATACATATATAACTATAAGGTACATTAAAAGTTTTAGAAGCAAATATTTTTTCACAGTATCAAATCTATTTAAATAGTTCCAGTAGAAGGTATTTTTGCTGCAGTAAATAAACAAGAAACTTAGCTTATAAAAATAACAATGGCACTACATCATCTCCCGAGCCTTTTCCCAACTATGTTGGGGTCGGCTTCCAGTCTTACCGGATTCAGCTGAATACCGTATTTTACATGGAGCGACTGCCTATCTGACCTCCACAACCCATTTTTCCGAGGTAAGACTGGTTGTCAGAATTGACTTAACGACTGCCAAAGATCATAGTATGACAATCGGGAACAACGGCTTAACGTGCTATCCGAGGCACGGAGGGGTCTCGGTATGTTTGGAATGGTCACCCATCCACGGACCAACCGCGGCGAGCGCGGCTTAACCAGTATTATCGATCATACCGTACGGCTTACACTTAGCCACGAGCAATAACAATGGCACTACATTGGCGCGAAAACAAATAAGATCTTTATTAAATGTCTATTCTGTAAATACTTTCGGTATCGAGCTTCACCTGAGTGACAATAAAGCTCACTTCAAAAATAAACCCAATTGCCTTGGTTTAGAATTCAAATTCGAGAAAACGTATTTGACATCTCACCGCGGATTCCGCTGTCGAGACATGAAAATAATGTTACAGAATAGCACTACTTGTTATTGTTTCATTGTCGTGTTCGAGATTAGTTTCAGAAGTGAATTAAACATAATTGAGACAAGATATTTCCCAGTTATCTCATTGGTTAGGTCACAGTGACCACTGACGCCCACAGCGCGACGCGGCGCGTGCTGCGGGTTCGATTCCCGGACAGGACAAAAATTTTGTGTAATATATAACTGTTCCGCCCAATTATTCTTCGTCGGTATTCTTTGAATTATCATTGAAATGTTTGTAAAAATCTTCTTTTTTTGACACCTTTTTTAATCAAAATTAAACATGACACCGGATGTTTGTGAACTATAAATATAATTTGATTGCTTCAATTTATAGTCTAAAGTTACTTAACACAAAGGGAATGAACTAATCTTGACCTAGTCGAAGCAACCAAATTCACAATTCATCGACAGTTTACAATATCCCTAGAACTCTAGTTATTAAACAAACGTGTTAATAAGCCAGTGACAGAACCTTAGACTATACGCCATAAGGATGTAAGTTAAAATTTCGAGAAGAACCGCATCAAAGCCTCCGTCCGCCCACGACACGTAATTTATGTTATCAACGCATTGAGCGTGAGACCGGAAATTAATTGAATACCAAATAAATTACTCCTACTAGCCATCGAGTTAACAAAGATTAGGCCTATTTAATAACTCTTGTAACTTGACTTAGTTTTAAGAAATATGGGTTAAAAATAGTAACAGGTTGATTCTGTATGACTAAAGGATGAGTATCTTTTCTTATACAGAAGACGCAAGCATTGAGCATGTTTTGAATTGGTAAGTGACGTAAGACAATCATTCTGAAAGTTTACCTGACCAACGTTTGACTCCGCAACTTTCAAGCATTTCAACGCTAGGGCCTACTTTAAAATATTATTAGAGAAATAAAAATGTGAATATGATAATAAAAGTTGCAAACTATCGGACGCATCCCTAACCCGCGGATGGACGCATCGCAGTGTGAACAGTCCGCGGACGCGTCCCATATCCTGTTCAAATTGTTCGGAGGATGTCAAAATATCACGTTGCGCGTTGGTTAGATTCTGTTCGGACGTCCGACTACTCAAGGCCACACGTCCGCGATAAGTCGCGGACGTAATCGTCCGAATGTGTAAATACCTTTACCCTAGATGTTTCAATTGTTTCTTATTTTTTTCTTGGATGCCACAACAGCTAAAGAATAAATAGTTTAAGATTTAAAAATAATTTACAGAAAGACATTGAGGTATGTTTTTAGAACAAGATTTGAACGCCTCCGGCACTTCGTAAATACCAAAGTATTTATCTAAAGTCATGCTTATTAATGTTTAGTTATTTTCCTTATTTTTATTTTAGTCATTCTAAGTTTAATTGCAATCGTTTGTTTGGACTGGAAGTTCGTATTACAAACTACACTTTTTTGTGTAAACAGACGAGGTCCTCTACCTCGCTCGCACAAAAATAAGTTAATATATTCACAACAGATTAAAAGTAAAATAAAGATTTCAATTTATTGTTTGTCGTGAAAATTATTTTATTTGTTGTAGACTCAAATATTTTGCGCAAAACGTACCATTATACAACGCCTAAAATAGGGGTATCACAATCATAGCGTTAGACATTTGTAGTGTTAAAATGTACGGTGATTTATATTATATACAGCCGTAAGTATTCCCCAAATATCCAAACAAAAACAAGGGCGAACGATCACGTAACCTCACGTAACAAAATCCAGTAACACCTAATTTATAGGCGTAGATAAATAAGCAACGTAATATGCCTCGACAAATATGTACATTGAGTTTGTCACAAACATGCGTTCAATTAAATAATGTTGTTATTACAGCAACGAATCTCGTCGTTATTGGCGGTCAGTGACGTGCGGCGTGACGACGACTATCGATATCACGGTTGGCGTTTTTATTTTGGCATTTTTGTCGATGATAACCGACCTATAGTAATATATACAAAGATTTTTTCATACAAGCTAGAAGAAAACGACAGTAAATCAGTAAGACAGTGTTCAGTATAAAATAGTATTGCTTTAATTATTAAATTTAGTATAGTGCATAGTTAAAATTAGGTTCTACAGAATATACTAAGTCAAGAGTTACAGACATCTTTATTTAGTTTTCTATATAAGTTTATTATGTTACACGCTGTTAAATTTTTCTACCGTTCTTTAGATCATCACAAATGTCGAAATGCGTATGGATGATTGTTACGCGAAAACTACACAAAGGGTTGTGTATAAACTTTACAGGATTACGGCAAAAGCACAAAGTACACATACACAGACGAGCGCAGCATCGATACCTAGCAGCCAAGTTCAGTGTGTCACCTCCCTACTTGGCTCTGATTCAGTTGTGACCTTCGAACGAAAGCAAAACCGGTGTAGGTCATCGCGCCGGCATGGCGGCACTCGACATCGCGCTCCCTTTCAAGCATGCACTGTATGAACGGCGAGCGACTACGAACTCCTAATTGTTTCAAACTTGGAATACGACGCTGTGACGTCAGAAGTTCACTTTCCATTGCAATCTCGTATTAGGTCGTTAGTGTAAAATGTTTGTTCAATCAATTAGAGCTATTGAGTTCTGATATAGCGAAGTTGACTAGTTTTCATGAAACAAGTGAAGTTGTCTATTGTTTAAAATGCCTCTAAGAGAAGCCTGTTCGATTAAAGTTATTTAAAACTTGAACAAATAGAATTTCTTGCATTGTTCTAGGCCTGAAACTTCAATAAATATTTAAAGTGTAAAATATAATACTGGTACTATACCACTAATCATGTATATTCATGAGACACTCAATTTATTGCAATTAAAACGACGAATAATTTTACCCAATAATTTAATTTATTAAATATGTATGACCTAATGAGTATGCCATGAATTTTTTATACATGAGATAAAAAATAAATACTTTTTCATGATTGCGTCGCATTAGACTTGCTTAAAAATAAAGTCTGCTTAAAATTGGACCTGAAATAATTAAAAAAGCTACCTCAAAGACTTTTATATTTTATGAGTTCTTGAAGGTTTTAGTTTCGAAAACAAAACAACAGATAAAGGTTCAGCACAGAAACAACAAGATTGGACATCCTGCATTCGCGGTCAAAACATTTTCTACTCAACGACTTGAGGGATACGGTCCACTTTTCAATGTGATCAGACAAATTTGTGGTGGGTTCCTCTAAATCTAGGCTGAAACCAATACATGCTCTTTCAATTTGAGCCGTTTAAAGTTTAAATAAAAATCTATTTATCTGCTTAGCCTCTTAACAAGCGATGTTAGGGTCGGCTTCCGGTCCTGTTTACAGCAAGGTTCGTTTTATATATAAACTAGCTGTACCCGGCATGCGTTGCAATGCAATTTTTTCTACCTAGCACCTGCCTACTACCACTTAGGGGTATGAAATATATATAGTAGCCGATTCAGAGACCTACTGAAAATGCATATAAAATTTTATAAAAAATCGGTCAAGCCGTTTCGGAGGAGTATGGTAACTAACATTGTGACACGAGAATTTTATATATAAGATTGTCAGATCGTAATATAAAAAAAGTTTGTTACTTAATTTCTCAAATATAGCTGAACTTTGTTTGATTATGTTTTAAGTCCAAACTAGAATACACTTAGACTAAATCTGTGTGTCTTATCGGTCAGTCGCACCATAGCTCCCAAACCAATGCTCCGTGTTTGAAAGCTCATGCGATTTGGTTCGCTTCTTCTAAACTTTAAGTAAAGGACTCAAATTCTTCTCAAATTTTTACATTCTTAAATAATAAAATGTACACAATAATGTAACAAATGAATCAACAATTTCGTGTCTCGCAAAACAAGTAACGTTTCGCACCGCGACACGCCACAGAACAGGAAAAGGTTCTTCGATCGAGAGATTAAACTTAATACATCACATGCAGCCCATATTAATTTATTCACTTAATCTTATTACCATTTGAGCTAATTTTATTTCATTTTAATTCACTTGATATCATTGAAATGGGAGACGTTTTTACAAGATTTTGTATTTAAAATGTACTCCCACACTTCTCGTTTGTACTGTTTTTCTTTTTAATTAACTACATAATGTGGCTGATCGGGAATCGTACCCAGAACCTAGCGCAGAGATCTACTTAGGTATATAATTAAAGTTAAGTAATTATAAAATTTTATAAAAAAAAATATAAAAAAAATATTTCTGATTGTAGTTTTAGTTTTCTACTAAAACTATTATGATAAAATAAATACCAAATTTCTTCCTTTTGATATCTCTCGATTATCGATATTTTATGTCAGTAAAAATATATTTTTCGATATTTCTCGATTATCGATTTTTCCCGTCCGTAAAAATAAGAAGTATTGAATACTTGCCTTTAGCACTATATCGATATCATTGCCCGATAAAATTGACTGCATGATGAGGACACCAGCACTCTTATTCCAAGGCAGTAAGGTTCATATTATTCAAAAAAAAAACGACAGTTGCAGTGAACATTTTGCCTATTAATATTTATTAACTGTAATTTGTTATTGATAGCGCTAAACAGTTCGATCATTCAAGGGCATTGGTAACAATATGCGAGAGCTCATTGGCCTTAGTCTCGGTGGTATATGCATTATGTGCAATGTGCAATGCAGCTGTAGGTTCGAGTGTCTCAATCGAGTTTAATTTATTGAGATGTTACTTGATATCAATCAGTGCAGCTGCGTTTGATGAACCAATTTAGATACTCAAGATTGATGATTTGAGAAATAAAATGCTTGTATAATAAACTTTCTTTTGAATTATGTATACTACTGCTTATGAAAACTGATTAAAATCAATATCGTTTTTAAGAAAATCTAAGCTAACAGACATCGAGAGTGACATTGTTTTATGCTGTTGCTATGTTAAGATTTTAACCTTTATTTTTTTGATAGTGCTCTGATCCAAAAATTTATGTTCAAACAGTTAATTACGCTACATCAAATAATTGAGATAATAGTTGAAGATAGTTGTTGTCTAGGTCAAGATTTTAAGAAGATCAAATATTTTATTTTATGATTCATATGATGCACAACGTTGCACTATCAAAGGTGTATGTAATTTTGTGACGGTGACAATAAGCTAGATGTTTGCTGAGCGTTATTCTAAAGTTGTTTTTGTTCAGACAAGATTCTACATCTGAACCACTTGACATATTTTGTTAAAATTTTGTATGTTTACCTACTAGAAACTTTGAATTTCAGCAACTAAACCATTTCTTTAACAAAATTAAGGATATTTGTCTCAAAGCGAATTCAGTTCAGTTAGTCATAAATAAATAAATTTACCAATTATACTTATTCCTCCTTTGTTCTCTTTCAACAGGTGGATCTCCTTCTGACGACTGTTGTCTCCTCTCGTCTCCTTCTCCCTTCTCTGCTGCTGCGAAGGAGTTCAGCGACCGCCTGTCACTCTCTCGTTGTGTCAACATACGCTTAATTATTGAGAAGAAAGATAGTTAATTTGTAGTGTTTAGTATGTGACTAATTTAAGTTTTTTTACCTTCTGAAACTGCTGTATAACAAGAAATTATTTTGTAAAGGTCCCTCATTTTTATGCAATCTATTAAGTATAATTATAATATAATTTAATTTTAAGCTAATCTGTCTTTAAGATAAGGATTGAGAAATTTAATTGATACGGCTATTAGTTTATTATTTTGACGATTACTGTTATTTAACATATATTTTAATTAATTTAAGGTATGTAGCTTAAATAGTTTAAATAAATTGCTTGCAGCATGAAATTGAAACTGACAATAAAGGAGAAGAATACAATTAATTACTTCATTATTTATTTGTTTCGATAAATTTAATAAACCACTTCAGAACTTGCAAAATTATTTGCATTCCATTTTTTATTTACAATTTACTGAATGTAATGTGTAATAATTAAGGAATATAAAATACTTATTAAATGGTTATTACAAAATGAATATTATTATTTTAAAATAAATTATTATTTTTATCTTTGTGATATTATTATGGTAACGCTTGCCCGTTGATGTCTTTTGTACGGGCGGCCCGTAGGCTTCTTGTTTTCATATTTTAATAAAAATAAATAAAAAGCATTTAATGTAACTTATCTGTTAATATTTAATATTGTATTTATCTATATAGGTTAATAGATTTAGAATTTTAGTTTAGTTACTAGTAGGTAAGTACCTAATTTCTGAACTGCTCAAAAAATAATTTTAATATTCAAACAATATTTTGTGGAATATTTATTGCGTTTATAGTAATTTAAAAGAATATTAATTTAACACTTTAATTTAGTACAAATGTAACGCTGTTGGTGTCGCTTAATTTAAAAGAATTAAATACTTTTTGTTAGTTGTTCTGGATTTTACTAAAACATGTAAGTTTGTCATGTTATGTATGAAGTCATCAATAAAATTTCGATTGTAAAATATCGTCTTTTGGACTTCATAGCAGTCTTTACTTAATTATTTAAAAAAGCTAATAAGGATAGGTTTAATAATAATTTTATTAGTCTATATTTAACATGCCTAACTAACTTACTGGTAAAGACATAATAAAACCATAAAATAATTAAGTTACTGCTTTAGGAATTGAACCTAAGTAAGTGAGATTTAGAAGTCATCTCTGTCATTTATTTTACCTTTATTCCAAAGTTCCGCTTTTAGACAGACGGTTGACAGTCAAAGGCAACAAGTAAGGTACCGCAAAATTAAACCTTACGGCGTCGAAATAGAGTAGGTATCCAATTGTTATCACTGAGACTGAGTTCTGATGTTATACTTACGTCATTTAAACTAAGCTAATCTATTGCATACATATTGAATGTAGGTATAAAAATTCTATATTTATTTTTAAACTTGATAATTATTAATATTTTTAATTATGATTACTTTTTTATTTTTGACACATACATGTACTAAGTTTAAAATAATATCTAGTTCTGACTTTCTTTGTAACAAACTAAGTCTCTTTCAAATATTTTAAAGTTTGATAGACCTCGTAAATAATTAAAAACTGAATTAATTGATTACCCAATTTGATAAAATTATTATGCAAATCTGTGTCACGAAGAAAATCCATGTTAAGAAATGTTTATTTCTATTTCACTGAAAACTCTGTCCTACCTAGTACCTACTGGCAAACAAAGCAATCTTACCTTACACTGTTTGCACTGCATTACAAAAAAAAAAATAGAGTTATGCATACTAGTAATGTATTCAGCCATGACGTAGGTATACTTACCATACCAAAGTCTAATATTAGATATTCAAACTAAAATAATACAGAAACAAAAAAATGGCTTAGCATATTCGCTCATGGCAGGGGAATCGTGGAAAATGAAACAACAATATTCACATTAAATTTATATTAACTCACAGATCTGAAACAAACACTACTGCTACAGCGACATCGGGTACATAATGCAACTGTTACCACAAACAATGTTTACCTATGTTCCCGTCCAATATTCTGGGAAATGACAAATACATAAAAATTTTCAATCGCTTTGCTTTGTACATACAAAAAGTTCGCATCAGAATAACATGTGTGATTCGTTCACGCTCAAGACAGGCGCGAGGAATGTGACACCGCGAGATGAGCGGGGCTGAGCGAGCCCGCCTGGGCTTGATCGAGTCCGAGCGAACCCGAGCGGACTCGAGCGAGCCCGAGCGTGAACCAACCAACGCAGAGCACGAGGTCTTCGCCGTAGCGGAGTGACAGATCTGTCGCCTTACACTAGATATATCTATAATCAAGACTTATCTCTATAGTCTAGACCACGCTCCCGTGGAAACTGCGAAGTAAACTTCCGAGTAAAAGCTGTTCGATTACCAACAATGTCATTAAAACCTCGTTTCCACGCGAACGTCGCCTACAGATGTTAAATTTTGTCGCTACGCTAACAAATGTCAATAAAAAATATGAAATGCATGCAATATCTGTCACCACAGACATACAGACACGACTGGACGAGGGAACAAGATATAAAGAAAACAACGTCTTATCGTATTTAACTCTTCCGATTTTACTCAACTCAATGTAACAGAAATCATCTGGTAACTGATTATTAAATTAATACATTATACACAAATATAGTCATCACAAAAATCTTACAGTTTATCATCTTAATTTTATTGTTATAAACTTGAAATCGCTACGTTAAACTTATTTAAAAATAAGTCTATCGATGAGTACGATAATAGAATATGATAAATAACAAATTTATCGTTATTATATATTTACATAAGTTATTATCTAATTGATACTACTAGTATGTGCTTTAAACAGTATGAGGGAGACAAACATGCCTTTCTAATATATATATGTATAGAGACGGGGCGGCGGCGCGGGCGCAGGCGGCTGTATAACGATCTCTCTAAACGTAACATGGAAGGCAAGATGAGGTATATAGGATGCCGGCCGCGCGCCAAGCCGCCGCTCCGGCTGCTCTCACAACACTCTAACCCTATTACTCGTTACTTGAGGTAGTTAAGTTTCGTATATTGTTTTACACATTATTGCTATAGAAAAAAACTTCACTGTAATACAATATTCTCAACAATATAACACTTTTATGTAGTAATTTTCACAACAGCATAATAATTTATCAGAAATATTGATATATTGATTCGTGCGAGCCTGGTTTCGTGTCACGTTTGTAAATTGGCAAGTATATGAACGAACACAGGCGTTGTCACTGTCGACATGACAGTCGCACTAGATTCACAATTCATATAAAGTTAATTCTATTATATTTTTAAGAGGTAGGCCATATCGGTCCGAGCAGTTCATAACTTGGTCACTGTCTAACTAAACATTATTGCTTTATTGTACTATCATATAATATGTTCTCGGTTTCCAATTATATTTAAATGTATATTTATAATAATGATTATGCGCTGATGAGGTAGATCAACGTTGTTAGTGTAATTCTATGTGTATAAAAATATTTCTGCAATATAATCAACATTCAAATACAAACATTATCAAAAATTAAGTCGATATAATGTTTATATTGCACATTCTAATTCCATGGTAAATTTAATTTGATATTAGATTTGTGGATCGACCGATGATATGGAAGCGTGAGCGCAGCATGTCAGTGTACCCGTCCGGAGCGAGGAGTGACTGCAAAGTGCAGGCGCACGGCGGCCGGCGGGACACTGGTACACTGACATGCGCGCGCGCAGAGCGGCCTTGATATGTCCATCTCGTTATTACCGCTGTTTCACAAAACTATTTACAAGAAATTCATGATTCCCTTATAACTTGTTCATTACATAAATCAATAATCGTGACCGTTTTATTTAATACTATACAAAAAAAAACATTTACAGTTACTCTATTAAATTATTGCTAGAGAATTTTATTATCATTAAGCTAAAAAATATTAAAAATTTAATCGTTTCGCAACAGACAGTTGGCGGAATCAATTTGGCAACGTTTAGGAAGACTACTTTCCTACCACTAACGAAACAGGAATGTATAACTAAATTCGTTCAAATAACGTATTGGTAACTTAATTGGACATAAATTAGATTAACCATTTTAAGAAATAATTCAGAATGTTAAACAAAGAAGTCAACTAGCTTACAATATTAAAACAAATGTCAACAGACAAAATAATGATAGGAAGCACCGGGAAAATATCAATACTTGTAATAATAATAATCAATAGAAGATTTTACACCTAGAACAAAAACGCTAAATAGCTACGTAGCAGAGGCGCGCGGGCACCTCGCGAGCCGCGAGCGGGGCGGGCGACGCCGCGCGCCGCAGCCAGCGCGCGCGCCGCTCGCGGCTCCTCGCCGCTTACACTACTCGACCTATCATCGTTACAAAGTTTGCCATTAAACCTATATTTTGGCAATATTCATCTATACCATTTGAAATTTCAATTTGTACCCATCGTATAATTAAAGCATGACACTTCTCTCCGGCGTACGATTTGTATTTTCCAGTTCCTACTTAAAATAAATGTCTGGCAATCGTGTCCCAATATTTACAAAAATTACTCTAAATACTTTCCAAAATACACATCATCATTCTTAAACTTCAACAATCATAATATGAAAAACATAGAATTTTAACTAAAGTAAAAACCTTCCTACAGTTCATAATATTTTACAATAAAATAAGATATGTGATGCGTCGCGTCCAATATTTCCGAAATAAAACGACGTTATTTATTTTACCTAATTACTTCTACGTTTTTTTGCGTATTCAATATGTAAAAATGATATGGTTCGATCTAAATGATATCGTAGAATTACTCTAACGTCATGTAATTATATGTTTAGCGCCCAGACACCCAGGCATGTAAAGTCACCTTGTGCCGGCCGGACGCAAGGTTAGGTTGAATGAACAACAAAAAACGAGCTGCGAACTGAACGCGTGCGCCGGAGTCGCGCCGCGCCGCGGCCGCCCTATAAACATAAATCGCGTTCTAAATAAATATCCCGGCGGAACCTCAGCTCTTTATTTACTACCGAGTCTAAGTAAATCAAAATTAATTACAACCTATCCGCAAATACGAAATGATATGTGAATCCGAGTTGGCTAAGAGACGCTCAGTTGAAAGCGGCGTTAAGCGCGCGCGAGTTTGACGTAGGTGATGCCGATGTCGACGACACCGACGATGACGACGTCGGTGAGGACGATGAACGTATTTTTTTCTTATGAGTGCCGAAGTGTTTGACCATGTGATCTTTCCTAATAAATCCTTTGCCGCAGTGGTCGCAAGTGAATGGTTTGCAGTCAGAGTGCAGGCACATGTGCCGGCGCAAATCCGACTTGTGGTTAAACGACTTTGGGCACTCGTTACATTTAAACGGCTTGTTGTCAGAGTGCTTTACGCAATGCCATTCGTAGGAGGCGTCATCTGAGAAACGCTTTCCGCACCGAATGCACTTGAAAGGCTTAGCGCCCGAGTGAAATGTCTTATTATGCTGCGTAAGATAGCAGCCTTTATTAAATAGCTTATCACACTCGTAACATTTATGCACAGTGGTCGCAGACGTCTTTTTCATTTGGTTCCTCTCTGCGAGAGGCGTGCTCGACACGGTGGACGACACCGCCGGCGACCCTCGGCTCTCGTTCTCAGCTTTGGCACTCTCCGGGCTAGCCGGGGACTTCATTTGAGTCCCATAGTTCTCTTTATTCGCGTAGTCCATAATATCCTCTATTTTCATAATCTGAAGTTCTCCCGAATCCGTCTGTAACATGTCGACTTCGCGCTTTATAGTTTTTCCTTCTACTGCGAAGCCGTACGGATACGCTTTCGTATGTTCCGGGTCGTAATCGATTTCTTCAACGCCTTTTACTTTTCTTGGCGAGAAGTTATAATCGTAATCAACGATTTGATCATACTGCATATCAGGACTGTTGTACTGTAAGATTGAGTGAACCGGGTCGACGATGATATAACCAGCGGCCGACTCATCAGCTACAACTTGACCCCCCACGTTAGGCTGTGTGATATAGTTAGAAACATAAACGCTGAAGCTCTGCGTCTGGAGCTGCGAGAAGCTCGGCAGGCGGCCGCCCGCCGGCTCGGTCGACGTTTCTTGTTCCATAACTTCGACTTCTTCCGGTGTAGATTCACCAAAAGTAGCCGGATTGGCTATAGGCAGATTGTTGGTAGCCATATCCATAACGTGGGGGGCCATCCCGTTTGGGTAGCTCGGTGCTATAGTCTGCTGAAAATTCTGACCCAAATATAAAGGAGTGTGCGTGGGGTCCGGAACCGAAGGCCCCAAAGGATCCGTAGACCTCTGGCTGTACGGGTTGACACCCAAATGACTGAACGGAGGTAGAGTGTGCGCCGTAAGCGCCGGCGTACTCTGAGTTAGCCCCGGAGTTGAAATATTGCTGGTTGACACTGATAGCAGGCCCCTCATATGATGATTTTGAGAAACAGAGGGACCTGCTTCCCCGTTTGGGGGATTCCCTGCCGTTGATATTGCTACACCTTTAGACGACTGGTGATTACTATCGTTTGGATTACCTATACCTGGCGGTTGACTACCTATATTTAACGGATGCGACCCGATCTGATGCTGTAAAGGGTGATTTGCTAAAGGATTATTACTGAAATTATTATCTAAATTACCCTGTTGAAGATGCGTGTACGGTGACTTGGACTGCATGGCGGCGACCCGATGCGATCGATCAAAGTTCTGCGACGCGTAGGGTGACTGGAGCGTGGCTTCGTCGACGCTGCGGCCGTCCTCGGATGGGACGGGGCTCTGGGTGTTGGAGTCTGCAGACTGTTGTTGGGCGCGCGACATCTCGCGGCTCGGGTGATGATGGCTGGAGATGGGCATCGTCGCCGGATCTGGCTGACCCGATGACCTGACGGCGTTCTTGTGTAGCGTAGTATTATAATGCCTTTTTAGATGACCGGAGCTAGTAAACCATTTATTGCAAGCCGTGCAGTTGTACGTCTTCGGTCTCCTGGCCTCGTTAGATTTCCAATTCGCCCCTTTGCCCCCAATACTAGGAAGGGTAGATGATGTGGGGTTAGTTGGTTGTGTACTGGTGATTTGCGGTGCCGCCGGAGAATCGTATGGCCGATAAGGTGGCTTCATATCGGGATTCGAAGATGCTACCGGGCCCGAATAATCGCCAAGTGGAGGCATTTGTACACCTGGATATATTTTCTGATCGACGTGCATAAATGGTTTTTGATCATGATGTACGCCGAGAAATTTGTCTTGAGTATAAGCAAACTTTTGCTCGGGATGAAACATTTTTGCTTCCGATGGGTACGCCTTTTGTTCGGCAAACATCTTTTGTTCTTTAAATAGGGACACGTCTCCGTTAAGTTGAGGATTACTGTATAACTTTTGTGTCTCCCATGGCATCATTGGCACTGTGCGCGTGTTAACTTCTCGACCTTGAGTAGGTGTATCTTCGAAAGCCGCCGTTGGCTGTTCACCTTCATTGCCTTGATAAACTACTTTTTGAGAATCTAAGTCTAGAATATCAGACGATTCTTCGTGCTCTTCCTTTACCTTTGTATTTTCATTCTGGTAGCCCGAGTTGTTATACTGCTTTCCTGCATATTGTTGAAATGGCATCGACGCGGACGTAGGAGCTGCGCTGGCGCCCGCGTGAGCCGAGTTGCAGTGCTCGTTGAGTTGGACGGCGGAGTCACACACGAAACCACATTTGTCGCATTGGTTCGGTGAAGGTGAAGGAGTCGGTTGATTTAATGGTTGCCCATAAAGTGGACTCGAAGAGGATACCTGCGACACTCGCTCCTGCATGTTGTATGGGTGAAACCGGTTCGATTTGTGATACTCTTGATTGTATTGAGACTGCTCCCAATTAATTTGTTCAGAATGTTGATTTTGCGGGAAACCAGAATGAGAGTAGTTGTTACCGAACTGTGCTCCAGGTGAGAAGTTGGTCTGGTCAGGGTTCTGGTAGGGCGAGGGCGCGCTGTGGTAGCTCTGCGGCGTGGCGGGGTGAGGGAACTGCGCCGACGTCTCCGGCGTGGCCCGCTGCTGGAACTCGGGGCTGGGCTTGGTGATCATGTTGTCGCTTGAGTCAGCTGGCGCTGACACCGTAGTCTCTATCTTCACTTTCGCACCGTTATTGTTATCGGTATCATTTTGTGAGTTTTGCGTACCCCACTTAACGTATAAGTTTTCTTTATGATATTGTAAGTGTACCTCTAACGAATCTACAGTGTCCAAGTAGAGATCGCAAATCTTACAATGATAGTCCCTCGACGGTAAAGTCGACGACACAGCGCTGCTGTTAGCCATTTAAATCATTAATCCAAAGGAGAACACCGTCTCCTCCAACGAAAAAAAAATAAAAAAACGTCACTCCTCGTATCGACGTACATGTAGTCCACGCTTAATCAGGCGCTACAGGTTAAATTCATGGTCGCGGTCGGCGCATCTCCCCTCGTAACTCAACTTATACAAGTGCGATGTTTCCGAAGAAAGTTTTTCGCGGCATTTCGGCGCGCGGGCGTGCGAAGCGGCCACGTGCGCGCCTGTAAACACTCGCACCCGCGGGACAGTCGCGCGCTTGCCCGGCACTCGACTCCAGGTCCATCAACAACACTACACCGGCAGGTCGCTACTACTCCGCGTCACTCGCTCAAAGTTTCATTGTTGCCAAATAATAACTTTAATGTCACTCGGAAAAGTCTAATAATAATTAACAACGTCAATATAAACTAAAATCACAGAGCAGAAGTGGTGTTACAACTTTTCACTTGTTTGTAAACCCGGTGGCGCGATGCGTTGTAGTTTGTAGTGCGGTAGGTGCGGCGCGAAGGCGTCGCGGGTCAACCGGGTACGGACGCTGCGAACGTTTACTAGCAACTGACAGCCTTCCCGAAGTCGCCTTCGGGGGCATGACTTCAATAACAATTCGCAACGTCGTCCCCCACCGTGGCGTGTGTGCGAGAGAGACCGTCGCACGGTGATGAAGTTATCGCTCCTTCGTCCTTTTGTGTGTCCTTAGTGCGAGAGAGACGGACGATCGGGGGGAGGGCGAGGCGCGCGGGGGTGCTGGTCCTACTCTTTCTCAAAATTGAAATGCCCGGTCGAAATGTCCGGTGAAGCTGCGTCCGAGTAGGATAGCGATAGCACCCACCCTTACAATGCGGGCGGACAGAGCCCTGCGACGAAATTCTCTAAATTTTAAATCTCCTTTTATTATGTTGTACGTTGAAAATACGTAAATTTCTTGAAAATAACTTAAAACTATGTTGAGTGCACTGTTTACAACTGATGCATTCATTGTGAACGATCTGAGTCACCTTGATATCGAAACAATATTAACGTCTTTAGCGATCAGTACATCAGAAAACAAAGCAAATACTTACGCATAATAATTATACATATGTACGGTCTGTTCATTATTATTCATTCGTAATAGATGACAAGCAAATGTCATTTCCTTATTCGAAGTCAATAACCGAAAAAGATCTAAATGATTATGATAAAGAGAATAAAAACTAAATTGTTCGAGGTCATGTTTCAAAACAATATCTGCAAGTTAAGTGGGTAGATAAGAACACATAATAATACCGACACCGTGTCATGTCAACGTTAGGAAACTCATCGTAAACTGTATTTATTTGAGTCTTGTTTATAATAAATTGTGCCAGGATATTTAATTAAGTGTAGGTAACTCTTGAAATATTAAGTAGCGGCAGAAACCGGTGCCGGTGTAAAAGATTGTATTATCAGAATGGTCCGAGCGGTGCGCAGGGCACTGAAAATTTTGCATTGTGGACGTGCGAGGGGTGCGGGCTGGCGAGGGAGGCAGGGGCCGTTCCTTATATTTTTTTCTAAAATATGTTAAAATCTTATCTTATAGAATACGTACTCGTAGATCTACAATTGTGTGTTTTAAAGTAAGTTGGTTAATTTGGCAGTTAAAGGGGAGTTTGTGCGTAGTGGTCGCGGGCCGGACGTTGGCCATGCAAACTATGAGGGGAGCCGACATCGATTTTCTCGGACTGTGCCGATAGCCTCCTCCACAGAAATAAAGAGGCTTCCTTGTTTCCCGCACACCTCAACGTGCGTAACTCAGCTGTGTTTTGTGTTGTTCCACTTCAATGTTTCACATCAAACTATTGTGGTTGACAGATTTTATATGTAGCTAGCTGACTTTTTAAATGTAAATCGATTTGTCAGTGTTTTTTAAAGAAAATAATCTAATTTTTTTGTTCTATATCATATTTTGTAAAAATAAAACAGTAATACTGTTACGTTATACGGAACTCGTTTATAGAATACCGAAATAAAAATTAAATAAAATCGACTTAAACGTCGTAAACAGGTTTTATAGTAAATTTTCCATTACTATTACTACTAGCATCTAAAGAGTGCATGACTATTAAGACAACAAAACAAACACACGAGATCAAGAAATCGGCATCACAGCGATAAAAATAACACAGCAAAACAGTTGAGCATGTGCTGTTAAAAAGTGCTCGGGCCTCATGTAAACATAGCTAAAAATATTCAACACAAAAAGGCCCAACTAAACGTATAATGGATACCAAACGTAGCTACTAAACGGTTAATCCCTGCCTCGCGAACTGTATCATTCATAACATTTTATGAGGGACGAAGGCAATAAACACACAGCCTGACAAACAAAGTTGAGCTTCGACAACTTTTGCGCGAGACGAGGTCTCACTGTGAGCGATTATTATGAGGAAATAATTATTTGTTGTTAGTAAAGTGTCATTGCTTATAAGTATATTAGTTTATTTTTAATGTACTTTTAATAGTGGAGTAGGGTAAATACGCTAAATGTCGGCCCCCTTACGGATTTTCTAACTTTGGAACGCTCTGTCTGCACCAGTTTGCAACGAAGGATAGCTTGTGTTGCGGTTTTAGACAGGTTGATAAATCTATTTTATGTTTTTAGGCATAAATTTGACTTTTCTACTAAAATAAAAAAGAATTAAGGTTTTGATGCGTTGAAGACGAAAAAACCCTTAAGTCAGCCGTTCGCGGCCTATGGTCGGCGGTGTTTTTCCTAAATGTCGGCCGGATAAAGGGTGTTTAAAATTAAGACAATGAAAAATATAATCAACATGATTTATTTTGGCAGGAGTATACATTTGTATTTGTCTTAGGGTAATTTGTTTAAAAGTTACTATAATTATAACTAAGTTAAACATCGGAATAAATATAACCAGCAAATTCCAAAAAACATTTTTCAATTGTATCCCAAACCATATTTAGCTATCATGAATAATATACATTTATGTCTTCAATACTGTCAACTTCTACATCCAAACTTAACCTATTTATAATGTTAATAAATTTTTGTATTAGGTACATAACATATATTCAATTTCGAGAAAATAAGTTAGATTAATAAATTAAAAATGACTGACCACACAATCAATGAAAAAATCCAAAAGTAATCAGCCTGTATACTAGCGTTCAAATTCGAGGCTGGCCGACATTACGATATTTAATATATTTAAAGTCGGCCCCTGTTGTGTGTGCCTCATTTCTCGACATTCAACTAAGATCACCCCGGCCGGTATTTAGCGACTAAACGTAAAATATATTTATTAACCTATTAAGCTTTGCAAATACTCCTATTAAGCAAATAGAATTGGTAGAATTGGAATTTGTAAAACAGACTGCATTTACTTTAAGTCGGCCCCGGCCGAGAATTCGCTTAAAGCCGAAACTGGTATTCTAATGGCGGCCTCCTATTTTTCATTTAAAATAATACGAAAAACGTTAAAAAAAACTATGTCAAAATATAGTAAAAATAACTTTTTAGTGATAACAAAGCTTAAAACAAAAATAAAGAAACGTCTTACCGTTGTAATATCAATCCCCGAAGCGTGGGTATTCTCATCAAGTAAGCTACTTTAACTATGAAATTGACTCTTTAACGGCGCGATCGCTGCTGAAGCTCAGTGTGCGAAGACCGGGTGACGTAATAGGATAGTGACAGTTTGTGCGTATAGAATATGAACTTAGGTTGCAATTCGAGTAGTAAAATTACCACTTTATTACCCTTGGAACGAACGCAAGATAAAAATGTGCAGACGGCCGACGATTGGGGGGGGGCCGAAATATGGCGTATTTACCCTATATCTTTATCTTTAAACATTATTATGAATAACAAGCATATAGCAATATAACAGTGTGATTGATAGTATCAATAGAAGTATCATAATACACCATAAATGGTTTAATTTAAATTGAATCAGTGAAATGTCAGCGATATTTTATTTTTGATCGTCATTTAATACCTACTCATATGCAATCAAATAATATTAAATTTGACAATAGGGATGATGACAATTTTTTATTTTTATGTCCATCTTTTAGATAAGTAAAAATATTAGACACATATTTTTTGTTTAGTTAAAATTAAAGTTTAATTTCTTCGCATGAAGGACAATAAATTCCTTACAAGTTTTTTTTTAATTCTGACTAATTGTGAACCAATGTAATACATTTCGAAATACTACAAAGCGGCAGTTTTGTTATCGCCTGCTATAAGTTTAATATCAATTTATTACAATTGTGATTTAATTCTCGCGGTTCGCTTACGGTGAGGCGCGGCCCTACCGCGGGGCGTCGCAGTCGCGGACTTATTCCGATGGTTATCAGTCTATCACTATCAATTTTATTAGCCGTATTGTCCCGAATCATCAACTTCACGCCTCTTTATTTGTAGCTCGGATTCATTGAAAACTTCCATTCCTTTTCATTCACTACAAACAATTTATTATTATAACAATGTGAGTATAAAATCAAGTGATTTTCGGAAAAGACTACACGTTATCAGTTAATAAAACTAATCCTTTTATTGACTATTAAAATTAACACACTAGGTTATATATTTTTCGGAAATTCATAATTTTACTATAATACAAAAAATATAACAATATACGTAAAAAAGACAAAAGAACTTAAGCCATTGCTTAATTACGTCTGATTCATTTGCTTTTCCGAACAGCTGAACAACAAAAGGCGCGAAAGCATTATCGTTTACTTCACCGGATTATAAAACAATAGTATTGTAAAAAGCGTTATCTGTAGTAGGAAAGTAATAAATTTTTCCCGGATAATCCAAAAGTCGTCTGAACAAAGGTATACCTATCGTTATCTCTTACAAAGTTTCTAGTTCTCGACTGTTGCTACGTTTGTTACTTGACTTTACTTCATTTATGTATGATATTTTTATGATTTCCGACGCTGCAGGGGTTGTAAAATAATTCTGACATGTATTTTTTTTTTTTTTTAGTATATATATTAATAAATAGTTAAGACTTGACTACCTATAGTACATGTTTGGCTTCGTGTATGAATAAAACATCATTCTTGTTATACCAATTTCGAAAACTATCCTTATGTATATTTTAGGTTTCTTACTGCATCGTATAGAATTAAAAATTTTCCATCGTAACTCTATTTATTTTCAACCTAGCAGCCTGAACCGAGATCCTGCAAAAGAGATTAGGTTTTAAGTAGATTATTATTTTCTTGAAAATATGGTGCCGTAAACCGGGTATTAATAATTCTATTACGATGCAAGTTAATTAATATAAAACTGCAAAAATATACCACGAGAGCATAATGTGATTTTCTGAAGCGCTTGCAGTAATATAATTAAGGGGGAATATTTTACATACTCGTAGCTAGTCAACGGTAAGTTAATGTATGCTCCAGGAATATACTTTTAATAGTATAAAATTATAATAAAACTGAAAAAATATACCACGAGAGCATAATGTGATTTTCTGAAGCGCATGCAATAATATAATTAAGGGGGAACATTTTACATACTCGTAGCTAGTCAACGGTAAGTTAATTTATGCTCCAGGAATATACTTTTAAAAGTATAAAATTATGAAGCATAAGTAGTAGATAGTATTTACTTTTTTATGGTGTTAATAAAAACCCAAAAAAAAAAAAGTTATTTTGCAATACAAATTAATAGTCTAGTAAGACAATTGTATTGCGTTAGTAACTAGCTGATAAATGAAAAAAATGGTCTGTGGCCACGAATGACTTACAATTGCATCTCCGGTCTGTAACCAATCCTCGTTTGAAACGGGTATTTCACACGTTTGTCCTCTGCAGGCTAAACATCGCTCCAGGCGACTAGGCACCTCATTGACTTTGCCGTTAGCTGCAGTTCTTAGTACGACATAACCAAATCTTAAATACCAAGAACACTATAATACTAATACATCGATGAACACGCGATATTTAATAAATTTACTTTCAGTTAACAGTTACCGTAGACCAGTAAGCATCTTTGTAGTATGTAACCTTTTGTTTCTCAGTAACTAAACAAACTCATGTAGATTTTGTATCCAGCAACGCAACCAGATTTTTTTCTCAAAGATCCCACTATAATTAAGTATCTTATTCGTTTGAAATGGTAATTGGCTGTATCATGGCCAACATACGGTAAAACATTACCGCCAGACATGTATCTAACTGCACCCAATAAAGACGCCTGTTTGATGATCACTTAAAATTACCGACGATGAAGGCCGATCGCATAAAAACGAGTGCAACATAGTCGACGTACGAATATAAAAATTAATTATTAGTCTTAGTCACTTCACCGATTTGACTTTAGCTAAGGTCACATTCGAACGGATTCTACGAACGCTCCCGTTTTTAGTCAGCGATCGCCAGACATGTTATTATTTAGCGATTACTAAACTTCATTTATGTCTGAGATGTCAGAACTGACCGCGGCTGTGAAAAAGTTTGGCTGTATGAAGGCCCGTTACACTGCATTCTGCAACACGACTGGCTAGCTATTTGTGAGATACTTCTAAATCATGTGATCAAAAAAATTACTTTAGATAGTAATAATGTTGTAAGCATGGAAATCCTGGCTAAGTGACCACATACTTAGATAATTTACATTTCAGTTTCTATTTCGAATTTTCAACCAATTAATTAAATCCAAAACATAAGAAGCCCGACCATGTGGTCATATTTTCTTCTACTTTTGTGACTCTGTTCAACCAATTCTCTCACTCAAAAAGCAATGTATTGTATTTTTTTTTTGTTCAGAGTGGCATCGATCAATGACAATTTATTTCTTTCAGGCCAATACTCATACACGTATACAGCAAGTAGCATTGTGCAGGTCCTCGCGTGTCTAGAACAGGCTAAGCAGCACATTAAAACCATAGTTTGGACAGAGATGCCACACTCATAAGGATCGAGTAACGCCACTGCCTCCAGCCAAATAAGTATCCATGGAAAACGTTCAGGGCCTCGATTCAGCTATTTTAAAAGCATGTCAGTGGTCGGTCAGTTTACTTGTCATTGTGCCTTATTTTCGTATTCAGATAAGCCTACAATACAATCTCATTGAACTCTCGAAGAGAATGATCGTTATGACCAATTAATGATCGTAATGACAGTTAGCAGAATACCAACTATCGTAAAAATGACCAAATGAAGCAGGTCATTCGGTCAATTTAAGCAACTATTAAATAGCTGAATCGTGGCCCTGTAATAAGAACGACTGGGGCCCGATGCTGCCAGTTTAAATCAGTGATCAGTGGTGGGTTTATAAACGTTCCAGTGTACTTGTTATTTTGCCTAATTTTCGTATTTTGATAATTTTAGTTTAATGACAAATGTACACCTACTTGCCACTATTGTCATTGTAGGATTGCAAGTGACTGTTCTTATCTGAATACGAAAATTAGGCATAATAACAAGTACACTGGAACGTTTATTAACCCGCCACTCACAGACTTAAAATAGCGGCATCGGGCCCCTCATCGCCCCCCGGACACTCGCAGTCAAACACCTTAAGTTAATAGTTCCTAAATACAACTTTACCTAACTTATACTATAATACTCACTCACAAGGTGTAAAAAAATGAAAATCTTATTGTGATATGTCTGTGTTTCATATCAACACAATTTCATGTCTTAAAAATTTCCAGGAACTCAATTAGCATTGAACAGCGAATTGCATTAGGTATCCACGTCATACAATGTGTGCAATCAACTGCAATATATTTAACCTTTACTAAATAATTAGGTATATCAATAGTAAATTATAGTTTAGAGTATATTTAACTACCACTTTAGTAAAGCTTTTTGAGACTAACAATTACGACTTATTTAATTTTGATAGAATATCGTCGACATTTCCTAGCTTTATTATGTTGGATTATGTCGTGGTGGCCTAGCGGTTCAATGAACGGATTTGTATGCACAAGATTGCAGGTTCGAACCCAGGCAAGTACCAATGTGGCTTTTTCAAAGTTATATGTACTTTCTTAATTATTCTAAGACACTTCTGACAAACGGTGAAAGAAAACATCGTGAGGAAACCTGGATTCCAAAAATTGGGATCTGAAATCGCCAATCCGCAGAGAGCAAGCTTGGTGATCAATGCTCGTGCCTTCTCTATATGGGAAGAGGCCTGTGCCCATCAGTGGGACGTTTATAGGCTGGATTATCATGTTTTTGTAAACGAACCAATGTATAACAAACAAAAAATTTTACACATGTAATGTCATGTTGAATTTGAAATTTATGTCTGTTATGTCTCTCTCTCATTACTTTTCTTTCTCTATGTCTCTCTCCTCTCTTCTCCGATGGCCGTATAAACAAGACGTGTGGTTGTTTCTGTGCTTATTAAAATCTATTTACATCTTAGTCAATCTTTTCTCTTTCACTCTATACCCTTCATATTACACTTATAGCAAGGAAATAATAAGTAATTGATATTATATGGGTATCGTATTAACATTTTATTAGATTATCAAACTACTTTTTATGGATATAATTTTCTATAAATGTGTATAAGTTTTATAAACTGTATGACTGTTTTTTCCCCAATAAAATACAATAAAAATAATCCGTAAAACTTTGTTTAAATGTGTGTAATATTAGAGTAAATCTCAATCGATATTAAAAAATACTGCATCTATATTAATCTTATGAACAAGAAATATTCTTTTGTTTGTACAGAATAAGTTTTACAACAGTTTAACCATTTTTTGTTCATTAAAAGCGAAATTATTTTTAAGTAATGAAAATATAAAAGGATTGCATTAGATTTATATAAAGGCTTAATGAATAACATCACATATATTAAAAGTGTAGTGGCCAATAATTGGGTCACTAGGGATTCGACAAGGGAGACGACAACATAGTGGAGTTCACCTGTCGAATTTTTAATTAAAAGTATCTGCAGTTGCATAGGTATAAAAATAAATATCTGTAAAATATTTTTTCAGTAATTAAAGCTGTAAATAAGGTCATTCATTAGGACATTTTTACTTTTACTTAATAGATATTATTCTAATTAAGAAGCAGGCATTTTTCAATTATAAGTTGTTGAAAGATTTTCAGTGCCTACATCTCATTTTTTTTGTCTAGTTCAATTTAATTTTAAATAAAAAAATTCTTGTTTAAATTATCCTTAAATTATCCTCATTCTTGTATTGCAAACTACAATAACTTACCTTCTCACTAACATAACATCAAAATAAAGCGCCACGTGAAAAATAATGGTCTATCTAAATTGCGCGACGTTGTCAAATTTACCACAGTGCATCGGAAACATGCATCTAGCAACATCGCACTCACCCCCACGAAAGAAAAAAACACCCACACAGACGCACTCGAAACAGGTGTAAAATGCACGTTTTACGCACACTAGCTTAAAAGGCCACGATTCTCACGAAAGGTTTCTGAGAAATGCCACGCACACGTAGGTGTTGTGCGATTGTGTGTAACAGAAAAAATCTAAGTCGCACCCACACTAGTGTATCTCGAAAACAATGATGCGTCCGCGCTTATTGGGCGCTCGGATTTCTCTTGCAATTTTAGGGATAATGCTGTATAACTTTGGTGTGATCTTAGATACTTCCTAAATTATTTTGTATTTACATGCAGTTTGGAATGGATTTCATATTGTAGAAGAGTTTCTATGTGACTGTTTCTGAGAAGACTGTTGTAGAATTAATTATGCATCATCTTGCACGTGGCTTTTTATTATGGGTCTCTGCTGCTATCTACGCTGCTAGTACGAACATGTCATAAGTAAATTGCATTTACTATATGGTGTAAAGTGCTTTTAAGCTTTACGGACTGACTGGCTTTATGACTTACATCATGTAAATTGTTTTCATTTACACATTAAAAAGTTTATATGCCAACGAAATTAAATAAAAAATATCCCAGGCTTTTTATCTACCTATTTGAATAGCTAGGATAAAAAATAGTCACCTATTGACTATTCTATCAAACAAATGTACAGTTCTTTCCGCAACATGTGTTACTTAATATATTTAAAAATCACGAAGTAGGACGTGTTTGAATCAAACTTCTTTAATATAGGGTGATGTGGGATTGTATAAAAAACTTGGATTTCCGAAAGCGGTGCACGCATTGTAGGGGATGATAGGGGTGCATAGGAATGCAGTTCGTGTGGTAAAAAACGATAAATACAGTTAGACGGGGGTGGCTGTGCAACCGGTTTGTACGATGTTGGCTCCGATTGCTGAGAAAACAAAATAGGTTGCTAATAAAATATACTCTTTTTAAGTTCGAATTAAAGTAACGTGATTTTTATTCCACTAGTGGCAATGCTGCCAGTCTTTTGGACGCACTCCCAGTCGACAGCGATGTGGATGAATTTTTTGATGCCTTATTTTAGTTCTTAGTTTATAATTTTTCTTATTTCTAGTGTAGGCCTAGTTTTTATATTATTGTAAATATTTTAAGTTTAATTCATAATAAAGATTCTACTAGTCAATTGGTATATCGTCAGTTTAATGTAGATGGATATTAGAGAGAAGTTCATTCAGACAGAAATAAATATTGTAAAGATCAAAAAATCTATTGCCATGAGGATAACCCTTGAATGACATATAGTTAGAAAGCTTCTGGTCTTAAAATAAGAATGTAATAAAATATCAATTTGATAAAAAAAACTCAATCAATTACTTTAGCACACTTTATACGTATTTGTAAATAATTATGCATACATATCATAAAATCTGTATTTATTTCACACAAACAGGTGTTACGCATCAGATTTTAGAATCATTTTCCATGACAATCCCATGCATGCGGCGTTTGCGGCGATCTGACTTTTGTCCTTGTCTAACGCATGCATTCATCCCTGTCTGTGCGTGAATCGTGAGTTGTCTTTGTGAAGCTGTCACACTGTTGTGATCAGAGAACTATCTTCCTCTTGTGATTTTACTATAGTAAAAAAAAATTACGTAGATGTAGTCATCGTATGCCCTTGAACTGATACTAGGAGTATCGTATCTGGTGGAATAGACACTAAATTAATTGTGCACTTTAATACAGTGAGATTTATTTTATTGTAGCCTGTCATATGCAACGTTAAAGAAATTAGGGCAACCATTTCGAATATATCACACATCACGATGGTGGCAATAATAATGATATTTTTTTTAATTATACTTATTGTATAGAAATCGAAATATAATCAAATCCTGATATACATAAATATGTCTTTATTTAAAAAAACTATCCGGTACTTAGGCTGTAAATCCAATAGTTAAGAGGAGTATCTAAAAATCTTGTGAAATCATTTAACTGGTTATGGCAGAGTTAACGAGTACTCAGCATTTTATATCAGGGGTTTTGGGTTTGATAGTGAGTGACACACATCTGAAGGCCGGAAGAAATCTAGATTATAGTTTATATTGAAGTCAACGAAACCATAATTTCAAAGAAAGAGTTTTAGTGTGAGGAAATGAAAAAAGTCAAACTTGCTCAATTCGATCCGAATAAAGAGTTAAAAGGGGTGTGTTCTTCTAACTAAAAATAAAATAAGAGCGCCGTTAGAAACATCGGCAATTATTTAATTTACTCCAAAGAACTGTGACTAAGGAGATTATTAGAATGCGGGTCTTACAAGTACTTGTAGAAAATTAAAAAATAAACTCGGTACGAAGTAGGCATTCTAACAATTTGCAAGGGAATATTAATGAGGGAAGATAAGGTTCCGAACCGTTTTACTTTTAAATACGATATGTGTTAAATTTGAACAGATCGCCCTGTGGGTGGCTGGTCATCAATTTGGCGAGTGGAGGGCAAGGCGGGGGGCGCGCGGGGCGAGGCCGAGCTCAGCCTCGTCTAACCCCTTATTTTACATTTCACACTCCGGGAAAATCGTTAGAGAAATCTGCGTAGCGTGCATGTCCGAGACATACGCACACACGCTCCGGCCGGCGGCGGCGGCGTGTGAGCGTCCGAGCCTCCCTCGCCCACCCTTCCATTATATCGACGAAACTTCAAGAAATCCTCTCATACGCACATGTGTACCTAGTCACATATGTAAATCCAAATTACACATTCAATTTCTTCTGATCCAATTGGTCGTAGGGCTCACAATCTAAGCAGGTTGTACTAGCCTTATAGCTATGCATGTTGTGCCTAAAACTTTCCTACTTTCTTTCCATATAACATATGACTTTAGATTTTTGAAATATTTTAATTTCTTTAATATACTTGCCTACTTAACTACAATACTTATACTCCTATTAATGTTGATCACCTGCATAAGCCCTAAGTTCCTTCGTATCGAAAATTTAAATAATGTACCTATTGTAGATGTATTTTAATTAGAAAGCGGCACGGGAGATGCTGAGGGGCGCAGGGCACGGGGAGGCATCGGGAGGCCCAGAACAAGCGGCGAGGCGATCTATTGAAAGATGTCGCCGTGGGTCGGCGAGCCGAGTGGTCACATACATTATTACCGTACAATGTCACTATGCAAATGTATGTGGGAAGGCTTTGTGTGAACGCACTTACGCATACGGGGGGAGTCGCCTCCACATAATCCGAGGCTCACCCCGCCGGCCCTCGCCCGCCGGCTCTCGCCAAAGATGGTTGTACGCATGTGAGTGTACACACGCGGCACTTTCTCTTGAAGCTCGCCACTGGCTTTTAAAGAGGGTGGCCGGGGAGGCGGCGGGCGGTGAGCGTTCCGACCGGGTGACCACGGGGAGGCTGCGCCGCTGCCGGACCCGCCGCCTGCCCAGCACGGCGACGCGCCGCGCGCAATGCACGCTGCCGCAAGCCGCACGCCGCACTCGCCAGGATCCTATGCAACAGGTCCGAACAACGCGTCTAGACGCTGATAACGGGGTATCCGTCACGACCGTCAACAGCCAAAACGCACCCAAATCACTCATGCGAACCCACATCTAAAGAATCAACTGGATATTATAACTAAACATAGTCAAAGATATGCGAGCAGTGTTAGCACGAGCTCCACCGGTTCTCCAGCGAGGCCGGCCTCGTTTAATTGAGTGTACTCAGCGCCCTCGCCAAATGATACTCCTCTGTTCCCGAAATACCTGTAATAGATGTTAATTAGAGCGCCGCCCCGCGCACGCTGCAAAGAAAAAATAATAATTTGAACAGGTCGTAATTAGAGATGTTTACATAACTGTAAAACAAATATTTTCTTAATTTTTAATATTTTTTCCTCTTTTCCCGGCGCAGGGTCGGGTTTAAGCATATTTATTTTCCTCGAGAGTTTCTCGAGGCTAAAGGAAAAAATCTGAAATTACATCTGAAAATTGTGTTTCGCAGTAGGTAGTGAAGAATCGAGCGCCAGCAGTAGCAGTAGTAGATATGTAGCATTGTCCGTCAGTAGTAGATGTGTGCATGCGGCAGGTCACACACGCATCCGGCGCGTGCATCGCCGCGCCGCGCTGTTCCGATGATAAAATTGAGCTCGGCAGTGCGGGGGCGGCCACGGCTCGTTTGAATCGAACGCACGTTCGGGCCCCGCCACCCTCGGGGTGTGTAGTGGACTTTTCGCTCGGCTTGATATATATTTTCCATTCCTCCCGATGTAGGCTACTGCGGCTGTAGGTTCCGGCCCGTGGCTTCGGTGCGTTGCTCGCATTTACATGCGCTACTCGGACGCCCCCCTCGTGGCCGTTCTCAGATGAGTGCTTCCTCGCATATCAACATCTCGATCGAACTTAATTAAATTTTCCATCACTTCACATTAGACTTAGGGCTTTGTTTGCAGATCCTTGCGTGATAATTGGGCAAAGAGGCTTTGCCTACGTACGGACGGAGATTTTCATGTATTATTATTTTATTTGGTTTATACCGAAGCTTTAATACTTTACTTCTTCAAGTTGTTCCTGAATTTGGACACAGTACTTGGCAAAACGAGGCACTAAAATTTTGTTTTTTTGATAAAATTAATTTGTACAATAATTTCTACAATTTACTAATTATTGGTGGCGAATACATAATATATACAGTTTTATTTTAGAATAACGCAGTTTTTACGCAACGAAAAGTAGATTAATGGAGTAGTACCTACCTATTTTTTGAGAATCATCGACTTACAAACTTATCGAGTGTAATCACATAACTAGAATTACATTAAAAAGTGAATTATTTCATTGAAGTTGGTTCAAAACATAGTACAGTCGTACATCTGTAGCCTTTTTCTTGTAGCTGCTACCGACATACAGCCAACACCAACCCGTTTACAAAGCGTAGTAACTTCGTAGCAAAGTTAGTGCTACGAACAATGTACATTCTATGTGACCACTAGTAGTGCTTATAATTTAAACTTGAGTTTTTTTAAACATAAATTAGTATTGAAAATGTAGGTACTTTACTGTGACCTATTTTAGTAGGGTTGTATAAGATTTAAAAGAAATTTTTAATTTTGATTTTTTTTATCAAAATTATTTTATCAAATATAGAAAAATGTGTAATAATGTATGTAATTTAAATAGGGACAGTTATTTAACCTTTCCCAACACTCGTGCAGTCTATCGGTCAAGGTTGAGAGGCTCTATTAAGGTACCCTTTTTATTGTTTTGGGTTCAGAATCAGATATACAATCACCTCGTTCAAGCGTCGGTTCAACACCCTATATTTTAAATTCGCTAGGTTTTCATGAGTTACGGTACTCTAAACATTTCGTGAAAGCACAAAAGTGCAACGCTTGGCTTGCGTTGTTCAGGGCCGTGGATTCAGTTTCAGTGTGTAATAAATACATTTAAAATTATTTATTAATGATTTCTTAGAAGTCTTTTCTCCTACGCTAGGCTGGACCCATATAGTTTTCTAACCCTGAAATAAAATATAAAAGGTGTATTAAGATTAAGAAAAATCTGAAAATAGATTGATACCTTTATTAATTAATCTATAACAATATAGCAGAATAATAAATAATATTCTTACTAATATTAGTTTTCTCTAACGACAGGATACGATACATAAATAGAGAAACAATAATTATAACAACTTTATTGCGTAAATCCTGTTTCCTCTCATTAGTATAATAATTAATTATAGAAATATAACATTTCTAGAAATAAGTATTTCTAACTGAATCAAAAATAACTCGGGGCACCTACACACAACAAAACACAAAAAGAAAACATTATATACTAGCTGTCCCGGCAGACTTTGTACTGCCTCAATCGATAAATAAACTTTATACTTCTGTAATTGTTTTTTTTTTTTTATTTAATTCCGAGCTTTGTCATATTTATTCACCTTATAAACCTTCTCTGGACTTCCACAAATAATTCAATACCAAAATTAGCCAAATCGGTCCAGCCGTTCTCGAGTTTTAGCGAGACTAATGATCAGTAATTCATTTTTGTATACGTAGATTACGTGAGCGACAAAAAAATGGTTTTGTAGTCTAAATTATCTATGCTTAGTAGTAGTATTACAGGTTAAAATTTCGCGACCAATATACGAAACAGACTATTCTACAGCATTTTTGATTGATTGAGAAAATGCATCGTTTATGCAAAATTATTCTTGATGTGTGTAAACAACGCAATTGCAAGTCGCCATGACCGGTCGTTGACAGACAATAATAAGTACATCAAACCTTTTTGCAAACCAAAGGATTCAAGAGCCAACGACATGCGTCATTTTTATACATCTACATTTACCAAGATTATAAAATGTTACACAAAAATGAACATTAAGTCCAAGTGGTAAGATACAATTTGCATTGTTCTTGTTAGCTAGCTTTCGCTTAAACTAGACCTAGAACTTTTCATTTTTCAGTCAGATGTTTTTCCTTACTTCATTTTTGGGTTGCAAATCTTTTTTATATCAGTAGAAATATCTGCTTTAGGGTGTGTAGATAAGGGTGAAATTGCTATTTCCACTTTTAGGATGGTTGGTACTTTTCTCGAGCTAGTACGAAGGGCCTGCTTACAGTGTGTATATAAGTGAAAAAAATATTAAAATAATTTTTCTTTTAATTCCCATTTAATATTTTCACTGGCTTATGCTAGTTTAAAGATTACCTCATTAAACTGACATGTCCACCAGCCATAATATAGCAGTCAAATTATGTAATAAAAGCTGTGAAAACTGAAAACTCACACCTAGGAAGTTACTTAGACCACTTATAATCCCAAGAAAAACAGAAATTTTAAAAGTATAATTTCATTAAAATGAAAGAGTATCTAACAATGAAACCAAGGAAGTAGTTAATAGGGATATGAACAAAACACCAAACGTGACCATCGAGCAGTGAGAACTCAAATCAATATTACAAACTAGGACGATTTTACGTCCAATAGATGTAAGCAAATTTCGCAACGTCCCTTTCCCAACCTGTTCCATTTCCTATGTCTGCATAATAGATAAACTTATATACATATGTAAATAAGTACTCCACAGGCTATAGTAAGGACCCCCAATATATAGTTTAAAGCTATAGTTATACATTGGCTTGACAATACTAGCCTCCCCCATACCAGGATATTTTACTTTCTCTGGACGAGGCCCCTTAGGCGCGTCCTGAACGCCACCCGCCGCCTCGCCCCCGCCCCGCGCGCCCCCCTCCCCCGCCTCGGCCCGGCCGGCCGCCTGCCCCCCTCACGCATAGTACACACCATACAGAGAGCGAACTAACTCTGCTGCCAACCTCTATAAACTCGTTCATACGTGTTCCTGTATAGATAGGTACTTATTTAAATACGCAATTTGGAGCTTACCTATACAAATTATATTCAGATATATGCCTACTGAGCTTTAAATCAATTTGGCGTGTAATTTTATTTGCTTTAAGCTGATTTAATTGGAACGGACGTCGGTTGTTGAGTTTGTAATTGTTTTATTAGGCTAGCATGTTAGTTATAGTTGCTAACTATGTCTGAAGCTTTTTGGTACCTAGGAATCTATTCATTTATGATTGTAGATTAGGTCGGTGTCGCTCTTTGTTGTTAACGTTTTACTACATCCATGTATGTGATGTATGTAGGTACTTCTTTTTGTTATAATACATTAAAATTAAATGATCCCACTGGTGATGTTGACATGGTTATAATCATGGACACAAAGCAGAGAAGTGGTCAAGCGCGAGCCGTTCGCTAGCGGTCCATATGGGAGGCTGTAGCGCTAATGTGTTGCCAGCGATTTTCTTATCTTCGAGCTAGATTACTTAAGTGAATATTGATGACGGTAACTTTTGGGTATTAAATTCGGCCTCATATTGCTTCCCCAAGGGATGGTCAAAGCTTTAACTTTCACTAGATGGGCACATTTCTAGATCTTACACACGAATACAATCTCATGAAATTGCTACGTAAGATCAATTATAAGATGCTTTGATTTTTTTCCGTTTATTATTGAAACTCTGTTTCAACCTAATACTAAAATGTGTATATTTTTTTGTCAAACGTTTCTTTTCACAGGAAGGTCAACTGGGGTAAGACTGTGCAACAGTCGTTTGAAAATTAAAAAAAAAATCTACAGACATTGCTACAAGCAGGTGATTAGTTAATCAAACAGAGTTTTACCTCGGGTTACAGGTACCTATGTTCTAATAAGCGTGCTCTAAGACACTCAGAAGTCTACCCACTAGAAGGCTTTTAATGTACGGGTTTTAAATGTTCACTTATTTACGATATCCATTGTACAGTTACCTACTATGCTGTGAATATATTTTTTACAACAATATAATATACCATGTGTGTGTCTCTTTCCCATTCTTCCATTTTTTAGAGCGATAGATTCAAGGTACTTGGTCCGACTTTATTCTAATTACAAAAATAGCTTACTTAGGAGATTTCCATTTGTTTCATCATCATCATCAGCCGGAAGACGTCCACTGCTGAACAAAGGCCTCCCCCCTAGAACGCCACAATGAACGACAACTTGCCAATTGCATCCACCGGGTGCCCGCAACTTTTACGATATCGTCGGTCCATCTGGTGGGAGGCCTGCCAACGCTGCGTCTTCCGGTTCGTGGTCGTCACTCGAGAACCTTTCTTCCCCAGCGGTTATCGGTTCTTCGAGCGATATGGCCTGCCCATTGCCACTTCAACTTGCATATTCTTCGAGCTATGTCGGTGACTCTAGTTCTTTGGCGAATTTCCGTATTCCGGATCCTGTCGCGCAAAGAAACCCCAAACATAGCTCTGTCCATAGCTCGTTGAGTGACTCTGAGCCTCTCCAAAAACCAACCGTTAGCGACCACGTCTCAGAGCCATATGTAATCACTGGCAACACACACTGGTCAAAGACCTGCGTCTTCAGACACTGCGGAATTTTGGACGAAAAGATGTCGCGTAGTTTCCCGAACGCAGCCCATCCGAGTTGGATTCTTCGGGCGACCTCTTTGTCGAAGTTGGACCGGCCTAACTAAACTATTTGTCCAAGATAGACGTAGTGGTCTACAACTTCGAGAGTATCATTCCCAACAACAACGCGACATGGACATTGGACATGATCTTCGTCTTGTCCATGTTCATTTTAAGACCCACCTGTTGGGAAACGATACTGAGGTCGCTGAGCATAGTATTGAGCTCCTCCAGCGACTCCGCCATGATCACTATATCATCGGAAAAACGAAGGTGAGTGATGTATTCGCCATTGACATTTATGCCGAACCCGTTCCAGTGCAAGAGCTGGAAGACGTCCTCCAACGCATTTGTGAACAGTTTCGGAGAAATAACGTCTCCCTGTCTCACACCACGCTGCAGTTGGATTGGTTTCGTGCTCTCCTCCTGTAACCGGATCGACATGGTGGCTTTTCTATACAAACACTTCAACACCTCCATATACCTATAGTCGATATGACATCGCTGGAGGGACTGCAATACAGCCCAGGTTTCGATTGAATCGAAGGCTTTTTCATAGTCCACAAACGCTAGACACAGTGGCCGATTATACTCCTCGGTCTTCTGTATAAACTGGCGGAGCGTGTGAATGTGGTCTATGGTGCTAAAGCCTTTTCGAAAGCCAGCTTGTTCGGGACGCTGGAAGTCATCAAACCTGCGTTCGAGACGGTTTGTCCATTTGTTTACCATTCCATAATTAAAACATCCGTAATTCTTATGTTTTAAGATAGTATAATATATTCTATTCTAGTCTAAAAGTGCTCATCTGCTCAAAAAACCGCTCGGTCTTCCTCCTACTCACTTTATTTAATGAAAGCACATGCTTTAAAATATATTTTCTTATAATATTATTTTTATTTTCTTAAAGTACCTATTACTTATTAATTTATTGTCAGTAGGTTGATCGTAGGGGTTATCCTTTGAAGCGGCGACTCTCTTAGCACGCTTTCCTCCATTGGATATTCTGGCGCAAATGGACGCAAGGGTTTATGACCAGATTCGTTCCATCCGTCAAAATGGTCATAATATGCCAAGAGGCGCTTTTGTCAGGGTTAGACGGCGCGAGCGGCAACACGCACTCGAGCGGTGGCGCGAGTGGTTACAGCAGCCGCAATATTCGCGCAAGCGCGTTGTTGAAGCCATCCTGCCACACTTTGAGGTCTGGTTGAAAAGGGAGGAGCGGGTCTCCTACCGACTCACTCAGGTGTTGACCGGGCACGGTTGCTTTGGGGAGTACCTGCACAGGATAGGACGGGAGACCACGGCGAATTGCCACCATTGCGGAAACGACCAGGATTCTGCTCAACATACGCTCGAGGAGTGCCCTGCATGGTACTCTGAGAGGCAGATTCTTGTGGATAAAGTCGGACAAGACCTTGCGCTGCCAGCAGTAGTGAGGGCTATGTTAGCGGATCCGGAGAATTGGCGGGAAGTGAGCTCTTTCTGTGAAGCGGTGATGGTACAGAAAGAGACCGCTGAGCGGAATCGAGAAAGAGCTGATCCTTCACGGAGAAGAAGACGCCGAGGAGGTGATCGCCTCGGAGGCGCCTAATACGCCGAAAACCCACCTATAACATCTAACGAAGGTGGGCCTTTGAGGCCACGGGTGCTCAGAGAGGGGACTCTGTCGCCCATCAAGTGTCCTCGGAGAAGACAGCAGCACTGGTCAATGCTGCTGTGCATAAGCGAGGTTCAGGGAAGACCTCTTTACAGTCTTTCCAGGGATGTGCTCTAACAGGCGTTGCACAGGGGGGCTTCTGGTTTGTTCTTTAAGAGGTAACAGAAGTCCCTTTTCATGTGCTGATGGTGACCAACGGGGTGGTTTTAGTGCGGTAAAAATCCCACACTCCCCGGTCTTATAAATCCCCATAAGACCGGGAGCCTTTTGAAGGATTCCCCCCGCAAGAAAAAAAAAAAAAAAAAAGGTTGATCGTAGGGGTAGGTTACCTACCTACCTTATATGCACTGAATTGTTTTCCTTTGAGTTAATTACCTTCAGGTCACATTATTTATTATTAACCGACTTCAAGATGATAATTTTTTTCATTTTCGGAAGAGGTCCCTTAAAATGTTAAAATCTAAGGCAGTGGTCCGACTTACGGGCGAGAAGCGAGTAACTATCGACTATTTAATCGCTCAAGAAACGTACAACAAGATATAGATCCGATGTATATGAAGGAGATGCATATATAAATAGTTACTCGCCGGCTGTTCACGTTAACTGGAGAGAACTCAGTAGTGTCATTCTGCATAAAAGTGCGGTTTCGAATTTAGAACAATTATTAGTAGGGGAAGGGAGGGCAAGATGGAGGATTAAACTTCACGATATAATAAAACTAAAACATTTAATTATTTTAGACTGTCGTGAAAGGTATTTTATTTTACTATGATTAGGTATGCCTGTTATTTTTATTGCACCTATGGTGTTACTTTTGGCTAATTAAGATTTTTTTTTCTTGACATTTAATTTTGTTGAACGATGTAGGTATATTATGGTTTTACAATAGAACTTGCCGTTAAATACAAAACTATCTTGCCCAAAAGCTCACCGTCAATCTTATATTAGTTTCTAAAAACCATTAACCATTTTCTATGTTAAAATATCATTTCAATAAATCTATACTTAGTAAATAGGTACCTATTACCGTAAAATGGAACAACAAGACCTACCGTTTACGAACAAAACCGCCTGATACTGCGTGCATCTAAAATCGCGCGCACTTTTTAAAGGCATGTTCCATTATGCCCTTTCTTCCTTTATAGCAGTATAGAATGACCGAGCGAGTGATGCACACTCGCTCATCGTTTGGCGATAAAACTATTAAAACTACACACTCGCTGCTCGCCAACTCGTTTCGAGTTCATCGTTCTACTCGCTACTCGTTCCTCGCTCTAAGTCGGACCACTGCCTAATTAACTGAAAAACTTGCAAGTTTGTACTTTATTACTCTTTGCACTTGTTAACTCTGAATTTAAGTTTAAAGTAAGACATCGTAGAAGTTTACACTACAATTGAGTGAAATTAAAATCGGATACACTAACTTCTTGACTGACTTTACAACATTTTCTACGTTTCTAGAGGCTAGGACATGTTACTTATTGAATGTCTGGTGTATAGTTTAAACGTACAAAATAGGTAACATATAGATACTAAGTAGGTACTTACCGATTGCTAAAGACTGAACCACTGAACCGATTTTGATATAAAAAAAATATAATTAATAAAAATTAAAAAACACGCCTGCCATGTAAAAAAAATAAAAACAAGTCAAATATTTGCAGTCGGGGTCGGTTACTTGGAACAATTCATTACAGGTCCCCCGACTGCAAATATTTGACTTGTTTTTATTTTTTTTACATGGCAGGCGTGTTTTTTAATTTTTATTAATTATATTTTTTTTATTTAATACTTTTTAGTGAACAAGAAAAAAGCATGACACAACACAAAAAAAAATTTCGTTCGGAACCCTTTGAAGGCGATTTCGACTCACACTTGACCATTTTTTAATGTCCACATAGCCTATGTTACTCGGGATAACTCAAAGCTTCTAATGATACCACAAACATTGAAATCGGTCAAGCCTTTTAGAAGTTATGGTGGAATAAAGAAACTCACAAACATACATACATATGTATACATACCTACATACATACATACATGAACCCTGAAAACATAACGTTCACTCGTTTTTGGGCAGTCGTGTAAAAATTATGATATTACTAGCTGTGCCCGCGACTTTGTTCGCGTGGATGACGAAACTTATCAATGAGTTTATCACCAGCGAGATAGGTTTAGTAGTGAAGATGTTAACCCTACTTACATAATTATTTAATTTAGTTCTTTAGTTAGTTTTAAAGGTTCAGCTGAAAGTATTTTATTAGTGGCTGCCTAAGTTATCGCCACAAAATTTATACTGGGGTGGGTATCTAATATATGGTGATTATAGCACCTAAGACTTTGCTCACGCTAACGACTCTGTACACCATGAAGTTGGTGTGAGCAAGAGTGAGGTTACGATAATGTTGTTGCAAAACCGAGACACTCGCTTATAAGGAAATAATGAACAATCATTAGATATTAATAGATATCTGTGTAATAAAGTAATATATAGCTATGTGTGTTACTTGTGTCACTTTGTATGTTAGCAGACTGGTTAATATACTAAAGCCAATATGGAAAGAGAATTAAACGTTATTACTAATTACGCAATTATCAACTTAGACAACATGTGTTTAAGTTCATTTAAAAATGACAAATATTACCGAAAAGGGCCTAAAAGTAATTTGAATGTGATGGAAACTGAACTGTTAGTCATTGAATTAAGGTTCATACTCCCAAAGCACGTTCATTATTTCTTTAAAGTGGCTGATGTGTAGAGTTTTGGGGAATCAACTGCTTCGGAATGCATTTAAGTTGCGCCTTTTTATTATATCTTCCAGAGCCCTTAAACTTATCATAGATAGATAATTATTATGAGTGCAAATAGGTAAGTACCACAAGATTACATGTTGAAACTTAATAGCTGTTATAATAAAAAATATGGATTAGTTTAAGAAAATGAAGTCAATATTTAATTGTTACTTTATTTGAACACCAAACAGATTACAATAATGTTATCATAGGTACAATTTTATCTAGATTATAAGATATCTAAGTAGTATTAATTATTAAGCGAAGAATTTAAGGATATAGGGTAGAAAATGAAACGTCACTTGAGAGAAGAAAGATTTAATAAATAGATATAATTTTAATCTAAAACAGATTATCAGAACTAGAAGGTCAACTTGAAAGGAAATGTTAGGAATCACAAATTGACTACGCAGAACAATAAATTGCCAAGATATAATGTAGGTAATCGTTTAAGAAGTTTATAGGTAAGCAACGTTGGAGCCGAATATCCTAGTTTAATTTACATTATACTCAACAATAAGTTCCTTTATGGTACAATTTTCAAAGAGCAGGGTGCTATTAGTGAATCAAAGATGTGTTTCTTTTAGATAGGTACCTACTGATCACATACCCACCTAATGTCATAGGTACAAACAGATAAACAAGCCGACATATTGTGTTCTGTGTTCTTATGTTCGCATCAACGAGATTTTTTATCGGTTTGATATGTAATCACAACGTTTAGGTAGCCACTGTATGTACGTACTTATCTGATATTGGAATAAGTCCAATGTTTTAAGTACATTCCGTTACAACTTAGGTACTACCAATCTTGTACATTTTGGTCCTTATAGCACTTTGAGAACTCTTAGCACGAAACGTGCTAGGCATAGACTCATTTGCCAAAGTGCCAGATTAGTTTGAATTTCAAGTCTACAAATATCTGTGGGGCAATCGAACTTAGCATTGTTATGCCTACGTTTGCGCATCGTTGAGCGTTTTTTAACCATGCATTTAAAACGACTTGCTTCGCGCGCAATGTACTACAGCAACGCGCAACACGACCAATTAATTCAGCTAATTTAATTTGAGTCAAAACTTTTAAACATTATAATTTACTCGTTTTTAAGACGTGGACTTAATACATTCAAACGCCGGTGCCTATAGCACTCTTCTCGAGTCAATATAGCACCCTGGGTTTAGATAATTTATAGTCGCTAAAATACAAGTTTAAGTAGATTTTAAATAATAACTTTATATGCTAAAACATTAATTATTGGTACTTACAAAAAGTAAAATATTTATACCTGTAGCTTTAGTTTGGTGCGAGGTTTAGACAAAAAAATATGTTTATGTTTACGAAGCTTTGTACCGACTGTTCCCCAACTTTGTGATTGTCGTAGCTCATTTTCGGCTATCATAGACCTTCTTTATTAAATCGTATGTTTTATGATGCAAAAGCTTAAATGTAATTGTTAAAAAAACAAGTCGGTACAATATTAAACCCCCAATATCTGAACTAGTCTGTTTCGTTTTCACAATTTGAGTACATCTCACACCTAAACTATCACTACACAGCTTATATCATAACAATCCTTTAATCTCAGAGGACATTTTATGCACCATAGATTACAAGTGATATTATATTCAATAGTGGTTAACTCAAAAAGGCATACAAGCATACGTGAGAAGAGCGAAATTGTGGTTAAATAGATTTTAGGGAAAAACTGTACCTTTATAATTTATAAATACTGCTAATATGCGCCGCAGAATCAACTAAATGTTCAAAGCACTCTAGGTCGTAATGTTTGAAAAATTAGCACCCATTTAATGCTAGCAATGAACTAGAGCGGGGCTAAATGATCTATGTTTACTATCAGAAAATTAAATAGAACCTGGACATAACGGTATATTTATTATTATTGACAGTTACTACGCTTCGTACGTTTCCAGAAAAAATCTACAGTGACTAGGACGCGGGGCATATAGCGTATATAACAGAACCCTATCTAATATTGGGTATATAACCTATCTATCTAAGCTTATTCATATCAGGTGATTTGCTCACATTCCGCACAATTTTATTCACAAATGAATGATAATCTAAATCTCTAAGCTACATGTATAAAAATGACTACGGAACATGTGACGATTGTGCTCGATATTGCTGGGATAGAGGTGGAAGCACACTGGGAGGTGGCAGGCGACGTTGCCGCTCTACGGCCGAAGCGCAAGCGCCGATGCCATTCTTGGCAACGCGACGTTGCACACAGCACAATGTTTTTTTTAGACCAGTTCAAAAATTTACAATCAGAGAACTATATGCAATAGAACGCCAGTCTATCGATCATGTGTAGCAAATCACCTCACGATCAATCTTAAAGCAATTTCAGACTGAACATAATTAATTATTATATTTGAAAATGATTATAGAATCAACTGCACAGTCGGGAAAAATGAAGAAGAAAAATCGAGAAAAATGCATAGATATTGGTGTCATCTGTATTGAGAAGTAAGGAATATTATAAATAACTGATAAACATCTATGTTCTAATTCTAATTCAAAATACACGTTAATTCCACTTTTGAAACACTTAGAATAAAAGGCGTCACTCAGGGTGATGATCCATTCATTTAGAATTAAACATCTTATACCAAAAATGACACATATATAAAATTCGACCACACGTAAAAATCTGTCGGTACACAATTAAAAAATTATATATTAAAATATTGTTTTCTGTTTATTTTATATATATTATTTCCTGTTGTATGTAATATTTGTTTCGGTACATATTTCTTCTAAGTCACTTAATTGAACATCGTTTTTCCGTAACGTTAACGTAACAGATTATGTTAACTTACTGAGAATATAAAAGTATAGAATAATATAATTATTATCTTATGTTGTATAATTTTTGACATCTGTAGCACTATAGTTTCCGGTTATAATTATATTAATTTGTGTGTGTGCGAACTCGCAACGTTATTGTATTTCTTCTAGTAAAATATAACTCTATATATTGTTCAACGATAAATACTATTTACTATAAGGTGTATATATCATAAGCACTGACAAATTGGTGAATAGGTATATCCGTCCAGTCAAACATTCAACAAGATACCAATATACCTTCAATTCCAATATAACTACACTATTGTTAATAAACCTTTGATACGTAACATTAACGGTGCGAAAAAAAAAACCAAAATAATTGTGCATTTGATTCAATATTCCGTTCCATAAACTAGCTAACTAAAGAAGCAAAATAAAAATGTCTGTCAATTAAACTCGCATTGTATAATATAATATATAAAATGAGAATTCATCCATAATACATTCATGTAAAGCTAATAAATAAAAAATTAAAGCGTGCTTAAAACATTAGTGTTAGTCAAAAAGCTGAGTGAAAACAAATATATGCCACAACAATTGCGTTAGTAAACATGGCGATACAAAACAAAAAGAAAATTATACCTAGTGTATTGTGTCACTAACATACTAGACGTGTGTAGAACTTATAACAGACAAACGAAGAGCGCCCAAGCCTCATATGTTGACCACTCCACACTGCCAACAGTGCCAAAGTATCAACCGGCGACAATCAGTTTGTATTATAACTACTTCACAACTTATTATAACAAAATTGTGTACAATTAAAAAAAAAATCATTAAGTAACATGATTTAAGGACAAATAACAAGCACTAATCTATTCAATATTTGTTTAACTGGAATAAATACTTGTGATGTAGTAATAAATACTTTGAATAAATATCAAAATGTAGTATAATATTGTATCCTATTATAATCGTAAAGTATCAATAACTACCAATTATGTGTGTATACCAATAATGGTTGGTGGCACCGTTCAGACCGAGTGACTGCACCGCTGCGACGTTTTTGACTAAGGTAGTGAGCAGACTGTGTGGAAGACGGGTAATCAGTAGTAAGTATATATATGTACAGGCTTCGACCGTTAACAGCGGCGGCGGCCGTGCTATCACAAATGTTTGCTTTACAAGCATGTGACAAATAAACGATGCACAGAATTAGTGTCTACAATTAAATTCAGTCTATTATATTGCATCAGACAAGTGTATACACTCATTACGTTTACGACTACATTACTACAACATTTAATTTGAACATAAAGGTGTGTTCGCAGCGGCGCAGTGTGGTCTAGTGGTGCCATCTCTGTGCAAGCCAACGAACAATTTACTTCAGTCAGGCTCCGGCCGGCGCGGGGAGGTCACAGCTGTCGAGGGACGGTTCTCTAATAACTATTACATTTAATGATTCATTGCAGTCTTGCTTGCTCCACTAATCTACATTTAGAATATTTTAAATCAGTTATTTGTTTGCACCGGAAAGGCTAATAACATACTACATTGTGCATGCTATGATTCTACATGTTCTGATAAAACACATAGGTACATCTGTGGTCCCCCTGCGGCTGCCGCTAAAACCGAATATTTGGGTCGAAATTATTCTCAGTTTCCGCAAAATTTATAAACTCAACATTTCACTACTAACTGTCAATTATTACATTTTATACTAACCATATAAATCATTTTACAACATAATAATTGAATAATAATACTTAGGCTGACTCGGGACTATAATTATGATTCTTTTCTCATTCATTAAAACTAAACCTTAATAATATCAGCTACGCGAAATAGATCAGCATGAATATTCATTACAATATTAATTAATAATAACTGTATATAATCATATTTGTATGTGTCGTTTGTTGCGTAAATGTCTTCCTAAATTGTGCTATAAAATATATTATTTAGCTGTCTTTTCAATGCTAGCACGGTTGTACAATACGAAGAGGAGAGGTTTAGATTTAGAATATATTAAGGCATGCAATGTGTCTGCACAAACAGGTACAAATGTGAAAAAATATACTCGACGCTATTGCGGATGCACGTACATACAATATTTTAAAGCTTAAACATTTAAGATGATTTATTAAGTAGAACAGCACTCAAATTTCACTGGATAAATGTACAGGAACCCAGTGTGACGTAGGTACGTAGTGTCGTCGGTATATTTTCTCAGATGAGCAGCTGACTTTACCCATTTACCGCACCGGTAACGAGCCATGGGTAGCGTTTATCATAATCGCTAGCAGTGAGAAGACAGCGGTACAACCTTCTATTATTTCCGAGCGTTTGCGACGCAACGGCGAACGCACAGTGCCGAGAGGGCGTCTCATAACGCCTTTACTGTTAAAAAAAACGTGGCTTGTAAAAAAGCGGCGTTCACTTAAATACACTTAAAATTATTTGGTGTCAGTACTAAGCGTACATGTATATATATATACTATTAATCAATCTTTTTGTAACCCCTTTCTATTAGGGTTAATATATTTCTATGGATTTGAACGTATTCCTTTAGAAGGCACTGTGCGCACGAAGTTACTTTTCCATTTATTTAACAATTATGACGAAACATCGTCACTTATTTCATTCACAAGAAACTTGTAAATTGACTACAGCATATTTCAACTACGGCGTTAGATTCTCTGTTGAATATGACTATAGATTATAACTGGTGTCAGATGTATTGAAAGACATACTTATAATTTCGAATATAAGATCAATAACTGCATTAATAGTTAAATTGATTCATTAAGATCTACAAACTCCTAAAATCTCATATAACACCCACATAATTATTGTTGGAACATTCAATATTTGTAGATATAATAAATTGTTTTTGATAATATAGGGAGATAATTTGATAAAAATTTGACGCAATATAAGCGGGCCAGTGAGGTCAAGATACGCTTTCAATGCAACACCTTACGGGTTACAATTAAATTAACTAATGTGCATAATTAAGTAATTGGATAATAAAGAAGGGGTAATATTACCGGAATTCTGTCTAACATGAGAGGTAAGGAAAACAAAGTATGTTTGAAAAAGCTATAAATGCAATTGAGATATAAACCAAAAAGGGGATACCTGACCTAGGCGGCTGCCTTCAGAATACGGGACTCTTTAACCCAATTCCAAAGGCAACTGAGTTATGAGCACACAAAACTAAATGCTACAATATTATTTTCTTCCAACATAGATAATAGAATCATAGTAGAAGAATTAACAAGGATAAGGGCATTTTCACTTATAAGTGTACCCTGTTGAAAATACGTATTTTTTTTTAAAGTTATGTTTTTAATATGTTTAAAGATTTCAACCTGTACTTCATAGTCTGACGGACTGGAGATACTATTTTATTTTTAATTAATTGGGTGTTTTCCTTATTAAAAACGGAAAATAAATGGACATTGTAGTGAAAAAGTGGTCAGTTTGGTGACGAGATAAAAATCATCCTGTTTTATTATTTTAAGTAATATGACTCAATTTCTATTTTCTTTTGCTACGGAATATTATAACTCATCGAAAAAAATTGATACTAACATTAAATTAAAAACTCATTTCTCTAAAATGAGGTTTCAACTTCTGTTTTGTGACAAGTGACGCTACGAAGATCGTTTTTTTTTAATTCCCTTGATAAAGGGCTTAGTTTTTTTAATAAATGTATTTTGTAGTGTTAGATATTGCAACAGCCTAAAACAATATTCAAACAGATATAATAAAACAATGAAACAAAAGTTAAAAAAAATATATTAAGTTCACATACAAATTGGGACATTCACCAAACTGACACATTGAAAAACCTTAAGCTGAGATTACATGATACAAAGTAAAACATAACGTTGGTAATTAAGTCTTTATTATTTCACAAAAACTTGAATTTTACGGGCTACCACAGTGGAGCCACATTTATCTGATAAGTTATCTTAGACAACAAAGGAATTTTGTTTCTCTCGGCTGACCTTTTTATTTTTTCTCCACTCTTCCCTTTTTTGTTTGGCTTCTTCTGGCGTCAATTCTGAAATATCTTCTTTTTTTATTTATGTAATATTTTCCAAATTTTTTTTCGCCTGATTTTTGTATTCCTCAGGGCGTTAGAATTTCAGTTTTTCCCTATATCGTTTCGTTCTTTCCGCGCCACTTAGTGGCATAGTGAAAGTTATTAAAAAAAATACCTGAAAATAAAATATTGCATATTGTAGCTATGTAATCCTAGCTTTATGTGTCAGTTTGGTGACATTTGTAGTCAGTCCTATATGTGACGGAATAAAAATGTTACCAAACGGACGTCACATTCGCGGGTATAAATTAAAGAAAAATGTTTTCTAATCACAATTAAATATTTAATAAGAATAAAATATGTCAAAATATTAGTAAGTTGTATCTGATTCCGTTGAAACAGTTGTAGGATGTGAAATGTTGTATATTAACTAGGAAATAACGTCACTAACCTGACAAAAAAACTGGAGACAGCTGCCAACACAAACAATAACACCCCTTCACTCGAGATACTGGCGCATAACCGACGTTTAAAAATTCTGGCCGTGATCTTCTTCACTTAATGTTGCCATTTAAATTATTATGAGTTCCTTTAGTAATTATTTTTAACAACTGGAACCGTCACTAAACTGACATGTCCGACCGGCTTCAATTTCGAACATTTTTTGAAAACGTATTTTGGCCTATGTTATTAGAGTTTGAATTGTATAAATTTAATTTATGTGACGACAAAGACATACACTATGAACACACCAAAAATTTTAAATGTATTCGTAGTAGTATTTTAGTAATTTCGGTCAATTCAATGTTGGCAAGGGGTGGGACATGCCAAAAACAGTTACTCTGAATATTTGAAATACGTATAAATTTATAATTTAAGCGTGTTTTACCTTGATTTCTGATGAATTCGTCAATTTAATTAATAATTTACACTTTTATTCCTTAAATTAAACCATATGCCCATTATTTATCTTGCTATAACATTTTGAATAAGTGGGACAGTCTCAAAATCGCGGGTACACTTAAAAGTGAAAATGCCCATAAGGTACTTTACATTATTATATATCTTACAAAGGTATTTATTTAACTATAAATACATAAGATAGAACGCTATCTGGCTTTCGGGGTCACATCGGTAAACGTCGTATGTTACGAACAAGTGCTGGGTACCAAATGTGACCGAGAGCACCTCACGAGCCCGCTTATAAGACAAGCCGCAAAACCTTTGTGGGCAGAGAACGTGTATTAACCTAACTAGTATTAATGGGAAAAATCTTTGAACACTATACACATTACAGTCGCACAATTTGTCCTGTTGTTTGGTTGTCATAGTAACATCCAATTAGAGAAGTTGGAATTTAAGGTCAACGAACTTTCTACTTTAATTGTCTTTTATACCTATCTACCGTAATTGTTGTCTTTTGTTGGCATATTTCATACCTTTTTTTTTAAGTACAGACAAACAGTGTAGACGACAAAATTCCATAATTTCGTTAATCTAAATCGATATTCAAAATATTCATGTTATATTTTATACATCTACCTTACCATAATATAATGCTACTTTCTTTGGAATTTTTGCTGCTTCCGTTATATTTACTTCAGATATAATTTAATACTAAAAGTTCCTAGACTTGCATTACAATTTAAATAATTTGAACTTTGTATTTGATAGTAAATTTGTACTAGGCTATGGTGTTTCACGTTACTATTATAATATATGAAAATTTAAGCACAATATTAACATGTTTCCTCACAACCATGTTACGGTTCCTAGAGAAACTACGTCGCAGTTTGTATTCCCGATTACAACCACAATCGGTTCGTCAAGTTAATTGTTGTATAACATTGTTAATTTTCCTAATCTGTACATTATAAACTGGTTTAATTTACTATCTAATAAACAGCGATTGCAGCGGACGAGCCAAGCAACAGGACAACAAACTGATTAATGTGTATCGAACGCTTTACGAGGCGCACTAGCTCTTACAAGCATTGTAATAAGGGTGATATTTTACAACAGTTTTATATAAGTGTGGATAGACTGTTACTCGTGGAGTAGAGAGGTTTAATATGTGTATCACTGTGACTGGGGGTCGCACTGCAGGAGCCGTACGATGGAGGGATCGCTCTTGGCGCCCTCTATGAATTCCTCGAGCGAAAGCTTGCCGTCCTTGTTCCGGTCCATCTGCCGGAATATCTTGTCGGTCCGCTTCTCTGGCGTCGACTCGTCTTCGGGCATCTTCATTACTGACCCCACCATTTTGTAAATAGCCTGGAAATATTGAATGACTCTTTAAGTTACAGATAAATGGTCATTAACTGGTTGTTGGTCTAGTGGTTAGTGATCCTGACTGCTGAACGGGTCGTGGGTTCGATTCCTAATCAGGAAAAATCTTTGTAATAAACATGATCATTAAATCTGTGCTTGTTTGTCATTTATCTATCATATATGTACCTATATATTTTGAAATACAAAAGTATGTTTAGCAGTTGTCTGGGTGCCATAACACTGGCTCTGCTTAGTTTGAGATGAGAGGAAACACTAATAATTTCCATCTTGTTCTATTTTAATAGCTTCTTATTCACATCAGGTGAGTCCAAATTTAAAGTCTTAACAGATTAGCTGCCCAAACTCCAGACACAATAATTGAACAATGGACACAAAGGAGACAAAGAAACGGTTAAATAAAAAAAAACTTCGTTTTAAATTTTCTTCACGTCGACGTCGTATGAAACTTAGCAGTTTCCAAGTTGCTAAGAACTAACATTCTATCTTCATACATTTTAAAAGAGCACTTTACAACTTTGTTTTCCTACAATTCCTTAACTCCGTTCTCAATTATATTAAGTGCCTACTGTAATGGTACTTCAATCATGCAGTCTGATTCAACTTTGAAATAAGTTTGAAATACAAATACATACGAGCTCGGTTCTTTGTTTTAATGAACTAATAATGAGAATTCCGCATAATATGGAATTTTCATTTATTCTGTTGAACGTTGAAGTGTTATCGTGAAAGTTCAATATAATTAGCAGAGCTCGCTTAATAAGCCGTTTGAAGATCTACTTGAGTTTCTCGTTAATGTTGAATGTTTAAAATAATCTGCGTTAAAATGATTGAAGATAAAATTTTGTATGGGACCCTTACAATATTTGTATTTATTATGTTATTACCAAGGGACTATATCATTTTCTAGAAATTAATTCTAAGAGAGGCGTTGTTGAAAATTTAAAAATATTATACAATAAAATCATGGGCTATACATTATGGAAATTATAACTTCAGTTTTTATACTACTATAGCCATCGAAGAGCATAAGACAAAATAATACGGATTTGGTACCAGTATGTTCTAAGTTTAACAAGAGAATGAAATATGTGAAGATATGTGATATGTGAAGATACAGATACAGATATATATAGTGAAATCTGACATGGAAGAACAAGACTTTTTAACAAAGAAAAGGGGAAATCTACTTACAGTGACGATTTCGAGCATCTCCTGCCGTGAGATGTACCCGTTGCCGTCCAGGTCGTACATGGAGAACGCCCATTTGAGTTTCTGCTCGAGTTTCCCGCGTGACGTCACACTGAGCGCGCACAAGAACTCCCGGAAGTCTATCGTTCCGTCGCCATTCGCGTCGAACGTCCGGAACACATGCTCCGCAAACTGTGGATATTACACGAAAATACTTAAAAAACTATTCAACTTGAAACGAATTTGATTAGAAACGTAATAATTCTATAAAAAATCGACTTTAAAATAAGTGTTATATTTATTTCTTATGGATCCCATTGTCAATACCACACGAGAAGTACCAGCTTTCAAACAAAAAAAAAAAAAATCATCAAAATCGGTTCACCCAGTCAAAAGTTCTGTTGTAACAAACATAAAAAAGTCGGTTAAAACAGAAGAAAATTACAGCGGATTTCTTATATTATTTTGATAAAAAAAAATATAATTAAAAATTAAAAAACACGCCTGCCACGTAAAAAAAATTAAAAACAAGTCAAATATTTGCAGTCGGGGTCGGTTACTTGGGACAATTCATTACAGGTCCCCCGACTGCAAATATTTGACTTGTTTTTAATTTTTTTTACGTGGCAGGCGTGTTTTTTAATTTTTAATTATATTTTTTTATTTAATACCTTTTAGTGAACAACAAAAAAGCATGACACAACTCAAAAAAAAATTTCGTTCGGAACCCTTGCAGGCGATTTCGATTCACACTTGACCATTTTTTAATGTCCACATAGCCTATGTCACTCGGGATAACTCAAAGCTTCTAATGAGACCACAAACATTGAAATCGGTCAAGCCTTTTAGAAGTTATAGTGGAATAAAGAAACTCACAAACATACATACATACATACATACATACCTACATACATACATACATGAACCCTGAAAACATAACACTCCTTTTTGGGCAGTCGTGTAAAAATGTATGTGTTACCTTACTCGCGTCGCCATACGGGAAAAAGTTACCGTATATTTTCTTAAATTCTTCTACAGACAAATGTCCACTGGGACAGTCTTTTAGAAAACCTTTGTACCATTCTTGTATCTCTGCGTCTGAAATTTTAGTTTTTAATATATTAGTAAGGTAAATTAACTAAGAGGCTGATTTTTCCAACACAAGACGGTTTATATTCGCGAGATAAAATTCAAGTCTAACATATTTTGTTATGAAAAATTCAAAATTACTCCTCAGATAAAATTATTTGGCGTTGGAAAAACCGGCTCTAAATTAAATTTTTATTATTTGTCGCTCAGAACCATTACCGTAACATAAGTACTTCCAAATCCAGTGAAAAATCGGACCAAAAGATAAAATTGAGTAAAAATCGGTGCAAAAGTTTTTCATATTGAAAAATACCTGAAAACTCAGTGTTCTGCTTCAGATCCTCTAGGACCTCTGGCTTTAGTTTGCTATTTTGTTTACCCATTTTTGTTGTCTGCTTATATTTTGGTAAGGACGTTAAAATATTACACAACCTGCTTGCTTTAGTTAGTCAAATCTTGTGCCCTAGAACATAAGATAATGTAAGTCATAGCTGAAATTTGAAATATTAGTAACCATAAGTTTTTTTAAAATGTTTTAATTTCCGTATGAAACATTAGTTCATAAAAGGCGAGAAAACAGTATCTACTTAGATAGTAGAAAAAAATCCTGAACTTTAATAAATATGGCAAGAGTATGTCTCTTTCATCAGCTTACCAAAAACGAACTACTACGTACTAACATTGCTATTGCTGTTGCGTTGATTCTAATGAAAATTAATACTTTTTCTATCTATTCACTATTTTAAATAAGTAAAGAGCTGATAGTTACTTACGTATAGATTTTACCCGCAGCTAATCTAATACTAAAATATTTGTTTAAAAACGTTAGGATAAGATTAAAAATGTAGTAAGTACCTTTTACGTAATTTTTAAGAAATAACTAGACTAAATGTGTATTTTTTTAACGTTTTTAAACAAAGTCTACGAAGTTAAAGTTAGTAAGTAAACTCTGACCTTATTCAGTCTTCGGTACGACGCTATATATTTTAAAATATTAAAATAACATAAAATAAAAGTATAAGACAAAAAATGGTAAGTGCACACGACATCATAGTTCATTGTCAAAATCATGTACTAGTGATAACCAGAAATCAAGCTACCCAAGCGTTGTATAATGGGTTTAATGTGTACGCGTGTGTGTGCGTTCAATTCTAGGAAAGCAATTGTTCCCGGTTTGGAGAGCATTCAAACAGAAATTCTGGGAAACATACGGTATCGAGCTATATTATTGTTAACATGAAGTGCAGGGCAGAGGGGGGCGGGGGGAGTGGGGGGGAGTGGGCGTATCGGTTTGATGTAATACACGTTAGAAAGGGAGGCAGGTGGGAGGAGGCCATCAATGCAATAAGGATTTCCCCGAATAAACCAATCCCATTATAGGTTTAGTGGGTAGGGCATGAATTTCATCTGTAAATTTTCACCAACCACAAGCCAGTAGCTCGTCTCTCATTGGTGGAGATTAACAGATATACCTCCCCAACTAGCAGATTATTTTATTGGGAAACACCTCCATTGAACGATCAATACATTCAGGTGTCGGCCGGGCTGAATAGTGGCACACAAATGCATTTTTCACGCGTCACGAATCAGCTGCGTGCGCAGCGTCATACGCAACGCGCCTGCGCCAGTTCTGGGAACCGAGCGTGGCTGTATTGATCCGCCATCCCACGAATTATTTTTAGATGTACGTGTATATATTATGTTGTATTACTGTGATCTTGTATCTATATAGTTATATTTCATGCAATCGAGGAAGCGTTATGTAGCTAGTTGTAAATATACCTAGGTGTATATTTAAGCATGCGCGAATGCGCGTTGTTGTTAGAAAGAGCAGCTGGGAGCTGTCTTCGTGTAGGAAGCAGAATGCTATAAGGCGATATGGATAGTGATTGTTAATATTGCTCTGGGTTACTCATTGATTGGGAAGGGAATAGGAGGTGTAGGTATTCTCTGACCTTTTCTTTTTGTCATTTGTAAGAACGTTGAGTTCTTTAATCACTTTCCATATAAATTAAACAAAAATGAACTAAAAACTGGTGTGATTAAGTAGGAACCATTATATTTAATGAATTTATTTCAAAGCTTTATCATCTATTCCACTACATTATGCAACAAAATTCTTAAGCGAGACATACCTACCAATAAGCCTAAAGTACATGATTTTGAAATCTATTAGATATTTAACTATGTTGTCATACACACATCAATAATGAGACAAAACTATTTGTTTTGTAATTTGTATATTATACATGAATAGGCAAAATGTGAATTCATTAAAAATATGTATTCTTAGAAATACAACAGATATATAATGGGACACAATGTGGATAGTTTTATCTATTACAAGTGCCTAATGGATTGAATAATTGCGTCTCGAGGGACGTCACACGTACAATAAACCTCGACATTCAGAATCTTCGTGAACATGAATACTATGAATTGTAAATATTTTAAAAAACCTTTACTCAGACTTCAAGAAGTAAAGCGGGGTCCACACAGTAGGTATCTGAAAGGTACTTGATCTATCTCAAATGTAAGCAAACTCTGAAAACTACCGATCTGATATACTTATGTAGTTCACACAATTACCACGTGGCTACTATAAACCGCGTGTCGACACCGCTTAAGACAGAATATAATTTTAGAACAGTTTTGTCAAGACAAGATTGGACAGAAACCTAACCTGGTATTCGAAAAGCTCATTTTTACATGGAATATACAAAAAAATGCATTTTAATGCAACGGAATCATTATTTTCCAGAAATTAACCATATTGATCTGTGCGTTTTCGCAGCTAGTTACAATAATCTTAAAATATATTTTATACTTAATACATTAATTATAGAAATTATATGACGTACCGAAGTAATAGTGCTTGAAGCTTACTACTAAGAGTACGTCTACTTAAGGTCTACAAACTAAATTGAATAAATAACCGGTAACTACTCTGTTAGTCGAAACATAAAGAGGCGACTGTAAGAAAAATACCTTTGATTTGAGAAGTGCTCGCTAAGAGAGATTAAATGTAGATTGTATTGTTATAAAGGACAAACCGTCCGGCTAGTTTGGTAAGATGTTTTAAAATTACTCTTTCGTTACTCTAATAAATGAGCTGTACCAAGATGTTAAAGTTCTTCACATACCTCGAACGAACACTCGTTTTCAAATCAAAAGTATTTTGTCCTAAAAGCAACCTGTAATTTACATTAATTTGTTTATTAAATACAATACAATATAACACCGATTACACGATACGAATAATGTTTTTAACATTTCAATGAGCTTAATAATAATTACACAAAATCAACTAAACGATTTCTAATTAACATCCATTCATTGTAATTTTAGCTTAATTTAAAAATCACACGTATTTTTGGTAAATAATGTTAATAGCCACGTAATTTGCACAGAGTAGTTCCTTTAGAAATAGAAAAATTTTAATTGAGACCAATAAAAAACCACTTACGTCCTAACCGATTTTAAAGTACAAAAATGTGTGAAAAACTATGTTAGGGTAATAAACGTATGAACAGCACGCAGCTAGTGGCCCTTGGGTGTGTCATGATCTATCTCTCCCGCAATTTGCTGGCAATTATTTTTATATCTGATGCATGCATGGCGTAATTGAATTAACTGAAACCTCAAGCAAACAATAGCTCACATTATATTACGACTATAAAATTGAGATTAATACCTATGATATTTACTTACGTGGTGCGATTAAAGTGTATACAAATAGCTTTATTTCGAAGTGAAGTGATCGAATTAAAGTAGGATAGAATTGAGTATAAATTGGACAGATACCTGTAAAGACTGCCCGGAATAGGGCAGCGCCTAACTAACCATAACTATAAAGATCAGCAGCAACTGTCTTATAGGCCTGGGTCGCGTAACCATGAACTCAGTCGGTAAAATATAATAATTGACTAAATAGTATGAAATTTAATTTCCCATCTCTCAATATTTGAGATATGTATACTGGCTTCGTCGGAACAAGTACTGAGTTGCTAAGTACTTGCGTGTTACTGCGACTAAGTACGCCTAGGGCATATTTTTCCAAGAGCTCGAAAGGTTGTTTTAATCAAAGGTCTCTTTATTTTTTTATTTTTTTTTTTCAATTGAAAATCCAATTTTCTGATATGTTACACAACACCCTGTCTGCGAAGCTACCTTCAGGTCCAAGTTGAGAAATATTGATCCCTCTTTATCTACGATTTTATAAAAGTCAGTCAATTTATGATCATGCTTTACGCTGTTCTACTTAGGTGACGTACAGAGTTGTGGCAACATGGAAAATTGCATTACAATAACATAAGATAATCCGCCTGGTCATTGAACAAATATGGGTTACTTAATGAACTGAATCTGAAATCACATACACACAAAATAAAATACAAAATATTTAACAAATTAAAACTTTCATTCATTAACTTATTATAATAAAAACATCACAATGATACGAATAAAATGCAACCTTGACGCTACATAGTATCAAAATAAATATGTAAACACTTAAATGACTATTCTGCAGTGCGTTATCAAATGGAATGTTTTCAACAAATAATGCGAGGGTATTTAGTCTCCAGTGCGACAATGAACGAGAATTTATTTTGAAATGAACTGGTTTTAATCAAATGTGTAGTCCAAAATTCTTTTATACAATTAATAAAAAATCCTAACTTCCGAAATTTTATCCAATAAAAATACTAAAGAATATAAATTACTTGTGCTTTGTGCTGTGCTTTTTACGCTCTTGACAAGAAAACTAACTTAGAAATATATAGATTCTGATATTAAATTAATGCACTGAAAACTAAGACAGTAAAACAGAACAGCTTAATCAGTAATAATAATAAAAATTGTGTAAAAAAATAAATTAATAATATCGCGACCCTCTCGACTTTGTGCGGCCAGTGGCTATCGGTGTAAACTGCTAAAAAAAATATAAAAAATGCTTAAATTATAATTTGCACGCATTACAGGACTAGGGCACACTAAACATTGGGTTTAACTTGTATGGATCTAGGCCACCTTTGGCAAAATTGAAAATAAACACTTAAAACATAAAATAATGCTGAATCGGTAAACTACCTACGCGGAGAACTAGAAGGCACAGTAGTGGGGAAATTGAATATGTAGTATGAAGGTATGAACTAATACTACGCAAAATAACCGATAAATAGTATCACAAGTCCAAAGTGAAAATACCAAAGCGATAATAAATAATGTAAGGTTAAAGAAGCGTTGTCCTGGGCCAGTTCCTGACTGGCTGGTCATGAAGATCGTTGAAGGTGAAAGTATAACACCAATTATTATAAACAACACCGATAAGTACTAAAAATGTTTACGCATGTGGAATAATACGGTCATTTTATACACAAGTTGAAGTTACTCCGACAGAAGTGATCAGATGGTCAGGAGTGTTGGCAACAACGTGCTCGTGATGTCGTTACCGTCTGATTAGCGTGCTGCGTGCACCTTGTGGAGTTTGTTCGTCCAATCTGACCGATTCCGTATATTGGTATCTACTCTATTTATGGCTTAATATTAAAACGTTAAGATTGACATATTTTTTTTTTCATGCAGTAGATATTATAAAAATTTTACACTGGTCTGCATGTTACAGTGTACTTGCTCAATGAGACCCTCAATTTTATCTGGATTACAAAAAGATCTACAAAGTGGATGGTTTCGGCACAATTTCGTACAAATCGGAGCAATCAAATAGTGATATTAATATTCATCATTCATACAATTTATCATTCGGAATGGACAATTTTTTACTTGAGGGTCTTATTAGTACAAGTATGTTACAGTGTTTTCTAATAACTTAATTTTATAATACTTTTTTACAACGTAGAATACTAGTCATTTGAACCAGATTGTGAAACGCAGCAATACACTCGCGTCGAAACGTGTTGGGCCTAAAATACCTCAACCCGCGCCGAGTAACAAGCGCGAAGATACATTGTTGATTCGTATCTGTTTTTAGAGCTGTGATTTCTGTTGAGGTGTGAAGAGTACATACAAACATGTAGACGTAATCAAGAGTTTCGTACAGTTTCCACCACGAGGTATGCAAGAATGACATTTGCAAGTGGTCCGTGATTGATACTTAGACTTTGAACAGATGTCAGTGACTAAATGCAGGCTGCAGTCGACCCAAGTGGATTGCGCAAACACAATATTGGATACACAGACTAATGCTACGATTCCTGTCACGAAGACAGTTAGAGAACACCGCACCGTTTACCATATTAGATCCGTCTCGATGTTAAAACCTCAGTAAATTACCTTCCATATCAAACACGACAGTTTTATAAAAGTAATGAATCCTTTCTGAATTGCTTTTTTTTTGTCTGAAACGTAATATTTAATGACTGAAAATAATATAATCTGCCAAAACTATTTATTTGAAAAAACTTTAATGAATAAAAGTGAATTTTATAAATTTACAAAACGATAGAACGATAAAAATCAACTTTAGCTCGTTTAGTTTCGAGCCTCAGTTGGTGTCGTGTGTGCTGTGGATAGGTTACAACTGTCGGTTTTTCTTTTCTACGAAAGCAAGAGGAACGAGAATCCGGATCACATGGTAAAGCAGGCGTGTCCTCTATTTAGGGAGCCAACATCTTAGATAGCTCCTCATCCTGCAGGCAACCCTTCAGGAACTCGTCCTGGGTCAGCTGACCATCGTTATTCTCATCCATCTTGGCGAAGATGTTCTTCGCGCGTTCTTCAGCCGAGTCGGCCGGTCGGTTACTCGAGCAAGCACCAAGCATGTCGTAGATGGCCTGGAAAGGGTACAAATAAATAAACTGTAAAACGAAATACAACAACGTAAAACGGCGGCAAATTGTAATCTTTTACATTGATATTAATTCATTGCAATCAAATCAAAAGCTAGTGTCGCAAAGACGTACTATGAAAGTAACAGCTAGGCTCTAGCGAGGTAACAATAGATGTGGCATAATATAAAATCACTGCAACTGCCGCTTGTGGCCGTTTCGACTACACCGAGCGACAGAGTGCTCGGAAAATTCAATTCAATTCTATGGCACACCGGCTTAAGTTAATTTAGAAAGGGCAAAATGCTAGAAATAACTCGCGGTGCAATTTTTCCTCGTCGAGGCATGATTTGTCGTTTTCTCCCGGGACGGCACAACAGATGTCCTTACCAATATATTTAAACACGAGGTTGAACGTGAATACATCTGACTAAAAGCTCCAAATTGTAGTTTATACACATAAATCAATTGGTTTATATTATGTGCATTTCCACTTGTGATTTAAACGTATCCAGAGAGGCACTCGAGAAAGGATTATGTTTATCTAAGTGTTAATAGTTAGTGTAGGTATATGTATCACGCACACCAATACACCAATAGATCGGGCTCTAATGTGTCCAGCTTCGACCTAATGCGAGTCTGGCGTTTAATTGAGTTACTGGTGTTAACCACCCACCCTCACTTGATTCCGCTAACTCATTTATAATAGTTCGAAACTCACTCCGTACGCTCCGATGGGAAAAATACGTTAACATAACTGCAGACTGTCTAAATAAAACCTGTCTTAGGCGCAGGCCAGACAGAAGAGACGTAAGAAGCAGACGGGGCGCGGACATTATTAAATTTGTCAAAAGGTGCAGACGTAAAAGCGTTGCGCCCGCGCCCCATCTCTTCTGTATGTTTTGCGTCACGACGCTTCTATACATTTTGTATGAAAGGGGCGCGGTAGAGACAAATGTCCGCGCCCCGTCTGCGTCTTACGTCTCTTCTGTCTGGCCTGCGCCTTACTATTACGTTTGTTTTGTGAATAATTATATTATAACATTTCGGTAAAATAATTTAGTTTCATCATTGTAATGATGTAATAGTAAACCGGACTACTTTGAACAGGTGCTAAATTTCATTGATTCTAGCACGGAACAAAAACAAATATTTCCAATACTTTCAAGATGTCCCATTTGATTGGGATTAAAGAACATTTAGGTAAAACAATGTTTCCTTTAGTATAGCACTTTAAATGTACATACATTAAATACTACAATGACCTACATAAAATAAACTTAGAGTTTAAAATACCTAAGTATTGTAAAACTGTCAATTCAGTGCGATAATATCTTCCGTCCAATCTGTTACCTAATCAAGATTGGCACGGGTGCATAGCAAGAATCAATTGCGGAACGGTGAGCTATCTTTTTAATTACTAGTCATATTTTATTAAGGATATTAAATGAAGATAGTTTTTGCGATTAATAATAACTTTTAAATCCAGACTTTTAAATAATATAATATTATTGGAGCTGTAAAAGTTGGTGACTGATCTATTAAGGCAGAACTCACGTAAAACCTCGAGTTTGTGCAGGAAATTGAGGCGACACGTAATTGATGTCGCAACTCACACGTTCCATTATGACCGATAATCGCCGACCACATATGCCGCAGCAGCAGGTATTTTGTAATTGATTTAAAATCATGCAGCCCTATTTTATGGACCATTGGTATTATGAAATAATAAATAATATTAATGCCTTGTCTGTTCATCCTAGCGTAACAATTACTACAACAGAAGCTTCTTCACCTGAGACTAAACAAATCCTCTTTATAACGGATAAAAATATCTAGATGATGTCCAAGTTTAAACTCGCCGTCGTGACTCAACAACATATTCCTAAAACATATTATTATTATAAAATCCACCGCGATGCGAGAATACTGCCCAGCGCTTTAAAAGGCGCGGTTATTGTCATCCAATTGTTTATCTCGTTTCCTGTTTCCTAAAAAGACGCCTAACAGTAATGAATGATCAAACTTTAATTCGATATAATTGCCAGGTTCAAATGACAATTTTAAAACCAGATAGTTTTAGATTTTAAAACACTTTAATAAAAATCTTATTTAAAGTACCACCGATTCTTCTCCTAAGGAAAAAAGTTAAATTTATTTATACTTGTGTGTACTATGTACTTAATACTCCATACAAGTTCGGAACAGGCTGGCTAAAACATTTGCTGCAAAAACCTCCACTGCATACAAATTAATTATAAAGTAACTCTCTTATTTGAAACTAACCTGCACAATTTTGGTCATCTCTTGGATGTCGATGACGCCGTTGCCATCAACATCGTACATGCGGAAGGCCCACTTGAGCTTCTCCTCGGGGGTGCCACTAGACGTGACATGGATCGCCTGCAGAAATTCCTACAACAAACACAGTCATATGGATACACACGCAAGTCGGGGACAATACAAACAAGAACTCGCTTACGAGTCTCTTGTTCGATAATTGAAACACGTTTTTACTGTTCAATATTGACAGTTAAAACAATATGGTGAAATGAGGTCAAAATCGCAGCAGCTTTAAGACTTAAAATAAAAATAATTCGCCTTCGCAAGTACAATGGTATATTGTATAGCGAGCGGCCATTCGCTGTTAATGATATGCTTATACGCCTGACATCACAGGTGACAACAACAAATGGCTTTGTTATTGTTATGAAGCCATTTATTATGATTATAAGTTTAAAAGGAAAAATATACCCGCATTATCGAAGTCTCGTTCCAAATCGCTGAACTGCTAACGGATGGACCTAGTGGTTACCTTGAAGTCAATGTATCCATTCTTGTCCATGTCGAATGTGCGGAACACGTGGTCGCAGAACTCAACGGCATTGCCGGAGGGGAAGAACATCTTGTACATGTCCACAAACTTGGCAGGGGTCAGTCGGCCATTAGGGCAGTCTTGCTGCAAATTGAAGTTGAAAAGAAAATAAGAATATAATAATTATAAAGAAGTACTTAAAATAAAATTACATTTCCTTATGAAAATACTATTAACGGCATTTTTACCAATAATGTATTCGCCTATAAGAGATGTGCGATTATGCACAACAGCATCACTTAAACCGCAACCCTAAGCTAAACATGCATGTTGGCCCTGACGCGGTCGGAACAATCGTGTAATTTTATGCAAAGTCAAATTAGCCAAATCACCGATGTTTACCTGTTTGCATACGTAAACAGAGGTGTTGTACGAAACATTCAGTAAACGTTTGAACTGTACTGGAACTAAGCAGAGAAAAATCAAACGCCAATTACATTAATTCCAGTAGAGGAGTTAAATAAATAAGAGTTAAAGGAAATTAAAGATAAAACAATAATTTCTTGTTTAACAGGAAACCGTCTTCTTTGAAATCGAGGATGTATAGAAGACAGGTGCAAAGGAAATAAAAATACTAAATTAAAATCTTTTATATAAAATTTCTATCTAGACAGTTTCAGAATCGCAACATTTTTCATTTTTTATCAAGTTACATGATTGGAAAAAAAACTATTCTTTATTAAATATTTTCTTTCTTAGAAAAGTAAGATCAGCTAATTTATTAAAGTAATATCATTTTCCTTCTAGTAAGGTTAGTTATGCAAGTTATTTTCCGAGTTCCGAGTGAATAAAACAATATTTACATCTTGAAACTGAGACACATTCCTTTTATAAAGTATTCAAAGTCTGGATAGCTTCCGAGCTCCCAAGTTTGTCACGAACTAAAACTCACTACTGAAATATGATTACAAGTTAATCCATTGAGACAGTATACTTTGAAACTTGTAAATATTCTGAGAACGATGTGGACAAAAGATGGCAGCTAAATTTAATTAAATAAACTTTGCATTTAATTAAATAAATGAATGCACGAATGGAAGCCATTTTAACATTTTACATATTCCTATTTTATTTAAAAATGTTCTTTCGTAGAATAGTGAATAATGAAAGATTCCTGAAAACCAATTGTTGAGTCTTTTCTGTTGTGTGATTCGTGTCGCAGATTTCTGACGCTACACTCTCTTCTGTGTAGTTTTATAGCTTACCTTGAAGCCTTTGTACCACTCCTTGATAGTGGTTTCATCATAGGATGTGTGAGTTTTAAGGAAATCCATATCTTCCTTGGTCAGTTTATCTTTACTAACGAAGCAGCCCATCTTGATTTCTTTTGATCTGCAACAAATAACACACATTTTGATTTTCCATAAGTACTGTGTAAGCTTACTGGTTACTTTTAATGTCGGTAAGTAATCACACCGTTACATATATTTTATACTGCTTAGAATATACAGCTACTTCATGTCAAGAGCCAAACAAATTCCTCTCAAAGTGATTTTATAGCGTTCTCGATATGCGTACATATTTTAATGATTGATTCGTATCAAACATTTCTTTGTCACTTTCCTAGCAAAAAGATTTAACAAGAAATGTGAAAATCCAAATTATATATGAAAATAGACGACAACAAAGTCGCTAGCAAGTTCTTTTTAACAAGTACCTAAGTAGTGTGGGTGTTCACAGGCAGACGGAATGTATTGTGATATTTTTTAACGAGACAACCCTGCTTTCTCATTATTACGACACATGTGCAAAACTCTACTCGTTAACATTATAGGAATTTCGTTTCAAAGGAAACAAAAAAAGTAAAAGAGTAACACCTAACAACATTCTGTTGTGTCGAAACTGTCTGCTCCGTTTATTGTAGTTTGGTTAAGCATTGATTATTGTATCTGTAAGTAAAGGGTGGTATTTGATGCGACAGCGGGCCTAGGGCGTGGAAATGTCATGGACAGAACACCGATAAAGATAAAGCGTGCCGCGAAGCAGGCGTCGCGCGTCGGCTCGAGCCTCCCTGCCACCGCCGCGCCGCGCTTTGTGTCGGGGACATCGAACTGATGTTTGATTTCATACTCTCCGCTTTTATAACTCCACATTACCATATTCGCTGGACGTACCAATTAGCGAACTGCATTCCGCGCCCACAAAATTAATATTGATCGAATCTTCCCGACAAACTGTACGTCATGGTTTGTAATTGAATTATTTGGTACTCGACTGACGTGGGCGGGATAATTAATAATGCATCCTACATTATTAATAACGTAGGCTCGTAGGCAAGTAGCTACTTCCTAGAAAGTAAGGACATTGAGTTACTTAATTTCCGGGAACTTTTAACGGGAGCGTACGATAATAACTATTATTTGTTATTAGGTATTCGTTTTTTATTGTGATTTCGCTCTTATTGATTTATTATTTCGTTTAGGTATAATATTTGATTTTGTGTTTTTATTTGATCAAATTTGATGTGTATATGTTTTTAATCCTGTATTTAGTTAGTGTAAGTGGCTTGTGCAAGCCGTACTGATTAAATTAAGATAAATAAATAAATAACGTTAACATCGTTATTACTAGGACATGATAGCATTACCTATTAATAAGGCTTGCGGGCAATGGGAATCGGTAAAAAGTTGCTGGCTACTTACTTTCAGAAAAAGTAAAGGACTAATTAGTGCTTAGTTTGCTGTAGCATTATTAATAACCTTTTAGTTTTAAACTCTTTACATGTGAAATGGACATAAAATTAAGTATTACATTTTATACTCATTAGAACAATAATGTTTTAGAAAGCTTTTGTTTCATTAATACATTAAAAGTGGAACTGACATATTCATTATCATTAGACATATTCGTTTTGTCTAGTTTACCTGTCCGCGCCTTTGAGGGGAAATATCATATAAATTAAAATATGCGCAAAGATTACGCGTAATTTCATGGTTTTAAACATGTATTTATTTAACCCCTCATTGTTGCAAATTGCAAAACCAAATGTCTTTAATATAACATGAAACGTTTCTACACGCGTTACTTGAAATCACGGAACTGAAAATTCATTTTATTATTTAGTTTGGTTATAGTGAAGAAGAATGTCTGGTTGATATGTTACGAAAAATTTGAATTTCAATCCAAGGCAATGTTCTGTAAACTTTCGCCGATATCAGAAAAACTTTTCTCCGAATGTGGCGACATGTAAATGTATGGAGGAATAAAGAGGTGCCTATTAAACTCGCGCGTACAACTGGACTTTTTGTGATTGTTACGGCGTCACGAAAATAGTTTTTTTTTTATCTCAAAAAGGTTTATTAACCGTTATTTACTTATACCAGTTTTTCGCATTGTTTCGCTTGAAGTTAAGTAACCCACTGAAAATCATCACCCGACTGTAAAAATCTTTTTGTGTTTTGCTAAATAAACGTTTTTATTTTTTATTATTTCAGATATCAAACCCTTACGCGCAAGTATCATTCTTGAATTAATTAAAATCTCCTGATCCGAAATCTATCTTCTTTACATCGCATGACAAATATAAACATTTCCTTTAGGTATAATTCAACGTACACTATAAGCTAACGCAAACGACGGGCTCAATAATCGATTATGTTCGCCACACGCGACGATGAAAATCATATTTGCCAAAACTTAAATGAAAAATATAGGAAAATCGGACATGAAACCCGGGCATCACATAGATCGCAATGGAGATTACGGTTATTAAATGGAGCCAGCTTTTACACGACGTCAAAGGGAAGTTCGTTGAAATTAAGCGTTCACCAAAATGCAGCGTCACTGAGTAAATTCATTAAAGAGCTTATTTATCCATCAACCTGTACCTGTCATGGCATCATGGCATGGAAAGTGGCGTATAGCAGGAAGTCAATAATAGAGCACTATTATTGACTTCCTGCTATACGCCACTTTATATTAAATCTATACGATGTATTCTAATATTGTAAAAAGGTTAAATAGGTAAATTTTGTGACTTTATGAATTTGCTACGAAACCGATTTTTGAAATCCTTTACCAGTAGTAAGCTAAATCAAATAAAAGACGGTAGTTACCTTGAGCATTTCATGCACAATATAATTGCCCTTTGCACCATACAATTTAAATCAATGTCTTAGAAGTACCTAATGCAGAAATTAAGGCGGGTAAATAAAATCGAGCGGGCCCGTGGCGGAGCATTCTCAATACAACAAGATGAGACAGTGCTATTAATTCTTCTGTGCTGTACTACACTGCAGAAGAAATGGGCGTATTAATACTGCAACCCGTGCGAAGCCGAGGCGGGTCGCTTGTAAGAGATAAACGTAGAGCTATAAATTATTAACTGACTTTTTATTATGAAACTTTAATAAGAATAGCAGAATATGCATTGCTGGTTATAATGTTTCTAAAAAATTTTAGGCCGAAATAAAAGAAATAACTGATTACGGCGCAATATACGTTTACGACTGACGACGACGATATAGCTATAGGTACGTAGTTTGACTGAACGTTATTCCCGTCACTGTCGCACAATTTTCAATCAATATGTCAAAATGGTAAGTCAAACTAACGTTTATTGATCTCAGCCCGGATAGAAACGAGCTATTATCCGCATTGAGAACAGTACAGTTCCTAACAAATTAGGAAACGGTCGTTCTTGTCAATTTGCAGATAACGCTAAACGTAAAACTACGTCCAAATGGATAACTGAACGTACAATGCAATTCCAAAATGGACCGTCTACCCACGGCGCGATGTATTACGTCACAAAAAGCAATAAATACGTGAATGGCTATTTTGAGATGTTTCTAAACGCCATGAACGAAAAAATAGAGTAAGTGATTTACGCGCACTCAACAGTCGATACACGAATATAGTTTTACGATAATCCAAAACCAACATCACTTTGTTTCATTCAATGACAAAGGTTGGACGTGGTTACGCATACAACATCAGATATTTCGTCATCATACATATCACTGGACTGTTCTATATGATAATTAGACGAAATTTTCATGTACAGAATTTAATTCGCGACTGTTTATGAGCTGTTTTTCTCTTGATTTCCTTTAAAAACAATCTTAATTTTTGAAGTACAAACTACCTAATTATCTACATCTGACGCAATAATGATTTTTTCGATCCTTATTTTATGTAAAATATGCATATGCACAGGTCGTTATCGCTATCAGTTCGGTACTCATATTATTGCATCATACTCGTACACGAAATTATTAGAGCCATCAGTTTATAAATTGGAGCAGGATTTATGTTCTTATATCTGTAAGCAGTGATGACGATAACCTATGCATTGAAGAGCCAATTGCACAAACGTTCTGATAATTTTACTTACATGTTGTTGCAATAATAGATAAATGGTCTACTGTCGAGCTTACATTTAGTTGAATAATGTCTGATTAGACAAATAAAATTCAACGGCATCATCACAAGAGCATCTTTTATATATTCTACTTTTATTACTTTGCGAAAATGGTACTTCTAAGTGTATAAGTATATTATTACCTACGTTCATGTCATTGTTCATGCAAGAACTTTATAATCACTGACCTATTAAAACAAAACGAGTAATTTGCATGCAACGGCTTCAATTACCATATTATATCACTAAAAGTGTTTTGCTTTTTTGTAAACAAGGATTCAAGAACGTGGCGGCAAAATTATGTAACAATAACACTTTTAAACCCGGCGATATGTTCAAGCCCGTGGTTCAAGCTGTAGATAAAGATTCGCTAGAAAACGTTGCTTTCCACGGCCAAGGCAAGCGCTCGAGCTTCATCAAGATACGTTAACGTCAAGGGGACAAGAATCGTGACGAAACCTCGCTGCACTTCTTTTCCTATAAAGATTGTATTTACACATCAAATAACGTAAAAAAGAGTATTTAGTCCTTTATGGCTACTACACGCAGTGCCGGCGGCAGAGCGGCTATGCCGCCGGCAATACAAGCCGCCGGCACAAGCCGCGCGAAGTCGCCAAGCATCAATCTGCATCTGGTCGAATGCCAGGAACGAACTGACGCCGGCAAGCCGCGTGACCCGCCGGCACACCCGGGGCCATGCCGGCGGATCCTTTGTGCGGCAAAGCCGGCGGCTTTGAATGCCGCCGGGCGCACGGCCGCTTGGCTGACGGCGCGCCCGGCGGCACTGCCGCTTGCCCGGCGGCTCGCCCGGCGGCACTGCCGCCGGCACTGTGTGTCGTGTAACCTTTAGATATGACTACCCGTAGTAGACTAAAGACCTACAAAAAGATCAAACACGGAACAAACTTGTATAAAGCTGGATGGTTGTAGTAAGCTCAAATTGGCACTCTTCACTAATTAGAAACACTACCGCGGTATATGCTTACAGGCCAGGCACAAACTAATGAAGACGTTTGCGTCCTAAGTACTTACGAACATAACTACATGGTTGTATAAGAACAGTGTCTTTTGCAATCTGTGCATGTGTTAAGGAAAGGTTGCAACCGTGCATCAGTAATTGGAAGGATGCTTAATGTGAACAGACAGCATGCCGGTCACGTCAGTGGCCGTGTGGCGACATTTCACAATTTCATGAATGCCTACCTAGCTGCTGACCGACGGTAAAACGGCAATTATGTTCACATTATAATCTCTCTGACACTCTATTAAAATAAAGCGACTGTAAAATACGTCACAACATTTCACTGAACACCGCTTTACACTTAAGTTTATACCACAAGTAAGAGCCGTCACAAGGGTACAAAAATAATAAAGGCAATATAAAGTCCGGCAACGACAACAAGCTTACGCTACTAGACTAATAAATTATATAAAAAACTGAGTGTTCGTGTTACTTTACACAAGACCTTGGACTGTTAGACGAAATTAAAGAAAGCCGCAGAATAAGGTAGGCTTCTCAGCGGATATCAAACCGCTAGCTCGTGTTTAACTTGATTGTGTTTCTTATGAGTGTTTTAATAATGACGTTATACTGGCAATATCGCAAGAAATATACAGCAAATAAGATCATAAAAGTATAGGCCATAAACTGAAGCATTAATAGCAGCACTTTTCTAATAAGGTTCTAATTCCCCTGTAAATATATAGTACGTCAGAGCACCATTTCAATAAGTTAGAGGCAAGGTTAACTTAGCTCGGTATTAGTGCATTGAGGTATTTTGTCAGTCTAGCGTTGCCTAAATTATATAAGCATTCAGGTCGCGCTTCACGACAGGGGCACACACTTATTGTTATTCAGTTCGTCCTTTGACTCTCGCAGAGTACACTCATGTTGGCATCCTTTTAGTATAATCCCGTAACAATAAGAGAAGACTGTTAATTATGAGATCATTATGATAGAACGTCAATAGAATAAAATGTTTCGAATATTAATTCTCGGAAGCATTTATTGTTTTAATTTTGGTAACTTCGTTTCCTGTCTCGGAAATCTTAAAAAAAAAATATTTTGGAGACTGTTTAGTCGTTAACTTGCTTGGCACCATGTGAGTTACTATGTGGTTAAACTATATTATATGTAAACAGTATGAATGCCGCCTGATCCGTCGCAGTCTAAACTTGGCTATTGTAGCTATTTATATCAATTAGTCAAGAGTTGAACATTTCATTTAAAAGTCGTTTTTCGTTATTCGTGTGTAAGTAAAAACAGAAAACAATAAAAAGACCTAGCTATTTAATGTATTCGGGTTGTAAAGTGGTGTTATCTTAAGTATTCAAATCGGTTTATTCTGTAAATTCAATGAGGAATACTAGTTATATCTTCATTGTGTTACTAGATACTTCAAAATTATATTTCGTAAATGATTTAGGTACAAGATAACCTTAGTCATTTTCTAAGATCTCCTTTCATAGAAGTATCGTATATACGCTGTAATGCTACTTGGAATAGTGCGTTACCGAACTGCACTGTTTCAAGCAGCATCCGACTGACGCCCACAGAAACATGAAAACTTTTAAGCTTACTGCGAAGGAGTTTGCTTGAATGAGGGTGTATTATTTTTAATTGATGATTAAAACAGATTTTTTTACTAACATATTTTTTACCCCTAAAATTAAAGTAAAATTATGTTTGCGACACTAAATTCTCATCCATTAGCTTTAGGTAATAACTAGGACAACTAATGTATTATGCATGCAATCAAGAAGGACAGTTACGTATTTATTTAGGAAAATCGCTACATCCGGCGGCGGTAGTTTTGTTAGGTAAAATCTTTTGATCTGCATAAAACCCTGCATTCGGAATAGCTCCCGGTCGCTTTCTACGTTGAATCCTACCAAAAGTCTTTAATCGAGTCACCGACCGGTATAGGAATATTGATGCAGTAATCGCTGCACATTTGAAACTGAACTATTTTATGAAAAGTACGAATTAAAGACTTTTATGTGTCCACAAATTTGTAATAGAAAAGTAAAAATAACTTCCATGCTCTTTTTTCATTTAAATCTTTTTGAGATAAAGTTAGCCGTCGTAGTTGAAAAAAAGGTTAGTTACTAACTAAAATGCTCATTAAATATTTTCACCCCAAAGCAACTAATCGCATTAATAAAGGGTTCCGTACCTCAAAAGGAAATAACGAAGTGATCAAATAAGGGACTTTGTTGTTCGACCGTCTGTGTGTCAATATTTTTTATCACGGGGACGCGTATGTGGTATCGGGTTGAAATTATTATTAAATAGCCAGGATTTTGAACTCGTGTTGCAAAAAAAATTCCAGCTCCTCAGTCAGTTGTTTTCCCCATACCCATATTTACGACAAACTCGAAACTTACTTCTAATTGAACGAGAATATACCAAATTCGGCAAGATAATTCTAAAGTAGGGAAAAACCCAAAAATTGATAATTTGTAGGTATTGTAGTAACAAAAAAAAACAATACATTTATGTCATAAAAAATATACATTTACAATTGAATTCATCATTTTATCGAAGTATGAGAAATATATTATTTTTAAACCACGATTTAGATTGATTATAAATTTTTAACTAAATTTAATAAAAAAGTGACTTTTCTTTTAATATATCTATGCAGTAAATTTGTGCAGAGTGTTTGATTGCTTTACCAAACTTTAATTTCCCATGACGGTCGGTAAAGTTTATACGGAAACCTCGTTACGCGAGTTGAGTTGCATGTGCCCTGTTTGTTGAAGAAGACGACTAAATTTGTTCATCAACTTAAAAAAAAACACTATAATTCACTACTCACAGTTAACAAGAGCAAACAAAAAAAAAGCAAAACTTAAAATAATAAATGTAATTCACCCAATAAAAAGCGCATCAATAAAATAACCCTTGATTATTTATAATTACAAGTTATGCAGTGAACTTATTATATTTTTGTTTTCAGTTTTGCATAAGTATTACAAATAAAATGCAATCTTTTAAAATTAATTACGATAGCTTTAAAAACAAGAGCTTCAAAGCGCTACCGCAAATTCTTGTTGATTCGAACGTGTTAATTGAATGCTAATAATTATGGCTTTGAACACAAAGAAAACTTAGTGGCGCTTAATTTTAATTCCATTAAAAAAAAAACTGCATAACTAAAATAATTGCGAGTAAAAAAAATCGAAAAATAAAACGAAACTAAATTATAATAATTATAATTTGACGACATACCAACGGCGCGCCGAAATCTGAGTTCGTCAACCACCAACTTTGATTTAAATGCGCGATAAGCAAGAGATAGTTACGCGGCGACACTTAGCGGACCTCGACTCTGTCCAACAAAGAGTGGCAAAAACTGTGGGAGCCGAACGCGCTCGACAGTGAAGAAGATGCGGATGCGAATGCGTCTGGCTGCACTGGACACTTGTAGCGCACGGGCTAAGGGCGGGTCGAATAGCTAGGCCCAGGGGCTGCGCGCGCACTAAAAACGCAACCCGCGCCCGCGCCCGCCTACCTGCCTGCATGGTCCCGCCTCCGAGGTTCCTCGAATTTCTATTATACAAACAAGTATGCACTTCAATGTAAAATAAATTAACATCCCCTAACTGGTAGTAATGAATCTATAGATTTGTTTGCTTTTGCTACTGCTTCGAACTGCAACTTTGGTTACGCTGCACAAAGTACACTCAAAGTAATCTGGTATTACAATTAATATGCTAACACTTTTCAAACTCTAAGTTATAGGAAGCAACGTACTATTAATAATTTCTCATTTATTCTGCTTAATGGAAAAGGACACAGACTAAGAAGTGCAACCAGCATCTCAGAAGTGAGACAAGTCAATATATTTTATTTTAGCAATTTTTTCGGTCATACCGATCAATACAAAAATTAAATGGGTGATTTATAAAAAAAAATATGTTTTTTTTCTTTTGCAGAAAAACCTAAAAACCAAGAATTTCATGATCAGGGGGGCCAGAAGATAAAAGAACCATTTAGCGTTTGAAATGTAGTGTGAATGGAAACCGTCGATAGCTGTAGGCAAACAAAAGAACTCCTATCACTGTTATGAAGCTGCGCTGCCGCCGGCGAGATTCGTCCCCTATCTGAGGCATTCTCACAACTGGTGCCCACATCCGACGGCCGTTGGAACGCAGCTCGAGATATTTTATAGAGCATCGACGTCGACAATGTTTGAACAAACAATGAACATGAGGCGTTGTTCCCAATTTTTATTAGAACAGTTACAGCTAAGTGTTCCCCTATTTGTTCCACTTCTGACCAAAGTTAAATGTCTAACAATTAATTGTAGGAATGGGGAACAGGAATTCCAAAATTGGAACTAAACAGGTGAAATTAGTATATTGATTTATCAGAAACCTTTGAGATTTTCGTCAGAATTTCAGCTTAGTTTTTCATACAAAGGGAAATAAATCTTGTTTCATAAAAGCACTTGTTTTTATACAGAATATAATAATTTTCAACGTACAACGCATATGCACAAAAATTCCACTTTTTCATAAATCCGATTGAAGGAATGTACAATTTTAGCTTCAAAAATTAAAGCCTTTGTCCAATTTTATTTTGTTTAAAATATACGAGCTCCAAACTTTACCTGTAATAAAAATCATGGTACCGATTTTTTGGATTTGTATTGAATAGTTTTTTAATCCTTTTTTAATTCCATAGAACCAAATATCTGTTTGAGAATTTTGTTAAAAGATTTTTTCGATTTCCATCCTTTTGTCTATTCGAATTACCATCTATGGTACATGCAAAAGAAATTATTCAAGTTTGCAGGACTACGTCAATTATGCTTACAGTGTACTTTAGGCCCCTATGAAATGCATTTGCCTGAATATTTATTTTTATATTTTACAAGATTAGAAATTTATCTAAAGGTCTGGACTCTGACAAGTTCGAAAGAGAGATTTATAATCTTCTATCACAGCAATTACAGGCTTACTCTATAAATTCTCACTTGACGATTGCGGGCTGCCAGGACCGAGTACGAGGAATAACTCAAAAAGAACCGCATTACAAAACTTGAAGACGGATTGCATTATGCAGACGGCATGTCCTATTTCGAACGCTAAATCTTACTGCTGGTTTATGTTCCGATTAACACTAAGTCACAAGCGAGTTACCCTGCAACAAATATTGCACATCGACTTTTGCATTAAAAAGACAGTCGGCTAACTCTTTTTATAGCCATTGCAAGTTGACACAATAAAGCCATTTGAAGTTGACACAATAATACTCTTGTGTATTACTGTGTCAACTTTCAAATGGCTACTAAGAAATAGCCGATTCTCTCTTTGAAAGGTCGAAGTGCAATATTTATCGACGGATACTGCCACACAATCATCGTACCTATCATCTAATTCGAAATGGGTCGTATGCACTTTTTTTTATTTTATATATTTTTTTTTCAACATCCTCATATAGAATACGAAATGCTTGTAAATTGTATACCTAACTATTATCGATTTAGAATCAAGCTGTTTTTTTTTTGGGCACAAACATAAATTAATTATGAAAAGGCTCAAGGATTTGGTAGACTATTATATGGTTTTTATAGGCACGGTATATAACTACCAAGTAATATCAATTTATTTTATATAATAATGTTCTAATTATATTCATCGATAAGAACCAACTAAATCATTTTACGGGTAGCAAATATCCTAATATTCTTAATACCAATCAATAAAAATACGTTATGATTTTATTTTAAAATATCACGGCACGTTGACATTTGTTCGAACAACGGCTGAGCGCCAAGTAAAGCGGGAAGCAATATCGAGACGTCCGGAAATAAATAGTAGAGAATCAATTTATGTTATTAACTTGTCAATATCGAGCTTAGAGTTTGTAGAATCAACTTTTATAAAAGATGAAGAAAATATATCGTATAAATAGGGGAGAATGGGTAACAATGGATACACTTTTGTTTGAAGGCCAATATATCTAAAGTTAACTACATTTAGCCCTAGCATTTCAATCTATTATTTGACAACACTATCAGGGTACACAATAAACATACGATAGACATTCAAATAGCTATAGATTTTGGTCAAAGTAGGTTTTTTTTATAAATGGGAATTTATCCACTGTAACCCATGTACGGGTTACTATGGATAAGCACCTGGGGTACAGTGAACTTCATGGGTCACAGTGATTTTTTGCAGGTTTCATAAAAAAAAGTCAATTATCAAATGTTTTTTATTATTACAGAGACATTATTACTATCACTAATCAGTCATCTTTACATTTAAATACCTACTTTAATATCACAATAACAATGTAATGCAACAAAAAAAAACCCTAAAGAAATAAAAAACAAAACAAAGTAACATCCTGCTTACTTATAGGTTAATATTATTTAAAAATAATACTTCAATTTTAATTATCATGAAGTTAAACAAATCAAAAAGTGGTTGAGTCAACGAATATCTATCCTAGAAAAATCTAAATCAAAAGTGTAACACCCTTGCTGTCTTTCGTTTGTCCCGAATATGATGGATTCGGCAGAAACATTTTTACGTCTGACAAGAGCACCACTGCGACGTCAGGGACATTTGGAAGTCGAAATTTCCCATTTCTTGGATCTCTCCTTAAAAAAGAAACATCGGTTTCCCCATTCTCTGCATCTTTTAACACCTTTCCAGCGTAGAAAACTTTTTTATTATTTATCTTAAACTCTACTAAGACAAAATTGCCTTCTTTCGGTAAAGCCGGCAACTGTCCAAAAGATTCTTGATCAACGACACCATAATCAGTTTCTATTTGTTCAAACGATCCTTCTTCCTCGGAGTGAACACTTAAAGTATCGTCTTCTGTATCACTTGAATCACTTTGCAAGACTTTCCTTTTCATGGTTGTAGTTTTCTTTACCGCTTCCTTTTTTTTCTTCGACTGTTTAGCAATTTCACGTTCTTCAATCTCATCCTTATTGGGCGTGTCTGTAGCTATCATAGATTTACCTTTTCTCCTTGGTTTTCTATTATTTTTTCTTGGAGCTGCTTTAGGTAATCCTCTTATATCGAAAGGGCTCATAAAAGCTTTTGAAGGCCCTGCAACAGAGCTTACTGTTGATGGTAAAGGAGCACTCGACGTTATAATAGAATTAGAATGGTTGTAATCCACAACAGGTTCAAATTCCCTTTGATTTCCTTCCGGACTAGTTGTTGGTGGTGTGTGAGTCTGTTGATGATGAAGATTTGTATCTGTATTAATGGGTAACTGAACAACTGGCAACGCAACTGGGAGTAATTCGTTAGGTTCGGTCATAATTTCATCATTGGTAGATGGGGCTTCAACAATTATTTGTGAATGTGGTATTAAAGACGTCGCAGGTGGATCACTAGGATGAATTTCTACCAATTCCCTATCCGTGATTTCGGATGGAGCAAAATCAACATCTGTAAATATATTTCTGTCAAACGGAAATATTCCAGTAGCTGCGAAAGCGTTGCATATATTCACTGGTGTCTTTGCTTTCATATGGGCATCTTTAATAGAGCTCGCTACTTCGTATATCGAAAAAGTTTTGCCGGGATTTCTCATCATCCAACTATCAACGGATGCATTGTAAGCTGTTTTGAATGGGCTAAACACTCCTACGTCCAGTGGTTGAAGCTTGTTTGTTGAATGTGGCGGGACTGTTAGGATAGTGACCCCTTATTTTTTTGCCAGATTGAGTGCCCTAAGGCATATATGAGCTTCGAAGTTGTCCATGATCAACAACGATGGATTATCTTTACTACTTTGAGTGTGATCAATAAAATGTTGCATTGTTGAGATAAACAGTTCAGAATTCATCCATCCTGTTTGAGTAGCTAATCCCAGAGTGGCAGAAAGAGCACCAGTGAGCATGTGATTTTTGAAATGCACCCGTGGGAAAATCATAACAGGAGGCAGTACTTGTCCAGTTGCACCCACAATGTAACAAGTCGTGACCAAAGTACCCTTTTCGGCGCTTGTGACCTTGCTAACCTGCCTTTGCCCCCGGACCGCTAAGACTTTTCCCGACGTTTGGACCGTCATGGTGTTGGTTTCATCTAAGTTGAAGATCCGGGTCCCATTACCAAAACGTTCATGTCGTCGCATCGATTCTTCTAGGTTGTTAAAGAAAATATTCACGTTGTGACGATTGAATGACGTAGCTCGGCTTAGGCTGCATCCTTCTGGAGTCCTCAGGCTGAGTACTTGGTGGCATTTTCCCTCCTGATGCACCAGGTTGATTGCGTCCTGCATCTCATTTTGAGTATGCATTCCGAAATTGGTTTTTCTTATCCTATTTCGAGGCATTTTGTAACCTAAAAGACGAAAAAATACAAATTCATAAGCGAAATGCAAAGAACAATTGCATGGGGCACAGTGGATACTTATCCACTGTAACCCAAATGGAATTTATCCATTGTGACCCAACAACCGTTATCAGAATAATAATTCGATAAAAAACATACATTCTTGTTACAGGCAAAATAATAGCATTTTAGGCCACCCGAAACACTGCACAACATTAAATAACCCACAAACACGCAAAAACCTTGAGGAATTTGACACCACGCACTTTTTAAAAACACGTTAAAATTTTATTTGGTACCTACTTTGGCGATACGCTGTCGACGCGCGACCTGCCGGCGTGCGAGCGTGGCGGCGACTGGCGCGGCGGGAGGGGAACACTCGAGGAGAATGTTTGACGAGAACACAAGTGTTAGTGTGCGTAAATACACGGACAGCGGCAGTTTAGTCACCGTGACCCATTAGTCACTGTTACCCATTCTCCCCTATATATAGTATCTGGCGATCTCTTTGTTATCTTTTTACTATCTTACCGGAGAACTTGATGTGTTTAGGCTTTTAAGAAGATATGTTTGTGAACAAATGATACAATATTAATATAGGAGTGAAACCATATTATTGGTGACAACTTTTGATTCTTTAGGCAATCAAACTAAGGTCAAATAAATATTCAGAGATTAATGTTTCCATAAACCTTAAAGCAAGCCTTACTATCGAGCTATTCAGATTGGGAATAATTTTAATGGTAGATAGTTTGAAGCAATATCGTAGCGCTCTGAGAGAAGTCTACAGATCTACCGTAATATTGACAAGTACTTGATTGAACTCAAAATTTACTACAACTCAAATATCAAAGTTATTAAGGCGTTGAGCTCAAATAAATCAATAACTTTAGCGGTAAGGTAAGATGTCTACGATATAAACGTTAAAGGCTTAGTACATTCCTCTATAGCTTATTTAATTATAAGATTTATAATGAGATGGGTGTAGCTGGAAAGTGGTCAATGCCCAGCAGTGGGTTATACAGAGCCGAAGATGATGATGATAATACCTACTGTTGGTAAAAAAACGAATGAATGCATTATTAAAAGTACGTATTTTTCAAGGCATATGTGCATATCACTTAACAAAAAAATGTTTACAGATCTTCACATTATCAAGACAGAAAATGCATGGCGTGCGTTATTATTTCAGGTGGGCAAGCAGTCTGAAGTCTATTCCAATGCTATGCCGACCAAAATAAACTGTTAAGTGCTAGACGCTATTGAACTATGTAAATCAACATCATAAAAAGCTATCGCATATCGCACATTTTTATAGGTCGATTTGAGTGTTATGTGGCAGTTTTACATATTCTTAAATCTAGAAAAGTGCTGACAAATGATATGTATGAAAAAAATTGCAATGGCTTCATTGTTAGCTCAGTATTTGCTTGCGTAAACTTAAAACCGGATATATTCAATTAGGGAAAACCATCGGAAAATTATTCACGGTACAATGGAGCTGGATGCGATGTCTAAACAATTTGGTTGTCCAGCGAGGGCCAGGCATGATGTCTGAACAATTGGGTTGTCAATCAATAAATTGACAGTCTGTTGCGAGCGCAGCGTTGTTAGGGAGGCGTACAAATAGAATTATGATCTTCAGGGTTGCCTATATTTATTTAGTTTGCTCCCTCCCCAGGATATTTTAGAATGCTATGAAGGTTATTTCTGTCCAATGAAGTTACACAGTTACCTCCGGAGTAGTAAATCATATTTATCAGAGCGTTTTACGCCGACGGTTCAGATTTTTATTTAATCTATATTTTGCATACCTATCATTTGTGGTCCCGCCATAAATAATTTAGCACATAAATAGTTGAGAACATAAATGTTTTAAGTACTAATTAATTAAATACTCTAAAAATCCTATAAGATACAGACTTTAAATAATAAGTATGAGCTTGGACATCTGTTAGGATCAAAGTAAGTATTTGTGCAGGCAAAACAAAAACAAAAGAGCTCAATTTCGACATGATAGTTGATAGGATGGCAGGGTGTGCAAACAAAGTATTTGATGTACGTCAGATTATGTATAAAAATAATATACAGTAATTTTTGGTTTACCGATATAATAAATACTTATATAAAACAAATGAAGGTTAAGCTCTGAAGCTAATACCTTTGAAATCTTCGTAAATTTTGACAACATAAAAAAAACGCGTAATATTATGATTTTAACGGACATGAATTATTTTTAGTTAGCGACGCCATTTTGTCGATAATTTTTTTTTAAAACCAACTTCCGATTCTATTATTGGAGCAGTTCTAGGAAACCATTATATTGCAGTGTGATCTGATTTACATATGTATGCAAAACTCAGCAAAACCAAACGGGAACTGGTCTAAAGTCGAGCTACAAGACTGCCACAGGCTAACAATGCAAGTTACGTAAAAGCTTCTAAATGAAATTAACTTATTAATCGAGGGTCTAAAATGGGTAAAAAATATGTACAATAGACGTGCACTAATCAAAGAGTTTATCAGCCCTTTCAAAGCCAGTAATTGGCAAAGGTCCAAGAAATTAATGGTTAAGTCAGGTAAAAAGATTTCGTATATGTACAGATTTGGCTTGAGTCTAACCTTTGCATTGCACAGGACGATAGTTATTTCACCAACAAGCCTTGGGCAGGATTTAGACGAAAGGAGAAATGTGGATGTTGCGGTAGATTGCGGGGCCGCCCGGCTTTGGGTTTGTTTGTGATCGATCATAGACGGCGATGCAAGTTCTTGTAAGATGTTCCTCGCATCGTCTAAATAAGCTTTAACTTTAAGAAGCAAGAAGCCCGCTGCATGTCAGACTACAGATATATAATACAGGACCTAAATCATTCCTAAGTATATAAAAAAGTAAGATTTTTATCTTTCACGGTAGGTACTGAAAATGAAAGCTAATCCTTTATTAGCTTGTCATAAGAGTCGCCACACATTTAGTAAGTCTATCTGGTGATTTATATCAAAATTAAGTACTTTCGTCGTACTTAATACCTCGAATTACAACAACCAACATTTTTACTATATCTATTACTATGACTTACGTTCCATACAGACAATAACAAAACAAGTCACTGTGAACACGTTGAAATGAGTCGTTGTAATTTTAAATTAACTGTTGTAATAACAAAAATATTTAAATAACAAGCTGTGTCCCAAACCCGTCAATCAAGTTAATAAATTCGATGTAAGTACTTCGTATCTTGTTATGGGAAATTGAATAAGATTCAGTGCATTTCATAAGAGTAAAATGCATCTACGCAGTAGGTATTTCTTTTGCTAATTAACATAAATAGTGTCTTATAAATATCGGAATACTTAATTAAACATAAAAAGTTGAAACAAAGTAACATTCAAATACGAAAACAAAAGCCGAATAGGCTTGCCGACCACAAGTCAACAGTCAGACATTTAAAAACTCCCAAATATGTAGTTAAATGCCAGACGACACTTGTGAAATGTCTATCCAAGTTTTATTTTTTGACAACGCACAGCTGAACATGACTAGTTTATCCAACTTAAGCTCAATTACTGTGCCAGAATTTTTGTCTCATGTCATTTTTTTTAAGTCGCTTATTTTTTACATTTCTTTGTATGATACGCGATACTTTTGCCAATATTGTAGATAGATTTCAAAACCATATTCCGATTGGTAATCATCCCATATAAATTTCATTAAAATCGATTCAATAGTTTTGTTTTCTTTTTAATTGAAGTTGTTTTGCTATAATTTTTTGTGGAATAAATGATTCCTTATTAGTCGTAATTACTGTTTATTGAATGGTATGATTACTTGTCAAGTTGACATTTACATCCCTAACCTATAATTATTCGAAAATGTATTAATGCTGGGAGGGAAGCGGTGTGCAGCCCCGTAATAATTACAGTGATTAGTAGAGTTACGCATCGTTGCAGTTTGCGGTGGCTACACCTGTACGGTATATAAACGTGGGGTCAGGTTTGCATTCCATAATTACATGAGTGACTCAGTGTTAATCGATTTGTCGGTTTGTCATTACGAAGCTGGGCTTATGCTCACCCCAGTTCGCTTTACATGTAATCGTTCGAATACCTATAGTGATCATTATTAATAGTAAAAATAATTTCATGAAAGTTTAAACCGTTTTTTAAAAGACTTCGACGTCAGCGACTACGGAGATGCAAGTAGGAAACCTTCCTTGACAGCAGTAAAACACAAAGGGATAATAAAGACAAACTTTTGCTGTTGTTTAGTTTTCAAATGAAATTACTTAGCTTTTTATTACGCTTCCTGTACCTGCTATGCTTTTGTAATGGAAGTCTGAAGAATGAAAATTGCTCTAACATCATATTTAATAATGAAATCTTGCCAGATGCCGTACCCTGTTATCTTAAGGCTTCACCTTGTCTAGTTTTTTCTTTCTTTTTCAACGGGAAAGTATTTGAATTCCACAAAGTTCCAAGCCGTGAGATTTTTGTAAAGCTTATTTCTGCAGCGCAATTTAAGACTCAAGAAACCGTCCTTATTAGCAAGAAACCTGCTTTATCTCTTATAAATAAAGAATTCCTGTTCAGCAGGATTTTATTGGAAAATTCGTAGTCGCTTCACGAGTAATTTGCAACGAGTTTATTACCTACCTGTACACAGTATTTTTCATTAAATACGTCATGCTTCTTATGTAAGTTAATTTAGCTCAAAAAAAACAAAAGGATAATAAAGACAAACTTCTGCTGTTGTTTAGTTTTCAAATGAAATTACTTAGCTTTTTATTACGCTTCCTGTATTATGCTTTTAGTAATGGAAATCTGAAGAATGGAAATTTCTCTAACATTATATTTAATAATGAAATTTTGCCAGATGCAGTACCCTGCATCTTAAGGCTTCACCTTGTCAGTCTAGTTTCTTCTTTCTTTTTCAACGGAAAGGTATTTGAATTTCACAAAGTTCCATGCTGTAATTTTTTTGTAAAGCTTATTTCTGCAGCGCAATTTAAGACTCAAGAAACCTTCCTTATTAGCAGGAAACCTGCTTTATCTCTTATAAATAAAGAATTCCTGTTCAGCAGGATTTCATAGGAAAATTCGTAGTCGCTTCACGAGTAATTTGCAACGAGTTTATTACCTACCTGTACACAGTATTTTTCATTAAAATTCATTAAATACGTCATGCTTCTTATGTAAGTTAATTTAGCTCGTAAAACACAAAAGGATAATAAAGACAAACTTGCTGTTGTTTAGTTTTCAAATGAAATTACTTAGCTTTTTATTACGCTTCCTGTATTATGCTTTTGTAATGGAAGTCTGAAGATGGAAATTTCTCTAACATTATATTTAATAATGAAATCTTGCCAGATGCAGTACCCTGCATCTTAAGGCTTCACCTTGTCAGTCTAGTTTCTTCTTTCTTTTTCAACGGGAAAGGTATTTGAATTTCACAAAGTTCCATGCTGTAATTTTTTTGTAAAGCTTATTTTTGCAGCGCAATTTAAGACTCAAGAAACCTTCCTTATTAGCAGGAAACCTGCTTTAGCTCTAATAAATAAAGAATTCCTGTACAGTAGGATTTCATAGGAAAATTCGTAGTCGCTTCACGAGTAATTTGCAACGAATTTATTACCTACCTGTACATGGTAAGTAATTTTCATTAATTACATCATGCTTATGTAAGTCAATTTAGCTCGTAACGTAGCTCTTACATCTATTATAGTTTGTAGAGACCTTTCAAAATAGACTGTTTTAAAAACACGTGCCCAATAGTTATCCGTACAGGGGAAAATAACATAATCCAAGACAATAATTAAGACAGATTACACCTAATCAAAAGGGACGCGTGGGGGAAGTAATTGAGTTATTTATGCAAAACTAATAAATTAAGTAGGACCGTTGTTCATTCTAAGATGACGAGGCGGTTATATTTTTAGTTACAAATAAATAGTTTAGGATAAAAAGTAGTGTAAAAATAATTAATCCGCCTAGTAATGCAATTTGCGATGCAGTCGTGAACCTTTACATGTAGGACATGGTGCCTTCGGTGGCGTAGGGGGCGGGTTCCGTGGTCCCAACTAACCCCACCTCAACCTCAATTATAACAGAGTGCCATCGCTTTTACAATCAACTCTCAAGTGTTTACTTTAGTATTACACGTATTTATTTTCTTACTAGCTGTGCCTACGACTTCGTTCGCGTGGATGACGAAACTTATCAATGAGTTTTTAACCGCAAAGTTAAGTTTGTTTTTAATTGTATATACTTTTCCGGGATAAAAACTACCCAGTGTGGTGCCCAGGATAATAAAGAATAATTATTCCAAGTTTCATCGTAATCGAACCGGTAGTTTTTGCGTGATACCTAAACAAACAGACAGACAGACAAAATTTTTTTTTTTACACTTTTTTGTTCGGTGTCGGTCTAGTAACACCCCCCGCCATTTATTTTTTTGATATTTTCAATGTACAGAATTTTCACTTTTACAGATTTATTATAAGTATAGATAAAGGATAACACTGCATACGAAATTCGATAATCTGGACTACTTTTTACCGTCCTAAAATCTTTTGGTCGAAAGAAAAACGGCTTTACTTACTGACCACTTCTTAACTAACTTTAAATCAGCTGTAATTACTGTTAGTATAGATCTTGGATACTGAATAAATCTTGATTTTCTTAAATTACATTCATACTGTTTTAGACTATCAGACAGGTTGGCGTAATAACTCGAAATTAGCTAAGTTTTACTAGTGTAAATACCAGAAAAACCGATCGTCAAAATATCTTTTGAATCCCTTATTTGTACGCATTAACAACTTTAAATAACAAAAGCTTAAAGTCAATAAGTAGACAGCGAACGACTACCAAAAATTAACTCATAAAGCTCTTGTTTATTTATGTACCCTCAAAACTGTAGGACCATTAGTTAGTAAGTCATTGTTCGAAAGTAGTTAAAAATGTGATTTAGTCGCTTGTTCAAACTAATGTAGTAAAACAATATTGGACTGAGGTTAATTCTGTGGCTGTAATTAATACTGGTGGTCTAATCACTGTCAATTGCATGTTCAGACTGTAATAATAAATTAGTTTCGTATCAAAGTCGCCACAAATACCCATTAAGCACTGTCATTATAGAATTTGTTATTTCTATAATAACAGTACTAGTAATAAATTGGATGTTAACCAGTAATATGTTGTATGTATTGTTTAGATAAATTTAATTCCCTAATAGCACTTAACTCTTAATTAACGCGGTTTGCTGTGACTAGACATATGTACGAGTCGTTTTAATTAATATAATTACCGAGCTATCTCTGTCTCTATCTGTGTTCAAGTTGCGCTGCAGTTCGCTTCAAAGTGTTTCTTTAAGTTAATGTGAAATATAGTATGTAGTTTCGTTAGAAAATGCTTGAAGTTTTAAAGTTGGTAAGTACCTCTAGCAGTTTTTAAAACGGAAGTAGGAGTAAGTTTTCTTGTTGGCAGAGACACTTTCAAAATCGTAATCTATACCTACTTATAATAAATCTGTAGAAGTGAAAATTCTGTACATTGAAAATATCAAAAAAATAAATGGCGGGGGGTGTTACTAGACCGACACCGAACCAAAAAGTGTGTAAAAAAAATTTTGTCTTTCTGTCTGTCTGTTTGTTCAGGTATCACGCAAAAACTACCGGTTCGATTACGATAAAACTTGGTATAATTATTATTTATTATCCTGGGCACCACACTGGGTAGTTTTTATCCCGGAAAAGTATAAACAATAAAAAGCAAACCTAATTTTGTGGTTAAAAACTCATTGATAAGTTTCGTAATCCACGCGAACGAAGTCGCAGGCACAGCTAGTAACATAATATTCTTATACATAAAATTCTCGTGTCACAATGTTAGTTACCATACTCCTCCGAAACGGCTTGACCGATTTTATGAAATTTTATATGCATATTCAGTAGGTCTGAGAATCGGCTACTATCTATTTTTCATACCCCTAAGTGGTAGTAGGTAGGTAGTAGGCAGGTGCTAGGTAGAAAAAATTGCATCGCAACGCATGCCGGGTACAGCTAGTAATATTATAAAATAGTTTTGCTGTGTGAAGGTGACTTTGGTGAAGTTTGGTAAGTTAGGGGATTTATACACAATTTTCGCCCAAACTATGACACTGGTCTGTGGCAAACACAAAGGTGCACTAGATTTTCAATTAACCGTATTGGACAGGGCATTTATGCCTCTACAAAATATTACGTGATAGATCTATAGCTACAACCTAACATGCTGAGAACTTTTAAAACCCTTACACAATATGTCCACTACAAAGCGCAGCGAATCGAGCGCTAGCTAACCAACTCTTCTTTTTGTTTCAAGAAAGAAAATTCTCAATTTATAGCTAACCTCGAACCCCATTTTATTCGCAGCCAGTACTGACTAACTACATTCGAGGCGGAGTGAAAGGTCAAATATAGAAAGGGACTTATTGAAAATTGTAGCTTTTTGTAAAAAGTGTACTAAGATTAGATATATTAAGAACACCTCTTAGACCCGTTTCGACTCTAGAGGGTAATACTGGTTGAATATTTTCTAAAGCCCGGTTGCCTTGAAAAGGTCTTACGGCCCTTAACGGCTTACGTTAAGAAGACAGTACATTTTACAACCGTCTAGAGACACATTATTTTAGTACATACATATGTTTAGGTAATATTGGCCAACAAATCGATTGTAAGACCAATCCCGTCTGCCTATTAATTACGATGACACATCATAAAATATGCATCTAACTACCTATGGATGTCCCCTTCGAACTATAAGCTGTCAGTAACATAATTATTTCTGATTTCAAAGGTCTACTCCTGTTAGTACTTTGACACACTATCTAGTGAGCTTTCCCTTTGTAGTGACCACCCCTCGTAGCGAGGATTAGTGTTGCACAATATAACTCTGCTTTTAATCAACGCGTGGAGGGGTAGAATTTCACGTGCGTTTATGGGTAATTGGATGGTCTGTACTTTGTAACAGAATATTCAAATCCCCAAACAGACGGGTGTGTGGTGTGACGGGTGTTATATTTATGAACATCGATTCAATACGTACGAGATAAATAAAATATTTATTTACCCATTCGATAAACATGTTTTTCCGATATAATAATATTGAAACAGTTTCCTACTTTTGTTTTAATGATATAGGTAAGATTAGAAGCGACAAATCTACGAGGGTAATTTATGAAGAAAACAAAGAAATATGTTGTTATTATTTCCACATGATAGATTATATGTCAATAATAATTAGTTATTTATTACAATTGTTCCAGAAAAATACCTAGTTATAATTATCATACCCTTAGTTACGACTAACATTAATTTATCCTTAACGACATTGGAGCTTAATTGGAGCCAAATTGCTAAATTATTGTAATATTATTTTATGGTAAACACTTACTTTGTGAAACTCTTTGAATCAAAACATTATTTTAATTTGGAGTAACAACACAAAACAGAAGTATAATTATGGATAACATTGTACAAGTGAAACTTTGAGAGTATGGATGGATGAATGTTTGTTACTCTTTCATTCAAAAAAACATGAATCGAAATTAGTTAACCAGATTAGTTTGTACCCTAATTTAACACATACGATACTATTTATCTTAATAAGTCTATGGAAACAGGAGGTACTCCTGTAAAACCAAAAAAACGTTGCTAGTCTAACAGTCTAGTCAAACAGTTCCAAAATCATTATTTACAGTGATCTATACTAAAATAACTTCAAATATCGTCTACTACATGCAGCTTCTGAATTAAATTACCTGTGTCGCTGAATTAAATCGCTAAGATACACGTGTTGTTGAAAAAATTTACATAGGTACTACAAGAATGTTAATAAGTTACACACCCAGTACGCGACGTGCTAGGGGTTGGCACCCCGCATGGTACAAACATTGGTGTGATCCACAAATGCATGTTCTAAGTTAGGATGTTCGTTGTAAATTTGATTCCAATGTTGGTGTAGTATTCGCGACACGGATCAAAGCCGGACATTACTGCATGCAGCTGGAATTCCGTAGGGAGTCGCTCGCAACACAACAAATTTTAGAAGTGATTTCTCCGAGACATGCTTGAACGGAAAGAATTTATCGAGTAAAAATAGTTAAGAACGAAACCGCTGTGATACGTGAGTATTTGAAAATTGGGTTTTTATACGATTGAAAAGCTATATCAAGATGTAAAAATCATTTAAATATGGATGATTAGACAGAGACCTATCTAATCTAGCACATCAAAATATGTTTAGTCAAATATCCAACTAATACAAATAGTAGAGATTCATAATTATTAGCCCAAGTTAGAAAATATCGCTAATACTTGTAACGTACAATACACGTTACAAGTATTAGAAAATTTGTTGTTAGATATTTAAGGCTTAATTTGTTATTTTTAAGAGAAAAATTGTTAGTCGTAAGTAATTAGTATCTTGTTTTGTTTGATATAGTTATAATTAAGTGTACATATTAGCTGATAACTACACTGTCGCATTAGGTTAAGTGGCCTGTTATGACATGTGTAATTTGAAGTTTGAAATAAATAAATAAATAAAAAATAAATAAACTTCTGTGGTCCACTTTACCTCGCCCACATTCACATTTTGTATTTGAATGCTGGATTTATACTCAAGTGCGATTTTCGTTAGACTTTCATATAACCGATGCTCTTGATGTTACGGAAGTTTCACAGTAGAAAATAGTGGATAAGGTCATTAATCATTTGTAAAATTGTAAGATCGTGTGAAAAAGAATTTGTTTTGTCTTTAAACTTAAATAGGTTTGTGTGAGTCAGGTAAAGTAAAGAATAATTCTTTCTTTTTTAAGTATATATATATATAGAACGGAAATACGAGGACAGCTAAATTAAAAATGTCACGATATAAGGAACGTCAATAATATAGAGATATTTTTCTCAAATCTCGAATCAATAACGCTCAAACTTATAATTTAATGCACTGCGATAGAAAACACGACACCTCCACCATAAATATTATAATAAGCCAATAACATGTTTAATAATTTACTTTATGCTATTCTAGTATAGCGTGCTTTAAAAATAAACTATTCTAAAGCCTTCACTATTTTATTATCAGTTAATTGCTATTTAACTACGCTGTGAACGTGTCGCGTTCTGCATTTATTGTTCTCGGTAAATATTCTGAGGGCATTCATTTGTACCCAATAGAGTGAAAAGTTGTGAATTAGTCGAAACTAGAAATTAAGATACTAGAATTTTATCTATGTTTATTTTCTTTAATCATTTGTTTTATTATAGGAGGATGCTTTTTTGTAAATATCCGAAAACAAAGAAAAATAAGCTAAATAAATTGTCATCCCGATACTAAACAGACCATTGATCAAATTTAATTTAGCTACCACAACATCCTATCTATCTGTTTATTTGATTGAGAACTTTTCAATATTGCTACACATCAAGGCCAAGGAAATTAAGAGTGCTCAATCATTCGCATTATTACTCGACTATGACAAAGCGAAAATAAAGGGTTATTAAATGACAGCGTTAATGAAACTATCCTGCATAGCTGTTATCAAAAATACATTGAACTGGCTATCTAGTTCGCGACTTCGTCTGCGTGTTTTAGTTTATTTGTATTGTTTGATGGGTTTTTCATGTTTTGAGCGGAAACCTAATTGTTTTTGTAACATAAAAGTAGCCTATACTATCCCTCATGAATCATATATAGCATTAGTCATCGGCTAGCATGTAGGTACAAAAAGTTTTTTGTTTTTTTAATTTTTCTGTTAGTGCTAGAGATACCTACACGTTAAATTTTACATACATTTTTTTTTACATATACCTATTTATAAGTGTTTTTATCCAAATACCTGTGTTCTTTATTTAATGGCTATCTTTCCGACCACAACATATTCAGCCAGCAAATTAATTAAAAGACAATAATTTTTTCACAAATTAGTTACCTATACTTCTACATCTGTTAATGCAAACTATGGTGGATATTATAAAGGGGTATTTAGTATTTAAGGTAGGTGCTATTGTAATTGTTAGAATAGGAGAGACTGAAGGTCAAAGATCGACCAACGACAACCGGAACTAAAGCGAGACTACGCCATATTCAGTCTAGACTAACTAGTCCGTCGTTTGGACTAATTTCGCGACTAACTCATTCGCAAGTTGTACTTCTGTCGTCAGACAGTTATCACAGCCGCTAGCTAATTAGTCACCTCTAAGTACATTACGCGTGGTCTAATACCTAAGCGCTTAACGGCTTGATGTGCTTTCTCGATGTGGATAGGTATTGGTATGTTAACAGATGGTCAATAATCCACGGACTCGACGCGGCTAGCGAATGAATAAATGATAAAGCTTACCATTGAATTATACATAATTTTTTAAGTATACGTTATTAGCGGGGGTTGCGGTTTGCAATCCACGTGCTTTCCACGGTATGAGGGTTTCTGCGATTAAACTAATTCGCTAGGTTCGCTGGTGTGTCATTAGGTTTATAATCTGTCAATTTCCTCAAATCACGAGCAATCAACGGAAATTGAATTAACCTCATGACAGTCTAGCTTACCCAGGGAATTTTTCTGTCGCAGAAATATATATCTTTATATGCAAATGTTAACAGGTTAGATGCGAAAGACACAAACAGTGTCTGTTGATTTGGCTTTTGTAGGTTTCGTTACTAATAATGTGTGATGAAATGTTGTTATTGAAAGGTGAAGAAAACGTTATGTTTCAAACTAGGTTTTGAATATCCATTTGTAGATTATATTTATAGTATCTATTGCTATCTCACTTTTTTCTTTGTGGAATTTATGAAAGAAAATGTGAGAGCATCACATTTAAATATCTAGGTAATATATAGATATTATCTTATCGTTATATAGTTTTTTGGCTGCACCGTATATTTTAAGATAATAGTTTGTGACAATCACAGTATTGTAAACTAAAACAAATACTTTAAATGAACGTCATTCGTCGGAAGTTAATTGCTTAACTAACATTCAGCAGGTAGTTAGTTGTAAAATGAGAATGTAAATTCTGATAATATTTTTATATATGTACCTAATTTATGTATCAAAGCCAAAACATGTACCTAGGTACTTGTAGACTAGTACATAAAATTATGTTTTAGTCTAAATAGACTAGTTTATCCCGATAAATGTGGTAAAGATACAAATCAATACGTCAGTTTTCGTCATAAAATGTTTGTGAATGTATAACATACCGCGCACGAGACAATTTTGAAGCCGTTTATAGTTTTTTTTTATAGCTTCTATGACGCATGCGCAACTCAGATCATATTGACACGGTAGGTAACAATATATAGTTTGCAAATATTGAGATGGAGTATCTTTTGACTGATTTAATTATAAAAAAACATCTGCTAAAAGGAAAGTACCGTAAAATGGGCCGAATTCAAATGCAGAGGCGAATAAAGAAAAACTTTTGTAAAAGGTTTATCATGTTTAAGGTTTTGATTCTAAGCAAGCTTAACTGAAGTATTAGCTAACATTATAAGAAACCTGTTTTTATGTTTAATTAAAGGCATGTGAAACAATGAAAGGTAGGAACCCATTTCCAAATTTTCTCTATTCAGCCTCAGTATTTTTAGTCACCTTATTTGTACTTAAAAAAGGGGTAATAAATGTTAGCAGTATAGCCAGGCAATTACTTTGCAGACTGCAGCCGGTTCAGGAACTTTAGACGAGCTCAGCATCGGACCTGTGCCTACCTATAAGTTTCAATGCCAATTATTATACTGTTCCTGTCCCCTCATTCGCCCTCGCTCTTACGATGTCGCTAAACATCACAAACACCACTGCGGGTAACGAGATTTCATGCAGGTACAATGTGCTCCTAAAGTTTTAGCTTGAGATTTCTACCCAAAAGTATTCATTCTATTTTATTGTTAGATACCCTATTTCAAACCTTTAAGTAGGTATTGTACTGAACCTCATGTTACCGATTTTAGGAATTCTATTGTAGGTATAGATGTACAGGACAAATAATTTCAAAAGACATGCGCAGTATGAATGAGAAATATACAACATTGTCTGATAACACCTACTTTTATACAATTACTTCATTATAGAAGTATGAACAAGTATTTTCTTCATACATCGTATTTGATCGAAAACTAGGTACATTATGATTGGGATGGCCGGATTTCGTTCAACAAACCGCTCGCTCTGTTAATACCTATGTACCGATGATTCCCTGCGGTTTACGATTTTACCATCTAACTTTAGAATATAAACCAGATGGCTAGCTAAAACACTCAATAGAAATATTTGAATACACTTTAAACAGAGCTCATATACGTAGATCGATGGAATAGAAACACAAAAATACATCTAAAAACTCTACAGAACAAGCTATCCGTTTAAGATTCTTTTACTTTCGCACCAATGGCTGAAATGCAATAAAAATAAAACTGAAAGGTTACTACTAGACTTACCTAAAGTTTCGGTGTTCTCGAATCAATCAATTGACTAGGATCGCAGATCTCGCAGCTGAACTGGGAGGTGTTCTGACGGATTCGTATGTCACGTTATCAATTAGCTCCGGTGAGCATGATCGCGCGGATGAAATAAATATACACAGCGCGTAAACAGTGCAGCAAGGCCGGCGCCGACGGCGATCACTGGACGAATATCCCGAGAGAACGTCGCGTCGTGCACGAGCGGGCACACGAAACGCTCAGATCGATACTGGCGCTGCCGCGCGCTCCCTTTCAAGTTCCCAACGAACGACGGCGGGACCAGCGAGCTGCTACAGCATTGATGACTACAGGGGCGATGTCATGACTAAACGGAGGGTCACAACACTTATTGTTTCGCTCTTAAGATGTATTATTACGCCGTAAGCTTACTTTTAACTATAAGTCGTGACGTAGTGGGGACACATGAGAAACGCGGTGAGCATGCGCAATAAGAGGTAGGCGCGGCGTCGCGTTCCGACGACGGAGGCGGTGGAGGCAACGGTGGCATCGACGGGCGTTGTAGAACAAAGAAAAACCACGTCACGGAGCTCTACCGGTGCTGGATGAGGGTCGCACGGAGCGCGAGCCGTCGAGTGCGGGCCCTAAGCGCGACCTCACCACGCTCAAGACGCACGCAATACCATCGATCATAGGCACGCATAGCCTGCGACCTCCACACCACATTTCTAACCAACCTACTTTGCATATCGATTTCCGCTGCTTCTTATACTTACCACAACTTCGATTAACGAGAAATCATAAAAGAAACATGATGAGCAAGAATTAAATAAAATCTCCAAAAAAAAAATACTCAGGCAACCTCTTTCATTTCAATATGGGATACCGGAAATAGACGAGTCAGTTACTACAAAAGTTATAACAAGTAATACAACCTAGCACTTCCAAACTTTTTAACGAACCTAAGTCGGGAAAACCAAATAATGTATTAGTTCCAGAACAGGTAAAACACTATAAAACCGGTTGGGGATTTACCTAAACGATCCTTTATTTATCAGAGTAGACGCGAGGATTAACAAGTATGACACGACATTCCGCCGTGGCGTGTGTGTTCAATTAATACACTATACAATTTACGTGCCAGTTGATTAGCATAGATATATTATGTAGGTTCAAATAATTCATACACTACGCAAAACGTTTTAGTATCTCATTGTGTTTGACGATCTTCTTGAAACGACGGGATGCCGCATTCATCTTGGTTCACTTCAGTTTCGAGACATATTGAATAGTCACATACATAACATGTTCCTATGACAGGACGTATGTTAGCAAGTGTAAGTCACGGCAGGCTGCTCTAATGGCAACCATAACTGCGTACAAGGCGTATTAAATGGCAGTACATACTTTGCAATGGCTCTCTGTAATGTAATATTATTATTATTCTAAATAGGGTGTAGAATCGTTCTCTTAACAAAATAAAGACACTAATGATCTCAACTAGAGGTGACCTACGTCTAAACTAGTTCGAAGACAATCTGATCCGTAATCTGAAGCCTTGGCATTAAACAGTTAAATAGTTTGTATACGAATATCTTGTTATTCTCAAAATAATAAGTAATCAGCTAATAAAGGCGCATATTTATTTAAGGCAGTACGAAACGAGTAACAAACTAACTATGAAAAACGTCCGACGGAACGGCAATCCGATAAGAATGGAGAGAGAACACACGGAGCAACAACGGCTTTACATGTTTACCCAGTTACGAGTTACTACGTTTCCGAGTCCGAGTTGTATGGAGTAACTTATTTCTAAACGGATAAAACCATTCGGCGTCGCTCGCACCCTCGCCGGCGCGGCGGCGGGCGCCGGCGGCCGTCGGCGGCCGGCGGCGGCCGACCCGGCCCGCGTCCGGCTGCGCCCGGCGCTGATTAATCATTACTAAGCCGACCCGGGCTTCAAACCCCCGACCTCGTGCACGACAGTCGCGCTTGCGACCACTAAACCAAAGAGATAGGCAAGTTAAAGGAACTCAAAGTCAATTAAAGTGAGACAAATGTAAACTTAGTTTCTACACATTCGAGTCTGATAAGTTTGTTATACCTAGTTATTTACAATGCCAGTCGGTGCCTTTTCTAACCGGTCCACTTGCAGTTCCATACTCGCAGATCAAGTTCCAGAGCCCGCAACGCAACGACATTGTGCAAAGTTGTTGCCTACAAATATCGAAAGCGTTTGAACTGGTTTGACCAATGCCCAGACTAACGTTAATACTCTAAGCTATCGCAGTACGAGTGAGTTCTATGAAAAACAATCAATGTTGTAGCACCTATCATAAACCTTGTAGCGACAAAAAGTTTACTCGTAGCCCGGGACTATGACAGGCTTACAGAAATATTTTAAATCGATGTTCAAATCCCATTGTATGCTCGATAATTGTTTTTAATGATGTTTTGGAATGGTCCAGCGGCTAGGTAATCATGTTGGATTTGAAAATACAAGATTTTTATGCTAATATTTTTTATTTGTTCCATTCAAGATAAAACGAACATAGGAAGAAACATTTAAAAAGTTGCGGTCACAAATAAAATATTGCTTTCCTCTGTAAAATGCAACAGCAAAACATATTTCTTGGGAATATTAAAGCTGAAAATATATTTAATATTTTAGTAGTGAGAGATGTATATTCTAGACCATTTGATTTTGTGTCAAAACGTTGAAATAGTTGATAAGACAGTAGCAAAAACATCAAAGAATTCGTATCACAAAATCCACATATAAGAAAAGGTTTGTAAGAAAATAAAAGCTGGCTTTATAAACACGTATTTCAACGCGAAGGTTAATATAGATGCACAAATCCACGGCAGCTCGGCAGTCATAGGTCACTCGATTGTGTATACAGTTTACACATCGGGGAAAGTTCATGAAATTATAATGGTGCACTCGTAAACACGCTAACGTAAGCTTTGTACCTATTGCATGAATATTTAACTAAATACAAGTGTTCGAGTGAAGTTCCCTAATCGCGTGACGAACGTTCGATGATTTCCTGTGCTTATTTTACGTACCTATCACTTGAATTTAAACAACTTTTCTTGATTTAAAATGAATCTACTTGAGATACAAGTAGTTTCACAAGATGAAATCTTTAAGACGTTCTCAAATTTCTACCTGTAGCTACTTCATAATTTAAAGTGACGGAGACAGACTTAACGGCGACTTAAAACTGATTTTAATACTCAGTATTCGGCTATTAGTGGATGAAGTTGGTACAGTCATCAAAAGTTGTCGAACACATTAGGATTAAAACACACCTAAATCATGCACCATTCCAGAAAATGTTTTATAAAGATATTATAACGTTAACACTCCGTGATAAGGAATAATTTATGGAGTTCAAATTGTGTTAAGGTGTTCAGTTAAACCGATTTCGTTTTTATTTTTTGTAGCCTACTGTACATAGCTTGAAACACACATATTATGCACTCAGCGGCAGGTATCGTTGAGTGAGTGTGTGTGTGAAGATAATTGTCATATCTTTTACCTATGTATTAGAATAAGGGTTTGGACTTTGGAGCACTATCCAAGAAGGGTTTAATTAATTCAAAGTGTCGCATACATAAGGAAAATAGAAGTTTGCGAAGCAGGACGGGCAATAGTTTTAGTAAAACTGGTTTATATAATAACTACAACTCTTAAGATAAAAAGACAACACGGAACTCTGTGCTCCGCGGTTCCACTAGGTTTGCTTTTCCCTACAAATGACCTACATCATTGAATTACTCTATTCAAAAATTAAAATAACATTTTCGAATTGTATAGAACGAGAGCGGGAGTTCAGCAATTCATGCACCACATTTCTATTACCATACGCGTAAGAACCTAATAATACAAGTAACAATGTGAAGGAAAAGATAGTGTCATGTCGGTCGCTGTTTTGGATCTGGGTAGGACAGGCGTACACAAAGACTGGTGGTACAATAACAACCGTAAACTCTGCAAAGCTTTCAATAGAAGGGTATCGCTCTAACTTTCACGAGGTATCGATTTTCGACTGCGAGTCGTTTGCCTACGCGTCAACGGCTGATTTATCTTACAGACTTTTACTTGAAATACGTAGAAGGGTGATGTAAACAAGCTTATGCCCCAGCTATAATTATAATCATAAATAGAGTAAACTAAATTTAATATAAATTCGGCTTTATTTCTTCCATGAGGTGAGTCATAACAGTGATGACGTATACAGTAAGAAGCTATGAGATCGTTGAAGACAGTAACAGTTTCTTTTGGCTGTTAACTAGTCATGTTTATGACGTAATAAAGATGTGCTCGGTTAATTTAAAGGTCAATGTTCTGCTGTCTTTGCACAATTTCGTTTAAGACATCATAAAACATTTAGTTTTTCCATCTAACCCATTTAAAAGTTTACTTAAGTTGTAGGGCACATGGGAGCGTTTCATACAAAACTAACTTCAACCTACTGCCTAAATTTAGAGCAAATAGAATTAAATAAACATTTAGTGATACACATTTAGTGATACGAAGTACGAAAAATATTAGGTAGTTCATTCGTAAGAAAAATGTTGTTAAAGGTTTAGTTAGTTTTTGGTATTAGTGGCCTTACCACTATTACCAAAAGCAGACGAGAAAAATACAAGACAGACAAAATAAATTTACATCGTATAATATCAAAAACAAATAGTTTTAACCAAGAATATCGCCGTACCTACATTAAATAGAAACCTTCCATGACACAGAGACTAGAGCGCATTGGAAAACAGATTTAAAGAAGCCTATGCAACTACTACTGACTGTAGATTTCATAAAAATGTTATTTGATATCGCACAGCGATTGAAGTGCATTCCGTTAGGATTTATGAAAATATTAAACCTTGTATATGTTAGTCTTGGTATGGATTATTTTTATTCTATCATTTTCCAATACTGAATAATAAAAGTTTGAATTGAACTCCATTGTTAAACAGGTAAATACTTTACATTATACGCGTTGGGAAAATGTCATAGTTAAAGCAACTGTTACATTGATCACATGACAGATGTTAAATTTGAATGTCGAAAGATCTTTGGAATCCCCTTTCATAAGTACCTAAATAGTCTTTGTTCTACGGTTCTATTCAGATGTTACCTTTTGTGTAACTTTTCAGATTCGTTTCTCTTTAATATTTAAACATAGTCGGCTATTATGTGAAAGTACCTGGATTGACTTAAAATTTAAACCTGTAACATAAAAAAAATAATTCGAACCGAATAATATACTTTGTTAAAAGCTGTTCGAAAAGTAAAAACTCATCGATCCTGTAAACAAAATTGTGAGAAAAATATCATTAATAAGTCAGTTTTTATTTCGTGTAAATTTAGGTTTTTGTTAGGTTAATACACTTTAATCAACTATCCAAACAGACAACCACTACACCGTTCGTGGTACTCAAGTCTATTAAACTTTAGAGTGTATTAGAGTATCTGCATATACATGTTTTTAACTAGGAACGTACGATTTAACAGACTTAAGGAAGGTTTAACAGACTAATCCTTACTGTGGAGACAGAGTACATTGATATTCGGGTAGACAGCTATGTTAACGAATTTCTAAATGATTCAAGGTACGCTCGTACAGTCACGAGCAAAAATATGCATACACACAATGATAATATAAATAAAAAAGAGGTAGATATCGCACTGGCCATGGCGCTGGCGCGCAAAAGTTGTTGAGAACCAATTCAGACAATTGTCATTTGTTTTAGTCGGTTAATAGCGGTGAGCGAAACGAAGCGTGTGTGTGTGCAACACACTACAGATAGCTATCTCTTTCTGTACCATACGTTCCCTATTATCTATCGCAGTCGTAGTTGAAAATGACTATACACCTTCATGTAAGTCCATTCGTAATAACAACGCAACAATTTCTGGATACCGCTCAGTATGAACGTAACGTATCTTCCCTTTATAATATCATTGCATACACAGCAATTTTTTTTGTTGTTATTCCCTTCAATTTTTGTTTGGTATTATAAAACATGAAGATATTATTTGAAACAGTTTCAGTCATATACATACGTATACGTACCTAAACCTATTTTTTTTTTGAGTTTCTATATAATATAAAAATTAATTGCTGTTCGTTAGTCTCGCTAAAACTCGAGAACGCCTGGACCGATTTGGCTAATTTTGGAATTAAATTATTTGTGGAAGACCAGGGAAGGGTTAAAAGGTGAATAAATATGAAAATGATCGGAATTAACAAAAAAAAAAACAATTTGTTTTAAAAGTTTAGGCTCTTATTTATCGATTGAGGCAGTATGAAGTCTGCCGGGTCAGCTTATCTACAAATAAATCACTTAATATGCGTTACTATTTCGCTACGTGTACAGGGTGTTAAGAAAACCCTGTCCGACCCGAAAGGGTGATATAGGGTCCACAACCACATGTCCAAATAAAATATTAAATTTGGAATATTCATGATATATAAATAATAATGAAGTTTGAAATAACCATTTTTGGCCGCAAAAATCTCTAAACTTGAGGTTTAAACAAAAGTTACACCACCATTTTCGTCGGTATTTTGTATTATCATTTGGCAGCACCTGTGACGACGCTGACTCTCTCTCTTGCAATATGAGCAAAAAAAAATTTTAGGAGATTTTTTTTTCTTTTTCAGTTTTATTTTACATTAATGGAATCGTTTTTTTAACACCTGTATACATATTTTTGCTCGTAACAATACATACCTTAACTCAGAATATTATCAGCAATATTTATTAGGAGCCCTTTACCATTGTTAGCACAGTTTCCGCCAAAAATACCCGGTCTCGTTCGAACCGGCTTCAACGACGTACTGCGATAACGCGACCTGTGATTACGTATCTATGTAAGATGGATTTAATTTTCTCATGTCTTGGAAATATTTAAAGCGTTGGTACGTGTAAATACGGTTCATTAAACATATGTAAATAGTTATGCAAAATGTCTACAGGTATATTAATACTTATTTTCGTTTTTTTTAAGGGTTTCTTCTCATAACATTTGTTGGAACGTTTTCACGGGTGTCTAAAACCGGCTGGTGTCTGTGATCCTAATCTAGATTATTACTGGATGATTAAGTCAATCATGGTGGCAGGGTGGAAAGCCCTACGCCTTTTCACCCTTCGACCAGAGTGACGCTAATTTTTTGGAGCAATGGCGTACTTGAGATAGACATTTCAGCATCAATTAGACCTCCCCAACATTTACCAAAGAGCTCGTTAATCCTGTTTATCTTCGGGTTTAATTTCAACAGTATCATTCAAATTAATTGATCATCTATCTCTTTATTTGCGATTTCATTACTTTCGTTACGGGGTAAAGTAAAAAGAAAAGTTTAACAACAGTTCTTAAAGTGAAAAAATGCAAGTTTTACTTTTTCAATCGGCATTATGATTTATACCTGACCTGATACTGCAGTAAACAATTTTGCGGACATACCAAAATATTTAATTTTGCACTATACATATAATACGAAAGAACAGCAAAGTTTTATCAAAGTAAAACTCTTCTGTGCAATAAACAAAAAACTGTAAAAAAGGTATGATGTAAGTAATTAAAACCACAGTGAATTCTCCCTACGGCTACTTCTACATATTATACATCTCTCTGTGTGTAGTCAATCGTACCAAACGTTCGGCACGCTATGTTTTTGCTGATAGCGACGCAAACAAGTCAACGTCAAACGCAATGCTACCAACGAATGAGTTTTGAAACTACAAAGGTAATAACTGAAAAAAAAAACATTTAGATTTTGCTTCGGACCAATTCCGATTTTTATCCCTTTTTTACACCGGTGGTCTGTAGACTTGCTTTGAATATGACATAAATATAAAACATTAATCAGATTTTAATTAGAAGTCGCATTAAGATTTATATTACGAAAATAAAAATGTATGTAAGTAACAGAATGCTGTTTATGTAAGTAAAATATTTGGATTACATCCAAAGTACACATTTCCAATTAAGTACAATAAACTAATCACAAACCTTTCCAGAATGTACTGGTTTTAAAGAGACCAATATTTAAGTTAAAACTCCTACCACTCTATACATGTAAAAGAAACCTACTGGGTGACAATCTTTGATATAAACTCGCAATATACAACATTAATTAGGTATTACCTACATCCAATATTATACGAAAAATAATCAGTGTTGATACATATAACAGGCAGCCAATAAGAACTTTGTCCGGATCACAATAGGAAAAATTCCGAAGATTCACTGATTACTTCGATGCACAAGAATGAACATTATATCTTCTAATTGAATTAGATATCGGAAAAACTTAGGTCTTATCTGCTTTACAAAGTCTCGACGACAAATACACGTCGTAACAATTATCTACCTACTTCGTACGTTTTTTAAATTACCTTCATCATTGTGCAGAAAAAATAATCTGTATCTCAATTTTAAAGATATAAGAAGCTCTTAAGAAATCACAACTAATTCATGAAAAATCAAATTATAAACTTCAAATTCACAAAGTACTCCAGTTTTAATTCATTTCCAAAGTCGGTACATATTGTAGAGACCAGGTTTACTTTGTAGTAAAGTCAAAGTATTGTTCGACGTCTGCCATGCCTGTCTATAGATCTTTAGATCTATAGATCTTATCTTACGAAAAGGCAACGTAGAATTTATAGGAGAAATTGTATCGTGAATTTGCAGTTGGCAAGTGATTTCTCCCGGAGCTCTTCAATAATTGAGAGGCTCCTTTGAGGTCCGACTTACAACGTAGTGCATCCGTGACATCAAATGGAACTAAATATTTGAAGCAGTCATATATAAAGCCTTGCTGCTGACTGCTGTAGCCGCTCTGGCCGTGGCTCCCAGCTTTTATTTATGTTATTTATTTTCATTTCATACACTCGTAATCTCTCTGGGGCTCAGGAAAACTTTCTTTGGTAAGACCTGATGCTTAAAAACTAGGAGACTAACCAAATTAATTCATAAGATCCGGTTTTCCTACTTAGCTCCTTACACAAGACGTGAAAATAAAAACATTTGTGCGAAAATATAAAGTAGAAGAAGTAATCTAAAAATAAGCCACTTCGAAATGTTAATTTTTCTGCGACTATTTTTTTCGCAAGGTTGGTTAAACCATTGGGAAAAATACTATTTTCGAGGACAAATTCAAGAAGGATGAGATTGTGCATCTTAGTTTACAGAAAAAAATCCGGAAACAGTATAAATACAAACGGCATAAATTCAAAAATGTCTGGCTGTGAGGGGTGCGAGGAGTGAGCGCGGATCGATAATCAGTGATGTTACTATATCGCGCAAATATAATAGCTCGGGGCGGACGCAATCAAACAGGTTTCAACAAACCACCTATGGATATGAAACAGCGTTACTCTAGTTGGTATGTCAATAATGTTCCGCGTGGAATAGGTAATGATTTGGTATCGGGAACTTTTGTATTTGGCGAGTAATTATGTAAAATCGGGTCATTTTATTTGCCGTCAACCGCTAGCGCGTCAACTCTATTTACCTATCGGTATAATGCCTTTCAACCCCGCTGTTGTTTTCTATACAACAAAGTCAACTTAAACGACCCAAGTTTATAATTAAAGCTCAAGGCTAGCCTCGAGCCGATAAGTCAACGATTTTCAAGAGGAGAGGCTACGTGCGTTACCAATTAAGGTCTAATTTATGACAATATTTCAAAGTCATTATTCAGATCAAGTAATTATTTCTTGGTTTGTGGATAACATTTCAGAGTGGCAAGAATATTCCAACCCTCCACATAAAGTTTAGACAAAACGATAGCGACGTATGAAGTCGGAATTGAAACCTGAAGGTACGTTACTCTGATGTGATGCCTTAATAATTTATGTGGGGAGAGTGAAGACCCAGATGTCACAGTCGCGCTCTCTAACCTACCTACATTGCATGGTTCAAGATAACTATTTTAAGACAATCTGTCATACCGTCTAAGAGATACGTTCGTCAAATCGGCAGCCTTCGTTTATTGTTACATTATACACAACATTATTGAGTGTACCTTTTAATACAGTGACCGCAAATATTTAACAAACCAACACTCTTATAGTTAGTTATAAGTCAAACACAAAACAAGCTCAAATTTATATTAATGCACTTTGTTCCGGGTACAGGGTCTACGCCTACAAATTACGGGCGGCGGCACGGAGACCTGCTTAAAAGGGATTAAACATATTCTATTCATAAGGATTGCGGGCAAATGTGAGTTCTATAATAATAAAATTATATATCAAATATTTCAGTCTAGATTTTGCTTTAGTATTGGTAAGCTGAATTAGAACTTCTTATTGAAATAAAACTGGCAACATTTTCCATTCTTATGTAAGTTTATTGTCAATGAAATCTTGTGGTAGTTTCAATGTGGTCTGATGGGACAAAAAGAAATTGTTTTGTCTTAACTAGAAGTTTCTAGATTAATCTAGCTAATGAATGTAAAAGCTATCTCTTAAAAACATATTTCTAGTATTTATTTTTTTTCTTAAAAATGTGGAAAAAAAAAGGGTCGCCTGTTGTCTTTCTGGTTTATGACAAAGAAGAAAAATATTTTACAGAAATTACTTTTTACTAATAGTCTACCCATGCTCTACTTTTTGATGATACGCTGTTATTAAAAGCACTATACATCAACCACTTCAAAGTGATAATTAACGTGCTTTGGGATTATGAACCTTAATTCAATGACAAATAGTTCAGTTTCCATCACATTCAAATTACTTTTAAGCCCTTTTCGGTAATATTTGTCATTCTTAAATTAACTTAAACACATGTTGTCAAAGTTGATAATTGCGTAATTAGGAATAACGTTTAATTCTCTTTCCATATTGGCTTTAGTATAGTATACTCTTAGAATTCTGAAAGTTTTCATTTTAAATAGCTGTTAACAAAATCGTAGAATAGTGTACGAAATTGTCAACTAATGAAGAAAATAGGAAATAGGCGATATTGTTTTATTTGGTAAATATAAAACAAACATATTATGTATATTAATATAATATTTCAAAGAGAACGAACATAACATAGATGTATGTAACTTGATAAAGTAAACAACTTATACCAACAGGTTTCATTTCAATATGATCGCATCTCGAATTTCAATGCAGTCGTAGATCAATTAAGTAATAAGCCAACTGAACAGCTACAATCATGTTCAATGGTTTTTTATTTTTCTTTTCTCCCATAAAATATTATTAAATTTCGTAATTTTTCATAATTTAAACGGTATATCATCAAAGCTGAAAAGTTTCACATGAGTGTTTTTTATAGGGAAATTATCTACTTTTGGCGTAGGTACCCGTAAAAATGAACTAGCAAGCAATTTTTTTTTGCATCATTGATCATACTTTAGCTTACAGCCTTGTTATATTGGTAGAAGAGCGCAGGGTAATGACAGCGAGCGATTAATGGGTGTGATCGCGATCGACGGAATCTATGCTCATTTGTTTGGCTCCAAGCGGTTGGCCAGTTCCGTCAACAATCGAGAAAGTTCGCCAACCGCGTACGCGTCGTTAGTGGCATACGTTAAATCACGAGGGACGCTTGTGTGTTTTTCACTTCGAGCCTACTAAAACTGTAACTGTTTTGATTAATTTTGATTGCCCGCTTCCAGATAAGCATAAAGGGGCTTAAAACAGAATTGCGTAAATATATTTTCACGTTATTAAATCATATCATTTTCCATCTTTTACATCACACGCCATTTTCAACATTGTTTTGTTGCTGAAATATTCTGAACATAGTCCATGTTCAGCATCAAAATTCTGAACATATTTAGCCCTGCCACAGAAAGCAATCGAAATTATGTATGGAACTCTGGATAATTTACTAATTACATTTCCAATTTATAGCAAACTAGCCGCAAAAATGCACCAGTGCACATTCGAATTGGCCTATACATCAATTTTGAAAATATCTCGCAAAATAGATTGAAGCATTCCCAAATAGTAGCATGTTTGACGCGCCTAAAATAATATGGAGGCTTATAATGCGATGCTACCCGTGCAAAGCTGGGGTGGGTCGCTAGTACATTATAAATAGAATCAATAATTATTTTGCATGTCTGATATTCCTATCGCACAGGGCGAATATTGACACTATCCTTACTAACATTTTAATGGCATATAATTATCTATTGCGTCATTTTCGTTTAGAAGTAAAGTGATACCTTTGAATAGATATATAAAATACAAAGTTTACGGGTTTTTTATTCAATAAGCAACAAGGTTATGCCCTAAGGTCCTTTGAAGGCAGATTTCTTAGTATATTACCTCTAGATGACAGCATGTTTTACCGTATACATCAATACCGTAACAATGGGTGTCAATATTTAGAGCTACTCAGCCGAAGTCTTAGGTCGCATAAAAGCTGAAGGTGAACGCTAAGTAGTGATAGTGGGTGTTATTGTCTAGACAATACCTGTGTCTCAAAAAAGCATTAGTCTGCTGCGCCGATATAAATGTAGGTTCTCTTTACGTCAGAAGTTCAGTTATCGTGTAACAAAGTGTAACGTGATTCCTGTTTAATGGTTTCTTCTATGGACGCCTAAGAGAGAGACAAGTCAACCTTCACAATGAAGTAGTAAGTCTTAAGAAAAGTAGTTGGCATTTTGTCCGTACAAACGCTCTTGCCTGGTTTCTTTCGGTTTACAGTTAATAAAAAATATCAGATGTATGATTTACTTCTTGATGATAGCTTAGGTTATCTTCAAAAACACAAGATCCTCCAAAATTACCTTTTTAAACAAAGGAAATAGCCAACAATCGAAGAAAAAGAAACATAGGGACATATTCTATATTCTTCTTATTCAAATATCTTTTAACTTGGCGCAAGCTTGGAGTAAGAAAGAGGCGAGAGCCAAATCAAGAATTATAACTTATTAACAAGGCTATTCAGTCAGATGTGGAGTTGTCCATGTCACATATGGGTAGGGTGGCCGGATGCTATGCGAAGGCGATAGTTTTTTTAAATAGCTTATTGTTAGTCTCTCTGCCCGCATTTCCTCCTTCTATAAACTATAGTTGGAGTTGGAACTGGCAAGTTACTCAGTGTGACTTCATAGCTATCTGGAAGCTATTTTTAGCACTACTTAGATCTTAATCGGGATATTTAACACAATGTGTGTCTATACCGAAAACATATTGTTATAACATTAATAAATGCGATGGTAGGAGGTAGGTATCATAATATGATATTTGTCAAACCAAATGTACTGAAATGTGTGTGAAACGTGTCTATTAAACTTATACATGAATAAATTAATGTTCTTTTCGGGAAAAAATAAACTTACACATCAACACAATTTCAATGTATGTCGGTTTTGTGACAATGTGACGATATATAGGACATGCAGGACAATCTAGAATACAATCCAGGCTTGGAATCACCTGAGTACCTTCTTTTAGGTACATTTTCAAATAACAAAAAGTAAGCGCACTAGCACTTCTAATGTTACCTTTTAATAATGTACCTTTACATTAGTAAAGGGTAACATTAGTAAAAGGGGTTTTACTAGATACTCTTTTACCAAAAACCATTCCAATAGATGGACTTACCAAAATCTTCTTATTAAATGGGATTCAATTTATCTAGTGAAAATTAAGTACGGATCGCAACGGCTCTACTTACCAAGTCAACGAAAGGCTCGGTTTGTCGATATTATACACGTTTTACGATACAACCTATTGAAGGAATAATAGTTTATGAGAAGCTGGTTTTATTAACTGCATGGAAATTTATAATTGGTCTTACAGTTACAACTGGTACCTTTGAATAAAATATAAATCCGCACATATAATTCACTTTGTACCCTTGAACCTTCATATTTTTGAAAACAACACTTTAAACTCAAGTTACAGCTAAACCCATTGTTCCCTTACGTGTACCCACCCATACATAAGTATATGCTCTAATAGGGGATTAATAAATCGAGCATCAATTATTGTTTAAATCTGCTTTAATAGGCACTCAGCTTTGCACACGGATTATTTTAGCCAAACTGAAATGAATACTGTAACAGGAAAAATGTACTTGAAATGCATCAAAATAATTGACGTCTGACAACGTACTTCAGAAATAATTATGAAATTTAAATGAAATCCCGGATTTAAAATGTTGGTATATTTCCACGGATAGTTGTAATAACTATGAAGGGTGGGTATGTGGTATGTGTATCCATACCGTACATGAATTTCAATTAATTACGTTGTTAAGAGATTAAAATGTAATCCAACAACTCTGATGGTAATTGATTTTGCGTATGAAATTATTTTCAGGTAATTAAGCTTAAATAACTGGCAAGTGTATTTGTTTTTAATTAAATTTTCAGGGCGTTGTCCGCTACAGGAACAGACATCGGGTAAAATATTTTATTTTTCAATATGCATGCAGGATAGTGTGATAGGTACCTACCCACTTGCTGGGTTTTGTAACCGCTCGTCAAGCTGGTCTGCGAATTGCTGGTTTATGACTTACCTGGAAGAAAATTAAAACATGATATAATCGTACATTATGCTCAATAATATAATTCATATCGCAATGAATGGTCATGGGAAGAAATGAGCCTATCTCCTTTCTCGGGATATGAATACTGTAATAATAAACTAGGTTATTATCGCTTTTAATCTAGCCGATAGTACCTAAAATATCGTACCCATACTTATAAAAGAATATTTTTAATATAGAGCTAGCTAGCATACAAAGGCAGAAGTGTGGCCTTGTGGTGACGAAGTATAAAATATTACCAGTAATTATCACTCGAGTGCTTTGATCAGACTAGATAGTGTAGAGTGTGACAGATAACAGCTGCAAAGCGATTGATTGACACTACAATACTTGGTCGATAATTTGTTTATAATACTAATGGCTAACCAGCTTAATCTGCGGGTTACAATTTGACGACTTTTAGTTGCTTATTTAAACTCGGTTATTGGATATTTTTATCCTTTAAAAGTAACCTATTCCTACTCTCAATCCAGGTCATGTGAAACGGAGTATTATGACACATTTGGGCTTTAATTACAAGCTACAAGCCGGTATAAACTACCATAAAAAAAGTGAGTCAGTCGATTACGGCAGGTATTTTAAACGTAATAGATAAAAACTATATAAAAAATACGATACTAGAAATAAATAACAAGCATAAAAGCTTAGATCTTTAATTGTTACTATGCCGGTGTGATGATTGAAAGAAATTTATAGAGGCAATAATTTATTTCCAGCTCTTTTTACTTTTTAATTGCATCTGTGCAGTCTATCTTAAAAAATACTTATTAAAAGCAGCTAAGTTTGCGTAACCAAAATTAGAAATATTATATCGATTAGACGTAATATTTTACACAACGCCGACAACTTCAGGTAATTAGTCGTCGGCTATAATACCTATTTATATCCTTTCCCCGAAAAGACTTCAAATTGTTCGGCCCAAATTATATTTTTGAAGCATTTTCAATGAACTTTGTTTAGGTATGGCTGATAAGTATTTGGTATTACGCATCCATAAACCCTACTTAAACCCAATTAACAGCCACTTCTAGGAAAAAAGGATTTTCTATGCTACAAACAAAGTCAAAAAGATAACAAAACTGGCTTAAATAATAATTCTCAATATACCGGCAAAGTTCATGAAATCCTATCAAGTAGGAATTGGAAAAGATAGAATAGAAATGAAGAATTACAGGCTGGTAATATGTGAAAAACTGACAGTATAGAAAACGTTATATAAATGGACGTCATCACATAACGGGAGAAGCACATAATATAGTCTAGTCAAAATAGACAAATAAACCTGAAATGTCTATTTTGACTGTACTAATAGCGCAGGGGTTAACACCTTTTTGAGGCATCTATGCAAGCTTATTTTTTGCAGGGGTGAAAAGCTAATTACTAAAACCGACGCCTAGGGCACGGCGTGGGCATGTCGGACTTGCACCGACCTAACCCCGCAGCGGTATTAGCTAATTTGCTATAGCAATTAGATTCCTGCCAAATCGCCTTAACGTCATACAATTTCGACACGAGTAATTGCAAAATTTTCGTTGGTTGTTCCTATCGTTTTGGTATGGCTTGGCTTTCGCAAATTAGGTAATAACGCTGCCGGTTCCGTCTTTGACTTTGCTGGAGCCGCGAGATCGTTTACGCATGCTCTGCGCGGTTTCGGCAGACCCTATACAAGATGTTACATCAATTACGAAGTCATGCTTGATAACTTTAAAATGTTGTGTTTTAAACTTGTTATTTTTAAATAGTTTTTTAGAGAAGGGCGTGGAGAGCTTTTAAGAATTCCTTTGTCAGTCGAATGACATTATTACCACTCCGATAACTACCAGTTAGAGGTAAAAAAATATGATATAATTGAACCAACCTCATCATCTCCCGAGCCTTTTCCCAACTATGTTGGGGTCGGCTACCAGTCTTACCAGATTCAGCTGAACACCGCATTTTACATGGAGCGACTGCCTATCTGACCTCCACAACCAATTTTACTGGGGAACACAGTATCTCATGGTAAGACTGGTTGTCAGAATTGACTTAACGACTGCCAAAGATCAACGTATGACGGTCGGGACCTACGGCTTAACGTGCTATCCGAGGCACGCACGCATAATTGAACCAACCTACTAATTTAAAAGTAAACAAATTTTCGGTAGTGTTTCAGTTTGAATATTTATTATGTTATCCAGCACACAAATCACTGACAACCTTGCTTGAATATATACAAGTACAACATTGCCGTAGCGCGAAGGTAGCTCAGTATCGGTATAAAGATATTACAAGCTAATTAGCTTTAGCTGTGGTCGGAGCAACTTACAAAAAACGTTTCTAAAGCATAAATTATAAAGGGGAACCTTTATCAGCGAACAAGAATAGCTACACCACTGGAACATGAAACGTGAATTATGCAAATTAGATCACTATACGAATAAAGTACTACCTACCCGCAGTATTTTATATAGTTAACCGATACTCAATACAGGAGGTTGCGACTTATAGGAGCATAATAAATACCTAATTTAATCATTGTAGTTTTCTCCGATCAATTATTATCTTTGCCAACGAATGAAAGAAAACTATTTTCTTGCCATTGGTTTCATCCAACCAGGTTTTTCTTCGATGGTAATCATGTTTACATACCTAAAAATAATTTTATAACCTATTTGATTATGTCTCCATTGAATTGGTTTTTGATTATCCATATTGTTAGCATCAATATTATGTTTTGTTTGATCATCAGACCTCTTCTCTTCAAGCGGTGGATGCCTGATTCTTATTTCAATATTAGAATAACTTGAAAACGTCTTGTACAGATATCTTCAAGAATGTTATTACTCAGATACAGAACATCGCACAATATTATTAAAGCAAGTGGACAGATCAATACTAATCTAAAGTAGAAACTGTCTCTTGTAAAGAGGAAACTTGGTTGAGGATTCTATGTAATACACAAAAAGCTACGGATTAGTGAAATGCAGAAACTGAACTTAAAACTAAACTTTAGAAAACTTATTGAAATGGCTTCGTATACGCTGAATGTATAAATATTACTCGTGTCTAGACAAGTTTCACGTCAAAATTTTGCCAAACTATATTAAAAGAGCCCACGAATTTTCCCTAACTTATCAGGTCAAGGTTTTAAAAATCGTACTGTGTTGTAGTAAAAACCATATTTACGTTTTTGCGACAATCCCTAATAAGAAAACGTACGGCTAGAGAATTAAGCTACCTATATAAATTTTACTTTACCGTATATTTTCTATATAATATAATAGTTTCACTTTGAACTATAAAATTTTGTCTTTAACTCATTGAACAATTAATAAGTATCGCATAGTTATAGTGCTATTATGGCAGAGCTTCTAAATCTGGACCCGGCTTATACACGCGTCTACCGCTCTTACTTACACGCATGGCGGAGCAGGGGAGATACTTACGGGGAAATTTTATCTACCGTACCGAAGGTCAAACAGTTTACCGAATCAATAAATAGGAGCAAATTAAATTTATGCAATATTATGTAAGTTATCCTCTTGGAAAAATGCTACATTAAAGGTATCAAGTCAAGAGACGAACATGCATCGAAGAAAAAATTTACGATGGAAAATGATACCTTCGAATATAGGAAAAAGGAAATGTGAGTTAAAGAGTCGACTTATTGAAAACTCATGCTCTATTAAAGGTCTTAAGAAGCCAAGCGACGCGAACATGCAGGCAGCATCGAAGAAAGATTGAAGATGGAAAACGATATAATGAAAACTGGTAATGTAGAACGAAGGGATAGCTGGCTTGATAGCTTATTTGTGATATTTGAAGCTTTGGACAAAATATTAAATAAGCAGATAGGTAAGAAGTCTGTACACGGTTAATTTTTGTAAGCCTTACAGGCAAAATGTACTGGGTCTTCACATGTTTACCTTGTCATCATACATTGTACATTGTAAGCAAATATTTCTGATTCTGATGGTACAATAAAGAAATATTACAGTAACACGAATTTTACATACTCATCACCACATTACAGTTGGTAACTTAGTATCCACGAGCGTTCTTAGTTCCGGTCTCCAGAGAAAAAATAACTCAATTTCTGAACCCACATATTTAAAAGCATACTGGGTCCATCTCAAGAGGCAAATAGATATCTATATAAAGGGATCTAGGGAGAGTTTATTATTAGTTCGTGAATATTAAAAAATGTGACCATGTCACAGACCGATAAGGTCATAGGTACTAACCCTTTGCGGAATTAATAGTTTTATCTTATACAGGAAAGGCAAAACTTATTGTCAAGCGGAACCCATGACACTTTTAGTATGCTTAAATTATCAAGTATTTTTTTTGTCCAACTTTACACAGTTGCAATTTAAGTAGCAATATTATGTCCTATTGATAAAAGACAATGAATGCTGTCATACGTCACGTCTCTCGTTAGTCAACTGCACGCGATCCCCTCCCTTCTAATCAATCAGGCTCTAATGACCACTATGATATCTGAATGACCATCAAGGTTGTACGTCTAAGGGTTCACGCCAGATAAGATTAGTGACGGAAGCAAAACGTCATGAATGTTATAAGTAAGCACCGTAGCTTTTATAAACAGATACTTAACACAAATATAAATAATATCAATTTATATTTATTACGTACTTGAGGGGTTCGTGGCTAAGTATAAGCCGTACGGTTTGACCGATAATACAGATTAAGCCGCGCTCGCCGCGGTTGGTCCGTGGATGGGTGACCATTTCCGAACATAATATATCAGAGACCCCTCCATGTCTCGGATAGCATGTTAAGCCGTAGGTCCCGACTGTCATACTATGATCTTTGGCAGTCGTTAAGTAAATTCTGACAACCAGTCATACCATGGGATACTGTGTTAATACCCAGTAAAATGGGTTGTGGAGGTCAGATAGGCAGTCGCTCCATGTAAAATACGGTATTCAGCTGAATCCGGTAAGACTGGTACCCGACCCAAACATAGTTCGGAAAAGGCTCGGGAGATGATGATGATTTATTACGTACTAATAATCCTAACGTCCATTTTTGTTATTTGCCGCACGAAAGATTTTTAAAATGTTTTGAAATATGAAATACCGCAAAAATATATAAGTAGCAAAAACACCCGTTGATCAGATTGGAAGTTATTACTCTTACCTAAAATTAAAAGTAGGTATTAAATAAAGCTAAATCTAGGCTAAATCATACATGGTATAGCAATGAAAAATTGTTTTATGGCAGGTTGCTGTTTAATGACAAAAGGCGAAAATTAATTTCTTGTTCATATACCTTATCGACCAAAAAACACGTCCATTTTGCATGTAAAACGGTAGTTTCATAGGTTATACCCCTGAAATATATAAATAATAATGAGGTCCAATTACATTGTCCGAAACTATGTAAATAGCTTTGTAACTTAGAGTACCATTCATTAAAAGTTGACACTTTTATTACATTTCTACGATTTCAATTTTCCTATTTGAAATACAGTGTATTAACAACTGCAGTGTTTTTTATTCCACCAAAAACATATTGTAAATAAGAAAAGCCAAGTTCAATACAAAAATTATGCTTGGTTGCGGACTTCGCCGCAAAAAGAATGGAGATCTAAATGAGTGCCAAGTTCTATACAAAATCCAGATATGTATTTAGGAACAAAATAACATTATGAACAAGTATTAAACTCTATTTCCTTGCTTTATTGGATACCTATAACAATTGCTGTTATTTAAAAATGTGAGATCCTAAAGTAGGTTAGATTTGACTTTTTTTTTTGTATGGGGACCCCTATTTTTAAACTTTTTTTTACTTTTAGATTTTTTCCTACGTTTACACACAATTACCGATCTGGATTCCAAATTTCATCCACTTGGCGCTGGCTAGCCAGTTCCTTTGCTTGAACTTGCTTTACTCGCTGCTACATGTCTAGATTTCTTTTAGGATAGGGACGAACACAAAGGAGTACGTTCGTTGAAATTCAATATGAAAACGGCTAACAGGACAAAGAAGCACCATTTCCTAATGCTTCATGTTACCTGGAAACGACCATTATAGAGATAGATTTTTATTCTTAGCAACAGGAATAACGTCAAATATAAAGTTTGTACATTTTAAAATCATACAATGAAAATAAATAATACTTTTGAAATGTTATCTCGATATATCAATGTACCACATATCTATACTTATAATAAATCTGTAGAACTGAAAATTCTGTACATTGAAAATATCAAAAACATTTATGGCGGGGGGTGTTACTAGACCGACACCGAACCCAAAAATGTGATTGATGAGATTTTATTTTTTAATTAAGTAGGTATTTAGGTTTACTTTTATAAGGCGTAGACCGTTTAGATTTTATTTTCAAGTATAGGTTGTATATTTGATAGTGTCTAACGTTGGTTATTTTTGGTACTCTTAGGTAGGATTAGTTATCATCAGAAATAGGTTTATTTAGGTAGGTAGATATTTTTAACCGACGAAAAAAACGAAAGAAGGTTCTCAATTCGACGCGTATATATTTTTTTTTTATGTTTGACCACGCATTACTTTTTACAGAGTAGTCCGATTTTGATAATTCTTATTATATTGGAAAGGGTATACCTCGAAATAGCCACAAAAAAATATAAAATAAAAACTTTTTAACAAAAAAACTGCAAATATTATTTTTTGCTTTTCAGTTTTTCCGGCGGTTTTATTTTTTTGTTAAAAAGTTTTTATTTTATATTTTTTATTTTCTGTTATTGAGTTTATTTTATTTTTTAATAAAGTAGGTACTTAGGTTTACTTTTATAAGGCGTAGACCGTATATATTTTAATTTCAAGTATAGGTATTATATTTGATAGTGTGTAACGTAGGTTATTTTTAGTACTCTTAGGTAGGATTAGTCATTCGTATAGATTTTAGTTTTTAGGGATTTTGCTTATTTATCTTAATATATATAAATCTCGTGTCACAATGTTTGTCCTCAATGGACTCCTAAACCACTGCAGTTCGATCCAACTTGAGAGATAGGATAGTTTAAATCTCAAATTATAGTCGCAATTTTAAGAAATTGACGCGGACGAAGTCGCGGGAATCAGCTAGTTGGTATATATATATAAGTGTAGGTAGGCGCTAGGTGTTAGGGCTCTACTATAAAAATTGTCTTAAAGATTTTTTTTTTTAATACGGATATACTTAGAAGCCTTCCAGAAAGAGACCATCTCTTTCTGCTACATCGAGACACGCTAGGCGAATGAGACTAGCCAGAGGTAGGTTATATACTCGATAGATAACGTTCTACACAAATAGCACTTAACACAAAAAACTCATTGATAAGTTTAGTCATCCACGCGAACGAAGTCGCGGGCACAGCTAGTTTGCAAATAAACGTCAGATGAATAGAACAAAATTATTTTCGTAACTATATACAATGGAGACTCTTTCGTTTTAAACTAACTTTATGAATATTAATGAGAGTGTGGTAAGAAACTTGATATTTTGTTGATAGGCTTTGTTTTTAAATCATGCTTTTGTTATCAAAACTGAAAGGTATTCGTAAGCACCAGCCTTTGTTCCGTGACGTCAGAACTGCTTGAACGCAACAAAGGGGCTCATAATTTTATTATTTTCGTTTTCTTACAGCTTCACCTTTCATACGTTACGTCTAATAAAACCTTTCAGATAACTGAGACTTTCAGTTATTAGATAATAGAGGTGCTGAAATTATTCTTTATTGTTTAAACGTTATACAAGTTCATATAAGTCATGTTTCTTGCAACGGTGATTTAAACAATTTGTAAATTATCATTATTATTTGCCGGGATACACCACTGAAAATTTAAATAAAAATTGTATAATTTCGTCCCTTGATGCATTAGGATGATAACGTATGTTTGCGATGATGACAGTGTTTTATATTAAGTCGTTTTTTTTAAATAGTCGTTCGTAAGTTACTTAATAATGAATTGTAATCTAATAATACCACTAGCTCCTATTACGTTAAATTAGAACAAAGCTCTAAAAGTATGTAATTGAATGATTGCTTAGCATCGTTAGAGCTTTCATCAGTCTACAATTTTCTTTCACGATTAGTTTAAAGCAGACTCACATCGCCATCTATCGGAAATTTCCGCTACAAAATTACGAACCACGAAGTTCAACAACGAGAGGATAGATGGCGTTCTGCAGTATAAGCGTGAACCGAGATACGCTACGTCTGGTACAAAACTGGGGAACTACGAGAGGAAATAGGGCGGCTAGCTACCCCTAGAGGGTGCGCTCATCAGCAAATCGGTTGTGTAACCACACTACATCTGGTATGAAGCTAGGGAACTACGGTAGGAAATGGGGCGGCTAACCCTCCGCTAGAGGGCACCCTTAGTTTATAAAACACAAATCAAAAGGGACGAAAATAAAATTGCATTTTACAAAAACTAGAAACGAAGAGAATGAAAACAAATCCAAACATAAACCGTTTCTGTTATATCACAGGTACAAATACAAAGAACATGTGTGGATCCAAATACTCCACCGCAAAATAATAAAAAAATATCTAACAGATACATTTTTACCACCTTTTCATTAGCGAGATGAAGAAATAATCTCTAACATGAATTAAAAAGCCAAGCAGAATACTGTCACAAAGGATTGCGTCCTATTTACGGTAGAAGTGCAGATGGGGAGGGAACTTCAGATTAATTTCCCCTTGCATTCTCTTCGTTCGTTTGAAGGTAGGTACAGTAAATCTCAAATAATCGATGAAAATATTCTTCAAAGCAACCGTTTACCTACATGTTAGACATTTAGCACCTTTATTAAAAAGTTGAAAGGCTGATATTTGTAGTTTATTTTCAGTATTGTCACAGACTACTTCTTAGTACAAGGTATAGTTGAGTGACAGCTAAACAGTAGCCACCCCTTTATTTTATGAACATTATGAAGTCTTAGAAACGGAAATGCTATTTTAAGTTTCCATTGTGCATTTTAAATTTTCCTTTGATAGCAATACATGTCAAAGGAAAATTTAAAATGCAAATGTAGCCACCACTATTATATAATTTCAGTCTTATTAATAATTATGAAGCAAAGGAGTCATGTGTACAAGTTGAATAAAAATTCTTTTTTTAAGGTGTAGGAAGTCTTCTAAAAGAAAATACCTACTATTTAAAATTTTCCTTGTGCAATTTACTTTTTCCAGTTACAGGCATTGTTCTAGCCACCATTTTTTAAATAGCTTTAGACTTATTCTTTCTTTATCAAAACGGAAGGAGCTCCTAATTTTTAAGTTTTAATATAAAAAATATTTATTTTAAGCCAAAAATAAACAGGCTGCTACGGAAATGCATGACCCTTACAACCTTATTTTAACTGCATACGAAAGCCGATACATGTAACGAATATTTTTATGTCAATAAACTTTACATTTATTTGTAAACTTAAAACTCACAGAGTTACAAGCTTAGTGTTTTGCCTCGTTCTATGCAAAAACCATGCTCAAGGCGCACGCGGTACGTTATCTAACACGATGTTATAATCATTGCAACCGATTCTGAACAAAGTTCTGAACAAACATTGCTCAGGTTTCGTGTAAAGTAAAAACAAGTTAAAGCATAAGACGAAAAACGTCCAGTAATTTAGAAGAGTCGTTTTGGTCAATCATTTAACGTTTTATAGATATTTCGGCCAAAATAAATACATCATCATCCACTTATTTTCTGCGAGGTTGTCATAACATGAATTACTGAAGTACTTTATAGAAAAAATGGTCTTTCACGACTTAAGTTTTGCTATGTTAAATTGATTAATTAGCTACTAACTTAAGCCAGCGACCTCCTTTTCGTACATTTAGGTCACTAACATAGTTGTTAAAGAGAAAATTCAATAATCAAAGAAAAATATTCCAAGACTTTGTTGCAACTCTTTAGAGTTTGAATAAGGTATGCCAAACTAGGTAAAGTCGCTTTAGGTATCGCGTGGTATAGTTTGACCAACAATACAATTGATATCTATTAAGAAACCTAATGATCGTGAATGAAGATGACACGTTTTTTATATAAGTGTATCTTGAAACAGATTTTACAAAACATTATAATATTAACTTATAACACCTTAGTCATTTTGAGAATTCTAGTTTTTTTTTGCTATATAGCTGCTGCTGCTTCGGTAAGTTCAAATAAAGCATTTAGCAGTCGAAATCGACATCTTAAAGCAATAGGTGTGCACGCTGCCCGACGCTTTAAAAAAAATTGCGACGTTTTGTGAACGATGTATGATATAAAGATGCAGATTACTATGTTTATCTCAATCTTACATAAACATGCATATTTTTATTTTAAGAAAGGTTAAAAGATATTCTACCATAGTAATAATTTAGCACAGTTTGAAAGCGGTCGTCATAGTATAGTAATACAACCCGACTATTAATTAGTTTTGTGATAATTAGGCTTAAAGCTGGTTTGCGGTCCACTCCAAAAACTCGCAAACGGTAAGTCGACGCCCAGTCGAGTCGTGTTCAAAAGCGGGCCTAGTACTTAACACACTTCTTTGCAATTTTTAATTTAAAAATCCCGTTTTCGTCGCTAAGTGACGGATATGACAAAAGTTTTAATTTTAAATTAGTTAAACTCAATATTAATCGTTACTTAGAAAACAGAAAATACTTAAATTTTATTTTTCATTTTCCGTCTTAGTCCAAAAAAATCCGCTGCTCCAAAACAAATCCATAACTATTTATTTTTAATGGCCAACTTCCATGGAAAGATAAATTATTCTGTATCGAAACATAAATAGCACGTAGCATATAGAAGCTAGTGTGTCAGTTTTACAATTAACCTTTGTATTTCCGCCGTGCAATTAACGATTCAGATTTCAATTTTTAATTAACAACACTGACGGTGGAACTGTCCTCATTTGCCGTTAGGTCAATTACAACTGCAGTCTCAATCAATATAAAATAATTTTATACTGTATTTTATTTTGATATACTGTATTTCATTTTTTATTTTGAAATGTACAGACATAATGTGAGTGTTGGCCTGAGGTGGCGCGAGATTGAGAAACATGGAAGCACTTGGAGGAGGCCTTTGCTCAGCAGTGGGGCAGTAAAGGCTAAATAAAATGTGTTTTTTTTTTCTTGTAGCATAGTACAACGTATTTAAATTAAATTGATGATAATACCTTGATTAAAAAAGTTATGGCAATTGGCGCTGATAACTACAGGAAACTCAAACATTCCCTGCCGATTCAAATGCTTATTTGTATTATTCAATTGGCATACTGTTTTTGGGATTAATAAATCTTTATCTTAACTTCCTCCTCCGATTTAAGACTACTGTAATAGTTATTTTACGTGAATTTTACGTCAAACCTGTTAATGATTACGTGACGAACAGGTGCCTAAACATGTAGTTAGTATAAATATTCCCTTTGTATTTTCCTGAGACTTTTTTATGATGACTTGTAATTGTTTACTGTTAAACTTCAGTTGCTTACTTTATAATGAAATGAAATGGAAGCACCATCAGTGAATAGAAAAGTCGAGTGTAACGAGAAACACGTCGTATTAAACTTTTGAGAAGACTTATTTTATTCCCCTTAGTTGTACAACGGTATAGTTTTAGTTATATAATATAATAACAGTTATATAAACTTAATGTAAATCAAAATTGATTATAAAGTATATTGTGCTGTAAGTTTTTTCACAAAGCGGTTTGGTACTTTCCGCCATAACGAAAGTCCTTGAAAAATCCTTTCCAATGATATACAGCACGTTGTTATTGGTTCCTAGGCAGGATTCTATACATTTCTGCCAGTTTTCCTTTCAGTATCATATCCTATAAAAAATATTTTCATACTTCGGTAAAGGTAGTGCAGTTAACGTACAGTTTTTATTTTTATTCGCCGGGTCTACGACCCTGCACCCCATAAAAGACTCAAGTATAGTATAGCCATGGACATTCGCTTTTGTGCAACTTTCATAAAATAACTGCTTTCAGGCGTATCGTGCTGAGTTCTTTCATAAAACTGAACTTTAAATCAAAGGCTAACGAAACTCGTGATTAGTTAATGATATTTCTGAAAAACACAACCAAGTTCTGAAAAAATTTAAAATGCTCACAGGGTTATTGTAAAGAAGAATATTTTAATTAAATAAGCCGTGACACAACACAAACTATGAAATTTATGAAAGCTTGAAAAGAACTGGGCCACGGAATTAAAAACTGTGATACGTGGAATATGTAGAGAACTCTTAGGATGCGTCCACATTTGACGAACGAGCATTACACGACCCGTTCGCGAGCCGCTCGCGAGCATGCCGCGAACGCACTAGTGTCAATTACGCCGTCTGACAGATGTGCGCGCGCCGCTCGGGGTATGCTCGCGAGCATGCCGCGAGCGGTTCGCGAACGGCTCGCGAGCGGCTCGTGTAATGCTTGTGCGTCAGATGTGGACGCTCCCTTACATGCCTACCCGAATTTAGTATTTACTATCATCTCCGGCTGTAATTCTGTTAGTTTATACGTATGGTTGTAATAAATCAATCACCACCATTAAAACGCCGTGTTTACCCATGGAAGTTGGAACGAACATAACATGTTCCTTCATATCAACATTACAAACGTAACGTACGTTACAAACTAGTGATCTGATCATTCATTGGACACATTAATTCGCGCTGCATCATTCATCATGTCTTTCAATCTTAATTCGTAATGAATATAAATAATTTATTACTGCTCCCAAGCTAGTCCAAATAATCTGGGTATAATAATAGGTACGAATGCATTTACGTTTACCACAACGCAAGACTAGCTAATAATAAACGTATTTCACTTTAGCATAGATTCAACAAATAAATCCCAGGGAATAATAATTGAAAAAGGGTGCACCAGTAATTAATCAGATCGAGAGCGCCGAGCGCCGAGCGAATATGAAAACAAAGGCTGAGAGATACTCAGGCACAAATTGAATTTCAAAAATACAGTGGGAACGAATATCGCTAACGACAAGGAAATCGATCAGGAATCAAGTGTCAAATAGCATTTATAAAATGAATAACATGATATACGCCATGGCTATCAACCATCACGTGGGTAATACAAGAGGAAATTTGGTGATCCGGCAGCATTACGTAAAATAAAATCATAGGGCTCTGAAAATTCTGTAGTCTATCTCAATACGGTTGATGATTTTTCAGGAAAACGGAAATGGTATATACTCGTGTGTTATTTCATATAACTGCCTCGTTGGCCTAGTGGTGCTTAGCGCGACTGCTACGCTAGAGGTCTTGGGTTCGATTCCCAAGTCGACCAAGGTGTTATTGGGTTTTTCTATGAAATTCTCAGTAGCAGGTCGAAGTTTGGATTTGTGCCCGGTTAGTGGCAATAGGCTCGCCCCCTATTACATGGGACCAAAACATACCGGCGAACTATGGGTGTACATTGGTACACCTCTGCCTAACCCTTCGGGGATACAGGCGTGATGGTATGTTTATGTTATGTTATGTTATATTTTCATATAGTAGGAATCGGACTCGTACAGTATAATCCCTAAAGATTTTGAGATTATACTTTTATTATAAAAATCGGCGCGCTCTTAGACTTTAACTAACCACATGTTATCACGATTAGCCTAACTTACTAAATCACGATTTAATGCATTTTGTAAATTAACGCAGACAAAGCCGCGTGTTACAGCTAGTTGACAATAAATGAGTTAACGTCCGCTACGTCACTGCACTCTACATCAAACGGCGATATAAACGGTTACCAATTTTATTAGCGTTTCAGTCAGTAGAAGCAGTAAATGAAATTATACTCTGTCGGACGCAACAAGATTAACTACAATATATCCGGTAGGACAAGACTAGACAAAATTAACTCGATGAAGATGAATTATGGTTGTTTATGACAAGGTTTACGGTCTCAATAGGTATTGCATTTATTGGCCATAATATGGAATCTTATCAAATGTCATACGTTATCTTTGGCAGTCGTACAGTCAATTCTGACAACTAGTCTTACTAAAGGATCTGTGTTAGTTAACCAGTAAAATGGGTTGTGGAGGTCAAAAAGGCAGTCGCTCAATGTAAAAAACGGTATTCAGCTGAATCCGGTGAGATTGGAAGCCGACCCCAACATAGTTTAGGACAAGGCTAGGTAGATGATTAAATCTTATCAAAATACTGGTATTCATAAATAGGTATTGATATATGTACAATTCCATTTTACAATTACATTGCTCAGATACAATTTACACGGCAGTGACTATGATTGTAGTTAGTTTCAGTCAAACTACTTTTCGATTTGCTAACAAATTATAATAGAACGAAAATATTTGCGAAGTAGGCAAATCCTTGTGGAATAAACTACACATTTTTTTTCGCCTATTTTTATGTCGTACGAAGTCGACGTATCTTTAAAAACGAAAATGATTGTATTCTTTGTTACTAGAAATAACCGTCGCGGAACCAAGTGTTTAAAAATAAAAAAGCACAAGATATACCCTGTTGTCATAAATTACTTCAAGCATTTAGGTGACTGTTATAGAACAGAAGTTTATAGTTCTACAAACTGTCTACTTAAACTGAAAATACCTACTAAAATGATTTAATTAAACATTACAGTAAAATAAATGTTTTCTACGTACATATTTTGTAAATGATGATTTTCGAAAATACTACACGAAATTTTCAGAAAAGCAATGGAAGCCCTGCAAGCATATAGCAATGTGGGAGAAAATCATTCACATACCTGGAAAACGCACATATTACAAAATATCTGTGCAAGTCGGAATTGCACATCGGGAGTTCCGTACAAGATTGTATACCGATAGTTGTCCCATTTCGTGTTTACTCGTGTAAAAGCATCTGGATTTTGGACGGGTAAATATCGTACAGTAAAAATGGAAAAGGTTTTATTCAATTGCAAGTTAAGGTTGAAAATATATTTCAACTTGATGATTCGAAACCCTCAGTTAAATTACTGGACACCGGCGAAAGTCCTTCGACTCATGAGTGATCAAGTGGTTTAAAAAGGTAACAATCGCAATGATTCCTATACAGGAAAACTAGTAGAAAGGATTCAATTAGTCATTAACACGAAAATCAGAATTCCTCATACGTTAAGCTATTATCTCGTCATTACTACCTTGCCACTTATTTCATTTAGTGATAAAACAAAGAACGTAAGATAATCCTGATTATAAATTGAAAACGCTAACAGCATACATTAATCTTACATTAAAAGGTTCATGTCATTTAATCACCGATATTTTAGATCGAACGGAGCTACGTACTGATGAGCACGTCTGCCAACAAACCATCACGGAGAATGCCAATTGGTATTGCTGTTTGCCACATCCGAGACTGTCATTGTTAGCAAAAATATGGCCACTACATTAGGTCACAAGATTAATCCATTGTCATGGAGTGATGTACAAATTTAGATAAAATGCTGCTCGTGGCATGTACGAGACAATGCCAGATCTGCCTCGGATATACAAAGAGCTATGCGGTCGTCAGAGTGCTCGTTATAGCTTCTATAACATAGTTTTAAAGATGTATAGGCCCAAAATGCGACATGTTCCTTTCCAACAGTGCGTCGACGTCGTCCTATAAATAAATATTGCCAACATACTTGTTAAGACAATGGAATGGTTGGTATTTATGACATACCGCGTACCAATCCTACATTCTAATTAAAGACAACATCTATTGATAGTAAAGACCGGTAGCTAATTCAATTACAATAAAGTAATTTCTAAATGTCGATTAAATAAAAAGTATAACATAGTGAGGACCTTTTACGGCTATTAAAATAAGCAGTTATTTTATTGTTAGGTAATTTCCTAGTTAAAGTAGTAATCATATTAGAAACAAGAAACTTAATGCTGAATTTGTAACATTAGCTGAACCACGCGATTTCGCTTGCTTATTTTCCGTTTCAGTGAGATAATATATTGACTTTTAATGTCTTTAATTATTTTCGAAATATTTAAAAATCCATTTAAAGATAATTATAATAAATCGTATCCTTTAAAACACATTTTCTTTTATTTTTGTTAAGGTAAACAATGTACTTATGTTGAAATAATCATTACATGTAACAAAAAAAAAGGTGCAAGATTTTAAATAAATTATAAGAGCGAGTCCTTACAATTTGTACATATCTTCTGTTTTCGTATACGGGTTATTAAAACGTTTACGTAGTCAACCGGTAGTCCACGATTATTCGCTAGAAGCATAGACACTTCGCGTAAATAGCTGCTCTTGCCAAATCTATGTTAGTGAACTTTACATTTGGCACTCGAGAGTGTGTCTGCGCTGTTTGTTACGTTAAAAATATTCGGCGTCATGAACGAGTCACAGTAGTTCTGAGTGTCTGAGTGGGCTGGCCCAAGTCCAGGCTAGACATATAGCAGCATCTATCGTTGACTATGATTAAATCCCGATTGTCGCGAGTAGCGTGTTGCATAAACGACAGTTAACTGGAACACTTAACCTTCGAACGTCACTTACGGAGCGGGCGCATGGTGCGAGCGAGTGTTGCCGGACTGGCAACCGAGTGGCACGACGATTGGCGTCGCTAAATTATATGCACGTAGTATGCCTATATCTAGAACCCCGGGTGACGTATATCGCGACGTAACAATGGTACGAAAACAATGCCATGTTGAGAGACACTACGTTGACGAGAATCCGCAGGCAGTGGGCGTTGTTTGAACATAAATATTTTGCGTAGTAGCTAAATTTAACCAAAAACTTAATAATAGTTAAAGGATTCTAAAATAACACACAATCTATTAAAGATGTACTAGTATTCAAATAGGATAATTAAAAATAGTTAAAACGCAAAGAAGATCATTAATCTCCTATTTACAATGTATCGAATCGAAATACATTTGGTGACGGCGCGGTGACGGTTTAATTCATAGCACAAACGTGTCTAATTTTATCTGTTTTACTGTTTTGTCTTTTTTATCTTAGCGCAATCCGGATCCAGTTAGCTTATTAGGTATTAACTGCTAGTAATGGTTTGTCCAACACAGATTCTGCAAATCCATTTAATTTCAGCTTTAGAAAAAACACGGTGAATCACAAATGGTGGGAACTGTGATAATAATTCAACGAGCGAACAGATGATCGTGGCGAGCAGAGCTGATGTCATACTCGGATGCGTGTCGGATAGGTACGTAACACTTTTCATGACATCACACTGGCGATTTATTTTTAGTGCTCGCTCGAGCCTTAAAATAATTATTTCGACTCGTCACTTTTTGAAACTGTCTTCATCTATTGCACACGCAAGCGTAACACGCTTTTCTCTTTCTAATACCCCAATTTCTTCTAAACTAGGGTACTATAACACAACTCGGTTTATTAACATTATGATTATGACGTCATTACGTAATCTTTTGGAGATATCGATCAATTCGGTTCAACTACCTTAATCATTATTGAACTTTTGTTACTAAGGTTTTAGAAAGGGCATCGAGCCCTCGGGTGTGCCAGAGGTAGCCCAGGCCCTATGATTTATTTTAAAATATATCTTCCATTGTCGGAGATATTATATAACAAACAATCAAACAAAAAGTACCTTTAGTAGACGTTAAAGAAATGTTTGACTGAATTCGACTTGATAGACTTCTAATGAATTTCAGGTGCCCCAAATAGCGTCGTAGGTAAATAGGAAACATAAACTTCGTGTGGTAAAACAAGATAAAGCTTCAAAATAGTATTTACCTGATATGAAAGGTTTCAAATCTGTTTATTTTTATTTCTGCGTAGTTAGATCACAGAAGATTGAGAGTCTTATCATATAAACAGGAAAACAGTTTTTTTTTTTAATTCTACTCTTTGGAGATTTAACAAAATGAATATAAAGGTAACAGCTACAGTTTGACTGACGAAGTCAGACATGTGTTTGATAAATATACAAAGCAATAATCAACAGCTGTCATTTCATACAAATTAATTCGACTTTGGCATTGAATGGTCGTAAATAACGATAAAGACATGAGGATATATCTTGTACCCGTCCGTGTTATAACAGACACAATTTCAAACGTGGAAACACCAGAACAAATAAATATTGTAATTGCCAGTTTACAGTTGTTGAAAATACGAATAACACCACGAAATACCCCACATTCTTTAGTTATCTTACAGTCGATTGTTTTATGGTTTTAGGTATAACATGAATAATAGTTCTGGGGAAACATTTTTGGTGGATACCAATCTCCAGTTTTTGTAAGAAATAAAAGTTAGGTTAAGAGGAAAGGGGAGTGGACTTTTCTCCATACAAACGTTCTCGTCTGTTTTCTCGCTGGTTTCTGAACTTAGGGCTATGATTTTTTCCAGTAATATATTATGAACTAGATCTATGCCCCTATTTTTTCCTTTATTAAAATAAGTTATATTTAAAGAAACTAGAACCTTCTGAAAAGTGCCGATTTTGACCGCAGTTTTCAGAGGCGTTTTTTTTTCAAATTAGGCAACGATTATTGAAAAAAGGAAAAAATAGAGGCACAGATTATTCTTTTCTTATGCAGTATATGAAATATCTTTAAAATTGGTTAAGAATTCGGGGAGAAAATAGACGAGAGCCAAACCTCGATTTTTCGTGAGTTTTTCGGTCTGAGCTGCAGTTGTCCTTATCGCACGAATTAGAGGGCGGGGGGAATTAGAGCGACAGCAATACTTTCTTCAAAAACTGAATTTTCATAAGTCTCTCCGCTCCCCTTTCCTCTTAAGTAAGAGATAATTGAAAACTAATTGGGTCAGTTAGATCGGTGTCGTTCAAATGAAAGACCTGAGCTTAACGAACGAGGTTAAGCTCGGATGCGGAACGTGTGTATCAGGAGCACCAGGAGAACGTGACAATATAGACCAGTTATAGGTAGTTGGAACATTCCACTGAAATGGACAGTTTTAACACGTTTTGCGTCGACCCCTACAATTCAATTTGAAATAAAGGACGACGAATAAAATGAGGGTGACATACCTACGTTAATTAGAAAGGTAAGCTAAGCATATATCATACATGTAAGGTCTAGATTTTATTAAACGAGAATTGATTAGTTTTAAACCACAGCAAAACAGTTGTTATCGTAAATGCAATGCGTTTTAGTAACTTTCACGATCGGTGTACTAAATAGATTTTAGTTACCTTATGGATTTTTATTACATAACAAAGCATTTATAAATGCAGAGTCTAATACAAATGGGGTTACATTTATCACGGAAATTACATCGAAGGTTAAATGCGCCATAGACACGCAAACTCCACCTGCCGGAGAAAATAATTAATAGTGAAATAAAAGCGAACTACAGAATTGCTATTGCAATGAATTCTTTTTCATACTGATGGGGTTAGTTATAGTAGGCAAAATAGTGGAGCAAAAAGTTGATCGAAATACAGTCACCGAAACTCAAATTTAAAAGCAGAAAATCTAATTTTCCTATAGCTGCAAGATGTAATATAGCTAGGTTTATATCATCCTGTGTTTAGTTTTATGTCCGTATATACGAAAACTGCAGTTTTATATTCAACAAAGACTATCGGATTCATCAAGCTTCGCTTGTTTTCGAATTAAGGCCGCATTTTGATGCGTCGCCGTCGTCAACACCGCATCACGGATTTTAAGGCTCGGCGCAAATAGGCCACCGACCACAGCCACCGGTGGCCAGCGACGGCGACTTAACATACTAGGAAGGAAGGAAGGAAGCTCCGAGATTTGCTTTAACATAACAAAACCTTTTGAAGTCAATATCTATTCTTAATTCAGTTTAAAAATAACTCTGACGTATTATGGACTAACATGTGCCCGATACGATGACATTTAAGGGAAGGTTAAGAAAAATTGTCCTTTAATATAACCTATACTATGCTATGCATAAGATAAATGAGCATGAATAAAAGTGGGTCAATATTTTATTAGTGACACGAGTTATTTGTGGTAATATAAACGCACTGGAAGTGGGAAGCAGGAATAGCCATAAAATAAGCGTTATATTAAAAACGGCGTAAAACTTTTATAACCTTCCCGCACTTATAGGTACATAAAGCATGAGCAATTTAAACAAAAATTGCATGCATATTTGTAGAATAACTACGAAAACATTTAAGCATAAGAACTTATAACTAGAATAACTACATATCGACAAAACGAACCAATTAAGGTTTCGTGAAAGAAATAATATCACAGATATAATGTGGTTCACGTTAATTTTTACTCTACAAAATCTATTGGGCTTTTGAAGTAAAAACAAGAATCATCATTATTTTAAAAAAGTATATTGCATTGACATTTTACCTCCGCTTACACTCGTATAGTCACAAGCGATAGCTTTGTGAGAAGTCGGATTTTTTATTTCTAATTCGGTAAGAACAATGTAGGTGATTACCTACTTACTATAAATATCTAAGCAATACTTTAATAATAAGGCATAATAGTTTTTGAAATAAACTTCGGTAAGTTATCGTAGAATTGAGAAAATGTTATATAAATAAGTATGTATTATCAGCATCTGATACCAACTGCTCGTTTATTTATTTATTTTGTATGTATACATGAAACGCACATTCTTTTTGTTTCTATGTTGGTATTTGTACTGAATATTTAAACTACCTAGAGAACCGTTTTTAATAGTTTATCTACTAGAGCAATAAAATAAGTAATTCAACCCAACATGGTCTACATTATGAAGTAGGTACGTCTCATATAGAAATGCTCTAAATGTCACTCACTATAAACATGTTTAGCTGGAAACACTATTTCACCTTTGATGTGGCCCGCATGCATAGTCATCGACTGTTTACATTCGTAATTACAAAGTGAGTTAGTATGAATTTTTAAAATGTCGTTGCAGGTAAAGACGTTTACAAATTCACCCCCGTATACAATTATCCTGTCAGTCGCAATAGATGACACGTATAAATTGCACCAGTGTTTTCACACAGTGAATAGTTAATTATAGAAGTACCTGCCTATAATAGACTTACACAAAGGCCTTATTGAACGCTTAGCATACCTGCTTGGGAAAATTCTCAGGCATCTGTTCATTGCATTTCCTCACTAAAGGCCAGTAGAGAGGCATCTCATTACTTCACTAATGCAATAAAAGCTTAACACCGTATTTACACAGGCTAACTACGCAATACGACAAATATAATATTAATTCAGAGGAATTTATCGCTGATACAACACTAATTGCATTGTTTAAATAAGAATATTTTGTGCTCAATATTTTAATTAATTGTCACAGAAATTGCAGTACAATTTTTAATTTTAACTTGTCTCTAATTACTTAACTGTCTACATTTTACCTTTGTAAAACTAATGAACACAAGTAATTCAATTTAAGGGATGTTTTTAATCTATTCTTTCTTCTTATCATTTTTTTCGTATTCGTTTTAGATTTAATAATAAAAAAGGGAAGGTTATACAATTTTGCAAGATTTTTTGAGCATTTTATGATTTCGTATTTTCGATGCAAGTATTGTAATACAAAATATTAAATGCTTTGTTATTGTGTACAAGACGTAACTAGCAACTATACTAGCGTAGGTACAAAACCTTATGTCTGATATCTAGACCGAAAACAGGACTAATCACTAAATTCTCCTAAATATTTTACTAAAATGAAAGCAGCCCGTGAAAGTTCTGAAAAAATCGGTCGAATTGGTCGAAAAAAAAAGCGGGTTTTGAACTCAAAACACATCATGAAAGCAGAATAAGCATTAAATCGGCTGATTAACACCTTACTGTCCTTGTGTTATGAATTCAGGTAAAAGGTTATTATTATAATAATATGATTGTTATAAAAAGACAATTATTTTTTTTGTGTATTTTAACTATACGATACTCAATTTGTTTTTTTTTTCCTCTTTTCTTGCTACTTAAGGCAATCTCTCATTTTCTTTCAGGTAGGACTGAAAACCAATTGCTGGAGTAGAGCAGGAGTCCGACATATTATATATCCCTATGCCGTACCGCATGTGTTAAAGGCATTAGCTTTTAAGCCCCGCAAACTAAAAAAAGTCCTGTAAACCAGCGCAGTGACGGGTCATGCTAGTTCCGGAACAGCATTAGCTGAGCTCCATCTTTATCCTATTACCTCTGGTTACTGTTTTTTGTATTTTACCAGGTGCCTCTGCTCCGCACAGGTGGTGTTAGATTTTAAAAACAATTTCATACAGTTTTTTTAGTACGTGTCGTGTATTTAAAAATAAAAATCGAGAAGTCGGGATATGTTTTTAGGTTTATGTTTAGATACTGTAAAATTATTTTTGGTCCTTGTTTTATGTTTTGTGCATTAGTGACAATAAATGTATTTTTATTTAGTTTGTGTTATTGTGAAATACAAATAATTTCAATTTCCTTTTCCATTTTGAATTTAAAGCTACCGAGTAAACAATTCAGGAAACTTGTCTTATTTAGAGAGGAATTCAAGAAAATTCTTGTAAAATGTTTTTCACATTTATGGGTAAAAGCAACCGTGGGTATAATAAATTTAAGAGCAGTCGACTAACTTTGAAGGTCGAAGAATAATTTAGTCTTCCTTCGACAGATGTAAGGTAGACGTGTCGCATACGAAAAAAATATTGAAGAGAACAGGTGAATTGTGAACAAAAATATTCAGTACACATTGATATAATATTCTAGATAGTTATAAATGTTAAATAAGGGAATCGTTAACGAGATTGTAGACAAGCACTTTTGCGTGAACATGATAGTTTTGCGCTGGATGCTGTCAAACCCCATTAAGATCGACAAAGCCGCCGCGCTCGGCTCGTGGCACGTTGTCGCAGCCTCGCAGCGTTTACGTCAATATGAATAATGGAATATACCCATTTATTCATACTCTAACTAGAAACGAAACCCCAATCGACAGTTAGTCCGTGTCAAAACAAACTAACGCCTATCAATGTTATCAGTTATGAGAACGAGAACGCACTGAATATTTTAAACGCCATACTTAGTTTTGACAGGGTTTCTGGCATTTCGAATTTCCGATAATTCCGAGCCTAGAAAGAGCTGTCTTAAGCTTTCAAACGGTCATAAGACATCATATTACGTTATTACCTGTCGATAACGTATCACTTAAACCTGCTCTATACTACACGCGAAGTTTATCGAAGTTAAGCGAACACGAAAATGTAGATAGACAGTTTTCATCCCTTCGTGCAATCTCGGCTCGCATCGTGCGACTTCCGGTAGTTTTAAATTTTTGCGCCCGATTCAAAGGACTCGAAGTTTAGCAAAGTTCTTACGCTGCCGGGCAACTGAGCTTCTCGCGAAATCGCAAAAGTGTGTAGTTACATATTTCGTATTTCGGTCGATTTCGACCAGTACTTCAAAGCAACTTCGCGAGTGATGTAGTAAGGCTTTGAATAAAAGTACCAGTACAAATACTGCTTAAGTAACATTGGTAAAACATATTAGGATTATTAAGCATAAGCATTATTCTACACTAACTGCCTCGTTGGCCTAGTGGTTCTAAGCACGACTGCTACTCTAGAGGTCTTGGGTTCGATTACCAAGTCGACCAAGGTGGTCGGAGTTTGGATTTGTGCCCGGTTAGTGGCAATAGGCTCGCCCCCTATTACATGGGACCTAAACATACCGGCGAACTGTGGGTGTACATTTGTACACCTCTGCCTAACCCTTCGGGGATACAAGCGTGATGGTATATTATTCTACACCTGAAGTTACAGTAAAGTTTTATCAATTGTCAAGAATCTCACGGAGATCTATTTATCAAAGCTTCGTGAATCGTGAACGTAATTCCATAGGGACGGGATGGTTGGTCTTCAAAAGATGTCGTATTGTTGGATGTTAAGCACCTTGTACCGTATTAGTTGCCCTGGGTTACGGAGCTTAAACTGATAAGTAAGTGGATCGTTGAACTAATACCGAGATTATGACGTAACAATGTAATTTCCAGCCGCGTTATGCGCAAATGCGTACGATAATGGTAATTATAACACTAATAACAAAAACCTGTTGGGCTTTATAGGACTTTAAGAGCAGTAAACAAGTCTTAATATATTATGTATTAGGTATAAAAATGTGGTAAGTGTTTATTAAAACTGAATGCATATCAAAAAAGATGATTATACAACGAAGTATGGAATAACAAGGGGTGCGATCGATTCACAGTCCACAACTGGTTTCGTGCCAAGTTAAGCTGAGAGGCAAACAAATGGGCGTTCTTTAATTTTATGGGTAGTTCAGCTTTTATACTAAATACGGGTTTCTAGGTTTCGCCTGTGAAGGCAAATGGATGCATTTACGGAACTAAACCTCTTCCGGTCTCGAGAGAAATATAATTTAGGCCACACAATTATGCCGCAAAGGGTTCCCGGCTATCAAGCTTGCAACCCTTTGCGTAGGACTCTTAAGTAGGTACTCTGAGCGCCAATGTAACTACGCCATCCTACTAATATTATAAATGCGAAAGTTTGCGAAAATGGAAGGATTTACCAAACTATGTTTGTTAGTTTCTCTCGCTAAAACTACTGAATGGATATGAATGAAATTTGGAGTTTTTACTGTTATTTTTTTACCTAGTTAAGCATTTAACACATCACGGAATACTTTTAATCCCTATAAGTAAACAGAACGTAAACCACGCGAGATAAACTACGCCTCAGCACACGTAAGCTAAAACTTATGTTATTTTAAGATACATAAGTGTCAATATACTGAAAATTAAAAGTAGTTTTATGGTTTCGTATTATTCTAGGAAGATTAAAAAATGTCGATCTACTAAATAACCCTTAATTAATTGCAAACAGGTACAAAAGAACGATGAAAGCACAATCTCGTATTTACTATTTCAATTAATTCTTTTAGACATTCATTACACGTACATACCTATGTCCAAATAATACTAAGATTTCGCGAGGTAAACGACGAGAAATATTAAATTTGAACCTTATTTTTTGGGAGAAAGAGTGGAAAATCGCTTGAAGATTGAATGTTACAGTAAAACACTGTAGATGTAATTCTAAGCAGGGTTGCACCATATGGCCAATTAAGAGGATGAAACACATGTGTGGTTTTACTGACGTTAGTACGATTTTGTATGCATGGAGATTAGATATCATGCTATTGCATCTTTGCATTAGGTATATATGCACACCACTGCTATCCTATATTTCTACTTAATTGGCTTTATGTACTATAAGTATGTTAAAAATGTTAGGAAAAATGTTTATTGCTTTGAATAATTTAATGAGTAGGAAAAGTCATATAGTCATCAACTTTTACCAATACTTTGGGGGTGTCCTGTAAGTTGAGTTAATCCTTTTAAGTAAAGTCATCATTGATATTTGGTGATTTTCTGTTCTGTTTTTTGCCTTTTGTTTTTATGATGTCACCTAACCATCAAGATAAGTTATGCATTAAAATATTAGTGTGGATAAAATTCTTGGTTTAGCAATTACAATCTATGTAGGCTAGTATCTTAAAATTTCAGAAATTTAAGCCTAATGTTTACAGTGCTGTCTTGGGAATTTTTATCCAGTTCACAGCAAAAATGCCTATTTACAGGAGCCAGTGATGCCAATAGAAATAAAGGAAACCAATTTAATTTAAATCAGAAAAACAAATAGTCTTCAGAACAAAAAAAACGACCATTATAATGCTTGTGTTTAGCAAATATACTGCTAAATGTAAACATTGTCTTAAAGATTTAATTTTATGCATTTTTTTATCTAATATATTAAAGCATGATAGTGACTCTGAATGATATTCCATATTTATTTATATCTGTAGCACAGAATAGTTTCACCTTGTTGTGTCTAATACATAATGCTTCCTGATTACATTCTTAATGAAAGATAATTGTGTTTCCTTTTGTTCAATTTATAACCGATGTCACATTTGCATTTGCATGACAATCATGAGTAAAATGACCACCTCAATTAGAGGCCCCATTGAAAACATTGTTATAGCATAATAACCCATAATAATGTAATTTAACTAGTACTAAGTTTAAACATGACATCTGTTAAACATAACAGATATGAATTAACCATAGAAGTTAAGCTTATGATAGTTTCATAAGTATATTTAGCTCATAGACATTTATTTGCCATGTAATACTAACTTTTTTGAGTCATAGAACTTATAATCAAGTTTATAATTTAGTCTCAGTAAAATAACAATGATTAAGTGGCAATAAAAGTAAAACAAAATAGACTATAATACATATTATTATACTATGTTATGCCAACAACATACCTACTTGTCATTTTATTAGAGGTTATTATGCATAATGCATAATTTACCTATTATGAGAATTAATTAATTAAAACTTACCTTTTTAAGTTGCAGCAGTAGATTGGCAACCAGGTTTCTATGATACAGCCTTCATTTTTTGTGATAACTTACAAGTCCATAACACACAAATTTACATAACAAACATGTTTAAAACTAGTTACAGGAATATTATCAAGGATAATGCACTTAATTTGCAGAAAATGTTTTTAAATATAGATACTAAAACAACATTATAATTTAAAAGGAAATAATAACATTTAGTAATAGCCTAAAACAGTTAAAACATTGTAATCAAAAACCTGTCTCGACAAAACTGTATTAAAAATTATACAAACAAGGAACTAACGGTCGGGAGACAAAAGACATACGACAATACGTAAACAAAAGATCGTTTTACTAAAAACAAACGACTAAACGGCGCACCGATAAGACGTGAAATTCCTAACTTATTTTCAAATTGGAATATTATCTAGATGATGTACCTACATTGCGTTAAAATTCACATTTCACTGTTAATACTTGTCTAGGACACTATAGTCGTTTCAAAAGTCTTGTCCTATGTACATGTCTTTTTTAATAAAATTGTGAATTGACATGTATAACAAATATCTCCCACTGCATTTTGTACAACTCTACGCCATATTTGCAAAGTAGGTGTCAGTGTTACCATCCGAAAAGAAAAATGCTACTACATTCGTTCGCTGAATAAGACTTTATCGTTATTCTACAATTATATAGTAAACATTCGAGTAATCACTTTATTATGCAAATATAACATTCGCATTTGATACGATTTATTTCAATACAATTCAGTGTACAAAGATGTCTCCTTTTCGAATAATTACTAACTTGGTAAATTTTTCTTGTCTATAGTAACCCTAAGTGTTAGACACTGACGTTTAGGGACAGAAGAGATAAAATCGACTAAATAGTTTTGAAGTATGTTGATATTTCAATAATGGCTATAAATAAATAACTCCCGCTTACTTAAATACCAAAATACCGATAACTTTTCGAAATGCTGATCTTTCTAAGTCTTCAAAATTTATACCTAAATCCATCTCGAATATTCGATAACCGTTTGAGATCTACTATGCCACAGAGAGAAAGAAGCCGACACGTCAGACTCATTCTGGCTATCAAGCGTATTGTTCAATTTGCCTATTTAATTACTTGAACATTTACAATTAAAAGGAACTTGTGTTATTCATTATACAAAAGCTTGTCAAACATTTACATGGAACTAACTCTTTCTAAAAAGTCACACGTGCAGCATTGAATTACATATTATAATAGATAAATGAAGCGGTAATAGTAAGGTAAATAAAATAAATGGCGGAAAACCTGAATGAAGTCTAAAAACTTTGATATATATATATAATATATAAGATATTGTTACAGAAACATGAGTTTTTTTAACCTACGTACCACTGTGTTCGTAGAGTTAGTAGTGGTTAGTCGATCTTTGAAACTTTTTAGTCTGTTTCCAACGATTTCAAACTACTTATTTTAGCATTGAGCATTGACGTGACGTGACTGACGTGATAAACTTTAGCTTTCTTTACTACTTTACTTACCTTACTTACCTACGTTGAGTGAGTTTACCTCTCAAAATACTTTGGTGTGTGATGCACATTGGTGGTTTTTTGTTTATTAAATATATTTTTTTAAATCAATTTATTATTCTTGTTCATAGTTTTCCTTAGACCAATATGGGTGAGTGGTGTAAACAAGATGATTAGTTTAAGTTAATTATATTGAATTATTAGTTAAACAAAATATGTTTGGGTGTCCAGCTTTTCCAGAATCGGCCGCTGGAGTTGAAGATCGAGAATATTTGAATGATTTCTTAGAAGAAGCAGAACTTCAGCAGTATTATGAATTGTTTAGGTAAATAAAAACAACATGGTGCCTAATTTTGTTTTAAAACTTATGATATAACGCGGTGGTATTTACGAGGTTTGCTGCCTTTCACCGTATCTGTATTTTAAGTTTGCGGAACATAAAAGCTCTTGCGAACTTTTAGTACTATGTTAAAATATATTATTTTGGTTTAGGTAATCATTAACAACAATAATGATATGTTCTTAAGTTTTGTTGCAGTAGGTACTAGCCTTTGCAAAAAAACGTATCCAAGCTAAAGCGAATTTTATAACTGTTGGAGAATAGCCATGGACTCACATAATTTCTTCAAACTTAAGCCTAACTGAAATATGAGTTTTTATGCAACATATACTACAGTTATGACTACAATTGTTTTTTTTTTTCAGGGATATATTAAAAGTTACAAAAGTATCACAACTAAAGTTTGTTCTTACTGAAGACTTAGTACAAATTGGCATGTCAAGACCAGAACAGAGGCGCTACAAAAAGATTTACTCAAAGTATTTTCCTAATCCCTATATATCAAAAATACGAAAAATGCTCAAGTCTCATAAAAAAAGAGACCAAGTAAGTAAAAGTTTAATTAATTACTAATCGCCAATAAAAATCTATTACATTATTCCTGAGTGTCATAGCCTTTATTTAGTCTATCTTCCTCAGTTGTTTATCTTTATTTCAAAACCCTTCTCGTTTTTCCACATCTTTGTGCACAAAAAACTCTAACTAAAGTCAAACTAATTTTAACTGACTGACACGAATATTAGATTCAACAGCACACCTCCAGGATAATAAGACTTGTAAACATTGTTTCAGAATTTACAAGGGCCTTCTTCCCTACCGTTAGAATCTCAACCATTTTTCGACAACAATGTGAAAGTACCTACAAAACACATAATATCTATTGAAGATATAACTATTAATAAAGAACTTGGTATGGGACAATTTGGTGTAGTACAACAGGGCACTTGGACTACGGGGAATCAAAGAGTAAGATATCATTAATGATTCATATGTTTTATCCATGATGTGCAGTAAGGTTGTATAAACAGTTTGTACTGTAAGTGCGAAATATTGTTTTTTGCAATGTAGACGTAGATAGTAAAATAAGTTTTCCTTGTTAAAAAGCATGTTCAGAGTAACTTTTCTTGTAAAATGTATTGTAATAGAATAAATAGACACAAATTCTACTAGTGAAATCATAATGGCTAGTGGTCCATTAGTCGTGATGTTGTTTATCCTTGATAGCTAAAACTAAAGCTGTGCACTATATATCTTTTGCTTTAAGAGCTAAAATTTCAACTTTATAAAGAGATGAACAACTAAACCTATTGAGTAGATTATCAATCTAAAGGGGTTTATAAATAGTTTACAAATGTACATGCAACCAGTATGTTTAAACATAGTTTTGAATAAAAATGCTAAGACAAGCATGGCTGGTCTTCATGTTTCTTAGAGGGGCAATCAATTATTTTATACCTTGACCAATGCAAGTTGTTGTCTACATTACATTTTGTTTCTTTTACAAACTATTCATCATAACCTAACTTTACAGCTGCAAGTAGCAATAAAATGCCTCGGTCATGAGCGAATGACATCAAACTCTACGGAGTTCCTGAAGGAGGCAGCAGTGATGCACAGTATTGAACACCCCAATATTGTGCGGTTATATGGCGTTGTACTACATTTAGACTCTTTGATGTTGGTAAGAAATCCTATTTATTCAATTAAAATTTTAACACAACACAATATATAGCAGTCATTTAGTGCTTTTTATCAGGACAATTAGTGGCAGGTATCTTGCAGTCTAATATATAAGTTATTGTAAATAAAACTTGTAGCAAGGCTAGCTAGATTGTTATATAAAACATAACATAACATACCATCACGCCTGTATCCCCGAAGGGTTAGGCAGAGGTGTACCAATGTACACCCACAGTTCGCCGGTGTGTTTAGGTCCCATGTAATAGGGGGCGAGCCTATTGCATATATAAGGTGCTATAAAAACATCTGCCACGACTTTAATGGGAGGTAGTATTGTGTTTATAGATTACAATAGTATAGGTAGATAAATTATTGATTATTTATCATATTTTTTTTCATACAAAAAAAATAACGTATAAATTTGAATTGATTTATTAGTATAAAACCATCCCGTGTCCTAAGCTGTTGCCGCTCCGCACCGAAATCACGTAATTTGTGGACCACGTTACGCAGAATAGAGTCAATGTTAATTTAACAATTTTATTTTCTAAAATTTAATTAACTGTTCCGGGTTACGAAAGTTCTTCACTATTGTAATCTATAAACACAATACTACCTCCCATTAAAGCCGTGGCAGATATTTTTATAGCACCTTATATAAGGTGATAATATATAATAGTGAAGAACTTTCGTACCCCGGAACAGTAAATTAAATTTGAGAGACTAAAATAGTTAAATTAACATTGACTCTATTCTGCGTAACGTGGTTCACAAATTACACGCAATGTGACGCTTCGTCAATGAAAACAACTGCTATCTCTTTCCATCTTTTCTGTGAATGAAAACTGTAATCAGCTGACTAGTTCGTCACTACATAATCTACTAGGTACGCAATAATACGCAGGCAAACAAGTGTTTTAAAAGTGCAACTACACTGGGGATGGTTTTATATTAATAAATCAATTCAAATTTATACGTAATTTTTTTTGTATGAAAAAAAAAATGATAAATAATCAATAATTTATCTTTACTATTGTAATCTATAAACACAATACTACCTCCCATTAAAGCCGTGGCAGATGTTTTTATAGCACCTTATATATTGTTATATAGCCTAAATAAAAATATCATATTTTTTTTCAATTTTCTTAAATGGTTAAAAGAGTTTTACCTTGTTCTTTTTTCGATACCTTAAAACGTTACACAAAAATGAACTGGACCCAGAACATTGTTTTTTTATAGTCTTTCCATGTAGTAAATAAATATGTTAATTACTAAGTTTATAGACTACGTAAACAAACCAGGACTGAATGAATATTTCATTCAAACATATTCACGGCGAAAGTGTATCAGAAAACACCACGCGAAATGCCACGCCGCGACGCGACAAGCTGCAGTTTTGATTCCCGCTAAGTACAAAAAAACTATGCGACCCACAAATAGATATTTTGACTGTTTTTTTTTATGTTTTTGAGAAATTATAGAAGGATAATTCTTAGGAGTGAAAATCCTTAAAGACGAGTGAAACTTATTGTACGATAAATATATACCCACCATGAATGCGAATCAGCATATGTAGTGTAAATAGGACACCCTCTAGCCTAATGGAGCGACAACCTGAAAAAGGTAGTTGGGTCAGATTGCTAACATATTCAACATAACATACCATCACGCCAGTATCCCCGAAGGGTTAGACAGAGGTGTACCAATGTACACCCACAGTTCGCCGGTATGTTTAGGTCCCATGTAATAGGGGGAGAGCCTATTGCCACTAACCGGGCACAAATCCAAACTCCGACCTGCTACTGAGAATTTCATAGAAAAACCCAATAACACCTTGGTCGACTTGGGAATCGAACCCATGACCTCTAGCGTAGCAGTCGCGCTTAGCACCACTAGGCCAACGAGGCAGTTTCAAAACATAATTATTCAAGATCAAATTTTACCTTTGTACTTAAACGGAATGGCATGAACATATAAATTCCTTTATGAACCAACTTGGGGCAGGCTTGTGTTCAGCAGTTGACTGACACTAAGTTGATTATGTTAAATGTAACATAATTGTATTGTATAAACCAAAAAGTTTTATTTCAAGTGATTATGTTATTTATATTTCCATACAAAATTACCACTTTATAAACAATATTTTTTATACTTAACATGTCATAATCACCATTTTTCAGGTGACGGAGCTGGCTCCACTTCGCTCGCTCTTAGAGTGCCTTCGCGAAGTGTCACTGCGACTTAATTTCCCAGTCCCAAATCTCTGCGAGTTTGCGGAACAGATCTGTGATGGCATGACTTATCTAGAAAGTAAAAGACTGATACATAGGTTTGTATAACTCAATTAATCAAAATTTTCTTTTTTTTTTCTACATTTTAGTGACAATTTGATTATTCTTTATCCAGTCATTATAGGTTACTATAAGCTTAACTAGCTGTATAAGGATGATGACAATTACGCGATGATGATACCTTTTAGATGTAAGCATTTGTAACAATGTTTACAACGTTGCATAGGATACAGTGCTATAAAGATACTTATTTTTTATTGCATTCAAAATTATTTAGTTTTTTTTAGTTTGTTGCGTTTTTTTTTGTGGCCAATGTATAGCGTTTTCTGTACATCATATTTGGACACACGTAAAAATTGTGTTGAATGTAAAAAAGTCCCTTCTTTCCCATCACATACTTATTAAAAAAGTTATTTTAACCTAAGTTTAGTAGTTAATGGAAATAACTTTTATTTGCCACATAATTAGAACTATCAAAATAAATTAACATCTTATGTAATGGGAGTTAGAACCATTATCCAAATCAGTCTATTTTTATAATCGATTCACAATAAATTGTTTGCAACGTTTAATACGCAGTTTTGTGTGCAATAATGGCGTTATTTAATTCATAAGCCATTCATGATATTCTGAAGTTATAGCTTAAGTTCTCAAAATAAACGAAGCTGCTCCAAACACAATGCAGAAGATAAACACACTTACAATAACTTTATCTACTTACAAACAGTAAATAACGTGCAAATTGTGTTGCAACTTGCAACAGATATTTCAATATTAAAATTTGAATTTTCGGATTTGTATCCGTTTGAAGAGATCACTATAAGTTTATGTTACATTCTAATTACAAGAATGTAGGTTTTTGCCATAGAGTTTGAAAAAGTAAAACGTTAGAGTGCGAATATCGCTAAAACCCCATTGTGCCGAGCGTAAATACATTTTTGGCTGTTCTTAGCGTATGGATCAATGGCTATTGGCATCGTGACTAGATTTTTGTGTATCAGTACTCAGCCACGCCGACAGCATTATCAGTAGCGCTGTACAGAACCTCGCGTGTGCAGGTGGTGGGACACGCTGGGCAACTCAACAAATGAGACATGGTCCGGTTGACGACCTCCGTGGTCGAGTGGCGTACACACCGGTTTCAAGGTGTCGCTAGCTCTGAGGTCCCGGGTTCGATCCCCGGACGGGTCAATGTAGAAACAAATTTTGGGTCTGGGTGTTTGTGGTATCTTCTTTGATTCTGAATTCCTCACAAGTGCTTTAGCTACTTACTTTGGGTTCAGAGCAATGTATGTGATGTTGTCCGCATTTATTTATTATTTATGGTCATATTTTTAGCTGTATATAGTACATTTGTTTACTGATTAAAATAATTTCAGTGCAACAACAGACGTTTATGCGAAAATATCGATGGTTCCGATATTATTAGAGTAATACTAGGTTTTGATATAGTTTTGTTAAAACGGCGCGCTCTGTTTTGATACAATTTTTACAACGAAACTAGTTCATAGTTCACATCCTGATATGGCGCTTTCTGTAGTTTCTGATGTATCCTCTAAGGTTTTTGCAAAGTCTTCGATATATATTGCTGTGACTGTCATTTGTTGTACATATTCAATATTGACATATACCTAGCCTATTAAGTAGGTATATCTCCATATACAATATAGGCGGCACATATTTTAATTGAATAAAATCTTGACTAATTAATATAATTTTGTTTTCCAGGGACCTGGCGGCAAGAAATATTTTAGTATTTAGCAAAGATAGAGTGAAAATCTCCGATTTCGGACTCTCCCGAGCCTTAGGCGTCGGGAAAGATTACTATCAAACAAATTATAATGTAAACCTTAAACTGCCTGTGGCATGGTAAGTCAAAAATTAAACAACCTATGTGTAAGACTCAAACGTTGTTGTGTAACACATTGATAATATTATTAACTACAAAGGTATTTAATGTAGTTCGAATATGATGATTCGAGTTCAAAACAGACATTAAACACTCTTTGGTTGTATTGTGATTCAAAATAGGACAGGAATCTATTGGAATAGCTATAATGCGAATTACTATGTCTGCAATCCGTCAAAAGCGACTGTTAAAGTGCACTATTCCGGTTTAAGTGTATAGTTAGCGGTAATTTAAGTATGATGCGCAAAATCAGTACCGTAACCAATAAGGAATATAAGTGCTACTTTATAACTTAATATTTGCGTTGATTTATTACTCCTTATTAGTACTGCTTGCGAACGTGTACTTACTGTTTATGACAGTAAGCACTGATTGTGTTAATAGATATACTTAGCGTTTTTGCTTGTCATACAGATAATATGATTCCTATGTACTCACAAAGGAATTTATGTCCAACCTTGGGATGTAAAGTAATTTTTTCCTCGTTTATTTAGGTTCCATATCTCTATAACAAACGAAACAAATAAAATTCATATATTAGACAATATTATATAGCTGTGCTCTCGACTTCGCTCATGTTGTTGTAACCAAAATTTATAATTAATAAACTTCTTATAATTAATAAACAACAGAACAACAATAAAATTATTACAATGAAATAAAAATTAGGCTCTAGTATTAGATTATAGATTTCCCTGCGAAGTGCATGCTTATTTTTCTGTTTTATTTTGCAACCCAGCCTTTGCATTTATTTTTTTACATTGCCATACCAAAAATGTTCTTTTGCGCTACCCGCTTTATTTTGTATTGTTTTCTTTTTTTTAATCAAATATTTTATATTTTGCTTGGCAAGTCTTTTTGTTTCTAATTATATTTTTTGCGTAACTTTATTTTGTTAAAATGTTTACAATCTTTTGCCTTGGCTGATTCGTTATGTTAAAAAGTTATACTCCCCACGCGCCGCTTGAACAAACATCCAAATATTTTTTTTGAGCATGTATTATAATATGAGTTCCCGCCTAACATAACATTGAATTGTATCAATAATAACATGTGCGTCCGCGATTGTTATATTATTTCTGTTATTGTAAACGCTATAACAACCTTTAGTTGGTATGATATTTTGTAAAGTTATGATAATTTTTCAGGTGTGCCCCAGAATGCATTTTGTTCCTTCGTTTTACGTCGGCGAGTGACGTATGGGCGTTTGGAGTGTGCTTATGGGAAATGTTCACGTATGGCTTTCAACCATGGGCGGCTTTCTCTGGGCAACAGATATTGGAAGCTATAGATGCGCCTAATTTCCAGGTTAGCTTTCCACGTAAATAGGTCGTTTATTTACACAATACTAAATTGAGCTGGATGCGAGAAGCCGAGGATAGAAAAAAGTAGCAATTGGAGATGATGATGATGAAATTGAGGGTCAAACGATTGCAGAAAAAAATCCTTAGTTTAATACTTAATCCTTTCCATGACCCAGAAGTTAGGTAAACTTGTTGGATCTGAGTTGGATCCCTTCCGTCACTTTGGCTTGCCATCCTATAGGAATTTCGAAAGCTTGGGCTTATATCAGTATAGTTTGAATAATGCTGTCAGAATGTACGATTCGGTGGAATATGCATACCGTCGAGCGTGCAAAACTGCAAATGGAGACGTTTTACGTCCCGCGACGCGTGTTCTCCGATATAGTATTACGTAATAACACTACTTTAACACGCTGTTCTTAATAGTCCTGTATGAGACCTCCTATTTGGATTGCACTCCTGTTAACCTCGTGTTCAATAAGAAGATAACAAGGTGATGGTATCCTTGACAAGAGCGTCAAGGACTATTAGTCTGTACCGTTGTCGAGACGGCAACTGGTCGAGTTCATCCAGATTTGCGTACAGTACTCATCATATCTTTGTTGTCTGGTCAATGTTTACACCAATACACATGTATTTTAATCGCAAAACGTATAAGAATTTATTAAACCATTTATTTCTTATAATATATGAATTGAACTAATTCAACAAAACTAATTTCAGAGGTTGGAGCGACCGGAGTGTTGCCCCGAAGCGTATTACACGACGATGTTAGAATGTTGGGCTCATGACTTCAATGATAGGCCGAAGTTTCAAGACTTGGGACCAAAACTGCGAAGTATTCGGCCAGAGCAGGTAGAGTGCATTATGATTATTATTTACTAGGGCATTAAGTAAATAATACCCAGCAAAGATCTTTTCTCGAAAAGCTGCAATACATGCCTATAAAAACTCAATGTAAAACTTATCTGACCTTTGAACTTTGATCTTTTATAATTTATTCCAAACGAATGTCCCATTGTTAATGTCTACACTATTTTTAGGCTCAGGCGACAGTAAACTTCCAGAAGCCAGAAGAGGGCAGGCGTAATAGTTTTCTAGAGTACAAAGCGGGACAAATTATTACAGTATTAGGAAAAGAGTAAGTACAAAATAACAAAAGTTAACAATTTATTATATAGAATAGAATAGAATAGAATATTCTTTATTGTACACCATTAAAGTAGCATTTGCATTTATATACTAGCATTTGTCCACGACTTTGCCCGTATGTTTCGGTTATTGCGGCAACAAGTAGGAAGTATCATTTCTTCGTAGCAAAACTTACCTCATACCAAGTTACACCAAAACCAGCTCAGCGTTTTAGCCGAAAAATCGTAACACATGCAGACAGAGGAAGCTACTCTCACAATTATAATCTTAGTAAGAAGCATGATTGGTATGATGGATTTATTTTCCTTGCTTCTAAGCTCATTTTTGCTGTAGTGCAAGAACTATAGTATAATATGAAATTCTGTTCTTCTGTTACACATGTTGACAGAAGTTCGCGCAGGATGTAAATATAGATAGAAATAGGAAATGCTAGATATATTAATTTCGCACCGTACATTACAGGAATATGACAAAATCAGCGCTATGGTACGGGGTGCTCCCCGGAGGCGCCTGTGGTATGTTCGACCCGACTCAAACCAAACCATACATCGCACCAGAAGTAAGTACGGTACTTAACATCACTGTGTTTTTACTTACTGTATTAACCTGTTATTTGTTCGTGTGTGTTTTTTCTACTAATGTACCGTATCCTTTCATTTACTGTTTGGGTTTACGCTACCAGGTTTCACTGCTAGAAAATAATTTAATTACTTTTTGTGCAATGGATTTTTTGATGTTAAATGCATCGGTATCTTTCTAGCACTGAAAACTTATTTTTTTGCGTGTTACATTACTTTTTCACTACACATCACGGGTGCAGTCATAAGAACAAGCTAAATGTTGTTTACTTAAAAAAATAGCTATAGAAATGTTACAACAACATTACGCTTCCATCATCTCATATGTTCCATTCAGAAAAATGTATGTCACGTAACGGGTTTATCACCACACCCGAGCCGTCAGTCTGCGCGTTCGATCCATACGTCACTGCTGCGGTCTGACGTCAAACGTCACACGTACACGGGCAAGCGGACGATACAGCGCAGCATGATCTCGAGCCCGCAGGGAGACGTCAAGCATACGGGACACGTCGGCCTCGATGGGGCTTACTTCGGAGATATATCTTTCTTGGATCCCGCTGGATGCGTAAGTAGATAAAAACGGCCTTTGTAAACGAAAAGACCTTGGAGTATGTGAGTGAACTATAGAGTGCGCTTAATAGAGTATGAACTAGTGTTGTCGTCAAAATTGTGTCATAATAGAGTGCTGTTTTAATAAAACTATCTCGAAACCTAATATTACCGTGACCATAAATATTTCGCATAAACTTCTGTTGTAGCACGGAAAATAACTTAAAACAGTAAACTAGTGTTACTAACTAAAAACATTATACAGTCAAAAATTGCTTACAGCTCGGCACAATTTACTATTAGCGATACGCGTGCTCTACAGTTTTTACTATAAGAAAAATGGTCAATTATTTTGGTTCACTTTCAAACAAGTTTCGTTCTACAAAGGCTGTTCAGACGTTCGTTTGTCACTTGATCATAATTATGCTTTTCACCGGGACATAGGGACACATATTCGTTTTGTTTTCTCGCTTCTGTGTGAATTGGTGGATGGAAACTAATTAAGTAAATTGATTTAGATATTTTAAGTAATACATTTTACCTTATATATATATCTTAAAAATCTGACCATCATAGAAACATGCTCTTTGAAATTCATCAGTATGTAGTTATAAAAATAGATATTTCCACAACCTATTCTTGTCACAAACTAGACGTCAACATTATCCGTGTAAAAAAAAAAGATACTTTAAATAACCAGTATCCAGCGTTGAGATGCGATCAGAGATCTACGCATATTTCCTTAATCCTCTCGATAATAAAACGCAAGCGGATAACAATTCAATGACAACAAACAATATCAATAGGTAAAACTTCAATTATTTTTAAACTCTGACCGACTGTAACGTGTAAATTAGTGTAATTTTTTAGTGCTTAGTACCATTTAAATCACTAGACTCTTTTTAGTTGTCTTTTAACAAATAATAATTCTATTTACAAATACTTCGTCTCCAGCCTCCGCGCCAAGTGGTGACACCTTACAAACCTTCTGAGGATCTGGAGCAGGTTCCTCTCATCAACCCGAACTCGCCGTCGCATCTGACTGGCGCTTCGGGCACGACTCCATACCCTATGTTAACTTCACACAAGCCGGATAGTAGGCCAGACTGCGATGACATTGATCTGTCTTGTGAGTATTTAATAGTAATTATCATATTATTTTTATCATATAAATGTGGAAGTTTGTTAAGATAAATGAATGAATGGATATTATATTATTATTGCCATGTAAAATGAGTTGTGGAGGTCAGATAGGCCTCTGATCGCTTCATGTAATACAGTATTCAGCTGAATCCTGTAAGGCTGAGTCGACCGCAACATTGAAAAACGGCAAGGCCAAAGAAGATTATCAGTTAAACGCGAAAGTTCTTGAGGTTTTGATAGATCGATGTTTGTTACTTTAACAGTAATTTTTACTCACACGAAAAAGTTGTAATTTCAATGAAGACATAAAGAATATAAAACATAATAATGTCGGTCACCATCATCCAGAAAATCGTCTTTAAAACTGCAATAAAGTAAAATATTCAAAAAGCAATAACAAAAACAAAATTAAATCAATAATATTTGGTATTTTCAGATAAATCATATTCTTTCGAATTTATTTACATGACAATGGTATAGTAACCTTGATCTACCTAAATAAGCATAATAAAACAGCAAAACATCTTTCGACCTACATTTTTATGTGGAAAATTCCTTTATATCGTCTTTCTATTGATATATTATGAAGAGTGTAAATATTTTATTGTGAATTTTGAATTGAAGCAAGGTCGCACCATAACAAGTGCAATCAAAACAATTATTATTGTTACAGAATTTCCTGTTGATTTCAATTGTTTATTTATTTAATTATAGTTACTAACTCCTTGCAGTCGATTAGATATTTAATGTGATTGCAAGGGAGACCTTGGTTGAGTAAGAGACTTTGTTGAGTAATTTTTAGTTGACTAATATCTGAATACCAGAAATAATAAAACATATGTCGCATTTCAATATAATTTACTAATGTTTGTTATAATAGGAATAAGGTTATTTTTGTTTGTTTATGTTTTATATTAATTGAGGTTAAATAATAATATAATAATAATCCAGCCTATAAGCGTCCCACTGCTGGGCACAGGCCTCTTCCCATGTAGAGAAGGCACGAGCATTGATCACCGCGCTTGCTCTCTGCGGATTGGCGATTTCAGATCCCAATTTTGGAATCCAGGTTTCCTCACGATGTTTTCCTTCACCGTTTGTCAGGTTGTAATTGAGGTTACAAACAAAAAAAAATAGTCGAATTGAGTACTTCCTCCTGTTTCGAAGTCGGTTAAAACAGGGTGTTTTTGTTAACATATTCATAAGCTAAGGCACAGAAAGTGTTTCAACAAAGACTAAATTATCATCTCGATGATGGATAAATCAATTAGATTTCTTATAATGCTAATTAATTATATCTTCATTTAACATTTTGTCTGTTTATGTTACAAGGTGACAGCAAAACGAGAAGTTTGAGGAGATCAAACCAAAGAACATTATCGGAGCCGACGACAAGCAAAAGTATTCTTAATAAGGTATATAAAAACAGACATCGAATTATTTCTAATAACCAATATACTGTACTAACAAATACAGGGTGAGTGGTTAATAACACAATGGTAACGTTTATAAACGTGTGCTTTCTTTAATATAGGTACTAACCTTAAAGGATTGGTATGTGTAACATAGTTGACGCAACATCTTTTTTTTTGATGAATAATAACTACTTATTTAACTGGATAAAATATTGAATACTGTCTAGATACATTATATTGTTATCATATTTAGCAATAAAACTCTCTGTTATATAAACAAATCGGTAGAATAATAGTTATGTCTATCCACTGCACTGGCTAGAGAAAATAGTGTTGTAGCAGTCTACAACACTGTTTTGACTAGCCAGCTCATTGTCTTACTTCAGTTTTGTTTAGACAAATAGCAGGACTCATTATTTTCCTTTTTGTGATCTTTTAACTTTTAAATTATCGCGCTGCATGTTTATAGTAATATAATTCACGGGAATAAGCGCGTACATGCATAAATACGTCGAAACATCAAGCCAAAAAAAAAAAAGTTATTTATGCATGTCATGTAGGTACGCGCTTATTCCCGTGAATTATATTACTTACCTTTTATATGTCTCTATATGTAGATTATAGTAATGTTTGGAATGTCATGTCATCTTTATTTGCGAAACTCCTATTTATAAAATAAAATTAAAGTTAACCGAAATAACTCAAGTGTTTCAGAAACCTTTTATTATTGCTTTAAAGATGAGAGATATATTTATTTGTAAGAATATGGTACAATAAAGATATTACAAACATTTTGATCCATAATATTTTACTTTTAAGTTTACTTTACTATAGTTATTAGTTGTACCTACAATATGACAACCATCTCTTGCTTCTACCATTAACGAAATATGTCAATCTTTATGTTGTTTTAAACCTGTTTTGACCTATCTGTAATGTTCAATAATCTTATACAAAAGCAATACTTCCAGGTGAGATGCGCTACGCTCGGTAGGTCAAACAAAGCGGATAACGGCGCAGTTCCTAAAACAGAAGAAATACACGAATACCACGAAATCTCTGACACCGATACGGTAAGATGGCATTGTATACGTTTCCTTATAACCCACTAACCGTATCTCATAACACAGAGAACTGTGCTTTAAGGTATTTAGGACATAAGTGTCATTTTCCTGTGGATTTTTACGGTTGATTCAGTGCTGCTAGACGCGGCGACACTAAGGTCTACGTTATCTTGTCTAGCGTAAAGTTTTCATAATTAACTAGGCTCAATATTAAAAACTTGTGCATAAATAATTAGGTACCTATAAGAACAAATTCAAATATCTTTAATTGTGCTTAGTTAATTAATTAAATCAAATTGTTATGGGCTTTTAACACAAAAACCGAAACGGCGAAACAATTGTAATTTTTCATGGCAAAAAGACCTGTATGTGCAAGATATCTTAAGCAAAATGCGTATCTGCTTCCTAACCAACTAACTGTTACTCATCCTTTTCCCTAACCCTTAAATACTAATGAAACACTGTGTATATGTAAGTATAATAAATAAAGAAAAACAGTTTTTATATTTATTTCTAACCCGCTATTGATGCCATCAGAACACAATGTGATATTGATATTTACAGAACCAGCTTTTACAAATGCTTGTACGTATCTTTAAAAACTTTTGCTATTACAAATCATCAATATGAACCATAAGTAGGTATTATGCAACATCACACGTTGCGTTGATGAAAGTATCTTCATAATTAAGTAGGTACAAAAATTACTAACACTATTTAAAAAAAAAATACTTTACCTTTAAAGTTTTTAATCTTAGTTCACTTGTAACATATTATTATGCTTATAAAAATCTCATGACTCTTACAATAATTAAAATATACAAGATAAAATATGTAATAGACCGCGAAAGTAGGCTTCCAATCTACGTGGAGTGTCTTCGGAGGATCGATGCAGGATTGAGGTAGGTAACAAAAGAAAAATTTTCCTTAGTTTTAGATTGCCGTCGTAGTAACGCAGTCAAAACTTAGCATGGTAATAGCCGCTCTTGAAAAAGATGGTCAACAGGTTGTACTCAAATAATGTGCTCGAGTAGGACTATTTAGATGTTCCTATACTTACAAAGATTACGTTTTGGAAACGGCGTCAAAATTTCTTTCAAAAATCCTTAAAGATAGCGTAAATTTTGCTGGAACAGATTTAATATTAATGTTTGATTTCCATGAATAGAAAAGACTAAACCATATTTACTAGCCGATAACTAGCCAAGTTAAAACCCAATCAAAGTTTTCCGCGAAAGCGATATCAATTTCCAACGAGAAGTTTCAAGTAGGTAATACGAATAACTTGAACGCTTTCATTTTATTCCCCGAGGTATTCAAACCATCAAAGGCTTTTTAAAACACTCTTGTTTGAAAATCTAAACTACACTCTTAGAATAACACATTTTACCAATACCAGAAAATCTAACTTCAATTTCTGTTAAAAAGTTTCCATTCCTCTCTCGAGTTCTCTAACATTTGTCGGTAATTACTTAAACCTACACTATGAACTATATCTAATATTTTCCCTATGAAGTAGGAATTTATTACTTTCTTATATATACTGAATTTTCAAACTAAAATAGCTCTTTTAGGTCCGACAATTTATCTCATCGTAATAAAAACTCAAACTTCTCATTTGGGCCAAAGTACATACAACATTTTAAGTAGGTAGATAACAATACAATAATAAATAATTTGTTAGTTTTGATAAACTATTACTATATTTGTAAACATTAACAACACATATTTAACTTAAAAGGAACTGAATTAGCCAAAGTCCTTCGAAAAGACGTGCGTTTTGAAGTTTTAGGAATTGCCAGTGTGAAAAATTCTTGCAACCCTTCCTTTTAGATACTTATTAAAAAACTGTATAATTATGCAAAATACACAATTTAAACTATTCAAAAATATCTATGTTAATTTCAAATTTACTTATTATAGAAAAAAAAAACTTTTATTACGTCAGTAACGTTCGGAACAACCCCCAAATTTACAGATTTGAAACCTTCAAATCTGCAACGTGTAAAAGTGCAAATAATATAAACTAAGTATATAAAGTAAAAATTTTTTACATCAACATAAAATACAATGAGATTTTTGTTTACTTTAATTTATAAATGTTTATGAGGAATTTAATTTGTCATAAAGTTTGACACATCCGATTTTTGTATTCGTGTTCGTAACGACCCTAATCAATACGTTAGGCGTGCGCTGTGAATCGTATGTCGCGTCGTACGTAATTTATTAGCGTCCCGTCGCTGACCCCCGAAGGACGAGTCGTAGTACGAGGCCAAAAGTTGACTGTTTTCTAGGTAAGTTTATATCATTTTCATTGTTTTCATACAGAAGTTCCTTTGTTTGTTTTGATTATTTGTGTAAATTATTTTGAATTATCTTGTTTGGAATAAGTTGGCCAATAGCAAATTATGTTGATGTCTATATATGCGAAAAGCGTTTATATGCAAATGCTACGTACAAATGCGATGTGGATCCTTTTTTTGTGTTTATTATGCTAATTAATTGCGTTTGTCGTATTAATAAGTTTGAAAATACAAGCACCGTGATACGTTAGATTGTGGTTACGTGTTTTTGTTACCGACTGAACTTACTAAAAAGCTTAATTTTACACCAAATAATAAAAAACGCTCTTAAAAACCGCACCAAAATAAAAATATTAAGTTTTTAGGCCAATTTCAAATACTCCACCTAATTTGTGAGCTAGCATCATCATTCATCTGGGCTTAATAGGGTCGCCGAAAGCCATTACAGTTTAGCCGATCGATAAATCCGGGATTGCTAAAAATAGCGTCAGGTCGCGGCGCAGTGCGCGAACAACATTTAACAGATTGGGAAAGAGGGTGAAGCCGGGGATCGTTACATTTTATTTCCGATAGTTAAACAGAACAGAGTTTTGGTTACCGTTGGCCAATTTGATGAAATAATACTAAATTAATTAAAAGTTACTAGGTACATGTGACCGGCGATACAGTTTCCTACCTAGTTGAAATTATCCTTGGGACAACTCAAGCGTAATTTGAATTTGGGACGAAACTAGTCTCACGGATAGATTATATATTATATCTACCTACTTTCTATTGCTTGAACCAATAGCCAAATGCTATCGTATGAAATCCTTCCTGTAACTAGAATTTAAGAGTGCTGCACTTATTTAAATAATACGCAGTTTTATAAATTACCAGTTAGTAATCAAAATGGAGGGTCCGAGTCCGAGCAGATGGCGCGTAATTTCGACGTGGGGTGACGTTTCGAGGGGTCCGATGTACTTGCACAAAACCGAGGGGTCCGATGTACTTTCACAAAACCGAGGGGTCCGATGTACTTACACAAAACAACCCTTACTGATGCTATCGAGGCAGGTTGCCGCCATTTTGTGACCAAGGCGTAGGCCTTGGTCACAAAATGGCGGCAAAGAGTTTTCGGAGTGTTTTCGGATTCATCGCACCACAACTTCCAGAAAGTTACTTCCTACAGTCATAGTTTTGGTTCTTAAACATTTTTTTATTAAATTATGTTAAGTATTCACAACAAGAATTCTTCGTGACTGCGACTTTAAATTGAATTTGCTGTCGCTGACCGTAGGTACCTACCTTTTCGCACTGTTTGATGTTGGTGATAGAATTTTGATTGACTTTACTGAACTTGAAATTATAATCTCGGCATATGTTATTAATGTACTGAACCGATGCAGTGGACTAGAAATGTGGCGCTGAAGACGATGTTTTAAAAGTGCTGACATAATATGAAGCCTTTATAATATAATAAATATAACTTTCTATCTCAAAAACGTATTTTTATGTTACTGGATTGTTTCCTTTACTTTTGATGACCTAGTATTATGCCTTTAGTGATTCTGGGTCTAAGATAAGTAGGTACCTTTTTAATTAACACGCTTTTATTAGCTTCACTTGTATGTATGTATGTATGTATATATGTATATACATATGTATGTATGTATGTATGTAACCGACTCCTTTGGACTCGATTTTACCCACTTTAAACGGACAGATTTAATTCAAACTTTGTACACTTATCAAGAATCAGCGACATTATAATAATTTCATAGGTTTATCTCATTATCCTAATTAGGATCACCAGGATTAAATAAATAAAAAAAAACATAAAAAAAAAATTAAGTCCACAAAGCAATTTACGTTTGAATTCAGACAACACGTATTGCTGCTAGGACTAAAAAGTGAAAAATAAATATAGTAAAAAAAAACTAAAAAACACGCTTTTAAAGTATTTCTAACTAAAAAAGTGAAAAATAATTCCTAATGTAAGCTGAAATTGGTAATAAACAAAAAACACTAGTATTATTGTGAAGAAAAGCGTGGGGCTCGATAGACGAAAAATATAATTACTTTAAAATTTAAATTAGAAGTACTTTAAAAGCGTGTTTTTTAGTTTTTTTTTTAACTATATGTTTTTGTTTTCTATTGCGTTGCGTATCTTAGCTAGAAGCTTGAATTTCTTAATACTTCTACTTTACTTTGTATTCATTTCAACAAGATAATGCAACTAATAGGAAGATGGACAACCAAGTAATCCTAGTACCTTTTTCCCTTTAAGGTACCCATAAAAGAACTTTCATAAAATTTAGATTTTTTAATACATTGAATGCGAAACTTTTAATGGACACTTTTTTTAAGCAGTGGTTGATCCTTCATTTGTGTATGGCGACTAAATTGTTGTTGTTTATTACAGGAGCCAGTGAACAACGGTTACCGTTCTAAGACAAATCATAACCAAGAGGTTCGAGTAAGTACAACCGTTTTTTTTAAAGATTAAGATTTATACAAAATAAATTATCAGTATTTTTTCGTTGTTTTAAATAAGACTTTATTACCAGGTTTAAAAGACTTACTTTTATTTGTATTTCAGAAGAGCAGTACCGATTTTAGTGCAAGCTTGTTGGACGAGATTGAAAACATGTTTCAAAATCTAGCTGTAAGTACTATATTAATAAGTTTATTTATTCTCAACTTTTCTATTTATATTCTATACTAGCTTTTGCCCGCGACTTCGTTCGCGTGGAATAGTGACTTCCGGCAGATTTTTGGTTTTACCCACATAGTTCCCGATCTCGCGGGATCTCTTCAAAAATGAAATGTGGAAGATGCGCGATCTATTTCGATCCCAACGCCATCTATCGAGCATAGTAACAACTCGGATTATTTATCTATACTCCGTTCGGGCATTTTCTTCGTACTAAAAGTTTTATTATATTGATATTATTTTTTTCATACCTTTTTACTATTTATTTACTTTTTTCCGATGAATTAAAACAATAACATGAACCGAACTCGTGTAACGATCGACACCATTGCGCGATCACCAACTCGACATATAGTACTAATAGAATTATCTATACTCCGTTAGAGCATTTTCTTTGTACTAAAAGTTGTATTATATTATATTTTCATACCTTTTTACTATTTATTTACATTTTTCCGATGAATTTTCAGTACTGAATTGATGCCGACGCTTGACCAATAGATGGCGCTGTATGTCCGGAATAAATTTTATTTTTATTTTATTTTTTGTAATAAAAACTATCCTATGTCCTTTCTCAAGTTCCAAACTATGTCTGTACCAAATTTCACACAAATCGGTTCAGTAGTTTAGGCGTGAAGCAAAGACAGACAGACAGACAGACAGACAGAAAGACAGACAGACAGACAGACAGAGTTACTTTCGCATTTATAATATTAGTTTGGATTAAGTCTTAACTATTTCCTCTTATACTTAACCTGTCATAATATCTAGGTCGCCATCCAATGCGTGAAAATCACTTGAAGGTAAACAGTGATGGTAGAAAATTGGTTTATATTCAATATTTTTTGCATTTTGAGTCAATTTTTCTCCTTTTTTATGCGTAATACTGCTAAACATAAAGGAGTATGAGTAATGATGGCCCTCCTCTCAATGAGAATAAGACACTCATTTATAAATAGGTATGTTTATGCTGAATAAAACTTATTATTACGAGCAAGGTCAAAGGTCTGTAGTTTCGGAGTTATACTGCCATAAAAGTGATCTCTATCTAAGCAATTAATAATCGTAGTTTACTTCATTATAAGATAAACTATGCCTAGACTCAAACCAGACGGCACCTATCTGCTTACTCCTTACCTGCGCCCCCCAGTCAATGTTTTTCTGAATTTGATAAACCAAAGGTTCGAAGATGACAACCTTTTATATAACTACGTGGAAGGGAATAATTTAAACAGACGCAGAGTCAACTTTGAACGAATGGATGCAAATCTACAAGTTCGGGATTCTCTCCGATTAATAGAAGACGACATCATGTTCCTTGCTTTGGGTTTCTACCACATGAAGTTAGCAAAGTCATGTTGCAGTGAACATCTTCGAGGCGGTTTATACGTTAATATACAGACAAAACGATTTATATGATTTAATAGAATATAATATACCAGCAAAGAATGTGTGGTTGCTGCGTGGTAGGATACAGTCATGAGCCACGCCACGTAAGAGCAAGAATATACTATTGCTATATATTAATTAATCGAAACCAAGTTGGAAGAAACGCGATATCACAATATTATTGCTCTTGCTTGACCGGACGGCGAACTGTAGGAAGTTTCGCTATTTCTTTGATTTGGTACCTAGGAGTTGGGAGACATCAACCATTCGTGGCACCCGCGGGTTTTTTAAATGATGTAATTGTCGTTGATGTCCAAAAAGAATAATTTATCTCTTTTGTTTTAAAGTGTACTTATTATTACTATTTTACCTTACCTTATCCATAAACAATATGTTAGACTGAGACGACTTTAAGACCACGGATCTCCGAAAGTAGGTACTAACATTTGACCATAGTTATATTAGTAACTAATGTTCCACTTAAAAAGCCTTATCCAACGGTATATCAGATGTTACTATTGAATGGTGGGCCCAAACTCCATACATTTATTTCCCATTGTCCTTTAAATACAATATTTAAGTTTATACAGGAATTAGCTTGCATATAAACTCAATGCCTTACAATTACCGGAAGCTAACTATTTTAGCTTACTGCTAAATTAATTACCTAACTAATCGCCTTGTAAATAAAACGTTATCACAGATGTTAGCAAGCCCATGATATTCTGACACTCGTATGTACAAAAGTGTAGTCAAATTATTTTTTAGTCTGTGCGTAAAGAGAAATTTCGTAGTGAAAAATGGAACTAACTTAATGAAAACATGAAAATCTTATAAATCAATGATTAAGACGGCATCAGCAAGCATTATTTGATGCATAATTTTATATTTACACATAAACATGACGAAGTATGACAATTAAAAATTGTAGCGCGCTCAATCCCACGACGGTTCTTTTTCCGCTTGTGTACGTTCGGTAAAATTCGGCAAAAACCAATCGGTAAGAAAATGGCTAGCGGTAAAGGGTTTTCTCCTAATCTTGATTTAGTTTTTTAAAAATGTAATTTAATAAATCTTAGAATATTAATTACATCTGAAGTTAACAAATAATATTGGATTCGTTTCTCTTCGTCTTTATAAAGTGACGAGATTAATTCTGACAGTGAGATCTCTTCTATTCGGTTATATGACCTATTGAAAATTCCTATGAAGATTTTTATTTAAGTTAAGAGAAGCATCCAGTGTCTTACTCTGCAATCAATTTTAGTTCCAATGCAATGCCAATTAACTGGAATGTACACATAGGTTACAGATATTTAATAAACTGGATATCGTTTGTATGCCTCCTAAATAGTAACATTTTTGCATTATCGTTGCATAAGAACTGAAATTCATGAAGCCTATTAGACCTAGGCAAGACCTCGCCAGTTAAGCTAGTCTTAGTTTAGTTCTATAAAAACTATAAGTATAATACGACTTTATTTTTTTATGCTTAAAGATGTTTTTAGTATTCCATAAAATTATAAGATTATTTTAGAGCTCTATGTTTTAAGAATATTGATAAGAGTGGTAAAATCTAGACACACGGCAGTGTGTCCGCCAAGTTCGAGCAAAAAAAAGCGACACACCGGCCGTGGGTTATATTACACGAACCATTTCGGGCCAAATTCGACCACCCTATAACTCAAAACATATTTTATCTACGCATATGAAATTTCGAGTGTCTGTTGACATCCCCTTAATTGACTAGAATACAAAATTTCATTATTCTACCTATAGCAGTTCTTGAGATATTGACGTCAGAAAATCGCTATTTTTACTATACACTCACTGACTCACTGACTCATCAAAAACCTAGACCACTTCCAATGGTCGTACTGACTTGAAATTTGGCATGGAGATAGGTCTTAAGGTCAAAGTAAAGGGAAAAATCTGAAAACGGCCAAGTGTGAGTTAGTTTTAAAAATAGCGAAGGTGTAACTTTGTTCTACTATGAAGTCATAATGAACTAAATGGGTCTATCTTCCAATGGTCGTACCGACCTGAAATTTGGCTCGAAGGTTTGTCTTTAGGTCGAAATAAAGTAAAAATCTGAAAACGGCCAAGTGTGAGTCAGTTTCGAAAACAACGAATGTGTAATTTTGTTCTACTATAAGTAGGTATGGAATGGAAATGACATAAGACTTATTTAAATTTAGATACATACCAATTTAAGACAATACATGATTGTCTTAAAGACAAGAACAATAAAATTGTTCACCACTCTGTGTGTGTCTGTTGCGGGAACCGAACCCACGATTTACGAAGTGCAAAGCAGGTCACTAGGTACAATAGGTGCGCTTAATCAGTCAAACAAAAATGAAAAGACTATTTTTTCTCGCATAGTCTAAATAATTTATAATTTTACAACTAATAAAATAATAAAGAACCTACACACCTAACAAAAATAAATGAAATCCCATCAAAAACATAAATGTGAAAGGCTGCCAAGTTCGATACTATGGGAATGCTTCGCCTATAAAAGAAGTGAGATCTGAATTAGTACCAAGTTCCATTAAAATACCTCAAATCATAAATAGTTATAGGAATGCACACTTGATTTCCAGCAGTTTTTAAGGTACATTTTGAATAAGTATCACGTTACATAGAATTACCTAATATTATAATAGTCAAAGAAACGCACACCGGTTTTTTTAGCAGTTTCCTGATAACATATATTATTTTCAGTACTTTTTAATGATGTAACTTGGCAAGTTTTAATAGAAAATTATATACTTGACACATTGCAGTCCAAAGGTGTCGATTCATTGCATTGAAAAGATGTGTGGTGTGTGAAAACTTGCCAAGTAACATCATTAAAAAGTGCTGAAAATAATAAATGTTATCAGGAAACTGCTAAAAAAAACCGGTGTGCGTTTCTTTGACTATTATAATTTTAGGTAATTCTATGTAACGTGATACTTATTCAAAATGTACCTTAAAAACTGCTGGAAATCAAGTGTGCATTCCTATAACTATTTATGATTTGAGGTATTTTAATGGAACTTGGTACTAATTCAGATCTCACTTCTTTTATAGGCGAAGCATTCCCATAGTATCGAACTTGGCAGCCTTTCACATTTATGTTTTTGATGGGATTCTACTAACCGTAACGCTTAGTGAAACGTTTTATTGAAATTAAGTTCATTTAAAATTAAGTGCTTTGTTCACGTTCATAAGGTCACATTTTCATCAAACACATTTTTTACGCGTTATGTGCTGCATGGTTTGCTGCACATAGATTCTAACTAACCATTGCAATTATTGCAAAATGGTAAGGCTTAATCGTTTTGTCCGTTCGTCTAGTGTCTCTGTCAAATTATTTCGTAAATTTCCCAAAACTCACGAAGCCTTCAATTTCAGGAATGTCTCGTTAGTCACAGTCCCCTTACACATATACAGGGTGTTAAGAAAGCCCTGTCCGACCCGAAAGGGTTCAAAAATACATACCCAAATAAAATAATTTTGGAATATTTATGATAGTAACAATAATAATAATAATTCAAAATCATTTGGCAGCACCAGTTACGACGCCGACTGTCTTTATCGACTCTAGAGAAAAAGAAATTGTTGTCCGCCTTATGTACCACAATTTTATTGTAGGTACATGGAAGTTTAAATAAATAAATAAATATATTTTTTTCTTTGTCCATTTTTTTTTACATTAAGGTATTCAGCTATCGATACCTAACAACACCTTCACGGATCGGACAGGGTTTTCTTAACACCCTGTATGTAAATGTCGCCTGGACTAACTTTATCAAAATTGTCTTTACAGGGATCAAGCGAAGATACTAATTCTTAATTAAATAAACTCAATTGTCATAATCTTGAATTTTCTTTGGTTGCCCAAGTGATACGTATATGGACAAAATGGTGAGACTAGGTGTTTTTGTAAATAGCTTTCGTATTTTTAGATGAAGATTTGATCTACGGTCTAATGAGCCCCGATTCTCCAAGAGTGCACAATACTAATCATTATACTATTCTTTTCCTTATTCAGTTCTACACCTTTATGCAACTTGCACTATTCAACTAAAATTAGTGTCTTCACTGTTTCGCTCACACTTATAAGTTCAAATGAATTTTCATTTCTTAAAATATTCACTTTATTATTATAAAGCCTTTTTTCGGTTGTGAGAAAGGGTTAGTGCTCTGCTTCCTATATCTTCCTTTCTCTTTCTTGCACTCGATGTCATGGTTTTGAAGCGTTATAGTTACTTATAAGGCCTTTTAAGGCCCAGTTGTTAATTTAGATAGTGGTTTTTGTACCCATAGCGGGCACACATACGGTTTTACAATAAAACGGAATATCAAATTAGCCGTACATATTTTATCTAAGGACCGATTTCACCAGTTACATAATTAAAGAGTTTTAATAAACTTGCTCTGTGATCAAGTTTAACAGAGAGCCTTAACTGCGTTAACTGCAGGATACCTGATAATGGTGAATTGCATTGAACTCAGTCAGTAAGAGAACTGAAATTAGATGTAGTAGTTTAAATTGTTTCGTATTGTATTGTTGTACCTATTCCAGCAGCTTCTCCATTTGACCCAAAGGTTAGCTGGTAGATAATGCCTTGCGGCATTAAGTCCGCCTTATGTACCACAATTGTACATGAAAGTTTAAATAAATAAATAAATTAGCTTCAACTGATCGCGTTCATATGCACTAGCGAAATCGGCCCTAAGTTATAAAATTAAACATAGTGTTAGTTAATTTAGTTTTTTTTTTGGTTACAATTTGTTGATACAGTTTATGTTCATATTTATTAACAATATTCAGTAAATTTAAAATACTTACATCTAATACAAAAACAACTTAACTTAGTTATATTACCTATAAAATAACTATAGATAACTAATCGTTTTTTTTAGCTTTAAGTAATAAAAATATAAGTTTCAATTAAAATACACTAAAATATATTGATTTGTTGAGAATAAAACAAAATCCTTTAAAAGGAAAATATGCTCTCTGAAAATATTTTACTAATTTCGTACTTTATAAAAAACTGGGTTATTTTACCATAAATATAGAGTATTTTGACAGGGACTTATATGTATAAATACCTATAATATTATAAATGTATATAATGAATAAAAATATAAAAAATTAAATTAAAAATTAAAAAAACCCCCGCCACAAAATCTAAGTTCCCTTTAAAAAGTAAAAAATAATAAAAAAACTCAATCTTAAAGTACCTACCTATGTATGTTTTAATAATTCTAAAAAGAACGTCGCGTTGGGGGACCGCTCATCTTAATTTTGTTTTTAAATTCATCTATGCTGCTAAGCAAGGTAATAGACTATTTGCAATTAAATTGTTAAGTTTGGAGCGGTCCCCAACGCGATGTTTTTTTAGAATTATTAAAACATACATAGGTACTTTAAGGCGCTCCCCCGAGCAAAATGCGCAAAAGCCGTGTTTTACTAAGCTATAAACTCGATATTTAAAACACATATCAAATTAATTGTTATACCAAATCATTCTCTAACATGTCGACTTTAATTTACCTGGATATTTTTTTTTTTAATGCAGCAAATTTTAAGTATTACTCATTTTAAAAATGGTCTATCAAAATTTATTTCTTGCGTAACCTCATGAAGTACACGTGCTTTTTGAATGTAACTTATACCAATTAATAGAGAATTTAAATCTAAACATCTTCTACGCTTCTGATTTTCAAAAAGGCCAACAATTTATTTTATAATTCAAATTATTCCTAAAAATTGTCAAATTCACAACAAAAATACACTCGCGGAGGCGAGGCGGCAGTCAGCCGTAGGCTCTCGACGTGAGAGCACGTCAAATTTTTCTTTGAAATGTCATTTACAATTTAATATTATGACAACTGTCAAAAGGTCATTGCTAGCACTATGTAGTTTTACACACGGCACTGGTGATAAAATACAAATAGCATGGAATACATATTTATGTTATAAGATAACTTATAAATGTCAAATTACATATTTGTTTAAATTACATGTATTTATGTATGTTTATGTTAAATTATGTACAACTATCAAAATTTATTTAATGGGATTTTTAATTCTGAATTTGAGGTTTAAATTAAAACCTTGATTTTTCGATGGCAATGAACACGATTATAACAGGATGATGCCTGGATTTGAAAGAATTCTAGTCCTACCCTTTAAGAGGAAAGGCAGGCGGCTTTTGAAAATTCGGTTTTTGAAGAAAGTATTGCTGTCGCTCTACCGCACGGTTTGTGAATGTGTGCGTAAGTTGACAGTGTTTGTGTCAAAGCGCGCTCGCTACGTGTAATTGTCTACTTACTTACCAAAATTATTTTACCATCTGCATACGTGAATTGGCATTATTGATATATAAACAAGGGGTAACCATGACAATACAAGGTAGCCATATGATAAACTTTTTGATTAATTTTCTGTATTAGTAAACAGCTTGGTGGTAGTACGATTGGAAATTATTATTCTGGCTGTAAGTTCGAATCTCAGTCGACACATCCTTTTTGTGTATTATGACTTTTATAGTTTTTTATTTTGTAAAATTTGGTTGATTTTTTACGACATAAAAATAATTTTGATTGTTTATCTTTTTGTCGTGCATTGTTTATTATTTTGTAAAATTTGGTTGATTTTTTACGACATAATAATAATTTTGATTGTTTATCTTTTTGTCGTGCATTGCATAAACAATGATTATTTTGTGTTAGTGTTTACTATTTTTCCGTGGTAAGTTTGATGCCCACTGCAGACCAAGGGTGTGATATGCCGTAAGAAGAAATATGTTACTAATGTTATATCAGTGGCATCATTTATAGTATTCCTTTGAAAATAAATAATTTATGGTATATTTATTTGTGATTGTTTTTACTTATTGTTTTTACTCAAAACTCATGACAACATTTCATGAAAAAGTAAAAACACAGAAGCATAGTCTATAATTTTCTTATTCAGTATGCAAAATAAAGGTCTAATATTAACAATAATAATAAGTTTTAGCACACAAATAAATATACCAAAAATTAGGTATTTCTTGAATAAAACTTCTTTTTACGGATTTAGTCGCGGTTTAGATGAAAAGATTTTCATAAACAATTTATATTATTATTTAAATAAAAGCAACTAAATACGTAATGAAGATTTAAACTAAAAAAGATATGTTTTAAAACTCAAAAAGGGTAGCTCAACCGAGATTTGAATTTGCAGCAAAAATTTTATGTCCAATCGCACTACCACCAAGCTGTTTACCACAACGATTACGTACTCAAAAAGTTAATCATATGGCTACTTTGTAGTGTCATGGTTACCCCTTGTTTATAGTTCAGTTGCCAATTTACGTGTGCGAAGCATGGTGCGAAGAGAAAATGATTTTGGTGGTAGTAGAAGTATTACTTTTCTCTATGGTAGAAGTAGACAACTACATCATGCGAGCGCACTTTGACACACACACTATCAACTTACGCACACATTCACAAATCATGCGGTAGAGAGACAGCAAGACTTTCTTCAAGTCTCTCTGCCCACCTTTCCTCTCAATACGTGCCTTGTTAGATTGATATTTTTGAGATAAACAACCAAACCAAATCGACTGATTGTGAAAATTAGCACCAAAAATATCGATTTTTTTTATCAATTAAAAAAATTGTAGTCAATACCAAGTCACTAAATAAAGGTAAAAAAAAAACTTGTAAAAGACATGAAATACCTTTCTGACTGAATAACTTTACATCATTAAATTATTCACTCAGAAGTTTTCAATTACTTGGGTGATATTCAATTTTAGAGAAAAATAAAATATATTTCTCATATTTTTTTTTTTTTTAATCTTGCGGTCATGATTGAAGATATTCTTGTCTATAAATTCATAAGTCTACTATTTTTACTACTTAGTACGTAAGTAAATCAACAGATGGCGTTGTTTTTTCATAAAAAGTAGCGATGTATATATAGAGGGGAAATGCGGGGGGTTTAGAGGTCAAACGCTGAAGGGCATTTGCTCGGGGGAGCGCCTTAAGATTGAGTTTTTTTTTTATTATTTTTTTCCTTTTTAAAGGGAACTTAGATTTTGTGGCCGTGGTTTTTTTAATTTTTTATTTATTTTTTTGTACTTTTTATAGGTAGGTACATACTTATTATAATGTAGATTATGTTATGTTGTAAATAATTCAGTGCGCTTTCATTTGAGACCCCACTCGAGTATATTTGCAGATATTCAGTTACTCTTACCCACTTTTACCCCCACAACTTTAAAACGGCTCAACCGATTTTCATCAAACATGTCTAAGAACACTCGCAGATAATCCACCTTTAATATAAAAAATAACTAAGTTGAAATCGCTTCATCCGTTCGGGAGCTACGATGCCACAGACAGACAGACCCACACACCCACCCACACACAGACACGTGAAACTTATAACACCCCTCTTTTTAGCGTCGGGGGTTAAAAATGTATAATAATAATAATAATAATATTCCGGGACAACTCACACGCGGTTATCTGATCCCAAGCTAAGCAGAGCTTGTGTTATGGTAACCAGACAACTGATAAACATACTTATATATTTCTAAATATATACATATTATAGATAAAATACTACTAGGTAGTATATACTTAAATAGAGGAGTTAATCGTAGAATAGTGCGTTGTTAAACACGTCTTTGTTAATTACGATAACAGTTACTTAGAAAAGTAGATCTATAATACTAATGAAATAGCAAGTTCATATGCCACCGCAGCTTTTTCAGTGCATAACCAAAAAATACCTAAGCATATTTTATAAGATAATTTTCAAATTATAAACTTACTAGCTGTGCCCCGCGGTTTCACCCGCGTGAATGACAATTCTTACACTATCGTTATAAATTATAGCCTATGTGTTATTCCGATGTATAAGCTACAATATTGGAAAGTTTCAATAAAATCCATTCAGTAGTTTTTCCGTGAAAGAGTAACAAACATCCACACATCCATTCTCACAAACTTTCACATTTATAATATTAGTAGGATATTAGTAGGATAAACCTTCCTCAATTAACTCTTTCTTTAAGAGTTTGTAATAATATATAAAAAAAAATAGTAATAACGGGAATAAGGGCGTACATGCATAACTACCTTTTTGCAAGCAGACCCTGCGACCACGGCCGGTGTCCCCGGTCGAAACGTCTAGCAAAAAAGATATTTATACGCGAGTTCCCGTTGAATTATATTAATTATAACTCTGTGCTGATTTATCTGTGGTGCGTTATGAACTTGTCTTGTTAATTATCTGGTTGTTTAATACGATCTTCTCACGTTTTCAGTCAACATCAGCTGCCCAGCCGATGGAGCCCAATTCAAGGTAAATATTTGCATGCTTTCTTTATAACAGTTAAATGCCATTGATTAACCCGGTACCCTAATCAGCTTTATGGAGACTGTTCTTACATAGAACCATTATATATTATTACCTTTACTAACTTTATTTACAAATTGTATGCCAAAGGTTGCTTACTAACCAGTATTTTTTAAACTTTTATAAATAATTGTTTCTTTAACCACAACCTATATCTAACTTCTTAAAATTAAATCGTTCATAAGATTATTATCTTTAATTATTCATGTTATATTAATCTATAAATAAAAACATTTACTGCCACAAACTAATATGTAGAAATTATATATCTATAGTTTCTTATGTTGAAGCACATCTGCATCTATTTTAAATTAATATAAAATATAGACTATTATCTACAAAGGATTTCTTATAACCAAAAGTTCAGGATCAAACTGAAAAACAATCTGTACCAGTGTTTATGATGTAAGGAATACTATACTAGTATAGGTTATGAACAGTGGACACATTAATTAGTGGAAGTATAACTTATTGGATTCTTTCGTAATATGCCTATTGACTATTTACATTTTGTAGCACCTAAGTAGAGATTATTATCTATAGTTGTAGAGTTATATCACTGATGTTTTCGAAATGTCGCAAAAACTATATAGGTAAACGTTTGCTTAAAAAACTATCTCATGTTATTGATGTTACTGTAACAAAATTGGTATTTTCGAACAAATATTTTATTGTTTTTTATTGACATACATAAATAAATGTGGACCTTGGAAAATATCTGCAGATACAGTGCGACCAACGTAACTTGGCACGTCTGGAAAGAGCTACAATATTTCACCGTTCTTGTCTCACACACCGCGCTTGTATATGGCATCTTACAAAAACTACCTTTTATCTCTTTTTAGAGGCGCCAAGTTATATTGACCTGATAAAATATCATTCAGTATCTTAAGCTTAAGCTGGGTCTAAACTAGGCATATCAAGCACGAACGGAATTTGATTCACAGCGTGACATAGTTCCTCGCTAAGTATGCATAAGGAAGCGTAAAGTGCAAACGGGACTAGCTAAATCGTTACGTTTACTAAATGTGTAACAATGTATAAGTATAAAATCGTTCCCCTACTTTTCCAAGATCGAGCGACCCGGAACTTCCGCCGGGGTATTACTTGAAACTGAGAACGTAAGTAATTGTCAATGAGGAGATGAGTAAAGTGACATTGTAACCTTTTTTTATTCAATATTTACAGAACTGTGTCGTTTGGTGGCTACATTGTTCTATAAATACAACAAATAAAACTCAAACAATAACAAAACTAAAATTATATTTCGATCAAAGCAATCACTGCTCTCTTGATCGGCATCTCCGAAAAAAGGAAAAGCTAAAATGCAGTTTTCAGAACCCATGCATTAATTTTTACATTTAAAAGCCTTGTTTCATTTACATTCTATTAAGATTTTTTTTGCGCACAAAACGAGCTCTTGATGGAAAATTTAAAGCTGGTTTTGTAAACAGTAGGTTATCTCTTCTTTCTATCTATTTACTGTACACTTAAGCAGTAATTGGTTTGGTATGAAGATAATTTAGTTTGTGATGTTCGTTTAGTTTTTTTTGTTGTATTTATAGAACGGTATTGTCGCTGAGTCCTGTTATTAAGGAATAAAATGTTGGCATATTATGTTGGCTCGCTACGTAGATAATTTAATTTGTTGGTTGTTGCTTTAGTTTTGTTAGTTTGGTGTAGGTATATTTTTGTTGCATTTTATGGAACGGTTAAAGAACTTTTGTCCAATGAGACCGATTTTGATAACAGGACCACGTTTCAGGTTGATCAATTCTGGGCAGCGTTTGGTCCAAATCCGTTCATTCTTCTTTATTATTATTTGCCTGAGTTTGACTTTGGTTTATGAAATTATAGTATACTTAGTTAAATACATAACAGCGATATATTTTTTTTTGTTCGTTACTGACTCCTTGAGGAGTCAAGGTTTTTTTATGTTTTAGTGCATTGTTAAAGCGGAGCAAATACAAAGAGGAGACGACCTAAGCAACTGTGCACTGTGATTCTCAACTGGGCACTGACGTCATCATATGGGCGTGGCCTATGTCAGTGTATCGTTGACGTTCGTACTGTGCACACCTGTGTAAAAGTTTTCATTTTACTGATAATTCGGCTAGAAGATAGAAAAAAATAAGTTTTGTATTTTAGACTGTAAAAACTACTCGAATAGACATTCTGATGCTATGAATTGCATCTCATTTGATCTGTAAGTCATTTTATACGTAATTTTATAAAATTATTCTAGAAAGGTTTCTTAGTTTGGCACTTACAAACATAATTCTATCCAACACTAGATGGCGTCACTTGGGACATAGAATCTAAACACATTTAGGTACGTTGAGCATACTACTAACATATTTTAATAATCGTATGTACTGAAATTTTTAATAACAATAATAATAGTAGTAGTAGTTATACATTCATTTTTAAAGGTCTCTTAATGTCCAAAATATTAGTTTTATAGTTTTTACATCATTTTATAAACAGGCTGCCATCTGTGAACAAAAAGCATAAACAACAAAATACAGGGCCGTAATTAGAATCCAATTATTTTACTGAAGGTACCGCGGCTATAATATATGATCTATGTATGGAAAGAACTGAAAAATTAAAAACGCTGGACATGAAAATCCTAGAAACTAAATATTATCTACAATCATTTATTTAAAGTACTTTCTCTCCGTGGGACAACTAGTATGGTAGTTGTTGTTTATTTTATTTAAAATACTTAAAGCTCACCTGCTTTAGTAAGTTCAATTTTAGATAATGAACAAAGCTTTGCTACCTATCTTTATAAGTATTTTTAGGAACCAAAAGTCATTTCAACATTATAGGAAATCTAATAATCTTTATTCATCAAAAACATTTTTATTCTAGCATGTTTAATTTCATAAATTATAACACTATTTAAAAACAATACCCATTAAAAGGAGTCTTCAGAAATTAAAAAAAAAATACTCTCTCATGTTGCATCTTGCACTTCGTGACATCTAGTGGGAGAAAGTAACGTAATTTCAAAGTAAAATCGACAGAACGATCGAATACTTGTGCTATTGACCTGTAGATGGAAAATTAAAAAGTGAGCAGGATCTAATCCCTCACCCCGCAAATTGTCACGCGTTGTTTCATAGGAAAATCCTATTACGACATCTCCTCTTTGTATTTTCTCCGTGGTTGTTAAATTTTGTTTCAGTGTTGTAGACATAGTTTAATTGTTTTAGGACATGTATTTATTATGTGTTAGACTTAGTATAAAAGCTGCGTGGAAATTAGAGTAAGCACCATCCATTGTAGGTGACAAATGTTGTTCAATGTATTATAGGTACTGAAAGACTTGTACTGTAAATGAGAGGGTTACGAACATTTGACTCAACAAAGTCAAAATTGCTCAGCGCGGCAAAAAGTTCAAAGTTTTTTTTCTGCCGTTTCGACAGAATGCTCGTTAAAACAATCTGTTTAACTTATGATGGCAACATCCACTCTATCAGCACCTTATTTTACACTGACTTACAACAAATGATTGTTTATTATTAACCCTTTAACCGCCCGAGTCGTATATATGCGACAAATATTTCCGTGCCCCTACCGCCCGTGTCGTATTTATGCGACAGAGAATATTCACGATTTTTGTTCTTTTGTTCGATTTTAATGCATCTATTCTATATCTATCTATTTATATACATAGACAGATATAATACTTTTTATTGTACACCATGCTGCATGCACCATAAAATATCTACAAAGGATTTATTATAACCAAAAGTTCAGGATCAAACTAAAAACAATCTGTACCAGTGTTTATGATGTAAGGAATACTATACTAGTATAGGTTATGAACAGTGGACACATTAATTAGTGGAAGTATAACTTATTGGATTCTTTCGTAATATGCCTATTGACTATTTACATTTTGTAGCACCTATAGTTTGTGCGCTGTAGCATGGTGCGGGTGACTGTTGTCAGTCATGTTTCGTTTCACTCTTGAAAGTTGCCGCGATTTACAATTATGACCTTAGTATTTCAGGTGCACCATATTTGTAATATATTAAATCATTAATCACGGTTATTAATTAAATTAAACCAACCAGAATGTTCTAGTTTACAAATAAAATTATTACTGACAAATATCACCCGCACCAAGCTACAGCGCACAAGGTATAAATAGAGATTATTATCTATAGTTACTTTGTAGAGTTATATATCACTGATGTTTTCGAAATGTCGCAAAAACTATATAGATAATCGTTTGCTTAAAAAACTATCTCATGTTATTGCTGTTACTGTAACAAAATTGGTATTTTCGAACAAATATTTTATTGTTTTTCATTGACATACATAAATAAATGTGGACCTCATTACATACCTACATGGTGCACGTATTTTTGCTTGGAAAATATCTGCAGATACAGTGCGACCAACGTAACTTGGCACGTCTGGAAAGAGCTACAATATTTTACCGTTCTTGTCTCACACACCGCGCTTGTATATGGCATCTTGCAAAAACTACCTTTTATCTCTTTTTTGAGGCGCCAAGTTATATTGACCTGATAAAATATCATTCAGTATCTTAAGCTTAAGCTGGGTCTAAACTAGGCATATCAAGCACGAACGGAATTTGATTCACAGCGTGACATAGTTCCTCGCTAAGTATGCATAAGGAAGCGTAAAGTGCAAACGGGACTAGCTAAATGGTTACGTTTACTAAATGTGTAACAATGTATAAGTATAAAATCGTTTCCCTACTTTTTCAAGATCTGAGGTCACGGAACTTCCGCCGGGGTATTACTTGAAACTGACTCCGTAAGTAATTGTCAATGAGGAGATGAGTAAAGTGACATTGAAAGCTTTTTTTATTCAATATTTACAGAACTGTGTCGTTTGGTGGCTACATTGTTCTATAAATACAACAAATAAAACTCAAACAATAACAAAACTAAAATTATATTTCGATCAAAGCAATCACTGCTCTCTTGATCGGCATCTCCGAAAAAAGGAAAAGCTAAAATGCAGTTTTCAGAACCCATGCATTAATTTTTACATTTAAAAGCCTTGTTTCATTTACATTCTATTAAGATTTTTTTTGCGCACAAAACGAGCTCTTGATGGAAAATTTAAAGCTGGTTTTGTAAACAGTAGGTTATCTCTTCTTTCTATCTATTTACTGTACACTTAAGCAGTAATTGGTTTGGTATGAAGATAATTTAGTTTGTGATGTTCGTTTAGTTTTATTTGTTGTATTTATAGAACGGTATTGTCGCTGATTCCTGTTATTAAGGAATAAAATGTTGGCATATTATGTTGGCTCGCTACGTAGATAATTTAATTTGTTGGTTGTTGCTTTAGTTTTGTTAGTTTGGTGTAGGTATATTTTTGTTGCATTTTATGGAACGGTTAAAGAACTTTTGTCCAATGAGACCGATTTTGATAACAGGACCACGTTTCAGGTTGATCAATTCTGGGCAGCGTTTGGTCCAAATCCGTTCATTCTTCTTTATTATTATTTGTCTGAGTTTGACTTTGGTTTATGAAATTATAGTATACTTAGTTAAATACATAACAGCGATATATTTTTTTTTGTTCGTTACTGACTCCTTGAGGAGTCAAGTTTTTTTTTATGTTTTAGTGCATTGTTAAAGCGGAGCAAATACAAAGAGGAGACGACCTAAGCAACTGTGCACTGTGATTTTCAACTGGACACTGACGTCATCATATGGGCGTGGCCTATGTCAGTGTATCGTTGACGTTCGTACTGTGCACACCTGTGTAAAAGTTTTCATTTTACTGATAATTCGAGCTAGAAGATAGAAAAAAATAAGTTTTGTATTTTAGACTGTAAAAACTACTCGAATAGACATTCTGATGCTATGAATTGCATCTCATTTGATCTGTAAGTCATTTTATACGTAATTTTTAAAAATTATTCTAGAAAGGTTTCTTAGTTTGGCACTTACAAACATAATTCTATCCAACACTAGATGGCGTCACTTGGGACATAGAATCTAAACACATTTAGGTACGTTGAGCATACTACTAACATATTTTAATAATCGTATGTACTGAAATTTTTAATAATAATAATAATAGTAGTAGTAGTTATACATTCATTTTTAAAGGTCTCTTAATGTCCAAAATATTAGTTTTGTAGTTTTTACATCATTTTATAAACAGGCTGCCATCTATGAACAAAAAGCATAAACAACAAAATACAGGGCCGTAATTAGAATCCAATTATTTTACTGAAGGTACCGCGGCTATAATATATGATCTATGTATGGAAAGAACTGAAAAATTAAAAACGCTGGACATGAAAATCCTAGAAACTAAATATTATCTACAATCATTTATTTAAAGTACTTTCTCTCCGTGGGACAACTAGTATGGTAGTTGTTGTTTATTTTATTTAAAATACTTAAAGCTCACCTGCTTTAGTAAGTTCAATTTTAGATAATGAACAAAGCTTTGCTACCTATCTTTATAAGTATTTTTAGGAACCAAAAGTCATTTCAACATTATAGGAAATCTAATAATCTTTATTCATCAAAAACCTTTTTATTCTAGCATGTTTAATTTCATAAATTATTACACTATTTAAAAACAATACCCATTAAGAGGAGTCTTCAGAAATTAAAAAAAAAATACTCTCTCATGTTGCATCTTGCACTTCGTGACATCTAGTGGGAGATAGTAACGTAATTTCAAAGTAAAATCGACAGAACGATCGAATACTTGTGCTATTGACCTGTAGATGAAAAATTAAAAAGTGAGCAGGATCTAATCCCTCACCCCGCAAATTGTCACGCGTTGTTTCATAGGAAAATCCTATTACGACATCTCCTCTTTGTATTTTCTCCGTGGTTGTTAAATTTTGTTTCAGTGTTGTAGACATAGTTTAATTGTTTTAGGACATGTATTTATTATGTGTTAGACTTAGTATAAAAGCTGCGTGGAAATTAGAGTAAGCACCATCCATTGTAGGTGACAAATGTTGTTCAATGTATTATAGGTACTGAAAGACTTGTACTGTAAATGAGAGGGTTACGAACATTTGACTCAACAAAGTCAAAATTGCTCAGCGCGGCAAAAAGTTCAAAGTTTTTTTTCTGCCGTTTCGTCAAAATGCTCGTAAAAACAATCTCTTTAACTTATGATGGCAACATCCACTCTATCAGCACCTTATTTTACACTGACTTACAACAAATGATTGTTTATTATTAAATGTAGAGTTGTCAATAAATACCTATTGCAAGTTATAAGTAGAGAATTTTTAAATAGCTTCTATATGTAAAACAAACAGTATCAATGCCAAATATGTGTCTAGAAAAGTATTGACAGCCTAGGCCCACTGTTTCAAGATTTTTACTTGTTGTGGTCTTAGTCTCCTGCATGTTACAATATACTCAAATTGAAACAACTGCCTAAAATAAGGTTTGCTTTTTTATGCAGAATCGGGAAGGTCGTACCAAGTCCGTGTGGTGAATACGGAACTGGAGTAAAAGGGTATGTTACTTATTATTATCTAATAGTTGATAGAAATAAAAATATTAGCACAAATATTATAGAGTTATATGGCCACTTTAAGTACTTTTTTCGGCTAGTAATCGCTCTTTTTAAATCAAGTATGTGTGGCAAGATTATTTAGTCCTCATATGAAAAGATATTAACCAATACTAGTACAATAAAAAGTATTGTAGAGAAAATTACTTCTGTAGGCATATTTGCTATAACGGTTGTCTGTCTATTTTCACTGGATACTTCTATCCAGTGAAATTGCTTGCTCTCAACTGGAGATAGCCAATAAGCCTACTGCTTTTAAAACACCTGCTAAAATGAAACATTCCAACTTATGAACTTAAAGTAAACCATGTTAATAATTTATTCTTATTACCTTCATGCTGCAAGGATGAAGATCGATTACATAAGGGCGCCGTACGTATTCTATTCATTTATTATTTTGTAGTTAGTAAAGATCATTAGTTTTTCGAGGTTGTGTTCTTATTGGTCGGTGCGGCAGCGTAGTGTTGCCTTCAGCTACACAATATAAGGTGTAAAATTATACAGCATCACCTGAGCCGTTATCTAAAAGGATTTTCGCGCTAAAAAATCCGCTAGGTTCGCTAGTGTAGCGTGTGGTCTATCTGTTAATTTCCACCAATCACGAGCCAGTAGGTTGTCTCTCATTGGCGGAAATCGGCAGTTTCCATACGCTAGACTAGCGAACCTAGCGGATTTTTTATCGCGAAACCCCCCTTTTTTTTTAAAACAACGTGATAACTGCCGCCATTTTGTTTTGTTGCGCGGCAAAGCAACGAAACGGTATCTCCCCGCTTCCGCGAGCACAGAGCCAATCAGGAATAACTCATTGAAACATGCGCTCCGTAATCTTAGTCAAACGCTTATGACGGAAAAAAAACCATACCGCTGCCGCACCGACAAATGGGAAACCCGTTTTATTCAATTTAAGAAGAGACAATCCCACTGCTGGGCCACACTCAGAGAAGGAACGGGTATGGGAAAAAGTGAGCATAGGTCGAAGAAAAAGCTCCGCGCGTTGCGGAAAACTGTGAGACAATACCACCGGCCACGGACTACGTGTTTAGGTTTCATGGGAAATAAGACATTAAAATTAAAATCCTTGAGACGAAACACAGAAGATATAGTTCTGCAGTAATTTGTAAACGTAGCTATAATCAGATGCATGTAAATTTTAAGCGTTGTTACTCCAATAATAATTTCTGACTGGGTTTTAGCTCAGAATTAGCTAAACTACACTATTTATTATTTTACCATTCAACATAATGATTAATTTAGGAGAACCGACATTTATTATAATTGCATGTTGTTGTGTGTTGTGGTCAAACAGTTTCTTTCTATATCTCTTTTCTTTTCTCGCTGCTCAAAGGATGAAGTCCTACGCTCGTTTTATGATGCCGTACGTATGGAAATAACATTTTAGAACTTATATATATATTTTTTTATATTTTAGTATTATTAGAAGAAAATGTACATAATAATATGTATTCTAAAACATATTGTTTTTTTTTTTGTATCTATTATATTATTAATAAGTAGGTAGCTATAAGCTTACCAAAAATTGTAAAATAGAAATATACATTAATGAATAATAGTAGTACCTATCACGAATTGCCCTTATTACACTTTAAGTTATTTGCAACGGTAAATAATAAATTGCTTAATAAAAATGTATTTTATACGTATCATTATTTTATTTATTAGTAAATAAGAAAAACCTAGTCTGGTTTCACTTTGTATAAGTCAAATTAAAATGCACCTTATTGCCTTTACATTAAGGTTGAAAGTGTGTTTTCAGAAGCATAGTTATAATTCCTGCTATAATTTTATTGTCCTTTTCTAGGTCTTATACGATGTCCGTGGTGGAGCGGAAAGAAGTCCCGAGCACCGTGAAGCCGATGTCGGCCCACGAAGAGAGAACATTAAACACGGCCGTCGCTCTGGCCAATGAAATAACTTCCAAGTAAGAATATATTAAAATAAAAAAAATAATCTAAGAACCCCCCACAAAACAATTAACTTCATAAATTATGGGTAAGAACAATGTCATGTTTCAAACAAAAAACCTCATCATACTTTGTCCATTCCTTTAGGAGCTACAAAGTCTCTGATACACTGACCGACACGTCAAACTTATAACACCCCGCTTTTAGCGAAGGAGGTTAAAAATACATTTAAAAACTTACAAATCGAAACGTTGACAGACCCGTTTTATCAGAACGCACGATGACGTCTAAAATCTCGTACTCCTATGAAATGATATTAACCAATACTAGTGCAATAAAAAGTATTGTAGAGAAAATTACTTCTGTAGGCATATTTGCTATAACTGTTGTCAGTCTATTTTCACTGGATACTTCTATCCAGTGAAATTGCTTGCTCTCAACTGGAGATAGCCAATAAGCCTACTGCTTTTAAAACACCTGCTAAAATGAAACATTCCAACTTATGAACTTGTAAACCATGTTAATAATTTTATTCTTATTACCGTCATGCTGCGAGGATGAGGGTCGGTCCCGTAAGGACGTACGTATTCTATTCATTTATTATTTTGTAGTTAGTAAAGAACATTAGTTTTTCGAGGTTGTTTTCTTATTGGAACGTTGACAGACCCGTTTTATCAGAACGCACAATGACGTCTAAAATCTCGTACCAAAGGTTAAATTTCTAAACAAATAATTGATATAATGTCTGAATAAAAATAGTGTTATTTATTACAGAAAATGATTTTTTTTATCCATCTTACTAATCTTAAATTTACTAATATTAAATATTACTAATCTCATAATTAATAATCAGCTTGTTCACAACTAACTTATACAATATTATCAATTACAGGACAATGACATCTCTAGGCAGTGGCACGATTTCGACCACGAGGAACAAGCAGACGTTTAAGCTACCACTGATCCGGCGTCACTGCCCAGGCAACGACGTCGTCGGCGAAATCACAGGTTACCTCATATAACTAGAACTACATTACCCCGGTTAAACGAAAATGTACCTTAAAAACGACAATTTACTTCTGCTTACAAAAAAGTTGTCTGGCAGGCTATCGTGATGTTCTATCATATCGATGATAAATGGAATCCTAATGCTTCAAATTGGCTTTAGTAATTTAATCTAAATTTAACTACACTACACCCGTATTCACATATTGTTTTTTGGTTAGTATGTAAAACCTGATAAGTTCTTTGTCGCCAGCCTTTTTATCAACAATTTATTCCCGTAAGTAAATTTACAACGTCAAATTAAGATTTGTAAGACTAAAGTATCTAACGGAATTCATATGCATTTCATATGTAGCACATATGAAAGAAATACAATATTTGTATATAAATAATATTAGCTAATACAGGTGTAATGTATTACTTAAAAATTTAATTGGCTGATTAAAACTGTTTTCAAATTCATATCTATCGCCTCCCTTACATTCGTTCGTATTAGAATCGCCCTATTTGCCTGTCGTAGATGTAAATAGTACGATCCGATTTTTTTTTTGTGTACGATGAAAGGATTTCTAGTGTAGGTACTAGTTAAGTAACGATACTTGACTGAACATAATAATGTGTAGGAATCAGTAATACTGGATATATTCATTCAATTCGCAAGCGGTTCGCATTGATACTCCTTCTATACAGGATGCTAAGAAAACCCTGTCCGATCTGTTAAATTGTTGTTAGGTATCGAAAACTGATACCATTAATGTAAAAAAAAATTGAAATAAGTAAAAAAAAAAATGTTCTCAAAAGGTGAGAGAGAGAGTCGGCGTCGTCACAGATGCTGCCAATTGATCAAACAAAAGCGAAGGGAATTTTGCGGCCAAAAATCGTTATTTCAAAGTCTATAAGTTTATTATTGATACTATCATGAACATTCCAAATTTAATATTTTATTAGGGCACGTGATTGTGGAACCTATAGCACCCTTTCGGATCGGACAGGGCTTTCTTAACACCCTGTATATAATATGTATGTCTCATATAAAATTGTCCTTAATGATTCAAAACGAAATGGGTAAGAAACTGTTTTTGGTAGTTGATGCTTTTTTTAATGTTTTTATTGAAAAAATCTTCCTCTTAAGTGGTATTGGTAAGAGGATGGAAAAAGGATGTAAACGGTTGAATGAAAATCTGACATTTTTTAAGTTAACAGCGTGAAATCATCTTATATATAAAATTCTCGTGTCACAATGTTAGTTACCATACTCCTCCGAAACGGCTTGACCGATTTTTATGAAATTTTATATTCATATTCAGTAGGTCTGAGAATCGGCTACTATCTATTTTTCATACCCCTAAATGGTAGTAGTAGGTAGTAGGCAGGTGCTAGGTAGAAAATATTGCATTGCAACGCATGCCGGGTACCTACAGCTAGTTAGATATTATATAATCTTCGTGATACGCAATAATATAAAAACTTTTTTAAATCTGTCCTCTAATAGAGTGAAATACCACCACCAGCCTCGCCTCACTTAGCTTCTGAACCAAACTTTGCATCGAGTACCTACTAATACAAACAAAAGATTATCTACTCAAAATGTTCCTGAAGATTCAGCCATGAACGTTACAATGAGACGTAAACAAAGTCAATATTCGCAACAAAATATCCAGAATGACAATGAAAACAACCAGTCTATAGATGAAATCCTAGGCGATACAATGAACCAAACAATGAACCAAACAATAAACAGCCCAATACCTGCTGCAAAGAACGATGGCATCACATTAGAGCACATCAGCCTCTTGTTAGACACCAAACTAGAAAAAATGAAGACATCCATTATTGAAGATGTTAAAAATACAATCCAAATCGAGCTTAATACCGCTATAATTAAACTCCAAAACCAGGTAAGCCAAACCACAATCAACCTAACAAATGAACAGGAAATAATAAAACTTACTTAGCAATCGACCAAAACATAGAAAATATTGAGAAACAACTATACCAATTAAAAATTCAAAGAAAATAGTCCTTTATGGACTCATTGAAAGCTACCGGGAAACCGAATACGAATTGATAGACCGTGTCTCTAGAGTGTTCCACGAAGTAATGAACATTGATATCAACCCATACATAGAAGAAGTAAAGCGCATTGGAAGGAGAGGAGATGGAAGACCACTAGCAATTGAATTAATGAATAAAAGAATGTCAAAATATATCACAGAAAACGCAAGAGATTTTCAAAAAACTGGATTAGGAATAGGGCCATTTATGGATCCTCAAACCTTACAACAACAAAACGAACTCAGAGAAGCACTACGCACAGCAAGGAAGAACGGCAAACACGCCATCATCAAAAACAATAAACTTTACATAAACGGAAAAGAATATATAACAGACCCGACGACATTAACAAACACAACGCAGGATCCTCCTACCGACAACAAAAAGCATGATACGACAGCCCAACAAACCACTACGAGACGAATACCAGCAACACGCAAGAGATCGCGCCACCAGCGCCGGCAGCCCCGTCTGTATATAGTATGGTATATAGGTAATAAGTTAGATTTAGTTGAACAAGTTTTATTAGAATATAATATTGATATCTTATTATTGTCAGAACTATGGAAAAATAAGGATTTCTGTGATTCTATTTTACTACCGGATTATAAATTAGCATCTACCTACTGCCGAAAAACACATGACGGCGGAGGAGTTTGCGCAATTGTTAAAGATACAATAGATTATATAGAAAGAAAAGACATTGATAACTGAGTGATTCTCATATCATGTAAAAAAATGACGAAATTTTAAAAACAAACATATTACCTAAATATTTGTTTTTTGTTGTATTCTGGTTTACGATATATAAAAAAAAAAGTTTAAGGCACGTCGTTTTACTGCTAATTGATAGAATTAGAAGCTACTAAAGTTTACGCTCAAAATCGGGAATGAAATAAAACGAGGGGAATGAAATCAAACATTTAATTTATTAAAAAAAAAAATATTTTTAATTAATAATTTTATTTATAACTCAAACAACTTTACTTTGATATTAATTGTAACAAATCAATCAAATTTTTAATAATAATAATCAACTTTCGCAAACAAAAACAAAAGAAATAGCCAAGTCTTCTAGTACAGGTACCTATTAATTTTAATATTGGTTTAACAATCAAATTACAGAAGTATCCAATTAAGTAGGCAATGATTATGGTCGACCCTGCGATGATGAAGGTTCGGGATAGTTTTGTGAAATGAGAGTTGAATCTATTAAGGATTCAAAATCTTTAGCAATATCGCATGATGAAATGTTTAAATAACTAACTTGTGACTTTTAATACTTTTAATATTAAGCGGCTTCTCATCAATAAAACAACGTTTTCTAGAAACTCGCAAGTTGTCAACGTTAAGACTAATATCTGATAGAACGGTAATTTCTTTGATTCCGCTATAACTTTCGTCACAGCAGGAGGTTGGGGTTCCTTTTGCTTTGGGTCTTGAATTATGTTAAAAAACCCTAAATGTTTCCCATGTAAACATGGACTTGGGATACACATACATAAGAAGCAACTCAACTTTCTTACAGCCATGGCAGATGCATTAGACTCCCACAAAACTTGATGTATAGATGATGTACCTCTAAAAGAAAAGGGAATGATATATAAGGGAATGATAAATTCAAGTTATAACACGAAAATAGCAATAAAGGGATTTGTATGAGAGATAAAAAAGTAACATATTGATAGTTTATTATTATTATTACAACAAAAATGGATCACTTTATAAACATTAAGCAAAGTTACCAAGATTTGAAGTATTTGAAGAATGAAAACGTATTAAACCAAACTCCGCAAAAGGAACAAACAGAAGTAATATTATAAAAACACTGAGACCGTGCCCCCTTTTTGGTGGCTAGAGGCAGACTTTTCGAGAACACAGAGCATTTGATGCGGGCGGCCGTCGCGGTGCGCGGAGGGCTGCTGAGTTAGACTAGCAGACGAAATATTTTAGGGTAATGAAAGAAATAACATTTCAAATTTTCTCTTCGGTTTTTTAGACCCCTTGACATTTTATTAAGCAGCAAAGCTATTGACACATTATTTACGTGTCATTAACAATATTGTGACAAAGTAATAGTAACGTGATTTTTTAACTAAAGCATTTGAAACAGGCCGACAAGTGGAGACTACCCAGATAAACGACTAGGAGAATGAAAATAAATACGGTTTTTCGTCAAATAAAACCAAATAGTGAAACTTAGATACTAATACCTTATAAGCCCTTTTACAACGCAAAAATAGAAATAATATCAATTTATACATTTTCCTTTTATATCCATTTTAACGTAATTCAGTGAAGAAATCAGTTTTTTATTGTGATATGGGAATCACTCAACTACTCTAAATAATTTATTATAGAATTTAGTGCTATAGAAATATCAAAGTTAAATTGTATTATAATAGGATTACATTGATATATTTTATTCGCAAATGGAAAAAGTTTTATATAAACTAAACACTAAAAATTTAAGTAAATATATTATTGTAGGAGGTGATTTTAACATAAACATTTTAAACACAAATAAAGAATCTAAAGAACTATTAAACTTCATGAATTCACACAACCTTAAACAGTTTATTAGAGAACCTACAAGAGTAACAAAAACGTCGTCTACATGTATAGACTTACTGTTCACTAACTACACACCTCTCATAACCAAACCCTATGTACAAGATTATGGCCTTTCAGACCACAAAGCTATAAATATGAAAATAAATACAAAAAACATACACAACAATGATAAAAATTGGTCAGCCAGAAAAAGATTATTCACAAAAAATAAAATAACAAATTTTAAAAACTCGCTAGATGACATAAAGTGGCACGAACTTTTTGATCAAACTGCAGATCTCAATACAAATTATAATCCATTCATAAATATTGTTACACAATTGTTAAATGATCACATACCAATCCAAAGAATAAAAATAAAAATGAAACCGAAAAACATTGGCTTACATCAGCTCTCAAAAAATCATGCGTCCATAAAAGAATGCTAAAAATATTATTAAATGACACAAAAAGTGAAGTTATACAAAAATACTATAAAAAATACAGCCAAACACTTAAGCGAAGCATAAAAATATCAAGAAAACTCGATTATATCAAACAAATGGAAAAATCAGACATCAAAACAAAAACAATGTGGAATATAATTAAACAAAAAACAAAAAAGCCCCTAAAAAATATCGGTAAAAATATGTCACTAACATACAATAACCAAACGATAAATTGCCCAGAAACAATCTCAAACATATTTAACGAATATTTTACAACAGTTTGAACAAACCCTAGGGTAGACCAGTAGTCGACTCGCCCGAGTGTTCGATGTACCTACGTCCTGTAGACCGGAAGGAAATCATAAACATAATTCGCTCAATTAAAAACAAACACAGCTGCGGAGTAGACGATGTTCCTCCAATCCAATTAAAACTGCGCAGATCAATTGTCAATCCCTAAAATATTTAGTTAATCAAAGTTTTCAAGATGGTCAATTCCCTGACGCTTTAAAAATCTCTCTAGTCAAACCCATTCACAAAAAAGGCGACACAGACACCCCTAGTAACTACAGACCCATAGCCCTATTATCTACATTTTCCAAAATATTCGAAAAAGCAATGTGTACCTATACAACTTTTTAGAAAAATTTAAAATCCTAGATGATTCCCAAAACGGATTTAGACGTTCAAGATCCACCACACTAGCTGTTTATAAATTTGTGCAAACCGCCCTTCAGCACATTAATGACAAGAAGTATGTGATTGGCGTCTTACTTGACATGACGAAGGCCTATGACAAAGTACTGTATAACATACTTCTCGACAAATTACACGGCTCAGGCATTCGTGGTCCGGCTCACTCTTGGTTTAAATCTTACCTACAAAATAGATCCCAAATTGTCCAAATAGAAAACTATGACACACAAACAAATGAAATAAAAACAACCCGATCACAAGAAATAAAAATAACATGCTCAATACCACAAGGTAGTGTCCTTGGATGTGTATTATTTTTAATATACATCAATGACCTACCAAAAATTCTAAATAAAGACCTAACCCTACCAGTATTATTTGCAGATGATATATCTATTTTAATTAAGTATAACAAATCAGAGTTACCTACACCTATTTTACAAGAAACCTTAGAATCAGTAACACGATGGCTTGATGATCACAACTTAGAGATAAATTAAACTAAAACAATACAATTCAGATCCTATAAAACTCCCCCCCCTAACAATAGACACTTCTTTTAGAAACACAACATTACAAAACGTAGACACATTTAACCTACTCGGCATAAACATAGACACCCATATAAACTGGAAAGCCCACATAGAACACATAAAATCAAAAATGTCAAAATTCACATACGCTCTTTTCCAAATCAAATGCAGTACTAACATCGAAACGGCACTATCAACTTACTTCGCATATGCGTACTCCTGGTTGAGATACGGCATTATGCTATGGGGAGATAGTGTAAATATTCACGACCTATTCGTTTCACAAAAAAATACGTACGAATCATAGCCCAAATAGATAACCAGGATAGCTGCAGGCCCTATTTTATTAAATACAATCTCTTAACACTACCATCCAAATACATCTATGACATAATTATGCAAGTTTGTATTTAAAAATAAAGATAATTTTACGAAAGTAAAAGACACCCATAATGTAAATTTATCGGGTATTTACAATATGGGTGTGACACAAAAATAGACTGTACCTACCACCATCTAGAATTAAAATGCATACTCAATACTCAATAATTTATTGCGTTCCATAATTTACATAAATGGTCTTAAAAATAGAATGATACAGAAACATTATGGACCCTGTCGGGCACAGCAAAAACTTAGGAGAGAGGAAGAGAGTTTTGTATATGTATTTAATATATTCTATTGGTATGTAATATTATTTATATAGCATGCAATTAATATGCACTTTATAGACTAGCACCCATTGCAATGAATGAATGATGAGTGAATTCTGATGCCCTCCTCGCAGCATATCATGGCATAGTTAATTGTATATTAAGATTCGGCATCATATTCTGGGGAAATTCGACTAACAAAGATATCGTGTTTAAAGCCCAAAAAAGGTGCATTAGGGCTATGTTTGGAATAAAGAGCACTGATAGTTGTAGACCCTATTTTATTGAAAGCAATATTTTAACACTTCCGTCATTATTTATTTATGAAGTGGCTAATTTTGTTAAAACAAATCCAAATTTATTCAGTAAACTATCAGATGTCATAATTCGCAATCGCCGTGATAATGCTAAACTTTGTATAATAAGATCAAAAACTGCATTAATGCACAAAAGTGTATTTTGCTTGGCACCCATAATATATAATAAACTCCCTAGGCCTTTAATTCAACTACCCCATATACAATTTAAAAAACAACTTAAAAAGTATCTTATTGCCAAATTTTAATGTTATTATAGCCTGAGTTTTTAAATGATTAAATGTTAATGTAAGTATAACAACTGTTATTAAAGAGAGATATGTATAAGTTAAGAAGCTATGAATATAATATCATTTATTTAAACAGTATTATATTGTTATTTATTAGCTTAGCTGTAGTAGATATTAATAGTTTATAAGTAATTAATTTTTGTACGCCAGTATTGGCAAAACATGCAGATCCCATGCCTTTACCTGGGGCCCGAGTCTGCTATTTAATAATAATTGGCATTTTACTAAGTTAGTACAATGCCAATTATCGTAAAATCGTCCCACTATGAGCACACTGACACGGAGTGTAAATAGCAGACTCGGGCCCCTGAACATCTTACATGCGGATATTGTAAAAATAAATCCTGTATTGTACACTCATGTTTTCATTGTACATAAATGTCTTTGTTTTTGTCTATTTTAACTATTTATTTATTATATTTATTAACCTAATTTATTATATTTATCTACTTCCGAACAAATCATTAAATGCTTATTAATGTAATTTATAAGTTTAGTACTAGCCCTCATATTTGCTACACTGTATTTGCTACGCCTGAAAAAGGCCGTTAAGCTGTGCCTGTTATTTCATTAAGACCTGTAAGACCTTAACATGCAAATAAAGATTTTGAGTTTGAGTTGAATAGGAGTTTGGTAGTATATATGAAGCAAACTTCCTTTTAAAAAAAAAAAAAGAAAAATAATATACTATTTTTTGTTATGTAATTGTATTGATAAACATATATTTTAAAGTTGTTGGGAATTCCACCTCTCAGTTGAGAAACTATTAAGTATGAATAATAAAATGCTAATTAGATTTAAAGATGCCTATAATTGATATTCCACGCTTCCGACTTTAAAAATCACAGACTACCATACAACTATTTTTATCCTATAACCTACGCACGAGCGAAGCCGCTGGCATAAGCTAGTGCTATAAAGTGTGTTACAAAAATCCTGTTGTTTCTTGTAGGAGCGCATATACACATACCTTTAGGCATACCATTAATGAAAATATAATAAAAAAATAACAAGCAGGTGGCCATTCCGTGGACATATTTTTTTTTTAATTGGATGAAAAAATGTTTTATCACCAGAACTTACCCGTATTAGGAAGGTTAGCCTACGGGCAGTAGAGACCAGCCGAACCACGACGATAAAGGAGAGAATAAGTAATCGATTTCAGTTTAGAATTAAATATGTTAAAAGAAATACAACCTCCGTGGTCGACTGGCGTACGCACTAGACATGGGTAGCTCGCGAATGAGAGATAAAATTGAGCTAGCTCTTCAATTCCAATCTATCTCTCACACGCTCAGTCGCTCACAGAGTAACTCACTAGTTCATTTCGCTCAATGGCTCATTGACTCTGTGTGGGTGAGCGAGTAACGAGTGATACCGACGAAACGCCGACTGCGGCCAACAATTGCCGAAGTGCCCCGTCGACTGGCATTCTCATGTCGCTCACTGAGCGACTCTTCGGCTCAATACGTCATAGTAAAATAACTGTTATTACCGTTGGCTTAAAATTGAAATTACTTTAGCACCTTTACATAAGTATGAAAATCCTTAGGGAATAATAGTTTATGATTTTGTAAACAAAACAAACATCTTTGGATTATCATGTCATTCGTTTCGTATATTGCTAATATAAATGATATACGTCCATTCTTAACATTATACTGTCAATTAATTACCTCTTTTAAATATTCATTCATCTAGATTGACAGTCCTAAGCCTAAGCCTGTCAACCTGTCCTAAGCCTGTTAAAGTATGAATTAAAATCATTGACTTTCATAATTTTAATATTTATTTGTAATAAAAACAAAACAACCCAATGAATCTAATTTTATCTATAGCTCGCAACTAAGTCAAATGAACGAAAGAACTTCAAAGTTTGTATGGAACCACTGAGCTAATTGTCTCGTTTGACTTGCGTGAAGCGCGGCTCAATTTGATCTGTAGCTCGCAAGTAAATCAATTCAGCTCAAGAGTTAAAAGAGTTGTTTGGTGAGCGAAAGAGCGAAAAGAGTGATATAATTCTTTTGATCAAAAGATCTATATCACTCTTTTCTTTTCAGTGAGCGACATTTCGCATGTCTAGTACGCACCGGTTTTCAAGGTGTAGCTAGCTCTGAGGTCCCGAGTTCGATCCCCGGACGGGTCAATGTAGAAACTCACTTTTCTACATTGCCTCGGGTCTGGGTGTTTGTGGTACCTTCGTTGTTTCTGAATTCCATAACACAAGTGCTAAATAGCTACTTACTTTGGGTTCAGAGCAATGTATGTGATGTTGTCCGCATTTATTATTTATTTAAAATAATAACGATTTGTGTAATTGCCATCAGGTATCGATTCTTACCCCTACTCGGAACCACAGGGTTTTTGTAACACACTGTATAAACCAATATATTTTTATCTGCGCATTTATAACAGTTTTTAGTACTTACCCGATATTCATTTTTCTTACTCATAGAAATCCGCCGCCCACAGAATCGCTCATTTTCTTGGTTAGGATTATTGCGAGGCATGTTTTGCTGTATCGGTGAGTAAAGCAAACAGCATGAGTGTCAAATAATATCACAATATGTGCGATGTCGGCCTTGTTTTGAAGAGTCCATCAAGAACATAATTCGACTTCACGCATACATCATTTACCTTCCTACATAAAATTAAACGGTCGCACTCAAATATGTGTTCATTACACTTTTATGTCATCATTTCCTACGCTCCATTTACCGTGATGTCCTTTCGTTGTACCGTATCAGTCAAGTTAGATTTGTTTGTAGTTTATTCATAAGCGTAATAAGCTGTATAATGTAATAGTTATAAGCTGCCTCATGTTTTATTTGAATTGCTTTTTTTTATTTTTATGAAGTAGTCCTTTGTAGGAGTCAAATTTTTCTCTCCACATTCTTCTCGGTCTGCCCCGATGTTATCTAGCAAGGAAGAGAAGAGTGAACCCGAGAGAGGGAAGCCTTTGCACAGCTGTGGGACAAGGTCTTATTATCTTCTTATATATAAAATTCTCGTGTCACAATGTTAGTTACCATACTGCTCCGAAACGGCTTGACCGATTTTTATGAAATTTTATATGCATATTCAGTAGGTCTGAGAATCGGCTACTATCTATTTTTCATACCACTAAGTGGTAGTAGGCAGGTGCTAGGTAGAAAAAATTGCATTGCAAAGCATGCCGGGTACAGCTAGTAATAGATAAGATTTTGTGTAGATCGTCGCTTTAGGTTTTAATTGCAAGCGTTATATTTGATTTTCGTCATATCATTAGAGAACTTGCTTTACTAGTAAAGCTTATGCTTATTATAGACAATTAGCTATAGTACCTACTTGTTTATTTTGATGTCGATAAAGGATGCCCGTAGCATTTAGAGCATGTCGATGTAGTAGGAGTTTCCTGTCTTTGTCTATCACAACCGTTAGTATAGGTATATTGTGTCTTCTTCCATAACGATATGTTATGGCTTGTTCACCTCGGTCTTTACTCCCATTGTCACTCTATTTACTGGTCTTTCTTATTTCCTCCAAATTCCGCATGAAATATTATCGCCAAAAACTGTTTGAATTTTAACGATATTTTATGTTAGCTAATTTTATTTCCTTGTTTTAATAAACGAATAAATGAATAAACGTTTTAAGCATTTGATTTAGTAACGGATTCTTATTTAGATGTACGATTAATTACGTCTTATCAAAATTTCTAAACCTTTCTGAGGCAGGTATCTCATTACATTATTATTCATTTTCCTTTGCATTGATAAAAGTTCAGTCAACATAACTTTATGTTATAAATCTTGTCCAAAATGTACTGAAATAATGTTATTATCTTACAATATCCTATTATAAGACCATTTCATTAATAAAGCTGGCCCACTTAAAGTTCGAAGGTATTTCTCCTTTGAAACCTTTGTTAAAATTTGAAACAGTAATTAATCAATTTATGACATTTTTTCCAGGAAGACAAGAGCGTCGCAATTTTAGCGACGAAGCAAGAAGCGTTCCTGATTTGCAGGTAATTAAACATTCCTTATAACATTAATATTGTTAGAACCTAGGCGTAGCGTTTTAATTATAATTACCGTAATAGTGTCTACAAGCCCTAGCTATCACAGGCTAGCAGCAAGGCGACTTTTTCAAAGTTAAAGCTGTGATCGATAGGCAAGCCAAGAGCTGAACAGACGCGAAGAAAAACCGCGGTCTTAGAGTTACCCATGAGCGAGCTTCACCGGCGAGTCTAATAAACCGTGGTAAAGCTCGCTCGTCAATTTGATCACACTCTTTATGTGTACTTTGTTGGTCAAGCAAGTAAAATCACTATTGACTAACAATAAAGAAAAAAAAATCATGAAGCACCAACAAATTCAAATCTGACACACTAAGAGGGTTAAAGACGGCCAATTATAAATTCTGAATTTTTTATATTATTTTCACACAATATGTCTGTTACAATCTTTTATTTAACAGGCGATCATCACTCCGGAGTGCAAGATTGCGTACACGAGCCTCGTAGAAGAGCCGGCGGGATTCATAAACCCAGCTGACGTGCCTCGCATCGCTTTCGCCACACCTTTCGTGCGGAGGTTAATATCTAATTAATTGATTGCATGTTAATGTAAAAAAATGACAAAAAAAAATAGGATCGATTTTGATAGACTTTATATGGGACCACCTCTGGGCCTAACAGTTGAAAAAAATATAATTTTAAAATCGATCCATAATTGCCGTAAACATCGAGGAACTATAATACAAAAAAAACCATGCAGATGAATTGAAAAGTTCCTCTTTTTTAAGTCGGTTGGATACAATAGTATTTTTATATTTTTATTATTTGTTATATTAATTTAACGGCTATGTGTTCCAGGCCACCGTCTGATGCAATACAGTATATCCTGGCAAATGAAATTGAAGCCATCGTAAGTTTCTCATTCTCATATCTATTATTGTTCTTTATTTTAAATTATTACTAGAAAAAGTCGAGAAAGCTGGAATTCGCGAAAACGCCCTAAAAATCTTAAAATCCTACTTATCGAATAGATACCAGGTAGTCAAGATAGGTGACATTGAAAGTACCGCTTTGCCTATAACATACGGAGTGCCACAAGGTTCCATTTTGGGACCCTTATTATTTTTAATATATATAAACCAAATAGCAGAATTAGGACTGCATGGAAATTTAACTTTGTATGCAGATGATACGTGTTTGTTTTATTTTGGCAAATCCATAAGTCACATTGTTACACAAGCTCAAGAGGATCTTAATGTTCTGTTTGATTGGTTAAGGTATAATTTGCTTACCATAAATATTTCTAAAACCTGTTACATTATTTTTAAGGCTAAAAATAAAAAGATTCCGATTCATGACCCATTAACCATTGACAACATCTCGCTTGAACAAAAACATTGTGAAAAATATCTTGGCCTTAGAATGGATAATTATTTAAAATGGAATAATCAGATTGACTATGTTAAAGATAAACTTTCATCTCTTACTGGTTCTCTTTACAATATCAGTCACTGTATACCTAAACAAATTCGTTTTACAATTTACAATTCTCTTGTTAAATCACATTTAATTTATCTTATTGAAATATGGGGCAATTCAAGTAAAGATAAAGATATTTATTCGCCAAGGATATGGTACAAAAGATGGGAACATAACAAGTATAGTTCTTAAACACATCCGCCTCTGTAAGAGGCATACGAATATTTGTACATTGTTTTATAATTATAACTTATAATAACATACTTTTATAATTATAACACATAGAATGAAATCATAATATAATCATTTATTTAAGTAGGTACACTTAGTTTTTACTTTTTTTTACAATATTTTATTTTGATATGTATACATTATTTTATTACTCATGAATGGATCATGTTTAATATGACATTTTCCTATTTCTATTGTATTTATAATCAAAAAATTCCTTTATATTATAAAAGTTTTTTTCAAGCAACCATTCCTTTAACAATTTTCTAAATAACTTCAATGGTTGTTCTCTTATAAATTTTGGGATATTGTTGTAAACCTTTATGGACATCATATAGCTATTTCTATAGTGAAGGGTTGTTCTACAGAGCTCATTTTTTAATTTTGTGGGATCCCTTTTTAAAAACTTACTATTTTCACTAACTTTAGAATAGAATTGTTCGTGTTTTCTGACAAGCATACCGATTTCCATTATGTACAGTGAAACTGGTGTCAAAACGTTAAGTCTTTTAAAGATCGGTTTCCAGCTTTCAAGTGGATGTGTATTAGTTACTGCTCTTATGCATTTCTTCTGTACTATGAAGACCCTCTGGATATGTGTGGAGTTTCTCCATAAAAGTATTCCATATCTCAGGACAGATCCCACGTAACCATGATAAGCGCTGAGCGCCGTGTTTTCATTAGCTGCATTGCGCAATTGTTTTAGCGCGTACACGAATCTATTTAGTTTATTGCATATATTATCAATGTGTATTATCCAGTTACAGTTATTATCTAATGCTAGGCCTAAGAATTTCATAGTGTTTTCTCTATTAATAGTTTCATTATTGTATTTTAAATGAATATTGGGGAGGTTTTGTTTATGATTAGAAAATTGGACATATTTAGTTTTGGTTAAATTGATTTTTAAGTTATTATTTATTAACCAGCCTATGATACTATTAATAGTTGTATCTACTTCCTGCTGGTGTTATTTTATTGCTTTCAGGTATCTGATTAGAAGTCACCATTACACCATTATTATAACAACAACAACAGGCAACAACTTTAACAACGCTTTAACAATACAGAGAGGAAAAAAAAAGGAAATACAACGAAGAAGGTACGGACTTACTAATTACCATAAAATAAATGTTTCTCACGTTCTCTGTGGAGCAGGATAAACGATTTAACGAGATAAAGGCGAGTATTGACCTAATTTCGAACAAGTATGATGATTTCTTGTTAAAAATATCGTCTTTAGAAAAAGAAAACAAGGCTGACAAGGCTAAAATAAAAGAACTGGAAGAGAAGCTGGAAAATTTGGAGAGGAAAACACGTGGTGTAGGCATAGAAATCCGAAATCTACCCAAAAAAGCCGGGGAGACGAAAGAATCCCTCCAAACCGAAATTATAAAATTGGGTAAAACTCTTAATGTGGTAATGGATGTTAACTCAATTAAAGACATATACAGAACCAAGTCTCAGGACGCCTCAACACATGAGTAGATAAACGGAACAGAGGCAAAGCTTCGAACAACCGCTCGAATCGGTTGCACGCACACAAGCGCGCGGGGCATGTGTGCGTGACCACTGGCCGCTTGTCACATACGCGGCGAGACTGGAAAAAACCAGTTTACGCTGGCACAGCCAGTGTACAATCTAAGGGTCAGTCCGACGCACGCTGTTTGTTTTGTTAGTTGCAAGTTTAAGTTTTTATAAGTTTAGTTGTAAAAACGTGGTATTATATTAATAATAATGGTTGTTTATTGTACCGTGTGTATGAATAATAATAGAGAAAACAAAAATATATCATACTTTAACTATCCCAAGGAGTACAATTAGGTAATTAAATATTTGGTTATTACTTTTTCAAGCAAGTACCTTTATTTTATTGTATGATCCTTTTTATAATAAGAAGAGAGTAATTTGTACAACACGGTAGGTATTTTTTATTTTTAAAAAAAATTATAAAAAGAAAATTCTTAGAGTAAGTAATTTGTAAACTATTCTATCATACTATTATAATATATTCTATTATACTGACTATTAAAACTATTTAAAGAAACGTTTTGTTTGATTTGTCTTCACCTATTGTGACAACCCTAACAAAATAGGTAACAATTTTGCACGTTCTTAAGAAGCTTTGCCTCTGTTCCGTTTATCTACTCATGTGGCCTCAAACCCCGTCGTGGTAGACTTTACCACCGTATTAATGAAGGAGAAGGTGCTCAAGGCGGTTAAAAACTTTAATAAAACCAAGCAAAAAGGCAATAAACTGAATACTACTCATCTTAATCTGGAGTATCAACTAAAACCGCTATATGTATCTGAGACATTGACCAGCAAAACCCGGAAACTATTCTACATGGCACGGCAATTCCAAGCGAGTCATGGCTTTAATTTTTGTTGGACGTCAAATGGAATCGTGTACCTTAAGCAGCATGAAGGATCTTCGTATGTTCGAATAAACGATTTCAATGACCTAGAGAATCTAAGGAAAACTACATCACCATGACTATTTTACGCTGTCTGTATCGGTAAATGTAAGCTACTTACTTTAATTATTTCTCTTGTAATCATGCTTTGTTTTAACATACGTATGTGTTGCTGCAACTCAAAAAATGAACATTATGTAAACATATACTTCTCACTCTACCACTTTATAATTAAAAAACACAATATTTTACTACTTAATACATATATACACTTAAACACTACACACAATACTTACAAAAATAAACACACAAACTCCTCATATCGTATGCGCACAATCAATAGTATTATTTCGATAATATAAATCACATTACAAATGAGATAGATGAAGTCTCCGTTTCTAAATCTCTTACATGTGACTTAGAAGAATGTCAGCAATACATTACCCGGGCGTCATCCAGTGGTCTTATAATATTAACTCAAAACATACTGCTGGTTTTGAAACTTTGTTGGGGCGATTAAATATAGAATGTGATATACTGGTACTAACCGAATGTTGGCTCCAGGGAACTTCTATCATTCCACAGCTAGACGGCTATCACTCTTATGCCACAAAAACCCACCTCAGACAGAATGATGGAGTGGTTATATACATAAGGAACACGCTAAATGTAAATGTTGAGGAACCTGAATTTACAGACGGCAATTGTATAGTCACAAAACTCGACAATCATACCGCAATTATATCTATATATCGTTCTCCTGCTACTAGAAATATTGATAACTTCCTATATTCCTTAGACAATATAATATCTAAACAAAATACATTCAAAAAAACTTTAAAAAAAAAAAGAGAACCACCTTCAAAAATCCGATTCACTGACACCTACTCCAAACATAATAATAATTGTGCTTGAAGTATAATTATACTTATTATCCTAATATTTTAGTAATTTGATAAGCAGTACATTTAAAATTATTTAATACTTTTCAGTGAATCGGGTTTTTGAAGGCGGTTCTCTTTTTTTTTTTTAAGTTTTTTTTTTATTTAATACTTTTTAGTGTTTGATACTTTGTTTACTTACTTAAAATGGGTTTAGTCAAGTCGAGATAATCGCGTTTAAACATACACACATACATACAGGTCAATCTGAGAACCTCCTTTTTTTCAAGTCGGTTAATTATAAAATACCAAAACCTTCTCCTTGGTCTAACAAACACTTTTCTGAAAACCGTATCAAAATCGGTTCAGTCAAACGCGAGATAATCGCGTCCAAATATACATACCTACATACAAGTCAATCTGAAAACCTCCTTTTTTTCAAGTCGGTTAAATAAAACATACTAAAACCTTCTCCTTGAACTAACAAATTAATTTCTGAAAACCGCATCAAAATCGGTTCAGCCAAACGCGAGATAATCGCGGATAAACATACATACATACATACAAACATACATACATACAGGTCAAACTGAGAACCTCCTTTTTTTTGAAGTCGGTTAAAAAAAACAACAGTATTATATAATTAATATAATTTTCGAAACAGACTATAAATATGTATTACATAATAGAAGAAATAACTATAATTATAATAGAGATTAACAGTATTATATATAAATGCAATAGAGTAAGAAAGCCAAATAATTAATATAAATTTAAATTAAAAAAAAAATAATAATAATTAGGTAAATAATGGAATTAAATAGTATTATATAAATGTAATATTATGGCTGTTACTTTAAACCGCTGACACTTTTACACTTATTTCTGATTGTAAATAATAACTAAATCCATTTGGGTGAACCCTATCTTTTAAGATACAGGCTAGGATAGTGTCTACTATTGCATTACTAATTAACATTATTTTTAACAATGTATACATTTGTGCAGTGTAAGTTTTTTTGTGAAATAAATACTTATTATTATTATTATTATTCTCTTTATTTCTTTAAATACATACAAAATACATTTTTAAATATATATGTCACCGGAAGATAACAAGATCCGCAAGTTTATAAATTTCCTAGGAGAAATATAAACTTTCGTAGGATTCTAAACGAGGGATAAATTGTATTATTTTACGCCCACATTTTAGCAAATATATCAATTTGCAATGTCTCGTGGTAAATTTATAAACTAACGGATATCCATTCGTAAGATTCTATACGGTTCGACCAATCACAGAAGAACTTTTAATTTTACGCTTCTTTAAAATACGGCAAATAACACACTGCTCTCTGATTGGTCGATGTTGACAGTGGTAATGCTTGTGTCCGTGGCAAACAATGGCGTTGGAGAGGAAGGAGAAGGAACACGTGACTTATTCAACCAATCAGAACGCACATGGCGTTTGGTTATTGCTTACTTATTACTTTACGCGTGACTTAGGTAAGTTTATCATTTGGCGAAAATGTGGCCGTAAAATAATACAATTTATCTCTCGTTTAGAATCCTACGAAAGTTTATAAATTTCCTAGAAAATTTATAAATTGGCGGATCTTGTTGTTTTCCGGTGACATATACAATAAAAACTAAAAATATACATTTAAAAATATAAAATGTAGTTTCCAACCGACATCGGGAACAGGGCCCAAGCTGCCGGTGGTTAGGGCTCCAGAGAGAGGAACCTCCTCACAAAACGCGCCGTGTCGAGAAGTACCGTTTTCTGAATCAAACCCTTGACCCAGGCGCCTAGCGAGAGCCTCTTAAGGTGTTGGTCGAGGCTCTTGGCTATTATGCCGTTGGCTGTAACGACTATCGGGACAATGATTGCCGAGTCCACCTCCCACATGTCGACAACCTCGTGCGCTAAATCCAAATATTTTAATTGTTTTTCTTTTTCAGCTTTCACGAGGTTCTCGTCATGAGGAATAGTGACATCAACAATGATTGCCCGACGCTCCGATCGATCTATCACCACTATGTCAGGCTTATTTGCTACAATAGTCCTGTCAGTGATGATAGATCGGTCCCAGTACAGTGTGACACGACCATTTTCGAGAACTGGGTCGGGCACATACCTGTAATACGGCATCTCGGATTCCACAAGTTTGTATCTCAAAGCAAGTTGCTGGTGGATAATCCTAGCTACTTGGTTATGCCGGTGCAAGTATTCGCCGTTAGCAAGACGAGAACAACCCGAAATAATATGTCTTAAGGACTCACCTGGACAGTGACATGCCCGACATATGTCAACTGTACCGTCCTTTATGATATATTTCCGATAGTTATTCGTCATGATAACTTCGTCCATAATTGCACATACAAACCCTTCGGTTTCTCCAAAAAGATCACCGAAGCGTAGCCAGGCTACATCGGACCCATGAAGGGACCGGTAGTAGCGCCCGTGGAGCTCCTTGTTTTGCCATACATCCTTGCGGTCCTTGACGCTCAGTACGACAGGTTTGTGCCAGTTCTCTTTGCCCAAGGAGAGCGGTGTGAAGCCCTTATCCACTACCACCACATCTCGATGCATCCCCACGTCGACTTGGAGAAAATACTCCCTGAGGTTACATACCTCGCGATTATGGAGGGTCTTAGCATTTAGAAAACCTCGACCCCCGCATTTTCGCGGGATATATAACCTCATTACTGAAGAACGTGGGTGATGCATTCGATTTGCGGTTAGTAGTGTTCGGACTCTCTTATCCAAGGCGTCTAACTCAGTCTGAGTCCACTTGAGTACACCAAAGGAGTACATCAGCACTGGCATGACCCAACCATTAAAGGCACGCACCTTGTTGCCGCCTGACAAAACACTTTTTAGTACTTTGTTCAAGCGGCCAAAGAAACGTGCCTGTAATGATTGTTTCACGTCAGCACCGTTGATGCCTAACGCCTCTGACATACCCAAGTATTTGTAGGTCTCCGTTGCAGAGAGCGACCTTAGGTTTATGGAATCCGAGAGCTGTATACCCTGGGATTCCACAACCCCACCTCGCTTTACATGCATGACCGCACATTTGTCAACACCAAATTCCATTCTGATGGAATTACTGAAGCTTTCAGTGATCTTCAGTAACTTCAGCTGCAATCCGCTGTTGGCAAAGAGCTTAAGATCATCCATGTATAGCAAGTGGGAGATTACCTGGCTCCCTCTCCTCAACGAATAGCCCAGCCTCGAATTCTCAAGCAAAGTGCTTAGAGGATTCAAGGCTAAGCAGAACCATAGAGGACTCAGACTGTCGCCCTGGAATATTCCCCGCTCAATCCTAATTGGTTCCCCACCCTGTTGGATATCCCGACATCCTGGATAGTGAAGCACCGTACTCCACTGCCCCATACATGACACCAAGAAGGCGCGTAGAGTTGCATTAATTTTATACAACTCTAGCACCCTCATGAGCCATGTATGCGGCACCGAATCGTAGGCCTTCTTATAGTCTATCCAACATGTCGACAGATCTTTTTTAGAGCGGCGAACCTGTTGGCAAATAGCCGTGTCTATAAGGAGTAGCTCCTTAGTGCCACGGGATCCACTCCTACATCCATTCTGAGAAGCAGACATAATAGAAAAACTAACGACATGCTCGTTAATTTTTGCTCTCAGAATGGACGTAAGGAGCTTATAGACCGTTGGTAAACAAGTTATTGGTCTATAGTTCTTTGGATCCGTGGCACTACCTGTTTTATGGAGCAGATGGGTAGATCCTGTAGTCAAGAACTGTGGGAGCGAAGCCGATTCCACAGCAGACTGGAATTGAGAAGCCAAGCAACCATGTGAACTCCGTAGCCATTTTAACCAAAAATTTTGCAGTCCGTCCGGCCCCGGTGTTTTCCAGTTTGCCATCGGGCGGACTGCATTGGCTACGTCTTGGGGGCTGATGGTAATTGCCCCCATCTCTTGTATAGGTTCACATACTTGCTCAACCTCTCGCATCCAGCCGCCTTCGGAGTGGCTGACAGGCACCGACCAGATGCTGCGCCAAAATGAATTTGTGGCATCACCATCCGGCAAGCACCCGCCATCCACGCCTGAAGCCGGCCGCTCCCACGCTCTATATACCCATCTTTGATCTTTTTGGAACATGCGATTCAGGTAAAATCGTTCCACCCGACGTTTATAGCGTCGAATACGGCTTGCCCATGCACACACTTTCTGTTTAAACAGGTCGATGCGCTCTGTAACGCGGGCAGTATATTCACTGGAACTGATATCAGTCCCAGCAAATGCACGCCTTACAAAGCGCATCACTCGTGGTCGAGAATTACCTTGTTTAAAAGCAATTAACTTTGCAATGAGTGTCCTAGCCTCAGCAACACGCTGCTCGATCCTGCACTGCCAAGCTGGTACGGCTGGTTTCGGTCGTGCAGCTATGTTACTATAACAAATTGCAACATTAGCTACACGACATGCCGTAAAAGCCGCGCAGTACAAAATCGAGTGCGTGTCCCTAAGGTCTTCACTGCTGTCAAAGTAAATGGGGAGCAGTGAATCTAGGGCACCCATTATTGCTTTGTTTCGGTTATGCATGGGCAAACGGGGTAATCGAGGCCTTCGGTCGGGCGGTGAAGTCCGATAATCCCGAATCGCATCTTCCAATGTACTCCTTATTAACTCACTGCACTGGGTACTTACAGTCATAGCCCCATCATCCTCTTCCCCATCACTGGGGGCGGTGTGCGGAGCACCAGAAACTGGCGCTGCTGCTGGAGGCAAGGTGTTGGTGGCAGGACTACTCTGTATTTCGGAGCGTAGTCGATCAAGCGTAGAGTCATCCAACCTGATTATTATTAATAGTATTATAATTATACATAATAATAGGTTAATAGAAATTAATAACAAAGTGTGTCAATAGAATATAAGTAATTCTCGTTTAACATAATTTTCGTACCCACAGGCACAATGTAGCGAACTTCCTGTATCTCTAACACCTTTTGTATTGTACACCTGCATTGACGAATAAGTTATCGGTATCTACAAATCAAATAAAAAGATTTGATTTGATTTGTAGATACCGATAACTTAAATAGAGAAATTAACAATATCGATATGGTCCCCATATATGAATCTTGCGACCCTAACTTTTCTATAAACTACCTAATTACTAATATTCCATCAGCTATAAATAACAACACTAAAACTCTCACAGTGTCGAAGCGCAAAAAAATACTTAAGCCTTCTTAGATGTATGAGAAACAGGGACATTCTTCACAATAAATATAGAGGCTCTCCAGAGAATGAAATTCTTAGAACGACATATATTAGATACCGTAATTTCTGTACCAAAATATTAAAGAAAGTTAAAAGAGCATATGAGAAAACACAACTAGAAACTGCAAAGAACAATCCCAAAGAACTCTGGAAGACTATAAAATCAATTGCGAATTGTGGCAACAAATGCAATAGTTATCCAGAGGAGTTGTTAAAACTGAGTGACTCCAATAAAGCCGCACTTAATATTATTAATGAGTACTTTGTGAAAGTTGGTCAATCATTGGCAGAAAAACACACCCTCAATCCTGGCCCGTCCATATCTCATAACACCCAGTCATCTATGTTTTCATGCTACAACCATTCGCGATCTTTTTTATGCGAAGAAACGACGGAAGAAGAAATGACCCATATCATCCTATCATTAAAATCAAATAGTACTACAGGCTGTGACAATATATCATCGGATCTTCTAAAAAGGCACGTTAAGCTGGTAGTTCCACCTCTCACACACATTTTCAACAAGTGCTTGGAATATGGTATATTCCCGAATAATCTCAAACTGTCTGAAGTTCGCCCTATTCACAAGGGGGGTGACCGTGATCGTGTTAATAACTACAGGCCGATATCCATCTTACCCTCCTTGTCAAAGGTTTTCGAACGACTTTTAAACAAGAGACTTGTCAACTACTTGGAGGGTGAGGGGCTACTTTCTTGTGCCCAGTTTGGCTTTCGGAGGCATAGAAGTTCAGATGATGCCATCCATACACTAACAAATTGTATAGCTTCCAATTTAGATTCTGGAAAGAAATGTCTTGCCATCTTTTTGGATCTGGCCAAGGCATTTGACACGATCTCGGTCCCCATCCTTTTAGGAAAACTTGAGAGATTCGGTATAAGAGGCTCCCAACTTAAACTCTTCGAGAGCTATCTCACAGAAAGATCTCAGTGTGTGAGAATGGGTAATTGTGCTAGCTCTTATCTTCCTATAACATATGGAGTGCCGCAAGGCAGCATCTTAGGACCTACCCTCTTTCTCGTTTATATAAACGATCTCACTAACCTATCTATACCCCAAGGCAAAATAATCTCTTACGCAGACGATACTGCTCTTATATTCAACGCCGATAATTGGGATGAGGTATTTAACTATGCCCAACGAGGACTGGATGTAGTGAAGAAGTGGCTACATAATAATCTACTCACAATGAATAGTGATAAAACAAAATATTTGACTTTCAGCATACGAAATCCACCTAAACTGCTTACCTCAGAACATTGTCTTATACCTCACGATTGTTCGGGTATTGATAACTGTAATTGCGAACCTCTAGAACGTGTAAACAATGTCAAATATTTGGGTATTATAATAGATCACAATTTATCATTTAAAGCACATATAAAAGCTCTGACGGGAAGAGTCAGAAAACTTATATATATTTTTAAAACATTGCGACATGTCGCTGATCTTAAATTACTAAAACAAGTTTATTCCTCCCTCTGCCAATCTATTATTAATTACGGAATTATAGTATGGGGAGGTACTGCCAAAACTACTCTTAAAGGTCTTGAGATAGCTCAGCGTGCAATTCTAAAAGTGTATACTTTTCGTCCAATTCGTTTTCCTACAAACATTCTGTATAAGTGTTGCGAAGTCCTAACAGTGAGGCAATTGTTCTTACTCAACATTGTCCTAAAACAACACTGTGAACTTACATACGATACCAATCTCACAAATAAACGCAGAAAACATGATGTTGTAGTACGCACACATAACCCTAAAACCTCTTTCATTAAAAGATTCTTCACCTTTTTAGCACCATATGTGTATAATACAATTAATAAATTAATAAATATTTTTTCGCTTAACAAATTCCACTGTAAAAAGAAGGTACAGGAATTTTTAATGGAACTATCCTACGAAGAAACTGAAAAACTTATTAAGATAATCAGTTAATATTTAATGAGTATTGATAGAAAACGTATATTTACTTAGCTCTTGCGCATTGAATATGTAGGTATAACATACACTCACATCCACACCACACACAAACCCATACACATACACACACACACACACACCCTCACACACAACACATGCACAATTCACAAATCAAATTGTAAATAATTTAAGTATAGTTAATTTCTTAAAAAAAAAAAACTTTTTTGTTTTCGTATCTGTAATCGGTCCTAAACTTCTGCATTTTACTAATTTAGGTTACTTTATAAACTGCCCCTGAGGGGAACGGCGCTGTCAGCTGAGATACAGGCTCACGCCTAGTTCGGCTACAGATGCTACTTCTCTTTATTATAAGTAAACTGTCAGCCTAGTTTTGTAAGAAGAACTGTACTGTACTGTTTTTTGAGTAAATAAATTATTATTATTATTATTATAACCACTGACACGTCATCAGCAAAAAGTACACATTTATGTTCCGTAGTATTTGGCAAGTCGTTAATATATAAGAGAAAAAGAAGGGGACCAAGTATACTGCCTTGGGGCACTCCCGATTCATTATGACTAAATAAAGATTTATGGGATGTAGCAACGAGTTTATCATATAAGTGACATATTTCTACACATTGTTCTCTATTACTAAGATAACTTTTAATCCATTCGAAAGCTGGGCCTCTTATACCATAGAGCTCACATTTATCAAGAAGCATTTTATGGTTGACTAGATCGAATGCTTTACTCATATCTAGGAATACTACTGTAACACTACGTTTTTTATCTACATTATCTGTTATTGATCTTACAAGAGAGAATGCTGCTGTTGATTTACCTTTTTGGAACCCATTTTGTTCTTTATTAATAATATTGTGTTTATTTATGAATTTGACAAGACGACTGTGCATTATTTTTTCATAAATTTTTGAAAGTATTGGTATAAGTGTGATAGGTCTGTAGTTATTTTTATCTAATGTACTTTTACTTTTATGAAGAGGCTTAACTATTGAATATTTTAATTTGTCAGGGAAAACTCCATCTACCAGAGACAAATTTATAGTGTGACAAAGTATTGGTGATATGATCCCAGCGCAAGATTTAAGTATGTGCGTAGATATTTCGTCATATCCTACTGACTTTTTATTATTTAACGATTTAATGACACGAAAAACTTATATACCAGAACATGGATTTAAAAAAATACTAAAATTGTTCCTAGCAATTGGAAATCGTGGTGATAAGTTGGTACTTGAAAATTTGTTAGGTAATGAAATGTTTATAAAAAAGTCATTGAAAGAATTAGCGATTTCAATTGGATCGTACAAGATTGAGTCGTGATTACTATCACTTATTGCAATTATTTGATTAAATGATTTTTGTGAATCTGTTCTATTTTTGATTATATGCCATGTAGCTTTATTTTTGTTTTTAGATTTTAACACGTACATAGAATTTGTGTATTTTTTGATCGATTGACGCATGATTTTAATATTTTATTATATTTAATGTATTGAGCTCGATGATCATTATTTATATGATTTGAATAACACATGCTTTTGAGTTTCCTTTTGTTTGTACAAGATTTCCTGATGCCCTTTGTTATCCATTTAGGTGATGTATTATTAATGTAGACTTTTGTTTTTTTTCTAAGGGAAAACATAATTTATAAAATAGTAAGAAATTTTCATGGAATTCGTTAAAACTCTCATTTGCGTCATAGGTCTGGTACACGTCAATCCATGATAAATTCCCTATAGCTTCAATGAATTATTTATTTAAGTTGTCATCCGAGTAGTCTCTGTTATAATATACCAATATTTTAGAGAAGGTTTTCTATGTTCAACTGGGAATGTTAAAGTTTGGCATGTGTTATGATCTGACAGGAAAAAATCGTGGGTATCTCCAATTGAGTTTTCAATATTACTTATAATATGATCTATGCATGTCTGTTTACGTGTTGGTTTATCTATATGTGAACATAGTCCATAGTTTGAAATAAGATTATTAAGCTTGATTGTATTGTTATCCGTTTTTAAGGTGTCAATATTTAGATCACCGGTGACGATAATACGTTTCTTTCGTTTGAGTAATTTGTATAGTAATTGATCAAATTTTTAAAAAAATAGAGACTCATTCGAATTTGGTATTCGATAAATACATATTACTATACAATTCAATGAAGGAATCTCAACGCCACAACATTCAAATATCTTTTCAGTACATAAATCTTTAACATATTCTATGTTTTTAAAGTCGAACATTTTATGTACTAAAACACAAACACCTCCACGTTTTTCCTTTTTTCTAGAAAAGGAACATGCTAAATTAAAGTTTTTGAACATATTTAGTTCATCACCTGTTCTCACAAATGTCTCTGAGAAACATAGAATAACATAGAACATTTATATTTTTAAGTGACAATTCACGGAGGCAAACATGAATAAAATCTATTTTATTGAGCAACCCAGCTATATTTTGGTGGAAAAGAGTAGCGGTAGGACTAACAACATTTTGGTTATTCACGAAAAAAGGTATTATTATTATTTTTGTTGCACTTTGGTTTAATCTCATAAGAATTATTACTAGACTTAAGGTATAGGACGAGTTCCTCCAGGTCTGTTATAATAATTCTGAAGCCTATGTTATTTAAAGTTCCAAACCGCTGGCTATATGTATTATACGTGTAGGGTAAATTAAGATTTGAGTCCAATATATAAGCATATTTGTGCGTCTCAGTGTCCATATAAATTAAATTGTTGAACGTGTCTACGCGGCTATTAAACATAACATTCGAATTATCCATGTGCTTAAAAGTTGGCAGACAAATTATAAAGTTTGAATGCTTTAATGTTGTTAATTTTTCGCGGATAAACGTGACTAGTTCTATATAGTTATTAGTTTTTCTAAAATCTTCCTCGCCAATAAAAATAATACAATAGTCTGAATGCGTAAAATTACGAACTTTTTCCTCAATGTTTCTTAAAAGATATTTTACTCCACATCTGGGCGTACGATAGTGACATATGCCATAATTACTTAAATAAGTTTCTTCACACATTGAATATATTCTATTAGAAGTCTCACTACTTATGATGCCCATTTTATTTTTCACACTTGGCTGCATCACATTTATTTTATTTTCGGTAATCTAGCTTTGTACGTTTTCCTCATATTCTGTGTTTAAAGTTACGTCTTTGTTGACATGAATTTGTTGTTTCAAAGAGCTTTTCGGGGTAGGAAAATCGATATCCAAGTTAAGCTTGCGTGCAGAGATGTTGAAGGTTTCATCCTTATCCTCCTTTATCATATGAACGTTTCGCAATTCGTGATAATTTCTTTTTATTCTTCGATGTAACGCTACCTCCTCTTTCAGTCTCATGGGTCTCAGGTATTCCTTATTAACATGAAGTCACTGCCTATCTGACATCCCCTCTCAATTATAATGCGTAGTTCAGTATTTCTTAAAATGGAATTTCGAATTTCGGAGTTCTGAACCAAAATCTCGCGCCCTGCAGTCTTACTAGGGACTACTGTATTAATGAGAACTATGGCATAAGAAACATAATTGTAACAAAAAAAAAAAAAAACAAAATATGTCAGCATAATCGTCAAACTTAACCTACAAAGTCACAAAGCCGAACCTATTTGTCGAGTGCAAATCAAACCCTCGACTTAGTATGAAACCGACATATGCCCAGAAAGCCATTGCTTGGTTAGGTTCAACTTTGTGACAGAGATCAATAGGTTAGGTTAGGTTAGATATTGTGAGCTTGGAACAGAGCGAGCGAAGCGAGCGACGACATATATGTTATTCAAAATTAGTCTTTATTAACAATTACGTTCTATTTATAGATGATGACGTCAACGTTGCTAGGCGTTTAATAACCAGTTGACTACTCATTGTGTTATACTAAAACCAACATTTACCAGCTGACAGCGGTAAAACCTAGCATTTACTAAATTCGAATGGTAAGAGCCCGAAAAAATCGTCCTATCTTCAGAAATACTTATACTTTTACCAACTCATGTCGGTAAATGCTAAGCCTTACGCGTAAATCGTAAGGTTTACCTTAGTTCAAGCTTTTACAGTAACATATATATCGAATAGTGGACTACATAGGAACATGTATCCAGCAAAACAATGTGTTGGAGTTTTGAAAATGTGTTTTATACATTTTTTTATATTCATAAAGAACACCCTGAATTCGATTTATTTGTGCCATACGGAAAGTTACTCGCAGTAGGCAATTCGTGTTAGTGGCCTTCTATATAACAGTCAAAATATTTATGCATAAAGATGAATGTTATAAGCGAACAACGTCGCGGGTACAGCTAGTGTTGAAATAACCGTTCTGTATCTACGACAAATTTATTACGTTCGTTAGAACGCGGTATTTGAAATTACAAGAATTACAAAGAATTCAAAACAAGATTATAAAAATATTATTTCGCTATCCATATCTTACACCAACATATTATTATATAAAATTTTCGAGGAAACAAAATTGATGAACATTAAGCAACTATATATTATTATATACTATACTTGTATTTTGATTAGAAATATTTTAGATAAAACAATTAATGCAAATTTATCATTTATCAAGATATCCGATGTGTCTAAACGTAGCATGCGTCGACCAAGTTTAATAGTGTTACCAAAACCTCGCACAAATTATGGAAAAAAAAAAATTACTTATGAAGGAGCACAACTGTTTAATAATTTACCATCTAACATAAAAAATGTAAACTCGTTCAACAGTTTTAAATCACAACTGTCAAAACATATTATTGAAAATTACTCCTATCAAAAACCTTAATAACATAGTAATTGTGAATGAAACTGCTGAACGAGGGGGCTCACTTGAAATAATATGTTCTGGCCTATTTCGGCGACCATTACTAAATCACTTGTACTAAATGTTATTTTCTATTCTCTTGTAAGTGGCTTTTCTGTCTTTATTGAGAATAAATGATTTAAACCTATTTTAGTTCTTTAGTTTCCATACATTTAAAACTTTTGAATGCAAAAAGATTGAAGATTAAAAAAATAAGTACCAACAACATCAAGTGTACATACATAAATTAGTTGTGATAAATTTATGTGACTTAATATATGTATATTGTAACTTCAGCGCCAGAACGTGCTGCCTCTACCTCCGCGCACAACCAAGCCGAAGCTGGTGGACAAGCCGCGCCACATCAGAAAATACCCTCTTAAGCTGCCGCCCCAGGCCAAGACAACCGAGCCCGTGATCAAGGAACCACCAGCCAACATATACCAGAACACCAGCAATGCCAATCCATTTGCCAATGCCAACGTGTTTTTAAATTTGGCGGCTGATGACAAGTTGAAAAATGAGTCACGCGAGTCGGGCGGCGATGAAAATGGACCCCTGACAAGTATGGGTAAATTAGTTTAATTAAAAATGATCTAATACTGGAAAAGGTCTTTCCCCACTTTGGCTTTTTCTTTGAAAAGAAAAGTGATCAATGCTAGTTCCTTCTCTATACAGGCCTGTGCTCAGCAGTGGGCAGTTTATAGGCTGTTATTATATATCGCTGAATGTGTTGCTAAGCGCAAATCTCAAGAGCAGCTGAACCGATTTCGCTAATTTATTTTTATAATATTCCTTAAAGTACTAGGATGGATCATACAGAAAGAAAAAACTAATGAAGATGTCTAAAAAATAAAGACATCGGGAACGGAACTTAGGTATTCACGCGGGAAACAACTAGTTATTTATATGCCTCAGTCGCTATAATCCCTTAAAAATATCTATGTAACATGTTAATATTTGACGGGCCTGTTGGTCTAGTGGTTAGTGACCTGACTGCTGCGGAGGCCGTGGGTTCGATTCCCACCCAGGACAAATGTTTGTGTGATGAGCACGATCATTTGTTCTGGTCTGGGTGTAATTTATCTATAATATGTATGTATTTAGAAATATATAAGTAAGTTTATCAGTTGTCTGGTTACCATAACACAAGCTCTGCTTAGCTTGGGATCAGATAACCATGTGTGAGATGTCCCGGAATATTATTATTATATATGCGTTGTCTGTACATAATCGTAATCTAACCTTTTCCAGAGGAACGTCGCGACGTATCGACTGAAGATTTACTGCAGTTCGCAAAGCGTCCCAGCGGCAAGATGACCGGCGTAGAGTCCGACGAAGTACGCATCATGTGTAAGGTGCTGAAGGACGAGGTACGTCTCATTTTAATACGGATAATTTCCACCTAACATTTTTAAAAGGTTTTTTAGGACCTAGACTGGGTCATAACCGGGCGGAACTTTGTCTGTTGTGCTATTTTAAAAAGAGACTGCCAATTAAGAACCATGTCCTGGGCATCCCTTGGCTTGAATCTTTTCTAGAATAAATAGTCCTGTCTTAGTCTAGTTGTCATATGTAATGAACGACTATATAAAAATCTGTCTGTATGGTATCCATCCTGAAACAATATGACAAAATTGGAACACTGTCTGTGAGACGTAATTATGTGCGTATATTGACAATTAATTTTTCAACGTTATTTCCATCCCTGTCTTACATAAGCAGATTGACAGTGATATGAGTTTCCAATGGTTGGCCAACGTGCCAGCTTATGTGCTCAATTTTTTTTTACAAATTGCACATTTCCTTGACTTTTTCACTTTATCCATTTTAACCTTTTCTTCTTATCAACATTTCAAACCAGAAAAAGTATTTTAAATTAAAACACAAATGGTTTGCTAAAACTAGGTCTCTGAGGATAATATTTAAAATAATCTATATACTTATAATAAATCTGTAGAAGTGAAAATTCGGTACAATGAAAATATCAAAAAAATAAATGGCGGGGGGTGTTACTAGACCGACACCGAACCCAAAAGTGTAAAAAAAAAATGTTGTCTGTCTTTCTGTCTGTTTGTTCAGGTATCACGCAAAAACTACCTGTTCGATTACGATAAAACTTAGTACAATTATTCTTTATTATCCTGGGCACTACACTGGGTAGTTTTTATCCCGGAAAAGTATAAACAATAAAAAACAAACTTAATTTTGCGGTTAAAAACTCATTGATAAGTTTCGTCATCCACGCGAACGAAGTCGCAGGCACAGCTAGTCAATAATAACATTCATAACTATTAATATGATTTTATGAACCTATTGACAATATTTTTAATGTTTTTGCTTAACCAGTACCGGATTGACCCGGTGAATTCGCTTTTAATGCATGTTAGACGCAAGTTAGCGCAAGCGCAAGTTGACGCAAGTTCTGTGCATGTATATTACTATCGATGTCAATGATCGCTGCAAAACCAGGATTATAATTTATTTACTTACTTAAAACTGTTGTTGTATATTTCCAGGCTGACCCCGAACAATGCTTGGAAGCTTTAAACTTGTACAACTGGGACGTCCACAACGCTATCAAGCTGGTTCGCGTAAAGGTGGCAGTAGGGAGCCAGGTCTCCTTCGAACAATGCAAGGCATATCTCGAGAAGAGCCAGAGAGACGTCGCCAAGGCCACCGCTATGGTATCTTCACTGGAAGACGAAGATTTTGAATAAAATAAAAAATAAATAAATTTAAAAAATAAAAAAAATAAAAAGCCCTACTGCATAAAAAACACTTTAAATAAAAACTGAAAAGTAAAAAACAAGTTCAATAAGTCTAGAAGTGTAGATAGCAATGTTACTGTCACAGTCGGGACCCATAATGAATGATTTTAGTCTAGCTTATTTAATGGGTCCCGACTGTTACAGTAACATTGCTTTCTACACTTCTAGACTTATTGAACTTGTTTTTTACTTTTCAGTTTTTATTTAAAGTGTTTTTTATGCAGTCGGGTTTTTTTATTTTTTAAATTTATTTATTTTTTATTTAACACTTTTTAGTTAAAATCATAATACGTCATGGTGGTGGAACTGGCTATCCACCTAGCGTACGGCATTCGAGTATGTATTTAGTTTGGATAAAGGCTCCCCCACACAGGCGCGTTATTATCGGACGATAAAATCGCATGCGGTATTGCGATAATGCGTCCCGATTCCTTGCACACAGCTGCGTTTTTATCGTCCGATATTTCATACGAGAGAGCGCCGCGCCGGCCGCGACGGCACTATTATACCATCTCTCTCAGGTATGCAAAAAAGTCAACGCAGCGCACGCACATGCAAGGAAGACTCTGATGATATGATATCCATATTATAGAAAAGTTTTTAGGACACTCATACAGTCATGTAACCACTCTCAAACTGTCGATAAAACGAAACGTCCTACATGTACTAACGTTATTATCGCAGGTGTGTGTACGGTCGTTTGCGTCCTGCTACAAAACATTCTAGAACTCATATCGGAATATCGCAGGACGCAGAAACGCAACGTCCTACTTCCAACGCGGCGTTATTATCGCAGCAGTGTGTAACTACATGACCATCCTAATACAAAATGTACTGAAAACAGATATCGCAATAACGCATGCGATATTATCGACCGTTATTAACGCGTCTGTGTGGGGGAGCCTTAAAGAACAAATTTTCACATAGTATTTTTTTTTATACGTAAATGATATACCATTTTGGAATCCTCGTTACAAGCCCTTTAATTTGATACCCATATTGTAGCAAACATATTTTTTTTTTTTTTTTTACCTTAATCTATGGCACCTCGTGGCCGCAAGGTTGGTTTTTGTTTGACGTGACATATCTAAGAACACTTGGGTAATCGATACGAATCCAACGATACCCTAATTAACGAAATCGATTCGGCAGATATGAGGTAATAAAGAATATTACACACATACATACATACATACAAGATACGCGCGAAAAACATAACCCTTCTTGGCAGTCGGGTAATTATCGGCCATTAAAAAAAACATCAAAAGAAGGATTGTCAGCAAAATATTCAACATCAAAAAAATTGCTACATTTTTATTGCAAGTTTTCCACATCATCAACTCTTACGTCAAAAGCAAAGATAGTAAGCAAATAATCAACATCAAAAAGAATTGCCACCTTTTTATTATTGTAAGTTTTCCACCGACAGATGTCGCGTTTCTTGCCGAGTGCAAACTTAGTATAAGATTGTTAGTCAGTACGCAATGAACGTCTGATTTATAAGATATGTCATTGTGTCTAAATAAAGCATATTTATGATGAATTACAGTATTACTGTGTCTTGCAACGATCATCTATGATCCATAAAAATATTAAATATATATTGGATAGTTATACGTAATGTACGTACCTATGATCTTCTTCTTAGCGTATCGATCAATGGCAAGTAGCTAGATTTTTGTGGACCAGTACTCAGCCATGCGGACAGCGTTATCTGTAGCGTTGAACAGGTCCTCGCGTGTGCAGGTGGTGGGACACGCTGGGCAGCTCAGCAGATGAGCCATGGTCTGGGGAGAGGTACCACACTCACAGGGCTCGTGTGTGCTGTAACCCCACCGATACATATTTTCTTTACACCGGCCGACTTGGGGTCCGGAGTCTATTCATAGATTTCCACGTCGGCCATGGTAAGCTGTTACCGGGGGGTAGTTTCTCGGAAAGTGGCATGGGCAGTGAGGTTGGGTATCTCTCCTTCCAATTATGATGCTGGGTGACGACCCAGAGGCTCTACATTTTTTATGAAATTGTGACGACTTTTAAGCCTCTGCTGTACAGAGACATACTGGTGCATTGGGTGTCTTGGGTCTTTTTCCAATTTTTAATTCTCACTGGAGCTAGCCACCTGTCTTCGGACTGCTGGCAGAGCGATGCCGGCTAGTGGATACAGACAGCATACCAACGGGAATTGGCTTAAGACAGCCTGTGATAATCGGCATGTGTCGTTTAAGGCTGTATCCACCAGGTTGGTGTGCGCGGAACGGCTCCATACCGGACTGGCATATTCACCAGCCGAGTAGCAAAGAGCAATTCCGGTTGTCCGTAAGACATGCGGTGATGCTCCCTACTTGGTGGAAGTAAGTCGCCGCAAGATATTGTTTCTACCGTGCACCTTCATCTTTGTGTTAGTACAGTGTTGTTTGTACGTGAGGGCTCTGTCTAATGTGATACCAAGATATTTAGGATGAGGACAGTGAGCTACGGGCACGTTTCGCCATGTGATATTCAAAATCCTGTTGGCTTCTCGATTGCGTAGGTGGAAGACGCAGGCTTGTGTTTTTGACGGGTTGGGCTTTAATGAATTGTTATCGTAGTATGTGCTTAGAGTTTGTAGTCCAGCCGTCAGGTGGGTTTCAACTTCTTCAAAAGATGGTGCTTGGGAAGCTAAAGCTAAGTCATCAGCGTATAAAAAGCGGGTCGTGTGTGGTATTTGTTCGATGAGATGATACTGCCATCGTCGATCTTCAGCTTCGTCATTTGGCTTTTCCCAACAGAAATTTCTCTGTTGGGAAAAGCCAAAACCTCGAAACCGGAGATATTGAGAGAGCTCGAGAGGTTTTACGGACAGCTGTAGACTTCGACACGGAAACCCGTTGTCAGTATGGCTCAGGACTCTAGAGCCAAACTGACCCGGCACTATACTGAGGACATCCCAGACATCAGCCTGTACGAGATTAGAGTGTCTTCTGGCTGATGATGATGATGATGACTCCCGTTACTTGGCCTAACTCATATCCGTCCTCAAGGTGTTGTGTGAGGTTTAGTGTTTGGTTGCAGCAGGATTTGCCTGGTCTAAACCCAGCTTGCTCTGGGATGAGTTTAGGGTCAACAACTTTTACGAGACGATTAAGCAGCATTCGCTCCAGCAACTTATATGTATGACACAGTAACGATATAGGCCGATAGCTTTTGGGATCATTGCCCGGCTTACCAGGCTTAATAATTGCAATTACCTTTGATTTTCGCTAAAGGCGCGGTATGCAGGTGTTAGCAAGGCAATTATTAAACAGCTCTAGCAGCCAGGATACAGCATAAGGTCCAAGGTGTTTTATTTGTTCAGCGGAGATGTTATCAGCCCCAGTAGTTTTGCCGCATTTCAGCAGCTTTATGGCTTCAATGATGTCAGCTAGAACAAAGGGCCGGCTTAAAGTGTCACAGTTGTTCATACAGTTATTAGTCCTAGTCCTAGGCAATCTTTCCAGACGGCAGTAAGACTTTCCATTAAGGATTAACTGATGTGCGACCTGGTTTGCTGTTACTTGGCCCGGCGTAGAAGGCTGCGGTGGTTCGCAGGCTTTTTTGCTGTTGTGTGTTAAGTCGATATTCGTAATTGTTGTAGTCCATTTTTTTCGGCGGCTTTCATTAATATGCAACATTAATTCTTCTCCCATTTGTATGGGACTGAAAAGGGGTCTTTATCAAATAATGTCTTATATTGCTGATAGAGGTCGGCTGATTCTCTGGATAATCCAGGAATATATGCTGAGCGGCAGCCTCTTGGGATGTGTCTGCGAGATACGGAAGCAACAATCTTGGTGAAATCATCGTAGTTGGTAGCAGTCGGTTGAATATTTACTAAAATTTAATCTATTGTATTAGCATAGGGTTCCCAGTTTGCTTTTAAATAATTGAAGCGTCGTTTGAAAGGTACGTTGAGAGGACTTACCACAGATTGGATAGTGCACTTTATGGGCCTATGTTGGGATTGGGGGGCTTACGGTTTTTGTGCATTGCTGACTGATGTTATGACTAGCAAAAATAAGGTCGGGATTATAGCCTCGTTTCTAGCGGCCACTGTTAAAAGAAGCCGGTAACTTAGAATTATGCACCAAAGTTAACTCGTATGCATCCGCCCATTCCTCAACTATCTGACCGTCTCTGTCGGTGTCCCTAGGTTTGTGAAAAAGAAATGGAGTACCAGGTGGCTTGTACACAGATGTAATTGTGCAGTTACCTATATCTATTGTTATGACTTCCATTAAATCTTCACATATCCATTCTGCGGATTCTACTTTTATATGGGGGCTGACAAAAACAGCACTCCCATATTTAGGATGTGGAATTTCAGCTACCAGAGTTAATCCAGGAATTTGAGGTCTTGTTTGGTTGGCGTCACGGTGAGTCTCTTGGACACATATGACGTCAATTTTCTCCTTACCACAGAGTTCTGAAAGAATATCGGATTTAGTTTCAGAGAACCCTTCTATGTTGATGGAGACGACAGTTAAAGCTGAAACAGAGGTCGGATGTTGCGTGGCCTTCTGTGAGGGTTGTTTTAGCCTTGAGAAAGGCTTTGAGCTTGGCCCTGAAAAGGGCCGGTTGGTTGACCCCATAGGGGATCGATAGGTTGGCCCTGAGAAGGGCCTTTTACGATGGTGAGTTGCCATTGATCGTGGTGAAAGGATCAGCCAATCTGCGTTACCGACTAAGCTGTCCACGCAGATTGCCCAGGGTGCGCCGGACGTATGGAGTATTAAGATACGCCGCTCGGGGAGGCTCCTTTCATGTACCTATGATAAAAGTATATTATAAATATATGTAAATAAATAAATAAATAAAAATAGTTTATTGGTACATAATTTTTAAATACAATAATATGATTGGATTCCCCTTTTAGGCAGGTAATGCCTGTGTTAGGAGAATCCGCTCTTTCGCAACAACACGTGTATGAAGGCAAACAGGATATATGTATATATATTTTTAACACTAAGACTTAAATTAAAATAAATCTAGGGTCTGTGAAGAGTGCTTGTGAGTATGTGTGAGTGTATGTGAGTGATTGAGGTTGAGTATAGTGTGTAGGTGTAAGTGTGATTGAATGAGTGTCATGTATACACTGTCATCGAATATATAAGATCTAAAAAGATTATGTCTATTAATTACGTAGAACAACGTAATTCTTGATTTACAAATTAATATAATTAATATGTGTCATTTATAGTAAGTAAGCTCGTGAATAGTTCCGAGATCATTAGACTTTAAGGATTTTCTCTTGAAACACATGTAATTCATGTGAAACTAATTTATTTTGATGGCCAAAGAGCCAATAAGACGTAATAGTAAGCTCGTGAATTGTTCCGAGATCATTAGACTTTAAGGATTTTCTCATGAAACACATGTAATTCATGAATATGAAATTAATTTATTTTTATGGCCAAAGAGCCAATAAGACGAAATTGTAATGGTCTAAGAACCAATAAGGCAAGTTGTTGGGTAAGATGTATCTTGCCTTGAAATGCTGAAAAATGCATTCTTATATGTAATATACCTAAATTTAAAATAAAATGACATTATACGTAACCACTTTGTTTTATTGTAAATGCTAGTTGTGCCCCGAGGTTTCACCCGCGTATATAGTCCCTGCCCCGATGTTTTTGTAGTTACCTATTCTGCTTGTGGTGGAGACGAAGTTTCATATCGAAGATCATTAAACTCGGTTCAGTCGTTCTTGACATATAATATATCTAAATGCTGAAAATAATCCAGCTTTTTAAATATTTGTTGATTATTTAAGCTCAATTTATTTTGAAATTCTAAAATACATTAATCTTTAACTCCTCTATAGTACCTACTTTTTCTTGTTGGGATTAGGTTACATGCCTTTATTAAATCAACAAAGATTTTTCATCATTACACTACCAAAAGCGGTAGATAGTAGTAAATGATTGTCAAAAAAGTATTTTCCCTGATTGTGTTAATTAATTTAGGATATTGGCAACTTTTTACTTAAATAATAATAGAAAATGAGTACAAAATTAGAACTAAAGTAATTTGTTTTAATTAAACTTTGAATACATTTTTTTATTTCCACACGGTGCTGATAAAATTGAAATGTTTTATTTGCCCCGGTATACAGCATCTAAATTCGATCCCAGATTATATCACAAATAACTAGCTTTAAACTTATGTAGGTCTGTATAAAACTAAAAGAAGTATAAAGAGTTTCCCTTTGTTCCAATATAAGAATATAGGTCGTCGGAACGAGCGAGAGGCGACACTAATAACTTTATTCCGGCGACGGCAAGCAAAGTAGTCGTGAGAATCATCCGATAGGAGATTACTTTTGACCTACTTTGTGAACTGCTACTGAACCGTACACCTTTTATATACGGGTTTTTTCAACGGTCGTAAATAGCGTAGATCCAACTAAGTAGGGAATATCTGAGTTGCAATGTAACTTTACAGTAGTAGGTATCTTAATTGAATTAGTCATAACCAAAGTACGTAGGTAATACCTATAATTACTTATATCTTTGGTTACGTATACCTACCTTAATTAAAGAGTAAATGAGTTAATTCAATAAATCTAAAACAAAGGCCTGACAAAATATGAAGACAGAGCCCCGTGCGCTTTAAATGGTTTCGTAATAACAGTAGGTACCGATGGTGGTCTATTAATTTTCTTCTTATCATCGTTATCTATACTTATAATAAATCTGTAGAAAGGTCAATTCTGTACATTAAATATATTTTCAAAATAACTTTCAGGGGGTGATTAGTGATCGATACTGATGCCAAAAATGCAATCAGTAAAATTTTTGTCTGTCTGTCTGTCTGTCTGTATGTTCCTTATAGAAACAAAAACTACTCGACGGATTTTAACGAAACTTGGTACAATTATTCTTCATACTCCTGGGCAGGTTATAGTATACTTTTCATCACGCTACAATCAATAGGAGCAGAGCAGTGAAGGGAAATGTTGGGAAAACGGGAGAAGTTACTCAATTTTTTAAGCTTCCGTCGCGTGTGCAGCCGTAATGGTTAAAGTCTCATTGATAAGCTTCGTCATCGACGCGAACGAAGTTGCAGGAACAGCTAGTTTTAAATATAACTTAGAGGTAAAGATATATTTTTGCTAAAAATGAAAATTTACTGTCATTGAAGACTATATTTGCGTCTGTTTGTTTATTTACCTTTGTGTATTTTGAATTTAATTAAATATTTCATTCATATAAATGTACATGGGCAAGAAATAGGTAGAAGGCATTATAATGTAGGTACCTATATAATCAAAATATCTCCCAGAAACGTAGAAGGGAGACTGCTGTTGTGGTATGCGCCAATGCGCACCGAAATCGATTTTTGGGACAAAGAAAATGCCCTTTTAAGACAGTCCCTCTCAAAATTTCAATGCCACTTATACCTTCACATTCCTCTTAATCCCCACTTTCAGAATATCGAAATAATTCACAGTAGATAGATACCACAGAGTAAATATTAGTATAATATCAGATAAAATTAATAAGTTTATTTTTAGGGTTCCGTACCCAAAGGGTAAAAACGAAACCCTATTACTAAGACTTCGCTGTCTGTCTGTCCGTCTGTCTGTCACCAGGATGTATCTCAAGAACCACGATAACTAGACAGTTGAAATTTTCACAGATTATGTATTTCTGTTGCCGCTGTAACAACAAATAGGTACTAAAAACAATAAAAAATGTAGTCAATGGTATGGAACCCTTCGTGCGCGAGTCTGACTCGTACTTGGCCGGTTTTTTTATATTCTTATCTATGTACATAATTCTTTTATATCACACTTTTTACCTGTATGAAAACAAGGGAGGAAAATATCATCTACCTAAGAAGGTACCTAGATACAAGCTATAACATTCTATACACACAATAGGCTCAATCACTTATTCAGAAGCCACCAATTAACGTATTCGTATTTTTAGAATTACAATTGCATCTTTAATTTAACGAGCTTTATATTTCAGTAGTAGGTAGGTAAGTAAGTACTTCTGATGGTGATAATTTTAAACCATTTATTTTTTTTATCCTCTCTTCTCTTGACTCAGTCAAAACTTCTGCACTAAGAGAAATCCTACTTTACTTGTGGTTTCAAAATCCACCAATAATTATGTTAAAAGCTAAAAAATTTGCTTTTCATATTTTTATTCTCAGTTTTTTTTTTGTTGTTCTGCTTAGGTATTTTGCGGGTGCCTGTATAATATACTAGTTAACACCCAATTTATTACCTACTTGTAACTAAAACTAAAATAACTACCAGGGGATTATTTTCGTAGCCAATTAAAGCAGAAAACCTTATACTAAACCACAAACACATAGAATTCCGATAAATAGAGAGTTATATAGAAGACATCAAAGCTATCGAAGTTCCATGGCACGTTGTAAATAAGCCGGGGTCACTAATTTGGATCATACGGGGCCGGAATTAGGTCAATGGAAGCGGTTGGAGGCCTGAGCGGGGCACCCTCGCCACCCACCCTATTTCCTCGTTAAGGCTGAGTTCCCGTGCTTAGAACAATACGTGGCCCAAATAAAGAATAATGCTATATTTTAGGAATGTTGTATATTGTCTAAAGAGAGACTTTAAGTCTTTACGTAGGTAATAAAAACGAAAATAAGTTTTACAGTTTTTAAAATAAATTAAAATGATTCTTACAAAATAAAAGCTACAACACTATTAACGAATTCCTTACAGATAAATAATTTAGAATAAATTTAATTTTGTTATTATGGCTCCTACACACAGTGCCGGCGGCAGTGCCGCCGGGCGAGCCGCCGCCGGCCAAGCCGTCGCGCGTCGTCACACAAACAAATGCCGGCGGCTCCTTTGTGCGGCTTTGAATGCCGCCGGGCGCACGGCGGCTTGGCCGGCGGCTCGCCCGGCGGCACTGCCGCCGGCACTGTGTGTAGGAGCCATTATAGTTACATATTTGTGTGATGTTATTGTTATTATTACACCTAGTTTATATAATTTTGTTAGTTACATTGTAAATTAAATTAAGTCCTTTCCTAGTTAGTAAGGTACTATTAATGTAGGTATTGTTGTGCCCAACGGGGCCCATAATTGTTTCCCTACATTAGCTTTAAGCATACCACCACCTTTGTACATTATGGAAGAACAATGAAGATATTGAGTAAGTGGTTTGTTTATTGTTTTTCTAATTAGTAAATGTACCAACATACTGCTGTTGGTAACTATCTTAGTAGTTAAATGTTATGTCCCTAAGCTGGCCAGAAGACTAAAAACTTAAAACTTTCCTTTACTTCGCAAAAGACACATAATCATACCTATATCAATTATTTATGGGTATATGATTTAGATCTAGATTTTTCTCAAGTTTCGTACGTAAATAAAGAAAGCTTTGCAACTGGCCAAAGAGCTTTATGCACTAAAGAAATGATTTAACACGAAACATGCTGATTGTGATAGCGATCCATTGTTTGACTAACCCTGCCAATTTTAGGCAAAATAATCTTTTCACAAAGGAGAAATTATTTTCCTACAAAATTTATTTCTTGGGTATTCACGTATCAAAACAGTACCTTAAAATATCTGGGTCAACACTGAAAATCCTCCACCCAACTCAATCCATTTAAGTGGGTTCGTTTATAATCGCGCTTGTACCTATTTAGAACCTTTTATTTTAAACATCGCGGCTACTTGCAATTCAGTAATACGAGCACTTAAAACTGCATTAAAATTGCTATGACAGATTTTCGTCACCAGATGAATATTATTTTTATAACTTACGTATTGTGCCTATGTACCTGAACTGAAACTGTATTTCATCGTCTGTACAGCCTTATTTCAAAATATCTTGAGGAGCGAATGCCTTACTTTAAAGATCGATGGACACATCTCAAAAAAAAATTGTTCTTTCTCATTAGGAATTAAATTTTGATAAAGATATTAATGATTCACCGACTAGAAAACATGACCAACAAATTACGTAGGCCTATACTTGTGTGTTCCGCTTTCAATTTTATAACACCTTGGAAACATATTAACGTATTCATAATGACGTAAGCAGTGGTCGCGGTGTCGTAACAAGGAAAGTGCTGTTGCTAATCAAAAACAAACAAACCTATGGCGATTGGATAGAATGGGAGCGTAGAAAGTGTTCGTGGCGCCTTCTTCAAATTCGTTGCGCTGTTATAAAGAATGGTGTTTGAAAGTGCTGCCCACGTCTTGCAGTCAGCTTCATAATTATAGGTACCTATTAAAAGTTTTTGTATTCAATATTGTCTTATTTTTCGCTACCTTGTACCCACAACTCACTGCACCAAAGTACCTAGTTAGGTACATAACTATATTTATATATCAATCGAAGTCGCGTTAGTTACACCATTTGCCTATAACTAAAGAAAGGGTGGACTGATATTCATGATCTTCAACTTACGGTGGTGAAACTGCAGGGCTTGTAATTCCTCATCAAGCACTCTTAAATTCCGTTATTAGAGAATATGAAGTAGTTAGGAGACGTTAAGGGTTGTATGTTACTTTTCTCACCTATCTGAACAATGAGTATTAATGTAATAATAATAAATACTAAATGTAATAATAATAAATACTAAAACCTTCTCCTTGATCTAACAAACTATTCTTTGAAAACCGCATCAAAATCGGTTCATCCAAACGCGAGATAATCGCGGACAAACATACATACATACATACAAACATACATACATACATACATACATACAGGTCAAACTGAGAACCTCCTTTTTTTTGAAGTCGGTTAATAAATGTCCAGCATTTGTTATAAGTCTTTTGTTATAAGTAGCTTCTGATTTTGACTGATTGATATGTTGGTATAGGCAGGTAGCTAAGATAATGTATTGTTATTTTCCAAGTATTATGCATACCGTTGTGGCGCCAGTCTCCTAAAATAATATTTGGTATACATAATATTGTGTTCTAACATCGAAATGTTTTGTAATAACTGATTGTAGCTCGATATGTTTTAAAGAGCCTTTTTATAAAATAAATAAAATAAATTTAAATGCGGACAACATCACATACATTGCTCTGAACCCAAAGTAAGCAGCTGTTAAGCACTTGTGTTATAGAATTCAGAAACAACGAAGGTACCACAAACACCCAGACCCGAGGCAATGTAGAAAAGTGAGTTTCTACATTGACCCTTCCGGGGATCGAACCCGGGACCTCAGAGCTAGCGACACCTAGAAAACAGGTGCGTACGCCACTCGACCACGGAGGTCGTCAAAGGTTTATGTATCTAGTTATACAATTATTATAACGAAAATGTAAAACTATATAGTCTTTTATAAATAATGATGGTACCACTACACTTGATCCACCTGAAAGAAAAATGTTGTAAGATATTTTGGATTTTTTGTCGAAAATTGATGTGTTATCTGCTTTTACTGTGATTTGTTTCATTAGCCATAACAATTATCCCAACAGGGAAACAGTAACTTTAATGTCCACTTTATAGGATCAATTCTGAGATGTTTTTAATATAAGGCATATTAATATAACTTTAGGTATGAATTGCAACATCTGCTCTGGCTACCATAATTCAGGAAGCGATTTTTAATTTCTTGAGTTCACTCAGACTCCCATTTATCATTTTGATCTGCTAATAGCAATTTTATAACTGAACAACTTAGGAGAGTCAGTGGCTTGCAAGCTATGCCTAGTGATACAATAACTTATAAACAGTAGGCTGACTGTAGTTCGACTATAACATTATTACAAAGATCAAGTTAAATTGTAAAACAGGTAAATTCCGTACTGTCTGTCTGTCTTCAGTTTTTTAAATAAAACAACATTGCTACTTTTTTCATATTTTTATTACAGCATAATAAATACATACAGTGGATTTGTGATTAACTTTACATGGCCAGGATGTAATACATAAGAATAACAGGAAACCATGGAACACATTTAGCACATATTTTTTTATAAATTAGACAATTACCTAAAAAACACCACGGCGAAGACATACATTTTATTTTGACCGGCCTTTAGCTCAGCTAAGTCGTAATCTCAATATTCATTATAAGTTCGTCAGCCTTACAGTGCATGCAACAGAGGTTCAGGCCTTCTTCTTAAACAACAAATATATGTTAGATAAAATATATAGAAAAAAACAGCAGATACTTATGATCACACAGTAATCTAAGACGTGTGGTATTAAGATAAGGTGTTTTTCATGTCTTTTCAGAAGTCTGCATTTTCTTCAATATATTTTATAGTGCTTAACCATTATTCCACTGTATATAGGCGTAGCCAATTTGTGAGATCTGTTAGCTATTTAGTATATTATGTTTTATTTTGAAAGCTAATTAACCTGTTCCTCAAGAAAATCAGCAAGAAAGTTTTGTTCTTCTAAAAAATATTCCATGTGAAATTCGGAGAAGTGTTTGGTTTTACTTTGATGAGCTTTTAAAGTGTTTTATACAAGTCTTACAAAGCGAGTTCTTATTCTTTTAGAAACTTCGCAAAGCTACTTATACGATCTTAGAATTTATATTTCTTAATTTATGGATTAGATAAACATAATCTTACTTTTGTTTTTCATCAAACTTACATTAATTCAAACGCGATGAAGTAAATATCAAAATCAAAATGTTTTTAAATCTCATAAAAAAGGCGCGACTTGCTCGATTCCAAAGTGTTCTTCCTATGGAGAAGAACCGGCAAGACACTCCATAGGGTCAATAGGCCATAAATTAGGCGTCACCTCTTCTGCTTCATTTACCAGAAGAAAAAATAGTGTCATGTTAAATGCGCCTTAAACTGGCTACGCCAATTCCGTTGTCTAAAATCTAAGTACATTCAGAATGAAACTCTTAAAACTATCGATTACATTTTCCTTACAATTAACCAGTCATTTCTGAGGTATAACTTCTCATATCATCATATCATTTACTTCCAATCGTTATTCAAAGATCTTGTTAACATTGATTCAATGTAATAATTAAATTACTTACCAATTCATTGTCATCAATCATCAATTCATTATCTTATCAATTCATTGTTATACCTCACATCCCTTACTTACTACAAAGAACAGTACCTACTAATGCCAGTACACGTAGATATCGATAAATATATTAAAAAAAAAATTAGGACTTGATTATTATGATTACTGCTCCCTATTTAATCATAGGTTATAGGAAGGTAAACTGGTACTTTATTTGCAACATAGGATGCTTAGTCTATAAAGATATTAGTAGGTACTTTTTCGACTACATTGATCCTTATTCTACTAGGTATTCAATACTCGTTGATTATATACTTTCCTGTATTATACCTTACATACTAAGATAAATTCGCATTTACGTCTTTATAATACTGATACACATTTTAATTGTAACACCGACTAGAGCAATTTTTTGTTCATTAGGTTGTACCTAACGGTTTTTTTGGTTTGGTTATTTTTATCAACTAGAATTTTGTCAACCTTGTTAATATACTTTTCTGAGCACTTCATGTAAATACACACCTCGACAACGAACAACCTATTATCGAAACGAGTAGTTATGTCAGGAATTAAAACAATAAGTAAAATGCGACAGATTTAAGTTAAAGTTATCTTATACTGATCAATAACACAGACCCTTATGTTAGCAAAGAAGCAATCATTATGATACAGCAACAGTTTCACACGTATTTTTATTTTGTATTTTTAGTTTTTTCGACATTCAGACAATTATTAAAACTATATTTAAACATTAAACGGTTACACATGAAGTTATCTTCACAAAATGACACATCGGTTATAAAACCTTCACATAGAGCAACATCAGTTTATTATAAGACTGAAAACATTTACTTATGCAAATATATATCTAGAAAGAATATAAGACACATAAGATCTTCAATGTGTCTTTTATATATCGTTAATTACGTAAATAATTAATATAACACATACAGTTACTATTGTATAGAAAGCAACATTTACATCTTATGGAAATAACACATATTTGCAAAAAAAAACGCGCCACCTACTTGTGTACGCAAACCTTAAGTTTTATACACCTTTTTTTTTTTTTTTTTTTTAAATTTATTAATGAAGAACTTTGTCGCTTAGCGACAACATCGTTCTATAAAAACAACAAATATATATACAACACAAAGAAAAAACTTAAACGTAACATAAAAACAAAACTAACTACCTACAGCAATAACAACTAACTTATACAATATTTTAGCCTCTCGGGAGAAAGGAGAGGCTAAAATGCTATTTACAAAGCCCACATTAGCACTATTACCTACATATAACCGCCTAAATGAATCGTTCCGGACACATTCCGTCAAGATATGGAGCACATCCTCCACTGTGCCACAGTCAGAACAATTGGGCGACGAGACTTTCTTCATCAAAAAAGCGAATTTTTTAGACGGAATGTGTCCAGAACGAAGCCTGAGTGCAACAGTCAAAGAGTTTCTGTGGAGGGAACCACAGTCAATCCACGGAACAGGAGAAATCTCCGAAACAATGGAACGATACCACAGTCCTTTATCGATTGAGCTTTTTTCAAAATGTGCCTGCCACAACCTCAAACACTGACGTCTAAGGTCAGAAATAAAATCGGAAAACAAGGGAAGAATAGGTAAAATACTTCCGTCAGAGATAGCCTGCCTCGCCAACAGATCTACCTCCTCATTTTCTCTGACGAGAATATGTGACGGAATCCACTGAAGACAAATTTTCTTTGAAGGCTGTAAGTCCAAAATTAATTTATAAATTTCATATGCTATTGGCGAGCCACCAGCGAGTGAAGTGTGACGACACAAATGTTGCAAAGAGCTTTTCGAATCTGTCAGAATGACAAATTTATCATATTCAAGTGAACTAATATAAGAAAGGGCTTCGACTATTGCTACTAACTCAATATGCATTATAGATAAATTTGAACTAATTTTGAATTTAGCATTGACCCCAACCATAGAATCCAAAAATGCACAGCCACCCATAGACTGCTGTTTAGAACCATCCGTAAATACTTTATAAAAATCTGAATATCTTTCATTAATGTAGGATTCACAAATAACTTTTAGCTGGTGTTGATTATAGGTACGCTTAGGACGGTCTACAGAAGGAATATTCGGATAAATTACCTCATGTAAATCTATATTACTAGTCCATGTATCTAGGGAAAACATTTTAATTTGATTGCTAGAATAAATTAAGAGACTATCAAAATGGGAGACAAAAGAAGAAATAAGTAAAGGAAGCTTTTTGTTTACCCAGAAACTAGATTGACTTTGAATAGAAAGATCATTTAGTACACGAATAGTTTTGTTATTAGTTATTGACTTAGATTTAAGAAAAAATTTGCCAGCTAAGAACCTACGACGAATAAACAGAGGAGGGATACATAACTCACTCTCCATAACATGAATAGGGGTGCTTCGTATAAAACCACCAACAACACGTAACATTTGATTTTGTATTTTGTCTAACTTACCTATATTGCATTTACTGCAATTATCATATAAGAAACTACCATAATCAATTCTGCTACGGATAATGGAAATATATAACCGCCGTAAATGCTTTTGGTGAAGCCCCCATCCAGGACCAGCTAATACTTTGACAAGATTAACATACTTAAGCACCTTATGCACAGTTTCATTTACATGTTTTCCCCATTTTAAAGACCTATCTAACCACATACCTAAGTATTTAATATGATCAACAACGCTTATACATTGGTTATTTATGGAAAGGCAAAGCCTGTCCATAAAACGACCTTTTTTAAAAACACACACTTTAGATTTTGCTGGAGAAATAGAAAGGCCCAAATTACTTATTATATTATTGAACTGAAATAACGCTAACTGTATGTCATTTCCAGCAGACTGAAAATTTGCCTTCGAACAATATAAAACAAAATCATCGGCATATTGAGAAACACTAACATTGTGAATGTTTTTGCATACTTGAATCGTAACAATATTAAATAAAAGTGGAGACAACGGATCACCCTGCGCCAAGCCACGATCAGTAGACCGACATAAATCGCCTGCATAGGTACAAACCTTTAGATTTCGATGTCCAAGGAATGACCACAAATACTTACAAAATTGAGCCCCAGCTCCCATTTGATCCAATATATGTAATAAACAAGAAATATCAACATTGTTATACGCACCATCAATATCAATAAAACCAGCTACTGTAACTAAATTTTTTGTAAACCCCAACTGAATATGTGAAACAAGCCTTACTAAACTGTCAAGACAGGATTGTCCCTTACGAAACCCAATTACGTCTTCAGAAAACAAACAATTTTTTTCAAAATACCATTCCAGTCTTTTATTCAAGATGGAGTGTAAAATTTTACAAACGCAAGATATTAGCGATATAGGACGTAGCGCTGAACGCCCACTACTCCCCTGTTTAGGAATAGGAATTACTTTAATATCACGCCATTGAATAGGAACAAAACCCAGAAAAAAACACTTATTATAAATAGAAAGTAAAAGCCTTTTGGCAATTAAAGGGAGATTAAAAACCATTGAAAATGATATTTCATCACAACCAGGAGCAGTATCCTTTTTCTTAAGAGAGTTTTCAAACTCTTGCATAGAAATTTCAGCCTCCAACCGACCGTTGCTGGATGAAAACAAGGGGAGAGGAGGACGAACAGAATCAGGAGTAAGAGATTGAAGAAGGTCTGCAGCCATATCCTTATCAGCAGTAAAATTGATATTTCGTTGCCCCTTTAACCACCGCATCTTCCGCCACATTTCAGATGAAGAAGTAGTCTCATCAATAGTCAGACAGAAATCCTGCCAGGACTTACACTTTGCTGCACGAATAAGTTTTTGAGCAATACGAATTTTTTCTTTAAGTACGCTTAGATTAGAAGCCGAAGGACAACGTCGTAAATTTGCCAAAGCCAATCTACGCTCAGCAACAGCCTTTGATAACTCTGCAGACCAATAAGGTTTAGGAGAAAATTTTTCACAAATATTTTTTGGGGTTCTTATGTATGGAATGTGCTTTTCCGCAGCTTTTTGCATGGAATCCTGAAAGACATTATACATACTCTGTGGGTTGTCAGGAATTACACACTCAGATAAATAACTACCGATAAAAGCTGTATAAGAAGGCCAGTCAGCCTTTTTAAAATTCCTTTTCTTAGAAAATTCTTTATCTAAAAGAATTTTACACGATAACTTAAGTATTATATGGTCACTGCCTAAGGATTCATTCGTTGTTACCCACGAAAATAACAAGGCTAAATCAGAAGATACAAAAGAAATATCTGGAGACGACTGTTGTAAAAGTCCACCAACCATCTTAACTCTAGTAGGACGCCCGTCATTAAGATGAATAAAATTATGATCTAACATCGAATCATATATATGACTCCCCCTTATATCAGTCTTGCACGACCAGCTGGAGTGATGACCATTAAAGTCTCCCAAGATAAGAGACTTTGAATGAGCTAAAGAAAAAATAAAATCCCAATCATTCTGTGTGGTATGAGTACTAGAAGGACAGTATATAGAAAAAATGTTCTCAACATGCCGACAATTTAAAACCTTTATATGCAAAAGTTCTATTCCAGAATTGCAACTTTGAGTAGAACACAAAATAGACTTAACAGAGTTATGAGCTAGAATGGCGACACCACCGTATCCATCGGCTCTGTCCATGCGGTAGGTTTGATAGCCACTTATTCTAAAAATAGATTCGCTATGAAGCCAAGTTTCGGAAAGAACAGCTATATGAACCTTTTCTTGGGCGAGAAATTGATCTAAAGAATGTTTTTTAGGTCTTAAACTTTGACAATTCCACTGAATTATAGACAGATTCAATAAAACCTTATCCATTATTTACAAAAAGTTCTTTAAACGAAAACTCAGAAAAAAAACTAATTAACTTCGGAAGATATTCTACACATACTAAAAACAATGAATTAATTTTGTCTTTAAAAGATTCTTCGCCTAAAAATATATTCTTTAACCTAATAAATAATTGAGTAAATCCATTTGAAACCTTAGAGTCTTTATGTCCTTTCCTATGAGGCTTCGGCGGTGGAGAAGAATCATCCGAGCACTCCGACTGTGACGTCAAAAAGTTGTCCCAATTCGCTTCTACTCCTACATGAGGAGCTCGTGTAGTGCTCTTTTGAATATTTTTCTTACGTTTCTGAACAGGTTTACTCGACGCAGGTACAGTCTGGGCTACTTCGCTGTATGACTTTCTGGTATTAGTCGGCAACTGATTGATAGGTACAGCGGCTGTAGAACCTTGATCCCTATGAACAAGCACATCACACAAAGTTTCACGTACAGCGGGCTCCTTAATTTTACTAGGACTCATTTTAGACTCGGCATAAATGGCAAGCGCTTTTCTGTAAGTACAATTGTTCTCTGCCATTATATCACGAATCCTGTTCTCCTTCTTATACACCGGACATCTTCTGTCGAGTGCCATATGATCCCCGGTACAATTCACGCATTTATAGGACTTAGATGCACAATTTTCATGATTGTCAGTACATTTTGGGCAAACAATGCTTTTAGACTGACACATTCTTAATGTATGTCCAAACTTCCAACATCTTGAACATTGAGACACCGGAAACTTAAAGCGCTCTACCTTAACCTTCAAATCATAAATTGACACATAAGCTGGAACCAAACTGCCTCTGAATGCAACTCGAACAGATTCACAAGGAACCCATCCTGTGTCGGCCTTGTCGTTACTATTACTCCTCCTACTTAGCCTCTTCACGCTTACAATTTCAATATTAAACTCACAAGATAAATTTTTCTTCAACTCTTCCTCCGAAATATCCAACTCAATACCTTTAATGACACATAACACATATTTGCAAAAAAAAACGCGCCACCTACTTGTGTACGCAAACCTTAAGTTTTATACACCTTATAATCAACATATCTACACTAATATTATAAAGAGGAAAACTTTGTTTGTTTGTAATGAATAGGCTCAAAAACTACTGGACCGATTTTAAAAATTCTTTCACCATTCGAAAGCTACATTATCCACGAGTAACATAGGCTAAATTTTATTTTGGAAAAATCCAAAATAAATCCAATGGTCCACGCGGGCGGAGCCGCGGGCGACCGCTAGTCAGTTATAAACAAATAAATATTTTATAATATATATCAGATGTCAATTGTCATCCCCCTTTTTTTTTATTGAATCATTTAGTGGCATCATTTCACGTGTCTTGCTTCTCTCAGTGCTTATGAATGCTTAGCATCAAATTTGCCAGTATTTGTTATGTAGTTTGTTAATTAAGCGTGTTTATTATAATCAGTCAGTTTAACTAGTGTTGCACTCTGAGCAATTGTTTAAGAGTTCGTTTGCAGCATTCTGTATCACTTGGAGTCTGTTATTTCAGCTGGTTATAAGCTGTGTTGGTAATTTACAGACGATACTGTTCATTTCCTTCGTTTTATCTGCGTATTTTTTCAGTTCTTTATAGTAATCTCGTTTAAGAAAGATTTTTATTTTGATGTACTTACTAATAGTTTATTGCCGAAATTGTTGTTTATTTTAATAAAATTAAATATTTTCTATGATTCGACCAAATCTCAGTCAGCGTTTAGCTGAAACTTGTTCAATAATTTAAATTATTTTTGTTTTATAGCTATCTGAACTGTGAAATTTTTTATTTGTAGAGAGTGTAGTTTAAAACAAAAATGGTGTGTTTTGTGCTTTACGAGCCGCTGTTCTTTACGAAACATTTTTAATATCATGTTTAGACGCAATGCCAACATCGCCAAGATAATGCTTCACTAATTAGTGAAGTATTATCTGAATGTCGTCGACGGCGCATGCGCGAGTTTTTCGGCCTAGTTTCCTGACGAGGCCGACGTTTATGAACACGGTATGTGTGTGTGAGTGCCGGTGGGTGGTTTGTCTGTGTGCGTTTGGCAGTGGGACGCGCCGCGCGACCTAGATCACGTTAGTAGCACCCGGACACACTGGCATCCCGAATGACCAACATCATAGCAATTGAACGTGTAGGTACTTGGTCTTCTTTGTTCAGTTTAGCATTGCTTTTTGCCGATTGTCATTTCTTTACGCAAGGATATGAATGCTGCGTATATAGGGTGATCCAAATAGACACGTCATAAAGAAAATAGATTCCTCATACCTAAAAGTATGCGAAAACGATTTAGTTTTTTATCGACGCTACTTGGAACACTCTGTATTTTTTATTTTGAATGCTGAAGTTTTGCAAAATCCTATCTAATATCAAATCTCCTGTTAGGAACTGTCGTTATCCGTGATTTTATGTACCGTCACCTGAATTCTATATTAGTAAATGCTTTTAAACAATTACCAGGTAATATAAAATCGGTGAGTACAAATAACAGAACATTTACCGACCGTCCGCCTTTCATCAGAAGCCTTCCCCAACAGCACAAGAATAAATATCCTTTGGATATCTAGTCTTCTGCTAATAGTGTTGGTTCGGTTCCTGGTCTAGCCTCATGCCGCTGAGATATAACTTGGAGCGAGTAGTAAGGGAAGTACGTATAAAATGACATATACGAACCAAATAATATAGTAGGCTTCTATTAGAATCGCTGAGTTTTAGCGAAGCCATTGGTAGTGCAAGATGTGATGACTACCATTTTGACAATCCTGTGAGTTGTCGGTTACCGTTGACTTCGTACACCAGAGTAACCAATGTGCCCACAGAAATATATTTTTATTACATGGCTTCCTTCTGTTTTTGGTGAGAAGACCTTTGTTTATTTTTATTACTTAAATCGATTAATACGATATAAAAGGATCTTAACAGAATTTTGGTTATTTAAACGAAATATGATTTTAAATAGCTGTTATTTAAAAAGTATCTGTTATTTTTAAATGTCAAAACATCCTGCCATTTTTTACATACTTCCAAATACTTATAAGATACGTGATGGTAACAACTGTAGTCCTCCGATCGGTAATAGTTCTGTTACTCAGCTAAAAGGCAAAGTCAGTACCCCAAGTGCTAAAACTTAACCGTAAGTATAACCTCTACACCTAAGTAGCCGATTATGTATGTACCTATGGTTAATAGGTACAAAATGATACTAACCTTTTATAACTAAATATTAAAGAAATTAAAAGTTTACTTAGTGACGCAGTTGTACGTCAGTATACCTTTGAGTGTTGTCTTAGTGCCGATTCACATCGAACGAGCGATGGCTTACTCTATCACCTCAACCTTTGTAATTCTAAAAGAATTTTATAGGGTAAGGGATAGAATAGCATTCGCTCGTTTGATATGAATCGGCTTTTATGCGAATCTGCTTCTGTCTTGAAGCCTTAAGGAAAATAATACGTGAATGTACGAAATACTTCGTTTTCTTTATCCCTCGTCCTTCGCTAAGCTAACACAATTTGTATACTTTTCCTTTGAACGTAAATAAATTACATCTCCATACTCATTTCAAGGAAGAAATAGGTCGATTGTTGCCAAATAGTTCTTCGCTACATGAGAAAGGACCCTATACCCAGCAACGGGGTGTTTATATTAAATTTAGAAACTCATCGTAAAATAATCCAAATGGTTACCTATACAATATACTTTTAATCGATTTTAATTTAAATTGGAACCTAAAGCCTGAAGTTGTTATCAAATCGGATATACCCTAGTTTTATTTCAAAAGAGTTCAAATATTGTATAATTTCCACCGGAACGTCTAACGGTACTATATTTATTTAAATTAAATTTTCTTCCCTGATCAGAGTATGCATGATAAAATAAAACTCACACTGGGGTACTAGTTACCGATGAATTTCCTTAATGCGCGCTAAAGACAATATTCAGGAATCGTTAAATATCTATGTTTAAATAAAATCAGAAGAAAAAAAAGATGAGCCGAATAGTATGTGGAAAAAAATTGTCGAACTTATAAAGTAGAGTTAAAAAACATAATTATGGTAATTGTTTCCAGAAGGTGTCTTTAAAAATTTGAATCAAGAGTTTGTTAAAACGAATCCAATTCGCCTCTACAAAATAGAGAAACGAAAAAACATCTCCAAATTGTTTTGAATTTAATATAATTTTATTAACTAATACTTAATCAGTTTTATATTCAGCCCATCTTTTGAAAATTATAACTTTAAGTTAAATAAAATTCTTTGAATGTCTACAATATTGTACACATTGCTTATAATGGATGTTATTTCTGAAACTGGACACGATTTCGTTTTCATTTCGTTCACTTACCAGTGAATACTTTAACAACCAAGCCAAGTTACATTTCTTCCCTTGTTTTAATAAACTAACTTACTGCTCGAATAGGTAGTGATATAAATACGAGGACTGCTCGAGCGGTCCACCCTCCGCACACGTTCTTAAGCGCTCGCTTAGGTATTGGCACGTACTTACGCCTCCCGCGTCGACTTTTCTTTTCTTGACAGTTGTCTGCTTCAAGCAGTCAATGTATGAGTGTACGAGTGTGCCCACGAGACCGGTGGACAGCTCGAGCGGTCCGTGTATGTTGATCACTGACTATCCGGTCGAGCAGTTCGCGTATAGGCCAACTTACTTGTAATCAGCACAGTCAGTAGGTTCAGTAAAGGAAGGCTAATGGTTTATTAAATGAAGTAATTCTTTAACTTCATCAAAGACTAACTATATACTGATAAATGGATGGATATTTATGTGAAGCTTGAACGCACACTATATAATAAGTTATTTGTTTCACCGTGACAGCAGTGCACTGACCTTTAAGTCACAGGATTTCCTAGTTTAGGAGTTGGAGTCCAATTGCCAAAATTACCGACCGGATAATATGAGAATGATGATTACTTTTTACTAGCATTTCCATCAATCTGACTATGAGAGGAATATAACTTGGATTGTGATGTAAAAAGCTATTTTAACGGTCTTCAGTTTCAGATAACGCAAAGAAAAGTATGTACAATAAGTAGACATGAAAAATTTGGAAAATACTAAATTATTCAAAACTATGTTCTGATCTTTGTAAATGAGACATAAAAGCGTAAATAAAAAACATTAACGTGGATACTTTAATCGTCTTCCTGTATCTTCGTCGTATGCGCTTCTTAATGAAATACACCAGCGGATGTACCTTGCCTTTTAGCCTGATATTTGGAACACTGTCAAAAACACAACTGGCAGATGTGTGCGTTCATCTCTAAGCACTGAGTTGTGAAGGACACGTCGGATACCACTAGATTCAGTTTTTGGATGAGGGAGAGGAGTTTACCATTCGGGAGGGACATCTGACTGTTACAAATATACACATGATTTAATATATTGTCATCAACAGTATTAATGTTGGTGAAGGTACTAAACTTAAACTTAAATTTACGACTTCTTCTATTCATCCGATAGAATAATGAAAACGCCATATCCTGGTATGTGGATCGCAAATTGAACCCAATACCAGCCACCACGCGACCGGTGTAATCGCGTGTCACAAAACTCCTTAATTTACAGACGAGATTTCGCTTCTCTGTGATGCGAATCCCATCGCAGTACTGCCTGGGGGTGTATATGAGCGCCACCTGGTTTTTGATTTCTTCATTACGAACAACCCTCTCTTGCCACTCCACGTAGTCAGGGTTGGTCTTATTGTAGACATAACAAAAATCTTTAGTCCCTTCCGGCTCGTTGCTCTGGTTGAACCATCCAGTGTGAGGCTCAATTCCGTCAACCATAACAGTGACTATTCTGGCGATATGGTAGCCAGGGTCAGCGATCAATATTCCGCGCCTACCATCCAAATTGATAGGAATACCCACCAAGACGTGCTCCTTGTCAGGGGCGAGCAGGTCGTAAGGCCCGTGGGTGTAGGTCACATATGACTCTAAATCATTGACCGATTCCTCGCAAGAGAGTAAAGCTGTTGCTTTCCTTATGCCTTTAAAATAAGTTTCAAGGCATCTCCAGCGTCGGATCAATTCGAGACCTAGTCCGACACAATTTTTTTTGAACGGCCGAGTCCTGGGCACGAAGTCCGCAAAAACCTCGCGAAGTGGCCTACCTGACTCCGTGTAGGCGTTATAAAGAGACAGAAAATTACTCACGGAATCATATCTGTCTGAAACCAGTAGCCGTCGCAGGATGTCTTCGGCGCGGAGGACCAACTCGTAGTAAGTGGATAAGGATAATTTGTAGGGGCGAATCCTGGGGCCCCAGCGTCCCCGTGGAAGTGGCGGTCTAGCAGCTGCGACGCTACGGCGGGGCCCGCCATGTGGTCTGCGCCGAGCGTTCACGCCTAGTCAACTGGCCTCATCGTCGTAGCCATTTGGCCCGACTTCAGCTGAGCCAGTCGTCGACACTAGTCATATCTGGTTCAAGTCCTCCTGTTAAAATAAAAACTTAAACTGAAATATGCGTTGTGGCTCAAACATGGAACATCAAACATTCACAGTTGCAAAAGCATAATGATATACAAATACATAAGCACGCCTTTCTGTGTTCAATGGTTCTTTAGAGTTTCAGCATATGCGGAGTTTCTAAGCGCGATAAAAAACGCAGCGTTTATGTGTAACTGTTCTATATCGCTCTATTCCAAAACCCGATATTACATCTGTATTTGGAGCAACCAACAGACTGTCTTAATTACCGTGAAGAACTCACTGTGTTTGTCAGTCAGGCAGCAAATTGCCGCCGTGAATATTAACTGCATGATCCTGAAGAACTCACTGGGTTTTTCTATGTGCGAACTTAAAAATAAGCAGGACCTGTTTAAGTTGCTGAAGCAGTTCCACTTAACATTGACTGATCATGATAAGTGAAACAGTTTACCAGAAGATTTCCCAACCATTCCCAGCATTTAGTATTAAGCCCAAATAACTATGACTAAATATAATAAACAATAATAAGTAACTTTGTACCCACGTTTGGAAACTAACCAGAACGTGAAAGACTGAAAGTTTTTTATAAAAAAACAATAAATATAATACTTTATTGATACAAAGGTATTACACATACATTATTACTAGAAATGTCAATTGATTATAGAATAAATACAATAGAGGATAAAAAAAACAAAAATAAGGAGAAATTAGACAATATTGAAAATGTGTTACGTACGTGTAAAATAATTTTCTGTGTATGAGACCAGATGTTTATGAAACGAGGTGCTAACAACTTTTAAATATTTATAGGGAATTATAGAAGTTACCAAGTAAGTCTTGTTCGAAGTCCAAAAGAGCAAATAACTAGCAAAATTCAAGTTAAATGTTGTAAGATTGGCGGAAGCTTTATTAATATATTCTAGCTTTTGACTGAACTTTTAGCACGCAACTTATTATTGTCAATATTAACGAAAAACACCTTTAAATCAATCTCATGGTCCATTTCCATGTGCTTATATTATTATTGTCTGTTTAATCTGACTGAATGTTTTTTAGCTACTAGTAAAAGGTTTTATATAATAAAAACTAAGTAGGTATGCGGTGTTTAAGGAGTAATGTGACCGCTTCAAAATTTAAGCTTTACTTTACACATGCGTACGCGCAGTATGGTTAAAACGCAGCAGGTTATGATTAAAAGCTACCGAAAGTAGAAAAAAATGTGATCTCGTCAGTTGTATTTTAAATTTTCCCATGTAACAGTTTTTCTAAAAAGTTTCCCGAAGTACAAAAGATTGCGTGGCGAAAAAAGAAGAATAAGACCTACTTCCGATTGTTGATTACCTGTTAAATTTAATACCAAGAAAACATTTGGAGAACAACACCAACTACATGCATCTGCCGGAGAAAATTAGAATATTCACCTTTTATAAGGAAAGAGTATGAACTCTCAGCTCAACAAAATTCGCAATGTACATGTTTGATAAATTCGCAACAGTCGCGAGCTTGACAAGACCGTGGCAATTGCTGCTTGTATACCTGTTCTAAACGAAAGGTTCTGGAAATTTCCACGTGATGTCGCCCTCGGATAGCCTGTCAAGAGGACCTGACCCCGCCTTCAGGACTGACGTTGACAGCCTTCCTAGCCCAACGTTGCCAGATTGCTGAACTAAGCGATCGGCCTGTTGCCCGACGGAATTCTTCTCGGTTACAGCCGACCGGGCTATGTCCAACAATAGCCTGGTGATATGGTGTCTTTTAGAAAATGCTATTTTTAGGTAAAATAATAATATGTGTGTTTTCTTACTAAAAATATACATAGGAAAAAAAATATCAATTCTAAATAAAGCAAGTTAAGCTGAACAAAAACCTCATTGAATATTTTACTTTAAAACTTATTATTAGATTGGTATTTCGGCTACATAAAGGCCCCAAATGTAAAACAATTGACAAGCATCTATTGACTATTGGACTAAAAGCCACATTGTCCTTTATAGATAAAGGACAATGGGCAAAAATGTATGGAGCTTGTCCCATCGGCGGCCACGCACTACTATATATATATCTTATATGTATTTTAATTCTGATAAAAACTGGCCAAGTCAAATCTAACCTACTTTAGGATCTCACATTTTTAAATGACAGCAATTGTTATAGGTATCCAATAAAGCAAAGAAATAGAGTTTAATACTTGTTCATAATGTTATTTTGTTTCTATAAATACATATTTGGATTTTGCATAGAACTTGGCACTCATTTAGATCTCCATTCTTTTTGTGTTTTGAACTTGGCTTTCCTTTTTTACATTTATGTTTTTGGTGGGATCTTAAATACAATATTTTGTACAACTCGCGATGATGTAACATTGATATAATCATTAATTTAAGTATATAATTATGTTATTATATAGGTACGTATTTTACACATATTAGAAAATGATAGGTTAAAATAAAAGTTTCATATAATAGGTGTTGATTTATTGAAATGAAAACATGTATTTCAGATTACAATAACACAACATTGTACATAACTTAATTACTACAATATGATTGGAGTTTAATCATCGTCAAAGATTTTGCATTTAAGCCCAACATTTTATTTTCTTTATTTAATGATGCATACATCAGTGAAATAAACAAAATGCAATGACTATTCGTCTGTTTTGTATAAAAATCAAAAATTGTAGCAAGAAAAAAAAATGGTATTACATTAAAATAGTATTTTACCTATATCTTTTTTCCCCAATGATATTTAATCGTACTCTTTGAACAATATTTCCTCTAAAAGGACTCACCTATCAAATGACACTAATTTCATTGGTGGCCGCTGATGGGCCAGAATGCCCATTGTCCTTTTTTTAGTTTTTTTTAATGTTGTTAAAACAAAATACATACCTGAATTTGGATTAAATAGGAATATATGTAGATATTTTATCAATTTGTCAAGCATGGTGATTATTGCAAATTTTCTATGATGATGATGAAAAAAAGACGTTTAGTCTTCAGCCGGTTAATGATGTGATATGGTGATGTTCTTATTTTACATTTTAAACTGTGTATAATATTTATGAGATTTTCGTCTAATGGTCTAAAGCGCTTATTAGACTACGCGACATTCAGTCTTGACTAACTGATCTGTCTAACTAGACAAGCTCGCTATTACATCGTGCTGAATATCGCACGCAAGGCGTACGTCGGCGTCGTTAGACAGATAGCGCGGCTAAACGCACTTTTACTGTCTAATTGAAATCATAAGCGCTTAAAATGGTAATAACGTTCTTTATGTTTCTACGTTTGATAGGTTATGTAAATCTAGCGTCTAACATCTTCCTGACATGCAAAATACAGATGGCTATTACGGATAATTTCGTGCGTTTTTTCCACGACTTATATTAACCGATCCTAATTTAATGGTCAAAAGGCCAAGTAACTCCGAAATTCTATTAATATCATAATTCTTATTAAAAGATGAGAAATTAATTCAGATTTAATATTGATGCGAGTGATGCAGTTAAACTGTAGATAACACTCGTTGCAAGATATGATTATAATTACTTTGTAATTAAGAAAATATTTATTAAATTACACACACTGTTAAAGATTAAAACTGGTTTGAACCAGACATATTTTTTTTATTCTTGTTGTACCTTGAACTTGATTCAGCTGCATTTAATAAATTTATTTCAGTGATTTTGTAACCTATTTTTATAATTTAATGACACTTTTGTAATAATTTGGTGAATGAAATTGATAACTGCTAAACCGGTTTTATTATCGCATTTTTTACTGATAGATAAAATTGTATATAAATCACGTATTTAAGTAATGTGTTAGTTTTAAATGTGTTTTCTAAAATTAATAATATGAAAATTACGACAAAAAAACGCATACTTAATACAGCGTATAACGGTGTTACTTATACAAATATAAACATAGCTAATAGTGATATGGTAGTTTAACAATTGTAAGCTATAGGTACCTCAGGATTTAAGTATTCACACTATTCACTCTCATGTAAATGTGTATATTCTGTATATACACATGCTGTATGTACTGTATATACTGTATATACATATGTCCGTTATACTGTGACAAAACCCAAAAAAGTACACAAAAATGGCATCTCCCCGCTGGTTCTAGTTCCGTTAAAATTACTGTCCAACAGCAGTTGTTCACGACTTTAGAGGTTAGTAAAAAACCATAGAGTGCGCATATCAGAGTATGAACTGTAGGCAATAATATGAACTAGTTTCATAGAAAAATAGGATTAAAACAGAGCGTGCCGTACCCTTATAATATCGGAAGCATCAATATTTTTCTGTATAAGCGTGTGGCACGGAAAAAAAATATTAAAATCAGCAAACGAGTATACCTGCTACATACAGCCAAAAGTTTGCTTACGCTCGGCACAATGGCTTTGTTGCGCACTCCATAGTTATTACTAGTATTTACTCCAATTTGCATTTCGTTGCTGTTTGTGACGACCCTATAAGGTAACTCATATCTTTACCAGTCACAACAGTCCTCTTTCTTTTATGTTATTGATCGCGTTTGAGTTGTTCCTGTATTGACTGAACACGAATATTTGCCCAACGTGAAATATCCCATTCGTGACGCACTTGATTCGCAAACGTGTCAAGGGGGCCCTTATACTCACTCTGTACTTATCTATACGAACACGTGTGCCTCCCTATTTTCGAATTAAAGAAGTCTTTTACGATTAAAGTTACTTTTCTGATAAGATTTTTAACTTTGCCATTCTAATCAGATAAATGAGCTAAGTGAACTGTTTTGGTGGATTATTTGCGAGAGTAAATAAAGTCTGATTCATCGAGCCAAAAAGACTCTCGCTCTTTTGTTAGGTACGGTCCTAGGAATGAGAATTCATTGTCGTAATACATAATAGGAGCCCGCAGTAAAAGTTTGTATCGCCGCTCGTCGGTTTTTAATCAGGAAACGTCCCTAGCAGCGCTCTACTTCCGCGTAGACTACTAGTGCGTTTATCTCTCTCCACAATTCCCTTTTATATTCGTCTGAGAGAAAACTCGCGAATTTGATAAAACGAAGTCACTGGCCTCGACTAGCAACGCTTATAACCGAAAGTCATAGGCTATCTTATCGTAATTGGGTCCGTTAATTAAGATTGCGACAAGCATACGAGTCGTTAGTTACGAGACAGGAATGCGCAAATCATAACATATGATGTGCGATGCGACTTAACGACGCACTCAGGTACTCTTATCAACGGCTATCCTGTGAGATGTTTATAGTCTGACCTTCGTTAAAAATTTGCTCATTAAAATGTACGTTTTTTTTTTAAAGAGAATAACTCGAGCAAGAGAAACGATATAAAGGAAACTGGTGAATAGTCGTGTTAGGTACTTTTATCCAAACAAACCGTTGGCCCCTTCGTGGGCCGCGGGTGCGATCCTCGAATAATTCATTTACAGCGGCGTGGCCCCGTTGAAAAAGCGCTGTGCAGCGAAGCGGGCTCTGTGAACAGTAGGCGACCTAGTTTACCAGCCCCTCCCCCTCCGTGTCATGCCCCCCTCAAAGCACCACGTAGCCCACCCCCAGAGGATCCCGTGCCCCCGCGACCTATTTATTTCCTGCTTTACTTAAGCAGGGCCCGGCGTCCGAAACCGTCCTTGGTGGGCCGTTAAATACATTCGTGTTATTGAAAATTTTGGGTTTCTAGCTCACCGTTCTCTTTATGGACCTATTAGCTGACGTATGTTTACTAGTATGTATACCTACCACAAATTTTATGTTTCTATAATACTTGAAAGAAATATCTAATATTATGCTACATCGTCATCAAACGACTGTATGGTACCGACTAAGAAAGACGAGAGCAAGAGAAAGTAAAAAAAAGTTAAAATTCTGTTTGAAACACCAATACAGGAACTTTCTTTTTCACGCAATCGCTTAAGATTACCAGTATTAGTATCGACCTCCATACCATGAATAAAAAATCGATGGATATTTATATCATGGCGCTGGAGTCAACTTGACACTATAATACATATAGTACATGTGTGACTGACATCAGCTTCAGAATCATCAGCAGAACAGCTTCCCAAAAATATTTGTTGGAACACTATGATACTCACGGGCCGGCCGCACGGCAAATAATTTAAATAATTATAGGTTTTATTACAAACTAAGTACGTCATCAACTGTGTCGATCATAAAATAATGAATGAGACAGTGTTTCTTATCCGTGGCGTAAAACTGCACTGTCGACAGTGCTTTGGGGCTTGTTCGACTTTTTGCCTGGTTAAACAACCAAGGAGTTTTAAATGCGTCTATTGGTTAGTTGTGAAACTACTCTAGGTATGAAGTGAACTATGGATACGAACCTGCTGAGCCATGGCCGAGGAGGAAGCGACGGGAGCAGCCGAGGGCACAGGCTCCATGATCTCATCATCATACTCATCGGATGTATAGTAGTCGTCCTAGAAAAAATAGTTTTATTTTAAAATGTCATCAGAAATATCTGGCTGACTTCCTTCGACCTTCAGGAAGACGGAAATGTTTGCCAGTCTTCCTTCGGATTTCTTTCTTCCTAACCCGTACTACATTGAAGAGGGAACTGTGGGAACTATGTATCTTCAAAGTGTGGTCAAAACATGAGTTCATGACTAGCATACTACCTATCCTAATCTAAACACCTAAATAGTTTAAACAGTAATGTGTAATGTTAAGGTCTTGAACTAGGTTTCCACTTCAGAATCAAGCCTTGAACTAATTCCCAGGCATTCGCCGACGTCAACAATATAAATTTACGACTGCACATGGAACCGAGAGCAAATGAAAGTGAAGAAGATAACGTTAAAATTCCGTTCGAAATACCACCTTAGGAACTTTCTCCCACATGCGATCGTTTGAGATTACAAGTTAGTATTGACCTCCATAATATGAACAATGAACCGGCTTGTGGACGTAGCTATGCCTGTGGGTTTGTTCGCCAGACGCACGCGGATTATGGCGTCGCCAGCGTGTAAAAGGAATTGTGTCAAAAGCACTCGAGATATGTACGTAAGCGATTACGTCGCATAAGAGCAGCATCTCAGACTTTACCGTTAGGACACTTACACACGACTTGTTGTTGCTCGTGTTATATTTTATGGGCATGCTGAAACCTACTTATGTAGGATTTAGAATTGAAGAATGCTTTACTGTTCAAATCAAACTTCATAAACATTATAAGAGCCATAGAGCTATTATTGATGATGATTCTTGCAATCTCCTTAATATCTGTTTTTAAAACCCAATGTAAAACCTTTAGACTATAATATGTTATATAGTCGGTCTATGGCATCGTAGCTCCTAAACGAATGGGCCGATTATGATATATTTTTTCTTGTTACGTGGCCGTAATTGTTCTGATCAGCATTTCAAAAGTCCCATGAAATTTCCAAAAAAATGTCGGGGGTTTCTTAAATTTTTGAATTGTTCACGAACCATGTAGTCGATTCCCGAGCTGGAGGGCAGCTCTGGCGAGGAGCTGAGGTTCTCCAGTTCAGCAGCCTGTGCAGCAGCGGTGGCAGCTGCTTTATTCTTCGCTTTGATAGCAGCATTAGCCTCCAACTCCTCGTCCTCGTCTGAACTGTAGTATGTGATCTGTGGAAATATAACACCGTTAAAGTATTGGTAAAGCATTCTGGATCCTGGAAGCATTTAAAAGCCACGTTCACATGCAGTCATACTTTTTTAGTTTTTCTATGTCTCTACATCTTTTTCGCCATCTTATAATGATAAGTAAAGTCTAGCCTATTGTTTTTTATTGTTCAGAGTTTATGGGGAATATAAGTGTATCTTCTGTTATTATAATACAAATACTTTCAATACAATCTTATGAAATGATTTTTTAAAGATCTTGTTAGAAGGATGTACTGAAGACTGGCTTTATATTTGTGTATCTTACATTATTTTGATGGTAGATACTTACAATACAATCTAATGAAATAATTTTTAAACATTTTGTATAATCTGTACTGTAGACTGGCTTTCATTGGCCTGCTTTTTACTTTATAGTCTTTTAAATGGCTCTCTATTTTTTATTTCTAGAAAACAGAAACCTCGACATTGTAGAGTTATCAAAAGTGAGTAGCTCGCTAAGTGTTTGAGCTGAGACTGTTTGTCTGCATAGTGCTCAAAACCCTTACCTAACGTGTTACTATTTTTATCCCTAACAAAGATATGTTGCCTACATAATGTGCAAATTTCCTTATTTTAACATCAAGATCACAAAAACTACAACATTGTATAATAAACTACATACTCGTACATAGGCACAAAAATACTTAACAAAATGTATGCCATTCATTTACATATTCGATGCATAGATCGATCAGCAGCATTCTAGAAAGCATGTAATACACATTAATACCAATAGTTTCCAACGTCGTTACTGCACTACTAAATACAGGCAAAATAATATAATCTAGCAAAATGCAAGAAACAACAATAATAAGATCAACGAAGCAACATCGAAATGTGCCTGAATACAGCCTTTTTATAAAGAATAAAAAGGAAATGGAACCTTTATCCAGAAAATATAACACCTAAACTGATTTGTACGTAAATAACTTAGCCGATTTTGGCTATTACGAAAAATTGTTTTTTTTTTCAGGAATGTAATAAGTCTTTATGCAAACGTCCCTTTTTTAGAGGCAACATCTTTCAAAATACTACAAATTAATTATGCACTTCTTTAATTGGACAATAATGTAACTGATATGTTTTAATTAAAAAATATGAAACTAGAGCAACCAATATTTAGTCGCATCTTTAACTGTAGCAAAAATTATAAAAATTATGCTTTGAGGATAGTTTTTAAGGCGCCATTCCAGTAAACGAGTATCGTAGGCAACGTAAATACATATATTAAATAATATAACATAAAAAACATCGACTAAAACCGTTTATGTTATACGTCGCTATACGAACCCACGGGGCTTCTACATTATAACTGTAGAGATCTGTTTGTTCTTCATATTCGCATGGGCAAAGTTTCTCCTGTAAAATAACCACCAATTTGGGTTTATTGCTTCCATTAAAAATCAATAAACCAACACTTACAATATAATCTATACTTATAATAAATCTGTAGAAAGGTCAATTCTTTACATGAAATCTATTTTCAAAATAACTATCAGGGGGTAATTAGTGATCGATACTGATGCCAAAAATGCAATCAGTAAAATTTTTGTCTGTCTGTCTGTCTGTCTGTCTGTATGTTCCTTATAGAAACAAAAACTACTCGACGGATTTTAACGAAACTTGGTACAATTATTCTTCATACTCCTGGGCAGGTATACTTTTCAATCAATAGGAGCAGAGCAGTGAAGGGAAATGTTGGGAAAACGGGAGAAGTTACTCAATTTTTTAAGCTTCCGTCGCGTGTGCAGCCTTAATGGTTAAAGACTCATTGATAAGCTTCGTCATCCACGCGAACGAAGTTGCAGGCACAGCTAGTTGTAAATAAATTTCAAATTTCATTAGAAGAAAAATAAATTAACATTCAAATATAGCTCTATTACATTTTTGTACACAATAAATGGACTCCTAATTTTAAACCATTTATGACAGTTAACCTTCAAGTTGTTAAGGTTCCGTTCAACGTAGACCGTAAACATTTTCTGGTAGAACTGTATTTGTGTAAGAGAAGTACGAGATTTGTGGGAAAGGAATGTCTTCCACCAAAACCAAAAACCGAACAATGCCCGTACTACGAGTTCCTAAAGCAGGACTGTTTCCTTTGTGGAAGCGAGACAGCGCACTACACTACGCGTATCGGCATCTCGCTTTCACAACGGCCCTTGAGCTCATAGTACGCGCGCAGACAAAACGACTGAAATAGTTGATTCCGATGTTTTATTAAACATCATCTTGTGTCACGCGTTTCTTTCTGGAAGTTAAATAAAACGGATGAGACTCGCTGGCTTACAATAGGTTGGCTCGGTAGAAACATACCGTTTGTTTTTAATCTCACTTTCAACATATACTTCTGTGAGGCAATGTTCACACAAGTCGAACAGACAACAGTCCGTAGACTAAGCAATAGAAATTTTATTTTATTATATTTATATGTTTTATATCTTTTACGGTCGATCTAATTAGATCATGTTGGTATTTTTACTCATTTCTCTCATCTCATTGTTTGTTTTATTTATGTTATATTTTATGTGAACGTATCGTTAACGAATTAATTTATGGATAAATAAATAAATGTTATTTTAATTGTAAATATAATAATGAGAAATCCAGTTTACACCTGCCAGTAGCAAGAGAGAGCCGCGTCGACGAGGAACGGTGAATAAGAAATATTTAGGATTACAACTAAAAAGTAAGTTTTAGCAAAGTTGAGAATTAAGTTTTAGTTCCTTAGTGCTTTAGTCCGTGGGTATGTAGTTACTAAGTTTAAAACATTTTGTGAAGTACAGTAATAATGTTTTGTAGTAAGAAGTTTTTGTACATATAATTTTTCAAACTGTTTACGGATTACTTTATATTTAGACGGGAATATTAAATATTTTTTTTAATGAATTGTAACTAGATAGACGTCCGCTATTATGATGTGCAAATTTCTTGAAGACTGTTTTAATAAAGCAACAAAATAATAATTCCGCTTTGTGTAATGAAGTGTGTCGCATGATAAGGTGACCCCTCTAAGCTGGGGTTAGCCCTCATGCGGACTAGTTCAGAACGTTAACGGTTTGTTACCAATCCAATTTATCGACTCTCGCCACACGGCTGATAAATGCCGCATAAACCGACGCCGCTGCAAACTTGCCATACAAATTTAGATTCTTCTTACCCTATTGGGGATCTTAAGGGTTTTTTATAAGTATTTTACAGGCGGTTACGCCATTGTACAACGCAAAGAAATAGTAGGCGGAGAAGTGTTAGGTGCGGAGCGAGAGGTAAGGGGGGGAGGGGGGGGGGGTGACAGAGGGGGAGGGGTGAGGGAGGGGGCATGAGGGGGAGGGGGTCAGGGGGGGTCCACAGGCGCGCATACGTATACATTAGCATGGCGTATAGAACACAATGCGGCATCGCTCTGCGCCGACGCGGTCTGCGCGCCAGCGCACTAGCGCCCGCGGTTTTCATAAATATACTTAACATGCCAGCCGGTACTGGCATAACACTACCGACCGAAGCACGAGATGGCGTGCCCAGCTCCTGCCAGGTGAGTCCCGCTGAGCGTTCACACTTTGCCAAAAAAAAACTTTTTTTTAGCAGCGATTTTAATTTTAACAACTTATAGCTTGCGCAGTTCAAACTTTCAAGTTTTCCCGCCATTCAAATCCATTCATTTTCCGCCATTCATTTCAAACCGCGCGCTCGGGGTTTTCTCAAAACATGAATAGTTTTAAAGTAACTTTTTGAACTTTAACTTTGTGTACTAGTTTTTTCAGTCAATATTTGTTTGATAGATGATTTGTCGTGAAAGTATTTGTCGCGTGTGAGACGTTGACCTTCTGTTTGTAGTTTGTATTGTTTTGGTTGAGGTGTCGGCGCAAAGTGGAACGCTTCGGCGCTGGATCATGTACTCGCTACATGTGTGTCTATTCGCCTACGACCTTATCAAACAGTTCCGTGTATCGCGGCGCTGTTATCACTGACGTGGTGGCGTGTTCAAGGCATTTTCAGTACCTACCTCGCGTATCTATTATTTAGTTAACTTGATTTACGCTACTAACAAATATATCGGACGTTTGAATTTATTTTGTCTTGCTATACGTAAATGTTTTGATAGTACTCATGAAGGAAAGAAAACAAAAGAAAGTATTGAACAACTCATAACAATAGATAATTGTAGAGCTAGTTTCGAATGTGTTATTGAATAAGAATGTGAATAATGCATAATCCAATAGGAGTCTTATTAGATTTGACTTGCAACGGTACATAATAACTGTCTTATAATAATAATAATATTCCGGGAAAACTCACACACGGTTATCTGATCCCAAGCTAAGCAGAGCTAGTGTTATGGTAACCAGACAACTGATAAACATAGTTATATGTTTCTAAATACATACATATTATAACTATTGTAGATTTTCTTGCCTGTAGACTACTTGGCTATTGAGTCTTTTTATATCTTCCTTTCCATTTCTACTATAGATTTACTCATTTTACTAGATAACAATAGACTTCCTTTCATTAAGAGCAATATAACCGATTTTACTTGTTGTTCAAAGTAAGATTTAATACATTGGCACGTTAATAAGGTTCAAAAATCATTAACCAAGGTTGAATATAACTTGGCAAGTTAGTGTTGTCTAATCTAGCATCAGACAACTTAAACTATTATTGGCTTGTGTCGAGGACTAATGAGAACTCGTTTGTCACATTAACACCTTGACTTCATTAGATAAGTGAAGGTATCATTGCTAACACAATTACCAACCATTTGACGCTCTACATACTAATTGTTATATTATTGCCTTTCTCATGCTATGGCCAAATATGCTACTGCTTAAGGTTTTAAACCAATTTAAATTTCTTTATTTCACTACTTTGTTTTGCTAATTAGGTACTTGAATAATATAAAAACTTTAGATACATCTAAAGTACTATAAAACTAGTTATTAATGTCATATTATCAAACCATTTTGTTTGTGACCTATAACAGAGCTGAGAATTCCAACTGAGTTCTGAACTGAAACTTAGTTTCTATTTTAAATGCATAATCCAATTTAAAATCCGGTTGTTTATTTACATATCTGATAACTATAATGATTGTAGTATGCAAAACAATTGTTAGATTTTCAAATTGATAAAGTTTTAATAGGTATATAACATTGCAAAGTTAGACATCTTTTGGAGCGCGAGGACTAGATTGCCCTTAATAGGTTAAAAACCATTATTATTAACGATTTGGCTTATCAAATAGTTTGATTTAGGTTTAATACCGTTATTAGAATGCAGTATAAACTATTTCTTTTAAGTATTTGATGTTTTTACAAGTATACATCCATAATGATTGATTATGAAATAACTACATTTAGTCATACTTATCTAATTTTTAAACATCTCAAATTAAGTAATTAAATAGCATTGGTTTGTCTTATAAAAAGAGAAGCATAGTTACAGCAATCAGAGTTAAATTAATGAGAGTTTTGGTCCAAGAGATATGTGCTCTACATTACTCTTATAGTATATTTTTATTAACTAATCAATGCAGACTCATGGTGACAAAGTCAATAACATTTGTAAACGAGCACGTATACAGTTTACTTCATTATCCATGCTATTGTATGTGATACCTCACGTATATGAGACAGTTACAGGCAGGCCTAGTCTAGTGGTAGAGTCACGTTAACCAGATTCCACTCTATCTAATTAAGAAATATAGTCTCATTTATAATTTTATTGTAACACCAACAAATATAGATGAAAATAATGCTTACATTGTATTTGCTTTTGCCGTCACACGCAGCTCTATCTCTCCTTCGAGACATCTCAAACGACTTCAAAAAACTTGAAATTCAGTGAATACAAGGGCAGCTGTACTGTAGTTAGGTAGTTTTGTTCAGAAACAGCTAGGCCTTACGTAGAGCGTTGGTGTTACTCCACACGGCCTACGGACAAGATGGCGTAGCCGCCGCGACGCCTCCGAAGTATCGAACGCTCGAGCGAATTCACTTCAACGAAGCCACGGCCGCGAGAACGATCTAATAACGTCGGTCACTGATTTTCTTTGTTCGTATTACAATGTTAATGAATTTTTATCGCCGCGATGCAATAAATTAACCGTATACTAGAGTGCACGAACGCCCGGCTGAGAGGTCGATTACGGCAACGGCTCTGCCACCGTAGAATGGACTCCGCATGCGCGCGCAGCTAGGAAAACGCCCTTGTTGGTTGCGCGACGCCGCGGCTTGTCGCGGATCTTACTTTTTTGGACGCGTTGCTTTAGCCAGCTGCGCATTAACGGTGCCCTAGTTATTTCGGGTGCCGTCCTAGATATATCGAGGCCGAATTGCTGTTTTCATCATCAGCAACGAGTTTTATGCGAAGGGGGCCGCGTTAGGCTACCGTACCGGTAGAAACTGACTTAGATCGTTAGCACCGCAATGCGCCGGTGAGGTCGCTCGCTTGCGACATGCGCAGTACGCCGACCGGTATACAAGACCCGCAACGATCAATAATTAATAACCTCTTATATATTTATTACGTTTTTCCGTAAAATATTTTCATGATTTTGTAGAGTTAATAAGTAATCATCTTTTTACTAAGACTATGTACTGTATTAGTATTGTAATGTCCGTTTTATTTTGACAATAATATCACTGCACGCTATGAGAGCTCCCTCTATCTGTATCTCCGGCTCTAGATTAATTCTAGCTCTACATTAATAGGAAGATTAAACAAAAAGATTTGTTCATATTAATAGAGGCTTAGAAACCGTATTAGCGACATCTTAAGACATCAAAATGTAAGCAACCATGATGTCAAGTAGGTCGTTAGAGATCTGTGTAGGTGTTCAGGCTCCAACTTTACAGCTTGACCTGACGAGCGTCACTAAGTCGTAGGTCTGCTGCACTAATTCGGCGATTGTGGGGCAGAGTTCTCTGCAAGTATTAGTCGGTGGTAGTACCAAGTCGTGGACTTGTTAACCCAAGGAGAAGGGTAGGAAGCATGCCATTTGGATCAAAGTAAGCCAAGGCCGGTGCGGTGGGGATAACGCTTACACGTGTGACCTACATAGAAGCCGAGGGGGCTACGGAAACGCACGATGGAGCACGACGAGCGCGTGCCCCGTTCAGCGCCAACCAAATGATCAATATCAGGCGAGCACTATCTCGACCACATATTGTTCTAAGCCATTCTAATCCGACTCTATTTTCTTAGTACCCGCCCTGACGCCACCACAGTCCACCGTTCCAAAACTGTACAATATTCTTTGTGATAAAACGTTAATTAATGCACGCGTGTATATAACGGTTACTGACCTTAAACTTTTTGCTCAAAGCGTCGGATGATTGTGCTTCCATCGTTGAAGTCAGCAAATCACTTTATCACAATTTACTGCGTCACTTGTGGTTTTCACCGTAGGTAAAGATCTAGTACTTAACAGCGCAATGCAGCAGCTATGCCATTAAAGTGCGTGCCCCCCTATGTCAGGTAGTTTCTCATAGCCGGTCGGTGGGCGCGAGGTGGCTCGGAGTGCATCGATCGCGATTACATCACCACTCGCGTCCTTTCTCTGCGCGCGCAGCCCGCCCCGTGCCCCTTCCCCGGGCCTCGTGCCGCGCCCCTCTTGCTGCAAACGCCATAGCTCTCCGCCACGAGCCGCCATTCGCGCTTTGGTCGCCATTCGCACCGGTCGTACGCTCTAAACTCTTAGGACCCTAGTGCCAGTTTAACTTTAGTTGAATATTTTTTAAACTTGCTTTTTTTCGGCTGGAGTTAGGCGCGTTACAGTTAGTTAGAAATAGGGACTAGTAGTGATCATAAATCAACTATAAAGTGAATTTTATTGAAGATAGCTACGGTTTAAAAATTTTGTGAGATGTTCGCGACCTACTTTTTCAACTTCCGTATCGTAGTTGAGTAGCCACTTCGCGACTTTTTATCATTCGTTCAAAATTTATTACGTTAGCAAAAGCGGTCTGCGGTTGTGCGCTGTTACAGAACAATTAGTCATATTTTTTCTTTTGCTTTGTCATGTGACTCACGTCTTGCAGTAGGAGTTCGCGCACGTGTCGTACTTACGTTGAATATTTTAATTACAGTTGGAGCTGAAAACTGCGGCCAAATTCTGAAGACTTCAAGAAAGAATATTACAACAATATGTCAGTCGTGTCGGGGGGAGGAAGTGACTGGACTTTATTATGTACTAGTCAGTCTTTTTCTCTCTCCTATATGGTTGGCATGTAATCGTCGGTCTGCTCCTGCGCCGGATCACCAGCTCTCCGAGAATCGGCTCCCAGCATGGCTATGTCCGCAGTGACGTCAGAGATTACGCAAGCTGTCATTCGATTCGGCTGCGAAATCACTGAATTTTCTGCTAGAGACACAACCATTTTTTAAGATCATCGCGCTCTACATTTTTTGTTTGAACTGTATAAATATGTACTGTGTGATCTGTTTTTTAGTATGTCGTAACAGTTGGTTTGAGTCACCGAGCCGATATGATGAAATAATCGTCGGTGCGGCGCGCTAGTGGCGGGAATTGGGCAATCTGCGAGTGAGCGGATGTCTCGTCCCGCGCCCCGCGCTCCGCCCGCGCCGAGCCCAAATTGTAACCTCCTTAGCTGAAGACGCGCTAACTCAACCGACAGATTACAAATTTCAAGCCGTTTAATTTTCCTCTTTGTTGCAGCCCCAGCATCAGCGCGCCGCGTCGCCTCTATTTGTATTACCTGCCTGCTGCCACTTGCGATTGATGTTTAGCAAAGGCCTATGTACTATGCAATGCGATATATTAATTAAACTGATTTTAATTGAAAATCTACTTCTTTTTCTGTACAATTATTTTTATTTTGATGCATGTTTTTCATAACTTTTTTTTATCCCTTACACGTTCAATACTATTGAACATACACACAAATTATTAAAAGAGTAATAGAGTAACAAATTCAAGTTTAAATACTTGAAACATTTACTAAGTATGTGGGTGGCACCCTAGACCCGCCCTCAGCGGGCACCACCAATAGCAAGCCATATCCTTGTTCCTAATTCTCAAAGGATAACACATTTACACTAAACTTCACTCTCAAACAGTCAGAAAAAAAAACAATGGCTTAGCGACTGAATAGTTTCATAAAGAATGCCTCTATTATCGCTAAAGAACAATACTCTATTTACAATTGTAATATCAAAATAACAATGATTGATAAAATGCTCTGAGCGAATTCTGCTTTATAGTTAGAAGTAAACTTATGAATGTTTGAGACACATATTTCAAATTTTCTGGAGGCTTGTCTGGAAAGTCAAAATAGCTCTACTACACGAAATAACTCAAACAAACATAACACAAAAAAAAAGATAACAAAACTTCTTATCTCAAACAGTAGGTAGTAAAATCGATCAATGAACCCAAATATTGGTTTCAGTATGCAATAAATAAAATCGATTACAAATTTCACCACTTTCTTAATTGGATGACAAATATAGGTAGCTTGAAGAAAAGTAAAAAAAAAATGTAAACACAATCGAAACAAAACAACATCAGATACTAAATAATACTATAACATATTATATATATGTGTGTAGTATAGTATACAGATATACATACACATAAGAATAGTCGTTTATATGATAAATATTTTGTAGAGACAGAATCTAAATTCTAAGTAGAACATATGCCATAGTTCTGATCTAATATATAGCTGAAGGTATATTTTAGAATTCCAATAATATGGTTTTGGTCTTCCTAATAGAAATTACAAGCGGAAAATTTATCTTAACGAATGTACAGTCACAAATACAAGTCTTATAGGACGAAAGTAGAGTTGAAAGTAGAGTTTGCCAGTAAATTCTTTATTCGGGGAAAAAAATCGTAGTAGATTCGAAATAACTTAAATCTCTTTGGTAGATCTTCTTATTACAATAAGTAAATGAACTATTAATGGATTGGAACTATGAATTAAGTATTCAAACAAGAAATTTTAACACCAATTTAAAAGAGTTCCGAGAAGAAAATAAAAAGTCAAGCTGGAAAATATTCAGTTTATTTTCTGTAAAAAATATAAACAAGCAATGTTTTTGAAAAAAAAAATCGTTATGATAGATTTTTTTTATGATTAGATTTTGCAATGATACTGATACACAACGTAAAATAAAAAAAAAAGTATTGCTATAATTTTCCTGAGCCGTGAAGAAAAACCTATAAAGAAGGCAATAGTAATTGCTTAACAAATAAACATAAGTGTAGTTATAAGTATGTATGAGTAAATAAATAAACTTAAAAAAAAAATTCTTTTTTATTTAGGGTGTGATCTTCGCGTAAGTACCTCCTGGATCATCGGAAACGTGAAGAAGAAAATATTTCAGAAATGTACAAGATAGGTTATTTAAAAGAATAAATTGCCCAGTGAAGTGATACCTATAACAAAGCAAGTGAGTGCTAAAGTAATGAAAATTGAAATTGATCATGAAGAAAAAAACCTACAGGCTCTTGTTATTCTTCTAGTAAATTAAAACTGTTTTATCCATTACCTGGAGCTGAAAAAACTCCAATCAAAGAACATCGTTGCTTTTTTGAGCTTGTTCGCTTCGCAACAGAAACATTTTCAGGGGCCCGATTCCGCTATTTTAAAGTCAGTGGGTGGCAGGTTAATGAACGATTCAGTGTACTTGTTATGCCTAATTTTCGTATTCATTGTTACGATTATTTATTGTTACGTTTTTTAATTTATTTAAAAAAATATAAAAATTCTTTGTTACAATTTCATTTTGTATTATATAAACCATTTTTTTATACAACATACATTCTGCATCAATCAGATAGAAATTATTGTATTTAATAAATTAATATTTATAATTTGGAAAACAAATCAGAAACTAAAATTATTTAGAAAGAAACATTATTATTCTTTACCTTCATTATTTACTGCAAGTTTCTCGAATTCTAGACAATTAAAAAAATCATAAAATAAACACTTGAACGTGTTAGTCATTTGTATGCTTTACATGTCACTAATTAATGATTTATAATTAAAGATTATGTACTTTGCAGTATTGACCTTGAAATTAGCTTATTAATTAATTTATAATTAAGACAAACAAAATTTTACAATGGGATATTCCATACTTCATTCATTCGAAATTGCTGTACCGATGACGACGGACTCTATTCGGGTCAATAGTTCTGGGGCCCGAGTCTGCTATTTACCTCCGTGTCAGTGTGCTCTTAGTTGGCTCATAGTGGGACGATAGTGATAGATAGACATAGTGATGGCATTCTACTAAGTTAGTAGAATGCCAAATATCGTAAAATCGTCCCACTATGAGCCAACTACGAGCACACTGACACGGAGTGTAAATAGCAGACTCGGGCCCCTGTTGTTAGATATGACATTACTTTGAAAGGATGTTAGCAATTTGTGATTCAATTTCCACGTTTATCAGTATCTGAATATTTACACTATTGTCTTACACACGTCACTGTTTCGTGCTTCGTACTTTGCCCTTTAGCCTTATCGCAACATCTACTGAATAAGTTGAATGCTGCGAGGTACTTTAGTCATGAGCATGGAGAACAAGTAAGTATGTTCTAAGACATAAAATATGTAAGGATATTTTAACTATTGATGCTCATTGCTAGTCTGGTTGTACTGGTTTTTTTTCTAATGGAAGAGCCTCTGACTTACGCTCTTCATAAACTAGTAAGGTACCATAAGTATGATACAATACTTCGAGGTTTATAGAATTTAGATACATGAAAGACTCTTAGAAATAATTTTGATACTTGAGTTCTCACGGCAGAAAAGAGACTAAAGCCGGTTACCTATGCTCTGGTTCCTATTCAAGAAAAGATTTATTTTGCTAACAGTCTGTAGAATTTTCTTCTTTTAGCTAAGAAAATTCTACCGTCACTACTGCTGTTCTCAAAACTGATCTTTTCTTGAATATAGGAACCGTACATAAGTCCATTTTCGGGTCTATCCTAACAAAGGCTGGTATTGAGTCATCTAAGTACATACACGGTCCTTTGGTAGCAGTGTTGTTGCATTCATAATGGAGATTGGATTCTGTTCGTGACAGCTGTCGCAGGAGGGTGGGCGCAAGGGATGGGAACTGGTGAATTGTCCTCAAAACAAAAGGCGATCTCCATATAAGTAAGTATGAACACGGAAGTGTTACATGAGTATAGGAAGAAAATGTGATAAGGAAAAATCGATTTAATACCTACATGAAATGGGAAAGTCGGAGTTACCTAGGTAACTGGTTAATAATCATTCTTTCTTTGTACGAAACGAGGTTTTTATCTGCCCTGCAGTGGGTCAGTTGAAAGGTGTTACTATTTTATTCAAAGCAAGGGTTCAACCACAAATATCTATGCAAACAAGCCCCTCTCTGTACTATACATGTCTTATTGCATATTTTATAGTTTAGAACGTTGCCTGATCAAGATAACTAACCATAATTAAATCATAAGTCACGCGATAATTATTCTAGGAACTTTTGCCAATAGACATAAACGGGGTTACTGCATTGTATTTAAATTATTAAATTGGTTCGTGTCACTTTTTAACCGACTTCAAAGGAGAAGTATTCAATCGTCAATAGTCATTAGTCTATCGTTCTATCGACAGTGGTCAAACTAAACGTTTTATGAAACTCTACAGCTGTCTTTTTATTTATTATGTACGTGAAAAACCTGAGTCATTGTGACTATAGGTATTACAATGTACTTAAACCACGGTTACCCAAAGGTAATTATCGAGTTGTACTGAATAACCTTGAGTGTTTAAAGTCCTGAGTCGCAGTGGTGTAATTTTTTTATTATCAAAAAAATTGAGTTCGAGTAGTTAAAATCACCACCTGTTTATGTAACTTGTTAGAAAATTTTTGAGACGTTTTTCGTAAGACCTATTCAACAATACGGAAGAAACCCATAAAAGGGGGAAAAGGGAAAATTACGTAAAAAATAAGACTTATTTCTGTGGCTTCGTCTGTAAGCCGCCACGTGTACGCACTCGAGGTTTAGAATCCAAAAAAGTTTTGCAATAGCATTCGTAATCGCTTTTCAGCCTTGCTATTCTGTAACATTATTTTCATGTCTCGACAGCGGAATCCGCAGTGAGATGTCAAATACGTATTCTCGAATTTGAATTCTAAATCAAGGCCAATTGGGTTCACTTTTGAAGTGAGCTTTATTATCACTTCACTCTCACCTGTCACCGAAATTATTTCTCGAATTTGAATTCTAAATCAAGGTCAATTGGGTTCACTTTTGAAGTGAGCTTTATTATCACTTCACTCTCACCTGTCACCGAAATTATTTCTCGAATTTGAATTCTAAATCAAGGTCAATTGGGTTCACTTTTGAAGTGAGCTTTATTATCACTTCACTCTCACCTGTCACCGAAATTTTAACAGAATAGACAGGTAGTTCTTTTCATCCCGATTGTCGATCGTCAATTGAATTATACCTACCTAATTAATGAAGAAAACGTTCTAGGCTCCATAGTATTTATTATCTGTCTGGTATAACTCGAGTATTTATCTATTAGATGTAGGACTCAAGAAATTGTTAAGTACGTTGTTTTTCAATTTTCAAGCAATTTTTTTCTATTTCAGTAACAACATTTTTATCATTACGAATACTGACCAGTCTGTCAGGGCAAATATTAAATCACTTAATTATTAAATTTGACAAAAACATACAATTTTGAAGTTTTGAACAGTAAAATTTCATAATAATTGAACGTAAACATAACAAAACAATTTACATAATATTAACATAGTCGCTTGAAGTGGGGAGGACGGCAGCTCTTACGACATGAAATAAAATACGAAGGTTTAATGATTTAGCTGTCTGGGGCCCGAGTCTGCTATTTACACTCCGTGTTACTATGATCATAGTGGGATGATAGTGTCAACCCAATATGTGCCTAATTTTCGTATTCAGTTAAGCCAACAACAATCAGTGGCATACTGGCATGAGTGGGATGCGGTGTTGTCAATTTAAATTAAAAATAAAAGTATCAAACATTTTGTAATTATTAATAGGCAACACCGATTGGCACTAATTATTAATAATCGTTTCTTATGTTGCAAAAAATTGTATTAATTGTTTTTGAATACTAATTAATTGTTAATAAGGAACTTGTAAATAAGGATAATTATGTTTTAAAAAAGGAAAGTTTTCGTTGAAATTGACACATTGTCTATGAAAAATAAAAAATGTTTAGCCATAGATATGATGCAACTGCTGTCAAAAAATAGCGGAATACGAAATTGTACCGGCCATCGGTCATATTCACTCAACTCGCGGCTCAATCGTTCCAATGGCCAATTGTGACGTTTTGACAGTTAGTAGAATGCCAATTATCGTAAAATGGTCCCACTAACCCCACCCACTCAGACGATTCAAGCAAATGTAAATAGCAGACTCGGGCCCCTGGATGTCTGGAGGAATATGATAGCTCCTACTAATGAACTCATTGATTTGGTTTTTGGGAGCATGTGGTATAGAAATAATAAAGGATAAATAGCCTTCACATACTGGATAAGTATTATAGAATTGTTAGAATTAATTATTTTATTCAAATGCTTGTTAAGGTTTTCTTTATTAGTGTTTTCAAAATTTTCTTTTTGTATAGGTTTAAAAAAGGTTCGGGAAATATAAACATTTTGTAATTTTCACAACATTTTCGTAACCTTAGGTTGATTAGTTTAATAAGGCGTTTAAAATTCTACGCTTTGTAAATACCAATAAACCTATGGTTTAAACTCAATGCTCTAGCCATTAACATTATTCTTACTCCTACATAAAACTTAAATGAATAATATATGCCAATTGACGTACTGCAGTTAATACATAAAGATCTGTGCATTTATGGTTTAATTGGTCATAAGATACAACAATTTTTAATATTCTATGTAACATACAGCTAAGAATACGAATTAAATTGTTTTTGTGTTAACTATTTCTAAACAAACATTCATCTAAAATACAGAGGCACCATAGCCACGCGGTACTCTTGAAAGATAAAAATTGTGTTAGTTCTAGTGATAAGAAACTTTACAACGCTCTTACCAAAGTTGTGTAACCAATCACTCTGAAGGACTTTTGTGATTTCCATTCATACTCCATTGATTAGTAAAAACTTCTGCGCTTGATTAGGCCAATTTACATCAAACGAGAAAATCCTCATTAAATACCCCACGCTATCAAATTATTTTAGAATTAAAAAGAATTTGATGGGGTGTATTTTGATATAAATCGGCATCAACAGTATTGTACAATGAGTCTAGTTCCCACTCGGTCTGTAATTGGATAATTCGTTAAAAACGGTAATATCCTGTGGGAGGTTCATTAAAGGCTTCAAAGACTAGTACTGCATGCGAACGTTCACCCACCTTTGACACACGCCATTACCGTGTACAGACTACACAGCCAACTCACAAGCAAATTTCTAAAGAATTTTCGACACGGTGTCATTCTGTGTCTATAGATGGAATGGAGTAACACTCTTACTGGAAAATTCCTTTTGTAAAATTTATTTACCACTCCACTTGGATGATATTTTCATTAAGCCTTATAAAATTCCATAATGGATTGTGTATGAATGTTTGAAATGAATTTACATATTTTCTGTTCGTTGTACTTTCAGATTGGAAAAGTACTTGATTATGGCATTATTTTGTAAATCCTTCACACCTCTGTACTATACCTGTTGTATCGTTGATCGAAGACTACATATACCATATTGTTTTCAATGGAACTGAATACAGGGTGTTAAGAAAACCCTGTCCGATCCGTTAAGGTGTTGTTAGGTATCGATATCTGATTACATTAATGTAAAAAAAAAATAGATAAAAGAAAAAAAAATATGACACAAAAAAAAACTTAATGTCGAGAGAGAGGTTCGGCGTCACGGGTGCTGCCAAATAATTAAAACAATAGGCCACCAATAATACCGACGAAAAAGGAGTTGTAATTTTTGTTTTAATCTCCGGCAAAAAATTGTTATATTTAAATTATAAAAAATATTTCCAATTTAATATTTTATTTGGGCATGTGATTATGAGCCCTATATCACCCTTTGGGGTCTGACAGGGTTTTCTTAACACCCTGTATAATTTAAGCAGAATTATCAATATTCGTGGTAGTAGATATTATTTTACTTGAAGTAGATAGGTATGACATAATATCAACGTTAGGTATTTTTTATTGATCGATGTGACGTCGCGATCGTTTCGTGCAAACCATTTTCTTGTTCGTTTGAACTCCTTAAGTACTACTTAAATATGTAGAGCCACTTTATCATGATTATAAGGTATCAGTTCGTAATTGAATAGTAGTCTACTGTAGTCCTTGAACTGAAAATGAAACCTTTCAAGTTGAGATTAATTTTGTAGAGGTAGCTGACGGTGAACGTTATATAAATGAATGATTTTAATATGAAAATTTTGCTATGAAGATAAATTATATCAGATAATAAATAATTACCGAAATAAAAAAAAAATCGGTTTATCTATAAAACAAGACACTGTTTCATACAAAATTGCAAGTCATTGTAATGATAATCTTATATTTATAAAAATGAATTGCTGTTCGTTAGTCTCGCTAAAACTCGAGAACGGCTGCACCGATTTGGCTAATATTGGTATTGAATTATTTGTGGAAGCCCAGGGAAGGTTTATAAGGTAAATAAATATGAAAAATTGAAAATGTTCAGAATTAAATAAATAAAAAAAACTATTTGTTTAAGTTTATTTTATACAAAATTTTAGGCTTTTATTTATCGATTGAGGTAGTACGATAGTCTGCTGGGTCAGCTAGTAATAAATAAAGATTGATAAAAATGTCTGCTACAGTCCTGGACAGATAATTAGGAAGATGAAAAACCTGCGGTAAGAGAAAAACAGAAAAAAAAGAAATAACAATCAAAAGTAAACAGCGTCAATTTTCTATAAATACATAAAATATCAATCTTATAAATAATGTAAAAAAATTATCACATTGATGGTTGCAGCGTTTTATTCTTGAAGAACCATAACTTTCTTCATCCAGTTCACTCACTTGTATTACAGTAGGTAGGTACTGAAAACAGTTTAATTACTATGAATTAATTATGAGATAGGATCAGGTTTAAAAGTCGTAAGTCGTAAGCCTTCATCAATTTTGAGTAGCTGTTTGAGTAATCTCGTTTTCATTTGTCATTTGGCGGTACTTTTGATTTAGTTTCATCTCGTCTTGTCAGCTAAATATTTAATTACTTAGTGATTGTGTCTATTTTATAAAACACCCGCGACCCACCCGGCCTTGTCACGGGTAGACGAAACAATGATGATAACACAAACTTTATTTTTTAATCACTCTGTCCATTGAATAAAGAAACAAATGAAAACCTGGTTGTCAGTTTAAAAAAAGAAAATAGGTACCTTCACATATTGTGAATAAAGTTACCTGTACATTTTATCGGTGAAGCTTCTTAGGGTAAACATTACCTAAGATACCTTTTCTACGAAGACCAGACATAACGACACCGCTCATAAAAATAAAGTATTCCAAGGAATTCGAGGATATTCTCAACATGACTAGACATGTCTGAGACGTGACACAGCTAACCAGTGGCTGGAATGTCGGCCTAGATGGTCTAGTCATGTAGCACGTACCGTAATACCTTAGAGGTGGCATGCGAACGTCCCGGGAGATCCCGCAATAGTAGATTATGACTTGAGATCTCAATAACTTGAGAACAACATCTTTCTTGACATTTAATCCTCAGGAGTTTCGGGGAAATTTAAGGCAATGTTAAATATTTATTGCGGGTCAACCGATGGCCGATAGATTAAATAATTCGTGCTACATCGACGACTATTTTTTGTAATAATGTACTAATTTGTTTTAAACATTAACCTACGTTCTATTTTGAGTTGGTCCTGTAATCTTTTATTGCGGCGTCATAGGTACTATGAATGTCATGACGTGGAAAAGGACATTTTAGTTGGATTGCACGAGGAAGGTGGAGAACCGGGTGTTGTGGCACCACTTAGGAGAGATCTATGTTCAGCAGCGAGTAGCACCGAGCCGCTGGCTCTGACAAAGGCAAATACGGGACCAAGGAGTTGTTGGTCGGTGGAAGTCAGACATATCCTCACGTAGTGTCTTCAGCGTGAGTTAAAGACATTAATTTAGATTTTCACCCTGTAAACAAAAAACATCAACAAAAAGGTGGACTAAATTTTAATTGACGCTGTAAATGATTGAACTTTTTGCAGTTGACCGCACATTAGTGAAAACATTTCATCACTAGAGCTTTTATTTTAATTTACTGCGGTACTCCCTGGCACCAGCTATCAACTGAGGCTGCCTGTCGGGTTCGGAAATAATTGCATGACAATGCTCTCCAGTGCCCAATAAAATGTCGCCACGCGTACATGTACCCATTTTTCAGCTGAATACAATTAAGGTAATGAAGCTATCTCGAGCACGAAAAGCCTAATATAATAATGTAATGACGATCGGAAAATTTTGACAAGAAAGGCATTGAGGTACTTTATGTTATGTATGAGAATAATATATTACTGCTATTCACGTCATGTACGACAAAGTATAGTTACCAATTTCATGTTCACTTATAGAGGAAATTTCCCAATTATTTATGTAAAACTATAGTGTGAATGCGTCCCACGAATGTCAACAATACAAAATGCTTGCGTCGAGCTTAAGGTAAATAACCCTAAAAAATAAAATATTCAAGACACTTATGTAATTAAATGATTTAAGGACTCTTAGGATTAATGTTTCACAATTATTTCTTTTATTCATTCGAATATTGTGGAAAGTTCCAAGGAGGCGCTCGTGGCTAAGTGTAAGCCGTACGGTTTGACCGATAATACAGGTTAAGCCACGCTCACCGCGGTTGCTCCGTGGATGGGTGACCACGTTAAACAGTAGGTCCCGGCTGTCATACATAGATCTTTGGCAGTCGTTAAGTCAATTCTGACAACCAGTCTTACTATGGGATACTGTGTTTCCCAGTAAAATGGGTTGTGGAGGTCTGATAGGCAGTCGCTCCATGTAAAATACGGTATTCAGCTGAATCCGGTAAGACTGGCAGCCGACCCCAACATATTCGGGAAAAGGCTCGGGAGATGATGAGTCCACCTTTAGTAGTCTACTGTGGTTTAGCAGTTCGGCTTAGTCTTAACCTGTCGAAAGCCGACTCGGCCTGATATCCGGCTGCCTGAACACGGAACTCTACTCTGTGTATCAGATCCAGTGTCGCTCGGAGAACCGATGCTTTCGGTATTTATAACTTTGTCGTTCAGACCAATTTGAGTTATTTGTTCGATTGTGAGCATAGTCAGTTTGTAATTAATCTTGGGTAATTTTGAACTGAAAATAAATTGGGAAAATCGGGCAGGATTGATTGAACTTTCACATCATGAATAGAGACTTCTGGTTCATAATTATTATAATACTAGCTGTGCCTGCGACTTCGTTCGCGTGGATGACGAAACCCATCAATGAAAAATTAAGATTGTTTTTTATTGTTAAACTTTTCCGGGATAAAAACTACCCAGTGTAGTGCTCAGGATAATAAAGAATAATTATACCAAGTTTCATTGTAATCGAACCGGTAGTTTTTGCGTGATACCTGAACAAACAGACAGACAGACAAAAAATATTTTTTTCACACTTTTGGGTTCGGTGTCGGTCTAGTAACACACCCTGCCATTTATTTTTTTGATATTTTCAATGTACAGAATTTTTACTTCTACAGATTTATTATAAGTATAGATATATACCTACCTATAATATGGTCACAATCATCCGATGATGTAGAGATTCAAGAGTCATTTTGGAGATATACGGTTACTTTCAATTTTAATTCTCATATATCCATAAGATTATTGGGGTGAAAACTATATTTTTTTACATGGTTTTAAACTCAAGACAATGGTGTGCCAAATATTTAGTATGGAACTGCAGTTATGTAGGTATCAAATGCAATAACAAACCAAAGACAGGTTGCATAAATTGTTGATCATTGCAATTTCGCCAACTGTCTAAATGTTTAATTGCCTCATGTATTATGCATTTCAGCTGCCACATTAATGTTTCAATTAGTTTGAAGTAAGATCAAGACAGTTCTCGTTCCGCTGTTTGTGCTAACTTACCGAGTTGCTAATAAGCTTACGGCTTGCAATATAAAGTTTATTAGTTGAATAACATTTGCGGATTTATGGAATTTGGTTTGGCTTTGACCGATATTGTGTTTAGGGAATAAAATATCCTAAAATAAAAATATCCTGGGACGACTCAAACACGGCCTTCTGATCCCAAACTAAGCAGAGCTTGTACTATGGTCACCAGACAACTGACAAACATACTTACATATTTCTAAATACATACATATTATAGATAAATTACACCCAGACACAGAACAACTGATCGTGCTCATCACACAAAGATTTGTCCGGGAAGGAAATCGATCCGACGACCTCCGGTATAGCAGTCAGGGTCCCTAACCACTAGACCAACAGGCCTGTCTGAAGGCTTAGTTAAAGTAGGTTTCTTATAAAATAATTACATTTTACTACCACAAATTCAAAGAAAAAACTTGGTAACAAGACACTAATATCTTAGGTATCTTATTTTAGAACCGACTAATGCTTAAAAGCAAAAATCTTTTCCAACAAAGTGTTGGGTACGGTGTCTACAAGGGTCTTAGTGCATTATACCTTATAAGAGTTCTTCTTTGAGTGTTTGATATATTTTCAGGATTTTTCTTAACAATAGTAAAGAGTTCTCAAAGGCTTGATTCTTTCCAGATTATTCTTATATTATACGATGTTTTTTACTTTTGAAACGTATTGAAAGTTTGATGTGTATTTTATTTATTCGTAAACCGTTTAATACCAGATACTAGGTACATTAGAGAGTCTCATTACGAAAAAATAAATGATAAACCTCAATTTAAAAAAATACTTACATAAGCTAATGAAGTAAGTTATTCTAAACATACCTGCGTCAGTTTGAAAACCAAAACAAACAAAAATTGAGAAAATTAAAAACACGTGATCAAACTTGGTAATTAGCAGTACCGTAAGTTCTTGTGAAATGTTGTTTGCGATACAAGGGAAGCCTTTTATTGTTTTTAAAGCCGTATAAATTATTCACGAGTTACAAAGCTTTTCATCGAACCTACCTATTTCAGTACAAGAGATGGAGTGGTCACGTGGACTTTAAATATTCAAATATTAGCGTTATAATATGGTTTTTGAGTAATACTGTTTTCTGAATGTTAGACACACAATTTTTCTCTTTTTAACATAACCCATTATACATTGATCTATAATTGTGTGTGATGTCTTACGTTTGTACGTTTTGTGAAAAAGAATATTTGTTTCATCTCCATCTTGTTTATTTTGAAATAGGTAAAAAAATAAAAATATATATTTTCCTTCATAAACAATCTATTAAAGGTTTTTTTAAAGCAAGCATTCACAGTCTGCACATGAACAAAAGCATGAAATTCAGGACGGAATGAAAACTGAATGCTGATCTTCTGAATGATACAGAACAGATAGAGGGAATTAGGGTTAATGTTTTCATACCTGTCAAACGTCAATGGCCGACACAATTCCTAAATATTTATTTTATTCACTTTTGAATAACATCTATTCTGAATAATTCTGAATATTTCTGAATACATGAATGCGTATCTGTTTTTCTGACTTCGAGAAACGTTTGTCTACGGTTTCGCAATATGTCAAAGTACCTTAAAGACGTCAATGGTCGTCATTGAATTATATTGAAATATGTATTTGGTTCTATTCTAAACGTAAATGGCGCTGAACTCTTGAGTTATGGATTTGGATAGGCTCGGTATTGCTACGTTTAAGAAATCTGTTTATACATACGTACATAATATTACATATGATTCAACTTAATACATTACATTATTTCTTTAAATGTCTCTTTATTTCTTTCGAGAGTATCTATTGATAAACGGCTCTAAAATATAATTGCTCATTTTAATGCGCTGCCTAATATTTATAAATATACCTTATCTATTTATTTTACTTATTTTATTACCGTTTTCATCATATTTATTTAGTCTTATTATTAGTTGACTTATTCGATTAAAAGAACAATAAGCCAGTCGAACCAGAAGAAGAATAATAAAAAGCCGAAATATAAAATAATTAAAAATTATACTAGTAAAACAGTATATTTTTATTACTCTAGTAAAATACAATAATGTAGATGCATAAAAATTAAATGATGTCTTAATTGTGTTGTTTGCAATCAGCTCAATTATTGGTTTAATATGCGAAGTTTTTTTAATAAAAAGTTAATCTGATCGGCCTGTCGAGTTTAATGTAATATTTTTTTCTTTGATCTCGATATTTCATCGAATTCATTTCCAATTCAGATTGATCGGCAGAGGCCAAACCAAATCAACCAAGTTATTAGTTGTCAAAAAGATACTATAGTAAATGTCGTTTTGATTTATTTTATTTCATTTTTATTTATATGTACTTAGTCTATTGACTGCTCGTTTATACCACTTTTCGTGTAGTATAACGGTAAATCATTCTGGAAGTTAACTACTAGTACAATCTTCAATTAGATGTGAATAATAGAATCAATTAAGGCCAATGTTAATTACATAATTTTGTAATGACTGCGGTCATAAAATCTTCCTCGATGCCAATGGAAAATAGTACTTATTGCAGTTATAATAGTACTTAATACTTTCTTAAACGAAATACTTCACTAAAATCGCAAAATATTTTATTAAAAGATTTTGTAAAATCATTTTATCACTTGATTACAATTTTGTTATACCTTATATGAAACCGAGTTATTCATTTCTTTTATCGAGTTTTATTTTTTAAATTAAAATCCGTAGTAGATTTACTTTATAGGCAATTGTAATGTTCTCTACGTTTCGTATCGTAGGTAACAGATGAAGTGTTTATCAGCCCACCATGAACCAAGACGAACGCATATTGCATAGCTGCCGCAGTCTACAATTCGTCTTGCTACTTATACTAATACTTTCTATAAATTCGTACCTTATTAACTATTAAAGACATTTATGACTGATTATGTTCTTTTTTTTTAAGTCATTTATTTGATGAGGCTTTTTGCGCTGGTGCGCCAAGACAGCCTCGTAAGGTACCACAATAAATTAAAAAATAAATTAACAAAAGTAAAAATAATCTAATCATAAGACTTAAAGATAACTTAAAACTAGACACCCCGTTGGAATGTAGCGCCTTCTACAGGTCACAGGCTAGAAAACTACAGACCCTACGGACAAATAAAAACTAAAAAAAAATTACGTATCCCTCCTTGAAAACACTCCACTGATTATGTTTTAATTATCAATTTGCTTTCATGCATATATGACGTAATTTTTTAAGAATTATTTTCAGCTCTTTTTCATAGTAATGGAATTCTATTTGAAATCTTTTTAAGACATGCAATAAATCGACTATTTATACGTGAAGGACTAGGAACACAGAATATATTGCTACTTTAAGAATTTACAGTGATTGTATGTTGATCTTTGACAGTCGTTAAGTCATACTGTAACCCAGTAGAATGGGTTGTGTAGGCCGGATAGGCGTAGACGTAAAACACGGTATTCAGCTAAATCTAAGACTGGGAGCCGACCCCGACATGGCTTGGAAAAAGACTAGGAAAAACTAAAACAAAGTACCTACCTATAGATCTTAGTTCCAGAAAATGTGAAGACATTTTTTTTTTGCCGATGTCCGTACAGTTAGCCTGAGCGCAGGCTTTGACTGCTTCACCGGACTTTTCACGAGGACCTCAAGGCCTCCAGCCAGAGCAATAGGAAAAACTAACTACGTCAGCAACGTTCACTAAGGGCACCACCTGCTTGATATGGACCTCGACTTAGTGCGTTGCTAACAATCTTAAACAATATGAAGACATTGGATGATTAATTTTATTGGTTCTCAGTTTAACTTTATCATTGTTGAGACAATAACATGGCAGGTACACCGCATTGAGTTATCTAAGTCAGGTTCGATTAATTTCGTTCAAGCGCGACTCAGACCGAGACCCGAACCGTGTTCCCTGCCAATTAAAGCAGACGCAAAATGGGACCTAACTTAATTAAAATAGGCTTCAAATGCCAGTAATTGTGGTGGAAATAGACCATTATTTTAGACCATTTACTATTTTAGACCATTTTGTTGAAAATGACATGTAGTTTCACAGAATCGTTTCTATTTGGCCAATGCGAACCCTTTTAGGGTAGAATTTTCTTTCAGTTTTGCTCATTCTTACTAAGACACCATTGAAAAACTTTGAAGCAGAACTTCCTAATACATGCTTAGATCAGCTCGTTGACTGGACTTAACAACAATGTACTATATAATCTATACTTATAATAAATCTGTAGAAGTGAAAATTCTGTACATTGAAAATATCAAAAAAAATAATGGCAGGGGGTGTTACTAGACCGACACCGAAACAAAAAGTGTGAAAAAGAAAATTTTTGTCTGTCTGTTTGTTCAGGTATCACGCAAAAACTACCGGTTCGATTACGATGAAACTTGGTATAATTATTCTTTATTATTCTGGGCACCACACTGGGTAGTTTTTATCCCGGAAAAGTATAAACAATAAAAAACAAACTTAATTTTGCGGTTAAAAACTCATTGATAAGTTTCGTCATCCACGCGAACGAAGTCGCAGGCACAGCTAGTATAATATAAGTTATTACATTCATACTATACAATATTATAAATTAGAAAGTAGCTCTATGACGTATCTCTCAATTAGGCAGCTTAAATTAATATAAACAAAGGTATTAATCAATGTAAATTAAACATAATGTATGTTGTGTATACTTGTACAAAGGGAAATCATTTGATCATTAGCCTTTGAGGCATGATTGCTGATGGCGAGCTATTGAATTGATTCAGCTTTGAGGCTTATATCGTCTGACTAACTCTATGTAGCTGCATGCATGCATGCATGCATACATACGTAGAGTAGTAATATGGACCCTTGGGGGTATGAAACCGCTAGACATTGGAGGTATGGTTTCGGAAAGATCTCATTATTAGATATTATTTTAAATACTTGAATCCTTTGTGTCAAATGGAATGTACGGATTAGATAATTTAATTAGTGGATTTTCTTTTGTTTTTAGAAATTGAAGATTTTGATACACTGAGCATTCGCTCGTTTAATGTATATCTTCCCTCCCTTCCATCCCTTTAGGCAAATAAAAGTCCCTAATTATTTTACAATCAAGAGTAGGTCCAAAGCTACAAACAGGGTTTTCCCCTTAGAAGTCTTTAGCCAGAACTGCAGAGAAATGTTTGCTGAGCAAACAGACCAGACTAACCAATTGTTAATTGACGTGTAGATAGAATTCCTGGTATCTGTGTTTGCGTCTTAAATTATCTTGACATCAGACCTTCCTCGTTTTATCATGAGTTCTATTAGTTGGAACCTGTTTAGCTATCGCTAGGCATCAAAATCAGTAACGGCATTTTCTAGCTCCATAGATATTTTTAATCAATCTTCGTGCATTCGGATCGCAATGTAAAAAGAAGTGGCCAAATATGTATTCGTCTGGCCAATATCGCTGAAACAGAACAATATTGCGGATCCGAAAATTCTCAATAGTGTTGATGTATTTTTCATGGGGAGAACAAATTGCCTCCTCCCTTAAAACAAAAGAGTTCGGCGAACAATAAAACTACGAAGGTATTCAATCGAATGCGAATTATCAGCGCAGTCATAATTATAGGAATACCGCATTCGTGCTTTTAACCTGCGAATGCGGTATTGGCCTGTGACCGAGCCTGTCAACGTGATCGCATGGCTGGGCCGCGCCGTTTTCCATTGCCAGCGAACAGGTTTATTACTGACGCAGCATATTGACGTTTGTATTTGTGCAGCCCTCGTATTAAATACCTGATTTATGCAATGGTAATAATTTTTTTTTCTTCTTTTCATCGACACATAAGTAAGGTCATATTTTATGTCTAGTTTGTGTCTAGTCAGTAGACGCAAGTTACACCTACTCATAACGAACAATTTGTATCACTATTACTTATAATCACTAAATTAATCCTTTGAATTGGTTTACTGCAGTTCACTCTAAATGTGGTGTGTTACATCTGCAATGCGGCTTTCGGTTATTCACCCTATTTGATATAGCTCGATAGTTTTGGGGCAGGTATAAGCCAAAACTACAGTGAAAATTTTAATTATCTGCTCTGCCAGTTAAAACCGGTACGAACCGCTTTTGTGAAAATAATACTTGTTTATGGAGATACGGGGAAATATTTTATTTACTGAAGCTTTAATATAGAAAACACCACTTCAATAACTAACTAGTTTATACCGCAGGATTTCCTACTTCATATCGGTGTAAAAGTTTATGCTGGTACGAAGTTGCGAGTCGGAAACGCGCTGAAATCCATTTACATATTTATTATAGTTAGCATAGGATGGGGTTCAAACTTTTGCTGGGTAAATATCAGGCTTAGAACGATTCTGGATGTAAAAAAATGCTTAATTACCGAACTCAATCAGGAGCATGTTTGTTTTGTTACCGCCAATGAAGGTATTTATCCTCTCCTGCAATATGGTGCTATCGATTAGATACAATTAAACATAGACCTTGTTGGACGAGCGAGGGACGAGCTCTCATATTATTTCTCAGTTAGTAATTCTCTTTTTACCTGACTTCATAAAACTTTAAAATTGTGGCATTTAATTTATTTTCCGCAGAGTTTTAATTAAAGTAGCTGACATTTAACAGTCACGAACATATTAAAAAACCATTTTAATTTGTCAGAGTTCTGATTCCGAGTTCTCGTGAAGTTGAAATTATTAATACAGCAATGCATATTACAGTTCGTGCACAATGCTCGCGAAGGCAGAACCTCGATCAATTATACAGTAGTTTCATACGAACATCTGATCTCTTAGAGCAGCACTGTTGCGGTTGTGGAAGCGAGACGGCGCACTACACTGCACATAGCGCTGTCTGTCACTCAACGGCACCAGACCTGCTGTAAGCGTGCTGCTCGCAATACATATTTGATGAGTAGTTCCGACCTAAGGAAGCGAATTGAAAATTTATAAAAAGACCGTCCTTCAGTCACGATAGACCGTAACAAAGGACTGGTTATTAAGGCTTTTTTCATAATTCGAGCTATGTACATTACGGAATCACTACCACCTAAACTAAGTTAGTTCCATTCAGCGTGCATGGCTAAGTTAGTTCCATTCAGCGTGCATGGCTGAGCCAGTTTTTCATACACGCTAGCATGTATGAAAAACCGGCTAACTTAGTTAAGTGAACAAACTTAGTTTTAAGCAGTGGACGGAGAGCTAAACAATGTTCTAATTGGCTTATATCATCTCCACAGTTGCGGTTCGTGGCCGCATAAAATATGTTTAATCTTAAACTGAAGCCATTACTACACGGGTATTGCATATTTATCACTTTTTGATTAAAGGTTCTTTTATTTGTAGCTTACCGTATGAAGAAGAGTAGTCCCTATTTTTCTAACTTAAAAAAGGGGTGATATAAATTTGACGTATCGGTCTGTCCGTCTGTATCGATAATGATGCGATATTTGTTTGATCGAGATGATACTTATCTACAATTTATGAAAATGTGTTCAACTTTTTGAAAGTTATTAGCAATTTTCAAAATTAAAACGATTTTTTTTTATTTTTAACTTACAGTTATTGCATTTCTAGTCGACTTTACATGAACCGTAAGCCCTCGGTGTCGTTATATAAAGAGTTTGCGAACACTGAAAGCCTCTTTTCTCTTTTGAAGTGTTGTTTTATAAGTATCGATGTTTTCCACCCTCCTTTGAACGAGATTGGAATACTCAGACTTAATTTTTAATGGCTTTTTTCTATACTCTTTTTTTATTAAATTCAGTCCAAAAAAGTTTTTATATTGATATGTAACTTTTAAGTACCTACTTACCATAATAAAAAAGGATATTGTCTGTAGGTAAGTTGAATTAGTTATACGTGTACAAGTATTTAACTTTTGCTCTACTCGTCCTGCTTTTGTAGTATTCATATAATTCCTACGACATTATTTTATTGGCACGCAATATTTATTATATTGTATTTTAAAATTTGTTCCAGTAGTTTTCTATTAGATTCTTATCTTGACACATTTATCTAAACATAAACGTAAAGAAAGTAATACACCAGTTGAAAGTTATCGCTGCATTTTGGCTAATTGGCAAATTGATATCCAGTCAAACGAGTAAATTAAATACTTATTACTGCCTGGTTTGGTTACACTTCGTGCCTCAACGAAATAATTGCCAGCATTTTTTATTAACCCATATTATGGAGCACGTGTTTGCAGCTTGTACTAATTACTCTGCCTTTTTTCGATCATATACCTAATTTATCAGCAGTCTGCGTATTATGTTCGAACAAATCGAGCAAAGTGTTAAAGCGGCAGCCGTGTATCGATCCAAAAAGAAATCAACACCTAAGTTAAATCAGGTTCGGTGATAGACCGCTGCCGGCCTGTCGACGCCCCGTCCCGACTTCGCTTCAACTCACTTATAGAAATTTGGCAACGGTCCGTCATTAGAATGAAAGCCACGTAACTCAAGCAGACAACCTTTTACTCCGACCAATCTTCGGCATCAAAGTTATCGAATATAACTCCGATTGCAAAGTAAATATGGTCACATTTTAAACAACGCTTGACTATAATCACATACAGACGTGCGTGTGTCGCACCAACATGACTTGTAATGCCATTATTCCACATTCTTTTGTTTATTGCCGTTTCCTAGTAATACAATTTACAGTTGAACTACTCAATCGACGTGTTGATCTACATTTTAATCGAAATATTCTTTAACTGTCACATTAATTGACAGCACTTGACACCTGGCCAGCCCTTAATTAACAAGAGTACTGCTCCCAGAGTTTCCTACTCGACGTTAATAGTAGATTAAATTCGAGATTTTGGTTCCGATGAATACATTTTCTATTAGCGAACCAATTCGTTACGCGCGTCACCAAACACCAAGCTACAGTACCGTTACTGTTATCAGACGATGTTACTAACAGGAAGTTCTAAGGAAATTAATTTAATTGAATAAATACGGGAACCGTTAGCTACGTAAAAACATAATCCAATAGATAAAAACCATCGGGGCCGTAAATCTTCTTAAAGTACATCGCAGCACAAATGAGCAAGCGGTCAAACAATTAACTTAGATACGCTGTAGAGTGTAGACCTTAGGCTATTCTCAAAAAAATCGGCAATTTCCGCTATTTTTAGAAACCAGTCCAACAAGTTCGGCCCTGTCTGGAACCGAATAGCATTTTAGAGGTGAAACGTGTCAGAACGAGAGGAACGTACGTTTTGTAAAGCCGAAATAGGACGGAAGATTCGCGAAATTCTTTCGTGGCGCGATGGCATCCGAAGCCAACAGTTATAACATAACGAACTATTGACGCTCTACGTCATCAAGCTTAGTTATCCATGGGAAGCCTTTGCACGAATTACGTACCGTTGAAATATCACCGAACACGCGATATCCAAATTATTTTACTATTGTGCCAGATTTATGTGCAATATGTAATAGTTTTATTAATTTCTGATGGTTAATGATTTGATGTCGTGTTACAAATGAATTTTCTTAATTCTTACTAAATCTGTGCTTAAATTAATTGCCTCATTTGTTTATTCATGTATCTCTAGCGAAAAATGAACAAGACTCATTGAAAAAACTACTACTAAAGGTGTTCACAGCATTAACGTGCGCATTGAACCCATAAAATTTTAAAAGTGAACATAATAACGATATTATACTTATTAGGGATATATAGGTACTGGAATAGAAGCTATACAAATTACATTACATATGTAACTCCAAAAGAAACTAAATCTAAAGAAATAAGAAAAATTATAAACGAAATAAAACTAATAACTAAAATAAGGCATCAAAAAATTCATCCACATCGCTGTCGACTGGGAGTGAGCCCAAAAGGCTGGCAGCATTGCCACGTTGTATGGCAATGCTTATTCGCTGACCTAGGTAGAAGCCAGCCTTTGGGTCACGCGAAGTGTAAAGCAGGCGTTTGCATAAATCTTTAAAAATTCTGTGTGCACTTGGACCCCACGGACCAAGGGTCTCAAGTAGTCTCAACCCCAAACGACTCGAATATATAACTTTCAACCAGGTTGGTATATTTCCGCCGCTTGAGGTTCTCAGCAGCCGTAGCAGTAGCGCCAGCACAGAAAAGTAATTTAAAGTACAGAATAAAAAAAAAAGTAGAGTTTTCCTCTGATCAAAACCATTGATTGTTAAACTTAAGAAGAGAAACCAGTCAAATATTATTAAAAAGTTTCTCGGAGCATAACTCGGTTGTTACTAAGCGAGGCCTTTCAAACGAAGTTATTTGGCAATGCCAAAAAAGGCCCGCTCACCGGCGACTTTCACTCCATAGTCACTCGTGAAAAAATGTACCGACCTTTCTAGAGACGAAGCCAATAGATCAGGTGCTGTCACAGATACATATGTAAAATGTAGGTGCATATACTAAGCATACAATCAAATTAAAATCTATTATAAAAAATGAGGTCCATTTACCTCGATTTACTTTACATAATTACCTTACTTTGATCAAAAAAACAGTTTATCTGTAAAAAAAGTTGCTGATTTTCATAGCGGTAGCAGGCTATTTGCATTAAACTAGACACATATTTTTATCCTTACCTTTTAGTGCCTAAAGCACGTATATAGTATTTAGATTAAGTAGTAAGCCAAGTAGAGCAAAGCGGAACAATGATTATAAATTATTATCGGTTTTCTAATTTGATACTCAGTTCATTATTCCAACGACTGGTAACTTCAATAAAAAGCGGAGTACGAAAAAATCGATGAACAAAAATGTTGCACTAAATAGATAATGCCATATCTGTGGCTTGCCTAATCTATGCGTATCTGTGCTGCGACTATTGTGTCGCAATCGGAACTCTAGCGGGTTTCGAATGACGTTCCGCTGCCTACGAATAACGGTGGTTAAGGCAAAAAGGTCTCTACATACTCGTCACGTACTTGCAAACGTCATCGTGTCTTGTGGAGTTTATATATTTACATCCATACAGACATATAGTCACGCCTCTTTCCCTTGTAGGGGTAGGCAGAGACCACTTCTTTCCACTTGCTACGATCCTTACACACTTGCTTCGCTTTGTCCACTTTCATTAATCCCTTCATACATGCTGTTCGGTTTATGATACTCTTGACCTGGCCTTTTTTCATTCACACTCGCCTTATACACTTTTTTCGTCAATCGTACTTCATTCATTCTCTCGACATAGCCAGACCATCTCAGCATACCTTTCTTAATTTTTGGCTTAACATCCGTCATCTGACATACTTCATCCACGAAGCGGCTCTCCGTGGGCCACTTTTCGCCCCCGCGAGAAACGAGACGTGATGGGTGGCGAACCACATTGCCGCCATTTTGGATAATTAAATTATTTTTATGATTGTCTATTGCGTTTCTGCGGGATAAGGAATTGGGAAAGGATACGTTGGAAAGGATAACAAGGTAGGAAGGGTTATAGGATGCTACCATCACGGAGGTACAATGAATGTGACAGCAACAGCTAGGGCAGTCCGGGGTCGCGTACACGTAGTGGATCTAGCCAGCTGTCGGACAGATAACTGGTAGATGCACCCCCTGAACCCATTATATATTTAGGATTATTTATACCAAAGCTGGATATTGGATATGTAAATCGTAATTGAAAATGTAGAGCAAACAACACTTGTAGAAGAAAAGACATTTATTGTTATACCAAAGAGCTTACGACGACTTAGTACGTGACATTATTCAATAAACTATAGTACCTTCCTTCTTTGAGCTCTTATTTATTTTATAACAGAAATTATAAATTATTTCTACATTATAGTGAAGTCTAGGAAATGGACAATTATTTTCCCGTTCTCTCGGTAGTTTTTAAATAATATTCAATCATAAATCTGACACGTAATAAATAATATTAAAAGTCTTAAATGAGTTTTTTAAGCAGATGAGTTTTGGCAGACCGTATTGGGAAAAGCATTTTAGAGTATAATGAACACAAAAAATCAATTCTCGATAAGCATATTCCATTAGGACGTTCGAGTTTTAATGACTTTTCGCTGTAACGAGCCGAAGTTGGCAACCCACAAGCGTATTCCTTAGTAAATCCACTCGGAACTGCAATGAACCAGAATACAAGAACGCGCAGTGTTGCCAAGCAAAAAAAACTCTCGACGAATGAAAATCACTTACTTCTTACATCACACATTACATCGATTTCCAAAACCATTGAAAATAATATAAAGTTACTTTTTTTTTAAGTAATACGAATCTGTCCGACATTTTTAGTATTTGTTTCAGTCAACACTGGCTGCCTTTTAACGGGGAAGCCCGCCTGTAACAGAATTGGGTGTTACAGTAACGCGATCTCACCATTGCTTAGGCTTTTTTGTATTGTGATAGAACTCAAAACAGCAATTCATAAAATGATAAACTGCATGTCTCTGGTTGACAATAAGGAAAATACACATAACTCTCCTTTTGGGCTCCGCAGTCGGGTAATTAGCCGCTCTAAAATATGGTTGTTGTAGTTAAAGGATAATTATATAAAATAATAATAATATAATAATAAATCTTTATTGACATAAAAAGATTACATGATTTTGTTTGTAACCCTGACTCCTGCAATAGTATTTAAACTGTATTACAGAATTAAATACGCGCAATATATAATATTAAAATATATCATAATTCATAAAATAATTAGCATATTCCTCCGCTCTCCTACTTTTGCTGTGCACGACAGGATCGATAATGAGCTGTGAACTTACTGAATAATTGGCCATCTATGTAACATTATGATATGCAATAAAGAATTGAAATGAATTGTCACTGATTAATTTTATTACCACTAATATCATGTTATACAAATGTATATTATGTATATTAATACAAATATTATCGCTAAATGTAAATAAATCAAAGTAACTTTGTAACTTTGCAAATTATCACAAGTTTTTATTTACAATTCAATACTTAAATCTAATACAAAAACAAACAGTTACAACCATACTAAAATTAAATCTTATATAAATAAATAAAACTAACACGCGTCAAAAAATTCATCGTCATCCTTGTCAATGGCGGGAAACGTGCCCAAAAGGCTGGCAGCATTGCCACGTTGAATGGCTATGCCGATTCTCTGTGCAAGAAACAAACCAGCTCTCTGATCACGAGTAGAGTCTATCAAACGTTTTGACAGTTCTTTAAAAATATTTCGTGCACTCGAACCCCATGACCCGAGCGTTTCAACCCCAAACGGCTCGAAAACATAATTTAAATGAATTCAGTCAATCCTTTCTGTTTGACGTAGATTGATAAAAATAGATCCACGTGGACAAAGTATTATAAGGATAACAAGAAGTATATTACCAAATTAAAAAAGCAAAAATAACCGACAATGTAAGAAGTAAACTAAAATAAAAAATAACGCTACTCTTATGTAACTTTTTAAGGAAATAAGTTTTTTAATTCGGTAAAAAAGATATAGGTTCGGAGTTTTCCGAGTTATTTCAGTTTCTATGAGAATTCCGTAATATAAAGTACCCTGTGATACTACGCAACTGAGACGAATCCTCTATGGTATAGGTATGTGTCTAAAATCCATCTAACTGTTCAGGCCGTAGAGAGCGCCAAAAGAATTAAACATAAATACAAACAAAAGCTCGAAAATATAACTCCTTCAGGAGTCGCGTAAAAAGAAGATAGAACCGAGGTAGTCTACAGTAGGGTGCGACTCGAATTCTATTAGATCTCCTAGAGGAGTTAATAGCTCCAGTGGCTTTTGGCTGGTAATATTTGACTACAACACAACAATATACTTCATATAACAAAAGAACGTATTCGTACATACATAGTACGTGAGAAACGGGAGCAACAGAATTAACAAAGCACTCGTGCCGTCAAGTAGATCTACAAGGAATTTAATTTCTCAAGTGGTAGTCAATAATCGTCAAGATTGAGCACGTGTATTTACGACACGTGGTTCTAGATTCCCCTATTACTTACACATGCCATTTTTAAATGTAAACGTATTTTAAGTTTAATTAATTTCAAACATTTGTAGTCTTTCATCATTTTGAGTTGACGCTGTATTTTTGTAGTGTAATTACGTGTTAAAATTATTAATTTGGTGGCGATAAAATGTATCATACGATTGCGATAATATTAACGTAATTTAACAGAGTCCGGTCGTTGACCTCCGCACGTAGATACTATACCTTCAGTTGTACATTCACCTCTTCTGTAGATCACACTTGGGTACCTACATTAAACGAGTTATGTATTCTAGTATTTAGGACAGAAATCCGCAGTGAGTGGTTGATAGTTGCGCTCAATACGAGTTATCGAAGTGTTACGATTATGCAGAGAACAGAGTCCATTGCACGTCAAGTGACGACACACTACATACATTGTTTGTTTACTTGAGATTCTTATCTGCGGTAATTACTGCATCGATATTGATATAAAACGACGTCAGCCGACCGCGGGCCGTGCGGCGCAGTTTATCTAACAGCTCTTCACTTGCATAAGGGACCGAGGACTCGCTCGGCAAAAACTCGATGTGCAACTAAACTTTATGACTGGCACAATTCGAAATGTTTCTAAATCTCCTTCATAAAATGTCAGTGGCTACTAGTTCGTTTAAATATAAAACTGGAGTTTAGCCAACCAGCGGAGCGCACGCGACGTCCCTGTTCCCGTGAAAATTATAATTAGGAAATTTATATTTACCGTCTTACTCAATTCGGGTATGGTATCATTATGCTGTATTACACCCCCGCCGCGATCGTCGCTGGAGATTATCAATCCGAATACATTGATACTGTTTCCCAATTTACTCTTTTCATTGCAACATTCCCGTTCAAATAGAACTAATTTTGTGTATTGACGTTAATAATGAAACGTAACTAGGTCGAAGTGGGTTTATTTTGATAGGAAAATTTTTCATTTATTGCATAAAGGAGTTCGATTAGCAATCATCCCAGCGTGGTGCTATTCAGACGTTGACTAATCTAGAGCTGAATCATGTTTTCATTAGTCGACTGAAGTGAAGTGATTATCCCAATTCTGTATCGACTTGTGGCTTTACAAATGGCGGAGAGACGTCATTGGGGCCGTAATGATGGGAACAATGGTATGGACGAAGGAAACGTGTTAATACGGACATTGCGTGTAACACTGGTAATTGTGATTGGCCATTATCCAATCGCACAACATAGTAATCTTAGGGTTATTTTCGAGTTAGTATACTTTTCCCGGTACTTTTCTCTGTCCTGTAATTTAGATTCGCATATTAACTCTGAAACAATTGTCCCTTTAACAAATGACAGACACACACAGTACACGAGACAAAAGATCGCGTCGCTGACCTTGAAAACGAATTACTTTTGTACGTAATTAACGAAACAAGACTGACTCCTCTATTTCTGAAACACGTAGCTGCCCACGCTATACCTACTACTATTGTGCATTGTAATGTAGCATCATCCTCTTAAATTCGCTATTTTACAAATAACCTGGCTATTCCAAACTGAAAAAAAAATTGCCTATAATATGTCTTCGTTTGGATGGGACGGCGAGGTTATGTATGATAGATTTCAGAGGCCTTTGTATGGAGTTTATTTGAATGGCAGGCCTTTGTCATGACTGCACATGAACTTTGGTAGCAGTCCACCGCAAACGCTTTCAAGAGCGGCAGACTGTGATAACTCACATAACAGCGTGACAGCTAATTCTAATCAACAATTCTACGTAAAAACAAATACATGTATACGTTATTTAATTAATGATAAAGACAGACAATTATGTAAAATTACTGGCTTCTACTACATGACACCGCTTAATAGTATGGAATAGATGCATAGAGACTATGACTATAAAACTATGAGTTAGACTAGATTTTATAACCTCGAGTAAACAAGGTTTAGTATGGGTTGACATCTGCAGTCGAATTGTATAAAGCCCAAATCAATTACGAGTCGGCTACGTACAAGTCTGAACATTGAAAATGTTTATGAAAAGCGCATTTGTGGCGAGTCGCAGCCAAAACATTTGTTCGTACAAACAGTTTTGGCAGAGCTACGGAGATTCAGGAGGCCTTGGGTTTATGTATATAAGCAATAAAACCTCCGACAAAGCTGTGTCGTAAAACACGGAATAGTAAAACTGCTAGCTTCTTTATTGGGAGTCTTTGGAAGGATTTTTTGCTCTATCGGTCACTAAAAAGACTTTGGTCTAACTTGGATCGTCACGATTACATTTATTCTGTTAAGGCTACACAGAAAATACATATCAATTTTTCTCGATTTTATTGAAAACCAAGATCTCACTAGTATTGCAGTCACATTACATTCTAAGATTTGTTAACCTAAAACCATCTTCCTAGCTAGTCTTGATTCGCTCTTTAGGAACCCTATCTAGACCTAAACATGACATGTAATTAATTTTTCGTAAAAAAAGGATTAGATGCTCTGAAGTGTCCAGAGTGGCCGTACATGACAACTACGATGACTTAAATTTTTAATATTGGGCCAAATTAGTTACCTTCTAAATACAGCAACAATCACCTAAAAAAGGAGATCATCTCAGGTATATCACATTTGCAATAACACACGTTAAAATGAGATCTAGTAGCTTGCAATCTAACAAGACTCAGGGGCAATTTAAGGAGCGTCGGCATTATTTCATTACTGCACCGGAGTTAACAAGCTAGTACACATCATACAGGTCTACACCTAGGTTCGCTCTCAATTACTTTGTCCTAACTAAGCATGCTCCTAAAGTTATGAGAAAATGAGACGGTCACAGTAAGTTCGTCTTAAAGGATGTTGAAATCTTAGCTTGAATATTCTTTTTTGGCTTCGTGGCTGTTTATCTTTGCAGACGGTGTCTTGACAAAATTATCAGCTAGGATTTTTGAGTATAGAAGAAGTTTTGTGATATTATTTATGTGATCGGTAGGTACAAAGAATGTTGATATATATTCCTGTTAACTATAGTATGGTTTAGGAAGAATCATGAATAAATATATTATACTTATTACTACGTGAACATAGTACATTTTTTCCTGTTATTACTACTGTTCATGTTCCTACTTAGCAACACAGTAGTAGCTAGTCTTTCATTAACTTTAGAAACTGCACATTTTCCTGCTATTCGAGATCAAGGAAAATATCCTGTTTATAAGCCATTTGCAGGATAAGTATGTAGGTACTTCTACTGTACTTTTGCGATAAGAACTAAAATGTATTTTAAACGAGTAACGGTCAAACTCGATGGAGAAAATTTATTATGCGCCGGCTATTAGGAAAGATTAGAAGTGCACTGAGTGACAGGACATTTACATTCGTTAACTAGAAGCCACTTATGTGACGTACTTAGTGGTTGCGAAAAGATAAATAATACAGTTTCCTTGAAATGTTGGCATTTTCCATATCACTTATTGCAGCAAAGTTTAAGTATCTAAAACTCGTTGACTTACTCTTCAACCCGTCAAATCAAAACTATGAAATAAAATCACCGGTCGCTTTCCGCAAGACCTGTTCAATATCTGTGCATTTGACAGAAATCAGCTCTAGGTAGGAAAAAAATAAGACGCTAACAACAGTCGATAATGATGAAAATTATTCCACTGCATAACTGTAATGATCGACTCTATTACGTGTAATGATGGTTACAACATTCAAGAACAATGACCATTGCTACTGTAGTACTGCAATAACTTGATGTTTCAACATTCCGACAGTACTTCTACAAGGTCCAACCTGAAAGCTTCCACAGTTTATAATATCCAGCCTTTCCTCGAAACCCAATAATCCACCTCCACACCAGAATCTTATATAAATTCAAATTCCCATTCTAAGCCACTATTTCCATGCCATTTTCCATCGATATGTAAAATTGAAAATACCAAATATCTCAAATCTCCACCGCATTTGAACGCGGTTATGTGCGGTGCATATTATATACACTTCATATATTATGTCGCACGAATATTGAATTTTAAACGTATGGCACTCGCAATGTAGGTGTAATACTTGCAGACAGCGAGCCATGCCAACTAGTCGATACATTGGGAATCTTAACGGTTCCCAGATGTGATACCGACGCATATAATTATACTATCTGGCTAGATGTTCACATCATGCAATGACGCAAGCGAAAGTGAACATGGAAATGAATTAAATTTACATGAATACGTTAATGCTCAAAACCCTAATAAACCCTTGACAAGTTGAACCCTTATGAGGAATTATTCGCTTGGATGGTCTGAGCTCGCGTGATTGTTTATGTCAAATTATTTGGCTGCCGGAATATATTAACAGAGTTACGGTAAACAAAGTCACAATGTATTTAAGTCTGAAATTCATTCCGTATATAATATGGAAATGAAACAATATTTCCTAATACGCGCCAAAATTATTCAGCAAATGAGTTTTAGGTAAAATTATTATATGAACCAGACTAACACTTTATACACTTTATACAAAATGTATAAATGTATACGGTTTGGAAAGAAAAAAAAAAACGTTTTTTAATCAGTCCATTGACGTAGAATTTGGTGAAAATACGGAAAAAGATACACGTAGTCGATCATAAAAAGCTCCTCGATTTTGGAAGTTGCTTATAAACCACTCTACCGTGCAAAAAATCCATAGCATTAGTATAATTAGCATCTAATGTCGTCGTCACTCAAACATAATTATTGTATTGGTTATTTACCATTTAAAGAAATGAGGTTAATGTAGATGCGTGGCTAGGTAAATGTATAATGCGTTCCCATTTTGTTTTTAATTACCTGTAAGCATAATTCCTAAGTACCTATGTGGCAGGTCCATCATAGTTTACATATTGTAATATCTGAGAGAGGTTTACCCGGGGTTTCCATTAATTTGCTCATCAACTACAGTCAGGTTATTACATGCGGCCATGCGGCCATGCGCGGTATTGGCATGGCGCATGGTCACGTGACTTGCCTTTGTAAACTGATATCACTGAGGCATGGGGATGCCAGCATTGCCACATATACAAGTACCTGCTACCAATGAACATCTCTTCCGCTCATTATAGATCTAAATTAATTTCGAATATCAACCTTGTTACATTGATTGGAGCTGCCAATGTCCAGTGATGATGTGATATGCATGCATGGCGTATTTGGTGGGCATCATTAATGAGGGTTTCTGATCTGTCTCTATCTGTCTGAGCAGTGCACCTTTGTAGATGCCTAATGAGTATAATGATATAAGGCGTTCTTTATATTCATTATTTGGACGTAAATAAACCCAGACATATTAAGCTGCCTCGTGTCGCGAAATTCTATACCACGCTCATTATTATAACAAATATTATTCATGAATAGCTGTTCTCATTAGAAGTAACAGAATTCTGATATTATTGTGAACCGAGTAGGTGTTGAGGTTACACGTGTCTTTTGTTGAACTAACAAAGGATCCTGGTAAAGGTCAGACAGGACGCCTACAGGAGACATGGTAACTGATACTCTGTCACCTTGTCGAGGGTACTACGTTATACATTACACAAACCTATCGATTCACAAAGCCTGCTGTGGGCGGTTAGTAACGTAAAGCAAGTGCTGGAATTTTCAGGAGTTTATCACATTATAAGATACGATATCGGTATCGAACAGCGATACGATACTGCGGCAAGAAAAAATCATGAATTTTACGAATCCGATATCTGCCTCGTTGGTCTAGTGACGCTAAGCGCGACTGCTACGCTAGAGGTCTTGGGTTCGATTCCCAAGTCAACCAAGGTGTTATTGGGTTTTTCTATGAAATTCTCAGTAGCAGGTCGGAGTTTGGATTTGTGCCCGGTTAGTGGCAATATCCTCGCCCCCTATTACATGGGACCTAAACATACCGGCAAACTGTGGGTGGTACATTGGTACACCTCTGCCTAACCCTTCGGGGATTTCAGGCGTGATGGTATATGTTTGTTATGTTAGATATCTGGTATAGGATCGGCCAATATGAATGACATGTTTCATACATTTACTTTGCTTCGATATCGCATCGGTGTCCGATACAATATATTTCAGGAGTGTATTATATAATACACTCCTGAAAAATGTACGAACTGACCACAGCAGGCTTTGTGAAACGATAGGTTTGACACTAGAATGCTTTCGTCCCTTTATCATTATCAGAATAAACTCAGTAGTGAATTTTGAGACTAAATTTATTAGACTTAAGCTAGGATAATGATTGGATAAGATTATCTTCCTCCACGAAAATCCTAATTTTATCAAAGGTTTTACTAACGTTAACGTAAGTTCGGAAATAGGGTATCTGTTTGTGACATCGCTGTAAACTTTAATTGTCTTCTAGTTCTTTAAGATTTTAAGCTTGTAAATCCTTACACACTTTAAATATATGACGGGCATTTTAATCTATATGTCATCTTCAGACCCGAAAGCATTTAATTGTTAGGAAAATCGTTTTTACAAAAGCATTGTCATTTGCCTTGTATACTAATGGCCTACGCAGACCGGGACGGCATGGCAAGGGATTTCATTTTTTACCAATGGCCATTCAAACGTATTGTCATAGAAATATGTCAAAAATTGGTGTGCTTTAAATTGGTGTGATTTCATTGCATCATTTTAAAGCATAGCATTCTATGCCGTATTTCTATAACAATAAGTTTGAATGTACATTGTTAAAAAAATTAATCCCTTGCCATGCCGTCCTGTTCTGCGTAAGCCTTTACCCTCCCCTAGCTCTGTTTTACTGTAATTTCTATTTTATAGTGGCATAGTTACAGGTATCTATATATCAGCCACTTTAAAGAAATAATGACCGTGCTTTGGGATTATGAACCTTAATTCAATGACTAAAAGTTCAGTTTCCATCCCATTCAAATTACTTTTAGGCCCTTTTCGGTAATATTTGTCATTCTAAAATGAACTTAAACACATGTTGTCAAAGTTGATAATTGCGTAATTAGTAATAACGTTTAATTCTCTTTCCAGATTGGCTTTAGTATAGTCATACTTGTAAATAGTTGTTATCTGATGGCTCTATTAGCTATCGGCTATGATAAACAGTATAATAATTGTATTACAGATATTTCAGAGATTTTGTTAGTACCTGTGCTTTGTCTAATTATTGGTAAAAGAAAAAAAATAAACCTTTCTAAACTGAAGGCATGAAGAAATTTAAATTTACTTTAAAATAAGAAAACATATTCAAGTTGTTTTAGTTGAAAACTTGTCATAAGATCAAGTGAAGTACATATAAGAAAACTGTAGTAGTATATTATCAGTTTAATGAAAATTATAACTGCTAAATTTGCAAAATTTTCTTTATTGAACGTCTCACACAATAAATATAACATTCAAATTGTTGTATGATGGATACCGAGTACATTTTTTGTTATTTGGCATCTATATCTGTATTATTAAAGCCTATAAAGAGGCTTTCCAATTTACTCAAGCACTTCTACCGTTGTACGGAAAAATGAACAACCATTGAAGATAATTAGGTCTAAAATCGCTTGGCAATCAATTTGGTAATCGAAAATCGTTATTCAAAGGACGTCGCTGACTGACACAGCCTACGTTCCTACTTTACTCAAAGGAAGACAAGACGACAAGGGATTATTCTATTTGAATGCTACATGTAGGTATGTAATATACTATCACTCATTACTACATAGTGTCTGTTTATGGATTAGACACATAATTACGTGTGTACATTGGAAATGTACCTGTACATAGGCTGCACTAAAAGTATCGGGAATGGAATATTTCCACTATTCCTGTCATATTAAAATCTTTTTAATTGTGTGTGTACACGCCACGCTGTGGACGCCTACAAAACGGCCATTTCGGAGACCCCAACTTCCGAATGGAATGGTTGCTTCAGTGATTGGTTCCATTGTATGGAAAAATGTGTCAAATTTCGCGGAGACTACTTCGAAAAGCCATAAATACATTTTAAATTAGTAATGTTGTGTCACTTCCTTGATTCAGTTCAATTTTCAGTACAGCCTAGTATCTAACTATTTTTAAATAATCTGTCTTACCATTCTTAGGGTGCGTCCAGATCTGATGAACGCGCACTGTTCAAAGCAGTATGTCTATTCTGTAAATAATTTCAGTATCGAGCTTCACCTGAGTAACAATAAAGCTCACTTCAAAAGTGAACCCAATTGGCCTTAATTTAGAATTCAAATTCGAGAATACGTATTTGACATCTCACCGCGGATTCCGCTGTCGACACATGAAAATAATGTTACAGAATAGCACTACAGCTCGCAATCAGTTCGTGTAATGCTCGTTCGGTGCGCGTTGAGGTTAGCTTCCAGTCTTACAGGATTCAGATAAATACTTTATTTTGCATGGAGCGACTGCCTATTTAACTTCCAAAACCTAATTTACTGGGTAACACAGTATAACATGGTAAGACTGGTCAGAATTGAAAAGAATTTAAGACTGCCAGATATCGCAAAAGGGATTAACGGCTTTACTTACTTTTTGAATCACGGAGGAGTGTCGGTCTGTTAACGAATGGTCACCCATCCACGCACATACCACGAGCCCCTTTACCCTACTAATTAGTTACAGTGAGATAGGATATTGAAAAATCTTCCTTTCTGGTGCTGGTGCTCATTTAATAAAGAGTAGGAACAATTATACATTGATTCAAACAATTAATCAATCAACTCAGCTGTGCGCTGCTGGACAGACGCCTCTCCCAAATTGCCTCCCATTTTCTCTAACTGTCTTGCATAACGGGTGCTACCTAGATACAATTTGGGGAGAGATGCTGAAACAAAGGCCTAACTGAACATTTACACAATAGCCATTGAGTGTAGCCATAAACTTGATTTCCACAACAATATCTATCATTACCGTATGCACAACAATAAGTACAGAATTTGTATAATTAAATACTAATTATATATCGTATTCGTAAAATCACATACTATTAAAGGTGAACTGTGGTTTACAGTTAGGTATTTGATCAGATACTTTATATATATTCGTTACTGAGCGCGTGACGAACTGCGCCGTACTTACAAACGCCGTATTAACGTCCTACTTACAAATTCTATTCATTTCATAGAATTGTTGTTTAATTATGGACATTATTATTTTCTCAGGATATAACTATTGTTTCTTCTGTGGGATAGCTTTCTCTCTTACTTATATTAAGAAGTATTTATCAAGCCCAAAAGCGCTAATGACGTTACCTCAATTTTATCCTAGTTCAGTCACTGAACTATACCTTAATGTAAGTATTTGATTGGTTTATTCAGTCTTCCTCAATGCATGCACATTTACACCTTCCTAAATTCAGGAACGATATCATTCTGGATCCAAAATTCAGTACAAAAGTACTTTTACTTAGAAGTAGTACAAAAACTACGATAGTATAGATTATATTTAGCATATTCAGAATTATATACTTGCGTTTACTTTCAACAGGTTCGTTCAACAATCTTGCACTGCTCACCGTACGAAGCGATTTACGAAATCCCAACAATTCCTTCAGCCACGTATGTAGAATATGTAACGCGCAGCGCCAGCAACAACGTAACTACAAGCTATTCAAATTCCATTAGAAACCGCGATGTATCGTGGTAAATGCTCAAAAATTCAAAATCTGTAAACGGATTTAGGTTTTTTATTTGTTATTTGTTCGCAAACCATTGTCATTTTTTTCATTGCATTTTGGATTTATTTAAAAACTATGAAATATTGAAACACTTTTAAATTTTGAAAGGAAAATGTCAATTATAATTATCACAATTAATAACATTTTATACTTACACATTATAAAGCTATGTTTGGCTTGTATTATATTTACCTCAAAATATATTTCATCATTTTACAACTGTAAACAGCTGTAACAAAACGAGAATTGATTGTTAACATTTTCAGGCCATTTCACAGAAAGCTATCAAGGAACATATAAATGGCGATCAAGGAACAAACTCTTAGGTAACTACACCCGCAAATCGATCAGGCGACATTGTTCAACCTCAACTAGATCGTTCCTAAGTATCCGTTCTGTGAGTGCCCGCTTTCAGCCAACCAGACTCAACTGTGAGTGCCCACTTACAATCTACCCCAATTTTAATCTCCTGACTAGTTTATTAAAAATTGTGATTAATTTTCGGGTATAACAGATTTAGGCTAATTTTGGATCAGATTTTTCCAATGCCAGGTTCAACCCGAGGAATAATTTTAAATTTTTGACTGTTAAATTTTTTGTCAAATTTGAATTTTATCTATCGAATAGAAATTATTTGCCCATCAAAAAAACCGGCCAAGTGCGAGTCAGACTCGCGCACCGAGGGTTCCGAACAAATCAAGGTATCTATTTCTTTTGATTGCGTTGACATAAAATTTTGAATTTGTTACAGCTTAAAGGTATTATAGATCTGAGTATTTGATATGAATTTCAATTTAATACCTTTACGCGTTCATGAGAAAAGAAGTAGTAACTTAAAAATTTTCAAAAATATTTTTTATTGATGTTATTAAAAATTTACGGTTTTCTCAATTTTTCCTTTATCTGTAGTAGACGTTACTTCGTACCAAATTTCAAGATTCTAAGTTCACGGGAAGTACCCTGTAGGTTTTGAATACCGTGCGAATTTCGATAATTTGCGGAAATTTGCGGCATGAACGGCTGTATCTTTTGATTGCTTTGGCTTAGAAGTTTGATTTTTTCACAACTTCAAGGGACGGTTGACCTGAGTATTAGATATAAATTTCAGTTTGATACCTCCACGCGCTCCTGAGAAAAACGGTCTTGACAGACGGACGGACAGACAACGAAGTGATCCTATAAGGATTCCGTTTTTTCCTTTTGAGGTACGGAACCCTAAAAAAGTTTTAAATTTGGTATATAGAATTAAGTATTGAATTATAAATAAAGCCGTACTTCGCGTGTAAACTAAAAATTGGTTTTAAGCTTATTAATACATCTAGTAGAGCTACAATCGTTTAATGATAAAACAAAATCCGACCTAATTCAGCGATGTAACATAATAAACATTTGTTTTATAAAACTGCCAAACTCTTCAAGCTTACGACTTTATTCGGACGTCCAGTAGCTCTACATACATTTTGCATGGTAACGTCGGCGTCGGTCTATTCAAGTCAAATCGACTGTGCGCGGAGATAGCTCGGTGGCTGGACGATCCATTGTTGCCCTGTTCTCGTTACTAGGTATGTGCCGCATAATGGAGGCACAAAGCAAGTCGCGTCCATTGTGGCTCATGCGAGGATGCCCAGTTTGATGATAGGATGCTTTAATATATCAATGCTGTAATAATATGCGGAAAATTGTCTTTAAAATTGATTTTATTTGTTGAAAAACCATTCATTTATTCTATATCTTCGGTAAATTCCAAGTTTTGCTAGAATTGTTTATTGGGCGATAAGTAATTTATTGTGACAGTTTAGTTTAAAAGTTAGTATTGTGACAGTGCCTCAATAATAATCTATACTTATAATAATAATCTATACTTATAATAAATCTGTAGAAGTGAAAATTCCGTACATTGAAAATATCAAAAAAATAAATGGCGCGGGGTGTTACTAGACCGACACCGAACCCAAAAGTGAGAAAAAAAAATTTTTTGTCTGTCTGTCTGTCTGTTCAGGTATCACGCAAAAACTACCGGTTCGATTACGATGAAACTTGGTATAATTATTCTTTATTATCCTGGGCACCACACTGGGTAGTTTTTATCCCGGAAAAAACAAACTTAATTTTGCGGTTAAAAACTCATTGATAAGTTTCGTCATCCTCGCGAACGAAGTCGCAGGCACAGCTAGTTAGGTAATATGTCTAATGGAGTTAATTTCAGAAAAAGAACCAATTAAAAAGGTACCAACACAGTAAGTAGTACCTAAACCTAACACATTATGAGGATATAAAATCAGGTATTTTCTATGTTATTCACATTTAAAATACCTTCAATGTTAGGTTTGAACTTACGTGCTTACTTTTTTTAAAGGTACCTTCTATTTATTAACTGACCTCGTTACAAAATCCATGACATCAGGGTCTACATGTAACCTTGCCGTCACTCGAACACAACGATTTCTAAATTGAACTTCTAAAAGAACAATTGTAAAAGTCAACTCAAACATCCCACGAATAACAACCTAACAAAACATTTTTATTCGCTATCAATTAATCTTACAGAATTTAAATAAATAAGTAGGCACTCAATGACGCATATATCTATTTCATTATACTTCACAATATTTTGTAATTGACCATTTTTTTGTTGGCGTCAAGGCTGAAAACATTCGAAAAATTAAATACAAACTTTCTAGCATGCTTTTGTGTCAATACATTTAAAATTTTCGAACACTTTTATGTAGGTAGATACTAGCTGTACCCGGCATGCGTTGCAATGCAATTTTTTCTACCTAGCACCTGCCTACTACCTACCTACTACCACTTAGGGTATGAAAAATAGATAGTAGCCGATTCTCAGACCTACTGAATATACATATAAAATTTTATAAAAATCGGTCAAGCCGTTTCGGAGGAGTATGGTAACTAACATTGTGACACGAGAATTTTATATATAAGAAGAAGATTAATAAATAAGACTATTACTACTAAGAGTTATTTTGACTATAATTACGCAATATTGTGTAATGAGAGTTCCCATACTTTCTATGTTAGTATAATAAAACCTCTTCCAAACGTTTGCATATTTGAAAACCGCTCGTCTTTCCTTCGCCTTTCCTACCCAATTATCGGTTTTTACTACAAAGCGGTTTAATGTAATTCCAGTCCGTCTCAGGCAAATGACTGCAAAACGTATTTGCAAGTGCAACTTAAGGACTTTGGATTAATGTGGATGTGTTAAATACTTATCGCGGTTTTAAAAAAGGAGATTGTAATAATGTGAAAAGAGGCATTTAGGTACTAAATCGGCGCATAATGGTTTTCTATTGTTCTATTATTATTTCATTTCTTTAAATTAATCTTTGACCAAGTAACAGGTGATATGAAACATAAATAATACCGTTAATTAGTTTTTTAACCTTGTCTGCTTTAGCTGCAAGTAATTATAGTCATTATTTATTAGTCATATTATTACTAGTAGGTAGGACAGGTGATTCGCTACCATTTTAAACTATGAATTCTACTTCAAACGAAATTTAAGAAAATATAGGTTGTTCGAGCCATGACGTACTAGGACCAATAATGTAGAGTTTAAAGTTCGCAATAATATGCAACACGGAAATGTGCGGGCTATAACTTTATTACTTGTCACTGGCCCCTACATCAAAACAATCTGTTTCAATTAATTGACTCACGCAACGAATGATAGAACATACCTCATTTAATCAACAAAGCTTACGTAACAATACCGAAAAACATATTTCACTGTTACAAACAATATTTATTTAATTGAAATATAAAAACAACCAACCCTTTATCTGAATGTTGCGAACAAGGCGCGTATCAAATTTCGACATGGCAAGAGAAAACATCTAACTATGCTTGGTTGTGTAACGTAAAACGCAAAAGACGAAAGTTTCGGCTCTTTTGTTAAAAAAATTCTTTTGTTTTATAAAATAACTAGGAAAACTAAACGCGTTCATTTTCATTTTTATAATTGAAGTCTATTGTTTATTTAAATCAAAAGAAAAACCCAATGTTTATAAAAAAAATATATTTACTTTGACTTAAAATTGCAACAGCTTATGTAAGCGTTTTGGTAAGTGGCCAGTTAATAAATCCAGTGAATCTGCGTCCACGTACATTGTACAGTTATAGCGTTTACTTTTATATGTACTTGTGTGAACCGAGCGGTACGTCTTAGACGTGTAAGGTCATGTGGAGAATGATGTCAGACATACACTAGGTGGACAAAGCCGACTGCCTCGACCTGACAAAGCGAGTACCAAAATACGAGTACCAAAATACGCGTTCTTTATAAATTCCTATTCACAGTACATCGGAAGTCTATACCATTGTATTATTATACCCTTCATTCCTTTCAAAGTATAGCGAGTAAATTTTTAAATAATAAAAGATTACGCAATGTCAATTCAAAGTAACAGAGAGTCGACGTTTGGTGGATCGCCATCCACGAGCATAATTTATTATTAGATACAATCAAATACAGTCATAATACGTATACGTAATAACTGTCCAAATTTGCGTCGGTAGTGGGAGGAAACGTTGGTGGCCACTTCTATCGAAATATCGTCGTAACTAGGCTACTCCAGTGCGATGACACCGACGAATTTCGACGCGAGCGGCGCGCAGGCGCACGAGTCGCGAGCGGCGATATCGTTCACTACGGCTAGCCCGTGATGCCGTGAGCGATCCACTACGGTGTCGAAACAATGCTAATACTACAATATATATACTTACACGTTCGTGTTTGACAACCGAAACACATACGTTCAACCACGCGGCTTTTGAAAAATAAATTAAAAATCAAATAACAACATGACCATGAATATAAAACAATACCAAAATATCTGTTCGAATATGTTCCTCTCATGTCTCGTTTACTAATTAAGGATGCAAAATGAAGTCTAATTAAACAGGGTATGAGGGAAACAGTAATCATGGAATCTCAGTAGGCTGCAGACCGTATCGCGGAGGTATGTGTAATGCATACAAAATAACATCGGACAGGATAAAGAAAGAATTAGTCAACGTGTGATGTATTGAGTTTGATCACGTCGAGAATAGTAAGGATTCCTAAAAAAAAGGAACACTAAATAATACAAGCTACATTCACGAACAAAACTTTTATACAATCACTAAGCAATTTTTAGTTGAATTTCTCTTCAATTCTAGATTGGTATTGTATGACATGTTAAGAAGAAATTATTTAAACAGTTCCTTCCATTTTTTTTTTAATTATAATGTCTTGCTAAGTTTGCTTTACATATTGCATACATATCTTTGCTAGTGACTATATTCCTAAATAAATGACCGAAGTAGTAGAGATTCCTTCAAAATTCGACTGTTCCGCCATGATTGTGTGGATACGTAAATGGACAACGGACCAAAATAGAATACTCTTACTCTAGATTCAACTGCTTATGGAAAGCATAACAGTAACAGTATAAAGAACTAAATACATAATAAGTTTCCAAGGATATACACAGATAAACGCATGTATATTGTAGAACCAACATGGATGAAAGAGTGTTAACAACGATTGTACCTATGAAGTAGTTTCCATCCAATTTATACATAATACTAGCTGTACCCGGCATGCGTTGCAATGCAATTTTTTCTACCTAGCACCTGCCTTCTGCCTACCTGCCTACTACCTACCTACTACCACTTAGGGGTGTGAAAAATAGATAGTAGCCGATTCTCAGACCTACTGAATATGCATATAAAATTTCATAAAAATCGGTCAAGCCGTTTCGGAGGAGTATGGTAACTATCATTGTGACACGAGAATTTTATATATACTCGTAAGATAATAATGAAGAATGTGTTTTTCTTTAAAAGTAGTATTCATACAAATATTTAAATAAAAAGTATAAAACAAAAAATACGTATTTCGTTGTAAGTATGGTTGTATTTTTTTATAATGACCCCTGCATATAAACACACAACTCGTCCTTGGCAGTCGGGTCAAAAGGTTTCTAAACATTATAGTACAAATTATATCTGGTTCGCGTTTGCATGAATGAGTAGATGTTTACAGACTTACTACTCCGCTGACTCGCAAAAGGTCAGTGGTAAATAATGAAAACAGTGGCTTTCTCTTTTAACCAATTAGAAAATGAGGTTCTCAATTTTTATTGTCTTTTTTGCCTTTATTTCGACATGGTGTTCAGCAATTATGGAACGATAAAAAAAATATATTTTTGTCATGTACAGGGAGGGACCTTAGAGGTGGTCCCATATAAATTTTATTGTAGTCGCTTCTTTTTTTTAATTTGTCATGCTAGCGATTAAAACCTCAAATTGTTTTATTATACTCTCAACTGGAATGTTGTTACTAGAAGAATTACACGTTATTATACTACTATCTCTCTCCTAAGAAATTATATGATAAATAATCAGATAAGTATCTGAAGATAGTAGCAGCCTAACATCTAATATTCTCGGCGTAATCGCGTATCGTCCCATAAACATTCTGTATTCGTCGCGACGATAAGGCACTAAACACATAAGTATACAACACAAGTTAAATATACGAATGTATGTAGGCTATTACAACAAATACTTTTTTTAATAGAATAGTAGTCTAGACTCATAGGCTAAAAGTCAAAGTTCAAAAAACGATTCAATCAGACGTTCAAAATACTAGCTGTGTCCTACAGTTTCAGTCACCTTGTTTTTTTCACAAGGCTAGTTCCGCGGTTATATAAATTGCCTATAACTTTTATCAAATGCAAAAATGTTTTTTGGAATCGGACTAGTAGTTTCAAAGATAAGCGCGTTCAAACAAAGAATTTTCAGTTCATATTAATAAATATTCCTACATCCAATTAACTAGTTGTTATTCATTGATACGTAGGTATATACTTGCAGTTGGTCGGTCTCGTGCCACGAAGGTTGCACGTTACTACGATCAATACATACCTACCTAGGTAGGTATATCTTTACTTAATCTAAGACATTCACACAATTGTAGTCATTATAACAACACCAAATGGCACATAAGGGTTTGGCCGAATTGTCTGAGCTGCGTTACTCCATTGCTATTGTTCCATTTGTATATTACTATGTAAGTAGGTGTCTAGTTGGAATGAGGCCCAAATTTTAGTATTTAACATTTAGCTGGTAAATTTGAATATGAATAATGTTGCTTATTTTGTCATTGCTCATTGAAATACATTTTTATGTCCGCTATTATATCGTTAGATACATCTTATATATAAAATTCTCGTGTCACAATGTTAGTTACCATAGTCCTCCGAAACGGCTTGACCGATTTTTATGAAATTTTATATGCATATTTAGTAGGTCTGAGAATCGGCTACTATCTATTTTTCACACCCCTAAGTGGTAGTAGGTAGGTAGTAGGCAGGTAGGTAGTAGGCAGGTGCTAGGTATAAAAAATTGCATTGCAACTTATGCCGTACAGCTAGTGATATATAAATATCTCTAGGTTTGTGGACCTACTTATCTAGAATTTAATTAATTCGTAGGCGTGCCTCAAATGACCTAATTAATTTTTACGTCAACGATAAGCGCCTCATTTCCTTTCCACAGTTAACATGAATTTTCAATCATTACGAATTTCTAATACGAGCTAGAGAGTGCCAAAACCAAACACACAACCATTTAACTAAGAACAGGCCTTGACCAAGTTTTTACTCCTCCACGAGTCGATAGCCTTGAGCAACTTCTAACTACTTATCAAACAACCAACAATCTTACTAAAAACATACTAAAACTCCTTATAGCTTAGGTCTTAAAGTCTATTATCGTTAAACTCAGTCGCATGACGGCATAGCAAATGTATTCAGTCTTGGGCCGCACATATGTAAGCGTAGAATCACGTACCTACACAACTTTTAAGATTTTCCGTTACAAATAGATGTAAAATACACTAGTTTGGTAGTTTTTATAATATTAAGCAGCGTTTTCACTATATCAACTATTGCAACATGAACGTATACTTAAAAAAAATGGCCGCCCGAAATTGACTTTGTTTAGTGACGTGTGGTTATAGTTCTTTCATTGAATCTTTATGATAAATATTAGAAAAAAATAATGATTTTAGTCGCTTTGTCGTTTTCTACAAAATCAAATACAATCATTGTCCTACTGCAATATAAATAAATGAACTATAGGACAAACTATTCACCACTATATGTAAAAAATATGTAAACGTTTTTTATGACATTCTAATCCAATCGACACTTAAACAAAAACTATTGGATATTTTATGAATTCGCGGGTTCTCCGAAGCCCTAGTAATCAGTAGCCTTAGTAATAATCACCACAATTCTAGTTTAACTACCTTTTACGAAGAATTCAATAAATAACCCGTTTAGCTGTTCTTGAGAATGTTTATTATTATTATATTTGATTGTTCAACGCCAAGATTACGTCAATAAATTTAAACCAATAACAACTATCTCAAAGGTTTATACGTATACCATAATATTTGTTTTATACGTAGTCAGACAAAAAACGTGAAGTAGGTACATGGCGTGTAGATCTAGGACATTGATAATAAACACACATTACACACATGACAAACTATGGCGCGCCCAAATTAACATCGAACACATTTTAGAACATCAACGTCTACCAAAAGTGTCTTATTTTTTATGGTATGTATGTATACGAAATAATTTCGCCTAGCCTGGTATGGGCATGTAATGAGGAGGGATGAAAGGCATGTGAATAAGAGAGTGATGCATTTGAATGTGGATGGCTGGAGAGGAAGAGGAAGGCCGAAAAAAGGTGGCTTGACTGCGTGAGAGATAATATGAATGAAAAAGCAGTGAATGAGAGTATGACAGCTAATAGAGTGGAATGGAAGGAAAAAACATGGTGCGCCGACCCCAATTAATTTGGGAAAAGGGCAGGAAGAAGAAGAAGATGTATGCGAAATAATTTGTATACTTTATATGTATATTATAAGGTTTTCGACCAAAACCACTAATTAATTTGTGTCTTAATACTTTAGTGGAGTTTGATTCGCGAAGTCATTTATGTAGAAATTGTTTCAAAAATAAATTGTCGCAAAAATAGTAGAGTATAAGTTTGATATATCAGTCTGTCTATGTGTCTGGCTGCGGCCTTGTAACTCCTAAACGAGTGAACCGATTTTGATGCAGGTTTTTGCTTAAAAGCCGACGTGTCAAACATGGTTGTTAGATGACGAATGGCTTTAATTTGTGAAGATGTGTTCAGTATTTTGAAAGTAATCAGCAATGTTCAAAAATTTGTCAGAGATTACTTAAATTCTTAGTTTATAACTAACCAAATTAGAAAAAGGCTTCTCAAGACGAATTCCTATTGAGATTCCTATGAAAAATTCCATTGATTGTCATTGTCGAAGTTAAACAGGCCACGTTAAGAGTGTGCTAGTTACACACGAACGTTAAATAGACATGAATGTTTAGAGGACGCAGCGTCGCCGCGTCGGTTGGCGACCTAGCCTGTGCCGACCGCGCACGCTGCGGACTTGGACGATTTATAACCAAGGTCACTTGTAAAGGAAACGCGAGTCTGATTTATCAGACAGATAAATTACTTCTGTAATTTACTGTAGTTCGTTTATCGTCTGTGTATGAATGAGACTGTTTTTTGTTTCAAAAGGGAATGGATGCATTATTCGACACGTATTCATTTAATTAATACACTCAATTCAATTTCATTCATTCATTCATTGAACCTTACGTTCTAGAATTCTAGATGTTACGATTGTTTCCTAAAAAAGTATTATTCATACTTCGGATAGTTGTTTTATTAACTAATAAGTAGTACGTGAAGTCATACGTACATCTCTGGCAGTCGTTAAGTCAATTCTGATATCCAGTCTTACTATGGGATACTGTGTTTCCCAGTAAAATGGGTTGTGGAGGTCAGATAGGCAGTCGCTCCATGTAAAATACGGTATTCAGCTGAATCCGGTAAGACTGGTAGCCGACCAAAACATAGCTTAGGAAAAAGGCTCGGCAGATGATGAAGTAGTACGTGATGTATAAAATGTATTCGTTTTAATATAACTATAAACTATTCTATAACGTAGCAGCGAACGTGATTTTGTATGTCAAAAATGAGCGAATGAGTTGAATGTTTTTGAAGAGTGATGAACTCGATGCTAAATTTGAGATTCGTTCGATAAATAGCTGCAAATTATAGTAACTTTAAATAAATAACTAACAAAGACATCGCAGTATATACAATGATTTGCAGCTATTAATAGTAATGACAAATCCCACTCACAGACTAGGCAATCACTATTTATAATTATTCTAGTAATTCTAAGGTATTATCTAGGTTGTGCAACCTTCGCTCCAGTGATATTTAACTATCGATATGCTGTACTATAATAAAAGTGAATCACAAATTTATATAAAAATCTGTTTCCTCGTGCATAGTGACGTCATAAGTGATTCACAATTAAGTTCAGAGATAAGATAACGCACGTACTTTGATTTAGTATTGATCGATAGTTGTGCGATAAGGGAACGAAAAATGTATAGTTACATTAAGTTTAGAAATGACTTTATTATTATCTTAAATTAAAGTGAATATCTCCCATAAGCGCAACATTAGCCATGATTAATTTTTGCGTATAAACCTGAAAACTTGAAGCACGTCAGTTAAAATATTGAATATGATAATTTTTCTTATCTACATTTCACTTTTTTTTACTTTAGACACCGCTCGCCTTAAAAACATGGGAAAACACATGGTAAATTTTTTCTCGTTACTAGATTTTATAATCAAGATGTCTTTTTTATTAGCCAAGTTTATTATTCTTATAAAGACTGTTAAACATTTTAATAACTGATATTCTCGAATGAATACGTACCAGCATCATAATATAATTATTTTAATTGTCGCCCTTCATGAATATTCAACTATTTATCACTGTCATGTCTCGCAATCCATGCTACAAAGCCATATGGCTTCATGTACATACTTAGTATAGTATAATACACTTGTTCGTATTGTAATCTGTACTTAGTATATAGATATTGTGAGCTGTACTTTGTATATAGTACGTTATAATTGTGCGGAGTCCGCATGGTTAGTGGTCGGCCTAGCAACGCGACCTCGCACACTCGCACAGCGCAGCTAAACGCTGTCAAGTCCTCCTGCCTCACTTGTACCAATTTAAAATCGTTTAATATACAACTCTCGATCAATAAAGAAACAATGAATGAATGAATAAAAAAATCGTATCAAATAACAATGGCATATAGTTTTAAGTTACGATTACTATGAGTTTCATAAAAACTAGCTTTTTAAGATTAAGGAATATTCATTGAATTTACTGGTGTTTAAATACACAGATTTTTGTTTATTTTTAATACTTAAATATGGTAATGAAATCTTCATTAGACAAGTGTCAGATATTACTGAAGCGTTATTAATTTAATATTTATGAAATTAAATGGAAATCATTTTCCGAATTTTCGAGGTAAAATATAAATTATTAAATTGGATAAGAAGGGACTCTAAATTAATTGTTATTATTTAAGTCATATTTACGCTGTGATTTATTTCTGTAAAACTATATCATTTCACATTCTCAACACTATTCTAAGAGGGATAGGTAGAGACAAACTTTAGCTACAATTCCAACCTCAAAGATATCAATATTTTATGTTATTAATATCAGTATTCTACATTTTATAAAACTACGATTATTAAGTTATGAATAGTTAGTTTTTTTTTAAACAAAAATAATGGTGAGAATATTAAATAATCTCTTCATTGAGTTCTTTAGCCCCTTGTCTTCTACTCTGTAATCACTGTTATTTGCTCCCTAATATTTACGGCAAAGAAAACGTCTACTAATTACTATTTATTACGTAGGTAGCTCTTTCACGTGTTTATTACAACCTGTAGGGGAAAAGTACCTACGTCACGCACATGTTCCGATATTGGTCTATTTAACTATCATGAATACTGACTGATCAAAGACAAAATACATAAAAAAAATGCTGAAATTACTCTGTCACTAACCAGTTCTTGAGTCTTGGCCCATTTAAGCAATAAACTACATAACATAACATACCATCACGCCTGTATCCCCGAAGGGTTAGGCAGAGGTGTACCAATGTACACCCACAGTTCGCCGGTATGTTTAGGTCCTATGTAATAGGGGGCGAGCCTATTGCCACTAACCGGGCACAAATCCAAACTCCGACCTGCTACTGAGAATTTCATAGAAAAACCCAATAACACCTTGGTCGACTTGGGAATCGAACCCAAGACCTCTAGCGTAGCAGTCGCGCTTAGAACCACTAGGCCAACGAAGTAGTCCAAGGCAACGAGCAATAAACTATAACGAAATTTAATTTAAAGTAGGTACCTTCCTATAAGTGCAAGATGAAAATTAAATTCTGCCACCTAAGTTTTATTTACAGGCGAATAAATGTAACCCAATGTTTTATGGAAAATCGTGGAGCGTATAAATAATTTTCCACCGCAAAGATGAGATCGGAGTACCAGCTTAGAAATGCACCTTACTGTATTACAACCTCGTTATAAATGCAAGGGAGAGCTCGCCGGTTAGAATTCACTTTATACCCGGCTCCTACCTTGAATACGACTTTTCATAATTTATAAACCGCCCGGTATTTTAATTCATTTTCAAAATACCATGTGTTGTTCAGTGAGCCGAATGCACGAACTGAAATGGTTTGTTAACGTGGAATACGTACAAGAATATTAAACAAAATGAATGAGAGTACGTGCCGAATATATAGCAAATGTTTTATAACTTCCACTTTTAGCCGAATTTCTAAAAAATATTTTCGTATAAATATGCCTTGGCAACAGCTGTGGCGCTTCCAACACGATTTTGATGACACGGTCAATGGTGCGGTCGAGTAACTCTAATGACGTCGACATAAGGTTTAAAATCGCTTGTTTTAACGCAAGAGTGGAGTTTTATCTTTGTTTAACGTAACCAGAGAATTATTAATCTTCCCCGCCCCTACATTTACCTCTGATATTGGGTGGTGGAGGGTAGCGCGACTGTATTTCAGGGATCTATATTAAACTGGTCGCATGTCTACATGAAAGTAACGAGAACCATCGAAATAAATGATGTAAACTATTTCATTTCATGGTGCATGAATTCACGTATGCAGATTTTTGAATGAAAATGACTGCCTTTGTTGTGTACTAATAGGAGTTCCAATTACGGAATGCCTCTCAACAAAACTGGGTATAAAGTTTCCAATTAAAATGGTACTAACGAAGTGTGCTTTACTTTTCCTCTCAGTGTATTTTTAAGGGAATAAAATATAGTATGACATAATTGACAGTATACAACATTTACTGAAAAAATAATACCCGATTCGGAATAGAAAGGGAAGAGGGCTTTTCATCCGGAATTCAATATACGAGTAGTTATCAGATCAATTTCCGTACCTCGTTTGTACTCCTGTCATTGTTAATGGAATTTTCACGCCCTTCTGCAAAATAACTCTGAAAATAAAATCATAAACGAATACGACCTTTGTTTAACTGTAGGCATGACCAAATAAATTTGTATGGAAAGTACGGGGTAGAATATTATTGAAGGGAAAATGGTGAAAGGAAATTGAAAATGATAGACGCCCACACAAAATTGTGAGTGTGTGATGAATTTGTTGTATTCTCATAAGAATGTCGTGGTAAGGACATGACAAAGGTATCATATACATTATATATTTTGACAGCCCTGTTGGTCTAGTGGTTAGTGACCCTGACTGCTATACCGGAGGTCGTGGGTTCGATTCCCACCCAGGACAAATGTTTGTGTGATGAGCACGATCATTTGTTCTGTGTCTGGGTGTAATTTATCAATAATATGAATGTATTGAAAAATATATAAGTATGTTTATCAGTTATCTGGTTACCATAACACAAGCTCTGCTTAGCTTGGGATCAGATAACCGTGTGTGAATTGTCCCGGAATATTATATATTATTATATTATATTATATACAATATACCTACATTGTTACCACCTCAGCCTACCGTACTTGGTATGAGCTCATTTTCATTGCTCGTTAGCTAGCGCATTCGGGGTGCGGGAGAGTTGTCTTTACGCCGTAGAGACCACATGCGTTAACGTTTCCATTATTCGAAGGCTTCCGCATTCGGGGTGCGGGGGTTTTAATTAACAAATAACTGATGACTTTCATTGTCAGGCCATGTGCGTTTCGTAAGTATATATGTATATGTAAAAAAAAATACCTGTAATATTATTTAGACCTCGTCTCACTTACTGTTACTGCCTGTATTTAATATTTTTTTATATCTTCCCTAAGCATTAGTCTGATTAATCTTAGTTAAAGGTAAAATGTCACGGGTATAACGGTATGACGTAACTTTTCATAAAACAGTTAGCAACCTGTACTTCTGTACCTAGATATCTCATTTCATTATTTATCTAGTAAATGTAAAGGTACTTATGTAGATGAGAATAAATACCATTGAATAAAAGTGCTACGGACGAACTGTATACAAAAATACTTCGTCTTTTAAATTCCTTTAGAAATTAATTTTAAAAGCTTCCAACACGGTATGTCTTGAATGTTATTAATAGGGAAGGAACGATGGAAATGATATTACCGATGCGGTTCCTCAAGATAACTGAATTTCCTTGGAGCTGTGTTCAAAGGTTCCGACGCCGCGTTCTGCCCAGACATTGTTGGTCAAATTACTCGAATTACGTGTACCTAAGACTGTGTATTGGTACAGGTTGCTGCCTTGTCTGTTTCATGCCATATTGGTTAGCATATAACTTGATTTGTGCTCAGGAAAATTGCGGTAGAGTTCTACCAAAAATTAATTTGTGCACCAAGTACAACTTATTATTGAGTTCTGAGGTTTACGCGAATGATAGACATTGAAATAAAACTACTTTTACGGATTTTACGAAACGTCGGGAACTAAAATTCAAAATACAAACCGCGATAAAATCCGTAAAGTAGTTTTATTTCAATGTACAACTTATTACCTTATGTTGAAAACAGAAAAAACAAATCTGGTCTCCTCACTAGTCAATAAAGACAAACTTTTGTAGATCTTGTACAACTAAGATGTCAAGTACAACCACTTATCTAATTAAATTTATCAGAAAATATGACTTTTTAAAATATATTTTCACGCATTACTCTGTTAACGTGATAATTAAATATAGAACCATGTTTTTGAAAGCATAATATAATCTCACTAATTCGTATATCGCGATGGGCTACAATGGATGAATATTGCCATAACATAGAGTGCAGATAACATTCTCAAGAGCATTCGCTAATGTAATTGGATCATAGTTATATTAACAGTGTAAATGACAAACCCTCCACTGCTAAAGGAACTAAAAAAGTTAACGAACACCATAAAAATAGAGCCGGATCAATAGGAATGTGTCACGTAAAGTCAATTTCAGAACAACCTCAGCATTTTAGTGTTGTTGGCGGACAGCCAAACAAAGTTTTAGATGTTCCGAGCCCTCGCTAGATGTACGCAACCATTCGTGCATTATTGCTACATCAATATATGCTATATTCAGTTGGCGACATGGCGCTAGAAGCCGGCGAAAATTGAATTACGAAACGGACCGGCTAACTACGCCCGGATGAACATAGCTGCACTGGCGAATTTTGGTGCTCGATTGTTAAACGTATAACGTGTTTGAAATCTTGTCATCAAAGTGCTCGGTACCGTTTGGTACTAAGAGTGCGCTTGCACTTATTTACCGAAGTCCTTTTAGCGACTAACAAATTACTACTCTTTGCTGAGACGTTATAAGCAATCTAAAAATATCTGAATTTCAGGACTATACTTTTCATGAGATCCTTAAAGCCTCACTAGAAGTTATAGAATAAATATTTTGTATAATAGCTTTTTATTTTCGGTAAGTAGAACAAAATGTAATACTGGCACGAGCGCGCCCGATCAATGTATCGTCATCAAAATAATTTAAATATATAATTAAAAAAATATTTTTTTTTTCATGAAGTAGTCACAGGTTACCTATGGCTTAAATTCTGGTAGAGAAGCCGCAAGTACCACTCATTTATTCATGAAAAGTAGCAATCTTTAGGTAGTTGTCCTTACTACCCATGTCTCAAACCAATAAAATATGTATTCGTCAACCCCGAATACTAAAAAAACATTAAGACGTTAAATGCCTACTTGTCTCTACTTTCCACCTTCAAGTGACAAAGACAGATTGAAACTTAACGGCTGTTTAAATCTGATTGACGATTTAGAATGCACTTCTTTAACGTTCGTTTCTATATCGCCACCAGTGTATCTTATCCTGGTTAGTTAAGTCGTGGTACCAGCCGCCATTGTCCTCGGCACTGCCCACCGCTCCTCTAGTGGGTACCTATATCCGTTGACACGAAAACGTCAAATTCGTAGTACAGCCAAAGCAGGCCAAGGCTAGCCACCGATAAGCGTCGAGTTACATTTATTTATCATTATGTTACAAGTACCTAGTAGAGTACTATTATATTTTGGTGTGCCGATAACCGTTGCTGTCTAAATTCTAAACAGTTTTTTCGAAAATGGGTTTATTTATCCGCTATGTGAGACTATGAGTAATTTGGTAGTAAGAGCAATAGCGTAATGTAGTAAACAAAAAAAATATGGCCATATTTAATTTAGTATCTATTGGAAAAAATGAGTGATGAATGTCGTATTTGGTTTATGAGTTGTAGTTAGAATATTGTGAAGCGTATTAAACTGCCCGGTCGAACGAATTTACAATGTTTATATTATTGCTGTTTAAATACAAACACGACTTCTATTTACACTGCCGGTTGATGTTTGGTAGTAAGTACAACAAATCTTGCGTATTATTAGTACGTAATTATGGCAACATTCAATATTATATTACCCAATAGATTAGAATAGATTTCAGATATAGTTAATAATAATAGTAATTATTTCAATCAGTTTCACCTGGAACATGGATATCCAGTAAGACTGGAATCAGACTCTAGCATGGCAAGATAAAATGTAGACAGAACATAAACATGTCTATTACGCATCTAACAATTAATTATTTATCAATAATATTTCCAGTCGTGAACTCGTGACGCACGCTATACAAACGCAAATTGTCGATACGATAAGAGACGTGACTTATAAGAATATTCCACCCCAACTCTTTAGAAACGACCTTCAAGAAATCAATACTTGATCCACATAAATGTCACAATGGCAAACGTGATAAATCAACTGTATGATCGCCCAACGAGTATTAAATGTACATATTCAATTCGGTAAAAAACCCTGATACAAATACGTGTCTGGTTAGTCGAAGCCGTGATTTTTCAACCATGGCTTTTCACAATTTCGTGTCGCACATGAAATAACAAAACGGCGTGTTCAATAAAACAGATTTTAATGGAATAGTCGTCGATGTCATAGTGCGCGCTGCATTTCACATTTTTAATGAACCAATTACGCATCTCTCGGCTAGGTACCGGCTCGAGATAATTATTACGCACTACTCTTTTTACCCGCGTGTTGTTCATCCTATGACTCTTTTGTTTCTCATTTCATTAACGTTGCTCTTTCCCATTTTCTTTCAGAGAGAAACTATATGTTGCTTTTTGTTTTTTGACTTTAGGATAAGGACCAAAACGAGTCACAGCCGTCATTTTTCAGCACAGTAGTGTCGACACTTTGAATATTTGCACGCATTCTATAAATGCGATAGGTCCTTTTCATTTCTGCCTTGTGTGCTCTGCTGACGATTTACAAACGTGTCATGCATTCAAATAGTCCTTTTTCCATTGCGTTGCAGAACGAATTCTCTTTGACAGGAGTGTAATTGGTATGCAGCCAGTTTAGAGGCGATTGGGTACTAAATTGGGACTGATTGAAATGCTCCAGATTACAACGTGTCTACGTGGCTGTGTGTGTCTGTGCGCGTGATTGCGTCACACTGGTTCTCGTCGAAAACGATCCAGTGTCACGTTGATTAAAGCACAGAGAGTCACGTGGCTGGCTTCAATAGGGACGATTTGTCCCGCAAGGCTGCTTCCACCGGCGACGCGTACACGACGGAAATACTCGTTTCCAATTACAATTTTGACCTCAGATCCTCGTTGGTTTCGTTTGCGAATAATAATATATTTTTAAAATAACTACATATCAAATAAATGTATTTTGGATGTGGAGTGCTTTTATAATTTAAATACCAGCAATATTATACAAAATTAGTCTTACCTTGGTTTTACTAACTTTTAATGCTATCAGCTTTATTAGAAGACTTATTCATACAATGGACGAAGTTTTTCAGCATAACTCAACCCTACTTAAAAACTTAAACAAAGCGGGCCAAAGCGAAAGGGGAGAAACAATCACGTGGCAAACCACAGCCACCGAGTAGTCCAAAGAAGGACATGTGCGACAAGGATGGCTTCATAAAGGTAGAAAGGAAGAAAAACGCAGCTGTACGTGTCCCGTGTACATCACACCACGACGGTGGAGCAGGTCGTGGAGTATGTCCGGACCAAGACCAACTGGACCTTGAGGGTGGAGAGGTTGGAGTCGCGCCACAACACGAACTTCAAGTCGTTCATGGTGCGAGTTCCACTCACCACGTCGAGACCTTCCTCAAGGAAGAGTTTTGTAACACGATGCCGACACTTCGTGTGCATTAGTTTTATATTTTGTTTTTAACCGACGAAAAAAACGAAGGAGGTTCTCAATTCGACGCGTATATTTTTTTTTTTTATGTTTGACCTCGCATAACTTTTTACAGAGTAGTCCGATTTAGATAATTCTTATTATATTGGAAAGGGTATACTCCAAAGTTGGTCCCATCTAAATTTGGAAAAAGAATTCCCACTCTAAGGGCAGGAAAACAGGGGTTGATTGATTGTTCACTCACTGATTGTAATGTATTACCACGCGTAACTTATTACAGAGTAGTCCGATTTTGATAAAAAAAAAATTATTAGATAGGGTAAACCTCGAAGTAGCCACAAAAAAATATAAATCAAAAACTTTTTAACAAAAAAATTAAACCGCCGAAAAAACTGAAAGGCAAAAAATAATATTTGCAGTCGGGGGTCCTGTAATGAATTGTTCCCCCGACTGCAAATATTATTTTTTGCTTTTAAGGTTTAATTTTTTTGTTTAAAAGTTTTTTATATAATTGTATGTATTAGTTTATAGATATATAATAGTTATGTTATATAAGTATTGTACTTTCTATGGGCCCTAGTTGCCTGAATTAAAGGAATAAATAAATAAAAAATAAATAAATAAACTGCGACCAAAATATTTTTCCGTTGTTTAGAGATATTATATTAATGTTCTACTATAACGCCATACATAGTATTTTTTACAGACAAAAAAAAAACATATTAGTTTAAGTAATACCTAATGTAGAGATTTAGGTCAATTAAACCCACCAGGCAAGTAACTATATGAAATTTAACAAGCCATTTTCTAACTAATAGCCTTTGCAAAAATATACAAATTCTCGACAAACGACGTAGAAAATTAAAACATTTAAAAATTAAATCGAGATTCTTTTATGTACAAGAAAAGTACATTACGTGATGATGATGATGTAAGTAGGTCAAGATAATTTTAGAATCAATACTAAATACCTCCGAGTAAACAGCATGGAGGTTGTAAGGTCACCAGAAAACAAACATTGGAACATGTTTCCTCATGTCTCTCTTACATTATTTAATCATTTCAATTAATTATAACAAAAAAAAATATGAATCTAAAATCGCCCATCTGTAATGAGCAAGCGTGGTGTGATTTCTATATGGGAAGAGACATGCGCCCAGCAGTAGGACGTCAATAGGCTGGAATTTAAATGTTTTATAAAAGATTCTAAACACATAATTAATTTGTAAGAAATCATGAAAATATTAAATTCTTGACTCTACCTCAGTGTAAAGATTTTATTTCACTGGTTGTCGGAATTAGTTCATCGAGTACATATTTCTACGTCTAGTTATAATGTAATGTTATCAGTTTTGATAACTGCTTGGTGACCTACACAATGTGTGTCACCTATTATCTATGTACTATCGCTCTTTAGATAATCCCGAACGGGTCTGCTTTGTTGCTCGATTCATAATATTCCGTGATCTTCAGCAAACTTCATAGATCACGCGTTTTTATTAACTCGTAGGTATCTGAGTCACACTCATAAATTAATATAACGTCATCCTAAACCATATTATGACGGAGATGTGTGCTGTATTATAAATTTAGTACGCAATACATTGCGTGCTATAAACTATTTCGTCTGACACATCAACGTAGATAACACACGATGAGTATCAATTTTGAAGATTTCTATTTTAAGCAACAACCAGTTTTACTTAGCAACACATTTAGCAATCCGAAACAACTTGCTCACGAATCTAAAATCTGAATTGCTACTAAGAGGGGAGTCCAAACGTGGAGTGTGGAATCTACGGTACAAAAAGCGAAAAAATTGTCAAGTGAGAAAATATACGCAATACCCGTTCCGTATAAATACTATATGGAGCTAGAGCAAAAACTATTAGTTAATTCAATTTAATAGAAGAAAAAAAAGAAATTATAGAAAATATATACAGGGTGTTATGGAAACCCTGTCCGACCCGAAAGGGTGATATAGGGTTCTCAATCACATGCCCAAATAAAATATCAAATTTTGAAATAACCATTTTTTGCCCCGAAATTCACTAAATTTGAGATTAAAACAAAAACTACAACACCAATTTCGTCGGTATTTTTGGGGGCATTTTGTTTGGTAATTAGGTAGCATCTGTGACGACGCCGACACTCTCACTCGAATTTTGAGAAAAAAATAAATATTTTACGTTTTATTTATTATTTTGTTTTTATCCATTTTTTTCACATTTTCGTAATCAGATATCGATACCTAACAACACCTTCACGGATCGGACAGGGTTTTCTTAACACCCTGTATACATATAATGTATATTATCAAATTATAAAATGCTTAAAAAATAGTCATCAAATGACTCTATCAACTATTATATTAAGATAGTACATACACACTCTACGCAGGTATTGCACATATTGATTTTATACGCAAGAGTAATTCCTTCTAGTTTTCTTCTTCAGCGCAACATAAAAAGTTTTGTAGATCACAAGGACGAAATCAAAGACATTGTAAAGAGGGGTGAGAAATAATTTAATTGATCATTTAGTAGCAATCAATGTCCAGCATAACCCTAAACTGCAGCGTGCTAGTTCGGCGTAGCGATAGAATGCGCGGGCCCGGCCCTCTGACATCAGCCGCATTACGTCACCGCGCACATGTGCTCGCGCCTTCATATTATAATTAACTACAGCACAACAGGGTTACTCGGATAAATTATGGACAACACGCGGCTACAACGAAGGTCTTTGTGTGACGTCCGTATTTCTAACTTCCTGTTATATTTTTATGTTGAATTGTTCTCTACAGTTTATAATAAAATTCGATAACTGTACACACTTGCCCAGTTGCTAACTAAGTAACTCTTTGTTCGTACAATAGAGTCGTCCATTGATTCTTGAATACTAAGATGGCGTTACGTTCGAAATCTTTGCATTAATTATTTAATTCCGATAAGGAACAGAAAGTATTGCGTTTAGCTTTCTAATAGGCAGCGTAGTGTGCTCAAATATTGGTTTTGGAATGGTGCCTGATTTATTAACGTCTCGTTAAATTATGTCATGACGCGTGTCTGTATCTACTCAATCAGAAACAATGAAGTCAAGTTCACTTTTTTATTAACATACAACCAACATAGTAGTGAATGAGACCTCCCAGCAAATGACCTTAGTATATCTTATTATGACATAATGACGTTTTTGTACGAGAAACGGTTACAAGTATTTGAAAGCCTAAGATTGGAAATTTCCCACCGCCATATTGGATTGTCAAAAATGTTCGACGCGAAACGTTGGTTGAAACTTCCATTTTAAATAGAAATAAAAAGCATCCAGTTAATTCATGAGAAATTTAATTAGAAAATTCTGCTGGAATTATTAAGCTGAAAGAAGCCTTTCGAATCGAGATTCCGATGGCAATTTCCGCCGTACTTTTCCAGTAGGAATCTCACCGTTATTCTTCTATTTTACTCCCTTAGGAATTACGCTCCCGGTGTCCGGGTACTGAATTCCTGCAGCGATCTTTTGTTTTTATTCTGTCGCGCAACAGAAATATTTTCCTTTTTCTCAGCCATGAAATACTCGTAGTTATTACAGAGCGCTAAGGACATACATAATTCTAGGAGACAAAGGATACTATGTAAATAGAAACTTAGCATTAATTATACAGTATAGGTAATAATAAGGTACGATAACGTACAGTTGGAGCAAAAAGTACTTTGTTCTTGATTGTGTGTGTATATAATGTGTAGCGTTTAGCGCGGTGGCGTAATCTAGCGGCGCGAAGTTGCGCGAGGCTCAAGGTTTTTAGACATTACAAGTGAGGCCCTTGGCGCCGCTTGTCCTCTTTTGACAATTAACGCACGCTGTTTAGATTTCAGCGGAGTCTGGCTGAGTGCGCAATGAAGATGTAACTTTTTTTTTATTTTGATTAGAATTGTATTGAATATCTACTTAAATCTCTAGATCTAACCTTTTTAGTGAGGTATGTACTAGTATTTGGTGAATATTGGTAGTAAAAGTTGCAGTATTCTACTCCTTGGGGCCGTAAATAACTGTAATTCCTAAGACAACTAAGAACTACTAAATCAAAATAACGTAACAAGAGTCTTACTCTGCTACGTGGCTTGGCTCCTAAATTCGTATCTAACAGTACGACTAGAAGCCAGTAGCCAGTTGACCTCTCTGAAGTCAGGTATTTGAGAAATAGAGCGAGATGTAAACATAGTTAACGTTAAAGTGTGACAAGGACGGCGATATATCATTGCTCATATAGGTAGCCAAGTTTAGGGGCAAGATTCCAAAATTTCTTGTACTTAGATCTAGGAACTTAGGAAGGCTTAAAACTTATGTGACCGGGCGTTGTTTCTTGTTAAAGGCTCCAGAGAGAGGTTTAGTTCTACTTGAACTTAACAGCCGTGTTGCTAACTCCTTACGTGATATGTTACCTCATTATGTTGACTCGTTAACTAAATGATAATTACGTGAAGGTTTCTGTTAATTTAATGAGCGTGACTTAAATATATTGCTGAAATGCTGACTTGATAATTGTAGTTACATAATTTGAATAGATATTTAAACTGATGTATTTTGTTTTTAGAAATATTGTGTGATATTTTATGCCACTAATTTGAGTATAGACATTAAATAATAAAATAATGAAGGGAACACCGCTCTTTAGAAACACTAAAAGTGTCTCATAAAGATAAAACCAACCGCCGAAACTATTATACTTGTTAACTATCTATAAAATTGGAAAACACATGGAAAGTACGAGTATCATTATTACAATAAACTGCACTCCAGCAGCAGCGAACCAATTATTGATTTAATATTCAAATAAAAAAAAAACCTTACTAAACGTACTAGAACAGTATTGATCATTCTAATTTCAAAGAAAAACCGTTGAAATTCAAAAGACGTTCCAAAAACGAAGCTAAGTAATTGAATGACGAACGTTCAACCGAATTATCGTCGACGAAATGTTAATGGGTTCGGTACAATTTTATCGGTTGAGATACCGTGTGCCGATCGATGACCTGATTCTGAGGGAACGCGGTGTTCGCGAATCATGTACAGACCTTTGCGCGGTACTCGACTGATTTAAGGAGGGTCTTGGTACCGCGTGGCACCAACGAGTACCGAGTAGGTACCCTCGTTATTATTTAAAAGATAGGAGGATAGCGTGTTGACTGTGTATCTAGGTCCTAAGTTTGTAAACGGATAGTGTCAACCACCCCACATAATTCGTGCTTTTTATAGCTTAAAAATGACTTACTTTGTATAGAAATGCAGGCAATATTTAACATCTGCTAAGAAAAAGAAGTTTTACCTGGTTTTTGCTTTATTTATGTTTCCAATATTTTGTAAGTAATTCTTTTTGCAAGAGACTTGTTAACTGAGAGTATTTAGACTAAATAATATAAATAATTACATTTTTGTAGACTATATAAATACTATTAAAATAACTATAATCGGGTTCTAGTGTTCATGAGTTAAACAAGTAGAAAGGAGCAAGTCCTTAAATAGGTGTGTACTTATGCATTTTTATTCCCCTCAAATTAATTACATTTTAAGGTAAATAACAACTTCCTAATCTTAATCCTTTTTGGATTAGGAATCCTTACTATCCTTACTTAATATTATAAATGTGAAAGTTTGTTTGGATGTTTGTTACTCTTTCACGCAAAAACTACTGAATGAATTTTAATGAAACTTTACAATAATATAGCTTATACATCGGAATAACACATAGGCTACAATTTATAAACATAGTGTATGAGTTGTCATTCACGCGGGTGAAACCGTGGGGCACAGCTAGTAAAGTAATAATTTAAAAAGTAAAATTTGGGATATAAATATTTTGTAGAGCCACAGATTATCTTACTAGTACAAGCACAGAATAATTAAACAGGTACCAGTAGAACTTGGTAATGGAGGTAGGTAATAGTACCTACAAATTGGCAAAGCTTCCTTTGCGCTAAGTTGCAAATGCAAACGCCATTCGATTTCCAGCTTATTTCCATGTCTTAAGTAAACAGATCAGTCAGCCTCGATGCCTGAAGCCATTTTCAATTTCCGTTTCCCCCTGTGCCTTCGATTGACGTATGTGGAGGCCGACAAATGTGGAGAGCACGTACACAGATTTTGGTCTTAATTCTGTAGAGACGAATACTAGAACGATATTATATAGCCTATTTATTATAGACGGAGGAAATTTTAATCATATTTTTACCTCACTTTGGTTGGGTGTAGGAAAAACGAGAGCCATATTTATTGAAACATAAAAATACATTTAAAAAATAACAAATAAACGCAACACAATGCTATCAAATAAAAAAATTATGACTGAAAACTTTAGACAATAGAAGTATTTGTTTCTACATTAATGTACAAAATAGATTCCGGTGTTCGGACAACACATCGTCACAGTAATCAAAAATCGAATGTATTGTATTTTACATATATTATATACTAGCTGTGCCCCGCGGTTTCACCCGCGCGAATGACAATTCACACACTATCTTCATAAATTATAGCCTATGTGTTATTCCGATGTAGGTACAAGGTACATTATTGTAAAGTTTCATTAAAATCCATTCAGTAGTTTTTGCGTGAAAGAGTAACAAACATCCAAACAAACTTTCACATTTATAATATACTAGCTGTGCCCCGCGGTTTCACCCGCGTAAATGACAATTCATACACTATCTTTATAAATTATAGCCTATGTGTTATTCCGATGTTTAAGCTACATTATTGTTAAGTTTTATTAAAATCCATTAAGTAGTTTTTGCGTGAAAAAGTAACAAACATCCAAACAAACTTTCGCATTTATAATATTAGTAAGGAAGTAAGGATTATACATAATCTCGTGTTTTCCGTGCCTACAGTCATTTGTTTCACACCCTTGTGATACTAATGAGCGCACACTGCACAGGCAGCCCTCCATACAGCCACATGTATCTATTCACTCCAAGCTACAAGAGATATTTTAACCCTACGCCATAATCATTTAAAACCTTCAACGACATTTATCAATGGACTTAATGACCGAATCACTCATCTTTTTATTGCCAAATAATATTTTTTTTAATTAAGATGCGATAAGAGTTATTTATAACATGATACACTATAAACATTCTTGATTCTACGTCGTTTTATAGGTAAGTGAAGATAATTTCAATTTTCGGTATGGAAATTACCAAACACCTGCCTCTTAACGCACCTTACGCACTAATGATACGCAACAATTATAATAATATAATAAACAATCATATTTGAAGACAGGTGCATTATACCGAATTATACCTGATTTTATGAGTAAAGTTATGTAAGTATATATTTAAAAGAAAACGGTTATAAATCCTTCGATTTCGACTGCATTGGCATCCTTGACTATCCTAAGTATTCCTAAGACACTTATTTCTAACTACCAGTCCTAAAAAGGATCTTTAAATAGATTTTTGAGGTTAGGTATTTCATAAGTAGCCAATATCGTCGACAGCCAATATTGACCATTCAATAAATTGTTTTCTGTAATGTATGTATTGGTGTCTCGTCCACACGTATATATTATAGTACATCAGAATCAAGACCTGACGCAAATAGAGGGGTGTTTTAAGTTTGACGTATCTCTCTGTCTTTACCATCGTAGCTCCTAAACGAAGGGACCGATTGTGAAGCGGGTTCTTTGTTGGATGTCTGACGTGATCGAGGTGTTTCTTAGCTATAACTTAAAAAGATCAGTTCAGCATTAAGAGAGTTTACAGAATTTTTTAATTTTCGGGTTCTAAGTAGTTAAGCTTCATAGCAAAATATACGGTAGCAAATGTCGTATGGTCGTAGTTCAGGAGTGAGAATACATAGGTAACCCACCACGTTTACTCAACGCGTGATCAAAGATTTAACACGTGGCATGAACCCTTCATGCAAACATACCAGCCAACAATATCTCACGTGCCTTTGGGTTGTTCCGGCAACAATTAGGTTTGATATAGATAGTTCTATATCAAACCTATTGACATATTAGAGTTATACATATCATGAGGTAGGTATCTATAGGTGAAGCTATTAGGTTTTGAACTAAAATGACTTTAAAGCAGGAGGCTCTTATAAAGACAGAATGAAACGATTTCCAAAATTTCGCTCCAATGGGGTAGGCTTCCAAGATGGTTTAAAATCTCATTAAAATTATTGTAGTACTTTATAACTGTTTTTTTTTTTCTATAAGTAGAACTATGTCATTTCGTTAAACGAACTCCACATATAGTATTTCCCAATTTCAACTGGTTATTCCCTAACTTTGGAGTCGAATTTCTGTGTTATCAATTCCTACTTCAAGAAGAGGTTTATCATAGGTAAAGCCGGCCTAAATCAATCAATATAATTTAAAATTTTCACCATGCGAGTGGTGCTTCGTTCATTTAGGATTTTTCGAGGAACAGACTATCTGCATGTAAATCTTTACTAATGGTTTGTTAACCCTTCGAATGATTACTAGTTATATACCATGGACAGTAATTATCAGTGCATGTAGCTGTTCAGCGTTACGCTTAACAGCTATTTCGTGTTAAATGAATTTGTTGGACAGTGGACAGTATTTAACGGACACGCAAGTTATGATTATAGAGATAGGAATAGGGTGACTTTACAAAGGTAAATAAATAGTTGTTAACGGTTATGTTTTTAAATTACATTTACCAAATATGTTTATGTAACACGAGGCATACAAGCATAGTAAATCGGAAAAGAGATCGTTTGTTTAATAATAATAAATAATAATCCAGCCTATAAACGTCCCACTGCTAGGCATAGGCCTTCCCATATAGAGAAGGCACGAGCATTGATCACCACGCGTGCTCTCTGCGGATTGACGATCATCTGACGATCTGACGATTTCAGATCCGAAATTTTGGAATCCAGGTTTCCTCACGATGTCTTCCTTCACCATTTGTCAGTAGTGTCTTAGAATAATTAAGAAAGTACATATAACTTTGAAAAAGCCACATTGGTACTTGCCTGGGTTCGAACCTGCAACCTTGTGCATACAAATCCGTTCATTGAACGGCTTTGCCACCACGACATTTACAATATAATGTAATATGATAAAACAAGGATAGGTATGAATGCTGAGATGACAAGTAGGGATAAAAGGAAGAGCAACCCAAAAGCCGAACAGGACAAAAGAAAAAATTAAAAAATAATGTTAGTATAAGAAGAATAATACTGCGTTACTGTGACACTGAAGAAAAACATTTACCTACGTCCTACGTTCTACACATAAAATATAATACATGACAAGTAGTAGGGATAAAAGGAAGAGCAACCCAAAAGCCGAACAGGTCAAAAGAAAAAAGTAAAAAATAATGATAGTATAAGAAGAATAATACTGCGTTACTATGACACTGAAGAAAAACATTTACCTACGTCTTACACATCAAAAATCATATTTCACTAACCACGAAATGATAAGATACAGGGCGCCATTCTATTTCGTTCAAGAATCAACGAGTACAAACAAATTACGGATCCTGTCATATAGAAACCATTTCACGTGCCAAACACGTTCAGACCCAGTCAAGTATGAACACTTTATTATGTTCATGTTGGTATAAATGTTTGCTGGCTCTCCTACATTTTCTTGGTTAAGCTGGGAAAGTTGTTCGTCTTTTTTTATTGTTGGAGTTTAATCAAGTGTTAGCTGCAGTTGAATTCTCGGGTTTGTCCCGGCATTTTGAGGGTGTTGTGATATTATTGGAGAATGAAATGGAAAATGTATGAGGATATATCGGTAATGTTGATGCGGCATTTTGATCCAATGCAGTATCGAAACGAGTATTTGGTCATGTAAAAAAAATACTTGTCGATATTTCATTCATTTCTAGGACGGACCTAAAGTGAAAAATTGTCTTCTACCTCATGCAAAGCGGTAACTGTACATAGGTATATAATATCTGGCTCTTGATAAAAGTATTTACTTTGATGCATATAGTTCACCAAAAGAAACAAAGTTTATTTTCATTTTCTAACAATCCTTGTTGCCCACTTATTATTGATATATGATTATATGTCGACACATATAATCATAGTGGTCTTTGGTACTTACTGTAATTTTCCTGCACAGTTATAAATTTAAATTGAGTGCGTAGAGAATGTTTGATAAACAAATGGGCATTGAAATTGCAACAATAGTGTTTCTATCCGATACGACTAACTACAATGCTATCACTGCTTCAACATTACGAGTTAACATTTCAATCATTTCATTCTTTCATAATCATATCCATAATAAATAAAGTTGTTCAAAACATTTTTTGCTTCCATTTACTTAATATTTTCTGCTCCTTTTTACAGGGGATGCGGAAAAGTGGAGAGCCGATAGAATTCTGAAGAGTCGGCTTGAAAAGCATCGCGATGGAAACAGAACGAATGAACTATTGATTGAATGAATTCAAAGGAAGCGATAGGAAAGTACTCTGCTATCTAAATGCACAAGTAAATGTATTCCTTGAATACCGTCTTTTTCAGTCTTATAAACAATTTTCCATCATGTTTTCCCATTTATGAGCTCGCTCCTATGTTTTATGAATGCTGAAATATGGAAATGTGAGAGGTGAGAATCTAATTAGTTCAACCGACGCTGAGTGGGGATATTTCGGACTCGCAACGACTAAAACACCCAGCATTTACCGGCGGACTCCAACCTTACCTGCAATTAAACTTAACAAACAGAATAATTTTAACCATGTTATATTTAGGTTTTCTCAACAAGCTCGCTGCATATTGAACTTGTACTTCTACGCCTTTTAAATACCGTGAATTCTCGTTGCTGAGGTTCACTTTGAAAAATAAGAGATGATACTGCAGGAAAAGATATCCCTATTCTTCTTCCAATTGTCACGGTTATACTACTAATAAAATAATGTAAAATTCAGGTACGTTTCCCGCTACAATCAATGCAACCGTTATAATTACAAATGCCTACTTACTTGGAACGTTACTAGCAACCAACTCAGTGCGACAGGCATAAGCGCCTGCAGGTGTCATTAGTGATCATAAGTCAGTTACAGGTAGGGTTGCCAACTATACTGTTTTAAACAGTATTATACTGTTCTTCACTTAATTACTTTTTACTGTTGAACAAAAATAAAGTATACAAAATACTGTTTTCAGCATCAAAATGCAAACACATTATTATGTGTTATACTTAGACGCGAGATGTGTTAAAACGACACATAGGAACTCGTTGGCTATCTCTTCTACCAGCAATTGATACAATTTTACTTAATTGGACACCAATTTGTAACTACTTTGTTAGTTTGGATGTTGACTGTCCAATGGTTATACAAAATTTATTAATGTTGGATAATAATGTAGAAAATAATGTAGTTTATAGTTACCTTCTTTATGCTAGTCATATATTAAATTATGTTTTCAAAAAAACGATAAAAAAAATAGAAGGAAATAATGTAACTATTTTAGATGTTTATAACATCATAACTGGTTTAAAGACTGAGCTAATTCAAAGAAAAAATGACAAGTATTTTGGCCATGAAACAAAAAAAAGTATTATATACCTTTTAAATACTATTACAGAGTCTTCCCAAGAAGTTTTTAATAGAACTATTAATAACTTCATACTTTTTATTGATAAGTCTAATTTGTATTTAGAGAAATGGTTCGATTTCAATCAGACTAACTGGCTTTCTTTAATTAGCTGTTTGTCATTGAAGTCTTCGGTCACATTTGATCATTTTCAGAAAATTATAGATAATCTAAATTTGTATAGATTCAATATTGGTATGGATGATTTATATTCAGAATTAACAAATTTCAAAGTAATTTATGAATAATATCAGAAGACAAAGATTTTCTTGAAATGAGTACTGGTCAAAAATGGAGCCATTTATTAGTAAACACTTCAGAAGAATTTAAAAACATAACTAAAAATGTCTCATATCTACTTTCTGTTCCTGCCACCTCAGCATTTACTAAAAGGGTTTTTTCAGAAATGAATGCTAAGTGGCGGGAGGATAGAAATAGAGCATCTATTAATTTATTAAAAAATGAGCTCCTTATTTATTTTAATTTCAGTTATAATTGTGATGAAGCGTATGAAGTTTTTAAAAATGATTGTAAATTAGTAAGTTGTGCGAGAAGCTCTAAAAATATGTATTTTAAACAATAAATAAATAAAATACTGTTCAATTTTCTAAAATACTGTTTAATATTCTTATTTCTTATGAAAAAAGTTGGCAACCCTAGTTACAGGGTAGGCTAACCTGCTTATAGAAGCTGATGATGCTGCAGATTAGCCTGTTTGCCTCGCTGGGATTGCTTATTTCCTAGTCCAATATGAATTCATAACGACGTCAAAACAGGAGATGTTGTATTTAACCGTGTGATGTATTAGGGTAAAGGTGTATAATGAGACAATGACGGAATACTTATGATTCAGAGTGATGTGTCTCTTATTTATATCCTGAGATGACTACCACTCACACTCTTTATTCTGAGTTTGTGTAGTAGGTACTTACTATCCTTCCAATGTATTTTTCATTATTTTTCGGAAGCCGTTGGAGTTTTCCTATCATACCTATATAATTATGGAATTGTGTTCTGTAACTACATCTTTAATAATAAAAAAGGAATATTTTTTACATTGCTATAATGATCAAAACATTCGAAGCGAACTTAACTTCTTCTCATAAGTTTATTTGCCTACAGAGCCTTGAGGATCATTAAAACTTCTTCACTGAACCTAGGTAGTCGGCGAACTGAAAAATTCACTTGAACAACACTCAAGCGAGAAGAGGAGCAATCTACCCTTGTAAATGAAACAAAATTGAGTTCTGTACATTTTTTTCTGTTTGCTACCGTCAAGCCTTGCGCGGAAAATGTCGGTTACACTTCGGTAAATTGGTAGAAGACTGTACGAAGTACATTAGAGTCTGTGCGGAAAGAGAACTGTCGTGGCGTAAAATGGAACTAACATTTTGATAACATTAAATCATTCCGTAGGACAATTATGAAGACGGCTTGAAAACATTAGGTTCGCTATGATAATGACACAGTTTTTAAAACTCAGCAGCCTTGATCGCGCCATGGTTCTCTTTCCGCAAAGAATCCAGAGTTTCATTTTTAAACCTGCACATAAAAACCTATTTTTAGAAATTTTTAAATTTTTTCTTAGAAATTTTTCCTGTGAATAACTCCTCTGGAAATTAATTGAATAGAATAATAATATGTCAAAATAAATGGAAAAAATATCTTAATACTTGAGTGTAAACTTATTTAAACATCGTAAAAATATAAAACATTCTGATCACGATTTTAATACTTGTCTTCTTTTTATCGCAAGGATTACAGCATCAATTTATTCTTATTTATATATCTCCTTTCTCTTTCCCCTGGTTCCACCAGGACCACTTCATATACGTATTCGTATGCCCATACACGTATAAAGCAAGTGCAGTAAATGGAAAATTAGAAAGTAGTTGACAACAGTCGCTAATCATTACAGGTGTTAGTTATTAAGTAATTGTTAGTTAGGCAAAATACTATACAGGGTGTTAAGAATCCCCTGTCCGATTCGTTAAGGTGTTGTTAGGTATCGATATCTGATTACACTAATGTCAAAAAAAATGGAAAAAAAACTTATAACCTAAAAAAAAAAAATTTTCTCCAAAGTCGAGAGAGAGCTTCGATGTCGTGACAGGGGCTGGGCAAATGATCATACGAAAACCCGCAAATAATACCGACGAGAATGGTGGTGTGATTTTTTAATTAACTGCAAATTTAGGGAATTTTGCGACAAAAAATAGTTATTTCAAAATTCAAATCAAATCAAATCATTTATTTCGCTTTAAATATGGGTACAGACAGATGAAAACAATTTGTCAAATTTAGACTCCACACATTTAGCCATATGTGGCATGCGAAAAGTACACATAACAACAGAATAATACAAGAAAAAGAAAGAAAAGAAAAACATTTAGTTCACCCTTTTAAATCTAAGTTAAGTGCAGTATCACGCCATTTAAATAGCATAAAGTATATATACGAGCATTTAAAACCTATGATCTAGAAACTCTTTAAGGGTATAGTAAACATTATTTAATAGGCATTGCTTTATCCTTCGTTTCATTTGTAATAATGGTAGTTCTCTTATCTGTTTCGGAATTTTATTATATACTTTAATGCACGTAATGAGACAGTTTTTATGAAACAATGCAGATCTACAAGACGGCATCAATAGTCTTGTCGGATCCCTTTTTGCTACCTTTGGCTGATTTTCTTGGGCGGTAACAAAGTGTTCTGGGTTTGTTTTAACAAATACACAGATTTCTAAAATAAATAATCCAGTTAATGTTAATATTTTTTTTTCCTTAAACAGAGTTCGACAGCTTTCAAGAGGGCCTACATTACATAGAGCACGAATACATTTTTTTTGAGTAAGAAAGGCTCTATTAGCGTCTGTAGAGTTTCCCCATAACAGCAACCCATATCTCAGACTAGATTCCACAAACCCATAATAAGCCACACGTGCGGCACTAGGACCAGCTGTAGATTGAAGTTTACGTAACGCATAAACGAATTTATTTATTTTTTTGCAAAGATTTTTAACGTGTAATTTCCAGTTTAAATGTTGATCAATAGTAATACCTAGGAATTTTGTGTCTTCTTCTTCTAATAAGACACTACTATTACATAAAATGTTTAATTTGTGTGGTTTAGACTGGTAGTTTCTAAATTGAATATATTTTGTCTTTGTTGCATTGACACGAAGATTGTTATTTTCTAGCCAGGAAATAATGGAATCGATTGTATTATATTATTTTATTATATTTCATTATTATTGTTACTATCATAAATATTCCAAATTTCATATTTTATTTGGGCTTGTGATTATGAGCCCTATATCACCCTTTCGGGTCGGACAGGGGTTTCTTAACACCCTGTATATATATTTTTTTAAAGCCGGTTCTTGTTTGTACAAGAAAAATATTTCTAGGCTCTTAATTACACAGTTTTGTATGCGGTATTTTATTAAGTTTCCTATACTATGAGAAGCGAAGCATAAAACTTCGCTTCTCATAGTATAGGAAACTTAATAATATACAAAATTTAAAACAAAACAACGTAATTCCTGAGTGAGTGCCTGCTTCAGAAATCTCTTCCAATAAAGGTTTCAACAAATTTTCCGAGAGAAAATCACTGAAGTAGTTTTGTCAATTATAGGTACTATTAAGGACAACTTTATATTTATGAAAAATAATTGGAAAAGCGCTCAAAGTGATAACTAATTACAAGCCAATAAACAGTTTCAATAGAAAAATATCTTTGTATTTATTTATCGGAATATTTATTAGGCACTAGAAGGAGTTACTCGTAAACGATTCTGTTTCTCTGTACATCTAAATCGAAGCCTCATATCTCGATCCAAGCTTATCTTCAGGGATTACCTTTTGTTTGTACTTAATCTGGTAAGACCCGCCCAATGTATCGATGCTTAGCGCAATATTGACAGGGGTTTTTGAAGTACGAAACACTAAAAATAGATTTTATGGACTATTTTTTATATGAAGCCTTGAAAGTAAATGTAACGCAAGAAGACACAATATTATAATAATATTTAAAGTTGAAACAATAATAACATCCTGAAATTTTCATACCAAATGAAATCCCATCTTCTGTTCATAATTATTAAAATATCGGTGGAAAAGTAATCACCTACTTGATATATTTTTTTATAAACACGTATTATTCAATCTCTATTTCATGAAGACTTTTCTTACATTGATAAAATAATAACGTCATTTTATCTAAATTCCGTAAAACAGCACAAGCTTAGCTTGAACAACAAAATTTCCTGTAACAAAGGCACGCCGATTTAGGCCACCGTAGGATGCGAAGTGGAGACAAATTTTGGGGATCGATAGCCACATAGAGCGGTTACCATGGTGATAACGCCTTGATGGCCGACTTACGGGAAGCTATGGCGTACTGACGCTATCTCGTGACCACTGCTAATCTGGATTTGGTGCCCACATTAGTATCAGTAGATGCCTCAACACTTTGATACTTCGATAAGCCATCGTTTGATAGTTTTGAGCTTTGAAAGCCTAACTAACTTAGATGAAGTACAGGTTTGATTGTTTGATGTATTATATTTTAAAGGATTATAGATTGTATTGTATGATTTGTAGTATTATTTCTATTTATAATGTTAGTTACACGTTATGGCATTGTTTCTCTTCCTAGAGAATACACTTAGTTTTTTTTAACAATGTTATTATATTGAGGTTGCTCGCCACAGCAATATAAAAAACATTGTTCAGTACAGTATTATTTCAATCAATGTTGCCACAGGGATCGTAAACAAAGGCAGTTTTCCATGATTTTATTTCATGCAATTTAACGTGCTGCAATTGACGTCAACTGTAACCACTGCGAGGTTTTTGAAGGCTCACTAATTGGCGAGCCTTAATTGTCAGACTGTTTCATTAAAACCTGACGTACTTCATTTCATGAAAATTCGGGAAATGAAATCAGGGGAAGAGTAATTGGATCCAATATATCAAATCACTGTTTTTTAAATCATCCAACTGAAAACGGCCGTACAATTTTGTTTCGTAAAATTATATTGCTGATTTATTTACTAACCTAAGTAGACAGTTATTTAAATTCCTTGTGAGTACGATAAACGTGGACTCGTCCTACTTTTAAGGTACTACTCGTCCTTAGAGTGAAAGGTTCGGAAAGAGAGAGACGGAAGAGTATTTCGGTTAGTAAATTTATTGATTTGTTCCACTCTGACCTGCTTCTGTAAAATGAGTGGAAATGGGGATTTGGTATGTATTTTATAACAGGAAATGGTAACACATAATATGTAGGGAAATTTTTCAAGAGAAATGTAAGAAAGTAGATATTATAAGCATTTGTAACGTTTCAATAAATAATTCTTTCATCCCAAAAAGAAATTGTTACCTACGTGTATCTACGTGTAATGTTCCAAACATTTATCGCAATTAATAAACTTTGCGAATCCTATTCGTGTGTAGTTATAAGCAAAGGAGCCAAGTTTGATTGCAATCTAAGCAAGCCTTGGCAGTACAGTAACGCTTTCTAGACGTTGCCTCAGCTAATAAGTTTTCAACTTAGATTACTTAGGCTTGAACTAGGATCTAGTTGCGCTGAACTGTGACTAAACTTGACTTGTACAAGACCAAAATCTGTTTGCGTTTGATCCACATACTCAGGATGTCTAAACACCAATTTCAATAATATATCCGCAGATAGTTCTACCTACTAGAGATAGAAGATTTAGGGGACCGACAAATTACGTCAAATTCCAAACTCCTATCAGATAAACGAACTGTGGATGTGTTATTGAAATTGGCAGTAAGCCTAAAAAAACTATTCATAAGAATTAATTAAATAGGTAGCTGTATCGGGTATCATAAAGCCTTTATGCTCAGACAAAGGTAGGCGCACAATATACGAGTATAAAGGAGGGTTATAACCAAATGATCATTTATTAAGGGTCTAGAATTCTTATCGCATTCCTTCTGTATAAATGTGAGCCATACATTCTTAGTTGACCGCATTCGCTTCGCCGAGGGCCGTAGAGAACGTTCTTGGAATCGCTCGCACAGACAACTTACTGGCTATTGACAAAATTAGAAGCTGATCACATCCAGCCAAAAAAAAAAATCGTATACACTGATGTTATGATTGTCAGGTAGGATATTCGTGGCGTCGTGTACGAAGAAGCTTAGTCTTAGGTAAGGTAGACACTACGACACTATACAACATACATTCAGTTTACACTTAGTTATTATTATGTAGCTCAAATGATAATAATGAATGCATTTTCTATCTGCAACTATGTCTACATTAGATAATTATAATATTTAAATTAATTATTTAATTATTATTTAATTAGATAAGTATCTACATACATGCACAAATTATAATTATAAATTACTTTAAATTAAATCAAGGGGACAGACCAATTTAGGACGAAGTTCCTATTTAGATGTAGTAAACAATAATGGATTCTAAGTGTTGATCGATAAGAATCGTTTTAGAATATCCTCGGTTCGTTAGATACTAATCTTTTTATTCGTAAGGCTGACACGCACAGCCTTGACGCCCTTAGACTTAAAAGTTACCAACCTTGGAATTGATTCCCACGTTTGTTTATTTATATCTAACATCTAAATTATCATACCAGCTCATATATCACTTACAAATATCATAATAAATACTTAAAAACTAAAAATAAACCGCGAAAAAAACCGTAAAAAGTTGTTTTATTACAATACAAAATAATATCATGATAATAAGCCCCTATGCTTTTAAAATAAAGGTTCATTCCATTTTTAAACTTTTCTTTATTATCTGATGGAAAAATCCTTTTAACGGCCTCCAGCCATAGGTAATGGGATTAATGCGCTCACTGAAATAGTACAAAGGCTAAACTTTTTTGTCACTCCACTCTCCAGGGATTTTCACAAAAAAATCCTATATTGTTGATGTCCACTAGGTACCTCGGCAACAGACTATTGAGCCTATAGAACTGTGATTAGGGCTTAAAAGGTTGCAATTTTCTTCTATAAACAGCATGAGTAGGTTCCTTACCTAACTTTCCGTGTAAGACTAATTTCTTTTACAAGGAGCCAAATACTAAAACAAGACTGAAAATTAGGTGCTGTTTAACTACAAAATTAGCTTCATGGTATCAATTTAATTTATTTGGACATGTTACAAAATTCCTGGGCTATCAGTAAGTATATGTTTAGACTATTTTAGGGTACCTACTCGGATCTAATAAAGATTTTTACTATGAGAGCCGACGCCCACAGAGATAAAATGATGGTTTTTATGCCTTATTACATAGTTAGGTACCACTACCATTTTTATCTGTATAAAACTGATAATATGATAGAGTAAGCATTTAGCTAAATACTTTTTGAGAAACTAGAAGAAATAAATTAAGATTTAATTACAATAAAGTCGTGCATTATCTAAATGGGAAGAGGTCTGTGCCCAGCAGTGGGACGTTTATTGGCTGGATTATTATGTTAATAAGTATTTAATAAAACTTATAATAAAATAAAATAAAAACCGTTTTTGCTTAGTTAGGACTTAAATAGGCACTACATAATAATTTTAAATCAGCTTAGCTCAAAAAATCAAAACCATACTAAACATCGTGAATTATCTCGTATATTTCTAAATATTCCAAATACCGTAAACATTTTTTCAAAACACAAAAAATATTCCGATTAACATTCCACAATAAAAATGAACTGCGAAAGTACTCGTAAAACTTTATGAAAACTTGTACATATGCGTCCGTAACCCCATCTATCGCAAAAATGTATAAGTTATAAGGCCACCGTTTATTAAATAGGTGGCGTTAGCAGTAGCTTCAGTATTGACGTTTTCGAAAAGTGGAATGGGTAGTGGGGGTTTTAAAAGAAAAAAAATCTCAACCTCATCCCACAGCCCAGAAAAGGAGTGGGTGGGCAGTGCTGGCAGATTACGTTTCGTTTTATGCAGTAACAAAACTTTTAGTAGATTTACGAATAGTCCGATTAGATTTGCTTTACATACCCAGTTTTGATTAAAGGTTAATTAATGTAATAATTACAAAAAATATATTGTAATCTTCGTATCAATTTTTTATTCAATAACTTAAAAAAGGAGTAGAGTTGCCATTAAACGTTTTTAGCATTATTTGTGTAAAAACTACGCAAAATTAAATTTGTAATTGTGATGCATTATAACAATTTCTATTAATTGTTTTTAACCATTACCTTATACGTGAACATGAAATTGATTGCCCTATGTTGATACGTAACTCAGAGTTAACAATATTTAAAACATAATTTTACTAAATAAGGTAAGTATACTAATTACCATTCATTTTAAGTTTTCATGTGGAATTAGCACGTTATTGGTAAAAGGTTAAATGATCAACCGGGAATACCGTGACAGATAAACGTATGGCGTGTGGTGGCCACAAATACTAAACTATGGCTAGTCATATCTCTTGTGACGTAAATTTTATTTTAATTTAATTTTCTCTTTAATGTTGTTTAACGGAATTTTAAGACTTAAAAGCAGTGCACTAAAGAAAGCGCTTTTTTAAATTTTAGTTTCACCACGACGACGACGCGACCTTAGGTACATGTCAATTTAACAAATTCAGTGAAGCGATGTAATATTATGATGGAAATTAGGTTAAGGAGATTACATGAGAGTCATCCGAGGTTACAGAGAGTCGAATTTAATCGGGGTAGATTATGCCGTTTTACTGGCAACTCGTTTTTGACGTCCCTTTAGTTCAGGGACCAATTAAATTACCATAGATGTCGCTATTTTAAATATTTACCTTCATGAAAATAAAAACATAAAAAACATTTATTTTACATAAAATGTCTCTAGGAAAAGCGGCTTTTCATGATGTTTTTCAGTATAAGCAAACATGTGGCCATTATATGCGATTTGGCAAAATTTCAGTAGCTATATTGTCTAGAATGACAGCTAAGAATAAAGCCTTCGATGATAATAATATTACTATACCTACGTGTGCCTACTGGATGTAATGCATTCTTAATATTTTTACACGACTGCCCAAAAAGGAGTGTTATGTTTTCAGGGTTCATGTATGTATGTATGTATGTATGTATGTATGTATGTATGTATGTATGTATGTATGTTTGTGAGTTTCTTTATTCCACCATAACTTCTAAAAGGCTTGACCGATTTCAATGTTTGTGGTATCGTTAGAAGCTTTGAGTTATCCCGAGTGACATAGGCTATGTGGACATTAAAAAATGGTCAAGCGTGAGTCGAAATCGCCTGCAAAGGGTTCCGAACGATATTTTTTTTTGTGTTGTGTCATGTTTTTTTGTTGTTCACTAAAAGGTATTAAATAAAAAATTAATAATTAAAAAAATTAAAAAACACGCCTGCCATGTCAAAAAAAAATTCAAAACAAGTCAAATATTTGCAGTCGGGGTCGGTTACTTGGAACAATTCATTACAGGAACCCCGACTGCAAATATTTGACTTGTTTTGAATTTTTTTTTGACATGGCAGGCGTGTTTTTTAATTTTTTTAATTATTAATTTTTTTTAAGAATAGCTTATAAAAATTGTTAGGTAACAATAAAATAACACAGTCAGAAGACCGCTCACTAAAGAGGAAATTAACAATAAGCAGGCCTATCACTGTTAATTCAGTCCTATTTCTGCTTACCAGATTGAGTTATACTTTTTTCCTACACAATACCTACTCAAAATTCTTGCACTTCATATGTTACACATCTACAAGTTATATTTAACATGTCATGGAGACCTTTATTTTATTGCCTTTATAATTGTTCATTAGCTAAAGCTAAGGTACCTTTGGAATTATTGAAATATCTCAAAATACTTATTAGAATTAAAAGGTAAACCTACCTATTTAGTTGTAAAGGGCGTAAACATCTCAGTAAAAAACCAAGACAAATACCTACTCAGAAAAAAGTAAAAACACCTGGTAAAAATAATACTTTTATTTAAGTATTTTGCATATCAGCACCAAATTCAAACAATATTGTTGATAATTTTACAAAATCTACGATACAAAGTGTGAATAAAAACAAGTGCTTTTTATTCCAAGCAGGACAGGAAAATTATAACATTATTATTGGAAATTGAAAACAACACTATATGCTTGCCAAATATGCTTTAAATTATGCTAATTTTTTAGTACCTAAATACTGTTTAATCCAGCAAGAACCACTGTAGGTATCTAGTTTTATACATATATTAATATGGTCTGGGGGTTTAAAAGTTAAATGACTTACAAATTCACTGATACTCATATACTAAGAAACAGAATAAGATATAGAAAATTTGATAAAACACTGCTTCGTAACAAATTTTAAAATAAAATTGTAAAAGTAAAATACTCCAAATCACGCTATAGGTACATACAATATACTATTACTTGAACAGAACAAACTATTAATTAGGATAGAATATACTATTAATTAGGAACATACTTAAGTTACAATAAATATAACAATGCAGCCACAAACAATTCAATCAGTGAAGTCATCTGTGAATGTGTTTAACAATATTCTTTCAGTCCAACGTAAACCATCATTTGGTTGATTTTCATCAATGGACTCCATAACTTCTTTGGCCTTGTTTCTTAAAAATGACCAGAAAAAGTCTATAACCCAATGTAAGAAGGTATTAGAATATGGCAATTCAACCTGTTTTACAGAAACTCTTTGTAAGACATCTAAAACTGTAGTATACAGTATTGATTGTCTGGTTGCTGGCTTGCATATAGATAAGTGGTCTAAAGGTAACTGGTAAAATTCCCCTCGACCTAAGTCTGCAGAATATGATTCAACAAAGTGCACAGGAACTTTAAACGCGGTAACTAATGTGGGCATTGTTTCAACAAAACTTATTGTTTCCCATGCATAGGCATCTGCAAACTGAATGAATGATTTATGTAAATTTAACAAAGTTGGTGAGTTCTCCTGTAGCTGCCTGACGTCGTTAGATGGCCACAGGACTGCAGCGGCGGCTCGTGGCATAGTGGCCATAGAACTTCCTTTGTGTGGTGTACTAAAAAACATAACCGCTTTAGTATTCTCAGCAATTTTCTTTAAAGTGGGCTGGTCACTCTGAGAGGCTTCCACCAGCACTTGCTTAACAATAAGACCGCCCATAGAATGTGCTAACCAAACAACTGGGGTTTCCTTTCTACCAACACCTGCATCAATAAGAGCAGGAACCATATCTGAAGCTCGGGTTGCAATGTCCGATGTTTGCAGTGGACACCTTTCAAGCCATTCTGAAAGTGAACTCCAATAATTTACGCCAAGTATACGTAAGTCACTGACATCTTTCGGTAGCCAGTCTTTAGGCCAGCACACAGTGTAATTACATTTATCTTCTTCTTCTTGGACTAATGCCAGACGTTTCTGATTTGCCGTAAAAGTATTTGTAGATGATGGTTCTCTCTTTGCTTCAATAGGAATATCATGTAGTACAACCTCTACATCTGATAACAATGCTTCATTCTCTATTTCTATAAAATCTTCCATAACTTGTTGCATTTCTGGGTCAAGATATTTATTATCTATTTTTTCTTGTACACATCTGGGTTCACATTTTTCAACATCAACATCAATATCAACATCAACATCTGATACAGTACTTTCCATTAGTCCTATAGGCTGAGCGCATTTTTTGTCTCGTTGTCTCCATGTGACAAATACACCTCCTCTTAATCCATGTACCAATAAAGTATCACATGAAGTATTTGAGGTTGTCCTGTACAGTGGATGTAATAGATATAAACCAGGTCTGTAACAAAATTCTCCAGACAAATTTGCAAGACAGACTGCAGCTGAACTTGACAAGCGAATATCCTTTGACCTTACAAGTCTTGATAGTTCCCTAATGAGCCCATTCTGGAAAAACACTGTGAGCAAATTTTTATGTACACTCATAACAGTGAGCACTTTTAATGCTGCTAAATCAAAATCAGGGTCATCACGGTACCTTAGCATTGCTTCTGCTAATATTGGTAAAGCTCCAATGTCAATTAATTTTACTATGGAAAGGTCGTCGTTATATTCTTTCATAGTAAAAAGACTTATGTGATGATAAAGTGCATCCAGGCACAATATGCAAAGGTCTCTCTCACTCAAACTGTCAGGTTTGGATGGAACAGTGTCAGCTTCCATAGCGGCCTCCTGAATATTTGCAAAATATTTTGATAGAAAATGTTGAATACAACAATGAGGATGAACATTTTGTACAGCTACAATTAGATCTCTAAGTTTAAAGGAGACCAGCTCAGAAGTCAATGCTGCCCGGCGGACGTGTATGGGCGGTGGCAGAAAGTATCGGAGGTCGGCACCCCGGGTTCGCGCCAATAGAACTGCTGTATTCTTGTCTATTGCTTGAGCTAGTTTACAGCAATCCCAAATCTTGTTATTTTTGAATGCAGCAAGCTGTTCTAGCGCTATATTCCTTTGATCTTTATTACCATGACGACATAACCACAAAAGTCTCCATGCTAAAGAATGTTTTAAGCTCTTCCAGATGCGAGCCAGGCCGACTGATTGCTGTGTAGCTTTATCATATTCAACTTGAAACGTATGATTATAAGACGGATCATCAACATAGATGTACTCTGCTACGTGCTTCTTCTCTCTCTCGAATACTTTAGGATTTACAATTCTATCTAATGATTTACAGGTTTGTCCAATTTGGTAATAAACAAAGAAAGTACTACTACCAGCAATTGTAGCAAATTTTAAATATTTTACGATGGTTTTGAGCTTATCATGGAGGCTCATTGTGGTGATGTTGTAAATAGGTTATCTTTGGCTCATTTTATAGGGTCTTTTAAGCTTTTTGGATATAGGTCAGCTGCAAAAAATAAACAAAATTAACGTCATTTTGAAAGTGAGACAAACTGTCACACTTTATTGACATCCAAGTGATCTGACAGTTGTTAACAGTGCTGCCAATAAAATTATTAGTACATAAAATAAAATATTTTGTTCTACATATATTATATATTAGGCGGTTGGCGTTTTGATTGTTGTTTTTGAAATTACTTCTAATTTATTAGGCCCCGAAAATAAAAGTGACAGCTGAGTTTGGGGACTACTGTCTGCTTATATTGTTCCACTTAAATGTTGTATTCTACATGACGCTTGATTGATGTATTATAAAATAATCATAATATTACTTTACTCAAAGAAAAATTAAATGATAACTTTAGGAAATCTGCTATTTTAATTTAATGTAAGAAAATTCGGTTTTGATTGATCTTGTAGAAAAATCAATACGCTATCTAGTTTTCGCAGTGTTGTACTAGGATCAAGCGGTCATGGTGCGGTATTTACGACGTTCAAGTTTTCTATTTGCTCGGTAGATGTCACTTATTTCGTCGAAACATCGAAATGTTCAAACTTTGTTGAAGATATTGTGTGTTTGTGTCAGACTTTGTGTTATTTTATTTAGCACTATTATAGTCCTGTACTTGTCGTTGAATGCAACAAGTAATATACAAGAGCCATCTTATAGTAAGCCATATTAATGTAATAATAGTTAAAAATATAATGACAAGTATTAAATAACTATTAAGCAGCTATATCAAATATTGGTACAAAGGGTAGCCTTGTTGCGAACGACAATTTCTTTTAGGCAACACGGTACAGCCTTATTTGCCTACCTAAGACATGAACTAGATAAAAACGAAAATATTTTTTAAGGATTTATTGTATCAAAGAGGTATTAAAAAATAGGTAACTAGGTAATATTCGTAGGTCAGACAATAGAAGTACCTAATACAGCTAATACTACAACAGAGTACAACACTATTTTTCCAGTTATCAGTCAAAGGTGTAGTGATCTAAAAATGTCACATCAATTTAAATTAGATTATATGGTTTTAAAATATTATTATCCAATTTTAATTTGTTACTCAAGTTACTTATTTTATTATAATCTACTTACCAATCTCACATCCCTTAAATACAATGCACGCGTTATCCAAAAAGCTTTATTACGATGTGATGAGAAGTGGTCAAGAAGATACAATAATAGAATCGGACTACGAAAACGATGCTTGCGAGCACCAGCATAATCCGAATTGTACCACGGAGGTCGGTTGTTTTGTGCGTGCTCACATGAAATCAAACGCTATTCAAACACAACAGAGTCGTAATTGCAAAAATTTTCGTCATGATTACACAAGCACTAATGGGCTGGACAGTGACGCAAAGGTTCTAAAAAGTCCTCTCAGTAAAGTGTTGTCGATACACCGAAGCATAAGCTGTGAAGACCTCTCAATCAGTCGAGTCCACGGCGTGCAAACGTCGTCGAGCCTGGAAGGTACCCCGACTTCAAGGAAGGGGAGATACAAGGGTGTGTCTGTGGACCTTTACGGCGTCCAGGTATACAACCGTAAGTCCGGCCCCGGCCACCAGCGAGCTGACAAATGTATTACCGCGGAGTGCGCAAAATCTGACAAGTGTGAGGAAACCTGTCGTTGTAATAATTTCCAACATATTCCTGGTAACCGAGGCCTGGCGGCGTGCCGTACCTTCACACTTGGCACGATAGAATACCGCCGATCACAGAAAGAAAATCGGAAGACCAAGATGATAGGAGGCTGCCGTGTGCCCGTCAGCACTAATCATAAAAATAGATATTGATTGTTTTTATGTTTGTTGTTTTGATATTTTTTATGATCTATACTAAATAAACACCTTTTACAATTCTTATGTTTGAGTTTTTATAAATGGTTAGGTACAACCCGTGGGTACAACTTCGTTGTTTAAACAATAGAGTTCATCTTTTTTGGAGTAACACCATCTTAGGCCTCAATATTCAATCATTAAACAATAACTTCCATATATCGACCATATTACAAACTAAATTATTTTATGTTATGCGTACCTACATATTTTTAACAATTAATATATTGTTTGTCATAAGTTGAACGGTTTTGAGTATAAACATACCAACTTCTGGTTTATTTAAAACACGGAAAATATGTACTTGAATTCCTTTAAAAAAACTACGTCTTGAGCGTGCACTCATCGCTTGTCGTCTGCGTAGTTTTTGTGTCGATTATTTACGACACCTACGTCAGTTTAGAATGGCCACTTATCGAGTTAAAACTGTTGTCGATAGCTGTCAACGGGTGCCACTGTACGGCGTAGATAAGCTGAATGCGCCCGACTGTACTCACTACCACTACTGAGCAGGGATTAATAATAGCTTCACAAGGTAAGTTGCACAACTCTTGCCCGGGTGATTAGCATCAAATCTTAGTAGAACTGGCAAACTCTTATAAATTACAATTACATATGTAATTAATTTTAATACCATTATATTATTGATGAATTATAATTACAATTCTGATATTAAAAAAAAATGTTTAGGTACACCAATATTCATTAATTTAGTTTCATAATTTTAATGGTGCATCACATGGTGCTCTTTCTCTCTTAAGATACGAGATATTCATGTACAGGTAGAGCCAATAGTAGCGAGTCTTCCTTGTAATGTATGTTTAAAAACGTGCATTATTAGACCCACCACATTAGGTTATTCTTAGGTATACATTAATCTTTCTTTTATTTATCTAAATCTTACCTTAAAAATATAGATAATTATGGTAAAATGAAAACCAAAATTTGTATAAAGAGTTTATTTAATACGAAACAACTTACAAAACTAAAAAAATTGAATACGTCTACGTGAAGACTTGTAAAAAAACAATGTGAACATGAAAATACTACTTAATACTTTGGTGATGCTTACAAAATAATTTATTCTAGCAATTTACTAATGACTGATAGGTATATATTCTACTGGTTTATAAGTACTCATATGATAGCTGTGTATTGTTTAATATCTTTGGTTTTTGACATAACTTTATTGTGACACAGGTTTGTCTTATGAAATTAAGTATAAAATAATAGGATACTAGGTGTAATAACAAGGTTTCATACTTAATAATCTTTAAGGCACCTAAATTACAAAATATGACAAGCATTTTTTCAATTCGCGCTAAAGTTCAGGATATAGGCTACTATTATTTATTTCTTCGTTATTGTTTGTTTAGCGGATAAAAGAAAGAATACGTGTAAAACATTTTTATATTCAGTAACTGAAGGGCGTTTCAAAAAACTTGATATCATCCCTACTGAAGTGTAGTTACCTCCTCGCAAAGCAGTCCATAGCCTTGGCATAATTTTTACTTAGGGAAGAGTTCGAATTTAGACTCTGTTTGTAGAGTCAAACGTCTGAGGAGTTGAAGTTTTCTCAATTAGCAAATAAAATACAGAAATACAAATGATAAAAATCTGATCTTTGTAATTTACTATGGACGTTAGGTTAAGTTAAAACCCAGGTATAATAATTAACGTGGCATCGGTGTGTGTTATGTCTTTTCTTAAAAGTACTTTTAAACTTTAATTTCCACTTAATTTCGCATTTTTATTTGACAATTTTTATCATGTTTCGTTTATAAACCTTTTTAAAACTCTACTTGTACAGGATACTTTTACCATACAAAATATCTTATACGGATTCTACATTACGTAAGATTTTTCTGACTGATAAATAAAATCATTAAATACATACTTCTGTCCTAAAATGAGTAAGAGTGAGAGTATGAGATATATTTTATTCTACATTATAATTACATCTACCTAATACCATATATTACACTAATTACGTATTTGTCTAAATGAAACGATCACTAAAACACCAAGGTGAATACGTTTTCACATAACTTAAACTAAACTTTTTGGATATCAGTACATCAATTCTACTTTGGCAACGATCAAGCAACAAATACAATATCTAAAATTCAGCTTAATATAATCATATTAACAGTTATGTGTCTCATATAAATTAAAGACCTGATAACTTTTATACTTGGTTGTAAGTTCGACTGTAAGTAAGGAACCCACCTAACTAATCAACTAACCTTTTGGCAACAAAGAACTATCAACTACTTATAAAACTTACCTGTTGCTATAAAAGAGTTTAGAACTGAGAGAAGCTCTTAAGCTTAGTGCATGGTTAAAGATTGGCTCGAGATTGCCGTTCCAACGAAGCGTGATTTCAGTATTGTGTAAACGCTATAATGGATTGGAATGACATTGATCATTGGTGTCGGCTGCTGGCGCCAGCGAGCGTCCATCTGTTACATACTTCATGAAGATATAGAAGGGCCGAGAATAGATATTTAGGATATCGTGTAAGAAGACTCAACAAGTTCTCTACATTACGACTCGTAGCTACATCATATAGGTACCTACCTAAGCAGTATAAAAGCTTCCGTACTATTTGAAAGAGAATATCATAACATCACATTGTAAGGTCTCTTATCAGCTCTTGCTTGGAAGAGCGTAAAGCCTGTCTGCTGCGTCATCAACGACTTCTTGAATCGTTATTCTAATGTTTATTGGTAATACGTGTGGATTGTTGACGATGACGATGGTGATGGTCCCGGCGTGGGCACGGAGGCGGAGGAGGGTAGGGTCGGCAGCGGCGTCGGCGGCGTGGTGGAGTAGACCTTGCGGTCTGGTGGCAGCGCGGGCAGTGGCGACGGCAGCCCGAACCCGCCTAGCCCGCTGATCGAGGACCCACCAGACAACATCTGGCCGTGGACGCCGCGCATCCCAGCGAACATCGGCGTCGTGCCTGTAAAACCAACATTATGTTAGTCTGTAATCGCTGTTGTGAGTCTAGTAGTAAATAATTTCAAACATAATCTGGGTTCGCTAGCTTATGAAAAAAATATTAGTTTCGTAGTTCACAGTTTCAATTTCTGCAAAGGATATATAAATAAGTAGTAACCTAACACCTAGAACATAGACGATTTTATTTTCTGCAGCTTCCTATTCCTACATATAAAACACATATTTGCAAGGCTAAAAGCCTAAAACCGCTTATGTATTATAACAAAATAATTTGCAGCGAGAAAGAATATCGACGAGACGAGGCCACACTTTCCTGAAACCACAAACTCTACAGAAAAAATAACCAGTGCACCGCTGACAACGCGTTGATATAATAAATGTGAAGACGGCGTAAAACCTCACACACAGCAGCATGTTCACATAAAATATGTGGATGTTAGGCTATAATTGCACACTACACAAGTTCCCATCGATCGCGCCTCGCCTGTTGCTCGTCTGTTGTCGGCCACATGCACGCCTCTGGTACCTAATCGCCATAATTTAAACAAACCTAGCAACGGCTCCCAATTGGACGGTTTTAGGAATAAAATCTTGGTCCAAGTTAACATTTTCCGAGAATTGTTATCATACCTACTTTGTTATAGTTATGGCGTATTGTATACAGATCTACATAATTTCGCCGATTCTAAGAAGTAAATGGAAAGCAGAATATAAATTCCGGAGTAAAATCATTTGATTACGACATACATCACTTCACTCTGTGGTGTGAGACAGCGAAGGATTATTATCGATGCTCCTCATTCGTAGTATGACTTCCATGATTTGGTTTCTAGGAATGCTACAACTAGCTTTTATTAAATTGTTTATCTTTAATTTTGGAATGAAATATAAAAATGTCGGTATGTACTTCACAGTCGTTTCATAAGCAACGTTCGGGTACTTGTCATCGCTTTTTAAAGCCATAGATCACGCCAAGAAGAGGGCCTTGCCGATGGGATAAATTGCTCTCAAGTTGGCAGGCGACGAGAGACGTGCGCCGGCGCAGAGCGCTCACGGCTCCCCGCGCTCTCGCCCCGCCCGTTACAGAATTACATTACTTTAATAGTTTAACTATAGATTTATTTGAGTTTAAGTGGTGCACACAGGTACGGAGTTAAGAACGGATAAAATATTATTCCTAGAGGTGATGAGAAAGAATTCGCATAAGTCGCACAGCAATTGCATATTTAAAAACAATTTACAAAATGTTAAATCTTCGCTAGCGAATTATGTGAATCCTGAATGCCGGAAATTTACGATGGTAATCAAAATATTTTTATATCATTGCAGCAATAAAACCTGGATAATTTGTTTTACATTCGTCGTGCACGGTTCCCTAATTACATTCGTTTACGACGTCGAAAATGTATGTGAATTTGTGATATACGAAACGTCGATTAGTTTGAAGACGTATTCAATTTCGTGAGTTTGGCATTAAGGATTCACGAAGACGCAATATTCCAGAAATCAAGAGCAAAATAATCCGGTTTTGTAACTGACCAGTTATCTTGTGTACCATTGTTCTAAGTATTTAGATTCCTGGCAAAAAACGGTTTTATTTTGAGCAAGTGGAATCGTATTGCAAGTTTTTAGACGGTAAACCAAGAGCAATCGTCATTTAAATAAAAGAGTTTGAAAGCTATTTAACTAGGTACATCGGATTATTTTGAACACAATAAGACACAATTCGCGTTGAGATTGAAGGAACTTCAAACAAGGTACCTGAATGAAAATAATCGTCGGTGAGACTGAAATCTTTCAAGTCACAAACGCTGAAACATTTTCTGGTATTGCGCCATCGATCCACCCTAAATCAAGGAAAATATGTTGGTTTTATTATAATTTTCTAGTAATAAATAAAGTATATTCTGTGTATTAGTATCATGTTGGTACCGAGGTTTTAGCGCGGCGTGAAAAGATAGGTGCCTAAATGAATTACAAAAAATTAAATACACCAAAATTAATCTTGTTTCATGACTAATAAAACGTTGAAACATCAAGTTATTTTTCCTATTGAACATTATTTTTGCCATTGAATAAAACCTTGATGATGCCTGTATTTTTAATCACTAGTTTTATCACCATGTGAATATCTGGTGCCATCAACGTGCGAGAAAATAAAAAAATGCTTTTTGCCATCGGAGAAAAAATTACCCGGTTTTTTTTAAACGGGTCAAGGATGGCACGTGATAGGGTTAACTTTTTTGTGACTACTGAAGGGATGTAAACGAAAAGTTTTTAACTTTTTTATATTGCTCTGGATATTGTAGAATTGATTCTTGTTTGTTTGTACAGGCAACGGACCACCCATAAAAGATTGCGATGTCAATTTCATGTAATTATTACGTGTATATTACACAGATATTTAGTGTTTGGTTATTGTAATTATCATGTTCTACTTCAGGAACTATATGCTAGGTGTAGAATGATTTCACTGTTAAAAATCTGAACAGTAAATGAAGATGATAATTAAAACATTGTAAGCTTGTAAATAGAGTCGTAGCAAATGTGTCTATAATTTATGTCATAGTATCTATGGAACAGACAGTAGTAGACACTATTGAGCCAAAATGGAGATCCGATAAGATTTAATGTGCATTATAAAATACAATTACTATTAACCGTATATCAGTAATAACTGCATATTCTAATTCAGCAGTAATCAGATTTTGTAACATACCGTATCATGTTTTTTGTTTTCCCCAAAAATGAAAAACAATTACATTTTAATTATTAGAGTTTACCATATATATTATAATTACACATTGTGTGGTATCTCGCCTGCAAAGATGAAGGGAAGGGATCGATTTCGACCGCCCACATCGAGTGAAATGCATCGATCTGTGTCAATTACTCGCGTTATTTATATCGAACACAAAATAGAACAATACCGAAGATGTTATTTAAAACATGTTAATGTTTTATCGATCACCGGAAAAGGGATGTTGGGAGCTATCTTTATTTTTTTTGTGCGAAGTTTTTTTTTGTGATATGCTGTGCATTCCTTGTGTATAATATAATTCCTTGTGGAAATATTATTGCAATCATGGGACTAAGACACTTAGTATACCATTCGTAGTGTATAGGAACACAAGAGAAAAGGTATTAAGATTCTTAGATACTTATACTAGATAGTATCTAAGAAGACAAGTGTTTTTAAATTTCTTCAAATAATTAATGAAAATCACATTTTTTTTTTGCTTTACTTAAATAATAAAGGTTGTGTGTGGTTGGTAACAAGCTTGAATATTTTATTTAGGGATATAAATAAATACGGTTGATAGATTATGTTACCTCATTGACTGACACTGAAAATCCTGAATTAAATATATTTTAGTGTCCGCGGGACGCTGGTAGCATGATATAAAACTTTATTATGAAATTATATTCTCTAAATACGGACCCTACATTCGCTGAACTCTAGTATATTGTATACGAAATCATTGTATGGTTGTGAATGTAAGTAATTGTTTATATATTAAAATTAAAAGTCATGAACATCCTTACAGATTCTATAAGTTTCCTTGCAACAATTTCTTATTAGTTAAAAGGCTACATTACCTTTTAACAAGTTAATAAATAATAATGTGTAAAAGTTACCACATGAAGGTATTTTCAGGTGTTTTCTGTTAGAAATTGTGTAAATATGTCGCCGTCACTCATACTGACCAATTTGAAAGGAAAGGTCACAACAGCAGATTGAAACTAAGTCACAGTCTGATACAGTATAGAAGTATAAAGGAGAACAGTCTTCGTTGTTTATCAAAATTAATCGCACATACAAATCTCAGGCCACTCGTAAATTAAAACACCTCATCTTCTCTGTAACTGAAGATTACTGGGGATTAGTCATACCTTTGTAAGTAATACTGATAGGGCCGTTCCCCGTACTGTACTGAAATACAATTTCCAAACATACGTCAGGCGCGTTAAATCAAAAAATGCTCATAAACTGAGCACCTTTAGTCAGGCGTAAACAAGCATCAAGGTTGTCGTTCTTAAAAATCATTCTCGATTTTTTTTTTATTAAAGCGAGCGTTAGTGTTCCGCCGACGGCGATATTTTTGAAATACCTATTGCATTTATAAAGATCAAACGGTTCGAACAAACGGGCGTTCATGTAAACACATCATACTCGGCCGTGCGCGTGCGCAGTCATCGCGGCGTGTACGCATAGCGCGCCATTATCCTCACGTAAACTAAAATACATCACACCACGCTCTCTACTCAGTCAAGCTTTATATTTTTATGATGGTTTTGTATTCAAGTAAATCGTATATACGATCTAGTGTCTGGTCAAATTACGTATGTACTGATTACCACTTTTATTTTAAACTTTGAATTGTTACTTCTTAGAAAAAGAGGTTAAAATATAAAGTTCAAATCTCAAGAAAAATAATGAGTTGTTTTTAAATATAGGCTGTATACATGTTAGCAACTAGTTCTGCGAAAGGAATAAGTAGGTGTTGCATTGTAGAGCAGTTGCGGTGATGGTTGCAATAATTTTCAATGTAAACAAAAAATACATTTATTTGAGCTCCAGATTGCAGATCCGTATCAAGTAGACAGATACTATAAATAAAGGCAGTATGATCTCGGTACGATAAAGCCCTAAAACGGTGATAAACACCGTTAACTGTTAACTAATTGTTAAGTCGGCGAGCTTTGAAAATGAGTAACACCTTTACCAAGTACTCAGTGAAACTCAATGGAGTCGCGACTACCCTGCAGGTTTAGTGTTATCTCAAATTAAAATTAAGTACTAAAAGTAGCGTTTTACAGTGTTAAAAATGGTACAAGAGAAGTGACAAACACAGATTAACCCTAAATTCCTTGGGTACTAATTAGTATATAGTTTAGTATTTAAAATGTAGCTTATAAGCTTTGTAAAATCTACATTTATGTAATTGAATACAGGTATTAATATAAATATTTCCACGGCGGCAGCATGAATTTTTATAAAAAAATAGGGAGAATCCGTGTGCTTTACTTAAAAGAAAACTAAAAACAGAAAGTCATGAAAAATTTAAGGAAATGAGTAATGTTCAGTGTTTTTCTCTACTAGAGATAGAAACTTCACATAAGTAACATAATGAATGAAGAGCTTTTGAAAAAAAAATCTAGTTTGTAACCTTAAAAACCTTACAAAGGGTTTGGCTATTAACTCGCCCGTGAGTGAGCCTACAGAAAATAAGCTATCAACTTGTCAGCCAAGCGAAAAAGTATCTTTGAAAATTTTTCCACCAAAGCAAGATAGTTCATCAAAGAATCTTTGAATTCAAAACAGATACGGTAGCTCTCGTTAATAGCTTTCAAAGTGAAACAATTTACTATTCACGTCCAAAATTGGGCATTATTAATTTGATAAGTGATGTATTTGTGTAATACGAAATATTGATTTTGCACTTTTCCCAATTTATTTACAAACCCAGTGATAACTGAATGTTCATTAAATATTACCTACAAAATCAAACATTTCAGTATTGTCACCCAGAATTATTTAAAACTTTACATATTTTGTCACATGTCACAGCTAGTCTTGACATTACATGACTGACTTATTCCTAGACTAGGGTACCTACCGACTGAAGCCTAGACCCGTCTTTCTTTCCAAATACCATCTTAATGCAGTATGGCCGACAGCGTAGCATCAGTCGTGATGCAGACGTCGCCATTGCACATGTTACCACAGCTTTTACGACCGTCGTAAGGGAGTGTTGGAAGTTCTCAGAAACTCATGTGCACATGGAGGTAATAAATCCTCGATTATCCGGCCCTGCTCCGAACCGTATTTATTGGCCGTCTATGTACATTCGCCTTTATCTTTGCCTGTTATATTAGCTGTAAAGCGATGTTCAATAAGTTTTGTTAATAAGTATGCGCATTTTGTTCGTTTGCTGGTATGCTGAAGTAACAAAAGATTTTAGTTGGGTGATGTTTTTTTAAATACTATATTAATAACTGGAACTTACTGAAATGGTACTCAAATCACAAAGGAACAGAAATTTCAAAAGATGAATTATCTATAAAGTAATTTAGTTCATCGAATAGTCTACGCGACAAGATATTGAGTTAAAAATGTCAATGAATATTCTATGTTCTCTACTAGGTTAAATAGGTATAAACGGTACGGCCGGCAGTGTAAAACACGAAACCTTTATGGTAAATAGATTTTCGGTAAAAGCTCTTTTCGGGATAAAGTATAAAAGCGATTGACTGAAACTATATTTTTTTTGATGAATGAGATGAATTTACAATAATAATATGCAAATTGTTGCCTCCGAAATGCGACAAGCTTGAAAAATAAATATTTAAAGAAAAAATAATAAATAACATTGGGTATCATTTAAGCTATCACCAATTTAATTAGTTTTGTGTTTCTTAAATAATAGGGTTTGTCCTCAAAATAGTAGATCTGTCACCAAAATGTAGTCACCAAACAATGCAAAATCAGTTCCACAATAAATCACCTAAAATCCTGAGATATAAGGTCTAGTACCAAATAAATGTTTTTGTATGTATTATAATAGGTGTGTCCTAATAAGTATTTAAGCAAACTAATTTAAAGAGATCACCAATCAATCATATTGTTACTAGAAAATTGCATTAAGTTCAAATAAAAAATTAGGGTTGTCATCATCGTTTCAACCAAAAGATTCTGCTACTTAACTAGACTCCCAAGGTTCTAAATTTCCACTGGTAGTATAAATTATATTTAAATAAATTTTTTAGCAGAGAATAAATAAAACAATTAAAGTCAAAATAATCAATATTTATTGTTTAAAATAATTACCACTGAACAATCAGAGCTGGTTTAAAATAGCTGGCTTATGGCTAGCAGAATAGTAGTTAAAACCCTTAATTAAAGTTAAAATAATCAATATTTATTCTTAAAAAACAATAATCACTGAATAATCAGCGCTGGTTTGGATTTCGAAGGGCGCCCCCTTTTTCTTTTCTGGCCGATAAGCACATTTTTTGCTTCTGGTGGGGGGTTGGCCAGCTTTAAGCGTATGGCTAATCCGATAATATGTTTGCACATATATTTCTTGTAAAACGCAGGGCAGTTGCATTTCCCATGCATCCAATCAATATTGTGCGGTAGATCCACTCTCCATTTGCTGAACCATTGGACTTTGTATTCATCAAAATCAGTCAATCATCAAAATGAGGCCGGATTGGTCAATTTTTAAAGCGCGCCAATTTGTCTCCGCCCCTTTGATCATTTTTTCATTAAAATTATAAATTGATGTATTAAATTGGTAACGAATACTATTAATTTAATATCTGAACGAAATAAAATGTTACTACTGTATTGGTGACAAAATATCAAATAAAAAGGAGTCGCAGTCAGGGATCGATAATCGATTTATTTGGTGACAGATCTACCATTCTGAGCACATAGCTATTATTTAAGTAACAAAACTGTTATTATAAGAACGAAGTTTATATTCATGTAATGCAATATAATTTTATTGGTTATCGATCTCTTATTTTACACATATATTAACATTAATTTGATAATTCATACCTGGGAACAATTTTTGTTTATCTGAGAACGAAAATATTTCGTGGCGATAGATCTATTTATTAGGTGATACAACTTGATGACAAATATAAATTTTGGTGATAGAAAATATAGTTCCCAATAACATTTAAATTATGGAAATGATAAAAATAGTATTGAAAATAATACATTACATTTTCAAGAAAACATTCCTTCACTCCAAACGCTTGATTCCAGAAAATTCAGTTATTTTCCATTGCCTGTGACGTTCTCGACGCCCTGTTAGGTATTCACCGGCGTTGGATGGTCTGCCGAGACCATCGGGTACCAGGAACGCATAATCAAGTAGGAGGTTCGACGGACAAAGCTTGCACTTGCACTATTTATTGCAGGTTATCTAGGTGCGTTTTAAAGATTTTCCTTAAAAACTTACTTAAAATGTAACTAACCAACTAAGAAAAAACTAAATTAATTAATTTTATTCATATCATGGAAAATTCTAGAAATTCAAACATAATTTTCAGTCAAAAATCTTAAATTTTCAGTTTGTCATGTCAGGGGTTGCACTACGCAGGCGTCGGCACTAAAATTGTACTAGGGAAACAGGACTAGACTGGAGATAGCTCGCTGAAACAGATCAATACTGCAACCTCACATTGAAAGTGAAAGTGATATGACGTCACGGAGTAATTCAGCTTCCGTTGTTTAATCCGTCACGAGGTCCGTCTGAACGCAATTGTTTTGACCCCCGAAGATCCGTTTCTTCTTGTTTTTATGCTAAAATGATCCAGATGGTTCTTAAGTATAATTTATTTATATTCAGCATTTTGAAAGTTATAAGCTAATGATCACAGGTAAGTTAGGTAATTAAATGCTTTTTATGTCATCTTGTTTTTCCATGATTCTTATAAAGCCGGCACGGACTTTTTGAAGCATTTGAACATCATTTGTATGGAATGTTTACAAAAAAAAATTCAAGCCATATAAATTTAACGGAGAAAGGGAACTGTTTTAAGTACATTGACGATTATTTTACGCAATGGTAAAGTTCAATATTTTTACCTTAACTAACGGCAGGTACGAATTATTGTTTCATTCAAAATAATTATGTTTTTCGTAACTGCCAGTACGAATAAGGTTCAATAGCGAAAAGCGAAAACTTATAAGCCACTTGACTTTAAAGACTTGAGAAGATTGCCACAAAACAGTATTTTATTGCGAGAAAGAAACCTTACAAATAAATATTACGTGTCGGAAAAGTTGCCGATTTATTAAGCTATGTTTTTTTATAAATAAGGCAATTAGATGAGATTACCTATTAATAATAATAAACCGCACTGGCCATTACATTATAATTGACGGACGACAAGGGTATTATTTAGCCCATTATAAATAAACGAGTTTTTATTTTGAATATGTGATTTATATCTACTAGTAGTTGCCCGTGGTTCCGTCTGAGTCTGCTCTTTCTTCTTGGGATCCAAGCTTTTTCAGCCAGTTTTTATGAAAATCGGCTTTACGGTTTAGTTGTGAAAACGTTACATACAGACATGTCGCACACGGAGCGCGGTTTCACTCGTTTTGATTTTCTTCCAATAAAAGTGGCGGGATGTATACATACAGTCTATAGTCTATACAATACTATACATATAACTTTAAGTAAAAAATATTAATAAAACGATTGCACTAATCTCTGAAACTACCAACTAGGAGAGATTAGCGCTTCCAAACATAAAATATCTTTAGTATACAAGCATTATTTGATTTTCGTCTGTCTTTTGTTTAAAATCGAATTGAAACTATTTACAAAAAAAATATCAACGCGCATGTGGCTCGTACACAGCTCGAAAAGAATAAATTGGTCATAACAAAATGCAAATAATTTATGAATGTCTGATGTGGGAGGATAATGGAAACATGCATCGGATGCAAACGACCTCTTGTAGGTCATGCGGTCCTAGTAAAACAATCTGTCTGGCAGACATTTAATCAATAACTTGCATTGCGTTTAGCAGCGCCATCCTTTAGTTTGCAAAGTTATTGATCCGAATTGCCGGTAGAGAGATGACTAACTAGGGGACCAGTAAGCAAAAGAGGTTAGCCGTTGGAATAAATCATACATACATATCTATTATTCAATGCGAATGAATGTCTGATGTGTGAGGATAATGGAAACATGCATCGGATGCAAACGACCTCTTGTAGGTCATGCGGTCCTAGTAAAACAATCTGTCTGGCAGACATTTAATCAATAACTTGCATTGCGTTTAGCAGCGCCATCCTTTAGTTTGCAAAGTTATTGATCCGAATTGCCGGTAGAGAGATGACTAACTAGGGGACCAGTAAGCAAAAGAGGTTAGCCGTTGGAATAAATCATACATACATATCTATTATTCAATGCGAATTCATTCATGTATAGTTTGTGGCGGGATTTTGAAATTTAAAACTAAAACGCCGGCTGTGTAATATTCGTCTGAGAAATAGTAATACAATTCTTGGGTTAACTAAGTATTGTAACAATTAAAAACTAGTCAGAGAAAATGAATCTTTTAAAAATGATATCTTTGTATACTACAAATTAATTAATGAAAGTGCCAACCCGCAATGAGTAACGCTGTGAGCAATGCTCATTCTTTCTCTACATATGAAGAGGCCTGTCAGTGTTCTGCGGTAGGCCATTAAATGCCGATAATATTAGTAATTTATTGTATATCTTTGTCTAAAGATATTAATAATATAACTTAAACTTTAAATCCTGTAGACTTATTTTCTAATAAGCCCACAGGATTTAAGAAAAGTGGAATAGATTAGTTCAGGTTAATTGCAAGGGTTAAAAGTCATTGCTCAAATGAATAATTACTATAATTATTTCAGTAAACACTTGAAGAGTGCTTGAGATGACGACCGCGACGTGTCGTAATCTTGCGGATGTATGAGCGATACCGGTACCTCAAGTGGGTTCGCTTTGAGAGAAATGAGGCTGATTTACTGCGTGATAAGTACATACCTACGCGTGTGGGACCTTTTCAAAACAATGTGTTGTGTGTTTAACCTCCTTTTTCAACTAATAATAGGTGGTGTAATTAGGTATGTGATGGCTGAATAATGAAACGTTGAAAGAAATCGCAGTTTATCTCATGCTGTCTCTCTCAGTTAAAGGTGTATAGTAGCGACAGACATTTAAGAACGGGTTAAAGGTAAATGATGTATCTGTATTCGGGGTTTAAAGGCGTAAATTTATTATGACCTATCTAAAATATGTTCATGCAAGACATTCCTAAGGAAGAAACGCAATAGTCCGTGCAATGGACTGATAACAGAACACACGTTGCGTTTTTTAACTGATTGCGCAACGCGAGTACTTATAAAAAATACAAGAGGTTATTTTTTTCATAAGCCAATGTTTTGTAGATTGGTTTTGTTTCTTTATCATGTAGTTCAACAATAATTTGTTATGTTTCTGTTAAGTTACGAAACCTTTTGTGGTAAATGGAAAGTTACAGAAAAACTTCGTGCTACAAAATAAATAAACAGTAAACCGAATTATAAATCAACCTGTTAGAGCTTCTGCACTTTTGTGCAAATATAACAAACGGTTTCCTTTCAGAACATGACTGAATTAAAATTTTAATCTATGTTTTTTATAAAGCTAATTAATATTTCTTTATATTTATTTTTTCTTTAGAATTAATGGCTCTTATCTGGTTTACATCTAAAGCTGCATGTTTTTATAACTAAAGTGTAATAAAACCTTAACGGTTAAATAAAGGCAACTAGCTATTTACGATGAAAACAATTAATTTATTCTGTATTTTGCTAATCGTAAAAGTATTTAGTAACTTCACGAATGTACGAGGAAAGCTTCGGTACGAGAGGAATGGCGACGAATGGTTAAGCTTGCCACCACCTCTGCTATGACGACCACGACCACTCTGCCAAGAGTGTAACTACAAAGAAGATGAAAAGTATTTAAGTGCAAAAATGTACCTACCATCAATATATTAATTATATCATACAAATATCGTAATGCAAAATTAACTATCTGTTTGTTGCTTTTATGAGGAAAAAGCTTGAATCTCAAGTTCAGACAAAGCCTAGTTTTTGCTATGATAACCGAAAACCACAGGGCGGAGCCGCGGGCAAAAGCTAGTTAGTACCTACGTTTATTGTACGATGATACAAACATACCGAATTTTCATTTCAGATTGTCTCGGATCATTATCAGAAAACTACCTTGTTTAGGTATAAGTTCTTTTTCTCTGTTTTTCGTTTTGTACTAAAGGTGCATTTGTGGCGTGTGCCAAAAAAAGTGTTTTCTTTCTTTCTTACCTAATTTTGTAGTATAATGCTATATAGATAAATAAAAAGCGACTAAAATAAATATTTGACCAACTTATAGGGCTAGAGCCTTATAAGATGGGTATATTTTTATTTTTTCATTAGTTACCATATTATTATCTATACTTATAATAAATCTGTAGAAAGGAAAATTCTGAACATTAAATATATTTTCAAAATAACTATCAGGGGGTGATTAGTGATCGATACTGATGCCAAAAATGCAATCAGTAAAATTTTTGTCTGTCTGTCTGTCTGTCTGTATGTTCCTTATAGAAATAAAAACTACTTGACGGATTTTAAAGAAACTTGGTACAATTATTTTTCATACTCCTGGGCAGGTTATAGTATACTTTTCATCACGCTACAATCAATAGGAGCAGAGCAGTGAAGGGAAATGTTATGAAAACGGAAGAAGTTACTCAATTTTTTAAGCTTCCGTCGCGTGTGCAGCCTTAATGGTTAAAGACTCATTGATAAGCTTCGTCATCCACGCGAACGAAGTTGCAGGCATAGCTAGTAATGAAAATAAAAAATATTTACCTATGATAATATAATCAAATTTTCTAGTCTTTTATTAGGTTTTTGGTGTTATTAAAAGTTATAATATAGTATCTTGACACAAAATCAAGCATTTAATTTCGTTTGCATTTATCTGTTTCTACAAATCATCAATCGAGTCTGTTTACAAGCACTGGTTAGAGTTACTAAGTCTTAACATTCTTCATGATAAACAAAAACAATTATTTCTTGCGTACTTTAGGTAATTTATGAGTGCTACGCGGAAAGCTACGAAGTCTACGAAACAATATCACCTACAATTATAAAGGTTCTCTATATGAGGGAAACAGAAGACTCTTGTTAGAATAAAGTGTACAAGACAAAGGCATTCTAACTAGATAGTATTATTAGATATCTACTCTCATTTACTAATAAGTATTTACAATAGACAAAACTATATTTTGTGATTTTTTCATCTTTTGTTTTCAGGGGCCCGATGCCGCTATTTTAAGTCAGTGAGTGGCGGGTTAGTAAAAGTTCCAGTGTACTTACTTACTTGTTATTGTGCCTAATTTTCGTATTCAGATAAGAACAGTCACCTGCAATCCTACCATGACAACAGTGGCAAGTAGGTATACATTTGTCATTACACTAAAATTATCTGAATACGAAAATTGGGCACAATAACAAGTACACTGGAACGTTTATTAACCCGCTACGCTATTTACTGACTTAAAATAGCGGCATCGGGCCCCTGATAATATTAAGCCACGGATATCCATGACTGAATGTCATAATTCACAGTGTGAATTTAAGTACGATCTCAGAAACGTGAGTTTAAACTGTTTATTTAATATTCTTATGTAGGTTTGATAGAGTGCTATGGTAAAGTGGCGATAGGATTAATCTTGTAACCTGGGGAATACGAAAATTAGGCACAATAACAAGTATACTGGAACGCTTATTAACCAGCCACTCACTGACTTAAAATAGCGGCATCGGGCCCCTGTATGTATAAAAATTGAGAATGTAGCGTAATGTCCCTGATGGTTTTAAGTTCCTATAAATCTTGGGTTTCTTAAAAAGGTATTTCACACTAATTATATCACACAAATAATTATACAAGAAAATCTTAACTGTGGTTGTAAGATCTAAATATGCTAAGTTAATTGTTCGAACAGGTAGTTTAGATATAATCAATGATATTAATTATTTTTCTGGGATTCGAACGCCAGTTTTAACTTTGCTACTTTTGGAGCTTAACAATGGTTGGACAGTAGAAATATAGACTTACCATGGTCGTTGGCAACGGCGTATTGGTAGTTAGGTATGAGGTCCGGCAGCTCGTGGTGCGGCGGCGGCGAGGCGGGCGGCGGCCGGTAGCCGGGCTCCACGCTGCCGTACGCCAGCGGCCACTCGCGCTCGTTGATGGCCCCGTACGCGCAGTACTCGCCGCCGTACGCCAGCTGCTGGCCCGAGCTGGCGTGCGAGTAGGCGCACGCCCCGTAGTCGATGGAGCCGCTGCCGCTCGTGCCGGCGCCGCTCGACCCCGCCAGCTCGTACCCCGTCGGCTGCGACGGCGGCAGCGCCGGCACGCCTCCCCCGCAGAGGTAACTCCCGCTCCCGAACTGAGGCTTCAAAGCCTGACACTTGCGCCGAAAGCCACGCGGCCTTCTTCTGAACGAACCCTCTTCAAACATGAACTCTGAAGACGGATCGATTGTCCAATAGTGACCCTTCCCCGGCCTGCCCAGCCCCTTGGGCAACTTCACGAAACATTCGTTTAAACTTAAATTATGTCGAACAGAATTCTTCCAGCCTTGATAGGAACTGCGGAAAAACGGGAACTGTTGTTGTAGAAACGCATATATTTCGCTAAGTGTTAGCCTTTTGTTGGGCGAGTGGCGGATTGCCATGACAATGAGAGCGATGTAGGAGAAGGGTGGCTTCTCCTGTCGCCTGGTGGCAGGCGGGCGGCGCGCCGCCTCCTCGGTGGTCTGGTCCTCGGTCTTCATGCGTGCACGTGCGTGTGCGTCGGGGCGCGTGCGAGCTCACAGTGCGCGCGCGCCTCACCTCCGCAGCGCGCCGCCCAGTGCCGCCCGCTGCCGCCCCACCGCGCTGCTCCACCACTCCCACGTCCGCCTCTACACACTAGCTTATTGGCAAACCTACACTCGCTAACGCGCTCACTGCCGCGCACCAAAAGAAAAGACCTGCCAGTACACCGGTGTGCGTTAAACTGTCAAAATTGCAAAACTGAAATATGTTTTAAAAGGTAAAAAGACAAAGTAAGAGAAGCCTATCAAGGTTTCATTTCCACGAAGTTACGTACACGGCAACTCTTTGTTCTAAGTATAAGCGTTCAAAAAGTAATAAGAATAACGAAGTAGGTAGGTGTGCAGTGGTTTGAAGGGTTGGTTGTCAGGTTTGGTGGCATATAGTGTGAGAGCGGTCATTGCTCTGGTGGATCCCCCGTCTGTTCCATCCACAAACTCATACAAACACCCAAACAGCGGAAAACCCGCTTAGACAATAATATTTACCCGTCGCAAGGACGCCTGTCGAACGCCCGCTCTTGACCTAGCACAATTAAACCAAACATTTTACTAGAACTATAAAACAGTTATACGACGTACACCAAATATTTACCATAAAGCGTAAACCAAAAGTTTTGCATTAAACTTGCCGGATTTATTTACTCGCGCACGTGTAAACTAAACAGCTCAATTGAAAATAAGCTTTATTAGATTGCCTTACGACTTACTATAGTGGATGTAAGATAAAGAATCAGTAGCGTTTGGCAGTTCTTAACACTTTTGAAACGAATGCTGAGGAAGACAAGCAAGCATAATTATGAAACCATATATATACGACTTTATCGCTGTATTGGTCACACTTACTTGTGACTTGTTTATGCTTTAGTAATACCTAAGTAAATAAATAAAATAAACCTCTGACTAATGTTGTGACATAAACATAGCAATCTATATTAATTGTAGGATATGATACAAAAGCAAATATGAATAAGGTACTTAGAATATCTAATTACCCGTTAGTTACTATATACCTACTTACCCCCTATCATCTAGTTCAGTAACTGAACACACATTAGATGACCTACGTCAGCCGTTATGTTACATTTTTGATGTTACATCATAGTATGCGTACTAAAGTGACGTAATATTAATGTCGTTATAAATAAATAAATCATTATTATCGAATGATGCTATAAATACGGGTCGGCCACCGTCACGGGTGCGCCCGCGCGGGTTGCTGATCTCTCCTATAAACAATCACTGCCACTGTAGTAAACATTAATACTACCTCTGAGTATTGCAATTATATCCAATTTTTTGTGTGTTACAAAGTTGAATCAGGAAACATGCCTATTGGTAGGGTACAATCTGTTTAATTGTCCTTATTACTTACTTACTTACTTAAGTAAAACTATTATTAGGTTTGTAAAGCGAAGTCATATAAAAAGGTCTACTTGAGCGTTGTAAATACATAAAAAAAACCATAAAATTAAGTTAAGTATGTTCTAAATAGGTATCAACAATCAATTTAAAAATATTTCAGCAGGTACGGACGGGGCGACAAACGAGTATGATAGGTGTCAGAATTTCAAAGCTACTTTTCTCTTTCCCACGCAGTGTTTCCAGGGAATACTGAGTTAAAAGGAAGATGCGCTCGGTCCCGAACGGCTTCGTAAGCTCCGCCCACAACATGGCCGGGCTCTCGGGCGGCGCGCGCGCAGGCGGCGGAGCATTGCCTGATCTTGAACCCTCCATTCATCACCTTTTACGATCTAGTGATGTTTGCTTTGAGGTTTTTATGGATTCGCCTTAATTTTTGGTGTGCAATTAGACATTTTATTACTGAAGTTTAATTGATTTTCCAACCATTATTACAAACCGAAAATTCGTGAAATTGCGCGTACGCGACATGTAACGATTTATTAGACGTGTTACACATGTCGGTGTAGTAAACGTCAGCGTTTATAAGATTACCATGTAACTTAAGTCGGGCGATAGCGCATACTATTGAGATAAGCAAATTAACAGCGCACTTATTGCGACTGTGCGTTCGACCGTGTCCTCTGAACAAGAACATACCTACCTACTTAGATAGGTACCTTCCTTCCTGACTTGTTTTTGTTTCTGCGGCATTGTTGTGTCTAAAGGAAATACTTAGAATAAGATCAAACTTAGGTAATAACATAATTAGTAAGCTGTTCGCATTTGGTACTTAAAAAAGTAGGATTTTCTAGGTAGCGCTATGTTTGATATTGTGTAGGAAGATCGGTGACTTATTACAGCACGTAGCTTTACCAATAAAATTTCATAAATGTAATACCTATAAAGAATCGTAAATCGTATAATTAAAAAAATTAAAAAACACGCCTGCCATGTCAAAAAAAATTAAAAACAAGTCAAATATTTGCAGTCGGGGTCGGTTATTTGGAACAATTCATTACAGGTCCCCCCGACTGCAAATATTTGACTTGTTTTTAATTTTTTTTGACATGGCAGGCGTGTTTTTTAATTTTTTTTATTATATTTTTTTTATTTAATACCTTTTTGTGAACAACAAAAAAAAAACATGACACAACACAAAAAAAATATCGTACGGAACCTTTTGCAGGCGATTTCGACTCACACTTGACCATTTTTTAATGTCCACATAGCCTATGTCACTCGGGATAACTCAAAGCTTCTAATGATACCACAAACATTGAAATCGGTCAAGCCTTTTAGAAGTTATGGTGGAATAAAGAAACTCACAAACATACATACATACATACATACATGAACCCTGAAAACATAACACTCCTTTTTGGGCAGTCGTGTAAAAATACTTAATTTTGCTAACTGAAATGTATGTAGGTATGAAATATGTATTTTTAGTTAGTTTGGTTTAAAGCCAAACTACTGAACCGATTTTAATTAAATATTTTTTTCCACCCTAAGGCATACCTAACCCATCTATGAACCATTTAAAACAAAAGTCACTTCGTAATAGCCAGAGATATCGCATAGCAAACAAACAGTCAAATTAAGAAACTTCCTCTTCCTTCTGAAATCAGTTATAACTTTAAAACCAGTCCACACAATAATGACCTCTATACCTATCATTCCCAAGTCATAGGTAGGTAGTTGTAGTCTCACGAAACCATCAGCTGACTACAGAATATATTAACGGCCGGATAATAAACTTTGTAGCGATGACAGCTGACACATCACACCGCAGCGGCTTTGTTTGATACGTGAGCGGCCGATAGCTGAATGCCTGCGAGCGGAGAGCCACAATAACAAGATGGTAGTTGTGAACTTAGTTGTTACTTATAGCCGAAAACAAGTGAATTTTTAAACAACATGTTTTAACCTTTTTTCATATCATGTAAGTAGTATAAAAATGCTACAAATTTTTGTTTACTTAGTACTTTTGCCCGTAAGCAATTGAATCATTGAACACGTTTTAAACTTTTTTATATACCTACTTTCATTAATTTTAAAAAAGAATGCCACATATTTTTAGGTCTCTTTATATCGCCTAGTTGAAAAAGTTCTTCTGCTCGTCTGGTTAGGTCTAAAGAAACGGTATAAATTCCATTGAAAACCACTTACCAATCATTTGTACATTTAAAAAATAACAAACATAAAAAAAAGAAAAATACTGCCGAGATGAGAACCTCCTCCTTTTTTTGAAGTCAGTTAAAAAAGCAGTGTTCCAGAAGCAGTAGTTCTCCTAAGTCTTCGTTTTTTAATGGGAAACTAGGAACACTACAGTATGTAGCTCGAAACGCACTTTTCGGGGTTTTCTTATTATCCCGTCAATCCTAGGTAGCCCTAAGGTTGTCTGGAAGATAAGATTTTTTTTACCGACAGGACCGCTATTTTTCAGTTTCACTATTCGTAAAGTGTTGTGCATTCGTACAATGAACGAAATTCTTAACGTTGTTGAGCATATGGTGAACAATAAAGAATATTTCAATTAAATCAACATAAATAGTAAGTCAACTACTTATACTTAGTAAAATATATAATTTAAAAGCATTAGTTTATTGTAGTTAGTAACATGCATATATTATTATGTAAACTTAAAAATGTGAAATTAGTCTATGGCTTGAAATCACAGTCATCTAATATTAATGCATTTTTAATTAAAACTTAACTTGACAGGTCTCATTTACCATCCTTTTCTAATTATGTAAGTACATGCGAAAAAGAGAACATGACAGAAATTTGTTTAGTTTGTCAACGGTTACTATTACTAAAAATGCAATTAACTGCAGTTTGTTGTATGTTTGTTTACCCCCCCCCCCTTTAATTTAATAAAAATAACAAAACTAGTACAAAGTGATTGTACCATAAAAATAATTGTGCTGAGACACTAGTTTTATCGCAAGTTAGTTAAAATACTATTTCATCTTCAGGCTAGATGAAAGAGCTAAACTATCTTTTTGGCTAAGCACTAGGATAGCATTTAGAGCAGGAGGTTTTAAGGGATGAAATAGTAATATTTCACTCCTAGCGGTACTTTAGTCCTAGTACGTTACTCTGAAATCGCGCGCTCTTAGTAAATCAGATGACGAGCGGCGTGCTTGCCAAGCTAAATAGAGCCTTATTGACAAATAGTACTAAACTAAACCAGACTATGAACTTACTAAACATTTAGTGAGTGACCTAATATTATATTGAGTCTCGTAGTGCGGTGACACGTTTGTTATTATGTCTAGTAGCGAATTATTAATGCGAAAAATTGGATATAAATGATTAAAGTAAGTAACTCATTAACCATTTTGAGCTAAAATTTTGTAAACTGACTCTGTACCAGATGTATTCTTCACCCCCGTTGCTTCCTAATCAATTTAGTTAACATCGTACAAGATTAGATGAGATGAGATGAGACAGAAGACAACTAGTACTTTGTAAATTGATTTGGTTTCAATAAAATAAATAATTTATTAAAAATTTATTAAATAATAATAATTTATGTATTAGCTAAGTAAACCTCAAAAATTATACCCGTTTAAAATAATTAATAAATTAATAACGCATCTTAAATGAAATAAAAGACAAAGAAAATAGTATTTATTTATTGTGTAACGGTATAAAGTGGCCTATCTGTTAGACTATCGAATAGGGCGGAAAGTGACTATCGAACTTCGATAGGCCTGAAAGTATTCACGTTACTAGGAGCTCATAAGTTGAGCAGAGGTCTGTTCGAGAAATCGATTCGTTACCGCTTCAATTGAAATTGGACTCTAAAGTCACTGGTATAAAGCCTGAAATACAAGCGTCGCGATTGATTAGTGCAGGAGCCTGCAGTGTCGATGGCAAAGTTATTGCTGTAAAAGGCCAATTGAAGAAAAGTCTGGGTATGCCAATTATTTCAAAAATTTCATTTTTGTTAATATTTTTTTTTTAGTATTTCTGTATTCAAATTACTTTAAGAAATATGCGCGAAAAATATAACCCTTCCTTGCCATTTAGAAACAGATGCGAGTACGCTACCATAAAATAGAGATAGTTCATAATCACAACAATATTTTTTTGTATAGACGTACCGTGAAATGCACTTAAGGAAGCCCGATAACTAGTAACACATAAGCGCCGAGAAGTTCTTTCGAAGTTAACCTAAGTAACAAACTTGGACCATTATATTAAATAAAAAATATGGAAATAATGTCTACTTTTTTTTTAAATCATGTAAGATAGCTTTTAAACAAGTTCTAAGATCAAAAAACGTTGTTTTAGCATCTTGGTACACAGTTCCTATGGCCACCTTCAGAAGCTGTAGCTCAAACAAGGCCTACGGGCTACGACTCGTGCTACGAACACTGGCTCTTTCATCAGACCATCTCAAAAGTTACGTAGAGTTCTGCAAAGATTCCAATAAGCTGAATTTATAATAAAAAAAGAAATGGTAACTATTTAATAGCCTTTTTTTAAAAAAAGAGAACCGCCTTCAAAAATCCAATTCACTGAAAAGCATAAAATAATTTTAAATGTAGGTACTGCTTATTAAATAACCAAAATATTAGGATAATAAGTATAATTATACTTCAAGCACAATTATTGTTATTTTTGGAGCCTGTCACTCTAAAATTAGACTAATCAAGAAGGTCAAGAGGAAAGACGGACATTCCAATAGAATAAACTGTCACAGGATTGTCTTCAAAGTCCATGCAGTACTAGGAACACAGACACGTAGAGGAGGTGGTCTCTATTAGATAAGTACCCATAGGACACAGTGCGTTTTCACGGCTATATTCTGAATAAAACTGTATTGAGTATTGCATCGACCGAACGGACTGCACTGAGTGATCCACACCCGTGTATGAAGAAAAGTTTTATGTTTAAAGGTACAAAATTACGTAGGTACTTAGTACGTTTTTGTACAGGTAAATTAAATGTTTTGATTCTATTAAGTATAAATAGGTTTTTTATTTACAATTCAATACTTAAATATAATACAAGAACAAACAAATACTAAAATTAAATCTTATACAAATAAATAAAACTAACACGCGTCAAAAAACTCATCGTCATCCTTGTCAATGGCGGGAAACGTGCCCAGAAGGCTGGCAGCATTGCCACGTTGAATGGCTATGCCGATTCTATGTGCAAGGAACAAAACAGCTCTCTGATCACGAGTAGAGTCTACCAAAAGTTTTGACAGTTCTTTCAGCCATTAATGTCGCAACTTACTGGGCCAACATACTCTAATTTCAATTTACCATCGACACGAAAAGAAGAAGAAGAAGGGTCTCCGCAGCTCCAGCAGCAGCGCCAGGAGAGGCCGCCGAACTTAGAACGTGGGATGGCGCAAGGGTGTCGACGCACGTTGCGTCCCACACCAAAGGCCGACCCAATTTCCAAGGCAACAATGACATACCGTCAGGTCTCTTACCATCGCTGCGCACCAAACCATTGGGTTCCAAAATAGCTGGTACACCGGCAGTGACAAGAGCACGATGAATAATGTCATTAATGCGTGACGGGATATACGCCCTGCGCTCCTGCTGCAGGACAGGCCATGGTGACCGAGGCAATCGACTGTTTCACCGCATTGACAACGATGACATGCGACACAAGGTATACCTAAACGTAAACTGATGGCGAGCCGGAAAGTATTGTCATCCAAAATCGTACCAAGAGTGGTTGACGGAAGTGCCTGTAACCAGAGGCCCGATTCCCATTCTCCCACAGCCAGGAACGCGCTCTGCAGTGTTGATTGACGTATTAATAAATTCTTTCCGTATCAAACTACAAAGCGGCTCGTCCCACTGCCTCTGAGAAGAACGTTGCTCGGGTAGATCTGTGCCCGGGCAGGACAATTCCCAACTATTTACTGCCTCAGTCATACACAGAATCTGAAAATCAACCAGAGAAGACTCTAAGATTTGCCTGGTTATCTTTTCAGTGCTGTGGACCGAAGACAAAAATGCTGGTAAGCCTAAACTAGAAACTTTACGTACACCAAGCCCACCACATCGGATCGGCAGCGTGGCTTGGGTCCAAGCTCGGTGCATCCAACTTTACGTTAAAAATGGATGTTAACGTGGACCGATTAATTTTATCGACTTTTTCCAAAAGCGGCAAATGTTTCCATAATCGTGAAGAACGAAGAAAATATGTAAATTTTGGACCAAAACAACAAAAACGAATTAAAGTAATAGCAGAATGTAAAGAGATTTTGAAAAGTCTATTCGAAATTGATTGAAAATTTTCAATTTTATCATCTATAAAATTTTCATATGATTCTTCTAAAATTGGGGACCCTAGAAGGCGAAGAGAGGAGTTGACTATATTAATTTCAGGGGCTATTGTTTGGATTTTTTGTAAAGCTAATTTTTTATCTAACTGTGTGTTGACATCGCCTCCTAGAGTTCCGTCATCCAGATACCAAATGTTAAATTTTGATTTCAATTCCTTAATAATGGGATGTATGGCTAAACTGAATATGACCGGCCCGAGAGGATCTCCTTTTTGGCAACCTACAGCCGAATTCAAAACATTGTCTTTAAATAGACTAATTTTGAAGGGTTTCGGTAGCATTGCCAAAGGAAACTATAAATTTTGGGGGTTTCACTTTTGACTTCTGCCAACAATGTTTTGATAGGCTTAGCTAGCCTACTTCAGCACTTATTTACCAAAAAGAAGAAGTAGCAATGTTACATATAGCGGAAAATAAGGGTACCTCTTTTATGGAAATCGGTAGAGTAACTTACCGAACTTGAATTCAGTCTTATTTATTTATGATTACTTACGACATAATACATCTTATAAACTTTATTTATTTATACTAGGGTTCATAACGGTAAAGGAAATCATCGTGAGGAAATTAAGATCTGAAATCGCCAAGCCGCAAGCGTGGTGATGCTCGTATCTTCTATATATGGGAAAAGGCCTGTGCCCAGCAGTGGGACGTTTATTATTTATAGGCTGGCATTATTATTTTTTACTTATTATAGGGTTCCAAAAAACTGCATTAAACAGTTTGTCTGTGGAGACATACGTTGTAGAGCTGCAGTTCGATCGTTGTTATTTTTCAGAATAGGCGCCGGGCATGTTGCCTACGGACTGAAAATGTGGCTAGGGACGCAGAAAAGGGAGGAGATATCGACAAAAATCAATACTGCATTTACTGCGCATATTGAAATCGAAAGTCCTGTGACGTCACCCTGCGCATCACTTGTCGCATCCGTCACGAGATGAATACAATAAAATAGACTTACGTGATATCTGAAGTAAATATGTTCCGTCAAGTGATGTTATCGGTTGTAATACTCAAATATTACCTATAATTAATAGTATTTTTTTTAGTCCAGCGTAGAGATCTTGTTGTATGTTTTATTTATCACACCACAAACATAATATTCATCTTGTTACGTTTACTTTAAATTAAGTCTTTAACCTATTATTCCAAAGTTTGAATAGTTTTGTCAAAACAACATTTAAACTAATTTTTAACTAGTATAAATTGTGTTTTTTCTTTCAATTTCAACATTTAACAATAGTTTTAGTTTACGGGATCTGTCTAAATGATCAGATCTAAAATTACCCAATACGCTGCGAAAGTAAAATACAAGCAAAGTAGGAATAAATATAACCAAATTTCCTCAATTGCTTAAAAATTAATTACTCTATACGATATGTGAAAGACAGTGGAAACGCGTTCATTTAGGGTACAACTTTCGTGGCACTATGAAGCCCTAGTACTAATACGCGAGTGCGCGTGCTCGGACTTCATTACGACATATAATATTTATAGAGCCGCCGACTACGTCAGAATTTCAAAAACGCATGTCGTAGTACTTGTTAAGAACAAGCTGCGCGGTTTCACCCGCATGAATACCTAAGTTCCGTTCCCGAGGTCTTTATAGTTTTATTCTGTTATTCAGGCTGGACACGAAGGCAATTTTTTTAATATTTCTCTCCGTAGGAACCATCCTCGTACTTCAAGGAGTATTATAAAAAAAAATAGCGATATCGGTTCAGCTGCTCTCGAGATTTGCGCTTAGCAACACATTCAGCTATTAATTTTTATATTATAGAAGATAATTATAATAATATAGAGGTTTGGAAACTACTATTATTTGAAAATTAGTTTCTTATCAAGGCATTTTTATATTTTGTTATGAAGATATCCAAAAAAAAGTTAAATCGCTGTTTTTGTTTAAACAATAACGGGGTTTATGTTTCCAAATAGTTGTTAGGTACTTTAATGGTTTTCCTTTAAGTTAATAGTTTTTCCAAATTTACTATAGATAGATATACAATATTTTGATATACCGACCGCATTAAACATTGTGGTAGTCGCGTCTATAAAGAAAATGTAGATTTCTCATACCGATGGGCATCCGAGAAACCCCCAAGTATTTTCCGCGATATTTTATAGTTTAGGAGATAATATGAATCTTTAATTAACTTCTAGGGAAATTCTTCGGGGACATCTTTACACCAGATAACTATTGTTTTAAGAGCCCTTTATACAATTTGTTTATTGCAACAGGACTATCATGATCTGCCCTTTTATACCTACATAAAATAATTAATTTCCTATAAGTATTAATGTACAAAGAATACTCTTAATCAAAATCGAGAAAACTAGGAATAAAACTAGATTTTGAACTAGAAAATTATCGCTTTGGGTTAAGAATATTATCATCAACATCTGCCTAGCCTCTTTCCCAACTATGTTGGGGTGGGCTACCAGTCTTACCAGTCCTGTATTAAGAATATATTGTATCTTACATTAATATAAGAAACATAATAAATACAAAACCCTTCTCCTTGATCTAACAAACTATGCTCTGAGAACCGCATCAAAATCGGTTCAGCCAAACGCGGGATAATTGCGGACAAACATAAATACAGGTCAAACTGAGAACCTCCTTTTTTTTGAAGTCGGTTAAAACTAATATAGACAAACGTAAAAAGTTAAATAAAAACTTGCACTAACAGAAATATTATTGGATATTCTTATTGGTCTTAAATAATGACTCAGCTTTTTTCTTTTGAAACGTCATTTATTTTCGTTGCTTTAGCTACTAATTGTAAAGTGAAAGTTTTAATAATAAGATGTTTGTTAAAGATCAGTAGCGATTAAGATAAATACGGCATTGTTTTTATGTAATATTTCACTATTTTTTTTTTCGCACCTGTCATACTTGAAAGTGGTTTTTGCTTAAAGTAAAGTAAAGAAATAATAGAAATGGAAAACTTATATTGACTGCTGCACTATTAGTCCATTCACTAGACGTGGCGTGAGGGGTGTGAGTGACAATCCCTCCCTAAGGGGGCAATTAAGGGGTGGCTAAAGTAGGAAGCTACATTTATATGTCCATTCTATCGCACAACAGACACGTCCAGGTACAAAACATGAAATAGCGCATGTTAGTCTTTACAGACAAACTGCAGAACGAACGAAAGAGCAAGAACGATCTCTCTTGAATTGCGCGGGAAATCGACAAGTGCAGTTTTAAAGTTTTAAATTTTATATTTTAGTGATATTAGTAACAGAATATATGAATTATTTTAAATTATAGTATTGTTTAATAGTTAGGCTATTTCTATTTCAATATTTATTAGAATTTTTGAACAATTGAAAATATTGGGCATGCCATTTGCATTTGGAAGGGTTATCAATTGACCTCCTTTCGTTTATGATGTCCTAGTACTTTCGTTCTCTTCAGTTCTGTGTTTCTGCTATGTGGCACATTTGTTTGTTTATTTACTTACTGCATTTTATTCTACGCAAGTAAACATTAGTTATTCAATTATTATTTTCTTATTTACATTAAAAATAAATACAAACATAATACAAACTACATATACACATAAAACAAAGAAAAAAAAACAAAAAAAATAATACAATAATACATAATATATAAAAGTAGGTATTTTTTTTATTTTATTTGCCTTATATTTATAATAATTCGATTTTTTTTATTTATAATTCAATACTTAAATCTTTTATAACAACAAACACTTACAACTATACTAAAACTAGCTGTGCCCCATGGTTTTACCCGCGTGAATGACAATTCATACACTATCTTTATAAATTATAGCCTATGTGTTATCCCGATGTATAAGCTACATTATTGTAAACTTACATTAAAAATTAAAATCCAAAGTAGTTTTTGCGTGAAAGAGTAACAAACATCCATACATCCAAACAAACTTTCGCATTTATAATATTAGTAAGGATTTAATTTTAAAAACATTTGTCTTGTTTTTTTCACAGATATAACAGACGATTACTATGTATTTAATAATTTTATTTATGCCATAAATAAAAGATAGCAATTTTTAATTAAACTTCCTTCCTTCTTTCCTTTTTATAAATAAACATAAATACAGCGTGCATTCACAGATTTTTTTTAATACACTTGCCAGAACAGGTTATCCAAAGGGATAAATTACTCTGAAAAAATAACATTTATTTATTTTGTGACAACTATCGACCATAAGGATTGAATCTCTCATTACATTTACATGGTAAATTAAATAAAAGGGAAACCATGAAATCTAAATTTATAGCCAGTTTTAGATTGTTCTCCCTCTAACATTAAAATTTCACCTGTATAGAATAAGTTTTTGTACTATATTTGTACTACTCGAAATCTCTAGTTTTCATATTTTTTTAACTGTTTTTGGTTGTGTAATATTTTGCTGAGTCGTAAAACTCTACAAAAAGTTAAGTTACAATAACTAATAAACTTTAACTTCAAAAAAGTCATCATTGCTTGGGCAAAGTATGCAAACTACTTGGTTACAATATTGGCCCAACAAGTGATTGGTGACCAAATGTCTACCTGTTCTAGCTATACTTGTGTCTAAAATATTACACGCATGCGTCTAGACCCCAGCTAGCCCAAAACTCTTTGATTTTATGGTCTGCTAGTAACGTACATTGCAAGTAATCAATATAGTGCATACACATCCATAAATATTGTATACGATGGTACTACGAACAGCTGATTGTATATCATGGTTATAGTTGTGTCTAAATTTCACGCATGCGTGTAGACCCCAGGCTAACCCAAAACTCTTTAATTTTATGGTTTGCTAGTAACGTTCATTCCAAGTAATCAATATAGTGCATACATACACATCCATAAATATTGTATATTATTATGATGGTTCTACGAACAGCTGATGTATATCATGGTTATAGTTGTGTCTAAATGTCACGCATGCGTAGTAGACCCCAGGCTAACCCAAAACTCTTTGATTTTATGGTTTGCTAGTAACGTTCATTCCAAGTAATCAATATAGTGCATACGATGGTTCTACGAACAGCTGATGTATATCATGGTTATAGTTGTGTCTAAATTTCACGCATGCGTGTAGACCCCAGGCTAACCCAAAACTCTTTGATTTTATGGTCTACTAGTAGCTTACATTCCATTCAATCAATAAAGTGCATACACATCTATAACATTTTTGTATACGATGATTCTACGAACAGCTGTACAAGATTGATGTTATCATAATTATACTTGTGTATAAAGTTAACGCATGCGTCTAGACCCAATCTAGCCAGAAAACTCTTCGATTTTATGATCTCCTAGTAAGTTACATTTCATTTAATCAATACAGTGCACGTAGGGTGACCATATACAACATCCAAGTAATATTTTTGACATGGCAACTTCGTTTATCTGGTGGTTCTATCAATAACTATACAAGTTTGATGAATGTGATGGTTATACTTGTGTCTAGAACACTATACGCATGCGTCTGGGCCCCTAAGTAGCCCAAAACTCCTCGATTTTATGTTTTACTAGTAACTTACATTCCATAAAATCAATACAGTGCATTTAGGGTGGCCATATACAACATTGAGTACATTTTTAAACGTGACAACTTTATTAATCCAGTTTTATTAATAAATCATTTATTTAGGGCCGATTTCTCCAACGCCAGATAATTTTTATTCGAGAGATAAAATTCGTGTTTGACAGATTTTGTATTGAAGACCTGTCGAAAATTCTAAATTATTCCTCTGATAAAATTATCTGGCGTTGGAAAAATCAGCCCTTAATGTACAATAAATTTAGGTATAATAAAATCTAATATGAATTTAAATTTAGTGTATTTTAAACTGTCATTCCACTTGCTTAGTTCGTTTAGGACATACTAAATGTTGAGCTTGATAGCAACATCTTTCCCGGCGATTTTAATTGGAGGAATCATCCTCCAATTAAAATCGCCAGGAAATATGTTGTGGGCCAAACCTTATAGGGCCTTAATTATAAAAATATTGACGGTTTAGCAACTGATTAGCATAATATTTTTATTTAAATATTTCTGGAGATAATAGTATTTTTTATAAATATGGCCCAGGGTTTTTAGTTTTAACCCACATCTTGAAGTTTACATAACATCAACGGCCACAGCACGACGAAGAATGTTAAATAAAATACTAAATTCATTGCACTTATAAATACAGGCTTATAAAAAAAAAACAATTGCAAGAAAGTACAATGAAGATTAACAATTGATTTAAATTTTTAGTGTTGATGCCTTTCAGAAACTATGGTTAAACGTCTGCCGTCTGTCCGTCTGTCTGTCAGGGCTTTACTTCATGGACCTCATTAGGTTGTGAATTGAAATAATGCCGCTATAACTAATAAAATACATACGTCAACAAATTAAAAAACGTTGCTTTTTACCAGTACTACCTGTACCTGGTTTATGATGGTATGGATAGAGGTGTGCGAGTATAGCTTGTTTATTTATTCTATGTTTTTGTAACACGCTTTGTATAAATAATAATTAAATAAAACGCCTGTTAGTTTTATTAATTTATATAACTTTTATTTATAGTATAGTTATTTTAACTGTAAATTAATAAAAAGCTACGGCTTTAATAAATTTTAATTTAGCTTTATCTATCTGATCTCATATTTTGGTGACATGTTTTAACGAAATCTTACTATCTAGTAGGCATAGAATGCTACTATGACTAGGAACTCATAACATCACAGGAGTGTTCCCTTTATTTCTAACTAAATCCAAACCAGCCGATATAACTTGATCCTTGATGCAGTTTCCCGTACTAATCTTAGCCAAGAGTTACTAGGACTGAATAAATCGCAAGAGAATACAAACTAGTTTAAAAGCGCGAGCGAAACCGCGGGAAACTGGTAAATATTCAATTAAATCGTCCTATGCACAAAATCCGTGTACCTCATTTAGTTATCAAAAAATAATAATACAATCGAAGTTTTGAAATTAAAGCATTCCTGCACACATTGGTATAACTAATAATATAAACCTTGAATATATTAACCCCTTAAAATTTTGGGCTCATAGCCCAGTATTGATGATGTTTCCTTATCAAGTGTCAACCATATTAAAACTATAAGTTTCTGATATTTATTCCACACCGAATGTCTAGACTTCAGAAAAAGTAAAGTTATGTAGTAGTCGGCTAGTTTTAGTATTCTATAGCCACGCTAGCAACTATGACGTAGGCAAAGTTGTAAGCGCCTGAAGGGGGAAATACTAAAAGGGGAGGTGTGTAGTAGAAGCACTACGAACCATTCGAGGGTGGTACGAGTGCAAGTGAGATAGCAGTATGTTTGTCTGTGTCGCTTTTCAGCCATTTTAGTTTCCACCTGGTTGCCTAGGATACCAAAGTACAGCGACTAGCAAAAGGGTTAACCGAATAATTACTTTTTTGATCGAAAATCACAATTATACAAAGTTGTTGAGTCCTCTTTTAGTATGAGATAGGTTGGCAACCACAGAAATTATTGGTCAGTGGGTGGCTCGAAACTTTTGGCTTGGAAACAGCCGATAATGCATAAGCTTGATCTATGTCACAGAAAAAATAAATTATAATATAAGAATGCATTCCGGAGAAGGCAAAAATTTAAATTTGTCAATTTTTAACTTAGGTCGTTTGCTCATGCCGACGTCGAGTGACGTCACGTCTGCCAACGCACACTAGGTCTTGTTGGATCCTATAGGCACCGTATAGATTCGAGTGACGTCACGTCTGCCAACGCATACTAGGTCTTGTTGGACCCTATAGATTTTGATGTATCTATGCATTTCGAACTTTAACACGCATGCGTCAAGCTCCCTTCGTTTCATGTTTTCCTAGTAAGTTATTTCGTAAATAATCAATGATGTGCATAAAGGGTGTGCGGGGTGGTAAACTTTTTAAATTCATTTTAGAAACTGGAATCCAAGTTTTTAGGCCTATCACTAAAGGTACCAACAAGGATTTATAATAAGGTTTAAGTACAATAGATTTAAAACGAATAATATCCCAACAATTTAAGAATATATTTAAGTAATTAAATATTTAATTAACAGCGTTCATTTGTTAACTTTTATGTCAACTCAAAGTTAAGTCAACTTACTAAAATGAAGCAACTGAATGAAAAAAAGATGTACCAACACTATGAACTAAATTCACTTTTAGCTTACCCCAAAATAAACTTACTTTTTACAAGGTTTTATTCTTTAATCCCTTTCGTCAAAAAACCTTAGTAAATGTCTAATAAAATTCTAACTGGCAACCCATACGATAGTGAACGCGTATAACGATAGTCGGCAGTCGCCAAACGATGTTTTTTTATGAAACATGTATGTTATGATATTTTTATAATCCCTTACGTAATGAGCCTTTAAGTGCAGTATTCCTATAATGAAAAAACATACCAAAGTCTAGAAAATGTTAGGGAAATCGCAAGCAAAGACTTTTCTTTAAAAAATAATTATTATTCGCATTGTTCGCAAACTAGCAGTGCATTTACATAACTATGTATAATACAATAAGTTTTCTAATTAAGGAGCTTAAATCTAAGTAATTAACCACAATGATACACTGACGATAATCTCCAAGTTGGCTTTTATTGGTTTTCTGTCCGAAGAAGCGTCTAACGTCGAGCGCCATGTTCGTTTTGGCAGACAAAATAAATTCTGTAGGTAATCGATAATGCTGACTGTTCCGAATGGTGAACTTGTTACATGCAACTTTGTATGCACTATGGCATTTTACTGGCGTTCGCAGTTGGGGTTAACCTTTTTTATAGAGATGTTTTATTTTGTTTGTTTTAGAGATGATCAGATGATAATATGGCACTGAAGGTTGCACAAATTGGGTTTCTTATAATCCAAAAAGTTTTATTGAAATACGACTCGTAGTTTTAAACTAAGCGCGATGAACATGAGTTATTTTTAAACATATCTATACCTACTTATAATAAATCTGTAGAAGTGAAAATTCTGTACATTGAAAATATCAAAAAAAAAATGGCGGGGGGTGTTACTAAACCGACACCGAAACCAAAAGTGTGAAAAAAAAATTTTTGTTTGTTTGTCTGTCTGTTTGTTCAGGTATCACGCAAAAACTACCGGTTCGATTACGATGAAACTTGGTGTAATTATTCTTTATTATCCTGGGCACCACACTGGGTAGTTTTTATCCCGGAAAAGTATAAATAATAAAAAACAAACTTAATTTTGCGGTTAAAAACTCATTGATAAGTTTCGTCATCCACGCGAACGAAGTCGCAGGCACAGCTAGTTTTTAAATATAAACTTTGAAATTAGCTAGGCTCATATAACTATAGACAAATCACACAAGCCCAAACACATTAACTGAAGTAACTTATAAGCAGGTTATGCCATGCTTGATTTGTTAGGTTTGTAACTTTGAAAACCATCAGTAATTTTTAATCAAAATGAAATCGGTCATTTTTTTGTATATTACTAGGTACTGTACATGTTTTACGTTTGTATACAAGTTGATAGATGTAAATGCAGAAGAAATAAGGGTCTGAAAGTGGTATCTGGGCGGTGCAGCGGTGTTCAGCAACTTTTTAGCAGATTCCTAGTTTAATATTTTCCATAGAGTAATTAGAACCCGCAAAGTAGCTGCTCTATGTCGTGGTGGCCTAGCGGTTCAATGAACGGATTTGTATGCACAAGGTTGCAGGTTCGAACCCAGGCAAGTAAAAATGTGGCTTTTACAAAGTTATATGTACTTTCTTAATTATTCTAAAACACTTTTGACAAACGGTGAAGGAAAACATCGTGAGGAAACCTGGATTCCAAAATTTGGTATCTGAAATCGCCAATCCGCAGAGAGCAAGCGTGGTGATCAATGCTCGTGCCTTCTCTATATATGGGAAGAGGCCTGTGCCCAGCAGTGGGACGTTTATAGGCTGGATTATTGAGTAGCTGCTGATGATGCTATTAAACAACATTCATGAATACACAATTAACATAAACATACCGGTAAATAATATAACCTTATAGGTAGTTGCATTTCCCGCCATTAGCACGCATGCGTCACCTTGACGCCGTATCCTAGGATACCTAAATGCGGTACTAACCACCCTTTAACGTTCGTGAGAGCCTAGTAGAAGTTGGCTTCACGATGCAATTGCAATCGCGTATTCTAGAGAAAAGCGACGACGCGGCGACGCATCGGTTGCATCGGAATGAAAACTCGTTATTGTTTTCTTTAACAACTTATTTTCTACTGTCTAATTAATTAAGTTTATTTAAGATCAATTAATTAAATACAATTTTAATTATTTGCCTACCTACTTCAAAAGATATAATAATCAAATGCAATGCACATCCTGTTTTTTTTTTAATTTGAAAACTTTTTTATTTGTATTTTAAGTTTTAACCTAAGTAAAGCTGGCCTAGCTTTCAAGCTCAAACACTGTTTTTGTAAAAAAAAAACCATAAAAACAATAAAAAAGCAATTTTATTTGAATTTTTACTGCAATTTTCGTTCAAGGAACTATACTCAAACATTTTTAATTATGGATTTTACTCGTTGATTCAATGTAGGTCAATTCCCATATTTTTTTACTTTAAGTACTATTTATTTATTTTTACAAATTTAATGAAAAAAAAACTACATACTTGCACCCTGCAAGTGCAAGTTTGCATCCAAATTGCACTGTTCCGCATATAGTCCAAGAGCGGCGCAGTGTTGTTCCCACCTGTGAAACGTAGAAGAGTTGCAACGTCGCCTTCAGCAAATCTAAAAGTACTAGGGCAGCATAAACGTGAAGCGTTGTAAACATGCTCTCTCATTCCACTACCACAGCAGTCAATGACAAATACATATGTACAAGTAAGTGTCTCATATATGTAGATAGCACCGATCGATGCAATCGTCAGCTGTGAACATTTTTTACTATTGTATTTATTGTTGTGTGGAGAGTAATGAATATGAAATCAATTTTATTTTGGCCTATATGTACTTAATAATTTTTATAATTACTTAAAAGATCTCAATAGAAACTAATTATCTGTCCCCGGAATACTCAATACTCTCGTATTTCGGTAACTTAACATAGATATCACATCATTATGAATATCTTTATTTGTAAAAGGTTAAATAAGTTAAATATATATTATATATATTCAGTGTTAAACAAATGAATTACCTGATCACACTTTATCACTTTTTAGTAACTTGTCCCTTCATTAGGCAATTTTTCTAATGTTGTTTTTATTGTTTGTACAAATAGAGAGTATTGTTAGTATTTGTATATTTAAGTAACGAGTCTTTTGCATTAAGCAAATGCCTAAATTAAGTAAGGATAGACTTAAGTTGATGCATAACAAATAAATATTAAATAAACAAAATTATTTACTCTCACTAGTATTTAAGTGAGCGATTTCTCAGACATAAGAGTCGAAAGAACCACGACCGAAAGAAATCGCCTATTGTAATAGATCAAGGACATACGATCAAATTTAAAAGAAACACAACTGTAACTTAATACATACAATGTATCTGAGACGCATGAAGCATGGTTGTAAATTACATTTTATGACGCGCCGGCCATGTGCGCATCGTCCGTCGACAGCGGGAAGCATTGAGCAGACAAATTTGCGCGACCCAACAGCTTCCAACGCTCCTTACGAACAGGGAATGAGAAACAGACTTCACTGGATCGTTTCCATCACGTTTTATGATGCACAGTTTTAGGAAGCCTGCGTACTGTGTCTTGCCTAAAGTTTGTGTAAAGACATCGAATATACAGATATACTTACATACTATACTTAGATAAAGTTATGTATTGTGCCACTGACATCATGAATTGTATCATTCGTTGGCTTGTAGATATGTGGTGCATACTTATCTTAATTTCTTAAACGATAACCTACTTGTTCTGTTTATAAAGTTTATATCGACTTAATAAAAATATTTTAAAAATATACCTAAAATATACCTACCAACATTGTATATTTGTCAAAACATTGTTTTGGTAATATATTGTTTGTCCCCCACGATGATCTTGCAAAACATGTGGCTAGTTTTACTGGCTATGATTTAACAAGTACCTAATGAAAAAATATTTAAAAAAGGTCCAACCAATTTCTTTATTAATAACATGCTCGTCTGTATTAACTTAATAAATATAAAACAATCACATAATAAGTCTATCGAAATACCTACTTATGCAGCTAGTTTTACACGATCACGTAACAAAATAGCACTAGCGCAAATCAATTTGCTTTTCCGCCGCCTATCTGTTATCGTCTCGGCATTTTTCCAAAGAAAACACTGAGTATCGATCGATGTTTTGTATCGACTAATCTATACTAGAATATGTAGTCGTCAATTTGAAAAATGTACATACCAAGCTGTGTTTTTAAATAATTTCGCCCCAGACGATTCCGTCAGCCCGCTATTTGTTAAACTACTTACAGAAAACATGATATGTAGCTGTATGTGTAAATACAAGAACAACAACATGCTTTAAATTTTAAATTCAGTAACATTGCTGAACGATTCGCATTGCAAATTTTGATTTCCTGAATAAATAGTTTAGCTACGTAACGTCTACGTATTGAAGTTTATTCTAAAATCCACATTCGTGAAAATGGAGTAACTAAAAGCGATTTATATTTTGTTTTGTCTAGGTTACCGGTATTTTCTGGCTAGTTTAAAACACGAAGGACAGATAGTACATTCAGTTACTTATTGACGTAATCATAATGGGTCTGAGTAATATTAGCCGTACTTCTATCACTACGCCTACATTTGCATGAAACAGGATCCATTAACAGCCGGCCAATGTAAACAACACCATCGGTTGACGGCGACTTAAAAGGCGTTAGGGGAATTTAAATCATTCGAATGCTTTTTGTTCCTGCCGCACAAGGAGATTAAGACAATGTACCTTTCTTGTTCGTGTTACATTTTTATCTCATATCATATTAAAGAAACTGTAGCTAGACATGCTTAACCGGTGACGCCTCGCTGGAGCTAAGAATTTTTTTTTTTAAATTTTTTTTCAACTTCTTTTCAAAGATCTCGGTTTCTTTCTTCCATACTTTTCTAAGCAGCTTCTAGAATGTTAAATAAGTAGAAACTGAAGAAACAAAATCAAAATATTTTAATAGAAACCTTTATCCAAATTTCAAATCATCGACATCGTCATACGGAGACTGATTGGAGATGGTCAACATAAAATTATTTCGTTCGTTATTTCCGAAAAAAAAAATAGCTCGCATGTCTAAATTGTAAACTTTAAAAAAACATATCTATTACCAACCTACATCTACATGGCCGTGCGGTTCTGTGATGTTTTTTAGGGATTCGAACCCAACCCTTGCATAGGTTACGTTTTAACCCTCGGACAGCGGATGTAAACAAATGTAAATCACGGCTGCCACAACTACCACATGTGCTGAGGTTAAAAAACTTACTAAGTAATCGATATCTGATTCTTAAAACCTCAGTTTTAGACGAGTATACTCATGCTCAGTAAAAGCGAATTTAAAATAATGTTGTGATCTAAATATGTCAAATGTGTGTTATTTAGAAAGATATAGCAAATATATGGGTCAAAATTTAAAATACTTGCTAGCTAAGTGACAAACTTTTATTCTATAACTGTAATCTCCAATTAAATTGTCGTTCTTGTGCATGAGCACTTAATATTTGTCTTACAACATTATACCTATCTTTACTGCAACTATGCAGGCAAACTGCAGCAGTTGTCCTAGGCTTTGCACGCATGGCTTGCACATCTAATAGCAATATAAAACCTATCACAGACTATTTATGCTAAGTAAGTAGAGTGTATATATGAAATTGTATTCCGTTTTTTTTAATAAGCCGACAGTTTATTTCAAAACATACAACTTGGCTTTTTTTAGAAGAATAGATTTTATATAATAAATTCAATACTTATGTAAATATTATCTACGTAGTGTACTACGTAGTAGTGCAGTATTATCCACGTAGTATGTACTTCAGTTGGTTCACCTCTAACTTTTTAAATTGACTTCAAGTGATTGTAATAAACTTTCCTGAAAAACTGTTACGTAGCATTTTAAATAAAAATATCGGTAGTTAGATACAGAAAAGTTAATTATACCAAATCGGATAGCTAATGACATTACAAAGGTCAACACAAAACAAAAGGGTGAGTCGTCAGGATGCAGCCATCAGTCGGATCCCTTTGTTTTCATGGCTCGCCATACGCGGCTCTAAGAAAATATACAAGATACCAAAATGTAACCAGCAAGCCGCGCCCACACGCCGACCAAGCTGGTACAGACTACAGCCATGTTTTGACGCCGCGTCATCGCACCATACCTTTGTCTAAACGTCTAAACGGATAGTTTGCATACATCATAACAAACAAGTAACGCGCGATTCATTATCTGAAACAGTCTGCGAAATAGAAACTCTTTGGACATATTTTACCTACCTAATTTTAGTAAACGTAAAGTAAAAAAAATACGGTCCATGATACTTTTAATGTGTAATCAAAGTAGAATATAAAATAAATTGTTGGATTTTTATTTATTTATTAATAAAGGATTAGGTATATAGGGGAGCTGTTAAAGAATTTATACATACATAGTTTGTCTGTTCGATCATAATAAAATGGTAATCATTAATTACTCTCTCTCTTATTTAAATCTTAGAATCTATTTTGATGTTAAATAATGTTCTTATTTTTAGTAGTAGTTTTATTGTATTCTGTATCAAATAATATTATGAAGTCTTAAATCTCATTAGGAAGACTTATTTATTAGAGTTAACTTTCTTAAATATTAAAATTTAATAACATCGTCTACCTATCAAGGTAACATATTTTTAACACACTTTTTTTTTGTTTTTAAATATGTATTGAATAAGTTTGATATCATAATAAAAATAATAAAACGGTTTCAAAGAATTATAACTAGAATTAGGTGATTATTCTTTATTAACGGAATCGTGCTAATTTTTGACTTCATTAACATCACATTGCATTAGACACTTAAAAGATACCGCACTGTTTATATAACCTGAAATGGGGCTTTTAAGTTAGGTCATATAGTTTTATGTTATAAGGTTAGACCTAACAACTTAAACGAATTGTATTAGTTAATAACATAATATACGTAATTAGTACGTTTATCAATCACAGAAGTCACAAATCTTGCAAGAGCCTGAAAAACACGACCGCGAGACATACCCTTGATAATGTATCATTAAATTGACAGCCATTTGTGTGACGTCAGTCTCATGCTACAAAATACAGGCACTGACGTACGTGCTAGACGGAGACTAAATGACATTTCAACTATGACAACAAGGTGGAAGCAGGAAGGTAGTAAATACTGAAACCAGCTAACCCCCACGTAGGAGTGGGAAAGTGGAATGGGTACGTGTTCATTCACTGCAATACCTACCTAACTACAACTGTCCACCTCCTCTGATATTATGTTCTCCTGGTACTCGGGATGCAACTATTGCAGCTCGTCGTGGGAAATTGCACAAGTTTTGGATATTGTGCATCGGTGGAATGTATGCGCTCTATTATTTTAATTATTTACTAATTGAAAATTTTCTCTTTTTATGCATAGCTTTTTTTAATTTAGTCCCTATTTAATAATGCAACTGCATTCAAAATACCTTCACAAAATAAAGTTCGAAAAATTGGCGAATGCAGGTGGTAAGTGCAATTGAATCGGTCATTTCAAAAACCTCATAAGTCACAAAATTTAATTTTTCAATAATCAATAAAAACTGTTTCATACACATACAAATGTGTTTAAAAGGACTTTTTCATGTTTAATTTAGTATTTGAGAGGTAAAAAATTAAAATAGCGTATAAACTTTACAGTTTATTAATAGAAATAAAGAAAAAACCCGATAAACAGTTCTTGACTTATGTTGTTTTAGCGAGAAATAGGGTTAGTGGTAAATAATTTAACCAAAACAATCGTAGTAATAATTTTTTTTTGCTTATCTATACTTATAATAAATCTGTAGAAAGGTCAATTATTATTCTGTACATTAAATATATTTTCAAAATAACTATCAGAGGGTGATTAGTGATCGATACTGATGCCAAAAATGCAATCAGTAAATTTTTTGTCTGTCTGTCTGTCTGTCTGTATGTTCCTTATAGAAACAAAAACTACTCGACGGATTTTAACGAAACTTGGTACAATTATTCTTCATACTCCTGGGCAGGTTATAGTATACTTTTTATCACGCTACAATCAGGAGAACGGGAGAAGTTACTCAATTTTTTAAGCTTCTGTCGCGTGTGCAGCCAGACTCATTGATAAGCTTCGTCATCCACGCGAACGAAGTTGCAGGCAAAGCTAGTAATTAATAATTACACTTAAATATAATCTTATTAACATTTTACATGTATTAATTTGTAACGTTTTAATATCTTTATGGTACATAGTCATATTTCTCCATCATTCTCATCTGGATTATCTTCAACATTTGCAGTTGGCCAGCGAAAAATGTTGTTATAAAATGGCATATGCTCTTCTAGAATGCTATCTTGAACTTGTTTTAAATCGTCTTTTTTTATTTTATTGATGAGCACTTTCAAATCATAGGCTTTGATTGATGGAAGTGAAACAGAAGTTGTTATTTTCTTTATTAATGAGAATGAATGTTTAATCAATCCATCAATATATTCCTCTAGGGTGTTGAAGGTGTAAATGACTAGTTGTGCATGCAAAAAGGTCTTAAGTCACTGACTAATATTGTTTATGCAATGAAGGTCTTTCACGCGGTGTTATTAAAAGAGAAAGGAATGTATTGACTGGTTGTTTTCACCCAGATTACGCATCTACCTTTGAGGAACCATTTTCAGCAAAAAAAAAAGCATGTTGGAAAAAATGTGACAAGTGGTTTTTGAAATGACCGATTCATTCTTATAGGTGACATTTGTGTGTCATCTTAAATGCATTCAAATATTTTTTTTGTCTAAATTCATTCCTGTTCGGTGTTTCATTAACGTTGCATTAAATACTTATAGGGTGTAAAAAAAAACTACAAATATATGCTTAGAAAGAAGTAATTGATTTATTTTGCATCATCTTTTTACACATGCTTGAAAAAATATCAGATCAAAAGTATGACAAAAGGCGTTTGTTTATGACTAACAAATAATCTTTTAATATGTGGTAGTAAGTAGGTGGGTGTTTTTTTATATTTCATATCCCATTCCGGAAAGTTCAGACAGCTATTAGATGCAAAACAATTTTATGCTTACAACAAGATCACATCGACACATAGCTAATTAAGAAATTAGCAGTCAATACAACGAATATAATGTCAAATGTATAGTAGGTACCTATTATAATTACAACTAAATGTATAACCTAAATGATTAAGTGTAATATAAAAAATGTAGGCAACACTCCTCCCCATGTTTTCAAAGAAAAATCACAATGAAAGCACGTTTTCTGGAATGACCACCTGTGGCTTAAAGGAAAAGGCATTTTGATTTGTTGTCGGCCCAGCTGCTAACTCTGCCGCGTAGTATATTGTCTCGCCGTCCTGCACCGGTTGCAAATTCGCAATGTTCAAGAATTCCATTCGATTATCATGGCGGTCTCCTTGCGCATAATTATCCCCCATTGAACTGTCACCACCATGTGATCGCATGTGAAAGTTTAGATGGCTGCTTTGCTTGAATTTTCGCCCACATACGGAACACTCAAAAGGTTGTATGTTCGTGTGAGTGCGCATATGTTGTCGGAGATGAACAGACTGAGAAAAGCATTTGCTGCATATCACGCAAATGAACGGCTTCTCTTTAGTATGGATCCGTAGATGTTGGTCTAGCCCAGCCTTTTGAGTGAACGCTTTCGGGCAGAACGTGCAAACGAAAGGGCGCACGCCCGTATGCATTCGCATGTGTTGTTGTAAGCCGCCTTGCTGCGTGAACCGTTTGGAACATATGGAACACTCGTGGGGCTTTGTCTTTGCGTGCACGATGCGATTGTGTTCATCGTACTCGGTGCTATCCAGGAATGTTTGACTGCAAAGGCGACAAGAGAAGGTAAACTGATTGGCAGCGTGAAGTTGGGCCGCGATCGAATCGCTCGGGTAAAAGTCCCGGTCGAGTCGTTTCTCGCACACTTGACAGCGCAGGGCAGCCTTGCGCCTTTTAGTGTGTTCTTCCCGGTAGTGAACTGAATAATCACAACAGTTGAAGAAGATCCGTCGACACTGCAGGTCCGGACGCAGGGTTGAAGGAAAAGTGCAAGTAAAGGGGCCCCTGGTCAAAACAAATAAAAAATAAGACACCAGGATTGTCTACAATCAGAGATGAAATAAAGATGGCAAGGTTCGCATTGAAAATGTTATGACGCAATAGACAATACTGAACATACTTAGGCCACATTTGTAACTCTCAGTGTGGGTAATCAGTAATCACTTAACGTACACCACTTTTCGCCATTCATGTCCTTGATATTTCACTTTTATCTTAAAATAATTTTAAATTAGATATTTGCGTAGAGCTAGCCTAATTTATTTATTAAAAAGTTTGAACTTGTTTTTAAGCTAGAAAAGTTTATAAAGTATTGGCTAAAACTGCTTTTTCTACATAGAAGTCTAAAAAACACATACCTGAGATCGATGGGTGGTTTTGGTTTCATTTGAGTTCGTTTAACAACTCCGTCTAGTCGTGATCTCTTCATGGCATCGCTCTCGATGTCATCCCCCTCAATTTTAATTATTAGGTATGTACTATCTTTTGTGAATGCGCGGGTGATCAGTCCGTCACGTCCTGTCACTTGGTCGTCGTCATTATTTTGGAGCGGTATGAATTTGAAACCGCAAAGGCCGTGGAAGTTCTGCATGAAGATGTGTTAAAAGGACAATGTTTAAAAATATTAACAAAGGTAGGTAATCAAATTAGGTAATTTAAAGATTAAGATCATAGGTTTAGAAATGGCAAAGAAAATGTCCCGTAATGCACCTACATAGGTAAATAGACATAAAATCCAATAATGTTAAAATTGCTTTGTTTACATTACGACAAATCCGATCGCTTGGGACTATCACAGCGCAACTGCACTCGCATTTTACATGAACTGACTTTACACAACCATTATCAATAAGTTCATAACTTACATGTCATACGGTGTTCGCCGAGACTGGTTTTAAGACCCAAGGGGCCGCAGGAAAAAAAAATATAGTGTAGGCACTTGCCTGGTCAATATGCATTGCTGGTTTCGGTTGGTAGTCTTCATCGCTTGCCGTTGCCTCGTCGTCATGTTGCAAGTTCTTATGATTTTGTAATGCCTTCCTATTGTAGAATGTTTTCATACATAACCGACAGGTATAGTTTGCCGAAGAGTCATCTTCCCATGCCATTGGATACTGTAACTGTAATTTATAAGTTTGTTTACTTCATCATTTTCAACATAATCAGTAAGTAGGGTATATTTTAGAAATGAAATCATGATTTTCTGGGGTTCTTAGCATTTCGGTATCTAATAGCTTGTAGCTTACACTTATACACTTTCATTGTTACTGTCTTTACAATAATAATAAATGCATGTTTACACTTACTTGAATAATGGGATTTACTGGCAGAAGAAGTAATGGCTCTGATGATGAAGATACATTCTCCTCTATTTGCTCCATATTACGAGGTATAATTAACAAACAAAGTTTAGCTGATTAATATACCGAAACCCAATTTTCCACTTAAATTAAAGTGATAAATTTCAAAAATTCCGCTCTTCCATCGCTTTTCTTTTGCTTTCATTTACCACAGACTGTAAAGCTGTGCGTCGACCACAGAGTAAAAACCATAGAGTAAAACATTGAAAACAAAATCAATAATAAGATTTGAATACAAAAATCGCATTAAAACATCTAAGAAATGTAACAAAAGCGAAATAATTACTATGAACTTAATTTTTTTATCTTTACTAAAATGTATAAAAGTTTGTGACTGATTTTGACTCAGTTTTTGTTTTGACATTTTGTTCTGACCACACAACACAATCGATCTTTATTTTCGGTTCAGATTTATCAGCCTTGTAACTTGTGCAAAGGCTTCTAGTGTTTTCTTTGTCTAACTAATACTAAATCAGTGAGTGTAAGCGCAATAGCGGTAGCCATGCTGCAGATACGATAAATTTTTACCTGAAAAACTGCCCACTCTGGCAGAAAATAATATAATTTTCTGACACAGCTACGATTTTTGGCTTTCTAGGTTTGATGAAATTGTAACTTCTACATCAAATATAGCTACCACGTAAAAATCATGGCTGGGTCAGCTTTGAGGCGGCTTATGGCTGAATATAAACGTAAGTTTTTAACTTAAGTAATGTCATAAATTAATTGTCAGTGAACTAATTAAATTATTAGTCATATTATATCATTATATTTACTTCATTAACCATTAATCATAATCAGTAGAAAAATCATAATTTCAACTTACAATAGTGCTTTATAATGCCATCAGTAGAGACCTAGTATTAATGTCAAAACAACATCTCATGTGGAAAGACCTGTATGTATACAGAAATATGATTTCTACATTTTTTCATACTTATGATGTTACATATGTATTACAGAAATGAGCTGCATACTCATGACCAGGTATTTAAAAACTAATTGGCTCATATTTGGCTCCTAGACAACTATGAACATATCAAAAGTTCAAAACCATACTATTGTCTAATTGTAAAATGCAATCTGTAATAAACTTTTGTGGTCAAAATTTATACCTCGAATTGTTATTATACATAATTACATGAATATTGAATAAGCTAGCTAGCATAGTGTTTGCTTCATAGGGTGTCAGGCATTGACTGCAGTTTTGATGACATCTATTTTATTTGGGTCACCTTTTAATTTACATGCTTTATGCCAAATTTATAAAAAATACATTCTATCAATGGTATAAAGCTGAGAAAAATTCCTTTTAAATTGTAAATACTTGGTGTATCATACAGGCCAAGTTATGTAACACTGTTTCAACATAGCTGTCCTTTCTCTTTCCTCTGGTGGTATCAATACAACTAAGTACCTCTAGATTTTGAATCCCTAAACCAATTTTTTTTTTTATAATAACTTCTTTTTGTGGTAATATTATAGAATGGGGATAAGTGCGTACATGATTAAATACCTTTAGGGCTTGACATTTCGACCGGGTTACACAGGCCATGGCCACAGTATTTAAGCATGTACATGCTAATCCCCGTTCTATAATATTCTATAAACATGCAGCATGATAGTTTTAAACATATTTTTGTGATTAATTAGCACATATGGCATACTATTTAACCCGACAACCTTTCCTTTATGGCACTACCTTTCGTTCAAATGAATGCATATGTAGTCATAATTCTCTATACTGCCATCTTTTCTCATCTTGCCACAATTAGACATACATGAGCACTGTAAGCAAGAAATTAGTATAAACGTTTTGATCATTAGTAACATTCATTCATTAGTAACACCATTCTAACCTGGCAATTTCATTCCAATAGTAATAATAATTAATTGTATTATTGTAATAATATGTACATGCTTCTAAAACACTTTGCCAATTACAGAACTGACTCTCAATCCCCCAGAAGGCATAATAGCCGGCCCAATTAATGAAGAAAACTTTTTTGAATGGGAGGCACTAATAACGTAAGAACAGCATCTGTTGTTATCATTATAATAAGACCTGGTCATAAAGTAGAAAAATCAGGAGATAGTCAAATTAGCATGGTCTCTTAAAGTCCTTAATTCAATATTCCTACTCATTAAGCAAAGAAAACCAGCATATGATATAAGCAGGAAACTGCTTATGTCATAGAAAATATAATCCTTTTGAAAACAAAAAATTGTGATTGAATAACAAAAACATGTTATTTTTGAATGCATCTTCTAAATCACTGAATGGAGCAAGTTGTTATAAAAAGCAAAGTATGCAAAACTCAATACATTATTTGCCCTGCAACTCTAGCTATTACATATTTATTTATATGACTTTTAAAGTAATGTTTATTATCATTTGTGTTTTGTCTTTTACAGAGGTCCGGAGGGCACATGTTTCGAAGGTGGCATATTTCCGGCGAAACTCGTTTTCCCACCAGACTATCCGTTGAGCCCACCTAAAATGCAATTCATTTGTGAAATGTTTCATCCAAACAGTAAGTAATTCAGTGAAAATACAATTTCGTTATCATATAGACTATTTGACATATTAATATTATTATTCTATATTGACCATAGTCCTATCAATACTTATAGATTCACACATAGAATAATGAGTAACTTACTAATTATAAAATAGCATATGATAGTAGGTTTGAATCCAGACTAGTAACTTGTGTCTGCTTGGTAAACCAATGTGATTACAAAAGATACCTGGATTCCAAAATGGTATCTGAAATAGTAATTTTAGATGCTGGGTAGTTAGCCCGCAATAGAGACAAAATAGTCAAAAAAGTATCAATGCGATAATGTTTCTTCCCTCTCAATATTGGAAGAGGCCTCTACCTAACAATAGGACCTTTATACGCCAGTATAGTACTTACCTATATAATATCGAATTTGCAGTATATGCTGATGGACGTGTTTGCATATCTATCCTGCATGCCCCGGGAGACGATCCAATGGGGTACGAGAGCAGTGCTGAAAGATGGTCGCCCGTGCAAAGTGTAGAGAAAATATTACTCTCTGTGGTTAGCATGCTGGCTGGTAAGTAGACATTAGGAATTATTTAAATAGTTTTTATGTAAAGGTAAATAAAATAAAGGTATCTTCATGAATTCACTTCCATTGATATTCCATTGTTATTGCACTCAACTGCGACTAGACAACCAAATTGCTAGCGTTTCTCTTTCTGCGTTCGTCCAGTTTGGTGTTTATTACAATTATAAACATTAAAAATGAATTTGTTCTCGACAACAACATAAATGTTTTCTATTCTTTAGGTACTCTTGTGTATTGTGTAACATACTTACTGTTGTTATTGCAGAACCAAACGATGAAAGTGGGGCTAATGTCGATGCTGCCAAAATGTGGAGAGAAGACCGCGATCAATTCAATAAAATAGCAGAGCGACTTGTCAGAAAAACGCTCGGTTTGCCTCCGCCGTAAAGTATAGCCATAAGCTCCAATTTTACCCTTAACTTCCCGTGGTCTAGCAATTCTATAATCGTTATCTAGAGAAATATATACAATGTTACACAGAACTTCCATACTCTTACACACAAACAGATGTTTGATATTAAATTTACTATGTGTATAATGCTGTTGTTGACTGTTATGGTGAATATCTTAGATATCTCACAGAATTTATGGAAAATGATAAAAACTAGTTCGTACCGGTTTCATTATCAAAACTGCCCGAGAAACACTGTTACACAATACGTGTAATTTTAATTAGCGATCAAAAATTATTATATTGTACATATCAGTGACATGAATACAAGAAAGAATAGTATGTATCATCTTCCATAAAATATGTTATTGAATAAATAACATAGTGCTATCATAATTAACCGTTTTAGTAAAATTTTATCTGTTGACTGTAATTAGCCCGAATATATTATTATTATTACCCTAGTTGACGTGGGCTTACTGCAATAGTATACTCCTAGTTTACTTCATACAGTGGTATCCAATACAGAAAAAGCTTAATAATAAAAATTATGTTAGGCTTGGCAACCCGGCCTGCCATTAAATATATAACCTGCCAGTAAGAAAAGGCTGCTTATTTTTTCCTGTTTTATTTAGAATTTTAAAATATTGATGTTGTGATACTTTATATCATATCTATTGTCCACAACAAGTCGAAAATCCCCGGCGTGGTTTCGAAATAAGGATGGTATGGCTGTGCTCAATTTGGCAATAATTCTAAGAAGTATATTTTTTAAATTTTATATTTGGACTTTTAAATGTCTAATATGAAAAGCGGCCAGCCGACCACCCACTGTATGTAGTTATTCTGCTGTGTAGTTCCAATCCCAATTGATGTTTAAAATAACTGTTATTCTTCCAGCAATATTGATGTGTAGTTGATTTACAATGTATGCCAATTTTAACTAAGTAATTAAAAACAGATTTTATAATGTTATTATATTTATTAATTCAATAGAATCTATTTTCTTGTACATGTAAGACAAGCTATAAATACTATTTAATCTATTTAAAAAATATTTTCAATAAAATATTATTAATAATTTGAAAATGTTTTATTGTATGTTACAAATTTCTACTTAATTTTAAGAGAATTAAAGTGCGTTAATTAGTGAAAAGTGATAAAATAACGAAGAAAACTTGCAACACAGCTGTTTTCTTTGACAGTATTGATGCTAAGCACTATAAACATAAAGTGTGGTATAGAATATAGCCCACTAATAATTATTCGGCTGGAACAGTGCGAAGGAATGTGAAGTATGATACTGACGTTTTTATTATCTGCAAACCAAAAATAAGAAATTAAACTCAGCGTCTTAATGTTATAGTAAAATATCTATACTTATAATAAATCTGTAGAAGTGAAAATTCTGTACATTGAAAATATCAAAAAAATAAATGGCGGGGGGTGTTACTAGACCGACACCAAACCCAAAAGTGTGAAAAAATTTTTTTTTGTCTGTTTGTTCAGGTATCACGCAAAAACTACCGGTTCGATTACGATGAAACTTGGTATAATAATTCTTTATTATCCTGGGCACCACACTGCGTAGTTTTTATCCCGGAAAAGTATAAACAATAAAAAACAAACTTAATTTTGCGGTTAAAAACTCATTGATAAGTTTCGTCATTTAAGCGAACGAAGTCGCAGGCACAGCTAGTACCTATAAGAATAAACTGGTACCTAATATGGGCAAGCAAGGGTCTTTCTTCGTGTTATAGATTACTACAATTAAAGGGGTCGCTATCCAAAATAGTGGCTACCGATATCATGGTCACCAAAAAGAATGGACCACGATAAAAGTGCATGGAAAAGGAGGGTTAAGATAACGATAATTTGACGACCTCCGTGGTCGAGTAGCGTACGCACTGGTTTCAAGGTGTCGCTAGCTAGAAGTCCCAGGTTCGATCCCCGGACGGGTCAAGACAATGTAGAAACCAACTATTCTACAATGCCTCGGGTCTAGGTGTTTGTGGTACCTTCGTTGTTTCTGAATTCCATAACACAAGTGCATAAGCAACTTACTTTGGGTTCAGAGCAATATATGTGATGTTGTCCGCGTTTATTATTATTATAACGATACGGGCTTAGATTACATTTGATATACTTAATTGTCCTTACCGATGCCATAGTTTTTACTCCCATAGTGATTAAACCCACCGCCTTCACGTGAACTGGAGTCTGAACGTTCATCAGGAAAAACAAAACAAGTTTCCTGTTCTTAGGGTCCATACACTCCCATGGTAATTCGTAGACCGCATCATTCAATTTCTCACTCTGAAATAAATTTAAATTATTCTTCACATTAGCACAGATTAATCTAATAATACATACCCAGGTACTGTACCTATAGAATAAACAGGTAGGTTAACTTAGTACCTACATTACCTCGGTATTGTATAGAATAAGGTGTCTGTATGCACCAAAGACTATAAAACCACATGCACCATAATACGTAGATATAGGTCTGTAGTATAGTTATTCTAAAACACCCCTATATTATAATTGTGTAGATACACAAACGGTTATGAAAGAAACTGGCCTATTCCGTATCGTATATCGAAATATCCATTCAAAATTTAAAAATCGACCCAGCCGTTTATGAGGTCGGTAACAAACACACATAGGTTAGGTACCTACAGAAGAATTATAATTATACATCTTAAGATAAAGCTTACCACTGTACCAATCATTTCGAAAACAATACTTATTTGCGTTAAAATCTCAAATACTATGATTGTAAGTGGTCCATAGCGCATTAATGCTTCTGGCTTCTGAAAAAAATAAAAAGGAACGTTGGTAAATTAGCTTTTAAACATACGTAGAGATATAAGTATTTAACAAAATTGAGTGTCATTTCTGAATCTGAAAGTTATTTGTTGTTTTACGACCTTTGATAATGAAACAAGCATAATTCTTCGATCGTATCATATTTGCCTGACTCACCAAAATCCTAATTCTCATAATTTCCAATTAAGACTTGCTTGAGACTGAATTAAAATGAAGTATGTAGGTGTAGTGGGATTCAAACTTGATGGATCTGAACACGAGGCGAGTCGCTGCGCAGTAACAAAGTCATGTGCCAGCTTGGAAACAGGGCGAGGTACTGCGCAGAGTGTAACGCACTTCACAGCCGCCAAGAAGTTTGACTCCCACTGTACGTACCATTTCAGCACATTCAAGTAGCAATAGGCAGCAGGATACTTGATGGAACCAGTAGTATACGTATAACATCGGACCAAACGTATCTGACATGGTTCTTGTGAAGCTGAAACAAAAACAATAAGGTATAAATTACTTACCTTAAATTTGTGAACCAAATAAGTGGTGATTTAATTAAAATAAATAACACTTGTTGCTGCTCGTCAGTTTGTTGCTGAACTTGAATTTTAGATCCTCCTTTCTTTCCAAAAATATTTTTTATTTATTTTATTTATTCCTATATTTCAGGCAACTAGGGCCCATAGATAATACAATACTTATATAACATAACAATATCTATAAACTAATACATACAATTTACAACAAAATATAAAAACTAATGCACACGAAGTGTCGGCATCGTGTTACGCTGCGTGGTGTCGCGTATCCTTCCTCGAAATTTTCGATAGACGACACCCTTCGGCCAAAACTCTTCCTTGAGGAAGGTCTCGATGTGGTGAGTTGGAACTCGCACCATGAACGACTTGAAGTTCGTGTTGTGGCGCGACTCCAACTTCTCCACCCTCAAGGTCCAGTTGGTCTTGGTCCGGACATACTCCACGACCTGCTCCACCGTCGTGGTGTGATGTACACGGGACACGTACAGCTGCGTCGTTGGTACTGCAGGACGCAGCAGGATGTTGGGTCCAGTTGGTGCGGTACCGCACTGGTTCCTACAAGGAGGCTTCTTTTTCTTCCTTTCTACCTTTATGAAGCCATCCTTGTCGCACGTGTCCTTCTTTGGACCACTCGGTGGCTGTGGTTTGCCACGAGATGGTTTCTCCCCTTTTGCTTTGGCCCGCTTTGTTTGCGTCACAGCGGGCTTGTTGGTGGCTGCAACTGCTGCGTAGGCGCGTTTAGGGGTCGATGTACCTACGCTAGCTTCAGCCGCACGTGTTGACACAGCGGCGGCGGCGGGACGGAGCGCATCGTCAGCGATATCAGCGACCGGTGACGCACTCGAATTCGCCGACTCAAAACTGATGATAGACGCATTTTGCGCCCCGCGACGTGTATTCACATTAACTTTGTCCGATGACCCACTTACAGAAATAACGTTGCGCAACAACGCCACTTCTCCACGCAGGACATTGATGGTCACCTGTGATGCTTCCATCTTGGACTTCATGTCTTCCAGGCTTGCCTTGAGACACGTAATGTCTTTCAGCAGCCTGGTGACGTCGACGTGATCGAATGTGACGGGAGGCAGCTTATGCAAGTCCTTCGCCACGAATTCAGGCACGTCGTCAGGATCAGTCCTCTTCAGCAGGGAGATAATATCCTGCAAGCTCTTGTCGCCACCGTCCTTACGGCGGGATGGCATCAGCTCGAGTTGTCCGAGCGACTGGAACAGCATCAGCTTGGCACTGCAAACCTCCTCCTCTTTGTAGGCGGATCTGCAGATCTGCACGATGCTGACCTCGTCCATATAATCAATGGCATGTATAATAAATGCCAACACTTCGTTGGCGATGAGTGGTTTAGAACTCATCGCGACTAAGACGGGCAGCGGCTATTGCCGCGCAAAACGCGAATATAATATTCGTAGTGAGCAGCGAAAACGCGACCGTTCTCGAGCGCGCATCGCACCACACTGATACACACAAAATAGGATAGGATATTTATTTATATTTTTTCTGGTTCATTTGTCACTCAATGTCGACGGTAATATTATGTGGATCGATTTAAAAAAAATGGTCTTCCATATGATTTTACACAGAGGTGGTCTCAAAAATAGATCCAGTACCTATTTTTTTATTTTGTTTGGTTCTAATTCCAATGGAAATCTTATTTTTACACTTTTCTTAATAATAATACTCACTTCAATAAAAAATTGTGATAATTAATGCATTCCTTTAATTTGAGGAATACTTCTTTTAACTCCTCATTAGAAAACATATAGTTTTGTTCTATCGTGTTTGTTACTTCGTTCATAGTGGCTGCTGGCCTCGGGAAGGTGGCCAGGAGATTGAGGAGTATCTTAAAGTGACCGTAAAGGTGGAAAATTATCAAGAAGAGTACGAGGTCGAGGAAACAAATGCAGCATGAAACAGCGTATGTGGCGTACCTGTAAAGGAGCTTAATTAATATTCGTAAATTAATGGCTTTAACGTCGTAGTGGCCTAGCGGTTCAATAAACGGTTTGTAAGCCTAAGGTTGCAGGTTCTAACCCAGGCAAGCCAAAGTTAAATGTACGAACTTTCTTAATTATTTTAAGAAACTACTGAAAAAAGTTAAAATAAATAAACGTGATGAAACCTGGTTTCCAAAAATGTGTGTGGTGATCACCGATAATGGCTGAATACTCAATGAGTTTAAGGGTACTAGTTCTACTTTAATTACTGATGTTACCTAAGGATGTTAAGTACTCGAATCCTGTCAAAATTTTATACCGGTGCCTCTTAAAAATATTTAAAAGACGACCGACGCTTATGAACACGATCTCTTGCAGCTACTCTCGTCTCTCAAGATTCAGCCTTTAAACTCAATCACGAAGAACTTAGGTTATTGAAACTCCGTTTTAATGTAACTAGTGAAATCGTCTCTTTGTGAGTAAGTACCTAAGATAAGTAATAGATAGATATTTTGTGGTGCAGGCAGATAATAGAACTATCGTTTATCTTTTTGTAGACGCGCCAAGTTACTTCGGCCGTACTGTGATGTTGCCTGATTGAATTTTTAATGTACCTAACAGGTGAAATGGGTCCTTTTAGCTAAGATAGATACTTATACATACCAGTTGTATGCAAGAGCTATGAGATAGCTATTTCGATTCGTACCCGCATCTCTAGGGTAATACAAATAAACAGCGAGTTCGTAAGTACTGTTTACCAAATACCGCTCCTTATAACTACCCTTTGCGACGTTAACATAGATAGGTATTGCGTTGAATAACGTGAGCCCAACCATCATTTGCACTAAAATGCCCATAGTTACTAGATGGCTGTATTTGTGTATCCTTATGTGAATCTGAAACAAAGAACTTTAGTAAGTGAATTAAACTACGATACATACATACATATAGTCACGCCTCTTTCCCTTGTAGGGGTAGACAGAGACCACTTCCTTCCACTTACTACGATCCTTACACACTTGTTTCGCTTTGTCCACTTTCATTATTCCCTTCATACATGCTGTTCGGTTTATGGTACTCTTGACCTGGCCTTTTTTCATTCACACTCGCCTTATACACTTTTTTCGTCAATCGTTCTTCATTCATTCTCTCGACATAGCCAAACCATCTCAGTATACCTTTCTTAATTTTTGTCTCAACATCCATCATCTGACATACTTCATCCACCTTACCAACCTTTCCTCCTCTTACATTTAACGTAGCGAAGCGGCTCTCCGTAGGCCACTTTTCGCCCCCGCGAGAAACGAGACGTGATGGGTGGCGAACCACATCGCCGCCATTTTGGATAATTAAATTATTTTTATGATTGTCCATTGCGTTCCTGCGGGAACAGACTTAAACTAAGATAGACTAAAAAAAAACATTACGCACTTGTACGGTAAACAAAAAATGTAGAGTCAAAGGCGTCAAATTTAAGTAACCTTTGTATTGCTTCTTTATGTAACCATTTATTAAGTATTTTAAAGTGAGTTCGAACAGACAAGATTAACCTACCTAAATTGAATCTTCCAGTGTCCTAATTAAGCAATAGTTTTTAATTAATCTAGAACTTCAATAACTAGAAATAACACCACAAAATACTTACCTCCTTAGAGTATTCAGATTTGTGGTAATGATGAAAGAGATGGAACGATGTGAAGTATGTGACGAGAATCTTCTTGTATTTCGGATTTAACGGCAATAAGGCAGTCCTTGACTGAAACAATAAAGTTTTGATTAGCTGTACTTAAGTAAGACTAAATATCAGATTTTATTTATTAAATATTGTTGTTTTTAGACATCCAACGCGAAAATCGTGTTATAGTGTTTATAAAAACTAAAAATTTCAATTTGGCCATTTGCAGATTATGTCAATGAGGTAGACGTCATGTTGTTATGCTCCACTTGGGATTTTGTCCATACAAGTTAATCTAAGTACATAAGAAAGATTTGTACCTACTTTGTTTAACAGAAAAAACACTTACTGTAGCGCACGTAGTCATAAACATAGTCAAACACATATGTCCTATTTCAAGCATTTTCAATGATTTATATTCAGCTACCATATATGCTATGTTAGAAGACAGAGTAACACTATTCAGAAATAGTGTAATAATGCCCCTGTACTGAGCTATTTTCCATGTTTTTTCACCAAGCAGCTCAGATGGCCAACAGCAAATTGATTTTAAAATAAAACGCAATATCTTTACGTATCGGTAATCTAAAGGATTTTTTATTCCCCTGAAATACAAAATAAGACTGTCATTTAATATGTAAAGTTCTTCAATAGAAGAGAGAAGAGAGAGAGAGAGATCGACGCAGTTTGCTGTAGCGTAGGTTTTGATTACGAAGTTAGTTTTGTCGTAAACCGTCGGTTTGCCTCAGCTGCGATCAAGAAGAATTAGAAAAAGATTTTTTCCCCTGACATGTGCAATCTAAATTGGTACCTATAAAAAAATATTCTGTTTGGAACTAGACCTCCTGACCTTGAAAATAAATATACAGACGAGTAACCAGTACCCGAAAAATAATAGCACTAGTTTTTTTTTGTTTGCTACTAAGGTGTCTTAGTTACAACGAAGTAACTAAGGACTCTAAAATAAGCAGTCCGAAACTTACTTCAAGGGATCATCCATGAGCAACATTTTTAATAGATTTTTAATAGATATTTATTTTATTTCGTCGAGCTTCTCGGAAAAATGCATATAAATGAATACTTATTAAGTAAATGGGTATCAATCTATAACGCTGTGTGCTTGTGATCTTGGTCACTATATAATAATGTATTTAATTTGTTCAATTAAATTTTCCGTTAGCGCAGCTGGTTTTCTCGTAATTATGCCTGATGGAGATTCACATCTTTAACCCCCAACGCAAAAGGAGGGTTAATATAAATTTGACATGTCTGTCCGTGTATGTGTATGTCTTTCTTAGACGTCCCTAAACGAAGGCACCGATTATGATATAGTTTTTTGCGGAGATGCCGTGGTCCCATATATTGTTCCTTTTAACAATCAAATATTATATGATAGATTCACATAACATTTGATTGTTAAAATTAGTTAGTAGTAGGTAGTTATAGTTTCTTTTTTTTAGGCAATTATCTACCTAATCTCTTGTTGTTTAACTAAAATACTCTTTATAGTAGGTATGTAAGTATAATTTTCCTAGCATAAATTCTGATTTTACGAGCACAGAATGTAATTTAAGTCACCCTAGATTTATACTATCCAAATACTATTCCCTAAATTGCCTCTTCACATTAGATTATTGTGTGTAGGTAATTTTTATTGCCAAGTTAGTTAAGTCAAATAGGGTAAACAATTGAGCCCCTTGATAATAAATTTATTTCACAGAACCCATTGCGAAAAAGTCTAGATATAAATTATGTGTTTATAAGTATGTAGTACTTACCCTTTTACGTTTGCAAATAACTATGTTTAAAGAAATTAACGTCATTGAATGGTAGTTAAGCATTGATGCCTTTAATCATGAAATAAACTTAACGGTGCACGTGTTCTCATGGCTGATTTTAGAAATTGCATGCACCTGGCCACTTCCAAGAATTAGATTAAAGAAAATCTCTTTGGTTATCTACTTTCATTGCATCACTCAATCTTTATCATAAAATGTTAATAATAATTTATTTTGAAGAGAAAAAAGAACTTTAAAGCTTTTTTGAAATTTGAAGCTCGGGCAGGACTCGAACCCTCCAACTGGGGCCCGAGTCTGCTATGTGGGTGGCGTCAGTAGGTAAATTTTACGATAATTGGCATTCTACTAACTGTCAAAACGTCAAAATTGGTCATTGGGACCATTTGCTTCGAGAGTTCAGTGACTATGACCGATTGCCGTTAAATTTGGTACAATTTCGTATTCCCACCGTATTCCGCTATTTTTTGACAGCAGTTGAAGTACGACGCAACGAAAACGTTAGAAAGTGTGAACATTGAAGGGTTTTTTATTTCTATTATAACCAAAATGAGACCAGCTGCAGCTGCTTTGCGTTTACGTATTCTGGTGTTAGCCAATTTAAGTGACCGTCGACGCCGAAATCATCAGCGTCGTCAATTCCGTGCCAGGTTGAGGCTCCATGTGGATCCATTCCGCGATCTCCGCGAGACAGAATCCATAAAAACAAAGAGAAGAAAGAGACGCTATCTCGCCTTCTAATAAGGTTAGTAAAGATAATATCCTAATAACAGCTGATGAATAGATAACCATTTATTAGCTTGATATAATATATAGTAATTACAGATGTTTGTGGAACACGATGTACATGAGCATATTCAAAAGTAGTGTTTCACATTTTACATGTATATTTATTACAGGTACTCATTGCGCTCGGTTTTTACGCGACGGGCTCATTCCAAACTTTGGTTGGGCAATCATTCTTCCTTATCGTTTCTCAGACTACCGTTCGCGGGCTGTGAATCAAGTGACAGATGCTTTAAATTATGTGTTGTCTCCTATATTAGACAGCAGAAGGAACTCCTGAGCATAATTATTATATAAAAATTTAAATAATACAGTTTCAAAGATTAATTAAAGATAATATACAAAAACTAATGAGTATATTCTGTTTTCAGATTTTTTGTGGTGCTACTTTATTATTTTGACTGCAGTTCCAAAGATTAGATCAAGATAAAATTAAAAAACGAATTAGTATGGCTACTAATTCGTTTTTTAATTTAGATTGCTACTTTTATTTTTAACTAACTGTGCCCCGCGTTAATACCTAGGTCCCGTTCCCGGTGCCTTTGTACGGAGATGAATCCAATAAATCACTATCGTAACAAAAGTCAGGATTACATAATTTGGTGGTTGAGTATTCTTCAATTTCCTAATTTTCAGCGCAATTTTGCAAATTTTTTTCTTAAATAAGAACCTTCTCCTGACAATAACAAACACAACAAAAAATAATTAGCGAAATCGGTCCAGCCGTTCACGCGTGATGCCGTGACCAAGGGAAATAGGGATTCATTTTTATATAAAATTAATTGACAACACCACACTTCCCACTGATGCCATAGTAGGTTTGTCAGTGACCGATTGTTGTTGGCTTACCTGAAATAATCTGAATACGAAAATTAGGCACATTTGACAAGCACAGTGTCATCCCACTATGAGCTCACTGACACTGAGTGTAAATAACAGACTCGAGCCCCTGGTTAGATGCACCAACCGCTTTACCAACTAAGGCACAGAGATACGTTTCAAATTGCTTAACAGATCTTCATAAATGATTACTTAGAACCATCTCGATCTACGAGCTAGGAGCTACGATGCCACAGACGGACAGACACCTTTCAATAACACCCCTCTTTTTTCATCAGGCGTTTAAAATCAAGGCACTAGTTTACAGGACCTTCCTATCAAAGCAGTGTCAAAGATATTTTCACATACTGTGTAGCTGTGTATTGGTCTAGCCTAGTACACTGCAGTACAGTATATACGGGTTTTGAAATTACCCAACTGCCCAATTCTTAATAACGTAGTCCCATTCTCTCATTGTACATGGTGTTAAGAAAACCCTGTCCGATCCGAGAAGGTATTGTTAGGTATCGACATCTGATTCCATTAATGTAAAAAAGTTGGAAAAAACTATAACCTAATTTTTTTTTTCTCTAATGCGAGAGTTGGCGTCATCACATGGTGGTCAAATGATCAAACAAAAAAGCCGCTAATGATACCGGTGAAAATGGTGTTTTAATTTTTAATTTAAGCCCAAATTTAAGAATTATTGCGGCAAATAAGTCTTTCAAAATTAATTATTATCATGAATATTATTTTTTTTTTTTTTTTGGAGGTGTGATTGTGATACCTATATCACCCTTTCGGGTCGGACAAGGTTTCTTAACACACTGTATAATGTAGGGGTAAGTTCCTGTAGTAATGATTAGCAACGTTTTGTACGTGCAGTTAGCTCAACCAGGTGAGCCAGCCTACGTATTATCATTATCGCTAGCTATGTTTCTACCCTAAATAGTAGTCGTAGTAGTAGTTTCTCTTACGCTTATCACAGTAGGGTTAAAAGTTTAAAAACACATTTTGGGCAAGTTTTCCTAAAAATTCCATAACATTTTTTTTTGTCAGACTTTTTTTTTATGTTTACTGTTTGCCACCTATAATAAATAGCAAGCAGAAATGCTCGAAAGAGCATTTTAGACCCCTATTCCGCTAACTGCCAACAACTGCCTAATTTTCGTATTCAGATAAGAACAGTCCCTTGCAATCCTACAATGACAACAGTGGCAAGTAGGGGTACATTTGTCATTAAACTAAAATTCTCTGAATACGAAAATTAGGTACAAAAACAAGTACCTACACTGGAACGTTTATTAACCCGCCACGCACTGACTTAAATAGCGGACTCGGGCCCCAGGTCTCTTTAGCATTGTAATCGGGAGTCGGGTACGAAATAAAAACACATGGATGAAGCATAAAAGATGAGAAATATTTATTTGCAAGCGTAAACTTATGTCGTAAATTGAAGTTATATTATTATTCTAATTTAGTGCATGACTAGAAAAGTAAGTACTTTATTTTCAACGCAAACAGGATATTAGCCTAGCCATAAATATGTGTTATTGTTGAATCTTAATAAAAAAACTGTGCACGACTGAAAAAGGGGTAACAATAAAGTGTTATGTTAGTGCCAAAACGGATTTCTTAGAGGAATCATAACGCCTTTTGTGCTAAGGCTGTTTACACACGGACTTATTGAAGCAGTCGGTGTTAACTGCTTTAAGTTGTCACTGTATGGTTAAAACTGCTTGTTAACCGGTTCGACTGCTTTGGTTTCGCCTGTTTTCAAAAAGCACGGGGTACCACCCTTTGCTTTTTGAAGGCTAGGCTCACATGACCCGCGAGAGCGGTTGACGGCTCGAGCAGTCAGTCCGTGTACTGATCAAACTGCTCGAGCTATTCGTCTAAGGGCGGCCTATGACGCAATTTAGAAAGTTTTTTCGATAGTTTAACGAACATTGTTATGCATATATTGTCCCAAGCATATGTATGTATATCTATATTAAATTAGTTGGCTGGAACGGTGCGAAGAAAGGTAAAGTATGATACCGATGTCTTTATTATCTGAAAACAAAAAATTAAGTAATTAAAAATCAACCAAAAGTTATTGGGGCTAATTCCTAAATATTCAATGTCAAACAGATCAAGTTGAGCCAACGACATAACTATGGATAATTGGTTTCTGTATGCCTATCAATACTAAAAATCTAGTTTTGTGTAATTTCAACAATAAAATTCCACTGGCATTCATCGGCCGATCTGCATCTTCTGATGACTGTGTGACCATAATTTCTTTTTCGAGCTGCGTAAAGAAAACACAGGTATATACATATACAATGTTATTACCGTTGCCATAGTTTGCACACCAACACCTGTTAAACCCATAGCCTTAACGTGTATAGGATCCTGAACGTTCATCAGGAAAAATAAAACTAGTTTTCTATTTTTAAGGTCCATACTCTCCCACGGTAATTCGTAAATCGCATCCTTTAATTTACCACTCTGAAATTAATAACACAATATAAATATCAACATGAATCTTGATAATGTTTATTCCTAGAATAAACAATTAAGTATTGTCTCTTACCACTGTTCCAATCAATTCAAAAATAAAACATATCTGTATTAAAGCTTGAAATATGATCAAAGTCAGCGGACCGTAACGAATTAATGCTTCAGCACTCTGAAACATACGGACAAACACTCTATACATGTATGTTAGTATGTGCATAAAGCAAACATAAAACATCTTATTTTCGAAAACCACTTTATTTTAAAGTCGGTTAAAATAGCAATAACAAGTGCAATAATTTGAGTGAGCTTATTAGGCAACATGATTAAAGTTTATTTTGTATGGTTAAATTATGTACACGAAAGACAACCTTATTTCGAGTCTATTAGCTTTTTTTCTCTTAAGGTGCTCCCACACAGCAGTTATGTAACGTTAGAGACTGACTTATAACATTTGTTTTTAAACAAATTATAACAAAAGTTATAAATTGTTATTGATGTTATACAACTTCATTTAACGAAATGTTTTACAACTGATTACAATATGATATAACGTTATATAACTGCTGTGTGGGAGCACCATTTCGTACACAAGACTCTGATAGTCGACAACTTTATTCTCAGCGGCTATAGCTTTAGAAACTCGTAGAGGCTCTTACTAAAGTCGCCGGATATCGGAGACTTGCGTTACCCCTTGTACGCCTTAATCAATTTTATTGAAAAGAAACTGAAGAAAGTACTATAATTCCTAGATGTGTTAGGTTCTTGTACGTGATATATGACAAGGGGAAAGTTTTATACTGCGCAAATATGATTCCGATATACAAACCACTACCTCAACCACATTTCTGACATTGTGGTTTACAATATTTTACCGTTGCTTCCCTGTTTCACATATAAGTATTTGTATTATTACCATTTGAGCACATTCAAGAAGCAATAAGCAGCAGGATACTTGCTGAAAGGTGAAGTATACTAGGAGCATCGGACCAAATGCATCAGACATCGCTTTTGTAAAACTGTAACAATTATTTTAAAATAGTTTAAGTGAACAAGTTTTTCCATATTCGGAATTGGTACCTACTGAAATATCCGTGTTGACTTTTGAATAGTTGCAGAATGACTACTTATTTTATACTAGAAGTTAACGAAGGTAGGTATAGAAACTAAGCAGGGTGTCACCGAAAGGAAGAGGGGTAAAAAGTACGTCTGGTATGTAGAGTCAGGATAATAATTTCGTTCCAAAATAAAATAAGTAGATTTTAGCCGGTTCGATTTCCAAGTGTAAAAAAAAGGTTTCAAAATAAACTTGTATTTTCAAAAATCTTTGAAAGCAGTTTTTTTTTATAAATTAATGTTTCCTTAGGTTAGTCTAAGGCTAATTTGGAACTTTTTCTCCGGGTTGCATCATAGATATGTATAGTAAAGTAAGGTTAAAAAACTTACTCCAGTAAAAAGTTATGGTAGTCAATGCACTCCTTTATTCTTATAAATATATCTTTCAACTCTGCCTCCGAAAACATTTGGTTTTCTTGTTTCGTGTTGGTTAATTGATTCACAGTGGCCGCTGGTCTTGGCAACGTAGCCATCAGATTCAGAAGGATTTTGAAGTGGCCGTAAAGATGGAATATCATCAGGAAAAGTAGAAGGTCATTCATGCAAACGCTGTTGGCACATAGATATGACGCGTACCTATGGAGAATGATCAACGTAATTATACATATTGTAATTAAGTCAAATTAATAAGTATTACAACAATAGATTGTTTGTAGCACGCTGCTCCGCCCGAGTGTTTGTAGGTTATCGCGTTAAAAACTAGAACAAGTGATTTCCTGAGATTCAAGCTTACCCCCATACCGAGGAGCACTAAAATAGGTTAAGTTTGACATGTCGGTCTGTCTGTCTGCTTGTCTTCCTGTCTGTCAGTGGCATCGTAGCTCTTAAACGAATGGACCGATTATGCAACTTTTTTTTAAGTTTATTTAAACGAGATTATTTTAGCTGTAATATAATTATGATGTTCCGTTCAGTGTTTTGAAAGTTATCAGCAACATTATCAAGTTAGTCATGGCTTTATTAACTTTTTTCTTTTATAAAATAGTAAATGTACCCACTAACCAATCAAACACAGCCACCCATATATAGCTGTTCCTATTCGTCGTACTATCTCTGGGGATGTACATGAAAACAGCAAGTTCATAAGTACTATTCTCCAAATGTTTTTGCTGTAGTTTACCCTTTGAATAGTTCAAGTAAATAGGAATTATGTTGAATAAAGCCAAGCCCGACAACATCTGGACATACAAGAATATGGTCATCAAGTGGCTAATTTTATGAATTCGGATATGCATCTGAAACATAGCAAAAAAGTTAGAAAGATATCATCGGTTTTAGATATTATCATTTTATTACTTTAGTAAAAGATTATGACCTGCTTAGAATATTCTGACTTGTGTACATGGTGGAAGAGGTGTATTGAAGTAAAATACCTCAAGATTATTTTTCTGTATTTTGGATTCAACGGCAGCACTGCAGATCTTGACTGAAATGTCAATAAAAGTTAATCAATCAACTCAGCCAATCGCGGTTACCTGCCTCTCTAAAGTTAGACCACAAAAGGTCCCTAGAATTTCATATATAACTAGATATCAAAAAAAATATATGGTTGACCTTTATACAACAGTCATAATATCTACGACTTTCGTTCTAATATTATCTTCTCACAATATTCAGCATCGAACGCAGCGGTTCTTAACGTCATGTATCCATGTAATAGTTAATTACTTTTCTCTATGCAAATACCTACTGGCATTTTCTCTTTTCCAAAAATAAGCAGAATGTCAAAAAGTGAGCGGAAGTTCTGCAGTGGCGGAAACAGAAGATTCTTAAGCGGCCTCTTAGTAGTCGACGGCTCCGTTGTTATCTATATAGGTGTACGCACTAACCTAAGGTTACGTTGGTAACGGTATCCAGGATTATGAGGCGTCAACTCACCATAGCCAACGCAGTCAGGAATACAGTTAAAAGCATGTGGCCAATTTCCAGCATTCCCAAGCCTTTATGTTTAGCCACCAAGTATCCGCCATTCGATATCAATGTAAATATATTAGTGGTCAATGTGGTAAGGCCCCTGTATTTAGATATCTTCCATGTTGTTTCTTCAAATAACTCAGTCGGCCAGTAACAAATTGATTTTAACGCAAAACGAAGTATTTTTACATAAATGTATTCTAAAGGACTGCTGATGCCCCTGAAATGGAGGTACAAAGCGAAATTATAAAGAAGCCCTTCCAATGCTTTCTAAGGACTTTTTTAATTTTGTACATTTATTGCACAACAATGGGAGTTATTTTGAATAGCTTTGAAACTTTTTCCTTTAAAATATATTTCCTCACAACAGTCACAACCCTCTCTTTCTCTTGAAATATCGCACAATTAAGTTTGCATTATAACCCAAACTGACCCAAAGTGCTCCCCGTTGATTTTCATTTATTTACGTCACACGTCTATTTATAAGCCTTATTCCACGTGAGTATCAAATTTTTACTCTTTTAGTCCAGTCGTTTTGGGGCAAACTGTCGAACAAAATTATGTTTGTAACTTAAATAGTAAAAACTTACTCCAAGGCATCTTCCATAAACAACATTTTGAAGAATATCTTTTCTCAACAATTCTTATAGATAGCATAGCATATGTACCTATAGATTAGTACCTATGCATAACTATAAATGGTCAGTAGAAATATATGAAACTATACCTACCTACCTACATAATAACGTAATTAGTAGGCTTTTATTCCTTTTATTTGTTCCCAATTATTTGTTTCCAATTTTCCGTATAATAAGCAGGGCGGATTGACAGCTAATCATTACTTATTACTTAATTCCTGAGTTAGTGAGTATACTTAAGTTCTTACCTACTAATCTCCATCAATGTATGATCGGGACAATAAAGATAGATCCATAGAATTTAAATTAACTTACTGGCCGAATTTACCTACCTATTATGGCTATCGTTAATTTGGACAAATATTAACCATACCTACCCGTGTGGTGACGGGTCAGAATACAGTTTGTCACCACCCTATATCATCCCGTGCTTGTCGTAAAAGGCGACTAAGGGCCTTTACACACGGCGTATTTTTAACGCGCCGACGACGCGCGTTGTACGCAACTAGGACGCTTAGCAAACGCAGGACCTTTGCACACGATGCTCGCGCTTGTATCGCTACAAACGCGCAGATAGCTCGATACGAACGCGCTGTGAGCGCGCGTTTCTAGCGATACTAACGCGCAGAAAGCAGATGCCTTTAGAATGACAACTGGAGTATGCTACGCGAAGCTCGCGCGGCGTATGCGCACCCCTCCTCCACACCCCTTTCTCCGCAGCCTCGGCTGTTTGAAGCGCGTTTCACGTGCGTTTGTATCGATACAAACGCACGTATGAAGCGCGTTCCGCTTGCGTTTGTATCGATACAAACGTATACAATCTGCTAATGACACGTTGATAACGCGCAGAGGACGTGCTCATCAAAAACTCGCGTTGTCGGCGCATAAAAATTACGCCGTGTGCAAAGGCTCTAAGGGAAAACTGGTAATTCAACTATATCTCGCTTTAGGTTACTCGGCAATGGCAATGGGCTTACCCCCTATTACATGGAGACCAAAGCGTGACCTGGTAAAATGAGGATTTCATCATCATGGTCATAAATGTCATCCTAGGATGCGTGTTTGTGATTGCGATGATGAAGTCTCTGCCTACTCCTTATGGGATATACAGGCGTGGTGATATGTATGTATGTATGTTTGTATGTATGTATGTGTGTATGTACAAATATTAACTGACATACGTATTCTAAAAACTAAGGCAACGAATACTGGACAACTCAACATTTGGTACATCTGTGTAGAGTACGGCACCTGCTCTTGTTTCTAAAGTATAAAAAAACTAATAGAAAAAGTAAATAAGATAACGACGACGGACGACCATTTCCCACAGGAAAAAAGACGAGGGAGACCTAAGTCAGCTAAAAGCAATCAGATTCCTTTAATTGTATACAATTTATGAATTAATAGTTAGTTACCTAATATAAAAAAACAACATATACTTTTCAGTGAATATAAAACAAAAAGCTGGAATATCTGTATACTAAAGATTTTTTAAGTCTGCGGTAGGTAATTGAGGATTGTGAAGTTCTGAGGTCATGTATGATAGTCATAAATTAAAACCATGATTGATTGAACAAGCAACCTTGTCAATCAAAGACCGCGATTAGTAGTTCCCATTAAATGCATCGTACACTTGCTACTTTTCCCAAAGCAATTATTTAATTCTTTTATTGGGGTTTACAATTATTAAACTTAAAATATTTACAATAATGCTAGCTGTACCCGGCATGCGTTGCAATGCATTTTTTTCTACCTAGCTCCTGCCTACTACCTACCTACTACCACTTAGGGGTATGAAAAATAGATAGTAGCCGATTCTCAGACCCACTGAATATGCATATAAAATTTCATAAAAATCGCTCAAGCCGTTTCGGAGGAGTATGGTAACTAACATTGTGACACGAGAATTTTTTATATAAGATAAAAACTAAGCCTACACAATAAATAAGAAAAATTATAAACTAAATAAAACTAAGAACTAAAATAAGGCATCAAAAAATCCATCCAAGCAATTATTGGACATATCCCAGAAACATTCGTAGGTAAGTATGTCACGAAACACAACTTTTCGATAAGAGCTTGTCTGATAAATCATTGATTTTTGACTGCACGAATCTTGAAGTGACGCTATACCGACTACTGCGAGATGTGGGTTCGATTCCCGCATGGGACAAGCGATCACAAACATTCGTGTGAACTGTGACCTGACAATCGCACAATGGTTTTAAGTCTGGGCTGCATTATATAATTAGAATATTTTTAAAATCACCTCGACTCTGGGATAAATCTCTGAACAGTTTTTAATCATAAGCACTATAGAAATTATGATAATTAAGTACATTAAATATGGAAATATACCGTACCGACCTCTAGGCATGTCGCTAAATTAACTATCTAGCATTTATGAAATTAAGTTCAATACCCGGATTAACAAAAAATAGCCATTTCTGATAAGATAAAAAGGATGGTATTTAAAAGTACTTCAATTTATTCCCATTTCATTTACCTAATTTTGTCTGTGTTCCACCAAATATACTGAATGTGCACCAAAATATGTTCATTAAAATATGTCATAACGAGCATCTATTTAACAACTGTTGCAAATTTGTAAAAATAGTAATACACCTAATTTAAAAAACAAGCATTTATTTTTTTAGTTTTACTTCAGATAATGCACTGCAAAATGTATTTGAATCAAACACCAATTAATGTCCAATGTAGCTTTATTAATAAAAAATGAACACATTATAAAATGTAATGCTTACTAAAAATGATTTTTTGCAAGCAGCATGCAAGCCAGCATGCAGCATGCAACATGCAGCAGGCATGGTTTCTGTTACGGCTCTGGCGCTGCAGGGTTCCGGCGGCCCCACGCGAGCTTATCGTCGCAGATGGTTTTACGCTCACCACCGCAGCTTCGGCTTGCTGGCCGGCTTTGCCGGCCAGCCTCAGCCGCGGTGGCGAGTGTTAAGACCACCTGCTCCTCAGCCCGCGGGCCGCCTCACCCCTCCGCGCCTACGCGACTCTAAATTACACTCTAGGGTAGGGCAGAAAAGACTACGTGGAGTCGGTTTTGCAGCGATTCGTTTCTTTCACTAACTCAAATTTGTTTCCGTTATTTCTATTATGCTAATAGTGATTAGGCCTAGTAACATTATGCGAATTAAATTTATGCCAAAACAAATTAGCCTTCAACATAATTATGCCAACATAAATTACTGTATGCTAAAAAAAATATAGGAAAGTATTATTATGGCAAAACAAATTATGCCAAAATCGTTATGCCAAAGTATATTAGGACAAAGAATATTATGCAAAAAGAAGGGATCCCGTTACATTGACCCTTTACCCAGTCACTATTTTGGGCACCGTCTCCGTCGCACAACAGAGAGCAATAGGCAGGCATATGCGCGTCGCAAGCGCGCCAAAACCATTTTCAGTAAAATAAATATAAGTCTTAGAAGTAATGTTTTACGAAATGCATTATTTGTTCTTCAATTATAATTATTTCAGTAACATAAAAGTTGTACAAAACCGTTTTAAATGGGTATACGGTACTAGGATGCATACTAAATATTTTGTGTAACAGTCAGGAATATTTGGTGCACGATCAGTATTTTTCGAGAAAGAATAAAATAGTTATTGTTACAATAGAATATTTGCAGCGCACTACAATAAAAAAGTGTTATATCTTGGTGTTAATTTGGAATTTGTTTGATGTAACATATTTTGTTGGCCGAGTAGTTTAATTAGGTATAGTAAAACAATTAAACGGGTTTAAGATCAATATTTTAGAAATGCATACATAGATGTACCTTTAGATTTTTGGTGAACACAAAAATATTATCCAGATAAAAATATATAAATAGGTAGCAGGACGAGTGGTCATGCGCCTGCTGATAAAACAATAATTCTTATACGGAAATTATCAAATAAGTAATTATAATTATTAATTTCAATAGACTTATTAATATGAAACATTGTTTTATGTCTACCGGGCTCGTGACGCCTTGGAGTTTTCTTAAAAAAAATACTGTCAATGGAAGGAATTGAAAATGCCTTGAAAATGCCATATAAATGGATGCATTTTCATTGTACTGTCTGACATCTATGCTTTGTTTTTGTACCTGCTAAATGAATAACAAATTCTGCGTTGGCATTTTATTAGAATTGATATTCACTTAGAGTATTCCCTCTAGAAGTCTGGACAGCCTTCGCCCGCTCATTCAATTTATTGATCGTTAAGACTGATTTGATATGGTTATACCCTGACTTAAACCCCATTCTTATTCCCTGCAAAGTTTCAGACAAACTAGATTACTTAACTAAATGTTGTACGAGAAAAATCCTTCAGAAAAGCATATAAGTTTCATAAACATAAGGAACGATCGGCATGTTTTTCCATACACGTCTGTTCGTTACGGCCGCCGTCTAGTTATGGGGAACAAGTAGGTACTGCATGACTACCTCAACCTAAGCTTAGTCTAGTACATTTGCTTATTCACCTAGTGTACCTAAAGCTCCATTGCGCAAGTCACAATATCTTCGATTTCTTGCAGTCTCAGGTACCAGGAGAGCAGATTTCAATAGAGGTTTAACAGAGTTTTTAGAACTTAGGCCTTGTACACACGTTTAGTGGAGTTTCAGTGTCGGTTGTTTTAATCCTGTACACAATGCGTAAGTTATTGTGTTCTCTATTTTTTAATATAATATGCCTATGTATGAGATTAAAATATAAATTAACGTAATTTATAAAAAGTGTTGTAAACTTTATTTTCATAGTGTAATATTATTAGGATAATTTTTTGTAGGCGCCAAAATCCATTGCAGTGATTGTCACAATTATATGTATCGGATCGATACTTGCTACAATGCTTCTTACAATAAACGTTAAGTAGGTAGGTATAGTGTTATGGTGTTATAGAAACCTACCATAATAATATACTTTTTTCAAAACAGTGTCGTCATAAACTTTCTGTAGGTAGGTAGCCGACGGTGGCGAAGCCCATAAAATATCCCAAAAGGCTTGACCCATTTTGATAAATGATCTTCAGAATCTTCTTGATGACTGACACTGATGATTTAAAATAAAACACATGCATAGATTCAAACGCGATTAAAAAAAAATCAACAGGTAGGTACCTACCTATAGCGGATGCTGGGGTCATGACTCAAAAGCGACTACATGCCTTTCTTTAATTTGTATTTATTAACATAACTGATATTTCGATTTTTTGGAAATACTTTACCCGTAATATTGTTCTAAATGTTTTAGTGCCAAGTTTTGTAGAAAAAAAATCAAATTAAAGAAACGCATGAGTCTCCCAAAAATGTAATTAAAAAGTTAAAAATTAGTTATATGTAGCTTCCTATATATTAATTAAATACGGTCTACTGTTGATTTATGATGGAAATGAATCCCCATGAAATTCTACGACTGGGAATCGTCTGTACAATAATATTTTAGAATCCCATTTTATAGGTCTAGTGTGAACACTAACTTCAAAATTCCTAATTAGAGTGGTCCTATTTAGATTTGGGAAAATTGGTCTTAAACTGACTTAGGGTTCATCAAATTTGTTGAAGGCTAAGTTAATCACGGGCTTATTTGTTATTAATTTGAGTAAGTAAACTGTCTGTGATTCTGCCCTAAACTGGAGACAGTTTTAAGAAATTCTCCTGCGATTAAGGATTTTCTTGTCTTCATAATATCAAGTACTGAAAAAAAAAACCTGTAGCTACTGAATACCAATTTTAAAACCATCCGTCATTATTTCTCAGATCATGCAATATAAATTAAATATTCGATTTTAAAAAGTTAACTTCTGCGTGTTATGAAACGTTAAGTGACAAACCGTAGAGTGACAGCTTTTTGACCAATAATAAGCAGTTTTATATTTGCATTGTCCAATGAGATTCTTGGGCAACATTCGCGTTATGACTTAGGACAAATAGAAAATCAAGATCTCAGCAAAGTTTTTTTGCTAAGATTCTATTAGTCTAGAGTACTCTAGAGTGGCGTTAACATTATCTACCTTGTGTTTCGTGTTTTCCGATTACGTTTATTGTTGTTAAAATTAAAATTAAACTCAGCTCACAATTCATAATTTGATGTAGAAATATCGCAAATTACTTACTTTCCTAACGAATGCTTATAAATTAAACAACCGCTATTAAGTTACGGTGTTTAGTTTTACGATAATGTAATTTTTTATCGCTGCGTAAATGATCGAAATAACATAAAATTGTTGCCTTAGCTGTAATAAATGATAAGAAAATGGCATCTTCTAACGCGGAGTTGCAAGAAAGGTGCAAACTGTACTACAAGTTTACGAAGGTGCTTACCCTGAAGGTGGCGCAGATAGTGGTTCAGAGCAGGCAAGGCAAGAAAATAACCCATGAGTGTAATGCGAAGTTGCCGGACAATGGAGTGGACTCTTCACCGCAGTGGGTTAGTACAAAACATTAGCTATGCCATAAAAAAAAATAGCAAACACGCGCGGCGCCAGTATGGTCTGCCAATATTAATAATTATGCTGATATTTTTACCATGTTCCGAATTTTGTATCTACCTTACTTATTGACTTTGTTTTAATATTATATTGAGATCCCAAATTGCTTTGCTAGTTGCTATTTCAAATCATTTTATACTATAGTGCTGGTGGTTCACAACATGAGTATTTTACAGAATAAATGTGGTTAGGTATTTAATTAATAGAACAATAGGTTGTGTCAAGGCTGGCTTAGTTCTTGCTGTGCGATAATAAATATATATTATATTTAATATTTATAATATCAAGCCCACATAATATTTTTAGTCGGATTTGTTAGGTATTTCCATAATTAAAAAAAAACAATGTGTGCAACAAGGCATTTCATGTTAAATATAGGTCAGTGATAATAAATTCATAATTTTATTTATATAAACACAACTGTTATGGTAATAAGTATTAAAATAATAAAAATATGGAAGTACATTGACATGAGTATTGTTTACAGCTGATTAAAATTATCATAATTCCAAACGGTAAACTTTACATGTCACACATGTGGTAGGGTGTATGTCACATCAGTTTTTTTTTGCCACTGGAAGCTTTTGCCCAGACATCATACTATAAAAGTATAAAGCATTTGGATGTACACCTTTGACAAAACAATAACAAAAGGTAGTTTCTATTAAGATCTTATTGAGATAGGTTGGATTAAAACAAAATATATCAATCAAAATGAAAAGTTTTTATTTCTGAAAAACCTCTAAAGGCATTCAAGAAACAACCAAGAAACTCCATAGGTTACTCTTTTAAAAATAAAATTGATACAATGATTTATGTTCTATATTTTACATTAGTTAAATATATGTGTCAACAATGCAATGCAGCCTGCGGTAATAGCAAATATAATATGAAAGGTCAAATACCCATTCAGGATCAACTAAATGGATATGGCAACCATAAATATTATATAATAAAGATAAAGGAATAAAAAGATTATGCCCATCAAAGCTATTATTCAGATTATATAAAATTCTTGTGTCACAATGTTAGTTACCATACTCCTCGCTGTTTCGGAGGAGTATGGTGACTAACATTGTAACACGAGAATTTTATATAAAAGATAAGACTATTATTTGCTACTCAGATCTTTTGCCACTGCTTGCACATTACCTACACATTTTTGTATTATTTTTTATGCTGTGCTAAAGTCAACAGCTATTCTACAAGGTCATTATGATTGACTCTGAACAATACTTGTAATTTTTCTTTGGCAATTTAAATTATGCTGAGAAAAAGAGGTCCTTGTATGGCAGTGGAATAGTTTTGACTCATTATAATAGTGTAACTGCAATTTATGCTCTTGCCTCAGCCTTGCTAACTGCTTTAAGCCAATGTTGATGCGCCTTTGCAATTTGTTCAGAAAAAAATAAGTATAACATGTTTATGTGCACTTGTGTGCAATGAAGCATTAAAGTGTTTAATCTTTTTAGGGTTCCGTACCCAAAGGGTAAAACGGGACCCTATTACTAAGACTCCGCTGTCTGTCTGTCCGTCTGTCTGTCTCCAGGCTGTAGCTCATAAACCGTGATAGCTAGAAAGCTGAAATTTTCACTAATGATGTATTTCCGTTGCCGCTATAACAACAAAAACTAAAAACCACATAAAATTAATATTTAAGGGGGGCTCTCATACGACGGTGGTACGGAACACTTCGTGCGCGAGTCCGACTCGCACTTGGCCAGTTTTTTTTTAAGATATTTTTATGTAGCTCCAAGTATAATGCTTGCTTAAAAAAGGGTAGTATTCATTATTCAGTAGTATTTACTATGAATTTAGTAAAATTGCGTAAATTTAAAATCGCTGATGCGCTCTGAGTACTAATCACTTTATCTATATTCAACACTCAACTTTTTAAATTATAGGCAAATGAGAATTATGCATATATCGGCAAAACGGCGTTTATTTACTGTGTCTATGCAGTATTCATATACCATTATATTGATTCTTAAACATTTACTCAATTGTGTCAGAAATAATATTGACTGCTGTTCAAATAAGTGCTCTGCAAAAATCTTGTGCTATTGCAAATATTTATAACTGCTTGCTTTTCAACCATATGACAATTCTGAACTTCTTTGTAAATTCTTGCAAATTACATCATTTTCATCTATCTTCATCAGATAGGTATCTAATAAATCTGTCTGATAATCTGTGGGATAGTATAAATTAATAAATATTAATTGTTTTGTTTTAGTTTAACCTATCAATCCCTGACGAGCCAGGGGTCACAGAGGACACAAAAAGAGTTTTGAACGGGGAGGTGGTAGATGCACTAGCCAAGGTACTATGCATAGAGATTTCGCTCCACACCGTTGACGGGGACGACATGGTGTTAGAGCTGTGGACGGTGAAGCTGGTCCCAGGGTCTGAAGTCTGCTCTCCATCCACCGTGTACTACCGCATGAGTGTGATGCTGAAGTCTACGCTCACTATATCCAGGATAACACCGGCTTACAAGCTGTCAAGGTCGCAGCATAACGAGTCTTACAAAATCTCTCATAAGATCTATGGAGGGGAGCCTGATTATGACGTTTTAGGTGAGTTTGACATATTGAATGATGATATAATAGTAGTAGCAGCCTGTTTCTGTACCTTTGCAGAACAAAATATTAAAGCTACTTCTCATACACAGAAGAAACAATCTTTGATTATGCTGGCTCATTGCAGGCTAGCTGTTTATGTCCGAGGCTATTTATTAAACCATTAGAACTCCCTTTTTTACCAAGTTTCAAATTCCGAAATTTTTTATCTGATTGACGAAAAAAAAGATGGTTAAATTAATCTTAAAATTTATGTTAAATCGAAATATTAAAATCAAATATTTATAGTCAAGTGTATGCTAATAATTGATGGTTAAAAATGTGCTGTTAACAAATAATATCTTGAGTGCAGGTGTTAACGGTGGCATGCCAACAGTGGCAACGATACTCTCATTAACATATCCCTGTATGTTAATTACCTATGACTTAATTGAATTCCCCTGTTGGTATGCGAGTTATTCCAAGTAACAGATTTAATATTGATACAGGACTAGAAATACCTTCATAGTCCTGGTCTCATTTTAAATATATGTATTTAGAATGTAGGAAAAACCCATTGATTTACCGCCAATGTAAATTAGATTATTTGCATATAATAATATGTCAAAGTAAATACCTAAATAAGATTGACTGCACAGTACCAAATATGATCAAAGTGAAACCTTAACGCCTTTAAATATAGGTGTTTTCAGAGTTCATGTGTTGTGGACTGTGGTTAAATATATCTTGATTTTCTCCATAAACCGTAATTTCCGTATTTACACACTGCTGAGTATAGGAGTGTAATCTTTTCGGTCTTTTTCGTCTATTTTGCGCGTCCCGACGGCGCCTGTTAACTTAGCTACGTCATCAACCCAACATACACTCATGATGAATTAATTTTAATTATGTTTACAGGTGAAAAACGCAAGAAAGTGAAAGTGAGTGAGCTTCACACGCCAATCGGGACTCTAATGATAGAAGTGGTGTACAGGACAAAGATGACAATCATGCCGGCTGCTAGGAAGATTGAATATGAAACAGCTTCAGAAACCACAGGGATAATGGTCAAAAGTGACCACTTCTACACGGAGAGCCCCAAGTATGTGACCTTGAATAACTGAGCTAAACTGTTTTGCTTGTTAAGATAATAGAGCAAGACCGTAATTTACACTAGCATTAAACCAATATAAATCTTCATTGAGTTCATTGGCTAGAACTGCAAAGTTTTATTCAATAAAGAACTGTAAATCATGTATTGAATTATCAGTATTCAGTGCAATTCTTAATTGTAACAGAAGGCGAATCGTTTACGGATTTCGAACAAGAAAAGTGGGTTTATCTTTCGCGAAGTTGACCTAGCTCTTCGTCTCGTGTCCTATTGATTTTTGGCTATTAATTTCGTTCTCGTGGCATTTTTTACATTTTCCTATTTAATATCATATTTTTTAAATCTAATAAGTTTGACCTATCGGTCTGTCTGTCCGTGACATCGTAGCTTCTAACGAATGGACTAATTGCAATGCAGTTTTTTTGTTTGAAAGCTGACGTGACCGATATTGTTCAATATTCTGGAATCGACAATTTTCTATAATCCCTCGGGCGTTGTTAATTTATTTATTGTATTTTGTTAGTCAAATGAAACTAATTCGTTGTAGAAAACATCGCAACGAGAAGAAGGAGTTGGACCTATCGAAGCCGTTGACGGCGGGCGCGTTCGTGGACACGCAGAAAATACAGGAGCTGCACGACACGCTCAGCCAGCAGCTGCCGCCGGAGCCGCCGATGGCTTGGCTGCTCGCTGAGAAGGAGAAGATGGAAAACGTAAGGATTTATTTTTAACCGACTTCAAAAAGAGAAGTTCTCAATTCGATGGTGTGTTTGTTACGTGAGAACTCTGGCTTTTGTCGATTGATTTTTAAAAATCTTTTTATAAAGATTTTAGATTTCAGTAAAGTTATTCGGCAGAAATGGATCTTGACTGGACATACTAATAAATCTCATACTAATAATACTCTTTGTCAAGCAAGATGACGAATCGTCGCGCCAACTATAAGCTCTTCACAATGTTACGCTTTTTTACTCACATTTGCTTACCCGCCAAAACCACAGGAGTGCTTCCCCCTTCCTTTATAACGGAGACCAGGCGGGAAGGCAATGCAATGCACTACTATTGACAATGTGACCCAAGGCAACACCCACTCTGTAGTAACATATAAACTAAAGTTACAAATATTATAATAGGGTAGATGATTAGGTATGAAAAGTGAAGTCAAAATTTATTTAATCCGCCATTTAGATAATCAAAATGAAATAGATACGTATTTTTTCTTTTATTAAATCAATAAAAAAATACGAAGATAAACTGGTTTAAAGTTCAGGAGTAGGGGCTTGTGACGTCACGGGTACAATTTTTGCTTAGACGTGACGTCACGCAAGAATTTTACTCGCTGTATCTTCATAATTTCTTTGTTTACGGGACAAAAGAAAAAATACGTGTCTAATATTTTTTTTATTATCTAAAACTAAAAGATGGACATAAAAATAAAAATTAGTCATCATCCCTATTGCGTGTACTATTTCAGAAAATAAAGCCGCTCACGACCTCCGACTACGAGAACGCGAACAAGCCGAGCTGCAGCACGAGCGCTCCTACGACGTCAGCTCACGCCGTCAGCAAGGCCATCGAGGTGCCGAAGCCGAAGAATGGCGACAAATACTCGGGACTCATGGTAAATAAGTAAATTGTATTATACTGGCTGTTGTTCGCGACTCCGCCCGTGTGAGTGACGGCACAAAGTAGCGTAGGTCCTTTCTTGGGATCAATGCTTGGCCCATACCAAGTTCATCAAATTTGGTTCATTGGTTTAGCCACGATAGCGAGAGAGGCAGATTGAGTTTCTTTCGCATTATTATGGATGCAAAAAAGTATGGATTGTCGAGACGATTTTCTAGTTACGCTGCCCATTTTACTTGCTGATAATGTACCTTTCTATTGGTGAAAGAATTATGAAAACCTGTTACAATTTTTTTTGTATATAAGAGGGAAGATTTGTTTTCTTGTTTGTAATCAAACAAAAAAAAACAAATCTATCGGCTCAGGACAGCCGACATCGGTAATATTCATCGTGGACGTGGTCGAGGTTTCGAGAAGATCTTTATTAAAGAAACATCGAAAGAAATCCATAGTACACTTTTAATCGATCGTTAAAACACTTTACAATAAGGGTCTAATCAAAACTATCAATGATGGCATCGAATTTAGACGATTCGTCGTAAATGTGGTTCGCGGACCGTCATGGGACCGTCCTTTCTTTTTCAAGTGACGTCCATCTTCCGCCGCGCTGCCAACCACACGACGCTCCGTCAGAGTGACTGTTGTCACTCTAATTCGACCTTCATTGAGCGGCTCCTTCAAATCTGTCTAATCTTATTTTTTTTTTTACAATTTAGTCCTTTTAATAATACGTGTTGTATATTTCCAGGAGTTCCCCTTCGCCGACGGCAGTCCAATAGCCGATCTGGCGAACTTCTACCAGGAGTGTTTGAAGGCGAGGTCGACGAGCGGCGAGTGGACGGAACTGGTCATCGACACAGCCTCCACGGACTCTGAGTCGCTCTCCCGACAGCTCAAGATGTTCGAAGACGCAGTACCGGAGTTCGACAGCATGGTCGCCTCCATGTTCAGCAACTCCGAAGGCTCGGACCGCTCCTAGACTACATGTAAGACTGTACGAATGTTCTAGAATAAGTTTTCTTACCGCAGTGCGAATTTACTATGCAATAGAGTCGTGAGCTGAGATGGTCGAGTATTCTTTACTACCTGCATTTATGTTGACTAACGAGGTTATTTTTACTAAGTATAGGCGTAGATGGAGCACAGAAGTGTTGTCTAGCGATATACTATCTCAGTGTCACTTCATTGGTAAATCTTGTATATGAATGTTATATATGTGTGTAAGTACAGAGAAAACACTGTCCGATATTTAAGTCCCAATAGTGTGTGTGTTCAATATGTTAATATTTAAAGTCTCACCTCATTCGCACTGCACTGATTCCAAAATGACGAGTGTTAATAGATTTCTATTTTCATAATATTCACGATATTTCACGTTAAAGCTTCGATGTTTATTAGATAGGCTATTGTTAAATAGCATTGACATGAAACAAAACAATGTAATTGTTTCGAATTAAAGTGTTTGCCAGCGATACTGGACCTTGTCGATCGTATTATGTAGGTACGTGTGAATAGGCACTAACTCTCTTGTATAGAATCTTCCGTGCTATACAGACGTTTGTATAGTGTAGGTACATACATACAAAAATCTTTATATCTGTCGCAGACAAATAGTATGATTCCGCCGTTTACATACGGCGTCGTCAGTTTAAAAACGTTTGCAGTTATGTAATATGCCGAAGGCAAAATGATAACTCATTCAATCGTCATAATGCGACGTTAGTTTTATTGTAGGGTGACCATGCTCATTAAAATCTCGAGACAAATTTTGAATTACATAAGTCGTCGCTCGCTTCGCTCGCTCTGTTGCAAGGTCCACAATATCTAACCTAACCTATTGATCTCTGTCACAAAGTCGAACCTAACCAAGCAATGGATTTCTGGGCCTATGAATATATGAATATTCGATAAAATACATGTTTTTTGGACCAATAATACTCTGCAGGAGTCCTTCGCGACCCAGAGTCTATGGATAGGTACCTTAGCATCTTTTAGGTGCCGGATAACCACAAAAACTAAATATTTCAATTTGCCGCGGCCTTATGTATATGGCGTTTAAATTGTCGATGAAATGTTGTGGCATATTATAAAGTGACACGGCAATATACATTTTGCCTTTGGCATATTACATAACTGCAAACGTTTTTAAACTGACGACGCCGTATGTAAACGGCGGAATCATACTATTTGCCTGCGACATATCCATTGCGTTTGATTTGATTCTTCGAGTTCTAGTCAAAACAATAATATCGATATATCTCGCCTCGTAACAACGCGAAAGGCAAGTTAACCTCGCTGCTTAGTTTACAATAACCCAATATAATTATTCATAGTGCAAACTACTTAGTATTTAAAGTTCACATTACAATGCTCATAATATTATAATGACTGATGCTTTCTAGACTAGTTTTGTTATATAAATAATATTTAATTTTTAAAAAATATCCATAAATTCGTCGTAAAAAATGAGAAATGGATATGAATATGTCCGCTATTTACTGTTAAATTGAAGTTATTTGCATAGTTTACCGTCGTTTGGTATATAATAATCGATATTTGTGGAAATTAAATTTTTTTTTTTTTTTTAAATCATTTATTTGATGAGGCTTTTTGCGCTGGTGCGCCAAGACAGCCTCGTAAGGTACCACAATAAATTAAATAATAAATTAACAAAAGTAAAAATAATCTAATCCTAAGACTTAAAGATAACCTAAAACTAGACACCCCGTTGGAATGTAGCGCCTTCTACAGGTCACACGCTAGAACACTACAAACCCTACGTCAAAATAAAAACTAAAAAAAAAAAATTACGTATCCCTCCTTGACAACACTCCCCGAAATTAAAATTGCTATATAAAATGTTTAGTACTTGATAACGTAAGACTGCGTACACGACAAGATATTGACTGTCGTAGTACTATCAACAGATAGAGCTCGATAAATGAAATAAATATTGCGTAAATTGTAAACGTGTTACGTGTGAATTAATGAATATATCTGACCTCCTTGACATATTAATCAATCGTAAATCTGACCTTACCCTAAAGTGTAAAAAAAAATCGAAATTCTATGTGTGTGTATCGTAATCTTGTTTGGTGTTTTTGGGTGTAATTTGTTAGATAACTATCTATTCGAAAAAAATAATCATCGGTGATTGTAGATAATCTGTAAATATTCATATAAATTATTATAATTGTAATTTATCGGATGGCAAAGTCTTTGTAGACTCCAAGATTTTTTTTGTAGTGTAACTAAATATTTTGTAGTATTTTGTGTCAAGTTATTATAAGGAAGTATATTATGTGGTATTACTCGTGTATGGTTATAGTGACACATCACATTACATTGACACACTAAATTAAATTAAACATTTCATGCTCACTGGTAGTTAAGCAAATGTAATAATAAATGTATAATGTATAGAAACATATTATCATAATAATTTGAGTATATTTGTCATTGTTTCTATGGATAATATTAAATATAAATCAATGGCATCAACAGAGGCCTTTCGCAACTGTTAGATTATGTAGTGCGGTGTAGTTTCATATCTAAAGTAGATCAGATAGATGGAGTGCCTTCGACTGACTGAATGGTACACGTCACAGGATACGTGCCAAGCTTGTTTGATACACTTTATTACATTTTTTAATCATTTACCCCTGTATTTGAATGTGAAATTCATTTGATAGTTCTGTAGTGATTATTGATTAATAATATTTGCTTTTTTGTGATCTTTTGATGTTAGCTGTGACTTTGTGAGTAGACAATTGTTTGCGTCTATATTTTAGGCGATTGTAGTCACGGATATGACACAATTGATTTTGGGTAATGCGCCTCGTGTTTTTCGGGATTATAAGACATATCAAGTCCCGAAATAACAACCAAATTATAGAAATTCTTGAATTTGATTAATATTTATTTGAGTGCACCTGAAAATAATCTTGTGCGTGTTTGACGAGGCGCTTATAGTAACCAGCCGCATTTAACTTTCACGTAGATAGCTAAATTGCGTAGTTAGGCTTGATATAAATATATAATAAATGAATAAACTCTGTGGCATTCAAATAATCTACAAGAGTGCACTCCGGTGCCCATAGACATGTTAAATAATTGACAGTAAAATATCAATCAAATATCCAAGTACAGTCACCACTCGCTGGTATCAACAATGAACCTTATGACTCTGAAATAAATACCATTTCGCAGTGTTATAATCGGTGTGTGGATGACTGTAAAAAAATACAATTACAAATATTAGGACTATTCTATCAACAAAGCGATAAAATTGATTAACTTAAAACAACTGACAATGAATTCGCACTAGTTATTCTATGTACAAGCAAATTCGTAAAACGACTGCTTTTGAGAATTTTATTAAGAAGAAAATCATGTCATAAAATATTTAGTATCAAGTTATATCTTGCAGTTCGTCGTAATGTGGGTTACTGAAAGTCAAAATCTACTGAGGTAGCTAGTATTGTATGTGTATCTGTCGTTCTCCACCAATCAGAGAACAATGAGAGTTACTGGCTTGTCATTGGTGGAAATAGGGATGATGACTAATTTTTATTTTTAAGTCCATCTTTTATATAGTAAAAAAAAAATATTAGACACGTATTTTTTGTTTTGTCTCGTAAACAAAGAATTATGAAGATACAGCGAGTAGAATTTATGCGTGACGTCACGTCCAAGCACAAATTGTACCTAGCCGTGACGTCACAAGCCCCCACTCTTGAACTTCAAAGCGGTTTAAATTCGTATTTTTTATTGATTTGACAAAAGAAATACGTGTCTATTATATTTTGATTGTCTGAATGGCGGACTAAATAAATTTTGACTTTTCATACCTTGTCATCTACCCTGTGCATCTACCCTATTGACAGATAGACCTAATGCGATACTAGCGGACTCTAGCGGATTCTTGACTCGTGTAGCTTGCATTATTATACATTTTAGGCTAGGATTATGATATCTATCAGGCCTAGACGAAGTCAATAATGAGTGGTTAAGTAAATTGCCATATAAATAGGTATACTAGTTTTAGATAAAACCCTTTTGTTATGCTAAGCATGTATACTACTTGTATCATATTTCCTCACATTATTATATAATACATAATCATTATTAATCATGGTATTCATAGGTTTTCTCTTATTTTAGATACATACTACAATAATTACAGATCTATTTCACTTTTCTCAGTTACTATTTAGCAATATGATTTGAGGCTAAGCCGTATAATAAATATTATTTAAACGACAAATGATTTAACCTCTATCTACTTATAATATCAAGATGTCACTGAAGTAACGCTACTTAAACCGAGTATATATTATATCTTAACGTATAAAACACTAATGGCTGAATACTGAATCGAAAAACAGTTTAATATCATCCAGGGCCTCGATTCAGCTATTTTAAATGCATGCCAGTGGTCGGTCAGTACTGTAATTGTGCCTAATTTTCGTATTCAGATAAGCCTACAATAACTCATTGAACTCTCGAAGAGAATGATCGTATTGACAGTTAGCAGAATGCCAATTATCGTAAAAATGACCAAATGAAGCAGGTCATTCGGTCAATTCAAGCAACTCTTAAATAGCTGAATCGAGGCCCTGACCTCATGCTGTCTCTTTCACTTTAAGGAGTGAAATAGCGACAGATAGACATTTAAGAACGTGGTAAAATTATTTGCGTTACAGTATTCGGTGGCCAGAAGTTTAAGCTATTAGTTTTATACAAGTGTTGTATTACGCCGTATTTGTGGGAACCACGCGACAGAAAATAAGTTAGTGCACGCATTAGAGCTATAAATTAGAGATACAAATAATTGCTACTGCGTAGAAAAACAGCGAACAAAATCAGAAGATGTTATCATAAAAAGGTTTCTAAAATCTAAAAGAATCCTTTTCTGTCTAGAAATTTTCAACAAAACTATTTTATGGCCCTTTGTACATACAACGCAAGTCTCTAAGTCCTTGACTTTAGCCTGCAGTAGTCTACACACGCGTGCCTATATACGAACCTCTTTCGAGTTTATATACTAAAGTCGTCGGATATCTGCAACTGGCGTGCGAAGGTCCTGTTTTCCTATGGACAGACAGACAAATACTTGCGTTTTATACATGTAGATTGAAGACTCAAAATTGTAATTATATTTTGTCGTTGCGGTGCCCTGTGAATACGGCTTCGTGTTCCTATTTCGATTGCCATCAAGTAGGTTAGGTGTTTACTAACTAGACTAAGCTGTTAAGCATTTAAAATCGCGACTTCGGTGACACCTTATGATACTAATCTGACTGGTTCGTAAAAAGAAAATATTGTACCGATAATAACAAAAGAAGCAGAAAAAAAAACCTATACCAATTACCTTCTGTTTTGTATCGCCTTGAATGATTTTTGATTAGGAATGCTAAAGAGAAATATCTGATAGTAAAAAATTACATTGTTTATCAAGGAAGGAATCAAGAATCTAATGTTAGCTATTTGGGAAAATTATAACATCAGTTTCCATAAACTACATTATACTTATCATCACATTTACATTAAGACTGTATTTTAGAAGCCTAAATATCATCCTCTATATTACCAATTCAATGCATTAATTAGGTATCCCAGTAAATTACTACCACATTTATAAGTTACGCCGATGTACTTGCATAGACGTCCTATTTTCAAAAGGCGCGCAAGTGCTTTTGGCTCTTGCTAATACGCCATCTTGCGGAATCAACCAGACGAGATAGCATAAATAGAGATGATGACTAACTTTTTTTTTTTGTCCATCTTTTTCGATAATATAAAAATGTTAGACACGTATTTTTACGTTTGTCCCGTAACCAAAAAAATATGAAATAAAACAGCGTACAAATCTTGCGTGACGTTACGTCTTAGCAACAATTGTACCAAGCCGTGACGTCACAAGCCACCACTCCTAAACTTTAAAGAGGTTTATCTTCGTACTTTATTGAATTGATTAAAGAAAAAATACGTGTCTATTATATTATGATAATCTAAATAGTGGACTAAATTGATTTTGACTTTTCATACCCAGTCAGCTACCCTATTGTTATTTTTTTATTTGATACCTTAACGCAAAGCAATTAGGTATATATTACATTGAAGATATTCAGCTTTAGTCGAAGCTTTTCCAAGCCGAGTTAATTATAAAAGTGGTACTATAAGATAATACGCAGTAAATCTATAGGAACCTAACTTGACAATAGACGAACATCGAAATAGAAGGTAATTAAATGGCATCCTGTCTTAGAATACAGTATGTTTTTGAATTATTATTAATAGTCGTTAGGAGTTATTTATAACAGTCATTTTAAGGCCATTTCTACACATTTTTTGATTTATGTTTAGTTTAGTTTATTTACTAAAACACCCATATAAAAGGATCATTACATTTTGTTATAAGTTCAACACATACACACAACATGCCTTCACTTCCATACATTTAATTGCAACGTTATTACTAAATTTATTAGTTAATCATATAGAGGTGTGATATCAGAAACCGCATTTTTAATATTGTACATAATAGCTTTTCAATCAACTCACATTACAAAGTATGCTCGAATTAGCTATTGTCATAATTAAGTGTAGAACGCATATTGTAATCATGTCGAAAGTTACGTCACAAATTTTCTATATAATAGAACATAATCATCAACTCATTGGGTGTATATTTCATTTATTTAAGTGTTTAGTATAAGGTATATAAATTATTGTCATAAGAAATGTTTATCTGAATCGTGTACCCGTAGCAGTTTATATACCTTTCCTTTAGATAAGATATATTATTGAATAACAGTGTCGGACTACCTGTGTTTGTAAATGACTACATTTTCATTAACTGCTTCTGAATAAAAAACCTACGAATGTTTTGAAATCATCTTTTATTTAATTTGTTTTTATTAGTAACGTTATATGTTATGATACTTATTAGCGGTTAATTACTAAAGGGGGTTTCCGCGACTTAGAAATCCACTAGGGTTGCTAGTGATGCATCAGGTGTACATGTAATTCTGAACCAATGAGAGACAAGTTACTGGTCCGTGATTGGTGGAAATTGACAGACAGACCCGATGCGAGACTAGCGCTCCTAGCGGATTTTTTACTCGTTTTAGACATTACAATACAAAAGAAAACCATAAGTATTTTATAGTTTTTATTGACATACTTACCAAGTAAATGCAAAACGCACAACATATAATTCCAAATAAAAACAACTCCAAGCGACTTTCTCACAACAGATGCCCAAGAAGTTATATAAACAATATATTTTAATAAAGTATATAAGAATACAATCAGCCTCTGTATATGGTCAACCGCGGGTCATATGAAACTCAACCTTATTGCTTATACAGAGTGCTACCAAAAGGTTATAATATCTTAACATTTAGAAAATTACGTCATAGATATAACATAATATATGTATATATTCAGTGATCTAGTTATGACTTTTATTGTCGAATAATTGATGGGATAACTGGATATCAATTATCTAATTAACTAATTTTGAGCTGAAATTTCGTAAACTTACTCTAAATCAGTTGTACTCTTCACCCCTTTTAGATAGATATGACCTTTTGATAACACCCTGTACACATATAAAGGTGCGTTTAAACCCACTCACACACACAAACAGATGAGTAGTAATAGAAAAACGTTAAGACTTGCTACTAGCTGGTGTGGGAGATTCACTGCCTGGTTCCAGAGTTTTTGGTTTGTGCTTCGGATGGATACTGGTTACCTTGACATTCTGCCCAGTTATGTTCTGAAATGAGAAGACACAGAAGTACAATGGCAGTTTGTACATCTGGACATTGTTAATAGGGATACTGACAGGGAGTCACAGGGAGTGACAGGAAAATATCTGCCTAATTACTTAGTTTGTTAACTAATTGAAAAAATATTAATCAAAGTTTATGTATTTTTTTTAATAAGTAGAACTAATTATTTATGGCGAATCAAAGTTACTGAGATTTGATTTATATTCTTAGTTTATCCGTTCCAGCAAGGGGGCTAGTGACGTCACGATCTTGCACCAAACATACACATTTGCACTAGATTTAAAACATGTTATATAGAGAGATTCAAAAAATTAGGATCTAAAATCGCCATTCCGCAAATGAGTAAGTATGGTGATCAATGCTCGTGCCTTCTCTATATGGGAAGAGGCCTGTGCCCATATATATATATATAATGAGGGGAATCAATACCTGATCATCCAACGGCGGCTTATAAGTCTTCAGTAGCTCCGCATTATTCGCCTTAGTGAACACGTGTCGGCGATGGTGCGCAATCACCGCATCGTGCAGCAACGCATGGTTGATGCGATGTCGGTCCGTCGAGCGCGCAACGCAACGCACGCTGCGCAACGCGTCCAACGCTATGTTCAAACGGATGCGTCCGAGGAACGCGTATAAACTATTTTCTTCTTCCTTATCCTGAATCGGGAATAAAATCATTAGCGAATAAAAAAAATACGACTTACTTTGACAAAATTTTGTTAACCCTGAACGTTACTATATCTGGTCTCTTTGGTCTTAAGTTGTTATTTAAAATCCCCGATGAAGATCCCCCCTGTCTGTCTGTAGCATTAGCATCGTAGCTCCTAAACGAATGGACCGATTGTGATGCGGCTTTTATAAGTTTTTGTGGGTGTGCTTATTGTTTAGAAAGTTCTGAGCAATTCCAAAAAAAATCATCCAGGCTTTCTTAAATTTATTGTTATCATACTAATGTTTCATGTGTCTTTAAACTCGTAAAACAGTTCCGCGATTATAGCAACAAACCTTTTTTCGTTCTTTTGTTACCACATCTTCTTGCTGACGTTTAATTTCTTTAGCCCATCCTCTGAAATGAAATCAGCAAAAAAAATTTTGTGCCATTAAATATGAATAGATTTTTCGGGAGGTGAACCTACCTATTTCATTGACACTAAAATACTAGTCTAAGGTAAAACCTAAATTGAGTGCTGGATATAAATCCGTAAATCGTTAATTTTTTTAATATTTCATTTACATTAAATTTACATGAATGATGACGGGCCTGTTGGTCTTGTGGTTAGTGACCCTGACTGCTGTACCGGAGGTCGTGGGTTCGATTCCCACCCAGGATAAATGTTTGTGTGATGAGCACGATCATTTGTACTGGTTGTCTGGGTGTAATTTATCTATAATATGTATGTATTTAGAAATATATAAGTATGTTTATCAGTTGTCTGGTTACCATAACACAAGCTCTGCTTAGCTTGGGATCAGATAACCGTGTGTGAGTTGTCCCGGAATATTATTATTATTATTACATAACGTGTTTTGGTAACTAAATAACCTAACAAAAACAAACTAACTTACTTGCCGATAGTTATAAAGTCTTCAAGAATATAATCATCGACATCGACCATTCCAATGCTTTGGACTTTAGTTTCTTTCCAGACTTCATTTAGCTTCAACGTGAGGTAATGCGAGCAGAGGACCAATATTGCCTGGTAAATTAATAGTATTTTATTAGTGGCAAATGTGTGAAGAATTAATAAAAACATGGGTGAAGTTCTTAGATACTTCGGATCCTGCCTAAATACGTCCAATAGGTACTGAAATCAATAGCAACCGGAACTGAAATTGTGTTTGATTACGGCCGCTTTTCCCATCACCAGATATTTTTTATTTGAGAGATAAAATTCCCATCTGACATAATAATAATATGATGTATCGAAGAACTGTTAAAAATTCAAAATAATTGACTAGAAAAAATAATCTGGTTTAAAAAAACCGGCCCTTAGTTATGAAGACTTCTGGCCTCAGCATGCGGTCGTTTCCGCGGACAAGTACCTCCAGAACGCACTAAGACGTAGTGCAAGAAAGATTACTAACTTAATTTTAAGCAATATATACTAACAACTTTTGTATAAAATATCTATGTTAGTCTATAAGGTATATATGTCTTTGGGCCTTAGTAGCCCGAGAATAAATGATTAAATCATAATTATTATTATTATAATAGTACACAACTGACCTCGTCTTCCACAGCCAAGTGAATATTCTTGTACAAATTGTAAGCTTCATCAGCGAGAGACACTCGATACTCCAGGTCTTCAGATAACAGATGCAATATCGCGAACGCCTGTAGAAATAGTTTCTCATTTAAAGATACGTATCTTGTTTTTAAAATTAATAAACTTTATTTTCTCCCGATATTTCGAACAGATTGGGAGCTACTGGGGTAAAAACGTGGAACGCTGCTGTTCTAAGTAAAATTAGACACTAAAAATATTTATAAAATTAGATTTTGCTTCTTCTACCTAGCCTTCTCCAAGCTATGTTGCGTTGGCTTCCAGTATTTATTTTTCAGACATTTTTGTCCCACTACAGGGCAAAGGCCTCTCTTTTCTCCTTCAATTTCTCTCTGGTTAGGGCCGTGGTCATCCACTCCTTATCAAAGAAGTCCAGCTCGTCCCCCCATCTCCGTCTGAGCCTACCGCGATGTCTTCCAGTCTTCCCAGTTTGAAAAAACGACTGGCTATTAGACTCATAGGACGAAATTTACTAGGTAACACGGTATCCCATAGTAAGACTGGACCATTACACAATAATATTTTTTCAACGTTCTTACCTTAGCCATTCTGGATCCCGCTAAATCGGCAGCAGCCAAGCAAACTGGTGTTCGATGACTCTTCAGATACAGGAGGTCAGTATTGGACAACTCGTCCTGAGCGTTCTTGGACATGATGGGACACTCCAAGTCTGATGAGAAAAAGGATTTCAGGTTGTAAACTATCTGTGTGTCAAATTCCATCTTAAACGCCGCGCGGCTCATTAGGAACTTAATAGAAATTATTTAAATATTTGTTTTGGCATAGGTACTAGTCAGGATAAGGTTCCTTTTATTCATTTTTCATTATATTCAGAGGTAGAACCGTCAAATAAGGTAATTAAAAAGATGTTTGTCTTAAAATTAAAACTGATAATTATAACGTTTAACGTTACAAATGCGAAAATAAATATAAATTAACAATATTCACATTGAATTATGCGGTGACATGTATGTAGGTAAATACCACACTCGTCTTTGTCCCTACCTTGTTTAATGGATTCTTAGACTTAAATTAGGTATACCTAGGTGCCTATATATTTATTAGTAGTAGTTATACCTTGCAACACGCCATATTCGTTCAAACGAACTCCAGTGACACTGCATTCATCTCGGAATACAGAAGCAAGCAGGCTTGCGATCGTCGCACCACGTTGCACTACTATAGGATGCTGAAAATAAAATTAAATATACAACACATTTTAATACCAAAGTTTATCAAACTAGAGAACCTTCCTGTGAATGTTGGTTATCAAGACAAGAAGTAGCCTAACCCAAGCTTACCATACCAAGTTTTACCAAAAACGATTCAGAGGTTTAGCTATCTAAGCGTAACAGACAGACAGAGATGCTTTCGCATTATTATTTTTATCTATTTAAAGCCTGAACTGTCCCACTGCAGAACAAAGGCCTCCCTTCCTTCTTTCCATTGGGTTTCTAATGGGATGAACTAGACGCATACAAAAAGGAGTGGCAACAAATAGCATTTTTAATATTACACAAAATATCATGAATAAAATGTTAAAGGTTTATATAGGCCCACAATAGTTTCCGTAATTTTTACAACTTTTGCATCGTTGCGTGACTTGAAATTGACCAACACTTAGTAAACAAGGGTGCTTATTTGCTTAATCGTGTAAGAGGGATAGTGTTCCATTTGAAAGGCTCGCTTTCACCCAGTGTTTGTTTAAAACTAATCGTTTGCAGCACGATTAACATTGATACAATCATCTCGAATTACTGCGCGGGCCACAGCTATCCAGTTCTGAAGGTAAGTTTAGAAACAGTGTACTTACATAAGTACAAAGCCTACTGAATTAGGTTCTTAATAATACTGAGTCATAAAAAAAATAACGAAGTCTTTTCAATAGATAATCCAAGAAGAAATAAAAATAAAGCACATGCGGCTTCAGGGTTTCAAAAATATACTGATAGGTAACAATGATAAATACTAAGACACAGCCCCATATTGTACCTAATACCTACCTGAAACAAACACTAGAGATTGTTTCTGAATTCCATAACACAAGTGCTTTAGCTACTTACTTTGGGTTCAGAGCAATGTATGTAATGTTGTCCGCATTTATTTATCTAATATTCGCTACTGGCCCACGCGTGGCTAGTAGCGAATGTTGTTTAATCTACCACGACGATACTGCATACACTAGGCAGTTTAAGTTCCTACACCCGTACTATAAGCGGGACTGTAGCCGTCGTGAAAACGAGACGCAGCTACGTGCAGTGTATAGCGCCGTCTCGCTTCCACGCCGGCAACAGTACTCTTTTAGAGCTGTTTGTACAGTTCCTGATCAGATTTAAGTTTACTCACCGCATTTGAGGCACCGAGATTGGCGCGCCAAGATACAAGCTGGCCGACCGCGTCGCCGGCGCGGGCGACGTCGCAGACCATCGCTAGAGCAATGCACTGGACGGACGGTCGAGTCATCTATGAAATAAATTGAAAAATTGTATCAACATGTGACATAATTAAGAAAAAGGTAAATAAAACAACTGGGTGACGAAAAAAAATGAATAATTCATGTGCTTTCAGACTTAATTATTAATGATTTAATTTAAATAAATATTTAGATTCTATTCTAAATCTTTTCTTCCTACTTACGTAAATAAGTACGCGACAATTAAAAGCGGAATATTATCATTTTTTTTTACGCTTTTGATAACTACTATAACAGCAACATGACAGTTACGAACTGTCATGATCCCTAGAGTAGTTGAGTGAGATTTATGTTATTACTAGTAGGTACATACTACTTCTTTTCGATGATCGTTACAACGGTTTTTAACTTCCTTTCGCAGACCTCTGACAAGTGACAAGTAATAACAGACGAACACAGTGGCTCTCAAAATAATCAATAAAATTATTTCTTAAATATTATCAAAACTGACAATATTATGTGTATCCAAAAATATACTAAGAAAAATCTCAAATAATATGTGACTCAAAAATTTAGCAATCAAAATATGTAAGCCTACATTATTTTTCCGTAAGGGGCAACGAAACTTTGAGAATCACAGATCCAGATTGTAAAAGAAACATTCGCTAACTGCTAGCGTTTACTTCAATTGAATAGTCGAAGTAGGAAGTCACGATTCCCCTTGCGAATGCACGCGACTCTTTATTTTATATTAATAGCACTGCTCGTTGGTATGAGCTAAACGAATTGCCACAAGTACCACTATAGTCCGGCCGCTGAGAGAAGGCGTATCTGACATTATATTTATACCTACCTGGTATAATTAATAGTTTTGAATGATACTTATTATTCGTTTATAGGATAAATGAGTGATAGAAATTTCTGTTTTGTAAATTCTTTACCACAATAATGTTACATTTTATTCTTAATCACCACCTACCTATCAGGACCGCATTATCTACGCGGCTGGACTATAGTGGTACTTGTAATTCGTTTAGCCACAAGTGCCTGTCCAGACGAAACGTGATTGCATCCCGTAATTACAAGATATTGAGAATTGATATTAGTCTGTGCGTAGTGATAAATCAACGAGGTTGTGAAAGTCGTGTCTAGAACCTATCCTTAGAATGTGTTCGTTAGTTAAGTCCGTTCACTATAATAGATTTAATGCAACCTAACACCCTGTGTTACAAAAGGCTGGGTATTTAATTAATTATGTTAGGAGTAGTAATATAAACTAACCCACACGAAATGAAAATTTCTAAGTGTAGGAAATGTTTTCGAAAATCTGAGACTAGCAATAAGGTTAAAGCCAAGTATTTTTGTTTAAGGTTAGTTAATAGCAAAGCGGTATCTAATCTATGTTAATTAATATAAAAATCAAATCAAATCTGTCTAGCCTTTTTTACAAGCTATGTTGGGGTCGGCTACCAGTCTTACCGGATTCAGCTGAATACCGTATTTTACATGGAGCGACTGCCTATCTGCTCTACAACCCATTTTACTGGGAAACATAGTATCCCATAGTAAGACTGGTTGTCAGAATTGACTTTACGACTGCCAAAGATGTACGTATGACAGTCGGGACCTACTGCATAACGTGCTTTCCGAAACACGGAGGGGTCTCGGTATGTTATAAATGGTCACCCATCCACGGATCAACCGTGGCGAGCGCGGCTTAACCTGTATTATCGGTCAAACCGTACGGCTTACACTTAGCCACGAGCCCCTCAATTAATATAAAAAATGAATCCTGATTTTCCATGGTCTCGCCATAACTTCCAAACGTAGACACCGAATGGAATTATTCTTTTTTTTTAATGTTCCTTACTGTCGGGACTACATTTTTATAAAACAAAACAAAAAAGAAGCCTATTAAAATGTTTTTTAAATCTCACACCACATGTGGAAGACAAGGGCGGGCAACTAGTCAAAAACCTATTATCGCACTACGATTATTTTAAGTAATACGAAAGTCAATTACAATTCTAAAGCACTAAAACCATTTAATGTTCGCCTATGGCTCGCTGTATAATAAATTTCTCTCACCGTAATTACGTCCAGCAGCTTATAAATGCCATCGTTAGCAACGAATAGCTCCCTGTAATCTTTCCTCCATATAATCGATTCCCATATGAAATTTAATATAGTTATCAACCACCTGTAATCATAAAAGTTCTGTCAAACTTGACCATTGGTCTATGTCATTTACACCAAGCCAACAACAATGTTGAAAGCAGAGTCAATGTCGATTGTTTGAATTCAAGTTCCTTATAAGCATCATCCTCATAATTATCAACTTGGTCGACAAACGTCGACAGACTCAGGCCTCACCCAAGGATTCTTACATTGACTGGTCTTAAGCCACCTGTATCCAGGCGCTTCCCGAGACCTTTACCAGGTCATAGGTCCACGGAGTGAGCATAAAAATATAATAAAAAAAAAAAAAACCTTTTTTATAGCGGATAGCCATAGCCCAGCCATAATGTATTCCAAATATTTCAGTTTACAATCACGTATTACTAGGAAAAGCAGAACAGAGGGATACAGAAAGCAATAATATAAGAGGGACCTTTGGCCCCTTGTTGGATACTAGAACAATGTGATGAGATAGTTTTACACTTTCCACTATTGACCTGACAAGCCTAGTAAGTGTACAATATAAACTTATGTATTTTCTGAGGATCACAAACGATTTAATCCTTGTGTCCGGGGACACAGACTTAGAAAAAATAATTGTTTATTACACAACTGCTTGTCTCATGCGGGGATCGAACCCGCAGTAGAGCGCAGTACAGGTAATTGGCGTGGTGACCTATACCACTCAGGTATTCGTGCAATCACATTTAACCATTCACAAACTGACATAATACCGACCACCATTTTTGACATATTATGGGTGAATTTCTACAAGTCTACTTTTTTGAGATTGCGGTGAACTTGCCTCTAAGGGTTTTTTTTTTATTGAAACCATGGTTACTTTATTTCTCTTCTTATTCTTCCTTAAAGGCTTCTGTTATTTGTAATGCAATATACAAGCTCCATACAAATTAAACCCACAGTCAAAATACACAGATATTTTTTTATGGTTTACATGTCCTTCCTCACTCACCTGTCACTAATAATGAAATGTTTATCGAGTGAGTACAGCACGACATCGAGCAGTTTCTTGGCGAGGTTTGTGATGGAGCCCGGCCACTTGATGGTGGGGTACACGCAGCAGGACAGGCGCTTGTTCTGGTTCACACCGCTGGCGAGGAGTCGCAGACAGATAGATATGACCGCCTGGCTCTTCTCTAGAGGCGGTAGCTTCTGCTCCAGAAGAGTGTAGCAGAGGTCTGTTGGATACAGCGTTATTTTTAAATTGTGTTATGTCGACCTATGTATGTAGTGTACATAAATTACCGCCCACCTTAGGTATGTGTTCAGATAAATCATATTAACCTGCTGATACTTTTTAACAAACTACGAGCCGGTTTTATCAACGTCAGATAATTTTGCCTGACGAATAATTTTGAATTTTTACAGTTCTCCAAAAAGAAATGTGAGACGTGAATTTTATCTCTCGGTTATAAAATTATTCTTTGTTGAAAAAACAGGCCCTTACTTTGCTAAACGTGCCCCAACTATAATATAATAATAAAGACATTCGGACAAGTTAACCTACAGGATTATTCTTTACATACAACGTTGGTTATAGTAAAACAGAAAAGCAGTCGTAACATCTTACGCATAAGTATGATAATCCCGTGCGTATCAAACAGATCTGCCATAGCTGTATAACGTTCGACGTCATTCCTCTGGTACGTGGCGACCTGCAGGACCCTTAAGCACCAGTACAGCACCGGGATCTCGTACGGACTCTCGGAGTACCATTCTATGTACCACAATATCCTGGAAAAATATCGTCTTTTTTTTGGAGGGATCTTTGCAGTACGCCTGAGTGCAGGCTTTGACTGCTTCACCGGACTTAGGAAAACAATCGTAGATATTGCGTGTCTATAGATACATAGGTAGATATTAGTACCATGCGTGTTTTAGACCGCAGCGCATTGCGCACTGGGCCTTATACTTAGTTGGCATATTGACCATCTATCTTCATCAGTACTATGACCATTTAGATCGTCTTTAGGATTCGGAGAATTCAGGTTACGTCGGACGGAATTTTTTTTCAAATTCTGAATTAAATCGAATTAAAGAGAATTAAACTAGCAAAATAAAAAAGATGCACAAGGAAGAAAGGAAAAAGCTTTTTTATCATTTACCTTCTGATCAACCCGTATTGTCTAACTAATTTATGTTCAGCCATTGGCAGTACGCAGACTAAAGCTTGGAGAGCCGTCTTCCGAAGCTCAGCAAACAAAGATGGCGACCAACGAGACCTGAGGTAACAGAGACCGGGGTCCAGCAGGTACATGATACCCATCAACCAATGCCTCGACTCCAACATCTACAAATGGTTAAGCATCATTGGTTCTTGTAAGCATCTTTTCGTTTTTACGGTCTTACTACTTATGTGGCTGAAGCAAAGTGACAGCAGAATTTGCATAATTATTGCTGGTAAATTGTATTTATTTAATTTTTTTTTAGCAGCATCGTAATAGCAATGATGTAGGTGTAAACAACCCTAGGTTGGATACCTTTTGAAGCTTGAACTTTGCCATCTAATATACATATCAACTCGGAATAAAACGTGTGGAGTGGGACCATCCAACCCATCTAAATATATAGCCTAAGAGCCAACGACTGCCAGACCTTCGTCATTTTATAAAAGCTGAAAGTTTCTCAGTGCATGTGCCCTATATAGGTAAGAACGACCAGCGAATATGGAGTTTGGGTTGTGGTTACTTTGGCAGCTATCAGGTAGTAAAGGTGTATAAAATAGTACCTAACTTTCGTCATAGTATAAAAGCTAAATTTTATATATGTTACTTGGGGAGCTATAAAAAGACGTTACCTCAAATGCCGGACAGTTTGAATGGTTTAAACATCTTGCCAGACACATTGGAAGTCTGCTGTATGTGCTACTTTTTCTTTAGAAAAGGAAAATTAAAACCATACAAGACATAAAATAAAATAGTCTTGAGTACCAAGAAGTTTTCAAGAAAGAGGGGTCTCGGTATGGTTAGAAATGGTGACCCATCTACGGACCAACCGCGGCGAGCGTGGCTTAACCTGTATTATCGGTCTAACCGTATGGCGTACACTTAGTAACAAGTCACTCTAATTAATCTTATTATTTTTAACTAGCTGTGCCCCGGGGTTTCACCTGCGTGAATACCTAGGTTTCGTTTACGATGTCTTTATAGTTACCTTTTCGGGGTGGAGATGAATCCAACAAATCAAAGATCTGTTGAAAGATATAGGTCTACTTGTTCTTGATTTAATAAGTGGTGTAACTAACCCGACATTCCTATCTCGTACCTATCTCGTATTATCTCTTTAAAATCTCTCTATTCGTCCAAAATGTGTTTGCAGTAAAAGGGAAAACCCGTTTTTGTTTAACTTAAGACAATCCTATGCCTGTCTCCTGGTACTAAGCTACCTACCAACCAATTTTCAGCCAAATCGGTTCAGCCGTTCTCGAGTTATAAATAATGTACCTAACTAACGCGACTTTAGATAGATTTACATATTAAATAGATAGATTTCTTGTAAGGTAAAGAAAAAGTAGCACATACAGCAGACTTCAATGTGTCTGGCAAGATGTTTAAACCATTCAAACTGTCCGGCATTTGAGGTAACGTCTTTTTATAGCTCCCCAAGTAACATATATAAAATTTAGCTTTTATACTATGACGAAAGTTAGGTACTATTTTATACACCTTTACTACCTGATAGCTGCCAAAGTAACCACAACCCAAACTCCATATTCGCTGGTCGTTCTTACCTATATAGGGCACATGCACTGAGAAACTTTCAGCTTTTATAAAATGACGAAGGTCTGGCAGTCGTTGGCTCTCGGAATAATAGTAAAGTAACATGCTCATATACTCACAAAATTGTTATAGTGGAACACCTTAAACATATCAACGACGAAATAGATGAGTATTTTCTTGAATTGCACGTCTTGTTGGGCAGTATTGAAATTGACTGTCCCGATCCAGTCGCTTCTAGGAGGGAGTTCCGTTAGGACAGATAGTGACATTATATCTACGAAAAGAAAACAAATGACCAGTTTGATAACAATATTTAACGAGTGAAATGAGCTTAACACGTTCATGTGAACAACGTATAGGTTCGTCACTTATTGGCAGACATGATGCGGCACAACGTATTATCACGTCCGGCGATATCTCGATTTATTATGCACAACGTCATAGAACGGATTTCGATCATTAAAACATTGAATAGTTGGGTTGCTGTGCCACGACATATCCGTCTCTCAAATTTCTAGTGCTACATTGCGTCCATATTTTTGGCAATTTTTGAAGACAGTATGCTTCGATTACGCGCAACGTTATTACACGTCGTTTCGCCTAAGCAGTGTGTTCACTACAGACGACCTGTCGTGAACGTCGACGTCTTAGGACGTCAGAATAACTTAAACTAATACTAATATCATCAAGTATTGACACAACGTCATCAGACGCTGCTCCAATTTGTATGAAAAAATTATGTGCAATATCGCCTTAACTTGCGATATGGAGATGTTTACGTGAACGTGTTAACTAGTAATAAACATGTTAAGATTACAAAACACAAGAAGGCTTTCAAAGTCTTGTACCTTATTGTCATCTAGTAAAAGTCTTAATGCGGATTGAATTGCTCAAATGTATGCAAGCGTAAATCAAGTGCCTTATCGAAATTAAATCATTTAAGCGATTTCTGTCATCGGAAACGCTTATAGAAATGTCACTTGCCTACAGGGGCAGGTCACTAGGCAACATGCCTCAATATCCCTATAAAGCCATTCTGATTCGCAATGTGACCCAAAATTTTAAACAATGTCTTAAATCTGGATGCACCAGATTCATCGGTTCCGGTGGGACACGGTTGAATGACGCCCATTCTTCAAGCAACACAATTATTTTATATCCGACGGAAGTGAAAGTGTTCGAATTATGGCTGGCGAAACTCACTGATAATATTGTGCCTGTACTATGAACTCAAGCAGGACTGTAGCAGTGTGGAAGCTAGACAGCGCAAACATTACATGTAGCGGCGTCTCGCTTCTGCAACGATAACGGTCCTGCCTAAACGACTCATAGTAAGTGTGCTGGTAGTACATCGTGCTGTCAATATTATGACCCATAAAATAGGGTGCGAGATTCATTGCACTTATATGCAATTAAAATTGACCTGGATTTGAACCCACGTGATAATAAGACACAGCGCTGACAGTCCTATCTACACAAAATACAGGTTTCTTCATCTTTTTATTTCTTGTCGACGGTTTTATTTTCAGAATTAACCGGCCCAAAACAAAGCAAGATTGATTGCTCGTGCCTTTTAAGTTATCTAACATCGTTTGATATTTGGGCAAGGTTCTTTTCTGTCAACCCTGCTAATAAAAGTAATTAATTTTACGAGTTTTTACTATGATCTATATTACCTGGCATCAGTATTGACGAGAACAGCAGCAAACGATCGCCGAAGCACTTCAGCAAAACAGCAGCGACTACCGTCATGGTTATCCTCTGGTGAGTATGACCACGAGCTCGACATTCATAACGGTAAGCCCACACGAAGCACCTAACACAAACCAAATTAATTAAATCAATAAAAAGAAATGTATTATTTAAATAAACACATTTCACGAACAAATAAATTAACAATATTATATCAACATTTTATGCAACGTTGCATAAATTTTGACCTCTTAACATTTAGGAATAAGACGCATAATAATAAACAAATAATGTTATGTGTTGCGTTATTTGTTCTTAAAATGTTATGTTTAATTAAGCGTGCTGATTAATATTTAAGTTACAAATTATTGTCATATTAAGTAGGTAAGTGGTTTGTATTATAGGCCGATTTTGTCAAATATAATGAGGCGTTGAAATAATGTATATTTTTATATCATGTCGCCTAAGTTTCGTAGGTTTACATGTATGTATGTTATTGAAAGTATATGTAAAGTAACATGTATGTTATTTAAAGTGCTTAATGATAAGATGGTAATATTAATATGTACCAGCCTATAAATGCCCCACTGCTTGGACAGGACTCTTCTCCGCGTTTCCTCAATTGCAAGTTACCAATTTCTGTATTTTTTTAAAGCGGCTCCTACTAATTGTGTTGGGTATGCTTTAAATTAGATATGTTATCAGTATGTAGTTAACCTGTACAATACCTACTGGGATAGAACAAAGTTCTCATACCTTTGAGCATAACAATCGGGCGAAGGAAACAATTTCTTTTGCTCTGGATATTTATCCAGAAAGGTTTTAGTTGTTTTCAGGAGAACCAGCAGAAGGGAGAGAGTTGTGCTCATGTTCCGACTGCTGTCACCTAGATTATAAAAATGTAGTAAAATCTGCATATTTAAGACGTGTATCTATGTATAGGTAGGCTCGTTTTTCGTGAATGGATGGCAGATAAAGAAAAAGCCTTTGAAGACCTAAATAGATAGTCGTACAAATGTCAATGAAAGTAGGTCGCATCATTAGAAAAAATAAATTGTGATTTGCACGTAATCTGTTCTTCTATTACGAAGCACAGTGGTCCCAGATGAAAATCAGCGCCAAGCACAATTATTGTGCTTGGCATTTAGGCTGATCTGGGTACCTGTTTGGTCCAGCACTGGAATGCATACTCAAATATACGTAAATCTTATTTATATGTTATATTTTTTGTTATTTTTACTACCTTCTAATGTTTAGAATAAGTCGTGCTGAGTCCAAATAAAATGTTCTCTCTCTCTCTCTCTCTATTATGCAATAATATGGATAAAAAATAATCTTATGTAATAAAAAGTAGCTTACCCAACTTAACGTTAAAATCCTGGCAATCCTGTGGATTTATGTCATAATTGGGTAATTGCCTCTCAGGAAAATAAGGATTAAAGCGATAGAATATGTTTTCTATAATATTTTCTTTCATTAACGCGAGACCTGCAAAACAATAGTTAATATTTAAGTTTGTTTCTGCAAAATAAACAGTGTCCAATTGTCCATCCACAAGTTTTGCACGAAACCTTCAGCGAGCGAATCAGACTCGCATCTCTAATGGTTGAACTTTTTCCAATAACTAGGCATAGATACCCTGCATTTTGGACACGGTTAATGAAAAATGATTATTTTTAACTCATAAAGAATAATAATAATATAATAATATTCCGGGACAACTCACACACGGTCATCTGATCCCAAGCTAAGCAGAGCTTGTGTTATGGTAACCAGACAACTGATAATCATACTTATATATTTCTAAATACATACATATTATAGATAAATTACACCCAGACACAGAACAAATAATCGTGCTCATCACACAAACATTTGTCCTGGGTGGGAATCGAACCCACGACCTCCGGTATAGCAGTCAGGGTCACTAACCACTAGACCAAAAGGCCAGTCAAAGACTTAAGCCTTATTTTAGCACACCTACAAAAATAAACAACCTAAAATGGCATAGGAGTTCACTAGATAAGCTGAACAAGAATTCAACTAACAATTATCCACAGTATCACACGCCAACAGCAGCGCAATCTCTAGGAACGTCGGGAACCGCTTCGACGTGGCCACCGCTATCATCCTGACCGTGGTTTGCTGCAGGACCGGCGCGGCCGCCGCCAGCGAGTGCCGCAGTTGCACCGTCCCCAGGCCGCGCAGCTTGTCTGGCGCGGACAGGTGCCAGATGAGGGCCTCGGAAACCACCTTGAAGATGTCTTCATCTTCTATCCTTAATAAGATGTAACCTGAAAAATAGAATGGTTAAAAAAATACCTTTTTGAACGGACTTTGAAAAGAGGCGGTTCTGAAATCGTCAGTATGTTTATTTTTGTGGGTATGTTACGCAATTGTGGATGGTTTTTTCATTGTTATACGGCAGAGGTGGTCCCATATAAAATTTATCAGAATCGATCCAGTAGTTTTGTTTGTTTTCTTCATTGTAGTCGGTTTTTTTTTCCATTTACGTGCAATCAATTATTTTAGTTATGTGGATTCCGCTACCATTTATTATTAAAAAAATTATCAAAAACTGTAATACTTGGGTATAACATTATGTTAAAGTATTCATTGTTAATAAAATCACAAGACAAGCTATAAAATAAGTGTGTCGATTTCAACAACATCAAAGATTCAAAGTCTTGCTTTAAGTATTAATTCTAAGTAGACAGTCTTTCGTGACTGTAGTTTCAAATTTCAGATAAGTGTTAGGGCTAGGCAGCTACCTAGTACCTTTACAAAATCTTTTATAGTGTAACACTTGAGAAAGGAGATAATGCAATGGAGTAATTCCAGGTTTCATATTACAAACTTTGTAGCAGTACCTACACCGTGCGCCTCCTCTATTTGTTTTCTCTCGGGGTGAAAATCTTATGACTTCAACCAACGGCGAGGGCACGGCGTGGGGACATGTTGGACTTTCACCGACTAAAAAACCCCTGGCCCCTTCTCAGCCTCGGCCGGAATCACGGGATCGCTTACGTACGCCCTGCGCGATTCCGGCAGCAGTGGCGCCTCCTGCTCCTTTCTTATTGAAAATAGTGAACTGCTTCTATTTACGTGTGCCATAGAAGTTACCATTATAGGCAACAGTATAGTTTACCATGCAGTCGCTTGAGAAGTTGAAATAGTCGATAACGACAGCTTCAAGCAGTCTGTCTGCATACGGCCTAACACCTAAAACGTCGACCCTTACGTAATGTTGACAACAGTCGACTGATTCATATAATATTTATGGCAATATAATGTAATTTTCCATATTATTGCATAGAGTAGCCAACGACCATTAGATATCCTTCGACCCCCTCGAGTTTGACAAATGTATTTGGGATGCAATACAAATATTTGTTAAAATTCTAGACAATTTCAGTGTTACGTGATTATTTACTCATACTAGTGTAGTAGTTAGCATGTAGAAAGATTCTTAGCAATTAAAACCTAAGTAGTGAGCAAATCTACAAATATGATGGACAGTTTTTGTCCCCACCGAGTCATTGCCAAATGCCACTATAAAAAAAAAAAAAAAAACCCTATTGCATAAAAAACACTTTAAATAAAAACTGAAAAGTAAAAAACAAGTTCAATAAGTCTAGAAGTGCAGATAGCAATGTTATTATTAGTACAAAAATTTAATAATCAATACACAATCGTTCAAATGAGAAACATAATTGACTGTCACAGTCGGGACCCATAATGAACTTGTTTTTTACTTTTCAGTTTTATTTAAAGTGTTTTTTATGCAGTCGGGTTTTTTTAATTTTTAAATTTATTTATTTTTTATTTAACACTTTTTAGTTAAAATAATAATACGTCATGGTGGTGGAACTGGCTATCCACCTAGCGTACGGCATTCGAGTATATTTTTAGTTTGGATAAAGAACAATTTTTCACATAGTAGGTACTTTTTTTTTATACGTAAATGATATACCATTTTGGAATCCTCGTTACAAGCCCTTTAATTTGATACCCATATTGTAGCAAACATATATATATTTTTTTTTTTTACCTCTATCTATGGCACCTCGTGGCCGCCATGTTGGTTTTTCTTTGACGTGACATATTTAAGAACACTTGGGTAATCGATACGAATCCAACGATACCCTAATTATCGAAATCCATCGGCCGTTTCGAAGATATGAGGTAATAAAGAATATTACACACATACATACATAAATACATACATACAAGATACGCGCGAAAAACATAACCCTTCTTGGCAGTCGGGTAAAAACAGTTGAACTGACTTCTCCACCGGTTCTTATTAAAGTTCAATGAAATAAAACCAATGAAACGCCATTCATATGAGTCACTTCCCGCACTCCCCTGCTTCTTGCATCTAGTACATAAATAAGAGACGACTGTTTACTTTCATTTATGATGAAGCTAGAATTGTTTGTTGTCAATAAAAGTGAAAATTGTTTACCGACAATAATGTCTTGTGTTTGTATCACACATAATTGCATTAACGTGAGAAATCAATTTGTTTTGTAATACGTTAGAGCCAATAAAAATAACGAAGACCATCTACGATTGTCATTGATGACTATTGCCTTCATCATCATAAATTTCCGACTGACTGCCCAGTATATTTATAATATGCTCTTTTAATATATCTTCAGTAGTATTTTTATCTAACCTCCAAATATGTAAATACTTTTTCGGTTCAACCGCTTTTAATAATATAACTGATGAACTGCCACCTTTAATTATCGGGTTACTTATCTTTTTCCTTGTAACTTCTACTATCCATGGGCTACTGCTCTGTCCATCCTCTTCAAAATCCGTTGGTCTTCTGGTTTGTATCTTTCATAAGTCTCGTTTCAAAATCACAAAACTTTACCGTAACTATCTTAGCGACTTTTTCCATCATCTGGGCGAAATTATCAGGCTCCTTCAAGGTCGTTGACCCCTGAGGCGCCTGGTAGACATTTTTCACCGAACTACTTACACTAATTTAACACTGTACTCCATAGTCACTGTATGTATTAATGTCCAAGGTCCATTTTAACATTTGTAACACTTTACAGTCCGAATCAAATAATTTTGAGATTTTTATGACAAAACATAATTATCCAGAATACCTAGATTGTCACGAGTTTTAGTTGTATCGTTCTACACTAATTTTTGGGAAGATATAGGTACCTACAAGACTTTGCCAACGGCATTACTGTAGTATACTGTGTACACGCCTGTTATCAAGTGTTATTGAACTTCTATTTTAACGCAATATATAATGTACCTACAAAAAAAACCGGCAAAAATTATACATGATATAAAACTAAGTAGACACACATGTATTGTCGCGACAAAACGGGTAGTTCCACTAGTTCCTTGTTTTAAGTCTTACTTACAGGCGCAGTCGGTGAGTCGCCGGTGTTCGGAAAGACAATGTACTACCCTCAAATTGCACCATGACCTCCTTGTTATATAGTGACATAGTGTGAAAACTTTGATAGCGAGTTTTAGAACTGAGAAGGATAGCAGATAAAAACTGTATGTAGATTGTAGGTATCTCCTTTTAAATATCCACAACTATAATAATGCGTGTTTTCCTGCCAGCCAGTGGCTTCGCTCGACTCGACACTTGAGCAACGAATAAATGGAGTAGCGGATGTGTGATTTTCAAAGTAAGAATTTCTACATTTCGTTTTCTTTAAAAAAACGCACTACCACTCCACTAAAATCTTTAAGCTATGCCTATAAACTGACCAGTTACCGTTAAAACTATGCTTAGTATATCATTGAATGTTACTTGATCATTGACCCACAATAGCATGCAGACGTCTATGACCAGTGAAATTGTAATGTGCATCACGCACATGGTCCATAAATCATATCACCTCAAAAGGAGTAAAATTCCCTCGAGTGACACCGACATTGTCCTCTTTACCAGCTACAAAGTAGTTACTCGGCCTCAATTAAAACTAAACTACATTACAAACACGAAACTACGTACCTAATAATAGATCGGATTCAATTAACTCGAACCAAAGTTGTTGAATCGATTCTAGATTTTATTCATTTGTTTTTCTATGTTATTATGTAGTAACTACACAAGTCTCTTACACTACGTGTGCATATTACCAATCACACATTAACATTATGTACTTAGATGAATGATTGGACCAATCATTCAGAAAGGAAGAGAAGTGATCATTACATATTGGCAATTTCACGTTCTAATTATTTTGTTTTTTCTTCAAGAATCGTCAATAATGTCGTATGATAATCTTAAAAATACAATATAATACATGCAACTTACCCATAAATCCCAGGAAATTGCTGATCATCTCAAAATATTTGACGACATCGGACGCAGCCTTCAAAAGAATGGGTTTCTTAAGATTCTGCAGTAACAGCACTAAGTCCCCTTTTAAAGACGGCACTCGGTTAATCGTTTCCAATAAGTAGTCGGCTATAACGCAGAAACTTTCAAGAGTGTCCACCCTCTGATAATGATTTTGAGTGGAGAATAATTTCATAAAAAAAGGTTTTCTTAAACTCTGGCTCTTAACTTACTTCCACTTTCAAACAATATCCATAATTATACTTTCTTACTATTTACTGTATAACAAATGCGAAAGTTACTTTTCTGTCGGTCTGTAACTAACTCACGGCTAAGTCGATGATCCGATTTTGATGTAACTTGTTATGGGATCATCATCTGCTATGTTGGGGTCGGCTTCCAGTCTTACCGGATTCAGCTGAATACAGTATTTTACATAGAGCGACTGCCTATCTGACCTCTACAACCAATTTTACCGGGTAACACTGTATTCCATGGTAAGTAAGACTGGATGTGAAAATTGACTCAACGACTGCCAAAGATCATTGTTTGACAGTCGGGACCAACGGGACAGCTTAACGTGCTTTCCGAGACACGGAGGGGTCTCGGTACGTTCACAAATGGTCACCCATCCACGGACCAACCGCGTCGAGCGCTACTTAACCTGTATTATCGGTCACCGTACGGCTTACACTTAGCCACGAGCCCCTTTACTAACTTGTTATGGGATATGTTTGGATAATAATCTATACTTATAATAAATCTGTAGAAAGGTCAACTCTGTACATTAAATATATTTTCAAAATAACTATCAGGGGGTGATTAGTGATCGATACTGATGCCAAAAATGCAATCAGTAAAATTTTTGTCTGTCTGTCTGTCTGTATGTTCCTTATAGAAACAAAAACTACTCGACGGATTTTAACGAAACTTGGTACAATTATTCTTCATACTCCTGGGCAGGTTATAGTATACTTTTCATCACGCTACAATCAATAGGAGCAGAGCAGTGAAGGGAAATGTTGGGAAAACGGGAGAAGTTACTCAATTTTTTAAGCTTCCGTCGCGTGTGCCGCCTTAATGGTTAAAGACTCATTGATAAGCTTCGTCATCCACGCGAACGAAGTTGCAGGCACAGCTAGTAATATAAAATAGTTGTAAAATACTATGAACCTACAAAAAAAATGTTAATCACCTGTCAGACTTTTTGTTAAGCGCTGTGATTGGCTTTTAGTCTCTTGGTCAATCTAACTCAGTCGTGATTTGTCGATTAGACAACAGATTAAGTTGATCAACTTTTCAGAAACGAAGGGCGATGGATATTCATTGTAATATAGTTAATAGTTTTATAGAATTGTAAATAATTTATAAAGGATACGTAGCCATCGCTTGAGGTTCTGCTGAAGTCACGTACATGTGCTTTCAAGCGATCCCTCTGCAGTTCTATTGTCGGGCTCTGGACCATCTTCTCCAATTTCTCAGCTATCGACCAGTCAAAAGATGGAGGGCATTCGTCGTTCCATTTGCGATCTGGAAAATACAATAAGCAAGATAAATAAATCCTGAATTAACTTATAAAAAGGGGAGTGGGTCAAAAAGGAAGAATATAAGACGCAAATTAAATAAGAGCCAAAAAAATGTACGCGCGTTTTCCGCGGAATCCTCACGCATTCTCGAGAATTCTCCAATTTTTGCTTCGTATTTAATTTGTGTCTTATACAATTGACATAAATTTCAGTATGCTATGTACAATTCCGTTGCAAAAAGTCGCTTCCGTTTCATTCCGCGGCGGTGTAAATTAAGCCAAGTACCTACAATATATCCGTCAGAATAATAAAATAAATTTAAAAGGTCCTGTATTCTATTATTTACATTTATTCGTGTCACTTTATCTGCGGTGTCCTAATGCAGGGCTTACAAAAGCACAACTTTTTAACTCATAATTACGGTAACCTAAATATTAAAGTAAGATATGCATAAATTAATAATTTTAAGTTTCAAACTCCAATAAAATAAAAAATAAAAAGAAAATACAAAGATGAACCGAACCACACACGGTTATTAGGTCAGTCGCTAAGTCATAAAATTGTTATTAGACATGCAACATTTTTATTGACTGCCGTGTTAATGTTTTAACTGTCGTGTCCTCAACTCGTACAGAAATCATGAATAACCTGTAAATAGTAGTTATTGTTTTTACTATTAATGTCAAACCAAGGTCTCCATTTTATTTAAAAATATATCTTTATATATCCGTGTTCCGGTTATTTTTTAACCTGTAGTTATCGGGATAATCTTTCTCTTGTTAAACTTTTATCATACGATTGTAAGATGTATTTTCTAAAAACAACTGTAAGTACAGCTTATTAATTTTTTGACCAAACTACGGAAAGTTTGGTATCGTTCTGTCAGTCTAAACACAGAAAAATCTATCCAAAATCGTAGAAGAATAACAGTGACATCAAATATTTCTTTATTGTTATGGGTACAGCAATGAAATATACGAATATGAAACAATGGCATTGTTACCATGACAGGTCGATGTCAAGGCTATTCGAGAAATCATTGATAGCTGATAAAAAGGGTAAGTGGGCGATGGAAAGCGAACTCAGACATATTAAAGGACAATCGTCCTATTTGTTGGCACTTTCATAAATACCGTGTCGTTAACTATTTGAAACCATCGCGACCAAATTCGTGAAGCCACAATGCGGGTACAGCACTTGATATCCAATTTATAAGTACTCGTACATATTATTATATAAATGTAAATCAACTTTAATAGATAGATGTGAAGATGATGAAAGGAAATTAGCCGATAGAAATATTTGTATAATTTATCACATTTGAAAACCTGGAACTAATAAAATGTATCAATTCTCACGATTTTGATTCAGCTGGCATAGCCCTATATGGGCTTGATTCAAAGATGTATGAGCTTGTATGATCAATATTAAAAACTAATAAGGATCATTATGTAAACTACATCATCATATCAGCCTGTTGCAGTCCACTGCTGGACATAGGCCTCCCCCAAGGAACGCCACAGGCTGATATGATGATGATGATGATGATGTAAACTACGGTGCTACTCCTATTCAATAACAGGATCATTAAATAATGATCCTATTGACTTTAATAACATAACTCACTGATAGGCAAAGGATCCAAATTCTTCAACAAATTCCGTTTAAGTAAGCCTTTCTCAGAGTATATCTTGCCGTCAGGTCCATGGATGCAATTATAAGTGTTCGAGGATCCAGAAATGGTTTCAGAGACGCTTAAATATTCGTCTATAGTCACAACTTTAAATTCCTCGTCAGGCCTTTTCTTTTTATAGAACTTGGTGCCAGAGTTTTTTTTGGGGAGATTGTAGAAGTCCCGCCGAGTTTTCTTCTTTTTAACTTCTGGTTCCGGTTTCTTAGGCTGCTCTGCTGGTGGTTCAGTCACTTCTTCGTGTTCCCCTTCGATAATTTCATTCTCAGTTTTATCATCATCAATAATATCATTATTTGAAGTCAGCACTTCCTCTAATAAGGAGCCATCCACATCCATGATTACTATTATATTATTGTACTTTATGATGACACGAACTCATACGACATTTAGAAACCTATTTGACACTTTGTATTTTAGGTTGACGTTTTATCTCATATTGGTCGTAGATTTGAAAAGGTTTTATTCGATCATTATGGAAGACAATAAGACATGGTACCGCATAAGCTAGGTACACAAAATATTGATTATTTATTTAAAAGGACTTTTATTACAGTGACATCGTTTTGTTTTAGTGTCTACCAGCAGCCGAGGCAAATCGGTCAGATCCCCTGAGCTAGCGCAACACATCGAATATATCCACTGGTGGGACCAACGGACAGACGGACCGCTCGCTCAGTCACGGGTCGCGGGTCGCCACCCGCCGCCGCCAGTCGCACCTTCTCGCCGGCCGATGATGGTTGTGTCGATTGCAGACGCTCGCGCCAGTTCGCACTACACGATAATTCATTCGTTTTCCCTTTGAGAAAACCAAGTGAAATAAAACAATTTTTACCGCGATTGTGTACGAGTAGTGAGTGGATTTGTCGCTAGTGTTAATTTACAACATTGTCTACAAAACGGTGAGTGTTATTTTGCAATATTTTTCTAAAATCGCGCCAATCGTTTGTTTTGTTGACATTGTTACGTAGTCAATGATAATAGTTTCGCGATCGTAAATGCCAAAGCCTGATCTGTGAGATAGTTTATTATGGTCCCTTTTTATGTCTAGCGAAGGCCAATAAATGGCAAACATGTATCATTTTTCGAACCATTTACTTTGTTAATTAGCTTCATACCAATCTCCGTAATAGTATTTACGGCTTATGTAATGGAAAAGTTGATGTTTTAGTTATATAGATATAGGAAAAACATATCAAAAGACAAACAAATGTTTCAGACTTATTTACAACAAGCAATTGTCGGAGTCTGAATGACAGGTGTATGAATAGGGCAAGCTGACGTGACGCAAGTTACAGCTCATTTCAAATTACCGAACGAAAGAGACAACACAGTTTTTTCCGTAATTTGTCATATTTAGTACCACATACACGCAAACAGCCTTTGTAACTTACTAAGCTGTACTTTGAACAGAACGTTAGTAATATATTTGAGTGTTAATAACCGACGTGCATTGAACACAGTGTATCAGTTGGAAAACGTTGAAGTGCAGCACACTGCACACCACACCTGTCGTGCAATGATAATAACATATCGCAATCATTACCAAGCGATTATCGCTGCGTTATGTAAAGCATACCACTTGTTCATTCGTAGGTACCTAATTACCATTTGTGAAGACAAAAATGCTATTCATAATTCCATACAGCTAGCTATGACAGTTACTGAGCAATGAACAATAACCGTCAGCTGATTCGAGATGATCTACTTAAAAAAAACCTACGATGTTTTGTGTAGACACTTTAAAAAGTATAATAAAGCTCATTCGAGGTTAAACATTCAAATATACTTAATTAATTAAAAAGTTACTTGAATACATTATTGTAATTAAGGCCGAGCTAGCCTGTTTGGTATTCTTATTAGAATAATTTAAATTAGTTTAGTGATCTTTACAATTTCGTCAAGAGATCTTATTTCTTTAGAAATAGAATTTATTATATGACTTTTGGTGACCAACTGACAAGTGGGACTACCTGCATTGACATTGAATATAAGCTATAAATAAAAAAAATGCATGTTCATTAGGATACCACCACGGAGTGAGACTATAATAATATACCGGACGTTAAGTAACCATTAAATAAGATTGCCGGCTTTATTTTTTAAAAGACGAAAAATATATGTAGATTAATTTACTTAAAGGGGCAATTACACGAGACAATTTCCAGTCAAGACTAGCTAGCCTGGCTGACAGACTAACTAGCATGCTCGTTATTACACCGGACTTAATATCGCATGCTACTCAATCGCCAGTGTGAAGTTTTTGGTGTTGGTCGTCAGGTAAACAATGTGGACGATGTCGATATCGATATTTTTAGTAATGCGCTAATAAGTTATTATTTTTTAATAAATTTAGGTTTACCAACATTTTTACACATACTTAACGTATAGACAAAGATTTAGTTTTAAGTAATATTATGTTGTATTCGCATTATGAAAAATATAATTATTTGTTTTATAAACACATATAAAATTAAGTACAGAAAATAAAATCAAATAAAAGGTACGAGAATAATAGATGTCTAGTCTAAAATCTACTGAATAGTTACAAATGTTTTTCAATAGTGGAGATGAATTGACAAGTTAAAAAAAATAACCATTAGAATTATAAAAATAATGAGTTTCGAAGGTGCAATCAACGCAAAATCCTAAATAGTGTATATTATATTTCATCCTATTTTTCCACATATGAATTATTATAGCAGTTTTGAAACTGCACATGTCTTACGTAAAGATTGTGCAACCCTAGGTGTATCCGTCGGGCGGTCGGTAGAGGTCAAATCGCGTGCTTACAAGGTTAAAAAGTGCGGCAGCGTGCTTGCTCGTCGCGAGAAAGTCTAGTCGAGACTTTCTGCGGGCTAGCTGCGTGGTGTAGGGTTGCCTCCTGCAATTTATTATACAGTATCGTACTATGTTCATTATAATACAGTAAATTGTACTATATATAATAGGAAAATAATATGGTACGAAAAATTGGTACTACATTTTCAACGGTAAATCAACTGTAGCACATTTTTATTTTCAAATATTTAAAAATATACTGGATTTTTTGCACTAAGGTAATATATAAGACATTCATGGCAATGCTTAGTTTCAATAAATTTAATTAATTACTTTTAGTTAACAAAATCATATACAAGATAAGCAAATAATAGATATTTTAGTCTAAAAAAAAACTACTGAATAGCGATAAATGCTTTTCAATAGCAGATATCAATCGAGAAGTTAAAACGAAGTACTAAAAAAATAATAAGTTTCAAAAGTCAAATCGCAAAATCCAAAATATGAAATAGAAAAGTAATCAAGGTATATTGTAATTTTATCCTATTATTAACAATTGCATGAAATAGTTTACTGCACTTGTCTTACGTAAAGATCGCAACCCTAGGTGTATTCGTCGGGCGGCCCGTAGAGGTCAAATCGCGTGCTTACAAGGTTAAACAGTCCGGCAGCGTGCTTGCTGGTTTTCGAGAAAGTCTACAGAGACTTTCTGCGTGCTAGCTGCGTGGTGTAGGGTTACCATTTATAAACCACTCCACATCTTTTTTTACACATTACTGTCGATACTAATATGATTAACAGGAAAGGGTTTTTTTATACCAAGTTTAAAGGTTTCGATAGTACTGGAAATTCATTATTTGGTGTGCGCTGAGAAAACTATTAATGATATATAAAAAATATGTTCTACGTGATTAATGTACTCATTCCTACCTACAAATAAGTCCGCGAGGTACTATATCTAGCTATCATAGTTAAGTCATAATAGTATCCTTCGTGTTCCTAAAATATGTAATTAGATCGCCGGTAGAAACAGAACTTTGATAAAATCGTATCTTAGTATTAAATCTTATTTAAATTAACAGTTTTGTTATAAAGAGTATTTATGAAGCAGTGAAATAGTGTTTAGTAGGTACTTACTTTCAAATAGGATATTATTATCACTATCACTACATAGGTAGTATAAAGCAAAGTCGCTTCCCGCTGTCTGTCTGTCCTTGTATGCTTAGATCTTTAAAACAACGAAACGGATTTTGATGCGGGGTTTTTTAATAGATAGAGTGATTCAAGAGGAAGGTTTATATTATATGTATAATACATGCATAATATAGTAGAGAAACACAGATAATCCTAGAGGTTTTTAATGTAAGGTCGTAACTAAACACATTTTTTTGCGCTTACATTGCAAACGCTGGCTGAACCCTACGAGTTAGATCAAAATAATGTACTACAATATTGTGCACCTTAAAGGTCTAAAAAAAAGTCTGCGATGGTATATGTCTATCTCTTGGGGTTAACCCACAATAACCATTTTTTTATCCTTTACTTATAAATTATTTACGAAAAAACGATTTAGAGCACTACAGCATTAATTCTTATTCAATTATTATATGGCCCTTTACAGCATGTAATTTAAATGAATATTTTCGAAGATTTAAAATGCAGGGACATGGCGGGCGGTTGCGGCGGTACCGGCCGGGGGGCCCCGCCGGGGGCCGGGGGCGCGTGCCTATACCAAATAGTGCGTCGAAGGCCGCGCTTCGCGCTACAGCACTTTATGTTTATGTAGTATATTTAGTATCAGCATTGCACCCGTGCAAAGCCGGGGCGGGTCGCTAGTATTAGATAATTAATTTCTTAGTAATCACGCGTATAAACATTCAATACGAGAACCGTTCGGCGCCGTGCGCCGCCGCAGCGCTATAAGCTTTCCTGTAAATATTTTAAGGGTATATATGCTTTGTGTTGTTTGTATATATACTTTCACTACAGTATAGTATCGACAAAGCAAATATCGATAGTTGACGACACTAGACTGAACAAACCGGTGAGCTAGCGATCGCACTGAGGAAGCACGCTAGTTAGCGTGCTTGCTGGCTTACTCTTATTACACGTTGAGTTGTCTTATTAAGACAGACTGAAATCGTCTCGTCTAATAGCTGCTTAAGCAGTATTTTTGATGTCCTTGAGAACGGTAGTATATCGACCTTTATTTGTATCAGCAGTTTCTTTTGTTTGGCCTATTTCCACGCTTGTTAGGGTTCACTTTCAGTCTCACCGTAGGTATAATATATTTTTTATGGAACAACCGCCAATCTGCCAACAGACTAGAAGCAGGATTGCGACTTTGCTATCGCCTTAACGTATGTCAAAGATCACGTGCGGCAATCTGGAAAATCTAGATCATCTATCTATATATTTAAAATTTGTCAACAAAATGGATTTTAATTAATTTGTTTGTGAACTTTCTCATATCATGTTACTCAATCTCACTGTAGAAATCATCGACGCCTGCAATATATGATAAACAAATACAACGATTCAATAAGTACCAATATTTTTAATACGTTTGCCAGCAAATAAACCACATTGCATACCTACATATTTCTAACCTCCGAGTTGTGAGAGTGCAACTTAACCGCAGTATAAATAGTTAACTAACTATTAAGATGTCACTTACGGCTACTTTGACCTATATAAATAAGTAAATGAATGACAATATCACACACATTGCTCTGAACCCAAAGAAAGGAACTAAAGCATTAATCTTATGGGATTCTCTATATTAACCTGTCTCTGGATCGAACCCGGGACCCCAAAGTTAGTAACACCTTGGATACCGGTGTGTGCGCCACCCGACCATGGAGGTCATTACATTTGTGATGCATCTCATTACGAATGCTTTACTTACGATTATAGTTGTAAAGTAAGTAATTAAGATTATTATAGATCGTAGTATTTTTATAGATCGAGATAATTGATAAACAAATAAACATCTAAATGTAAAAGTAGGTTCCATTACGTAATCTAAAAATATTTTTAAGGTTTATTCACGTAAACAACTCAAGTTTCATTTCCTACTAATAAAAAATTGAGACGGTATATGTATAAACAAAATAATTCAATATCACGGCCGTACAGATTGCCTGTGCTAATAAAAGGTTTATATAAGTACTAATTCAGGTCTGGAAGCACTAGAACTTCAGTCACGTGTATACTTAGTGTTTACCTAGTGTTTATACTTAGCCTCACAACAACTGCAGGCCTATTGTTTTAGTTCAAAGATAGAATTTACGAGAAGCTGATAGTCTTCTCTTTATCGAAATAAGGAGGTTAAATAATAAGGTCTTTTAAATGGAAAAAGACAAACAAAAATACTGATTTATTCATCGAGATTTCTGTATAAAGTTCGGAATATAATTTTACAAAGCAAACAAAAAAAATACTTGTTTGCTGTGTAAAATTAAAAATTAAGTAAAAATTAAAAATTAAGTAAAAATTAAGTAAAAATTAAAAATTTAGTAATTAGTAATTATACAAAACAGAAAAGTATTTATAATAATGGGAACCTATATCATTCATTACAATAAATAATAGTGGTTTCACCTACCTAAAAAGGAGGAGGTTCTTCTTATTTGTTCCTCTGTATATTTTATTAAACACTGCTCTGCCCAGTATATTTATATGTGAAACCAATCGGTAATCGAATTCCAACCTTATTTGGTTCAAGTTAAATTAGTTTCACAAATTATAGTTATCTTAAGAGTATTGATCAAGAGTCGTGCTAACTTCGCTTGGATACGGAAACCGAACCCGCGACCCAGAGCCCCAGAGGCCGAATGTTTTGGCATTTCGCGCAGAAGGCAGTGTTACATAAATACGATTGGAACGTTTATTGAATAATGTGGGATTCTAGATACTAAAGTAAATTATTTAGAGCGTAACTCGCACCTACATATTATATACCGAGCTATTATTTTCTTGATGTAATTGTAACATTTTCCCCATATCAGGTATATACAGGGTGTTAAGAAAACCCTGTCCGACCCGAAAGGGTGATAAAGGGTTCACAATCACATGCCCAAATAAAACATCAAATTTGGAAAATTCATGATAGAAACAATAATAATGGATTTTGAAATAACCATTTTTTGCCCCGAAAATCCCTAAATTTGAGATTAAAACAAAAACTACAACGCCAATGTAGTCGGTATTTTTGGGTGCTTTTGTTTGGTCATTAGGTAGCATCTGTGATGACGCCGACTCTCACTTCTTCTGCATATAACTTTTTATTTAACCTATAGTATTCATAGAATATTGACGGTTGGACAATGTATATCGAGTCCACTGACTAGAGTGATGAGTTTTGCTAATGATTGTAAAATGCACGTGTAATAACAGCTTGATGGGAATCACGACACGACTTATGGTGCCATTGACTCACTTCCATAGCTCACTTCCCATAGATTAATGTCTCTATCAGTATTTAATGGAGGAATGTCTTGATATCCATACCTTTTTAATCAACTTTAAAAAAAGGAGGTTCTCATTTCCACTGTTGTTACGCGATATATTATTATGTACTAAAAATGTACACACTGTTACTGTTTTTTCTTGAGCAATGGTCCGGATTAGTCCTGAACTCTTTGTGTGTGAGTCCGACTTGCACTTGACCGCCTTCAGGGCCCTTAACCTAAGGGTAAAACGGGACCCTACTACTAAGACTGTTGTGCGTTCATTTGTCCGTCTGTCACCAGGCTCAAGGCTGTATCTCATGAACAGAGATAGTTAGACAGTTGAAATGTCCACCATGTAAATTTCTGTTGCCGCTATAACAACAAAAACTAAAAACAGAATTAAATAATTATTTAAATAAATTATGAAAAATATTTTTACAATAATAGGGCTCAACTTCTTTATTACAAAGATCGCTTGGCCCTACTGTTCCAGCGTCATGAATGACGTAAAATGGACATGAAAGCCAATTAATAAACAACAAAGTAAGGTTACTGAAGAGGAAAACTGAAACTATAATAACTGTTTTTCATTGAAGGATAAATAGTTGCTATGTCACGGTTACTTTGATTATTCATTAACTATGTTAAAGTCAATATCTGACTCGATCTAGTTACTAACTTGATTGTAAATACTAGCAAAAAAAAAAAGGAATTAGCTAATTTACTTGAAAACCATTTTTACAACGTCTGCTTGATCGTATCTTAGTAACTCAATAATATAATTTTAGAAATAGAACAATAGCTTCGTTTTCAATTCTCTGTAAGTTGGTAACACTGCGATCAAACTCTTGGCGTCGAATCGGCGATACTCCCAATAATTTATAGAACGCCGACGATTTATTTACGCTGGCTGCTCATTGCCCACACAGTTTAGCGAACTAGTATATTTAGAATACTAAATAAACATACCTCTTTAAACCTAAAGATATGCTTTAGAAAACTATAGTCCGGCCGCTGAGAGAATGGGTTCCTGACATATCGTGGTATAACTTTAAAGTGTCAAGATCTACTAGAAAACAATTACTATCTTTGCTTATTTGTCATATAAACGTAGAAAATTATATATGACTATATCATTATTTCAGGTTACAGTATTTTTTTCTCCTTACAAATCAAGACCAATTGACATGTGTCAGGAACGCATTCTCTTAGCGGTCGAATATATCAATAGGCCGAATTTCTGTGAGTGATAGTCTAACTTTGTAAACACTTTCTTTGTGTATAATGTAGCAATAATAATGTCCCACGATTAGACACTCTTTTTCACACACGCACAATCGGTGTTTTAAATAATACACTTGGTGTACGATACCTTTAGAATTTCTATACGCATGACAGTAGATGTATTCTTACCTTCTCTACACCCGGTTTTTTTGTTTTTAATATAGGTATTTATTTTATCTGAAATCGCCAATCCGCAAATGAGCAAGCGTGGTGATCAATGCTCGTGCCTTCACTATATGGGAAGAGGCCTGTGCTTAGCAGTGGGACGTTTATAGGCTGGAATTATTATTATTTATATTTATTTTGTCTGCTCTTACAGCTAATCTAGAATCTAGATACAAGGCAGTGTTGCCACATCTATACTTATAATAAATCTGTAGAGAGGTAAATTCTGTACATTAAATATATTTTCAAAATAACTATCAGGGGCCGTCAGGGGGTGATTAGTGATCGATACTGATGCCAAAAATGCAATCAGTAAAATTTTTGTCTGTTTGTCTGTCTGTCTGTCTGTATGTTCCTTATAGAAACAAAAACTACTCGACGGATTTTAACGAAACTTGGTACAATTATTCTTCATACTCATGGGCAGGTTATAGTATACTTTTCATCACACTACAATCAATAGTAATAAGTTCGTCATTCATTGATAAGTTTCGTCATCCACGCGAACGAAGTCGCAGGCACAGCTAGTTCGTAATAAATTAAGTGGAGCAGGAAGAATTATTATACTTAGATTAAAAAGCCCATTAAAATACTTACACAGTCCTATAATCATCAGAATGGAACTAAATAGTTATATTGCATATTTTTACTATTTAATATTAACATTGCAAGCTGACCTTATGAACATTACCGTCACGGCCAAACTGAAGGTACGAGCAAAAAAAAATATTACTATGCATTCAAAATTACGGGGAACTAAATATAATAACCTTTTTGCTCATATCTGATAAAGGCTTTAATCATTTCTGGTTAACTGCGAAACTATTTTTCTAATTTAACTGTGTCAATATTATATCATAATGGTATGATAATAGTCTTTTTTTATATTTCCATATCGTACACTTTGGTATTTAAATATGTGCAATTGATAATAGATTCAATTATTTTATCCTAAGGTTCATATTTACATGGCAGCAAAAGTGAGACTTACGTTGCACCTATTCAATTAAAAACACATTATGTAGTGTCGTTAATCGAAACTGTAATCTTAAATTCTTGTTATTGTTTATAACTATTAAAATGAAGTAAAATTGCAATTAAAACGGGTTAAAAAATACAGATGTAAACCTAGTACATCATTGATAGAAAAAAAAAAAACAATATTCCTATCTATTAAAACATAATAAAAATATATTCTAATATTCCTATCTAGTAAAAAATAATATAATAAAAATGAAATACCTTTATAAAATAATATTATTTCCATCGTAACTCGTCATTCATGATCATGCGTGTTTCACAGATTAAGAATACACAAAGCAAAATGTACATTTCCACCGAACCATGAGCGTAGACGTTACAATAGTGCCATGATAACAGAAACTCAGAACTACTCAGAAGGTTAAAGCTTATCCAAGACATCTACAGGCTCTGTGATAGCCTCTAGTATTACCATACTGTGTGTACAACAAATACGAGTTTTAAGAAAAAGCTACAGTAATGCTTCTACATAAGGTTTAGTTTACCCAACAATGTGATGTGTTTTAAGACCTTCTTCAATAATACTAGATAGTCTAAAATGTACTTTACTTACATCCAACTACACATTTACCGAAAAGGCAATGGCCGCAATGGGGCATTGCATGCTTTATTAATGAAACTTGTTTTTTCAATATCTATTATTTATATATTTTTTTGTTAATTTAATGCTTTTTTATCTATTAGTAAAATTATATAGTAAATTAACCTTCTTACTTATTTGGTTTGCGTATCACCAGACGAGATAGAGTCTGCATGATTGACATGTTGTTCCAAGATTATAGAGTGATAAACGTTAAGAATACCCCGATCTGTCATGATAACACCTTCTCTTAGATAGTGAGCTATAGTTATGGCGAGAGGACGACTATTGTGTGTTTAGTGTTTAATTTCTTTGTAATATTTAATGGTTTTAGTGAGTGGCTATGGCGAATTTGTTGAAAAGGTATGTGTTTTTTTATTTATTTTTTACGAGTTGGTCATTACGTAAGTTTAACAAAATTTGACTAACGTATAGTTTTGATAAGTCTGTAGTGCTTGTGACGTCACTCAATTCGTGAAGGTTATAATCTACTATCTACCTATCTTATTGCATCGGTACTTAAAATTATAATATTATGTATGTTAAAATTAAAAAGTTAATTTTTAACTTAACTCAGACTTGTATGAATGTATGTTATTTTAGCACGCTTGTAGCCTAAAAGGCTTCATAGTTTTCAGCATCAGCGCTATCGTTAGTTTTTTTAACTATATCTGGATTTCATCCAATAAAATAAAATAAACTTTTTTTCTACCATATTTAAAATGGCGCAAAAATAAACTTTTTTTTTGTTGTTTGTGTACGCCACTGAACAACAATAATTATTTATGTGAATGGTATCTTTACTTTGACTTCGCGACATCCACGCGTGGGCTACTTCTGTTTATTAATTAAACTACGCTAATTAGTTACAAAATAACTAGCTTACCTTCAGTGAGGTCACCGATATGTACCTAGCTTGTTACGAGGGCTGCCAAACTTAAAACTTGTATTAATTAAATCAATTACTTGTACCAAATTGCTTAATTAACGTCAACATTTGAAAATGTCAACCATCGAAATGTTTTTTGTTTGAGTTCTAGATCTATTAATACATTAATTATTTAAATGTTTCTACTTCCAAAACTTGGAAGTAAAAATATGAAATGTTTGATGTGTTAGCAGTATTGTTTGAGTGACATTGTTTCAAAACTTAAGGAACAATAATAAAGTAATTCAATAGTAGTTAATTCACATAAACATAGTTACTTATAAGGTATAGACCTGGGGCCCGATGCCGCTATTTTAAGTCAGTGAGTGGTGGGTTAATAAACGTTCCAGTGTACTTGTTATTGTGCCTAATTTTCGTATTCAGATAATTTTAGTTTAATGACAAATGTACACCTGCTTGCCACTGTTGTCATTGTAGGATTGCAAGTGACTGTTCTTATCTGAGCCCCTGAGCAACAATTTAAATTACAGAAACACTTTCTTGCCTTATTTACAATTGAGTACTGTTTTAAAATGCTTGATTTATTTTTTATATACGAAATTATATTAATTTCGTTATGTATTAGATTCGAAGTGAAACTTAAAAGTGTAAGTGCTAATGTCAACGCAGAATGTTACGCAATTAATAAATCAATCTAAAATTATTCATAAAATATGTTAAAACTTTCAATTTTTAGGGCTGGTCACGTGTGAATTGATAAGTTTATTATACGATATCGGAGATTGGCCTGAATCCTATACAGCACGTAAGCTTACCTAATCTATGCAAATCCATATTTCTGTTTTCGATGCAGACAGACGTGGGCCAAGCATATATATTGAAACACCTACAATGTCGTCGGTATATCTAAAGACCATTGAATTTCGTCACAAATTAAGTGTAGGTTTTTAATAGGGCCCTTGATTATAGTTTAAAGGTAGTTGCCCTTTTTTATTTTGTTTCATAAATACTTTGTTCTTTCAATAAAAACATAAACAAAAACCGATTTGGCGTAGTTCTTTGTGAGCTCGGGAAATTGGTATTCATTTCTCTTTATCTAGATTGAGACACCTTTTCAACACATTTAACAACATGCAGTTATTATTGTTCACTATAAATTGTTTTGTAAGAGACAATACAAGTCACACACAACCACTTGCTAGACTCACAAGTCACACCTGTAGCTTAAACAAATGTTCGCATAATAAAATATCAGTAAACTAAATATGTTTGTAGAACTAAGTATTCTAAGTGTCGCGTTTCGTCCAACGTAATATCAAGTTGCTCGGAATAAGAAGTTGCAACTTTGCAAGGTGAATGAGTGATATTTGGAACGTTGCATGACAAATACAGAATAACGTGTGTACCATTTATTTAATTAATTTCCGATACTTAATCCTGAGTCTGAGTCAACCTTGGTTTCGATTAACGAGGAAATTGCCTCACTTATTACTCAATTTAAACGCCGGCTTAAATGTCTGAATTGCTATTCAAATTATTATAATGAAACTGAATCCTGTGTTTATTCGGTGATAATAATTGGTGTTCGATAAGGTTGTTAATGCATTGTTTATTTATATTGATATTGAGTTCTATTTATCTTATATTTGTCTGTAAGTTTGTGCTTTAAGCGTAATGGGGGGACTAACACGGGTGACTAAAGCACCAAATTTTTTTTAAATCCTACTTTGGTGATCCTACAAAAATCGTCTGATTGACTTTGGGGATTGTGATTTCAGTCACCATTTCCACCATTTTATCACCACTAGACAGTAAATTTTCGCTGCGCGGCTAAAGTTACCCATGTAAGCCTCCAATTATGGTACAAGATACAAGAATTGTTCCCTTTAGGATTTTAGACACAAAATATATCAGTCAATTTTAAGCTTGTGGTACCTTCGTTGCTTCTGAATTCCATAACACATGTGCTTTAGCTACTTACTTTGGGTTCAGAGCAATGTATGTGATGTTGACAGCATGTATTAAAAAAAAAAAAAAAGCATAATTAATCTATGCTGTAGCCGTATGTTTCTCACGTGTGGTCATTTAAAGATTGCCTCACACGGGACGTCGCGCCTCGTCGTAAGGATGTCGTCAAAGGTAATTAACAATTTCCAAACCCACTGTTAGCACGAATACTTCTACTAAGACCAGTGTGAAAGGCTTGCAGTATAGTCCATGGAAACATTAAGAGAAAATTTAACATACAAATGGGTGATTTGCGAACTGACATAAACTTATGCAATTATTACATGCTTTCACCTACAATGTATGTTGTTACAACATTGTTAAATTTACTGTTATTACTTACTACTATTACTGTAAATATTTTGACAGGTGATTTACGCACAACTTACTTTACTAAGTGTAAAGTTGCGAGGTTTTAATAGTGTGTTAAAATATATGAACTTATGTATTAATAAACAATAATAATGTAACAAATAATTAAACGTTCCTTTAATATTACACAACGTTCAATAATTATAAAAACATTAAAGTTCATTAAATACCATTAAAAATTAAAGCAAATAATTTTATTTTTTAATTGTCATTTTAATAAGCTTGCTCCTAAAAGCTTGTTTGTTTAAACACAACTTTATTATTACACAACGGACCAATAACATAAAGAATTCAAAAACTAAACATTACGCAATAATTCTAGTACCGGTAGTGAGACAATAGGTATTATTTGAAAAGGGCACTTGTGTAAATTTCATTGACCTCTCAATGGGAACAATGTTGAACGAAAATAAACCTTATCACTCTGACATAAAGACGCTGTCAATATGTTATGCGGCGGACTGTATAACTCTCCGTGTTTATGTGAGCCTAGTCGGTGCCCGGTATATTGCCGTCTTAGTTTTCCTATACTTCTGACCCTTTAAATACGGGTCAAAAGCTTCGAATTTTGTAGTCATTACCATACCATACTAATGATTTATTTTTATCTTAGTGGTCTGAAATCAAACTACTTTTTACGGATTATGTCGCGGTTTATTTTAGATTTTAGGTCCTGACGTTTCGACACCTTTGCAGGTATATGTACCTATCATGGTCACGGGTGAGACAGTCTGCCCGTGACAATGTCTAACATTCGCGTAAACCTAAGAAACCATATTGCACCTAATAAGATAAAAAAAAAACACTGTTTCTCCATCCAAAACGTTCGTTTTTCGATGGCCACTTATTCCAACGCTACTTACTACAAAGGGTTATTTCCAACACCAAGCCATTCGCGTACGGTTCCTTATTACTATTCAATCTAGAACAACGCCGGCCTCAGCATTTCTAGCACGCATCTACTTTTCTTATGCAACGTAATTGTTTCGTCTGTTTCTGGTTGTGATGATGTGTTTGGCAACGTAACGTACATCAATCACTATAAATTTTAAGAAAATATTTCGCAATCTCCTTTAGTATAATATTTACAGAATAATTGAGCAAAAAAACAAAGCTACTGGATCGTTTTCGTGAACATTTATTTGGGCCACCACTGACACCATCGATGAAACCAAATAAATTTTGAAACCGGTCTATGGTACTTTGCCGGTAAACTATTGGTAACATAAACAGTAACAAAAAGGCAGTTCATGAAGTTAGTATTCACCTCAAAGGAGAAATAAAAAAAAATTCAATCAGTGGACTGCTTTGATATCGCGTAACATACATACAAAAAAACGTTGACGAATTGAGAACCTCCTCTTTTTAAAATCGGTTAAAAATTCGGTTTATGAAGAGTTGCTATACTTGTATTGGTATTTGCACATTTTCCAATAACCCCAATTTCAGTATCTCGCTCGACCTGTAGACTTAGAAATTATAATGCAATTTGAATAGAAACTGCGAATCTCTCGTTCCATTTATCTGCGCAGTGGTCCATGATGGAACAAAATAGTCGACGGCTGTTGGACCGTGGAACCTGGCCGTTTTTATATGTATAACATGTTTAATACATAATATTTTAACGTTACTTTGTTGCTAGAATAACTGTTTAGTGAGGAAGCGGACAACTCATGCACTATTCAAATATTTCAAAGAAATGTATTGTTAGATTGTTACGTATGCATACGTCGCATACCAGAATGTATTGTAATAGGGTTCGGCTTAATTTGTTATGGGGTATAATATTGAAGGTAACGCGTGTGTAAACCCGATATTTAGAGGTTTATAGCTCATTGCTAAGGGGCAAACCTACACTTCCTCTGATTTCTCGTATACAGGGTGTTATCGATAACTGATACCATTAATGTAAAAAGAAATTGGAAAAAAAATAACCTAAAAATTTTTTTTTTCTCAATAGGCGAGAGAGAGATTGTCGTCGTCGTCGTCATAGTTGCGGCCAAATGATCAAACAAAAGGCCGCCAAATAATACCGACGAAAATGGTGCTGCAATTTATTTTTTTATTTGGGCATGTGATTCTGGAACCTATATATCACCCTTTCGGGTCGGACAGGGTTTTCTCAACACCCTGTATATGAATTTCAAACAAGCTATCCTAGAGAGTGTGTCATTGCAACACCTACATCTTATTCGCTTGTCAATTGTTTTCTAAGTACTTTCGATACTGCATTATCTGGATAAGCTTGTTAGGCCCGGAGCCGTAGGCCTATTAGAATAGAACTAGGTAAAGTTAGCGTGAACGGCCTATAATCTTGGTAGAAAGGGTGACAATCAATTTGTTTGACGATCGACCGTCGACCTGTCCTACTGGCCTCAGATTACGTAAATTATGTAACGGCCGAAATGTTCTCTAGCTCTTAAACTATTCAAGAAGAACATTTGGATTTTTATGGTTTGTTGTTTTGTTACGCAATTTGGATGTTTTAAACATCTTTAATCGGAATAAATCACTATTTGACATCGTTAATGGTTATGTCTTAAAAGTGGGCCTTGTTTAGAATATTAATTAGTGTGAATTTTCGGGTTTTATTTATTAAATAATCTGTGATTGTGGGCTGTTCCGAAATTCTATCTTTAATAGGTTACTGTTGTAGTTGTATTACTCCACAAAGATTTTACTTGTTTTGTATAATTTATCTATAATATGTATCGTATGTATTTAGAAATATATAAGTATGTTTATCAGTTGTCTGATTACCAACTCAAGCTCTGTTTAGTTTGGGATCAGATAACCGTGTGCGAGATGTCCCGGAATATTATTAATAAAGATAGCATTGTATTGTATAAGTTAAAAATGGCTATAATTTTCAGATATCATCCAAATAATAATTTTAGTACTACATAATAAACGAAAATAAATTCCTCGTAGACTTCGTTAAAAATAAACGTTAGCTATGTTTTGGTATACGCCGAATATTTAGAGCCAGCCAGACGCATTTAGGAACTAAAAATATTTTAGTGCTTCGAAAGAAATTTGTCTAGCTAGACTAGACGAATAAAGTCTAGATTTATAGCTACTGGTTGCTCAAAATTATTATTAACATTCAAACAGATATAAGATACGATAATAAATAGTTATTTGAATATGCATTGCTCTGAACCTAAAGTTAAGTTGCTAATGAACTTGTGTTATGGAATAAGAGATGACAGAGTTACCGTAAACACCCAGGACAATGTAGCAATGTAGAGAGAGGTTTTTCTACTTCGCCCCTTCCTAAAATCGAACATGGGACTTCAGAGCTAGTGACTCTTTAAAAACCAGAGTGTACACCATTCAACCACGAAGGTCTTTGTATTTGTACTTAACAGAGCGTAATTCGACGGTACTAGAGCCTCAGTATGTCTATTCTGTAAATAATTTCGGTATCGAGCTTCACCTGAGTGACAATAAAGCTCACTTCAAAAGTGAACCCAATTGGCCTTGATTTAGAATTCAAATTCGAGAATACGTATTTGACATCTCACCGCGGATTCCGCTGTCGAGACATGAAAATAATGTTACAGAATAGCACTAGGTACTGTTTTTATTTTTAGATTTCCTTAAATAGAGTAAACTGTGGCTCTTGATTGTGTTTAGACGATCTCCGTGGTCGAGTGGCGTACGCACCGGTTTCAATGTGTCGCTAGCTCTGAGGTCCCGGGTTCGATCCCCGGACGGGTCAATGCAGAAACCAACTTTTCTACACTGCCTCGGGTCTGGGTGTTTGTGGTACCTTCGTTGTTTCTGAATTCCATAACACAAGTGCTTTAGCTACTTACTTTGGGTTCAGAGCAATGTATGTGATGTTCTCCGCATTTATTTATTTATTATTTATATTACAATTACTTAAACACTTAGTAAGACACAACGTAGCAAATGTATTATTACTGAACGAACAGTCTAAATAAGCGAATTAAACTTACACGAATGTTAATTGCGTCACGCGTTGCACAACGAATTTACCGTTAAACGACTGTTATCTTTACATGACATCTAAGTATTCTACTCAAAGTTACTAGCTTTTGCTCGCGGCTGCGCTCGCCAACTGTAGGAATTAAAGTAAATGAAAAAAAATGGAAATTTTTAACTGTAAATTGTAAATTTTAATATTAAATGTATGTGATGTGGCTGTATGTACTTTTATTAATAAATTTATAAAAATCAGCAGCAATGTGACCTGTGTATGCGCCAAATTTCATAAAATTCCGTCATTGAGTCATTTTCGCTTGAACAAGTTATAAAACATTTAGCCGTAAAAAACACATTTATTTAATTAGAATTTGACAAAAGGTAATGTTGTTTTTTTATCTGACTTTTCTGTTTCCGTAGGATGATTAGACTAAGTCGTCGGGAAATTGACTTTTATATATTTCCCTTGCTTTCTTCTGTTACTAGATATGTAGGATGTGATATAAGGATGACATGTGTAACCATAATTAGTTTCCGCTCTGTAAAGTCGCGGTTAATGACGGACAATGGTAGTACCGCCTCCTTATCACGCATTCAAACAGTAGCTAACAACATTTTATATGAACAAACTAAATAAATAATGTTATGGCAAAATAAACTCTATTGTAGAGCCATAAGATTCAAGATGTTTTGGATCGAAATCGAACTATTCATGCAAAAAATATTAAATTTGAATTGTTTTATTGAATTATATTATTAGAATATTCTTGATTTGAATTAACAATTTCGAATTTTGATATTTAATTATTATTTGTTTTTATAAAATTACTCGAATATTTATTATTTGAATTTTTTATTTGTGTATTTTGAATTTGTGGATTCTCACAGAGAATTTAATGTTTTTCTTTGTCTTTTAACTGATTGTATTTATTTGTATCCACAGTTTTTTTCTCTCTTCTTCTTCTCAATTCCTTGCATGTAATACGTTCAGAACAATTAAAATTCAAACTCTGTTAGATGAACTGAACAATGAATCCCGTTAACCAGTTACACTTAAGCATGTTTAATACACCAGAACTGAGGAATTAAATCCTCGTTCTGGCTAATTACTTGCTATTAAATGGTAATGCCATTAATGATTATCACAAATTTATCGAAGTTTCACCCAACTTTCCCTAAGGCAGGATAATCACATTTAATTTATCTGTAATTTGATTCGCTTACCTGATATATTAAATTGAGTTCGAGACAGTTTTATTCGTCATAAAATATAAGTTATAACCCCTAAAACCTTTATCGCTTTATATCGCTTGAGAATAATAATGTTTTTGTTATGCGCGCTCATTCACACACTTTTAGTCTGTATATTTAAGCATAACCTATTTTTATTTTAGCTTGTGATTTCGTAGACATCTAACTTTACTTACCATTGTTTAGTCCCCAAAACGATTTCAGTTTCTATCAAACTTTCATTCTTTTCGTCAGGTAATTTGAATTTGGCTGGCCGTTAAACATGGCGTACTTACCGACTGTCAAATTATAGACGGGACTCCTTAATAAGATTCGGATGTCGACCTTGACATTCCGATAGGCTGTGACGCAAGACAATCAACAGTTTGACCGCAGTCCGCAACGACGATCAACTTACTTCGTTACTTCACGTTTAGGTACACACGATATTGGTCATGTGTAGTGAAACCTTTATAAGTTATAGTACCTCCTTTATACAGGTTATTGTAGGTAGAAAACTCCTAATTTCCGTCAGGCACGTAAGAAAAATCAAGATTTTTTTTTTCTTCTTCGCTCGTGTTGTTCAGTTTTTTTTTTTAAAGTAAGTGCCTAAGACCTGCAGTGCGTCTTGGTATTGATAACATCGATTTAAACTTAGAACGTCATTCCATGACCAGCTTCCTAATATTTCCTTACAATCGTTGCCATGGTTACGTACCCTTTTATGCCCGTCCAGGCCGAGCGTTCACCTCACCTTCAAAACAATACACTTCTCATGACTACATTAGAGATGAATAACTGTATTGTTTAAACAAATGCCACCGAAATATGTCCGTGCTTAGTGCTTACTCACATAATGATAGTACATTAGCTTGATTAGCTTCCTGCGAAGTTAAAGTGACAAGATAGACACGTGTACACCATTTTATGACTTCCGTTTCGTAGATTAATAGCAGCCAGTAGAGTATACCCCTATAATCTTATGATTACATGGTTTCTCCTTTCAATTTTCTAATTTCCCTTTAATTAACCATTTTTTTTTTAAATATTTTGGTATGTGTCTAACGCTGTCAAAAATTACATAAAGCAAATCTCCGTTTTAACAAACAATGAAGATAAGTTATCAGCCGTCAACCATGCAGCAAGGTTGCTGCGTCTGTTTTGTAAACACGATCTCACAAACCCCTCATTGTCTAACATTTTCATTGTGTTGTACACAGGAAACGTGTGTCCATTGGGCGCCATTCGCACGCCTCGTGTATGAACCGAGCAAAAAAAAAGTACTTAGTAAACGTACCAATATAATACACACGACACCTTTCTAAATAACAACCATCGCCTCGTTAACACCTCATCTGGCCAAACAGTTGCAACATTCGTACACTCAATTAAAACAATAGACAACCTATAAAGTAAATTCCGCTTGTTATTGTTCGATTACTACATCGTACGTTGGTCTCGGCGACGTGCCCTAATAGCAATAAGTTTTATTTGTTCAAGTTCCAAGTGTTAGTTGTCGGCTCATGCCGCAGGTTCTAGTGACCCAGTTCTTGGCATTAGCGTCTCCACGACCGACGTCGGCTATCCGTCAGCCGGCAGTACAGTTACATTGTAACCACCGAGGGATCGAAAACCCGATGTAAACCAGCTCCAATACAATGATATCGCCAGATACGCCCCAGACAACTTTCCACTGACGAAATTGGTGCTATTTTCTCTATGGCGCATTCGACTTTTGTGTCCCCGCTCGACATAAACTCGCTGAAAATCGCTATAATCAAGAACAAACGGATGACTCTATTTCGCTTACCGAGTTACTCGTAAATAATCGCCTTTCTCCTTATCTGGCGGCGGCGGCGGCCAGTATTATAACCGGGGTCAGTGTTACACATTAGGAGAGCGTCGCTAATGTAATTACCGCGACCTTTCTATTAAAGTCAATTGAGCATTACAATGGCGCTTTGAACAGATGGATCTGATGTTTCAGTATTTATGTTATTGTGAAGTAAGTGGATCGCTGTGTGAGTCTCGGAGACGCGCGTGACGCGGTGTCGTCAGCGCTCATTACTCCGACCGCGGGGTGATTAGGAACACAAAAGACATCTCTGCAATCGATTGTTCGACATATGATCGTCTCAAAAGAGAGTATTAATCTCAATCATTGTTACGCAAAGACAGTTGAAATACTTAATACCTTGAATAATTCAATTTGGCGTTCCATGCAAATCTTTATTTGCATAAAACGAGCCGTGTGCAGTAGTCGGCTGTAAAACATATAATTTGGAGAGCGTCCGACGGCACCCAATTAAGTTTGCATTAAAATACTTTCCCCTAACGCAGGTATTATTCGAGGTTTCATAATGAGACTGAGATACAGGAGGGGGGATAAGAATAGTGAAAGCATATTTGCTTTATTACCTCAACTAAAATAGAGATTTGATTTTTTCCATGACGTTTCATCAATGCTCTACATATCTACATTGTTAGATTTAACCAATTTAAATGATTTGATGTCGTAAGAGCAAGTGCTTACAACGTAAGAACGTTATGTGCGAAAGCTGCACTAATCAAGCGAAATCTTATCGTGATTATGGGTAAAGTGAACCTAACAGCTTTTAATAACATGCAAAATACATTTGAAATTACACAGAACTAAAGTGAGGTTTACATAAGAGCGGAAGTCTTGTGTGTACGTAGCTTATCATCTCATACGATGCCGCAGTCGACCGCAGACAGACTAGGAAACCGCGAAAACGTAATAAACTCAAACATACAGATATAGAACTCACTGCTTACTCGCTATAAAAACTGGCAAACATCGTTTATATAAATGTGGATTCGCTTTCGTTTTTATCAGAACATTTAGAGGAAAGCAGCTGAACTCAGTTTGATGTAAGTATAACTCCATGGTTCATTGCTGACGTAAATAATATCAACAGATGGCACTCCGTTCGGTTCTTACTGACTCAGCTTAAAACAACGGTAGCATCTAAACCACTCGTAAAGTAATATATCAAGTAAGACTTGATTATAACACTTGATAGCTTGTAACTTAATAAGTAAGATGAACGGGTCACAGCGCAGCTGGTGTGGTCAATTGTCTTAAGAATGACAGATGGCTGATAAAACAATTATCCTTCAACCCCTGTCTTACCACCGTACGCACCTACAGGATGATTTAAATTTTAATACAGTTACTATGTTCAAACAGTATGACGCGAGGGTTTTTACCCGTCATACTGTTTGGAAGGATAAAAAATTGTGCGTGATCCCAAATAACTTTGGAAAAGAGCAGAAAAAAGAAAGAAATTGAAACTTTATTTAAATACTACTTTCAAGTAAGCAGTTCCCATTGCGAGTTTTAGGCTCAAAGTAACATATTAGCATTAAAATTACGGGTAAAAACTTACGTCTTTTAGCTGTTAGTTTTGTACGTATAAAGTTTATGAGTAAAACAATTACACAAGGAAAACTGACAAGCAAGAATAATCTTTAATTAATCAAACAGCATAATGTGTTACAACATAATATAATACGTGTTATTTAACTAAAAAATGTTGCATCGTCAAACAGCTAATGAGTGGCTACTAGTTTAATTATTTACATCATGTTGCTTTATCTATTAATCATAATAAACTTATTACTTTGACGGTTCCATTCTGTTGTTACAACGGCAACTTGGTACTGCTTGTAGATCTGCACAACTTAAAAATACTTCTTGTTACATTTATGTTTAATCAATGTATTTATACAATATTGATTAAACATAAAAAAGGAATAAATAGATTTCAACGTAATTTATTTATGACTTCCCAGAGGTACCTATATAGGTACCTCTGGGAAGTCATATATATATACGACTTCCCCTGTATATATATACAGGTGACCCGGTTTTGGCCATTTTAAGAATTTTGTCGACTTTGAGGCTTTCTTAACTTATAGTTTTTGTTATCACGAACATATTTCTTGTAAAAAGTCATTTAACATTTATTAACCTTGCCTAAGAAAACCCTTTTTTTAAAGAACATCCAATAGAAAAATAATTGTATAAAAAAAAAAAGTGAGTTTGTGCCATTTTTGGCCAGATTCATGCCATTTCTGGCCACGGTTGTGTGCCAGTTCTGGCCATCAAAAAATAAAATCAGATGAATTCAAAGTAATCAAAATTTATTAATTAAATTGCACATTTTACAAACAATGGTTTTTATTTAGTTAGGAAAATATGAAATATTATAACTTCACTTGAATTTAACTTACAAATAAAAAGATCAACATTTATATAAGGTTGGTAAAAGCTGCAAAGTAAACTGACCTCCCCTTTATGTTAAAAATTGAGTTTTTTCATGATTTATTGGATATTTTTGTTTCGTATTTTAGTATATTGCAGACTTATTATCTAATTCCAAAATTTTATTTAAATGACACAAACACTTTTTCATATAATATATTCACACTTTATTAATATTATATTCGGCATGTTTTTGCCTCAAATCAGGATGCCTTGCCATAAATCCATCAAACCAGGATTTTTATTCCAGCCAGCCAACCAGGACATTTTATTGCATCTCTGAAAATGAAAAATATGTATTTGTTGATATGTAAAGCCAAGGAAAGAAAGCCACGATAAAATATAAATGGCCAGAAGTGGGGTGTCTATGTACACCAGTTTTGGCCAGCCATGTGGCCAAAGATGGAGAAATTCATAATTTTGTCTCCATTAGTGGCCACCTTCTCATAACCTCACTTCAGAAACATATGGTGACAAAATAACTTTAGTTCCACTTAGACAATATATTCTTCATGTAGTATTAACATAAACATCCAAAAAATAAGCAAAGATTTATTTATTTATTTATTTATTTATTTATGGTTTACCAACAGTTGTTACAGAGTTGTATGAGCATTTGATTACATTACATAGGTTTTAAAGTAATACTGCACAACCAATTACAGGCAAACACCTCATGCACTAAAGTTAAACTGTTAAAAGAACAAATACAAAGTTATGAATAAAAAGCAAATCCTTAATACTAGGTTAACAGTGGGGTCGTTACTTTGCGAAGTTGTCATAACAAAATGTATAGTAGATTATTACATTAATGATTACATTGTATAATTTAAACAGAATGACAATAATCCGCAGCAATGGAGATTTTAGTCTCTGGACAGTGAACGACAATAAAAACGGAAAGATTAACCCTACATGCTCGACTGGACATGATAACTCATCAATTTAAAGAATAAAAATCAATCTCTCAATTTAAGATTTAAAAAATAAAAACTGATTACTCACCCGCTCGCCTTAGCCTTTTTGTTAAGATCTTAACAATTTCACGCTCAACTAAAAAGAATGACTTCAGTGTTGCCACCTTGCAGAAAACTTTGTCACTAGATTTGGACTGAAATTTCACCAAATTTAGGGAATTTTTTACCAAAAAAAATCACCAGAAATCACTAAATAATTTAAAATGAAATCACAAGGTAAGTCAAAAATAATAATATTTTAATTGTGAATAAAACGAATCAACAAATCAATATAAACATAAAAAACTAAAAATTAACTTCAAATACTTCTTGTGAAGCAACAAATCAAGAATTAAACATAAAAAAAAAAAACTAAAAATCCACATCAAATACTTCTTCTGGTACTGGCACCATTAAGCTAGGTTCCAAAATAGGTAATTTTTATTCGGCATAGAGTATACTTTACTTTAACACGGATCCAAAACACATCATTTGATAAATATCACTAAAAGTCGTCAAAAAAAAATTCAGTGACTTTTTTTTTAGAATATCACTGTCCACCTTCCAAAAATCACTAGATCTAGTGACAAAATCACTAAAGTGGCAACATTGATGACTTGTTGCATCGAAGTGAAGTTTGACACATCAAAGCTGTCAACGGTATCAGTGCTGCCAATATTCAATATTTTAAATACTGTACATCACAGAGTAATTTATTTATCTATGCCTTAGTTATAAATATTTGAAGGCCCCAATGGCCACAAAGGGGTCGATGGCCACAACCGGGTCACCTGCCCTACCTATATTTGATAAAAGTATTTTTTTGTAGTAGGTCGTCCATTTCCAGAAATGTCTATTAACAAACTCGAATTGAAACATTTTCCATTTAAAATCGGTCTAAAAAGAGATATTATGGACAGTGAGTTGGAGACACGAAAGGCAATCCTATTACGAAGGCTGACAAAGTCGGGAAGAAAAATATGTTTACTGTTCTAGAGAATGTTGTTGGCTTGTTTTGAAAACTTCTCGACTCTGAGGCCAGCGTTCCGAACCCACGTCGATTTCGTTTATTATTTAACTGTCAAGGTCGAACAGTTCACGTGGGCAGCGGTTTTTACCTTACATAGAAATCGCTCCAAAAAGGTCATTTTGATTTTTGATGTTTCGAGCCTCGAGTACCGAACCCTTTTGGAGAAGTTGACATTTTAACATCTGTCTGTCTGACTTTTTATCGAAAAATAAAAACAAAATCATTCAGGATGCTACCACGGCGCAAACACGAAAATCAACCTTAGTGGTTTGCAATAAGAGTCACTGTTAAACCTATGAAACTGTCAGTTGTACATTACATTGATAACATCATTAATCATTGCTTTTTTTGATAATTACTTATTTATAAAACCTTTACACCTTGATATAAAAACTGTAGGCCAGCGGGTGGTCTCGGTGCACTTAAAATTAAGCAAGAAGGTCTTATACACTTGCGCTGTTCATGTGTTTATTAAAGACTTGTTTACTCTAATATATGCAATCATGTTTTACAACAAATTACCTTAACAGTACACGTAGTTAGAGCAGCTACTAAAATTCCCGTGTCTGTGTCAGTGCGTTTTTGTTATTTTTTTTGGGACAACCAGATGTATATAAAAGGTCAAAACATTACAATGTCATTAACGTGGGATCAATGTCTTCCTTACCTTTGTTTAAAGAAAACATTTAAAGTAACACGTTTTTTAAAACAAATGAAACAATCAATAACTTTTTCAACTCAGGAAATGCAACAATTGCAATTAAAGTTGTCAAGCATGAAATCCAGTTATTTCGCAATAGTGTCAAACGCCGGTATCGAGGCAAACTCAAGGTCCGCATATTAAAGTGAAGCTCGTCCCTGAGCGAGTTGCAACAATAGCTCAACGGACTACGGTGTACGGACACAACAATTAACGGAAAGGAAAAACCTAGTTGTTCCACATTAAAAAACCGGTTGTGAATATATTGTTCGGTCCCGAAGGTTTTTATACCGGAGCGCGAACCGGCCGTGTGACACTGCCCTTAATTGGTGGGTAGATTACTGGTGTTAATTACAATGACGGCTATTGATCTAAATTTGAAGCGGACAAGATTCGAGTGCTTCGTAGACGGAGATTCGAGATATATATGTAACGCTAGCACGTGCTTATTGGGTAAACACTACTGTTTCTATAACTGTCACAGTATTCATACTAACTAACCTTCGTATACTTATTGGTCTGTTTTTTTTCGACCATTAAAAATAAGTTATATGTAATTTTAAAATTAAAATTCGACTCTTCAAGAAACACTTAAACTCACATCTCAGGATTTACCTCCCTAAGAAAATTACATCAATCATTGAACAACAGCTTATAAGACCCCTGAATCATCCATCTTTTCTTCAGTCATAATACCAAACATCCTGTATGTATAATGTCTACATAAATACATAAATAAATTTAACATTCGTACTTCAGTTGTTTTTTGTAGAATCAATTTGTTCCATTCAAAAGTTGTCACCTTTTTTGTTACGAGTTCGGTGCCGGAATTTTGGCTAATTGCTTTTTTAGGACATGCTATGATTCGATTTATCTCATGTAACACGTACATGCTTATTTAATTAATAAATATTACTTATTATAATATCTAAGTATAGAAATATAAACATCATATAAAGGGAAATTATTCATCATCATCTCCCTGCCCTGTTCTCAATTATTTGGGGTCGGCGCAATGCGTATTCAGCTTCCATTCATCTCTACAACTCGTCATCTCAGTATTCACTCTTTTCTTTCTCATATCATCTTTCACACAATCCATCCATCTCTTTTTTGGTCTTCCTCTGCATGTATACCCATCAACATATTCATAACTCGTCTAGTTACGTGACTTTCATCCTAAGTATAGAAATTATTATGACTGGAAATATCGTCGTAAGTGTAAATAGTATTTCGATCTTTATAATAAACGTAATGTGAATTTAATATACTGTCGCTTTTCATATTTCATTATTTTTCAATGAAAACGACAGTGTAATCCTTTTTTTGTTTTGTTTTTAGATTTATCTGATTGCATTTGCTAACTATTAACTACTGTTTCATAATTTTTCTATTAACTTGAAACTTTTTCGATGAATTTTATTACTTGATGTTTTTACCTCAGTGATATTAATTTAAAAATAATTAAATTCCTAAAAAGCCTGTGAAAAATATATTATTTTGTCTCGGTTGATATTTTTCGGACGTCGGCATCCGTGATTGTCTTTTGTCAAAGATATTGGACACCAAAGTAAGTGGGTTACATGTAGTTATAATATAACCGTGAAATTATAATGTAACTGACCTCCAACCGTTAGATAATAATTGAAAAAGTTCGATTAATATGATCTATGTCGCTTGCTTCCTGTATTAAATTAATAAAGTTATAAATGTAGATTAATTGAAATATGAAATACGCAAACAATTGGATACAGATTTGCTACTGTATCGAATTGATTGTAAGCGTTTGTTTTGATTTTATTTATACCTTTTATTTCTACTCCATTTTGTCTGTCTAACCTTTAGACGGCTTTATCACGAGAGAATCTGCACATATCTCTGTGAGAAGCATATGGTCATACAACCTATATGTCAGTAGAACATTTGCGCCAATCGACTGCCTCGAATGGATAAATTGTGCAAGAAAAGACATATGTAAAAAATAATGTAGTTTTTTTTTGTATTTTGCCCTATATTTATTGCAGCCCAATATCTGATACAAATATTATGATTTATGACCTTGTGAAACAAAATGAATATCTAAGTTCACGTTACTATAACGTTTTTTTTATCGTTTTTGTTACGTGCGTATTGTGTGGTCAATACAATCGTTCACTCCGACATGTAGTCCTGTCACGCAGTTAATTTATTTTTTACTTAACATGATTATATTATGAACGATAACTTATGATAAGTTAGGTATGTCGCAAAATTAGAATAACAGGCAAAAAGTTAATTTATGGTGTAATATTATCGACACTCAAACTTTTATGGAAAAACAATTGAATGGTTTTTTTCTAAGTTTAATTTTGCGTTTTCCCTCTAAAAGTGCAATATGCTTGCATACACCAATATTACCATATTTTCTCATGAGGTACACAAATAATTTGGACGTCATTTAAAAATAATTTATACGTCAACAGTTTTATTTTCAGTTTGTCACCAACTAATGTTATCGGGCCCTCAGAGAATGAGGACATCAGATGAACAGATTTGAAACATTTCGTATAATATTGATACCATACCGTATCGCCATCTTATATCTATTGATAAGAGATACAATTCGAGAGACGCAGTAGGTACGCAGTCTGGTTTTATTCCGTTATGGTCTTAAAATTGTTTGATGGCCTTGTCCCTTACAAGCTTTAGTAAAAATAATAACAGCCTGTTTAATAAGACAGATGATACTATAAGAGAGAGAGAGAGCGATAGTTAGATCTCTCTCACTGAGACACAGATATTAATTTAACTTATTTCATCAATAAATAATTCCTTGTGATCATTGCTAATTATAAGGGCCAACTTTTAACGCTGTGATGGTTCATCAAATATTTTGAAACTAAAAATCAGTATCATGATTTTTAGTTTCAAAATATTTTTAACATAAACTAATAAAATGGTGCAAACGTTCTTATTTGTATTCCCCATTATAAATTAAACATACCTAAATGAACTGAAATGTGCAAAATAAAACATAAAAAAAAAACCCATCTCATAGAAACAGCAACAAATATAGATATGATTATGTTAAACAATGGAAACGCAGCCATTACTCGTGAAAAAACATGGCGGCACGTGGCGTCACAATGTGCATTGATGATAATCGCATGAATGACGAGACAGTGGTCTTATTACGTGTGTTTCTCGTAATGGAGATGAAGATGAAAGTTCATTTTCTTTGCGAAGTACCTAGCTAATAGATAATTATTATTGGATGTACGAGAAAATGTAGAAAAGTTAACGAGAAGGAGATAAAACTATGTTGAAGAAAAATATTAGCCGTCTGGGCAGTGACTTTATAGGTATTATTTTGAATTTGGAAATTATATTTCCTTTTTTAGGGATATTTAGTGACATCCACGGTACGATAAATCTATTTTTGTCTTTGGTAATGTTTCAAAGGTGTGATTTCGCAAGTTTATTATTTTTCTTTTACGAATTATAGCTAATGACATCCACAGAAAGATAATAATATAAAAGTACCTTTATGTAGAATCTTGGATGTATAAATTGTTTTATTCTTTCTTTCTAGGAATATTTAATGGCATCCCATAATATGATAAATCTAATTTAATCCTGACCATTAAATTGTATAAAGCAAGATTCAGAACTATATTAAAAACTTTTTGGTAAGTAATCCTCGTGATATTTACATACATATATCCCTTCACAGTTTGCTTCGAGTGGCGAAACTGAGGCAAACCAGCCGCCCTTGAGATGGGAATAAAAATAAAATAAACAGAACAATTTTGACTTTCACGTTGCATTATGCATACTGCAGTTCCTTGGTTACCTTTTTAATGGCATCGATTAAATGTTGTTCCATTTGTACAAATCCACTTACACACGACTTGGGTCGTACCTATATACTATATATTTTAAAGTTTATCTGTACTAATTTTATAAATGCGAAAGTTAAGATTGATTCATGGATGTTTGTTATTCTGTTGCGCTAAAACTGCTGAAGAGATTTTGATTAAAGTCGGCTGGCGGATAGTTTATAACTTCGATTAAAATATTGGATAATAGATAGTCCACGGGAAGAGAAACTATTTTTTTATAAAATAATTTTATACAAAAGGGTAATAATACTGAATTAATAGATAATAGATATCATACAGTTTTGGTATTAATACTATTAAGTCATCAATTATACATAGGTATAACTAAAACATAACATATCTGTATTACTTATCGTGGGAACTAAATGAACTTCTTAGTATATTATAATTTTGCAAACGAAAACTCATTAGTAAATAAATACGGGAAGAATCAATCTGTGGTTGTTAGAGCCTCGTCAATAACCGCATGGTCATCTGTCATACAAATTTATTGACGATATGTGATTAGTAAATAATATATACTATGCAGATTTCATATTGAATTTATTGACTTCAAAATCGACAAAACCGTGCCACAAAATGAAAACTTCAATCGGCATTACGAAATAAATTGAGATAGGTATTGAACGAAAAAAAAAATGCTTGAAAATGTGGTCATACAGATAACATCTAAATCACTAATTGAGCAGCTTTCAATGTAATTATGTAATATTTGTATATCTATTAGCGAATGCACAACTTTATCGTAACAACCTGTCAATAAAATACAATCCAAAAAATTCGAATCAAGAATTTTCTCGATTGTATCACTATCGATTCTAATCGACCTTCGATTCGATCAATTTTCGAGTTATGAAACATGGAAGGTTGTTGGACAATACGTACCTACCAACTTCAATGAATGGAGAAATAATAATAATTGTGTTATAAGGTGTGACTTCAATTATAATCGATATTTTAATGGCATGGCCTAAGAATAGATAAAAACAACAGAGTACGCATATCAGGGTATGAACCGTAAGCACTAGTGTGAACTAGTTTCGTTGTAAAAATAGTATCAAAACAGCGCTCCACCACCGTTTTATTAAAACTAGCTCGAAACCGATTTTTTTCTATGAAACCCTTTTAATGTCCCACTCCTGGGCAAAGTTCTCCCCCTTCTGACTCCATATCGAAACCATTGATATTTTCTTAAATCAGTAAATTAATGTACTGCATACACACAAAATGTGCTTACGCTCGGGAAATGGGCTTTTAGCGATACTCGCACTCTATAGTTACTACTTTTTAAACTCTATGGGCATGGCCGTTATAATATTCTTGTATATCAGTTGTACGGTAATTGGTTACTTACGTATTACACATTGATATCAATTCAAACAAATACTAAATAACAAGTGGCATCACAACAAAATTAATATGTCGTGGTAATTGATTTGTTAAATAATGTAAGAAATGTTATATTTTATTACTAACATAATTGCTTATGTCAACAAAAAAGGTTTGTTTGTAAAATACAACACCTGTATCCCCGAAGGGTTAGGCAGAGGTGTACCAATGTACACCCACTGTTTGCCGGTATGTTTAGGTCCCATGTAATAGGGGGCGAGCCTATTGCCACTAACCGGGTACAAATCCAAACTCCGACCTGCTACTGAGAATTTCATAGAAAAATTACAATTGGATGGATTTACATAGATTGTAAAATACAATTGGTAATAAAAACAGTATTTAATGCATTGTTTCTTTATTCACACTTTGCAGACTTAAGCTAAATACGATATTTCTGCTAAATTAGTTTTTATATTGAAACTACTTTTCTCTTTTTGTAATCAATAATAATATTAAACATCATATAGGTATGAGACGTAGGCGTCTAAAATTGACACAGGTTTAAACTAGGGATCTGTTAACAAAATACATTATTAGGGAAATAATGCAATTAATAATCCATACTAATCCAGTCTTACTATGGGATACTGTGTTTCCCAGTAAAATGGGTTGTGGAGGTCAGATAGGCAGTCGCTCCATGTTAAATACGGTATTCAGCTGAATCCGGTAAGACTGGTAGCCGTCCCCAACATAGTTGGGAAAAGGCTCGGGAGATGATGAATAATCCATACTAATATCCTCATATTATAATAGCGAAAGTAACTCGGTCTGTCTGTATTACTCATTCACGGCTAAAGCACTGTACCGATTTTGACGAGTATACGCCTATACCCATTAGTGTCTACGGTCTAGTATAGTTTGTAAACACTAGAGCTGACACAAATGTCGCGTATTTATAAATATAAATATCATATAAAATATCAGTTGTATTAGTATACGAGTGTTCGATAATAGAGCAGCTGACATCGGATGACACTTGCGCAATCTGTGTCATCAACACGAAACGAGTTTAAATAGTGCTACCCTTTTTTTTAAACAGTATGCGCGTTGTTTTTATTATATTGACCGGTTCCAAGTTCATTATTATTATTTATCTGTCTATCTATACCTCGGATGTGTATACGAGTGTTGTTTTTAAGGTTTAACTAAGGATTTTTATAAGATTGTTTCCTTGAAATTCTTAGACGTAATCAAAAAAATGTTATTTATTTTAAGTAATCTCAAACACACGCGATTTTTTCTTTCTCGCTGTCATTATTTAATCTTTAAACTATGTACTTTGTCATACTGTTTATATTGCTTATACATCAACAAGGATACAAACACTAATAAAATACGTGTTTTATACATGATGGACAACACATATTTAGCGCCTTGTTTAATAACAAACGTTTGACGACTCGCGCTATTGTTTATATTTTACAATTGCTATACTACTATTTTACCGTGTTATTAATAAGATTTAATAATGTTTTGGTTCGTGGCTGAAGTCATAACAGATACAGTTAATGGGTTCACACTCGTAGTATAAATATTTACTATTACTTTTACGCACAATATGTGCGTATTAAAAAGATCCATTAACATAGAAATTTTTGCTCTCAATCAAAATTTGTCAACTGTCTGTCTGTGCAGTCACAAATATTTATATTATATATCTTGCTCGAATAATAAAGTTAGAGAATTCGTTTGAATAGTCCTTGAGATAAAATCCACCTAATCCCGAACTAGACAGCACCTGTATTATAGCAACCAGACAACTTATAAACATACTTACATATTTCTAAATTCATACCATATCAAAGATAAATTACACCCAGATAGATCAAAATGATCATGCTCATCACAAAAAGATTTGTCCTGGTTAAAAACAAAAATAAAGTTAGAGAATTCGTTTCGTCCTTGAGATAAAATCCATCTAATCCCAAACTAAACAGCGGCTATGCTATAGCAACCAGACTACTGATAAACATACTTGCATATTTCTAAATACATCAATTTATCGATAAAGGAAACCCCAAATGATCAAAATGATCATGCTCATCACACAAAGATTTGTCCTGGTTTGAAGAGAACGCACGTCACACTTAGCTCAAGCATATTTAAAAATAAAACATTTATTTTTAATCCCATGTGGAACCAATGAGTTATATAAACATATGGTTCGCCTAAGACATGGGAGCTCGCTTAACTACCCATCTCTTTTCACAGACAGACATAAAAACTTTCAGTCCATAAAAGGTATTAATCTATACTTATAATAAATCTGTAGAAGTGAAAAATCTGTACATTGAAAATATCAAAAAAAATAAATGGCGGGGGGTGTTACTAGAACGACACCGAACCCAAAAGTGTGTAAAAAAAAATTTTGTCTGTCTGTCTGTCTGTTTGTTCAGGTATCACGCAAAAACTACCAGTTCGATTACGATGAAACTTGGTATAATTATTCTTTATTATCCTGGGCACCACACTGGGTAGTTTTTATCCCGGAAAAGTATAAACAATAAAAAACAAACTTAATTTTGCGGTTAAAAACTCATTGATAAGTTTCGTCATCCACGCGAACGAAGTCGCAGGCACAGCTAGTTATAAGTAATTAAGTAACAATGTTTTCTTCACATATAAAGTTATGAAACTTAAGAAAAGACACTTTTATAATTTTTATAGCTAGCCTCCGTGGTCAAGTGGCGCAAACGCCGGTTTGCATGTTGGCGCTAGCTGTCCCGGGTTCGATCCCCAGATGGGACGAAACCCAGTTTTGTAGATATTCTGGGTTCTGGTTGTTCGTGGTATCTTCGTTGGCTTTGATGTCATAACACAAACTTTAGCTACTTACTTTGGTTTTATATCTATGTATGTGATAAGTCCAGATTTATTTATTAATAGCTATTTTAGTCATTAATTAAGTAGAATATATAAATCCGTTTATAGGGAAAAATAAACTAACGAATAGTTTTTCCAGTTAATAAAATAATGCCGTCATTGGCCTTGAGACTTAAACAAAAGAGAATTCATAATAAAGTTACACTTTATACGACATTTTCATTCATTAATTATTTATTTTATTTATTTACTGACATTTGACATAGATAAAATCGAAGGATAAAATAAATAAACTTTCAAACAAATATTTGTAGATTTTAACGTGTCTCATTCATAATTTATATTTAAAAGCAATTAATATCTACGAAGCATTTATCGACACTTATAAATACACAACTATGTGCCTAGTTATTAAAACAAATACTAACATAAAATAATATCTCGAAATTTATAAATTAAATGACCGTGGGAAAATGGCGGTGGTACCTATAATAAAACAAATCTTCTCGTTTAATAAGTGTAAGAGAATGACGTATTTCCGGCCACGGTCGCCTACGGACGTGACGTCACGCGTTCTGACATTGACACACACTTCAGTGCACATGGCCCTACATATTTTTTACTAAACATCCGCAATATTTCGGATTCATTGGTTCATATTTTCATTTTTATTTATTAAAAGTTTTAACGGTTCCACTTTTACTAAATACCTCTTTTATTTAAAGAGCTGTTTACTAACTTTAATATGAAAAACATCCTGTTTATGATACATTAATTTATTGCCTTGATTTGTAGTTTTTTAACCAAGTCTCATAAGGACACATTTTTTAGTGCTGTTGTATATTTGCAGTTCGAAATCTAAGTTGTTCATTTATTTTCGAATTTAAATTAATTCTTGTTTTGCTACCTCGACATGATTGATGATAGACAGTTTATTCTGTCAGATAATTGTGCTGTTAACATGACAATGCGATCATTTGCACTACATAGTAATTCGGTTAGGCTAGCACTAACTAAACATAACCCATCATCAAGCGTAACTACTGTAACATCTAGTAACTAGTGAGTTTACATAAATCACGTCACAGTCCAGCTATTTACAGTAGGACATTACATATAAATGTATAATATAGCTTGGATATTGTAACCATAGTGCGTTATGGGTTATGGTCTGGCATAGAGGCATCGAGTGCCGGATGACCGACGCCGGTAGCGGTCTGTTATGCTCTGGTACCCCTCTCCCCCCCCCTCCCCCTTCCGTCATCCACACACAGCTTGTGGTAAGTACCGGAGTAGTGAACACATGGAGTGCACTGTACGCACGAGTACGGAAACGTCAGACCGAAGATGGTTTTCGAAGTTCGAACAATATGGTTAGAACACGTGAGATTAATTTAGAGTTAGTCATCACGACTTGGACTTGACGTGATAATGACAGCTGCTGTGTTAATTTAATTTAAATCATACGCAAACATTAACAATTTCAAATAACTCGTCATTACTTCTGTTAGTCCATTACTCTGTGTTCACAGCCTAATTTAAGTGTTCATCTAATGATTCGAATTTCAACGTCTAAAATCAATGTTTTATAGTGTTCGCGCAATTACGTTGCAATATGCTTAATATAATTTAATGAACAGGTTTTAAGTTTACGAAATAACATCAATTCAACCAGAAATAATTTTACATACTATTATTGTACGAAACAACAATTACGCAAGTAGCAGGAAGGGTGTGAGAATTGAGATAATAGACAGAAATGTCCCTACACTTGTTCCTTTTTTATATTTCTTGTCTAAGAGTTAATCGATATTTTTTATTAAAACAACAATCCATTTAATGGTCTCACAAAGTTTCTCTCAATCGATACAAAAACCAGTATATCGAGTGGTCTATTCTCTACGCTTCTAGTTCCAACGCTGGGATCCCTTCACGTGGCTTCGGCCGTGACCACCACATTTGCCTCACCTTAATGAGTCTTACCGTTTACGCCACTTGATATTACCGGTCAACATCATATTCTCTACAAATTACCAAAAAGGTAAATGTCCTTACCTCTCGGTCTATAAACTTTGTTTCCAGTTCGATCATGTTTATTTTTAAACTGCATTTGTTTTTATTGGTTGTCTTAACAACCTTCAATAGTTGTCCTCTATCTTTGAACTTTTCATGACAGCTTTATTTGCGCTTAATAATCCTGATTTGGTTTATATTGATATAGCATTTAGGTGCGATGTTGTTGAAACCATTCAACGTCAGCAGACCATGCTAATAACTCAGTCAGGACTTGAAGAGTGGACGGTAGATCTCTGTATTTGTATGTATGTCTGTGCGTGTGCGTGAAACTCTCTACATATGAAACAATTGAAGATCGGCACGAAGATAGTAAAGTAGATAGAATCGGTGCGATCGCTTTAATGCGGTATTGTTCTGACACCGATCTGTGTCGCCTCAGACAGATCACGAGACATATTTCGTGGAACAAATCAATGTTTCTAGGCCAATATTTGTACTGAGATTATTTTTTTATGGGTTATTCTTGGGACAAATTTGAGTACAAGCTTAAAGTGAGCAGTAACGAGTGCTATTCTGTTTTGATTTGCATAAAAATGAGGATCAATCAATCAAATTGCATGACGCAGATTATACTACAACAGTGACCAGTAGACCTAGTACTAACAGAAATACAGGCAATACTCTGTTCTTACTTTTATTTAATATAATTAGCCTTCTATCTGATATTTTTTATTTGATTTAATCTGCTGATTACGTTGGCTTAGGTACAGGTTTTTAGCTCTTTAAACAGTAGAGAGACAGAGAGTAAGGAATTGCAACCGATTTGGAGTTCTTATCAACTGCTTTAGTTTCAGTCTCTATTCAATTTCTTTTTTCTGGAGGCTTATGTTGACGAAACCTATTATTTAGGTACATAGGATACGACTGAACTATGTATCAAAAACGGTCAATACTTTTCTAGAAATGAAGGTTGATGTAACTGTGTAGAAGGTGCTCATTTGCTAGAAAAAAGTAAGACAGCCTTTGTACTATAACATTTACTTTGAAAGTGCGAAACACGTGGGAAACTACCAAACAATTTCGACAATTAGGCAAGATGAATGTAAAAGTAGATATACTACCATTTTAAAAAGACCCACTTAACCTCTTCATTTCGGCTCATCTTCTTTAATATTCAGAGGTCTTTCTACAATAGTTATATTACCCGTTTTTTTTTTTATAGCATTGACGATTTAGACGATTGTCAGTGCAATTAAAAAAAAAAGTTAGTCAATTGTAAAATTAGTGCTGATCTAACATTAAATGCGTGTACGATGTCATTCACTTGTTTTTGGACAATTCTATGAATTTATCTTGAATTTAAACAGTTGAGAGAATTGTCTTTTTTAATGTCCAGATCATCTGTCTACTAACAAAATTTACTTTATTATTGTTATTAGAGTGCGGCCAAATCTGACGAACGATTACACGCGAGCAGCTTGCAAGCAGTTCCTGTCATGCTAGTTCGGTGCGCGTTCGTCAGATTTGGATTATTGTTTTTTTTTACATTTTAGTTTTTGTTTGTCCTTTTTTCAGTTCTTGTTTACTTACTCCTTACCGAATTTCATCACAATCGATAAAGTGGTTGTTTAGCCGTGAATGCGTAACATTAGTTTTGATTTTATTCCTCGAGAACTTCCTTTTGCTGCGCCGGGTTTTTTATCCATAGGTAATGAGGCGTTATATTTAATCTTAGAAAGTAGGACTTAATAAATGTTTTAATCCTAGCCCAATAAACACAATCCTATCTAGAGAGACAACCGTGACAGTACAAATGATTCAAGAAGTGACTCAATTGCAAATTGCTATAGAAACTTTTAATCTTCTTTAAGCTCGTGTTATATGGATCAGATTCATTTCCAGTCACCATTGCAAAGTTAAGAAGTCATGTCAAGCAGTTCATGGAATATTAAACCGTCATTACTTTCAATTTAGTATTAATTATTTCTAAGGTCTCATGTCAATATGACAGTTTTGTAATTGAATAGTACGTACTCGTATCAGATTTATACTTATATCATACATATCTACATTACTTAATACTCTTTTATTTATTGAGGATATTATACATAATTGTAAAAAGCATTTCCTAAAGTAGTTTGGGCTTTACGATTTTATTTCTTCCGGTCCATTTTTTTGTTAAATTCGCTATGCCTACTCGCTTGAATTTAATTTGGTTATCATTCATTTGTTTCTTAGCTGGTCCGACGTAATAACCTGGTCCCTATTAGTCTCTAAGAAATTTATTAGTTCTTCGTGGCACCAAGTGTGTAGTAATTATCGTAAAGGTATATTCCAAACCAGTTTAAGTCCAAGGATCCCTAAAACAAAACTTGCTGTGCAGTGAATTCTGTATCGTATCGACTAGGTCATTAAAGCCGATTAACATCTACTTAGAATCGATCTCGTTCGATATTTATCCGGTGTTCGAACTTGTAACTAGTCGGTAACACATGCCAATAACATAGTTCAATTATCGGGAATACCAATCGCTGTGTCAGATTTAATTTAATAATTCAAGGCTTCTCATTTAATTCGACTGCATTCACAACGTGACCATCAAACGATTTTCGAATCGATTTTGTAACGATCGATTGCGTGGTCATCGATAAACTGAAGAAAGTGGACTCACTATTGACGATGACAAAATATCTACATATTTTTACTACCGTACTGACACCTCTGCCTATTCAAATGACGTGAATAATTCATGATAGCTCATTTACATGATTATCGAATAAAGAATGCCTAACTTCTACCGGCACGATGACTTATCGTTTGTCAACCATCAACATTCGATCAATCATGTGGTGAGATGACGTCGCGTGACGTCACAGCGGTCACTGGCACTCAGTGAAAGTCGCCAAATCGATGCTATAGAGGCATCAATCTGCAACACTTTCGTCGCAGTAAATCGATTGTCATTCGGCGACCGATCCTCGCGACCGATTTCCCTCGACTAGAGCTACCAAGCTACCAGATTATTCAGACCTATTTACCCATTATTCCTGATACTGACGAAGGGTCTTGTAACAATGGACGCGTGCGGTATTTTAACATGTTACGGATACGTTACGTGCCGACGTTTTATAGGAAGGAAGTAGCTATGTTTAAATTCTTAAGTATGTTTTAATTATTTTGACCGAAGGTTGTACATAATTGCGTTTTTTCTTACAGTCTTTGTTGTTATATATATGCAGACGTTTTTGTTTTAGTTTACATACTAGTAATAACTGAATTAATTAATATTAAATTAACGTAAGGCTTTTTAATGGCAAACAATATTTACAGACCTATCCGCATAGTCAATGTGTATTCTTTAGGCTAAAGAATACACATTGACTATGCGGATAGGTCTGTTTAGCACAAGGCAAATTATTTTTCTTCACTGATACAACTGGTGTTATAAAAAAATTACAGAGTCGAGTGCTTTTCATTACTAAATCAAAAACACATACCATGTACTTTGGCACACAGCCAAAATTGCAGAGGGTTAAAAATGTAGACGACTTTAGTATTTATATGAATTCTTATTCATTCACTAGCTGTGCCTGCGACTTCGTTCGCGTGGATGACGAAACTTATCAATGAGTTTTTAATGGCAAAATTAAGTTTGTTTTTTATTGTTTATACTTTTAGGGGATAAAAACTACCCAGTGTGGTGCCCCGGATAATAAAGAATAATTATACCAAGTTTCATCGTTATCGAACCGGTAGTTTTTGCGTGATACCTGAACAAACAGACAGACAGACAGACAAAAAATGTTTTTTTTCATACTTTTGGTTTTGGTGTGGGTCTAGTACACACCTCGCCATATTTTTTTTTATATTTTCAATGTACAGAATTTTCACTTCTACAGATTTATTATAAGTATAGATTATTTCCAACATCGAAAGCATCTTATAGATTACTCAATGCTTCCAATCTTTTGATCTTTTCAATTAATTTCGCCATAAGGTTAATATTGTCTCTGTACTTAGCACTTAGTCTCACGTTGAGGAATGTACAATATTGTACAATTGATGTGTTCTCGCAATAATTTCTCAAACGACATGCGGTTTGTGAACCGCTCACATTAACAAGTATTGTTACTACTCAAATATGATTATGTACATTTTTTACTAAGTTGTAATACAGTTATTACTATCGCTGTATCAAGATTGGCAATCTTTGCTTTGTAGAATCGAAACAAAAAGTTGATTAAGTCCAAGATTTTACTTACGAAACCAACCACCACGTATTATCACGTATTGCTATCGAGATCTATGTCTTATTTGTAGGCTAATTAAGATGTTATTTGCGTGACTAGCTGTTCTTCTGTTCTACCTGTAATAAAAAGTTTGTATGTATTGACATGCCTTCAATATTTGTTGAGTGGCTTCGTTGCGTGTTACCTACATTGCTCGCGATCTAGACTGCTTGCCTACTTAGCGTAATGCGCCAACGTTTACACAGATGTGCGGTTCTGTGCTACTTAGATCATATTCTATTCAAAGTATAGTAAACATGAGTACATTGCACATACTGACGAAAGTCCGTGTAGGTTGTTACTAAACAAATTTGTGGCTGGACCTGCTAATGTTAGAATTTACTGCAATACCTAAATGACCACCTTAATGGACCTAGGTGAAGCTGGTTTTGTCATCTTGCTTTTGTTTTAAATAATTATGACTATAGAGGTCTTCTGAGGCGACTTTGCAATCATTGCAAGATAGCTAAAGCAATAATGTCCCGAGCACAATAACAATAACATTTATAAACAATATTATGAGCATATATGACGGGCCTGTTGGTCTAGTGGTTAGTGACCCTGACTGCTATACCGGAGGTCGTGGGTTCGATTCCCACCCAGGACAAATGTTTGTGTGATGAGCACGATTATTTGTTCTGGTTGTCTGGGTGTAATTTATCTATAATATGTATGTATTTAGAAATATTTATGCATGTTTATCAGTTGTCTGATTACCATAACACAAGCTCTGCTTAGCTTGGGATCAGATAACCGTGTGTGAGTTGTCCCGGAATATTATTATTATTATTATATAAATATTAATATTTTTACTTCCCTGAAATGACTATTAATAGATATATTTAAGTGAAGATAAAGTTCTAATAACGTCACATTGAAGTCCCGTTATGAAAATAGATTAACGTGAACTTACTTTGACCGTAATGTAGGTACCTATAACCAATTATTTCACGTATACTGGCATACTGATACGATAATGTGTTATAATTTGGATCACCTAACTAGTAAGATGACCTATTGGCATGGTGACTAACTACATACTAAGCGACATTTTTTGCGTGTCTTCGTGACTCTTGCGCTCGCTTTAGCTCTCACACTTCGGTATAAATCTGGATTAAGAATAGACTTAGCTGTATTTATAGGTAACCGAAACACTGAGCTACTCTTGTTCAGCTAAAGTAATTTTTTTGACCGACGTCTGTAAGGGGGAGGTTCTATGTTCCACTGTTTTTTATTTTTTCTGTTTCTTAAACTCTTTTTGCACGGAGAATTTCGAAATCGTTAATACTTAAATATGACTTTTAATCAAAAAGTTTTATATCGGGCGATATGTAAAATGCACTCGATCCATACTCTTCTATTTTCCTACAACAATCAAATAATTCAGATTCGATTCGAAGCTATCTTGAATTGAAGTCACATGTTAGTGGATGTTGCAACTAGTGCTTGCAAACAAGCGATCGCAAATTGCAATATAGCACTCGTAATGACTAGTTGTTAGATAGTCGATCGCCTACGAACGGCCACCTCTAGCTAATGCATTTCGCCTATGCATTTACATTTTTGGAAGTTGGTTTAGCTTATCAATTTAATTCATCAATTGTCTAACAATGTATTTTAGTAACATTTAATTAAAAATACTTTTAATTATGAAGTTATTTTATGTCATCTAAATGTTATATTTGTTTTAGGTGAAGTTATTGTATTGTAAGTTAGCGACCCGCCTTGGCTTCGCAGGGTATCCGAAATTTCTTGTCTTTTCTGTACTGTAATATGCATGCATTATACATGTGTCGTGGTGGCCTAGCGGTTCAATGAACGGATTTGTATGCACAAGGTTGCAGGTTCGAACCCAGGCAAGTACCAATGTGGCTTTTTCAAAGTTATATGTACTTTCTTAATTATTCTAAGACACTTCTGACAAACGGTGAAGGAAAACATCGTGAGGAAACCTGGATTCCAAAATTGGGATCTGAAATCGCCAATCCGCAGAGAGCAAGCGTGGTGATCAATGCTCGTGCCTTCTCTATATGGGAAGAGGCCTGTGCCCAGCAGTGGGACGTTTATAGGCTGGATTATTATATACATATAAACTTTCCTCTTGAATCACTCTATAATCTCTTGCTGAAAACTGCACTAAAATATATTAATTAGTTCAAAAGATCTAACCTAGCTGACAGCGGAAACAACTTCATTTTAAACTATGTTAAGATAGTATTAATATAGACTGTTAAAATGTTAAAATGTCATTAATTTGTTTTGAAAAAGAGAGAGAGCTAGCGGTCCATATTGCTCTATCCCTTACTATCACGGTCGCTATAAAATAATTTACTGGCAGAGAATTGTCATGTCAGATTTTCCTAACCTATTGTCAACTCAAATAGCTATCGACCCATTATTTAACCTCATATTTGTAATAACACACATCGCAGTCAATGAAATGACGTAATAGCCATTAAAAATACAATACACAGCACAGTTCGAGTCATTTAACGTTTGATGTCATTTACATCACATCAATCACACAAATCGGTAAAAAATAAGATTGACAGCATAAAAAGACCGCTATTTATTTCTTCTATTGTACCAAAAATTATTAACTCAGAGTAAGTAAATCGCTTAACAATTCTTAACAAATATGTTTTATGGCTTCTTATTAATAACTAAATAATCTCTATAGGAATAATAAAGAACGCTTATTGTAAAGTTTAAAAAGGTCTTATTTATCAATTTAATGTTGCTACGGTCTAGAAAAAGGTTGTAAACAGAGCGTACACAAAAGCGCTATAAGGAAAAAAGTTAATTATAAAAAAAACATAAGAATAAAAAAACATAATGTTAAATATTTAGACAGAGCAGTTTTTGTTTCGAAATAATGAAAAACAAAACAATATTTAGAAATAGAACGATTTGCTGGCTGATTCTGTCTATAGTACACTATACATCAGTCAAAATTCAATTTGGAATTCAATTTTTTACAGAGTATTCTTTTTTTCCCTAATGATAACTCATCTTATTTAAATATAAACAATATCAGACACGTTTGATTTCATAGAAAATCTGGTTTTAAATACCACCGGCGATGATGAAAGTCAAAACGATGATTGGATGCTAGGTACGCGTATATAGGGTTGCCACACTTATAAAAACAGTTATTGCCATTACGTGAATATATTTTTCTTTTTAAATAAACTAAAAAAGATGCTGTGTCAGGCTTGTAATTAACTTAATGCAATTCTCTAAGTTAATGGAATGCAAATGTCAACGATCAAATAAATATTCATGTTTTTGTGTCATTTATTATTTCTTACGAAAATTATGTTAAGCAACCATATTGCACTTTACTCTCATCAATTTGGTTCAGTTAAATAATACCTTTATCGATAATATTATACAGATCATTTATTTATTCTGAGTTTTTAATGTGCCTAGCCTAGCCTTTATTCCAAAACCGTAATTGGATACCTAATAAAGTAAAAATAGAATTTTCTCACTTGTCAAATCAAATTTTCAATAGTCCAAATCACAGTATGGACAACAAAATATAAATCGGATATAACAATAAAATAAATAATTCTAACAAAAAAACCGACTTCAAAATAAGTCTTATATAATGATTACTCAATGATTAGGCACCGACTCCAAAAAAATATTAAATTGTATTATAGGTTAATCGTAGTTTAGGTTAGGTTTATTATAGGTAGGTTAAAGTATTATTTTTAACTTTTTAGTGCTTTTATTGATTTTTGAAGTCGGTTTGTTTTGTTGCAAAAAAAAAAATATTTGTTTATTTTCAGTGACATATTTTGATTCTTAGATAATATGGGTAGGCCTTCAGCTGACACCCTTTCATCATCCTCATGATAATTTCCATCAAACGAAAACGAATTCCCGCTAAATTCACGAGGTCATTTTGGCTTCATCATCAGATCTGATAGTAGAATGGTTCTTATTGAACGCAAATGCTTCACTTGTCGTAGAAAATACCAAAATCGCTGTACGTTTTCCTATAAAATTTAAAGAGTTCCCTCGATTTTGCCAAGATTCCATCATCAGATCCCGACTTGGTGACTATGGGACCATTTGGGAAGTATACCCTTTCCAACAAAGAAAAAATAATATTCAAATCGGTTGGAAAGCAACGGAGTTATGAGCGAACAAACATAAAAAAAAAAACATACAAACATCCGAATTGAGAACCTCCTCCTTTTTTTTTAAGTCGGTTAAAAAGTAAACTCTTTGAAGTATAAGTTCACCTTTATTTACTTCTAGATAACACTGTTTAAGTAGTGTACCAGCCCTAAGTACAGATAAGTAGTGGCTAGTGACGTAGGATTGCCAACGGTCCGGCGCGGCGGTTACGTTATGTAACTGCGACCGGCGCGGGCGCAGCGCTGCGAAATCTAAGAGCAATAGTATCACTTCGCTTTAGGCAATATGTGGTAAGTAGATATCGGGGAATATGTCAAGATACTACATAGATAGTGTTGATACAACTTACTCAATGTTAATAAGGTTTTGTCTCTTGCCTTATTGCATTGCCGACTTTCCTAATAATAATCCCTCATTACAGTGTTTAGGTATAATGATGGATTTTTCATTGGATTTCTTTCTTTCATTTTTGATTAATATTCTTCAGTCATGCGTAACTCAACTTCCATCCATATTTTATTTCCTCTACTAATTTCGTTGTTTATGATGATGGATTTTCCTTTTCCTGCTTTTACCTATGTTATTTTGAAAACGCATTTTTTTTTTAATCAGCCTTATTCCATCCATATTATGTTCATCACTCTTTTGCGCCATCCCTCCTCCTTTAAAATAAATGTAAAATTTTAATAATAATAATAATAATATTCCGGGACAACACACACACGGTTATCTGATCCCAAGCTAAGCAGAGCTTGTGTTATGGTAACCAGACAACTGATAAACATACTTATATATTTCTAAATACATACATATTATAGATAAATTACACCCAGACAACCAGAACAAATGATCGTGCTCATCACACAAACATTTGTCCTGGGTGGGAATCGAACCCACGACCTCCGGTATAGCAGTCAGGGTCACTAACCACTAGACCAACAGGCCCGTCAAAACATTTACATTTGACCGTGACATTAAAGAGGTTAGTTCGAACTCCACTTGTTGCAGTGTCGTGTCCGTACACCTGCACTAAACACTCGAGTGATACTGTACAGCGATTAACGTGCCTTTTGATCAAGTGATATAAATATAGTAATAATATCTTAACATAAAGACGTTAATAAAAAATGTGGAAAACATACATTGCTGCCTTGCTCTCTTGCTCCATTGAACCCTAAATTAAGTAGGCCCTGTGTTATGGAATCAAAGACAACGAAAGCAAACACCCTGACACGGGACAATGTAAAAAGTATTTTTCTATTTTCACCCTTCCGGGTTTAGAACCCAGAACCGCAGAGTAGACGACACGTTCAGAACCGGTGGGAACCCTTCGACCGCCGGAGTTCGTAAATTTTTACCTTTAGTTAAACATTTTTTTTTTTTTTATTTGCTTTACATTCCCCTTCTCGTGGTCATTAAGAAATGAAATGATAATTAAAACCTTGACATGCTGTTTATCCAGCAAGTTTTTCAACAGTATTATAATATGTTTCAAATATTAATCAGAGCAGAAATGATCTCAAATTGCGTAAGTTCCTTGTATATAATTTAAAATCGCAAATATAAAAAAGGGAAGGTGTACTTGTAATGTTTTGTAAACACGTGCAGTAAGTTTTCAAATATGACTTCAAGAAAAAGGAACAAAAAAAGAGAAACGTAATTCAAAAGATCAGATCCAGTAGATAAGGAAAAGCAATAAAGATGACAACGAAAAATCTATCGTTAATAAGTATAATTTAACTAAATAAGGTTGAAAATCCCATGGCAACATTCTGGCTTCCTAATGATCACCTTCAAAAGCATTGGTCACTTCCGTAAAGAATGAAAAGCTGAACAATGTGCTCATCCAGTGGAAAGCCAGTGAGTCCTAACAAAACCCTATTGTTTCCAGGTTTTTGTATGCGTTCGAAACTGCAGAGATAACTAAAAAATATATATTTGAAAATTATAGGGTTGGGACAAAAAAAAAGAATGAGAATAGTTTTATCGATGAATTTAAAATTGACACTATCACTTTCATAACTGTTATATCTTCACGATTTAGTAACATTAGATAATCTAAAAAATATATTAACAACATAAAAATAGGATGTCAAGCTTTTTTTTAACAATAATATTATGACAAGCGTATGCATTCGTTTCAAAACAATGCACACAAGTTCCTAACAACACCTCAAACGAGTATTATTTTTAGAATTGTCAATCGAGCTTAGAGACGTTAATTTAAAAATATCAATGCAGTAAATCTAATTTTATGAGCTCATAATGTTAATGTATGCTCAATAATAAATACATTAATGTTTGTTAATTTATAGCAAAATATGGAGATGTTTGAGCCACGGTCGGTGATAAGGTTCGAACATAAATTTATGTAAAGGTGACACATGTAACCTAAAACTGCTTAAAACCTATATTGATTGACAAATACATGGTATGTGTTTTAGGTCTGATTAAACGCCTAGCGTTTAGGATATAAATAATATGTTTTATGGGATACGATTAACAAAGTTCGGTCGTCTTTATCTTCGACTAAAAACCACAAGTTTTACAGTTTATTTGTTTCTGAAGATCTGTTCAGCCATTAATATATAAGCAGGTGATTAATGTGTTAAAAAAATCTTTGTCAAGCGTTATAAATTCGGTTATTGAATAACACCTGACCGTTTCGTCGTCCTGGTTAACAGAATAGGGTTACCTAAAATCTCTGACATTATTAAAATCTCCGATATCGACAAAATGATTTAGCAGTTACTTATTGAATTGTCGACAGTCGCTCAGCCCTATCTTTAAACGTTTCACTCGAAGGCATTACATTTTTCTATCAGTTGGCGTTTCGCTGCCATAATTAGGGTCAGGGCTACTTTCGTGCTTAACTCTAAACAATAATGATGTAACTACGTTGTTTTCTTTTACGCGCGTATCTAAAGAGGAAACAGTGTGCCAAATAAATGGCTCATAATATTTTTGTTACACTACGATTTGGTTTTTCCGTGCTTTAAATACTTAAGCTTACTAGTTTACATGTAAAAATAATTCTAACTAATTTTATTAATTGATATCTGATATTACATAGTGACGAAGCCAATTAACGATCTAAATAGGTACTATATATGCGTTTTTTTCTACCATAAATAAGTATCTGAAATAATTTTGAATGCGCTTATGTCAAAGTAGGGAATGGCCTTCACTGACAATGGCGTTTCTATCATTGCCAGAAGCGTGGTTGACAAGTAAAGTCGGAAAGATGGTACATAGCTATTTCTAGTCCAAATTAAATCGTTCTTTAATTTAACACCTATCATTTGGTATTGCAGGCTCATATGTAATATAAAAAAAATGGCCCATCAATCTGAGCCTTGCTACTCACTACTAAAAAGTCTGTAATTAAAATAAGCTTCTCTAATTTAATAATAGTATTCGACCTTCACGTAATGATAGATAGTGGTCTTAAAACGTTACATCTGTGTACCGGCTACACCGAGTCATCTGTATTAAGTACTAATTTATCATTATAAAGCCGTATACGTCCGTTGGTGTTACGAAAAGAAGTATAACCCGTTTCTATTGCTTACGTAGACCTGAATCGAGTAATTCGAGTAAATATACCGCGAGTAAGTTATTTTCGACCTTTTTGCGAGTTACTCTAGCGGTTTTTTTGTGTTACGGTTTTACTATGTTGTGCATGTTTTCTACTATGGTTGTGGTCATATTGCGTATATTGCATTGCGTGCAATAATTTGATAAGAAATTCGATTTTGAACGCGGAAAAATACTTTGTTTGTAATAACTTTTTTACATTGTAAAGTTTACATGAATATTTGAATTATATATACCTCCAGTACGATAGATCATTATTATAAGTATGTCGCTTTCTTGTAGTTTGGGATACTTAAATCAGATGTGGAACATTATGAAACTAAATATGGATTTAAGAACACACGCGTGGTGCACTCTCAAGCGCTATTTTTACGGTTAACGCAATTAAGCAATTGTAACCTTTACGCGTAACACTTAATGACTACTTTGGCATACACGAAAAGAACATTATCATTTTGCCTTGAATCGATTTGCGTGTAGTACTAAGATACGATATTTTTTAGAAAGCGTACAAAAATTCTGCGAATATATAAGGTGCTATAAAAATATCTGCCACGGCTTTAATGGGAGGTAGTATTGTGTTTATAGATTACAATAGTGAAGAACTTTCGTACCCCGGAACAGTTAATTAAATTTGAGAACATAAAATAGTTAAATTAACATTGACTCTCTTTTGCGTAACGTGGTTCACAAATTACGCGCAATGTGACGCTTCGTCAATGACAACAACTGCTATGTCTTTCCATCTTTTCTGTGAATGAAAACTGTAATCAGCTGACTAGTTCGTCACTACATAATCTACTTTATAGGTACGCAATAATACGCAGGCATACATGATACAAGTGTTTTAAAAGTGCAACTACTTACCTACCAGCTACAGCATTCTTCAAAAAAAACTGACGTAGGTAAATAAGATGATAAACTTGTGTGACTGTCAAGTTAGTGTAAGAATCGCATTTTTTTTTCGTATTATTTATAAACTGTAGTTATTGAAATAAAACTACTTTTTACGGATGTTGTCGCGGTTTTATTAAAAGTCCGTAAAAAAGTAGTTTTATTTCAATGTCTAACATTCGCGTAAATCTAAGAAACCAAACAGTAGGTACTTAGATTAATATCGAATAACGATAAATTACAGTAACTTGGCGTGTTTAAAAGTTAATCATTTTATTTACAACGATTGCACCGTATTTACAGTTATTTACTCACTCCCTACCTAGTACCTACTTATGTACACTGCATATGCACACAGATGAAGGCACGCTTGCATACATGTCTCTTCACTTTATTTAATGTGTCCGTTTCACTTTTCACTTGCCTAAATGCGCGTTTGATGCGCCTTTTTAGTTCTACCACACTTCTTTCACCACACCAAGGTCTTTCACACGACCACACAAAAAAAAGTCTAGAGGGGTTAAATCCGGCGAGCGTGGAGGCCACGGCACTTGTGAAGTGGTAAGGATGGAGCCCTGCACGATTTAAAAGTCGCCACACGTAGTTGTCGCTCACGTCGAAGACTCGAGCAACATCCCTGGTGTTCACAAGAGGATGACACTGAAGCACTCGCGGTAGCACAATACCATTTCAAGATATTCTTGATTGGAATACCGACGTCTGGGAGGCATTTTTAATAATAGCGCGCGCGATATTCCTGACGTTAACCGCTAGAACTAACTTCCGAATGCGCGGCCGGGGGGCGACTGGCGACCGGGCGGTCGGTTGGCCTTGGCGCGTGCGACGAACGTGCTAGTGCGGGTGAGGGTGGGGGCGCGCGGGGCTGTTGACGACCGAGCGGCCGGCGCGCACGGCGGCGGCGGCGGCATCCTTTGATAGGAATGGCAACAGTGTATGAACGGCGGCGGCGCGGCGGCGTTTTGCGAAATGTTTGAATTCGGTGCGGAGCGGCAACGGCTTATGACACGGGATGGTTTTATACTAATACATCAATTCAAATTTATACGTTATTTTTTTTGTATGAAAAAAAATATGATAAATAATCAATAATTTATCTTTACTATTGTAATCTATAAACACAATACTACCTCCCATTAAAGCCGAGGCAGTTGCTTTAATAGCACCTTATATAAGTAAATTCGTTGCTCACGATGCTAATTATTACGCATGAATAGATTGCGTAAGATGAACAATTAACAATTATCGTTTAATTAATTTTAGATGCTTACACGGGAATGTAAGTAAAAGTGTGAAATGGCGTTATCAAAACAAAAGTTTGTTTAAGTGTTATCTGCTATCTCTTTTCTTTACATAAGGAGTGACGTGGAGTGAACATAACGTTTTTTAGGGTTTTCACGTTAGTATTTCTTGGTATGTTTTGTTATCGTATTTAATAAGTTTAGTGAGTCAACGTTGTGGATCATTCGTGATTATCCAATAGACATTAGCAGTAATACGTTGTGACGACTACAAACTAATTTAGTTTATGCGCATGTAGTGGTCAAGAAGGTGCACTATAGAGTACCTAGATAAATGTAGTAATCAATACTCGTTCTATATCTGTACAAGTACGTACCTAATATCCGAACTATACATCAGCCACTTAAAAGAAATAATGACCGTGCTTTGGGATTATGAACCTTAATTCAATGACTAACAGTATAGTTTCCATCACATTCAAATTACTTTTAGGCCCTTTTCGGTAATATTTGTCATTCTAAAATGAACTTAAACACATGTTGTCAAAGTTGATAATTGCGTAATTAGTAATAACGTTTAATTATCTTTCCAGATTGGCTTTAGTATAGTTGTGATTTTATTTCTTAAACACTTGAGATTATTTTTACTGGCCAGTTATATTTTGTCTTCGAAAACGATTTCTTGCCGTTTGTTACTTATGAAGCTAATGTGTAACATTGTTATTATATAATTAAGATCTCTTAATTACATAACGTCTGGAATAATAGTTATGTGATGTTAGATTTTGAAGCGCTCTAAATATTTTTGATAGTTTTATACATTTTTTCAATGTTTTACGCTATTAATTTTGTTATGTAACTGTATCCGTAGATAAGCACAAAGAACAAAAACTTAGATCAGGTAAAGTAAACGTTAGTTTTTTTAAGCAAAGTTGGATAAAATCAGCCAAAGTACTTAAGTAATTAAAGTTCAAATATCTTCCTCATGAAAGGCAGCTATATAGCTCTCTCTTTCCTTCCTGACTACATTAATGTAATAAGCGATATGACGTCACTCATTGATAACTAATTATTCAATTAGCATAAGTACCCAACATCTATTCTAAAACGGTTTGCAAAAAATAGAACTAAATTATTCGATATTAAATGTAGTGTAGAACTTTGTACCTTGTTTGTATTAGTTACCTATGAATTGATCTTTGTAGAAACCGGTTTGCGATGCGTTTGTTTAGTGCAAAACATTATGCAAGTGTGCATGTTATTGGCTGTCTGACCTTCAAAGAAACTCTCGAACTTTGAATGGTTGGTTTCATGGCTCATGCAAAAGATCTTACCCTGCAATCCCTCTAATCCTGGTAGTATGGGGTAGATATCATTTATTTTCCTATCCGCTAGATAAAGAAATAAAAATTAAAGTAAAAAGTACTTTTGTTTTTTTGCATAACTATCCAAAAACTCACATTGTACATTCATTTAAAATCTCGTGACGTCACGATTTTGTATATTTTGTGCGAAAGCGTGACGTTATTAGACAGAATTCCTAAACTCTCCTAGATTCTTGTATTCTTATAGGAAAAAAATACGTCTAAATATTTTCTTGTTATGTAAGTGGCGGACTAAATAGCACTAATAATATCATTCCGTAACAAGTCATCTATCCTATAGTCAGTTGGTCCTTATGAAGCACCTTAAAGATATCGTAAACGTTCTCCTCTGAGCATAGTTCACAAATAAATAAATGCTTAATTATAGGAAACGGTGAGTAAGAAGTGTTACGCATCCACTGTAGGAAGTGATTCACATCTCTCCGTAACTGCCTTGACAGTAGTCGTGTTTAACTTTACCAGTATTTTAATAACACTAATACAGTGTACAACATAATAATATTATCATAACAGTTAAATTGTTGGCAAATAAGACATCAGTGAACACTCGCTTGCAAGTAATTTCCGCTTCTTTTTTTTTTCTATCCGCTGATGTACTTTGCAATTACGGCGGCATCGGCAGGTTTAAAATTTAATTAGAATATCGATTTTAATTAAAATTTTCGACTGTTATTTAATGATCATTAATGTTTTCATCATTAAAAATCGATAAGAAGACAATTGAAATTCATTTTTTTTTTAAGATTCCGTTCTGTCAGTTTAAAATGGTGTCTCGTTCGTTGCAGGACGTTAAGTGCGATCAGCCGGGACAACAGGGAGTCTAGTTCATCCGTGCGGGGGGAAGCCAGGGCTGAGGCGCGGGGGGAAGCAAGTGTCAGTGATGCTTCCTCAAAGACCGAGGAGACAGAAGCCATGAACCGGGAGAACGTCTCCAACAAGATCGCCGCCGGCATGGACCGGTGGCAGAACACTTTGGAAGAGATGATCAATTTAAGGTCCTCGAATAACCAAGTTTTTAAGGATTATTATTGGGTGAGTACTACCAACCTATTTTCGATTTTTGTTGTTGTTGTCCTGGTGAAATGACATTTCGCCAGCAGGCGGTGGGTCTAGTCTCGTACCGGTTAAAACCATAACTTTAGTTTTAACCGACTTTAGAATGACACAAAAAAACTTTTTTTGTGTGTGTTTGTTACGCGATATCTCCGGTTTTACCTAAGAGGTGGTCCGATAATTTGATTTTAAAATTAGTTCCCAAATATATACATTTTGTAATCATAGTACATATTGAATCCGAGTGCGCCAATAAACTTTTGAACGGGTATTATCGCACCCCCAGTTCGAACCCCAATTTGAATACATCCCTATTATCATTAGTCTCGAGTCCTGGTTTCCTATTTCATTTGTATAATGTACCGAGTGCACTCGTTAAGTATCTGCCCTTGAGAGGCAACCTAAAACAAACGTTTTCTTCAAATATACTCAACCAATATGACGTATTAAATACACAAAATTATAGACGACCTTGAGATAAAAGTAGACGGCGGAGATTCGTTATCATCAAACCGCTAATGAACACATGTCATTATGTTGCATTGTGTGTCTTATTCACATTCATCATCTTGTCACCTTTGATCACTTACTTTATGGAATTCTAAAATTTTGTAAAAAATATTACTTGACCCCTAATTTGAATACACGTCAAAAGGGGCCTGCTTTGGGTCTTTGCATTAGGCAGTAATACGCAATTTACGTAATAGAACAAGTTCACGAAGAGTATCACACACCATAACCTATTTGTTACCAACACTAATAGGCATCTATTATCTAAATTACGAGGAAAACACAACCGTAATAGGTGTCCAACTAGACACACTACAACGTATGATCTATTGCAAGGCAGAACATAATATACTACCGATACTTCGCCGCAGTCAATCGTAAACAAACGAATATGATACATGTCAAAACGTATGTAATATACAAGTAATTACTGGGGCCCAATTCCGCTATTTTAAAGTCAGTGGGTGGCAGGTTAATGAACGTTCCAGTGTACTTGTTATTGTGCCTAATTTTTGTATTCAGATAGCCTACAATAAACAGTCAGTGGCAGTCCTACAATGACAACAGTGGCAAGTAGATGTACATTTGTCATTAAACTAAAATTATCTGAATACGAAAATTAGGTACAATAACAAGTACACTGGAACGTTCATTAACCTGCCACCCACTGACTTTAAAATAGCGGAATTGGGCCCCAGTAATTACTTGTATATTACATACGTTTTGACATGTATCATATTCGTTTGTTTACGATTGACTGCGATTGACTGCTGCACACTCGAACGTTCAACCTTAACCTGCCACCCACTGACTTTAATATAGCGGAATTGGGCCCCTGTAACAACGTAGTCGCAACGTAGTTTATACGAACAGTAACAAGACGGACTATAAAAATTTATAGAATTACTAGCTGTACCCGGCATGCGTTGCAATGCATTTTTTTCTACCTAGCACCTGCCTACTACCACTTAGGGGTATGAAAAATAGATAGTAGCCGATTCTCAGACCTACTGAATATGCATATAAAATTTCATAAAAATTGGTCAAGCCGTTTCGGAGGAGTATGGTAACTAACATTGTGATACGAGAATTTTATATATAAGATAGATAAAATTCCATACGGTACAATGTTTTTCATTTTCTTGTTTTCCCGTACAATCGAAATGGAAAGTAGGCATTGTTAGAGGTAACCGCGAAAACAGAAGTTTACTATAAACAGTTTACACTACGACAAGTAAATGTGCTCACTGAGTGTCCGAGTGTGGGACATTTATTACGAAAAACCGCCAAACGAAGAAAGTGTTGTGTGAACAGTCAAGGCATCTTAATAGCATTTTTCGTTATAAATTACATTTAAATAAACAAGTTTCACATATAAAGTTGTTGTAATAAACCATTTTAGACTTAAACCCTTTGTTTTCATACCTTATTCGATAGGTATAGTTAATATTTTTACAACGGCTTAATTATTCAGCTCTAAAATTCCGTCATGTCGATTTTTTTTCTACCCATCTCAGGTCACTAAGGTTTATGAGACGAATCTTAACTGTCCATTCGCAATCGGGTAATAAACATTGTATCTAGTACCATAGGGAAGCCATACACACACTTATGCATCATGTAAACACGATGTCGACATGTGACTTTACGTTCTTACATACATTTGTCGCATCTACCGTACACAGCCTTGTAATTGTAAGCAGTTAAAAAAATTGTGACCATTAACATTACCTTGGTGAGCGAATAAAAAGATTGTCTTGCAATACAATGCGGTACTTAGCTGATTTTACAGCTTTGTTAATTGTTGATGTTATTACATTGCGGTAATGTAGGTATGTAATGCTAGTTTGCATGCATGTTTTGTACTAAAAGTTGGGCAGCTTATGTTTTTTGGGGATGTTTTGGACGCTCACCGTCTAAAAACAACCCGGTCCTGTACTCTTCTCTTGGCCGGAGTCGTAGGATCTCGAGCGCATACTCTACTTCTCTCCCCACGTATTTTGTTCTACTTGTCTTTTACAAGATAAATCACATATCAACAAGGGAATTACGTTTATCTGTAACGTCAATTTTCAGATACCAAGATGATTCCACAACCAAAAGGCGCAATTTCCGCATTTCGTAAATATGTTAATTACACAGCATTTAGTTCCATTGTACTACTTAGTTTCAATTTTCTATCGCTGCTAAACCATGTAAAACTTTCTTACGTAAAATATTTACGACCGATTATAAGAACTGGACCGAAATAAATCAAGCATAGTTGTCCTCATTTTGTCATTGCAGCCATTGGATAACATTTATTAGAACAATATGGTTCGTAATAATATTTAGTTCAACTACACAATTGCCTTATATTGATTCAGTAGTATTTTAATGATATTCAATTAATAAGCTGACAGAGAGAGAGTCGAGTTATTATGATAAATGTTTCGTTTTCACGATTAGGTAGCGGAACGCTTGCCTCACATCAACCGAACCTAAGTTAAAGACCTTTTTTCGGCCTTTAGCTAGCATTTTCTTCATCGGCGTCGCTTCTGGTTTCTTTTCTCATGACCCGGAACAGTTCCCGGGTCCAGTCAACCATTTACGTAACAGTCATAACAGCAATAAAAAAGAATTAAAATTGTCATTATAGTTGAGGTTTTGCGGCCACAATTCGATTGTTGGTGAGTGAAAGTGAAATCACTTCTAATAATTGGGGTAATGTAAAAAGTGATATTTTTTACTTGAATATTAGAAAAACTGGTGAAAGTTACAACCATGACATTAGCCTGTTTTCGTTTCGCCTGGGGATTATAATTTGTGCTATTTTATTCCGTGTTTATATTGCGGAGGAAAATGTTGCTGCCTATGTTATTATGTCATTCATCTCAGTCATGAGTCAATGAGGTTTACTTACTACTGATTGTAAACGTCACTCAGAATTATGAACGCACCGTCCGCGTCACGTAAAGGCCGATTTATATCAAACGAGCGAATGCTCATTCTAACCCCCCACCCTATCAAATTCCTAAGAATTTCAGAATTTGGATGGTGGATCCAAAAAATTACAGCTTGTTCAGCGAGACTCCACTTGAATACTGTGGCCGAATGTTAGGACGCAAAGGTTTCTTTCTTTGTAAACGTTCATATTACATATTTTTATTTCGGAGACCTTTTGAAATCGTTTATAATCTAGATCTTATTCGAGAGGTATTTGGAAATGCATTTTGTTATGAAATTAAGTGAAATGAGATAAAATAAAATTAATGTTTACATAATATGACACATATTTAACGATATTTTATAACAATCAAAAGGTCAACATGATAACTCTTTCGTTAGTCCGTTACTGACCTGTGTCGTAATCTTTGATTACAAACAAGAAACAACTTCTCACGTCTATTCAATAACATTTTTTTTCATTTAGTATTTTGTATCCTCATTAGAACTAAAGATCTGTCAAACTCATCTAAGTACTCAAAATCAAAATCAAAAAAATCAAAATATTTTTATTTCAAGTAGGCCTTTTTAAGCTCTTTTAAAACGTTAAATTACTGACTCTAGTTGCAGGTTCCAAAATGTCATTCCAATGGAGAAGAACCGGCAAGAAACTCCATTGGTTACTCTTTTAAAAAAAAGGTTAACATCAATGTAAAAAATACAATTATATATAAAAAAATATACAAATATGCGACAACAGCGTAAATAGCAAAATGTTTAGTTTATTGTAAATGATAACATCCAAAATGGAAGAAAAATGAAAAGGGACACGCAACAAATTTACATTGTTGTCACATTTACAAAGGTCGCCTATGCGAAAAGAGTGAGAATAATAAATAAAAAAAAGACTAAACTCAATAATTAAAAGAACAAAAAACAAATATCTAATTAAATAGCTTTACATACAAAAGATATGTAGTCCTAACTAAACCCTAACAGGAATGTCAAGGCATGTCAAAAGGTTTCTACGAATAGAGACCGTGGGGAAGCTAATCGAGAAAGATGAAACAACAAGATGAGGCAAATGAACTAACGGACCGCCCGCGCCAGGGAGGCCACATGTGCAGAAGGTCCTAAATCCACGCGCTTTTATCCTCTACATAGTCACTGATTTTATAATAAGCCTTTCCTATTAGTTTGGATTTCACGCACGTTTTAAACTTTTTGTTAGTTAAATGAATTAAACTATCTGGTAATTTATTATAAAAGCGAATAGAATTCCCTAGGAAGGATTTAGTATTTGTTTTAGTTAGTCTAAACCTTGGGACTACTAGTTTATTTTTACTTCTGGTGTTAATGTTGTGATAATCACTGTTGACACTAAAACTATCTAAATGTTTACGAACGTACATTATATTTTCCATAATATAAAGCGATGGCAACGTGAGAATACCTATTTCTTTAAATTTCTCTCTAAGTGATTCGCGGGGGCCCATACAGTAAATGGCGCGAATTGCTCGTTTTTGCAAGATGAATATAGAATTTACATCGGCTGCAGAGCCCCATAGCAGAACGCCGTATGACATAATGCTGTGAAAATACGCGTAGTAAACTAATTTTGCCGTGGGAATATCCGTGAGCTGTCTAATTTTCCGTACCGCAAATGCAGCTGAACTTAACCTTTTCGTCAATGCTTTGATATGAGCGCCCCATTGTAACTTAGAGTCTATAGTAACACCAAGAAATACCGTTTCGTTAATTAATTCTAGTTTTTTACCATCAAGCATTAGATTTAGATCCAAATGCGATCGAACGTTCGGAAGTGAAAATTTTAAACATTTTGTTTTTGAAGCGTTTAGTAGCAAATTATTCGCTGAAAACCAATCTGACAACACGTTGAGCGTACTATTTAAATTGGAATAGTCTTGCAATTTTCTGTTAATTTTAAAAATAAGAGATGTATCGTCTGCAAATAAAATTATATCCGTTAAATTAGACATTGTACTGCATTTTATAAAAGCTGGTTCTGGGAATCATATTTAATTATTGAATTGTAAATAAATAAATATTAAGATACCATATACAGGGTGTTAAGAAACCCCTGTCCGACCCGTGAAGGTGTTGTTAGGTATCGATATCTGATTACAAAAATGTAGAAAAAAAAGAAAAAAAATTATGACCAAATTTTTTTTTTTAAAGTTGAGAGAGAGAGTCGGCGTCGTCACAGATGCTACCTAATTACCAAACAAAAGACCCCCAAAAATACCGACGAAATTGGTGTTGTAGTTTTTGTTTTAATCTCAAATTTAGGGAATTTCGGGGCAAAAAATGGTAATTTCAAAATCCATTCTTATTGTTTCTATCATGAATATTCCAAATTTGATATTTTATTTGGGCATGTGATTGTGAACCCTATATCACCCTTTCGGGTCGAAAAGGGGTTTCCTAACAACCAGCATATCGATAAAAAAAAAATAAGATTTGTTGTTTATATTTTTAACCGACTTCAAAAAAGGAGGAGGTTCTCAATTCGGCTGTTTTTTTTATGTTTGTTACCACAGAACTTTTGACTGGATGAGAATTTTGATGATTCTTTTTTTATTTGAAAGTTGGTGCTTCCCGTCTGGTCCCATTTTATTTTGGTCCAGTTTTGACAATGGGATCCATAAGAAATGAATATATAAGACTGATTTTGAAGTCGGTTTTTTTTGTTAGAATAATTAGTGTATTTTTCCATTTCAACAAACGACGCCACATAAATAAACACCGTTGCTTTTAAAGTATAATGAATCATTATTAAAACTTTAATTCACCTAATTCGGGTTTGGTCCGTTTCCATTTCATAATGCGCGCACTTCCCGGGGCGGACGGAAGCGCGTGCGCAGCTCAACATTCAAATCATGCGCACCAACCGTATTGGAACCTACACACAAAACATCAACAGTAAAACCAACCTTAAGGTGATAAGTTTAAAAGTTATTTTTGTGTGTAGAGAAAGCAGTTTTAAAGAAAGTTAATGTGTGTGTTTGTACGTTCGTATAATGTATGGGTAGGAATAATTTAATCCATTGATGTACACCACTGTGGCGCGTGACTTGTGGATAAAGAACCATTTGCTTGATAGTGATGTGAATGCGATAAATGCGTTGTAAACGGTTTTCATTACGACAGATAGAAAATTGCGCATAGTATACGTAACAGTGTTATGCGGAAACCAGTATTTCTATTCTGTAAATAATTTCGGTATCGAGCTTCACCTGAGTGACAATAAAGCTCACTTCAAAAGTGAACCCAATTGTCCTTGATTTAGAATTCAAATTCGAGAATACGTATTTGACATCTCACCGCGGATTCCGCTGCCGAGACATGAAAATAATGTTACAGAATAGCACTATACTGTACAGTACTCATTTTTGGTACCCCACATGTGTGACGAAAGAGTGAGATGTTTTATGGCAAATCCTTTCTGCTAGTATCTTCTTAAGAAAAGTCTGATGTACATAGATATATCCAGAGTTCCAGACTATGATTTGCGACGTAAAGTAAAACTAGGCGGTCACAGTTATAGTTCAATTATTGCTCGAATCAGTTTGACTGACGCTAACTGCTTATCTTCTTTCTTTATATATATAAAATTCTCGTGTCACAATGTTAGTTACCATACTCCTCCGAAACGGCTTGACCGATTTTTATGAAATTTTATATGCATATTCAGTAGGTCTGAGAATCTTCTACTATCTATTTTTCATACCCATAAGTGGTAGTAGGTAGGTAGTAGACAGGTGCTAGGTAGAAAAAATTGCATTGCAACGCATGCCGGGTACAGCTAGTACATGTCTAAAAATTATTAACATAATGAGTTATTGTGATTCTCATAATGAGAATTGAGTTTTCTACGCGAATCATGTCTCGAATCTTCCATCAAATATATTTCTGTATGTCATTTGTACATAAGTATCTACCCAGTTATCATCGTTTTAAAAAGTAACTAGGCTTATCATTTCATGATATGTTAAGAGAAAAAGCGAATTTATCTTCTCCTTAAAGACATAGGTATATATCCCAGATATCTCTACAATCATAATATTTGTACAATTTCAGACGTGAAAATTTTTAACGTCTATAATTAAATATTACCTACTAGCTGTGCCTGCGACTTCGTTCGCGTGGATGACGAAACTTATCAATGAGTTTTTAACCGCAAAATTAAGTTTGTTTTTTATTGTTTATACTTTTCCGGGATAAAAACTACCCAGTGTGGTGCCCAGGATAATAAAGAATAATTATACCAAGTTTCATTGTAATTGAACCGGTAGTTTTTGCGTGATATCTGAACAAACAGACTGAACGACAGACAAAAATTTTTTCTTTCACACTTTTGGGTTCGGTGTCTGTCTAGTAACACCCCCCGCCATTTATTTTTTTGATATTTTCAATGTACAGAATTTTCACTTCTACAGATTTATTATAAGTATAGATAAGTACTAATAATATTTGATAATATGTTGACATTTGTACTTTCTTTAGTTCCGTTAATTACATTCTCTGTACTTTTATGATGTAAGTTTGTTTTACATCTAAGCCTTGCAGCATATTAATTTCTGAATCACAGTTATGCCGTCATCTGTGTAATACGCGGTTAAAAGTTATATCTTTTTCTTTCTTTTTCTCATTCTGATACTATGTATTACATATTAAAATAGGATGGTAGGCAGTCACTAAACAGTGACTGCCTACCATCTACAACCGTAAATTTTACAAATGTAAAATAAGGTATTAGCTAAATTCGGTATGACTGGCAGCTGACCCCAAGAAGTAAAATACTGATCTGGAGAAAATAAAAACCGATCTCCACTGATCAAAGATGCGTAAGCATATCATCAAAGAAGTCTTAATTTTGTATGGCTTGACCATTTTATATGCAAATATTCTATCCCCCGTTAAGAGGATACTAATGACCGGAACTTTAGATATGAACTGATTTATGTTTAGTCTAAGCTTATACATTTTCATCACGGAAAACGGAAAGTAGCCATACTTAAATCACCTTATCTTGTCGCGAAAGTTGTAATAAATATAGGAAATTCACGCTGTTAATGTGAAGGCAATTAATTATGATTTCCACACTATTACTGTCATTATACATCGAATTAATTTTCAATGCTCGTCGTGTACATATAATATCACCAGTCCATGAGTGTAGGGTCAAAGGCCTTTTGTAATAAAGAGTACTTCCTACTCTTTAGTACGAAATTACCTATTTAACTTCACCACTTCATAAGTCATTTCCAACCAAATTTTTCAACTGACTTCAAAAAGAGGAGGTTCTCAATTCGTATGCTTTTTTTCTATATACATTACGCGAAATCTACGTCAATTGCTGGTATCGATTTCATCTAAACGTCAGAGGTGTACCCATATAAATTTTGTCAAAATCGATTCAGTAGTCTTGCTATTTTTTAATTGAAATTATTTGATTAATTACTCTTCTGGGGACCCCGAAAACTACTATTTTTTTTTTACCAAAGCATACATGTCAAGTACTAGTGTCGGGATTAATAAATTGGCAGATGAAAAAAAAGTCTAAAAACAAAACGTACCAAATGAATAAAACAACACACTACTTGAGGATTTCGACGGTAATTATAACCGCGCGTGGAGGTGAGTACTAAATATAAATCCAGACATTCTTACATGGCGGCTACTGCCAATGTGTTCACTGCTTTCGACCCTTACCAAATGTTGTTGGGGTTCGGTTCAAGTCTGACCAGATCTGATGACTTCAGAATACTTACCAGTTTTGTCCTTAAAAGTCCTTTTTGATTAAGATCGCAGCCCCCAAACTAGATACTATCTATTTATACCACAAAACCATCGAAATATCTCAAAGAAAGTAATCATGTCTCAAGTTCCTAACAAGAAGGGCTATCATAGTTATAAAGGGCGTCAACAATCTTCTCACAACTGGCCACAAACCTGTTTATGAATCAATTGTAACAAAAATAACAATAACATGATGCAAACTCGTTTAATTGTTGATTTTAACGCATCTGCTTGAAGAGTATTTTCACTGCTACGCGACTCTCTTAGGGTCACACAATGTATACTTGAATCCCTTCGAGAATGACCATCTGTCGACCTTCAGGACGATTGTTCAAGACCTCGAAATAGGTCAGGTCTCTGCCGACTAAGGAGCGACTGATGCCAATATTACGTGTGAAGTAGTTATACTTTTATTGCTCTTGCATTTATAGTAATTTATGTTGTATTTAAATGGGTTATAAGGCTAATTTAATTGGACAGTAACTCAGTCATTATACCGCAGGCGAGGAGTCCCAAATACGGGAGCAAACGACCAATGAAAACGGTTACCGCATTCGGTCCCTATGGCATGCTTTAACACCAATATCTCATCCCTCGAATGCGGGAGCTAATTACCAATGAAAACGAGCCTAAATAAACGTTAGTAACAAATAATAATGAAAGTAGACTGTTATACCCTGCAGCTAAACACCCTTTCTCAAAGAAATAAAACACGTACAATTTCCGCTGTAAGTAGAAAAGTTAGGTTATGACGTAATGACCTAGACATTGAAAACTGAAGTTCGTTTCAATTAGCGCACACGCTAAAGGTTATTAATTGTTCAAAACATTCCGTTTAGCCGATAAAACACTGATAGTTCTAATTAAACGCAACTTCCCTGTAATCTATTCTAATAAATAAAGCCGGAAGTGTTTTGTTTTACCGTCTAAAAAGTACGCATCGCTTATTTTGTCACTCTTGTTTACAAATATTTAGATCAATGTTTACAAATGTTTTATAGTAAATACGTACGAAACTCAGAAACCGTACGCAGTGATTTGATATATATATTCATAAACTAGCTGTGCCTGCGACTTCGTTCGCGTGGATGACGAAACTTATCAATAAGTTTTTAACCGCAAAATTAAGTTTGTTTTTTATTGTTTATACTTTTCCGGGATAAAAACTACCCAGTGTGGTGCCCAGGATAATAAAAAATAATTATACCAAGTTTCATCGTAATCGAACCGGTAGTTTTTGCGTGATACCTGAACAAACAGACACACAGACAGACAAAAATTTTTTTTTTTCAGACTGGGTTCGGTGTCGGTCTAGTAACACCCCCCGCCATTTATTTTTTTGATATTTTCAATGTACAGAATTTTCACTTTTACAGATTTATTATAAGTAGGTATAGATAATAATAAAATAATACCAGTCTATAAATGTCCCACTGCTGGGCACAGGCCTCCTCCCATATAGAGAAGGCACGAGCATTGATCACGAGGCTTGGTCATTACGAATTGGCGATTTCAGATCACAATTTTGGAATCCAGTTTTCGTCACGATGTTTTCCTTCACATTTTGTCAGAATATTGATATTAGTATAAATCCTACAGCATTCATTTGTTATTATTTTTATTATTACGGAAACAATACATAGGAACTGTCGGGATCAAAGCATGTAACTTATCTACATAGGTGTTAATGCCAACAGTCATTATCACCTGCAACATTTTAATTCCTCAAAGCATTCCCGTCCTTACCACTCAGAACTTACAGTGTATAATCCTATGTCTAAATATGTTTGTGTAACACGTGGAAGCTACAAAAACATGGGCATGATAAGTTGTGTGCTGTAATTACGAGCTGTTGATGAGTTTTTACTTGCTTGATAACAAAAATTCTCAGCTTGAATGTATCATTTTGTTATCATCTTCCATTTGCACACGTATTCTGTAACCTACCTAAGGCGCAGGCCAGACAGAAGAGACGTAAGAGGCAGACGGGGCGCGGACATTTGTCTTTACCGCGACGCTTCTATACAAAATGTATAGAAGCGTCGCGACGCAAAACGTACAGAAAAGACGGGGCGCGGGCGCGACGCTTCTATACATTTTGTATAGAAGCGTATTATGTCCGCGCCCCGTCTGCGTCTTACGTCTCTTCTGTCTGGCCTGCGCCTTAGATTGAAGATATAGAAGCAATAATACTTTTTCAGGGAGCATTTGTTTTGGCGTCTAAGAAAAACGCCGTCGTTATAGATAGGTATCTTTGCATTATACTAAGAGATGAATTTGTTTAGTTTATTTCCCACCAAGTAATGTATTTAACGTTGTTTACAAGTAAATACAATAAAATTATCAAATATTTAAATCTAATGGATTGTTTCAAACGACTGAATTTTATTCAGAAGTTTAAGTTCAATGAACGCATTTTAAAAACTATTGGCGTAATTATAATATTTTGTCGTTTTATTCACATTTATTACTAGAAAATTTTACTTAATAAATAGTTAGATAGATAGAATATTCTTTAAATTTATATATCATTAGTTCATATTTGCGATGTTCGATATTCTTGTAAAAGGTGTTATACATACTTAGTAGAAAATGAAAGGGAGACGAAAAGGAATCTGTAGCACAAGATTTTTCTGATGCATTACATTGATATCCAAACCTCTAATTAGAATTAAAGAAATCTCCAGGAAAAATAGATTTCTACGCTAACGATAAACGATCTGCAAGTTGCTCTGCACGAACACAATATGCAGTTAACTGCTACTAGCAAATGCAAAGTTAAAGACTGTGGAGTAACTTTCTATGCCAGCATATATTTGCTATGTACTACATAATATCTCATACTACATCTGTGTAATGATGGGAAAAAACGTATAAAGGTAGGTACCTACATTGTTGTGTTGTGTGTAGTAAAAAAACTTGCGCTTAAGGAAAACGGTCGCCAGGAGTCATTTAATGATTTACCTATTTCCTTTGACGTTGTAATAAATATGCAACATGATGTATTCATTACTTATGCTTATTATAAGCAATCAACAAATATTGCAAAAAAAAAAATAAGTTTTGCCCATACATTCCCATCGCGGGGCCTTTCCTCCACTTGTCACATGACATCCAAACAAGACAATCTTAAAAAATATATTAAAAAAATAAAAGTATTGTAATGAAATTTGTCTTTTCAGGCCCAAAATGGTTTTGACGAGCTTCGCCGCTACGTGAAACAAGGCAGCGACTTCAGCAAGGAACTATCATCTATATTACAAGAAAGGTAAAACCCAAACTACTAATATCTTTAGAGAACACCAAAGTAAACAACCAGTATTTTTTATATCCCATGGTAGTACACATGTACGCAAAACTTTCGATTTCGGATCCGCCCACTTCTAGTCGGTTATGGCGACAAAAAATGAGCTGCGTCGTTTTACTATGTTTTATAAAGATCTATCAGTTAACAAACGTATAGGTATCGACATAATAAACTAACAGAGTTATTGTCAAAGGTAAAATACTAAGTACCTACTTGTAACAAATCTACGGATTATTTTTGACTAAACTATACTAAACTTCACTCATCTCTAGTGAAGCAAAGATTCTTTTGTAGAAAACTAAACAATTTCCTTACGGACAGAAAGCTGTTATGCTTCTGACTATGTATGCGCACGATACGGCATACAATCAAGCAGTTCTCATGTATGAATAATATAGCTTCGTAAAATAATAAATATCAAAATCTAACATGAGATTGTTGCAATATTAAATTGAATTGTGAGGTGAACTCTAAAATACGCCCGTCAAACTGAAATTCGTATATACTACTAAAATCGAGGTTTGCACCATCATAAATTGGTGCTTCATCATTATGTAATCCAATTACTAGTCTGGTAACCGAAGATTTTGACACTTTTAACAACTTTGAACTGTAGGTATAACCAGGTTTCTAAGCTAGTTGCAGTAATTTTGGTTCTCGGATGTAACATAAACATCAAATAGCCATGTAATCAATGTAGGTACATGTGTATACGAAGTTCATAATAACGTTACTATCACTTTTTCTAATAACTGGTAAAATTGTTACGCATCATTTGGTCGGGCGCTCGCGAGTCCGGGCGTCGCGCGTCGGCGCTAGTCGTGCGCGCAGATAAGCAATCTTATCGACATTTCTCCGTAACGTTTACTTTCCAGACATAAACTATAAAACAATACCTTATTGTTTACGAGCAAATCACTCGAGCGATCCTTCGTTCCGCGTACTGTTCGAGACCAACAGACGGCGCAGGCGCAGGGACAATACGAAAGTCGCGTCATGCTGCATAATTGATTATTATATCGTTCACACGCACGCCTATAGCTTTCGCCAACGAAAATATACACAGATATCGATCACGACGTAAAACAATATTGTATACGAAAGTAAGGGCACGGCAATGGCCACAAAATCAGAAATAGCTCGTCGCGAGGTTCCGCCAAGTGGGCCAAGACGCGAGACACAAATAACGCGCGCTCTAAAAATTGATATCCTCCCATTGGCAGCGACTGCATTATCATTGCTTTTACACAACCACAAATACGAACAGACGTAAAACAAACCATTACGCTTCTGAGATTATTTCCTAGGAACGCTCGTTTCCGTCAATGGTTGTGAAACCCTACCGACAATGATGTACTATGTTGTTCTCTTTGTAGAATTGAGGCAGAAATATACTACTCAAAATGTTTGGCGAAGCTTGGCACGAAGCTAACAAAAGCTTGCAAGGAGAGCGTCGGCTCGTGCGCCGAGGCGTGGAAGCATGTCGCCATGGAAATGGAGAAACGATCGGAAATTCACAGGTAAAGTAATAAATCTAATACAAATACAGATCAATTAGATGTCCACTCGTTATTTCACAAAGAGTTAACGCTTGAAATTGCTTCGTTACAGAAATTACTCAAGTGCTCTATCCGAAGAACTAGTGAAACCAATGAAACATGTAATCGACAATCAATTGAAGCTTAGAAAGAAGGTGACTATTGCAGAAATAATCAGAATAGTAGATACCGAATTGGAGCGTTCACTAACATTTAATTTATACTACAGATCGAAGGCAACGTCGACAAGACCACGCGGTCTCTCAGTGATTGGAGAACAGCGGAGGCAAAGTCTAAGAAGCATTCTCACACAGCGGCGCGCGAGAACGAAAAGTTACAGGACGCCACTTTGGAGATTAGGTCTGCCTCTTGCGATTCACTTGACGATGATAATGTTCTGTTATTTTGTTTGAAACGTAGTCTACCGGAACATTACATCGAGCAAGTATTTTATGAAGGATCCTTCTATTTTTGCCGCTGCGAACAGCTAAGCGATTTCTTGTATCTTTGCGAATGTTGTGATAGGGAGCATTTAGAATGAGTTACTAGCTCCCATGTTTGCTTACAGCCGTCTGTCGCGTAGCTCGAGCGTGGGCCACATACCGCACGCGCACTCCATCCTGAGCGCGGCGCGCGCCGAGCGGCTGCCGAACGCGACGAGCGAGAAGGACGCAGCTAAACTTCAGGTCAAGAAGAGGAAGACGGAAGATGCCGTCAAGAAGACCGAGGTCGAATATTATAACGTGTGTGTACACGCGGAACGATCTAGGTAAATAAACAAACTACTTGAATCAAAATAGAACCAAAACACTCGACTGTATAAAAATAAAATTATATTAAAATTGTTTTTCGGGAGTTCGTTGCTTTTTTGTCGATATAAAACGTTTTTTTATTATAGGTTGGAATGGGAAACAAGTGTAGTCAAAGGTGCTGGCATGATGGAGTCTCTTGAAGAAGAGAGACTTGCTCAGCTCAAGACTGCGGCCGACTGCTACCTCAGGCTGACATCCGCGATACCTGGTCAGCTGGCGGAGGTAAATATTACCATAATAATATAACAAAGACACCCCAATGACCCTTATATTGTTCAATCAGACGCCCTTTAAACATATTTTTTGTCCTTTTAACATCTCATGATTTTTCTTGTTTGTTCCCAGGTCACAAACATATTGGTGACTCCCATAAAGAACGCGAACGCCAACTCAGACATGAGAGTAGTTCGCGGCGTGCGGACAGCTCCCACGGGCGCCAGCGAGCAACTGCTGCCTGACTTCTACTGCGAGCACACCACGCTCGCTATGAACAAGGAGAGGCGTAAACAGGTCATGATGCTTTATGTTATGACTTCTTAAGAACAAAGTTTTATGTTCATCATCGGCTCAGGCCCGTAGATGCACTGCTCGAGCAGTTAGTGACAAATCCATGTAAATAGTATTTTGTAACAGACCACTTCTATCTAATTTCCAAAATGTAGATATTCTAATCTTAACATATGCCCGGATTTCATTAGAATACCCACACGATATTGGGGAACTAAAATAAATATATTTTTTTAGAAGGCGTATTAACGGCTCTTGTCTAGAAAATCAAAAAAGAAAATACTGTATCGTGCAAGCAAATAACTGTTCAGCTACTGTCTGGCATGAGAAATAGAATAAAAAATAACTAACTTTATCTCGTTGCAGGCGCTACTAAAAATACTACAATTAGTAAAACAAGACATCGACAGGGAGCGCAAGTCGAAGCAAGGCCTCGAGAAGCTATCGATGGCCATCAAGCAAACCCCGACCTTCGGCAACGACGACTCACAGCAGAACGTCGCCGACAAACTATATCATGTAAGTTAAACATTATTAAATTTGGTACAAAATCAAAATGAGGACATTTGAATGCCGGTATTATGTTGTATAGTCTCAAATAAGTCTCTTTTTTTGCCAATTCCCAATTTATTTTTGGTGGGCGCAGTACTTACTTATTAGTTACAGTCGTAATTAAATATGTTAACATGTATGTTTTACGAAATTGCACCCGTGCGAAGCCGGGACGGGTCGCTAGTATAACTTATAGAGGGACCCCATTTAACTTTATTCTTTATATTATGCTTCATTACACTTGGCTGATTAGCACATAGGAGGTCCTAAAAACATGAGTTTTTGACACAATTTTTTCTACATTACCCACCTAACTTTTTCTACATGAATTCCTATAATAGGTTAAACAAAAATTCACAAACTATGTTAAGATTGAAAGTCAGACGTAATAAAACAAAGAATTACGTTTGTACATGATAAAACTACAGTAAAAGCGATAGTGATGCACCATTGAGTTAGCAATGTCGTAATATGAAGAAACAATATAATCTACGAAGGTAATGTTAAACTGTGCATTTTACGAGTACATATAACTGTAAAGTATTAAATTGTAATTACTATTTATACTAAATACAGTATTGTTGTTACGAGCCAGGTAATTTGAATCGTCATTGGTTTCTATAATAACTTAATACGTTAATTTATTGCGTGAAAGTGCGGGTTATTTATATGCCTTTATAATAATAATATTCCGGGACAACTCACACATGGTCATCTGATCCCAAGCTAAGCAAAGCTTGTGTTATGGTAACCAGACAACTGATAAACATACTTATATATTTCTAAATACATACATATTATAGATAAATTACACCCAGACACAGAACAAATGATCGTGCTCATCACACAAACATTTGTCCTGGGTGGGAATCGAACCCACGACCTCCGGTATAGCAGTCAGGGTCACTAACCACTAGACCAACAGGCCAGTCAGCTTTCCCATTTTACTGCCTTTATGTAGTAAAGGAACTTATTAGACTTAAAAAATACCTGCCTTTAGCATGTCATTTTTCTGAGACGTACAACAACGGTCAACACCATAATTTTTCATTTTAAGTTTATTTTATGATCCCTTCAAAATCTGTAGGTGTATTTGTGTACATTAAAATTGATCTGAGTAATACCGTGAATCATATAAAAAGCTGATTCATAATAACTAATTGAATTCAATTTTATTCGTGTAGGTAAATAAAGTGCCTAATTTTATTGACATTAACATAAACGACTTGTTTTCTCCCACCAATACCTATTGAAAATAAATTTCTACTGCTGCTAAAATCTAAGCAATTGTTCCAGATGAGAAGTATGCTGACATACCTAGAGGCAGTGCGGTACAAGATAACAGCCAGTCTGAACGAGCTGGACAGCCGGCCGCCCGTGCAGCACCCGCTGGCCGCACACATACAGATCATTAGGGACAAGCAGGGACTGCAGCAGAGTATACTTAAAGTAAGTCTTTATGAAACACGGCCATATGCAATATCCCAAACGAGACAAACCCTGTATGCTTTCTGTAGACAGTTATATCGTTCAAGGGTAATTCGATATACCGTACGGGACTCGTATTATATGGCCATCAGCAAACTGTTAAACATACATCGAGAATCGAACCCACGACATCCGGTTTACCAGTCAGCGATACTTACCAATATACCAATACGCTGATCAAAACAGACGTTTTCTGACGTAACTACCATTTTACAAAATAACACACAATACACACATACATTAGTAAAAGTAAAAATAATCGAGGTAACATAGTTTACCTTCAATTCTTTAAGAGCCTGTCTTGTCAGTAGGTAACAATTTAATTTATATACTAAACACTCAATTGTTTAATTTCAGGTCCCACCATGGCTCCAAGCTGACTACCAAAACGAGGTGAACAAGAACCTCCAACCGAACTACAGTGCCTTAACGAAAAGCGTCAGCGGCGGCGAAGAACGGGAGCGACGAGACTCCATCATGAGCCGAGCGTCCAGCAAACTGCGGATAGAACATCTATCCTTTAGACGGAATGTGGAGCATAAGAGTGCGCCTGTTACTCCGGTCGTTGACCTCCCGACGCTGCCGCTACCAGCACAGACAGAGACTCCTCATCCACCAGAAAGTCCTCTAGACTGGAGCGAGCGTGGTGCTGGAGACGGACTGTCCAATCAACAGGATAGTGACTTCGGTTAGTTTTCAATGTTCCAAAGAACCTTAAAATAGTACATCAAATAGTTTAGTCTGTAGTGACTAAAGGCCTATTTACCGATGCAAACATAGAACAGGGGCCCGAGTCCGCTATTTTAAGTCAGTGAGTGGCGGGTTAATAAACGTCCCAGTGTACTTGTTTTTGTGCCTAATTTTCGTATTCAGATAATTTTAGTTTGATGACAATTGTACACCTACTTGCCACTGTTGTCATTGTAGGATTGCAAGAGACTGTTCTGGAACGTTTATTAACCCGCCACTCACTGACTTAAAATAGCGGACTCGGGCCCCTAAAGGCGTTCCAATGTTCCAAAGAATCTTAAGATAGGACATTAGATAGTTTAGTCTTTAGTACCTTAAAGCCTACTTCCCGATGCAAACACAGAACTGAAGGCGTAACTGTGAGTTACTAACTAACTAAACTAACTGTATGATGTAACTGTGTGAGTTAAATGCTCCTTTTCGCATGAATTCAGAAAAGGGCATTCGAACTCGATCATAGAAAACTTAGGTAAATTGGAAGTCAGTTTTAATGAATGCCATAAAATCAACGCTTTAACGCGTGATTTTCCATAAAATGTTTCCTTGACATGCATGGTATGTAACTAGTTGTGACGTATTGAAATATTATCTATCGGGCTTTTACCAAAACAAAATGAGTCAGCCGTCCATGAAAGAGGATGAAGTTATGTAAAGAGGGGAATGGTAATCGTATTGGTAATATAATACCGGTTCAATGACCTGTTTTGACGGTCACTGTTAGCAATACAAACATAGTTAGATGGGTGTTATAATTTTGACGTGTCGGGCTGTCTGTGGCATCGAAGCTACTAAATGAATGGACCGATTCTGAAGCGACTTTTTGTTTTGAAATCTGACTTAATCGAGATGGTCCTTAACTATAATTTATGAATATGGGTGCAGTATTTTGAAAGACACCAGCAATTTTTTTTATGGTGGCCTTTTCTATTTTTTTTCGTCCCAACCATGTAACATATAGTTTCTGGCAGGGAGAAATCCTATTTCTATGATTTTAACAAATTATAATATATTTTCAGACGAGTTTTCATCGCAGAGTGATAGTTCGACGGATTTGACTGATATTATAAAGAGTGAGAATGGTGACATTGCCGCTCAGACCCCATCGCTAGGAAAATGCCGGGCTCTGTACACCTACGAGGCTAGACTGAACGACGAACTCAATTTAGCACCAGGTAAGAAAATACCATTAAGTATCTACCTAAGGATCATCGCAGACATGGTACTTTTAGCAGCGATCGACGATTTGGTCACTTTTTACTTTTCGACTGAAAGGTATAATAGAATGCAGGCTCGCTAAAGCATCAATCGTGGGTTCGATTCCCAAGACAAATGTTTGTATTATGAGCATGATAATTTGTTCGGTGTCTGGCGGTAATTTATTTCTAATTTGTTACAAGAACTTGTACAGTTGTCTGAGTACAAGCTCTGCTTAGTTTGGGATCAGATAACCGCGATATTAGTAATATAAAATCGCCCTTGAAATCAGCATGTCTGCGGTTGCCCTAAGTATCCACTGTGCAGTGCATTATTTAACAACATTTTAACACTGGCCACCAGTGGCCGTGGTCGGTCGCCCGTTTGCGCGGAGCCAAAGTGAAAAGGGAAAAGTGAGCTTTGTTCTATATGACTCAAGCCCTTTGTAAATTTACAATAGGCTAGTGTTAGCCATGATTGTAAATAGGAAGCAAAATATTTTGAAGATTACATAAGCGTGCCTCTATTTAGGCATATAACCTACCTCCACTTATGCCACTTGATTAATGTTTTTATTTTTTCTGGATTTAAATAAAGTTATCTTCGTCATTATTTTAAGATTTAAAATTAAAATATGATGTTGTATGTGTGTATTGAAACTGCTGAGCGATATAACTAAGATTGTGTACCTGTGTAACTTAAATATCCTTTCCTTTTTATTGTGTAATGTGGTTAATACGTTCTAAAAACAGTGAAATTTTAAAACCTACTTACCAGTAAAATCTCATTTGTCAAAACAAAAATGCATGTTACAAAACTCCTCCTGATTATATTTACCTACACTTGCTTGAAATTCTGGACATTTACAGGCGACATAATAGACATTCATGAGAAGCAGGACGACGGCTGGTGGAGCGGTGACCTCAATGGCATCTACGGGATCTTCCCATCTTCATACGTCGAAGAAATCACTACTTGCATATAGTTCTCATAGGAACAAAGGAACTGAGAATATGAAGGCATTAGAAGACATATGCATCTATGTATAGAGCTAGGTACCTAAGCACTGAGCGGACGATGCACTGATCTTCAGAAATGATCACTTTCATCAAAGGTTGTCGCGGTCAGGTTGACCCTAAAACTCAAAGGGCAAGTGGTTGTCGCGCTCAACCTTCTTCCAGTAAGTAGGTTCCTGGTTGCCGTGGGTAGCTAGGTAATCCAGGAATTTTGCATCGTCTGCGCAGTTCTTTAAAGTACATGTTCAATGAAGTTGTACTTACACTTCGAATAGAGATGTACTTTATTCTGAAAGGTGAATCAGTGTACCCCTGTGTCATAAATTATGCAAAAACTTATCGAAATAGGTGGTATTTGTGGCGATTGAAATTTTAAACAGCAATTAGAAAATTTATTAATTAAAAATCATATAATCTATATCAACGATGTATTGCTGGTTAATATATTTTTTAATATTATCAATATTATAATTAACTATTTTTGTTTTTTTTTTCATAATATGTCTTTGATTTGTAAATAAAAGAAACAAAGATTTCTTAAATTGTGAAGATATATTGTGGGACGAAATTGCGCAAACCTTTTGATGTATTTTGATTATGGAAATGAATGTTATTTTTAATAGGGTACGAAGCGTTCTGTATGTGATTGTAAAAAGTAAATTATTTGTACTAGGCCACGCATTAAATTTAGAGTCAGGCCAAAAGATGAATATTATGTAAATTAATAAATTGTATTATCATCATGTTCTCTACGTCAATTCTAAAATAATATCTAGGACAAATAAGACGAAATTTCTATGATTAATCATAGCAAAAACAACAATATTATCTCAATCAAATAACAGTAACGTGCACTGTATTTACCAAGTTAACACCGAATATTTAAATTAGTATTATTTAATTGTTCACAGTAAACATTTATCGGAATATGTAGAATAATAATACTATTAAAAATGTAATTATGTTGAATATTAAATGTACGATAATGTAACGTTATTATGTAGATAGGGTAAATGAATATACCTAACATAGACACTGAAACTGTAAATTATATGATACATAAAATTAAACCAAAGTGTTGTTATAAATAAATTGTTTAAGAATATAATGCTATAGATCTTTTATTTGAGTTTAAGATATTTTAATGAAGTTGAAATAAAACAAGAATTATTTGTGAGATGACAACAAATTATTTATTAAAATAACGTTCTTACAATACAGTTTTGGCAAGAAGGGACGTTAGTCCAAAAATATCTATGACTAATTCCATTTTACGCTTACTTTTATCAACCTCAGACATTCTCTGTGAGACCGTATAGTTAATTCCTTTCCATCACAATCAAATCTACCTTGTAATCAAATAACTTTTTAAATATAAATAATGTTGATTGCAAATTTAATGATCTTGGTTCAAGTGAAGTATTCTTTGAGATGATGACGAGAGTTTCCTTATACCGCTCTTCGTTCAAGCAATTCAGGTCGGCTTCTAGTCTTAGTTTTACATTGAGCGGCTGCATTCTGACCACCACAACCCATTCACGGGGACCTATAGTTATACTTGGTAATAATAGAAATTCATTCTCAAGACCTCTGTCAGTGTATTTAATTTAAAAAGTTATTCAGCTAACAAAGTATCCGCATTCAATTTCCATCCTACGCTATACGTGCGACGCAACGTCTTTACATTTCTAATTTTGTTCCGAATTCTTTGCTCCATGAGACTTTCTTACCTTTTAAGTCATAGTTTAAAGCCTATCCGGGCGATTTTGATAGATACAAAAGTTTATTTTATCTTGGTTTTGGATTTATACTAGCGTCAATTTAGTATTCAATGTTGAGCGAAAGACTTCAAGTATCTATCAATCGCGCCGGTAGCATCAGACAAGTGACAATAATAACTAAATTAATAAAGTCCGTTTTAGAATATTTTTGTAATAACTACGACATCTGCTTATCATTAGGCGGCGTGAGCCGAATACAGAATTTTATACAAACATTTGATTACTACGACACCTATCTACTATTTAAACATCGAATAGAAATGAATCCAGACGTATATTGGACCGGATTGGGTTGTACAAGCTAGACAATTAAGTAGGTATATCGATAATTTTACACCACAATTAACACTGAAAGAGTCTACGTTGAAAGTCTTTAGAATAACGCTTGAGCCAAATGGTGAGATAATGAGTATTAGTTGTAAATTAATGAAGATTTTCGTTCAGTAGTACCCACACGGGGTCCCTCCATCAGCTATGTTTGAGTTTATCTCAATTAGATCTTAATCAAAATCTCATCATATCATTTAGTTAAATAGGTACTTAATTTTGTCACGAAATATATATATATACCTATTATATTAAACACAAAGAAAATTCATAATTTGTAACCCGCAAATAGATGCCCGAATTTATTAAAAAATATTTTTTAACTTTTGATCCGTCTTCCTCCTTATGTACAAAAATAGCATTAGGTACGTGCTAATTTCTATCATTAAGTCCAGCGATGAGCTCAATGTGAACGAAAAGTCTTCTCGGAATTTTTTTTTCACGAGAAATTATTTAATGAAATTACTATTTACAAAGAAACTTAAATATACCAAATAAACGAGGTAAACGAGGTTCGTTTATCCGATTTGGTATAATAAAAATACGTAAATTAAACTAGAGCATTAAAAAACTAACTTAAATTTGAATTTTATTTTCATAAAATAACTATTAGAAAAATATCATTTCAACAAATGCTAACTAATAAATAAATACAATCTGAACCTGAAAACCAGATAAATCCCGTGAAAAAGACATCCGAGATACACCTCATCGCACTTTACCTCCTATGAGTTTGGTGCCCGAGCTACGCTGTGTTGTGGACCCTATATTAGCGACACTGTTCCCTTACCATTACTGTCGTGTTGTCTAGTTGATTCTACATTAAGCTTGATTTACAATACGATACTATACACAATACACTCAATAAATACAGCGTTTTGTAAACGCGAATGCCCGGATTTAAGTTGTTTGGGCGCTGATCAGACGATTCACAATACGCTGACAAATAGAAATTACTGCGGATTTTCCTGGTGGCGACGACAAGAAAGTTACAAGTTGAGCGCGATAGCCAATGGATGGTTGACGTGCGCAATTAGTTCGCGGCAATCCGCAGAGAGCAAGCGTGGTGATCAATGCTCGTGCCTTCTCTATATGGGATGAGGCCTGTGCCCAGTAGTGGGACATTTATAGGCTGGATTATTATTATTATTATATAACCAAAAGTTAGGTGCAGTCATTTCTGACTGGCGGACATATTGTGCAATCTTCTGCTCAGCTGTATAGTGATAAAAGAACGAATGAATCGTTTGAACACTATAAACCGAGTGCAGGGCGTTTAGTGTTGTAGTGTAAATCAAGCTTCGACACCAAACCCATCTATGCGGCAGCTTACCTACATAGCTTAACCTAGCGACCTAGCTGATTAGGCTCGACTCAAACAAAACTTCTAAATATCGGGCTATATAGAACGGATGGTTCAGGCTGGTATTAAGGCTAGGCGCACACGCGCATCTTATATTATACAGACTTAATTATTTCCGTGTAGAACTTGTAAACTGAACTATCAAATTTTGACGTCATCAAGATTCGTAGATATTCGATACTGTATATTAATTATTGTGCTCATTATTCTATGTGCATCTAAGTCAGTCTAGATCGACTCTTGATTGTCATTAGTTTTATGTCAATATCGGCAGTGTTCGTTTCCAAAATCAGCTTAGTCAGATTTATATTATTACTTATATGAGATGATTGTTTTGAGAGGCCCCTGTATATGAGTTTGAAATTACAATTAGACTAGTTATAGCAAGTGGTGAGCATTGACCATAAGAATTGTTTTTTAAGGACAGCTTAATGTCGTACACTGCTTATACGTAGACTACTTAACTGACAAGACGGCAAGTTCCTTAATTATTAACTAATGTATTATGTATCTTTCAAATATTTATTATAGGTGTATTTAATCTTTTGACCGCTACAATCAGATCATTTTTGTAGTTGAAACCGCGGCTTTGATTTACGAAGTGACTGATACGTGAAACATGAACTTTGCTGTCATCTAATAATGACATGAACGTAATTTGATCGCTTTTTGTCATCACTCGATGAATGTGGTGGTCAAAAGACTAAAGTGAAAACTACACAGTTTTGGTTTCAGACATACACTTCTATTAATAATAATGTATAGGTAATAGGGTGATATAGGTATAGGTAATTAAATGGTATACGGTGGAAACCAAATAATAAAACAAAAACTTATAAAAGATAGAATGTTGATTACAAAATTATATTACTCAAAACATAACAGAAATAAAATCATCGTTACCATTAAAAGTGGAATAAATAGTTAAAATTTTCAGAATACAAAAACAAAATATTTTATAAATTATGCAAAATTGAATTAAATTAATAAAATTAATCGTGCATTCTATAAAAAAATATCTCAAAATAGTGTGGTTGAATAAGATAACGGGTAACATTGGTATAGTCGTACTTTTGACGTGAAATACAAAATATGGACTAGAAATTGAGCGTTCAAGTGGGCCATGTTTAGAGAGAAAGGAAAAGAATAATAGTTATCTCTTAAACGCGCCACGTAGGTACTACCTAAGGTTACATAAATCCTACTTGATGAAAACCTACAATATATACACTTATCTGTCACAAAACTATATTACTGACACTTGACCTAGTCAAGCTAATTTTAAACCCTGAGGTTGGAAACCAGTGTTGTCATAATAGTCATTTTTTTTATTTGAAAGCGTTTTAAAAGCTGCCAGTCATAATTTTATTTAGTATCCAGGGGACACAGTTAATTGAAATGAGGTCAAAGTTCTACAAATTTTGCCTACACGAACTATTCATGTGTTTCAGTATATAGGGTGTTAAGAAACCCCTGTCCGATCCGTTAAGGTGTTAGGTATTGATATCTGATTACAAAAATGTGGAAAAAAAATTATAACCTAAATTTTTTTTTTCTCAAAATTTGAGATAGAGTGTCGGCGTTGTCACAGATGCTACCTAATTACCAAACAAAAGGCCCCCAAAAATACCGACGAAATTGGTGTTGTAGTTTTTGTTTTATTCTCAAATTTAGGGAATTTCGGGGCAAAATATGGTTATTTCATAATCCATTATTATTGTTTCTGTCATGAATTTTCCAAATTTGATATTTTATTTGGGCATGTGATTGTGAACCCTCTATAACCCTTTCGGGTCGGACAGGGGTTTCTTAACACCCTGTACATCAGAAGAAGAGTAATTTTAGCGTTCCAGTTATTTTATTTATTTAAGTTTATCTTGGATCTGGTTTCAAACCTCTTTAACATATACCTTGAAGTGCTACTAAACATCAAATGGCTTGATTTGAGGTCTAAAATCTAAAATACAAAGATATCTCATCAGTACATCGATATCGTTACACAACATTAAAAAGTTTAAACCTTGAGTTAATATTAAATACCTGTTTATCATAACATGCGTATATAATACGAGACGAAAATAAGATAACAAGCAAGATAAAAATAAAACTTATGCTTCAAGCCATTCAACTAAAATAAACTTTGGCCAAAAATTAAATTATCACACTGCGCATAGAATGTAAGATATCGACAGCTGATCATTTGAGCAGATCTAACACATCGTGCTTTTGCTTTGAGCAATCCATTGTTCACGCAAGCATTTTGAACAAAACACGTTGTAACGTGCTCGGAACTATCATACTTTATTATATTTCTATTGACTGTCTACGCTCAAACGATCATCAATTCCTAATAAAAATAACTTATAACATTTAGTTTTACATTAAAACAACATTACTGCATGCTTTGCATTGGCATCAGAGGCCTTTTAAAAACAAACAAAATAACTAATAGTACACAAACTAATAGTAGGTCAAGATATATTTTATAAGAAATTCGTTTTCTACTTATACATTTTTAGTTATATCAGTAATCTAACTTAAGTCTAGACTCTTCATAAGAGTTTACCCGTTCATCACATCCAAATCGCATTGTGCTCTAAAAGTTTCACATAGAAATGCATATTACCTATAATGGACTGTTGAAGCGAATTCAGACTGGAACGTTTTTTAACCCGCCACTCACTGACTTAAATTAGCGGCATCGGGCCCCTGTTCTGTGTTCACAGAGGAAGGTTTGGCAAGAAGTTTGTATAAGAGTCGTCAGAGGGCGCTGTCGCATACTCTGTTTCCATTAATATGTCTTGTGATGCTCAACTATTCTATGTTTGTGATGACTATAATTTTTTGGTGCTGTTCCTATAGCTAAGCCAACAGCGTTGCAGTACTTTGTTTCTATTGTACTCAAAAACTTCCATCGACTATTAATATATTGAGAAGTAGACATTGAAGTAGAGTACTTATATAAATGTATAGATCTAGTTGCCCATAAACGTAACTATGTAAGTCAGCACGTAGCTGCAGGTTACTGGGAGCTGCTTGTAATCTTACATATGTTTCATAAGACCAGTCATTGTGCCAACGTTTGTGCGCCGACCGTGTTGGACATTAAGGCCAATGTTTGTACCGACATACGAAACCGTCGGTATTCTGTAGTTGGTTGGAAAAGTATAAATAAAATCTATTACAAATTAATACAACCACGTCGCATGGAGTCCAAGACCAAATATAAGATATAGACGAGTTGATGGCAGTGGTTTTGAATATAAAGGAATTGTAGAAATATCTCGCAATTTGCGTCAAATTAACAACTAAATAAATAATCCTTAACACTAACTTCAACTAACTTTGGAATGTTCAGCGTTCATTTTATATATTAAATTCCAATGGAAAGAGATGGTTCTGTTTCCTCTTTCATAAATTCATCTAAAATGTTGCCATAAATTGACAAGAAAGTATACTTAAAACTAACATATTTTGGCAATAAATAAATAGGCCTTGAACTCCGTCACATACCCATGCACAAATCTCGAATAATAATAATCATAATACAATTATAAATCCACATTAATACAAATATACGATTACTAATAATAATAATGATAAACACTAATAATATTATGAGTAGATTCCTCTTACAATAATACTGGGTAAATAGAATGGAAACCAATTACGCTCCGCCATCTGCTTCTTACTCTTCAATTATTTCATTCTGAAACAAGACGAATAATAATTGAAATCTAATTTGTTCATGGCAAATTAAAAGAAAAAAAAATTTTGGTGATTTGTTTATTAATTAATGGGCTACCGGATTCAAAGAGTGGTTATCAAAAAAGAAAAAAGCGTTAGTAGGCTATATACTTTAGTTCACTCAGAAAACTTCACTTCGCAATTAAGGAAGTAGTTCCTCAGAAAAAAAACTAGTCCAGTTGTACTTTAATCCATCTTTCAGATCTGGTTGAGATAGTCGGAGAAGAGGGTTGTTATTTTTGTTAGTGGGTGTGTAGCTTAAGTTGGGTAAGCGCAAGGGTCGAGTGAATACTCGCTGGTAGTGATGGTATAAACCCTGCTTTTTCACTTTAGTGGAATCCCTGATGTGACCTAAAGCAGGGTGTAAACCTTTCTCCCTATTTTAGTTAGGGGGCGTAGTTTTAGTAAAGTGATACCAGCCGAAGATAATTTTAGTCAAGTCATTAGTTTGACCCCGGAAAGTAAGAAGCAGTTACCAATTTAATGCGCTACCCGGATCTGGTTGAGGTCGTCGTCGGAGTCGGTGGGGGGCGCGTGCTCGGAGCCGGCCAGCACGGTGAGGTGCGTCGAGTCGCTCTGCAGCGTGGAACACTCGCCGCCGCCACCACCGACCGTGTTCCAGTTGCCGCATTGAGCCTTCTTCTGTAGGGCTTGGACGTATGACTGGAAGTAGAAGGCTTGTGTCAGGGTGCGTCCAAATCTGACGAACGCGCACCTAACGAGTATTACACGAGCAGCTCGCGAAAGGTTCGCAAGCGGCGCGCGATATCTGGCGGACGGTGTTATTGACACTAGTGCGTTCGCGGCATGCTCGCGAGCTGTTCGTGTAATGCTCGTTCGTCCGATCTGGACGCACCCTCAGAGAGTAGCAGACACGATGATTCAAAATTTGTGATTTTACTGCTAGTCCTGCACTATTACTTGCACTCTCCAGGACGAAATGGAGACCAGAGACCAAGCCATCCAGGTGGCATCTTTTTGGTCAAATAGAATTAGAAAATTGGATCTTTGACTCCAGAAGAAGAAGTAGACAACTGCTATTGTGGATGAATATAGCCATTAAAAACTAGGTACGTATATTAACTATGGTAAAGTCGCTGAAAGCATGCGTTCCTGACGGGTAGTGATCAACAGGAAGATCTAACTTCAATGTAGCGACGAAATTACTAAACATAAGTTATTTTCACTTATTTGGCCTATAAACGAATAAAATCAGTCAAAACTATATCATTATGCCAATTGCCAGTATACAATGAATAATATAACACGGTTTCTTATATCCCGATAAAAATCAAGACCAACTGACATGTGTCAGGAACGTATTCACTCAGCGGCCGGATTATAGTATGTTATGTTGAAAGTACCTTCATTCAAAATACCAGTTGTTATTGATAAATGTCATAAAATAATTTAAAATAACTACTGTTTGGCATTCGATTGAGCCTAAATTTTGCATGCTTACATAAGTTCGGAGACAATATTATGATAGAGCCAGGTGCACATGGCCATGAGAACATCGTCATGAAACGACACAAACTATCGTGTTTGGGCTTGGTTGTACGTAATGTATTCCTAGCTGACAACGGCTGTGTATAAAAACATTTTTTTATTGTAGTCCCATCGATAGTAAATTAGTAATATTGAAAGGTAACCCTTTATCATGGTATAGGTATGTAATGAGAAGGGATGAAGTCACTTCGCTAAGAATAATGAAGGAGAGTGAATATAAGTCTAGTGAAGCAGTCCAAGCCTGCACTCCAGCTAACAAAATACATAGATCTCTAAAACAATGTGGTTGAAGGGGTATAGGTACAGAGAGGTTTAGAGAGATGGATGGATGGTGTGAAAGATGTTATCAGAAAAAAAGGAGTGAATGCTAATATAAGCAGTAAGGATAAATGGACACAAGGCGCACAAATAATTGGGAACAAAAGGATAGGAGAAAAAAATTAACTCATATTTTGATTTAAAGGTTTAGTAAATTGTGTGTATATGTCGCGGTGGCCTAGCGGTTCAATGAACGGAATTGTATGCACAAGGTTGCAGGTTCGAACCCAGGCAAGTACCAATGTGGCTTTTTCAAAGTTATATGTACTTTCTTAATTATTCTAAGACACTTCTGACAAACGGTGAAGGAAAACATCGTGAGGAAACCGGATTCCAAAATTTGGGATCTGAAATCGCCAATCCGCAGAGAGCAAGCGTGGTGATCAATGCTCGTGCCTTCTCTATATGGGAAGAGGCCTGTGCCTTCTCTAATGGGAAGAGGCCTGTGCCCAGCAGTGGGACGTTTATAGGCTGGATTATAAGTTGTGTGTATTGGAAACATAGAAATTAGGCAAGGAAAAGAGGTATTTTTTTAAATTAATTCTTATATTAATTAAGTAGTGTATACCTGCGAGATAACATCTCCATGAGCGGTCCGCACTTGGTACAGGTATCTGTACTTGCGCTGCTTCATCTCGGCGCGCTGCTCGCGGGTGATGGGGCGCGTCTGCTGGGCCTTCAGCCGCCGCTTCTGGGCGCCTATACCTTTGGTAGTAACGTATTATTCTCGTCAAAATGTATTACATGTATAGTGGAAATAAGTGATTCTTAAGGCATTATTTTGATCAAAATGTGAACTCAAGTGGTCAGATAGATTGCATGCTAAACTCGTATAACTTTAAATTAAACTTTTGTAATAATAATGCACTGTTCGCAAAAGTCTGGGCTAACAGAAGCGATGTCGAATCAAAACTATAAAAAAAAATCGTCAAGTAAACCTCTTACAAGCCATTGCGAATCGTTATATGACTGGTTGTTCGGTTCCAATATGTCAGTCCTATTGTAAAGAACCGACAAGAAACTCCATAGGTTACTAGTTACAATACAGTCACAATACCGATATACAAGACAAGGAACAAAATTTTCTTTAACATGAAATCTAAATTGTCATTAAAAATATGCATACTTTGCTCATGATAGATGCCAGTGGCGGTGAGCGCGCACTGTGCGCTGAGGCCCACGATGGCGGCGGCGGGCCACGCGGCCAGCATCAGCCACGACAGCCGGCACGGAGGGGCCTCGGCAGGCTCCAGTTTCGCACGCTCCCACAACTGTCACACAAGATAAATGACCTATCAATAAAACATAGCTTAGAAAGGTCACACAACAGGGCACTGGCCTTTTCTCATATAGAGAAGGAACGAGGATCGATCACCAAGCTTGCTCATTGAAAAATCTCGATCATGATATAATCAAGTTTTCGTATATAGTTGATATCATCTTCTCATATAAAGAAGGAACGAGCAGTGATCACCAGGCTTGCTTATTGAATGACTTGCGATTATATTTCACTTATTAAATTAAATTTTAGAAATGACTTGGTTTCTTTTCTTTCAACGGGCCTTAAAAATCCTTCATTCAATTATAGATAACCAACCATCAAAATTAGGGAATTCGTTGGAAGCTACGAGTCAACAAGCATACAGATATCTATGCATGCAGACGGTGAGATTATGATACCCTTCTTTTCTTAGTACTCAACAGTAAAATGACCAATGTCCGTTACCAAATTATATGAATTTTAGTAATCTATTGTTAATGGCACCCACCGTGGGGCAGCCCATAAGCTGATTAGTGCTCATCCTCTGTATAAGAGGCAACAATGGCATAGTTACTGGCCAGTGTTATTGACAGCTTCGTTAATGGCACCCCACTGCGGGGTACCTATAATGAAAATGCTCATAGCTTAAGAATCTATTTTTAGAATCAATTTCGTCTATAAACTGTACCATTTAAGTCGATATGTACAGAAATATTAGTTTTGATTGATGGATAGATGGAGAGAAAACATATATTCATAATAAGATTAGTAAGCATAGTTCATAAGAACACGTTGTTTATTATACTTTAATTTAAATTGAAGAACTATGAAAAAAATAACCTATAATATTCACAAAAGGTTCGCTTCTTCTCCGTGAATATAGCTGCATTATTATGGCAATGTCTTCAATTCAAAAACATTACATAAAATGTCTAAAGTAACTGTCGACGCATCAACGTCAAATGTAAAAGTGTCCAAACACGGGTTTCTACTAATTAAAACACCGGAACTATTAATTAATTAATTGTTTAGCGAAAGCAGACAGCTTATTAGTCAATTGAGCGAAAGAAACGACAACAAATCGTGTAGATAGAATAAATAGAATTGTAAATGTATGGATAACACTTTAAAGTAATATACGTAAGTGTTTTCCTACGATGTTTGTAAGGGACGCTGATTTAATTTCCGCAAGGTGTCCCACTTAGACAAGTGACGCGGAATACTGCACAGGAATGCAAGTATGACGTAGCATTCAATAGAAACCTATTCCTTGATACAAACACGCTTTACTTTCTCCAGAATAGAATATGTTCTTTTAATGTTAATTAGAATGCGTAAATTCGTGGGAAAATCACATGGATACGCATCGCGGTGAAGGTACACATTACTTCACACTAGCATATTTTAGTTTACGTCACATCTTGAAAGCCTTACCTAACCGTATATATAAAACAAAACAGTTATTCAAAAATATCAACGGTACTATTAAGTGGAACTTAGACGTGTGGAAAGTAAGTTAGTAAATAATGCATAAAACTGTACTGACCCACTTAAGCATCATCATTCGCTCAAAGAAATAGTCAAGGGAGGTCGCAATCACCGCGCCGCCGTACACACTCGTACCGAAGATACTAAGAACTGAAACACAAGAAACACATATTAATTCATGAAGCAATTAGACACGGAAATACTGGTAAATAAAATTATTGTACGTTTCCAAGCAAAACGAATACGAAACAAAGATATATCTAGCTACCTATTGACAATGACGTAATTAGACGATTTAAAACCAAGATAAAATAACTATTTATTTGTATGTATTTTTAGACCACATATTTTATCATTATTTATTCGATTTTTTGTGTATTCAAGACGTGCATTAACATACACATTAACTTACAAACCAACATAAATACCAGGTTTAATATAAGTAAGAAAAATCTAAAGTTTTCTCAAAGAAAACTAATTTCAGTAATTTATGTAGTCAAACGTCTCCCTTACCCCTAACCCATATAAACAAGAACTACAAATATTCAACGAGTTATTTCCATACACTAACAAAGATCCACATGACGTTCGTATATACAAGTTTACCTCTTGGTTCATCACTAAATAAACTATTTTAAATCAGGCACTGGTAGTCAAAGAAGAACAAATATTGACATCAAGGAATAGGCACGGCTAGCGATGGGCATCTCGAGTTATCTAACTCGAGTAACTCGGGTCAGACCGTAAGCGAGTCAGCCCAAGTCAATATATCTGCAACACGGGTTGACCCGAAGAGTGATTTGAACTTTGTAAACACTTTTAATAATAATAAACGTCTGATTCAATTTAAATTAAAACGTAGTCAAGATTGTTTGACCAGTTGCATCCGCAATTTCCAGGACTGGTTGTAAAGTACATCTCGAAAGAAAATTAAAACGATCCTATTACAGCAGGGAATTTACTTTGGTATACGATATTCCTTCGACGCATTTATTGAATTGTGTTCAAGCTGTTAGTCAGTGATCAACGTACATGAACTGCGCGAGCTGTCGACCGCTCGCGCGCGTAGCTTTATGAAAACAGTCAAAACAAAAGCAATCGATCTGCTTCAAGCAGTCCTTGGCATAATACCTAAGGCATACATTTTAAGACAAAAGTTCAGTTCATGATAGATAGTATATATGTAAGTATATATATTTTGAAGCGTGTGTTTTACGGTTCAAAATTTATATTATATACTGTTCACACATTAAATCAATGACCCTATTACTACTTTTAGCTTTGAAAGTGGTAATTTCAATGTATAAAAATCACGTGGCCTATCGGTTCAATGAACGAATTTTTGTGCACAAGGTTGTAGGTTCAAAACCATTACAGTGCCAATGTGACCTTTTCAAAGTTTTATTTACTTTCTTATTATTCTGAGACATTTTTGACAAAATATCGCTGGATAAAATAATTTGAATCTGTAATCGGTAATCCGCAATAAGCAAGCGTAATGTTCAATGCGAATTCCTTCTTTACATGAAAAGCGGCCTGTGCCCAGCTGTGGAACATTTATATAGGCCAGAACTATAAGTCCATTGTATAATTTCCCTATCTACGTGATGCCATGACGCGAGTAATCCATGGCAACTCAATAAATCAACTTTGATTTTTTACTCTTATAAATCGATTTGGCAATTCTATAAGTTAACAAAGACATATTGAAGTTTTTTAAATAAGGAGATTACGTTTGAATAAACACGAAACCGCCGTCTCGTCGAGATCGATGTTCACTAATAGACTATAGTCAACAGTGTACGTGTATAACCTTATTGTCTCAAGTTCGATGATGGACGCCTACATAAATATCGAAAACGAAGAAAATGTTATTAAAAGCCGTAGAAGCTTCCAATTAATTAAACTATTAAAGACATCCTACGTCTCGGAAAATTCTTGACAAACATCTGTAAATTTTCCATAAGAGAGTATTGAATCAGACTGTTATTAAGTGCTACAAGTGTCCACATAGTATTACTTTCTATTGCTTCCTGGTTTGGCTTTTACTTGAAGTAAGTATACGTCACAAGTAAATGATAAGAGATAAATATGCAACACGATAAGATTTATGAAAAGGCTATTCAACTTAAGTACTCAACGCTTACTTAAAAACTGAATATCATATGCCATGGAAAAGCAGTAAGAAATAAAAAAATGTTTACTTCAGTTGACAAAACACATAACATAGCATACAGGTCCAATTAACGTCAAGCCTCAAGGCTGTCAAGATCGAGCTAATAATACAATGATTAAACCTTAATTGATATGGCAGCGCCAGAAACCGCACGACTCAATTATGAAAACCAACACACACTTGCATACAATCGCGTACGGACTCCGGGCACTGTTTACTATCAGTGAACTCGTAAATTGGTAATGCATACCAAGGTGTGATCGTCACGTTCTCGAAGCTTCCAACATGGAGATTTACCGCTTTTGAAGCTCTTCTAATGTTTCACTGTAAATATTTACAGGAACGATGCATTTGTTGAACAAGGACTAGAAATTTAATACGTTTATGCACTTGCTCGCAATTTTCACGAGCGCTCATTGTTTATAACAATATAATTCACGGGAATATGCGCATAAATGCATAAATACCTCTCGCTCATTGTTTGATCACGGTTCATTGTTTCGGAAACAAGGGTATTTTCACCGGGGCAGGTATCATGTTGTAATCCTATTTCCGGGATCTTGCAATTTAATAGTGCATCATTGTGCGAGGCGTACGAACGCATCTCAAAGTCCGCTAGTAATTTGCTGGTGTGGAAAGCCTCGACCTATATCTTGTGTAACGGGAACAACTCGTGCTTTCGTGGCATGATTATCTGTACTGCGTACATAATGATACATTAATTGTTGCAACATAGCAAGAAGCTTTACAAAAATAGATTAAAAAAATGAAAATTGCCGAAGTCGATAGTCTACATTATTAGCTAAATATTCCTAACCTATCCAACCTTTTAAATTCTCACAGGGTTTAGTTGAATGAACGCATCTTAGATGGGACTACCCATCTGACCTCTTAAAGCCACGGGTAACACGATACTCAATCGATACGGCTGAGAAAAACACCTAAAAACAGGCTAACATGACCTTTTCCTATTTACTTTTATAAACCTGTTTTATCGCACGAACTACCATAAACAAAAACCCTTTGAACATAATATTTTTAAACTGTAAATAACATAATTTTTATTCAATTTAGTTTACAAAAGCTTCGCCTGACAATAGACTGAGAGTTTCGCTAAATGTTCCTTTGCTGTACTTGTTCCTTCTCTGAAACGCATTCCTTTGAAGTAACAAACAATATACTACGTGTAATGCCTCGATGAAACTTCGCATTAATTGCTTTGATGATACTTTATAAAAAATATTAAAAGCTCTGAAGTGCTTTTACGGTAGGGGAGGCTAATTGTATTAGATCCTAGTTTAATTTATTATGCAATAGTTTGTAGTGGAACTCTTGGAAACAGTATACCTACATAATGCATAGGTAAATTAATGTTTCTTAGTACATTGTTAGTTCTTGTTATTCACAAGCGCGAATAGTTAGTTGTACACGTACAAGTTTCGTGGTTACTTCGCTCGATGCAGGGATTGATCTTTGTTAAGTATTCGGTTCGGAAACACACAATATTGGTAATAAGCTGTAGAATGCTTTGGTACATAATTATGTGCAGAGTTAATATTGTTGTACCCGACTTAAATAATAGAATGATACAGTACAGTAACATTAGCGTATTCATGTGTAACAGAATCGATAAAAGTTTATTTAACTCCTGGATAATCTTGTATAACCTGCTTATTGTTACCTGCATTGCAATCATACGCTCATATACTCGTATAATATAATACACTGTCACTATTATCACAATGTTATCAGCTAGATAAGATAGCGGCCTTACCTTTCTTCCAATACAGGTTGATGACTGCGAAGAATATGCCTGAGCAGAGCAAAACTACAACACAGAGCCAGTACTGAAACAATACAAACAATATTAATTACAATACATCCAATTAACACAGTTAGTAAGGGATGATCCCGCTATCCCAACGATGAGTAAACTGAACGGATAAATCAATTTCCGGTGCACCAGTAATGAATTTACTTTGTAAAGTAATAACGAACACTTGGAATCGCATCTCAACTGTTACATTCCAATAGAAATATACACTTCAATTGCAGTAAGTACCTACTTAAGTTAAAATTAAATCCAGGTGTTATTCGAAAAAAAATGACCCAGTTTAGTTATTGAGAAACTTATTAGGCAAAGAAGCATAAAAAGTGATGTTTAGCAACCATTTATATTTGCCCGCCGCCGGGTCAGTTTTGCGTACATTTTTAGAACTTGTAATGTAAGGTGATGACATTATGGAAGCTCACGGGTTGTGTTACGTGATATTTTAATGTCAGATTATTCCGGTATATTAAAGTTAAGTAATAAATAGAAAACATTATGCTATCCTATAGCTGGTGTCAACAGATCGGGTTCTTTTCTCTTGTTGAATGTAAGGAGAGCTCTGAACAATACCCCCATTAAGTCAGTTTTATATACTGAGGTGCAACAAGGCATTGTTTTTTACCTAATTGTTTCAGTACCTTTCAATCATTTTAGTTACTAAGAGTCTGCTTGGCATATAACAGTATTTGTTTTTTAATTATGTCTATAACAATAAATCTATGAAAAAGAAAAATATATCATTATTATATTTGTTTATACTAAAAAACGGAACGACTACTTAAAAAGTAGTTAGTTCTTACTAATATATGCGCCAGTGAAAGTTTCCTAACCACTAAAAACGCCAGTACACAAGCAGTAACAGGCCGTTAGCTCATCGTCCACAAACGTCATTAAGTAATCACACCCTAATGAGTAGTTATACCATTCGCTAAGCAAAAGAAAAACTAATCCAAATCATCTTTTTCATTCGCAAAGCAACAGCAATATCGGTACATAAAGCTATGGCTAAAAATAGCCCAACCCCATTTTTTGAAAGGTGTAGGATTCAGCCAGGGTTTTCATGGATATGCAATTTCAGATCTGAATACGAGTGGACATTATGAATAACATTTTATCGGTTTCCGTTACTGATGGGAAATAATTTCTATTACAGATACATATTTATAAAAGTAAAACAGAAATGGGTAGCGAATTGAATTTATTTATAGGTTGTTGTTCGGCACAACAATCTTACTCAGTGATACCTATGTAATTATTGTGGTTACAAATTTTTAAGAGTTACCATCTATCCAGATAAAAATGTAAATTACCTATTTATTTGTCAATTTTTTTTTATCCAATTATCCAAATACTCGTAAATGCAGACTTGTAATTCAATCCCACAATGCCTGACTAGTTAAGACCGCTATTGAAATAATAAACAATGCAAGAGCCATGACGTATTGTGTCGGTTCGGAAGACAAAAGCCTGTCTTATTTTAACTCCACTCCTATCCGCAATTATTCGAAACTCTTACCCCCTTATTACAAAAGATGGTCTAAGAAAAACCGAGGTTTTAGAATAGCCCCGTCTATTTTTGTTATATGACATAAGAAAGTGATGGGTATATTTTAAACCTGGGTTTACCTTAGTCTTGGTTTAAACCATCTTTTGTAATAAGGCCCTTACAGTCAATCTGGGTAACCTAATCTTTCGGTACAACTTTGATTACCAATAACGATTTTTATTTTATTTTCTGGCTCAACTTTATGCGTTAAGCAATATTGAATTTGAAGGATCTCTTTTCCCCGGCGCTATAATAGATTTCGATGGTAAAAAGCTTAAAATATCGCTCATGCAGAAGGCGATGGAGGGTTGGAAGCTACCTAAGCCAGATATTATACGCTGTTTCCCAAATAATGTCGTGAAATATTTGCCTAATACTAAAGTGACCAAAAGAAATATTTTTTTTATCATTGATGATAATTTTCTTTGTATGGAATGGGGAGAGTAAGACTGGTAAAGAGCTGATTTTGTAATTTTCATTTTGAATTTTCATGTTAGTTTTTATAATTGATTAGGATTTGTTAAACTAGTTTTGATATTAATTAAAAATTTTAAAGACTTTTAAGACTGATTAGATATGATATGTTCTAAAACCCGTCTCCTATTAAAAACTATTGATTTACCTAACTGCGCACTTTATTTTTCATGTTTTCAAACCTAAACCTTTGAGAAAAAAAAAAAAATTGTTTATGGTGCTAGTTTGTTTCATATTATGGCATAAAAAGAGGCTTAAGTTCACCAAATATAACAAAAACTAATTTAAAATAGCAAAATCCGTATCATTAAATGTATGAGGTAAAGTGACCCAAGTCACCGTATAACTTTGACTCGTCGAAGTTTCAATGATTTTAAAGCTTTAGTTGAAAAATCGATTAAATTTTTTTATTTCTTAAAAATAAGCAGTGTAAAGGGACTAAAAACATTTATTTCAGAGCAGTTTGGATAAAAATTATATATGTAATTTTGAAAAAAACTCATAACATTGGTCAAAGTTACCCGGAATGACTGTACAAAGTGTACATCCCGTTACGGTTTTCCCTAACATCCCTAGACTGAACAGTGTTTACGTCATACTTTGTTCGCCAATCACTATCAGCTTAGTAAATGTAATTACATCTTTGCAGGAAAGTTCTTGACAGCATTTCATGATCAAAAGAATGCTTGGTTTTCCAGTTGGAAGTTTTTAATGAAACATCATATTCTTTATAGTATGCTGTATGCATAGTTATTTATGCACGGTTTTCTTTTAAAAGCAAACATCTTCGACATTACAGAATAACAAGCTCTTGAAATCTATTTTGATATCGTTCAAGAATAAAATTGAGTCACTATGCGTGCGCCTTGCAATGGGAGGTCGGGAACATCGTGTGTGCATCTACATATTTCATATGTTAGTACAATGTGTGACACTATAATCGCAGTCCACTCAGTCGAAAGGACAGACACTATAATGACTCTAACAACCTTTGTGTTTCGATTGAGCTACAAAATGGAACCACCGGCTGGTAACTATGTTATTGTGAGGGTTTCCGTCGCGTGCACTGTGCCATGCAAATTGTTTCCAATTTAAACCTATAATTTCCGCATCTTTAAATTGCAGATGTTTGTGTAAAAACAATGCACGTACCAGAGTTCAATATACTTTATCGCCTTGTTTTTGATAAAAATATGATAGTGTTAATATCCTCGGTGACATAGATATACAGCTAGGAATATAAATTCTTGTTTTATGATCGTGAACTAGGTCCCTACGTAATTTAGTTACCGCCAGGGGTTACTGGTTAGCAACCTACTATACTGCGAGCATGTGATTGAATTGCAAAATTGCATTTGGTTGCTTCCTGCCAATCCTGGTGACATACAATCCTCTGCAATCGACGTAATTGGCCTGAGGTGGAACGGTCTTTTAGATAAGACGTTCGAACGATGTATAGCCATGAGACCCAATTACGTCAACATTCCATTTTATCCATATTATAACATACATTACATTTAGTAAGTACATGTTAGGTGGACTTAGTGTCAATTTAGTGAGTATAGGGACCAGGGTACAATAGCAATGACATTAAATACTTTCGCCTTGCAACACATTCGTCTATCGGGCAACTCGCATCGCTAAAACGTGTTCATTAATAAATCATCGTTTGGATTTCACTATCGTTCGTTAATTTCACTTTCACCCAACTTGATTGATAAACCTTTATCTAGGTTACGTAATAACTTGTTTATTACACAATAATGTATGTTTAGAGCCCAATAGAGACCTTGTTATGAATTGTGTACAAAATATTTTTACCTACATAATTTATTACAATTATGTAAATCAGTAGGAATCTATCTTAGTCATAATAAACGTCATCTTCTTGTTCATATCCTTGATCGGTAAACTCATCGTTTTTAATACAGGTAGGCAAAGCGGCGAGTTATTCATAAATGTTTATTCACGTTCGCAATATAAACAAAATAAAATTAAACAAATAGAAATACGAAACTAGAGGCGCACCTTTAAAACCAGTCAACCCGTGGCTCATTACAGTACCTAGTTATAGCGCAAATTACTTTTCATAACATTCGCATTGCTTTTCAAAATTCAAATACAAACATTAAAATCGAGTTCGCTGTTTATTCAAAGACCATATTTTAGTAAGCCTTGTGATGAAACACACTGATGTAAGATTTAATATTGTTCATGCGTAAATGTAATAGCTTTTGACTTGTACACGTATATATACAGTCTTAAGCCTCTTGAGTTGGACACTCGAACAAATAAACCCATTTCCCGTTCGTGCAGTAAATTGATTTTCTCAGTTCAATTTTTAAACAGTCGTGGTCGATGGACTGGGGTCAGTTGAATGACTGGTGCGCTACTAAGGCCTATGAATAATATAGACTCAAATTGTGTAAGCGGTACTATTTTCAACTTCTTTTAAGTTCGTTGAGACGGCTACTTTGGTCGGTGGCGTGCCGTTAACTTGTCTCTATTCTTAAATTTTCCATAAACCTATTGATTTTTTAACTATATGTATCGTGTGACAAACAAATGCAAGGCTACCAGTTTTCGACAGACTATGCTCGAATTCTTTAGCAGACCTCAAAAAACTGCGTGAGACTTCTACACAATAAACATCATAATTAATTCTCTATATTTATATGTTAATTACCTACTTCACGGTAATATTTATTCAAGTCATTAACGGAACCAACAATATAATTAATTCTGTAAACTAGTTCGGTAGATTTTGTGCCTAATTTTATTCTTATATTCTGGTACCAAACTGCATCGTTTGCTAGCATATTTTATAACATTTTTTTTTTTTTATTGTATGTCTTACCTACTCATAACGGTTGTATATTGTCTATTAAATCTCGTTTAGTTATATTCTATTTATGTGAAGAGAATGACCGATTACAGTTTGACCTAATTGTTCATACCTCACTGCGACTACGACCCTAGTCTACCTGTTAATCATGGAATACTAATCGAATCGATATTACATGTGATTTAGTTATTTACGAACTGAACTCGAATAAGCATTGCTATTAATACCCGACTTAAAAAAAGGAGGAGGTACTCAATTAGGCTGTTTTTTTTTGTGTGTGTGTGGTTTGTTACCACGGAACTTTTGATAATTCTTTTTTTATTTGAAAGCTGGTGCTTCCTGTGTGGTCCAGTTTTGACAGTGGAGTCCAAATAAATATAAGACTTATTTTGAAGTCGGTTTTTTTTGTTAGAATTATTTGCTATAATATACGGCGAGATAAAACCGGACTGCGACGGATAGTTAAGAACTAACTTTAACTTACCGATTTTGGTTTTTATTGCGTTTTTTTTAAACACAAGTTTTTCTTTAATTATTCGATTGCTAGCTTCATTTGTATAAAATATAAAAAAGACTACGAAAAAGAGATTAAACAAAAGTATATTTTTTAGATAAAAGACAGACTTTAAAACATACATGACCTTTCTACTTTGTATGTTATTAAAACAACAATCCTTTAATTTTGGTATAGTTTGGTAACAACAGAATCACCGCCATTGTAATTCAATAGAGAAACACTTTTTACATATAGGGTGACGTATCAGGAATGAATGCTAAGCAGTTAAAGCGGTTTTTATAATCACTGCACTTTGTATCGCGGTGTTGTTTTATTACGGATGTCCATACAACTGTAAAAAAACGATTCAGTGGTTTATGGACATACACTTCTTTTGAGACCTAGATATATCAAGACTAATATACTGCTATGTAAAGAACTATTTGAGAGAAAAATATTTTCTGCACAAAGTAACAGGGCCTCGATTCAGCTATTTAAGAGTTGCTTGAATTGACTGAATGACCTGCTTCATTTGGTCATTTTTACGATAATTGGCATACTGCTAACTGTCATTACAATCATTAATTGGTCATTACGATCATTCTCTTCGTGAGTTCAATGACATTTTATTGTAGGCTTATCTGAATACGAAAATTAGGCACATTGACAAGTACACTGACCGACTACTGACATGCATTTAAAATAGCTGAATCGAGGCCTAGGTTAAAATCATAATATCTCGATATGAGTTAGTTAATTGACTCATTACCGAGCTATTTACAAAGCAAATATCATTATAGTCAATCTTGTTTGAAGTTAAAATGAATTCGAAAAATATAATCGTAAGCTGTCAAAGCACCTTTAAAAAGAAATTATTTCTATTTTTATCTTTTCTTTTCACTAGCAATGAATGTTATCAAAATTGTTATGTTAATGACATCATAACATTTGTTTTGAACCAAAACTTGTACAATGTAGAACTGTTAACATACAACCATACGCAAATGCCTACGCTATTGTTAATGCGATAGTCGATTGTTTCTTACAATACCGATTACAATGCTTTCGCTAATTAGTAACGATGTTAATCTGAATCGATTATGCATTTATACGCACATAACAATCGTGTGTTTAATTCTTCTGCTTAGCCTTTTCACAAGCTTTGCTCGGCTTCCAGTCTCACCGAATTCAGCTGAGTACCGTACTTTACATGGAACGACTGCCTACCTGTAGTCCACAGCCCATTTCACTGGGTAACACAATATCTCGTATTAGATAATTCGATTTTTTGTTTTTATTGACTAGCTATGTTTTTAAAGGTAAAACAATTTACTGTTAAGTCTAGAATTTGAAGTAAATAATTTTGTTGTTGTTTACGTTTGTGATGAGAGGGCGAATGACAGCAAAACATCTTTGGTCATTGACCTCGAAATTAGTGTTATTTTTAACGATGGAAATTTACTGAAGAAAAAATTTTCTCTTATAATTGCCTTAATATTATCCCAATAATACGATTCTATATATAGCCTACTTAAAGGAGGTCTCTACTTGAATATGTTCCTGCTCAGAAAAATATCTATCGAGACAGTCGATATTGAATATTTGACTCATAGAATAAATATTCATAGAAATTATTTGAGTGCTTCAAGCAGTCCATGCGCGCACGGCCATACAAATGCGAAATACATTTACACGGTAAAGTCATACAAATCTACATATTACAAAATACAAATTGATAATAAAAAAGAGAGTAAAACCTTTCAGAGCAGTTGCCTCCAGTCAATTACGCAATGATTCATTTGTTAGAGTGGATGAAAACTGGGATCAGAATGGCAAGATGAAAATTTTAAAAATAAAAACATTATTTTAATACCCATCTATAGATCAAGTTTTGTAAATGTTTCCAATTCATTTTGTCCTGATGAATATTTATTTTTTATTACTTAGCAGTATAAAAACAAATGCTTCAAATAAACAAGCTCTTAAAAACGAGTTGTTTTACATAAAAACATACGTTTATGTACTGGTTTAAAACCGGACTTCACAGATATTCTCTATAGGTACATATAGGAACTCATCTACAATAATATTCGAATATAAAATAGGTTCAACAGATGTCCACGTGCGACGAATAGATAAAGAAATCTAATGACCCTTTGAAAAAGATGACATAGCCCCATTGTATGATTGAATCCTCATTCAAAACATGTGAAGATCAATGAGTAAAATTAAATGATACAGCGAAACGTTAACAGAAACTCAAACCGAACTGGTTTCTTAAGGTCAAGGGTCCTTTTGTATCGCGAATTGCGACCACAAAGGAACATAAAAGAGCATGTTGCATTGTCTGTCACTTAAATCGCAGTCGATTCTGTTCACTCGTTTTTCTACAGAATAATTTATAGAACGTTTTACTTACATGCGTAACTAACTAGGTATCCAAATACAAACAATAACTGCTCGTTTGTCTAATGGTCGGAAGCAACTACCGAGTATGGGTCTCGGGTTCGTATCCCGGGTCGGGACATATTTAACGGGATATTCTGTTACTAAATACTCAGCAGAGCTCGGACTTAGGAAGTTTGGCGGTGTTTATGCCCCCGGCTACGGAAAGCATGTAAATGTCATTGGCCCCGGGCCTAATATCTGCAGTCGAGTCATCGGAGTATGATAGTGTAGGAATTGAGAGTGCAACTGTATTCGCTAACAGATTGATGCACTAAGAAACCGCTCATCTCTTTTGAGAGACGCCGCTGTGATCAAAATTAGGTCATTATATCTACTTATTATGCTATTCTAACTATAGAAGATGCTTGTGTTCTCTTACGTAAATCGTATGTGAGAGTGTCAGGTCAGTGTCAAAATGTTTATTGTTTACATGACGAAATCCGATTGCGTTTGTTTCGCGGAGATAGGTAGCTATTAATATAGTGAAGTGGGAAATCGGATAGCGGTGTTATGCATCTGGGAGTAGAACACATCGGAGCATGCAATTGAGGTCACATTATATTGTTAGATGCAACTATAGCTAAACGTCATATTGATTTAATGGCTATTAAACTTAACGGGTGCTATCATCACCTACACTTTATTACGCAGCTAGAAAATTAGCTCTAGCAAAATAAATTTATAGAAGAAAAGACTGACGATATCGTCATAAAAGAAAAAAGTAATAAAGTAATAAGACTGCATCCGCGTCACGATACGAACATAAAAGAATACTTCAAAAATATCACGACGTTAGCTCTCAGCTTCAAGGCACACTTCATTTCTTAGAACACCTACTTACTTGAAAACAACTGAAGCAATACTAGTTCCTCTTTAGAAAAACTTATTTCATGAGCTTTTATTTATTTCCAATTCCAGCAATTTGTGCTGCAAATAAACTGCTAATATTTTCTTTTAAGTATTACAGGAAGTCCTTTGAACGGTTATTGGAAATATAAAACCATAAAATTTAATATTAAATATGAAGCATTTATTTGAAATACAAAATTAAATTGCAGTAAGACTCAAATGTTATTTCACTTTCGCATCGAAATATCATGTTTATACCTAGGTATATGAATACTATTGAATACATATAATGTCATATTGCGACCGAGTTCGCACCTACTGACACGAGATAACAGTGAATCACTTGCTTCACGAATCGATGAGTTCTCTGACGCACTTATTACGATGCTGGCTAACCGAAATACACGAAATCCTTATGTGTCATACACACAATAATTATGAATTAATTAGGTCATTTTTCGTTCTCTTTTTTTTTTTTTTTTGTTTTGGTAGAGATCTTTGCAGTTAGCCTGAGCGCAGGCTTTGACTGCTTCACCGGACTTTTGGCGAGGGCCTTAAGGCCTCCAGCCAGAGCAATAGGAAAAACTAACTACGTCAGCAACGTCCACTAAGGGCACCCCCTGCGGGGTTCGGAATTTTTCGTTCTCAAAACGACTGTTATTTAGGTCAGTTTTACAAGAACGAACTACACTTAAAAACTGCATGTGAAACGGGAAATGTTGAATTAATCCGAGTGTTATACATAGGTTAGTATTAATTTAAAGTGCTACCGTCATTTATGATAAAATACGTACAGTCACGAGCATGTATGCATATATCGAAATTGTTAATCGAATTTAGCGATAAGTTTATGTAAAAAGAAAAGTTGGTCTGACAACTTTTTAAATTATTTGTTCACACCATGTTTTACATAACAAATCTAGAATTAAAGATAATATAAAACAAAAATTACTTAGTGTATACATATTTTCGCTCGTGACTGTACCAATCTAAAACATAAAAAGAAGAATTGAAATTTGCTGACTCCGTACATTATTTTGCTCGTAACTACACGTGCCTAAAACAGTAAAAAGGTTCTAGTTAATATAAACTCACGGTGATCACGGTGGTGATGAGACCGAACAGCAGGCCGGCGCATAGTGCTACACCTATGAGTGAAGTATTTAGGTAATATATATATGACTCACGGTGTTCGGGCGTGTGTCCAGGAAGTGGTCGTATATGGCGAGTCCGGCGATGGCCAGCAGCAAGCCCGTGTGGAAGCCGGTCACGAATAGTCCCACGTACTGGATCAGCATGGTGATGAGACCGAACAGCAGGCCGGCGCAGAGAGCTACACCTATGTGCAAAATACAGAGTCATTATTACACCTCTGTTAAGGATTATCAATATATACCCCCGTTTTCTGAAAGGATGATCAAGGGAGATCGACTCTTTTTTTTTAATTATTAACAGCCATTAATGTGTTAGATGACCATCATGAAGACAATTAAAAAAAAAAAAAAACATTTTTACGTAACTTAAAATACACGACGATTCATTGATCTGAAATGTCGCCTGACGTCAAAATTTTGTACATTCAGTGCGAAAGCACTCCAAAGTTAATTCATGTTCACAATTTTGTATCATTTAAATGACGGACTACATGTATTTCGACCTTTAATACCCAATCCTATTACACCATACATTCAATAATTCCCTCAATGTCCAAGTTTCCAATAACCAATAATAGCATTACGATTTCACATTAATGGAGTCCGCAAATTTATTGAAACTTAAATACTGTATCACATAAAGTAGAACTGTTTAATAATGCGCGCCTTTATTAATAACCTTATGACTTTTCATAAGGTTATTAATAAAGGGGCATAATTAATAAACAGAACAGGTTTGGACACTGGACAGGCTTCAGTCTTTTAAGGTCAAACTAATTTAGTGAATGGGCATCGTAATTTACTTACCGACGTTCCCGTAAGGAGGCATCAGGTATTCTTGGAGGCAAATTAGATACACGATAGCCGAGCCAAACGTGAAACCCGTAAGGAACATGCTAGCTTTGAAACATCGATAACCTGAAATAGACATTTTAATTAGGACATAATGAACTAGATACTAAATTTATAAGCTCGGAAATCTTACAAGTTTTGACTTAAGAGCTGTTTCGAACATAATGAACGACTTAATTATATTTATAGGTTATTTAAATAAGTTGAATTGAGAAAAGATATCTCGAAATATGGAAATAAGAGAATCGAACATTTTATACTGTTATCTGCTTATTTTCAAGTAGGTACTTGGTAGTATTGGAACAGGATATCGAGATTATTTTTAAATAATTAAATTAGATTCTGCTACTTGTCTACTTCCAATTCAAGTACTAATTGTATTTCAAGTAGATTGTGTAGAATAAACGCAACACTAATTAAACAGTTGTTTCAGATAATCTTCCAATCATGTTATGTATTTATTAGACCCACTAGATAATCGAGAGATCAATAAAATTATGTGAGCGCATACTCAAAAAGTTAAAACAATCCCAATTTTACACTGTTATGTCTTTAGAACGTAACTGCCTACTTGCCTACCAGGACAACCCTTTTTCGGAAAACCTGGAAGTCTCTCAACATACTCCAGAGGTCCCAAACGGTAGTTAGTTAGTAAAAAAAGGGGCTTTCGCAAGGACGAAGAATGTAACTTCAGGTCAGCGCCACGGCAGAAAACATGAAAGTGGTTTATCAAAGCGCAATCCATCTGGCTTTTGGACTGGTAAGATTAAAAGCCATCGACACAAAAAGAAGAAACTGTGTCCAAATAAAACGGCAGTATAAAATAATTATTACGAATCTCAACTTACGTTGGTATTAAACTTCATTGTATTCACAAGTGTATACTACACTACATCCTACATCGAATTACATAAATGGTAGCAATATGAACCCTGAAGCGCAGTAATTACTTATACCAATTACGTTAATAGATCATTAACTATTATATAATACTAGATACATATAGGCACTAGATATGTTATCGTTAACTAGGATATTTATGCAATCAATTAACTGTCAGGTCATATTCTATGTACCGTAACGTTTATTTACTTAACTTTAAATACGTTTCAGAGAGTACCTAACCAGTTCTTCCAATACTGGGATTACTTGTCATTTTAACTCAAAGAGGGGGTTTTATTTACTTATTTATTCAAATAAGTCTCCAAAAAAATGATTTTAGTGTCCATTTTTACTACTGCAGCGCGAGCGGCTTAGATACAAGGTGGAAGGGGTAATTAAAAAGTTGGCTCGTCTTGTTTTTCTCTTGTATTAAGAAATTCGCTATAGATATAGATAAGTTGTTGAAGAAACACATAAGCCATTATTATCTCTAGAAAAAGCGTGTTTTTCCATGTAAAAAACGCCGAGGGCGAACGTTAGCGTCTGGATAAATATAAAGTTTTCAGGGGATGATTAGTTAAGTACAATAATGAAAAACATTGAGTTTAACAATATCATAAATATATATTTTCTCACATGCTTCGGAGAGCACATTAGACCCGTTTTCTACGTATGTACCCACTTTCTGGGAAGCCTATGTTGGCTGACGTCACAAGGGACGCTCATGCCGTTGGTCTGATCGATCTTTAAGTCTTTTTGCCCTTAAAATTATTACAACCACTCTTACTATTTTGGAGATACGCTTGTAACACCCGGGAAACGAAGGTGCTAAATCCAAAAAATGTGAGGAAAATCTGGAAAGCCAAGGAAATCGAAAAATCCGTAGGTTTTTCTACAAGTGATGAATAAAATCCATTATGGCGATTGGGAGCCATCTCTGTAAAAGTTGCGTTTATTCTGCACAGCTACAAAATTTCCATTTGGAAATGAATGTTATTTGAAATAGGTGGTAGTGCAGTATAAATCTAGTCAAATAATTCTATATCAAAAATTTGTGATTTAACTTCATGACTAGCTTTATTGTTTACTAGCTGTGCCTGCGACTTCGTTCGCGTGGATGACGAAACTTATCAATGAGTTTTTAACCGCAAAATTAAGTTTGATCGGTAGGGATAAAAACTACCCAGTGTGGTGCCCAGGATAATAAAGAATAATTATACCAAGTTTCATCGTAATCGAACCGGCAGTTTTTGCGTGATACCTGAACAAACAGACAGACAGACAGACAAAAATTTATTTTTTCACACTTTTGGGTTCTGTGTCGGTTTAGTAACACCCCCGCCATTTATTTTTTTGATATTTTCAATGTACAGAATTTTCCCTTCTACAGATTTATTATAAGTATATAGGTATAGATTAATTTAATCTGAATTTGTAAAGATATGAATGTATAATATCCTATGCAAATTTTTCTACTATGTATTTTTGAACAGATAGTAAGATACAGTCAGTAGGATAAACATAAAGATAACACCAATATTTTGGGCCGGGGGATAAAATATCAATCTCAGTAACACTGAATGTTTCAATAATTGTAAGGAAATTATATAAACTCACCAAATAATGCATAGACAATCCCAAATGCAATGTACATAGCACATATGGTGCTTACAACAGGGTCATAGTTGTAATCGATTGATGTGCAGAAAGACCCCACAATGCGGGGCCCATTATATTTAATTGTCATGTTTGGGGGACTCCTCGTCACCTGGGGAACCAGCTGTCCCACCGACGACATGATAAAAACTCACTGATTGTTAAATTAATCAAATTTACTGGTTAAAGATGCAGTTCTGTAACAAATAGTGCTTTCAGTTGGTGTTGTTAGTGTTGTCTTAATTCTTAATTGTGTTTTACATAATGGAATACAACTATTGGTAATGTAATGTTTATTTTGTTTGCTGAAACCTACTTGAAATACTAGACAATACTGAAGATTGAAATTATACTAAATGTTTATTCTGATTACAAAATTCAGGCATTCTATTTAAGAATTCTTCTTTGCATGAAAAAGATTTTCGGAATTAATATTATTGTTGTATTTTTCAGCCAATGTACAAATATTTACCTTTTGCCTTTAAAGAGTCCATACAAGGGGTCCACACAGAATCTGTATTATAATTTTAAGACCTTTTGTATGTGTAAATGCAATAAACAAATTGAGTATTGAGAAATAAACTATGATTATAATATTATAGAAGTCTTGTTAGCAAATCTGTTTTCTTTTCTACTGTGTAAATTGAATATGAGTAAAACTATTTATTTCATTTATATATCACAAAGATATTTAGATTATATAGGTATTCTATAAGTAGTTTCTCTCTGTACACTTGGTTTCACTTAAAAACCAATGTACCATGTAAAAAAATTCTATAGTTATGTGTTTTTTACATTTTAGGCAATGCTTGATAACAAAACCAGTAATTAGGTGTATGGTATGGTAATAAAATATTAAGAATAAATAAATTGTAGACACAAACAACAATCTATTTTATTTAAATGACAAGAAAAGAATACCCTTCAAAAATACATTAATTTTTACTTGGTGCACATTTATACAATTTCTACACTTACATTTTTATTTATGTAAGTAGACAAATATCTTTGTTTTTTTTTTATAAATTATATTTTAATTAAAGATAACCATTCATGGATAAAGCAGTGATGTATTCATATTTTGTAGTATGACATGCCTGGTCATAAAAGCTTAATAAATTTAAAATTAAAATAGCTTTATTTATATTTTCAACAAGTCATGCTGGTAGTAAATATTGAATTACCTACAATACAAATAGACGATAAAATCTACGTGTTTAAGTACGAACATTAGCATGTTTGCCAATCTAGATTTCAGTAAACAAAAAACACAAAATAAAGTCACAGTATATCAAGAAAGTTCAAAGCATAAATAAAAGTAAACCCAAGCTATAATCTCTTAGTACAATATGAACAAATGGACTGTGGCCTAGGCTTCTTGACTTCTAGAAAACCGTGACAAAAGGCTTCAAATGAGTCAATAACATTAAACATGATTTTATCTAGACATCAAAAAACCGCACTTATTCGGTACTGCAAACTTCTGGCCACACATATTAATAAACTTAAAGCATGTGGGTATTCGAAAACAATTTATTTTATTAAGATATTGTCATAAAAATCAAATAAAAATAAGGCAAAAAAGTAATCCACTTACTATTCTACGTCATGTGTCGATTTCACATTGTATATTTATATTAACTGGAACACTCTTCTTATAAATTAACAAACAAAATTTAAATGAACTCTGAGTCTTTAACAAGCACGTTGTTTATAACAAGTAAATACCAACCGAAGCCAGCACACTGAACTCTCCGCTCTCGCGCGACTACCTACGTACAGTAGAAAGAAAATATAGGTATCTAACAAAGAAGACGTTTCCACTGAGTTTTCCCTTCGACATTTAGTGTTTTTAAAATAGTGTTGGATCGTGCCACAGATAATGAACGATATATCGATACTCTCAATCGTAAATACCGGTACAAAAGCGTTAAAAAATGAATTGATGTTAAAAATAAATAGAAATAAATTACAGAAGTAAATTCTTTTACTGTACTTGAAGTACAATTTTAATTAAAGATTGGGATAAATGTATTAAAATTGAAAAATACCGGTAACGTAGCACTAAAGATAAGGCTAATAAGACACAACCCTAGCCACGATTTCGAGTCCCCCTTGTGAATATCTACCTATACTTCTATAATTTTATTTATCGCAGGGAACAGTTCCAACTTACATTATTGCATATTTGTGCTTGTGTTTGTGTACACAAAACGAGTGTATTCGAGGGGCGTATACAAAATTTAAAATGTTTTGGACAGTCATCCCAGAAGTATAACTCAAACAACACGTATTTACCTCGCTAAAATCAAATCGTCCAAAGTCGGCACATCATCCTATTTTCACAATGAAAGTCACAGTTACAACCCTGAACGATGAGATCTTCGTCCTGGACGTCTCGGAGGACTTGGAGTTGGAGAATTTTAAAGCATTTTGTGAAATAGAATCCGGGTTCCCTGCGAACGACATCATCCTGAATTACAATGGCAAGCCGCTTTTGGACGATAAAAAATCTCTGAAAGAGCACGGTGTTCACGATGGGGACGTCATCGTGCTCATCCACATGATGCAGACAGGCTCGAACCTCAACCAAAACGATTCCAGTCAAGGTAAGTGTTTCACTACTATCACTGTGTATTAAAGTTGCATTGTCATGCCTATTGTCACTGATGACACAAGGCGTAATTTTGACAAACTACCTCACTGGCAATATGCAAACAATGAGATCTATTACTTTATTTAAAAAACATTATGACATGAGGTGTCAAGCCATCAGATTTTTTTATAATTTTGGTGGTAGATTCCCTTTTTTTTACAAAAATAAAATAAAAACATCATCTTGCTTGTAGCTTTGCCAACAGGCTTAGCCAATTTAGACTTCAGCAACATCAGGGTACCAACTGGGGCTAGCACTTCAATGGCATCAAGGAACCCGCCGGTGGAAGAGGACCCTCGCATCATCAGGGAGATGTTTCTAGCTAATCCAGACCAGCTTGCCTTGCTCAAGCAAAACAATCCAAGATTAGCTGATGCTCTACTCAGCGGAAACCTTGGTATGTGCATAGTCAAGTATTATTCTTTTTATGATTAAAACATTATTTTGTAAATTTTAAATCTTATGTTTCATAGATACATTTGCTTCTGTGCTTCGCGAACAAATTTTAGCTAGGACTGAACGCCAGCAACAGCGTATAAGGTGAAACTATTGGATATTAGTTAAATGGCTTAATCTAAATCATAGGACACAACTTACAACAGTACACTATTCGCAGGATGATGAATTCAGATCCATTTGATACAGAGGCTCAAAGAATGATTGCTGAGGAGATTCGGCAGAAGAACATTGAAGCAAACATGGAGGCGGCCATGGAGTACAACCCGGAAACATTTGGCACTGTTGTCATGCTGTACATTAATTGCCATGTGAATGGGTAAGTGCACTTTGCTTTTCTGCCATTTTATATGACAGTAAAACTAAAACCATTGCTAAGCAGGCTATGCTATATGATTAACAAGTTCTTTGTTAACAAACAGCTAAACTGCAATCAATTACTAACCCCCATATTTAATTATATAATGGTTGATGTAAACAAAATCTAGTTGGCTGAGGGCTTAAAGTCCTTTTACACATAACCTATTATGTTTAATGCATGATTAGCCATGCCCATTTACAAAATGATCAGAAAACAAAGTAGTAACACTGTAATATGTTCCAGATTCCCGGTGAAAGCCTTCATAGACTCTGGTGCGCAGACTACCATCATGTCTGCGGCTTGTGCTGAGCGGTGTAACATCATGCGGCTGGTTGACACAAGGTAAGACGAAGAAGACATTTTTTTGTTTCAAAAGATTTTAAATGTGCATCTGCATTTTAGAGTGGTTAAATCATTCTTTAAAATACTATAGTTTGGGCAGAGGTCAGTTTTGGGACTTGTAGGAAAAGGTAGAAATAAAAAGTAGATTAAAGGAACACATATTTATAGTATTGTATTTTGTTTTTATAGGGCTAAGTATGTGTAGAGCACAACCAATTTCACAATTTTTTTAAAGATATTCTCATTTTTTAGTTTTGATACTTATTTATTATTTCCGATTTAAATCATGTTATCTTTTGGCTATGTAGAATATACCAGATATAAATTGTATACGCAACAAGTAAATTTCCGTTCATAACTTATTCAACGAAAATGGTTAAAATATTAGATGTGCATCTTTTATTCATATAAAATTTTGGGACTCTGGAATAAAAGGCCTTGACATTGTAAATCTTTTTAAAAGAATAATAAGTAGCCTTATGTAATATTAAGTAGCATAAATAAGGAAAAATCTCAAGGCATTCTGAACTTGTTAAGTGAGTTACTATGCAGGTGCAGGTAGGACCTTATATGCTTGGTATCTATACATTGTTTGTGTAAAGAAATATCCAAAATAATTGTATACGTATTACTAGCTTGCTTTTGTCCGCGGCTGCGCCCGCGTATATATATCGGTTATCGGCACAAAAAAATGCACTAAAATATGTATTTCATAAAATTCAAGGTTATCCCATACAAAGTTTCATCAAATCGGTGTTCCGTGAAAGTGTGACAGGCAGAGTTACTTTCGCGCTTAAATATAAGTATGGATTTCAGCAAAAAGGAAAAAAAAAATCTTAGCGCGTGACAGACGTGCGTGGAAGAGAGGAAGGCCTTTGCGCTGCAGTGGTACCAGACCGGCTTAATAGACACATGGATAAATTTTCCGTACAACTTGTATGCACACAAACCTATTTTCGTTTTACTAGATGGGCGGGCATTGCTAAAGGTGTCGGCGTCCAGAGGATCATTGGAAGAATCCATATGGTGCAGATGAGGATCGAGAAGGACTTCCTCACTACCTCGTTCTCCGTTCTCGAAGAACAGCCAATGGACATGCTCCTTGGTTTAGACATGCTTAAGAGACATCAGGTAACTAATCAAAATTTTATAACCACTTATTTTCTTTTTAAATGAAATTAACTTAAATGTTTTGAACCCACTACTTCTACTAACGCACATATGCAACTTTTTTCATTATTCAGTCACTCGTGCATTAAATTGTGTATTCTGTTAACAAAAAGGTGATTTTAATAATTCACCATGTGTTTAGCTACGGGTACTTCAGAAATATAAAATATGAAGTACCTCAAGGAAGCGTGCTTGGGCCACCTTTGTTTCTCATTTACATAAATGATTTGCCAAGGGTGACGCAACAACAAATGATTTTGTTTGCAGACGATAGCACTGCCATAGTAAAATGTAACGACTTAAATACATATCAATTGGACATTAATAATACTCTTTTACTGACATAATTAATTGGCTTAATATGAATAATCTAATAATCAAGCTCAAGAAAACCAAAGTAATGCACTTCCACCAAAGAATTGAAGCCCCAAAAATTTGTGTCAGTTACAATGGCGAAGAAATAGAAGAAGTAAAATTATGTGTGTTCTTAGGTATCCATGTTGACAATAAACTTAACTGGAAAGCTCATATAGAACAGCTTTGTAAAAAAAAAAATCTGCCTATGCACTTTTTCAATTGGCTAGAAAAGTAAATATAGACGCGTTGCTTGTTGCTTATCATGGGCTAGTAGCCTCACTCCTACGATACGGACTTATTTTTTGGGGAAATTCCCCGGATAAGGGATTACTGTTCAAGGCACAAAAAAGGTGCTTTAGAGCCATGTGTGGTCTCAAAACAGATGACAGCTGTGCACCGTACTTTAAATCATTAAAAATACTTACGCTACCGGCGTTATATATATTAGAAATTAATATATTTGTCAAAACGAATCCCAATTTTTTTGAAAAATATGACAATGTTACTAAATTTTCCAATTCGTAGTCAGTACAAAAATGCTTTGAGTAATTATAAATGTAAAACTGCATTAGTAACAAAAAGTGTCCTTGGTATGGCTCCACGCATTTATAATAAAATTCCAGATGCCATAAAATAATTAAATTTTACACAATTTAAGAAAAAAATTAAATTGTTCTTGATTGATAAATGTTATTATACCAATTGACGAATACTTAAATGACGAATTAATTTAGAATTACAAATATTGAGGTTTGAGATAGATTGAGACAAATATTAATATTGGCATGAAATAACTTTGACATAGATTTTTTTTTAATTATTATTTATTTATTTAAAATGTCGTGGTGGCCTAGCGGTTCAATGAACGGATTAGTATGCACAAGGTTGCAGGTTCGAACCCAGGCAAGTACCAATGTGGCTTTTTCAAAGTTATATGTACTTTCTTAATTATTCTAAGACACTTCTGACAAACGGTGATTTGAAATCTCTGACAATTGGGATCTGAAATCGCCAATCCGCAGAGAGCGTGGTGATCAATGCTCGTGCCTTCTCTATATGGGAAGAGGCCTGTGCCCAATAGTGGGACGTTTATAGGCTGGATTATTATTATTATATTATTATATTTTTTTTGACATTTTAATAATTCCTCATTTAGGTCTGACATAATTGAAGCATTAAATAGTATGTGAAAGATAAATTTATTTTCTAATTTAATACCATAAATTTTGCATGATTTTCAAATATTTCAGTAGATAAACAATTTGTAAACCACAGCTAGATTTGCAAACCATATTTGTACGCCTACTGGCATAACATAGCGCTCTATTCACCAAACATAAGATCTGCACCTGTTTTTTTTTTCACCTATGTTGACAAATAAATTATAATTTGATTTGATGTTGTTACGCAGTGTAACATCGACTTGAAGCGGAACGTGCTTCGTATCGGCACGACGGGCACTGAAACCCCCTTCCTGCCTGAGTCCGAGCTGCCTGAGTGTGCTCGACTCTCGGGCTACTCCGAGGACGAGATCGTCAACCAGTCCATGAGGGACCACGAAGAACGCCAGGTCAAGGAAGCTATGGAGAAGTCGAAACAAGGTGGGCGTGCCAAAAAGAAATAACAACAAACACATTTCAATGAAATTGTGTCGACCCTGTCATTCGTTTTGCAACGTAATAAAAATAGTAACGTATTATTTAAAACAATAAAAATAGTAAAACTAATCACTTGTTTCTGTGTAGTAGATTGCATGTGCGGTCTAGCTAAACTGCTTGTCGGTAATGCGTGCATGTTTGTTGAGAAAGTAGGGTCAGTGAATGGAAACGGTAATGAAACTGAGAAGTAAAGGAAAACGAATGGACAAGGGGATCTTAGTTCCACAGTGCATGGGTTTTTATTAATATTATTGCACAAGGCCTTTGAACATATTAAACGGATATGATACCATGGTTTAAGACATTGGGGTATGTATTTAAAATACTTTTCAATGTCTTCAGTAGTCGTAGTTATAAAATATTTTAAATAGTATGTTACTAAGAGAAATCTAGTCTATCGTAGTAAGTAGATAACGTGAAAGCCCTTATTTTTTAATATTTGTATATCTAAATAGTAATTAAGTATTTCGATCTATTCTTCAAATCATTGTAACGTTAGCAAATTGTACTTAGCTCTGGATTGGTAATGAAATTAACAAATGAGTAACATATTTAAAATTGAACAGAGTCTGGCGGCAACGAGCGTATTAGACCGACATCTAGCGGCCAATCGGCTCCAGTTCCTATGCAAATCAATAACCAGAGAATGGGTATGTATGATAGGTAGACCCTAGTACATTAATTTGTAGGTTTTCATAGACTAGAAATCTTTTACTGGTACACTGGGTCCATGGATCTTGAAATGGTATATGAATTAGAATATTAAGGAGTTTTCTGTCTGTTACAGTGCGCGGTGATCCTAGCCAGATCATTCTGCCGAACGACCATTTTACGGAGTCTGAAGTTGAAGAGATTGTTTCGCTTGGATTCACCAGAGAACAGGTGCGTTTACTACCTTATGTATTGCTTTTGTATTATCATTATGACATTTCACTATAATATGATAACATGTTGCCGAATCGTTTATCAAGTGATTTCTTGTGATGACTTGGTTATTTTGTTTGCAGGCAATCGTGGAATTGAGACGCTTCAACGGTGATAAGACTCAAGCAACAGTGGCGCTTTTTGCTAAATCCCTTAAATTCTAACATTTGCTTAAAGCAGTACCAGAGACTGTCGAATTATGACTTTAAGACGACTTCCATATAGTCACACCATAGTAGACACACTGGTGTGACTATGTGGATTTTTTTTCCACATAGACACCAGCCAAATCTCTACACCTTGTAGGTATCTAAAACTAGTAGTGTGAAAGAAGAAAAAGAAGAAATTTTTTATATTAATATTCTCGATAACTACGTTTAACCGACATAAAGAAAAGAGAAAGGTTCTTATGTCTACGGCGTATATTTTTTTGCAGGTTACTTAGTTCGATTTTAAATACTATTTTCCTTTACGGGGCTGTCTCGACGGACGTACTTTTTTTACATCTTTTTACATTAATGTTAGACAAATAAGGGGACTATTGCTTTTATCACTAGGTCATCTATACAAACAATTACTGTAATATGTAAAGGATACGGGCTGAAAAAAAAAAAACTAAATATTTGAATATTTTACACATACATATTAATTACTATTGACCATTGATATTATATGTAATAAAATAATAAAACTTTTAATAATATTTCAAGTATGGAGAAATATTATTATTAAATAAAGACAAATACTACAAACAAACAAAAAAATATAAATACACTACAATTTAGGTTTGCAGAAATAGTCACGGGAACATTTAATAATATGCTGTGATACATTGAGTATAATACAATATTAAATAAACAAAAAAAAATATAAGTGATTACAAATATAAGACGATTATAATCTGATAATATTTTTTGACGAATTTTATTAAACTAACATGATTACGTAACCGATTTTGATAAAATTTATATGGGATCCCTGAAGAATACCTACCATAAACATTAAAGGCATGTTTCTATATAAAATCAGAACAAAAAGAATAATGTAAAAATTAAACGATTTCTTATAGATATAACGCAGACTGTAATATAGCAACTTTGCAAATAAATCAGAAAAATATTAGACATGTAGATAATTTCAATTTTACCGCAGCATTTCCAGAAAATGTCCTATGTCAATTTCGTCCTTTAAAAGTTTCAATTGACATACAGTATTTGTATATAAAGGTCATTTTTAGATAGAAACCACAAGAAGGAACAAAAACTATCATGAAACCGAATGCAAACGTTTTCGCGATATAAACTATTATTTTTGTAAAAATCAATCGTGTCCTTATTTGTCTAACATTCATGTTTTAAAAAAATAAAAATAGTACGTCCGCGAGACAGCCCCTTAAAGAAAAATTGTATTTAGAATCGTTGAAATATATTAGTAACCTGCAAAAAATATATGCCGTGGCATTAGAACCTTTCTTTTTGCTTATGTCGGTTAAACGTAATTATCGAGAAAATGAATATAAAAAAATCTTTCACACCACTATCAGTTTTATATACAAGGTGTAGAAATTTGGCTGGTGTGACTATGTGGAAAAAAAATCCACATTGTTACACCAGTGTGTCTAGCTGGGGCCCGAGTCCGCCATTTTAGGTCAGTGAGTGGCGGGTTAATAAACGTTCCAGTGTACTTGTTATTGTGCCTAATTTTAGTATCCAGATCAGAACAGTCCCTTGCAATCCTACAATGACAACAGTGGCAAGTAGGTGTACATTTTGTCATTAAACTAAAATTATCTGAATACAAAAATTTGGCACAATAACAAGTACACTGGAATGGTTATTAACCCACCACTCACTGAGTTAAAATAGCGGACTCGGGCCCCTGGTGTGACTATATGGAAGTCGTCGACTTTAACGTATTAGCGACTTTATAAAACACAAAAAAATATATTTACATTAAAATATAATTTTTGATCATAGTAAACAAAATTTAATATTATAATTATATGTTTATTTTGATGTATTCAAAATTTATATTTTTGTTAATATCATATTTATCAAGTTAAGGTACCTTATACATTAGTGTGTTGTGGACATTTGCTTATGAATTATCATCTTTTGACACTAGAGCCTACGCTTAGTGTTACTGGCTGCTTTTAAGCTGCGGTTTTTGCATTACCGGAATAGCTCCTGGATTTTTGATTAATATGGGCGTGTGTTGAGGTCTCTGCCTTTCTGGGCTAAATTTTGGTCGGCTTCCAGTCACCTACCAATCCAAATGTCTTTCTACCCTGTAAGGTAACTTCTGGGCAGTAAGACATTCTTTAGTAGGACGCTGCATAGCTAATTAACCGGCAAGGAAGGGACAATTAAGGTTACTGAGCCTAACCTTTATGATCAATTGACTTTTAAGGTTTGATATCCCTTCCTACCTACGTGACATACACGTACATTAATAATCATAATATTTTTAGGATAATATTGTTTGTAAGTTTAGTTAAATGCCTGGTTAAATAATGGCTGGCCTTAAATAGATGCTGATTGTGAGAGTAATTTTAAAACTGTCAATAGGAAAATATAATGGTGTTTAGCATATACATTGTTTAAACATGTTACAGATATATACCTATTTTATAACTTTCTTTTTACCGAGAGTAAATTACGTTTCATATAATAAAGTTGTGAATTTGTGATGTACTTATTATACTTACAATTGTGCATATAATTGACAGAAAGACTTGAGCAATCCGTCTGCGCGCTACTATATAAATAAAGCTAATCAATACATGTTATAGTAAATTTCTCAGAGATAATAGTCTTTTGGACTTGTCGACTGTAGTTGGGTCTGTATTAGTTATATGTACACGTAAGTAATCATGTTGATAATAATTAATATTAATACCTTAGTCTAGACTGAGCTGCAGGCAAATATCATTAATATGATAGTATAGCGTTTTAAATCAGAAAAATTATAGATTTTACTAACGCACCCAGAGAAGCTAATGATTACTTAAGTTATGTCTAATCATAGATATAGGGTAAGCAATCTCTTAGAATTTTGCGAGTTGACTTCCTTAAATCGATACTAAGGAATGCCTTAAGTAATCATTACCACGTCTCTGAGTACGGCTGTTAATGTTTGTTGGCAAATAAGTAGTTGTTTTTAACCGACTTAAAAAAGGAGGTTCTCAGTTTGACCTGTATGTATGTATGTTTGTCCGGGATTAGCCCGTGATTGGCTGCACCGATTTTGATGCGGTTTTCAGAAAATAATTTGGGACTATTGTCTCTGAGATACAAATATTTTTATAAGTCTTGCTTACTGCAACTCTGTTCTTGTTCTAAATACTTTTTTTTTCTTTATTCCTTTCCTTTTTTTATTTTCGGGGTCACCAACGATTTTGTATGGTTTATAAGTAACAAGTTCATATTTTAAAGAAATAATGTTATAACTAATTTAAGTTGACATTTTGTATGTTTTTATGATTAAAACGATGAATAAAAAGCTATGCATTTTTTTATTATTTTACCCTACCCATTATTATTATACAAGATGAGTACTTAAAGCATACCGTTTAAAAACTTGAGATTTTTTATTTAGAAAGTATCATTAATTTTTTTATGCTTTTTAAATAACATTATACCTAGGGGTCAAAATTCTTATTTCCAAATCGATTCAACAATCATCTTATTTAGCATAGGTACTTCAGCATTTTAGAATTTTATTTTACCCCATAAATCAATTGTTCTTTGTTTACTGCTCTCGGGAAAAGTACCTAACATCTACACATCATAAAACAACAAGGATGGGGTACTTACTACTTACCTATCTACCATGTCTATTAGATTCATCTATACTTATAATAAATCTGTAGAAAGGTCAATTCTGTACATTAAATATATTTTCAAAATAACTATCAGGGGGTGATTAGTGATCGATACTGATGCCAAAAATGCAATCAGTAAAATTTTTGTCTGTCTGTCTGTAACTCGACGGATTTTAACGAAACTTAGTACAATTATTCTTCATACTCCTGGGCAGGTTATAGTATACTTTTCATAATGCTACAATCAATAGGAGCAGAGCAGTGAAGGGAAATGTTGCGAAAACGGGAGAAGTTACTCATTTTTTAAAGCTTCCGTCGCGTGTGCAACCAGACTCATTGATAAGCTTCGTCATCCACGCGAACGAAGTTGCAGGCACAGCTAGTTAAAAATAAAAAACAAGCTTTCCAGTATTATACCTATATTTATGCATTAAATACAAATTGTAAAAACTATTAGAGATCATAAATAAGGTACACATTCACAAATTACAGCTATACTACCCATCTATTGATTGCATTCGGTTTTGTGAGCTTTCTTCAAACATTCACTTGACTGGGTACATAAGTCTTATTGGTCTTTGTTGGCAGTGCAAAATTATTATTATTATATTTGTTGTACTATGTATTCTTACCTATTACATTATTATTACAAACAACAACAAAAGTAAAAACCTTGTATAATAACAAAAATCTGTAAAAATTTGCGTTGTAATTATTGCTTTTGCGTAAATGAGCAAAGTATCCTAATTATCTTGTTTCTACGTACAAACAATAATTTGTAAATTGGCTTTTCTGTGATATGGTAAAATGATCTAAAAATATTATTAGACAATATCATCTGCGTCGGGCGGTTGACTGGCTAGCTTATTCGCCATTGCTGTTAAAATATCGGTTAATCTTGCGAATCTTTGATTTGGGGTCGTTAGGGCGCCTCTCTCGCCCCATAGGAAGTTAATATGGAACTCTGCTCTAAACAGCTCCAATAGAGTGGGGTCGAGCACTGGTCCTAAGGAAGACATCTCCTGTACTACGGTTCTGGCATTCCGTTTGAACATGTCGATCTGGTTCGGGAAGTGGCGAGCGGAGTCCAAGTGGGCTGCAGTAGCGTTGAAGTCGAACTCAAGAGTGTTCATCAGGCTGTAGGGAAACGTGTCGTCTGGCTGCATGAGGCCACCGCCATCACCATCTGCAATGTAACAAAGTAAACAGTTAACAAAACTTTAAGTAGATTCTGTGATAATTGCAGAACAAAATTTAAGTGGGTACCAAATTCTGAGAATGAAAATTAAAATATTTTTAATAATATACTTCGCAGGGGTCATGGTCACGGGTAGACACTGTTTTATTTCAATGTCTAACAATCGCGAAAACCTCAGAAAGCAAAATGATAGTAATTTTAAATACTCTTACCGAATAAATGGAAGCACAACACCGCTGGAAGGATGTACGGTGTGGTCGTATTCGGAGGCAGTGGGTTCGTGCCTTCGTTCATACTTTTGAAACATGGCCGTAGTTTAGCTTCGAACATAAACGCATTGTCTGTGTAGACGCGCCTTAAAATATTCCACGCGTTCTCCAAACACTCCACCTGAGAAAATGGAACCGTCATTTTAATTCAAGAACAGTATTTTTTTTTTTCATTCTTAATTTATTTCAGTTATCCTACCTGTGGCATACACAGCCCAAACATGATAGCAGAAAACCCGTACAGATTGCCCAGAGCGGTCTTTGTTTCAACTGCCAGAAGTATCCAATCGTTGATGGTGTCAGCTCGCTGGCGATCCGTCTGGCAAGTCAATATCGTAACCGCTATCAGCAGGCGAAATGTCTCAATCCTGTAATTTTAATAAACGTTTTTAACGAGTTACTTAAATAGAAATATTGAAGCAGTAATAGGTTAAATGTTTGTTAAATATTTACCTCTCAATAACATCTAAACGCAGCGGTCGTCCTTGCGGTAGAAATAAGAGTTCTAATCCCGAAGCAGTTTTATCTAGACCTTCGATTTGAATTGCATTGTCGAACATGAAATACAAATCTACTTTCGTCATGTGATTTGATAAAATCCTCGGACCAGAAGTACGTAACAAGAGCTTTATAGTATGCAACGTTTCGGACTCCAGAGGTTTGGTTAAGCCCATCGGTATAATTTGAGACTGAAAGGTCTCCAAATTAATCCTAGATTCCACCACGTAATCAATGTTTTCAGTCTGTAATAACTTTGCCTCCGTAAGCTCGTAATCGAATTGTTGTTTTATGGTCGGAGTTACTAAATTATAATCAGATTCCAATCTTGATTTGTTAGGGTCACTGTGAGCAGAACTTTGTGTGGAGTCACCGGATCCATTGCCTGAGTCTGATCCAGAAACGTGATACAATCGTTGTAACTCTAGTCGTCTTTCTTCGGCTTTCGGTCCATCGTATCTCGCTGGTTTAGCTGGTGGACTCGTCGGGAGATTGGCATCCCATGTACCAGAATTGTTATAAGAATCGCTGCAAAAGCTTTTCCCTAGCTTATTGGTTTGGCTTTGAATGACACCATCAGCACTGGCACTCTTGCCGTGGGTGACGTGCTGTCCCATATCGATTGGTGTGAGAGAGTGGGATCGTTGTTTCTTGAAAGGTAATCGCAATTGCATTCCAGGCTTCGCTGCGAAATGGCTGTATAGACTGTATGGGTTACCGTAAGATCCATCTACAACTGGGGACACGACTGAATTGATGTCATCGTTCTGAATATAATTGGTGAGAGGTGTCACGCGATTAGCTGGGTACTGAATCCTTGCTCCCGATGCTGCTGAAATTGGTTTTCCAGATCCAACGTAGGAGGTAATGAGATCTGCCACTGTGTCGTAGGCTTCATCCTCGAATTGGTATTGGTGTCGTTCGTAAACAGTGTCTGGGTGCACGACGATCTACAAAAAGATACTAAGTTGGGATCGTCCATTTGTAAGGAAAGTGAATAGGTACTGGTAAGAAGAGGTTTGCTTACCCGTTGTATAACAAAATGTAAATGCTGTCCATTAGACCGGCAGCTTAACACGTAGTTGTCGGGCTGTGAAGAAGAGTCCCTGACTAGGAACTCCCGGTCCTGCTGCAGCAGACTCTCCGCGGCCGTCCTGCTCAGAGCACCGTGGTACCACCCGTGAGAGATGATCTGGTCAGACGGTAACGAAAACTCCCACTCTAAAAGACCAGACGTGGTCATAGCACTCGGATCCTGTAAAAAATACAAGCACTATTTAACCCATCGCTTATTATATAAGTTTCGCAAAACAAATAAATACGAGGGAAATGGATTTAAAATATTTCAAAATAAATTATTACTTAAACTTCAAAAATATGAAAGTAAATGGTATGTTCGTAAAATGTTAATGTAATTCCGAACGCCTTTTCATTGCCAAACCCAAGTAAATTAAACGCACAATTTTTCAAAACATATAATTATATACCTAGGTAGCTACATAGGTACCTACCTACCTAATGTGTCTACATATTCGTGTAGAATCTACATAACTTCCTATATTTTTTTATGTTTTTGGTACAACGCTAAAGCATAGTCATATCAGATGCTAATGCAAATAACATTATCACTATGTTCTCATAGTATGACATTATTCTACATATTAGTTGATATTAACTAACAAGAACGACAACAACAAATGCATAATGTATGAAGAATTCGCTGTAACATCGACTGCCGAGTCTAAAAGCAAGGAAAATATCTTCTACTTACCATGTTTTAAGTCACTTCATAGAAAACTAAACAACATTTGTTTGTTAAAGTTGGGGTCACAACTCGAGGGTGAAACCGGCGTATCGCCCTTTCGTTAAGGGTCGATCAATAGAACCCGCCCGTTCATAACTTTATGTTGGTACCAAATAGTGGCTAACTTCATGCATTTCAACCGCGCATGCGATTTTGTTATATTCTTTACAGATCATATTTTCAAAATTGTAGAGTTGTTTTTTTGTTTTGTCGCCTTAGGTATTACAATCTATATATATAAGGTGCTATAAAAACATCTGCCACGGCTTTAATGGGAGGTAGTATTGTGTTTATAGATTACAATAGTAAAGATAAATTATTGATAATTTATCATTTTTTTTTTCATACAAAAAAAATAACGTATAAATTTGAATTGATTTATTAGTATAAAACCATCCCGTGTAAGTAGTTGCACTTTTAAAACACTTGTATGCCTGCGTATTATTGCGTACCTAGTAGATTATGTAGTGACGAACTAGTCAGCTGATTACAGTTTTCATTTACAGAAAAGATGGAAAGAGATAGCAGTTGTTTTCATTGACGAAGCGTCACATTGCGCGTAGTGAACCACGTTACGCAGAATAGAGTCAACGTTAATTTAACTATTTTAATCTCTCAAATTTAATTAACTGTTCCGGGGTACGAAAGTTCTTCACTATTGTAATCTATAAACACAATACTACCTCCCATTAAAGCCGTGGCAGATATTTTTATAGCACCTTATATATATAAATGAATCCCTATTTCCCTTGGTCACGGCATCACGCGTGAACGGCTGAACCCATTTCACTAATTCTTTTTTTGTTGTGTTTGTTATTGTCAGGAGAAGGATCTTATGAAAGAAAAAAACCAAGGCAAAAAAGGCCAAGTGCGAGTCGGACTCGCGCACCGAGGGTTCCGTACAAACCTGTAGGTATCTATTTCTTTTGATTGCGTTGACATAAAAGTTTGATTTTGTTACAGCTTACAGATATTATAGACATGAGTATTTGATATGAATTTCAATTTAATACCACTACGCGTTCATGAGAAAAGTAGTAGTAACTTTAAAATTTTCAAAAATATTTTTTATTTTGTGACAACAAAAAATTTACGATTTTCGCAATTTTTCCTTTATTTGTACTATAAGACGTTACTTTGTACCAAATTTCAAGATTCTAAGTTCACGGAAAGTACCCTATAGGTTTTGACTCCCGTGCGAATTTCGAAAATTTGCGGCATAAACGGCTGTATCTTTTGATTGCTTGGGCTTAGAAGTTTAAGTTTTTCATAGCTCCAAGGGACAGTAGACTTGAGTAATAATTAGTTATAAATTTCAGTTTGATACCTCCACGCGTTCCTGAGAAAAACAGTCTTGACAGACGGACGGACGGACAACGAAGTGATCCTATAAGGGTTCCGTTTTTCCTTTTGAGGTACGGAAACCTAAAAATTGGAAAATTTCGCGGAATATTAGAAAATTTAAGAATACTGAACCACCGTATACAATTATTTCTAATCCAACCTAAACTTTTTTAATGTAACCTTATGACGCGTGACATAGAATTAACAGAATTCAATATTCATAGTTAAGACAGAACAACGTCTGGCGGGTCAGCTAATAATAATAATCCAGCCCTTTCCCATATAGAGAAGGCACGAGCATTGATCACCACGCTTGCCCACTGCGGACTGGCGATTTCAGATCCCCAATTTTAAAATCCAGATTTCTTCCGACCCTTTTACCAATTTATTTGGGTTAGCACACAATGCTATTTCCTTCCATTCCACTCTATTAGCCGTTATACTGCTATAAACAGGTTTTTCGTTCATATTATCTCTCACGCAATCAATCCACGTTTTGTTCGTCCTTAATTCTTTATTGTAGGTACACACTTAAACATTTTAAAGATAAAGATTAATAAAAGTCGATGTACAGTCCTTTCTCTACCTCTCCAGCCATCCACATTCAAATTCATCACTATTTTATTCATATACGCATTTCATCCCTCCTCATTACACGTACACCTATGTGATCGGGAGTTTCTGGTTACCTGACTGAAAAGCCTGACTTTTTTTTATTAATTTGTATTTTAAATATTTTCCTACGGCTAATTAATTGAAGATCCAATTTTTATTAGGTACTAGCCTGCGACTTTGTTCGCGTGGATGACGAAACTGATCAATGAGTTTTTTGTTACTACGGTCTACGCCTTATAAAAGTAAACCTAAGTACCTAACTAATTCAAAAAAAAAACTCAATAACAGGAAATAAAATACCTACCTACCTAAATAAACCGATTTCTGATGATAACTAATCTAAACTCAATAAATAAGCAAAATCCCTAAAAACTAATATCTATACGAATGACTAAGCCTACCTAGCAGTATTATAAAATAACCTACGGTCACTACGTACACTATCAAATATACTACCTACCTGTACTTTAAAATTAAAATCTATACCTACGACATATAAAAATAAACCTAAATAACTAACTACTAACTAACGGTCTACCCTAAAGGTGACGTAACCTACGACAAACTTATTATCTAGGTCTAGGGATCGAACCGCAAAATTAAGTTTGTTTTTTATTGTATATACTTTACAGGGATAAAAACTACCCAGTGTGGTGCCCAGGATATTAAAAAATAATTATACTAAGTTTCATCGTAATCGAACCGATAGTTTTTGCGTGATGCCTGAACAAACAGACAGACAGACAAGTTTTTTTAATCACATTTTTGTGTTCGGTGTCGGTCTAGTAACACGCCCGCCATTTATTTTTTTGATATTTTCAATGTACAGAATTTTCACTTCTACAGATTTATTATAAGTATAGATTGGTAGTACTTCAGCGTTTAGCCGTTTAACATATGCATAATAATTAACTTAAGTAATACTAGGTTTTATTTCGGTAGGCTACTTATGTACTTAGTTTACTGTAGGAAAACTTCGTCTACCCAGCCTTTTCATAAACTATGCGGTGGTAGGCTTCCAGTCACACGGATTCATATAACATTATAAATGCGAAAGCAAATCTACCTGTCTGTTCCGCTTTTACTAATAAACCGCTGAACCAGTTTCGATGAAACTTGGCATTGGTAAGTTAGAATCGTAAAAAAGGCAATAGGTAGTTACTTTAATTACGCTGACAATGCCCAGCTACGAGATGGCAACAGCAAATAATTTAACATAAGGTACCTAAATATTTAAAGAAAAAATGGATTTTGATAAGTATGTGTTTTTATGTGTGTAAATCTATTGTGCCGTTGCGCTTAAACCTCGTCTTCGTTTGTTTTTGAATTAAACCATCTCATTAATGAATGAGTTAACAGATCCTCCAAATAGGAACTAAATCGTTCTAAAGCATTATTAATCACATATTAAGTAAGTACTCAATATTGTATATTATATAAACACGACATTCAATTGTTTTCATTTAACTTGTGACTGTGCCAATTGGACACAAAATAAGTGTCATGTTTTGTCTAAGCCAAGCTCAGAATGAATACCGAAATCAGCCTCGACCTCTTTTAAAACATCATACAGACACGTTTTACACAAAAAATGTTTACAAACAAGAAAGTCGTTCTGAACATAACATGACACTGTGGGTAAACATTGTAATGTTGAATGTATATTTTTCAAACAACACTCATTATGGATACTGCAATTAGTTGTTGAACAGCGATGGAGAGTATACTCCGTGTGTCGTGCGCACCTGTCCTAATTGTTATCCTACTTACTACGGAAGTTACGGGATATGAGAAAAGTAAGTTTTGTTAAATTATCCAATATTTATTTTAGATAGGAAACGTTTAGACTATAATAACCAAAAATATATAAAAAAATCATATTCCTACCGATATTTTTTATTTAGGTTATTGTTAAAATAATGTATTATCACAAAAACAATCTGACATTTTAGCTTTGCGTAAGATCGTGCGTAACCAGTCGAAAATGGTCCAAAGGCCGTTTAGTGAAAACAGTGCAGCGGAATCAATGTGGAAAAACATGACAAATCAACATTCTCTACGCTTCAATGAGGCGCTGATTTTTCCGGGAATAGCTCAAATGAAGACAGTTTTTCATAATATGGCAAGACCTAAAATTTCAACGATACTATCCTCACTTGAGACGAGTAAAGGCAAATCTTCGTACTCTAGGATGAAAATTTCTAAGCCCGAGTTGCCCGCTGAGTTAAGATTGGCTAGAAATACTTTTACAGACCTCAACGTTACTCTTCAGCCACCCAAAGATGTGTTTGAGAATTATCGAAATTTAAGTAATTTAAAATTAGCCATTAAGAACTATTATCAAATACCGACACCGTCCAGATTTTTCCCGCCCATTGAGGAACACGACCCGCAAAGCGCAGAACAAAGAGGCGGCGGCAGTAGTAAGGAAAATACTGTAATTATACCGGATTTCCACGAGATGTCTAAAGACAACGATAGTCTACAGGTCAAGGGCATTTTAATCCCAAAAACCAAAATGAAAGTCGCAACTGAGACCACGGATATAATTAAGGAAACAATACACAGTATCATTGACATCGATCCTGATAATGAGAAGGCGGATTTCTTTATCGAAGGGATGCCTATGGATAGTACAATGTTTAGTTACAATCTAACTGCTGACCCCTTTACGTGTTCAATATTAAAAGAAACGAAGGCAGACATGGATGCTCAAGAAAAGTTTTCACAATTTAATATTGAGGTAAGTTTGGCGATATACCTACTTAACTATTAAGTAGTTAGTAAATTACATATCTACATCTAATAAATCCTTTTGTTACAGCCTTTTTGGGTGACGAAAAAACATTTTTGGAATCATATATTTGATCGGCGTTACGAATCGTTGATGAGAAATTCCAAATGGCCCCCACTCAAGGTAGGTTAATAGAGTACTGTGTACCTACAATATTTTGTAAACTTTAAGTTACTAAGACAATCTTTTTATATTTTTCTAGGTAATTCTTATACCCAGAACGCACGTCGACAGTATTTGGAAACGTACATTTGAGCAGTACCACAAAGACAGTGTCTCTAAAATATTGTCCAATGTGGTTAAAAAACTCCAATTTTATAGTAAACTTACCTTCAGTTGGAACGAAATCTCACATTTGAGCCAGTGGTGGAAAACTACAACGCACAAAAATCGATCGGTAAGTGCTTTCTAACGGTGTATCTAATTATTTGGTCAGTAATTTGGAGGTGTACTAACTATTGTTTTTATTAATTAAGGCGTTTCGCAAACTGTTAAGAATTGGAAAATTGGAAATTACAACTGGAGGTTGGGTCGAACCGGACGAGGCAACGACACATTTATTTGGACTTGTTCATCAACTTATAGAAGGTAATTAACTTTACTGTTGCTATTAAATTGCTAATTGGAATTAGCTTCTCTTTTTTCAAGTCAGAAAGTTACTACAAATTCATGTTGTGTTATTAGTCTAACGCTAAAATAATAACAAACTTGTTTTATAAACGAAAAGCGTTGTAATCAGATACTGTCTTTGTAGTTCATTGTTTTTACAAACTTTCAAATGCATTGCATTTTCGTAACTTTGTTCTAAGTCTTGTCCCCTGCGAGGATCGCACTCGCAACACGTCGCTCACAGTGGTAATTAGCGCGATGACCTGATGATTGCTTGGCTGTCCGTGCGTTCAATTTCTCAGCACTTTTTCTATTCGCTCAAAAATATACACCACAAAAAATGGTGTTGGTTTTACTTTCTAAAAGACATGTAATTGGCAAACCCTTATCATGTATTTTATTTTCAGGACATCAGTGGCTGAAACAACATTTAAATTATACGCCGAAAGTGGGTTGGCTCACTAACAGCGTCAGTCATAGCCCCACTATGATTTACCTTCTAGCCGCAGCCAACATTAATCAATTGGTGTTTACAAATATTCATTATTCCTGGGAACAGTTTTTTGCAGAGTATCAGTACAGTGACTTTATTTGGTTACAGAATTGGGAAGACGAGAAAGTTTATCAATCGAACCTTAATGAGGAATTAAACAGAATTGGTAATGATCGGTACCCAAAACATGCTGTCCTAGCACACTATTTACAATTTAATTCAGCCGGATTTAAAGCATGTGGCCCTAATGGCCCCCTTTGTGCTTCAGACTATAATTTTGCTACTTCTCATAAAAACCTAGACATCAGTGCCTTTAATGTAAAAGAAAAGGCTGAACTGCTTCTTGAACAATATTCTAAAACAGGAACCATTTCACCACACAATGTTATCATTGCACCTCTAGGTGGCTTATACCGTTACGAAATGCAGTCTGAGTTTGATTATCAATACAATAACTACCAAAAAATTGCTGATTTCGTTACAGCCAACAAAGAAATTTATAAGGCCACGATTGAATTCGGAACAGCAAAAGATTATTTTGATACTATAAAAGATAAACACAAAAATTTCCACACTTTAAAAGGCGATTTTCTCAATTTCGCTGATGTAACTTCCGGGGCTCCCGCTTACTGGACAGGCTTTTATACTTCAAGACCTTTCACTAAAATTTTACTGAGACGTCTCCAATCCACGTTAAGAACAACAGAAATATTGTTTTCCTTTGCTTTGAATCTTAACGTGTTTAAGGGATCTAATGTTTCCCAAATCTTTGATCTACTAATTAAAGCTAGAGAAACAGTTGCTCGTTTAGTTGATCGAAATGTTGGAAGTGGGACGGTTTCAGCAAACGCTCTAAAGTATGTTCACACTCAAATTTTGACTACTGTAAAAGATTGTTGGTATATACAAGAAATATCTGCGAGCTATTTGAGTTTAAAGCCTGACCAGCACACGCCATACCTGCAAAAATACGTTTACAGGGATGGGGAGTTCATATCCGTGTTTAGAACAGTTTCCCCGGGGGATCAAATTTATGTATTTAACTCGTTAAGTCATGAAAGGACTGAGATAGTAGAAGTTGTGACAAGAAACCCTAATATTAGAATAGTGGACCATAACAAAAAAGATGTTACGATTCAAGTAAATCCGGTTTGGAAATACAATTCTGATAATATCATAAAAATATCAAGACAATTTTTCAAAATCAACTTTGCGGTGATGGTACCACCAATGACATTAGAACTTTTCAAAATAAAAGAAACGTACGATGCTTCTCAAAACGCGGCCACTTTATATTGTTCATCTTGTGTAATTGACGATGTTGTGAGTAATGGATCAATATTTCCTTTCAACATTCAACCAATACAATCGGGTGACATACAACTTGAAAGTTACAAACATCGTCTCATATTCGACGAATTCACAGGCTTTATGAAAACTGTCATTGAAAAGGAAACAAACATTGAGAAACCCATTTTCGTTGATTATGGAGCGTTCAGAGACTCTGATATAAATTCAGGAATGTTTTTGTTCAACACGAATGTTAGTAAACCTCTACAAGATGTGTTAACTGGCTATAGACTGGGAATCAAGACGAAAGTTTTGTTGATTATTTCTGGATTGGTGACAACGGAACTAACTTCCATTTACGGCCGATTGTTGCAACATACAACTAAAATATTTAATCTTCTCAGAAGTCCTTTGTCTAACGCTATCTACATCGAAAGCAAAGTAGATTATGATGTATCTCCAAAGCATCGGGAACTAGAACTATTTTTATCGATACAAACGGATATCGGGAATGGTAATCCCCCACAAATTTTTACTGATAACAATGGCTTTCAGTACACATCTCGAGTGTTGAATATTAGTAGACGTATTGAATCTAATATGTATCCGATAACCAGCATGGCATTTATTCAGGACAGGCGAAGTCGCCTCACATTCATAACAGACCATGCTCAAGGAGTAACTGCTTTACAAGAAGGTCAGTTACTTTTTATGTTGGACAGACGAGTATTATTTAACGATGGCAGAGGAACAAACGAAGGTCTAGCAGATAGTACGGCCACTTGTCATAGAAATTTTATATTATTAGAAAATATTGTAGGGACAAGTACTAGTAGTTTTAATCGTTATTCACAGCAGCAAGAATTAAAGTTGCCTAGTCTATCAGCACTGTATCTCGCAAATACTTTAGATAACCTCTTAGACATATTTCTTATTGACAAAAATCACACTGACCTTTGCTACTACATGTTTCTTCCTTTAGTGAAAACCTCATTTCCATGTGATGTTGCTATAATCACTTTTAGAGTTATATTACACAGAAATAATTTACAAAATTTTACGCCAAACTCAGCTCTTATGACTTTACATCGTCAAAGCTTTTCTTGTCAAATTGATAACTCAATTAGTCTTCATTGTAATGGAGACACAACATTCGCTTTAAGCAAGATATTGCGAAACATAAAGTCAGTTTACCAAACAAACCTCCCAGGTACCAACGAGGGTGTACCAGTTTTTAGTTTTAGTCATTCTAATTTCCCACCGATGGAGTTGACGACATTGCGGATAAATTTTTAGTTCAACCACAGTGACATAATAATATGTTTGTCCATGTGAACAATTGCCTCATGTTGATTGATCATTTAATTTGTGAGAAGTGTGGGTAAAACACGTTAACTATCCACACTAGCACCGGTCGGACCCGGCGTTCTAGGACTGTACCTTCGTACTCCGCCTATTGACCGGTAACTCCACAATTCGAATCAAAGCTCACTAGTAAACAGCACCTGCTAAATTTCTCAAAGGTTAAATTTTCATTACACATTAATTTGACGACCTCCGTGGTCGAGAGGCGTACACACCGGTTTTCAAGGTGTCGCTAGCTCTGAGGTCCAAGGTTCGATCCCCGGACGGGTCAGTGTAGAAACTCACTTTTCTTCATTGTCTCAGGTTTTGATGTTTGTGGTACCTTCGTTGTTTCTGAATTCCATAACATAAGAGTTTTATAGCTACTTACTTTGGGTTCAGAGCAATGTATGTGATGGAAATGCTTATTTTGCAAAAATAAATGCGGTTTCGGAATTAGGCGGCTCATCCAATACTGAAAATAAGTCTAGACTGCTGCACATGGACACAAAAGACCGCGGACCCATTGCCAATCTTTAAAATTGTTTGAAATTATTTTCTAATTAGGTATCTACTTTTATATCACGTCTGGAGGTAAGTTGGCGATGCTGAGTTTTATGGGCATGCTAACTTCCTCGAAGGTACTTATGTTTTCACCAATGTTTGGAATGGGACATAATAAACAGAGCCACAAATGTAATGTGTTAATACTACACTGCCACCTAATTTACTAACTCAGTCACGGAATTTATATGTAATCACCGTTTTTCGTTTCACAGCTTCAACGCAAGGGCCTCAAAAATATAATTCAAGCATCTATAGACAACATCATTTGAACCCTCGGTGCGCCCTTCTATAGTTTTTACGTTCTCTTAGTGCCCATAGTTTACACCATTTCCGGTAAATTTGAGCAAAATTTTGACGATCAATGAATGTGGTCAATGTGGATGAGTCACATTTTTAAGGAACTGAGTTTGAAGCTAAAGAATGTATTTTTTGATGTCATATACTTATTAATATTTAAATTCATGCCACAAATTTAGATGCCAAAAAATAATCACGATGCTGAGTTGTATTAATATTGGCTGAGTGCTGACACAGAAGATAACTAGTGGCTGAGGTAGGATAATTCAGACGTTCGTTAGTTGCCTGACTTCGTAATTTAGAAGGCAGTGTAGTTTTTTAGAGGCGAAAAATGATACTAAAAAGAAGCTTATTTAATTAGCACCCGTTTGGAATTGTGTTCTTTAGATTTTTTATCATTTTGTAAGAATTTGGCCGTATTTCAGATGTCTGCAATGTTTTATTTCGCAACATAGTTATAGGTACAAATAAAATACATTATAGTGTATGACTGAAATATTTTTAATGAGTCTTAATGATCTGTGAAATGTGTGACGAAAACATGTTTAGGAAAAGCAAATAGTGTTAAGATAGATTGAAGGTTTGTTACAAAATAAAAACGTTGAAATATGTTTGTAATGTTATTTTGATAATATGTACCTACCTATCCTACAAAAACGATAGATGAAAATCTAGACACGCGGCAGCGAGTCAAGCCAAGTTCAAGCAAAGGAACTGGCTAGCCAGCGCCAAGTGTAATATTACACGAACCTCTTGGTGCCACTTGTGACCCCTCTGTAACTCAAAACCTCTTTAACGTAACAACATAAAATACGTTTGTTTAATTATATCCATAAGGACATCTAGAAGCCCAAATTTCATGAAGCTAGCTTAAGAGCGTTAACGACAAATCGGCGGCACCAAGATTAGGTATTTGCAGCGCTCTTTGCACTCACACAGATGCGCGTGTGTCTGTGTGCGTAGAGTTGCTGCGTTCTGTCCTTATAACCCATGTTGATCCGTTGAGTTATGTTTACTGATACTTATTTAATCGTCAGTTAATTTTTATTTACTATTAATATTTTTATTACTACCTTGTGAAATAAAGAGGCAATTTTGGATACTTTATAAGATATAGTACTAATCAGGGGAGAAAAGTTAGAATTGTAATACAAATGTAAAATCGTTATGTAAAAAAGATTATTATAAATACGAAAGTTTGGATGTTTTTAACTCTTTGCCTTAAGGACTACTGAATGGATTTTGACGAAACTATAAATTAATTAATATAGAGTATACATCAAAATAGCATAGAGACCACATTTTCAAGTAATAATTATAAACGTGAAAGATTGAGAGTTTATACGGATAAGTATTTGAATGGATATCTGTTTCACAAAAACTACTGAACGAATCTTGGTAAATATTTAGCCATTTGATAATTAAAAAGTAAATTAAAAAATCATAATGATTTGTATCATTGTTTTTTTATTGGCTATAATTTAAAAAGACATTTTGAAGTTGTACGACGTCGCGATCATCATCTAGCAAATTATAAAGTACTATATTTTGCCCGCGGCTTCACCCGCGCGGAGGTTGGAAATTATCGCACGGGAACGTACTTCCGGGATAAAAAGAATCCTATGTCCTGATTTACATCATGGTCTACCCACGTATCAAATTTCATCCAAATCCGTTCAGCCATATTAGCGTAAAAGCGTAAAATACAAGCAAACTTACTTTCGCATTTATAATATTAGTTTATTAGTGAGGATTCTTGTTTAAAAATAAAATATTTCAATATCAAAGTATTTTTTAGTACACTTGTATGTAGATTCAAAAAAATGTGTCCCTTTACTGACTTTGAAAGATAACCGACATAATGTGTGTGCCACACATCGATAACCCTCAAAAAAGTTGATTTATAATAGAAAAAGAAATTAATAATAGGAAAATCCCTAATTCTAAACATGAAATCAATTCACGTTTAAATGCAAAAACAACAAATAAAAACGCTATTTATAATAACAAGAATCTTTAAAAATATGACTAGAAGGTAGTGCTCCGTAGTGATCAAGATCGTTAGGTTGCACGATAAACTCGCTCGACGCCGACTCGACGCCAAGGGTCAGGAGAGGTCACGCGTAGACAACGAGCGATACGTCCACTCGCTAAAAGGCCTCGCGGCGGACTAATTTGAAACGAATGATGCGCGCAGTTTTATAGTAGTTTTAAAAAATTTGTAGTAAATTAAATTAATTTAAATAAGCTGAATGCTGTTTCGTATTTTGTAGAAAAGATATTGTTCTTTTACGATACACCTTTATTTTGTAAAATTAAGTAAGATTTATAGGGGAAAATAATGAATTTAGCAACCGCTTTTTTTTGTTAATTTCACTTTGTTTATTGTTTAATTTATCATAGTTAGGAGCTGAAAATCAAAAAAATCTCTGGTAAAGTTTTGCTCAAGGATATGAACAATTAAATAAGTTTGTTTGTTTGTAAATTTTATGACAGGTTTTGGATATTTCAAGCTTCGAAATGACCACTGTAAAGGAAATTTAGAAAACACTGTTTGTTTATCTGGTTACAATTCACGCATACTTTATTAATGTTAAAATGTTCTCACCTAACTTTTTAGAACAAAATATTTCCTACAATAATTAGTAATTCACACTTTCGTTAAATACGTTTTATGAGGAGATTAAATGGTTTGAAAAGTACGCTTTTTGGGTCAAACAGCCAAAATCGGCGTTAACGCTCTTAAACGGTTATTAAGATATGAAGGTCAAAAATTTTAGCACTGACTGACTGACTGACATAATTATAGTACCTAAACCTAACCTACTTCGAGATGACCTAGAACAACCTAGAAGGATGAAAATTGGAAACCAGCTCGGTAATTGTGTGTAAACGTAGGAAAAAAATCTAAAAATAAAAAATAGTTAAAAAATAGGGGATGTCCCCATATTTTTTATTTTTATAGTAGCGTGGGAACCGTTGCAAGCAGATATTTGAAACTATTCCAATATGTGTATTATTATATTTGCTATATACCTAACAGAAATATAAAAATAAAGTAAAGTCAAAAAATAAGTGGTGTCCCCATACAAAAACTAGTAATACGCGCTAAATCCAGCTTCCTAAACAAACACAATCTAAATGTGGAAAATCAGTTTGGTTTCAGAAAACAGAGTTCAACAACACTAGCCAGCTATTCTTTAGTAAAACGAATTAGTGAAGCTCTTAATAATAAAATGTCAACTTTATCAGTTTTTCTAGATATGAGCAATGCATTTGACTTTGTCTCACATAAACGTCTTCTTTACAAGCTAGAGAGATATGGTATAAGAGGTAAATCTCAAGATTGGTTCAAAAGCTATTTGTCCAACCGCCAACAAAGGACTGTTATCTCTAAAATTGTAAACAATAGTAGAATGACATATAGCTCCGAATTGAAAAATAACAACTCTGGCGTACCACAGGGGAGTGTATTGAGCCCGCATCTGTTCATATTATATATAATTATATATAAATTACCTATCACAATGTCAACATAACTGTATTCAATTTGCGGATGACACTACTTTGACGATAAAATGTTTAGAGAAAACGGATATGGAAACTGAAACTAATAATGAATTAACAAATGTAATGAAATGGTTAGAAGACAATAATCTTCAAGTAAATATTAATAAAACAAAATAAGTTAAATTTCAAACATGTAACTCAACAATAATACCGACAGCAATACAACATAATAATACAATTTTACAACCAGTACAGTCGGCTTTATTTTTAGGTATTGTAATTGACAATAATCTCAACTGGAAAGAACATATAGAAAGAGTGTGCAACAAGTTATAGTGTGCATTTATACAGCAATAATGTACATTGTATGGCAATTAAAATTTATAATAAACTAGCTGTGCCCCGCGGTTTCACCCGCGTGAATGACAATTCATACAATATCTTTATAAATTATAGCCTATGTGTTATTCCGATGTATAAGCTACATTACTGTAAAGTTTTATTAAAATCCATTCAGTAGTTTTTGCGCGAAAGAGTAACAAACATCCAAACAAACTTTCACATCTATACTTATAATAAATCTGTAGAAGTGAAAATTCTGTACATTGAAAATATCAAAAAAATAAATGGCGGGGTGTGTTACTAGACCGACACCGAACCCAAAAGTGTGAAAAAAAATATTTTTGTCTGTCTGTCTGTCTGTTTGTTCAGGTATCACGCAAAAACTACCGGTTCGATTACGATGAAACTTGGTATAATTATTCTTTATTATCCTGGGCACCACACTGGGTAGTTTTTATCCCGGAAAAATGAAAAAAATAAAAAATAAACTTAATTTTTTCGGTTAAAAACTCATTGATAAGTTTCGTCATCCACGCGAACGAAGTCGCAGGCACAGCTAGTTTATAATATTAGTAAGGATATCACCTAACTTGAAAATGTTACCAATAAGTAAGTTTAAAAATCGAATGTTTACTTGGCTTCTAGAGATGTGCTTCTATTCTGTTAATGAATTTTTAAATCACAAGTTCTGACATTTTATTTAATATTTTGACATTGTATTTAGTATTTTCACATTGATTCAATTTACTTGACATTATTATAAATACTATTTTTTTTTTTATAAAGCTTGGTTAACTTAATATTTCTTCACCAGCAATGTAATGTGTATGTGAAACAATATTTAATGTAAAACCTCAATGTACCATATACTTAGAACCAAGGATATTCTATTCAAAAAAAAAATATAGTTAATTATAATAAACAACCGGCCAACGGAGCGTCGTCAGCGGCGCGCGGCACCATATTATGATTATACACAAAACAGAAGTAAATCTACATAAAAGCGCTCCCGAGCAACACATAAACATAGGCACCGCTTACGAATACCGATTTAGTTATTTATTGTTTGTCATACTATAACCACAAACGTTCTTCGTGCCTAAACCAGTAACAGAATAAAAGTGAAGTACATACATGAGATTCAATGAATATAAATAAATACTTTATACAACCCGTTCGCTATAATTTTGCCGTGTCAAATAGCATAAAAAAGAAAACCATGCAGCGGAAACGCAAGAAAAAACATTAAACCTCAATACCTGCCTAGTTTTCTTTACAAAAAGTAATGATATCCCATCAAAAACATAAATTTAAAAAAGGACAGCCAAGTTCAATACAAAAATTATGCTTGGCTGTGGGCTTCGCCGGAAAAGAATGGAGATCTAAATGAGTGCCAAGTTCCATGCAAAATCTAAATATATGTATTTATAGGAACAAAATAACATTATGAACAACTATTTAACTCTATTTCTTTGCTTTATAGAATACCTACCTATAACAATTGCTGTTATTTAAATCCCACGAAAAACATCAGTGTAATAAAAAATAAAAAAACCCGACTGCATAAAAAACACTTTAAATTAAAACTGAAAAGTAAAAAACAAGTTCAATAAGTTAAAACTTTTTAGTAATTATCATAATTTATTAATACGTCTAGCTGTTTCTTAAGGTTTCACCAGCGTACCAAGAGAACTACTTCCAATACCAGGATAAAAAGTCACACATCTAAGTGAACGTAGTGCGTAGACTGAATGCGTCCATCCGTTACGAATACCTGAACTTATAGTTACACAAATGTACTCTGTGACCTGAACGATACAAGACGAGACGCGGCTCGCGGCCCGCTTTATATAGGCGCGCCGCGAACCATGCGCGCGCGCAATGTTTCGAAACTGTTCTGTTGATTCAACTGCACATAACCCATCTTGGCAGTCGGGAAATAAAATAGGTACTTAACTTTTTAATCACTATAACTGCATAGTATAATAAAAACAAAGTCGCAAGCTGTCTGTCTGTCCCTATGTATGCTTAAATCTTTAAAATAATCAAAACTAAACATAAGAAAAAATCAGCACAAACTTGCAGCCCAAGTAGGCTTTTTATGTACTTTCATGGTGGTGGAACTGGCTATCCACCTAGCGTACGGCATTCGAGTAAGTATTTAGTTTGGATAAAGAACAATATACTATATACTATGTGAAAAAGTATTTTTTTTATACGTAAATGATATACCATTTTGGAATCCTCGTTACAAGCCCTTTAATTTGATACCCATATTGTAGCAAACATATATTTTTTATTACCTCCATCTATGGCACCTCGTGGCCGCCATGTTGGTTTTTGTTTGACGTGACATATCTAAACACTTGGGTAATCGATACGAATCCAACGATACCCTAATTATCGAAATCCATTCGGCCGTTTCGAAGATATGAGGTAATAAAGAATATTACGCACACATACATACATACAAGATACGCGCGAAAAACATAACCCTTCTTGGCAGTCGGGTAAAAAAGGAAAGCCAAGTTCAATACAACAATTTGCTTGGCTGTGACTTCGCCGCAAAAAGAATCCTTTTTTACATCTAAATGAGCGCCAAGTCATAGAACTTGGCACTCTAATATGTAGGTAGGTCTACTAATATGTAGGTATTTTACGTACCTACTTAGAGGTTTTTAACAAAAAAGGTAATATGTTATCTACCTAACATAAGCGACCCACCGCTCTAAGGTGAGCCCACACCTTGCAAATGAACAGAACAAGCACACAACGCGAGCCGCTCGCGAGCAGTTCTTGTTTTGCTCGTTTGTAAGATGTGGGCGCACCCCTAGAGCGGTGGGTCACTGGTGTTCAGACAGTCAGTCTTATATAGTGACAGAGTGTGAAAACTTTGATTGCGAGTTTTAGAATTGAAAAGGATAGCAAATATTTTTAATGCATCGATGATGTAATAGAAAGAGAACGAATCAGTGTGCAAAACGACGCGATCCCATTGGCGGTCGGCATTAGGGTTGGAGTGTAGCCTTAGTTAGGGGCGCTATGGAGCAAGGACCAAAGAGTAAAGTTATATAGAGGGAAAAGAGTGCCCTCTTACGTGATAAAATTGCAAACTCATTTGACAGTGCGCCATCTACAAATTGGCCCGAAACTAATCACATACCTACACACAGACAGTTAAGCGTACGTTTGTGTGTGTTTATGCATGTTATCATTTCTAATAGAACGTTTCGTCCTATCATAATACAAAAATTTCAGAGTAAGTTCACAATAGTAAGGGGGAGGAACATAAGGCTCAACTCCACGCACTTACTTTTGGTAATTACAATGAAATACGACAATACGGATCGGGAATTACAAAATGCGTATACGCAGAATGCAACAAACCGCCATATTGTGATTGTTAATTTTCAGTTCAAGAACTGTCACTATATTATACATCCTGAGTAGAATCTGGCACCAGGTCTGTTTAAATAAAGTTAGTATTTGTATATTATCAAGTTGTATTTAATTTATGTGTCTATTTCAATTATTTATAAGAAGATTTAAATATTTTTCTCAAACTTATTTCCAATTAATTTTACATCAATAACTTTATTAACAATGAAAAAATTTACCGTGATATAGCGCCATCTGTTGATAATTTAATGTACCCGGGAGATGGTAAATAGTCCTCGGGCCAACCTCTAGATGGCGACTCTTCGTTTACGTCGCTGTCAAAACGTACGGAGTGTCCTCCCCCTGGCAAGGACTTAGACAAAATTTGCTTGTTTTTTCGGAATCTTTCCGATTTTTTTGCAGTATCGGGTTGACCTTGTCTGTAGCAGACATGTTGTGTCTGAGAAGCATGGCCTTAAAACTAAAAATGCTGCTCATAGTTCCCCTAAGCGTATACTCCAACTCCTACACTCCGCCCCTAAGACGACCCACTGACCAATATTATTGGAGTGTTATGAAGGGTGTACACGTGCGCGAGTGCATAAATGTGCTCAAAATTGTTAATATCTATACATATATATATAAAAACTTTTTAACAAAAAAATTAAACCGCCGAAAAAACTGAAAAGCAAAAAATAACAAACCTTTTTTTATTTAATCTTAATAACTAATTTAATTTAATAAATAAATTAAATTCTATTGGTCTTCAGCTCAACTTTTCGAAATATGAACTTTTCCTAAATAACGTGACTGACAGCCAACTGACTCTTTCAAAATTTATCACAATAGCCCCTGAGATAAAAATTACTGAAAAAAGCTCTCTCCGTCTCCTTGGGTCTCCAATCTTCGACGATGCCTTTCCCACTTTTATAGACGAAAAAATTCAAAATTTCAATGATGTTTCGGATAGACTGCACCAAATTAATATGCATTCGGCCATTACCCTAATTCAGTTTTGCTGTTTTGGTCCCAAATTAATTTATTTCCTTCGTGCTTCACATTTATGGAAGCATCCTCAACTTTTGGAAAAAATGGACCAAATTATAAAACATACACTCACTTCAATTTTAAATGTGGCCATGGACGACCGAGCTTGGGCTCAGGCCACTCTTCCCATCCGTATGGGCGGGCTCGGCGTCCGCAAAATTACAAGTATCAGTTTACCGGCTTTCATATCCTCGGTCCACGGCACTGATAAATTAATCAGGAATATTCTTAGTTCCACACTGATTAATTTTGAGGTGCCGTGCTTCACCGAGGCTGTGGATGCCTGGAAAATTGCCTGCCCGAATTCAAATACTCCTGTCCACCCATCTTCCCAGAGACAGTGGGACGAGCCGCTCTGCAGAGTAGTTAAGGAAAATCTAATCTCTTCTTCCAATACTACTGCTGAGCGTGCGCGCTTACTGGCTGTGGGAGAGTGGGAGTCAGGCCTTTGGCTTCAAGCATTGCCTTCGTCGAACATAGGCACCTTGTTCGACGACACTACTTTCCGCCTCGCTGCTGCTCTACGCCTAGGGGCTTCGAGTTGTACCCCGCATCGCTATCACTGTGGCGAAGTTGTCAACAGCCTCGGACACCACGGCCTATCATGTAGCCGTAGCGCGGGCCGCATGGCGCGGCATGCGAATATAAATGACATTATTCGACGAGCTCTTGTCGCCGTCGGCGTTCCGGCTGTACTCGAACCTAATGGCCTGGCACGCAGGTGGGTAGGCCTTTGGTGTGGGACGCTACTTGCGTCGATACTCTTGCGCCATCCCATCTTCCTAGTACGTCGTGCTGTGCTGGCGCTGCTGCTACGGCTGCTGAGAACCTCAAGCGGCGGAAATATACCAACCTAGTTGGAAGTTATATATTCGAGCCGTTTGGAGTTGAGACCCTTGGTCCGTGGGGCCCGAGTGCACACAGATTTTTTAAAGATTTATCCAAACGCCTGGTTGACACTTCGCGTGACCCAAAGGCTGGCTTCTATCTAGGTCAGCGAATAAGCATTGCCATACAACGTGGCAATGCTGCCAGCCTTTTGGGCACACTCCCAGTCGACAGCGATGTGGATGAATTTTTTGATGCCTTGTTTTAGTTCTTAGTTTCATTTAGTTTATAATTCTTTTTATTTCTTGCGTAGGCTTAGTTTTTATAAAATTGTAAATATTTTAAGTTTAATTTCATTAATGAAATATTCTAAATAAAAAAAAAAAAAAAAAAACTAATAATGTAAGTATACCTAAGTCATTTTGAGTCGGCGCCAAACAGGCAAATTACATATACTTACATAGCTTGATGCGCGGCAGTAGAATACAGTCTCTATAATATTTATCTCCTACCAATAATATGTAATCTATGTCGTTTTTGCACCAATTATTAGGATTGATCAGAGAAAATGCCACAGTAGCAACAGTTGCAATGACGGTTGATAGTTTGGCGCCGACTCAAAATTACTTAGGTATACTTACATTATTAGTTATTAAGATTAAATAAAAAAAGGTTTGTTATTTTTTGCTTTTCAGTTTTTTCGGCGGTTTAATTTTTTTGTTAAAAAGTTTTTATTTTATATTTTTTTGTGGCTATAATCTACTAATAACTTTATTGCTATTACATGCTACATCGCGCGCCGCGCTTGTCAAGGCAACATCTCGTTTGTTGGCCTCCGGTAATTATTTTTAAGTAAAGTGGTTTAAAGTTAGTATTTTTACCATTAACTGTGCAATATCTCTTACTAATCGTTCATTGAAGCTAAGTGAAGTTCTTGTGGCTGATATAAATACAGTGTAATAGAACTAATAACAAAAACATTTTCAAACGTAATAATCCAACGGCCTAAAACCAAGCGCTTTCGACCGACCGGGACGCTCACAACGTCCCGCGCCGCTCGCACCGCCCGCCGGCGCCTCCCGCACCTCCCGCGCCGCACACACCGCCCGCGCCTCCTACGCCGCCGCCGCTATTGCTGTACTACTCGCACAGTCACTGCGCGCTGCTCACACAACACTGGAGTATCAACGACGCTTGCTTGCTGCTGTCGTACTGCTCGCACAACTACTGCGCACGCTTTGTTTACCTTTTGCTTGCGAACACTTTTCATTCTATTAAAATTAACGCTTTTGATTTCTACAAAATGAATTGTTCCGCTTGTTGTAACACCATCGCCGATAATGAGGGCCACCTCTGTTGCATGTATGACCACTGTGGTAAGCTTTTCCATCTAATATGCATTGGTAAAATAAACATTGATACAGACGAAAAACATTCATGGGTCTGCCCCGATTGTCGCTGCGCCTTAAAAAGAGGTGGAGATAATAGTTGCACCCCGGTTGGTTCAAATTTTATGGATCCAAATGTAACACTGAGGAGAAAAACGACGCAAGCACTCAGTAGTAGTTCCTTCATTGAGTCTGATATTGAAAATAACGATTACACTATCGCTATGTCTGCTCTGCGTTCTGAGATGGTGATTTTGAAAGAGCTGTTAACCAAATCAAATCAAATCAAATCAAATCAAATCATTTATTTCGCTTTAAATATGGGTACAGACAGATGAAAACAATTTGTCAAATTTAGACTCCACACATTTAGCCATATGTGGCATGCGAAAAGTACACATAACAACAGAATAATACAAGAAAAAGCGTTAACCTTAGTGAGTAGTCATGAATTGAAGTTGGAAAGATATGCTATTCAGGTAGAGCAACTAAACATAAGATTAGAGAAATTTGAAAAGTCAGGAATATGTGTAAAAGGAGCTGGTGAGATACTCCCAGAGTCTACTTCGGTTCGCCCACCGGCTGTTCGCCCGCCGCCTATTCCTAATAAGCAACAAATAAAAAAAGCACAGGAAGTACCTACTCAAGACAAAGAACTACCTACTATTTCGTGTCAACAATCCAACCTGCAAAACATCCAGCCTAGTACATCTAAACACCAAGCATCATCTGAAAAAGCGAACTACCAATGTGAAGCTATAGCTATGACTGAACAGAATGATAGTGATATAGAATTAACAGAAGGTAATAATGATGAGTGGACCGTAGTGAAGAAGCGAAACAACCGACGTAAAGCACCTTTATGTGGAACTGCGGACCCTTCCGTCATTAGTTTGAAAGCTGTGGAAGCGCGTAAATACATCCATCTGTGGAACATGGCTTCAGGTTTAGATGAAGTGCGCCAATATCTTAAGCAACTTTGTCCGACGGCCACGATTGAAGAGATCGCAACGCGTGGAGACTATAAGTCCTATAAAATCGGCGTCCCAGTTCAACATTATGACGCGTGTTTCTCCATTAACGTCTGGCCAGTCAATGCTAGAATTAAGCCCTGGATAAATTACAGGAAAACAGTCCGTCCCACCGGACCTCATAATAGTGCAATAGTGCCAGTACCTAATCAGCTGCAGTCCTTTCGTAGCCCCCGAGCTGCAACACAGCAAAGTTAGACGTATCAACGCTTATTACCAGAATGTTCGAGGTCTAAAAACTAAGATGTCAATGTGGCGAAACAACCTAGCCATCTCTACCTACAACCTCGTTGCTGTTACCGAAACATTCTTAGACTCTTCCGTTCTGGACCCCGAACTTGAAAGTGGTGACTGGAGTGTTCTGCGTCGTGACAGAGGTACGCCGTGTGGAGGGGTCTTACTCGCGGCGCGACCACCTATTACGCTACACAGAAGGCAGGAGTATGAGACCGACTGTGGAGAAGATCTGTGGGCATCCTTTACCTGGCAGGGTCATCCATCTCTCATATGTGTTGTGTATATAAAGCCTAGTGCCAAAGATGAAGATTATATGCGTTGGTTCTGTAAAGTTGAAAGTTTTATAAATACTTATAAAGGTTCAGTTATTATTATGGGTGACATTAACCTTAACAGTGCTTCAATTTGTATTAAAAATTATTATTGTTATTTTATGTCTTTCTGTGGTATTGTTGAAAAAAATGTTATTTTTAATAGCCACGGTGGAATGTTAGATGTGATATTAGTCCGGGATGGATCCTTAGACGCCGTGGTTAGTAGCGTAGATGGACTTGTGCCACCCGACGCATATCATCCCCCTTTAAACCTAGAGATAAAGGTCAAATCAGCTCACCGGTCGGATGTTATTGACCCTAGTAACATTAATCCGGCTAAAGACTGGAACTTGAATAAATGTGATTTTAACCAGCTTTACCAATCTCTGTCCGAAGTTTCCTGGGAACCACTTTTACAGACTAATGACGTTGAGGATGCTGTAAGTACTTTTTATAATTGTATCTACGAAATATTCGATAGTTGCATGCCTAAAAAACATCGTTCTAAGACCACTTGCAAACGCTATCCGGTTTGGTTTACCTCCGACATAATCAACGATATCAAGCTCAAACAAAAACTACATGCAATCTGGAAACATTCTAATTGCAGTACTGATTACAAACGTTTTTCAGACCTCAGAAACTGTTTAAAACTTCGTACTGCAGAAGCCTACAGTGTGTATATGAGGCGCGTAGAAAATAATATTAAAAGCAATCCTCTTGAATTCTGGCGACATGTTAACAGCTTGAGATCGAAGGGAGGTTTTGAGCCCAGTGTTAGCTACAATGGTGACTGCTTTTCGGGAGCATCAGCTGCCGAAGCTTTTGCCAAATTTTTTGCAAGCATGTTCCTACCTGAAATTCCACAATTAAATTCAACATGTATCAATGATCTTGAATGTATTTCCAACAGCAATTACATAAATATTTTCCAATTTACTATTGACGATGTCCGGCATGGTATAAATAAATTAAAATCCAAAAGTTCCATAGGACCAGACAGTATTCCTCCTTACATTTTGAAACATTTCAAAGACTCATTTTCCGCTCCTCTATGTCATATTTTCAATTTGTCGTTAAAGACTGGCACATATCCATCTCACTGGAAAATTTCACGAGTTACGCCTATACCTAAGACAAATAATAAATCAGCTGTTGAAGGTTATCGACCGATTGCTATTCTGTCATCTGCAGCCAAAATTTTCGAAAATGTTCTTCATAATCTTATATACGACCAAGTAGAAAAATATTTAAGTCACAACCAACATGGTTTTAGATGCAAGAGGTCTGTCAATACTAATCTACTGACAATTACAGAATATATTTCCAAACATCTTGACAAGCGGCGACAGATTGATGTACTTTACTTTGATTTTTGTAAAGCGTTCGACCGAGTCAATAATGATATCTTGCTCCAGAAACTCAGTGTCATTGGATTCTGCCCAAACTTAATCCGACTCTTAGCTGACTACCTCCGTGACCGTCAGCAATTTGTGAGGCTTGGTATCTATGAATCTCGTCCCTACCATACACGCTCTGGTGTAAGTCAAGGGTCAATACTCGGGCCTCTTCTTTTCCTGCTAATGGTCAATGACTTACCATCTGTCCCAAAATTTGCAAAGTGTCTCCTATATGCCGATGATCTTAAGCTCTACTGCGCCGTTGACAACATTTCAGACTGTGAAGCCATCCAAAATGATATTGATGCCCTACATGAGTGGGGAATTCAAAATAAAATGGAATTCAACTCTTCCAAATGTTATGTAATGACCTTTGGTCGAATGCGACACCCAATTAACTTCGAATACAAAATAAATGGTACTAAAATAACTAGATCGACTAACATGAAGGACTTGGGTGTAACATTTGACCAGAAGTTTACTTTCCATGATCACATTTCTACAGTTGCTAAAGAATCATTTAAAAGGCTAGGGTTTGTCCTCCGGAATGCCCGTGATTTTCGAAACGAGCATGTTATAAGGCTCTTATATAGCACTCTCGTCCGAACCAAGCTAGAAGCTAGTTCTTCTGTATGGAATCCGCACGAAGCCAAGTATGCACTTCTATTAGAAAAAGTGCAAAAAGCCTTCCTGCGGTTTCTCTACAGAAGGAAACTTGGCTATTATCCCTACCTTTATCCTACCAAGTTTCTGTTGGGCTGCCTGGGATATAATATGTTAGAGGTAAGAAGGGCGTGTGATCAGATGGGCACTATGCTCAAAATTATTCAGGGTTTAGCTGATGCTCCAGACATCCACGATGAGCTGATTCGACTTTACGCGCCAAATAATTATCTTCGTAATAGGCGCCACCGATTACTAGACGTGCCTATGTGTCGGACCGCAGCTCGTGCTGCGTCTCCCATACCGCGTGTATTGTCCGCTCTGAATAAACTTGTACAGTCCAACCCGGACTGCGATTTGTTTACCGATGCCTTTCCCAAATTAATGTTCAGTTGTTTGCAATTCAATGAGAATAATAGTATGTAGTAGATTTTTCCAATTTATTGTTATATATAAGAATTGTTTTTATGTTTTAGTTAGAATAATGTGCATTTTTGAATGATTAGTTTAAGCTTTTTATGTGATTTATGTAATTGGCTCCAAGCCGTGTAAATCATTAAATAAATAAATAAATAAAATAAATAAATGCTTATTTTTTTATTATTTTTTACGATGAACGAGCTTTAGCAGAAATGCAGAGACAAAGAGGTCTACTCACAAGAGACTGACAGGTCTAAAGCTCATTAAAATCTGTGATTGAACAATAAATCACCCCTATTTTCCCACCCTTAGGGTAAGATTATATGGGACCAGCTTCGAGGTATACCCTATCTAATAAAAAAAGAATTATCAAAATCGGACTAAGTACTCCGTAAACGCGTGGTCATATATTACAATCAGTTAGTGAACAATCAATATATCCCTGTTTTTCTACCCTTAGGATTGGAATATTTTTTCCAAATTTATATGGTATCAACTTCTAGGTATAGCCTATTCAATAAAAAAAGAATTATCAAAATCGAACTACTCTGTAAAAAGTTACGCGTGGTAATACATTACAATCAGTGAGTGAACAATCAATCAACCCCTGTTTTCCTACCCTTAGGGTGGTAATTCTTTTTCCAAATTTATATGGGACCAACTTTGGAGTATACCCTTTCCAATATAATAAGAATTATCAAAATCGGTAAAAAAAAACTCTGTAAAAAGTAATGCGTGATCAAACATAAAAAAAAAAAAAAATACGCGTCTAATTGAGAACCTCCTCCGTTTTCGTCGGTTAAAAAATAAATTGCTGTTCGTTAGTCTCGATAAAACTCGAGAACGGCTAGACCGATTTGGCTAATTTTGGTATTGAATTATTTGTATGTGAATAAAGTTTGGTGAATAAATATGAAATTGTTCGGAATTAAATAAAAAAAAAAAAAACAATTTGTTTTTAGTTTATTTTCTACAAAAGTTTAGGCTTTTATCTTTGATTATATAATGTCTAGATGGACTGTCAAGTGCGCGCAGACGTGTCAAAATATTGGGTTGTAAAGTAGTACTTTACAACCCAATATTTTGACACGTACTTTAAAAGTACTTTCCCGCCAACCAACCAGTACAGTACAGCACAGAGTACATGCAGTACAGATCGTGCCGCTTTCGTGTCACTACGTTTTACGCGCTCTAAGGAATAACCACATAACAGCGATAAAATGACAGTATGCGCTTGCTTGAATTATAAAGGAAGGGTAAAAAAATGCCAAGCATATCACTTATCATCGATAAGTAACCAAGAAACTACATAATTATTTATTTTTTGTTTTTATTTTTACCAAATTACGCCATATTTTATCAGTGATGCCACTTTCTGTTTTTCATTCTCCCATTTTTGTGGGTATATTTTTTGGTTTATCGTTACGTTTATAAAATTTCGTTGATGTACTTCGAACGATCGCCTGTAATTAAAACTTATTCCTAATTAACGAGATGTGATCTTTCATTTTAAATTTCCAAACCTACTAACTGCCTAAAATATTGTACCTAATAAGTACTGACTTGTTGATTTAATACTCCATTCAAACACACAACTCTATTTTTTTTTTTTAAGAAAGTAACTACTTAATAAAATTACACTTAAACTGAATGAAACGATGAATGAAAAATAAGTACATACAACTAAAATATTTTTTTTTTTTATTATTAATTAGTCTTTATTTGATGTGATTTATGGGAGAATTTGTAATAGCTGGTATCACTATTTACGCACACAGAGACATTGACGTATAGTGTAAAACGACGCCTGCACGCACACATACTTAAAATGGCGGTCTCGTCGTCTTTGTTATGAATGTAGGGCGACGACGACGCGACGCTCCATCTAAACATTATATAAGGTGCTATAAAAATATCTGCCACGGCTTTAATGGGAGGTAGTATTGTGTTTATAGATTACAATAGTGAAGAACTTTCGTACCCCGGAACAGTTAATTAAATTTTAGAAAATAAAATTGTTAAATTAACATTGACTCTATTCTGCGTAACGTGGTTCACAAATTACGTGAATTCGGTGCGGAGTCAAATCAATATTCAATCAATTCAAATTTATACGTTATTTTTTTTGTATGAAAAAAAATATGATAATTAAGGTAAATGTACTATATTACGGGATAGTACATTATGCCGCGATATTTTGATTTTTGACGTAGAATAAGAAAAGAAACAGTTAAATCTATATTTACTATATTACTAAATCAAGTCTAGTTATAATACTCCAGGAAAATATTTTTTTTGAAACCACTGGACAAGTTTTAAAAGCCTTTTCGCACCTCCGAAATCGCCAGTCGGAACTACGCAGTCGTTTCTAACAGTTTGTTGTCGGTGGGCGTAAGGTAACACCGGAAACTTCGTAAGGATTTGTTGTGATGCCGGTAAGTCTATTTAATGTATCATTGTAAAATTATTGTTAAGTAGTTATTAGAAGAAGGTTTTGTAGTCATATCAAATTTATTTAAATAATATTTTAAGGGAAATAGACGATTTTGTGATTCCCGTAATTATGTACACAGCCGAGACGCGATGTACGTAATTGCGTGATACTCACGCAATTAAAGAAACTCAGTCAGAAATGTTTTAATTCCATAAATATATCTGGGGCTACATTTTTTCATAAATTTTATTTGAATAAGCGAAGTAATGACTGTAGATTATGAAGACGTAATTACGGTATATGTTTTTTTTGGAATCTTAGTCTTACATTCAGGTCTAAAATTAATGATAACCACGTTTTACTTAAGTTAAATGGAGTATGACATGAAAAATAAATTAATGATAGATTATATAAGTAATACAGTAGAGTTATTTATATCGATGTCATGCTTATAATAGTAATATCACCTTCCAGCTTATTAAGAATTTTTAATAGAAATATTTAATTTACACACTTTTTTTCACTCCCGCAATAATGAACGCAGATTTTCTACTAATGTCTCTTATTCTGGTATATTCGATATTAGTAAAATATTTAAGCAAATGAACTAAAAATGCGACAAATGCTTGCAATAACTATTTTGTGTGTGTGCACTTGTAAATATTTTTATGCAATAAATGTATAATTTCATTATGTCATATTGAAGCTAGATATTTCGGGTTCGATCCACGGCCTAATAAGGAATAAGTAGTTTAATTTTGTTTTTGTTTTAAGAAACTTTGATTTTGTTTTTGATGTTTTATTATATTTGTTTCTGCAAAGTTATGTTAATTATTAAGTAGAAACAATAATTTTAAAAAGCATTATGTTTCCTTATGTTTCTTATTGTTTATAATGTGATTTTATGTTTAGCAATAACAAATGTTGTGATTCTACTTCAAGATTATAATATAAATAAAAGATTTTTTTAATTTTTATTTCAAACTACCTGCCCAAATTATGAACGGTTAAGGTGTAACGGAATTACGTGCATCAAATCCCGGAATTAAATCACGAGCCTAATTTTGTCACGGAATTAGAGCCAAAGAAATGATTTAGCAAAATATCAATTATTTCTATAAATTAAGAGGTATGAGGCAAAATAATATCCAAAACCCATCTTAAACGAACAATCTCTAGAATGAACAAGAGTTGTTACTTTTAGCACCTTCGTATTTTTTTTAAATCGTCCTCAAAGTGTACAACGCCTTAATATACCGTAATATGGTACATTTACCTTAATCAATAATTTATCTATACTATTGTAATCTATAAACACAATACTACCTCCCATTAAAGCCGTGGCAGATGTTTTTATAGCACCTTATATTATTATAATAAAATTAAAATTATTAAAATCAATCAAGGCTTTTACTTATCGATTGAGGCAGTACGAAGTCTGCCGGCTCAGCTAGTGCTGTATAAATATTACACAAACTACCTTGTACTTCTACCTGTAGAAAATAGTTTTGGGTGTAAACATAAACCATATTAAATTTTATTCAGTTTTCGTTGTAAGAAATTAAATGAAACCTAGTTATTCACACAATTAAAAGCTTAATCAAATTCTGTTACTCAATAGATTTAAATATTCTGCCTAAATTAAATTCATAATTAAAAGAACGTAACGTGGGATTGATTAGACATTTTTTTTTTGATGACTTGAACCCTAATTAATTTAACTACTTAATTTAAACTAAGTAGCTAGTCTCAAGAAGTCTTTATCAAATTTTAATTTAGTGTACCTACAGACATTTTTGATAAAAAGGAACTAATTAGGTACGCGCGCCGTACGCATATACATTTGGAAAGCCAGTAATTACTATGTTTTTCACAGTTCCATAATACCCAGCTTATATATTTTAATGTATGCCAACGACATATTAATTTTTAAAGTAAAAACATGGCCACCATGTTACTTAGAATACTTTAACTTTTACTTCATTGAAATTTGAAATCAAATGTCGCTCACATACCAAGCACATACCACTGTTCCGTTCCTTTTCTTCCTCTATATTGTTTCCATTTAATCCGTGGATTATAAGTCACATTTAGTAATTATTTTTTGTGTGACATTAAATTAAAACATATTTTGAAATTAAGAACTTCATGGTTAGAAAAAATATTAATAATTATTTATGTACTATGATTTAATGTTAGTAAAATAAATCCTTCAGGACTCGCAGTTTGAGTAATATTTTATCTGTGCAAGTACACCGTGGAAAGAAACGTTACGGGGTCTATTCTTATATTACGCACATTATATTTTGTAACTTTACCTGTAGAAATATACAATAATTCGGAACGAGATCAACTTATTATATTTAACATAATATTGTAGAGTGAAATTTATATGTTTAGCTGGAGTTCAAGTGTCGGTAAAATATCCGTAAACCCGTGTAGTTTTAACCCAATTTCATTCAGTGTAATAGGCCCCAAGGATTTGTAACTGTGTCATTAACATTATCTGTGTCTTGTCTTTCTGTGTTCGTCGACTAGTTACCCGTACGTTCTGTAAGAAAAGTACGGAGACGCGTACCAAACATATTTTTAATACACTTACTAATAAAAATGCTATTTAGTGTAATATCATAGTGAACTAGAGCGTGAAAGGCGTTCTCAAAGTAGTATGCGGTGTAATTTTAAGTCATAACACTGCATACACTTGTACAAATTTCTTCGACAATGAGATTAAATAAGTAGGTAGTTTTCCTTCCAGTCTTTGTCTTCCTTTATCTTTTAGTGCAGAGGATTGCCAAGCATGGGTTTACTTATATCAAAAATATGGAGCTTGTTCGGGAATGAGGGTGAGTTTTTATGTAATTACAAACTATTACATAGGTAATGTCATTGATAAGATACTGTAAGATTTATTATTGTAAGGCGCCTATAATCGTGTTAAAGTAAATATTTCGACTGATAAAGTGTGTTGGCGCTCGTTTTTGTCGCGACACCTAATTATGAAACTTGCTGTAGAAGTTTTCAAGTAGATACCTTATAAGTATTAGTTTCGAGAACTTTAAAAATGCCCTCAACAATAATAATATTATAAGTTTTAGTTTGTAATGGTTGTTGTTACTTGTCACTGACATAATCATTTGTTGGTTATCAAGACTTTACTAGCTCTTATTAAACTTAACTTCCTAGCAGTTAGTAATATTATGAGCCTGTTCGAAATTACGTGACCAGGATAATATTAATGTCCTGGATTCCCATGGAAAAGTTTCATGAATGATGTGTACTCTCAGTTTGCATCGACTTTTGTTACAAGCCCGTAAGGTTACTTTTACAAGTACAGTCAGTATAGTTTGTAAGTCATCATGAGAAAGCACCTAGCAATACAACTATATTTTAGGATTAAGTGTATCTTTTCATAAGTCTAAGCTTATTTTGTTTTAACATTGGTACAAACAGAACACAAACTGGTCCTTGTGGGCTTGGACAATGCTGGCAAGACAACAATTCTATACCAGCTGCTATTGGGGGAAGCAGTTCATACCAGGCCAACAATTGGCTCCAATGTTGAGGAGGTTGTGTGGAGGAACCTTCGATTTGTAATGTGGGACCTTGGGGGCCAACAGAGCTTGAGATCAGCATGGAACACCTACTACACTAACAGTGAGGTAAGGGAAAAATACTAATAACACCGGCCTGTAAATTTCCCATTGCTGGGCACAGACCTCTTCTCTTATAAATAAAAGTAAATAAATTTTACCTAAGTAAACACAATTCAATAAATTCAATGATAATTCTTACACCAAGGAAAATTATTTAGTATAATATAATACTCTATAGTATAACATCAATCAGACATTACATAAATAGATGTGTCACAATAGGACATTGTATATGATGGCTCATGTTTTAATAAACAACAATCCTAATTGTTTGGGTTTAAGTCTCAATTTGAATGGCTTTTTAACAGTTTTCCATGATGTTTAAATGAATCAAGATACACAAATATGCGGTTGATTACACATCAGTGCAGCAACTTTTAACATGCACTACATTTTTTTTTACGTAGTGTAGAATTGTCAGACAGAAAATATTTAATTTTATAAAGTATGTGCCATAAAAGTCATAAGTTTAAAACCCATACAATAAAGTTAATGGCATGTTATGACTGGATTGAATGAATGATGTAAAACAAAAATATACTACATCATAAAATATTTGTTTATACTATGTAGCAACATAGCATCTGTTTAGTATAATTTTGTTGTCATCCTTATTTAACATAAGGATATCAGTAAGACGAGAACTCGACCTTGTAGATGTGTGTTAGCATACTTATATGTCTTCTGCTAATCAAATTTGCATTCGCAAAATTCGGTTTAAACTTGACTAAAATATTAGTTATGATCAATCAATTAGCAGCAGTAAACATACCTTTTATCATTCCTGTCACAACTAACTTAATTACTTGGATAAAACAAAAGTTATAATGGTTTGAAATCAATTGTTTAATAAAACATGAACTGTAATATTGTTATCAATATTTACAATTTAAAAAATTTTAAACCGTAACATTGATTTGAACCACTTATTTTCCTTACAACTTTATTGCAAAACATTAATTACCGTACAAATGTTTTGTTCTCGTAAGTCACGAATAAATCATTAACAGGATAAGTCGTATTAATTGTATCGATAAAGTAAAACAAGTTAATCTCGAAATACATAATGTTATCACACATCAATAAAACCTATTAACAATATTAGGAAGTGTTTGGCCTTATCTTACGTATTTGTAAAATACAAGCGAATTATTGTTCCCAAAGAATTTGAGAGAATGAATGAAGAACGATTGACGAAAAAAGTGTATAAGGCGAGTGTGAATGAAAGTGTTGGAAGGGGTAGACGAGAGTCTTGAAAAAAGGCCAGGTCGAGAGTACCTAAACCGAAGAGCATGTATGAAGGGAATAATGAAAGTGGACGAAGCGAAGCAAGTATGTAAGGATCGTAGCAAGTGGAAAGCAGTGGTCTCTGCCTACCCCTACGGGAAAGAGGCGTGATTATATGTCTGTATGTAAGAATATGTGTTATTATTTATTGTAGATAAAACCAGGCCTTATGTATATTCGCCTAAACAATGTCGGTACTAGCGCCCTGTGACGCCATGCGACTGTTTTAATTCATGTCAAGTATAATTACCGTGCAGGTATTGCGACCGGTTTATTCATCATTCGATAACTTCCGTTACTTGCATCGTCTTTAGACTTATATGCGACTGAAATTAAATATTAATAGCGCAACTGCGATTTACAAGGCTTTCTTATTCGGCCTTCTGCCTAGCCTTTTCCCAAGCAGTCTTACCGGATTCAGCTGAATACCGCATTTCATATGACGCGACTGCCTATCTGACCTCATCACACACTTTATGGGGTTACACCATAGTAAGACAGTCAGATTTGTAATGACTAAACGACTGTCCAAGATCAACGTATGACCAATCAATCCAAGGTCAATCCAAGACCCACTAGCGGCGAACGCGGCTAAACCTATCACACTTAGCCACGAGCACAAACTTTATTATTGCTCTAGCGAAATATGTCCTGTGGTTGAACCATATTACGTATCGCAGTGCACCCAGCTGAGCCGACAGCAATTTGTTTTTCTCCGGAGGAATGCAATGCTTTTGCTTTGCGACGTATTACGTGTTAAATTTATTGAAAAATAAAAATGCAATTTAAAAGCCCGAGCGACTTACTTAACATTAACTTGTGTCATCTAATATTAGAAGTAAGTCAACAATGTGATTGCGACGTGTTATAATTTCATAGTTAATTTTCTGTTCATCCAGTTCGTGATAATGGTTATTGACTCGACGGATCGTCACCGTTTGAATATAAGTCGTGAAGAGCTGCATCAAATGCTGAAACACGAGGAGCTGAACCGCGCCTGCCTGCTCGTCTACGCGAATAAACAGGTAATGTAACGTGAATATTATGAAACACTACATGACTACTTACAGAATAACTTGTATTGTGTAAGGCAACATGTTCTGAACTAGTTTTTGAACGAACCCTAAAGGATATAGCACATTATGATGGAACGGAATGGGCCGGAGTGCATCGCAAAATTCCTTCTACTTCATACTTTTTATATGAGCTATGCACACTATCCCGGATTATAGCGCAAAGGATTCCGCGAAAGCGATGCGGTCGGCCCGCCCCACTGCGCCCCACCATGCGCGCCACCAGTCTGCTATACCGAGCGGAAGTATTCGGTATTATGCACATAAGTATACTGTACATAAAATCCGTCAATCTGCTACATCTTGGCACGTCACTTATGTGCTAAGCGAGAATTTTTCGATGTGATGACACTCCGGCACGTCATAATGTATCGTATCCTTAAATCGTAAACTAGTTCAACTAGTAGGCCTGTTTACGAATGTATTATAGGAGTCGGCAGGCAGTATTTTACAAAAAACCCCTTATATTATTAAGTCCATTTGCGTGTAGCGTTTATCCCCAAATAATTGTAAACATTCTTACTTTAAAAAATCATTCTTGGATATTTATAAACAAAACTGCTAAAGGCGAAACAACTTCATTAAAACCTTCGAACCGACTCGCGGAATGTGAAAGTACAATTATAATACAGTTTCAAGTTCAACTCTTTTGAATGCTGTGACATAATACAACCTGTATAAAAATAACTTTTTAATCCGAAGACTTATAAAGTATTGTTATTGAATTAGTTGAGAACTCGAAACAAATTTATGCGTATTACGCGTACTTACTAATTAAAACTTTTTACGCTTTCTTCTGTAATCCGGCCTCTAATGTATTACTACTACGGCTACCTTTTGCCGCTATAACCAATTATTATGTAGCTGTAACCCGTAAAGGAAAGCTAGTATTTATATACTTACCTACATGAGTACCAAGTTATCACACCCTAATTGTAACTAAGATTTACTTATCGCACTACAAACACTAAGTTTGTTGAGATTTTACTAAACGTAAACAATCTAACAGATCTTTCACTTAAATACCTAATTACCTAACTAGTTTGCTTTTAAAAATCTGTATGAATATATGTACACATGAATGTAGTTGCTTATAACAAAAGATATAATCTATTTTTAACCGATTTAAAAAAAAAGGAGGTTCTCAGTTTGTTAAATCTGTTGTTGTGTTTTAAATACATATTTAGGTTTAAGACTTTACCTAAGCTACCTTCGTATTACCGACTATAAGCTAAGTATAACCGACACAATATAAAGGTCATACGGGCGACTAAAATTGCTCTATTATGGACAAAACAAATACCAATGACGTCACGACAACATCGGGTAATTTACTGAAATTCCTAGAAATGTCTTTGTTTATATGGCGTTACAGTGTATTCAATATTGAACCTTTCTCCAATAATGTGTTTTCTATGTAATTAGGAGTACGTACCGCGCTCTGATTGGTCAATGTAATTTTAATGTTTTTTGAATCTGAATGATTTGAAGTGAGTATAACCCGACGTGATCCGCGTATCATAATCGGTCAATTCGTTTAACAGCCACAAAGCTACAGATAGACACGTCAAACTCTGAACACCCCTCTTTTTGCGCCGGGGTTTAATTATTGATCAAGTTACGGCCCGTGTAAATAATTATTAAATCAGAAAGAGGAATGAAGCGCGCTCGCCGCACGTTTGCTTGCAGCTGTGTCAATCTTATCGCGTCATCATTATTTTTATCTACATCGATAGGACGTGCCTTTTTGTGGTTTCCTTATCTCGGAAATTACATACTAAGTCAAATTCTAACAGTTATTATATTATGATGACGAGTTGATAATGTTTTAGTTGCACAAAAATACGTCGTATTTCTCGGGATTATGAAAAGTTTTTTTTAGTGTATAGTAAAAGTTGATTTTACGTTAACTTATTTCAATCAAGCCTTTGTCTGTTATTTGAAATACTTTTTACTCACGGCATCGCCCTCATTTTCAACATCAAATCCTACCACGAAACTCGCCAGTAACTCAGTTACAATTCAGTTTCAGGGATAAAGTCCTACTTAGAGTCCATGTTAGACTTCTTAAAATATAATATCAATACAATTTTTTTATTATAAACACGTCTTTTTACACCTGTATTTCTATAGTTCTTGACTTACCTTCTCCTTACCATAAAATCAATAATAAACAAAAGGTAAACGGTTAACTCATTCTGAACATGCTCGAAATTGCATATTGTCTTAAATCTTGTCTACAAGAATTCAAAACAATCTGTTGTTACTTCACCGTGTGAAGATTTACCGTTTGATTAATATGGAAGAGGGTGCCTACTGGCTAGCCTGGTTTAATGGACCCACTAGACGTAAGGTCATTGGGGACCCAACCTCGTCATCTCAATGTTAGCACGTTTGCTATTCGCGCCACCAACTACTAAGGTTCATTGTTGCGTACCTGTTTTGTTGTGATGCCTAAAGGTGCGTACAGACTATGTAATATATAATATAACTTGTGTTTTATTACACGTCCACATTATGTCACCTTGTTATTCAACATTGCAACATAAAACAATATTGTACACAAGAATTAAATGTTTTATAACATTCAGTGTCCACATTAGCTGAAACATGTTATATCGCAATTTGTATAACATGTTATGTTATATAGTCTGTACCTTTAGGTTAACTCGAAACTGGTTAACGACTGTTGTTTTGTGATTCTTGACAATATTGGTGTACTGTCCTCTGTATCTAGATAAAGTCTTACATTCATCTAAAAATAAAAATAAATTGATTTCATTCAACATAAAAATATTGAGAAGTTTGCACCAATAGAATTGTGCATTTTAATTTGTAAAAATAAACTAGGATTTTTGTAGGACCATTTATTTTTAAATTATTCGTCGTATATAAGGTGCTATAAAAATATCTGCCACGGCTTTAATGGGAGGTAGTATTGTGTTTATAGATTACAATAGTGAAGAACTTTCGTACCCCGGAACAGTTAATTATATTTGAGAGACTAAAATAGTTAAATTAACATTGACTCTATTCTGCGTAACGTGGTTCACAAATTACGCGCAATGTGACGCTTCGTCAATGAAAACAACTGCTATCTCTTTCCATCTTTTCTGTGAATGAAAACTGTAATCAGCTGACTAGTTCGTCACTACATAATCTACTAGGTACGCAATAATACGCAGGCATACATGATACAAGTGTTTTAAAAGTGCAACTACTTACCAGCTACAGCATTCTTCAAAAAAAACTGACGTAGGTAAATAAGATGATAAACTTGTGTGACTGTCAAGTTAGTGTAAGAATCGCATTTTTTTTCGTATTATTTATAAACAGTAGTTATTGAAATAAAAACTACTTTTTACGGATGTTGTCGCGGTTTTATTAAAAGTCCGTAAAAAAGTAGTTTTATTTCAATGTCTAACATTCGCGTAAATCTAAGAAACCAAACAGTAGGTACTTAGATTAATATCGAATAGGTAACGATAAATTACAGTAACTTGGCGTGTTTAAAAGTTAATCATTTTATTTACAACGATTGCACCGTATTTACAGTTATTTACTCACTCCCTACCTAGTACCTACTTATCTACACTGCATATGCACACAGATGAAGGCACGCTTGCATACATGTCTCTTCACTTTATTTAATGTGTCCGTTTCACTTTTCACTTGCCTAAATGCGCGTTTGATGCGCCTTTTTAGTTCTACCACATTTCTTTCACCACACCAAGGTCTTTCACACGACCACACAAAAAAAAGACTAGAGGGGTAAAATCCGGCGAGCGAGGAGGCCACGGCACTTGTGAAGTGGTAAGGATGGAGCCCTTCACGATTTAAAAGTCGCCACACGTAGTTGTCGCTCACGTCGAAGACTCGAGCAACATCCCTGGTGCTCGCAAGAGGATGACACTGAAGCACTTCCTCTTCGAGTTCGGCCGAGTATGAAGGCCTGCCTGCGTCAACCGGAGGCGGGTCAAAGCGGCCGTGTTACACCGAGTTACACTCGCGGTAGCACAATACCATTTCAAGATATTCTTGATTGGAATACCGACGTCTGTGAGGCATTTTTAATAATAGGGCGCGCGATATTCCTGACGTTAATTTCTAGAACTACCTTCCGAACGCGCGGCCGGGGGGCGACTGGCGACCGGGTCGGTTGGCCTTGGCGCGTGCGACGAACGTGCTAGTGCGGGTGAGGGTGGGGGCGCGCGGGGCTGTGTTTGACGACCGAGCGGCCGGCGCGCACGGCGGCGGCGGCGGCGGCATCCTTTGATAGGAATGGCAACAGTGTATGAACGGCGGCGGCGCGGCGGCGTTTTGCGAAATGTTTGAATTCGGTGCGGAGCGGCAACAGCTTATGACACGGGATGGTTTTATACTAATACATCAATTCAAATTTATACGTTATTTTTTTTTGTATGAAAAGAAATATGATAAATAATCAATAATTTATCTTTACTATTGTAATCTATAAACACAATACTACCTCCCATTAAAGCCGTGGCAGTTGCTTTAATAGCACCTTATATATTTTTCATTTGCAGTAAAACAGATTGTTTTCAGTTTCTCGTTATAACAATTACCTACACGTTATTGTATTAAGGCTGTTTTCTAAAAGTATCGTATACGTACTTTTGCAAGGTTACATATTCATAGCTCGAGTTCGTCTATAACTCACGTTATTAGCTTCATATTAATTGGCTTATACAAGTGTTATTTGACCGTTAAGGCTTCGATGTAATTGGATACATTACATATGCACCTGTTTCAATACATTGTCGGGTTGATAACGTCTGTTAAAAATATTTGATTAACTTGTACTTTGTATACTATTCATATTATAAATCGAATTCCTTTCAAAGCACGCCAAGGGTACGATTTGGGGATATATCCAACTTTACCGTCACCACTGTTCCGTCTTTGCATTGGCCGGAATCACGGTATTGCTCCTACATTCTCTGCTAGACAACTAAACTTGACCCTAGCACGAAAACTATCGATTACGTAACTAGAGGAGTAGTAAGGAACGTAGGAAGACGAGACTTAAAGATTGAGCTCAGTAGTATGCCATGAGAAAGTCGTAGGCTTTTCCATCGCACGTTACTGTCACGCCCGGCCTGTATTAGTCCCCTACTATGTCAATATCGATTCATATCAGTCCTCTGCTCGACAATGTCCAATGTAATGTAATGATAAGAATTAGTAGAAATACCCCTGGTTTCTGAAAGGCTGATAAACTTATTTTTTTTTCAAATTAACTGATTACGACTGAGACTAGTTGACTCAAAGACTAACAACAGTTCACAGCGCTTAAAATGAGATTTGACATGTGATTAACAAATTTTTGGGTTGATCAACGTGTCAGAAGCCGGGGGGAAATTCACAATTTCTACGGAGAACGGCATCCAAAATAAAAATACGTAAAAAAACATACAATTTAAAAAAAAATATTTACCTGTAAATTACTTAATGTAGTATTAATCTCGTTTCCAGGACGTAAAGGGGTCGATGACGGCTGCGGAGATATCGGAACAATTAGACCTGACGTCCATCAAGCAGCACCCGTGGCACATACAGGCGTGCTGCGCTCTCACCGGCGAGGGGTACGGTACAAGTATCATTATAAAACATTAATATAGAACTGCTTAGAAGTAAGTGGTCATAGTTTTAAAGTTATATAAATAATAAGTATAATAATTATAAGTAATATAAATTGGTCGCCGTTTCCCTGGGATCTCATCGTCAGATCCTGACTTAAGAGCCTGGAACGTATACCCTATAATAAAATAAAATAAAAAAACAAATGATCCGCATATCTTAAGGCCGATACATCAAATGAGCAAATGCTCATTCTATGCCTACCCATTAAAATAAATTCGAAAATAATTTGATAGGGTTAGGATAGTATGAGCATTCGTCAGTTTGATGTGATCTGGCCTTGAGAGTAATAGAAGAACAAACGTAAATAAAAAGAACAAGGTGTTCAACGAATTTAGGACCAAGTTATTCATGCAGGTCAATTTAGCAACCTTAATTATATACTTAATGTCTTGATACTCGTACCAATAGGTTCCTTTTTATTAGCCCAAAGGCTATAATTTCGGCGGTATTTATCTTAAATTCTCGGACATTCCTTAGTAGAAATAGTCGGAATCGAACCATTTCTATTTATCTTGTCCATTTCCATTTGAGCTATTAACAAACGACTGCACCGTTTAAATATTTAAAAGTTGCCAAACTGTTAGTAAACTTGACACTTGACAGGTTAAGTGAAGCTAGATATCTTGACAGGCTAAAAAAATAATAATAATAATAAATAATAATAAATGCGGACAACATCACATACATTGCTCTGAACCCAAAGTAAGTAGCTAAAGCACTTGTGTTATGGCATTCAGAAACAACGAAGGTACCACAAACACCCAGACCCGAGGCAATGTAGAAAAGTTGGTTTCTGCATTGACCCGTCCGGGGATCGAACCCGGGACCTCAGAGCTAGCGACACCTTGAAACCGGTGCTCACGCCACTCGACCACGGAGGTCGTCAAATATAGTTAGACTGAACGTAGAGCTTTTAGGCTCTTCTATTTTGTTATTTCGTTGGCCAGTTAATAGATTATAATAATAGATTTCTAATGAAAAAGCGTGCAAAGTTGAATTTAATAACACAATTAACCTCGAAAGGGTATAATAGACTGCAATAATACGGAACGGTATTAATACAAAGATTGCGATTATATTGATTAAATGGCATTGAGGTTATGAGAATATGACAACTGTGACAATCAATAACTACTAAATTATGAAATAAAAGTAATTTATGAGTGGTAAGGTTGGCCTTAACACCTTCGCTGGTGACATTGACATCTTCAATGTCTTAATTATGTTATTTCCTTAGACTATAGATAACTATAGACCGCTAGTATCGCTAGTTTTCCTTCGTGCCAAGCGAGAGCACTTTTTGTCTGTATCTAGTACATTCGTTTACTGATTTAAAGTTATTTTTCGCGCAACGACAGACTTATATGCGAAAATATCGATGGTTTCGACATTGTTAGGATAATATTAGGGTTTTAGATAGTTTTATTAAAACGGCGCGCTCCGTCTTGATACAAAATTTACGATAAAACTAGTTCATACTAGTGCTCACGGTTCATACACTGATAGGCTCACTCTTTAGTTTCTTATCTATACTCTAAGGTTATTTCAATTTTATACGTAATACAAATTACTATGGTCTGGTCACAGAGAGAATGCTTTATTGACAGGTGGTCAACAGGAAGGTATAACTTTAATGTGGCGAAGAGTTTAGGAAACCTAAATAATAATATCATTCAAAACTATTATATAAGCCAGGTATATGAATAATATAACACGGTTATTTTTTTCCCCATACAAATCATGACCAAATTACTTGTGTCAGGAACGCGTTCTCTCAGCGGCCGAATTATAGTTTAGTAGTGTTGGATCTTGCTCATTGATACCAAACAATCAATGTAAATGGCTAGTACCTTTCGCCAATCCGGCAGTCAAAATCTATGAGGGTTTTCCCGGGTCCAAAAGGGTTGTGTTAGTTCATATCATATATATGTAGACAGGGTGTAATCACCCCTGAGTCGTCAAAATTTAAATATAATTAATTATTTGTAAGATATTACATTGTCCAAATATCTGTCACCTTAAGTTTAAATTTTATTTTTCCCTTCGATGCATGAAGGCCTGTATGAAATATTAAACCAACATGAAATCCTGTACATACATAAAAAAAGGATTTCACACGTAATGTCAGCGTCTTGTAACGCGTGGTATCATGTTTCCGACCTCCAAGCCTCTGGAATACTATACCTTTCGGTCATAATTCTTGCTTAAAAAAGTCCAAGACATTAAATAATAGACTATCGCCACAAGATTTAAAGCTCAATTTTTCAACAGTGCTTTTAATTTAAGCTCTTGAAGCAGGACTTTTTTCGTTGTGTAAGCCAGACGCTGCTATGTGCAGTAAAGCACGCCGTCTCGCTTCCACAACGGTAACAGTTCTGTTTTTAGAGATACAGGTAAAGGTAATGTTAAAAATAAAACCCAAAAATAACTTAACATATCGAAATGATTTTATGAAACAACATTTTAAAATTTAATTCGAATGTACAGTAAATTTTACTTTTGTATAAAATTTTTCTATATACCGTCTATTTTGTTTGCGCACTCTGTGAATTGTTACTTACATATATAAATTAATGTTTTGTTTATTTCTCCTCGAAGTGATTGTAAATCTTGAGAAATAGTGATTTCAAACAAAAAAAAAAATTAAATAAGTGTCTTGTAAGGACAACAATGATTTAATGTGTATTTCCAAGAAAGTTTAAAGATCTCTTGAATTTAGTCCTCTGTTGTTTTCTAACTTTGAGAAACATTATGTTCACAGCTCCTTATGTGGATACTCAAACCTCTTTGAAAGGAGATATTGCTTTAAATTTCAAGGTTATATGTAGATGGCATAATAGTTCAACATTTTTTTTAATTTATATAGAACTTCGTTTCGCTCGCGGTTCCACCCGCAGCAAAAAGTAGCATACGTCCTTTCTTGTACTTCAAGCTTACTCCATTCCAATTTTTATCATAAGCGGCTTTGTGGTTTAGACGTGAAAGTGTTCAGACAAGTAAACTAACAGAGGTGATTTCGTATTTATAATATTAGTATGAAATTTAACGTAATCTGCGGTTTTTACTTTGTGTTATCGTATAGTTTACCACTTTCTTTCCTAATGACAACTCTTAACTTAATCGGGTAGCGAAAGTTGTAACTAGTCTCGATACGCTACTTGTAAACTCGTTTGACATAAATATAACGCCAGCAGGCTTATTTACTCGAAGCAATATGACAACCAAAGCAAAAATCGCTTTGTAAAAAACACTCAAAATATCAATTTGACATAGTCTAACGTCGATGAACAACTATATTTATATTTACTACAACCTCAATGGTACCTGACTTTAGGCGATACTAAATTTGCTTTTTACCCGATTACGCGACGCAAAGGAAGAGTATTTTATTTGACCATTATTTTTAACCAGTAACATCGCTTGGGTCTGCAACTATAGCGAATAAGCCTGCTGGTATTGACGTATATGTAGTTAGTACCTTCTCCTTTATTCTCGAGGTGTTGACGTAGATTAAGTTCTGCTATGATTTTAAACTCTTGAGGCCGAATACTAAAACGTCAATCAGTTTTAAATCGCCGTCGTTTTCGTAGTAGTAACCTAATGTTAAGTAGTGTCAATAGATATTTAAGACCGAATTAAAATATTGTTGCGTTTCAGTATTCGAAGATTATTTAAGCGGCAAAGAAGGTTTAGCTACACAGAGTGACATCGCCATCTATTTTTCACGAGGGGAACTAACACTTCATAAATCTGGCCCCTACTACTCCTAAAGTAAAATTGATTTATTAAGTAAGATTGTTCTAAAAACAGTATATAATATGTATATGACGACATTAGTTTTGCTGCTGCAGTTGGAAAGCCATCTAGTTGACATTAGGATGCAATGGAAAATAAACCTGCAAAATGCACCCAATTTTTATTTATATGTACTAGCATTGTGACAATTGTGATTTACACCCCTTTTTAATTTGGCGTCTGTATGTCATGCTGTTTATTTTAGCAATTTCTAGTCTGGTAAAAATATCAAATTGTAAATCGTTAAGTTAGCGTTGTCATTATAATTATTGTACAGGCATTATTGCCTCTTATTATTAGTTTCATAAGACCAAGATAAAATCCTAACAACAGAACTGAAGAAAGGGGGTGTCCCCTTACACTTATATAAAGCCACTTCGATTTTTATTGTATTTGTATATCCCAACTCTAAAACTGCATAAAAACTTTGTAACTGTCTGGGAACAATTTTTGGAATGTATTTATTTTTCTGAAACATGAAGCACTTTTCCCATTGCGGGCGATGAGCGAGTGACGAGTAGAGCGAGTAACGCTCAGCGAGTATATTTTTGTAAGTTCTAATCGTCGCAACAAACAAATGCCGAGAGAGTCAGATCGGGAGAGTCAGAGTCAGTCAATGCTGGGGCCAGTGTGAACAGTCAGCGAGTAACTCTTCATATATTCATCTCGACAGGATCTACATCTTGTAGGTGTCTTAAGCGATAAAACAGTCAATAGTTACTCGTTTTCCTGCCCGCAATGAGACAAGTGCCTGAGCAAAGTGGCTTGATGTAAGTGTCGGTCAACATTTTATTCTTGTCAAGCAGTCTGTGTCAGTCAGTAACATTGTGTATCCTCGTACAATAATATGTTTACCATAAATAATTTTGTTTAAATTATCAGTAATGTGTGGTATATACTCATATTATATCTTTTTATTATTAAGAATATCTGGTGACTTCTCCGTAACAGCAATTAATAATAATTAATTGAATAGTGTAATTTATCTAAAATATGTACGTAGTAATATTATAGAACGGGGATTAGCGCGTACATGCATAAATACCTTTAGGGCTTGACGTTTGGACCGGGTTACACAGGCCGTGGTCGCAAGCAGACTCAATATTACTATAAACATGCAGCGCGATAGTTTAAAAGTTATTAATATGTACGTATTTAGAGATATATAAGTATGTTTATCTGTTTTCTATATACCATAGTACATGCTCTGCCTAGTTTGGGATCAGATGGCCGTGTGTGAGTTTTTCAAGGCATTATCTTCTTATATATAAAATTCTCGTGTCACAATGTTAGTTACCATACTCCTCCGAAACGGCTTGACCGATTTTTATGAAATTTTATATGCATATTCAGTAGGTCTGAGAATCGGCTACTATCTATTTTTCATACCCCTAAGTGGTAGTGGGCTGGTAGGTAGTAGACAGGTGCTAGGTAGAAAAAATTGCATTGCAACGCATGCCGGGTACAGCTAGTTATTTATAATAATTAAGTTTAAAGTGCACCAGGTAGCGTACTTTAGGATACATTTTAGTTCTAATACAAAATTTATTTATTAATATTATTTTAGCAAAAGTAACATGTGGTTCAGTAGTCTTTAAAAAATGTTAGATATTCCATTCCATGATTTTAGTTTAGTTACTTGCTCCCAATAAGCGCATTATTTTGAAAGAATTTGGCGTATTATATTAATCTTGATTTACAATAATAATAAAAATAATATTCCCGGACAACTCACACACGGTTATCTGATCCCAAGTTAAGCAGAGCTTGTGTTATGGTAACCAGACAACTGATAAACTTACTTATATATTTCTAAATACATACATATTATAGATAAATTACACCCAGACACCAGAACAAATGATCATGCTCATCACACAACATTTGTCCTGGGTGGGAATTGAACCCACGACCAGAGTCAGGATCACTAACCACTAGACCAGCAGGCCAGACAATAAGCTATGTATTGGCTTGTTACAGCTTTCGAATAATTAGTGTAAGAATGGAGAGACATTTGCCCAACAGAAGGACTGTAACAACTGAATGAAAAAACGGTTTTCTATGTAATTATATGTATTTAGTATTTAATACCATTTCGTTTTTATAATCATTTTTGGTATGCAGTTTTAACAACTATTACTTACATATCTTCATCTTATTTATAAGTAGTATGTTTTTTTTGCTTTCCGTATCATTTCTTCGCGGTCAGTTTTATTTCAATTAAAACAAACTTGGTGACGTGAACCATTACGCAAATCTAATGTAAGTATTTTTTTTTTACTGTTAGCCTTCTTCTATCGTATTTCAAATTACTTATTTTTATTTGAGTAGTACCTATTATATAGGGGGCTAATTTATAAAGTGTTAAAATAGTTCCATCGTGTAAAAAAGATGGTGTTATTCTGTATAGATCTGTCGGTCTGTCTCTGGAACGATTATGATTATAAAATATCATTATTCTACCAGAAGACTGAAACCCGCTTGTTTCAAACAGTATTATTTTCGTACTTCAAAACGACAAATTTAAACTAATGGTTTTTGCTTTCAGGTGACATCTGAAGTTATGGAAACTTGATGAAAAGGTTGCAGTTTGTGGATGATTACCCCTGGATCAGTTAAACAGGAATGTAAGATAATATTTATCCGTTGTTTGTGGGGATAAGACTGTCTTCAATGGCGGCGCAGATCGTCAACGTCGGTATAAAGAAACCAGGAAACTAAGATCAAAAGTGTATGCTATGGGTATATAACCAATTTATTTATTATCATACATAATTATAAGAACTATATTTCCTTATTTTTACTATACTAAAACCGATAAGCCAGTAAAATTAATTTTATTTTTTTTTTATCACTCATCAAAACTCTTAATCTTGTTGCTTTGTCTCGTTCTTCGCAAAAATACCATATTCGCGGCACGTACAGTAACTGAATATGAACTAATTGTTTTCATGGTTTCCTATTAAGTAAAAACAAGGTTGTATATTAATTTATTTATGATTATATTAACTGTACCAACCGTTAAGGAGTTCGTTTATTGTCAAGTTAATGTTTAGGTAAATCGTGCTTATTGCTTTACTCATAATTGAGTTTTATAACTCACATTCTAGTTCCAAAATATCTCAGATAGTGAGTCAAGCCTCAGTAGCACGTTTTAGAAATATTAAGCTCCAATGACTTGTTAGTGAAGTAAAATTGTTTGTTCAAAATAATATATAGTCGATAAACAATGTAAAACCAAAAAAAGAATACTGGAGTCTGAGCGGAAAGAGAACTCTCGTGACGTAAATTAGAACTAACATTGAAATCTTATATATAAAATTCTCGTGTCACAATGTTAGTTACCATACTCCTCCGAAACGGCTTGACCGATTATTATGAAATTTTATATGCATATTCAGTAGTAGGTAGGTAGTAGGCAGGTGCTAGGTAGAAAAAATTGCATTGCAACGCATGCCGGGTACAGCTAGTAATTCTATACTACATGAACTATTATGAAAACATTATATTCTGACTTCTGACATAATTTAGTTACAGTCACGCTATAATGACACAACAGTGTTTATTATAAAATAAATTCGACAATAAGACATAATAGCGCCCTCACGACGGTTCCCTTTCCGCTGTCTTTACCTAATATAAACTTAAGTCTTCCAGTATTTATAACATGTCCAATGCATTTTTTATTGTGTAAATGACAAATTTCCAGTCAGATGGAATGTTAAAAATATTAGACACGTATTTTTCCATTTTTCTGTAACCAAAAAACGCCGGCGATTATAATATTTATTTGAAAAGTTGTCTAATGTGACAATTTTATGTTCAAGCATTTGTAATGGCTCCTACACACAGTGCCGGCGGCAGTGCCGCCGGGCGAGCCGCCGCCGGCCAAGCCGTCGCGCGTCGTCACACAAACAAATGCCGGCGGCTCCTTTGAATGCCGCCGGGCGCACGGCGGCTTGGCCGGCGGCTCGCCCGGCGGCACTGCCGCCGGCACTGTGTGTAGGAGCCATAAGTAAGTCCCCGGGCTCGTAAACTTTCATTCACTTCATCTATTTTTTGTTTTTTTTTTTTTTATATTTCGTAAAATCATTAACCGTACAGGGTTGTGTTTTTGCAAACACAGCCTGGTTTGTCACCACTTTTCCTCACAAGAGATGGGGAAACAACCTCAGACATATGTAGATAATTAATTTAATATTACATCGTCGATGTATCTAATTAATTTAACTACTTACAGAACATAATAACAACTATAATCATGTAATTATAAGGTATATAGTATTTTATCTTACATTCCGTATTAATACTTACCCGACGCAATGCAGTAGTTATCTGCAAAATTGTCAGCAAGTCTATTAAAGTTATTGCTGTGCAGTCCTCTGTGTGTACAGGTTTTATTGTTAAAGTAATTACAAGTGTCGTACTCGCTATTCGAGACCTGTGCTGTGATTTTATTGAGATACGTTAGTTAATTTATTTGTCAAACTTGAAAAAAAGTACGTGTAAAAATAATGTTTATAAGACTGAGAAAGTTCTTTCACGCGTAATTCTGTACTATAAACTATTACATAGATCTAGATGATAAGTGATAAATATGGTTTTGTGATTTTTCTCTTTTTTGTAATTTTAATTCTGTTTCTTTAAATTTGTGCAATATAATGGAATCAAACAAGGTCATGTTAAACCACGGAGCAAATACAAAGAGGAGACGGCCTAAGCAACCGTGCACTGTACCTCAACCAAGCACTGACGTCATCATGTGGGCGTGGCCTAACTCAGTGTATCGTTGACATTCATCGTGTGCACAACTGTGTTAAAATTCTAATTTTATTGCAAAGTTGAGCTAAAAGAAAAAAAAACATGAGGTGTCGTGTTTTAAATTGTAACAACTATTCGGATAGACGTTTAGATGCTAAGGAGGGCATCTCATTTCATCTGTAAGCAATTTTATGCGTAATTTTCATAAAATTATTCTAGAAAAGTCTCTTAGTTTGGCGTTTCCAAACATAATTCTATCAAACACTAGATGGCGACACTTGAGAAAATAGAAACTAAACACATTTACGTACGTAGAGCTCACTACTAACATTTTTTAATAATCATATGTACTGAAATTTGATAAACATTCATTCTTAAAGGTATGTAAGTATGGCCAAAATATTATTTTTGTAGTTTTTATATTATTTTTAAACAAGCCGCCATCTATGGACAAAAAGTATAAACAACGAAATACAGGGCCGTAATTAGAATCCAATTATTTTACCGAAGGTACCGCGACTATATCTTACATGGAAAGTACTTGAAAAATTTGATACACTGGACATATAAATACAATATCCTATAAGCTAAATAATTTATCTATAATAATTTATTTAAAGTGCTTTCCCTCCGTGAGACAACGTAATAGTATGGTAGTGGTTGTTTAATAATTTAAAGTATTTAAAGCTCACCTACTTTATTAAGTTCAATAAACTTATAAATAAATAAACAACAAAACTCAAGCATTATTGTCTGCCAGTAAGAACCTCAATGTAATAAGGTTTTATATTTTGAATGAATATTTGTTTATTCCAACATTGGTAATAGAGGTTTTTTTTTTAATAATTTGTCTTTTATTTATTCTGCCGCTGAAATCAGTATTACCTACCGACATTAATGGTTTCGAAAGGATTGTCACGTAAACGGAATAAGGTGTGTGTTTGTGTTTTTTTTTCCTAAAAGAACTTGATTTGCTATCTTCTTAAGTATTTTTAGCCAAATCAAGTCATTTAAATATTATAGAAAATCTAATAATCTTCATTTATCAAAAACCCATTAAGATTGTTCAAAAATTTAATTAAATATATTGCTCTCTGATACGACAATTCTGAGTACGACCATGACATCTTGCATTTCGCGACATCTAATGGCAGATAGTTGCGTAATTTCAAAATTAAATCAAGAGAACGAGCGAATACTTTTGCTATTGACCCATAGATGGAAAATTTAAAAGTGGGCGGGATCTAACTCCCCCCTCACCCCGCAAATTGTCACGCGTTGTTTCATAGGAAAATCTTATTACGACATCTCCTCTTTGTATTTGCTCCGTGTGTTAAACCAACGATCTGATGATGTACTGAACTGTATTATAATTATTTTTTTCAATAAAGTCTATTCGAGTGTTATTTAACCTGTTTCTTTTCTTACCGTCTAATATACGGCCTGTAAACGTGGGAATTCGTGTGGAAAAGTTCTTGTTACCAGATGTTAAATGAATGTCATTTATTACTTCCACAAAACAACGCACTGCAAGCTTTTCTTATTTGTAAGATAATACTGCATTTTTCAATCATTAAATTAGTATATTGCAGTTTTCTGCTGAATTTAAGCCTTCAAAAGAGCGCTGAACCATCCTTGTTTAAATAGCCAGTCCTTATAAGTCAGTTTACAAATTTCAATTTGATTTACCCGCTCCTTGCACTCGTGACCTACCTGTTGATTTATTTATGAGCTGATGCACTAGATGTCACTACGTGACGCGACCGTAGTTATAAATCACGTGTCAGTTACCCTTGAAAGTTTTGAAGTGTGGTACAAGTTTTAAACTTGCGTGTTTTCTAGTGTATTTTCACGAATAATGACTTTTTGACCATATGACTTATAGATTGTTAAGAGTATACTGTGGTTAATAAAAATGTTTACGAAACTTGAACCTGTGATGATAACGACTTTTCTAAATTTTAGTGAAACATTGTGGTTTTTCATAAATACAGAGACGATTAGGGAAGTCTAAAATAATAAGAATGTTTTGGTATTTTAATAATTTATTTCAATTTTCTTTTACAGATTACATTTAGGCTTAGAGTGGATTGCGAGTAGAATAAAGAAGAAATGACACGACGCTCAATGTTGCCGAGTAATTTTATAAATAGGTACATACTATTGTTAAAGTTACATCAAATTCTAATTCCTGAATAACTACGTTTGCGTAAATTTAAATATATTCTAAAAAGAGACCTATCAGGATCTATGTCCGTTGTTTTGCATGAATGGGATATTATAATAAACATGTTCTTATATATTTCATGATTTTTATTTCAACTACTCAAGTTTTCGAACAAAATTGTACACACAATTGATATAGCTAGTGAATAACTATTATTAAATTACGTCGAGTACAACCAAATTATACAACAAATAATTACAATACCGTTAGGCGTTAGTACATTAAACAGTTTCACGAAGGTTCAATAGTGACTATTTATTTCATTTAATGATTCAGTTTTCAGTGATTAAACAATATCGATGGTAATGATTCTAATATATAAATTATCACAATATTATGTATATTAATTATAACAAAAATAAAAGGTGTCGTGCACTTTATAAAAATAAATACAACAACTCAAAACGACTACATTTAAGATTGTCATGCCACAAATATAAATAAAATTATGTAATTTACAATTGTACTAAATTAAAGTTATGAGTGGCAATGTAACATTGTTAGGAACAAAATCTTCAGCCATTTTAATCATACAAAGAATATAAACCGATTGGAAATAAACTAGTTGCCTGTTATAGACAAGTTGTGACATGATTTTATAAAACCTATAAAAGTAATGTTTGGTCCTTGAAATGCATAGTAAGGATAAAGCCTTATAAATAAATCCTACACAGATCTTAAATATGGATCAATTTGTTTATAATTTAATATAACTTTTGTTCTTTGAGAACTGCATATTTTTTATTAATAAGGCGCGTAACTTAGGTTAGGGTGAGAAAGATCGTCAAAATATATGTAGACTGTATACACCCTACCAATCTATTTATTATTCACACTTAGTAATATGGATTAAATTAAAACTTACTATATTAAATGTAACTCAAATATCACTTTCAAACTTAAAGTTAAATCATTTCCAAAAGAAACACAACCTTTGTTACATACATACTTTTAACCGAATATTGGTTACCAACAGTTTGCCTGATATCAATTAAAGAAATCAACATTTGCGCCGATAACTTAACTTAATTATAATTTTAATTTAATTTATTTTGAAATATTTGTAACAAAAATATAAATATAAAAAAATATTTCCGTTATGTCATGAACGCTATCACAGCAACCTATTATGAATGTAACAAATTATAATGACTGAAAGGCGGGAAACGAAGAGCAACAAGCAGTGCCGCAACTCAAATGATACGATATATGTATAAGGCTGGCGGATATTTCAGCGCGCCGCACCGCACTGAAAACAAATACGTCCCTGAATCACTTTTATTCACATTCATTTTTGTTTCGAGTTGCGGTGAGCTGCAACCCGCCGATATGTACGCTACCCTTAAAAATACATTATTTCACAAAAGATTGGAATAAACGATATTTTATTAAGAGATTCAAATAGACTATAATTAATTGAACTATTATAATTAATATTTTTCATAGAATCCATAGATGAACAAGTATAACATTTGGTCCTGAGGTAGATTTAACTAGTAGTCGAGATTTGCACTAAACTTAAATAGTTATAAATCAGGTCGACAACAATAAATTATTATATTTCAATATGATATCAAGGTTTAACAGGGCAAATGACTATGAATTTGTGTGAGTGCGTATTGTGTGAGAATCGTAAATTATTCCACTAATACATATATAGCAAATATTCTAGAATAACATCAACATTGCACTTCCTACTTACTTCACATAAATACCATAAGCTTTGCCGAAGCGTGTTCTGGCAAGTAAGTTCACTAAAAGTTTGTAAATTATTATAAAATTACAAATGTGTTAAACCTATTTACTACTAACAGTCTTTAAAACCTGATCTTAAATGTTTTTACTTCCATCGGATCCAACTCGATATCGCTCAAGCCGGTCAGGGCTTGGAACGTCTTGAGGCCGGTCAGACTGACTGAAGTTATGTTGTGGATGGTGATGCCGCTAAACCTGGACTTGGACGAGAACTTAACGGACTTCTTCCTGGTCTTCTCTCCTACGGCGCAGTTGTAGCCAGGTCTGTGCAGTACCATGTAGCACTCGGAACTAGGGAACAGTTCCAGGACGTCGTCGGTGATGGTACGCAGCGTCATCAGGTGTATACCGGCGGGAAAGTTTTGCAAAAACGATTGAGTGGACTTCACTTCGATTTCACCCACTTCACTCGTGTCCAATAAGTACACGTTAACGGGGTAATTTAACGTCCTACTCAAATACTCGGCAGTCTGAGACGGCATTTGATAGGCGCTTTCCTTTTGGTCTGGGCTGAAGTGGCGCTCGTTTACGAATTTGAATCCGGTTTCGCTTGTCTCTCTCTTATTTCTCGTGACGCCAGGCATCGATTCGAGCAATATCCAGTTTTGGAATGTGGTCGGTTTGTTATCAACGACTCCCTCGCCGATGCCTCTGAAGTCATCGTACAGCGTCCGGCGATCAAGCATCACCTCCAGGCGACCGGGTTCGAAGGAGGCCGCGCCTTGAGCGTGGTTCGTGATCAGTGTCAGTCTAGTCTGTTCATCTTGAAGCCAAGCCATAGTCGTTATCGGGTAGTAGTTTCCTTCGATGCCCAGTTTCTCAACTTTTACCCTCTTTTGATATTGGAATCCGTTCTGATCGGTGTAAAATTCTGGAGGCTCACCGTTTTGTATATCAGTCTGTAATCTCATAAACAATTCTGTTTCCCTATTTTTAGGTGGACTTTCGAAATCGACAACATTTTCAATGAGAACGGCACGCGAGAGAACTGGATCGTCGATGTTGTAAATTCTCACGGTGTGCACTAAAAATGGTAAGTACATCGTGGTAATTTCAGTAGATATCGGCCCGGACACAATGATTATGTTATCATCTTGCATAGTCTTGGAACTAGAATAAGGGTGAAGTACATTCTTTTCAGGAGAATCGTAGTCGGGCATGAAGAGATAAGCTCCAGAATGCCTTTGGGCACTTTGGTAAGCTCCAAATTGAACATCAACAACGCTCTTCTTCCTTATATCTTTTCTGTATATCTGCCGTAAGAATCCAGAGTTTCTATTGACTAGAAGTTTTAGTACTGTATTTTCTAGTTGTATGTCACCAGGCATCATTTTCTTTGTAGTAAATACGTCCGATTTTTGTGACTCATCACAGTTGTTGCAAAATATGACACAGTGATGTGACTTATTTGTGTGCTCTTCCAGATTGAATGTAATCGATGTTAGCGGCGGTATCGTTGCCACGAACATAACGTCAAAGTTGATGTCGCTTACGACTCGCTTGCCGTTGTCCTGCACGTCGATGCTTGGCGTAATCTGGTACATCACACGTTGTTTCTTGCGTGTGTCATAAACTCGAATGTTAGACGTATTTGACCGCACTGTGATTACTTCAGTTCTGATTTCTGCCAACGGGTTAAACAGGACTATTTTCTTCTTATCGATGTAGGATACTTGCAGCTTCTTAACTGGCTTTCCGTAAGTTTCCCATTCTACTTCGCTTTGTAGAATACTTTGTGAGTGCAAAGTGTGATCTGGAATCATGATAGTGGTGAGAGCGGCCTCTTGTAAGCGCAGGCAGTGATACAAGCTGGTGAACAACTTGGTTCCGTAATCGTACATCACGCTGGCTTTGGATGTACCTGTTATGGCGTCGTGATGTTGGAAGAGACCCAAGTTCCTCCTTGCGTAGATAAGTTGTTCATAAGATTTCTCTAACTTCTTCTCAGAAGCTACAAGTCCATGATTACCCGTTTGCTTTATGTAGTTTGACACGAGAGTAAATAATATTTCTGATGTTCGTAGTTGATGTTCAAATTGACGAGCGAGAATTTTTAAATACGGCCTCGTCGTGTAGTATCCGGACCAGTAAGCTGGTTTGCCCTCGCTAAAGATATCCGAATATACAAAGAAATCTCCCTTCAAAGTTGGTATATTCTGATGTCTCTCCTTCATGGCATTAAAATAGTCTAAAGGTGTTCCGAACTGTACATCGGCATTGAACACCTCTTTGTGAGCATTTATGTGATTAAACATTTTCATGTAGTTAATGTACTGCGCGTCGAATTCAATGCCGTACTCGTATCGGAAGTCGTCTCCCAGAGGCACCAGCACCACATTGTGCGGCGTCAGAGAACCGATACGATCGTACTCCTCGATCAAAGTCCTCGACTTGCTATGCACGTTGTGCTCAGTGATGTCCTCGTGTTTAGCGGTATATTCGGAATATTCGCCTGGGATCTTTCTGAAGTCAAAGCTTAGGCAGATGGACGGGTGCGGTCCACAAGTACTCTTGATCGAGTAGATATCGAAGGGTTGGTTGTGCACGATCATCGATGGCTTTTTCGTCGCCCATCCCGACATCCAGTAAAACTCTTCAATCTGTCGCTCGGCCAACCATTGCTTCCAGGCGTAATGGATTCTCTGTATGATCGTTCCTTCCAAGCCACTTTTGTCTAGCAGGTAAGGTACTGTGGGCCCATGACCGAATGGATCAATCGACCAACCTGTCTTCGGGATGACGCCGAGGTTACTTTTCACCCAATGATGGCCTAGGCAAAAAAGTAAATAATATAATAAAATGGGCTGAATCACTAAAATTGTGTTTGTGAAAAACTATAAATACCTTCAATGAACTGGTCGATTAATGCGTAAATGTGAGTACAGGCTTCGTCGGGCATCACCCAGCCACCCGTGGTGATTTCAAGTCGACCTTCTTTGATCAACTTCTTCAATGCCTGCAAAAGAATACATTTTACTAACTACTCGAACATTATTAATATACATTCTATAGCTACACTCTAATCGACGCGAAAATCATAGTAAAAATAAACTTGCACCTACATCGTTAATAGGAAATACGCTACGCTTGGTCGGCAGATTAATTATCGCAGTAATGTAATTAGCGTAGTACAGGTGATTGCTGTTCAGTGTCCTAGCATAATTCCTTTGTACGGCACACGGAGACGGAAAAAGAAATGGGTGAACTGTATAATACGGTCCGGGATATAATGGGTGTCCCATTGCTATGCCACACGAAGAGAAAGTAATTTAAATACTGGAGATAGCGATGAATTAAAAAAATACTCAAAAATTTCGTTTTCCTATTTTTTCAAGTTAAAAAAATATTAATATTTACAACAATAAATATACCTTTTGTTTAACAGGATGCGACCTTTCCCACCAGGCGTTCAGGAATGATATCTCTGTCCATATGAAAGTCATGTTTGGGTACTGATGCAGTTTGTGCACGATGTTGTTGATGATATTCTTTGTCTTCCATTCGAAGTATTGCTCGAAGGTCTTCAGCCAGCCCGGGTCGTTGTGCGAGTGTGGAACCACAATAACCTGTGACCGGATATTAAAGATAACTTCGAAGTCATTGGCAAAGGTTATTTTCTTTGTAATAAACAAAGCAAATATTATTGTGTCCTTAGTAACATGTAGATAGTTAGTACTTAAAGTGTAGACTAAGTACTCACCTTTAATCTAGGCCGGCGAGTATCGTTGTGTATCTTTTCGTAGCGTTCCTCAAAGGACTTGTCCCAAAATTCCTTTGTACGCAACCAGCTCGGCTGAAATTAAAAATATTTTTAATTAATCGTCCTTTTGTAATCTACCCATATACGTGAGCTTTGCGAAGTTTGCCTACAGTGTAAATGTTAAAACTTTGATAAAAACCTACACGTAAGTAAATAAGGTTGGTATGTAGCAATAATAATATTAAATCTGTATTTAAAGTGTATGTTAATTTAATATCTACGAACCTATTTCTAGTCTAGTTCGTTTTCAATAAAAGGGTAAGTATTTAGAAACCATCATTGTTGCATATACATAGTAATTGAAAAATCGTTGAAGCGATGTATGATTGCGACCGCAAACAAGTCACTTTCATTGATATACGTTCTAAGTATACGTTACAGAAAACGAATGTGAAACTCCGTTGTGTACACGTCAGATCACGATGGTACTTGAGAACTTTGTTACCCGCCTCGGGAAGAGAGCCTAGTACTAAACAAGATGTAAGAGGATGAGAAAAGTAAAGAGCATTTAATAATGTTTATTGAATGTAAACTTTTTTAATCTTTAAGGTCTTCACCTTACCTACACGACCGGTTAATACATCAGGTTTAGCATACCGCATAGTTTAAAATAAACGTAAAAATACTTTGTTGTATCCCGGAAATTTTGTTTCGAAACCACGTATCTAAGACATACATATTTTATTTATCCCTTCAATTCATTTACGGAGACAAAATCAAAGTAACGTGGAGTTCATTCATGATCCTTCACCGTAACCTAAAGGTATTAGGGTAAAGAGATGAAACCTACGTACGTATCGATACTTTTAAGTCATCGAATGACAGTATTGATACCTACTCGGTATCGGTGAATTAGTATCGATAGTTCCCCGTTTAAATCTTACTAATATTATAAATGCGAAAGTTTGTTTGGATGTTTGTTACTCTTTCACGCAAAAACTACTGAATGGATTCTAATGAAACTTTACAATAATGTAGCTTATACATCGGAATAACACATAGGCTATAATTTATAAAGATAGTGTATGAATTGTCATTCACGCGGGTGAAACCGCGGGGCACAGCTAGTTGATTATATATCGCAGTCATCTGGTTGAATCCGCTATTTGATTGTATGACTAGCTCGTTCATTGAATGACGACATCAAACGTTGATTGAACAAGCATCACTCAACGTCCAACTAGTTAGCGGATTGTAACATAGCCCTTTGAACAGAGCGGAAAAATCAGTCAGGTGATTAAAATTTAGTTCAATTTTGTTCAAACAATGTTCGAAAAGCTAGGGTGTCCATGATTTTTAAGCAAGCCAGGACAATACTTAACCTCGACTTTGAATTAAAGCGACATGCACGCAGAGTCATATAGGTGTCATGATCGCCGACAACTTGTTATAGAGCGCAAAAAACCCTCGAAATCATTTCAAATCCGACAATCCGACTCAACCCAGACATGGTTGGGTTAGGTTGTTAGGTTTTTTTTTAACCCTTAGCGAGCGAAGCGAGCGTTCGGATTGTCGACGTACTTTTTTTAACTGTGTAAATAGTCGTTTTCCTGTTGTTACTTATTGTGTTCCTCTTGATGATGTAAGTTACCTTTTAAGTTGCGAACTTATGGTCACCCTAACCAAACATTACAAAGTCGGCTATATCCCATTCAACGACTATGCTAAATGACGTTTAGTCAAGACGTTGAACGTTACATTAAACAACTTGACGAGTTGTCCTTTAGTCCTTCAATTAAATGTCGTCATTCAATGAACGCGCTAGTCATTCAATCAAATAGCTGATTCAACCAGATGACTGCGACATATACATTGTGATAGGTGGATAAAATACTAGACTATATGATTTGAAGTAACTGGAGTTAGACCAAGTACAGTTAAGTTAAAAAGTATCGATAGTCGATTGAACGTATCGAGTACGTAATCGTTTTTACCTGTGTCGTTTCATCCCTAATTAGGTACAGGACCATACATTTTGCGTTACGTCTCCATACATATCGGATTTAACCACGTACAAAGTAAAATACTTTACGTATTTCGCTTTTGCAAAGAATTACGTTTGTTCGTTAATAGAGGATCCTTTCAGGAATGCACGCTTTTCAGAAGTTTTACGCTATCGGATACTCGCGAACAGCGCAAATAAAACTTGTCAACTTGTACAGAAATAAAAAAACGCCTTTGATGTACCATCCCTTTTACAATTGAAGCATGTTTATGACAATAAAATAAAAAGATGTAGCTTTTTATTTTGTTGCGGATCAACTAGAAAGTTTTAGTCGGGAATTATATAAAAATTGAATAACGCGCGACTCCGCCAGCGTGGATGACGGTTGATTCAAGCTTACTGCATAGGTAAAAGATTATTATTGAGTAATTTATTGGTTCATCTCGTTATATCGTCATTCGATACAGACCATATTCCATATCACATTTATTATGTGATAAGTAATAAATTCATCCCATGAAAGAATTTACGAAAAGACAATAACTATTGGTAAGTACTAAGGCACGTCGGAAGTTCATGCGCCCGTATTTTGCAAACGTGTGTAATTCGCTTACAATATGACGTGCGCTTAGCACCTCGCCGTAATTGTTCGAACCGTCTATGCCGGACGATCCTTTTGAGAGTGACAAACGGCGTGCAGGTAAAAAGATAAAAACTGCATCGCGACTGCAACACGGACGTCCCTTTGTTGCAGTAAAGTATCCTCGAATTCACGTGAGTCCAACGAAAATTAGATTAGCTGCATTCGTACAATTTGACGAAGTATAGTAATATAATTCACGGGAATAAGCGCGTACATGCATAAATACCTTTTTTAGGGCTTGACGTTTCGAGCACGGCCGGTAAAAAAGGTATTTATGCATGTACGCGATTATTCCCGTGAATTATATCCCACCAAAAACATTCAATGTAAAAAAAAGCCAAGTCTCTCTATGCAATTCTTCCCTCGTAAAAAGTTTTGAGATCGCATAGGAGCCAAGTCCTGTTCAACTTAATTTGTAATAATAAATCAATATTTTGTGACTATATCAATAGTTTTGTTTACATTACAATAACAGCGACTTGGCCATGAGCGCAAGTTAAAGGTCGTTTGCTCCTTGTAATTACGTGCAAATACCGTTGAATTTATATATTATATGTAGGTATTATGGACATGATTTTGTAACTGATTGGAATTTGAGATCACTATGGACTAAACATGCGCCATAGTGCATGTGCAGTTCACTGATCTTGGATGATACCGACTGTCGGTTAAGGTGTCCTGATATTATTTATTATTTACTTGCAACTCCTCCAAATATGCTGTTTTATATTTGTATCTTATTGTGCTCATGGCCAAGTCACTATTATTGTAATGTAAACAAAACTATTGATATAGTCACAAAATATTGATTTATTATTACAAATTAAGTTGAACAGGACTTGGCTCCTATGCGATCTCAAAACTTTTTACGAGGGAAGAATTGCATAGAGAGACTTGGCTTTTTTTTACATTGAATGTTTTTGGTGGGATCTCATTTATTTTTTGTAGGTCTCTTTCTTTTCTTTTTATAAATAAACAAAATTGCTATAAAAAATATTTGCTTTTTGTACATAAACAAAGAACAAAGTTAACAATGCAGTCAAAATTCATATACCATGTTCTTGTAAAACCGCAAATATAAATTTGTTTCATATTATTTACTAAGGTATATAATTTATTACCGTTTTTATAATTTTCCCTTTACATGTAGCTAAGAACCTATCTTGGTGCCAAATTTGAAGGTTCTAAGTTTGCTAGAAGTACCTTAGATTTTTGATGATCGGTCAGTGAGTGAGTCAGTGAGTGACAAAATGGTGTAACTTTGATCGCTCATAACTCGTAAACTATTGGTTTAAATGTCATGTAATTTTGAGGCTGAGCTTGTTTTAATACTTACTCTAGGTCATCGAAAATCTAAACCCCTAGCTTTGTCCGTATCGATGATACAGGGGGGGTGAAATAGCCGCGAAACGCTTCGAGAAAAGAATGGTACGGCCGTGCCCGTTTTGCTCGAGACTTGGCTGGGGCACTGCCGTGCGCCCAGATTACTATAAATATGCAGCGCGATAGTTTAATAGTTAATATTGACGAAGTATGACGCATAGAACTTATATTCGCATCAGTTCAACTGTTCCCTTTTCGTGGTAAACTGCACGGTCGACGTAATAAAAAATGCATGTTGTTCGATTTGACCATTGTGTGCGTTTTGTATAAATTGTCCTGTAATATTTTATTGTGTCAAAAACGCATTGTTTGGTAACAAATGTTGCGTGTATTGTAACAAAAAACCCAGTGGCACACACACGGTAGACTGACGCACAATGTACATGTCTGCTGTATCAGTAAGTCGTCTGGTAAAGATAATCAGTTTTCATTACTTTCTCGTTCACTTATATTCTTCGCTTGAGTTGAAACAATACGTTAGGGTTCCACAGTTAACGGGAAACTTTTAATTTCTTTGAAACGTCACACTGCTCTAGTTTGCTGTTTGTGATTGATGCTCATATCGCTATCTTATATCTATACCCATATTATGACACAGTTAAAAATATAGGTTTATCCTGTCTCTAATAATAAATAGTATAAATAATATATACGTTTCATTAAGTTACGAACGTTAAAATAGCTCAGATTATTTCAACACAACGCTTATTTGAACATAATATTTATCCAATGCACGCATGCACATATTATATTCGCCACCGGCCACCCTCGCATCAAACCCTATCTGCGTTCCCAATGAGATCAAAATATAATATGAGGGATTAAGCACTCATTACTCTCGTAATATATACCCTTTCGATGATGACCGCTGGATAAAAAGAGGGTCTGGCTGAACTGAATGTTTACTAACACCTTGTAATAATAATAGTCGCGGTTTGTCTAAAACAAACTAGTTTTAATGGTTGGAGTTCAAAACTAACTAAGTATATTATTGATTTACATCGTAGGTAAATAATAACCCACGTTTTCTTAAATCACATATTACAGTCGAAGTTGTTTTCAGAATAAAATATTCTTCGTTTAAGTTACAGAAACAGAACTTCAAAGAATTCATACATAGAGTACCCAGTTTATTTTCTATTATATTCGTTACTTTATAAAATTGCAGTAGGAAAATATATGAGAGTAGATACGTTGTAACATGCCGCATGATGTTGTTTGCTTCTTTGCCAGCGGAGCACGAGGCACGCGCCGTCTGACAACTGCCACAGTACTACGTGATACAAACTAATCTTTATACCATCTTTACTTATTTATTTCTAGTCTATATCCTTTGTAATTCGATTTCGAGAAATATAAGTTACAATTACATTTTAATTTCTCATAAGGCTTTCTCAAGGCTGACTTTTACCTTGGACAGGGGATAGATATTGACGAGCCATACAAAGTTGGAATGCCACCATTTTGTTAGCACAATTCGACGATGTCCATTTCGACGGTATGGATGTTTTTTTAGCCTTTTTTTATTTAGTCCAAATCATCTAGCAATCATTACCAATTAAAAGCCGGATATTAATCTGATTAAAATGCAGTTCTAATTTTTTGGTCATAAATTTCATTTGATTCTGTATTATAGAAATTAGAATCGGATCGAATCATAGAATAAATCCAAATTGAAGACTGTAGTAACTTAAAGTAAATTGGAAGTTTTGTTAAAACACTGGCTATCAAAAAGTATATTTCCAAATGACTCATGTTTACTTTAGTAAACAAGCACTACAATACTTCGTACAACTTTTCGTCCATTGTTCATTTTAGTATAGGAAATGATAATTAACATTGTATCGATGTAAAACAATGATCACAAAGAATTCCGAGTTCGCAGATAATTGAGCGGGCATCGGAAATGATCGCCCACAAAAACACGGCGTTACCTTATAAGTACAATAGTAACTTATTAAACCGAAAGAGGTCTTGTCCATATCGACGATTGGAGTTATTTAACTTGCGCCGTTCCTACCATTATAAAACAATGTTTTTTACTACTAAATTTATCTTTCTATGGAAAGATCTTTGTATACTTTCCTGCTATTATAATCCCTAACGCTTTTTCTGGACTAAATTTGTCGTGTTAAAGTATTAAAACATGAAGGTCTCGTTAGTTAATTATTGGATAGACAGTACGAAATAGCTAAACCGTTGTACGGAGGAAACTGGCTGTAAATGAAGGGTCAAGTAAAATAACATTACAAATAAGTAGGAACGTTAAATATTCATAAAAATATAATATCTTTAACATCTCTACAACTACATCAAAGAAAAGAAAAAATAGTATTATTAAAGCGTAATGTTTTTCTAAAAAAATTTAGAGAGCGTCATCCCTGAAACGGTAAACTTCTGTATAGTATAGAGGGTTCAAAACTGAAACTTGTGTGTTTATACAACACCTCTCAACGGTTGACAGTCGCTTTACAAACAACCCTGTATAATTGATCGCTCATTTTAAAATCACGTTCGAAACTAGTCCGAAGGAGCCATGACATGTGCCTGAATAATACATGCGGTCCACGATCGATAGGGAAATTATAGTCGTAATGGACAGCCAGTACTTAAAGAAAATTGTGCAGTTTATCCTCATTCTCGGTAGTTGTGATTTGTATCAATTATATTTGCATTTGGAAATTATGGAATTTTATAGCAGCTTTGTATTTAAGCTCCTTGTAGGTGAAGCGTGTTTATCATGGGATAGATGAACCGGTATAAAGAGGTAATCTATTTAGTCCGTCCATTAAGTGATAGAAATATATTGGCCAATAGGGTAGATGACTAGGTATGAAAAGTCAAAATTTATTTAGTCCGCCATTTAGATAATCAAAATATAATAGACACATATTTTTTCTTTTCTCAAATAAATTACAAAATACGAAGATAAAACGCTGTAAAGTTCAGGAGTGGGGGCTTGTGACGTCACGGCTAGGTACAATTTGTACTCAAACGTGACGTCACGCAAGAATTGTACTCGCTGTATCTTCGTAATTCTTTGTTTACGGGACTAAACAAAAAATACGTGTCTAATATTTTTGTCTTATCTAAAAGATGGACATAAAAATAAAAATTAGTCATCATCCCTATTGTATTTCTTTCTAGATAGGAAAAAAATCTAGGTACCTAGATAATGCGAATCAAAGTTGGGGATTGGGGGCTAATGAAGTAATGCTTTCGAAAAAGTGTACAAAATTGTGACGTCAGCCGACATTTCTAATCAAATGCCCGGAAATATTTTTTTTGCAGCATAGATTTCACTAAAAATCGGACAGCATAGATTTGGGTGTTAGGTATTGGAGAACTCTGTGACGATGGTGTTAATCGATTAATCCTGCATCAGAAAGGCCAACCTAGCCTGTTACGTCAAGACTGTTGAGAACTTAATTGCCGTAGGATTACGAAGGTATAGGTAGGTAACCTGTGCAAACGGTTTTGTAGATCATTGAATTTGTTTTAAATATGCACTATAGAAGTTAGTTTACCAAATGTATAAGACTCCAGTTACAGTCTCAGTTATATAACCAAGAGATAATAATGGTAAAAACCTAGTCAGTGTATGTCACCAGCTGATTGTGAATATAATCATTCTAAGAATATTATAAACTGTTGTCACATTGTTAACTATTACGGAAAACTGACAAGTTTTGCTATTTTATTGTAATGATATGACATGCGCATTTTTAGTTAATGTTGAGATGTCGAGTAGTACAGATGAATGGAAGCAAAATACGCATTGCGCCGACCGCAAACAATTGGGAACGGGGCAGGGAGATGATGACGGATTTACATGCGTCTATTGTTACCAGGACTTCATTCAATATAAGGGTTAAAACGAGTAACTTCATCTATATTTTTTTACATTTGATCTTTCATTTAATTGAAATTTTACATTAGAATAAAAGTACTATTACCTATTTAGATTTACTGCATCGTAGATACACTGAATAAAGCATCGTCTGATACTCAGAGGGAAAACGAATAAACGATTTGTAAGACGGAGATCAGATCAGTTTTCCGGAAACCAATCGTTAAACGAGCCGAAGCAGTGGAGTTACAATCGTCAGAAATTATGGAACGCCTAAGATTTAAGCCATTCAAACCTGAGCACGATTAAATGTACTTAAGTGGTTTATGATTTATTGCGTATATTGACTGTGTTTTAGAGATACACAGTGTAACAATTGCAGGCCGATAAATAAATAAAATAAATGTAACTTTAAAACCGACTTACAAAAAACATGGCTTCCAATTTATCGGATTATTTCCAATCATCTCCATCATCTCCCGAGCCTTCTTCCCAACTATGTTGGGGTCGGCTATTAGTCTTACCGGATTCAGCTGAATACCGTATTTTACATGGAGCCTATCTGACCTCCACAACCCATTTTACTGGGAAACACAGTATCCCATAGTAAGACTGGTTGTCAGAATTGACTTAACGACTGCCAAAGATCTATGTATGACATCGGATTTTTTCCAATATTTAATCTAAATGAATATTATTTTTATAAGATACGATATCGTTTTTTTAAACCGTGAATACTAACTATATGTCTGATTTTTATGTAGCTTAAACATTTCTAGACGATATATTAAATACCTGGAGAACGAAAACCATGATGAGCTAAAGTAAATGATATAATCCATCCAGTAGAGAACGTTAGCCTGTAACTCCTTGACTCGGAGCAATTTGACTAACTTGCTCCCATATCGTTATAATAGATTAGGATAAGAACGCAAACTATGGCGTTAACTTCAGAAATCCAACCTTTTGTAATTACAGCTTACTGCGCTAACTAAAGCTTGACTTAGAACACTATTATCGATATAATAACTTATGCTAATAAGTTTAACAAACATTTGAACTTGTAGTTTAAGTAGTTGCATTGGTTATAACAACATTTATGATTCAGGTGGACAAACATTGATTTTCATATCTAATTATCTTCAGACTTCAGTAAATAGCTATAATAGTGATGGCCGTAGGTAAATTAGGTCGCATAATTCCGTTATACTAAGCTTTATAAAACGTTAATAAATAACAAAATTGGACTGGACCTTGCATTTGTTTCACAAGGTTTTTAATATAGTTTTATGTATTACTAGCCGTATTCCGCTTTTTTTTCTCGCAAGGCAGATGACGTGATGTTTAATTATCCTATAACCTTCCTTAAGAAATTTTAGCGCATTTAAATACAAACTTATAGCACCAACTTACTGTCTTAAAGGAGTATTAGGTATGTACCTAAGAAATAATAATGATGATGGCTTTTAAAGTTCTGGTGGCAGTTCCGAGATTTATCTTGTAACTAATTAAAACGTATATTTAACTACTAACTAATTAAACGTATAGGTACAGCGAGGAATCAAAACTACTATAGGTTAGCTAGTTGATCCGTTGATGAACAAAATAGAATTAATGCATTCTCTGAATTTTACGAATTTGTCGATTCAATTCGAATTGTATCGTTTTAAGTATTGCTAAGTACATTTAGGTATTATGAGTCTAGATGTTATAATATTGTGGTAAAATTCGGAATGTTTTTGTATATTGAACTACTTTAAAATGAAAACTGACCGAATGTTCTCACCCGGCTTTAATTAAGTCTAAACATGAACGCCCAAACAGACTTTTCCGTTAAGTTGGAGTCTACTCTTTCTCAGTGAAAACTGTTTACTAGTAAAGAAAGACATCAAAATAAATGCATCCTTCAACACGTACGAACATATAATTACGTTTACGCTTTCCTTGTTTCGGTGTCGTAAACTCATAGGTAGGGAAACCCTAGTCACTATCACTGGCTAGATTAGTAACTGACATAATAACATTAAGCGGTCAAATGTCAGTGCGACGTTGAGTGTTACAAGCGGATACAACTCACTAATAAATGACATACACATTGTTAGGTAATTACAAACAAATCTTGTAATACATAGTACAGAGTGGTGTATTGGTAATGCGTGAGAATAAAGCAAGTAGGGCGCGTACTTACGTAGCACGAACAACGAGCGTGCCGCGAAAGTACGACAAATGTATTGACGCGCCGGCAATCGTAAAGACGCGAGTATGTGTTACTTGGTTATTTTAACAAATCCACATAAATTATATATTTGCGATTTCCTTTGGTGAAATGTAACAAGAGTTTCGAACTTTTTTGAATGGCTTTACATAAAGGGTATTCACCTATGCACTGAAAGGGTCACGAGATCATTCACACATTCCCGATCCAACCAATCGATATTCATTGCTTGTTTACGACTTAAAATTCGTTCGGGTTTACAAGACGCTTAACAACAGCCTGTTCATACAAACTTACTTAATACAAGAACTTATTGTTTAATACTTCAATATTCACAAAAAAAAATATAGAGCTTACCTGAAACTCAAAAGTCGGGTATATAGCCACTGTGTCGATGTCCGCCACACTTTCCTTCATAGCGGGGCATTGTTCCGGAGCAATCTGCCAAACAAATTTAAACTTCTCAAGACATTTGGCTACAAATAAACTTTGACTACATGATGTTGCACACTTCCTGGACTTATAAACTTTATTTTAGTGAAGGTGCAATGTAAATAGTACCTGTATTTCATTTCCATTTTGTGAACACAATTCATGAAAGCAATTACAAAAATCCGAGCTTTGTTTTCAGAATGGAAATTGTAAAAGTACCTCACGTCGCGCGTCGTCGATATGTTTAAACAGATTGTACTGTGTACATACAATGTGTATAAGACTGATCGATTTATCCTATCAATATGAAATTTTATAATGTAACATACATACAGACATCACTTCGTGCAGCTACTAATGACGTATTGGTTTGTCAAAGTACATACAGACATCACTTCGTGCAGCTACTAATGACGTATTGGTTTGTCAAAGTTGGTTAAGACTTTGATTAGTAACAGTTACATTAGGACAACATTATAAATATAAACGTCAAAAACATAACCCCTTCTTTCGGGTTTCGCAGCAGTCGGATAGAATAAAGCCTAACCTTTATTAATGTTATTATTTTAATAAAGCTTCAAAACAATTTCTCATAAAGTTTGATTTATCCTATTAAACTTCACTTTATTCTAGTTTGTAACCAAATACCAAGTTTAATTTAACGTCAACGCTATTCAATTAAGTAAATTCCGTTTGATTTCTTCGCTGTAAACATCAGAAATTGAGCTTCAGTCGCTCTAAAAGGTATCCAATTATTTATGAATACAATGATAAAATACAGCTGCAATTTGGTCTGACAATACTCAAAGAAATCCGAGCAGAAAATACGACCAGGTTAAAGAAATAGCTGCATCTGCAATATTAATTAAAGATAAAATGCTAAGGTTTATTGACTAAGAGAGACCTATGTCTTGCAGATCGACCCAAAAAATATGCTGAATTGATGGATTAAATGATTCGAATTAATATTCTTCTCCTTATCGACTTGATGTCAATTTAATTGTGTGGGCTCAGAATCCATTTCTATTTAAAAGTCAAGGCAACAAACAACAGGGATTGATACTTAACATCAACAGCCATAATATCAGCAGTTAAAACATCAACACCGTAAGACCAACGATTCAAAATCTCAACACTTCAGAATGTCAACAGCTTAGAAAGTCAACAATTCACCAGACCAAAGTTTAAAATCTCAACTTAGAAAGTATTAGGTAAATACTAATGAATGGTATATATATATGTTTTACTACAAACAAATCATGTCCAGTAAATCTACCTATTAGAGTTTCGATATTAAAATACTTGTGCATAGTTTGGAACCAATCTACAGGAAGAAATAATTATTCATGAATTATAGCTTCAATAGAATCAGCTGAAGTATGTAATCTGTATAATATAAAATTATTTCAACCTAAACTTTTTAATGTCACCTTATGACGTTTGACATAGAATTGACAGAATTCAGTTAGAAACAGAATTCATAGTTAAGACAGGACATCGTCTGAAGGGTCAGCTAGTAGAAGATAAAAATTATATTATAATTAGTATAATATTAGTAAAATATTTGCAGTCGGGGGAAGGTTACTTGGAACAACTCATTACAGTACAGGTCCCCCGATTGCAAATATTTGACTTGTTTTTAATTATTTTAGTTCACTTTTTTAACATTTTTTTGACATGGCAGGCGTGTTTTTTAATTTTTTTAATTATATTTTTTATTTAATACCTTCTAGTGATAAATAATATTTTATAGAGCGCTTAAGGTGCCACAAAATATAAGTTACTTTTTTAAGAAGTCAGTGGTGCGCAAATAGTATTGCAAAACTAGTTTTCTAAAATTCTAAAAAATGCAGACCATAGTTCCATACCAATACAATACAGAAAAATCTATGAGTATATAGTGTTACAACACAAAAACATGACACAACACAAAAAAAAATCGTTCGGAACCCTTTGCAGGCGATTTCGACTCACGCTTGACCTTTTTTAATGTCCACATAGCCAATGTCACTCGGGATAACTCAAAGCTTCTAATGATACCACAAACATTGAAATCGGTCAAGCCTTTTAGAAGTTATGGTGGAATAAAGAAACTCACAAACATACATACATACATACATGAACCCTGAAAACATAACACTCCTTTTTGGGCAGTCGTATAAAAAATAAGTTGGTCATACTAGATGTAGGTAGTTTAGACTTTGAAAATGCTGCAATAAATGCCTGCAAGCGTGTTTTTTCATCGAGTATCCATAAATGTTGCTTTTTTCATTTTACTCAAAACGTGTGGAAAAAAATACAAAAACTTGGATTAGCTGCAGATTATGGTAATGATTCTGGATTTGCAGTGAAAATAAGACATTTATTTGCTTTGGCTTTTCTGCCCTCAGAAGAAATTCCTCAAGCATTTGATAGATTGATGGCGGAAAGTTTAATTCCAGATAAAGCCCATGAATTGGTACAATGGTTTCGGCGATATTACGTACATGGTCAGATAACTAAAAAAAAAACAAATTCAACTACTGTCATTATAAAAAAAACTGAACCATTGTTTGCCCCAAGTCTATGGTCAATCCATGAAAATTTGTGCCAAGATATGCCTCGATCGCAGAACTCAATTGAAGCTTGGCACAGAAGGTGGAACACATTATTGACCAATAAAAAATGTAATTTGTCGAAAACTCTGAAGGAATTGATAAAAGAGCAAAAATCAACAAAGCTTTATCTAGAAAGGATCCTTGCAGAGGTGCCACGCACACCACCACGTAAAAAAAAAAAAATTTGAAGAAGCTTTACAAAGGGTTATATCGAAGAAAGAGGAAATGGATACAATAATGTTTCTAAAAAAAATTAGTTATTTATATAACATTTAAATTTAAATAATTACAAATTAATATTTAATTGGGTATGAAAATTACCAATATTTTGTTATTTTTAGTTGCTGACTTACGTACGTAATGTTTAAAATGATATAAGAACGTGATTTGAATCGCTTTATTATAAATATTGTTTTCGTAGTTTGTATTACTACTGTATATAATACAAATACTTGTAGATTTAATAATTATCAATTATATAAGAAGTTTACGAACATGTTTTTTTTTCATTATATTATAAGATAACTAAATATGATTTTTATTTACAATTGTTATTTACTTATTTTAATATATTATGTAATTACTCAAGTATGTACCTACCTATACCTGACCGACCAAAAAGTAAATAAACGGTAAGCACCCCGCGTCAAATAATGTTTACTGATAGTAAAACATAATATATATATATATATATACCATTCATTAGTATTTACCTAATACTTTCTAAGTTGAGATTTTAAACTTTGGTCTGGTGAATTGTTGACTTTCTAAGCTGTTGACATTCTGAAGTGTTGAGATTTTAAATCGTTGGTCTTACGGTGTTGATGTTTTAACTGCTGATATTATGGCTGTTGATGTTAAGTATCAATCCCCAAACAACAATATTTTTGTGTACTATTTGGGCCACTCCGACACGGACACGTTAGGTTCTTTAGGAAAGCTAATATTTTTTTTTTGTTTTGTCAGATAGTGTAGCCATTTTAAATTATAAAAAACATAGCCCAATTTAACCGGGACTTATGTTTATACATATACAGACTGGGAATTATTAATAGAAATAATAGCATTTCGCAAGTTGCCCGTAACATATATACCTGGCGTAGGTATATTAGGTTTCAATGACTAAAGCTACACCCACGACACGAGTTAACAATCAATCTAAGGAAATTGATCACTGTCTTATTAATTGGTTTGTCATTTCGCTACTTAACACAGCTTTCACTTCTAACTAAATGCTATTCATTTAAGGGTTTGTAAACAAAGCAATTAACACGGAACATTTTTAATGAACGGTTAGTGGAAATTTAAATCCTTTTTCTTATAAATCTAAATAACGTTTGAACAAATCTTTTACTTCAGAATGGTTTGTGAAATCGTTGTTTTGATTTTGTTACCCAATACTTTTATGTTTTGCTATTTGTTGATGAGACGTGAAACAGTAACTAGTATTAAATATATTTTTAGCAAAACCTTTTTATATTTGTGATAATATAGTAATAGATACTTGCCTCCTCATGTCGAATCAATTCGTGGAAATATGGCGATTTCAAGTTTTTCTCTTCGGAGCTACTAATGAGACTGTTCCCTGAAACAAAGATACCATATTAAATATTTTATATAAATCTTATTCTTAGAAGTACGAGGATCTTTATGACATTCCTACAGCAGGATACATCCTGCTTAGGTTTTATAAAAAGGAACGGAGCAAGCTACGTAAACATATTAATGTGTACCCACATTAATATGTTTACGTAGCTTGCTCCTACAATATTGTTTACCTATTTATTTATCCTTTCTTGCAGAAATACAAGCTAAGGAAAAATAAGTGACAGAGGTGAAGCAAGTACAAGAGGCGGTTTTATTGCACATGGGTAATTAACCGTTTTGTTAAGTGTTATCTAAATTCGGGATCCTTAATCAAGTCGTTTCTGAATTTAGAATGTTGTAATCCCATTCAATCATCCTGGTGATGGTGAAGGTTGATAGTTATTATTCTAAACTTAATTCTTGATAAGGTGGTTCGTTTTTAGTGTTCCGTACACGAAGGGACGGAATAATTTTAATTATTGAAGGCTTTATTGCGGCATCGACTAACGTCTAATGAGGTTTTAAAAGGACGAAAGTTCAAGATTTTCAGACCAACCTTATGAAAAACTTGTTTACATTGTTCAGTCAAAACTACTTTTTCCGACTTTTTTAGTTCAGTGACATTTTGACCAGATACGAGTTTTGGCAGATTAATACATCTATAGAATAAACATCCCGGCCACTTGAGTATCTATTAATATAATCTCCAGTTTATGCAATGTTTCACCTATTTATAGGGTGTCCAATAAATTGTTATCAGCGCTATGTGATTACAAATATCAACTAGTAGTTGTCTAGTTTCCTGCACGAACGGTGAAAAACATGAAAATGATTCTCATTCTCAGATCTCGAACGCGTCACCTTTAAAATAAAAAAATCACATGAAGTCCGTCCGAGCAACGACGCTACCGATAGACAAGTCAAACTTGTTACACCTCTTTTGGCGCCGGGGGTTGCGAAATGGTTCGTGTATTGTACAACTAGGTACTTACAACTGTTCATTTCATTCATTCATTATAACGGATTGATTGCTTTAAATTATTATTAGTATTTTTTCTTTATTTTATTAACGTAGTTTTATTGCGTTGTTGACGCATATATTTAACCAATAATATACAAATAATTGTAACAATTTATTTTTTAAAATGGTAACCTATGGAGTTTCTTGCCGGCTCTTCTCCATAGGAAGGACACTTTGGAACCGAGCAACTAGAGTCAGTAGATTTAACGTAACGTTTCTTGAGCGCCTTTTTTATTTGGTTTATAAGAAATAAAAACATTTTGATTGATGATTTTGATTGATTGTTCATAGGTTATTCTTACTTTTGTATGTTCAGTTGGGTGAACAATTCTGAAGCACGTAACTATTTGGGTACCACACGTCACAGGTTTAGTTTCAGGTTATATTGATTGATTTGTGGTTTGTTAACAGAGTTAGAGGCGAGTCGGCAAAGCTGTTCGCATTCGATATGTTACTGAGAGCTGAATGTAATCGAATGACAGTTACATGTGTGTTGAAACCTAAATCAATCAATTAAAATTTGAATGTAATAGATGGCTTTTTTAATCCCCGCCACAAAGAGGGGTGCTATTAGTTCGACGCGTTGGTCTGTCTGTCTGTGCCTTTGGATTTTGAAAGTTGTCTGTAAATTTCTTTTGATCAGGGGCTTTTTATATATTTAGAATTTATAGTTATGTGTACAGTATTATCGACGGGTGGAAGTTAGCATAATAGATAACATATTATTATTACAATTAAATAAAGTTATATGGGTATACTAATGTATAGGTACCTACATAACGATAGATATTTTTAATAATAACATTGTTATCTACACAAAGACAAAGTTTTTAATAAAACTACAAAGAAGAAGTAAAATGGAAATGAGATGGAAAAGGCAGGCATCTTATTGTTACTTTTAATAAAAAAACTAATTTTACTGATATAATTGAAGACTGTTGCATACATGTGCATTTTTACTTATATTTTTAGTGTTCCGTACCTCAAAAGGAAAAAAACGGAACCCTTACCAATAGGATCACTTCGTTGTCCGTCCGTCTGTCAAGACCGTTTTTTAAATTTAAATCTAATACTCAGGTCTACTGTCTCTTGGAGCTGTGAAAAAATCAAACTTCTAAGCCAAAGCAATCAAAAGATACAGCCGTTTATACCGCAAATTTTCGAAACTCGCACGGGATCAAAACCTACAGGGTACTTCCCGTGAACTTAGAATCTTGAAATTTGGTACGAAGTAACGTCTTATAGTACAGGTAAAGGAAAAATTACGAAAACCGTAAATTTTTAGTTACATGATACAATAAAAAATATTTTTGAAAATTTCAATTTTACTACTTCCTTTCTCATGATCGCGTAGAGGTATTAAAGTGACATTCATATCAAATACTCAGGTCTATAATACCTTTAAGCTGTAACAAAATCAAACTTTTATGTCAACGCAATCAAAAGAAATAGGTTTGTACGGAACCTTCGGTGCGCGAGTCTGACTCGCACTTGGCCGGTATTTTTCTTTTGCTTGGACTGTGGTTTTGTCGTCCAGATACCGAAAATGCATATTGTCTTTTACTGTTGTGATTTTGTCTTTTTTCATGTACTCGACATGACAAAGGACGATTTTCATGTACCTACCTACAAAATGTGAGTCAATATGAAAACCAACAAAAGTGTATTGTGCAAGTATCGGTCATTTTCGAACAATTACTTGTGAAACTGAATTACTGAAGTAATTCGACGTCGATTTATCAGTTCTGAGCATAATAACAGAGAAATGCATTTATTTTGGATTTCAGTACAATGCACTTTGAAGCAATTTTGGTACTTTATTGTAAGATTAAACACAATGTTGTATTATCCATACAACAAACACAGCATAACAGTTTACTATAAGCGGAAGTACTTAAATACCTCAATAATAATTATAGCTATAAAATTAATTAAAAACACTTATACCGCGATAATGTGATCAAAGTAGAATGATATAAGTTTTTAACACGTTCAGTAACAAGAATAGTCTTAGGGTGCGTCCAGATCTGACGAACGAGCATGCCGCGAACGCACTAGTGTCAATAACGCCGTCCGCGATGCTCGCGAGCTGCTGCGAGTGTGATGCTCGTTCGTCAGATCTGAACGCACCCTTACGCGAAGGAAATAACAGTGTAAAAGCACCGTATTGGTATTGCTTTCAAAAGTAGACAAGCTATTAGTGCAACCAGCACCGACGTAAACCTTCGATCTATAAGGAAGTTAGTTTGGGAAATAAGTGGTTCTTCCTTTCCACCTTCTGCACGTTTCTTAGGGACCAATAACTTTTAAAGAACGACGGTTTTTTTATAACGACGACGCAATATAGGGGTCTTATAAGTTTGACGTTTCGGTCTGTATGTCTGTTTGTGTCATCATAGCTCCAAATTTTTTTATTATTATAGCTGATAAAATCTAGATGGTTTTGAGCGATAAATATATGAAGATTTATCATGTAGCATTATGTTGCAGAAACAATTAAACGAAATAGTCCGGGAATTTATTGTTTATTGCAAATGTTTATCCATTTGCAATAAACAATAAATGACGGGCCTGTTGGTCTAGTGGTTAGTGACCCTGACTGCTATACCGGAGGTCGTGGGTTCGATTCCCACCCAGGACAAATGTTTGTGTGATGAGCACGATAATTTGTTCTGGTTGTCTGGGTGTAATTTATCTATAATATGTATGTATTTAGAAATATATAAGTATTTTTATCAGTTGTCTGGTTACCATAACACAAGCTCTGCTTAGCTTGGGATCAGATAACCGTGTGTGAGTTGTCCCGAAATATTATTATTATTATTTGTTTATTGTAAAAAGTTTTTAGAATATTTCAATCTTTCATAACTATTTTGGCTTTTAATAAAAGACAATTTAATAGTATACTTAGTTTTTACTTACAGGTACCGTACTTAATAAAGGATTAAATACCTACTCATGAATAATATACAATTTACAATTCATTAATTAAGTCCTAGCTCTACGTGAACATCCAACTTGTTTAATATGATTTAGCAGACCGATTCCATTTGGCTAAATTGCGGTTCCAATGCACAAATGCAGATATAGGTCAACTGCAGAATATATTTCAATAAATTTCGTTATGTCACGATGGTTTAATATTATTAATTCGATTCACTCTCGGGTTATTTTCATGGAAAACATGCGGCAGATTTAAGCTGATTTTCATAAAGTTCAAAAAAACTGTTTTTACATGAATTTATATAAAAACTCGTGAATTTTTTTACTCGTCACGATCGACTGCAAAAAGAGGAAGATCACGTCTGTGTGTTTTTTGTATGTAATTTACACGTTATCTACGGCAATTGAGGACCGAATTAAAAAATCCTTTCGCCACTCAGAAATGGTTCCATTATTATACATTACATCAAAATAGATCCATTAATATTTTTTTAACGGAAGTCGATTTTTTACTTTCCATGTAAAAACCATTTATTGTAAATATTAGACGTCTAATTATTAAGTAACATAAATTTCGATGATAGTAATAGAGCTATTTGTTGAGCACTGCGAAGGAGAGAGCAACTCACAAAGCATTATGTACGTGTCCCGCCAGACAAAGGATTATCGTGTGTCACAAGATAGCAGGATTTAGTTACGTAAGTAGGCACCAACCTGGCGAGTATATGACTAAAACAATAGAAACGTACTTATTTTTATGACATAGTATATTTTATTAAGTTGTATTCTGTATTAGTCTCTGTTATCCGCAATTAAGTATAATAAAAAAGCATTTATACACTATTTCTGTGAGGAAGAAAAATAATCTTTGTAAAATGTTTTTGTGACAAAAGCAACGATGCTCTATAAATTTTAACAATACAATTTTAAGAGCATTATGTGTAGTAAGTAAAGCACTTCAATGGTCTCAGCTCTCAGTTTAGGTTGTTGTATGAGCTCTAGTCACATCATGCCTTTAGTGTAGCAAGCTCCCAACAGAGTTCGTCCTTTGATGGTTAAAGCTATGACAAACACCCACTCGATAAACATAATAAACATTAGCTTGTTGATTCAAAATAACCAGCCTCAAAACACTCACGTTAAGTTATTAACATCCTTAAGAGCATTAACTTTAAATAGGTACCGTTTATTGCGTCCCGGTAATATTAAATTGTAAAAGGAAAAGCTCCCCACAATAAAGCGGGAAGCTGCACCGAACTCATTTCAAAGTTCACCCCGCTGATGCCCGGAACCCGCTTAAGGTTCTGAACGTATGCACTCCGGTTATAAATACAAAATGTCTGTTATACAGCAAGTGATCTCTTTCATGTCTCTGATACGCTTTATAGAGGTAAAAGATCATTAACTTTGATATCAGGTTGTGGAAAGTGAGCGGGCTATACCTTTGCAATAAAGTAGTTGACGGCTATGAAAATGGAGAATCTATTAAGTCTGTGAGATAGAGAATAAAAATATATCAGACACAATAGGGATGATGACTAATTTTTATTTTTATGTCCATCTTTTAGATAAGAAAAAAATATTAGACACGTATTTTTTGTTTAGTCCCGTAAACAAAGAATTACGAAGATACAGCGAGTACAATTCTTGCGTGACGTCACGTTTGAGTACAAATTGTACCTAGCCGTGACGTCACAAGCCCCCACTCCTGAACTTTACAGCGGTTTATCTTCGTATTTTGTAATTTTTTTGAGAAAAGAAAAAATATGTGTCTATTATATTTTGATTATCTAAATGGCGGACTAAATAAATTTTGACTTTTCATACCTAGTCATCTACCCTATTGGCCTTCTGCTTTTAATTTGCCTTTCAATAAAAGAAACAAGTAATTTGGTTTGGTGGTAATAGAGCTGGTTAAAGTTTGAGGAGTGGGGACTATTGACGACAATTAAATCAATCGATTTCGTATTATTGTTACGTATTAATGTATCGCCGTAAGTTTTTGATTACGTAAAGTAGAACACGTGTCTAATATTTTTATTAATCTACGTGTGGAAAGTTCACGTTATTCCCTATAAGTAATTATCCAATTTCGAATTACTTTTAAATGGGTACTTGTGTAACAGTTATTTAAAATTTATTAGTGTAAATTATTGGTTCTTGTTATCTTAATTGTAAAAATGTTTTACTTAAATTATGTGAATACCACAAATGTCTAATTGTCACTGTAATAGGTAAGACATACCTATTATTACCTAGACTTATTGAAAGTTAAAGGTGTTATTAGGTGTTCAGTTTTGTATTTTATTGCTATTTTCAATAACTTTAAAATAATAATATAGGTTATATTCGTGTATTTCAGGCTCTTTGAGCAGAGTAATTAAGTTGCGAAAACAGTGGTAAATTGGAAACTTGAGGAGTCCAAGAGTAGTAAAGGAGTATACGGAGTTAAAGAAGACTAAATCAGTTTAATACTAAACAGACCGTAATACGCATCTTATAAATTATGTTTTATAACAAATTTCCAACTTGTATTGCCAAAAATTTTGATTTAATATGTAAGTATAGGTACTAATATTATAAAGGTGAAGAGCTTGTTTGTTTGTTTGAACGCGCTAATCTCAGGAACTACTGGTTCGAATAGAAAAATTATTTTTGTGTTGGATAGTCCATTTAGCGAGGAAGGCTATAGGATATATAACATCATGCTACGACCAATAATAACGAAGCAGAAGTGAAAAATGTTGCAAAAACGGGGAAAATTATTCACATTTGCTGGCTTCTGTTGCGTGCGTTGCGTAAACGGTTCGGGTTACCCAAAAAATAAGTATCAAAGAGTTGTTCCTCTTAAAATGATCTAAAAAATATCCGCGACAGTATATGACTATCTTTTAAGATAATAATAATAATAATAATAATAATAATAATATTTATTTATTTGACCAAATATATGTTACAGTGTAGAATTTTAAACTAGATCTTATAAATACCACAGTTCCAAAAATACTTAAACTACACTTATGTTAAACTAAAATTAATATAACATTTTTAGAGTACATATAGTATGATATGGTTCATAAAGTATGAACCATATCATACTATATGTAAGATTGACTTACTATAACCTTTTTCAAGGTAATCAATTTTGGTATAAATTAATTCATTATTGCCAATTATTTGCTATAGAGTTTTTAACATAATATTAACTAAAATTATCATTTACCTAGAAATACTTTTTTTTTTTAAAACTTCTTAATCGCGATTTTTATAACAAAAATTGACCCGGACGAAGTCGCGGAGAACAGCTAGTTATTGATATTGTTCAATAAAGGTTTATTTTAAAATTTTATCCCCTATATTATTAATTTTATCTCAATGCTCATGTTCAATAATATGATCGTAAAAGTGTTAATCAACACGGTTGAATAATTTTGTAGACCACTCTAAACAAAGCTGTTATCGGGCGCTTGCGTGTCAATGCACAAATGTGTAGTCTGTTCTCATGCAGGAAACACCAAACATGAACTATATGTACTTGTGTTACTTAGGCAACATATAAGTACCTTAATGGTTCTATATTGTTAAATCCATCAGTGGTATGTAAGTTTTGGAACGCGTTTAGTACTTAACATTTTTTTTTACTTATACCAATGTAACTTTTCAAAGTTATATGTACTTTCTTAATTATTCTAAGACACTTCTGACTAACGGTGAAGGAAAACATCGTGAGGAAACCTGGATTCTAAAATTGGGATCTGAAATCGCCAATCCGCAATTGAGCAAGCGTGGTGATCAATGCTCGTGCCTTCTCTATATGGGAAGAGGCCTGTGCCCAGCAGTGGGACGTTCATAGGCTGGAATTATTATATTATTATTATTATTTATACGCCCCGAGTCAAACAGGAGGGAAGTATAAGTTACATTGTATATCCGTGGTATTTTAGCGTTAAAACGAATGGAATGATTATGTGTGACTTTTGTTTGAAAGCAGTCGTGATCGATATGGTTCTTAAATCTTTATTAAGATCTTGTCGGCGGCGTTTTAAAAGATTAAGCAATTTTCTATTGTTTTCTCGAATTGTACCTATACCAAAATCAAAATGTTTTTATTTCAAGTAGGCCTTTTTAAGCTCTTTTAAAACGTTAAATTACTGACTCTAGTTGCAGGTTCCAAAATGTCATTCCAATGGAGAAGAACCGACAAGAAACTCCATAGGTTACTCTTTTGAAAAAAAGTGAATAACCTATCCATACTCATACACACTGATAGAATAACATGAAGTCAGTGGGGAGCCATGATTATCCTTATTACCTATGTACAATTGATTGTTAATTACCAATTCATCAACTAAGCTTTATGTTAAGTCTCGTCATTAGACGCACGACAAGTGTGTACCTACTAACTACCAATATAATTGATAAACACAATTTCATTATATCGGTAGCTAGTTAAAATTGAAAGTGATTGAAACGAGCATAATAAAGTTTTGTAGTATTTGTGTAAATATGGAATCATTGTAGGTTGAGACGTGACTCAATAGGGTAGACGACTGGGTATCTTTATATATAAAATTCTCGTGTCACAATGTTAGTTACCATACTCCTCCGAAACGGCATGACCGATTTTTATGAAATTTTATATGCATATTCAGTAGGTCTGAGAATCGGCTACTATCTATTTTTCATACCCCTAAGTGGTAGTAGGTAGGTAGTAGGCAGGTGGTAGGTAGAAAAAATTGCATTGCAACGCATGCCGGGTACAGCTAGTAAAAATCTAAAATCTATATAATCCGTCTGTCAGATAATACAAGAAATATTTAATGCGGATAGAAAACTCTTAGTAAAAGAAACGAATCAAAGTTTAGGATTTCAGCGATAGACGTCATGATTGTGCAATTTTTCGCCGTGAGTTTTTGGATACATTATATAAGAAAAAAATATTATTTATTAGTCTGTTTTTTTAAATCGACTTTTTCTTTATATTTTCTGACTTTAAAATAATGTCATCTACCCCATTTCTGAGTAAGTGAGCACACAATGACTAATAGCAATTTATTAACAGTTTCCATTGTCCTTTTTTCCGATTCCACAGCCAGCGCATCGTGGGTATAACGGATCGGCACTCGATATATGGCGACCGGAATATTAATAGATTATGCCAATTGCTAAGCATTATATTTGAATATTGTAATTTTTCAATGACGTAAACGAAGTCTATTATACCTTCGATTTATTCTGCGAATTTTAAGAATTGTTTTTAGAATTTGTTGCACCTTCTGACCTGTCCGTCCTGCACCACCGCCGCCACCCTCCAGGACTTGATGGAAACCAACGATAGGGCTATTCAGGTGGCGACTTTTTGGTCAATTGACTCGAGAAGAAGAAAAAGAAGATAATATGTTGCGCCCTTTTTCTTTGGTTCATAGCTTATAGAGTAGATTAGCTTGAATACGAATCGGTAATCGTTGTTTGACCGCCTTTTGGACCAAATTAACTTTAACTGTTCGTGTGGTTAATCAGGTACCTATTTCTAAACAGAATTATTTAGATCTAAGTTCCGTTTCTCTATAAATTCAATATACTTTAATGGAAAAAAGTTCCTAGTTAGGTTTCGAGTATGACGTAAAGAAGATTCCTTTTTAAAGTTGACCACGATCCCTCGGTAATGATGAACGATGTGGCCGTCAACGTTGCTCAAAATGAAAGAAGAAGCGCTGTACTGATAGTAACAATTATTTGTAGCTATCTACCTAGTTCACTAATTACGACTTATAAATATTCAATGAAGTATTTAAATTGATAAACAAATAAGTTAACTGACATTTACTAAACACCGCGTTCCAAAAATAGATACAATTTTTAAACTGATAAATTTAATAGGGTTTAAAATGAATTTATCAATATATTGATTTAGGTTTCAAATAACAAAGCTACGCTTTCAAAGTTTCGACTGACTTTAAATGGCTAATATAAAAGTCATGATTCGTTAAGCCACTTCTGTTTGAATTTCGGTTTTAAATATTTTGCCTGCTGATAATATTTCTGCTCATTTTTTACTCGTGCTCATATTTTTTTAACGCAATCATATTTGCTGCGAAATCTTTTATTTTAGCATTTTTATATCTAGATCATAGCTAGACCTATTTTAACTATATTAAGTATTTAGTACCTATTTAATTAGTTTAATTGTGATAAGCTTAAAAAGGTTTCCTTAGTAGTAGTTCCGTAGTCTGAAAGGCATATAACCATTTCTCATAAACACTTTTGCTCACATTATTTTAGGAAAGTAATAAATAAAGAAAATTATTTAAATAAAATGCCATTTCATTATTTGAAAGTGTTTGCGGTTTTCAAAATTAAATTTTGGCTTTTCTATGTCGGTTTGTGTTAATTAGGACGTGGTTGATGTTAATTGCAAAGGGGCGATTTTCACCGGTTACATCTCCGTGGGTTACATAGAACGTTACTAGGAACTAAGTTTTCCGTGATCGAGTTATTTTTTTAAGTTCAATAGCTTTGGTCTCCCTGTAGGCTATGAAATACAGACTATTCTTATTATATTGTAAAGGCAGTGCGTATGTAGTAGTGTGACGACAACGGTATTCAAGTAAAAAGCTTTCTAAAGTCATTCACCTTATTCGTAGTTTCTGTTGTTCTCGCCTAAACTGTGTTTAGTCTATATAGGTGAAATGGAGCATTAAAATTTCAATTTGAAATTCATCAAGATTTTTGTTGACTGATCGTGTTCATATAGGGCGCGGGATGCTCCTGTGAAATCATGAACCAGCAAGGTTGCAATGCATTGTGAATGCTCATATTAACATTTAATCAAATAAGATAATTTAATCTGCGTTCGCATTAGATAGAATATTAGAATAAATATGATAGTAGAGACAATAAATGTTTATGTAATTGTGGTTGTTTCGTAAAGAATATGAGATGTCTTTGTTTTGCTGTGATAAATTCTAATGGGCCCTCGATACTTCAGTTGGCATCTTTCGCTCCCTAATAGAGCACACGGTAGGTTCGCTACGCAGGGTCGACGCACCCATTCAGCTGTACAAACAAGTCATAGCTCGGGGCACTTGTACACCAGATAGGCAACGTAAACATGTTTGGTCTCACGCACTTTTCTAAACTTTCTGCGACTACTGTATTTAATTTTAACGCAAAGTCACTTGCGTAACCCACAATTTGAAGGTTCAACATTAAGGTCTAATGTAGACTAAAATAAAAGTCAATTGACAATGTAATTAAAATAAAAATACTATAAAAATACTAAATCTAAAAATAAATATGAACCGCACGTTGCAGTAGGTAAACTAGGAAATAAACAGCTGCGAATCTCCTTTTTAAAATTGCAAGGATATAACCCATCACGTACGCTTACCGTCTGATTTTCTGAAGGAATAAAATGACTTCGGTATGACCTACTTGAGCTCTACACAATCTTCACTTCAAATATAAATGTGCACGGATGTGAATAGAAAATGGAACAATATTTATTTTGTAAAGACGTTATCTAAATCTAGTACCTACTAAATTATAAATAAGAAAATCTCGACAAATATTAGAAAACTGTTGATATTTTTTAAGAATGCTGAACACATCTTAATTTATAGCTAAATATCATCTCGATCACCTTAATTTTAAAACAAAATACCGCCTCATAATCAGTTTACTCATTTAAGAGCTAAGTCACAGGCAGACACGCAGATAGACACATAAAACTCAAAACCCGTCATTTTGCGTCAGGAAAAAAAAGGACTCTTATTTTGCGGAGATGGAATGTTTATATGGAAGCTAAAGTAAGCTTATAGCTTTTCCGTGTTTGGATGGCACGGCTTTTGCCCTTTACCGTCGCCCGGTTAAAACGCCCGCGAGCACTTAGTGCTAGACCGTAGTACCTACACTTTACACTAAGCCAGGATAAAAAATGAAATGTCACAATGTATTTAAAAAACCACGTGTTATTTTTGTTAAGTGGTTCTCTATTTTATTTGCTCCTGTTGGAAACTATCAACCTTAATTTTAGTATGAACGGTTTCGTGTTTGGAAATTTATTCGACATTCATTTCACTAGGTTCGACTAGTGTTTTCATACGTGTAATATTAAAATAGAAAATGTATTAGTAACTGCCTCGTTGGCCTTACTACGCTTGAGGTCTTGGGTTCGATTCCCAAGTCGACCAAGGTGTTATTGGGTTTTTCTATGAAATTCTCAGTAGCAGGTCGGAGTTTGGATTTGTGACCGGTTAGTGACAATAGGCTCGCCCCCTATTACATGGGACCTAAACATACCGGCGAACTGTGGGTGTACTACATTGGTACACCTCTGCCTAACCCTTCGGGGATACAGGCGTGATGGTATGTTATGTTATTAGAATGAAATTTATTGTTGCAGAATATTTTACTAGAGTAGCTTTAAATTATTTTTATGTCGAATAACATAGGTTTAAGTCTTTATAAGGTATATATCTATGGGCCTTAGTCGCCTGACAATAAAGGTTTTTATTATTATTATTATATCTGTTTAGTTTTATTTTTATAGAAGACTTATTGATTTTTTTTGGAAGCTATTTTTATAGGTATTGGATCACTTGGCAATATCTTGAATTCATTGACAACCTAGTTGGTAATATTACCTACTAATTAGATGGTGACTTTTAGCTGATGCGAGAAATACGTTTGGAAAATCTTCATTTAATTACTTAAAACGTCATTGATTAGAACTTTAGCGGTAACTTGTTTGATGGATTACGTATTAAATATGCTTATAAAAGAACAATTAGGTAAAAAACTAAACAAAGGATATTTTTTCAAGTATTCTTAACTCTCCAGTACTTTAGTTAAGCAACGTTCGAGGTCTTGAATTTTCAAACAGACACTGAAGTACTTTTGAGACTTTTTTTACTTCAACTAATCAAGTAGGTATTAAGCTTAATATCCGCATTAGTTTAAGAAGTACTATACTACCATAAAACAACTTTTGTAACTTGGGTATTAAGCTTTTTTTAATTATTCTACTTTGTTTCAAATAAACTAAAGGACTAATTAACTATAACAAGTGTAGTGGTGTAATCGAATATATCGACATCCTTGGTACATTATTCTTTCACAAGTTTAGTACATTTTCTGTTTACGTAGCGACCGACAGCAAAGGAATGGATTTTTAATTAGAAAACTGTCATGACTGCATTCGCTCTTTAATCATAATTTGAAAAGGATATCCCGCTGTCTAAATGAAAACATGATTATTTCATTCCATTAATTAATCTGCATGAGGGCGTTACCATGAGCCATTGGTGGAAATTGTATGCTAGACCACACGCCAGACTAACGTAATTACCAGATAAGTTTAATCGCGAAAACCCTAATTATTTTTAAGCTTTTTTTACAGATACAGCTTTAGCGAATTTAACCCTTTATAGAGGGAATCTCGGGACGTTTAACAAACACAAAGAACAGTGAGACTTAAAACAAACATTTGTGGCTCGAGCCCGTAGCACGACGGAGGTAGTGGCGGCTGGCGGTAGCCTTTACGTACACAGCCCGCCCATCCGTGAAGTAAATTTGATTTATGATGATGATGCAATTGGACAATATCATTTCATTAATGATTTATATGAATTTGCGGTTTGTGACAAAATGATATTATGTATTGTGTTAGATTAAGATAGTTCGCGGACATACAATGTTTCCCATTCCGGACCATAGGCAGGTTTTGGTCGAGGTTATCGCTACGCTGAAAAGCCTCAACATTTTGACAGCCCTGTTGGTCTAGTGGTTAGTGACCCTGACTGCTATACCGGAGGTCGTGGGTTCGATTCCCACCCAGGACAAATGTTTGTGTGATGAGCACGATCATTTGTTCTGTGTCTGGGCGTAATTTATCTATAATATGTATGTATTTAGAAATATATAAGTATGTTTATCAGTTATCTGGTTACCATAACACAAGCTCTGCTTAGCTTAGGATCAGATAACCGTGTGTGAATTGTCCCGGAATAATATTATTATTTAGTAATGCATTTATTGTTACATCAAAATTCACAAGAGTTTAGAGATTTTGTGGTCGTATAACTTTTCGTTTTAAACTTTGATGTATCGAACAATATGCATGCGAAGTATTCAAGTATGTAGTTCTACTTTACTAATCGATAAACCTGAACCAATCAAATAGAAGTAAACTCAAATGTTTGAGATTAGTTCGTGAAACTTAGATGGGACAGGACTACTTGTTACCTCACTCCGAAGTTATCGCACATGTTTCCTACACTAGTACAGATAGTTGGTACACTTGGTACATATCGGAATGTGCTCCTCTCATCCCCACTCAGTTTGGAAGCCACATAGCGGCTTTGTGCCTACAATCTCTACTTATTAGATAGGTATTCCCTTTACCGTGTTATGCTTGCAAATTGATAATCAATTACTGACGCTGAACAACCCGATAATTCAATTACGTGCCGTAGAGTTAGAACGATTACAATGAAAGCGAAATGTTGAGTGAAACGTGTAAACTTGTGCAAGCATTGTTCCAACAACTTGCTTGTGTTGCTTCAGTTTCACTATCTGTTATTGTTTAAGCGTAATACAAAGAATCTATTAAAAATAATTAGAACCTTGCACTGATCCTCACATCCGTAGTGTCGCATCCGGTGTCGTCGCATCGTTAAACTCCATAAATGCGAAACGACATTTTGAAAAAAAAAATCTTATTAGTTTTTAATGTTATTGCAGATTTTGACATCAAACAAAACCATTTAGTACACCGACAAAAAAGGATAAATGAAAACATTATCTAATAAAAAAAATTGGCTGTTTTATTAGGATTTCGTTAGTGACGAAAACGTTATTTTTAAAAGTTATTATTATACAAAATATTGTTTTGTATTCAACTTAAGTTGAATGTAAATCATAGTGTATAATAATACGTCTTTGTATAACGTTGTTCTCCTGGGACAGTGTATCGCTGCAGCCTGCAACGTAGTTAGTTTTCAGTAAATTAATGCACAAGTATTTTAACACGCCACATTATTTATATACCTACATAAAACATTAGCTGCTTAGGCGGCGCTAAGAATAGCATTATACAAAGGAGCTTAGTTTTTCTTTTATGTTTTCAGAAAGGAATTTTAATACACCTTCTGCGTCAATAACAAGGTAAACAACAAACTGACTATTCATAAAAATAAAAATTCACAAATATCAAAATAAAAGCGCACATTCTAACCGTAGAAGATAAGCTCATTTAATCATAGTTCATTTATCAACGAACATACTTTCATACAATACTTTTATACATAAATCTCACAAAGCAATGCGATGTAAAGCTTTAAATCAGTATTGTCATATATTAATTTCCGTGCCTCGGATGGCACGTTAAGCCGTAGGTCCCGACTGTCATACTATCTTTGGCAGTCGTTAAGTCAACTCTGACAACCAGTCTTACCATGGGATACTGTGTTAATACCCAGTAAAAATGGGTTGTGGAGGTCAGATAGGCAGTCGCTCCATGTAAAATACAGTTTTCAGCTGAATCAATGAACATAGTTGGAAAAAGGCTCGGGAGATGATGATGTCATATATTAATTGGGGATACTTGATCCAGTCTAGATGTTTTAGGGGTTATAAGGAGCTTCATAGAATAACTGAATGTTAGTGAAACATTTACGAAACCCGTCACGCTAAACTCCGTTATTCGGAATCCAATTGAACTGTACATTTTATTTTACTGCGCCTAAAACTCACGTTGAAACTTTGTACGACATACTTTATAGTTACTTAACATGTTTATTGGTTCATATTTTATTTGTAAGTAGGAAATAGATAGTTTTAGGTGCTTTTAGAACGCCATCAGGGTAAGTTAAAATAAGTAAAGTTAAAAATACTTTTGTAATTTGAAAAAGTCAATTCAAATACGTTTTTGGGTTAGATCTTGAGGTCACAAAAGTTCAAAGAACATGTAACAAAATTACGAGCGGAGGTCAACACTAAGACGGGTCGTCATCCCCTTGATGGGGCATCACCCCTCCCCTGCCTCCCCTTCCTGCCCCCTGGATAAAGCTACGGCACAATGTTTGTGAACAGACTCATTGGTGGTCTGTGATTGCATACAACGTCGTGGTATCGGTGTCACGGAATAAATTAAGCGCTGCGCTTACTATATCAGATAGAGATTAGGTTTTAAATTAAGTAGCTTATTCTGTCTGCTTACCTACATGCTCTGTGCTCTCTATGGAAGGTGAATTATACTGCTTACCATCCATTTCCAGATTACTGTTTTCCTTATCAATAAATTTATAACAAAATGGGAGGATAATAGCATCTTAATTCTAAATAGTCATCTTTTTAAAGATCGGATTCTAGATATTAATTGTTATGGTTACTAATGTTTTATAAGTATCCGAAGCTTATAAAAATCTTAAATGTGTTTTTTTTTTTTTAACAAAAAATGTGGAAGCAAATAAATTCCCTCCGAATTTACTGCGATCATAAAATTCTGGTAAATATTATGAGAATTGGTGTAGAAAACATTGGGTGACATAATGTTTTTGTAATTTTAGGGTTCTATAGTCATCATGAAAACCTTATAGTTACGCTATTTACATCAATCACGTAACCTATCCGTGTACTGATACGTCTAACAAATCGAGTAGATATCAAAATAAAAGATTTTTACTGTGAAGATGTATAATAATAATTATACATTTTCTTACTATAAGTGTTGTCACAAAGTGTTAGATTACCTAATACAATAAGATAATACTCAGCTTAGAAGTACGGTTGGCGAATATCAAGCTTACTGATTGGTAATAAAGGTGCTTTCAATGACAAATTGTTACCACTGATGTACTGACGAATATCCAATTTCAAGCGAAATTATCTACCTCAAATATCTTGAGTATTTACGTAAACTTTGAAGACGGACTAAGAACTTGGTTTTCAATTAAGAAAAGCAATTTATTAAATAGATGATATCTTCATTCTTCAGTTAATTATCTCCCTTGGTGGCGGATTAGTGCAGTCAACTTGCAAACAAATTAGTGGTGTAACTTTGCGAGTATTATTTTTACGTTGAGCGATTAAAACTATTTATAGTTAATTTCACGTAAATGCAAAGAAGAATAAACTTCTATAACTTTTTTTTATTACCAGCTCTGAAATCACATTTCATCAATAATAAAAACATTTTTTTAAGTCTATCGTCAATAGGGAATATGCATAAAATTTGAAATGGCCTAAAATATTTTTTTCTCGAATACTTATTTTCGTAATATTATAATGAAAAGGATTTTTTTTTATTTACTTATTATTTAAACCCCTAAAATAATATCCAAAAAGTGCAAAATAAGGGAGCGAAATTCAAACTTCCAAAACGCGTCCCCAATGGTCGAACGAAATGTGACGTCATCTGACACGACATTGTATTCATCAGCGTCGAAACTCATACTGTTTTACAAGTTTTTGTGAAAAAAATAAATAATTTAAATCTGTATTCTTGTGCTGATTGTAGTGAAGTTTAGTTAAGATTTGTAGATATTACGAAGTAACTGAAAAGTCCACAGTAAACACTAAAGTACACACACTGGACGTGTCATGTGACGTCACGCAAAGCGCGCGCAAAATGGCAGCGTTTGAACTGCTTAAATTTTTTTAAAGTTTTAAATTTCATTTTTAAAAATATCTAGAGTATTTTGAAGCCCATTAATATTTTTTTCTACGTTATAAAATAGTAAACTATAAATTTAAGACAAAAAAGAAAAACATGAATATTCCCTATTACCCGTAAGAAAACATAAAAAATTAAAAGAAAGTCGTATTTAGAAATTCCTCCATATCGATTGAGAGTACGAATTCCAGTTCAAACTATGGTATTACCAATTGGGCGTCGCGTCGTCAATACCTTGTATTATTACCGCTTCAATATTCTATTGTTTTATTTTACAAGTGTATTTGTTCTGTAATCTATATACTTATAATAAATCTGTAAAAGTGAAAATTCTGTACATTGAGAATATCAAAAAAATAAATGGCGGGGGGTGTTACTAGACAGACACCGAACCCAAAAGTGTGAAAAAAAAAAATTTTGTCTGTCTGTCTGTTTGTTCAGGTATCACGCAAAAACTACCGGTTCGATTACGATGAAACTTGGTATAATTGTTCTTTATTATCCTGGGCACCACACTTGGTAGTTTTTATCCCGAAAAAGTATAAACAATAAAAAACAAACTTAATTTTGCGGTTAAAAACTCATTGATAAGTTTCGTCAGCCACGCGAACGAAGTCGCAGGCACAGCTAGTATACAATATAATTACTTTTTGTATACAATGTTTACTGGAAAAAATCCAAAATTGGGTTAAGCTCGCCTTTTGTTTAGGTACATTTTTAATTGTTTGTAATGCTTATTTCGAGTTGTCTGTGTTATTGTGTAATATGAGTATATACATGTGTTTCAATAAATAATATTAGTAACAGTTATTTATCTGGAAATCACCATTTATATTTATTTTCTTCTTTTTTATGATTGTGTGGGATGCCTACTTAAACATCTTAATTTTTAGTGTACCGTACGCGATAGGTGTCAGTTAAACCTCTACTAGGTATCCGTCTGTCTGTCTGTCAGCCTGCCATATCTCATAGCCTTAATAGGTAATTTGCTATTTTGAGATAGTGTATTTCTAGCGCCGTTGTAATAACATATTATTTAATTATTACTAGATTCTTTTGGCCTGCCCGTCCTGCACTACCACCTGCACTCTTCAGGACGTGATGGAGAGCAGCGATCGTGCCGTCCAGGTGGCAACTTATTGGTCCGCGAAAGTTTGAGTTTAGTCAATGACACGAATAGGCGAAGAAATTAGTAGATAAAAAAAACAATTATTTGGTTACTAGAAAAAAAAAAAGAATCTTAAAAAAAAAAATATCTTTAAGTATAAAAAAATATTCATTTCAACAAGTAAGTGCAAATTTTTATTATTTTATCATAGTACCGAACCCTTCGTGTGCCTCTGACTCACACTTCACGGGATTTCACGTACCTAATATCATATTCAGATTTTTATTACAAAGACAAATATTTGTACGTATTTATATTTAACCTACCACATTAAAATCGTTGGGCAGAATCCAAAGTTTGTGTTATTCGCAGATCGCATATTAATATTTCACTAGATAATAAAAATAATTGATTTTCCGCTGGAATGAGTAATCATTCGCAATTTGGCGCCAGCGTAGAGTTGTAAAGATTGTAGACAAATTCCATCAGGCAATTTTGTTGCTAAGCAGTTTTTTGTAAAAATGTTAACTAAATCAAAAACCTTTAAATGTTCAGGTACATGTGCCACGTATTTATCTGTACCTGAGATGAGATTTAAATGATTGAGGGAACATGTTATTTCATGTGCTGCAAAAAATTGCCTAACCCAAAATACCTTCTGCAACATCAAAAAGCTGTCGTTACGTCGTATTCCTAGTTACTAGTAAATGAAAAGTACTCCATGGAACTACTCTTTGGCAAAAACAAAAATAAATGACCACTGCAACGGAATGTAATGAAGTACTGGATCTCCACATATTTAATTAATGGTCTACCACATTTATGTCATAACTTATTTCAGTCATGATTGAATCTCATTTCATTAATTTACTTGTCCGAATGAAGTCAGTTTGCTGCCGCAGCCCAACGCCAATACAATTAAAATTCAGCTCGATAGGTGACGTAGACAGGGTGCGAAAGTACACTTGAAAATAACCATGGAAATTCTAACCCAACCAAACACGTTTAATAAAATATTGCCTACTATTAATACTTCAAGAACATTAAATAGATTCTAAGATACCACTAAGATCAAAGGTTTTTGACGAAGATGGAGCAGATTACCTTGTCTTCTTTATAGGTGAATATTAAAGAGCCCTTTCATAATAATCGTAAGTCTTTCATCATTATAAATAGTATCTAAATGTAACAAACACCTGTATGACAGCTTCTCAACCGATGTTGGTGTCTCAGCCCCATAAATTCAGTTCATTAATGTGTGCTAATTAGGTGATAAGTATTAGGTTCTTATTTATCTAGAAATGAAAGTTTCTTATATCAGGTTGATGCAAAGTTAACGCGTGGTGGACATTTACGCCTAGGCTAAAAAACAGCAATCACGTTCCTGTTTTTTTTTTATTGTCCGGTATCCTATGCTTAAGTCCATAGGGCCGGCCATCCTTAATAGGCAGACATTGCTCGCATGTCGAAGTCTCTGCGCATAATTAATTGAATAGGCACACAATCTTGCTTTATAATAAATTCAATTGTCTGGAAAAATAATAACATTTATCTCGTAACTGCTAAATAATGCGATCTCCTGCTTTCGTTTGTTCCGACTATATTTGTGTAAAAAGAACATTCATATTTCTCGTGCATTATTGTTAAGAACTTTATGTAATAAGCGAACAGTTTGCCTCTGGCTACAGACGAAACATTTTTATATTGCTATGATACTGTTGGAGCTAGTATTCATGGAATTTATAGGAAAATTTTAGATATTAATGCATACAAAGAATTAATTTAAAATGCTCAACAAAGAACACAAACATTTTAGTTTTGTTTAGTTTATTTTACTTGCAATGTTTTCCAGTACGATCAAAACAACAGTGTGGGTTACATAATATATATTTGAAATAGGAGTTTGAATGCACGGCTACCCGTTTTGTCGTTGAATCATAATGGCATTTAGAGCAGTGATCTTCAAATCAGGGTTGACTGAAAAGCCGTAACACATCGATGGGTCCTATGTAAAAGGGCCAAACTAACAATTTGGCCATTTTTACTTTTTTTTATGGAAAACGCATGTTAGTATGGTTCATAATGTGAGCTTAAAAAAAATTACAGTTTATACACGTAAATAGTATTTTTTTCTGTAGTAGAAAGGCCTAAGTAGCGTGATTTTAAACGTAAAAAGGCCAATGTGTTTAATGGCCATTATACGCTTGAAACTCAAAACATTGTTAGTTAGCATTCGACGCGTATAAGGGCCTACAAATATATTTACATTTCTTTAGATTTATATTTTTTTATTTTTACTGGTTAAATTCATAGACAGTTAAACAATATTAATTATAACTAACTGGTTTTTATCCAAAATATCTAGGCATTGTAATAAGTATGTCACATTGAGACTTATACGTAGTTTCGCGTAAAATAAATTCAGACCGAAACTCACGTAAAAGGGTCAAAATGTAGTAAAATAAAAACATAAACATAAAAAAAATAATGACTTTGTTTTACATAAAGAGAATAGCTTGCAAAGTAAGCCTGCAAAGTTTCATTTAACTTGGTTTTACCATCTTTAATGGCTCCTACACACAGTGCCGGCGGCAGTGCCGCCGGGCGAGCCGCCGGCCAAGCCGCCGTGCGCCCGGCGGCATACAAAGGAGCCGCCGGCATTTGTTTGTGTGACGACGCGCGACGCCTTGGCCGGCGGCGGCTCGCCCGGCGGCACTGCCGCCGGCACTGTGTGTAGGAGCCATTAGTTATACCATATTGATACTTTGTGGGCCCCTCCTGTAAAGTTGTGATTTTGCAGTCTGGCCCTTATACATAGGACCCATCGACATATTCGCAGCGTTGTTGTCTACCGATTATGTTGTTTAACATATCGGATTAGTATAGGTATGGCTGCAAATGTCTCCAGCAAGGTAGCGGCACTGGTGGTTCAGCCGGTAGGAGACTGGCACACCCTTCAGTCAGGGCAGAAGCAGAACGTGTGAATTTTCACTGCGTAAATATAGGTTGAAACTATTTTAGCTTGCCTTCGAAAATAACATTTAAAGCATACTGTTTTCAAACCGTATAATTAGTGAACACGATATTACCTATACAAGCAAATTGCTAATCACATTACAAAGTATCTCAGTTTACGTTCGGGTGAAAAGCTTCGGTTAGTTTTCCTGGCCTGTTTAGGCCGTATTTATGGGCAGTAGTTATTAATGCACCAATAGCAAACCACAAGGTTTCGGTTGGACTGTGAATAGAGACTAATTAAAATGGCATTAATAATGATCATTAGATTCGCATTTCTGTTTTACGTTGCTTTGTGTGTTTATTTTTGCGGCAAAAGCTTGATATGGCACGCTGATGCTACCTTTGTCCTGTGTGTGTATAAGTAAATCTATTCGGAGGAAAATATAATATTATAATACAAGCTAATACATTAAACCTGCCACACACATAAAAAAGATGTCCTTCAAATCGCAGCAATATCGGAAAATGTTAAAGTCAAGTTCGACGACCTCCGTGGTCGAGTGGCGTACGCACCGGTTTCAAGGTGTCGCTAGCTCTGAGGTCCCGGGTTCGATCCCCGGACGGGTCAATGTCGAAAATCACGTTTCTACATTGTCTCGGGTCTGGGTGTTTGTGGTACCTTCGTTGTATCTGAATTCCATAACACAAGTGCTTTAGCAACTTACTTTGGGTTCAGAACAATCAAAACAAGTGATGTTGTCCGCATTTATAAATAGATCTTATCATATAGTTAACGGTTTTTGTTAACAGTATTTACACATTCTCTAATTAAACGGTCCTTCATTAGCAAACTTCTTTTTATTAAACACAGTTCCACGATTTGTCCCTAATATGTAATTTTAAATCAGTTCATAAAAAAAAATAATATAAAAGGAAAATTTTAGGGTACCATAAAAACATACATTAACTCGAGAACAACACACGTACTGGCGCAAAATTTTAAAAATCGAAAAAACAAGACAAAGCTTCTTAGAAAAATAATAGCCAAAACATTCTACTGTTATGTTTTTCTCTCTATCAATGTTTTTTTAGTTCCAGTTACCTGTAACGGTTTACCTGCCCGTAATAATATCCAAGTACTAAGCTTAGATAAAATACCTGTTCTTTGATACGTCTCAAATGTGAGGAATTCAAATATTGAAACATTTCAGACTAACAGTAAAAATAAAATTTCCCTTTGATCTCATGTTTGCCAACTGCACGAAAAATAATTACATTACGACTGTCGACGCTAGAATGTGAACTTAATTACTCAAACGATACTTTTAAAGCGAGTAATTTAATATTGTCGGGACTAATTAAAATGTACACAAGCAGGGAAGGTAAACATGAATGAGTATTTAATAAATGTGCGCTTTAATTTAATTCATTAAATTCGCCAGTTTTCGTCGGTCTCGTATTTGTCACAATACTTTAACGTAGGGAAACAAATTTCCCGATAATTGCAAACAACACTTCGTTGCACCCTCCATGGATGACTAACTATATGTTATATCATATTTGTATTGGTACTCGTTTCTCGTGTTTGGATTTAACTTTCTAGTATCGTTCTGATTTATATGCAATAATTTTAACAATTGTACATTTGTTAATAGATTTCTAGCGAGTGATGTAGGATTTTTTTTTTATCTTTAAAGATATTGGGCTGTTGCTCTTGATAAATAAAATGACATCTAAATAAATACTTCTTCACAATTTTATTTTTCCTTATAACCACGTAACAACACGGGTAGATGTAAGAACCGACCGGCAAAAGTTGAGTTCCTTAGAGTAAACAAATCAAACTACACAAATCTTGAGACACGTATTCCAAAGCTTTTGTCTGAGTGTAGTCAAGTCGAATAAAAATCAATTTCAATCGCGTTACTATTTCGCGTAGCTATGATATAGATAAAGGAAAGTTAAAAACCGGCTAAGTGCGAGTCGGGTCGCACGAAAGGTTTCGTACATTATCTGTAAAAACTAAAAAACATTATGCCTGTTTTATGAAAGCCCTACTTAAATTTTATTCTATTAGTTTTTAGTATTTAAAGTTATAGCGGCAACAGAAAAACAAAATCTGTTTACATTTCAACTGTCTAACTATCACAATTTATGAGATACAGCCTGATGACAGACGGACAGATGGACGGAAGGCAAAGTCTTAGTAACAGAGTCCCGTTTCACCCTTTGTTTACGGAACCTTAAAAATTATGATATGTTTTCAGTGACCCCGCTTTTGAGTCGTCATTTTAACGTTAATCTAGTACTGCTACAGGTTTAAAAAAGGTATTAGAGTGTTCGGGAGGAGAAAAGGTGACGGCGCGCGGCGTGGCAGCGATGAGCGTGTGTTCTCGACGCCAGTTGCCAAAGCGTTACTTGACTTTGTAGCCGTACCTCGACTGACTATCGTTTCATCGCACGTCGCGTTTTTTGTTTTGAACGAAATAAATTAACATGGGACTCGGAGCCTAGGACGCAATTTCGCAATTAGAGGTAAAAATGTTAAACATAATTCCATGAAAGTCTAAAATAATAAGATCACATATATTTTTGTTAAAGTTTGTGGAAAATAGGTATTTACTAGCTTCGACGATATTGATAAATTATAAGCAATACCACGTTCTTCTGTTTACCTAACGGTAGATATATGGAAAAATATAGATGTTATGGTTCAGGGGGTGGATCTACCAGTTACCTGTCCGACAGCTGGCTTGATCCACTACGGGTACGCGACCCCGGACTGCCCTAGCTGTTACTGTCACATTCATTGTACCTCCGTGATGGTAGCATCCTATAACCCGTCCTACCTTGTTATCCTTTCCCAATTCCTTATCCCGCAGGAACACAATGGATAATTATAAAAATTTAATTATCCAAAATGGCGGCGATGTGGTTCGCCACCCATCACGTCTCGTTCCTCGCGGGGGCGAAAACTGGCCCACGGAGAGCCGTTTCGCTACGTTGAATGCAAGAGGAGGAATGGATGGTAAGGTGGATGAAGTATGTCAAATGATGGATGTTGAGACAAAAATAAAGAAAAGTATGCTGAGATGGTTAGGCTATGTCGAGAGATTGAATGAAGAACGATTGACGAAAAAAGTGTATAAGGCGAGTGTGAAAAAAGGCCTGGTCAAGAGTACCATAAACCGAACAGCATGTATGAAGGGAATAATGAAAGTGGACAAAGCGAAACAAGTGTGTAAAGATCGTAGCAAGTGAAAAGAAGTGGTCTCTGCCTACCCCTACAAGGGAAAGAGGCGTGATTATTATGTATGTATGTATGTTATGAGGCAAAAATAATGTTAATTTATTTCTCTATACTAGTATATTTATGTTAAGCTAAACATCAGAAGGACTTTGCTAACATTGGTACAGCTTATAATTTATGCATAATGTCGTCGACGCTAGTAAATAATTTCATAAACCACACTATTCAAACCCAACCACGTATCAAAATAAATTTTGTATAAATCCTATTCATGAATAAGTTAGTTGTGAAGTTACTAGATGTTACTAGGCGAAAATATTGTTTTGCCGGTATGTGAGTTGTTCTGGAAAGGCATTTAAGTACATAACTCATCCGACCATATTTGTTTGGCTCAATGCGCAGGCTGTCTGAGGGGCGAGTTTTACTATTCGTCTACCTATCTACCTTACTTATTACAAATGCTTTTTCCACTTTCGATGTGTGGGGCAGACATTTGATATTAGTTTGGTGAATAGACTAGGTTTTAGTACAAACAATTTTTTTTAAGTATTTTTACATATAATTTTCGATCTGGCTGGACGTGGAAATATGGACGTACATCTGGCTCTAGTTTTTCATTTTCTTGGAGCTGTTTCCCGCATCTACTTTGGCCTTTTTGGTACCTTAGATGAATGTTACTGATATCAAACACAAAATTCTCGGCCGACATAGTACAATTTAAATCACCGGTCGACCTTTGTTGTTTATACAGGTTTATTATTGCATTTATAAATTGCAACACAATATTTATAATAGCGTAACAAGCTTAACTAACTTTTCATTACGACTGAAACTGAAATATAATGAAGAAGCAGTCATAAAAGTCCAATGAATCGAAATGGAAATCGAAAAAAATAATTTTACGAAACTGAAAAGCTTGGTTTCAATTATTATTAAACTGTTACAGTGTACACAAAGGTTTAAACCGAACACTTAATTTTATTGGGGTTTTCATGATATACCTTTTTGTTGTCCGGGCAATTGAGTTTTGCATGTTACATAGTCAATGGCAATCCTACACCGAGTATTCAATTTAACATTTCGACCAAACCATTCACAATTTCCAAAATACGCAACAGCTCGCTATTTGCCATGTAACTATTTGATAAATAAACAAACACGCTGGAAGGATAGTTTTCAGTTTACGGGAAAATATTTGTGTTTATACAACTACTAGCCTTAAACACTTTCGAATTAATGTTGCAAAATAATATCAGTATGAGCGTGAAAGTTGTGGAAGTTAAATCTACAAGTAAAAATGATACCCGTTAATTACAGCTGAACTTGTTTAAACATACTTAAATTAACTTATTATAATTATGAGTATACGCTAAACAAACTGATTATATGTACTAATAACAAGTGGTGCAATTTGTTAGTTTTACTGTTAATTTTATTAACTACTGATCCGATTGTCATCATACTTTCACTGACAGTAACCACTTGGATTTCTAATAATATGGAAAAATAGTCTAATAATATAAAACTAAATAGCTGAAGCCTATGTGCTACAATTATTTAAGACTAGCTGTGCCCCGCGGTTTCACCCGCGTGAATGTTATTTCATAGACTTAGATCTTAATAAATTATAGCCCATGTGTTATTCTGATGTATAAGCTACATTATTGTAAAATTTCATTAAAATCCATTAAGCAATTTTTGCGTAAAAGAGTATACATCCATGCAAACACACGGATCCACGGTTTACCACAGAACCGATGTTGATGACAATTAGTTAGGACTCGGGGCTGGTTCAGGTACGATATTTTACGCGAAAACCGAGGTCCACGCAGCAAAGCTATGGGCAACAGCTAGTTTACATATAAAATGGACGGGATGCGCGACTGTTACGTGAGTTATTTTTTAACCCTTGTAAATGTTACAAAACTGACCACGATGCGTGGAGGGTCAAGTGGTTATTTGTCTTTTTGGTAAATTTTTCATTTGGTCTCGTCTCTAAGTTAGTTTATTTAATAATTTTATATAAGGTCAGTTTTTAAGGCTTAAAACGGCGTCATATATACAAATTTGTTATTGGTTAAAAAAAAAAAAGTTGCGAATTATCTACAGTAATCCCACACAAAGTTTTTCGCAAAAGAATCAGTGATCGAGTGGGTGATAAAGGAGCATTGGTTTTTTTTTTATTTTTTGTATCCATCAGTTAGATCCTACGAGGCGAATGCCTGTCCAACTGAATGTTCATTGAAATCCAATTGAATTATTTAAATCGGATTACCCTGAAAAAGATGTACGAGTTATTCATAAAACAAAATACACACATTGATATGACAACGTACTTTTTTGCGAGATTAAAATAATCTATAAAACCTGAAATGGACGGAGCTTAATGGTTTCCAATTTGATGTAAGCCTCAATAGTATAAATCTCCAATAATATGTATGACGGATTATAAACGCAGAACAACGAAAAAAAGCTTCCCTAAAATCGCAATCATTTGAATTGAAAACGAAAAACACGAGACCATTAGACCACTAGCAAAAATTCAAAAATACAGCTTATAGGTATCACCCTCCCCCTAACTTGCCTCAGTGTGCGTTAAGTCAAACACCAATGAATTTTCTGCAATAATTTGTGGTTGAATAGCGAAAGTGATATTTTTATGCCAGAACCTTTGGACTGAGATTTGCTAAGCATAGATCAAATTTTCATTAGTGTTTATGTCTCTCGAAATCTGATACTTTGATGTTATATTTAGTTTAACTTGTGTTTAATCCCATTGTACTTAAGTATACGTTCATCCATCTAACGAAGGCAAAAAAGCAAAGTATTAATTATACCATTATACTATTTATACTAACACACGTTGCGTTTCTAACAATCTTGTTCGAAGTTACGAGAATTTAGCAAAACTTTGAGCTAATATTAATAGAGATTTCTGCAGTAACTAAAGATAAATGTTTGGTTTACTGAATTCGTCTTTAGCAATAGGGTAGATGACTAGGTATGAAAAGTCAAAATTTATTTAGTCCGCCATTTAGATAATCAAAATATAATAGACACATATTTTTTTCTTTTCTCAAATAAATTACAAAATACGAAGATAAACCGCTGTAAAGTTCAGGAGTGGGGGCTTGTGACGTCACGGGTAGGTACAATTTGTACTCAAACGTGACGTCACGCAAGAATTTTACTTACTGTATCTTCGTAATTCTTTGTTTACGGGACTAAACAAAAAATACGTGTCTAATATTTTTTCTTATCTAGAAGATGGACATAAAAATAAAAATTAGTCATCATCCCTATTGCTTTTGCTAATTCAGTGCAGACTTCGTCCGCCAAATAGCCGACCGACAGCCAAGAAGCCAATTTCTGTGTGTTATACATATAATCATAATATTTATATTATTGTATATAATTATAATATGTTAGGTAAATTACAACGACAAGTCTCGCCCACGTTTTCTTTTCACCATCGCAGACGATCCTTGTCAAAACTCTTGTTTCGTTAGTCTATTGTTACCATCAATATAATACATATATATACATATTTACCTCTTTTATTTTTAAGCGTAGGATGATAGGTTAGCAGTTATCTCAATATAATAACAAGATTTTTGTTCTTATATGAAACGTTTGAGGTTGAATTTGGTATAAGTATCAAATAAAAGGTAAATACCAATATTTTGTGGCTGACACGTAGCATTTATATAATTGGCAATAACGAGGCAAGATAAAATGCAAAGCCAATTTGCGGTGCTGCAGGCGACACCCTAATCTAATTAGGTCCTGCCTTCATGTTCGCACTTTGTTATTAAACGACTTGAAAAAAACAGCTCAATTCATAATATCATTAGTCCGCATTATATTCACATATATGATATCCATGGGTTTTCCAGCAAATAAAAAAATTGTTTGTCTACATTGAAAATATTGATAAGATTGTCATCATTCTATTATTGGCCTACATTAACCTTAACTTAAGTGCAAGTTTAATCAACATTGTTTTTGTAAATTGAAAGATAAAATGGGTTAATACGGTTAGGACCGATATACACCGAGTTAATTAATTGCTTAAATAATTCACGCTGCATCTCGCAAACATTTCCTAACATCTCATATAATTAGTTAGCCTTGAAGAGTACTGAATTATAAATAGCAGAGTGATATCTTGTAAACTTGTAGCAAAATATGCAAGTACTCTTACACACATTTACACAGTTACACATACATTTATAAACCTTACATAACATACCACACACACGCAACCACACACTCACAAACACACACGCACACACACAGTCTTACACATACAAACACACACACACGCTCACCTTATAACTACCTCACACTCCACATTAAACTTATATATCTCATTTTTATTCCTACTTCATAAACCTTTATTTATTTTGAATTTTGTTCATTACTTATAAAGGCATCTTTGTAAATTGGGTTTCAAATTTCCGTGTCAAAAATTCGAGGGGTTGGCGCTGCACGCTGAGATACAGGACCTGTCCTAGTTCGGCTGCAGAGGCTCCCACGTTGGATTGTTGAAATAATATTATTAAGATATTTGTAACACAAATTGTATTACTTGGTGAAAATGAACATTATTATTATTATTAAAACTGTGCACACATATTCCATCAAAACGTCCTGTATCATTATAGTCTAGTGAGTCCACTACAATTTCCGGAATCGAATTTGCAGCCGGGCATAACAGAATCCCATCAACGCCACAAAAGCTGTATACAAAAATAATTAAAGCCGAGCACTTTTGGAGTGTTAGGGCCAACAGGTAATGGTTAATCGAAACGCGAGAGTGTAACGATTTTGAAGATAATGCGAACCAGAGTCCTACATTTATGAAAATTACGGAAAAATTACAGTAATAAATTGCTTATATTGTGATTTACTTATCTATTTTTTATAGAAAAAAATGTTAGGGAAGTTATGAATCAGGGATCATGATACCACTTATCTAGTTAGAAAAGCACAAAAATATGTCAATGGCATTAGCACATGCTAGCCTACTCAGTCATTAAAACATATTTTAATTTATATAAAGTTTATGGTCACACGCTCAGTTAGAAATCCCATTTCAAACAATTTATGAATGTCCGAGATGTACATAGTAACGGTACGAGAATAAGATTGGCTTACTAGTGTTGGTCGCAGACAAGGTCATACGATTTATTCAAGATTATCAGTAAGTTCATTACGATAACCTCGGGACCTCGGACCGCGACATTGTCTTACTGTTACTCATATCAAAACACTGCTATAAGAAATGCAACTTAATTAAAAACTCTAGATTATGAGTGTTTTTAATATTGAAGTCGTAATTCTGATGTTCTTTATTGACAGCGTTTCAAAAACACCTGTTTGTAAATAAAAATCGTGTTGTGAATGTGTCTCATATAATCCTTACTTATTTAATAAATGCGAAAGTTTGTTTGGATGTATGGATGTTTGTTACTCTTTCACGCAAAAACTGAATGGATTTTGATGAAACTTTACAATAATGTAGCTTATACATCGGAATAACACATGTGCTATAATTTATAAATATAGTGTATGGATTGTCTCTCACGCGGGTGAAACCGCGGGGCACAGCTAGTAGACTATAAATTAAACTTCACAACATATACGTACGAACATAATAATATATACTGCATGTATAGCTATATATCTATTATCACATCCAAACTAGATATTGATGAGGAGGCTATTTCTATTTAATGAACATTAGGCGACGTCGTGTTTAATGTGTGTCCCTGCAACAAGTAATTACTATGACGCCCTGTGAATGAACACATAATTATGTTACATTAATATCCTACGTAAACTCTAATGACGCACTTTAACCTGACGAGAAACGTTTTATAACAATGAGACATGAAATTAATTTAGTTTTTCTAGTAGGTACACGTGTATCGAGTATGTCGATATATGATGAAATTAAAAAGAATTCACTATATAGTTTCTTGACGGTCTTCCAATTCCATTTTAGAACCGCACAACTAAGGTCATTAATTTAACATTTCAGAAGTACGTTAAAGTCTTACTTTGAAAAAAAACCTTTTGATTTTTGACATGCATGAAGTTGAGTAATTCTTTATAAACACAGTAGTTCTAAATGTTTATTTTCAAATGTGATTATTTTGCGTACATGCTATAAAACCTCGTTTGGTCTACCTAGTTTGAACATTGAAAACCGTCAGATTTTTAGTTATTTTCGCGAAAATCGTTGTAATAATTCTATTGAGATAATTTGTTATTTCGCTATTGGTTACCGTAGAAACCTCAGACACCGAGAAAATGTTATTGAATATTTATCTATAATTGAAGAGACCTTTCAAGTTATTCCATACAAAAGACTAAACTCAAGAAAGTAATCTTACCTCAAATATTAGTACAATTTAAATAAACTGTCTGACTTTGATATTAGTAAACAAAGATGAACATTGAAACACACTTATTTATTTTTAAATCAATAAGCTGGCCTTATAATTGTCAGTATTATGAATACTACTTACATTATGAATGTAGCTGGTAACATTATGAATGCAAATGAAAAATGGTATGGGGTAAGCACGGAACCTAAGAAAGGGCTAGAGGCTAATTTTTAGCGCGATAATCGACATACGGGCGGAACAGCGGTCAACAGCTAAAGGGCATGTATACATGTGTATGTGGGCATATTGTACTGTAAGTTTTTTCGCTGAAATGGACAGTGGACAGCTTCGGTTAGATTAGCAGCTAAACACAGCTAAAAACAAGGCTAAATGTTGTTCACCTTAAATTAATGCTACCTAGTAAAAAACACCCCTGTTTCCAATCGGTTTGTCTAAACATTGACGTAACTGTGCCAACGCGACGTAACGACCAATGAATAATTAATTAATTAAATCTAGATTTCTTCGTGTAGTGGTAAAGGTAAGCTTGTCTATTGCACTACTGTCTGATGTTGACAATGGATCTTGTTCAAGTCAGCAATAAAAGACAGCCGCAACCAATAATAAATTCAAGACAAGAAACTACTTAACATAAAATCATAAAAAAATACTATGTTTAAAATTACAATGTTATTCTTAATTAATAATGGACGATTTATGACGCGCCAGCATTAAATTTTAAATGTATAATTGCTCCCGCGTTTGCATAACTGTGGAAAAACTACACGAAGAAATGTGAGATAACCATTTAAAACAATATTTTGATAGTATTATGAATATTACCAAAATTTTGTTTCCAATGGTTTATTGTTATAATTGGAAATTGGATATTGCATAATACAATGGGTCCGTATTGATGTTCTGGACATAAACATGACATGTTTCAATATTATGTTTTTACATATTAACAAATTTTCGATTTCTATATCACATATCAGTTTATACTTTATTGATACTGATATAATTACTAAAATGCGTACATAAAAGGCTTTGTACTGTATTTAGATATAAATGTTCATTAAAATGAGAATATTCAAGGTGTAATGCTGTAAGCATAGTGTATATAGGTATAATCCTACGTCAGGCAATGTGTGAATTATTATTTATTTATAAATTCGAATTGATTGGTATTTATTGTATCCAATGCCACGTAACGGGTAATGTGTGTAACAGACAAAGTTGATCTCTCCAGATAATACAAACCAAAAACTATTTACATATTGCCGGCGGACATAATATAAACAATCTCTAGGAATTATTCACATGACCTAGGTAAAGTATGAGTGTAATACAATTAATTTTAAGGCATTAGTAAATAATACAGATTGCCAAGATCATTCCATATCATTAAGATACATAAATTGATCTATTAAACTTTATGGGTGCGCTCTAAATAGAGTCAACACGTTTAAATATCTTGGGCATATTGTAACCTCGGACTTGAAGGACGATGCAGACATAGAGAGCGAGCGTAGGGTGTTGTCTGTTCGTGCCAATATGATAGCCCGCAGATTTGCTCGTTGTTCGAGAGGCGTCAAAATCACCCTGTTCAGGGCATTTTGTACGTCCTTCTACACCAGCAATCTGTGGGTAAGTTATACGTAAAGACAGTACAGCGCGCTACGCGTCCAATATAACAATGCGCTTAGGATGCTTTTGGGGTTGCCTCGCTTCTGTAGCGCTTCGGGGATGTTCGCTGAGGCTAGAGTGGATTGCTTTAATGCAACTATGCGTAAGCGGTGCACATCCCTGGTGCGCAGGGTGCGGGACAGCCGTAACAGTGTCCTGAACGCATTCCGCAACGCAGAACGGTTCGACTGTCAGTACTTGAATCATTGTAGTATGGTCCATGTACTGACTTCTGTCAGAATATTATTTTATTATCCATGTATTTATAAATTTGATGTTTTATAGTTATATCATGCATTCCTATTTGTAAATTATAATCTTTATTTTGAATTTAAAATTTTTAATTGATATTCTTTCATTTGATGTTTTTTATTGTGTATTTTTATTTGTGAATTAATTTAGTTTCACTTTATAATCTTTAATTTATTAATTTGATAATATTTATTGTGATTTCTTTATTTGTAAATTTATAATTTGTATTACACTATGTTAATAGCCGCGTACTGATTGAGCGAGCAGCCTCGCGAGGCTGCCTCACGAGGCAAATCCTCGGTCGGTCAAGACGTGCCTCACCCTAGGCAAACGCACGCGCTGCCTCGCCCGAACGTGCCGCGGCCCGAGCCGAGCGTTGTCGGTTTTTGTCGATGCTCAAAGGCGCCTCAGTACGTTTGCCGCGCTCACTCAAGACGGTAGTGTTTTGCCTCGCTTATTCGTTGCGTGGTTGGTGGTCTCGGGCAAACTATACGCACGCGCGGTCTCTATTCGACTTCAAGTTAAACTGAGCGTCGATGCTCACGGTGGCTCGGCCTTGCCGCGCGAGGCAGCCTCGGATTAGAAAACTTACAGACTGAGGCCGCCTCGCGCGGCATGCGTACTGCGGCAAATGTCCGAGGCTGCCTCGCGAAGCCGCTCGGTTGGTCAGTACGCGGCTATTGATTAATTATGTTAATTGTGAATATGATCATAGTTGGTCGAAATAAATGATATAATTAATAATAAATTTTCAACAGACGCAAACCTTAGTACTGAGTTGCTAGATTTTAAAATAGCGCACATGAAAGGGAAGCCAATATAAATTCAGAAAATAAATTCTACTTTCAAAGGTTGGCAAATAGAAGATGATTGACTCTTCGCCCACGTTACACGGTTTATTACCGCGACCATCGTAGTAGGCAGTAATTAAAGAAACCAAAAATAAATGAACGTAGGCAAAGGAAACTAAAAGAAGTTATTAAAGTACTAAAGCAATATTAGTTAAACGCCAACATAAAATCAGTTACTTTTCTCTTTTCAGGCGACTTTTCCGTCGTCGTTTTAAAATCTTTCATAAAATCTTTCAATTTAAATATCATGAATAGCAATATTCCTACATCAGCAAGTTTAATAGATGTGCAATGTGCATATAATGGTATCGCTAATTGCTCCGTAACATGTACGCTCTGTAATTTCCTTTCTAACAGTAATGATGTATGATTTTAATCTAAAAGTGGAAACAGAACAAACACAGCGACATGGCGAAACAGAACTCACATAGGAAGTTTAGTGAAGCCTTAGAAATGTATTGAAAGGAATATTACAATGTGAACTACATTGTATTATCTGACTAGCGCTCTTCTGTAAATAAATCGAACTTCAAAGGATAGTCATAAGCAACTACGCTTATATGAAAGGCTATTAAACTAGTTGATTATCAAAATTCAGCACAAATTCAACTCAATTAAGGTGGGTGGACCATGGAAGGCCATGCTCCTTCGAAGGCCAATCATTAAAATTTCGTAGTTATTGCCATGTGATGACAAATAACACCCATCGAACTGGAAACCACAGAGGCGGCGGCGAATCGCTCGCGCTACTATTTTGGCAGTACAGTCCCTCGCTTTATTGATATCGGGAATCGACGACGTTAAAATAAGGTGGGTGTACCATGGAAGGCCACTCTAACAAATAAACAGTTATTATTCGTTTATTTCCTGGATAAATGAAACAAACAAATATTTAAGTAATACTTTGTTTTATTTTGTAACATATAAACCACTTTTTTTATTGTAGATTTAAGCGCTATTTATTAACGTTTAGTGTTAAATGACTGATTTATTATAATGGCCTTCTAAGGAGCCCTGTTCCTAGAAAGGCCATTTGGAAGACTTCAATAAAACTTAAGTTTAATAAATATTGATTAAATCTGCAATTCAAAAAGTGGTTTATATGTTACATAATAAAACAAAGTATTACTTAAATATTTGTTTGTTTCATTTATCCAGGAAATAAACGAATAAAAACTGTTTATTTGTTAGAGTGGCCTTCCATGGTACACCCACCTTATATAATCTATGCAATATATTGCCTTCACTCAACATACTGAACTCCAGTTGAATTTTTCTAGTAGATTCACAGTTCATACTTCACTCACTTTTAATTAACAGTGTTGTACAAGCATAGGGAACATATTCCCTCGTCGTGAATAGGAATTACAAAAAGATCAATTGTAAAGGTATTTGCAATGGCCAGGGATTCCCAATAAAAGCGCGTGCTTTTCCATAGGCACGTGATGGACTTTCGGTGAAATGGATAATAGCGGTAGCGGTATTACCTAATTTGCGATTACCAAGCGATAGGATTCGATAAGAGAATTAATTGCTTTCAAAATGCAATTTGTATTATGTATCGCTACAACGTCATCCAAATAACAAATAAGACAGGGGTGATCGTTCAATTTTCGCTGTAAAATCTTGTCGCTTGGCTTTTGCAAGTTAGGTACCTAATACCCTTGTCGGCCACCTTGACCGCCACATTGAAGTTATGTCAATCGATTTGATTGCGGCTAACAATCACAGTTTATATGTCGACAAGGCGGTTCATGCGTCGTATCGAACATCAGTCGTAAGTCACATATATTAATGCCATGATAGAACAGATTTATGTACAGCAAAAGAAGATTGTGTGCACAGGCACAGCAATCGATGTTTTAAACGATATTTACTTTTACATAACTTCAAAGAAATCTCAACTCGTCTTTCAAACTAGTTTCTTTGTTTTTTGTATGTCTTATTGTCTTATTACCTCGCGATATTGAGGATCTCTGGTCCAACTGAGGATCGATTTCAGAAATAAATTTAATTAAAATCCTTTAAACAGTTTGGTTAGGTAGCTAGAACATATCAAAAGCATATCGTACACATGCAAAAGGCTGTGGATTCATTAGTCTCTTGCTTTTCAACGACACGTGCCATGCAGCGTAGCCGCAACGGGAATATACCTATTCTTGCCGTCGATAGTTCCCAGTCTATGCATGGCACGCGACGACCTTGACAGTGACAGTGAGCGGAGAAGGAACGGTCTTCAGGACATAGGCTTATGGTTTTCACTTTTACAAAGAATATTTTTTTAAGTTCCTATTATCGCTATAATATATAACTTTGAAGTGGGCCTTATATAGCTTGTTTCGTAACATACTATATAGAAGATCTTTGTTATTTCACATGTCTAAAAAACTAAGGGAATCCTATATTTAAGAAGATCTGTAAGGCAAGGACTTTGTGATAGAAGAAATTCACCTGAAAACTAACGAACTTTCTTAATCGTGGTGTGAAGTGATTCTACAATGGTCTTAAGTGGTCCTAGAATTCTTGTCCTTTAAATTACTAGATTGTTTGCAAAAACTGTTCAATGGAACTATGTTTTCAATCAAAACGTTTGTACAGTTTTATGTTTCCTGTAAAAATTAGAAGATGGCAATAGATTTAGAAAAGGTTTTTGAATTCCTAAATTTAAGTAGAACACCAATCGTCACATGAAGATATGATAATTTACTACACGACGGAAATTGTGTTGTTCACCATAGATATTTTATCAGTGCCTAGGTACCAAATAGTTAAATTTATAAATTTATGACAGTCGCTTATAAATTCGATGAAAAATAAGACATGGTATGAGAGGTATTTATGTCAAAATTGGATGGTAATCCAAAACATGTTACTTTAGCGGCAAACATAACTAGAGTATTTGAACATTAAAAAATGATTGATAGAGGAACAATAATTTAAATAATGCTATACTTTTCCGGCTGTAATCAATTAGTGAACTACTCCAAAAAATACAAAACAATAAAGACAAGTCGCATTGCAAAAGCCGACGATACTTTAAAGAAGCTGTACCGTCAATGCACAAAAAAAACATTCGCTTAGAACATAAGAAATAAAACAATGAAGAATGGCGCATGAGACACAGCAGTTATGTAAGTACAAAGGAGACTAGATGCGTTCTGTTGCAAAGAAGTGTTTATGCAACTGCGCCAAGTCCAAAAGCGTAGCACATGTGGTTTAAAAACTACGTGTGGCATTTAAGTTTGGGACAATTACATTGTTTGGGACATCATAATGATTTTTAAAAGCGCTCAGCAATAATGCTAATGAGAGCTCTCTCCAATATCTATAGATAAATTATTGTTACTCGATAATTGCAGCAACGTTAGAATAGGTGAAAAACACAATTACCGTGGTGGGCTCTTTGCTATCGCAAAACTACAATTAGTAATGTTGTGTTCAGCCTCATTTTGGACTATTTTTAAAGAGATTTTTAACACAGGTCCTGAAGTTTTATAAAATAAGATCAAATGGAAGACTGAATGTTTAGAGTTCACGACGTTTTATTTATAGGTTTTTTGCACACAAAAATTAAGATTTATGTTTATAAGACTTAACTACAAAGTAAGCACGAAGCTATTACGGAGTTGATGGCTCGGTCAGATGTTAATGGCGGTCTAAATTAATATAATTTAGTTCGTCTTGTAAGAGAAGTATGAAAAGAAAATTAAATTTCGACTTGTCAACAGTTCAGTACGCAGCATAATTAATAGATTTTTTGTTTATTTGTACACTAGCTTCGGCCCGCGACTTTAGCTGAATCAAAATCCTTTTAGCCATATTAACGTGAACGTCGATCTAAACTCTCAAGTATATGATATAAGCATGATATTATGATTAACGAAGTTAGAATTCTAATTCGAATAAATTATAATGTTTTAGAAGGACGTCGTAATAAAAAACGATATTGAACGTCAGCTAGGTGCTAATTACCTTAATTAACTCTAACACTATCATAGCGGTCGTGTAGATTATAATTATTATGTATAATATTGTAAGGTTCGCAGCAGTTTTTAAAATTAGAAGAATGATGACAAATACTTACATGCTTGATTATTATTGATCTTGATTTATTGATTTTTTTTATTTAAAAATTAAGGCAGATACAGTACAAGCCTAAAATATGTGTAAAAAAAGAGTGGTTTGGCTTCTAAGCATGTATCTGTGTCTGTGTTTCGAAATGAAATACAAGATATGAGCCTCTAAAATAAAAAAAAACAACAGTTGTCATTTTTCTTCAGGATGAACCACTCCAGTATTTTGTTCAGGAAATTATAGACTTTGTACTTGCTATACCTATAGCATTGATGACTGATAAAAGTGGATTTGTGTCTCATAAAAAAAGGTTGAGTTTGATTCTGCCAGAGCTGGGACGGACGAGTTGACTTTTTTCGCAAGTAGTTTTTTTTTTCGCAGATATACGGAATATAGTTGATGTGTAGGTAGAATACCAGTGTGTGGTTTCCTCTCCAAGCTCAAAAAATATTTCTCTACTAGCGAAGAGAAGAAAAAGCAGTAAATCTACGCTATAGACACTAATAAACACTGTTTTGTGTTGCAACACTGGAATTTTCAATAAACTGTAGATTGTACAGTTATTAAAAATTCCTTTGTGCCTTTAATTACGGAGCCGGTTCGTTAAATATCGTTAAATAAGTTTTGGAAATTCGGGTGTCTGCTGTCCGTCATCGTACTAACCCTTAATAGGTCGCGTGGGGTGTATCCCCAACGGATGTTTCCAGCCTCATAAACTCATGTGACTATTACAATTCAATAACGAGCAGTAGTGTTGCAAACGGCTGGCCAGTTGGGGTGCAGCAATCTAGGGTTACATCACCCGAACTGCCTGTTTCTGTACTATAAACTACGAGGTAAATATTTTGCATATGTTTTACAAGTCACATGATAAGTACAAAGTTTAATAATATTATTGTAAGAATAAACAAGCAATTTTTCTACAATTCGTTATTACACAAAAGATGTTGAAAAGTTAAAATTAATTTGCGCGACCAATTCAAGGTTAAGGGAAAATTATTTCAGTAACAATTCATGGAATAAAATAATTGTAAAATTGAGTACCTAAGTTTAACTAAACTTGAAAGAAACATTATGACGTGTCCTGCAGATTAAGAAGGGCTAGGTTAGTTGAGCAGATTACAGCGGACCAATGAAGACTTGCTTACAAAACCTGACCTAAGGTCAAGTTAGTTACTAGAGTAAAGGCTAGAGCCTTGCACTTGACATTATTCGTATCAGACGCGTCTATTTCAATCATTGCAAATAGACGCACCTACATATATCTGTATTACCTACATATTGTGCCAATGCAAATGCGTGAAACCCGGTTACGATTTCCCGCTGTAAAAATATTTAAGATTTAGTGCTATTACAGTTTTACTTAGGGCTAGTTTTTCGCCACTAGATAATTTTTATACGAGAGATGATTCACTTCTGAGATTTTGTGTTGAAGAACTGTCAAATATTCAAAATAATTCCTCAGATAAAATTATCTAGAGCGCGTTAAATACAAGATAAGTAATAGACATTTAATTCCCGTTTTAGTTGTAGATAAGACAGTCTTGTTTCCAAGCAAGCTAACTTTACCCTACCAGTAATCATATTACAGGTATTGGAGAGCATCTATGTATTCAACGAATACATCTGCATTAATTTTAACAGTCGTTAGTTAATTGTGTTTGCAGTAAATATGTGAATAGCTGATTCTGATCAATAAATATCGAATGGTTGGAGAACTTAATCTTTCTTTTTATTTTATTGTTTTAGTATCTAGTAAATAGTGTTGTCGTAAATTGGTTTTGGGTTAATCCCGCAAACTGTTCTAAATATTATTACAATTATGACAATTATATTAAGTACAGACAATAGGGTAGGGATGACTAGGTATGAAAAGTCAAAATTTATTTAGTCCGCCATTTAGATAATCAAAATATAATAGACACATATTTTTTCTTTTCTCAAATAAATTACAAAATACGAAGATAAACCGCTGTAAAGTTCAGGAGTGGGGGCTTGTGACGTCACGGCTAGGTACAATTTGTACTCAAACGTGACGTTACGCAAGAATTGTACTCGCTGTATCTTCGTAATTCTTTGTTTACGGGACTAAACAAAAAATACGTGTCTAATATTTTTTTCTTATCTAAAAGATGGACATACAAATAAAAATTAGTCGTAATCCCTATTATAAAGGATGTTGTAGAACCCGCTTGAATTTCTTTAATGTTTTATTTTACTGTTCTACTTTATTTTTTAACTTGGAAACATGCCCATTTCTTACCGATTTTTTTAATCATTTATATTTGTGAAGGTACCGACGTATACCCATATAACCATTTCTAATCGCGGTAAAGTAATAACTCGGCTAAATGTACACGTTTACACGTACATATTCACGATAAAAACTCCATTAATAACATGGACGTTTAACAAATTATTTAACTAAACAAATTGATAAAATTCCAGCTTATAATTTTTTCATATTTTTAAAAAGAAGAGTTTTCCCCAATTTTACGAAGCAACTTTGTTGTAGTAATAAATTGATTTTAATTATAAAACTATGCTTTAAGCCACAAACTGCCTTTCCTTTATGCTCTTACATAAACCATCATACATTTATATTTTTTAAATCTAGTGTTACTAACTATCTAATATAGTCGGAAAAGTCAGCTGTATGCATGTACACCTTAAGATCGATTTTCCTATGATCACTTAAATCCAAATGGGTAAAAAATAAGCTTGATGGCGGTGAATATTTATACCATTTTTTGTGCACTTTTGCTGGCCCTCCGGTGTTGGGAATTAACGACTCGCCGAGAGGGTTTATTTTTTTATCATATTATAACAATAATATTATAATTTGGATTGGTATTGGCAGTGTATTTTTTAACACTTTGGACAGCGGATCATTTTACAATACGTTAGATAAATGTACATATTTTGACTACGTCTTATAAAATCATGAATTTTAATCTTTATCATTTGCTTAGGAACACAAAAAACAAGAAAAAAAGAAAAAACAACAAGAGTATTTTCAATCAAGTGTTTAAATAGAATGCATCTTTGTTCGGAGCGTACCCAATAAAAGCCGATTTCCTGCAACGAGAAAAGTTAGCCTTGTTACGTTTCGACTTTCGATAAAACTGACTAACAATGTTTCAATAAAATCTGTATAAGAAGAAATACAGGCCTATCAATTATGATTGATATGAATAAGTGTTTCGCTATTGCTATTAAGGATATCTATGTTCTATTTTTATGTCTTTAATTTTATCCAAAGCAATCTTGCTCCTGTCTGTCTAAACACTGAAGATGATTGATTATATATATTATATTGATATTTGGTTTAATTGACTTTTAACTTATGTAGTGACAACTAAGAGTAGGTTCGTGTCGCAAAGTTAACTAATTAGTACATTGCTAAATAGACGATTATAGCGCCATGGTTATTTATTAATAATTTACCTATTATGAGGTCTATTGTGCTAATTCAAACTAACGTACATACATGGCGTTAGTCGTTTATGCTGTTTAAACACCATAACTAAATTAATTAGGTGTTTTTAGTGCATGGGATTTGATTGTTTGTAAAACGCCCGATGCAACAAGGATTACATTTCTAAGAGAGAAAGACGTTTATTAAAAAAAAATAACTGACAGAAAAGTCAAAGCAACGAAACTTAATTCTAATAACCAAGATTAGTCTGATCTCAAAATAGTCGTCGACTGCAAACGTTATTATAGAGGGTCTTCACTACGATGTATGGTATCACTATGGACGACAATATTATACAATAGACGTGCATTTTGCATGCTAGTGACGGTCGTCCCCAGGCGGACGCGGACGTAGGGGAACCGCGACACTTTCATGTAAAATTGATTATATAGCCTGCATTACCGTTCCACACGAAACTATTACAAACATTTGTGTAACAAACGCTAACCGTGTTTCCATTGTGATTTAAGCCTTGCCTTGTTGGCCCAGTGGTTCTAAGCGCGACTGCTACGCTAGAGGTCTTGGGTTCGATTCCCAAGTCGACCAAGGTGTTATTGGGTTTTTCTATGAAATTCTCAGTAGCAGGTCGGAGTTTGGATTTGTGCCCGGTTAGCGGCAATAGGCTCGCCCCCTATTACATGGGACCTAAACATACCGGCGAACTGTGGGTGTAAATTGGTACACCTCTGCCTAACCTTTCGGGGATACAGGCGTGATGGTATGTTATGTTATATGTTTAAGCCTTGCTTAACTATAATACACATAAATTACGCTTACACTTTGTGACAAAATTACGATATGACATTTTGCACGAAAAATATTGAGAGTTAAGAATGTGCAGAATCTCAATAAACGCATATAGACCGTTTATTGCGATTCTGAACATTCTTAAAACTCCAAAGGAATAGGATCGCGGGTGTGCATTTCTTAGGGCTTGGTTGAATAATTTATTTATTTTTATTTATTTAAGGTTAACCTACAATTGTTTACATTACACAGTTACACACATTACATGTCACATTTCCTTTTATGTGTCTAAATATACATTTCAGGTGTAACAATAACATTACATTAGACAATACAAATAATATGAAAAGCAATAACACAAAAAAAAGAAATTACATAACAATAGCGCAACAATGATCAACAATTAAATTAAACGGTTTAATATCATACCTACATAATAATCATTTCCTAACTCATAAAAAACTGGATTGGGAGTTATTGACAATGACTCTGCAAAAGTGACCAACACTGTCCTGGTGTATGTCCACCAAATCACTACAACTATTAAGAAGCCTGCATAATCTTGGAATTGGTGAATAAGACCCCAGAACCGACCTTCTCAACGGTGGGCATAGTGGTGTAATGGGATGTCTAGGATATCTCGATGGAACCTGAAACCTGATGAGACACAATAAATTGGGACAGTCAATCTTATTTCTTAGTACTTTGTATAAAAAAATTGCGTCAATGATATCTCTGCGCGTGGATAAGGAGTGCATTCTGTAATAATTTAGTCGAGTCCTGTAGGAGGGTAATCGCTTTGATTTCCGTTCACTATAAGCCAGGTGCCAAAGAAAACGCTTCTGTATGCGTTCTAAATAGTAGTAGTAGTTAATAAGACAAACTATTTGAGAGCATAGCTTGCTACGTTCGGTATTTCTGCTAATTGCATTGTCGTTCCGATAATACCTATTAGTAAAATCTATATATGGATGTTGACTAGATAAGAAAAGTAAAAATATATTTATTACAGAAGAAAAAATATAACTTTTTTTTACTTTTTAGAATATTGCACTAATCATACGACATCATGATGACGTCGTGCAACATTTCAAAACTCGCCTCTAGTTTCTTGTAATAATATTAACCCACCTGAAGAATATTAACAAAGTTTAAACCAACATCCTTCAGAAGGCTCGGCTCAGCACTTTAAAGGTTTTTATCTCCCACTCAGCTAAGGTCTAGACAGATTTAATTAATTATATTATTCGAGCACATATTAATATTTACTGGAAAATTTCGAACAAACAGAATCTCAGTAAAAACACAATTTTACGACTAAATGAAGATTGTTTCTATTTCTTATCGAACTAAGCTTGCCTACTTATGGACGGGCAAATATTTAATTAATAATTTTATCGTGAGTGCGAGCAATAATGATATTATGAACTTAATTAAAATATTGGTTATCACCAATATTAATGGTCATTAAGATACAGGTAGAATGAATGTAACATAAAAAATATTATGAAATAATGATATATTAAATGCACAATTTTAATATTAGTTTTTATTTACGAGAGCACGTATGCAATTTTTATTCTAAATGGAAATATCCAAACATTTTAACGAATATGGGGTTACCTATTAGCTGACTGCCATTAGTAGAGACGAAATCCATCACGAAATATTTTAGTTCTTTTTCATTTATATTTGATGACGTTTTAGGTTTTTTTTTAGCGAAAGAACACTTTTATGTACTCTTTTTGGGAGTATAGCTATTTATTTTTTTGTAACTAATTATAGATTTATGTATAAACATCAATCTTGCAAGCTATTATTTAAAAACGAGTTTATAAGAACATCGTCGACGTAAGCCTAACAACTTATAGTCATTAAAGTAACAGCAAACAGTAGGTACTCATTTATAAGACACATTTCCTTAATGTATAATGTTTTCTTGAAAAGACAACTTTCTAGATGCTCGCTTTATAAGGTACCTTAATTAAGCCGTATTAGTCACAGCGTAAGTTCACATAAAAGGTAGACAGACGGCCACTCCGTACTTTTGAAATACTTTGCTTCAATAGATTTCAATACAGAAATACTAAGTTCAGCAGACGACTTCCAGCACTGTATAGTTTCATTTAGAACTACTTTATAAACTCGCAGGCACTCATGCTTCAAGTATTACAATACGCAAGTCGCAGAGTACCTACATACTTAATGAAGTGACATACATACATGTATAATAGATCTATTTATTTATGACTAGCTGTGCCCGGCGGTTTCACCCGCTTGAATGACAATTCATTCACTATCTTTATAAATTACAGCCTATGTGTTATTCCGATGTATAAGCTACATTATTGTAAACTTTCATTAAAATCTATTAAGTGGTTTTTGCGTGAAAGAGTAACAAACATCCATACATCCAAACAAACTTTCACATTTATAATATTAAGTAAGGATCTAATTTCAAACGATCTTTATTTCGGATTATCCATACACTTAGATGAATGATTGGTCTCGCGCGCTCGACTGGATACCGTTGTCGTACTCGTCAAATGCAGCATAAAATAGTACGCCGAAATCGGCGAACCCGTGCCAGTCAATTTGACAGCTTTGTTTGACTTGGAGGTCCCGAACATTTTATTATATTTTGGTCGGATTTCGAAGTAAAATGGCGGTTTGCGTATTAAAACTGTTTAAAAACAACACTACAAATAATAATAAGGGCACTGGGATCACATAGCATCAGTAAGTATCGTATAATTTCGAAATTTCAACATAAAATAATACGTACTCTGAACGTCATTCAGTGTTGCCGTATATGCAAGAATCAATTTCCCCATGGTTAAAATATCTATAATGTGAATTTATTGTAATTGTATTTTTATATATAACCTATTTCATTTATCTAACCTTCCTATTTAACATATACATAACCCATTTGTATATTATTTTAAGTTAATATATGTTATCTATTGTATACATAGGTGAGCAAATCAAAATTTTGTTTTGCATTTTTTGAGCTACATTTATAATAATAACAAGTAACATTTTTAATTTATATCAAGTAACAACTTCCATAGCATATAATATTTTCCCATTAACAGGGGTAACCGTTGAGCAGTTGTTAACACTATTCTAGCATACTGAGCAAATTGTTGCCGCTGCGACGGACATTTTGATTGTTGACAGTGCGGTATCTAGTCGAGCGCGCGAGACCAATCATTCATCTAAGGACCCATACATTTGCCTTTGAGAGAAGTAATTACTCTATTCGTTTACCTAATACAGTAGCTTAGGTATCCTCAACCCCCTGGGGATGCAAGGCTGGCTCATAAACGAGTTTCACCTGACAAAAAAAAAAAAAAAAAAAAAAAAAAAAAAAAAAAAAAAAAAAAAAAAAAAAAAAAAAAAAAAAAAAAGGTACTATAACTAGAGACTAGCATGAATATTATCGACAAATATTGGCATCGTTAACGTCAAAATCAGAATGGAGAATTTGTACATTTGTACTTATTACGTCGACTTCATACAAATCGTGACGCTTCGGTTTCAATAACCAGTCGATAGAGTTCGTACAAGGGCCTTAAGTAACTTAAAAAATATTGCCAGTAAGGCAAGGATTTTTATAATTATTTTTGATTCAATTTAGAATTTTCATAAAGCGTGTGCTTATATAGTCTAACACGGCATTTCTCTTTGTATTAATGTTTTTCCCATTCTACTCATTAGCTAACACTTTTTTAAGACGAAAAAAAACGACAACCATTGCCGCCGGACTTAATCCCAGGACTTTTCGCGCTACACGTTTTCATCGAAAACATCTAAATATTCTCGTATGTACATTACGGATACGCTTTTACAGCTTCAGTCCGCATTGTTGGTTTTACTAATGGACACACTTTTAACTCTCCAGCACGTGTTTTAAATATAATTTTTTTTTTTTTAATATTAAGTAAGTATGTTGTATGATTCGGCTTTAAATGATTTTAAGTTTTAAAATTCAGATGTCATAGTTCCATTTATTCAAGTTGTCAGAAAAAGCTGTTTAGACTAATTGCTTTCCTAATTATCTATCTAATCTTTCCGGAGACTTCGTAATGCGAGTCATTTAAAGGTAGACGTCGTCTTTATCGCAACCGATTCAGCGTGTTTGAAATTAACTTATAAGGAATATTTTTCCCTCTCAATTTATGTGCCGTAAATCCTTACTAATATTATAAATGCGAAAGTTTGTTTGGATGTTTGTTACTCTTTCACGCAAAAACTACTGAATGGATTTTAATGAAACTTTACAATAATGTAGCTTATACATCGGAATAACACATAGGCTATCATTTATAAAGATAGTGTATGAATTGTCATTCACGCGGGTGAAGCCGCGGGGCACAGCTAGTATTAAATAAATGTATTGGCAAATAATTAGCGTTTCCAGTTCTATTTTAGATTTATTTTTAGTTTGCTTTAAGTGATCTGAATAAAGGCTAATTTAACGTTTATTTAATAAATAGATCAGAATATAACTATCTTTAATTTATGTACTCTCTCAATAAAGTAAAGTAAAACTTGATAATACTAACGGTCAACCTAGAACTATTTGGTGAGCTTATAAAGACAATAATTTCTTTACAATATTACGAGTCGAGGAGCCCATGAATGGGTCAAAGTGAACAGCCGCGTAAAGCCACGTACGTATGTACCTACATTTCATCGATTTAAAACTTGAAGTAAAAGTTGAGCTAACTTACACAAACTTTAAACTATTGCAAAAGTCGTTAGCGACATAATTTTCCACTCTCGCTTTTTCAGTACATAGCTGCATCGGTATAATAAGGACAGATATACCTATACAAGAAGGCACAAACAAACAATCACTGCACAAACAAGGGATGCATCAACGGCGAAACCAAAACAACATGCGTAATCCGATCGACTAGGTAGGTATATACTAAACCTATAAAGGCACCTATATGACTCTCCTAATCCCCCATAGCTAGAACGAACTACTAGGATTCCAGATTTCTTCGGCCATATTGCTAGAAAGATGCCTATAACATGGTATAACTTATGGTGATTGGCAAGATTGACGGGAATCGAGCTACAGGTCGTAATCCGGAGATAGTGAGGCCAGATCATAGTGTCAGTTTAACACCAAGCTGCACGATGTGCTACATGATGCCAAACATATCACGTGTGTGAATAATAGCGTAAGATCTTGAAGGGAAACCTGACTACTCTACAACGGGGCATTCACGGGCATTCACGACCGTCAGTATTGAAACAGCGGGGAAGGAGAACCATAGCATGAATGCACTCAATCGATCCGTTATTTAATGTATTTCTCATTGATGAATAGGTTAGCCAAAGTCGTACAGAATTCAATATTGGATTGACGTTTACAGTTCTACTTGTTAAGTACATCTCTATTTTTGTTAAGTACATAAATAAATTTCTTGAGGAAAAGAAACATCTGTAAATGTTGGTTTCATCAGCTTTTCAGCTTTGAATGAAAGCCGGTTTGAATTGGTCTGATTAAAGTTGATAAGCGGTGGCCCGAGGCCGTGCTTGGTCTTAAAAACTTACTTTGGTACCGAATCAAACGACAGATTTTTATTCAAAAAAAATAACATGAATGTATTTATGTTTACAGTTATATTTTTAGACGTCTGATTTCTACAATCTTTATAATGGTTTAAGCATTTCAACAACAAAAACAAGTCTTTTATAAAATGTGGTTTTGATTGGCTACTTATTACAATTAAATTCCTATTTCAAAAATATATTTTTATTCTGTTTTCGGATTGGATATAACGTAGTCAGGACAGATACGTAGTCAGGAATAGTTTGGTAGTAAAAATATAAAAATCGGTAGCCCAAACAGTTAAGCCCCTAAGACGACAAGCTGCTATAACTTCTATGTTAGTTAACAACAAATTTCATCGCTTTAACTACCAAGAAACAGATTAAATCCTGTGCAGAATAACCTAACGCAAAGTTTACACAATACCTAAGCTTCGTGGGTAATTAACAACGCCACAATTCAAGACGTTGCATTAACCGCTTGCTGCGCCATACACAAGAACACTACGCATCTGTAATTTGGTGGTATAATATCTTAATCACCTGCCGGTAACGGGTTTCACGCTAATTAGAAAATGAGTAGGTGAGGAAAGACATATTACGTTATTTAGTACTGGTTCCAAATCTTTGTCTTTCAACTACGATGGTGTTTAGAATCGGTAGTTGATAAAAAAAGATACAATTTATTTATATGCTATATTTTTTGATACCTTATTTTCATTGCACTATTTCTACACATGAACTGTTAATATTATGCACAAAGTGTTATCAAGGGTTATTTCATAATAATAAGGTTATTTTAGTAGTTAAACAGGTCAATATTTTATCTCCAACACTCGAGGAAACTAACAGCTGACGGCGACGGCTACCTGTGCATTTAACTACACACTGTCATATTTTATTTATACAAACAAGCTCTGTTTACATGATTTACAAATAATGTTGTGTATTCGACCTAATCTAGCTCACACACACAATCTTGGCAACGGGGTAAAAGTATCGTTGCATTTTGTAATGTTTGTATCTTTGCTTCTTCTTCTTTTCGTGTCGATGGTAGATTTAAATTAGAGTATATTGGCCCAGTAAGTTGCGACCTTGATGGCAGCATCGTTAGCGTGCTTTAAGTCATCCAAAGTGCAGGTGTACGGACAATTCGGGCAATTTAACAAGTGGTGAATGTTTTCGTTGGGAGCACCACATTCGCATTCGTTATGAAGGGGATTGTATCTTTACAAAGCTAAGTTACTGATTTCAGTGTATTTCGATTTCCGGTGAGGTAATGAGACAAAGCCGTATCTAATAAATGAGCAGCGTTTAGACAATCGCTTAGCGGAAATTGTCAATCAGTCTCGATAATCGATATTGACGCGTATCGCCAAACTCAGTACCTAATCCAGGCTACACAATTTGTACCTAGATGATTTTGAGATGGTTTGTTTCAATGCATTGCTGAACTGTATAATGTTGTGTCTGCCCGTGACCATGATACCTACAAAGGTGTCGAAACATCAGGATTTAAAATCTAAAATAAACTGCGACAAAATCCAAGCATATCTAATAGGTCGTGCCGCACCATCAACGTTTATTGTAACAAAACATACGTTTGGGGTTGAGTCTGGATGAGACAGGGACAGGACCGAAGAGAATGGGCTGAGAAGACAGAAAGCTCAGCAGCAAGACGAGAAAGTATGGATGATGATGATGATGATGATGATGATGAGTGCCTTGATTACTTAATTTTAAGTTTTGTAAGTGTATTCTTTGATGGTAAATTAACCACAGGCCGAGTATTGTTTGCGGTGGGCACTTCGAAGAAGCACTATCAACGTTTAATTGTGGCCATAATTCACATTTATTAAATTTATTTATAGCAGAAATATAAATCGAGAATTTAATGTTTTAAGTAGTTAAGTGCTTTTGTGAAAACTTTGGTTACTGTTGAACATAAATAAATCTGCAATTTGCAATAATTAATAGGCTTGGTTTACTGCCGTTTATTGAACATCATAATGTTGTTTACCTATAATATAATTGGTCTCTACGGGACTCTATTTGTGTGCACAATAATACAGACATGCGTAGTTATTTATTTATGGTCAACTAAACAATTTGTAGTGTAGACCTATGTTCTAAGTTCGCATATACCTATGTATGTTACTCGAGTATTTAAATATTAATCCTTATTAATAAATGAGTCAGTTATCAAAGAGCGGTTACAGCGGTTTATTCTTCTCTAATCTCTAATACCCAACCTTACAAATTTGTCAAAATGTTTTTAGGTATTTATTTAGTTTAGCTATTTATTTATTACTAGTTTCTGTTTTTGACGGCTGTAAAATTATAAATGTAATCGACACGGTTACTTAATGAAATGACAAGGTTCTCCTGTGTTAGGACACAGAAACCAAATAAAATAACTAATAATATACTCATTTTGCAGTTAACTTAATAACAAGATAACGCTATTTATAAGAAATTCTCGCATAACAAACATTGATAACCCCTGGATAACTTTGAATTTCATTCGTGTAGGTAACGCATGTTTTAAAACAGTATTGAAACGTATTTTTAAACTGTTGCATCTGATGAGAGTTAATTGGGCAGCACTTTAAAGGTAAAAACCGTATGTAAAGTAAAATTTTCAGAATGGTTTCCAATTAATTCATTGCGCCAATTAATTTTTTGCTCCATCAACTTTGTACGTTTGTGAATACACAATGGCCGAATGTTCACAACAGCGTGCAAAATGTTGCTGTATCAATGTAAACGCAATATACACTGCACAATGCACGTACAACGAAAAGGGACAAAATATATTGAAACGGACCAAGAATACTGAAAAGCAAACATTTTACTCTGCTTACAGCTTTATACTAACTTTAATTAACTCATGAGTGTACGCTAAACCACCTGATTTCATTACCTAAGTGGAGCCTGCGCTATACCTCCATATTATGAAGATATACAGTCACATAGGTAATGAAAATAACCGGTAACGGATACGCAATTATTGCACGAATTATTTAATTAAAGTTAAATTAAATTATTCAATTCATAATTTCGTAAAGTTAATAGTTTAATTAAATCAATAATGCAACATGTTTGCTATAAGTGTATTAACCTAAAATATTTTTTTCCTTGTTTAATATTACAGTTTCTACCAACAAAATACTACTGTTATAAATCTTAAAGTTGAGATTGATTATTAAAAGAAAAACCCTGAAAGAGAGAAAAAGTACTTGTCTTATCAAAACAAGCTGAAAAAACTTAAAAAACCCTTGGCGACTATTTTGATGAAGAACACCTATTTTTCGAACGCGTTTATCATATTATGCAGTCTGGTGATTTTGCAGGGCTGTATATTCCACTTAGCATCCCAAAAAAAAACAGTTATTTTTTATGTTAAATAACTGTTACAAATTGGAGGTATTAAATATCTACAATTCTACATATTTGTTGCATCGTAATAGATTTTTATTTTCATAGCCAGCATAAGTTTTCCTCTGAATCCAATTGTAAAGACAAATGAACGAAGTCGCTTGCAGACGCCAGTAAGTAAAATTAATTAATAAGGATAATCGGTTTGACAACTGCACTTCTATAATCCAGCTGTTTTAATACTAGTACGGTACTGAAAAAACTATGCCTTCCTATAGCTAGTTTGTTTTTGTCATGTACTCTAAGACTGAAAAGTCCATATACTTAAAACTTAAGATTTTTGTTTATAATTTGTATCCGGTAGGATATTATTATCACTATGCCAGTGATCATTATTATTCCTTACTTTAGCTACTAGTCTAAAACTTTATTTATATATTAAATCATACACCTAAACGGAAAACTTCTGGTTGCGTATAAATGTAAAAAAAAACAAACTTCAATCGAAAAGATAACTACTTGATCTTTTCTGATTATATTTATATGGGACCATCTCTAAACTATACCCCAACAATGAAAACAAGTATTTTTTATTTTTAAATCGGTTTTCTTATGCCGAAAATATCGCGAAATATACACACGAATGGAGAACCTTTTATTTTTTAAGTCGGCTAAAATACAGACTAAAATGACAAGAGTATCAGGAAGGTTTTAGCATTTTAAAGTGCGTCTAAAACACGCTGTATACCTTGCCCGTAAAACCTATTACTGCGCTAACCCCGTTTGCAGGTCGCAAATATGATCAAGGGCTCCTACCACGTGACGTCATACTTCATTCAAACTTGAAGCTCCTTAGGCACAAAGTAAAAACGTGTAACAAGATAAGTTATTATATTTAGTTGGATACTTTAGTTATTTGTTTTGTGCGGAATATTAGACCTGCTAAGGTTTTACATCAGTACATTGTTATATTACAGTAACATTTTACATAACATAACATACCATCACGCCTGTATCCCCGAAGGGTTAGGCAGAGGTGTACCAATGTACACCCACAGTTCGCCGGTATGTTTAGGTCCCATGTAATAGGGAGCGAGCCTATTGCCATTAACCGGGCACAAATCCAAACTCCGACCTGCTACTGAGAATTTCATAGAAAAACCCAATAACACCTTGGTCGACTTGGGAATCTAACCCAAGACCTCCAGCGTAGCAGTCGCGCTTAGCACTACTAGGCCAACGAGGCAGTAATATTTTAGTAGTTATTTTCAGCTTTGAATAATCTATTCCAACCTTAAGTTCATACTAGTAAAAAGCACTTTTAGTTTTAACTTTTACTTTATTTACTTTACTATATTCTTGGATTTTCTTCTCATTTGAGAACAGCTTAATTAGCCAAAACGTCAAAGTCTTTCTGAGGTGGTGTGCTATCCAGCCAAACGATTTTTATTTTAACTACATCATACGCAAAAAATATAAATATACATTCTAAGCACGAAGTCTTTATAAAGGGAATGATGACACATCATGTAATAAAATGATTACGAGTTTTATTTGTTTACGGGAATATTAGAGAAATAAAGTAAATATCTCATCTGCCGAGCCTTTTTCCCAAGCTATGTTGGGGTCGGCTGCCAGTCTTTCCCGGATTCAGCTGCATACCGTATTTTACATGGAGCGACTGCCTATCTGACCTAAACAACCCATTTTACTGAGAAACACAGTATCCCATAGTAAGACTGGTTGTCAGAATTGACTTAACAACTGCCAAAGATGTACGTATGACAGTCGGGACCTACGGCTTAACGTGCTTTCCGAAACACGGAGCTTCTCGAGGTCTCGGTATGTTATAAATGGTCACCCATCCACGGACCAACCGCGGCGAGCGCGGCTTAACTTGTATTATCGGTCAAACCGTACGGCTTACACTTAGCCTCGAGCCCCTCTAAGTAAATATCTAATTATGTTTTTTTAATACACGGTGTATTAAAAAAACTTGAGTAGCTACGGATAACCGAAGTATTTATTTATTTATTTAAACTTTCATGTACAATTGTGGTACATAAGGCGGACTTAATGCCGCAAGGCATTATCTACCAGTCAACCTTTGGGTCAAATGGAGAAGCAGCTGGGATAGGTACGACAGTACAATAAGAAAAAATTAAAACTACTACATCTAACTATGGCTATTTATAAATAATATACAAATACATATGACAATATATACCTATATAAATATACCTACATAGATAAATAATATTTGATAAATAAATTATACAAATGTACTTAAATATAAATAAAATATATAATATATGGATACATAAGTATTAGCTGAAGCCTGTTCAAATACATAATTAGATATTTATATATTTCTTTTATATTCCCGTAAACAAATAAAACTCTTAAGCGGCTTATTAAAATAAGCCGCTTGCGAGGACTATAATACCAAATAAATTTTCTACATTTACGTTCGAATGTAAATAAATGGACAATCATAAAAACAACTGGCAAAAGAAATGATTATGAAAACCTTACAACTTCGCAAAAAAGGACAAACCTCTACACTAGCGACTTCATTGTAATAACTAAGTAGTATGGCAGTATAAAGAACGCAAACATTCTCATTTTAAACTTGAAATCGACAAACTAATTTACTACGTCACGCCGCGCCGTCCTAAAACGATTTAATGGAGAGAGAAAAAGTACAACAACACAAAAGCGTTTACCACCAGTTTCATAAACTCCGCGACCAAAACAGTCCGCCAGAGTTGATTGGAGCTTTTCTACTGCATACCTAACACCAGCCAGTCGTTCCAACAAGTCCACTCATAATAACCTTTGAAAGCGAATAAATTAGAGAATGGGTTCCGTTCCCAACACTTTTGTTACCGAGTACAGTGAACACGACAACAGTTTACTAGAGCAATTAATATTGCATAAATTTACGGTAATTGGCCAGTTTTTTCTGGCAGTACCTTTACCTTTAGAAAGATGTTTCGATATCAACTAATAATATACGTTATTTCTGTTGATAAAACCGACAAACATAACTTCAAGCCTTTGTTAAGTGTTGTGACACCATGAATGATATCTAAGTCCCCACAACGCCTGCCATGGATCTTGTCAAACAAAGCTTTGTATGTTATATCGCCACTGCATCACCATAGCCTGACACTATAAAAGAAAGGCCTGAATGGAATATAGGTAACCAACGTCACAAAGGGCTATTGTTTTCCATCGCAAACGTTGTAATAGAAAAGTCGCGTTTGTGAGAAGACATGGATGATAGCAAAACAAACTACGGAACGTAAACTCGTGGTTACGCTTTTAACTTGTGCATCGCATGTTTAATGAGATTTACAATGCAGAGCATCATCAACACATTAACTAGATTTTCTCAAAAGCTTTCACGAGGATTTTCGTCGCATTTTTGACTCGAAATAAACATAAACAAGAAAATATTGAGCTTTAGTATAACCGGAATATGTAACGACGAGGCTACACTAATACGACTAAAACGACGAACAAAACGACTTAACAAATTAACATAGGCTACACGCGTATGAGTGCGAATGCATATTATGAAGTTAATGTATTTTTACTTTATATTTAAAAATGTTATAAACTGTAAACAGTATATCGTCCCCGTAGTTGGAAAATTAAATAAGTCCGATTTTGGCGATATTGAATTTTCCCTATTTTCAAAACACCTAAGACATGCCGCATATTTGAGCCTAACAGACATTTTCGTATCTTATTCCGTTTCAAAATGATAGCCATTTATGTCGAACAGATAGAATAATAAATTTCTTCAGGCAAACGCAATTTTTTTAAAGGAAAAATAAATAACTCTGTAAATAAATCAATAACTGTGGTCAATGATAAGTTTAATATCAAATAAATTAAATAACATGAGTTGTTGAATTTTTCCTCTACTTAAAAATTCTTTCACAAATCTAACTAAGTTCTAGGAAAACTAAATAACTCTAAATGATAAGTATCTGATTACAATACACTTTTTCTAAAACTTCAAAACTGTTGCTTAGACTTTTTTGATGTGTGTAGTTACAAAAATATCAAAGTAATAATAACGTACAAAACTACTAAATTTTACATTTAAAAATATTTCGAGTTAGATAAATTCAATAACTGCATTTATTCCACCAAATTTAACTCTACCAAATGTATTTAGCTTGTAGGAAAACTAAATAAATAGCCGAAATAAGTAGCTAATTGTAGTTACGTTATAAATAACAATGTGGCAAAATTAAATAACTTGATTTTTTATGTGTTATTTAGTTATAGTTAAAAATAGAGTTCAGTTTGTTAAAGCATAATGTAAAAGGTAATCAGGTCCACAAAATATAAAAGTACCGACATTAAAATTGTCTCACATTGTTTAACAAAAATGTACATTAACTGAAAAAAATACACTTCGCGTTTATCTCAGAACCACAAAATCTGAGTTTAAAGTAGATGAAAAGTTAGCAAAATAAGCAGATTCCAGAGACCTGTTCACCACGTTGTCTTAGACGTAAATACTACAACATTTTCAACTATGAGAAAAGTAAATGGGAATGTTGAAATAAAGTTGGTAAGTTGAACTGGAATTCAGTCGTGCTTTTACGAACTTTATGTCAACCGTCTTGCACCGTTAAAAAAATAAATCAAGTGCGTGTCGGGCCACACGCGATTTTTTTACTAGTTTATTTTTAACTTGCAAATTATGTTTGTTTGTTTTTGTGAAATCCTAAAATAGAAACACTTGTTAAATTAGAAACACTTGTGGATTTCAGATTGAGATGAATTTTGCATACTTATTATTTTTATTATATTGAATTCTGTCATTCTTTCGAGTTGATCTCATGATGGAGACCGAAGGTGCTCTAGTACTATAGTACTCTGTCATTAAAGAACATTTAAACTTGTTTTCACAATAGTAATAGTGCGATGCTAGAGTAGCTTGTTTTGGAAGTATGTTCCCCCTATGGAAACCCTATACGTACCTAAGTATATCAGTTTCAAAGAAAAACGTTATAAATAAATTCGGAGGGAGTATCTAATGTAGCTTAATCTAGTCTCCTGGTAAGTAATACTCAACGGAATTCGTACGAAACTTTCTTATCTACTTCTCCAAAAACATTTTATAAGTTTATCAAGTTTTAACTTGTTGACTTGTAAAGACTACTTAGCTGTGACAGTTTTTAAAATAACTATTTAGGTGGAAAACCTTTTGTGCGACAAGTGTACTTTAGATTTTATATAGAAATGTGCGTTGGCATTTATTTTTGCTAAAGGATCACTGAAACGAAAAATGATTTTCTCACACTCACTAAATTCTTTAACTAACCTACGACATGCCACACCAAAAAAACAAACATGCGTTTACGAAAAAGGAACAAGGAAAGTGCATTATTTTTGTTTTAATTTTAAAGTTTTTATCTGATATATTTTTCTCTAATTATAATGTTATTATTCTGTTCATAATATGCGGCCAATATGTATCCATATCATATTTATTGGTAGGCGGTTGGAAACTTAAATCGCAGTTCTAGATACTTATAAAAGTCAGTAAGGTTCGAATTGACACACACTATCCATTATCAAAGTGTACACGATTGTGCCAGCAACAATTTTCCAACACTAATTTATTTATAAGAGTATATTATTATATGTCAAGAAATATCTGATACCAAAATAGTATTCTCAGACCGAGCGCTTAGAATCGGACATAAGAAATAAAAACAAACCTCGCGATGGGAATTTTCCAACGTCTCCGATAACTTGAAAATATATTGCTCGCTAAAGAAACACTTTGCTATTTCATACGTTACAAGACCAACTTTTACATAGGTAGACCAAAGTTTTCCTTGCTGCGCCGCTGTTCCGATTAATTATTCCTATTGAAGAATGGAAAATAAGTCTCTAGTCAAAGTAAAACACTAAGAGGTTGGTATAATCTCATTTATTATTTGTGACTTTTATATAGTAGTTGGGACAGAAATTAAAAATTCTTATTACTCAAGTAAATCTAAGTTATTACTAAACTAAAGTAATATAGGGACTTTAAAGATACAAAATAAGAGTTCACAAACGGGAAACTATAAAGCTAGTAAGGAGGTTGTATACGCAAAAAGTAGGTTTAAAGGTTTAAACCAACACGGTACATCCGAACATAGCTTTAACAGCACCTATAACTTTTTTTATAGGTACTTTTTACCTTTATTAGTACCGTAAAAGACCCTTTGCGTTGACATGCCGGGCAGTTTATATAAGACAGTGTGTGTAAAATCAATCAAGTAATTAGCAATGACTTTACAGTACAGATATCACGCAGCGATGTTTAAGTCTAGCTGCAACTGCAAGTTAGATTTCCGTCAAAACTATCGAAAATTGTTCTCAGAACTTTGCCGAACAGCTGTCATTCTTGTGGACAGACTGAACAATTCATAGGCTGTTGGAAACACAAGCTCGGTATCAATGAAATACATTCAGTTCCAACTTGCAACTGTTCCGTCGAACGATTAAGTTAGTTAAAGTTGTTTTGTTCATAGTTGCATAACAGTCATGTCGCGATAACAACAATTATTATTGTTACTTGTTACACTACAAACGTAAATGATTTTTCCACTGTTTCTATTGATTTAGTTTACGAGTATTTGTACTAATTGAGCCGCGGCTACATAACATAAAACGTGTACAATAAAATACCGACGTTTTGTGCAAATTGGAGAACAGATTACAGATTTCTGAATGATTTTAAAACAAAGTTCTGCCCTCGAGAATTTTTTTTTCCTTATTAATACGTAACAACACTACGTAACGTAGAGGGGCCCGTGGCTAAGTGTAAGCCGTACGGTTTAACCGATAATACTGGTTAAGCCGCGCTCGCCGCGGTTGGTCCGTGGATGGGTGACTATTTATAACATAACCAGACCCCTCCGTGTTTCGGAAAGCACGTTAAACAGTAGGTCCCGGCAGTCACACATAGGTCTTTGGCAGTCGTTAAGTCAATTCTGACAACCAGTCTTACTATGGGATACTTTGTTTCCCAGTAAAATGGGTTGTGGACTTGATGACTTGATGTTCTCATTCTTAGGGACATGGAACCCATACTAATATTATAAATGCAAAGGATTGAACTACGCTAGAACAGTTGAACGGATTTAGATTAAATTTCCACAAGATATAAAAAAAGCAGTTTAGCTAGACTTTCATTCAGTTCTTTGTTTGAGGAGCATCCTTTTATTTATGATTTATTTTTACCAATTTTCTTTTTACAAAGAATAAGCTCCAGCATTTCGTTGAGTCTACCTTCAATGTAAACGCTGACGAGGCCGCCGAAAGACTATAATAAATGATAAATGCCTTATATGTCGAAAGATTTCCTTAAGTATAGTAAAGATGGTATAAAAAACTGGCCAAGTGCGAGTCGGACTCGCGCACGAAGGGTTCCGTACCACCGTCGTATGAGATACCCATTCAATATTCATTTTATGTGGTTTGTATTTGTTGTTATAGCGGCAACGGAAATACATCATTTGTGAAAATTTCAGCTTTCTAGCTATCACGGTTTATGAGATACAGCCTGGAGACAGACAGACGGACAGACAGACAGCGGAGTCTTAGTAATAGGGTCCCGTTTTACCCTTTGGGTACGGAACCCTAATAAAAAACTATGCATAACGTATCGATCACAATAAGAAAATTGCAAAATGTGCAATGCAATTCCATATTTTTCCTTGTTTGGATCATAATTAATTGCCATTAATTAAGGGCAAATGCCTTGACTAACGTTTGTTTCCATGCAATAATTAAAAATATCAAGCACAGACTTCGAAGTTGATTTACTCGAAAACAAAATTAGAAAAATGAATAAAACTATCCAATACATGATGTTACGTAATTGAAAAATGAAAAATGTTTCAGTGTTAGTGAAAACCCTAATCTAGTACCTACCAGTCGATATTCAGCTAAACCTCACAATGGCAATGGCTCGACCCGCCACCCGTAAAGTCGGTTCGTCCACAATTTTTAAAGGGCGACGCTTTTCAACATTTTGTCGAGGATTCCAGATGCGCACTTACTATTGTATTTTCCGCTCTCTGTATTTTTCAATCTGTGATAGCTGTTCAATAGTGTGAGACTGTCACTAATGATCCTACACGAGGTATGCTTCAGAAATGAAATACAGATTTTCAAATGTCGGACCTTTGGGAAAAGAATATTTTACTTTTTGGTCATCGAGTAAATATTGATTTTTGTAACCACTATCTATTGTTGCAACTTATTAAATATTTTAGATATTTTAAATAATATATTTTTGACGATATTTCCGTTTCTTTTTTTAACTAATTAGGTCGTATTAGTCGTTTTATCTTCAAACCAGCTAGAACAGATATAATGATGTAGGTACATTACAATGTTGATTTCCTCAAACGAATGACTAATCCTAATTACATACGTAGTATCTACGTGACTCCCAACTCTCATTGTAAAGAGTAATCTAAAATGATGTTTGTTCTTGAAGTGCAGTTACAACTAGTTTATATATTGAAAAAAAGACAATGTTTATCATTTTTATATATTGGGTTGTTTCTAAGACAGAAAAGACATTATTTATACATTCTTACTGTCAGTTATCAATGTTTTAGAATTTTAGGTTTTTCAACAATTCTTGTTCTTCAATACATAATTCGTTCAAAAGAACGGTAATAATAACTTTTAAACTATCGCGCTGCATGTTTGACTGGTCGCAAGCAGTCTGAGAGTCTGCACCACGGCCTGTGTAACCCGGTCGAAATGTCTAGCCCTAAAGGTATTTAAGCATGTACGCGCTAATCCCCGTTCTATAATATTACTATAAAAGAACAGTAATGTTTATTTTTCCCTTGAATAATTATTATTTAAAAATTCCCTCATTAAAAAATTAATGTCATTAAAAAGTATGAGCACCTACAGTATAAGTCAAAAGTCAGTGGTTCCGAACATTATGGCATTAAAACTTGCGAATCTGGGATTAACCCTGTGAGCCACTTAGCTATTAGATCAAGTGTTTGAAGCCGCAATTCTCGCCTCGTCTACTATTTTCTGCTCAGCCTTTCTTTAACCTTTTAAGCGCTTGGCTAAATATCAATTGCCGTGCCCCTAGCGCCCGGCTACGAATCGGTGAAATAAAATCTCCCCTCTTTCTGCTCCTCTTAAGCTCCGATTTGTAACATATCATGGTGTACAATAAAAAGTATTCTATCTGTCTATCTACATAAATAGAGAGATATAGAATACCTATATGCAATAAATTCGAAGAAAACAACAAAAATCGTGATTATTCTCTGTCGCATAAATAGGGGCACGGAAATATTTGTCGCATATATACGACACGGGCGGTTAAAGGGTTTATCATTAGAGTTACAAATAGTCTTAACCGGAGACTGACTTGATGAATGATTCTCTCAAAATTTTATATTTGTCAATTAATGATGAATGACGACTACTTAGGTTTTTTTTAATCTATCTGCCTTTTTTATTTGTTTATTTCTTAACCAAGTTGCAAGGACAAAATACTTATTTTACCATAAAGCCAAGACCAATATTTGTTTAAGAATCCGAATAAAATAAAGTTCATTAGTGCAGTAAATACCACACTTAACTGTTTTTGCATAAAAGGGTTTAACTACTTAACCAACATTATTTTAACTTTATCCACAAAGTATCTGCGCACTTCAATAAAAGCTACAAAAAATGTTTTTACCATTTTTACGGTAGTTACCTCTACTTGCCTACGAAACAGCCTTTTTCACCGTTTAATTGAATGAAATGGTTGAAATAGGAACAAAGCTTTTAAAATTCCGCACGGAGATATCGGATTGTACAGAGTAATCGACGGGCGTAACCAAAAACAATGGTATGGGTCTCGAATAGTTGTTTTAAATGTTTGTACGTAACGTTATTCCTTTACATTTAAACGTAGGTGTTATCATACACCTATAGGTATATATTCTGTATGTAAAATATGGTTATATTAGAAAACATTTATTTATTTTACACAAAATACATCTAAATAATACTTGCCAATTTTATATGTATAGGTAAATGAAGATATTATATAAATAATATCCTCATTCAGCCAATACTCAGAAAAGTAATCAAATCTAGCCGATCGACTACAAGTTCGATTTATTTATCGATCACAAACCCGTCAAACGAGTAGCACGTCACTAGCAGGACATGGCGTGAACTCCGCCATATTAGGATCTTGATCCGCGAATATGAGGAAGGTCATCCAGACGTTTTCATCTTAAATTTTCTACAACGTGAGCTTACACCGTACGGTTCGCTAAGTGAATCAAAGCACCTCCATCCTGTCTGAATATAATTAAATATGAACAGGTATGGAGTGTGTACTATCCACGCTCCGGAGCGCGAATAAATTCTTGAATTTTATGCGCGTTATAAAATCACTCTTTATGTTACTGTGCTTCGTGTTATCATTCCTTATTTATTTACGTACATGGCAAAAAGGTAAGCAATGGTAATAAGAAATGTCCTAAAGAAAAGTAAAAACAATGAAAAGTTTTATGCAGAAATTATCGGCAAAAAATGTATTAATTGGCAAACGTTACTTCATTAACGGCCCTTAAGGCGCTCCCCCGAGCAAAATGCGCAAAAGCCGTGTTTTTAAGCTATAAACTCGATATTTAAAACACATATCAAATGCACTGTTCTACCAAATCATTTTCATTTAATTTATCCGGCTTTTTTTTTAATGCAGCATATATTAAGTTGTACCTACTCATTTTAAATATGGTCTATCAAAATTTATTCCTTGCATGTCCTCGTGAAGTACACGTGTTTTTTTAATGTAACTTATACCAACTGATGGAGAATTTAAATCTAAACATTTTATACGTTTTTGTTTTTCAAAAAGACCAACGATTTATATTACAATTCAATTTATTCTTAAAAATGGTCAGATTCACTACAGAAATACACTCGCGGAGGCGAGGCTGCAGGCCGCCGTAGGCTCTCGACGTGAGAGCACGTCTCCTACTTACTACTTTTCTCTATGGCACGTCTCATTTTCCTTTTAAATTTCACTTACAATTTAAGAAACAAACAGAAAAACTAAAAAAAGGTTAAAGCATCTAACCGAAGGTCATTTGCTCGGGGCAGCGCCTTAAGCGAGATTGCTGCGTTTGACTGCTAATTGGAAAGTCGACGTTTTTCAACTTACGACTCACCTTCCGCAAAGAGGAAACGAAACCTGCACAATTTTAAAGATGCAGTCCATTGAAGGGTAATTTAATAAACTCTGGGGATTGGCCAAATACTCTTTGTAAAGGACGATTTTCTCATAACTGCATTTGCCGTCCTCGGAGATAGCTGGCCGAGTTTCGACTGACATTGTTTTATTTATTTACTAAGCCTCTTTTTGTTTCCTCTATATGGTTTTATCGATAGATCGTTATTATCTTATTGTGCCTTTTGAAAATGGGCGTTTTAATGCTTTCCGTTATTATCTGTTGTTAATGATTAAATTGTGTATAGACAATAATTGTAGGTATTAAACAATAAACATAAAAAAACACGTTTACATGAAGTGGTATACCCATAAATACATTTTGATTACCACAAGATTTAAAATAAAATAAACTGTACTGTAAACATACACGCTGCCTTTTGTTTTATACTGTTTCGAACAAGTGATTGAGCATCAACCAATTTTGAACTTTAAACAGTTAATGGCAGCGTGCGGTGAAGCTGTACTAATTATGTCCATATCCACATGGGTTATGGGGAAAGGGCGGGAGGGCGATAATTGCAAATGTATTGCGGATAAGCCGATTGGTTTTAAATAAATCTGTGTCACAACAGTGTTGCATTTATACGATGTCATATTCATCACTCTGGGGAAGACCAACAAAGTATAATATATGAAGTAAATATTGTGGAAATAAAGAGATGAATTATAGAAAATACAGGGCTACAAATAATTGGGAACGGTCAGAAAATAAATGACTAGCATGACTCCTATCCACAAAATTTTGAAGATACACTAATCAGACAGAATTGTCTATCGCTCCTAACAGGACATAGGGACAGACGCAACAGGATAACTATCAACTATGCCGACCTCCGTGGTCGAGTGGCGTACGCACCGGTTTTCAGTGTGCCGCCAGCTCTGAGGTCCCGGGTTCGATCCCCGGACGGGTCAATGTAAATAAACCACTTTTCTACATTGTCCCGGGTCTAGGTGTTTGTGGTACCTTCCTTTTCTGAATTCCATAACACAAGTGCTTTAGCAACTTACTTTGGGTTCAGAGCAATGTAATGTATGTGATGTTGTCCGCATTTATTATTTATTATTGTTTACATGTTTGATTTTCATCAAATGTGGTCACCTTTTACAGTACTTGATTCTTGAATTCCGGATAATAAATTATGCGTATTTTCAGTATTGCAGGTAAAACAATTAACGTCAATCTGTTTATTTCCTGCAGTGCGCTTGGTTGTGATCGTAATCGGATTAATTTCTTTTGTTCGGGTCGCAGGACCTATCATATAAAACAATAGTACCGCAGACAACAGGTAGAATAATTGCTATTATTTCTGTAGTTTATTTTTTTTATAATAACAGTCAAGACTTCAAGAGCGACATTTAAAAATACAGTTACTTCTATCAAAGCATTTTAATTTATAATTTTATGGTTAAAATGATACGTATATGGTATACACTCTTCTTCGCCGCTTTCAGTAATGGAACGACGAACCTAGTCACTAAACGAGCAAGAAGCCAAACGTGAAAAATAAACTTAGGTAACACGTTTCAACCAAAAGCTTTCAATTCGTATTAAAATTTAAAGATAGGAACCGTTTGAAGTGGCTCTGATCAGTGATCACCATTTAAGGTAATTTGAATACAAGTATTTTCCATTATGCCTGGCTTTGATCAACAGTCCTTCCATATTGCCGGTTGGTCGCAGTCATAAATTGCTCTCTTCGTGGCTGCGGTCCCCTACGCCCGCCGCGTTGCCGAGCCGCGCCGGCAAATACCTTCATATGCCTCGTTTCTGTTCGAATTGTATTATATATCTAATACCGTTGGTTTACGACTTTATCTATGTTCCTACATTTTTTTATTGATATTTTTATTATGTTTAGGCACAAAATGTGTTCTTGTAATACATTACTCTTAAATCAGTTCTTAGGACATGCTAGGCGATTGTTAGTGCTTTCAGTATGATTTCGCTTACTTTTGAATGTGTCGTAATTCGTAGCGATTGAAAACTTTTCAAGTTTTGTTGCCACATACACCAAAGACTGATTTCGTAGTGTTATCCATAATAGTTATTTGTACGTAGGTAAAATGTGTCACAGTCACACCAATCTGATCAATTCGTTCCAATAAGGAGTTAATAATATGAGTAGCTGTATAAGCTGTAATGTAAAATTGTGTTGTGTTAACTGCAGCAATTATGCAGTTTTGATCAATGTTACGGACATTTAATCCGTGATGATAAGCATGATAGCGGGCAATAAATCACATTAAAACGTAGGTAATTGAATTAATTATGACCTATATTTTTATTGATGTAGCTGAAGGCGCGATTGTGATCTGTTTCTTTCACATTGTTACGAGACTAGTAAGTAGCGTTAAAGCCTCATAAAAAGTCAGGTATCTTAACCTATTTTTATCCATCTTCACATGTTTTGATCGTTCGACAAATGTCTTATAAAGACGTTTGATCTTTATTAAAATACAAAAGCTTACGAATATTATCGGCTCAGATATATATTATATATTATTATATATTTTTTTTTAAAAAGCTGAATATATCTTCCTTCTTTAAGACATAGATAAAAATCATGTGATTTCCCCACTTCACGATAAATTCCACTCTAAAATTCAGATTCCGACCACAATAGTACAACCGTTCTTTAATTTTATTTTTCTAACATAAGCGTTGTTTAACAGGTAAACAGTCGATGCATGCACGTTTTAATGGCCACTCCGTAATAGAAGACTCGGTTCTCGAGTGATAGTGGGTGCAAATATCCTGTATGAAACAGGGGATGTTCAAACAGGTCGGGGATAGACGACAAGAAAACGAAATTATTTGAGTACAAAATAAATATACAAGTATATTATTTATTTTGTACTTAAAAAAAATCGTTTTCTTGTCGTCTATACCCGACCGTGGCGTGTTTTGGGCACGTTTTCGTTTGTCGTCTATACACGACCGTGGCGTTCAAAAGGTTAATAATTAATCTATATATATATAATTGAATCGCTAAATGTGTTGGTAAGCGCATAACTCAATAACGCCTGGACCAATTTGGCCAATTATTTTTTTGTTGTGTTTTTTATTGTCAGGAGAAGGTTCTTATTAAAGAAAAAGTTTGCAAAATTGCGCTGAAAATTTGGAAATTGAAGAATACTAAACCACCAAATTAAGTAATCCTGACTTTTGTCACGATAGTGATTTGTTGGATTCATCTCCACCCCTAATAATACAAAGGCACCGGGAACGGGACCTAGGTATTCACGCGGGTGAAACCGCGGGGCACAGCTAGTAATATATAATATAACTGCCGGCAAATAACTTGGCAAGAGTCGTTAGATGCGCAGAAATCGTTTTTTAGGTCTATTTGGTGGTCAAGCGGGACGCGGGGTATGCGGTAGAGCCGATCCGAGCGCGCGATTGGTGCGTTAGTCGACCGAGTCGCCGATCCGAGCGCGCGATTGGTGCGTTCATCGACCGAGTCGATTAGAGATTGGTGAGTTAGTCGAATATGCGCGGGTTTACCCCCACTACGTCAAAATCTTGCCAAGTTATTTGCCGGGAGTTATATTTGACTAATTTATCAAAGAATTTTATTTTTTTTGTAAGTTGTTTTATATTATCATCGGTAGCATACTTAAAACATAGGTACATCTACTGAGCTCTTTTCCCCGATGAATAGGTGTAGGGTATAAGCATGGGTATAGTTAATTGAGGGATAGAGATGCGCTGAGAACGAAATATTCCGAGCTTCCAGTATCGAGAATTTTAATGAATAACTTGGGTCGGTAAAAGTTTCATAAGTTGTGTGCTTGACCGATTTTTTACATAGAACGCATTCGGTATACCATTTTTTTTTAAACAATGTTGAAACCATTCCTTCTTTTTAATTTAACGTATGTAAATATTTTAAATATTCCAACAATCCAATATGTCTCTACCCTAACCATAGAACCTAAATACTACTAGTCAGTCCCGGCCAAAAACGTGTAAATACTAAATAGAAAATCTCCGAATATAAAAAACGCCGAGTACCGAGCAATAGAGGAGTACTCGGCGCACCTCTATTGAGACAAACAAAATTTCATGGTTGTCGAGGCGGATATTGGATCAATCTACGCGAGACCTACGTGCTGTTAATATTTTATAATTGAATACTTAATGCAATATTAAGTGCTCAATTTTTTTTATGTTTACATAGGTTTGCAGGGCTCATACATTTTTGTAAACAGTAAAATAAGTTTTTGCAGTTTACATATTCAATTGTTTTTATTAACTTTTAAATATACTAAACCATTTGAGTTAAATTTTCATGTGACAAAAATACATTTAGAAATGCAGCGATTTTATTGAAGTGAGATAATCTGCACAACTTTTTTTCTATACTTTTTTATCGCGCTCGCTGTATTTTCAGCGTTGTCACCCTTTCGCTTACTGCGTATGACACAAATAACTTTACAAACTTTTATTCGGGTCACAATTTTTTCATGACTTCAATAAAGTTTTTGAATAGAGTACAAAAGGGGATTATCGCGCTGCATTTGCTTTTACAAATGCAACTGTATTGGGTTTTAATAAATTTCCTAAGCGTGGTAGAAGTGTTCAATCGAACCAAGACCGAAAAACGTACAATATGTAGACCTTAGAAGAAGTATAGAGCATGATTGTGCACTACATATTGTTTTTTTTACTCAGGCCCAGAAAGACCGGTCTAGGAACGCGACCTTCCGCTATGAATAATAGACTAGTGCCACAGTATCTTATAAGTGCCTAATTAAAGCCTGAGTCATCACTTAATGCTCTAGGTGAGGATTCGAGTTCGACCCTAGGTTCGAGTTTATCTACCTATTCAGTGGCGTGCATAGCATATAGGCAAAAAGGCAGTGCCTACCTACAAAATCCCAACTAACTATCTTTAAATATAACAATTTATATAAAATAAATCAGTCAACACTCATCATACATAATCATTAAATTACAGATAATAAAACTTGTATGTGTATCCAAACATTTCAATAACAAACAAATCAATAATGACGTCACATATGTCACATTCAAATTCATTCAATACTCAACGACGAAGTAGGCTATTCAAAAACTGCCTAGTTTCCACTCACACATTCAAACAAAATCTCCTTATCCATATACGCACGCACACTTCAAAAACAGAAAATAATACACCGCCATCTTGAGTTTTTATTATACGACAAAAACGAAAACCTCTTTTTGCAAAGCGTAATGCTCTGACATTTGACATTCGTAATTTTTTACACCTACAGTAAGCATGCTTACCTGCCAATAAACAAGATTATTTCTTTCTCCCATTCATTCTACTCTCATATCCGTTTTGGAGCAAAAGTCTTTTGGGTCGTTCATCGAACTTGTCAATTCTTATTCCAGTTATTAGTGTATTTTAAATGAAAATTGCGTTTTAAAATACTAATAACTTGTAAATTAATTATCACAATATTATTTAGTTACTTATTGATGTTTATTATATTTAGTTTCAGTTAACATTTTTATTGTTTTACTTCTGTGTTGCAACTTAGTCGTTTTTCGATATTTATTATCTGTGGCAGATTGTTTATTAAGTTTTTGATAGTTCGCGCGCGTGTTTTCGTCTTGTCTTTCGTAACTAGTTTCTATTTATTGTGATTTTGTGAAGTGGCTGTAGTTTAAGAAACAGGAGCATTAATAAACCGCTATGTGTATGAATGTTAAGATTGTGGCGAAAATGAAATATGTTTGGATAGCATACGTGCGTAATTACAAACTTACAATACAAACCCATCAGATGGGGTTTGTTGACAAAACTTTAAAGGTAAGGCTCATAATAATATTAACTCAAAATGTTAGAAACTATCGCCTGACTAGCGGTGTGCTGCTGGACGAACTGTTCTTTTTGTGTTATTCGTCGTTTCTTGATTGTTAAATACGAAATTGTTGTGTGAATTGATACCTACGTCCGTACCGTCGTAGTTGTTCTACGACGAAAACATATTGTTGTTGTGGATGATGATATGTGATTGTTTTTAGTTAAAATCTTAGTAAAAATGGGAGTAAATTAAACATACAAGATAATAGTATATGTTGGCACATTCAATAATACGTATGATTCTTTTTTTGTCTATGTAATACATAAGGTAGGTAAGAAAAATGTTGATCTCGAATGGTCATATTGACTATGGCTCAATATATTTACTATTATTTAGGTTCGGTTTCGAACCCTTATTAAGAATAATACACAAATAAAAGTCCTCAATCATAAGCTGACCGTTTGCTCGTCGCGAGTCCCGAGTCGCGGAGTCGGCTGCTGTTCGCAGTTAGCTTTACTAAGATTATTTTATACAAACTTATACCAACAAGTTGAAATAGTGATTCAATCAGAAATAGGTCGGGAGCTGCGCGCGTGCATTTTAAATTGTATCTTGCAGCGCGCGTACTGCTCGCGAACAGTTCGGAGACGGCGTTATTTGCACCATCGACCTTTGCGAGAGTTTCGCGGAGGAGGCGCACTAACATATTGCAGTACCTAACTGCAGGCGCGAGCAGCGCATTCGGTGCGCGTTCGTCAGACCTGAACGCACCTTGTGATCCACAAAAATAATGCTTGTTCCATTTTTTGGGAGTTCATTTGCGTATTTACGGTAAAGTTGCTCCATGTACGAGTGCCTACCATGGCCGAAAACCAATGCACGCCACTGTACCTATTAACCATTGACATAATACGTATCAAGAGCTCAATTTCGTTCGAAAGATAGTAATATCTTTAAATACAGAAAAGTGGACGAGTAAACTTGCGTTTGACCTGCAATGGATAAGAAACAGCTAATAAAAACTCATTACGCAGATAAGTCCGAATAAGTACGTAAATAAAATAGACGACTTCACATTCGAAATTATTAAATGAGTTGTCAAGGTCGAATCTAAGCAAATAACAAAAAATAACTAGGATTTTCAAGGTTACGAATATCTACGATTGTCTGATGTATAATCTTTTTTTTTTGGTAGAGATCTTTGCAGTTAGCCTGATGTTATAATCTTTGTTTAAGTAAGATGTGTAGAAACTTTTTTTTGTATTATTGTGAAGATTCAGATTTTTCGAAATGTATGCAATTTATTTTATGTCGATTGCCAGTATTTAGTACTATTTAACGATGCAGGTATGCAGATTTGAATTGATTGTTTCTACTTTACATAGGTACTAAATGTTAAGTATGTATATATGAAAATTAATTAAATAATTCTTCCAATGTAACATAATCCAATTTAATGATTGTATTACAAGGAACTAAAAATATATATTACTGGTCGAATTTAATTCAGCCGCGCCTGTTAAATAAAAAAAACATAAAATTTCAAAATTGGAAAATAAAAAAAGGAACCGGATAAAAAAAATGAGGAAATTATAATTTATAATGGGTAGGTATGTCACTAACTTGGCTTGGTGTAGTCTTGTGGGGATGTGGTATAGAAGTAGCAGTAGACACCAAAGGCCAGTGCAAAGAGCAGCAGCAGCAGGATCCGGGTGGAGAAGGGCCGGCAACGCAGGACTCTGGTCCTCATCGTGATATCTGCAAAATAAAAATTTATCAGTATATTTTTCATTAATTTATCTATTTTTTTAATCGAAATCGTATGAACCCTTAACATACATTCTAAAACCAGCTTGAAAGGTAGATTATTTAAAATTTTGATTATTTTTTGTTTATAATTTTAGACTTATGACAAAGTCAAAGTTGGAAGAAAAGAACCAAAACTTTTTTAATTTGATATACATGTTATGAATAACCTTTAGTAGGTATATTTATACTTAAGGTTTTTAAAGGTTGTGGTAAAATGTGTAAGTATTTTTAAAATATATAAAACAAAAAAATATTATTTACGTACTTTATTTAAATCATTAATATCATAAAAACCTTTCTCATACCATCCCTTTCTGGTAAATCTCGTAAACAACCCACATAGAAGGAATAAAACGAAAAAAAGTAACCCTCTGAGGCATTACGAATATTTCAAAAAGTTACTTAAACTTATTCACAGGGCTTAAAAATATATATTTACAGCAATAAATATATACTTTAACCGAGGATTATAGATACTTAGATCATATCGTACTTTGTATAAAAATATCTCATCAACGCAAGATTAAGGAAACTCAAGATGTTTACTTTAAATCCAATTCAAACAGCCATTCCAAACCACTTTTTTCATACTGCTAACTCATAAAGTTGCCTAAATTCATCAAAACTTAAATTTAGAAGTGACGTTCAAAAGTTTAAGAACGAAAAAGTCACAGAATAAAAAAAAAATATTGGCTCTTCTTCAATCGACTTCGCGTAAACAGTAAACAGTAAAGATGCGGCAAACACTTTAAACAACTTTAAATAATTCTACTCACACGTTATCGGTCACTATTTTTTAATAGACAATGTTTACATTTTATGTCACTTAAAAATTAACTCTGTTATTTATTTCTCTGCAGTATAAGTTAGAATCTCACGTTAACACGCTAACAAGCGGCAGCTAGACGCCACTGCGTGCTCGACGTGCTCTAACCAATCCACGGCTGAAATACCGATTGGCTCATGGCTGGCGATTGGCGAGTGGCAGTTCGCCGCAATGTTGCCAGTACCTAAAGACTTCGCTACCACTCCCCGATCGAAATTATTCTTAAATTTTACTTGTATCGTCATATTTATTGGCAGACTATCATATTATGGATTAATAGTTTATTAAGTAACTAATATTACATTCATGTTCAAAATGCTCACAATCTTTCTCTTCCTTAATTATACATTTTCCCACACCCCTGCTTTACATTCTGGCAACTCGCAAGAGTCGTTCAGAAGCTAGTGCATTTATTTTTAATTTTATTGTTACTTTTATAATAAACGTGTATCAATGCAAAAAAAAATATATTTGTTTGTAACATGAATCGGCTAATTTAAATTTAAAGTCTGTGATTACAAAACACCGCCTCGCCGAACGGCAGTGGCGCCACCCCGAAGAAACCGACAACGATAAAGACGCATTTAACGTAGAATTAGCGTTATTCAGTTTGTTTTAGTATGCAGATATTAATATAGTACTACCATTTATTATAACGGCAATAATCTTTATATTTATATAAAAGACTATGAATATGTACTTAAATTTACTGAAGTTATAAAATATTAACGTTTCAAACGCACCTCAGTTTGACGTTTACTTTACATTCATTACAATATTTACATTATTCAACAGGGAAGCTTTTGCTTCATCTAAAATTATTACAAGGTTAAGAATATCGTATTTGATGTAGGTATGTTATAAAAGCAATTTAATTTGTACATGTAATTACAAAAGTATGCCTATCGTATGATTTTTATTTCAATTTTTAACTAGATGTATAAGTACCTAACTTAGTTAGTATTTACGTATTTACATACTGACAAAAACGATGCCAAACTAATATTGGTTAATAAAAGTACCTAAATCTTTATTTCTTGCAGTATTTTACTTTACTATAAATAAGTAGGTACGCTTATGGTTCTTAGGTACCTACTGATAAGCAATAAAATTAAAATACACAACCTGATTCAACCGGTTTTACAAAAACAAAACAATTACACGTAGCTTATCATTGCTCCGCTGTTCACGCGGCTATTGAGTCTTGTCACTTGCCGAGAAGACAGCGTATCGTGCAATTAACAACAACATTATGTCATTAAACATGAAATACAATGAATTTGGAACAACTGGCATTAAGATATCCCCAATCAGTTTGGGAGGAGCTGCGTTCAGTAGTATCTACGGGTAGGTTATATATTTTTTTCTTTTTTTTTATTGTTTTTTTTTTGTTATGTTCTTTTATCTTTGTTGATAGCAATATTCTGAGCCAAGTTTTTATTGCGGAAATGCAGGTAGGTTCTTACCTTGCTAGCCGGTTGTTTTTTTATTTCTCTTTTTTTGTACTTTTAAGGCATGAGTGTTATGAGTTTTTCGCTACATTTCGCGTGGTCAAGGTTAATGAGGTTTTTCGTGATTAAACTATACCGCTAGTTTCGCTAATCTAGCATTTCGTTTATCTGTCAATTTCCACAAATCACGAGCAACTATGTTGCCTCTCATTGGTGGGAATTGATTGATAGATTTTCCTCAACCTAGGTACCTAGTGTGTTGACAATGGTAGTATAATTACGTCACGTTTTTACTAGACAAGCTATAAACTCTATACCTAACTGCTAGACTTGGAACTTATAACATTATCGTCTTGTTTATTTTAGTTAAGTAAGTAATAGCTGCGCCTTTTTTATAACGTGGAATGTCGGCGTTACGGTTTCAATAATCTTATCTGCTCATAAGAACAATGTGTACTTCAAAACGGAATTAGTTATGAAAGGATAACTATTGGTATTATCTTGTCATTATTGTACTGAGCCACTTTCGTCGTGCGTCAAACATTGATAAAGTATTTAAGAAAATATATTTTTTCGTTTCTATCAACCGTTATCTAGTTAATTAGCTCTAATGAAGTTCCTACCAATAGGCGAAGAAAAGATTTAAACAGTAGGACTCCGTACCTATTTGTACATTACGTTTACATGCGGACTTAGAGATTAAGATAGAGAAACTTAGCCAATACACTTATCGCAAACGGTTCCCTATATCGAAGCAATTGCTTCGCAAACTTGCAATATTTTTTTAAACATTTAGCTAAATTACGATTACTTAAGATTTGAACTAAGCCACTGACAGACAGACGATCGGATCTTGCAAAACTACTTAGGTATAAGGGTATAATAACTCATTGATTACGGAATTCCAAGTATTACATAATTTATCCAAAAATTACATATCTTATGTAATTTTAAAGGTCACAATAACAATAACCTTTATCGACGTTTCTATAACATCATGTGGTTCGACAATACCATGATAATACTAACTTTCCGTTTAAAAAGAAAAAAATATAGTATATACCGAGTAGCAAATCTTAACCGTCTCGATTTTTATAACCGAGGGTTTAAACAAAGTAATTCCATATACAAAATAAAATAGAAGCTGCTGTTTGCAATAAGAAAAAAAACGTTAGATCTAATGCTGCGATGGTTAGAAAGACTCACGCCACAAATTTATCACCGTACCTCAACTTTTTCAAAGAACATTGGTATAATAATATAACCCAATATACCACCATGTGTCACAAAATAATATTTTGGCAGTATGATGTACTGTACAACCTTATCCATTTCGCATCCTAGAACAAATAAACCGTTTTGAAATATGAACACCATTTTATAATAATAATTCAGATAAAGGTAATCAAATCAATGTACTCGTCCACTTTGACAAAAAATAACGAATTCGTGACCAACAAGACAAGGCGAAGCTTCAGACGATTTATGAAATCTTGCAATTAGTGCTAACGCTGCTAATTAATTAGAAGTCCAATTAAGCAATACTATACTAAATAAGTAGCTATTATGCCTACTCCTTTCTTGTCTTGTCTTGGAGCTGTAATTAATACCAGATCATCTGGAACAGAACATTTGGTGAAAATTGTGGACAAAGAATTGCAAAATGTTAACTCAAGAACATTTTCTACTTCTTAAAAAAGAATATAGGTAGCTATGTTCTGGCTCTCAACTTTATAAAGTCTCGAGACAAAGATTTTCAGAAATATACACTTCACTCAAAAGCCAAATTTACTTCGACGATCGACAAAGGGTACAGAGAGGTTTGCTAGATTGAATGGAATTGCCATTTTCGGCCGACGCTAGTTCTCCGAAAAATTGGACAATTTATACCTGATAATATTTCTTTATTGGTTCTTGTTAGACCAATATTTCTATTTAGTCATAAAGAAATTTTTCTGATTTTAATCTTGATAATTTATTGAATCTTTGTTTTCTGGCAATACTGAACATATACTGACGTTTTCCCCGTTTTAGATTAGCTAAAAAAATCGGTTTAAACAGTTGTAGGTCAACATTGCTCAAAAAACTGTTGCGTTCGTAGAATAAATTGTTCATTTAGTATCTAATGCGCTATTGGTTTTATTTATTGCTCTGGGTCCCGAGTCCGCTATTTTAAGTCAGTGAGTGGCGGGTTAATAAACGAATTCAAATTCAAATTCAAATTCAAATATTCTTTATTCAATATAGGCTACACAGTAGCACTTATCGAACGTCAAACACAAAATACAAAAACACAGACAGCACCCTAAGGGTCGGTTCATATCCGGCGGAAACGCACCGCGCACCATCGGCCGCGCAACGCCAGAACAAACAAACACGCAATGAGACATCCAACCCCCCACACCTGACGCGCTAACGCAACATCATTTGAGTGTGAAAAGCCGAACGCCCCACCAGGCATCCGCCCGCCCCGGCGCCAAGCAACCGACAACACGCGACGCGCCCCCCGCCAGAAATGAACCGACCCTAAAACGCCCACCCTTCACCGCTTCCTAAGTGCTTTGGCTGAGGAGAAGAAACGGCGCAACAAACTCCCCAGCAACACGCTGTCTTTACAATTATACTGAACATCATTAAGGGACCGCGCCAAATAAACAAGTGTTTGAGGTACTATGAAGTTAAAAGTTCACTGATCTTAACCAAGGTCAACAGAACGACCAGTCACCGCAAGCAGCACCCGTTCACGAGTATGACGCAAGGGTCAGCCATCCCCTCCCTCGCCATATTAGAGGGAAGGAGGAGACCCGACCCAAAACGCCACCGCAGGCAGTGACAACTAAGGGAGCATGACGAGACTGTTGCCGGCTCAAACAAATATAAAGCAAAAAAAAAAAAAAAAGGAAATCCTCAAACACTGATTTACTGCACTGTCCCTTATCACAATAATATGAGTGGATACATAATTAAATTCTATAATTAATAAAATTATACATTAAAAAAAAGAAGACGAACAAATACCGTTCATTGGACATAGGTACACTATACCTACATTTGTATAATCGTACTAAAAATAAAATAAAAATAGGTAACAAATGTTACATACGAAATGTATGCCTATCAACACAAAGATAAATCAGGTTGTTTAAAAAAATAATAATAATAATAATAATAATAATCCATACAGAACCGTCTTGTGTCTATCACGGCGACCAACTATGTTTATCATTTAAATAATCATTAATTGTGTAGTAAGCTTTTTCACATAGCTTATTTTTACCCGACTGCCAAGAAGGGTTATGTTTTTCGCGCGTATCTTGTATGTATGTATGTATGTATGTATGTATGTATGTGTGTAATATTCTTTATTACCTCATATCTTCGAAACGGCCGAATGGATTTCGATAATTAGGATATCGTTGGATTCGTATCGATCACCCAAGTGTTCTTAGATATGTCACGTCAAACAAAAACCAACATGGCGGCCAGGAGGTGCCATAGATTGAGGTAAAAAAAAATAAAAAAAATATGTTTGCTACAATATGGGTATCAAATTAAAGGGCTTGTAACGAGGATTCCAAAATGGTATATCATTTACGTATTAAAAAATACTATGTGATGATTTTAACTAAAAAGTGTTAAATAAAAAATAAATAAATTTAAAAAATAAAAAAACCCGACTGCATAAAAAACACTTTGAATAAAAACTGAAAAGTAAAAAACAAGTTTAATAATCAATACACAATCAATCTAATGAGAAACATAAATGACTGTAACAGTCGGGACCCATTAAATAAGCTAGACTAAAATCATTCATAAGGGTCCCGACTGTGACAGTCAATTATGTTTCTCATTAGATTGATTGTGTATTGATTATTAAACTTGTTTTTTACTTTTCAGTTTTTATTCAAAGTGTTTTTTATGCAGTCGGGTTTTTTTATTTTTTAAATTTATTTATTTTTTTTTATTGTGCATTTGAATGAGTTAAAGGGCAACTCTAACAAACTAATAGGAATTTTATTGTAAAAGCGAATACCAAGCCCCACAAATGAATTGTGTACCCTATGCAGCCGATGTGATGTAGAACATAACTTATGCCTATTTCTCGTATTTATACTATGGATGTCACTATTCTTGGCATACAAGTGAATATTTTGTCTTATAAATAATATATTTGCAAAAATGAATTGAGACGCTACAGTTAAAATACCTATCTCCTTAAATCGCTCCCTAAGAGTAACTCGAGAACCTAGCTGGTAAATGGATCTAACAGCTCGTTTTTGCAAAATAAAAATGGTTTCTAAATCCGCCGCTTTACCCCACAACAATATGCCATAGGACATGATGCTGTGGAAGTAGCTAAAGTAAACAAGACGAGCTGTGTCCACATCAGTGATCTGTCTTACCTTCCTAACGGCGTAAGCAGCGGAGCTAAGCTTACTCGCAAGGCACGAGATATGTGCCGACCATAGGAGTTTACTATCTAGCGTTATGCCTAAAAACACTGTTGATTCTACAACGAAAACGTTCCAGTGTACTGGTTTTTGTACCTAATTTTCGTATTCAGATAATTTTAGTTTAATGACAAATGTACACCTATTTGCCACTGTTGTCATTGTAGGATTGCAAGGGACTGATCTTATCTGAATACGAAAATTAGGCGCAATAACAAGTACACTGGAACGTTTATTAACCCGCCACTCACTGACTTAAAATAGCGGACTCGGGCCCCTGATAGGTACCTATCAAAATCTGGTCACCAAAATCGAGAGAGATATCGTCATTTTATTTTTTATTTATTGCTTGTTAATCGTCGAACATAGGTAAGGTATTTAGGTTTTAACCGCATTTTAAAACTAGCAATACTTGTGAATGAAGTGGTTGTTTTTTATAAAACATTTTGTATGGATTTATTAAAAAATAAAATAACAAATTGCCTATTACTTGTTTTAGAGCCTTCGATGAAGAAAGGAGTTTGAATTTGATAAGAGAATCTTTAAAATGCGGCGTGAATTACATAGAGACCGGTCCTTGGTATGGCCAGGGGAGCTCGGAGCGAACAGTTGGAAAGGTAAATATTTAAAATTATTAAGTTATTTTAAATTTATTATTATTTTAAATAACAATTAAAATAATCTATACTCAAAATGATTTTTTTATATTTTGATCACGCAACTAACCCTCATCTTCCCCCCCATCACGAAGCCAACTGTAATTTCTACAATCTTTAACGACCAGTTTCGACCAGTCACTTAAATTTGTCACTCCCATATAGTAATATCACTGGACCTCTTGAGTGGCTAGTTTAGTTAGATGCACCGAGTACCGACGTAAACTTCGAGTATGTGATTGTTCAAATTCAAAATTCTTTATTTGATTGAAGAACAGACAAACACGCGTTCTTTTGACAACCTGTATTAAAAGTACCTAGGTACTCCATCCACGTGTTCCTCTATCTTGGGTGATTGAACACAAAACAAATGCCTACTCAGTAAGTCACATAAATATTTTTGTCCCGAATTAACCGATGACCCTGAGCGCAGATGGTGGACGCAACAGTACCACAATTTAGATCGTAAAATGATGATTGATAAATAAGAATAAGAATAAATTTTTATTGTTCATTATTACATTATTTCTTAGGACTAAGACAAAATACTAAATAATTTATAAAGTTTTAACATAGGAGATAACAGTGGTCCCCAAACTAAGCCAAAGCTTGTATCTTGGGGGCCGGAGTGTGGAAGATACTTTAAAATACATTCTTTGTTGGGTATAATGAGACATAAGCAAATATTTATATGGTAGAACAATTTATACAATAAAAATGAGAATGATTTATAGTTAAAAACAAGACAAACAAAAACAAAATAAAATTGTATTCATCAAATAAAGTAAAATTAAAAACAATGAAAAACAAGTGAGTGTGTATGTGTGAGGGTGAGTGTGTGAGAGTGAGTGGGGGCGTGTGTAATTTATGAAACTAATTCTTCTGTCTCTTCGTAAGGTAGTGACATCAGCCATTCTTTTATAATTTTTTTAGTTTGATCATAGTTAAATCCCTTGATGTTGCAGTGTTTACTGATTGATTTTATTGAAGACGTGTAAATGTGAGTATGCTGAGCAACGTCTTGCTAGGAGGCTTTTTAGCTCAGGAAGGGGAATATGTAGGACACGTTTAGACATTAGGGATTGGAAGTCTGAGCGCTGTCTAAAACTATTATAAGGGTGAAGGGTGGCGTTAAGAATATATAGCTGTCTGGCGCGGAGGACGGGAAATTCCTTGTATAGCAAGTCTGTTGGGTATTATCGGAAGGGCTTCTTTAGTGTTACTTTAATTACGGCTCTCTGTGCTCTTTCCAGTTCCATGAATATGGTTTTCCCAGCTGCTCCCCAGACCGATATGGCATATTGAAGGACTGACTGGCACAAGCTTAGATATACTACACGTAGTGTGTCGAAGGGAGTGCAGTCGCGCAATTTCTTCATAACAAAGATCAGTTTTCTTATTCGGCCAGAGAGTAATTGTATGTGGGGTTTAAAAGTTAGATTCTCGTCCAAGGTGATACCTAAGTATTTATGGGAGTGAGTGCGATCTATGGTAAGACAGAAGCAGTTTGATTGAGGAGAGAAATAATTGTGACACGTATGAAATTTTACTAGGCTAGTAGCTGTTGTTTCATGAAACGTAATTATTTTGGTTTTTTTAACGTTGAGCGTTAATAGATTTTTATTGAGTACCTCTGCTACAGTTAGCAAGCCATCCTCGGCTAGAGCATATGCTTGTTGCCAGGTTTTCCCATGGAAAATTATAGCTGTGTCATCAGCATATGACACGATGTCAGCTTGTGGTATTGAAATACTAAGTATTTCATTCATGTAGAAGGCAAAAAGGGTCGGACCTAATATACTGCCCTGCGGTATTCCAAAGTTAATTGGGAGCAGTCCACTTAAGTGGTCACCTACTTTGATTTGCTGATTGCGGTTGGTTAGGTTACTCTTAAACCATTCTATTGCATTTCCTCTAATGCCAACTCCTTCTAGCTTTTTCAACAGTAAACTTATCAAAATCGTGTCGAAGGCCTTTTGCTAAATCTAGAAATACCCCTATACTTTGTTCTCCATTTTCAATATGTTTAGCTACTAAATTTGTCACTGTCGTTGCTGCATCCTCTGTGGACCTACCTTTTCTAAAACCGAATTGTCTCTCCGAAATAAGATTGTGCTCTTCCAAGTAGTTTGCAAAGCGCTTATTTACTATATTTTCAAGTGACTTATGTATCGGTCTAATAGAGTCTATTTACCATCGCTCCGGGAATTCGCCTTCTTCCAAGCTAAAAATATGAGTGAGCGGAAGTAAAAGTGCAAGTCTGACTTTTTGAATAGTTCGAACGCTTATTCCGTCGGGTCCGGGGGCACTTTCCGTCTTAAGCTGCAATTTGAGTTGCTCTATTTCGGTTTCGTCGGTTGGATGAAAGAAAAAGGAGTGCAAAGGGGATTCTTTAGTCTTAAATTTATTAGCTAAGGACTCTTCTGTTTCACAGAGCTTTGTTAAAATGCAATCAGATAAATTCTTTCCAAGTGAGGTAAAGTAAGAGTTACAATTGTTTAGAGAGTCGACTGGGTCTATAGGGTTCTTTATTAACTGACCCTTTTTGCTGAATTAGGGTTGTAAATAGATTTTAAGGTTTTCCAGAGCTTTTTCGGATCACTGCTGCTTTCTTTAATTTCTTGAATATTATGATTATTTTTTAATTTATGTAACAAAATATTGTTTTATTCCTTAGAGCTTGCTGTATGAGTTTATGAAATAAGTCGCCAATATATACAAGCTGGTATAAACGAATTGGTTTTAAAAAATTGACGAACAATCGAAAACACTAGACAATCAGTAGGCTATACTATACGGAAATAGTTTCCGTATAGCTTATATTATTTTAGTATTGAAAATCGTGTTTCTTTCGTCATATGTTCTAAAACAAAAAAAAAACGAATCGTTTTTACAACTTATACAAAGGCATAACTTTTGCATGTACAACGATCGAAAAATCGTCTCGTTAACTTATTTCTTTTAATGTTCACGAACTACAATATTTAGGTGTTAATAGCGTTACAAAGCAAACATGCATAAAACAACTTGCAATAAAAAATAAAATCTCTTTAAAAACACTCGCTGTATTTCAGCTAGACAGCCCAGGTTTGCCGTTTACGGTAAGTGATTTTGCACGCTTCACTGAATTTCGTAGCTCACATAATTTAATATCCTTACCAAAACCTTTCTGACGCTCTCACTTATTGCAATAAACCTCGTCAGAGACACAGTTTATCTTAGCATGCTCTATCCTACTATTACCGCAACATTAAATGTATTTTTAACCTTATGATCTAATAAAACCGCCTATAACTCCGTCAATTGTTTGGTACAGTTGACTAAAGTGTAATATGTAATCGTTAAATGTTTTGTTTACTGAATTATGCGAATATTAAATGAATGCGTCATTCGACAACTCCGCGTGTGTAATAATATATATATAAAAATGAATTGCTGTTCGTTACTAACGAACAGCCACAGCAACAGAATAGACTAACGAATCGTTAGTCTCGCTAAAACTCGAGAACGGCTGGACCGATTTGGCTAATTATGGTATTGAATTATTTGTGAAAGTCCAGAGAAGGTTTAAAAGTTGAATAAATATGAAAATGTTCGGAATTAAATAACAAAAAACATTTTGTTTTAACTTTATTTTGTATAAAAGTTTAGGCTTTTATTTATCGATTGAGGCAGTACGAAGTCTGCCGGGTCAGCTAGTGTTTAATATTTTAAAACAAGAATTTCGATTACGTGCTAGTTGGATTCTGAATAATCCCCCCAATGATGTGGTGTGAAGAGTACTTTTCCAACGACTAGAATGAAATAATTTAATCGTGTGATGACATCGCTATTAAATACATATTCATTATTTTCGATGTTGTTTTGTTTATTTAAATATTCTGTAAGGGCTTGTCTACTATAAAACAGTATCTAATAACAAATGAAAGTTTGAAAATAGTAATGGCGTGATTTGAGAAACCACTACTTAGGGGAAAATTCCTTGTACACCAGTTATTGCGTTCTTAGGAACAAAAATACCTAGGATCGGGTTTAAAATTGACAAATATTTGTCCAATGACCATAAAATATCGCTAGAAGGGTAATGGATAGAATTATTTAGAAAGTATAAATAAAAACGAGTGTATGCAGAGACTCAGTGGCCCCACAGTTAAACCATTACTACCGTTTTGCGGGGTTTAGTTTATAAGTTATCTTAGCAGCATGTGAAAATAAATAATCAATTAAATAAAAAAAATTGGTTTGTTAGTTAAATGCAATTTGGTGCATAAACTAATCTCAAATAAACACGAGCATTGGCATTAGCTTCAACTGATCACGTTCATACACACCCGTTAAATATGTCTTGAGGAGGAACATGCGTGTGTTTCAAATTATCACTTTCATTTTCAACACATCAGTAGTTGCACTTTAACACCGGTTTTTCAAAGAAGTAACGATAGTTTTCTTAAATCATCATACATGATTATGTGTTCTTAATAACAAAACAATCAGTACTACTAGATGTTAAAAAATACCGTTATCATTTCTTGCGAAGTGTAACAAAAACACATTACTTTTTAATTACAAGAACGATAGATTTGCGACGTCGCGTCGTAACGTTTATTAAAAGTGTGTTTCATTCGTTCGCTTCTGAGTTTTTAATCAAAAGGTTTGGACCTTGCACTGCGTTGCAGTTATTAAATTCCAAATGTTCACTGAGTGCACCGAAGCAGAAATACTTTTTGCTCATGGCATAGTCAACTTGTAATATTTTTCCGATAAAACATATAAAATATTTAATTTTTAAATTCTGAGGAACTGTAATGAAAATGTATAAAGGGGAACTGATCTCATAAATATCTGAAAACGAAATATGACTTTTAATATATAAATTCTTTGAATAACAAGCAAAGATGACGACAGACGCTCAATAATTTTTCAGACACCATTTTGATCGTTGCAAAATATTCATAAAAAATCTATTCGATTTCACAATACTTGTCTTTACTTAGGCTCTGGTGGGAGTCCCAAGGGAATCATATTTCATCGCCAGCAAGGTTGGAAGGTACGAGCTGGCGCCGGAGCGGATGTTCGACTTCTCTGCTGAGAAGACGGCAGCTGGAGTGGAAAGCACCCTTGAACGCCTGGGATTGGATTACGTGGACGTTATACAGGTTAGTGTAGAAAACCCGATCATTTTCACCAATCATAAAGTCAAGCCGCACTTGCCTCGGTTGTTCCGGGCATATGACTATCAGTCATTCGCTTTTCAATCATAAAGTCAAGCCAGCCTTCAATCATAAAATCCTCCAGTGCTTCAGTTCTTTTTAATTTAAATTCTCGTAGAGATACTTGAGGAAGGCTTTTACCCGGCAGTGGGACAGTATAAGGAAAAGAAAAAAAAAATAATCTGTAAGCGATGCCCTAGAATTTTAAGAAAATAAGACGATTTTTATGTCAGATAAGCAATGTAAGATTCTGATACATATCTACTCATCAGTACAAAACGAGACTGAAATACCCCCCACGAAGTTCATAAAATGGCTAGTCAGAACAATACAGGTCAGGTTCAATGCGGGCTCCGCCATTTTATACTAATGTCATCCGCCCATCAATCACGCTGCGAGAGGGGACGTCAGCTCGACAGTAACAGACACGTGTGGAACTGCAGTCGTGATCATGACCTTCAGTTTTATTGGTGTAAATCACTGCTACAAGATCGTTTTCATTGCATCTAATAGCTAGATTCTTCGAGGTCTTTATGTCATAGATAGTTCTAAAAATAAAATTGTGTTGGAGATAGAAGGAAGAATTGTCACATGTCTTAGGGACATATTGACACATAGTAAAGGAACACCTGATCAGACAACGGTTGTCGGACGGGCGCACTTTGATATGAGTGTTTTTATTTAATGGTAGAAAAGTTTATTATGTTCATATATAGGTAGGTACCTGAAATTGGCGAGGAGGTATCCTCATTAGATAAACTGTACAGGTGTCTCATACATAATAATTTTTGTTTCGTAATACGCACTCACTAATTTATTTAATACAGGTATGTGCTTAATTAACGGATACATTATTATGGTAGGCACTAACTTAGTAAATCTGAATGTTTTCTACTTTTTTGAAATCGGGAAATAACAAATGCTATCCGCGTTTCTCAAATTAAATTCGTATTTACGAAATTGTAAAACGAAATCGAATATCACTAAATTCGCAAACCAAAATTATTCAAATCTGAACTAACATAACTAAATATTTACTTGCTTTAGTTTTGATTTAGCTAGAGGATTGAAATTTAGCTTATTGGAATATTTTCGTCCGTGGTTTTGACTGTGGAGTTGCATTTCCCTGAATTTGTGTTCAAAGCTGGTTTTCGTGAAATCGCAATGCTTTGAAACATACCTCAGGCTAGCGAAATATTACTACGTAGTTATTTATTATTCATTATTCTGTATTACCTAGACCTACCCACTCTGGAACCTTCTAAATTCGTACACTTCGAGAAATTCTGAAAATAGAAATCTGTTAAGGGGACAAAAGCCGGTACAAACAATTCGAAAGCATCCAAAATGAAAGAGGTACATTAATTTTGATGATTGTCATATGGAACGTAGCATTCAATTTGACAAGTTATAGGTACTCTAAAGCTATTTTTGGATAATGTACTCGTTAGGTTTTGAGACCAAATTAATTTTGGAGTCGTTTTGTAATAATTATTTTAAATAATTTGATAAAGATACCCAGTGTCACTCTCTCTATATAAATCGAGGAAAATCATCATATCATCAAGCCATTAATATTAAATCAATCAATCATAATATTAAACCTTTTAGGCTGCAGAGCGTGCCAAAGAAATTTACCCCTAACACTTTGAAATCATACCCTTCCTTCTGGCGCAGTCGGGTAAAAACATTTGAATATTTGAAAAAGTAATTCGTAGCCCGGTACAGATTGCAGGGCGAGCAACAGTAATTGCACGGTTACTGAAATATACATTACTTTATGCTCTATATTCTAAAAATGTCTGGCATCGTTCCCTGTTTGTCTAGTGCGGTTTATTGTATCTACCGAACCGAACGTTAACATTCCAGAATGTTAAATTACAGTATATTTGAGTATTATCGGCCTGTAATTATTCCACTGTTATCAAACTGATTACTGAATTTCTTATAGTGAAGAACACACTTGCTGGTACCTCTATTGGTACCATGGAAAGTCACAGTTATTTGGTGACAGCCTTGGATCGAATTTTTGACCTGTGTATACAAATACGTATCTCGTCACGGAGACGCCTTGAGGAAAAACGATAAAAAATTGATATCTCGCTTATTATGGATTCTTATATTTCTGGCTTTTTTATTTCCCCTTAAATTTAGCAAAATCCAGTTTTGTCTGCTTTCAAATAATAACAGTTTATCTTTATGCGCGTGTGTTGTTATCATCAACAGTACCTACATAATTTTATCATAGCTCATTAAATTCTTATAAAACTTATATTACTGAATTATTTCTAATACGTCAATCAATTCCACCTTTTGGTAAATCGATTCTTATCACTAAAGACAGTAATAAATGAACGTCTGAGCATTCTTAAATAGGTATATTATACGCGTTTCAACCATCAACGACTTTCCATTATAATTATAGGCAAAATTCTAACCAGCTTTTGCTGCCTTGTTTTCCAATATCAAAATTTCGGTGTACTGGTCTGGTTCTATGGAAAACATTCCATTAATTTCAACCTAAGCCGATTCCATCTAAAACATTGCATTAAAACCATTTCTCTAATAATATAATTTACCAGAATAGTAGTAGATGTGCCAAAATGCACTGGAATATAATTTTCAACTGCCGGTTTTCCAATTAACACGTTGCTTTGAATCTATGCTTTGAATATTTCATTTCCGCTTAGAAGGTATTTCTGGCAGGAATTTGCAGCGTCATTTTACAGGCTTGATGTGGTACGCATACACAGCGCGCGGGGCACATTGCAAAAATAATTGTAGCGTATTAATGAGGAAATGGTTAATGAATTTAATTTGGTGTTTGTGTTTGCGAATCAATCCGAACTAGAACGAAATAGCAAAGACGTTGAGAGCTGTTATTGCGTGAGCTATTGTACCCATAGCACTTAATTTATTGTAATGACATGTAAAAGACGTAAAAAACCGACTTCAATGAAAATTCGGAGGTAATAAAAATCGGTCTGCAGTAGTCTGCACTTGCCGGAGATATTGCGTAAAAAACGTAGTTAAATAACTATAATGATACTAGCTGTGTCCCGCGGTTTCACCCGCGTGAATACCTAGGTCCCGTTCCCGGTGCCTTTGTATATAATAACAGACAAATAATTAGCAATAAATTAAAATTGCGACTATAATTTGAGATTTAAACTATCCTATCTCTCAAGTTGGATCGAACTGCACATGGTGTGCGAATTTTATTATAATCGGTTAAGTGGTTTAGGAGTCCATTGAGGACAAACATTGTGACACGAGATTTATATATATTAAGATATGTAGTACTAACTGAAAAAACATAGTCACATTGAGAACCTCCTGATTTTGAAGTCGGTTAAGCACGTGAGACTTATCCAACTTTTTTTTAAAAATTTCAGGTGCATGATTTCACCTTCGCTCCTGATCTATCCATCGTGCTGAAGGAGACATTGCCTACCTTACAAAAGGCCGTGGATGACGGCAAGGCGAGGTTCATCGGGCTCGCCGACTATGACATCGATCTTATAGCCGAAATAGTCGAAGAGTCAGAAGTCAAGATATCCGCGATGCTCTCTTATGCGAAGTCAACGTTGATCGATAATCGGCTGCAGAATTATACGAAGTTCTTTAAGGTAAGTGTAGTTACATATTTTGTTTATATTCTAATTTTAATAAGTATAAGAAACTAAGTGATTTTACTTTTTTCATTTTATAATTCAAAGGCTGAATTACAAAACTGAAATCCAGAACGTGTGGACCGATTTGCCTGATCTTTGATTAGTTGAATTCCTCTCACCTCGTTTAGCTAAAATGAATAACAACAAAATCATCAAGAAGGTCAAGAAAAAAAATTACCTACACCGGGAACGGGGACTACTTACGCGGTTAAAACCGTAAGGTACAGCTAGTAAATAAATAAAACTGAGTCCAGGGGCCCAAGTCTGCTATTTACACGCCGTGCCACTATGCCAACAGTTGCATCGTCCGGCGGCACCCGAGAGGGCCCGAGCGCCGCCGGACGATGCAACTGTTGGCATAGTGGCACGGCGTGTAAATAGCAGACTCGGGCCCCAGAAAGTCTGTGAAAGACTCGAAAAGTATTGTAAATAACACTATGTTGAATTTTTATATTTTTGTGTTTCGTGTTTATTTTTAACAGCCTTTGTTACACCAAACCGCAGTTTAGGTAGCAACGTTATAGATATTTTATACTATGTACGGTTTAAAAACAAAATAAAAACTTTATTGTGAACGACAGAAGTTTCAAAATACACTAGAATACAAATACAGGTGATAAAAGAATGTACGGTAGAATAAATAAACCTGCGGTACGAATATCGGAGAGGCACGTTAACCCGTTGGTCTCGAATGTCATACGTCGATATTTGCAATGGGGATGTTGACTAGTTTTTTTTTAAACGTCCTTTATATAGATCAGTAGCGGCGTTAGGGTAGGGCGCGGTTGGGCGACCGCCCAGGGCGCCGGATGATAGGGGCGCCGCAGGCACCCCTTTCTAGACCATTGCTCACAGTTCGAGGTCTACTTACTCGTAAATTCCCTATGTACAATTATCCATTATACTCAAAGATCTGTTCTGACTAGGTATAAGGAAAAACGCGCTGCGCGGCTAATATCATTGTACAAAAAGACTTTCACACGGGGCTCACTCGCTCTAGCGGCCGGTCGTTGCCTAATTTGGGGATGATGGAGCCCGGGGGCAACCTGTGGTCGCTTTTAAATAGGATTTGTCCTCTTTATAGTGCTTATCGTGGCTCCCAGCTTGCAGAGGGCAGTCGGGCAGATTTGAATAGTCGTATTACTCGTTCGCACCCTTTGTAGGAACGTGTGACGTCATTAGATCCTGAACTTTAATTTCGCTTTTTTCGCTCGCAGTTGATGGTACCCTTATTAACTATATACCCGATCATTGGGAACATTTAACACAAATTAAAAAAACATGTTTTGATTCTTGGACACAACATTTCAACAAAATTTCAGAGAATAAAGGTATTTGGTATCGAAGTATTCAGAGTCAGCCATCTCGATTGCCGTGGTTTGATAGTATAAGTTTGAATAAAAAATATGTAAAATTAATGTTAAGACTCCGCTCTGGACACTACCCATCGGCAAAGTTTGCATTTCTTATGAAGAAGAGTGATTCTCCAAACTGCATAGTGTGCAATAAAGTCGAGGATGTACAGCATTTGCTGATGGATTGTGTCCGAAATAAGGGTAAACGTGAATCACTCATGTTGGAGCTGAATCTGAATGTGATGGATGTGGGATTAATACAAACAATTTTGTCTGCACCATGTTCGGAATTGTCTAGAAGGTTTTGTGAGATAATGATCTATCACTAACTCACAAAATCATTTACAAGTGAGTGATTCACCTTCCTAGCTTTTAATAGATGATAAGTTATATTAATAGATAATAAGTTGATTAAGCAGAATAATATTGTTAGTACAGTAGTTACAATTGTAAAAGGGTATGATGGGGTTGTCATATCTCTGATAAAAACCCCAAAATAAAATAAGATTAAAAAAAAAAAAAAAAAATTTCGCTTTTTATCTTAGGTTAAATGTGTGGTTAAATAAGTCTTTCATTTTGTAACTTACTTACTAAATAGATTTTTACTTTACATACCATGCCTATCTGACCATTAGTTTTACCATGGAATACTCTGTTGCCCAGTGAAATGGGCTGTAGAGGTCAGATAGGCAGTCGCTCATTGTAAAATACAGTAGTCCGGTAAGGCTGGTAGCCGACCCCAACATAGCTTGGGAAAAGGCTAGCTATACCTGGCGATACGACTAGTAGGTGTTTTCCTCAGTTTTTAGTGTAGCTAAAGTGATAGGTGGGACGTATCGCACCTGTCACGTTACCCTATGCTAGAAATTGCTGTTTTAATAACCGTGGGAAACTGCGGTACCATTTATGTACCCTACGTACCTAAACCTAGCCGCTGGACAGTCGGTGGGTACAGGCACGTACAGGTTTCAATATGACAGATAAAAAGATTGACACAACAAATAGCGCGAAGTGCCATAATATGAAATAAAAATTGATGTGTTGCACTCTTTTAACTATTATGTAAAGGCATCTAAAATTATTCACTATTTTAAAGTTTTCACACTTTGTTTTTTATTTTGTATATTAGTCGTTGAAAATTGACGAATTTCCTATGATGTAGATTAGGTCTATCTACATCATAGGAAATTCGACAATTTCGTGCACAGTAATAAATTGAATTGGAACGCTGAAATTGATTTCATTATTTATAACGCGACACAAGCTTACCGCAACACATTTAATTTAAATTAACAATTAATTAATTACCAATAAATTGACGCAAAATGGACAACACAATTATGCTCGTTTTACATATTGTGTATACATGTATATGCCATCAGCTTAACTGGCATCTATACAGGTAACAACAGCTTAATTAAATTGTCAATCAACTACGCTTTGATTCTGCAAAATTTCAAATTGTCCGATAGGTATTATCCCCTTGCGGATTTAATTTGCGGTCCGTTTGATGCATTCTCGTATATTGACATTTGAAATTCAATGTAAATGATCGTTGTTTCGTAAATACTAGTAAATAGCTGGATTAATGAAATACTGATATTATAGAAAAGTTTATTTGAAACGTATTTTACGATCGCACAAAGGAGAATGACCAAGTGACTATGGCACTTAGTATCACTATCAAATATATTGTGCCACAATGCAATATATCTTAATATAAAGTCTAATTAAGGTACTTTTAAATGTAGTAATTTTTTTTTTTAATAATTCCCCGCATTTTGCCGTAGTTTACCTAATATGACTAAGTGCGGCTAAATGCAGTGGGCAACCGTCACTTTTATTTTTTGCTCAAAATATTCGCGTAAAATTGTATATTATTATTATAACTTACTGCTGTGGGTGAAATCCAAGAGGCCAGAGTATTGTAGATTTCGTCACTGACTTCTCTCAACGACTGCCAGCTCAAATGCCGCAGTCGAAGTGAACAATGAATACACCGGCGAAATGAACTTTCCATAATGAAATTAAGTAATAGAGTCTATATCTCACAATAAAATAAATTACAATGATAGTAATATGGAGTCTCTGTCTCACGATCACCTTATATCGTAGTCGATAAGTAATAACCACAAAGAAAAATTAAAATATGACATAGCAACTAAACATATTGATTGACATGTTTGAGGTGTCAATGATTGACATTAGAGTGTAGGTAGGAATGTACGGAAAGTTGTTGTAGAGGTAACTACATACAAAACAACTTTTATTTTTATCAGTTTTTGTCCGGGGAAGTTATGGTTATCTACTAATTGATCTAGGCTTTTAAATTAAAACAAGGAATTATTGTTATCACCAACTTATGGCACAATTTGGATTGAAGCGATACTGGAAATGGTCATTCTCCTTTAGCTTGTAGGTAGGTACTACTACTTTCTCAACATAAAAACAAAACGCCTCAGCCCAGCTAGCGCCACAGCAGAAGACATATAAAAGAGGCTAATCAAACAGCAATCGATTTGGCTATGTCAAGTCTAAAGAAAACCTGCTGCTCCCGAGCCTTTTCCCAACTATGTTGTGGTCGGATTCTAGTCTTACCGGATTCAGCTGAATACCGTATTTTACATGGAGCGACTGCCTATCTGACTTCCACAACCCATTTTACTGGGTACTAACACAGTATCCCATGGTAAGACTCGTTGTCAGAATTGACTTAACGACTGCCAAAGATCATAGTATGACAGTCGGGGCCTACGGCTTAACGTGCTATCCGAGGCACGGAGGGGTCTCGATATGTTCGGAAATGGTCACCCATCCACGGACCATCCGCGGCGAGCGCGGCTTAACCTGTATTATCGGTCAAACCGTACGGCTTACACTTAGCCACGAGCCCCTCTAAGGCCTGATTTAGACGATGCGAGAAATGTCGTGCGAGTTGCAGTACATTGCGGGGCCGCGCGGCTATTTCTTGCACCGTCTAAATAAGCTCTAAAGAAAACCATCGACCCATAAAAGAAAACATGAAAACCTAGTCCATGATAATCACCAGTAACGTAGCTAGAAACTCATCGGATGAGTCTATTAACACAAGATATATTATGTTTCAAAAATTCAAATACTTATAGATAAAAAAATAACACTTATGGACTTTCATCGTCTCTATCCTTTTGGCGAACACCAAGAATCTTATGATCGTAAATCGTCAAGGTTTATTTTTGTTATAACGGTCATGATTCCAACCACAACACGTTACATACAGGTACATACATATTATAGATAAATTACACCCAGACCAGAACAAATGATCGTGGTCATCACACAAACATTTGTCCTGGGTGGGAATCGAACCCACGGCCTCCGGTATAGCAGTAAGGCTCACTAACCACTAGACCAACAGGCCCGTCATGAATTGAATCTATTATGTTCAGACAGGGATATCACAATATCATGACACATGAGTTGTTATGATTGCAGTATTAAGATCTAACAATAACCACAATTGTCTAGTCCCCCTCTAATTGCTCTTCACTGGGGTTCAATGCATCGCGTGTGAGGTTCAATTATCAAAATACAAACATTAATATCTAAAGACTAGAATTTTACTTTACTGCATGTAATAGGTAGGTTGTTTACATAGCTGGTATGTTTATGTAAAGTCATATAAACGTAGTGTAGGACTTAGGTTTTGAAAAATACTGAGCTATAAAAAAAAAAATATGTTCTACTCCCGCTGGTCACCCGGAAAAAGCAAGAAACCTGAAACTCATTTCATTTTAAAAGCGTAGATATACTTTGACAGGGCGCGGCGGCGCGGCGGCAATACTAAAGTAAAGATTGGTTCACCACAGCTCTGACTGGAGAAAGGTAGAAGTCTGGCCTTTGCACTGGGACAGAAATTAAAAACATTTTCCCCCTTATTACAAAAGATCGTCTAAGAAAAACCGAGGTTTTAGAATAGCCCCGTCTCTTTTTGTTATATGACATAAGAAGGTGATGGGTATATTTTAAACCTGGGTTTACCTTAGTCTTGGTTTAAACCATCTTTTGTAATAAGGCCCTTTGTTTTTAAACGACCTGTGCTATTATTAAAATATTACCTATTTTCAACCGTGACGTAACTATACATGTATGTACAGTGAAAATATACTTCTATGAGTATATGTATAGTAGCTATACATAATACCTCGTTAAGAAGACATCGCGTTTTATTCAAGAGAAATATTAACAATCTTTGTAAAAGGTAGCTCGCACGCCCTTATCCTATTCAAGAAAATGTTATGCACCAACTGCGTGCGGCTGCACGTAAGCTGTTCTGAGAATATTGCATGATGTTTCTACTATAAATTATACTATAAATCTTCTTATATATAAAATTCTCGTGTCACAATGTTAGTTACCATACTCCTCCGAAACGGCTTGACCGATTTTTATGAATTTTTATATGCATATTCAGTAGGTCTGAGAATCGGCTACTATCTATTTTTCATACCCCTAAGTGGTAGTAGGTAGGTAGTAGGCAGGTGCTAGGTAAAAAAATAAATAATTAATACTAGTTAAATTACCTACAACAAATTTAAAATTATCATTTGTTTTTATAGATAAAAAAAAAATTGGTCTTGTAAATCAAAGTTACGTAATTTACTTTAAAAACTTCAAAGAAAAAGAATATCTTTATCAATAATCTCTAAAATTATTATTTTATTTAAACTATTCCTTGAATTGAAATAATAAAAATATTTATTTCTTTAATATTAACTATATTTTCGATTATTATATTATTTATATATAACCCACTTTCTATAGGCTTAATAATTTTAATCCAAACATTATTAACCTGTCTTTTATCTGGGATGTGGAAGTGCACGTTCAGCTCAAAGAACGGTGCAAGCTAAAAAGCTGACTTGATACTACTATTTCGAAATGGTGATATTTAAATAATGTTTCGTCTACATTTGTTGAGGATGTTGACGCGATTTTTTGCTCTTCTTTGCTCTTTCATATAAATTATAAAAAAATAATGAGTAATCGAACATGAACTTTGAACAGCCAAAAATTAAGGGTTAGTTTCCTGGTACACACCGAACTTAAATGTCTCTGAATCATTGTTGCTCCTGGCTCACAATATTTGTACTGACGACCATGTGTGGCGAGTTGGCGAGCTTGTCCCAATTAAAAAAGGGCCATAAACATAGATACGACCAAAAAAACTTAATTATCCTTCTTTCATAAGTAAGTATAGAATAATACACAGGTAAAATGTAATGAGTAGAAGCAGACATTCACAAGAAATTCGTAGTACCATTTACCAACCACATATGTTCATTTATTTTCATTACTTACGACTACACTGTGGCCATTGTGGACCTTTTTCAATAGACTTTGAGCTGGCAGCAGGCCGCACACCTTTGTCTGTTTCATTCACGAATTTCATCACAGTCACAGTAACTGCTAGCTAAAATACTAACAGATCTAGTATGGATAGAATGGTATCCGTCAAAAGTGCTTTCAGTAACCCTAAAGACCTGTAGGTTTACTCTTGGTATTAATTTCAATTGCTATACAAGTCAACTATCTACAAACAAAAATTTAGACGAATATTTACTGCTCACTCCTTAAGATTTTTTTCTGTTAAACGTTGTCAGATATTTTATTGAACTACGAGAAATCTCTCAATCCTCTATGCGCGCATGAGTACTAAAAAGTAGTAGAAGTATTTTAAGGGCAGAAAATAAGAATATTCATTTATTCAAGCAATTCCCATTGCATGCAAATGCTGAACGAAAATATTGAACGGTTGCCTTGATGGATAGGTAACTAACTAACCTTCCCCAACACAGCCCGTTCTAAAATTGTACGCCCTTAGAGTATGGATCAGATAGAACAGAGTGTGCGTATCGCTAATAGCCCATTATGGCACTCTGTAAGCAAAAGTAACACTGTATGTACATCGCTCTTTTCCTGATATAAGATATTTTCCATGCAATGACAGACGTTTTTGAAAAAATATCAATGGCTTCGCTATTATTGAGGTAATATTAGGTTTTAAGTTAGTTTTAAAAACAGTGCGCTTTGTTTTAACACTATTTTTACGACGAAACTAGTTCATACTCTAATTTGTGCACTCTAGTTTTTACTTTGTCATACTCTTAAGTTTACTCCCCTTTCAAGTCCGCTGCAAACGCTGCCGCGGGGAAAACTGTTAACGAAGTTTTTTACTATTTATTGAAATCAACAAAAGACTGGACGCCGGACGGGGTTTGATTTTCGAAAGTTAATTAAACGAGCAAATTGATTCGGTAAAGGTTTCAGATTTCAATTGTTTTATTATGTAGCGATATTTTCGATACTATTTGTTGGTATTCAACAGTACAATATCAGATGAAGGGTGTAGGTATAAAATATATAATGTTAGGACGCGTCATTTATGTATAGGGTATAAAACATCATCATTCTTCTTTACTCAAGTAGTTTACTTACCTTAGTTAAAATGAATGGTAAAAATGTCTTTAAAATAATTGAAATAAATTTTGTATCATCTTCCCTGAGTTCTTGTTCAATGTGTATCTGAGACTATCTATAGCCGGAACACTATTTAACACTACTGAGAATCTTGATTTTGGGAGACTCATCATCCCCCGAGCCTTTTTCCCAACTATGTTGAGGGCGGTTACCAGTCTTACCGGATTCAGCAAAATACCGTATTTACATGCAGCGACTGCCTGTCTGGCCGCCACAACCCATTTTACTGGGAAGCACAGTATCCCATAGTAAGACTGGTTGTCAGAATTGACTTAACGATTGCCAAAGATCTATGTATCATATGTATGACAGCCGGGACCTACTGTTTAACGTGCTTTTCGAAACACGGAGGGGTCTCGGTATGATATAAATGGTCACCCGTCCACGGACCAACCGCCGCGAGCGCGGCTTAACCTGCATTATCGGTCAAACCGTACAGCTTTCACTTAGCCACGAGCCCCTCAGACTATTAAGCCCAAAAAGGCTAGCTTCACTTAAAATACACAAAATGCATCAAATAAATAAATAAAATACAATAAATAAAATAAATCAAATAAATAAATAAATAAAATACACAAAATCATTCATCTAAGCATGATTATATTATTCCAGAGCAAAGGGGTAGGTGTGGCAAACGCAGCGGCCACGGGCATGGGTCTGCTCTGCAACAGTGGTCCTCAAGCATGGCACCCAGCCAGCGACGACGTCAAAGCTATTTGCAAGAAGGCCTCCGAGTATTGTAAGGTAAGTTTTTTAATATTATCTTTACCAAAATATTAATAAACCAGTGTCTGTATGCCTATTCTTCGCCAACTCGCCACCCAATATAAGGTCAAGTCTTCCAGCCACAGCTGATTCTTGTACGACCGGAATTGACAACTACACAACTTGGGAAACGGTTACGGAGAAGAGCTAGATAAATAAAAAAAAAATCGACTTCATTTTATTGGCAGTTTCGATCCCGGTACGTACGGTTCAATCCGTCCACCAATAGATATTAGGTAATATTTTATTAGCACAAGTAGATAGGTCAAACGAAAGAGGAAGATAGACTAGACAAAACACATCTTACCTTATAGGTAGTTGAAGGTATACTTTGAAACATAAACCATGTACTAAATGGTTTCAAATGAATACTTAACCCCCAAGTAATGTCGTTCGCATAAATCAGTCTTTGCAGCTTTTTTACGATTCGTACACAAGGTAACCTGATCCAATGTGTGGCCTGTGTGGGTGAAGAGTCGGGAGCGTTCCGTATTCCACATTTCTTCCACTGTAATATATTTTAAAGGAACTGGGGTTTACGCCAATGTTGCACACGGATATAAAAATACTTATTAAACGGATTCTATCGAAGTCTGCCAGTGCCGTGACACCTGGGGCCCGATGCCGCTATTTTAAGTCAGTGAGTGGCAGGTTAATAAACGTTCCAGTGTACTTGTTATTGTGCCTAATTGTCGTATTCAGATAATTTTAGTTTAATGACAAATGTGCACCTATTTGCCACTGTTGTCATTGTAGGATTGCCAGTGACTGTTCTTATCTGCATACGAAAATTAGGCACAATGACAAGTACACTGGAACGTAACCTGCCACTCAATGACTTAAAATAGCGGCAACGGGCCCCTGCAAAGACGTCAGAAACTAAAAACTAAATTTTATTTTATTTCAAGAAACTGTGGTTACAAAACCTTTTAATGAGGTAGATATGTGCACATAAAACACGGACATTAGATTAAATAATAACCTACCTATTAAAGGTTGAAGGCCACAATACACTGGTTTAACTTTAGTATTACATATACTTACTTAGTTTATTTTAATCCTATCTAGGAACAAAACGTCGAGATGGCTCGCCTAGCGACCTGGTTCACGCTTAATCAGCCCGGCATTGACACAAATATATGCGGTTTCTTCAACGTTGACCAACTTAGAGATACCGTTCACTTGCTGGATAAAGGGCTGTCTGAACATGAGCAGCGAGTCCTTAATGATATTCAATTAAAGTATGTATACTTACTATAAGCATTACCTACAACTTTGGTTACTAACTCCCGAATAATGAAACGCTAATTAGTTTAACACGTTCATCAATGTAATATCTGTCGCTACTTCTTACCTTAAAGTGACAGGGACAGCATATTGTCTTTAGCCGCGATTTCAAACTGATTAACGTTTCAGTATTTTTTTTAAACATTTTAACATTATATTTTAAAATACTTACTTCAAAAAAAAGGAGGGTCTTAGTTTGACCCGTATGTATGTATGTTTGTCCGCGATTATCCCGCGTTTGGCTGAACCGATTTTGATGCGGTTTTCAGAAAATAATTTGTTAGATCAAGGAGAAGGTTTTAGTATTTATTATATTAATTTAAGGCAGTTATAGCGAAATTAAAAAACTAAAAGAGAAAAAGCCTCGAATTTCAAGAGTCGTAAAAGTTATGGTAATGGTACCTACTCAAATTCGAGATGTTCCTTTGTTTGTTTGTGGAATTTTTAATATCAATTGGATTTATTACCGATATAAAGGTCATAGTTTTCGTTTATACGACGATAACAGAATCACCATGTATAAGTAGTATCTACAACATGATCGTTACAAAAGGAACACTTTTCTGATTAAATATCATTTACCTACTCAATTAAGTAACTTTAAAAAACTTGTAATAACTAGTAAAACGAGCTACCTATTTTAATTTCGATGCGACTCGAGTTAGGTTCTAAGATTAAGCTATATTACTTAAGGCTTATTTTCATGTTTTTATTCGTAATAGTAACTTAAAGTAGGTACCAACTTATACATAAACATAAGTCAATATTAGATAGTTATCTACTTACTAAACTAATAGTCTGCTAAGAGAAACTTAGTTGGACAACTCACGTCTGCTTACCTTGCATAATAATAGGTGTAACATGAAGTTACTTTGTTCACAGCCAGTACAGGTAGCGTCATCTGTCGATTCTAACTATTACTAAAGCTTATTTTAGTTCAACGTAATAAAATAGATGGCGCTTTCTTAAATACACTTTGAACTGAACCCAATACAGAAAAATCTAATTGCAGTTTGCTATAGATGCAATTCCTTCAACATATTACGTACTAGAGGACTCTATGCACAACACAAGCTTGGAATATTCCAAAAATTAATTATTTAAATGATTTTGTAGGTTCTTCGACAACGTAATTCTGCACTGGGATAACGTCGAGTTACCAAAATATAAAGCTGAATTAAATGAAGCAAAAAATAAATAATTTTAAGTTATTTTTTTTCCAGTCTATTAAAGGATTATAATTGTTAAAAAGGGTAAGATGTAAGCATTTTTATATCATACTGTATAATTGTATCAGGACATATCAAGGTAAATAAAAAAACAAGAAATCACTTTAATGGTTTTATTTTTTAAGATTTTCAAACAGGAATGCCGCAACGGCTTATGGTACAAATAATAACAAACCATTGTTCAATAATAATCAAGTAATTAACATACTTAAAAGGGACTAGTCATTGTCTAGTTGTTAAGCTGTACAATAACAGACATTTTTGGAAAAAAATATTACCTTAGAATAAACAACAAAACCATTCCATAACCGTGAAATTGTATGTCTTTTAAAAACTTTGTTCCACCAATATTTTATTTTTATATGGCTTTAATTTAACTGCATAAATAAAATTATTGCAGTATAAATACACATCCATTTTACAATTCCAATGAAAATAATCTAAATAAACTTTTAATGTCTTTTAAATGCCAATAAAGCCGATCCTATAATTAATAACAATTCTTTAAAGAATCCCAAACATGTCCAGTATTAATATAGTAAGTCATTTAAACCTACAATTTATAAACGTTTAACATTGTTAAAACAATTAAATTAAAACTTAATATTGAAGATGAGTATTTTTACAAGAAATTCAATAATAATAATATGCAAATAATATGGGTACAGTCGCCAAATTTCGTCCCCAAGCCTAATTTCATCCCCATCGGTTTCTCTTTTACTAAGTAACGCTATCTGTCTAGTTTAAATACTTGAAATCTAAAGTTACTTACGTCAGTCGGCCATTTTAAAAGTTTGGCAGTGGAATGTAGCTCCTACCTTCAGATATTAAAAAAAAGAAAAAACTGTTCAAGTTGAGTTATTGATTGAATTATTTTGGGTACTGTTTAAATATACCTAGATCTGTTTGACTTATTAAAACGAAATAATTGTCAAAAATTGTTTTAATCGCTTAGATTTAAATTTATTCTAATTTAATTTAGGTAATGACATGTGTTTTTGGTTATATGGAGGATAACAATAAAATTGGCAAATTCTTAATATCGTCACCTAGCGTGAGCCCTTATTTCGTCCCGGGGACGATATTTAGATCACTTCGTCATTTACTGTCGTGCTCTTGTGACTGTTTTTATATTTATTTATTTATTTATGGCTCGTCATCCTAATTTGTCTTTTCGCCAACCACAATCGCTATCACGAGCTCGCATACAAGGCTTTACTGCAGAAAATGTTAATTTTTTTTTGACATTTTGAAACCTGAATTACAAAAGATTAATTTCAACCCCAACAAAATATTTAATGTGGACGAAAAAGGAATCACAACGGTTCAGCATAAAGTTAGAAAAATCCTTACGGATATTATAATAATGATTACTAACAGTGGCGTAACTACAGGGTGGCAGGACTGGCAAAATGCCACGGGCCCCCGACCCAAGAGGGCCCCGGCCCAAGAGGCCGCGAACTCAGTTATTTTTTTTAAGTTTATACCTGAGTATTTTATTCAGTGGCCTAGCGTGACTTGGTGGCATACAAATTTGTTTTGGGGCCCTTATGAAGGGTAAAGAATTCTCACATAAGAAAGAAAAAATTGCATAAAATTAAAAGAAATACTTATTTATCATAATTTTCTATTAAATTAAATATGTAACACATCCTTGCCTTTTTTCGGCAAACTTATTTATTGTAATATATTTTATAACTGATGAGGACTTTAGTTTTTCTTAAGTTTCTGCCTCAATGGACAATAGTCACAGGTCTGTCAGGTGTTCATGTCCCATTAAAGTTCAAAATTATATATTTTTTATCAGTTTTATTTTATTCTTATTTACATTTTGTAAATTTTGGTTTACGCACGTCGGGTGCCCCCGTGGTCCATGGCCCCGTATAATTGTTACGGCAGATACGGCGGTAGCTATGCCCCTGATTTTATTTTCCATGAAAACGTTCTGCTTAAAATCAAGTAAAGTGAGTCAACTAAAGACCATAACACAATTTCAAATTTGGTTATGCATTTCAACACATCCTAAACGATCTTCATTATTTTTATCTTTGATTTTTCGTATTTGATTTAATGAAATAAAGTAGGCACTTTGAAAGTAAAGTTGATTGTGAAAGTTAGATATTAAAATGTCTAGTTCCAGAAAATTGTTTAAGTGGGAGCGAGAAACGAAAGAGAAAGATTCACAACGTAAGGAGGTTTTATAATAAAACAAAATAAATATATTTCCCTCAAATTATACGCAACTACAATCAGTATATGGGTAGAGTCGATTTACTTGACTCATTCCTGGGAAAGTAAAAATTTAAGTTGAGGGCAAAGAAGTGGTATCTGACTGTCTTACCATATCCTCGATATAGCCCAAACATTTTTCTCTATTACTATCAGTTTTTTTTTTCAGTTTACCTATACTTCCCGTGTTCTAGACCAAAAACCAAGATCTGATATGATTAAAAAAAGAACTGTAATATAGGGATAAATCCATGCTCCTAAAAATAAAATTGTTATTTGTGTTGGAAAAATACTTTAGTAGTTTATTAAAATTTAACTAAGTACAACGTAAAAAATGTACTAATAGGGCCCCATCGAAAGAATTTGCCACGGGCCCCAGATGGTATAGTTACGCCACTGATTACTAATAAATAATTATTGTTAGAAATACAATTTAAGTTTACGTACTGATTATTGTAATCTCAATATCGTCCCCGGGACGTAATTAGGAGCCCAAAAAAAAAACTTATATTTTCAATATTTTTAAAAGCTGTTTTTGTAGAAAAAGTAAGTTAGTTGATTTAGTTTTTGATTATTTAAAATAATAAAGGAATGTATACCTAAACTTTGGTGTTTTATTTATTACTCTATCCGAAATATTTTTTTTTTTATTTTACAAAAAGGGGACGTTATTTGGCGACCTTACCTTAATATATTTAAGTATACACTAAAAGCAGATCTCACATGTTTAATTATATTATGTCAGGAATAAAAATACAAATATAACAACATTCAGGTCACAGCAAAATAAATTAAAATTCCACAAATAATATGGTGTACTTTTACATTCGCTATAACTAAGAGGCCTTACCACGATAAATATTGACAAGGTAGATGTCCTCCTTTTTACCCGACTGCCAAGAAGGGTTATGCTTTTACTTGCGGGGACAACTGACTACATGTCAATTTTGGAATGGTCACCCACCCACAGGGCCTCGATTCAGCTATTTAAGAGTTGCTTGAATTAACCGAATGACATGCTTCATTTGGTAATTTTTACGATAATTGGCGTTCTGCTTACTGTCATTACGATAATTAATTGGTTATTGCGATCATTATCTTCGAAAGTTCAATGAGATTTCATTGTATACGAAAATTAGGCACAATGACAGGTACACTGACCGACCACTGACATGCATTTCAAATAGCTGAATCGAGGCCTAATTAATTTACAGTTCGACTTACTAAGAAACTTTCAATTTACAAAGAATTTGCATAATTTGAATGTATATACAGTTCTTCATTCCGTCTTAACAAGTACTTTGTCGATAGTTTTCGTGATAGCCTAAAAGCATCCTTTCTTCACAATAATAAGGTTTATAACACAATAATATTATTTCCGTACCTATAGAGATTCATAAATCACATCTTAATAAATAAATTATTATTATTAGTATTGCAATTTGACACCGTTTTCCGAATTCTGGTAAGACGTGAGTTTTTTAAAAATATGAGAAGATAGCAAGGCTATAGCAAACACTTCATCAATTGCAATCAATGAATAAGTCGCAATAGCAGTGGGCAGAATCAGATAATACAAATTAAAAGCGACTTAATCATAAAGCGATAGGGTTGATTTTCGTAGTGTCCGAATACTATCTAGCAATGATTTGTCACATAAAGGCATTATTAACTAAATGCTATTTCTTTAAAAAATATTAAATATAATTTCTGATAGAATAAGAGCCAAAGTTCTATAAGATTGCAACACATTTGTATGTTTATTTTCCCTTTAAACTTACAAATGTGTATTCTTTGGTTGAAACTAAAACAAAGAGTTAAGTCAGAAAAAGCACAGATTTTCATATATATAACAACATTCTTAAAGATAAATTAGTGCAGTTGAAAACGATTTTATTGAACTATGATTTGATTACTCGTCTGATCTACTGAAATGTGAAAAAAATTTGCTTAAGTGGCATAAACAGGGTGTTACCGAATGGTCTTATCTGTCTAAAAGGGGTGATGAGTACATGTGATATAGAATCTGAATTAATTATGTAATTGATAACCAATTTTAACATCAATTATTCGAAACAATATCATAACCAGACCGCTGAAGCAATGTTTCTTAACATTTACATTGACGGGCCTGTTGGTCTAGTGGTTAGTGACCCAGACTGCTATACCGGAGGTCGTGGGTTCGATTCCCACCCAGGACAAATCTTTGTGTGATGAGCACGATCATTTGTTCTGTGTCTGGGTGTAATTTATCTATAATATGTATGTATTAAGAAATACATAAGTATGTTTATCAGTTGTCTGGTTACCATAACACAAGCTCTGCTTAGCTTGGGATCAGATAACCGTGTGTAAGTTGTCTCGGAATATTATTATTATTATTTAGCGAGTGACGTAACATGGGCTTTTGGGCTTGACATTACGACTAGGTTACACCGGCCGTGGTCACAACCAGAAGTCAGTCTGTCAGTCACCACGGCCGTATAACCTCGGGCCGTAACATGATCTCTTAAAGCAGTACAGTAGTGCTATTCTGTAACATTATTTTCATGTCTCGACAGCGGAATCCGCGGTGAGATGTCAAATACGTATTCTCGAATTTGAATTCTAAATCAAGGCCAATTGGGTTCACTTTTGAAGTGAGCTTTATTGTCACTCAGGTGAAGCTCGATACCGAAATTATTTACAGAATAGACATACTGTTGCGGTTGTGGAAGCGAGACGGCGCACTGCACTGAGCATAGCGCTGTCCCGCTTACTCAACCGCAACACTCCTGCTTTGAGAGCTCATGATACGGCCCCTGGTCTGGACAAGCCCAAAAAGGTATTTACGCATGTTCGCGCTAATTCCAGTTATATAATAATAATAATAATATTCCGGGACAACTCACACACGGTTATCTGATCCCAAGCTAAGCAGAGCTTGTGTTATGGTAACCAGACAACTGATAAACATACTTATATATTTCTAAATACATACATATTATAGATAAATTACACCCAGACAACCAGAACAAATGATTTTGCTCATCACACAAACATTTGTCCTGGGTGGGAAACGAACCCACGACCTCCGGTATAGCAGTCAGGGTCACTAACCACTAGACCAACAGGCCCGTATATAATATTACTATAAGAATGCAGCGCGATAGTTTAAAAGCTAGCAAGATCTTGACCCTCGTAGTGCAGCGACACATTTATTTTGGTTTGGATAGATATACCCTTCGGTAACAACTTGTATATTAAATAGATGTAAGTCAATCTTTTTGTACAGTTTATGAGGTAGTGAATACAAACGTGAGCATGTTATAAGTAATTATATTTTAATTGTAAATATTTAAACCTAGTATTTTAGTTTTTCAGATAGCAGATAACTTTGGCATACTGCGTGATGACTGCATATACTTAAGTAAGGTGCAGTGGAGTAATAGCACATACAGCTACATATTTTTTGTGTAACATGTGATATTATGTATCTGCAATACTGGGTTTCAAAAATGTCACTTATATGTAGTTTAACTATGTATAAGTTAAGAAATCAGTGCATGAATAATGAAATATCAAATAATTATTTAACATAATAGTTTTTAAAATTATAATTTTAAATATATGTGAAGTGTATTTTATATAGTTTACACAGTTTATGGATCAAGGAGTGCACTTAACACATCTGTAACTGATATAAAGGCCTACAAGTGAAAATAATTATTTTAGACGAAATAATAAAATAATCAACTCAGTATGCTAATAAAGGAAGAGAACCTGAAGTATTGCGAGAATTCTTATAAACTAACAATTCACAATCATCCGGTGACATATACAAAGATACATACATACATACATACATACATAACCAATTGTGCGTTCAATTATCTCAAGTCGTATTATGAAGTTTAAAAGGAGTAATTATTCTGGGGCAGGAGTCCGCTATTTTAAGTCAGTGAGTGGCGGGTTAATTAACGTTCCAGTGTATTTGTTATTGTGCCTAATTTTCTTATTCTTGCATTTGTATTGTTTTTATTCAGATCAGGCACCATGGTAAGGAATTAATGTTTCATAATTAGGCAACTAGCCTTTTATAATAGACTAGCTGTGCCTGCGACTTCGTTCGCGTGGATGACGAAACTTATCAATGAGTTTTTAACCGCAAAATTAAGTTTGTTCTTTATTGTTTATACTTTTCCGGGATAAAAACTACCCAGTGTGGTGCCCAGGATAATAAAGAATAATTATACCAAGTTTCATCGTAATCGAACCGGTAGTTTTTGCGTGATACCTGAACAAACAGACAGACAGACAGACAAAAATTTTGTTTTTCACACTTTTGGGTTCGGTGTCGGTCTAGTAACACCCCCCGCCATTTATTTTTTTGATATTTTCAATGTAGAGAATTTTCACTTCTACAGATTTATTATAAGTATAGATTAAAACTTCATAATACAACCTCATTTATGATCAGACTTTTCTTATTACATTTTTGATCGTAGTTTTCCTTTTTAAGGTCCTGATATTATATGAGTAACGCTGATACAGCAGTTAATTTATACCACTAAACACCACTAAAGTTACAAATTATTTTGTCGCTATGTTCATTGTCCATACAACAAAACCTTAATTTTAGGTATTTTAATTTTGTGTGTAAATTGTAATTTGGTAAGTTTTGTAAGTTATAATAATACCAGCCTATTATTGTCCCACCGTTGGGAGGCTTCATCTAATATAGAGAAGGTCATTGATCACCACGCTAGCTCACTTGCGGGATTGCGATTTCTACGAGAGTTAAATACAAAAACATCGAAATCGGTATTGACCGAAACTAAATCGAAAAATTATTCTTCAAACGTTGTACTTTTCTGGGGCTGCCATTAATTAGCAATAGAACAGATTATTATTAGATTACAATAGACAACAAATGCTCCAAGGTAACTTGGCATCTTGTATTATAGGAGATATATTTACGGTTCAATTTAAAGATCCTTATTGTTACATCTCTGAATGATTCGCCAACGTTTTAAGAATTAAATAATAAGTTATTATAATTGTATGTCAATAAAATGAAAACTGTCACAATCTTTTGTATTCTGTCCGAAATCGTCCCAAAGATGGGGATCAAAAAATTGATTGCACATTGAACGCACAGCGTTTTACTGTGAAAATAAATATGTATCATAAATGCTCGTCGCTATAAGCTTGACCAGAATAACTTTCCTATTAAATTAATACCTATTACACATAGTTATTCGCAATTTTTTCATTTCTATGTTCCAAGTAAGTCTTATTTATACTTTACGGCGAAGAATTCTACCATAATTTCTTTGTCTTTATATTATGCATAGTTTTTTAAAATTAAATTTTCAACTAGATTCTTAAAGTAGAATTTTCTGTTAAAAATCTACCAGTCTGTTAGTATCTAGCTAACTTATGTCTCCGAAACAAATATTTTTAATATAATTGCTTTGTTTATGTAACCCTATGATTTTGTTGGCTGTGTAAAATCAATCCAAACGACATTATCACTATGTACACATTAAACTACAATATAGATTTATATTTAATATCAACAGTATTGTCTTATACAACTAACGCAGTGTAACTGAGATATTGTGAGATAAAACTATTTAAGACGAAAAACTTATTATAAGTAATTTCTTCTAGAAAATGAATTAAGAATATCTTTTACATATATAAATAAAATTTTATACAAAGTAAATTTTACATAAAGTAATAAATGAGAATTTTACAAATCGTCTACAGGGTGCTACGGAAATGCGTGGCATAATTATAATTTACCCAAAGAAATGATCAACAGAAACTTTTTCTTCGAATTTTACTATATCTTGCTCCGAGAAATATATAGTACAATCCGAAAAAAGTTTGCCTTCCGTACTAACTTTGGTCAGCTGATGCAAATTTTGTATAGAAAGGCCAATTATTTTGAGAATATAATAATCCAGCCTTTAAACGTCCCACTGCTGGGCACAGGCCTCTTTCCATATAGAGAAGGCACGAGCATTGATCACCACGCTTGCTATCTGCGGATTGGCGATTTAAATCCCAAATTTTGGAATCCAGATTTCCTCACGATGTTTTCCTTCACCGTTTGTCAGAAGTGTCTTAGAATAATTAAGAAAGTACATAACTTTGAAAAAGCCACATTGGTACTTGCCTGGGTTCGAACCTGCAACCTTGTGCATACAAATCCGTTCATTGAACCGCTAGGCCACCACGACATTTGAGCATATACAATAAATTATTTGAAGAAAGTTGTTAAATTCTATTGACAGAAACTTTATTTCAAATACGACGAGCATTTCCATAGCACCCTGCATATTACAACAAAGACCATAATTTTTATTTAATCATATATATACTGAAAATCAACTTGCTACAAGTGACACCAAATCATTGTGTAATATCTTTCGCTTGTCCTAAATAATAATAATTTATTAATGTCTATCTAAGATCACACTGGATTATAATCCTATACTAAATTTAGATATTAAACGTCATTATTTCTCACTCTTAAAATCTATTTAGCTTACTATTAATGAATTATGTGGGAATACATATTATTATGAGCGCAAACAAAATCTTGTTTTAAATAAAAAGTATTTTTTACGAATATCTAAAATAATTCTCACTCAAATAAAATAAGAAATAGCCGCAGTAAAGGGTTATCTATATCACACAAACCTTATCAAAAATGAAGAGTTGAAGATAGTTAATATTATTGTAATGTATTTATGATAATGTGTGGGTTATAATATAACATTGATCATGTTTAGTTCGGTATTTCTCAAGCATTGTTCGAGGCAAAACACACTCTTTAAATGTACCTAGCTATTAAGTGCCAAAGCAGTAATCAAATATTAATATCCTGGTTATAAACGATAGCATAAGCAGCACTTACTTAGTTCTGTTTTAAGATTCCATTGACTAAAGATTTTAAATAACACAACCAATTGCTTCACGTTCAAATTTAAATTACGTACTTTAAGGCCTTTTCGCACAAGGTACGTACTACATGGAAAAACAGAAATAGCAAACACACTTGCTACTTTAGTGAGTGGTTATTTACAGCAGACCCCCCGCGGCGTCGTATTGCTTACGATTCCGTATGATATAGGCCTTCGTACCGGTACTGCTATTGAGATTCACCATACCTAAATTAGAAGTCTCTTTAAGTAGACTAACAAAACTTTGATACTTATGTAAATTTTCGAATTTATGGAGATTGATCTTTAGCGATGGTTTCTTGAATTTGGCAGTTTTAGTGTGCCAGACTAGTACTTTTGAGCAATTGGCAGCGAGAGGTTCGATTTCGTCGAGTTTAATTCCTAAGCTAACGAGAAACCTGTCTTCCTCGTGTCCGGCGATGTAGGGCATGGAGGCGGAGGGTTTGAGGTACTCTATGTTGACAGCGAAGCCCGCCATGTCCACTGGGAATGTTCTGGAGCCAGGCCAGGAGTCGAAGAACGCCACCACCTGGAAATTACAACGGTCTTCTTACAACCAATATAATAACAGGGCAAGGAGATGATGAATAACCAACCAAGGGTGGCGAGTCTGGGTACTGTTTTTATGTAATTTACCTTTAAAGAGAGGTACTTGAAATAACTTTTAATAAAATAATTTTAATTTTGAATTATTTTTTTTTTGTTAACCTATACTCTCCCACTGCTGGTCAAAGGCCTCCCCCAATTCCTTCCATACTACCTTATCTCGCGGCACCTCAAACCAGCCCTCGCGGTATGCGACTAAGTCATCCCGCCAGGCCGCCACCTCTTCCTGGGCCGACCTCGGCGACGCCGATTTTGAAATATTGGTGCTTATTTAAATTCGAACGAATAATTTAGATAAAACAATAGGAATAACATTTCATAATACGTTTTTATTTATATCATCATAAACTCCAATTGTTTACAGTCATATTAAATGAATTATGCATAAAATAGATTGTTTATTTATTCAGATTATGGTTTTGTTTAATGTTGTGTTAAGTAAAGAACAATCCTTCAGTTTTCTTGAGTTCCTATTGTCATGTGTTATACAATAATTTAATAATAATACCAGCCTATAAACGTCCCACTGCTGGGCACAGGCCTCCCATATAGAGAAGGCACGAGCATTGCTTTTTTGAGCTATTTGTGTACAACTAGCTGTCAACGGAAACGTGTGAAAAGAGGAAAGGAAAAGAAGCCTGTTCTGCCCCTGCAGTGGGGCAAAACAGGCTTAAAATAATAATAATGATGGGGTCGGCTTCCAGTATCACGTAATTCATCTGAATACCAAGTATGTTATAGGGAGTAACTGATTATCTGACCTTCACAACTTATTGGCTAACATTGTATCCTTTGTAGCTTGGTTATCAGAACTGTAGGTACTTCACAACTATCAAAAGATCCTAATCCTCACCAAAGTGCTTGAGACACGTTAAAATTAAAAATCTAAATGACTAGGTGCGTGGCTCCACACGGTTTCTTCTATGAAGACCGAGCCAGAAACTGCATAGGCTACCCTTTTAACAATAAAAAAAAATACTATATTCAAATACCTTTCCATCTTTGACAATAGGGGTCGACACGCCATAATCTCCGATGAGTCCAACAGGAAACATTGAAACCTTCTTCGTATTCCTGATTTCGTCAAAGAGTTGTAAGTCTACGGTGTTGTCATCGTCACCGAAGTACAAAATCCCTTCTTGAACGTTATTTCTGAGCCAGGATAGAGCTGCGCGCCTGTTGGCAACACCGCGGGGAAAGTTGGTCCCTTTGTATACGAACGGCTTTGGACTGGCAATGTGTGTGTATGGTAGACCGGTACGCCTGAAAAAAGATATAAACAAAATTAAATAAAGGCTGATATTATATTTGATAGTGTGTGGTGTCATGTGGCTTGAGTCAGAAAAAAAACAGCAGTATGAATGTAATTAAGAACAAACTAAAGAGATATCTCAGCACACTGTAAGTGACTCGTTACATTTCGAGAGAACGCTAATTTAGGAATTGTTTACTTGTTGGTAAATTACATATTGGATTTCTTATCGCGGAATATTATATATATTATATTATGTAATTATTATAATTATTATAACTGAATTGTAATTTAATATGGACAAATAATGTTAATTCAAAAATATATACATGTATAATTAATAGTAAATAACATATATTATGATTATTATAGAATTGTAATTTAACTTAGATAAATAATTTTAATTCAAAATATATGAATGTATAATAAATAGTTATAAGCGCTGGAGATACTATACAATATTCTAATTGAGTAGTTATGCATATCTTATTCTAAATGAACTGTACAGTTTTTATAAGAAAATAAATTTCTTTAAACCGAAAATCTGAAGTCATACGGGGGAGAAATTTGCATCTCTTTGCAAAAAATACATGTGATCTGTTTTTCTTGGCCCAATTCTGCAATGTACCAGATGTAATGTTCAAAGCATTAATAGGCTAATTAACTTCCGTTTAGAGGCAATTGTACCAATAACCGTAGCAACTATAAATATATGTTTATGTGATAATTGCTGATAATATTCAGGACGCTGAACAGTTCGAATTCTGGACCATATCGAAAACGTCAGTTTTCAAAACTCAACTTGAACGGTCCAATCATTTGTGAAATCGAACTTATAACAGCTTTTTGCGCCACCTACTTAGTGATATACCCAATAAAAAAATGATTTTACTCATCAAAAATTGTCCATGTACCATTGTACGTTAGTGGAATACAAGGCATGCATTATATTTCAGATATACTTATACTATCTGATACAATTGAGGTTAAATATCCTTCGAATTCGCTCACCTTAGTAAATTTATCACATTATCAGAGCATTGTTGTTGATCATCAGCTACGATCCAGTGTATCCGAGGCACGTGCATCAATGTGTGGGCCAGTCTCGTTAGCTCCGGCATTTGTTCGGGCCTGGGATACGTGGGAGTGACGTAATATATCATCTTCAATTCGGAAGTCTTGTTCATGTGACTCCTGTCGTCGTTGAAGCTGACGTAACAGAGTTTGTTCTTCACGTTTAACGGAATGCCTTTCGAACCGAGCATTGAGCTGACGCCTTCGATGCTGGAAAAAGGAAATTGTTTAATTAATATTGTATCTAGGACAGATAATAATATGTAGTTTGATTATTTTTTTTAGTATAATTTAAAGGTAAAGTTATTCTGTTCGATTACTAAGAAAATGAAGTAAATATGTATCGAAATAGAAAATATTGTAAATTTAGTTCACTAACTATAAAATGCTATCGAAAACTTATTTACAAACCGCAAGTACATATACGAAACTTATTTCTCAACCAACATCAAAGTTACAAATTAAAACTTAGCAATTACTTATTTTCAGTTTTGATTAGGTATATGTAATATGTAAAGTGCCAAACTAAGTTAAAAATACTAGAAACTACTCTCATTATTTTACCGAAAACTTTAACAGATTCCTTGCTCAAAGTTTTTCAAAATACGAGTTTATAAATTTTATTGCACAACTTGAAACATCAAAGTGAAAGCGTAGAAAATACATCGGTTAATGTTTTTCCGATAAATCGACTCTAAATATAAGTGTACCTTTGCAGCACCATTGAATAATTAATGGTGTTGTGGCACTAGTAGGGTTAGGTCTTACCTAATGTTCTTTAAATTGATACTTTTGACGTCAATGTAAGTTATAAGGTGACTAACTCCAATTACTATGTCAATATTATGCACCTCGGTGTATTTACTTAGTTTAGGTAGTTTATGTGTTTTTCTTGTGTTAAATAACACGTAATTTCTTGGCTGTTTTATGAAACCAAGCCTTTAAAACATAACTTGGATATTTTTCATGAAAAAGTCAGATAAATATAAAAAAATATTCTGGAACGATCATACTTTTCAACCAAACTTAGTAATTTTATACATCGCATTACAAATTATAACCGGTACAATTTTACATTGTATTGTATTTGGGAGCGAAATTTTTCACATGTCGCCCAAATACAAGACAAGAAGATCACTTAGATACATTTATTAGATCGTCTACGAAGGTCTTGACAAATGTTTACGATGTATACGGCCATTTTACTTAGCCACGGATGCCACGTGTGAGTCGAAGGAGACAAATAATAAAGATATTGTCCTAGCATGTACTCGTATCACAATTTTATTGCGCCTACACACTTACGTCAACGTTATCTTATACGCATGGAAGGTATAATAATAGTTATTCATAGCGTTAGAAACAATCATATTGATAGGCGAAAGCAGAAAACGGAGCTCAATATGCGTATAAATTAGAGACAACTAAATAAAGGTTAAATAAAATTGTATTGTTGCTAAAGTACTGCAAAACGCCTTTTTAGGGTTCCGTACCTGAAAAGGAAAAAACGGAACCCTTATAGGATCACTTCTTGAAAATCTTCTTCTTGAAATTTATATCTAATACTCAGGTCTACTGTCCCTTGGAGCTGTGAATAAATCAAACTTCTAAGCCAAAGCAATCAAAAGATACAGCCGTTTATGCCGCAAATTTTCGAAACTCGCACGGGATCAAAACCTACAGGGTACTTCCCGTGAACTTAGAATCTTGAAATTTGGTAAGAAGTAACGTCTTATAGTACAGATAAAGGAAAAATTGCGAAAACGGTAAATTTTTAGTTACATTTAATAAAAAAATATTTTTGAAAATTTTAAAGTTACTACTTCTTTTCTCATGAACGCGTAGAGGTATTAAATTGACATTCATATCAAATACTCAGGTCTATAATACCTTTTACTACAATAAAGCTGTAACAAAATCAAACTTTTATGTCAACGCGATCAAAAGAAATAGATACTGTAGGTATTTAGGATTGTAAGGAACCCTCAAGGATAGCTAACAATTAAGTAACAATCAAATCAGCTTTCAAGCAATAAAACAAAACCTCATCACAATCAGTCTATTCGTTTAGGAGCTACGATGCCACAGACACAGACAGACCCACACGGGGTTATAAAACAAAAGTTGGTTAGCTTGAATAAATTTTAAACTTATTCCCATCTAACATTTTAAACATTCTGAAAATATCAAAACTAGATTAAAATTAAATAATATGTACTTCTTCTTTGATTGACAAACATCCTTAATAAAGCGAGAACTGAATGATATAATAGTTAACAAGTCAATGACCAAGACAATTCCTGTCGGACTTTATTTTAAAGTCCAATATAATTCGATATAGACGCATCCAATTCGCCTACCTACGCTTTCAGAATACATCAAGGAGTTTCCAGGCGCAGATTTCTTTGCAGTAAAGGTAAATGTTTATAAGTATGTGATAATAAGGTTCATATTAGCTTGCAAATTATAATTCTTCTCTTAGTCGACTGCGTCATGCCTTCTGCTTTATTCTTCATGATTACTTTTGTTAGAAACTAACCAAAATATTATGAAATGTGTAGGTAAATAGTATATTTATAGTTTTAATAGGTAGGTGTATTTATACGCGCATGCGTTTGGTTTCGGAGGTCGCGGTGGCCCGGCCGGGCATGCGCCTGCATCCGACACGGCAGCCGCTGCATCGATTAGCGAGTGCAAGTAAATCAGACCTTTACGGTATTCTAGTAATAATTAATTGGTATATAAAGATTAGATAATCCAAAGTGTTTTAATTTCACCATAATCTGTGCAGTTATCTGAAGAAGTTGCTGGTTAGAGAATCAAGATTGAAAATGTTCCCCAGTTGTTTGGAAGTGAAGACTTTTTTGACTACCTACTTTAAGTATTTCTCTGTTATTTGACGAAATAATAAACAAAACAACAAATTACCACATAAGCAAAATAACTTATTCACTGATATTCTAAAACTAGAAATTGTGATTTCCAAGATCAGAGATATCAATACTTGCAAATGATTTAACTAGGTATTACAATTTGGTGTTACCATTGATTTCTGATTAAACATGGTGTTCAGTTGCATTGAGAATAAGGAATCAGTTGTTTTGCTATAAATATACATTGTCACAAATACTGTTAAACATAATTATACTATCTTTTATCAAACAATATTAATTACTTACTTAATTGATTATAACATCTTCTGTCACACATTTATCTAATAGTATTATTTTTTTAAATAATAAAGATTCTTAACTTACTATACCAATTGTAACACTGGTTTTGTAAAATATGAATTTTTATTTTCATGTAAAGTATTACTTAAACAAAATGATAAATAGTATGCATTACAGAAATAAATTGGTATTTCATCTTCATTCTATTAACATAATATTTATTGAATAATTATTATAATTAACATAATTATAATATTTATTGAATAATTATTATAATTAACATAATTTTTATGCAAACTTTTGTGTTTTCAAAGATTTGTGTGAAGTTCTGTCCTGACAATTACAAACACAACAAACACACAGCCAAATATGTTGTCCATTCTTAAGTGATCCTACGTCAACATGTAGCAATAGATTTTATTTATATTACCATTCTCGACATTTTGAGCATTTCTGGTGCAGTATTAGCAGTTATAACATAGATGGCAAGAAAGTATCGGATTGAAGGTAACATGTTTTGATGGGCCTGTTGGTCTAGTGGTTAGTGGCCCTGACTGCTATACCGGAGGTCGTGGGTTCGATTCCCACCCAGGACAAATGTTTGTGTGATGAGCACGATCATTTGTTCTGGTTGTCTGGGTGTTATTTATCTATAATATGTATGTATTTAGAAATATATAAGAATGTTTATCAGTTGTCTGGTTACCATAACACAAGCTCTGCTTAGCTTGGGATCAGATAACCGTGTGTGAGTTGTCCCAGAATATTATTACATATTATTATTTAATTTAATAATATTTTCAGGTTTTTGAGCATTTGTTTGGACATAATATCTAATTTGAAACTATATACTAGGCAAAACCTGTATGCAAGTTTCAAAATATAGAACTATAGGGTATAATGTCAGGAAGCGGGTATCTTAAAACCTATTATGCATTTAAAGGTTATTACAAGTCAAATGACAATTGATATGTCTATGGCTAAGCTGCTATCCTGTTTTGGATGAAACTTAGTATAGGCTTGGATCCTAAGAAAGTACATACAACTATTTTTTGCTGTGATATCCATTAAATATGCAGGCAGGCAACATCTTGTTTACAATTATTAATTTAAAATTATCTGTCTTTACTAATGTGGAGTTTTACTTTAGTCATTATTTGATTATTAAGTTGTCTCAGAATACTGGTTCTTCAAATCAGATTAAAAAAAAAGCTTTTATGCATGGGCAATGGATATTGACAGATAAAGTGATGACGACTTCCGTGGTCGAGTGGCGTACGCACCGGTTTCAAGGTGTCGCTAGCTCTGAGGTTCCGGGTTCGATCCCCAGACGGGTCAATGTAGAAACCAAATTTTCTACATTGCCTCGGGTCTGGGTGTTTGTGGTACCTTCGTTGCTTCTGAATTCCATAACACAAGTGCTTTAGCTACTTACTTTGGGTTCAGAGCAATGTATGTGATGTTGTCCGCATTTATTTATTTATTAAATTACAGTTAAGAATTTTTTGAAATTACAATAGTTTTAATTTAATCCAAATATTGCTGCATCAACCTGATCAAATAGTTTATTTATATTTAAAATTTATTATTATTTTGTTTTCGTTATTAAGTCTGTACTATTTGAATTATTTTAAAAATAAAATACTTAGACATTGTTCTAATATAAAACTGATTCTTGTAAGTCTTTTGAACTCAAATGGCCTGACTTAAGATGTGAATAGTGATAATTATGATGATGCTGAATGTAAAATAAGTTTTTTTTTTAATATACTTAAGTGTATGCATTTTTATATTTCAATACTTCAAGTTAATAACTAGAGGGGCTTAAGGATGGCTTTTCAAAACAGTAGGGCAGTAAAAGTTAGAAAAAAAGTAATAGGTAAATGACTGTTTTAACTTTTGCATTTTGATTAGGCACTTTTATTTATTATTTTTGATTTAGTGCTTTTAGTATTTGGCTGGAAAAACGTGTAATATTGCTATAATATTATCATACGTGCTTAACTTGATTTATTACATTGTTATGTTGCTTTGGAAATCTATCCGCAAGGCCGAATTCATTTGCGCCATTCGAAAAATATAAGTAATGTTTACATACATTTAACTTCATAAAAAGTAAAATATTTTTTTTTACCTTACGATCTCCATGTTCGCCCAGAAAAATACGAAAACCATAGCACTTAAAATAATAGCCATCGCAAACGTCTTTTTCAATAAATTAAACGATTTCATTATAACCCAATATGTAACTACAGCCGTGTTGATTTTACTTTTTAATTACATTCGCTTTAATTACGATAATTGGCACTTTTTCCAACACATTTATATAAAATCACTGTGTAAAACATATTTTAACTTAAACATCATAAAATTAACAATTTTGCCTTTGACAATGATCTTTGTGATAAACTTAACTTTACTGTCGTACTGTCACTGTTGACTCTGTCAGTGTCAGTTTCTTCTTACTGAGCAAAGACTAGACTACAATAGTAAGTTACTGAGCGTGAGCCTGAGCCTTAGAGTATAGATAAGAAACTATATAGTTATCTATAGTCTAAGTACTGAGCACCATACTGACATCTAATCTCCTTTAAATAATACGCTGGCTAAAATGGCTAGGTATTCCTAACAAAATTACTGCTAGTTTTTGTGCCGATTTAAAACGCTACCATTGAACGTACAGAGAAGTAAAATAATTATATTGCAAGGGTAACCTTTGTTTACTTTATATGCAATGTTTTTAAAGGAATTCGAATATACTTATTGCGGTCGTTTAAGTGTTTTGGTAGTGACAATACTCGTATCATAGTTTGTGTTTAATTCATTTCAAGTAAACTCATTCTATCGATGTAGTACATTATCTTTGATATGTTAGTTCCAAGTACACTCACTATTGCTCTTTGACTGCTTTCAACGCCGACATGGCGATTTTCAAATAGGATCAATAAATTGGTGCCGATTGCAAGTTCAGAGAGAGTAGTAAGTTTTCAATAGTAGAGGTCATTGCAGTTCCTGCTTCTTTTCCTAGTAACTTCGCAAGCAAAAATACCAAAGCCAGTGTTGTCCGCTTTTCTGTCGTAAGTTCAATTACTTGTACATTTTGTATCTCTTTTTTCCTTTTTTTCTGACTACTCTTGAGTCACTACCACTTATTTACTACACTCGACTGCTGTTAAGCTAAATGCTAATGTTAAGCTACGGGCGTATCCAGCGTTTGGTCCTAGGGGGTAAAAAGTTTTAATGCCATTTTTAACCCCATGTTTTGACCGACGCTCTCACACTGCAAAGCATTTTGGCCGAAAAAAGAATTGAAGCCTATTCTTAAGCACTCGCGAGGATTTTGGCGTCCAGGGGCCCAAATCTGCTATTTACACTCCGTGTCAGTGTGCTCATAGTTGGCTCGTCCGGCGGCGCTCGGGCCGCCCGAGCGCGCCCGAGTCGGCCCGAGCGCGCCCGAGAGGGCCCAAACGCCGCCGGACGAGCCAACTATGAGCACACTGACACGGAGTGTAAATAGCAGACTCGGGCCCCAGGTCCTAGGGTAACGTAAACTGTCCCTGCCAGCAAGCGGTCACACAAGATATTGCTAGCCATAGCCACGCAGGAGTCCTCCGCGGCGATTGTAGAACCCGACTGCTATTGCTCTCTGCGGTCCACTCAATGAGCTACTCAAAAGGGCTAAACGCGTCAGCTTCTGTATATATAGAAGCTGACACGTTTAGACCTTTTGGGAGCCCAGTATGGCAGTATAGAGTGTTTTACCTCCACGAAAAGGCAGTAACAGCTAGCCCCAGTCTGTCCAAAATAGGCAGCCACCGCCAGCTAGTGAGTGAACTTAGCGTGAATTTATAGTTGAACAATGTGCCTAACCGCACACAAGATTTCTAAATTACTGAACAATTTAATTTAATATATTTTTTTTTAATTGGAATTTAAAGAGAGGATAAGCTGCCCCCTATCCCTTCCCCCTTTTTGATACGCCCATGTGTACAATGTGCCTCGAAATAGACGAATAATATTTTTTTTATATTGGAAGGTACTAACTATTATGTTTAACAACTAGGTACGCCATGCATTGTGGAGATCCGGATAAAAACTAGAATTTTTTTATTTTTAAATGCGGTCAGATGTTATTTTAAAATATTTATTGGTATTAATATATATAAGGAAATTAAGTATGTTTTTCATTAGTCCTTTTCGTTACTGTTGCTAGCAACTACCTATATTAAATTAATTTTTGGAACATATTTTTTACATTTACATTATTTACAACTTTATTATTAATGTTTCTTTAATAAATGTAATAATATTATTGAAAATTAAAATTAGTTTTCCATGTTTAAAGCATCGGTTCGTCTTATAAAAAAAGCAAACTCTGGTTGCATAACATGAGTTATTTTTCAAGAAATTTCATAACGTTTTTCTAGAGCTCTGTCGACGTTGGCCTCGAGAAAGGATTACTGCTTCGCCGAACTAAGAAATTGGATTTAACTAGAAGTTTGTTTTATCTTCATCAACAGCTATTTAGACTTAAGTGAATGTTGAAACTTTATGACGTTCGTTCGATCCTTCTGCTACAAATGCCCTTTGCATTTATAAAAAGTGCCCTGTGAAATGCCTACCATTATAGTTTGCTGCCTAATTTTGTAATTACATTTTACAGTACATTTTACTCATTAGAACGATTTTTGTAACATGTTTATTTAGTTTAAAATAAATCTATTGTGCATTTTACAACCTTCGATGTTATAAGTACTTTTTGGTATTTAAAATCAGATCTGCTTATCAACCAAATCATACTAGCTACTTACCTAAGCTACTTACTTATGATTTGGTTGATAAGCAGATCTGATTTTAGAGTAATGAAGTCTTAAAAAAAAAAGACATTGTGTGTGGCTTTTCCTCATGGGTTTAAATATTTAGTTAGGGTTAAATATTGTTGCACTTATTGATACACAGAAGATAGAATACGCTTCGCTGACTAGTAATAAATTGAGGTAGACATGTGTTTAAATCTAATCGCTTGCACTAAACACATGTATTTACACTAATTAAAGCGGAAAGTAGCATTAAGGAATATTGTATAATGCACAATGTTAAGACTAATGTGCACTATGGTTTTATTCTGGGCCACACTTTGCCTAGGTATTTTCTAAACAAAGAATGCCATTCTTTGTGTGGAAATTACCTAGACTGGACATAAACTACTACGGCATTAAAATCTTTTGATAAATTTGTTTTGTAGTTTAGTGTTTAAATAACAGCATTTCAAACGATGACCGTGACTAAGTATGCGCTACAAAACAAGATCTTTTATACTCTTACGGCTTCATTTATAGCAGAAGTTATCTATAGAAAACTAAACATTTTTAACTAATGGCTATTTTACAGTTAATTGAAAAAGTTCCAAAGGCTTTTTAATGTGATAAACCCATGTTAACCATCGATCTTTTTTATAAGATGGTAACGATTTAAATTAGCGCTTTTAAGTAGGTACTTGCCTACTACTATTATAATTATGTAGGTCCTTATTTAAGTAATTAAAGTTATGTATAGCGTTTCATCAAGCGATTTGTTCAGATATTAAATATTTTTGATAAAACATTTATTACTTAGTCTATTAATAGAATCTATAGGTCACTAACTCACTTTGATCGATACTTGCACTGTAACTGCAGAGGTGAACTCTGTAGTAACACGTTAATTATATTATTGATGTTTCTTTTGCTTCTCTGTGAACACTGACGAGATTATTTAGGTGTTTGTTTTATTGCGGAACGGAAAAAAACTGTTTTCCGAATCGCAAGCAGTCACCAGATTTTGGTTTGTGGCACATACAGAGATTCAATTATGTAATTATACTTATAGAATTTATTTTTAATAGTAATTACGCATTTGAGAAATATCTTTAATTTTGTTCCTTTTGATTCGTTTAGTGAACCATATTATTTCTTACTGGTTTGACAAAAACAGATTAGGCTGTGCGGGCTTAACTAACTTTGTATTAGAAAGTATTTATCAAAATATGAATTTAATGATTTTAATTTAGAAGAATAATAAAAATATATATTAAACAATTTAACAAAACTCTACTTTTCATTATATTAGGACTTCGTTAAAGAAAAACCATTGCGTATAGTTATAATTTAATAAAATAAATGGTAATTTAAAAAAAATAAGTTTTTTATGTCTTGTGTTTGGTTTCGATGCGAGTATTTTTATGAGGGATATTTTGATAATTTTCGTCAAAACCATGTTGCCAAAAATAAATTTTGTGGTATGAAGTTCGTCCCAAAATATTATTGATTTATTTCGTCTGTTAGGTTGGCTACGTGGAGTCGTTTTCAACAACTTCAGTGTGATGTGATGGTCCGATAGTGATTGCGCGTAGTGTTATTGTTTTGTGGAAAAAATTGTGAAACTTAACTAAATCATACAAAATCAGTGTAAAATTTCAATTTAGTTTTGATCTCTCTTCATCTATATTTTGTTTTTTTGTGGAACATGTTACCTTTGGGCGAGGTAAGTACAATTTTATGCTACATCAACATCAGCGTATAGGGCGGTACGATAGTGTGGCAATTGACAGCATTTCTTGTCTTACCGCATTTTTTATCAATAAAATAGATCGTGATTCGTCGGTAAACAACATATTATGACTATTTCTACTCTTATTGTGCAAAGTATTTCTGATTTGGGAGCTATTTTCGATGGTTTCAGATAAGCATCCTCCATATTTTACTGCTACGTGCATGGTACCAACTACATAATATAAGTAGCTATAGAGGCTCTTTTAGCTTGTGTGCTCAATATTTTGTTCATTTTCACTTGCATCATTAGAAAAATAAACATGAATTGAAATAAAAACGACGATTGGAATAAAAAGAAAAAAAAATCATGGAGTTTTTCATAGATGTTGCTACGAAAACGGGTCAATTAATTATTTTGATAGATTATTAAATATCTCTAATGTATTTGGGTAACAAGGCCAATACAAGATATTTATCAAATTTACCTTGGTAAGGTCAACATTTTCTTTGGAAAATACCTATATACTCCACTAAAATTATTATCAAAGGTTTTTAATAAATATTACATAAAATAATCTAAACAACATAATAAACTCATTAAAAACATATGATTTTCCAAGCCATTTTATAAAATCAGTTTCACTATAGATTTGTGAAAATGCACATGTTTGATTTTTTGTCAATCAGTATTGATCAAGACATTCTTTTATTTATTAGGCCTTACAAACCACACCTCTTTTGTTTATTTTGGTCCCTTTCTGACTTGACTTTAACTAAATATATTATGAAGTGATTATGACCACTAGATGGCGCTGGTAGCCTCCCACACTGAAGGAATATTCCAATTGGGTTTCTTTGTGACAAAAGAATTCAACTTGAATACTTTCCTGAATGTTGCTATGTAAAAGTAATACATAGCAGAAATCATTTTCTGAGTTGTAAGCTTGAGTTTGATCAATCAAGTAATTAAATACATTTGACTTAAAAATTAAAGAATTTGATGACAAATGGTCAATCAACAGTCTTAAAGAAAAAATAGCTATGTGAGCACAAAAACATTCTGATTTTGGTAATCCACTAATCAGTTATGAAATAGGACTACATATAATGTTCAATTCCAATGTTATTTCAAAATCACATAGTATGATGTGTGACTGTTTTGTATGTCATGTAGTATTGTTGAGTATTGTTGTGCACTTAAACCCTAATTGGAGCAGTATTGTGAACAGGATACATAGTTTTCAAGTTTCTTGATCCTTTACATATTGCAATAATGCAATAAGTAGTAACATCCTGTTTGATCTTATAATGTTCTTTCATCATTGCTTGGGAAGAGCTGAACTCATTTTTTTTCATTCATATTTTGCAGTTAACTTTACTTCTCACTTATACAAAAGCTATAAATATCTGAGATAGTTAAAATATGTTACATGAAAGTAAAATAAAAAGGTAAAGTAAAATAAAAATCTTTAAATTATTTAACTATAACTGTCTATCTTATCAAGGGACCTTAAAGTATAAAAAATACCTCAGCTAATAGGACCCACACTTCTAAGCATTATAATAATATCATGGAGTAGAAGTAATGAGTAACATGTCTCTTAGTATGTAGTATTTCTTATAAAATTAAAGTCACAGTCTTATATAAACATACACACTTTATAAGTAGGTAATACGTTTTTAGTGATTACGGATGCATTCTGCTGGGTACACTACTCAATTGCAGTATAATTCTATTATTGTCCCACTCGCACTGTCCCCCTGCACTTACGACCCTACTTTGACAGCTAGTTACATCATTCATAACACTCAATAAGGCAGAATGTTCAAATCTGATTCTGACTTCAAGACAAAAACAACTCTGGTTAGCTCTGAACGTTATATTCACAACACAGTACATTTAAATATACTAGACTAATAAAAACTAAAGTATTAATGTTGCTTCAATTAGTTATTAGATAAATGAGAAAAATAAATAAACCCTCCTGTATATGTTCCACTGCTGGGCACAGGCCTCTTCCCATATATAAAAGGAAAGAGCATTGATCACCATGCTTGCGCATTGTGGATTGTATTTAAATTAGATATTAATAAATATTTTCTTAATTATTTCTAGACACAAAGAAGTATTTTTTAAATATATAAATAAGCTTTAAGATTAGGTTCAAAGTACTAGTTAAAACACATCAAATTAGCCTGAACATGATGAGGTTGTGTTGTTTATTTACAACAAGTTCCTTTAGAGACCAGTGCAAGAGTACTACAATATTGTGTTCTTACCAAACTTGACTGTTCAAAATTTCATTACAATGTCATTTTATGAACTTTATAATTTACTTTGCAAGATTTAACCTAAATAAACACAAAAGTATCGTACACCTTGTTAGTTAAAAGCTTGTAATAATTATGAAAAATATGATTAACATGGGAGTCTGATTGCATTTAGCAATTTTTTCGTTTTCCTTAATTAATTTATTTTCTTTGCAATTAAATCTAAATTTTAGTGTTCTAAGTATTGGTCCGTCCATAAATGACCTATTTACATGCAAAACACCTCACACCAAAAGAAAGCTTGTTTCGCCAATGGTACCCGATGTCAAGTGTATTTTTTTTGTCCTTTACCTTTGGGTCCAAGTCCTACATGAGAGACAAAGTGCAATGTTCTAAAACATTCCCAGGTTTTATTACAAATCTATACTTGACTAAAAAAATCAAAGATTTTTGTCATGTTTCGACATTCATTAAGATACATACATAAAAAATTTAATGCAATTGAACTAACATTTTCGACGCTCACGATCGAACTCGCGCAAATAGTATTCTTTCAAAAGATACTATGACGAAATGCTTAAAGTGCCACACTATTTTACTCTACACTCATTATTTAATCTAGTTCTATAACATAGACTCAAAGCATTTAGAAACATTTAAAAAAATGTTATGTAAGAGAAAAGCACCCAAGCAACACATAAATCATTGCAAAGGTTTAACCAATTTGCTTGGAATCTTGAACTTTTACAGTAGGTTTCTTTATATCATACTAATCAAATAAAAAAGTAATGTTTATAACGGTTTACTAGGAAGAAATGTTTGGTGTTATGGTGCAGTCCATTATGTTTAAAGTAAGATGCAAGAAAAGTAGGTTGTTCATCACAAATACACATTTACGGAACGACGCTGGTTTGGGAGTAAAATAGAGATATTTTGTGTAAATAAATTAAAAAAATGTACTTTTCCATGTTCAAGTCAGAAAATATACACCAAATACATAGTAATGAAAAAAAGTGTTAAGTATCGAATTTATTGTAGACTAGTGTTACTTGTTAGCTATTGTTTCTCATCATTAGGAAATTAAGTAATTCACACGATACAATTAAAAGTTCATTAATATATTTAATTTCACATTGATTAATAGAAAATATGTTTTGTTTTCACATGGCGTGGTTAACTAAGTTACGTTATTGACATCACCTTGTTCATTGAACCTTGAGAGCTAGCCATATTGTTGTGTTTTTGAAAGATTCAGATTCAGAGACCGGTTATTTTGTCACACAACGTTTATTTTGTCTGCCCTTTCATACATTTACAAATTTGCTGTTTTTATAATGGGGTCACTTGACCTTGTAACATTTAAAAGACTATTCACGGGCTGTGGGAAAGGGTTAGGTACATTTAACCGTCGTTTTATGTCTTATTTGAAAATAAAAGAATTATAGGCGAGACATATGTTGTCATGGCCATGTTTTTCTATTGATACTATACATTATGCATAGTTTTTCAATATTTCCCGTCAATAAATATTTTTTCAATAATAAGTTTTTTACTCTGTGTATTGGAACCCGATAACGTTAGCTGAAATTATTTATTTATGCGGAAGGTCCATTACCTACACATTTTTTTCTCTACGTTGTAGACATACGGTTTGATACGATACACATTTAATAAATATTAAATCAAGTATCTCACGTCACTTCAGTATAAATGTTTTATAAGAAGCAAAAATCCGTGTTTATGTCTCTAAACTATGAGATGGATAGTCGAAGTAACGGACAGATGCAATATAGCATTGATTGAATGGTGGCCTAGACCTCGTAAAATAAGTCTTGTATCGTTCGTCTGGTAGCGAGAGGAAAAATCGACGACTTTTTGAAAGATTCTGGTCAAACATAGAAGATTGGCACGGGATAAGAGTAAATTTTATACCAAAGGATAGGAACTTGGAGACCAACAGTGGGTTGTTAACTTCCGAAAGTGTGTATAAACTGGACTCCTAATATTAAGTTAGGTTTAGGACTTATTGAGGAAATTTTGATCGCTGTTTTCAGAGTTTTAGTGTACAAATTTGATATTTAATGAAAAAGTAAAAAAAAAGTTGAAGCAGTCTATAATAACTCTTAGTCAGTATACAGAATAAAAATTAGAAGAAATAGGTGAGAGCCAAACTTCGAATTGTACAACTTTACGGTCACATCTACAGTTGTCCCTGTCGCACTTGGATATATAGGCTGGATGCCGTGCGACAGCGATAGTTTTTTACCTAAACTATTGCCCTACACTACTATACCCCATTTATAGTACGAAGAAGATGAAGTATTTTTACGTTTTTGAACTACCACTGAGAGTTTCGTTTCCAAAAAAGATTTTTTTAATAAACAAATCGATTAAACGTATGCCTACATTGCTTTGTCTAGTGTTAGAGGCAAATAAGCATTATGTAGCAAGGAGTAGCATTTATTCCCCCGAAGTTGTCAAATGTAATCGGTGATGTGTTGGAATTACTGAAAAAAAAAAACAGTATTTTTATTGTAGCTCTTGGAAACAACTTAAGACCACTCCTCGTCCTTTTTAAACACTCATTGTGTTGATCATTGCTTCTTGAGAGGACCGTACATGTAGGTCGTTGATTCGTTAGTTTAGAGAATAACACGGTCTCGTTCGATCTATCAACGATCAATTGGTAACTTTATTGCTAACCAATTGATCGATGGTTTTGCACCCTCTGGATGTACGATACGTTTTGCGATGTTCCTCTTTAAATCTATCCTGTCGTTCACAAATCATACGATCGATATTCTAGTGACCGCTGCTCGGCCGTATAACAGGCGTGGATATTTGGTCCACGATATGACATATTGTTTCCTGTGTATTAATTCATTTAGGTATTAAAGTATATTGAAAAGCAAATTAACTTTTGTTATTTGTTTGATCTTTAAATCGCAAGAATTAAATGTCCAAATAATACAATATATAGGTCCAAATAACAAGAAGATAGGCTTCACATTCTTTCTATTTAAAGCCTTGCTTGCTAAGTTAAAATAGGTTTTAGGATGAGGGTGCTCGCGCTTGATCGAAGGCTATATACGCTTCTCAATCGCTTTCAGACGACATCAAGATGTTATCGACTGAATAGACAGCAAGCCTCCATCAATTTTTAAGTTCGCTAAATCTTTAGGATTAGAAAGAAGTCACATGCAACTTGGCCGCTACTCTCAAATTAGTTTTGATGGGATATCATTAATATTATCTTAGGTACGATGGGCGCACATCAGCATCGCTACCTAAAACTCGGTTGATTATATAAGCATGAATGTATTATGAAATAGAGACGCGAGGTCAATAAAAACTTACATAATAATGTATTTGCATAAGGAGTACAAGTCGATATAAAAGGGCGTACAAAAATAATAATTTTGTTGTATATTTGAGTTGTATAAATAGGCTGGACACTGCTCTCGTATACTAATAAACCTATTGGCTAGGTAGTAAGTGAAACCTAGGTGAAAAGGCTAGACGACCTCTTTCTTAAAGAACTGGTACTCACGGCCTTTAAAAGATAGAAGGGTGAGTGATGTGTGGTGGGGTGGGGAGGAAGAAGAGTTGTTTGGCCATTGCCCAGCAAGTGGGACCTTTTGGGGTAGTAAGTTTGTAACAATAGGTACAGCTGCGATAGTGTTTGCGTTGTACTTGGACCTGTATTTACTTTCACGTTATAATTAAGTAACTAGTCTATTTCCATGTTACAATTAATCTCATAATCAGACTTATATTTGTTAAACCAGCAGTCTTTATAGTAGTTATCTTGTTGAATATGAAATTCGACCCGGTGATGTTCTATTTTCTATAATATGTTCATTTTCTAGTTTATAACATAATTTGCTGCCTGTATGTATAAAAAATCAGTTAAACACTGATTTTCCGAATTAAAAAAGTACGTTTTCAAAAATTTCGATTATAAAACAGTTCGATTTTGCGGTCGATGCACTTTATTACTACTACTCGATGCAAAGAATATTTTATTACTTACCAATTCATTGCAAGGCAGATTATATTGATTAATTGAATTCTTACTTACGAAATAAGCTGACTCGGGTCAAATTGTAGGTATATGATTGAGCTTATTATGATTTTCAGTCAAAATAAAGAGAAGTAAAAAACACTGACAATTGAATAGCGTAAGCGGAAATCGAAAGAGTCTAGCTAAAGATGCAAAAGTTATTCCATTTGTTCCAACTTCCACAGCAATGTTTAAAGGAAGTAGTTTAGGTTCCTACGAATTGAAAGCTTCCGTTGTTGTGAAATGACGTTTTACACGCTCAATATTCACTGACTGCAAATTCGATATCTCATCCGAAATTCAATTGGCACCTTTAGTGACATTATGTTGGCCAACCCGATGCATAGTTGAAATTTATATATTCAGTTGGATTTCTACCATCTCCACTGTTGTCACTAGTCATAATAAAAGCTTCTTTTTTTCTATTAGATTTTATTTGATATGAGAAATATTCTATAATATAATTTAAGTTAAAGTAGACTTAGTTGTATCTCATTGTACCTCGAAATACAAATATAAAACTAACAGTCTGTAAAACGTACTTTGGCATGGCAGCTTGATTTCACACCCCCAACTTTATTTCACTGGTCTTCTAGACAACCAAACTACAACTTCGATATTATTATATCATACTAGCGGTACCCGGCATGCGTTGCAATGTATTTTTTTCTACCTAGCACCTGCCTACTACCTACCTACTACCACTTAAGGGTATGAAAAATAGATAGTAGCCGATTCTCAGACCTACCTACTGAAAATGCATATAAAATTTCATAAAAATCGGTCAAGCCGTTTCGGAGGAGTATGGTAACTAACATTGCACACGAGAATTTTATATATAAGAAGATTATATATTCAGAAAATAAAACACAAAAGAAATATAGATACTCAGATATCGTAACAACCGAAACAAACTAAAACGAATGCAGGCAAGTATGTTACAAATTTAATGTTTGATCTTGGTATAACGTAGGTAAAATAATACAAAAATGTACTAGTTTATATAATTAGCATCAGTAACATCTTGAAATTGAAATGGGATTGGGTTGGACATGTCAAGCGACAGGTAAGCTGTGTGCTGAAAGAGAAATTGATCGACGTAACGGACACTGGCATATCACGACTCACAACGAGGGGATGGAGGGCTGAAAATAAGTCCGAGGATAACGGCCTTGGCCTTGTTAACGAAATATAGATTTGCTTTAAATAGGAAGAAAAGGCTTTTGTCCAGCAGTGGGACGATTCAGACTTATGGAATAGTATAAAATGGATATTACTCTAATCTAGTAGTACCAAGTAAGTATATTTGAGACAATCGAAGATAATGGTAAGGTTTATATACAAATTAATATTAACCATATGGACCGTCTAATGGGAAAGTTAAGAGAAAACGAGTATACTACAAACTAGTATACTGTAGTATACTACATTTTGAATATAGGTACCTAATATTCAAAATGTATTAGATCTAAGATCGACCTTTACCCATCGACAACCGATTGAAATATACCTATTATTAATAAATCTCGAATAAAGACGAACACGCCCAGGAACACTTCATCTCCCGAGCCTTTTCCCAACTATGTTGGGGTCGGCTACCAGTCTTGCCGGATTCAGCTGAATACCGTATTTTACATGGAGCGACTGCCTATCTGACCTCCACAACCCATTTTACTGGGAAACACAGTATCCCAGAGTAAGACTGGTTGTCAGAATTGACTTAACGACTCTCAAAGATCTGTGTATGACCGCCGGGACCTTCTGTTTAACGTGCTTTCCGAAACACGAACAACGCCCAGGAACACTTGCTTATTAAAATAAGATCTAGGCATTAATTTCTTCAATTAACTCAGACAAGGCTTTAAGTCCTACTTAATAACTACTAAATAACACTGTTTGCTTATACGTATACATATAATACATACAATATAGCCGGATACGTTAATTGGTACACTATAAGTATTTTATTAATTGGTAGTGTTATTGATTGAGTATCTTATCATTAACGATAGGAATATGTTCGTAAAAAATACAACAATTCATCTGTGTCCGTGTTAGTAACGAGGGTTAAAGGCGACAATCCTAATGAGGGCCCGATAAATAGAAATAATAATCTATAATATATAAAAATGAATCCCTATTTCCCTTGGTCACGGCATCACGCGTGAACGGCTGGACCAATTTCGCTAATTATTTTTTTGTTGTTTGTTATTGTCAGGAGAAGGTTCATATCAGCGAAAAAGTTTGCGCTGAAAATTAGGAAATTGAAGAATACTCAACCACCAAATTAAGTAATCCTGACTTTTGTTAAGATAGTGATTTGTTGGATTCATCTCCACCCCTAATAATACAAAGGCACCGGGAACGGGAACTAGGTATTCACGCGGGTGAAACCGCGGGGCACAGCTAGTAATAAATATTATTCGTAATATAGCGTAGCAACTAAACTGAGAGACGTGAAACCTCTACCGTCCCTTTGAGGATTGGTGGTGTGATAATGTGAATTTGTCTTCGAGTGTTTGTAGGGAAGGTAAAAATCTGCAAAGTTTACACATCATATTCCAAGATCGCAACGCTCGATTTGGCAGGAAACTGTTTTTTTTAATAAAACTCTTTCAAACTATAATGAGTATCAATAAAAATTTAGCCTGAGGTACTTGTGATAGAATTGATTGTAATCAAAATTTTTATTTGACATCCAAGCAAGTAGTTAATAAAAAATAAAATGTAAAGAATATAAAAGCACCCGATACCGATATTTCTGGTATGGCATAAAATCCTACGAATATAATAGACGTTAAAGGTTGTAACGATGTTTGTAACTCTTTCACGGAAATGTACTAAATGGATTAAGATGAAAGGAGATTGCACGTGTGGGAATTGGACCAAGTGTTGCTCTGCATGAAGATATAGTGCATAGTGTACCTTACGCTCGAACTAGTCAGAATAGGTACCAAAACCCATTCGATGAATTATGTATGAGAAAAGAAGCTTTTTCTCGAAAACTATTGTTACTGAGTAAGAAATTAATTAATCTTTAGTACTTATTTATTAAACCACAATTATTGACTATTTGAGCACCTAATGAGTGTACTAATATTATAAAATAATTTGTCTCTCTTTACAAGTTTAAAATATTGATTCATTTCGGGGCAGCATTTGGTCACAGGGATGTCAATCTCCTCTGGCACAAGAATAGTTTGAAACTGACTTGTTCACGAGACTGAAAATGGAAAAACCGCGTGTCTTAGTGCGACAAATAATCTTTAAGGAATATATTTTGTATAATGTGTGATTTGATATTATTTATTTCTCGGTGTAATCTTTGGAATTACGATCCTATTTCTAATGTTCTTCCACTGACAGAAGACCACATTATTACATAGTGCCAAAAAATTATGAAAGTTCATTGAAATATGTCCTACCGCAGTATAAATATACTAGTTATTATATCTATACTTCTAATAAAGTTAACTACGTAAAAAAGCATGAAGTAGTGTTTAAATGTGTCCCTTAACACACTATATAAATAAGTTCTGTTGTCACTGAAAGATATTCTGCGAATTTAGTAGCCGTACAAACTAGTTTCTCTATTCAAGTCCTAGGCGTTGTTTGTTGCATATCCAACTTCCTACGTGACAAGATAGGGAGTTAACCATTCCTCTTTTAGAAAGCTGAAGTAAGTTATACATATATTTTTACAAGGTAGGTTTTTTTATCGTTGTTCAAACGTAAATTTTACTTCATCTTCCTTATTAGAACATTACCCTAAAGTTAGAATCGTAAAATGTACTGACATTCGAGATGTGTTTTTTTGACGAATTAATAATACCAATCATTGTTATTACCGATAAATAGGTCATAGTTCTCGTTTGTAGAACGATAAGAAACTCACCTTGTTTTTGTGTATTTATGTGCATAAACAGGTGTATTTATTTATAACTTTCAGTATAAATATATTTATGCTATTACCGCTGTAGTTGAATGACAAAATTTTACGGGTACCTTCATCATCATCATCATATCAGCCTGTTGCAGTCCACTGCTGGACATAGGCCTCCCCCAAGGAGCGCCACAGCGCACGATCTTCCGCCCTTTGCATCCAGTCACTGCCAGCTGCCTTCTTCAGGTCATAGGTCCATCTAGCTGGGGTACCTTGAAAGTTTTTAATTCATGTTACCGAAAGTTAGCCCTTCAATTGCCAATACTTCTATTCAAAACAAAACAAAATGTAATAATCAGTGAAACTATATTTTTTTTTTATAAATTAAGCACTTCTTGAAGCCTGCTTAGCAACAATGTCTAACAATAAGTGGATTCATACAGATTTATGCATAGTTATCAATACAACATTAATGAATAAAACATGTCGTGACACATTAAACTATCTATAAAACACTAAGGGCAACACCTTTAAGATAAGCAAAGCTTACAGTAGGTACTAGTGGAGACAAATAAAACGAGCCCAAACATGATGGGATTGTCGCGTCTCGATGCTGATTTCCTCCTTCCACCTTCTGTTTCCGAAAGCTAGAATCATGTATGCATAATTATACAGTATCATCAAACTAGCTCGAAAGTACCAAAATGTTGTTGACACCAGACTTCAATAAGTATGCAAATAAATATTACAATCCAATGTCAAGAAGTCGTTCTATTTGGCACGCAAGATTTGACCTAAACAAACAAACATACATACATACGTTGCAAGTCAACCCCAAAGGTTAACCCTATTCGGCTTCAGCGCTTCGACTAAAGTTAGGTATATCTTACACCCAACGTATAAACACAAACTCTTCAACCCTTCGTAATAAACCTAGTGAATAAATCAGGTTTGATCCTTTACGGCGGAGAAAGTGCAAATGCAAGTCTTTTTGGTTGGCAATTTAATAATATCGTATTAGTAGTTACTATTTATAATTGAGGGCATTACTAAATGAAGGCTATTACATATAAAAATAACTTAACTAATTTACATACCCATACTCTATAGACTATAATTAATGTTTGTAATTAAATGTATGACATGGTGTCATAAAGACCTGACTAATCCCATCGTCTTCATTATTCAATAGTAGCAGCGCGTGTCGAAAGCAATGTGCTTGGATTTTATTCAAATTATGCTTATGCGTGTATTTATTTAAATTTTTACAGTCTGAAGTAGGTAGGTAAGCACTAAGCTCCTATACTGTTACTGACAGTTTAAAGGTGTAAAAAATAAAAAAATATATATAGGTATTTCGATATTATTTCCGTATTAGTGCTATGGTCAATATTACTTTACTATTCCATTTATACATACTTAAAAATACTCAACTTGTAAAACATTATAAAAAAGCTACCTACCATTAATGGTGTCAAAATTGATTAGATCAGATCACAATATGGTTCAGTCTTCTGACAGCTGCTATCATAACAAAAGTAGGGTCAACACTTAACGTGTGTTCCGAAAAACAGAGACGCTTAGTTGTCCACTGCCGGGTTGTCGTATATAAGTTAAAGGACCCCTTTTTTTTGTTCTCTTGCAACGGTCGCGTAGGCAAAGGAGAGACCACACTCTTAAAATTCTTAAAAATAAAGTTGTTCTATGACACGGCGCTGGCATGATACTGTTTATAAAGGACAATGGCGAACTCCCATACCAATTTTTGTTGACATAATTACTACTCTGTAACCTGTTTTATAACTGCATTGTTTTTGTTCATTTTTTGTACTTTTTATGGTGCCAATAAATAAATTTGAATTTGAATTTTGTTGCGTCTACTAATAAAAAAAAAATCTTAAATTGAATTTCTGAACAATATTGTCTTAAGGTTGTTGGAACGAAGTCACGAATTAAAGATATTAAAATTTTAAGGACTTTGAGGTTAGGTGTCTTGTCATTTAAAATTCAAAATTCGTTGAACCTAAAAGAAATTCAGTTAGTTATGAGTGAAATTAATGGGCTTCTGTAAGCAATTAATTACTTTTGCCCGACCTTGCATTGATATGATAGAAATTCATAGGAAATAAGTTGAAAAAGTCTTTGATTATATAAAAGTAAACATCGTGAAATATTCACTAACTTTTCAAAAGATTTAATGCGGTTATTTCATAGTTATTTCTGTAGTTATAATTAAACTAGGTTTTCCCTGGTATCGCTTTGATAATACTAATAAAGAATAATAATCAGAGGTATTTTTTTTTATAATCCTGTCAGAATATGTTAGTGTGTTCTTATAGACTTTCTTGTTATATTGTTAAATGCACAAAAATCGTCTATAAAATAGCTGACCCACTGCACGAAAGAAAAAAAAAACAGCATTAATTCTAACAGGGGATTGTCAGATAAATTAAACAACATAATATATTTTTTATTATTTATTTTTCATCCTCCCTTATCACGATATCATCCAGGAAACCAGCCGGTGCTGAGATGCTTTACACGACTTCCCATCGTGAAAAATAAATCGTCTTTTACACGCAATAAAATCCAAAGGAAAAAGCAGAATCGGAGTTAAAACTTCACAGCAACATACCTATATAAGGCACAGGGAGAAATCTCGAAAGTCCATAAGCAGTCCAGGTCAAAAAGAAAATAATAGAAATTAATAACAAATGAAAAGACGGTGCGCACAAGCAAGCAAGTAACGAACGTTTGAATTGAGACAATGTCAATTGTCATGACGCAAAATGTCAGAATGATTGTATCCGTTGTTGTTGCCATGCTAGATTGAAGTTTACATAATATTATTTTGATGTCATTTATTTATTTCGGTAATGTTGGGAAGAAATAATAATATGTCCTTGGACTATTCATGTTCATAAATCTTCAATATATTTTAAAAACAAGCTTTTATAGTTTACTAGCCAAAGATATTCGTATGACTTAGTTTAGATTTAACGTTCACATGGCAACACCTAAAGTACAATTCAATCAATTGTATTTCCAATTTAATATATATTTTTCATAGACTTAGACGCTATTTAAATAAAACTTGAAAAAAACGTAACATATTATTTCATGTTAATCTGTAATGAAGACGTTTGTAGACGCATAAGAATTATATCAACAATTATTTCGCCATTGTTCTTTACTTGAACGATACACAATATTCTTGGTATTTTTTCAATATTTTAGTAGTGTGGTAAAAGAATGCCCTCATCTCTAGTGAAATATTTAGTCAGACTTGGTCAAGTTCGATGCCTCGCTAAATACACCAGAAGTGAACTTATTAGATTTTAATAATACGACAGTAAACGTAGACGAAGATATATTTACGGTTGTGTATTGTAAAAGAATGGAAGTGACAGATTTACCCACAGCCAATCGCAAAACACCCTCTTGAAACATTGATAGGAACCAAATTTTTCTGAATCAAGCATCAATTACTACCGTCGGCGTCGGCAGGCGCACTATTTGAGCGGGTCCATTCCTCGATTGTTACCGATTGCCGTAACTATAAGTACATATTATAGCTTGACGTTGAATGCAACGATGCCTTAGTTAACAGACTGATGAATGGTTACTTTAAAACAAAGGTCGCCGACGGTTTGACAAAATGCATGTAGTAATTGCCTAATTTCCTATCAAAAACTTCTAGAAAATGTATTATTAAATTGAAGAAAATCAAATGCTAATATGCCCGGTCTGTCACTTAGGCAGGCATCAGGTGCAATTGCGACAATATTTTGTATGTCGTCCAACAGAAAACCATATTGCAATTTTTATAATTATTCGTTGATTTATAATTAGATTTTAAATAATAATAATATTGGACGTGTTTGCAGTTTGTCGGTATGTTTTTTTATGTCTACCACATAAAAAATATTTAACGATCATGTCTGTTGAGATATGTAAAATCTCTGTCCGTCTTCAGACAGCCAGTAAACTGAATTTTGTTGATTCCTTTTGTGACGTGAATAAAAAGTCATAATAAAAAAACGTGACCATATACTTATTTAAATTAAGGTTAAGTACATACAGGATTTTTGACAATAGCGTACTATAGTTAAATATTACGGTTAAACTCTTAGCTCAGATAAGCTTCTTGTTGTAATAGTTTCTTAGTTTGGATCTTACAGTATCTAAAACTTGCCATATTTATCACCAAGTTACCAGTTCAGCGCTCAATATCCTAACTTTAACTATTTCAATCACTTGCATCGTAGTCACTTTCAGTACACGCCTTCGAAACAATGTACAGAGCTAAGGAATTTATGTAACTATTGATGTTCTGAAATTACTGTTATTTCATAAAATTACCACAATATATCGGATTTAATTCAGCTTTATTAATATCGAAATCAAAAGCTAGAATAAGATCATAATCTAGAAACAAATGAAACCTAATTTGTGAGTATGAAATTACACATTTGACTAATTAGGAATTTCAAAGTACATTATCGCTTCACTGATCTTCTTGTCAGTGAACGTTACACCAAATATGTCCCATTCAGTGTATTATTGACTACATTCTGTATAAAATGATGGTCGGTCCACCCTCTTCAGAATTACATCAACTTTAGAACCTTTTCACGACATATTTTTACGTGTCGTCGACGCAGGCTTTCCGTATCGCGCGCTCAAAGCGTTGTAGGTGACCATAAATCAGATTTTCGCATTTATATCAATTTAAACGCTCGTATGTAGCTATACAAACGCGTCGCAATATCTAAGCTAGTTTGTACCTATCGCGTTTATTTATCAATGAGTTTGGTGAAAACGGAGATTTCTGTATTAAAGTACAGAAATGTCAACAGTTTGTATTGCAGTATCAAGGCGGTTTTATAAATAATGATTTTATAAATGAGCGTTTACGGCGCCATTTAACTTATTAACGTGTGAAAGAGTTAATTGTCGCTGCGTCTGAATTCCGTTAAAAGTGCGTTAGTGCGCTTTATGTCGTACGTGAAAAACGCGCGTTCGAAACGCGACGTATGTAAGGCCTTAAAAATCGTTTTCATTATGACAGTGGGAACGGCTAGCACGACAGTCGTAAAACGATAAAAAATCGTTACGACTAAATCGTGACGGCAACTCTATCGTAGTCAAACGATAAAATGTCGTCGCGATCCAATGGGAACGACTAGATACGACAGTCGCTAAACAATCGACAAACAATCGTTATAATGGGAACAGCTAGAGACGACAGTAGTCCAACGATAAATTAATCGTTACGACATGGTGTGCCACGTTAGCCGTGTCAGAAAAGTAAAAGTTTAATTATGGGATACAGTAAATAAAATAAAGAATAAGTATTTGAGTCTGAACTAACAAACACATTCCGAAGGTTTCGGCTTGTATTTTGCTGCTTTTGTATAATGCTCACTAATCGCAATTATTCATATCTTAAAACATATTAATCTCTGTTAAAAATAGGAATATTGCAAATTATTGATCGCAACTATGTGAAAAACATTAACAAACATCGGGTTTGATCCATATTTGGTGGAATAAGAACGTTTCCAAACAGTTATTTGTAATTAAAGTCATATTCTGATTGAATAGTTTTGAAATTAATAGGAAATATACGATTATATATTATCACAACGTTTGTAATTCTACACATAATTATACAATTAAAATGTGGCAGATTTTATGTTTGTTAAAAATGTGTTATTTAAAATTCAGTGATGGTTAAATTGTATCTATTGTGGTGTGTGGGGGGTTATGGGTAGCTATGTATTGGGTAATTTAGTATTTACGACATACTTACTGTCTCTATCACTGACGGAGTAATAATTTTGAATGCGTATCTCTAATTCTTGCGCTTTAGTTGTCGTCTAACCCAGAAAATGAGGTTCTACTATTGATTGGAAAAGAGTTCCCATGTAATTATCCACAACAAATTAATATTAATTATAATTTTCATATTGAATTAAATTACCAAATAAAACAGTATGAACAAAATAATAAATCTCGGTATAAAATATAGTGTAAGAGTGTGCAACAGGTTATATCGGTGTGAGTTGTTGCACACAGCGGTACTATTAACTGGTGGGGGTAAAGGGGAGGTGCTTGTACAGTCGCGGCCAGATCTTCTATAGATAGAATTTACCAAGTTTAGACAATTTCTAGGTGGGTTGCTGCCCCACCCAAACCGGCGTCATTACGCCTTCTTTCCTACTTTGATATTTATTATGGCTTTTATTTCAGGTAAAATTAATTGCAATGAGCCCGGGGCTCCTTCAAGCTGGCTGTGACTACAAGTACACGCTGTGAAATAATTCCTAGTAGTTGTTTGCGTATTGGCCACAGCGACGAGAAGGCGCCACGTGTGGGCCTGCGTACTACCGGGGGCGGGCGCTTGGCGCCGCCCCACAATTGCATAGGTAAGTGCACCGCTTGTATACGGACGCGCACACTCACACGCGCATGCCTGTCGCTATGATGATTGAGTTCTCCCAACCCTTACCTGCCAGGCTGCCATTGCGATCGCCATTATTCACGTCGCGGCAGAGCTCGACTACGGACGTCTGAGCTCTACAGTGAAAATGTTTCTTGATTGGTCTCTTATGATCTATTTTGTGGTGGCAGTCACAGTGTTTTAGTTTCGGTCTAAGTTTCTCAAGACATTTGCTGTTGTTTTTGAACATTTTAAAAATGATGCCGTAAAAAGTATTTTATCCAGTCAGTTTTAACTTTATTTTATTTTCTTTTTATTTTATTTTTTTTCTTTGGTTTTTTGTGATGTACTGAAAGACTATAAAAGACATTAAAAATGTGCGTGATAGAAAAGCGCTCCGTTTACGACCCGGCAAGGTATTGTATTGAATTTGAAGTATTTATCCCTCCCGTACCAGCTCTGGCGCATTTATTTACCTGTTGCTTAATATATGTGCTTTACTCAATCGTTTTGAGTACTAATTATGATTATGCGACTATCCTTTTCTTGTGAGTCTTATTATTTTAGTTATAGTTTTAAATTTTTATTTATCATTTATTATTTTATGTTATGTATTAGCTTGCGTGCTGTGCCTTAGTTTAAGATTTTTTTTTATCTGTTTGTGGATGTTTCTTTTTAATAAATAAAGAAAAAAGGGCACATATTAAGTCTCTACATAATAGACTCATAATAACTATCAAATTCGGTCATTTCGAAGTGACCTATGAAATCGTTGCAACGAAAGTTTGTGTCGTCAATTAGTGCGTCTCTTGATAGCGGGGAAATAGGTCAAGCCTGGGAGCGCGGCTCTAGGGGTGTCTGTTTACTACCTCCCCATACCACGCTCCGTCTACGCTGCGTTCTGGGCGCACTTGCACTCTACATTTTTACAAACACATAATCTGACAGCCGACGCAACATCAATTCAAAAGAGCGTCAAAATTTACTTTTAAAATCACAATACACACGCTTTACATTGTTAGAAATGATCTAAATAATTATTCAAATCATATTCTAACAGTTTTATCAAAAAAAAATACTGTAGAGGCATTTTACCGATGAAATCTTCCACCATAGGGTCGTAAACTTACTAACCGAACCGGCTTCGATTCCGCGCCGGTAAAAGCACAGCTTAGCGCCCGAAAACTCAGCGACGAGCGAAAGCATGGCTACTAGCAAATGTTTTATATGTTTTTATTTTGTAGTATAATAATTGTCTCGCTGCTGGCCTCATTCTCCTCAAATTGTGTATTGTACCGCTTCCTCCATTGGACATTATGCATAAATATAAGTAAATCTAATTTCCGAAGTCAAATTAAAAATAAATAAGTAAAAATCCTCAAAAGCTTTAATTTTAATGTTGCCGCCGCGGTCTATATTAAAAAGTATACGGATTCCCATTTTACCACCTACAGAAAGGAACCGTTAGTCAATACAATAAAGACAACAAATAAGACTATTTAAACGTTATTTAAAAAAACCAATTCTAAGTTAATATAAATTAAAATTCCTTATGATTTTGGTTGCCTTGTATGTAATGTTAAGAAACTAAGAAAGGGAACAGTTTTAAGGCTTTCTAAGTATCTTATACGAAACTAGAAAGCGATCAATTACTTTTTCTCATTTCTCAAAAAATTACGTATTTTTACAACGTTTACAATTACAAAAAAGGTATAAAATTACTCACAAGACCCTAAAGATTGATAATTAATTTTCATATTTGCCGGCGCGGGTAGTAAAATATACTTATATCGCGTCTTTGTAATGGCCAGGCCCTTGCTGTTAACCCCTGAGCCATTGCCGTACGAAACTCGGCTCAGCGGCACGAACACAACGCCCTATGGACCGCAGGTTCGAATCCGCTAACGTACGAAACCCGGTTCCTAGTTTTAAGAAACAAACACTTGTTAGATTTTAACGGGTATTAGATAATAGAATATAGAAAGCAGATAATAAAATATACTAGTTACATTTTTGAGGTAGCATTCAATAATATGGGAAGGAATAGAACTTGTCGAAAACAGGAAAGAAGCACAGGACGTAGGATAAAGAAGGACAGGATTAGGACGCATCAGTAAAAAATGCGTTTCTAAATTAATGAAATTAAAATTAAGGAAATATGGACTCATAACCAAAAACATCCATTGCTCTATTGAGCATAGTGCGAGAGCGAGTACAGGAAAAATTACGAAAATGTAGTTATCATAATGACACATTAGAAGCTTAATTTTATTAGAGCTGTTTACGCGATCTCTGCTCATGCCATACAAACATTTCAAGGCAGATACTGCCTTGATTGAAAGCGAAATGAAAAATAACGTGTTACTTAAGGTAGGCTTGAGAATATAGTAATTAAAAAAATACTTGAGAAATAGACGGTAATGTATACGAATTTTATTCCTACGTAACGATGGCATCTAGACATTTCAACTAATATCACTTTGTACTCGATCCAACCTAGCGCGCGCCTTGTAATATTTATGAGGTTTTTCTTACCAGGTAACACTGTATCTCCCTAGACGCAATTCAAATTTGCAGCTTCCGAATCTATTATACACAATGTCCATGCGAGGTCGCACTCTTTAATTGTTATTTATGTCTTGAAATTTTGTCTAGATTCTCGCCGATTGGTTTCCAACCAAGACACACTAGGTACGAAATTAACAAGTATTTGGACAGCCACATCCATGTGAATTCCGATTTCGAAGAAGAAGAAGAAGAAGACCAGATCGATGTCTTTGCGACGAGTCTAGACGAGTAAGTAGTAGTGATAGTCATTTTATTGTAATATATGCGGAGCAGTTACATTGGAGGTAGACAACTGAAGCCGAGTATTTATTGGTCTCTCCAGGTGAAATTTATTCCAGTCAGTCACACCTGTTTGCTTGGTACTAGGTTTTATTGGTAAGTTATAAATCTGTATAAGTATAATTGCTTATGCAGAATGAAAAAAAAAAACGATGGTCTAAAAAGCTGTGTAAATAGCTTATGATTGACTTTGCACATTTTAATCGACATTACTCTCGGCTCTACGTCATCATCATGATTCAATATCTAAATAATTATCTTCGCAAAACTGATCTATACAGATTATCTAAAATTATCTAAAAGCCCGTGTGAGTACAACTTCATATCATTCATTCGTGTAGTTCGATTTTTATACACTTTTTATTTCAAAGGGGATTTGTCGTAGGTCCCATATAAAATTGAAAGAGCTTTTTCACCCTCAAGTTAGAAAATACGGGATACAAACAGGACTAAATATAGCCTCAATCGAAAAAATATAAAATTGACTTTAAAAAAGCTTTCTAAACTTTTAGAAAATACATTTATAAAAAAGAAACGTTAGGCATTGCCTCAAAGAATAATTTTTAATTTTCCTATTCGTCGGTTCAATAATTTTATTTAGTTATAGTAAAGATAAGTAATAACCGAATCGCTGCAACGCTCAGCACTTTCAACCTGCGTTGTGCACATGTTGTCATAATCTGAATCGCGGTGTTAAGGTTTTGACGCTTTCCCGGTAAAACCATGGAACGGGTTTTGATGACAATTAATATGGAGTTAGTTAGAACCCAGGGGCTGGTCTTAGGGTATATTAACTGGGTGATCACTCAGGTGAACTACGTGCAATATAACAGACGTGGGGGGGCATATACTATGGAGTATACTTACAGGGTGTTAAGAAAACCCTGTCCGACCTGAAAGGGTGATATAGGGTCCACAACCACATGCCCAAACAAAATATTAAATTTGGAATATAGTAACAATAATAATGAAGTTTGAAATAACCATTTTTGGCCGCAAAATTCCCTAAATTTGAGGTTTAAACAAAAGTTACACCACCATTTTCGTTGGTATTTTTGGCGGCCTTTTGTATGATCATTTGGCAGCACCTGTGACGACGCTGACTCTCACTCTTGCATTTTGAGAAAAAAAATATTTTAAGTTATAATTTTTTTTTAATTTTTTTTTACATAATGGAATCAGATATCGATACCTAACAATATCTTAACGGACCGGACAGGGTTTTCTTAACACCCTGTATACGATGTTATGAACACAGAACTGGAATATCATAAGAGAAAGAAAAATACTTATTATGTTCTGAAAGTCAAATTGCAAGGTTATTTGTATTAGTCCCCCCAGTTAACTGATAACAATCATGCGTAGTTGGCACGCTTGTCGAGGCTGTAGTGTGAAGTAGATATATCCGGCAATCATCAATTGATTCAAAGTGCAGCTACTAAAGCAATGCACAAGACTTTTTTTATCTCTCCATACCAGAGTGACAATAGAAATTTAACAAAATCGAGCAAAATTTACTAAACGTAATATACGCGAATGCTTACAAAAAACAACATTTTGTTGCAAATAAAGCAAACCGTGAAAACGCGATTGAAGGAAGCGCGAATGACGAGCTTTTACTTTAGTGTAACAAAACTAAATTTCCACATTAAAAAAAACAGCAAGTTCTAACTGTGATCTAACAGACAAAATTTGCGTGTTAAGGAAACCCGCTTTAAAGTATTTATTTACTCCCTTAACTTCCAATGTTCAAATTATTATGAAGGCTAAAATGAAATAATAATCTAAAACTTAAAACTCTTATTTTAATAACAAATATTAATAGAAACCTGACTCTTTGTGCTAACTGGTAAGCTCGCGTTTGCTGCCTTATTTATTGCCAGTACGAGATCTGTATAATATCTGTAAAATAAATCTTTTAAAAAATCTAGCAAAACTCCAATATGGAACATTTCCTATTCTAAGATCCACGTGTGCGAAGTCGCGGGGTACCGTAGTTTCTACACGTAAACTAAGCAAAAAAAAACAATGGCGCTGATTCCCTTATACGCATAATAAATTAAAACTAGTCCATCGCTATCTTTTATTAACGTGGAGAGTAAGAAAAGGACGGCAATAGACAACAACCAACTTAGACGTGTCAAACTAGTGTAGTCAAACATTACTGCGTTTTTAATGCACTGGTATTTGCATGTCGCCAGATTTGAATGAGAATTTTAGTCGGACCTAAATTTGACAGCTCTAATTTTCGTCCTTTTCTAATTATGTACGAGTGAAAGATACCGATGGTCTTAGATAAGTTTAGTGTATCTTAAACAGAATCATTAACATTCAAAAACAAAAAAATATACTATATACTAAGCCATAGGAAATTTGTAGGACAAGTAGCTAATGAAATTTAGAATTTTTAGGGCTCCTTACCCAAAGGGTACAAACGGGACCCTATTACTAAGCCTGCGATTTCTGTCTGTCTGTCTGTCACAGGCCTCTACAGACCAAACGGTAAAAGTTAGACAGCTGAAATTTAAAAACAAAATACTTGATACTATGGCCGCTATCACAACAAAACTAAAATCATTAAAAAATCAAAATCTAAGAGGGGTCCCCATTGCATTGATGTATTCAAACCGCAAATGAATTGCCTTATAATTTATAAAGACAGTGCACACAGTTAAACAAATTGATATGCTATAAATCAGGGATGTTACGGAGCTTCGACTCCGGTTCCGTTAAGTCGGAACTTCCGATTATTATTACACCTTCGGTTCCGACTTCGGCTCCGACACTTTTAAATCGAAGGTTTTAATCGGAGGTCGAAGCATAACATAGCGGCGGCGCGGCGGCCTGTGTCGACTGTTATGAACAGGTTCATTCACTATTTATTTTAATTTCTTGTTTATTTGGAAATATGCCAATTTTTTTTTCATTGATTGTGTTTTATTTTATTATTGAAAATTGAAATGAAAAAAAAAATGACTAAATAATGTTTTATTTGTCCTTAAATAAAAATTCTCTCTCATGCCACCACTTCTGACCCTGCCTCCGACTCTGATTCCGACTCCGATAAAGCAAATTTAAAAACTCCGACTCCGCCTTCGGTTTCGATAAAACTACCTCCGTTACATCCCTGCTATAAATGTCAGGCGTTTCGTATTAAAAGCGTCGTATATTAATCATGTTTTTTGTAATTTTAAAGCACTTCTTTCTGATGGTGGTAAGGAACCCTTAATGCGCGAGTCCGACTCGCGCTTGGCCGGTTTTTTGAATAATACTAACTAGACAAGCATCGGGGCTGAACCCCTCGAAGATTTGAGAAATTTACAAGATCATGAAAGATTTCACTTCATTATTTTTTAACCGACTTCAAAAAAAAGGAGGTTCTCAGTTTGACCTGTATGTATGTATGTTTGTCCGCGATTAGCCCGCGTTTGGCTGAACCGATTTTGATGTGGTTTTCAGAAAATAATTTGTTAGATCAAGGAGAAGGTTTTAGTATTTTTTATTTAACCGACTTGAAAAACGGGAGGTTCTCAGAATGACCTGTATGTACCTATGAATATTTGGACGCGATTATCACGCGTTTGACTGAACCGATTTTGATACGGTTTTCAGAAAAGTGTATGTTAGACCAAGGAGAAGGTTTTGGTACCTATTCTATAATTAACTGACTTGAAAAAAGGAGGTTCTCAGATTGACCTGTATGTATGTATGTTTAAACGCAATTATCTCGACTTGACTAAACCCATTTTAAGTAAGTAAACAAAGTATCAAACACTAACAAGTATTAAATAAAATAATAAAAAAAAAAAGAACCGACTTCAAAAATCCGATTCACTGAAAAGTATTAAATAATTTTAAATGTGCTTATTAAATAACCAAAATATTAGGATAATAAGTATAATTATACTTCAAGCACAATTATTGTTATTTTTGGAGTCGGTGTCGGTCCTTATAATATAGTATTAAAATTTGCTATTAGCGGCTAACAGTTAGTATTTGAACTTCAATTTTACAAAAAATTTAGTCATTTCATCTTATCGCATCGCAGGATCTACAAATCGGAGATAAGCCAAAGTAAATGGCGTTTTCAGATATTTGACATGATTTAAACAAGATAAAATACTTAACATGCTTTTTTAATTCGTCGTAGTAGAGTTACATAGAAATCATGTAAAAAAAAAACAGTTTTGCATAGCTTACGCGTGAAGCTCACATTAAAAATATTGATAATTGACAATTTCTACAGTTTGCATCCTTGACATAAAAGAAACCTCAACTAATTAAACTAGATATGAGACCATAAGCGGCTAAAAGTTTAGAGTAATCTATCGATAACAATTTGATGTGAATAGGCTGGGCCGGTCGGTACATTGAGGTCAGTTTTGCACTCAAAAGAAATTCCTTTCCAGACTATTTATGACCCTCACCACAACTGACTCTCCCTACAAAGTGTCACTGTTGGAAACGCTACCTGTGCCTAGCTATTCGTGTACCGATTCCGACTCCTTAAATGCCCTGGAGCTGTTCCTGAATGTGGACTACTACCAAAAGTTACCACCACTACGATATTGCGTGATTAGTTCTGGGTACTGCAGTTTAGACGACCGTTTTGTAAGCCTGTCAAATCAATGTACCGCTTTGATGTTACAGATAGAGTTATTTTTAGACGTCACACAAAGCGACTAGTCTCTTAATACCGATGCCATACTTTTTGAGCATCAGAACTGCTCGAATGGAGATAAGTACAGACATTCAGTTAATTAAGTCTAAACTGGATTAGTACGACAGCCTGTTTAGCCATTTTTGGTTATATTTCGAAAATTAATAAGTTTACTCAAAAAATAAAAATCCCAATTTGACAGCCTTAACCGGCTATTTTTTCACTTATTAGTTGAATTGACAGTCACAAGCTAGTTTAACTAATCGAATAGAGTTAAAACGATATACTACATTGAAATGCATTTTTAAATGATCGTATTGATTGAATTTACCTAGTCAACCATTATTCAATTCAAAATAATTCATTTTTTTCAGATTAAAATTTAAAGGATAAATAGTAGCGCCAAACTGTAGCCTCTTATATCGTAATACCATATTAGCAGAAATAAGGAAACGTCAAATATGCAGTGCATAGTGCATGATATTTATCGATTTTTCTAAAACGAAATATGAACATTGAACAGTTTTAAAAAGTTATAAAAACTTGCTTCTTGGATATTAGATCCACTCACGAGAACAAGTGGTTATCTTGTACACGTGAGAAAGTGATAGTCTAACTACGATTAAAATATTGATAATAAATACTAAAACCTTCTCCTTGATCTAACTAATTATTTTCTGAAAACCGCATGGAAATCGGTTCAGCCAAACGCGGGATAATCGCGGACAAGCATACATACATACAGGTCAAACCGAGAACCTCCTTTTTTTTGAAGTCGGTTAAAAATATTATCAAATCACATTTCCTTATAATAAAATGGTAATAAATTAATTTTTAACCCCCGACGCAAAAAGAGGGGTGTTATAAGTTTGACGTGTCTGTCTGTGGGTGTGTGTGTCTGTCTGTCTGTGGCATCGTAGCTCCCGAACGGATGAAGCGATTTCAATTTAGTTTTTTTTTTTATATTAAAGGTGACTTATCTGCGAGTGTTGTTAGACATGTTTGATGAAAATCGGTTGAGCCGTTTAAAAGAAAAAACAATACGTCGCGTTGGGGGGACCAATATTTTGAAGCAATTTTATAAAAGTTTTCTTTTCTTAATTTTTTTTTAAATTCATCTATGTTCCTTAGTTAGGTAATAGACTATTTGTAATCAAATTGTTAAGTTTGGAGCGGTCCCCCAACGCGACGTATTTTTTTTAGAATTTTAATACATATCTACTTAGGTAGGTACTTTAAGATTGTTTTTTTTATTATTTTTTACTTTTTAAAGGGAACTTATATGTTTTGTGTCGGGTTTTTTTTTTTATTTTAATTTTTTATCATATTTGGATTCAGATTTTTTTCCGCTTCGGATAAGCCGATTTTCGTACAATACTAAGCATTATTTTGGTGTTTAAGACTATGAAACTTCAGTCCATATATCACATTTGCCATAGGTACCTACTTTATAACAAAATTATTCTGTGATTTTAGTTATTTTTGTCGTTCTTCTCTTTCTTAGCATTATTTGATATAGCAAACTAAAGATGAATAGAACCTTCATACAGTCTTTCCACTACTATTCAATGTTGCTGCAGATTTTGGTAATAAAATATTTTCTAATTAACATAACTTTCTTATAAATTATTCCAGACATTATATTTATTTACCCATTTCAATACAGCAACCTGTTGACTTAGTTACGAATGTTTACGGTTGCTTACTGGAAGGGCACTTAAACCAGTTTGCCTGTTGATAACTAGTGATTATGTTGGAAGTATAATCATTTTTCTTTACTCTAAAAATACTGCGATACAGATTATTATGCATTAAGCCATATTTATCTGCCAACTTTTAACAGATTTTTGACCTCTGCAAAATGTGCAATGTTTACTATCGTTTTTCCACCGGTGGATGATTGTCGAGTGTAATGAGAATCAGTTCTTGTAATATAATGTATTAATTCGTTGGTTTCAAACATTAGTATTTCATCTGATTTTTCCTTTTACCGGTTGTTTCTTAAAAACAGTGTATAAATTTTCTTGTTCATACTTACATATAATCATGCCTCTTTCCCTGTAGGGGTAGGCAAAGACCACTTCTTTCCACTTGCTATGATCCTTACACACTTGTTTCGCTTTGTCCACTTTCATTATTCCCTTCATACATGCTGTTCGGTTTATGGTACTCTTGACCTGCCCTTTTTCATTCACACTCGCCTTATACACTTTTTTCGTCAATCGTTCTTCATTCATTCTCTCGGCATAGCCAAACCATCTCAGCATACCTTTCTTAATTTTTGTCTCAACATCCATTATCTGACATACTTCATCCACCTTACCATCCATTCCTCCTCTTACATTCAACGTGGCGAAGCGGCTCTCCGTGGGCCATTTTACGCCCCCGCGAGAAACGAGACGTGATGGGTGGCGAACGACATTGCCGCCATTTTGGATAATTAAATTTTTATAATTATCCATTGCGTTCCTGCGGGATAAGGAATTGGGAAAGGATAACAAGGTAGGACGGGTTATAGGATGCTACCATCACGGAGGTACAATGAATGTGACAGTAACAGCTAGGGCAGTCCGGGGTCGCGTACCCGTAGCGGATCTAGCCAGCTGTCGGACAGATAACTGGTAGATCCACCCCCTGAACAATCCATCCCCTGAACGTTCATAAGTGTTATTAAAACAGCAAGAGCCTTAACATCGAATATGTTCTAAGCAGTAGTAAAAAAAATTATATCTTTGTTGTGTAGGTTCAATGTACAAATTACAATATTTATATACAGGAAAAATTAATAGATCGTTGATGATGAATAACTCCCAATCTCCCAGCGTGCGTCGAGAATGTTTTGGTTTTAGACAGAATCAATCTTGCTAGAATATTTAGCCTGCACTTGTCAGTTTAAGTTCACGATCTTTGTTTCAGTATTTTTACTCCATATTTAAAAACGTAAATGTACGATTTATACTATATTATGCGGATGCCACAATTTCTCAATCATTAAGCTCTAGTTTGCTTCCAGTTTTCTCTGTTTTTTTTCTTAGCTCACCTTTTCTATCTTTCATATCATTTATTCCTCAAGTCTCTTGTACAGGTGTCTTTAAGGGCCCGTCTCCCGACTTTAGCCGTTTTTGCATGTTTTAATACCCATTTTATTTAGCCATGACTTACTTTAAAGAACTTAAAAACATGTATGTATTAGATACATCCTTTGTAAAGGAAATTCAATGGATGGAAACACGATATGATAAAAGTTTTCTCGATAAAAAACATTCCGAAAGCAAGGTCGATTAAAAAACCATATTAAACCCATGTTAAACGAGTATTTATGCTCCATTTCTTTCATAAATTATACCAATAAATAGGAACTTAAATTTAGGATTTTATCAATGCATAGCTTTTTTTCTACGGCTCTGTAAAAAAAACTATCTATTACACATCGTATCACTGATGTTTGATGAAATTTTCAATTGATGCGCCGCTTGTCAGAGTTGTCAGTGTCCTGAACCTCGGCGATGTCCCATCACCGAGGTGAGACCTATGTCAAATTTTTGCGCGCATAATTCTTGTTTTAACATGGATAATATCAATAACAATGAATTAATCTGTAAACAATTATTGATTTATAGCACGTACGACTATAGTTTGGATAAAAATAAACAAAGGACGCTTAAATATTTTATAGCTTAAAGAAACCTTTATGTTTTTCGTTGATCGAGATCTGGGGAACCTTGTTTATAAGTGTTGCCATCAAACTGATTAATATCGTTGCTATGTAACATAATAAAGTTCTCCTCCACCTTTAAGAGTATGTAGTAAGTAGTTAATCATCATCATCAATCATAAACAATAGGTTAATCAAATATCTTGAAGACAACAAAATACTTTCACAGAACCAATATGGCTTTAGGCAAAAAAGGTCTACTAATCAAGCACTTCATCAATTAACAAACTATATAACTAGCAACCTGGACCGGGGTAAACCCACCATAGGGATATTTCTAGACCTCGCCAAAGCTTTTGATAGCATATCTTGTTCCATACTTTTGCGCAAGCTTGAAGCACTTGGGATAAGAGGAACACAACTCCGCCTTTTTACTGACTACCTTTCTGATCGCTTACAATATGTTAAAATTGGTCAATACTTAAGTTCTGAAGTTCAGAATACTGGCTATGGATTCCCTCAAGGTAGTATTCTAGGCTGCACTTTATTCCTGGTTTATATTAATGACCTCTGCAGCTTAAAAATTCCAAATGGTCTTATAATATCTTATGCGGATGACACCGCTTTATTATTTACGGCAAATACCCGGCAGGAGGTTTTCGAGCACGCTCAGACGGGTTTTGATATGGTAACTAACTGGCTACACAAAAACTTACTAACCCTAAACGCAGATAAAACCAAATACATTCTTTTTACAATGAGAAACACAAACATACCCATTTTTAATCCAAACATATATGCACACAGCTGTAAAATAATCGCTGACATCGCTTGTACCTGCCCTGCTTTAGCAAATACTAACGACATCAAATACTTAGGTATAACTCTTGACACGAATTTGAATTTCCGCAAACACATTGATTTATTATGTTCCAGAGTACGTAAATTAATATATTTATTTAAGAATCTTCGCAATATAGCAGATTATGCATTAATAAAGCAAGTGTATTTGTCGTTGTGTCAATCTTTACTTACTTATTGCATAACTTCCTGGGGTGGTGCAGCAAAGTCAATTTTGCTGCCTTTAGAACGCGCTCAGAGAGCAATTCTTAAAGTAGCAACTTTCCGACCTTTTCTATTTCCTACTGACCTGCTATATAGGGAATGCAACGTACTAACAATCCGACAATTATTTTTATTGCACACCATTTTAAAACAGCACACTGATCTCCCTTTTATCCCATTAGCAACAGACAAGAGAAGGAAGGACATAGTCTGTAGTAGACCTCAAGCTAATCATGCATTTGTCAACAGGTTTTATTTATTTTTGGGACCTTTTTTATACAATAGAATCAATAAAAAACTTAATATATATTGTTTAAATAATAAAAAATGTATGCTCATGTTAACCCAATATTTAGGGAAATTGAATTACGCAGACACAGAAAAAATACTAGAAATTGTTAAGTAAGACTGACAACATTATTAATAGATATTTTCCTTTGCTGATAGACTTTTTTGTAACTCGTATTATTTTGTAAACGAATACTATGTAGTCTTTAATTATTATTTTACTTTAATTTTAAATGCCCTACTTAAATATTTACCTTAAGCGATCACCTGAAACACAGGTTTACCCTAGTTCAGGCTGGCAGCAATTAATACTTTATGAACCATATCATACTATATGTACTCTAAAAATGTTATATTAATTTTAGTTTAACATAAGTGTAGTTTAAGTATTTTATGAACTGTGGTATTTATAAGATCTAGTTTAAAATTCTACACTGTAACATATATTTGGTCAAATAAATAAATATTATTATTATTATTATTATTATTATAGTTTTAAATCTCGTTGGGCTAGATTTTGGTATGTAACACATTTATTAACTTTTCAAGAATATTTGAAGTAAAAAATTACAAAGAAGAAGTTATTACTCGTTTAATTTCCTATATAAAGTGTCTTGCATTTTTCTGTCACACTCACCATTGTTATAGCAGAGTGCCTAGAAAGTTACTAGAATATATTCGCGTACGGTATTGTGACCCTGCACCACGACGAGTGTGTAAATTATTGTAACTGTATGATATACTTTGTACCGTCGCCATTTTTTAAATCTATAGGGTTAAAATTATTTAGTTTAGTTACGGACAGTATAGATGACAGGGTGTCCAGAAGTAAAAGACACTTAGGGTGCGTCCACATCTGACGAACGAGCACTACACGAGCAGCTCGCGAGCCGTTCGCGAACCGCACGTGGCGTGCTCGCTAACCTAGCGGGGAATGACGCTGCATTTGACAGTGCGCTCGCTGCGCGCTCGTCGCGAGAGCGCCACGAGCGCGGGGCGGGCCCGCAGCACATGAGTAGATAAACGGAACAGAGGCAAAGCTTCTTAAGAACGTGCAAAATTGTTACCTATTTTGTTAGGGTTGTCACAATAGGTGAAGACAAATCAAACAAAACGTTTTTTAAATAGTCTTAATAGTCAGTATAATAGAATATATAATAGTATGATAGAATAGTTTACAAATTACTTACTCTAAGAATTTTCTTATTATAATTTTTGTTTTTTTTTTAAATAAAAAATACCTACCGTGTTGAACAAATTACTCTCTTCTTATTATAAAAAGGATCATACAATAAAATAAAGGTACTTGCTTGAAAAAGTAATAACCAAATATTTACTTACCTAATTGTACTCCTTGGGATAGTTAAAGTATGATATATTTTTGTTTTCTCTATTATTATTCATACACACGGTACAATAAACAACCATTATTATTAATATAATACCACGTTTTTACAACTAAACTTATAAAAACTTAAACTCGCAACTAACAAAACAAACAGCGTGCGTCGGACTGACCCTTAGATTGTACACTGGCTGTGCCAGCGTAAACTGGTTTTTTCCAGTCTCGCCGCGTATGCGACAAGCGGCCAGTGGTCACGCACACATGCCCCGCGCGCTTGTGTGCGTGCAACCGATTCGAGCGGTTGTTCGAAGCTTTGCCTCTGTTCCGTTTATCTACTCATGTGCCCGCAGTTAGTGAAGTCGCGACGGGCTAGCGACGATGTTATGACGTTTCGCGCGCTCGTTGCCACTCGTCACAACGCGCATCGCGGCGATGTGTGGAGACGGCTCCATAGAGAGTGTATAGAAATACGTGGCACGACGATAATATCGCCGCGATTGTCTCGCTCGTGGAGACAGCGCCGAAGTGTAATAGGATGCCTGGTGTTTTTAATTTATATTAACGATCTTCCAAAAACTGTAAACGAGCCATGCATTTTATTGCATGCAGATGACATCTCTCTACTCACTTCATGTCAAAACAATAGCAACATACACAAAAAACTTGACTCCCTTCTCTCTTCAACTATCAACTGGATGAATAACCATAACTTAGAAATAAACTTTAATAAAACTATAATAATCACTTTCCATCCCCATCAAAAAGCCCCCTTAAAACTTGATTATAGCTTCAATAACACTAAATTACAGCAAGTAAATGAATTCACCCTTCTTGGACTATCTATAGACACACACATAAATTGGAAATCACACATACAAAAAATAAGAGCAAAATTATCAAAATTCTCATATGCCCTACGTGAAGTAAAAAAAAAAAACTAACTTAAAAACCGCACTCGTCACCTACTGACAATGCTTACGCCCAAGCATGGCTTTCCTATGGCATTATCCTATGGGACAGATTCACAGATTCACCAACTATATTTACCCTACAAAAAAAGCTAATCCGAATAATCACCAACATAAAACAAACTGACAGTTGTAAACCATATTTCCGAGAACACAAAATATTAACCCTTACCTGCCTGTACAGTGTACATATTCGAAATTTGCAAATTTGTCCGTAAATACGCTGAATACTATACCACTCGTAAAGACATCCAAACAAAATATACCTTAAGACACAATAAAAGATTAAACCTACCTACATCCCGACTGAAAATACACTCGTCTAGCCTAGTCATGTCAATAAAAATATATAATAAATTACCAAAACACATAAAAGAAGAAAATAAAACGAATACATTTTTAAATAAGCTAAATCGATTTCTAGAAATAAAATGCTACTACACAAAAAACGAATTTTTTGATGATAAACTAAACTAAAACTAAATAAAACACATTAAGAACAAAAATACTATATAAATAATATTACAGTCAATCTGGGTAACTTAATCTTTCGGTACAACTTTGACTCACCACTTCCAATACCGATTTTTATTTTATTTTTAACCGACTTAAAAAAAAAGGAGGTTCTCAGTTTGACCTGTATGTATGTATGTTTGTCCGCGATTATCCCGCGTTTGGCTGAAGCGATTTTGATGCGGTTTTCAGAAAATAGTTTGTTAGATCAAGGAGAAGGTTTTAGTATTTATTATTTAACCGACTATAAAAAAGGGAGGTTCTCAGAATGACATATATGTATGAATATTTGGACGCGATTATCTCGCGTTTGACTGAACCGATTTTGATACGGTTTTCAGAATAGTGTTTGTTAGACCAAGGAGAAGGTTTTGGTATTCTATAATTAACCGACTTGAAAAAAGGAGGTTCTCAGATTGACCTGTATGTATGTATGTTTGAACGCGATTATCTCGCGTTTGACTAAAGCCATTTTAAGTAAGTAAACGTTTAAAAAAAAAAAGTTTTTTATTTAATACTTTTTAGTGTTAGGTACTTTACCTAACACTAAAAAGTATTAAATAAAAAAAAAAATAATAAAAAAGAAGAAATAAAAATGATAACTATTTAATTTCTTTTTTTTTTTTTAAAGAGAACCGCCTTCCAAAATCCGATTCACTGAAAAGTATGAAATAATTTTAAATTTACTGCTTATCAAATAACCAAAATATTTGGATAATAAATATAATTATACTTCAAGCACAATTATTGTTATTTTTGGAGTCGGTGTCGGTCCTTATAATATAGTCTTAAACTTTGCTATTAGCGGCTGACACCGACTCCAAAAATAACAATAATTGTGCTTGGAGTATAATTATATTTATTATCCAAATATTTTGGTTATTTGATAAGCAGTACATTTAAAATTATTTCATACTTTTCAGTGAATCGGCTTTTTGAAGGCGGTTCTCTTTTAAAAAAAGAAAAAGAAATTAAATAGTTATTGGCTCTGTACAAAACTTTATGCGTTATGCAATATTGAATTTAAAGGATCTCTTTTCCCCGGCGCTATAATAGATTTCGATGGTAAAAAGCTTAAAATTTCGCTCATGCAGAAAGCGATGGAGGGTTGGAAGCTACCTAAGCCAGATATTATACGCTGTTTCCCAAATAATGTCGTGAAATATTTGCCTAATACTAAAGTGACCAAAAGAAAGATTTTTTTTATCTTTAAATGATGATTTTCTTTGTATGGAATGGGGACAGTAAGACTGGTGAAGAGCTGATTTTGTAATTTTCATTTTGAATTTTTATGTTAGTTTTTATAATTGATTAGGATTTGTTAACTTAGTTTTGTTATTAATTAACAATTTTAAAGACTGATTAGATATGAATGTGTTCTAAAACCCGTCTCCTAAACACTAGTGATTTTCCTAACTGCGCACTTTATTTTTCATGTTTCCAACCCATTGAGAAAAAAAAAATTGTTTGTGGTGCTAGTTTGTTTCATATTATGGCATAAAAAGAGGCTTAAGTTCACCAAATATAACGAAAACTAATTTAAAATAGCAAAATCCGTATCATTAAATGTCTGAGGTAAAGTTACCCAAGTCACCTTATAATTTTGACTCGTCGAAGTTTCAATGATTTTAAAGCTTTAGTTAAAAAAAAACGATTAATTTTTTTTTTATTCTTAAAAATAAGCAGTGTAAAGCCACTAAAAACATTTATTTCAGAGCAGTTTGGGTAAAACTTCTATATGTAATTTTGAAAAAAAAAAAAACTCATAACATTGGTCAAAGTTACCCGGAATGACTGTATATACCAATAGAATATGTTAAATACATATACAAAACTCTCTTCCTCTCTCCTAAGTTTTTGCTGTGCCCGACAGGGTCCATAATGTTTCTGTATCATTATTTTTTTAAGACCATTTGTGTAAATTATGGAACGCAATAAATTATTGAGTATTGAGTATTAATGGTGCCCATTCTATCCAGTACTAGACTACGCTACTCGTCGAATTTCTATAGACTCATGATGAAATGAAAAGTTGCTAGACAAAGTAGCTAAAAAGATTAGCTACAAGTTTTAATAAATTGTAGCTGCCAGTCTCCAAATAATAGCTATACTTGCGCCAAATTCGATAAAGAATCCAGGTAAGCAAACCGATTTAGGGTTATCACAACTCACGTTATACAAATCTTGTATTATTTCCATAATATAGCCTGTTAACATGCTAATTATTTGCTAACAACTCTTATCACAGCATTTATCACTGTAATCACTCACACAACGTTTATATAACCTTGTCATTTCGAAAAATCATTTAAAAGTCGTGTTAATTTTACACGACAGCCCTACAAAAGAATTAACATGGCCGAAATTCAGATAATAAGAATATTTTTGATAGATTATCCTTTCAAATAAAATTGACGTGTGTTATAATACAACTTAGCATAATATAACTACTTTTCTAATGAACCGCGTGATAGGTGTATCATAATTCTACCATGTACGGAAGACTCACGTTTCGTTACATCTAGACAACTTAAAAGATGTAGTTTAAAAAGTTATGTTTTCCAAACAATTTTACCCAATATTTATCTTAATACATAGGTATTTGCTTAATTAAACTTTTTACACAATTTTATATATCATCATTAATTTATTCAAGTAAAAAATAAATGAACTTAAAAAAGAAAAGTATTTTGTGTATTAACGAAACGCAGCTATATAATTTGGTCGTGTTACATCTATCCATGACAATCACACATAACTTCTAACCTGCTCGCCTTGTTATAAGTTACTGTATAATTTTCTTTGCGTTCACTCAGACTCTCACACACACTTGTAATAGAATTTATAGGAAACTGCCCTATTATAATATTATAAACTGGATGTCTGTTCTATTACGATAAAAATACATTATGGATACCATGGATCATGATTACGTACGATCCATGTATCTTTAAGCCAAAGGGTGAATTAAGTGGTTTAGTCGTGAAAGTGTAACAGAATTACTTAGGCATTTGTAGTAAATTAGTAATTATAATATTAAGCTAGCTTTTGACTGTGATAAAAAGGATCTGTATGCCAAGTTTCATTCAAATCGGCTGTGCTGTTTTTACGTTATTAATAACAAACTCACATTTATTTTTATGGATAATATCTTACTGGTAATGGTTGTTAACCTCTGCCTGTCGGTAGTAAACAATCCGTTGCCTAGCAACGGTTTGTTTTCCTGTATTCGGAGTTTGGCACAAGTATAGATCTAGCTATAAAGTTGCTAAGTTGGCATCACTGGATGTAAACATTGCACTGCCCTAAACTGCACAACGTCACCGTGGCCTTGTAACTCGTTCGGTTATGACGTCACAGGATTACTTCTATACAAGTTCGTGGCGTTGTGGGCACCAAAAAATAGCCGCTTGGTAGGGATGCGCTTTTCAAACGGTGTTTCACTATCGACTTAATATTGTCAAAGTTTAGAAAACCTATTTAGACTTGATTAGGGTAAGAAAACGTAGTTTAATGTTTACAATTCATCAAATAAACATTATTTAATCATGTTTTATTCTTGCAATACTAGTATTTATGATCTATCCGACGAGATACTCATGGAAACCTCACATTGAAGAATTATGTAAGAGACTTAGTAAATCCGCATATGCACTGTTTCAACTATCTAAAAAAGTAAACAGGCAGGCTTTGTTAACGGCGTACTATGGTTTGGTTGACTCCGTTCTACGGTACGGTATTGTTTTCTGGGGACAGTCTACTGATAGGGAGCTGGTATTTAGAATGCAAAAAAGATGTGTAAGGTCCATGTGTGGTATAAAGACAACGGATAGCTGTCTTCCCTCTTTTAAATCATTACAAATATTAACTTTTCCATCATTGTATATTTTGGAAACAGCTTTATTTGTTAAAAATAATCCAGACCTATTTCAGAAACTGTCAGATACTAGAAAAAATCCAACACGATCTCAGTACATCAATGATTTATGTCAAGCGAAATGTAAAACGGCACTCATGAAAAAAAGCTTTTTTGGTATTGCCCCACGCATCTATAATAAAGTACCGAATGCTATAAAACAATTACCTGTATTAAAATTTAAAAAGACTTTAAAAAATATTCTACTTGAAAAATGTTATTACACAATTGACGACTTCCTAAATGATAAATCATTGACTAATTGATATACTTCCATTTGACATTATCTCTAATCATTATTAATTTCTGCATTTTCATGTCAATTATTATTTAGCACTATTTTAATTTTTATTATTACTTTATTTGAATGTGAATGATAATTATTTATTATTACTTGATTTCAATGTTTCTATTTTTAATTATTATTTACTTAATTCTAAAACTGAAATTTTATGTAATTTGCATGCCCATGTGACGGTAGAATATGGAGAACTTTTATAAATGTAATACTTGTACCTGTACCCATGTTTGCAAATAATAAATGACTTTGACTTTGACTTTGAGATGAATTATAAGGTGGTCTTGTTGTGTAAAGTACAAATACTTTATAATTTACCTAGATCAAAAACTACATGAGTAGCAACTAGCAAGCTACCTTATTATGAGTAGGTAAGAGTTAGTAGTCACTAATGAATTGTGTTATATAATGATCATTGGGCTTTGAGTAAAAACAATAAGTAATTACAATCACAAATAAATATACCATTAATTATTTCTCGTCAAAGGTAGTATAGTAGGTATATAGTAGTACTATAGATGATGCCACAGATATAACATAATCAACATAATTTTCTTACGGCATATCTCACCCTTGGTCTGCAATGGGCATCAAACTTACCAATGCAAGAACTTTGTCGTGCACTTTTTTTACTTAGGTAAAAAAATATGCACGACAAAAAGATAAACAATCAAAATTAATTTTTTGTCGTAAAAAAGCAACAAAATTTTACAAAAATGAACTAAGAAAGATTAGTTATAAAACTCAAAACGCGTATCCCGACTGGGATTCGATCTTGCAGCTAGAATATAAATTTCCACTCGTACTGTTTACTAAAATACGGCTGATGTTTCAAAAAGTTCATTATATGGCTACCTTGTACTGTCATGGTTACCATTGTTTATATTTCAATAATGCTAATTTACGTGTGCAGATGAGAAAATGATTTTGGTGAGTAATTAGACAACTGCGCGCTTTGACACTCACACACTGTCAACTTACGCACACATTCACAAAACGTGCGGTAGAGCGACAGCAATACTTTCTTCAAAAACCGAATTTTCAAAAGTCTCTCCGCCCGTCTTTCCTCTTAAGAGTCTCCGCAGCTCTAGCAGCAGCGCCACGAGAGGCCGCCGAACTTAGAACGTGGGGTAGCGCAAGGGTGTTATTATTTACTAGCTGATCCCCGCGACTTCGTCCGCGTCAATTTCTGTTATTATGACCGCGATTAAGAAGTTTAAAAAAAAAGTATTTCTGCGTAAATGATAATTTTAGTTAATATTATGTTGATAAAACTCTGTAGCAAATAATTGGCAAAAATGCATTAATTTCGACCAAATAGTCAATCTTAAAAGATAGACATATACTGTCGCAGACATTTTTTTAGATCATTTAAAGAGGAACAATTCTTTCATACATATATTTTGGGTAACTCGAACCGTTTACGCAGCGCACGCAAAGGAAGCTTTCAAGTATAAATATTTTTCCCCGTTTTTGTGACATTTTTCACTGCTGCTTAGCTCCTATTGGTCGCAGCGTAATGTTCTATATCCTAAAGCCTTCCTCGATAAATGGACTATCTAACACAAAAAGATTTTTTTAATTCTAACCAGTAGTTCCTGAGATTAGCGCGTTCAACCAAACAAACAAACAAACAAACTCTTCAGCTTTATAATATTAGTATAGATTTCAAATTTTCGTAAGACAGTGTTTCTAATGAACAATGTGTTATAACTGATATCTTTTTTTTTCTGATATCGATATTAACTCCAAATCTGTAACTTTTGCGGAACATTATGCTGCAACCTTATTAGGTCTTGAACTAAGGTATCAAGCCCTACAATTTGTCTTTACCGGACAATCTTTATATGATGTACTGTACCTAACCGACCAACCTAAAATAAAGATAACAAAACCGCCAAAAGGCATATTTACATGTCGTCTTTACAATGACAAGCATTATGAATGTTTTAATTGCAAAATTTTATCATTTGTGTTATTTATACAAGTAACAAAGTCTTTATTTTTATCATCATCTCCCTGCCCTGTTCCCAATTATTTGGGGTCGGTGCAATGCGTATTCTGCTTCCATTCATCTCTACTACTCGTCATCTCAGCATTCACTCCTTTATTTCTCGTGTCATCTTTTACACATTACGCTAGCCTTTATTTTTATAATTAGAAGAATTGTTACGAATAAAGAATATCATCCGTTTTGGTCCAAATTCGAAAGCCGACCAACAAAAAGAAAATGTTTTATTCTGACTGAGCTTGTTCTCCTAAGCATTTCTTAATATAGCACCAAAGCTGTAGCACCGCTGCACTTGATTTTATCCAGGGTCTAAAGATCTGAATTTTCTTAAATTTTTCTATCAATTACCATGATATTATCGATTAAATGAATTACTAAGAGGACAGAGCTTATCCTCCTGAGCATTTCTTGGCACCAAAGCTGTAGCACCGCTGCACTTGATTTTATCCAGGGTTAAAAGTTCTGAATTTTCATACATTTTTCGATCAAATACATACATATTATCGACAAGCTGTGCCCGCAACTTCGTTCGCGTGAATGACGAAGCTTATCAATTAGTTTTTTGTGTAAAGTGCTATTTGTGTAGAACGTTATCTATCGAGCATACCTCTGGCTAGTCTCATTCGCCTAGCGTGTCTCGATATGGCAGAAAGAGATGGTCTCTTTCTGGAAGGCATCGTGTTATAAGTATATCCGTATTAAAAATAAATAAATCTTTAAGACTATTTTTATAGAAGAGCCCTAACATCTAGCGCCTACCTACACTTATATGTATATACCAATAAATAAGCAAAATCCCAAAAAACTTAAAATCTATACGAATGGCTAATCTATACTTATAATAAATCTGTAGAAAGGTCAATTCTGGACATTATATATATTTTCAAAATAACTATCAGGGGGGTGATAAGTGATCGATACTGATGCCAAAAATGCAATCAGTAAAATTTTTGTCTGTCTGTATGTATGTTCCTTATAGAAACAAAAACTACTTTACGGATTTTAACGAAACTTTGTACAATTATTCTTTATACTCCTGGGCAGGTTATAGTATACTTTTCATCACGCTACAATCAATAGGAGCAGAGCAATGAAGGGAAATGTTGGGAAAATGGGAGAAGTTACTCAATTTTTTAAGCTTCCGTCGCGTGTGCAGCCTTAATGGTTAAAGACTCATTGATAAGCTTCGTCATCCACGCGAACAAAGTTGCAGGCACAGCTAGTCCTACCTAAAAGTACTAAAAATAACCTACGTTACACACTATCAAATATACCTACTACCTATACTTGAAATCAAAATCTATACGGTCTACGCTTTATAAAAGTAAACCTAAAGCGCAATACATCCTGTATATACAGGATATAGGTCAGAATACAGGCCGCCGGGTTGTGTCGCCGGGCTTTGTCGGCGGCCCGGCGGGCTCAGTGTGTATTGCGCTTAAGTACCTACCTAATTAAAAAAAACTCTTAACAGAAAATTAAATACCTACCTACCTTAATAAACCTATTTCTGATGATAACTAATCTAAACTCAATAAATAATCAAAATCCCTAAAAACGAATATCTATACGAATGACTAATCCTACCTTTTTTTTTCGGGATAAAACTCTAATGATTTCAACCCACGCTGAGGGCAAAGCGTGGGGATAAGTCGGACTTGCACCGACTAAAAACACCCCGGTCCCGTCTTAGCCTTAGTCAGAGCCACGGGGTCGCTTACGCAATCTCTGCGCGGCACGACTAATCCTACCTAACAGTATTATAAAAAACCTACGGTCACTTTAAAATTAAAATACATATTTACCTACGACTTATAAAAATAAACCTAAATAACTCTACCCTAAAGGTGACGTAACCTACGACAAACTTATTATTTGCGGTTGGTACAGTAATCGGGTCTAGGGATCGAACCGCAAAATTATGTTTGTTTTTTATTGTATATAATTTTCCGGGATAAAAACTACCGAGTATGGTGCCCAGGATATTAAAGAATAATTATACCAACTTTCATCGTAATCGAACCGGTAGTTTTTGCGTGATGCCTGAACAAACAGACAGACAGACAAAAAAAAAAACACATTTTTGAGTTCAGTTTCGATCTAGTAACACCCCCCGCCATTTATTTTTTTGATATTTTCAATGTACAGAATTTTCACAGAATTTACAGATTTATTATAAGTATAGATCTTTTTTAATATAAAAATATTACTCGCGCATTTTCGTTTGTCCCGTAAACAAAAATTATGAAGATACAGTGAGTACAAATCTTGCGTGACGACAAGTCTAAGCAAAAATTGTACCAAGCCGTGACGTCACAAGCCCCCACTCCTGAACTTTAAAGCGGTTTATCTTCGTATTTTGTAATTGATTTAATAAAAGAAAAAATACATGTCTATTATGATTCTTTTTATAGGTTGTGATTGTTTTCATTAATAAATTCTTTATTGGAAACAAAAAACAATCGGTACAAAATTTATAGTGTTCGGTAATAGCCACATTAGTTAGAAACTGTGTCGTGGCTATTAGCGCCCACCTCCCAGAGAGAGATGATATCAACATTCCAGATATATTTTTTTTATGCAGACATTTTTTTTTTCTTTTTAATATATATTACAACTATACCTTAATTCTAGTGCGTGTATGTTGTGTGTGTGTGTGTGTGTGAGGGTCTCTGTGAGGGTGTGTAAGTGTGTGTGCGTGTGTTGAAGAGAAGTAGTTGGATGAGACTAATATTTTCCTGAATTTTCTAGCTCTTCATACGTAAGGGTGGACAACCATTGTCCAGTGAGCCGTTTACATTCTTGATAAGCGCGTGGATAAATATTAAGTGCATTATTAACTCTGCTATATAATATAGGGGCAAAGAACTTGAATTGTCGTCGTACTAATTGGAATTTGGATGAGTAGGTTTGGCAAACACTATCGGATCTACGTTTATTTTTAGTCAATTTAGGACCAAAGGAAAGTTCTGAGTATTTACGTAGAATTATATTTAGTACGAAGGAGTGCCTCACTGATGGTACTTTACAAAGAGCGTACAGTTCAGTGGCGTGCATTGGTTTTCGGCCATGGTAGGCACTCGTAAATGGAGCAACTTTACCGTAAATACGAAAATGAACTCCCAAAAAACTGGAACAAGCATGATTTTTGTGGATCACAAGGTGCGTTCAGGTCTGACGAACGCGCACCGAATACGCTGCTCGCGCCTGCAGTTAGGTACTGCAATATGTTAGTGCGCCTCCTCCACGCAACTCACGCAAAGGTCGATAGTGTAAATAACGCCGTCTCCGAACTGTTCGCGAGCAGTACGCGCGCTGGTCGCGCGGCGCGAGCAAGATACAATTTAAAATGCACGTGCGCAGCTCGCGACGATTTCTGATTGAATTACTATTTCAAACTTGTTGGTATAAATTTGTATAAAATAATCTTAGTAAAGCTAACTGCGAACAGCAGCCGACTCCGCGATTCGGGACTCGTGACGAGCAAACGGTCAGCTTATGATTGAGGACTCTTATTTGTGTATTATTCATTAAGGGTCCGAAACCAGACCTAAATAATAGTAAATATATTGAGCCATGGTCAATAATAGTCAATATGACCATTCGAGATCAACATTTTTCTTACCTACCTTAAGTATTACATAGACAAAAAAAGAATCAGACGTATTATTGAATGTGCCAACATATACTATTATCTTGTATGTTTAATTTACTCCCATTTTTATTAAGATTTTAACTAAAAACAATTACTTAATATCATCATCCACAACAACATGTTTTCGTCGTAGTTATTCTCGTAGGTATCAATTCACACAACAATTTCGTATTTAACAATCAAGAAACGATGAATAACACAAAAAGAACAGTTCGTCCAGCAGCACACCGCTAGTCAGGCGATAGTTTCTAACATTTTGATTTAATATTAATAAGAGCCTTACCTTTAAAGTTTTGTCAACAAACCCCATCTGATGGGTTTGTATTGTAAGTTTGTAATTACGCACGTATGCTATCCAAACATATTTCATTTTCGCCACAATCTTAACATTTATACACATAGCGGTTTATTAATGCTCCTGGTTCTTAAACTACAGCCACTTCACAAAATCACAATAAATAGAAACTAGTTAGTCTAGTTACGAAAGTCAAGACGAAAACGCGCGCGAACTATCAAAAACTTAATGAACAATCTGCCACAGATAATAAATATCGAAAAACGACCAAGTTGCAACAATAAAAATGTTAATTGAAACTAAATAATATAATAAACATTAATAAGTAACTAAATAATATTGTGATATTTAATTTATAAGTTATTAGCATTTTAAAATACAAGCTTCATTTAAATTATTTTAATCCTTGGCATTTAAATTTATGCATTTAGTATCTGTAGCAGTTTGCAGTCATTTATATTATGTTTTGGTAAAATGACTCTATAAGTCTATTGGCAGGTAAGCTAGCTTACTGTAAGTGTAAAAAATTACGAATGTCAAATGTCAAAGCACCGCTCTTAGCAAAAATAGGGATTTTTGTTTTTGTCGTATAATAAAAAGTCAAGATGGCGGGGTATTATTTTCCGTTTTTGAAGTGTGCGTGCGTATATGGACAAGGAGATTTCGTTTGAATGTGTGAGTGTAAACTAGGCACATTTTCGAGAGCCTACCTCGTAACAGATTATTAAGTTAAGTATTGAATGATTTGAATTTGACATATGTGACGTCATTATTGATTTGTTTGATAATGAAATGTTTGGTTAGAAGTTTTACTGCCTGTAATGTTATGATTATGTATGATGAGTGTTGTTATATTAAAAGAAGATAGTTAGGGGTTTTTGGAGGTAGGCACTGCCTTTTTGCCTATATGCTATGCACGCCACTGGTACAGTTCGTCAGTTGGGAAAAGAATAGGCTTATGTGTCATGACCTTCAGTACAGCTCTCTGTGCCCTCTCCAAACGTAGTAGGAGACATTTTCCAGCGTTACCCCAGGCCGATATACAGTATGTGAAGATAGAGTTAGCAAGGGCAAAATAAACGGTTCTGAGGGTAGAAAAGTCGGCTGAACTTCTAAGGCTTTTAAAAACGAAAATTAACTTTTTTTTTTTTTTTTTTTTTTTTTTGTCATGTGAAACTCATTTATGAGCCAGCCTTGCATCCCCAGGGGGTTGAGGATGCAAGAGTCCGGGCTTCCAGAGCCTTGAGAAAGGCTCTGACAACTCCGGCAAAACACCTGGTGCCATCCTTCGCCTTAGTAGCGGCGTTACGGGTCCAACCGAAGTCTTAGCACCATAACGCCCCCGGCGACTGCCCACTTAGCGGCGGGCCCGACATGACCTCCGTCCTAACTTGCTAACCCTAGATACTACTGTGTTAATTTGCCCAACCCAGGTCATTGCACTGTCAATCAGGATACCGAGGTATTTAATGGAATCCGTACGCCTAAATTTGACACAGCCACAGGCAACGTTCGTTTCAGCTTTGCATTTGTGCGCTGTCAGAGAGAAATCATATGTTGGCTGTGATCTAAGTCTCGGGCCAAATGTGGCAAACCAAGTTTTGTCTAAATTAAGGGTAAGCAAATTTTGTGCTAGCCACTTCATGGTAGACTGTAGTGCTGACTCTGCGAAAAGACGCGCCTCAGTCCAATCACCGCCTCGTACCAGTATGACTGTGTCATCGGCGTAAGAAATTAATTTGGAGTTATCATTGTCATACGTTAATGTTTATTAATACAAGCATGATGCTAATACTTTCCATTTTAAACTAAATTGATTTTGACTTGTCATGCCCAGTCATCTACCCTATTGCGGATTGGCGATTTCAGATCTGGACATCATCCATTTTGGTCCAAATTCGAAAGTGACGGCCAACAAAAAAAAATGTGATATTCTGACAGAGCTTGTCCTCCTAAGCATTTCTTACTATGGCACCAAAGCTGTAGCACCGCTGCATGTCATTCAATCCAGGGTTTAAAATTCTGAATTTTCATACATTTTTCGATCACATAACACGATATTATCGATTAAATGAATTTCTAAGAGGACAGAGCTTGACCTCCTTAGCATTTCTTAATATGGGACCAAAGCTGTAGCACCGCTTCACGCGATTTTATCCAGGGTTAAAAATTCTGAATTTTCATACATTTTTCGATCAAATACCATGATACTATCCATTAAATGAATTACTAAACACAAATGAAATGTTCTGTTATGGATGCTAGCTCATAGTTAATGATTAGGGGTAGTAATAAATTCAGGGATTTTTGTTTATAGGTTTTTAATTTATTTTATCGTCGAAAGCGTCTTGCGTAAAAATCATATACTCTAATCCTAAAGCTGGTGGTTATATTTTGTAAATGTAGTGCATAGCTCACATAATAATATGCACATTACATGAGAACAGCACCCAATTAGCCTTTTTTCTGTGGCGCATCACGCAAGTGCATTAAGAGAGAGCGATAGCTAGTCTTTTCGATAAATGGACTGAGACGATCATGGTATTTGATCGAAAAATGTATGAAAATTCAGAATTTTTAACCCTGGATAAATTCAAATGGAGTGGAGCTACAGCTTTGGTGCCATATTAAAAAATGCTTAAGAGGACAAGCTCTGTCTTCCTAGTAATTCATTTTATCGATAATATCGTGGCATGTGATCGAAAAATTTTATGAAAATTCAGAATTTTTAACCCTGGATAAAATCGCGTGAAGCGGAGCTACAGCGTTGGTCCTCTATTAAGAAATGCTAAGGAGGTCAAGCTCTGTCCTCTTAGAAATTTATTTAATCGATAATATCGTGGTATGTGATCGAAAAATTTATGAAAATTCAGAATTTTAAACCCTGGATAAAATGACGTGCAGCGGTGCTACAGCTTTGGTGCCATTGTAAGAAATGCTTAGGAGGACAAGCTCTGTCAGAATATCACTTTCGAATTTGGACCAAAAATGTATAGAGAGTGGATGATGTCCTTTGGAATCCAGGTTTCCTCACCGATCAGTTTACTAAATACTCAATATTTATTGAACTCGATGTTACATCAATGTGGTGGTTACATTCAAGGGTAGGTACAATATGGATCATCGTCATATCTTCACTTCGACACTGCCGCAGTGCCTGAAAAGCAAATCAGTTTTTATTTAAAGTGTTTTTTATGCAGTCGGGTTTTTTTTTTTTTTTTTTTTTTTATTAGTGCCCTGTAAACGATCAAATTGTTTGTCAAATTTTACGTGTTTGTCAAATTATTTGATAGTGTACAGTTTGTTTGTGGCGTTTGTCAAACAATCTACGTGTTTGTCGCGTTTGATGAAAATTTGGATTGATGTGGAGTTTGACAAACAGGTTTGAACGTGAACGGCGGTGTTGGTCAAGAAGGATCTCACTCGTTGTGTTGGCGTCATGGAGGACGCTACGCCCAGTGACAAATTTGTTTGATATTTGGTTTGATCGTTTAGCTATTGTTTGATGAAAACGTAAAGTTTGACAAAACAAACTTGTCAAGCAAATTTGTCCATTAACAGGGCTCTTTAACTGTGACAAACGCGTCAAGCAAAAACGTAGACAAAATTTCTTAATAAACAGTAAAGTTTGACATCCAGCCTGATCGTTTACCGGACGCTTTTGAAATAAAAATTAAACAGTGAACGATAGCAAATAGTCCCTTCAATAATTCTTATTTTTTCGGCCTCCGTCAACTGTAACATCCTGATCCTGTAACTTTAGACTCAAAGTAGTCCAAGAATTACATAAGTGAACAACTTTGCCGTAACTTCGTCGCCGAGAGTACAGAGTCGACAAAAAGCAAACAATCCTTAACGCGTTTAAAGCCTTTCCATAGGCCTTGATTTATGCTTCGTCTATTGTAGCAATTTAACTGCTCTTGCATATATTATCATAATGAGTGTCTAGCTTTAGTAGTGATGTTTATTATTATTTCAGTTCCGAAAAAATATTCACGATGAATACGAGTGAAGATGAACCACTTTCGGCCTTAAATTCAAGACTCAGACCACGCCGAAGCACGAACAGTCCCCTGGCAAGACAATCAAATAGAATTGACGGTAAGACCGTCCAGGAAAAAACAAAAAGATTCGGCACCCTCTCAAAAGCCTGCCTTAACAAACCAGATGATCTCGCCAACAAGTCTGATACTAACCCAACTCCTCAATTTCTATGCCCCTATTGCGATAGGAAATTCGCTTCTAAGCAAACGGTGTCTAAACATACACGGCGATTACATTTGTCGACTTCAAGGCAAGACTTTTTCATTTCATGTCTTTTCTGTAACCACACCGAGGCAGAAGGCAATGACATTATTCGTCACATGGTCGATAGTCATCCCAATCAGTACTTTGCATGTCTTGAATGCCATGCTCGGTTTACCTCGACTTCCGAATTAGCTGATCATAAACTGATCGTTTGTGAGAAGCTAAGACCCTATCGCAGCAAACTGCGTCAGAAGACCGGTTCACAGAAAGACGATGTTGATGTAAAAGATGATTTTGGGGGTGAAAAGGATTATGCAGATGGATTTAATGGCCTTGTTCTATCCTGTGAACTTAAACCATCTCATGTGCATGATGAAGCAGATATTGAAGATAATATAACAACGAATTTAATTTTACCACCCAGCAAGAATTTAAGTAGCAGTACAGTTATAGAAAAGAACGCTGTAATCGTTTTAGATGACATACAATGGAATAAAAGAATTCCCGCCAACTTTTCTTTTCACAACACTGATGCTGATCAGATACTTTCAAGATTAGGCGTAGTTCATCGTTCACCCAGGACTGGTGAATCGACTAAAAAAGACTGGATAAAGACCATAGAAGATTCGACTCAAAAATTTGAAAAATGTTTCGATACTAGCTTTTATTCAAAAGTAGCAAGTAATGTCCAAGAGAACTTAACCAAATGTCTCGACGGCTCATTTAACTTCAATCCCGATTTACAAAACACGATAAAGACGAGGAAATCAAAAAACAGTGTTGTTATTAATACAGCGGAAGGCTTTCCAATTCTCTTGGCATTTGAACAATATTCCCGCAATATTTTTGATAGCTACATGCCGCGCAGCATTGCGCCTAAACATAAATGGAAATGGGACAGTATAGAAAACGACAAAAGTCAAATAAATCCTGATCAACTAAAGCGGGATTCTCATACCAATAATTGCATCATTACCTTGGTTTCAAGTTTGGATATTTGGACTCAGTTATGTATGCGAAAAAAATATGAGGAGAAATTAAGTATTTCTCACCTGGAAAAGAAACCAGAAAAGCAGAATGTAATCGATAGAGAACTAAAGGAAATTCTCGAAAGCAGAGAAATTTCGAGATCATCGTCGCAGTTAGTGCAATACACGCATTACTCTCCTCCAAACAGAGATGGGTTAGACGTACCAACTTATTTGGGATTAGCTCCTACGGGACCAACATACGATTTACAACCCGCTGTGTTGAGTGGAGAGTGGGTAAGACCCAGGTGCTATGTTTGCTGCGCATGTGGCGCTCAAACACGGGATTCAAGAGCCTTGTCTACCCATATATCTATTCAACATCCCAATGCTCAAGTGCAGCATTACGAAATAGTCGGAGAGCCTCTTCTGAATGCCGATATACTTAAACATTTGTATCTCCCACCGAGTCAAATGAGTAACAGAACGAGGCCGCTCCGGGGAATCCGAGATTGCACAAAATGTAAGAAATCCATAACTTTGGAAGATTTGCATCAACACATGCTAGACTGTGCAGGAGATACACCAGCCGTACGCAGGAAGTGTCGATATCGACCATTTGGTGTCCGCAGACGTCGCCCGCGTTTACCAGATAACGTAATACGTCGCAAAATTCGCAAAGATATGCGGAATAGACACAAGCAAAAGAACCTATTGCGACCCGCACAGAAGATTCGAAGCGAAGTTGGTGATGGTAAGTAAAACACAAATATTTACATTTAAGACCATTTTTTGCTTTTATTTTTGTAATAATCTTTTATCTATTTATTTTAGCCGAAACCATTCGAAAAATGATAGCAGATTTACCTGCAAAACGCCACCGCGTTATTATCAATCCTTTGAATTCAAGTCTGCGCCCGCGTAGAAAACTTGATAAACAAAGAAGCAAGATGATATTAATACATCGTGCTACTGATGATACAAAGAACAGAAAGCTACGTGCAGTGAAAGATTTTAATATTTCTCCTAATTCTACAGACACTGCACCAACCAACAAAGAGGAGCAAACCCCTAATATTCCTAGTAATGATGATGAAGACAATAAGCCTCTTAAACCTAAAAAACGACTTACTGAGAAAAATACTCGTCATACCGACAATAATAAACGAAAAGCTGTGATAAACAGAGCTAGAAGAAAACTTCAGACATCTAGTGATAATAATATTGAACTCCCGGAACAAGACAATGATGTAACAAACAGTAATTCTCCCACTGAACAATTACCTAGAGATAATGAACCACCTGATCGAATTGACATTAACAGCAATCAGTCCAGCGGCAGGCAACATTCTGGTCGTGGAGGTGGCAATTATGATGGCGGAGGTGGCAATTATGATGGCGGAGGTGGCAATTATGATGGCGGAGGTGGCAATTATGATGGCGGAGGTGGCAATTATGATGGCGGAGGTGGCAATTATGCTGGCGGAGGTGGCAATTATGCTGGCGGAGGTGGCAACTTTAATCGTGGAGGTGGCAATCGTGGCAATGACCCGGGGAGAGGAAGAGCGGGTAATAATCGACAAAATGATGACATAAGAAACAATGGTCCTCCCGAAAATAATACACCACTAAAACATTCTATAGCACGTTTAACGGCAGATTGTGTTACTTATGACAAATCGGTACAATTTCATCATCTTTTTTTAGTTCAACAGGAGTGTAATAATACGAGGCGACATGGCGAAAATGAAGCATCTGATTCACGATTAGATGAACCACCACTACCATGTTACCGAAAAATTCCTATAGACCCTTACGCCCAGCAAAAACACAAATGTAATAAAACGCGTAAAGGTTTGAATGATTGCATTGCGATGCTCAAAAATAAACTTGTGGAACCAAATTCTTTAGAAAGTATTACAGAAGCAAGTGATGCAGCTATGCCGTCTTCTGATTCTAATGTTAGCCCCACTGAGGGTCCAATTAATAAGTCAGTTGCTAATTCACCAGACAATGTTTTAGCAAATTCTAATGCTGGTAACAGCCTAGAAGAAAATCCGACTGTTAATCTCCTTGTTAATGCAACTCACAATCACCTTACTGGACAATTGCCTGTCACGTGTGGGAATGATCTATTATTAAATTCAGGACATCGATATATTCTTCCAGGGCCGCCTATTGATCATAAAATAGACCCAAAACCTGCTGAAGTATTTTCTCGATCTGTAATGCCCCACGATAGGGAAATGGACATTCAGTATCAAAACATATTGGCCCCGCAATTAGCTCTTGAGCAGTTAACACACGGCCTTGGTTTAAGAAAAGAAAAACGAGGGACAAAAGAAAAAAGATCTGAAACCGTGAAACAAAAGAAATTAGCTAACTCCAACAAAGGTCAAGCAACCAGCAAAAAGAGAGAAACACCGGCAAAACGTAAATCATCACGTTTGAGATCCAATGCTCGACGAGATTCACATCAAAAACTATTTGGCTTACCGTCCCAAATTGAAATTATTCCACAAAAAAATATTCCCATGAATTCCCTACATACAATGCGTTCTAATCAAGACCAATATTCAAAAGTGATGGTAAGTCAGAGAAGCGATGGCCACGACAAAAATAAAAAAGTTGTGAATGTACAAAATAAATTTATCCAAATAAAACCGCCGGAAACGTATAAAGAATTTAGATCACCTCGAAAAGCGGAATATCACCATAAGTATGAAATGTCCGGCGGTCGTCTTATTGAAAATAAATCATATCAACAAGATTTGGGCATTGAACATAGACCTTTAATTGACCAGACACAGCGATCTTTATCTGAGCACCGATCAGTAGCGGAACAGAGAATGTTTGCAGAGAGGACTTTAACTGAACATATGATACGTGCTGAACAAGATTTATTAAGTGACATCAGATCACATTCTGAACAAAGACCGGATCAGCGACTGTACCCGGACCCAAGATCATTATCTGAATATAGAACTCTCGCGGATCCTAGATCATGCGGACCAGAGCCACTGTCATTAGCGGAACAGATGTCGATTCTGGAGCAAAGAAGTTTTAGTGAACATAGGCCGTATCCAGATCAAATAGTTTACCCGGAACAGAGATATCCAGAGCAAAGGGTATATCAAGACCAGAGATTTTCTGATTTAAGAGCATCCTACGACGAGAGGCCTTATTCAGAGATAAGGTCACACGCAGACAAAACTTTTGCTGATCAGAGGTCACGTGCTGAACAAAGGATATATAACGACCGGTTGCCGTATCCAGAACAGATGTTATATCCTGATCTAAGACCAGATCAAAGACAACAATTTGAGCATAGAGTGCTTCCAGATCAGATGACATATGCCGAACAACCCCCGTATCCAGATCAGATGACATACCCGGAGCAAAGGACTTACCCTAAGCAGACAATATATCCTGAACAGCGTCCATACCTCGAACATGGGACGTATCAGGAACATAGGACATACCCGGAACAAATAAATTGTCCAGAACCAGGTATCTACTCAGACCAGAGACAATTTCCCGAGCAGACAATTTATACAGAACAGAAATCGCTCTCAGAACAGATTGCATACTCTGAGCAGCGGTTATTAACTGAAAAAATAAATGACCAGCAAATACTACACGAACAGATGTTGCCTCCTGAGCAGAGACCTATGAATTCTCGGAGGTCTTCTAAAGATAAGAGATCAGTATCTGAACGAAGAGGATCAAATGAACATTGGCCTTCATACGAACAAAGAACAGAAAATGAAAAATCAGCTCTGCCGGAACACATTTATGTAAAACATGGAGAACCAAGGTCATTAAAAGATCAAACAGAGGTCTTAGAACAAAGAAAGCCAATTGAACGTAGAGAACAGAGGTCCTCGACTGATCGTAGTATCTTGGATGAGCGAAGATCCTCTATCGAGCAAAGACTTTCGAGTGAACGAAGGCTTTCAAGCGATCGAAGGCTTTCCAGCGAACGAAGGCTTTCCACCGAACGAAGGGTTTCGGTAGAACCGAGGCTTTCGAGCGAAAGAAGACAGTCAAGCGAAGTAGCGCTAAACGAACGGAGGCTATCGAGTGAACTAAGTCTTTCTATTGAACGAAGGCATTCTAGTGAACGTAACACCACACATGAACACGGTTCTTGTGGTGAACAGAGGAATTCAAATAAACAGTTACCTTATATTGAACAAAGATCATTATTGGAACAAAGATCTTATATAGAACAGACCATGGTCAATAGTCGTAGGCCGTCAAATGACCAAGGCCTTCATTCTGAACGGTGGCAATCCCTGGAGCTCGATCGAATCGAGCAGGAATCAGAAAATAAAACTCCTGATTCTTCTTCCTTCGATATGGGCTTAGTGGTTGAACAAAGGGTTAATAATGGGAAGTCATTTGATGGGCAAATATTACTAGAGGAACGAAGATTATCTGAACATAGGTCATCAACCGAAAACTGTCATGGCATGGAACAGAATTTGTTGGATCAAAATAAAGCATTATGTGAGGAGATCATTGAACGACAGTCATTTAATGAGCAGCAGCCATCCTCTGAATTATATATAGATGCTAATATTACTGAACATGTTCAAACAAACGTGTACCATGAAAGTTCTTCATCTTCAGACATAAATAAAGTTCATCCCAATCATGACTTATCTCATAAAATGATAGACCAAGTCTATTTAGATAATGATTACACAGAAATACCAAGTAATATTCCTCCTGCTCATGCCAGTACAAATGTTGAGTCCATATTATCAACCCCTCTGGACTTATCTGGGAAGTCGTTGCCAATGGAATGTTCTGAAGATTTGTCAAAACACGATAGCTCGTTAATAGCGAGCAATTATGAAGTGTATGAAACATTAGACTTATCAAGTAAAACGTTAGACCAGAGAAGATTTGATAATGACGTAGATACGGACAACCTAGTAGTTGACTTGCGTATTAAAACCTCTCTTCCGTCAACTTTTCAACCAAATATTATTGATTTAAGTGCTAAACCAGCTGCTGGTTTCGATAATGTAACTGATTTGTCAATGAGACGTTGTGAAGAAAGTTTCGCCCCGACTGACTTGTCAGTAAGAGGACTTATGCGAAATGAACCGTTAAGAATAGTAAATAACACATGCAGTTTTGACGTTCAGGATTTATCAAAGAAGAGTAATGTTGAAGAAGATCCCGAAGATCCCTCTGAAGTTATTGAAATGATCTCAGATTTGCCAACTGACTTATCTGGCAAAAGTGCTACAAATTCAAGTACTTGTGATATGCACGAAGTAAAAGATATTAACATTTGCATGTCTATTGATTTAACGATGGATGACGATAAGCCAGACATTAATACCGAAGACAGAATGCATAGAGATATTTCAGAAGACAATAAAACTAATTTGGTTGATGAGAATCTAAAAATAAAATCAGGCCTAAATATAGTAAAAAAAGACACCAAGCCGGAGGCAGTTTGTGAACTAGCTGTCACTATACCACATTGCAAGTTAAATGTTACGGATTCTTATTTAAATTCGTCAAACGTTGAAATACCATCCGTAAATAATATGTTTCACTCGCCAAACAATGCTATATCCTCAAGTTCTTACCGAGCTGACGCAATAATATCTAACTCAGTGACAAATTTTGCAACTTGTGTGATAAAATCGCTACCTAGTACGTCATTTCTGGACACATCTATTAATCCTCGGAATACCGTCGAAAGAAATGTTCCGGCGTCGACTTCTCCCTTAAATGTGAACACTGTCGTTTGTTCTTTGCCGGTGTATACATTACCAAATCCGGTAATGTCTTCAACATTAAACAAATACGAGAGCACTGTACCCGTTTATACATTAGCTAATGCTTGCATATCAGTCACTAAAATTGAATCTTCGAGTTCACCAACCCTTACAAATACTTTTCTTACTATTGCGGGTACGACAATCGCAAATACAACTTCTGTTTATACTTTAGCTGGTACAACTGTTGGCGCTCCTTTAAATTACGAAATTCTATCTAAAAATAGATTACCGTCTCAAGTTAAACAAGCAGTTCTTAATGATATTACTTCACAACCGGAGAGAAAGCATTGTGACGAGAAAATTCATTCAGAAAATAAAATTATTGGGACAGCTAACACTGTAGACCAAGATCCTGAAACAGCAAAAAAGATCGCGATGTTACCAAAAGAGCTGGTAGAAATATTAGGCACAATGCCTGCTGATCATAGAAACCAACTATTAAACGTATTGCCACAGTACGTTTCTACTTCAAATACTGCATCCAGAAGTAATTGTGAGGACACAGTATCAAGTGATATGACGACGTCATCAATAGCCAATACACCTCAAGCTTCAACATCAAAACACATAATGACAGCGCCACCGGAAAATGAGAAAGAAGAAAATATGCGGAGCATAATGCCAAACTGCTTACAAACTAATATTCGTACAAGTGCATCACAGTTCCTAAGATCGTTTAACATGGCTGAAGATCATCCAATGTCTTCTTACCTTCTACAACCGCCACCGTCTCCTTCTCCGCCGCCAGCATACACGGCTCCACCTCTATCTCATCCGCAGATGTATAATGGTCAGCCTCCACCAACGACACAAAACGCAACGGATCTGACATCTCCGCCTCCACCTCCCCTTGCTCCATTATCATCGAATACACCACCGCCACTGTACTCACCCTTACCTCCTGTGACAAAAGTTGATGCCCCTTTAGAAGATGATAAGCCTCCTATGATAATGTTCACTAAGAAAGAAGAACAAGATTTAGATTCCGATGGTGGTGAAGATCAATTGCAGTCCGACTCACTTGAAATCAACCAGCCAAATGATCAAAGTGATCAAAAAACGGAGTCTGAAGGTATGGTCATAGATTTGACTGAGGATGAAAATCCACATCCAACTATAAACTTTGAATTGTTGAAGATTGCCGAAGATCTCACAAAATCTATAGTAGTACCAACAAATTTTATGAACGATGCTACATCTGTAAAAACTAATAATCATAAAGCATTAAACGATAAAACAGCTAGTTTAAGAGCAGTGCGCATAAAAACGCCTTCAGAAAGAAATAAGCCAGCGATAGACAATAAATCGCATACGAAAAACACTATGGAACTAGAAGACTCTATAGCTACGAAGTCAGCTAATGACACAGAACCGCAATGCAGTTCTAAAACAAATACTGAAAAGCAAAGCCCCAAATTGTCAAAGAGTGAAGAACCTGACTTAGCCAAACCTGCTGAAAAAACTAAATCTATGCCCATTAATAAAATTCAAGACGATGACGAAGATATGAAATCTATAGCCCTGAAAATATCTTTCGCTGTTCAACAGGCTGAAATTAGTAGCACCCAGCAAAATAAAGTCAAGGCAATGTCCTGTCCAACAACTTTAACCTCAATAGAACCTACGCGCTCCGCAAAGGCTTCTAATCATCATGAAATACAAAAGGATTTAACTGAAGAGACGCTTAAAAATAATCAGGATTTAATTCAAGTTGTTAATCCGGTGGTTAAAACGGACCAAGCTGAATGTGATGCTACACTTAAATCTCCATTATTATCTCAACACAATGACAAGCACCAAATCACCAAAAATATAAATGCACAAAGTGCTTCAGAATTTAGTACTAAAAATATTGATCCTTGTAAAGCACCTTTATTGCAATTTAATAACAAAGACCTTGCAAAAACTCACTCTTTAAATGAAACTGTGGAAACCTTCAATAATTCTTCTGATGATTCTGATTCTGATGACAATGTTTCATTAGCAGTTATAGTTAAAAACCGGGAACAACTAAAACATAATGTTGAAATGAGTACATTATCAGAAATTACAACACCTGGACATCGTTCGCTCGAAAATGATAACCTGCAGAGCTCTCCGTTGAATGATGTAATTACCAAGCCTAATTCAGAAAATGCAAATGAACATGAAACTGAACGTTATAATTATATTCAAACAAAACAGGAAGCGAAGTGTTATGAAGGCAGCGATCAAGCTCGCGTTGAACACGGAGAAAGATTGAAAAAAGAATTTGTTCGACCTTCAAGAAAACGGAAAAATGGAGAGAATAGTTTCGAAAATGATGAGACCTGTGTAATTCATGAAAAACCCAATCAAACTGACGCTGTTTTTGATGAGTCTTTTAAAAATAAAAACTACGCAGTAGATAATAAAACTATGATTGATGAAAATACTACGCATACTCATAAACAAGTTCAAGTTCTTCAGGATTCAGAAGAAATACCGAAGAAAAAATCTTGTATTTTGAATAATCTAAATCAAGAAAATGTTCCAACATGTCATAACTTTTCAACAACTGATCCAACATGTCATAACTTTTCAACAACTGATCAAGCAGCAGAATCTGAAGCTAAAGAAACTGCGCACGTTCACAAACATAAACATAGAAAGAAGAAAAATAAAAAGCGAGGTTCAGAGAATCCAATGCCTCTGGAAAGTAAAAGTGAAGAAAAATCGCTCAATGAGTTAAACAGAAACGAAATAAACGATGACCAAAACTTGCTGGAGATACAAGACGTCGAGCATGAAAATAGCAATGTTGACGCGTTAGATCATTCTAAATCTGAAAAACTTGAAAATTTAAAACACAGCATGGTTTTAGAGTCGACAGACAGTGATTTACTTCTGGGCATAGATGAGGATCACGACACTCCTTTACGCCGTAGTAGACGTGGAAAGTCAATGTTTGTTGACGATGCATTTATTAGTCATGAGAATTATGTACCCGAAGCGAGTTTCGAACACAAGACACCAATAACTAAAAAACAACTGATTTTCTCTAAGATGATGCTTGATGAAGAGAATCAAATTGAACCGCAAGCACATTCCACACCCGATAAAGATTCAATAGAAGTGGACGAAATTAATATCAATGGCAACATAGATAATTCTGTTAGTCGGGATGAAAGTTCCGTTACTACTGACGTGACTACGAATCAAAAATATTCCCGCACTCAGGAAAACAGTGAAGAAGTAATGTACACCAAGAAAACTTTGCAAGCTAGACGCAAAAATAAGAAAAAACGTTTTTTTGATATTGACGATGAGATTAAAACTGATAATACACTAAGTCATAACAATGGTCGCAAATCAAGATCGTATTCAGAGTCTATTTCTTCTGATTCTACAGACAATACGTTGGAGCTTTTACCTGAGAATAAAGAACTATTTAAAATGGAAGACTCGAAGTTTGAAGAAAATAAATCTGTACAGAAAAATTTTGAAACTAGTTCAGATGATTTAGGTTCTAAAGATACTAACGAGGAGGCATCTCAATTGGAACCATTAAATAACAACTCAACAATGTCTACAAACAAACGAAAACTTAGCGATTTGGCTACTGATGAATGTAATCAACCCTTAAAAACTAAAAAAATTAAACCCTATAAAAATGTCAACTTTAAAGGGAAAAATAAAAATATTCGTGAGAAATTACATTTCAAAGGTAGACAAAAAGTTTCCCCATCACAAACTCGTACCAGATGCTACATGCCGCTTGCAGCTAGGCGGACGCGTTCAAAGTCCGTATTTGCTAAATCATCCTCTGATGATTATGACCCATACGATATTGATTTAGACGATATGATAGAAAAGGAAAATTGTAGACTAAAAAATAAAAAGAGAGCAAAAATGGAACGACTTAAAAAATTAAACAGCATTAAGCAAACATCTAATTTAGCTACTCCTTACGCTGATAAGAACACAAAAAATAGGAGTTATCAATGTACTGGTAAAAGGGAAACTGAAATTAGTCCCAAAGATAATGCAAGCGATTCAGATGATTCTACAAAAAGTGATGTGCCTCTTAAGAAATATATAGAAGAAAAAGAAAAAAGAATAAATCATAAAAACACCAAAGAGTCTAAAACGTTCAAGCTGAATGAGCATTCAAATATCAAACGCAATAATAAATATAAAAAAGGAAGTAGACGTTCTCTAGATTCTATTAATAACGATGTTAAAGATAATGTTTCTGATGACGCTGATGACCGGCGTTCTGAACAGTTCATGGAAAGTTTTGGATTTTTCTCAGAAAGAAAACCTCGAAAATCTAATTTACTAGCATCTAAAAAAATATCTGAAACATTCCATACTATTGCAAATGATACTGACGACAGCTGTTACGGGCCAACGAGCCGAACACCTAAACGCTCTGTGCAAAACGAAAATAAGAAATCAATTGAGGGCAAAGGTACTAGACAACGACGACCTGTCAATAAAAAGAAACCAATAAAGAGCGCACCACAAGTTGAAGATACGGAAGATGCTATCCCTGAACCCGTGCCGTACATATCATGTAAGATATGTGAAAAACAGTTTCAACGGTCTGATAATTATTTGCGACATCATATGTCTTTGTTTCATGTCTCAAGTATATCTGGAAAAGAATTAAAAATGCATACTAAACCATACTTTGAAATACCAAATCATTTAGTAGTTTTTAAACAAGAAATTGACGAACTTCAAAAACTTGAAAAAGAATTGGAACTCAAGAAACAAAAGAACCCAAAGTATTCCAAAATCAAATTGCTTACTTTAGATGAAATTGTAGAAAATGTGAAAAGAATAGTAAGAGAACAAATAATGAATCAACCACCAGAACTACAAGAACAAATAAAACGACAACTGGCTGAGAGAGGACTCAACCGAGATGAAGCACTTTTCTTAGACTGTTGTCAATTATTGAAGTATAATAATAATGTTAACATTATATACATAAACCTTGCTAATGAAAACCTCGCCAACATAAACTTTGCTAACATAAACATTGCAAATATTAACGTGGCCCATATACATTTTGCCAACGTTAACTTTGTACCTATTAATATTGACAACGTGGGTGCCGGTTACGCTGACGTTGCTCACTATGTGGTCGTACACTTTAACACGGCTCCAGTAGACGATGCCAAACCTAACGCAGCTGTAGCTAACGCTGCTGAAGTTAACGCAGCTGAAGTTAACTCTGAGGAAGTGAATGCAGCTCACGTTGGCACTGGTGAGGATAACGCAGCTCACGTTAACGCTTGTCAACAATACGCTGCTCACGTTGACAATATTAACTTTAACAATAATCCGGATGATTTCGATTATGATGAAAACCCTGAAGACCTACCAATGGTCAAAGAATTCGATTCATTGGATAAACCTCCAAAAGGTGACGGTGACGTAGACTCGATTACGGCAAAAAATATATTTGATAGTGAAGAAGTCCGAAATATGGAAAAAGACTTATTTTCGAATTTCAAAGCAAATGCTAATGCGAGGAAGTCGAAAGTTACCCTTCAACGAAGTGTTAGTGACGTAGGACTTGATCAAATTGATGATCACGATGCTGAAGACGTTGCATTTTCTAGTCCAAATGTTGGTGAAGCTAATTGTGAAGATATAAAAACCTACGAAGAGCCTCATCCTATTAAAGTTAAAAAGTTAGAAGTTAAAGACAAGATGTACCCTGATGTTATAGAAAATATAGATATGTTTGAAGACAAGTTCGATAAAATTAAAAGAAAGTGCCGATCTCAAGCGGCGGCGGCCAAACAAGTACAAGCCGCTATCGACCCGCCGAGCAAAAGGTATGTAAAATTTTAGTAGTTTTTATTATTGAATGTTTTGTTTGGGTAAAGTTTTTTTCTATGCAACACAAGATAGACAGTACAGTGTAAAAATAAAAACCGCAGCACCGCACACCAGAGCGATGTCCTGTGTAGTGTGATGACCGCCTAACTCCCAGACGGCGATTACTATGTTCTAGTTTTCTAATAAGGGTTTTATAGAAAATACCCTGCAGATTGCGGGATACGCTCTAAATTTGTGCTGGCCCGGACTATCGTGTTCTAGTTAGGCAGTGTCTATGTACTAAATGTTTCCGTATTATGCCAGTTTGGAAAGTTTTCAGAAAACAAAGCGATATTGATGTTGCAATATCCATTAGTTTTACCTGCGCCGCGTTGCGATAACTCATTAATCCCCGGTATTGTTTCCAATCTGTTTGTGTGTTTAAAATAAGTTTAACGTTATGAGTTAAAACTGAATTAGCTTTTTTTTTAGTTTTTTTTAGTGTTATTATCTTAAGAAAGCCATGTCAAACTTACGTCACTGGCCGTATGTGTCCTTCTAAGTATTCTCCTGTGGCCAGAAAGAAAGTTGAAAATAGACAGATAATGTGGCGTGTGTATAAAGGATAGCGAAGCACGGGAGCAGGTACATCGCAAAACAACGTCGAAGCGTATATATGTATTTACTAGTATTCGTGAATATGAAAATGAATATATTCATCTATACTTGCGCCAAATTCGATAAACGAACCGATTTAGGGTTATCACAACTCACGTTATGCAAATCTTGTATTATTTCCATAATATTGCCTGTTACATGCTAATTATTTGCTAACAACTCTTATCACAGCATTTGTCACTGTAATCACTCGCACAACGTTTATATAACCTTGTCATTTCGAAAAACCATTTAAAAGACGTCTTAATTTTACACGACAGCCCTACAAAAGAATTAACATGGCTGAAATTCAGGTACTAAGAACATTTTTGATAACTTAGATTATCCTTTCAAATAAAATTGACGTGAGTTATAATACAACTTAGCATAATATAACTACTTTTCAAATGAACCGCGTGATAGGTGTATTCAAATTCTACCATGTACGGAAGACTCACGTTTCGTTACATCTAGACAACTTAAAAGATGTAGTTTAAAAAGTTATGTTTTCTAAACAATTTTACCCAATATTTATCTTAATACCTACTGCTTAATACTTTTTACACAATTTTATATATCATCATTAATTTATTCAAGTAAAAAATAAATGAACTTAAAAAACGAAAAGTATTTTGTATTAACGAAACGCAGCTATATAATTTGGTCGTGTTACATCTGTCCATGACAATCAGACAATCACATAACTTCTAACCTGCTAGCCTTGTTATAAGTTACTGATTATTTTTGTAAATTAGTAATAAATTAGTATTGTAGTAAATTAGTAATTATAATATTAAGCTATCTGCCGGGTTGGTGGGAGGCGGCTCCAAACAGAAAAGCCTGGAGCGAATTGGGGCAGACCTTTGCCCAGCAGTGGGACACATAAAGGTTATTTAAAAAAAAAAAATTAAGCTAGCTTTTGACTGTGATAAAAAGGATCTGTATGCCAAGTTTCATTCAAATCGGCTGTGCTGTTTTTACGTTATTAATAACAAGCTCACATTTATTTGTATGGATAATATCTTACTGGTAATGGTTGTTAACCTCTGCCTGTCGGTAGTAAACAATCCGTTGCCTAGCAACGGTATGTTTTCCTGTATTCTTTTCGGAGTTCGGCGCAAGTATAGTTAGAATTTATCTTCAATAGAATTTAAAAGTTATCTGTTTATGACCACTACTTCCTTTTTCAGTAGCCTGAAGTTTTACCTTTAAAACACCGTTTTTGAAAACGCGCTTGCATTAAGTCGTACACATAACACTACCGTTTTGGAGGGGTTTTATCAGTGTACATTATGAATTTAATATGTATCGTTGTCCATATAAAATCTTTCGTACAGATTGGCAATTGTGTTTCTTTGATCATGTTTTTTCGGCCCTCTTTGTCTGCGGTCTTTATGTTTTTGGCCCACCAGAGACTTTATGTTTGATGTGACTGTTCTTAGGACTAATAACCTAAACCTTCCAGTTACAGCAAATGCTGCCGGCATTCCTAACTAAACTTATTTTTTACAGTAATAAAGGGCGCAAAAAAGCCGAAAAGAAAAAAACCAAACGAAATACAAAAAAGAGCCAGAGTACTCAAGTGCTCACTAAAGGTGCTCTTAAAGGATTTGATGGCATTAAAGTATCTATACCTACCTCAGAAATAAATATGTCTGGCATTGTTCCACCTGTACCAGAACCAATACCGAAAAAGAAAAAGAAAACTACTGTAAAAAAGAAAAAAGGTAGAGACTCTCAATTAAGTAAACAACATCAAGCTACGCATGACGACGATGCCTCGAATGCACAGAGAAACGTGGATGTCTACGAATTTATGGATAATGAAGATGAGAGAGAGGTGTTTGAGTTAAGACCGACGCACACGGAAAGATTTAAAACTGCCAATAACAATGACTTACATCAACCTTCTACATCTAAAATGAGTACTGCTTACGATGATGCGGGAAATACAAGCGAAAGTGGTTCTGATGGAGATGACTTCGTGTATATGTCTGATGATTACATGGGCAGTGAAGGAGAAACTAGTAGTTTAGTATCGTACGGCGGTGAACAAAAGAAAAATTTATCACCCTCAAAAAGAAGAGATGCCCTTGAAAAGAATGCGGTTATGGGCAGAATATTTAAATATAATGCAGTACGAAGTGATAAAAAATCAGCAAAGGTCAAAGAGCCGCCAAAGCCTAAAGCTGACTTTGATCAATTATTTGATAGCTTGCTTGAAGACGAACCTAACTCCTTCACGTTCCAAAACGATAGTGGATCGCCTAAGAAAGACGAGTTTGTCACACCAAAAAAATGTGATAAATATAGTAAATACAATCGCTCACCTTCCAGAAAAAATGAAAGTTCGTCTTACTTAAGTCTAAAACGGCATACGATGTCACCACCTAAAGAATATGGTAGCTCGTCAATAATAGACTATGGCCCTTCAACATCAAAGAAGTATTATGAAACATCTCCAGCTTTCGATTATGGTCCCAGCACGTCTAAAACACATGATTCAATATTTCCAAAAGAATCGAAAGCCATTTCTCCAAAGAAATATGAATCCAATTCATCGAAAAAACATAATGCACCACAATATTATAAATCCAGTAAGCATAGAGATAGCACAGCATCGAAAAATGATGACGATTCTCATAAGTCTCGCGATTCAAAAGACAAAGTCTCGAAAGAGAAGTCGTCAAAAGAGAAGTCAACTAAATTGGATGAAGGCATCAGCACAAGTTATGATTTTGACGCTGATGCATATGATCAACTTCGTGAATACGACGATATGGGTGTAGCTAGGCAAAGGGCGCGACGTAAATGCACCGTAGGAAAACAAAATGTCCTCGCTGAGACTTGGAGCTCAGAATCGGAGCCAGACGGAATTCCACCTCGACCTACCAGCGCAGAATCAGTAGTTTTGAACTCAGCTCGCAGAAAGAAAGGAAAGAAGAGAGACGGACTAACGTCAAGTGCGCGACGTTCTAACAATCGTCACAATTCAGTTAAGAAACAAGATGTCGAAAACAGGATATCAAGTTTTAATCGGTACACAGCGAGTAATAACAATTCTGGAAGAAGCCGAGTTGGTTTGGATAGCGACGACAGCAGCACCATTGACCCGTACGAGTCGCCCATGCCGTCTACATCACGCGGGTACTCGTCTTACGCGTCCACCTCGCACGCGTCCACGTCCTACCTGGGTCACGGGTCATCCGGGTCCAAGCCGCGTCCCCGCTCCACTGCCCACTGCGAAGAAGAACAGGAACACTTCGAGCAACACGGCTGGATCGTTGGCGACAGCCACAAAAAGTTAGTTACAATGTTAGCACACGCCAAGGGTCGTAAGCGTAATGATGACAAACGTCATTTTGTCGAATAAGTTTAGTTTATTAGATTATATTAATCTTGTAAATATATTGTACATAATATTCTACTTCTTGACCAGGAAATTATTGTATATCTTAGTTGAATTTAAATTACGCTGTACATATTTTAAGTTTGTAAAACCACCAGGACATATTTTAAGTTTGTAAAAACCTGTTGCAATATTTTATAGCATTCTGGAACTTATTTTTATCATTTTATTTTAACTGCATCTATAAAGCGCTCCCGACATAGACATTTTTAGTACATACTAGTAGCTTCTTGTAAATTAGTAGTGTAATTTGGGAGGAGTTATATATTTTATTATTTATCTGGTGAAGTACAGATTTTTTTTTGGGGTCGACGTAGTACTATATACAAAACGCAATAGAACCGGAAATTAACAACATGAATTTGAATGACGTAATTATGATATTGTGGAAATATAAAATTAATAATTAATTAATAAAATATGCACATGACAATATATTATTACATTATGTGTATATTCAATAATAGAAAATGATTTGTGAAAAGATCTGGATCAAACCACATTTTACTAAGAGTTATTTGTTATTACAATTATTTTACCTTTTTATTCAGCACTAATATGTATTATCTAATGAAATAATAATAGATAAATTGTAGTTTTAGATGTGTCCCTGTCCCAAGTAAATGCCAGAAAGGCGCCTACCATCTTTTAGTCGATTTAATATTTGTACATAGACACTTATATGAAATTTTAATCTAGTATTTAATTTATTCACTTTTAATGTAACAATAACACCTACCATATATTGATGTTAAATAAAAAAATACTCAATAAAAATAATATGTACAAATATTATATTGTATTGACTAAAAATGTCTTTGTCTAAATATGAGGCGTTATTAGTCAACATAATTGCAGTTTAGTTTTCCGCATAAAAATAACGTTCCTTCATCAATACATGTTGTATAATAATAAGTGGTAGATGTATTTTAATTAAAAAGATTGACTGAATGTCTTCACTCTGTAGTAGTTGATGTGAGTAGTATCGTCGGGGGCTGATAACGTGGTCTGAGTGAATTGTGTATCTTTGAGTTGAGTAATTAATTTGTTAACTATTTTTATACATTAGATATTTTTGAGTAGTCATTGTTTTACATAATTGTGAAATCTCATGCATTAGTTAATGTTTATCTAGTCCAATAAGGAAAGACTAAAAACCGCATTATCAGCCTCGGAACTATGTAATCTTTTTTTCCAATATAGTATTTGAAAGAAGACTTATGATTTTCACTATAATATAAACACACAAGTTTTGTCTGTAGCTTGTGTTTAGTAATTTGGTAAATAAATAATTTGTGTTTTAAAAATAGTAAGTGAAAAGTTTAAATTCTTGAAATAAAGCTCAATGTTGAAAAATTATTTATTTCATGGCTAAGTAGATTTAAGCAAACTTGAATGAGTTGATTGTAAATCGGATTCTGAACTGTTGTAATATAAACCAGCTTCAGATATGGTTTAAAAGCATTGGTCGATAGGCAAGTCAAATGAAATTTGAAGTCTAAGCACTAGCATTGTAAAATGAGTCTCGCTGCGCCCGCGCACCCTGCGCGTGGTTGAAAAACCGAGGGCGATGCCGCTTCACTAAACAGAACTTTATATACACTTTGATTAACTTAACATTGCGGTTTTTGCTTCAACGTTGGTCACAATTTCAGAATTAACGAAACTTGCCACCATTTCATTCACGTTTTAATTCAAATATAAACATTGTATCAAATATTAATCCAAGCTAAAGTGTTATGTAGTAGTCGACTAATGTTCTTTTTTCCACAATTAGTTGTACTAAATGGAATTACAGTACATAATATACATATGCATGTATGATGTTTCTTTTTTAATGGCTATTTCTGTATAAAAGCCGAATAAATTGGTTAAAACGCTTTGATTAATTTGTCATCATGTTGAGTATGACTAGAGTGTTTTTGTCTCAATGTTCTTCATCCATACCGGTAGACTTAATATCGTAACCATTTCCCATAGCTGATTTTTAGATATATAATATAAATATAAGTTTAAATAATTATTAAAAGTTTATGTATGTAACTAGATCATTATCCAACGTCGTTTAGATTACATGGGAACTTTGCAATGTACTAGTCACGACCTTCATTTGAGGAAGGGAAGTGAAATTTCCAAATCTAATATATCTATCTACGCGCTAAAATAGCAACATTGCTATATTTAGAACAGTAATGTACGGAAGTATCCAATTAAAAAAGAAAAAAAAAATGTGTTTAATTAAATGTTGTGATTGAATTATTAATCATAAAATAAATATATCGCAGAAACTGTATAAAATTGTATTATTTAATCACCACCTGCCTCACTTAAGTTTCACTGAAGTACCTACCTTCTTTTTAAAAGTACCTATTTGACACGTAAACTGCTACGAAAAAGTTGAGGAACACAAACAAACATAACTATGATATAATATATCCACTTGAAAGTTTCTTACTGAGTGCTTAGAGAAAAATAAACGTAAAATTTGCTATACAACAGTTACTTCAGTATATTAAATCCTAATAGATCAAAATATCCTGTCAAAGGGTATTTTTAAAATGGATCTCATTACTCAGATGTAATTAAAGTTTCAACTTAATAACAAAGCTGTTACAAAAATACGTAGGCAGTTACTTTCTGGTAGACTCACAAGGTGGATTTCAGACTTATGATTGATTTATCTTTCTATGGGTAACAATGCTTGTTGGATACTGGCACTGGAAAGCCTAAAATAACTCAAGTTACAACTTAAGTACATGTTACACTTACAAACAGCTAAGGGCTGCGGGTTCGATTCCTGCAAAGAAATAGGAACGTCAAGATTTTGGTTCAGTTAAGATATACAATATGAAAGCAAAGGAAAACTTAGCACACACACTGGATTCGTACAGGTTTTATAGTAAATTTTAAAGAAATTAGGTACAACGACTTTGGAAGAAGTTTGCAGTCTCCGTTGACGCCAGTTCGTCGTGCTATCCTGGTACGTGATCGGGCTGCAGCCGCTGTATGTACGCCGAAGAAACTGAGGACTTAAATTAGGTAGGTACCTACTAAGTAAGTATTAGTAACAGAACTGTAAGGCCGTTAGTACTCGTGGCAAAGTCTTCGATACTTATGTCGGTATATACTTACGTAGGTATACATAATTAAGTAATGAGTAGGAATCGCACGGTTTGGAGGTACCTATCTGACATCTATACAAACACAAGTTAACATAGGTACTTATTATTGAAAGCTACTTAAATCACGAGATGCAAGTTGCCTACTCGGATAATATAAGGCGTAGTCGCTACAAGACAAGGAGTGATAATGAAAAGAATTTAACTAGGAACTTTACTTTCCTATAATATAAATGACATAATTGCTCTTAAGGGGCAATTACACCACACATTTTTCAGTCAAGACTAACTAGCCTGGCTGACAGACTAACGAGAAAGCTCGTTATTACACCGGACTGAATATCGCATGCTTAACTCAATCGCAAGTGTGAAGTTTTCAGTGTTGGTCGTCAGGGAAACAAAGTGGACGATGTCGATATCGATATTTTTGGTAATATTTTTTAATAAATTTAGGTTTACTAACATTTTTTTACACATTACAAGACATTCATGGCAATATTTAGTTTCAATAAATTTCATTAATTACTTTTCATTAAGAAAACAAAATCATATAACAGGTAAGCAAGAATAGGTACTTTAGTCTCAAAAAAAAAACTACTGAGTAGTGATAAATTAAATGCTTTTCATTAGCAAAGATCAATCGAAAAGTTAAAACGAATAACTATGAGTACCTACTATAAAAATAATAAGTTCCAAAGTCACATCGCAAAATCCAAAATATGAAATAGAAAAGTAATCAAGATGTATTATATTTTTATCCTATTTTTAACAATTGCTTGAAACAGTTTACTGCACATGTCTTATATTTTAAGGGTATATATCAATACTTTCACTATAGTAAATAAATAAATAAATGCGAACAACATCACATACATTGCTCTGAACCCAAAGTAGGTAAGTAGCTAAAGCACAAGTTTCATGGAATTCAGAAACAACGAAGTTACCACAAACACCCAGACCCAAGGCAATGTAGAAAAGTTGCTTTAGATTCATCATTGACCCGTCCGGGGATCGAACCCGGGACCTCAGAGCTAGCGACACCTTCGCACTTCCTCGAGTCTAACTAGCGTGCTTGCTGGCTTAATCTTATTACACTTTGAGTTGTCTTATTAAGACAGACTGAATATCTTCTTTCTCATCTAATAGCTGCTTTAATGAAATTTAACAACCTATCATCGGATTTTCGGATTCGATCGGTTCGGATTGAACCAATCACAAAACCGATTAATAAATAAAACAAAAAATTAATTGTAGATAAAGTTTATTTAATTTTCTAATGTCGCACTGTTTGACAGCAACGCCGGCGGGTTTTGTTTCCTGCGCTTAGCTCTGATGGTGAGGCCGACTCCTGACACAAACACGACACAACACACTGCTATTAAAACTGGCACCAATATGTCCACCAGTCTGAGACTATTCAGCAGTCTGCCTGTCAACTCGCCGACGAACTCGTCAGGAAGATAAATCGACTGCAAAGAAGAAAATATCATTTAGAATGTGCGCCTGGATTTTTCTTCGTTGAAAATAATCATGGCAAGAAATACCTAGTAACATTAATAGCAACATAAAATCCCAGTCTAAATTAAAACAGGCAAAGCCGGAAGTCAATCTTTGCTTGTAGCTACTCCTAGATTAAATTTTCTCATGTTTCTTACTACTCAATTTTCTTTAAACGGTCTAAACAATTAAAAAAACGTTATGATTTACAAATACACGTTTTTCTAGCCTATAATATAATCGTGCCTACCCAAACAATTCACTAGGGCGCCAATATAATATAAAATAGCAAAGATATGTTTTTCTTTCCTGTGTATTGCTATGCAGTATACAAAAGGCGCTCAATTAGACACGATTGACGTGAAAGGCCGATAGTGCCTACTAATAAGTGCTTTGTTGTAGGGTTCGTGTTTTAACTAGCGTCTAATTGAAGGACAGCTTATAAACTGCTTTTCAATTATTCACGGGTATCAACAAGTTGATAATTATTAGAACGCAACAAGTGTCTGTTGTCGAGTAGGTAAGTATTTACCTTGTTCGGGCAGTTCCCAGAAAGTGATTTTATTATAAAAGGCTATTTTTATCGAATAGATGAATGGTTTTATCGTTGACATTTCTATCGCTAAAGCTATCAAAAAATGTTCTTTCGCGGGTTTCAAGATTTCTTGTTCTCGAAACGGTCATCTTTAGTCTTACAACAATTTATAGTTAATAGTACTATTTTTAGAATTGACAAATGTTTTTAAAAAATGTTGGTATAAGAAGCCAATTATTACCTCTTCAATCCAAAGGAAAGGTACAAGTGTGGTGCGCAGGTTCTGAGTCTCCGAGATTCCACTGACGGGTCGCATAAAGACATTGAACTGAGCTCTCTTAGCGCCTACTATAGGTGTCCCGGTATTCTGAAAAATTAAAACAAACCTTCAGAAATCTGTTTTTATTACTAAGTAGGTACTACCACCCGATAATATATCTTTGGAACATTCTCACTGCGTTGCAAAAAAATGTTAATCAGAGACTAGAACGATTGATTGATCAGCACTTGCTTCCTAAAGCGTAGACGATTCAAACTCAACTTTTGTAATTTTTCCTGACTGGTATCTTTGATAACAGATGAAGACTTTAAATTCAAATCAGCTATCAGGTGTATTGAACTTGGAAATCCGATCATAAAACAGCTTGGCCATTTATTTTGTATTCATCCTCGTTTTAAGATAAGAAATCACAAACACACATTTCCTATCAAAATAAAGTTTATTTTTCAATAGAATGTACTTTATCATGGAGCTAAGTAGCTTATTATTTGGTAGTAAGCTCCTTCACATAGATCATCTACTTGAACAGAAAATCACAAGAGCGCTAAGAGATGGCGCAGCGCGTAGGTACACTTCACAATTTACAGACTATATCTGTTTTAACCCGTGGTTTTAACATTAAATTCAACGTACAAATAATCTGTTTATCTCCTACATGATACTGTAATTTTATATTGTTATACCTACCTATATGACATTCATAACATTATCGATTAGAATTGGTAGGTACTAAATTGTACCACAACTTAGTGTTAACCACAAAATCGGAGAAGAGAACCATAAAATTATGCTAAAAAAAAACGAACCGAACAATGTAATTTTAGATAGTTATTTTTTTGAGGAATTGTTATTGAACTGGTCGCCCATTTAGGCTTTTAGTTCTAAACCCTTTAGCCGGCAATTCCGTCAAAAATTTACTTCGTTTGTTAGTTATAAACTTTCCCCTTTTGCACCGTCATGTTTTTGATACGATGTGCTTCCGGACTGAAGGTAGGCTATTAGCGGGTATAGATTGATTTTGGCGGCTATCAGATAGCAAAGACTCGCTTGCTGAGGTAAGGATCAACATAATAAATAATTAATGTGGACAACGTGAGAAACCTATTGTGTCTGAATCTGAAGTAAGTAGCTAAAGCACTTGTGTAATGGAATTCAGACATAACGCAGGTAACACAAACATCCAGACCCGAGACAATGTAGAAAATTGGATTTGAAGTGGGTCCGGGGATTGAACCCGGGACATCAGAGCTTGCAACATGGAGGTTGTTAAATTTAAAGATATTGTTCACGCATCCACAGACAAAAATAAGTACAGAAAGAAGTCTTTAAGTGCCTACCTATTACAAAAGCGCAATGAAAACTCAACCCTTATTCGTAATTGACTTAGCTGGCCGGTCTTAACTAAGTAAAATTTCATGAGTCTGACACGTTAACCGCCTAGTTACTGGGCCGACAGGTAATCTACCATACGTGCTACGCTGCTGTTAAACATTTATAGCAGCCAATGAACACATTACCAATAAAGCTACTACAATTTCTACTATTTTTTGTAACTAATCTTTTGGTTTATAATGGTTTGTAATGTTATTTCCATTCAATTCAATACGAGCAATGAGCGTAGATTTATATTGAGTTTGTTTTTGATCATGATTTTGTTATACATATAATTTTTTATTAACTATAATATTTTAATCGAAATATGCTTGTTGAAAAAGTTGTCTGCTGTGGAAAGTGTCATCATTTCATGAACAATCGAATTACATACACAACGACTCTCCGTCCCCAGACCAGATATTATACCAAAACCTTTATTAATTAAGAACTAGCTGTGCCTGCGACTTCGTTCGCGTGGATGACGAAACTTATCAATGAGTTTTTAACCGCAAAATTAAGTTTGTTTTTTATTGTTTATACTTTTCCGGGATAAAAACTACCCAGGATAATAAAGAATAATTATACCAAGTTTCATCGTAATCGAACCGGTGGTTTTTGCGTTATACCTGAACAAACAGACAGACAGACAGATTTTTTTTTTTTCGCACTTTTGTGTTCGGTGTCGGTCTAGTATCACACCCCGCCATTATTTTTTTTGATATTTTCAATCTACTGAATTTTCACTTTTACAGATTTATTATCTATAAATATATATAAAAATGAATCCCTATTTCCTTTGGTCACGGCATCACGCGTGAACGGCTGGACCGATTTCGCTAATTTTTTTTTTTTTGTGTTTGTTATTGTCAGGAGAAGGTTCTTATTAAAGAAAAAGTTTGCAAAATTGCGCTGAAAATTAGGAAATTGAAGAATACTCAACCACCAAATTAAGTAATCCTGACTTTTGTTACGATAGTGATTTGTTGGATTCATCTCCACCCCTAATAATTCAAAGGCACCGGGAACGGGACCTAGGTATTCCCGCGGGTGAAACCGCGGGGCACAGCTAGTAAGTATATAGATTAAAATTTAGCAAATACTCATCATCTGCCGAGCCTTTTCCCAACTATGTTGGGGTCGGCTTCCAGTCTAATCTAGCAAAAAGCAAAAAGAAAAATCTAGCAATTACTGTCACATCATAATTATAATAATAAGAGTTGAATAAAAGCTCCAGGTTTCTGCACTTATCGAAGATTAACACATGTGGGTATTGAAGTGACCATGGAGTTGAAGTAAACTGTGTCCTGAATTAAATATTCATACTTTTATTGACCTGAAAACGCTAGGCCTTAGCCCAGATATGACGGAAATTAATCGATTGACGGCACGGCCCTAACCCAAGATATCGATCTGTAAGCCTGCTACCAATGTCAATTATAATCATACGTTAATTTGTCTACGGTACGTGTTTTTATATAATTGTTTTATTTTCAGAAAACTGAAATTTTTCATCCAGTTTATTAAACCAATAATATAATCTATTAGGAAAGCAACGTTGCCCAGAAATGGGTAACCTTTCATAATATCTTAAGGTAGAAGTAGGCATACAATTGTAGAAAATAACAGTTCCCGGATTTTTTTTTTTAATAATGATTTATTACACAGTTGACCTAAACGTTGTTTAACAAAAGCAATTAACAAAACAAAAAACATCTTTTTTTCTTGGCGTTTCAATCAATCTATTAATAGCAGCTAAATTTTTCCAGTCTTAAACTCTTGGCTAAAAAGGAATTTTACATATTGCATGTTTGAAAAAAACACTAATAATTTCCAAAATAAAATAAACTAAAATCCTTTGCTGCAAATCCTTTAAAGCAATAATTAAAGTCCGTGTGTGTCGAAACGTAGTGTGCTACTACGTGTGGGTAAATCTCCCCATCTCCCCACCTCCCCGCGAGTGGGTGGAATGCCGCGGCGAAAAGGGGGAGATGTCGGGCATTCATAATTTTGTTTATATCTATGATGAGTTGACGAGGATTCTTATCACCGCAACTTAGGTATGCAAAGCGCTAGTTAAATCACTCTTTCAGGTAAAGCATAGGAAATCTATAAAGAGACCCGATTCAAAGTTTACTATAGATTTCGTAAGAGAACGGAAAAGAAAGCCGCTACATACTGGGTTCCAATTGACGAAAGCCGCGTAGAAATTCCAGGCTGAGATAGACGGATGACTTGAAAGAGCATAAGAAGGATTAGTTCTTTATAAGTACATCGATGTCGAAAATCGATACAGAAAATCCAATTTATATCAGCCATTCAGACTTCCGAGAATTTCAACTTTTTTTGTTCTATTTCGTTCAAAAGCGAATTTCAGAGTCCAGATAAATGGATAGACAGGTATGCAAATCAAGGATCGCACGGTGCAGTGAAGTCTTTGTCACGTTCGTTCACGTTGCAGCATTCGTTTGATGGCGCGCGACGCCTGACGGTAATCCAATGAGTGGCCAATCCAATGACGGAAATACAGGGCCGCGCGGACTCCTAATTGACAATTTCGTACTCTTTAATCGATACAGATTTAAAAGAGTATTAGGACACGGAAATATACTTAACAAGGTAAAAATCAATAGTCAAGTTTTATCAAGTTGCATTTCATACCATATTTCGGAGCTCCGTCCAATATCAATTAAATTTAACGAATCAAAGCTTCGTGAAACATGTAAACAAAAAATAACTACAAAGGGCGGCTGATGAACCCTTAATTTGAACCTAATTTGTGCAGCGTAGGTTGTCCGGTATAGCGAGGGGAGACAAAACGGTATGAAACTATAAAGTATCTAAACAGTGAACTCAAAAATAAAACGATGTTTAATTAACGGTGTTACTATCCCTATTTGTATGTTGGAACATTGTGCACACAAATTAGTATACCTACTTATGGAATAGTATACTTTTAGAGTCAACATAATTTGTTTTTAATGAATTCGTAAATGCATCATTTTTGTCTCTTCAAACGCGACACAAATATAATAGACTTGATTCCGCAAAAATGATTTAGTTCTAAAAATATTATCTACGGCTGCAATCATGTCGTAAACGATTACGTTTATTTTAGAAACTCGTATACAAAATTAGCAGATAACTTGTATGTCTATTTTGTAAATAATTTTGGTATCGAGCTTCACCTGAGTGACAATAAAGCTCACTACAAAAGTGAACCCAATCAGCCTTGATTTAGAATTCAAATTCGAGAATACGTATTTGACATCTCACCGCGGATTTCGCTGTCGAGACATGAAAATAATGTTACAGAATAGCACTACAGTCATTCCGGGTAACTTTGACCAATGTTATGAGTTTTTTTCAAAATTACATATAGAAGTTTTACCCAAACTGCTCTGAAATAAATGTTTTTAATGGCTTTACACTGCTTATTTTTAAGAAAAAAAATAAAATCGTTTTGTTTTTCAACTAAAGCTTTCTAAAACTTCGACGAGTCAAAGTTATACGGTGACTTGGGTAACTTTACCTCATACATTTAATGATACGGATTTTGCTATTTTAAATTAGTTTTCGTTATATTTGGTGAAATTAAGCCTCTTTTTATGCCATAATATGAAATAAACTAGCACCATAAACAATTTTTTATTTTCTCAAAGGTTTAGGTTTGAAAACATGAAAAATAAAGTGCGCAGTTAGGTAAATCAATAGTTTTTAATAGGAGACGGGTTTTAGAACATATTCATATCTAATCAGTCTTAAAAGTCTTTAAAATTGTTAATTAATAACAAAACTAGTTTAACAAATCCTAATCAATTATAAAAACTAACATAAAAATTCAAAATGAAAATTACAAAATCAGCTCTTTACCAGTCTTACTCTCCCTATTGCATACAAAGAAAATCATCATCAATGATAAAAAAAATCTTTCTTTTGGTCACTTTAGTATTAGGCAAATATTTCACGACATTATTTGGGAAACAGCGTATTCGTAATATCTGGCTTAGGTAGCTTCCAACCCTCCATCGCCTTCTGCATGAGCGAAATTTTGAGCTTTTTACCATCGAAATGTATTATAGCGCCGGGGAAAAGAGATCCTTCAAATTCAATATTGCATAACGCATAAAGTTTTGTACAGAGCCAGAAAATAAAATAAAAATCGTATTGGAAGTGAAGTTGTACCGAAAGATTAAGTTACCCAGATTGACTGTACTGTTTTGTGTTGTAAATATGATACAGGAGCCTGCTCTTTACTGTAGAATTCAGATTATGTGGCAGTGGTTTTGGTTTTACTTGAACGATGTAGAACGCTTCGCTTCACATACAGGGTGTTAAGAAACCCTTGTCCGATCCGTTGAGGTGTTGTTAGGTATCGATATCTTATTACAAAAATGTGGAAAAAAAATGGAAAAAAAAAGAATAAAAAAATATAACCTAAAAAATTTTTTTTTCTCAAAAGTCGAGAGTGAGTGTCGGCGTTGTCAAAGATGATACCTAATTACTAAACAAAAGGCCCCCAAAAATACCGACGAAATTGGTGTTGTAATTTTTGTTTCATTCTCAAATTTAGGGAATTTCGGGGCAAAAAATGGTTATTTCAAAATCCATTATTATTGTTTCCGCATGAATTTTCCAAATTTGATATTTTATTTGGGCATATGATTGTGAACCCTCTATGACCCTTTCGGGTCGGACAGGGGTTTCTTAACACCCTGTATACAAGCATTTTTAATGGATTCTCAAATCACTCGCTCGGTACTTCCAGTCGGATTGTAGAGCTCGATAAATAAGTGTGATCTGTTTGTCTGTTTGTTCCGTGCGGGCGTTTCGCGTCTGTCTGTGCATGTGATATTTCGATAACGAGACAATAGAATTACCGAGCGGGTAGCAAAGCTTTTTTTTGTAACAACAAAACAGTATACTATCGTTTTGCATTTTCATTGTGCATTTAAAAGGGACACAGACGTAAAAAAACTTCATTTTCTTTTTCTAAACCTTACTAATCCATTATCAGAGATGTATAACTGTCATCGCCAAAAACCTTTGACCGAGTAACGCATCTTGTTTTATTGTTAATTTGAACAGGAAAACCTTTTACGGGTTGAGTCGAGGAGGGTTGGGGCACTTGGGGCGGTTCACGACCCCTGCCAGACAAAGGGGCATACTCGAGGAGTTTCACTGTCAAGGTCAAATACTTCGTGTTTGTTTTCAAACTGGATCAGCCAACAAATAACACGTAATTCTTGTCTCGGTTCGACACCCGCGGGTAGATTTTTAATATGTTTTAATCAGATTATGTAAATGTTGATTGGAGTGCAATATGGGGATTAAGACGAATATTATTAATTCCATTTGGCGAATATACTACCTAAATCTTAGGTAGCTATACACTATTGAGGTTTGAAACATGCCGCTATCAAAGTACCCCGTACCGAAAACTTTACTGCCATGTAACCTAATTAAGTTCCTAAAAACTAATTAATTAAAACTCGTAAATAATAGCGAACTTAAAAAACATAGATAATAATATGACCTTTGTAGCTCCATACTTGACCTCGTCACTATTTAAAAACGACTAGTCGTGGCATTAATAGAAACAAATAACAATATTATACGTACCGGTTCTATGTCCATGAAAATTTTATGATTTTCGTCATCAGGTCGCATCCCTATGACGCCGTTTCTGTATATTGTGTCTGCGTATAAGAAGTGTGGGTAGGATAACACGAGGAAAGCACCTGTAACAAAGAAACGAAAAATTATAATAAAATGAAATACAAATTATCTGGGGGCACGGCAGTGCCCCAGCCAAGTCTCGAGCAAAACGGGCACGGCCGTACCATTCTTTTCTCGAAGCGTTTCGCGGCTATTTCACCCCCCCCTGTATCATCGATACGGACAAAGCTAGGGGTTTAGGTTTTCGATGACCTAGAGTAAGTATTAAAACAAGCTCAGCCTCAAAATTACATGACATTTGAACCAATAGTTTACGAGTTATGAGCGATCAAAGTTACACCATTTTGTCACTCACTGACTCACTCACTGACCGATCATCAAAAATCTAAGGTACTTCTAGCAAACTTAGAACCTTCAAATTTGGCACCAAGATAGGTTTTTAGCTACATGTAAAGGGAAAATTAAAAAAACGGTAATAAATTATATACCTTAGTAAATAATATGAAACAAATTTATATTTGCGGTTTTACAAGAACATGGTATATATATGAATTTTGACTGCATTGTTAACTTTGTTCTTTGTTTATGTACAAAAAGCAAATACTTTTTATAGCAATTTTGGTTATTTATAAAAAGAAAAGAAAGAGACCTACAAAAAATAAATGAGATCCTACCAAAAACATTCAATGTAAAAAAAAGCCAAGTCTCTCTATGCAATTCTTCCATCGTAAAAAGTTTTGAGATCGCATAGGAGCCAAGTCCTGTTCAACTTAATTTGTAATAATAAATTAATATTTTATGACTATATCAATAGTTTTGTTTACATTACAATAATAGTGACTTGGCCATGGGCACAATAAGATACAAATATAAAACGGCATATTTGGAGGAGTTGCAAGTAAATAATATCAGGACACCTTAACCGACAGTCGGTATCATCCAAGATCAGTGAACTGCACATGCACTATGGCGCATGTTTAGTCCATAGTGATCTCAAATTCCAATCAGTTACAAAATCATGTCCATAATATATATAATATATAAATTCAACGGTATTTGCACGTAATTACAAGGAACAAACGACCTTTAACTTGTGCTCATATTTGTATCTTATTGTGCCCATGGCCAAGTCACTGTTATTGTAATGTAAACAAAACTATTGATATACTTAGTCATAAAATATTAATTTATTATTACAAATTAAGTTGAACAGGACTTGGCTCCTATGCGATCTCAAAACTTTTTACGATGGAAGAATTGCATAGAGAGACTTGGCTTTTTTTTACATTGAATGTTTTTGGTAGGATAAAATTACTTTTTACGGATTCCTTTGCAGGGTAATGGTCACGACTAGACTTAAAACGTTGGGAACATAAATCTATAATTAACCACTATAAAATCCGTACAAATAGTTTTATTTCTATGTCTAACATTGGAGTATATCTAAGAAATAATTATAAAAATAAAACACAAAAACAAATACAGTCGAATTGAGTACCCCCTCCTTTTTGAAGTCGGTTAAAAAATTGTGTTGTCCACATTTGTAAATATTTCTAGAAAATAAAATGGTCAATATGTTGTGTAATAACATGTTTGACCTTTGTTTTACAAAAACTCACATTGTCTTTTTAAAAGCATGATATTATTATTTTTAGTTATTTTGAGTCCGTAGGCGATAATTATACGAAGGACAAAGCGGAAACCTGAGCATTATCGGCCAGAACATAACACAGGCTTGTTTGAAAACAGAATGCTGGTAGATTTTTTTCGTCTGGTCATATTTTTCTTATCAAAATACCCACATTGCTAAAACATTTTAACTAAAAAAAGCTAAGAAGAAATGAATACCACGAGCTGCCGGTGTACACAAAGAGATTGAAGTTACAAAAGTACTTGTTCGCAGTTTCATAAAATGAATGTACCTTTTATTACATTCTTTTTAGCTCGTTATTCTTTTAGTAAGTTAAACTAAAGGAGAATAGTTTGAGACGCAAGAAAAGGCTGCAAATAGTAAGCAATAGAAACCTGTGGAAAGAAGAAAGGGAGGCTTTTGCCACGCAGTGGGACAGTCCTGGCTCTAAATAAATAAATAAAATACATACTGATTTTAAAAAGAACTGATAATTAATGACACATTCTCTTAAGTCAATAAACTAACTTGATAGACTAATCAAACGGTAGCCAGTAAATATACACATCTAGGTAAGTATGTTTTTAATTGGATGCTGGGCTGTGGATTCGTGCATGACGGCCAGCTATTGACGCCGTGTTTAATGAGTTAATTAAAACGGCACTATACATAAACAGCCGAGCCTATCGCACACTTCCTACTTAACTGGTGTAGATTATAACAAATCAAATGTTAATCACGATTATTAATTTTAATGTTAATGTCAATAGACGTGTAGGCCTTAAGACATAGTCATATTATGTCCGAGTACACATACGGAAATAGACGACTCATCGCTAAGTTGGATAACTTATACACTACCTAATTATGTTGACTGGCTATACGGAAGTCGTGGGTTCGATTCCCACCTAGGATAAATCTTAGTACGACACAATGAGCACGATGAGTTATTTATGTAGTTAACAGAATAATACATACATAGATTACAGAATCTATGTATGTATTTAGAAATATATAAGTATGTTTATCAGTTATCTGGTCACCATAGCACAAGCTCTGCTTAGTGTAGGATCAGATGACCTTGTGTGACTTGTCCCAGGGTATATTATATTGTATTATGTCTGCAGTAATGTTGTGTGTAAATAAACATTGACTGTGTGTTGTTTTAAAGGTACGTAGGTGCAATATCCCAATTTTAATTACAGCGTGGGTCGTGAGCACGACGTGGGATGGGCGGGGCGCGCGGCCCGATCACGCGCATTGTATACTGAACGCGCGCTTTTATCACTCCGATGGCCGTCCGATTAAACAATTGAATTTTTAGCGCCGCTTTGTCGCAAATAAAATTGAAGGATTCGTTTTTCAGTGATTTTCAGGCGGTCAGTTTACTTTAAATCTAGTTTGTTTACTTTGAACTTTCATAGCTACCTATACGTATAGCCTACTTAATGCGTTGTTATAGTTCCACTGTAAAGGAGATAATAATCAAATATGATTAACATAGCCGAAAATATGAGCCTGAATTGTCCCCCTGCACACTCTGATATGAGAAGAATTAATATTATTTTATCACATCAGTTGCTCACTTGCAGATTTGCATTTTCACCTTTCAATATTTGGAATTGTTCAAAATTAAGTTTACAGGTTTTCTACCACGTCATGTATTTAGGTATATTACATACAGAATCACATATACTTAACTCTTAATTAACTTTGGAAAAAAATGGAACAACGTACGATTTTTACAAATAAAAAGCCTTTCATATCCATTTAAGACAGTATTGATTAATTAAATGGGACGTACAGTCATATTCAGGTCGGGTTGAGGACTGTGACCTAGTTTCAGCTTCAGCTAGATGACGTATGTGGCAATCGATAACGAAACTATAAATTATACGACGGCTTTATAAATGTATAAACAATTTAGAACCTGAAAAATAAATATTTATTTATGTTATGAAAATGAAATATTAATAAATCTATTATTAGTTTTATTTAGTTTAATAAAACATATTTTTTACATTCTGAGGTAAATATCGATTTCTCATTATTCTGTATTACGTACCTACTTATCTCTCAAGATGTCTCTCTGAAGAGCCCAAGATGCTCAAGACAGCTGAGTTAGAAATTTTAAAAGAATTGTTTCATGTGATTTCAGATAATAAAATGTGATTTTTATCTTTCCTTCTGAAAAGCGAAATACAATAAATCTTGATTATTGCATCACTCATTTAAGTAAGATGAAGAATCGCACCGAGCCAGACATCATAATCATTCACAATAACAAAAGTTTATTTGAAAGAACTACAAACACATTTCATTTAATGAAAATTGATTTTATTCCCAAGTTCACTAATTTAACTTCCAGACGGCCACACGCTTCCATGAATTTAGCAATTTTTAATTGAATGACCGGGAAATGCACTTTTCTTTATTAAGTAAAATTGACGTAAGAGTGAGAGTGACGTGAGTGTGCAGCCGAGTGCATTCCTATGTTTTTCACTAAATTAAGTTTTAAAAGTTAGTTTTTTACGACATTACGGGTATTCAAACACTTGTTGAATGTTTTAGCTTTGTTTGGCTTTAAGCTTACGTAGTCGGCTGCCGGTTAAAAGTTAGCGTCGTTATCTATGTTTGTAGCTAATTTCCCTTTTATTGAAACTTAGCACTTTGTTTTGTTTTAAGAAAACAAGACGTAGGTAACTTTTTGTTTGGCTTCGGCAAGTATGGTGCCTTAGACGCATTTCTGTTGAGTAACTGGTATTCGTTTTAAAATAAAATTCATCTATATAATTGCACACCCTGATTTGCCTACCCTTCACCACTGCCGTAGTGTTGTCGCTGTGGAGAAAAAACGGGTCAAATAATTCTCCTGCCGCAAGCTGGCTTTCAGTTTAAGAAAAAATATTAATAATTGCCTATGCAAATAAAGGACCATGACCAGTAAACAAGCGTTTGAGGTCAAATTACACTAATCAAGTACACACATGTCTAACCATCTTTGTTTCAATAAATACTTAGGTACCTACCAAAGATGAGGTTGAGGTGTAATAATTACTAAAGATCCTTCCCCACAGGTCAGCTTTGAGCATTTGGTCCTCATTGCATAATAAATAGTAGCTTTTAGCATGTGTCCATGCCGTGAAAATCGAGTGCTGAAAATTTTTCGAACAACACGGGACCTTTAAATTTTCCAATTATGATGCTACGCTATAAGCGACAATTATCGCGCCTGTCTGCACCAATCATTTGGCATACAGTTGAATACAAAAAATAAAACCTTGATGGCCATTTAACAGTTAACGTTACTGTGAACTTTATTTCGTTTTGTATTGCTAGTTAATTATTTTATTTTTTACTGAACAGCGCGGCGTTTAAAACGCTGTCAATCTTTTTAATTGAAGAATCTTTCTACGAACGTACCACGGTATTCTCTTACACTGATTTAAGTCAACTCTCAATAGCGTTGGCAGGTTGCTTACTTAAATTGATAATGAGGAATCTCTTAGGGAAACAAAACAAAAGATTTTCAAGTTGTTATAAATATCTACCAAAAACATTTATTTCAGGGATTGTATACTCAATGAGGAGCACTCATCATTTTCCGAAAATAATAAAGCAATAATTTGAAGTAGTTAAGCTTAAATTTAAGCCTACTTAAATCCAAGAACACCTACTTAATGAGAGTAACGCCATGGATACGAGTATTCGTAAATATCGGAACATTAAATATTTCGCAAAAATTTTCAGATAATAAATATTAATAATTAATCGCAAACGGATTTTAATCTTTTTATTTTTAAAGCGGAATTCGTGTAGCAAATATTTACATCCACCCAGATAGACTCTTTTTGAGTTCTGTGTATCTTTATTAATTATAAATGTATTGATAAAAGAAAAGTTGGGTGAAGTTACACCCATAACATTTATAACTAGCTGTGCCAGCGACTTCGTTCGCGTGGATGACGAAACTTATCAATGAATGACGAACTTATTACTATTGATTGTAGCGTGATGAAAAGTATACTATAACCTGCCCAGGAGTATGAAGAATAATTGCACCAATTTTCGTTAAAATCCGTCGAGTAGTTTTTGTTTCTATAAGGAACATACAGACAGACAGACAGACAAAAATTTTACTGATTGCATTTTTGGCATCAGTATCGATCACTAATTACCAGGGGGTATAGGTATAGTTATTTTGAAAATATATTTTATGTACAGAATTGACCTCTCTACAGATTTATTATAAGTATAGATTACTGAAGAACGGCCGTATTTTATGATCATTGATTTGTTGGATTTTTCTTCATCCCGAATAGCAGAATAGTTAAAAAAAGATATTTAACGGGAACTTTGTGGGTAAAAGCACGGAGGACACAGTATTTTTGCAGTACATTGTTAACGCTAACACAGTTATAAAATCTGCATGTCAGTAAATTATTTCGTTCTAAAACTGCACTAAATTAATGTCAATTAGTGTACGACACAAAAATGGAACCTGCAACTAGTGAGAAAAAACTGTGGTCGGAACGAATATAACTCGCGACAGCGCTTCGCTTAGAATAAAACTTTCACGTGTGGTCGTTAGGAAAAAAATGTTTTGTACGTTTTACTGTCGCTATTTTAGATTCGCTGGAAAATTAAAAACTTCCGGTATTCAGAATTTCGGCTAAAGCTTTTAGAGCTGGTTAAATAATCTCCTGCACTCAGACAGAGATGTACCAAGCTGTAGCTGTAAACCTGTAATATTGTAGACTAGCTATGTCCCGCAGTTTCATCCACGTAGTTTCACTCTTTTAAAATAAACTAAATTTCCGACTAATAGCCTAAGTTACTCCTTATAACATTAGATATCTACGAATGCAATTCCGTCAAAATCAATTCAGCCCTTTCAGAGATAAGCTCGAACAAACAGACAGACAAAATTTAATAAAAGTGTGTTCTTTATGTTAGCACCAATACTTTCATATGCTTTCGATTTTGATTACAAACTGTAAATTTGAAATTACAAACAGACGCTTCAATACATTTATTTGTAAGTATAGATAAGTATACTTGTAATAGTTATCGACATGTTAAGACGGATGCAAGGGGGCTTGTGTTCGACAAGTGTCGTTGGAGAGGCGAGTTGTATCGAGTGGTGCTAGTTTGTCGCCGTTTCGGTCCCAAAGTACGGCTGATTTTGTCTCAAGACTGCTAGGCACGTGTCTGGGGTTCAGCTGAGAAAGTTCTGCTTCGTTCTGATTTTTTTTTGGTATGGTGGATACAAGGAGTCTTGCTGGTAATATTGCTGTCGACGCTTAAAAATTACAAATACACAGAGACTCATTATGAGGGGTTCGTCATCAAGTACAACAAGACATATTCGCCATTACGCAATGCAAAATCCATAGAGTAAACCAAACTTTATTGTGTAAAATGTTACCGCTATCAAAAATTAATTTTAGTTTGTTTTTTTGTTTTTCTTTTTATTATTATTATAGTGGTACATTTATTACATTTCATCCTCATAAACATATATACCTATATATATATATATAACATTTAAATATTTTATTTATCAGTTTATTAAATTCACCGATTGACGTCAACATGTCAGTGCCGGCCACCGCTGAAAATCAGCGCCGCGACACTGTCTCGCATAAGGGCGCTGCATATGCTGAGCGGAGGGCCATTTCGCGTGTTTGTGACGCATATTTATCTTCCAACTTTTGTTTTTGTTTCGTTTTGTTATTCCTTTGTGTATTTTAATTATGCGTCATAATCATGACGAATAAACGTTTTTTCTTTCTTTCTTTTCTTTCTTCCTTAAGACCGAATAGTAAGACGAACTTGCTGCGTTTGGTCTATGAATAGGTAACTTTCCAATGTTATATAGTTGTTATTATATTGTTATACCAAAACCATTACAACACATTAAGCCGTTAGTGCTGCACCTGATGTTTAATCTTGTCGGCTTACCACCCCATCGGACATCGTAAAGGAATGGAGTGCAATACCTGTTTGCCCGCCAAGGTACTCTAAATTATCTTCCGCAGGAGGATCTCTATTAGGAGAACCTTCGATCGAAATTCTGTGTAGTGTGTGTGATAGTTCCTATCGAGAATTGTTATGTATAAATGATGCAACAAGATGTGCAACTAACAACAATGTAGAATGTTATGCTTCTGTCTCATTTTGTGTGTGTATATAAATTATTAAATAAATAAACAAGAGACACTATGTACATAAATTATTAAATAAATAAACAATTTGACACTGTTAAAACAGTGTTCTTAAATCCACAAGAAACATAGTAAAATCTTGTGTTATAATTTAGTAGAATACGTAAACAAGATCGACGTTTCTTTGTCGGAATAAAACATTTACTTCTAAAAGAAACTGAGATTTGCAGATATTATTTAATCCAACACAGTTCATATTGTCCATCTTTGCTTTATCCTAGTTTTGTATAGTAGATTTGGCTAGGACGCAGCCCAGAAAATACGGGCAGGTACACAAGTAAGGGCTAAGCTCCGGCTTCAAAGAAGTCTTGATATCAAACCAGACAGAAATACAACGCGAAGCTCACTTCAAACATGCTTCTAGATCTTTGATACCTTATGGAAGACCGTTTTCATTAAATCGTACCTTCATTTCGTAAATACTTGTAAAGTTTTCCATTAGTTCATCTATAATGTAAAAATTGTAGTTAAAAGGTTTGACGCAATTAAGTCGAGTTCTACTTTTCTAAGTAAAAAGTAGAACTAAAAACTTGAGTTTCTTTTAGGTAGTTTATATAAACATGAACGGTAGAGTTAATTAACATTTCTAAGAACTTGGAAACCGATGGAACTAAAACTAAGTGAAACGGTTTGCAATACAGTTTTCAACTCCTTTTGTTTTGAGAACTAGTTCATAAGTAATTATCGTTTCGTACTTTCGTATATTTATTTTCAAATTATATTTGTAGGTAGCCATGCTAGCGAGGTTTGCTGTTTATGGAGTGAATACGAGCCAAGGCAATGTTGATAACTTGACATATCATTATGGGGCACCAAAACATTATAGGTACTCATTTTTACATATTTTTTTAAGTACATTTGAAGTTTAAAAAACACAAATTTCCATATGTGTGGATTTGTACATGCGAACACCGGTTTTGCAGCCAGGGATGCTGACTGCATAAATAATCATCTATAAATTATAACCTATTAAATGTTTGAGCTTTGTATATTTTTTTTTGCTTAAAACTTAAAAAGAAACGCAGTATTAGACTAAGTAGTGGAAAAAATATCTTAGTAACTCTTGTAAAAGTTACTCAATTAACTGTACCTCTAACGGACAAGAAGCATAAACTGTCCGTCTCACCCTCATAAAAGTAATCACGTTCGTAGGTAAGTGATGTTAACATTCAAATACCTACATTATACTTACTACATAAACAGTTCAAAGCAAAGGTTCAAAGTTTATGTAAACAAAGGTGCACGAGAAACCTAGCAAGGTTTTAAGACACCGTGGTCGCGGAATACTCGGAAAAGTTGGGAAACACTTCTTAAACACTTTTAAAATTACGTAAAGGCAATTAACGTGACAAATATCTTCTTATTTACCTACGAGTCGCCTTCACTAAATGCTCTGTAAATGAGGCGTATAAACGAATGTTTGCTGCCCTTTGAATAAATGTATCACGCCTTAATGCGTTTCCATTGCCGTTTTAATTGTCGTATATATATGTACTCTACTTTATGCATTAAAAATCAATCAAAATAATATGTATTTATAAAATCGAGAGCACTGAAATCCTAGAAATGTTTGTTATTTAATCTATTTCTATGATCTGCTTCATCTACATCATACAGAATTAAAGACACGTAATTGGGGGTAAATTAAACTGTTTTTAAATTTAATAATTGTAATTTTCAACAGGGTTTCGGCTGGTGTTAGTATTAAACTTAGTATTCTTGGTTCTATTGTCTCGTGTAAATCTTAAGCTAGTTTCCAATCATCGCCTGAAGGATTTCAGGTCTCTATCGATCTAGATTCGGGACCGACCTACATAGTGTTTACTAAAATACACTCTTGAATGCACTAACGCGGTGCCCACTTCATACCGTCACTCTCTCGGTCCCGATGGGAATGCAATCCGACACAACTGGCAAGTTTACCTGCTCTCCTGAGATGAAGAAATATCACAGATAAATTACGATTGTCATAGAGTTTATTGATGGCTAAAATTGAAATCATATTTAATAATAATAATCTATACTTATAATAAATCTGTAGAAGTGAAAATTCTGTACATTGAAAATATCAAAAAAATAAATTGCGGGGGGTGTTACTAGACCGCCACCGAAACCAAAAGTGTGAAAAAAAAAATTTTTGTCTGTCTGTCTGTCTGTTTGTTCAGGTATCACGCAAAAACTACCGGTTCGATTACGATGAAACTTGGTATAATTATTCTTTATTATCCTGGGCACCACACTGGGTAGTTTTTATCCCGGAAAAGTATAAACAAAAAAAAACAAACTTAATTTTGCGGTTAAAAACTCATTGATAAGTTTCGTCACCCACGCGAACGAAGTCGCAGGCACAGCTAGTATGTAATAAAATTATTATTATTATTAAATTATAAGACCAACGCAAAAAGAGGGGTGTTATAAGTTTGACGTGACGAACTGTGTGTCTTTGGCATTGTATGTCCTAAACGAATGGACCAATCGTGATGCGGCCTTTTTTAATGGTGGCTCTTAGTTGTAAGCTTTCAATCACCTTCCTGAATATTTTCGAGGAAAAAACGATACTGTACTCGGAGCCCGCTGGGCCGCTGGCCGCTGTTTACTTAGTAGATAAAATAAACACACATGATTTAATCCCATCTGTTCAAAAAATAAGTTGAACTATCCTCCTAATTCCAGACGTTCAAAAACATGCCAAAGAAACCTATTAAATAGTTTAGAAAGCACAAATATTTCAGTTTATTCTAAACCCACAATTGTGTTGATGGTACTACGAAGGCTAAGTGGCGATAGCTCTAATGCAGGTGATTTAATGGGCGTAAGAGCCATCCCCATCTGTTGCACGCCAGCCGGCAGCAGACTGGCACGCGCACATTCTAATGCATGTTTCGTATACATGGCGTCTGACGTGATCACTATTGACGTAGTATGACGTAAACCATAGAATGACGTGTTGCAAGTAATATCGAGTAATCGAATGTAAGTTGGAATAGGAAATTATTCGTTGTTTGTATTAACAAAAAAAGCACTCTTATTTTAATTAATTTTGATTTAGGAGGTTTGCCTCATGATAACCAAAAATTTGGACCTAGAAATAGAATTCTCGTAAACTTTACTACAAAAAAAATACAAGATTGCATATTTCATTCAATTTCAAATTCTACGTAATATTCATTAGTAGCTTAAGACCCGTATTAAGTCGCACTTCAGAAAGGACTGGACACACTTTTCAAAGGACGAACCGATTTAGTAATAAGATATTTCTTTGAGAACTACGAAGTACACTGACTAGTGACTTCAAATACGAAACGTTAACGTCTGGGGTTGAAACGCTCGGGGCATGGGGACCGAGTGCACGAAATCTTTTTAAAGAACTCTCAAAACGTTTGGTCTACTCTACTCGTGATCAGAAGGCTGGTTTGTTCCTTGCACAGAGAATCGGCATAGCCATTCAACGTGGCAATGGTGCCAGTCTTCTGGGCACGTTTCCCGCCATTGAAAAGGATGACGATGAATTTTTTGACGCGTGTTAGTTTTATTTATTTACATAAGATTTAATTTTAGCGTACTTGTAAGTGTTTCTTGCTATATTAGATTTAAGTAACGTTAAATAAAGTACTTACGGAAAATATTACTTATTGATTTTTAGGCAATTGCAACATAATTTTAGTTTTTTCTTTTATGATGTATTCCGTGTAAGTATTTTATTAATGAAATTAAACTTAAAATATTTACAATATTATAAAAACTAAGCCTACACAAGAAATAAGAAGAATTATAAACTAAATGAAACTAAGAACTAAAACAAGGCATCAAAAAATTCATCCACATCGCTGTCGACTGGGAGTGTGCCCAAAAGGCTGGCAGCATTGCCACGTTGTATAGCAATGCTTATTCGCGGACCTAGGTAGAAGCCAGCCTTTGAATTCCGTGTTGTCAACAAAATAAATTGTTGAAAATCCATAAGTTTAAAACAATCTTGAGCCTAAATTTGGCACCAAACCGAATAGGCAGACTTGTTGACATTATTTGAAACAAAGTTAAAACGTTCAAAATGCAAAATAGATTCAACAGTGTCCGGCGAAGCAAATATACAAACAAGGTAGGTGTGTCAAAGTTCAGTCCGGCTCAGCAATATTGTATGTGTCGGAGTTTACAAGGGGGCAGCGGCGCACTCTATAACAACAGCCTATAGCTCTGCTACGACACTGATCAAGTGTTGATCGAATTTCACACTGTGAGTAATGCTTCAGCTTCCAATCCCCACGATATACACCATTATGCTAAGCGAACAACCGAAGGAATGAAATTCCACCCTCAGCATTTCTATTTCAATAATAATAATAATTTATTTGCTTGAAAAACGGTACATAGAGTTGTTACATTGTCATAGGAGATCAACATGTTTCGATGTCCCAGTTCATATTGTACAGAACATTAATTAATAGTGTGCAGTGAAGCTTATTCATATACTGTCAAAGGCCTCTCTCGATGAAAATATCAGCGCTGCGGATGAGAGAAATCGATAAACCTATCGAGTTCACTGTTTTGTACAGCTTTAAAATAGGGAACTGGGTTTTATACGAGCATGTTTATTTTACTTGGTACATGTTTGTTTTGGAAATGTTAGAAAGCTGGGATATTTAATAAATAAAGTAAATACAGCTAAAGTCAATATCAATTCACCAAAATTGCGTGTACCTGTTGATGCTTGTATGATAAATATGTTATGGCAATCGGCTTCTGTTTGCTACATGTGCCTATCAATTGGTTTGGTCGAGGTTCGAATTAATAAACCCTTCGGCCGTCGGTCAGGTGTGCAGTTCACTAGAGTGGCACAGATGAGCACATACCCAATCTTATCGAGAGCAGGCACAAAGCCTATAACAAGCCTAGTATTATAGTGTTGTGACACACCTATTTGGCTGCTAATCAATTAAAAATCGATAACATTGTTTATTGTTCTTTTCGCTGTGATGAAGATATTTGTACTTAAAAATTCGATTACCCTATGAAGCCTATTTAATTTTATACCTCGCTGGTTGAGTCCTACGTGTCCAATGTAATAACATTTTCAGGGGTCTGTGGGCGTCGACCCATCGGTGCATTAATCATGTATGGCGTATCGCTATGCAAACAGAAACAAAATTACGGAATGAGTTGGAGCGGTCAGTTCCGATATTGGCTCTACAATGTTGCATGGTGATTGGTGGAAACATAGAGTAAGTGAAGAGAAGCGAACGTAGAAAACGTAATGAAGTACCTACTTTGTAATTTGTTATGGGAAGTATATTTGTAAAATTGAAGGCTGGCCTTAGTGTGTGTGTGTGTTTAACTGTGCTTCTTTGATAAAAAATATCGCTAATTTTATTGGCCGTATGTCATCTTCGTATTTTATTTTTGCTGAAGCACTCCCTTCAATATTGCATGATTTTTCATTAAGTTCATATGAAAGACACAAAGTACCAAAAGATGTTACTCGGCAGATCAAAGAGGCTCCGAGACAGTGCAATTTTCAATATTGCACCTTTGACAATTTGTGTCAAAGGTCTACTATCTTCATAAAACAGGAAATGAGGAAAGGCGTAATATCACTTTAAACGGTGTTCTAGACGAAAATTCATAAGTCAAGAGTATAACTGGAAGATAGACTTTTATTTCAAAAACATCCTTACTCATTTTGCGAAATTTTTCGATGGATGTATTCTTTTACGCTAAACCGTTTTTTTATATCTTTTAATGAAATTTTAAAACTAATAAACATATTATAAACTGATCTACTTCAATATTCATATTCTCGCGTGACAACTTTTGTTCATAATTGCTGCATCCACAGAAGCGCTCACTGCTAAATTAAAAAAAAAAAAAAGCCTCTTAAAACGCGCTGCAGTCTGCGTCTAACTACGTGCCAGGCAATTCAAATAGGCAACCACATTAAAAAGTTGAAAGCAACTGTGATTGCAGGAAAAAGCTCGGTGCGACAATTAAATATCAATAAATACGGCACTCTGCTTGTTTCTTATGAATAGAGTTTTGAATATTTATGAATGATATATATCAAATTTTATGTCTTTGTACATTCAAATTGGTCCGCGGAGTAACACGATTTATTTGGTATGTTTAGTGTGCTTTGTGCGTTTTAAAAATGAACTTTAAAATAATAAAAGCGTTTCGTTTTGTCGAGTAAAAAAGGTTGAGACAGGGTATAAAAATAAACTATCGCGGTAGTTTGCTTTCCATTGCTTTCCCGCCTGGTCTCCAGCGTAAGGGAAGGGTGAAGAACTCCTTTAGTTTTAGCCGGTAAGAGTCCGGCTGAAACCACCCCTCCGCCTTCCCCAGGGCGGAAGCAGTCCATGAGGATTTCCCCGGGTAAAAAAAGGGTATAAAAACACACATAGTAAAGTGACAAACTATTAAAGACCTCACGTTGTTCTGTTTGTTTTATACCCACACTACAACATTAAAATAAAGTATAAACCACATTTATTGATTTAGAGTTAGGAAATCCGCATTCATGTTAATTCGTCAAAAAATAACCTAAAAGGCGTTATAATATTAAGTGTGAACATTAATTTGGTGTCTGGTTCTTATGAAACAAGTAACCAGAAGTATATTTTGTGGTTTCCGTTTAGTTTCTTAGAAACGAACTTAGTTGATTAGCTAATTTATGGCTTAAGGTGCAGGTGGCCATAAGAACCTCATAATCAGCTTTTGCGGTCATTTAAACACGTTTCTCACCCAATTAATATACGACATAACAAATTATACTAATGTGTAGCAGCTGGTTGTTTCTATTTATAGAAAAAAAAACTACTTAAATAGTATCGATTTAAGGCATTAGAATTGGCAATTTCCTTTCGTTAGCTTTGCTTAAAATAAAAACGTTTATAGTGCAAAAACCTTGAAACGATCGGTTTGTTTAAGTGAAAAAAACAAGATTTTAAGTTCATTTTTTCCAAGAAATTGTCTTTGTCTTTGTCAAGTGTAAAATGTGTCATCAATATACAAAATATATATTATGTTTAATAGTATTCGTTAAAGATGTAATATTACGTTTTATTTATTCGTTTATCCTTAAGTTTACACTAGTATTATAGATAGGTATTATAGATAGAATTTCATAGGTCAAAGGCCATACCAGTACAAACTAATCTGTCTAGAGACAGTATTAAGAAGTGTTTACGTCAATATAAAAGAGAGAGATGGTACTACTTTTCTGTATAGCTCCATCCCTCTTTGTGAAAGTAATGGTCAAGGTTCAAAACATACTCGTATTTTAACCCTGACATAGGTTGAGGTAGATCATGACACTAGCTAATAATGGTATAACTATGTAACACGCTACTGCGTGTCTGATTGTATGATTGTCACACAGTGTTTTTAAATACCCGTAAATGTGTTAGTACAGATAGTGAACTATCTGTACTAACTAGTAAAATATGTAAAAATAAAAATAAACTTGCATTAAAAGCAATAAACATCGATAAAGTATTTTATTGAAAGCCGTTTTCAATCTTCAATATCTATTGAATTAATAACGGTAGGAGCGTATTTTCTATTCAACCGAAGTTGTTTACTGGAACATAGGACTATAGAATCAATAAAGAACAAGAAAACTATGTCAATTAAGTCGAAGATATTAGTCAGAATTTGTGACATGTGAACTACTAACAAATTATCGTTTGCTAAACTACTAGCCACCTCTTTGGTAATAGTTAATCAATATTTACTGTGGGCGGAATGTAGAAGAGTTAGGTGGAGATTAAAATCTACCAGAATTTGGTAAGGTCCGGTGTAGTAAATTAGGCAAGGAGGAACAATACAAGATCAACTAAAGGGGAAAATAAATTGAACTTAAATAAAGACAGCAATTGTAAAAATTAAAATTAAATATTTTTCCCATTAGAAAACGGGAATATGACTTTTGTAGAGACTTTTATTGAATTCTATTGTTATAGAATCTATTATTAAATTGTTCGTCAAATAATTTTCTATCCGGCGAGCAAGTTGGATGCGTGGGTTATTGAAAGGGGAAGCGTAAATAAAAGCTTTGGCGTCCATGCGTCCACAGTAAAAGGTATGCCGACAACTTAATGTGGACAGTCCTATTCCATAAATAGACTTTCAGATAGAGTACACACGCCACAATTTGTGCGACTAAAGGAGAAATCAAATATTATTTAATCAAGAAACTTGGCACAGCATTTCGCCGGGAATAATTTACTGTGAAGGCAGTTCAAGTGGGTCATTGGCTTCCTGTAGTGGACGTTTGACTTCAAACGTCAAAAAACCATCAGTAATCAGATAGATGTGTATTCATGGACTTTGTCATTTCAAATATTACCGATGCCCGCTGTACTCGCGGGACATTTGGCATTTCATTTTCGGCGTAGACTAGCTTTGACGCTGGAAAATCACGTCGAATATCAAATGTTCAATTTGTCTGTCTTAATGAAGTGACCGGCCATCTGTGGAATTGAGTTATTGCAAATGTTATGGAGTTTGCCGGTAACTAAAACATTTAAAATAGAATGAAAGATAGTACATATCTTGTCATGTAAGTTCGTTTATTGTGTAATATATAATATGCTACCAAGTTAAGCAACAACAATAGACTTTCGCTTCATTGGTTTTGTCGCATATTTCCTATGTATGGAGTCTATATTGAGGCTTATTCGGTCGACGTGCTTTCAAATGTAAAGCTGGGAGATGATATTTATTCGCCCACACTTTATTGGTCGTCAAAGCCACTATTTAATCCGCTCAGCCATCAAACATGTTCGTATTTTGACTAGCTTTTACTACTAAGTTATTGACGTCACTGATTATAAGTTAGTTAATCATGGATTTTGAGTTAACTAACTTGATTTAACAGTCTTAACCTTAAAATTAATACAAAACCATTTTAAGTCATAGCCAGAAATAATCTTATTTAAAATCAGACACTTGTTTGACTAGTGCCCATTTTTTTTATTATTAACGTTCACATTTTTTTCAATATTAAAGTTACAACTATTCAAGTTCACCTTTCTAACCGTATTACGATGATCAATACCGTCTGTATTATATTAATGTCATGAATAAATCCGACATATTAATTTGTATAATGTTGTTTGTGACATCCCCCGCGGCTGCACGGAACCGGCTCGGCTGGGCAACCGCGACGAACGACGTGTCGTTGATCAATTCACTTTTCATGGATGTCACATTATGAATATTAATGCCCACCGGCTAATTTATACACCAGTTTAACATATAAGATCTGTTTGACATTCATTTACTTTAATCCATTATAGTATAACAACATTACCAGGCTTCTAAATAATAGTTTAAAGGTACTCCGTACAGGTAAAGGTTAATATTTGATTAATGTGTTCATTGTGAGTGTAAATCATGTAGAATCGTGTATCAACGGTACTTAGTCCTTCAGTACATTCGCATCTTTAATTTAGTTCCGCGTTCAAACTTGTTATTTTAATGTTTATTACTAAAACAACGTTGATGATGTTATGCATTATTTTTGGATATTATTATAATCTCGTGAGAATAATATAATATAAGTGATTTACGCCCGATACCTACATTTCGCAAAAGAAAAAAACTTAGTATTATTAAATAATATTCGTTTATATCATAAAAAGTAGATAAATGCTTCTTGGTTTAATACTATACAAAACATTCGCATAAATTCGCAGTTAATATTTACAATGTAAGAGTCATCTCCTTCGTGTTATTGTGTCGCAATAGACATGCGTATGTGCATCTGACATTTAGATACAAAAGCAGTCTTTTTTCCTGCGCAAGATGTTATAGGTACAACCAGCATGTTTTTTTTTTTAAATTTCACTTGTTAAATACATTGAGGTTTACACCAGTATCATTTATTGATTGCCAGAAACAATAATCTAAAGGGATAGGAGATCTCTTCTTAATTTAAAGAACTATGAGTATATTACCTACTTATTATGAGAATCACGTAATGCTTGTCTTCTTATGTAATTTTTAGCCGGATCTGTGGAATATGTTGTCGATTGCGTTACCGACGCCGGTGTAGTGGTCCCCGCGGCGAATATCTTCAACCTGTATTGGTTCGCGAGCGGTGAGTAGCGAGGCAGCTTCGGCGGTTTTGTCGGATTCAGGTAAAGGTCGAATATCGATTGCGTACTTCTTGGCTTAGCCGTTGTAGCTTGCGGCTTGCTTGTTGAGTACGTGACAGGCTGGGTCACTACGTAATGAGCGTTTGTTTTTGTTTGTGTCGCAAAGGACGTCGGCTTGTTTGATTCTGTCGTATTTTGTTTTTTGGTGGTCGGTGGAGTGGTTGCTGTGCGGGACGTGAACGTGTACCACGAGTAATCAGTTTTCGTGATTGCTTTGTTTGTTGCTGTCACAGGCCTTTGTGTAGTTCGCGGTATTGTTCTAACCGTCACTGTTGACGGCCGTCGAGTGGTTGTTGATGTTCTTGTAGTTTCAATTCTCCTCGGTGTTACCGTGGTTGTGGTTGGTTTTTGTGAAGTGGTCGTGAACCTAGGTCTGCTTGTGGTGGTCACAGTAATCCTCGGATATATTGAGGATGAGGTCGGCCTTCTAGTGGTTGTGATCCAAGGTCTCGGTGTAGTCGTCACAGTATTCCTGGGAGATATTGAGCTTGTGGTCCATGGCTTGTATGTTGTGGTCACAGTATTCCTTGGAGATATCGAAGTTGTGGTCCAAGGCCTGAGTGTGGTGGTTACAGTATTTCTTGGAGATATTGTAGTGGTGATCGGCCTTATTGTGGTGGTGGTCCATGGTCTAATTGTGGTGGTCACATCGTTTCTTGTGATTGACGATTTTTGTGTTGTAGTCGACGGCCTCACTGTTGTTGTAAACCAAGATTGGTATGGAGTATTTACTTTGCTCCATGGAGATAAAGTGGTGGTTGTCGGCTTTTGTGTAATAGTGGTCCACGGTCTATATGTAGTGGTCACAATTTTCCTTGGAGATTGTGTTGTTAATACAGAACTCTCTGTTCGGGGTTTGTATGTAGTTGTCACAATATATTTTGGTGAAATTGTTGTAGTTGGCTTTTCAGTGTTTGTGCGAGATGTGAAGGTCACAATGTTTCTCGGTGCAATTTTAGTTGTGGTCGTTCTTTGTGTGGTCGAGGGGTACGTCGGCCAATTCGTCACTAATGCAGCTGCGGTGGTCGGGCTGTACGATGTGGTGGTTACGCTCGTCGATCTCAATATAGTTGATGTAGCATTTTGTAAGGAATCCGGGCGCATTGTAGTCGTAGGAATTGTGTACGCGGTTAATCTCTCACTTGGTGTAATCTCCGATTGTGTAGCAAAGTAATCAGGCGTTGTTGGTTTATGTTTCTTTCTGAATTGGTTTGTTTCTATCGTCCTCCAAGGCTTCACGGGTGGTATGTATGTTGTAGTAGTGGTAGTAGATGTGGTCGTGCTACGCGCCGTACTCGTTGGTGGCAAACTGTACGACTGCGATGGTTTGTCGAATACAGGCAGTTTAAGGTCATCAATATTATTAATCTTATAATTGTACCAATCAATTTTGCCCATATTTTGGTCAAGCACTTTCCCATAATTTCCTCTAAATATTGAACCAATGGCAAGATACGGCGGCAATAAATTCTCGATATTTTGCCTATCATACGTAATGTTTGGTGTATTATAACTGTCCTCATAATAGTACGTACGAGACCTAGTGATCGGCACATTATATTTCGAGTTTGTATCACAGTCCACTAGGTATTTCTTGGTGTTATGCTTGCAGTGTTGTGGGTACACTACCCAGGCCAGGAACCCGTTTCCCTGCAGTCGCGTGTGTTCTTCGTGAACTTGCAGCGCACATTCCAAGTCGTCGCCGATGTCATCGTCGCGCAAGGCGGAGCAGGGCAGGCCGCACGCCTTGCCGGGCCCGCACCAGTACAGCTCGCTGATCTGGAAGATGCCGTGGTCGCCGCTGTAGGGGTTGTTGGCGGCGGTGTCGAAGCGCGACTCGTGGTAGGCGATGCAGACCCAGGTGGAGATGTGGTCGGGGCGAACTCCGCGCGCCGCCAGCTCGCGCGCCAGCTCGCAGCGCTCGTAGGTGCGCGCGCCGGCCATCACCACCAGCGCGCACGTCAGCCACGCGACGCGATACATCGCAGCGTGCGTTTGAACGTCTTGCGCACGCGCAATCTTTTTTACGTATAAACCGAGCGTCCTCCCGCCGCGCGCGTCGCTCGCTATGTGTGTCGCGCCCGTATTTTAGCTTAATCTTAATTGCCGCAGGCTGAGATGCCATGCATTTTGGAACGGGGATGGCGGTCAGTATTTTCAGGTTGTGTCTTAGGAAGCGAGTACACCGGTCGAATATACATAACGACGGAGGAGGACCTTGGCTCGGCGCGTCATCGCCATATCGCACCTACTACGGCTTGGCACTTGCAATGAACGCATAAGTTATAATTGAATAAATCTACAATATATTTATTCTACTCTCGTGCAACCTGCGCTCGTTATACGTGTGCAAAAAGTTAATATTTTCTTTTGTTTGAAACAAATACGAGACACCATTAAATAAGTTGCGTGTGACCGGTTTTTTAAAAAAGTCATAATGTGTGATACATTCTAAAATAAAAGGATATCATTACAATTACATTAAGGAATTACTTATTTTTCCTTTTTACTATATTATATTCATAGGTATGATTACACTGAGTGTCACTGCGGCCGGTTACTTGGTTGTGTATGTTGTCGGCAAGGTTGTGCGGGTCTGCGCGGCGCGTGAGTAAACATTCGGTTCATTTCCGCGGCGGGTCAAGAGGTGAGCCGCCGGCCTCTGCTGCCTAATAATAACTTTGAACTTAAAAATTAGGTATAGTAAACATTGACGCGTCATATCTACGTAACATGAATAATCGTGCTAATCAATCAATTCAAAAACTATACTCATATGTTATTGATACTACCGTTTTATTGTTAATATAAAAAAAGCAATCATATATCATTCGAAACATGTTAAACACTACCTACTTGTAAAGGTTAAATTGTTTTTAATAAATTTTAGCGTAATGGCCACATTTTTTAAGGAGAAAACGTCTGTCACATATGCAATAGGTATGATAACATCAGATACATTTGTAGAGTTGATGTCATTAAGTATGTATTTCAAAGACAATCAAGGCTTGGATGTTGTGTGTCCTGTGATAATAGTACAAAAAAAAATACAAGTTATTAATTACACGACAGAGGAAGTTAATAGCACTTAATCATAGGTACTCTGATAAATGAATTATCTACACGGAGGGAAAGACAGCTGTTGTATAAGAAAAAAACTAAAATAAATTTTCGCTAAACAGCGTGTACAAATCTTTACAGCTATATCTGTAAGCCAAAAACAAAAAACAAAAAAGAAGCCAAAGATGTTTTGGTTCCCAAGATTCGAATTTTAATTCGTCGAAATTTGCGGCAAGTAGCACCAGTATACATTTATACATTATTACATCGATAACACTAACACAGGAATAAAATTAAGCGGAATTAATGTATTGCAAAAAAACACGCATTTCTTTTGCTAAATAAAATTGCAATACAAAAAGAAAAAGTTGAAAAGCAATATAGCGGCAACCTGCATCTTACAAGGTAATTTCCTTCAGACAATTTCCCTCGATCAAAGGTTTCAGGGATTTTATAGAAGAAAATATAAATCTAGTATAAAGTCAATAACTTCTACAAATAGGTGTGAGTAAGTTAAACGTTCGTTCAGTCGTCGGAAATTTCTATCTAACCCGCGACGCCGTTATTAATTTAACGAGCGTGCATGTGCATGAGATTTGTGCACTGGATAGATATCATATTATTATTAATGCCGAGATCGAGATCTTAGAGGATAGATAAAAATCTACACAGAAATCGCAAATCACGGCATTATCCATAAGCACTCGTTTGAAGTTTCGTCGCAAAAATAGTATCAAAACAGAACGCATATCTCCAATCTTAATATTACACTAATAATATCAGAACTATCAATACCTCATAGCATAAACGTCTGTCGTTGCACGAAAATAACTTTAATCAGTTGACGAATGTACTACATCGACCAAAACTTGGTTAAGTTCGGCGTAATGAGCTTTTAATGATAATAATCTCTTTGGCTTTTGCTCGTTTTTTCTCTATGGCCAAGAAAAAGATGAAAAGAGTCTTTAAAATGTATTAATATTCGGGATAAAGTTGTATAGAATTGGGGAAGACTTTGCCCAGTTGTGAGGCTATAAAGGCAAAACAAGATTAAAAATAATTCCTGTTAACGGTTTTCATGTTATCGGCCGATAAACTTCATAATACTTATACAAAAGATTCCAACTACTAGGATATCAACTACAAAATGTCGGGTAAACTGATTATTATTCCAATAGAGTGTTCATGAACGGTCGAAAAATCTATTCTGCAAGTTTAATATTACCATCAGTTTTTTCTTGAAAATAAGGAAATTTTTACTTTTTATTTTTTACTGAGTAAAGAAAAGAAATAATAAATAGAAATGTTAAATACAATGGAAGACTATTTCCTTAGAAATCTGTTTCTCTACCGTCTATCAGAGAAGGCTTACCTATAGAACCGGTTTTCCTTTACATAGGTATCTATTGAAAATATATTTTTAGATCTTTGTTACTTCATCCAGTAATATTATTTGTATTCAAATGACTGCTCCACGTAGGCGACTGTAACTTGGTATTGATCGGTTTAAAAATAACTTGTACTGTAGGTTGTTTTTCGTTTATTCCCCGAGGATAGGTACGATGAAGAAACTTGATCATAGTTGATGATAATATAGTCAAAACAATACGTCATTATTGTTGACCTGTTATTTTCTCTTAAGTTTTGCTAAGAATTTCACTCAAGCGATCAAACCTATGAATAAAGAATCCATTCTCTAGTACAACATCTCAATCAAAATCAAAACTTTTTTCAAATTAATTATTACTTTAATTTTTAAAGGTCAAGCAATTTATCTACGTACTATATCAACAAAGAAAAGCTAACAAGCAATATGCTGACCAACTGCAGGGCTGCTGCCCTAAGGCATATAAAAAAACAAGTAAAGTTTACTCTGGAAAATCAATCTATCTCCACCGAAGTCACGTTCCCGCAAGCCTCGTTGAAAACAAATTAAAAAGGTTTAATAAAACATCATAGCGGAAAAATAAATACTGTTTACAAGACAGCTTCACTTTGTTATAACAAAAACCTTTAAAGTATGCACTTATGCACGCAAGTGCAACGCAAACGAAAATCTTCATTAACATTTTTGTGTATTTTTTTTAGATGAATTTGTAATCTCCCTGCACTGACTCATTTATAATTAAACCAGCGAAACATATATACAGCGATTCTATCTTTGAGTACTAGCTCATGTTAGCTAAATGTAATTTCTCATAACCAAGTTATCTTCAGAAAAGATTAATTATAACTGAAGAAGATTTTAAAACAATAATTTAGGCAAGTAAATATTCTAAGAATCATAATATGCAATTATAAAATCCAAGTTATAACATAAAAAAATACTACGTACTGCACCGCAAAAAATATGTCGAGTGATTGCGTGGTATGGTGTCACAGTTTTTTTTTTTTTTTTTAAATATATATATATTTTTTTTTAATATATTTATTTATTTCCTCTCACAAAGATTTCGACACAATATACAGGAGAAGGTATTGAGGTATTGTAATTTCACTTTGTGAGAGCTGGTGCCTGAGATAGGTTTAAAAAAAACCTGAGTTACAGTTTAAATGGTTACTTTTTTATTCAATTGTTTCTCTTTTATTCAAGTCATACTTTGACACGACAAAGTTACTTGTATATACTATTAATAAGTTTAATATTATTTCTAGTTGATCGTCACTACAAATAACATGGTTCGCTAGTCCCGCCCACCCAGTTTACAGCAATCAAGTTCTATTTAAAACAGATATTTCCTCCACGGCCTTACTGTCTAAGTTATCTCCTTATAGAATATCGGCCTCCGATCTACGTTACAAATTGTCTGACCCATTTTCAAGGCATCGAGATATATTTAGAAACGATTGCCGTATCGGAAATGTTGCTTAGGTCAGTAAAATTAATGAAATTAACTTATTAGAGTTTTCAGGTACCTAATTTTTTAAGACGGTTACGTTAAATTAATACGGTTTAAGTTAAATTAATATTTTAACTGTCATACATAATGGTTCTTTTAATATGACATTTTAATATATTCTTCAAATTTCTTGATCCTCAGAGTAATTAAAAGTTCGAAGCCTGTACCTAAGAATCCACATTAAATATCAAGAAACAGCGCTCGAAAGAACAACTTTCCACTTAAAAAGAATTTGTGTCGATTCGTGTGCTATTTCTAATATCTGGCTGTCTGGCTAAATTTGGGACGGCCACGGCGAGAAACTCGGCTCCAATATATTAGGTTAGCCTCGGCTTCGGGCTAGGTGTCCGCTTTGCCCGTCTAACTCAATCAGAGCGACGCGACGGAATTAACACCGTTACACCGGCCGGAACTTTGACAACATGAAAATTTTACCAGTCTATTACTGGTTGGATATCGACAGTGTTCCATAATCAAGTTTCGAACATTTTTAAAAAGAATATTACAGTTACATTTTTAAAATTGATTATCTGGCATCCTTGACCGTTACTTTCATGTTAGAGCTGTCAGGGTGAGTGACGTTTCATAAATAATAACAGATTTTCTTGCGTGTAGAGGAAAAAAAAGAAAAGATATTACAATTGTATTTCGAAAGACCAAGGTTTCAAATTATTTTTTCATTGTCCTCAACTATTGATTACAACTGGATAATTCAAGAAGTTGCTACTAAAATAGACTGTGAACCAGCAGTCAGGTCGGGCAGACTATAGAATGCATTGACATTTGACGGCAAAGTGATATTGGCCACTGCATAAATAACATCATGCTTCTTGGTCGCATGTCGTACAGTAAAACGCACATCAAATTAAATATACTTCTATCGATATCGACTTTATTTCGAAGTGGTATGATCGATTTTCGCAAATCATCCATTCCACTGCCTGCGATCTAGCGTTATGAATAAAAAAGAGGACCTTTGCTAGTAAGTATTATATTGATTCGTATAGTAAGTGGTTACAACCTCGCTATTTTTCCAATGACATTAAAGAAAATAAAATGACATGCATTAAAACGGCTTTTCCATTTTTTATCATAGAATGGCCAGTTGTTGAACACCAATTGAAAACTTACAGTTAAATTCTAAATCTAAACTCAAATAACATCCTGAAACTATTTTACGAGTGGTTTTTATGACTACCTACTAGGTAGGTACTTACTATTCATATATTGTCAAATTCAGCGACTGAATGTTGTCTTACGACGTTGTTATTTAGCCTTACACCTTGAAATAGCAATAATAAATCAATACTTCAGGCTTTTGTACCTCGACTCCTAGTAAATAAAACTTTATACACAACTTAGAACAAGAAACGAGAAGAAAATAAGTGGATACAAAATCGGAGGAAAATGTAAAGTCTGTAGTATAGTTATAATGGCTGATATTTCAGACTAATTAGCTAAATACTTATTGAGATCCATTTCGGACAGAATCCACCACATCTCATTGAATTTATATTTATAATTTAATTTATCAAGGAATACTTTGAACGTCATTTTGTATAATGAAATACCTGATAGTAAACAACTAAGGAAATTGAAAATTGCATCGAACTTCTACGAACAGGATATTTAATAAACTCTCTATTGAAGCACAAGGAAGGCCGCTTCGGCGAGAGCGAAGAAGCCTTCATAAAGTAATTAGGTCAGGTCCTCAGAATGATTTTTAATTAAGACTTGTGAAAAGACCAAGACCATTGGCTGTTTGAATAGTTTGCATAGCTGTGGGAACTTATATTGATAATCTAATCGATGCGTTGGTGCGTCAGGTTTGAATTTGGATGTTTTATTGTGTGTTTGTTTGTTCGGGCGTTGCGCGGCCGATGGTGCACGGTGCGTTTTAAGCATATGAACCGACCCTTAGAGTTCTGTTCATTTTGTATTGTAATATTAACTTTTAAGTAGTGCTACTTTGTTACCTTAATTAAACAAATGATTTTTAATTTGAATTTGATATGCAAGGACAACGCTTTTATCAATGCTTATAGACATGGTACATTACTTACCGACACACGAATATAATTCCATGGCGCCTTTCAGCAAACAGCCGTCTTCACGGTTCAGTCCCCTTGTCACATTCAAGCAGAAACAGCCTTCATCATTGCTAAAAAGCCAGTCGTTAGCTGAGAACCTTACTGTGGGTATGCCTTTGTATTCAGTATCAAACTGATATCGAAGCTCCACTGATCTGTAATTAAAAAGAATTTTGATCCTCCTAATACATAATTCAACAGGAGCATAGAAAAGAATTATAAAGGCTAGGCTAAACTAATAATATGTTTGACCGCCGATACAATTTCATGAATTAATTAGGCTTAACGATCGAGCGCGACGCTGTGAGAAACACTTCACCTATTTTCCACTTGCATTTGAGGTTATATGCGGTTTAGATCACTCATTTTGTAGAGAAAACTTAGATAGATGTTAAGAGGTCTGATCGAACAGTATTTCAATGTTATTTCGTGGAGGAGGTCGCAATTCAGCGTAATTTCGGACTACCGTTAAAGTTTAATAAGAATTGACATAAAATAAGATGTAACTAAAATCCGCTTTTACTTTTCCGTGTGTATTTTACAAGGATTTGAATATTCAGAATGTAGTAGCTTGCAGTTGTTTTAATCATAAAAAAATTTTAGAGACAAACCGGCCAAGTACTATTTGGATTTGCAGTCAATGTGTTCTGTAGAAGCTTTTAAATCGATAGTTTGTCCCTTCCATGACATGTGTGAGCAAATTACACTCGTTTAAATAGCGAATACCAACTTTAACTTGTCATTGAAATGTATGCGCAAAAACATTTAACATGAGGTTAAAATTCTTAGATTACAAAATGATAGAGATTTTCCTTTTTTTTATGCGTCATAACATTGCCAAATCGCCTGATTATAAAACTACCCCACACCGGGGGATACGCGACCCTCAGTTATGAGGAGAGCGATGCGAGGAGGGGGAGGGGGGGGGGTCAACGGAAAGTGTAGGTTTTGTTTGATTCCCTTTCGAACTAGTGTCAAAACATGCTTCCAATTACTTCACAATGCGGATTCAATGTTCGTTTTTTTATTGCGTTAAAAGTTAGAATTTTTCACCCAGGAATTGCAATCTTGATTGTTCGGTATTAGTCTCAAAATAAGTTTATTTTGTAAGACAAACATCTGAGATAGACTTGGCGTACAGACGGACAACCAAAGGGTTATTTTTTTGTTTGTTTGTGGTAGATGAAATCTTAAAAGCGGCGCATTATACTTTCGTCAAGCACGTTGTTTGCGTAATTAACTACCTCAGTTCGTCGTATTTGAAAAGAATAAAAAAATGTTGTCACGTTGTTTTACATTACGTACCTACTGTTTACTTTATAAAGTTTTTGAACATTCACTAAAAACATTCCGCAATTTCCATTAGTTCAAAGTCACAAGTTTTTCGTACTTTGGGAGGCTTCGTACAGATGTTAGAAATCTTACAAAATTTACTTCAGAATTGTTACGAAAACAGGAAAAAACCATTTTAATTTGTAACTCCTTTCAATTGTCCAACTTTAAAAACTTACCGACTGATGTTTTAAACAATGCTTTAATCTTTTCGTACGAATGCGTTATATAACTGTGAAAACTGGACGCAACAGTCAAAAAACGGAAAACAAAATTTGGCTGCGTAATAAATAACACCACAACAAAATTGCAACTTTTGTCTAATGATTGACTTTTGTCACATGATGTTTAGGTACTAATTTGCCATCGCTGATTCTAGATATGCCCTCGTTTTTTTTTGTAACAGCTCTTGTTTACAAGTTATAGCTTTCACAATAAAGTCGAAGTATGATCGTGTTATTTTGCTGATAATAATATGATTTGTTTCGTTTTTCAATATAATTTGATATGGCGTCGTCAAGACGAGTTTGTGTGAATGACCCGAATCAAGTTTGGTTCATTTGCGAAAAGTATATGCTTAAAAAATATCGTTCGAATATGACTACGTTCGTAAATGAGGCTTAAAAAATTACTTTGGCCACTCGCTGGAAATAAAAAACAAGCCTTGGATTTCGCAAAAGGTATGTAAAACGTGTGTTGAGTTGCTACGTTTGTGGACAAATAAAAAAAGGAATAGATTTAGGCACGAAACGGCTATAAGCTGGAAAGAACCCGTGAACCACCACGATAATTGTTATTTTTGCTTGGTGAACATAACTGGCATTAACCGAAAAAATCGACCCAATGGGAATATCCTTCCATACAATCGGCAAATAAACTTGTCTTGAGAAATAAATTGAAATCATCGCCAAATATAAGGTGCTTTATTATAAAAAACCGTGTATCATATTTTTTTTTAACGAGAGCTGATACAGATTTTTTTTTAAATTTCATTCACCGATTTGAAATCGTCATTGAAAATTAGACTGATATCATATAACAACCCAATCATCAGAAATGCTGTTGTGCAGTGTAATCAATACATGAAACTTGATTAAAACAAGGGTGCGTCGAATAGCCTGAGGCATCGGGGTGCCGCGGCCGCTAATAACACTGTGTGTACCTATATGAGGCATATTGACAGGGTTCGCAGACAACCCTTTGCCAAAAACGACCAGTAATTATGTTTGGTGACTACCGTTAATTTCAAATTGATGAACTTTCTAGACTATAGACTTTCTACATATATTTATACGAAGGGTGGTGTTTAGAAAATAAATCATCAAAAATCTTTATAATTAAAACAAAAGTTGGGTTAGTTACACCACTTATGACTCAAAAACGGGTGAACCGATATTCATGATTTTGGATTATTTGCTGCTGGGGGACTAAGTTCTTACGAGAATTTTACTGCGGGGCACTATTAGTTTTTATACAAATGCTCAAAATACCGTCTATCGCGTCGAACGAAGGTTATTTAACAAAATACCGAACTGAATAACTATTTAATTGAAATTGGCAATAACGAACGGATCCGGCAAACATTTTTACAAGTATTCGTTTTTCATATTCCTATGAATATCTGTAACTAACTAAGTACTTAGGTACAGTTGCGAGCGAAAATATTTATACACGGAGCAATTTTAAACTGACTTTCTCTTCAATTCTAGAATGGGATTGTTAAACATGTACTGAAATAACAAAATAAGTATTTAAAACAGTTCCCTAACATATACATAGTTTCATGTTGAATTCGTTTCTTGTAAATTGCAAAAAAAAAAGCTCGTTGAATTCCCTGAGCAAACGCTGAAGGGCATTTGCTCAGGGAAGCGCCTTAATACGATTATTATTTTGCTATTTCCATACATTTATGCTGGCGACTGTACATGGAACGTGAAGCTCCAATCTCGTATATTAATTAAAAGAGTTTTTTTCATCATACTGGGTTTATTTTGTATCTCGCTTTGAGTGACGTTTGAACATAGAGAAATATGTTTCATTTTGCTTTTAACTACATTGATACTGAAGCTAAAACGTAATCCCAATTTGTGCAAAAAAATCTTTCAGTGGAATAGATAGATACCTTTAAGCAATTAACGATGAACCACTAATTAGATTTATAAAAAAAACATGAAATAATCTACTGAAATAATAATTTATTATAGACTAGCTGTGCCCCGCGGTTTCACCCGCGTCAATGATAATTCATACACTATGTTTATAAATTATAGCCTATGTGTTATTCCGATGTATAAGCTACATTTTTGTAAAGTTTCATTAAAATCCATTCAGTAGTTTTTGCGTGAAAGAGTAACAAACATCCAAACAAACTTTCGCATTTATAATATAAGTAAGAAGTAAGAAGTAAGATAATATTGATAGTATAAGTACTTCACTTTGCTTGCTAACACGTGTCAAAAGTTAACTCACTGAGATGTCAAGACAAATTATTATAGTAGAATAAGTAAATGCGCTTACTGTAATGATAAAGCAAGACTGTTGCCGATGAGTAAGGGAGACGGTGCCACGTGCAGTGTAATGCGCTGTCCGCGCTTCCCCAACGGCAACAGTACCTAATACTTTAAGAATTCATGGTGCAGGCCTTAGCAACGAGTTACACGTGTATCGATATTCCCACCCTCGCCTACCGATAATAAGTTGGTTACTAAGAGAATAACAAAACATTACAAATGTTGTTATTTATGTAACACTTGACCCGTCAAACAAGCACCCTCTTTTGTTTATATAGTTTCGCAAGTTACAAGATGTTTGATAGATTTGATAAAAGATTTATGAACTCGAAACCAAAAAAAATAAAAGTAAAAACTTTCTTTAAGGGCCGATTTCTTCAACGCCAGATATTACACGAATTTTATCTCTCGAATATATTTTTATTCGAGAGATAAAATTCGTGTTTAACAGATTTTGTATTGAAGACCTGTCGAAAATTCTAAATTATTCCTCTGATAAAATTATCTGGCGTTGGAAAAATCAGCCCTAAATGTATCAAAGTTTCCTTTGAATAGAATTTTGTTTTCATTATTTTGGATACTTTCCTTAAAAATTCCAGGTGTGTACCTTCTGTATGTATCATTTAGAAGTATGCTAACTTTTTTGCAAGTACCTACTGATATTTAAATGGCATTACTAGTCTGGATTCATTGAAGAGATGTCAAAAGGGTTTTTATTTTACTAGCCACGCGCTCGAAGGGTACCTACTTAAGTAGAAAATAGGACATCCAGATGGCATCAAGTTTCAATTAAATTTTCTTCAAAACTAAAAACAAACATCGGACGCTAGACCAGAGAATCACCGCATTTATTAAGTAACTGATTGATTTCATGCTAAAACCTTATTCATTTGCGGTCTTACAATAAATCCCTTTATTTAAATTACTTTACCAACCTAATTAATTCCCTTTATTACTATTATTATTATTAGGAGCCTGTAATGTCCCACTGCTGCGCAAAGGCCTCCCCACTCTCCCTCCATTTATCTCTCTCAAGAGCCGCGATTGACCAGTTTGGTTTATTCCCTTTATGTAAAATATTAATCTTTTAAGAAAGAAATTAGTTACTTAAAAAAATATGTTTATTTAAAAAGTAGTATCGTATCTTACTCTTAAAAAAATTACATTTTGCATAGAGGGCTTGATTAATTAGTTATTGGGAAAGCAAACTGTAGATAGAGTAAAACTTTTTTATATAAATGTAGTAATTAATATCGGATACAGTGATTCTAGTATAAGATTTAGCTACAACGCACGTGTGCTGCTCACAGTGAGCTTTTACGACTCTTTTATTTTATGGTTACTGAGCCAGGGTGATAACTATGCTTACGACATGTTCGTGGACAAAGCACTCGTAAGAACAAGGTGTTTAGAAAAACTATTTATTTTATTTAAACACTAGCTGTGCCTGCGACTTCGTTCGCGTGGATGACGAAACTTATCAATGAGTTATTAACCGCAAAATGAAGTTTCTTTTTTATTGTTTATACTTTTCCGGGATAAAAACTAACCAGTGTGGCCCAGGATAATAAAGAATAATTTTACTAAGTTTCATCGTAATCGAACCGGTAGTTTTTGCGTGATACCTGAACAAACAGAAAGACAGGCAGACAAATTTTTTTTTTTCACCCTTTTCGGTTCGGTGTCTGTCTAGTAACACCCCCCGTCAATTATTTTTTCGATATTTTCAATGCACAGAATTTTCACTCCTACAGATTTATTATAAGTATAAATTTTGTGATCATAACTTCATAGACGTTTTCATGGATTCATTAAAAGTTTTTCGCCTCAAGCTGTACTTACTGTATTCTTATTAAAGTGACGGTCTAATACATTATAGGGACAACAATATGTTATGTGCAACGGTGTACTAAGGCCTAATTGGATTGCATGAAAGGAGCTTTCCCGTGCGTTGCATCTTAATACTATGACAGCTTAGCCTGTGACGCAGATTGGGCTGATCCTTTCAACGCGATCAACCAAGCCGTTCTCTTCTGATTCAGAAATCTCTCAAAGGTCTAAGCAACAAAGACAACGCCGATCTAATCGTAGCGCAAAAACCCGAGACAATAATGAACGGCTCGCACTGTGGGGGCACGTTACACGACAATTCTCCTCCCGCCCCTTGCTAGATATTACTACTTACTGTTTACTTGCATTGCCGATCCCTGCCAATTAGCACAATATTCACACAGACTTCACACGATACAGTTCTGGAATCATTCATACGTATACTTGCTTACTAAGCGCTTTACTGAATCCGCTTATTCCAGCAAACAGAAAACAATTTCAAATTAAACCTCCGCGATTGGCGAGTTCGTTATCGCTTCAAGATGCAAAACTAAGTAGAGAGATGATAGTACTAAGTCGTTTGGACGGGAGAATCAACTGAGAGGCTCGGATTAACTCTCAATCAGATAAAGTTAGTCTTGAGATGCAATAACTAACTTTGTGGAAAGTTATTAAGTATATTTTTATCTTGAGTTATTGGCCAGTCTGGAGCTCTCATCTTTTTACCATAAGTAGGGCAGTGAGTAGTGAGGGCAGCAGCTGAGGCGGACCTACATTAGGGAACCCGGTAACCCCGATTCGAGCGATTGTCCACGCGTAGACGAGCGACTCCGGAGTAGTTTTAAACCTCAAACAGATTCGAGATTTCTAAAACTATGAATTCACCTCGCTGACACAGTTATTTTGTATCTTTTTAATTTATATGACTTGTGCGCGTCAAGGTAGAAATGGAATGTGGAATGAATGATCCTGAAAAGTGTCAAGTGTCTCAGATTGACTATAATACCTACTACTTTTAATGTTTTAGGTATGTTTGTTCTAGTTAGAGAATGTTCCCTTTATTTATTGAACACAGCTTCTGACAGCGGGCCGAGCGTCGCCGGTGCAGTGACTGGAAATACATTCTTTTAATAGAAACACTTTTTCTATGTTGTAAACAATGAGAAAAGGTCACAATACACCTCTGCCTTTGTGTTTTACGAAGAACTAAGCTGCTTTATAAATACCATTACACCTACACAAATCACAATTGACAGGGGATACAATTATAAACTAAGATTTTTTTCTCATGGAAAGTTCCCTTCGATCCCTAATGGAAAAGTAACCTAATAACAAGGTAAGTAAGTATAACAACAACATATTGTGTAGCAACATCCCACTCTCATTAGAGATGTCGTGTGTCAAGTAGGTACAACAAACATTATTATGACGATGTTATTGACGTCTACCTGGGTTAGTAACAGTCCTGAATACCGACCGATACGGGATCGAATGAGATCCCAGACTATTTATAATTACGTTCAAATTTTTGGACGATATATTATGTTGTGTACTCTATAGAATATGACGGTTATCCAATGTAAGTATAATTGCGAACGGGTCAATTTATTGCATGATTCGTCTCGATATTGAATGAGATTATCCTGTTAACGTCTTGAACGTTGCGAGCATTGTATTCGCAATTGCAATTTCCGCCGGGGGAGCTGACCACACTTAAAGTGTTAGCACTTAGATATCGGCATTTATTGCAGTGCGTGCAACGAATTTTGTATTCTATGCCAACCTGCATATCATGTAATGCGATTGCAATTCTGGTACAATGTCAGGCAGAGTTATTAGGGCCACGACATTGACATCGCAAAGAATGTGTGTAAATGCCTATACACCACATTTAATTTTTTAATGCTTATTTTTGTAAAAATGTTGCTGAACGAACCGCCATAAAATTATATTATGATGTATGTGTAGAACTTAAGTAGGTAACACCTGTGCACGTAGTCGCTTGAGTTTGAAGGTGTGGGAAATTTTCAGCAAAACATCAGTTTAGTCTATCTAAACACAAAGTTTTAAGCTGCACCGGAGTCGAGATTGTACACAAAAGGTAAAATAAAATATTAGCGTTGAGTGACTCCCCTCCACAGTCCACGCCGCAGGGCTTAGTGAAATGTTTTTCACTCGTTACCTCTGCACTCGACACGCTAGGAAAAATCTAAGCTCTGAGTTAACGTTCCATTCTGTTCGTTTTGGGCGTAGCTGAATAAGCAGGTGCGCACTGGTTACAATATAAAACTTCATTGGGTTTAGAAGAGGAGGTTTTCAAGTCGACTACTGCGATGTGGTTGATTTTTCTAATTAATTATTTGAGATTTTACGTTGCATATAGTTAATAGTTTCTTGTGTTTTTCTGTGTGCCCATTAAATATAAGTTTTAATATTATATGAAACATATAAATAAACTTATGATGTGACTGATAACTATCTGTTGTTTTCTTTTGTGGCTTATTTGCGATATCTCCGGCATTTTTTGGATCTATTTTAAATATTATTTTTTATATCGATAGAGTTACACCTTTTAGATGGTTCCACATAGTTTTCGTTGAAGTTTGTTTCTATCACATTGATGTGTAGGTAATAAATGATTTATTGACCAAATAACTGTTTTTCTAAAAAAAATTAAAGGTTACTTTTCGTGGTTTTATTTCCTGCATAAGAACAGAAACTTTTAAAACCGAAACAAATGAGAAGTGTCAGTCTGCGTTAGTTCGGACAGCTTTAGTTAAACTTTGTTGACGCCGCGCGCCCTCACAATGGTTGGTGGTAACTGCTATCCAACTTTAATACCAGTACCGAATGTGTGACGCCTGGGAGAGACAACAGTATCGCCAACATTTGCATTGCACGGCGGTCTAGTTAGAAAAGTGAAACTTTGTATACGAAGAATTGTCAGTGAATAGAAAAAAAACAAAGTGAGTTAAGATACAGGATACCTACCCTGTATCTTAACTTACTTTGTTTTTTTTACCGCCTACCTAGGCAAAAAGTGAAATAAGAATAGTTAAAAATAAATTTAATAGTTGATAAAATTGGGAAGTCCCAATTGCTGCAAGCTTAATGAAGAGTCCATAAAGGTAAGGGTGAGAGGGGAGGGAGGGGGAGGAGGGGGTTGGGGGTGCCATCACGGGCGGTCATCGAGATCCTACGATGGATATTAAATTTATGTGTGATGCGACGACCTGACGAACTGCAAGTTAACATATAGGCGTAACACAGGAGAGAGAAGGACAAAATCATTTCTGCGTGCAACATGTATTTGTTGCGATGGTGTCCGTGTGTGCGTGATGCGTTACCATGAGAACGTGAGCCGTAAGCTCCGCCCACCCGATATTCGCGGAACCCTGTACATACGCTCGCAACATCGAGTTAAATTAAAATTCCAGGTATTTATTGCAGCGTTCATATATTAAATAAATACCTGCAATAAATAACTGGAATTTGAATTTTGAAACTATAGTTTATGTTTGTATTTTAGTTCATAGGTGGTTTCGCTGCCTGAACACTTACGGCCAACTTTCGTATGAGTGTCTTTCTATAGTAAGTGCACACCGAAGTCTTAAGTAGTATAATATGCAGTGTACACTTTGCTATAAAACCGGGAGAGGCTTAAACCAAAACTCAGAGCGAACTTCATCATAATGTTGAGTTGCACTTTACAACACCTTTACAAGTTAAACACCAGTAGCTCCCACCAAACAATATCTTGCATTTCTAATTATTTTCTACTATTTAGTATATTTAATATAAGGATTTTGGTTTACTACAATGAAAATGAATCTATTAATAAAAATGTATCGAGTATATTTCTCAAGTATTTCATAATTCTAATAGTTTTTATAAGATACTTATTTTTCGATATCGTCTAAGTATCTATTAAAATCTATTCTTAGAACATTAATGCCTTAAATATTTTATTCAATTGACATATCAATTTGATCTATCCTATTAAAGGAATCACTTATATACACAAATTAGATATTCTTACAGGTTTTCTTGTTATTTGAAAAATAATATCTGATCTTGTATATCATTGGAAATATTCTACGAATATTATTTCTTAATAAAGAAATACTATTTCTTATCCAATGCCAGACATACGTTTTCAGACAAAGTCACTTTGATTTTGTGAGGGTCGCCATTAATATTAAAATAAAATACACTTAATATAAATACAGACATGTCTGGGCAAAAGGCTTTAAAAGGTCGAAGCCTTATCATCTTAATTTTTATGTACCTATAACTTAATTAGATTTTAGGTGAAGTTAATGCGTGCTGATAGCCTTTTAGAAAGATTTCGCTTTTTATCGGGTACTGTACCACAAAAGGAAGTAGCGGAAACCCTTGTAAGATCACGGCAAGATAATTTATCTCGGGAACGCGTGGACATATCGAGTTGAAATTAAAACCATTTACTCAATTCAACTTCCTTTAAAGCTGTGACAAAAGTCAAACTTCTAAGTTAATGCAACAAAGATTCACCATATTAGTATTAATAGTATTAGAATCTCAAGGGAATCAAATTCAAATTTGTACGGAACTCTCACTTGTCCGGTTTTTTATTACTTGGAGTAACAAAGACGTGTTCAATCACAGGTATTGCGCCAGTCAGCATGCTCCCTTTGCTATACACATCCCTACCTATAATAAATGTATGCAGTTATTTAGTTAAAATCAATACTCACCGGCATATGTCAGTATTAATTGCGTATATGCTTTTCGTCCGATCCACGAAGGGTGCGAATATACCGGCGTCGGTGCCATTGATCATGTTGCATATGCCTGGGTCGCCGTCACTGTTTGGTGTCCAGTAAGGGAAGTACACAGAGTTGTCGTAACGGAAGATGTCGCCGAGATACGCCGACTCGTCCAGGCCGCGGTTGACCTCGTATATTTGACTGGGGTACTTGTCTTTCTGTAAAAAAATTGAGTGTTGGACTTACTTCGAAGTGGTAATTATATGGTATGGTCATTACTTGGCCCAAAAACTTTATACGAAAGCAAAATAATTCATTGGTTGTATTGTATATACATGTTTTATCAAAAATATAGGCAAAAAGTTTAGCCTGAAAAAGATAATTAAAAACTGGCCAAGTGCGAGTCGGACTTGCGCACCGAGGGTTCCGTACAAACCTGTAGTTATCTATTTCTTTTAATTGCGTTTACATAAAAGTTTAATTTTGTTACAGCTTAAAGGTATTATAGACCTGAGTATTTGATATGAATTTCAATTTAATACCTCTACGCGTTCATGAGAAAAGAAGTAGTAACTTTAAAATTTTCAAAAATATTTTTTTATTAAATGATGTAACAAAAAATTTACGGTTTTCGCAATTTTTCCTTTATCTATACTATAAGACGTTACTTCGTACCAAATTTCAAGATTCTAAGTTCACTAAAAGTACCCTGTAGGTTTTGTTTCCCGTGCGAGTTACGAAAATTTGCGGCATAAACGGCTGTATCTTTTGATTGCTTTGGTTTAGAAGTTTAATTTTTCACACCTCCAAGAGACAGGAGACCTGAGTATTAGATATAAATTTCAGTTTGATACCTCTACGCGTTCCTGAAAAAAAACGGTCTTGAAAGACGGACGGACGGACAACAAAGTGATCCTATAAGGGTTCCGTGTTTCCTTTTGAGGTACGGAACAATAAAAATCAAAAATACATGACGCTAAAATTCAATAGGAACGGTAGAAGTCTATATCCTTCAGAATAATCTTTCATTTTCATCCGTTCAAAAGCGGTGAGTCGTCGACTGACACACTTAATGCACAGATGAAGACACAAATTATAATACTGTTGGGTTCTCGCGTTTACTACAGTGCGAGGTTAATATAATAAACTAGCTGTGCCGTGCGATTTCACCCGGATGAATGACAATTCATTCACTATCTTTATAGATTACAGCCGATGTGTTATTCCGATCTATAAGCTACATTATTGTAAAGTTTCATTAAAATCCATTAAGTGGTTTTTGCGTGAAAGAGTAACAAACATCCATACATCCAAACAAACTTTCGCATTTATGATATTAGTAAGGATACATTACGTACTGCCAACGGATGCGATTTTGTTTCATGTTATCAGATTTGACCGGGGAAGCGGTTCACTCGGTGGTAATTGGTCTTTAAAATGTGTGTGTAGCGCCCCATTCAGTTTGTTGACTGAATCGCACTTGTAGAGTAGTTACTTTAGGTCGGCATTAGGCGAGAGGGTTGCAGATACATTCCAGGGCGTGCCACCATAGACCACCACCATTTTATATTTAGTGCATTTCATGCCATGAATTGTTTTTACATGCATAATAGCAATTACAAACTTTAACTTTTTGTAATTATGCTTGAAGCAATTTGAAACAAGTTAAGTTTGAAATCATGTTTTCAACTTGTATAAATACCAACATATTACCAAATAGATATTTTTCCACTATTTATGCTATGAAACACTGCCTCTAGTCAAAATTTCATGATCCTAGAATCAAAGTTTGACAAAAAGCGGTCTTTACAAAGCCAAGGAGACAAAGTCCTAGATGCAACCATAAGTAGATTTGAAAGCCAGAAACCGTTATTTTCTTTACATTTTATTCCTAACCCCGTCATTCACAGACTGTAAAATCTTGTCAGAGGAACTCTGTAAAGTCCATGAGTTTCACTCAGGGTATTGAATAAACTGTCGTTTGAATTTCTTGTGGCGTGCAAACCCTTTGCGTCGCATCCCGTCTCGTCCCGACCTCAAAGCAGCATTTCTGTGAGGCGTATCTACCTCACGTTTCTCTATCACGATAACTCTTGTAGGTAGAAGTAAAAATCACGTTGCAATATCGTAAATGGATTGAATATCTTTCGATCCAATTAATGAAGTACTTGCTCTTAGATTGTGGCCATTGGTGATTGAGTGACGTAGTAAGGAGCATGTAAAATTCTAATATGTCAATCTACGATGAACCACTCAAGACTGGTGAGAATTATAATTATTTCTAGTGCAAATTGGTCAGGAATTATTAGAAAATATTTTGGTATAAAAATACGGAAACGGAATTTTCTGAATAACATCTCCCTTTGTTGATCGGGTTACCCAAATATTCTTGAAACTGTAGTAATCCATTGGTCAACATCACAGAGGCCGTCCATTTCGAGGGTAGAAAATCTAGATACCTGGGCGGGGCTACTGTGAGAGGGGGGGGTATGGTGGCACCTCTCGTTCGATTCCAAGAACGAAGATCGATATGTGTATGTAACATTGTTGGTTGCACTCTGAAGTGTCCATCCAAACTAATTTAATGCTACTTAGCTAAGAGTCTCTGCAAGCAGATCCTGTCGGTAGCTCTCGGCACCGAGCAAAACAAGCGCAATATAATATTGTGTAGGGTCAGCTTGTTCGAGGAATCACGCAGATTTATTCAAATAAACTATATACAAAATTATGGTATAAAGTTTATAGAATATTTTTTTAAAAATTAGCTAGCGTCATTTCGTTGCAGAGTTCCTAGGGCAATTTTCAGCTCGAAATTACCAAAATATTGTATTGTCACCAATGACACCTAACTAATTTTTACGCAAAATGTTATTTCTATCTGATGTTTAGAAGTGCTTTTATTTAAGGTTTACAACATTTGACTTAAACAATAATATAAATGCATTGCAAATTAATAAAAAAAAACACAACAAATAAATTATTGGACACAACAATAAATAAACATACAACACTTACATATTCCAAAACTGAGAAGGTAAGCGAGCCATCTTCCTGCTCCTCAATATTCATGGAATTCTCAGCAATCTGCTTGATCAGGGCACAGACGACGGCCCCGGGTATACCCGGGTCCTTGCACATCGGTATCCCATCGAACAGGAGGTCCCGTACATTGAACGTGGCTACAGGGGAATTGTACTCCCCGAAGATCCCATCCATTGCCTGGCTGAGCACTATACCTACACCTGGGAATAAGCTCTCTGCGACTTGTATGATGGCCTGAAACAAAGATTTTAATTCAATTTCTAAGTTACTATTGCTTAATAAAGGAGGTCGCTGTAAGAAGTTTCTTGTTATGTTTAGAGTTTGTTTTGTGTTGAATAAAGTTACCAATCACTTATTTTAAACCTAAGTACATAAATTTTTAAGAGACTTTTTTCGCCATTTGAAAAATCTATGAAATACTAAAAGAAAATTGTTGTGAACTTTAAAATGGGCTCTAGAAAACCATGTGAAAGGTTTGTCTGTGTGTTCGTTTGTCAGGGTTAGCAACAGGAGGTAATATGCTGCATGGATATGAAGTTAGTTTCAGTTTGTTTAAAAGTAAGTTTTGTTTCAGGAGTCACCGCGTAAACCGCGATGTAGTACAGGTTCGATTCCTTCATGGCGCCCTTTTCCATGGGATGTAAAAAACGCACTTTACAGTTATCTGTATTGCATATATTCTGCGAAATTATAAAATAAACTCTACCTAGTGATCTATGTGAAGATAATATTACATAATAATAATAATAATTCCAGCCTATAAACGTGCCTCTTCCCATATAGAGAAGGCACGAGCATTGATCACCACGCTTGCTCAATTGCGGATTGGCGATTTCAGATCCCAATTTTAGAATACAGGTTTCCTCACGATGTTTTCCTTCACCGTTAGTCAGAAGTGTCTTAGAATAATTAAGAAAGTACGTATAACTTTGAAAAGTTACATTGGTACTTGCCCGGGATCGGTTACATAAATAATCTATATATATGTATAAAAATGAGTCCCTTTTTCCCTTGGTCACGGCATCACGCGTGAACGGCTGGACCGATTTCGCCAATTATTTTTTTGTTTTGTTTGTTATTGTCATGATCTATATATATATATAAATATATCCCTATTTCCCTTGGTCACGGCATCACGCGTGAACGGCTGGACCGATTTCGCTAATTATTTTTTTGTTGTGTTTGTTATTGTCAGGAGAAGGTTCGTATTAAAGAAAAAGTTTGCAAAATTGCGCTGAAAATTAGGAAATTGAAGAATACTCAACCACCAAATTAAGTAATCCTGACTTTTGTTACGATAGTGATTTGTTGGATTCATCTCCACCCCTAATAATACAAAGGCACCGGGAACGGGACCTAGGTATTCACGCGGGTGAAATTATAATGAACATAATATCTACATTTTGCTCAGCAAGTGGTATTATTTTAACATCCATGCTATTTGGGGGAATGAAACAGTTATAATTTTACATGGAAATATTTCGGCTGCCTTTTGTTTACGAAATGCAATATGAATGCATAGAATGTTCATGATTGCGGAGAACATTTTAATTAAGTAGTGTATTTTGGGCAAAATTAGTATGTTTTGGTAAATGAGAGGTTTAATTATTAATTATATTTGTCGGAACTACGACAATACTCGTGGTTTTCCGTACTGTAGTAATTATTTTAGTGTATAGAGTATGTACTATTCCGAAAAATTAATTATATTTATGGTAGGTAAGGTAGGTGGCATAGACGTGCCTTTTAATCCGCTACTCCGTAAGAAGTTACTTAATGAGCGAAAAACTAACCAATCTACGCGAAATGCCTGAAACAAACCACTAATAATAAGTATTACAACAGTTTGACGATCGAACAACAAATAAATATAAGTTTTTATCAATGCAAAATAGTTTTGCTTAAATTAGCTTTGATTTTAAATATTTCTGTTTCCGAAAAGCTTTTAAAAACCAGTGTGTATAGTTAATGGATACCAAGCTTTTTACTTTTATAATTAAACCCTTCGGCACTGATAAATTAAATAGCGAAACCCCGCGGCTAAAATCAACGTCAGCCATTTTTTTTCAGGAAGCTACAACGAACTATTTGTGTTGGTAAAAACATTTATAATTCCTGTATGAAGCGAAAATTTAATTAAAATTTTGTTTCGAAAATCATGGACTTTTCGTTCTTTGTTATACTTAATAAATATTTAAAATTTCAATTTAAAAGGTATTGGAATAATAAAGTCTGCGGTTAGTTAAATCCAGAGCATTATTTTTCCATTTTCCACTGTGACAGAGATTTTTACCTTATTAAGCTGTCCACAGATAATTAAGTCCTTGTCCAAGGAGGATTTCCAACGGTAAGAAATTAAAAATAGAATTGTAATATTTAACTTTTATGAAGATTTTAAAGTAAATCTTTTATTGCAGCTGGTTGGATTTAGCTTTCTTATTTATCGTAAAAGGAACGTCTGTAGTTTGGTTATTGTGTTGCTTAGCGATGGGCCGAGTCGACTTTTTGATAACTCGAGTTGACCCGGTAAACAACTCGGGCTGCAACTCGAGTTGACTCGACTCGGTCTGCCTTAAGGTACGTCGCGTCGCCGCGTCGCGTCGTCCGTACGAGTCAATAAACGCTCAACTCGGTGCATCGTTCCGCGGGTTACTAGTTTGCTACGTTCACGGTTCACCGGGTCGGGTCCGACGGGCTGCGTGTCGTCGAGTTAATGATAGTCAAATAAAATTGAGCCCTTTCAAAAATCAGACGTTTATTATTATTAAAAGTGTTTACAAAGTTCAAATCACTCTTCGGGTCAACCCGGGTTGCAGATATCGATGGGTCCTATGTAAAAGGGGCCAAACTAACAATTTGGCCATTTTTACTTTTTTATGGAAAACGCCTGTTATTAGTATGGTTCATAATGTGAGCTTAAAAAAAATACTATTTATACACGGAAATAGTATTTTTTTCTGTAGTAGAAAGGCCTAAGTAGCGTGATTTTAAACGTAAAAAGGCCAATGTGTTTAATGGCCGTTATACGCTTGAAACTCAAAACATTGTTAGTTAGCATTCGACGCGTATTTAATAAGTGCCTACAAATATGTTTACATTTCTTTAGATTTATATTTTTTTATTTTTACTCGTTAAATTCATAGACTGTTATACAATATTAATTATAACTAACTGGTTTTTATCCAAAATATCTAGGCATTGTAATAAGTATGTCACATTGAGACTTATACGTAGTTTCGCGTAAAATAAATTCAGACCGAAACTCACGTAAAAGAGTCAAAATGTAGTAAAATAAAAACTTAAACAAAAAAAAAAAAACCAAAGTAAGCCTGCAAAGTTTCATTAAACTTTGTTTACCATCTTTAAGTTATACCATATTGATACTTTGTAGGCCCCTCCTGTAAAGTCGTGATTTTGCAGTCTGGCCCTTATACATAGGACCCATCGATATATTGACTCGGGCTGACTCGCTTACGGTCCGACCTGAGTTACTCGAGTTAGATAACTCGAGTTGCCCATCGCTAGTGTTGCTACTTTGAAGTTTCAAACAAGCTATAACGGGAGTCAGTCTTTCGCAATAGTTGAATAGTTTCCGCTATATTGAGATTCTGAAATTGCTTCTTGGTTGGCATACCTAAATGAGTTATCTTGAAAATCAAAATACGTAGACAGCTTTGAGTTTACGCCACAGTCTATTCAGTATTGTAACTAGTCCTTGTGGATATTGATAGTCGTTAATTATTGCTGTGGATAGTTCTACTGAGTTCGAGAATTAGACCTGTCCGTCAATTTAACTTTATTATTTGATTATTTGACTAGAGCGGATTAAAAAACCCTTATATACTTAAGGTTTTAGTTCGATAATATTTGTTCTGTTATTTGTGTGATTACAAAATATTTGGTTAGTAAAAAATTATATATTATCGACGCGTAAAACATTTCCTTTAAAACCTGTAGATTGGTATGATACAACCGAAAAAAACTATTAAGTCATCACATGGAAAAAAGCACAGCAACGGCACAGCGCGGCGCACACATTTAACAAGGAATAGGAAAACAGAAGATGAGCGGTCGCACGGGTGACGCGCGGGTGTCGCACGGGTGTCGCACGGGTGACGCGCGGAAAAAAGGACATTATTGCGCCTTATGATGGTTTGCGCTTTGGGCTATCAAAGATTTATTTAAGTAATTATTAATCATTTCATAAAAAAAAAAACAAACAGTTATCGAAGGATCCTTTAACTCGGTATTACATAGGTCACTAGAGATATTTTCAAGCTATTACTGCCATTGTTCATTGAACTCGTATGTCCGCGAGCATGCAAAGTTGACTTGAACTTTTATAGAAACATCTTAATTTGTCAGCGATTGCGAAAAGAGACAATATATTTCTATAAAATGGACGTAGCGAACTCGGCAGATATACCAGGCGCCATTTATCTGACAACCAACAAGTTTGTTTACTACGAGGCTACATCGTAGACCTGAAGCTTTATTGAAAAATTTCCGATTTCCTTTGCTGTCCGTCCGTCCGTCTGTAACTTATGTAGGTACGTAATAGGTATATAGGTATAGACATCACAGCCTCGATTCACGATTCACTATAGCAAAAGGAGCTTTTCTTTAAAATCTTTATCGGAATAAAAGCTTTGCTCTATCAAGTATTCCGAGTGCAAACCACGACATAATTTTTTAAAAGATTTTTTTATAATGGGTTTGGGAATGCTTCTAGGAACACTCTAATGGACTCTAATCTCTTCGCAACAAGATGACAATTTAATAACTGCCGATGTGACCACGAACTATGACAAGGAAGGCTCATTTTCCTTGGCCATTAGCACCCGTATTTGGGTTGCGGGAGATTTTGTTAAAGCATCAACGATGACTTTTATTGGTTTCTACGTCGCTTTCGTTTCATTCGTTGCTAGATTATCGGTTGTTAGGCGGCGTGCGGGACTCCCCGCCTGCGGTATAACGACCAATGAAAATGAGCCTGAACGTTCTACACTGGGTAAAGAAACTGCATCGTAGGTTGGCATACCAGCTGCTGCAGTTTAGGCATGTTTGACGAAATTGTTGACTCGCTTAAGAGTAAAAGAGCTCGGAGACACGTGCCTGACCCGAATATTTTGTTCTCGTACGAAGTTTGCTTGCATATTTGAAAACTTTTTGGTCCTTTGTAAATCTGGTATTTGGTAAGAACTTGTGAATTTAAATGTCAACCATAATTAATCGGTCTCAAGTCTGAACATGATGGCAAAGGAAAAATTTGTTTTGTTTGTTCTTTTCATACTGAACTTGGTCCTCGAAAATTGAGGTATTTAGACACCACAAAAAGGGCCTAAATTTTGCATGCATTAATAAGTTAGATGTAGATAGTATCTCATATGTTGAGTTTTGCTATTCTCTGGGTTTTGGACAAGACCTACAGTTTTGAAAGTTGATAAGAAATCTAACAACCGATTATGTAAAAGATATTGCTATGAGGCATAATCGCTATCAACAAACGTATTGTCTCGATATGAACAATGGAAAACGAACCTTCAGAAACGACAGTTGAAATAAAAGCTGCTCAAGGTACGACAAGTATTAAGCAGGCGTCTTTTTCTTACTTCCATTTTTCCGGTCAAGATATTTTCTTATTTAGTAGTGGGAATCCATTGCGTTTGTGTACCTCCGTATGATTTTCGTCGATATCTGGTGATCGATGTCTTTGACGTTTTATTCTCCCGTTTACTGTGTAGTAATCTAGTAGATTATGTCTCTTAGAAAGGTGAAATTATTTGCGATTTTGGTTTTAGGTGGTGTACAAGGTCCTTCAGTTTAAATAACCAAGAAAACTGATATTTCCTTTACAAAGGAATTAGAATTACTAGTAATTCATTTCCTTCACTGGTTACTTTCTTAACTACATACGTAACTACATACTCATTGAGGCTTCCATCTCTATGCGACTAGCCTATTTTATTAGGTACGCATGTATTTAATAGCAACGAAATCAACAGTTTATTTCCTGTTGGTTAGATGAAATATTGGTATTAGCGATATTTCTATCGGAAATTTTTCAATAAAGCTTCAGGTCTACGATGTAGCCTCATCATAAATCCGCCCGCCTTAGAGCCTACGCAGACCGGGACGGCATGGCGAATGATTGAACCAATGGACATTCAAACGTATTATTATAGCAATACGACATAGATTGCTATGGTTTAAAATGATGCAATGAAATCCTGTCGATGCCACGGCACCATTTTAAAGCATAGCAATTTACGTCGTATTCCTATGAAAATACGGTTGAATGTCCATTGGTAAAAATCTTAATTCCTTGCCATGCTGTCCCGGTCTGCGTAGGCTCTACGAGTATTTCGTTCGTCAGTCTGCCAACGAATCCGATCAAACTGGTGTAGTAAGATTCCTTAGTGCATTAAACATTTTAAGTGTGTTCCAAACTTTGAGTTATATTGAAGTTCCCGTAATCACAGAAATAGTAAATAACATTGTAGGTACAAACAAAAAAGTACCGCATGCGTGTTATCGTAATAAGAGAATTATCGACTAAATGACAGATAAAAATGTTGTTTATCAAAGAAATGTGTAATTAGGACGATAACCTGATTATATTAAATGCGGATTGTGATATCTGTATTTAGTACGTAATAGGGAATAGTAACAAGTAGCGTAGATATAGCTCTTACGTATGAAAACAAAACGGATGACATGGTAGAAAACTCTTTGTCTAAACACCTATAGCATGTGAGAAATATCATGCCTGCGGTACATTACAGTTCCACGCGGCTATGGTGGATAAACTATCGATTGTAGACGGCAATGTACTGCAACCTCGCACTATATTTCTCGCTTGGCTTCGCAAAGGTTGCAAACGTGAATACTTAAGAAGTAGAGACACGTCACATGACTTTCATAGACGGGTTAAACTGTAACTACTAACCTATATTACTGAGAATGTAGGTAACCAAGACTCATCATCTGCCTAGCCTTTTATCCTAAAATATATTGGGGTCGGCTTCCAGTCTTACCCGATTCAGCTGAATACCGTATTTTATGATAAGCGACTGCCTATCTGGTGTCCACAAACCATTTTACTGGTAACTGGTAGTTAACTAAGTCAAGTGTAGGAATAATCGAGAGCTGACTGAAAACGTAACTTTTCTTTTAATGTTAGAATAAGTAAACATTAAAATTAAGATAATGTAAGCAATAATTTAAGTAAGAATAAAAAAACAGATATGTCAATTCATTTACCTACCCTAAGCACATATTTAGAAGTAATAAAAACAATAAATAAGTAGTTAGCTCATAACGAAATAGTCGGGCATCCCCACCCGTAACTAGCACAAAAGATGACGTATGCAAGAGTAAGTATGAGGAATGAAAGTGCGAGAGGAGTAATAGCGAGAACTAGTATGAATCAGGCTCAATGTTAGAAAGGACTCCGATCATGTTGGAGGTACAAGAAAAAAAAAAAAAAAAAAACGTAACTTTAGTTTACCCACTGAAATCATGAATTTCACCTATTTCAGTGTACAAATTCAATGGGTACCTATTTTCATTACCATCATCATCATCACAGCACTTGACATCTCACTGCTGGACATAGGCTTCTCTGGTCCCGTGCCACTCTCATCCATTTTCATTATACTACACATCAATATGATCGGTCATCCAAATTAACGCGCTCAATTATAGTTTAATTAAATTTAACAACACGTTATGCATGTATTAAGCTGTAATCAATAGTGATTAAACCTCATAGTGTCGCTGGAATGTATTAATATTATTGCTACATTTAATTAAATCCTGTACAGGTTTAGCATTGTTAGGGACTCAGTTGTCGGTGGATTAATTCATCGTTCACATTTCAGGCATTGTTAAATGATGCGCTTGCCTGTAATATCGAATAGGTATTCATAGCACATAGCCATTTAAAGTAATTTTTGTGTGTATTGTTTATGAGGATTATATAAAAAACTAAATTCAGTAACAATACTGTATTTATTAGTTGCACTGTTTTTAATACATCAAAGACATATATTATTTTCAGGAAAGTCCGTTCTTGTACTTTCATTAGCTTAATCTACTTGGTTTTTGCTTATATTGAAAAAGAAAATATACGTGTCATACGAAATAACTTCATGTATCAAAATTCATACCTATTCTTTTACTCTATACTATCTTACTCGTCTCCTGGCTTATGTAAAATCCAGTATTCAGCTGAATTCGGTAAGACAGAAAACCGACACTAACATAGCTTGGGAAACCCCTAAACAGAAGAAGAAGAAAACTCGCAGATTATTTTCTCTATTAAGGAAATAATAATATAATATTCCGGGACAACTCACACACGGTTATCTGATCCCAAGCTAAGCAGATTAAGCTTGTGTTATGGTAACCAGATAACTGATAAACATACTTATATATTTCTAAATACATACTTATTATAGATAAATTACACCCAGACACAGAACAAATGATCGTGCTCATCACACAAAGATTTGTCCTGAGTGGGAATCGAACCCACGACCTCCGGTATAGCAGTCAGGGTCACTAACCACTAGACCAACAGGTCCGTCAAAATATTGAAACCGCTCTAGTCATAAACGTCAAAACTTAACGCCAGTAAAGCGCGTGTACACTCACGAGTAAAAATATGTTACTACACTAAGTTTTGAACTACATAATAACTAAAAAAGAATAAAAATTAAAAAATAATAATTAAAAAGCGCTATTAACACAAACAATTTCAATCATAAATAATGCGCTTCTCTTAAGAAAAAAAAAAAAAGAATCTGAGCAATTTTTCAATTAATTTTCTCTGCAATTCTAGATGGGTATCGTAGAACAGCTTGTGAAGAAATTGTTTAAAACAGTTCCTTAATTATTTACACATTTTTCATTTTGAGATTCAACAAAAAAAAAATTAATTACGCTACTTGTAGATACTTTGGCTCGTGACTGTACTAAAAATATTATGGCTTTTATTTAAGTACCGGTTAGGTTGAAGATTAAATATTGACAGAACTTTAACTCGCTATCGTTAACACTGACGTTTGTTTTAAAGCTGGTTAACTGTCGTAAGATTTCTTCCCTAGTTTATGATGTGCAGTCAACTGCGCGTACAACTGACAACATAAATAAAAGGAAAACTACAGGAAGACTAAAGAAAAGATGGTGGGACTAGGAATAAGGTATTTTTATTTATTTAATAATTTATGTACACACACAATAATTTATAGAAAAAATAATAATAATAGATGTTTACAAATGATGTACAAAGGTACTGCTTATTAATATATATAAATAAATAATATAAGGTGCTATAAAAATATCTGCCACGGCTTTAATGGGAGGTAGTATTGTGTTTATAGATTACAATAGTGAAGAACTTTCGTACCCCGGAACAGTTAATTAAATTTGAGAGACTAAAATAGTTAAATTAACGTTGACTCTATTCTGCGTAACGTGGTTCACAAATTACGCGCAATGTGACGCTTCGTCAATGAAAACAACTGCTATCTCTTTCCATCTTTTCTGTGAATGAAAACTGTAATCAGCTGACTAGTTCGTCACTACATAATCAACTAGGTACGCAATATACGCAGGCATACAAGTGTTTTAAAAGTGCAACTACTTACACGGGATGGTTTTATACTAACAAATCAATTCAAATTTATACGTAATTTTTTTTGTATGAAAAAAAAAATGATAAATAATGAATAATTTATCTTCACTATTGTAATCTATAAACACAATACTACCTCCCATTAAAGCCGTGGCAGATGTTTTTATAGCACCTTATATATATAATAACTCAATCATAAGGAGAGATAATGCTCTTTAATACGTTAGGTATGAAAATTTTTAAAACAAACAAGAAACTCAGGTGCATAATTAAATATAATATATTATTATATAGTTTGTTGGCGGAAAATTGTTAACTTAAGTACACCAACCTAATTAATGGAGAGATGATAATTAATATACACTGTGTATTAATTTTTTTATCAGGTTTTCACCATTTTCCACCACTCTCACTATTGCGGCCAATCTAACGACACCTCTAAGGCCATCTACCAAGCCGTTTAGGCTACAGAACGCGCCCACAAAACATTCAATCGGAACGTAAGTAATGCACCGACTTCAAGTGAAATGGTGTTAGGATGGGGAAACTGTGATCAGAGCTATTAAAGTTACATACACTGATATGAAAGAGAAAACTTTTTAAGTTTTAGCTATTATTAATCAACATGTAGTTTAAAATAAAAGATTAATTAAATTATCGCTGATCCAGAGTAAATATAACTATGATGTACTAAACTACGAAAATAATTGAGGACAAACTAAACTGTTAAATAGGTCACCAAACCCCATTTTACAATGTATTTTCAAACGAATCTACAAAGTAAATAAAACAACTACTCTCCGATACCTGTGACGAAGTTATTTTTAACTACAGCCCGCCCGGCCGGTTGATATTAGCGGAAACAGGTACATGTAGTACAGTGCATTATTGATTTTCCCGGGAGCCCTTTTGCCTGGGGATATGCGCTCGGGGAGCAGGGTGGCGCGCCCACCCAGTGACGTCACCCACTAAATTAATTTTAGACCGTGCAATACAAGGACTTAATAAACATATCCGTTTGTATTGCAACGTCAGGAGGCTCTCAATCGAGAAACCAATACTCCTGTGCTCTGTGATGTCCGTACCATAACACGATCATGTTATGAACGTATTGCATTTCAGACACATGTCAAACGGAACATGTAAATTCCATTCCATATTGGTAAATACCTAAGCTATAAGAGACCATTATTAGTACCGCACGTGCAGCGGTACAGATAAAAAATAAACAATAGAATGCCGTAATTGTGTAATGAACGACTCGTTGCACGCGTTCATAATTAATGGAATCTCAACGACGCGATGACAAAGAATATTTACAAGAAAATAAAACGTTCCACATATTTTTATTAAGTCGGATAACAAGACTAAAACTATTTGAGGCTAGTAATCCTTATCTATAATAATATTATTGATGTATGTGTCCTGATAACAGAACAATATCAGCCAAAACGCATCTGTGTAAAATCTTGATACCATATAAGAATTTTAAGTATAGGTAAGTATATATATAATACTAGATTCAATAAAGAATTTTGTATTGTATTGTAAGTGTTCCAATTATCCATAAAATCAATGATTGATAGAATTGAAACATTGATGTTTCACAAGCGGCTGGATTGCCTTTGAGCCGCACAATTCGCTTGTTTAATGACATTCCCACACGACTCATTAAGGCTCCTATTCATGAATGTTCCAACCATATTGTTTGTGTAGACTGTAAAACTACTTTATAGTTCACAATTGTATAATTTTTCGTTGTGGATATGTGTGTAAATGGTTTTATTACAATTGTTAAACCTTGCGTACAGTATTTGCTTGTAATAATCTTGAAATATTTCAAGATTATTACAAGCAAAGCAAATGATAACAATATTTGTTTGGTTTGATTGTAAATCAAATACCATACGTTATCGTGTCGACAATAATTGCTGAAATGACATTGCACATCTCATTATTATATAAACATCGTATTAAACGTTGTGTACAATGCATCTCAAAAGTGAAAACCGCTGCGAGGCATAACGCACGGACTCCATTTAACCCTTTCACTCACACTATTTTATTGCATTTGTAAATAGTAGGTATAAAATTTCTCCGCCGCTCATCGATAAGAGCAATTGCGATCGCCTGTTTCATCCCCTAAATAATTATGAGCTTCCGTTAAAACACTGTATTGCTGCTTCCTTGATTTAAAAAATAAAGTTTTTTAGAATTGTTGTGTTTGATTATGATTCTCAATCACGGTGTCAAGACAGTATTCGATATTTGGTGCACGGTTAGAGTGTACCCGAAATAAGTACATAAAGTAATTTGTCTAAGAAGTTTTATATTGACAGAGTGGTAAGCTACATTAGTGTGTTATAAATAACTCATGCGTGAATTTCATTTGTCAGTGCACCTGACAAGCTTTGCGCAATCCATATTTACGACAATTTGTCGCACGCTGCACGTCGGAAATTCAGAATTCATGCAACTTATAAATCACTTTTTCTACAAGTTGGGATCCCAATATTAGAGTTTGAGTCTAACTAATTATTCTGTCCAGAGCACAAGAAAGTTAGGCAGTGTTTTCGAATGAACTGAGCGGTGTTCGACGGGCAAATTAAAAATTCAAACTTTGGTGGTTCGAGGCGGAAATGAAACTAAACGTTTAGTGCAAATACGTTTTAGTTATGTACTTCAAATAATTCAGACAAGCTGTTGCCTGAAATTGTGATTTTTATGTTCTGTGTTTTTGAGTAAACCCTCCGATTGTGTCCCTCATATCAGATTCTAAGAGGAAGCTTTATGCCTATAATGCTATTACTTAGTTGATTACGCTTAGTGTAGTCGCTTCTAGTATGGATTGATAGTCACGATCAAGCCCAAAAAAAGTTCAAGGTATTTTAACAAGAGCAAGCTTCTGAAGTCAATAAATTTTGTCTGGTCTGTGATAGACAATGACTTTTTCCACCTAATAAAATATACATGTATTAAGTATCTTTACTTTCTGTCCGTTCCTAAACAATTTTGTCCAAGTATAGATAAGCAAGAATAGAGTACGCGACAACTAGTGGCTTGCTGTGCCAATCCTAGGCATTTTTTTGCAAGACCTTTACCGATTTGTTGACGTTCATGCGAAAATATAGATGGCGCTGACATTAATTGTGTAATAGGTTTTCAGATAGTACGCACTGTTTTGGCACTAATTTGCCGTGATCTTAGAAGACGCGTCGTGTTCTTTGTCGTCTGTTCACAGTTTGTTTACAGGCGGAGTCTATAGTTTACCTATTTATACTATAAGGTCCAACTATTTGAGAGAACCGACACTGCAATTTTAATAACTTTTATTTCAGGAAAGGGGGAATTTCATAAGTCTCGTTGTTAATAGTAACGTCGGCATTGTTTTAGCTATTGTATCCGCAAATATTTTGTTTGAATAAAATAAATTGCGCGCTGAGTTGTTGTCGGTTCATTTATGGGCATCGCATTACATTCGAATTGAAATACCTTTTCCGACTGGCATTTAATTAAAATTATGAAATTCAGAACTCTGCAGAGAGAAATGCATTTGAAATTATTTTAATTAGAATGTGTGCAAATAAATGGTTATGTTTAGTTTAGAGCGTTTTCATTAACTATGTTATGTGTATATGTTAATTATGTGGAGCTATTACGCTTCAGGGAGTATGAAAGGCCGGGCTGGTGGACAGTGGATTAAGTGTGACCATTGTAGCGTGTTCTATCAAGCCACTCAAAGGCTGAGTGCTTCGCTGGGTACTATGTGCGAGATCTATCTGTGCGTGTTAATCCTGCAATTAACCTCAGACAGATTAGCGGTTAGCTATCTTGACTCCGGTCAGATCAACGCTATAATTAGTAACGTTTCTAATTATAATTATAGTAATTGGGTAGACGTATACTTGGGATACGTATGTTTCGCTACTATGTAATGTTGGAATTGATTCATACAGGGTGTAATCGAAAGGTTATATCTATACAAAAGCAGTGAATAGTACATGATCTGACGTAGAGTCAGCGGTTTTTTATTTTAAATACATGTAACTATAGGAACATTTCTTGCAACAAAGTTAACTAGTTTATTAATTAATTATGCAAGTATGCATGCATTATTAATATTATTGTGTATGTATGTAACAGTATATACTTATGTAAGATATTTATGAGTATGTATGTAGTTTATCTGGATATATATAAATAGAATATATAACTGAATATATATATTATATGTATGTATAATGAGTAAATTACACTTGTTACTTTCATCTACCTCATCTATCTTTCCTGTCCATCCAAAGGTTGTCTGGAAGATATGGCTATTAGCGATAAGACCGCCATTGTACGCTTTACTGTTCATGTATTTTATTATTATGTAATTTTAATGGTGTATAATAAAGAATATTCTATCTATCTACCTATTTAAATAAGTCCTATAAAGAGATCCTATAGATATCTTTGCTTGAGAAAAGGAAAATAAATATTGCAAACTTCAATGCTTCGTACGGAATAACAAACTGGAGCACAGAAGTTATTATCTCAACCAAAAACAAGCCACGAAACTAGTCATCACCTGTATGTGCTCCGTGTAATTACCTTTCCGAATGTTGAGCTCGGAACAGATTGGCTACAACTCGCCTATTCGCCGAAACACGAAATATGGAACATGAACATGGTATGTAAATAACAAATATGCATTTTTCCATTACACACTGGATAAAGTTGAAGTGGATGGCTTATGTTCGGATAGAATGGGATTCATGATCATTTATTAGTTGTATGCAATAAAGTTTATAATTTAAATATTTACAAACTGAACAACACAGGTTCACAGTTAAGTTTGTACACACTAAAACTAAACTAAAATCATAACTAACCTAACTAAAACCAAAGAAATTGCGACAAAAATTCATCTACATCGGTGTCGGTTGGAAATGTGTCCAATAGACATGTGGCACATTGTAATGTCAAAGCATACCCTTTATCCAAGGTAAAAACTAGTCTTAGGGCCACGCGAGGTACCAACAAGACGTTTTGCCAAATCTTTAAAAAACAAGTTCAATCGGACAGTGTCTAAACTATCTATTTGCATAGGTAGAATTTCATTTATTGATGATCTTCAGGCAATGTGTCCTATGAAACGGGTTAAAGGCAGAGCTACATAAATAGCAGTACGATACACACAGCAGGGGTGCGACTGCACGTGACGTCATCTAATGACGTATACAACATACGTATAGTACACATGTATTTATATCAATCGAATGTATCGTAGGAGCAAATTAAACGCAACGTTGCAGAGTAGTTTGCGAATTGAGACCGTCTACGGTGTCTTGTGAATGCGATAAGGTATTTTTTTAATTAAGTAAACATTAGCAAAATAGTCAAGTAAAGTATTTTGAAAAGGCTAGGTGGAAAACACACCTACATTTATTTTATTTATTTATTTTTATGGAACTTTTACAACTTACTCACTTCTAACATACATAACAATAAAAATTAGCAAACAGTTTTAGGCATAGTGAGTTCGTCACTTACAGAAGTACACAGCACACACAGTATTTAGTTCTTAAATTTTAGTTTTTCTATTGGAACTACTCTACAATGATGACAAATGTTTGTTACAAACTGTTATGATAGCAGACGACATGAAAGAGGCAAAGGGCAATTGATCTGGCTATGTTTTTGGGCTCCCCAAATCAAACCAAAGAAGAAAATCTGTTTTGTTATGAAAACATAAGGGATGACAAAATTGCGTATACTCTAGACATGGTATTCAATATTCTTTAGTGTACTAATTGCAATGGCGTTATCTGTCAGCCATTTTAATACAATCTGACTGTTAATCTCCTTAAGGTGAGTACATCTTAGATATACTCATACTAGCTTCGCTCTCGTAAATGAAAATTAATCTCTCTATAATCTTTTAAAAGATAATTCGATACTTATTTACGTAATACAAAATATTTTCTTGAAACTTGCAAAATAACAACAGTGTGTTTTCAAAATTAGTACTCGGAAATCCAGCTAGGTATGCTATGAATTCTCTCATAAGCGCTTTTCGTTACGGGATTTCTAAATATTCATAATAAACAATTATTAGTCTAGATTTATTTCTCAACAGCGATTATAATTATCTGAGAAATCCACTTTACGATATAATTTCTACATGGATATTACATTTCATGTAAATTCAGCTCTACGTGTGTCGGTCAGTATAATGCTTTGAGATTTGAAGCTGTTTGTTGCTCGACTGTCAACTCTACCCCCTAGTCAAGTGACATTTCAAAGGTTAGCGCTGATCGAATCGCTTAAATGTATGGAATTGACCAGTCAAAGTCCTTGATCTATCGGAATTGAAATGCCAGTTCCATACATTTAATGAAATCGAAGCGATTTATAATATCATTGTTAACGCTTGTAGAAATGTTACTAGGTTACAGGGGTACACGTCGGATTAGCTGGAGCGACAGGTCCATGCCATCCCAACGCATGGATGGTTCTGAATAAAAATCCGGTCGCTTAAAGTAGGACCACAACACGAGCCGATGCGATCGATATTCACCGCTAAGCTACATCTAGTAGGTAGATCAGATTTACGGTACCTGTACCTGATCAAGTTTACGTACAAATTATTTTATATCTTACAAACAACTTTTCGAATCTTCGTCACTCACATTCGCATGGTTTAACCAACCCTACCAATGAGGTACAACACTTGCAGCACTTGCGGTGTCGATTGCATACGTATGTCAACGGAAGTTACGTCATATGCGTGCAAACTTTCATGAAGTTTACGACTGTTCGTATATGCGACCGAGGCAACAGACTACCTACTTTCAGCTACATTCTGTTAAGGTGGTCTAACACGTTGCTAGTTGCCAAATTAATCCGATAACGATCTTCAGGTGTTAAGAATTTATTACAATAAGACGCACTTAATCTATTTCGTTGTGGTCAAAGTGATATGGACAGGCTTGTGATAAAACAGATTACATAAATCATTAAAATATGTCATTTTATCATATTGACTTGATTACACTTTGTACATGGAGATATATGTTATTCATTTGTAGGTATGATTTGCATTTTCTACTTCGAATTCTGTATTAAAGGACATCTGTTTTAAAGTTTCCTGGATTTGGACCTTAATAAATGGATATACGGATTTCAAATTCGGCCTAAATATACAAATCTGAAAGCTTACAGAGCTAGTCCCTGAAGAGTAGCAGCCCGTCTATTGCTTACGGCCGGCGCTGCTAATTAACCCATTTCTCTGAGTGACTTTGAGTGCCTGCTAGGCTGTATACGTACGTCGCACACTGTGGTTTTGCTTTACTCCCTCACATGAATGACACGACATGACACGAATAGAACTATATGTACCTATAGTGTATACGTTAACAGTTTTTAATTTAGAAGAAAGCATTTTAAGGTACCGAATTTTGCCAAAGGGCACGGAGGGTGGAGAAGAATTCGAATAGGGATCGAACTGAGTTTCGGACGTATTCTTATCATTGTTTTATACTAAGCTTTTTGAGTAGATACATGGATTGTGACGTCAAAGCACTTTTTAAAGTACTAACATGTTTAACATAGATTTTTTATCTGTCGTTATCCGAGAAATCTTGTAATAATTTTACTCTACATTTTTTGAGGCGGAAAATAACTTGCTTTACAGATCTGAACAAATTTTTCATCAGACAGTAATTATAATTTTCTTTGCAAATAAATATTTTAATGAAGTTCAGCATTAAAATTTGTTGGCAGACAGCATAGAAATATGAGACAGTAATCTACAAAGGTTTCGTTTGCAATTAATTTGGAGTGTACACTGTACATGGCTATTAGTGTTCTGCTACATTTCTGAGGCAGAGACGGGAGGGAATGGTCAAAATGTTTCCTACTTGCCGATCCAGTAAACATGCATTCAGTCTGTTCACGCGCGCGAATATACAATGATTTCGTGACGCCATTTTATGAAATATTATTTGCGTCGTTTTATGAAAAATACTAATATTATACAAGTTGTGAAAATGGTTTTGATGAAATTTTCCCTAATGTAGGTAACTTGTTGGTAGAACTTCAGAATAAGATATAGGCTGAACTAACGATGAACATTAAGACAAAGTCACGGATGGCTGGTTAAATTGTATTTATCCTAGAAATAAATAAATGTGACCAACATCACATACATACCTACTGTCTGTTGTATCATCTGAACTAAAAGTCGGAAATGTGTAAATAAAAACGCCAATTTGGTCCAGACAGAGGGTTGTTTTCGATTTTCGACGCATTCGAAACGCAGCGGTTCTTCATTGTTAAGGTTTTATCGAATATTTACTGCAGTCTACGTGAAACGAAAGTTGAAATAGAATCTGTCAAACGCAGAGGCCTCGTTAACCAGAGCGTAGCAAAGTTACCTACAAACAATATACTGTTTAATTACGTTTAATTACGGATCTGCGTATGCACGGGTACAGGGGGAAACTGGAGATAGGGGTTTTTCCGGCTACTTTGTAACCACGGGCCATGAAACTTTCTCAATCCCAGTACATTCGCGTAGCTAATAGGAAAAACAAAAATATGCATTACATTGACAATCAATACTGTATTTTGTTTCATGTATTGTGGCAAAGGGACGCTGTATACGTGACAAAGTGTGAAGTTGTTTGTTGACGTTGTGAGTTTGCGTGTTTGATCATCATAATCTAGAGATAAAACGCTTAGCTACTTACAGCAATTACACAAGACTGCGTACCTATTGGTGACGAAGCTAGGCCATTGCGCCTTCGTCGTTTGCTAACTTAGCAGGCTATTACAAACCCCTATGTGGATATGGAGGTAGGTGTAAATGATTAAGTCGGGGCCAAGAATAGAACGGGTGTCTCTCTGTCACTTGCCAACGCAATGTTGGCACACTTTATTAATTCCGAGTATTATTCAAATTTACATAAGATAACTGAAGGGTCTGTAACGTGTTCCGACGAATAGAAAATTAATACCATAAACAATTTTCGTGACAATGAATAGTAGTATTTGAATAGTCACAGATGCTACTTGTAGAAAAATAGAAATATGTCTTTATCTATTTATTAAGACTTAATGATAATCAGGGATTAAACTAATTAACAACAGCAGCACCGCGGGTGACCGAGAGATATATAAAAGATAAAATAGATAAAGTTACACATACCACCAATTTTATTTTCTTCGATAATTTTCGGACGGAACGGTAGGTTCCTATAACAAGTAATTACTCAACTTGCAACTTTTTAACTTTAACAATGAGGAGTCCCTCATCCCTTCTGACTAGAAGTGAGGAGTCCCTCACTTCTAGTCAGAAGTTTCGGCCCGTTCCTCTAAAGTTACGTCCTATTGATTGTTTCTGAGAAAGAATAAAAATATAAGGTAACCACGTTCGAAGTCTTTGTTCTCGTTGTTACTAACTGGTAATAAGCTTATTGTAAGTATACTTAATAACTGAAATAGAATTGAAAAGTACCACAGTGTAGTTGTGTTTCGTGCAGTTTAAGGCTTTTATGCAGCGCGTGAATGGCATTTGCAATGTAATAAGTGGAGTATTATTTGTGCTGGGGCACCGAACACGCATTGTGTGCTGTGCGTAGTCCGGGATGCTATTGTCCCATTTTGTCAATTGTATCTGCAGTCTATTCGTATAGGTGAACGGTTCCGTAACTTCTATGTAGGTAGGTATCTAGATTCTTTTCTGTTGTACTATAAACGGGTTCTTTCGTAGAAAGATGAAAAGTTCACAGAGCTTGTAACTATATTTTCTTATACAGCGGTCTTGAAACATCATTTCTATAGGCACTAAATAAACAGTCATAATAAAAGAACATTTACAAAATTCGCATAACATTTAAATCGCAAACACTAAGTTATTTACCAACTTAAGTGCACTTCGCAATGGCATTGTCAAAACTTACTCCGTTTATACTTTAGAGCGATCAGTAAATGTGATGAATTTCATTCGAGTTTCAGCGAAAAGCCACCACTAATCTCCTATTTAAAGCCCACTTGGGCGATTTATTCCTGTCTGAATACATGCGGGAGAAAGGAACGAAACTGTGTCAAGATCACTTTTTAACTTTTTAACGATTTTCATACGACAAAATGATATAGAACGATGTAGGTCAGCCTATGTTTCGACCTTAATATGGATCGATACCTGCGGTCAAACTGTATCGAGTCCTATGTGCTAAATGTTTAATTAATGTATCCACACACAAACGAACTTTATTCATAAGCACTTGGAAAAACACGGAACAATTTCCTTTACAACTAGAGGTACTTACGTTATAAGGTACGTTTGTAATGGTCACCATGTCCTCTTCCTTGTAAGGGTAAGACGCTATGGGGTCAAATTCAAAGTGCTCGTGACGCCGGTACCAAACCCTATCCTCTGTCATATCCAGAATCTCTCTCGTCTGGTACAACCTAAAAGTTAAATCTTTAATTAGTAGGTACATGATATACAAGTGTAGCGAACTGTGTTTTCGAGACGTGTAAGTAACAAAGTACCTATTGATGATTGTTCATAAAGAGCATAAAATAGTCAGTCTTCTTATTCCCTACGAAAAAGGAAAGAAAAAGCAAATAAAAAAAATCGGTAGGTAGGTACCAATATTTCCTATAAAAAGTTTTGTAGACAAATTCCACAAGTGTTTTGTTTCTAACAAATTATCGAGAAAATATTCCGTTCAATTCTTAAGATACTTCAGTCTAGTCAAATTTAAGCAAAATAACCTATTTCAGGAATATCATCTCAAAATATTATTTAGCGCAGAAGAAGACTCTATAAAATTAAAAGAATTATAAGAATTCCGGCCTGAGAGGGAAGGGAAGGCCAGGGAGGCAGGCGTGGGGAGATGTACGTCAGCGAGCGCGGGGCGGGCGAGAGGCCCGGGGCGCGCGCTCTTTACACCTCCCTCCCATTCTACCCATGAGCGCCCGCTTAACCCCCCCACCCCCCACGTTGCATTTTCTATTATATACCATGAAACTAACGTTAAAATACAGCTCTCTCTTTCTCCGAGACAAAAATAGGCACAGCTAAGGGGGGCAGCCTGTAACCTTTACAGGCCTCCCCGAAACGCGTGCCAAGGGCGCGTGAGAAACCTTCCACTCGCTCGACCGCCTGAATTGTATAAAAATCTTTCACACTTCCGTAAACTTTGACACGTGTTTTAAGTAATGACATGACATTAGGTACGACATGACATTGACATGACATTAGGTACGACATGACATGACATTAGGTATGACATTAGGTACGATCTTGCATTTTAATGAATCAGGAATATTGGATGTCACCTTGTCAAACTACTGTCAAGATTTCCGTAATCCCACTTACAACCTCGTTAAAAGTTTTAACAGCACGCTTACATCGGATACGAGTTGCAAACAAATCGATCTATACTCACTTGTAGACGTAGGGCCCAATTTCCTCCATAATTGGCACTGCGCCGTTCAGCACGGCTTCGGAGTTGCTCAGATTGAATATTCTCACGTTAAAGTTGAGAGGGAAGGGAACCGCCTCGAATCTCTCCATCTGTATCGTGTCGTTTATCAACACGACCTCCTGGAATAACAAAACAATACAATTAAATGTATGGTAATAAGATTAAAAAATATATCTCTTCTATCTTTATCTGTTACAGAAAATGGATTAAAAGGCCAACATTTAACCATAAGCAGAAAAGGCTACGGATTTGGTTGTGGATCATGATAAAACTTGTTCTAAAGACCTAAAGAATTATTAAAAAAAAAATCTCTCGTTTTATTGGTCAAATGTTGTGTATTGAAATTATCAGCCAAAGATAATTAACACTTCTTGCCACATGACATTTACTTCTATACATAAGTACTTAGTAATTAAATCGGTCCATTCGACAGCATAAAAAAATTAATTAAATGTTGTTTTTGTTTTTCCAGGTGTGCACGGTTGCACACTACTATTTTATTATAGTGTGAAGCCGACAGAAAAACAAACACCATTTGATGTTTAAATTATTTGCATTTAAATATTCTCTGCAAAATTCAATTCAGACGAATATAAATATTTCGTTGGGAAAAACGCATAAAAACCATGAGCTTTTATGCATTTTATTTTTATTCTCTTTTGTTTCATGCATAATGTCATAATGTCATCAAAAAAATAATACATTAGTTGCACGTAAAAATGCGTTAGCATTTTTACGTGCAACTAATGTATTATTTTTTTATTTTATATTTCAAGTTTAATTTCATCAATAAATATATCATCCTACTCAAATAATAATTATAATTGCGAAGTTCTAAAAAATGCTCAATTGATTCATTGCTGGTTGGTTTACATTTAATTACCAGATAAAGTTTATAATATGTTTAATATTATGGTAAAATTGAATACCTATTGCTTATGTATTAGATAGTTTCTAATAAATAATATTACAATTACATTATCTAGCAGAACAGGTTTACAAGTAATTTTGTTGTCACATGCTCTTAGATCATTTAAATATTATAGTGAATGTAAGTGCAGCAATATGGATTTTAAATGTTTTATGCTGAATCACGTTCCAACGAATGCCGAGATGCATAATATCCAAAGTAAAATTCATCTTACATTATTGTCTAAGATAGCATTCTGGTAATATGAAAATAATCTAAAGTTCAGTAAGATTTTTTTGTTTCAAAGGCTGCCTTCTGAGATAACAGTAAGTTTAACTTGAAAGCCGTAGTAGGACCTCATCAGAACTAACTAAGAATCTATAAAAAAGCTTCCCTTACAAGAGAAAAGGAAAAGTTTTGCTGCTAGAACTGAAACCCCTTCCATGCTGAGTGGAACGCTTGAAGTATATTATTACATAAAAAGAAAGACGTTGTTTTTAACAATCATGATTTTTCTAAGACCCGTTGAAATATTTCTCGCCCGCAATATTCAAATAAAATCAAATCAAAATGTTTTTATTTCTCATAAACCAAAAAGGCGCGTAATTGACACTAGTGCGTTCGCGGCATGCTCGCGAGCAGGCTTGCTAGCGGCTCGCGAACGGCTCGCGAGCTGCTCGTGTAATGCTCGTTCGTCAGATGTGGACGCACCCTTAGCTTTCAGATTAATTCAGCTCTTTTCATAAAAGGCGAATGAGCTGATTTTAATTGGCGATCAAATTGCCACCCTATGATGCAGATTGTAGGTTGCAAAGGCTTTCATAGTTCAAAAATTGTATTCAAATATATTTCCCATATTTCGCTGAACATTAAATATCCTTGTGCTTCAAACGGGCTTAATGCAGTTGAGTGTGTCTGTGTATGCCCAAGTATGAATCTTACAGCGTCTGTGCTCTAAGAGGATGAAGATATTATATTTATCAGCAGAGAGGTTATTTTGAAAAATGTTCGAGGAAAATAATAACGACAGAGGATCTTTAATACTTACCTCGAAACTGATATTGCGTCGCTCAGAGGAAGCTTCTTGAGTGCAGCTTATGTCATTCGCAAGAAAACCAGGAAATTAAATAAAAATGTTTTATAAGCTCCTGGTTTCAACAACCAGGAGCTTATAAAACATTTTATACTCGTTTGAAAATATTATTAAGAAATATAAAAATATTGTAGCTTTTGTACTGGTCAGGTAAAATTGTTTAACTGCCATTGGACTAATAAGATTTACGAAAATTTTTTACGACTATCATCTGTTAGAAAAAGATCATTAGTTGAGTACTCCTGAATTACTTGTGAATATTGTGTTGTGAGAGTTAATATTAATCGTGTATTTGTCATAAAAGGGATGAAGATCGAATTTGCTCGGCGTTACATAATAATCTTTAATATAAAATTGGTTGAACATCGAACTAAAACTGTTAAGCTTAATTAATTAATTAATCCCAGTTTTTTTGTTGAGAAAGAGACATTTAGTAGTAGTAGTATTGCATAAACAAAGTATTATGAGATACCAACATGAACTTAACTAACAATAACTATAATATTTTACCAGAGTTAATTTTTCTTTATAAAATAATCTATACTCAATACTCAATATCTCTTTCCAATTACTAAGACCACATTTTTGTGTGTTTTGTGTAGTACACAATAATTAGTTATTAGTATACTATACGTGGGCCCAATGCCGCTATTTTAAGTCAGTGAGTGGCGGGTTAATAAACGTTCCAGTGTACTTGTTATTGTGCCTAATTTTCGTATTCAGATAATTGTAGTTTAATGAAAAATGTACACCTACTTGCCACTGTTGTCATTGTAGGATTTCCAGTGGCTGTTCTTATCTGCATACGAAAATTAGGCACAATAACAAGTACACTGGAACGTTTATTAACCCGCCACTCACTGACTTTAAATAGCGGCAACGGTCCCCAGATAATAAATCCAATTGTAAGTACCTACGCATCATTTTAAGTAGGGATAACACGAATGTATTGACCTAAGTTTAAAGATTTTGTTTTGCAAATCTGCCCGTTATTGTAAATTCTAAGAATTTCAATAAAAAAACAAGTTATTTACTATCTTTTTCTTAAAGAAGCAAAGAATTTTTTTCTTTGAGGATGTCAATTATTCCATTATGTATTCCGACATCATGGTAAGCTTAGTGCTAATTAGTGATGAAACTTGAGATATATACCTACTACTGATTTCCCCATTAATTATCAAGATGAGATAGGTCAGTATAATAATTAGCTACAATATATGATAATTATAATAATCAGTGATGTAGAAACTTTAATACTAATGGGTCAGTCATTCTAAATTACTTTTTTTTTTATTAAGAGAGATTTCGTAAAAAAACATTGTTTATTGGCTGACAATAATTTTCAATGTTTTGTAATGAAAACATGGAATTTATCAAAAGCATTTTTCTTTCTATTCAAGGCACAATGCAGTGTGTTGTAAGCTTTATTTTTTCATCATATTATGTTCATATTTACATCTGCTTTGTTTAAAACCAACCTTTGTGTGATATTTATTACCGATACCAATAATATTACGATCCTGTAATACCACACTACTAATAAAAGGCCTCTTCCCGTTTTCTTAAATAAAGTAGATTTATGAATAGTAGTATATATGCCTATAAAATTACAAAACAAATAATTACCAATACCCTATTTTTTTTGTGAAAATTTTCTTTTAGAAGTGTTTGTAAATGAAAAGATTGTTTCTCTATTTTAAATTAAAACTATTTAAAACGCTTTCTTTAAAGACCATTCGAACAAATGAGTACACAAAAAGGAAACTAGAAAAAACTAGGAAGCAGCTGCAGGCTGTCGTCTACAGACTCAGGACTCAGATACCTACTACAGGTAAAATTAATTAAGACCATCCTATTTCCTTCATAGAAAGCATTTGCTATTTAACTCCACTGCTTTTCTGTCGTTGCATTTAAAAGATGTCTAGGGACCTGCTTGACAAAGTAGGTAGGAGACGAGTTTTTATCTTCACTAAAGGTTCGTTTCCCTGTACTTCAGTTTTACATTTACATCATGAAATAAACTAGTTACTTAGCACCGATTAATTACTTCTCGGGAGTTCGTTCCTTCAATTTGCAATAGCTGCTATTCCCTACCTGCGACTTGAAATGAAATCTTCCTGAAGTGATTGCGAGTGCACTCGACAGTATTAAAGTTTGTAAGTTATTTCGGAGGTAAACTTGTGTTGTGGTTGGTAAAGGTAGAGGATTTAATCTTTTAACATTTAACTACATCAAAATAGAATTTGATCACTATTTTCGTAATATCGTCTAAGCATTTGCCTCTCAGTGAACTTATAATATTCGCTTCAAGGAGAAAATAGCACGACATTATACTTCAAAAATTTCATAAAATTGCAATATGCAAAAGCCTTCACGTAAGATCACTTCTAGACCTCGTCTCTTGCGCTCGCACAAAGTCTGACAATTTCTTTACCAAGAAACAATAACGAATTTTTACATAGTAATACCACCTTAGGTACAGCTCTATTGTTTGAGAAGTCAGATTAAAAATCACATTCGATCCCGTTGTACGAGCAAACATGGCCGGTGCACGAAAATTTGCTTTTGTATTTCGAATATTAAATACAAACAGACAGGTATTGTGGGAGACCGAAGACTAAACTAGGCTTAGTGCTCATATCTCGGGTTTACAGGCACAAAACATTTTACAAATGAAAATGGGGAGACATTTACAGAATTAAAGACTTACACTCTTAATCACATTGCTGATGATGTCAGGTATAAAAACGAAACTGAGAACACAACTGCCCACAATCAAAATGCCACCGACGGCTATTATAACCCCGCTGCATATTATTCCGCACATTTTCACCTTATAATTAAAAGGTGGTAATTAGTGCGCGGCCGATACTACCAATGTGATTACGATTACTATTGACATTGTCAGTGCACAATTTTATTGCGATAACGATATCCTAGATTTTTATTAGGGTTCAGTGATAATTTATTAGATATGCTTGTCGGTTTATAAATTGCTTTTTTATTGCCGAGAACCTAATTAATGTTTCTTTAGATTTGTACGTACTCAAAAAAGGGTTCTAATTATAAAATCTGTCACACAATTAATAAACTAAAATTGCTGTTTATTCAGAGAGGCGGTCAAAGAGAATTATGAGTTAAAGGTATTTAAAGAAATTTTATTATCGCTATCATGAAAAATGACAACCTAAAACGAGTTTATGTTATGATTAAGTCTACGGAAAAACTTTAAGCTCATTATCCAGCGAGAAAGCCGGCGACAGCGTATGAATGGCGAGCAAAAAAAAATACAACCCACCTTTCCTTGTATAACGCAACATGCTTTGTAACATGACATATTGACGTCTATTGTGTGGTTAATAAAGCTGTAAGAGCTTCGCGTAGTAATAATGGACTAAAAATATAAGTTTAAAAAGTTAGTGGACCTAGGTTTTAATATTTCAGCCGTACCGGAGATTGGCAAGGTAGCCTGAAGAAATTTTATTATAATAATATGGTAAAGGTAGTTAGTTGACATCCGGTCAGAACGGTAATATTGTTACCTCTTACTTCACCGATACCGGAAATTCAGTTACAAAATGACGACGTTGCTAGTACCTGTATTCTGCAAACCGATATTTTTGGGACGCGATGCTTCGCGTCGCAAACAATTTTAACATCAAAATTTAAACTTAATTATATTATACATTGTCATGTAGAATGTATGATCTAATTATTATTATTATTACTGTCTTTGTGTACTACATTCTTGCAATAAATGATTCTTGATTCTTGATTCATTCTATTTTTTGGTAATGAGGTTTGATGTCTGGGTGAAAAAAAAACAAATGAATTTAGTCCGGCTGTTAGATAATAAAGAAATATTGTATTTTTTTTAAACTAATAGGTACTGTTCAACTGAACCCGCACTGTTTGAAAACTTTTGATTTTTTCAATTCTAATTTTCCATTTTGTCGTACTTCTTCAATGTAGTGTTACTCCATAAACTCATGCAATTACGCATTTTTCTATGCTTTTAACTTAGTGCAATGTAACAAAGTCTATAGGTATCATTTACATCGCGAGTAGGGCCTAATATCTGTAATAAACATATGCAGACATCAATATCATCTGGCTCCTACACACAGTGCCGGCGGCAGTGCAGCCGGGCGAGCCGCCGGCCAAGCCGCCGTGCGCCCGGCGGCATTCAAAGCCGCCGGCTTTGCCGCACAAAGGAGCCGCCGGCATGGCCGCCGGGCTGTGCCGGCGGGCTACGCGGCTTGCCGGCGTCATTTCATTTGTCATTGTCACCACTACTGCGGTTTGTTTGTGTGACGTCTGTGTAAATATGAATGATGCTTGGCGGCTTTGCGCGGCTTGTGCCGGCGGCTCGTATTGCCGGCGGCATAGCCGCTCGGCATAAACCCGGCGGCATTGCCGCCGGCACTGTGTGTAGGAGCCATATTGGCTAGATTATGAATTATTTTGTCAAGTGATTTATTTAAGTTCTTTTTTATTTTTCTTTCATTCTTATTGCTTTTTATTTCTATAAGTACAAAGAACATACTTAGTTTAGGATTTCATAAATATAAAGTATTATTTCTAGAATTAACAACTTGCATAATTTAGTTCTACAGACTCCATTGTCTTTCTTGTGAAGTTTTTTGGGTTCCGTACGTCGGTAATATCGGTTTTTCGTCAGTCCAACCCTCTGTAAGTAGATCTGTCTGTAAAGTAGCTTTTTACTAAAAACGAATCATAATAATATTTTATTAAATATGACGTACTCAGGAACTTGAAAGAATTCTATCAAAAATTTCATAAAAACAAAAAGATATTTGTAGCAAAAGTAGGGAAAAAAAATTGAAAATGTTACATAGTTTTAAAAGTAGAAAAATTGGTAATCTTAAATTTGTAACCGTTGTTTACGTTTAATAACCACCAAAGCCACGTAACCGTAATGTGCAATTTCATCTCGGTGTTAGGTAGGCTGTTTTTATACAAAGTTGATACGACAGAGGGGTTTTTCTTTAAACTGCCTATATAATAATCCAGCCTATAAACGTCCCACTGTTCTGCATAGGCCTCTTCCCATATAGAGAAGGCACGAGCATTGATCACCACGCTTGCTCTCTACGGATTGGCAATTGCAGATCCCAAGTTTTTGGAATCCAGGTTTCCTCACGATATTTTCCTTCACCGTTTGTCAGAGGTGTCTTAGAATAATTAAGAAAGTACATATGACTTTTAAAAAGCCACACAATCTGTCTTTTCTAGATACCATTTTCAAGCTCTTTACCAAAAATCAATTAAATAGGAGCAGTAGTTTAGTCGCAAATGATTTTTTAAGATTTTGCACCGTTTCAACACGATGTATCTTTCCTAACAGCTGATTATGTCTAAGCATTGACGCATGTCACAAGTAAGTAAGTAAATCAGTCAAATTTATTTACACAGGTGGTTGCGTTTTATTCTAATTTGTAAGCTATTTAGTTTGTTTGAAAAAAATAGTTTTCTCATTTTTGGCGCTTTTTATTTTTATACCGTATCGAATTAATACTAAACACGTATAGTATACGTAGTGTAATTTAATGCCCCTCTGTCATATCAATTCTGTATAGTTAACAAGAAAATCAGTCGATAGCTCTTTGTCGCTAATGGCTTTTAGGGTACTTAACGTCAAAGCAAAATATTAAATATTCAATGCAAGACATCATGTTACTTGTCCTACCTGTCTGGTCTAGATCTTAACTACATCAAGGTACACTAGCAAAACTGATGTATTAATTAATTATAAACAATTCTCATTATTCACATTCTATAAAGACATTATAGTGATAAACTAATGTCTTTATAGAATATAATAAAAATAAATAATAAATAAATAAAAAATATTTATTTTCTCATCATCACATAATATTGTACAGTTAGTAAATATGATTGAAGTATTATAAGAAACAAAAACCTTGACAATTATCGAAAACAAAGGACAAATAAACACGAAATTATGCAAAAATACTCGTTATTTTTCATCCATTTGCAGTTTTGTAAATATGCTTGTCTGCGGTATATCATACAATCCTCAAAACTGTCGGAATCTATGTGTGCCGTATTTTTTTTCTCGTCTATCAAATGTAATTAAGTCGTAGGGAGGGCGCCGCGCGCCGGTCTAAATTGGTATTAACTGGAGACTCGGAGACTTGGGGTTGTGATGATAAAAAAAACTACTCGTCTGGCGTTTACCCCTCACCACTGGGGGAGCGTCCATAAGTCCTCAAAGATTAAAATAATGTCACATAGAAATACTCGTTATAGACATTCTAATATCGTATAATCCCTACTCGATCTCTGATAACATAAGTACGTATTTTAGATATTTTCAATGGTGGGGTAGCCGCAGGGGGTTTCACACCTGCACCGCGACGGCCAGTTTGGTCGTATTTTCTCCAACACTCCAGCGGTTGTTTTTCCTCTTTTGCGTCTGGAGCAGGGATATTCTATGTTCCCCTGACTTGCTTCGTTCAAAAATATTCATGTTTTCAACGGGAAATATTTTTACGTATCGCCCAGGAACTATTTGGTCACACTTTCCAACAGAACGCACAAAGGACGTACTACGAATCGAATGATTTCTAAGAAGTTCTATTTGTAGCCGTCGTCTGTGGAACATAAAGAACCGTGAGAGCTTACACAACATCAAAGATGTACACAACAAATATAAGTAGTGATGCTGAAGACGAAGCTTATTTGTGTCGCTGATGTACAAACCATAGAGGTTCGTACATTGGCACGTTTCTTTGGAGACTTAAGTCGTCGAGTATCGGAGACTTGAGTCGCCTCGTGTACAGACACACTAGGTATGTTCCGTGAACCTTAAGACCTAAGTAAGTGCTTACAGGGGAGACGATCTATGTCCCCCTCAGAATATTCTAGTACAAAGCAAGAGCTTATGTTTGGATCGGCGGCGCCTTCTTTCCATCTGTAATTCCTTTTGCTTCCGGTGGTCAGTAGTGTTCAACTATTGCAAACCAAAGAGTAGAAGTATAAAGCTTAAAAGTACTTGTATCTAACTATATCATACCTGCAAAATATTATACTCCAGTGATTTTACACTACGAATGTTGAGCTGCCACAAAGCGACTATTTTCTCGCTCAAGAAACGTACAACAAGATGTAGGTCCCGTGTAAATGAAGGAGATGCATATACAAATAGTGACTCGCTGACTGCTCACATTGGCCGGAGAGAACTCTCTCAGCTTTTGTTTTTGCGCCGACTAGAACTATTAAAATACTCGCTGAGCGATACTTGCTTGGCGATCAAAACACTCGCCGAGGACCAACCAGTGTCATTCTGCATAAAAGTGCGAATTTAGAACAATTTTCAGTAGGGGAAGGGCCAAGATGGGAGGCTTAACTTCACGATATAATAAAACCAAAACATTTAATTATTTTAGACTGTCGTGAAAGGTATTTTATTTTAATATGATGATGCCTAATATTTTTTTGTACCTGGTGTTAGTTTTGGGAAATTAAAGTTCTTTTTCTTTACGGTTTTACAAAGAAACTTGCCCTTAAATACAAAACTCCATCTTGCCCAAAGAAGAAGTTTCTAAAAACCATTAACCATTTTCCATGTTAAAATATCATAACAATAAATCTATGCTTAGTAAATACTACCGAAAAATGGAAATAACAACAAGACCTACCCTTTACTTACAAAACGGCCTGATACTGTGTGCATCTTAAATCGCGCACACGTCATATGATCCAGGTTTTAAAGGCATGTTCCATTTTGCCCTTCCTTCCTTTATAGTAGTATAGAATAGCCTAAACGAGTATCGCCTGTCGCACTCGCTCACTCGCTCGACGACAAAACTATCAAAACTACATACTCGCCACTCGCCGACTCGTTCTGTAGTTCATCGTTCTACTCGCTACTCGCTTCTCGCTCTAAGTCGGACCACTGCCTCATCCTTGTCAATGGCGGGAAACGTGTCCAGAAGGCTGGCAGCATTGCCACGTTTAATGGCTATGCCGATTAAAAATGACAATATCAGAAACATAAGCAAAGCCATTGAAGTATGCGATTTCTAGGACTTGGTTTCCTTTTGTTTCTCATGTTAACGTCGCGTAGTTACAAATTTCATGGAAGTCTGCGTTAGAGAGCAATTTCTGAGCAACAAGTACAGCCATTAGTAAGCCGTTCGCGCCACCCAAGAAAATACAATTGAACAATTTTATTGTGATACAAACCAGGTACCTACGAGATTTGCTCTGTAATGTTCAGTATAATATCTTAACACTCAGTATAGTATTAAACTATATACAGAAGCTTTCTATGTCTAAATGTTATCAAATGTTTTTTTCTACCAAATTCCAAAACTTACTTTTTATGACATAAGATGAAATATTATTTTACGGCTGAATCGTTTCGCTCTCGATCGAAAACTCTCGATCAAGACCAATATATAAAAAATAACACTAAATAGGTTGACCGTTTCGTTCCATAAATTGTTTTAAAATACAAATAACAACAAAACCGCTTATTTCAATACTCAATGTCATTTCCACACGGAAATTAAAACAATGTCGCTGGACACTAATATCATAAACGTGTCAGCATAAAACGTTTCTGAAAATCAATTAAAATTGTGCATCCGTAAACCACGGCAACAATGCTTGTCCAGCGATATGAGGGTGTGAAAGACTATTCAGCCGGGAAACTCGACGGGAGACGGAAGGCGGTGTTATAGTAGGGGAAATTAGCATAGTGGATGACGTGTAACTGTCAAGAACTTTCTACTTGTTAGTTGTCTGCTTGAATCATTTTGTTTCTTTGAATATCGTACTTTCCTTTTATTATTATGTTTCAAAGCATCCCATTGGGCGGCTCTCTTTTTATGTGCTATCCATGTCTGAACCAACATTTTAGAATAACATATATTATGCAGTTATGTTATTGTATTATGCAGATATATAATATATTTTGTAGGCAACTATAGAAACTTTTGTGTAACTGTCGTGTTTGGGCGCATTTCATTCATCTGGTAGATTTTTCATATCGGATGATTTAAAACTTTATTTGTTACTAGCTGACCAAGAGCTGACCCGACAGACGTTGTCCTGGCTTAACTATGAATGTTGAATTCTGTCAAACGTCATAAGATTACATTAAAAAATTTTAGGTTATATTAGAAATAATTTTATATGGTGGTTAAGTATTCTTGAATTTTCTAAATTTCCGCACAATTTTCCTGTTTTTTCTTTCATAAGAACCTTCTCCTGACAATAACAAACACAACAAAAAAAGAATTAGCGAAATCGGTCCAGCCGTTTAAGCTAGATGGCGTGACCAAGGGAAATAGGGATTCATTTTTATATATATAGATTAATTCTTTTTTAACTAAACTATAATTTTATAAAAACGCTACTATAAATTATTTGAGATTATGATATATTGTAGGTACAATACTTATATCATGAGATTATGACAATATATATCAGATTTGTAGGTACAAATCCTAGAATTACTCAATTTCAATGCATAATTAACCAATTATTACAGCGTATTTATTGATGTGTTAAGCGATGTCATTGTAACTAGGTCCTATTGTTTCACCTAACCAGGTCCAATGCACACATTAACGATTAAATCCATACACTAACCTATAATATTATATAAGAACTTATAGATAGGTTCAAGCTACATGACGAACATAATCATAAAGGAATTAGTTATTATTAAAAAAGTGAATTAATAGAGCTCATATAAATATACCCATCTTCACTAATATAGGTACTTATAGGAAGTTACATCGATAAATAATTCTAGAACGGAATTGACACCTAGCTTATAAATAACTGAACTAGAAATGGCATTTATCTGCGTGGGCAGGTAAGGGTGTCGATTTGCAAAAAGCTGTGTGGGCAGATGCCCGATGGAAATAAACAGTAACAGGCTTGCTAGCGCCGCGAAGGACAAAATATAGTGTATGAAGTCGAAACCCGTAATTCAATTTTGCATCCCCCATTTTACCCATTAATAGGATGTGCGCGATGGACGCAAATCCTTGCAATCAGAAGCTCGATCGAAGCCCCAAACCTTGGTGGACGGGAGTCCACCAAGGTTTGGGGCTTGGGGCTTACCGTGCTGTTGTTATTGGGCACGAATTTCCAAAAAATCAGTATTGAATAAGAGAGCGTGTTCATTGATAGACTAAATAATGGAATTTTGAGCTTTTGTTATACCTCTAACTGTAAGTAAACCCTGGCCGTGTTCAACAAACATAGGTCGTCTTCGTCCTGCCCTGTTCCCATTTTTTTAACACGCTTTTATTAGCTTCACTTGTATGTATGTATGTATGTATGTAAGCGACTCCTTTGGACTCGATTTTGACCCACTTTAAACGGACAGATTTAATTCAAACTTTGTACACTTATCAAGAATCAGCGACAATATAATAATTTCATAGGTTTATCTCATTATCCTGATTAGGATCACCAGGATTAAATAAATAAAAAAATAAATAAAAAAAATATTAAGTCCACAGAGCAATACGTTTGAATTCAGACAACACGTATTGCTGCTAGGACTAAAAAGTGAAAAATAAATATAGTTTAAAAAAACTAAAAAACACGCTTTTAAAGTACTTCTAACTAAAAAAGTGAAAAATAATTCATTTTTTTAAACTATATTGTGGTCTACGCAATGCGTATTCGGCTTCCATTCATCTCTATTACTCGCCATTTCAGCATTCACTCCTTTCTTTCTCAAATAGAGGTATTGACAGATTGGATTGGTACGCAATACGTTCTCCAACTTGTAAGGTAGTGCTTCAAAGACCTGTGCATGTAATATTCTCGTCCAGTATAAAAGTACCTTTATCTACTCTCTCCTCATCCAAATTGGACTGTACGCCAGATTAATTCAATATGTCCATAGCACTTTTAGGGATGCGTACGCGTATGCGTTAAAATGTTAAAATGAATGAAATGAAATACTAAAATGTTTCTTTTCAAAGGTGCCATTTTTTCTGTTGTGGGTTATGGACACTGGCTTTTAATATTGTCAAGTGTACCAAAGTCAAAATCACGAAAGAAATATAATAAAAGTAATTATTATTAAGAAAACAATTAGAAGAAAAATATTATAAAAAGTGAGCAATATAAAATGATACTTCTTATAATATCTATACAAACATTTTAATCACATCATTTTATTATCTGGATAAGACAAAATAATCTTGGTTCTTGAATAAATAACATTTATCTATCTCAAACTGCTACCTAATTTTACTATTAAATTATTGTTCGTCGTCCTTATAAGAATAACAAAGAATATCGAAAATTGAAAATTATCCTAGACCAAGTGATGACAGAATCCTATATCAAACGGACAACTCACACTTGACTAGTTCCATAGAAAATACTAACAGCCAATATCAATTACATATTGTCAAAGGCAATCCCTGTCCATGCACCCTTTTATACGGTAAAAGCCAGCGTAGCATAAGCGGATTCTAGTAAAACCAGAAAATTCAATTATGATATAATCTATGGTGTACGCCCGGCATCAGAATTTTATATATATATATATATATAGCTCTCAAGCAAAAATAAACTATTTGTAATGAAATTTGCGTAACGCTTTAGGAATTTCAAAATTTACATGAGGTACAAACCTATAATCTATCAATACTTCATGATAATAAACGTAAATTAACACAGTGATAAGTAACACTTAGCTACTTTTTAGATAAGTGGTAATCCTCTGGTATTTTATGGCCTAGATACTATGGCTAATCAATCTTGTAAATATTATAAAGTGGGAGATAAAAGTACGATGGCCGGTGGTTGTTTGTCGACTAGGCCAAATGCCGTGATGGCACTGATGTCCTAGTGGTTTACTGACACGATTTGTATTCACAACGTTTGTAGGTTCAGTACCTTTGTAATTTTCTGAAAGGTGCTTTATAAATAAATACGGACAACATCACATACATTGCTCTGAACCCAAAGTAAGTAGCTAAAGCACTTGTGTTATGGAATTCAGAAACAACGAAGGTACCACAAACACCCAGACCGGAGGCAATGTAGAAAATTTTTGGTTTCTACATTGACCCGTCCGGGGATCGAACCCGGGACCTCAGAGCTAGCGACATCTTGAAACCGGTGCGTACGCCACTCGACCACGGAGGTCGTCAAAAAGTGAGTATTTGAACAGAGATCAGATTCAGATTAACAAGACCAGGCAATAATTAATACTTGAATTAGGCCATGAGCACAATAAGATAAAAATATAAAACGGCATATTTGGAGGAGTTGAAAGTAAATAATAAATAATATCAGGACACCTTAACCGACAGTCGGCTCATGGCCAAGTCACTGTTATTGTACTGTAAACAAAACTATTGATATAGTACAAAATATTGATTTATTATTACAAATTAAGTTGAACAGGACTTGGCTCCTGTGCGATCTCAAAACTTTTTACGATGGAAGAATTGCATAAAGAGACTTGGCTTCTTTTTTACATTGAATGTTTTTGGTGGGATCTCATTTATTTTTTGTAGGTCTCTTTCTTTTCTTTTTAGGTGATTTTATTTTTTCTTGTGCTTCAGCTGCTGCTTTGCTTAGAGCCCATTCCCTGCCTCTTACTCTTTTGCTTGTCCTGTGATGTCCACAAGTCTGGGCGGTAAATATTTCTGAGTCGATTATATTCAACTATTGCTGATTCCTGAGCTTTGATGCTTTTAAAATCGATATTTATCAAATGTAATCCACCTTCATTTCATTTTAACCTAGCTTTGTTTATTAATATGTATAGTCAATACATTATTACAATTTATTAATAATATAAATCGATTTGTTTTACTTTTTGTACATAAACAAAAAACAAAGTTAACAATGCAGTCAAAATTCATACACCATGTTCTTGTAAAACCGCAAATATAAATTTGTTTCCTATTATTTACTAAGGTATATAATTTATTACCGTTTTTATAATTTTCCCTTTACATGTAGCTAAAAACCTATCTTGGTGCCAAATTTGAAGGTTCTAAGTTTGCTAGAAGTACCTTAGATTTTTGATGATCGGTCAGTGAGTGAATCAGTGAGTGAGTCAGTGTGTGACAAAATGGTGTAACTTTGATCGCTCATAACTCGTAAACTATTGGTTCAAATATCATGTCATTTTGAGGCTGAGCTTGTTTTAATACTTACTCTAGGTGATCGAAAACCTAAACCCCTAGCTTTGTCCGCATCGATGATACAGGGGGGGTGAAATAGCCACGAAACGCTTCGAGAAAAGGATGGTACGGCCGTGCCCGTTTTGCTCGAGACTTGGCTGGGGCACTGCCATGCCCCCAGATTTTAGCTTACCTTACTTGTTTGTTACCAAACCTTTTAAGTTTTAAAGAGATATACGTACCTACGGTTTCTTCTTTTTGCTTCCAATATTAAATTGATAAATCTGAATAAAATGTATGGTTTCAAATACTAATTTTTATTCCCAGACCACTTTTGCAGCTGCACGCCCACTTCACGCCTAAGGACTAATTTTGTAACTGAAGGCACTATTTTAGATTTCTATCTGAATTTATATTTAGTTTTCTGAAATCGTTTTCTAAGGCCTCTTTCAAAAGTACTTGAAAAAATAGTAAATTAGCGCTTACTAAATTATATTATATACTTATTAATTAAAAAAGGAGATGTACATCTGGACAGGTATTTCCACAAAAGATACGGCAATGACACTAACATAAGTTTTTAGTCACCAAACATTATTATTATAGAAAATAGAGACTATAAAGTGGTGCTCTGAAGACTGTAAGTAATGGTCAACTACACCTAAAAAACCAAAACGTCCAGTATGTCTATTCTGTAAATAATTCCGGTATCGAGCTTTACCTGAGTAACAATAAAGCTCACTTCAAAAGTGAACCCAATTTGCCTTGATTTAGAATTCAAATTCGAGAATACGTATTTGACATCTCACCGCGGATTCCGCTGTCGATACATGAAAATAATGTTACAGAATAGCACTACAGGTCAATACAACAAGACATTCAGGGGCCTCTTGCGGCTACCTCGATTCCGTATTGCACCAGGAATGTTTGCCGAAGCACACATTGACAGTTGACGCAGTCTGCCGTAAAAAGTCTGCTTCCTTGCACAGGATAATATGTGGACGTAGATACATCCTACTATAAATATGATGACAGCAAAATGAGAATGCCTACTTTTATGTATTCTTATTTAGAGGACAAAATCTCAGTGGATAAGAGTACACAAGGACCTATGTATTGGTGCTAACTACAAAAAGTTCAATTAATTTGTTATTTCGTGTTGTAAACCATTGTAACATTGTATAAATTCAAGTTTTAGGAATATAAATTATATTATTTCCGGCAGCTTCAAATACATATAGGTAGGTTTGTTTGCATTATTCCTGTAAATAGGTAATGTGGTACTATTTGTATATTAACCAGTGACCATAAATACACAAATTCGATTTATTTATTCGTATGTTTGTAAATACATCGGTAACTCAATTATTTTACATATTTCAAAACACTTTTTCGCAAGTACACATGAATGTAAAACCCTGTATTTCGAGTTGGATATCGATATCGTCGTTAATTAAGTTATTAAGCTCTTCAAAAGTTGAATAACATATGAGTACATGAATACCAACAAATTATTTGCCGAACCCATCCATTAGCATTTGCATATGCCAGAAATAATATTTTCCCCCGATTTTATACAGGTGGAATGTTAATTAAACCAAATTGAAACTCGCTAATACTATCGAATTCCCCGACAGGGAAACATGCATGCAAAAATTTTGATTTCATCCGACGGGGGTGCGTCAAGTATCTTCGTGGAAACATTGTTTAATTAACGCATGGATAATTACGTTTTCGATGCAAAGGGTCCAGTGAAATGCATTGTATGATGAAAAACGAAGAGGGAAATAATAACATGGTACTTGGGTTTCAGTGACGTGAAAGCAACGAATTAGTGAGGTATCAGTTACATCCAATAGTGAATACGTACTGATTGCCACCCCCTGGGCCGCTATACACAGCCCGCCAACCCGGCCCCGCTCGCAGTCCGGCTAAACATTCTGACTTCGCTACTGAAAAAATGAGAGACTGTTTCCACAGCTACAGACATATTAAGCAGAACTTAAACCTTTATCTTCTTATGATAAGTAATTTATCTTTTGAGTACCTATTTATAATAATATCTAAGAAGAGACTGTTAGGGCCTGTGAAATTTTAATTGGTTGTTATACCGGAAGTGGGGAGTTGCCGATAACGACTAATGAAAGAACGCGTTAATTTCTAAATCTTACATTATCTATGCTGTACTATGCCGCCGGGTACAGCTAGTATATTATAAAAATGAATCCCTTTTCCCTTGGTCACGGCATCACGCGTGAACGGCTGGACCGATTTTGCTAATTCTTTTTTTGTTTTGTTTGTTATTGTCAGTAGAAGGTTCTTATGAAAGAAAAAAATTTAAAATTGTACGGAAAATTAGAAAATTTAAGAATACTTAACCACCTTATTAGAGTGACATAGAATTGACAGAATTCAATATTCATAGTTAAGACAGATCACAGAACAACGTCTGGCGGGTCAGCTAGTAGGGGAAACTACCCAATCGCTGGCACCTAACCAATTATTAGCATTTTACTATTTAATCTAAAAATATAAGAAATGTCTAATCTATCTATATCTATAATAGAAATTTCTATCTAAACTATGTTTACTGAGAGATAAATTTAGTAAAAAATGTACCTCTTATCTTTAACAACATTACAACTATCATTGAATTCAATATGGCTTCACAATCTGTGAGTAAAAAACTGCTGTAACCGAAACCGCCATTTTTGTAGAGTTTTGTAAGAACATTTTTAAAGAGTCTATATGAACTTAAATTCCATTAACTGTAAAGTGTTATGTTTTCATAGTAAAATATGTTTACCAAAGCGTTTTAAAGACATGTTTCTGCATAGATAGGTTACCTTTCTCTGCAGATACATCTGCAGAGATGGGATGATGAGAAAGTATGCCAATAATTGGAGTAATATATAGAATACACCAAAGTTTGAAAATAATTATTTTATTTTTTTTCTTGCAACCCTGTTCTTATATCACCGTGAGAAATTAATACTAGATTAGCTGTGGAGTATCTAAGTTAAAAAATAATTATCAAAGTCCTATTAGGTTACACAAAAAAGACACTTCTTACACACTAACGCCTTAAAGTGCCAATAATTGGGTAGTTTACCCTACTTAGATAAATTAACCCTGACGAAGAAGAATTAAATAAAATAAATAAATAAATCAGTTTAGTCAGGGTCAATAACCACTAGACCAACAGACCAGTCAAATCAATGTGTATAGGTTTTGGCACATGACCCCTCTGTGGTAGTCATTTAGATATTCAAATCGTTGTAGGTAATTACGGCATAGATTATTAGATTAACTAACTGTTAAAGATGGGTTTTATAACTATTGGATTAGGTACCTATGGCATTACTGTTGCCGTAAAAAGCTGTGATGTTAATAAAACTAAACTTTCATTCAAAAAGCCTTTTTGATAATTTTAGGGAAAAGTGTAACGATCTTAGCGAAACCAATGAGCCGAGAGGTTGAGTTTACCTATGTAGGAAACTCGTTTTTATTTTAGGAACCTTATTTTTTTTTACTAATTTTAAGTATTAAAAAAATAGTAATTATAAATAATAAATTATTATGTCACTGTTATTTGACCCCATTTCTGGTTTTTAACTTTTGTCTTGAAGTTTTTATTTATTTATTTATATAGACGACAAGAAAACGATTTTTTTTAAGTAGCTACAAAGTAAATAATATACTTGTACTTATATTTATTTTGTACTTAAAAATTTCGTTTCTTGTCGTCTATACCCAACCGTGGCGTGTTTTGGGCACGTTTTCGTTGTCGTCTATACACGACCGTGGCGTTCAAAAGGTTAATAATTTGTACAAGAATACAGCATCGATCAAATCTCTACGCGTCGACAAAGTGCGCATTTTGTAGTCGTGCAGACGCGTCCTATAGGAAGGTAGGCGCTTAGAACTTCCATCGCAAAATGCTAGGTGCCACAGAAAACGTTTCTGGACTCGCTCTAGCCTGAATGTATGAGTGGCATAGTGAGGTCTCCACACAACACTACAATATTCAAGGATACTTCGCACTAGGCTGTAATACAACATTATTTTAGTTTTAGTATGAAAGCCCTTGGTTTTAACATTTTTGATGCTTTTATGACACTTTCCATATGTTGCTCAAAAGTTACCTTTTTATCGTACATCACTCCCAGGTCCTTTATAAAATCAAGTTCTTGTAGCTTTGTATTCTTTATTATTATTCTTTTCATAATTTTATTAGATCAGTTTTGAGATTTCCTGTTTATTGTCGTTGTAACGCTAAGCTTTGTTTCGTTGTATCATCTCCTTAAGTGTAGATCGATGAATAAGTTTTTTTATTGAACAATGTTTGTTTTCTTACTAATGATTTTTGCAATTTAGCAATTAAACTAGTTATTATTTGCGTTTTATTCGTACCTATGGCCAGTAATGGCAAACGATGCGGCCAGAGATGACACAACAATATTTATCTATTCGATGTATAGAAAAGAAAGCTTTTTTTAAGCAAAATCGATTTTTATAATATTTTTCGAATTCAATGAATTTCACTGCATATATTCCAAGCTCAGAGCTCAAAACTCTTAAAATAAAATGGCCACAACCAGGTCATTGCCCTAGTTACCCAATAATTTGCCAAGCGGAGCACGGAGACATCTACACTAACTTTTGGTAACTAAATTGATTTATTTACTTGTCGATAGATGGCAGTAACTGTAGCCATGTGGCAGTTAATGATTTTTTGGATCAAAAAATGATTTCTTAAGGGAAATTGTTTAAACTTGTTTAATCGACTCGGCTACCTACTGGTAAGGTTAAGTCTGAAGGGTTGGCTTATGAAGCTAAGACCCAAAATATTATAAAAGATAGATGGAGTAATCAACAGCCTCATAATATACTTGTATAACTCAGCTGAACGAGAAAAACAACTACGAATACTTACTACTTGTTTCATGAAAATTCCATCCATCGTTTTTATGGGCAAGTACCTACTTACATAGCGACATTAGGAACACTAGACCGAGGCTCTTCTTCAAAAACCGGCGTACCCATAATTACGATGCCTCAGAATAAATGCCACCTTACATTGCTTATAAGACACCTTTTTCTGAGAGGGATATCAAGAGATTACTCATTATATTATAATTCTACTTCTAGTAATCATCCTTAATTAATTTATTTCGAAAGATAATAGTGAGAATGTGTCTCCTATATGTGACTACCGTGTGCCTATTTCTTTAAAATGTTAATGATCATTTAGGTACACTACATTTCTTTTAATCAAGGTTTTATTTACTAGCTTTGTTAAGTTTAAGTAACTGTGATAACCTCTTGTTGAATAGCTGAACCATACGAAGGAATACCGTATGACAATAAATGAAACATATTTGAGTGAATAAGTTTATTTATTTAAAGGTAATTAGGTAGTTCTTTTTACAATTTCATTTCAAATTACACTTGGCAATTGACTGAAATTTATAGATCTGATAAATGCATCAAAATGATCTTTAGACGAAGACATTCTCGCAGCGTTATTGTAAAAGCCGTGAAATTATTTTTTTAACAATTGATGCTTATTGGTGGGACTTTTGTCAATGGTCTCTTGTGCAAGTAATACAACATGGCGTGTTACGTTGCATTATAATTTGAATCGAGTAACCAGACATCCTTATAGTCAGAATATTGGTGTAAAAATGTCAGGAAAACTAATTTGTCGGTGGCATACTCCGAAATCGGCACAGCTATTTAAAAGAAACCATTAATTTCACCTTAATAGCACGGCTTGTACGATAACTCAGCGACATTTATAACAAATTTGATATGAAACCAAAGGATTAAATCTTATAACATACAGTCAGTCATCCATTTTTCGTCACTAATAAGAAATCATATTTTTACTGTTCATACCGAACCATAATCATAACATTCGAATGAGCATAATGATAATTATATACAAATAAAAATTACAATAGTCATTCCTATTAAAAATAAATCGGGAAGTTATATAAAACAATTCATTAAATATAAAAAAATACCAGGGACAACACAAACTGCAATAGAAACAGTAAAAATACGAATTCACATACAATCAGTACTATCGACTGAGATCACTTCTTACGAAGTTTACAATGGTTTTAGCACTCTATCCTAAAATAACATTAACTAGTTCCCATCGGATTCAGGCTCGTAGTTTCCTCCCGTTTAAGTCTGAGCTTAGTTTTTAATGGAATGCACTCAACGTATTTAAATAGTGCGAGCGGAACGTGCACGGGAATAATAACAGAACGACATCGATATCGATGAATTCCCTACAAACGAGAACATTACTATTGTAGACTACATTTACGTGAAACGCAACGAGCCTGAATATCGAGAGTCGATAATAAAACAATTAAACAAACACCCTAAATTATATTCTTAAACATAATTGTTAACAGCAACCTTCGTTTGGAAATGTGGCGAGGAAAGATTTTATCTTGTAATCTTTGCTTTATTAAAGAGTTTAATAATTATTTGTTTAAAATCGTGTTTCATATTTATGTCAATGTATAAAAGAAATTATTATTCAATTTCGTTCGTGAGCTAGGCTGAAGTGGCAGTCTTGTCCTCATCGACCTTCGCTATTGGGCATCGCTTTCGAAGTACCCTGGCACGCGTAGCCATGCAAAAGGACGTGGTACGGAAAACAAACGTGGTACGTGGTACGGTGCCTTTGCCAAAAATTAGAATTCATAGTCTTAAAAAAATCGGATATCAATCAGTTTGTTGACAATAAAATTTAAATAAAAATTGCGTTACAATATACAGTATAGATACAATGATACGAGACATTATGTAAAATAAATTGGATAAGTTACAGGTGTAAAATTATCACCTTTTCATTTTGATTTCATTATTTATTATTTTTTGTTGATTCAAGAGATTAGTTGATTGGGAATTGACTCAAATTTTATTCAAAACTGGGCTTGTTCCATCGCTTCACTATAACTTACTAAAGTTCTTTTAAAAAATTATAAGTAAATTAATTTCGTTTAAACTTTAAAAAAATAGACTGATTCACCGATTTTTTAATGTTTTTTCCATAGATTTTAAATACGTACATTTGCATAGTGCACTGGGAGATACTTTTAACTAGTTCAAACAATTGGGAGAAAGTCTTTTACCATTTCAAAGCTATCTATTGTGACACGAAAGAAGTAAAGGAGAGGGACCGTCTTAGTAAGGGTGCAATGGAATCATGAACTACGATTCCAAAGAGGGCTACAACAGTGATCGGAAATCTTACATACTGACAAATATCTAGTCGGCTGGGAAGAAGCAGTCAGCCCTGACTGGCATGACTATACTTCCCGCCCCAAACCCGTGCAGACAGATAACGACCGGTCGCCTGCATTTTGTTATCTTAAACCTGACGCAAGACTATCTTACGGTCAGAACAGTGCATGTCAACTTTCCTTGAAACCGAATTTCTTACGAATACATAATCCTGTTCACGAGTGCGACAAAATTGACCGCGGCCATCTGCACGAGCTTCTAAAACACTGAATTAAATAACCACAAATCTATTTTACATTAATTAAACTACTGATCTTTAAACTGTATTAATATGGCCTGTGACGACACAAAAAGCTCCGCATTTCGGCGGCGAAAGGGCTAGAAGACGGTCCGAGACCTAAGCAAGTGACTGGCCTGGTGTCATAGAATCTACTCGGTCAAACATCTAATATTGATATCATAAAACAAACATGAAACCTAATTAACATTGAACATCGAGATTATAGATGTAGTTACATCGATTAACAACATTGAGCTTAGTAGGTTAATAATAATTATAATCGATACATTCATTGTTACCGCGACATAAGTTACATCGAATAACGGCGGCACTGCACTGCGGCTTAGTAACGCGAGGAGCCAGATGAGCAAACCTTTACATGAGCCGTGACTAAACTTGCATCGAGCGTCCACATTCCACACAACGACAACTCGATCTTTGAACTGACTCCTCGACCAGAAATGTACGCGACTTGCTGACTTCTGTACGCAGCGCGCAGTGAAGTACGCACCAATAATAGCACATAAATATGATGTAAACGTCTACACACATCCTAAAGGAACGTACTCTATCACATCCTGAATAATTATATTGTATAATACTGAATGTGTACTTGTTAACTATTTAAGAAATAAATATAGGTTCTTACTAGGTCCTCACGGGGCCGCGTCGCCGGCAACTTGTGTGCTATCAGCCTACAAGACAGAAGAGAGACAGGTGACTCGCTTACAATATAGTATGTTATACGTACCCAACACATTTACAATCACAGGTACAACTATGAACATCACATATAAGCATTTGGTTCTATATTACATAAGACGGTGCGAGCAGCTTATTACTATTGGGGACACAGCAGGTATGTAACAACGACGACACAGGCTAGAGAGCCCCGGGTAGCGGACGCGGCCCCGCTTCTACAAGTTATATCATAAAGAACATCTATTACCAAGCTGTGCTGGTTACCAATTGAAATACTGTAATTTCAAATATTAACGACAATTATTATATCAACATTAACTAACACACAATTTAACTATTACAACAATAAATAATTAAAACATGTATCGACAACTTAGTCTATCCGTTACAGGTTTAAATGATTTTTAAACATTCAATTACTAATTTAAATCTTATCTGTTTCCAGGCCAACGCAACGTCCCAATGTCGTTAATACACAATCCCGAGCTGCAATGACGTATTACTACACGCACGACTCATACACAAAATGATCAGTACCCCCAGTCTACAAGTTTTACAATAACTTTGGACTTCAGCACTGAATTAATCTCCCGTATAGATGGAACATTACCTTCATATAAACTACTAATATAACATACATAGTTTAAATTCTTATCACTAAAATAAACATTTACTTCGCTGGCGTCGTTCAAAAGAACTGACGATGCGAAGAGCTTAGGACAACGATCCAGTCAAATACATAATAACACTTACAAGATATCCACGCCTCAGCGTATCTACTCAGTCGGTGGTGCCGTGACCCGGTCTGTGAGGCATGCTGGCGCCGTCCGCCGAGCTCTCACCGCGACCGAGCGCGACGTCGCGTCATAAACACGTCACTAGTCGGCCGGTGACACGACACCGCATTCAGAAAACAGACAAACGGTCACCAACTTTGGTCCAAAGTGACGCCTGCTAACTAGTAGGCGTAATCAGTTGTGAGACTAGTTACGAACACCGCGAAATTGTAATGATCATGCTAAAACAGTATATTTACAATCTTAAAATACACTACATTACAGACATATACGGTGCGCAGGAGAACTGTACACAAAGCTCCGGTCCCCTACTTATGTAACAGACCATTCAAGATGTTACCACGACACGACGAATTAACGTTGAAACCGCCCCAACTATTATATTACACACCTACGTGTTAACCTATAACATTTATAACATTAACTAGTATAGTTGTCTCTGTGGCCAGCCGGTACACAAGATCGTTCGTAACATCGACTGGCGCCGAGTGGAGTCCTGGTGGCGAGTGGTGGCAACGAAAGGAGCCGCGCAACATCACCGCTCGAGCGAGACCTACCGCAGACACTTGCTGCTAAATTCCGTCACTGTAGTCAGTAATAAACGTAGACGGTGTTCCCTACTTATCGAACTGGCTGCGGGAATTTAGCTGGCGCATAGTGAATGATTTAGTGGTCGAATTTGAGGATGGAGTCGATGGAGAAATCGGCTCGTCGACGTTGCTCGAGCATGATGAAGGTCTGCACGGTGCGCAGCGCTGCCGGACTGGCCGACGACGGCCCCGGGACGGCAGCATCGCCGCCGCCTCCGCCGCCACCCTGTTCCTTTCAGCTGGGCTTCTGCTGCGCTTCACGCATTATAAGCTAAAACAAGTCGGGCACGTTATAGTTGCGAACTTCAATAGGCCAGTCATTTTAGATTTAGTAAGCTTCCATCTGAGGAAATATTCTTATTGAGCTGGATTTTGGCGAAGACCTTCATTTGGACATTCTCATTAATATGTAATATAAATTGATATCGTGCCGGAAAAAAAAACAAGGTAAAAGATCACAAACATGAGTTGTACCGAAAATCTCGAATCCTGTTAATCTGAGGTCAAAAAGATGAGATCACTTTTTAATGCATAATAATATACATTCACATATATTCATGAGGTGTAAAGGTGTATACCAAAAATCTCAATCGGAATTTCTCCGTAGATGTTACCTAAAATGACTGGACCATAACATTTCAACATTTAGCTGAACTAGTTTCCATTGTGCATGACTAAATCATGTAAAAACTATGAGTCGTACTTTATCAGTCAGACAGCAGAAAAAAGCTCAGAGTAATGAAACTTAAAACACGCACAGCCGCTGCAAACACTAATAAACATAAAATAAAAACATGTAGCAAAACATAAAATCAAATCATAATCCCAGCGACTGAAAAGTAAAATAAACGTTCCGAACATGGTAGCAATAAACATCGAAATACTGTTAACGTTTCATTGTTCAACATACAAAGCGACTGAATTTTGGAATGCACACAAAGCTTTAACTAATAAGGTACTGTATACTCCAGTGGAAACAAAAATTAAAAATTGTACCGTCATAACATCATCGGTGACTATGGATGAAGTTTCTGGGCAACCCTTCGGGACTAGCAAGTGACATTTTTACAAGTTACTTGGCCAAGTATCAATAAAAAAATTACAATTTTAGGGTTGAAACTCAGTCCTTTATCATTAATGATGCAGGTAAACAAAATATCAAGTCACTTAGCAAGTTTGGTTACATGACAAGATAATCGAAATGAAAATAACTTATTTTTTTTTTTATTATTTTCATAACTTCATTATTTACAGGCCTTTGAGTTAATTTTTCCAAGGTTTTTTTGTTGGAGGAGTCTTTTATATCTATAAAAATCAAAATATTAATAACCACGGAGCTTCGGCCCGGCGCTTCTCGTTGTAAATGCCTTTTTCGAAGGCGGCTACGAGAGTCTTGGAAACTCACAAGCGCCTGTAAATGGTTGACATAAATCAAGAAACTTAATAAAATAACTTTGATTATATAATGTCTAAATGGAGCGTCGCCCTACAATCATAACAAAGAAAAAGACAACAATTTAAATTGTGTGTGCGTGCAGGCGTCGTTTTACACTATGCATCAATGTCTCTGTATGCGTAAATAATGATACCAGCTATTAAAATTTCTCCCATAAATCACATTAAATAAAGACTAATTAATAATAATATAAAAAAAATGTTGTATATACTTATGTGGTATTATTCAGTTTAAGTGTATTTTTATTAAGTAGTTACTTTTTTAAATAAATAAAAAAATAACAAATTTAGAGTTGTGAGTGTGAATGGAGTATTAAATCAACAAAGTTAGTATTAGGTTCAATATTTTAACAGTTAGTATTTGGAAATTTGAAATGAAATATATACATACATATATTATTAATAATTACTTACATGTGGACATGAAGTCGGTACCAGGTAAATTATTTACCTAACTAATATAATAAAGAACTATTTTTACTTGGCATTGACTTCAAAATCATGTAAAGAAAGACCTCATAAATTAATGTTATTAAATTACTCTAGGCACTTTTAAATCGGTTTAATAGACCCAAGCAAATGTATAATCATTAAAATGGGGTCTAAAACAGAAAAGTTATCCGAGAACATTATTATAAAAAAGGAGAAACGAATTGAAAATCTCCTTTCTTGAATTCCTCTTTTATAAAAAATTACATCAACGAAATTATATAAACGTAACGATAAACCAACAAATTTACCCACAAAAATGACGTTAAGTTGGGATAATGAAAAACAGAAACTGGCAACACTGATAGCCAACAATTGGCTGATATTTTTTGACACGTTTTGCGTGCACTTGACGCTCCATCTAGACATTATATAAAGTAAAATAATATGTTAGAAAGTCGTTAGCTTGGCTACGAGACGCAATGTCCCGCAGCCTTCTAAGACCTAAGACTAAGGACAGGTGGCTTGCTTAACATGTTGAGCGGTATGTCGTTACATATGATCTATTTACAGTATAGCCGACAAAGAGGGGAACATGATCACGTATCTTCGACACCAAGTGGTTATGTTCCTACATAACCAGGCTACGCACCTTCGTAGCCATACCCCTTCCACAAAGCAACATGGGTTGATTGAGACCACTCATTAAAGGTAAAGATGATAGGTTTTACATCTTCCTATCGTTTTAAGTAAAAGGTTCTTGTTCGGCTATAATAAATAATGAAACAGTTGTTGCACCTATATATCGCTATGCTAAAGAATGACACAAGATGCTAAGCAAGCCACCGCTCGACGCCCTACAACTTTTAAAAAACAATAGCAGTGATTATATGTACAGATACATAGCTTCAATTTAATTTCAAGTAACTAAACTAGCGTTAAAAGTGAGTAAGGCCTAGGTTAGTGTTTAGACAGTAGTGTTGTACCTGGTGGGGTCGCTCCGAGGTGACGGTCTCGGTAGCGCGGACCGGCGGCGGCGGCGGTCGGATCTGCATTTGCGGGCCGTTCTCGCGCGGGCCACGGCTCGGCTCGGGCGGGCCAGTCGTCACTGCGCAATGGTACATCACTTGAATTGTAACATCTGTCCCCATCTAGCATTTCTGCGATAGTTTTTAGAATTTATATATTAGTTTTTGTTCGAAGTAGTAAATACAATTAAACCAGGACACAACACCGTAATATATACCTTTGTTCAGCTGCGTGTAAGAAAACTATACAATTTATTAAAAACGGGTTATGATTGATGCTTGTGATTTCCCAATGCAGATACATATGATGTTAGCTGTCCTGTGAGCCACTTATGACAATTTCACAGAAGAAACATACTCTAATTTAAGCGACGAGAATTCAGATAGCAAATACTCTAAAATGTTAATTATTTTATTTACCCTTTGATTTACGATTTTATATTATTGCTCGTTGCAAAGTATTACTTTAGGCGGACCTCTTCTTTCTTTAAACATCAGATCATGACACTTATAAAGCATACATAGTGCACTTATGAATGTGCCTAAAGCTGGATTACCCGGTCACATTAAAAATCATTTCCACCTCAACTTGTAAAATTTAATATTTTACACACATATTAAGAGCTCCTGTCAATAATTATAATGCTTTAAGATGAAACATAACTACGTTAAAATTATTATTGTAATTCCTTTTTTGGTTAGGTTGTTGAATTTCAATATTACTACATAAATGACGAAGTAGTGTATAATAAAATCGTTTTTGTTTAGATTCTTTCACTACATTTTGTTATTTTACGTAGTGTGTTTGTTAATTCTACTCTTCATGATGACTGCGGAAAAATTGTTAGTAAAAAATCAACAAAGCAAAAGTTTAACCTACCAGTGGACAATGGTATAGCTAGCCGAGCATTAACAGCCAGCAGATGATCGCGTCGCTGCAGCAGACTGCCAACATGCTCCTCTAGACGAACGTTCTCGGTTCGCAGTTGATGAAGACATGACAACAGCGAAGCGACTGTGCACACGTCATCTTGTATTAGCGATACATACAATGTAATACCTCACCATACTTTCAATTGTTTTTGGGTACACGGTTATAGGGAAACCGACTTCAAAAGAGTGACAATCTTTTCAAAGAAGAGATTCAATGAAATGCGAAATAAGAATCATGTTTACGTTTAAAAATAAAACGGACATAATTCAAGAGGTTTGACTCATAGTCAAATATCTCGAATTGAGAACCTACTTTTGAAGTCGGTTAAAAAAAGCAGTGTCTACAGTAAGATTGTATTGAAATGTGTTGTCTCAAAAGGTTTTAACGCAACTCTATTGCTAATTCTGCTGTTGTACGTCCGTCCATTTAACCTTTTGAACGCCACGAACGAAATTGTTTAAGTACAAAATAAATAATATACTTGTATATTTATTTTGTACTTAAAAAAAATCGTTTTCTTTTCGTCTATACCCGACCGTGGCGTGTTTTGGACACGTTTTCTTTTGTCGTCTATACACGACCGTGGCGTTCAAAAGGTTAAAATTGCGGAAGTTTAAAATTGGTAATTGGCTGATAACAAAATAGCCGCCGGCCGGCCATTTTTTATGGGGCTGAAACGTCGTACAATATCCATGTAACGTAAAATTACAAAGAATGCGAGTCTTATTTAATATCAAAAGATTTCAATACAATATATCACCAGACACCGTTTTGTAGTAAAAAGGAAAACATTAACTACAGATGGCAAACTGCATTACAAAAAATATATTAAATGTCCTTTAACAGTTTGGTTTTAGTACCACTTTAGTTTTAGCTTGAAATTCAAAATAAGTATTACGTAAATGGAATACTTACTTCTATATTTCTACTTTGGTTTCAATTATGTTAGAAAAAGATAAAATTCTTGCGTTGCCATCTGTAGTACATGCTTTCAAAATGAATACAGTAGAGAGCAAATACTTGTCTACTCAAATAATGTTATAGGATCAATTCTGAGTAGATATTATAATAAAAAGAAGGGGGCATTAGTAACGGTTATTAAATAATTTACGTTACTAGTTGTAAGCGATCCTTAAGATGATTGAAATCCTGAATAACTTGAAAATGGAATTGCAGCGCTCACAAGATTTATGTGTTTTGGGAACTATTCATAATAAAAAACTGTTTACTAAACTACTTTTGCTTTTTTTAAAATTGGATCTATAGGGTTGGGTAGTAAAATAATATGACACTTACTATCAAAATGCTGCGCTTGTTCCATCAGGAACTGTGAGCCTTGTTCCCACTGGCGCTCAAGCAGCTGGTCTAAGCTCTGAGCTCCCGAAGACCGACCGACAATACCGCTTGACCCCTGTACATACACGATAAACTTTAAAACCTGATACTTTTATAAGTCCTACACAAATCCAACCATACTTACGTAAAGCGTGTGCCGCTGAAAGCAAGTATACGATTGTTTTAATAATATCCCATCAGTGCTAATATTAAGTGATTTGATGGGTTTATTTGAGAAGCAATGTTAATGATGTGATGACTAGTTTAAAGTGGGGTGGGGTGCTTTTAACTGGACAAAAAAATAAGTGTAAATATTTGCATAGGGCGTGGTCACATAGGTTAGCAAACAACTACCTGATAATCTTATTTATGGCAATAGTCTCATAGTTTTTAGTATCGTTTGGGTGCGGCATATTCATCTTATAAGCTCAACTCTTTGCGTTGGGTACAAAAGCTTTTTACCAAAAAGCTTCAACGTAATTATTGATTTAAACAAATATCACTGACAGACAAAGTTCTTTCCCCACATTATTTCGTAATCAAGTTATGTAGAATCCTTTTACTAAACCAACGTTTGGAACATCATTCAAATACTCAATTATCCTGCTAGTTTCCTTGTTAAAGCCGTCACCAAATATTAAACTTACCTTTCATTTTATTATTTAATATCCCACTGCAAGGCTAAGGCCTCCTTTCCCCTTTATTTTATCTATGTTTAACGCTAACAGGTGCCAGTTCCAGTTATCTCACGTTTACAGACTAACGCGCACTTTATTGCGCACTAGATAAACAAATATATACAACCATTTTTTGTTTGTTGCATTCATTACTATCATCTATCACCTCAGACTTGTCATGATAATGATTAGTGACATGCGAAAAAGCGGTTAATCTTAGAGTATATAAAAGTAAACTATAGAGTGCGCATAACAGGGTATAAATTGAGATACCAGTATATAAACTGAGACACCAGTATAAACAAGTGTCATACAACAGGGTATAAACTGAGACACCAGTATAAACAAGTGTCATACAACAGGGTATAAACTGAGACACCAGTATAAACAAGTGTCATATAACAGGGTATAAACTGAGACACCAGTATAAACAAGTGTCATATAACAGGGTATAAACTGAGGCACCAGTATAAACAAGTGTCATCGTTAAATAAGCGCAAAATCAGAGCACTCCATTTTATTAAAAACTATTCCGAAACCATCTACATTTTCCCATCGTTCACGTCCGTCGCACGGAAAATCAATAGAAAATAGTAAAAAATTAGCTTACTCTCGTCACAATTTTTGATTACAAGCTAAGCGCGCACTCTATACTTCCTCATATATACTCTAAGCGATTAATGTAATGGAGGCGTCATGTAGCATAATACATAACATACCGGTCCAGCCTTATTGATGAGCGGCGGCGGTATGAGCGGGTCGCCGCCCACGCTACCAGCGGCGTGCGCGGCGAGCTCTGCCGTCAGCTGTTCCTGTAAGCACGCCGCCGCCCCGCTCTCGGGGTTCAGCTCGTTGCCCAGCATGTGCGGAGCTGTGCACGAGGGGGCCATCCTATAAATGACAAGTATTCATAACATTAGTAATAAAATCGCGTTACTCTAAGGATGCGTCCAGATCTGACGAAAGCGCACCGAACGAGCATTACACCCTAATACCAACCAAACAATAATTTCACAATCACATCCCTGTTCATTCAAACATTAGGTATCAGAGATTGCCACAATGCTATTTTACTTTTTCTATGTTAAAATTCTTTTTTTTCTTTTACCACTCTTTTTGTTCAAGCATACCATACACCACCAAAGATTTACAAGTTACACTACACTATTTAAAAACCCTGTTGTTTTAGCTTTGCTGCAGTCTAGTAACTATGAATACTAGTCCAAAAAAAAAAAAATGCGGTTAGAATTATTAACACGAAACTAATCATAAATTACCGTTTGATAAGTAGTTATTAGTAATGTCAAATAGGGGTGTTAAAGTTTTACAATGCATCACCTAGTCTAGCCAATGAGAACATGCGCTAGAATTATTTTAACGAATAATAAATGCACATTACAGAGCCCTTTACTAAGTACCTACAACTAAACATTCCTAAAACCCATCGCCAAATAATAACCCCTAAAAATAATATCTACATCATCTTAGAGATAAATAGGACTTCACAACGGACAACCTCGACGCATAAACCTTTTCCGTTCCGTCCGATGGTTACAATTGAATTAGGTCAGATTAAAACAGCGACTAAATTGTGCCTATCTATCGTACACATTACAAATATTTATTTATTTACTAATAAAGTTACTATATTATATATCAACCAGTAAGTGTTACAGTTTTAGTTATTGTTAAAAACAAAAACTATAACAGCTATCCTAACCATAGCATATTAATCATTGTAATAACAATATGTTCCTTGATCTACTTAGGATGTTATATGACAAGGCTTATGCCTTACCCTTCGTCTTCTATTGATTTCTTCCTTGATCGTCCATCATTTTACCCCTTACCTCTAAATGACACTTTTATATTGCCGCCCTGTACTTTTGTTTTGTTCCACCTAGGCATATGAACCAGAATTGTTAGGCCGCGGGGACATGGATACCGCCCGAGTCGTATATATGCGAAAAATATTTCCGTGCCCCTACCGCCCGTTTCGTATTTATGCGACAGAGAATATTCACGATTTTTGTTGTTTTGTTCGATTTTATTGCATCTATTCCATATTTCTCTATTTATGATACTTTTTATTGTACACCATGATATTTTACAAATCGGAGCTTAAGAGGAGCAGAAAGAGAGGAGCTTTTATTTCACTGATTCGTAGCCGGGCGCTAGGGGCACGGCAAATGATATTTATCCAAGCGCTTAAAAGGTTAAACATAGTAGCATTTTACTTTATTTACTATTTTTTTAGAGTTAGAATTGTATTCAGAAAGCAGCATAATACTTAAGAATATACCTAATATTGAGACAAAACAATAGGATTTGTTTCTTTAACACCTTGCTATTTTCTACCTAAAATAGCAAAATCACACGCGAAACATTAAACTTCCACAACGGAGTATTTTAATAAATATTTTAATTGAATATAATGTCTTTAAACAGTAAACAGTACTAACCTGGTGTCCATCTTGGGCTGCAATGATCTTTCAGCGCCTGTAACAATAAAAAATACATAGCATTCATTTTTAACGTGATGGTATGAATTATACAAATCCTATCGATCTTTTTATTCAAATAGGTTACTAAATGACTATCAATGAGAACTGAAATCCCTATAATAGTTCAACAACAAGGGGACTACAAGGACGTTTACAAACATTAACATTTAATAAAAAATGTTTTGATAGTGATGTTTTTTGTTTTAATACATTATTTATAGTATCAACGACTAAGTTTCAAGGATGACCTGCTTATATAATGTTTTGTTAGGTTACGTTGTTGATGCCACTGGATGATTACAATATTACGAACAAAATTTTCCGTATTATTGGTATTGTCTTCGTGTTTTGTAACTTTAGACCTGTGTAGAAATCCTTCTGGATTGGTCAGAAGTTTATGTTATTCCATGACTTCTATAAACTGACGGAAAGCCATCGTTGTGACCATATTTACCCCCGGTTTTTGAAAAACTGATATAGGTACACAAAAAAATGTCAAACATCATGCCAAGCGCTGTGAATAATTGTCACTCTTTTGGTTAACCAATAATAATGGTCATGATTAGTAGATTTCTGACAGGCTAAATTAATTAGCCTATCAGAATCCGGGGGTTTTATAATTTTTTTCGTACAGTACTTACTTGGAGAGTGAGGAGGCGAATCTTTAATAGTCTCAGAGTAAATCGGCGGCGGAGTCGGCTGCGGGTGGCGACGTACGCTCGGCGCGCTGTGTGTCGTCACCGTTTCTGAAGAAAACAATATAGGTATTAAGACCAAATCAAAGCTTCGGAATTCTTTGTTTTTCTGTGTAATACTATACGTTTCTTGGTTCCAACGTTGCGCATTATACAAGGTGTTCTGGTTGACCTGGTTGTCATGTCAGTGTACAGGGCAAGAGGTCCGGGGGTAAGGAATCTTCTTTTCAATAGGGAGTCCATGGGATAACATGCAGTTTTGGATTATAATAGATAAGGATATCCAAGGGACACATGAAAAATCTTTTGAAGCTTGCCTGATAAGACTATTATGCGATTTAACGTTTTTTATTGTTTGGAGAGTTTTTCTCTGATTGCAAAATGTGTCTGTGAATTGTCAAAACGGATCGCACGGTGCCTTTTACTACCCGAGTACCAACAGTGACGTCATTTAACCCCGATAATTTTAAAATACATAGTACTCACGTATAGCCGAAGCCGCATTAGCCATAGCGACGACGGAGGTGGCCATCGCAGCTCGCTTCTTAGTCCTGACTGTTGTCGGAGGCATCGGCACTATGTTCACAGCGCTCATGTCCTTGCTGGTTCCAGCCATCATGTTCGGGTTACTGTACAAGGAAACACTTATATTAAGGATTGAGAATAACGAGAAATATGGAATATTACTAAAAAAATAGGTAACTTTGAATAACCAGTATGACGATTTTAGACAAAATTTTGATAGTTGGGAATATGAACTGGTAGTATTGCGCTCAGACTTCTATGGTCATATGTACGATTTTAAAATTTATCGCTCGAGCAGATTGTATTCGCAATGCAAAAGCGGAGCTGAAATAGTAAGCCTGCAGCGGCAGCAATGCGATTCAACTATTTTATTGATTTCTATATTCATTGTTTTAAAATACTTTATATTCAGTATCGGCTTTTCTATGATATTTATTATGGAATGTGGTAACGCAATAATTTATTAAATTAAAGTTAGATATAATCTGATAAGTTAAAATCAATTTTCTTTGTTGTGAATAAGGAACAATGCATAGCCTATATGACGCCTCAGCTCGCTCGGTGGAATAATAAAATATGTAATCTATATATATAAAAATGAATTGCTGTTCGTTAGTCTCGCTAAAACTAAGGAAGGGCTGGACCGATTAGGCTAATTTTGGTATTGAATTATTTGTGGGAAGTCCAGAGGAGGTTTAAAAGGTGAATAAATATGAAATTGCTCTCAATAAAAAAAAACAAGAGACTAACAAACAACAATTTATTTCATTTTTATATATATATACATATTGAGGCAGTAAGAAGTCTGCCGGGTCAGCTAGTATGTAATAAATAATGAGATTTATATTTTCTATATTTTTTTTTATTAACTTTTCTGAGAGATCAATCTTTTAATCTGATTGAAGTATAAAATATTAATATTTTGCCCTGTCACGCTCAAATAGACAACAGTATGTTAATGAATTTTGGCAGAAAGTAACTTGAAACCCGACATTCGATCCTTTTGAAATCGCTTGCAGTTAGTCAAGCATAGTAAGTTTGATAAAATACTAGGTAGGAAAACATTAGCAGTGCATTTATACAAGCAATTCGCAGCATAGCTTTATAAGTATTCTTTTTGTTACCTAGCAATCATTTCTAAACTTATTGATAGTTTAATAAATGTATCTATTAACTTGATGAGGTGACACTAGCCCGAGTTTCTGAAGCTTATTAAAACAAATATTAGTCAATCATCTGTCAAAACTTATGTCATCTCATCATCGTTGTGATTGGTTGTTAGTCTTTAGGTCAACAAATTACAGTCGTGCTCATTAGATTTGACCACGGGGGTGAAACTCTCATACAACGAAGATTTCGCAAAAATGGTGCTGCCATCTATATTTTGTGTTCCGTAATTTATATTTTGTATAAGTTTTCTGTGGTTTAAAGACTGTCAAGCGTAAACAATCTTTTTCAAAATTATTTTAATAAAATAATTAAAATAAGATAAATACATTAATTTATATACGGTTTTCACCAAAGGACATTCAGTAAAAAGGTTTTGTGTACATAATTCGTTAATTAGTTTTGTGAAAATTGTGTTTGTTTTTTAAAATCGATAAAGTGGTTGTACGAGAAGTGTTCGGTGTATAAATTCATAAAAGTTTCGTGTGAATTGTGCCCCAGAGGGTCTATAAGTGTTCATTTATACTAGCTTTAGAGCGACTTGTAAAATAACAAAAAAAAAATACATAATTATTATAGTAAATTATTGTTTTCCTACGTACTGATGTTGCTTTCTTATTATATTAGTTCATAATTATAGATGTTATGTTTGATGTTTTATAACATTGTTAGCAAACAAATAATTGTGCAACAATGATTGTTATTCCTTGCGCCCTATATGGTTCATCATTAAAATTTGTTCCTACGTACTGGGGCCCGATGCCGCTATTTTAAGTCAATGAGTGGCGGGTTAATTAACGTTCCAGTGTACTTGTTATTGTGCCTAATTTTCTTATTCAGATAAGAACAGTCACTTGCAATCCTACAGTGACAACAGTGGCAAGTAGGTGTACATTATAGAAATCGGTATAGAAACACCATACTTAATCATGAAATACGCTAATAAGCCATCGCGCTTGTTAACTAAAATTATCTGAATACGAAAATTAGGCACAATAACAAGTACACTGGAACGTTTATTAACCTACCACTCACTGACTTAAAATAGCGGCATCGGGCCCCTGATGTTGCTTTAGGTCATTATGTTAGTTCATAAAAATGTTATGTTTGATGATTTATAATTAAGGTTTTATAACATTGTTAGCAAATGAATAATTGTGCAATAATGGTTGTTATTACTTGTTCCCTATATGGTTTATAATTTTTTCCTTCGTACTAATTTTGCTTTATGTTATTTTATTACTTAGTTCATATCTATAGATGTTGATTGATTCTTAATTTATGTTTTTTAACATTGTAAGAATAACTAAATTGTCCTATTATTATTAAGTTGTACATACTAGCTTTAAGACTTGTAAAAAATAATTTAATAAACTTTACAGTATTAAAATGAATTATTGGGTTTTATTTAATACATACAAAGAAAATCAAATTACGTATGTGTGTGTAAACGTATACGGTAGTTTATAATAGCAACCACCAGAGGCCGCTACTGTAGCATCACTCACACAAAGAAAATAGAATTGCGTATGTGTGTGTACTGTGTACGTTAGTTTTAATATCTCAACTACCAGAGTTCGCTCGCTTGCTAGGGCGACACGTTTTAGCCACGAGAGGTCTCTCTATTCCCTACTTAATTACTTTTCTCTATGGATTTGACAACAGATTACTGATAGAAACTAGTGTTTAGTATAGATGAAAACATGGTGTTTTCCTAGTCTGTATACCTATAGCCTTGTATTGTCTGACACTATTTAGTCGATTTATACACGATCCATAAACATGTATCGTCACTATAGCTTTGAAGATCACTTGAGAAAAAATATTGTTAAAAACACCACGCGTGGCACAAGTTAAGGAAAATGTACTAGCCAGCAACAAAAATAACGGACGCTCAGCATGTTCCCTATTCCTGGCTGGTTTATTTTTAATTTGGTATGGAATTGAAAATTTAATTTTATATCATTACAATTTGTATTTTTATTTCAAGCTTTATGACTCGAACCTAATCAGTCTACCAAGGCTATAATCGTTACGATTGAGCGATCTCTCAATTTTATGTCCAAAGGTTATATTAATGTGAAGGATAAATCAGTAATAAAATGTCATAATCATTGTGAAGCATAAAGAGTTTCGAGTTAATTTCATATAGCTAATTATGTGGAAGAAAAACAAAACCGAAGCTACCTACCTCGTTTGTTATTTTTACAATAGTAATTTCGCTACGATATTTCTTTTTGCCAAGCTATATAAACACATAATATTTATAAGAAAATTGTATTGTAGTGAAATCTGTACTTATTATCTACGCTTAGCCAGTAGAAGATGAACAATAACATAATGTATACAATGGTTCTATTCAAAATAGTGGTGGCTTACCCTTGCTTGTTAGGATCCTGTTGTTCGTAGGCAACGTTGAGACCTCCCCAATTGCGACCGGGATGAACGTGCGGTGAATGTGCTGGCATGCCAGTGTCCATAGCCGCCTGGAACATTACGAACACAGAAAATAGGAGATAAATATCTTAATAAAAGTGAGTGACGGTGTTTAAGCTAAGATACGATCCCCTACCTATATCTTATGCTTACGAAAGTGCATTAATTTAACGAATATACATGTAAACAAAGCTGTTTTCAGCAATGTTTATCATCAATTAACTGCAATATTTCGTGTACTCATAAAAACACTCGTGTAAACGGTAATAATACTCGCAGAATCGCATCAACCAACATGTGTGCACGCGATTCATTTATAAAACCCTTATCATAATAAACATGATGTAAATTATTTAATGCGGCGCTTATAAAACCAATCATTGTCTGTAGTCAAATATTCCAATCTACAAATTTATAAAATAGGTCACCTCAATACCGTCACATCCGAATTGTGGTTTAGATGACATTCATAACAAGCGTAATCAGAGAGAATGATTTTGAATTGAATTTAGACGGCTATAGCGGCTCGGGTTACAAGTAAACATTCCGTAGCTATTATTATTTGGAGATACAATAAATGAATCGATTAATATCTGTTGTAATTCGAGACTTCTAGGATCTGTACTTTTAGCAATGATATAAAAACTGACTGTGCAATACTTTAAGTTCGGCAAAACTAATAATTTAGAACTATCCGCTCGCAAACTTTAAATATGCAATTTCTGTGATACAAATAGAATAATGCCTACATAGACACTTATCGCAATAATCGAACATTGAGTTCAATTATATTTGAAGTGTTTCGAGTGTTATATTTCCTTATGATACACAAACATTATAACGAAACAAAATAGAAAATCCTTTGCGTCCTTAACAATACTTCTAAATGTAAAACTTGTAAACTGTATCGTTTTTACACAAACTAAGCACTTTACATATCAAAAACAATTACAAGTAACAACAAATAATCAACACATTGGATACTCGAGCGTTCACAAAACCGCGGGAGATCAACACGTGTAACAAATGTATAATACACAACATCACACATAAACCACATGACTGAACTCACCATTGTACATCGTTTAGACCGGCGCTTTAATTTAAGATTAGCGAAACACCATATCGGACTATCCAGTCCATGTTAGTAGCAGATGTGTCATCTACGAGCGTCGACGGGTGACTGAATGGAGATGGTAGGACGAGCATGTGTCGACGCCCATTTAAAGTGAGAACTGCGGGTATTGTGACTATGGCTTCGCGGTCCCAGGTAGGCGAGGGGTTGCGAGCAGGTACAAGATCGCAATGTTTGACTTAGCTAGGGTGCTAGACACGCACGGGACGGTTCTTAGAAAACCTTTTTTTTCGCTCTATTGTTTTAGTCAAAACATTGTTTTATGGAAAGCATTAAGACGGCTTAATGTTTAGTTTTTCATAGAATTATTTTGTTATTATACTGGTAACGTTTTTGTGCACAATTTTCTATGATACATTATTAGTGCTTTCACTATAAATACATAGTAATATAATTCCGTTACAAATTGAATTATAGTGTAATCGTCTATGAGCGGATTTCACCAAATGTAAGGCAACCCTCCGTAGTAGTCAGTTGTGTACATTGTTAAGACAGGTCTATTGTGAGTCTAGTTGTTTACCCTTTTTATTTACACCCCGGCCTTGTCTATGAGAAAGTCAAGTCCCGGAGCGAGTTAGTGTGGCTTTTTAAAGTGTTATTTGTATTCTAACGGATTATTCATGATGATTTTATGTACTTTTTTCCAAACCCCTAATTATTTAAATATATTTTTTTTTATATTTTATAAATTATTTAATATAATATTTTAATAAAATATTTTTCTAATTAAAATAAGATAGGAGAAGGTAAAAAAAAAGTAACCATTGTTTTATTGTTGTTAACTAAATTAGTGCTATTAAGCGAAGTTAATAAATAAGGAACCTAGTTACGCCATAACATCTATTAAAAAACCAGGATCACAACCATGAAAAGACTCCCATAATTGATGGTTGCGCTTACACATGACGTATTGTGGTCAGTAATTACAAAAGGACTATTGTTTAAAAAGGAACAAGTTGCCCTTGCATCGCTGAACCCTCATTGCCGCAATTTGCAACAAGTACATGTGGCCTAACAAAGACATCCTGCTCAATGCAAGTTGTATTACAATTGTTCTTTTACCGGATGTTGGGATGAACATGTGAAAGAAAAAATATCTCTATTTAATGGGATATTATTAATTCATTTTATAGACATTAATTAATGTTGTAGTTGTATTGATAGACTTACTGGTTTCTGTGGCTGATGGAACATATGCGATGATGGTCCCGGCATCTCTGGCATCGAGACCTAGTGATGATAAATCTGTATTAGTCCCACTCAAAGAGTTTCCATTAATACATAGAGCGAGTCTAACGTACTATGATCCGAGAGCACGCGTACGAACCAGCATCAACTTCAATGTCACGTCCATTTAGTGTCAAAACTGAGCGCGCCGTGTTTACATCTCCGAGCAATAAATGTATTTATTTAAGAAACAATACTAAAATGCGTAGTATAAATTTGCAAAAATGATTCACGAAAGCAAAACAAAGAGAATATCAACAATTCTTTTCCTAATTGAATAGTATTTTTATAGAAATTAACGTATTTTATTTAAATTCAGTAGGGCGAATAAGGGCGGTCGAGGGACGCGCGGAGGGGTATCCGCTACAGTCCCCCCTCCCCTCAAAAATTCTTCACGACCAGCTAGTGCGAGGCAGTTTCGTTTAATTTTACGATAGTTATTTTTTGCCGCAAGCATTTTATCTAAAACTAGCTGTGCCACGCGGTTTCACCCGCGTGAATGACAATTCATACACTATGTTTATAAATTGTAGCCTATGTGTTATTCCGATGTATAAGCTACATTATTGTAAAGTTTCATTAAAATCTATTCAGTAGTTTTTGCGTGAAAGAGTAACAAACATCCAAACAAACTTTCACATTTATAATATTAGTAAGGATTAAGTTTGTGTTCCTTGAATTGATTTATTTATTTATTAAAAAATAGTTTACAGCTTCTGTATGTTCATGACATCATAAGTAAATATAGGATATTACGACTTGTACTTACACTGTTGCGAATTACGGGTTAACCAGCATTTACAAAAATTTGTGATAACAGGATAATTTAAATATGAGTAAAATTAGAATAATAATAACAAAATCAGATTGACAAACAATTATGTTCAAAAGTTTTTAGAATTCTACAAGAACTTTTAGAATTATTTAGTTTCATGTTTCTGATTGGTTAGTATGCTTGTATGGACTTTTTCGGTAACTTTTAAGTAATTAATTTGATGCTGGTATCTGCTACATTAATTAATAAATTTATATTTTTGTTAATTTTTTTTTTATAATATATAAGGTGCTATAAAAACATCTGCCACGGCTTTAATGGGAGGTAGTATTGTGTTTATAGATTACAATAGTATAGATAAATTATTGATTATATATCATATTATTTTTCATACAAAAAAAATAACGTATAAGTTTGAATTGATTTATTAGTATAAAACCATCCCGTGTCCTAAGCTGTTGCCGCTCCGCACCGAATTCACGTAATTTGTGAACCACGTTACGCAGAATAGAGTCAATGTTAATTTAACAATTTTGTTTTCTAAAATTTAATTAACTGTTCCGGGGTACGAAAGTTCTTCACTATTGTAATCTATAAACACAATACTACCTCCCATTAAAGCCGTGGCAGATATTTTTATAGCACCTTATATATAATATCTCAAAACCTAAAATCCATTTAGTGACTCTGTTAATATTAATAACCATCGATATTTACACATAAATGTCTATCGTCGCACGGAACATCCCTAAGCGAGCGGGAACTGACAGCTCAAAAAGTGCTTTCGATTGGACCAATAGAAAACTAGCGATAGTAGCGGTCTATAGTATATCTAAAGTCTATGGTCTCACAATACCGTGACGTCTTGTAAATACACAATCACATTTCTACTTTTTGACAAAACACAATAAAAAATTGTAGCAATTGAATTATGTTTCAAGTGAATTATTAAGAATGTATAAATATACCAGCTCCATTTACGCTAAGCTAAGCTTTCGTAGCTTTGGAGCCCATGCATGAATGCATCTCTTTATTGATGGAACGATGCACATTGCACATTAGCGATCATTGTTAGTACTTAGTTATAAATTAAGCATGTCTGGGTGAACACACAACTGTCATTTACATCGATACTGTTATGATTTTGTTGGTACATACTTTTTGCGATGACATTTTCTTTCGCTTTTTTATAATAGAATTATAATAATGATATCGTGTTTTTAAACAAACCGGAAAAGCGCGAACTAAATTTCAAAAAAAATCTTAAAAGCAAGCTTTTGCGTAATTTTACTTTTTATGTGCTAAGAATTCGTAAAAGTTTGTTCACGCAATTTTGTAAATACAGGTTTATGACGTTACACCTCTGCTTAGTTCTTCGCAAAAAAAACGAACGTGATATTTAAGGATTTGAAAAAGGGAAAAAAGGCACGTAAAGGTACGAAATAATAGTAGTATTATCCTACATTTGTGAGTTACATGCACGAAAAATAAACAGGGGCCCGAGTCCGCTATCTTAAGTCAGTGAGTGGCGGGTTAATAAACGTTCCAGTGTACTTGTTTTTGTGCCTCATTTTCGTATTCAGATAATTTTAGTTTAATGACGAATGTGCACCTACTTGCCACTGTTGTCATTGTAGGATTGCAAGGGACTGTTCTTATCTGAATATGAAAATTAGGCACAATAACAAGTACACTGGAACGCTTATTATCCCGCCACTTACTGACTTAAAATAGCAGACTCGGGCCCCAGTTCGTTTGTAATGGTTCCCGACGATAGTACAGTGGTCGAAGGATACGCTCTACCGCAAAGCTATTGTCGATTTGAACACCGGGTAAGGTAATAAGACATTTACACTCATATTCAAAAGTGTTACATAAAAATAATACAATGATTTTAAACTTCATATATTTTGGAACATCGTCAAAAAAAATGGTTATAGATGGCCATCTCTTAGACACGTACCAAAATATACTGTGTCACGCAATCACTGAGTATTTCATAACATTCATGAATATTTTTTTAATCGGTTTGTATACTGCCGGACACTTACATCGAGCCACCCTGCATTTTTTGTATAAAGTCAAATTATTTTTTTTATAAATGTTTGTAGTTTAAAAATTATGCTTTTTTGTAGCATTACCCGCGAAATACAATATACCTACCTATACTAAAAAGTTATTGCGATGAATTTGTCCAGAAAATCATAAAAACCAGACAATCATATAGTTAAAAAAAAAACTAAAAAACACGCTTTTAAAGTACCTACTTCTAACTAAAAAAGTGAAAAATAATTCCTAATGTAAGCAGAAATTGGTAATGAACAAAAAACACTAGTATTATTGTAAAAAGGCGTGGGGCGCTCTGTGCCATATTTTTCGTCTATCGAGCTACCAGACTAAAAAGTGAAAAATACGTGTTGTCTAAATTCAAAATTTCAAACGTATTGCTTTGTGGACTTAAAAATTGTTTTATTGTTTTTTTTATTTATTTAATCCTGGTGATCCTAATCAGGATAAAATGAGATAAACCTATGAAATTATTATATTGTCGCTGATTCTTGATAAGTGTACAAAGTTTGAATTAAATCTGTCCGTTTAAAGTGGGTCAAAATCGAGTCCAAAGGAGTCGGTTACATACATACATACAAGTGAAGCTAATAAAAGCGTGTTAAAAAGTAGCATTACTCGATTGCTAGCGCCTAAAAAGTAAAATATTTATTGAAAATAAAATCATTCGCTATATCTTGAGCATCAACAGTTGTGAGTCCATCTGTTAGTTATGAACCTGTGAATGCGCGGTGAGGTTGAGCCCGTGGCTGGAGGAAGGCAACGGCACCGACACGAGGAGCGACGCGGGCCCCTCGCGATCGCCTTTGCCCTACAGCGCACGCAACCGACGCATTAGTACGCTATGACGGCTACTGCTACATGGAGTGTTAACGTATGGAGTGCTAATGTGAGACTACTGAATAAAGTACACCTTTTTGAGTCAATGATCCAACTTTCAAACTCTGTTTGACCAAAAATATGGTCCTGAAGAGTGCTAGTGGTAGTGCAATAAGCAGTAATAAAACCTAAATAAAACTAAAATTAGGTTATCATCTGTCATTCTTCATGTCATATTTTGCGATTGATTATTCGTATTTTGGCCAATCACACACCCTACCAGAAACTGGTGTTATTTATCTTTTTTAACTTGAATTAATTTTATTACAATTCTTTCTAAGTTCATCTTCAGAAAACAAAAGTTAAACAATGAAAAGAACTGAGAAATTAAAAACAAATATGTTTAAGTAACTTCAACTATTATTTAAGTACTATATTATTTAAATAATATGGTACAATAACCAAGTACAAACCCGAGTAAATATTAGCACTCCATTCGTTCAATACTCTGTGGTTTCATGCGATTTGAATTAATTAACTTCTTAGATCTAGATATAAAATGCATCATCATCATCATCATCTCCCGAGCCTTTTCCCAACTATGTTGGGGTCGGCTACCAGTCTTACCAGATTCAGCTGAATACCGTATTTTACATGGAGCGACTGCCTATCTGACCTCCACAACCCATTTTACTGGGAAACACAGTATCCCATAGTAAGACTGGTTGTCAGAATTGACTTAACGACTTAACGACTGCCAAAGATCTATGTATGACAGCCGGGACCTACTGTTTAACGTGCTTTCCGAAACACGGAGGGGTCTCGGTAAGTTATAAATGGTCACCCATCCACGGACCAACCGCGGCAAGCGCGGCTTAACCTGTATTATCGGTCAAACCGTACGGCTTACACTTAGCCACGAGCCCCTCAATATTACATTGCATTTTATAAGGTGTTAAAAAATTAACTTTAAGAAATTTAAGGAGTTGTTGAAAATTATATTCAATAAATAATAACGAAAAAATATTTTTAAAAAAAGCTACCGTTCAAAAGATACGCAATTATTTGCATTGCGCGTAAATAACCTAATATGCGCACCGTACCAAGGCCGTCTAAGTCCCGCTTGCCGCGCGCGCCCGGCGCATGACACTGAGCGACAAACCCTTCCCGCGCGGCAGATATCAAACGACTGACGATCGGTAAAGGGTAGCGCTGGGGAGAGATCCGTGTCGGCAACACCACCGAAACGAAGCCCCGCGTACAGTGTGCATAAAAATATGTAGTTTTAAAAATTACTTTATTATAGTGAAAAAATAAAATCGCTCAAAAAATTTATTTTTTTTAGCTATGTTTATTTATCGACACCGAGCATCCTCGTAAATTTTTTTTAAGTTAATTTTTTAGCACCTTATATATTTATATCTAGATATAAAACGCAATGTAATATTATATCATTAGAATATATGGTTTTATTATAATTATGTCTTGTTTTAGTATTTTATTATTATGATTATATTATTGTTATTTTTCTAAATGAGTATGAAACGTGACGCGTATGACATTTGCTTACTAACTTATTTTTTCTATCATAGATTGAAAATATTATAAGTTGTGTGGTGTTAAATTCTTTTTATAAGGAAGTCCACCGATGTACAGGTAATTAATAATTTACAAATAAGCACTATATCATCATAATTACTAAAACAAAACATATTTATTAAGATGCGCTTCAATTAGTTCTAAACTCATGCATTACTGCATAAACGCCGAGTAGGATTACTCATTGGCATACAATTATGGCTAAATAATAAATTGTAATCATATGAATTCATACTGTTTAAATGAAGGCACAATATAAAAGCTTAAAGCATTTTTGTATTCGTCAAAAAGCGAAGCCTTATGTATTTTCAAATGTAGAAACTAAAAATTAACATAAACAACACTTTCATGTTTTAAAAAAATAGAATGGGCTAAGTTTTATTGATTTATTATATTCTTAAATAAAAAACAATGGTATAATCTGTATTTATTTAGTATTGATTTTCACTAACCTGGTTTGATGGTGAGCGTATGTTGGACACATGATTCATGCCACTCGGTCCTGGCATCGGGCTAGGCAGATGTCTGTAGGAAATCTTACATATTTTAGCATTCAATTACAATTTACAATACACAAATATTTATTTTAAATATAAATACTAACCGTCGGTTTCTAAGAAATTGATCAACATAAAAATTTGTTAATCTATTGTTAAAATTTGATAATGGACAAAATGCACAAAATGAATCAGTCTTTCCAAAACCGGGGCCATGACGTAGTAAAATTAAGGAGTGTTTGACTAGGAAGAATGGACATCAACAATGTCATAAGAAAAGTCCCGACTGTTTTTATGAGTGTTTTGAAGACTACGTACCGAGGACTAGGATTGGAAGCCGGACTGTGAGCCGGCGGGGGCGGCGGCGGCGGCGGCGCGGAACACGGCACACTCGAGAAGTGTGATGTCGGCACTGGTACACCTTCAGAACCCTCGGTTTTAACCTGCAGAATAACACATGACGTTAAAAAGAAAAATAAACATTTCATAATTACTCTTAAACTCTATCAGTTGATTGATGAGAACGAAAAACAAAAAAAAAAAAAAAAAAATGTTAAAATTATGGTGTAGTGCGTAATGGAAAAATGGCTGAGGTATTGATTAAAGATAATTTCGAAGTGTGAACTATGATGGTGAGATAAGCAATGATATTAGAAAGTCAGTAATTGACATTGAACTATATTTTCACGCCATTATCGAAATGTCAACGATCATGTGTCAAGATGTAAAAAATATAGAATGTTTTGTTTTGTTCATGTTTCAAAATATTGCAAATATTAATGTTGAGTTTTTTTTAAACAAATAAAACATGCGCGCGAGAGTGACAGTAATGTTGTAGGTAAAATTATTGGAACATGATCGTTGTAAATAATTCTATTTTTCCGACATATAGTTCAACGATAATCGATACCTTTTTAATAACTTTCTCAAGGGAATCCAGCTGTACGTCAGCTGGTGCATGAGCAGCCTCCCAAACGCCACCGCTCTGTGAAGTGCCCTCACCCGCCTACAAAGCCAACCTTTTTGATTACAATTTAAATTTTGCACTTTTAAATATAAGACGTGTCATTTAGACTATGTTTTCATTTAAATTAGGGTCGATATCGTTTTATACAGAGCGCCGTAAGAAAATGACGCATTCCAGTGTTCGATTCCTGTTCTAGCGTCAGATTACATATGCTATGCTGATGTTTTGCGAATCTGGTCAAACGAATTTTAGAACAAGTATAATATTTCGTTATTTGAGTACTTGATTATTTCATCCTTAAAGATTTATCATGAGGTCTGCAGCAATTACACTCTGTGGGCTACTTCACATTGCTTCAAGACTATATCTGTGTCAAACACGTTTATCGTTTACCTCGCACAGTATTTGAATAGAACATCTTACCCCAGCGGGAGGCGTGGTGGATGTATAATCGACGGGCGCGTTCATATTGTTGGCTGCGGTCACTGCCTTCCTCTTCTTGGTCTGTTTGGTCTCCACGTACTCGGTGTTGGTGATCACTGACTCTTGGTAGGAGGTCGGCACTGCAGGGGCCGGTGCGGTAGCGCTTGGTGCACTGTTGGGATAAATACGTTTTATAATACTGAATATACATTTCAACTACTGGTTTAATTGAAAAGGTCTTATATTTTTTGGTGGACAAGAAAAGTTAACAAAGGAATGTTAAAGAAAATTGTATGTTGCCATAGATCGACACACTAAGAAGAAGATATGTAGAATTAAAATATAACAATAAAGGAGTGTTGTCAGGTGTCTACACTATTACGGAATTGCTTATACTATTGTGGAATAATTCAGTTCTCATTTGTGTATTAAACTTAGCATCTGTTAAAAAATGGGAAACGAGGAATAATGATACTCGTCGAAATAAAAATTGAGAGAGGCAGCTTGAGAGAGGAGATGTCATGCACTACTATACCTATATATTATAATTTAACTCAATAAATCAAATAGTTGAAGATTCCCTTACCTAGTCGGAACACTTGTGATGGTGGAGACGGAAGCCACAGCTTGGGCGACGGAACTTATAACGCCTACTGATTCCACTGGCTTGTTGGCGCTGGGCGACGCCACTGTCGGGGTCACCTTCGAAGGACCGGGGGTCGCGCTGGCAGAAGCTGTAATAGAAGACACGTTACATATCCCCTGCGATTTCTTGCGCCCTGGTACTGTCAATACTGCCGTCCAAAATTAAGATATAATTTTTAGGTGGTTTTTCTAACCAGAGATTGAAACTGGACATTGTTTGTGACAGCTTATGTCAAAATCTCTATGCTAATGGAGTAATCATCAATAGATAACATACTTATTTCTGGCATAAGTAGACGGTGCTATCTGTGAGGTGTAGAGGAGGTTATTTTCGATCCCATTAGTTCACCTCGGAAAAATTCACCATGTGAAATCAAAAGACAAAATTAGGGTGAATAACTAGTACATGATTGATATTTCTTATGTAAACAAAGTGGAATATGCCATTAGAACAATCATATTTGTAAAAGGTAATGATGCCGCTATCCCTATGTCTTAGTTAAATAAATACCTGAAACTCGTTTAGTAATTAGAGAAGGCAGTCAAGCAATTAAGTTTATCAGTGATATGACGCGAACTTAATGAGAGGTGTCAGATGAAGATTTTATAATTATTGGAAGGGCGTGGCACATTCTTGGTAAGAATAATGTTAAAGGTGCCTTAAGTTAAAAGGAGAAAGTTTGATGTTTATTATTAATTCATAGACTGATGGTTTTTTTATGGGTGTAAATGAATAAGTCAGGTTTGTAAATTTTAAATCATGTCGTGTTGTGGTTGCAATAAGTGGGTTTTTGAATAAATAAATTATACTTCATAATTTAGTGTTTTTTGTATACCTAAAGTTAGCAATTCGGCCTAACCTATTAGCGAGTTCCGGCTCTAGGCCCACTCTGTAATTCTCGATCATCTCCGAACCCATTTAACCATGACTAGCCCAGTTCTACTTCCAGCTGTATCCCTATATCTCTGAAACGAAAAGCATAAAGTAAAGTGCGTACCTTTACCGATTTGACCGGAGTTGGAGTCATTAGTGTGCTGCGGCGACGGCGCGGGCGTGCTGCTCTTGCTGCCCGACCCACCATCACCGGCGGAGGAGCCGCGCCGCGATGGAGACGGCTTCTTCTTATCTGGTAATGTAATAGTAATGTTATGTGTGTGTAAAGGAGTTGTGGTCCATATCAAGTTGGTTTAGAGTTACTTGGCCTTAAACTCAGGGATAGGTATAGAGTTAGGGCTACCACATCAACTACGTAAAATTGTTGAATGTTAAGCTTCTGGTGTAACATTTTATTAACTCTTTCGAAGAGCTAATCTTTTCTGCTTGATATCGGATTAAAACACCGCGATGCTTCTTTTCTCTCTCTACCCGGGACCAGAAACCGGGCAAAATGGTAGGTATAATTTACTGCAATTTTTAAAATCATTTCAATGAAGTATTTATAAATACAGGACTTTTAATACATAAATATAATAAGCTCTATTAATGTTACCATTACTGATTCACATCCATAATATAATACAACAATTTCAAAACCATTTTTGCTTAATTTACCTACAAACACAAAACATCTAACAAGACAAGAACAGCATGCAAAAGTAAAAATTCAAATACAAAACCAAAATGATCATGATTTGTAACTCACCTATACCTTTGTCTAAAATCAATATTTTAACCAGCCATGTTTCTAGCACGATAGAATTTTGACATAAGAACCATAAAATTATAGAAAAACATAGATGGATTAATTTCAGGCTTTGTGATCCACACTTTTTAATAGGAAAGGTACGTATTTACGCGACCAGGTTTTTACACCATGTATTTGCTTCAAAGTACGTACACCAGGTACCGACCCGAAATACTTGCAAGACTTCAAAGTATTTTATACGGCTACTCGGACTCGCTCCGGTCGGGGCTCGATGCTCGCCCGAGTCCACCCGAGTCTCGCTGGGCGAGAACGATGATTCATCTTTGTTGTTCAATCCAATCAGATCTTCAGAACAATTTCGTTGCAAGTCTATTCTACTTTAGTGGTTTGTCTTTGCAAGTATTTATATGTGAACGCGATTGTGCTTCTTATTTATAAGTAGTCACGGTTCAATTTCCTATGCAAGTATTTTTTCTTCCAACAGGGCTTGGATTAAATAAAAGTAGAAACTTTCGACTTTTTTAGGTATTTATTTGTAAACGCGATTGTGCTCCTTATTCATAGGAAGTCACGGTTCAATTTCCTATGCAGATAGAAAATACTTGAAAGTATTCTGAGCCCTGGTTTTAGGACCTGGTTTCTTATGATAGACTTACTTGAAAGCCCTGGTACTCGATTTTGCAAGTATGACCCATGACTACTTTTTAACTAAATTTAAACATTATGTCGTGGTGACCTAGCGGTTCAATGAACGGATTTGTATGCACGAGGTTGCAGATTCGAACCCGGGCAAGTACCAATGTAATTTTTTAAGTTATATGTATTTCATAATTATTCTAAGACACTTCTGACAAACGGTGAAGGAAAACATCGTGAGGAAACCTGGATTCCTAAATTGGGATCTGAAATCGCCAATCCGCAAATGAGCGAGCGTGGTGATCAATGCTCGTGCCTTCTCTATATGGGAAGAGGCCTGTGCTCAACAGTGGGACGTAGAGGCTGGTATTATTAAACATTATGCTGTTAATTTAAATGATTTGTAATATGTATACTAAAATGTCTATACTCAGATCTTAAATTTATGACATTCAAACATGTATTGTCTTACCACAAATTATAGATTAATATGTAAACCTAAAAATGAACAAATTAGAATTATAAAGATACTTACACAGGTAACTTGTCTTTTTTTGTGGTAAGACGTAAATTCTAATTAGGATCTATAAAAAGAAGCTCTTAAAATTCAAAATGCAATGTAATTATGAAATACTTCGGGATCCACATTCTTAGCTCTGTAATTTTTAAATTTCCTTTTAATTTATATTTTTGGATCGCAAAGGATAAGCAACCTTTAAATTGATCAATAGAGACATGCTTTTGAGTCGATCTTCAGAGAAAATCGATTAGTAATGTGCAATACATTTAGCTTGACACAACCCAACAAACGTCCCTTACACCTTATAGTCAAATTGGCTTACATTACTGACCTAACACATTTGCAGTCATTAAAAAAAATCCTGAGTTCAATCAAACATAAAAATCCCGTGCAATTCCCACACCACATTCCAGAGCTGAATCCAATGTATACCAATCCCAACCCTTATGCATTTAGTATTTCAAACATTACCTTTTCTGTTTCCTGAGTAAACACACATTTTTTTTTGCTATATAATATTGTAAAGTATCGGAATTTAAGCTACAGAGCTTCCTTCTATAGATCTCACTCACACATATCTATTCGATAACGATACACGAACTACCATGCGACAATCATAGACCAATTTGAAACGAACTTTTTTCCGAAGACCTGTGTTTTCGAGTTGTCGGCCCCGACTCCGCGCTGCTTTCATTTAATATTAAGTCTGCCGGCGACGAGGTGAAAATACCCAATAATTAGTTATTGTTATTATGTAAAACATTTAATAAAAAAAAAACATTACATGATTTATGCACGTATGTTATCAAAATTAAAATATGAACCTATTATTTTGTATTATATTTAAAATACACTTAATTTACTGTATTGACAGATTAAATATAATTCATTAAATCAATATTAGTAAATATTAATAAAACTGTTAATTTACAAAACGGTTCAGAACTAAATAACAAATTTGTTGTTAGAATAAAGCTTGCAAACATAAGGAAAAACATGTCATTATTACAATAATTCTAAAAATATAACCGTCATAATTTATTGCTGTACCTATACAGTATAGCATTAAGACGGTTATTGATTGCAAAAGAACAAGTTGCGTCGTATGAGATTAGTTGTTAAATTACAATATAATCATTGGAATTAATTACAAAGGATAAGGAACCTTATTACACTGTGAGTAGATGTTTAATTTAATTGTAAATGTACTTACCTAGAGCCTTTGAAGAGTTCGGAGTGTTCTTTCCTAAATGAAGGTGGACCGCGCTGGATGATTTGCGCCCCGGCTACGAATGAATACACAAATCAATTACTAATAGTTGCCACATTAACCAAGGAAAACATTCACTTACAAATATAAACATATAAGTACCCATAGTAATCGTGTTACGTTTTTATATATAAATACAAATATATAACACACAACTTAAATATATACTTCATGTAAATTATTGCGAAAACAACCTTAACAAGAATGCCACATACACGGAACATAAATATGAATAGTAAATATATACTTATTAATTTTATTTTATTTCATAAATATACCCTGCTGCTGACCGACTTCAAATTGGGTTGATTAGAATACGAAAAGTTATATCTTTTCCAATGTTTGTTTTGGATTTTTTCATTCACTTAGTCATTTCATTTCATTCGCTTTTCATCATCAAGGAGCAAAAAAGTAAAGCACTTTCTGACTAAATTTAGTATTTAGTACGCCCGGTCTAGAACGGTGATTCTAAGAAGCACAAGCATAAAACATAGACTAATAAGATAATGGATTTAATGACAGATGGCAGACAGCTAACTATAAATACATACATTTGACTGGTGTGCTATGAGGCAGTGAATCAAGCCAGACGTACGTACCCCTTTGGACTTGCCGGCGTGCGTGGGCGTCACGCCCCCGCCGGCGTTCGAGCACGAGGCTTCGCCCTCCTTGTCGCAGCTCGAGTCGCTCGACTGACTGTCGTGCGACACCGGCTTGTACGGCGGGATGGTCTTTACGTTACCGCCTTTTTTCTGCACAGTCAACGTTCGTCTCCGTATCACATACCGCTCATTAACGCTAATAACCTCGGTGTCAAATTATAACGATTTCGCGCTAAACTGCTATGAAACAGGATATTTTTATTCAATAATTGATAAACCTTTATGTATGATTAGTGATTAGTTAGACATGACTCTATGTATGAAGATTTAGACTTTGATGAAATGACTACCAATTTGTATAATAATGAAATGGTTTCAGTACCTTGGCGATGACGGTGACTTCATGATTGGTGAACTAAAAAAATGATAATGAATGAATAAATCATCTATCATGCACTACGAGGTAGCGATGTAACGCAATATTGGATGCAGTAGGCCGACATGAGAACAAAATGACAAAGTGAAAATGTTAAAACTAGAACGCGTACTCAACACAATAATCAGCACTTATGATCGAATTTGGTCTAAACGCTGGCGCTAATTATAGGACGTGCAAAACGTGCTATCGACATAACCCATTATAACGCAACCTTTACAATCGGACCATATATATTTACTATCAACATTTTATCCTAGATTCCCGTAATAAGCGCCAGTCTTTAGAACACTGAAAGACTGTCACAATAATAAACAAATAATGTACATGGCGGAATGTGAACACAGACATAATCTATAAGAAGTGTACAGTGACAGTTCTAAAATGATCGAGAATGTGCAATCATGTAAACACTGGAAATGATTCTGTTAACCACAAACTAATATCAATTTAGAATATTGCTGTTATTTATTCAGGTAAAATTTTAAGAACTTGATGGATGTAGATAAGAAATATCAGAATGATTATAAAATAACATTTGATAATAATATTTATTTGTAGTAAAATATTTTTTAATGCAGTAATGTTAAAGGTGTAAACTAATTTAGCATTTCTAAGCTCTTATCACCGACCTTTTTAGCGCTTTATAATAAATAATGCAATGCTCAAAATTTTATTTAGTTTATAAACAAGAGAATCATCACCACTGATAGTTTTCGTTCACGTAAAATGGTTTATAATGGCCTCTTATTTAATTGATAAAATACAGTTAGGTACATTTAAACTTTGATTAGAAGAAAATCCTAATCATTTTGCGAATTTATTGATACCTAAATGGACAATACATACAGTCACACAATTATATCCATAAACCCAGATTATATACCCAAATAAAATACATATTATTACTTATGTACTGAAAACAAACAATGTCTGTAAAAAACAACACACTAATACTATATTAAGTAAATATGTAATCCTAAACACATGTACACATTACTATTAAATTGGTTATAAAATATAATCATCCTATAAATACATAGATATAATAAATGTTGTAAATACATTAAAATTTAAAACTCTTTGGGATTGTAATAGAATCGTGTAGTATTATGATTGATTCGAACTAACCAGTTTACTGTAATGGTGTTGGCAGTAGCCGCAGTATTTTACGTTGTCCAGGTAGTTGCCAGCCTCTTCGCACAGTAGGCCTAGGGCTTGCGCGCATGTCACGTGAAACTGTTGCTTGCAACCTTGAGGAAATAACCCAAATAAAGCAACGAGCAATCCACTCCCTTACACGAGATCACACTACTAACGTCAAACAATAAAAAGGTCATTGAAATATATGACCGACATTACTGACCATTTGATTGTTTGATAGCTCATGTCATGTCAATCCCGTACATTTCATTCACGGCTGTATGCCTTGCCTATTTATTGTAGATTGGTGTTTTATTGCCTTAAGTATTCCTACAGGGATTATTGTCTCGTTATAAAATTGTAATAGATTGTATTATAATTCATATTTTAAATCAAAACGAGTGTCCTTAATTCTTATTAGAATTTTGGTTATTATGACAAAAATACTCAATTCAGCTCAATTCAACTCAAATTCAGTAAGTACCTAATGAAATAGAAGGGGCCCGTGGCTTAGTGTAAGCTTTAAGAGTTGACTGATATAAAGGTCGTAGGGTGACCATTTGTAAATATATCGACACCCTTCAATATTTTCCTTCGACCTCTAACCTTTTAATAAAATGGGGTCAGAAGCACAGAAAACCTGTAGCTTCCAAGTCTTCCACCTAAAATGCAGTAATCTGTTGAATATGGTAAGACTAAGCTGAGCAGAACATAATTTAGTAAAAGACTAGACCGAAGAGGGAGAAATGTAGAACAAATAACATGTAAAATTCAGTAAATGAATATCCTTTGCTTATATTTTTAACAAAATAAGCTAAACCCGGCAAATTCAATGAAATATGAGTAGTCATCCTGTGCGCTAGTGCCATTATCTCTTCAGGAATTATAAATGTGAGAGAAAACAGTAATGTAATCGCTGGTATATTCCTGGACAGCTATATTATTCAACATCAGTCGCAGGTTATAACCTCTAATCGAAACATTACGTATTCTTTTTCAATTAGGTCACTTGCACAGTACTGCTGCATTTTTGATGGCTCCTAAGCCGCAAGAATACAACTCAAGTAGAACAATCAATAAGCCAACCTGCAATGCTGCTTAAATATTCAAGACTAGCTGGTCAATACACCTATAAATATCAAGACATGTAAGTTACAGCAATTTTAGATACACTGTAAGTGAAGTTTGAAAAACCCTTACCCGATTTGTTGCACTGCATGCATGCTCCAGCCGTGGCTCGATGGTTCTTGCCCAGGTCTTGGCAGATGTAGCAAGTCTGAAATTATATTTTAATTTAAATGAAGGCAAAAAATAAGGTACTAGAATTAAGTATTAGAAATCTTGTTTAAAGATGGTTACCTTGTTGTATCTCTCCGGTGGTATGAGACGGAGGACGATGGGCTCCATGGAGGTGACATTTCCAAATCTCACTTCTGGTATGTAGAGGGCGCAAACCACGTGCGCCCATCCTCCAGTGTCCGCCCGCTTCAAAGCTCCTGACTTCGATGGGCATAGATCACATCTCTGAAATGTTTTAAATAAAATGTGAATGATTGTTGCTAACAAAGGAATCAAACCAAATGCTCATGCTTGCATCACTTGAATATTAAGTAAGCACTGTACTTACAACTTTGGATTTAGTATCAGGGCTTTCACACTTCCGGCAATACCAAGGGCCGGTTGGAACTGTCACTATACCGTAACATGCTGGAAATGCATTGTATTTTCGATAAAGTAAGTGTCAAAGGATACATACATTGTAATTGAATATTGGAATTATAAATCTGCTTCAGTGTATGTACCTTGATGAACAGCTACGGTGCAGCCATTGCCGTCACAGTAGACAAGCGGGTTGTCGGGCCAACCGCGCTCGTCCGAGCACACACAGCAGCCTCCTACCATCTCCTTCATTGTGTGCTCCTCATTATTAATTGAAATCCTACAAACGCCCCAATCTCATAGATATATGCTTGCATTTGAATATTGTTAAAACATTTATCGCATTGAAAGGTTATGAATCAGCAATTCATTATCATTAAAGAGTGATTTAAATGAATACATCACCAAGAAATATTGACCCTATGGAAGCATCAGATGATACAGATGAATGTAAGTTTATGAACTGAATGCGACATGGAAGCATCAGCAATGAATGTAACTAGCACTTCAAATTGGATTCTGCCCTTGCTTTTTATAATAATAATCTACATAAAACAACTTTTATGTTAATAACTAAATGCTATTTCAGGTGTATTAAATGAATGTAGAATTTAAGCATGTTACGTGTTTCGGAAAGCACGTTAAACAGTAGGTCCCGGCTGTCATACATAGATCTTTGGCAGTTGTTAAGTCGTTAAGTCAATTCTGACAACCAGTCTTACTATGGGATACTGTGTTTCCCAGTAAAATAGGTTGTGGAGGTCAGATAGGCAGTCGCTCCATGTAAAATACGATATTTAGCTGAATCCGGTAAGACTGGTAACCGACCCCAACATAGTTGGGAAAATGGCTCGGGAGATGACAGTTTATAGCGGAAGTTAGTTCATACATAGGCATGGCTAAAGGAGTATATTAGCTTCACATTTATATATGTCAGAAAATGCTTAAAAAGCTTCAACTGAATAACTCTTTATATAAAATAGGTAACCTCTAGGCAAATATTTAACTTGGCAAATGATTTACTATTGATTTTAACGGACCCAGTAATTTGAGGTTTGAGATAAAAATTGACATTACCTAATTATTGGAATGAAATATTAAATGAAAATAAGCAATCATACTTAATCAGATTCCATGTTAACAATTAGAAGTTGAGAATTATATATTTTGATAAGAAGATTGTTTTAAGTAAATAGTATCATTTGAATGAGAAATTAAAGTAATTATATAGAAACTAAGATAACACTCATTATGTCATACAACATTAATGTAGCTTGTTATACTAGAAGCATCTATTCATGGCAATGGTCGTAATTGTTAATTAGGCTTCATAATTTTTTGTATTTTAAAATTGATTTGATTTTTACACATGCAACGGTGTTCGTTCATATACAATAGATTAAGTGGCAAACTGCGAAGCTAAAGTAATGACTTTAAATTTCTATATGATATTTACTACAACTACAGTATGTTGCAACTAAACTGTAGTAATGTATCTTGTAGTAAGATGATATTGATTTTAAGAAATAATGAATTCAAATTCCTGAGTACTAGATTTAAGACTCGCTTGAAATTTTGTTTCATATAGGTACCAACATTTCAGCTTTGTGACAATACCACCATTTTATTTATTGATTGTATGTTCTAAATGAGTTATACTACCATATAACAAATAAACATTAGTAAGTTGATTTTAGTATCAGGACAGTTGAAAATTTCAAAATGCTCATGTTGTACAGAAAATCAATAGAATTCATGTATAGGGCTGAATATGTTGTGAGTAATTAAAAGCTATAATATACAGTAAATAATCTGCTCTATGACAATATTAAAAAGCAAAAGTAACTATTCAAAGCGAGAGCTAATACAATTTGAAGTGTAACGCGATGGGGAATGCTGTGAATATTATATGGCAATGAATAACTTACAGCTTCCATCGATAGGTATATTTACCAAAAGAAAAATTATCCGTTCATTGATGAAGTAATTGCCGGCAATAATTCTTTAATTCATCTTTAATTTAAACTGATATCTTTTATCACCTCACCTGTGCCTAGCAAGAACGATAAAATGAAGTCTAATTAAACACAATCAAAACTCGTCAAGTGATTTATATTAAACCCGGCCGAAACAAGTTTAGTATTAGGATGTCAACAGTAATTTACTGATGATTTCGCTGGTATTTGATAATATCTTCTGTGACCACTAATTCAGTAATATTACACCGAACACAGGCTACCATTAACTACAGCTCATGAGCTCAAGCAAAAGCCATGTTGAATTTTGTTTGGAGTAGGTACCTAGCATTATATTATGGATCTACAATATCTTCAGCATATCAAAGTCAGAAAGAGCGAGCAACATACTCATGTTACAAGTGTAACAAAGACAGCTACATGTTTGATAGTTCAATTGGACGAATCTGGAACGCGTCGTTCATCAAAGTCAGTCTATTTTCAGTGCTACAGGTACCATATTTTAGCTATTTGTTAAGGTTGGCACAACTGTAAAACTGTAAAAAGGTTAAACCAAAACAAAGCTTTTATTGCGCGCGCATCCCCATTCCTCACGAAACTTTGTATTGATTTTGACGCTTGAGGCCAGTTTCCATTCCACAGAGTAAAAAATAATTTACTTTACTAATTTTAAAATCAATATCAAAAAATATACTAGACAGATTACTAGTTTTAAAATCACCTAGACTTAAATCAAGACCCCATCCCAATTATTTATGATAGAAAATTAATAATAACATAATTAAGTGATCCCAACAAAAATCAAGGGTGGTATCACTTTCATCATTATCAATAATAAACTTACAGGGATACTATTGTAGATAAAACTATTCATGATTAGTTTATGAACCTATTAGGAATGCTATGACTAGTTTTTGACTATTGGGCTGAGGCTAAACTGCGAAATAGTATAATAGGCTAGTTAACTAAATTTGAAACACTCTTTAATTTCTCACCTTAATGCCAAATCTGAACAAAAAAATCAAGAAAATAGAAAATATGCAAGAAAAAACACCATTTACATTACGTATTTGCGTTTTCAAAAACTGAATTTAAAGAACAATGGGCAAAAATGTATGGAGCTTGTCCAATCGGCGGCCACGTCAGTACTAATTATTTCCCAGCAGGCAATTATGTATATAATAAGATTACAAAAGATTGTTTCTGTCACTTCCATGGATAAATAGTTATAGGTATTTTTGGAACGAAGTTCCTTATCGCGCGTTGAGAAAGGGGAAGGGGCTAAAACGAAAAAAATCTCACGAAAAGTTGTAACGACACTTTTTGCTATAGTAAGCTATTGTAAGCTGTGCGGCGTGCGCATGTTAATTAATTAAATTAAGTTATGTTTAAAAAAAAATATTATTATAACTTAAAAAAAAAAATATTACAATTCCTTCACTAATTAATCGAAAGGAACTTCGTTCCATCCGGGTGTCCCTTTTTTATGTTTGTTCGCGCATATCTCCGTTGCTTGCCAACCTATTTGAAATATATTTTTTTTGTTGGAAAGGGTAGACGTATACTTACTTCCCAAATGGTCCCATAGTCACCAAGTCGGGATCTGATGATGGAATCTTGGCAACATCAAGGGAAGTCTTCAAATTTTATAGGAAAACGTTCAGCGATTTTGGTATTTTCTACAACAAGTGAAGCATTTGCGTTCAATAAGAACCATTCTACTATCACATAGATCTGATGATGAAGCCAAGATGACCTCGTGAATGTAGTGGGAATTCGTTGGATGTGAGATGCCTTGCAGTAAATTTTGTTTGACGGAAATGATCATGAGGATGATGAAAGGGTGTCAGCTTAAGGCCCTCCCCATATTTTATAAGATTAAAAATATGTCACTAAAAATAAACAAAGGATTTTTGAAGTCGGTTTTTTTGCAAAAAAAACCGACTTCAAAAATCCCTAAAAGCACTAAAAAGTTAAAAGTAATACTACAACCTACCTATATTAATAAACCTAACCTAAACTAAGATTAACCTGTAATAAAATTTAACAATTTTTTGGAGTCGGTGCTACTACCTACCTACTCTGCCCTCCTGAACCTAAAGTGCAGTAACAGCAAAAACACGAATTCGAGAAAAACGCGCTTAAAGTTTAGAATCCATAAAAATATATCCAAAAGAGAGTTTTCGATGAAACTTTGAATGCTAGGTGAAAGGATATGTACAAAACTAAAATATTAAACATTTTTACGTTAGTTTTTTTTTATAAAAACTATAATTATGGCCATTTTTATTTTTTAGCGCCTATTACTGCACACAGTTTTTTTGCAAAATCCTTTTCAAAACTCTTTAAAATGCAGTAAATCTTGTTATTACTGCATTTTAGACATTTTTTCCATGATTGTTACCAACTAAAGTGCAGTAATATTGTGAAAATACTGCCATTTAATCTGTTTTTATAATAAAACACTAAAGCTCCATACATGTAGTAAAATAAAATTACCTTGATTTTAATAAAAATGTACATTTTCTTAAACAAAACTTACTTGACATGTATTATGACTATGCCAACTAAAACTATTTATCAAAACACCTACAAAAACATCCTACAAGTTAAACTGCAGTAAAGTTATTAATACTGCATGTCTTTTGGTTTTTCACAAAAGAATACAAAAGTCCCCACAAGTTAATGTGCAGTATGTAATGATAATACTGCACTTTAATTAGGAATATAAGTAAAAAATATTTTTTGTTAACTTTTGCAGTATAATCAATTTGTATAGCGGCGAATAATACTGCACTTTAGTCAGTTTTTTCTTTAATCTTCTAGAACAAACTACTATTTAAAGTGTCACAAATATGATAAAATACTGCAGTTTAGTTAGGAACCAGAGAAAAAACCTGTGCAGTATTAATGTTACTGCGATTTAGCTGGTAATCATTAAATAATTTTAATAGATCTGTGATATTTTTACTGTTACTACATTCGAAAAAAATTAAAAATAAAATACTGGATGGTGCTACAAAAATAATAATTAATTCGACTGATAGCTAATAAAATGGGGATTCAGAATATATATTTAACTCAATACCTACCAAAATGTCTATTACTGCACTTTAGGCTCAGGTGGGCAGTACTGCCTACCTACTACCTACCTGCTACCTACCTGCTACCTACCTGCTACCTACCTGCTACCTACCTGCTACCTACCTGCTACCTACCTGCTACCTACCTGCTACCTACCTGCTACCTACCTGCTACCTACCTGCCACCTACCTGCTACCTACCTGCTACCTACCTGCTACCTACCTGCTACCTACCTACTACCTACCACCTACCTACTACCTACCTACTATCTACCTACTACCACTTTGGGGTTCGAAAAATAGATAGTAGCCGAACAGACCTACTGAATATGCTTATAAAATTTCATAAAAATCGGTCAAGCCGTTTCGGAGGAGTATGGTAACTAACATTGTGACACGAGAATTTTATATATAAGAAGATAAGATAAGATTATGACCAATAAAATACAAACATCTTGCTCAGATGATATGAAATAATAGGTTTTTTGCGTTTACCTCGAAACCGGCATTTTGCGATTACTGCATTCTTACTAATTCTTAGTTATGACGGCAGATTTGCTGTTCTGGCTTTATTAAAAATTTTGATATATTACAAAGATATTTACAAGGGGACTGATGACCTTACTTACCCAAGTCAACGGACCAGTAAGTTAAGTATTTTATGAATCCGGCTAACAGTCGTTACTGGCAACGGGGCAACCGAATGATGCCACAAACCTAAGACGTTTTTTTCTTGCAGCTTGTTCACTGAAGACAACACTTTATATAGTAGGACCTATATAAATTCCAGATTCAATAGTCCCTCGCCTCGTCCGGTAGTTTGTTTGCAACGTTAAAGTAAATATTTCAAACAGTAAATTAGATTAACGCCACAAAATTTAAAACCGCGAAGTTTAATTTTCAGTCGGTACTCAAATTTAGTAGTACACTAGATAAGTATATACCTAAGTAGCAGCGTTACCAGATATTTTTTTGGCAAATCGGGCTTTTGAAACTTAAAATAAAAACGGATAGATGTTTTGTATCACCGAAATTCGAATTATCCCCGAAAAGCCGGACTGAGCCTGTCCCGAGCGGGATATTTAATGTTGATCAGAAAATTGGGACGTCACGCCAAAATCGGGACGTCTGGCAACGCTGGTTAGGTAGTAGATAGATCAATCTGTTCACAATTAATATAAAAATATTTTTCTTTGCGATTAGAACTTACTAAAGCTATTTTTTGTCTCTTCAGAAAGTAAACCGACACTATTTTCGAGGAAATTTCATCAATATTAATCCGATTACGGTAGGTATCGCAATCAATACGATCAAATTCACATTGTAATTACCTACTCTTCGCAACATAACTGAGAGCGATCGCTTCCTAGAATAACAATGTAGGTGACCTGAATAATATAAATGCATTGCAATGAATACAGGGCAATACAGGGCTAGTATCGCGCCAACCCTTGTCCATCATTATTCTAGATTGTTCTACTTCGATTACTAGATAGCGTTGGTTAGGCATTAAAATCGATAAGTTTCTTTAGAGTTTCGATCATCCAAACATTAAAAACTCTATTCTACACTACAGCCTACAGGGTGGGCAACACTTATTTGCATTTTTCAAATATGAAAGAAAAAAAGCACGCAGACACTGTTTTGAAGAACTGATTATTTAAAAATAAATAATTTCGAAATTATGAATTTAAGAAACCCCGACAATTTTTTCAGTTTGCAACCAAAAAAAGCGTTAGCACAATCGGTCCTTTCTTTTAGACAAACTCAGACACGCAGACCAACACGTCACACTTATAACACCCTTCTTTTTTGCCGGGGGTGAAAAAGTGAAAATTATTTCTGTACGTACATACATTCCCCTTAAAATTATACGGTAAAGTTTTTTTTTTACTTTGTGGGGCTACTGTAGAGCGAGACATTTTACAGCCACAATTGCCATTGTACTTGATTGTACCCACCACTGCCCACAGGTATTTTAATGTAAAGGAAAAATACTCTATAAATAAAAGTAACACTTTTCCCGGGGCAATTGAGTGAAGTCGATTACATTACTAGCGAACACAAAAAATCAACTGGTAGGTGTTATACTAAAATAAAACATTTTCACATAAATTTTACAAAACGCATAATCGCAAAGCCACCTATTTTGATGCGGTTTATATGTATAGTATAAACTGCAATCAAAATCGGTCCATTCGTTTAGGAGTCGCGATGAAGCAGACTGACATATAGATTCACATGCGACTCACACGACACAATTTTACATGACATAAAATATAACTCCCTTTTTTTACGTTACTTGAGTAGGTATTACTCAAACACAAGTATTGAATTACTTTTCGCTTACACTTGTTATAAAATAAGTCATTTGATTGCTCAGCACCACGCCCGAGCTTCGGGTTCGATTCCGGCATGGTTAGATCTTTTTATGGTACACAATTACACATTTATACTTATAATAATAATACTTATTCGGGGTTGGGCTATTCGTTGAGGAGAAGGAGCCGGGTAATCTCCCACTTGCTATACATGGATGACTTTAAGCTCTTTGAAACCAGCGGATTGCAGCTGATAAAGTTACTGAAGATCACTGAAAGCTTCAGTAACTCCGTCAGAATGGAATTCGGTGTTGACCAATGTGCGGTCATGCATGCCATGTAAAGCGAGGTGGGATTGTGGAATCCCAGGGTATACAGCTCTCGGATTCCATAAACCTAAGGTCTCTCTCTGCAACGGAGACCTACAAATACTTGGGTATGTCAGAGGCGTTAGGTATCAACGTTGCTGATGTGAAACAATCATTACAGGCACGTTTCTTTGGCCGCTTGAACAAAGTACTTAAAAGTGTTTTGTCAGGCGGCAACAAGGTGCGTGCCTTTAATGGTTGGGTCATGCCAGTGTTAATGTACTCAAGTGGACTCAGACTGAGTTAGACGCCTTGGATAGGAGAGTCCGAACACTACTAACCGCAAATCGAATGCATCACCCACGCTCTTCAGTCATGAGGTTATATATCCCGTGGAAATGCGGGGGTCGAGGCTTTCTAAATGCTAAGACCCTCTATAATCGCGAGGTATGTAACCTCAGGGAGTATTTTCTCCAAGTCGACGTGGGCATGCAACGAGATGTGGTGGTAGTGGAAAAGGGCTTCACACCGCTCTCCTTAGGCAAAGAGAACTGGCACAAACCTGTCGTACTGAGCGTCAAGGACCGCAAGGATGTATGGCAAAGCAAGGAGCTCCACGGGCGCTACTACCGGACCCTTCATGGGTCCGATGTAGATTTCTTAGCGTCCGTAGCCTGGCTACGCTTCGGTGATGTTTTTGGAGAAACCGAAGGGTTTGTATGTGCAATTATGGACGAAGTTATCATGACGAATAACTATCGGGAATATATCATAAAGGACGGTACAGTTGAAATAATAAGTTTGTCGTAGGTTACGTCACCTTTAGGGTAGAGTTATTGGGGTTTATTTTTATAAGTCGTAGGTATAGATTTTAATTTTAAAGTATAGGTAGTATATTTGATAGTGTACGTAGTGACCGCAGGTTAAGTATTTTATACCTAATACTGTTAGGTAGGATTAATCATTCGTGTAGATATTAGTTTATAGGGATTTTGCTTATTTATTGGCATAGGTATATATACATATAGCTAAGTGTAGGTAGGCGCTAGTTATTAGGGCTCTTCCATAAAAACAGTCTTAAAGATTTCTTTATTTTTAATACGGATTATAATATACTTATAACACGATGCCTTCCAGAAAGAGACCATCTCTTTCTGCTACATCGAGACACGCTAGACGAATGTAGCCAGAGGTATGCTCGATAGATAACGTTCTACACAAATAGCACTTTACACAAGAAACTCATTGATAAGTTTCGTCATCCACGCGAAAGAAGTCGCGGGCACAGCTAGTTTTATTAATATAATTGTTTAAGTCTAGGAGTTCTTATGTACAAAACCAATCGTCGAGATATAGTCTCAATAAAAAAAAGGTAAATTAAAAATCATAACTTTAAACTTAGATATGTCCTTTTTCCAGTATTGCAACATTGGTTACTAGACCGCATGCAACATGCAAATAAAAATCACTCAAAACAGAATGCACAGAGAAAAGTAATTAAATAGGGAAACAGAATGTATTTTCGAACACAAACACAACAGAACATAATATACCTATTATGCCAATATTATTATAATTAATCTTTAAATACAATTTTTTTTTAGGACTCAGTTTGTTCATTGTCACAATCAAGGTTTAATCGTGTTTACTGTCACTCAAACTAGGTGGCGCTAGTGGTCACAGAAACGCACAGTCACAGTCCAGAGTCCTACACAATGTAGGAAAAATATTGAAAACAAAGAAAATACACATTTTGTTTATTTTTTAGTATTTTTTTAGTATTTTTTACACAAATAGGTACCTAATATTAGTTTTTTTATAATGTTGAATGTCAGAAGAAGTAAGCAGAGGTGCATTTTTGCCGCATTTTAGAGATGTAAGGAAATAATAATATTTTGGAAGTTAGGTGGGTATGTTTATTAGTGTAAAAAGCCGCGTTTATTTTATGTTGGTAAAATGAAAGGAGCACTGAAGTTAATAAAACGAGGGAAACGAGGTTAGCTTCAACTGATTACGTTTATACGGAGCAGTGACATTCGCCCTTAATCTGTTTACGTGAAGCTAAACTAAGTTAGTTTCCGTAGATCGCTTAGCTTGCTTGGTGTCTTGTGGTCTTCTGTGGAAATCTTTTCACAATATATCCCGGTACTAGACGCATAATATTTATACAATTACTTACCAATATTATCCTTTGAAGCTCAATAAAAGAATCAGATTAGCATATGAGGCCGTGCCTTCAGACAGACTTACCTATTTTCGATGACCTTAAAATGCAAAATGGAGGACTAGGTAATTACTTACCCTGGGTGCAAGCCTTCTTCTGGGTCTTGGTGTGGGTTGCGGTTCGTAGGGGTGATCAGGATGAGCTACCAGCCCCTGACAACAAAATTACGAAAAATAAAACAGATGGTTTTTAAAGTTAACCTCTAGCTTTTCAGTTCATAAGATTTTTAAAGCGTCGATTTCAATGGTAAATTTTAGTAGAGCTACTTAACATAAACATGTTTATTTAAATAATATCTTATTGCTTTGACGACCTCCGTGGTCGAGTGGCGTACGCACCGGTTTCAAGGTGTCGCTAGCTCTGAGGTCCCGGGATCCATGGGTATAGAAAAATATGCTCTATAATGCTAAGCTAGAAAATTATTTTTAAAAAGTTTTCCATATAAAATCTGTCAAAGTTTCGATTCCAATTAGTTCCTTCCATTGGCAGTATTTTTTCGTATGTAACAAATTTTAATATTGCCGTGGCATTGTTTTGATATTTGGAAGTAAAAATGTAAGGATAAAGGCACTGAATGAATTAGGCTGAAATAACAACAAATAGAGAGGTGTATCATCTGAAAAGTAGAACAAGTGTGGTAAAAGAAAAATTAATGTTACGCACGTTTCCTGTCGTTTTATGTTTAATGCAATGCAATGCGGTTTACCTACCTAGGTAGGGTGGAAACTTATAGACTTAAAAATAGACTGCATTATTATAGAGTCTCAAGGCTTGGATACACTTTAGACACATGGAAGAATACACACCGGTGCAGAAATGAAATTATACATTTAATAAGAGAGATTGTTTTTCGCTCTTAGGCTAAGCGCGCACAGTTAGAAATAAAATCACAAAGTTAATTTCTACAATCATTACTATGTATTTTCGCAGTTTGCTGTTTATATTGTACTTTTGTTTTTACAAATCTTTTCGCAACCATTTAATATTGTAGTGCGCGCTTAGCCTGAATGTCGCGCACACATCCATTTCCTCAAAAGCTGTGTATCTTATTATTTAGATTGAAAGTTTCTAAGCGCTCCACAGGGACTTTTCATGACAAATAGAGGATTTGATCAGACGAAAGCTTTTACGTTACTTCGATGTCTAAAGGTATTTTGTAGGGTATATTCCACTTTGTTCACCTGGGTGATAAGTGACTTTTTGTCTCCTCATTTCACCTCGGACTCATAATATCACCCAGGTGATATCACCTGGGTGAAATGAGTTGACTTTTTATGTGTAATTTTTTCACCTTGGAACTGTATCACCCAGGTGAACAAACGCGACTTTTTGAATTATTCTAGTCGACTTATATCACCCGCATACAAAGTGGCAAGAAATTCATTAAATTATATTAAAATATATTTTTGTTTTACTGATTATTCTTATAATAAATAAAAGAAAATATTTTATTATTTAACAAAGTGGAATATACAAGACTTACCTTTTGTAGAGCATGTGTCTTGACCATGTGACAAATATTGATTTCCGACTATTGTAGAATAGGCTAGTTGACTAATTTTGAAACACTGTTTAATTCGTTACCATGGTGCCTGATCTGAACAAAAAACAATACAAATGCAAGAAAAACCATCATTTACATTACGTGTTTTCGTTTTCAAAAAGTTGATTTAAATTTAGCTCAAAAATCTCAAAACTGTCATGGCGTCTTGGATGACGTTCCACTGTGCAAAATAATCCTAATAATTAGCTAAAATGTTATCAACACAAATGACGTTTCGGACATGTTTCGTACTTTGTGACGTCACGCATCTGATTGGTGTTTTCTGTCACGTGACTGAACACCTAATTTTGCTGAATTTATTTTACGAAAATAAGAATAATCTTTTGGGTTTATTAATAACAACTGTGTCGTTTATAATTTTCACATCAAAAGTAATCCATGGAAACTCTTAACCATCCAATTTGCTTCTAATGGAAACAAGCCTATTTATTTGGGTAGGAAAAAAATCTAATAACTCATAATAATCATATTCTGAGTTCTAAATGGTGTAAATAATCAATTTAGATAAAATGCACCTCAATCCGTTAAAAAGCATTAATAAAAAATCTCTTAACATTTTAACTCTTAACTATTGGCAAAGGCAACCATAGCAAAGGGCAATTTTTTTTTTTTAAATAAGTATGGTAAGTACAGCGCTAGTTTAAAAATTTTAACCGTAGTTTCGGTATTGTCCTAAAATACTTTCGTTCCTTTATGGTTCTCCTCCATAAATATGACATTTTGGAAAAGCTCGACTAAATTACTTACTGCCTGATAAGGCTTAATTGAAATAAAACCATTATAATTTTGATTCCAGAACACAAAATTAATTAAAAACTCATCGTTCGTAAATTGTGACATCGAAAACTCCTTAAATGTGACAAAGTGGACAAATAATTGTTACCTCCTCAATTCCCCGGTCTCGCAGCTTCCGACGCAGATTTCTTCTCGGCGGCTCGAATGATTCTTCATCTGCCATTGTACCGCTCCCTAAAAGAAACGCTGATCAGGTCACTCTTTGCTGCCAAACTCAATTTACTGGTAAAAGGAGTTTGGTGGGCCAAACTCAATTTAAAATTTCATATTAAGTATTTTTAAAATTTAATTTTATTTTTAAAATTATTTTTATTTGCTACCAAAAGGAATTCGGAGTGTCAATCAATTTTTATTATATTTATACATACATATAATCACGCTTCTTTCCCTTGTAGGGGTAGGCAGAGACGCATGTTTATGCGTTTTCAAATGAGCACACATCACGCTTCGGCCTAACAAAATTACAAATTTAAGTTAAATTTATTTAACAATTCAAAATAATATAAATTTACATTAACAAATCGCACAACTCCTAATTATGAACGCTGACTGAGGAATGAGCACTTCAGATGGTGACATTATAAACTGGAATACCTAAGGCTTCTTCAAAACATGAAGAAACCGTAAGACATTGTTTTATAAAACATGAGCTCGACTTTTCTTTAGAAATTAAAAGCACCGTCCATGTTACACCGAGATTTTTCCAAAAGGGTTGAATCAACAAAAGAGGCATGTGTTGAGAACAATGGTCTCAAATGAAACGAGGAAAGTATATTTTCAATTATTTCAAGTTTCTCGTTTGGGGACGAAATTATTGCTGAGCTAATAGTGAAATATTCAAAATTTTCTAACTATATCGTTTTTACTTTTAAACTATTTACGAGAACATACTTTTGTAATTATTTTACGACAAAGCCCCAATTTTGCAGAATCTTGTCATTCCTTTCTTCGTGCTTGATTGGTATTTTCAAAGGCAACCTCCATTTAGTCTTTGGACTCAATATGCTGAACACTACGGATGAACGGGAGATATCCTTTGTCTTTGGAGATGGGTTCTAGTTATCTAGGCACTGTTAAGGCTTAGCCACACAGCTGATATACATTCAGCTCCTAAATCCTATTCACTTTTAACAAAGACCTGTCAACAGTGCTGTGGTGTGAAGTGGCTTAAGACACATTTTAAGCTTATTGCCAACTATACAAAGCGAAGTATGTTCGTCTATGGTTGCTTCCTAGGCCTTTCTTGCACCTTAGAATTAGATTTCCTGATGCCTGATGGCTTTGATTGCTTCACCGGACTTAAATGGATTCCTACTTTATTTCGTGTATTTCGTGGCTAATTAATGTAATAAAAAAAAACTTTCACCACCGCTAGTCAAAAATATAGGTCAGTGCAATGGAAAAACGTTCGAGGTTACGTCATATCCCCAATTTAATTTGGCGATGCGTACTCTCCCAGATTATAATGTAATAGCCTGTCGCCAAGCGGCGCCGTTCAGATTTTCTCTATTAAACTGTGTCGTTGATTCATAGATGATACTGAATATTAGTGGTCATTAAATAATTGATTACACATGATTGTATAAAATAACTTGCTTCAGAGAAATTTAAATGAGACCATTCTATCTTGATTTTTAGAAAACGACCCACAATTGCCTTATATGTCGCTTAACACAAATTTAAAGAAGAAAAAGAAAACATTTAGGCGAAAATATAACTTACTTATTGAATCAACTGGACAGGCTTGAACAGGAGAGGCTTTGAGCACTCATCCACGGACACTGGTGAATATGGTGTCCATAAAGGCCTTATGTCGACTCCACGTAATTGTCGGACGTGTGTGCAAATTGCCATAATCATTACATTCAGTTTTTAGATGGATGGGATACCTTGTTATGCTCACATGTTGACACTAACGAGCTTAATAGGAAAAATCTTTATACTTATCTATTCAGAAAGGGTGGTACGACAACAATGGCGGATAATGTAATTGTGAGTGATGCCAATTAAGGTAATGATTTATTTATCAAAATATCACTTTTCTTGACACGCGTTTTTGAGAATGCTGTCAGCCTTTTGGGCACACTCCCAGTCGACAGCGATGTACTACATGATACATTTTTGAGGCCTTATTATTTTTGGTTTTATTTATTTTATAGTTTTTTTTTTTGCATTTACATATAGTTAGGTTTGTATATTGTTGTAAATACCTCTTGAAATTGAATGAACATGATTAACCCGTTTTGGAAATGTAACGTAAACGCTCCTATTACCGCCAGTTTAAGCCACGTTCACATTTATGTGCAAAAAATAAGCACATGCTTAATAAATGGTGTAATTTTTTATTTTTTTTCAAGTACTGAAATTAACGATCTTGTTAGTCAGATATAGAAAAAATTTGAAAAAATGAAATAAACATAAAAAAAAAATATGAATTGATGAAACGGGCTATGCTCCTATTACCGACTCAAACAATGGGTGTGTTCCTATTACCGTTTTTGTGGCATCTATTACCGACCGCTAAATGAACAGAACAAATAAATGCGGACAATATCAACTTTCAAATTTACAAATTCTTAACAGCCTTTAATCAGTCTCAAGAAATATGCTAATCGAAATACTCATCATCATCATCATCGAATATACTAAGTCAATAACATAAACCTTTGCTTAGCAGAGGGTTAAGAATTAAAGTAAGTGGAAGTCAATAGGTGATTTTGAAGTGTAAGTAATAATGATTACTGAATTACTAGATATTTTCTAAATATTTTAAATTGTTAATTAATGTTAATTAAATTATATTTACCCACTTGTAAAATAAATAAAAATAATTTCTGACAAACTATTTCCTAACTTACAGAGTAAACTATAAGGGGTCCGTAAAAAAATAAAAAGAGACGTACAGGCAAATTGAGAACCTCCTTCTTATTGAAGTCGTAAAAGTACAGCCTAGGTATAGGTGGGGTAATAGGTTATACAGATTTCTTTAATAGATTCTATTAAAGAAATCTGTATAACCTATTACCCCACCCAATGAAATGAATATGGTATTAACTTATTAAGTAAATGTATTGTTTTTTAGTATATTTGTATGATTATACAGGTGCAGTAGCTATGCTAATTTTGTATGGCGCTAATAGGTCAAATACTACTTGACATATTAACTAATCAAATTAGTATAGCCAACTGCTTATTAATTAATGCATTATGCCATAAAAAGTAGAAATTAAAACATTTGTCAAAAACCTAACAACGACCTAGAGGTCGGTAATAGGAATAAAATTGAGATTATTGTTCCTATCACCGCCACATTTTAATATTGAATTTGAAGCTAAATAAAGCTATATTTCATTAAAATTAGTTACCATTTGTGTTTATGAAAGTATTAAGAAGGTATCAAAAGAATAAGAAGGTTCATTAGATTACTTTACAATTATATATTAAGCTTAGAAATAAATAGGTGTTCTTACGTAATCGGGAGCGGGACACTACCAAATATGGAGTCCAAAGACAAACTATGAAATTATTCTTTAAATCGTTGATTTACGCGCACAAGCAAGTAATGAATATTTGCATTATAAATACATCTATATTTTCTCTAAAGCAACGACTTGCCTAACTTTAATGCAACTCTTTAAAATGATAGTTTTATGAAACGGACGGTAATGGGTGCCGATTTTGAGGGGTCGTTATTAGGAGCGTTTACGTTAGTCGTGATTCTTTCCTTGCAGTCAAGCCCTATTTTCAGTTGTTATTGGTTTAATGGTGTTTAGTTTTATTAATGAACCTACACGGAACCCTGGTCCCACCTTCCCATAGTGGAATTTTATTTGGAATTTCTTTGTGTGGAATTGTATTGGATTCGTGAATCCATGGTTGGAAATGCAGCTAATGAGGCATAGGGCTTTCTCATGCTGTTAAATTATTTTATATTTCACTGGCTACACCGGTAGTCGTTGTACTGAAAATTTATACAAAAATAGATATTACTTAAATATAAATTACACAAACATGAAGCTTGTAAAAATGTACATAGAAGGACAAAAGTTCAATTTCGGAAATAAAAAAGAAAAAAAAAAAGAAATAAAAATGATAACTATTTAATTACTTTAAAAAAAGAAAAAACCGCCTTCAAAAAGCCGATTCACTGAAAAGTATGAAATAATTTTAAATGTACTGCTTATCAAATAAACAAAATATTTGGATAATAAGTATAATTATACTTCAAGCACAATTATTGTTATTTTTGGAGTCGGTGCCAGCCGCTAATAGCAAATTTTATTACTAGGTATATTATAACGGCCGACCGACGAAATTTTGATGACTGCCAACAATTATCGCGTTAAAAAATACAATCAAATTTGTGAACCTCCCACTTTTGAAGTCGCTTAAAATAATACTTAAATACTACACAGAAAGTTATAACGATTAATTTCTAATGCAAATTATTTAATAACCTGAAACTAACAACCTAATGTTCTGGAATTTATTTTTTATAATATTAACAACTGCAATCAGACGTAACACGAGCTACAGTAAATCCTTCATCATTATTATTATAATTAGGCAACGTAATCGCTTGGTTTACCTTTCTAAGATATATACGCTATACATACATATAGTAGGTATATATTTTATGTATGTACCTATATACGTACAGAGTGTGACTATGGGTATGACACGATCAATCATAAAGAGGCCTAAGATAAAGCAGGTTATTTTAGGACAAACTGATAATAGATCTAAATCGTCTCGATGACTAAACAAAAACTCGAAGATGGAAATACTTAATAATCACATGAACAAGGACACCCAGACTTAGAAAAAGCATTCGTGGATCACACTAATCTTTGTTCCATCGGAGAATAAAAAACGCTAAAGTAATAATAATAATCCAGCCTATAAACGCCCCACTACTGGACACAGGCCTCTTTCCATATAGAGAAGGCACGGGCATTGAACACCACGCTTGCTCACAGGTTTCCTCACGTTGTTTTTCTTCACCGTTCAAAAACGCAAAAAAGGAATAGAAAAAATGATCCTTAAAATAGTTAAAAACTAAAGTATTTTTATTTTTTTGTAAACTAAGTCAAGGAGGTCGGAACTATACTTAATCCTCCTCCGCAGCTGGTAACACAATCCCTTTATGCATTTGTAAATAGTTAAAAACCTGTGAAATGCGAAGTGTAGAGTAGTTGCTTGCAATATGCGAACTAAAAAGAGGGCTTTGCGTTACTTAACACCCAGCTAAGCTAATAAAATTTATAATTTTGTTATTTAGTTAGTAAAAAATTTAAAAGTTGTTAATTCTTAAAATATAACTCTTTCTGCCATTTATAACTGGCTGTATATAAGTAGTTTAAGGTTTGGACATGGACAAAAATAGCTCAGACCGTGAGAGTTGGAAGAAAAAAAAGAAGGCCTATGCTTTCCAGTGGGACGATAGCTAATAATGATGATTATTATTACTATTATGGTACTGCAAAAACCCTCTCACAATAGACCAACTAAAACCTTAACTCCTAGGCTTGTACATTTACTTGTATTTACATCGAAAACCAAACTATCCTCATTCCTATAACTTTCTCTGGTGACGTCAATCGGGAGGCAGACAGTGGGACGCCATTGCCATCGATTGCAGCTCCATTCAATGCCAGGAGGGGGGGTGGCGCCCCTCTACTCCCATAGTTTTCACGGCTTGACCTTTGAATAAGACCTCTTTATAGATGTGTTCTAGAGATAGATTTTAAACAAATTGTCTATGTTGCTATGAGATTTTGATGAGAGTGTTTTTAAATCAAATACCATAAAATTAAACTTTTCAGAATTTTAGACGAAATTATGATGACTAAAAACATTCTAAAAATAAAATGATAATTGGTTACGACAAAAAGATACGGTCGAATTGATACTCTATTTTTTAAGTCTTTTAAAAATAGTGTACAAAAATTAGTGCTTAATAGTTATAAAAGTACTGAAAATTATTATTTAGTAATTGCAGCACAGTTCTTGTCTTTCTTTGTTACAGTTGAATGACGTTTGCCCTCGACTAACGAATGGCTGTAAAATCTGCACTCAGCAGTACTTACTGGTATCAACTGAAGAGTTTACTTCCAAAAATGTTTACTTACCTTTTAGATAAATCTTATATAAACTATCAAAATATGTATAACTAAAATTGAATATTAGGTATATTAAAATATCTTCTCTACTCTATTTTATTTTTACGCCGTTTAGGGTGAGTGGTTCTTTTACAAATCTCCAAGAACAATGATTGATTTTATTTAAATAGAAAAAAAAATAAAAATGGCAGTCGGGTAACAAAACTTAGTTAATAGATTACAAATATGATATAGAGTAGGTAATTATGTAATTGAGTTTTCGTATAACTGACCTAGAACAGTGAAACAACAACCTTTATTAGGGTGTTTTTTTCAAAATAATTTTAACAAAAGATTGCTTACTTTATAACTCCCGTATTGTTTTCAATATTTGACGTCTGAATTATACAAACAAAGTTTATATGAGAAGCCAATAAAGTAATTACAATAAACCATGGTTTGCGAAATAAATTCAAAAAAATGAGGAAAATTTTAACCGTAAGCATTTCTCATGATACCTTTTTTAAATGTACAGTCGTTGGCAAAAATAGATTGTTATAAAGTATATAAAACAATTATTTTTAGATTGTTAAGATATTATATAAATCCGCAAAGAAAAAAAGAGTATTAATTTAATCTAAAAATAGTATTTGTAGAGACCAAATTATTTAACGTTTATTTTAATTACACACGCAAGGACTACATTAGCTAAATCAGGATAAAAAGGCATTTTTTTTTGTATAAAACATGGCCTCTTCATGTATCAAGTTTAGCTCAGTAGTTCAATCGCTATGATCGAGATAAAAAGGCATTTTTTTTTGTATAAAACATGGCCTCTTCATGTATCAAGTTTAGCTCAGTAGTTCAATCGCTATGATCGAACAAAGCTACTCGTACTTAGGTACAAACTTAAAAAGTCTTATCTCTTAATTTTCTTCAATCGGCTAAACTATAACTGGTAACAGATAGAGAACGTCGTAATCGCAATATTTGCAATGTATGCCACTGTGCCGTGATATGGCACGTTACGATAATAATAGCATAATCTGTTAGGAAGCACGTTCAGTATCTATTTCATAATATTTGCAGGCAGCTGTCCCAGAGCCGGTGAAGGCCTATTCTCAAACATAAGTTTCACGTCCCACAGGTTAAATTGCCAAATTGCTAATTATGCAGCTATTAATGTCTGTCTTTAAAAATTAGGCACATCAAATATTGAAACTTGAACTTTATACTTAGTAGACAACTACAGAGTATTTCATGCAATTTCTGTAGAGCCAATAAGAATAGTCTTTTGTTTTTCAAAAGTTTAGTATAGTATAGTATAGTATAAAGTCAACGTAAGTAATCGCTGGGAAGCGGTTCTGCAAGATACAAGATCTTTGAAGTGGCAAGAGGCCTTGGACTTCAGGGCCAGATACCTGACCAAAGATGGTCTCAGGACATAGTACCTTTCGCTACGACAGCCAGCTGTCATGGAGATCCCTCTCGATCACTTCCGGAGCGTACCGTCTTTTATAATCGTTTTTTTCTATTCCATTTAAGCTTGACTGTACCTTCGCCCCCACGTAAGCCGTTCGAACGTCTCGTCGTCACAAAAAAGGTTCCGTGACAATCACAAGTAAGAACAATACATCAGAGTAAGACCGTTCGTACAGTAGGCGACGCAAGTCTCTGTTACTCGACGACTTTAGTAGCCATGTACTAGTTAGCTGGCGATTTTTGCACCCAAGCAACGATTTTTGCACAAATGCTGGCGTCGCTACGTGTATGATCGGGCTTATATTATGACTATTTTATATAGGCTTCATTGGCATTCTTTATCGACACTGACTATATAACGAATGACGAAGAAGTGACTGAAAGAGTTTAGATGGTACTAATAATAGTGTAAGCACTGACTGAAGAGGTGTGGGTTCAAAACGTTTGTGTGATAGTGATACACAAAAGTTTACGTTAAATTATAGATCACCTTTGGCATAGTGCTAGATCAAACGTTATAAATAAAGGAAACAGCCCAAGAATGGTTAATTTGTGATTTTGTTACATTGAACTTACGTTTTTACGATTACAAACTAATATTGCAGTCAGTGACCATGTCCTACAGTCTGATTTCGGAGAATCAATCGTGACGAGCAGCAAAATTATGGAATCTTTGGTGCGCGAGTTACAATCGTACTGGTCCCGTCTTTTTTATGAGTTTTTAATGATAGTACATACATACACTTATAGATTGTGGCAAATCATCTTCAAGCAGGCCTTTGCCAGTCCATTGCTGGACATAGGCATAAATACAGGCAGTACGACCACCCCGCGCAACTCAGGCTAAAGATACTTGATAGTGATAAGTAATTGTTTGCGATGATGTTTTTAGGGTTCCGTACCCAAAGGGTAAAACGGGACCCTATTACTAAGACTCCGCTGTCTGTCTGTCCGTCTGTCTGTCTCCAGGCTGTATCTCATAAACCGTGATAGCTAAAAAGCTGAAATTTTCACAAATGATGTATTTCCGTTGCCGCTATAACAACAAATACTAAAAACCACATAAAATGAATATTTAAGGGGGACTCTCATACGACGGTGGTACGGAACCCTTCGTGCGCGAGTCCGACTCGCACTTGGTCAGTTTTTTATTCTTATTTTTATCCACCTTAAAGTTTATAGCTGTTTAATTTTCCTCTTTTTTTATTTAGCTACTAGCTGATCCCCGCGACTTCGTCCGCGTCAATTTCTGTTATTATGACAGCGATTAAGAAGTTTAAAAAAAAGGTATTTCTGCGTAAATGATAATTTTAGTTAATATTATGTTGATAAAACTCTGTAGCAAATAATTGGCAATAATGCATTAATTTCGACCAAATGATTACCTTAAAAAAGGTTATAGTGAGTCAATCTTAAAAGATAGACATATACTGTCACAGACATTTTTTTAGATCATTTAAAGAGGAACAATTCTTTCAGACATATATTTTGGGTAACTCGAACCGTTTACGCAGCGCACGCAACGGAAGCTTTCAAGTATGAATATTTTTCCCCGTTTTTGTGACATTTTTCACTGCTGCTTCGCTCCTATTAGTCGCAGCGTAATGTTATATATCCTAAAGCCTTCCTCGATAAATGGACTATCTAACACAAAAAGATTTTTTCAATTCTAACCAGTAGTTCCCGAGATTAGCGCGTTCAACCAAACAAACAAACAAACTCTTCAGCTTTATAATATTATTAGTATAGATATTGTACCTGTGAAGACTGTTTTTTTGTTAATTGTTGTGCACGTCTGTAACTGATGTAAACACTAGTTTTAAGACTCGTGAAATGTTTATTTTTATGTTTTTGTGATGTTGTTGATGTGCCTAAATAAATAAATAAATAGTTGTCTTTTAATTGCTATACTCTGCTAATATTCATTCAACAATAGGGAATATTCATGTTTTTCTTTTTTGTCTTAAATTTATAGTTTACTATTTTATAACGTAGAAAAAAATATTAATTGGCTTCAAAATACTCTAGATATTTTTAAAAATGAAATTTAAAACTTTTAAAAAATTTAAGCAGTTCAAACGCTGCCATTTTGCGCGCGCTTTGCGTGACGTCACATGACACGTCCAGTGGGTGTTTACCTTATTGTTTACTGTGGACTTTTCAGTTACTTCGTAATATCTACAAATCTTAACTAAACTTCACTACAATCAGCACAAGAATACAGGTTTAAATTATTTATTTTTTTCACAAAAACTTGTAAAACAGTATGAGTTTCGACGCTGATGAATACAATGTCGTGTCAGATGACGTCACATTTCGTTCGACCATTGGTGGCGCGTTTTGGAAGTTTGAATTTCGCTCCCTTATTTTGCACTTTTTGAATATTATTTTAGGGGTTTAAATAATAAGTAAATAAAAAAAATCCTTTTCATTATAATATTACGAAAATAAGTATTCGAGAAAAAAATATTTTAGGCCATTTCAAATTTTATGCATATTCCCTATTGCAGCTAAACAATGAGTGGTCCTATCTTTATTAAAACACTTAGCAATGTCTTGAAGGTTGCAGAAGGTGACCATTAACCATTTAGGTTTAATGATGACGCAGCATTGTTCTTTGTTCTCACAACATTGTCATTAAATTGGTATTACAGATCGAAACCTATTTTTAGAACTAAACTTAAGGAGCCTTGTTTGTTATGCACTAAGTTTAAAAAATAAAATAAAAACATTTTAGAAAACATTTTCTTTCTGTGTGGGATGATAATCGTTCATTCCTAGAAAGTCTGATTTCTTTTGCGTATGTGTCTGTTGGTAGTTCGTTAGAGTTCATTCCACCATAGAGGCAATTAGGGGGATTACCAACTCTTGATTTCTTACAATAAGTGAAGTTCAAGAATCGAAAAATAAATGTATAATATGACAATTAAATATTTTTTGCTATGAATATTACTCCGTAATTGAATTGTGTAGCGATGAATACATATTTTGCTGTCCCCGGGCAATAAAGCGGTAATATCAAAATTCGATTTTTACAGGAGAAATAAAAGAAGCAAATTTTTTTATAGTGCAGCGTATAGTGATCCAAAACAGGCGGTCAAAATGTCAAATGGAAGCTATTTTTTTTACCAATTTAACCTTTAAAAAATTATTCTATTGGTATAAATAATTAATGAAATAATTGAAAAAATGTATAATACAAATCATAGACGCTATTGTGTCAATTGCAACATCATTAATGACTTTATAAACACACCGACCACTTAGATTCAGGCCTATAAGAATATAATACGACGTATTTTCCGCTTTAGGTCTTGAGCGTACCAGCCGATTACCACCTCCTTCAGGGAAATTTTATAGCCAAAGCTTAGCCGTATCATCCACTAATCGCTATTTTAGAATCCTATCAATGATTCATTTTTACTCTTTGTTTAGAAATGTAGCGTAAAGAGGTTCACCGGTTTTTTGTGTTATGTTTCATAGAGTAATGCAATAAAACAGTTTTAGTCGTAAGAGAATTTTCCATGCAATAAAGCTGTTATTGTCATTTATTATAAAGAAATATTAATTGAAAAAAACTGAAAAAAATAAGAGTGATAGACTGATACTCAGAGAAGCCAAAAATCAAATAACATTAAAAAGGGCGTAACCGGCGTTTACCGCTATATTGCCCGGGGCCAGCGATTTGTCCCAAGCGGAGATCGAACTGGCAACTTGTCGGGCAGTGTGATAACTGGCGTGACCCCGCACCTACAGACAAACCGTTTATACGTTTTTGTAGGGCCTACTTTTGTAATTGTATTTTATTTTAGTTATTTTCAATAAATACCGTACCATACCACACCGTACCATAAGTATAACAAATAATATAATCTATGCTTATAGCTATGTTAATTAATTAGGTTTCTAAAATATAAAATAACAGCATTCTTATTGAGTTAATTTTGAAGATAAAAAATAGATTTTCAATCAGTAAATTATTTATACATGGATGACATACGGTATTGGATTTACTGCCATTAACGTGTTTCGGAAAGCACGTTAAACAGTAGGTCCCGGCTGTCATACATAGATCTTTGGCAGTCGTTAAGTCAATTCTGACAACCAGTCTTACCATGGAATACTGTATTGCCCAGTAAAATGGGTTGTGGAGGTCAGATAGGCAGTCGCTCCAGGTAAAGTACAGTATTCAGCTGAATCCGGTAAGACTGGTAGCCGACCCCAACATAGTTTGGGAAAAAGGCTCGGGAGATGATGAAGCATTTTTTACCAATCGTCATTTAGATGATGCAAATCATTCCACTGTCAGCCTTCAATCAAGGTAACATGAGAGTGACATGTTAACTTAGGTAGATCCACAAACTCTTTTCCGTTCCGATAATACAACACAACATATTCCACGCTGTTTTGACAAAGTATAAAGGGAAGTGTTTAACTGTTTATAACCGATATAACAACGATACACTTTATATTTAAGTAGGATGTGAAAAAAAGACTGTTTGAATACTTTATAAAATAATACTTTGAATATTTGACAGTGGAATTTCCGAGAATCCCAGACACCAGACAAAAGTACAAATCCACGGTTCAATCCAAAAGTTCCAGAATCGAGTTCAAAAGTTTGATGACTAGTCATCTCTGACGTCAGGCTTTTCACTTGGATAAAAGGGTAGGTAAATAAAGAAATGAACTCCGTCCGGAAACTAAATCTGGGGCCTCAGAGCCCACTTTTTAAACCACGTCACTCGACCAAAATCAAAATATTTTTGTTTCAAGTAACTAGGCCTATTTAAGCTCTTTTAAAACGTTAAATTACTGACTCTAGTTGCAGATTCCAAAATGTCATTCCAATGGAAAAGAACCGGCAAGAAAATCCATAGGTTACTCTTTAAAAAAAAAGGTTAACATCAATGTAAAAAAATACAATTATATAAAAAAAAATATACAAATATGCGACAACAGCGTAAATAGCAAAATGTTTAGTTTATTGTAAACGATAACATCCAAAATGGAAGAAAAATGAAATGGGACACGCAACTAAATTTACATTGTTGTCACATTTACAAAGGTCGCGTATGCGAAAAGAATGAGAATAATAAAAAAAGACTAAACTTAATAATTAAAAAAAAAAACAAATATCTAATTAAATAAGTAATTAGCTTTACATACAGTAGATATGTAGTCCTGTAGACCACGAGTGTTGTCTAATTTAATCTAGAATATAAAATATTTGAATTTGTATAACAATAGTTCTTAAAGTACAACCCAAAGGAGCTCTAATAATGCAGACTTAACCCACGACATAATAATATTAAGTTGAAGTAGTCGTGTGAGAAACGCATTCAAACGTATGGCAACACCTACGCTTCATGTATGAGTTTGTCGCTATTAGCACGTGTGGTTATTTCTCGCAGCTCCAGCAGTTCCTTGAAGCTTATTAAATAGGTACTCGTTTGCACTTTGAAGTTTATCTGTATGTACCAAACACTATGTATAATATATTATGTAGTTAGTTCAGCCTTATATAAAGTCATAATAAGAGGAGGAATGGATGGTAAGGTGGATGAAGTATGTCAGACAATGGATGTATGTCGAGAGAACGAAAGAGACATGATTGACGAAAAAAGTGTATAAGGCGAGTTTGGATGAAAAAAGGCCAGGTCAAGAGTACCCTAAACCGAAGAGCATGTATGAAGGGAATAATGAAAGTTGACGAAGCGAAACAAGTGTGTAGGGATCGTAGCAAGTGGAAAGAAGTGATCGTATCCCTATTTTCTTAAAATCTTCTTAACTACTCAACGTCACGTTGAACTCTTGATCATTACGTACTTTCCCAATACAACCACTTCGCTAAAATATTACCAAGTAGCTCTCAAACGATCCATGACTTCCCATATCCGAGTAAACAAGTTTAATGACAAGAACTAATGACGTTGTCATTAATTGGTCAGTTAGTAAAACGATCAGGGGCGTTAATAACTTGACTGCTTCAATCAGAGTGCTCATGAATTCATCATAAACACATGGTATTTACTTTGCCAATTTGTTACACCACTTCCTTTTCAAATTACGCAATGTTGCCATATCATTGAAACTAACTAGTTGTATTTTCATGCCATTTTATTTCAAAGAAGTATTCAATTTATTTCATTTTTCGCATTTAGCAGTGCCAGCTAATTTGAGAGTAAACTAAGTGGTTTATTGCGTTACATTATTACTCTATGCGATGTTAAAAATAGATGATACATCCATTTCACAGTACCTATTAAATTTCAGATTGACTTTCACTGTAGGGACACGATAAACTGTGATCAAAAAACCGTTTTACGTAAGTGTAGAGTGTAGCAAATTTTAAGCCAATTGGGACGAAGCCGATTGAGTTAAAACGAAGTGAAAACTGACCTGAAAACTGCAATTTTTAGGTCAACTTCGGAGCGAATAGGCGGAGATTCTATAAGGTATTTAACCTTTGAAAATACGTAACACTTAAATCACAAGTTTACCAGCATAATGAATGTTAAAGTTAGGTAGGTACAATGATTTGTAATTTTGCTTTACTTTGACCAATTCGTCAAGCCTTTGTTTCAAGACAACCGCTACTTGGAATATTCCGGTACTTGGTAACTAATTAGCTCGGCGCTTATATCTGGATAGTTTTTGTCGATGTTTGGGAATAGAAGCCAATGTTTTCGACAGTGGAATATACGCGAATGTACACCCACACTCGACTTCATTATACTGCGTCATTAACTAAAATCTGAGCCAAAAACGTCTGTTCTTGTTATTTGACTTGCCTGTAACACAAACTAGTTTTTTTTTCAGATATATTTTATACTTTGCAATCACATTTTGACTGTTAGATGGCCTGACAATGCAACTTTTTGTATACAATGCTTACTATATTTAGTCGTTCCTTTATAAAAAAAAATCGCAAATCCTTTTGAAACTGAGGATTTAATAAGCTAATTAAGTACCCCAACTGAAAGAAAACGAACTAAAAATAAATTAAGTTGTATTCGTTATTTGTTAGGTAACACTTTTAAATCTAAGAAGTTCCCTAACTACAATGCCAGTGAAAGGATATAAGTATAGGGTAGAATGAGAGATGCAAAAATGAGGGATATTCTAACTCGTGTGTGGAATTAGTATGTTTTCTTACTTTTAATTTTTTTGGCTTTCGATGTTTCGTTTATTAATCTTACTATTCGTTTTATCGACGAGTTCTAAATTACAATTGTGTACCTGTATAGTTTCAGAATGTTAGACCTTCAATTGTAATAATTCAAGCAATGATATTTTTTCACATTTGAAAATAGCGCCATTCGTCCGCCAATCAAAGACACAACCCTCCTTTTCAGGCTTCGCCGCAGTCGAGTAATAAGCCAACCAATATAATGTTGTCTTATCATGTTTCAAAGATTCAGTTTTCGTAAACAATTGTCATAAGTGACTTGCAAACAAAATACCTTTCCAAATATAAAGTATGCAGTTAGCTTTTTAAAGTTGTGCGTGTTGCGTTCTTACAGGGGCCTGATTCAGCTATTTTAAATTCATCTTCATCATCATTGAACTCTCGAAGAGAATGATCGTAATGACCAATTAATGATCGTAATGACAGTAACCGGAATGCCAATTATCGTAAACATGACCAAATGAAGCAGGTCATTCGGTCCATTCAAGCAACTTCTAAATAGCTGAATCGAGGCCCAGTATTGATTTTACGCAGGGATTGCAAATATTTCTAGCGCTCTAAAACATCCAGTTGTTTGTTTTAAGGTTGCCATGGTTACAGCATAAGTTTTGCATTTCATTTCCTAATTGAGGCGGTGTGTAAGCTGTAGCAGAATGACAGAATATTTGAATTTCAAGGAAACAAATGAAGCTAGATTTTAGTTTGCTTCCGGGCTTTGTGTAGTCATTTAATTTTACTATAAATCCAGATCTTTTCTTATTTTGAAGTGCTATTTTTAAGGGTTAAAGAACAAAATTTAGCACTTGTGTTATGGAATTCAGAAACAACGAAGGTACCACAAACACCAAGACCCGAGGCACGGTAGAAAAGTGAGTTTCTACCTTGACCCGTCCGGGGATCGAACCCGGGACCTCAGAGCTAGCGACACCTTAAAAAACGGGGCGTACGCCACTCGACCACGGAGGTCGTCAAATTATTAATTTCAATATTAATGAGCTTTTAATTTTTTTTTTCTTTTGTATTGTATTGCAGTTTTTATTTGTACAGTTTTATAGGTCAAATTCATTAATAAAATTTTCGCTTATGGACCTAGTTAAAATGCAGATTACAAGTTGTATGCAGAAAAAGTGGAATGTAGACTGTAGGCCAATACATTAGTGCACATTTAGATTATTGACGTCGAATCAAATCGATTGATTGAATTTTTCACGGCTGTTGCAGGAATTAATATGTGCATGAGTTGCATATACTAATTAAGGCCGAGTCGAGATAAGCTGGCTCAATGACCTAGTGAATTTTTACTCTATATGTTTTTAAGCATGCATTTCTGAAAAGGTAAAAGAAGCTTGCATTAGGTTTTCGTTGGTAGAAGTCCGGATGGATTTCAATCGTGTTAATAGCAATATAGATTTGTCAGTTTCATAATTTATTTATTTAAACTTTCATGTACAATTGTGGTACATAAGGCGGACTTATACTACTTATCTACCAGTCAACCTTTGGGTCAAATGGAGAAGCAGCTGGGATAGGTACAACAGTACAATAAGAAACAATTAAAACTACTACATCTAACTATAGCTATTTATAAATAATATACAAACACATATGAAAATATATACCTACCTGTTTTCCATCCACTTCTAGTTTTGTATAAGCATCATTTGGCTTAACGTGTGATCTTACAGTCCCGGTGATGACAGTGTTTTGTTTTTGACATCGAATTATCCGACATGGAGTACTGTTGAAGTATACCCGCCTGCCTATGAGGTATACCTGACTTTTGAAAAAAAGATCTATCCACAATTTGCGGAGAAAATGTGCAGCAAATAAAAAAGAAAAAAATGCAGTCGTATTGAGAACCTCCCTCCTCCTATCCTTTCAAAGTTGGTTGAAACATTCAGATTTTATTACCGTCTCATGTCCTTTAAATTGAATGTATCGTAAGTATTTAAAGGCTGAAAAAAATAAAACATTTATTAAAGCTCCGTCTCTTTAAAGCTTTAAAATAAAAAGTCTTGTTGAAAAGTAATAAAATCTAGCCGGGACAGATGTTTTCTATCTCAGACTGAAATTTCTGGAGCGTTGCAAGTGGAGGCATTCGCCGTAAAAAGGTTTTCACACTGATTTCTCGAGAGAAACACTAAGGTTCCACATACGCTAGCTCTTAAAAAGGTTCTGTAATCTAACAAACGGAAAATTTTCACGTATGCTTATAAGAAATATTGACATTTCTATACTTAACTATAGCATCTTAATGCTGTAAAAAGTACCTTAGTAGTTAATAGTTTGACAATAGTAACTAAGTTTTATTCGATTGAGTTTTATAATAATAAAATAATATCTGCCGTGCTATTCTGTAACATTATTTTCATGTCTCGACAGCGGAATCCGCGGTGAGATGTCAAATACGTATTCTCGAATTTGAATTCTAAATCAAGGCCAATTGGGTTCACTTTTGAAGTGAGCTTTATTGTCACTTCACTTTCACCTGTCACCGAAATTATTAACAGAATAGACATACTGATGTTCTTTAGGTTTATAATTTTAAGAAGAAGAAACAGTGTACATAAAAAAAAAGTTACATTGATATACTACCTACTTTTAAATTCGGGATGGAACCTGAACCCTTGTGATTCTGCTGAAATTCATTCGCTACGCCATGGGTCCTCCAAGACAAACCTATAATTTATTTAGTTTTCGACATGATTATTGTTATTACTATTGGGTATTTAACGCTATACATTTAATGTTACATATTCAATAAAGATAAATGAAAATATCCGAGTACGTAATAAAGGTGTATATTTCCCTGTTTTAAACGCAAATTGAATAGCATAGAATAGAAAAACCCCAACAGCATGAGAAACAAACACATGACTAGGAACGTGGTAAAATGCATGGTATTTATTCCGGGAAGTTATTTACGTAAACAGATATCTATATTGTCCTTTAACATGTCAAACTGTATGAGGTATACCTACTCCAAACGCTTTTTAAAGAGCCAACCTCTTTTTGCGAACGTCAGATTTAAATTGACAGTACTTTACTGCACTCACTTTGTCTGGATCTGTCTGGATAGGGACAATGTGTCGCAAAACGTGTTCTACACTCGGGTACAAGCGCCATTTTGGTGTTTAAGTCCGGTAGAGCAGTCAAAGGCGTTCAAGCTAGGTAGATCTCTTTCAAAAAAAGGCTCTTTAGTGCACCACGAATGTTATGGTGATTACCATGTATTGGTTTAGATTTAGTTCTAGAAGATTTTCTAGATGTCGATTATTTTGTTTTCTTAAGAAATTTCCCTCTTACTTAATTTTGTTTTTGTTACCTCTATTATAGATTTATTTTTTGTAGCATTTTAATAATTGTGAATGTTGTGTGTATATATAAAAGGCATTTCGCCGACTCTTAAAAATTGGGAACAGTATGTCTGTTAATAATTTCGGTGACAGGTGAAAGTGAAGTGACAGTGAAGTGACAATAAAGCTCACTTCAAAAGTGAACCCAATTGGCCTTGATTTAGAATTCAAATTCGAGAATACGTAATTGACATCTCACCGCGGATTCCGCTGTCGAGACATGAAAATAATGTTACAGAATAGCACGGCAGGGCTGGGAGATGATGATGATATATAAAAGGCATGCATAAAAAAAATGTCGTTGAGTATTAATTTAATTTAGTGCAAATGTAATGTTGTTGTACCTAAATTAATAATTAAAAATCTTTATCTTTCTCTTTACAGTGTAAACGTAGTATAACACCCTCCTACGTAATTATATGAAGCAAACAAGTTGGTATTAGGGTAGGTGCAGACAGCGGAGCGATTGATCCAATTACATGTGGCGCACGATTGCAGCTTAGCGGAAAACATTGTAATTACCCTGCAGTTCCGTCGCCTGCGTTGCATACGGAATTGTACCACTGGGTGCAGGCGCGGATCCAGGGGGGTGGTCACGGGGTCATGACCACCCCCTGGGCTAGGTCCAGGAACTAGGTGGACCACTAATTAAATTTGTTAAACGTTATCTAAATACGTCTATAGGAGAGCAGCTGGAGCTCGACAGTAAAAATCCCAAATACAACATCAAGTTATGTAATTATATAGACAAAAATCGCGCTGCGCGGCCAACATTATGATGAAAAAGGAAATTAGCTATAGACTCGTTTGTTAACAGCCGGTTGCTACCTAACTTGGGAGGACCGGGGCCCGGGAGCATGCTGTCGCCGGGTTTTCATGAGGAATAGTGCTTTATGAGGCTCTCGTGTAAGCCGAGAGAGTGACGGTTCGCGGTTTGGCTCTTTTGAGCCGATCGCAGAGAGCAACGCAATTCGAGTCTTACTATGTGACCACCCCCTGGCACCAAAGCTGGATCCGCCCTTGACTGGGTGTATTGTTAATGTTTTCGTTATATTGGTGGTAGGTATATTAGATTATTTTTAAGGGTAGGGAAAGTTGAAATGAAGTGATCAACCTAACTCGAAAATTGTAGTTTTGCGTATACAAAAATATATTTCATGTAAATTGGTGATGACAATCTTAGATGAATTTTGATGTTGTTTGTTCTTTTTATTGGTACAGATTTGATATTTTTAAAGTGTAATACTACATACACGTGTATTGTATTTTTTAATAAAAACCTATTGTTTTCTAAACACAGATTAATTTCAGACAGTTAATTCCACAAGCGCCATTAAAAACACAGCTTTAACGAACAGAACGGAAAAATTAAAAACTATCATGTGTAATCTCGTCGCAACGTGTATAAAATATGTGCTACTCACTGATATAAGATACCTACATATTTTTGTTATGCTACAACAACTTCTAAAAGACTGAACTATTATGTCAATTAATTTTGATGAAGTTTTCATGGTGGCCTAGCGGTTCAATCATGAGTCTCTGCACTGTGCAGGTTCAAACCCATAGCATGGAAATATAATTGTGACTTTTTATGTAATACTAGCTGTGCCCCGCAGTTTTACCCGCGTGAATAACAATTCATACACTATGTTTATAAATCATAGCCTCTGTGTTATTCCGATGTATAAGCTACATTAATGTAAAGTTTCATTAAAATCCATTCAGTAGTTTTTGCGTGAAAGAGTAACAAACATCCATACATCCAAACAAACTTTCGCATTTATAATGTTAGTAAGGATTATGTTCTTTATTATTTAGATATATTGACTATTGATAAATAATCGGTGAAGGAATTTCATCGTTAGAAAACCCGATTGCATAGATGTATATGTGAAATCGGCAACCTGCAAGTAAGCAAGCTAGGCTCGTTCTTTCTCAATGTTTTATGAGAGCTTTGCCCAGCTATATTAACAAAGTTTCACTATAATAATGAATAACATTAAAATATTTAACGCAAAGGTTTTCACAAAAGCATATGTACTCGTCCTGATAGTTTTCAGCTATCGTAGATTTCAGATTCAAGCTTACCGCATACCAAGTTTTATTCAAATCGGTGCAGCATATTGTTGCTTTTTGATTGCTGTAAAAGTGTAACGGACAGGCAGAAAGTCAGACAAAGTTACTTCAACAAATAATATTTGTATGAAAGGATCTATATATCATTTAGGATATCAACAGATTCATTAAACAAGTATTGCAGACAACAATGATCAGCTTCAACCAGGAAACAAGTTAAACATGTTCGTATTGCATTGTCCATTAATAGTTTCTTGTAACGAATCAAGACCTTGTACACCGAACCTCTGACAATATTCAGAGTTCAAATTACTTAACCGTACAGACCGTACTCAATCAGAGTCCGATCAAACTGGTTCTCCGATTAACATTATGTCAATAATGTTTTCTTCCTATATCACACAATTTTCGCGTTGAACTTCAACCTCTTTCGGTCTCGAAGTTCAATGTTCTTTAGAATTATTTTGAATTTTAATATGAACAACGGCTTTCATTTCATTTACAATTCAATACTTAAATCTAATATAACAACAATCACTTGGGTGAATTTCCCAAATGACTTATTTTTTTGTCTTCGGTGAAATTAGTATTTGAAAATAGGAACATAGTTCTGAATTTTTTTTTTTTTGTATTTAATAGGTAGTTATTGGGTTGTGGCAAAAATATAATTTTCCTAGGACTATTACCAAGGTAGAAATAAAATACATAAACCTCTATTTTTTTCACATCGGTGCTGTCCCTCTACTTTTTTTTACAAACAAAACACTAATAAAAATAAGTAATATAAGTATAATTATAACTTATTCTATTTCATAGAATATTAGTTTTGTTATTATAGCATATTTTTTTACATAATTAACGACTATTATTACTGAGAGGCACAAACGTACTTGTCCTGAAAAAATTTCTCATATCGCTGGACAAAAGTAATTTAAACATAACTTTTCATCGACGAGTCGGACAGCGTCCACACCCCAATTGTATTCCCTCCTTGGTGTGTGCTAGTGCGCAATCAGGATGGAAGTGTGTCAAATTGCTGCATATTACCAAAAACGTAAGTACGCCATTTCAGTTGCTCCCGGACAATTATTTTATATTGTTGGTGGTTCCATTTTTCTAGTGTAATGAGTAGTTTTATTATTACGGAGATGTAGTAAGTGAATTAGCGATTACAGTGATATGAGAACACCGACGCGTCGGTGTTCTCATATCACTGTAATCGGTGGTCTTTATTACCACCGATGTGATAATTTACACCGAAATGATAAGAAAAAATTAATCGGTGTCTTATATCTAATATCGGTGTTTTGATTCATGATCAACGCACATTTTTGTCACATCGGTGAATTGCTTTATCATATCGGCAGATCATTTTATCATCTCGGTGAGTCTAAGATTTCTAAGAACTCAGTTCTCTTTGGATGTGATCTAACCACATAAGACCCTAAGTTCAGGTCTTCAGTTCTAAGTCACCCTTGTAAAAATGTATAGGTACCTACTATTTCCTTTTTGATGTTCAAAGGTGGATAGATTATCATATCGCTGGATATGTACATCATTTCGGTGGATATACTTATCATATCAGTGTACAGAAAAAATAGTCGGTGCCGGTTTTTCATATCGGTGGAAACCAAAATTCAAACTGAATTTACTCCTTAGTCTTAAATGATACGTTGATGATATTTGATATTGGATATTTGATATCCTAAAGATTACATAAAACCAGAAAAATATACAAAAAACTTACAATTGTAAAAGTTCACCGATATGATAAAAAAAATGGCATTTGTTGAAATTCACCCACTTACAACTATACTAAAATTAAAACTTAAATAAATAAATAAAACTAACACGCATCAAAAAATTTATCGTCATCCTTGTCAATGGCGGGAAACGTGCCCAGAAGGCTGGCAGCATTGCCACATTGAATGGTGATGCCGATTGTCTTTGCAAGGAACAAACCAGCCCTCTGATCACGAGTAGAGTCGACCAAACGTTTTGAGAGTTCGGCTTTCGTTTGTTTCTTGCGAGTAAATTTGTGGTCCAGCTTTTCTATTTATAGTACTTTATAGTTAATAGCCGATCAGTAATTCGATATTAATTAACGTGACTTGAATGTAAGTTCAAATATCTGTGTAAATCTACTCATAACTAACACTGTATGTTTTAGAAAACCAATGATTATTCAAGTTCAAGAGCAGTTACGTAGAATAAAATAAGTAGGTACCTACTTTCATTCAAATAATAAAATTACGGTTCATTTTATTTTCTATTTATTTTTATCTAATTTCTACAATTTCACCTAAATAATAATCGGCCTATGTACGTACCACTGCTGGGCACAGGCCTCTTCCCATATAGAGAAGGCCCGAGCATTGATCACCACGTCTGCTCATTGCGGATTGGCGATTTCACACTCCAATATTTGGAAACCAGGTTTCCTCACGATGTTTTCCTTCACCGTCTGTCAGAAGTGTCTTATAATAATTAAGAAAGCATTCGGTAGTCCAATGATCAAGGAAGGCTATAGGCTATTTAACATCACTTTTCATGACATAAATGAAAAGGAAGGCAAGTGAAACCTTAGTGCACAGCTATTTTTAAACGACTACCAAACAAACAGTCTCTTTAGCTTTATTATAAGTACAGATATCATAAATTCAGCATTGAACACCGAATAGAGTCGTTATGAGGAACTTTTACAGCTCTCGTATTATTTCCTCCGTCTTCAGTGACACAACCCCCCAACTCCCGATGCCACTACCGACACACTAACAAAAATCGGTCAAGGTTAAGTAGCTCGATTACATCCCATTCTTGGCATTACTTTTGTATACATCGTAAAAGTATTGAATTGTATAGCGAATATAATGTAGAGCAGCTCATATAAGACAATTTGGATGGCGAAAAGCACATAATAGTACTGAAAGTAGCGGATCGTTTCCATTTTAGATATGTCCTCATTTTCGGGTTAGATCACTTCTTCATGTTTCGTCATTATTCATTTGTATCCCTCTAATAATGATCTAGTACATCGTTAATTGTGGAATTGTTTGGTTTGCATCAAATCTAGATGAGTGTTTGATTGGACTATCAGTTTATCTGATGTGAGTCACTGTATGTTGCAATGGGCGGTCCGTAAAGTGACGCCATAAGATCTATTGTAATAATGATAGTACACGACTAACTAGCACAGGAAAAAACTGAAAGATGAGCTAACATTAAAATGAAGGTTATAATGTAACCTTCATAGACAATTTCAGAAGGGGTTTCTTCCTTATACTTAGCACTAGTCAATTTGATATAAACATCAAAATAAGACCTATCGTTCAAAACACACGGCAGGAGTCGATAATCGTGCCTAAAATATATAAGATTTTTATAGCGACAGAATTATCATTGTGTGCAATCTGTGCACACTCAAACAACACACCATAAAACCATTTTAGTAAGCACAACATGGCGTACTCTACCGAATTCTAATTTAACTGTTGTCACCTAGGTATAGAGATATGATTGGGGAATCGCCATCATTCGATATTAAACAACACAGACCGTTGTCGACTGCTAACCATGAAATTGACCGATTCATTAACACGGCATAAGTGTTAAACACTCGACTTCTCATTGTTTTCACGGTTCTGCAAATGGTGTGACGTCTCAATTGGCAACTTGGTTTTTTTATGTACAAGCTATTGATCTCAACTCATCAGCGAACCAGAATCATCTCGATTCTATTGCGCAGTGCAAAAAGTTTGTACGTACAATGATCAGTTGAGCTAATATCTTCGCTGTTGTTACAATAACGTCTCATTGAAAATAAATTAAAGGTTCAAACAAGATGTTAAAGACGGTAACAATGAGTCCGCTTTCGTAGTTTGTATCATTACAAAGAAAGAGATATCAGACATCACAGATTCAAATACTTCCAAAAAAAATGTTCTTTGCCAACAAAACATATGTATGGTTATATAGTTTCTGTAAAGCATTGTTTAAGGGGTATAATTCGTTGAGTTTATAGCAAAACACTCATAATACTAACTAATGATTAACGACTAGTAACGCCTCGTGTTTCGACAATACGGTTTTATTGACTTTATTCGCTTGGTCGGAAGGATTTCGAGGCGCCGCTGACGCCGTCCGAATGGAAATTTCCATAGCTTTAAGTGTTCACATATTTTTTTTATTCCTGCCGTAAATCCTTGTAGGGTTGTCCGTTATGCATGGGGCTGGCACGGCGATGTTATCTTTAGCCTCGTGTCTATTTTATTCATTATGTTCAAAGTTTTATTGGCCATAACTTATTGCAACAGAATTTTATGGTACATTTTGGCATTCAATTGTGTCAGCGATTAGGTCACCTGTATTTACTTTGTCGCGTTACAGTATTTGCACATGTGATTTTTCTTGTGACAGCTTTGCGATTCCATCTTTATTCATATTCGTCGGCTTCTCAGGGTGCCTTGAACCTGTTCGTGGATTTTTTACATGTTCTCAGAACGCATACGGTCAATGTAAAAGGTCTATTCAGTTGAATTTTCAATAAATACAATGCGTATTGTAGTGACAGGGTACTATTGTTAGCCAGTTTTTGTGTTGGTGGTAGTAGCCATCCTCGAATGAAACGAGATTAAGTTCCAAAGTCTTCCTAGAGTTATGAATTATCGTTTTATTAAAAAAAAACATTGAAAACCAAAGCTTGTTGGAATCTTCAAACTCGTTTTTTTACGAATTTGGGTTAGATTGGTCCTTCTGAGTTAACGCATTGTATTGCATTTTATATAATTATATTTTCTTTAAATGCTCTAGTTATTAGGTATATGAAATAGAAGTCACCAAGGAGTTTTCAAGTGCAGCAGTTGTATTTCCTGGGTTCGAATTTGTATACTTACGCATCCGTTCAGTACCACTAGAACATTCATACAACTTACTTCACTATTACAAAGGTACTTTACAATAATAGATGTACTATTTTTAGCTTCATCTGTATATTGACGACAGACCAAGAACCGTGTATGCAACGGATCGATTGTTGCGGTTACGGTATTCTCCTGCATATCTACAATACAAGTACATTTGTTTATAAACAAAATATCGATGACCTTACTGCAAGCGCTTCACATAGTCGCTGGTCACAAAATTACTGTCCTCATTAACTTCTTGATAAGAATGATTGTAAACTCTCTCTCACATTTTCACCAGTTCCATTTGAAGTTATTAAGCGGAAAGTCTTCTGAATGTGTTGATGATTCCAAGTCGCCACCAGGTTTATGATAACCTACAACTCACTCCAACGGCTGCTAGCCTGGTACTAAGACTTAATGATGTAGACTCAGTTTTAGAACATCGAGAACAATAAGACATATTTCAAGTAACGCTAACTACCGACTGTCTTGATAGGGAACTGCGCCTCGGTAAATCCAAGTTAATGACATGCACTTAATTACCTAGTTAGTCTACTATACCTAAGTGTGTATGTATACTTTGTTAGAGGAAAAGGAGCATTATTAGTTTTATAAAAGTATTGTCGCTGCAGTCAGTACTTCACTTGAGGCAATAATCAGTGCAATACTTGACGGTGCAATCAATAAATACTTGTCAGTAGTCTGCAAGTGCATTTCTGCATAAAAGGATTGTTCTACAACGGAGATATGAGGCGTCCCTCGAAGACACTAGTCTATACTATTAGTAGCGGAGAGTTCAACACTTCGGCACAAAAAAAGTAAGTCCCCTGCATCATACTGCTGAACAGCTCGCTCAGGGCATTGTGATCCTGAGTCACGTATCTTAAAAGCTAGGCGTGAGCTATCGGCTGTTCTCAGCCTAGGGCCATGCTGTACCATCAGTGTTTTGATGAAACAGTGATAACCTGCGAACAATATAGATAGTAGATACATAATATATATCGCTTGTACCGCACCGCTTTTTCAGTGCGTTGTATTGTGCGCGGCACAGTAGACACGCTTACGTCACTTGGCGCCTCCGCTTCAGCGTCAGGCGCGACCCCACACCGCTCGCGACTCACTCACTCCTTTTGGCGCGCTCAGTCGCGCCTTACCCGTTCATTGCCGACTTGACCGCAACAGTGGCACGACGTATGGTACACTCGCCGACGTGTCTCACTAAAATTAAAGTCAACTTTTTGGCACTATTTTATAAGTGTCCAAATAGTGTAGTTATAAAAATTAAATTATTTAACATCAACGAACAAAATTTTTATCGTTTCCGGCGATCTTACAATATTTTCGCTCTGCGAAAACTTTTATCGCAATTTTAGTCATCGGCAACTTGAAGGCAACTCGTTTTCAGTATACGATTTCTTTAGAATTGTTCTCTGAACGAAATAAAGTAAAGTTTTAAAGTATTTGTGAAGATACCAATATTTACTTATTAGGCGTGGACGGAAAAAGTTTCAAAAATGTCGAAAAAACATCTTCACAACCAAGCGGCTATACCGTTAGCTCCGGCGGTGTTCAAGGTAAGCGTTTTTTACATATTTTTAATGGTATTATCATTGCGAATTTTATTGTTTTTTTAGGGTATTGTTCCGTGCTGTTCTAGTGTTTTATTATTATTTATGCTTTGCGACAATTCTTCGAACGTCAGCGTGTTATTATTTTAATTGGGCCTGTTAGAAACCTTTCTAGAAATGCGCTGTAAAATTTCTAACATGCTCATAAACTGAGCGGAGTTGGTTTGAAGACTAATAAAACGTGTACGTAAAGTGCATACGTACCTACTTACCGAAACTGCGAGTACGGTCGAGCGTTTTTGAAAGAAACGCGAAACATAGAGCGTTATGAAACGTCGGTATGCAGCGGAATAATTGCCTCGGTCTGACCGAATCCTTTGACACTGCTCTCGTACTGCGTTTTATAGCTGTGCGTATAATCTTCCGTAAAGATTTCACACTCGGTTACATTTTCACAAATTATGTATTACTTATACAACTATGTTTTATTTATAACTTTGTTTTTGTTAGTAAACTTTGTACTTTTCTTATTTCATTATAATCGAATTTTGTTTAGTGAAATCGGTACCAAAAGAAGATAGGTACATGCAAAATTCATCGTTCATAAATATTCATAAATACTTGATGGAAAACACTGACTTGCATATTATGATAATTTGCATGTATCTATCATGGATGCTGGGCTCTTAAGATTATAGGCATCTTAGCTTCATAGATTTTGGCATAAAAAATATTTAAAATAAAATCTTTTTACATGGTAAGATAGAAAAAAAATCTGATGTAACTTCAAGCAATGTTTACATGGTTTACATACTTACGTCATCATGTACAAACGTGTTTTTGAAATCGGAATTTCCTTCTGAAATGTCATATGCTCCTGAAAAATCATCATCATTAACGAATCGAAACAACAAAATCTAAATACTTATCTGCTTAGGCCAATGATATAAAACAACCTTACTAACTTAGTATTATTAAAAGGAGAAAGTAAATAAAACATAAATAAATCTAAAAAAGCATTTGGACAGTTATACTAAGTCTCCGATTGAGGCCTTGAAGTTTTTTCTGTCACTAAACTTTCACAAAAATACGGAGTAAACAAATACATTAGTTATGAACATAAATACATTTTGCTAAAATTTCATAGAGCTTTAGAAGTTAGGTGAATGATAAAGTTTTTAATTAAGTAATGCAGTTATTGCAAAATAAATCTTAACCGTCACACAATAAGTGTCAAATTGCTTTACATGAACTTTGTCGTCTATAGAACAACGTCCCCTATTTCCTTTCATTTCTCACGATCTAGTCCTATTCGCTAATGGCATCCATCACATGTATGCCAAATCAATACACAAAATATACAGTTACGTACGAAATTCTTATATTTTAACACGTGACTGATCGGATTAGCTACTTATTCTTTTCAATTGACGAAGATGAATAACCTGAATTTTACTCATTCAGCAAAATTTACCTTTACACGTCTATTCGCATATTTTTTTAAATATACGTTTATAAACAATAGTAGCAAAAAAAAAAAAAAAGCGTTTCAAAAAATATTTCCGAACTATCAATTCCATTTTCAAACGTGCATTGCTTACGTCACCTGCCATTACGTCAGCACTAATGCTTAGTATTCAAATCAAAACAGTGGACTGAATTCGTTCGCATTATTAGCTACAGTTCTTCAATCTTATTCGGTAAAAACAAATTATTATTGATTGGTTGAAACCTTCTTTAATTACTCTAATTGATCTCATTGATGGATGAGTAAACAAACTGTGTTCACTATGGTTCCTTTTGCCAAATCGTGCATTGAATGATACACCTAATTAAAATCTAATTATTTCAAACAAAATGATGATTGAAAGGCCTATTAAAAGTAACTTAAACCATTTCTTGCACTTTTTATACGAATTCATGTTTATTGTTCTATAAGTCATGTTGATTATTCTTAAATTATGGTGCGCGTGCGCAGTTTATTCAAAGCAGAGCAATTAGTTCAAATTCATCAGTTTTCTTATTGCTTCTTCCTACTTATTTCAGATCGTGAAAGTCTTTTAAATACCACAACCATAGGTCCAAATAGCACATTAAGTAGAAGCGTATGATTCAACATCGTTATAAGGTATAAAACTTTCAAACTGGCGCAAACCCCTTTCGCGACTTTAAAGTGTGCATGCACGCAATGTTTAACTTTAGGGGGAGTAATGCACGCAGTATTTTCGCCCTTGGTCACCTCGTAATTACATTAGGGACCGTCGATCATTCGCAGAAAAGGGTTAAAACTTTATACTAAATAAGAAATCTAATTTGTTATTCAGGGGCCTCTTGGGTACTTCCTCGTAGTTTACAGTCTAGTTTACTACTTTTAGAGTGCGGAAAATATGCTGTAAAGTCGGTGTTGAAAAACCCAGGCTATTTGCGTACGCAACGTTGATCGATTACCTTCTTTAGCGTGATTAACACGCGGCCAATAATTATCTAGAACAACGTAAAATGACGATTTTTATGGTGTTTGACGAAACTACCGGTTATCTATTGAAACAAATTATCTTACCTTTGTTATCTTAAGAATTTTTAAAAGTATTTTCATTTTTGTATAAAATATTTTTTGAAATGAAGTTTGCCTCTAAAGTAGAGCATAACTCTACCAAGCGTTTGTGTTAAGGAAATTTATTTTCCAAAACTAGAACCAAATCGTCAATTCAAGGATGTCATTGCCTGATAGTGTAATCCACAGAATAATTGCAAACACTCAAACTCTAGCCACGTGTATAACCTCAATAAAACACGATAACCAATCGCTCACTTTTTGTCTCCATTTGAATAACTTCATAGCTTACACGAATATATCTCGCTACAATGCAGAGTCGTCGTTGACAGGCAAAAACAACTGACTGTGTAATGATCTAATTGTCTCGTCCATTTTCTGATGCTTCTGGAGGTCACACAATAGCTAGGGATGGCTCAAGGACAAACGCCACGTGTCTCATTCTAATCATTCAACTAACTTGAAAAGTGCGGTTGTGTGGTGAAACCGCACATACTTAGCAAGTGGCATACGTATTGTAATGTTATAACAATTCGCGTGTCTTTATTCATCAACAGTATCAGGTGTTCATTGGGTATTGTCTACACGATCCGGTGCAAGCGGACACTCACTCATGCGCATGTTTGTCCACCACAATGCTACAGAGGAAAATCTATACACGACGTACCTTTAAACTGAGTTAAATGAATACTGACACGTTAATAATCGTATTATTGAATGATTTTCCTTATTAATCGATTTCCCTGTTTGACATGTGGCGTTTTCAAATAGTAAATTAAACAGAATTACAGTCATGTAACGGTCTTTATAAATTATTACGATGTGAACATGAAGTATGTGATAAGATTGAGAAACATACACAATGTTTAAGCTCTATGTCCATTCGACTTTGAACTTTAGACTAAAGTCCTAAACTTCCAAATCATGTAAACGTTCAGAAAGTCTGCACCTACCATAGGTATAAGAAAGGAGTCTGTCTACAATGTCGGACAGTAAATTCTCAGTATCAAATCAAACTTTTGTTGCGTAGGAGACGTTGTATCAAACAGCAATAGGAACCTTAGTTTAAAAGTCTGTCTGTCTGTACAACAATATACTCTTCTATGCCTATAATATACTTGCAACACAACTTCCAAAACTAGAATATGTCGAGACCGTTCAGTCAAATCATTCGTTATTGATCTATTTAAATATTTTTAGACTCAGACATAGGCATAATTTAAGGTAACACGTTAGAATAAATCTAGAAATAGAAGCGCTTGTGGTGCCCGACTCCATTTCCGACGAATGGAAAATAACCTAAAACGGGATGCCTTTAGAAAAGGACGGCGATATTCAAGTTTGTCTAAGAACGTCCATTAAGAATTCAAGCTTAGTGTTTTCTATTAGAGTTCAATTTAGTTTGAAGGTTAGGAATACCCTAAGTCTGTGCTGTATAACCCCGGTAAACAAGGCCTCAGTATTACTGAAGCGTATAGCCGAAAGTTGCGCGGGCGCAGTACTGTGGCCTCCATACCGGTGCCATGAGTGTAGAGGAGGCGGTCGCGGCCGCGGAACGCTTCGGCTTTCGCCTTTGTTTATATATTATACTGAACAATCTGTTTTTGAGCGATGGTCCATGAATATAAGTTATATACTTAAGTTTTACACATTAAGTTACCTATTCTTTCTTAAACTATTGTTTTCAGCCATGTCTGTTTCTGTCTACTGCACTCTTTTAACATTCATAAAAAGGAGTTAAGCTTCATGACTTATTAACACGATTAGAGAAATTCATAAGTCTGTCGATTATCTAGACATTAAACGCGTGTAGTTTGCGAGGAGAGGAGGTGATCGTGCGTCTCTTTCTGGCCTTCTCGGTCGGCTAAGTGTGTGCCGCCGCTACAGCAGCGGCGCTTGGGCAATGGAAATTTCTAGAGACGTACAGCTCGCCCCCCCCCTCCCCCTCCGTCGTCGTCACCTGCCCCACCCCGGCGCTCGCTCGCATACCCGAATACCGTTCTCATGGCGCTCTCCACTTCGCTGGAATCAAAGGGAACTATGTTCTTTACAAACCGCTCCAGCTTGTTGTCCGCGCCATTGAAAAATGATCAATGGACCATTGATTTACATTTTTGAAAACCTGTTTTTAATGACTCTATCATAGAAATCTTAAACACTTGGTTCGGAGAAAACGCTTAAGCAGCAGTAGTCTGAAGAAACAAAAGGCACTAGAATATTAATTCGAGGTCAGGTATAGGTAAAAACGTTTAAATGGAGAGATTAAAGCATGCACTTGATAATCAGTACGCGCCGCCGCCCGCACTTTGCGCTGCAGAAAAAAACGAGTGGCGAGAGCACCGGAGCCTTTTGTCTCGTGTTATGTTACGCTTGTGTTATCTACCTGTCGGCACTTCTCAGAATTAGTAACCAATAGTGACTCCGTATTAGATTTAAAGCAATGCCTTTTTTTATAATCCCCTGTCTTTACATTTCTAACAGATAAAAATCAAAGCTTACCATAATAATGACAGCAGGGGACAAAAAAGTGTGTGCCACTTTAGTTTATGAAAACAAATTTTGACTGGTACAAAAATAACGACTAAAGAATTATACTCTAAGCGAAACAGCAAAAGGTAGATTCAGTGAAAGATAATTCTGAATGCCGTATTCAGTGGTGCTCAAGCTAAATTGCAGTTTATTCTAAAGGGAAAGAGCATATATTAGCTTTATGCTTCAGAGGTCAAGTCAGGTTTCATTTTGATGTACTGCCTTGTTTTACCAGTGATGTTCAATACGCTACTCGCACAGTTGGTTGCAAATGCAATCCGCGTTGCACTGACCTTAACCTGTTCAAAATAAATGTATAAATTGAATACAATATATAGACTAATGGTCTATGTGTACATTTTTTATTTACGAAAAAGAAAAATTGTTTTGTTGGTATTCACACTTAATACTGTTGTAATAGTCTTATGTAATTAGAAGATTACATTATTTTATCGAAATTCTATTAAATTAAATTACTTAACATAGCGATACGATTCAGTTTATGGAATTACTCGTAACATATCTAACGTTTTATTTTTACTTCATGAGCTTGTATAAATATTTGTGCGCAGAATACGTTCCTCAAGTGACAGAGATGTTTGGGAACGTCGCAAAAGGTTGGACAGTCTTGTTATAGTGCCAAATAAATTAGATAAATTCTTCAAAGTTGCACATCATAAATTGTATGTATGGGTTTGTCAATGTGGGTGGGAGCCGCAGTTGCGGATTACCTACACGACTTTCACATGACCATTGTTTTGGCTGCACTTGAAATACTAATGAGGTCGCACGTTGAGCCGCTCAAACAACTCGAGGCTACTAGACTGACACATTGAAATAACATAAAGATAAATTTGCTCAGTAAACCCACAAACTAATTTAACCAGATTTCACTTCAAGTATCACTTATAGCTAAAGTTAGTGTAAATAAAAATTATAACTACTCGACCTTGTCTCTATATTTCAAGACTAATGTATGTAAAATGTTCTATCTAAGTCGTTGGCTTATTCTGCAGATCCCATTATTTTAACAAATGACTGTAAGCAGAAAATGCTTTTGATGTTGTTTACAACCAAGTCTAAAGTAAACCTAGTAAAATTAAGACGTGTCTTAAAGTATCTTGTTTCTTCAAGTAGTAATCATTATGTAGTACAAATTCACTATAGTTTACAAAGAGATTTAATTACTTTAAAGTTATCGTTAGACGAGTGTCTGTATCAAACGGCTTGCAAAAAAGTAAGAGCTAAAACCGGATTGGAACTCCGTACCTTGGAGCCAGACATGGGCAAACCGGCACTGAGATAATACGGAACACCCATTTTAGACACCAATAAAGATGAATCTTCTACTTTCACTATCCTTATGTTATCTTTAAAGAATACACTAATAAAGTAATTCTGCGTTAGTTGCCGTCCATAATTTCGGCACTACCTGCCTTTATCTATGTAATCTACAATGTTTTCTTTTGTACGTTTACTCAACGTATCGTAAACTGGACATAATCCTTTGCCGAAAGTCCGCATCTTATCTCGCATAATTGTATATTGCATTGCCAAACACGGAATATTACCATTAGGTGTGACGTCACCAACTTAGTACTATGCAATCATTTTTTTAATAGATCTATTAAAACTGAGGTACGTATTGTATGTACTTTTCTGGTTGAATGTTGCTCAGTGTAATTTACCGGCGCGGACGTTTCTCGCCGTGAAAATGCAATATCGGAAAACACGCGTCTACGCACGTTCTTGTTGCATAACAATACAATTTAACCGCCTTACACCGAGAAGGAAAATGTAAGAGTTATAAAACTAGAGGCTAATTACTATGAATGGCTTAGATCTGATATTTGCTATTGATTGGGGGAATAACTTGCAAAATGTCCAGAAACCTCGGCTCCGATCGTTTTCCTTGACCCAAAAAGTAATGTGGAGTAGACAGTCGTGAGTTACGTATTATTTGCCCTATTTTATATTTTTGTTTGTGATACCATTATGCGATATTTTTATTAAACGAAAAGCGTATGTCAAGGTAAGTACAGTTTAATGTCTGTTGCAAATTCATTAAAATTCTGAAAGATGCGAATCAAAACAAGCGCTAAGTTTTTTTCTAGTAAATTACAAATATATATCGATATTGCCAGGAATCACTAAAGGGCTATTTTACAGACGAAATCTTTGGGGGCTTTTGCCCTGCATTGAGCTCTTATAGATGCCTGCAATAAGAATAAGTAGTATAAAATCGAATACTTAAACCCAAATCCACGTTAAGACGTTCTTAAATGTCTATCTGTCGCTAATATAAGCCTTAAAATGAAAGAAACAACATGAGACTTAGCGGCATCAATCTGATTGATATTTTGTGTTTCAAAGTCAGTAAAACAGAGTGCCCGAGTTATCAGAATAAAGACCGGATGAGCTACATACCTAATGTGTAATTTATTTTACTTTTTTTATTTTACTGAACACGTTTACGACTCCCAAATATAATACAACTTTATAGGTTCATATAACACACGTGTTTATATTTAAATTAAAACTGCATTTAGAGCTGCAGAACTACAACCATACCTATACTCTAGAATGGCTAAAACGAGTGTCGAAAAAATTAATCAATATAAAAATTGGTATATAAGACAACATGCCCAATTTTAAAACCGCTCTTATTCAATAAATCCAGGAAAAAAATAACTTTTATTTTTTTTATTAATTTCAAAATAATTGTTGTAGTGTTAAATGTGTCCTGCAGTATACAAAAGACTTCTTAAGATAACTTCTAAGCCTAAACAAGTCATACAGCTGATTTCTATCACATTGTAATTCATATAAAAATCCATGCGCTTAGTTTTACGACGCCATCGATTACCATGAGCACGCACCATGGCTTGATAAGATAAGGTGGTTGTCCTTGGCTCGGCGTTTTGTTATTAACGCCTGCATTCTTCTCGTTCTGAAAGAAAAAAATGGATTAGGCTACGACTTAAAAATAAAAAGTATTTAGTAGAAATTAAGTAATTTAAGAAAAAAATATTACTTAATCGATTTTCGTGAAATTTATTTAGGGCTACCTACCTCTGACGTATCGATTTGAAATCGGTCTACTCTTTATGTAGATATCGCGTAACGTAAATACAAAAAAAAGATACAGATGAATTGAGAACCTCCTCTTTTTAAAGTCGGTTAAAAAGTACTCACAAACACCAAGAGTTCATGTAAATGCAAATGTAATAAAAAATCACTCTGTCATGAGATTCAGTGTCTAATCAGTGGAACACACACGTTCAAATTACTTTATTCACTTGAGTAATATCACCAACACACAAAATATAAGTACCTACAAACTAAGTGTAAAGTTTAAAGCGAGAAATAAATAGAAAGTATGTGCATTTACTGCATTACAGTAAAGCTGTAAACAGCAGTGAATTTCGTTTAGAATATGACATTATTCACGAGTGTCTGAGAGAACATACACTATTCAGTCACAGAAAGTCTGTCAAGACATTTGTGTCCGACATTAGTGACGCAATAACCGCAGTTTAAAACTAGCTTACCTATGTGTGTAATGACTAATGACAGTGCCTTTGAGCAGTCAAGATTAGCATTCGAACATGAAACCTTTCGTTTATGGTTACGTAATGGAATATTTATTTTATTACGTAAAAAAAGCGATATTGCAAGCAATTGCTGCTGTAATTAAATAACTTTATATTGAGCTCCTGAATCTGTTGGAAATTATTTAATGCAGTGTTTTGGTGCGCTTGTCTTAACCATGCTATCGAATAGGGACGATGGATTCAAAGTAAAATTAAATTTTGTAGTTCATATACAGGGTGTTAAGAAAACCCTGTCCGACCCGTGAAGGTGTTGTTAGGTATCGATATCTGATTACAAAAATGAGGAATAAAAATGGAAAAAAAAAGTTTAGAGAGAGAGTCGGCGTCGTCACAGATGCTACCTAAATTTTATACCAAACAAAAGGCCCCCAAAAATACCGACGAAATTGGTGTTATAGTTTTTGTTTTAATCTCAAATTTAGGGAATTTCGGGGCAAAAAATGGTTATTTCAAAATCCATTATTATTGTTTCTATCATGAATTTTCCAAATTTGATATTTTATTTGGGCGTGTGATTGTGAACCCTATATCACCCTTTCGGGTCGGACAAGGTTTTCTTAACACCCTGTATATATAATAAATTATATCTGTACACCTCGTTAGTTATCGCAAACTAGCGGTAGATATGTTGGTGTATTAGTTAGATTCTCAGGTTAGGCTTGAAAAATAAAAGCCCTATACGGACACAACAGTTTCAGTGTGACTTTATCTGATTGTTATTACTTTGTGTATAATATGAACCTGCAAGAGCAATAAAATTTATACAACTAACGCTATTAGCAATTTAGGATAACATTTTTTATTAAATAGGTATTTTCCGCGTCATATCTTATTAATTATTTCGATGGCTAAATAAATAAGGGCACTCCTACATATTGTGTGCCAGTGGGCGCGCCTTACTACTGTTTATTGGGTCTAGCAGATGGTTTTCTGGCATGAAATTTCGCGAAACACACGCCTGAATGTCCGCAAAATTTGTGGAAGTCAAGGTTAAAGCTTTTATCTTTGATACATTGGTTTAGTATCGAAATAACTAAAGCTTATTCGACTTATTTAATTAATCTCTGAAGGTTAACACTAACCAGGGGCCCGAGTCTGTGTATTGTATTGTGTGTGTATTTACACTCCGTGTCAGTGTGCTCATAGTTGGCTCATAGTGGGACGATTTTACGATAATTGGCATTCTACTAAGTTAGTAACTGACACGGAGTGTAAATAGCAGACTCGGGCCCCTGTAGTCGCGGATTCGTGTTCTGAGAAAATGCAAAAAGCCTTTATAAATAAATTATAGTCTCTCTCGTGTGTCATGTTATTAACAGCACTTATTTAGATTTACTTTCATTCATAACGTATAAGGATGTCAAACGATACGTTTTTAAACTTATCGATAAAAATTTAGCGATGGCTATATTTTTGAGTAGTAATTTTTTGTATAGGGAACTGGTACGTTATCAGTTAAAATTAGCTATAACTTTTATCTTTTTTTATCATACAACAAAATCTAAATCTTCTTAAAGTTTATCTCTGTTTCGGAATTAATAATAATAATAGGTATGAAAATATTTTGAATCATAACTTTTCATGACATTACGCAATAAACAATTATTTCATAATGTGCAGAAATAAATGAAATATTAGATGAATATACCTATGATTTTAATATTTATTTTTGTTATAAATAAACGTCATCAATAAAAGTAAATTCATGACGCATTATTTACACATGCGTTATTCCTGTGTATGGTGTACTTAAGTAGGTAAAAAGTTCACCGATACCGATATAATATCTCTAGTCGCGTGAATTATCGATAAGATAAGGATGTACCGCGGAAATCACTTTCATGATTATTTGGATGTCGTGATACCATTAGAGATTTATCAGTAGTTAAAACCGGTTTAGCATACAATGTCAAAAGAACTTAAAAAAAGATAAGTTAAAAAAGTTTAAAGAAGTTTTATGTTAATGAAACTTCGTGGAAGTAAAAAACAACAATGTTGAAGTGAACTATTTTATTGTTCTTAACGAGATAGGCGCTAAGGAAAGGCTGTAAGTGGACAATAAGTGCCCTCTCATTGTTCTTTGAAACTGAATGATTAATACCTAGATTAGCAAAACAGTTGAAGGTTTAAATAGTACTAAATGTCAATCATTTCTGACGTTTCTAGTAAATACAAATCGTTCCGAGTTAGCGCTGATTGTTGTTCCTTTCATGATCCAATCTAAACAGAACTAGTTCTTACCGACTACCTAAAGGTATGTGTATACCTATACCTACGTAGGTGTAAAATAGTACACATCTATTGTGTGGAACACACACAACGGGAAGCCATAACACCACGTAAGGCGTTCATGAATAAAGGCTTCTGCTTTCATTCTAAACTAGTCGAACAATTCAAAATCAAAACAAGCGAGAATCAATTTTAATATTAAAATCCGAAAACATTAATTTAATAACAGTCAATTACAATTGGATTGATTATGGATTGGGGAAACTGAAGAGTCGCCGTCGCTCGGTGTTTTGAACACTGATATACGATGTCAAAATAAACGCCACAATGGCTATATTAAACGTGAACCACATATTAATAATGAGATAATACGGTCTGAACCGGTTGAAAGCGGTTAGTCCGTGTGTGTGTCAACACTCTCCGAGCCGCAGTTTATAAATACCGCGCGTATTGTGAGAAAAGTTGCTATTAGAACCACGTATTCAGCATTGTGCTGTTAAGAAATTACTGTATTCAATGGACTTATATTTTACTTAGAAACGATAAGTTTTACAATTGCTTTACGTCCGTTCTGTTTGTGTTTGATTATTTCCCGGTATTTAGTTTAGACAAACGTTAGTTTAGTACGTTTGTTGAGAGCTCACACCGGCCCTGTTCTCATTAAATTAGTCTGTATTTTGAGTTGTCACGTTGTATAACAACTTTAACATTGATTAATTTCAGACACAAAAAGATAAGCAATCTTTTGTAAGAGCTAATTATCGTCCAATAGTGATAATTAAAATGATTTAGTCTGTAAGAAATTGGAGACGTGATTCAAAATGTGTCATGGGAATTACTTACCGCGAAAACATGCATTACCTTTAATGGAAATCCATATTTTCCCGTTAAAACCCTTTTCGTCATGTTATATAAAAAAACACCACGCATTAGTTAAAAAGTTAGAAGTACGAAATTTAGAAAACAATTTTTAAACCATCTATTCGTTAAAACGAGGTCATCCGACTGTAGATCGCTAACCCGCTTCTAATTCTACGCCACTGTATATTATTTAAAGAATACCTGCTACATTTAATTAATTTAAACAGGAAATAAATAAACGTACTTAAGTCAAATACTTATACATATTAAACATTTTTTTTATATTAAATACTTTAGACTGTTGCGTATTAGGTTCTTAGTTATTCTAAGTTAGATTAAACATTAAGCAAGTACTTATCAGGATTTTGTAAATCACAGTTCATAAATCCGCTTGCTGGGAAATAATGATCAATACTAAATCCCTTCTCTGTACTAAACTTTTAAGTCAGTAAGTCTGGCAAATAAAGAGTAAATAATAAATAAACATAGAAACTCTTTAAGCCATTGAATAAAAGATAAGAAAAAGTACTGAAAATAGCAAGACTGAAAAATCAACATTGCTCGTCTTTCCACGAAACTGAGAAATAATTGAGTGCGTGAGTCAGTCGCTTGTATGTAGGTGGGGCTGGGTATCAAGCCGCTCAGTTAATATAATCTCTAAATCTAATAGCTTCAATCAGCAAATTGCTGGCATTTATGACCACTGCGAAACTAAAAGTAAAGTGCACAGATGAATTCAATATTAGCAAACCAGCCTCGGATTTGCACACATATATAAAACATTTATAAATTTCATATTCGACAAACGTTACTCTTGAATCACTCTATTAGAGAAAAACAAATGAAAATCCAATTTTACATACAAACCTTCCTCTTAAATCACTCTATCTATTGGTGAAAACCATATGAAAATCAGTTCGGTGGTTTTTAAGTTTATAAGTTGAGACAGATCTTACTAATAAATTTTCTATAGCGATTAAGTTTTTGCTATGAATTTTAACGAATGTCAATGCACTTGCAATTTGCATAGAGCCAAAGAGCTTATGATTATTGAATTTTATTAGACTGGACAATTTATTTTCGTACTAATTCGTATTAAACAAACTGAATTAGAACTAATATATATACCTATATAAACCTTTTATGTCTAAATGAATCTGGTCTTACAACCTCACTAGCTTTAGCACGTGACTTAGCCCGCGTTGTTTATCGTCGTAAAAACTAGTCTACGTCCTTTCTTATGACCCCAGATCACTCAATACGAAGTTTCATTCAAATCGGTTCAGCAGTTTAGTCGTGAAAATGAAACAGACATACTTTGTTTTAACTCAAGTTCTCCTTAAATGTTTTTGAATAACGTTCACCAATTTTCATTTAAGACATCTGAATAGTAAATTACATTTAATTGATCGTTTCGTATTAACATACCTACTTTCACATAACGATCAGGTGACGCGGGTCAGACGTCGAACAATAGGGGGAAATCCTAATAAGTCCGTACCTACGCTTTAACAAGGAATCATTGTCAAACTAATTACAATGTACATATGTTATATTGCAAAGCATAACAAAATTACCTGTACTATGAGCTCTTAAAGCGGGACTTGCCATTTTGAGAGTGAGACAGCGCACTACAATGCTTGTAGCGGCGTCCTGCTCACGCAACGGTTATAGTCCTGCGTTAAGAGATCGTGGTAAGCAAATCATGTTAAGAGATACGTACGAATTATTTGATTCTTCTTCTTCAGCCTGTAGTCACCCATAGTCGGTTATAGGCCTCTTCATGAGCACGCCAAGTATTGCGGTTCCGTGCACTGCCAATCGCATCCAGCCCTTTCCTGCCACTTTGGCGATGTCATCGACCCAACGGGTGGGTTGTCTCCCGACTTTTCGACGTCCCATCCAGGGTCCACTCCACTCAGCCACCTTAGAGGTCCACCTGCCATCTGTTCTGCGAGCAATATGGCCAGCCAATTAAATTAATTCAAATATAAATTATTTGATTAGATTTGTTGTAATACAATACAAATACAAGTTTCTGTTAAATCTTATATATAAAATTCTCGTGTCACAATGTTAGTTACCATACTCCTCCGAAACGGCTTGACCGATTTTTATGATATTTTGTATGCATATTCTGTAGGTCTGAGGCTACTATCTATTTTTCACACCCCTAAGTGGTAGTAGGTAGGTGCTAGGTAGAAAAAATTGCATTGCTACGCATGCCGGGTACAGTTAGTATATTTATAATATTTGTATACTTATAAACACAAAACTCATACGGTTTGGTGAATTCATAATACCTACATTTATTTTTTCACATTTATTTACCTTTATTCTAATAATAATGAGACCGTACCCCAATTGTATACGCAAAGGCAGCCTGTACGAATGTCGAAACATTGCTGAAAAAAAAATATTATTCAATTTTCTAACTTAGTGAGTAAAATCTGAAAAGAATCGCGTCCAAATGCGTCATCGTCATGCTCCAACTATCAACGGTTGCTTTGGGTCAATAAGAAACTGTAGCAAAAATCCTAATTATATTTTTACAAGGCTTTTCTTGTAATTTAAACCTTTGGTCTATTCGTATAAAGTTCATTCTTGAGTTAAATATTTCCGCGTTTTCCCGATTAAGTTATCTCTACATTGAAATCGTAGATTAGACTTAAGAAGACGGACAAAAATAGAGTTACAATCATAAATATTAGTTCGGATTTAGATATACATTACTCAGTATGTTCCTTTACAAAGAAATCAGATTTGAACATAGATATCAGTAGGTACCGTGATAGTCACGCTTACCATATATAAATGCAAGATAGAATAAAAAAAAAATAGCTATAAATAATTAATCATGTATGTCCAGAACTTAGAAGCACATGTAACCATTAGGTCATTTCTAAATTTGAACCGTAAAGCGTACAAATTAGGAGTTATATTCGCATGTTTTCCTCTATGCCTTAACACGTAGGTATACAATTTGGTACAAGCATGTAAAGTATGCGTAATGTATTGTTTTGATAATGAGCTATGGAAAATTTATAAATATATAGGCAGGAGTCTCAGTCTTATTCATGATGTAATTAAATGCTGAACTAACGGTTTATTAGAAAACTAATAAATTGAATAACGGGTATGGTCTGTGCAATAGCCAGCTCTATGGCAGGTAGGGTTGCTCTATTCCACATTAAAATAGTTACCTGTTTTTTTGTGACACGTCATATCAGTATAAACTGATACCAAGTGTCACAAAAATGATTATTTATAAGGTAAAGTCAATACCTAGTAACTTAACCGAATACTTATGTAATGACTGGGAAGAAAAAAAGCAATACATATAGGTATATATTCAGCTTTGCCCTGAACACGTGATGTAATAATAATATATGGTTATTCAACAATGTAAGCCCCGATTATTTTAATGGAAGTCAAAAAGATAATATAAGGACGAATTGAAACGTGTCGCGAGGGTTCAAGGTTGTGCGCGTTATTTTTTTATAAAAGGACGTACCGACCTGGCTCCTTGGCCCAACAGTGGGACAGTGATAATATGTAAACTCAAATTAATTTAAAAAACTTATAATACTAGTTTACTTATAACCATAAAAACATAAAACCTTGAAAACATAACTCAAGCGTTAAATTTAGAAAAACCTAATAAATAGTTAATAATAATAGTTAGAATAATAATATATCAAAGTGTCGTGTAGATTGTAGGCAACCCTGAGGCGTGCATGCATCGGGCACGTGGTCTGCGCGTGATCAAGCCAACATGCTCTTGCGGCGCGCCTCGCATATACACCACGAGACGGTATATTCCACTTTGTTCACCTTTGTGATATCACCTAGGTGAACAAATGCGACTTTTTTGATTATTTTTGTACTTATATCACCCATATACAAAATTATATAATATTATGGTATAAGTATTTTTTTAGAAATCAGTTAATATAAATCAGACATACATACTATAAGTAAAAACAGTAATATCATTTTAAGTAAAAGACGTGTAATGTAGTAAAATACTTCGAATTCAGTATTTATATAATTTTGTATATGGTCGTAATAAGTCTTCTAGAATAATCCAAAAAGTCACATTTGTTGAGGTAAGTAATATCACAAATGTGAACTAAGTGGAATATACCCACGAGACGTCGCTGACAACCCTAGTGAATTGATCAATCTATAACCATTACAAACCTATGTATCCAGTTAACATCCGATCACTTTTAGATTGAACTTTATTTCTATAACGTGCTACACGTGACGAAATCCATTATTTAATTAAAACGCTTGATATTTGAAGTTTGATGACCGATGCACGACGCGACAGGAAATGGTGTTTTGTTTAGGAGGTTTTTATATATTATAATATTAGTAGTATTTAGAATTTATATTATATTTGTATTTATAATTTGAATAAACTTGGTTTTAAGTTTCGAAACCCGATGCCGTTGCCTTCGCTATAAAACTGCGATAAAAGGAACTTGCGAAATTGCAGTTTCTATTGTTATAGTAATACGGCGATATGTTTAGAAGTAAGTTTTATCATCACGTTTCTAGTGTTGGCTAATCACAGTACAATATTGCAGTTTTTTTTTTCCTAGCCTTTTCTGTCCAACTGCAGGGCAAAGGCCTCTCTACCCTCCTTCCATTTCTCTCTGGTTAGGGCCGTGGTCATCCACTCTTTATCAAAGGACTCCAGTTCGTGCCGCCATCTCCGTCTAGGCATATTGCAGTTACGGAGGTTAAAAGTTCTCAATTATTTTACTGTTCAATTTCTTGGAAATGTCCTTAGGTAAAAATTTAAAAATAAAGTTGCAAGTTAGACTGGATTTTTCATAAACTTTGAAGTCCAGTTTCTTTGTATTCTAGATTATAAATCTTAACTACATAAAGTTACTGTAATATAACTACAACATAACAAAATACTCGTTAGACAAGTGATTCGAATTAATTAATTAAATAAATAAGTATGGTCTATTCATCATTTTCTGTACGTGTCATCTAAATTAAATAAAGTCTTAATAAGCAATAAAATGTTTTATATAATATATACGTATAGTACTTAAAGCATATTTGTTGAGTAAAATTTATCGTTCCACCTAAGTAAACAATATATTTATAACCAAACTGTAGATTATTACTTATGTTTTATTAAATAATATATTTTGACAGGGATATAGAATAAGTAGTTAAGTTACAAACGACTCTACCTTTTTCAAATCTTGTTCTAAGATTTTTTTTTGACGAGTCACCGTATTCTTCGCTGATTACGATACTATCAAGATACTAAGGTATATTGTTTTAAAGTAACTTTAATTACAAGGAAATACAGAAAATAATTGTAATGACAAGGAAGTAGACTGGCAGTTAGCATGCTCTGTCCTTTTCTTATTAGTTTGGTTAGAAGGAGACAGAGCGACCTTATTTAGTTTACAGATTACACTACTCATGCGACATTACTATGAAACATACAATTATTACATTCAGATTGGTATAAAAACATACATGTAATATTTCTGATACTGCTAAAGTTGACATATGAATTTATTTAGTTTTAACCGATAACATAATGTGAGTATTTGACTTATAACAAATTATTTTCAGTTGAAAGTATTTTTAAAATTAAAAAAGAATTAAATTAAAAAAAAACATGTACTCTCATAGAAAATATATTTTTTTAGTTGTATGGTACAGACATTATTTTAGTATGGACCTGCAAATTGATGACGTCACAAGTCAATAAAACCTGAACTCGCTTATAATGTTCGATTGATAAAGAATACGCTTACACATCCAATCGATAATAATTTCGATAAATGCAGACGTCTCATATATTACTATTCGATTCGTATCGATTATAGCTACTATCACTCGTAATCTCTTTACCGTAATAATGATAATATTTGATTACATTACAATCGAGTAACTATCTACATACAAAACTATTTTTTGGGTTTACTCGTCAGACTTTATATTAATTTCCATCTATGATTTTAATAAAAATTGGCGGATTTTTTCTTAGTTATGAATAAAAATGTAGTTAACAAAAATGTAGTCATTAAATAAAAAATAGGCGATACCTATATCAAAATTATAGATAGAATATCAATCCATGTATTTTATGATCAAATCCCTTCTTTTTTATATTTAGTAGTCGCATTATTTGTAAAACAGTGTATTTCTCAAAATTATGAAAATTCGAAATCGATTCACTATATCGATACACTCAAATCGAGAGCTGTTTTAAAATAGGTCACCTTTCGTAATATATTATTGTGTTCGTTCGGTGAGCTAATCTCGTCGGTCTCCGAAACAAAATGTAGGTATTCCGGGAATAACTAACATGTAACACAGTAGGCTCTAACTAATCTACTTATCTCTATAATCAGACGGATGTGACGATACACTGGATATATTTCCAGTACTTCAAACAATGCAGAATCAAATCGCTATTCAGTTCAGTTCCGTAAAATCTGTGTTGTTATAAATAGAACAGTGGGTCTATTTATAACACAGTTTTTATGGTCATTAATAGATAACCTACACCATGTACAGAAATAGATGGTTAACATACATCATGTCAAAAACATACTATAGCTATACTAAAGCCAATGTGGAAAGAGAATGAAACGTTATTACTAATTAAGCTACAACTTTGACAACATGTGTTTAAATTCATTTTAGAATGTCAAATATTACCGAAAAGGGCTTAAAAGTAATTTGAATGTGATGGAAACTGAACTATTAGCCATTGAATTAAGGTTCATAATCCCAAAGCACGTTCATTATTTCTTTAAAGTAGCTGATGTATAGTAGCAATCAAACTCTGACTAGTCATTAGTAAATCAAAATGTGTTAATTATTTTTTTAAATAAATATTGGTTTAATAATTTTTAGTATAGTGCTGACAGTTTGTCATGTAGCTGACGGCTATAGCAAAAATATACTTTGATACATTTATCCCCATTTTTACTGAAAAAGTTTAGAATTTAAACATTTTTTCAGTAATTTGTTTATTTTCTTGTTATTATCCTTCAAGCAGGCATTAATGTTTATAGTAGGTAGTTAGTAATACGCTGACAATAAAACGTTTTATAGAACCAAATGTACATAAATCATTTTGCGTCATCAACATTAATAAAATTTGTCGCCAGTACACACCCATCTAAATGATCTTTTTCGTTGAAATTTTGTAGACAATTGTAAACTAAAGTTATGTTGTAAATGAATAATTTTGATATATAACAGTTACATAAAAAACCATAGATATAGGTAGACCATAGACTCAAATTTCACAATCAATTTCCAACGTGATGAGATTATGGAAAAATTTAGAGTTTTAAATATAATTGCAGTAAATATGATAACTAGAGTAAAAAATTAAAAGTAAGTTATTTTATTGAAGCCTTAATGTAACTTAATTATTATTTTCCTACAGGTTTATCTAACGTATAATATTCAAGCAATTATTTCATAACGTTGTTTAGATTCAGGAATTTACCGCAAACTAAAGAATTTCCGCGATTTACGATAACCTGTCGTATTTAGCTTTATTACCCTGCATGACTCTCTAAATGCAGTTTGTAAGATATTAAACATTTCGTTTAAATCTCAGACATTACTTATATAAATGTATTTGATATTTCAAAGTTCGTAAAATAATAAACTTCTCTTTTGACTTGTATGAAATTTCTAAGAAACTTAGACATTACATTTAAAAATAATAATTCGCGCAAAATAAACCTATCATCTATGTCTGAGCCTATTAAATGTTAAACTTATCAATTTAATCCAGATTTGATTTCAAACAGAGTACATCTCATTTAAGAATTGCGCCTCCCGATGAAAATACAGTAGATCAACGTAAAGTATTCTTACATAAAGTCACTGTCAATGAAAATGTGTTAAAAATTAACATTGACATAAAATAAATAAATAAATAAAAATTTCACTAGTAAGAATGCTCTACCTTCTTAAAATGATGCAAATAATTATAACGCAAACAATATTTATAAGACACTAGCTGACCCGGCAGACTTCGTACTGCCTCAATCGATAAATAAAACTTTTGTATTATTATTTTTTTATTTAATTCCGAGAATTTTAATATTTATTCACCTTTTAAACCTTCTCTGGACTTCCACAAATATTTCAATGCCAAAATTAGCCAAATCGGTTCAGTCGTTTTCGAGTTTTAGCGAGTCTAACGAACAGCAATTCATTTTTATATATATGCTGTACCCGGCATGCGTTGCAATGCAATTTTTTCTACCAAGCACCTGCCTACTACCTACCTACTACCACTTAGGGGATTGAAAAATAGATAGTAGTCGATTCTCAGACCTACTGAATATGCATATAAAATTTCATAATTATATAATCGGCCAAGCCGTTTCGGAGGAGTATGGTAACTAACACTGTGACACGAGAATTTTATATATAAGATATATAGATAAGATAGATTTTACGAATATTACGCATCACTGCTTAACCATTTCAGGACAATAGGTAATACATTATTCATTCATAAACCATTAAACAAGGACTTGTTTGTCGGCCTTGATCTAAATGTAAATATCATCTGAAATCCTCTCGCTTGTCACATTTTACCTAGGTTCACAGTAAAATGTCTTACAGAACCTTCAGATTTATTAAATAGCGATTAAGGTCAAATTTAAGAGAGATATCAAAGAAATGAATTTGCTGTCATTAAAAGTATTGTTTACTCTGAGATATAATTATAATCTAAGGCCATATTAATAAACCGGTCTCATTTTTGAAATTGATGTTAAGTACTCTTCAACTCTCGCGATGTTGATATGATTAAGAGATACTGTAAAAAACTTATGATGACACATTTATTAATTGTAAATCACGTTTGTGAAACACGAGACTACTTGCAGCTCGTTTAAATTTGTCTGAAAGGAAAGTTACTGGCTGTTGCTTAAATTATGTGCATACAATGAAATAATATGCGTTGTCACAGCAGGGCAGGGAATAACCGTTTTTCTGTTTTTAAATATTATAAAGCAAGTGTGTCTAACTGTGTTTTATTCGTCTTTGAAGACTGCACTCCAGTTTAGTAGTTACGAACACAAAACCAAGCTATTTCACGACTATCGAGCCTCTTACAATCCAAAGTTCTCGTTTCTGATTTGTGTAGACAAACACACAATGCCTTGAATTTTCCGTGACAACTTGAACACAATGAGACGCCAACCGATAAATGTAACTGAACCATAACAGCTAATACATGAGCCATTACCGTTGTTCAGACGTAATTTTAAAAGTAATATATAGAAAATGAGTCAATAATCGTGTGTTTTAATGAGCTACAATGCAGCAATCGTCACGTAACATGGGGGTTGAAGGAGGGGGAATGTTCATTCGGATGGCAAGCCTGGCGCCACCGCGGGGTGACGAAGGCATCCAGACGGTGACGTCACGAGAAAAACACGCTTTCCCCGCAGACCCGACTGACACAATAACAAACATGTATCGAGTGTCCCGAAATGTAGTTAGTGGGAAACGTAAATGTATGTTGATTTTTCATTGTTTGTCGGTAATTGATTTTGCACCAATAAACATGAAAAGTGGTGGCGGCTAGTACCGGGAATTTTTACCAAACAATTAATTACGGCAATTATAACTGTACATTTTTCGGCAATCACAGCAGTTATGTATCGGATGTATTGTTTTTCAGACTAGCGACCCGCCCCGGCTGTGCATGCCTAGAAATATATTAATGAATTATACTCATACCTTCTTCTTAAAGCACTCTATCCATTGTTGAACACCATAATTTAAAAATCTGTCAGTAATTTTCGGTCATAATAGACATAGATAAAGAAGATATTGACTTTCATTTCAACATGATGAAAGGTATCAAAAGGCTCGAGGACTAGTTGACATAATATTTATGTACTTAGTTGAAATAATATCGCGCGTCATCACATCGCCCATTTTCTGTGAATGTAATATTAAAGCCTATTGACAGATGTAACGAGTAACTAAGGATTGAATAGGAGTAATAATAATGAGCATACGTCTTTCACGAGTGCCCTTGGTGTTTGTTATACCAATGCCAAATTTTAAGCATAGGTGCGATTACGTAAGTTCTTGTTCCGTTTAGGCTCCAAACGTCTAGTCGTATTGAGCGGTATGTTATTATGTCTTATTTTGAATACTAATACGTCTGTAACGGTGTTTTTAGGGTTCCGTACCCAAAGGGTAAAACGGGACCCTATTACTAAGACTCCGCTGTCTGTCTGTCCGTCTGTCTGTCTCCAGGCTGTATCTCATAAACCGTGATAGCTAGAAAGCTGAAATTTTCACAAATCGCTATAACAACAAATACTAAAAACCACATAAAATGAATATTTAAGGGGGCTCTGATACGACGGTGGTACGGAACCCTTCGTGCGCGAGTCCGACTCGCACTTGGCCAGTTTTTTTAGTATGGGATACTGATTTACTCAATTAAATGGTAAGACTGGCAGTCGCAGCTGAACACAGTAAGACTTGCAGCCGACCTAATAACACACCTTGGGAAAAGGCTACGCAATAAAAGATTTGTGTTGAATATAAAAAAAGTGGATGATGAACTTTGCTATAATTATGTATGGAGAAACGCTAGAAATCATAATCTTTATTCTCTAAAAATCTAAAAGTAAGCTTCATAGAATTTTACTGTAAGGTAGTTATTGTATCTTTGTTTCTCCCATTGTTTTTTTCCGTGCTTTGTCAGATGATAATGTTGTCAAAATATTAGCAAAGAGCATTCAATATCAACAGTGCAGAAACGTGCATCGAAACTGTAACAAGAACTGGTGAAAGTCTTCACGGATCGAAGACGGAGTGTTAATGCGTCTCGTTTAGTAGAGTAATTAAAATTGTTACAGTATTTAATCATTATAGTTAGACAGTAAAGTAAATGACGCAGTGAATTGTCCCAAATTTTCCGTTATTAAGAGCTATGTTTGATGGTATATTCAAGAGTATGTGTTTTTGAAGTGCTCATGTTAATTGTATGTTTGTTCATCAGGGGCCCAATTCCGCTATTTTAAAGTTAGTGGGTGGTCGTTCCAAGGTACTTGTTATTGTGCCTAATTTTCGTATTCAGGTAAGCCTACAATGAACAGTCAGTGGTAACAGGTAATCCTACATTGACAACAGTGGCAAGTGGGTGTACATTTGTCCTTAAACTAAAATTATCTGAATACGAAAATTAGGTACAATGACAAGTACACCGGAACGTTCATTAACCTGCCTCCCACTGACTTTAATATAGCAGAATATGGATAACGTGATGCAATCATTCTCTTAATGAAGGGTGTGTCTTTAAAAAAGATTTTATTATAAAAGTTTACTACAATAATGATAGTACTAACATGTATTGTTTAATTAAGGTTCATGTGCATATAATGTGGCATTGAAAAGGATTGCAAAACGTAACGAAATACGAAACGAGTCATAGGACCTATGTTCTTTACAATACATATTTAGTATAGTTGATACGTATACATAATTCAAATATCATGATCATCGGAAAATCACGTTACTGACGCGTGCAAGTGATATATTTTTAAATTGACATATAAAATTGCTTGGCACTCAATCAATCAAAGGAAATTTGTTCAATTAATAACAATACTTTAGATTGTCGTCGCTAAATAAAAATGCATCATAACTAACAAGGCGCCTGTTTGTTTCAACTAAGTGTAGAAGTGCAAAGGGCAAAATATTATTATTAAAAACAACTTGCAATGTTATAGCAGTAAAGTACTAAAAATAATAATAATAATATAATAATAATAATATCCTGGGACAACTCGCACACGGTTATCTGATCCCAAGCTAAGCAGAGCTTGTGTTATGGTAACCAGACAACTGATAAACATACTTATATATTTCTAAATACATACATATTATAGATAAATTACACCCAGACACCAGAACAAATGATCATGCTCATCACACAACATTTGTCCTGGGCGGGAATCGAACCCACGACCTCCGGTATAGCAGTCAGGGTCACTAACCACTAGACCAACAGGCCCGTCAATAGTAGATTTAAATACAGAAAGCTTAATTGCAATGTCTTTATTATTAGTATTTGACAATATTCGTGTTTAAAAGTTGTACTCAAATCGTTGAGGGTAAATTAAAACATATTTATTAACAAACAGGGCTTACCTGTTTATAGTTTCCGAAACTTTTTTCGATTCGGACCCCTGAATGTATAAGTTTAGGTAGGTATATTAACCGATATTTATATTAAAGAAAATAAATGAAAATTAATATTGCAAAAGAATGATAGCATTACCTACTACATAATCTCTGAAATATGAGACACCCGAAAGGGCTTTATACAATAGTCAATTGTGTTTATTTCCAGACCCTCACAAAGGTTTAAATAAAAATATTTGAAAACACTTCCATGCGAGCGGGAAATTTTCAATTATGTATCTCTGTAATGATTTATCCTAATAGGGGCAACAAAAAGATTTTTAATGACACATTATTTTAAATTTAAACGTACAATATTGAATACCTTTGTATTCGCACCGAAGCGTGTGTATTCACTGACGCTGTCTGCCCAATTACGGAACACAGTAATTGCTTCCAACTCATTGCTTTTGCGAATTTTCCAACAAAAACTTTAATAACTCTACCCAAACTACTTATAATGTATTAAAGTACCATGTTTTTTTTTTATTTTAACAACTTTATTATTTACAATTCAATGCTTAAATCTAATATGACAACAAACACTTAGAACTATACTAAAATAAAATCTTATATAAATAAATAAAACTAACACGCGTCAAAAAATTCATAGGAAACGTGCCCTGAAGGCTGGCAGCATTACCATTAGTACCTAACTTGAGACTATACGATTTCGTTTCATTGACCGTGATAAACGTGGTCACAATAAAAACGTCACCACACGTCTTTTTACATTAGTTAGCGTCTAAAACAAGAAGTAAATAAACTTAGAATAGGAGATGCTAAAATAATACGGTTTTTCCATTTTCAACGTCTAATTAGATAAAAGGATTCTTCAGGAAATACGTCATAAATTCGTGTCTCAACTCTATGTACTAATGTGTTTATAATCAGAACAAACATACAAGCATGTACTGTAGATGTATTTTATATACAAACTCATCAGATCTCTAAAAACATCGCAGGTTAAAAAAAAATCTTAGAAGAAAACAAAGACACCTTTATAAATGCATCTTAATGTTTAAAATCCCTCTTTATGTATTAATCAAAGAACAGCCATTTATTTACAGTTCAATACCAACGCTTATTACGGTAAAATGGCTAATTAAATTGATATTTAAATCATACCATATCTTTAACGGCTTAATTAATGTCATCTGGATTTTTATCTTGCTAATTTACTGCTGTGCACAATCTTGAATCGGTAGTAAAACTCGCTTTATCAGAATCAAAATGTTGATTTTTTTATTAAGGCTGTGTGTTGTAGTGCCAAAAAAATTGGTCATGTCCTAATTGTTATCAGTCGGTTAAGCTCCTACTAGCCCCAAACTTAGTAAGTCAGTCAAAAGTAGAGCATGTCTTTCCTAGTCCAGTTGGCCTAGCGGTGAACGGGGGTCTGTGTAGGTTGCAGGTTCAAAATCGTGGTACTCAATGCTCGTTCTTTCTTTATACAAGCAGAGGCCCAGACAATAACACGTTCTAAGAATTAAAGTCTCTTTATCAAATCTGGTAAAAACTTATTTAAACTTGAGAGTTATTTAACACTTACTAGGTAATACAACTACACGGCTAGCAGCCTGTATCACATGTCTTATTTGGTTAAATAATCTAATAAGCATCTTCCTGGAGTCCGACCACACCGTCATCTATTTTAGTCAACAATTTATTGCCCACGTCTCCGTGTGTTCCTACGTCTATTAATATGTCGTACCAATTCACTTCCACATGATTGGTCCGCGCAAACATCTTGGAGCGGTACGTAAGTTCATCTAGACGCTATGGAGTGCAATGATTAGAACGACCTTCGTAGTGTCGCGAGGGAGGAAGCAACGAGAATTACTTTATGCTATGGTGACTATCAATCATCTCACAATGACAATTTAACCGATAGAAAAACTAAACGACCATTTATTAATTGGTGACGATCTCAAGGCTCTTTAGTTTCATGATCACGTTGTAGCTACGTCCCTACGTTACTTTTAATATTACGTTATATCTATGTACATGCGCCAGTTTGGCAATACTTACAAAATGTACAAAAACTCGTAATGATTTGTTTATTTTTCACGAATACTCGATTCTAAAAACGAAGGTACAAAGTGCAAGTCAAGACAAACAATAATGAATGTAGAGTCACCTTTCTTTCAACCTCATTGATTGACAAACGCCACGGCGCAACATGTCTTGAAACTTAAAAAAGAGTTAAGAAAATATTATTTTTGTCATTCAACGAGTAAAAAATTATGGTCTGTGCCAAAATCTAAAGTGGTCGGTCCTCTGTCCTTTCTTTTTAAGATGTCTTGTTTATCAGTGTCACCGCTTTCATTTAACAATTGTGACATTGAAATTTCACATAATTGATAGGTGTTATTAATAGGGTTTGAGTTGCGGATGTTTATTATCGTGACACCAGCAGAGATTGAGCAAACAAAATTTGTTTTAAAATGTGATCAATCATAGTTATCTTACAACGCTTACAAACAAGAGTCCTGTGGACAAGTTGTTAAGACGCCATTTTGTCTTGCCCATACAAAATAACGTTTTGAAAGTCTAATAAAATAAATATGTACGAAATAATTTTATACGTCACTTTACTTATTTAATTTTTCCACGACATACGTATTTTCATCAAGTACATATTTATAGTATCTTGAAATATCTATATAATATTCTATAATAATAATCCTGAAAGATTTTTTAATTGTAAACATAATCTTTGTCATACGGTAGGTATACAATGAGTCAGATGTTAATCTAACTCGTGTCATCCCACACCTTTAGTTTTAGAAACGACGCAAGAGTTAATATTAGCTTAATTTTATCAGTTTTAGAACATGAAGTATGTAACAATAACCTCAGTGTTCGTTTTATTCCGTGCTTTAAAAGTTTTCTTCTTAAATATTTTACATATTGATATAGCATTGAAATGTTTTCGTTTAATAACACGTTAATATTCGTTAAAACCTAGATCTAAATCAGTCCACGAAACTGTTAAAACAGGTTGTCATTATAAATCTCTAGTAGGTTAGTAGATACCACACAAAGTGAGTGACTAGTTCTAGTGAAACAGTTTGTACTAGATATAACAAACACAAGCCAAAATTACAGACAGGTATCAATTTCAAGTACTTTTCATGATGGCCACATGGATCACACACCGGAATTAATTTAAAAATCTGTCGCAGACTCGCAGTCGTAAGTGCAATCTTCCGGCGCGGCAAGGCCGGTCCATTCAGAGTGACACTGCCCATTGTTCTTCCAACCCAACCTGACTCTATTTAAACTGATCTGAGTACCTAGACCCACTCTACGCCCCCTCATCCAGCAAGATACCTATCAACTGTTATGAGCCCTTTGATGTTTAAATAAATTCGTGCGCGAATCATTGTCACAAAATTTAAACCATCGTTACTCATTTAGTGACTAATACTTAATATATTGTTACATTATATGCACTCTACAGCCTAACAATAAACGTGTTGTTATGATTATGAAATGAACCACAAATATCGATGTTATAACTGTTATTCATTATGTCCAAAGTTAAACGTAATAATTTGTTGGCAAACTCTTAAAGCCGTTGAGAGATACGCTTTCGTTTTTTTTTTTCAAATTATGTGTAATTACTAAAAGTAAACGGGGATTGCCAAAAAACAGAATTGTGTGAATGGCTAATTAATGTTTTTAGAGTATGGTCCCCTTTTGTGGCCAGTTGATATGATGTTGGACCCGTTTCGCCGACACTAAGATGAGGGATGGCACCAGGTGTTTTGTCGGAGTAGTCCGAACCTTTTTCAAGGCTCTGGAAGTCCGTACTCATGCATCCTCAACCCCCTGGGGATGCAGGACTAGTTCAATAATGATTTTAAAATGATCAAAAATATGGTTTTCTTTTGTCAAGTGAACTTGTGCACGTGCAAAGTTACAAAGCATGGCTCACGTGCCTTTGACAGCTAATTACTAATCACTCAATGAACTGTATAACCAGCGTCGAGCCAATAACCAGTACTAGCACAGACTACGTAAATAGACACATCTTGTTACATGGAATCTTGAATCTTGTCCAAACACTGCCTACGGTTCAATAATAATGACCTTAGTCTCGTGGGGCAAACAGGCGAAGTTAGGTGTCATTGTAGCGGACAAAGTCAGGCGGCGTGTCTGATAGAAACTTCTTTGTATAACAAAAGTACTTTGTAATGAATGGCGGGACATAATTAGAGCCCATTTAGGTAACAATCGTTCACAGATCAGGCTACCTGTTTGCATTACCTAGACGAGTGTAAAAATTAAACGGTTTTATTCTCTAACTAAAATTGAGTGTTACACACATAAATTTATGTAGATAGCACGTATAACTGTTAAACCGCATAGTCAGCTCCAGCATTTGCACAAGATACAGCTAACGTGCATTTAACAGTTAGGAAAAGTCAAGCGAACACACATCCATATATAAATAAACAACATAAACTTTTTTGACTCTACAATAAATATGTTTGTTTTCCTCAGGGAAAAATGGAAGAACGTTTATCATTTACTATCAATTTATAAAATACCTAGTAATAGCGAGACAGCATAAAATGTAGCAGTATAGATAAAATTCCTTTGATGTATTAGGAAACCCGCTCGTTAATCTAACACGTTTATCTAAAATTTCTATTCTTTAAAAATATTTATTCAAATAGTTATCAAAACTTATAACAATAAGCCATCGACTCGAGAAGAAGATTGTAAATACGACGACTGTAGCACGATTCAGCACGAATAAATAGATTTGTAAAATAATCTTTATCAAGCGAGTTTTAAATCGATGCTGTTACAATTAATTCGCAACCTTTCAAAAAATACAGTTTAGCATCGAAGAGAAAAATAAATCGGTAAACTAATGACGCATGGCGTTGTATTCATGTTACAAAATGGCCGAAATCTACCAGAGTAGTGTACTACTCGAGCAATTGAAATGAACTACGCATACAGATTCAAAATGTTTGGGTAGAGACACAATCGGCTCGGGAAGTTGGTCCCGCATGATTGCGTTCTCAAGGATACCTCTCAATTTTTGACCGCCACACATCTCCCCATTCAGCTCACTGATCACTTCAAGTGCTAAATCGCTCAAATCCGGCTCAGTACAAGTTTTATCAATTTCGCGATTCAATTCAATTGTTATACGGGGACACGATTATCTGCAAATAAGGACGAACGTCACACGAGGTTAATTGAACAGTCATTTTTAGTCTTTATTTAAAGTTAGCTGTAAAACTGCTAGCGTGTACGAATCAACTTCTTATAGTGACATACTTCTGCAATTCGTTGAAAATTGAATACAAATGAAGCAAAATATTCAATCATAAAGTTAAATATGAATCAAAGTGAAATAAAGCTTTCGAGTTTCATAAAACCGCATTTTATTATGAAGGAAATAAGTGTACTATTTCTTGACTTTATTTCAAATTATAGAACAGCCCAGAACAGGCATTTCCTATCAGAACGCGTAATAATTACTTTTACCGTCAACTGCAATATTCCAGGTAATCAAAGGGATGTACGGTGAAATGAGCGACCCTGCACCATGTTTTCATGAAACGTTAACGATATATTGCATAGCCCGCTCCGTGTACCAGGATTTCAGAATCGCATAGGAGTTTCGATTTTATGCAATTGGCATTTGCAGACGAGCGATTTTAAGCCAGCAGCTTATCCAACTTAAACGTTAGGAATAATAAATATACAGCAAACAATATTACATAACAATTATGTAACATTATTTTATTGTTATTTCTCTTCACATCATATTTTGTTTTTAAACAAAATTTTGTTTATTTTTATGGTTATCTACGTAAAAACAACGACAAGTTTATTCAACTAACATTGATTGATAAATGGGAAACGCAGAACTAGCGAAAACGTTTTGGTTTCAAAAATAGTGACTAATTTTAAAACGCCTTTTCTTTGGGTGTTTGCCAATTTTTTTTTCATGTATTGCAAATAAACAACATCAATAAATATTATTTGTTTTTAGTCGTTTTGTGGGTGTGTCGCCTTGGTGTTTTTAAGAAATAAAACAATAATAAAACATAACGTTTGGATTGCGTTTTGCTATCACAATTACGAATTGTCGCAAAGAACGACTGAAACTGAAAAAATATTGGCAGACCGGAACACGTAGACTTTCACTATAAACACAAGTGAATGGGGCGGGGCTATGCTGTGAACTTGACATTGAGAACACCATTCACGGTCACATACATGGTCTCTTGTCGATTATGGCATCCCAGTACCATCCAACCGTTTTCAGCTCGATATCTAGACTTCCATTCTCACAGCGCATGCTTTCAAAATTTTGGTGTATGCGCACTAGTATTCGCTACCTCCAAGTAGTTTCTGATCTCCTGGTAGTTTCAACCAGAACATGCGTTCAGAAAGGGGGGTGAGGGGAAGAAGGTTGATAAATAAATAAGTTTAAAATTTAATCCATAACAATCGTATATCGTGAATTACTGACAATAAATAACTTAATTGTTTGAGTGCTTATTAGCTAAGTTTTTTTGCAACTAATTAATGCAAGTTAGATGAAGAACACATAACAAATTATGCTAACCCCAAATAAAAGTAGAAGAAGTTACTTGAAGAAAAATAAACGAATTTAATTGTATGGATTTATTATTTAGATAGTAATCGAGAGATAAACTATATAATTATATAGAAAAGGTGTTACTGAAACTACCAGGCTAGCATAAACGCGAGGTGAAATGCGGACAGTTGCATTCAACACATGGATATGGTATGATCGGAAAGCCTTCATAGACTGCTGCCTCTGTCTGATATCCAAAAACGCGTAAAGTATAAAAGAGACTGAACTATTACCTAGCTTATGGCTTTGAAACTCTCACTCACATGTTTGCGTACCTCTGATTGTGATTTCCGATTGATTTTCGAGCTATATTTGATTTCACTTTCATAGTGGGTGAAACAAACCAATTGCTTTGTGATTCTCGAATCTCAAAAAAAGTTTCAATATTGTCTTAATTTTCCTGACCCTTTTCCTGAACCTTTTCCTGTTTTGTTTACTAAAACTACAGTCGATGTTAATCGTAGTTGTATAGATAAAATGAACTTCTGAAATATACAGGAAAAGCGCTTCAGCATACATAAGATGCCGCGCCCCCTTCGCGTCGTCAACAAATAGTTTCCAATCAGGTAACCAGCCTTGACTGGTGATTTAGTTGGAACTGCGCACATCTTGCATCAAAATAAGCATCTGTCGTCACAGATCTAAGTGTATTAACTAATAGAGCATCGTGACTATTGACTGCGACTGGCTATTATGGGGGGCCAACACCGGGCATAATAGATGTCGTGCCTCGCTATTGACATTGGTATATTTGTTACAAATATTGACTCATGTGACGGACAATAAAGAACATCACGGATTGAGAACTGTGTAATGTCTATGCAAATTGTTTGCTCGGTATCATCTCGTTAGTGTGATACTTTCAATAGGAATTGAAAGAAAACGTGAACCAAAACAAAATAATTTCAAACGATACGGAAATTGTTATTCTTTTTATAATTATTTTATACCCTTGTAGTTAAAAGGGTTTAACTAGTGCGCTTTCTAACAACTGTATCCTGAGAATCAGGTGTTGCAAACTTATTCACCCGAAACAATTTTTCTATTTACAAGCAGTCTCTAATTATATCAGTCTAACAAACGTGAACGATGTGTAGCGTTGTATTTGTAGAAATAGGAAGCAAACTCAATATCATCGGGAACAGAATCAGAAGCACTACGCCAGTTTTGTCGTGAAGGATTTTACGATCTAAGGCCACGGCAGACGAGTCAAGTAAAATTTAAAAAGGGTGTTTGTGGTACCTTCGTTGTATCTGAATTCCATAACACAAGTGCTTTAGCAACTTACTTTTTATTCAGAACAATGTATGTGATGTTGTCCGCATTTATTATTATTTATTTATTTATAATTCGAATTATCAAGAGGTCCACCGCATCTGAATCGTAAAAATATAGTATGTATATACATGCGAATGCCATAAATTATAAGACAATGTAATATTTTTGTGGTTGCGTACCGCGAATGTAAAATTGATCTGACGAAGAATAGCAGTTGGTTTGTCCCCCATTTGGAAGTAATTTTAAAATCAAATCACGTTACACTGTTTTGGCTTTGATTTAGTATTCTAGGTTGTATGTAGTGCAACAATACAAATATTTTGCAGCAATAAAAAATCCAATTGGCTATCATTTTAGTGGTTACTTGATAAAGATCATTTAAGCATTGTTTTTAAGACGGTAGTTAAATATACGTTGTCAAGTTTAGGAATGAGAAAAAGAAACACCTATGCTCATTTGGATGGTTTTAGTTGTCCCATTTTAAAACAGGTCGAATTTTTTTAAAAAATATGTTTATCTTCAAAAATAATTGCAGATAATATTACCTAAGTATGTGCAACGATTCTTATTTTTTTTTTTAAAACCAATTAATAGTTTAAGGTAACAATGATGATAAGTAATTTAGATAAACAAATATGAATAGCTAGTTATTTAATTATTTTACAGTACGAACACTCAATGCAGTGAAACACACTACTTATAGAACATGGCTTGTCTCAGTTTTTGCAGACTTACCGACCGGTTTCTTCCGAATATTTTTTTGGTAACCAGTTGAATCCAGTTCCATCCAGTTCCTCGCACAATGTCTTGTGTTCAAACAAACTTTTTGTTCACTTACTTATGGTGCCTGATCTTCAAAACGTAAACTTATTTTGTTGTATCAAAAACTTTTTTATTTTTAATGCATACCATCTACTAAGACGGAGTGCATGCATTCAAATGGAATTATAAAAGTAATTTGCAGTGACCGAAGTATGTAAAGTTGATGAGAAAAAATAAATCATTTTAAGTTAATACTGAAACTTCTGTATAGTATTTTTTAATCATTAGAAGATGGTTTCCAAAATCATTTTTAAATCATTACAAAAAGTTGTTTGTTTACTGGAGCATCCATTTTGAAATGTGTAGTAGATAACAAGTAGGTGCGAAACAAAATATTTTCTGATGCACAGTTTGTTTGTTCACTACGGAATTCGCAACGACTGATGAGAATTGTTTCATATTATTTATTCGGCATCAACGTACATATAACCCTTTAAAGTATTGGATTTCATCATTACAATAATTGCAAGAGTTTATCATATTTAGTATCTTCTCTTCGTATTTACGGCGGAATATAATTTGTGAAAGATTACAATATGCTATTACTCAAATTATTATATTATAATATTATTGTCGTCATAAGAATGGCGAACGTTTGTATTCCCGCGGGAGACCTGTGTTTCGTATGGCCGCGATGGCTATTTATGTTTTCCCGAAATAGCAGCGGCTTGGTCACATGGCCGCGGAACCGAGCCCCTGCTACGAACACCGCGTGACGTCATACAGCGTCACATTCAATTAGCATAGCCCCAAATCTTGCGGCCAATCGCACTTAAAGAGCACGGAACAATACCCCAACATAATCAATCATTTTCATTTTTTCAATGTTTTTTATAACTGTAACTTAATGATTCTTATTTTTTTTTGTCATTTTTTCAGAAACCTCAAATGCGGCCGATGATAGTTGAATATGATCCCAAGAAAAAAGGAGTAAAAAATGACTTATCAGATGTCGTTATGGTCAAGTAAGTGACTATGTTCCATAATAAAGCAACGAGGAGGCCACTAGAGCGACAATCATCGAATTAGCTTGGATTGCCTATTCTGTGTTGTCAATAATTATCTAGTGCCACATTCAAATAAATTTTCTGTTTTACTGCTTCTAAAAGGAGCCACCAGACCTATTTGATGTTGTCGTTATAACAGACTTGAGCGTGTTAGTACTTATTCTTGTGCAGCGTGACTGATAATTTTTTAACTAACAAGTTCTTAAAATTCGTGAAAGATAAATTAGTTAGCTCTTAAACTACTTTATTTATTTTTTCTAGTTTTTCTTCAAGTAATTTTTCGATCTTTCGTATATCTATATAATTAGATTATTATTTATGATAATTATTGCATTATTTAGATGCAATGTATAAATCCGAGATTTTGGAATATACATTGAACATCGTGGCCACACATACTAGGAACGGAATTGACCAATGAGAAGTACTTACTCTAAAGACTAGCGCAAGTTTTGGCAGTCCACGGCGCACCGTAAAGCTAAACAGAAATGTTCCTGAATCAGTTTCGTACGTTTTAAATGACCTAAGATCTTACACTGAGGCGTGTTGCATCGCAATGCAAAACTTCGAAAGTGATTCCGAAACATTTTTGTCTGCGTTGCGGAGCGGTGCGGATCGCCGACATGTGTTCTGGCCTTAATTCTCAAATCTATTATAACGACAGCAAAATACGTCGGTGGCTCCTGAGCCATAAGTAATTACAAAATAAAATCAACATTAAAGCATGCTTCACTGCTTACTTCATGTTTTTGTTCAGCAATTGATATTATATTTGTGGAATATCATATCAGATTTGTCTAAACCTAATAATATTGACGTTTTTGTTCTACAGGAGATTGAAAAGAAAATTTGTACCTATTAGATTGTCTTATCAAGGTTAAATAACCTAAATCGGTAGCAATTAGGAGTATGCGTGCGCTCCTTGAGGCACCGAGCGGCATTGGCTAAGCCTCTGTCGGTGGCCAAAGCTCGATTCATATAATACTGTTAATTGACAAATTAATGTGTTGTCGTGGTATTTTATATTGTATGTTGACTGTTAAGTACTCGCTCCTTATAATGAGCTATCATGCTCGAAGCCGTACGGAGGCGATCCGGGAAGACGAGTGCTGCTTCCACGAGATAAAAGTCGTTCGTCGACCTTGATCATCTTGCAATGGACTCATACACCGGTACATCATTCCATTTTATGGTTTCAATTTTGTTTATTTAATTTGTTTTGTTTGGTAATGGTAAAAGATTTGGAAAGATTGCGTGCAAAGAGTGCCCGTGGCGGCTGCCACCGAGCTGCGCCTGCGCTCGGCGGGCACTCGTGCGCCATCTCTGTTCAGGCTCGGGATGGGCTCGCAAACTGGCGATTTGTACAAATTTGATTTAGCTTTATGTCTTTTTTACTATATCACTATTCTAAATTCTTAAGCATACATTCTAAAGATACATAATTTTAATAAAAGAGAACCATGTTGCAATTTTGGTCTTATTTTATAAATAGTAAAAGTATTGAAATATATTAAGTACCCATGTTGTCCAATTGCCATCTTTGTCCGTTAAGTTTATGAGGGTCTTTCGTCTAAAAAGTGTAGGTTAATTCACCTGGCATTAAAAAACTTGGATCATTTGCAGGATGACAGATTTGCATATTATGTAAGCCAACTTTCTAAAACTATATTGTTTTAGAAGCACTTCTTTTAAGGCCAAGTATTATTTAAGTCTCTTTATGGCATTACATAATATGTATATAATAAATAAATTGAAGTACATTGAAACAATATTTTTAGTAAATTTACACTTTTTATACGAAGGAGCCATAGTCTTAGTAATTTTATGATAACGTAAAGCTGTATTGAATTTAACGGTTTAGCCTAATATTTGTAAATGCCGAGTCTTAACAGAGTGAAGCGCACACAGACAAAATATTTTATACTATATTTTGGAGACCATAATGAATGTATCACACTTCACACCACAACACTCACAAAAATACATGCAGCTTACGATCAGTAAATAACTAAAACATTTGCGAACCTTCATATTTGTTTGCCATACCGTTAGTTTTGCGAGTAGTATCATCTTACTTGTTCAGAAGCCCTCGTTCGCGACATACACACCTCGTTCGTAGCTCATTATAGCCTGAAATGTGGCGCTTTATGGGTTACCGCTACAATTACAAGTTCTGCTTAAAGTTCAAAGAATGATTTAAACTGCACTCTGGTTACCCACCTCACTTCTAACCACATGAACTACATGCACTCTACTTAGTTCATAATGTGTTCTACGCTGCGACACTTTCTATAACAGTTTCTGGGGAACGTTTTACAGGTACAAAGTTGACCCAAATGAGATCCCAGTGGAACAACAGGCGGGCTCCACCCTGCCTCTTATGGAGATCCCAGGCAGGGATATTGAAGCTGATGAGGACTATAATCCATTCGAGCACAGGAAACTGGCGCACCCTACATCGTAAGTCTACTAATGACTACCACACTTTACTCTTCACTGTCATATCAAGTGCATCAAATAATTTAAAATTCTATGTAATGTTACAGAGACATGGATACCTTGATTCATTTGCTGAAAGGATCCCTCGGAAGTGGTATCCTAGCTATGCCAATGGCGTTCCGCAACGCGGGGCTTTACTTCGGCTTGATTGCCACGTTTGCGATTGGCGGTATTTGCACGTACTGTGTGCACGTACTAGTCAAGACTTCGCATGAGCTGTGCAGAAGGATACAGAAACCTTCTCTTGGTTTCGCTGAAACCGCCGAAGCCGCTTTTCTATCTGGACCCCCTGCTGTACACAAGTTCTCTCGACTCGCTAAGTAAGTATTACGTTCATTAACTTACCTCTTCTAACCTAATATTGCGAAAAAAATCTAATAATCTTAGAGGCACAAACACAGTTATTCAAGAAAGAATCCCCCTCCTCACTAACTCTTAACTGTATACTCGTAACTCGTAACTGTATAAACTACCGAATAGAATCAATAAAGCTGATGGTGATTTCAATACTAAACATTTGTATGTACCATTTTGTGAAGCACTGAGACTAATTCTACATTCTTTTACTTTTTCCAGGGCTATGATCAACTGGTTTCTCGTCATCGACTTACTTGGTTGCTGCTGCGTTTACATAGTTTTTGTCGCCAAGAACGTAAAACAAGTAGTTGATTTCTACGCGATAGATACGTACTGGCACGGTCAGGATCTTCGTATCTACATGGCTGTGCTGCTGCCCCTGCTCATCCTCATGAATCTGATCCGAAACTTGAAGTATTTGGCACCTTTCTCGATGATCGCTAATTTGTTGGTTGGAACTGGAATGGGAATCACCTTCTATTATCTTTTCCAAGACATCCCAAGTTTAAGTGAGCGAACGCCATTCGCTGGAGTTGAACGCCTGCCAACCTTCTTCGGAACTGCCATCTTTGCTCTTGAGGGAATTGGCGTCGTCATGCCCCTGGAAAACAACATGAAGACTCCCACCCACTTCATCGGATGTCCCGGAGTACTTAACACTGGCATGTTCTTCGTGGTCTCACTGTATGCCTTCGTCGGATTCTTTGGTTACTTGAAATATGGTGAATATACTGAGAGCAGTATTACTCTGAATCTCCCACAAGACGAAGTGTAAGTATTTTCATAAAATCTGAGGTTATTAATTTTAATAATTAATTAAATTCTAAAGAATTAAATTCCGAAGAATTATATGCTAAAGAATTAAATTTTCGTCATAGGATATTAAACATTTGCATTTTATTATCATTTCAGATTGGGTCAATGCGTTAAGCTGATGATTGCTGTTGCCATATTCTTCACATACAGTCTTCAATTCTACGTGCCAATGGAAATTATCTGGAAAAACGTCCGCCACTGGTTTGGAGCCAAGAAAAACCTAGCTGAATACAGCATTAGAGTTGGAATTATCATACTGACACTGTGCACGGCCATCGCTGTGCCAAAACTTGGTCCCTTCATCTCATTGGTCGGCGCTGTATGTCTCTCTTTCCTCGGCCTTATCTTCCCGGCTGTTATCGAAACCGTCACTTACTGGGACAGGCCGAACGGCCTTGGTCGCTTCAATTGGGTGCTATGGAAGAATCTCTTTATGGTTTCTTTCGGAATTCTCGGTTTCTTAACAGGGGCTTATGTAAGCATTTTGGATATAATCCGTGGTGAGGAATAAGATCAGACACGCATGACCATTTCATAGAATAAGGCTCAATACATCGGATAGGATAAAACTCTAAGGCCGATTTTAAATGTTTAGCTTCGATGGGTTGATTGACTACCTACCTACTACTGCTTCCATTTAAAAACAACATTTTTGAAATCTTTTGATTGTATAAATTATATATTTTGAATTGCCTATTTTTGAATTTATAATTGAACATGCACAAAAGTAACTCATCTGATGTTTGTGTCCTATCATAACTTCGACCTTAGTATAACTACGTTAATTGTTAGTTTTAATTTCGCTTTTAGTATTTTTATACTATTTGTGGTCGCTACCACTGTAATGTTTTATAGTAAAGTTGTATCGTCAGAATAAAGTTGAGTTCAGCATGTAATGCTCAATAAATATTCTTATATCGCTTGAGATTAGCATTGTAATACTTTTCTGACTAATAAAGTTTTCAGTTGAAATTAGTTCTCGTGAAGCAGGTTGTGTATTCCTATTACTTACATTTATTTAGCCCCGAAACTCTGTAGCCATTTTAGTTGTAAGGAAAGTGTAGATAAATCTACTTTTATATGTGTGAGAATTTGTCTAGTGCATTATCGAAATGTGATACAATTTTAGGTTAACTAAAAGGCATTATCGTATTGGAAAAATTTACTAGAAAGATGTTACTTGTTACAAAATAGACAATATATTAATATGTAGTTGATAGCAAAATTTTGGACCAGGCTACAGCTTGCCAGGTTGTAATAAAAATGGATTACAATTTTGGGGTCTAATAGTAGAAACATTGTTCGTGATAATAATTATGGCATTTCCATTACCAAAACAATTACATATAAGTATATAACTGCTTATGTAGGTATATAAATATTCATATCGAGCTTTTTGGAAAATGTGAACTGAAGCATTTATCTATAGGTACAATTTTAAGATCTTTTGTCGGGATCGATAAATATTATAGTAGAAAAAGAACTTAACTCAGACGATAAAGTTGGCAAATCTCAAAATTAGATACATAAATGTGTTTACCTATAAAGACTGGTTTGTATTGTATATTATTATTTGTCGCAAAAATATTATTCTCAATTATTGTCTTTCGAAGTCTCAAAATTTAAGTTGCTACTTTTTAACTAGAAATTAAGATGTTAAAAGGGTTACTCTTCCATTACAATGACGTAAATATCGAAATCATTATACGTGAAAGTAAATACCTAATGTAACCATAAAGTTCCTCGTACAAGTTTGATTCTGAATATTTATTTAGATACTAACCGAGTGAATGTTTAAGCAAATACGAATGGCTATAATTAAGATAAATAAAAATGTTATAAAAATGTTCGTGTGATAGTCATTCTGTATTAGATGTAGTTAATAAGTGTTTTATTTTAAAGTCAGGACGTTTTGCTTGACTTATAAAAATATTATCGTTTCAATTAGTAGACGTATCAGCCCTTCTGTACTGATTCTGCCAAAATTATGTTGTTAAACAATGGTAAAAGTATTTCGTTTGTTTGCTTAAAAATTGAATCAGAGTCAGAGCATTTTGGGGGACAATAGTGAGTTTAAAATTTTAAGTGAAATCTGATGAAGTTTAACTAAACAATCCTCTAAACGTAAATCCGTTTCTTTTATGTAAGTTTAAAATACAGTATACGTCAATAGTGCACAATCAAACAGATGTAAGAACTACATATTTTGTAACGACATTTATTTTAACGTCAAAATATTTTGTTTGTTTAGAAAAGAGAAATTTAATAGCTAAAATGATTTAAAAACTATTAATGGGATATATCATTCCTATATATTTTGGTATAAAGTACCGAACTAACTATTTTAGATACTTAGAAGTGGTTGTTTTGTTACAGTATTAAAATAAATATAATTTAAGGAATATTTGTGTTTTATTGTTATGTATAGTGGAGAGTATTCGTTAAGTTTTCGAAGAACTTTAGTTAGTAGATATTTAGGGCAACTATTTGGCTCTGGCTGAGATTGAAACGCCACAAATACGTTCGAACTACCTGTTATGTGAACTACGTCCGGATAAGCGTTATTGAACGAGAACATAGTTATCTAGGGCAAAATACCTTACGGAAACATTACAAATATCTTCAATATCGTCTAAGTATCTTCGACACATAATATTCAGCTCAGTTTCACAATTTCACGTAAGTAAGTTTCTGGCCAATTCTGCAGGAATTGCCTGTATAGGAATGTTTAGGAATCAAGTAACCAAAAAACAAAACGTTTGCTTTACTACTAAGGACCTCAATCAAAAACAGCAAAATTAATAATCTTTGGGAATTTATTAAATTAAACATATTTTCAACCGTGGGTTAGGTATTAGACGGGCCTGTTGGTCTAGTGGTTAGTGACTCTGACTGCTATACCGGAGGTCGTGGGTTCGATTCCCACCCAGGACAAATGTTTGTGTGATGAGCACGATCATTTGTTCTGGTTGTCTGGGTGTAATTTATCTATAATATGTATGTATGTATTTAGAAATATATAAGTATGTTTATCAGTTGTCTGGTTACTATAACACAAGCTCTGCTTAGCATGGGATCAGATAACCGTGTGTGAGTTGTCCCGGAATATTATTATTATTATTCCTTTTCATACATTTTCGGAAACATCGATTTCTGGTGGATATACTTCTAATATTACTAACTTACACACACTGTCTTATGAAGTTTTGAAACAACTTTTATGCCAATTATAAGAAGAGGACTGGTAACTGGACGTTCACAGAAATATATTTAATAACTAGCTGTGCCTGCAACTTCGTTCGCGTGGATGACGAAGCTTATCAATGAGTCTTTAACCATTAAGGCTGCACACGCGACGGAAGCTTAAAAAATTGAGTAACTTCTCCCGTTTTCCCAACATTTCCCTTCACTGCTCTAGCGTGATGAAAAGTATACTATAACCTGCCCAGGAGTATGAAGAATAATTGTACCAAGTTTCGTTAAAATCCGTCGAGTAGTTTTTGTTTCTATAAGGAACATACAGACAGACAGACAAAAATTTTACTGATTGCATTTTTGGCATCAGTATCGATCACTAATCACCCCCTGATAGTTATTTTGAAAATATATTTAATGTACAGAATTGACCTTTCTACATATCTTAATATATATAAATCTCGTGTCACAATGTTTGTCCTCAATGGACTCCTTTAAACCACTTAACCGATTATAATAAAATTCGCACACCATGTGCAGTTCGATCCAACTTGAGAGATAGGATAGTTTAAATCTCAAATTATAGTCGCAATTTTAAGAAATTGACGCGGACGAAGTCGCGGGAATCAGCTAGTCTACACTAATATTATAAAGAGGAAAGATTTGATTGTTTGTTTGTTTGTTTGTTTGAAATGAATAGGCTCCGAAACTACTTAACCGATTAGAAAAATTCTTTCACTGTTGGGAAGCTACACTATATCCGGTGAACATAGGCTATATAAAACTTTCAAAAAAGTTAGAGATCCATACTAAAACCTCAATAATGTAAACCAAGGTGTGAAAAAATTATCAAAAAACTTTCTTGCATCGCGTGCGCTGCGAAAACTATTGATTATAGAACAAAATAATGTAGTACGTCTTTGTAGAACATATAATTATCTACAAAAAGTGTCGCGACAGCATATGTCTAACTATTACAGTTAGGTCACAATAAGAGATATTTTATTAAAAAAAATATTATTGAAAGGACGCCGCTAGAAAAGGCTCTTTATTTGTTACTTGGTATTGATCCTTATCAAAATAAGTTACTTAAGCTACTTCATAGTCAAGACTGCTTCAATACCTTTATGTAACTTTTTGAATTATTCACTTTGGACATTCCCTTCGAAAGATATCACGAGTTTAAAATATAAGAATTAGAAAAAAGTCGCGTGATTGTCGCTCACTCTGCTCGGCTAACTATGCGATTTAAGCATCACTGAGGTACGGGAGTGTCTAGACTAATATTATAAAGAGCGTAGTAGTAGTAATAACACAGAAACCTTCAATCCTAACTTTTTAATAATGTGTTAAATACCCGTGCGAAGCCGGGACGGGCCGCTAGTTTATTATAAGTATAGATTTTTGAGTAGATCTTTTACACATACCATCCTATACGTAAGACGACACAAGTTTGATATGATTATATTTACTTCTACATAAACTTTACCGGCTGTAGATATTAAAAGATATTTGAAAATCATACTCCTGATCAGCAATTGATTTCCGACTGGATTGCACTTCATTACATACCAAAACACAGAGTCCTTTTAGAGTCCTTTGAACTAAGTACGGACGCAGAGTGCACGTAATGCACTTATTTAGCTACTGCATACCAGGTAAAATCTGTTTGTGCCTAACCTCCTTCCTACATCATAAATGAAGGTTAATAACCCACTAAAAGGCTTACAAAGTAGAAGAGTATTGTGTACAGTACACTGTCTAGCCGCCATACTGCAATTGGAAGTCAATGGGAACTAATTATGTTTGTGTTCCAGCGGCCTGTTACTATGTGCGTGATATATGACCCAGGATACAATGTAATGATAGATCTCACAATGTAACATGAGGTACCTAAAAATAATTAGTTTTAGTCGTCATGCCCACAGACAAACTGTGCAAACAGTTTTGTGGGGTTTTTTGTAAACAGTCTTATAATAGAAACAGTTTAATAAATAAATAAATAAATAAAAAATAAATAAAGTAATGAATGACAACTCAAACCTTTTTTTATATCGATGGAGGTATTAAAAAATAATTAGTTTTAGTCGTCATGCCCACAGACAAACTGTGCAAACAGTTTTGTGGGGTTTTTTGTAAACAGTCTTATAATAGAAACAGTTTAATAAATAAATAAATAAATAAATAAATAAATAAAAAATAAATAAAGTAATGAATGACAACTCAAACCTTTTTTTATATCGATGATGTAACCTTTCTATTGAAAAAATCATATCATTAGTTTTTAGAAACTTAATAAAACATATATTTACTAAGTAGCTTTTTTGAATAATTAGTATTTAAGACGAAGCGACGTGGTGATCAATGCTCGTACCTTCTCTATATGGAAAGAGGCCTGTGCCCAGCAGTGGGACGTTTATAGGCTGGATTATTATTATTATTATGTTTAAGAATAAAATTTATTGAGTGGTACTCACTTGTTTTGACAGTCTGTTAAATATTTTTCCACTTATTTTCAACTTATCAATACTTTTTATTTGAAGAGATTCTAAGAGTGCCAAGTAGGTTGTGGGGGTGTGTGGGTGTGCTGTGGGGGTGGCGCCCCATCTCACACTCCTTTTGTACGGATGGGCCTTTTGTCGTCTAGAATAGAACATATCAATGAACATTGAACATCCTTCACGGGACAGGGGCGCCGTATCTAGCCTGACGTGAAAACAAACGCTCTCATTTTTTTTTTAAATGCTATATAGGTGTGTAAAGGTGAATAAAAACTTATTAAACCTTTCAAATATTAACCAATAACTAAGTGACAATGTTATCTACGAGTTTTATAAACAAACTGTCAAAAAAAGACTAAAATCACTAGATTTAAACAGCGTCCCAAACAACAAATAACAACAACAATAACATTAAGTGACTTTATTAGCAACAAACAAAAAAAAATACAACCACCACAACAGTATTTCATCCAAAAGTATTATATACTTAAGTGTGATAAAATAAGAACAATAACATAAAAGTGTAAAAGTGATTTATCCAGTGTTTTTAAAATTCAACCGTCACAAACAATATTGATTTTTTGAACTACCATCGTTAATTTAACAACGAACTTTAATTTGCTGCAAGTAGTCAATTAGTCCGGTCAATCTACACATTGCAAGCTACAAAAATTACCATCAAACTGAAATTGAGTAAACTTGTTCAATACTCAATTAAAAACAACTCCTCAAAACTCCCCATCGTTACGACCCATGGAAAAAAAAATACTCAAGGTCAAATGTCAAAAAAATGGGTTTTTCGCGATTTTCTTCAAAACGGTAAGTTTTATCGTAAAATTAGCTCAAACAAAAATTGTAGATCATAAAATTATCTATAAAAAGGTATGATCAACATTTTTTTTTCCTAAAAGCTACCGGTTCTGAGATAAAACGTTTTGTTTGTTAGAGTTCCAGTTCTCAAGTTTGTTAATAAACGATATTCATAACAAGAGCCGCTGCACTCGTGCCATCTTGTGGTTGAGTAGCGGATTTAATTAGAAAACGTGCTGTTTGTAGTTGAATAATTTAAGAAACAAACACAAACGTTTTGTTATATCTTCTGGTCGAAATAATATTATTATGCTTTAATAAGGGATTAAGTCTGCATATTTACATTACACTACAAGATGTTGCAGTGTGCGGGATGTGAGCAAGAAATCCCTAATAGGCTATTGCCTTACTTGCTCAATTTGTAAGAAATACTATGACCTCGAATTTTCAAATATCTCAAAGGAACAATATGTTCGAATAAACAGTAAGTGTAAGCTGACCTAGGAATGCCAGGAATGCAGGTGTAAAAAACCCAAAAATAATAATGTTAACACCCCAGCGAGATCGCAACAAATAGCGAGATGACAATTTATCAACACCAGAGCCCAACGTTACTCAACGCCGAAAACTTTGATGAGACTTTTTATTCGGAAGACATTCGTTTTTTTGGCGAGACATTACACAGTAAACCAGATTTAGAAAATGATAACCAACCCGAACTAACTCTACATAATTTGAGTGGAATGATATCTTTAAAATTAAAAGAAAATAGTAAATTAATAATACTAGAAATAAAAGCTACCATTCAAACAGAAATTAATAAAGCCATACTAAAATTAAAGGAAGACATAAAACTAGACACAGGCGCATTTTTCTTACAAAACGAACAACGGAAGACTGACATAGAGAAAATAAATATCCAAATAGAAAAACTTAATAAGCAAACCGAAAAACTAAAAAACTAAATATTGAAACTAAAATCTCCGAACACCCCTACAATTAAAAATAACTCTGAGAACAATGTTAAAAAAATTGTGTTGTATGGACTTACTGAAATCTACAGAGAGCCTGAACATAGTCTCCATGAAAGAATACAATACAATAAACTCTATATTAAATAAAACAACAAAATGGTTGGATGATCACAACCTTGATATTAACTATAAAAAAACCAAACTAATGACTTTCTACCCCCAGCAAAAATCCCCTTTAGGTACCAATCAACTTCACAACAAAAAGCATAAAATTAGAAGTAGTTAACGAATTTACATTACTTATTTACATATTTTATGGAAACCCCATTTAGAAGGAGCACGAGCTAAACTTTCTAAATTTACTTACGCACTACGAGAAGTCAAAAAAAAACTACCGATTTACAAACTGCTCTAACCACCTAATCTACGCTCATTCATGGCTCAGCTATGGCATTATATGGGGGGAATAGCACAGACTCACAAACGCTTCTCATTCTGCAAATATTCGAAGCAATTTTAACCTACTACCTACTACCGTCCAAATGATACTAGAGTCGTGCCTGCCTATCATGATGAGGGGATGTGTAACACCTCTTAGAGAATCTTAATACAATAGAGAGCCCATTATTATCTACAACTATGTAATACTCCTATTTTAGACAGGAATAGAAAGAAGCTTTGTATAGTCTAATGGTTACACAGAAATACAGCAACGATTACAAATGGACTACATAACTCCAATTTGACGGGCCTGTTGGTCTAGTGGTTAGTGACCCTGACTGCTATACCGGAGGTCGTGGGTTCGATTCCCACCCAGGACAAATGTTTGTGTCACGTGAGCACGATCATTTGTTCTGGTTGTCTGGGTGTAATTTATCTATAATATGTATGTATTTAGAAATATATAAGTATGTTTATCAGTTGTCTGGTTACCATAACACAAGCTCTGCTTAGCTTGGGATCAGATAACCGTGTGTGAGTTGTCTCGGAATATTATTATTATTAATTTCCTGATAATACCTACCTACTAATTAAGTTGGTCGACTAAAAACACAGCTCACAACACTTTTTATAATAATCTTTTATGTAAAATGAAGCTTTTTCGTGGTATAATACAGTACAATCCTTTGCCTTCATAATACCTTCAAAGAAAACACACTACCTAATTTAATTAATTAGTGCTCCAGATAATAAAAAAAATTCTTTTGAGCTCACTTTGATGTCGTTCAGCTGGGTCTAACGTATACGACTTAAAACATACACAGTACTGTTACTGTAAGTTGTAAGGATAATTAATCATGTTCATAATTATGATAATTATGGCATTTTATATTTAGAATTCATTCGTTTAGATTTCCTGGTTTTCCTTTCATTTCATTTACGGTGTTAATTTGAGAGATGCCACCCTTTTGACTGACCCTGTCGATTGATGCCCTAAATCTTCAGGGTGTTTTAATTTTTCGGATTAAAGCCCGATCGATAAACGGGTATTAAGTGCATTTTAGAAAATCTTTGCATTCAGATAGTTTCCCTAAAAAGCAAAATATCACTTGACTATAATTTGCTATCTCCAGTATTTAGAGTAGGTACTTCCTCTTCACCCTGTATAAGCTGGTACTTGAGAGATCTCGTCGGAGAGCAAGTCGACTCGCACTTGGTCGGTTTTTTTTGAAGTAGGTACCTAAGTCTAGTGTGTCAGCTAAATTTTTCAGCTCAATAACCTTAATGTTATTTGCATAAGTTCCCTTATCTAGATCCAATTCAATTATCTAGGCTTTCCAATATTCTAATTTATTTAATATTCTAATTTATTTAAGCTGCCTCGTTGGCCTAGTGGCGCTAAGCGCGACTGCTACGCTAGAAGTCTTGAGTTCGATTCCCAAGTCGACCAAGGTGTTATTGGGTTTGTCTATGAAATTCTGTTTGGATTTGTGCTCGGTTAGTGGCAATAGGCTCGCCCCCTATTACATGGGACCTAAACATACCGGCGAACTGTGGGTGTTCATTGGTACACCTCTGCCTAACCCTTCGGGGATACAGGCGTGATGGTATGTTATGTTAATTTATGTAAATTAAAATCAAAGTTTAATTTCTTATTTCTATAGGGTATATTATACAGTGTACTTTTTATGCTAACTATGTTAATTCGATTGTAGCAACTTAGATCGTTACATTCCCGTAAAATATAACTCCTATGAAAATAACTGTCAATTTAATTAGTTTTTCAATAAACTCTTCACAGTTATGTTCTCCTGTTAGTCCTCTGGTACACAGCCGCCCCCACAATTGGAATTTCATTGATAAAATTAAATATTAGCTAGCCCTCTCTTTCTGTATCAATAAAAGTATTGACGTAGTAGTGGGCGTATTGCTTGATTACTATGAAGTGTAGAGTAATAGTAGCATTGAGAGTACCAGGAGCCGATAAAATAAGGAGTTTGTGATACAAGATTCGATGTCTTACTAGAAACTTTGACCGTCTGTGTGTCCAAGTCATAGTTTTTATATTACATATATGCATCCCGTAATGAGTAGTCTTGTTTATCCCTTCTTAATTTGCGCAATCTATGCAATGATAAAAGTGGATAAAGCGATACAAGTGTAAGGATCATAGCAAGTGGAAAGAAGTGGTTTCTGCCTACCCCTACAGGGAAAGAGGCGTGATTATATGTATGTATGTATGTATCAATGCAAAAACAGAGTTTCTGATATTCATTTCCATTTGTTACTGACCACCTAATTCCACATTTATCGGCCGACGTAAGTTTTTTTTTATATATATATAACGAAGGGGTAAGGCGGGCGGTTGTTGTTCAGCTCTCTTTCCATCGTGAATGTTTTTAGGAACGCGGCGAAGTCGGTTTCCTCTGTTAGCTTCTCGTGCTTTCCAGCCGATGTCCAACCACACTGCCAAATTTGGCAGCTCGCACGATGCTGCCAACATCTGATCCCGAACACACCCAAGGCGGTTAAACCTTGACGCTCCTTTTTACACTCTCCGACACGGCCATCTTGACACGTCACACGTCCCTGTGTGATGCTTCTGTAAGAAAGAAAACCAACTGCAATATCCAAAGGCCTTCTCTCGGCCAATCCTGACCAACATTTGTTTAAGGGTCTTATTACGTAACAAAGTACAACACTTTCACAGAGAAAACAAATAATTTATTTCAAACAATATCGCTTACACATACTATCGCTAAACGCTTAGCATTTGTCAGATAAATTATCGTTCTATCTCCTCAAAACTCTCATCAGCGTACAGTATCATACAGTAAACAGTATCCCATCACACATTGTTCGTTACGATCACCTATATCGAGTGAAAGTAACTCATGCCACCTATATCGAGTGACGAAAACCTTGCCACCTCCATCGAGTGACGAAAACCTTGCCACCTCCATCGAGTGACGAAAACCTTGCCACCTCCATCGAGTGACGAAAACCTTGCCACCTCCATCGAGTGACGAAACCACAACGCTAAGAACCATTTCTATCAAGTATCATTGCCTCCATCGAGCAACACTACAACCATATCACCTAAACCGAGTGATATGTTACATTGCTAACTGTTCGCTAATCAGATAAAAAACACTAAAAAGTTTCAACAAATCAGTCAGTTACACTGTCATTAGACTCAACATCTTCTACATAACGTCTCAACAAAAGATTCATTTTTCATTCAACTTTCTATATGTATGTATGTATATTCAACTGTATGTATGTATGTATCAATGCAAAAACAGAGTTTCTGATATTCATTTCCATTTGTTACTGACCACCTAATTCCACATTTATCGGCCGACGTAAGTTTTTTTTTATATATATACTATATATATATTAACTTTCGACCGCATGTTAAACGTAAATATCGTTCAGAATTAATACACTCGAAACGATTTCATATTCAAAATTGTCAGGTAAATAAACGCATGTAATTTCCCTGCAAAATAATGTTCGGAATAACGGATCACAGCCGTGCTTTGACGTTTTAAACCTGCAATAGTGCTATTGTCAGATAGACAAAAGCTTTTCGTAGTGAAGTCATTATAAAGGAACAATGATAGCTTTGATAGTACATACTACGGCTCCTGTTAATTCATGAACAATGACTGTGCAATCACTATATATGAACTGAAAATGAATTCAAATACGTCTGTAGGATTCAAACTGAAAATTAATAGGAAATTACCTAATAATTATTTATTTCATTCATTTGTTGTCACCTTTTCATTGGTTAATGGGGGTGGATATTACTGTCAATGTATCGATCGCCAAAATCTAAATAGATATGATGATGACAATGTAACTGTTAAACATAATTTCATGGTATCACTCTTTTTTCAAGTCTACCATGGCTCATTTTCACTAGTCACAGGGACCGCATGCGGCTAACCTTTTTAAATGCCACCAATATTTCAAGTCGGATTGACTTCAGTCCGTCAGCTCCCTTTTTTTATTTAATACGCTTAATGTCATACATTTTAAAAACTAATAAAGAAGATCCGCCTGTCAAACGCGTGTCTGTCTTGTTTCTAAATATCAGATGTTATTGATTTATAAAACGTAGTATTCTCCTAAGAATTATGAAGCAACAAACGCCCCCGATTCTACGAACAGACTTTGACAAGGTCCTTAGCTGTAGACTTCTATAATTAAAATTATACCAAACCAATGAAATTGCGCCATTATGGAGTGAAAGTCTATTCATCTACCCATGCATGTCACATGTATGAATGAGCATCACAAATGCTTCGAGCGATAGGGCAGTTTTTTTCTTGTTGTCTGGTTAAGGTTTGTATGAACGAAGCAAAAAATACGTGGTGAAATAAAAAAAGACGATATTGATCACAACTGTTTTTTCCCCGTCCTAAAATCATCTCATGTAGAACGATCGTCTTTTGTTAATCAATCAGCTTTCATATTAGCCATATTAGTTGGTTATGAGAGATTCTAACTGCCAGCCCTAAAAATTATTATGTCATGTACTGATTACACATTATTTTTGTTTCCTAATAAAAATTTTGACTACTGTAAGTTGTCGTGTTGCGTAATTTGTAATATTTTCCAAAAAACACAGGTTTTCCTCTAAACGCAAGTTTATTTCTCATATTTTTCTGACTGATATGACTGAAAAAATATTTTAGAAATCAAAGACCTTCAGCTAAACACCTGCTAATACCATAAAAAGCTACCAATTTTTTTTTTTTTTTCGTTTACCTCTAATTGACACCTCACACCTTGAGACGGTCTTTTACAGACACCTTAATATCATCTTCATTCATGTATAATGTGTGATGCTTTCTCTTTCTTGCAAAAACCGTGACACGTCTACCTCTTAGCTCCTAAAATATTATGTGATCCTGGTAGTTGTAAGGAGAGAACCGCCCCCGGCATTTTTTAGTTAGATTTATTCTCGTAATTTTTTTAATGTTTCACCTTCTTTCATCGCGGTAATTTTTAGTGTGGGATTATGAAAAAGCTTGTATAAAAAATCTTATTGACTGCCAGATATTATACCATTTTTTACTTCTTTATACAAAAAGGACCACTGTGTTTTGTCCTTTGTAACATTTTCCGAAGACCGTTGATTAGCCTTTAATCTTAATTTTATCTCTTTATTTCCTCTCATATAACTGAAGCTCCAGCAATCATATTGCCAAAAAAGTCAGCTCACCCGTCACCGACACCATCGAAATATTGTAGGTACTTATAGGTCTTGATTTTTTCATTGATGTATAAATTTTAATACCATGTAGGCGGTATTTTGCACGGACCCCTCCTCTTCATTCATAATATGTATGATACTTTCTCGCTCTTGCAAAAACTTTGACACGTCCACCTCCTAGCTCCTAACACATTATTTCCTCCTGGTAGTTGCGAGGACAGAACCGCCCCCGGATTTTTAATATAAGAGATTTTTCTCGGTAATTTCAATTCACACCAACTTTAGCATCTTCTTGTCTGCTGATAGCATTGCAATGTTCTCGTAGCAGTGAAAACCACCTATCAGCACGCAGCCACCATCCAAATATTGTACTTTTCCTTCTTATCATGTCGATGCTAATTATTGTTCTGGCCCAAAATACCACTACGAGAACTGCTTATTCGTTATTTTTATTGATATTTTTATTGTTTTCCTCATACCATGGTCTTTTCCATAGAGACTTGTGAGGACAGAACCTCCCTGGGTTTTTAATAAGAGAAATTACCTATATCAATTTTTTCAGTCTTCTGCTTAAATTTCACAATATCTTCGAAGTTTTTCTACAGCATCGAACACTGCAATCATACCTATACGAAAAAAACAAAAGATATGAAAAGGTTTAATTGTTTACTTTCAAATCTAAGTATGGTTTTTTCCATATTTGGCTTAAAGTATAATTTATTATATACTTTGCAAGAGGGCCTCATCTGAAAAATACACCTTGTAAAAATTAGGGGTGTAAAAATACATACAGTCGGACATAGAACGTCCTCCTTTTTGCCAGTTTACGCTTTATTATTATTTATTCTTGACTGCGCACCGTTAAAAAAAAAATGAAACGTTAAAAAATCGCCATACAAAATAGAGGGTTCCACAGGGTCAAAGGGCGGCCATATTGCGCACAGCAATGTTTTCCAGGCAACCAATCACGCTTGTTTACTAGGTTCAGCCACCGTAAGTAGTATTCAGTATTTATTTCTTAATGTGGCACTTGCTTTTTCTTTTGAAATCGATGTTTAATCTAAACTTCTGATACTTTATGCTCTCCTAGTAGTGGATGAAAACAAACCGCCCCCGTATTTAGATAATTTAATTCTGGGGTGGGATCTATAAAGACCGTTAATTTATTTATTGTTGTTTACAGACGTAACACAATTTCCTTAAATTACAATTTTTAATGTTTTCAAAAGTAGCCATTCATACCTTACTGGTCTGTTTGGGAAAGTCCCTTTTTACTACAGGAATCTTACATGGCTCTACCAAAAGAGTCCCTTGACCAAAAAGGCGTTTCCGTAAAAGACCAATATCAAAAAGTGAAAAATGTTAAAACAAAATCTAGCATAATATTGTTTTGTTCAATTATCCTATGCCTCTCATTGAGTCTTTCCTTTCACAACCAAGACTTCGTTCCCTCTTTCTGCTGATATGATACTTTTTTTTATTCCAAGTATAATACATAAAACCTCTTAACGCCTAACATCTTATGATCTCCTGGTAGTCGTGAAGAATAAACCGCCCCCGATCTTTATTTTCTTACATTATTTTTTTACATCGTTATAAAAAGTAGATATGATTGCTTTGTAAGTAAGTATAGCAGAATCACAATTTATTTAAAGAATGACTTTTTCGTTAAAACATAAATTTTGTCAGAAGCATTAGCAAGAGAGTAGAGCAGTTTTTAATAAACATAATCGCGTATTAAAAAGTAGAGTACCTCATTTTTTTTAGAAAATCCTATTGTAGTTCAGCTCAAAATGCACAAAGGGAAATCGAAAAAAATGTGGAGTGTCCTTTCCACATTTTTTTCGATTTCCCTTTGTGCATTTTGAGCTGGAAAGGAAATGTGGAAAGGACACTCCACATTTTTTTCGATAAAACAATCGGTCACGTGACATTTTCAGGCTGTGACATCGAAACACAAAGCTAATAAAAATGACGCTCCCTTTGTGCATTTTGAGCTGAACTTTCACAGATGTTTGGAATGTGACGTCACACGATCCTCAATTATGGCCGCCAGTTTTTCAGGTTGTTACTATCTTGTCACCTGCACAACTCAAACCATTTTTCCGAAAATAATTTATTTACAGTTTTTTTGTAGGAAATGCAAAAACATCACAATTTTTATTAATATTTTTTTATATAAGTTGAATACAAACAACTTTTCACGTTTTATTTTTAGGTACCTACGCCAGTTGTAGCCAATTATAAAGCAATTTTTGCATTCCAAATTACACCAAATCAATAACTAGCCACGGCAACAATTTACCATTAAATAAGTTGAATGCTGTGTGTACCACGGGTGTGTACCTATAATAGGCATGTATATACAGGGTGCTAAGAAAACACTGTCCGATCGGTTAAGGTGTTGTTAGGTATCGATATCTGATAACATTAATGTAAAAAAAAAATTGGAAAAAAGACAAAAACAATTATAACCTAAAAAAAATGTTTTTCTCAAAAGTCGAGAGAGAGCTTTGGCGTCGTCACAGGGGCTGGCCAAATGATCATACAAAAGCCCGCCAATAATACCGACGAAAATGGTGGTGTAATTTTTGAATTAACTTCAAATTTAGGGAAATTTGCGACAAAAAATGGTTATTTCAAAATTAAGTAATTATTATTCTTACTATCATAAATATTCCAAATTTAATATTTTATTTGGGCTTGTGATTATGAGCCCTATATCACCCTTTCGGGTCGGACAGGGGTTTCTTAACACCCTGTATAAGAAATATTGTCATTACTGCTTTAATTTTGTAAACAATATTATGTTATGCTGTTGGTATACCTAATAAATAAATAAATACAAACAACTTTTCACGGTTTTTTTTTAGGTACGCCAGTTGTAGCCAATTATAAAGCAATTTTTGCATTCCAAATGACACCAAATCAATAACTAGCCACGGCAACAATTTACGTTGTAAGCAAAATAAACTAGTTTGAACTTTCGACTCTTACATTCATGATCCCCTATTATTACTTATTTTAAGACTTCATAACACCTACCTGTTTATTTTTTACTGCCAATAATTTTTTCCACATTTAATGAGCAGCCAAAATTATTGAGTCTTAGCATTTCTCAGAACTTCTAAAAATAAATACAATTCCCGTCATAAGTAATAAGGATTTTCGCCTTTAAAGGTTTTGACGGGGATAACAAGGGTTTCTTGGTAATCATTAGTAAAGAAGATATTATTAATTATCCTATAATAATACTTAATTGTTAGATTTTGCGAAATTATGATTATTACTAATTGGTCTAACACAGTGTGAGTGTGGGTGGGTTGAGAGTATGACGCCCACTGCAATACAACTGAAATTTCATTTCGTTGTAGGGAACTTCGCTTGTTAAATTCCAAATTTCACAGCCCTGTCATGCTTGAATGTATGTACAAAAAATCCTGTAAATACTTGATACTTTTAGGGTTCCGCACTCAAAGGGTGCCACGATAGCCTATTACTGAAGCTTTGCTGTCCGCCCATGCGTCTGCCTGTCGGCGGGCTGTATCTCATGAACTGTTAATTGATAGTCAGTTACCATTTTCACAGAGTGTGTATTTCTATTGCCGACACAAAACATGCTGTTATAATTATGGTTTAAGATGTTACGAAACTGTTCGTTCATCGTATGTAAGTCCGATTCGCTCTTGACCGGTTTTTGATACTTCCAAAGCCTTTGTGAATGCAATACTTAATTGGATGTTTTCTTTTTACAGCGGAATAATCTCTTTGTTCCCTAAATAAATTATTTATATATTGTAGGCTCAACAAGCTTGTCATGTAGATATTATGCGTTATTCGAAGCTTGATGTATGTGTTATTATATGTATCTTAAGATTTCTAACTACAGGTACTAAGAAAAACCACATTTTATTTGAAAAAAATTATCGTCTTAAACTAAATTATATAACTTACTAGCTTTTGCCCGCGACTTCGTTCGCGTGGAATAGTGACTTCCGGCAGATTTTTGGTTTTACCCACATAGTTCCCGCCCGATCTCGCGGGATCTCTTCAAAAATGAAATGTGGAAGATATTCTAGGGAACTCTTCAAAAATCAACATAATGAGCTCTGCGTAGAATTATCTATACTCCGTTAGAGCATTTTCTTTGTACTAAAAGTTGTATTATATTATATTTTCATACCTTTTTACTATTTATTTACATTTTTCCGAAATAAATTCAGTACTGAATTGACCAATAGATGGCGCTGTATGTCCGGAATAAATTTTATTTTTTATTTTATTTTTTGTAATAAAAACTATCCTATGTCCTTTCTCAAGTTCCAAACTATATCTGTACCAAATTTCACACAAATCGGTTCAGTAGTTTAGGCGTGAAGCAAAGACAGACAGACAGACAGACAGAGTTACTTTCGCATTTATAATATTAGTTTGGATTTTAATTAATGGTTGTGTTAAATTTCAACTGTAAAACATTTAGTTTATATGTTTAAATGGCACCTTATATTTCATTATTGGCCTTTTAATTTTTTTATTAAAAAACAGTTTGTACGTCTCTTATTTTAGTATAGTTGCTAAGTAATTTTCTTCTTTGAAACCATCTTTCTTGTAAGTTATAAGAAAAACAGCTTCCAGCTTCCTTTAGGTATTGAACGCTTGAACGAGAGCTTGCAATTAACTTGTAGAAATTATTTCTCAGAAGCGATCTAATTGGATATTTATTATTTTGTTTTCTTATAAATCTAACAATTTTATTTTTTTATGTTTTCGAATCATAAGACGTAGGACCTTTAACTTTTAGTAGTTTTATATTGTGACTGTATCTACCTTGCTATATTATTATGTAGTAGGTAAGTATCTACTGTTGATTACAGAAAATTTGATGAGACAATGCTGTTGATTTCTTAGGTTTACGCGAATGATAGATATTGAAATAAAACTACTTTTTACGAAGTATGTCGCGGTAATAATAAAAAAAAGTTTTTTTAGACAATTTTTGGATAATGTTGATATATAATATAAGTCAGCACCAATAAAACCATAATAATATAATCATTTACAGTCTCAACGCTATTATACTAAAGATACCTATGTGCTTCACTTGTTGTATACAGTTTTTCACTAACGACTTTCCTGTTTGTATGATCTCCTGGTAGTCGGAAGAAAAATTCAACCCCCGCATTTATTTATTATGTTTGCCAGCCAACTCATGAAGAATTTTATTTCTCGAATAAAAACATGGTTTGAATAAAAGAAACGGGTGTACAATTCCCCTAGGTTTTTTTTACGTACAATATTATTATTTACGTAGGTACAATTAATAAAAAAAACTACTTTATCTATACATCGCTGTTTCATAAAACTTTAATTATTTTTCGACTCCTAGGAAATCTTTGGTGGATTTTATTCGACGAACTGTAAAAATAGGGTTACAAATTTTGAGAGTTTGAAAATCGATATTTTAATATACAAGCTTGCACGAACTGTCTACCTATCTTACTTCTCTGCTTTATTTACTTCGATCATAATTATTCAGTACTTATTCAACGGGACAAGACCTATTTAAGTCCTGCCAGTTCAACGTTACATTTCCCTACTAGAGACCTCTTCGAGATCCTGTTTCGGCGCGCCGGGCGTGCCGGGCGTGCCGGGCGTGCCGGGCGTGCCGGGCGCGCCGGGCGCTTACCAATTCAATTATGTACTATGTAGCCTTACTGTTTGATTTGTTAGAACAATATACTCGTAGGTCAAACAAATGAAACAGGGTAAACCAGTAGGTTTATAATTCTATTGTGATTATAATAACCACCATTAGATACTTTTTACATGTTTGAATTCTTACTCAACCATTGATATCTTCTTGGCTTTAAACTAACAACTTGAGTATTCCCCCAATTTAAAACATGAGAACTGATTTCATCGGTATTTTTCCAATTTTAAATCTGTTTGCAGATAAGTTAAGTATACCAATCGCGATTTAACACAACTAGCTTGTATTCCTGGGCTCCTGGTAGACGAGAAAGTGATACAGCCCCCGCATTCTATTAATAAGCTAGATATTAAAGAAAATTAAATTAGAAATACACAGTAGGTAGGTAGTAACGACAGTTAGTTTTATTAAATACTTGTTGTTTGTGGCCCGTGTTTGGAGGAGTTTATAAATAGAATAAATGATTTACTTACGTTTTTTTTCCTGAAAACTTATTTCGTACACATATTATGTTTATCATCGTTTGTTAATCTTTTATTCTCTGTTCCTCCGGCTTGGAAGTCAGAGTGGTATTAAACCAATTCGGTACTTATCCTTTTGGATTAATAATAAAAATGTTAGTCACATAGAGTAAGGCTGCTTTTCCACCAGAGATGTGCGATGGAAATGTGTCGTGCAAGGATGTCAAGCTGTGCTGTGAAAATGTGTGGGGGTTTCCACCAAAGCTGTGCGATGAAAATGTGCCTACGAGGATGTGTAGCGGAGCTGTGAATTCTTTGGTTCAGAACAATGTATGTGATGTTGTCCGCATTTATTTATTTACTAAAATATCAAAGAAAAAAAAAAATGTCATGTAGACATTGACAAAGTGGTATGAATCCTTCACAAATGCTGTGGTGTTGCCTCTAAGTGGTGAGAGTATTTTCGCGACGTGTTGAGCCAATCTGTAAGTTGGTGTGTCGATTTGGCTGACAATAGGACGTAGCGGGGCGTTTGGTTTGTGTATCTTAGGTAACCCATACAGTTTAGGTGGTTTCGCGCATGTAGGTGTTAAGTAGGTAACATCCAGACTTAATGTTTCGGAGTGTTTCTTAACCAAGGTGGTGGTGGTTGTTAACACCTTTTTGGTAGTGTCAGTTTTTACTAATTTATATGTGTTTACGTCCGATAATAGATCTTTTATTTTAGCGTTATAGTCCGATGTATCCATATGTATTACTCCGTGCAGATAAAGGAAATCCATATGTAGCGTTTCCTTTATCTGCACGGAGTATTGTTACAACTTGCCTGTTCTTTAAGTTCTTTAAAGCGAGATATTGGTCTTTAGGGAGGTTTGGTTTGGGCACAACACTTCGACGTAAGACAGATGATATATCTTGACGTATCGCCTCCAAATCATCCTTCCTCACGTTGTTATTGAACAGGTAAGTCTCAACGTTGCAGATAATATCCTAAATACAAACCGCGATAAACGATAAAATCCGTAAAAGTAGTTTTTTTTTCAATGTCTAACATTCGCGTAAACTTCAGAACTCAATAAGAATCTGCTCAGTTTTTTTTTCTTCTACTTCTACTTCTCTTCTTCTTCATCTTTCCCAGGATTGAGGAAGTCCATTATGTTAAGTTTAAGGAATCGACTAAGAAGGAGGATGATAAACGAAAATGCCGTGTGCTGCATGATATGTCTTTATAAATTGAAAACTACATTTGTACTAGTCCGTAATGTAGTAAAAACGTTTTTCTTTTTCTCCAATTAGGTATGCTTTCAATTTAAGTTACAAATTCCGAAGACTTTTTAGGTCAGACTAAGTAGATAAACTTTATAGAATAAAACTATTAGATACTGAACACACCAAAATGCTGCCCGTCTTATTAAGTATTCGGCTTACTAACTATATTTTATTTAATATGTCGCGTTCATAAAAAATATAGTTGTTAAACATTTGACCCATTTTTTTAAATCTTGTAATTTCTCATTTTATCGAAAGCATAACCATACTAAACATTTTGTTCATTACTCTACTAAGGCCATCCTGGCAACACTGGGATTTTCTGTCATGCGTCAAGTAAGTAAATTTTGGCGCGCTTCTAAGTTGCCTTAAACAGGCTTAGCCTAACTTCGATGACAGCTCGAGCCAAGACGCTCCTTATGTCATCCGAACAACCAAAACAATAACGAAAGTAGCTAAAGTAGGTAATCAAGTTGTTACTTAAAAATGCAGTCTTACAGTGTTAATATTGACCTTTAATAATTCTTGGAAATTTCAGGTGACAAACGCGCAGGTGTCAAGTTATTGATCAAAGTGCAAAAGCTGGGGTGGCCACTAATTATAGGTTCGCGGGCTAGTCTAGGTATCCTAGCAACGGAGTGTGGAAGGGGCGCAGCGATATTTTTCTACTGCTTTATCAATCATCGGATCTCTCTCCCTTGTCAGTCGATCGCAAGTCGTCGTGTTTAACTGCCGTGTCACAGTTCAAAGGTGCGTTCTAACTTTGAACAAAGTGCAGCGTAGTTTAAAAAAAATCTAATTCAATTTAAAAATATCTTAAAGTGTTAGGGAACTTAGTTTATTAGTTTAAAAACTTTTTTTCGTGTTTCAAACTTTTAGCAAAGTTTTATTTAAAAGTATAGTTTTATTAAATTAAAATAATTGCGTAGGTTCTTAGTTAAAAAATATTTTTTGGGGGTGTTTTAAAAAGGAAAGTTTAAAAATAAATTTGAATTCGTTTAAAATTGTTCACATAATGTTTTCTTTTCTTAATTTGTGTTCCTAATATTTACTTTAGTACTTTTGTTTGATCTTGTAACTAAACCAGACAAAAGCAATTTTAGAATACCCTATCAGACAATTAATAACGACAAACATTAAAATAATGACAAAACTTTTTATCATTTTGATCAAAATCCACATAAAGGTAAGATGAGAGATGATAGTTCAGACTTTAATAATCAAGTCTTGTCTTCTAAGTCTGCTGTCTCTTAAGTTCTAAAGATTTAATAAGTATTTATCAATAGATATCTAAGATTTAAATTCTTTGTAGAAAAACTTGCAAGACTTTTGACTGCCAACCGTTGAGAGTTCTTGTCTTGGTCCAAATTATATTTTTTTAGTATGCACTAAATATCATTTTCGAAGTTAACCGTTTTCGAGATATTTAACGTATTAGGGTTTTTGAATACGAGTATTGGATACGTAATTTCATATTCATTGCAAGCCAGTTCCCGTTTTGTTCTTCTAGCTCTTTTGGGGCAAGACACGGGAAATATTATTATTATTATTCTATTGGCTTTACATAAAAATAGTTAAAAAAGTTAGTTCAGAACGATTTCGGAAAAATGCCTATAACTGATGAAAGATCATTTTGTCGTCTCAAACAAGGGGTTTTGAAGAAAAAGCGATAAGTTGAATACAAAAATCGAATACAAAACAAGTAAAATTCAATTTTCCCATTATTTAGGGCTTATGTTTCACATAATCTGCTCTACTATTATATTTTACAGTGAAGCATCTTGGTCGATGATTTAACGCACTCTTCACCAACGAACTCGTCAGCTGTCCTAATTTCTTATGTAGTTGGAAAAATCATTATTTTAATATTTAATTTGCTTCACCTAACAGATACCATAATTAACGTATCATGTAACATAACAAAATATCTAATCGGGAATTCGAACGCAGTCAATCCATACAAAGCTATGGACTTCACACAGGTACAGTAGTTTTCCATTTGAAATACTCTCCGATTCGGAATTCCGGATGTTAGTCCGTGCGTGCGTTCTTAGAATCCTGGCTGCAAAAGAGCACTCAGTTCGTTTCAGAAACCTATTCCGCATTGAATAAATTAGGAATTTTGTCAAAAGTAAAGTAATGATCGTGCAATTATTAATCTGGTTTTGTTACTTGATTATTTATACCTACCATTCCATTATCTACAGGTTCTTTTTTCTTTTGGTTATTTTCCGGCAATTTTGTTTTATGCTAAAAACACTATCAGGGCACTAAAATAATAAGGGCGCAGGATACTGCACTGCTACTCAATTAAAACTTTTTCTAGAAATATTAATTGCCAAATTAGATGATACTGATGTTATATTTTAGGTTTTTCATCGTCTCAAGTTGTATCTCTACCACCACTGCTAGGTCTCCTGGCGAGGAAATGCAACTCATGAAGTAAACCAGTGATGTAAGTATGCTTGTTTGCCTAAGGCCACACATAATCTGCGAGCTCGCGATCTATTTTTAAACGACGGATAAACGGAGGAGGTTCTGAAGTCGACGTAATTTTTTTTGTTAATTAATTTGCTTGTGCGCAACACAATCGCCGTGGCGGCGACACAAAATTACTTTGGTATCACTTACATTAGTTGAAGAACTTTGCCATTAAGGTTAATAAAAAAATATATTATTCTTTGCTTTTCAGTATTTTTAGCGTTTAAATTTTTTTGTTCTAAATGGCACGCGAACTCGCAGATATTTGCGATGCGATGCGAATTCGCGGGTGTTCCCGCCCTTAGACCTAATTAATACAATGTCTTGGTAGTGGATAAACAGACAATTCCTAAAATTAAGCAACGCCAGGCCACGGGCCAGGCCTCCCTTATTTAATGTATATTTATACATATGATGATGGTCGTTGTGAGCGTAGCAGCAGTTTTTATGCTTTAGGTACCTACTATAATATTATCTTATAGACTACAGATAATCCTTTTTTTTTCGGTGTGAAACTCTAATCATTTCAACCCACTTGCATCGAGTTAAAGTACTTTTTATCGCCATTAAGAATCTAATTGTGATGATGAAATATTTATTTTTAGATAATTTCAAATTAACACTTACGATAAAGTTAATTTTTTTTTTTTTAATATTTGTTCGTCTTTCTGTTTGTTCCGACTAAACTCTGAAAAGGCTGGACCGATTTTGACAGGACTTTCACTCGCAAATAGCTAAGTTGTTGTAAGGAGTAAAATTAATCTATAAGTAGGTACTTTAATTTGATTAGGTATATTAAGCCTGAATTGTCGCCTGCAGCTCGCGAGCTGCTCGTGTAATGCTCGTTCGTCAGATGTGGACGCACCCTTAGAATTCGCCGCTGGAGGCACTACCTATATATTGTAGAATTCTCCAAAATATGTAACTGTTTGTGGGCTTTTCACGCTAGGTTTTAAGCCCCGACGCAAAAAGTTACGACGCAATAAGCTTGAAGTCTGTCTGTCTTTTATTTTTAAGCTAGAGAGTAGGTATAATAATTTAAAGTTTAGATGCAGTTGAAATAATAATAATAGAGGGTATTATTATAATTTCAACTGTCCGCTGTTGATATCATGCACAGAACAAATTAATATATATTATCACATAGAGAAAAGTAATAAGTATTATCATGTTCAATTTTGAGAGATGGGACACGTCGATAAACTTAAATCGATTGAATTAACAAAAACAGTTTAATAGGTATAGCTAAACAGGGTATAATTTGACCGTACCCGATCCCGAAAACGATGAAATTGGAGACAAAATTACGGCACCGAAAAAAACGCAATGCTTAGCAAATTTTTTAATTTTAATTTAGCATAGGTAGGTATAATAATATAATGTTCAGCCATGGCATAATCAATCTATATTCTAATAAAAACTATACTTCGGGTATTTTGGTAGGTAACTTACGCAAACATAAAGGTGTAAATAAATAAACCTATAATAAGCCTAAACAGGGTGTTAAGAAAACTCTGTGCGACCCGAAATGGTGATATAGGTTTTACAATCACATACCCAAATAAAATATTAAATTTTGAATATTCATGACATTAGTACCTATCAATAATACTGAACTTTGAAATAACGACTTTTTACCGCGAAATTCCCTAAATTTGAGATAAAAACAATAATTACAACACCATTTTCGTCTGTATTATTTGGCGGCCGGCCTTTTGTTTGATCATTTGGCAGCACCACTCTTTCTCTCGCTTTATAAGTTTTTTTTTACATTAGGTACTGGTATCAGTTATCGATACCTAACAACACCTTAACGGATCGGACAGGGATTTCTTAACACCCTGCATCCGTCCCACTGTTGGGCATAGGCCTCTTCCCATATAGAGAAGGAACGAGCATTGATCACCACGCTTGCTCAATTGCGGATTAGTAAAAAATATATAGGTACCTTCATAAAAATTGGTATTTTTTATAAAGGTATACTTACCTATATAAAAATTAAAAAAAGGTTTCGATTCCAAGATTCATTAAAAAAATAAGTTAGATATGCTAAAAAACCAGCTTTATCTGGGAAGCTGTCAGCGTCGCGGCTTACGAAAGTACATTACAAGTGTCTGCTTGACATAATTTGATTACTTAGTGCTTATTCGAAACAACATCTTATCACAAAGATGATGACCTAGTTTATTAGACTTTTGCATAACAAATAATATTAAAACAGTATTTTTTGTAGATTTGAAGTCATTTTAATATCGGTACTTACCAAGTTATACGACTAATACCATTTTTTAAAACCTACACCAAAATATTTTTATAATTGAATCAAATATAATTATACCTAATAATTAATTAAATAACGAATAATAATTATACCTAAATATGTTTACAGACTAGCGATGTAAAAAAAGTTTCGTAACTATAAAGATACAATTTATTGATACAATAATGCGCTAGCTTAAGAAAAATAAGCAGTTGTAAATTTTTAGTGTTTGTTAAGAAAGTATCAAGATTAATAATAAAAATTGAAAAAGTAGCCATCCGAAAACCCAATGAGGATAAAACCACTTGAGAGCCGATAGGCTTATTTCTTCTTAGAACACGACTCACCACAGCGGGTCGGGGGGTGAAGAAAAATGCGCGCTTGTAATTGGCTAATGCAACAATGTCAGTACGAATATTTCTGCAAAGTGTCGTTCCACGAAATTTTGCCAAATGAATCGATATCGATAAATCGACTTTATGATTCTTTTCATTCGACTATTACTGTGTCATACAAATAGTTCTAAAAAGACCCAATTTAAATGAAAGGTAATGATAGTAAAATAAATTAATGTATAAATGTGGTTTTTTTTTTAAACTTCATATAATTGCCAAGTGCAAAATGTACTAGAACGCCCCTTATTATTGAGGGTGTGTAATGTAGATATGCAACTTTATGTGTATGTATATGTAATTTGCACAGTATGTTCCTACAAATATATAGCTATTTATAGTACCAAATTTATAGGTAAATGTTTATACACATTATTAGACACTTATAACAAAAACAATTATACGTATTTTACATGTAGGTAATGTATTATTACTATAAGTAATTATAATGTGAATATAACTGCTTATTTGTAATTGTCTAAAGTAGTAACAGTAGGATAAAGAATAACACACCAAACAAAGATAAAATGTTTAATCAACTTTATCCAACCGTATTTTTTATGTTTAAAAACACAAACAAGAGTATTTTAGTTTTGGTATGTGTCCGGTTTAGATTTAAGTATTTGACGTTTAACTAGTTCTCGATTTTGTACACCTATGCTGGATAAAATATTTTCATTTTCTTCAGTTATATAAGATTTTTAGGCAATGTATTTAAAATTTCTCTTAGATTCCCTTTTTTTACCAATAATCTGATTTGTCTTGAAGCCTCTTAATATCTTTCTTCTTTTTATTTAGAGAATATATTAGATGGTCTATTTGTCGTTTCATTTTGCGTTTGCGTGGAGTGAGCTCTCCAATTTCTGGGTCTACTATTACTTTGTTACTTATTGTTGAACTCTGAAAATATAATAAGAAATATTAATATTGAACTTTACAGAAATACTTAGTTATAAAGATATGTGTGAAAAATTATAAAATTAAGCTTACGGGACTTTCATAAACATGGGAAGATCTAAGAATGTTACTATCATTTAGTAGACTGCACGGCACAAGAGGTCTAGTCTTCAATTATTGTATTAACTTCAGAATGCACTTCTGTTTTTGATGATGAACTCTTAAATTGAAAATGTCGGGTATAAATAATAACCGCAGTTACATTAAACTTAACCCACGGACATATCATCAAAAAAATCAACTTACTTGGCCGGTATTTTGATGCGAAGGCCCAGGTACATTAGCATTAGACTCAGTTAAACTATAAGGTGAAGCCTGTAAAAAATAATGTTTAATATTTATGATTTGACTTTTCTCAGCATTATAGCAAAAAAAACAAATCGGACCAAAATTGGCAGAAACATTGTTTGTATTGCTGAACCAAATAAACGGCGGCGTTGTTTTAAATACTCAAAACAATCGGGTGTGAAGTGCCTTGAACAGACCGCGCTGTATTTCGTTGATAACCAATTTTCCCTATTAATCTTATTTATCCACTTTTATTTTAGTTCTGGAATCTTCGGAAATCTAAAATGAAAACATGTACGTAATAAAGTAAAATAATAACATTCTTCATATCATTATAATTCAATAACATTTTTATTAAATTTTATTTTGTGATTTTCGATATTTGTTTGAATTGACTTCAGCTAGAAGTAACAGCACTATTTTTTACGATAAACCTACAAATTGAAAGAAAGAGATACCCGCATTAGAATTGTCTAATGAAAGAAAGAGACTTTTCTAAAAGACATAAACGCGCGTTTCAGCACCTCCCCGCCAACCATTTTATCTTGACCCATGCGGATCACTTATAACCTGATTAAATTAAATAAAAGAATCGTACTGCTTACTTACCGATGAAAAGTTATGTCATCCTTATTGTAACTAGATGTCTTGGAATGTTTTCCACACCACTTCACCGCACATGAAGGCATTCTAGTGCGTTATAATTGCATATATTTTTTTAACAATTTACGTTAATTTAGCGTGCGCACAGATCTAACACTTGGACACAACTAAAATGGTCACTCATACAGGAAGCTTACATAGGCGACAAAATACTAATAGTTTTCGAACGTCGGAGCACTGTATGCGCCGTCAAGTGGTTTTATAGTCTTTGCGAAAACCTAATAATCATAAGTACCGGGCATACATACAGTTCCGCCCTGTAAACCTTTATAGGTAGGTATACAGGGCCTATAAAATGGCTGCCATTAATATGGTTATAAAGCTACAGCTACATGCGCAGGTAGGTATTGATATTATTATTATGGACATTTGACCAACATTAAATAAATAAATAAATGCGGACAACATCACATTGCTTTGAACCCAAAGTAATTAGCTAAAGCACTTGTGCTATGGAATTCAGAAACAACAAAGGTACCACAAACACCCAGACCCGTGCCAATGTAGAAAGGTTGGCTTCTACATTGACCCGGGTATCGAACCCGGGATCTCAGAGCTAGCGACACCTTGAAAACCAGTGCGTACGCCACTCGACCACGGAGGTCGATGATTTAAACTAAAATCTTGTGACCCTTACAGTTATAGTATAGCATGTACCTATAGTCTTAAAAATACTAAGACAAAGAATTTATTTAGTGCTAGTTTTGTTAAGTGGTGAAATATGTTAGGTATTCTACTAAGTATATTTAAAAAAGTGAATTATTTGGCTAAATAAACACGCTTTCTTGCCTTATAATCAAATTAAATTTTAAACCTTTTTACCTTTTTGGCAGATTCCTACTATCTGCTTTTACAAAGCCGTTTGGATTAAAATAAATAAATCAATAGGTATAAATAAGACGCACTGTCAATTTTTTCTCCTTGAAGTTGATAGATATATCTATACCTAGCTGTTTACACTGAACTGAGTTTTTGTCTATATGACGTCACGCCATTTCAGCTCGTGTTTTAGGGCCCGTGATGTAAATTATAAAAATACATTTTAATTAAAATATAATACAATAAAATAATAATGCGTTTTTATGACTCAAAATCAGAACATTTAAGTAAGTAGGTATTTTACATTTTATTTTCATAAAATTACATAATTGATTTTCCTCAGCCTACACCCTAATGTGGTATATTAATTAATAATATGAAAACCAGATCAGATATAGCGTTATCACGTCGTTGTTTCGACATCATGGTCGGCATCACCTTATTACTTTGCTTGCTCCACAGACGTACTAGAGATGCTTTGCTCTGTGGGCATCCCTATTCCGACCAAAAAATTCAAACTCGTAGCCTGACAGACCAACGTCAAATGAAATAAAAAAATAATAAGTAATCTGGCTTTGGATACTCAGCATATATTATTGTACTGCGGTATTTTTACGACTGATCATAAATCGTGAAGATTATTTTTTAGGAAATTGTATAATAATAGTAACAAATAGGTATACATATTGAGCTTTTATTTGGCTTTAGATAAATTAAATCATACATTCCATACACATTTTTCTGGTTGTGTACTATAGTATATTTTTGCGTAGATTTTTTGTCGGATAGTCTTCATTTGTGTTCTACAATACTTTTCATTTTACTATTTTAGAAATCACGTTACTTAATATTTAATAAAAAAAATAATTAAAAAACACGCCTGCCATGTCAAAAAAATATTAAAAAAGTGAACTAAAAAATTAAAAACAAGTCAAATATTTGTAATTAACCGATCATTTAATTGCAGTCGGGAAACGGTTACTTGTAACGATTCATTACAGGTTCCCCAACTGCAATTAAATGATCGGTTAATTACAAATATTTGACTTGTTTTTAATTTTTTAGTTCACTTTTTTAATATTTTTTTTGACATGGCAGGCGTGTTTTTTAATTTATTTAATTATATTTTTTTTATCTAATACCTTTTAGTGAACAACACAAAAACATGACACAACACAAAAATAATCGTTCGCTAAGGTTCGGAACCCTTTGCAGGCGATTTCGACTCACATTTGACCATTTTTTAATGTCCACATAGCCTATGTCACTCGGGATAACTCAAAGCTTCTAATGATACCACAAACATTGAAATCGGTCAAGCCTTTTAGAAGTTATGGTGGAATAAAGAAACTCACAAACATACATACATACATACATGCATACATACATATATGAACCCTGAAAACATAACACTCCTTTTTGGGCAGTCGTGTTAAATAATAATGATTTTGAATAGTTTATACAAATGGCGTTGTAAATAATTTTATCTTGTGGCAACATTAGCTAAGATTTTATAAACTCTATAATAAATTACTTTGCTCTGTGTTATAAACTTTTTCACTCTGCTGCGGCCTCTGCGCTCACTTCACTTCACTTTTCGTCGGCCATATTGCTGTCTCCGTGCGTGCGTTTAATATTGAAGCATTCAGGCACTTAGGTAATTATCATCCAATTCCGTACTAAATGCAATTTCGTTATGATTAAATATTTATATTGAAATGACACCAAATAGATGTTGTGCAAACATTCCTTTTTATTGAAAACGTTTAATATTCTGTTTCAATTTACTGCCACCTTGACTCTTGGATTGTGTGTTTCGTTTCAATCTGTTGGAGTCCCATACGCACCTCGCGTATTATGTTTGATCAGTGTGTTTTTGTAACAATTGGATTCTTCTAATAATATTGTGTTTGGGTTGAAGTCGTTGCGGCACATTGTTTCTATTGTGAATTTATTTAAATCGGCGCTGATCTCATCTACGTAGGTACTTACCTACCTGTGTTAACATTATTATTAGTTAAAACACGTAGTTGGTGTTAATCATTGATGGAAACATTGATTATCCTGGATTATTTTATTATTTTAATAATTTGGTAAGGTGGGAAAACTTACTTCCCATTTGAAAAGTTTTCTTACTTCTCCAAAACTTTACTTGAGTTTATTTTTGGTAAATAAACTATTTTAGATCGTTTATTAATATGCATTTATTTATCTTTTTTACTTGTAATGATATTAATATAAAGGATTAGAATGCAAAATGTACCTCTGCTACCTACATATTTACCTTCTACCCACCGATTTGTTGGTGTGTTTGAATTAGTTGAGTAGTGTTTTATTCTGCTATCAAGTGATAAATTAAAGTATTATCTGTCTTTTAAAGAGTTATGAAATTATTATAGTGTAATACATTATAATTAATGCGTAGTAATTAGTATTATTTTTACTTGTGAATAAGTGGGTAAAATATACAAAAAAATAGTTTAGTTAATTACAAGTAACATGAGTAAGTACTAAATTACATTCAAACCTAACCTTTAAAAACAACATTTCTTTCCCTGAACAAGTAAACCCATGGACCATAGACACAGAAATTTTAAAGAAATGCTATGGAAATGTGTGTCAAATTAGTACCTATAAGTCAGCCGCACCAATGTTTTGTCATTGTTGTTAAGATATTGTTGTAAGATTTTTGTTAATCTTATACCTTTATATTTATTTATTTGATTTACTACTACTACTACTTAAACTAACTTCACTTGTGTCAGTGTTCCCAAATTTTTAAACAAATTAGAATCTTATTTATTATTATTATATGTACAAACTCATAGAAATAATCTGATTGCAATATAGATATGTATAAACATTGGTTATGCTATCTATGCACATAGGTAACAGCTTAGCTGCAACAGTTTAGGGGAAAATTATATTAAATCCTTATTTATTTCACAACAATTACTAATAAAAATTATATTTCTTAAATGTTGTGTAATAAATAATGATAGAATTGTCATGAAATCTATAGACATGGAACAGCATTGGCAGGATTGTTGAACTTGAGATGGGACAGCATGCACCTCCACAGGTCCAGTGATGCCTGCTTAGGCAGTTCATCTGTGCGATAGCCAACAGAGATTAACACTTGTATATTTTTAACTTTAAGCAACATAAACAACTAACAACATAGATAACAATGGTGAATTGATTATGAATATTTATACCTATCTATACTAAACATTATAATAATATTGCTACTAGCGAGTTTATGAAGCATTTGCATTTAGATAATTACAAGCACTGTGCGAAATAATAGAAATATTAATATATGAATGTATTGAATTATGTGTAAGTTATTTAAAAGTTTTTATATTTATTTATTTTATTTGTAACACCTTAAACTATCATTACAGGGGATCCTAATGCGACAGCTAAGAACTTAACTAAACTTGTAAACAAATCAGAAAAGATTAAACTTACAACATAATTAAGTGATTACATTATTTAAAAATACACAAAACATAGCATAACATGCACATAGTACACAAATAAAGTTAACTTACATATTATTTCATCTGTAGCATAAAATGGTTATATTTGCTTGTGAGGCAGAAAGAAGTTGACAGCTATTTGAGTAGAATTGGAGACCTTTGCCCAGCAGTGAAACAATAAATAGGTTACAAATAAAAATAAAACAGTTTTAAAAAGTTGATGATAATTCTGTATCAACTTTTTTGTTAGTTTTAATAAGATCAAATTATGTTTATTCTATGATTAACTCATTCACAAGACATCAAAGTAAACAAGTAAATCTAAACATCCTAATGTAACAGTTGTATTAATACAGGATTAGTATTTTAATTAAAATTTACCAAATAGATAAATTTATTAAACAAAGTTGTGTGATGTAATTTATAAAAAATGGAGTATTAACTGTTGCTAGAAATAATAATTTCTAGTAATGGTATACACAATACAATACACATGAATTCATTCACTGTTACATTGAAAATATTTGTTGGATTAGTTACTTTTGCGAATAACAAGTTAAAATGATGTGCTTTGCGAACTCCTATTGTGCTATCATATTGTCTAATCTATTGTGTTTTTTAACAATAGTTAGAAGATTCATATTTTTTATCATTTAGTATTAGTTTGCTCACAAAAGGGTTTGCTTACAAAAGGTGGTTTCCATTATAAACACCTAGTTCACTATAATACCAGATGCATTCAAGGTGCAATAAAAAAATATTATAAGTCAGATTATCTAATGAGATAATGTTGCATAGGACGCTTCTAAATTAGATCCCTTTTATCTTTAAATGCAATATTTAAATAGCAATATATAGCAATATTTAAAATGCCTCTTTTTTTCTGTTGCAGCTGGTCCGGCCTGCAGTTAACCGCATATTTGTTCAATATTTTCGTCATCTACAAGTATAATGGGCGATCGTAACATACCCATCAAGTTTGGTCCAGAGTGGTTACGCAATACGATGGGCGAGCGCAGCCCAGGCACATCCTCTAACAATCAAAAGTCCAACTCTAACCCAGGCACCCCGGTCTCATCTGCTCCTCCTGGTTCATCCGGCCGTACTGGTTCAGTCCCTTCAGGTGCATCTGGCCTAACTAGTTCATCCGCCCCTTCCGGTTCACCCGGGGGGGCCGCAGCAAATACCACTGGATCCACCAATGCATCAGCGACATCATCCCAACTAACTTCTACAACGTTGCAAACCAAAAATAGGTATGACACTGTAATATTTGTCAATTATTAATTATTTGTATTGATGATTATTTTATACATATCTGATAATTATTTTATACATATCTGATAATTAATGAATAAAACCTTTATTTACTAATTCAGGGAATACGAACCGTATGCAAGGGGAGAAAAGTTTTCATCCCCTTCTGGTTCAGGCGGCGCTTCAGGTTCATCTGGCCCTACTGGTTCAGTTCCTTCTGGTGCATCCGGTCAATCTGGTTCATCCGCCCCTACCGGTACACCCGGGGGGGCCGCAGCAAATACCACTGCATCCACCAATGCATCAGCGACACCCACCAAAACAAATAATACGGTTTTGCTAGCCAAAATGAGGTATGGAAGAGAAGAAATGTTAGCATTATATGACAGGAATGCAGAAGCTCCGCAAGAGTTGAGACAAAATGATACCTTGTATCAAGTTCGCGGAAAGCAGCCAGTTGCGTTAAATAACACATTCGAAGAAGACCTAGTAAGTGTCAGTGCGAAAACTTATTCTCGTTTACTTAATATATTCAATACGAAAACCTTGTATTAAATTTCATTGGTACTTACAGAGAGATCAGTTGAGGACCGCTCCGCCGTTAGGTGGTATATCCGGCGACAGATTTGTCCCAGGACGCGGTGCAGGTCGAGGGGTCGTCAATGAGGGACGTGGAAGATCCCGCGGATCTTACGTAAGGCAACTATCTGCAGGAAGGTAATACATACAAAGAAACTATTATGAATAGAGTAATTTAAGATCAGAATGTTATACTCGTACATTTGAAACTAGCTTTTTTTTATATAACAAACCAGCTGAACGGTGTTTACGCAGTTTAAAACTAATTTGGTTTTTGTTCGCAAAGATCCATAAACCGGGTCAGATTTAGGGATGATTCTCATTAGAGCGTGCCGCATTTATATTACATAACATAACATACCATCACGCCTGTATCCCCGAAGGGTTAGGCAGAGGTGTACCAATGTACACCCACAGTTCGCCGGTATGTTTAGGTCCCATGTAATAGGGGGCGAGCCTATTGCCACTAACCGGGCACAAATCCAAACTCCGACCTGCTACTGAGAATTTCATAGAAAAACCCAATAACATCTTGGTCGACTTGGGAATCGAACCCAAGACCTCTAGCGTAGCAGTCGCGCTTACAACAGTCGAGCGGGCCCGGACGGGACACGGATAATGCACGGTGTAATATAAATTGATTCATACAAAATATATGTAACAGATCAAAACCGTGCCCCGTCCGGGCCCCGCCCCGGGCACGGCACGCTCTAATGAGAATCATCCCTTAGGTGACTACACACTTGGACACCCTGTGTATTGACAGAAACACATTCTTGAGCTAATAGTAAAACAAATACTACGCTCTATTTGGTCTTAGCTTTCATAAAATGAAGCAAAGCTCACCCTAAAAGCTTTCGTACAATATGACACTAGAAAAGTGTGTCTAAACTAGCTAATGTCCTTTTTAAACTTCATATTATACCATTAAATAATTAATCTACTGGCGCAATTAAATCATGTATTTCTTTATGTTTTAGGGGAGCAAATTGGCATGTGGGTAATCCAAGAATGCCGGCTTATAGTGGAGGAGCAGATGATGAGAGTGGCCCCAGTCGACCCTGGGCTAATAACAATAGCAACAACAGAAACAGTGGTGATCAACCAGATTGGGCCACCAAAGTTTATAGAAAGTATGTTAAAAATCAAAATTTTAATAAACAGTTTAATTTTATAGAGGAGAATGAAACTGAACGGGCAATATTTTCAGTAAACGGCAGGGGACTAACACTAACTGGCGTCAGCCGCAGACACGAGATGAAGGTGAAGAATGGCGTTCTTCTGAACCGGGCAGATCTCGCCAACATGAAAAATGGGGTACATAACATTTAATCATTGATTTTGAGTTGAAAACTTAAAGGATAGATAAGAAAGTACAGAGTGCCCATATCAGGGGTTTCAACCGTGAGCACTAGTGTGAACAGTGTCCTCGTATGAAAACATAGCGCGCTGTTTTAATATTGGAACAAATCGAAACCATTGATATTTTCGCATAAAATTTTGTCATTGCATGGAAGATAACTTAAATCAGTATATAAAGTTCCCTACTTACAGCCTAAAATCTGCTTACGCTCGGCACAATGAGCTTTAACCGATACTGGCACTCTATAGATTTTTTTTTTATCTCTATGATGAAACATTAAAAAACCTCTTTTTATAGATCGCGAGTGGGCTGAGAGATCAGGCGGTGACAGACCACAGAATTGGAATTCTAATAGGCGCCCTTGGGTAGGAGGTGACCATCAGAACAACGAAGAGAACTTGCCAGAATGGTAAAACAAAATTATTTATTTTTTGCTTATTGCAAATGTAAGGTCCGGTTAAATTCGGGGAATTAAAGAACCGTGTTATATTATTCTTTATTACCTAACATAATGAAAAGTTTTTAATGATATTTTTCGTTTATTGGACAAATAAGTGATAGTAGTTTGTGTTTAGTAAATTCTTCGCGACAATAAAGTTAAACTTCGCGACTAGTCAGTTATATCGGCCTACAAATCCCGCGTCTTACCTAATTCAATAGGAATGGCTGATGTCAGTGTGGCGACTGGTCATTCTGGTTGCATTATAGCATTAGCTGAGCCATCTCCTCTTGCTAATGCTATCTTCTTTTTTTTCGACTGATACATATTGTTATATGTAGTGTTTTTTTTTGTAACACAATAACTATAGTCTATATTTTAAAACTACTTTTTACGTATTTTATCGCGGTTTTTTTTTTAGGTCATAGTTCCCGACGTTCGTGTACCAGTGACCATGACACTTGTTAAAGAGTCGAACCGTCGAAATAAAACTTAAATGGACACCGTGATAAAATCCGTAGGAAGTAGTTTTATTTCGATGCAATCTTAATTAAATTTTTATTTATGGATTATAAATAATAATTGTTAAGGTCTATTATACTATTTATATTTCTGTTTTCTTATCTAGGGCCGGCGAGAATGCTGAATGTGGAGGTACATTCGACTCGTCCGGTGCTTTCCACGGCTACAGTAATGATGACACCAATTTGCCAAAAAACCAAGATGCTACGTATCGTAAGTCATACAACACAACGCAACATATTACACAAATGTTATGCCATTGAATATATTATTATGAATGTGCCTTAATTTTTGCAAAATAAGTCATGCTACTGCTTTTCATATGTATATTTTTGTGTGAAAATATTGTTTATCTATAAAATTTTTGATCTGTTCTATTTGGTTTGTGGATTTCTTATCCAAAACCGGAAAGATCCATAAAACCCCAGAATAAATATTATGTTTTAGTCATTATCCTATTGTCTGGTATACCATTATTGTTGTCATTACAGCAGAAAATGTATTTACGAGATGTTTTACAGCATTGACGCGGTCCCATACCCACGGCCATTTCTCACGTCCAAAAGTGTTAGAAGAGGGTTCTGAAGAATGGTGGGCTTCGGAGAAGGCCAAGAAATTATCTCCGAAACGCTTTGATGCCAGTGATCTTAAATTTAAAAAGGTATTTAATTTAACTAGTTTTATATTTCTACAAAATTTGATTATTATGATTGAAGTCATAATGGATGATGAAATTGCAGCAGCCCGGAATTGGAATAGCTGATGGGGCCAGCCAGAGTACAAATCATAAATCAAACTCCAGCAAAGAAGATTCGTCGCAACAGACACAGGAGACTGTCGAGACACAAGCTGCTGGACCAGAACCCCCGGAGGCTAATGCCCCAGCCCAAGGTGAAGACAAATCTGGCAAACAAAGTGCATACAAATCTAATAAGTTTACTGAGAGCAAAACTTTTGACGCACTCATGAGGTCTGATATTAATTTAGGGGAGGCAAGTGATGAGAGGAGCAACTTCCAATCTGTCATCATAAACTCGAACAACAGTCTTCGTCAGAAGCACCAGCATCTCGTACAAGCGATGAACGAGACATCGCGTAAACAGATGCAATTTCAAACATCTATGAAAAATAATAAGGGTGAAATGTAAGGAGATACATAATTAAAATTGAATTACAGATATAATTTATTATTTTGCATTGGTCTAACTTATTTTGTTTTCAGGGAGCATCCATCACACTTATCACCAGAAGACCTAATAGTGGACAATATATTCGGCATGTCTCTGGACGAGAAGGATATGCTGTCGACATCTTCTTCCAATTCACTAATGACACTTTCAAGTTCAGGCATGTCTTCAGGATTAGCTTCCGTAGAAAATTCTATGCCCCAAAATCTAAATATGCACATAAGTATGTCAAATTCTGCATTATCTAACCAGGGTATGAATATGGAGATGCACATGAATCAGCAACCTCTTCAAACAGCTGTTATACAACCTTTACATCAATCAACAGGGTTACAGCCAGGGATGCGGGGTGGCTTGCAACCTGGAATACCTGGGATACCTGGTATGCCTGGTATGCAAGCAAGCTTACAGATGCCTGGTATGCCAGCTAACATGCAACATGGAATTTCGAGTCCTGGATATCCCATGCAAAGTCCAGGAATGCCATCACAGAGTATGCAAGGGCCACGAGTACAAACACCAGGAATGCAACCAGTTTTGCAGAATGTTGGTATAACTAACTCTGCATTGAATGCCTCACTAGGTTTGCCCATTGGCCCTAATATAGGAATGCCTATGCAAGGCATGCCACAACAAATCATGCCAAATGATTCTACCATGGGTGCAACTGGAATGGGCAATATGCCTCGTTTCCCTGGAAATAGTATCCCAGGGATGCCTAGCAATGTTGGGAATTCCTCATTGCTATTTGGACAAAATTCTAGCAGTCCAGCGGTACGCAATTCTCCAATAATTGTTTCTTACCAATGTCTTGGCTTAATATTTATGAATTCACATACTTTTATGTCAAACATTTGCAGATGTCATCATCTAATGAAATGCCCATGTCGAATCATGGCGGTCAAAATAATATATTCAATCTGCACGGAATGCAACATTCAGGATCAGAAACACCATTTGGAAATTCGATTTACAGCGACAATAGTGACAACTTAGCTGAGCAATGGTATTATGAAGACCCCGAAGTAAGTTTAAACTCGGCCTTGAATTTTTTTGGTTCACAATTTTCAATTTTAATAAAAAGGTTTAATTATGTACTTCTTTGGCATCGAAATTTCAGTTCTAAGACTATAAATTATATGTATCAATGATACATTTACTTGCATATAAATATTAAATGAAATCTAATATTTTTTATTTACAGAGAAATATTCAGGGTCCATTTCCTTCCAAAGACATGTATAACTGGTACAGAGCTGGTTTCTTCAGCCCAAGTTTAATGGTGCGACGAGCGTGTGAAACTATAATGAGACCTCTTGGCTCTTATGGCCCTACTGTGCCGTTCACCCACATGGTAAGTTGCTATTGACAAAAAAAAATTGAAGTGTATTATATAATAATAGTGCTACTTTATATCGCGGCTCAGCCTATGCTCAAGCCTACTGCAAAATTTCATTAAAATCGTTCTGTTAATTAGCTATTAAGTCCCTATGCTGGGTTGATGACGCGAGGTAAGACTTGAATTAATGATATAAAGGACATGTTTGACAACAACACAATTTTTTGTCTTGCATAAGAAACACACACGACACAGGTCAATACTTGTAACAAATACATATTGGCTTGAGAATAGGAAAATATAAAATAATGACTAGACTAATATATGCAATTAAAAACGATTAACTGGTACAGGAAATGTTGTCTCCGTTCCCGATGCCGATGTCTGGAGGATACGAACGACCTCAGGGGGCGCACGAGAACATGCTTAACTCCCAAGCTACGCTGGCATTAGACGTAAGTATCGTCTTAAATAACATACTACATCATTGTAGTTGTATCATACATGTAGACAATCAGATAGTTCAACATACAATACACGCTAGTTTCAGATGCCTTGTTTTTAATAAGGTTTTCTTAATTTCTAGGTGATGAATTTGGGTAGCATGAATTTGTCTGATAATCCACCTATGGAAACTTTGCAATATGGATCTGTGGGGCTCACAGCAAATCAATCATTTGGTCAGCCACAGCCAATGGTAATAACTAAGGACACACAGCAAAGCTAATCGTGTAACAGGCAGGAAACACTATAATGTATCGTATCTATTATGTAGTAAACTAGCTGTTGCCGGTGACTTTGTGCGCGTGAATATCAGTTATTGCGGTTTTATAAATAAGTATTGCTATGATCTTGAGGTTATCTCTTCATAAATTTCGTCAAGACCTATTCAGTGCTTCAGCCGCGAAAGCGTTACAGTTAGACAGATAAGTAGAGTTAACTTCAGAAAGCTGTTGTATTATAGTAAAATAAGCGATGGGGACAGCAATAATAGTAGAATGCTGGGTAATAGTTAGGGATCTACGTGCGTGAACCTCAACATGCTTTCATAATTAATTTTAATTTAATTGCGCGATTTATTTCAAAATCACAAATACTTGTGATTTATGACATATTTATTAGGATAGGGATTCATAATCATATGATGTTACAACAAACTTAATTACCATGAAACTGTTTAGTGAGTCAATCTAATAAGATCTGATATTCACGCAGACGAAGTCGCGGGCAATAGCTAGTATATTGTATTATAGGACACATTATAATGTGCCCAACCTGCTAAGCGTTTAGCTGTGCTGTATGTACATTCCTAAAATAAGAAAATTGAATGTAGCTTGTGAAATAGGTCATGTTATCTGAAAACATTTGCGGTGCGGTAATTAAGCATGCATTGTCACCAGAATATTTTTTTATTTCTATTTTAAAATTTGGACCAATTTAACTAATACTATAGATAGATGTACATGGACATGTTGAAAGGATTATCAAGAATTATAATAAATTAATTAATTAATATGTCCTCTGAATGGTTCGACTACGGAACAAACAGGTAGTCTAATAAAGAGCGTAAACTAAATAGCCTGAAAACAATCAAGCCAAGAATTACATAGCGGGGCAGGGGCCCGATGCTGCTATTTTAAGTCAGTGAGTGGCGGGTTAATAAACGATCCAGTGTATTTGTTATTGTGCTTAATTTTCGTATATTTCCTTCTGCATGAAATCATTACTTCAAATTCACAAAGCAGCAAAAAACAAGCGACAGCATATTTATTGTAAGGGGAAAAGACCTGAAAATGGGCGGTCTTTTCTCCATACAAACGCTCTCGCCTGTTTTCTCGCTGGTTTATGAATTTAAACAAATATTTTTTTGCAATAATATAAATGTAAACTAGTTCTATGTTCCTATGTTTCGCATTTTGAAGATAAGTTATTTTTAAAAGCACTAGAGCCCTCCAAAAATGCCTACTTTGATTGCTGTTTTCAGAAATGTAGTGTACAAATTTGACATCATTTCATAAAAAAGGAAAAGCATAGAAGCATATTATATAATCTTCTTTTACAGTATACGAAATATCTTTTAAATTGGTCCAATATTGAAGAGGGAAACAGACGAGAGCCGAGCCCCGAATAATACAATTTTTTACGCTTGATCTGCAGTCGCACTTGGATATTTAGGCCGAACGCTGTGCGACAGCGATAGTTTTTTCAAATACCTAAATTTTAAAAGTCTGTCTGCCGATCTTCCCTCTTAAAACATCTACAAAACTTTCTTTTTAATTTTATATTATATGTTTATCGACATGGATGTCGATATCTGTTTGCAACATTAGTGCATCGATAACCTTTTTAAATACTACGCATCACTTTTTCGTCTGTGTATATATAATACGTACTTGTGGCCCCGCCCTCAAATTCGTGTGATAAGGACAACTGCAGCTCAGATCGAAAAACCGACCAAAAATCGATCGTTTGGCTCTGGACTATTTCTCCCCAATTCTCAACCAATTTCAAAGATATTTTAATACTGCATTAGAAAAGAATAATCCAAACTTTTTCCTATTTTCCATTATTGTTAAAAAAACGCGTCTGAAAACTGCGGTCAAAATAAGCACTTTTTAGAAGGTTCTAGTTCCTTTAAATACAACTTATCTTAAAAAAGAAAAAATAGGGGCATAGATCTAGTTCATATTTATATTACTGCAAAAAATCAAAGCCCATGGTTCAGAAAACCAGTGAGAAAACAGACAGACAGACAGAGAGCGTTTGTATGGAGAAAAGTCCGCCCACCTTTCCTCTTAACTAGTAAAAATGAGCTATAATGGTAAAATAATTTTTGAAAGCAGTCAAATGGTTTGATTGTATTCGTTAATAAAAACACGAAAGTATATTTTATATCTTTATGCTGTATAAGGTGTTAAAAAATTAACTTGAAGAAATTTAAGAGGTTGAAAATTATATTCAATAAATAATCACGAAGAAATATTTTAAAAAAAGCTACCGTTCAAAAGATACGCAATTATTTGCATTACACGTAAATAACCTAATATGCGCACCGTATCTAGGCCGTCTTAATAAATACTTAAGTATATTTTTAGAGACATCAGTTTTTATCAAGTATAAAGTACTTACTTAATCTATGTGTAAGAATTAAATGTGGTAGGAAAGTCCCGCTTGCCGTGAGCGCCCGGCGCATGACACTGAGCGACAAACCCTTCCCGCGCGGCAGATATCAAACGACTGACGATCGGTAAAGGGTAGCGCTGGGGAGAGATCCGTGTCGGCTCCACCACCGAAACGAAGCCCCGCGTAGTGTGCATAAAAATAGTTTTAAAAATTACTTTATTTTACAGAAAAAATAAAACAGCTCAAAAAAATTTTTTTGGTTATGTTTATTTATCGACACCGAGCATCCTCGTAATTTTTTCAAAGTTAATTTTTTAACACATTATATAATATTAGTACATTCTAGCAAACCGCCTCGGCTTTGCACAGGTAGCAGTAATATACCTTATATTACTGGGGATAATGTAGCGTACTAATTTTGAAAGAATTTAAAAAGTGGTCCAATATGTTCCCCGTCTTCGCAGGATTCACAACAGTTTTTATGCATTATGTCGTAGTCCTTCATTTTGCGTTAGAGATTCGTGCTTTAGTTTATGTTGTCGCCCTTTCATTTATTTCATACTTTAATTGAAAGGTATAAATTGCCACTTTTAATTTTTACGTTTCTAATTGGTTACATTATTGCAATTGTCATAGGTGTTTTAAAATAGATAATAACCGATAATGTAGGTTTTCATATCCAAAATAATGATTAAAATCAGTTCTTCGTTTTTAAGACAATTCATTAGGTACAAACAAACATCTTTTCTCTATACTTATAATTAAGATATTTTGTAATTTTCGTCACGGCACGTTATCAAAAATTCTATAAAAGCTTTTAATTTTCAGGATTCTCTGTGGGGCCAGCCGTCCACATCATCTGATGTATGGATGCAACAGCCGTTGATTCGTCCAGAAGTTAATAATTTACCAATATTCTTTTGGGAACAACAGGTATGTGGAATAAAATACACATAACATATAAAAAAATTGTGACCTTATTTCGTTTTACAGAAATACAAGTTTCCGAGACTATTATAATGAACTTATGTTAAAGTTAGACAGTCAGTTTAGAGTCATTAGAAATGTGTAAAATGTTTATATTCTGAGCCGTTAATATGGTCACAATTTATTTTCGCCTTTAGAGGTGGGTCTCCATAATAGGTACAACTTAAAAATATTACTCTTGTGTTACATTGCACAGGGCAACCTAAACATAATTCATCCTTTTTGGCACTATTTGGAAAGAATTTCAATCTACTAACTGCACAATATAATAATTTTAAACACCATTTCCATTATGATGAAAAAATGTGCCCCATTCTACGTTTTAAAAAGGTAACACGGTTTTAGGCGAAATAATATTTTTTATTAGACAGTAGTTTAATTCCTGCCACCTAAAATCTTAGTTACCTTTTTGAATCTGGTAATTTGTGCTGCAAGGTTATGTGTCTTACTGGCATTTTTTTTATATTCATGTGCATCTTGTGCTTATTCTTGTTTCTTCTTTCTAGTTCAGTCACCTATCCAAAAACTACAACATTTAATTACTTTCCAATACAGAAAACGAGTTAAAATTGCGATATTATTAAAATTAAATTTTGTAGTTTTAAAAATAAAAGGAATCATGAATAACATTCATAAAAAACACAATTTAAAGTTATAATCCACAAACAAATTAAAATTAATTGCTGTTTTACATAACATATTATCATAATTATAATTTTGGGCCTTTGCTTTATTACCTAGAACTGCAAGGCAAGGGCTTCTTAAAATTGGATCCTTTGTTCCAATTTTACCGGTCTATTGCGATTAATAAATAATCTAATTTGTTCAAATTAATTACATTGCTTAGATACTACTAACTTATACTTAATAGGTATTACTATTACATATTCGATCTCATCAGTAGGAACTTATTTTTAAATAGTCATTTCGTAGTAAGAAAACAATAAGTAATCGTTATGTTACTATTATTAAAGTGTTAAGAAAACCCTGTCCGACCCGAAAGGGTGATATAGGGCTCGTAATCGTATGCCTAAATAAAATATTAAATTTGGAATATTTATGATAGTAACAATAATAATGACTTTTTAAATAACCATTTTTTGCCGCAAAATTCCCAAATTTGAGATTAAATCAAAAATTACAACACCGCTTTCGTATTTTTCGCGGCCTTTTGTTTTGACCATTTGACAGCACCTGTGACGACGCCGACTCTACCTCTCTACTAATAAGAAAAAAAAAATTTAGGTTATTTGTTTTTACATTTTCCATTCTTTTTTACTTTAATGAACTCAGATATCGATACCTAACAACACCTTCACGCATCGGACAGGGTTTTCTTAACAGCCTGTATAGTCAGCGTGTTATCGCCAATCATAGTTCGTTACTTTTATTATTCTTACTTGGATCGGGAAATTGACGACAATTTTGAATTCAGTTAGTGTGCTGTAAAAATGTAAACATCCCAAAACGACTGTCCTGTTTTTATTTGCGGTAGGTATTTGTACATGTTATGAAAAAAAAAAAAATGAGAAGATATTTTTGATAATAGTTTTTAGTAAAATTTATGTAATTTTTATCGGTTGATATTTATAATCGCAAGTAATGACCTAAACCTTATCTAAACATAAAGAATATTACACACATAGATACAAGATACGCGCGAATAACATAACCCTTCTTGGCAGTCGGGTAATAAAATATGTAATAATGTAAGAAGTACGCAATAACACCAGTAGGCTCTAACACAAGTCATTTACTCTTGCGTTGCGAGATTAACATTTTTGCACATTTTGTGTTATGATATAGTCTACTTTAAAATCTTATGCGTTTGTTAGCTTCTTTTATTTAAACAATATAATTTCTTACCAATAAATTGGTCAATATAGCACTTCATGATTCCTTCAAATGCTTTGTAACTTTCCATCTGATCCCTAAAACAATCCGTTTCTGAGAATTCGTAATTAATAGGACGACGTCAAGCATGAATTTATAAAAATACTATTACTGTCTTGAGGCAGTCATAGTATTTTATATTGGAAAGCTAAACATTAATGAAAATCTTAATTTTGTTCATAATATATGTAAAGGTTTGAGTGTCAATGTTTCGTAAACTTTTAGTGTGCTTTAAATAATGTTCAATGATAAATGCAGTATTGAGTGATTTAACTTGATCTATTATATTAAAATAATGCAATACTAATAAACGTTGTGGCGCAACTCGGAAGAGACCTCTGTCTAGCAGTAGATTACGAATTAATAATAATAATGAATTTACTATACAAGTACATTCCATATTTTTACAAATCTTTGTCTTAGATATTAGAATTTATATAATCTTACCATATAATTAGACGAAGATTCTCACAAAAAAAACGTTCGATAAATCGATCAGTCCCTAAATAGTAATAATTTAAACTAATATTACTATAATCTTGGATCCGTAGACACAAGTACATATAATTGTATGTATTGTATTGTACATAGTATTGTCATCTCTATTCAGCGCAACTGTTAGACTTCAGGAACGCATTCTTTGAGGGTCAGCTCTTATTCGGCTGCTTTGTATTAGACCACATCTACATTAAAAATGGCCGTTGTACATTAGGAAAATCTTATCACAAGTGGTTTGTCACCAAGTACCAAATTGCAACACCACAATTCAATGAACTATATAAACATTTCTAATTTTAATGAAGCCTTATAAAACTTTAAAAAGTATAACAGCCCACGCAGACCTTGCTTTGTTACGCCGGGCCCTGTGACGTCCTTTGGCCTTTTCTTTTTGACTTCTATTTATAATTATACTTTTACTCCTAGTATAAAAATACCTCTAACGCAGAAAATACGCTTAGTCGGTTTTGGGCTATCACAATGCTTCGTCTAATCCATTAACAACTTCGCAGTTAACGACGTTTTGCGTTGTGTGCTTAGGTTCTGATCTTCAGTATTTTGTGATTTGTCGAATATATTGCCATTAGATATATAATACAGTAAAGATTTCATTTTATGCATTATGAGTAAATTCCGACGACAGCTATAGATTTTTATTTTTATCGGTAATTAGGTGCATACTTACTAAAAATACTTTTCATCATTGACTGTACATATTAGTGGGTAATTTTTTTATCCCCAATGCCAAAGATACTAATAACATGCAATCCCTTAATTCTTAGTTTAAACAAATCACTTTTTTCTAACATGTTGTTTTAGTGAAGTTCCTAACCAAGTTATTAAAACAATTTAATACAAGAACTTTGCTATTCACGTTATCTTGACCTAATTTGATTATGGTGTCTGATAATATCAAAATAACAGATTTTGACGTATTAGGCATATGAAATTAAATAAACGAAATAAACCGTAGGTTAAGGTAGGTTTTATAACTAGATTTAAAGGCGGATCTAACTAATTATTTACATATTTTTTTGTCCAAATCGATCACCATGTCACCAACACATCGGAAACATGCAAAGTACAACATTTTGTTATATTTTATTGTGTCATGTAGCGCATTCTATGTCTATAGTGAAAGGCAAGGCTTCCAACTTCCTTAAGCCAAGCGATGGCAAAGCGATAGGGTTTGACAGTGAGAATGTTATAACTAGTATTGCCAATGTCGTCATCAATAATTGTAAAATTTTCGCAGTCAAGTCCAAGCACGTTAGGTAAAATTGCTGCGAGACGGGTAAAGTATTCAAATCGTGCTAAGCCTGTCTCTTCTCTTCTAGTACTATCTACATTTGACACAGCTAAGCTATTTATATTTCAAGGTGCGTGCATAAACTAAGTTATTGCTGGGCTGCCTCTCATAAAATAATTAGTCAGCTCTCATTAAAATAACTAGTCTAGTTAAAAACCGTGTTATCTAAATAGAATATAGATTCTTCAAAGTTACAAATAATTTGTAGATGAAGAGAAAAAAAAATGCTCTTAATGCTTTACAAAGGCGAAAACCCAAAAGTATTGGAAAGAAATAGGACTAATAAAATCATCCGCGGCCTTTTAGATTTACATTTTAATTGAGATTGTGACAGCATTAAATTGTCATGTATATTATAATGTTTGTGTACTCAATTTTATAATATACGAAATTGTATAAACAATAGTCATTTACGGGGACATTCATTAAAATTATGGAAAACACCATCTACAGGCAACCCCTTAAAACACTTCTTACCAAACCGCTTAGTCACAGAATGGAACAAACTACCTAAAAGTGTTATAGAGGCACCCACGTTGAATTGTTTCAAAAATAGACTGGACAAATTCTCCAAATCGCTAGAAACACACGCATCAGCTTATTAAGCTGCTAGTGTGATTACAATATAATAATAATAATAATAACACTTTACCCAAGGCAATGGCAGATGGAGAGTTGTGATAATTATATTGTGAGATACAAATTCTTATAGACTGATGTCTTATTTAGCCGATTCCTAACCTGTAGTCATATTATTTTAGAAATACTTAGCTGTTTTTTTTTCTTATGGATGTATTAGTTGAAGGAAAAGAATATTATTACATTCTTAAAAATGATCCTGTAAAATCGTTTTATCATTCCGACCAAAATGTTAATTTTGTTCATTTCGTGCCTTTGTTGGAGTTATGATTTCATCGGTCTGCGTTAGAGCGGCTCTCACCATTGAAATGAGTTTAGTAATAAAATATTTCTTACAAAAAAAACCGACTTCAAAATAAGTCTTATATGGTTTTCTTATGGATCCCACTGTCATAACTGGACCAAATTAAAGTTATGAGGTAACAAACATAAAAAAAATACAGTCGATTTGAAAACCTCCTCCTTTTTGAAGTCGGTTAAATATGTGTAAGTGTTACAAAAATCCATTCACCCTTACAACGTTTATATTTATAAGAATAAGTAAGTTTTATTCGTTACTAAACGTTTCTGTGGCATAATTACAATTACCTCTTATTTTTTTAAAAATATTTTTCTATATACCAGAAATATGGATGATTGATATAATATCTGAAGGAAATGCACAATTTTGTTATTTTCCTTGATGTTTGAAATGTCCATGTTGTTTGAAAACGGAGGGTTTTATAATCCCTATTTAGTGGCCCTATGAAGCTGCAGTAATTTGTCCCCTAAAATTATTTACATCGGTCTTTGACATGTGGTCTAGGAGCATTTTTATTTTAGTGCTCGTAAATTAAGATGCTCTGCTTTTCTTCTCCTAAGATGCCTATACCTTGTAAGCATCCAATTAAGTTGGGACTAGCTCAAATATCTTATAGCTTAAGTTCTCGCTGCCTCCGCTCTATGTGTCTTTCCTGAACTCGTTCATATTTCTTCGACATTTTATTTCTTGTATTGAGGGTATCAAATCCTATGAGATTTTTGGGATTCAATGCATGAAGTTGAATATCTGCCAGAATGATTCTTAAATCCACATTGAACTATTTATTGCACGGCAGCGTTGAACCAAATTATCATTGACACCCATTACTTAATACATAGTATAATCGAGACAGTATTGATGTTATATTGTGTCACTATTATGTAGTGATAATAATTATGTGTATATAGATTATAAGTTATACAGGATGTATTTTGAAACTAACTACACAGTAACTAACTTATATTAAAAACGGTTCCTTTGTTTTAACTTGTCGACCTTGAATAAGACGCTTCTTCATTGAGTCAATTAACTTGCAATGGCTGTTGGCCTTCTCTGTTATTGATTGATTAGTCGCATCAAACAAGGCAAAGAAAACTGTTTATACTGAAACAGTATTAAACAAAGCTGTTTAAAACATATTCCCGAATAGTTAGATATTATTAACAGTTATAGAATACGTCCTGTATATATATTTATTTTACTTGAATATGTAGAAGTAATTTGCATCTCATGAACCCTTGCCGTGTCTAGTGATATATTACTAAGTTTAACTTAATAATATGATACACAGAGGGACCAATTTGCGTATTTTTGCCAACAGCATCAGATGTAAATGGCAGTCGTCATCCCCGCACTGAGGCTTTGATCGACGTTAGCAACAGAACGGCTCTCCGAGATACCTTCGACACTATTAGCACGTATCGATTCTAAGTTAGCGGTTGTTAAACTAAACAAAATAAAGCATAATAATATGACGATAACAAAACATGTGTAGACGATCTTTGCATCTTTTGGTATAGGCAGTTACTGGAACTCTGCATGGAAATAAAGTGTTACGTAATTACGTTTATGTTTCTAAACGTACCTCGTCCTCAAAATTAAATGTAAATTGCGAATTCTGCATTGACTATCATACTAGGTGGGTGCATCCCAAGCGTATTAAATGACATAGTGGTTGTCTAAAGACGGTTGGACCAAACGAAGAGGGACACTTGAACGCTTTTCATAGGAAGTTGCTTAGTGATTGCAAAGAAAAGAGGCAACTTTTTCTTTGCTACGTATTGTGACACTAAAACAAGCAGCAGGCAAATTTATATAAAGTGTCTATGTTAAAGGTATCTCGGAGGTAGTTAGCCTCGGTACCAAACTAAGCTTTCTCTTAAAAAAAATTTAATTAAGACATCACATTATAAAGTGTTAATTATTTTTATTTAAAAGTCTACTGTTATTAAAAAAAGCATATGTAACGTAATTTGAACTTGTAACGATTTTCTTTTTTGTAACTGTCTTGTGAGATCATACGTTATTGGGTTTAAACTAAAAGTGCGTGTAAATCAAAATGAAGTCATTATTGTAATCTTAGATTACAGCATATTTATCTAAAGTGTTCAGGTCCTTGTCATTCATGATTCCTCTTGACATACACTTCTCATCAAAAAAATCGAAACTCATTGCAAGTTTATTAAATATATGTACCAAAATAAATGTTAATAGAGAGAATGTAACTTCGTAGGAAGGTCCCGTTATTAAGTGAGATACGAAATCCTTCATATGAGCTAAGCAGCTCTTAGTCTGTGGACATTAAACCATTTAAAATGTTTCGTATCGAATTTGTTCAGTACCTCGGAAAGCACGTAAACCCGTTGTCTTATTAGCACTTAGTTCCAATTCGCCCTTAGTCTGTCATACATTTTTCTATTGTAGTTGTCCTTTTTCTCATAACGGTCCACCTCTCTGATATATATTCCTTAATTAAAGTGTCGATCGCGTAGAGGATAGTTAAGAAGGTATGGAGTGCGCGTATCGTTAATAAACCATTGAGCCGGGCGTAAGCAAATAGTGGGTTAATTTGTACTTCGATCATTTAATGATTTAAGTTAATTTCTGTGTAACGAAAAACGTATGCAAAAATATCGATGGCTCAATATTATTAGGCTTTAGTGCATACAGTTCATACGATATGCGCACTCTATAGTTTTTATTTTTTGTTTATTTTAAGGTCAATCGTTACTTAACTTTTGATCGTCTGATGTTATTTCATTAGCGTCGCTACTCTAGAACATGTTCAGTCAATGAGCTACTTCTGCAATTGAAATGAAAAGTGTTAAAGTGTCAACTAGTGTTCAAGTATAGTCTCTAGTTTGAAAAATAAATTTTGTAGATTTTTGGGTTACTTGTTCACATTTTGTTAGTGGTACCTGGTGTCCAGGCCGACCAGTCTTACTTTAATTACTATTATCGAGATGATAACAGCGTAGATGTGCTTTCCGAAGCACGAAATTACACAGAGTGGTTACACATGTGTTCTCATTACTTCACTTACCGGTAGATTCATGATAAAGTTTTATCAGACTGTGATTTTGTCAGATATATATTTAGGTAGACTAGATTGTCAAGATTTATCTTGCAAGATTGAAACGTTGACAAACCCCCATAATCTATCACTAAGTACACCTTGCGCAGTTTCTGCAAGTATAAACTAAAAAAAAACTTTATAGAAAGTGCAAAAAAATGAAACACTTTTTTTTGTTCTCTGCACGACAAACTGCTCTTACAACTTTAAAATCCTCAGTTAATTTTACATACCGAATGAAATATGTTAAATTATTTCCAGAAATACTTATTATCGTTGATTTTTTTATGAGAAGTGTATGTGCGTCTCATAATAAGTGAGTAGTACATTTGTTAAGTCAGACATGTGGTTTTCAGGCAGAAAACTTGAACGACTTGGAAAACTGAAGAAGACTTCAAGATATATCAATTTTATATGATTTATAATCTCATATATTCACACTAGTAAGGGAGGGGGCGTTATATAAGTAAAATTGCATTTACCTCGTATGACTGGCAATACCTTTAAAATAAGCATAGGTAGGTAAATTCGTTTAGCTATTTCGCTCTGAAGTTTATTTAAGGCCAGGAATAAATACCTGCTTAAACGTTAGCGCCAAATTGAAACATAACTGTTGTTTGTAGTTTAAAGAATTATGTATTGCTTAACTTTCTAACAGAAATTGTAAACTTCTTAAGTTTTTCTTAACAAAAAATCCTAATTAGTGGCTAACCTGGTTTGCTAAATGAAACCACGTAAAAGTAAAACTAATTTGAACTCATTGGTATAAAAGATTTCGCGATTATCATATACGTTCTTGTCGTTTTCACACATGCGTACAACACGTACAACAGTATTGCGGATAGTAGAACAGGCACAATGCCTAGGGCTAGATCGGCTTTTTGGCTAAGTGCAACTGGAAAAATATTGGCGCTCGTTTTTAATCGCACGCCGCTGTGTCATTTACGTACTACGTACAGTGTATTTTAAGACAAAGCGTGTAAGCAAAAGTGCGTTATGCTACGGCTATATACGTTATGCTATTTTTTTTTACTATCTAATTGAGCGCGCACTTTCATCGCGTGAATTATTTATCGTCAAACGATTAAATGCTCAGGGGCCCGATGCCGCTATTTTAAGCTGTGAGTGGTGGGTTAATATATTTTCCAGTGTATTTGTTATTGTGCCTAATTTTCGTATTCAGATAATTTTAGTTCAATGTCAAATGTACACCTGCTTGCCACTGTTGTCATTGTAGGATTGCAAGACTGTTCTTATCTGAATACGAAAATTAGGCACAATAACAAGTACACTGGAACGTTTTTTAACCCGCCACTCACTGACTTAAAATGGCGGCATCGGGCCCCAGGAGTAAAGTTCATGATTTTATAAAAGATGCAATAGATGCATGTTATTCTTTTTGCCCTCTTCCTTACGAAAACAGTTTTGCATACCTATAGATTGTATTTACGTATAAACCTTTTTAATTATGTTATATTTCCACTAATGCCTGCATAGCTGAGGCATATCACCACAACAACAAAAAATGGGAAAATAAAAATAAAAAAACTATTAGGGGAGAGTTGGTTATATTGTACTGACATTTTAATCGTACCACTTCAAAATTTTCCATGCAATGATTCAGAAGAGACAATTGTTATGGAATTGGATGGTGATGATGACAGCGATGATGTGAAAATATATGTAGAAAGTGCAATCGTGCTTACAAAATATAAAATAATATAAATAAATCTTATAATAAAAACTTTTTAACAAAAAAATTAAACCGCCGAAAAAACTGAAAAGCAAAAAATAACATTACTTTTTTTATTTAATCTTAATAACTAAGTTCTTAAACTAATGTAAGTATACCTAAGTAATTTTAAGTCGGCGCCAAACAATTAATTAATTAATTACATATACTTACGTAAAGCTTGATGCGCGGCGCGGCGGCGGTACAATACAGTCTTTATAATATTTATCTCCTACCAATAATATGTAATCTATGTCGTTTTTGCACCAATTATTAGGATTGATCAGAGAAAATGCCACAGTAGCAACAGTTGCAATGACGGTTGATAGTTTGGCGCCGACTCATAATTACTTTTACATTAGTTTAAGAACTTAGTTATTAAGATTAAATAAAAAAAGTAATGTTATTTTTTGCTTTTCAGTTTTTTCGGTGGTTTAATTTTTTTATTAAAAAGTTTTTATTTTATATTTTTTTGTAGCTATAATCTACTAATTACTTTATTGCTATTACATGCTTAATTTTTTATTATTTTTTACGATGAACGAGCTTAAGCAGAGATGCAGAGACAAAGAGGTCTACACACAAGAGACTGACAGGTCTAAAGCTCATTCATCGTGAGCATTTTCTTGTAATACACAACTCAGCATTAAAATCTGTGAGTGAACGAAAAATCACCCCTATTTTCCCACCCTTAGGGTAAGATTATATGGGGCCAGCTTCGAGGTATACCCTTTCTAATAAAAAAAAGGATTATCAAAATCGGACTACTCTGTAATAAGTTACGCTTGGTCATATATTACAATCAGTTAGTGAACAATCAATATATCCCTGTTTTTCTACCCTTAGGGTGGTAATTCTTTTTCCAAATTTATATGGGACCAACTTTGGAGTATACCCTTTCCAATATAATAAGAATTATCAAAATCGGACTACTCTGTAAAAAGTTATGCGTGATAAAACATAAAATATATATATATATATACGCGTCGAATTGAGAACCTCTTCCGTTTTCGTCGGTTAAAAAGGGTCTAAAGGTTGATTGGATTCAATGCGTTCGCTGTCAGCTGTGGCTACATGAGACGTGTACTTTGAATCCAGACATTTGCGATGATTGTTTCCAATAAGAACTAATATGCACAATCATTAGGGTGCGTCCAGATCTGACGAACGCGCACCCATAGTTGTGTTGATTGATATCAATACTATAGTACAAACATGTTATTGTTATAAAAAAGCTTATAGATGTGCGTATCTATAGATGCTTGAAAATTTTACTGTCTTTAATTCAGTGGTACGACTTAAACACCTAAGGTACGATTTAAAAACTGGTGGTAAGATTAAACGTCAGATTAAAAAGTGGTACGCTATAACCGACTCTCCCCTAATTGAACTTCAATTAAATGAATAAGCTAAGGCTTCAAGGCTTACCAATTTAAGTGTAAGTTAGTGTGATCTGATTATTGTATAAGTTCCATGAATAGCAAGTTAGTTTCTATAAGGTACTTTAGGGTTCATTTTTCCTGTATAGTTGCTACTCGTCGTTTGGGGGCACACTAAGAAGTTATTTCTTACTTTTTATTTAGATTTAATTTTGATATTTCTAGAGCAATAAGTTAGTTTACGACATTCGTGGACTTGTAGTCCAGTGTTTAATATAATGTAATGTTAGTTTTGTGTGAACATTTTGATATTTAGGATGTTATTGATTTCTAATTTTTCGCGAATATTAGGTACCAATTGCAATAATTAGGTTACATTGATTCTGCATTCATAAAAAGCTTTAATATTTTTTACTGGCATAAACAGTTATTAGAAGTTCTAATTTAATTGGTTTTGCACTAACTTCGAAGTCGGTTATTTTTATATGTATTTAGGGATTCATTTCGAATCTTCCATTTTATTTATTATAAGTAAAGTTGAAGAAATTCGATTAGTTGATTGTAGTTGATTTCCGCTTTTCGCCAGATAGTCCATTGGCGATAGATGCATTTACACGTTACGTTTGCTATGTAAACGAAATTGATCCTATTCTATAATAAAATTCTAGTGGTAGATGATTGTAAAGCAATAAATTAAAAAATCAAAGAATACATACTATATGAATTAAAAAGAAAATTTGTGAATATATTAGTACTTATGTGTTTATTTATACACACGCATTATCCAATAATAACAACATAAAAACATCGTAGTTAGTTTTTATGATCTTCCCAAAATAGCTTTTAGGATTAGTAATATTCGCGAAAAGCCTAGAAATCATCAAGTTAAGAAATGCTGTTGTCCCGAGACAAAGTTGTTTTTTCTGTTGTATAAAATAAGGTGACTATTTTTAAATTTGTTTTTCTTTTTCTGTTTATTTAGTGAACAAAATTCTTACCTTTTTTGTTTTGGTACGGCTTTATTACTTTTTGTTGTTAGTATTGTTTTGATTCCTTAGCCAAAAACTATTAAAACTCAACTTTGTCTTACGCACACTAGCGATTACAAGGCAAAGTTAAAACACTCCACTACACACATCTTATATAGGACATAGTCATTTATCTTGTTATGTTTTAATGTTATCTATATTATTAGTAGTGTTTTTTAATATATGTCGTCTTTAGACCTAGTAACCGCAGAGTTTCCGGAAAAATACTAACAAGCATGTATCATCCCTACCTCTAGTATGTTCATTAGTTATTTATTCTAAGTAAAGTTGAAGAAATTTGAGTAGTTGGTAATGTGTAGTGAAGTTTGTCTACGAATTTATATATTCTGGCTGTTTACTTGAAAGACTGATGTGATTATAAAATTGTTTAGATACAGGGATGAGGTAGGTATACCTACCTACCTGTATGTAATGAAGGAATGTTCATTTGTATGCACCAAATATCTATAAATTAGGTATCTTGATTTCATAAACAAATTATTATACTTTCTTATAGGTATATTAATTTGCTACCAATAGATACTTATATTTAAGTTACCACCAAAAAATTATAAGTTTAATGGTTTTTTAGTTAAGTTTATATTTTTTTTAAGTGCGGGTATTATTATATATAATTATGTGTACAGCCTTGTACCTATCCGCTTTAATTTACCAGCTGATTTGTTACTTTAGTTGATTAAAAGCTCTTTACATAGCCTGCTTTTAAATAACACCCCCCTTCAAAGGTATACGTCTAGTGTCTCCTTAAAAGTAATACTTAATCTGTATTCACAATTTGTAAATTCAGAAAATGTATTAAAAATAATACTAAAAGTATTTTTAAAACCAAATAATAACTTAAGATCCTTTTCCGAGTTGGTCTGAGTCGGTATTTATATAAAACTTTTTCATCCAGTCATCCTTAATAATCATGCGTAATTAACATAAGATTTACCGGTGATTGAAGCCCCCAAAAGATAATATGAACATTTTTGTTACAAATAATCGTAGTACTGCCTATACATGTGCTGTTTATACAAACTGGCGTAATAGCTTACAGCTTGTAATAGAATAATGGTCCTGACGTTCTTCCAATCTGAGGAGCTGATTGAATAATACTCTAGTTAACTGGTGCTCAATACGTTGCAGGATGCGGTCACGTTTCACTTGCATCGAGACGTAAATAACACAGAATACCCCGCTAAGCTTTTGTCATGCATTCCTTGTACATTGCATTTATCAACATTTTCCATAAGCGATAGCTTAGAGTATGATCATTTTAAAGATTTAAATTTTTGGTTTAGTGCTTACAATAAAATTAAAAATGTCTCGAACAAGACCGGCATTGTAAGTTCCTATACCTAGTCGGACACATTAAATTTCCATGTATACACGCTTTGAGGTTCATTCATACAATGGTTTTATTTAAATAATTATTAGTTTACAAAGCATTCGTACCCTAGCGTGGTACATTTTAACAAGAATGAGTATGTGTTGGTATAAAACACTGGTTTATCTGATGCGGTATCGCTCAAGGACCAATCAGAATTGATTGTTTGCTTGTGTTTGATTAAGATGCGCCCGTCGTCAATAACTGTCATTTATTTCGCGGCGTATCATTGAGTATTGCAGCTGCCGTTCTCGTTCGACGAGGAGGTTACTACCACCGGACATTACATGCTGGTGGTAATGTTTTCTTGTACTTTACGAACAACATTCAATCTGGTAGGGTCAAGTAAAATTTTCCACTTTGTTGTCCGTCCTTTGTGATGTCCAATACGTTTGTTTGGGTGCTGGGTGCTATCGGTGGTGGTTATACGTTTGGTCATGTACTATTTTATTGTATAAATAGCTATATACTATACATACATGTATATATGATAGGATAATTGCTTTTCATGTCGCCAATACCCGGCTTTATGTGATCTGTGATGATTGATGAAAACTCACTACGATTATAATAACAATTATTTACGCTTACGAAGGGTGTAACTGATAAGATCTAAATAACAGCAATATTGTTATGATGGACATCATCATGGGAATATGATTGTTATTGCGAGAGTTTTGTTACACCAGACTTAATGTTTATGTGTGGAACCCGAAATACTTACATTAGAGGTAACAATAATAATACGTACTAATTACCTTCATTATACACCACACCTGAAAAACGTTTTTACTCATGGTTTCAAAAATGTTCGTAGGGCAGAATATTATTATTATGTGAATAATGCTAATTATATTTGTATATTTAATTTTATATAAGAGTCACATCTCATTAGAGGCCATGGCAGCATCGCAAGGAGCGCTTTCGTGGTTCGATTACAAAAGCACGATATCGATATCTATCGCTTGTTCAAGCAGTCCAACCTTTAGATTTTGTTAATGAGTATCTCCTTGCACGACGCAATATTGTTGATTACAAAAAATTAAAAAAAAAATTACCACTATCTAAAAAAAAAATTAGGTTGTAAAATAATTAGAAATGTTATGATTTGTGGCAAGGCATTCTAATGAAATATGGCTCGTATCATTACAAACTTTTTGAATGCTGTAGAAAGATTCTGTTTTTAAGGACATTTTAAATTACATGTATTATAATGAAGGGCAGTGCCAGTTTCTTCAATATTCAACAGGGGTGATATTGAAAATTACAATATGCGCTGTTTGTTTTAATGCAGCTACAGCATTCAGAAAAGATCATGTAGACATTATTTAACAATAGCTTTTGTTTTTGTGATAGAGGTTTACTAATAGATAATTATATTTAAAAAAATATTTATGTAAGAGGAATGCCAATAAATTTCAGCCTTCAGCCATCCATTCAAATTCTCTGCTAAGTGAGGACATAACTAAGGAGATGAAGACTGAAGACCAGATCCTGGCTCAGTTGCGAGCCTCTCAGAATATGGCGCCGCCGTACATGCCGGAAATGCCGGCTCCCACCGCGCAAGTTTCCAAGCCCGAGGACTGCTTCACGGCTCCTGCCAACGCTACCCCGAACATGGAAGAATTGCACAAACTTATACAGAAGGACATGTTGACTGGCAACGTAAACCAGCCAGAAATGGACGTCGATGTGCAGGTAATGGTACAATTTTATTATAATAACACCTAGGCAGGCCTATTTCAATTTATTATTATCAATAATATTCGACGACCTTCGTGTTCGAGTGGCGTACGCACCGGTTTTCAAGGTGTCGCTAGCCCTGAGGTCCCGGGTTTGATCCCCGGTCGGGGCAATGTAGAAACCAACTTTTTTACATTGGCTTGATTCTGGGTGTTTGTGGTACCTTCGTTGTTTCTGAATTCCATAACACTAGCTTCAGCTACTTACTTTGGGGTTCAGAACAATGTATGTGATGATGTCCGCATATATTTTTGATTTAAATTGATGTCAATTTATATTGCACACAGACAAAAGCGGATAAAGCTTCGAAGCTGGAACAGAGCTCGAGTGAATCCAGTTTAACGAAGTCTTCGTCGCAGGCTAAGACCACGGTAGACCTGAAACAGAACAAGCAGGTCAAGGATGGCGAAAAGTCGCCTAAAATCAAGGACAACAACACTAAGACTAAAACCAAGAAGACTAAAGAAGACAAGAAGGAAGAAATTGCTGATGTTAAGACAAAGGAAGAAGACTTATTTAAAGCTGAGGTAAGTTTATTTTTCAACTTATATTCGACTCTACACGTTAGGTTATAACGATACTTATTACGAGGACTTTAAGAGTTAACTGAAACGAATAATTGTAATTCTAGACTAGGATGTCATATATCATTAAAATTTCAATCATAGTTTATTATGATAGGACGTATTTCATTTGAATTTCTTAGATACTTACTTCTATGTTTCTGTAGGTAGACTAGTAAACAAGTTTAATTTTAAAACGTTGGCAATTCGTGCAGCTATGATGAATTTTTATAAAAAAACGAAAGGACCCGGGGCCAATATAAATAAAAACTTAAACTGATTCATATGTATTTAAATAAATTATCTGGTTCGGATTTTAGTACCTATTAAAGTCGAGGTCCAGTAAAGTTAGACACTATTAAGAGAAAATGACGGAATATTGTTTTAATTGAATGTACTAGCTGTTACCCGCTGTTCCGCCCGCGTAGGCGTCGGTTGTCGCGGCAGTAAATAGCCTTGTCCAATGTCCATACTTAGGATTCAAGCTTACCCCATACCAAGTTTCGTCAAAATTGGTTCAGCGGGGTCTGAAATAAGGGTTAAGTTTGCACAAAACGATTCTTTTGTTAAGACAATAAAACAAAATAAGAAATACTAAAATATAAACGAAAATTTCAACTTTTCGAAAAACAAAAAAATCGTTCATAAAGGCTAGCGCACATTTTAGCCCACCGAAATTTATTCCTTTTACTTACTTTATTCCGTCATGTTCACTAATTGCACTGGACTGTATATACTTATAGGATTCTTGGATTAGAACGTATATTGAACGCTCGTCAACGAAGTTATTTTCGTTTTCGCAAGTGTATTGTTTTTCTTTTCACTACATGGCTATCGATGTATTCTATATTGATGACTTCCTGTGTTGCTATAGGTTTTCTGCCTCTTTAACGAGCACAATTACTCAATTGAGCCAATGATCTTGGCGAATGCTACTATACATATGTACTTCGTGGCTAAATTGACACTTAAAACATCGATCGCACTTGTCATGATTAATTTGTAAGTGTTTAATATAAAATATTTTAACAGAAAAGATCACAGGAACCATCCCCTTCCAAGAACAAGAAAGAAGATAAATCAAACAAGAAGGACTTAGAGAAAGAGAAAAAGGTAAACTGGTTTTAGAATTAGTTTATTGCTTGTCCACTTCGGTGAGACCTCATAGCAACAACATAATCAAAGTGACATGAAAGCTTACATTACGAAGATTTAGCTAGTATCATTCAAAAACAACCTGTTCCTTATTCTTTTTAATAAAGCTAGGTTATGAAATACAGCTCGTTATTTTCGTTTTAAATATAGCTACTTATTTTTGAAGTTGTTATAGTCCTTGAATGTTGTTTGAATGTTTTTATTTAATTTTTTGGTATTGATTTCCGCTTAGCTTATTGTTTTTATTACAGCTTAACATATTCTTACTAAACATGCCTTGTTTTGATTGATTATATTTTTGTTCATTATTTTTTATTTGGTCGTGTATAGGAATGGATCAAAGAAGGGTTTACGATCGTGAAAGGTTCAGAAAAAAGTTCCAGCAAGGATAATAAGAAGAAAGCCGAAGAGGCACGGGTCGCGGAGGAGGCTGAGCGTAAGAGGTCAGCGTCAGTTACTCTAAAATAGCCGTTCCAGACGTTAACACGCTTTATAATTATATTATTAGTCGAATAACTTGTCAATTCATCAATATTTTAAACGTAGAAAAATTACTCTAATATTTAAGGTTTTATTGGACTAATAAATATCTTACGTATTGTCTAACACGACTAACGTTTCACATGTCATGTACAATACTTTGGCTTCGACGCTTGAGAGTTATCATTGGCGAGCCGGGAACTAAAGCACATTTGAATCTGCGGCAGTGAATCCCTCGCGCGCATGACAAACGCTTATTTGTATGTTCGATGCATAATCAACGGACGAACGTAAATTGTTTTCATATCCAAGTGCTGTAGTTCTCTATTAGTGCTAGTGAGAATATAGTGTGATATCAATTTTAATATATTAACATACGACCTTAAGGTACGTATTACACAATTTTGATATTTTCTGTATACTATATATTTATTTATCTTCGTTTTGCTTGCTGACATAATTTATATACCTACTAAACTGGTATGGCTACTAAGTTATTTATTTGATGGAGTCGATTGTATGCATTCACAGGAAAGAAGAAGAAAAGTCCGCAGACGAGGATAAGAAGAAAAAACAGGCTGAAACCGTAAAAAAACAGCAGGTGTGTACAATACATTACATAAGGCCCTTGTCATCTCATTATTGGGCTGGCTTCACCTCGAATGTTCCTCAGTTCTATAATACGAACCTCCTATTTGCTGGGCATTCACGTTTCATAAATATTATCTGCGCAGTTGAATGATTTTCGCTACCTAGCTTTCCTGCTCTGTTTGTGGTTTGTTCAGTTCCAATTTAGTTTTCAGAAAATACATTTAGTGCGAACATCATTCTGAAGCTTTTCGCGAAGAATAGAACTGCTAACAATGTAACAAGCTGGTAACTTGGTTAAAACATCACTCACCAGGGATTTGACACCACTTTTTGTAATCTTTTCATTAGGATCATTGATCATACTAAGTCGGTTAAGTCAATGTCAAAACATGTCAATTGGGTTGTTATTTCTTGTGTATTTTTTTCCCTAAACAATTAATTTTAAACTCATTTTTCTGTTGCGTTTTTTCGCCAGTGTGTGTATATTACAATAAATTATACGTATTTATGTATCTAATCTAATATAAAATAACATTGTACACATTGCGGTATGGTTTAAAGGTAAATAAAATTGAGGGTGCTTGTTTTAATGCTGCGTTAGTTGTTATGTTGGTGGTATGTTACCTGTCTATGACACCAAATAAAAATGGGGGAAGCTTTGTTTTATGTATGTTACTAACATTATAACACGGAATTTAATAGCGTATGGTATTTTGTAATTGGAGCTTATATGCGAACCTATTTAACCCTAGTCATATAATATTTATAATTATAACCGAATCTAATGCCGACAGCTTTTTAGTTATTAACATTAACCATGTTTTACTAATTTTGTGCTTTATAGGGAACTTGCACGTTTCTTTAGGTCTTTAAGACTAGCATTTTTTTATGCGTATAAAAAATCTGAAGTTGTTGGTCCCTCATAAAATAGTAATCTTACAATAAATAAAGTTATGCGCTTTTAACGACTATCACAATTGCGTTCATTAATATTTTATACAAATTACAAACCTAGCGCAAGTTCCCTATTAAAAAATATGTTTTAGTAGGTATATAATTAGGCACGCACACGACATTAATAACCACTCGTCGTTACTCAAAATATAAACCGCTTTATTAGCTATTATTTGTTTAGAAATCAACGTTAACGTATGTTACAGGAGCAAGTACCACTGCTGCAACCACAGCCGCGTCCAATCGCCGAGTCCGTAGTGAAGAAAGCTCCTTGGTCGGTGATCTCCAACCAGGCCATGCAGGCGACCAACCGCGACGGACTGACTCTCTCTGAAATACAGAGGCTTGAGCGCGAGAAGAAACTCGAACAGATGAAGGAACAACAGCAAATGATGCAGATTATTGCACAGCAACAAGCGGCGGCTCTGGCCAGAGAACAGGTTAGATACAAACTTTACTTTAGACTTTGTATCAAATAAATTTTAAATTATTATTCGTTAATTATTTAACACAATACGTGTTCTAAGTTCTATAAAGGCCATTAAAGCGAATTTCACAATTTTATCAATTACACTCTTAAATACGTTTTTTATGATGCAATGGAATCTTGAGTCCTTGTGTAATTGTATTATGACTGAATTTGTGATGATTTAGTATTGCTGCTATCTCTTGTTCATGCTTGTTTGTTTTATAGGAGATGCAGGCAGGTCTGGGATGGGCAAAGAAGGGTTCCTCCAATCAAGCTCAACTACCAACATTGACTGAAATTCAGGTAAAAAGTTTTGTTATTCAACATATTTTACTATAGTTAAAAGTTTATCATTAAGTTTGTAAATAAGGTTGAGCATTGGCATTACGATGGCTATTATTATTACATTTTGATCTAAATAAATGAAAGTAAATTAAGAATAATTTATACACAGGCCGAGACGCGCAAGCAGGCTGCTGTAGCGGCAGCAGTAGCAGCGGCCACCAAGATAATTGAGGATTCGGAGAGCACGCCTCCGCCGCAGACAAACCACGCGCCCTGGGCCAGCACTCACAACGGAGGTAGTTCGTATATATTACAAGTTGCACAAAATCCTTTAGAAAAACAATCTTTTTTTTTATCTTGTCAGTTTTGGTTCAAAATTTTCTCTCTCCGAGCTATCCTATAGATCTTATTTTTTTTGGATATGAATATCTGTTCAGTCTTATTTTAATTAACCTTTTAGCCTTCTGTTTAAATTCATTTGAAACCTGATATTGTAAGCGTAGTAAACTATAGTAAGTCCTATCGCTTAGGAGGTTTCTGGGATACACCACCAAACCAGTCATCTAAGGACAAGCAGCAGGACTCGCAGAAGACATCGGAAGTGAAGAGTAAGAAGAAGCCAGCTGTTGTCGTGCAATCGAAGAAGGAGAGCTCGCCAGCTGTCGAGTTCGAAACCTGGTGCACTGGAGTTCTTACTTCATGGAGCTCCAAAATTGATGGTAAGTTTTACTAGAAATATAACGTGTTAGTACTTAATATTGATAATGTATCGTGGAATTTAAGAGAATACCTACACACCTTTCTTATTTTATAATATTAAAATAACTCACAAACTGTTTTGAAGTGAATACATTCATATCTCAAACAGTTTAGTGTAAAGATGTACCACTAATTCACTGGTATTAAGTTAGTAGATAGATTTGATACTTAAATTGACTATACACACCTTTCTTATTTTATAATATTAAAATAACTCACAAACTGTTTTGAAGTGAATACATTCATATCTCAAACAGTTTAGTGTAAAGATGTACCACTAATTCACTGGTATTAAGTTAGTAGATAGATTTGATACTTAAATTGACTATCATAAAATGTCTTTCAAAACGTGTAGTTTAGTTTTCTTACCTCTTGTTTCAGTGCCGACTTTCGTTGGTTTCCTGAGGGATATTGAATCGCCATATGAAATAAAGGACTATGTCAAATGCTACCTGGGTGAATCAAAGGAATCTAACGATTTCGCTCGGCAGTTTCTAGAAAGAAGGTATTGCTACCATATTTGACTAAAAGTGTGACCAAATCAAAATCTACTGAAATATCTACGAACGTGATTGTAATCTTGAATTTGTTTTGCTTAATTCAGATCAAAGCTCTTGCGCGTCGGTATGGTGACGCCCTCCGACGACCTGTGCTCCCCGGCCATAGCGGTGAACCCCCGCACCACCTCCGGCTCCGACTACCAGGAGGTCAAAGGAAAAGGGAAAAAAACTAAAAAAAACAAGATGCTGAAGATTGACGCGCGCATCCTGGGATTCTCAGTGACCGCCGCAGAAGACCGCATCAACGTGGGCGACATCGACACCGTGTGAGCTGTCGTCCCCACCCCTCTCGTGTTCACTATAACTCGCCTTGTGATAACCCATCGGAGATATAAACACTTGTGTCGACACCTACCCTTGCAACAAAGTTCGAAGACTCGGCTGGCGAGCTCGGCGCCGCTCGATGGTATCCATCGGGCACCGCGAGCGAGGCTCCGTTGCCCAGTCGCAGTAAATCCCACACCCCGAATCAATAATACTATACTTCCTATTTTAAAGCAATTGACTCTAAATATACTCTTTATAGTTTTTAAGAAAATCTACAGTATTATTGGATCGAGGTACCTTACTGGTTCGTCAATTTCTTCCTTAATATTTTTCTACACTGTGTAATTATTTAAACTATGTTACCGCATTGTCTAAAGATAGTGATCTAGTGTATTTGCCAGTGAAATCAGTCAGCTAGTGCTATGTTAAGCGTGTTCTACGCGCATCAACTTATAAACGGTCTCAGTAGCTAGTGCATAATAAACCACCAAAATATTGTGCCTTCAGTGTGTTCTGGCTTTTTGATGAGTGTAAGAGTGTCTCCTTTAAGCGTTTATTAAGAAAGCAGTTTTCTAGTCAATTCTTTCAAAAACTTTTGAGGACCTAGCAGCAAATAAAAGCTGAGTCAAATTTATACCCATACTCTTTCCGATTAAAATTACCAATGAAATATTTGCTCACTTTCAAACTGGCAATTTCCGATTTCAACTTAAAATACAAGGTTTCCCACGATATCTCCCTTACTGAATAAGTGAAGTACAATGTTCCCCTAAAAAGTAAGTCTGAGTAAATCCAAACTTCAAAATTAATTGCATTTTTTATACTTTAATCTCCATTATGTGGAAATACATAAAGCTGTTCTTATTTTTAGATCACATAATTAAATTTTACAAGATAAAGGTACAGCATGATACTATTGGAACTTGGGACTTTCGTCCTCTAATGATGCAAGGTCCTCAATTAATCGTGTTAATCCTAAAATGAGATTCCTCTGTAATGATCTGCATGCACAGGTAACGTCTGCGGTAGTCAAAAGAGGTTCCGAAATTGGATTTTAATACCGCAGAGGTAACCTATGATTGATGCAGTAGTTACTATAACTGCATAATTAAATAATGAGGGCTACCGATTAGAAATATCCTCAGGGGTCGCTAGTGCCGGGTAAAGTCTATCGATCAATTTCCACTAATCACAGACCAGTAGTTTTGTCTCATTGGTGAAGAATGACAGGTAGACCTGATGCGACTCTATAGTACAGTTATCATCTGAGTCTAAGGGCCATAAATCATTTCTCTATATCTATCTCGCTTGCACACTTATGGGTCTTATAGAGCCGTCTAGTGAAGGGCGTAAAAATTATAGACATATTATCGATAAGTAACGTTAATTATCTTGTATGTATACAGGGTGTTAAGAAAACCCTGTCCGATCCGTTAAGGTGTTGTTAGGTATCGATATCTGATTACAAAAATGTGAAAAAAAATGGAAAAAATTAAAAAAAAATTATAACAAAAAAAAATCTTAAAAGTCGAGACATAGAGTCGGCGTCGTCACAGATGCTACCTAATTTCTAACAAAAGGCCCCCAAAAATACCAACGAAATTGGTGTTGTAGTTTTTGTTTTAATCTCAAATTTAGGGTATTTCGGGGCGAAAAATAGTTGTTTCAAAATTCATTATTATTGTTTCTATCATGAATTTTCCAAATTTGGTATTTTATTTGGGCATGTGATTGTGAACCCTAATTATAACCTTTTCGGGTCCGACAGGGTTTTCTTAACACCCTGTATAGGTAAATAGTTTCTTCTTCATAAAATTAAAAAAAATAACAATATTTGAACACACTGCAATTACATTGGAAACCGACCAATTAGAATCGTACAAATCATTAGTGACTCATCGTTAGAACGTGCGCAGGTAGCCGTTTATCGATAACTAGGGTCCGGCGCGCTGCACATTCCTATCTTTTTTGACTTTTATGACCTGACGACTTAGATGAAACGCGCGTACTATAGTGACGCAAGCAGAAGTTTAAAATTGGCAGACCCCACTGATTTCACAATGAAAATATATGACATTAACAAAATTTACCGAGTGAAAGATATTAGTGTAACATCGTGGCATTTTTTAACACTACTGCTTTTATTTTTTATATAATTAATGATATAATTTATTTATTGATCGAAAAACTGCTTACATAATGTTACTGTTCTGTGTAGCTTTAGCATGAGGGCTATTTTTATTTCGTGCCAACAAATATAATTTGTTTACATACTAATATGCATACTGAATGCTATGCATTTTATTACATAAACATTTTTTCCTATTTAATTTTTAACAAAGTGAGTGCCTTTTATGCGATAAATTAACATAACAGTCCCCAGCATAGGTACCTATTACAGTAACATACAAAATGCGTACTAATGTAGTGGCTTGGATCATTGGACATGATGTATTAATTTTCTTTTTGAACTCAATATGGGTAAACTGTTGATCTCGTCTTGACCTAGCGGTTTAATGACCGGATTCGTGTTGGTTCGAACTCAGGCCTTCATGGAGTTAATACTTGTACCTTTTCTACATGAGAAGAGGCCTCAGCCCGACACTAAGGCAATTACAGGCCGATTTTATAATTGGTATTTTTAATATCGCCCTGTAATTGTACCACTGGTACAACTATTTACCCATATTGAGTATGGCCCTATCAAAACAATTCAAAGTTCATTATTCCTAGGGAGTAACATTATGTTTAGGTATCCGGGTGATTCTAGCCACTATGTACTTACCTACGTAAAACAAAGGGTTTTAGATTATGAGTTTTATTTTCAGACATCGACATTGGTTGCCTAAATGTTGGGTTTTAAATCTGTAGCTCACCTACTCTTTTAAATTATTTAAGTGTTGCATCAGATTTAAACACCTTGAAATGGTTTAAACTGTTTTATTTTAACACCGCAATATATTAAATGTGTTTTATAATTTATTAATGTCTATTTATTATTTTATTGTTTATTTTAAAATACTCGTGTTTTTATTGTTTTGAGCGGAAATGTGGCTGGCTGAACATTTATGTGATGGGTATTTAACTAATGTATTTCTGTGCCTAATTTCAAGGAAAAATTCATATTCAGGTCTAAATGACAAGTGGACTAGTAAACAGTAAACTATACAAATGACAGTAAACTAAATATAAAAGAACTTATTCTCTGCATCTTTGCCGAAAATGTCGGATTAGAAAACCGAAAGTCCCCAGGGAGCCATCACAGGAAAACATTAGTTGACGATTTGCCGCCTTCGTTTCCTCTTACGTTGTCTTAATTTCCTACAAAACATTCATTTTAGACGCTAAATAAAATATAATAAAGTTCGTGATTACTTTCCGTTGTTTAATAAAGGATTTTTTTAAAACTAAATTTTTGTCGCTTAGTGTGAAACATATTTTAGCATGTTATATTATATGGATTTTTTATGTCTGTTTTATTGACGACTTCCATATAGTCACACCAGCTAGACACACTGGTGTGACTATGTGGATTTTTTATCCACTTAGTCACACCAGCCAAATCCCTACACCTTGTATCAAAAACTAGTTTTTTTTTTAATTTCAACCCGTCATTCTGTACATATTACAATAATTGTTTGTATAGGTGGCCTAGTGATAAAAAGCAATAGTCCCCTTATTTGTCTAACACTGTAAAAAGATATAAAAAAGTACGTCCGTCGAGACAGCCCCGAGGAAAATAGTATTTAAAATCGAACTTAGAAACCTGAAAAAAAATACGCCGTCGACATAAGAACCTTTCTTTTTTTTATGTCTGTTAAACCTAATTATCGAGAAAATGAATATAAAAAAATCTATCACACCACTATCATTTTTAGATACAAGGTGTAGAGATTTGGCTGGTGTGACTAGGAAAAAAAAATCCACATAGTCACACCAGTGTGTCTAGCTGGTGTGACTATATGGAAGTCGTCGTTTTATTTCGGAAACAAACGCAAAGTAATCTCTATAATTTTATTACTCGACAATGGATGCCCATTTATTAGAAGACAATCATGTATGATATTTATGATCCATCGACTGCATCACAAATATTTCATAACCTCATAGTGTACAAAAAGAATGCTTGATCGTTTGAATTAAATTAATTATTGACTTCTACTAAATTTTAGCTCGCTTTAAAAAGCATTCGTCGAAGACATAAATAATTTTTGATGAAATATTTTAAAGTATATATTTCTTACAGTATACTATAGCTATGACGACAGAAGGTATTTACCCGATGGGGTAGTATAATGTTATGTAAAGATTCGCTCCTACTAATAGCATATTATAGACTACTTCCTAAATATTAAATACCTATCTAATTTGTCTAGTTTCTTTGACAGATATTTTTTATTTAGTTTAACGTTCGAAATACATTATAAGGGTTTTAATAGTGTTTTATGTATATATAACATTTTAAAATATTATATGATGTTTTGTATATACTTTGTTTCTTATCAAGCATATTTTATAGTCAATGTATAAACTTTTTTTTTTTTAATTTTCTATTGACTATGCGATATTACCGGCTTCTGAAGGGACTGTTCTGTATTTGGCTCCGTCATTCTTATAACTGGCGCTCCCTAGGGTACTGGGATGATGTGGCAGCACTGGCAACCCGTATGTTCTCTTTGAAATTGGAGTAAAATGACGACGTGTTTTTATAATTATTCATATTTGTAACATTTACAGTGTTGTGCAACTGATTCATTATATTATTATAATAGTGTTTAATATCGCCTTAGAATTATGTATGTGGATGACGCCGGCAGGGCTTAGTTATCGGTTTAATATTAAGACCAGTTTGAACGTTGCTGTTATCGTAGAAACAATACTAAATATGAAATACGTCCTTTCTTTTCAAGATGTTATAATATATATACATTCTATACATCGTTGATAATTGGAAACTATATATCATTATATATGAAATTCTATGTCGGCATGCCGTTTTGTCATTCATAATTGTTATAATAAAACAATTTATTGCAATATTTGAACATCTTGTTGTTGTCCTAAGTGTAGATTGGGCGGATATAAATATTTTATGTAGTTAACTATAAAGCTTTTAACTGTATTATTTAATATTCCTCAAGTTCTGTACGTAATGTTACAACCTATAGTAAAGTATATTTGGCGCTTACCCCTAATGATGAGCAATAATTCCACAATTTAATTGTAATTTGTATTTGTGTAATGTAGTGATTTCCTTGTATACATGTTCTATATTTTTCCCCGTTTACATAGTAGTGTCTAAATATTTGTAAATAACACTTATTGGTCTACGCGTAGGTGTATAAATAATCAAACAAATATCCGCATTAAATGCAGTTGGCTGAATATGTTCAAGTATTATGTACTCTTAATTAAAAAATCTTAATACTATTAGGCCTCAGTCTCGGTGAAAAAAAAACTAATCCGTAAGATACATGATTTGCAAGTGATATACAATATTTATGAATTTTCAAGGTCAAAATCTCTAACTAAAGTTTAATGCGACCAAAAATGTAAGTCACCGAGAATGAGGCCATTTTGGAATCTTTGTTTGCCATTGCCAACAGTGTTCAAGCTCCGACAGTGTTGTATTTTTTAGCTCATAAATGTTGTTGCGATAAAATAAAGGGGGCTTTTTATATAGTTGACAGATTAGAGGTTTACTAGAATTTACTGTTACGTACTTCTACTTTATGGATGTACTTTCCTCTCTGAAACTTCTCAGTCCTTCTTAGTCACAAAGTGGCACCGGTTCATTGGGGCACGTCAAAGACAAATGTGCCTTCTAACTAATAGGGTCTAAGTAATAACTTTATTTTCATAACAAATCCGTATATTATAACGTAAAGCCCCCTGTACAAAAGTGGTTCTGGAGTCAGTACCAGGATATCGCTTATTTATTAAAATATATATTCCATGTTACGTGGAACGGATAATGCTAATAAAATGATTTGTTTTAGAATCGTTACTAGTTAATTAAAAACACCTTGTCTTCTACTCTTCATAAGTTGTCACTTCGGAACTGAATTAAATTCACGAGTAAATTAGAGTAAAATTTTTATGAATATTGTCGATGTATTTGAAAGTGTAATCGTACTCACATTGAGGCATGCAGTGTTGGTGTTGTCTTATTACCCCTTGCGGAGATACCTGTCTTTTAGGCTGTATATAAATTTAATTGTACGGCGGCCGGTACATTTTCGAACAATAGAATTGTACCACTGCTAGTAGCATGCTCTTTATAAGGACTGACAAGGTAATTTAATAGTCGGAACATAATACTTGTAATTTTTGTTACATTTCACTCAAACATTAGGCACTAAAACAATAGTTTACAACAATGTTTATAAGGTATACAGAATGGCCCATCCAGATATAGGATCGATATCGCAATGTAAAGAACTGAAATTGGTAAGACTGTAAAGATTAGTGACATCCAACAGAATGTAGGCTCTCATACCGATCAGTCCTTTCTTCCTTAGAGCTACTGCGGTTGACTGGCCCAGTGCAGGCCGCCTACGTTAGAGTCAAATTGTTCCATGCAGCCTTTGCCTAGCACTTCTTGTAGGAATGATAAATGAAGCAATAAGTGTACTGATGTTTGTAATCTTTAATGTTAAATGTTTCGATTACTATATGGAAAAATATGTTTTATTATATTGAAGACGTGTAAATATTAAAATAGAAGTATAAAATAAAATAATAATGATCACTGATGAAGAATCTTTTTATTTACTTTCCCATTTTTTATTGTCATTTTTTTTAACCTAATAACCACAAACTAACTTTTATTATTAGTAGTAAAAGTTAGTTTGTATTTGATTATAAGCAGCAGTTTGCTATGTAGTACTAAAACAAGTGCATAACTCAATTACAGCTATACCAAATGTATGAATGTAGCAGACGTTTGCTTTTCGACGTCTTTCTTCAGGTACCTACTTTGCAGCTTTGCACTTACTGCACACTGATGAGGGATGTGGTCTAGTCTATGGTCATTGTTTATATGTAGTCTCGTGTTTTACTTATTGGCAGATGAGCCGGAAGTAACCATTTAAGGTTTTTACTACTGCGACCTAGTTCTTTTGTCAGAATCTAGCACACAACTACAAACTATGACTGACGCGCTAAACACAACCAGCAAGGATGTAGGACTAGAAATGAATCTTTCAAAAACAATGGTCACGACAAATAGTATACAAAGAAGAATATCAGTAGACAACGAAACTCTGAAATACACAGAAAGCTACATCTACCTAGGGAAACAAATTGGCTTCAACAGAAAACTAAATGAACTAGAAGTAGAACGAAGAACACAAAATACCTGGAACAAGTACTGGTCCTTAAAAGAGATTTTCAAAAGTAACATGCCAATCAGTATCAAAACAAAAGTTTTGACGTCATGCCTCCTACCTCTCCTACCTTGCCTAACCTACGCATGAAATATATATACATCCACGGTAAAAAGTAAAATAACCACCTGCCAACGCGGAATAGAACGAAGCAATTAAAAAAATAAGACACAAAAATCCGAGAAACCACCAAAGCGTTGGATGCTCTAACATACGCTAAAAAACAAAAATGGAAATGGGCTGGACACGTAGCGAGGCTGTCGGACGAGAGATGGACCAGCAGGGTAACAACGTGGAAGGGGCCAAACGGCAAGCGTCCCAAAGGCAGACCCTACACGAGGTGGGCAGACGAGCTGATAAAAACAGCTGGTACCTGCTGGCCGCAAATAGCTCAAGATAGAGACAAATGGAGTTCTTTAGAGGAGGCCTTCACTTGAGGAGGGGTTCATGCAACCGAACAAATTTTTTTTCTTTCAATTACATTATATCCAACTAGATTTTAAATACACCATTAATTCATCCTTTTACTTCTATTCTTTATAAAAATATGTAGTAGTTAAGTGAGCATGAAATAAAAGGTTTTTTTATTTTATTTATTTTACTACTGCGGCGCTCTTTTGCCGTATTATGTAGTATAAGTACCTAGTGCATTATTTTGTCCAATTGCTGTTTATTTACTATTTCTGCCCGCATCATGTGCCAGTTTTGACCTCTTGAATAAAACAAAAAGTAAACAAAATAATCTAATTTTATTTGTGAATATTGCACAACTTTTACTGCCCATCTTAGTTACAAATAAATTATAGATTTCGCATTATTTAAGTAATAATAATAAGGTACCAATTTAGATTATATTTTTAGGGATCTGTACCTCGGATGAAAAGAAGCTTCATAGGATCATTTTACGTACGCAAACAGTGATGCAAAAATAATAGCGTTTATATTTCCTGAGTACACGTATCTTCATCTTGTCACATGTAATTCTTTTTTCTCAGTACCTTAAAAGGAGGTGGCGGGGTCTATGTTCGCGAGCGAAACCTACCTAATACATGCACAGCAATAACAAGCATACGTACATTATGTTCGTCTAACGTACCTACCTCATTTTAAGATATTCTTGAACGATTTTTAGATGGTAGCTTTTGTTGCAGAGTACTTACCTACACCTTCTGTTGACAGCCCGCTTTTGAAGTCAAATTGGGCATCATGTAAGTCTAGATGTTTGTCTAATTGCGATTTAAGCCTATCCAGCACCTGTGCTGACTGCGGCCAACGAAATAGGCCTATAGTTTGATAACGCTGAGCTATCACCTGTTTTATTCTTTGTATTACTTATTGTAATAAAAACAGATCGTCTGGTAGTCATGAATGACGGATGCAGGGATTAAATAAGATAAAAAGGACTTTCGGTAAATTGACTAGTGTAGATAGACATTAACAAACATGTAGGTCCAGTAGAGGTGGCCACAAAAAAGGGTCAGTGGCCAAAACCGGGATATTAGCCCTACCTACCTACTGTGTATAAAGACAATTTTTTAAGAAACTTACTTTAAAAGGGTTCCAAATATTGTTGGATAGTTACAAACCTTATCAGATAATAACTTGTCAACGATACCTACTAATCATACAGTTTGCAAATGGATTTCTATCTAATAGTATAAACTTGATGAATGATGGGACATCTTTTGGCGGTAAAATTTTTAACATCATTTTTCCTTCTCTTGTGGTCACAAGACATTCTGCCTACATGCACAAATACACAACAAGGTTAAAAAAAAAACTTTTATTGAAATCCGGACATTCACATTGAAGTTTGTGGAGAGTACCTGAATAAAAAAAACTTAGTAATTTTACAGGTTTCAATGGTATTGTATAACCGCCGGCATGGGGTGGGGTCACATCCCACAGCAACAGGAGGGTCGGCGCCGCCGCCTCCGAGGGCAGCGGGGTTTTTTCCGTCGCCGGCGCGGGCAGCGGCTGCGGCGCCGGCGACGGCAGCAACCCATCTCGCGCGCCAGGTTGGCCACGTAGCGGTCGCCCTGCCGATCCAGGAACCCCAACACTGCACTCCTCTTTAATGTCTCCTCTGCCTTCCACGTCAACGTAGTCGTGCGCCACACGTCACCGAACTTATCCTGCAAGTACCTCGTGATCTCTGCCGCTGTTGCACCATCTTTGTCTGCCACTTTATAGAATGCGTTCATTACCAGCTTGGCTGTGTTCTGATCCTGCTCGCGTCGGATATGGTCGTGTGACATAGTGACCCACCTATTTTTTCTCGATTTCATAGGAATTTAACATTGTTTCTGTGTTTTAGAAAAGTGTATACACAAAATATGCTAACGCATAAAAATTAGAAAATATGTCAATCTCAAAAAAGGAAGAAAACCGTTGTTAATGACAATTTTTTTCTTAATAGTTTTATAGTTAACCAGTCTTCTTTTTGTTTATAGGCTTCGGATTTTACAAATCCATAAAACATAACTACGAAAATTACACACCTAGTAGCTACCTACTACTTTTCTCTATGGTAGCTACCTTGTTACCGATAGTTACAATTTTATTTAATATCGGCTTACATAATACTATCGCAGCAATTACATTGTCCATTGAATAATACGGCTTGTGTAATAATGACGAATCGATTTAGACTTATTATTTACTAGCTGTGCCTGCGACTTCGTTCGCGTGGATGACGAAACTTATCAATGAGTTTTTAACCGCAAAATTAAGTTTGTTTTTTATTGTTTATACTTTTCCGGGATAAATACTACCCAGTGTGGTGCCCAGGATGATAAAGAATAATTGTACGAAGTTTCATCGTATTTGAACCGGTAGTTTTTGCGCGATACCTGAACAAACAGACAGACAGACAGACAATTTTTTTTTTCACACTTTTGGGTTCCGTGTTGGTCTAGTTACACCCCCCGCCATTTATTTTTTTTGATATTTTCTATGTACAGAATTTTCATTTCTACAGATTTATTATAAGTATAGATATAGATAATGAAGGCTGAGAGGAATACGTCTCAGTGCCAACTACTTGAGTATAGAGTGTCAAAGCGACGGAGTGACGGAGAATAGGTACTAGGTACTATGTCTACGATGACAACGTTATTTTTATAGGGTTAAGAAAAGTAAAAAATATAGAGTATCGCTAAAAGCCCATTGTGCCGAGCATAAGCAGTTTTTTGCCTGTGTTTAGGGTAATATTAGGTTTCAAGATAGTTTATTGAAACAGCGCGCTCTGTTTTGCAGAATTTTTACGACGAAACTAGTTCACACTAGTAGTCTCGGTTCATACCCTGATATGCAGACTCTATACTTTCGTATCTATCCTCTAAGGTAATTTGACAATATACATATCAAAACCAAATTATAAATCTTTGTGAATTTTCAAACAAGGCTTTTATTTTATGGTAATAATGTAGGTTTGCAAAATTAAAAACATAGTTGCAAGAGTGCAGAAATCAAAATTTGAGGTATTTATCTAAACAGTGGTAATAATGGAATCAACGGAAAAAATGGAAACAATGCAAGCAGAAGAGGAGGGGTTTAAGCCACCAGAGTACCCAGGGAAGTTAATAATTCAATATCTACAGGACACCAAGCAGGGGGCCACTATGGGTGAGATCCTGCAGCATTGCCGCACAGAAACTGGAAAGGATACAGAAGACCTAACTAATACCGTGGTCTCCATATTAGAAAATGGAACAGCTTTGGGTTTTCTTGAAAGAAAAGGTTCGCATTACATGCATTTCCCGGTACGTGAAGGTTGCTGTAAACGGAAGCGTCGACGCCGGAGCAGTTGCCGGCGCCGGCGCAAGCGTTGTATCCGGCGCAAACGCAGCTGCCGGCGGCGGAAAAAACGCCGTCGCTGCTGACTACCCGACCTCAAGGATCCTGTGCCCAAACAAGTCAAAAAACCAAGGCCCAGGAAATAGCAGGAACACAGTGTCATGTATTGGTTTGTAATGCGTATCATGGTGTATTAAATGTTATTTCGAAATTTTAAATTTTATTACAAACCTTTGTGTAAGGGTTAAGGATGCAAATGAAACACACAATGTACAGCTAATAAGAGCATAATATATTTAATGTTTTAATAGGTCATAAACGTCACATACAACTGTAGGTGTACCATCAGATAAGTACGAGAGAAACAATACAAATAATGCTTACGAGTATATTGGGTTGACAAATCATAAGTACTTAAAAACTACGCTATATGAGTTGTTGAATAAATATAAATATTAAAACCTGGGTCCAGTTCAAGGCAAGTAAAGTTTTATGTAAGTATTATCTGCATGGTGTAATTATGGTGAATACTCAGACTGCACGAAGGGATGTTACGTAACTTGGGTACCAAATGCTCGTAGTAGAAGAATTTTATTTATCATGTCGTTTTAAATAGTTGTGCTCGCCTGGACCCCTCTTTAAACGTGTAAGTAGGCCAGTAAATAATTAATCATATAAATTAATGACACTTATTGTAATATTAGGCGCTATAAGTGATGTTCTGAGTTTTAAATGAATAACATCTGAAGCTATTTTTCGCATGGTGAAAAAAAAAGCAAAAAAATTGGAGAACGTTGAAATCTGTGCTGTTCTTGAATCAACATTTTGTGATGCTTCCACTACAGTACTCGTAAAGGTCAATTCAAGAAATGCCTATTGGTAATTTCACACTGGATTGAGATTTTTTCCAGAATCCCCACTGGTTAAAGAAACTCAGCTTCTATAGTTAAGCTAATACGAGGAGGGTAGAGAGGCACACTTGGTCGATATGTGGAGCCTCACCTCACTTCGGGTGGCTTTCGATAGTGTGGATTTTGGGCCCGAGTCAAAGAGTTCGAAGTTTACCAGATAAAACACGAAGCAACTCTAGTGAGTTACTATTCGGCTTCCTTCAGTAGCTACTTCGTAGAAGCGACTTCACGAGTAGTGTAGTGGAGGTATATGATTAACTTCTATTTGCCGAGTACCTAGCTGCTAAAACGAGCCTGTGGATGTATATGAGGTCTCATAGAATGCCAGAATGAGGCACCGGTTACCAGGAGTTGTGACAAGGCTGTGACTGTTTAAACCGGTTGGTTGTCGGTCGGTCGGTGGTCTTGTATTATATGTATCGTTTAGCCCATTTACTTTTACAAGTTAAACGATCTCGGATGCAAGGGAACCCATGAACCTAGTTAAATACAAAATATATTCAACACATAAAAAGAGGTTTAGAATTTTGTTTCCTGATGGTTCTATGTTATCGTGTGCATCTATCTAAGTGCAAATGAAAAATGGTGGGTTCAAGGAGTTTTGGACACTATGGGTATGTATGGGTATATATAACACCAAAAGTAGAGGATATTAAATCTAGCTTATTTTCCACTGAGAGCAGGCGTTGCTTATGTTGCTGATTGTTTTTAGAGCGGCAGAAGACCAGACCGATTTTCTTCAATTCTATTTAGAACAGATCTGGACAGGATTGAAACCGGGATCAGCACACACACACAGGGGCGCGAGGCTTGCTCATTTGGCGCCAGTAATCTCGCTCCGAGAGAGAGACGTACTAGGGTTCTTTTGGGTTAGTACGTAAACATCCTAATGGACGATACTGTAAACTTGTATCCGGGCTGTGTGTGACGATATACTTTGAAAGTTTATTGGATATTTTCCCGTCTTAATTTCAAGGACTACTGGAATTGACACTTTTCCGTTTGACTTTTTTTTATTTAGCACATGTAATTAGGTTTTGTGATACTAAAACGATTGCTAAGTTATTTTTCAGAATGTCAGCCTCTCTCAGTGGATGGAAAGAGTTTAGATTCAGGAGGAAAAGTGTTTATGATGTAATCTATCGCTATATTATGTGTGATTATAACTTTCAATACAGTGTGCTGTGTAAGGTGCTATACTTACAAAAGGGGTAGATAATAATATAAATGGGCACAGTTAGTAGCGGTAAGGGTAGATCCGGGTTTTCTTTAGTTGTTGTTTTTTTCATCAGATAGTTATGTACTACCGAATCGAATGTGCCCACCCTCTGATAGCATAACCTAACATTTATGATTATATTAATATGTAATTACTGGTAAAACATGTATCTATTTCCTACGGATTAATGCTGGTATATGACTATGGTTAAACATTGTTACTTGCTACGGTTAAACATGGTTTAATTTATAATATGGTGCTCCATCCCCCTCTAATCATTCCAAGTTTAGAAATTGTCTGTTTCATACTCGTGTCTTGACCAGGTTAGATTTTATCGATTTCTTTCGCCACCCAGTGTCGCTAACAAATATAGTAATTTAATGTTATTTCTATGGTTATACAGGGTGTTAAGAAAACCCTGTCCGACCCGTTAAGATGTTGTTAGGTATCGATATCTGATTACATTAAAATAAAAAATTATAACCTAAAAAAAGGTTTTTTTTCTTAAATGTCGAGAGCGAGATTTAGCATCGTCACAGGTGCTGCCAAATGATCAAAATAAAAGGCCGCCAACAATACCGAAGAAAATGGTGTTGTCATTTTTGTTTTATTCTCAAATATAGGGAATTTTGCGGCAAAAAATGGTTATTTCAAAATTCATTATTATTGTTACTATCAAAAATATCCCAAATTTAATATTTTATTTGGGCATGTAATTCTGAGCCCTATATCACCCTTTCGGGTCGGACAGGGTTTTCTTAACACCCTGTATATGACGCTATCCCTAAAGATAAACATGTAACACATTTTAAAGTTAATATCGTTAATGTATCAGAGTTTAATTTTACGGCATACTATGGATAACGGAGCACATGATGCGCTCTACACACTCGGTAATAAATGTTAGCCAAATATAAGTAGTATGTACCTATGTCTGTGTGTACTTATTCTTCTGCACGGCCCCACTGTATAGAAGTACTTAATGATATTTACTGTGCATAGAAACTTGTCAAAATTCGAATTTTTGTACAAGTTTCTATAATAATATGTCGTGTGGGCGAGTCAATAAATTAAATGCTTGTTATATAAATAACGAAAATGATCTAAACTGGAATTAACAATTTGATATTACATACACTTTCTTTACGTTTAGGTGCTGAACAAACGTTGGACAACTGTTTTCCGGATAAAAATACCTAGCTTGATTAGGTATTGGTTGCCACCATCACGTTCAAAGCTATCCTGTTGGTTGCGTTCACAGATCGATGTAAGTGACACGAATTATCATTCTTACAGCAATCATTGTGCCCAGTTTGCTGTTGCTTTGCTTTTGCAAGATACCTAGTACCGCTGCTGAGATTGTGCAACGTTCACAGCAAGCAATAAAATAGTCAAGCGCGGTAATTTTTCTCCAACGAGTTGTCTTTTATTTGTTTAGCGCCTAGCGGTCGCACTGGCCGTGATCTCAAGCTTAAGATCACGGTGATGGCTATCGACTGCAAGTCAATGGTAATACTTTGATAGTGACTTCTTTCAAAGCTATGGATGGACACGTACTTGTGTGGTTTTACCACTACTTTTGTACTATTTTTACCACTGTCGTGCAGTCGAGAGTGTGACCGCTGCAACGTAAAAGACAGTTTGAAAATACAATTGTTAATTCCAGTGGATACGAAAATATATATCAATTTTGAGAATCTTTGAAATTAAATTTGAGAATATATGAATTTTGAAATTGTAACGGAGAGTTTAAATGTTAAAGATGAATGGTATTGCCACAAACGATGTTTGCCATTGGACAGTGTTCAAATCTTTTTTAGTCACCCTTTTACAATATGAAGTGCCTGCCTGCCTGCCTAGCCTTTTTTCCCAAACTATGTTGGGGTCGGCTACCAGTCTTACCGGATTCAGCTGAATACCGCATTTTACATTGAGCGACTGCCTATCTGACCTCCACAACCCATTTTACTGGGAAACACAGTATCCCATAGTAAGACTGGTTGTCAGAATTGACTTAACGACTGCCAAAGATCTATGTATGACAGCCGGGACCTACTGTTTAACGTGCTTTCCGAAACTCGGAGGGGCTCGGTATGTTATAAATGGTCACCCATCCACGGACGAACCGCGGCGATTTACAATATGAAGTAAAGGATAAGAAAAACAGATTTGAACACTGATGAATGAATAATATCGATTTGTGGTAACACTGGAAATGTTTGAGTAAAAAGCGGTTAAATTAATTGATGTATGAAATGAATGAAGTGCCGTTAAAATTACCATAATCTAAACATAACCTATTTCTATGATTATAAGTGCGGATATAATATACCTACATTTGTTTTTTTTAAATTTTTGTTCATTTTATATTTTTTTTGTAATTTTTGAATTTTATATTTTTTTTGTGTTTTAATATTTTTGAGACATCGACCTATCCTAAAACTGAAATTTTAACCGTTCATAAATATTTAAGCTCCCAGTAGTTTCTTGACCGTGTACCCGGGTACAGCGTACACCAGTAGTAAGATCATCAAGGCTAGTAGGATGACGATGGCAGCCTTCAGGATGGTCCACTTGTAGTTGTGCCAGACGATGTAGCGGATCGACTTCAGCGGGTTGAGGAACCACATGAATGAGGCGTCTGGGCGGCTGGAAACAGAAGTAAAAAGTAAAGTAGGTTTTTCAATATATCTAGAAGAATCTAAATCAAACCCACGTTTAGAAAAGATTTTAAATTTTAAAGATTTATTTTTTCTTTTATAAGGTAAATACTTGATACACAATTTAAAATGTATGCTATTTTTAAAGACCTTCTGGAGGAAGAGGTTCTCAGTTTTGATATCTCCGGCAATTATTATAGATCAAACTTAAGATGTTGTCATCGATAGGGTTTAGATTACAACAGATATGGCATACAAATTTCATTGAAGTCCGTTTCTTCTTATACTTATTATTTTTTACTTTTACACACAAAAGATTGTGTTTTGTGTGTAAGTAGTTTTTTACATTCATAAAACTATTTAAAACATCTTACTTAGGTTTATCCAGGGGATCAGGTTCATTGCGTCCGAGCCCAGCCGGCACTTTATCAGCCTCCTCTCGCGTCAGTAGATGTATCTCAGCCTCCACCTTCCCAGTCAGCTCCATCTCTTCTGTATCACGCTTTATGTAGAAAGGCCACCAGCCCTTCACGCGTTTCTGCTTGAATATGTTCACCATGGGCACGGTGCCGTCGTTCTGTAGCATATCTAGAGTGCAGAGCTTTGAGGATTTAGCCCCGCGAGGGAAACGGCTTAAGTCCAGTGTTATGGCTCCTGAAATGTTTAAAGAAGATGATTTTTAAGATAAGACCTTGGTTATTGAAGTTAAGGTTTGAAGACGGATATGAAAGATTATGGACAGAATATATTTATCATCTGCCTAGCCTTTTCCTAAACTATGTTGGGCTTGGCTACACCTACATAATTACAATTTATAAAATCTTAATCAAACATTCTTGAGAGTATTTTATGTACTTAGTACAAAGCCAATAGAAAAAAGGAAGAGAAATCACGTTTAAAAAAAAAACAACGTTTTTACGTACTTTATTGTGAAAACACCTTACCTAAGAAGTCATCCGCAGAAAAGTGATCCGCATCCCAGACCTGTAGTTCAAGTCGAGCAGGAATCTTGCACTCTGTTTCGTCCCAGGAGAATACAGACTCCTTACGAGAAATGACGATACGTTCCTCGGCTTCCAGGTAATCGAATGGATATATGAAGCGCCAGTTAAAGTTCCCTTCACCCGTTAAGGAACGGTAATGTATGTCTGTTGACTGACAATCATCTGGGCCTTTGACCCATCTGTAAAACAATAAATTTAAATTGACTACTTGATCAACTTCATTTTGGGGGAAAATAAACGGAAAACACTTTTTATACTTCACTTTATGCTGTTTATTTCATAAACAGTAGTTGTGTAAGGAAAAAAGTGTTTTATACCACTATACCGTACCCTTTCACGTAGATGTCAGACATCTTCTCTCCAGTGAAGAATGCGTCGTCCTCCAAAACAACGTCATCTGTGTTCCATATGATGACTCTCATTTCGTATGACTTTGGTTTGCGCGCAGATATATCCAATGGCGGCCCGGGGAGCGGCATGTCCATCGGGAACATGTCCACCCACATCTCAAGTCGTCCTTGTTCAATGCCTTGTACGAAAATATAAGAAAAAATAAATATTAAGGACGGTAAAATATACAACGTTTGTTACATTTCCTGAACTTTATATATTAAACATTAGAACGTAGCAATGGAGAGTTATAAATAGTATCCCCATGCGATATAAAAAGGTGTAAGGCCAGTCCTTTTGATACATTGGTTTATCCTTACCGGGTTTACTGGGGTTGTACAAAGGCCGAGTCTCGACGTGTTCAGTGACTAAGCGAGTGCCTACGCGCGGCACCTCCTGCCAACGGCGGAGCACCACCAATGCCATTTGCTCCTCCACGGTGTCAGGGTTAGAGAACAGTTCGGAATCGTCCATAGGCATATTGAAAATAGTACGACCGACTTTAACGCGTCCGTGCTCGTAGATTGGAGGATCAAGCTTGCCGTCTTTGCAAAGTTTTGCTAAGATCTGAGTTGGTTTCATAGCGTCGCGCCAGCGATTGTAACCTTGTCTAAAGAATTCAAAGAGTTAGTAAGCATGAACATGACGTAATTATATAAAAGTAATCAAGATCTACCTACTCTTCATATTTCATTGGCAGTCCGCAAGTCGCCCTGTGACGACTGTAGAAGCGATTTTCTAGGTCAATTTTAGTTTCTCCTATCATATCATCGGATCCGAGTAAATCCCAGTCGAGAACTTGAATGGTTAGCATGGAATCTTGCGGGAAAGTAGCTTCTATTTCAAAACACTTTCCAAAAACAGGATTTAGTTGTTTTGATACATAATTTTCCTTATCACTGATTCTTTTCGACCCTAAGTGTAATACTATATAGGGATCAGCTTTTCCGTTTAGATCCATTGGATGAAGATCGGTGGCCTTAACAATGTATACGCGCACAAGCACGTGGATGGGTTCGTTATTCGGAACACCTTGGAAAAATCCAAAGTTTGGATCAAATCCCATAACGGTGTGGTCATCGATTCCCCTTGGCAGAGGCCATTTGTATACTTTAATTGCTCCCTAGAATAAGAAGTAAACTCGTAAAATAAATAGGACGGACATTGAACAACATCGAATACTGGTTACAGATTTGTCAGAAAGAGGAAGTGTGTGTAGGGTAAAAGACTTTACCAAAAGGAATCAACGAGCAGGGGTAAGAAGAAATAAGCTTTAAGGTCGAGAACACGAAAGCAGGTGTGTGAAAGGTGAGTATAGAAAGACAAATAGCTGGTAGATATGGTAAAAACAACCTACCTTGAATACTCCGACAACTCTGTTCTCATCTTCAGAGTCGTCTCCAGTCTTTTTTCCCCTGTATAGCTCAAAAGAATGGAGCCATTCCTTGAATTCATCATATTCCGGTACAGCCTCAAGCTCATGCGGATAAATCTGAAGAAAACGAGTGAAGTGAAACAACCACATGATAAATAAACGGTAAATGAATGTTCCAATAAAAAATACTACTAACTTTGGCGAGTGCTGATTTCGGAATTTCATTTTTTTTATTTATCATTGGGCTTGTTTTGGACCTGGGAGATGTCGGAGGTCTTCTTTTATTTCTGTCTCTATCTCTGTCTCTGTCTCTATCTCTATCACGTTCCATATCCCTGTCCGGTCTCGGCGAGTGTACTTCCTCTCTTGGCGATCGAATTTCATCGACATATGAAATTTGCGAGTGCTGCAGATATCCTTGCCTTTCCCTTTTAGCTTCCTTTTCTTCTTCGATCATTGACTCCACGGAAGCGAAATATTTAGTCCACCAATCTTTGCTACTTTCATCATCGTCCAATACTGATTCCGTACTAGCTTTACGTTTCTTCATAGATTCGCGTTTGTCAAACTTCTTGCGAATTACTCGAGGCTTGACACCAGACCCGTAGGAAACAGCTCCTCCCCTACTGTTTCGAATCAGCAATGGGCAGCTTTCTTTTTCATTTTCTACGGTGTATGAGTCATCTTGAACGATGCAGTTAGCTCGTAAATCAACATTCTGTAAGGGGATTAGTGACTTCTTCCTTTCTTCAATGTCTCTTTCGCGTTTGCTCATTGGAGTGTATATGTATTTGTGAATAGAATTTATTGTATGCGTCCCAACTAGAGTAATTCTACCGAAGCTGCGGCAGTCTACTACGCGAATAGTTAACGGTGGCCGATATAAATCTTGGTCTGGGAGTTCTACATCAACAAACTTTATGGGATTCGTGAAATTAGGATTGCGCTTAGCATTCTGAATAACCGACGAGTATAGGATGTTGCCAGCGCATTCGATATCGACGCGAGGTTTGTCCACAGTCAACAAGTGGACGCGCTTCAAATCACGCAATCCCCAGAACAATACTTCAATCCGGTATTTAGACAGAGTCGGCCTTATACCTCTGGGTACAGGTAGAATAGGACCTTTGTTAATGTCGATCGGTGGCTTGCCATTAGCCTCTCGTGGTGTAGGCAAGTCAGGGAGTATTGAGGCATCTTGTTTTGGAGGTATTTCGAGCAGTTCAAAGGTAGCCAGTAATTCGCCAGCTCGATCATCTCCTCTTGTAATTTCATACCATTCCAGTGACGGTGGTCCACTGTGAGTATCTTCATAAGCTTTAATGTGTGGTTTAGCTAAAGTACGACCAATGAACTCAGACTTCCCCACCTTATCTTGATCAAATATCTCAATGACTATAGTTGGTGGGTCGGCTTTTATTCGTTCGATAGTGCTGTACAGCAAAATATCATCAAAAACGAGAAGTTCATCCCAAGTGGGGCTCAAAGTCTCATCTATAACTTGTGTTGTTCCTGTGCTTTCGCCGATAACTATGCGGGCAAACGGATCAGATAGACCGGACGAATCAGATCCGATCAGAGATCTTGCTTGGTATACATAAGCTCGCATTTGGAAATTCTGAAAAACATACATTTTATTAAATTAGTTACAAAATAATCGTGTCCTACTTTAGTGTAACATTTAAGATTCTTTTAAAATGCTTACATGTTTTTCGGCATAGAATATTGTCGAGGGTGCATTAGATCGCAGTTTGTCTGCATTCCGCAACTCAGAGCTAACTTCATAGCCCTGTGGCAAGCCATCGATATAATGTTTCTTGTCTTGCAGAAGGCCGAGCCACACGTATACACTGATCTTCGCTGGAATGGACCAACCACTTGGTGTAGTTGACTTCTTGCCTGGCCACTGTAATATTTGTTATTATTTCAAGAATATATCGAAACCAGAAATGAAGTTTATAGTGTCATAAATATAAAATTTAAGAAACCACCGAAAACTTTTAGAAAATTGCTCATAATTTACAAAATGCTAAACAGGTCTTATAGTTATAGCTAAGCACCATCTCGAGCACGTAAGGTTTCAAACATAAAAAAACCGCATCATAATAGGTCTGTTCGTTTAGTAGGTAACTACGATGCTCTAAACAAACCGGCATATCGAACTTATAACTATCCTTTTATTGCGTTGGCAGTTAAAATTAAATTAGTAGTACTCACCTTGAGGAATATAGTCTGCATTTTGCCGCAATATTTACCAGACTCATCTGTGAAGTCAGAGTATATAATATCTCTTGCTGGTATGCGATGATAAGCCAAACGTTTTCCATTGCTTATTAGCCAGATAAAAACATCAGGTAATGTGTGTTGAGACTGAAAATACGTAAAACGGAATTTATTAAACTGCCAGAAGAAAACTGTAAGTTCTTAGTAATGAGAAATTATACTTACATCCTCGCAAAGATGTTTCAGCTTGTTCAAATATGTGTATGCTGTTCGTAAACGATCCTTTATGGAGTGTTTAGTGATCAGAGCTCGAAGACTCTTTGTCATGGCTGCGATTTGTTCCTGTAATTCAATACATTACTCCTATTAATCAAATTTAATAGTGTCCCATCAGGCTCATTAAGTACAGATTGTAGAACTCTTTTCCCAATTGGTTACGTAATGTTTTCAAAAAATGTTTAGCTTCCTTAGGGTACATCAAAAGGCTAGCCTATCTAGATTTTAGAAAACCGTGTCACAAATGCTTGTTATAAAGTAATGTGAGATGGGAAAACTCTGAAAACCAGTATCCACATTAAAAAAAAGTTCTTGGCGTTCTTCAATAAAATGATACTTATTCCAAATATCTCAAAAGGGAAACACAGTCAACACCTATAATTCTTAGTATGTGTACATGTGAATCAAAAGTCAACTTACAATCTCATAGATACAGAGCTTCTGCCTTTCCTTGTCCAGTTTAGTGTTACCAAATGGCGGTGCATTGGTCATGTGGCGCACGTAAGCGCTACAAGCACTGCTCGCTGTCTCCAGCGCTTTCTTAAGGGTAAGCACACTAGTGTTGTCCGGTCCTAAGTCCACAGCGATGGCTGCTTGAGCATCGGTTAGGCCTTCCTCCTGGAAATAATTAAATGATTGATTATTTTTTATTAAAATTTTGTGACTTCATTATTTTTGTTTTATCCTATTGATGCGCGAAAGCGTGCTGCTGGGGAATTGATGGGCCGGTTCTTTTCCATAGCCAGAGCACGGGAGGAGCGGTAAAATGTAGGCGAAGCAGGGTGCTGTCTATTGTAATTTTGACTTTCAAAAAGTGTTATATTTGTTGCCTAATTGAATGAATGAGATTAAAATTTTCAATTAATTTTATTCGTTCGTAAAGAGTGTGAGAGTATTTTCAGGTTTTAAAATGGGTATGTCTTGATTAGTTTAAGCAGCACAGTACTTTTAGTTCATTCAGATGCGTATAAATACGCTGGTTGAAATATGTTATTTGTAATTTATCCATAATTAGAAAAATAAAATAGTTTGAATGAAGTACTTACGAATTTCTCAATGATATTAGCGATGAGGTTGGAGTTGTACATGCGCCGGCGATGGTCGGGCCAGATGCTGCGGATGTGCATGCACTGCTTGTGATCCCAGAACGGCAAGTAGTAGTAGTTCTTGTCGTTGGAGGACGCTTTGGTAGCCTGCGTCGTGCTTTGCCAGTAACCGGTGTCGGCGCCGAGCTCATCTAAAAAAAATGTGTATGATGAAATTGAATAACACGTGATTCATCCGCTAATGGTGTTTACAACCGACTTCAAAAAGAGGAGGCTCTCAATTAGTCTGTATGTTTTTTTTTGTATGTTATGCGATATGTCCAGCAATAGTGGACCGATTTCATAAACAATATTTTATAAAAAAAAAACAAATTTGGTATTTTCAGTTGATGTCTGTTTTTTACGTTTATGTTCTGCTCACTGTGCCCCTGGTATTGGTGGTGGTTACGCAGTTGTAAGGCGTTTCAACCAAATATTTAACTGGATAAATTCTTACATCATAGATACAGAATCATAATATCGTACCAAGTTCTGCATCCAAATCATGAGGTCGCTTAACAGACTCATTGTGTCCATCCAAAGAGTTCCCAGAATTACCAATGCTGAGCTCAAATTGCAAAGGTTTATCTGTCAGACGCTTGTCAATCATATTGGCTTCAAAGATGCTGGCGAACAGGAAGAACTCCTCGTTCTTCTCAAAGCTCGGCTCGTTAATTGGTGGAATCGGTTCAACCTCCACTTCGGAAGCGGGGCATTCAATACTGTCAATTATTTCGGTGCGGATAGAGATGAGAATTCTGTAACATTTATATGAACACATCAAATCAAAAAGTTTCCAATCGAATTTAAATTTTATTGCTATCAGAATAAGTACTAAAGTCTAGTTGCAGGTAGTACGAACCTTCCCCTGTAGGATACTCCTTCTCCCATGCCCATGTTGAGGCCTGCGTGCTGATCCAGCAAGCTGTAGTCACGCGTGGAGCCGTACATATAAATGTAGGCCGGTCCAAATGTTGGTAGAAAGCCTGGAATGTAATTTACCAATATCATTGGAGATTAAGAGATCATCACAGCTCATTATGGAGTAGATGACTAAGTTATAGCAAGATCTATTTAGTGAGATAAAAAAATTAAGAATAGTCGACAGCTTTTCAAAAAAAGATTAAACTAAAAATATAATATTTGCTTTATATCTTTAGGATTTTTTTTAAGTGGACTAGTGGTGTTATGCTTTCGAAGAAAATGTACAAATTCGTGACGGCATATTTCATTTCATGTGCCATCGTGAGTTTTTCGTAACGTTGAAATACAAAAATAACTGTCTAAGATGTTTTGTTGAATAACCTATCGGACACAAAAAAGAAACTAGTCAATCGTCAATCATTTGTTACAAGTAAGTGTTAAGTCTAAAAAATAAAAATGTAAAAAAACAAAACCGTCATCTTTAAATAACAAATAGTAAGTACCTCTTTCACCATCATTGGAGATAGACCTGAGATCAATGAAGTGTGTCCCGATGATGTTGGGGTGGACAGGATCATTGTCTCTCAGTTGTATCTTGATGCGCTGGCACAGCGGCGGAAACATCTCAGTAAATACTATCTGCTCGTTCCATACAGGGGTGTAGGAATTCTTTTTGACCGTTGTACAGCCCTGAAGAAACAAATGAATAGTTATTTTCTTACTTTAAGAACAGGCTGTGGTATTTCGTGTGGAACACTTCAGGAATGCTCTTTTGAGAAAACATTGCATCCTCTAGTCATATAATATAAAGGCACTAGATTTTCTAATCAAAAGTACAACTTTCTCTTGGTTTCCTTTACCTGGTTATAAACGTGAATTTTTGGCTATTACATCTAAGGATTTAAAACCACAAGCTAACGGGTGAGGCATCTTATGTACAAATATATAATTAAATCTTGTTGGTAGCATTCGTGGTTCTTTAAACTGACATCTCAGTAGAAAACTGTAGGCGAAGCAGGGTATCGTATCAGATCAGGGGATCTGACTGGAATCATTCGAACAGTGTTGTGAAATCTGTGGGATTACGAAGATACTTACTGTCATGCCAGCGAAGCAGACTTGTACGTAAGGGTCTACGAGGTCCTGACTCTCTCCTGTGAAGGCCCTCTTCATATTTGCCAGGATCGAGTAGTTCATCTTAGGTAAACCGTCGGCCTTGTGTATCTTAATAATAAATTTGGCGCGTTGGCGCTCGATAGGGACTCCGTCGGGGAGAAGCAGGTTTCTGCAACATAGTGGCACAAATTTATTTAAGACTACACAGTAAAAAGAAATGATTTTAAATTGGAATTTGTATTTTATAATATTAATTAATATACAGGTGCATCTCAGGTGTTTTGTCTCTGAATCACCCCAAGGTTCATAGGCTATCAAATTCGCATTGTGCAGAAAGGTTCAAAGCTTTTTGAACTTTTATGCACAAAAATACATAAGCAGACATAAATAAATAATATTTATTGTTTTTCATCGTCATCTAAAAACGGTATTCTGTCTGCACATAAGCGTTATGATACAAACATAGGTATGTGCGATCGACGTAAAAGAAGCGTTATGGCTTTTAACGGAAAATATTACGTTACAGACACCAGATAATATATATTTTGAGAAGGTAAGCGTATGGTGCGCCATTACTGATTATACGTACTTTAGTCGCGAAAACTCATGAAATCATATCTTTTACAATATTATAATCGTAAAACTTTTATGTTTCTACATTAAATCAGACCATGCCATAAACTGTACAACTACATTTAGTCTTTAAAGTGGGTACCTACTTACGAAAAATAACTTTTCGCAACACTTAACTCCCTGAAAACACACATCAAAAAAGTCTAAGCAACACGCATAATTTACAGGATCTACATGTTTTACTCATTGATACTTTATTATTTTCTTTAAAAAGTAGATAGTTACACAATCTTCATTATCTTGGGAACATTACAGGCATATTTTAAAAATAGAAAATTTACGATAGTTTTTTGTTTTTATTAATTAAAATAAAAGTTACAAGATTTTATCCCAATTTCATGAGCTTGATTTTGGTATTTATTTCACTTTTATCATTTTGAGATACTCAGTTATTTTTTTTATTTAGTGCTGGGACATTTTTTACATCATAAAACGATGCTATTTCACTGCTGGTGAAATATAGAGAGCTGCAGGAATGCTAGAAGCCGAAAGAAATTAGTCCTAGGTATAACCGTATTTTAGTGTAAATGAGATTTTTCGTCTTTCGCAGCCTTAGGGTATTACTGGGGGTCCTGCTGAGCAGCACCCATGACATGGGAGGAGTACAACTGCTAGACAGGATCGCTACTTACAAGTGACTGCGATGAGTCCCAGTTTGAATTTATGCCCGATACGAAAAGTGTAGAAGTGTATCATCATCCCGGAAATGCTAAACGGCTGAGATGCGTCCAGGAAGTGCACCCCTACAGTGGCTCGAAAATGATGGTATTGGCGGGTATTATGACGAATAGAAGAACAGAGCTCGATTTTGTAGATGGCAATTTGAACGGTGTAATTAATCATGTTTAGGACGTTCTGTGGTCTTATGTTCACCCATTTGTTGCTCAGATTTTAAGCTGATGCATGACAATGCCTGTTCGCATTCAGCTCGGAGGGCCAGAAATTACTTGGCAATGGAAAACCTGCGGGTATTACCATGGCCTGCATAATCACCAGACCTCAATACCATCAAGCACACATGGGACATGTTCATGAGATGGGTTTTAGAGAACTTGAACGGAGAGTCGACAACTCAACAACTGAAAGACTTGTTAAAATGACATTGGGAGCGATTACAACAGTATCAGATAAACAAACTAATAAATTCTATAAAATTATCATTGCCGACAAATTTCAAAAAACAAAAGCGGTCACAATTTGTAATAATTTACCGAATTATTAAAAAAAACTTTTATTTTATACCATGTTTTTTACGGTGCAACATAATGTGAATTATTGTGATTAAATTAGTGGAACTTTTTTTTGTTTTAATAAAATCACTAACACATCAAAAAAGGTTAGTTATTATTAACAAACATACCTATATAAACATATTCCAATATTAAAAATCGTTCAAAACATCAAAACTGTTCGTGTTGCTTAGACTTTTTTGATGTGTGTATTAATAAAATTATTTGTTTTTTGTAAACTTAAACTTATTCTTTATTATTAGGTATAGTTGTTAGTTTGTTAATTATTATCGAAAGATGACATCTATCTAAACTAGATGAAGACTAAAAAACTTGAGCTTAAATCAAGTTAATTGATATCCAATTATTCACATCAATTATAGGACAGGAAAAAAAAATATTCTAATTTATGAAATTGGAAACCATTGTACCTACAATGATTCTATGTATACCAGACGTACACTTTACCCTGTTTCTTTTGCTGTTATGACCTTTCGGTAACAATCTGTATCAGGATAAGGTTAGAAACAAAACTAAGGCCGAAAGTAATAAATGGATAAAAAATAATAAAACGCAACACAGCCGACACGTGGTATGTAATAACAAAGAAATTGGTTTCCACAGTACTCCCGCGAGAGGGATTTTGGCGTTACACGCTCATAAACCTACAAAGATCTTAAAGATTTAATATTAAATTACCTTCCGTGTAACTCCGTTTGTAATCAACAATACTTTTGCAGGTAAAGTGGAGTTGACGTTTGGATTACATTCATTCATTACATATTCTTTACTAAACAACTGAGGACGTTTCTTAACATTTTAAAAGAACCTTTAACTGTTTATGAACCGGACCTATGGGCTTATTTTAGGGTACATTTCACAGGCGCGTAAGACAGTTTTTAGTTTGAGTTGAATCTCTTAAGTGCCCTGTAAACGATCAAATTGTTTGTCAAATTTTACGTGTTTGTCAAATTATTTGATAGTGTACATCTGTGTTTGAGGCGTTTGTCAAACAATCTACGTGTTTGTCGCGTTTGATGAAGTTTGATGAAAATCTGGATTGATGTTGAGTTTGAAAAACAGGTTTGAACGTGAACGGCGGTGTTGGTCAAGAAAAATCTCGCTGATTTTGTTTGCGTCATGGAGGACGCTACGCCCAGTGACAAATTTGTTTGATATTTGGTTTGATCGTTTAAGCTATTGTTTGATGAAAACGTGAAGTTTGACACGCAAATTTGTCAAGCAAATTTGTCCGTTAACAGGGCTCTTAATATAAGAAAGAATAAGAACTCATTTTCATTATAATAATCCAGCCTATAAACGTCCCACTGCTGGGCACAGGCCTCTTCCCATATAGAGAAGGCACGAGCATTGATCACCACGCTTGCTCTCTGCAGATTGGCGATTTCAGATCCCAATTTTGGAATCCAGGTTTCCTCACGATGTTTTCCTTCACCGTTTGTCAGAAGTGTCTTAGAATTATTAAGAAAGTACATATAACTTTGAAAAAGCCACATTGGTACTTGCCTGGGTTCGAACCTGCAACCTTGTGCATACAAATCCGTTCATTGAACCGCTAGGCCACCACGACATCATCGATCATCATTTCATTAGACCTTTCATAATTATTGTTCTCATTTCTTAATCTGTGTGGCACATTGTGCCATCTTCGATAGGAGAAGATCGGGTATCATGTCAGTAGAATAAGTGCCACTCGTGCTAGTAATACATATCGACTACGAAAAAAGAATGTCTTTTGTAGTATAAAAGTATAAAACAATCTATATATATAAAAATGAATCCCTATTTCCCTTGGTCACGGCATCACGCGTGAACGGCTGGACCGATTTCGCTAATTTTTGTTGTGTTTGTTATTGTCAGGAGAAGGTTCTTATTAAATAAAAAGTTTGCAAAATTGCGCTGAAAATTAGGAAATTGAAGAATACTCAACCACCAAATTAAGTAATCCTGACTTTTGTTACGATAGTGATTTGTTGGATTCATCTCCACCCCTAATAATACAAAGGCACCGGGAACGGGACCTAAGTATTCACGCGGGTGAAACCGCGGGGCACAGCTAGTAACAATATAAAATGGACGTATCAATCAATTCACGTTTTGAGTCAAATAAAAAAATCAATTTTCTACATGTTCGGTCATGTAATCTGTGTATGGCGGGTTCGTTTTACGATTTTAGTCTGAAAATCGTGAAATTAATATGGACCAATTTAATACCGTAATTTCATAATAATCGGTAAGGTAAGTAAGCTGCGATTGGCATATTGACGTGGCTGTTTATTGAAAAATCATAAAATAAATGAGAATATAATTTCCGTATCCACGAGTAAATTCATAATATGAAAACTGAGTAGTTATGAGCTATCATACGTCGGGCCTGTCAGTGTAGGAGATACTCTGGAAGTCTGGACTTACATTACTGCGCTGTGAGCGCCCATTCAGTCGTTAAAGTTTGACACGTCCTGACAACAAACAGGTGCAGCTTCGCCAAACAAAATGCGTCCTCGTAGTTTTATTTTATCAAACATTTACTGGGATACAGTAGAGGGAATTTCGCTCTGAAAATTCCGGGTATATTTTTTACAGTTTTGAGTTTAGTCATGGGATTTACTGCACGTTTCCAGTGAAGATACGAAAAATGGATAAAAATTTGGAAAACGCTGTTTTAATCTTCTTTGCTCAAAACAGTACGTCCACACTACTTGTAGAGATAATAAAAAAAATCTATTAAGTTACTTGACTAGAACGTTAACGTTGAGCAAATAAAAATAATATCCTATTTACCTCTGCAGTCGACGTGAATTCAATTTCAATAATTTGTTTCGTTTTCATCCTTATAGCTAACTGTTTCAGCAACCGAAGCTCTGTTTATCTCTAGCGGACTTTCTACTTAGGTACTACAGACATTTTGATAACCCACTGCAGGGATGCCGAACCAATGGCACGGTTGATTGAATTGCATGATTTGGTTGTACGCGCCACAATGCTACCGATGAAAACGTTTAGCATTATTACTGACTTCAAAACGAGCTTATTCAGGTCCCATATTTAAACATATGATTCTTTTATAAGTTTCTTACGCAATATCTCATGTATGTTCTCAGTATAAATTTTTTAATTTTTTTTTAAAAAAAAACATCATTTGACACAAATCTAGGCCCTCACATTAACATTTCTTTAGACAAAATGGTATATTAATCCATAAATTTTTGCCACCCCTGACTTATATCATCCGACTATTTGATAAGAAAGAGATGTAGATACTTACGCTTCAATATCGTCTTCGTCCTTCTCGCTCTTCGGCGGGATCTTGATGGTGTCCCCTTTCCCGATGACACTGATGTCACATTTGAGGTAGCCCTTGGCTCCTGCCGCGACATCCTCCGGGTCGGTCAGCAGCGCCCACTTGTGGTAGAACTGGCGATCTGTTGACAAGAGATGAACAGAACACTTACATCTACTGTTAATTACTAGCTAATCTCGGCATGAGCAACGTAGTAGTGTGAAAAGTAGTCATAGGATAACGCAGAAGAAAAACTTCATGGAGAAAAATGGGGGCTTTATTTATTTGATCTGGATTAAATTAATCCTGAGTTTGTGTAGAAATTTGATCTTACTCTAAAATTACTATTTTAGAGTAAGATCAAATTTCTACACAATATTGACAAATACAAATCTAATACAAATCTAATACAAATCCTATGTTCCGACAACTACATAATATATCATTGTACTGTAACCAGTACCTAAGCTTAGCATTAAGATTGTAGTACTCATATATGATTTACTGTTTTGATTAGACTGGTATAGTTTAAATCAACTTCCGTGTGTGTTTAGGTCAGGATTTTCCAGTAAGGTTCGTAAGGATCGTTACCAAAACGTATGTAACAGGAAAATAAGTCTATTATTATTATAAGTAGTATAAAGTTTGCGAGTTAGATACTTTATAGTAGCAACCTGTATTGGAAACCAGAGGCATTGTTATGACGACCTGCGATGAGTTACTTACGTTACAATTGTGGTAGGTGGTAATGAACACTCGAGAAAAACCCTTATCCAAAAATTACCAAATGAAAGATAATTAATAAAAAATACCTGAAACTCGGAGAGTATCAGACACACCAAAATTTCAGGTGCAGACAATCTAAGACATATTAATAATTTCATCAAACTCCATTGACTGAGCGAATACTCAAATCTAACTTAACAAGATAACAAGGCCAAATTGAACTTAGATTTCCATAGGTATTTAGGGTTTAATAGCGCTTGCTAAATGAAGAGGACGTTGTTACAAACAATATTGACACCTGTATAGCTACAGTGAAAATAAAGCGGGCCAGTATGCAAATTTAATGAATAATAAAACTGTATGCATCGTTCAATTAACAACCCGAGAGGGATTTTATACTAGTTTTTGTGTTATTTTTTACGTGGTAAAATAAATATTGTATCTATTTTAAATTTCGTATTTTCGACGTAATATGAGGTATCCTGTCTTTTTGGTGATGAAAAACAGATTTAAAAACACAGGTCGAAAAATAAAACCTCAAATCATTGGAATTCAGAGTCAACCAACAAAATGAGGTCTAGTACCGACCACAATTGCTGAACTATTATAGAGCGGACCTAAAATTCCTACGAAATGGTATTTCGAATCGTAAAAACTTTTTTTCATCGAACTAAATAAATTCAGAGAATAGTAAAACTATTGACTATTGTATTGTATCACCTACGTACCAAAACGAATGCAATGTGCTAGAAAAAACATCTTTGTAACAAGGTGATGAATTGATAAGAAGAGAAAAATATTCCTTATGATGTGACCTAAGCAATTATGAAGATTACATCAGATCGCATTGCAAAGCATCACAAACAATATTCGCTATAAATGACAATAAAATAATACAACTACTAACATATTAACAGTTCGCTTAGCGTAATATTGAAAGCAATGTTTCGCAACTATTAAGGTCGATTGACATGAAACGTGCGAATGCTCATTCTATCTCCCAACCTTTCAAATTCCTTAATATTCTTTTTAAATTTGATATGGTGGCGGCAGATTTACATCAAACGAGCGAATGCTCAATTCGCTCGTTTGATGTAAATCGCCATTTAGGAATGTTCTCATGTAGCGATTCCTGCTTCTTTTTGTTCATACGACATAATATCTGGTCGCTACACCGTATCATACTATGACCTATTTCCAAGAACAAATGACACACCTTTCGTACCTTTGATGACACGTTTGATTTCAAAAACCAGAAAGTTATTTATCTCTACCTACTACCTACTAACCTACTATACTAAAGCCAATCTGGAAAGAGAATGAAACGTTATTACTAATTACGCAATTATCAACTTTGACAACATGTGTTTAAGTTCATTTTAGAATGACAAATATTACCGAAAACGGCCTAAAAGTAATTTGAATGTGATGGAAACTGAACTGTTAGTCATTGAATTAAGGTTCATAATCCCAAAGCACGGTCATTATTTCTTGAATGTGGCTGATATATAAGTTATTACCATTGCTCTATGTCTAGTCTTCGTCAAGTTCGCAAACTCGATTAAGATTGGAAATTATTATGCTAATTGGTGAAACAAAGGCGTTCTTGGTGGAAACCAAATCGATATGTTCTAGTTAAGTGCGGTATTATGACGATGCTGACTGTTTCAATTCATGAACAGTACTGGCTGCTAAGTAACTTACCTATGTGAGTGAATTTACTATTTTGAAGTTTTATTTCAGCCATCATATTGGCTATGAATATTTCAAGACTAACTTCTGGATTCTGATTTCAAGACTAACTTGGAATTATATAAACATAATACCGTTCATTGTACACGCGGTGTTAGTCTGTAAGTAATTGTTACACCTGAAATGTATATTTAGACACATAAAAGGAAATGTAATGTGTAAACAATTGTAGGTTAACCTTAAATAATTAAATAAAAATAAATAAATAGATTCTTAACGGCGCGGGGGGTCCGACCTAATCTGTTTTTTAATTATTATGCAAAATACTGTGGTTTTTATTTACTTAGCCTTTGTCCTGCAGTAGGAAAAAGGTCTTTCCCTATTATATTACAGTACATACTTTGTGAAAGGACTTCCTTGCATTCTTTCACTCCGTACTGGCTACTTTACAATAATATGATAAGTTGACCAATCATAGAACTTGACCAGGTTAACCGTCTAATTACTAATTTGTGTCGGAATTTCCGACCTTGATGACCTAAACCCTATAGGGATTCCGTATAACGTTTGCTTACGTCACAGGGTCGAGATAATCAGTAGATAATCTTAGTGTACAGTAAGTCACGTTTCTCTTTAGCTTACCTCAAGCAGGCAATGAAGATTAGGATGACTGATTGCTGTCTCAACACGCTTTTATGTAAAGAGCATCATAGATTACCTGTTTGCATGTCAAAGAGGTAAGTATACTGTCTATATCTATACCTGGCTCTTATGTAATGGTTTAATAAATACAGGGTGTAATGGACATGCGTCTCAGGTCATATTCGAAATACTGCCCGTAGAGATGAATAAATTCTTCGGGTTGGGCTGCCTGGAACATTAAAAGCAGCCCATTTCGTGGTTAGATCATGATGGATCAGTCACGATTTCTTTTTAAATCATGCTTTAAAAACATCTTTGCACTAGGGAATTTAAATCCTATACTTAGGTATCTACAAAAAACTCGGATGTAAGACTGACAAAAATTTTGCACTTTGTTCACAAATGTTTATTACATGCGGAGAACGAATGAGTTTGGCTATTATTTTCAAATAATTTAGTACTGAAGAATATACCTAATTATGGATTAATTCATTTAATCCCTAAAATGGTAACTCCATTTCCACTTTAAATTCATAATTAACAATGAGGTGATAAATTTAAACTCATCTATTACGCAAAAAGTTCGAGGCTAATACGCTTAAGAAGTAATCAAGTTTGATGAATAGTTCATGAAACTACACGAGACGACATTATGTTATATCTGAGCAAATAATGCCCCAATATATTTCTTAGCCTACAGCAACAAGTAGCCACTCAATTGTTATTATCTACTACTTAAATCCTTCTCCATTATTTACATTTGATTGTCTTTAAACAAAAATAGACCAAAACAAAATATATCTGGTTTCAACTAAAACTAAAAAGCAAAATTTCATTTTGGCAAAGTCTACCAATGTGAATCAAATCTGTGACAAGGCTTTAAAAGCCACATTTTTTTTCAACGATGACATGATTGTTTCTAATCACCCACTTTTAAAGCGTATAAGAATGATTACGACCTTCAAAAACATAATAATGTTTCCGTAGTAAAATAAAAACGAATAGTCTTACCACAAAATGGCGTCTTAAGTAGACAGCGAACATTAAAATCGATAGTTGTCACTTGAAATAAAAATGGAATAAATAAATAAATTAAAGAAAAGGTGACAACAATAGATTCGCACACTGTCTTTGGGCTTCCACACATAACTGCGTATATACCTATTTGCGAGCTCGCGTTCCATTTTGAACTGAATAAAGTTCGAAATTTAACGCGCGCTCTCAGATGCGAATTCGCATTCTGTGGGAGCCATTAGGATACACGTCTTTTTGTGGTAGTTATTATACTGATCTATCTACACTTCTACTGTCTACGACTAATTTACGGCTGAAATCACACGACAGAAGCTGTTTAGAATTGATACTCATCACTCAAACAAGGATTGCCGAAGGCGGGGCCAGTCCGCGCTCAGGATTCTGAAATAGCGTGAAGATTTTCATAAAAGGTGCACCAAATAATCAGGATCACATGCAAAACATTGCAATAATAAAATTTGAAAAGAATTTGATATGAAAAATGATTACTAATTGCAAATTTCATAAATAGGCAATAAAATTATGATCAAATATTTAAAAAAATATCAAGAGTAGTAAGATTAGGGCTATGGTTGTAAACTCGAGTTCAAAGCAGCCGCTCACTGTTCATACAGGCTGAAAAGTTATACTAATAATTTTAAATCCTGCAAATAACTCACGAAGATTTTGCATGGAAAATAATTGACGTCTTTTTACATTTTAAATTAAAAGTAATAAGACAGACGAGTTTGTGAATAATAGTTTTGTATCGATTTAAAATGTCTAGGTAAAAAATAAATAAGGATCTTAAGTAAGTTGTTTGTTAATGCACTATATTTGTGTAACTTTGATGTTAGATTCAACTCCACAAGGTTTACTCCACAAAGGCCCGGGCACTTAACGAAAAGTGAGCTATTAAATATTATTCCTTGAACAATTCAGAAGCTAAAAATTAAGAAGATTGTTGAGAAGGTAACTATCATTAAATATTATATGGCATGGACAGGTTTTTGATAAAAGTTTGCAGTATTAAATAAAACATACTAAAACCTTCTCCTTGAACTAACAAATTATTTTCTGAAAACCGCATCAAAATCGGTTCAGCCAAACGCGAGATAATCGCGGACAAACATACATACATACAAACATACATACATACAGGTCAAACTGAGAACCTCCTTTTTTTTGAAGTCGGTTAAATAGTTATTTTTTAATCATGTTGACTCATGATGCAGTCCCAGGTCCGATTCCCTGATAGGTCTATCTTGATAACCACTTTTCTTTTCAGGTCTGGGTATTTGACCTTCGTTACCTCTGATTCCATATTCTAGTGCTATCTCTACTTCAGACTCAGAGCAATGAAAATGATTTTGTCTCCATTTTTTTTTATAACTAGGTACTGATGGTGGATATCTCACAAATCGATTACAAAAAGAAATATAAATAATATATTGAGGGACTGATTCGAAATATTGCTATTACATTATGGTCAGTGAGCGAAATGATTACTTCGTGATGATTGCGAGTGGCGGGCGATTTGTAACAGTCGAATATTTTTATATTAAAAATGACTAACTGCGCTGGTTTTCAGTTCATAAATTCATTATTATAAAGGCAGAATATCGCTGATTGCCTCAGTTTGTGTAGGTACTTAATTTATATTTTTTATTTCATAAAAATATCTATTAATGTAATTGATTTGGTTGTGGATTGTTACATTAGCTAGATTGGTTATCACATAAAAACTTCGCTTTGAGTTTCACGTGTTGTATTTGATCCGATTGCCTCAATATTTTGAGCTTTATCCGATTTGATGTCGTGTATACCTACCGACTACTCAAAAGCCTTTGATAAAATTCCTCATAGACTGTTAATAGACAAACTTGAGTACATCGGTATACACGGCGATCTGCTACGGTGGCTAGATTCTTATTTAAGGGACCGCAGTCAAGCAGTAACGGTGAAGGGGTTTTGCTCGTCGTTTATGCCTGTAACTTCTGGTGTTCCCCAGGGCTCGCATCTCGGACCTCTGTTATTTAATGTGTACATAAATGACGTATTTCAAATATTTAAAAACTCTAAATTTATTCTTTACGCAGATGATAAGAAAATTTATAAAACTATAACTAAACTAGAAGACTGCCTAAAACTACAAAATGATATCAATAGCCTACGTGATTACTGCGAAAGAAATTATTTGTTCCTTAACGTAAAAAAGTGCAATATAATAACATTCACTAGAAAAAAGAACTCAATAACATATAATTATAAAATTGATAATAAAAATATTGATAGAGTGTCTGAAGTGCGGGATCTTGGGGTCCTACTTGACAGTAAACTTATCCTTGACTCACAAATTACCTCTATGACCAATAAGGCATTTCGCATGTTGGGATTCGTACTAAGAGTTGGTAAGGATTTCAAGCATCATTCAACCCTGCTACTCCTTTATAAGACCCTCGTGAGGTCAATACTTGAATATGCCTCAGCTGCCTGGAATCCCCAGTATCAAATGTATATCCAACAAATGCAAAAAGTGCAGAATAAATTTATTAAGCACATGAATTGGCGATTTAGCTTTAGCTCTGAGCACCTAGGCTACAGAGCTTACAGGAGCGTCGTGCAGAACGAGATCTAGTATTTTTATATAAAATCATTAGAGGTCAACTGGACTCCCCTTATCTTCTCAGCAAAATAGGGTTCGGATGTCCACGCATAAATGCACGCAAGAGATCTCTCTTTCATATTGGTTTCTCACGAACCAATTATGGTAAGAATATTTTTATTAAAAGAGCTTGTAGTATTTATAACAATATGGTTTCTCTTGAAGCAAATCAAGATTCAGATTTGGATATTTTTCACCTTTCTCTACCTAAATTCAAATTCTATTTAAAAAATAATATGGCATCTAAATAATGTTTGAAATTAAAATTATTTTTGGTTTTTGTTCTCTTTTTTATGTATACTTACATTGGAAATGTTTTGGCACCGAAATTGGAATTGTAAAATTTATCAAAACCTTTATATAGATTTAATTATGAAGAATACTGTTGTTGAGATAAAAAAAAATGATTGTTTGTTAATCTGTGGAAACTGTCTCTGGATACTGTAATACCTATTTATCATACTTATAATTGTAATTTATATCTGTTTGTTTCCCAAATAAAGTAAAATAAAAATAAAAAAAAAATACATGTAGTGATTTCCGACTGACCTGATACTATGGCAAGCAAAAACGTCAAAGAGCTTGGAGTATCAATAAATTTGACTACACGGCGCTGTGTGCATTGCAGTGCTGTAAACATTCGCCGAAATTCGAAATGCTGTATTTCCTTTTAGAATTTTGTTTGATCAATCCTAGAAAAATCTGCAGATTCAAAAGCTTTTTTCGGCAGTTGTTTCTCATGTTTCAAAGTATTATTTTGTACAATTTTGCGATTTATTGTAGTTTGGTATAATATATATTATTATGTTCGTGATCAAGCCACTGAATTGTATACGCTTACCGAAAAATTGCAAAAAGTAAAACGGAATTAACCCGCCACTCACTGACTTAAAATAGCGGACTCGGGCCCCTGTATTATGTAAGTCTCGAAGACTGTTTGGTGAAGAGATGATGCCATTCACACTTGATGTTTTGCTTCAACTTGTTTTTATATTAGTCTGTTTTATTTCTAGTCAGGAGTGGCAGAAGAATTCACAGACGTGTTTTATTCACATCTGAAAATAATTATGTAACATTGAGAGTTTGTACCTACTAGTCATCATTAAATCCAACTTCCCCAATTAAAACGAATTTTGAAACATTAAGTAGATAAGTACTTAGCAAGTCTTAGAATAGAACCAAACATAGCTTTTGTAATTAACCTTCGAAATTGTTGTTATTCTGTTTTAGCATGATTGTATTTTAGTTATTGTTTTACCATCACATATGCTCAATCTGATCGGATAGGCGCCTGCCTAGCATAATTAGATTTTCACCTGCTTAGCATAGTTACCATATATCCATAGGTATATTCCATTAAGCTCATTTGACAATTTGTTGTTGGCTGTACCACGTTATACTGCACATTGATACGTCAATTTATTAAATTACTAGCTGTGCCCCGCGGTTTCACCCACGTGAATACCTAGGTCCCGTTCCCGGTGCCCTTGTATTATTAGGGGTGGAGACGAATCCAACAAATCACTATCGTGACAAAAGTCAGGATTACTTAATTTGGTGGTTGAGTATTCTTCAATTTCCTATTTTTCAGCGCAATTTTGCAAACTTTTTATTTAATAAGAACCTTCTCCTGACAATAACAAACACAACAAAAAAGAATTGGCAAAATTGGTCCAGGCGTTATTGAGTTATGCGCTTACCAACACATTTAGCGATTCATTTTTATATTATAAAAGATAATTGATGGCACATAACTTAAAAGACAATTAAAAAAAATGGATTGATTTGGATAAAATTTATATGGGACCACCTCTGAAGTAGGTACCTACATAATCGATGATTTTTTTTATTTTATTTAAAACAAACCAAAATTGCAGTTGATATTGTGTAACATAAATACAAAAAAAAATATAAAAACATACAGTTATACAGACGAATTAAGAACCTCTCTATTTGTCGGTTGAAAATGACAACTGTAATAAAAAGGGGACTAAACTAACTCGATTGGATGATTTACGGTCTGAAGGATTTTACTGTCAAATAAATCTATTGTAAGGGTCGGTAATAACATTTACCTATGTCTCTTTTTACAACTGTAATATAACAAATGACGATGCCATTTTACCCAGTGTAAGCAAGACAAATAGTACAAATACTTACGACATTCATTTTATATTTTAATGCTCTAAACGAACATACTAAACAAGTTGAAACGGTTCATCATCTCATCATCTCCCGAGCCTTTTCCCAACTATGTTGGGGTCACCTACCAGTCTTACCGGATTCAGCTGAATACCGTATTTTACACAAAGCGACTGCCTATCTGACCTCCACAACCCATTTTACTGGGAAACACAGTATCCCATAGTAAGACTGGTTGTCAGAATTGACTTAACGACTGCCAAAGATCTATGTATGACAGCCGGGACCTACTGTTTAACGTGCTTTCCGAAATACGGAGGGGTCTCGATATGTTATAAATGGTCACCCATCCACGGACCAACCGCGGTGAGCGCGGCTTAACCTGTATTATCTGTCAAGCCGTACGGCTTACACTTAGCCACGAGCTCCTCTAATTAAGTTGAAGCGGTTGCAAGAAATAAAAAAAAAACAATATTATTTCAAACGAAAAAAGATGGAGGTAAAACGTGCCAGTATAATAAAAGTGTTCCATTTTTAAAGACTTTAAAAAAATAAGATCTCTATTCGTCGGTATGTTCGCTTTTTATTTTTAATTTATGTTCATCTTACTTTAAGGACCGATATTATAAAATATTTTGTTGGTTAAAAAGGTTATAAATAATTTTCTAGTGGTTTTGTAGTCATCAGGTCAGAATCTGTGTATGGCATCCCGTACAAATCGAGGGCAACGCTAAATTTTTCATTGATTTAAAAGACTCTGACTCTTTTTTAATATTATTTCTTTTACTTGTGAAAATACATTAAACTCACCACTGTTCGTGTATAGACATGCCAGTAATACCTACATCTACATTCCTAGGAGTTAGGAGTTAATTTTTAACGAAGCTGTTCTTAATAAATTCTGCCAACTTTGAGTGAGATTGCTTCGGAAGTTGCAGACGAGATACGAGCGTTCTCAATGAATTTTCATGTACGCTACAATAATGCTGCCTCGTTGGCCTAGTGGTTCTAAGCGCGACTGCTACGCTAGAGGTCTTGGGTTCGATTCCCAAGTCGACCAAGGTGTTATTGGGTTTTTATTTGGGTTAAACATACCGGCGAACTGTGGGTGTACATTGGTACACCTCTGCCTAACCCTTCGGGGATACAGGCGTGATGGTATGTTATATTGTTATGCTACATTAATGAAGATGATCCTTTGTGCAGTGACGAAGAATTTTGTATTTTAGTAGGATTAAGAAGAACAGCTTTTCCGCGTTTACTAAAAAGATGTAGCAATAATTTGAAAAGCACATTATTCAAGGTCAAATATGAGGAATTTTCACATCATTTTGAATTGATCGGATACGTTTATATTTTTATGAACAGTGAAAGTTTGAATCGAAAAATGTTGTATCAATTTATTTCAGTAATTATTTTTAGCTGAAATTTTATAAACTGTCTCTATACCAGAATTACCTACTCTTTACCTTCTTCAATAACCTTTCTGTTCAACCGTAAGCGTATATGTAAGCGGTAATAATTTCTGTTAATCACAAACTATATAAAATTACAGTTCTATTTGTAAAATCAAAATTCCAAAAAGTAAAATTACATTAAGTCAAAGTACATTTTACACAGACGAAGTCCCGGTTAACAGCTAGTTTATAATATATATATAATAGCTATTCCTACTTTTATTACTTTACCTAGCTCAGTAATTTATTTTTAATTAAAACATCTTTGTTTATAAAATTAGATTCGCTACCGTTCTAGTTTGCGGAGTTAATTTATATATAAGACGATTATAACTTTAAGGAAACGCTTATATTATGTACTAGCTGTGCCTGCGACTTCGTTCGCGTGGATGACGAAACTTATCAATGAGTTTTTAACCGCAAAATTAAGTTTGTTTTTTATTGTTTATACTTTTCCGGGATAGAAACTACCCAGTGTGGTGCCCAGGATAATAAAGAATAATTATACCAAGTTTCATCGTAATCGAACCGGCAGTTTATGCGTGATACCTGAACAAACAGACAGACAGACAGACAAACATTTTTTTTTTCACACTTTTGGATTCGGTGTCCGTCTAGTAGCACACCCCGCCATTTATTTTTTTGATATTTTCAATGTACAGAATTTTCACTTTTACAGATTTATTATAAGTATAGATAATAGAAACTTAATAGCGTTTCAGATCGAGGAAACTATTATCTTATGCTCTATAATATAATTATTGCAGCGTAAAGATGTTTGCATATCTTCTGATACCAATTAACACTAACACATCACTATTCCGTTGAGGCGTGAAGCGCAAGACGTAAGGCGTGAGGCGCAAGACGTAAGGCGTGAGGCGCAAGACGTAAGGCGTGAGGCGTAAGGCGCGTATCGCAAACTAATTGGATTCCTCCGTATCTACTGTACCGATATGTTTACTTAAGCAATTTAATAATTAGCAACCTAGCTGGCACACGGTAAAGGTTAGTGTTTCTTTTTAACAGAATGCAATATCTATTTTCTATTTCTTCGACCAGCATTTGAAGGTTTTACTTGAAATAAAGGCACATATGAAGGTTTTTTTAGAGCAAAACTAAGTGTCTTATTTAGAGTACTTTTTCAAGGATTAGGTATAGATAGGTATCTTGATTATGTTCCATAATTATGACGAAATTTGTCAGGGTAGCCATTTTGAAAAGTGGTTCAGGTTGGCATAAATTCTTACCGGATAAACAAAAACAAACGTGTGAAGTCCCCAAGTGATTATCTAAGTAATATTTTCGGTTACCTATGATATTATAATTATTATCCTCTTAATAAACTTGCATTGTCGTAATTTATTGCCTTGAACTGGGTAAAACCACAGAGATTCAAAGGGCTAAATTACAATTTCAAGTTACTAAACAGTTATACTAAAGAAAGAAAGAATAATAACAAAAACAGTACCTAATCATAAAAAATTAGTTTATTGTATAAAAAAAAGTAAAAGAACAAAGAGTTTTAATTATGAATTCCTGGTACCAATAGAATAGCGTTAATAAATAATTAACCATAATCTGAAGCAGTTAGTTAATAAACTAAATAAAAACCTAAGAAAGAGCGTTTTCAGACTATCCGATTCGATATCGGACCAGATAATATGAAAGATAGGTACATAATACTTTTTACTTATTATTTTTATTACATTTTACTTGCCCTCGATATCGTATGTCTGATATCAAAATCGTATTGGATAATGTAAAAACGCTCTAACACTGTTTTAAAACATTTTTTATTTTTTTTATTTTGTTTATTGTGCGCACATTATTTTTGAAAGAAAGTGTTAATTAAAATATTTAAATTAACGTATGTGAGCGGTGAGTAAAATTTTATTCCTGTTTTTTAATACCTTTGTGGAGACCGCTTTGAAAGTAGGGGCTGACGGTAATCATAAATAACTCTGTGTATCATTATAACGTATATTTTTGAAGAATTTATAGTTCATTGTTGAATTTTTATCATATTATTATGTACGTACTCTTTAGAAAGTTTGTCTCGATTTAAAATGCTTACACAATTATTTACAAGCACTTTTAAAAGTCTGTGGTACTTATCTTGAAAGTAACTCGAAAAATCCTAAATGTAAAATTACGTAGAAGGTACTATCAATTATTCCGCGTGTAAACTGTAATTACAAAGGTAGAGTACTTATACGCATCATTTCAGATGCAATATATCAAAATGATAAAGCTTCGTTTTCCGCTGAGTGACGGGAAACGGATGTGTATTTCATCAAGATGGGGATGTTGTATTCTATATGTAAACATGGCCTGGTTTGACATAATATCTATACAAATATGAAGGCGCCGCTCAATGAAGGTCGAATTAGAGTGACAACAGTCACTCTGACGGAGCGTCGTGTGGTTATCAGCGCGGCGGAAGATGGACGTCACTTGAAAAAGAAAGGACGGTCCCATGACGGTCCGCGAACCACATTTACGACGAATCGTCTAAATTCGATGCCATCATTGATAGTTTTGATTAGACCCTTATTGTAAAGTGTTTTAACGATCGATTAAAAGTGTACTATGGATTTCTTTCGATGTTTCTTTAATAAAGATCTTCTCGAAACCTCGACCACGTCCACGATCAATATTACCGATGTCGGCTGTCCTGAGCCGATAAATATATAAAACTGAAGTGTCTGTTTGTGGTTCTAAAATAACAGCTTGCCATATGCATGAAAATACATACGACACATACATAGTTAGATTTTTTTTTTAAGATTTTCCTGTCTCTCTATGTTACTATTTGTCTTTTGTTTCAGCTGAACTTTGAACTGAACAGTTCAAGCGATTTTGACGTGACTTTCTCTAGCAGATTATAAATTTTACGGGAGAAACCGCGGGGCACGGATTGTATTTGAATAATAAACAAGTTTATGAACAAGTTAAGTTAGCAAGTCGGGTTCGTTGCAGATGTTTATAGATTGTAATAAACCGTAAATAGATAGTATCAAACACTAGGATAGGTAGCCATGTTGTTCTTTAAACATAGATCGTTAACACAGCGGCAAAATATCAAAAGTTAATTGCGTTTTACGTTGGTTCGCGGTTAGCGGTAAATTCGCTTTGTTATCGGCCATTATTAATTGACTAGTATCCATATATCGTTTTCCCAACTAGAGATATATTGACTAACCACGAGTGATATTGCAGTGTATGGTTTTCAGTCAACATTTTATCTTTCACGGGGTAAACAGCTGGGGCATTTGCGAGCACGACAGAATACTGCGGTGTCTCTCAAATTATGGAACACCAGCCGAGTTGTCCCAAAAGCAAAAGACTACAAGAGAAGTAATATAGGACATAGTAGATTAATTGTCTACAACATGCTGAGTTCGATATAGAGATTTTCCGAGTTTTTTCTTAATACTTTCAGAACAGATCCAAAAGATAAAGTTAAAAGGCGCTGCAGTGGTTCACTGTAAATATTGTTACACGCAGTTACGTATACCCATGTTTTCAAACAGAAGTTTCGTTTGTCCAACTCAAACAACATATTCTGAATGTACTTCAATGTATGTCGTGTCACAAAATAGTCGTGATACAAAAATCTGTCCGTAATGACACGTTGACATTACATTAAGTGGTTACTTCCATAATGTTAGCAAAGTTACGATGTTAGCAACATATTTAATGAATAGCGGAGCCATAGAGCTGCTGTGGTACAAATTCATGAATATTTGAATGTGTGGAAGCTTAGTTCCTTGTTCGTGTTATAAGGTGGCTTGTTGTATAGCAAGCCATTTTAATGCCTGTTCCCAGTGAAATAATATTGTTTCCTCAAACAGTTTGTTTTGTAAAATGGTTTATTCCGGCTACGCTTAACTGTGGGTCAGTTTGAGATAAATCATTTGAATGGATGCAGTTTGAGTAAAATTTGCAATCCATTGATTATTTATTTATTGTTTGCGAACACGTAAATATCTACCTATAGAGGTAATATTTTTAATATGCATGAGAAGGTCACCATTATATTTTTTAACCTAAAAATACACAAAAACTGACCAACCTAACCTAAACTAAAAAAAACAAGTTTCTTTTCATTAGGTAATCGTTTCTTTAAACTTATAGATGTCTATTTTATACAAATTCGTTTTTACAGTTTAGAGATTAATTGTACTATGTGTTATACTACGAGTCTATTTAGTTGTTTTAAGAGTGTAACATAGGTACCTGTAATGGGAGGTGTAGTCTATTGTATCACAAACAAAATGTTTGAAAGTGAAGTGGGACGCGTGAACTGAATTTCAGCGTAAAACAGAATATTTTAGTGCGACACCTGATACTCGGAATGTTACGCCGAAAACAATTTCCATATTTTTTATCCCTACAGATATTGTTTTGGTAATGTTCGGGTATTTAGAGATTTGTTACGTCGTATTATATATTATTCAGCTCTTGTTTTCGCACAGATTAAACCAATATGTCCGTTTCATTCTCCTCCATGTTAGCGAATGCGGACCAGTCCTAAATAAGTCGAGCTTGTTGCTACATAATATGCAATTTTGCATTATGCCTCAAAGACCGAACAAAAGTATGCAGAAAAGATAGCAGAGCAATACTCAATATCTTTATTGGATTTCATAAGCGACATATTTACGAAAAGCTCTCAAAAATCTTCACATTTGTGTGAAAAATCCTGCTGTAATAAATAAACCATGTGTATATGAGAAAAAAACAAACAGGTGATGTATGATTGACGTCACTCATGTTTCATATCTGGGAGATTTGTCTTGAATATATTATTTTATTTGTTCAACGGAATGACAGCTTTCTGCTGGGAAGTATGTTTCGCCGTTTCTTCTTCAAAGCAGGACTTAGTAAACGGTGAAGGGTGGGCGAATTGGGGTGCTGTCCTGTGTAATTTTGACGATTGAAAAGTGCTACTTTGTAGACTTCTTTTAAAGAACTGAGTCATTTTAGTTTTTTTTTTTAAATTCTAATGTAAAGTCGGTAAATCGTTAATATTAAATTAGCAGGCGCGTGACTAATTATTTTAGAAAAAATAAAGGAAAGACTAGTTTTTAAGTTCAAGGGTACAAAACGTCAATGTTTTATTGTCAATCGGTCGAAATCAGCCACCAGTGATAAGGATAAAACGATTTTTGCATGATATGGATAAAATAAACGCCGTCCAAAAACTCTAAATCACTCAGAAAAGGGAATAAGATGTTAATCAACTCCAAGACTAATTTATTGGTTCAACTAGCCTATCTTGTTACTCCATTTTATTTATTTTCATGATAAGCTCAACCAATATTTAATCCGAAGCTGCCAAGGGTTAATTACTGAAAGATACTTCAGTTTATATCATACAATTCTGACCAAATTCTCGATAAACCTCCAATTTTATAGTCCGTTCTCGACCACACGTTCATTGTTTTATTTATTTACGAAACTTTCTCAGAAAAGAAAAACGACTAATTGGATAATCTTTTGTGAATATTTTTAATATAAATTTTATTTTCCATTTTTAACTGTTATCAAAAAGTGTATTCGACAAACTAAGAAGCTATGCAATAAGGTTTGGGCATTTCCATTTCAATTTAATTAATTAAATAAAGATTATGCACATCTAATTTGCCGAATTCGTGTTATTCGGTGTAGTAAAGATAATTGTCCTATTTGTCAAACACAATTTAGATTTCGAGTACCATTTGACCGCAAGCACTATAAATACCTAATAGTCCAGTCAAAATAGACATTTCAGTTTGCATTAATTCGCATAGAGCTGAAAATTGGTGGAGGTCTCAAGTCTATCAAAAGTCTACCATTATAAATGAAATATCAAAAGTCCCCAAAGATTTTTTTTGCACAAATCGTTGTGCAAAAAAAATTACACAAGGTCCAATGTCAATAATACCACTTTTTTTTCTTTCTCTCTCTGTCTTATGGCTATTTTGACTGGACTACTACTGAATTGAGATTAACATCGATACTAAGAATTGCATATCCGAGGTAACAGGAGTTGATAACGCTAACAGGTCTTAGAAATCTCATATGAAACTGTTGAACCAGTAGGTATAGCACGAACACAAACAAATCTAGCTTTTTATAACTTTTTTTTTAACTTTTGTTAAAACTTCCTGAAAATGTGTTCCGTTTTTTAAAACCAATGTCAAGTGATTCCTCTTAAAAACGAATGGGTGTATTTTATTGCGATATATCTGTAAACCGGGGCTTTCTTCGACTTGTTTTTCCTTTTAGAGCAGATTAAATAGCCTGTAACCTACCTCGAGAAATGCATAATAAAATGCAAAATGTTTTTTAAAGCCACCTGGTAGTTTCAGATTAGCGCGTTCAAACAAAAAACTGTTTAGCTTTAATATTAGTATTTTCCCCAGCTATGTGGGGCTTCAAGTCTTACCGGGTACAGGTAAATAATCTTTACCTCTATTATCATCACAATTTATATTTGATTAATATAATCAAAGTTTGAGTTTATCCTTCCATAAACTCGTCTAAAGTAAAGTTAACCGGACGGTAATAATTCTATCAGAGAAAACTAACATTGCCCTCAAAACTAGTGAGTCGGAGGAATATGAGCTCACATTAGAGATATAATACAGAACACATTGTACTCGGCCACATAAAGGTGATTTACATTCATTAAAGTTATTACGCCTCATACCGAGCCGCTCGCCACCTCGTAATTCCAGGATATAAAACTAGGCAACAATGTTATACCTATATATCAGCCACTTTAAAGAAATAAGGACCGTGCTTTGGGATTATGAACCTTAATTCAATGACTAACAGTTCAGTTTCCATCACATTCAAATTTCTTTTAGGCCCTTTTCGGTAATATTTGTCATTCTAAAATGAACTTAAACACATGTTGTCAAAGTTGATAATTGCGTAATTAGTAATAACGTTTAATTCTCTTTCCAGATTGGCTTTAGTATAGAATTAAGACTTTTCCTAACTAAAACTGTTGCAATTCCAGTTATTTTTTCATGAAATAACAGCTTCTTTACGTCGAGCCATGAGAATAGTGGAGCTAAAATGGAGCTGGTCAGTGGTCAGTACAGGTCAGGAAGCCAGGCGTGATGACGGCAGGTGGGGCCAATCGGTACCCGAATGATAGCCAAGACTTGGACGGCGTAATCCAGGAAGACCAAGCATGAGGGGAGTAGATGATTAGAAGATGACAGCAGTAGGATGGAACTGGTAAGAGACAAAGGATAGGCATAAATAAAGGGAGGTATGCCCAACAGCTTCCTAACCATTCCTAAATTCAAATAAATTAGATGATTTGTATCACAATTTGTTGGAGTGTAGCGCTTTCGATGATTCGAGGCCATTCTTGGGGGAGATGCTCCGTGGCGATGTGTATAGTGGTGGGATTAATATTTTGCTTGGGAGGCCTTTTTCGGAACAGAGTATTGAAATTTATAAATTTGTAAGGGGAGTGTTTTCAAGGAGGGATACGTAATTTATTATTTTTAGTTTTTATTTGGACGTAGGGTCTGTAGTTTTCTAGCCTGCGACCTGTAGAAGGCGCTACATTCCAACGGGGTGTCTACTTTTAAGTTATCTTTAAGTCTTAGGATTAGATTATTTTTACTTTTGTTAATTTATTATTTAATTTATTGTTGTACCTTACGAGGCTGTCTTGGCGCACCAGCGCAAAAAGCCTCATCAAATAAATGATTAAAAAAAAAAAAACATTCCTAAATCAATCCAAGTGTTGTTTTACACTGAGATATGATGGATGGAACTTATACTTCTATCGTATGACTTATCGTAAAGTAACTATTGCCATCACTACCCTAAAAAATCATAAGTGTTAATTGTAACGTAATATGCGGTTACAATGCTTTGTGGGCTTTCGTGTCCTATTTACAGTAATATAAATAATTAAGAAGTGTACATGTACTATACTAAAGCCAATCTGGAAAGAGAATTAAACGTTGTTACTAATTACGCAATTATCAACTTTGACAACATGTGTTTAAGTTCATTTTAGAATGACAAATATTACCGAAAAGGGCCTAAAAGAAATTTGAATGTGATGGAAACTGAACTGTTAGTCATTGAATTAAGGTTCATAATCCCAAAGCACGGTCATTATTTCTTTAAAGTGGCTGATATATAGGTAGGTTTATCGATTGCGGGCAAACGCACACATGACTGCATTAGTGACAAGTGCACGATCAACCTTTTATACCTACTTTCCATAGATGAGACAAAATACACATATTTATTTACGGTAGTTTTAATGGATTAAGTTTTAATCCGATTTTAAATACAACAGAGGTTTATCCTTTTAATAAAATCCAAAAAGCATAAATTATTTGTACCTAGCTTTCACTCAGCTTGGTTTTTTATTTATTCTGTAGGTGTTCGGTTAAAAACAATTTCAATAATATTAATTATTGAAACCAATTATTTTTCTGTCAAATACTTAAGAACGTTTAATTAAATTAAAATTACAAGTGTCTTTCACTGCCATTTGGTTTAATTTTCTTTTTAAAGTATTGTCGTGGCATCTCCTTTGTAAGGGAAGGCTCGGTAAGAACGTATGTAATGAGGTGATTCCTCTTCTAGTCACTCGCATTTGTCAGGCTGCGGTGCCACTGAGGCGGAGTGGAGCAGAGCGGAGACGAGCTGTGCCGCGATTCACCAATCACATTGAAGCGGAGTGTAAGAGATGTGGATTTCAAGCCATGTGATTGGTGAATCACGGCACAGCTCGTCTCCGCTCTGCTCCGCTCCACCTCAGTGGAACCGCAGCTTTACCCGACATACCTACTCCAATAACAATGGAGATGTCTTACTATGAATGGGATCGAAAAACTATGACGTCATAAGTTCTGAATTTCGTTATTACTATTACCTACGTGCTTTGTTTGCTGTAATAATTTAATAATGATTCCTTTATTGCTGACCGTAACAAAAATTACGACTGAATTCTGAAATGTCGCTTTTAAAAGCCCTTTCAAGCACGTTAGAAAACTATTATTTCTTTGTTGTCGAAAGGTTATGAAGTTAGGTTTTTTTTTGGTCATGGAAGTTATTTCATCTCTTTTCAAGGCTAATATTTTACAAATAAGCTTTCGCTGTTTTCTCCCTAATGTTAATAACAAATATTCATTACGGTATTTTTTTTTGTTATATCATTGATTTCCTAATTCACAAAAGTTGTTTACCTACTGTCATGCCTAGTTTACTGTTTTGACACTTCTTTTGGTGTGTAGTTTAGTCGTATCCCTTATGGTGGATGCTTTATGTACGTCAATGATAGACAAGACAAAAAAAAATGTAGACTTCTGGTAATCATAACGGCTTTCCAAGAGAATAAAAAATTGAACTACAGTTCGATAAATAAATAAAATAAGTAGAGAAACACCTAAATTAAATGGTGGAGTCACTGACAAGTCTTGCCAATAAAGTAGCTGCATAGGCATTGAAACTACGCCTGAAATATTTTCATTATTTAAAGTTGTAAGTACAATGTTGTACGCGAACGGTTTAATATTGCGTTTGACATGCACTATACGGCGTATTTATTACACACCTTCATTTACAATGTTATTGTGTAATTATAAACAGCCATGGAGGGCGCGGCAGTTAAATCGGTTGCAATTTGCACGTTTCAAAGAAACATATAACTGAACAACGCTTAAAATAAACTCGTTGTGACTTGTTTGAGATAATCAAGTACAACAAGTGGGCAGAAATATGTTTCTTTATTGTAAAGTGTGTCATCAAAGTTGTACAATTTGCGTGAAACCAACGAGTAATCAGCACGAGAAGGATTTAATCAAAACGAGTTTAGGCGGTTTGTAAGCTTATGTAAATTGAGTGTAAATATACATACCAGGCTGACTCCACACGGTGGCCACGTCGAGCTTGAAGCTGCCGAGCAGCTTGTTAGCGCGCAGTATATTGCGCGATTGCAGCACCTGAAACAAACGTCACGTTGCATGGCACACGCAATGTACAACCTACAACATTTAAACTGCATCGATCTTCCCTTTATTACTAATATTACCACGTAACGTAACTTCTTTACGGCGCTATAAACAATATAATATGCAGAATAAACTTTAACGATAACAATTATGATTTATTTTTATGTTGGCACTCCTGAATTTGACGCTTCGCGGTAAACATTCGCTTATGTGATGAACATCGTTAACGATTGTTATAAAATGACAGCGTGTTCTAGGTTATCACGTAAGTTGGTAATGTAGGTAATATATTTGTGTGACGGGACTGCAGGATAGGCAGACATTTTCTGCCTCTCTCTGGGCCAAACTAGAGCTCATTTGAACTTAATATCAACGACGTACCATTCATCTGACCGGCTCGTGAATGTTGGTAGTTAATGTTTGTGTCCAAGTGTCGCATGTTATTTATGACGTATGTTGCCTCCGGGGTTAGCTCACCAGTTACCGGTTATATTACCATTATATCGGTTTACGATCGATAGCATTGCTAATAATTTGGGGGACTCGATACTGTTATTTGTTGATACAATTTCAGAAGGCAGCTTATGTTATGTTGTATTTGATAAACATGTCTAACAGGTCAAAAATATTAATTTTAAACTTTCTTCTCTGTAGAACTTCTTGTACCATAAACATATACTTTTACCAACACTTCAATATTTCCATTTTTACTTGTTTATTACACCGTATTTAAATAATTTTGTGTCATGTAATAATAATATTTATAAAACAGTAGCGACCCACCCCGGCTTCGAAAGAGTAGATAAAACCTTAACTTATCAATCGAATCACTCTATCCTCTATTGGTAAAACCGTACGAAAATCCGTTCAGCAATTTTTGTCTTTATCGCGTTCACACAGACAAACGCAGCAGAGGAAGTTCCTTGTTTTATAATATGTCTAACTTACAATGTACTGAAACTGTATAGGCGAGAAAACCTTAATAAGGATAACTCAACTTTCTTATGAAGGGTCATTAAAAGTTTTGCAGTGTTTGCTGATCGTGTTCTCTCGTGTAGCTTTAAATGAGTTTCCCTCCACATTCATATATGAGTCACACGTGTTTACGTGTCTGTTTGCGTGTATACACGAAGAAATAACAAAATGCATATATTATGGTGTCCCATTTTATTTGTAGGAAGGTACCTGACAATTAAATTCGCTATATTTTTAAATTTTGAAGAATGAACACCACATTTTCTTCAATTTATTTTTATTCCAAAAGATTTTTAATAAACATTTTGAGTGGCATCAATGATTGGTTTACTTTATATCTTTTATCAGATAAATTTTACAATACAAAGCCAGTTTTTTTATCACTGAAATGTTAAAGAACTAAAATAGCGAATGGATTAAATAAACAAAGACCTACAACTTGTCGGAAAATCATCTGTTTTTGTTACCAGTTATACCTACTTGAAATAGTAGTTCTCATTAGCAATTGGGCACGAATGATATGATTGTAATTAAATCAAATCAGAACTACGCCTCTCTAATTTTACCAATTAGCAATTCTAATATTCAAATAATTATCTTGAATTGACACTAATTAGTATGGTTTTAGATCATTTAATAATTATCTTGAGTTGACACTAATTAGTACGGTTTTTGATCATTTTAGTTATTCATTGATTAAGTATTTTAACACTAACAAATCATGTCCTGTTTATTTCTTTGATTGGTTATCTGTGCTCGAAAGTAATATTGTACGGTTGTATATTTTTTCGTTACATGCCAAATCGAAGTCGAAACTAATAACGTGAAATGAGAAGATCTTAAAAGAAAAGATCTTATTTTCTTTATGCTTGTCGTAAACATAGCTATTTTTCGTGATTTCGAATAGTAGCCAAGTCAAAACTCTTAAATAGGTATCACCTTACAAATAGACTGCTATATCTACTGGTGTTAAGAATGTCTTCGAAAAAACTGTTACAGACTTCAAGCTTTAAACATATAAGTATGTAGAAACTTGGTTATCATCATCGTTCATTGCGATTGCCGAGCTATCGTGGGTAGGCGGGCGAGGAGAATTAAGAACAGCGACACTCCACCGAACACGTTTTGCTTCAATGCGGAGCCACCAGATTCCTCTTCATCCGACGGCCGCGAGCAAAAGAGCCCGGAGTTGCGTCAGTGTCAAGAAACGTCAACCCGCTTGTCATGTTTCAGCAGTTCCTTTTCACGTTTCTTAACACTAGAAATAGCGAAGCGCCTACAAGTATGTTCTTATCTGTATGCTTATGTTTACCGACGTGTATGTTGTATTTAAGTTACGAACAATAATGCTAATCATCAATATCTTAGGACAATTCAAATACCATCTGATCCCAAACAAGGTATTATGGCAACCCAACCACTGATAAACATACTTATACATTTCTGAATACACATATACTTAGTCAGTGGAGTAGGGTAGTAGATAGAAGCAAAACAAATAGATGGCGAAGGACAATACATCACGCGCTCGACCCGATATTAATTCGTCACGTTTTCTCATAGTCATGGGCCAAAAATGTTTGTTCTTTACTGTTTAATTTGTCACTAAATAGACACCCAACAAATCCATCTAATTATACTTGTTTTGGATACCTTCTTATCCACAAATACACACATACAGGTGACATAAATGTATTTATTCTTATGGCTCAAGTTGTAAGCCTGTCTATTACAAGGTTCTATCTTATTCGAAAGCAATTGTTTTCATAAACTTAGGTTACCTAGACATTTAGATAACGATTTGCATTCAAAGTACTGTTCTACCGTGATGAAATTTTAGCGTTATAATTGATTAGGAATTTTCCTTTTCGCAGACACCCCTTTCGAGACGTTGGGATTTTCTTCCAGAAGAAAGTTATTGGAGTTATGGATGCGCTTGAAAGGCATTACTATTTAGACCATCAGTTATATAACTAAAAAAAAATAGACATATTTTTGCTCTGTCGCAATAAGCAAAGTGTGAACAGATAAAGTTAATCAAAGTTAGGGTGGCGTCAAGACGTCAAAATTTTACACAAAATATAAGAAGTCGTGCCCTCTTTTGATATGAAACCATCGTCAAAGTTAAAAAAAAAGAGAAATACGTGTCCAAATTTTTCATTAACCTACCTGACGGAAATTAAAAAAAAAGTCGTCCGTCGTTGTAAAGCTTAGTTACAGTTACTCCGTGCTCGTGTAAATTTATTTTTATGTTACCTACAGCATCGGTTCATGATAAAAAGACGGAATAAAATTAAAAGCAAAGACAAAAGGGGATAAAAGAATTCGAGAGCAACGTCGCTTCACAAAAGCATTTAAATCCGATTCTTTATTTTTACACCTACAGAACGGGCAGGTGTTATATCTTTCAAACACTATTGGGAATCCGAAACCCTTGAGAGATAAAATGCGTGCATAAAGAATCCCAGCAGAGTTTCAAGGGCCTTCTGCGAACCGCAATCTAAAGTTAACAGCGAGACTTGTGGATTAAATGCGGTCACCAACCAAAGTTACGATTGCTTGCCTGGGTCTTGAGTAGAGAAAGTTCTTCCTACGATAATATCTTCGCAAAACATGTTGTGAAAGGAACCAATTGCCTTAGTAACCACTTTACTCAAAATAAGATGGTTCAACTCATGAAACAAAGTTATCGAGTCACAAATGAATCAAATCTTTGGAACTTAATTTAACAAAATTTCCTAATTATTAACGAAGACAAAGAAGAGCCGTTTTGTGTTGCATTTTACAAAGACTGTACTGAAAACGTTTCGAAAATACCATAATTCCATTAAAATGGACCCCAAATGTTAGAAAATCGCTATAAACAAAAGGCTACGTTCTGGCACTATTTTGATCTTTCAAGGCCATACGACTGACTATTCCTTTGGGGTACGACGTAGACAATACAAAACTGGCTTGCGTGCTTATCTTATGTCAGTTGAGCTAGTATGAAAACAGAATTTTGTATTTCATCTTGACCCAAGACAGCTGCCAAGATAAGTCTTTAGAGTTAGATTAATTATAATTCTTTGAAGCCTTATAAAAACCTGATAGAATTTCGGTTACAGCGGCTTCTTTCAACAGAGATTAGCCAACTGAGCGTCCGTGGGTACATATCATTTTTGTGCACAAGTGTATGCGGGAACACAGTTGCACTATCTATTCGTTCACTATCATAGTCCGATGGGCGGACAGATATCAGGTAGGACTAACAACTTTACGTGCATTCAGAGGTACGAAGCAATCAGGAAGTTAGGCAGTGTTTACAGCCCGTAAACACCGCCAACTTCCTGATTTCGAGCTGTACCGAGTATTCATAAACAGACAAAGTTTCTGAACCGACCCGGGATGGTTCTGATCCCAAATCGGACATTTATTTAGTATGAAACGTGTAAAGTCCAGAATAAAGTACATGTTTATACAACAATATGAAGTTAAGCGTATGCAAAGGAGAACATTATTACCCTATCACAGGAGTCGTTGGACCTTTGTTGTGAAGTTACAGGGTTTGTATATATCCGAGATAAAACTTTAAGAGTGTATGAAGGAAGATAATGTTTGGATTGCTGCTGTAAATCCTGTTATAATTATGTGACTTATTAAATTATATTGGAGTACACTTCCGCTATTGTTATTTAGTATATTCTGTTGGGTAATATAAAATGTATATCCTTGATGACTGAATTTATAACGAGAGCATACAGAGTTTGTATATTTCAACCCGAATGTAATAATTTTTTGGTTACGAATATTTTACCTAATTTAGCGTCATTGTCCTCTGAATTTATAATGTGACGCAGTGTTTGGAATTTCATAAACCGGTAGGAATATTTTGTTATTTGAAAGTTCAATTCTTTATTAAAATAGTTTTTTTCCGTTTTTATTTCTTTAGTTTACAATGTCATCGGAAAATGAAATACCAGGGCATTAAAATACAAATTAATTCTTTTTCACGGCATTTGTTTTTCCTCATTTCTGTGGTGTAGATTAAATAGACCCGGTAAATGCCTCAGAGGATTTCAGTAGCTAGCGTGAGCCGGATAGATGATGTATTAGCAAAGGCCGGAAGAAAACCGGATGGCTAATTTCGGTGTACCGCAGGGTCGCAATTTGGGTCCAACCTTGTTTGGTGAACAAGGCTCATTATCTCCGAGAGTCAGTATTGCAAGCATGCAGGTGAATAAAATGACAGACAATACATTGGAACTTCCATTTTTTTTTGTTTTTGATCTGTTTTTGGTAGGGTAGCCGAATTTTTATAACACAAAAACATAAATTCGATTTACTATCATTCATGTGTTTTCCGAGAAACATTGTTCAACCAGTCTACAGCAATTCTTAAGTTTTTATATTATCCAGTATAATGTGTTTGTTGAATGAGTAGGTTAGTTAAGTTAGCCAATCGCTCTTTGTAAAATATTATACTCAGCTGAAACCGGCGAGTCTGGAAGCTGACACGAATATCGGTTAGTGAAAAAGGCTAAGTAGAAAATTAGGATAAAACAAAAGCATATCTTCGAGCAGAGTGATTTGGGTTTCGGTGAAATTACCATCTTCTTTGGTCAACTTTGGAAGCTTGTGTTGTAGAGTAGTTACTTAAAATATTTTTGGGGTTACGCCGACAAGTTCAGGCCGTTTATTATGTTCAATGGCCGTTCATTGCGTTGCGGAATAGTTAAGTAAATTCAGGTATTCAGCTAACGCCAAACCTTTGTCGAATTAATAATTATTTATTTACGTTATTATCCATTAACGGAAGGCCAAATAAAGCCCGATATTACTGGAAATAGTTATGTATTTGTAACAGAAACAGTATATTCTGTTTAGAATACATTAATATTTCTGTATAATTATGGCTTTTGCCGTTTACAGAGCAAATACAGCCTGAGGCTGCAACACGGCAATGTAAAGCTGAATGCAGTGTAAATTGACACGAACTAATTAGGGATCAAATATTGGCGTTAATATTTGATTGCGATTAGGCAAAAGCTTAATTGGTATTTATATAACCGGTGCACAGAATAATGAGGAATAAAAAGCTAATTTATTTTCTGTGTATCTAATTTTAGTTCTGAGAGCGATTTATGACGTTTTAGAAGTGTTAAAATATGGTCTTTAGTTTAGGAAACGAAACTTTTATCCCTAGGTTGTACGTAAAAGATTAAAAATAAATAAATACATGAAGGACGAAGGTACATGAGAAGTATTTAATAAAAAGGTATTTTTCTATCTACCTTTTTTTTGACTAATAAAATCACTAAAGTTGTCAAAATATAAAAGATCCGTTTTAACATTTGTCGTATCGTAGTTAAAATATATTCTATCATACTATTTAAACGCCAAAAAAAACATGTATCTTTTTAATAACACTTTATGTAATTAATTATTATTTTATTGTTTCTTTCAGTTTCGTTCCAAGTTACATTCTAGGGTCTTTCTCAAATGTCAAATCGGACCTTTTATATTTTGACAACTTTACTACACAAAGCTGATATAAATCTAGATAACATTTAAAATGTGTTTGATATCGCTCGTAAATTTGGGCGGTAGTAAAAGAGACGTGTTATTTATACGATGTCAAACAGGTAACGTTGTTACCCAACTATGAGAAATAATATTTAAGCATTAGTATCACATATTGTGCTTTCAATTAACGAATAATATTCTGTAAGCATTGTTTAAACCCTCCAGCTATCTGAGATTCGACCTGACAAAAGCGTTACCCGAAATTACTTTTACGCACAATAAAAGCGGTCCTTGGAGTCAGATTTTATTTCATGTAGAAAAGAAAGTTTGTTGTGATGCTAATAAACAAGAGTGATTCTCAAATCTGTGTAAACCAAAGTCCGGTAAAGCAGTCAAACAGGCTAACTACAAAGATCTCTACCAAAAAAAAAAAAACAAATCTGTGTAAATAGGTATATTGAAGTACGTGATGTCACAGTTAGGCAGCATACTCATGGAATTTTAATGATCATATGCTCGGTGCTCGGGGTTGTCTGACCTACTTTTGTCACGTATAGAATGACCCAGGCTGCGTTACCATCTCTCGTACCTACTCGCTTTGCATTTGTTTTCAATGTTAATATTTGTGCTTCCGCCGGCCATCCCGCCGGACATTTTAGATTTCCGTTCCTTCACTTCTGCGTAGGAACGGAAATCTAAAATTGTTTTTACGAATGAAACTGAAATGCATGTGTTGTATGGACGCGACTGGTACTTTTAAACATTTCGTCTTGCATTTTGTAGGACATGTACCGCAGTGCGGCTGCAAGCAACCAGCGAGCCGTAAATATAAACAGCAAACAGCACGGTTTCAATGGCTAACGTTTTCGGTTTTTAGAAGAGCTTTTTCACTGCTTCAGTGGACTTTTTCTGGTATGCTTAGTTTAAACATTGGGACTTTGTCTTCAGATATCCTAAAGCAACATTCATCTACGTTGTTCTAAGCTGCAAATATGTAAATGATTCAAACACACCATGTGAAATGTTATGTTGTATAATTGTACGGTGTTATACCTAAAATATAATTATATCTATACCGCCAGTAAAATATACGTTTCATACAAAAAAGAAACAACATTGTATTAAATAAGGGATGTTCTGATTAATTTTGTCATTTTGGTAACATTACATGTCGCCTCCCGGGCACTCTGACATTAAGGAGAAAATTTAACCGTTAATATATTATACGTAATAATATTGTATACCGATGTAATATTATATGACATTATAAAGTACCGTTGTTGGTACCGATAGTACTGAAGTTACATGCGAATTAATTTCGGTATTCGGATACCTTGTCTTGGTCAAGATGTGATGCAAATTTCTGACAATTAAGTTAGTAAACACTTTGTGCACTTTGGCCGAATGACGAGGCCAAATTGTTAGTGTCGAGTTCGTATTATAAGATAAACTTATATTTTAGTTCTAAGTACTTTGTTGCTTCTTTACTCTTCAGAAGCGATGAAGGCTAAAGTCAGTAGTATGAAATAAGTCGACAGTCTTTTGTTTATTTATATTTTTGTATTATGAATAATATTTGAATTTGTCATTCACAGATTACCCCCTTTGTCATTTAACTTTATAGACACCGGTTTTTGTTGGAACCTTCATGCCCAGCTCACTTGTTTTTTAATCTTAATGACCTATACTTTCACATCAAAAACATTTTTTTAAGACAGAGTTCGTCTAAACTGCTTCTACTTCAGGAAATAAACAAAAGAATTATATGGTTACTACCTATTCATTGAAACTTTGACACTTTTCCTACCCATGAATGTGTCTTATGCTTTTTTACTTAATATTTTTCGTTAGTGGAGCCTTCACGACATTGTAGTACTCGTACATGATCGTTTCGCGCAACACGTCCTATCTACCACGCAACCTGTTGACTCGCCTATATTTCCCTCCGAGAGGAAATTTCTCATGTTGACATAATGGTTACCATACATTTTTATTTCGTATTTTATATGTATAAGATAACAATGATCGAGCTTGATGTATTACATGTTTATGCAAGCATTTCGTAGGCTGTAATTTAAATAGAGTCGAGAATACTTATTAGAAGACAATGCCTAGTTGTGGTCTGACAAGAGCTTTGCTTGAATGACAACGATGATAATGAATGCTAATTAAATAAAAAAGTAGTAAAAAATACAGAATAAAAACAGAAAAAAATTGTAGAGGAACGTTACTCGAAATGTTTACTATGTGATCCGTCATATATAACTATAATTTCTATAAAATATATATTATAATTCAATTTATTTAACAAATTAAATATATATGTGTAAAATAAATAACGTTACGCATATTTAAGTAATATGCACTCTATTCAAATTAATTTCCATCATATTTAATATTTTATAATACACAAAGTAACTATGAGGTAAACATCGAGAGAATATAATAATTACTATATATTGCGTCATTGACTAACCTGCACGTTGCAACGAATAAACATATATTTAAATTTTTAATTAAATTTCATTTTATAACGTTATTTCGGACTTTCGAGTCAATTACTAGTTAGAATGTTAATATAGCGCAATCAAGAAACTCTGAAGGATTAAATAATACATTTCTTAAACCGTTTCCTAGGAATTATATACAATGAATACAAAATAAATCCAGAACACGTATTTTTCTATATTTTCGATTGCTTTGTATCTCAATATTGTACTTCAAACGAGCGCAATCGCAGCTTTTCATTCAAAACAATAGCTTGCATATTATCTATGGTTCACTAAGGGTACCTACGGAACAATGGTTATCCTACAACCGTCAGAATACAGTTTTATTTTACTTTTATAATTGTTTATAACAACAACCTGTTCTGTACTGTCTTATTTAATTTGCTATCATATTTTCCCCACAGGGTATTAAATGTTTTATTATTGACTTAAACTTATGACTAAGCATCGCCTACGGTCTGGGTTTAGTAAATAATAAATATAAAATAAACATTTAAACACGAACCGACCTTTGAATTGTTGTGATATTATTATGTCAATCTGACCTCTAGAATTTGTTGACTGTTTATAAATATTTTTTTAAAATTGCTAAAAACTGGAAATTTAATCTTTAAACAGTAACAAAAAGAAAACATTCCTGATGAAGTCGCTTTGATACAAAATAATAACAACGTCTTACATCAAAATAGGTTCGTTTGTTTAGAAGATACTTGTTTACACACAAAGTGGAACTTATACAACAACCTTGATTATTGAAAAAATAACCAACTTTATTAGCCCGCCATTAAGATAATCAAAATATAATAGACACGTATTTTTTTTAACAAATCAATAAAAAATACGAAGATAAACCGCTTTAAAGTTCCGAAGTGGGGGCTTGTGACGTCACGGGTAAGTATAATTTTTGCTTAGACTTCACGTCACGCAAGAATTGTTCTCGCTGTATCTTCATAATTCTTTGTTTACGGGACATATGAAAAAATACTTGTCTAATATTGTTGGGCATAAAAATAAAAATTCGTTAACATCCCTACTGTCGTTTGCGTATCAAACATAAAGAACATACACTCGAATTGGGAACATCCTACTTTTGAAGTCGGTAAAAAAATACAAGCTTTACGCGTGTACCATATAAAAATAGTACTCTAGGAATTGTAAGGTAATTAAAGTCGGAGAATAAAGTTTCATCAAGTTCTAACGAGATTCTGAGTCTTCTTACTCGGTTGCGGTATCTTGAGAACTTTGCTGACATTTAGCTGTTATTGCAGCCTTTATAAACCGTAATAGGAAATATTTTATATAGTTTAATAATAAAAATAAATAAATAGAAACAAAAAAATGTTTAAAAGGAATATTATATATCATTATGTTTGTTAGGGGTAAGTATAACTTTATATGTTTTTTACTCTTCGGAATATAATAATTATTAGCGGGTGTACAAAAAATACAAAAACAAAAAAACATTTACAGTTTAATTTATTTAGTTTATCTTTATCGATACGAATAAACAATGTTGTCTGTATTTGTGTTTTGTTATTTTTAATTAAAGTAGGTACAATTTGTCGAGTATATTTTTATTTAAATTAATATTGATATCTAATACATACACACTTGAGCTTATATTATAAACAGCGGTATTTGAAACATGATATTTAAGTATCTCTATTGTTTATCCTTTCTGTGTTTGTTGTTCATAGTATGACCAAAGAACAGACGAGTTATTCAAAGAATCATTTGATTGGGAAAACAGTAAACTCTAAGGGACCGTCCACATCTGACGAACGAGCATTACACGAGCAGCTCGCGAGCTGCTCTCGAGCCGTTTCATGCCGCGAACCGCACGCGGCATGCTCGCGAGCATGCCGCGCGCACGTCTGTCAGACGGCGTAATTGACACTAGTGCGTTCGCAGCATGCTCGCGAGCGGCTCGCGAGTGGCTCGCGAGCGGTACGCGAACAGCTCGCGAACGGCTCGCGAGCTGCTCGTGTAATGCTCGTTCGTCAGATGTGGACGCACCCTAAGATGACTGCTAATATAAAATGGTTAAAAAATAAAGGAAAAAAACCAGTCAAGTGTGAATCAGACTCACACATAACGGGTTTCGTACCATCGTACAAGATAAATATTTAACAGTAAATGTACTTTTAATTATTTATTGTTATACCGGCAATAGTGAAAATTGAATTCTTTACCTGTTACGGTTAATAAGACACAGCCCGCTACCAGACGGGCGGATAGATAGATAGACGGCTTTGTAATAGGGCCTAAAAGTTTCATCTTTCATAAAATGGTCTACAACGACTACTATAGTGAAACAAGAGAACCATCACTCGTAATAGCTTCACCAAACTGTTAAAAGGAAAATAATAGAATTCCCTCTAAAATAAATCCGGTGTCAACGCAAATTTCGCTTCACTTTCACATAGTGACATTCTGAACACTAATTGGTCGGCAAAACAGAATGAATGCATTCGCCTAGCGGTGCAAAGTAAGGCTTAAAATAAATAATTGGCAATGTCGAACTATTTCATTTAATCTGACGTCTGAACGAATTATTCAGAATTTATTTGGCGCAAATCCTGTATCAAATAAAACCTTGCATTTGGACACATGCAATGGCTCAATAGTTTTTTTGTTTTGTTACATCCCTATTATTTTGGCTTGTATTATTTTTTAACCGACGAAAACGGAGGAGGTTCTCAATTCGACGCGTATATATATATTTTTTTTTTATGTTTGATCACGCATAACTTTTTATTTAAATGAACACTTTTGTTCAGGTTATTGTGTTATATAAGCGAGGGAACGTTATTAATATTATATTTAAAAGAAAAGTTCGAGAAAAACGTACCCACCCACAAGTTATATTTTTTTGCGAGCTGCCATTGGGGGCAGAGTTAAGAGCTTCCTGTAACTTATTCAGAAGCAAATAATAGTCACTATTAACTTCCGTTAAATAAAAGAGGCAAACAGTAAAACTAAAATAATGATCTAAATTTAAATCATTCTTGTCCCGAAAGTAAAAACGTAATGAAAAATAAGCATCAACTGCTTAAAATAATATTGGATGTTGTTTTTAATTATATTTAAAATGTAAAGGAAACTGAAAGAAGGGAAGGGCTGAATCGTGAACGAGTGTCCTTTACGTAAATAAGGAGGTTTATAAGGATTTTATTGTAATCTAAAGTAAATACGATTAAGGTAGACAAAATTTGTAATGGTCAGTGCAATTTTTATGGTTGGAAAAAGTACATAATATAAGAAAGGTATTTCAGCAAAAACATCAAGAATATTTTCATAATTAAGCCTTTTTGTGTCTAGCCTTTTCCCGAAACCTAGTTAGGATCCGGCTTGCCTCAGAATACCTAAATCAAAATTAAATTCAATCTAAGTGGCGTTATGAAGACAATATTTATAAGTACCAAATCTAATTTGTATAACACATATTTAAAAACCTCGTATTCAGATGTGGCGTAGTGACATTTCTGCAAGCGCTAACGATTGTATAAATAGCTTAAATGGGCCGTGATATATTCATTTTGATAAGTCACGTGACTTTGACTTGTTGCTCCCATATATATGAGTGATTCGATCAGCGTTAACGCTTGTAGAAACGTAAAATAACTAGAGGATTTGCATGCATTTTTACACGACTGCCCAAAAAGGAGTGTTATGTTTTCAGGGTTCATGTATGCATGTATGTGAGTTTCTTTATTCCACCATAACTTCTAAAAGGCTTGACCAATTTCAATGTTTGTGGTATCATTAGGGTTAAGTGTGAGTCGAAATCGCCTGCAAAGGGTTCCAAACGATTTTTGACGCAGGCGTGTTTTTTTATTTTTTTTTATTATTATTTTTAGTTACTCGGCACTGTAACGTTGAACGTTATAACGACAATAATGAGAAGTAGAGGGGAAATAAAATTGGCTTGATCAAAAGTGCATATTTTTGTCATCCTCCCATTTGACTGGTGTTTATAACCACGCAAATTGGCGCTATCGTGAACTATTTTATGTTCCTCGAATAAGAAAGGATTTCTATATAATATAACATTATAATATGACATGGATAATGCGTGAGTTTTGAGATTACAAAGTTATTTTGCTTAGAGAAGTAAAGAAAAAATATTGCGAGAAAATTGCAACGAGCGGATTGGATATTAGATGATAATAATTTCTGCTGCCTAACAACATTTCAAACCCCGCAGCTCATAAAGACTCGATGACGGCTTTTAAAACGGGTATTCTCGCTTCCAGATCCCCGGATCTTCAAAGACGAATGAAACTGAGCGGAAAACATTTACTTGTTACAATGAGAACTGATTAATACCCTCTTCCCGAGTGAGCTTTTGTTATAGCCTTGCAGCGAAACAGTTGTAAATAGACATTTCTGTACTATTTAGTGCTCTATTTGCACTTCAAGTTTTTTGCCATTAGGGAAAAACAGTCGATCGATGGCATTGGAACAAGAATAAGGTTTCGTATAACGTAATATACATGCATAAAAGGAACGAGCTTTTGTATCTAAAAACTCACGGACCACTGAGTAAATTTCTCGAAAACGGCATTTCTGAAGACAAATTAAACGACCCCAAGCACGATAGTTTCATGTGAAAAAAATCGTAGGGCAACATTTCTCAACTTTCATAATATTTACATCAATACCCAATACCTTTTTTATCTCAATCCGACAAAAATAAGTCTTTATAATGAAGCTTGCAATATTTGATCTAGAAACAACATGCATGTAGAAATTGCAAGTTATATATATTATAATAATCCAGCCTATAAACGTCCCACTGCTGGGCACAGGCCTCTTCCCATATAGAGAAGGCACGAGCATTGATCACCACGCTTGCTCTCTGCGGATTGGCGATTACAGATCCCAAATTTTGGAATCCAGATTTCCTCACGATGTTTTCCTTCACCGTTTGTCAGAAGAGAATAATTAAGAAAGTACATATAACTTTGAAAAAGCCACATTGGTACTTGCCTGGGTTCGAACCTGCAACCTTGTGCATACAAATCCGTTCATTGAACCGCTAGGCCACCACGACTCTTGCAAGTTAAATAAAATATATTTTAAATGATATTTTGTTATAGCAGTAGAGAAACTATTGAAGTGAATTAAACACAAGTATTAATTAAAGCCAATCATTAGTTAGCTCGTGCGTATAACGTACTGGTAATTAAGCGACGAGTTTATCTTCATCTTATTGGTCTTATAATAAAGATTTATGACAAGTTAAATCAAAACTCGTATAAGATAATATCTGTTAATGATAACACATACTTTTTAACCGACTTCAAAAAAAGGAAGAGAAACTCAATGTGACTGACTGCATTTTTATGTTTGTTACCACAGAAGTTTCGTCTGGGTGAACCGATTTTGATGATTATTTTTTTTATTTGAAAGCTGGTGCTTTCCATTTCAGTTTTGACGATGGGATCCATAAGAAAACCATAAAATAATTATTTTGAAGTCGGTTTTTTTTGTTATTTTTTTTTTATTTATACATTGAGTTTATTTATCATTAAAACTAGCTTTCTTTTCAACGGCTTTTAATTAAAATACCGTGTTTCAAAAACAAGCTGGAAGGAATTAAAGCTAGAAAAATAGAAAGGCTAACATTTCATTCACTTCACATGATTGGAAGGTCTAATGAAACCGGTTGGGTAAATCGTTTCGTCGCTGCAACGAGCAGAGGGTAGAGTAAGCTCGTCAATCGACATAACAAGATTTCACATAACGTATCACACGTAGATATTTTAACCGACTTCAAAAAGGAGGAGGTACTCAATTCGACTGTTAAATAGTTTTTTTTTTATGATTGTTACTATCTTTACCGCTTTTGATGATTCTTTTTTTGTTTGAAAGCTGGTTCTTCCCATTCCGGTCCCATTTTTGTCCAGTTTTGACAGTGGGATCCATAAGAAATAAATATAATACTTATTTTGGAGTCGGTTTTTTTTTGTTAGAATTATACAAGAAAACTTTTGTTGACTCGTGCACATTTAATATGAAATTTCAAATTTCTGCTGTTTTATGTATAGACTAATAAGAAACTTTGTAATGGTTTCTTTATTAATGGAATTAAACTTAAAATATTTACAATATTATAAAAACTAAGCCGAAGAATTATAGACTAAATGAAACTAAGAACTAAAACAAGGCATCAAAAAATTCATCCACATCGCTGTCGACTGGGAGTGTGCCCAAAAGGCTGGCAGCATTGCCACGTTGTATGGCAATGCTTATTCGCTGACCTTTAAGAAACTTTACTTCTAAGATACAATCGGAGATGCGTTACTGCATAGTTTTAAACCCGACCGAGGAATCTAATCATAAGCTCATAAGGCTGCGATATAGCTCGACCTATATTTATTTATACCTCAGAGATCTCAATTATTTCCTTTTAACCGACTGCGTTACACAAGGAGGGTAATGTCTTTACCTGTCTTATAAGAATATTTGTGCTGTTGCACTCTAGATACTAAAAACGCTTTGACCGATTTTGATGATTCTTAAGTCAATCGATTCCTTTTTACCTTGCGCGTGTCACTAAATATATGACGGTAATAAAATTCAATATGGTGACCACCAGAAGTTACATTCTATGGTAAAAGGGAAAAAACGTAATCGCACTATAATATTTAAATGTTATTAGAATTGTTTTGAAATTATCAGATCATGTTGACGCCTCAAACAAAACACATAAAATAAAAGAAAATCATAAATGGTTTTCTTCTATCTAACGGAACAGTAAAAGCGGTGACACAGCAATTACCACAGTGGAAAACGAATCATCTGTTCCACCGCCGAATATCTGCCTGCGGTGACGTATTTCACGAGTGGAATTGGGATAGTGATACTGTGATACTCGACTGTCGCTGTTGCCAACTGAATTCTAAATACAACCTATAAAAGTAGATACGTACAAAAGAGCAAACGCCTCATTTTCATGTGTGGTTGGTGTCTGTTAGTAACAGTCTTAGAGTAAACAAACCCAATCTTAGAGTGCGCGAATCATTACTTGCCCGTTGTGCTAATCGTAAAGTATTTTTTAGCTGTAAAGGTACGCGACGACAGATGTTCATGCAAAATTATCGATAGGTTCGATAATTAAATTAATTAAACAGATATTAGGTTTTGAGATAGTACCAATAAACGGCGCGCATATTTTGACATAACTTAGACGTAACCTTGAAGATGACTCTTGTTCATACCTGTGTTTACTGTTCATACTCTAAGCGCACTCTATAGTTTACTTAATTATTCTCTAAGACCAGTCATGTTATAACTAATTGTATCGCGGTACATACTCCCAAGAACAATATATCCAAACAATATTGAGACTACTCGTGGAAGGCTTTTAAATAACTTATACGTATCTCTAGGGTATCTGTAGTAACCCAAATAAATATTGTACTAATGGATTACTATTACCTCCACAGTTTTCGCTTTGTGGCTTCAACTTACCATTTCGTCGGACTCAGTAATAGTCAACTGAGTTCTATATACTATCTATTGTCTGGTTTTATCTGACCTATATAAAAGCCTCGTTGGTTTTTATGTAGGACCAGACTAAGAATTGGAAATATATATTTTATTAATTCGATGTTAAGAAATTATTTTCTCTATTCCAATATAATACCAGAAAAATATATTTAACTAGCTGTACCCGGCATGCGTTGTAATGCAATTTTTTCTACCTAGCACCTGCCTACTACCTACCTACTACCTACCTACTACCTACCTGCCTACTACCTACCTACTACCACTTAGGGGTATGAAAAATAGATAGTAGCCGATTCTCAGACCTACTGAATATGCATATAAAATTTCACAAAAATCGGTCAAGCCGTTTCGGAGGAGTATGGTAACTAACATTGTGACACGAGAATTTTATATATAAGATAAGAAGATTAAATTTTAATAATGAAGGGTCTTGGTGGTTGAGGTAGCGAAGCTAATTTCTGATCCCAAAGGTATCGACTTAACTCCGTCTTTGCAATTTAACACGTGGAAGACAAGAACGTTTATCTCGACAAAACTTTCGACAATCGCTTGGAGAGTGTTGTTCTAACATAGCCTTCATTTACATACTAACATACATTTTTAATGTGAAAAGAACTTTGTCTGTTTGATTGTTACACTTTGAATTTTAACCCGCTAAACCAAATTTGATAAAATATGGCACCACACGAGCGAAGCCCCGAACGCTAATTTATACATTTTTGGTTATATTAATACAAGCTTATTTCTAATAAAAATATTTAGTTTTTCCAGCAAATAAAAAATGTCCCATTGTATCCTAAATAAATAAAGAGGAATCCTAAAGAAACACTTATATTTACAAGTATTATAAATTATCCTGAGGGTCAAAGTTCCGCCATTAGTCACACAAATGGAAATGTATTTTCATAAATACGTATTTTTATAAAATTATTATTATAGGCTCAAGGAACATATCGCAGCTGTAAAAAACCGTCAGACGTCTAAATCGGCAATTGCAGAACACCTACTACAGCCTGGCGTAAGTCATTGGATTCAATTCCATCGCGCGCAAGTCCTCTCCACCGATCTCCACTTTCACTCAAGAGCAGTGGGAGAAGCGATTGAAATCAAGAAACATCCAAATATCAATCGGGAAGACGGCTTTAAACTATCACTATCGTGGTATCCAGTGATTCGCTTAACACAACCGCGCTTTTCTGCAAAGTCGGATAGTGATCAGAATACGGACACATTCAGTGCAGTCTGTAGGGTACTTGAAAAACATGGGGTAGGTGAAAAATCATCAACTTCGTGCACGGAAGGATGACACCGCATCTCCAGTCTGCTTGCGACCACGGCCGGTGTAACCCGGTCGAAACGTCAAGCCCCAAAAAAGGTATTTATGCATGTACGCGCTTATTCCCGTGAATTATATTAATATAAATTATTTTTAATTTATTAAGGGTCTAAAACAGAAATACCGGATGTTACCGAAAGGTAAAGTATTTATCGTAAAAAGTATAGAGTCAGTTTCTAAATTTCAGTTCTACTTGTAAAGGTTTTCGAAGTCAATACAGTTATTAAGGTATTTCTATAATATTAAGTACCTACTTAATATCACTCGTCAAATGTCTATTTACATACTAATTTCAATCATAAAGGCGATTTCATCTATTATGAATTAGTTCTCGTGTTACTTACTGAAAATATACTTAGACGGTAATCGAAGTTAATATTCATGATCAATAGTGTTCATTTATTAACAGGCGATTTTCGGCTAAAAATATAGCAAAGACCCAAATAAAAATGCATAAAACTATCAAACTATTTATTACATTTTGATAAATTATAGCTAAAAACCAAATCTCATGTATGTCCGCTTTCAAACAGCAAAAAAACGCATGAAAATCGGTCCTTTCGTTTAGGAGCTACGATGCTATAGACGGACATAAACACAGACAGACAGACACGTCAAACTTATAACATCCCGTCGTTTTTTGAGTTGGGGTTTTACAAAAATCTACAAAAATGTAGTAATAGCTTCGATGTTATTTAATAGGCAAGTACTCGTTTTGCTAAAGAACTATACTCCGTTTGACCATGGGAGTATGACTTTGAAATCTAATATGACCCCAGATAGCTGTAATATCCGTAACTAGCTTCCAAGCTTTGAGAAACAAAGAAATGAGAGATTAAACTCACTTTGTAAGGCAAAGAAGAAAACTCAAACGTAACGTGCTGTTTTTAACCTCCGACGCAAAAAGAGGGGTGTTATAAGTTTCACGTGTCTGTCTTGGCGCATAAAGACTCATAAAATAAATGATAAAAAAAAAAGGTTCAAGTCTCTGTCTGTAGGTATGTGTATCTCTATATCTGGCTGGTGGCATCGTAGCTTCTTGAGGAATAAACCTCCTAAAAAGCGGATTTTTTGTTTGAAAGCTGACGTTATCGAGACGGATGGGAGCCATGATTTATTAAGAACTATTCAGCATTTAGAAATTTTTTTGTTGTTGATTTTTTTTTAATTTACAGGTAAACATTAATCTGGCAAGAACAAACGGGTTTGGCGGCTTAAAACTGATTGACGTTTCAGAATTCGGCCAATAGCCAGTCCTGTCAATGTTTGCCATTGTAATTATTACTATTCAACCCTTCGTCTTACCAGTTACCACGAAACATATTTAGCAACGACAGTTTAACATGCAAGAGTTTAACCACGAACAAAGTATGGAAATTTATTACCGTTGTCTGCATTTAACTACTTGTACTACGGTTTCTTTCTTTGAGAGAACAAGACGTTATTTCATGCAATTAAACTTACGTAAGTATAGAATGCATGCGGGTCTTTTGTCTAAAGACGAGCAACAGTCGAGCTTTGAACAGTAAACTTGCTTTAAGAAATGCTTATGTTTTAAAGATAGTTAATAAAGTGCACGATTTTTTATTTGCAGATATTTTTGCGCAAAATTCCTCTAGCTATACGTACTGTCATATATGGATTAATTATGATTTATAACAGTATAGTTGTCCTATAAGTCTTAATATTATTTACACACGTTTTCAAAAGAGTACATAGTTGCTACAAAGCTTTTCCATACATTCGACAAATGAGAAACCACCGCCCGGCAAGCTAACCGGCAAACATTCAGAGCGCAAAGGCATTTAAAAAAAAAATAAAAAAAATTCTCATAAATACGTGTTGAAACTAGTGTAGTAATGTTATGAAGAGGTTTAAGCTCATTGCAGCTTAATCTTCAAATGTTTGAAGGTAAGATTGTAAGCCATTTTTCATCGACACGTCGAAGTGTTTGCAAACGCTCGTCGTTTTATAGGATTGTTGTTTTGGTTTTGTTAGCCTATGCTGCTTTGCAAAGGCCTCCCCTTAGTCCTTTTGATAGTGTTTTTCCGGCGCCATTGTTTATTAAAATGAAGAAAACTAAAACTGTAGTCAGTCTGTCAGTTGGGTAATACTTAAATAATATCAGACAAGTATATTTTGCTCTCTAAAAAATAACCAATGTTTAGTGGTAGAGGCTAATCTCGACATATACGTTCGCAAAAAAAGACAACATCGTTACATCACGTGACATTTCAATTTCAATCAAATAATTGTCCGCAACAAAAACAATACATATCTAAAAAACTTAATAATCTTTATGACAGGGATTATTTTTTTAATCAACATCCCTATTCCATCCATTTTCCAAATAGGTCATCAGGAGATTACATACGGGACGTGCAATCGAGGAGCAAAACAAATGCAATCCGCTTCCAACGTAAGCTTTTTAGAAGAGTGGGATTCTGAGAATAGGATTGCGTGCCAGTTCCGAGCGATACAAATATAAGAACAAAACTCGTTCATTTCAAAATTGTAGTTCCACTTCGTTTTATAGGTATAACGAGACGCAAAGGAATGTTGATGATGAAAATTATTCAAATTCCTACAAATTAATCGATTTGAATAAATGGAGTGGTAAAAACGTGGATGTGATATTTTATCTAAAAGAAATAAAAATACGTAAAAAAACTATTTAGTAATTAATTTTCTGACGAAAATGAGGAATAAATATTCTTCTACCCCTTTATGTATATCATACATAAAGGGGTTAGTTTTTTTACGTATTTTTATTTCTTTTAGATAAAATATCACATCCACGTTTTTACCACTCCATTTATTCAAATCCAGCAGAATCATATAGTTTATTTGTATCTTTGTCCTTCCATTGAACGCTTTTCCATCCCTAAACATAAACAGTGTTTTGAACTGAAATAGTATTAGCAACAGTAATTTACCACGAATAGAATATTCAACCTAATACCCAACGTATTTAATTTCAAACAAAAGTTCAATACACAGTTTCCAATTCATAAACGTAAATTAATTAAATCAGTTTAAACAATTTTGTTATTTGAATAGTCGAATTTGAATGTAAGTAAGCAAGTTATTTTAAACTATAGTCTAAGCAATGGTCTTAGGGTGTTACCACACCAATCAAGCGATCGTCGATCGATGCCATCGATCGATGGTAGAATGGATTGGTCGACGTCGATCGATAGTTTCTACTAGACCAATTGTTCGATTGTCGATCGACGATTGATCGATGGTAGAATGGATAACGCGTCCTCTTGTGAATACATTTCGAAAGAAACTGATGGAATATAGGGTACGGCTAATGGTCATATTTGAAGTACTTTTCTCTGCCCACAGAAATGGACAACATTTTCCTAGGAAGATATTCCGAAAAAACCTCAACAATGAGGCTGCATATTATTATAATGTTGTGACTTGGGCGTATCAAATTAAAATAAATTTACCATCGATACGAAAGTAGTAGTTAATAAAAACCCGCAATTATGCAATTGATTCGTTAAAAGATAGGTTTATTTCTTGTTTGTCGATTTTTATCATACTATTGTGGTATTCTTCTTGTAATATATTACGGCATAGTGATTAGTCTACTTCTTAAAAAAAGTTAATGAATAAATTGCGTCTTCTACTTAATTGTAGTTTTCATTAGTTAGGTGAAGCTTCTTCCAACTTAAACTAGGTAAGGTTCCTAAGTTTTTTTTCTTAATTAGAATATAATTAAGTGGTAAAGCTTTATATTAAATGGACGGTAACGTGGGTTAGCAGAAACATTTTTCTGTTATCTTTGAAAGACATTAACAAGCTTCGAGCTAGTTTTTTTAACAGCTAAGGATTTTCTGGTTTCAGTACTGAGATCTCAGAAATAACTGAATGAATACAAGCCTTTTAACTAATACATAGACAGTACAACAATACCTCCAGGGAGATGATTGCATAATTTATGAATGTTTTTGGTGAATAATCTGAGGTCGGATAGACCTTGGATCCACCCCACATGAACCCCAACCAAGGTGGGGTGGCACGCTAATTAATATTACAAATGTAAAAGTAAGAAAGTTTGCTTGTTCATTTATTCCAGTTCCATGGTCTGACTGCGGAACTGATGTATATATTTTAAACGAATACAAATTTGGGGGATTTCGGTTTGAGTGAACAAAATTAATTGGGTCATCATTCGCATAAAAAAATGGAATATTTGAGTTGAAAGGCTCCCAAAATATGATCTAATGAGCAAATACTTTTGCAAGTTATAATAAAAACACAATTTATTTGAACAGAAAATATGGATGTAACATAGACATGAATTGTGTATGTTGACTCAACAAATTAAAGTACCAAGAATAGCACAGCTTTCAAATAATAACAAAAGAAACATTTCAGTTTTGAGGTTAAAACAATACTTGGGTATAAACAAAAGCTTGCAACAATAGCTCTACTGAGGTAATAATTAATTATGCTATTTCAGTTCTACCTTTAGAATAGTAGTTAAATCCGGCTCAAAAGCATAATGTGTATGTTGCAGTGAATTAAATAATCATATCTAATTATGGTTTATAAAAAGTGTAATATAAAATTACGAGCCATAACCGTACCATTTTTCTAGTACCATTGTCTGTACACGTGCGCCCTATGGGTCAACTACACTCAGTGCTGTTACAAATTACAATGCTCTGCGAGTCCAATACAACAACGCCTTCCGGGTCATGTTGGGGTATTTTATTTTCGTTATTGTTTTGTTTGATTTTGATTTGATTTTGTTTCCCTCTAATACTGTATGGACTATGGTCTGAAAATAAAGTTTTATTATTATTATTATTTATTATTATAACCGTGAGAATTTAATATTTTTTCAAATCTGCTGATCTCAAGCATTATCATAAGATCTATCATAATTAGTAGTAAATTTTCAAAAATATTGCTCATCGTGCTTGGAAACAAAACAAGATAGACTAAAGAAAACCTTACTGAATTTGGTCGATTAATCTTTAATAACCTAAATACAAATATATTCTTTGCATCCCCAACAGTACTCCCGGGCCTTTGCGAACCGACGTCTGTGCGGCGGTCATTCTATATTCAGTAGTGTGCCGATAGTTGTTGTGAAAGGCAACATATATTGTATACCTAGTCATACTATATTTTACTAGCTGTACCCGGCATGGGTTGCAATGGGATTTTTTCTACCTAGCACCTACCTACTACCACTTAGGAGTATGAAAAATAGATAGTAGCCGATTCTCAGACCTACTGCATATATGCATATAAAATTTCATAAAAATCGGTCAAGCCGTTTCGGAGGAGTATGGTAACTAACATTGTGACACGAGAATTTTATATATAAGAAGATGAGGCTGGTCCAAAAACACGACCTGGAAGCTTACTTCAAAGTTTGGTGAGGTGGCGTGGAATAGCAAAAACTTAGGGGACTATAGCAGGACTTGGGGTAGGCCTTTTCCCACCTAAGGAACAGGACAGGCAAGGAAAACAATTGAACAAAACAGAAATACCGTTCTATCAGTAGCCATATCTATTACGCCATTAAAGGGGCGAGGAGCTTCATGCCAAATTGAGGATCACATTACCGCTTTGTATTTGTGAACCAAACGTAATGGTGCATTGACATTTGGCATTTCCCAGGTGACTTGGTGCATTCACGATGATCGACATATCATGTGGGATCGTGACGTTTTCCCGATTGACCATTGAACGGGTCTTCATACATCAGAGAACATGGCCTTTGATTTCGGTTTTGTAATGGTTTGTAGGTAAACAGGTCACGTCGGAATAGAGGTCTAACCCCCGAATAATAGTTTACATTCAGCTATTGTCATTGTCATTTGCGCTTTCGGAAATATTTCCCTAAACATGTGACATTGTCAGCGGCAAGGGAAGCTACCTGTTTAAACATTTGCGATCCCATTTTATTTCTCATATTCTGGCAAGTTTCAAGCGTTAATAAGACTACTTCTATTTATAGCTACTTTATACCTTAGAAAGACAGAAGCAGCATTTATATCAATTAACGGCGATTTGAAAGGAGAAGGTCGAATTAGGCATTTAATGGTAACCCTAGACTAATATTCCTTGTCCATTTATTAACTTTTAGTCCGGTGTGACATAATTTTAAATTTAGAAAAGAATAGTATATTTTTTTGTAAGTTGGTTACAAAACATTTTTGAATATAGTGGATATATCTCAAAAACTCCTAGTTATCTTGACAATTATGGGTAATCGAGCCTTTTACAAAATCCTTTCATGTTAAGAAGACGTAAACTGTAGATTAAAACAATATTTAATATTATTTTTACGAGACCTTATTTTCAAAAGGACAACACACGAAACAATATTCAGGTCGCCTCCAAGGTTGCGTTCAGAGTACGGGTTCATTTTCATTGGCGAATTATTAATGCTTTCGTAACTCAAATTAGTCAATGAATTTTTAAAGCGTACTCTGTTAGGTGGTAATTTGTCTAGCAGCCTCTATGAATTTGTCTGTCGTTCAGTATTAAAATAAAAATTAATAATCTAACGGCAGGCCAATTTGTAAGCAACGATGAGTGAAAAATATCTATATTTCGAATTGAACAGGTAGTGGTTTTTCAGTTTTAAAAGATTATAATAATAATTTTCATGCGTGTTCGAGGAAAATAGGCAACACATGAAAATATTTCAGTCAACTTTTTTCTAGTACCTACAACAAAGCTTTGTTCCGCCAACAAACTAATCACTTAACTCAAAAATTCCACCATTGACATGTAAAAATAAACCGTGAAACCATGTCATTGCCTAGTGTGGACAGACGTGGACTCAACAGAAACGAAATAACAATGATTTAAATGTGTCATGGTGGCCCTATTTACATGATGGAATTGACATTTAATATTATGCGAAAACGAATCGGAAAAGTACAATTCAAAAAATTATTTATTTTTATAATAGCTTAAAGATTTATTTCGATATATAGGTGTAATTTACTTAGTACTGACAAATATGACAAAACAAAAACAGTAGACTAACTGGATGTTAGAGTATTAAGTCACTCGGTTCAAGCTTAGAACGCAACTTTCCAAACTAGCCTACGCTTCTACTACACCAAACTGCTACGTAAGCTCCATCGTAGTAATATGCTACACCGTAGCACGATAATACCGTTTTAGTTACCGACCTAACACGCTGTCATTTTATACGTCACACCTATAATAATAACAAATAATACATAAAACAGAGCCAGCATCTGAAAAATCGCGTTTGCATTAACAAATTCCGTCGCTTTAATTCTGGTGAGATGAAAATGTACTTACCGAAAGCGTGATGATCTTGTCAAACAGCATTATCGGTGGCATGTGGAAATCAAACACGAAATACTGTGGACAAAGGAAAAAGGAATTGAGAATGAAATATGTGAATATGAAACAGATGGAGGCAAGAATTCGTCACAAAATATAACTTAGTCTTTAAGTGAATTAGTGTAAGATGATTTTTATTTTAGACTTGCAACAAGAATTAGGAAATCTAGGCCATGAAAAGATTAAAATAGGGTCTAATTTCGATTATCTTTGGTAGGTCCTCATTTAATGCTACCTCTTGTTTATAAAACATGAACAATTTCACAACACAGTGTGGATTAGTATAAAGCGTGTTACACAATTATCTAATAATCCGCATCGCTCAACATCGCTGCCACAACAAACAAGCTACGGATTGAAAGGTCTTTGTTTGTTGCTTGTTCAAACATACTAACAAGAGAATTAAATGGTCGCTCAATGTCAGGTAACAGTTATTAGATCAATTAATGATTAGTTGTGTAAAGTGTATACAAGAAACTCGACTTAAACATTTTTTGGATTAACTATTATACTTCCGAACTTGTGACTGGTTTAGACGATGCGAGAAATATCATGCGAGTTGGAGCACATTGCTGTCTATGATTCATCACTTATGACACCATAGCCTCGCGGCCACGCAATGTATCGCAACTTTTACGACTTCACTAGTTACTACTAAGAACTTTAGTAACAGTCACAGCTTCTGAACATTGGAATTACAAAAATGAACCTTACCTCATTGTAATAAGGGCAATTGGTGCTCTCCTTGACGCTGGTGTACTTGCGGACGTCGCCGACCTGCACGCAGACGACGGGGTCCATGTTGAGGCCAGCCAGCTGCCGGGCCTCGATGACTGTCACACATACTTGGAAGTCAGCGGCCTTCAGGGCCGAAGGACAACTAGTATCAATAGCAGCGCGCCTAGAGGAAAAACATAATATCTTTCATCTTTAGGGACGAAAAGGACAGGAATTTTTGTAATCTAATTGAAAAATTTATCAAATTATTTACATTTTAATAATTTAATTAAAGCTAATTGTATGAAATGATGGTACCGGAATAAAGAGATTTCGGCAGAGGCAAATAAATTAATACAGGTTGATTTTCAGTATTACATGTTCGAGCGTCGTGGATACTTACTGTTTCTTAATCTTGGGTGTGTCTGTAGGTGATCGAATATCGACCAAAACCTCGTCCGAGGAAATTGAGATCTGGCTGCAAGGCCGATCTGGTTCAGACGAAGGTCCAGGGGTGTCCAGTAGACCCAGTTCTTCGTCGCTACTGCCGCGTCCAGGTCGGACCTTGCCAAGTCTCATGAATGTCTTCACAGTCTTCAGAGTAGACGGTCTCTTGCGATCAGGCATCTCAATTAATACTTTCTCGCCGCCGAGTGTGAATCCACGCCTAAGAAAAAAAAATAGAAATACTAATACTGTAATCTTATTCTTGTAAATTGATTTTTGTGAGACCTTTGCTACCTTTCCTGTAAGCCAAAACAAGGGAAATTTCGAATTTAGGTACTGTCGTACAAAAGGTGATTTTATCGTTCATTTTCGTGCTAATCAAATCGCGCTCTTTCTAAAACCTCTTGCGTCTACCAAGAAATAGTAAAGACCAAGATTTTCCTTAAGCAAAGTTTCAAAGGAATTATATTATTCTTTAATATTTTATAAGGTAGAAATTTATTTAAGATGTTTCGTCGCGGTCTATCTTCAACCTTTATATTTCAGTAAGAGATAAACCTGACCTTTTTCTCCTTGGTATTACTTGAAGTAAACCCCTGTTAGAGTAGCACACACAAATATCTCATGTTATCACATTGTTTGTATTAGTATAATCTATATTATCATGCCATCTCTTTCACCAAACGACGTTACCCGTTAGGTAGCGCGAGACAGAGTAGGTATAGATTTTCTTTATTTTATTTAGCTGTCACGAACAAACACATAGTAATCTCCTCTCAAAATGGACATAGATCGATGAACGCTCACACTAACTCAACACGTCTTGTATTAGCCCCCACGGTCCCTTTTAAACGAGCTCACATAATTTACCAAGTTAAATGTGAGAAAAGAAATGTTCAAGCGGCCTTGACCCCGCAACGTTTTAACGTTTCATCTCAGAAGATAGTCATTACCGTGACGCCGTCGCCAGCCATCACATAATTCTCAAGGTATTTTCTAAGGGACAATCTAACTAAAAATCTAATAAATCTTGAGCAAGCTTCAGCGATGTCGTTTCACGAATCTGTACAGCTGATTAATTTGTAAGTACTTGTTTAAATATTCTGAAGGCGTTTCTGCTCCATGAAGAGTATACCAATGAACTGGGTGTTTGTGAAGCCAGATTGCTTTGTAATAGTTTTTTTTTATTTTCTAAACGTTTTTTATTCTAAATCAATCTTTGAAAATTATTGGACCATTTTATCAAGCGACGTCATACTAACCCCATTAGGTCTATGTTGTTTTTATTACGTTCAGTTGTTTTCCCGGAGAAATGAAAATTGTAATAAAAAAATATTATTCTTACTTGAGCAACCGCCTTCCGACTGACTTCAGCTTATGAGCGCGGGACTCCTCCATATTTTCCATATCAATTGCGATCTCTTTATTACGGATCGATTGTTCAAGAGACGCAATGTTCCGTTCTATATCAATCAGGACATTTTCGTCGTCTTTAGGGGAAGCTCCGCCGACAGATCCGCGAGAAGACCCGGGTGTGGAAGCGTACGCGGATCCGGGTGTGGACCCGTGAATGGGAACTGGTACAGAGCCGTGGACTGATGGTAGGTCGTTGTGGCTGGAATCCCTTCGGGAAGTCGACTCCCCACGACCTGTATCATCGCGGATGAGGATGGGTGGCGAGTTATAGTACACTTCCATGTCGACGAATACCTGAGAACAAGAAAATCATATTTTGAGATAAAACCTTGACACTTAGAAATTAGCTGATAACTTTTAAAATGTTGAACAGATCTTTAGAAATAGCTAAAAAAACACGTCGATCAAGCCAGCTGTTAAATAAAAAAAAACGCATTTCATTCAGTCCATTCATTTAGGAACTACGATGCGACAGACAGACCGACACGTCAAACTTATAGCACCCCTATTATGCGTCAGGGGTTAATTTAAAATCAATGAATGTCTAGTACTTGAACTACCAAATTGAAACAAAAAAACACCAGATAATCTTGTCGAAAAAAGACTCATGAATATTAACGATTGTGAATGTAACATGCACTGCTAAAGGACCTCGCTTGTTATTTCCGACAGGCAACGTTCAATTTATAAAAGCTATTTCCACGGAAGGCAACAGTTGGCTCGTCTATGATACTACATATGTATAACCTACGAGTGATTCCACGAACATTGTTTACGGAACCTCATTGTCTGATGTAGATGTCATTCATGATTTGTATCATCTTATGTCTCTTAGATTTTTCTTTAACTGGAAATATGATTTTATATCTACTAAAGTAATTTGAAAGCATTTTAAAATAACCTTTCAAAAGGTCTTGGTTGAACGTCAGCTTTGTATATTTTCTTCTAATTAAGACTTTGAATTTTATTATGAAATCAAAGGAAAATGTTTATATTAAATATGACGGTTAGTACTTAAAGAAATGGAATTGCGCTAAGTATTTGAAAGAAAATTAATTCCAAAAATGTAAATTTAACTATCAAGATTTATTATCAATAGGGATGGTGACTAATTTTTATTTTAATCCATCTTTTAGATAAGAAAAAAATATTAGACACGTATTTTTTGTTTAGTCCCGTAAACAAAGAATTACGAAGATACAGCGAGTACAATTCTTGCGTGACGTCACGTTTGAGTACAAATTGTACCTAGCCGTGACGTCACAAGCCCCCACTCCTGAACTTTACAGCGGTTTATCTTCGTATTTTGTAATTTATTTGAGAAAAGAAAAAATATGTGTCTATTATATTTTGATTATCTAAATGACGGACTAAATAAATTTTGACTTTTCATACCTAGTCATCTACCCTATTATCAAATTAGGTGAATTTATTTTACCTTTATTTTGTCGACGACAGCAATTAGTTTCTCTTAATAGGGAATCAAATGAATGCTATTAATTTATCGGATAAAATTCTCGACTCCGGACTTACCAATGAGAATTTCCTAGAAGACAAACCTAATTAGATAAGAACGAGCAAATACCAGCAAAGCATATTTGATTCATCAGTTTGAAAATTCTACTGTTATAAGTTGGTTAAGACAAACTAATGTAATGATTATAAATTCCGGGATTGAAACTAATCGGGCATCTTCTAAAATTATTTCTTCCAAAAATGAGTCTTACAAACCCTACTATTTAAACCTACTATTTCGGTAAAATAAACAATAAAATAAAATTGCCAATAAACTTCACCTTTTAAATAGGCATTCACCGATCCCTAAATTTTTTTTCCGATCGTCACTTTTTATTCTCCAAAAAAAGTCTAAACTGCGCAGATGAAAAATTGCTCTCTCAACATGCATGTTTGAAAAAAGCAACGCAACAAAGGTTGTCAAATAACGTCACTCTTACTTTGATGCCTGCCTCTACGTTCACGGGCTTTATTTCTCTGACAACTTCCCATTCTAACCCTTCACTCTTCCTCGTAGGTACAAAGAATCGCAACCACGGTCAAACGAACACAGTATGAACGATGAGAGGTGCTTCACGATTGAACTTTGTACTTGGCTTTCAGAGGATAGATAAGAAACAAAAGAGTGATATTAGGGTACGAACCGTGAGCACAAGTGTGAACTAGTTTCGTCGTAAAAATAGTTTCGACACAAGTCACAACGCACCTTTTTTAAAAAATATCTCAAAATCGAATATTAACTTAATAATATTGGTAACTTCGATATTTTTGCATAAACGTTTGTCGGCGACGGAAAATCACTTTAATCAGTGAACGAATGCACTACACAGCCAATATTTGCTTTCGCTCCCACAATAGGCTTCTAACGATACGCGCACTCTACAGTTTTTCCTTTTTTAGGGTTCCGTACCCAAAGGGTAAAACGGGACCCTATTACTAAGACTCCGCTGTCTGTCTGTCCGTCTGTCTGTCTCCAGGCTGTATCTCATAAACCGTGATAGCTAGAAAGCTGAAATTTTCACAAATGATGTATTTCCGTTGCCGCTATAACAAAAAAGACGAAAAATTAAAAAAAAATATATATATTAAGGTACACTGCGTTGTAAAAAATATATTTAAGACAAGTTCCATAAGGTCGTGATTTTCTATTATATATGGTAGTACGGAACCCTTCGTGCGCGAGTCCGACTCGCACTTGGCCGGTTTTTACTCAATGACTCAGTACTTGAGCTTTTTCATTTCCAATTTGTTAAAATGTTTTATTTTCAGTGAATACTTTAGAAGGATGTTCTATATGGATATGAAACAAGAACAAAGATGTAACTGAATCCAACTATGTATTCTTAAAAGTTGTGAGAGACAATGTTGTTCGAAGTTTATAACATGATCTAGTGCACGCGACTGCAGAATAATGTTTGTTTCAAAACAACAAAAGCATCAAGTATAAATTACTTTTCACTGCAGAAAAATATGTGAAGAAAATCGTCCTTAAAAAGAAACTTCTATTAAAAACACTGTTAGGTATCCTTGTTGCATTAAATGACATTTGAAACTTAGGTTTGATTAAATATTAATTATCATTCCTGTATCTTCTGCTGCTACTAATAGGCACGTATATTTACAATAACATTATGCCCTATAAAGCCTTCTCTATGTGAGGGTTTCTGGTGTTACAGAAAAGATAAGGCTGTAAGCTATTTTCATAAGGCGTTACCATAAACCAACTCTCAAAGGTAAAGGGACCCTGGTTTTACATCCATATTTAAATAAAACAAAATCTTGTAACCTTCAGGTCTTTTTTATACGAGCGACGTTCTCAGGATGTCTGTGGTTTCGTGACTTTAACAGAGTCGTTCATTGAAGCATTTTAGTGCTATTCTTTTTCATTTATGGTCCGGTGCAACACAAGTATCTCTACAAAAGAATGCCTCGCATTCCTTACTCAGTGTTGCTTAGAAATATTCATAGAACAAAATATTTAATTAATTATTTTTGTCTTACGGAGCTAAAGCTAGAAAAATGTAAAGAAATATTTGCTATTTAAGACAGCGCAACCTTTTCTTATGAAAATAGTATTATGATGAGAAAATCCCTAGAAAACTGCAGCAGACTATTTTTAATGACTTTCAAAAATCGCATGAACGAATTATTGCTAATACCTAGTCGTTGTTGGAAATTTTGCAGCGCAAAGCTTACTTTGATATTAAAGCACGTATTATAAATTAATTTTACTCTAAATAATGTGAATTGCTTTTTTTTAATTTTTCCTTTTTTTGTACAATTAATCTTTATGTATTATTAGACTTAAAATATTCACAATAATAATTTTAATTCCTTGGCGTGCAATAAAATAAACGGTGCAGGATTAAGTCTGAAGTCTGGGCTGAAAGTTGTCAACTTTGCCTGAGGCATTCTCGAGGAACAAGACAATTCATTAGCTTTAACCTGTTTACCTATATTAATCAGCGTCCTCCCTAATGGGATTGGGGCTAACCGTTCTATTTATTTTCGATTTAGAACTTCACTGAATTGCGTAGCACTCATTTGTTTTATTACTTGGTAAAAATCGAATTATAAAACTTTTGAATTTTTATAGGGTTGCGAATTGAACAAAACTTATTTTGTTGTTGACATTTTGCTCAAAATCCTTTGTCATCCTTAGATGACAAAGGATTTTGAGCAAAATGTCAGTTGCAACATCTTTGGAACTTAAAAATAATTCTCCAGAGGTTCCAAATTCTTTTTGTCTAGGTAACAGAGAAACTACCAATACAAAAACTAATAAATATTCATCAAAAATTTAAGAAATTCCGATAAATTCTCCATCTCGGTCACGTTAGACTTCTAACACCCTTTTTGCTACGGGGCTCAAATACTATGCAAATAGTGTAACAATAATAGATGAGGAAACAGCCACTTTATAATCCCAGGTTTGAATTGACCCACAAAAGCTACAAAACTGGCCTTATATCACGAAGTATTTTTTTTTGTTTTTTTAAATCATTTATTTGATGATGCTTTTTGCGCTGGTGCGCCAAGGTACCACAATAAATTAAATAATAAATTAACAAAAGTAAAAATAATCTAATCCTAAGACTTAAAGATAACTTAAAACTAGACACCCCGTTGGAATGTAGCGCCTTCTACAGGTCACAGGCTAGAAAACTACAGACCCTACGTCCACATTACACATAATTATACCCTCAATGTTACTTATATTGGATTCATATTATTATGTGGTTTAAGTGGCTACCCGCTTAATTTTGTTTATGTCTAAATTATGTGGTCGATGATCTTGGTGCACGGTAAAACTCTAATGAGTTTATGTTTGCAGCAACATAATGTAAAATGTATAAATTTGTGTGTTAATGATAAATAAATAAAATAAAAAGAAAAAAAAATTACGTATCCTTACTTGAAAACACTCCCCTTACAAATTTATAAATTTCAATACTCTGTTCCGAAAAAGGCCTCCCAACAATGATATTATAAAGGGAAGATACGTTACGTTCATACTGAGCGGTGTCCAGAAATTGTTGCGTTGTTATTACGAATGTACTTACATGTAGGTGTATAGTCATTTTCAACTACGACTGCGATAGATAATAGGGAACGTATGGTACAGAAAGAGATAGCTATCTGTAGTGTGTTGCGCTTGAAGTACAGTAGTGAATCATAGAGTATGCGGATTTGCCACAGATGAGACATTGAATATAAGCATAGGTACAATCGGGGACACTCACGCCTTATCACCTTACCGTCGAGAAACGGTTCGAGTCGCTTGCGCTCTTTCTAACGTTAGCGACACGCGGCGACGCCTCCTTATTTCTGATTGTATTTTAATATAGTGCCCAAAAACAGTTAACATATATATTTGCATCTCGTTACTGCAAGGTCCTAATTGGTTAAAGTCACACGGGGGCGGAGTTTCCGCGTTCGTCGCCTGCGTCGCTCACCAAGCTAAAAATTTTTAAAAGTGATAAGGCCTGAGTGTCCCCGATTGTACATTACATTGGTAATGATGTTTTAAATAAAACAAAAAACAGAATTGTTATTTATTTATTTACAAACTTAGACTAAGATACAATAAAAAAAAAGTCGGCCAAGTGCGAGTCGGACTCGCACACCGAGGGTTCCGTACAAATTTAAGTTTTAAATTATTTTTATTATATGATGTCAGTAATAATTTACGGTTTCCGTGAGATAATTCTTTTTTTTTCAAATCCTTTACAATATGTTCTTCATGCTTGTCATTTTTTTTTTTTTTTTTTTTTTTTTTTTAATCTGCTGTTTTGGATTTTAAGAACTTTATTTTTTTTCTGTAACATTTCTTTTTCAACAACTAATTTACGAACTCGCGTCTTAAGCTTTGCTTTTCTGGGGTTGTCGAACACTGAATCCAGGTCGGATATAACAACATGGTCCAGACTGGTAGGTGAGCGAAATTGTGGAACATCATCATTGTCCTGAAATAGAATAAATTCTCTTAATTGATACGGTAAATATAAATTATATTTGTAATTAATTGACCAAGATTGAATGCACGGGTCACATCATTACATAAGTTACGACCATTTTTTTTTTTGTTGTGATAATAATGAACTATCGTAATATTTATAAAATTTAATTTTACCGGGGCTATCACAGGCACTGAAGTTTTTTTCAGACGCATGTAGCCTTTGGAAGTAGTATATTTATCTTCATTTTTAAAATGTTCAGAACAAATTGAACTACTTTTTGTAGGCATCCAGTTATGTTCACTTCTTTCCGCCTGAACTATGCCGACCCATTTATGTTTTATAATCTAGATCACTAGAAAATCTGGAAATAACAAAAACATTATAAAAAAAAAAGTTTTATCTAGGTACATACATTCTAATCGAGTAATAAAATAATATTGAATAGCCCACTATTACTAAACAAACTCAAGCGGTCAACGAACGCTGTGTATTCTGCCTACGACTTCGCTTCTAGTTGATTAATCTATGACGCATGGCTATTTGTCCTTGTCGCGCTGCAGTTGTCATCATATTCACTGTCCTTTTCGAACCACCATATTAATAATTCGAAATGTATTTTGTAAATGAGAAATAAAATCGTGAAAAAATATTAATATGACATTATTTTAATATACTTACGAATGGTATGAAACTCCTACACTCTTATTTATCTTGGAACCATAGTTTTTTACACTTTCGTAACACACAACTTGGCATTTTAGGTAGTTATAGGCACGACACAGACACGCTTCGCTTCGCTCGCTGCTATTAACCGACTAAAACAAATCACGACAATTGTCTGAATTTGTTCTCAACAACTTTTGCGCGCCAGTGCGATATCTACCTCTTTTTTATATATAATATCATTGCCTCCCAAGCAAAATATTAATCCCACCACTATACACATCGCCACGGAGCACCCCCCCCCCCCCCCCAAGAATGGCCTCGAATCATCGAAAGCGCTACACTCCAACAAAATGTGATACAAATCATCCAATGTATTTAAACAAAAGTACAAAGAGGGGATGGACTGAACATCAAAAAAAGCTGCTCCAACACCGTGAGCATCTTTCGAGCCATCGGTAAAAACATAATAATAATAATTGTACCTAGAAACTAACATATTGGACATTAACATTCTTAAATTGGTTTAGGTTGTTGAACGCTTTGGTACATTTAATATTTATACATCAGCCACTTTAAAGAAATAATGAACGTGGTGTGGGATTATGAACCTTAATTCAATGACTAACAGTTCAGTTTCCATCACATTCAAATTACTTTTAGGCCCTTTTCGGTAATATTTGTCATTCTAAAATGAACTTAAACACATGTTGTCAAAGTTGATAATTGCGTAATTAGTAATAACGTTTAATTCTCTTTCCAGATTGGCTTTAGTATAGCTCCCATTTTAATTCCGAATACCAGCATTATTTACCTATGCTATTACATTATTGCGCACTCGGTTGTTAGTGCTGGCTAGTGCAGCCTTTGTACAATATAGTAGTGGTTACTAGAATGCACTTCACGCACAGGTATTTTTGGAACAAAGGAATAGTTATGTTTGCACAGAGGTGCACATCAGAAACTTGAATTCATATGTGCGCCATTTCAAGTTAATTTAAATTAATTGTTCAAAGCCAACGAGCTGTCCATGCGTTTATGATTTTAACAACGTTAATGTTTAAAATCGACTTCAAAGTAATAATAACTTGAAATAATTTAAATACGTAATTGAAAAAAAAATTTGTTAGTTGATTGATTTCCCTGGAATCCCATCATCAGATCCTGACCTTATGACCATGAAATCACCTAGAGAGTAAAGTAAAAAACAATACAATGTTTTTATCATTAAATACAATAAGAAGTCCGTCGTCATTCAATATAACCTTGGTTTATAAACCATTTTTCGTAGTACATTAACATAAATATTTGTATTTATTATATTTTCTTTGATATGATATTTTTTTGGAGTTTTCCTTGTAAGAGCTCTTTATTTACTTGTCATCTAATCCCAAGGCCATGGGTACGTGGGATGATCTTAGAACTAATTTCATTGGTAGGTAATTACATTTACTTCTATTAAAATATCATCATCATCTCCCTGCCCTGTTCCCAATTATTTGGGATCGGCGCAATGCCTATTTAACTTCCATTCATCTCTACAACTCGACATCTCAGTTTTCACTCCTTTCTTTCTCATATAATCTTTCACACAATCCATCCATCTCTTTTTAATTAAATATAAGTTTTGATTTTATATTTAAACAACCCTAAAATGTTGTATATGTAGCTAAAAGTAATTATATAAAAATAACGCGCGAAAGTAGACACCGTTTCTTGATTTTTTGCAATGTTTCAAAGTTATTCTGCTATTCGTGCAAACGGTGTTTGAAAACGAATTCAACCAATCAAAGACAATTAAATTCGTTCAATAATTATTTGATAATTTTATATAATCAGCAAGTTTTCCACATTTTTATTAGATAATTAAATTTACGATTTATCGCCGACGAGCCCACACAAGCTGAATCGTACCGAGTTCCCTATAAATTCTGTACGCCAAAAGTTTACAAGCGCCCTCGATAGATGGCGTTGTTCACCAACCCTGAATCGCGCTATGGTTTCGTTACACGAAAACTAGTTAGGGTGCGTGCGGTGGGAACAAAATGTGTTCATGGGAAACCTAGTATATCAATTGCTTCCACATGCAAATTTTTTAATGGTCCGTGGCTTCTTTTGAAGTGTCTGGACTTTAGAAACTATTTGAAACTCCACTATGTACCTACATAGTACTATGTACTACAGTAGGTACCTATCTACTTTATAGGTACATATTAAAAAAGTGCCTACTATGTAGGTGAGGTATTATTTCTAACGATACCACATAAAATGACAGATTGGCAGAATGCCAAATGTTGGCACTTACTCGCAAATGGTCAGAAACGCAAAAAGACAGAATCGCAATATGACAGATGCGCAAAATGACAGAATCGCAATATGACAGATGCGCAAAATGACAGAATCGCAATATGACAGATGCGCAAATTGCAATTTTTCTTTCGACTTGGCGTCAAATTTCCTAAGCCCCAAGTATGTCATTTTGTACAAAAATTAATGAATGAGTGTAAGCAATACGACTACATAATAAGAAATAGCTACTTTTACTCTGCAAAAAAAATCGACGTAAATCCGACATTGCCTTCAATAAAAAACTTAGAAAGTACACTGAATTATTAAAAGAAAAAAAATTACACCAAAACAATTTATACAAAAAATATTTTTGCAAGGTTAATGAAGACCACATTAATATAGGCAGGTTATAATATTATTTTTAACTTTTTAGTGCTTTTCTCGATTTTTGAAGTCGGTTTTGTTATTTTGCAAAAAAAAATCTTATCTTTTTTAAACCTCTTGTCTTTTATTTGGATAAGTAAGCATACTTATTTTCTTTTTTAATTAAACCTCTTGTCTTTTATTTGGATAAGTAAGCATAATTATTTTCTTTTTTAAACCTCTTGTCTTTTATTTGGATAAGTAAGCATAATTATTTTCTTTTTTAAACCTTTTATATTGCTATTAATTCTAGAGCTTATTGTAAAAAAAAAAAAAATTTTTTTTCTTCCTCACAGTCTATTGTTACACTTGCTAAAAATATTTCTAATACACCGCAGAGCGATCTATCTCTCACACCTTACCAACTTTTACTTAGCCCTAACATTAAAATTTAAAATTATACGTTACACTTAAGTTTATTCATCTCAAAGTAATTCTAAATGGTTCCTGTGGCACTAATGAATGAATTTAGTAACTTACCTGACAATTTTCAGACTATTCTTAGTAACGAAGATTGATAGCGCTATCGAGTATTTGCAATTTCTGTTTGATATATTTTTATTTTATATAATAAATGATTGATCTTGTTTGACAAACATGTTCGATCGCAGGGTTAAATTACCGGTAAACTTAGATATTATGTAACAATTACTTTAAATTAAAAGAACCTGATGTTTTTTTTAATGATATTTGTAAAGCACCTCGATTAAGTCAGCTTCCAAAATAACAAAAAAAAAAAAATTATGTGGAGTTAGACGTCATAAAATTATTGTATTTGGACTACATATTTAATATTTTAGAATTCTTTGCCAAGATACATGAAGGCACTATTCTAAAGACAACATTATGCCCTCATTGGTGCGGGAGCTTTTGTCTAAAGTTACAAGAAGCCCGTAGTTAATTAACTTCTACTACAAAATTACAGAGTTCCTAGAAATTGGGTCGAGAAGAGAAATGCAATGCATTTGAGCTGGAAACTCCTGAAATTCCAGCAAAAACAAAATACTCGCTATTAAATTGGAGGCCTGCAAAATAATTGGGAAATTCAAAACCAGTATGGAATTTTAAATAATCTAGGTAAAAAATAAAATACGAGCTGAATATAATTATTATTGAAGGTTCAATTTCATTGGTCGTTAGCTCCCGCATACGGGGTGCGGGAGATTTTTGTTATCGCAAGCAATAGACCGCATCCGGTAACCTCTTTCTTTGTAGTATAAGATCCCGTTAAGAACGACCTTCACCGAGATGCTTATTTAATGAAACGTATTTTATATTTAATTTAATATGTCAATAAATATAATGCATATGGGTTGCCTAGCAAATTTCAGTCCAGAGTATATTTAATTAATAATTAAAAAAAAATATATTTTTTTAAACATTTCACCGGTGTGATTATTAGATAAATTCTATACCAATCGAAAGTATGAAGCCCATAGAATAAGCAAACGTTAGGTTGCCTATTCTTTTCCGGTCACAACTATAGACTCGTAGATACTATGGCAACCCTATAGTTGTGACCGGAAAAGAATAGGCAACCTAACGTGAAGGTTCTCGGTGAAGGTCGTTCTTAACGGGATCTTAGACTATTGGTTATTTCTCGCATCCCAAAAGCGCGAACCCAAACGATGACTTTCATTGTCACAACGCGTGCGGTATAACGACTGAGTTAATGACGAATAAAAATGAGCTTAAAATGCTTTACAAGCAAACAATGCCTCAAAAATATTGCATAACAATTGTTCTGGATTACAACTGGATAAGTATGATTTAATATGCCTGTGTAAATATAAACAAACGACTGTTTTGGGACTTTCAAATGTAGTTTCAGTAAATATGCCTATTTTAATTTCGGTTCAAACGAGACGTTTTGAATCATTGATGTCTAAAGCTACGAAGCTTATTTATTCTGTAAATAATTTACTTGTTATGTTAGTATGGTTTAGTTTCGAATATAATATGTTATGTATTGTTTCGAGGGTTAAAATGTAGACATAGTTCAGATTTAGATTCAGTCCAAAGAGTCTATGAAAGCCATAAATTAACCTTAAGGTGTTTTTTCAAAATAGCATCATATAGTAAAATCCTTCTTTTTTCGTCGGGTTTATTCATAAAATATCGACAATCAGTGGCAAATAGGGGATAATACTTACCCGGAATTCAAACGACCCAAAGAGGTTGGTCAAAAAAATTAGATGGAGTGGTAATTCAGGCATACACATTAATTCTTATTCTAATAGCGCCAGTATTTACTGATACATTTGATCGGAAACTAATGGAATGCAGATGAAGGATTGAATAATAAATCTTCTGGAAAATAAACCACCGTCTAATATTTTACGACGTTATAATAATCTACATTGTTTGCCCTTCCCCTTTATGCCACAGTTTGCTTTTAAAGCTTCCGAGTAATATGAGGGCTCGTTCTTGTTACCACGCTATTTTACGCATTTATAAAATAAATATATGTACCACATTAATAAATTAGCAGTAAAAAAAACGACAGGTTGCCGGGAGTGCCGGCAGAAGTGAAAACTTGAATATTAACGTTATGCATTTTTTAATATTTAGGAATGGTCAGGGAATAATTTCGCACGAATTGCTTTAATTATCAGTATAAATCAGTATCATTTATGTGGTAGAATACAATATTATTTATTGCGCTATCGTACACAAACATGACATCCGTCTTACACATTTTCGATCAGGTCACGTGTCCTGACGCGAGTTTAACATTTTTTACCCATTACAAAAAAAGTGTACAACGCCGCTAAAGAAGTTTTCACTTCAAATTAAAAAAAAAACTAAAAAACACGCTTTTAAAACTAAGTGAAAAATAATTCCTAATGTAAGCTGAAATTGGTAATGAACAAAAAACACTAGTATTATTGTGAAAAAGCGTGGGGCGCTCTGTGCCATATTTTTCGTCTATCGAGCAACCCACGCTTTTTCACAATAATACTAGTGTTTTTTGTGCTTGTTTTTATTTTTAAATTGAATTTCGCGACGTTGTGTCGCTTTACAAAAAACAATAATTATTTACCAAAATTACCCCATTTTAATTCACGATCTTTTAGCACGCACGTCAACGTTTTCCAAAACCTTACCGTGTTACAAAACAGGTTATTTAATTTCGGCGAATACTTACACCGTGTCTCACTGTGTTAGACGGTCGGGTCGGAGCATCTAAATAAATTTAGTAAAGTAACGGTTTGTTATAAAAAGGGCTGAGTCGTAAGATTAATGTAAAGTTATTAGGTGTACTAAATGTCTGGTATACGTCATGAGCTCAGAACGCGGAGCACACGATATCACTGCGTTTGTTTTCCACGATCCGCATTTGTTTCTCTAATTGGCAGGTTGTTTATTCAGCGGGTCTGACAAATTTAACGTAGTCGTTTGTTTTGAATTAGAATGCGAACATGTAGAAGTTTTTGGTGGTTTGTACCGACTGTTTCGTACAATTGTCTTTTTAGGATTCCGTACCCAAAGGGTAAAACGGGACCCTATTACTAAGACTCCGCTGTCTGTCTGTCCGTCTGTCTGTCTCCAGGCTGTATCTCATAAACCGTAATAGCTAGAAAGCTGAAATTTTCACAAATGATGATGAATGATGTATTTCCGTTGTCGCTATAACAACAAATACTAAAAACCACATAAAATGAATATTTAAGGGGGGCTCTCATACGACGGTGGTACGGAACCCTTCGTGCGCGAGTCCGACTCGCACTTGGCCAGTTTTTTTACTCACTACATACAAGCAATAATATGCAGGTGGTGAAGTGCTACGCAAATAGGTATGTGCATTGTGCAAAGACAATGACAAGACAAGACGGAATATATTGAAGGAGACCTAGAGAAAATCTATTAATTCATAATGAAATATATTTTTGAAAGGATGAAGTATGGTTAAAGAGTAAAATTATTTTATGTGATTTCAATGTAAACCATTTCCAATTTATGGGTGAACATCACGACATAATAATATTATGTATTTAGGTGCATTATCGTGTTTCCGTGTTAATTCACACACACAGCACTTAGTAAGGATTAACTTAGACAACATGGTGAGATGCCAGTTAATACTAATGCAATATAATGGTTTCTACTTCTCGCTAGAAACCATTATATTGCATTAGTATTAACTGGCGCAAAGAGATTAGCTCAGCGATGCGGGTAATTAATTAAATCAACGCAGCGCTATATAAAGTGAAGATTTAAAACTATTTATAAACTATTGGATAGTAACTGAGATCATCGTCATCCTTGTCATTGGCGGGAAACGTGCCCAGAAGGCTGGCAGCATTGCCATATTGAATGGCTATGCCGATTCTCTGTGCAAGGAACAAACCAGCCCTCTAATCACGAGTAGAGTCGACCAAACGTTTTGATCACTAAGAGAATGTATTCGTTAGGAAACGGATGCTTAAGATATATAAAGGTCAAAAGAAATAAAGATGAGAGGTCAACGACAAGACCGGGCTTTTGATTAAGGAAAATTCCTATCTTATATAATGGTTTAACGAAAAAAACTTATATAACATGACATTTAACTGTAAGACTTATCTGTTACATACACGTGTACGATACACGTGTATTTCCTGGCATCGGTTTTTCCTCTGTCAAGTTAGGTTCTTCAAAATTTTTGACACAAAAGTCAGTCAAAAATCAATTCTATCTGATGGCTAAATTACTTATTTTTTATGTAACCAAAAAAAATGAAAGTAAAATAATTCATTTGTAGAATTTACCATAGTTTTAGTAATTAAAGAACTTATTATAATTACCTTCAGAAAATGTCAACTTGAAACTAAATTAATCAAACTAATTTAAACAGTAGCACACCTCGTAAGAACTATTTCTACTTAGACCACCATTATTTCACATCCTCACGTAAAAGTTACACTAGCAAACAAAGTCCATATTTTCTTAGCTTTTCCTAAAATAGTTTCCATTCTAACGTAAGTGCTTCTTAAAATCTGAGCAGGGGCCGTAAGGACTGTTGCAGTTGAGTAAGCGGGACAGCGCCATGCACAGTGTAGTGCGCCGTCTCGTTTCCACAACCGCAACAGTACTGCTTTAAGAGATCATGGTACGGCCCCAGAACTTTTCAGTAAACTATACAATCTTCAGTATTATAATTAGCTTGCTTATTTTCATTTAGGAAGGTTCTAGAAAACTAGTTCAAGTTCTGAAAGCATTTAGCTTTGGAGATCTGCACTGTACAGACTTAAAGTTTTGTTATACTTAGTGCATGAAATTCAGAGTAGGCAACCTTGCCGATAGTACCTACTTAAGTTGTTACCCATTAATTGGCATTAATGGAAGTGAGAGGGCTTATAATTTTTGATTGATTCTGAGTAGCTCCGAATACTGGGCAGACAAACTTCCTACTTGTTGCCTTCTACAATACAGCAAGAGGCTTCAAAGCTTCAGCTGACCTACCTACCAATTTACATTTCCATTAAATAATAACAAGAGCTACAATTACCTCTTATCAGTACTTTAAAACTGTAACCAAGATTTAAGCGTTTCCGATTATCAAAGTATGTTGTGCTCATAAAGTATTATGTAAATAAATGGTACTCGTGAGCCGCTAGAAAACGCAATAAAGCTGAATTTGGCTGGCATCCAAGCTACGTATAAGGTAAGCTGAAAACGGCCAGCTTCAAGCAACAAGTGCCGGATCAATGTAACACACAAGCCCGCTAAATTAATTCCAAGAGAAAAGAATCTTCATAAAATGTATTATATTTTTACGATAATTTCTGTGATGTATCTCGTCTTTTCCGGGTCGGGAACATTATTTTCTCTACTCGACTACGTAAAAGGACTTTTATGATTTTAGCAATATTGTTCTGTCATTGTATTTACGTATGTTTAAACACAGTGGCTAAACTAGTGTGCAGATTTCGATGAATGATGAATCTAGCGATCAAAGGCACTTAGTGCATGAAGTTCAGAGTAGGCAAGACTGTCGGTAGTTCCTACTTCACTTGTTACCCATTGTAGATGATAGTGCGAGTACATGTACCTATGACTGTAGTATTCGTAAAGAAATGTACCTAATATGTTCATGATTATTCAAGTATATTACACCCGAAGCGTGCTACAAGTCCTTAAAGAACAAGTTGTAAAGTGGCCTTGTCACAACATGATCAAAGTTGATCGTGTGCCAAGTCCACTTCATACGTCATAAGTAGGTAAACATGTGAAAATCGACCTTCGTCTTTGATATAAAACTGCTGTCAATCAGTCATTGAACTGGGTTATCAAAGAGTCTGGATATTATTTATATACTATATATATATATACTAAAAATAATTACTAAAAGAAATCATAATAAAATTTAATAAAAAACCAAACAATATCACAATCATGTATCCAGCGAGCCAGTTAATTTCCTTCCATGTTATGTAACACGATTCTGTTTGATTTATGTATTTTTAAAACAACAATAACCAGTTCCGTTCAGGAACTGAGTTCGAAAAGTTCATATTTTTGGCGTTTAACAGATGTGAGAATTAATGAAAAACCGGTCAAGTGCGAGTCGGACTCTCGCACGAAGGGTTCCGTACCACCGTTGTATAGGAGCCCCCCTTAAATTTTTACTTAACCAGAAATACCTAATTTGTGAAAATGTCAACTGTCTAGCTATCGCGGTTGTTGAGCTTCAGCTTGGTGACAGACGGACGGACAGACAGCGAAGTCTTAGTAGTAGGGTTCCATTTTTACCCTCTGGGTACGGAAACCTAAAAAGTAGGTGTGTAGGTATCGTTTCGAATAAAATATATAGAGCTTGATAATATAACTAATTTCATTTAAAAAGTTAGTGATTAATTTTATTATTATTATAAAAACCAATATATATCATATTGGTTTTTATAATGAAAAGGCTTAGTCAATAAATCAGTAATCCGTTATGAAATAAAATTAATCACTAACTTGATTTCAATATGGAAGTTAATTGAAAAAACAAACATCACTCGAATGTATAGAGTTTACTGATATTAAAAAGGTAGAAAACGCTCGATAAATCTCCAAGTAGTAATTTGTTCCATTTGAACTGTTTAATTCTTATAAAAATAATAATAATCGAGTATTGAGAAAAACAGATAAACCTGAGATTTCATTTTACTAATTGTACGCCAAAACTCTATATAAAAATTCAGTAATTTGGTCAGATGTTTTAAAACTGACTTCAAGCGGGCAAGGTTTTCCATTTGACAAGTTTTTTTGTATCTTCTTTCCACGATTTCTCATGAATTTCTGGTAAAAGTGAATTGATAAAAATAAATATTTTTGTCAACGACAGTGATGCGTCAGATAAGTCCGACCTTTTTTTAACATTGACAGAAATTGCATTTAAATAGGAAATACCACGGGGCCCTTTTTGCCTACGTATCCAAAACAATAGTACGTAAATGTATAAACGACGTTATTTCTAGAACAAAACTTATGGATCGATTTTAATGAAATTTTTATGAGACCCTATCCCATAAGTACGGATCGATGAAAAAAAGAATTTTTTAATTGATTTAATTTCGTTTTCGCGTAAATATTACTAAATATAACAAACATACAGGCGAATCGATAACATCCTCTTTTTGAAGTCGGTTGAAAACGAGAATACGTTAAACCATTACATGATTACTTTCGTCAATTAACCTTTCGCTCTAATTACTGTACTTGATTATATGACGATCGGAAATTGATTGCAGGATTACTAATTAACATGTTAAACCCTGTGATTACATTTAAATGGGGGATGATGATTAATAACATAATTAGATTTGTATGACAATGGTACAAACTAATGAAGGATTGAATCCAAAAAAAAAATTATTGGTGAAATACACATAAATCTAAAACAGGACCGACTTCAATGAAATTTATATTGGACCACTGCTGAGCTTTTGATACCTATACTATCAATGACAAAAAAATAAGTTTTTAAATCGATTCACAAATTGCTGTAAACATCGTGTAACAGATAACCGAAACAAAAACATACAGGCGAATTTAAAACCTCGTCCATTAAATCGACACAAGTATTACCTAAACAAAAACTGAAAAATGTGAGGTGTATGAAACAAAAAAAAATGTGCAGCAAAGTAGCAAAAATACCGAAACTAACTCAATATCCTCTAATCTCAATAATCTAATCTCAATATTCTAACAATTGGCCAATTCTTTTATCCGTAGCAAATAATACAAGGTACTTCAAAGGAATAAATCCTGTCGAGTGAGCTTCCCTTGTGGTTGTGCACCACAAAGGAAGCTCACTCAACAGGATTTGCAGACAATCTGCGTAAACCTGTCTGAAAGATCTTACAAACACTACTGTGTACTCCGTTCCCTTTCACAAAGTAATGGAAGACTTGCATATGGGATGCAGCTGTACTGTTACAAAAAAGATTTGAACTTTATCTGCTATGATATAGTTCTAGGAAAGTATTATAAAGCACCTTCTTTTATCCAATGGAGAAAGGAAAGAAAACAAGTCGCTCACTTTTTTTTCTTACGTTGACGACCTCCGTGGTCGAGTGTATACACCGGTTTTCGCTTGCTCTGAGGTCTTGGATTCAATACCCAGACAGGACAATATTGAAAATCACTTTTCTACATTTCTCAGGTCTTTATATTAATAATAATAATAACATCCTGGGACAACTCACACACGGTTATCTGATCCCAAGCTAAGCAGAGCTTGTGTTATGATAACCAGACAACTGATAAACTTACTTATATATTTCTAAATACATACATATTATAGATAAATTACACCCAGACACCAGAACAAATGATCATGCTCATCACACAACATTTGTCCTGGGCGGGAATCGAACCCACGACCTCCGGTATAGCAGTCAGGGTCACTAACCACTAGACCAACAGACCCGTCAAAACAGGTCTGGGTATGTAGTACCTTCGTTGTCTCTGAATTCCATAGCACAAGTGTTTCAGATTTAGCTACTTACTTTGGGTTCAGAGCAAAGGATGTGATGTTGTCCATATTATTTAAAAAAAAAAAAACTGAAAAGTAGAGGTTTCACATTGCCCACATTTACATATGTAATATTACTGTAGATTAGAGATTGTGTGGGTTCCAAAAGTAAACGTTACTAGCTTGTAACTATTAAATATTTCATGGTTTCGTAAAAGATTGGACTGGCGTCTTCATCAGCACCTGTACCATGAACTCAAATCAGTTCTCCTTCCTTGGTGTAAGCGAGACGCTGCTAAATGCAGTGTAGAGCGCTGTCTCGCTTACACAGTGACAACAGTCCTGCTTTTAAAGCTCATAGTAAGCAGTTCAGCTTAAAGCCAGGGTTCTATTTAAACCAGTTTCAGGGCACGTCCCTAACCTGTGGATATACGAGCGTACTCTAGTCCCATTCCGGTCGTTCCTTGTTTATATTTACTGCTGACTCCCTACCGTGTTTCGAGTTTCTTCATAAATTGCTCAAGCGAGACTTCTAAACATTTTGAATTAGTAAACTTGATTTAATGTTGGATGTTCGTCGCGTATAAAGCAAGGCATATTCTTCGCTGGTACTGTCCACTGCCCTGTAATTCTCCAGATGCCATTTTACAACGTGTTTGCTCTGAGTATGTTAATTTACGCCTGCATCAACGAAACTATCATTTAGAGTACCAAAAGTATACGAAAATGCAAAAGTTGCATTAGTAGGTACCTACTTATTTGTCTGAGCGAAAGCGCCTTCGTAAATTAGGAGCGGAAACTTGTGTTTAAATAATGCCATAGTTTTGATGGACACTATACAAAATTCAACATTAACATCTAACATGCAAATAGTTGTCAAAACAACGACATGTTAATTTATAAATTCTATTCAAATTTTAAAATTAATCCGACAAATTTTGGTACTAGCTCAGCATATTTGAAACACATTTCATAATTAAAAGCAGCTCAGTTATAAAAGATACAATTAATTAATTTACAAATGCACATTGTTTATGAATTTTTAAGTATCGGATTGATAATTTGGAACAACATTTCCAGTTTGTACCATTGCGGTTTAGATGTCATTTATTTAATTAACCAAACTGTGTTGCTTCGTTTAAAAAGTCATTGAGTAATTTCTCATTGTAATCATCATAATGATGGGGAAATAGTCAACTGAATTTAATTAATCTCTTGTACTAAAATCAGTTATATTTCAAAAATCATAATTTATATATCAATTGAAGTATTTAAATCCAGATTTTCTTACAGTATTCATAGAGAAAAGTTTGCACCCGATGTGAGACATTTACCGGCTGCCAATTCCTAAAACGAATGTGCTCAATTAAGGACAAATTTCGTATTTATAATAGTGAAACGCAGTGCACAAGTTTGATGTTTTCTTAATAATGATATAAATAATCAGATTATAATTTTAGTTTGATCTAGGTTTCCACTGACCTAGCTTGTATCTTTTTACACAGAATAATATGACAACACCTTTATCAGGTTCCTGAAGATGGCATACTTAAGCAAATGAATAAAATTCCAAATGATGTCATTCTTAACAAAATAGGTTTCGTAGTTTCCCAATGCAGCTAACAATGCCTGTAGGTCTCAATACAGTCGTTCGGTAGCGATATATACATACAATGCAGTTCGTTCCGACATACTGAATGGGTATTACAAGACGGCTCCCCAGAGCAATGCAGTGAGCTAACCTAAGGTACAGTTGCTATGCTATGAAGGTTACGTAACTAAATATTAGGAAACGTAAAAATATCCGGTCAAAGCGTTAATTTTGTTTGGTAACTCCAATTAATCTTAGATGTTGAGGAAGCTCTTATGACTTCAATCGAAAAGTAAAACGAAACTTCGGGGACTTATGACGAAATTTTATTAGGATAAATAAAATATTAATTAAAATTTAAATATTCAACTACCGAAATAATTTATAGTAGAAAATTTAAATGAATACTAACTTTAAGAGTGTGTTAATAAATTGAGGTCTTTTTTAATGACGTTAGGTAAATTTATATTTTTAAGGTTTTCCATTCTTTGAACCCAAAGCAGTATTCGCTAAAAGTCTTAGTACCACATATTATTGTATGTGGTGTTGTCTGTACCGACCGTGAGATTCGTACCAGACATTTTATTATACGGATGATATTGATGCTCTGGCTTGAGATCGTGTTGTAAATATTTATGAAAATCGTATGACTCGAGTAGCGGAGATGCTAGTGGAGTAAGGCAGTGATTTGTGGCACAGACAAGGCAAGTATATTTCCGTGGAGGGATAGATTTCAGCTATTAAGGATGTACATTGTACACATCAGTTTCGTATGGTTCAAGGAGGTTCAAGATGTCAGCAGCAACAAATAAACAACAATAAACCGTAAATTGACTATCTGTGCGCTAACTACGAACTCTGTAGTCGTATACAAGAGAGACGCCGATACGGGCAATGTAGCGGGTCGTCTCGCTTTCACAATTACTACAGTACTGCTTTAACAGTTTACACACTAATTAAAGTATTTTATTTAAAAAAGTGCAAAGTTTAAAGAAGGTGTCAGATAACTTTTCAGTAACTCAAAACGTCTCTAAGTTTTAGTTTTAGTGGTCTTCTTTAATATCTACAATAATGTCAATTTAGTGCTCTTCTAACAATTTCCTTTCGGCGTACCTACAGGCAATTAATTTACACCTGTTTGTCAAATGTCTAACATTGATCTATCACTAATAACAGAGCAATATTCTCAAGTTAATTGCAGTTTAACGTAATTAAGGGAAGCAATTACCTTGCTTGATTGGAAATAGACCAACTATTAAACGCATGGTGGACCTCGGACTCTGCATCTTGTACGACGACGACGACCTGTAGGTATAGCCGTTAGTTAGGCCTGGGGCCGTACTGTTGCGGCTGTGTAAGCGGGACAGCGCTATGCGCAGTGTAGTGCGCCGTCTTGCTTCCACAACCGCAACAGTACTGCTTTATGAGATCATGGTACGGCTCCTGAAAGTTTTAAGATTTAAAAGATGTAAGTTTAGAATTTGAAACCACAAATACCATCTATTATGGATAAAGGATGTGCATTTGTGTAAATATTTCTCCAAGTTTTTTAAATAGGTAAATGTGTTCTTTAATTGTAATGGTCACGTTCAACTGAGTTCAACAGTTAACTAAAGTAACCCGTCATTTTAGGAAAAACATGAACAAAAAAGAATGTCTCTACAATAGGGATAATTGTGTCGTTCAACCCCTAAGGCCTTACTTACACCATCCGCAATAGATAATTAAAGACAAACAAAAAAAGTAATCCGCTAATATTCACGTAACCTCTCACCCTAAAAAAATATAAAGTGGCTACTTAATTTCGTTCTTCCAAACTCTTGTAAAATACAACACCTTCAAAAATATCTTACACTTATACACATAGTATAGGTACTCGTATGTACGTTTGGAATGTGGAAAATTATAGTTTAAAAAAAAAACGAGTGGGTATATTTTTTAACCGACTTCATAAAAAAGGAGGTTCTTAGTTTGACCTGTATGTATGTATGTATGTTTGTCCGCGATTATCTAGCGTTTGGCTGAACCGATTTTGATGCGGTTTTCATAAAATAATTTGTTAGATCAAGGAGAAGGTTTTAGAATAGTAGTTATAGTTACTATTTAACCGACTTGAAAAAAGGGAGGTTCTCAGATTGACCTGTATTTATGTATATTTGGACGCGATTATCTCGCGTTTGACTGAACCGATTTTAACATGGTTTTCAGAAAATTAAAACTAAAAAGTATTAAATAAAAAATTTGCTGACACCGACTCCAAAAATAACAATAACAGTGCTTGAAGTATAATTTTACTTATTATCCTAATATTTTGGTTATTTGATAAGCAGTACATTTAAAATTATTTTATGCTTTCAGTGAATCGAATTTTCGAAGGCGGTTCTCTTTTTTTTTTAAAAGAAATGCTGCCAGCCTTCTGGGCACGTTTCCCGCCATTTAGAAAAAGGACTAGGATGACGATGAGTTTTTTGACGCGTGTTAGTTTTATTTATTTATATAAGATTTAATTTTAGTATAGTTGTAGGTGTTTGTTCTTTTATTAGATTTAAGTATTGATTTGTTAATAAAGACGAATTAAAAAAGAAATTAAATTGATATCATTTATATTTCGTGTTTTTTTTTTTACTTTTTCTCTTGTTATTTTCTCTTTCCAATCTTTCAAATAACTGACATGGACGTCATCGTTAGTAAAACAACAAAAGAACGCCCTTGTATTTACAACTTAAAACAAATACAATTTCCCCTTTATCATAACATTGGTTCCTTTCACTTGAAATTGAGCTAGACTACATGAAATACACGAAAGTCGAACTTAAAGCTCTTACAAGAGGCAATATAACTTTGCAATCTTATTGTAATCTTATTGCTAGATGTTATGAAAATAGAAAGAAAATTACGTCTATTTCTACCGCAGAACGTACGTTACGAGAATGTAAATATGTTACTAAGTATCGGAACAATGAATATCCTTGAAGAGTGAAGAGGAAAGTTTATAAAATAAACGACCTCCGTGGTCGAGTGGCGTACGCATCGGTTTCAAGGTGTCGCTAGCTCTGAGGTCCCGGGTCCGATCCCCGGACGGGTCAATGTAGAAACCACCTTCTTTTTCTACATTGCCTCGGGTGTCATCATCATCGTCATGTGTTTGTGGTAATTTCGTTGTTTCTGAATTCCATAACACAAGTGCTTTAGCTTACTTACTTTGGGTGGACGACAATGTATGTAATGTTGTCCGTATTTATTATTAAAAAATGTAAGTAACATCTCACTTAAGTATTATTTAAATTAGCTTTTCTATACGTGACGTGATACTGGAATAATGGAAGACAGTCTTTACACTAGATATTAAGATTAATTCGCAAACAGTACAATGATCTAAGGTCTTCGAAAACCGCTAGAATTAAAGTCCCAATTTTAGTCTTTTTTGGGACTAGGTTCCGATACTGGTAATCATTCAAGTTATTATGTGTAAAAAGGTTTCTATCGCAGCTATAGGTACCTACTTACAATAGGTAGAAAATACAATATGAAATAATTCTAAAATAATATGCGATTATGCGCTCCAACTGAAGTTAGAGTCAAATATTAATATACCGCATAGATTTGTTACACAATGATTGCATACACGGTGTTAAGAATTTCTGTCCGACCCGAAAGGGTGATATAGGGCTATTAATCACATGCCCAAATAAAATATTAAATTTCGTTCACTGATTGTCAATGGTGACTCAAAATAATTAAGAAAGTCCATACTTTGAAAAAATTACAATGGTACCTTCTTGCACTGGGTTTGAACCTGCAACCTTGTGCACAAAAATCCGTTCACTAAACCGCTCGGCCACTATAACTGCGGCAGATAATTTACTTGATTACTACATGCGTGATTAATTAATAACTGTAACCCTCGTGTTCAAGCCTTTACGGGTCGATAACGAAGTGCTTGTCCAGTATTATGTTACAGTACCCACTTACAACACACTGGTACACACTTTGGTAGAACAACACTATTCATCGGTGTTTTGGTATGTTATGCGGTATGGTGTTTGGTGTGAAAGATCAATGGATATTAATTTTATAATAATTAAACAGCCTTTAAACCGCTACTGGGGAAGGTCTCTCATGTAGTGAAGGTGTAAACCACTACTGAGGAAAGACCTTTTCTTATACGTAGAGAAGGGGCGAGCTTTAGTTACCGTTTGGTTACTTGCAGATTGGCAATTTCGAAGGCCAATCTCAAGTTTCCTCAAGAATTTTTCTTTCACCGATTGTCAATGATGTCTCGAAATAGCAATTAAGAATGAAAGCTAAAAGATCAATAATTTAATTCCAACTTTAAGAAGAAGATTTTACATATTAAAATTTTTCAATTACTGTATGTCTAGACCATTTTTTTGTCCCGGTATTGAATACACCGAAATAGAACTGAAACCGATTTCTTCAAATTCCAAGAGAAAAACTTTAGCGGTTTCTTTTAATTATTCAAACCTACACTAACATAATATTAGTACTTTGCGTTTAATTTCCAGGATTCTCTTTGCGGTAAGTTCAAAGGAATTGCAATATTTTCCGAGACGTTATTGACTCTACTGGCTGTACACGGCAAATACGCTCCAATTTATCGCCCACTGCAATTACCAGCTTATTTGTTCTGGGACGATACTAGCCGGCTTCGTATTTACTGATGAGTGAAACATGTAGAAAAGAAACGTGTTAGGTACCCACGTATATAAAGAACATAATTATAAGGTAAAATGTGAATCCTTCTTCTATTAATGATATGTTAGTGAGGACGAGTCATTGGCGAATACTAAAATGAAACGTAATTTTAGGTAGCTTTTATGTCTCATGCTGCTTTTATGTCCCTTTAAGGATTATAATAGCAACGTATTTGGTCAGCAAGATTTCGGTAAAGAAATAAGTAACTAAAAAGAAATGAAAGCGCTATCTCCTAGGTATGAAAGTTTTCGTAAGTGAAAAATAACTTATCGCTTATCAATTTGCTTCTCCGCTATTTGTATTTTTTAAGCTGTAAAAACGTGAGAGTGACCGTGACGAAAATGCTCATTTAAAATGTGTAATGTTTGCCCTAACAAAAAACGGGCTTGCACTTTTATCCTTCTTTGAAAATACATACGTAATTTATGAATTTTCTACATTTAATCCAAAGGTTAAACTATCAAGAGCTCATCAGCCGCTAAATCAGGCCACTGAACATCCAACAACATGTTGCATGTTTACTGCAGTTTTCCCTTCCACCTAGCGTATCCTGTCATTGTCTGTGTCCACTTAGCATAATGGAATGCGTACACTAACGACCCTAGTTCGTTCGTCCCTTGTATAATGGTTGGAGTCGACTTACCCGGCTTAGTTGGCTAACTACCTGAGGGACGTAGGAAGCTTAGTAACTAAAGGTGCTTAGGTACAAATATTTCCAATGCTGCGATTGTACCAATACCACTAACACAGTGCTATTTTCCTTCTGCACTCATTTAAAGTTTTAATATTATTCTGGTTGACATCTTCTGTATTGTGGAAGCGAGAAAGCGAACTACACTGCACGTAGCGGTGTCTTGCTTTCACGATATCAACAGTACTGCTGAGTAAGCGGGCGGGACCTCACTATTTTGTTAGACAGAATATAAAAAAAAATTATATTCTTATTAAATACAGCAAATAATAAAATATCTGCTGTTAGTATAAGAAAATTTAAAAGTAAAATATTTTTCTCAGAACAGGACCTAACTTAGTATGTACGTAGATCCCATAATTTATTTTAATGATTTCAGTTGATTATAATTTTCATCTGGTATTCAAAAAGAGGGACAGTTGTGTATGAATGTGCAATTATGTCGTGTTGCTTCAAAAAGGTTTGTTCTTATGAATAAAAGAAACACGAAACGTTGCTTCTGATCATTTTGCGGCCCGCTTTTTAATGTTAAATCAGTTGTCAAAATGTACCTATTCAGAGTTGGCGAGGTTTAAAGGAAGTCAAAATGTTAAGAATCTTCACAAGTATTTTTAAATATCATAAAGCACAACTAAGTATTACCACTGGGTTAGGTCCCAAGTGGATTCTTACAAAAAGTGGTGATCTGCAGAAGAACGTTTTAGCTTAAACTAAATTCGAGCCAATCGCCTTGCTTCCGCCAGTAGTGTAGTTTGTTGTTTTAGATAAACTACTCTTATAACAGTGATCTGTAGTTCTTTCGGCGGTAGAAATAGATAGATTACTCACTATTACGGCCACTCTCCAGGACGTGATGGAGGCCAACGACCATTATGGTAGCGACTTTTTGGTCAATAATTACATATGGAGGAAAACACGACTTTAATAAAACTTATATCGAACCACCTGTGACACCCGCATAATAATATTTTTTTAAATTGATTGACTGGTATCGGGACAAATATTTTTATATTTGATACTTTAAAAGTCGGTCGAAAAGAATATAAGGGTCATTGACAAAAAAAGAAGAAGAATGGTACTCACCGGAACAGGTTTGTTCCTGTCATCGACTAGGGTATCAGTGATGCAGAGCTGTCCATCAGCGACAACAATCTGCAGGCCGAGGCGGTAGACCCCAAGCACTCGCGGCGTGCCCCAGCGGGCGCGCGACAGCAGGTGCAGGGTTATCACCTCGCCGGGATCGATGGCTTTCAACACTGGCCATTCGAAGCGCTGTTGGAAAAAGAAGAGTTATAAAATCTATTAAAATAATAAACATTTGGTGACACATAAATGTAAAAAGGAACCGACTTCTATTTTAACATGGGATTTCAACTTAGGTATATCCTATCGAAAACCAGAGCATTTTTTTTAAATTGATTAATAATTGTCGGTGAGATAAAATAACAAGCATACAAAAAAAGGACAGTTGCATTGCGAAACTCCTCTTTGGAAGTTAAAAATGATTATTTACTTCTTTGTAAATGTGATTACGTAAAAGACTGTCTTTTCATATTGATATCTTTATTTGCATTCCATAATGTTAATAATACAGATCTTACAATAATAGTGCTTATAGCTAGGTACAATTATGGACCCTGTAGGGCACAGCAAAAATGAGAACTAAAAACTAAACATACAAACATAAGTGTAACAAAAAAAAACATGTTAAAATTGCTTTGAATATTAATAAACTTAAAATTAAACATAGTAATCATCTTAAAATCACAATTATCGTAAAATACTTATTAATATGTATATAACCAACTTTGAAGGTAGGTGTGGTGTCAGTCTGAGTTAAATATTTTTTTGTCATCCATGTATTCTTTTATGGTGTAGTATGCTTTTTTAATTAATATTTCCTTAAGTTTATTTGTAAATTTTGTGTTGCAAGTTTCATCCTTTATTGCGTCTGGTAGTTTATTAAATATTTTTATAGACATTACATAGGGACTATTTGAGTGCAATTTCATGCGCGATGACGGTAACATTTTCATATTATTTTTAAATCTAATAGATCGATCGCTATGTTTTTCACCGCGGGTAATAAAGAAGTTTGTATATTTTCTAACAAATTTATATAAATAGATGTAAGGTGAGTATTTTGTGTTTCATGAAAAAGGGTTTACAACTATCTGTTTGGTCAATGTTGACGATAATGCGGATTAGTTTCTTTTGCAGAATTAGAAGCGTTTGTGAGCGTCTTTATTAAAGTTGCTAATTTTTCTACTGCAGGAACATTCTATACAAAGAAGCATTAAGCACTACGCTAAGCCAGTTAGCGATTCCAGATTGATTATATCAAGAATGTCCGAGATTTTCCTTTGCCGTTTGTCAGGTAGTCTTTAGAAAACAATTGCCGGTAAATATGTTGCTGACATTCGGTGTAATGTAGTGAAAGATAAACCTTTAAGAACGGCTTGAAGATGAGTTTCGTATAAGAGATTTGTAGTATTCGTAGACAATAAAATCTTATATATAAAATTCTCGTGTCACAATGTTAGTTACCATACTCCTCCGAAATGGCTTGACCGATTTTTACGAAATTTTACATGCATATTCAGTAGGTCTGAGAATCGGCTACTATCTATTTTTCATACCCCTAAGTGGTAGTAGGTAGGTAGTAGGCAGGTGCTAGGTAGAAAAAATTGCATTGCAACGCATGCCGGGTACGTTAACGTTAACGTTACGGTTACGTGTTAATCAGTCCTTTGAAGCTGTTGATGAAATAAATATTAAATGTCACATTACTACCTAGTTTGAACTTGTGGATGCAAATCCGGTCATTAGACTTGGCTACTGTGGGAGTCACATCAAAAAATATTATCGATGAAACATCGAACTGAAGAAATTAAAAAGAAATCATGAAAATGCAACCAATCACCTAATGAAACCCCAGTTTAAAGCGTAGGTATATAAGGTGCTATAAAAATATCTGCCACGGCTTTAATGGGAGGTAGTATTGTGTTTATAGATTACAATAGTGAAGAACTTTCGTACCCCGGAACAGTTAATTAAATTTGAGAGACTAAAATAGTTAAATTAACATTGACTCTATTCTGCGTAACGTGGTTCACAAATTACGCGCAATGTGACGCTTCGTCAATGAAAACAACTGCTATCTCTTTCCATCTTTTCTGTGAATGAAAACTGTAATCAGCTGACTAGTTCGTCACTACATAATCTACGAGGTACGCAATAATACGCAGGCATACAAGTGTTTTAAAAGTGCAATTACTTACACGGGATGGTTTTATACTAATAAATCAATTCAAATTTATACGTTATTTTTTTTGTATGAAAAAAAAAATGATAAATAATCAATAATTTATCTTTACTATTGTAATCTATAAACACAATACTACCTCCCATTAAAGCCGTGGCAGATGTTTTTATAGCACCTTATATATTCGACTAAAGAATTTTCTATTCATCTAGTAATATGAGTGACGAAACCTTAATGTGCACAAATTAAGAAATGATCATGGAATTGCAACTACCCACCTACTGTACTGTGTAAAGCGTATATTAAACAACAAATGTTCTATCTATACTTATAATGAATCTGTAGAAAGGTCAATTCTGTACATGAAATATATTTTCAAAATAACTATCAGGGGGTGATAAGTGATCGATACTGATGCCAAAAATGCAATCAGTAAAATTTTTGCCTGTCTGTCTGTCTGTATGTTCCTTAATAGAAACAAAAACTACTCGACGGATTTTAAAGATACAATTATTCTTCATACTCCTGGGCAGGTTATAGTATACTTTTCATAACGCTACGATCAAAAGGAGCAGAGCAGTGAAGGGAAATGTTGGGAAAACGGGAGAAGTTACTCAATTTTTTAAGCTTTCGTCGCGTGTGCAACCTTAATGGTTAAAGACTCATTGATAAGCTTCGTCATCCACGCGAACGAAGTTGCAGGCACAGCTAGTTTTAAAATAAAATCATTTATTTTAAAATATTATTTTTACATTTACGAGGAAATTAATATAAATAAATAGTACTAACAGAAGCCTTTATATTGAAGTACCGTATTACAGATCGTGTTCAAGTTTGAAGTGCCTACGAGTTAGCCTATCTTGTATGAAACCACGTAAGTTCGCGCTCTCCGATAACAATAGTCCTTGAGTGATATCTAACTTGCACAGAAGTTTCTGCAACTCGATCACTTATTTAAAGTTGGTCTTAGCTTTTAAAGCTAAGAAGAAGTACCTCGGTTTTGTTTTGAGCTCTGCGTAGTCTTTAGAATTGATCTTTATTATTGTAAAAAGGAAACCACTGATGCTTTAAACTTTACAATATATTATCATTGTAATGGATTCACCGTTACAATTACAATACTTTTAAAGGCCAGCGACGCCATAATGATTATTATTAATTTATATAATGCAAGAGAGACTACAATGAGAATCGCACGCGCCGCCAGCGCAATATGCCAATATTGCTCTCTAGTGTTGTTCGTTATTCCGGTGATAGTGACGCGACGTATTAGTCGATTTTAATTTCGGTTATCAATATATAGAAACGAATTACAATAATCTTATGTTAAATTGAGGAATTTTATATCTTAAATAAAGTATTTTATTTGAGAAATAAAAAAAAACATATTAATACAAACAATGATGAACGCAGAACATTATTTAGATTTGATTTTTGAATTGATATTATCTACAATTGACGCAAAATCTTTAAAATTGCCGTAGAAACTTAGGGATACTAAAAGGGTATGTATATACCAATAAACATGCAAGCTACTCGTTTTCAGCGCGTAAAATATAATTTAATACTAAAGTATCTTAGTAGTTACATAAAATAATAAATTCTAATAACCCTATTAGTCAGAGCAAAATCTCTAAACAATTTAACATTTGCTTGTTCGCTGCCAACACTCACAAGTCCTTGTTAATATACATATTAATTACTACCACCAATAACGTTCTCCGTTTATGCGCGTCTTTTTACCTCGGATGTGATTAATTACATTATATGAACACGCGGGTTTTCCCTAATTGATGTTAAAGGAGACGTTTTATTTTTGTATGTTGCCTTTGGTAACCTGGGAAAATTACTAACGAATTTACTCAAGACTATTTTGTTGTTTTATAATAATATTTATATCAGACAAAGGGGCATCCTAAATAAAGAGTTATTTAGTCGTTCTTGAAAATATACAGGTGTAATCGCATTTAGCTTTCAAGCTAACATGTAATGTACTACTAACTACAGTAAACTACACTATCCTACAATATTTTTTTCCTACATCTTAAAAACCAGAAGTCTTACACTTCTGGTATTGCGCCGCTTGTTGCGTCGCTTTTTAGGGTTCCGTACCCAAAGGGTACGAATGGGACCTTATTACTAAGCCTACGATGTCTGTCTGTCTGTCTGTCACAGGCCTCTACAGACCAAACGGTAAAAGTTAGGCAGCTGAAATTTATACAAAATACTTGTTACTATGGCCGCTATCACAACAAATACTAAAATCATTGAAAACTTAAAATCTAAGAGGGTAATGGGGACCATTGCATTGATGTATTCAAACCGCAAACAAATTGCCTTTTAATTTATAAAGATATTGCACACGATTAAAAAAATTGATATGTTATAAATGTCAGGCGTTTCGTATTAGAAGCATCGTATCATGTTTTGTGTAATTTTTACAATTATATTACAAATATCTATTATGTAAAATGTAAGTAAACTTCAATGAACTTAATTTGCTATGACATCAGGCACCTAACCTACAGTGAGTACCACTTCTTTCCGATGGTGGTACGGAATCCTTAATGCGCGAGTCAGACTGGCACTTGGCCGGTTTTTAAAAGGGTATTCGGCCTCTGGAACTTCAGCAATCATTTCTTCAACATTCACTTTTTATAGTAAATTCATCGGTTTGTAGTAAATTCATACGATTTTTTAAATTCATTACGTATGACACCGAAAAACTTAGCGGTACTCGTAATTATTATAAGAGTGATAAGGGTGGGTTAGTTCGTGTTTACCGAGTGCCCATCCCGTGCGTCCTTTCATGAGTGAATCAGCAACGCTACGGAGGCATTTTACACGTGTTTTACAACATAACGGTACATTAATTAATTTTTACACGAATTATGTCCATGAAACACTATTTCATCTAAATTAAATATTCCTGCTCTGAAAGAAGTTAGCTTCAGGTAATCACATAACCCAAAATGTTTGCTTAAAGTTTCGTAGCACTAGAGAAAACTTTTATTCATGTTATAAAATCATGAAAAGTCTAGAAGAATGGTTTTAATTAAGTTTCTTGTTCTTTACAGAAACTGACTTATCTTAATAAATATTAGAAGTAACTCCTAATAACAAACTCTGGTATACCGTACTGTACGTTCGAAGGAATTTGGCGAGTCTGGCAAGAGATACAAGATATTGCCGTCTCATTTTCACTTACCGTTTATGTGTACTTGCGTCTCACTTAAACGGTCTTATAGTTCTTTTTACACTCGCCAAGTTAGATTAGCCGTAGTGTATATTTCCGAAGAAGAAGTTACTTACAAGTGAGCAACTTTAAGATTTGGTAGCGTGCTTAAGGAATTAATAATTAGGTATTCTAGCTACAGTTCTAGTTTAAGTTGTTGTAGGTTAGTGCTTTGATCTAGATGAACTAAGTGCACCTATCTAGCTGGGATTTGAAATTTAGAAGTTCTCAAGTCCAACTTATTACACATCAAGACCGTGAAATGGACCATGCAACGTTTATATCAGTGCAAAGTGCTTTGCATGCGTTGGATGTTATAATAAATAAATAACCGCAGTGACGATTTTGCTGCCGTTTTTAACTTACACATAGTCAAAAATTTAAGAAACCCCACACATATTAATAATTTGTTTCTTGTCAATATTTAAAAAATTCAACCCGCATAATAATCGGCTAACTCGTTTAGGAGCTACAATGTTACATACAAAGCGATATTGTATAATATTATAACACCCATCTTTTTGCGTCGACGAGAATAAAGCTGATTTACAATGGTTAATGAAAGCCAATTATTCAGGTTTAAAAGCAACTCAATGTGTTACCAACAAGACCTCAATTAATTCCGCATTCAAAATGATCAAGAATCAAATACGTGTAAATTTAGTATACACTCCACGTCTACTTAAATTTCATACAAATCCGTTTATCCGTTACGGCTTAATTGACTAACAAATATCTAAACCGGAACGTTCGCATTATTAATATTAATGAACTCTCCTAAGTTAAGATTTAGGAGGTACCGTGCCTGGACTTGTTTACCGTCATCGTTATAATTAGGTTATTCATTAAACAAACACAACCTAATATCATGGCCGATTTACTCCAAACGAATGCTCGTTCTATCCCCACCCTATTAAATTCTACATGAATTTCCAAGAATTTAACAGAATGAGCGTTCGCTCGTTCGATGTTAATCGGCCTTCTTTGCGTAAGTGCCTTGGTACACGAAATAGATACCTACCTACCTACCCAATAAATTATTGAAGGTATAGAAAATTCAGTACACAACTACTTGTAGTTACCACCTATAAATAATGAGTGAAGGTCTACTCCTTATTGGGCAGTCGGCATCATTGCGAACAACTTCATAAACAATGCAGTAACTTGGAATAAGAACCAAGAATTTATTTGCAAGCGCTAGAAGTAGCCAACTGTTGCGTTCGTTTGAAGAAACAATTTGAACAGACTAATACATTGCTGGATTGTTGGAGGATAGCCAATTCATTTCAACATAGCTTTCTTTTGTTTTAAAAAAGCTGTTTTCTTTTTTTCTGAAGAATGTTCTGATTTTGTTTTAATGTCTGGTCTTATAGCTCTCTTCGAGCTTTAACGCTGGTCTAATCACTCGAATGTATGGAAGTGGCAAGGCTAATCAAATGATACAAGACATTAAACACCGGTTTCTAAAAGACTAATTAATCAATTTAATCGGTTGTCTTATCAACTGACCACGACTGTGATAGGCTGACCAAAAGACTAACCCCCAATCACAGTGCTTAACATGATATTTGACAGGTTGTTAACTAATTTTTTGCTTATCAACGTTTCAGAACCGGGGGTTTAATACTTATATGGAAATGCCTTATCAAAATGATATGTCAGTTCCATACATTCAATCTGTTTTAAGCGAATTCTATCAGTGTTAACGCTAGAAATGACACTTTCCTACAGGGCCTCGATTCAGCTATTTAAGAGTTGCTTGAATTGACCGAATGACCTGCTTCATTTAGTCATTTTTACGATAATTGGCATTCTGCTAACTGTCATTACGATTATTAATTAGTCATTACGATCATTCTCCTCGAGAGTTCAATGAGATTTTATTGTAGGCTAATCTAAGTATGAAAATTAGGCACAATGAGAAGTACACTGACCGACAACTGGCTTGCAGTTAAAATATCGAGGCAAAGTAGGTCGGTCATTGTAATTATATATCACATTTTCCCTAAGGTTATGGAAAAAAACCAAAGACCCAGAAACCGATCCAAAGTGGTATTTTTGGCTAAGCCGCAGATGTCCGAAATCCCGAATAACCATGTTCTGAAAACGTTCGCCATCGCATTACATTAGGTAAACAACCTAATCTTTAACCCTTCATAAATAATAAATGGAAGGTTGTCGAGTAGCCGTATACAAAACAACATAAAAATAAGCTTACAGAAATAAAACGAAGGAATTACTAGCAAATAATTATAGGTACGTATTACAGATATGAAAAACAAGTACTAATTGAATCTAAATTATCTAGACAAAGAAATTATAATTGAATTTCTAGAATTGCGAATCTAAATACTAAATATAATTAAACATAGCAATTTATTAGTAATTATTCTGTTATTTTACTTGCATAAAAAGAGAGTGGGTGTAGCGCCGCCATTTGCCGACAATACAGCCTCAGGTTATCCTATTCTAACATCACGATAAACAGATTATTTATAGCTAGTCGGCAAACAAAACTATTATTGTTCACTTAAGGCATTCCTTAGTATCGATTTAAGTAACCATTACTCTTCTCTAAATGAGGCAGTTCCAATTCTAATCCATATTATTCCGTCCAACATTCAGAAGGTTACTCAATTTATTGAATAAGAAAAAAATAGTAGGCTAACTTCGAAATCATCCAAAATTCAGACAAACCCGTATAAGATAGAAATTTATTATACAATAAATAAGATACAATTACGTGACGCAGAAGTACTAAGTAAAGGAAACCTAACTCATGTACCATACATATTAAAATAAAAGCAAAATGATTCGTCTCCCTCACATAATGTCAAAGTTACTTACGTGAAATTAAGTAACAGAAAGACTCAGGTGTCTTGTCAAATTTAGACACACACACACACACACACGTAGTACAATCGTAATCAGATATTGCTGTACATGTCCAGAATTTGTATCCATGTCTTTAAACCAAGACGCAAAAGCGGTGTTAAATAAATTTGACGTGTGTCTTAGGTCTCGTATCTTCAAAGTAAAGGGCTAATGTTATTTATTTAGATAATTTTGTTTATTATGATTGGGTTGGGGTATTAAATTAATTGGTATAATGAGAGTTGGGCTGGAGAGTAGAGAAACAAGCGCTGTAAAAAAGGAGGAACGGATTTACATTTGTTAGTGAATAAATTTTATTAATTATTAGCGACACGTCCTGGCTTTACACGATAGCCCGAAATTTCTAAGATTTTCTGTATAATATGCAGGTGTTTTTTTTTTTTATAATATAATATTCCGTGACAACACGCACACGGTTATCTGATCCCAAGCTAAGCAGAGCTTGTTTTATGGTAACCAGACAACTGATAAACATACTTATATATTTCTAAATACATACATATTATAGATAAATTACACCCAGACACAGAACAAATGATCGTGCTCATCACACAAACATTTGTCCTGGGTGGGAATCGAACCCACGACCTCCGGTATAGCAGTCAGGGTCACTAACCACTAGACCAACAGGCCCGTCAAAACACGTATTTAACATAATTATAAACCTTCTTTGTGATCCATTCTATTGCTGAAAACTGCATTCAAATCTGTTGTGTTGTTTAATCAGCGAGCCAACAGCGACTTATTTTTATAAAGAGAAACTATAGAACAGATACTGAAATACAGACTGACATATGGAAATTGAGCTTAATCCGACACACTCGGTACGTCAGTTAGGTTATCAAAATACTCAACATAACATACTATCACGCCTGTATCCCCGAAGGGTTAGGCAGACGTGTACCAATGTACACCCACAGTTCGCCGGTATATTTAGGTCCCATGTAATAGGGGGCGAGCCTATTGCCACTAACCGGGCACAAATCCAAACTCCGACCTGCTACTGAGAATTTCATAGAAAAACCCAATAACACCTTGGTCGACTTGGGAATCGAATCCAAGACCTCAAGCGTAGCAGTCGCGCTTAGAACCACTAGGCCAACGAGGCAGTTCAAAATACTGATATACAAAAATTTATTCCGATCCCTCTACAAACTTCTGTCTATATCTACTATATTTTATTTTACAAGCGTGAAATACAATATTTTTAGACTGCCTGCAAATGTAATTACGTCCTCAATATTTAAGTGTCTTTTTTAACTAAAGTTACGAAAAGCACGTTCAATTACCGTCCCGGAACATTCGCTCGTGACTGTACATACATTTTCAAGAGACAAGTGACACCAAGCCGATTCCTTCATTTATTTTGGCATGCTATTTAAAGGGTATTATCCTTAAAATTTTGGGAAACAAATCACGTTCTATCTGTTATAGGCTCAAAGAATAATTACCGTTGTTAATAGATGCCTCGCGGCGAGGCGTGCCAAACAAAACTTATTTTGAGCCTTTTAAAATTCGTTTTTAAAGTGAAGTCTTAAATTAGAATTCTTACAAAATGGAAACGTTGCCTGCTTAATTAACGATGTTAAATGATTGAGGAATCTTAATGAAAAATGCATGGGTAGCTGTTTGTGTAAATAAAGGTTTGTGGAAATTTGTTAAATGGGGTTTTTACGGACGGGAAATAATGTGGGTTTAGGACGGTTGGTAATTATGTTAATGTTTGATTTTTTAAGACATTTACAAGGCCATCTAGAAAAAAAAATCTGAGTCAACAAAATCATCTCCTTTTTATAAGAGAAAGCAGTTTGGTACTGTCAATAATGTTTTGTTTTTAACACGCTTTTATTAGCTTCACTTGTATGTATGTATGTAACCGACTCCTTTGGACTCGATTTTGACCCACTTTAAACGGACAAATTTAATTCAAACTTTGTACACTTATCAAGAATCAGCGACAATATAATAATTTCATAGGTTTATCTCATTATCCTGATTAGGATCACCAGGATTAAATAAATAAAAAAAAAACAATGAAAAAATTAAGTCCACAAAGCAATACGTTTGAATTCAGACTCACGTATTGCTGCTAGGACTAAAAAGTGAAAAATAAATATAGTTTAAAAAAAACTAAAAACACGCTTTTGAAGTACTTCTAACTAAAAAAGTGAAAAATAATTCCTAATGTAAGCTGAAATTGGTAATGAACAAAAAACACTTTTTTAGTTAGAAGTACTTTAAAAGCGTGTTTTTTAGGTTTTTTATTTGTTTTGATGTCACTTTACGTAATGTAAGTCTTCAGCAACGATTCTTCAAGATTATGAGTGCTTATAAAAGCTTTCATGAAACATTTTTTTGTGGTTCAGCGGTGTTACTCGTTACATAGCCATTGTGGTCAGGCTTAAAGATTATCTATTCAATGTAAAAGAGAAAGAAAATTTACTATATAAGCTTGTTTTCTTCGTCCATGTTGTTTACTTAATAATCTGTATGTCTATTCTGTAAATAATTTCGGTATCGAGCTTCACCTGAGTGACAATAAAGCTCACTTCAAAAGTGAACCCAATTGGCCTTGATTTAGAATTATTCAAATTCGAGAATACGTATTTGACATCTCACCGCGGATTTCGCTGTCGAGACATGAAAATAATGTTACAGAATATCACTACTGTACTTATTGTCTATTTTAAAAATAATCAGCTTAAATTTTCCGAAAGTATCTATATACCCACTAAGTATAGTCAACTTATCTTAATATCAGTGTTTTTTTTTACAAAAGAAGTAAACACCGATACTTCAAACATTATGAAAAATGACATTAATTGATACCCAAAATAATAATATCAACTAAGAACACCATATATTTTTATTACAACATATCAGTAGAATGTGATTTATATCTGGCTAGACTTAGAGTAGTTTAAATCTATCTTTTTCATATTTACCCAGATAACATATGATTTACAATCATATGAAAAACGGGATGGTATATAAATATTTTAAAACTTCTGTTGGCAAAAAGCATCAAAATAATGACTGACATCAAGAAATCAATAGGGATGTAACTTTGATCTAAAATATCGTTTGACGTCACACTTTCTCACGTTTTTAATTTGCCTGATTTCTTCAGGTTTCACTTATGTTATAAAGCAATTTCGCGTTAAGTTATTTATTTATTTTCTAACTTACGAACCAAAATATTTTAACTTTTGTTCCAAGTCAGCATCCCTTCTACTCATATCTAGCGAAGGTGTCTTAACTTACATCTTACAGACATCCGCAAGTAGACTACACAAGAGGTTACATTATTTCTAAAAGAACACTCAAGACTATGTTAGCATTAGTTAGCAACAACTCTCTTCGCTAATATTGCCTACAAGCCCTCAAAAAAGTTTAATTCTGTTTGAAAATAGATCTAACTTTGTCTACTATTCAACTTGAGGTTATTTTACCCGCAAACTATATCTAACCTATACCACAGATTAACTCATTATAAAACGGTTAATTATAAATAATAATAATGAAAAGCTTTATTGCAGACACAAGGTCCATACACAAAAATTACAAGGTTCAAAAACAAAAATTAAGATAATAAAAAAATAAAAACAAATTATGACAGACATAAAATATTCATGAAAAAAAAATAAGAATAACAAACAACATTAAATGGCAACTAAATAAATATATGTACTACTAACTATCATAATATTAATAATAAGAATATGAATAATTAGCAAATTAATGAAGAATGATAATAAATATTTTGATAATAAAATATTTTCTAGTATAAAATTGGTCGCGAAAAAACTATTTTACAAAAAGTAAATTTAATTATTATCCTTTTAATAAACAAGTGAAGCATGAAATCCACTTAAACATTATGGTTCATTAAGCAATAAGCAGTTATTAAATAAAACACATTTAAATTCATGCATCATTATTCCAGGATTTTGTACGAAATTAATGAAGAGGTGTTTCAGGAATTTCGAAAGAGTTAATTACCAACTTATAATTATTTTTAATCAACTTTAAAACAGGAGGAGGTTATCAATGCAGTTGTTGGACTACGTCGTTTACGAACTAATTAGAAAAAACGTTGACAACTATCAAAAAGATCCCTCCATATTGCTTATTCATCGTTCTTTCAAAGTATCGTGTGAAAGTTTGTGAGGAATTAAAATATTATTAAATTTAAGTCTCCACACACTTATAACATTTAATTGTGATAAATTTTATACAGTAAATATATGTGCATCGCGTTAACATAATATTTCCATAGTTGTCTTATCTGAAGGTCTACTCGATCAATGTCGTAGAAAGTTTTACTGCTCTTCCGGGAAAGGGCAAGATAGCAATCTAGATTGTGATGAGTAAGAAAAGCCGAGTGCTGAAATGTCACTACAAGGGATGAATAATAAAGGAAGTCAAAAGATTTTGGACTTCAGAAATGATAGGAAACCAGGGCAAGAAAAATATGAACGCTGTTTAAAAAAAACATTTGCAAGACTAATTATAATTTAGGTTTGCAAAATCAATAAGTTTGAAAGTGGTATTTTACCTTATTTTTATGGCTTTTATTTTTGTTATCTAAGGCTATTAAATTGTAGCTATTAAAATAATGAAAAGTTGCATCTGGTATAGTCAGTTTACAAATTGCACCACAAAATAATTGACATCCAGTTTTTCGCATAAATTTAAATTCGACTCCAAAAAATAGGGATGATGACTAATTTTTATTTTTATGTCCATCTTTTAGATAAGAAAAAAATATTAGACACGTATTTTTTGTTTACTCCCGTAAACAAAGCAATACAGCGAGTATGTACAATTCTTGCGTGACGTCACGTTTGAGTACAAATTGTACCTAGCCATGATGTCACAAGCCCCCACTCCTGAACTTTACAGCGGTTTATCTTCGTATTTTGTAATTTATTTGAGAAAATGAAAAAATATGTGTCTATTATATTTTGATTATCTAAATGGCGGACTTATTAAATTTTGACTTTTCATACCTAGTCATCTACCCTATTGTTATAACCTGTACTGTTTGTATTGCTTTTTATTTCAACTTCAATTATATTATGTTTTGTTAACATTGACAAACAATAAAGTTAAGTGCCTTAAAAACACGATAACTAAACCACGCAGTCACCACATTTCTTTTCGTCGTAGTCACAATTACAATTTACATAAATACTTAATAATTTACGTTACGCCATACCACGGTAATATTATCATACAGTAGTGTAACTCGGCCGCATGATAGAAATAAATGCCTACAGCCGCGCGGTACGTAAACATGCGTTAGGGCTGCTCGTCTCCAACATTTTAATTACATTTGCCTACTTTCTGTTTCTATTTAGTTTTGTGATTGTAAATATCCTTTTTATATAAATAAATTCAATACTTTGTATATTGTATAGGAAGTGTTCAATAAAAATGCGTGTTGTTTTTTTATTGGTAGATTTAATTTAAAAATCATGTTTTTGTTTGAAAAACAAATCGGGCTTATAAATTTGCGACCGAAAAATATTTGCGCCTCGACTGAGTCGTACGAAATGCTTTATTGTTAAATTTTAAAGTATAATAAATCCGCATTCTTATATAAAGCTTAATTAAAAATGCGTTATTGACGAATTCATACAACCAAAAACAGCACAATATTTCCTACTCGTCATATTAACTGATTTTTAGAGAAAAAATCGCGCGGTTATTGTTAAAAAAAAACACACCGTCCGTTCGACACTGCGGTACAGCCGTGACTGTCTGCGACCCGAGCGCATCCCGAGATCGAGCGCGTAGGTATAGCTCGCGTTTCGTCCGTTTGTATGAAGTTGGAGTACTGTATTATAGTATTACCGTGGCCATACTTTAAAGTACACGTTTACTTAAACGCGATAAGTTACGTTTGCCCTCCACATTTCATTCGCAGCAGTTGATCGATGCGGTTTACTTTTTGGCCCCGACTCCAAAAAAATGTTAAATTGTATTATTGGTTAATCGTAGTTTAGGTTAGGTTTATTAATATAGGTAGGTTATAGAATTATTTTTAACTTTTTAGTGCTTTTATCGATTTTTGAAGTCGGTTTTTTTTTTTTCAAAAAATTTTTTTATTTGTTTATTTTTAGTGTCATATTTGTAATCTTAGATAATATGGGTAGGCCTTCAGCTGACACCCTTTCATCATCCTCATTATAATTTCCATCAAACGAAATCCAGTGCCCCGCATCTCACATCCAACGAATTCCCGCTACATTCACAAGGTCATCTTGGCTTCATCATCAGATCTGATAGTAGAATGGTTCTTATTGAACGTAAATGCTTCACTTGTTATAGAAAATACCAAAATCGCTATACGTTTTCCTATAAAATTTGAAGAGTTCCCTCGATTTCGCCAAGATTCCATCATCAGATCCCGACTTGGTGACTATGGGACCATTTGGGAAGTATACCCTTTCCAACAAAGAAAAAATATTTCAAATCGGTTGGAAAGCAACGGAGTTATGCGCGAACAAACACAAAAAAAAAAAAAAAAAAAAAAAAAAAACATACCAACATCCGAATTGAGAACCTCCTCCTTTTTTTTAAAGTCGGTTAAAAAGTAATAGAATTGTTTAGCCATCCATCTTGCCCGACCGTAAGTTCAAAATGATGTTGCTTGTAGAATGGATGAATGTTTGGTTCCTATCCATCACAGGAAATTGTATACTGAAAACTGTCTTATTTCTTCCTAAATGACCCTTTAAAGAGGCTACCTCTTCAGTTTATTGAATGAATTTAGATGAATAACTATAAAAAAAATCAGACACCCCGGAAATTGCAGAAAACTTTCAAAGGTCTTAATTGATTATATTAAAGAATAATTTTAAGCTCTCGGCTTTTAAACAAAAAAAGATCGCTTCGACTACTTCGCTACAATGCCACAGATAGACCTCTTTTTACATCCCCAAACAAACAGTTAGTGAACGTAAAACCAAGGAAGAAAGATGTAACCTATTCAGTATTCACCAAATTTTTCAACCTAAACCGCGGAAATTTGCCAACTTAAAAGCTATTTTGTGGCCCCAACAATAAGTTTCAAAATCCATGAAATCCCACCTGAATTCTAATTAGGTATCACCTATTTCGTGTTTCATAAATATTCATAGAACCTGGATTTTGTCGGCTTCTATTTCAAATCCTATTTGTTAGTACATATACGTTATAAAATGTCGCCTTCTGGTTTTCCCTTTCGTCTGACTTATTGCATTATTTCCTCTGGCCATAAAAATTGTACCTACGTCGAACGTAAAATGTATGCTAACCTTATTGAATATTCCATTAAAACCTGCTATTTCTCAAAGGAATATTGCTACTATACCGTTATTACAGGTGGCTGTTTAATGTTTTCTGTTAGTCTTTTTATCGGGTTATTATATTTAAGGTCGATAATGATGTATTCATATGTTCAAGATTTATCAGTGTCATATCACAGTACCTACCCCACTACTGCGCTAACACCGGGACCTATAAAAGAGGGAGTGTTACAAGTTCGAACTGTCTATCTGTCTTTGAATCTGTCTGTGGCATCGTAGCTTCTAAACGAATGGACCGAATATGATGCGGTTTGAAGGCGACGTAGTCAAGATGGTCCATTGCTATAATTAATGAAGAGTAATTTTGAAAGCTATTAGCAATTTTATAAAATATGATCAGTGATCTCCTAAATTCTTATTTAAATTCATTCCTCACATTTCGGTCTAAATAAAATTAGGCAACGTAAACATAGGGACATTATGACGTAGGTAATTTTGTGAAACATAATTCCTTCCACTGGAACACAATAATGAATAATGTCAAAGTGTCCAAGTACAAAATAATGTTCTGATTAATGTAAGCTAAAAGAGTAGGCAAGCGCTACAGTTTAGATTTATATTGTTATTAAACAAGAAACAATTGTAATAAATGCGAACAACATCACATACATTGTTCTGAACCCAAAGTAAGTTGCTAAGTACTTGTGTTATGGAATTCAGATACAACGAAGGTACCACAAAAACCCAGACCCGAGACGATGTAGAAAAGTGATTTTCTACATTGACCCGTCCGGGGATCGAACCCGGGACCTCAGAGCTAGCGACACCTTGAAACCGGTGCGTACGCCACTCGACCACGGAGGTCGTCATTCTATGTTTAAAAGTAAATAACATAATACTCTGCCGCTGTCCAAAAAGAAATATAAATCCCATATTATTACTGTTATGACATTTAAAATCCAGGATTTAAAATGTCATTTGGATGAGATTAAAATTTATAGTCCTACGTTGATATATTTTCTGTTCATAGGAATACTAGTCGTCGTACTCATCTTCACTTTTACAAAAGACTGAAAAATGATTAGGAAGGGTGATTCCTTTTAATTTTATTTAAATCTCTCTTCTTTATAACATAGATAACTTAACTCTATTTAAGAACGTAGGTCAAAACAATTATTCCTTTCCTTCGAGAAAGACGTTTAAAAAATGATGATCAGTTTCTCGCATGTGATACAATCATTTATCGAATAAAATCGATTAAATGCATTTTAATTGTTTTGCTCCCCATGTGACTTCTTGGCCTAACTTGTTTGCCCTTTATTTGTAAACCACTAATAATTCACTACTGTAATAACATAAAGTTCACGTGTCAGTCAATGAAATATCGCTCTCGAATGACGTCAGTTCCACTATTTTACGTGTAAATACGAAATTCTCATTAGTGCTGCACACTAACCATAAGCTCTTAAAGCAGGACTGTTGTCGTTGAGTAAGCGAGACAGCGCTATGCGCGGTGTAGTGCGCCGTCTCGCTTCCACAACCGCGGTACGGGTTACGGGTACGGGTACAGGAAACAGAAATAAACCTTTCGTGTGAAAACGGAATTTAGATTAACCCTAGTTGGAATTTGTATGCATTTTGAGGTCTCAATACCAAGTATTATCTACAAACGCTTGCAGCTTCACAATTTCAACAAAATATTTCAGCGAGAGAGTGGCATTTTGATACAGCTTTGGAAATCAGTTATTAAATTTCTTGTGAGTTTGAAACTGGAATTGAAAATGAACTAAATTAAATTTTCCAAGTAATATTGAACATTATATAACTACATTTAATCTAAATTTATTATGCTATTTCAGGCTTTGGCGAGGTACTACTTGTATGCATATATACTTGTATATATACATTCCACATTGAGTTAATATTAATAATTTATGAGCTGAAAAGTAATTTCGATTAAAAAAAAAATGGACGATCTAGAGACGGATAGTGAAGGCTAAGTAGTAGGGACATGTTAGTCGCATAAGTGGCTTGAAGTTATTCTCATACCTTGTACGCCGTCTTTAGAGAAATCTTGGAACTTCTTAAAAGTAGTCTTTGACTTGAGGACGTCTGTTAAGTGCCTACTCACTAACGTACCCAGTAAACGGATTTAAATAACCGTTATGACTCCTGCTGTATATGTCACTTTAAGTAGCGATAGATAGACAGATAGACATTTATGAATGACCTAAATTTAATTTACATTTTAGTTTTCGAGGGAGAGATCACAACAATACAATACAATACAGTTCAGTAAACTTCGAAATAAGCTTAAAACTAGAAACGTTTTAGCAATAGATACAATTTGGATAAACTTCTTCAACCGATGACTGAGTCTGAATAGAGCCAAACTTCTCCAGTAGCTATTGTGTACTGAACCTAGTCTATGTCTAAATATTATACTTTGGTTTGAACTTTACCGGTATTTCAAAGCATTAAAGGCCTGGGCACACCAAAAGCAGTAGCGGTGCGGTAGCAGTGCGTCTACGTTTGAAAATCATGTAGTTATATGAGGGGTGACACACTAAACAAACGCGGGCCCGCTGATCCAACCTGCTCCGCCACTGCGCCGCGCACGCACTGCTCTTCTACAAAACTTTCGGACGTGAGCAGCGCAGGCGCGGGGCGGTGGCAGCGCAGGCGCGGGGCGGCCGCAGTAACTACGCGTTGTATTACTATGTCCGCCATATTGACTAGTCACACCAAAGCAGTTGAGCGGGACAGACGCAGCGCGGGTCGTAAACGGTTGTGATTTTTTACAACTTTATCATGGAAACGAATGAAAAATTGATTGAGTTAGTGATATATGATTTAAAGGACAGATATTATAGAAATACGGTTTACAGGTTTACGGTTTACTTTGACATCCAAAAATAAGTATAGAACCTATCTTCAAAAGATTCTAATTCCCGACATAGACGATGGTACTCCCCATATTCTTCTCTTTTCTTATTTACATCGTGAACCCATATTCTTTTTTTTTTATCTAAAGCTAGAACTAACAATAGCTCCTCTTCGTCAGAGTCAGAACCGTTCAACATCTTGAAGTGTACTGAGTGTGGCTATTGATACGACACACATAACGCAGTTTGAAAGCAGTTAGAAAGCAGGCCCGCCTTCAAACTGCTTTCGGACTGCTCATGTTTCTGGTGTGACATCAACCGCGGCGCAACTGACCTGCCCTGCTCAGGTGCTGCGCCTGTCCCGCGTTTGGTGTGCCCAAGCCTTAAGTTTGCTAAATAGTAATTTCTCACTTTATTTTGAGATTAAACTCTACGATTTGCACTATTTATTTAAAATACAGTGTCTGTTCAGTACATTTTTAATAACATGTTGAAATTTAATCAAAATCGGATCACGTCGGCGTCACGCATATTTCCGTGTATTTTTGATGTATCAATAAAATTAAAGGCGAGCGCATATTTCGGCAACGAAAAACAAAATGGTTCCTGCAAAAAATTACTATAGATGTTTTGAGTTGCGATGCAGTTCGCCTGAGTGTGCGTTCCTTAATATGTACAAAAGTGATTCGGAAATATTTTTGTACAGCGTTTTGTATAAAAACATAATTTAAATAATTTCGATTTACCTCAACACAGTAGAAGAAGAATTTACAAGAAATTGACTGAAATGAAATTTCATTGTGACATCGACAAATCATCACGAAATTGAAGTTGACGTCACAAAAGATACGTAAATATGTCTTCCAGCAAATTGAACGATACTTCACGGCTTACGTAGGCTTCGTTGCGCTCCGTTCACAGAGAAAACTAGTTACGGCAATAGTGTGCAATGTGCATCCATAGTTGACGGTGAACATTGAGTCCAAACGTTAAAGGTTAAACGGTAACTGAATTGACTAGCCGTCGCGTTGGTAGAATGGTTTAATTTGCACCTAGGAGAACATTTTTTTGAAGAACTTGATGATTACTTCTGTTTGGGTGTAATTAATCTGTTACTAGCAGACCCCGCGAACTTTGTACTGTCAATAAAAGTTGTCTAAACTTTTATAAATATCTTGGACTTTTAAAAATATTTAATAACCAAATAAGGCAAAACGGTTCACACCCATTCTCGACCTTTAGAAACTACTTCTTTATATAAATAGATTGTTATGTGTGTGTGTTATGTTTCGAAATATGTAAGAATGTCAATCAGTAGTCTACTTTGTAGTATGGGTTCTGTCTGGTTTGCGATCACATGGCCGTGTGTCAGTTGTCCCAAGATGTTATTCTATTATTGTTACAGAATGCACCGAATGTGCCATTTCCACCTACATTTGGTAAGGCTAGATAAATACGGGCTACGTTTCAATTAGGTGTAACATTCATTGTTATTGCGCACGCTCCCGTAATTTAGTTCGCTTATCAACTATGCAATGTTAGCTGCTCTGGGTAATTGTAATCACAGTACTGGATGGAATGACGGACAAGCGTATATAATACTAGCTGTACCCGGCATGCGTTGCAATGCAATTTTTTCTACCCAGCACCTGCCTACTACCTACCTGCCTACTACCTACCTACTACCACTTAGGGTATGAAAAATAGATAGCAGCCGATTCTCAGACCTACTGAATATGCATATAAAATTTCATAAAAATCGGTCAAGCCGTTTCGAAGGAGTATGGTAACTAACATTGTGACACGAGAATTTTATACATAAGAAGATATAGAATAAATTGCATATAATAATGTAATAAATTACCAAAGTCTTTAAAAGATTTGAATATGGCTCTCTTTAAAAAGAAATTGCGAAACTTTTTAGTAGATAAAGCTTTTTACAGTGTCTCTGATTATTTACTGGAAAAGCATACTGCTGTTAATTAGGTAAGATTCATTTATATAAAGCATTAATAATTTGTTAATTATTTTTATGTTTAAAATATATTTATACTGTTTATTTGTAATAAAATGTGTGTATTGTGATGTAATGTGAGGTGTGGTATTAATGTTTAGAATATTTTAATTATATGCATTTGCATGCCTACCTGTAAAATATGGCTGAACGAATGTTGCTTTTTATGTCACCACTAATGTAATACCCATATTTGCAAATAAATATCTTTTATCTTATCTTTAGCGTTTCAATAGGAATACTTCTGGAAAGTTTTTTATGACCGTGTTTTTTTTTTTCATTGTTGTGGTATCCAATTTTAAAAATTGTCTACATTCGCTGGTGTCGATTCTACTCTATCTATCAATTTCCATCAATCACAGGTGGAGTATGGCAGACCTGATGCTAGATTAGCGAAGCAATGATCATCAGCAATCAAACGTTATACTAACCTAACTAATGTGTAGAGATTTTAATACGTAAATACGTAACAGCGTCATTGCGTATTACCTATATTTAAAATGAAAAGTCATAAGAATTATTCATAGAATTTGATTTCTTTCAAAGTGCAGAAAAGCTGCTGCAAAATCTTTAAGCAATTTTCTTGCTGATTGAGTTTGTTTTGCACCTCGACCAGAATTACGTTATAAATATAGCGGCACGGTTTAAATGGAAGCAATTTACTCGAGAGAAATGCTGCAAAGATGCTTCGTGGTAATTCAACTGCAAATATCAGAGGGCCGACAGCCGGAACATAATCGAGGAAACTAATAAGCGAGAAATCTATTTCTAGAATTGTATTTCTAAATGTAATACATAATTTGTATTCGATGCAAGCTTCCTTGTAACTTCATAGATATCCCATCTTGAATGATCCTGATAACGGAGTGGGTCGTCTGTTTTAAAATGCAGGGGCTGGTGCCCGAACTGTTTAATTACTGAAACAGCTGAGTAAACTCATCTTATATTCAGTACATATCTTAGGCAAGCACTTTGGACGTTTTTCTTCAAGTTGACAGGTTTTTAGGAGGTTCTTAAAGACTTTCCCTGCACTTTGTAGTTAAGTTAATAAACAAATATTTTAGTATTTTAGTAAGTTGGAGCTTTTCTTCTGAATTATATGTTCAAAATACTTTTAGTCTATTTTTATTGCTTACACAGTCTAATCAAAGGTTCCTAAAATAATTTTTGTTATGCAATTAAGTACGATACTTGTTCTTGGCTTCTTAACCAACCAAATGTACCTACGAAATTGTGTAGGTTGAGACATAAAGGGACCATTAATTTAAAATGAGCATGTTCTAAACATATTCACTTAATTGATTTTTTTAATTTTGTTTCTGATAATAGAGCAACCAAAATACACGGATCTAAGAAGTGTAGCGAAGAGTAAGCTTGAACTACAAAACAAGTAGCAGTGTGACCTACACCTATTTACGAATACATACGGCTAGGGATGGGCAATAAATAGCGAACACACCACAAAATGTGTCGAAAGGCAACATCGTAAACATTTGCAAGGTCGCATTCAACACTTTCGTGGTTTATTTGCATTCCTTCAACATTCTAAGAATCCACAAGATGCAAATAAACTGTTGGCTTGAGAGGTTTCGAAGGGGAAAATGGTGGTTCAACCTTTTTGGTAGAAAATATGTATTCCCTTTACGTCATCTAACAGTGATGAATGATTGATTCTTCTACATTTTTGTTTTGAGGGCATCTTTAAACTAAGATTAGCCTTGTAAAAACCACTAAAAAGGTGAATAAAATTTGGTAAAAAAAAATGTTGATTATGTAACTTTAGGTAGGTGTTTTTTTTTTATAATTTCAACCTTGTCATTTTCAATGTAGGTACAAGTCGTTACTCAGGCATTTATTAGATCATCTTTACTTGAAGTAAAGGCTACTGACCCTAGGTACCCACCAAATCACATTATTTTATCTATTTTTTTTTATATATTTTTATAAAGAACCGTCGTTATTTTAGAATAATATTATTACACTAAACCCACCTGGTTGACAAATATGATCTCGTCGGCATGGAGAAGCACCGACGAGTATTTGTTGCATCCTGAAACAAAAACAAAATATATTACAGCATTTATTTACAATAATAGGTAGGACGACCTACAGTCATACTGCGGGGGTTGGTTCGAGGTAGCACAAGATAGAGACACATAGAAGGATTTTGGGGAGGCCTTTGCCCAGCAGTGGGACAGTACAGACTAAATAAAAAAAATAGGTTTCCAACTGTAAAAAAAATATTTGGCATAATTTCTTCACAAAATAAGTGATCAAGCGTAGAAAAAAGCCGATATTATTTAAGTCATGTACATCATTCAACAACATAAAATATCCATTAAATTACTAAATAATTGTAACTTATTAAATATTTTATTTCCTTTTAGGCAGTTCTCAAGAAAACCGAAGTAAAAAGGGAAAGGAATTTAAAATGAATCCGAATCTTATTACAACAACGGCCGATCTCTTGTCATAAATGTGTAAAAGCCATCATAACTTTATTCGGGGAAATAATTTCTTATCAACTCCGGACTTCGGACTCTGAAAGAATAATTAAGTTCGTAGAACGAGTGATATATTTTATTATCCATGACTTAGGAAGCTTTATACACAGGTACGGTTAAGCATCAGGATTTGAAGGCATGTAAATTTGTTGGTTGTTTTAATAACAGTTAATTTCTATTATTGGCAGACCTTACCTAAACTGACTGAAAAGTATTGAAAAAAAATCTTCTCTTGATAACACAGATTAACTTAATAGTACAAATAGTAGTAAGAAAAACCTTCAAACAATTTAAAATTGTTTTTTTTTTTAATATCATCAGGATGCTTTAAAAAACCCGAACAGATTTTTTTATGAACACGTATTATTTAACATTTGACACTACAGAATTTCGACATAAATCTTTTCGAAATGCGTCAATGTTCATATTTAACTCAATCCTGAATTCTCGATACGGGATAACAATCCAAAAAACCTTTAAACATGCCTTTTAACATTTATTTAATTGCGGGTCTCATTAACTCCCAGAGTCCTTTGCTACGGACTTTTTCCGCTCAATGATTTTAAGCCCAAAACAGACTATTTTGGGCTTAAAAAAGGCTTCGTTTACACCTGAAAAAACACTGACATTTATGAAGCTGTATTTTAATTGGTTTCACAAATAAATTGTGGATTAGGCTTAATGTAAGTTCAGTTATTTAATGTTCAGAACATTATTATTTTGTCTCGGATTTCTTTGTAGTTAACCGTAAAATTAACAAAATTGTAAATATTAAGTAGGCTCTCAATTAGATGAGAGGCGAGCAAAAAGATATGGAATATAAAGAGGCCTTTGTCCTAAGGTGGAAGAGAAATGGCTATAGAAAAAATGAGTTTTCCATACGACTCATATTAGTCCAACTATAGTTTAAAATAAAAAGTTTAACAAAATAATACATGTATAAATAAATTAGCTTTATAAAATAATATATTAAATTTAAGTCGAGTCGTGTGTTCATTTTTTAATTTCTTTATGCAAATAATTTTTCTCCGCTACTGAGAATAACACTGCATAAATTTAAAAGTACGTTACATAAAGACGTTAATTACCTTGTTATAATAGCCTCCAACGATGGGGGAATGTGTCTGACAGCCGAGGTATTTTATGCAACGTGATAGAAGTACCTACCAGCCGCCATCTTTGTTTTTGAAATGTCAATTTGCAATGACGTTCTAGAGTTAAAATGCCGCTCGACAAGCCACGTGCCTGTACTAATGACGTCACATTGTGAAATAGATTTATATAAATTGATCAATTTATTTAAGTTATTAGTTGTCCCTAAAGAGATATGGTTAATTTCTGACGGATAAAATAATAAATTACTAACATTAGAAATTGTTGTGTCAATTTTCTCTGACATTTTAAGTCATGACGTATTTATATACAGAGTAGTAATTATATACAGATTAGGTAACGAAATGTCTTCTTTTTCTTTATTTTTTTACTTTTCCGTATAACATGTTCTTAATTACACATTTGGCTTTACCCGGCCCTCGAAGCAACGGCGTCGAAGCACGCAAAATTATAACAACATCTAACTAACGTAAGTACATGTACATGTTTCAGGTAATATACGGTTTCTTTAATATGTGAAAATGTTTTCTTATTCAGTTTATATAAGCCCATAAAACAGAATATGAGGTCGTATTCTGAATTTTGAATAATGACCGTTATGTGAACTGTAATGGTTGTTATATTAAATTAGCTTTTGCCCTCAGACCCGCCCGCGTTGCTGTCGGTTTTCGCGGCAAAAATAAGTAAGTGGACTTCATCGGAGGTCAAGCTAACTCAATACCAAATTTTATCACAATTAGTAGCGTGGTTTAGCCGTAAAAGACACACAAACAGGGTTACAGTATGGATTACTTACTTATGGTACAGAGAAAATAATTACTGTAATTTACGGCCTTATAATAATAACCGATATTGAGTGAACCCAAGCTCTTTACAAGATCAACAATAAACCCTCGAAAGGCTTGCAAACCGTATTTAACTGTTTCGAGGTAAATGCAAAGCTACTTAATAATTGGTGTTAAGAATTCCGTTTTAATTCATTTTTACTTTGTTATTTTTTGTGTCAAAGACTGTTTGGGGCTTCGTTTAAACTTGAGTAACTTACGAGGGTTGGCTTTCGTTGCTAATTATTCAAATTCAAAACGTAATAAAAATGGGATTGAATTTACACCTTATATATTGTTGAATACTATAAAAATTAAGTACTACAGAAATTTTATTACAATTTCATAAAATAGCACTATTATAAGATTAAAACAATGTTATGAATACGACGACCTCCGTGGTCGAGTGGCGTACGCACCGGTTTCAAGGTGTCGCTAGCTCTGAGGTCCCGGGTTCGATCCCCGGACGGGTCAATGCAGAAACCAACTTTTCTACATTGCCTCGGGTCTGGATGTTTGTGGTACCTTCGTTGTTTCTGAATTCCATAACACGAGTGCTTTAGCTACTTACTTTGGGTTCAGAGCAATGTATGTCATGTTGTCCGAATTTATCATTTATTTATCATAATACGAAAGTAATCGGTGTGTCTGTCTGTTACTCTGTCACAGCTAAACCTCTAACCCGATTTCAATAAAATATAGTACAGAACAAGCTTGGACCCTAAGAAAGGATATAAGTAAGCTACTTTTTGCCACGATAACCGTTACCAACACAAACAAAGCCGCGGTCACCTGCTAGTATCCCATACATTTTATTTCTAATAGGATAAAGGATCCGAAATATCAAACTGTCATTTGTAACGAGATTTTTGTTTTAGCTAGTAAACCTTTATTTAATACGGAAGTAGGTTGACACGGGGAAATTGGATTGTACGTTTCGTTCATCGATATTTGGCGCGTGACTTGTAAACACAATATGGCCTGAATTCTTTTTTTCCTATTGAATGAAACTTCGGTGTTGACTGTAGTCACCTGGAAAAACATGTGCAGTACAAGTGGTTCACGCGATGATAGGTGAAAACCGCCTGTAAACGCTTTCGATGCCAAGAGGTCTTGAAGATGTTGGTGGATCGCCAGATCTTTATTTAGATTAGACCTCTGAATATTAAACAAACTTAAAACTGAGTCGTAAGGACCTACTAAGTGACGAAGAGAGTACTTTTGAAGGCGTGCCATCTGGGCCTCGATTCAGCTATTTTAAAAGCATGTCAGTGTACTTGTCATTGTGCCTAATTTTCGTATTCAGTTAAGCCTACAATAAAATCTTATTGAACTCTCGAAAGAATGATCGTAATGACCAATTAATTATCGTACTGACAGTTAGCAGAATGCCAATTATCGTAAAAATTACCAAATGAAGCAGGTCATTCGGTCAATTCAAGCAACTCATCGAGGCCCTGACAGCCTTATAATAATGCTTCGAACTACGAAAGAAATTTTATTCATAAGAAACATAATTATTTACAAAATATCTACAAATGTTCGTATCACTTTTATTACCTAAAAGCGACCTAATTCAATACTGGCGTATCGATTCGTAATTATCATAATTGCTTACTTAACTTTAGCTTTGTGCCTACGCTACAAATTCAATAAATGTTTCAATTACAATACCTACCTATTACGCATTACCCAATTGTACCTAGTACTAAAGAATAAGGGCGGTTATAAACTAGCGCTTTTTCAGCGCGTACGCGGTCTTTTCGGACTAATAAACACTGGACTCGCGTAAATAATAATATTCCGGCGAGTTCGCTTGAACCGGTTTTGGCGAATCAGTATCAACACTACTAAAGATCACGCTTTTATGAGCTTAAAAGGGATGTTACAAGTCGCGCGTATGCCAAAAGTTGCGTCTATACGCACTTACATCCGCCAAAAACGAGGTTACTCGCGCGAATAAAACGATTGTCTGAAACCACTCTAATGAAAGGAAAATTGTATTACGTCAGAGTGGCTGCGTGCCTAGTTGCTCTATTGCGTGTACCTTCGCACCAATTGAAATTTATCTTATTATATATTTATAGATCTAACCACAACCCACATCTTAGCAAGATTTCCCTTTAGAGCTAGTATTGAAGATGGGATGAAATAGAATATATTAAGTCCATCTTTATGTCGACCTCTGACCCTTAGGTTAGCAAAAGGCTAATATAATGTTTGTTTTCTCTGAGTTATGTTTCTACATCCATAAAAAAAACTATTTTGATATACTATACATGTGCCTTGAATAAAGTTGCTTTCTCGGGATCAAAGTTTTTTTTGAGTACCTAATTCGGAAGTTAGAGCGTGTCCAGAAGTTTCATTTAGAATTTTGCTTAGCGAAGGTCCTTTTTATTTTTTATAGCTATAACCTTAATCTCACACTTAATAATAAGTAGGAAAGGATCGTGAAGTATGACGTGTGCAATCAACTAGAGCACACATCATGCTTGATCCTCCAGAAAGTCCTTAGCTACGACAAAAATTATAACTTTAAAATCTTCAGGCACGAAAATGACAAATCTTCAAACGGGTCAATAATTTTATTTGATCATCGCTAATGTAAATTAATTAACTAACTTATATTTTAAGTAAAATAAACGTTAACAATACGGATTCTTTAATTCAAAGCCCCTATACGATGCTGTGGCAATACATTTAACATTTAAAATCCCTCTTTTCCCGGGGTTCGTAGTTAACGGGTGTTTTATTGTAAGGTAAAGCACCACAATCGCGTCCTATCGCTCATACTTCCACATGTGTAGTTCAGATGGATTTCACACTACGTGATACACATGTAAGACCCGCGACACCCACACATACCTACTACCAATGCTTCATCGTTTACAATGGACGAGAAATGTTCGCTATACCTAAACGCTGTGAAATTGTAGATTCATCCACTTCGCCTGTTCTATTGGTAACCATCACTTTTCCGATATATTGAATGGAAGATTCTTTAAGAATTTGAGTACCTCGTTTTTCAACACTGATGTTGAATAGGCGTGGGTTGGTAAGGCCTCGGAAAAGTATGGTCCGCTCACTGGAAATAATTTTTCGCGCGGATTTAGTACTTATAAAATGAACTATTGTTATAGCTTAATGTATTAAGTAGAAGTTGCGGTATGTGATGATCATACTCTTTACAAAAGATACTGAAATAGGAAATTCTATTTTCGCGAAGACCGATGAGCATGAAATGGGAAAAATATAGAATATGAGGTTTTATATTGTAAGCTGCTAGTAAATTCTTGTGGAAAATAGTCAAGCTAAAGCTCTCCTGGGATTTCCGTCGCACTAACTTAATTCTGTCTCTAACGAACTTCGCACGTACGATGTCCAAACGTTATTTCATGGCTACAGCACTGAGTACTTCCACTACACTTCAAATATCTTTAAATGAAAAGCCTCTTTTTCTTAAAATAGCTATCATCACTTTGCAGCTCTTATAATCTTTAAACAGTTCGGAAAGTTTGGACAATGCTCGACGACTTTTAAACTTTCAATCCAAGGCAAGTTTTTCCCTTTTATGTATTTTTCAATGAAAAATCTTTAGAGAAAGTTGTTCTAGGAGCCAGCTAGTTTATGGAGTTACACACTGTTCGAGAAATGTTTATTATTACATAGCTCCATAATTATACCATAATATAATCAACCCCGCAATGTGATGCAACTATGGCTGTATTATTTTTAATAGTTTCTGATGCCGATAAATTAGTGGTTTAGTGATTTAATCACTTTTAGCAATATCTCGTAGCATAAACCAGAGAGGTTGAGAAGCGTGATCGATTAAGTTACTTGTAGACTCGATCTACTGAAAAATAAAACAAGTGATGGGCGCAAAAACAATGTTTGTATGGAATAATGTTAGAAAAACATATTGTTACCTTTAAAAATGTCTTGCAATATGGAGAAAATTGTATTTTGAGTGAGGAGAAATGTTTGATCTATAAATATTTTTACGTCTAAACTACTGCGCGGCTTGGGAGAGGCTTTGAAGCTATGGTCATCAGTAAACGATTTAAGATTTATAAACAATTGGTAATATACAAATTACTTCACAACTAAAGCGAATGAATTAGATATTGTAAGAAGAATGATTTTACACATTTTACAAAGATCACCAGATCTAATGAGATATCCTATAATAATTACCTAATGGTAATCAAACAGTCGTATTCAATAATATTACAATAGATTTATTTTGGTTTATTATTTCGACATTGTAAACTACAACATTGTAAAAATACTTAGTCTAAAACCACTGATTATTTTAAGGGATTATAAGCTTAGTTCATGCTGTAATATGTATTCGTTAAATAAACTTTGGTACCCACTAAAATACTGATGTGTCTTTCTTTTATTATCTTTGATTTGTTTTATTGTAATAATTTAAATATTGCTAAACAAAAATTAAATTGTGATTATATTATATTGTATATTGTAAAACTTAGATCTAATAATTTGTAATAGCATTCGTATAACTGTAAATTTACTGAGTACTTATAATGTTTTGCGTGCCCGTAATGAGGGTGAAATATATCATGTACTGTACCTACATAAATTAAACATCTTTTGTACCACCACATTTCATTTGACGGGCCTGTTGGTCTAGTGGTTAGTGACCCTGACTGCTATACCGGAGGTCGTGGGTTCGATTCCCGCCCAGGACAAATGTTGTGTGTTGAGCATGATCATTTGTTCTGGTGTCTGGGTGTAATTTATCTATAATATGTATGTATTTAGAAATATATAAGTAAGTTTATCAGTTGTCTGGTTACGATAACACAAGTTCTGCTTAGCATGGGATCAGATAACCGTGTGTGAGTTGTCCCAGGATATTATTATATTTCAGGCAAATAAATGATTTGATTTGATTTGAAACGGAAATGGATTTTCCACATATTTTATTATTTCCTATTTAAAACTCAAAAACAAATTACCTCTCGCACTTCCATGTACAGTGAACAAATCACTGTTTTTATGGTTCAGGTTTCAGAGGAAGTTTTTCATGATTAGTTAGTCAACAAAGGTAGCATGTCTTAATTAAGGGAACAGCGAACAAATTCGGACACGGACCCGTCCTTAGGGTCGGACCAATCATGCCGCTGCTGTATACGGAAATAACATAATAGCTCGGTTAAAGAACAAAGCCAATTTAAATAAATGATTTTTTTTGTTAAACGTAAAATCACTCAGTTTATACTCATCAATGAAATCTATAGTCCGACCGCTAAGAAAATGTATTCCTGACAGGCAGTGGTCAACAGGAAGATAAAGCTTTAATGTGGCAAAGAATTTCATCATCATCATCAGCCGGAAGAAGTCCACTGCTGAACAAAGGCCTCCCCCCTTAAACGCCACAAAGAACGACAACTCGCCAATTGCATCCACCGGGTGCCCGCAACTTTGACGATATCGTCGGTCCACCTGGTGGGATGCCTGCCAACGCTGTGTCTTCCGGTTCGTGGTCGCCACTCGAGAACCTTTCTTCCCCAGCGGTTATCGGTTCTTCGAGCAAAGAATTTACGAAACGTAAATTAAAATCATTCAAAACTGTGCCAGTTTACATTGAATAGAATAGCACGGTTTTTTAATCCCCATACAACCCCATACAAATCAAGACCAACTGACATGTATCAGAAAAGCATACTCTAAGCGGCCGACTCATACTTGGTGAAAAATTGTTTAAGTAATTAACACTTACTTAATTGAAGACAAGAAAACATTCTAATTAAACATTTTAATGGTTACTTCACTCCTAACTCGACCCAGTTACACAAAGATACATAATATATATTAACGTAGCAGATAAAGTTACTAATTCTAAAACAAAATATTTGTTCAGATTTAAATTGGTACATTGTTCGCGAGCGGCAATTACCATGGGACCGGAAAATGGTGAAAGGTCTCATTTTGTTACTGATATTACTAGCTCTTGAAAACATATAATAATTGGCGTCATGTTATGCCTTGTTTATTTACAAAGAGATCCCGTATAAACCCTAATTAAAGGATCGTATAAAAATACGGAAAAACTATATAACACATGTACGCATATGTAAAAAAATATCCTACAGATCAGAGGTCATTTTTAATGCATATATTGTAATGAATATAAATAAATAATTGCCAACGATCTGCCTAGTTGGAAACTGTAACCAAATATTTTTCCAATCCAGCTTATAAACGTCCCACTGCTGGGCACAGGCCTCTTCCCATATAGAGAAGGCACGAGCATTGATCACCACGCTTGCTCTCTGCGGATTGGCGATTTCGGATCCCAATTTTGGAATCCAGGTTTCCTCACGATGTTTTCCTTCACCGTTTGTCAGAAGTGTCTTAGAATAATTAAGAAAGTACATATAACTTTGAAAAAGCCACATTGGTACTTGCCTGGGTTCGAACCTGCAACCTTGTGCATACAAATCCGTTCATTGAACCGCTAGGCCACCACGACATTCAAATATTTTTAAACAATTATTTTTACTCTTAAAGTTCCACTTTTGTAGGTCCTATTTAAAGCTAGCCTTATAAAGTTTTACGTATACATACGTACACGGCTTATAAACCTTGATTCATTGCCTTTTTCGTGTATTTGAGAAAGGTTTTTATTCTCGCACGTTATGGTTGGATGGGCAACATAAATCATTGTTGGAATGTACTTTGGAACAACGTCCCAGTTTCCGTATAAATTTAGCAACAAATAGATACTTTGATCGATATGAAATAAGCTTTTTAATGTGTTATAAGTATTAAGAGAAAAAACTATGATAATAAAACGGCTTATAAAAGTCTCACAACTGGGCACAAGCCTCTTCGCATATAGAGAAGGAACGAGTATATAAAATAATGTTATTGGAAAATAATGGCTTTTAAATTAAGGTAAGTCTAACCTTTTCACAAGAACTGAGAAAATACTAGACTTGAAAAATATTGAGCCTAACCAGGAAAAGTGTCTTACATCGATCAATGGCCTATCTAACTACTACAAAACATTAAGCTATACCTAAAATACTTATCTCTTGCCACGTAAGTATTACAGATTCAACGAATGTCAAATAAGGAGGAATGAATGCCATCTCAGAAATAATTAAGAATCAAACGAACTTACCTAGTGAAGTTTGATTCCAATTATGCGAGGGTCTCAACCGAAGACGATTACTTTATTTACTTGCAGCAGTACATGATATGATGCTATCTTCGTCACACCTTTAGAGTTATAATATCTAAAACAAAAAACCTGTATCTTCTGTCTCACCCCCACCTAGCTCCGAGCGCCGCGCGCCATTACTTGTCATTATTTAGAGCACTTTTTGTGTTATTGTAGATATTTTTTATTTTTCTGGGTAGGGTGGGACGGGGTGTAATCGTCTTCGGTTGAGACCCTCGCATAATTGGAATCAAACTTCACTAGGTAAGTTCGTTTGATTCTTAATTATACTTCGGGTCTCAACCGAAGACGATTACTTTATTTACTTGCAGATGTTTAGAGCAAAGCAAACATAAAAATAAAAAATACTTTAAAAATTAAACGATTTTTAATTAAAGAACAAAATTGCTAAATTCTGAATAGCTTAATCATTTGGGATAGGAAGATTTTTTACCAGGAAATTTACATTTATCGTTCTCTTAACATAATTTGTTAATAAAATAAATGCAATTGGTAGGACAGTTAAGAATTATCTATATTAATATAATCATTTACGTGCCAAATACGGCATTTACAAAATCACTATTATTACTGATAGTAACATCTCTGCGGTAGTATTTAAGAAATACATTTGAGGTATTACTCCAGCCCGCGGCCTTGCGAACTACCTCCAGGTTAGCCTCGGATCGGTACGCGGCAGATGTGGATGCCGAGCGGGTACTGTGAGCTCCAAATACAGAAATATCTATACCGCTTGTCTGCAACACTTTTTTAACCCATTGTGCTAATGTTTGAGAACCAACTTTTTTATGAGGTCTACGCACTCCAATAAACAAGTGTTCGTCAAGCACACTATTTCGCAAATGCTTGGTCTTCTCAATATATGTTTCAACTGCTAGTGCCGGGCCAATACTGGGGTTCTCGCGAATAAAGGGCAATCTGATGAGCGGTTGGCAAGTCCCGGGTTTGAAGTTTTAATTAAATCGGTAATTTTAATCACAATTTCATTGTCATATTTTGATATATTTTTTAATTTTATAAGACTAATAGTTTGCATCCTTTGCGCAGATGCAATTGCCATAAGAGTAGAAGTTTTATGTGATAAATCAACTAATTCAATATTATCATAAGGATACATTGTTTAAAGATAGTTCAGCACCATATTTGTGTCCCACGTAGTACTATATTTTGGAGTTAGTGGAGCTAGCCTATACACGCCCTTGAGGAAACGATTGATACAGTCATTAACCGTAGCGTTAGTGCCTAATATAATTGATAACGCAGATCTATGTGTATTTAAACTACTGTAGCTCGCGCCTTCTTCAAATTTAAAAGTTAAATAAGTCAAAACTTTGGGACTATCAGGTTCGAAATTATCTAAATTATTATCTTTACAGTATATCCACCAAGATTTTATAGAGCTACTATATTGATTTAAAGTATTGGTTGCAAAGGAAGCCAACATAATGTCTGGGGAAGCTTGTGGAACACCGCGTTTAATCATTGATTCCCTGACAATTTGGCTACCACCAGGATAAGACTCGCATGGAGTGGATGGCGGATTCTATTGCTTTGTCCGTTACAATCTTTTCGAGCACTCTATTGATCAAGCGGAACGGGGGAAATGCGTAGAAGTTTATGTTTGTCCAAAAACTTGAGAATGCGTATCTTCGACATTTATAATTTTGGGCGCTTGCAAAAATATCGAATTCTGGTTCTCCTAAGGACTCGATAATTTGTGAAAAAACATAATCTGAAACTTCCCACTCTGTATCTATGTTGATACGCCGAGATTCTCGATCTGCTATAATATTATCAGACGACCTGACATAAGATGCAAATACAAATATCTTTTTTGACTCGCATCACTGCCATATCTTTCGTGCAAGATCATTTAAATGTGGATGTTGAATGCCACCCATCCAATTTATGTATGAAATGGCCGTAGTGTTGTCAATTCGTAATAAAATATTGCATTCTTGTAAGTCAGCAGTAAATATTTTTGGCCCATACAGTGCGGCCCGTAGCTCCTAAAATCTCCGATGCTCGATTTTTAATCCGAATTTTCTTTTCGTCTGGTAATTTTATTGTCATGTCCTTGGTGTTAAAGATAAAGCCTAAGAATTTAAAAGTCTGAGTAGGAACCATGACACTTTTCTTTTTATTAATGTTGACGTTTTCTAAGCAGTCAGAGTACGTGCTGGCTAGGCATAAAAAATCAACAAGATAATTGACTGATAGAAAACCGGTTAAACGCAAGTATTCTAAAACGGGCTTGAGAAGTTTTGTGAAAACCAGCGGTGCCGTGCAAAGACCAAACGGAAGAACGTTAAACTCGTACAGTTGAGACTTCCATCGAAACCGTAACTTTTTTCTGTCAGGTTTATTTATTCTAACTAAAAAATATGCATCTTTAATGTAGTGTAGTATTGTAGCCATTAAATATTTTATTCAATAATCTGAGTGCTGTCCGGTAATCCTCCATTTTAAAATGATTAGCTATAATAAATTTATTAAGTTCTTTTAAATTCAATATGAAACGATGAGTTCCGTTCGGCTTAGGCACTGTAAAAATTGGCGAAACAAACTTGTTTTCACAGTACTCGCAGGGTGATAATAATATGAACTCAGTACTTAGTAGTTGAGAAATACATTGATCAATTATATATATATTTGTGATTGCGAGTTACATGCATTATTTTGTGGTTCCGATGTTTGTAAGGGTTCTTCGATGAAAGGTATTTTATAGCCTTGAACCCAACTCAAAATGTTATGATCATTAGTAATTTCACGCCATTTATCGTAAAAATATGATAGACGGCCTGCAACTGGTACCTGTGTGAAGTTCTCTCTCTCTATCGTCTCCTCTGGTGCCGCGCGTTGCTCGTGGGGCGGCGGCCTCGCGGCGCCTCCTGTCGGCGGTCCCTCGGCGGTTGACCCGGTGCTGGGGTCGGCCGCTGCTCGACCGCTGCTGCTATGCGCGGCGGCGCCCCCCTCGAGTTTAAAGCACCCCGAGATTGCATTTGGCAGGATCCTATACTGAGGACGCTGAATTCTTTGTTTGATTTCAGAACCAGTCTTGTTTATGGCTTTCGAGGTCTTAATATGTTCTGATAACGCAGACCCAAACAGATGCTCATCGATGTTTGTATTTTTGACAGTATCTTTGATGTTCCTATTGAGATACTATGAAAATCTTATCTAAATCATTAATGTTAACAATTAATGTAATCTTGCTATTATTATTTATTAATTGTGTAATTGAAGTAAATGAAATTGTTTTTGTTTTGATCTATGTTGGTTTTGTAGCTATAGCTAGCTTTATATTTACTCATTCAATTCTACTCATTTGTTAATTTTGGTAATGCTCATCTAGTGGCAACCACTGTCTCTTAAATATGTTCTATTTGTGGTTAATGCAGTGGACTGCAACATTGCTACTTGCTTTGTTAAGCTTAAGAGATTGTATATGTTGTTGTTGTTTATTATCCCTTAATAAATAAAATAAAACAATACAACAACTTCTCCTAAAAGGAAACAATATGAAAGCCATTACGTCGACCGCAAATCAAAGCAAATGCTTCAACAGTTCAGGCGTATGAGAGCTTTTACGCATTCGGGTATTCCTCAACCAATTTACGTGGAGTACAACACTTCAAAACGATTAACGTGGAAATACAACCTCGACACGCTTTACGTGGAGATGATGCCTCAACATGCTTTACATGGAGATGATGCCTCAACACGCTTTGCGTGGAGAAATTGCCTCAACACGATTTTACGTGGAGAAAAAAGCCCTCGTGGACAATACATGCGAGTCTCAACGCGATTTTACGCGGAGTAAGGACTAATACACAGCTTTTCCGGTGATAGTACTTACACGATTTACGTGAAGTAAATATTTCGTAAAGTAAGTACACATGGAGCTATAAGTGGGTACATGTAGATAATTATCATGATTTACGTGGAGTACAAAACTTCAACACGATTAACGTGGAAATACAACCTCGACACGCTTTACGTGGAGATGATGCCTCAACATGCTTTACATGGGGATGATGCCTCAACACGCTTTGCGTGGAGAAATTGCCTCAACACAATTTTACGTGGAGAAAAAAACCTCAACACGATTTACGTGGAGAAATAGCCCTCGTGGACAATACATGCAAGTCTCAACGCGATTTACGCGGAGAAAGGACTAATACACAGCTTTTCCGGTGATAGTACTTACACGATTTACGTGAAGTAAATATTTCGTAAAGTAAGTACACATAGAGCTATCAGTGGGTACATGTAGATAATTATCATGATTTACGTGGAGTACAAAACTTCAACACGATTAACGTGGAAATACAACCTCGACACGCTTTACGTGGAGATGATGCCTCAACATGCTTTACATGGAGACGATGCCTTGACTCAACACGATTTACGTGGAGAAATAGCCCTCGTGAACAATACATGCAAGTCTCAACGCGATTTACGCGGAGAAAGGACTAATACACAGCTTTTCCGGTGATAGTACTTACACGATTTACGTGAAGTAAATATTTCGTAAAGTAAGTACACATGGAGCTATCAGCGGGTACATGTAGATAATTATCATTATGCCAGGAATGCTTGAATACTACATTTAAATCGTCCACAAGAAAAAACTTTTCAAAATGTGGGTACTTAGAAAACACAAAAATGTATATTTGCACTTTGCACGAAAACTAACCAAAAAGGTAATTTTATGCACTTGTAATAAGGTTTATATTTACCTGGCATATCCGCGTATTGTACATAGTCATCGTAATAACCAGCCGAATGTCTATCACTTTCTCTCGATGCCGTAGATGATAAACGCCGTCTTTTCGTAAAATACTATCATAATCACTATCTTTCGTCCCGTTTTTCAAGTTTTTGAAAATCCGTTACGAAAGTAGGTGTGACTCCGATAACACAAAAACACGTAATGACAAGTAATGGCGCGCGGCGCTCGGAGCTAGGTGGGGGTGAGACAGAAGATACAGGTTTTTTGTTTTAGATATTATAACTCTAAAGGTGTGACGAAGATAGCATCATATCATGTACTGCTGCAAGTAAATAAAGTAATCGTCTTCGGTTGAGACCCGAAGTATAATACGTTATTTACGAGGCACGGAATAGTTTCTTCGCCTATGTAAAACCATTTGCGATATAGGTAAATTCCGCGTTTACGGACTGCTAGAGCAGTAGATAATGATCATACACGTTCCCTTGGCTATGACTTAAAATATTTTATAATAATCCAACCCCTAAGTGCATGGGATCCGAGTGCACGAAATCTTTATAAAGAACTTTCGAAACGTTTGGTAGACTCTACTCGTGATCAGAGAGCTGGTTTGTTCCTTGCACAGAGAATCGGCATAGCCATTCAACGTGGCAATGCTGCCAGCCTTCTGGGCACGTTTCCCGCCATTGACAAGGATGACGATGAGTTTTTTGACGCGTGTTAGTTTTATTTATTTATATAAGATTTAATTTTAGTGTAGTTGTAAGTGTTTGTTCTTGTATTAGATTTAAGTATTGAATTTCTAAGTTGAAATTGTAAATATAACAATAAATTCAATAATTGACCCCTAAGCATTATTACGAATATTTACACATTGACATCACTATGATTAAATTCATGTCTATTAATTATTTTCACAGTTTTTAAAAGTAAAAAACAATATCGGAAAAAAAGACAGAAATTTGTTTTAAAATCACAAACATTTCAAAGAAGACAGTATAATCAAAATATAATATTGTCCAGACGTTTTATGTAAGATATTCGGAACTTAGCTGGATGTAAAACACTAAAACCTTACTTTTAACCTAACTTTAATTTAAATAATGAAACGTTTTAAAAAATACAACCATTACATCTGTTAAAAGTGTCAAATATTAATAGGAGTTTGACCTTATTTCACCACATTTTATTAATTACAAAGCTGATAGATTTTTAATTAATTTCATAACGGTCTCGATTTGCCTGCGGCTCCGCCCGGGTTTCGGTTATCGCGGTAAAATATAGACCATACTTTTGATCTAAGCTTACTCTATACCGTATTCATCTAAATTGGTTCATCGGTTTAGCCGTGAAAACGTAACAGACGGACGGACAGAGTAACTTTTTCATATGTATTATTTAATTGCACCGAAAGATCCGTTTCCGCATATTAATATAAATAGGTAGGAAAACACAACGGGCTACAATTCAGCAATCTCCAGCAACAATAAATTATTTACATCCCCATTTCCCCTTAGGGACCTAAATATTTATCAGACCTGCGACCTTTTGAACAACTGACATGGACATGACAGAACATAAAATATTGTCTCTTCCTATCATTTTTATAAAGCCTTATATATTTTATTTTGTACCATTTTTGCGATTACCCTTGTGTAATTGATATGAGGTATTAGACCTACCTTTGTTTTTTTCTATTGTTGTGTAGCCTATAGCTAAAATATTAGTCCATATTAAATATAGTCCAGTCAAAATAGACATTTCAGTTTGCATAAATTCGCATAGAGCCAAAAATTTATGAGGTCTCAAGTACACCATTATAAAAGAAATATCAAAAGACCCCACTGATCAGACTTGTGCAAAAATACACAAGTTTCAATGTCAATAATATCATCTTTTCGCATTTTCCTCGTAAATGGTAAGTATTATTGCAAAAATAGGTAAGACAAAAGTTGTAGTTCATGCAATTATCTACAAAATTGTCACACACCCGCTAAAATCTAGTACTATAATATTATAACAACATGTTAATGTTTATAACATGTGAACAAATTCACTTGAAAAAATGTTCTCTCGGAAATACTCAATACATCATTTAACTATTTACATCGGTGTTGACAAAACAATAAATGGTTCAAAAAATAAAAAAATAAAGCTCGCTTATAAAATTAGGTAAGTCTGGATCCCATTTCAATCAGCTGTCTAAACATTGATTAAACTCAATTTCTTTTAAAGTAATGCGTAGTAAGCAGTAGGTACTTACGTATTTATTTAGTAGTAACTATTTATAAGGTGAATATCAAATAAAAAAGTCGGCTAAGTGCGAGTCAGACTCGTGCACGAATGGTTCCATACATATATTGTACAGGGCTCCCTTTCATTTTTAAGTATAGCCAACATACTTAGAAAATTTCAGGACTTCGATTCAGGTATTTTAAATGCATGTCAGTGGTCGGTCAGTGTACTTGTCATTGTGCCTAATTTTCGTATTCAAATAAGCCTACAATAAAATCTCATTGAACTCTCGAAGAGAATGATCGTAATGACCAATTAATGATCGTAATGACAGTTAGCAGAATGCCAATTGTCGTAAGAATGACCAATTGAAGCAGGTCATTCGGTCAATTCAAGCAAATCTTAAATAGCTGAATCGAGGCCCTGATGTCTATACCTATATACCTATTACGTACCTACATAAGATACAGACGGACGGACGAACAGCAAGGGCTAATAATAGGCTACCGATGCCCTTGGCACGGAACCCTTAAAATATATTTACCTACGTGCTGAGAAGGTTTGGCGATGTCGAGAGAATAAATGAAGAACGATTGACGAAAGAAGTATATAAAGCGAGTGTGAATGAAAAAAGGCCGCTAAACCGAAGAGCATGTATGAAGGGAATATTGAAAGTGGACGAAGCGAAACATCAAACAAGTGTGTAAGGATCGTAGCAAGTAGAAAGAAGTGGTCTCTGCAGACCAATACAAGGGAAAGAGGCGTGATTATATGTAGGTATGTATGTATGTATTAAGATGGTATACCTATACCGACAAATCAATCCTAGATATTCTCGCACACGATATTAACTTTTCACATAGATCTGCAAAGAACGTCAGGACTCCTCACGAATGACTTGAGAGGCAATATGTTATTCAATAGAAGGCATGCTTCTCCTATACCGACACTAAAAGCAATGCATACTTATAGGCATCAAACATTAATAACACGATATCAATCAATGACAATATTAAATATAAATTAACAATTTAAAAAGCCCCCGATAAATTAAAGAAAATTGCTTAAATTTGTCAAAATTTTAAAAGATTTTGATTTTAAACAAAAAACGCATCTAAATGTGTCCATTTGCAAAACTATAATGCCACAGACAGACACACAGACCGAAACATCTAAATTATCATATTTTTGATTCCTCGGTTTTATATAAAAGTCTTTAGTATCCATTACAATCCATTAGTCTATGTCACATTACAGAACGTGAAGCAATTTCTTAGAGCAATTTAATGTTAATGTGTCATAATATTATACATATATCCCAATAAATTAATGGATGCTGTGGTTTCAACGCGTTTAATTATTAAAGCTAGCACTGTTATACACTTTATACAGGTAAGTGACGAATGTGAGCGATCGTGAAACATTTACAGCCGATAACTTTAAACCCGAATGGCTCGTAAACACCTCTTTAGATGGATGTTAGGATGTTTGTGAAGTTCAGTTAAAGGAGGTTTTTCCACTTCACGAATGTACGAGGAAAGCTTCGGTACGAGAGGAATGGCAACGAATAGTTAAGCTTGCCACCACCCCAGCTATGACGACCACGACTACTCTGCCAAGAGTGGAACGACAAAGAGAAAAAGGAGGTTGGTAGCAATTCGTCTGAATGTTTTCCTCAGTAAAGACCTAAAGCTCGAAAATCGAACTGCCAAAAACTGACATGCCCAAATATGTGGTTTAAAACAAAATCGAATCAAGTAAACGTTCTAAATACTTGCCAAATTATTAATTTACGAACTTTGAAGTATAGGGTAAAGCTATCTTGAACTTATTCAATAAGGTATATTATTAAGTACCCATATATGAATAGGTAGGATATAGGATAGCAGACTAGTGCTAACTTCTCATTTTCGCACCTCTTGATTTTTTTATGTATCTCGTTATGATCAGCTCAAATAAAACAAGTGACTGCACCTAGTTACTATTTCCTACATACACGTAACAAGCAGAATATAATACTTATTTTCAACCGCCGAAAAAAACGGAGGAGGTTCTCAATTCGACACGTATATATTTTTTTATGTGTGACCACGCATAACTTTTTACAGAGTAGTCCGGTTTTGAATATTCTTATTATATTGGAAAGGGTATATACTCCAAAGTTGGTCCCATATAAATTTGGAAAAAGTATTATTCTACATGTAAATAAATTGTGCTTACGTGAAAATTACATGATCAAACAAACATCTCTAATTTATCTGACCGAAACCCGAGAGGCGGAAGACAATGATTCTAAATCAATAATCTTTTACAAGGTGAAATGGATACGGGAGTATTAAGTTGTGGAATTAAACTTTGAAGAGAATGCTTGTGTAACAGGAAACAAGATGGTATTATACAAGATACCTACTCTTTGTAATGGGAGCAAAATATAATTCGGAAGGAATCGCTATAATTTCTCAAACATGTAGGTTGTTGCCAAAATAAAGGAAATCAAACTTTAAAATCTAGTTGATAAAGTAGAAATATTAAAAATCTTGAATATCGAAGCACTGTTGCTATGATTCAAACATCTTTCACTTTTATGAATATGAACTTACTTATTCAAAACATCGGCAATTTCTTATACCAGTTACTTAATGAAAAGCTAACAAGGTAACGGGTAGAGTATGCAAAGATCCAAAGGCTTCCCACAAAGCTAAGTAGTGGCCTACGCAGACCGGGACGGCATGGCAAGGAATTAAGATTTTTACCAATGGACATTCAACCGTATTTTCATAGAAATACGACGGAAATTGCTATGCTTTAAAATGGTGCCGTGGCATCGACAGGATTTCATTGCATCATTTTAAACCATAGCAATCTATGTCGTATTGCTATAATAATACATTTGAATGTCAATTAATTAAAATTAAATCATTCGCCATGCCGTCCCGGTCTGCGTAGGCTCTAAGGCGGGCGGATTTATAATGAGGCTACATCGTAGACCTGAAGCTTTAGTGAAAAATTTCCGATAGGAATATCGTTAATACCTAGGTCAATATTTTATCTAACCAACAGGAAATAAACTGTTGATTTCGTTGCTATTAAGTACATGAGAACCTAATAAAATAAGCTAGTCGCATGAAGATGGAAGCGTTCATGAGTGTGTAGTTACGTATGTAGTTAATAAAAGTAACCAGTGAAGAAAATGACTTTGTAAAGGAAATATCAGTTTTCTTGGTTATTTAAACTGAAGAACTTTTACACCACCTAAAACCAATATCGCAAATAATTTCACCGCCCTACGAGACACGATCTACTTGATTACTACACAGTAATTCGAAAAAATATTACGTCAAAGACATCGATCACCAGATATCGACAAAATCATACGGAGGTACACAAAAGCAATGGATTCCCACTACTAAATAAGAAAATATCTTGACCGGGAAAATAGAAGTAAGAAAAAGACGCCTACTTAATACTTGTCGTACCTTGAGCAGCTTTTATTTCAACTGTCGTTTCTGAAGGTTAATTTTCCATTGTTCATGTCGAGACAATACGTTTGTTGATAGCGATTATGCCTCATAGCAATATCTTTTACATAATCGGTTTTTACATTTCGTATCAACTTTCAAAACTGTTGGTCTTGTCCAAAAACCCAAAGAATAGCAAAACTCAACATATGAGATACTACCTACATCTAACTTATTAATGCATGCAAAATTTAGGCCCTTTTTGTGGTTTCTAAATACCTCAATTTTCGAGGACCAAGTTCAGTATGAAAAGAACAAACAAAACTAATTTTCCCTTTGCCATCAAGTTTAGACTTGAGACCGATTAAACATGGTTGACATTTAAATTCACAAGTTCTTCCCAAATACCAGATTTACAAAGGACCAAAAAGTTTTCAAATATGCAAGCAAACTTCGTACGAGAACAAAATATTCGGGTCAGGCACGTGTCTCCGAGCTCTTAAACTCTTAAGCGAGACAACAATTTCGTCAAACATTCCTAAACTGCAGCAGCTGGTATGCCAACCTACGATGCAGTTTCTTTACCCAGTGTAGAACGTTCAGGCTCATTTTCATTGGTCGTTATACCGCAGGCGGGGAGTCCCGCACGCCGCCTAACAACCGATAATCTACCAACGAATGAAACGCAAGCGAAGTAGAAACCAATAAAAGTCATCGTTGATGCTTTAACAAAATCTCCCGCAACCCAAATACGGGTGCTAATGACCAAGGAAAACGGTTACCGCATGCGGTTCCTGTGGCATACTTCACCAAAATCACACCCGAAGGCGGGTGCTAACGACCAATGAAAATGAGCCTTCCTTGTCATAGTTCGTGGTCACATCGGCAATTATTAAATTGTCATCTTGTTGCGAAGAGATTTAGCGGTATCTGAACTAGTCCATTAGAGTGTTCCCAGAAGCATTCCCAAACCAATTATAAAATAATCTTTAAAAAATTATGTCGTGGTTTGCACTCGGATTACTTGATAGAGCAAAGCTTTTATTCCGATAAAGATTTTAATGAAAAGCTCCTGTTGCTATAGTGATTTTATAATTATAATCGGATTAGTTACTTTTATGCTGCTGATGCTTTTATATTTTATTATGATCCTTTTTGCTACACAATATATTTTTTTATGAGAGGGGCTCGTGGCTACGTGTAAGCCGTACGGTTTGACCGATAATACAGGTTAAGCCGCGTTCGCCGCGTTTGGTCCGTGGATGGGTGACTATTTATAACATACCGAGACCCCTCCGTGTTTCGTAAAGCACGTTAAACAGTAGGTCCCGGCTGTCATACACAGATCTTTGGCAGTCGTTAAGTCAATTCTGACAACCAGTCTTACTATGGGATACTGTGTTTCCCAGTAAAATGGGTTGTGGAGGTCAGATAGGCAGTCGCTCCATATAAAATACGGTATTCAGCTGAATCCGGTAAGACTGGTAGCCGACCCCAACATAGTTGGGAAAAGGCTCGGGAGATGATTTTTCTTTTTATGGTCTGATAAGAAAATACACATGTCGCATTCTCTGTTGATAAAAAAAAATTTAAAGATAAACTATTATTTTTTGAATATTATATGAAATCAAATAATGTTGGAGAGGTGCAAAACACAAATGGCCTTTACGCTTTTTTTTGTACATATTTTTGTTACACAATACTGCTTAAAATATTAATTTTGCATCGTGAATTTTGCAATATTTGCAGATAAATATCTGTTTTACAAAATATGCCAATACGTCAGTAATGACTTTAAATTAATGAAGTTTATTTATTTATTCTGAACAAAAATAAATTTGTGTCGAATACAGGATTACAAAAGTTATATCAAACAATACGAATAGTACACAAAGCCGTCTCTAAAGTACATGAAATTAATATTCCAACACAAAAAAATAAACATTTTATATTTTTCTTTCCATTTAATATTTTTCACTAATTGTGGTCATTGAGTTTTGCTTGGAAAACGTACAATATGCGTTTTCCTATAAAAGCATAACATGAATAAAATAAACATCTGTACATTGTGTACATTCCTGGGTAACAGTATAAACAACTGTATTATTATTGAATTAAAATTTGGTGTCAAATTGATTTAATTTTATACAAGCTAACACGATTGTAGACACGGATAGGTTGTCAAATGTTGTCTTAAAGAGTTAAGATAAGACAAACATATGGTACGTCGATGTGTATTTAACTTCCGCGTTTCCAACCAACGAATTAAAGATCATGGATTCACATAACTTGTTATAAAACCGTGACATCTTGCGACATTACAAATCAATGTATCGTCGTGAGTTTTTTTATTTCAAATTAAAGAATAAAACGAATGTTAAGTATTATAATGTTAAGAAGGGCAGAAAAAAAAATCTGATGTAAGTATATTTTTTTGTGAATGAATGTGATGAATGAAGAACGATTGACGAAATAAGTGTAAAAGGCGAGTGTGAATAAAAATAGGCCCGGTGAAGAGTACCCTAAACCGAAGAGCATGTATGAAGGGAATATTGAAAGTGGACGAAGCGAAACAAGTATGTAAGGATCGTAGCAAGTGGAAAGAAGTAGTCTCTGCCTACTACTGCCCCACAAGGGAAAGAGGCGGAATTATATGTATGTATGTATGTATGTATATTTTTTGTTTTGTGCCCGTCAGATAGATTTAATAATAATTTATCTACACCCTTCTGTAAACTTTACCCATCAATGAAATTAAATTAAACCATCGGCAAAACCGCTTTTGTTGGAATGATCGTTCATTACTTAGTTTCACAAATAACTTACCCGTTTAAATTAACTGAGTTCTGAATCCGAGAACTGTTTCATGACATAACTGAGTTCTGAATCCGAGAACTGTTTCATGTTAGTTGGTGAACGTTAAATCAATTGTTCTTAGAACCTTGTTTTGTGTCGACTGTAGTTATTAAAACTCGTTTATTATTTAACTAAGGACTGTGGCCTAATAACCCGACACTCACTTTTTTCAGCTAATGGGTTTTGACATTTTAAATATTAACAGGGTATAAAAAATAAAAGTCTATTAAGACGGTAAGTTATTTAAAAAAACTGGCCAAGTGCGAGTCGGACTCGCGCACGAAGGGTTCCGTAACACCGTCGTATGAGAGCCAATATTCCTAAAATGAATATTAAATATTCATTTTAGGTGGTTTTTAGTATTTGTTGTTATAGCGGCAACGGAAATACATCATTAATTTGTGAAAATTTCAGCTTTCTAGCTATCACGGACGGACATACAGACAGCGGAGTCTTAGTAATAGGGTCCCGTTTTACCCTTTGGGTACGGAACCCTAATAAACGAAAATCTTTTGTCTTTTCAAGATAAGTAAAAGTTATGAAACTAATTTGGATGCCTCGATTTGTAATTAGGTTATGTAAGGTGAATGTATTTCATGAATATGATGACGAAAGGGTTTTTTAAGAAAATAATATTGTCTAACAATGTAGGTAACTGAAACATTCAAGCGATTGTCACAGCCTGCTTTTATGAAATAAACTTTAGACTGATACCTTATAAAATTTCCAGTCGCTACACTTATCAGGGACAGTAGATTTTATACAATGGACTTTTGAAAAAGATGGCACGTACTTTACAAAGCAAAGCCTTAAGGCTTCAAGAAATGAGGCTACATAATATACTTTATAGATTATTTTTCACCTTATGATTTTTTTTATTACTGGTTGGAACCTACAAACATCGAACAACCTTCATCGAATGAGATAAAAGTAATTCAATGAAATTTAGGATTTCGTTGAATTACTTTCAATATTAAATTATTTTTTGTATTATTGGACGATATGCAAATTGTAATTAATTACTTCAGAATAACGACATCTACTTGTAATTAAGTTCGACTCACATATTCGAACTTTTTTTTTTGTGACCTTTTCTAATGGATGTTAAGAAAACCCTGTCCTATCCGTGAAGGGATTGTTAGGTACCGTTATCTGATTACATTAATGTAAAAAAATGGAAAAAAAGATAAGAAAAAATATAATCAAAAAAAAATTTTTTTTTTCTCAAAAGGCGAGAAAGTGATTTGGCGTCGTCACAGGTTCCTTCCAAATGATCTAACAAAAGGTAAAATCGGCGAAAATAGTGTTGTAATTTTTCTTTTAATCTCGAATTTCGCGGCAGAAAATGGTTATTTCAAAATTCATTATTATTACTATTATCATAAATATCTGAATTTAATATTTTATTTAGGCGTGTGATTATAAAAACTATATCACCATTTCGGGTCGGACAGGGTTTTCTTAACACCCTGTGTACATCTTTCAACACGAAAAATAAAGTAATTATATGAATTGAATTCATGTAAAGAACCATGTTAAACTTTATAATTATTTACATCTTTCTGAATACCAAATAGTGTATAAATATTTTAAACTAAAATACTACGTTTTGAAATTCACGGGCGGACTGAAGACTTCAAAGCTACGTATTTTCTTTACAAAACTGTAATGAATTGCGAAATAGTTCTACTTAATGCAAATATGTTGCTCTGCGACCGTATCATTGAATGCGACTGAAGATTTTTAATGAGATTCACTTTCAAAGCAAAATACAAATTATACGTACGTTCAAAAGGCTTTAGCCGACAGCTTTTTAACAGAAATGAGGACCTTTTTAACAGGAAAGAGGACCTGCTTTACTCTACATTATCTGTATTTTCTATACTTATAATAAATCTGTAGAAGTGAAAATTCTGTACATTGATTTCAAAAAAATAAATGGCGGGGGGTGTTACTAGACCGACACCGAACCCAAAAGTGTGAAAAAAAAAATGGTAGAAAATGACAGTTACGCCCTAGGTATGCGAAACTAGCTACTGCGGTGGATTAGTTAGGTTTACCTTAGAAGTCGGTATTTTCCGTTTGGATTCGTGGAATGAATAATAATTAATATCTTATACCAATAACTATTATATTCAAAATTGGATTACATTATTTACCCTACCTACTTATTTGTCTTACTTAAGTGCAAATATCAGGTAGTCTCTAAATATCAAGTAGTACTGAAAACAATTAGATTCTCTATATCATTTTCTTCACCGTAATTAGTTTATACAATATTATTGCTAATTAAAACCGTTTTCTGAAGCATGTGTTTTATGTAAGTTTGTATCCAAGCAGAGCGATTTTTAAATCAAAATTAAATGTCACGCGAGGCTCCGTAACATTTTCGGGGATATCCCATACAGCTAAATAAAAAAAATATTTTTTATAAAATACATTTTACGCTACCTAGTGTTACGTACACATAATTTAAAAGTTAAATAAAGATAAATATTTAAAAAGATTTGATCATATACGTTTTTTTACATGTCCTGCTATCGAGGGAACGAATCCCACTTTTTACACTCAAAAAGCTACAAACCCCAACTTGCCAAAACAAAATCTGGTAGCGCTGTATCCAAGCGTATAAATCTCCCTTCATGAACCACTAGCAATAAAAGTTTACTTCCTAACATAATTCAGTTGACAAATCAACACCTCATACTATCAATCTAGAGTTATTAGGGGTAAGGACATAGGCGTCGATTTTTCGAAAAAAATATATGTTATTTTTATTTACCGACATGAAAATTAGTTGGCATTTTAAAGAACATTTAATCGGTGTACTTCAGTGATCTACTCATTGAACTTTGACGCTCGATTAGGTGAGATACTGTCTTTTACGATGATATTTTTATTTACATTTTAATGATATCCTTTTTTCATGGGCCCATGTTGAGCTTTGCCCAGGGAACACTTAATTTTTTTTTTAAATGAACGCCTCCGCTTCAAACGTAATATTTACGAGCGTTACATGTATTTTATTTACATAAATATATTCAAGTCTACGTTTTAGCCACCAGACCAATTATTCTGGTTTAGTGGCTGAAAACTTGATCTATTTCGATTTCTGACGCCATTTTATTATGCACAGTAACGCTAGATTTCTCCAAACACTAACGTTATGTTTGCTAACTTTAGATGTAGTATCGTATCTCCAAGACAGATGTCGAATACGGAATATCAAACCTTTCGGGACAACACAAGACAGCGCTTATCATGCGAATATTATAAGGAATATTACGATTTGTGATCCTTATATTTGAATATTCAGTTGCCCGAGTCCACTATTTTAAGTCAGTGAGTGGTGGGTTAATAAACGTTCCAGTGTACTTGTTTTTGTGCCTAATTTTGCTATTCAGATAATTTTAGTTTAATGACAAATTTACTTGCCCCTGTTGTCATTGTAGGATTGCAAGGGACTGTTCTTATCTGAATACGAAAATTAGGCACAATAACAAGTACACTGGAACGTTTATTAACCCACCACTGACTTACCTAAAACTAGGTAACCTAAAACTAGGTACAAAATTACGAGCTTTGTCTTGCTTATTCGTACTCCTATTTATTGAAGATGAAAGACATCTCGTTAATTTTACTATGCACACGTTATACATTGTATAACTATATTTAGTAGGTATAGTCAATATTTGACTCACACCACGAGTGAATAAATTACAAATTACATATATATTACATGTACCTATGAAGGGATTAATGAAAGTGGACGAAGCGAAACAAGTATGTAGGGATCGTAGCAAGTGGAAAGGGGTTGTCTCTGCCTACCGCTACGGAAAACAGGCGTAATTATATGTATGTATGTGTTTGGGTGTTAAGGTTGAGGTTTGCTTGATCGGATTTTGAATAAAACAACGTGTGGTCTTGACAAATATCTATTGGACACTGCTTTGAACTAAAGAATGAGTAACTTGCATACGTTAATGAATGTATAGCTATAGGCGACAGTTTTAACCGAACATACCGCCCACCAAAAGGTCTTTAAGGCCTTTTCAAACAAACAAACAATTTGATAATTTACACTATATAATGTTACACAAATACTTAAAAACATGCTACTTGAACAGGTATAAATAATAAGTAATTGTTACTCAATTTACTCTAAGATTTACATAATGATTTGAAACTGTCACTCATTCGAACATGAAGTTATGACTCATTTTCTTAATAACAACATAACAACTAAAGTTACATGACTATGAGCTTACACACAAATGTAATAAATGAATTTAGTCTTCAGTACTAATTGGTAACGCACATAAATTTGCGAGTGATCTCTTCGTCAGTTTACCGTTGTGACGTACTGTATATACTCGAGTTATCCCGTCTTGTCCGGGGTGTTTTTCAACTATCCGTGCCAATGCCCACTTGCTGGGAGGCATATTTTCATTTTTGAGTAGAACAATGTCGCCGACCTCGAATTCCTTGGTTGTTTTCAGCCACTTTGTTCTTTGGTTGAGGCGCGACAAGTATTCAGTTTGCCAACGTTTCCAAAATCCCTGAACCAGTCTTTGGCAATGTTGCCATCTCGACAACTGGTTCATGTTAGCCGTGGTATAGTCACGGTCAGGTATGGTTATCAATGCTTCACCGACAAGGAAATGCCCAGGTGTAAGCACTTGTATGTCGTCAATCAAATCCACGTCAGTATTGATCGGCGTCAAAGGGCGAGAATTGAGGCAGGCCTCTATCTGTGTGAGTACTGTGTTGAATTCTTCAAATGTCAAATTATTAGTAAGAATTTTTCGTAGATGCTGTTTAACGGACTTAACGCCAGCTTCCCATAGTCCTCCAAAGTTTGGGCTATATGGCGGTGTGAAATGCCACTGTGTTCCTTCATTTGCCAGTTGGTCTGCTATAGGACCGGGTACTTGTAGTCCAGCCTCTTTCCACATTCTACCTAACTCCTTGTTGGATGCCACGAAGTTCGTTCCGTTATCGCTCCAGATTTCGTTACATCTTCCTCTTCTGGCCACGAAACGTTTGAAAGCTGCGATGAATGCATCAGCTGTCAGCTCGCTTACTAGCTCTAAATGTATAGCCTTAACCGCCATACAAATAAAGATGCAAATGTATGCCTTGCTTGTTTTCGCCCCTCTTCCCTTTGAATTTAATACGTACACAGGACCAGCAAAATCCACTCCACTTCGAACGAAGGGACGCGAAGGAGTCACCCGTGCTTCAGGTAAGTCACCCATTATTTGTTGTTTACTCGCAGCTCGTTGCCGCGCACAGGTCAGACATCCGTGAATGTGTTTCTTCACCAGACTTTTGCAGCTAACGATCCAGTATTTGCTCATCAGGTAAGTAATCATCAAATTTATTCCACCATGCATTGTTTTCAGGTGTGCATCAGCCAAAACTAGTGATACGAAGCGGCTTTTGTTGCCCAGTATCACGGGATGCTTTACGTTCTCATCGGCGTCTGCGTTTCTCAGTCTTCCGCCCACCCTGAGGATACTTTGATTGTCTAAGAATGGGCTAAGTGTCTTCAGAATGCTGTTAGTTTTTACATTCGACCCTTGTTTTATTCTTTTGATTTCTTCTGAAAATTCTTCTTCTTGCACTGTTCTAATGCAATATTCCAAAGCGTTTTGTAATTCATCCACTGTTATCTCCTGTTCCAGTTTATTAGGATTTCTCTTCATATTTAAAACTCTTCTACAATGTACTATTACTCTTAACAACTCCGTAAGTGTTTTATATTCTTCAAATTTGAGGAATTTCTCTTCACCATTTGTTACAGTTACGTATGACTGTATGGGTTTCTTTCTCTCTAAATCTGTAGTTGAACATGATGGTTTTGTGAACTCGATATTTTCCTCTGAAAGCCATGTAGGGCCGTTCCACCATAATGTTTTCTGTTGTAGTTCTGATAAAGATGATCCTCTTGACGCTATATCGGCTGGGTTGTGTGCTGACTGCACGTGAAACCATTGGCTACTGCTTTGGGTTTCTAGTATCTCGACTACTCTGTTCGCGACAAATGGCTTCCATCGACTTGGTTCTCCGACTAGCCACGCTAGTACTATGGTTGAGTCAGTCCAAGCGAACACGTTGTGTGATGAGATTCTCATAGCTTGACTCACTTTGGTTAGCAATTTAGCCAGTAGCGTAGCTCCACTCAGCTCGAGACGTGGTAGTGAAATGGTCTTCACAGGAGCTACCTTTGTTCTTGATGCGATGAGACTTATCTTTATGTCACCTTCGCTGGTTTGTGTTCGGCAGTACACCACAGCTGCATATGCCTTTTCAGACGCGTCGCAGAACCCATGTAATGTTATTCGTTCTTTCTCGGTGCTAATGGTGTTAACCCAACGTTTGATTCTTACTTGATTGACGTTTTCTAAGTCTTTTCTAATGAACTTCCATTCTTCTTTCAATTCTTTGCTTATTTCTTGATCCCATCCTATTCCTTCTAGCCACAATCTTTGTACCAGGATTTTGGCTGTTATAATAACTGGTGCTATCCACCCCAGGGGATCAAACAATTTTTGCAAATCTGAAAGAATGGTTCTCTTTGTTATGTGATCTGATATAGGTTCTAATAATTGTAGTTGGTAGTCAAACTCGTCTCTTCCAAGATTCCATGACAGACCAAGAGCTTTTATGGTGCCGTCTAACTTCAATTCTAGGTTAGCCTTTGTTGTTACTTTGTTGACGTCTATAGATTTAAGAAACTCGGTATCATTAGACGCCCATTTTTGAAGTTCAAATCTTCCTCGTTTCAGAATGGCAATGATTTGCTTACTAACACGAATTGCTTCTTCTGTTGTGTCACACCCTGATGTCAGGTCATCGACATAAAAATCTTCACGGATAATTTTGGCAGCTTCAGGATACTGTTCTCTCTCATCTTCTGCTAGTTTAATTAACGTTTTTATGGCAAGATAAGGCGCAGATGCTGTACCAAACGTTACTGTTTTCAATCTGTAGTCCTTGACTTCAGGTGTTTGGCAGTTTTGCTCAAGGTTGGGTGTGATGCTGCTACGCCACAATATTCTTTGATGATCTGTATCCTTCTTATCAACAAGTACCATTCTATACATTTTGATGACGTCACTTGCGAAACACACCTTGTGCATGCGCCATCTCATTATTATGCTTCGCATATCTTCTTGCAGCACCGGGCCAGTCATGAGCTCGTCGTTCAAAGATATGCCATTCGTTCCCTTGCATGACGCATCAAATACGACTCTGACTTTCGTGGTTTCTTTGTCTCTTCGAATTACGGCGTGATGTGGTAAGTATACACAACGGTTGTTAATTTCATCCTTTGGAACTTCTTCCATGTGTCCCATTGTTAAATATTCTTCTACTACCTTGTCGTATTCTTCTCTTAGTTCAGGTTGGTTTTGAAGTCTTCGTTCTTGTTGAATCAAGCGGTTCAATGCAATTTGTCTCGTGTTCCCGTCCGCTGCTTTTGGTTCATTAGTACGAAATGGGAGTCTCACAACGTATTGTCCATTACTGTTTCTTCTGTATGTATTTTCATAGAAGTTTTCACATTGGTTTTCTTCTTTTGTGTATGTCCTCTTCGAATCTGGTTCTATCTCCCAGAGTGTCTTCAATAAGTCTTCTCCTATGAGTTGATGATGCATAACGTGAACCGACTCTGTTTGTTGTACTCTATCTTCCACTTTTCCAAATAGAATCCAGCCAAGGTTTGTTTTGTGTGCACATGGTGACCCTGGCGGACCTTTGATTAACTGGTTCTGAACAATTTGAGCATACACGTCGACACCCAGAAGTAACTCAATAGATCCTGGCTGACAGTAGTTAGGGTCAGCTAGGACTAGTCCATCTAGATGAGGCCAATAATTTGTGTTGATTGTGCGGGATGGTATTTTAGTAGTCAGTGGCTTCGACATAACATATGTTCTAACTTCCAAGTTGAAATTTTCACATCTTGATTCTATGTTGATCTGAACTACTTGTTTGATGTCTTCTCTCGTTGATCCCACGCCTACAACAGTACCTTTGATAGGAAATCGCTTGGCTTTGAGTTGTTGTGCCGCTCGTTCGCTAATAAAACTGGCTTGTGAGCCTTGGTCGATTAAAGCTCGCAGTATCGTTGTATAGTTGTCTTCACTTCTCACTTTTACGATTGCAGTTGCTAGCAACGATGTGCTTTGTTTGCTAGAAACGTGTGATGTCACCATTGTAATGTCCTTCTCTGCTTCTTCAAACTTCTCCACATTGGTATGTAGTGTCACCGCGGGTTGTTTGGTTTCAGTGTTGCCCGTCGTGATTGGTTTTGTTGTGCTTTCCTTATTTTCATGAAGAAGTGTATGATGACGCCTTTTGCATATTCTACAGCTTGTTGGTATGCGACAAAGTCTCACAGAGTGTCCGGGTGCAAGACAGTTGAAGCATAAATTGTTGATTTTGATAAACTCGCTTCTTTGTGTTGGTGTTTGTCTTCCAAACTCCTTACAGTGACTAATTGTGTGGTTTTCTTTACACAACTGACATGATTTATTGTTCTCCACATTTGTTGCTACGTGAAATGATTTTTCTCGAACATTAATTGAAGTTGTCTTTTGTTTAGTTGGTTCTGTAAGTTCTAACGTACGGAATCGGCATTCAAGGAATTTACGAAACATGTCGAGGGTCGGTAGGCTATCAGGTTCTTCACAATTGCTGCTCACATAGTTTTCCCAGTCTTTGTGGGTATCACAGTCTAGTTTTTGCACTATGACGAATATTATCAGAGGGTCCCAGTTGTCCGTTTGCACATTCATATTTTTAAATTGATGTAAGCACTCAAATGTAGTATCCAGTAAAATCTTGATAGAACTAGCATTACCCACGTTGATTTTCTTAAGAGAGAAAAATCTTTTCATAACCGCGTCAACATTAATACGTTTGTTGCCATACCTTGCTTTTAAAATGTTCCATGCTTGTTCGTAGTTCGTATCTGTCACTTGTATATGTTTCAATATCGATGCGGCTTCTCCACTAAGACTTGTTTTCAAATAATGTAATTTTTGTACATTACTTAGTGCCGCGTTGTTATGTACAAGTGTATTGAATAAATCATGGAACGATAACCACTCTTCATATTGTCCACTATACGTAGGTAATTGTATTTTCGGCAAAACCACTCGCGTTTGTTGAATATCACTGCTTATACACGATGAACCACTAACTTTAACTGGTTGAGAAACCAATAAATCCTTCAAATCAGTCATCAAACTTAAATACAGCTCTTCATGTTCAAAAAAATCTTCATTAACTATGTAGGGTAGTTTTTCGCGCTTCTCCTTCGGTACGATTCGCATTATTTCACCGTAAGCTTGTTTATATTCACTCCAGTAGTCTTCAACACACTTAATGCGGGCTTCAATATAATTTTTCGAAGTTAATCTTGCCTTTGGAGACTTCTTTAAATTGATCTGAGTCTTCTTCAACGTATGTGCAAGGTTTTCCACTATGCTCAATGCATTTTCGACTTCCATTGTAAGTATGTAATATCTTCAATTGTAGCAAACGTAATGAAATGAATAAGTTTTAATAATTAAAACTTTGCACTAAACAGCTCGAACACTTGGGTCGTCTTATCTTATCGCGATCTCTTTGTTCTCGGGCGGCCGGCGACGTCGGCAGCGGGGTCTGGTATCCGGCTCGATTATGGACCATATGTTTGGGTGTTAAGGTTGAGGTTTGCTTGATCGGATTTTGAATAAAACAACGTGTGGTCTTGACAAATATCTATTGGACACTGCTTTGAACTAAAGAATGAGTAACTTGCATACGTTAATGAATGTATAGCTATAGGCGACAGTTTTAACCGAACAGTATGTATGTATATATAAAAAAAAGTACGTTAAAAGGATTAGACCGCCTTACTTTCAAGCTTTACCGCTTAGTAGGATTTCATATAACTTTCTAATGAAGTCATATCGAGGCAACAGCGACTGCATTATTGCATTAATTGGAAGCCAATTTGTTTAATTCCAGCCTTAAAGATTCGTTCTTACAGAGATTTACGTAGTTCAATCAGAACATCATCATCCACAGCCTTTGTCCTCCCACTGCTGGGGCCCGAGTCCGCTATTTTAAGTCAGTGAGTGGCGGGTTAATAAACGTTCCAGTGTATTTGTTATTGTGCCTAATTTTCTTATTCAGATAAGAACAGTCCCTTGCAATCCTACAATGACAACAGTGGCAAGTAGGTGTACATCTGTCATTAAACTAAAATTATCTGAATACGAAAATTAGGCACAAAAACAAGTACACTGGGACGTTTATTTCATCACCATAGTTCTTTCAAAGACGTGCGTGATATCAATCATCATCATCATCCTCAGCCTTTGTCCTCCCTATCATATAATAGGACTATGCCCAGCAATAATTGCTGGGCATAGGCCTTTCTCGTGTCATTCGTAGATCAATGAAAGAAAGACATTCATTTTGTGCGCAGGTGTGTACAAAATTGAATACCTTTTACCGGAATAATTCAATTTATTCACATATTGTTCTTTGGGAATCTTATAGGATTATCGATATTGCGTATGTTCGAACCCTTAGGAGAGGAAAGTGTTTATATCCTTGGTATCCTTTTAGCACGCGCGAGTTTCATGTTAGGCTATCAAATATATATTTATGGTACAGCCTTATGAGAATCGCGTTGTACAGTCACGAGCAAAATATGTACACACTAAGCTATTTTTAACCGACGAAAACGGAGGAGGTTCTCAATTCGACGCGTATATATATATTTTTTTTATGTTTGATCACGCATAACTTTTTACAGAGTAGTCCGATTTTGATAATTCTTATTATATTGGAAAGGGTATACTCCAAAGTTGGTCCCATAATAAAATAATGACTCAAAATTACTTAGGTATACTTACATTAGTTTAAGAACTTAGTTATTAAGATTAAATAAAAAAAGGTTTGTTATTAATTAATGTTCTCGTCAGTTCAAGATTGGTATAGCAAAACATGTTATGAGGAAATTATTTGAAACAGTTCCTCAATCATTAAAATATATTTTTTTTTACTAAAATAAGCGCTTGATATTAGTTACAATTTCGCTTTGCGTACACATGTTTTGGTCGTAACTGTACATTGGAATTAACAAGGTTACAAGATGATGTTTGCTTTTAATTTATCCTAGTTCTCACGTTACAACACCTACGCAGTTTAATAATTTAAAGGAAATTAAAACTTTCCACACTTTGCTGGCAGCGCTTTCGTGTCCAACAACATTTATTTATCTGTTAGGCCCACCTATTCTATGTATACTTAAGTAGATGGTTAAAATGTGATACAGATACTGTACTTAGGTAGTATATTTGGAGTGGTTCTTTCAAACTTTTTACAAAGAAAAGCAACCTTTCAAGATTTTAATTAAAACGGTTTATAATCAAAACCAATATTCCTACATTTCAGAGGGCTGGTTTGTTCCTTGCACAGAGAATCGGCATAGCCATTCAACGTGGCAATGCTGCCAGCCTTCTGGGCACGTTTCCCGTCATTGACAAGGATGACGATGATTTTTTTGACGCGTGTTAGTTTTATTTATTTATATAAATTTTAATTTTAGTATAGTTGTAAGTGTTTGTTGTTGTATTAGATTTAAGTATTGAATTATAATAAAAAATATTATTAATTCTAAAGCTATAGACTACATAAATATATGCTTGCAATAAATATACATATCAAATCTAAAACGCTTTTATTCTTATCAAAGTCTAGAAAACCAATTTATAATCATCCAAACTAAAATGATAGCATTAGATACTCTATTTAGTATTACAAATTATTCAGGTATTCCAAATCAATATCATTATTAACTCGCTATTCACTTGCAAGAATGAAAGCTCTTTCAAAACATTTAATTAAGTAAACTATTTTCTTTTGATCCGCTTTCCAAAGGGCAGATGAATATCGAAAGACTGGATAATGAACCATTTAAAAGATATCTTAGAGCAATTATTATTTCAAGTTAATTTCTGTTTGTGCTTATTTGTCCACTTAAATCGTTAGTAAAAATTCTTGAATTATTCAACATGCTGTATTTTAGCGAGATTTATAGATATACATGATGTTAAGAAAAGCCTGTCCGACCCGAAAGGGTGATATAGGGTTCACAATAACATGCCCAAATAAAGTATTAAATTTGGAATATTTATAATAGTAACAATAACAGTTAAGTTTGAAATGACTATTTTTTGCCGCAAAATTCCCTAAATTTGAGGTTTAAACAAAAGTTACACCACCATTTTCGTCGGTATTATTGGCGGCCTTTTGTATGATCATTTGGCAGCACCTGTGACGACGCCGACTCTCTCTCTTGCCTTTTGAGAAAACATTTTTTTTACGTTATAATTATTTTTATTTTTTTCCAATTATTTTTTACATTAATGGAATCAGATATCGATACCTAACAATACCTTAACGGGTTGGACAGGGTTTTCTTAACATCCTGTATGTAACATTAAAATGTTTAATAGACACAAAGCTAGCTAAAGTCAATTTACAAAACAGTATCAATACACTAAGCAAATATTGGTAACCATAAATTGTTTCGTCAGGCCAATATATCAGGCCGCCCGTATACTGACTGGGCAGTTGGTCAGTGATCATCATCAACATACACGGACTGCTCAAACAGTCGACCGCTCTCGCAAGTCACCTGAGTCCTCTAGCCTCTGGTATCTCGTTTTGTCAACAGCTCGAAGGAGGAAGGAAAAGCTCGAAGGAAACAGCTTCAGGCAGTCTGTATGCAGCCTTAATTATAAATACTTTTAAGTTGAAAATGTTTGATATAAATTAAACATATTTATGGAAATCAAATCGACAAGTAATTATATAGACAAACTCAAGTGAAAATTAGGTACCTAATTACCCAAATCGGATATTTTCAAGTCATCGTTTTTACTATTGATCGCTATCCGAACCCTAAATAAACATTCAGCATTTATGTAAAATTGAAGCCAAATTATTTCAACGTTTCCGGAAAGCTTTTATTTAATTCACGTCTAAAGGAAAACTAAGTAAAACGGACCAGTCGAAATGTGAATAAATTACGGTACCTACGCACCTCGACGTTAACACCAAGGCTATGAAAAAAATCGAACAACCAGGCACTATAATAAGCGTAATGTATGCACATTATAATTATTTTTATAGGGTGTGACTGTGCACATACACAAAATATATACTATGTAACCTTCATAGTTACCGATGCCGACTTTTTAAATCCGGTTGCGCTGATTTTATGTCAAAATGTTATCAAATTGCATTAATGATAGCACAAAAGATAGATAAGCAAACAATGAAAAGAGATAGCTTATGTACCTAAATCATTAAAAGTTCCTAATTAGGACGTTTTCGTGTTATCAAAATGTGAGCTCTAATAACATAATTATCTGCCTCATTTCTATGTAACATCATTGGGTGCGCGATTCGAAACCATCTTTCATTGTTCTAAACAAAAATGTCGCAATTCAAATTGGCGCATGCGCGAATTTCTAATTTCTGGACACAAAAGTAGTAATTTCGTATAAATTAGAAACTCTGTCCACTCTGCAGGTCCGGTTCTGATTAAATCCAGCTTGAATGTAGCTTCATTTAATGTATTTGGACGTATGTATGAAGGTTTATACAGGTTTGTAAGAAGGTATTCAAAATACATATTATACACGAAGCGTATAATAGCACCGTCTGTTTTCTATAGTACAGTCTCGCATCCTGACATTCTTCCCGATTTCCGTCGTTTCAGTTTCCCGACGCGACAATCAGTCCATAGAATCCTTGTCATCCAAGAGAAAATAGAAGGCGTGTGATGGTTGTAACTACATAAAGTTTTCTAACATTTTATAATATTACCATCATAATATCGCATCAGTAATCATTTACTAGTAAGTATGTAATCAAAGATCTTTCCTTACATTCCCCTCATAATTTTCGTGTTCCAATGTCTAGAATGGCATGTCCCGGGTGACAACCTCAATAGCGATACGGAACGCCTTAAGTTCTCACAAAATGCACACACATACCACTTGCACACCTTTTCCAAAAGTTTTAAGTAATTTAAATTAATTATTTTATAAGGCTTCATGAGTAAATGAGACAAAGAAGAAAATTCAATTAAAATTTCATGTTTCCACCTTGTGTGTATTTTTAGTTTGCTATTAGGGCCAATTATTGTATTATTGCAAGATAAAAACTCAAGTATGTACCTATATACAGTTAATTATATTGTTTTATGTATAACTAGCTGTGCCTGCGACTTCGTTCGCGTGGATGACGAAACTTATCAATGAGTTTTTAACCGCAAAACTAAGTTTGTTTTCTGGGATAAAAACTACCCAGTGTGGTGACCAGGATAATAAAGAATAATTATACCAAGTTTCATCGTAATCGAACCGGTAGTTTTTGCGTGATACCTGAACAAACAGACAGACAGACATTGTCGTTGTCGGTCTAGTAACACCCCCGCCATTTATTTTTTTGATATTTTCAATGTACAGAATTTTCACTTCTACAGATTTATTATAAGTATAGATATTAAACCTTTTCTCAATAAAACACTACTCTGGCTTTCGCAATAGAACTCATATAAATATAGGTCTGTATAGGTCCCTTAGTCGTATTTTCCAGAAACAGTTTCTCACACGACACTATCGCAATAAACGCTGAAAGCAGGTTTTAAAGAAGGTTTTAATCCATTAAGCTTTGACCACTCATTCTTCCCTTCAGTACAGGTGCAAGAGTTCTTTGTATTTCACAAAGAATGTTTTAAAAGAGAAATACAAACGTGTAAGCTGCTTACATATGAAATCATATTATATCGCTTTTGATATATTTTTATGTACTTTCAAATAGATGTAATATTCTTTATTTTACGTCGCAAGATTTCAGCTTTTCATGTTAAAGTAAAGTAAAGTAAAAAGTTTATTGAAAGTATTAAATGTAACGTATCTTATCATTAATAGAGATAACTATCTACCAGACAAACTACTTAAATAATTACGCCAAACATTAATCAAAAATTTTAAGACGTAAACAGTAGGTAATATAGGACTAAATAGTTTGTTGAAGGTACATACCTAAGTACCTTTATCAAACTCTGTGCGTTTTTTTACCTATTTGCTTAATATGAAAAAGCAGACCGCTCTTTCAAAAATAGATTATCTGTGGGTATACCAAAATCGAATTGTCATAATAATGTCATTAATTAATTTAAATCGCCTAAATCCTGCTTTGCGGATGCGAGGTGATCAATGATAAATTGATTCATAATTACGCGTCCGTTGGAGGTTACTTTTATTATTCGTGGTAGGTACATAATGCCATAACATTAAATTATTATTGCTATAAATAAAATTATCAAAAAAAGACTTAAATTTTAGAAAATTTTGTCATACCTCTCAAAATAGTGAACAGCTCTTCACAAATTATAGCTAAGAACCAAAAAACAGCATTCAAACAAAACCAAACTGCAACTGGCATCACAATCGGTCCATTCGTCTACTACCAATAATGCCACAGACAGACACACAGACCGAAACGTCAAACTTTTAAAACCCCTCGTTTTGCGAAAAGTTAAAAACTCAGTGACCTTTTCAGTCTATATTGATATTTGATGGAATTCTTCAGTCCTAATTAATGATTGTCGTGTGTTTATCTAATGTGAGTACGATAAGCGGTGACGCCGGGTTTAGCTAGTGCTTTCCCATGTCACACGTTATCAGATATAGGGAGCGTCGGAATTCAGAACAATCGACACATTCGTTCTGGTGTTTAGGACATTTAAATCAAATTCAAGGAAGACTGAGAACACGTTGGGTTGACGACATAGCCAAGGTAATGGGAACTACCTGGCTGAGGGACGCGCAAGACAGAGAACAACGGCATAAAAACTGAGAACCTCCCTTTTTTTTAAGTCGGTTAAAAAAGGGGAGGCCTATACCCAGCAGTGGGTGAGTCTGGGCTGATATGATGAAATCAAATTGGTCTATATTTTGTGGCCTAACTTTTTTTGTTCATATATTAGGTGTAATGATAATCCAGTCAAAATAGACAAAAAAACCTTGTAAGTTTGCATTAATTCACATAGAGCTAAAAATTGGTGGAGGTCTCAAGTACACCATTGTAAATGAAATATCAAAAGTCCCCAAAGATCCGACTTGTGCAAAAAAGTTACACAGGGTCCAATGTCAATAATATCACCTGTTCGCATTTTCCTCATAAATGGCAAGTATTATCGCAATAAATAGGTCAGACTAAAGTTGTAGATCATGCAATTATCCACAAAATTGACTCAGTACTTTTTCCCTACGGATCACCATTCCGGACATATCGTGATGACGAGGATTGAAGAATATAATAATATGTATCTTAGTCATATTCTACATCATATGCACACATTTCGGCACCACCTATGAGGTAGTGTACGAGGCTCATTTTTAGGGTTCCATAGGTCTCCAAATTAAAAGATAAAAGGCCTTTGACCTACGGTGATCAAGGCAAAATATTTCCATATCAAAATACAGGGCCTTACCTTCAAAAGCTCGTCGCGTAAAGCCTTCCTTATAAGGTCGCGTCCTCTTCACCGCAAATGTGATTAATATGTAGGCAGTGGCTGACGCTGTACCTAATCCCTTTACTGTACACTAATACAATCAGTATATATCTATACATATAATAAATCTGTAGAAGTGAAAATTCTGTACATTGAAAATATCAAAAAAATAAATGGCGGGGGGTGTTACTAGACCGACACCGAACCCAAAAGTGTGAACGAAAAAATTTTTGTCTGTCTGTCTGTCTGTTTGTTCAGGTATCACGCAAAAACTACCGGTTCGATTACGATGAAACTTGGTATAATTATTCTTTATTATCCTGGGCACCACACTGGGTAGTTTTTATCCCGGAAAAGTATAAACAATAAAAAACAAACTTAATTTTGCGGTTAAAAACTCATTGATAAGTTTCGTCATCCACGCGAACGAAGTCGCAGGCACAGCTAGTATATGTATATATCTTTGTGAAGTATATTCCTTTGAAAGCACTCTGTAGAGGTAAATAAGTTGATGCACTCTCGTCAAAGGCTCTTGTGAAAGATCAAAGGTTTGGAGTCCTGTTTGTTCAAAATGGATAACTAAGTTAGATGGTAAAATCATCATCTCCCGAGCCTTTTCCCAACTATGTTGGGGTCGGCTACCAGTCTTACCGGATTCAGCTGAATACCGTATAATACATGGAGCGACTGCCTATCTGACCTCCACAACCCATTTTACTGGGAAACACAGTACCCCATAGTAAGACTGGGTAGATGGTAAAATATACCTAAACTTTATTTTGACTATGTGTGTATGAAGTTTGTTAGAGTTTTTTTAATCGATAATTAACTGCCGGTTTTCGTGTTACAAACAAACAAAAAAATACTGTTGAAATGGGAACCGCCTTTTGAAGTCGGTTGAGAATCGACGGATATCTGTGACGTAATTCGTGTCGTGTACGAAGGGCTTAACATTGCAATTGTCTTCGAATCGTATAATATAACCCAAAAGCATTGTTTACACAAAGCTAATTGCATTGTGTACAGTGCATAGCATAGAATATACAGGATGTTAAGAAAACCCTGTCAGACCCGAAAGGGTGATATAAGTTTCACAATCACATGCCTAATTAAAATATCAAATTTGGAATATTCATGATAATAACAATAATAGAAGTTTTGAAACATCCATTTTTAGCCGCAAAATTCCCTAAATTTGAGATTAAATCAAAAACTACAACACCAATTTCGTCGGTATTATAGGGGGCCTTTTGTTTGACTATTTGGCAGTACATGTGACAACAGCGACTGTCTCTCTCGCCTTTTTGAGAAATATATTTTTTAGGTTACAAATTTTGTTTTTTTAATTTTTCAAATTATTATTTTTTTACATTTATGAAATCAGTTATCGATACCTAACAATACCTTCAGGGATCAGACAGGGTTTTCTTAACACCCTGTAGATTACATTACTTTCTTGTTTTTCTTTGATATTATTTATATTTATAAAAATGATTTATGTATTATTTAGCCTATTTCTATGTCTACGTTAGAATTATCTATAATTTTCTTCTATAGGTACTACACAAAATTAGACAGAGGGCAATTATTGTGCAATCCAAGATTTTTTTTGGCCGACAGGACACTGAGATAGGTTTGTCAGTACTATTCTCTATAACACTCAACCACTCTAAAGCACTACCGTGTCAGAAATATATTGACATCAGCCCAACCAAAACCCGCTAAAATAACACAAGTTCAAGATTACCTTGAAACCTTGAAGTCCTTGAATCAGAAATAATTTCAAAGAAACTCTGAACTTTAACTAACTACTTAAACTTCTTACGTTTTAACAAAACCTACTTAGAGTTGTATTACACAAACATAATCCTGCAATTCCCTTCCGTAACCATTTTAATTAAAAATTTCAAGTAATATGTTTATTCTTCAAGTTTTAAGTAGTCGGTCTTATGAATTATATTATTTTGTTAGTTCTAGACTTATTTAAACGTGTAACTATTTAAGGTAAGTTTAAATTTTAGTTTTACTGTAAAAATGGCGGGGCAGGATTATGTGATAACATCTTTTTAATTAATTTCCATTTTAAGCAATAAGCGATTCTCAGACCTACTGAATATGCATATAAAATTTCATAAAAATCTGTCAAGCCGTTTCGGAGGAGTATGGTAACTAACATTGTGACACGAGAGTTTTATATATAAGATATCGATATACATTAACGTAATTAAGTCACACAAGACTTGTGATAAAGGTTTTTTCATTCAATTTTATTATAAAGGACGGCTTCTCTTTTCTTCCTAAATCATCTCAATCATCAAATCAATTATTTTTAAATGTATCTATTTAGTTGATATAATCTTAGGTTAGTAAAGTTTTAAATAAATACTTATTAAAGTTCTTTGTCTAGACTTAAGAATTCTAAATTGTAATTGTAAGTTAGGGTTAAACTCCGTACTTATTTTAATGATAAATGCATCGCTCGTCATTCACTGTCATTTTCTTTCCCATTATGTAATAGTATATTCTGGATTACAAGCTTAATGATTGACTGGTCTAGATACTCGAGAATAGATAATATGGCATGTCTGTCATTCAAGTATTTTTAGAATCCTGTAATTTTTTATTGTACAACTGTTTATTTCTCATGCATTCTTCGATTCTTTATGGAATTTTAATCTAGCTATTAATAACACAACTTTCTACTGTTACTTTGAATAAAGAATATTTAAATTTTTCTTACTAACATAGGTACTCGTTAGTACCTACCTATGATTATCTTAGTTTAGTGAAGATAGTCAAGAAGAAAGAAGGATATTGGTAGGATTTTCGATGATACAACTAAAATAATAAATGAATAAAGCCGTTTAGAAGAATTATAAACTAAATAAAACTAAGAACTAAAACAAGGCATCAAAAAATTCATCCACATCGCTGTCGACTGGGAGTGCGCCCAAAAGGCTGGCAGCATTGCCACGTTGTATGGCAATGCTTATTCGCTGACCTAGGTAGAAGCCAGCCGTTTAGTTCTTAGTTTTATTTAGTTTACAATTTTTCTTATTTATTGTGTAGGCTTAGTTTTTATATTATTGTAAATATTTTAAGTTTATAATTAATTCAGTAAATATTTCAGTTTGATAAAGCCGTCCCACGACTATGCCACATAAAGGGAAAGTACCGACTAGTGGAGGTAGCATTTTTTTTGCTTAAAGAATTACACATGTAAAGATAGTTTAAGTAGATAATGAATAAAAATAAATAAAATGAATTATTCCTATACTATTTTTAAATACGTTTCCTAAATTTCAGCATGACTCTGAGTATTGTGGTGCTATTTGGGAGAGGTCTATGGTTCCTTGTAACTTGATGCGTAGCTTTTTGTTTTTGCTTTAAAAATAAAAAAAAAACAACAAAACGCTCTAAATTAACAAAGCTAACTATTCTCATCCGTAAATAGCAAAAGTCCAATAGCAAAAAGGCTTTGACATCTACCTATGGAGTTTCATATAAGGTTGTGTACAATACTTAGTTTAAACGTGCTGCGAAATGTAAGATCTTAGTAGTAAAACGACAATTTTACTGCGAACGCTGCGATGGAAACTTCAGGAAGGAATAAGAGCGCACGTGTCTGAAGTTTAAAGCATATTAGAAATGTCGAAGGCGAAGTTAAAAGTGATAAAATGATAATTCTAAGAGCTTGTAGTTAGCTTTTAAAAGTCCAAGATCTACTTTAGTTTTTTTTTAATTTTTATCTTAAAAAAATCGGTTCAGTAGTTTTTTTTTAGAACAATATAACTAACGAAATAACACCAAGAAATATTAAAATGAAATTGCATGTCTTGTACTTAACAGCAATTGAAATACGGAGAGAATGATTTTTCCGTTTTATTACGGAAACGGCCTATGTCCCTTATGATACATACAAGTTGAAAAATTTACAAATTAAGAACAAAACTGTACTTTCGAAAATGAACCATAATGCTGAACAAATACGTTATAAATTTCAAGTAATTAGTTCTAATATGTGTGTAGCAAGCTCGTATCAAGTATAAGAGCATGAAACCGACTTATTTCCCGAGGGCCCGAACCTGTTGCAACCAATATGGGTGAACAAACACAGCTTACTTTTATTCAAGATAAGGTTCCTTAGAAATGTTAACTTTCAATTTTATTTGATAAATATATGTATTGAAAAAGAAAATGCCCGAGGTAATAACCGCGTAAGTAGGGGAAACTACCCAATCGTTGGCACCTACCCAATTATTGGCATTTTACTATTTAATCTAAAAATATAAGAAATGTCTAATCTATACACATTGTTTACTGAATGATAAATTTAGTAAAAAATGTACATCTTATTTATAACAACATTCCAACTATCATTGAATTCAATATGGCTTCATAATCTGTGAGTAAAAAACTGCTGTAACCGAAACCGCCATTTTTTGTAGTTTTGTAAGTACTTTTTAAAAGGTCTGTATGAACTTAAATTCCATTAACATGTAAAGTGTTAGGTATGTTTTTATAGTAAAATATGTTTACCAAAGCGTTTTATAGACATGTTTCTGCAGAGATAGGTTACCTTTCTCTGCATAAGATGGCAAGATTTGCAGAGATGGGATGATGAGAAAGTATGCCAATAATTGGAGTAAACACCAAACTTTGAAAATAATTATTTCATTTTTTTTCCTGCAACCCTGTTCTTATTTCACCGTGAGAAATTAATACTAGATTAGCTGTGGAGTATCTAAGTTAAAAAATAATTATCAAAGTCCTATTAGGTTACACAAAAAAGACACTTCTTACACACTAACGCCTTAAAGTGCCAATTGGGTAGTTTACCCTAGTTTTTTTTTCTTTTATTTATTGTCATTCTGCTACTCTGGACGGAGACGAATTAATTAAAATTATTTATTGAAATAATTTATCATGTAAAATGTATTTTCTGTCCTCATTTTACTATCGTAGTTGCTTTCGACGAACTGCACATGAAGTCTCAGTTTTTTTACAAAAAAAATATTAAAGTAACATACATTTCTACCTATTACAGTCCTTTTCTTATAATTTCATTTCTCTTTATTTGTAATCTTCAGGAAAATAAAATTAGCCGTAAAAACAAACAAAATTAAAGTCGTTAAAGTATTTACCATTCACCCTAAATTAATAACTTCGAGACGTATTTCGTTTCTAAGTTATTATTACTTTACCAGTCTTTCGTTGTAACACTTCTCAATCCTTATAGGTACTCATTTTGACAGGCCTGTTGGTCTAGTGGTTAGTGACCCTGACTGCTATACCGGAGGTCGTGGGTTCGATTCCCACCCAGGACAAATCTTTGTGTGATGAGCACGATCATTTGTTCTGTGTCTGGGTGTAATTTATCTATAATATACAGTATGTATTTAGAAATATATAAGTATGTTTATCAGTTGTCTGGTTAGCATAACACAAGCTCTGCTTAGCTTGGGATCAGATAACCGTGTGCGAGTTGTCCCGGAATATTATTATTATTATTTGGGACTAGGATTGTCGAAAAATACTCAAAATTTCAAATAATAAAGTTAAATAGCCCGATAACATTGAAATTAGTTAAAATTTCTACTGCTACTTATATTACTGCTAAGTATTTTATACTGGAGACCTGCAGACTTTGATAGAACAAAATAAATTCAAGAATGTTCGAAAAATATGCAGCACTTTGTTCCAAATTGCACAATCCACTCGGTTTATGAGAAAACTTAAAATATTAAAGATGCCATCTAAATTAAAACTGAGCTTAAAGGTTGACGTGCTAACACTGCATAACTTAAATTAACGCAAAATATTTCTCAAATATGCTCTTATACGTAGATATTTTAATAACTAAAATGTCAAAAGTTAATCTCTAAATTGCAGTCTTGACTTTGAAATGAGTACATCATTAAAAAGTTTCATAATTTTTTATTTCATAGAATTATTTTATCTAAATAAATGGTGTAATTTAATTAGCAGAACAGTGCAATTGTATTTTCAACGTCACCCTTAGAATATCAAGCAGACAAGGTCAATATGCAGCTAAAATAAAGAACAACTCTATTAAAAATGTAAATTTTTGAATATTATTACATTTTCACACGAAAGGCTTTCGTATCTGACAAGAGAATATTTACGATTAACTTTAATATTCCTGCGTTAAGGCGCTAAGATTATATTGAAACTTTTGTTCAAACAGTACGCGCTCAAAAGGGCGATAAAATCCTCATTAACAGGGACTGGACAGGGACATTATTGGTTACAAGGGACTGTTATTTTTTTAACACGAACGCGCTTCAACGTAATCTTATATATAAAATTCTCGTGTAACAATGTTAGTTACCATACTCCTCCGAAACGGCTTAGCCGATTTTTATGAAATTTTATATGCATATTCAGTAGGTTTGAGAATCGGCTATTATCTATTTTTCATACCCCTAAGTGGTGGTAGGTAGTAGGCAGGTAGGTAGTAGGTAGGTAGTAGGCAGGCGCTAGGTAGAAAAAATTGCATTGCAACGCATGCCGGGTACAGCTAGTAAGTTTATATACATAATACTAGCTGTACCCGGCATGCGTTGCAATGCAATTTTTTCTACCTAGCGCCTGCCTACTACCTACCTACTACCACTTAAGGGTATGAAAAATAGATAGTAGCCTATTCTCAGACCTACTGAATATGCATATAAAATTTCATAAAAATCGGTCAAGCCGTTTCGGAGGAGTATGTTAACTAACATTGTGACACGAGAATTTTATATATAAGACTAGCGGTCGCCCGCGGCTCCGCCCGCGTGGATGTCGGTTACCGCTGCAAAAAGCCCAACCCAGGAAGGACACGGTCAGCAAAATGATTCCCAGGTCAATTCACAGACACCGACACTAACATCGACGAAACTTTTCTGGTTGATTTTTGCACCTTGTGTCCGAAAACCCAAATATCTTACGGAACCCTATTTTTTTCCAAAATAAAATTTAGCCTATGTTACTCGTGGATAATGTAGCTTTCGAATGGTGAAAGAATTTTTAAAATCGGTCCAGTAGTTTTTGAGCCTATTCATTACAAACAAACAAAGTTTTCCTCTTTATAATATTATATATAATATATATATATATATATATATATATATATATATATATATTATATTATATATTATATTATATATTATAAGTGTAGATTATTGTTTCCGTCATTTGGGGTTCAAAGCCTTAGACTTTATGCAAGGATACTGCATATCTAATTGTTCATATTGTATAAACCGACAATGTAACGATTAAATAACTATTGCAGTACTAGCCCTATACCTATATTTGATTACGCTCCAAATGCTTATTTTGTTACAAAAAGCTCAGGTCTACAGCAGGAGTATCTAACACAGAGCTAGATTTTAACCGTGTCACGTACAATGAAGAGCACCATTGCTAGCCCTACGAAGCACCAAATTCATTCTATAACGGTAATAAAATGACAGGCATGGCATAAAATAAAAAAAATATATATGTATAGCACTTTAAAGATGAGATAAAGATCTTTTGCGAATCCTATCTACTGACTTGATAAAACATAGATACCTAGGTGCAGTTCATAATAACATAAATAAACTTCGGCTAATTTCAAAGGACAGTTAAAAATTACCATACTCCTTTCTCAAAAATCTCGACTTCCATTGGTTAAAAAGAATCCAATCTACTTACTGCACCAATTGAAAAATCTATGGGCCAAGAAAACTGTGAAGGAAAACGGACTTTACTTTCCAAATAAAGCAAGCTACCTTGGTACAGGAAAAAAAAATATTTACCTTTTTATCTTTATTTCTTTAGATTTAATTACAAATGATGCAGGCATATAAAAAAATACAAAGTTTAATTTGCTGCCCGCCTTTGTTAACATATTTTTACCGTAACTTTAATTTATAAGGTATTGTTACTCTACTCTTGAAATGTTTACATTTCAACTATTTGAAACTGTTTGTCATAATATGTAACGTAATCCGTGAAAGATGTGAATAAAATCCGTAAAATATGTGTATAATACCAAATAATAATAATAATTAAATAATGCAAACTGCCCTTTAATGTGCAGATTCCAAGCACCCTTCCAATTAGCTAACGTGGAAAATTATTCAATTTCGTATTGCATCAAGTATAAAAATTAAAAAAAAAAATGTAAAAGTCGAAAACGGATATTTATTTATTAAATGGCGCATAAGGTTGTTTTATTTGATCAATCGTTATTAAATTATTAAAATCTCTGGATCGTTTGTAAAAACGGGAAAAATTTATCATTACTTCTTCTGCTTAGTTAAGCAAAATATATAGGATTCGGCTTCTAATCTCACTGGATTTATTAATAAAGAGTAAAATATAAAACATAAATATTGCTATATTGTTTGGTTGATCTTCACCATTATTTTAACTTTAGGCTCCATGAACCAGGAGCCGAAGGTACTGCCCTACCTCAATATATTTAAAGTTTTATTCAAATTAAAGTACTGTTACACATAAATATCATTTATTGTTTTATCAATCTTCATCATAATCTTAAAGTGAAGTAAAATGAGGCCTCATGATCGAGACGACGACGGCACTGCCCTACCTCAATGTGTTCGCATTCCGATTGCCATTACGTACCACATTTTGTTTTAATTAAACAACCCTACTCCTTTATTATTGGCAAATAAACCAATAATGCAAAAGGTATTTAAAATTCATCTTCTACGTAATGCAGCTTAAAGGACTTATTAATTTTAGAAAATAATTCTCTACTTTTGTTTTTCAGTCAATGCACCAAATTTTTTACAAATTCGGCTTTTTTTTCTAATTTCACTCTATGAAACTGCGACCAGAGATCGTACTAACCGTAGTACAAAGCTTACGTTACCCGCGAAACAATGGGTGTGGCCTTTAAGGAAAAATATCTATGTTAAGCCTGCTTTTTAACGACTACTCCCGAAAAAATGGAAACCTTGACCTTTTTGTCCCGAAATTCTAGCAATAAACCAAACTTCTAATTTAAAATCTAAGGCTTTGGACCAAAGACTGAGCTAAGTCGAGAAAATTGCGACTTAAATTAGTAGCCGTATGTCATAAGAATTGCTCTCACCAAATCAAAACGAATTAAGTAGTCTTTCTTTATTTTTCTTGTTTATTTTCTCAGATGTTCCTTTGTTTTTAAATAATTTCTAATTCATGAAGTAGACTTTGGTACAACATTATTATCGCCGTGTTTATTTCCATATCATTATTTATTCTATCGATTTCTGCAATACAGGCTAACGCTTATTCATATTTTCATACTTATATTGTAACTGCTAAATTCTGTCTAGATATAATACCTGTTTCGGTTTCATGGCTGACCGGTATTGATGAAACTTCGTACAGAGGAAGCTTGAACCCCAAGAAAGAAAAGGCAGAAGCTGTAGTTAATTCATCAATCTTTAGCCTTTTTAAAAAGTCCAATAACACTTAAAGATATTTCAGATTTGGTGTCTTTGTCTTAATATCTTCTACCCCTTTTTTTAACGTAAGTTTTCATTAAACAGTCAGATTTCCATTTTCCACAGTAAAAGTAACAGTGGTTTCTTTTGTTTAATAAAGACTGTATTTACGATGTACGTGTATAAAAGACATTTGAACCCCTTAAAAACGTTGGAGGGATAATATCTCAACGGTGGATTTAACCCGCACCTGATAAAATCTCTAATTATTTTCATTCAGTACCAAGAACATTGGTACTGGTTCTTTGTACCCAAATATTTTACTTTATAACATATTTTATGTAAAATAGCTCTTACAACGTCGTCACCCCGTGTTTTTGTAGATTCAAACCTAAGGGCTCGATATTCGTTTACTTATAAATGCTAAGAAGGTCATAAAATAATTGATTCAATGTAAAATAAAACAACACAATAATATACGGAAAAAAATAGGTTTAATTAATAAAAAACGGACACAAATAAAACGAACACAAAGTTTCTTACAAATAAAATAAAATAGGAAGATTTTACATTCAAATAAAATAATACAGAGGCAAGAAAAATAAAATATGTTAAAAATAAATATATTTAACGATTATTTAATAAAAAACGAGAAGCCAACACCAAAACACAACTTACCCCGAAAGTCAAGGCGCGCGAACTTCTCGTTCTTACACTTCAGTACTTTAAAACGATTTAGTTTAACTATCAGCGACATGATTGCGGCTTCAAGAAATTAATAAACTCCTGGACTCACGAGGAGCCAGGGAAATTATTTAGCAAGAGTTTTCATCCCGTCGGTGGTAGAAACTGGTTAACCATTTCAAAGCTCGGTGGAACTTTTTCGCGGTAGCTGCAAGTGTTGGGGGGGACGACCGCGCCCGGCCAACGTTGCTGCTGAAGTGAAGCGAAGGGCGGGCGAGCTTGCCCGGCCGCTGCTTCCCCCCTCTCCGCGCTCCCCCCTTGCGCCCCCTCAGACCCCTGCCTTGTACTGCCTTCAGCGTATTGCATTATGTTCCTATCTACATCGGGTAACTAGGTTTAGCTAGTTATTACAACAAAAAAATATATAAAATAAACAGTCAGGTTTTTTTGTTATTTTTTAGATTAGAAAATAATGTTATAACCCTGTCTAATGCTTCGAAAGGCTGATCTTTCGGACCCTTGATCTTATTAGATATATTTTTAATTCTTATCTTGCATAGGACTACGCATGTTGTCATCCTTATCCTTTTCGTCGTACAGTTTTAGTTTCAGGTAGTTTGAGCAGATTTTCTCAAGAACTGCAGCTGACCGCCCCATCGCCGCGTCGTCTGTATTGCTGAAAAAAGAGTTTAGGTTCCAAATTGGCGCCAAGTTCAGAACCAACAGTACAACAAACGATTTGTGAACAAAAATCCCGTCAAATATTTACCAAATAAATAAATTGTGCACACTCTCATGCTATGTAAAATACATATTTGTAAAGCTTCAGAAACATAATTCGAAACTAACCTTAATGCAGTTTTTGACAGACGGACCACGAAAGCTGATTTTTCTTCTCCTTTATGTAGTACATACGAGTACGTTACCTAACCTTAAAATGATTTGACACTAATTGTACTAAACTAAATACTTTTTATACTTCGGTTGACATGTTACATAGGACATGAAATATAATACTAATTACTTAAAATTATAATGGTTCTTACAAATACGTGAATTATAATCTAGAATATAGGACCTTTTCGCTTGTTAGTTATGGGCTAGGATCCAAATGGTTTACATGGTATTGTGTAACAATCTGCCTATGCATCGAAGGCTTCTTACAAACGCGTTAATCTCCAGCCGTTTCTCCACCACAGTTCGAAGTGTTTGTATTCTAAAATTTACGAAATGTAATTAATAACAAATACTCGGTACTTTTGACGTTGAACTTGCGCAAGGCTTTTGTTTTGGCAGGCATTGTTTACATACCTCTTTCTTTTTTTAATGTAAAAAATCCGGTCAAGTCGGAGTCGGACTCGCACACAGATGGTTCGTATAAGGTTACTTATCAATAGTTAGTCCGTTTAATGTTGTAAGTGGATTTTACTGGTGTGATTAGCAGTTGCAAACTTTGAATTGGAATTGAAATGTATGGGCGAAGCTGTTTTTAACTTCAAATAACAGCTTGTTCCTTTACTTTTATTTTGTTGTCTCATGATTATATATCAACGAGAAGTACCGCAGAATTAGTATGTAATATTATAAATATTATAAATTTGGATCAATTGCGAGATTGCGAAATTAAACCTCTCTGTCTTTTGATTTGTTTGGCAAAAAAATATTTTTACAGCTCCGGGGATTGCAGACTATAGGAACACAGTAGCTTCACGCTCTCCTGAGGTAAAGGGTCAGATAGACAGGTGGACTACAAAAGGTACTTTTTTGCTTTTCAGCTACGGATCCAAAAAAACCCGATTTGTCAAGATTCTCCTTAAAGGTCAACTTTACAGAAGTGCTTTTCAACTGTTTATGAAAACGTGGTTTTTAAAGGTTAAAGTGACGCATTTGTCTTTTGTTTTATTCCCCCTTGTTTATTTACGGAAGTTGTTGTTTTACTTTTAGAATATTTTGCCAGCCCACACCTATTATATAAATCTAGGGGGCACGGCAGTGCCCCAGCCAAGTCTCGAGCAAAACGGGCACGGCCGTACCATCCTTTTCTCGAAGCGTTTCGCGGCTATTTCAGATATGATCTGTGTGTCTATGATGATTCTGATCGCTGTACATTTTCCTATAAAATTTAAAGAGTTCCCTCGATTTCGCCAAATTCCATCATCAGATCCCGACTTGGTGACTATAGGACCATTTGGAAAGTATACCCTTTCCAACAAAGAAAAAATATTTCAAATCGGTTGGAAAGCAACGGAGATATACGCGAACAAACATAAAAAAAAATATGCAAACATCCGAATTGAGAACCTCCTCCTTTTTTTTAAAGTCGGTTAAAAACTGCATTAGGTTGCGCGAGACAGACGAGACAGTCTGCTAATAAAATATAATCTCTGCGTCTCTGCTCTTATTATTGGAACCATCTAGATTGTATACAGGTATTTAACAGAATTTACGCAAGTTAAGAAAATTGTACCTATGTTCAGAATAGGCTTCTTAATCGAATTCTAAAATAAAAAATACAATATGTAATTTTTTCAGGAAAACTTCCTTCAAATGTCTTGAATTAGAACCATCACCTCATAACAAATAAAAATCTTTAGTTTAAAGTAATTTAAACCTTATGCCAAAGACAAATCCAATTTGTATTTCGTTCTTACGTCGCTAGCTTTTCTTACACACACAAACAATAAAACATTTTAAATATTTAAGTTAAAACACGAATAAATTTTTCGCGCGCAAATTCATTTGAATATTTATTCAAAGAAATTTCGAACTTACTGCAAAGACATAAAGCTTAGGTATCTATCTAAATGAAGTTCCCAAGTAATTTCTTGTTTTCGGCATTTTACATTGTTGTGTCAAAAGATGCGTAAACCCTAAAAAATATTGTACGTCATTTGCTAATGTAAACATAATGCAAAAGAGTGAGACGCAATCATTTCCCGGTCCACTCTCTGACCTATGAGCGCCACACGCGCCGCGGCCGCTCGTGCTGCTGCAGCGCCAAGAGCGGCAACCGCCTAACATCAAAGATGAAAGACGATTAGTCATCCGCCGGCAGCGTGCTATGAATGTCTCGTTAGTTATTTATGTTGTGACTTTGTGAACTTGACGTGAAGTAGTGCACCCTGATGGATAGGTCGCTGGGGACAAGTGGGGACTCATGTAGTGGTATTCTTGATCGGGCGACTTGACGCCAAAGGATTTTTATTTGTGTGTGAGTCTAATAAAGTCGCTGGTGTAGGTACACTAATTAGGCAACAAGTGTCCGTGACCTCAAAAGTAAAATAGAACTCGCTTTTGCGACAGTGAACAGTGATAGGTACTCAAGTAACAAACTAAAAAAATACCTTGATAAAGTGGATTATACCTAAAGTGTATCGAATAACCCTTCTTGGCAGTCGGGTAAAAAGGCGGCGGACTTTTGAGCCATTGTTGTGAAGGTGACGAATAAACAAAGAAAGTTAGTGTTTCTACATAATGTTCAGTTTTGTAAGTACAACTTTGTTCTAATTCCTTCTATGCCGCCTTTAATTACCTACGAGTGTAATACGGCGACTCGGGCGCCAACCCCTCCACGTTACGTTATTGACAATAGGTACCTACATCTCAAACGGTTGAAAGTCGCACACCGATTAAAGTAACATATTACATACCGTTATTATGTCCTATTTATTAAGTTTGATTTACTATTAAACACAATTACTGTGAAATGAACAAAACGCCAAACACGCCAGTCCAGGTTTTAGCCTAGACAAAACTAGTTTGTCCTGAAATCGGGTTTGGCCGGTAACATATATATCAATAACTTATACCATGATAATATCCAGCTAAGTGTGAACAGTAGTTATTAGAAATAATTTGAGTGTAGAATGAAGATGATGAGAATGTTCGATCATTGAACTAGTGCCCACCTAACCTAAACAGCTGCCGAACAATGGAGTTTGCGTGCAAATACCTACGCACACACGCAGAGCACAGTGGTGCGCGTACTGTGCTCTGCGTGTGTGCGTATGTAATACGACCATACGTTTAACGTAAAGTTAGGGTACTTATTACCTACTTGAAAAATGGCTGGGTTTGGTTTGACTAAATTAAATTATAGACCTTATTTTGATATAATAATTTAATAAACTAATTATGGTGTGTGAGGGCTAGAATTATGTGTTTAACACCTTGTATACAGGTTCAAGAATTAAATCAGGTATGTCAGACAACTATTTAATCAAATGTATTAACAAAGCCCGCCCGTTAGGCAGACTTATTCAAAAATTAGTAAACGAAACTGTTCACCAAAGTGTTCAATGAAACAAATACGACCGATACAGCCCGGGGTAGTCTATCACTCGCCGAAAATCTTAACACCGCCATTCAGAAACCGCCTCTCAACTAACAACGCCATCTGTTGAACACGGTGGTTAAACAGCGGCCGCCTGTGTTCACGCATCATGTAACTACACACAACGTACTGATGTGATATAAAGAGAAATTAGAATGTATTAAAACATCGTTTCGATGCTAAACTGTAGTTTAGATAATATGATTAACCAGAAGCTTGTCAAATCGATATTTGGGTTGTGTTATTAGTTGATGTTAATTGCCTTTGCGGATTAAAAAAACTATTCAATTTGGATTAGGCAACTGCCTGTATATAGAAACCAATATTTGGTTAGGAGCACCATTTATAACTCAAGAATTGTCCGAATAACATAAAAAGGCAATAATTCATTATTTATGAGCGTTTTTTGCATGCCTGTTACTTAGTCAAAACTTATGAAGCCTATATTCTTAAGAAATACCTATACTAGTCTGTGTTGCCACCAGCTAGCATCTTACTCGTCTGCAGGCTGCAATTAATACATCCCATATTAAATGTTATTGTTTATGACAACCATTCTCGCAAACAAACCACAGTGACCTCAGCAAGTCAGATTTGGGACAATTCCATCATTGACTATACAGATATTATACATAAATGCGAAAATAACTGTATAAGTCTGTTACGCTATATCTTATAAACAAAAGTATTATTGTAGGTAGGTACCTTACTATACCGATTTGCACTTTAGCTTTGAAATTACCTTAATTTTTTTTTTCTATATTTGGATCCATATATTAATAGGTAGGTACCCATATTAATCTCACTTTCCAAGACATTAGCACAACTAGATGAAATTTAAAAATATCCAATACTCAATACTCCATATTTATTGCTTTCAGAATGTACATTTTAACAGTTGGTAGGTTAGATATAGAAACGCCTGTTGGGCACAGCATAATAATATTTGTAGGAGAGAGGAAGAACGCTTTCTTCTAATTTACCTTATACTTAATTTTGTAATATTGTTGTTAATTATACTTATATAATTATTTGGCTTATTTATTTAGACACTTATTTTATCACATTATACGATAACTAATATTAAATTACACCTATTAAATTATATTACAATTTATTAAATTACTCACCGAATAAATTATATTATATTACATAAGTAGGTACCTATTATAAATTTTTAGAATAATCATATAAATATTCATTTATGTAGAAACATTTATCTATTAGAAATATAAAATAAATAAATAATAAATTTGTATATCTTCACGGACATGACAAGGGGTCCAGAAGAATGCATTTTGATCCGGGATGTAGGTAAGTTCAGCCTACTTCTATGTCTTAATGTATATTTATTCTGAATGGTCTCTCTAGTATTATAATATTCCGGGTATTTACGCACAAATTAAATATTTCTAGAATGTAGATGCTGGGAAGGGTTAGTATTTTAAGGTTTTGGAAGTACGGCCTACAAGAATCCGTTTCTTTTATATTAACTAAATTTCTAATAAGTTTTTTTTGTAAGGTGAAGACAGTGGGTGCGTCGGTACTATTTCCCCATAGAATTATTCCATAAGTGAGCCAAGAATAAGCGTAGGCGTAATAGCTCATGAGCGCCGTTGAAATATCAGTGGTCTTTTTGACCTCGCGTTGGGCGTAGGAAAATTTAGATATTTTTACTCGCACTTTCTTTACATGTGATTTCCTGTTGATATGGGTGTCTATTGTTATCCCCAGTAGGGTGAATTCGTTTACGACTTTTAACTGTTGTTCTTCAAAGGTGAAATTTATATTTATAGGGGATTTTTGTACGGAAAAAAGGTTTTTTTTTTTTTTCTCACACTGTTATCTGATCCCAAGCTAAGCAGAGCTTGTGTTATGGTAACCAGACAACTGATAAACATACTTATATATTTATAAATACATACATTTTATAGATAAATTACACCCAGACACAGAACAAATGATCGTGCTCATCACACAAAGATTTGTCCTTGGTGGGAATCGAACCCACGACCTCCGGTATAGCAGTCAGGGTCACTAACCACTAGACCAACAGGCCCGTCTTTATTATTAATTAAAATGTTTTCGAAAAATTTACTTCTAGATTGTGTTCTTTCATCCAGTCAACTGTTGCGGAGATAGTAGAATTTAGTTTTTCATTTAAGTTTACGTTTGTTTGACAAGATATTAACTTTAAACTTTGCGGATAATATGTCATCCGCAAAGAGCACACTAGGTCCCGCGATGTTTTTAGGTAAATCATTTATATATATTAAGAATAGTAGGCAACCTATCACGCTACCTTGGGGAATTGAGGCTTTTATATCTTTTTTGCTGGAGCGGACGTTTTCTATTTCATTTTTGTCTTGGTTAAAGAATTATATTTCTACAAACTGTTGTGTACCTGTTAAATACGATGTTAACCATTTATGAGCTAGTCCACGTATACCTATTCCGTAAAGTTTATCTAAAAGTATCTTTTTTTATTTTATATATTTTATTATATAAGAGGTCGGCGATAGTTCACGTCCGCTGAGTTATTGCTCAGACCACACCGACAGGCGCTTTTAACTGTATTCTATCTACCGCCATGTTTTTATATTTTTTCTTACAACTCTTAGCGAACAAATTGAAGGAACCATTGAACCTATCCGAGGTATGTGAACTTGAATTACGTAATCTAGGTACAATAATTAGTTCAGTGTGTTGTGCTTGTAGGTACGTAAGCAATTATTTTAAGGAAAGCTGAATCGTTGTACCTACGAACTGTATGAAGAGGTGCAATTGAAATTAGAATGCCTAGTTGACGATGTAAGATGTAAATACTCAAATGTCAGAGCGAAATGAATTTGAAACATCTTATTACCAGTCATTGTCTAAAGCGCAAGGACTACTGTTACCATAGGTGTTTGAGCCTATAAGAGGTCGGCGATAGTTCACGTCCGCTGAGTTATTGCTCAGACCACACCGACAGGCGCTTTTAACTGTATTCTATCTACCGCCATGTTTTTATATTTTTTCTTATATTGTGCTCAGTCATTTTTTAATTTATTACATTATTCGTTCTGGACAAGGAAGCCTGTTGTTTCATTTTCGCCGCCTTAAAACCCAAATCTTTACATGGTCCTTCGAGCCGGATTGTTACAAATTAAAGCTAAATTCTAATAATAGTCAGTAGCGGCGGAATGATAATCATTAATATCGTTTACATTAAAAACAAAGAAATACGGACGTGATAGTGAACGTGAAGAAGTCTCATCAGCGACGACGGTGGACAGTTTGCACCAGTTACAAATGATATTTACGGTATTTTAACCCAGTACTCATCAGGTAATCGATATTATTCCGAACGCTAAGGTTCGGTCTCACATACGTAAATCAGTGCGTGTATATATAAAATCTTTGAATGAAAGTTATTGTAATAGATTAAGTTGTTTTGTTCTACCTTCAATAGCTAATATGATTCCTAGCAGACAGTTAGATTTCTCATCATTAAATATATCGAATGTTGAGTTAGCAGACCCTAATTTCAACGTCCCAGCAGTAATTGATTTAATAATTGGCGCTGATGTTTTTTGGGACTTATTAGGTTCGAGAAAATTGACTTTAGGAGTTCACAATCCGGTGCTTTATGAAACTAGCCTCGGGTGGCTAGTTTCCGGCCCACTAGGTGTCAGCTGTGCGTCGGATTCTTCACATTTTGTCAATTGTCATTTTACTAACAACAATGATTCAGATGATAAGTTATGCTATGATAGTGTTGACATTCAGGATCAATTAAGTCGTTTCTGGCAGCTCGAAGAGGTAAGCCGTAAAATGTCACATTATTCTGCAGAGGAACAACGGTGTGAACAACACTTTGTTGAGAATACGACTCGACTTAGTAATGGTCGTTTTTGTGTACGTATTCCAGTAAAACAGTCCCCTGCCTGCCTTTCATGTGCCCGCACGATTACTTGCGAGGTTCAAATAGGACACTCTGATGAAATCTGTATGTTTGAACTCATCGCACGACGAGAACGCATCGTGTCATCGTACGATCGCTGTCAATTAGGACGACGCCTTATGGTAACCAGACAACTGATAAACATACTTATATATTTATAAATACATACATTTTATAGATAAATTACACCCAGACACAGAACAAATGATCGTGCTCATCACACAAAGATTTGTCCTTGGTGGGAATCGAACCCACGACCTCCGGTATAGCAGTCAGGGTCACTAACCACTAGACCAACAGGCCCGTCTTTATTATTAATTAAAATGTTTTCGAAAAATTTACTTCTAGATTGTGTTCTTTCATCCAGTCAACTGTTGCGGAGATAGTAGAATTTAGTTTTTCATTTAAGTTTACGTTTGTTTGACAAGATATTAACTTTAAACTTTGCGGATAATATGTCATCCGCAAAGAGCACACTAGGTCCCGCGATGTTTTTAGGTAAATCATTTATATAGATTAAGAATAGTAGGCAACCTATCACGCTACCTTGGGGAATTGAGGCTTTTATATCTTTTTTGCTGGAGCGGACGTTTTCTATTTCATTTTTGTCTTGGTTAAAGAATTATATTTCTACAAACTGTTGTGTACCTGTTAAATACGATGTTAACCATTTATGAGCTAGTCCACGTATACCTATTCCGTAAAGTTTATCTAAAAGTATCTTTTTTTATTTTATATATTTTATTATATAAGAGGTCGGCGATAGTTCACGTCCGCTGAGTTATTGCTCAGACCACACCGACAGGCGCTTTTAACTGTATTCTATCTACCGCCATGTTTTTATATTTTTTCTTACAACTCTTAGCGAACAAATTGAAGGAACCATTGAACCCATCCGAGGTATGTGAACTTGAATTACGTATAAGGAAAGCTGAGTCGTTGTACCTACGAACTGTATGAAGAGGTGCAATTGAAATTAGAATGCCTAGTTGACGATGTAAGATGTAAATACTCAAATGTCAGAGCGAAATGAATTTGAAACATCTTATTACCAGTCATTGTCTAAAGCGCAAGGACTACTGTTACCATAGGTGTTTGAGCCTATAAGAGGTCGGCGATAGTTCACGTCCGCTGAGTTATTGCTCAGACCACACCGACAGGCGCTTTTAACTGTATTCTATCTACCGCCATGTTTTTATATTTTTTCTTATATTGTGCTCAGTCATTTTTTAATTTATTACATTATTCGTTCTGGACAAGGAAGCCTGTTGTTTCATTTTCGCCGCCTTAAAACCCAAATCTTTACATGGTCCTTCGAGCCGGATTGTTACAAATTAAAGCTAAATTCTAATAATAGTCAGTAGCGGCGGAATGATAATCATTAATATCGTTTACATTAAAAACAAAGAAATACGGACGTGATAGTGAACGTGAAGAAGTCTCATCAGCGACGACGGTGGACAGTTTGCACCAGTTACAAATGATATTTACGGTATTTTAACCCAGTACTCATCAGGTAATCGATATTATTCCGAACGCTAAGGTTGATTGACTTGCCTCTTAAAGATGAGCGAAGAGGAGATTAGGGAGCTGATTAGAAAGCGTGGTAGCTTCAAAGGTCGTATGACACTATTTTGGTCACATTTGAACAAATTGAAGGAACCATTGAACCCATCCGAGGTATGTGAACTTGAATTACGTATAAGGAAAGCTGAGTCGTTGTACGAACTGTATGATGAGGTGCAATTGAAATTAGAATGCCTAGTTGACGATGTAAGATGTAAATACTCAAATGTCAGAGCGAAATGAATTTGAAACATCTTATTACCAGTCATTGTCTAAAGCGCAAGGACTACTGTTACCATAGGTGTTTGAGCCTATAAGAGGTCGGCGATAGTTCACGTCCGCTGAGTTATTGCTCAGACCACACCGACAGGCGCTTTTAACTGTATTCTATCTACCGCCATGTTTTTATATTTTTTCTTATATTGTGCTCAGTCATTTTTTAATTTATTACATTATTCGTTCTGGACAAGGAAGCCTGTTGTTTCATTTTCGCCGCCTTAAAACCCAAATCTTTACATGGTCCTTCGAGCCGGATTGTTACAAATTAAAGCTAAATTCTAATAATAGTCAGTAGCGGCGGAATGATAATCATTAATATCGTTTACATTAAAAACAAAGAAATACGGACGTGATAGTGAACGTGAAGAAGTCTCATCAGCGACGACGGTGGACAGTGTGCACCAGTTACAAATGATATTTACGGTATTTAACCCAGTACTCATCAGGTAATCGATATTATTCCGAACGCTAAGGTCAGTACATAATATTTATTATTATATTCTTGTAGCAGTTCAGTGCCATTGCATTGTTAAAAGGTTTTAAAATTAATTGTAGGTAGCAATATTACTTAAATTGCCTTAGCCTGCTTACAGTTTTGTTAATATTTGATGTTTTCGAGTATTTGCAGTGCTTAGATAATAATATGTACCTGTAAGTTTCCGGCACACCTACCCCTTTTATTGAATCTAGTCATTGTTACAGTCAAATTATTATGTATTTTCAATAATCACCTATTAATGTAATGTAATCTTAATGTAAATATAATATTTTATTGCTATTTGTTACCTATTGATGAATTTATAAATAAATAAATAATTCAATTATAATTGATATATTTAAATAATCAGTTTAAATATTGTGATTTAAATGAACTTATTAACTTAAATTGTTAATTTATACAAATTGTTATCGTTTTTTTAAATATCAGTGATCGTTAACTGTTTTTAAATCCTTTTTATTGGTTTGTATAGGTAGTTTTAATACTTTAATTCTTAAGTTTTTATTATATAAATTCCAGGTTGATTGACTTGCCTCTCAAAGATGAGCGAAGAGGAGATTAAGGAGCTGATTAGAAAGCGTGGTAGCTTCAAAGGTCGTATGACACTGTTTTGGTCACATTTGAACAAATTGAAGGAACCATTGAACCCATCCGAGGTATGTGAACTTGAATTACGTATAAGGAAAGCTGAGTCGTTGTACGAACTGTATGATGAGGTGCAATTGAAATTAGAATGCCTAGTTGACGATGTAAATACTCAAATGTCAGAGCGTAATGAATTTGAAACATCTTATTACCAGTCATTGTCTAAAGCGCAAGGGCTACTGTTACAAAGGAATAGTGATAATTCTAGTGAAGTGGGTACCTCAAAGGGCAGTAAGCATAAGTTTGTTAAATTACCAACTATAAAATTGCCTAAATTCAGCGGATCCTACGATGTTTGGTTGGAGTTTCATGACACTTTCTGTAGTTTCATCCACTCCAATGACGACATTGCCGACATTGATAAATTTCACTACCTTAGAGCCTCATTAGAAGGGACAGCTTCTTTGGTCATTCAATCAATCGAATTTTCTGCCAAGAACTACGATATAGCATGGAGATTGTTATGTGAACGATTCGAAAATAAGCGATTACTAATACAAAATCATGTTTCCGCGTTATTTAATATAGAACCTATTAGTAAGGAGTCTGCGAACAGTTTAAAGCGTGTAGTTGATGAACTTAACAAGAATTTACGATCGTTGGAATCCCTCGGTGAACCAACAAAACATTGGGATACACTTCTCATTTACATAATTGCTAACAAATTAGATAACAAAACATATCGTGAGTGGGAAGAATTAAAGGGCAATTTCAAAAAGGAATCACCTATAACCTTAAAAGATTTTTCTGATTTCATGCGCCGCAGGGCTGACTTATTGGAAACATTGGAAATGACTCGTACTTGTCATGCTCCTAGTAATAAAAGCGTTAAAATTAAAAGTTTAGTTTCAGTGACGAGCCCCACAGCAACCAAGTAAAGGTCATAAAACCTACCCGTCACCAGTTACCCCATCTTGTCCTAAATGTAAGGGCGACCATTATTTGTATAACTGCTCTTAATTTCTAGCGCTTACCAATGAAGCGAGATTACAGTTATTATATGATTATAAGATATGTCGCAACTGTCTTAGATCAGGGCATTATGCTAATAATTGTAAACGAACTGGTTGTAAGCTGTGCCGTCGCAGACACCACACTCTTGTACATGTAGACACACACACAAGGTCAAGGTCAGAAACATTGACTCGTGATAGTAATAGTACACAACCAACACAGAGCGATACTGATGATAACAATGTTACACTATCGTGCGTTTCAACCTCCGTTTCACAAAACGGTGAGGTATTATTATCAACGGCGTTAGTTAAGCCACGGTAAGTTAAGCTTTACGATTATAATAATAAGCCACATATTGCTCGCGCGCTTCTTGACAGCGGCAGCACATCGTGCTTGTTATCCGAGAATATGTGCAATAAATTAAAATTACCAAGTTATAAGGTAAATAAATCTGTTATAGGTATTAACAACGCAACTTCTCACATACGTAAATCAGTGCGTGTATATATAAAATCTTTGAATGAAAGTTATTGTAATACATTAAGTTGTTTTGTTCTACCTTCAATAGCTAATATGATTCCTAGCAGACAGTTAGATTTATCATCATTAAATATATCGAATGTTGAGTTAGCAGACCCTAATTTCAACGTCCCAGCAGTAATTGATTTAATAATTGGCGCTGATGTTTTTTGGGACTTATTAGGTTCAAGAAAATTGACTTTAGGAGTTCACAATCCGGTGCTTTATGAAACTAGCCTCGGGTGGCTAGTTTCCGGCCCACTAGGTGTCAGCTGTGCGTCGGATTCTTCACATTTTGTCAATTGTCATTTTACTAACAACAATGATTCAGATGATAAGTTATGCTATGATAGTGTTGACATTGAGGATCAATTAAGTCGTTTCTGGCAGCTCGAAGAGGTAAGCCATAAAATGTCATATTATTCTGCAGAGGAACAACGGTGTGAACAACACTTTGTTGAGAATACGACTCGACTTAGTAATGGTCGTTTTTGTGTACGTATTCCAGTAAAACAGTCCCCTGCCTTTCATGTGCCCGCACGATTACTTGCGAGGTTCAAATAGGACACTCTGATGAAATCTGTATGTTTGAACTCATCGCACGACGAGAACGCATCGTGTCATCGTACGATCGCTGTCAATTAGGACGACGCCATATGGTAACCAGACAACTGATAAACATACTTATATATTTATAAATACATACATTTTATAGATAAATTACACCCAGACACAGAACAAATGATCGTGCTCATCACACAAAGATTTGTCCTTGGTGGGAATCGAACCCACGACCTCCGGTATAGCAGTCAGGGTCACTAACCACTAGACCAACAGGCCCGTCTTTATTATTAATTTTGTTTTCGAAAAATTTACTTCTAGATTGTGTTCTTTCATCCAGTCAACTGTTGCGGAGATAGTAGAATTTAGTTTTTCATTTAAGTTTACGTTTGTTTGACAAGATATTAACTTTAAACTTTGCGGATAATATGTCATCCGCAAAGAGCACACTAGGTCCCGCGATGTTTTTAGGTAAATCATTTATATAGATTAAGAATAGTAGGCAACCTATCACGCTACCTTGGGGAATTGAGGCTTTTATATTTTTTTTGCTGGAGCGGACGTTTTCTATTTCATTTTTGTCTTGGTTAAAGAATTATATTTCTACAAACTGTTGTGTACCTGTTAGATACGATGTTAACCATTTACGAGCTAGTCCACGTATACCTATTCCGTAAAGTTTATCTAAAAGTATCTTGAATTGCACTTTGTCATAGGCTTTTGTCATATCAAGTAGTACGTCTATTGCATACTGCTTGTTTGAGCCTATAAGAGGTCGGCGATAGTTCACGTCCGCTGACTTATTGCTCAGACCACACCGACAGGCGCTTTTAACTGTATTCTATCTACCGCCATGTTTTTATATTTTTTCTTATATTGTGCTCAGTCATTTTTTAATTTATTACATTATTCGTTCTGGACAAGGAAGCCTGTTGTTTCATTTTCGCCGCCTTTAAACCCAAATCTTTACATGGTCCTTCGAGCCGGATTGTTACAAATTAAAGCTAAATTCTAATAATAGTCAGTAGCGGCGGAATGATAATCATTAATATCGTTTACATTAAAAACAAAGAAATACGGACGTGATAGTGAACGTGAAGAAGTCTCATCAGCGACGACGGTGGACAGTGTGCACCAGTTACAAATGATATTTACGGTATTTAACCCAGTACTCATCAGGTAGGTAATCGATATTATTCCGAACGCTAAGGTCAGTACATAATAATTATTATTATATTCTTGTAGCAGTTCAGTGCCATTGCATTGTTAAAAGGTTTTAAAATTAATTGTAGGTAGCAATATTACTTAAATTGCCTTAGCCTGCTTACAGTTTTGTTAATATTTGATGTTTTCGAGTATTTGCAGTGCTTAGATAATAATATGTACCTGTAAGTTTACGGCACACCTACCCCTTTTATTGAATCTAGTCATTGTTACAGTCAAATTATTATGTATTTTCAATAATCACCTATTAATGTAATGTAATCTTAATGTAAATATAATATTTTATTGCTATTTGTTACCTATTGATGAATTTATAAATAAATAAATCATTCAATTATAATTGATATATTTAAATAATCAGTTTAAATATTGTGATTTAAATGAACTTATTAAATTAAATTGTTAATTTATACAAATTGTTATGTAATTGTTATCGTTTTTTTAAATATCAATGATCGTTAACTGTTTTTAAATCCTTTTTATTGGTTTGTATAGGTAGTTTTAATACTTTAATTCTTAAGTTTTTATTATATAAATTCCAGGTTGATTGACTTGCCTCTCAAAGATGAGCGAAGAGGAGATTAAGGAGCTGATAAGAAAGCGTGGTAGATTCTTCACATTTTGTCAATTGTCATTTTACTAACAACAATGATTCAGATGATAAGTTATGCTATGATAGTGTTGACATTCAGGATCAATTAAGTCGTTTCTGGCAGATCGAAGAGGTAAGCCATAAAATGTCACATTATTCTGCAGAGGAACAACGTTGTGAAAAACACTTTGTTGAGAATACGACTCGACTTAGTAATGGTCGTTTTTGTGTACGTATTCCAGTAAAACAGTCCCCTGCCGTTTTAGGAAATTTCCTACAAAGGGCAACTCATTGTTTATTATCTCTAGAAAAACGATTTAAAGCTCAGCCGTCATTAAAAGAAAACTATCTCGAATTTATGTCCGAATATTTAAAACTAGGTCATATGTCAGAGTGTAAATTCAAATCAAGTCAACTAGCGCATTTCATACCGCATCACGGGGTTGTTAGAGAGAGTAGTATCACTACTAAGCTTCGTGTAGTATTCAATGCTAGTTCACTCACTAGTTCTGGCGTGTCCTTGAATAACATTCAGATGGTGGGCCCCACGATACAAGATGACTTGATGGCCATACTTTTAAGGTTTAGACAGCACAAGTATGTCTTTGTTGCTGATATTGAAAAGATGTATCGTCAGGTGATGGTACATCCCGACGATAGACACCTTCAACAGATAGTTTGGCGCGACGATCCCTGTAAGCCTATACAGACATATCAGCTAAGTACTGTTACATATGGAATGGCTAGTGCTCCCTTTTTAGCAATACGATGCCTTAAGCAGATTGGTATGATGGTGTTACTGCTGAGTTAAGTTACGCTTGTATGAAATTAAGAAAATGGAAATCAAATGCAGCTGAATTAATGTCGTCACCATGTGCTCCGGTTGATTTAAATGTTGGAAATCAGGAGCCATCTTCAACGCTAGGTTTAGGCTGGCGTACCGATAGTGACGAGATATGTTTTTCCATGAAAGGTGAGACTGACACCACTTTATCTAAACGTAGCATCCTGTCATCAATTGCTAAGATCTTCGATCCACTTGGTCTTCTTTCCCCGTGTGTTATTTCTATGAAAATAATATTACAAAAGTTATGGTTGTCAAAAGTGTCGTGGGATGATAAATTGCCACCTGAAATATGTACCATTTGGGAAAAGTTAGTTAATGGCTTTAATTTATTTAATTTTTTAAGTTAATTTATTTACTATTTTTATTATTTCGCACCTATCTGCTGGGTAAAGAAAAATACTGTGTGGATTTGAAATACTTGTATGTTGTGATTGATAATTATTATTTGTTGACGTGTTATTATTTTGGTTAATATAGAAATGGTTGAAGGTACTAGCTAATTTGTCAGGTGATTTTATTATATTGTTATTTTGAACTACGTAGTCTATTGTAGGTTGAAGAACATTTGTAGTTTGGGTTTGTCTTTTAATTAATGCCCATGTTGCTTTAGTTTTATCGACACTAGATGATATGAATTTTGTATTTGAATTTTTTTTAGCCTTTTTTGTTACCCGCTTTAATATTTTACAGCATCGCAGGTATTTTATTTTATTTTCATGCGATTTATTGCTTTTTGTTTGAAGGTACATTTTACGTTTGTTTTTACTAGAGACAATGATGCCTTTTGTTTTCCAGGACTTATCTTTTTTATACTGAAATTTTATTTTTTCAATGAGAATACAAAGGTCAAAAATTAATTTAAATATGTGTATAAATTCATCATAAGCTGAATTCGGATTTGAATGGTGATATACGTTATCAAATGTTATTTGGGAGATATATTTTAGGAATATTTCTATGTAGGTAACGATCTATTTTACGACGCATTCTAAACCAGTATTTTTCTCTGAAACTTATACTACACGGTATCTTTATTACTTGGCATGTATGGTCTGACATACCCAAGTCCCATATTTCTGCTTTGTAATTTCGATTGTTAGTGATGATATTATCTATGCACGTTGCAGAATGGGATGTTATTCGAGTTGCATTATTTAGGGTTAAATGTAAATTAATTTTTTTTAATGTGTTTTTAAATAGCTGACTTTTTGTGTTGCAGATTAGAGTATCTATGTTAAAGTCACCAGTGATAAATTTTTTTTTGTTTAATGCTCTCGGTCTAATAGTACTTAAGTTTATTAAGTAAAAGCTCAAGTTTTTCGATAAACAGACATAGATTACTGTTTGGTGTTCTATACAGACACACAATATACCAGTTTCTGGGATTTCTAAACCACAACACTCAATCTCAATATATAATCAATATCAAAATATTTAGTTTAGGTAATTTACATGCACATGCTTCTATGACATATTCAACAGACATATCTACTCTATATTTTCTTGTAGTAGAAATCAGTAGAATGCATACACCGCCGCCGATGTGATTGACTCTGGGATACTAATAATATTGTATCCAGTTAGTTTCAGGCGTTAGCCAGGATTCAGATATACGTACATATAGCATTATATATAGGTTTCTGTACAGTAAAGCCTTCTAAGATGTGTAGTTTGTTGTGTAGGCTTTGCATATTTTGGAATAGTACGTTAAATGGCTGGTTAGTACTTTCGAAAGGGATAGTTTTTATTATTCACATTTGTTTCAGTTTGAAATGATTGGTTGTTATTTCGTCTCGTTATCTGATTTTCTTGCTCGGTATTGTATAGCTCTGTGTTGCTTTCTAGGACACTGTTTTTTCTATCAGCTCTTCGTGGTGTTTATTAACTTTTTTCCCTTCTATGTACAGGTCATTGTTTCGGATAATCGCATGTAAGCCTTTTCCTCTCGCTTTAATCATTTCGTCTCGTAGGCTTAGTCTGGTTTTGCGTTCATTTTCATCCTAAAATTTTGATACAGATAGTCCGGTTTCTTGTAGGTATTGGTTATTGTTTATAATGTATTTAGTCATCCTTTTGCTTAAGAGTTCAATGACCAGTGGCCTGTTTGTATTAGATTTTTTTCCCATTCTATAAATGTTTTCTACGTAGCCTAAGAGGTCGGTATTCATGGTTTCTCGAAATATTTGAATTAACCTGTCGTGTAAATCTTGTCTGGTCTCTTTATAATATTCAGAAATTCCGTAAAGTACAAACTTTTTGGCATTTATTCATTGAGTTCTGAGGTTTACGCGAATGTTAGACATTGAAATAAAACTACTTTTACGGATTTTATCGCGGTTTGTATTTTGATTTTAGTTCCCGACGTTTCGACACCTTTGCAGGTATCATGGTCACGGGCAGACTGAGGTGGTGTTCGTCTTGACGGTTGTTGTTGCTCGTTCTACCTTTATTATTTTTTTTATTATTTGTGTTCCGGCCTACGCAATATGAGCTCACGGTGTCTTGAGGTCTTGCAGCGCTGCTCTTGGGTTTGATTTTGAGTTTGTTAATTATCGGATCCCAAGTAGGTGATATCTTCCAGCCGTCTTCTCTATTGAAATTAGAGTGTTTGTAAAAAAAAAAAAAAAAAAAAAAATACAAACCGCGATAAAATCCGTAAAAGTAGTTTTTGGCATTTGTTTCCGTGCAATATATTTTCGGAGGTAGGATTTTCGTAATCTCTTGTATTTCTTTTTGTAATTTTTTATTCTCTGTTATCAACTTTTGTAGGCGACAGTTTAACAGCGAAATTTGCAGCTCAGTAAGTGGGACACATTAAACTTTCAACAAGTCGACTAGCCCCGACTAGGCGTCCCATGTTGTAAATGTTTAAGATACGAAAGGAGTTTCTATATCTTGAAACTCTCGCTAAAGTGCTGACGTACTGAAATCTTAATTATAATACCTCATTCTAGATGAAAGCTTTCGTTTTCAAGCAGAAACTAAGCGCTCGTAAACACGACCACTAAAAATTGTTGAGATACAAGCTTCTTTGCAGCGATACTGCTTACAGTTTAATTTCTACATGGTCATTAATTGGTCCACAAATAATATTACATTTATTTTATGTGCATTCATATGATGTTAATTAAATGTTTGTGATATACAGGGTGTTACGGAAAAAGCAATAACTAACCGAAAGGGTTGAAGATTAAATCTGGTATAGAGCCAGTTTACGAAAGTTGAGAGCATGGTGAGTTGATTAAGCAATGTATTCCATTTTTTTGCATTAATTCATCGATATCTAAAGGAAAACATACCAAACGTGGCACTGCTCTACATGCATATCTTATCGACTCTTATTAAATGTTAAGTTAAGCTACATTGCTTCAGCAGTCTGTGAGCCTAGTACTTCTGGGCAATGTGCTGCTGGCAGCATCGCCACCTTGTCACTGCGTTCACACAGAAACGATGGCGCCAACAGGTCGAGTGTACAAACGCAAAAACAAACTCTTGGTCCCTCCGGTCGAGAAACCAAAAATATTCAGTAATTATTTATTTACCTATTTACGTTGTGCTATGATTAATATGAATAAATAAATCGAGTAGGTCTACGATATTACAAGAGTTACCTTAAAAAAAACCGTCAATAAACCGCTTAAACTAAAAAATATTTCTTATGTTTGAATAAATATCTTAACACTTACAGTATTAAGGATGTGGACGCATCACGAAGCGTCCTTTGTATAGCATGCACAAGGTTGCACTTGGTCATAGACCTCGTTAGGTGGCAGTAAATCTGCTGTAATAATCCTGAATCCTCGATCAGCTTTTTCATATGTGCTACAGTACTGTATCACTGCACCAAGTAAATCGAATTTTTAATGTAGCTCCTTCACTGTTACTTAGACATTACTAATTCACTATGCAGAAAATGAGTATACCGGTACTAATAATAATAATATGTGTCCTTATGTCCTGATGTGAAAAATAAACATTAATTTGATAGTTCCTGTCATCGACAACCACGTGTCATAATTATTTTTTTCTTTTGTCTGGCCCTCCGAACACCAAAAAGTATGTATTACTTTAAATAAGGTTGTAGTAACTTAATGTTCGTCCGTTAGTTTTGGCTTAAAGATCAGAGCCGAAATAGGCGATGAGAACTTCTTAAAAGGAGAATGACCATTTCCAGTATCGCTTCAATCTAAATTGTGCCATAAGTTGGTGATAACAATAATTCCTTTTTTTAATTTAAAAGCGTATATCTAATAGTAGATAATCATAACTTCCCCGGACAAAAACTGATAAAAATAAAAGTTTTTGTTTTATAATAATATCTAATAATAATAATAAATGCGGACAACATCACATACATTGCTCTGAACCCAAAGTAAGTAGCTAAAGCACTTGTATTATGGAATTCAGAAACAACGAAGGTACCACAAACACCCAGACCCGAGACAATGTAGAAAACTTGGTTTCTATATTGACCCGTCCGGGGATCGAACCCGGGACCTCAGAGCTAGCGACACCTTGAAACCGGTGCGTACGCCACTCGACCACGGAGGTCGTCGTTTTGTATGTAGGTTAAGTACCTACATACCTACAAAACAAGTTTTATTTAGTTAGAAGTAGGTACTTTAAAAGCGTGTTTTTTAGTTTTTTTAAACTATATTTATTCAAGTTATGCGCGGATATTGTAACTACATACTATCCTTAATTTTGAACAATTTATTATTTTCTGAATTTAAGAAACTGTATTAGCATTCAGTGTTCCTAAATGCGAACAAAACAAATGTTGTCGACATGAATTCGACTTAATAATTTCGGTAGAAATTAAGAATAGTGTCATAAGTGACAACTACCATTGAAAGTGACCAGTTCCTAACATCTAAGGGTGCGTCCACATCTGAAAAACGGGCATTACACAAGCAGCTCGCGAGCATGCCGCGAACGCACTAGACGCACCCTAAGTTTAAATTGACTAGTGCATAACTCTTAGGATTTTTTGGTACCTCAATGTTTTGGCACGTACTCGCATTTTCCTCGGTATATTATGTTTGCATGATAGTGCATCCTAAGGACTATCGTCATAGCCATCATTTATGAAGATCGCGTCAGTATTTCTAAAGTTACATATACCGTATACGTAGCAATGTTTTTTCAAAGTCAGCCGAAAAATTCTTAGTAACTTAGCTTTTTCATTTAAAATTGAAGTTGAAAAACTATGTTGAGTTGCTAATCTGGCTTAGTAATTTTAGCACTTATTTATCAATGGGAAAGCATAACTAAACAATTTTTGCTATTTATGCATCAGTCGGAAAAAATATGATTGTACACTATTGTGGTACATACGAAACACGATGTAAATATGGTGTAAGACAAGAATTAAGTTGTAGAAGATTAACAACATTCTCGTTGCTCAGATATTCATTTAGGCTGATCTAACTCTTGACGGTAAATAAAATGATTTTTGTTTACATCAAAAACAACAGAACTAAAAAAAGTCTGTTATTTTCGTTATTTTTGCTAATTCATACGGATTTAATCAGTTACATTGTTTAAATTATAAGTAATACCTACTTATTATGATGCAGATGGCGGGATGAGCTGGACTCCTTTGATAAGGAGAGGTTCACCAAACCTGGGAGAAATGGAAGGAGGGTGGAGAGGCCTTTGCTCTGCAGTGGGACAAATGGCTGAGAAAAAAAATTATACTCATTATTTAATATTTAAATTAACTGCAAGTTTGAAAAAGTGGTATAATGGTCACCTCGCGTTGCTGTAAGTAAGCGACTTGCTGCGGTTTCGACCCCCCGCGTGGGAACTTATCCAAAAATAACTATTTTTAGTCAGCATGTATTTTGTGATTGTGATTAAAATGTTTTCGAACCTCCACAACTAAGGTTAAGTCATTTTTTTTGTAGGCAGATTTTTTTTTTTTATTTGTCTTAGTTTACAATAATCTAAACATTCTTACATTAACGTTGCTGTCGCAGATTTTCAAATTGTTCCTTGCCTGTGCTTCTCCATAGAAATGTCATTTTGGAACCTGTAATTAGGGTAATTCTTGTGAAACTAGATTATAAAAAAGCCTATTTGAAGAAAAAAAATATTTTGCACTAATTTAAGCAGATTATTGTACAGACTACAGATATTACTGTCGTTTACACACGGCAAAGCTTATTCTAGCAACCCCGTAATAAAGTGGGAACTGAAATGGTCAGTCAAGTTAAATGACATCAGTTAATCGTTTCATGATAATAGGGTTTTGCAGAAACTGACAGTTTTAATAGATTTACTTAGCTTTTAGCTGCAATTATCCGTCGACGCGAAAAGGAGTGTATAAGAAGTACTGCGGCGTTGTTAAGCGTATCTGTCTATCTGTGTATCTTTCTGTGAATGACTCTTTAACGAATAGACCGATTTCGATGTGGTGATGTTTTTTGAAAGCTGATTTGATGAAAATCTGTTCAGGACTTTAAAAGTTATCAGCATTTTAATTTTGATTGAAATTATTGTCTTTATCTCAATAATCCTCTAAATATAATAATATTAATAATAATAATCCCATATATAGGTATATAATAATCCGTTACTTAGGGGAGCGGCACTGTCTCTCCTTAACACAGGCCAATTTCTAGTCTATCTAGGGCGCTGGCCAGACAGAAGAGACGTAAGACGCAGACGGGGCGCGGACATAATACGCTTCTATACAAAATGTATAGAACCGTCGCGCCCGCGCCCCGTCTCTTCTGTATGTTTTGCGTCGCGACGCTTCTATACATTTTGTATGAAAGCGTCGCGGTAAAGACAAATGTCCGCGCCCCGTCTGCGTCTTACGTCTCTTCTGTCTGGCCAGCGCCTAGGAGAACAGTACTCCACCCGTCCATATTGTATAGTTTTACCTACAAACTGGATACCTAAACCCAACTGTTGTAACTTTCCAATCCTTTTCCTTTGAAATAAACTAATTTATTATTATATTATTTCCTATTATAATATTAGTTTTTATTTGTTTCGACTTCAAAACTTTGTCGTTTTAATATCATTATTTACTTTGATAATATTTTAGTTCCCTTCACATGTTTATTAAATCAGGGTTAGTATGGGTGCGTGGTTTTATGGGCCACTTTAACTTTTAATCATAACATTATTATGAACGAACTTTGGCCGCTGAGCCTAAAAAAACTACATAAACACAGTCATGTTTAAAAATAATTAAGTACCTAGGTACTGTGAAATGAACAAAACGCCAAACACGCCAGTCCGAACAGCCGCGTGATAGAAATACAGAATCTTAATTAGTTACCTATTTTACTAGTTGGAAAACTATCTACCTATTTTATTATATGTATATATAAGGTGCTATAAAAACATCTGCCACGGCTTTAATGGGAGGTAGTATTGTGTTTATAGATTACAATAGTATAGATAAATTATTGATTATTTATCATATTTTTTTCATACAAAAAAAATAACGTATAAATTTGAATTGATTTATTAGTATAAAACCATCCCGTGCCCTAAGCTGTCGCCGCTCCGCACCGAATTCACGTAATTTGTGAACCACGTTACGCAGAATAGAGTCAATGTTAATTTAACAATTTTATTTCCTAAAATTTAATTAACTGTTCCGGGGTACGAAAGTTCTTCACTATTGTAATCTATAAACACAATACTACCTCCCATTAAAGCCGTGGCAGATATTTTTAATGTTACCGGCCAAACCCGATTTCAGGATAAAATAGTTTTGCCTAGGCTAAATCAAATCAAATCAAATCAAAATATTTTTATTTCTCATAAACCAAAAAAAGGCGCTTAAGAAACGTTACGTTAATCTACTGACTCTAGTTGCTCGGTTCCAAAGTGTCCTTCCTATGGAGAAGAGCCGGCAAGAAACTCCATAGGTTACTCTTTTAAAAAAAAGGTTAACATCGTGTTAATATTACACTGATTGTAAAATATGCGACAACAACGTAAACAGCTGAATGTTTAGATAAATGTAAACTAACACATCCAAAATGGAAGAAAAAAATAAAAAAATAGAAATCGAACATTCAACTTAATTTACATTGTCGTCACATTTACAAAGGACAAACATATAAAGGAAAAAGAAATTATAGAAGAAGGCAAAATAAAAATATAACTTTACATACAATAAATATGTAGTCCTAATCAAATCCCTAACAGGAATGTCAAGGCATGTCAAAAGCCTTCTGAGAATAGAGGCTATGGGGCAGCTAACTGTAGTAAATAAGGTAAAACAATATTATTAGCAGACCGCCAGGGAGGCCACATATGCAGATGATACTAATTCCACGCGCGCTTATCCTCTACGTAGTCCCTAACCGTATAATACGCCTTCTGTATTAATTTTGACTTAATGCACGTTTTAAACTTTTTATTAGGCAAACTTGTTATCTCTTCCGGTAACTTATTATAAAATCGAATAGAATTTCCTAGGAAAGATTTAGTATTAGTTTTAGTTAGTCTAAATCTTGGGACTACTAGTTACTTTTTATTTCTGGTATTTATATTGTGGTGATCACTATTAATACTAAAACTCTGTATATTTTTACGAATGTACATTATATTTTCTAAGATATAGAGAGCTGGCAACGTTAGGATATTGATCTCCTTAAATGTATTCCTTAGAGACTCGCGAGGGCTCATGCAGTAGATTGCACGAATTGCTCGTTTTTGCAAAATAAATATAGACTCCACATCCGCTGCAGAGCCCCACAGCAGAATGCCGTATGACATTATGCTGTGAAAATACGCGTAATAAACTAATTTAGCAGTGGGAACGTCTGTTAATTGCCTAATTTTCCGAACTGCAAATGCAGCCGAACTAAGCCTTTTAGATAAAGTTGTTATGTGAGCACCCCACTGTAACTTAGAGTCTATTGTAATACCAAGAAATACAGTATCGTTAATAAAATCGAGTTTTTCGCCGTCAAGCATGAGATTTAAATCTGACTGAGACCGCACATTTGGAAGTGAGAATTTAAGACATTTTGTTTTGGACGTGTTTAAAAGCAGGTTATTCGTCGAAAACCAATCCGACAATTTTTCAAGGTCACCATTTAAATAATTAAGATCTTTCATTTTCCTATCTACTTTGAAAATGAGTGAGGTATCGTCAGCAAATAAAATAATGTCAGTTAAATCGTCCATCATAAAGCTAAACTAGTTCTTCCTATACGCGATAGGATTAACTAGTATAGCCTAGTTCAAACTAATTTGTCCTAAGTCCGATAGGATAAACCAGTTTAGGCTAGGCCAAACTAGGTGATCCTGATATAAATACACACACTCTATGATAAACTGGTATGGCCTAGTCTAAACATTCTAATATATCTAGAAAGTCAAAATAAATAGACAAACTGGAATAAAAAACTCCGTAATTGGAAAAATAATCATTTATATTAAACTACTAGCTGTGCTTGCGACTTCGTTCGCGTGGATGACGAAACTTATCAATGAGTTTTTAACCGCAAAATTAAGTTTGTTTTTTATTGTTTATACTTTTCCGGGATAAAAACTACCCAGTGTGGTGCCCAGGATAATAAAGAATAATTATACCAAGTTTCATCGTAATCGAACCGGTAGTTTTTGCGTGATACCTGAACAAACAGACAGACAGACAGACGAAATTTTTTTTTTTACACTTTTGGGTTCGGTGTCAGTCTAGTAACACCCCCCGCCATTTATTTCTTTGATATTTTCAATGTACAGAATTTTCACTTCTACAGATTTATTATAAGTATAGATAATGATTCGTTGTTAAAAGGAACAATCATCCTATAACAAATACTACTGTTTTTTATAAGAAACAATAATCAAATTAAATATGTCAATTATTAAAATTGTTATTTATTTTTACATGGTTTTACATGGTAAATAAAATTGAAGTTTCTTGGTTACCTACTTATCGATGATAGGTTATGTGCTTGGCATTTTGTTACCCTTCCTTTATAATTCAAGCACACTTTAAAAACGCATACTGTCATTTTATCGCTATTATGTGGTTATTCCTTATACCGCGTAAAACGTAGTGACACGAAAGCGGCACGTTCTGTACTGGTTGGCGGGAAAGTACCTACTTTGCAACCAATTGCAATTTTTTGACACGTCTGCGCGCACTTGACAGTCCATCTAGACATTATATAATCAAAGCTTTCGACTCGGCAATTTTTTTTACTGTTTAGACTAGGCTATATTAGTTTATTCTAGAGTGTGCATATTTATATCAGGATCAACTAGTTTGGCCTAGCCTAAACTGGTCTATCCTATCGGGCTTAGGACAAATTAGTTTGATCTAGGCTATACTAGTTAATCCTATCGCGTATAGGAAGAACTAGTTTAGTCTAGACAAAACTAGTTTGTCCTGAAATCGGGTTTGGCCGGTAACATATATATCAATAACTTATACCATGATAATATCCAGCTAAGTGTGAACAGTAGTTATTAGAAATAATTTGAGTGTAGAATGAAGATGATGAGAATGTTCGATCATTGAACTAGTGCCCACCTAACCTAAACAGCTGACGAACAATGGAGTTTGCGTGCAAATACCTACGCACACACGCAGAGCACAGTGGTGCGCGTACTGTGCTCTGCGTGTGTGCGTATGTAATACGACCATACGTTTAACGTAAAGTTAGGGTACTTATTACCTACTTGAAAAATGGCTGGGTTTGGTTTGACTAAATTAAATTATAGACCTTATTTTGATATAATAATTTAATAAACTAATTATGGTGTGTGAGGGCTAGAATTATGTGTTTAACACCTTGTATACAGGTTCAAGAATTAAATCAGGTATGTCAGACAACTATTTAATCAAATGTATTAACAAAGCCCGCCCGTTAGGCAGACTTATTCAAAAATTAGTAAACGAAACTGTTCACCAAAGTGTTCAATGAAACAAATACGACCGATACAGCCCGGGGTAGTCTATCACTCGCCGAAAATCTTAACACCGCCATTCAGAAACCGCCTCTCAACTAACAACGCCATCTGTTAAACACGGTGGTTAAACAGCGGCCGCCTGTGTTCACGCATCATGTAACTACACACAACGTACTGATGTGATATAAAGAGAAATTAGAATGTATTAAAACATCGTTTCGATGCTAAACTGTAGTTTAGATAATATGATTAACCAGAAGCTTGTCAAATCGATATTTGGGTTGTGTTATTAGTTGATGTTAATTGCCTTTGCGGATTAAAAAAACTATTCAATTTGGATTAGGCAACTGCCTGTATATAGAAACCAATATTTGGTTAGGAGCACCATTTATAACTCAAGAATTGTCCGAATAACATAAAAAGGCAATAATTCATTATTTATGAGCGTTTTTTGCATGCCTGTTACTTAGTCAAAACTTATGAAGCCTATATTCTTAAGAAATACCTATACTAGTCTGTGTTGCCACCAGCTAGCATCTTACTCGTCTGCAGGCTGCAATTAATACATCCCATATTAAATGTTATTGTTTATGACAACCATTCTCGCAAACAAACCACAGTGACCTCAGCAAGTCAGATTTGGGACAATTCCATCATTGACTATACAGATATTATACATAAATGCGAAAATAACTGTATATGTCTGTTACGCTATATCTTATAAACAAAAGTATTATTGTAGGTAGGTACCTTACTATACCGATTTGCACTTAGCTTTGAAATGACCTTAATTTTTTTTTTCTATATTTGGATCCATATATTAATAGGTAGGTACCCATATTAATCTCACTTTCCAAGACATTAGCACAACTAGATGAAATTTAAAAATATCCAATACTCAATACTCCATATTTATTGCTTCCAGAATGTACATTTTAACAGTTGGTAGGTTAGATATAGAAACGCCTGTTGGGCATAGCATAATAATATTTGTAGGAGAAAGGAAGAACGCTTTCTTATATTTTACCTTATACTTAATTTTGTAATATTGTTGTTAATTATACTTATATAATTATTTGGCTTATTTATTTAGACACTTATTTTATCACATTATACGATAACTAATATTAAATTACACCTATTAAATTATATTACAATTATTAAATTACTTACCGAATAAATTATATTATATTACATGTAGGTACTTATTATAAATTTTAAGAATAATCATATTAAATATTCATTTATGTAGAAACATTTATCTATTAAAAAAATGTTTAACTTTTGAACGAAAATGTTAAACTTACTTTTGTTTTTAATTTGTTGTGGGTAGTCTATTGTATATCTTCACGGACATGACAAGGGGTCCAGAAGAATGCATTTTGATCCGGGATGTAGGTAATTTCAGCCTATTTCTATGTCTTAATGTATATTTATTCTGAATGGTCTCTCTAGTATTATAATATTCCGGGTATTTACGCACAAATTAAATATTTCTAGAATGTAGATGCTGGGAAGGGTTAGTATTAGGAAAATTTAGATATTTTTACTCGCACTTTCTTTACATGTGATTTCCTGTTGATATGGGTGTCTATTGTTATCCCCTAGGGTGAATTCGTTTACGACTTCTAACTGTTGTTCTTCAAAGGTGAAATTTATATTTATAGGGGATTTTTGGTACGGAAAAAAGGATATTTTTTTTTTTCTCAGGCACGGTTATCTGATCCCAAGCTAAGCAGAGCTTGTGTTATGGTAACCAGACAACTGATAAACATACTTAGCTACATATTTATAAATACATACATTTTATAGATAAATTACACCCAGACACAGAACAAATGATCGTGCTCATCACACAAAGATTTGTCCTTGGTGGGAATCGAACCCACGACCTCCGGTATAGCAGTCAGGGTCACTAACCACTAGACCAACAGGCCCGTCTTTATTATTAATATTGTTTTCGAAAAATTTACGTCTAGATTGTGTTCTTTCATCCAGTCAACTGCTGCGGAGATAGTAGAATTTAGTTTTTCATTTAAGTTTACGTTTGTTTGACAAGATATTAACTTTAAACTTTGCGGATATGTCATCCGCAAAGAGCACACTAGGTCCCGCGATGTTTTTAGGTAGGTAAATCATTTATATAGATTAAGAATAGTAGGCAACCTATCACGCTACCTTGGGGAATTGAGGCTTTTATATCTTTTTTGCTGGAGCGGACGTTTTCTATTTCATTTTTGTCTTGGTTAAAGAATTATATTTCTACAAACTGTTGTGTACCTGTTAGATACGATGTTAACCATTTATGAGCTAGTCCATGTAGGGTAAATACGCCATATGTCGGCCCCCCCCCAATCGTCGGCCGTCTGCACATTTTTATCTTGCGTTCGTTCCAAGGGTAATGAAGTGGTAATTTTACTACTCGAATTGCAACCTAAGTTCATATTCTATACGCACAAACTGTCACTATCCTATTACGTCACCCGGTCTTCGCACACTGAGCGTCAGCAGCGATCGCGCCGTTGAAGAGTCAAGTTCTTAGTTAAAGTAGCTTACTTGATGAGAATACCCACGCTTCGGGGATTGATATTACAACGGTAAGACGTTTCTTTATTTTTGTTTTAAGCTTTGTTATCACTAAAAAGTTATTTTTACTATATTTTGACATTGTTTTTTTAACGTTTTTCGTATTATTTTAAATGAAAAATAGGAGGCCGCCATTAGAATACCAGTTTCGGCTTAAAACCGAATTCTCGGCCGGGGCCGACTTAAAGTAAATGCAGTCTGTTTTACAAATTCCAATTCTACCAATTCCATTTGCTTAATACTAGTATTTGCAAAGCTTAATAGGTTAATAAATATATTTTACGTTTAGTCGCTAAATACCGGCCGGGGTGATATTAGTTGAATGTCGAGAAATGAGGCACACACAACAGGGGCCGACTTTAAATTTATTAAATATCGTAATGTCGGCCAGCCTCGAATTTGAACGCTAATATACAGGCTGATTACTTTTGTATTTTTTCATTGATTGTGTGGGTAGTCATTTCCAATTTATTTATCAAACTTATTTTCTCGAAATTGAATATATGTTATGTACCTAACACAAAAATTTATTAACATTATAAATAGGTTAAGTTTGGATGTAGAAGTTGACAGTATCGAAGACATATGTATATTATTCATGATAGCTAAATATGGTTTGGGATACAATTGAAAAATGTTTTTTTTTTTTTAATTTGCTGGTTATATTTATTCCGATGTTTAACTTAGTTATAATTATAGTAACTTTTAAACAAATTACACTAAGACAAATACAAATGTATCATCATCATCATCAGCCGGAAGACGTCCACTGCTGAACAAAGGCCTCCCCCCTAGAACGCCACAATGAACGACAACTCGCCAATTGCATCCACCGGGTGCCCGCAACTTTGACGATATCGTCGGTCCACCTGGTGGGAGGCCTGCCAACGCTGCGTCTTCCGGTTCGTGGTCGCCACTCGAGAACCTTTCTTCCCCAGCGGTTATCGGTTCTTCGAGCGATATGGCCTGCCCATTGCCACTTCAACTTGCATATTCTTCGAGCTATGTCGGTAACTCTAGTTCTTTGGCGAATTTCCGTATTCCGGATCCTATCGCGCAAGGAAACCCCGAGCATAGCTCTCTCCATAGCTCGTTGAGTGACTCTGAGCCTCTCCAAAAGGCCAACCGTTAGCGACCACGTCTCAGAGCCATATGTCATCACTGGCAACACACACTGGTCAAAGACCTGCGTCTTCAGACACTGCGGAATTTTGGACGAAAAGATGTCGATGTCGACAAATGTATACTCCTGCCAAAATAAATCATGTTGATTATATTTTTCAGTGTCTTAATTTTAAACACCCTATATCCGGCCGACATTTAGGAAAAACACCGCCGACAATAGGCCGCGAACGGCCGACTTAAGGGTTTTTTCGTCTTCAACGCATCTAAACCTTAATCCTTTTTTATTTTAGTAGAAAAGTCAAATTTATGCCTAAAAACATAAAATAGATTTATCAACCTGTCTAAAACCGCAACACAAGCTATCCTTTGTTGCAAACTGGTGCAGTCAGAGCGTTCCAAAGTTAGAAAATCCGTAAGGGGGGGCCGACATTTAGCGTATTTACCCTATACCTATTCCGTAAAGTTTATCTAAAAGTATCTTTTTTTACTTTATATATTTTATTATATAAGAGGTCGGCGATAGTTCACGTCCGCTGAGTTATTGCTCAGACCACACCGACAGGCGCTTTTAACTGTATTCTATCTACCGCCATGTTTTTATATCTAGACACACGGCAGTGTGTCCGCCAAGTTCGAGCAAAAAAAAGCGACACACCGGCCGTGGGTTATATTACACGAACCATTTCGGGCCAATTTCGACCACCCTATAACTCAAAACATATTTTATCTACGCATCTGAAATTTCGAGTGTCTGTTGACATCCGCTTAATTGTCTAGAATACAAAATTTCATTATTCTACCTATAGCAGTTCTTGAGATATTGACGTCAGAAAATCGCTATTTTTACTATACACTCACTGACTCATCAAAAACCTAGACCACTTCCAATGGTCGTACTGTCTTGAAATTTGGCATGGAGATAGGTCTTAAGGTCAAAGTAAAGGGAAAAATCTGAAAACGGCCAAGTGTGAGTTAGTTTTAAAAATAGCGAAGGTGTAACTTTGTTCTACTATGAAGTCATAATGAACTAAATGGGTCTATTTTCCAATGGTCGTACCGACCTGAAATTTGGCTCGAAGGTTTGTCTTTAGGTCGAAATAAAGTAAAAATCTGAAAACGGCCAAGTGTGAGTCAGTTTCGAAAACAACGAATGTGTAATTTTGTTCTACTATAAGTAGGTATGGAGTGGAAATGAGATAAGACTTATTTAAATTTAGATACATACCATTTTAGACAATACATGTTTGTCTTAAAGACAAGAACAATAAAATTGTTCACCACTCTGTGTGTGTCTGTTGCGGAAACCGAACCCACGATTTACGAAGTGCAAAGCAGGTCACTAGGTACACTAGGTGCGCTAAATCAGTCAAACAAAAACAAAAAGACTATTTTTTCTCGCATAGTCTAAATAATTTCTAATTTTACAACTAAGTGGAATGAGACATTTCCTAAAGCAAAAGTGATAAAAAAATAATAAAAAACCTACACCTAACAAAAATAACTGAAATCCCATCAAAAACATAAATGTAAAAGGCTGCCAAGTTCGATACTATGGGAATGCTTCGCCTATAAAAGAAGTGAGATCTGAATAAGTACCAAGTTCCATAAAAATACCTCAAATCATAAATACCTAGTTATAGGAATGCACACTTGATTTCAAGCAGTTTTTAAGGTACATTTTGAATAAGTATCACGTTACTTAGAAATACCTAAAATTATAATAGTCAGAGAAACGCACACCGGTTTTTTTTTAGCAGTTTCCTGATAACATTGATTATTTTCAGTACTTTTTAATGATGTTACTTGGCAAGTTTTAATAGAAAATTATATACTTGACACATTGCAGTCCAAAGGTGTCGATTCATTGCATTGAAAAGGTGTGTGGTGTGTGAAAACTTGCCAAGTAACATCATTAAAAAGTGCTGAAAATAATAAATGTTATCAGGAAACTGCTAAAAAAAACCGGTGTGCGTTTCTCTGACTATTATAATTTTAGGTATTTCTAAGTAACGTGATACTTATTCAAAATGTACCTTAAAAACTGCTTGAAATCAAGTGTGCATTCCTATAACTATTTATGATTTGAGGTATTTTTATGGAACTTGGTACTTATTCAGATCTCACTTCTTTTATAGGCGAAGCATTCCCATAGTATCGAACTTGGCAGCCTTTTACATTTATGTTTTTGATGGGATTTTTTCTTACAACTCTTAGCGAACTAATTGAAGGAACCATTGAACCCATCCGAGGTATGTGAACTTGAATTACGTATAAGGAAAGCCGAGTCGTTGTACGAATTGTATGATGAGGTGCAATTGAAATTAGAATGCCTAGTTGACGATGTAAGATGTAAATACTCAAATGTCAGAGCGAAATGAATTTGAAACATCTTATTACCAGTCATTGTTACCTAGTTATAGCTTATAGTTTATTAAAAAAAAAAAATTGTTTTCCTTTTAAGTCTGCAATTTGAATTTTATTTTTTTTATGCTATTTTGTACTTTATTTTTATGTTTAATAATTTGTTAGTAATGTATGTTTTACTGATTTACCGAGCTAACGGAGGGATGGCCTGGTGATCTGTCTCACAGGTTTTACCTACTACAGACACCAGTCTCTATATAACGTGTACAAAATTTAATCTGTAACTTTCTAGAAATGATGAGAAAATAAAGATTTTTATTATTATTTTATTATTATATTATTATTATTATTATTGTCTAAAGCGCAAGGACTACTGTTACCATAGGTGTTTGAGCCTATAAGAGGTCGGCGATAGTTCACGTCCGCTGAGTTATTGCTCAGACCACACCGACAGGCGCTTTTAACTGTATTCTATCTACCGCCATGTTTTTATATTTTTTCTTATATTGTGCTCAGTCATTTTTTAATTTATTACATTATTCGTTCTGGACAAGGAAGCCTGTTGTTTCATTTTCGCCGCCTTAAAACCCAAATCTTTACATGGTCCTTCGAGCCGGATTGATACAAATTAAAGCTAAATTCTAATAATAGTCAGTAGCGGCGGAATGATAATCATTAATATCGTTTACATTAAAAACAAAGAAATACGGACGTGATAGTGAACGTGAAGAAGTCTCATCAGCGACGACGGTGGACAGTTTGCACCAGTTACAAATGATATTTACGGTATTTTAACCCAGTACGCATCAGGTAATCGATATTATTCCGAACGCTAAGGTTGATTGACTTGCCTCTTAAAGATGAGCGAAGAGGAGATTAAGGAGCTGATTAGAAAGCGTGGTAGCTTTCAAAGGTCGTATGACACTATTTTGGTCACATTTGAACAAATTGAAGGAACCATTGAACCCATCCGAGGTATGTGAACTTGAATTACGTATAAGGAAAGCTGAGTCGTTGTACGAACTGTATGATGAGGTGCAATTGAAATTAGAATGCCTAGTTGACGATGTAAGATGTAAATACTCAAATGTCAGAGCGAAATGAATTTGAAACATCTTATTACCAGTCATTGTCTAAAGCGCAAGGACTACTGTTACCATAGGTGTTTGAGCCTATAAGAGGTCGGCGATAGTTCACGTCCGCTGACTTATTGCTCAGACCACACCGACAGGCGCTTTTAACTGTATTCTATCTACCGCCATGTTTTTATATTTTTTCTTATATTGTGCTCAGTCATTTTTTAATTTATTACATTATTCGTTCTGGACAAGGAAGCCTGTTGTTTCATTTTCGCCGCCTTAAAACCCAAATCTTTACATGGTCCTTCGAGCCGGATTGTTACAAATTAAAGCTAAATTCTAATAATAGTCAGTAACGGCGGAATGATAATCATTAATATCGTTTACATTAAAAACAAAGAAATACGGACGTGATAGTGAACGTGAAGAAGTCTCATCAGCGACGACGGTGGACAGTGTGCACCAGTTACAAATGATATTTACGGTATTTTAACCCAGTACTCATCAGGTAATCGATATTATTCCGAACGCTAAGGTTCGGTCTCACATACGTAAATCAGTGCGTGTATATATAAAATCTTTGAATGAAAGTTATTGTAATACATTAAGTTGTTTTGTTCTACCTTCAATAGCTAATATGATTCCTAGCAGACAGTTAGATTTCTCATCATTAAATATATCGAATGTTGAGTTAGCAGACCCTAGATTTCAACGTCCCAGCAGTAATTGATTTAATAATTGGCGCTGATGTTTTTTGGGACTTATTAGGTTCGAGAAAATTGACTTTAGGAGTTCACAATCCGGTGCTTTATGAAACTAGCCTCGGGTGGCTAGTTTCCGGCCCACTAGGTGTCAGCTGTGCGTCGGATTCTTCACATTTTGTCAATTGTCATTTTACTAACAACAATGATTCAGATGATAAGTTATGCTATGATAGTGTTGACATTCAGGATCAATTAAGTCGTTTCTGGCAGCTCGAAGAGGTAAGCCGTAAAATGTCACATTATTCTGCAGAGGAACAACGGTGTGAACAACACTTTGTTGAGAATACGACTCGACTTAGTAATGGTCGTTTTTGTGTACGTATTCCAGTAAAACAGTCCCCTGCCTTTCATGTGCCCGCACGATTACTTGCGAGGTTCAAATAGGACACTCTGATGAAATCTGTATGTTTGAACTCATCGCACGACGAGAACGCATCGTGTCATCGTACGATCGCTGTCAATTAGGACGACGCCTTATGGTAACCAGACAACTGATAAACATACTTATATATTTATAAATACATACATTTTATAGATAAATTACACCCAGACACAGAACAAATGATCGTGCTCATCACACAAAGATTTGTCCTTGGTGGGAATCGAACCCACGACCTCCGGTATAGCAGTCAGGGTCACTAACCACTAGACCAACAGGCCCGTCTTTATTATTAATTAAAATGTTTTCGAAAAATTTACTTCTAGATTGTGTTCTTTCATCCAGTCAACTGTTGCGGAGATAGTAGAATTTAGTTTTTCATTTAAGTTTACGTTTGTTTGACAAGATATTAACTTTAAACTTTGCGGATAATATGTCATCCGCAAAGAGCACACTAGGTCCCGCGATGTTTTTAGGTAAATCATTTATATAGATTAAGAATAGTAGGCAACCTATCACGCTACCTTGGGGAATTGAGGCTTTTATATCTTTTTTGCTGGAGCGGACGTTTTCTATTTCATTTTTGTCTTGGTTAAAGAATTATATTTCTACAAACTGTTGTGTACCTGTTAGATACGATGTTAACCATTTATGAGCTAGTCCACGTATACCTATTCCGTAAAGTTTATCTAAAAGTATCTTTTTTTATTTTATATATTTTATTATATAAGAGGTCGGCGATAGTTCACGTCCGCTGAGTTATTGCTCAGACCACACCGACAGGCGCTTTTAACTGTATTCTATCTACCGCCATGTTTTTATATTTTTTCTTACAACTCTTAGCGAACAAATTGAAGGAACCATTGAACCCATCCGAGGTATGTGAACTTGAATTACGTATAAGGAAAGCCGAGTCGTTGTACGAACTGTATGATGAGGTGCAATTGAAATTAGAATGCCTAGTTGACGATGTAAGATGTAAATACTCAAATGTCAGAGCGAAATGAATTTGAAACATCTTATTACCAGTCATTGTCTAAAGCGCAAGGACTACTGTTACCATAGGTGTTTGAGCCTATAAGAGGTCGGCGATAGTTCACGTCCGCTGAGTTATTGCTCAGACCACACCGACAGGCGCTTTTAACTGTATTCTATCTACCGCCATGTTTTTATATTTTTTCTTATATTGTGCTCAGTCATTTTTTAATTTATTACATTATTCGTTCTGGACAAGGAAACCTGTTGTTTCATTTTCGCCGCCTTAAAACCCAAATCTTTACATGGTCCTTCGAGCCGGATTGTTACAAATTAAAGCTAAATTCTAATAATAGTCAGTAGCGGCGGAATGATAATCATTAATATCGTTTACATTAAAAACAAAGAAATACGGACGTGATAGTGAACGTGAAGAAGTCTCATCAGCGACGACGGTGGACAGTGTGCACCAGTTACAAATGATATTTACGGTATTTAACCCAGTACTCATCAGGTAATCGATATTATTCCGAACGCTAAGGTCAGTACATAATATTTATTATTATATTCTTGTAGCAGTTCAGTGCCATTGCATTGTTAAAAGGTTTTAAAATTAATTGTAGGTAGCAATATTACTTAAATTGCCTTAGCCTGCTTACAGTTTTGTTAATATTTGATGTTTTCGAGTATTTGCAGTGCTTAGATAATAATATGTACCTGTAAGTTTACGGCACACCTACCCCTTTTATTGAATCTAGTCATTGTTACAGTCAAATTCTTATGTATTTTCAATAATCACCTATTAATGTAATGTAATCTTAATGTAAATATAATATTTCATTGCTATTTGTTACCTATTGATGAATTTATAAATAAATAAATCATTCAATTATAATTGATATATTTAAATAATCAGTTTAAATATTGTGATTTAAATGAACTTATTAAATTAAATTGTTAATTTATACAAATTGTTATCGTTTTTTTAAATATCAGTGATCGTTAACTGTTTTTAAATCCTTTTTATTGGTTTGTATAGGTAGTTTTAATACTTTAATTCTTAAGTTTTTATTATATAAATTCCAGGTTGATTGACTTGCCTCTCAAAGATGAGCGAAGAGGAAATTAAGGAGCTGATTAGAAAGCGTGGTAGCTTCAAAGGTCGTATGACACTATTTTGGTCACATTTGAACAAATTGAAGGAACCATTGAACCCATCCGAGGTATGTGAACTTGAATTACGTATAAGGAAAGCTGAGTCGTTGTACGAACTGTATGATGAGGTGCAATTGAAATTAGAATGCCTAGTTGACGATGTAAATACTCAAATGTCAGAGCGTAATGAATTTGAAACATCTTATTACCAGTCATTGTCTAAAGCGCAAGGACTACTGTTACAAAGGAATAGTGATAATTCTAGTGAAGTGGGTACCTCAAAGGGCAGTAAGCATAAGTTTGTTAAATTACCAACTATAAAATTGCCTAAATTCAGCGGATCCTACGATGTTTGGTTGGAGTTTCATGACACTTTCTGTAGTCTCATCCACTCCAATAATAATAATAATAATAATAATAATAATCCATTTATTTCAGGCATCAAGGCCCATATAAATATATACAATACTATACTAATACAACTTAAAAATACTATAAATATATATAAGGTGCTATAAAAACATCTGCCACGGCTTTAATGGGAGGTAGTATTGTGTTTATAGATTACAATAGTATAGATAAATAATTGATTATTTATCATATTTTTTTTCATACAAAAAAAATAACGTATAAATTTGAATTGATTTATTAGTATAAAACCATCCCGTGTCCTAAGCTGTTGCCGCTCCGCACCGAATTCACGTAATTTGTGAACCACGTTACGCAGAATAGAGTCAATGTTAATTTAACAATTTTATTTTCTAAAATTTAATTAACTGTTCCGGGGTACGAAAGTTCTTCACTATTGTAATCTATAAACACAATACTACCTCCCATTAAAGCCGTGGCAGATATTTTTATAGCACCTTATATAACATAATGAACTAATACTAATGTACACGAAGTATCGGCGTCGTGTTTCGCTGACTGGTGTCACGTAGCTGGCCACGAAACCGGCGGTACATAACCCCTTTCGGCCAAAACTCTTCTATGAGGAACTTCTCGAGGTGATGTGTCGGAACGCGCACCACGAACGACTTGAAGTTCGTTTTGTGACGCGGCTCCAACAGCTCGACCCTCAAAGTCCAGTTGGTCTTCACGCGCATGTATTCCACGACCTCCTCAACCTTCGTGGAGTGATGCAGTCTGGACACGTACAGCAGCGTTGTCGGTACGGCTGGACGCAGCAATATGTTGGGTCCTGCCAACGCAGTACCGCACTGGTTCCGACAAGGAGGCTTCTTCTTCTTCCTCTTCTCCACCTTGATGAAACCATCGCTGTCGCCCGTGTCCTTCTCTGGACCCTGCCTTTTCAGAACCTGTTTTGGTTTTGACAGGCTCCGTTTACCCCCTTTTGCTTTGTCCGCTAGTTTAACCTGCGAGTTTTGTGGCTCAACAGGCTTTTTAGCGGCGGCTGCAATTGCTGCGTAGGCTCGTTTGGGGGTCGACGAACCTACACACGTCGTCGTCTCCACCGGTGTCGAGGCAGGGACGGCCGCGGCACACGTTGCAACGCGTGCATTCTCGGCAGCTGGTGACGCATTCGAGCCCGCCGACTCGAAACTGCTGATGGAGGCGTTTTGTGCCCCGCGACGCGTGTTCACATTCGCGTTGCTAGGTGACCTACTTGCAGAAATTGCATTGCGCAATAACACTACTTCTGCCCGTAGATCACTGATGGTGTTGTTGGACACCTCCATCTGATGCTGCATCTCGACCTGGCTTTGCTTCAGGAGTGTTATATCCTTCAGCAGCCTGGTGACATCTACGTGGTCGAACGTGACGGGAGGCAGCTTGTGCAGATCCTTCGCCACGAACTCAGGCACGTCGTCCGGGTCGGTCTCCTTCAGCAACGTAACGATGTCTTGTATGCTCTTCTCTGTGCCGTCCCTTCGACGAGACGGCATCTGGCTGAGTTTGCCAAGCGTCGTGAACAGCAGCAACTTGGCACTGCAAATCTCATCCTCCTTAAAAGATGACTTGCAGATCTGCAAGATGCTGACCTCGTCCATGTAGTCAATGGCATGTTTGATAAATGCCAGAACTTCATTGGCTATGAGCGTTTGAGTACTCATAGCGGAAACCGGGCAGCGGCTATAAGCCGCGCGATTCGCGAATATAATATTCAGACGTAGCAGCGCACACGCGACCGTATTCGACCGCGCATCGCGAGCGACTGAATGACGACATTGCCGACATTGATAAATTTCACTACCTTAGAGCCTCATTAGAAGGGACAGCTTCTTTGGTCATTCAATCAATCGAATTTTCTGCCAAGAACTACGATATAGCATGGAGATTGTTATGTGAACGATTCGAAAATAAGCGATTACTAATACAAAATCATGTTTCCGCGTTATTTAATATAGAACCTATTAGTAAGGAGTCTGCGAACAGTTTAAAGCGTGTAGTTGATGAACTTAACAAGAATTTACGATCGTTGGAATCCCTCGGTGAACCAACAAAACATTGGAATACACTTCTCATTTACATAATTGCTAACAAATTAGATAACAAAACATATCGTGAGTGGGAGGAGTTAAAGGGCAATTTCAAAAAGGAATCACCTATAACCTTAAAAGATTTTTCTGATTTCATGCGCCGCAGGGCTGACTTATTGGAAACATTGGAAATGACTCGTGCTTGTCATGCTCCGAGTAATAAAAGCGTTAAAATTAAAAGTTTAGTTTCAGTGACGAGCCCACAGCAACCAAGTAAAGGTCATAAAACCTACCCGTCACCAGTTACCCCATCTTGTCCTAAATGTAAGGGCGACCATTATTTGTATAACTGCTCTTCATTTCTAGCGCTTACCAATGAAGCGAGATTACAGTTATTATATATATAATCAATATCAAAATATTTAGTTTAGGTAATTTACATGCACATGCTTCTATGACATATTCAACAGACATATCTACTCTATATTTTCTTGTAGTAGAAATCAGTAGAATGCATACACCGCCGCCGATGTGATTGACTCTGGAATACTAATAATATTGTATCCAGTTAGTTTCAGGCGTTAGCCAGGATTCAGATATACCTACTATATAGCATTATATATAGGTTTCTGTACAGTAAAGCCTTCTAAGATGTGTAGTTTGTTGTGTAGGCTTTGCATATTTTGGAATAGTACGTTAAATGGCTGGTTAGTACTTTCGAAAGGGATAGTTTCTATTATTCACATTTGTTTCAGTTTGAAATGATTGGTTGTTATTTCGTCTCGTTATCTGATTTTCTTGCTCGGTATTGTATAGCTCTGTGTTGCTTTCTAGGACACTGTTATTTTCTATCAGCTCTTCGTGGTGTTTATTACCTTTTTTCTCTTCTATGTACAGGTCATTGTTTCGGATAATCGCATGTAAGCCTTTTCCTCTCGCTTTGATCATTTCGTCTCGTAGGCTTTGTCTGGTTTTGCGTTAATTTTCCTAAAATTTTGATACAGATAGTCCGGTTTCTTGTAGGTATTGGTTATTGTTTATAATGTATTTAGTTATCCTTTTGCTTAAGAGTTCAATGACCAGTGGCCTGTTTGTATTAGATTTTTTTTCCATTCTATAAAAGTTTTCTACGTAGCCTAAGAGGTCGGTATTCATGGTTTCTCGAAATATTTGAATTAACCTGTCGTGTAAATCTTGTCTGGTCTCTTTATAATATTCAGAAATTCCGTAAAGTACAAACTTTTTGGCATTTATTCATTAAGTTCTGAGGTTTACGCGAATGTTAGACATTGAAATAAAACTACTTTTACGGATTTTATCGCGGTTTGTATTTTGATTTTAGTTCCCGACGTTTCGACACCTTTGCAGGTATCATGGTCACGGGCAGACTGAGGTGGTGTTCGTCTTGACGGTTGTTGTTGCTCGTTCTACCTTTATTATTTTTATTAATTATTTGTGTTCCGGCCTACGCAATATGAGCTCACGGTGTCTTGAGGTCTTGCAGCGCTGCTCTTGGGTTTGATTTTGAGTTTGTTAATTATCGGATCCCAAGTAGGTGATATCTTCCAGCCGTCTTCTCTATTGAAATTAGAGTGTTTGTGAAAAAAAAAAAAAAAAAAATACAAACCGCGATAAAATCCGTAAAAGTAGTTTTTGGCATTTGTTTCCGTGCAATATATTTTCGGAGGTAGGGTTTTCGTAATCTCTTGTATTTCTTTTTGTAATTTTTTATTCTCTGTTATCAACTTTTGTAGGCGACAGTTTAACAGCGAAATTTGCAGCTCAGTAAGTGGGACACATTAAACTTTCAACAAGTCGACTAGCCCCGACTAGGCGTCCCATGTTGTAAATGTTTAAGATACGAAAGGAGTTTCTATATCTTGAAACTCTCGCTAAAGTACTGAAATCTTAATTATAATACCTCATTCTAGATGAAAGCTTTCGTTTTCAAGCAGAAACTAAGCGCTCGTAAACACGACCACTAAAAATTGTTGAGATACAAGCTTCTTTGCAGCGATACTGCTTACAGTTTAATTTCTACATGGTCATTAATTGGTCCACAAATAATATTACATTTATTTTATGTGCATTCATATGATGTTAATTAAATGTTTGTGATATACAGGGTGTTACGGAAAAAGCAATAACTAACCGAAAGGGTTGAAGATTAAATCTGGTTCGTCCGTTAGTTTTGGCTTAAAGATCAGAGCCGAAATAGGCGATGAGAACTTCTTAAAAGGAGAATGACCATTTCCAGTATCGCTTCAATCTAAATTGTGCCATAAGTTGGTGATAACAATAATTCCTTTTTTTAATTTAAAAGCGTATATCTAATAGTAGATAATCATAACTAGTACCTACATACAAAACAAAAGTTTTTTTTTAGTTAGAAGTAGGTACCTACTTTAAAAGCGTGTTTTTTTGTTTTTATAAACTATATTTATTCAAGTTATGCGCGGATATTGTAACTACATACTATCCTTAATTTTGAACAATTTATTATTTTCTGAATTTAAGAAACTGTATTAGCATTCAGTGTTCCTAAATGCGAACAAAACAAATGTTGTCGACATGAATTCGACTTAATAATTTCGGTAGAAATTAAGAAAAGTGTCATAAGTGACAACTACCATTTAAAGTGACCAGTTCCTAACATCTAAGGGTGCGTCCACATCTGAAAAACGGGCATTACACAAGCCGTTCGCGAGCCGCTCGCGAGCATGCCGCGAACGCACTAGACGCACCCTAAGTTTAAATTGACGAGTGAATAACTCTTAGGTTTTTTTGGTACATACCTCAATGTTTTGGCACGTACCTACTCGCATTTTCCTCGGTATATGTTTTCATGATAGTGCATCCTAAGGACTATCGTCATAGCCATCATTTATGAAGATCGCGTCAGTATTTCTAAAGTTACTTATACGTAGCAATGTTTTTTCAACAAAGTCAGCCGAAAAAAATTAGTAACTTAGCTTTTTCATTTAAAACTAGCTGTGCCCCGCGGTTTCACCCGCATGAATGACAATTGATACACTATCTTTACAAATTATAGCCCATGTGTTATTCCGATGTAGCAACATTACTGTAAAGTTTCATTAAAATCCATTCAGTAGTTTTTGCGTGAAAGAGTAACAAACATCCACACATCCATTCTCATCTCACAAACTTTCACATTTATAATATTAGTAGGATTGAAGTTGAAAAACTATGTTGAGTTGCTAGTCTGGCTTAGTAATTTCAGCACTTATTTATCAATGGGAAAGCATAACTAAACAATTTTTGCTATTTATGTATTAGTCGGGAAAAATATGATTGTACACTATTGTGGTAAATAGATACGAAACACGATGTATGGTATAAGACAAGAATTAAGTTGTAGAAGATTAACAACATTCTCGTTGCTCAGATATTCATTTAGGCTAATCTAACTCTTGACGGTAAATAAAATGGTTTTTGTTTACATCAAAAACAACAGAACTAAAAAAAGTATTTGTTATTTGCGTTATTTTTGCTAATTCATACGGATTTAATCAGTTACATTGTTTAAATTATAAGTAATACCTACTTATTATGATGAGCTGGACTCCTTTGATAAGGAGAGGTTCACCACAACCTGGGAGAAATGGAAGGAGAGTGGAGAGGCCTTTGCTCTGCAGTGGGACAGAAATGAGTGAGAAAAAAATGATACTCATTATTTAATATTTAAATTAACTGCAAGTTTGAAAAAGTGGTATAATGGTCACCTCGCGTTGCTGTAAGTAATCGACTTGCTGCGGTTTCGACCCCCCGCGTGGGAACTTATCCAAAAATAACTATTTTTAGTCAGCATGTATTTCGTGATTGTGATTAAAATGTTTTCGAACCTCCACAACTAAGGATAAGTCACTTTTGTAGGCAGAAAAAATATATTTCTATGTCTTAGTTTACAATAATCTAAACATTTTTATATTAACGTTGTTGTCGCATATTTTCAAATTGTTTCTTGCCTGTGCTTCTCCATAGGAATGTCAATTTGGAACCTGAAATTAGAATCTAAAAAAGCCTATTTGAAGAAAAACAATATTTTGCACTTTAAGCAGATTATTGTACGGCAAAGCTTATTCTAGCAACCCCGTAATAAAGTGGGAACTCAAACGGTCAGTAAAGTTGAATAACATCAGTTAATCGTTTCATGATAATAGGGTTTTGCAGAAACTGACAGTTTTAATAGATTTACTTAGCTTTTAGCTGCAATTATCCGTCGACGCCAAAGGAGTGTATAAGAAGTACTGCGGCGTTGTTAAGCGTATCTGTCTATCTGTGTATCTTTCTGTGAATGACTCCTTAACGAATAGACCGATTTCGATGTGGTGATGTTTTTTGAAAGCTGATTTGATCGAGATGGCTCTAAGCTGTAACTGATGAAAATCTGTTCAGGACTTTAAAAGTTATCAGCATTTTAATTTTGATTGAAATTATTGTCTTTATCTCAATAATCCTCTAAATATAATAATATTAATAATAATAATCCCATATATAGGTATATAATAATCCGTTACTTAGGGGAGCGGCACTGTCTCTCCTTAACACAGGCCAATTTCTAGTCTATCTAGGGCGCTGGCCAGACAGAAGAGACGTAAGACGCAGACGGGGCGCGGACATAATACGCTTCTATACAAAATGTATAGAACCGTCGCGCCCGCGCCCCGTCTCTTCTGTATGTTTTGCGTCGCGACGCTTCTATACATTTTGTATGAAAGCGTCGCGGTAAAGACAAATGTCCGCGCCCCGTCTGCGTCTTACGTCTCTTCTGTCTGGCCAGCGCCTAGGAGAACAGTACTCCACCCGTCCATATTGTATAGTTTTACCTACAAACTGGATACCTAAACCCAACTGTTGTAACTTTCCAATCCTTTTCCTTTGAAATAAACTAATTTATTATTATATTATTTCCTATTATAATATTAGTTTTTATTTGTTTCGACTTCAAAACTTTGTCGTTTTAATATCATTATTTACTTTGATAATATTTTAGTTCCCTTCACATGTTTATTAAATCAGGGTTAGTATGGGTGCGTGGTTTTATGGGCCACTTTAACTTTTAATCATAACATTATTATGAAAGAACTTTGGCCGCTGAGCCTAAAAAAACTACATAAACACAGTCATGTTTAAAAATAATTAAGTAGGTACTGTGAAATGAACAAAACGCCAAACACGCCAGTCCGAACAGCCGCGTGATAGAAATACAGAATCTTAATTAGTTACCTATTTTACTAGTTGGAAAACTATCTACCTATTTTATTATATGTATATATGTTACCGGCCAAACCCGATTTCAGGATAAACTAGTTTTGCCTAGGCTAAACTAGTTCTTCCTATACGCGATAGGATTAACTAGTATAGCCTAGTTCAAACTAATTTGTCCTAAGTCCGATAGGATAAACCAGTTTAGGCTAGGCCAAACTAGTTGATCCTGATATAAATACACACACTCTATGATAAACTGGTATGGCCTAGTCTAAACATTCTAATATATCTAGAAAGTCAAAATAAATAGACAAACTGGAATAAAAAACTCCGTAATTGGAAAAATAATCATTTATATTAAACTATAATGATTCGTTGTTAAAAGGAACAATCATCCTATAACAAATACTAGGGTAAATACGCTAAATGTCGGCCCCCTTACGGATTTTCTAACTTTGGAATGCTCTGGCTGCACCAGTTTGCAACAAAGGATAGCTTGTGTTGCGGTTTTAGACAGGTTGATAAATCTATTTTATGTTTTTAGGCATAAATTTGACTTTTCTACTAAAATAAAAAAGGATTAAGGTTTAGATGCGTTGAAGACGAAAAAACCCTTAAGTCGGCCGTTCTCGGCCTATTGTCGGCGGTGTTTTTCCCAAATGTCGGCCGGATATAGGGTGTTTAAAATTAAGACAGTGAAAAATATAATCAACATGCTTTATTTTGGCAGGAGTATACATTTGTATTTGTCTTAGGGTAATTTGTTTAAAAGTTACTATAATTATAACTAAGTTAAACATCGGAATAAATATAACCAGCAAATTCCAAAAAACATTTTTCAATTGTATCCCAAACCATATTTAGCTATCATGAATAATATACATAATTATGTCTTCGATACTGTCAACTTCTACATCCAAACTTAACCTATTTAAAATGTTAATAAATTTTTGTATTGGGTACATAACATACCTATATTCAATTTCGAGAAAATAAGATTGATAAATAAATTAAAAATGACTACCCACACAATCAATGAAAAAATACAAAAGTAATCAGCCTGTATATTAGCGTTCAAATTCGAGGCTGGCCGACATTACGATATTTAATATATTTAAAGTCGGCCCTTGTTGTGTGTGCCTCATTTCTCGACATTCAACTAAGATCACCCCGGCCGGTATTTAGCGACTAAACGTAAAATATATTTATTAACCTATTAAGCTTTGCAAATACTCCTATTAAGCAAATGGAATTGGTAGAATTGGAATTTGTAAAACAGACTGCATTTACTTTAAGTCGGCCCCGGCCGAGAATTCGGTTTTAAGCCGAAACTGGTATTCTAATAGCCTAAGAGCCAACGACTGCCAGACCTTCGTCATTTTATAAAAGCTGAAAGTTTCTCAGTGCATGTGCCCTATATAGGTAAGAACGACCAGCGAATATGGAGTTTGGGTTGTGGTTACTTTGGCAGCTATCAGGTAGTAAAGGTGTATAAAATAGTACCTAACTTTCGTCATAGTATAAAAGCTAAATTTTATATAAATGTTACTTGGGGAGCTATAAAAAGACGTTACCTCAAATGCCGGACAGTTTGAATGGTTTAAACATCTTGCCAGACACATTTGAAGTCTGCAGTATGTGCTACTTTTTCTTTAGAAAAGGAAAATTAAAACCATACAAGACATAAAATAAAATAGTCTTGAGTACCAAGAAGTTTTCAAGAAAGAGGGGTCTCGGTATGGTTAGAAATGGTGACCCATCTACGGACCAACCGCGGCGAGCGTGGCTTAACCTGTATTATCGGTCTAACCGTATGGCGTACACTTATTAACAAGTCCCTCTAATTAATCTTATTATTTTTAACTAGCTGTGCCCCGGGGTTTCACCTGCGTGAATACCTAGGTTTCGTTTACGATGTCTTTATAGTTACCTTTTCGGGGTGGAGATGAATCCAACAAATCAAAGATCTGTTGAAAGATATAGGTCTACTTGTTCTTGATTTAATAAGTGGTGTAACTAACCCGACATTCCTATCTCGTACCTATCTCGTATTATCTCTTTAAAATCTCTCTATTCGTCCAAAATGTATTTGCAGTAAAAGGGAAAACCCGTTTTTGTTTAACTTAAGACAATCCTATGCCTGTCTCCTGGTACTAAGCTACCTACCAACCAATTTTCAGCCAAATCGGTTCAGCCGTTCTCGAGTTATAAATAATGTACCTAATTAACGCGACTTTAGATAGATTTACATATTAAATAGATAGATTTCTTGTAAGGTAAAGAAAAAATAGCACGTACAGCCGACTGTCAATGTGCCTGGCAAGATGTAAAATCCTTTAAAACTGTCCGTCTATTGATCTATTTTCTTGATCTTTGATTTGTTGGATTCGTCTCCGCCCCGAATAGGTAACTATAAAGACATCGAAAACGAAACCTAGGTATTCACGCAGGTGAAACCGCGGAACACAGCTAGTTAAAGTAATAAGATTAGTAAAAGTAATAAGATTAATTCGAGGGGCTTGTTACTAAGTGTACGCCATACGGTTAGACCGATAATACAGGTTAAGCCACGCTCGCCGCGGTTGGTCCGTAGATGGGTCACCATTTCTAACCATACCGAGACCCCTCTTTCTTGAAAACTTCTTGGTACTCAAGACTATTTTATTTTATGTCTTGTATGGTTTTAATTTTCCTTTTCTAAAGAAAAAGTAGCACATACTGCAGACTTCAAATGTGTCTGGCAAGGTGTTTAAACCATTCAAACTGTCCGGCATTTGAGGTAACGTCTTTTTATAGCTCCCCAAGTAACATATATAAAATTTAGCTTTTATACTATGACGAAAGTTAGGTACTATTTTATACACCTTTACTACCTGATAGCTGCCAAAGTAACCACAACCCAAACTCCATATTCGCTGGTCGTTCTTACCTATATAGGGCACATGCACTGAGAAACTTTCAGCTTTTATAAAATGACGAAGGTCTGGCAGTCGTTGGCTCTCGGAATATAATGGCGGCCTCCTATTTTTCATTTAAAATAATACGAAAAACGTTAAAAAAACAATGTCAAAATATAGTAAAAATAACTTTTTAGTGATAACAAAGCTTAAAACAAAATTAAAGAAACGTCTTACCGTTGTAATATAAATCCCCGAAGCGTGGGTATTCTCATCAAGTAAGCTACTTTAACTAAGAACTTGACTCTTCAACGGCGCGATCGCTGCTGACGCTCAGTGTGCGAAGACCGGGTGACGTAATAGGATAGTGACAGTTTGTGCGTATAGAATATGAACTTAGGTTGCAATTCGAGTAGTAAAATTACCACTTCATTACCCTTGGAACGAACGCAAGATAAAAATGTGCAGACGGCCGACGATTGGGGGGGGGCCGACATATGGCGTATTTACCCTACTGTTTTTTATAAGAAACAATAGGTAATCAAATTAAATATGTCAATTATTAAAATTGTTATTTATTTTTACATGGTTTTACATGGTAAATAAAATTGAAGTTTCTTGGTTACCTACTTATCGATGATAGGTTATGTGCTTGGCATTTTGTTACCCTTCCTTTATAATTCAAGCACACTTTAAAAACGCATACTGTCATTTTATCGCTGTTATGTGGTTATTCCTTATACCGCGTAAAACGTAGTGACACGAAAGCGGCACGTTCTGTACTGGTTGGCGGGAAAGTACCTACTTTGCAACCAATTGCAATTTTTTGACACGTCTGCGCGCACTTGACAGTCCATCTAGACATTATATAATCAAAGCTTTCGACTCGGCAATTTTTTTTACTGTTTAGACTAGGCTATATTAGTTTATTCTAGAGTGTGCATATTTATATCAGGATCAACTAGTTTGGCCTAGCCTAAACTGGTCTATCCTATCGGGCTTAGGACAAATTAGTTTGATCTAGGCTATACTAGTTAATCCTATCGCGTATAGGAAGAACTAGTTTAGCCTAGACAAAACTAGTTTGTCCTGAAATCGGGTTTGGCCGGTAACATATATATAATATCAATAACTTATACCATGATAATATCCAGCTAAGTGTGAACAGTAGTTATTAGAAATAATTTGAGTGTAGAATGAAGATGATGAGAATGTTCGATCATTGAACTAGTGCCCACCTAACCTAAACAGCTGACGAACAATGGAGTTTGCGTGCAAATACCTACGCACACACGCAGAGCACAGTGGTGCGCGTACTGTGCTCTGCGTGTGTGCGTATGTAATACGACCATACGTTTAACGTAAAGTTAGGGTACTTATTACCTACTTGAAAAATGGCTGGGTTTGGTTTGACTAAATTAAATTATAGACCTTATTTTGATATTATAATTTAATAAACTAATTATGGTGTGTGAGGGCTAGAATTAAATGCTTATCACCTTGTATACAGGTTCAAGAATAAAATCAGGTACGTCAGACAACTATTTAATCAAATGTATTAACAAAGCCCGCCCATTAGGCAGACTTATTCAAAAATTATTAAACGAAACTGTTCAATCAAAACGTTCAATGAAACAAACACGACCGATACAGCCCGGGGTAGTCTATCACTCGCCGAAAATCTTAACACCGCCATTCAGAAAACGCCTCTCAACTAACAACGCCATCTGTTGAACACGGTGGTTAAACAGCGGCCGCCTGTGTTCACGCGTCATGTACTACACACAAAGTTCTGATGTGATATAAAGAGAAATTAGAATGTATTAAAACATCGTTTCGATGCTAAACTGTAGTTTAGATAATATGATTAACCAGAAGCTTGTCAAATCGATATTTGGGTTGCGTTATTAGTTGATGTTAATTGCCTTTGCGGATTAAAAAAACTATTCAATTTGGATTAGGCAACTGCCTGTATATAGAAACCAATATTTGGTTAGGAGCACCATTTATAACTCAAGAATTGTCCGAATAACATAAAAAGGCAATTATTTATGAGTGTTTTTTGCATGCCTGTTACTTAGTCAAAACTTATGAAGCCTATATTCTTAAGAAATATCTATACTAGTCTGCGTTGCCACCAGCTAGCATCTTACTCGTCTGCAGGCTGCAATTAATACATTCCATATTAAATGTTATTGTTTATGACAACCATTCTCGCAAACAAACCACACTGACCTCAGCAAGTCAGATTTGGGACAATTCCATCATTGACTATACAGATATTATACATAAATGCGAAAATAACTGTGTATGTCAGTTACGCTATATCTTATAAACAAAAGTATTATTGTAGGTAGGTACCTTACTATACCGATTTGCACTTTAGCTTTGAAATGACCTTAATTTTTTTTTTTCTATATTTGGATCCATATATTAATAGGTAGGTAGGTACCCATATTAATCTCACTTTCCAAGACATTAGCACAACTAGATGAAATTTAAAAATATCCAATACTCAATACTCCATATTTATTGCTTCCAGAATGTACATTTTAACAGTTGGTAGGTTAGATATAGAAACGCCTGTTGGGCACAGCATAATAATATTTGTAGGAGAGAGGAAGAACGCTTTCTTCTAATTTACCTTATACTTAATTTTGTAATATTGTTGTTAATTATACTTATATAATTATTTGGCTTATTTATTTAGACACTTATTTTATCACATTATACGATAACTAATATTAAATTACACCTATTAAATTATATTACAATTATTAAATTACTTACCGAATAAATTATATTATATTACATAAGTAGGTACTTATTATAAATTTTAAGAATAATCATATAAATATTCATTTATGTAGAAACATTTATCTATTAGAAAAATGTAATGTTAAACTTACTTTCGTTTTTAATTTGTTGTGGTAGTCTATTGTATATCTTCACGGACATGACAAGGGGTCCAGAAGAATGCATTTTGATCCGGGTTGTAGGTAAGTTCAGCCTACTTCTATGTCTTAATGTATATTTATTCTGAATGGTCTCTCTAGTATTATAATATTCCGGGTATTTACGCACAAATTAAATATTTCTAGAATGTAGATGCTGGGAAGGGTTAGTATTTTAAGGTTTTGGAAGTACGGCCTACAAGAATCCGTTTCTTTTATATTAACTAAATTTCTAATAAGTTTTTTTTGTAAGGTGAAGACAGTGGGTGCGTCGGTACTATTTCCCCATAGAATTATTCCATAAGTGAGCCAAGAATAAGCGTAGGCGTAATAGCTCATGAGCGCCGTTGAAATATCAGTGGTCTTTTTGACCTCGCGTAGGGCGTAGGAAAATTTAGATATTTTTACTCGCACTTTCTTTACATGTGATTTCCAGTTGATATTGGTGTCTATTGTTATCCCCAGTAGGGTGAATTCGTTTACGACTTCTAACTGTTGTTCTTCAAAGGTGAAATTTATATTTATAGGGGATTTTTGGTACGGAAAAAAAGGATTTTTTTTTTTTCTCACACACGGTTATCTGATCCCAAGCTAAGCAGAGCTTGTGTTATGGTAACCAGACAACTGATAAACCTACTTAGCTATATATTTATAAATACATACATTTTATAGATAAACTACACCCAGACACAGAACAAATGATCGTGCTCATCACACAAAGATTTGTCCTTGGTGGGAATCGAACCCACGACCTCCGGTATAGCAGTCAGGGTCACTAACCACTAGACCAACAGGCCCGTCTTTATTATTAATTTTGTTTTCGAAAAATTTACTTCTAGATTGTGTTCTTTCATCCAGTCAACTGTTGCGGAGATAGTAGAATTTAGTTTTTCATTTAAGTTTACGTTTGTTTGACAAGATATTAACTTTAAACTTTGCGGATATGTCATCCGCAAAGAGCACACTAGGTCCCGCGATGTTTTTAGGTAGGTAAATCATTTATATAGATTAAGAATAGTAGGCAACCTATCACGCTACCTACCTTGGGGAATTGAGGCTTTTATATCTTTTTTGCTGGAGCGGACGTTTTCTATTTCATTTTTGTCTTGGTTAAAGAATTATATTTCTACAAACTGTTGTGTACCTGTTAGATACGATGTTAACCATTTATGAGCTAGTCCACGTATACCTATTCCGTAAAGTTTATCTAAAAGTATCTTTTTTTATTTTATATATTTTATTATATAAGAGGTCGGCGATAGTTCACGTCCGCTGAGTTATTGCTCAGACCACACCGACAGGCGCTTTTAACTGTATTCTATCTACCGCCATGTTTTTATATTTTTTCTTACAACTCTTAGCGAACAAATTGAAGGAACCATTGAACCCATCCGAGGTATGTGAACTTGAATTACGAATAAGGAAAGCCGAGTCGTTGTACGAACTGTATGATGAGGTGCAATTGAAATTAGAATGCCTAGTTGACGATGTAAGATGTAAATACTCAAATGTCAGAGCGAAATGAATTTGAAACATCTTATTACCAGTCATTGTCTAAAGCGCAAGGACTACTGTAACTGTTATCATAGGTGTTTGAGCCTATAAGAGGTCGGCGATAGTTCACGTCCGCTGACTTATTGCTCAGACCACACCGACAGGCGCTTTTAACTGTATTCTATCTACCGCCATGTTTTTATATTTTTTCTTATATTGTGCTCAGTCATTTTTTAATTTATTACATTATTCGTTCTGGACAAGGAAGCCTGTTGTTTCATTTTCGCCGCCTTAAAACCCAAATCTTTACATGGTCCTTCGAGCCGGATTGTTACAAATTAAAGCTAAATTCTAATAATAGTCAGTAGCGGCGGAATGATAATCATTAATATCGTTTACATTAAAAACAAAGAAATACGGACGTGATAGTGAACGTGAAGAAGTCTCATCAGCGACGACGGTGGACAGTTTGCACCAGTTACAAATTATATTTACGGTATTTTAACCCAGTACTCATCAGGTAATCGATATTATTCCGAACGGTAAGGTTGATTGACTTGCCTCTTAAAGATGAGCGAAGAGGAGATTAAGGAGCTGATTAGAAAGCGTGGTAGCTTCAAAGGTCGTATGACACTATTTTGGTCACATTTGAACAAATTGAAGGAACCATTGAACCCATCCGAGGTATGTGAACTTGAATTACGTATAAGGAAAGCTGAGTCGTTGTACGAACTGTATGATGAGGTGCAATTGAAATTAGAATGCCTAGTTGACGATGTAAGATGTAAATATTCAAATGTCAGAGCGTAATGAATTTGAAACATCTTATTACCAGTCATTGTCTAAAGCGCAAGGACTACTGTTACCATAGGTGTTTGAGCCTATAAGAGGTCGGCGATAGTTCACGTCCGCTGACTTATTGCTCAGACCACACCGACAGGCGCTTTTAACTGTATTCTATCTACCCGCTACCGTCATGTTTTTATATTTTTTCTTATATTGTGCTCAGTCATTTTTTAATTTATTACATTATTCGTTCTGGACAAGGAAGCCTGTTGTTTCATTTTCGCCGCCTTAAAACCCAAATCTTTACATGGTCCTTCGAGCCGGATTGTTACAAATTAAAGCTAAATTCTAATAATAGTCAGTAGCGGCGGAATGATAATCATTAATATCGTTTACATTAAAAACAAAGAAATACGGACGTGATAGTGAACGTGAAGAAGTCTCATCAGCGACGACGGTGGACAGTGTGCACCAGTTACAAATGATATTTACGGTATTTAACCCAGTACTCATCAGGTAGGTAATCGATATTATTCCGAACGCTAAGGTCAGTACATAATAATTATTATTATATTCTTGTAGCAGTTCAGTGCCATTGCATTGTTAAAAGGTTTTAAAATTAATTGTAGGTAGCAATATTACTTAAATTGCCTTAGCCTGCTTACAGTTTTGTTAATATTTGATGTTTTCGAGTATTTGCAGTGCTTAGATAATAATATGTACCTGTAAGTTTCCGGCACACCTACCCCTTTTATTGAATCTAGTCATTGTTACAGTCAAATTCTTATGTATTTTCAATAATCACCTATTAATGTAATGTAATCTTAATGTAAATATAATATTTTATTGCTATTTGTTACCTATTGATGAATTTATAAATAAATAAATCATTCAATTATAATTGATATATTTAAATAATCAGTTTAAATATTGTGATTTAAATGAACTTATTAAATTAAATTGTTAATTTATACAAATTGTTATCGTTTTTTTAAATATCAGTGATCGTTAACTGTTTTTAAACCTTTTTTATTGGTTTGTATAGGTAGTTTTAATACTTTAATTCTTATGTTTTTCTACACTAATATTATAAAGAGGAAAACTTTGTTTGTTTGTAATGAATAGGCTCAAAAACTACTGGACCGATTTTAAAAATTCTTTCACCATTCGAAAGCTACATTATCCACGAGTAACATAGGCAAAATATTATTTTGAAAAAAAAATAGGGGACCGTGTCTTTCCTGGGTAGGCTTTTTGCAGCGATAACCGACATCCACGCGGGCGGAGCCGCGGGCGACCGCTAGTATTATATAAATTCAAGGTTGATTGACTTGCCTCTCAAAGATGAGCGAAGAGGAGATTAAGGAGCTGATTAGAAAGCGTGGTAGCTTCAAAGGTCGTATGACACTATTTTGGTCACATTTGAACAAATTGAAGGAACCATTGAACCCATCCGAGGTATGTGAACTTGAATTACGTATAAGGAAAGCTGAGTCGTTGTACGAACTGTATGATGAGGTGCAATTGAAATTAGAATGCCTAGTTGACGATGTAAATACTCAAATGTCAGAGCGTAATGAATTTGAAACATCTTATTACCAGTCATTGTCTAAAGCGCAAGGACTACTGTTACAAAGGAATAGTGATAATTCTAGTGAAGTGGGTACCTCAAAGGGCAGTAAGCATAAGTTTGTTAAATTACCAACTATAAAATTGCCTAAATTCAGCGGATCCTACGATGTTTGGTTGGAGTTTCATGACACTTTCTGTAGTCTCATCCACTCCAATGACGACATTGCCGACATTGATAAATTTCACTACCTTAGAGCCTCATTAGAAGGGACAGCTTCTTTGGTCATTCAATCAATCGAATTTTCTGCCAAGAACTACGATATAGCATGGAGATTGTTATGTGAACGATTCGAAAATAAGCGATTACTAATACAAAATCATGTTTCCGCGTTATTTAATACTAGCTGTACCCGCGACGTTGTTCGCGTTCATATCAGTCATCTGTGCGAATAAATATAAATTAGACTGTGGTATAGAGGGTCACCATCACGAACTACCTAGACACCGGCTTCAGAATGTTCTTTTTATATATTTAAAAATTTACAAAACACATGAACACTTCAATGTTATCTTGTTTCGCTAGATGAATGTTTCTAAGTAGTCTGCTATACGCAAAATGTATCAGATGTGGAACCTAGAGTTTTGTCACAAATATTGCTTGACACGTGCCAAAAAAAAACAATTTACCGCTTTTTTTCTTTTGCAATAGTATTTCGTTGGTACAGCAGTCCCTAGTAAGACTACCGAGATCGGGGTTTTGGTTCGAAACCCCGAAATTCGAAATACTGAACTACGCAGTAAAATTGAAAGTAGATATCAATATTATTTACGCTCCGCTCTTCTCATCTCTGCTTTGGTGAAGTCCGGTTTTAAGACTAAGGTAGTGTTCTCATCTTAGTTAATAGCTACCAGATGTCAGTGCGGTGCCTAAGCCTAGAGTATATGTGGAAATAAGTTAAGGAACTTAGCAGCTAGGAACTATGTGGTCTGGTAATGGTGGCTGCTAATGAAAGGCAAAAGAGTGTGCGAGTGTGTTGTTTTTAAAGGGATGAACGACTGAGATAAGCAGGCTCCATTTTAATAAGGTATTTACCTGAGACCCGTGAAACTGAAAGAAAACGTTGACAATAGAGAGGCGCAGGATCAGAACTACCAAAACTGTGGTTAAAATTATTTATGACTGGAAACTAAGTAATAGACCAAGGACAACCGCATTCTACCCTGATCAAAGCCTTGGACTGGGGCTGTATCCTTAACAATAAAGTCGCTTTATGCTGCCCAGACGAAATGACGGCAGGTGGACTAAGACGGTGACAGAATGGTGGCCAAGGCATGGCAAAAGAAGCGTCGGTCGTCCGGGAGCAAGATGGGTCGATGACATAGTTAAAGTCTCGGGTACGGTACACAAGAGTACAAAACCAGGTGCTCCATGACACCATTGCACCAATCTGTCGCGAAACAAACAGTATTAAAAATTATTTCCAGTATAGACGGACTTCTAATCATTGATAGAAGTCCGTCTGTGCGTCTATTTTATGTTAGATCGGTGGTCGATTTGATGCCACAAAAAGAAGAGAGCAGAAGTCAGCATTGTTAATGCTGAATGCATGTTTTGCACAATCAACAACAGCCTAAAATGAGACACTAGCGTCCAATTACCAATACCAGTATGGGCTATTATCTCGCTTAACAAACATAGGTAGTTACAACAGATATAACATTACGTGTTAAAAAAATTGACTTGTACACTCACGTATAAAGAATGTTCAACGGCCAAGTCACACAACATTAACTATAATAATAAAGAAATCGCAGTAAGGAACCTTAGACTTGGTACGACTTTGTCTAGATTTCATAACTTTTTAGAGATAATCAAGCAGCTCCATCGAGACTTGGCTAGTTTTTTACAGAATGTTTTTGGTGGGATTATCTATACTCCGTTAGAGCATTTTCTTTGTACTAAAAGTTGTATTATATTATATTTTCATACCTTTTTACTATTTATTTACATTTTTCCGATGAATTTTCAGTACTGAATTGATGCCGACGCTTGACCAATAGATGGCGCTGTATGTCCGGAATAAATTTTATTTTTTATTTATTTTTTGTAATAAAAACTATCCTATGTCCTTTCTCAAGTTCCAAACTATGTCTGTACCAAATTTCACACAAATCGGTTCAGTAGTTTAGGCGTGAAGCAAAGACAGACAGACAGACAGACAGAGTTACTTTCGCATTTATAATATTAGTTTGGATAGAACCTATTAGTAAGGAGTCTGCGAACAGTTTAAAGCGTGTAGTTGATGAACTTAACAAGAATTTACGATCGTTGGAATCCCTCGGTGAACCAACAAAACATTGGGATACACTTCTCATTTACATAATTGCTAACAAATTAGATAACAAAACATGTCGTGAGTGGGAAGAGTTAAAGGGCAATTTCAAAAAGGAATCACCTATAACCTTAAAAGATTTTTCTGATTTCATGCGCCGCAGGGCTGACTTATTGGAAACATTGGAAATGACTCGTGCTTGTCATGCTCCGAGTAATAAAAGCGTTAAAATTAAAAGTTTAGTTTCAGTGACGAGCCCACAGCAACCAAGTAAAGGTCATAAAACCTACCCGTCACCAGTTACCCCATCTTGTCCTAAATGTAAGGGCGACCATTATTTGTATAACTGCTCTTCATTTCTAGCGCTTACCAATGAAGCGAGATTACAGTTATTATATATAATAATATAATCAATATCAAAATATTTAGTTTAGGTAATTTACATGCACATGCTTCTATGACATATTCAACAGACATATCTACTCTATATTTTCTTGTAGTAGAAATCAGTAGAATGCATACACCGCCGCCGATGTGATTGACTCTGGAATACTAATAATATTGTATCCAGTTAGTTTCAGGCGTTAGCCAGGATTCAGATATACATATAGAATTATATATAGGTTTCTGTACAGTTAAGCCTTCTAAGATGTGTAGTTTGTTTTGTAGGCTTTGCATATTTTGAAATAGTACGTTAAATGGCTGGTTAGTACTTTCGAAAGGGATAGTTTTTATTATTCACATTTGTTTCAGTTTTAATGATTGGTTGTTTTTTCTTCTCGTTATCTGATTTTCTTGCTCGGTATTGTATAGCTCTGTGTTGCTTTCTAGGACACTGTTTTTTCTATCAGCTCTTCGTGGTGTTTATTAACTTTTTTCCCTTCTATGTACAGGTCATTGTTTCGGATAATCGCATGTAAGCCTTTTCCTCTCGCTTTAATCATTTCGTCTCGTAGGCTTAGTCTGGTTTTGCGTTCATTTTCATCCTAAAATTTTGATACAGATAGTCCGGTTTCTATGTGCGTGTGAACTGAGGGACCACACTGGGAATTCGCGAAATGAATATCCTAGGATTTAGTAGTAGACTTAAAACAATTGTAGAACGAGTCTGCGAATTTGTAGCCAAATATATTAAGAATTACGACTCATAAAGTGTGGTCCCTCAGTTCTCACGGACGATCAGCCAGATCTCGGAAAGTATCTTATAAAAGAAGGTTTTGTGAATACAGACATTTAGTAGAGAATTTGTAAAGATATTTACTAAATAACAGACCACAAAGCATTAAAGATAAAAAAAATATAACGACTGAACTGTGGTCCCTCAGTCCACACAACAAAGATAAATATTTTAGTGAATATTACTGAATAAAACCGTTCTTTTCTACATAAAGTTTTAGTAGGAGTCTTAAAACATTTTGTAAAAAAGAAATGAAGAAAAAATATCGAACCGTTTTGAAGATAGCGATGATTAAAACTGGTCCCTCAATCCTCTCCTCCACTGACATTTGTGCGTGTGCTAGCTGCTAGACGAGAGGAATATCAGAAAGTCTAGTGTACTTAACTTTTAGTAGCAAGTTTCTACTAAATAATAGGTATATAAGATTGTGTATCTCTTACCTATTCGCTGAGATAATAATGTTTTTTTAATCTTATGAAAACAGATAGAGTATTGTGACCACACAATTGAATAAAATGTAGACAGTATTATTATACTTTATTTAATATATCATTATTTAGACGAAACGATAACTTATTATAATACTTTTGTCGGTCATTACAATTATTTTGAAATAATGGTACGTACGCATAGTGTGATGATAAGTCAAACATGAAACTGAAAATAGATGGGATTACACTTGATAACACAGAGCAAAGTAAGAAGTAGGTATAGAGGGACCTCTCGTGGCTAAAATGAGTCGCCCTAGCTCGATCGTTACCGAACATGGTGCTTGAATTCCCAAACGAACGTACACAGTACACACACATACGCAACTCTATTTTATTTGTGTGAGTGGTGCTACAGTAGCGTCTCTGGTGGTTGCTATTATTAACTACCGCATGTATTAAATAAATAAAACCCAATCATTCACTACAATACATACTGTTAAGTTTATTTAATTGTTATTTACGCTTGACAGTCTTTAAACCGCAGAAAACTAATTCAAAATATAAATTACGGCATACGAAATATAGATGGCAGCACTATTTTTGCAAAAGTTTCACCCACCTGCTTGATAACAACAATAGAGGAAAAATATTACAGTTTGTGTAATACAGGGTGTCCGGTAAATAGTCCGACAAACTGTGGGTTTTGATACCTTAGGTCAGGACGTACGGAATGAACACATCATAATATATTTTCCCCGAAAATTAATGGTTTTCGAGTTATAATCGATTTTCAAAAATTTTATAAATTTCTACCTTGCATCAGATTTTTCCATATTTCTGTCTGAAAAATAGGTTTTGCAATACTTTTTTTATATCAAATAAATCTTGAAGAGTCACTCTACGCTTTGGTAAGCTTTATTTATATCTTAATGAAGAATGTATTGTCGAAAAAGCCATCTGTTTAAAAGTTTTCATTTTTAAATTTTTTTGGTGCTCATATTTGAACTTCAGTGTTGAAAAATAAATGTATGTGGCAGTTTTGTACAACAATTTTAAAAACTTGCTTGATTATTGGTGTCTTCAGGAAGGTACAATACTTGTGTATTTTCTTTATAAAATTTGACAAAACAAGCTGTTGAAGTTTAAATGGGCTTATTTGTTGAAATGTAACTAATGTATATCGAAGGTAAACTGAGACGTAATTTAACGCGGATCATCATTGTAACAGTGAAATTAAGTATTTTATGAACACCCTGTATAATAGTGTCATAAATCAGTTGTCAATATTATTCATTTCCCTGTTGAAAATAAAGTAAGATAAATAATACATATTATATTTATTTTATAATAGAGAAAAGAACCAGTTTAACTTAACGATTTTGTCTTGTTCAGCACGGGTACGTATCAGTTTCGTTAATTATAGGAATTATAATGGGTCAGTTCGTTGTTGTTGTTCAAGTTGATTTGTAGTTTGATAGGTTGAAAATTAGTAAGGCGATATTGGAATTCGTTCTCGCCTCAGAATTCGCGTGCTTTTCCAGAAAGGTATTAGATGGTTACTTTCAAGTAGGACTTGTATAAATCCTTCCTCTAAAATCCATGCATGTTTTATTACAGTGGTATAATGGCCAGAGGTCGAAAACCAAAAATTGCCTATGTAGATCAATGGAATATTTTTCGGAAACATGCTGAACAATTGCAAGATCCAAAAATCAAATGTAATGATCCAATTTTTTCCAAATTATCAGAAGAACTTGAGCATAAAATGACTGCTTTGGCTTTGTATATATCTCTACAACGCAATCGAAATTTAATTTTCGGTAGTGATATTCGATCGTCTGATGACCCCACAAATTTGAGTGATGAAAAGAATTGTTCTACAAGCAGTAGTCCTTCATCATTGATATTGGCAAGTCAAAGCAGTAATTTTAGCTCAGGTTTAGGAGAATACAAAGCATTTTCATTTAACCTTGATACATATGAATGGAGAAAAATAAAACCCTTAAGTGGATATAAAAAACGGAGTGGTAATTCAACGTATAGGCAGTATAAAACGTTGCCAAAGTACAAATGGAGCCACATGTTAAAAGAAAAAATTTGGACACATTCAAAATTACCCTGCACTTGGGTCTTCAAGAAAAATAAGATTGAGGATGATAAAATTAATTTGCACGGGAAATGTGCCCAATGTCCTGCGGAATTTTTTTTATCAAATCAAAAAATTACTGACAAAATAGTTAAATTTCTGTGTAACGTTTCTCATTTCGATGTTAAATTCAAACATAACCCGAAAACTAAGTCCAAGTTAACGCCTTATAGGAGGCAACAATTGGCTAAAGAACTACGTTATAAGCCTGCTGTCATGGTCCATAATGAGTTGGCTTCGAAGCTGATAGAGAGCGAAGACTACAAAAGTTCACCTGTATTGTCATCCATATCGGCCCTAAGAAAAATTAAGTCAGATGCTAGATTGGAGCATTTGCCACATAATAATCCAATTATTTCATTATTGATGTTGGCTCAAAGTATTGACAATAAGAATATTATTCGTGAAATTTGTATATTTCCAGATTTTCGTTTGTTTTTTTGGAGTGACTGCCAAATTAAGTACTATAATGAGTATCACGCAAAAGGGAATAGGATTACTATAACAATAGATGCTACTGGTTCCTTTTTCGAAAAAGTGTGTCTTCCAGATGGTACAAACGTCACAAAACGATTATTTTTATACGTAGGGCTTATTACAGGTAACGCTAAGATGAAGTCCGTGCCAATTTTTCAAATGGTGACAGACTCACATTCTGATGAAACTATTTTGATTTGGTTACAAAAGTGGTTAACGTTCGTAGATAATCCACCGCATGAAATCATAACGGACGATTCATCGGCTCTGGTTTCCGCTTGCGTTAAGGCGTTTGCGTTATTTAACTCCACAAAAAGTTATATTTTACAATTGTTCTCCATTTTTGACAGCAACAATTCCCAGAGGCCTAAAGCTTTTATAAGACTTGATACGAGTCACTTCATAAAGTCACTCCATAATTTACCATGCTTTAAATCTAATATCGATATGCGGATAAAGTATTTTTACATACGCTGTTTATTATTTTTAAAGCATTGCGAAAATTATGTAACCGTAAAGGAAACCGTCCAAGACATTATTAATGTTTGCCTTGGTCAGTATACCAATGATATGGACAATGACTGCAAAGAAGCAAAATTAAGACTTGATAAATTATTAAATGGATTAGAGGTAGAAGTTGACCAGTTTGATTCAGAAAAACAAAAATCAGATGGAACTTACTTTGATGATATTACTGAGGATTTTACTTTTTCACTTTGGTTCGAAGACATTCTTAAAACTATAAAAAGAAAAAATCAACCTGACATGGTCTTAAAACGTAATGAAAATGTATACTTTTTTCCACCATTTATTCCGACGTTCAGAAGAATAATATTAAGAATTCCCCTGTGGTCAAATTTATCGTGTTCTTATTTCGATTCCGAAAATAAAGCACCATCATCGTCAGGTATAGAAAGTTACTTTAAAACTTTAAAACACTTAGTTTTTAAAACAAAAGTACAAAAATATAGAATCGATGAGTTCATCAAAAATTACTCCATTTTCGTAGATGGAATAATAAAAACAGCTCTTGCTGACCTATGTGAAGATGTAGTAAATAAAGTAATCCCGCACAAAAAACGCTCAAAAAAGAGAAAACGTATAAATGTAAGTCGAGATAAAAAAAACGCCAAAAAGGTTAAATCTGATATTTCTACTGGATATTTTAATGCGGATTCAATATTTTCTGATCAACCCTCTTTTATTGAAAATTGGAGAGGAGAAGCTGAAATAAATAAAGAGAAAACATGTAACAATGTAAAATTATTAAAAAATGGTAACTTATGTCTTTCGGTAGTACTAAATGATAAATATGTCACTCTTAAGAATACTTGTGGTTTCGATTCTGTAATGTACTTTTTGAGTGCAGGATTTAACGAAAATGTGAATATTCGGGACTTCATGGCCACTTTTGATAACGATTTAATTCCACAATATATAAAGAACCTCTGCAACATTGAATCTACAGACGATGACATTTATTTAATGAGAGCAAAAATTGCTGCGCAATATTTTAAGTCACTAAACGAGAAAGGAAACCATATTAGCTATGATTGCCAGTGTAATATCACATATATATTTGAACATCTTCTCCTAAGATATTTTTTCAGCGCAACTTTCACAAAAAATTGTTTAAATTCATCCTGCCAATCAAACTTAATCAAAAGAGACATTGCGTTTTTACCTTTAAACATAAATTTTATTGATATATTTGGCATAAGTATTTTAGAAGAGGCAGTTAACCTCGATGAAGAAAAAAAGGACTGTACCACATGTGATGGCCAATTTACTTACAATTACGTGCTTTCGAAAATAATATCATTTGATTTGAATGGAACTGATAAAAATTCTCTAAGTAATGTTCCTGTTACTTTAACAGTCAAAAACAAAACCTACAAAATCCTGGGCGCATCGGAATTCATTCCAGCACTAATTCCTGGCGGTCTTGGCCATTACCGATGTCACTGTTTTATGAATGAGCGGTTCTTTTGCTATGATGATCAACATCTCAAACTTATTGAAAGTACTGACCAACAAATGTACTTCCATTCACTAAGCTACATCCAAATGTCACTACAATAAAAGTCCCTATTTAATTTAATTTTACCCATTTCCTTCATATTCCATACAGGGTAAAAATTACTCATTATACAAAATACGAAACCTATGAAGACTTAATTTGAATTTAGAACATTAACCTTAGGATTTAAAAACCTCATACTACTCACTATTAAATGACATTTTACATTTATTCCTAAATATACACATTTTTCTGATAATCCTTATCAAATCATAAACTGCGAGGTGTTTCGATTTTTTTGATGAGAAGTGTATATCCCTTAAAACAAATTTACAAAAAATTGGTCTCGATTTAAACACAAGACATTTTCTTCGTTCTTCACGATTATGGAAACATTTACCACTTTTAGAAAAAGTCGATAAAATTATTCGGTCCACGTTAACGTCCATTTTTAACGTAACGTCGGATGACCGAGCTTGGACCCAAGCCACGCTGCCGATCCGATTTGGTGAGCTAGGTGTACGTAAAGTTTCCAGTTTTGGCTTACCAGCATTTTTATCTTCGGTCCACAGCACTGGAAAGTTAACCAGGCAAATCTTAGGGTCTTCTCTGGTTGATTTCCAGATTCTGTGCATGACTGAGGCAGTAAATAGTTGGGAATTGTCCTGCCCGGGCACAGATCTACCCGAGCAACGTTCTTCTCAGAGGCAGTGGGACGAGCCGCTTTGCAGTTTGATACGGAAAGAATTAAGCGCGCGTCTCCTGGCTGTGGGAGAATGGGATCGGGCCTCTGGTTACAGGCACTTCCGTCAACCACTCTTGGTACGATTTTGGATGACAATACTTTCCGGCTCGCCATCAGTTTACGTTTAGTCGATTGCCTCGGTTACCATGGCCTGTCCTGCAGCAGGAGCGCAGGGCGTATATCCCGTCACGCAAATATTAATGACATTATTCGTCGTGCTCTTGTCACTGCCGGTGTACCAGCATAATAACCTAATGTGTAATTATATTTTTGAGCCGTTTGGGGTTGAATCGTACGGGACATGGGGTTCGAGTGCACGAAATCATTTTAAAGAACTGTCAAAACGTTTGGTAGACTCTACTCGTGATCAGAGGGCTGGTTTGTTCCTTGCACAGAAAATCGGCATAGCCATTCACCGTGACAATGCTGCCAGGATTCGGGGCACGTTTCCCGCCATTGACAAGTTAATTTTATTTATTTATATCAGATTTAATTTAAGTATAGTTGTAAGTGTTTGTTCTTGTATTAGATTTAAGTATTGAATTCTAAATATTATAATTGCGAAATTTGTTTGGATGGAAGTACGGATGGATAGATGTATGGATATATTTTGTACTAGCTGTGCCCGCAACTTCGTTCGCGTGGATGACGAAGCTTATCAATGAGTTTTGTGTGTAAAGTGCTATTTGTGTAGAAAATTATCTATCGAGCCTTTATCGAGCATACCTCTGGCTAGTTTCAATCGCCTAGCGTGTCTCGATATAATGTTAACTTTTTTTTATTTAGGGATGAGTGAAAGTATTATAAACGTAAGAGTAAACAAATATAATCAGACAGCTCCGAACTGCTAAGCTATCGGGAGTTACACGTGTTATTGTGAGTCAACCATAAAAGATAGTCATATGCGATATTTTTTATATAATTTTATGTAGAATATTTCCGCCATACATGATTTCTATGTATCTTTAACCATTAAGGCTGCACATGCGAAGGTAGCTTAAAAAATGAGTAACTTCTCCCGTTTTCCCAACATTTCCCTTCGCTGCTCTGTTCCTATTGATTGTAGCGTGATAAAATGTATAACCTGCCCAGGAGTATGAAGAATAATTGTACCAAGTTTCGTTAAAATCCGTCGAGTTGTTTTTGTTTCTGTAAGGTACATACAGACAGACAGACAAAAATTTTACTGATTGCATTTTTGGCATCAGTATCGATCACTAATCACCCCCTGATAGTTATTTTGAAAATATATTTCATGTACAGAATTGACCTTTCTACAGATTTAATAAAAGTAGTTTAAATAAGCTTTCTGCGGTTTAAAAACTGTCAAGCGTAAATAATCTTTTTCTAATTATATTTATAAAATAATTAAAATTGTAAATAATAATTAAATAAACTTAACAGTATGTATTGTAATTAATGATTGGGTTTTATTTATTTAATACATGCGTTAGTTAATAATAGCAACCACCAGAGGCGCTACTGTAGCACCACTCACACAAATAAAATAGAGTTGCGTATGTGTGTGTACTGTGTACGTTCGTTTGGGAATTCAAGCACCATGTTCGGTAACGATCGAGCTAGGGCGACTCATTTTAGCCACGAGAGGTCCCTCTATACCTACTTCTTACTTTGCTCTGTGTTATCAAGTGTAATCCCATCTATTTTCAGTTTCATGTTTGACTTATCATCACACTATGCGTACGTACCATTATTTCAAAATAATTGTAATGACCGACAAAAGTATTATAATAAGTTATCGTTTCGTCTAAATAATGATATATTAAATAAAGTATAATAATACTGTCTACATTTTATTCAATTGTGTGGTCACAATACTCTATCTGTTTTCATAAGATTAAAAAAACATTATTATCTCAGCGAATAGGTAAGAGATACACAATCTTATATACCTATTATTTAGTAGAAACTTGCTACTAAAAGTTAAGTACACTAGACTTTCTGATATTCCTCTCGTCTAGCAGCTAGCACACGCACAAATGTCAGTGGAGGAGAGGATTGAGGGACCAGTTTTAATCATCGCTATCTTCAAAACGGTTCGATATTTTTTCTTCATTTCTTTTTTACAAAATGTTTTAAGACTCCTACTAAAACTTTATGTAGAAAAGAACGGTTTTATTCAGTAATATTCACTAAAATATTTATCTTTGTTGTGTGGACTGAGGGACCACAGTTCAGTCGTTATATTTTTTTTATCTTTAATGCTTTGTGGTCTGTTATTTAGTAAATATCTTTACAAATTCTCTACTAAATGTCTGTATTCACAAAACCTTCTTTTATAAGATACTTTCCGAGATCTGGCTGATCGTCCGTGAGAACTGAGGGACCACACTTTATGAGTCGTAATTCTTAATATATTTGGCTACAAATTCGCAGACTCGTTCTACAATTGTTTTAAGTCTACTACTAAATCCTAGGATATTCATTTCGCGAATTCCCAGTGTGGTCCCTCAGTTCACACGCACATCGGTTTCTTGTAGGTATTGGTTATTGTTTATAATGTATTTAGTCATCCTTTTGCTTAAGAGTTCAATGACCAGTGGCCTGTTTGTATTAGATTTTTTTCCCATTCTATAAATGTTTTCTACGTAGCCTAAGAGGTCGGTATTCATGGTTTCTCGAAATATTTGAATTAACCTGTCGTGTAAATCTTGTCTGGTCTCTTTATAATATTCAGAAATTCCGTAAAGTACAAACTTTTTGGCGTTTATTCATTGAGTTTTGAGGTTTACGCGAATGTTAGACATTGAAATAAAACTACTTTTACGGATTTTATCGCGGTTTGTATTTTGATTTTAGTTCCCGACGTTTCGACACCTTTGCAGGTATCATGGTCACGGGCAGACTGAGGTGGTGTTCGTCTTGACGGTTGTTGTTGCTCGTTCTACCTTTATTATTTTTTTTATTATTTGTGTTCCGGCCTACGCAATATGAGCTCACGGTGTCTTGAGGTCTTGCAGCGCTGCTCTTGGGTTTGATTTTGAGTTTGTTAATTATCGGATCCCAAGTAGGTGATATCTTCCAGCCGTCTTCTCTATTGAAATTAGAGTGTTTGTGAAAAAAAAAAAAAAAAAAAAATACAAACCGCGATAAAATCCGTAAAAGTAGTTTTTGGCATTTGTTTCCGTGCAATATATTTTCGGAGGTAGGGTTTTCGTAATCTCTTGTATTTCTTTTTGTAATTTTTTATTCTCTGTTATCAACTTTTGTAGGCGACAGTTTAACAGCGAAATTTGCAGCTCAGTAAGTGGGACACATTAAACTTTCAACAAGTCGACTAGCCCCGACTAGGCGTCCCATGTTATAAATGTTTAAGATACGAAAGGAGTTTCTATATCTTGAAACTCTCGCTAAAGTGCTGACGTACTGAAATCTTAATTATAATACCTCATTCTAGATGAAAGCTTTCGTTTTCAAGCAGAAACTAAGCGCTCGTAAACACGACCACTAAAAATTGTTGAGATACAAGCTTCTTTGCAGCGATACTGCTTACAGTTTAATTTCTACATGGTCATTAATTGGTCCACAAATAATATTACATTTATTTTATGTGCATTCATATGATGTTAATTAAATGTTTGTGATATACAGGGTGTTACGGAATAAGCAATAACTAACCGAAAGGGTTGAAGATTAAATCTGGTATAGAGCCAGTTTACGAAAGTTGAGCGCATGGTGAGTTGATTAAGCAATGTATTCCATTTTTTTGCATGAATTCATCGATATCTAGAGGAAAACAAACCAAACGTGGCACTGCTCTACATGCATATCTTATCGACTCTTATTAAATGTTAAGTTAAGCTACATTGCTTCAGCAGTCTGTGAGCCTAGTACTTCTGGGCAATGTGCTGCTGGCAGCATCGCCACCTTGTCACTGCGTTCACACAGAAACGATGGCGCCAACAGGTCGAGTGTACAAACGCAAAAACAAACTCTTGGTCCCTCCGGTCGAGAAACCAAAAATATTCAGTAATTATTTATTTACCTATTTACGTTGTGCTATGATTAATAATTATGAATAAATAAATCGAGTAGGTCTACGATATTACAAGAGTTACCTTAAAAAAAACCGTCAATAAACCGCTTAAACTAAAAAATATTTCTTATGTTTGAATAAATATCTTAACACTTACAGTATTAAGGATGTGGACGCATCACGAAGCGTCCTTTGTATAGCATGCACAAGGTTGCACTTGGTCATAGACCTCGTTAGGTTCAGGCAGTAAATCTGCTGTAATAATCCTGAATCCTCGATCAGCTTTTTCATATGTGCTACAGTACTGTATCACTGCACCAAGTAAATCGAATTTTTAATGTAGCTCCTTCACTGTTACTTAGACATTACTAATTCACTATGCAGAAAATGAGTATACCGGTACTTAATAATAATATGTGTCCTTATGTCCTGATGTGAAAAATAAACATTAATTTGATAGTTCCTGTCATCGACAACCACGTGTCATAATTATTTTTTTCTTTTGTCTGGCCCTCCGAACACCAAAAAGTATGTATTACTTTAAATAAGGTTGTAGTAACTTAATGTTCGTCCGTTAGTTTTGGCTTAAAGATCAGAGCCGAAATAGGCGATGAGAACTTCTTAAAAGGAGAATGACCATTTCCAGTATCGCTTCAATCTAAATTGTGCCATAAGTTGGTGATAACAATAATTCCTTTTTTTAATTTAAAAGCGTATATCTAATAGTAGATAATCATAACTTCCCCGGACAAAAACTGATAAAAATAAAAGTTTTTGTTTTATAATAATATCTAATAATAATAATAAATGCGGACAACATCACATACATTGCTCTGAACCCAAAGTAAGTAGCTAAAGCACTTGTATTATGGAATTCAGAAACAACGAAGGTACCACAAACACCCAGACCCGAGACAATGTAGAAAACTTGGTTTCTATATTGACCCGTCCGGGGATCGAACCCGGGACCTCAGAGCTAGCGACACCTTGAAACCGGTGCGTACGCCACTCGACCACGGAGGTCGTCGTTTTGTATGTAGGTTAAGTACCTACATACCTACAAAACAAGTTTTATTTAGTTAGAAGTAGGTACTTTAAAAGCGTGTTTTTTAGTTTTTTTAAACTATATTTATTCAAGTTATGCGCGGATATTGTAACTACATACTATCCTTAATTTTGAACAATTTATTATTTTCTGAATTTAAGAAACTGTATTAGCATTCAGTGTTCCTAAATGCGAACAAAACAAATGTTGTCGACATGAATTCGACTTAATAATTTCGGTAGAAATTAAGAATAGTGTCATAAGTGACAACTACCATTGAAAGTGACCAGTTCCTAACATCTAAGGGTGCGTCCACATCTGAAAAACGGGCATTACACAAGCAGCTCGCGAGCATGCCGCGAACGCACTAGACGCACCCTAAGTTTAAATTGACTAGTGCATAACTCTTAGGATTTTTTGGTACCTCAATGTTTTGGCACGTACTCGCATTTTCCTCGGTATATTATGTTTGCATGATAGTGCATCCTAAGGACTATCGTCATAGCCATCATTTATGAAGATCGCGTCAGTATTTCTAAAGTTACATATACGTAGCAATGTTTTTTCAAAGTCAGCCGAAAAATTCTTAGTAACTTAGCTTTTTCATTTAAAATTGAAGTTGAAAAACTATGTTGAGTTGCTAATCTGGCTTAGTAATTTTAGCACTTATTTATCAATGGGAAAGCATAACTAAACAATTTTTGCTATTTATGCATCAGTCGGAAAAAATATGATTGTACACTATTGTGGTACATACGAAACACGATGTAAATATGGTGTAAGACAAGAATTAAGTTGTAGAAGATTAACAACATTCTCGTTGCTCAGATATTCATTTAGGCTGATCTAACTCTTGACGGTAAATAAAATGATTTTTGTTTACATCAAAAACAACAGAACTAAAAAAAGTCTGTTATTTTCGTTATTTTTGCTAATTCATACGGATTTAATCAGTTACATTGTTTAAATTATAAGTAATACCTACTTATTATGATGCAGATGGCGGGATGAGCTGGACTCCTTTGATAAGGAGAGGTTCACCACAACCTGGGAGAAATGGAAGGAGGGTGGAGAGGCCTTTGCCCGCAGTGGGACAAATGGCTGAGAAAAAAAATGATACTCATTATTTAATATTTAAATTAACTGTAAGTTTAAATAAGTGGTATAATGGTCACCTCGCGTTGCTGTAAGTAAGCGACTTGCTGCGGTTTCGACCCCCCGCATGGGAACTTATCCAAAAATAACTATTTTTAGTCAGCATGTATTTTGTGATTGTGATTAAAATGTTTTCGAACCTCCACAACTAAGGATAAGTCACTTTTTTTGTAGGCAGAAAAAACATATTTTTTTTATATGTCTTAGTTTACAATAATCTAAACATTCTTTGCGCCTTTGAAACATCACACCAGGTATGTGGCTTAACCAACTTTTAAAGGAGTAGGTTCTCTGGTTAACGTTGTTGTCGCATATTTTCAAATTATTTCTTGCCGGTGCTTCTCCATAGAAATGTCAATTTGGAACCTGAAATTAGAATCTAAAAAAGCCTATTTGAAGAAAAACAATATTTTGCACTTTAAGCAGATTATTGTACGGCAAAGCTTATTCTAGCAACCCCGTAATAAAGTGGGAACTCAAACGGTCAGTAAAGTTGAATAACATCAGTTAATCGTTTCATGATAATAGGGTTTTGCAGAAACTGACAGTTTTAATAGATTTACTTAGCTTTTAGCTGCAATTATCCGTCGACGCCAAAGGAGTGTATAAGAAGTACTGCGGCGTTGTTAAGCGTATCTGTCTATCTGTGTATCTTTCTGTGAATGACTCCTTAACGAATAGACCGATTTCGATGTGGTGATGTTTTTTGAAAGCTGATTTGATCGAGATGGCTCTAAGCTGTAACTGATGAAAATCTGTTCAGGACTTTAAAAGTTATCAGCATTTTAATTTTGATTGAAATTATTGTCTTTATCTCAATAATCCTCTAAATATAATAATATTAATAATAATAATCCCATATATAGGTATATAATAATCCGTTTCTTAGGGGAGCGGCACTGTCTCTCCTTAACACAGGCCAATTTCTAGTCTATCTAGGGCGCTGGCCAGACAGAAGAGACGTAAGACGCAGACGGGGCGCGGACATAATACGCTTCTATACAAAATGTATAGAACCGTCGCGCCCGCGCCCCGTCTCTTCTGTATGTTTTGCGTCGCGACGCTTCTATACATTTTGTATGAAAGCGTCGCGGTAAAGACAAATGTCCGCGCCCCGTCTGCGTCTTACGTCTCTTCTGTCTGGCCAGCGCCTAGGAGAACAGTACTCCACCCGTCCATATTGTATAGTTTTACCTACAAACTGGATACCTAAACCCAACTGTTGTAACTTTCTAATCCTTTTCCTTTGAAATAAACTAATTTATTATTATATTATTTCCTATTATAATATTAGTTTTTATTTGTTTCGACTTCAAAACTTTGTCGTTTTAATATCATTATTTACTTTGATAATATTTTAGTTCCCTTCACATGTTTATTAAATCAGGGTTAGTATGGGTGCGTGGTTTTATGGGCCACTTTAACTTTTAATCATAACATTATTATGAAAGAACTTTGGCCGCTGAGCCTAAAAAAACTACATAAACACAGTCATGTTTAAAAATAATTAAGTAGGTACTGTGAAATGAACAAAACGCCAAACACGCCAGTCCGAACAGCCGCGTGATAGAAATACAGAATCTTAATTAGTTACCTATTTTACTAGTTGGAAAACTATCTACCTATTTTATTATATGTAGGTATATATGTTACCGGCCAAACCCGATTTCAGGATAAACTAGTTTTGCCTAGGCTAAACTAGTTCTTCCTATACGCGATAGGATTAACTAGTATAGCCTAGTTCAAACTAATTTGTCCTAAGTCCGATAGGATAAACCAGTTTAGGCTAGGCCAAACTAGTTGATCCTGATATAAATACACACACTCTATGATAAACTGGTATGGCCTAGTCTAAACATTCTAATATATCTAGAAAGTCAAAATAAATAGACAAACTGGAATAAAAAACTCCGTAATTGGAAAAATAATCATTTATATTAAACTATAATGATTCGTTGTTAAAAGGAACAATCATCCTATAACAAATACTACTGTTTTTTATAAGAAACAATAATCAAATTAAATATGTCAATTATTAAAATTGTTATTTATTTTTACATGGTTTTACATGGTAAATAAAATTGAAGTTTCTTGGTTACCTACTTATCGATGATAGGTTATGTGCTTGGCATTTTGTTACCCTTCCTTTATAATTCAAGCACACTTTAAAAACGCATACTGTCATTTTATCGCTGTTATGTGGTTATTCCGACTTATTCCTTATACCGCGTAAAACGTAGTGACACGAAAGCGGCACGTTCTGTACTGGTTGGCGGGAAAGTATCTACTTTGCAACCAATTGCAATTTTTTGACACGTCTGCGCGCACTTGACAGTCCATCTAGACATTATATAATCAAAGCTTTCTAGGCTATATTAGTTTATTCTAGAGTGTGCATATTTATATCAGGATCAACTAGTTTGGCCTAGCCTAAACTGGTCTATCCTATCGGGCTTAGGACAAATTAGTTTGATCTAGGCTATACTAGTTAATCCTATCGCGTATAGGAAGAACTAGTTTAGCCTAGACAAAACTAGTTTGTCCTGAAATCGGGTTTGGCCGGTAACATATATATCAATAACTTATACCATGATAATATCCAGCTAAGTGTGAACAGTAGTTATTAGAAATAATTTGAGTGTAGAATGAAGATGATGAGAATGTTCGATCATTGAACTAGTGCCACATGAGTAGATAAACGGAACAGAGGCAAAGCTTCGAACAATCGCTCGAATCGGTTGCACGCACACAAGCGCGCGGGGCATGTGTGCGTGACCACTGGCCGCTTGTCGCATACGCGGCGAGACTGGAAAAAACCAGTTTACGCTGGCACAGCCAGTGTACAATCTAAGGGTCAGTCCGACGCACGCTGTTTGTTTTGTTAGTTGCAAGTTTAAGTTTTTATAAGTTTAGTTGTAAAAACGTGGTATTATATTAATAATAATGGTTGTTTATTGTACCGTGTGTATGAATAATAATAGAGAAAACAAAAATATATCATACTTTAATTATTATATTTACCAAATCGAAACGTGAGATCAAATACCTATCAGACTGTAGAGTCACTAAATTTGGAGTCCCACAAGGTAGTGTGCTTGGCCCATTACTATTCCTGCTTTATATAAACGACTTACCTTATAATATTCCCCAACCAATGACATTATTTGCGGACGACAGTACAGTAACAATTGAATGCGGTGACAAAAGCAATTATGAAAAAGAAATAAATAACTCACTTGAATCGATAATTCATTGGCTGAATAAAAATAATCTTATAATAAATTTACAAAAAACGAAAGTCATGCATTTTTACCAGAGGAAAAATCCAGAAAATATATTAACTGAGTATAAAGATCAATTAATTGAAACAACTTGTGTAACAAAATTTTTAGGAGTAAATATAGATAATAGACTGACATGGAACCCTCAAGCAGAATATTTATCACAGAAACTAAGCAAATGTGCCTTCGTGCTTTATAACCTATCAAAAAAGTTAAATATAAATACTTTAGTTTCAGCCTATCACGGATTAGTAGCTTCTACACTAAGATTTGGTATAATATTCTGGGGCAATTGCAGCCAAAGAGAACGTATATTTAAAGCTCAAAAGCGATGCATTCGTTCAATGACCGGTCTCAAGTCTACAGAAAGCTGTTTACCAAAATTTAAAAGTTTAAAAATTTTAACATTGCCGTCCTTATATATATTGGAAGTAGCGCTATTTGTAAAGTCAAATCAATACCTATTTACATCAATGACTGAAGTTAGGAAACGCACAGGACCAATGAGGTCGCAATATCTAAATAAACTGTATACCGGTGGTCACAAGACCGCTTTACTGAAAAAGAACATTCTACACATGGGGCCTCTTATTTACAACAAACTTCCGCAAAAGTTAAAAGATTTACCCACAAAAATGTTTAAAATACTTTTAGTCAAACTCTTACAAGACAGATGCTACTACAACATCAGTGACTTTCTAAATGATAAAACTATAAATGAAAATTTGTAAAACTGTCATTTAATTTAACATTTAATTTTAGTTACCATTTATGTTTATTTTGTTTAGAGTATTTGTTTATTTTTGAGAATTTGATTGAGTTTATATTTGTTTGGTTTTCTGTATTTCTTTATTATTATCTTTTTTATTAATGATTGTAAGTATTTTAATTTTATCTTTGAGAATTTTGATTTTTGAGTTTATTTAAGTTGTTTTTTGTAATATTTAATATAAAGGTAATGTTCTGTATGTATTTGTAATTTAAAACAGTTCAATAATACTTTGCATGCCGTAAGGTGAAATGTATTGAGACACTATAAAAAATTCCATCTTATTTGTAACATACATTAATTGCAAATAAATGATTTCTATTCTATTCTATTTCTATTTCTATTTAACTATCCCAAGGAGTACAATTAGGTAAGTAAATATTTGGTTATTACTTTTTCAAGCAAGTACCTTTATTTTATTGTATGATCCTTTTTATAATAAGAAGAGAGTAATTTGTACAACACGGTAGGTATTTTTTATTAAAAAAAAAACAAAAATTATAAAAAGAAAATTCTTAGAGTAAGTAATTTGTAAACTATTCTATCATACTATTATATATTCTATTATAATGACTATTAAAACTATTTAAAAAACGTTTTGTTTGATTTGTCTTCACCTATTGTGACAACCCTAACAAAATAGGTAACAATTTTGCACGTTCTTAAGAAGCTTTGCCTCTGTTCCGTTTATCTACTCATGTGCTAGTGCCCACCTAACCTAAACAGCTGACGAACAATGGAGTTTGCGTGCAAATACCTACGCACACACGCAGAGCACAGTGGTGCGCGTACTGTGCTCTGCGTGTGTGCGTATGTAATACGACCATACGACATACGTTTAACGTAAAGTTAGGGTACTTATTTACTTGAAAAATGGCTGGGTTTGGTTTGACTAAATTAAATTATAGACCTTATTTTGATATTATAATTTAATAAACTAATTATGGTGTGTGAGGGCTAGAATTAAATGCTTAACACCTTGTATACAGGTTCAAGAATAAAATCAGGTACGCCGTAGAGGTACTTCAGACAACTATTTAATCAAATGTATTAACAAAGCCCGCCCATTAGGCAGACTTATTCAAAAATTATTAAACGAAACTGTTCAATCAAAACGTTCAATGAAACAAATTCGACCGATACAGCCCGGGGTAGTCTATCACTCGCCGAAAATCTTAACACCGCCATTCAGAAAACGCCTCTCAACTAACAACGCCATCTGTTGAACACGGTGGTTAAACAGCGGCCGCCTGTGTTCACGCGTCATGTACTACACACAAAGTTCTGATGTGATATAAAGAGAAATTAGAATGTATTAAAACATCGTTTCGATGCTAAACTGTAGTTTAGATAATATGATTAACCAGAAGCTGGTCAAATCGATATTTGGGTTGCGTTATTAGTTGATGTTAATTGCCTTTGCGGATTAAAAAAACTATTCAATTTGGATTAGGCAACTGCCTGTATATAGAAACCAATATTTGGTTAGGAGCACCATTTATAACTCAAGAATTGTCCGAATAACATAAAAAGGCAATAATTCATTATTTATGAGCGTTGTTTGCATGCCTGTTACTTAGTCAAAACTTATGAAGCCTATATTCTTAAGAAATACCTATACTAGTCTGCGTTGCCACCAGCTAGCATCTTACTCGTCTGCAGGCTGCAATTAATACATTCCATATTAAATGTTATTGTTTATTACAACCATTCTCGCAAACAAACCACAGTGACCTCAGCAAGTCAGATTTGGGACAATTCCATCATTGACTATACAGATATTATACCTACATAAATGCGAAAATAACTGTGTATGTCTGTTACGCTATATCTTATAAACAAAAGTATTATTGTAGGTAGGTACCTTACTATACCGATTTGCACTTTAGCTTTGAAATTACCTTAATTTTTTTTTTCTATATTTGGATCCATATATTAATAGGTAGGTACCCAACTACCCATATTAATCTCACTTTCCAAGACATTAGCACAACTAGATGAAATTTAAAAATATCCAATACTCAATACTCCATATTTATTGCTTTCAGAATGTACATTTTAACAGTTGGTAGGTTAGATATAGAAACGCCTGTTGGGCACAGCATAATAATATTTGTAGGAGAGAGGAAGAACGCTTTCTTCTAATTTACCTTATACTTAATTTTGTAATATTGTTGTTAATTATACTTATATAATTATTTGGCTTATTTATTTAGACACTTATTTTATCACATTATACGATAACTAATATTAAATTACACCTATTAAATTATATTACAATTTATTAAATTACTCACCGAATAAATTATATTATATTACATAAGTAGGTACCTATTATAAATTTTAAGAATAATCATATAAATATTCATTTATGTAGAAACATTTATCTATTAGAAATATAAAATAAATAAATAATAAATTTGTATATCTTCACAGACATGACAAGGGGTCCAGAAGAATGCATTTTGATCCGGGTTGTAGGTAAGTTCAGCCTACTTCTATGTCTTAATGTATATTTATTCTGAATGGTCTCTCTAGTATTATAATATTCCGGGTATTTACGCACAAATTAAATATTTCTAGAATGTAGATGCTGGGAAGGGTTAGTATTTTAAGGTTTTGGAAGTACGGCCTACAAGAATCCGTTTCTTTTATATTAACTAAATTTCTAATAAGTTTTTTTTGTAAGGTGAAGACAGTGGGTGCGTCGGTACTAAGTATTTCCCCATAGAATTATTCCATAAGTGAGCCAAGAATAAGCGTAGGCGTAATAGCTCATGAGCGCCGTTGAAATATCAGTGGTCTTTTTGACCTCGCGTTGGGCGTAGGAAAATTTAGATATTTTTACTCGCACTTTCTTTACATGTGATTTCCTGTTGATATGTGTGTCTATTGTTATCCCCAGTAGGGTGAATTCATTTACGACTTTTAACTGTTGTTCTTCAAAGGTGAAATTTATATTTATAGGGGATTTTTGTACGGAAAAAAGGTTTTTTTTTTTTTTCTCACACTGTTATCTGATCCCAAGCTAAGCAGAGCTTGTGTTATGGTAACCAGACAACTGATAAACATACTTATATATTTATAAATACATACATTTTATAGATAAATTACACCCAGACACAGAACAAATGATCGTGCTCATCACACAAAGATTTGTCCTTGGTGGGAATCGAACCCACGACCTCCGGTATAGCAGTCAGGGTCACTAACCACTAGACCAACAGGCCCGTCTTTATTATTAATTTTGTTTTCGAAAAATTTACTTCTAGATTGTGTTCTTTCATCCAGTCAACTGTTGCGGAGATAGTAGAATTTAGTTTTTCATTAAAGTTTACGTTTGTTTGACAAGATATTAACTTTAAACTTTGCGGATATGTCATCCGCAAAGAGCACACTAGGTCCCGCGATGTTTTTAGGTAGGTAAATCATTTATATAGATTAAGAATAGTAGGCAACCTATCACGCTACCTTGGGGAATTGAGGCTTTTATATCTTTTTTGCTGGAGCGGACGTTTTCTATTTCATTTTTGTCTTGGTTAAAGAATTATATTTCTACAAACTGTTGTCTACCTGTTAGATACGATGTTAACCATTTATGAGCTAGTCCACGTATACCTATTCTGTAAAGTTTATCTAAAAGTATCTTTTTTTATTTTATATATTTTATTATATAAGAGGTCGGCGATAGTTCACGTCCGCTGAGTTATTGCTCAGACCACACCGACAGGCGCTTTTAACTGTATTCTATCTACCGCCATGTTTTTATATTTTTTCTTACAACTCTTAGCGAACAAATTGAAGGAACCATTGAACCCATCCGAGGTATGTGAACTTGAATTACGTATAAGGAAAGCCGAGTCGTTGTACGAACTGTATGAAGAGGTGCAATTGAAATTAGAATGCCTAGTTGACGATGTAAGATGTAAATACTCAAATGTCAGAGCGAAATGAATTTGAAACATCTTATTACCAGTCATTGTCTAAAGCGCAAGGACTACTGTTACCATAGGTGTTTGAGCCTATAAGAGGTCGGCGATAGTTCACGTCCGCTGAGTTATTGCTCAGACCACACCGACAGGCGCTTTTAACTGTATTCTATCTACCGCCATGTTTTTATATTTTTTCTTATATTGTGCTCAGTCATTTTTTAATTTATTACATTATTCGTTCTGGACAAGGAAGCCTGTTGTTTCATTTTCGCCGCCTTAAAACCCAAATCTTTACATGGTCCTTCGAGCCGGATTGTTACAAATTAAAGCTAAATTCTAATAATAGTCAGTAGCGGCTGAATGATAATCATTAATATCGTTTACATTAAAAACAAAGAAATACGGACGTGATAGTGAACGTGAAGAAGTCTCATCAGCGACGACGGTGGACAGTTTGCACCAGTTACAAATGATATTTACGGTATTTTAACCCAGTACTCATCAGGTAATCGATATTATTCCGAACGCTAAGGTTGATTGACTTGCCTCTTAAAGATGAGCGAAGAGGAGATTAAGGAGCTGATTAGAAAGCGTGGTAGCTTCAAAGGTCGTATGACACTATTTTGGTCACATTTGAACAAATTGAAGGAACCATTGAACCCATCCGAGGTATGTGAACTTGAATTACGTATAAGGAAAGCTGAGTCGTTGTACGAACTGTATGATGAGGTGCAATTGAAATTAGAATGCCTAGTTGACGATGTAAGATGTAAATACTCAAATGTCAGAGCGTAATGAATTTGAAACATCTTATTACCAGTCATTGTCTAAAGCGCAAGGACTACTGTTACCATAGGTGTTTGAGCCTATAAGAGGTCGGCGATAATTCACGTCCGCTGACTTATTGCTCAGACCACACCGACAGGCGCTTTTAACTGTATTCTATCTACCCGCTACCGTCATGTTTTTATATTTTTTCTTATATTGTGCTCAGTCATTTTTTAATTTATTACATTATTCGTTCTGGACAAGGAAGCCTGTTGTTTCATTTTCGCCGCCTTAAAACCCAAATCTTTACATGGTCCTGGATCGAGCCGGATTGTTACAAATTAAAGCTAAATTCTAATAATAGTCAGTAGCGGCGGAATGATAATCATTAATATCGTTTACATTAAAAACAAAGAAATACGGACGTGATAGTGAACGTGAAAAAGTCTCATCAGCGACGACGGTGGACAGTTTGCACCAGTTACAAATGATATTTACGGTATTTTAACCCAGTACTCATTAGGTAATCGATATTATTCCGAACGCTAAGGTTGATTGACTTGCCTCTTAAAGATGAGCGAAGAGGAGATTAAGGAGCTGATTAGAAAGCGTGGTAGCTTCAAAGGTCGTATGACACTATTATGGTCACATTTGAACAAATTGAAGGAACCATTGAACCCATCCGAGGTATGTGAACTTGAATTACGTATAAGGAAAGCTGAGTCGTTGTACGAACTGTATGATGAGGTGCAATTGAAATTAGAATGCCTAGTTGACGATGTAAGATGTAAATACTCAAATGTCAGAGCGTAATGAATTTGAAACATCTTATTACCAGTCATTGTCTAAAGCGCAAGGACTACTGTTACCATAGGTGTTTGAGCCTATAAGAGGTCGGCGATAGTTCACGTCCGCTGAGTTATTGCTCAGACCACACCGACAGGCGCTTTTAACTGTATTCTATCTACCGCCATGTTTTTATATTTTTTCTTATTTCTTATATTGTGCTCAGTCATTTTTTAATTTATTACATTATTCGTTCTGGACAAGGAAGCCTGTTGTTTCATTTTCGCCGCCTTAAAACCTAAATCTTTACATGGTCCTTCGAGCCGGATTGTTACAAATTAAAGCTAAATTCTAATAATAGTCAGTAACGGCGGAATGATAATCATTAATATCGTTTACATTAAAAACAAAGAAATACGGACGTGATAGTGAACGTGAAGAAGAAGTCTCATCAGCGACGACGGTGGACAGTGTGCACCAGTTACAAATGATATTTACGGTATTTAACCCAGTACTCATCAGGTAGGCAATCGATATTATTCCGAACGCTAAGGTCAGTACATAATAATTATTATTATATTCTTGTAGCAGTTCAGTGCCATTGCATTGTTAAAAGGTTTTAAAATTAATTGTAGGTAGCAATATTACTTAAATTGCCTTAGCCTGCTTACAGTTTTGTTAATATTTGATGTTTTCGAGTATTTGCAGTGCTTAGATAATAATATGTACCTGTAAGTTTACGGCACACCTACCCCTTTTATTGAATCTAGTCATTGTTACAGTCAAATTATTATGTATTTTCAGTATAAGGAAAGCTGAGTCGTTGTACGAACTGTATGATGAGGTGCAATTGAAATTAGAATGCCTAGTTGACGATGTAAATACTCAAATGTCAGAGCGTAATGAATTTGAAACATCTTATTACCAGTCATTGTCTAAAGCGCAAGGGCTACTGTTACAAAGGAATAGTGATAATTCTAGTGAAGTGGGTACCTCAAAGGGCAGTAAGCATAAGTTTGTTAAATTACCAACTATAAAATTGCCTAAATTCAGCGGATCCTACGATGTTTGGTTGGAGTTTCATGACACTTTCTGTAGTCTCATCCACTCCAATGACGACATTGCCGACATTGATAAATTTCACTACCTTAGAGCCTCATTAGAAGGGACAGCTTCTTTGGTCATTCAATCAATCGAATTTTCTGCCAAGAACTACGATATAGCATGGAGATTGTTATGTGAACGATTCGAAAATAAGCGATTACTAATACAAAATCATGTTTCCGCGTTATTTAATATAGAACCTATTAGTAAGGAGTCTGCGAACAGTTTAAAGCGTGTAGTTGATGAACTTAACAAGAATTTACGATCGTTGGAATCCCTCGGTGAACCAACAAAACATTGGGAAACACTTCTCATTTACATATTTACATTTATTTGTATTGCTAACAATTAATTAGATAACAAAACATATCGTGAGTGGGAAGAGTTAAAGGGCAATTTCAAATAGGATTCACCTATAACCTTAAAAGATTTTTCTGATTTCATGCGCCGCAGGGCTGACTTATTGGAAACATTGGAAATGACTCGTGCTTGTCATGCTCCGTGTAATAAAAGCGTTAAAATTAAAAGTTTAGTTTCAGTGACGAGCCCACAGCAACCAAGTAAAGGTCATAAAACCTACCCGTCACCAGTTACCCCATCTTGTCCTAAATGTAAGGGCGACCATTATTTGTATAACTGCTCTTCATTTCTAGCGCTTACCAATGAAGCGAGATTACAGGTATTATAATATGATTATAAGATATGTCGCAACTGTATTAGATCAGGGCATTATGCTAATAAATGTAAACGAACTGGTTGTAAGCTGTGCCGTCACAGACACCACACTCTTGTACATGTAGACACACACACAAGGTCAAGGTCAGAAACATTGACTCGTGATAGTAATAGTACACAACCAACACAGAGCGATACTGATGATAACAATGTTACACTATCGTGCGTTTCATCCTCCGTTTCACAAAACCGTGAGGTATTATTATCAACGGCGTTTAAGCCACGGTAAGTTAAGCTTTACGATTATAATAATAAGCCACATATTGCTCGCGCGCTTCTTGACAGCGGCAGCACATCGTGCTTGTTATCCGAGAATATGTGCAATAAATTAAACTTACCAAGTTATAAGGTAAATAAATCTGTTATAGGTATTAACAACACAACTTCTCACATACGTAAATCAGTGCGTGTATATATAAAATCTTTGAATGAAAGTTATTGTAATACATTAAGTTGTTTTGTTCTACCTTCAATAGCTAATATGATTCCTAGCAGACAGTTAGATTTATCATCATTAAATATATCGAATGTTGAGTTAGCAGACCCTAATTTCAACGTCCCAGCAGTAATTGATTTAATAATTGGCGCTGATGTTTTTTGGGACTTATTAGGTTCGAGAAAATTGACTTTAGGAGTTCACAGTCCGGTGCTTTATGAAACTAGCCTCGGGTGGCTAGTTTCCGGCCCACTAGGTGTCAGCTGTGCGTCGGATTCTTCACATTTTGTCAATTGTCATTTTACTAACAACAATGATTCAGATGATAAGTTATGCTATGATAGTGTTGACATTCAGGATCAATTAAGTCGTTTCTGGCAGCTCGAAGAGGTAAGCCATAAAATGTCACATTATTCTGCAGAGGAACAACGGTGTGAACAACACTTTGTTGAGAATACGACTCGACTTAGTAATGGTCGTTTTTGTGTACGTATTCCAGTAAAACAGTCCCCTGCCTTTCATGTGCCCGCACGATTACTTGCGAGGTTCAAATAGGACACTCTGATGAAATCTGTATGTTTGAACTCATCGCACGACGAGAACGCATCGTGTCATCGTACGATCGCTGTCAATTAGGACGACGCCATATGGTAACCAGACAACTGATAAACATACTTATATATTTATAAATAGATACATTTTATAGATAAATTACACCCAGACACAGAACAAATGATCGTGCTCATCACACAAAGATTTATCCTTGGTGGGAATCGAACCCACGACCTCCGGTATAGCAGTCAGGGTCACTAACCACTAGACCAACAGGCCCGTCTTTATTATTAATTTTGTTTTCGAAAAATTTACTTCTAGATTGTGTTCTTTCATCCAGTCAACTGTTGCGGAGATAGTAGAATTTAGTTTTTCATTTAAGTTTACGTTTGTTTGACAAGATATTAACTTTAAACTTTGCGGATAATATGTCATCCGCAAAGAGCACAGCACACTAGGTCCCGCGATGTTTTTAGGTAAATCATTTATATAGATTAAGAATAGTAGGCAACCTATCACGCTACCTTGGGGAATTGAGGCTTTTATATCTTTTTTGCTGGAGCGGACGTTTTCTATTTCATTTTTGTCTTGGTTAAAGAATTATATTTCTACAAACTGTTGTGTACCTGTTAGATACGATGTTAACCATTTACGAGCTAGTCCACGTATACCTATTCCGTAAAGTTTATCTAAAAGTATCTTGAATTGCACTTTGTCATAGGCTTTTGTCATATCAAGTAGTACGTCTATTGCATACTACTTGTTTGAGCCTATAAGAGGTCGGCGATAGTTCACGTCCGCTGACTTATTGCTCAGACCACACCGACAGGCGCTTTTAACTGTATTCTATCTACCGCCATGTTTTTATATTTTTTCTTATATTGTGCTCAGTCATTTTTTAATTTATTACATTATTCGTTCTGGACAAGGAAGCCTGTTGTTTCATTTTCGCTGCCTTAAAACCCAAATCTTTACATGGTCCTGGATCGAGCCGGATTGTTACAAATTAAAGCTAAATTCTAATAATAGTCAGTAGCGGCGGAATGATAATCATTAATATCGTTTACATTAAAAACAAAGAAATGCGGACGTGATAGTGAACGTGAAGAAGTCTCATCAGCGACGACGGTGGACAGTTTGCACCAGTTACAAATGATATTTACGGTATTTTAACCCAGTACTCATCAGGTAATCGATATTATTCCGAACGCTAAGGTTGATTGACTTGCCTCTTAAAGATGAGCGAAGAGGAGATTAAGGAGCTGATTAGAAAGCGTGGTAGCTTCAAAGGTCGTATGACACTATTTTGGTCACATTAGAACAAATTGAAGGAACCATTGAACCCATCCGAGGTATGTGAACTTGAATTACGTATAAGGAAAGCTGAGTCGTTGTACGAACTGTATGATGAGGTGCAATTGAAATTAGAATGCCTAGTTGACGATGTAAGATGTAAATACTCAAATGTCAGAGCGTAATGAATTTGAAACATCTTATTACCAGTCATTGTCTAAAGCGCAAGGACTACTGTTACCATAGGTGTTTGAGCCTATAAGAGGTCGGCGATAGTTCACGTCCGCTGAGTTATTGCTCAGACCACACCGACAGGCGCTTTGAACTGTATTCTATCTACCGCCATGTTTTTATATTTTTTCTTATATTGTGCTGTCATTTTTTAATTTTTACACGACTGCCCAATAAGGAGTGTTATGTTTTCAGGGTTCATGTATGTAGGTATGTATGTATGTATGTATGTTTGTGAGTTTCTTTATTCCACCATAACTTCTAAAAAGCTTGACCGATTTCAATGTTTGTGGTATCATTAGAAGTTTTGAGTTATCCCGAGTGACATAGGCTATGTGGACATTAAAAAATGGTCAAGTGTGAGTCGAAATCGCCTGCAAAGGGTTCCGAACGAATTTTTTTTTGTGTTGTGTGATGCTTTTTTGTTGTTCACTAAAAGGTATTAAATAAAAAAAAATATTATTAAAAATTAAAAAACACGCCTGCCATGTAAAAAAAAAAAAAAACAAGTCAAATATTTGCAGTCGGGGTCGGTTACTTGGAACAATTCATTACAGGTCCCCGACTGCAAATATTTGACTTGTTTTTTTTTTTTTTTTACATGGCAGGCGTGTTTTTTAATTTTTAATAATATTTTTTTACATTATTCGTTCTGGACAAGGAAGCCTGTTGTTTCATTTTCGCCGCCTTAAAACCCAAATCTTTACATGGTCCTTCGAGCCGGATTGTTAATTAAAGCTAAATTCTAATTATAATAGTCAGTAGCGGCGGAATGATAATCATTAATATCGTTTACATTAAAAACAAAGAAATACGGACGTGATAGTGAACGTGAAGAAGTCTCATCAGCGACGACGGTGGACAGTGTACACCAGTTACAAATGATATTTACGGTATTTAACCCAGTACTCATCAGGTACCTAATCGATATTATTCCGAACGCTAAGGTCAGTACATAATAATTATTATTATATTCTTGTAGCAGTTCAGTGCCATTGCATTGTTAAAAGGTTTTAAAATTAATTGTAGGTAGCAATATTACTTAAATTGCCTTAGCCTGCTTACAGTTTTGTTAATATTTGATGTTTTCGAGTATTTGCAGTGCTTAGATAATAATATGTACCTGTAAGTTTACGGCACACCTACCCCTTTTATTGAATCTAGTCATTGTTACAGTCAAATTATTATGTATTTTCAGTATAAGGAAAGCTGAGTCGTTGTACGAACTGTATGATGAGGTGCAATTGAAATTAGAATGCCTAGTTGACGATGTAAATACTCAAATGTCAGAGCGTAATGAATTTGAAACATCTTATTACCAGTCATTGTCTAAAGCGCAAGGGCTACTGTTACAAAGGAATAGTGATAATTCTAGTGAAGTGGGTACCTCAAAGGGCAGTAAGCATAAGTTTGTTAAATTACCAACTATAAAATTGCCTAAATTCAGCGGATCCTACGATGTTTGGTTGGAGTTTCATGACACTTTCTGTAGTCTCATCCACTCCAATGACGACATTGCCGACATTGATAAATTTCACTACCTTAGAGCCTCATTAGAAGGGACAGCTTCTTTGGTCATTCAATCAATCGAATTTTCTGCCAAGAACTACGATATAGCATGGAGATTGTTATGTGAACGATTCGAAAATAAGCGATTACTAATACAAAATCATGTTTCCGCGTTATTTAATATAGAACCTATTAGTAAGGAGGCTGCGAACAGTTTAAAGCGTGTAGTTGATGAACTTAACAAGAATTTACGATCGTTGGAATCCCTCGGTGAACCAACAAAACATTGGGATACACTTCCTTATTTACATAATTGCTAACAAATTAGATAACAAAACATATCGTGAGTGGGAAGAGTTAAAAAGGGCAATTTCAAAAAGGATTCACCTATAACCTTAAAAGATTTTTCTGATTTCATGCGCCGCAGGGCTGACTTATTGGAAACATTGGAAATGACTCGTGCTTGTCATGCTCCGAGTAATAAAAGCGTTAAAATTAAAAGTTTAGTTTCAGTGACGAGCCCACAGCAACCAAGTAAAGGTCATAAAACCTACCCGTCACCAGTTACCCCATCTTGTCCTAAATGTAAGGGCGACCATTATTTGTATAACTGCTCTTCATTTCTAGCGCTTACCAATGAAGCGAGATTACAGTTATTATATATATAATCAACTAGCTGACCCGTGCCCACTTCGTTGGGCATAATGTTCAAAAATATATATCTTTCATAGTTAAGGCAGCGTTCGTAAGAAACGTTTTCATTCGAATGTTTTTTCGCCGATTCACTTTGCAAAACGGACTACCATGTAAAAGCCTTTTTATTTTTCGGTTTTTTATATGTATAACCTATGACACTCAGCAATAATGTGTCTTTATATTCGTGAAAGAAGATTCCCGAGATTCCGATTAACGAATTCGGAGTTTCCGATTAACGAATTCCATGAGGACCAAGTCGCAGGATAATTTTAATTGTTCAAAACTTCTCTGTACACTATATTCGATGTAACGTTGTCATTTGGTAGCAAAATATATTGTCTATCAGGAGCTCCAACCCGAGATAAGCCCACATATAACTGCCCATGGGAAAAACACGGCTTTCTCAGGTCAATGCCCACCAGAGAGAATGTTTGACCTTGGGACTTATTAATAGTGAGGGCAAAAGAGATCTTCACTGGAAACTGTAGCCTTTTAAACGGTATGGGTAAGTCAGTGGGAATCATAGGTATCCGCGGAATATAAGCCAGTTGTCCCACTGCTGGCCCTGTGAGAATGGTCGCCACGATTATATTGTCCCTTAACTCTTTGGTAAGGAGCCGCGCGGGTACCTACCTCTCAGATGTAAAAGGAAGGTCACGCCTCCTTCTTCCGAAGTGAGCACGAACGCGAACCGAAATAAGCCGAAACCATCGCGCGCCGCTGCCGCGCTGCTGTGGCCTTCACGTATAACGATGAGTTTTTCTCCGATTCTCTTTACAAAACGGACTACCACGTAAAAACCTTTTAATTTTTCGGTTTTTTTATATAGCCTATGACACTCAGCGATAATGTGGCTTTCTATTAGTGAAAGAATTTTTTAAATCGGTGCAGTAGATTCCGAGATTACCCCTGACAATTTAACAAACACACAAACTTTACCTCTTTATAATATTAGTATAGATATCAAAATATTTAGTTTAGGTAATTTACATGCACATGCTTCTATGACATATTCAACAGACATATCTACTCTATATTTTCTTGTAGTAGAAATCAGTAGAATGCATACACCGCCGCCGATGTGATTGACTCTGGAATACTAATAATATTGTATCCAGTTAGTTTCAGGCGTTAGCCAGGATTCAGATATACATATAGCATTATACAGGGTGTCCGGTAAATAGTCCGACAAACTGTGGTGGCTGATACCTTAGGTCAGGTCCTATCAAATGAACACAACATATGTTCCCCGAAAAGTTACAGGTTTCGAGTTACAATCGATTTTCGGAAATTTTAGAATTTTCTACCTTGCATCAGACTTTTCCATTTTTCTTGCTGATAAATAGGTTTCGTAATACTTTTTGTACATCAAATTAATCTTGAATAGTTACTCTACGCTTTAGTAAGTCTCATATTTATCTAAAAGAAGAATGTATTGACAAAAAAGCCATTCGCTTAACAATTTTCACTTTTTGTTTTTCTTACTGCTCAACTTTGAACTGTAGTGGTGAAAAATAAATGTATGTAGGAATTATGTACAACAATCTTAAAAACTTGCTTGAATATTGGTGATTTTGGAAAGGTACAATACTTGCGTATTTTCCTTACAAAATTTGACAAAACAAGCTGCTGAAGTACACATGGGCTTATTTGTTGAAATATTACTAATGTAAATCTGAGGAAAAATAAGATGTAACTTAACGCGGATCGTCATTGTACAATGAAATTAGGTATTTTCTTCTCGCCATTAACTCTCTATGCCAGATTAAAACATGTTTTAGTGTAAAGTTACCTTTTCCTTCAGTACTTTCTTACTAGACGAATCGATTTTATAACACTTTATTTTTCATGCAACAACAGTGAAAGAGCTGGTTTTGGACGCCCAATCCATGTGCCCTGGTATCCCTCATTAGAGGAGGCTCTTACTTCAGGCCCATAATGCACTTAGCACCCATTTTCCCAAACCATATTGTATCGTTCAACTTGCCTAGAATGTATTTACGAAGAGTGGGTCTTCTAAGAAACCGGTCAAGTTGGAGATGGACATGCTAACGAAGGGTTCCGTAACTTTGCAAAAAATTTACACAGACATTTTTTTTTCATTTCCATATTTTCCAAATTGAAATTGGCCACAATTATTTTGTGTACCTAGTTAGTCTCTTAAAGAAAATACCTTATTTCACTGAAAAATGACGATCCGCGCTAAGTTACGTCTCATTTTTCCTCAAATTTACATTAGTAATATTTCAACAAATAAGCCCGTTTGTACTTCTGCAGCTTGTTTTGCTAAATTTTGTAAGGGAAATACGCAAGTATTGTACCTTCCCAAAATCACCAATATTCAAGCAAGTTTTTAAGATTGTTGTACAAAATTCCTACATACATTTATTTTTCACCACTACAGTTCAAAGTTGAGCAGTAAGAAAAACAAAAAGTGAAAATTGTTAAGCGAATGGCTTTTTTGTCAATACATTCTTCTTTTAGATAAATATGAGACTTACTAAAGCGTAGAGTAACTATTTAAGATTAATTTGATGTACAAAAAGTATTAGGAAAGCTATTAATCAGCAAGAAAAATGGAAAAGTCTGATGCAAGGTAAAAAATTCTAAAATTTCCGAAAATCGATTTTAACTCGAAACCTGTAACTTTTCGGGGAACATATGTTGTGTTCATTTGATAGGACCTGACCTAAGGTATCAGCCACCACAGTTTGTCGGACTATTTACCGGACACCCTGTATATAGGTTTCTGTACAGTAAAGCCTTCTAAGATGTGTAGTTTGTTGTGTAGGCTTTGCATATTTTGGAATAGTACGTTAAATGGCTGGTTAGTACTTTCGAAAGGGATAGTTTTTATTATTCACATTTGTTTCAGTTTGAAATGATTGGTTGTTATTTCGTCTCGTTATCTGATTTTCTTGCTTGGTATTGTATAGCTCTGTGTTGCTTTCTAGGACACTGTTTTTTCTATCAGCTCTTCGTGGTGTTTATTAACTTTTTTCCCTTCTATGTACAGGTCATTGTTTCGGATAATCGCATGTAAGCCTTTTCCTCTCGCTTTGATCATTTCGTCTCGTAGGCTTTGTCTGGTTTTGCGTTCATTTTCATCCTAAAATTTTGATACAGATAGTCCGGTTTCTTGTAGGTATTGGTTATTGTTTATAATGTATTTAGTCATCCTTTTGCTTAAGAGTTCAATGACCAGTGGCCTGTTTGTATTAGATTTTTTTTCCCATTCTATAAATGTTTTCTACGTAGCCTAAGAGGTCGGTATTCATGGTTTCTCGAAATATTTGAATTAACCTGTCGTGTAAATCTTGTCTGGGGCCCGAGTCTGCTATTTACACTCCGTGTCAGTGTGCTCATAGTTGGCTCGTCCGGCGGCGCTCGGGCCCTCTCGGGTGCGCTCGGGCCAGTTCGGGCGCGTTCGGGCCGCCTGAGCGCGCCCGAACCGGCCCGAGCGCGCCCGAGCGCCGCCGGACGAGCCAACTATGAGCACACTGACACGGAGTGTAAATAGCAGACTCGGGCCCCTGGTCTCTTTATAATATTCTGAAATTCCGTAAAGTACAAACTTTTTGGCATTTGTTTCCGTGCAAAATATTCTCGGAGGTAGGGTTTTCGAATCTCTTGTATTTCTTTTTGTAATTTTTTATTCTCTGTTGTCAACTTTTGTAGGCGACAGTTTAACAGCGAAATTTGCAGCTCAGTAAGTGGGACACATTAAACATTCAACAAGTCGACTAGCCCCGTCTAGGCGTCCATGTTGTAAATGTTTAAGATACGAAAGGAGTTTCTATATCTTGAAACTCTTTCGCTAAAGTGCTGACGTACTGAAATCTTAATTATAATACCTCATTCTAGATGAAAGCTTTCGTTTTCAAGCAGAAACTAAGCGCTCGTAAACACGACCACTAAAAATTGTTGAGATACAAGCTTCTTTGCAGCGATACTGCTTACAGTTTAATTTCTACATGGTCATTAATTGATCCACAAATAATATTACATTTATTTTATGTGCATTCTTATGATGTTAATTAAATGTTTGTGATATACAGGGTGTTACGGAATAAGCAATAACTAACCGAAAGGGTTGAAGATTAAATCTGGTATAGAGCCAGTTTACGATAGTTGAGCGCATGGGCAATGTATTCCATTTTTTTGCATGAATTCATCGATATCTAAAGAAAAACATACCAAACGTGGCACTGCTCTACATGCATATCTTATCGACTCTTATTAAATGTTAAGTTAAGCTACATTGCTTCAGCAGTCTGTGAGCCTAGTACTTCTGGGCAATGTGCTGCTGGCAGCATCGCCACCTTGTCACTGCGTTCACACAGAAACAATGGCGCCAACAGGTCGAGGGTACAAACGCAAAAACAAATTCTTGGTCCGGTCGAGAAACCAAAAATATTCAGTAATTATTTATTTACCTATTTACGTTGTGCTATGATTAATATGAATAAATAAATCGAGTAGGTCTACGATATTACAAGAGTTACCTTAAAAAAAAACCGTCAATAAACCGCTTAAACTAAAAAATATTTCTTATGTTTGAATAAATATCTTAACTTACAGTATTAAGGATGTGGACGCATCACGAAGCGTCCTTTGTATAGCATGCACAAGGTTGCACTTGGTCATAGACCTCGTTAGGTTCAGGCAGTAAATCTGCTGTAATAATCCTGAATCCTCGATCAGCTTTTTCATATGTGCTACAGTACTGTATCACTGCACTAAGTAAATCGAATTTTTAATGTAGCTCCTTCACTGTTACTTAGACATTACTAATTCACTATGCAGAAAATGAGTATACCGGTACTTAATAATAATAGGTGTCCTTATGTCCTGATGTGAAAAATAAACATTAATTTGATAGTTCCTGTCATCGACAACCACGTGTCACAATTATTTTTTCTCTTTTGTCTGGCCCTCCGAACACCAAAAAGTATGTATTACTTTAAATAAGGTTGTAGTAACTTAATGTTCGTCCGTTAGTTTTGGCTTAAAGATCAGCCAAAATAGGCGATGAGAACTTCTTAAAAGGAGAATGACCATTTCAAGTATCGCTTCAATCTAAATTGTGCCATAAGTTGGTGATAACAATAATTCCTTTTTTTAATTTAATAGCGTATATCTAATAGTAGATAATCATAACTTCCCCGGACAAAAACTGATAAAAATAAAAGTTTTTGTTTTAGTTAGAAGTAGGTACTTTAAAAGCGTGTTTTTTAGTTTTTTTAAACTATATTTATTCAAGTTATGCGCGGATATTGTAACTACATACTATCCCTCATTTTGAACAATTTATTATTTTCTGAATTTAAGAAACTGTATTAGCATTCAGTGTTCCTAAATGCGAACAAAACAAATGTTGTCGACATGAATTCGACTTAATAATTTCGGTAGAAATTAAGAAAAGTGTCATAAGTGACAACTACCATTTAAAGTGACCAGTTCCTAACATCTAAGGGTGCGTCCACATCTGAAAAACGGGCATTACACAAGCAGCTCGCGAGCCGCTCGCGAGCATGCCGCGAACGCACTAGACGCACCCTAAGTTTAAATTGACGAGTGAATAACTCTTAGGTTTTTTTGGTACATACCTCAATGTTTTGGCACGTACCTACTCGCATTTTCCTCGGTATATGTTTTCATGATAGTGCATCGTAAGGACTATCGTCATAGCCATCATTTATGAAGATCGCGTCAGTATTTCTAAAGTTACATATACGTAGCAATGTTTTTTCAACAAAGTCAGCCGAAAAAAACTTAGTAACTTAGCTTTTTCATTTAAAACTAGCTGTGCCCCGCGGTTTCACCCGCATGAATGACAATTGATACACTATCTTTACAAATTATAGCCCATGTGTTATTCCGATGTATAAGCTACATTACTGTAAAGTTTCATTAAAATCCATTCAGTAGTTTTTGCGTGAAAGAGTAACAAACATCCACACATCCATTCTCATCTCACAAACTTTCACATTTATAATATTAGTAGGATTGAAGTTGAAAAACTATGTTGAGTTGCTAGTCTGGCTTAGTAATTTCAGCACTTAAAGCATAACTAAACAATTTTTGCTATTTATGTATTAGTCGGGAAAAATATGATTGTACTCTATTGTGGTAAATAGATACGAAACACGATGTATGGTGTAAGAGTAAGACAAGAATTAAGTTGTAGAAGATTATCAACATTCTCGTTGCTCAGATATTCATTTAGGCTGATCTAACTCTTGACGGTAAATAAAATGGTTTTTGTTTACATGAAAAACAACAGAACTAAAAAAAGTATTTGTTATTTTCGTTAGTTTTGAGAATTCATATGGATTTAATCAGTTACATTGTTTAAATTAAAAGTAATACCTACTTATTATTATGTAGATGGCGGGATGAGCTGGACTCCTTTGATAAGGAGAGGTTCACCACAACCTGGGAGAAATGGAAGGAGGGTGGAGAGGCCTTTGCTCTGCAGTGGGACAAATGGCTGAGAAAAAAAATGATACTCATTATTTAATATTTAAATTTTTTTTAAGCTTGTAATTTAAACAGTATATTTATAAAGTACAAACAAAGACTAAAATTAAATCTTATATAGATAAATAAAACTAACACGCGTCAAAATACTCATCGTCATCCCCGTCAATGGCGGGAAACGTGCCCAGAAGGCTGGCAGCATTGCCACGTTGAATGGCTATGCCGATTCTCTGTGCAAGGAACAAACCAGCTCTCTGATCACGAGTAGAGTCTACCAAACGTTTTGACAGTTCTTTAAAAAGATTTCGTGCACTCGGACCCCATGACCCGAGCGTTTCAACCCCAAACGGCTCGAAAATATAATTACCCATTAGGTTATTATACTTTCGCCGTTTAAGGGTCTCCGCTGCTCCAGCAGCAGCTCCAGGAGAGGCCGCCGAACTTAGAACGTGGGATGGCGCAAGGGTGTCGACGCACGTTGCGTCCCACACCAAAGGCCGACCCAATTTCCAAGGCAACAATGACATACCGTCAGGTCTCTTACCATCGCTGCGCACCAAACCATTGGGTTCCAAAACAGCTGGTACACCGGCAATGACAAGAGCACGACGAATAATGTCATTAATATTTGCGTGACGGGATATACGTCCTGCGCTCCTGCTGCAGGACAGGCCATGGTGACCGAGGCAATCGACTGTTTCACCGCATTGACACCGATGGCATGCGACACAAGGTATACCTAAACGTAAACTGATGGCGAGCCGGAAAGTATTGTCATCCAAAATCGTACCAAGAGTGGTTGACGGAAGTGCCTGTAACCAGAGGCCCGATTCCCATTCTCCCACAGCCAGGAGCCGCGCGCGCTCTGCAGTGTTGATTGACGTATTAATTAATTCTTTCCGTATCAAACTGCAAAGCGGCTCGTCCCACTGCCTCTGAGAAGAACGTTGCTCGGGTAGATCTGTGCCCGGGCAGGACAATTCCCAACTATTTACTGCCTCAGTCATGCACAGAATCTGAAAATCAACCAGAGAAGACCCTAAGATTTGCCTGGTTAATTTTTCAGTGCTGTGGACCGAAGACAAAAATGCTGGTAAGCCTAGACTGGAAACTTTACGTACACCAAGCCCACCAAATCGGATCGGCAGCGTGGCTTGGGTCCAAGCTCGGTCATCCAACGTTACGTTAAAAATGGACGTTAACGTGGACCGAATAATTTTATCGACTTTTTCCAAAAGCGGCAAATGTTTCCACAGTCGTGAAGAACGAAGAAAATATGTAAATTTTGGACCAAAACAACAAAAACGAATTAAAGTAATAGCAGAATGTAAAGAGATTTTGAAAAGTCTATTCGAAATTGACTGAAAATTTTCAATTTTATCATCTATAAAATTTTCATATGATTCTTCTAAAATTGGGGACCCTAGAAGGCGAAGAGAGGAGTTATTGACTATGTTAATTTCAGGGGCTATTGTTTGGATTTTTTGTAAAGCTAATTTTTTATCTAAATGTGTATCTGGAATATATATTTCACACTTACTTGTGTTTAAATCAAGACCAATTTTTTGTAAATTTGTTTTAAGGGATATATAATCATCTGCTACAGTGTTGACATCGCCTCCTAGAGTTCCGTCATCCAGATACCAAATATTAAATTTTGATTTCAATTCCTTAATAATGGGATGGATGGCTAAACTGAATATGACCGGCCCGAGAGGATCTCCTTGTTGGCAACCTACAGCCGAATTTAAAACATTGTCTTTATAGACTAATTTTGAAGGGTTTCGGTAGCATTGCCAAAGGAAACTGTAAATTTTGGGGGTTTCACTTTTGACTTCTGCCAACAAGGTGTCTCTGTTCACTGAGTTGAACGCATTTCTTATGTCAACTTTTAGAATAACCTCACTTTTCCTGTGGGCCAAATATGTGGACAGTGCGTGTACGGCAGCTTCACAGCCCCCTTTTGAGCCAAAGCCTAACTGAAGGGGCTGGAATTTATCAGACAAAACGTTGCTGTACAACTTACAACAAATTTTGGCTGCCGTACGTCTGTAGGTGGTGCCAACAGCAATGGGGCGAATACCACCATCCTTTTTGCTAAGGGCACACAGGTTGGCTCCATAAAGGGTGTCGATGATCCCCTCATGGACCCCACCTGCGAGCATTAAATTTGTCAAAGCCGTAAGCTCCCTCAGAAGCGACTCACCAGCTTCACCGGCAGTGGGGCCTGTGAGGTCCTTTAGGTGCTGTGGAGTCAGGCCATCCAGACCGCCAGCGGAGCCGCTCCGGAAAGAACCTATGGCTTCGACCAACTGTTTTACTGAAATTTGAAAGGAGTGTAAATTTGGGTCTGGTGGGTCAGGAAAGGAAAGGTTATCTCCAGGCACAGGGTGTTTGCTCTCCAGCGCGGAGAGGGTTTCTGGAGAGCATGGTGCAACCTCGTCGTTGCTAAACAATATTTTGGCAGCTCCCCGAATATCACCTTCACTTAGTTTGGTCTGAACGACCCGAGAAACATCACCCGGTACGTGATGCTTTTGTGATGTGAATTTTGACTGGAAAATCGGATTTGAATAACTACAATTATCTTTAATTTGAGCGGTAAGAGATTTCTTACAAGCCAAATTTTTTTGTACGTGTAAAATTTTGTAAGGGAAGGTGAGTAATTGTTCCCAGGCACTTAAAGTGTTTTCGCGAGATGCAAGACGAACACATTTTGCAAGATAGGAAGCAACTGAAGGTCTTGCACCCCGGGGAACACGTTTTAAAATAGGAACGGATTTCTTAAAATTTGATAATGTTTGCCACAACGGTAATGATGTGGTTGTCGGAGAAATTAAAGGAAACGATGAGGCATCAGGGCTAGAAGACACGTTCGGAGGTTTGTGGACCTTTCCAAAATGTATCTTCAAGCCCCGATCACCTTTGAAAAATCGTGCCTGAGGACAATAAGGGCAGCTAACCAAAGCACTTGATGTGGATGACGATTGGATAACACTACCTGCGGACCCGTCACAATCTGCATCCGAAGACATAAAATGTTACAAAATAGAAAAAACACTCATTAAAAAATTCGGAAATGTCAAAATGCCAGCCTTCTGGGCACGTTTCCCGCCATTGACGGGGATGACGATGAGTATTTTGACGCGTGTTAGTTTTATTTATCTATATAAGATTTAATATTTAAATTAACTGTAAGTTTAAATAAGTGGTATAATGGTCACCTCGCGTTGCTGTAAGTAAGCGACTTGCTGCGGTTTCGACCCCCCGCGTGGGAACTTATCCAAAAATAACTGTTTTTAGTCAGCATGTATTTTGTGATTGTGATTAAAATGTTTTCGAACCTCCACAACTAAGGATAATTCACTTTTTTTGTAGGCAGAAAAAACATATTTTTTTATATGTCTTAGTTTACAATAATCTAAACATTCTTATATTAACGTTGTTGTCGCATATTTTCAAATTATTTCTTGCCGGTGCTTCTCCATAGGAATGTCAATTTGGAACCTGAAATTAGAATCTAAAAAAGCCTATTTGAAGAAAAACAATATTTTGCACTTTAAGCAGATTATTGTACGGCAAAGCTTATTCTAGCAACCCCGTAATAAAGTGGGAACTCAAACGGTCAGTAAAGTTGAATAACATCAGTTAATCCTTTCATGATAATAGGGTTTTGCAGAAACTGACAGTTTTAATAGATTTACTTAGCTTTTAGCTGCAATTATCCGTCGACGCCAAAGGAGTGTATAAGAAGTACTGCGGCGTTGTTAAGCGTATCTGTCTATCTGTGTATCTTTCTGTGAATGACTCCTTAACGAATAGACCGATTTCGATGTGGTGATGTTTTTTGAAAGCTGATTTGATCGAGATGGCTCTAAGCTGTAACTGATGAAAATCTGTTCAGGACTTTAAAAGTTATCAGCATTTCCTATTATAATATTAGTTTACACTTGTTTCGACTTCAAAACTTTGTCGTTTCAATAACATTATTTTTGTTTGTAATATTCCAGTTCCCTTCACATGTTTATTAAATCAGGGTTAGTATGGGTGCGTGGTTTTACGGACCACTTTAACTTTTAATCATAACATTATTATGAAAGAACTTTGGCCGCTGAGCCTAAAAAAACTACATAAACACAGTCATGTTTAAAAATAATTAAGTAGATGTAGGTTTCATCGTATTTCGTTTCCTTTGTATTCCATCTTTTCATAGATTTTATCATCGCTGATGTAGTCTTACAATATAATGAGTTGTGTTCTTGTTGTATCTTATAAAACCATGTTGTTTTATTTATTATTTATATTTAAGTAGTAGGCCAATTCGCAAAAACCTATGCAGAATTCCAAACATGAGATTGGAAGACAAACCATAAAACAAACAAACATAATTTATCGATGACATATGGGAGAAGCGGAACACTCGGATTGGCCTACAGCGGGTGCACCATGTGTCACGTATTCGCACTCAGCGAGTGATTCACACTTCGATAATAATGATGCATCTATATTCGCAAAAAAGTATTTATAAAACTGATAAAGTTCCATACGCGTCAACGCAAATTGTTCCCAGATTCCACTGGCATCGCTCGCCCCGCGGCACCGTCGCGCACCCCCTTCGGCGCGGGCGCAGTGTTATTCATAATTCATCGTTCTCCGCTGAGTAAGATACACCGCTGGCTTTAAAAGAATGTTTACTCATCGCTGGGGTATTTGACAGACGTTGTACGCAGTATTTTGGAGTGCGGTGACGTATTCGACGCGTGTGGGAGTAGCGCGTCTTGTACATCGCGGCACCGGTTCCACCGGCCCGCGCGCAGGCAGCGGCCGCGCGCCACACTCGCCGCTCGCACCGCCCCGCGGCTACTCGTTTGTTATTGCCTGTGCTCGACTGCTTCATTCAAAAAACACGTTCCCAACATGTACGCGTCAATGAAGGATGAGGTAATTATTCTTTTAATATTAGCTGTGCTCAAGCTTTTATCTAAGATTCCTAATTGTTTTATTTTGTGGTAGCCTTTAAATTTGCGTTACCATCTTATTATTGCGTCCTTGTTTATTTGTCAAATAATTTATGGCCTGTTTAGCATAATTATTATTGATATTTTATGTGTATTGGAACTTGTCATTCACAAATTAATTTTGTTAGGCAAAGCACGTACCTACTAAGTAGCGTTTGTTTATTATGTTTTGTTTAGTTTTGTCCTCATAGTAATATACAAGTTTATAAATGAGAATGCATCCGTAAATCTGTTTTAGAACACAGCCTAAATAAACAGTTTGGCAGAGTTCACTTTCAATGATTCCTCATACGTGTTTATGTTAGAATATGAGATAAATATTCGCTTAGTTCCCACCTACTAGTTCGCAGTCGCAAGCATCACGATTAGGCATCTTATATTTATAGATACAGAATCATTTAGAATTTCCAGTTGCCAGGTACCTATGATAATTGGTTTCATAACAAGTCATGTGTTCTTCTGCTCTTTGGTTGATGTTATGGCAACCGTACAGTTTAGGAACATAAGACCGCGCTTCAGTGATAATGATTTGACATTAAGAGCGCTTTTATTTTGAAGCAGTAAGGTCGATTTTCGTATACTTGCTACCACACATGTGCTATACAAATGAATTTCATGAACGTACGTAAATACAGTGTTACGCGTTTCCTATTTTGTCATTTATTTAACGTTTGCTGGCGTCTTTGGCTCTTGGCACCTGTGAATATTCTGTAATTGTTTCCTATTTACTACTAGCTAAGTACTTTCCTAAGTTTAGACACCATTACATACCTACTTACCAACTATCATTTCTTGCGAACTACTTTTCGTGGTCTAATCCTAATTGGCCTGACTAGATGCCTAATATTTCCTCAAGTCCTCTTGGGAAATGTTCATACTTATTACCAGATATTTAGGTACATGAATATTTTTCAGTGTTTATAAATTGAGTCATTTTACTTCCAGAAGACTAAGATAAAAACATCGTGCGATATAAATAGGTCAAAGTTCATACGAGGACAAACACACGAACATGTTTATCTTGAATGACTTTGTTTCAACTCTATTTCTATTATCTCGAACGATATTTAATTACTATTCCATTTTAATTTAAATACAAACACAGATATTACGTGCATATAGGTACTTATTCACCCAAGACACTTTCTGTGATTCTGACAAATTGGCAATAGCTAAATGTCCACACTCAGATACTTGTGTTTACACTCAGTGTGATACACTGTGTGTACCTAATACCTATTACTTTTATAGTGTAGACTAAGCATGGCCTAATTAGGCATCTTGCAAACAATGTATAAGATGCTCTTAAATGTGTTGTTTATATTAATTAAAGAATAATATTTTATGTTCCAGTTTGACAAAAATGGATACGTGGTCCTAGAAAACTTTTTAAGGCCGTCGGAATGTGATGAGATGGTGGAAGCAGGATTGGAATTCACCAAGAATCTACCGTCCAAAGAAGAAAGAGTGATATTTTCTTCCGTCGATCCTGAAAAAATGGTACGATTCTATAATCTAGTATTTTTACTAACAAAACTCTTGGCGAACTTACGTTTAAAACTGCCTTAATTGCTGGTATTAATGTCATGTGTACACTATTTATGGCAAGGCCCACCTGCCTTACATCTGAACGTTAATCTTGAAACATAGAGACAGAATACATACATCACAATCACAAATCTAATTTAAAATTCATTGTTTTGCATAAATACTGTCGCCAGTGCAAACTACTAGCGCCATCTGTTATCGCGGGGCGGTGAGCTGCATAACTAGTAGTTCCTTATTCTTCTTGCTGGCAGATGGCGTTTACATAAATTTATTTTTTATAATTATGTAAATGCCATCTTGACATGTCCCGAGCCTTTTTCCCAACTATGTTGGGGTCGGCTACCAGCCATACCGGATTCAGCTAAATACCGTATTTTACACGGAGCGACTGCCTATCTGACCTCCACAACCCATTTTACTGGGAAACACAGTATCCCATAGTAAGACTGGTTGTCAGAATTGACTTAACGACTGCCAAAGATCTATGTATGACAGCCGGGACCTACTGTTTAACGTGCTTTCCGAAACACGGAGGGTTCTCGGTATGTTATAAATGGTCACCCATCCACGGACCAACCGTGGTGAGGGCGGCTTGACCTGTATTATCGGTCAAGCCGTACGGCTTACACTTAGCCACGAGCCCCTCGTAAATGCCATCTTGTATCAAGAAGTAATTCTTTAGTTTAGCCCTCGCTTAATAGATTACTTGCGTTCATCCACCTTAACTATTTATTACTTCCTCGCAGCTGACGATTATTTTAAGCTCAGGATGATGCAGGTATACTATATAACCTAAAAAGAAAGAAGTTTATCTATATGCAACCTTTTTCTACTTGTGCTACCTCTGACCTTTTTTTTTCGGGGGGAAATCCTCATGGACTTCCTCCGCCTGGGGAGAGGCGGAGCGGCGTGTCGGACTCTTACCGGCTAAAACCCCCCGGTGTCTCCTCCTCGCACGTGCGCGTGGGGCCGCGGAAATCCAGATTCTTCCGCAGCCCCACACTGGTGCCGGCCTGGTCTGTCCGGGCCTCAGCTCCTGCACGGGGTAGTGAAGTGTACAACTACCCCGTGCACCGCCTCAGAGGCGCGCGCCGACACCCGCGCGCGCCTCCGCCTCGGGTCCATCGAATAGGGGGCGGGGACTTCCCCAAGTCCCTCGCCCCTGGACCCATTCATGGGGGGCGGAGAAGGGCGTTGTCCGCCCGGTGCGCCTTCTGCGGCCGGGGAAGGGAGTCGAGATCTCCCTCTCCCGTTCCGCAGTCTCCTTCTGCGACATCACGTCCTCGCAGAAGGACACCACCGCGTCCCACGACTCTGCACTACCGACCATACTCCGCACTACGGCCGGCAGCGACAGGTCGCCTCCTACTTCATTTGTGAGGACACGGCGCTGCTCCTCCCAAGCTACACACTCAGCGAGCGTGTGTTGCGCCGTGTCCTCCCCGCACTGGACGCAGTGGTGGCACCGAGCGTCCGGCTCCCTGTCTATGCGACACAGGTACTTGCCGAAGCATCCATGCCCCGACAGCACCTGCGTCACCCTAAACGACAGGGAGCCGTGCCTTCTCCCGAGCCAGTCGTCGAGTACTGGCCGGATCGCCTCGACGGTAGCGAGGCCGGCGGCAGGGCGCAAAAGCCTTTGCCGCCATTCCGCCACCAAGACCTGACGGAGCTCTCCCCGGCGCAGCTCGATCTGCCGCTGCACCGGCATCGAGCCCCGTGCTCGCTCTTCCTCGCGCCATCGGTACAATGACGCGAGTACTTTCGCTTCTAGGTCCCAGGGCGGAGATCCGGCCAGGACACAAGCCGCCTCGTGGCTACCTCTGACCCTCAACCAACCAACCAACCGACCAACACATCTACTTGAGCAACTGATGGTCGGTTGAATTTGGATTTGCAACCATGTGCCAGTCTACTTTCCCAGTCTTCTACCACCTGACTATTTTATTTTCTTTTAGTTTTAGTTTGTAGTTATATAACGATCTAAGTAGGTACCTTATTATGATGGTTTACATAAATATATCGTTAAAGATTTTTATTATCATAAACATACGGTTAAATAAAATTGTGTCTGTTTTAATGGACTTAGTAAATGGTGGTTATAAATAATAACATTAAGTGCACAATTAACCACTGTGGTGAGTGCGATAAAATGCAATTCAAATTGCTTTTAGAACCCTAATGGAAACTCATAGCATGTTTTATTTTAAATCGTATACCAGGCCACCAGCTGCGTTAGTTACGAAGGTACAACCTTTGTAGTTAACTCAGTTTTCCAGCATATTGCTATTAACTATCTACCTTTCTAATAACAAATATTTTCTAAGCAACAGACACTGCCCTGTAGGGGCTGTAGGTATTTTACCAATTACATTTGTAGGTAGATAGCCGGTCATTTTATGATTATCATTTCATGTTTGTTTTCAGCAACTATCAAAGGAATACTTCATAAATAGCAATGATAAGATCAGCTACTTTTTCGAGGAGGATGCAATTCAACCCGATGGCGAACTCAAAGTAGAGCCTAGTTCATCTCTAAGTAAGGTACGCACCCACTTACATATCTTAACTAGTGTATATTATTTTTCGTATCAGTTCAATAGATAACTCAATAAGGCAAGTACTCATAGTAGACCTCCCCAAAGTAAAATCGATATATACAAAGCGCCTTCAAAATAATATTAGCAATCGCACGAACGTAGTTGCTATTAGTTTTTAGCAGGCGCGGTATACACAAAATATAAAAACAGTAATAAAACACAGTAACGGAACGTGTACAATATTTTTACAATACTTGCAAAAATATAATAGCAACTACGTTCGTGCGATTGCTAATATTATTTTGAAGGCGCTTTGTATATATCGATTTTACTTTGGGGAGGTCTACTATGAGTACTTGCCTTATTGAGTTATCTATTGAACTGATACGAAAAATAATATACACTAGTAGACGACAACGAACGCCACGTTTTCGTTGTCGTCTATCACGACCGTGGCGTTCAAAAGGTTAACAACCATTTTCAAGAACCTCTTAAAATTAAATGCAAGTAAATTTTAATAATATCCTTATTTACAGGTCGGTCACGCGTTGCACCTTTTGCACCCGCTCTTCAGATGTTACACTTACTGTGACCGTGTCAAGAACGTCTGCGCTAATCTATGTCTGAAAGAACCAGCGGTTGTGCAATCGATGTTCATATACAAGAACCCAAGAGTCGGCGGTGAAGGTATCGCTTAAATTTTAATTACTTTTTATCAACTTGTAAATGATAATGATCGTAGTAGGTAAAGGCTAAAATTCGGCAAAAAGTAAACAAAAAATATTTTATAAGTAGATTCGTTTATATTCATTCATATAACACCCATTTATTAACTCGGCTACATACATATTAACATGTTTTTCCCTCTCTAATTACCAAAAGGTATGCAATGCAAAAATATACAGATACGAACACTAAAATTATTCAGAAGCTCCAGTGACCTGGGGCCCGAGTCCGCTATTTTAAGTCAGTGAGTGGCGGGTTAATGAGCGTTCCAATGTATTTGTTTATGTGCCTAATTTTCGTATTTAGATAATTTTAGTGTAATGACAAATGTCACCTACTTGCCACTGTTGTCATTGTAGGATTGCAAGTGACTGTTCTTATCTGAATACGAAAATTAGGCACAATAACAAGCACGCTGGAACGTTTATTAACCCACCACTCACTGACTTAAAATAGCAGACTCGGGCCCCTGTTTAAAACGGGCAGTGCATAAAATGCTTAAGTAGTATTCTTTCTAATTAAAAAACTAATATTCTAGGCTCTGCCTTGCACATCAATTGTATGGTGCATTGCATGGTTCTTTATTTCTATCTGCAGAATAATTTATGTTAATCACAACATGTATGGCTGTAATTTTTAACCAATTTTAAAAGGAGGAATCTTTGATCTTTCACTCTCAATTCGTCTGGTTTTTTATGGTTAATAATTCAGCCTATAAACGTCCCACTGCTGGGCACAGGCCTCTTCCCATATAGAAAAGGCACGAGCATTGATCACCACGCTTGCTCTCTGCGGATTGGCGATTTCAGATTCCAATTCCAATTTTGGAATCCAGGTTTCCTCACGATGTTTTCCTTCACCGTTTGAATGTACATATAACTTTTTCGTGTAATGCTCGTTCGTCAGATGTGGACGCACCCTTATATTTCACATCATCCACAACAACATCCTGTACAATGGTATCGACGTCACAAAGACGCACATATGTATAAACAAATTCATACTTATATCAAACTGCTTCTACCATAGAAATTAGTATCCTTTTTCAAGAAAGTAATAGATAAACATCTCGTACTTACTATAATCTATTAATGATCATTTTGCTAAGGCCGTGTGTTTGTTTTGGGAATTGACTTTTATTTATCAAGAAAGTTGTTCATTTCTACAAGAAGAAGTAGTATTTCAAATTTGACCGCTCCGTGGCACTCCTTTTATGTAGCGTATTTGTATAATTTAATGTTCTGTTAATTAACGTTTTCATAAAATGGCTGTGGCTTACCAAATAGTGGATGCTCTGAAGCCTCCGTATTGTTACTGAACCTATAATAATAACTATTGGTAGCAACGTGATTGATTTTAATTGGTTGTTAATGTAATGTGGGATCGACTCATCATAGACATGGTATAGATGTTACCTGCTTGCGTATTTATTTTTTTATTTTTCTTAAAGCTTTCAGCCAGGTACCTAATTAGTTAGGATTGGTAATGAAACGCAACATCCTACTACCCAAAGTAACTTATGAATATATTGCTTTTTAGGGTTCCGTACCCAAAGGGTACCAACGGGACCCTAGACTTAATGAACTTGTTTTTTACTTTTCAGTTTTTATTTAAAGTGTTTTTATGCAGTCGGGTTTTTTATTTTTTAAATTTATTTATTTTTACCTCAATCTATGGCACCTCGTGGCCGCCATGTTGGTTTTTGTTTGACGTGACATATCTAAGAACACTTGGGTAATCGATACGAATCCAACGATACCCTAATTATCGAAATCCATTCGGCCGTTTCGAAGATATGAGGTAATAAAGAATATTACACACATAAATACAAGATACGCGCGAAAAACATAACCCTTCTTGGCAGTCGGGTAAAAAGATTACCATATCTGCGAATGTCCATTGAAGCTTCATTTCTATTTACTCTGCTTATTAATTTGAATTATAAATATGGTTTACGTTAGTAGTATGTCAAAAAAGGTATTAAGGGGAACGCAAAATTTAATGCTCGTAACTGCTAGGCATTCGTGAAGTGCAGCTTTGATGCCGTAATATAGAGTGACATTACGAAGTTTATTATTAGAGGCTAAAATAACGTGCTATTATATTATAGTATTATAAGGCTATTATTAATCTATACTTATAATAAATCTGTAGTGATAGCCAATGTTAATGTAGTATGTATATTTAATGTAGGTACATGAAATATATTTTCAAAATAACTATCAGGTGGTGATTAGTGATCGATACTGATGCAAAAATGCAATCAGTAAAATTTTTGTCTGTCTGTCTGTATGTTTCTTATAGAAACAAAAACTACTCGACGGATTTTAACGAAACTTGGTACAATTATTCTTCATGCTCCTGGGCAGGTTATAGTATACTTTTCATCACGCTACAATCAATAGTAATAAGTTCGTCATTCATTGATAAGTTTCGTCATCCACGCGAACAAAGTCGCTGGCACAGCTAGTATTTCAATATTATTAGATTTGTATTGGAGGTTTCTAAAATTATAGAGATTTCTCGATATGTCACTAAAGTATAAAAACGTTCTAATGACATCCTTTCGAAATCTTCCAAGCTTTTTTATAAGAAGCTTTCAATTTAATTTAAAATATTTAGAAATGTTAAAAGTATTATCCCAACTAGACAAATACACATTTATTCCACATACAGAACATACATAATTATACCTCTACCTGCATAGAATGCATGTCTGCTTTAAAACCATTCGTCCGTTCTCTGTCGAACAGAAGACGGTTGCGAGTACAAAGGTGATGCGTATTTATCAATGACTGGCTGGAGTGCGCTTTACAAACATATATAGACAGCTATGTTTATATTGCAACTAGGTTTGATGAATTTTGCCTTTCATGCAACCCCGAATGTGATCAACCGATGGCGATTTTTGGTGTATACGTATACGAAATGTGTTTAAATACCTACTCGTAAACACAAATTCTACTCATAAGGTCCTTGTTCTTATAAACTATTATAAAGGTAAAAAAAGGATATTAAATGAAAAGAGAATCAATGCATTTGAGACACTTAACACGTGCCTATAAATTTTTAGCTTAACTCGGATCGCGATCCTCGGATCCTTAATAACCACCTAGAAAATATAATTTAAACATACCCAAAAAATAAAAAGCTAATACATAATTGGAAAAATGAGATTTTTATTTTCAAACCGTTTAATAATAAGCGAATGCACATGTGCTAATTCGTAACATTGATTTCGTCCTGCGCTCATCATTTCCACCTTTCATATTCTTTGACCCAATACTTACATCAAACTTACATCTCATTTTCCAGTAAAGTCACACCAGGATAGCACATACCTGCAGACAAGCCGGGTACCCCCAATCGGCTTCTGGATAGCTCTGGAAGACGCCACGCTGGAAAACGGATGTCTTTGGATCGTGCCCGGATCTCACAAGTCCGGGGTCCATAGGCTCATGATCCGGAATCCGGATAAGGAGAGCAACGACCTCCTGATATATGATAGACCGCCTCCAATTTATGGACAGTCTGGCTTTCAACCTGTTCCTGTTAATAAAGGTATGATAATCGAAAAACAAAAAAGGTTTTTTCAATTCACGAAATTATTTTTTCATTTGGAATAAAAATCAGTAATAACTATCTTCTATGTTACAAGGTTTTATCCGACAGCCAATGTTTGTATGTTTGTTTGGATACCCAACGTGTTTGTGCTTTTTACTTTGCCTCCTTTCCATTCCCACTCACACCTTCCATTCCCACCTACTGTGACCCTAGATGTCTTTTGTATTCTATAAGTCTTTATTAAAAATAATTGCACTGAACATGGTTATTAAAAACATGCCCTACAAAGCCATATGAAAGATGATATAAAACTTTTTTTTATTTGTGCTCTCTCTTTCCAGCAAAAGATGACACGAAAATTTTTCCTTTCCTTTACGACTATTTTCCTGCCATTTTAAAATGTTACTAACTATCATGTTACGCCACTCGACCACGGAGGTTTGACGACCTCCGTGATCGAGTGGCGTACGCACCGGTTTCAAAGTGTCGCTAGTTCTGAGGTCCTGGGTTCGATCCCCGGACGGGTTAATGTAGAAACCAACTTTTCTACATTGCCTCGGGTCTGGGTGTTTGTGGTACCTTCGTTGTTTCTGAATTCCATAACACAAGTTCTTTAGCTACTTACTTTGGCAGAGCAATGTATGTGATGTTGTCCGCATATATGTATTTTTTTTATTTTAAGGTTCTTGCATCCTCCTCCACGGTAACGTCGTCCACAAAAGCCACGCCAATAAGTCAGACAAGGGTCGTCCCGCGTACACTTTTCATGTCATAGAGAAATTTAACAACGAATTTTCACCGGACAACTGGCTGCAGGAAGGAGAAAATGCACCTTTCTGCAATATTTATAAAACGCCGCAATTAGCTGAAAGTAGTAGTAGTGACTAGAGTTAAAAATTAGGCTAATTTAATGTGAATAAATGTGCCTTCTTGTTCTTTCCGATTTAATCCGACATGCCCATTTTGTTACACTAAATAAAATGGAGTGGCCATAGTCGAGGTAACTGGCTTCTGTATATTGTAAAATTAATATTGGCTATATTTTTTACTTAGTTTTGCATCACAAGTTAACTAGTAAATTACCATATTATATAAAATTAAAATAAAAGCGAGATTACTTGTAATATTATTTTGTTACGGACTTTATAAATTACGATTTAAATTGATTTATTTTTATATTATATTCTTAAACAAAAACAAATATATTTTGTTAATTAACTATACATTTTTTAATTATAAGTAAAGTGATTTGATATTCATATATTTTGTTTCATTCATTCTGCCTGTCTTGATAACTGATTTCATGATATATTCGGCAAACTGGCAAACTAGTTCAATCAAGATTAATTTGGTAAATGAGCACTGCTTATGATCATCGCCAACGCCTGAAATATCGGAGATGTATCTCCCAGCTTAGCGTCACTTTAAAATGCATTAGGGCCCAGAATCCCCGACATAGCGTAATCACAATTTACTTGCACTATCGCTCGAATCTTCCACAAACTGGAATGAAGCACAGCGCAAGACAGAGCTAGTTTCCTTTAATATTAAGTTAGAAAAAATACTTTCAATGTCGTTCTTTCTTTTATATGCAAACTAAATTAAAATAAGTCCATCGCTATATTTTACTAACATAAAGCGCGAGAAAAGGACGGCAATAGACAACAAGTAACTAAGACGTGTTAAACAAGTTTTCGCCTATAACATCACTGCGTTATGCACTGGTATTTGTATGAGAATTTTATTCTGGACTAAATTTAACAACTCTAATTATGTACCAATAAACTAAAATAAGTTTATTATTAGTTTTTTTTCAGATATTCTTTTTTCAGTCCAATCGGTTGTGACAGGATGGCACTATTACATCCAATACTGAGTATTCTTCAAGGTCTAAGCGAAATACCAGTTCTATGCAATGTGACCTATATTTACTTCTATTGGCCTTGTACAAGAGTTGTCACATCGATCAAGTTGAAACCATTTTTGATAATACAGCGGCATCGATCAGTGTGACGTAGTATCTAACGTACTTAGGTACTAGAGAATTTACCTGTCTAGGCTACAGGTATAGGTTGCTATAGGCACTTGTTGAACTTTACAATCTCCTGAGACTTCAGCGTCCGTAGGTTATTAAGTGCAATGTTTCTTGGAAATCTGTCAAGCTCACTACTTTCTGTTTATGATATGTGTGGAACTCTGGTAAAAATAAAACTGCTTCAAAATAATATTACATATTTTGTGTTTTCGATTTAAAACTTCGTTAGATAATCGGGGTTGTAGCTTTTCTATTAAAAGACATACATAAAATAGAAAAGCTATTAGGTACCCTGATTAAGCTTCAAAAGATATTTCTATCTAATTTGTAAATTTAACATCGGTACCATAAACGTACTAGTCTACTGTCCAGTGCTTGTCCAGTGTCCATTTATGGTGTCAGTTTGATGTCTGTGATTAGGACATTTATTAATAATGGCCCATAGCACTCAACTGTCAACCGTACCTACATTACATTTGCCGTTTACCGTAAATTCACTCTGAAAGCCCATGTTTATAACAGCAATAATGCCCTTATTTTAAGAACCGTTGGACCTGTTATAGTCTCTCGTCTTTGTCTATTATAAGTTTACTGTGGCGAAGCGTGGAGTATGGAGATTCCACTTGTCTGTACGGAAATTAGAGTGATAATAATTCTCACCTGGAAATGGAAAATTGGCTGTGTATTAGATCAATACGACAAGCAAGGTGAAAAAATGTGTGCACGAAATTCAGTATGTTAAATTTTTGTGCGACAGGTGAAAAGACAGTGGAGAAGTTGTTTAGTGTTATAAAATTTTGTTTCTTTGTGTTACTCAATGTCTTCGGTTATAATGATTGTTTTTAGAGAAGCTTGAGATGAATAGGGTTCACCTCAGAGGTGATTCTGCATAAAATTCATCAAAATCGAATGAGTAATTTTGTTTATTTCTATTGAAATCTGTTTATCATTTTAGTTTAATTAATTATAAGTAGGTACACCGATTTTAACCAGGCACTGGTAGGTTTTATGTAGTAATACCTACTTGAGTTCGTCATTTTATTGCTGCTGTTAAAGTACTTATTGAATAATTTACAGTACCTATGTTCGATGGCTGTGGTTGATGGTAAGCAAAGTTTACGTGACATTATTTTACGTGTGTAAAATGTAAATGAAAGGGGTCCGAATCACGCCGTCATTTACACAATTGTACGCTCCATTATATTATAAGCAAGTCGCTCGTTGTTGATGACTAGTTTATAGGGAGACCAATGTTCGTCAATGGTCGGTCGTATTCATAGAAATATTAAACATCTATAATCATACCGTGTACCTGTCTGTTTTAAATGCTACAGCGACAGTATCAAAACGGTTGTTATGTTATTTATTTACGATAGACCAACACAATATTTAAGGACCCGCGAGGATCAAAAAGAAAAATACTTTGTAAGTAGAACTCATCGGACAATGGAGCGACGACAGCTTGTGGATTAAATGAAGCACGAATGGACTGTTTAAAACGTTATAATATGTACCTACTAAGAGGACTGTTACAATTACAATAAGTAATAGGGAAGGTACGTATTTACGCGACCAGGTTTTTACACCAGGTATTTGCTTCCAAGTACGTACACCAGGTACCGACCCGAAATACTTGCAAGACTTCAAAGTATTTTATACGGCTACTCGGACTCGCTCCGGTCGGGGCTCGACGCTCGCCCGAGTCCACTTGAAAAGTTAACTTTAAATATACGGCAGTAAGGAACAAATTTCCAATTTGATTTTTATTTTTTACCTTGAATTTCGTATGCAAGTCTATTCTACTTTACTGGTTTGTCTTTGCAAGTATTTATAAGAGAACGCGATTGTGCTTCTTATTTATAAGTCGTCTCGGTTCAATTTCCTATGCAAGTATTTTTTCTTCCAACAGGGCTTGGATTAAATAAAAGTAGAAACTTTCGTCTTTATGTAGGTATTTATTTGTAAACGCGATTGTGCTCCTTACTCATAGGAAGTCACGGTTCAATTTCCTATGTAGATAGAAAATACTTGAAAGTATTCTGAGCCCTGGTTTTAGGACCTGGTTTCTTATGATAGACTTACTTGAAAGCCCTGGTACTCGATTTTGCAAGTATGACCCATGACTAAAGTATGACGCGAATACAAGATGAATATAAGGCTAGAAAGCGCGAGCGCGGGTGTACGTCGTCGCGTCTCACAGCTGACTGGTGGGGACGGGGCACGCGGGGCGAGAGGAACTCGCCGCTCGCGCAGTCGCCGGTGGCTCCCGATGGACGATGCTCGCAGCGCGCAGCAGTCGCCGGTGGCTCCACTCCAGCGCGCAGCGGAGATATTGAGTGTGTGACTCAACAGACAAAATTAAATCATTGGTTGAGACCTTTCACAAAAAAAAAACCGTCCAAGTGCGAGTCGGACTCGCGCACCGAGGGTTCCGTACAAACCTGTAGGTATCTAGCTATTTCTTTTGATTGCGTTGACATAAAAGTTTGATTTTGTTACAGCTTAAAGGGATTATAGACCTGAGTATTTGACATGAATTTCAATTTTACCTCTACGCGTTCATGAGAAAAGTAGTAGTAACTTTAAAATTTTCAACAATGTTTTTTATTTTGTGAAAACTAAAAATTTAAGGTTTTCGCAATTTTTCCTTTATCTGTACTATAAGAATTTACTTTGTACCAAATTTCAAGATTCTAAGTTCACAGGAAGTACCCTGTAGGTTTTGATTTCCAAAATGCGAAAATTTGCAGCATAAACGGCTGTATCTTTTGATTGCTTTGGCTTAGAAGTTTGATTTTTTCACAGCTCCAAGGGACAGTAGACTTCAGTATTAGATATGAATTTCAATTTAATACCTCTACGCGTTCATGACAAAAGTAGTAGTAACTTTAAAATTTTCAAAAATATTTTTTATTTGGAAACTAAAAATTTACGGTTTTTGCAACTTTTCCTTTATTTGTACTATAAGACGTTACTTCGTACCAAATTTCAAGATTCCAAGTTCACGAGAAGTACCCTAGGTACCTAGGTAGGTTTTGAATCCCGTGCGAATTTAGAAAATTTGCGGCACAAACGGCTGTTTCTTTTGATTGCTTTGGCTTAGAAGTTTGATTTTTTCACAGCTCCAAGGGACAGTAGACTTGAGTAGGTATTAGATATAAATTTCAGTTTGATACCTCCACGCGTTCCTGAGAAAAACAGTCTTGACAGACGGACGGACGGACAACGAAGTGATCCTATAAGGGTTCCGTTTTTTCCTTTTGAGGTACGGAACCCTAAAAAAAACAATCAAAAACAAACAGAAAAAAATATACACACCAAAATAACGATTATCAAAACACAATACATTCATATAAAATCAAGTGAACAAATAAAATTGCACTTCACAGTGCATTTTATCGATTGTTCCCAGCTGCTAAAATCGATGCACGTGACATTCCAAAAATACAAGGTCACAAAACACCGGATAGAATCCCCTAAATTATCCAACCATACTTAGTTAGGGTTCCATTGATTGAAGGACTCAATTTCAAAGCTTTGACTGGCCGCAGCGCGCCCCTTGTTCTCTAAATCTGTCTGTCCAGCTGAAATTTCGCATGGGGTGGGGTTACCTATCCTTGTCTGTCACCTGCATCAAAATATTTGGCCCCTCATAAAGGTGTACCTAGATACTTACAAATGAGTACATCCGGTATTTCATACGTTTCATTTAAATGAAATAATTTATCTGTGAAGCGCAATTTTAAAGAGTTCAATGTAAATCTGATAGCATTCTTTCTAAGAATATTTTATTTATTCTTAACGAAGATATTTCTAATTTTATCCTTCTCTTTCGAGAAAAATCGTTGCCTGTATTAAGCGCAGATAAGGTTCTCATTCAATTTCTTAGCTGTAAGAGAACTAATTAATCTAGTCGGGCGAGAATTTTCTCATCTATACTTGTAAATAAATACGCCTCAAAGGCAATATGCGTTATACATCAGCCACTTTAAAGAAATAATGAACGTGCTTTGGGATTATGAACCTTAATTCAATGACTAATAGTTCAGTTTCCATCACATTCAAATTACTTTTAGGCCCTTTTCGGTAATATTTGTCATTCTAAAATGAACTTAAACACATGTTGTCAAAGTTGATAAATGCGTAATTAGTAATAACGTTTCATTCTCTTTCCATATTGGCTTTAGTATAGTTGCTAATGAGATTTCATACAGGGCCTCGATTCAGCTAATTAAGAGCTGCTTGAATTGACCGAATGTCCTGCTTAATTTGGTCAATTTTACGATAATTGGCATTCTGCTAACTGTCATTACTTACGATTATTAATTAGTCATTTTGATCATTCTCTTCGAGAGTTCAATGAGATTTTATCAGGCTTATCTGAATACGAAAATTATACACAATGACAAGTACACTGACCGACCACTGACATGCATTTAAAATAGCTGAATCGCGGCCCTGCTTTGTTTATTACTTACAACATGAGAGAGTTTGATATGCCAATTATTTAAACATTACCTAATTAAAATTAAATTAGAGGAAAATGCTTGCTCTTTTTCTTATAAGTACCTACTCATCTCAAAAACTGCATGGCTTGTTGCCTTTACTTACTTTTAGAGGCAGCAAAATCCCCTAAAATGTACGTAAAACAGGATTGAAATGGCTTATTTGCTATTTGTTTACCGTTTGATTTAATTTCTTATAGTGGTGAGTGGCATGTGTTTTACGGTTATTCTTTCGACGAAATACAGACGAAAACTGTCACTTTGATTTCGTTACAATTATTTACTTCTAGAGTAACAATTTCCGTTAAAAAAATACAGATTTTTAATTAGTTTTCTTCTAATCAGCTCTATAGTTTACACCCATTGTACCACTATGTGTGAATACATATATACTACAAACTGTAAAAAATAATTCGCTATGTGTTAAAAGTAGGACAAAGATCGAAGAACTTCCCCAATTCTAAAATTTACGGTTTTCTGTAAAATATGATCTTACCAACACAATTATTTGTGGTTAAAAACAATATTAAGCAGACGTATAAAACATCCATGTTTAATTTTTCAATAAGAAAAATTAAAGGTTAAGATAATACCTAATCACTAAGTGATTGAAATATAAACCTTTATACATTAACCTATAAAAGTCAAACAATCATAAAAATACTTGTTTTCCGACCGTGACAGGACTCGAACCTGCAATCTTCGGATCCGAAGTCCGACGCCTTATCCATTAGGCCACACGGTCTATACATAACGCATTTAAATAGACCACAGCTTGCTAACGTTCAAGGAATTAAAATATAAAAAGTGGGTAGGACTGCAATAATATTCCTAAGAACTAATGACGCTGCGCTACGTAAAATATAGCGCGGTCGCGATACATTGCTGGGCAGTCATGCTAAGTATAATATAAATATAAGTGTCACAAGTGATCGATTATAGAGGGCAAACTTAGACAATTTGTTCGCATCGGCTTAGTTCCTAGGTTCTAAAGGATGTAGTTCTAAATCATTATAATAAAAGTAGACATTTGTAGTTGCTGCATGAAATTTGACACACAGTTACTTGAGAACTTGGATTACTGTAATATGTTTGCAAGAAGTAGTAACATTGCGAGTAGCCACACATATAGGACCCATGAATTGTTTGAATTTTCTCTAAAATGATCATTTCGAATTAAATATGACTGACTTATGCAAACTTTACTTTTATAAACAGATTTTTTAATTATCGCCTTGTCAAATTCTTTTTTTCGAGAGCTTATTTAAATTTCTTATTGTCGGACTACTATAGTATTCTTCAGATTTTCACCTTTATACTTACGCCTACAGTTTGGGACTTAGTTCCCATCAAGCTTTAGATACTTACCTGTTATAAACTCAGTATGTGTAGACTGCAAACTTAGTCGTAGCCATCACTTCCCCTCGTCACCTCCAGCAGTCGTTTCCTCGACAGCTCACCAGTTCTGACAGGTTAGAGACTTTAACACTTCCTACCAGGGGCCCGAGTCTGCTATTTACACTCCGTGTCAGTGTGCTCATAGTTGGCTCATAGTGGGACGATTTTACGATAATTGGCATTCTACTAACTTAGTAGAATGCCAATCACTATGTCTATCTATCACTATCGTCCCACTATGAGCCATTCCGCGATCTTCGCGACACAGAATCCATAAAAACAAAGAGAAGAAAGATCAAGTTACTCAGTTAGTGTCCGAGTTAACTCTTACTTAAAGGTAGACCGACGATCCGACGCTATCTCGCCTTCTAATAAGGTTAGTAAAGATAATATCCTAATAACTGCTGATGAATAGAAAACCATTTATTAGCTTGATATATATATATATAGCAATTACAGATGTTTGTGGTACACGATGTACATGCGCATAATGTAAATTTGTTACATTGCCCTCAATTTGCCTTCAAAAGTAGTGTTTCATATTTAACATGTATATTTATTACAGGTAGGTACTCATTGCGCTCTGTTATGATACGTGTCGTAAAGGGCATTTTAAAAAAAGACAGTTTCGAAACTATATTTAAATTTAATTAAATAACAATAGATAATAAAAAGGGCAACCGTGCGCGAAGGAGTTGGATGTCGGACTAACTGGGATTAATGCATGGGACTATAATAGATAATATGAAATGCTGACTAAGGAAAGGAATACAGCCACACAGCAATCGTGGGAACAAGGGTGGCCTATAACAGCCCCCCGTTTAGTACTAAACTTACACCCTAGGGTGAAGTTTATGTTTGAATGCGAAGCCTAGGAGGATCTTCCGAAGAGGTAAGTTCAATGTCGGGATCGGTGATGTCGATGGATTGGGAAGAATGGATGCAGCGGTTGCGAGATTTATACAATTTATAGCATAATACAGAAATTATTACTAAAATTATGTATATAACAAATGGAATATAATAATGTTCATACACTGGTAAATTTGGTTGTTTCATAACCTTCTTCAATATTTTCTTTAAGTATATCAAAGTTTTCTCTATAAGTAAGTAATGGTTCAAAACTAGTATGTTTAATGTTAACTTCTGGATATTTATAGTTTGAAACCTTTGGTAAACTTAAATTGTTCTTTATCAAATTGTAATTTAGATTCATATGCGTTACATTAATTTTAATTGATATTTTACATGGTAATTGTATGTTTTTATAATAACCAATACAACCAAAAGGGATTGCAATTATTCCAGTACCGACTAAATTAGTTTCGTATACACGATCATTTGAACAATCCAGAGTAAATTTAGATTTTTCTGACAATACATATACATATTTGTTATCATGTAATTCTTGCCAAATTTCAATGTTACCTTTTACATATTTTAAGACACATTCCTTTGGAATAGTAGACAATGTTTTAGATACAATTTCACTTTCACAAGAGGGTTGTGCGACACTTGATAAAATATTTGTCTTATCACAAACAAAGTATTTGTTTACTACTTGGCATAATTTCAAATCATTTATATATAAATATTGATTCCTATCTCTAGAGAAACCAATATAATTATGAGGAAGTAGGAATAATCATTGCATATGTATCGTTACTCTGCAGGACTGGCAGAGGTAATGTATTATATAAACTTAATTCTAAAGGATTACCTAGAGGCAACTTAACTACAAATACATATTACCTTGTCGGTTGTATAATAGGAACTTATCCTAGACATTTGCATTAACAAATACATATTATTTAAATCTAAAGTAAATGGAAATTCCTTAGAACTAGGTAAAAGTCCGTAGTTATTAACTAAATCATTGTAAAGTTCTTCAGGTGAACAAATTGCAGGATATAGTAGGTTATTTTCACTAAACATAAAACCATTACAGATATCTTCTAATTTGAAGGATAAAGTAAGTACCTATGCTGCTTTCTAACATCGCTATTATTTCCATTATTTTTGCTTTTCTCTCTAGAGTACCGGATGTTACAATTAGATATTCTAGATCTTCAGATAAGGAGTTGACGGCGCTATTCAAGGATTTTTCGTTTTCTACAAGTTGTTTTACAGTCTCGTTAAATGCTGTAAGTGTAGAGGTTGTTAATAATATACCTTCCTTCATAATTGTGTTATCGTTTAAGGTCTGAATAGCGATACCGAATCGAATAGCGTCATCTTCATCCATCGTGCCAAAGAGATGTTTTAGAACGGTTCCTACACCACCAAACCATCCCGATCTTTTCTCCCTTTTAGCAAGTAGATGGGAAATAGCATTAAAATCTCTAGTCATGTCAGCAAATCTGATTTCGAGGGGTTGTAAAATATTCTTACATTCTGAATTGTTGAAGACTTTACTTTGATCACATAAGTTACGAGTTAAATCTACGATCTCATTTATATTATTTAAATGAAGACTAATAAAATATATATCTACGGGAATAATTACACTTAGATGTCCATTGATTTTCACGGAACCAATCGGGTCGAAATACACGCCTGGGCCATTTTCCACTGGACGTAATACATCCGGGAAACTTTGTACCAGAGTACTGTAAAAGAAGTGAAAGTATAAAAGATAAGATAGTTATGCTAAAATATACTTAATTACGTTATTCAACTACTTAGTTTATTACTATACAGAACTAGGAGTCGTATGGGCCAATTTCATTTCGTTGAAATTGTGTTTGATGAATTTTCGGTTAATTAATAATGACGCGTTATTATTATTATGTAGCTTAACGATTTTGTAGGGACCTTTCCAAATAGGAGATAAAGCTTTACCCATTCTCAAATGGTTTTTTAGATAAACATAGTCACCTATTTTATAATTTATAGACCGTGTATGGCTATCATAATATTCCTTTGATCTTTCTTTAGACTTTTGGATGCTTTCGGTAGCTTTCTGTTGTGAATATTGGAGTCTTTCCTGAAGGGTTCTCAAGTATTCGGGATAGGTCGGATTAATGCTACATTCATATATCGAATTAGGTATATATGGCTTCTTTCCAAAGAAAACTTCATGTGGTGAAAAACTGGTGAAACTTCATGTGGTTGCTCGATAGACGAAAAATATGGCACAGAGCGCCCCACGCTTTTTCACAATAATACTAGTGTTTTTTGTTCATTACCAATTTCAGCTTACATTAGGAATTAAGTACACTTCTCATCAAAAAAATCGAAACACTTTCGTTTTTATTGTTTTTGTCCTAATTTTTTTCAAAAGAGAATTAATTCCATGAAAAAAAAACATTATTGTGTAGCTGGCAGTTTGGTCATTACAGTAAGAAGAAAAAAATCAAAATTCGAAATTAGAATTTCATTTGTTTATCCTATAAATGAAATTAATCACTGTTTTGAGACATATGTGTATTTAGGGTTGGAGTACGTTTCTCGTTTAAAAACTAAAAATTAGCGCTTGTCTTTAAACTTTTTGTTTCTTATTTCATTTACTGTGACTTTGGGACGTCTGAAAAAACTTTTTTTTCTAAAACATATGGATACTTCGCCCGCAGAAGCCGCCCAAGTGGTGGCATTGCTGGATTCTGGACTTAGTCAGCGTGTTGTGGCTGCAAGATTGCATCTAAGCTTATCATCTGTTCATAGAGTCTACAAACGCTATCGGGAGACTGGTTCGTTCACGCGCCGTTCAGGATCTGGCAGGAATCGGGTCACTTCTGAGCGAGATGATCGATTTATTGTAACAACTTCTTTACGAAATCGACGCCTTAACGCTTTTCAACTGCAGCAGCAGCTTCGCGTTGTACGAAGAGTAGCTGTAAGTGACTCTACAATAAGAAGAAGGTTGAAGGAACGCGATTTGGCACCGCATAAGCCAGCGAATGGGCCGAAATTAACTGCAGACCATCGAAGAGCGCGCCTTAACTTTGCACGCGAGCACCTAACTTGGTCATACCTTTAGTGGAGCAAAGTACTGTTTTCTGATGAGTGTAAAATTATGCTGTATGATAACGACGGAAGGAACAAGGTCTACAGAAGAGATGGAGAACGCTTTGCACAATGCTGCATTGAAGAAAAGGTCAGCTATGGTGGCGGTTCGTGGACGGTTTGGGGAGGAATCAGCGCCGACGGTAAGACAGAACATTCTACTAACTTAGTAGAATGCCAATCACTATGTCTATCTATCACTATCGTCCCACTATGAGCCATTCCGCGATCTTCGCGACACAGAATCCATAAAAACAAAGAGAAGAAAGATCAAGTTACTCAGTTAGTGTCCGAGTTAACTCTTACTTAAAGGTAGACCGACGATCCGACGCTATCTCGCCTTCTAATAAGGTTAGTAAAGATAATATCCTAATAACTGCTGATGAATAGAAAACCATTTATTAGCTTGATATATATATATATAGCAATTACAGATGTTTGTGGTACACGATGTACATGCGCATAATGTAAATTTGTTACATTGCCCTCAATTTGCCTTCAAAAGTAGTGTTTCATATTTAACATGTATATTTATTACAGGTAGGTACTCATTGCGCTCTGTTATGATACGTGTCGTAAAGGGCATTTTAAAAAAAGACAGTTTCGAAACTATATTTAAATTTAATTAAATAACAATAGATAATAAAAAGGGCAACCGTGCGCGAAGGAGTTGGATGTCGGACTAACTGGGATTAATGCATGGGACTATAATAGATAATATGAAATGCTGACTAAGGAAAGGAATACAGCCACACAGCAATCGTGGGAACAAGGGTGGCCTATAACAGCCCCCCGTTTAGTACTAAACTTACACCCTAGGGTGAAGTTTATGTTTGAATGCGAAGCCTAGGAGGATCTTCCGAAGAGGTAAGTTCAATGTCGGGATCGGTGATGTCGATGGATTGGGAAGAATGGATGCAGCGGTTGCGAGATTTATACAATTTATAGCATAATACAGAAATTATTACTAAAATTATGTATATAACAAATGGAATATAATAATGTTCATACACTGGTAAATTTGGTTGTTTCATAACCTTCTTCAATATTTTCTTTAAGTATATCAAAGTTTTCTCTATAAGTAAGTAATGGTTCAAAACTAGTATGTTTAATGTTAACTTCTGGATATTTATAGTTTGAAACCTTTGGTAAACTTAAATTGTTCTTTATCAAATTGTAATTTAGATTCATATGCGTTACATTAATTTTAATTGATATTTTACATGGTAATTGTATGTTTTTATAATAACCAATACAACCAAAAGGGATTGCAATTATTCCAGTACCGACTAAATTAGTTTCGTATACACGATCATTTGAACAATCCAGAGTAAATTTAGATTTTTCTGACAATACATATACATATTTGTTATCATGTAATTCTTGCCAAATTTCAATGTTACCTTTTACATATTTTAAGACACATTCCTTTGGAATAGTAGACAATGTTTTAGATACAATTTCACTTTCACAAGAGGGTTGTGCGACACTTGATAAAATATTTGTCTTATCACAAACAAAGTATTTGTTTACTACTTGGCATAATTTCAAATCATTTATATATAAATATTGATTCCTATCTCTAGAGAAACCAATATAATTATGAGGAAGTAGGAATAATCATTGCATATGTATCGTTACTCTGCAGGACTGGCAGAGGTAATGTATTATATAAACTTAATTCTAAAGGATTACCTAGAGGCAACTTAACTACAAATACATATTACCTTGTCGGTTGTATAATAGGAACTTATCCTAGACATTTGCATTAACAAATACATATTATTTAAATCTAAAGTAAATGGAAATTCCTTAGAACTAGGTAAAAGTCCGTAGTTATTAACTAAATCATTGTAAAGTTCTTCAGGTGAACAAATTGCAGGATATAGTAGGTTATTTTCACTAAACATAAAACCATTACAGATATCTTCTAATTTGAAGGATAAAGTAAGTACCTATGCTGCTTTCTAACATCGCTATTATTTCCATTATTTTTGCTTTTCTCTCTAGAGTACCGGATGTTACAATTAGATATTCTAGATCTTCAGATAAGGAGTTGACGGCGCTATTCAAGGATTTTTCGTTTTCTACAAGTTGTTTTACAGTCTCGTTAAATGCTGTAAGTGTAGAGGTTGTTAATAATATACCTTCCTTCATAATTGTGTTATCGTTTAAGGTCTGAATAGCGATACCGAATCGAATAGCGTCATCTTCATCCATCGTGCCAAAGAGATGTTTTAGAACGGTTCCTACACCACCAAACCATCCCGATCTTTTCTCCCTTTTAGCAAGTAGATGGGAAATAGCATTAAAATCTCTAGTCATGTCAGCAAATCTGATTTCGAGGGGTTGTAAAATATTCTTACATTCTGAATTGTTGAAGACTTTACTTTGATCACATAAGTTACGAGTTAAATCTACGATCTCATTTATATTATTTAAATGAAGACTAATAAAATATATATCTACGGGAATAATTACACTTAGATGTCCATTGATTTTCACGGAACCAATCGGGTCGAAATACACGCCTGGGCCATTTTCCACTGGACGTAATACATCCGGGAAACTTTGTACCAGAGTACTGTAAAAGAAGTGAAAGTATAAAAGATAAGATAGTTATGCTAAAATATACTTAATTACGTTATTCAACTACTTAGTTTATTACTATACAGAACTAGGAGTCGTATGGGCCAATTTCATTTCGTTGAAATTGTGTTTGATGAATTTTCGGTTAATTAATAATGACGCGTTATTATTATTATGTAGCTTAACGATTTTGTAGGGACCTTTCCAAATAGGAGATAAAGCTTTACCCATTCTCAAATGGTTTTTTAGATAAACATAGTCACCTATTTTATAATTTATAGACCGTGTATGGCTATCATAATATTCCTTTGATCTTTCTTTAGACTTTTGGATGCTTTCGGTAGCTTTCTGTTGTGAATATTGGAGTCTTTCCTGAAGGGTTCTCAAGTATTCGGGATAGGTCGGATTAATGCTACATTCATATATCGAATTAGGTATATATGGCTTCTTTCCAAAGAAAACTTCATGTGGTGAAAAACTGGTGAAACTTCATGTGGTTGCTCGATAGACGAAAAATATGGCACAGAGCGCCCCACGCTTTTTCACAATAATACTAGTGTTTTTTGTTCATTACCAATTTCAGCTTACATTAGGAATTAAGTACACTTCTCATCAAAAAAATCGAAACACTTTCGTTTTTATTGTTTTTGTCCTAATTTTTTTCAAAAGAGAATTAATTCCATGAAAAAAAAACATTATTGTGTAGCTGGCAGTTTGGTCATTACAGTAAGAAGAAAAAAATCAAAATTCGAAATTAGAATTTCATTTGTTTATCCTATAAATGAAATTAATCACTGTTTTGAGACATATGTGTATTTAGGGTTGGAGTACGTTTCTCGTTTAAAAACTAAAAATTAGCGCTTGTCTTTAAACTTTTTGTTTCTTATTTCATTTACTGTGACTTTGGGACGTCTGAAAAAACTTTTTTTTCTAAAACATATGGATACTTCGCCCGCAGAAGCCGCCCAAGTGGTGGCATTGCTGGATTCTGGACTTAGTCAGCGTGTTGTGGCTGCAAGATTGCATCTAAGCTTATCATCTGTTCATAGAGTCTACAAACGCTATCGGGAGACTGGTTCGTTCACGCGCCGTTCAGGATCTGGCAGGAATCGGGTCACTTCTGAGCGAGATGATCGATTTATTGTAACAACTTCTTTACGAAATCGACGCCTTAACGCTTTTCAACTGCAGCAGCAGCTTCGCGTTGTACGAAGAGTAGCTGTAAGTGACTCTACAATAAGAAGAAGGTTGAAGGAACGCGATTTGGCACCGCATAAGCCAGCGAATGGGCCGAAATTAACTGCAGACCATCGAAGAGCGCGCCTTAACTTTGCACGCGAGCACCTAACTTGGTCATACCTTTAGTGGAGCAAAGTACTGTTTTCTGATGAGTGTAAAATTATGCTGTATGATAACGACGGAAGGAACAAGGTCTACAGAAGAGATGGAGAACGCTTTGCACAATGCTGCATTGAAGAAAAGGTCAGCTATGGTGGCGGTTCGTGGACGGTTTGGGGAGGAATCAGCGCCGACGGTAAGACAGAACTTGCCTTTGTGTCTGGGCCACGGCTGCCTGCACTAAACTCTCATCGGTACATCGAACAGTGTCTTTAACCTCATGTGATGCCCTATGCACATTTTATTGGCAACGACTTCATATTCATGCACGACAATGCTAGAGCTCACACCGCGGGCGTCGTACGAGATTATCTTACCGAAGTCGGTATCTCCATTATGGTATGGCCAGCAAGAAGCCCGGACATGAATCCCATTGAACATCTATGGGATGAATTAAAGAAACGAATTCGAGCAAGAGATCCAGCCCCAGAAACACTTAGCCAGCTGCAAAATGCAATCCAAGAGGAATGGGATAATATACCACAACATGTGATCGTGACTCTCATCCGATCGATGAAGAACCGTATGGAAGCAGTAATAAGAGCTCGCGGAGGGAATACAAGTTATTAAATAAACGTTTCTTACATTTTTTTTTCATTTACGCGTGTTGTTTTACCCATTTCCTAGGCTTCATATTCCATACAGGGTAAAAATTACTCATTATACAAAATACGAAACCTATGAAGACTTAATTTGAATTTAGAACATTAACATTAGGATTTAAAAACCTCATACTACTCACTATTAAATGACATTTTACATTTATTCCTAAATATACACATTTTTCTGATAATCCTTATCAAATCATAAACTGCGAGGTGTTTCGATTTTTTTGATGAGAAGTGTATTTTTCACTTTTTTAGTTAGAAGTACTTTAAAAGCGTGTTTTTTAGATTTTTTAAACTTTATTTATTTTGATTATGAGATAAACCTATGAAATTATTATATTGTCGCTGATTCTTGATAAGTGTACAAAGTTTGAATTAAATCTGTCCGTTTAAAGTGGGTCAAAATCGAGTCCAAAGGAGTCGGTTACATAGATACATACATATATACATACATACAAGTGAAGCTAATAAAAGCGTGTGAAAAAGATACGTTAGTAAAACACAAAAAGAGTTAGCTCTACTGAGATTTGAATATGAGTATCAAAAAATTCAAACTTATATAAGAAAATGGCGCATGAAAAAAAAATATAAACATTAACAACATGATTTGAACTTGCAGCAAGATCACTCATTTCCAATCGTTCAACCGCCAAGCTGTTTACTTCGATAGGTAGTTCACTAAAATATAGGTACTAATCAAATTGAAGTTTTTTGATTGCTATAATATCTACCTCAGTCTGTCATGGTTACCCTCTTGTTTATCTGTCAATAATGCCAATTTATGTGTGCAGTTGAGAAAATGATTTTGGAAATTTAAAGCTCCACCCCTTATCAGCTAGATTCAATAGCATGTTTCAACATAGCTAACAACCATCTACGATTTCTTGAAAACATTCTCTCAATTTTTTACACCATTTTATTAAGTAGTTTATGTTTGATACTGTAACATGAAATCTGACCCCCGGCAAAAGAGACTTGTAATTTACTGTTTTATTATACGCTTTCACCCCTGTTGACCGGGATAAAAAGTAACCTATGTTAATCCAGGGTATAACCTATCTACATACCAAATTTCAACCAAATCGGTCCAGCCGTTTTTGCGTGAAAGAGTAACAAACATCCACACATCCATTCTCACAAACTTTCACATTTATAAATAATATTAGTAGGATTAACTGAGTTTCTAAACAAGGTCATTTTTAATTAATTTGAGTTCATTAGTGTATGAAGCTGTTTTAAAGACATTTCCAAAAAGGAAGGTGATAAAAATGTTCGTACCAAATAACAATTTTTTGTTTTTGTCAAAGAAACTCATTTATGAGCCAGCCTTGCATCCCCGGGGGGTTGAGGATGCAAGAGTTCGGGCTTCCAGAGCCTTGAGAAAGGCTCCGACTACTCCGGCAAAACACCTGGTGCCATCCTTCGCCTTAGTTGCGGCGTTACGGGTCCAACCGAAGTCTTAGCACCATAACGCCCCCGGCGACTGCCCGCTTAGTGGCGGGCCCGACATGACCTTCGCCCTATGTAGGAGGGAGGACAGCGGAGGCAGTGCATGGCACTACACCACCCCCACACAGCAAGGAAGGAGACGCGTGCAATGAAGGCTGAGGGACCCCCATCCCCGCCCTCTGCGTCCCCCTCTGGGCAGATCTGGCTACGGAGGTTCTTGTCCGTGCCCTACCCGCCCGCCGTCGGCGTACCAAATAACTCTGTGGCAAGTATAGCAACATTAGGTAATGTCTAAAACCCGTCCCTCGCTTAACAAGTCGATAAACTTATGTGGCATTTCATTAATTATAATTATAGGATCATAAGATTTAAAATGACAGTACATATTTTTATAATGTTACAACTTATTATAAGCTAAAACATGTAATATAAATTGTGCACACAGACACAATCCCCCTTTAATATGGTTAAAGCAGTTTTCATTCTTAAAGATTATTACAGCTTAATTTTCATTCAAACAACAGGTTCTCTAAAAACGTTTTAAAATTAAATTACAGTAGGTTTTATTTTTTAATTCATGTGTAACGTATTTTTAATCATATTTATGATTGTTTGGAACCGTTTTAATTTTGTTTGAGCAATAAATTGTATCTAGTCTATGCGATTCTCAGTGGGCATTCATTACATGTTGAATATAAACATAATTTACTTAATTTAAACACTATGTCACTTAAACAATCTACAGACTCCTTATTTTCTAAACAGCTATTATAAAAGGTTAAAAGATGATGAAAGATGTCCTACTAAACTTCGTATACGAGTAGGTACCAAGGTAAATGTATATCAATAATATAAGTATATTAATACTTTTTCCAAAAAAATATGCGTCATTAGATCCTCACATTAATCGCTTAAAATTATAAGAAAAAGCGTCAAAGAATTAAAGACTGAAACAATAAGCCTGCTTCGTTGCAGTAGGGCTATTCGTGGCTACGCCTACAACCCGCCTATGCCGCGTAGACATCGTAGGCACTAGCGTCGTTCATCCAATTTTATCGAATTGTGATCACCGCCCTAGAGTAGATAACCGACAATAGAGGCTAGAGCGGTCGCTTTAGCCGCAGGTAAGGGGCGGAAAAAAGCCAGATGTGAAAAACTATTCACAAATCCTCAGACGAATAATTATAAAAATAAATGTTGTACCTTGATCTAGGGCCGGTTTTGGGAGATCACAGAATTAAATGACTTTAAATGGTTTTCATAACAATCAACGCAATGTCATAAATTGGAAGCGGCAGTTATAGACGCGAGTGCTACGAACGTCTACGCGGTCAATTAACAAAGGACAATGGGCATTTTGGCCCATCAGCGGCCACCAATTAAATTAGTATCATTTGATAGGTGAGTGCTTTTAGAGCAAATATTGTTCAAGGAGTACGATTAAATATCATTGGGGAAAAAAGATATAGGAAAAATACTATTTTAATGTATTACCATATTTTTTTCTTGCTACAATTTTAGATTTTATATACAAAACAGACGAATAGTCATTGCATTTTGTTTATTTTACTGACGTATGCATCATTAAATAAAGTAAATAAAATGTTGGGCTTAAATGTAAAAGCTTTGACGATGATTAAACTCTAATCATATTGTAGTAATTAAGTTATGTACAATATTTTTTTAATCTGAAATACGTAATATTTATTGTAATCTGAAATACGTGTTTTCATTTCAATAAATCAACACCTAGGTATATGAAACTTTTTTTTAACCTATCATTTTCTAATATGTGTAAAATACGTATATAATAACATAATTATATACTTAAATTAATTATTATATCAATGTTACATCATCGCGAGTTGTATTAAATATTGTATTTAAGATACAAACTGAAATAATTCCTTTAAATGATTTAATTCGATATTTTTATTAAACATTATCTACCTATAACTATTTATCCATGGAAGTGGCAGGAACAATATTTTGTGATCTTACTATATACATAATTGCCTGCTGGGAAATAAATAGTACAGACGTGGCCGCCAATGGGACAAGCTCCATACATTTTTGCCCATTGTCCTTTTTTTTAAAGCTAATTTAGCTTTGTATTTGCAATATCAATATTACAAAGCTTTTAATTTTTAAGGCGTACCTAGATTATATTTTTTTATTTAACAATTTACCCTTTGTCCAAAGCAAAAAATTCAAAATTGCATTAAAGGACATTGCCCATTTTATTAGGAGGTTTAGGCCCCCATAAAAGATTGTCATGTCAGGGTGATTTTCATTTTGTTTTGTAGATACATACATTTCCTTTCATATTATGCAAACGATTTCCATTTATTCACCCTGGTTCAAGAGGAATATTTTTTTAGGTTGCTGAATTTGAGGTTATAAAAGTTAAATTCTTCAAGGTTTATCAACTTCTAAATAGATATTTGTTTACTATTTGAATTGATATTGTGGTTAATGCTAATGGTTTCCACCTTTACAGACATTTTCATGTTAATAAAAATCTCCGCCACCAAGTGAATGGGGTCATCGAATCAAAGTGCCATCCCATTGGGGTGGTTATGTTAAAATGCATTTTAACTAATCCTAATACACAGGTTTATTAAAACAACAATTTAGGCACCGGCGAGAGAGTGGTCGGTTTGTCCGATATCGACCCGGTGTAGACATTTTCTTGTTAAAACTAGAGTCAATTCGCACACTTAACAACAAAACAAAAGTCCGATATCTCACAACAAAACCACTTGAGGAACGTAAATGCTCAACTCGATTCCAATAACACGTAAAGTAACAGAAGTAAATACGGAGGACTATAATACAATATATACGAATAACCGGCTAATTATTTGACAGATAAATCTACCCTACTTTTTAGTTTATTTTTCTTTGTATGTAAAAGTACAAATGTGCGGATGTAGGTACTGAGATTCAATTAAATAAACATTTTTTACGTTTTTCAATGCTAGCGTAAAATAAATGCTAATAAAAAACACATATTCATAAAAAAATAAGATATGAATTTTGTATATCATAAAGTTTAGACACGGCGCGGCGCCACAAAGTGGGCCTGTCCGTGGGCAATCTCCTTTACAAACAATTCGTAGTTAGTTAGACGCATAAATAAATCGTCGTTTGGAACGCGGCCTTAAGACCTTTAATAACCCTTCATGTCCTTTTTGATATACATTACATCTAAACAGGATCATATTTAATACCTACATCGAAATATTTTACTTAATTCTAACATTTAATCGACATTTATAAAGACACTAGCTGACCCGCCAGACGTTGTTCTGTCTTGAATTAATATCTTTAAAAACAATCGTACGTAGTTTCTTAAGAATATAGGGAATATGTATCACATATTTTTTTCAGGCGCAGCTGACGCGGCGGGAAGGCGCCAGCTGACGCGGCGAGAAGGCGCAGCTGACGCAGCGTGAAGGCGCAGCTGACGCAGCGTGAAGGCGAAGCTGACGCGGCGAGAAGGCGCAACAGACGCGACATTAAGGCGCAGCTGACGCGGCGTGAAGGCGCAGCTGACGCGGCGTGAAGGCGCCAGCTGACGCAGCGAGAAGGCGAAGCTGACGCGGCGAGAAGGCGCAACAGACGCGACATTAAGGCGCAGCTGACGCGGCGTGAAGGCGCAGCTGACGCGGCGTGAAGGCGCCAGCTGACGCAGCGAGAAGGCGAAGCTGACGCGGCGAGAAGGCGCAACAGACGCGACATTAAGGCGCAGCTGACGCGGCGTGAAGGCGCAGCTGACGCGGCGTGAAGGCGCCAGCTGACGCAGCGAGAAGGCGAAGCTGACGCGGCGAGAAGGCGCAACAGACGCGACATTAAGGCGCAGCTGACGCGGCGTGAAGGCGCAGCTGACGCTAGTCAGTTCTACGCAAGTGCTTCATACTTTCAAGATTGTACTTCATAATTATTCTTTTTAATAACGAATCATTCAACGAGCGTTTGCATTCAGTAGAATGCAAACGCAATACCTCTTTAGAATCGAAAATAGAATTTACTGGAATAGCGGATGCCAGGGGTGTATTATATTCAAGAAAAATCTTTTTGATTTCTGGATATCTTTCTAACATTTCTAATTCTTCGCTTTTGTCAGAAAAGAATCGTGACATGAGAACTTCAGCTTTTGAATGGACAGATTCGTCTCCAGCGTTGTTATTTCTCGGCGTTTCGGTTTGCTCTGTGTCTGCTCCCTGGGATTCCCTTGTAATAAGTGTCTCGAAAACTTTCAGGATTTCACAGCAATAAGGTTTACTATCAAGATCAATTAGAAACCTGTTTTTAAAACGCGGGCAAGAAAGGGTCGCTATTGCTGCATGTTCCGCCTCCACGTTACTTGGGTCTAATAATTCCCTAAATCGTTTATGCACACTCTGGTTAAAGCCCGAAACCACGTGATTAAATATCTTTATTTCACCATTATGTTCTAATTCTTCCAATTTAAATAACAAGTTTGTAATAACTGGTAATACAGCTCCGATAAAATTATTCTTACTCATCAATATGTCCACAGCATCCGCTATTGGCATGGCACATCTCAAGTGCTCTTCTATATATTGAAATTCTGTTTCGTTTATATGTTTGAAACCTAAAGCACGATGTAATTGTCTGTTCTTTGGTTGGAGTGTTAATATTTGTCTGAGTGCATCATATAAGCTATTCCATCTGTTTACATTCGGCCGTTTTAAATTGTGGCCCAATACTTTGACTATAATCTTAGCAGATACAGGGTCCCCTGCTGCCCTCCAGAGTAAGCTGCACTTCTCTAGTGTTATAAAGTGAAGAATAAGTAATTCATTTGAGGCACTGTTCATTATTTTAAGGAAGTCAACCGTTAAAATTGATCTTAATTTACGGCCACTGCATTCAATGACATCAGGCATGGTATAAAAATCTTCGTCGTTTTCTTCCTTGATCCAAATAAGAACGCTGCCGACCGAATCCGTGTTAGCTGGTGCTGATTGAATCTCATATAATGAATCTGGATCATTACATTCAATACTATGATTTTCAACACCATAAGCTTCAAATGCCCTTGCAAAGACACGGCAGTCCTCACTAAATACTCCAGAAACACTATCTTCCTTAGCGCACACTGCGAATTCCGCGAAAATAGAATCTACAATCTTTTTTAAGTCTTTATTCGTGGTGGTACAATTATATTCTTTGCAAGCGAGTGCTACGGAAACACGGTGCAGATCTTCTGTAAACCAATGCGCTGTCGCGTTTAAATACTGTATACCTCTTCTTTTCCAGATATCAAAAGAGGTCCAAACAAAATTTGCCTTTAATATATTCTTTTTTATGCAATTTTTCTGACTTTTAAATTCCTCATCTAAAAAAGTCTCAAACTTATCAGAGCACATACCCTCCAAATGATTTATATTAATATTAAAGCTTTCTAAAAATCTATTAAAGTATGTATTAGCGATATACTCCACTGGTACCAAAGCACCGATGATATAATTCAAAATATTTTGCTTAAATAATTTGTCCTCAGCGGCCTCGTCAGTCTGGGATGTACGTACCAACGAACCGGAGGAACAGGAAGTACCGGCTCCGAAGCTTGAGGAGGTACCGGCTCCGGGACTTGAGGAGGGACTGGCACCAGAACTGAAGGAAGTACCGGCACCAGAAGTCTGAGATGTGCCTACTGACTTATCAGCACCAGAACTGGAGGAAGCACCGGCACTAAAACCGGAGGTAGACGGCTCCATACTATATAAAAGGATGGATGAAGCCACACACTGCACACTTATGTCAATACAGTAATATTGTCAGGCGTGTACCGCCTGTCGCGGACGAATATACGGTACTGTGGTCCGGGCACAGAGCTGCCTCGAGGCCGCGGTGTGGCGGAGCTGCGCGATGCGTTCGGCGCACGCGCTCTGCTGCACCAGGACCCGCCGCCGCGCGCTCGATGCACTTCGTACCTATGTTCAAGTAGTAGTAGTGTTGATAATGATTTTAGCTTATGTATAGGTACTTTTTATGCGGCCATTTTGTACAGTTGATCATTAAGAATGAAGCTAAATTAAGATCCTAAAACGAAACTATTACGTAGTTGTAGCTACCTATTAAAATAAGTAATAAAAACCAAGCTCGTGAAGGGATGTAATCGGGTTTCATGATAAACCAACGGCATTGAAAGTTAATAACACAATACTAATTTATGATTAAAATCAATCTACTTAAATATCTACAGCGCTGGAACTTAAATCTTCTCTGTCCTTCCTACAAGGGTTCTAAGCCAGATTTACGTAAGAGACTGCTTACTAAACCGTATTTACTTGGCATTGCCGAAATGACTTTCTTATTTACTTAGTTTAGTCTTTTTTTATTATTATTATTTTCGCATACGCGACCTTTGTAAATGTGACGGCAATGTAAATTTAGTTACGTGTACTAGGTACTTCATTTTTCTTCCATTTTGGATGACATCGTTTACGTTAATCTAAACATTTTGCTATTTACGTTGTTGTCGCATATTTGTATATTTTTTTAGATAGCTAATTATATTTTTTTAACATTGATGTTAACCTTTTTTTCAAAAGAGTAACCTATGGAGTTTCTTGCCGGTTGTTCTCCATTGGAATGACATTTTGGAACCTGCAACTAGAGTCAGTAATTTAATGTTTTAAAAGAGCTTGAAAAGGCCTACTTGAAATAAAAATATTTTGATTTTGATTTTTGACGAATTGTGGTGTTGAGCGTCTGAAGTAGTACTGCTTAATAGAAAGTAATAATATAATTACGAACGAATAAGGTCACGAACCAATATAGATCAAACAATTTACTCAAAATGTATTTTAGGAAAAATAATAATAATAATAATATCTAATAATAAAACTTTATTTTCAGACCATAGTCCATACAGTACAGGGAGACAAAATCAAATTAAAATCAAACAAAACAATAACGAAAATATAATATAGCTTAAAACTAACACACACGTATATATTATATCTACTTTATAAAAAAAAAAAATTTTTTTTATTTAATACCTTTTAGTGAACAACAAAAAAAACATGACACAGCACAAGAAACTATCTTTACACTGAACAATATAATTATCATTGGATTACATAGGTACAGCATAACATTAAGGCTCGGCGCAAATGGGCCTCCGACCACAGCCACCGGTGGCCAGCGACGGCGACTTAACATACTTTTTCATATATTTCATTGCTGTAGCGTGTGGCCGCCACCGGCTACACGTGTGCGGCGCGTCTATACAAAATATATTAAAAAGTGTGTTACGTCGCCGTCGCTGGCCACCGGTGGCTGTGGTCGGTGGCCCATTTGCGCCGAGCCTGACAATACATTTAAACAAAACCATAATGATTGTTCTACAATATTATACAATGCAAGATAACCATGAGAATCGCTTTCCCGCATGGTGTTGCTTTCGGTTTTAATAGTCTGTAGGATTACATTTAGTTGTATACAAAATGTATCTACTTGTTTTACAGATATTTTAAGGAAATCATCATTGCAATTATTCAGACAAGACGCTTTCAATGTTGTTAAATAAAGTAAAAAAATATACATATATGCACTGTTTCTTCAAGGGTTTGGTGTCGCACCAAGTAGCGCCTGGCCATAACAGAGCATCCACAACAAATTCACACGATGAGTAGCCCAGTACTCCGCTATGTGAACCTTCTAAATTGCGTTGGTTGAGCAATACATAATATGCATTGCAAATCAATTCATTTAAAGGAAGCTAAAAAACATGTGATTGTATTGAGAATGTATTGCACTCAATAAAAAATACCTTTCGGGTTATAGAACTCAACTGTTCTCAAGTAGGTTATCTTGGTAAAATATGAAAATAATTAACCTTTTGTACAGAAAACCAATCATTCAATATGTTTTGTAAGTTCAGGGGCCCGAGTCTGCTATTTACATTTGCTTGAATCGTCTGAGTGGGTGGGGTTAGTGGGACCATTTTACGATAATTGGCATTCTACTAACTGTCAAAACGTCACAATTGGCCATTGGAACGATTGAGCCGCGAGTTGAGTGAATATGACCGATGGCCGGTACAATTTCGTATTCCGCTATTTTTTGACAGCAGTTGCATCATATCTATGGCTAAACATTTTTTATTTTTCATAGACAATGTGTCAATTTCAACGAAAACTTTCCTTTTTTAAAACATAATTATCCTTATTTACAAGTTTTTAATAGAAATTACATATTGTATGGGCTTTTACAATTAATTAGTATTCAAAAAACAATTACTTAATACAATTTTTTGCAACATAAGTAACGATTATTAATAATTAGTGCCAATCGGTGTTGCCTATTAATAATTACAAAATGTTTGATACTTTTATTTTTAATTAAAATTGACAACACCGCATCCCACTCATGCCAGTATGCCACTGATTGTTGTTGGCTTAACTGAATACGAAAATTAGGCACATATTGGGTTGACACTATCATCCCACTATGATCATAGTAACACGGAGTGTAAATAGCAGACTCGGGCCCCTGATGTTGTCACTGACAGACAGGTAAGTGCGACTGCGGGTGCGCACTCGGGCGGCCCGAACGCGCACGAGTCGCGCCCGAACCGGCCCAAGGGCACCCGAGAGGGCCCGAGCGCCGCCGGACGATGCAACTGTTGGCATAGTGGCACGGCGTGTAAATAGCAGACTCGGGCCCCAGTTCAAACGGAAAAACACACAAAATCAATAAAAAATATTTTTAGTTATTTTGTTTTTGTCGCAATTTCTAGAAAAATATAATTGATGCTATTAATTATAGTATATTTAATATCATTTTCATGTATTAATAGTTGCTAAACAATTTTTTTTTCTATTTTAGTCTGAAAGCAGATTCAAGCAACATCAATGAACGCACATATTTTTTTTTGCCAATTTTTGTCGCAAGCTTTAGAGAAATATAATTACTGCTATTAATTTTAGTATATTTCATAAGTAATTTTCATATATTGATAGTTGCTTTACATTTATATTTGTCTCAGGGCAAAATCCGGCCATGTCCTTTCCGTGTAAGACGTAAGTTAAATGCCCTAAGGTACTTTGTGGTGCTGCGACACCAAAAACCCCATTTCTAAATAGATTCAATAATATAAATATATTTGACAACACCAAATAAGCAAAAGAATGGAGGCCTTGAATTGCTATCTTGTTTGGTTCAATTACTACGGGTCAACATATCATCATGGAACTAAAAAGATAAGCCTTCAATATAAAATAATTTCGTAAAAATGATACGGATGCATTATCCCTGCATGTCATTTGAGGACAATGACCTGTTATTTAGTAAATGTTTTCATTACCGCATAGGAAGATAAAGTATGTTAGGCATTTAATATGTTTAACTTTGCAGTGTCTTGCCAGAAAAACCTTTTCGAGTTTTGTGTGTAGCTTAGTGAAATAAAGAACGACGACATTTATTCTTCTAACGTTTAAGTTAAACCAGTATCTGATAATTATAAGCGCGGACTAACGAGGCCGCTCTTCTGAAGACAACCATGAAATAGATTTACATAAACTTATAGTATCGAGGCAACTTACCAACTCAAAACCAGTTTGCCTCTACATTAGAGGTAAACCTAGACTTTTATAGGCAAAGATCAACGGAAAGATATTCGAGGTAAGTAAAAAATAATCAAAACACGTATAAAGATTTTCTTTTTTTCAATTTAATTCAAATTCAAATATTCTTTATTCAAAATAGGCTACACAGTAGCACTTATCAAACGTCAAACACAAAAAACAGACAGCACCCGAAGGGTCGGTTCATATCCGGCGGAAACGCACGGCGCACCACGCCGCGCAACGCCAGAACAAACAAACACGCAATGAGACATCCAACCAAACACCTGACGAGATAACGCAACATCAGTTGAGTGTGAAAAGCCGAACGCCCCACCACGCATCCGCCCGCCCCGGCGCCAAGCAACCGACAACACGCGACGCGCCTCCCGCCAGAGATGAACCGACCCTAAAACGCCCACCCTTCACCGCTTCCTAAGTGCTTTGGCTGAGGAGAAGAAACGGCGCAACAAACTCCCCTTTCAGAAATAGATTTACAATATTGTCAAAAGTAGGGTCTGTGAGGGGCGATCATCTTGTCTTATATTGCTAGTATCGAAATAAGTATACACCATTAGATTGCCACTCAAAGATTACACGAATTATTTATTTTCAGGCATAGGTACACTGAACCAACAACATTGTTACAAACTAAAACAAGGTACCAACACTTTTCTGATGATGATTTATTTTAACACCTACCACAAATTATATATTTGTTTACGTTTATATATATGTTAAGAAATTTATGGACTCATATACATTTTAAAAAAAGCATTTTATTCATAGATTTCCGATTGTTCGCAGAAAATACAGAAGCTTAAATAACGAGTAGGAATACACACAAATAATATTGTCGTTTTGATATCATACAGTACAGAATTTAGGGGTGTCAGTTTAATGGGATGACAGATACGGATTGATAACGGCCGTTCACACTGGCGAGAGGAAGTGTGTATCAGTAGGGCTCGGAACTCCGCAGTGTGAACTCTAGCTACGATGCGTGTCGGTACTACGCTCCTGATTGCCGCTCTAGCCGTACAACGTAAGTATAAATACATTGCTTTGCTAAGCCCCTGCGTATTAAGAATGCGAATTGACCAACTCACTATTTATTCTATTTAACACATGTCATGTAAAATCTTGTATTAGCGAAATTGCATTGAAGATTTACTCAAAATGAAACAGTTTTACTATGGTATTCCCTGTGACCCTTCTAAAATGGGTTGTGGAGCTCAGATAGGCAGTCGCTACATGTAAAATCGTTCACCGTGGAAGTATTAACAGATAGAGGACACATGAGTCTCAGTTGACTATAGCACCTTTAGCAGGTCAATATTATGGTATTCGTAGTTTTGTTTGTAAAATGTAAAACGGTATTCAGTTGAATCGTGTAAGACATAAAGCCCACCTCGTAATACATTTACCAATATCAAGTAGTTTTTGATTGCATTATTAGTTAAATGTATAACAGACATAACACTATTATCGCTATACATAGTCAAGGCTTGTTTGGAAGCTTATGCGTTAGATATGAAGAGGTCATGAGTTCATTCGGGTACAAGGCATTCAAATAATAATTTATATGTACGCTATGAACCCAGGTGATTATTTATATATGTGAGGCAATACTAAAATAGTTTTTCTTTTTCATAATTAGAAATTTGTAAATAAAAATATCTATTCGTGTAGAAAAATTGACTTGAACTTCGTGCTAATAGCATGTTAAAACTAAAAGTGTTATGTGTTTACTTATATTTTAACTTAAGGCAGACTTACTAGAAAGATTGTATTTTCTTTTAACTAACCACACCTTCTTTACCCTTTTGTGTCGATGATAGAATTAAATAACCAATAGCTTCTTAAACTGATTTTCGGATATTTGTGTTTTTATGAAATGTTTTATTGACTTGCAATAAACATGTATATGTGCAAACGTTTTTTGCTTTCATCCTAGTATATGTAATTAAAGTGTTCACGTTTGTTTGTTTTACCGTCAATAATTACTGAAATTATCATCTCAAATATATTTTATTGGTGTTGTCGGAAACTGCTGCTTTGGATATGCAAAATCGTGTACACTTCTTTTCAACAACTCATTATTACCTTGATAATGTGTTACTACGCCACTGTGTTGAATAATTACTCTATTTTAAATCTACATAATTAAATATATACATAATGTTCAGTCATGTTAATAACATTCTTACTATTTGTTACGCGTACTGTCAATATTCCTAGCGTTTACAATTCATCTTTCTAAATCTGTATGTCTACCTGTGGACAGCGTTGTGGGTTACATTATGACCACAACATTCAATTGTTAAACTAGTTGTAAGTCTTTATAACGTAACTGTTTGCTGTTCCTCAAAACAAATAAAATAAATAGTTGTCTAGTTCAGCCCTTATACGGGAAGTAGGTATTAAAATATATAGTGATGTGATGCGAACTTTTGACCTAATCTATTAAACGTGACCTCTGCAAAACGTAGATACCGAGGCGCGACGGTCAACTGTCAGGCGCGGCTTGTAGTGCTCCATCTAAAACAATATAAATTATACATTGGTTAAGAGAATATTTATCGTAAACATATACTTATAATAGAATAAAAAGGTTTTTTTTTATTGTTTGTATCTACACACTAATGTCTGAATTTACCAGTGGGATTATAGTCCAGTCATAATAGACATTTAAGTTTGCATAAATTAGTATAGAGCTGAAAATTGGTGGAGGTCTCATGTACACCATTATAAATGAAATATCAAAAGTCTCCTTTATAATCGTGGTATGGAACCCTAAAACTGCGCTTCGTACCTTATAGGTGGTGTGGAAATGTGTGTATATGATGTAGAATATGACTATTAAACATATATTCTTCAATCCTTGTCATCACGATATCTTCGGAATGGTGATCCATAGGGAAAAAGTATTGAGACAATTTTGTAGATAATTGCATGATCTACAACTTTTGTCTGACCTATTTTAACGATAATACTTGCCATTTATTAGGAAAATGCGAAAAGGTGATAATAATATTATTGACATTGGACCTTGTGTAATTTTTTTTTGCACATGTCGTCATTGGGGTCTTTTTAACCGACTTTAAAAAAAGGAGGAGGTTCTCAATTCGGATGTTTGTATGTTTTTTTTTTTTTTTTTTTTTTTTTTTTTATGTTTGTTCGCGCATATCTCCGTTGCTTTCCAACCGATTTGAAATATTTTTTCTTTGTTGGAAAGGGTATACTTCCCAAATGGTCCCATAGTCACCAAGTCGGGATCTGATGATGGAATCTTGGCGAAATCGAAGGAACTCTTCAAATTTTATAGGAAAACGTACAGCGATTTTGGTATTTTCTACAACAAGTGAAGCATTTGCGTTCAATAAGAACCATTCTACTATCAGATCTGATGATGAAGCCAAGATGACCCCGTGAATGTAGCGGGAATTCGTTGGATGTGAGATGCGTGGCACCGGATTTCGTTTGATGGAAATAATCATGAGGATGATGAAAGGGTGTCAACTGAAGGTCTACCCATATTATCTAAGATTAAAAATATGTCACTAAAAATAAACAAATAAAAAACTTTTTTGCAAAAAAACAAAACCGACTTCAAAAATCGATAAAAGCACTAAAAAGTTAAAAATAATACTATAACCTGCCTATATTAATAAACCTAACCTAAACTACGATTAACCTATAATACAATTTAATAATTTTTTGGAGTCGGTGCCAAGCAATTTACAAAACTTAAATCACTATATACCTACAGACTAAGCGCAGAAAAAGTAAACATAAATCTTATAGCTTCTAAATATTAATTCCAATCGGAAAACAACAAAAATACTTTATGACAGATTACCTAATATTAAGACACAAAGAAAAAAAGATACTAACGTTTACAATTAACAATATTAATAATATATTTTTACAAACACAATACACATCAATATACTCAGGAATTACCAGTAGTTTCATTACTTAGCTTGGCACCGACTCCAAAAATTGTTAAATTCTATTACAGGTTAATCGTAGTTTAGGTTAGGTTTATTAATATAGGCAGGTTATAGTATTATTTTTAACTTTTTAGTGCTTTTATCGATTTTTGAAGTCGGTTTTGTTTTTTTGCAAAAAAGTTTTTTTGATATATCATTTATAATGGTGTACTTAACAACTCCACCAATTTTCAGCTCTATGCGAATTAATGCAAACTTACAAGGCTTTTTTGTCTATTTTGACTAAACTATTAGAGAAAATCTTTTAGTGTTTCATAACCCAATTCTAGAAGCAAGGTTTTAAGCTATTTTCCATCACGTTAGTTGCATTGGGAGAAAAACAAGTCGACTGAAACCATGAGCGCAAATCTTATGGCATATAAATAATACAGTTTAAATGTTTGTCAACTCATCATGATAAACTACGCAACGAATTTAAATGGATATAAGCACACAGGTAGTTTATAACATTTTATAAAAGATAGTGTAGGTATATAAATATGAGGCAAATATATCATTAGCGCTCGCATTTTGAGTACTCGAAATCTGCCTTATGTGTGTGGTGGCATGGTTGAATGACAGTTATCTATTTCACTAAGTGTTACGCTTAACCTTTCTTTTGTATTTTATTTATAAGAGCAGCTTGATTACATTTTTATGTATCATGCTCGATCAGATTGTTAACGTCGGTAACAAAGGAGATAATTTTATGTATAATATAATTCAATTTGCATCAAGGTGTTTGCAAATTGAATTATATTGTGTGTACGACGCTTTTGGTCATAAACATGTATGATCATATTTAGGGTTCTGAAACTAAACTGTGTGTATAAGAAAACAATTATTTAATTTACACTTTTTGAAACAAGATTGATGTAATTACAGTTACTGTTAGTTTTCACGTCATTCCTAACTTTTACTTGTTGTTATAATGTAGAATTGTGAAAAAGTTTGTGTATCGACCATCATTTTTAACATTATTTAAAACTAGCGACTTGCTCCGATGGACACAACATTAATTGCTTATACACACAAACCTTTCTCCTGGGGCCCGAGTCCGCTAATTTAAGTCAGTGAGTGGCGGGTTAATAAACGTTCCAGTGTACGTATTCAGATAAGAACAGTCCCTTGCAATCCTACAATGACAATAGTATAAAATTATCTGAATACGAAAATTAGGCACAAAAACAAGTACACTGGAACTTTTATTAACCCACCCCTCACTGACTTAAAATAGCGGACTCGGGCCCCTGATCTCTATCCACTGGTGTAAAGTTGTAAACCATATGGATCTGTTCGGTAATTTTCGAGTATATCGCATTTACAGAGTCAGAAAGACGCCGTGGGGACTTTGGGTTATAATAATAATAGATCTATCCCGCATCTTGTTAATTACGTATTATGTATAGATATAGAGAAGATACATCTGTAAAAAAAGTCAGCCTTCAACTTCTAACTTCATAACGATTATAATTCTATTGAACTTGACTTTTTTTATTAAACTGCTTATTATTTTAGCCCGTCAAGTCTTACTGAACATGAATCTAACAAATACATGTTCTACGATTTAAAACGAATTTTTTAATTACAAATGATGTGGAACGGAAACTGTAGATAAAATATATACCGTTGGGCCTAACATTATGTTAATATAGCAACATTATATCTGACACTGTCGTAATATGTGTGAAATATGTACACAGTTCGTGACTACATTTGGCAATTTTAAAAGAAAATCAATTACTATTATGATTGTGATAATTGAAAATTGTGAAGGCCAGATAGGCAGTAGCTCCAGGTACGATGTAGTATACTGCAGAATCCGTTTAGACTGGCAGCTGACCCCAAAATAGCTAGGAAAAGCCTAGGGCTAGATAGAAGACTATTGTTAGTGTCTCGAACATTAATACAAAGAATAATAATATAATAATAATATTTCGGGACAACTTACACACAGTTATCTGACTGACTGATTTTCCAAATTTGATATTTGATTTGGGCATGTGATTGTGAAACCTATATCACCCTTTCGGGTCGGACAGGGTTTTCTTAACACCCTGTATAATAATATACCACTTTATACACTCAAGGCCATATTATAAAATAGCCTGTTCCACATTTATGATTATAGAATAAAAACGATTTTCTAGAGGTTTCTGCAACACAGATATGAGATTAACGAACTAAGAAGCGTATGTTCACATTAACAAAAACAATCGTTGTTATGAATTATGATACTCCTACAGATAATATTTATTTACGCTTTAGAACATACCTATACCTAACTAGGTTACGGACATTTCCGTATAATACGGATAAGAGAGTTGTTGTTAAACATTTATTAGCCTACTCGTATTACATGTGAATTTGTGAGGATGTACGTTTGTAACTATTGCGCAAAAAATAATGTACAGATTTTTAAGAATGTTTACAGTACGATTTATCATAGCGTTTACATATCTCATTGGTTGCTAAATTTCTAGATGTACGTAAAGCAGGTGACATTAATTAACTATTTTTTTTACATACTTATATATAGCCCTTCGTGAGATTAAACTAATATTTTAAACATACCTTATACTGATAGATTTTTTTCGAAAGGGTATGTAAATTCAAACGGGATAAGTAGTACTTCTGGTATAGAGTTTATTTACAAAACATTTACTTAAAATGAGTTATATCGCAATTTTTCGCATGAATTATTTAATATCAAAAATAATAGCTACAACTTTTGGCAATATACGTAATTTAATAAGATGTTTACTCTTGCAGTGTGGTGAAACGGCATGTATGATCTGAGTACCAAATAAAATTGACGCAATAAACTGTATACCCTAAAATTCGATTCCTATATATAAATTATTCAAAGAAATATTAAATATTAACGCCTAAAATACTAAAATGATTTTGATAAATAAACTTTAACAGAACAACTATGATTATGATATTATATATCATTTATATTTCCAGTAACATGGGCCTGCGACCCAGACCAGGCTCACAATGGCTGCAAGATCTACGGAGAGTCGTGCACCTGCGGCTTCGGATGTAGAACTGAGTTCATCTACCGAACAAGACGCGCCTGTCTCAATGCTTTGAGGGGTGAGTTAAGAATAGCTTTTTCCGAAATAAAGCTCCTTTTTGTAAACGGGCTCCATCGCGGTTTATGAACGGCTAACTTTAGTTATATATCCGTAGTTGGTTTTTTTTTACAAGATAGATAATTACGAGTTAAAATCAAAAATCAAAATCAAAAATTATTTATTTAACTTAGGCTACAAAGTAGCACGTATCAAACGTCAATTATTATTACAATAGGACAGCACCCTAGGGGTCGGTTCATATCCGGCGGAAAAGGCAGCGCGCAACATCGGCCGCGCAACGCCAGAACGAGAAAACACACAACAAAACATCCAACCACTCACACCTGACGCACCAACGCGTCATCAGGTCAGTGTGAAAGGCTGAATGGTCCACCATGCGCCCGCCCGCCCCAGCGCCACGCGACCGACAACACGCGACGCCACCACCGCCAGACATGAACCGACCCCAAATCGCCCACCCTTCACCGCGACATACTTTCGTCAAATCTCAATGTCTCGTCAGAAAATGTTATTGAAATTGGCAGTAGTGTTTAGTTCCCGACATTTCAAAGCCTTTGCAGGTGTCACGGTCACGGATAGACGGGTAGTGTTCGTCTTAACATTAGATGTTGTCCATTCAATGTTTTTTTTAACTTATTATTTGTGTTCCAAATAAGGTAATTGTGTCTAAGTGTTTTTGGCAGCGCTGCTACTATATAGGTATGCTTTTAAGTTTGTTTATTATTGGGTCCCAAGTACATGATATCTTCTAGACACCTTTGCAGGTGGCAATATCACGGACAGACTGATGTTCGTCTTGACAAGAGATGTTGCTCGTTGTACCTATCATATTTTAATACACCGTGTCTTGAGGTCTTGGAGCGCTGCTCTCGGTTTGGTTTTAAGTTTGTGTATTATTGGATCCCAAACAGCTCAGAAATTGCAGCCATCTTCTCTATTCCCATCGATTGTATACTGACCTTGACCGAAGTAAAAGATATAGGGGCCCGCGTAAAAGAACATATCTGACGTGAAAGGCCGCTGATCAACGAAGTCTGCATTCACCGAACATACTAAATGCTCCAGACGTTATTTTAGATTAGATGAACCACAGATAAACGCTAAAGAACACAAATTCCTAACTAGGATATTATAAAAATTTCTCGTTTTAATCTTTCTCGTTCACATGAGAAGATGGCTCGAAGATACCACACACTTGGGACCCAAGAATACAAAAACCAACTCGCAAAGGCGTTGAAACATCGGGAACAAAAGTCTAATTGAATAACGATAGAATCCGTTCAAAAGTTTTCTTTCAATGTCTAAATAATTATTCGCGTAAACTTCAGAAATAATTATGTAATGTAGCTTTTTGTTTTATCCACAATATGTCAAGTATTTAAAGTATTCCAACTCAACTAAAGCAAAATCAAACAGCATAGAAGCGTCTATAGCAAATGAATTTGCCTTCATTCAGATAGCTTCCTTTTTTAATAAAAAATAAATAATTGTCATTATCTTTCAAGACTTTTTGCCTAATATATGTAAATCAATGTTTTTAGTGGTAGGCCAAGAACCTACTTAAACAAAAATAGGTATCTCACGAACTAGTAAGACTAAACTCTTTATTTTCACGGGATATCTTCAGAAGAAGAGACCCGGTCCTTTGAAAGGCTTACGTGGGGATACAGATCCAACACGCAGCGGCCTTGTTGAGAACTTTACTCTAATATGGGATGGGGCATCTACCAAAGGCCATTCATCCCTGCCCTATGGGAGAACAGACATGAATGGCCCAAGGTAGCTACAGAACTATTGTGAATTGTGGTGATAAAACTAATATGGTTATGGGTAGGTGCATGTTAAGTGGATTGGATATTTAAATAAAATCGGATACTATAGCCCCTGCCTTTCAATACATGTATATGCAATTAAATAGGCAGGTGGTGACTCGTCAGACTAAACTTATTGTTACTGTTACTCGTTGAAGGAATTATTTATATGATTCGGTATTTTACAACATTTAGTTCGTTTAAAATTTGAAAATAGGTATATGGTGTTGTAAAAACTATTACATTGCGCTAGATACAAGCATTTAAATATTGCTAGTTAGAGAGCTAATCGTCATGCGACGTCAATATTCAAATCTGAGCCCGCATCCTACAAATCGTCGTTTTGCTTAATATAAATATGTACATGCGTTATTTACTAAATGAAACATTATTTTTTTTTTTATATTTACAATCATGTAAAAAAATATAATGTAATTTCGCTTTATTGCATAAATTTACGCTCATATTACAAACATTTGCTATAAATAAATATTTCCATATGACATTTGCATAAGCATTGGCCATCGCATTAGCGGATTACCGATAATTATCAATAGTAACTTTTAAACTATCTCGCTGCTATCATTATCAATAGTCCAGGGGCCCGAGTCCGCTTTTTAAGTCAGTGAGTGGCGGGTTAATAAACGTTCCAGTGTACTTGTTTTTGTGCCCAATTTTCGTATTTAGATAATTTTAGTTTAATGACAAATGTACACCTACCTGTACTGTTGTCATTGTACGATTGCAAGGGACTGTTCTTATCTGAATACGAAAATTAGGCACAATAACAAGTACACTGGAACATTTATTAAACCGCCACTCACTGACTTAAAATAGCGGACTCGGGCCCCTGTATGCATAACATATAATATAAGTATAATCATGTTGGGGTTCATTTTTACAGAAAGGAGTTCAAATGTATGCAGCCGCTTACCATGCCTAAGAGGTATATGTATTCAAACTATGCAAGATCCTGGCTTTTCATGTAAATGTGAGAACACTGGCTTTTATGGACAACGGTGTGAGAAAGGTATTACCACTTTTTCTATATTTAATTTAATACTAGATTTTTGCTGCAGCTATACTCGCGTGATTGCAGGTTATCATGGCAAAACCTAGCCTTTGCCCATTAGAGTTTAAGCGAACTTCATGTAAAATTTCATCAAAATCGGATGCGTGGTTTAACCGTGAAAGCATAACAGACAGACAAAGTAACTTTCGCATCTATAATATAAGTATGTTAGTATGGATTTGTCAGAGAAATGGTGAGAGTATGGGATACCTCATCCTTAAAGTTATCATATTAGGAGTAAATACATAAAACATTAGCGTAAAATGGCTTAAAATATTGACACAATTTTGCACTGCAGAATTTTTAAACACTTTTAATTCAGTTATTTTAAATACTTACGGTGCCTTTGAAACAGGAAATTTTGACCAAGTTTAGATAGTATTATACAGATAAAAATATAATTACCGTTTAAAGGAAAAGTTTTTCCGTTTGAGATATACAACACCGTTTCCAATTGTCTCCGCCATCTCTCACGTATCATCATTCTGTGGGAATCTTTGGCCCAAGCCGAGAAGTGGTAGCCATGTTGCCTGAAACTAATATAAAAAAAGGTTAAATAAATGTAAATAGAAAATTAAGTTAATGAAATAGCTGCAGGAGAGGCAATGATGTTTTTTTTTTAAATGAGAAGTTGATAATATTCAGAAAATGGATATGGGATCAATCAACAACTTTCCAGCCCCGCCAGTAGATACAATAATGAAACAACATAAATCACTTTTGTGACTCAAGACTCAAGGGACAGGGAAACACTCTAAAAATACCTCATTCTATTTGACCATTTTATGTAATTTTTTCGAAAACATCCTGTGAATTGTTTTCTTTTAAACGTATTAGAAACTCTGTCATATTTTACTTTACGTTAGGAAGCTCGTCGATCAATCTCGATGATATAGAATCGAATTACCGGAATAGATGGACAAACGCTAACACCACAAAAAAAACTAAGAACCTATTTTAAAGGAGGTAATTATTAACTCTATGTTTTGTTTTCAGCATGCCCTACCGTACCGATGCGCGGAATGGTGTTCCCTCATGAATGTATTGTCATCTAAAGCAATGAAGATGACGAACAAACATATTTATTTAGTCACCTATAAGCTTAGCTTTATATCTAGTAAACGTAACTTAATAATTAAGTAGACAATATTGTCGAACCATTTTATACCGAATAAAATCTGATTTTAACAATTTACTTGTTGTTATTTTGACTTTAATTTAAGTTCAGGGACACTTTTACAATCTTTATTTATAAAATTCTCGTGTCACAATGTTAGTTACCATACTCCTCCGAAACGGCATGACCGATTTTTATGAAATTTTATATGCATATTCAGTAGGTCTGAGAATCGGCTACTATCTATTTTTCATACCCCTAAGTGGTAGTAGGTAGGTAGTAGGCAGGTGCTAGGTAGAAAAAATTGCATTGCAACGCATGCCGGGTACAGCTAGTATTAAATTAAATATATCATTTAAAAAGGAACACTTCTTTCATACATATATTTTGGGTAACTCGAACCGTTTACGCAGCGCACGCAACGGAAGCTTTCAAGTATGAATATTTTTCCCCGCTTTTGTGACATTTTTCACTGCTGCTTAGCTCCTATTGGTCGCAGCATAATGTTATATATCCTAAAGCCTTCCTCGACAAAAGGACTATCTAACACAAAAAGAGTTTTTCAATTCTAACCAGTAGTTCCTGAGATTAGCGCGTTCAACCAAACAAACAAACAAACAAACTCTTCAGCTTTATAATATTAATAATAATTATTAGTATAGATTTGTAAGACTGGTTGTAACATACAATAATATCAAAAACAGGAAATCTTTGATGGCAAAGAGGTTTTGTTAACATAAGCAATGATAGTTGTTTTAGACAAAATTATGATATTCAATTTTACCTTTTTAATAAACAAACAAAGGGGCATACTTTAGATTAATATTCATGTCCATACTTACATTCTTGGCCTCCTCCAAAAGCTGACGCAACTGTAACCACTAACTCATCTTGTTTTCATTAAGATTTCTAGATTTTTTTTAAACAACTTTATAATAACTGGGAACCTGGAATATATAGAAAGTAAGATATTATAGAATATAAAGAATTTAAGCCTCTCATATAACATTTACTGCTGAACTCAGAGATGTCAATAGGTATTTAAGGGATTGCTTAGTATCAAATAATAAAGTTAGTCAACTCACAGAAGTTTGAAGGGTTATTTAGATCAAAAATAAGGAAGTCCTTAAGTAACTATTAACTACTCTGAGTACGGCCGTTTTTATTTGCATCTGGATGGAATTATTACCTTTACTGTTGCAATACATTTACTGACTGAGCTTTGAGTTTGATAGATGACTTTTCAAATGAAAAATATGGGGAATAGTTTAAAAACACTAAGGTCATCCAGTTCAGAATATATGGTCAAAACATAGCACAAAAGTTCAATCTGATATCAATTACACTAAATAACTATATTGATTAAGCTCACACAAACTTAACCAAGTGTGACAGTACCTGCCACACAACCACTTTAATAGTAACATTAGTAATGTCCACCATCTCTGAATGCAGCAGAATAACCATATTATAAACTACAACATATGGCATACAAATACTTACAGTATTTTATTTGTGGAATTTCTTCTTCAGTCCACTCTCGCAGTGAATAGGAATTTTTTCTTGCCTTATTTTATTCCAGAACTGTTCTCACTAAGACACACATTAGGTTGGTGAGCCTTAGGTCTTCTCACCTCCATATCATCTGTTAATAAAAGATCATACTGTAGTTCTTAATATTTTGATAAATTAAAATATTATTTAAATGGTTTCAAATTCTGATAGTTGTTTCTTAAACTGACAAAGTTGGTTTTTCAGATTGTTTTTACGAAAAATGACAAAATATATAACATAGAGGAAGCTGTGGCAGTCTGCAAAAACTTTGTGTGCTGTCTTCTATAGTTAACCTTCAGTTCATGGCACCACTACTATGTGCCCATTGACACAAAAAGAAAGTTGAGTCTCCAGCCTTTTCCCAACGATGTTGGGGTCGGCTAGCAGTCTTACCGGATTCAGCTGAATACCGTATTTTACATGGAGCGACTGCCTATCTGACCTCCACAACCCATTTTACTGGGAAACCCAGTATCCCATAGTAAGATGAAGTTTGAGTTTCCAAGTACAGCATATTTAAATTTCGACACATATATTATTTATGGTGAGTATAATAGTTTTAAGAGATAAAAAATTCTTGAACAACAACATTCATGGTACTTGCCTGAACATAAAACTGCCTTGTGTCCATATAAATTTAGTCAGGCGCCTTTTTCACCACCACATATAATATTGCAGTTATCGCCAACATTGCTAAATCTGAATGCATTGCTAAGAGCACTCACTGATCTCGGTGAATAGAATCAACGGCTTCCAACTGAAAGTTTACAAAACCAAATCCATTATAATTTAAAGGAATAAGTAAACAAATAGAAAAGCTTATGCCTACTCCATTTAAGAAAGTAGAAGTTCAAGATAATTAAAAATATTAGTTTTTTTTTTTCTTATTAGATAACGCCGATCTTGTTGTCATTAGATTTTACTCATTTAGATAAATAAACAAATACGTGTTGAAGAAATTTTCATTTTGTAACTGACATACCTACTAAATATGTAGATTTTGTCTTTTCATACTCAATCACCTACCCATACTTATTTATATGGATTTTGGTCCTACAATTTCGTACTGTAGTTTACGCAGTGTTCTTAACAGTGAAGCATGGCTGCCCATAAATTGTGGTGAAACCAGATCTCGGTGCCAGCTGACTGATGAAACCATTCTTGTTATTAATCTACAATTTAATTACGAGATGACTAAAATACTATTTGACTATTTGCATATAGTAGCTAAAATAGTAAGAGCTTTTTAAAATACATGTATAGTCCTACCTTCCTAGTGACCTTTAGTGAAAAATAAATGTGTTTGCAAACATAATGGTAATTTGGAAGAAGCTTTCTCGCCCCTTCTTTCTTTTTAACTTACTGATTTTTTTATTTTTCTAGGCGCTCTAAATTCACATAACATGACTTGTATGTTCTAATAGTGAAAATAATTATGTTCGTGTGGTAAACTAGTACATAAACCAATAAAATAATACATTTTCATAACACTAACACGCGTCAAAAAATTCAACGTCATCAGAAGGCTGGCAGCATTGCCACGTTGAATGGCTATGCCGATTCTCTGTGCAAGGAACAAACCAGCCCTCTGATCACGAGTAGATTCTACCAAACGTTTTGACAGTTCTTTAAAAAGATTTCGTGCACTGGACCCCATGACCCATTTGTTTATTTATATAAGATTTAATTTTAGTATAGTTGTAACTTACAACTATACTAAAATTAAATCTACCAAATCAAACCCAAATACTTGTCCAAAACTTGTATTTTTTTAACATTAGAGTAATTTTAAAACTACTTGTATTTAAAATGAATCAATTTCTATACATTATTTTGGGTTGCTTTGAAGCCAAGTTAAGATGCGTATTAATTGTAGCGTGGCGCATTGGAACATATCACATAAAATATCGTATTAATTTTCCTAGAAAAACTTCATAAAACTTCATAAATATCAATACAAAAAAGGAGAGTTTATTAGAGCAATAATAATACGTATAAACACTTAACCCTGCAACGGACGTGGGTTATTCTTACTGGCTATTTGTGGCCGGCCATAACTTAGTTTGTTTTATGATAGACGTCCAACCACATTGATACTATGGGCTATTTCGTCTATTTATAAACCGAAGACTTCCGATAGCAGGAGTGAAGAAACTATTAACTTGATGTTTTTAGGAACATTAGTTAAATCGGTGGTTAGGTGAAAGAAAGTGAACATCGGTGATAGTTAATGATCGGGTATGTATTTTAAGGTTGAGCGTTAAACTTTTATGCACCAAATAACGATTGGGTATATGCTTGGTTAGGAAGAGCAATAGTGTACACTGGGCAATAATAATAATGTATCTACTGAACAGTATATCTGAGGCTACTTTTAATCAGGATGGTAGAAAATGAAATATCAGATTTTTTGTATGATTGAGGGGGTATATGCAGTGTTAGGAGAATACGTGATAGGTGTCTTACGTGATGTCTACGTAAAGGTCAAAATATCTGGTGATATGGGGCAAAAAATAAAGTAAGCGTTTTCCCCATTAAAAAAAGAACCCACCAACTATAAACTCATATTTACTTTCATAAACTTAGTTTTTTGTACATTTACTTGTAAATAATTCTTGGAAGTAATTCTCATGAGTAACATAATATATTTTTACATCAAATAATATATTATATATACCCTAACGGGAGCTAAGGAAACGGGAGTACAGGACCGTAAAAGAAGAGGCCTTGCCCAGCAGTGGGATGACAAGGAATGTGGATGATCAATGATGACAATTTTTAAGCAATCAACAAATTTGAGAAACATAGTATAATACCTGTGAGTCCTGTGACCAGCAAAACAACACTCACTTGACTTGAGCGTCTTGAACTCTCGTCTCACTTTATTTTTACAACACATTATTTTTTATTTGTTAGTGTCTCATACATTGCTGCTACCGGCTAAATTCCACATAAAAATAAGTTCTCTTCATAGATTCTTAGAAAAGGTGCTTTGATTTCTTAATTTCTCTCTGAAACAGACGCATTAATTACCCCTGCTACTTATTACTTTTCTCTATGAACCAGGGGGGTGACACTCAGAACATTTTGACAGCGAAGTAAACGAAGAGTCGCCATCTAAAAGTTGGCCCCAGTACTATTTACTATCTACCGGGTACAAATTATTAACAGATGGCGCTATTTCACTGTCATTTTTTTTCATTGTTTATAAAATTATTGATGCATAATTAATTGGAAATAAGTTTGAGAAAAATATTAAAATTTTCTTATAAATTGAAATACACACATAAATGAAATACAACTTAATAAAATACAAATACTAACTTTATTTAAAAAGACCTGGTGCCAGATTCTACTCAGGATGTATATAGTGACAGTTCTTGAACTGAAAAATATCAATCACAATATGGCGGTTTGTTGAATTCTGCGTATACGCATTTTGTAATTCCCGATCCGTATTGTTGTATTTCAGTGTAATTACCAAAAGTAAGTGCTTGGAGTTGAGCCTTATGTTCCTCCCCCTTACTATTGTGAACTTACTCTGAAATTGTTGTATTATGATAGGACGAAACGTTCTATTAGAAATGATAACATGCATAAACACACACAAACGTACGCTTAACTGTGTGTGTGTGTGTGGGTATGTGATTAGTTTGGGGCCAATTTGTAGATGGCGCACTGTCAAATGAGTTTGCAATTTTATCACGTAAGAGGGCACTCTTTTCCCCCTATATTACTTTACTCTTTGCTATGAACTATGAATGAAGTATGTTACTTAATACTTTACTCTTTGGAAGTATGACATGAACCAGGGGGATGACCTTGACACTCCGTACGTTTTGACAGCTACGTAAACGAAGAGTCGCCATCTAGAAGTTGGCCAGAGTACTATTTACCATCTCCCGGGTACATTAAATTATCAACGAGATGGCGCTATATCACGGTAAATTTTTTCATTGTTAATAAAGGTTTTGAGTAAAATTAATTGGAAATAAGTTTGAGAAAAATATTTAAATCTTCTTATAAATTGAAATAGACACATAAATGAAATACAACTTAATAATATACAAATACTAACTTTATTTAAAAAGACCTGGTGCCAAATTCTACTAAGGATGTATAATATAGTGACAGTTCTTGAACTGAAAATTTAACAATCACAATAATAATATGGCGGTTTGTTGCATTCTGCGTATGCGCATTTTGTAATTCCCGATCCATATTGTTGTATTTCATTGTAATTACCAAAAGTAAGTGCGTGGAGTTGAGCCTTATGTTCCTCCCCCTTACTATTGTGAACTTACTCTGAAATTGTTGTATTATGATAGGACGAAACGTTGTATTAGAAATGATAACATGCATGAACACACACAAACGTACGCTTAACTGTGTGTGTGTGTGTGGGTATGTGATTAGTTTCGGGCCAATTTGTAGATGGCGCACTGTCAAATGAGTTTGCAATTTTATCACGTAAGAGGGCTCTCTTTTCCCTCTATGACTATAATGATATTACTTTACTCTTTGCGTAGGACGTTTAGAATAGCATTTATATTAAATTACGCATTTTGTTTGACTGATGAACCTGATCCCACAATTTTGGAGGTTCTCAGAATGACCTGTATGTATGTATATTTGGACGCGATTATCTCGTGTTCGACTTAACCCTTAATATTAAGTAAACAAAGTACCTAACACTAAAAAGTATTAAATAAAGAAAATAAAAAAATATACTTATTATACGGCACGACAGGGCACGGCGACATAAAAAAGCAGTAAAATAATATATTCATAATAATAATAATATAATAATATTCTGGGACAACTCACACACGGTTATCTGATCCCAAGCTAAGCAGAGCTTGTGTTATGGTAACCAGACAACTGATAAACATACTTATATATTTCTAAATATATACATATTATAGATAAATTACACGCAGACACAGAACAAATGATCGTGCTCATCACACAAAGATTTGTCCTGGGTGCGAATCGAACCCACGACCTCCGGTATAGCAGTCAGGGTCACTAACCACTAGACCAACAGGCCCGTCAAAAAATATAATGACTGTATGCGAATAGTTATTTTGACTCAATTCTCAACGGGGGCGTAGCTCAGATGGTAGAGCGCTCGCTTAGCAAGCGAGAAGTACCGGGATCGATACCCGGCGCCTCCAAACTCGATATCTTCATATTCTTTTATATTTTGCTGATATTTTAAAATAACCCATCATTTTTGTACCTTTTTTTTGTTTGCCTACACATAAACACTAACCTTTTCTTGAAGGTATTTTGATCTATTTCGCTAGAGGCGATGAATTTAGTTTTTATTTAGAGTAGGGTTTCTTAGGTTATTAGTTTCTGAGTTAAGTTTGTATATCGTTGTAAATAGCCCATTCTAATATTAAAGGAAATCTAGAGGGTAGGTAAAAATCTGTTTCAAGTAATAAGAATTGTTTCAGCCGCTAATAGCAAATTTTAATACTTTATTATAAGGACCGACACCGACTCCAAAAACTAACAATAATTGTGCTTGAAGTATAATTAAACTTATTATTCTAATATTTTGGTTATTTGATAAGCTCTACATTTAAAATTATTTCATACTTTTCAGTGAATCGGCTTTTTGAAGGCGGTTCTCTTTTTTTTTTAAACAGAAATTAAGGCGCTCGCTGCCGCTACATAAAAAAGCAGTAAAATAATATATTCATAATAATAATAATATAATAATATTCTGGGACAACTCACACACGGTTATCTGATCCCAAGCTAAGCAGAGCTTGTGTTATGGTAACCAGACAACTGATAAACATACTTATATATTTCTAAATATATACATATTATAGATAAATTACACGCAGACACAGAACAAATGATCGTGCTCATCACACAAAGATTTGTCCTGGGTGCGAATCGAACCCACGACCTCCGGTATAGCAGTCAGGGTCACTAACCACTAGACCAACAAGCCCGTCAAAAAATATAATGACTGTATGCGAATAGCTATTTTGATTCGAGTCTCACCGGGGGCGTAGCTCAGATGGTAGAGCGCTCGCTTAGCAAGCGAGAAGTACCGGGATCGATACCCGGCGCCTCCAAACTCAATATCTTCGTATTCTTTTATATTTTGCTGATATTTTAAAATAACCCATCATTTTTGTACCTTTTTTTTGTTTGCCTACACATAAACACTAACCTTTTCTTGAAGGTATTTTGATCTATTTCGCTAGAGGCGATGAATTTAGTTTTTATTTAGAGTAGGGTTTCTTAGGTTATTAGTTTCTGAGTTAAGTTTGTATATCGTTGTAAATAGCCCATTCTAATATTAAAGGAAAACTAGAGGGTAGGTAAAAATCTGTTTCAAGTAATAAGAATAAGAATAAATTTATTGTTTCAGCCGCTAATAGCAAATTTTAATACTTTATTATAAGGACCGACACCGACTCCAAAACTAACAATAATTGTGCTTGAAGTATAATTAAACTTATTATTCTAATATTTTGGTTATTTGATAAGCTCTACATTTAAAATTATTTCATACTTTTCAGTGAATCGGCTTTTTGAAGGCGGTTCTCTTTTTTTTTAAACAGAAATTAAGGCGCTCGCTGCCGCTACATAAAAAAGCAGTAAAATAATATATTCATAATAATAATAATATAATAATATTCTGGGACAACTTACACACGGTTATCTGATCCCAAGCTAAGCAGAGCTTGTGTTATGGTAACCAGACAACTGATAAACATACTTATATATTTCTAAATATATACATATTATAGATAAATTACACGCAGACACAGAACAAATGATCGTGCTCATCACACAAAGATTTGTCCTGGGTGCGAATCGAACCCACGACCTCCGGTATAGCAGTCAGGGTCACTAACCACTAGACCAACAGGCCCGTCAAAAAATATAATGACTGTATGCGAATAGTTATTTTGACTCAATTCTCAACGGGGGCGTAGCTCAGATGGTAGAGCGCTCGCTTAGCAAGCGAGAAGTACCGGGATCGATACCCGGCGCCTCCAAACTCGATATCTTCATATTCTTTTATATTTTGCTGATATTTTAAAATAACCCATCATTTTTGTACCTTTTTTTTGTTTGCCTACACATAAACACTAACCTTTTCTTGAAGGTATTTTGATCTATTTCGCTAGAGGCGATGAATTTAGTTTTTATTTAGAGTAGGGTTTCTTAGGTTATTAGTTTCTGAGTTAAGTTTGTATATCGTTGTAAATAGCCCATTCTAATATTAAAGGAAATCTAGAGGGTAGGTAAAAATCTGTTTCAAGTAATAAGAATTGTTTCAGCCGCTAATAGCAAATTTTAATACTTTATTATAAGGACCGACACCGACTCCAAAAACTAACAATAATTGTGCTTGAAGTATAATTAAACTTATTATTCTAATATTTTGGTTATTTGATAAGCTCTACATTTAAAATTATTTCATACTTTTCAGTGAATCGGCTTTTTGAAGGCGGTTCTCTTTTTTTTTTAAACAGAAATTAAGGCGCTCGCTGCCGCTACATAAAAAAGCAGTAAAATAATATATTCATAATAATAATAATATAATAATATTCTGGGACAACTCACACACGGTTATCTGATCCCAAGCTAAGCAGAGCTTGTGTTATGGTAACCAGACAACTGATAAACATACTTATATATTTCTAAATATATACATATTATAGATAAATTACACGCAGACACAGAACAAATGATCGTGCTCATCACACAAAGATTTGTCCTGGGTGCGAATCGAACCCACGACCTCCGGTATAGCAGTCAGGGTCACTAACCACTAGACCAACAAGCCCGTCAAAAAATATAATGACTGTATGCGAATAGCTATTTTGATTCGAGTCTCACCGGGGGCGTAGCTCAGATGGTAGAGCGCTCGCTTAGCAAGCGAGAAGTACCGGGATCGATACCCGGCGCCTCCAAACTCAATATCTTCGTATTCTTTTATATTTTGCTGATATTTTAAAATAACCCATCATTTTTGTACCTTTTTTTTGTTTGCCTACACATAAACACTAACCTTTTCTTGAAGGTATTTTGATCTATTTCGCTAGAGGCGATGAATTTAGTTTTTATTTAGAGTAGGGTTTCTTAGGTTATTAGTTTCTGAGTTAAGTTTGTATATCGTTGTAAATAGCCCATTCTAATATTAAAGGAAAACTAGAGGGTAGGTAAAAATCTGTTTCAAGTAATAAGAATAAGAATAAATTTATTGTTTCAGCCGCTAATAGCAAATTTTAATACTTTATTATAAGGACCGACACCGACTCCAAAACTAACAATAATTGTGCTTGAAGTATAATTAAACTTATTATTCTAATATTTGTTTGTAATTTTATTCTAATTATTTACAATTCAATATGTACTTAAATCTAATACAAGAACAAACAAAGACTAAAATTAAATCTTATATAGATAAATAAAACTAACACGCGTCAAAATACTCATCGTCATCCCTGTCAATGGCGGGAAACGTGCCCAGAAGGCTGGCAGCATTGCCACGTTGAATGGCTATGCCGATTCTCTGTGCAAGGAACAAACCAGCTCTCTGATCACGAGTAGAGTCCACCAAACGTTTTGACAGTTCTTTAAAAAGATTTCGTGCACTCGGACCCCATGACCCGAGCGTTTCAACCCCAAACGGCTCGAAAATATAATTACCCATTAGGTTATTATACTTCCGCCGTTTAAGGGTCTCCGCTGCTCCAGCAGCAGCTCCAGGAGAGGCCGCCGAACTTAGAACGTGGGATGGCGCAAGGGTGTCGACGCACGTTGCGTCCCACACCAAAGGCCGACCCAATTTCCAAGGCAACAATGACATACCGTCAGGTCTCTTACCATCGCTGCGCACCAAACCATTGGGTTCCAAAACAGCTGGTACACCGGCAATGACAAGAGCACGACGAATAATGTCATTAATATTTGCGTGACGGGATATACGTCCTGCGCTCCTGCTGCAGGACAGGCCATGGTGACCGAGGCAATCGACTGTTTCACCGCATTGACACCGATGACATGCGACACAAGGTATACCTAAACGTAAACTGATGGCGAGCCGGAAAGTATTGTCATCCAAAATCGTACCAAGAGTGGTTGACGGAAGTGCCTGTAACCAGAGGCCCGATTCCCATTCTCCCACAGCCAGGAGACGCGCGCGCTCTGCAGTGTTGATTGACGTATTAATTAATTCTTTCCGTATCAAACTGCAAAGCGGCTCGTCCCACTGCCTCTGAGAAGAACGTTGCTCGGGTAGATCTGTGCCCGGGCAGGACAATTCCCAACTATTTACTGCCTCAGTCATGCACAGAATCTGAAAATCAACCAGAGAAGACCCTAAGATTTGCCTGGTTAATTTTTCAGTGCTGTGGACCGAAGACAAAAATGCTGGTAGGCCTAGACTGGAAACTTTACGTACACCAAGCCCACCAAATCGGATCGGCAGCGTGGCTTGGGTCCAAGCTCGGTCATCCAACGTTACGTTAAAAATGGACGTTAACGTGGACCGAATAATTTTATCGACTTTTTCCAAAAGCGGCAAATGTTTCCATAGTCGTGAAGAACGAAGAAAATATGTAAATTTTGGACCAAAACAACAAAAACGAATTAAAGTAATAGCAGAATGTAAAGAGATTTTGAAAAGTCTATTCGAAATTGACTGAAAATTTTCAATTTTATCATCTATAAAATTTTCATATGATTCTTCTAAAATTGGGGACCCTAGAAGGCGAAGAGAGGAGTTATTGACTATGTTAATTTCAGGGGCTATTGTTTGGATTTTTTGTAAAGCTAATTTTTTATCTAAATGTGTATCTGGAATATATATTTCACACTTACTTGTGTTTAAATCAAGACCAATTTTTTGTAAATTTGTTTTAAGGGATATATAATCATCTGCTACAGTGTTGACATCGCCTCCTAGAGTTCCGTCATCCAGATACCAAATATTAAATTTTGATTTCAATTCCTTAATAATGGGATGGATGGCTAAACTGAATATGACCGGCCCGAGAGGATCTCCTTGTTGGCAACCTACAGCCGAATTTAAAACATTGTCTTTATAGACTAATTTTGAAGGGTTTCGGTAGCATTGCCAAAGGAAACTGTAAATTTTGGGGGTTTCACTTTTGACTTCTGCCAACAAGGTGTCTCTGTTCACTGAGTTGAACGCATTTCTTATGTCAACTTTTAGAATAACCTCACTTTTCCTGTGGGCCAAATATGTGGACAGTGCGTGTACGGCAGCTTCACAGCCCCCTTTTGAGCCAAAGCCTAACTGAAGGGGCTGGAATTTATCAGACAAAACGTTGCTGTACAACTTACAACAAATTTTGGCTGCCGTACGTCTGTAGGTGGTGCCAACAGCAATGGGGCGAATACCACCATCCTTTTTGCTAAGGGCACACAGGTTGGCTCCATAAAGGGTGTCGATGATCCCCTCATGGACCCCACCTGCGAGCATTAAATTTGTCAAAGCCGTAAGCTCCCTCAGAAGCGACTCACCAGCTTCACCGGCAGTGGGGCCTGTGAGGTCCTTTAGGTGCTGGGGAGTCAGGCCATCCAGACCGCCAGCGGAGCCGCTCCGGAAAGAACCTATGGCTTCGACCAACTGTTTTACTGAAATTTGAAAGGAGTGTAAATTTGGGTCTGGTGAATTTCTAATTTCTAATATTTTGGTATAACATTTAAAATTATTTCATACTTTTCAGTGAATCGGCTTTTTGAAGGCGGTTCTCTTTTTTATTTAAACAGAAATTAAGGCGCTGTGAATAGCCAGCATTGACACAGGCATTGATGTAATTTAGGAGTGAAGCGGACGGGTGCGGGACGGAGTAGCCCCGCCCATACTGCTGTTATAATATTGTAGCGTTATTTCACAAATAGTTTCAGATGTAAGATTAGCCATGCGTAGCAACGTTTACTTTTGAGCTGCGCTCTCACGGCGAACAGTAGGTTCAAATCCCGATAAGATCATACATTTTTGGATTATTATTTTTAAAGTATTATGCACCTACTACATATTATAGTGTTTTTACTTTTAAAACATGTATTAGAGTAGAATAATTATTTAAATATTGTGATTTTCAGAAAAAAAATTGAAAACCCGAACAATATGTTTTATGACAATCTATAGGGTGTCCGGTAAATAGTCCGACAAACTGTGGTAGCTGATACCTTAGGTCAGGTCCTATCAAATGAACACAACATAATGTTCCCCGAAAAGTTACAGGTTTCGAGTTACAATCGATTTTCCGAAATTTTAGAATTTTCTACCTTGCACCAGACTTTTCCATTTTTCTTGCTGATTAATAGCTTTCGTAATACTTTTTGTACATCAAATTAATCTTAAATAGTTACTCTACGCTTTAGTAAGTCTCATATTTATCTAAAAGAAGAATGTATTGACAAAAAATCCATTCGCTTAACAATATTCACTTTTCGTTTTCTTACTGCTCAACTTTGAACTGTACTTAGTGGTGAAAAATAAATGTAAGTACCTATGTAGGAGTTTTGTACAACAATCTTAAAAACTTGCTTGAATATTGGTAATTTTGGGAAGGTACAATACTTGCGTATTTTCTTTCCAAAATTTGACAAAACAAGCTGCTGAAGTACAAATGGGCTTATTTGTTGAAATATTACTAATGTAAATCTGAGGAAAAATGAGACGTAACAGTCGGCACCCATAATGAATGATTTTAGTCTAGCTTATTTAATGGGTCCCGACTGTTACAGTCAATTATGTTTCACATTAGATTGATTGTGTATTGCTTATTAAATTTTTGTACTAATAACATTGCTATCTACACTTCTAGATTTATTGAACTTGTTTTTTCTTTTCAGTTTTTATTTAAAGTGTTTTTTTATGCAGTCGGGTTTTTTTATTTTTTAAATTTATTTATTTTTTATTTAACACTTTTTAGTTAAAATCATAATACGTCATGGTGGTGGAACTGGCTATCCACCTAGCGTACGGCATTCGAGTATGTATTTAGTATGGATACAGACCAATTTTTTACATAGTATTTTTTTTATACGTACATGACATACCATTTTGGAATCCTCGTTACAAGCCCTTTAATTTGATACCCATATTGTAGCAAACATATATTTTTTATTTTTTTTTACCTCAATCTATGGCACCTCGTGGCCGCCATATTGGTTTTTGTTTGACGTGACATATCTAAGAACACTTGGGTAATCGATACGAATCCAACGATACCCTAATCATCGAAATCCATTCGGCCGTTTCGAAGATATGAGGTAATAAAGAATATTACACACATACATACATACATACATACATACATACAAGATACGCGCGAAAAACATAACCCTTCTTGGCAGTCGGGTAAAAAAAACTTACACTACGCTTGATGGTTGAGTCTGAAGAAAAATAATGGAGATACAGCGTGTTTCGAGTAGTAACGAAAATTATAATTATGTTTTTAGTGAATAGCTTTTTGAGTATGAAGTCCTCACACTGCAGATAGTCCAAACACTCATCTGTAAAACTTGTATATTTATTGGATTTTTTTTTGTGTGAACTAAAGGGAAAATTTGATAAACCTTTTTTGTTTTTTTTTTATTCAGGTGAAACTCATTTGTGAGCCAGCCTTGCATCTCCAAGGGGGATGCAAGAGTCCGGGCTTCCAGAGCCTTGAAAAAGGCTCCGACTACTCTGGCAAAACACCTGGTGACATGACCCCTTGATATGTAGGAGGGTGGACAGCGGGGGCAGTGCATGCCACTACACCACCCCCACCCAGCAAAGAAGGAGACGTGTGCAATGAAATCAAAATCAAAATCAAAATATTTTTATTTCTCATAAACCAAAAAAAGGCGCTTAAGAAACGTTACGTTAAATCTACTGACTCTAGTTGCTCGGTTCCAAAGTGTCCTTCCTATGGAGAAGAGCCGGCAAGAAACACCATAGGTTACTCTTTTAAAAAAAAAGTTAACATCGATGTTAAGATTACATTGATTTTAAAATATGCAACAACAACGTAAACAGTTGAATGTTTAGATAGCTAAATGTAAACTAACACATCCAAAACGGAAGAAAAAAAAAATAGAAATCGAACATTCAACTTAATTTATATTGTCGTCACATTTACAAAGGACGAACATATAAAGGAAAAAGAAATTATAGAAGAAGAAAAAATAAAAATATAACTTTACATACAATCAATATGTAGTCCAATGTGAAGGCTGAGGGACCCCCGTCCCCGCCCTCTGATTCCAATTCTCGTCCGCGCCCTACCCACCCGCCATCGGCGGAGCAATGGCGCGGAAGGGTCTGCATAGCAGAAGATACTCATGCCCGAGAGGAGGGCGCCCCGAAATACCCAGTTATAACCTATCTTTCACAGGAGTGGCCCAAGTGGTCGGTGTTTGGGTCACTCCTGTGGAACTCCGGTGGCCACCTGGCGGCGCTTGATCCTGCCGTCCTTACTTTTGAACAGGACTTCGCGGTCCCTTAGGTAATCGGCCAGGAGCGCCGACAGGTATCTTGGTACTCTGGTACCTCAGGGTCTCTAAAATAACGGCGTGAGGCAGGGAGTTGAACGCGTTGGCGATATCAAAAAATTGCGCCAACACTCTCTTTCCCGTCTCTTTTGCCTCCGCGCACAGGACTTTTAGGCTTTGGATGGCGTCTATGGTGGACCGACCCTCACGAAACCCGAATTGGGTCTCAGACAGGTCCGGGCCATTCCTGGCAAGATGATCCTTGAGGCGGGCCGCGATGACCCGCTCAAAGGTCTTGCCCACATCATCCAAAAGGACAATTGGTCGATATCCTGATGGCGAATCGGCTGGGCGCCCATCCTTTCAAAGGAGGACTAACAAGAAAAAACACCGGTCGAAGAGATCCCGAAACCGTTCCTCCAAATGGGAGGTAGCGTCCTCCAAAGTTAGCGTCTAGCTTTGGAGGAGGTGGTCGTAGCTCCTAGCGTCTTTCCAAAGATGTCAGGGGAAGGGAGTCTGGAGAGGGTCGTGGGATTATGGCAACAGTCGGTCAGGTCGGAATTGACTCGTTCTAGCATGTCCTCAGCGACTCTCATGCGATTGAGTTGTTGGAGAAAATTCAGGTCTTTTGGGACTAGCCGATCGGTAATGTGAATTTGACCATTTTTAGGAATAAATTGAATTTTAAAATAAACCTTTGGTCTTTTTTAGAAAGTAGAACGTATAAATTGTTGGAATTTAAATTCTCTATGAGTTGGTATAAGTCGCATTAAAAAACACGTGTACTTCATGAGGACATGCAAAAAATAAATTTTGATAGAAAATTTTTGAAATTTATTTATTTATTTTATTTCGGGATAAAAAACAGTAGTACAATGCAATGTTATACATAATACATTGAAATTCTTAAAAAGTACTTATTATACTACTAACAACATTATCCACTTAGTACTAAATTAATGTTTATGCTACGGACGGGTGACAAAAGAGAGGAATGGAAGAAATCGAATTCTGATGTAAGGCTTAGAATAAAATCATTACAAAGGTTTACAAATGTAAATAATTAACTACAGAATTCCTAAATTTACTTGCGGAGAGGTTAAAAATATCAATGTTCCGAAATCTATTATTATAAGAGTCCACAAGTTGGCGCAGAGGAGCTCGAAGACCAGCATTGGAATTACAGACGCGGCTAGTATTGGTAGATAGTAATCGGTAAGGACGAACTTGCCTGCGCACTACCGTTCTCGGAACAACGTAACACAGTTTATTTAACAAATCTGTGCTATCATATTTATTGTGCACAAGACTGTGTAGAAACATTGCTCCGAGAAGCAGTCTTCTGGATGCTAAGGTAAGCAGATTGTAATTCTTGAGTAAAATGTCATGCGAACTGTGGCTGTGATAGCATCTATAATGCAGAGCTCGTAGAAATTTACGTTGAACTATCTCGATAGACTCGATATATTTAGAATAATAGGGATTCCATATCATAGTAGCAAACTCCAGACAAGGCCTTACTAGCGATATATATAAGTGTCTGTAAGTTGATGGACGTCTAAAATCTCTGCTGTTGCGCATAACAAAACCATACATTTTGAGCGCTTTGTTGATAATATTATCTACGTGGATATTGAAGTGAAGCTTTGAGTCTAATACCACACCGAGGTCCCGCAGTGAGTGTAATCGTTTTAATTGTGTATTGAACAAGTGATAGTCATAAATGTACTGTTTTTTATTTTTCGTAAATGTTATCGAGTTACATTTGGGTATGCTTAATGACAGTTTATTTGCGGTGCAATAACTGGAAAGTCGCTCTAAATCACTTTGGAGTAGAAGACAGTCTTCAATACTTTTTATAGTTTTATAGACTTTTAGGTCATCTGCGTATAGTAGATAGTTAGAATGTTTAAAACAATCGCTAATGTCATTTATGAATAACGTAAACAATAAAGGGCCCAAAATTGAGCCCTGTGGGACCCCGGATGTGACAGAAGTTAACTCCGATTGAAATCCGTTAATCACGACTTTTTGAGTACGGTTTGTTATGTAAGAGATGAACCATCGCAGCAGATTTCCGCGAATACCATTGAAGGCGATTTTATGTAAAAGTAACTCATGATCCACCTTGGCGAAAGCCTTCTGAAAGTCCGTATAAATTGCATCAGTTTGTAAGCGATTATCCATGTTTTCAAATATGTAGCCAACAAAATTGAGTAGGTTGGTGTAAGTGGATCTACGTCGTACAAAACCGTGCTGTTGTTTAATTATGGACTTGTGTAAAGTAGGATATATTTCATTATAAATCAATCTCTCAAAAATCTTCGACAAGGTGGACAGGATTGAGATAGGACGGTAATTCTCAACGTCATTCTTGGATCGCTTTTTAAAGATAGGGGTTAAATTAGCTAGTTAAGTTAGCTAGCTTAAAGACACCTTCATTGATGCATTTATTGAACAATAAATGTAGAGGTTCACATAAATGAACGGCAACACGTTTGAGAAATGAAGGTGGAAGGCCATCGGGCCCTGGAGCTTTCGAGGAGTCAAGCGATTTTAGCTCTTTAAGAACTTTTGATGGGTCGATATAAATGCTACTGATAATGTCACTATTATTATGAAAGCTAGAAGGTGGTTGCCATTTATGAATATCAAGTGTTGATGGCTCATAAACTGATTGAAAATAGGTTGAGAAGAGTTTACAGATATCAAGTGGATCGTTGCTGGAAGTGTTCTTGTATGAAACATTGGATGGAAAACCTGAATTGTCTCGTTTACTGGCTACATAACTCCAGAAGTGTTTGGGAGATTTGTGTACATTGTCTTCAATAGTTTTGATATATTTAGAGTAGCATTTAAAGCATTCTCTGTTAAATCTGCGCCGAAATAGAGAAAATTGCTCATAGTCGGAAATGTTATTGTACACTTTACATTTGGTCCAAGCTTTGTTTTTGTTCTTGAATAACCTTATAAGAGGTCGAGTGAACCAAATTGGAAAGTTAGAAGTCCTGTACGATTTTTGGGGAACATGTTTTTTGATGATACTAAACAAGTTACTATAAAATGTATTCACAGCTTCTTGTGCTGATAATTTTTCCAAGGAACTATTCCAATCGATCTCAGATAAATCCGCTTTTATTTGATCGTGGTCGCTCTTGTTATAATTAAATTTGACAATCGGGCAGCGTCTCATGCGTGAGTGTTTTAAGAGAGGGGAGATGACGGCACAGTAAGGACGATGATGATGGTCAACGGGGACTAGGTTATCACTTGGCTGGTAAACACGGCAATATTCGTTGGAGATTAATAAGTCCAATGTCCTGTTGTTAACATTACTAAAAGTATGATATTGCGTACGTCACGACTTGGTAATTCAATAAGTAAAAATTCTATGTGGGTTTGTAAGTGGGTACCTATTAAATTGGTAATACGCAAAGGTTGTAATGTACGTAAGATGGCAACAAGAACTCCTCCTCCCTCGCGTTTACCAGTAGCCGCGCGATCCCGGTCACAGCGAAAAATATTGTAGCGTTTGTCTACGATCTCACAATCTGCTATGTCTGGTATAAGCCATGTTTCCGTTAAAACAATGATATCATATGTATTATTTAAGATATTTATATAAATTGTCTGAAGTTTGCCACGTATGCCCCTACAATTCTGGTAATAAATACACAGTGAGTCAGCCATTGGGGAGAAGATAAGTTTTGATGTGAATACTGAGAGAAATTGAGGTTTCAAAGGTACTTAAAGATGCTGCCACTAAGCCTGGTATTAAAGATAACCGAGGGATATAATTTTGTAGGTGCATTGTTTTAAATTCGCATGAGCTATAAGAGCATAAATAATGGTAACTTATGTAGCTGATTTCAGAAATGAGGAACACTTAATATTTACTGCATTCAAAAAAAAATTATAAATTAAATTCAACATAATATATTAGAAAAATTATTTGGTAGAACAGTTAATTTGATTTATGTTTTTTTTAGCTTATAATTTCTTTTTTACTTTTTCCATTTTTTTACATTTATGTTATCACTTATCGATACCTAACAACACCTTAACGGTTCGGACAGGGTTTTCTTAACACCCTGTATAGTACAATACTTGTCAATCATCTTGAGACTTTGTCTGTTTTATAGATAATAATGTACTATGTGTACTATAATGTACTAATTTCGGGGCAAAAAATGGTTATTTCAAAATTCATTATTTTTGTTTCTATCATGAATTTTCCAAATTTGATATATTATTTGGGCGTGTAATTGTGAACCCTATATCACCCTTTCGGGTCGGACAGGGTTTTCTTAACACCCTGTATGTTATTCAGATGAGATAAACAAAATTCTTAGAAAAAATCTAGACCTAAAAATCTTATGCATAACTAAAATTTTTAAGGTAATTGTTCGGTCAGCTAAGAATGCATTTTGTAATTGGCAGCACTAGTACCTCTTTTTGAAGACTTATCATCTTATGTCATCTCGCCGATGCAATTTAGGAATTAAGGTACCTACAGTAATTTCAAACCTAAGCAGTAAAACGCCAATGCAATCTTGAAAAACGGTCTGTACCATAGACTTTAGATATACTATAGACCGCTAGTATCGCTAGTTTTCCTTCGTGCCAAGCGAAGCGAGAGCACTTTTTGTCTGTATGCTAGTACATTCGTTTACTGATTTAAAGTTATTTTTCGCGCAACGACAGACTTATATGCGAAAATATCGATGGTTTCGACATTGTTAGGATAATATTAGGGTTTTAGATAGTTTTATTAAAACGGCGCGCTCCGTCTTGATACAAAATTTACGATAAAACTAGTTCATAATAGTGCTCACGGTTCATACACTGATAGGCTCACTCTTTACTTTCTTATCTATACTCTAAGGTCTGTACTATACTATCCTTAGAGAAATTACTAAAGCATAGAGGGAGCGTCAAATTTCACTATAGTTATACTCTTTTAACCTATGACACATTCATTGTGAAAAAGAAGGATAGATATATAGTTTTAAGGGTTGCTTGCAGCAATACTGTCCACTTTTTTTGCCTCGGTAGTGATGTGCCGTATTTGGTAGAGGTATCGAAATAAATTTAGTTCTTGACAGAAAATGTACTTCTATTGAATGTACGTTATTTTCATGTTACATCTTTATAAAACAACTACACTAAAATTAAATCTTATATAAATAAATAATACTAACACGCGTCAAAAAACTCATCATCATCCTTGTCAATGGCGGGAAACGTGCCTAGAAGGCTGGCAGCATTGCCACGTTGAATGGCTATGCCGATTCTCTGTGCAGGGAACAAACCAGCCCTCTGATCACGAGTAGAATCTACCAAAAGTTTATTAAAAAAAAACTTAAAAAAAAAAAAGAGAACCGCCTTCAAAAATCCGATTCACTGAAAAGTATTAAATAATTTTAAATGTACTGCTTATCAAATAACCAAAATATTAGGATAATAAGTATAATTATACTTCAAGCACAATTATTGTTATTTTTGGAGTCGGTGTCTGTCCTTATAATATAGTACTAAAATTTGCTATTAGCGGCTGACACCGCAAGTTTTTTTTTTTATTTAATACTTTTTAGTGTTTGATACTTTGTTTACTTACTTAAAATGGGTTTAGTCAAGTCGAGATAATCGTTTAAACATACACACATACATACAGGTCAATCTGAGAACCTCCTTTTTTTCAAGTCGGTTAATTATAAAATACCAAAACCTTCTCCTTGGTCTAACAAACACTTTTCTGAAAACCGTATCAAAATCAGTTCAGTCAAACGCGAGATAATCGCGTCCAAATATACATGCATACAAGTCAATCTGAAATCTCCTTTTTTTCAAGTCGGTTAAATAAAACATACTAAAACCTTCTCCTTGAACTAAAAAATTATTTTCTGAAAACCGCATCAAAATCGGTTCAGCCAAACGCGAGATAATCGCGGCCAACATACATACAAACATACATACATACAGGTCAAACTGAGAACCTCCTTTTTTTTGAAGTCGGTTAAATATTTCGTGCACTAGGACCCCATGACCCGAGCGTTTCAAAGTTTCAAACCCAAACGGCTCGAAAATATAATAACCTATTAGGTTATTATACTTTCGCCGCTTAAGGGTCTCCGCAGCTCCAGCAGCAACGCCAAGAGAGGCCGCCGAACTTAGAACGTGGGATAGCGCAAGGGTGTCGACGCACGTTGCGTCCCACACCAAATGCCTTTTTATAAAACATACATCACCAAGGCAATCAATATAAATTTAGTCCCAAATTGACGAATTATCATTAAAATTAAATCATCGTTTAAAATTAAAACAAATACGTGATAGGTTGACTAAAAGATCTATTGCAACACAACTCCGCCAATCACAGTACTTGATATGAAATATTTGATAAATGAATGTCTAATCTTTATGTTGATCGGCCTTTAGAAACTGGGAGTAAAAGTAAAAACATATATAAATTACTAGCTGATCCCCGCGACTTCGTCCGCGTCAATTTCTGTTATTATGACCGCGATTAAGAAGTTTAAAAAAAAAGTATTTCTGCGTAAATAATAATTTTAGTTAATATTATGTTGATAAAACTCTGTAGCAAATAATTGGCAATAATGCATTAATTTCGACCAAATGATTACCTTAAAAAAGGTTATAGTGAGTCAATCTTAAAAGATAGACATATATTGTCGCAGACATTTTTTTAGATCATTTAAAGAGGAACAATTCTTTCATACATATATTTTGGGTAGCTCGAACCGTTTACGCAGCGCACGCAACGGAAGCTTTCAAGTATGAATATTTTTCCCCGTATTTGTGACATTTTTCACTGCTGCTTGGCTCCTATTGGTCGCAGCGTAATGTTATATATCCTAAAGCCTTCTTCGATAAATGAACTATCTAACACAAAAAGATTTTTTCAATTCTAACCAGTAGTTCCTGAGATTAGCGCGTTCAACCAAACAAACAAACAAACTCTTCAGCTTTATAATATTAGTATAGATGTAAATTTTTAATACATAAAAACAGTGAAAATACATTATTTTTTTATCTCTCTGTGCCCCGCGGTTTCACCCGCGTGAATACCTAAGTGTAATTCCTGATGTCTTTGTAGTTTTTCTGTTATTCGGGGCGGAGACGAAGTAATTTTTTCGGCTATGCTTAGTCCAACAATTTCTGGCTCTTGAAAGCACTTTACAGTTTACACCAGTTCTTCTATCATTTTTTGAGGCATACTGTAAAATAAAACGACATTTGCTACATTATAATGACATAAAGTTAATTCTCGTATCGAATTGTATCGATGAAAAATATCTACTTCACTATCATAACATAACCTCACAAATAAACAAATTACTTTTTTTAAGATTAATTCGTTTACACGATATTATTAGTAAAAAAGATAGTCTGAAGGTATCATTATCAATCTAATGTGTATGTTATAAGTGATCGCATACAAAAATTACGCATGATTTTATTAGAAAATTGCAAAAAAACACTTACCGTTGAACGCTTACATATTCATTGATATCTTTCCGTAATGAATATGATTTACACGATAAAACAAAACGAGCCATATTAAACGCTTATTTATCTGTCCTTTGCACCTTTTGTACACAATCAAGTTGCTTATATTACGCAAAAAATAATATTATTTGTAAAATAAACAATGACCAGCAACGACTGACATTCACAACGTATGATACGACTAAATCAAATGCTTTGTACAGTTTACCGTGTAGAAAAGGTTCTACTAAGCAACTATGTGCTCTTTTAATTGGTCGTGTAGTAAGAGACCAAATATGACCATTTGACAATTTCGGAGCGTCCATTTAGCTTTAAGCATATATGAGTCCATATATGTTTGTCTCTTTTGTATATATAATCTGCACCATAAGAGAGAGGAGCTTGGATTCATCGTAATTTGTGTCTATTTTGTTCGCTCCCTCTATGCTTTAGTAATTTCTCTAAGATACTATCTGTACAAATGTCATTGTCAAACAAAAAAGTTGTCACTCTCACTCAGACAATCAGTTTAAAAATATTTTGTATCTGTAAAGTTTGTTAGACTTTGTAAAAGTTATTATCATTCTTACGCTGTCTTACGCGGTCTAACGCCTGCACAGAGTACTTTTTATAACGCCTGTCTTGCACTGACCGAAATAAAAATCTAAACTTTTAGTCTATTCAAACCTTTGTAGCAGTTCGCCGTGTAGTATATTTTTCTTAATTCTTTGAAGTACCTAACGGCAGGAGTTCGTTTTTTAGCAGGTAAGCTGATTAATAATATAATAACAACAAACAGCGGTCTTCGTTTACGTGGCAAAAGTTTTGTCTTTGTTATTTAAAGGTACTTCGGTTGTATTTCGATTGTGTTTCCCTATTATCGAATTATGCATCTATCAATTTCTAAGCAGTATGTTTTTGTAATTGGTTTGGTTATCTAACTTTATAAACAAGTAGGTAAGCGTTGTCGGCAATGGCTACGATTGATATTTAAATGGAGCAATAATAATGAAACGCATTTTATTTACTACAATGTTGGTATCTATATTTGATTAGGTAGTTCATGTATTAATTTTCTGTTTAAAGCTATTTTTGGGTTGTTATTGTTGTTGCTTTAGCATTATCTTTATTGGTATTGATATGTCAATATCATAAAGATAAGTTAGTTAACAAAACCTAAATAATTATCGAAAGCAAATAACTGGATTTTATTGGACATCTGAGTACAAGTTGATGAATCTATTTAAAGTTATGTAGGCAACCAATACGTTTTTATTTGTTTCTTTTTTACTAACACAGGGTTTTTATCCACATGGATATGCCAACCCCATACCCTCTTACATCTAATAACACTCACATATACTTAAACAACTATTTTGAGTGAGAGAGACTTATCAATTAAGGTAACCTATACTATAGGGTCCGAGTGCACGAAATCTTTTTAAAGAACTGTCAAAACGTTTGGTAGACTCTACTCGTGATCAGAGAGCTGGTTTGTTCCTTGCACAGAGAATCGGCATAGCCATTCAACGAGGCAATGCTGCCAGCCTTCTGGGCACGTTTCCCGCCATTGACAAGGATGACGATGAGTATTTTGACGCGTGTTAGTTTTATTTATCTATATAAGATTTAATTTTAGTCTTTGTTTGTTCTTGTATTAGATTTAAGTATTGAATTGTAAATAAAATAGACATACTTAAAATGTTTTGTTATTCCATGAATGGTGCTTTGTATCTATAATAGGTGTTATTTGAAACAAACCTTCTTGAGATACACCTAGTGTCCTACATAACATACATTACAATCCATTTTCTCGTTGTTTGTATTCTACACAAACGCTGACACATTTTTACCTACAGTTAGTTAAATAATGAAAAGAATATTTTGTAGTTGAAACCTTAATTTTCTGTTCTGAATTTAAACAGTTCCTTTTGATTGACCTCACATAATAATATCTAACCTACTTAGAGAGATATTGCAATAATTATTTTTAACAAGGTTATATTGAAGTAAACCTCTTTCTATTACACTATTTTTATTTCTTTTTATATTGTACTAGCTGTATCCAGCATGCGTTGCAATGCAGTTTTTTCTACCTAGCACCTGCCTACTACCACACTTCAACTAAAATGTGGTCCTTTCAATATATTGAAAAACTGTAATGTTAAGTATTTTTTAGCCAGTGAATACAGATGTAAGCATCAAATCATTATTCTAGGAGGTTAACATTAGAATCATCTTATACATATAAAATTCTTGTGTCACAATGTTAGTTACCATACTCCTCCGAAACGGCTTGACCGATTTTTATGAAATTTTATATGCATATTCAGTAGGTCTGAGAATCGGCTACTATCTATTTTTCAAACCCCTAAGTGGTAGTAGGCAGGTGCTAGGTAGAAAAAATTGCATTGCAACGCATGCCTGGTACAGCTAGTTGTGATATAAGTTAGTAATGTATAAAAATTGTGGTTAGTGACCCTGACTGCTATACCGGAGGTCGTGGGTGCGATTCCCACCCAGGACAAATCTTTGTGTGATGAGCACGATCATTTGTTCTGTGTCTGGGTGTAATTTATCTATAATATGTATGTATTTAGAAATATATAAGTATGTTTATCAGTTGTCTGGTTACCATAACACAAGCTCTGCTTAGCTTGGGATCAGATAACTGTGTGTGAGTTGTCCTGGGTTATATTATATTATTATATAATCATACATAATAATGCTAGCATAACTATTTCTTAGTAATTTACATCTTAATCAATGTTGAATGTACCTACAAATATACATACACACATAGCGTACAAGTATTCATCATGATGTTTTTTTGTTGTTTAACTTTGGATTGAGTAATCAGTTTTAGACTTATTATAGCTGTTTCTTTCCTTATGAAGTATACTGAAAACTGAAGTGATCGTGAATCAGTTTTAGCTGGTTTATCGGCCGTATATTTTCCAACTTGTAACTTTAAAAAAAATGTTTGTGTTGTTTTATGCGGTACAGCAAATTTAATATTGATGCAATACTCAAGAGATCTGAGTGGTGTAACATAAATCCTGATTTGTAATGATGAACTTGAATTAGAGGTTATTTGTGTTTTCATAATTTTGACTTTGTTAGATCTCTGTAGGTATAACATCAGCCCAATAGGCGACGTTTGGTAGAGTAGGTAACGTACGGGACTACTTTTTGACTATGAATTACGAATCATTTTTGTTTTTATACATTTTCGACACACATCTGACGATTTCGTTGATAAAAGCCTAGTTTTAATGTTTGTTTCCTCAAAAGCTAAAACGGAAGCGCTATAGGATAACTTGTTCGTCTGTCCGTCCGTCTGTCACAGCCTAATTTCCGCAAAACTACTGCACCAATTGAGTTGGGATATAGTTCTCACGAGAAATTGACCCAAAGAGTACTACGCTTAATGTATGTATAAACATAGGGCCACATACAGATAAAAAAACGCGTCAAATGTGGAACGACTTTCATAAATAGTTTTTTAAAGTTCCGGGTGACCATCTGCTGACAGATTCTTAGGAAATGAACTCAAATATTATAGGCACATAATTGTTTGTGACCAAACATCTCTCGAAATATGACAGTAAGAGAATAGAACGCATCTGTTTTAGTGCAAAGCCGACGTCAGCGCAGAAAGCGCGCTGATGACCAGTCTTTTATAAGATGGCTTTTCTTTTCGTTAGTTTTGTTGAATTTACGGTTTGCAAGGTGCTCATTCAGTGCGCGTTCGCCAAATCTGGACGCACCCTAAGTATTTGTAATTCAAAAACCATCACATACAAAGTTAATTTACAACTGTGAACAATATTCCCAAAGAAGGTTGCTGGCTTCTGCATAGGTCGTGAGTAAAAGAGTGATGACTTGAAATGTTGATGGATGGAACGAAACAAAACCGCCATTTTACCGCCATGGCGATTAGAATGAGGACAACATTTTATCAGCAGAACAAGAAGTGTGAATGACCGTCTGCAAAATTCCGATACTGTATGATTGAATGCAATTTATGACGTGTTGTTCGCAGGATGGCGTGGTCCGGATATCAAAAGTTCCTGGCTTTGATGCTCGTAGTGACGGGCTCCATTAACTCTTTGAGTACAAAATGGGCTGACAAATTACAATCGAAGGGGTCGGATGGCTTGGTCACAGACTTTGAGCATCCATTCTTGCAGGTATACCTACTTACATACAGTTTAAAATGATGTACTTGTAAACTTTTCTACGTACGTAGTATATGTTTTGCTATAGCACTAGCCCTGGTACATCTTTTATCAATGCTAGCGCGCAATCGAAAACTTTTGCGTAAAACTTTCTGCTCATGCGATCTATTGTGTTTCGATTATTTTTTTTTTAATTCTTTTGTCCTTTCTTTACCTACACTAATATTTGCTTGTAATTCCTTAGGCAACAGCCATGTTCCTCGGAGAAATGATGTGCCTTGTAATATTCAAACTCATTTACTTCAAAACTAAAAACACTGGCGGACATTCGCTCACGAACGGCAACCAAAACTTCAATCCTTGGATATTGTTGCCTGCAGCCATGTTCGATCTGGTAAGTACATTGACTATATAATCGCCTATAAGTAGATTAGAGGACATTTTTATTGGTACATATTTTAAAAGGAATTTACTATAATATAGCATCTTACAACAGGGTCCGGCCGCTCAGAGAATGCGTTCCTTACAGGTGGTGGTCAACAGGATGATATAACTTTAATGTGGCGAAGAATTTACCAAACATTAATTACTATCACTTATTTGGCCTATAAAAAAAGAATATCATTTAAAACTATCCATTATGCCACGTTATAATGAATAATGTAACAAGGCTTTTAATTTCCCAATACAAATGAAGACTAACTGACATGTTTTAGGAAAGCATTCTCTCAGCGGCCGGACCATATTATTATGTACTAGCTGTACCTGCAACTTCGTTCGCGTGGATGACGAAGCTTATCAATGAGTCTTTAACCATTAAGGCTGCACACGCGACGGAAGCTTAAAAAATTTAGTAACTTCTCCCGTTTTCCCAACATTTGCCTTCACTGCTCTGCTCCTATTGATTGTAGCGTGATGAAAAGTATACTATAACCTGCCCAGAAGAATAATTGTACCAAGTTTCGTAAAATCCGTCGAGTAGTTTTAGTTTCTATAAGTAACATACAGACAGACAGACAAAAATTTTACTGATTGCATTTTTGGCATCAGTATCGATCACTAATCACCCCCTGATAGTTATTTTGAAAATATATTTAATGTACAGAATTGACCTTTCTACAGATTTATTATAAGTATAGATATGTACACTAAAGGAAAGAAAAACAAAAGAAAATCAAACCTTAAAACTAAAATAAGACATCAAAAAGTTCATCCACATCGCTGTCGACTGAGAGTGTGCTCAAATGACTGGTGGCATTGCCACGTTGAATGGCAATGCTTATTCTTCGACCAAGGTAGAAGCCACCCTATGTATATTGCATTTTATTGTTCAATGTTCATGCGATGTCGATGTGATTATGCGATTGATGTTATCGTCAGCGCATTAAAAAGTTAGATGGTATTGTGACATCAAGACTCAATTTATATTCCGTGATATCAGAACGATTCAATAGCGACAGTTGCATTATGGACTGGATTGTATTGAGAAAACAATTGCCTGATTTATTGCCTTCAATAACTATAAGAGTATTTCAATTTATTTGGTTATTGCACATTGTATTCTTCTTTTATATTATGTTTAGGAGTCCGGATGTTACTTCAAAATCTCCCCTCATTTTTTGGTAGACCTCTTATCAAAGACTTGTTAGATTACGCTTAAAGTGTTGTCGATTGATATTTATAGTTATCGAAGTACGTAGAATGTATGTTATGTCAAGAAATTTAATTAGTATATGATACTTAGTGTATCGTATTATGATAAAGTATAAATAGCTAGACAAAAAGGTCATCAGAGCGATGTACCTAACCAGTTCAAACGTTTATTATCGGTAGTTGTGCCTCGCGATTTCACTCGCCTTTCTTTCTCACAAGGCATTTAACGTGATGTTTAATACAAATAACTTGAAATATCCCATGCTTAAACTATTTTGGAATCCAAAAATATTATTTCAAATCCGAATGACAATTTGAGATGTACGCGTATTAAAAAAAAACTTTTTAGCTTTATTATATTAGTACAAATATAATATATTATATTACCCACAGCTCATGTTTGATTACAAATAGCCTTGATTTTCATACATTTCAGTGTAGTTGGTTGAATTATACAACCGTAAATAAAATGACAATTTGATAAATTCTTTATACTTTGTTCCCTGAGATGCAATTAATAAACCGCACTGAGCAAGAGGTTTCTCCCTGCATACAAATTTTGCTAGTATGATAGAAAGACTTAGAAAATAAATAACAATAGATAGGACTAGTTTTCACAATGAAAATTCACAAGTTCGAAAAAAATGTTACTAATTATAAGTGGCCAGAGTGTAAATATATTAGAGGGTACTTTATTATTGTATACCTTTTTTTGGAATGAGAAAGTTAGCCCGAAGTACTCTATATTCAACCTATGACACAATAGTTAAGAGTCTTACTGATTATCAGGTTACTAGTAAACAAACTACCCTTAACTTGTGACACAACCCTAACAAAACGCGTGATCTAAGCGCTTGCTTTTACTTTCGTCAGAGGATAAGCATTTCCCTACAACGTTTAATTGCCACCTGCCTTTCGAGCACACTTTCAGGCGACAGCGATTTGTAGACGAATTTATTTCTGCATTTTACGTATTAAAATACTTAACTTAATGTTAAAGTTTTTGTAAGATATTTATCACAGTAAACTATTAAAAAATAAATTACGTCAATCTCTAATTCATTCCTAACATAACATAAAAAAATGAACCATTTCGATGTTCACAACAGATTGGCACGTCCATCATGTACATCGGTTTGACGCTGACGTATGTGAGCAGCTTCCAAATGTTCCGCGGCTCCATCATCGTGTTCGTGGCCGTCCTGTCCATGACCTTCCTCGACAGGAGGATCATAAAGCGGGAGTGGATCGGCATATGTAAGTATCCATACAGACATTTTTAGCAAACTATACAGACTTGCCGTCTTAGTAAAAATTTGTACAAAATGTTTGCACTGTATTCCACAAACTCGGGACTCATTTTTAGGGTTCCGTACCCAAAGGGTAAAACGGGACCCTATTACTAGGACTCCGCTGTCTGTCTGTCCGTCTGTCTGTCTCCAGGCTGTACCTATCTCATAAACCGTGATAGCTAGAAAGCTGAAATTTTCACAAATGATGTATTTCCGTTGCCGCTATAACAACAAATACTAAAAACCACATAAAATGAATATTTAAGGGGGGCTCTCATACGACGGTGGTACGGAACCCTTCATGCGCGAGTCCGACTCGCACTTGGCCAGTTTTTTTTTGTTTTATAAGTAGTTTATTTAATTGATTTATTATTTAGATTCAACACGTACGCAGATTTTTGACTTATATATTATTTGATTTGTTTCAAAAACAAAACAGTTGATGAAAGTCAGTACCGTGTGAACCCATCCCGCAATTTTTGTGCGTGAATTTCAAACAAATATCGATGTGGGCATTTTAGCAAGTTAGTTTATATGTCAGATCTCATATTCATAGCGTATCATTTAACATGCTGGTAGTTTTTGTACCGGTACGATAACAGCAGTATTTATGTTGTGTGTGCTTGTAACATTTATCCGGTATCGAAGCCAATTTCCATAGGAAATTAACTGGAAACTGCGTTAAAATCGAGCGTTTTACAACTCTATCGAAAAATTTGCGACTGTTCAAATGTTTTTGGATGTTGTATCTACATTTTGCTATACGTACCTATAGGTTATTATTGTCTATCACTATTTAAACCGAAAATTGGTACCTAATACAAAATACTCGTACCATTTCAATATTTATTACCTTACTACGTTAGGGTAACGTAATCAACTTTTTCGACAACCCCTAACAAACTAGGGATGTTGAAATACTCCCCTTGAGCTTGATCTACTTATCACGCCAAGAAACCGATGTGTCAATGTGTCAAGGTCGTTAAACAAATATAAACGTACGTAGGAGGGCAGAAATTTTGATTAAATTAATTATATTCTATTGGTACACTAACGGTAGAGGGAAATTTCTAAATCGGTATGAATTTTTATCATCTCTCTTAAAAGAAGAAAAACCTTTCGAATTAGGTATCACAGAATACGGGTCCTTCCATTTCAGTTGACACTATAAACAATGACCATCATCTCCTGAGCCTTTTCCCAACTGTGGAAATGTTGGGGTCAGCTACCAGTCTTACCGGATTCAGCTGAATACCGTATTTTACGTGGAGCGACTGCCTATCTGACCTCCACAACCCATTTTACTGGGAAACGCAGTATCCCATAGTAAGACTGGTTGTCAGAATTGACTTAACGTCTGCCAAAGATCTATGTATGACAGCCGGGACCTACTGTTTAACGTGCTTTCCGAAACACGGAGGGGTCTCGGTATGTTTTAAATGGTCACCCATCCACGGACCAACCGCGGCGAGCGCGGCTTAACCTGTATTATCGTCCAAACCGTACGGCTTATACTTAGCCACGAGCCCCTCCTACTATAAACAATGACCATTAAAGCTAAAGTGTTTATGAAATAAATAAAGATATCCACTAACTAATTACTAATTTTATGTTGATATTTGAGTTGTACAGTATCTAGATAGATCGCATCTAGATAGAACGCATCTAAATCTCCTATTTATCAAATACAGCTGTAGTGCGTCAAATTATCAGAGAAGTCCTCAGTAAAAAAACTATAACACAAACTTTCTCCTTAAATTTCGTGTCACTCGATTGACCGTTGATTACACGATGTTTGGGTGTCAGCTTCGAGAAACGGCATCGACATCCAAAACAATGTGTGACATTCAAGCCAGGACGTAAACTTCACAAGATGTTATCAAAACAACTGCCGATGTGTTAGCAAATAGGTCTAGAAACAAAACTATATATCAGCCACTTTAAAGAAAGAATGAACGTGCTTTGGGATTATGAACCTTAATTCAATGACTAATAGTTTAGTTTCCATCACATTCAAATTACTTTTAGGCCCTTTTCGGTAATATTTGTCATTCTAAAATGAACTGAAACACATGTTGTCAAAGTTGATAATTGCGTAATTAGTAATAACGTTTCATTCTCTTTCCATATTGGCTTTAGTATAGGGGCAGCTCGTTACATACTTACACCGTAAGTGGAACGATAGCAACTGTATAAAGTTATAAAATAGAATCACTTATTTGCTTAAAATATAGTAATTACAGACCAAAATCAGAATCAGAATTTTATTTGTGAAAAACCGGTTTTACCGTATAAATATTTAGTTTGGAACATTAAAAAATATTAAGAATTAACTAAGTAAAAAAACAAAAACATGGCATGATTAATTGAAATACAAAATAAAATAATAATATGAAGATTACAATAACAAATAAAGCTAGGAAAGTTGATGAAACTAGTTCTTTTCTTCCATAATATCTTCTACCTACAATGTAGTATTAAAATGACATGAATAGATGTAGATATAAAAACAGTTCTTCATATTTCGCCAACTTAGTACGGCAGGCAAGTATATAAGAACAATAATAACACAAATACCAGGATAACATTACATGTACCTAAACTACTGTTGATTTAAAGTTGTTCCTAATAATTGCAGTAAGTAACTAGAGAAGCATAAGGCCTGATTTAGACGATGCGAGAAATGTCGTGCGAGTTTCGGTACATTACCGTCTACGATCCATCTCTTATGACACCATAGCCGCGCGGCCCCTCAATGTACCGCAACTCGCACGACATTTCTCGCATCGTATAAATCAGGCTTAAAGGTTGGCATTGAAAAGATGCAATTGATTGATTGATACACAATTGAAAGTCTTGCCGTTTTAATAATGCTGTTCTAGTTTCTTACATTGTAGTGTTTACATGACTATTTGTTTATTTATATTGATATTTATTACATATATTTATAACATATACTATATTTACATTATAACCGAAGAACATGTATGAAGGGAATAATGAAAGTGGACGAAGCGAAACAAGTATGTAAGGATCATAGCAAGTGGAAAGAAGTGGTCTCTGCCTACCCCTATGGGAAAGTGGCGTGATTATCTATATGTATGTATGTATGTATGATAATTATTTTTAGTAGCCTAAATATATAGCCTAGGTATCTATTAATAGTAGTTTATATTCCTACTTCTAGATACAACAAAATGATAAGAATGACTAATATTATATTTAAACTGAGCGTCATAAAATAAAAACTATTGTGTTTAGTGACCAAATTATACTATGGAACGGCTCTGAAGATATAATTTTCAGTCCAAATAGGTACTTATATTTCAGTTTCAATACATTTTCTTTCTCACAATATTTTATATCATAATCGTATATCGTGTGATAAAATAAATCGTATATTCGTGTCGAATATGCAAGACGGCAAAAAAAAACTTGCCAAGTGCGAGTCGGACTCGCTTACGAAGGGCTCCGTACCACCGTCGTATGAGAGCCCTCAAATATTCATTTTATGTGGTTTTTAGTATTTGTTGTTATAGCGGCAACGGAAATACATCATTTGTGAAAATTCCAGCTTTCTAGCTATCGCCTATCACGGTTTATGAGATACAGCCTGGACAGACAGACGGACAGACAACGAAGTCTTAGTAATAGGGTCCCGTTTTACCCTTTGGGTACGGAACCCTAAAAATGAAAACAATTTTCAAAATCAAACAGTCTCGATTTGAGGGTGAAAACGAGAGCGGGGTGTACCTGATATTGAGATCAATATTATACTTTAAACGCACAAATGGGACTGTTAGTGTACCTATCCTTGTATAAGTACTAAGAATTTTATTGTATGGTATGAGATAACAATATGAAGCTGCATATCTATTTTTGAATTTATTTCTACTTATATCTTGAAATGGATGATAGAAGGTTATTGTACTGGGATATGATAAAGTATTTTGTAGTCGAACCTTTGCTTTTTAATGCGGTTTGGAAACCGCGCCATCGGGTTATATGGATACAACCCGATGCCGCTTGGTTCCGGGTTCGCTTCCGAATCTTATGCGAAAGAATATTAAAAATTGAATTGTACATTTTTGTATCAAGTACAGGTTCTTGAATGTAACCTTTGCGAGCTCACTTTAAAAAAAAAACTAAGTTTAATATAATTATCTGACGATACGCAAACAAACAATTAATGTATGTTGTTGTATGATGCAGTTACATATCAATATAATTATCTAAAACTAACTGTCATCCTCAGCGTCTCATTGGTGGTGTGAGATATTTAAAACATTTATGTACGTTTTTTTAATTCATGATAGTTCTATCGTGAAAAACATAACTCAAAAAGAGCTTTATAGCTAGCTTCCATTCATATCTACTACTCGTCATTTCAGTATTGATTTATTTCTTTCTCATATCGTCTTTCACACAATACATCCCATTATACTCATACGGCGTAACTCGCTTAATTTATGTGACTTTTATTCCATTACAAGCTAAATGTTCTAGAAAGTGTTATTCAATCTGTATTTGTCGGTAATTACGTACTTAAAATTGTTTTTTTTTTTTTTAATTTTTAGTTTATTTTGGCAGTCTCTTACAGTTCTCTACAAGGTTGAGGGTACGGTCGTTTAACATCAGTACTCATTATTTCTGTCATGGAAACAACATTTAATATTCCTAATAGGTACCCTTATAAGTATTTTCATAAGTAGGTGGTGGTCAACCTTATTAAGCCCCTACATGGGTGTGCTCTTTAAAATTAGACAAAAGAATTTTAGCAACACTGTGCAGTTGAAAGGGAAAATATTTCAATAAATATTATCAAAATTTATTATTCATAATATGTTTCTAGAATTACATTATTATTCTTCACGAATAAATATCATAAGAACAAATAATATTATTCGTGGAGAAATAATTTCGCAAATAACATCGTAATAAGCCTAGCTCAGACGTACATCAGTAGCATAGCAACCAGACAGCCCTTTATAAGCCGTGTCCAGACACCCATCAATCAATATCCCATATACATATAATTTGGACAGCTCTTCAGGCAGACACGATGGGAAAATGGCGGACGTATGCATACCCCTTTGCCCCCTGCACCCCTTCTAAAAAGTGAAATACTAAATGCAATTGGAACCGTGACGGACAGAGAGAGGGATGTCTCGTCGAATGCACCCTTCACTTGTACTGCCATTGATATCATCTATCTCGTTTCAGAATATCGATTAACGGCTTATTTATGTTACGCGTGGTTTGTCTGTTAAAAGCGTCTGGCAAGGGGTAAGGGTGGCTGGTAATAAAATCGCCCGTCTGGATCCCCTGTAGTGATATTACCTGGATTTTATTTTACTTCGGTCATAATATCTTTACATGGTATGAAATCGCTTCAGCTGTCAGTTCGCTTAGATCTTTTAAACTACTCATCAGATTTTAATGCAGTTTTCAGCAAAATATTAAGTGGTTCAAGAGGCAGGTTTATATGTGTAACACATATACAGGGTTATTTGTAAAACACCGAAAACCTCTTAAGAGGTCATTTTACTCAACATTATGAACAACTTTTACTATGGGACAACACCTGATATCGCGAAAAAAAAACCAACTGTTCGTATAACTTATCAAAATGTATGGATCAGCTGGTTTTTTTTTTCGGTTTTTTTACAATGACCTCTTAAGAGGTTGTCGGTGTTTTACAAATAACCCTGTATATTATAGTTCAGAAAAGCCAAAGAATTCCGGATACCGTGCGAAGCCGGGACGGTCGCTAGTTTAGAATAATTTGACACTTCTCAAAACCTAATGAGTTCAATAGAATAAGTAATCAAATAACTCTAGTAAATATGATCATGTTTTTGTTAGTCATATAATTTGAACCTATAAAGTTACAATGAATTAACATCTGTGTCAAATGAATCATTGTGTTCGGCTGTTTTGTATTTTATTATCGAGACAACGGGGAACAATGAGTCACTTAATATATAATATTATATTTATAACAGAAAACTTAACATCAGTTGTTGGCTCGACCGATTTGGCTGGTTTTTATAGTGGTTAGTCATTGGACTCACAAAGGAGAAAGATAGCCTTTAGAACAATAGTAGCCCAAAAATGAAAAACGCTGAAGCTTCTTGAGTTCAAATAATAATGAAGTCAAATAATAATATTCCGGGACAACTCACACACGGTTATCTGATCCCAAGCTAAGCAGAGCTTGTGTTATGGTAACCAGATAACTGATAAACATACTTATATATTTCTAAATACATACATATTATAGACTAGCTGTGCCTACGACTTCGTTCGCGTGGATGACGAAACTTATCAATGAGTTCTTAACCGCAAAATTAAGTTTGTTTTTTATTGTTTATACTTTTACGGGATAAAAACTACCCAATGTGGTGCCCAGGATAATAAAGAATAATTATACCAAGTTTCAACGTAATCGAACTGGTAGTTTTTGCGTGATACCTGAACAAACAGACAGACAAAATTTTTTTTTTCACACTTTTCGTTTCTTTGTCTGTCTAGTTACACCCCCCGCCATTTATTTTTTCGATATTTTCAATGTACAGAATTTTCACTTCTACAGATTTATTATAATAGATAAATACTACACCCAGACACAGAACAAATGATCGTGCTCATCACACAAAGATTTGTCCTGAGTGGGAATTGAACCCGGTATAGCAGTCAGGTTCACTAACCACTATGCCAACAGGGCTGTCAAACTTATTAAGATAAATAAAAGAAGTAGGCGCTAAGGACCACCCCTAACTTAAAAAACAGTTCTACTATTTCTTTGTCACATTAATGGTAAAAAGATTTTCGTCTATAAAATTGATTTTAATTAACGTAAACACAACAAACACTGATTTATATATTATGCCACACATAGAGCGTCATAATGACGCATCTATCAGTTATTTACACAATCATGAGCGACGACCCTGGTGACCTTTACTCGAATCGCCCTTTGTTACTCGTTAACAAGAGGATATTTCATTTCTAAGCTGCCTAGCAACACCCTAAAATTAAGTATAGGGGATAGAAGATTTTTTATACGTTAATCTGTTCAATTAGACGTCTCTGGGATGCTGCTGATCATGAAGATAATTAATATAATGTTACAAATTCGACGGAGTATTATAATGTGTTATCAGGGACTATTGAAACACGGCCATTTGATCCCAAAATAGTTCGAGCCGGTATTATGGCAACCAGACAATGCGTACTTACTTTTATGTTTCTAAACACAAACAAATAGTAGATAAAATCACTTAAACGTCACTAATCAGTAGACCAACAAGCCAGTCAAGGCATATTGGTACATCATCATATCATACGCGTTTAGCAACATTAGGAAAATGCTAAGGTGGCAATTGTTTTCGTATACATACAAAGGTAACAGTTTTTCTTAAAAAAATATGTTCCGTATACGACGGTGGAGGGGCTCGTGGCTAAGTGTAAGCCGTACGGTTTGACCGATAATACAGGTTAAGCCGCGCTCGCCGCGGTTGGTCCGTGGATGGGTGACCATTTATCACATACCGAGACCCCTCCGTGTTTCGGAAAGCACGTTAAACAGTAGGTCCCGGCTGTCATACATAGATCTTTGGCAGTCGTTAAGTCAATTCTGACAACCAGTCTTACTATGGGATACGGTGTTTCCCAGTAAAATGGGTCGTGGAGGTCAGATAGGCAGTCACTCCATGTAAAATACGGTATTCAGCTGAATCCGGTAAGACTGGTAGCCGACCCCAACATAGTTGGGAAAAAGGCTCGGGAGATGATGATACCACATTTGAATTTTTAGGAAAAACTGTTCCTTTGAATATTGATGTATAGTCCCCATATGGAGGCATGTCACGTGTAATCCTAATACAAGAATACTTTTTCTCTATTTCAGTAAGTGTCATCATAGGGCTGGTAGTGGTCGGAGTAACGGATGCTCTGTACCAGGCGACGGGCGAGTCCAAAGGCCGGAACAGTCTGATCACCGGAGACCTGCTCATCATAGTCGCACAAGTCGTGTCGGCCTGCCAGATGGTGTACGAAGAGAAGTATGTTGCAGGTATGTGTTGACTGGTAAATACATGTAAAAAGGTCATAGTTTTGTTGTTAAAAAGGTAAAGATTGATCCTAAAACGTACCAGCAATAATGCTCTCTGTACCACGAATTTGGACCTATGTGATAAATATTAAAAAAGAAAACAACAAATCGTCTGGTACATTAACCACATTAAATAAAAATGTAAGCATAATTCTTGAAAATGATTCTAATAGTAATATTACCTTCTAAAAAGTTAATAGTGTACGATATACACTCTTATGAGATACACTGACCATCGCCCTTCCTTCGCCTTCCACATCAAGCACAACCTAGAAATCTTGTCCATTAAAATATGCAAACCCATTTTTCGATCATTTGTTGTCATCCGATTGAGTTAAAGTTTTACATAATTATTTTATTAATCCGGTGACAAAACAGTACAGTGGGTCCGATGACAGAGTCCGAAGGCGGCCAAAAAAAAGTCACAAATCGCCAAATCCCACCGAGTTTAGGCTCGTTTGATTTGTATTCACTAGCACTGTGATCCTACCTCATTTAAAATATGTATATTAAAATATTTTTTAATATATTCGTATGTCTGCTCGTGTTTTCATCACACCCTAAACATTTCCAGGTCTAAACATCCCATCAATGCAGGCAGTAGGTTGGGAGGGAGTGTTCGGCTTCTCAGTGTTGTCCGTACTGCTGGTGGTGTTCTACTGGACCCCAGCGCCGCCGCACTTCGGGAACAACCCTAGAGGCACCGTCGAAGACGCTATCGATGGGTTGATTCAAATTGGTAAGAAGCATTATTCATTACATCCTTCTTCTTCTTCTAAAGAAAAATATTTTTGCGAATGTAATTGTAAAACATATTTATACGACACACTATGGTCCTTCCGCTGAAAGAATGCATTCCTGACTAATTTTTAATTTTTCATTATTTTTTTTATTTCATTTCAACACCAGCTTATACAAAAATTTATAACAAAAAACATTCTTATGAACTACTTATGGCTGAGAATCTATACACTTACATAATTGTATCATCTGCCTCCCAAACTAGGTAATAACCTGTTTTGTGGGAGGCAGTGCTTAAATTTAAGACAAATTAACTCTGTTGACTACCACCTGTCAGGAACGCCTTCTGTCAGCGGCCGGACTATAAAGCATTTTGATTGTACTACAATTGTCGCACTGATAGCCGTGTGGTATAGGTAAAGTTAGCACGCAAAATATACCACTATGACGTTATTTTGATCCCCGCATGGGACAAGCACTTGTGTGATCCACGAATGCTTTTTCCAAGACTGGCTGTGAGAAGCCGCCTTGACTGAAATGTGGCCAGAAGTAGATTTATTTTACTATTTTTAACTCCATCGTTAGTGATCTGAAATTATAAACTTGCGAATCTACTAGAAAGTTGTGCGCATAATGAGCTGATAAAAGATAAGCAAAAACAACGAAAGTAAGTGGTCTTTATAATGGACCCTAATAAACGGTTTATGCTCATTAAAAAACGTACGTGCATTTATATGTATTTCGTCATACACGAGTATGCGCCATCATTTAAATAGAGGTAGAATATTGCAAGCATAACGTAACTATCGCCTAACATTTTTTATTGCTTTTTATGGACTGATGGTCGTGGCACGTTTATATTGATAAAAATATTATGGGTAAATATAATATCTAAACTTGTCATATAAATAAGTATAGCATAGAAACAACTAGAGAAATGTAGAGGACAGATAGAAAATCAAACCATATTCAGTTGAATAATATATGGTTAGATTGGGAGCAGACTCCAACATAGCTTGAGAAACGGCAACGCTGAGAAACACAGTAACATTTTCAAAACTAATAACATTTTGATGAAATTTTTGTCGGTTTGTATAATGTATTTACAGTAAAACATACATTGATAAAAACAGTTATATAATAATAATATTTTATTCATACAAATCCTAATAATATGCATAATATTTAGCCAAGTTAGGGAAGGTTCATATCTGACGGAACATGCGTCGCGTATTATCGGTCACACTCAACAGACTAACGTATCATCGGTTGAGTGTGAACGGTCAAGTGTTTTTCTATACATTTGTCTGTTCTGGCGTTACGCGACTGATAATACGCGACGCATGTTCCGTCAGATATGAACCTTCCCTAAGGTGAACAAAAGCTAAAACCCTGCCTCCTATACTAGGAATACTTGTAACTTAAGAGTCAGTGTTCTACAGGCTCTTAAACACTTTATACCCTGTACAAATTCGGAGCTGGGGCCTTACCATGATCTCTTAAAGCAGTACCGTTGCGTTGTGGAAGCGAGACTGCGAACTACACTGCCCATAGCGCTGTCTCGCTTCCTAAACCGCAACACTCCTGCTTTAAGAGCTCATGGTACGGCCCCTGGTAAGCTGATATAATTAAAAAGAGTATAGAAATAGTAACAGTAAGTACTGAATATATCAACTATGTCTCTATGGGCTTCCAGGTAACAACCCTCTCCTGCTAGTGGCCACGATGGGTACTATAGTCTCCATCGCGTTCTTCAACTTCGCCGGAGTCAGCATCACCAAGGAGATGTCGGCTACCACCAGGATGGTTCTAGACTCTATTAGGTAAGCATAGAGTATATTCTTCTACACCTATTATTAAAAACCTGTACATTGTTGGGTTGTCTGGATATTGAATAGAAGAAGAAATAGATCATTATTATCTCCCTGCCCTGTTCCCAATTATTTGGGGTCGGCGCAATGCGTATTCAGCTTCCATTCATCTCTACAACTCGTCATCTCAGCATTCACTCCTTTCTTTCTCATATCATCTTTCACACAATCCATCCATCTCTTTTTTGGTGTTTCTCTACATGTATACCCATTCAAATTCATAGAAGAAGAAATAGATACAGAGAGAGGATTTTTTTATAAATTGTGTAGTGGATATCTTCGCTTTCCTGAATTTAGACAGCATAGAATATATTCTTACTCCTACACCTATTATTATAAACATTTGTACATTGTTGGGTTGTCTGGATATAGAAATAGATACAGAGAGAATTTTTCATAAATTGTGTAATGGATATCTACACTTTCCTGAACTTAGGCAAGCATAGAATATACTCTTACTCCTACTTATTAAAAACTTGTACATTGTTGGGTTGTGTGTGTATGTAACTTTTCAAAGTTATATTATGTACTTTCTTAATTATTCTAAGACACTTCTGACAAACGGTGAAAGAAAACATCCTTAGGAAACCTGGATCCCAAAATTGGGATCTGAAATCGCAAATCCGCAAATGAGCAAGCGTGGTGATCAATGCTCGTGCCTTCTCTATAAGGGAAGAGGCCTGTGCCCAGCAGTGGGACGTTTATAGACTGGAATAGCAAAATTGTTGGGTTGTCTGGTTATAGAAATAGATACAGAGAGAATTTTTCATAAATTGTGTAGTGGTTATCTACACTTTCCTGAATTTTTAATCCCAAAGAAATGTATCTTGTAGGTTTAGCTGCATTCAGTTTTCGTTAATGCGAACATGTCAGATGCTTTGACATTAAGGATAGTGTAATAAGCTCTTAAAATCTTATTCGAGTAGGGAAAGCCTATATGTTTTAGTGTTTCATATACTCTCGTAAGAAATAACCACCAAATAGTTAGTGTACATAGTTCATAAGAATACAAATTTAAAATAGCATGCACGAGAGGTGAATGAGAAGACTTAGTCCCAAAATAATTTACTATGTACCAGCTATAAAAAGTTTACATACAAGGCACTTTAGACAAAAGAATATTATTAAATATTATTATTTCTATTTCTCTCTTCTAGAATTCGTAAAGTACAGATTTTTATACTTCTTCTAAAAACATCTTTCGCTTATATTGTATGTAATTGGGAACAAGAAGATAAATGCACGTTTCAAGCAAAATCACGTTCCTATCTTACTCAATACCTCACTAACCAATGCACTCATATATTAACGCAACAAAAATTCTACAGGACCTTCGTGATCTGGATGTTCTCGTTAGCCGTAAGGTGGCAGAGCTTCCACTGGCAGCATCTCATAGGGTTCGCGATCCTCATCTTCGGCATGTGCGAGTACAACGGCGTGGTCCCTCGCTGCCGGCCGACCCCCGAGCCCCTCGCCGACGACGCCGAAAGCCAAGCCGTTAATACCGAGGCCGACAGAATTGATACCGAGAATGAAGACCAATAGGACCCGGTACCAGTTAAAGAAAACTGGGACCACAACGAGAATAAATACTAATAAGTCACAGTTACAGAATGGGAGTGATTTTGGGTATATGTTACAGTGAACTTTCCCCATATTAAAGGTAGGTGTGATTGTGAACCCCAGTTTCTAAAATTGGTTCAAAAGGCCATTCAATAAAAATATATTTAATTTGTCTTACCAAATGTGTGAAGTGAGGTGATTGCTTGTGAAAATTTTGGTTAGCATAAACATCACTTGATGCTAGCTATGAAAGAGATAAGGTAAACCGTTTAGAAACTGGGGTTAAGTTAACTTGGCGATAATAGTTAGCGCGTTTTTACACGTCTCGGTAGTTGGGTAGCTGGCTATCCTTACTATGTATGCCACACATGCTTGCCGGTCGTGTAAAAAGAATATCAGAATATAGTTTTTTTAATTACATTTTCGCTGTGCTATGAATTGGTATTATATAGTTTAATTGACTCATTAACCGCGTAGAATATAAGTAGGCTAAGCAATCTGCGATCAATTTATTAAGTATTGTTAATGTGACTGTTTTAAATACAAATATTATTAAGATGAAAAATTAATTATATAAAGATAATTGTTACTTTGTGACATTTTTGCGAGAGTTAAACGTATTTTGATTCTTACTGCATTCCAGTTATGTATTACCAAAACACATTTTAACACAAATCAAAAGTTTAATATACCAACAAATAGTGACTCGTAAAAATGTTACATTAATGTGATTTATGATATTATTTGTTATAATATTGCTGTACATAATATACGCGTGATATTAAACAAAGATCTTAGCTCAAATTTTAAAAATAGTTATGTAATTAGACACATATCATGTGATTATAACATTGGAATAAAATGGAAACTGTAGTTAGGTATTTTGGAACATGGTACAAAACAGACAATATCTATAAAAAACTGTTTTGCATTTATGACAGAAGGCTCCACGGATTTTAATATTTTTTGTTACGATTGTAATTGACAGGACAAGATTTGCACGAATGGAAAATCCGCGGATTTCGGTATTCTTTATTTTTGTATAGATTGACAGGACAACGACAGTCGGGTCAACTATTATGACTTAAATTAAATAATGACAAAGTAATTTATACATAATAGTGTAAATCTAGAAATGAAAGTGCAGCTTGATGTGAATATCCTTTGGGGAGGCTATTTCCCAGCAACCATATTTCGGCTGAGATGTTGATTAATGAAATAACACCGTGTGTAGTTCCGTCGTGTAAGCGAGACGCCACTTTGCGCACTGTATTACGCCGTCTCGCTTTCACAGCAGCAACAGTACTGCTTTAAGAGTCCATGGTACAGGCACACAATAAATAGCGAGGGCCTTTTGTCATATTAAATGATGAAGTTGCAAAGTAGTTTTGAAAACGACTATCTTTGGTAGCATGCATGTAAATAGATTTGTTAAGGTGACTTGTGATGTTAGGCCACTGTTACTAACCATCTTGGGGGCTAAGTCAATGACATTTTATTGTCCTTTCTATAAATTACTGATCGGTGATGATCATATATGAGTTAAAATAAGGATGAGAGATAGCTTTGTAGAAAATTGAATTTATTTCCGCTATTTTAATTTCTAATCTTTCTTTTTCTTGATACATTTATTCTCAATAATATCCTCTTTTTATCTCTTGTTGTTTTAATTTTCCTGCTGACCTCCGGCATGTATCGAACCTATTTATTTATTTAACAATTTATGTACACAAACAGAAAAGGAAAAATGGAACAGGACGTAAAGATAAAAGATGTACAAAGGTACTGCTTATTTCTAAAAGAAATCTCTTGCAGCAGACCTGCGAAAAGAGAAAGACATGAAATTTATAGACAATGTGTACAATAGTTACAATAGAAAAAAAAAACTTTGGAGTACCATATTAATTTAAACATAAATTAGAATACATATTTAAATACTTACATAAATAAATATATACTTAAATCATGAAGAAAGGTAGTGCTCTTTTCCTCTTTTCTTAAAAAGAGAGATAGTAGGTGAGTTTCGTATGTTAGGCGACAGTGAGTTCCACAGTCTGACTGCGTGCACGGAAAAGGAATAGGTGTAGAAGTCCGTGCTATGAGGTTGGAACTTTAAAAGGGTTTTGAGGTGGGATCTGAACGGAGCGTTGGGAGGCTTTACAAAGGAAAAACGCTCTCGCAGATAGGATGGATATTGAGGATTATGCAGGATGTTGAAGAGGAGACATAATATACGAGTGTTCCGGCGAAGGCGGACAGGGAGCCACTTGAGATCCTTGCGGGAGTCGGAGACGTGATCGTACTTTCTTAGACCAAAGACAACCGAATATACAAGTTTTGCAAGCGCTCAAGCTTATTTAATAGCTCCTCAGTAGCGTCTAAAAAGCAGGCGTCAGCATAATCAATAATGGGCTGGATCAAAGATTGTGCTAAAGAAATTTTGGTTTTTTGGGAAAGGAAGTATTGTATTGTATATTTTGAGAGAGTGGAAAGAATAATGCACTTTACGGCTGACCTCATTGATGTGTGCTCGCCAAGAAAGGTTGTAATCAAATATGACACCCTGGTTTTTAACGGAATCGGAGTAAGGAATGTGAACACCATCAAGGTATAGTTTATCCCAGCAGTTCAGGTCGAGTGAGTTGAGGTAGTACCGACTGCCGATAATTATAGCCTGAGATTTAGCTGGGTTCAATTTTAGGCCGTAGGACTTGGCCCACAAACTAACGCGAGCTAAGTCAACGTTCATGGCTGAAATGGCAGCATCAGCGTCGGCCAGTAAGAAATGCCTATACACCTACAAATCGTCTGCGTAAAGATGGAAATTTAAAGTTATAGCAGTGGTGACTGAGTTAATGAAAATGGAGAATAATAGAGGAGAGAGAGGACGCCACCCTGGGGCACCAAGAGCTCACACCATTCAGAAGTAGAATCTTCATGACGGACGCACTGCGAACGGCCCCGAAGGTAGGAAGAGAACCAAGCTAACGAAGATGAAGAAAAATTTATCAATTGCAGTATTCGCAGCAGTGGGAATACTGCAATCGAGCAGTGAGAACGAGGGGCTCGTGGCTAAGTGTAAGCCGTACGGTTTGACCGATAATACAGGTTAAGCCGCGCTCGCCGCGGTTGGTCCGTGGATGGGTGACCATTTATAACATACCGAGACCCCTCCGTGTTTCGGAAAGCACGTTAAACAGTAGGTCCAGGCTGTCATACATAGATCTTTGGCAGTCGTTAAGTCAATTCTGACAACCAGTCTTACTGGACTGGACTGTTAAAATGGGTTGTGGAGGTCAGATAAGCAGTCGCTCCATGTAAAATACGGTATTCAGCTGAATCCGGTAAGACTGGTAGCCGACCCCAAAATAGTTGGGAAAAGGCTCGGGAGATGATGCAGTATTCCCAGCAGTACGTCAAAGTCCACTGAATTAAATGCACTACTGAAGTCAAGTAGAACAAGTACCGTGAGGCGCTTGTTCTCCAGGGCCAAACGAATGTCATCAGTGACATTAATGATTAATAAAAGGGCTGTGACAGTACTGTGGCCCGGGCGAAACCCAGATTGAAAAGGCGAAAGAAGAGAATTAGAAGTTAAAAAAGAGGAAACTTGACGGTGTACGATGTGCTCGAGGACTTTAGAAAGGAAAGGGAGAATCGAAATAGGCCTAAATTGAGATGCAATAGAGGGATTCGTTGATTTGGGCAAAGGGATTATGAAAGATTGTTTCCATAGAGATGGGAAAGTGCAACAGGAAAAGGATAAAATGAATATGTAGGTTAGGATGGGAAGTAGTTGCGGTAAGATAGGGATAATCATCCTCGAGCTGAGATTATTTTTGCCAACCGCCGAGGAAGATATAGCCAACATAGATTTTTCTACTTCGGAGTGAGTCACAGAGTGAAATTCAAAGGGAGGGCAGCTCGGTATGCTCGACAGTTCTAATAAAGTGCAATTTTTGGTAGATGAACCTAAAGAAGCCGGTGAGAGGGAGAAGTGGAGGTTCAGGTCATTTAGGTTTACATCTTGGCAAATTTCAACTTTAGGAGATTTACCGATACCGACTGATTTGAGATATTTCCACGTATCAGAAGGATTAAGTTTGTTTGAGAGATTCGTAAAAGTAACGCCTCCTAGCATCCTGACACAGACGATTGTAACGGTTTCTCAAATCTTTGAATAGCAACAAGTTCGACTCGTATGGTCTCCGCTTATACCTACTTTTAGCTCTGTCCCTTCTAGCCATAAGCTCCTTAATGGTGGATGTTATCCAGGGTGCAGGCTCATGCTTTATTTTTATTCGACGGTTAGGAGCATGCTTATCAAATATTTCCATAACCTAAGCATTGAAGAAAGATAAAGCATCGTCAACGTTCTGTGTTGCAAGCTGCGTCGACCAATCAACAGCCTCAACATCGCATCTCAACGCCTGAAGGTCCATGCTGCGATAATTTCTCAAAAGGAGATATTGAGGTTTAATTTTGGGGCGGCGGAGTCGATAGGACATAAATACAAGATCGTGATAGGAGAAGGGAGCTGTAAATTGGCCATGAGTAGAGACATTATTAGGAGACGAAACAATCATGAGGTCAAGTAGAGAAGGAGTGCAATTAGGAGCAAAGTGGGTAGCAGAAGATGGTAGAATGTGAAGGTTGAAAGAAGACAAAAGAGATGATAGCTTGAGAGAACGGGAGTCACGCTTTAACAAGCAAGTGTTTAAGTCCCCCATTGCTATGATGTGGTTCAAAAGAGGGCAAAATTCCTGCAATACAGATTCGAGGGAGTCAAAGTAGTTTATGTGAAGGTTCGGGCAGTAAATTACAACTAGCAATACTTTGGTGTGGTGAACGATAATCTCAATGAGGAGATATTCAGCTGATTCGGAATAAAGATTGGGAGAGGTGTAAATTATCTTAAAGGATATGGGGATATAAATTATCTTAAATATAGAATAAATATATAATACGAATAAATATAAAAAATAGAGGCAAAACAATAAAAAAAATCAAACAAATTAATTTAAAACGCGTAGTTGACAGTTAAAAGTATCACTATCACTCAATCACTATACAAAGAACTGTCAGCCACCCACTAACTCACACAGTGTTTCATTTGAGGCGTATCAGATGAATAATCATAGAGAAAAGTAATAAGTAATAAAAAATTCAAGGTAGATACTGAATTCCTAATACATTAATCACAAAATAAGAACCATATAAAAATACTAAAACAAAATATGTAATGAAAATGTGTAAATCAAAAACCTAACATGAGTGAAATGAAACGTCACGTCAAGGAAATACATGACAATGTTGACAGTGACAGATGACAATTAATTAATTACTAAATATTATTGTAAGTGATGAAAAGTATGAAAACTGTCACCCAGTCACGGTCACCCTCACTAAAGTTAAAAATACTTAAAAACATAAATGTTTATGACGGTGTTAGAAGAATGAAGAAACTATTGGAAACAGATATACGTACATTGATAGCAATAGATACATACGATAAAGCAGTTGAACAAGCATGTAAAAATCAGCCTGAAAGTACTCAGTTGCGCCGCCGAGCCTTCCTCGTACCCTTGGCAAGGACAGCAGGCAACTCTTTGAGCGATTCAGGCTCGTCCGATTGTGCTGAGTCCTCTGCTTCGCCGGCAATAGGCATCGGAAAACGGGCAATCAACCGACGTAGTTCGTCCAATGCTTCAAGCTTGTGGCGAGACTTGTCCGGCGTGATAACAACAACCTAAGATGACCCACTGACCCAATCTTGCCCTCAACGGTCCAGCAGTTTTTCACGCCAAAATGCTTGCGGGCTGCAGTAAATGCAAGGTGACGAGACTGGGTCAAGAATTCCGACAACGTAATCCCCGTGCCCTTGAGCGACTTTTTACTTCCCCATACAAGTTGCCTGTGCTCCATTCTGAAAAACCGAACAAGGATGGGTCGGGCTTTGAGTCTCGAGGTACCTGGTCTATGACAGACGTGTATAGTGTTGTTGATCTCCGCTTCAGACAGCTTCATGCGACTTGAGAGTACCTACACTGTAGACGGTCTCCCGTACCTTCTCATCACTCTTTTCTGGAACTCCGTGTATGAGAAGAACCTTCCGCCGCATCGATGTCTCATGACGATCAACTGTAGTCACCAGTGAAGTGATGTGTGCCTTCATTTTGCTCAGGGCCTGCCAAACAAAGGTTCTGAACTCGGCAAACTCATTGGCAAGCGAAGAGATATTTGAGGTTACCCGGACTGGAACTCAAGGTTGCACGCTGCAGCTTCTCCTCGTACTGGAGTTGCTCCAAATCTTCAAGTGCTGAGATAGTGGCCATCTTGTTATTGTGGGTTAAAGTTCAGTGTTCTCAGCGTTTTATATTGATAACTTAAACTTTGCTTGTAACTCAAAGAAAACACTTGATGGCGAGTAAGGGGAAGCTTATTACTTAAAAAGTGTATTATTTCATTAAAATTAAAGGAATAAATATTATTAAATAGCAGTACTCTGTTGTAACTAGTGTCCACAATGCCTAACCTCAAAGGAAAAAAAAAAGTCTACTCTATCGTTTGTTTTACCCAATATATCTTTCGCTGTGCTCTTTTTTAGCAAACTCTCCATACCACCTTATGTTAATTATATACTATAGGATAATATCATCTCTGATTCACATTTTGCTAAAAATCTCAAATGTAACATGGAAATTATATGTACTTGTTGACCTGATAATAGAAACCCAGCTTGATGTGCGTACAAAATAAATAAATTTGCCAAGAATGCCTTATTGCTTAAGTAAAAGTAGAGAAAGCTTATTCTAGAGTTAAACTAACTAATTTTATTAATAAATTAATGAAGTAGTGCTTGCATATAATATTATTTATATTAATATATTGTATTTATAAAATTACTACATTTGCGAAGGTCTGACAATGTATAAACTGTTATCAAAAACCTAAAGCCCAAATATTAATTAGGTAAGCTATAAATGTAAATAAATGATTGGACCAAATATATAAATATGTGCTATTTTAATAAACATTGTTAAGATAAGTGTGTTTTTATAATAAAAATACTTTAATAAGCGAGATGTTTTTATTGCATCGCAACCTATGTGTGGAACCATTTGTGCAAGGAAAGTATATTAAAACAAATATTGTTTTTCAAAATCATGTTGTGAGTGGCAAGGAAAGAGATCCAGAATGTTGAATTTTTTGGGTGTAAAGTTTTTTTTTTTTTTTTTTTCACGAAAAAGGGGAGGCCTATTCCCAGCAGTGGGAGGACAAGGGCTGTGGATGATGATGATGATGAAAGTTTTTCTTGAACAATATAAACAATAATTGGTATTTATCCTTGTCTTACACAATATGATTCCCCCTATATTATTTATAATGCAAGTATTGCATTCAGTTGAGTGGATTGTGAAACTACAAGATGAGTACCTATTGTACTAAAAAGGGCCTTGGAAGCATAAAAAAGTACTCTGTGGACGGCTTTATATATATTATGTGATTATTTTCTTGTTGCCGACAAACCAGTATATTCACTCTGGTAACTGAGATTTTTCGACATATAGCTGTCCAAACTTACGTTAGCCTCTTTGGCTTTTACTTCAGCCAACTTTAGCGATTGATTGTCATCGAGTTGTTTTGTGTGATATTTTTGAACGTATAAGAACACCATCTATTTAAGATGGTTCATAGTGTACTCTTGTCAAGTCAAACATGCTGGAGAGAAATGCTTATCTCAACACATACAACAGCTATCGATCCGTTCAACACATTGGTAATGGATAACAGATAGTTAAAGACGACGACGAAAAATCAATAATAATGCAACAGAACCTTCAGCGCAAACTTCAGAGCGCTGCGCGCAAACTTGAGTGCGCTGCGCGCAAATTCAATGTAAAATACATATTTCAATTTCGTCATTCGAATAATATAGCAAGTAAGAAATTAATAATAATAATAACCTTTATTTTCAGGCAACTAAGGCCCCTAAATATATACCTTATAAACTAACATACATATTTTATAAATACATTTTGTGTTAGTATATAAAGACTTAAACCTAGGTTAGTACTATGTATAAACCACTCCGCCCCTAAGATGACCCACTGACCCACTGACTACAAAATACGACATCAATAGGTTTATTTTAACGTGTTGTAGGTACCAATTTCTGATTTTATTCATAGAGCATCCAGAATCAAACAACAAAAACCCCATAACAAGGTACGTTGAATCATGAAATATATTAAAGTGATAGTAAAGAAGTGTAAAAACCCATCTGACTTGCATTTATTCAACCATAAGTAGGTGGTTGAATTATTATCAGATTTCACCTGCAGCTGGTTGAACAATGTAAATACAACTAGGTACTAATTACGTTATTCTTATTTTATGTGTACATATAATTAAGTTTTTATGTTAAAAGACCACAATTGATTAATCTAATTGGTACCTACTTAATGTAACTTTTAAAACATAGTGTATTTTTCTTAGATGCTTTCTTACTAGTAAAACATCACTTAGATGCTAAACTAGGTACTAAGTTTCTAAAGAGAATTTCGGCATACTAAGGTAAAATATGTATATTTTAGATGGCAGCCCGACGAAAAGTTTCAAAAAGACAAACAGAATTGCTTATTAAATTTGTTGAGGACAACCCAACGATTGCGGTTGGAAACTTATCGCGTAGGGCACAAAATAGAAAAATCAGTCGCCAAATCTGGAAGAAAATCACGGTAACACTAAACTCTGTGGTCTCTGTGTCTGACGGAGTTTTGAAAACTGAAAAACAGTGGCGCCGCGTGAGTCTTATTAATATTATTTTATTCACTGTTACATTTACAGAGACTAGCTGGGTTTTGTAGTGTTGCCTGATAATGATATGCAAGAAAAACCTTTTTCATCTAACATAACATTTAAATGCATTCCAGCTTCCCTTAATTTTATTTTACACTAGCTGTGCCTGCGACTTCGTTCGCGTGGATGACGAAACTTATCAATGAGTTTTTAACCGCAAAATTAAGTTTGTTTTTTATTGTTTATACTTTTAGGGGATAAAAACTACCCAGTGTGGTGCCCAGGATAATAAAGAATAATTATACCAAGTTTGATCGTTATCGAACCGGTAGTTTTTGCGTGATACCTGAACAAACAGACAGACAGACAGACAAAATTTTTTTTTTTCACTCTTTTGTGTTTGGTGTCGGTCTAGTAACACCCCTCGCCATTTATTTTTTTGATATTTTCAATGTACCTACAGAATTTTCACTTCTATAGATTTATTATAAGTATAGATTTAAATCTCTACTCTTAAGGCTTAAAACACTAGGCTATCTTGGTATTACCTGATAGGATTGTGCAATAATACCAAAGGATTAAATTGATAATATACTGAGATTTATTCGTAGTCATCATCACAGTACAACAGTTGACACAAGAGTGAACATTACAGAAGACAATATACATAAACGACCTGTTTAGTTTATACCAGTTCTAATGGCGGCTGTACACATGGGGCCAAGGTGTTGGGCCAACGTGTTGGGACAACGTGTAGAGAGCTACTTGGCGGTGTGTTGGCTTAATTGGTCTAGTTGGCGCCAACATTGGCAGGCCATCAGAATAGTGTCGGTTTTTAGTGCACACATCAAAGGATCTTGGCGCGCTCCGCAAACAGCGTTCACACGTTGGTGTCTTGTTCAGTTCGTTGTTACTCGTCAGCGGAGACAGTATCGTTGCGCGTGAGTGAAATTTACGTTCCCATGTTCCGATAGCGATGGCGGCGCCGGCCGGTGTGGACAAGCAATGAGGTTTTACAATTCATAGAATTGTATCGACATGAAGGAATAATTTGGAATCCACGGCATGAACACGGTATAAATAAATTGCCGCGGCTGCAAAAACTTCTACGTCCATCTTTGAAGCGCCAATGCAGAATGATCAGTAAGCCAATGTGTGAACAGGAATCTTGGTTTCCATCAGTTTTGCCCAACACGTTGGCCCAACACCTTGGCCCCATGTGTACAGCCGGCTTTACACATATACCTACAACCTGTTTAGTTTACACTATTTCTAACATTACCAATCATTACAACATATAAAGAAATATTTAAAAATACTTTTAATTAGTATTGAAATTTAGAATGCATATTTTTGTTCTTCAAGTACTGGATACAATTCAAAGCTAAGACGAAGGCCAAAGCAGCTGACTCCAGAAGACAATCAGCAGCTCCGGGTGTGCTCGGCAAGCTTTTGCCTTTGAGCCCCTTGGAAAAGAGAGTGCTGGCATGTATAAGCCCCCCTGAGGTTCAAAATATACCTGTCATTCAGCCACCTATTGAAGTAAGTGTATGTACAATGGGTTTTTTTTATGGTCGGGTCGCTGAGAGAATGCGTTGCTGACACATGCCAGTTGGTCTTTGGTATTTGTATGGGGTATTTGAAAAAAGCGTGTTATTTTATTCATTGTAACCTGGCACAATAATATTATTTGTTTATAGGACAAATAGGTCTGGTGATAGTAATAAATTCTTTGCCACAATAAAGCTATAATTACCTGTTGACCACAAACTGTCAGGAATGCACTCTCTTAGCCGGACCATAATAAATTAATTTGTACTATTATAATTTGCAGTATTATTTGTACTTTACATAATACTTGGTAGGTACTATTCTAAATTACTCGTCCTTCAGTCCCCAGAGCCCAATGAATTAGACCTCGTAATGAATGAGGACTGGGAAATGTTTCCCAGTCCCAGATCCCATGAGATTTACTGGCCGCCATCTCCAGAGCCAGAGCCGGAGCCTGAGCCACACATTACACCCACCCACAGTATAGACGAAGAACGTAAGTACATACCATAATTTGAAATATTTACCGACGTATTTACCCCTGGTTTCTGAAAGGCTGATCAACTTAATATGTTGTCAAATCAACTGATCACGACAGTCATTGTTTGACCAAAAGACAAACAACGAATCTCAGCGATTAGAATAAAATTTGACAGGTGATTAACAAATTTTTGCGTTGATCAACGTTACAGAAACCAGGAGTTAACAGGTGCTATCACGAAAGTGGTTGTATTTTTTTTAGTAATAGCCCAAGAGCCCACGACAGCCAGACCTTCGTTATTTTATGAAAGCTGTAAGTTTCACTGTACATGTCTCCTTTACAGGTGAGAACTACCAGCGTCTATAGAGTTTGGGTTGTGGTTACTTGGGCAGCTAACAGGTAGTAAAGGTGTAAAATAGTACCTAAAATTCTTTAAAGTATAAAATTTAGTAAATTATAACTATACTTTCGTTATAGTATAAAGCTAAATTTTATATATGTTACTTGAGGACCTATAAAAAGACGTTACCTCAATAGACGGACAGTTTGAATGGTTTTAACCTCTTGCCAGACACATTGAAAGTCCGCCGTATGTGCTATTTTTCCTTCAGAAAAGGAAAATTAAAACCATACAAGACATTAAAAAAATAATGTGATTTTTTTATTTAATACCTTAAATGAATTTAACGAAAGTAGAATCATAATTTACTAAAGTTTAGGGGTGTCTGGCAGGTGGTAGCAACTGTCATAACTGTCCGGCAATGGATGACGAGATTTCAAAAGCTATCCCGAAGAACATAAAATTGAGCTTTATATTTTAACGAATTTTAGGTACTATTTTATACACCTTTACTACCTGTTAGCTGCCCAAGTAACCACAATTCAAACTCTTTAGTCGCTGGTCGTTCTTACCTGTATAGGGGACATGTACAGAGAAACTTACAGCTTTTATAAAATTACGAAGGTCTGGCTGTCGTGGGCTCTTGCTCTATAAAATTGTGGCTTACTTCAAAATTAACTTACCGTGATAATACAATAACCCCTGGTTTCTCAAAGTCTCATCAATTTAATCCGTTGTCTTATCAACTGATCACGACTGTGATAGGCTGACCAAAAGACTAACCACCGATCACAGTGCTTAACATGACCTTTGTTATGTGAAAACCTAATTTTTGTGTTGATCAGCAACATTCAAGAAACCGGGGATTAGTATTATGGTACGATTCCACCAAAGTAGTGTGCAGCACATTTGTTTACGAACATTGTGCAAAACTTCAGTGTGCTAAGCAGAAATCGTGTTTCGGCAAAGCTGTGCATTATGTTCTTGATGTTCGAAAACCGTATTTAAATAGTTTTTTTTATATTACAGCTGGTGCAGCCGGCAACATCCCACTCTGGATGTATGACATAGAGGTCAGGCGTCTCGCCGCCGAAGAGCGTAACGCAGCGGCGCTGGAAGCATTAGTCACTGTCATGCGGGATATTAGGGATGATATACGTAATTTTTTGAGTCATCACCCTGGCTTCGCATAAATTTCACACTAACACGTTAAGAGTTCAATGTCTGCTTAAATTTAAATTTAGATAAGTTCTATGAATGGATTAATATTGTATTTTTTTAGCGTTCATTGGTAATTCAACGGTATCCATGATACACCTAAATGGCATCGCGGAGTGCGGACAATGTAGACCTACGAGAGAAACATTTCTAAAATACTGTGCTTTTTTATGTTATATTATGTAAAAGGCTAATTTTTTTAACAATACCTAAAGCAACACATCATAGTCATTTTTATTATAGGTATACCTAATTGTAGATATTATATTAAGTACCTATAGATAAAAAAAAATAATAAACTTACATAGGCACCTCCTTTTAAGTATGTAATATACCTGTGCTAGGAGGTCCCGCTCTTCGTAACATTATAATAATTGTCATAAAAGTAGTAAAAAAAAAAGTTGTATTTAAGCAAAGTAGTAGTATTTAAGTAGTCATCATTTTAGCCTTTTCCCAACTATGTTGGGGTCGGCTTCCGGTCTTAGGCCGGGACTAGATCGAGATGTTTTTTAAACAACCAATAGAATTGCGTTATTGACACATCTCTTCTTCGCTAAGCTTCAGTGGAGATCGCTGTGTGGAGATTTATAATATTTGTATGGCGCGATGGAAGCGGAGATGTGAGCTGTGCGCGGACGACGCGCAGCACCAAAGCAGAGATGCGAGCGGCGTGCAGTGAGCGGCGTCACCCTCCCCCCTCTCGCCTGCCAAAAATCAGCAGAGCCCCGTGACATCGTCTACCTTTCGTGTCAGAATTGCATACTGAGCACTCAACGCCTCGCACCCGAGCTGAAAAACATCTCTTCTCGCACAGCACCAGCACACAGCACACCGCACACATCTCCGCTTTGGTGAAGTCCCCCGAGCTGAAAAACATCTCTTCTCGCATAGCACACAGCACACCGCACACATCTCTGCTTTGGTGGAGCCCCGGCCTTACCGGATTCAGCTATAGTAGTATTTAATTAGAAGCATTTTTTTTTCTAGACCAAATACGATGTTTGTTATTTATTGTAGGTACGCCATTAATGGCAAAACATGCAAATTATGTTATTAGATATTCTATTCTAAAGGTGCGTACAGACTATGTGACATACAACATAACTTGTGTTTTATAACACGTCCACATTATGTAACCTTGTTATTCAACATTGCAACATAAAACAATATTGTACCTACTCATGAATTAAATGTTTTATAACACTCAGTGTCCACATTAGCTGAAACATGTTATATCGCAATTTGTATAACATGTTATATAGTCTGTACAAACTTAGCAAAAAAAAAAACAAAACTTGTGTGTAGATATTAAATAAAACTACAGTAGGTAGTCATGGATGTTATGGATAATTATCATTGAAAAATATAATATACTAGCTGATTCCCGCGACTTCGTCCGCGTCAATTTCTTAAAATTGCGACTATAATTTGAGATTTAAACTATCCTATCTCTCAAGTTGGATCGAACTGCACATGGTGTGCGAATTTTATTATAATCGGTTAAGTGGTTTAGGAGTCCATTGAGGACAAACATTGTGACACGAGATTTATATATATTAAAGATTATAATATAACTGTGTTCTAACTTAAGAATGAAAAACATCTTTTAAATCTAGCCCATTCCTAAATGAGTGTATGAAATTATGAATAATAAATTATGATATAGAATGCACTGTCTTTGTTTTTTATTTTCCATAAAGTTTACAGAGATTGCGAAGGTAGGTATGGCTTGTATTTTTTCTGGTTGGACATTGACCACCTCTACTGAACTTTGAAGCGGTCAACTGTGTTTCTAATTTAATGGCTCCTACACACAGTGCCGGCGGCAGTGCCGCCGGGCGAGCCGCCGGCCAAGCCGCCGTGCGCCCGGCGGCATACAAAGGAGCCGCCGGCATTTGTTTGTGTGACGACGCGCGACGGCTTGGCCGGCGGCGGCTCGCCCGGCGGCACTGCCGCCGGCACTGTGTGTAGGAGCCATAATAGAAGTTCAGAATAGTAATTCGCTGGTGAGTATAGCTTCAGCTTAAATTGGCGTCCATTGGTGCTGGGTAGTTGGTTCTCGCCTAGTCATCTTTTGTCTAGTACTTCCAACGTGTTGAGGTCGGCTGCAGTGTCAGTTTCCAATACCATATTTCTGTGGTTCTGTTTTTCCAAGTTTTTGTGACATCATAACATAATAGATGATATTGATTTTACTATAATTATCTGAGTGCTAAAACCATTTTCACAAATAAAATTTAACAAATTATAATTCCTAACTTACTTCAAGATAAAGTATTAGAGCAACATAAATTCAAGTACAATTCAAGTAAGTTTTTCTTTTTCCAATGTCACGTTAGGTTTCTGTCCTTCAGCTGAAAACAACAAATTATTTATTAAGTAATATACAGAAGGTTGGTACTGTGTCAATACCCAGTAAAATGGGTTGTGGAGGTCAGATAGGCAGTCGCTCCATGTAAAATACGGTATTATGCTGAATCCGGTAAGACTGGAAGCCGACCCCAACATAGTTGGGAAAAAGGGCTCGGGAGATGATGACAGAAGGCTGGTTCGAGGTCGCGTTGAACAGGGATGCATAGAAGGGTTCGGGGAGAGTTTTGCCAAGGATAGTCTAAGAAAAAAATCATTCACTCTCAGTCTCACTGTCCAATAGGACGGCAAGCACCGAAAAGATATTAGTTTGATCACTTGTATCTTCAGAACAGATCATGAGACAATCACCTTTCTTACTTTAACTCACGATAGATTACATAACTTAAGAATAAAATTGAAAGCTAGGCTTGTCTCTTATGCAAGTAGTTATGATATGACACGCAAAAGGTAATACCTAGGTAATTGTAATGTCTAGCTAGACCCACCACAGATCACCCAAGATCCAATTAAAAAAAATCGTTATAAAAAGCTATCTACTACTTTTCAAGTGCAAGATATTGACAAAGGTAACTAACGTAATATTTCGCCGTTAACCCAATAGAAGTATCGGATGGTGGCCTCTCCGCGTCTTATAGCCTCTTCCCTCTGGTCACCCTTCAGGGACCTTCGCAACATCTTAGCGGCTATATTAGAGTAGTTTACGTAACTGGAACAGGTCAATCAGGACATCAGTTAAAGTACCATTATGATAGAAGAAGCTGCAAACAACGCAGAAGAGTAAGTGTTAGGGTGCGTTCAAACCTGACGAACGAGCATTACACGAACAGCTTGTGAGCGGCGCGCGCACGTTTTGCTGACGGCGTTATTGACACTAGTGCGTTCGCAGCATGCTCGCGAGCAGCTCGTGTAATGCTCGTTCGTCAAATCTGGACGATCCTTAGTTTTTATTCCCAATTTTTTTAAGTCTCGGTGTTGAAAAATCACCGTGACACATTGTTTGATTAAACTTTAGATTTATCCTTAATATAGCTACAATTCAATATTACTTCTGAAGGTTATTACCAAAGGCAGTAAGTACACCTGAGTTGGCACCAATTTAAACAAGCTTTGTTGCAAATGGCTACATTCGAGGAGACTGAACCAGGGACTAGATTCAGCTATTTAAGAGTTGCTTGAATTGACCGAATGACCAAGCAGGTCATTTGGTAATTTTTACGATAATTGACATTGTGCTAACTGTCATTACGATCATTAATTGGTCATTACGATCATTCTCTTCGAGAGTTCAATGATATTTTATTGTAGGCTTATCTGAATCAGTGTTGTTATGGATATCCATATCCGTAACCGAAACTATCGGATATCCGAAATAAAAAATTATCCGTAACCGTAACCGAATCCGAAATAAAAGTTTCGGATAGTTTCGGATACCTAGGGCGGAGTCTAACTAAATACTACACTCGTACGAATTAACTGTGCACTCCGCTGGAATGCAACACCTCTCCCGCTACTTAATGACGTCACAGCGCGAGGTGCACACTTGCACAGCTATTAGTACTTACAGTTCCTTAAAAAATTAATATCCGTAACCAAAACTATCGGATAATCCGAAATAATTTAATATCCATAACCGTAACCGATATTATATTTTACCAATATCCATATCCGTATCCGGATCCGAAATTATATATCCATAACATCCCTGATCTGAATACGAAAATTAGGCACAATGACAAGTACACTGACCGACCACTGACGTGCATTTGAAATAGCTGAATCGAGGCCCATTTGCCTATAGATTATTGTAAAACCGTGAGAACTAATTTGGTTATGTACGTACTACTACAATACTACTTACATGAGTTAGTAAATTATTTGTTGTTCTTTGGATAACAAACAGTGATAAAGTTAAGGATACCCATTTATCAATGTTTCCCATTAATTTTGTAAAAACAAATCGTTGGTCAAAGGTCAAGCTTTACAGAAACTTGATACTAATGGTAATAAATGTAGAAATAGACTAGCCTTTTATTATGGAAACTTATCAGTTATTCGTATTACTTAGGCCATGCCGTCGATAAACAATGATACTAACTTTTGTGACATCACGAGGCGAGATTTCAGTCAAAATTATGCAGAAGTTAAGTAACGGAAATGAAGTCGTTCAAGCAAAATTTTCATAACATGTTTTGGATCATACTTCTCGTGAAATAAGGTCTCTACTTACTTTAATCCAGCCATTCTCCACGTACTACTCATTATTAGATTTTCTTATAACTTTTTGTTAAAATAAGTTTAAAAACAGTTATTAAAAATTCTCTTAACGGCTTGGCATTCAAATAACAAATAGACTCGAATACTTATTAGTTTTCTCTATGGACGTGAATGTCAAAGAATTTAAGATCTGACGTTAAAGCAACAAACGAAAAACTAACCATTGTTTTTCAGCCTACTACGAATGAGGTTGGATTTGGATATAACCTTGTTGTCTTATCGCTGTTGACCAACTACATAGGGATATTCCGATACTAGTAAATACGAGTAGGTACTCGATACTTTTGATTCGATACCAAGTATTTATAGCATCGAATCAATCTTGCGATACATACTCGGTATCGAAACAAAAGTACTTGGTATCAAATCGAAACAGCATCAAAATTAAAAAAAAATATTCTGAACGCGTCCGACAGAATGAGAGAGCAAAAGCCCTCTTGCTCATCGCGAGACGGCGTGTCTCTCGCTTGCGCGCGCCAGCCAGACGACTCACTCAGGCGAGCCGATTGCCGAACTCGTCCGACTTCACCCGAGCCCGATCCGAAAGCGAGAGAGCCGCCTGCCCGATGGCCGCCATTTAAGTTGTCATTGTCAGTCAACGTAATTAATTGTCAAACTGTCCAGTTCAGATTTTATTAATAATATTGAACACAAGTGATTGTTCACGAGTATATTGATTGTAACCATCAGCTTATTATTACAACATCAGTTCCTAGCGAGTGCCTTTTTTCCAAAGCCGGTGCAACAATGTCTCAAACAAGGAACAGATTGTCTCCAAAATACCTCGAACAGTTACTGTTTTTGGGCAATCTTGATGTTAACGAGTTTTTTATTAAAAGTAGGTACTTAACGTGACGCAAAACGTTTACAATAATATATATTTTTTTCCTTCTTAATTTTGTTTTAATTATTGTCCTTCAACGTTAAAATTTTTACGTTAGTTTCTTTCAAATAAAAAAAGTGCTAAAAGTATCGATATCAGTAAGTATCGATACTTTAGGAGTATTTATTTAAGTAGTATCGAAAAATTATTTGAGTACTATCGAAATGAGTAGGTATCGATACTTTGATGGTATCGGAACATCCCTACAACTACATAGTATCTACCTACAATAAGCTATAGTTGCTCAGTTTAGTTACCTAGGTTAGCCGAAACTAAATTAGGGTTTTGGTAGCTACTAATAGGGTCATAGACAAGTGTGAAGCTTAAGTCACTGACCTTACAAACCCTCAACATGAATAGTACCTAACTTCTCGAACAATAATACAAATGAAATAAGACACATTGTTAATCTTTGTAATTCATTGCCACATTATGAATAATACTTACTAATACTAGATGTTTTTTGATTAGCCAAAAGGTATCTGAGAGTAAATAACAAAAGATGCCGATTCGTTACGTTCGTTTGACGATCTTGGCTTTTATCAGTGTAGGTATAAGGTAGGCACATCATGTCTTGTGCAGTATTTAATCTGAAAATAATCATACACTACATGAATACCAACAAATAGGCATGTGTTTACGTTACTGTCTGTCATCTACTATGGTAAGTACCTATAAATCTTATTTAAAATCATGGACACGAAATAACAGATATTATTATGAACTGAATTTATAATTTTTATCCTCAAACAAGTAGCCGAATGCAATATGTGAGTCATACAAGGTCGCGTCCGCCGCGATTACCCTTCCCAACAAATGATGCTACGTGATACATATCGTCTACACAGCGTCTGCCCGTGTGTAATATTAGATACACGTAAATTCTATTCAAGCCAACGGCTGATGATTCTGATTAACATAGAGAAAAGTAAATAAGTAGGTAGGCTGATTAATATACATATTATGAAAGTACCCTACTTATTTACTTTTCTCTATGTATGAAAGTCAGAAAAGTGACATTGAGGAAAAGATGTTAAGTACCTAATTTCTTACCAGCCAGCTACTTATTTCTAATACTATAATAGGGATGATGACAATTTTTTATTTTTTGTCAATTTTTTCTATAATATAAAAACACTAGCTGTACCCGTAGGTATGCGTTGCAATGCAATCTTTTCTACCTAGCACCTGCCTACTACTTACATGCCTACTACCTACCTACTACCACTTAGGGGTATGAAAAATAGATAGTAGTCGATTCTCAGACCTACTGAATAGGTATGCATATAAAATTTCATAAAAATCGGTCAAGCCGTTTCGGAGGAGTATGGTAACTAACATTGTGACACGAGAATTTTATATAAGAAGAAGATTAGACACGTATTTTCTCGGTTGTCCCATAAAGAAAAAATTATAATTGTAGTCTACACTAATATTATAAAGAGGAAAGATTTGATTGTTTGTTTGTTTGTTTGTTTGTTTGAAATGAATAGGCTCCGAAACTACTTGACCGATTTGAAAAATTCTTTCACTGTTGGGAAGCTACACTATCTCCGGTGAACATAGGCTATATAAAATTTTCAAAAAAATTAGGGGTCCATACTAAAACCTCAATAATGTAAACCAAGGTGTGAAAAAATTACCAAAAAACTTTCTTGCATCGCGTGCGCTGCGAAAACTATTGATTATAGAACAATATAATGTACTACGTCTTTGTAGAACATATAATTATCTACAAAAAGTGTCGCGACAGCATATGTCTAACTATTACAGTTAGGTCACAATAAGGGATATTTTATTAAAAAAAATATTATTGAAAGGACGCCGCTAGAAAAGGCTCTTTATTTGTTACTTAGTATTGATCCTTATCAAAATAAATTACTTCATAGTCAAGACTGCTTCAATACCTTTATGTAACTTTTTGAATTATTCACTTTGGACATTCCCTTCGAAAGATATCACGAGTTTAAAATATAAGAATTAGAAAAAAGTCGCGTGATTGTCGCTAACTCTGCTCGGCTAACTATGCGATTTAAGCATCACTAAGGTACGGGAGTGTCTATACTAATATTATAAAGAGCGTAATAGTAGTAATAACACAGAAACCTTCAATCCTATCTTTTTAATAATGTGTTAAATACCCGTGCGAAGCCGGGACGGGCCGCTAGTACTTATATACAGTGCCAAGCCGTGACGTCACAAGCAACCACTCCTTAAAGCGGTTTATCTTCGTATTTTCTAATTGAATTATTAATTATTATTATATAAATTGTATTATATTCTGATAATCTAAATGGTGGGATAAATTGATTTTACTTTTCATACCCAGTATTATACCCTATTAGTATAAAGGTAGGTACCTAATTTGCTAGGACCTACAATTTAATTATTGCTCACCAATACTGAACATTGTTCAGTAAAACATAAGATAGACGGAAAGGTATCCGTATAACTTTATTTAATAGATTTGCATTATTTCATTCTTCAAATGATTTCTCAATGTTACGGGCAGATTTTTTAAGCTTTGTGTAGGTTATGACTCAGATTGCGCAGTAAACGCAATATCTCGTTTTAATTAGCAATTCGCTATAATTAATTCAGTAAATTATTTCATTCCAAATTACGGGCATGTTCCAAATTCGTTTCACTCATTTATTAATACTGCAGAAGACATGATGCAGTATTTTTAATTCAGGATATGATGACAGCAGGTATTGCAATTTTTTTTGGTACCTCAAAAGTTCTATATCTAATACATTTAGGTATAATGTTACTTACCTTTTTAACCGACTTCAAAAAGGAGGAGGTACTCAATTCGACTGTATTTTTTTTGTTTGTTACCTCATAAATTTCGACTGGGTGAACTGATTTTGATGATTCTTTTTTTATTTGACAGGTGGTGCTTCCCATGTGGTCCCATTTCAAGACCACCACCATATAAGACTTTATTTTGAAGACGGTTAGTTTTTTTGTAAGAATTATTTATCTAAAAGGATTGTTTTTTTGTTGAGAAGAAGTGCATACTTAAACGGTCGAACTAGATACTTATATTTCTTTATATCTCTTAAGTTCCGAAATCTTGGTAATCTAATATTGACTGACCCGACAATGACCTTTGTTTCTGTAAGGACCAAGTCTAGTCATACGTCGTAAACCGCCGAGGGCAGACCAAGGACGTTATCATTACAGGATAGAAGGTTACTTGAAAGTCAGAGCACGCATTGTAACCTTTCTTTGTTTGACGGGCACAACATTAGCCAAGAACCGGGAATTATTACCTACACTTTCACCGCATAGGATAGGTCAATCATAACTGAAAAATTTGGGGAATACGTCGGTTCATCTCTCACCAATTATAGAAATGAAATGAAGAGGAAATGTCTGCCGGCAGACTTGCAACGCAAGAAATTAGACAAAGGAGAAAAAATACTACCATATAATAATTTATACTTACACGTTAAGCAAGAATCATGATGCTTATTAGGTATCCTAGTACAATGTAGGTACTCCAATAAATATTATTAGACGTCCTTACTAGCGACTTGATATCATAATAATTCAAAACATTAAATTTTTCCTTGTTAGATTAGGTTTTTATATCAATTCCGCGCGCCTCTAATTAAGCGAAGGGGGTAGAATACCTTCCATAATCGAAGCGGTTTCCATAAATGGAGCTTCCCTGCCAGGGGGTCGCGGTAGTATTGCGAAATGCGTTCCCGCCTGGTCCCCGGCAATAGGGAACGGTGAAGCACTCCGGTGGTTTTAGCCGGTAGGAGTCCGGCACACCCCTCCGTCTTCCCCAGGACGGAGGAAGTCCATGGAGGATTTCCACCGGGACAAAAAAAAAAAAAAAAGGTTTTTATATCAAGAAGATCTCCTTGATAATTTTCACATTGGCTGCACATACATAGACTCTAAAACTTCCCTTATTATTGTCAACGAAAAAATCTATCATTAAATTAAAAGCATCTGTCAAGAACTGCAACAATTTTATCTCAAAATTCTTGAAAATGATTCTTCAGCATATTGCCCGATTCCCGCAACTGCACATCGCCGGTCTTAGAAAGAATAGTTTTCTTAATGCCACTTGCATGCAACACGGCATATTAACCCCTTGTAAGTATTAAAATGTTATATTTCTGTATAAATGAGATGAATGACCTGCAAAATACACTACAGTTGTTGCGTTTGCTCCAAATCTCAAATAATAAAATATAATTGTAATTTGAGATTTTAGTTTATAAAATGAAAGGTAGAGGCCTAGAGAGGCCTATTTGTAAGGTAATTTAGCCCATATTGTAAACAGCAATTTATCGATTAAAAACTTGTTTTATTTCATTTGTTTATGATCTTACGCATGATCTGCGCCATTAGACAAACGTATATCTTGTAAGACAGTAATTGCACTGTAGCTAATATTTAAGTGCGCATTTACGTTTTTATCATTTAAAATAAACCATTAACAAAATAGCCGTAAAATTTTCAGATATTAAATCCGTAAATAGGAACTATGCCAAAATCAAGCCACCTACTGAACCGGAAGAGCCTCGTAAAAACCGCCCCTGCAAGCAATTCACTACCATTGGCAAGATATTGAACAGCTACTCAGCGAAGTCATATGGTGGGAACAATAAAGTCAGTGTGATAGGCCTCGATGATATTGGAATCGCCACCGTATTTTCACTACTGGCTAAGGTAAGAAGTGGTGCCATAAACATGTCCCATAAGATAGCAATGATAAGTTGTTCCAATTTGTATGATTTTGTAAGTCCATTTGAAGCATTGATATACAATAACCAATTTTAAGGGTCCGTTCTCGCATTGGCTGATCCTGTATGATCATTATCAATTGACACAATTTATTTATGATATTACGAAATGACTGCTCTCATTTTGGTTTGAATACATATAGCTATTTGTTTATGTTCCATTTAGAAAATTACTGACAACGTTTGCATGATTGACTTGAATGAAGAGATATTGAAAGGCGAACACATGGACCTGCAGTTCAGTTCTCTGTTCTTGAACAATCCACTAATTACTGCTAGCAAAGGTTAGTTGAAGCTTATCAAATCAATACCATAATTCAAACTTAAAATAATAAGGTGTCCTTTTACTTTAATATAAAAAAAGACTTAGTGTTAAAGTTTATAAGCGTTCCTTTACAACCACTTACATAAAACTACTCTATCAGCGTAACTGCTCGATCGTCAATAAAAATAAATAATAATACTTATCTATCCTATATCTTTTATAGTATAAAACAAAGTTGGTTTAGTCACATCATTTATAACTCAAGAACGAGTGGACCGATTGTTTTGATCTTTGGATTATGGTTCGTCTCCACCCCGAATAGCAGAAACACAGGGCTTCTTCTATGCGGGTCCAACCGCGAGGTACTGCTAGCAGTACCCCTTACTACCATACTAGTATTCATCATCTCACAATCATCTCCCTGCCATGTTCCCAATTACTTGGGGTCGACGCAATGCGTATTCAGTTTCCATCCATCTCTTACTCCTTTCTTATACCAATTTTCCCACAATCTATCCATCTCTTTTTATATTATAATGATTGTAACAGATCCAGCCGCTACAAGTGACTCTCAGGTGTGCGTGGTCACCACAGGTACCTTTAAGGGTAGGGACGAGGATGAGCCCGAGTACGTCGCCCGAAACGCTGGGATCATCCGGGCTATCGTGCCACCGGTAACTATGCGACATATTACAACAGCTTTATGAACGAATTACAGCTACATATTACAGGCGCTGCAGGCAATAATGGGCTTCTAATCCAAACGCCGTTTTCTGGAAATGGATGTGAATTGAGAAACGTTCGACAAATAGTGATCTGGTTATTGCCGGACCAATTTATGCAGCAATTTATAAATTAGTCACTAAAATATTATATTTAAGATTTCACAAAAACAATACAATTATACAACACAACAACAGTTTGTGATAGAGAGTTTAAACAATTGGGAACTGCTTTGTCTTAAACTACTTCAATCGCTTCGTCCATTACATAGATATTTTTTTTTGCCAAGACTAGTCATTTTAATACGAAGTTTAACAAACTCTTATTTGTGCAGTTGATATCTGAGACATTTATTATACCGTAGATTTTTTACGACAAGATAGATGTAAAGTAAGTATAATAAAATTATTTATTATTCTCTATTCTCTGGCATAGCAATAAAACGGAATGGAACGGTCGTTGAAAACAGATATGTGATATATTTTTTTACCGACAGCTAGTGAAGTACAGTCCAGATGCCATATTCATAGTGGCGAGCGATCCTGTCGATATCCTGACCTACGCGACTTGGAAGCTGAGCGGGGCGCCCAAGCACCGCGTCATCGGGACCGGCACCATGCTGGACACGGCTCGCTTCCGGTACATGCTGTCCGACAAGCTGGGGATATCACCAGACTGTTGCCATGCTTATATCATTGGACAACACGGAGTCAATAGCGGTGAGAGCCGAATTTCTCTTTTTTTTTAATTATATAAAATCGAGATTTTGTGTTCAGTCAAATTGCTTCAATGAAGAACTAAAAATTCGTTGTTTCTCTAATGAACTAATGAATTAAATACACCTTATTGTTCTCTTTGCTTCTGCCGATCGATGGTACTCTATCGTATAGCTTTCGTTTTCATTAAATATCTTGTCTATCATCTTGATTTACTTTAAACAAGTTTTAGAGGACAGTACTTAAAAGTATGCTAGTATGTTTTATTGTTATACAACTAACGTTGTCCACAGTTCCGGTGTGGTCAAGCGCGAACGTGGCCGGCGTGCGTCTGAAGGACATCAACCCTCAAATCGGGACGGAGAGGGACCCTGAGAGCTGGCACGAGCTTCACCAGGAGGTGGTAAAGTCTGACGAGCAAGTGCGCCTGCTGAAGGGCTCCACATGCTGGGCCGTGGCTCTCGGTATATCGGAGATATGCCAGGCTATCTTCAGGAATGAGAATACTGTGATTCCTGTCTCGACACATGTTAAGGTGAGATTAGCAACACATGTTTGTTCCTTTTGATCTTCTGTGTAGAATATTGATGGTTCACAAAATATCATTGTTGTTCTTTAGAAGACGATACTCTGTATAAAAATTATATATGACCATTTAAATGGCCTTAGCAAGCTATGGCTACCTACTGAAGTCATCGTATAATTACTGAAATCGATCTTTTCAGACCAGCGAATTTCATATGTTCCTTTCCAGGGCGAGCACTCCATTAGGGAAGACGTGTTCCTATCCCTGCCCTGCGTGATTGGCAGGTCAGGAGTGACGGATATCATTCGACAGACGCTAACCGAAACAGAAAACATGCTCCTGCGCAGGTGCGCTGAAAACGTCTCACTGATGCAGGAAACTGCTAACAAAATTATAAATTGAGTGCCGTTTTAAAGTGTTTTGGTGGTTACTAGTCGTGTTGTGTGTATAATATTGCGTTTTGAAATAAATGGGTTATTTTTTTGTTATCTTACCTTTTTCATCGGATTCCTTGATCCTAATTTAATAGTAAATACTCTGTCGTGACCAACTATATTTTTAAGCATAGCGTAAACAAATAACGCAAAGCCTAAAGTCGAAAGCTAGGCTGGTCAATATTATAGGGTACTTAAGTAGTTTTAGTTTGTAATATGGTCCCTACCACATGATTGTCATAAAAGAAAATAGATTTAGATCAATCAAGGCCACTTGTAGGTTACTGAACTAAGTAAAATTCAACGCTGCCAAAATTACGACTTTTTCGTCATTATAATCTAGATTCTATCACCACGAATTATTCAATCTAGAATCTTATGATGAGGTACTAAAAAGTTGAAATCGTATGTGACAACTAAACAGTTGTTAGATTATGTCCTGTACATTTTTTTTACTGTAAAAGCGTCTTTATGTGATTGTTTTATGGATTATAATGGTACGGCACTTTTATACGGGCATGCGCGATGGCGTGGCTTCCAAAACGAACCGTCCAAGGTCACCTTGAGCACGAGCCGCGAGTCGCGAGTGGGCCTGGTGAGTGGTACGCGACTGGTCGCACACGATCAGCTGGCTACAACTGACTAAAGTCTACGTGACCTGATACACGACAACAAACACCTGTACACAGTAGGTAAGTACACTAACAAATTAATCATTTATACTTTTTATCCTTTTGGACGCCCATCTATATAAAACACGATGCGTCCTCCAGCGCCACGCTACAAATGTATAGGTAACGCATCTGCAGGCCTATTCACTAACTTCATAGACAATAGTTGCTTTCGCTGAATCGAAGGCGACCGAGATTCGTTGCCGCGGGTAGTTGTCAAAATTTTGGTATTCACTAACTCGTTTTCTCTGTATCTATTTCCGGTTGCTTTCCTTCGGGTTCGACTGCTTTCGAGGCGGCTCTATTTTTTATCGACTATTATACGGCCTAATTCTGTGACACTTTTTGAGCTTTGTAATAGTCTTAATAAGACAACATTTTATTTAAGAGGGTTTTTACTACGTTACATGTCAAAACTTTTATGTTACTTACGTTATTTTGCAACTGGAGTGCAGCGATGTAGTGTTATCCGTGTAATAAAATAATGGAAAACCAAATTTAACTCAGAATATCAGTAGAATATGCTCGAGTTAAAATGTGTTTCAAGGTACCAAAGTTTCGTTTATCCTGCCCTTTGAGAAGATCCTCGGCAAGACGCGAGGGTTGTAACCATTTCACCCGCATGCCACGGCTGAGCTTTGGACTTCAATCAATATAAAACCTTAAAACGCAGCAGCAGAGTGAAAAGACGATGGCGATTATTTTAATAATGTTGAAGGTAAGCCTGCTTCGAAATTTGTCCAAATTCTTGTTTTGCATACCTGATGAACCTCTAGAGTAGTCTAGAGTATACCTACATACCTATATTTAATTATTTACATTAAATGATTCTTGTGGCTGCAAATAAAATGTATTCCTCTTGCTTATTTTATGTGAATAAAAGTAGTATTTTCCCCAGTCCTACCGCTTTATTGATTCTTTATTAAATTTTGTTAAAGGTATATGTAATAAAATAACATTTTTTGTTACATTTTACAGAGATCTACGTATGTACCACCACTTCATCAGGATCTACATGCCAGCCCACACCTGCTTATTCTGGCGATGCAGTACATAATTGTATAATCCTTAACATTTGTCATAGTGTTATGTGCAATACTAATGCAATGAATTGTCTCTAAAAATGTACCTTACCTATAGGTTTGAAAAGATTAAAACAATAAATTATTATATACCTATTCATTTATTTCATTCACATAGTTACAATATTATCTTAGGGCAAAATGAAAAATTAGTTATTTTATGAACAATATACACAACAAACATCCATTTCAGTTAGGTTTGTTGAGTTTTGTTGACTAACACATTTTCTTGAAACTTCGTAGAATAAAATTTACCATTTCATTTAATCGAATTACATCTTATATTAGTAAAACAGTATGTTTTCTTGAGAATTTTAGTAAACAAACACAAGAAAAAGGCTGATGTTTATAATCTTTATTTTGCTAAGAGCCGTCATCGCCATGTGTAAAGTGATTTAAGTACAGGGGGGTGAAACTTCCATACATTGGCTTCAAACAAAATTTTCATAAGAAAGTGCTGCCATCTGTGTGGTTAGGTACGCTAACTTTGGTCATAGTTTCATCTATTTGCCAATAGATAGAGCTAGTAGATAACAGTACATTATTATGAAAACTAAATACCTATTAATGAATAAGTTTTATTTATTATTATGATTGCAACATGTTTTACACTACAAATAGTTTTTAAAATATTATAGCAAAATGAATAACACATTTTCACTTCAAATAGTATATTTAGTAAAACGAAACGTGCCACACGTCAGAAACGGAAGGTAGATTTGTAATTTTTTAATTTTTTCCGTTACGTTTGTCGTTTCGTGGTGTTATCTGGTGATCTGTTTTGTGCTCTTTTACGAACATACTGTGCTTGTTTTCTTGATATCTGCTATAAACGTTTGACCCTGCTTCTCCCTTGGACCCTGTGATAAGATACGTAAACGATTGACCCAACGCCGTGGTTACTGGACTTCGACTTTGCCTTTTTGATTTTAATTCGACGAAACTTGCAAAATGCCGAGAAAGACGGCCTTTAAGTGCTATTTTGGATGTATTCCTTTTAAAGGTATGGTTCTCATTCTTTTGGCATAATTTATTTTGCTCATGAAAACTATTTTATAAGTTGACAATAATATTATCTTTCAGGAAAAGTTCACCACTTTCCACCACACCAATACCCTCATACGGAAAAATTTGATCAGTGGAAAATGGTGTTAAGTGAAATAGATCGCGAAAGGGGTGACAATTACATATGTAACAACATACGTATATGCGATCACCATTTTGAAGAGTTTTACCGAACACCCACTGGATATCTTACCAAAAATGCTGTTCCAACATTGAATATTGGTAAATACCTTTTTATATTTCTTTATAAAGTGCAGTGTTACACTGACGATAATAATTTGTATGCAAACAACAACACAAAGTTAATCCGAATGTAAATCTATAGAAAAGGCCTATGCTCAGCAGCGGACGATAAAAGAGCTGTTATGATAATATAACAACCTAATATAACTTTTGGTTTCAGCATCTACATCAACTACTACTGAATTTGATTTGCCAAATAGAATATCTGATATTGCAGAAGCCTCTTTTGGCCAAGGTATTAATTTATTTAATTTTTATATATCAATATGGCCTTGGTACTTAAACTTAATTAGGGTCAACTCAAACCTATAACAGTATCCATATTGACGGACCTGTTGGTCCGTGTGTTAGTGACCCTGACTGCTATAGCGGAGGTCGTGGGTTAGATTCCCACCCAGGACAAATCTTTGTGTGATGAGCACGATCATTTGTTCTGTGTCTGGGTGTAATTTATCTATAATTTGTATGTATTTAGAAATATATAAGTATGTTTATCAGTTGTCTGGTCACCATAACACAAGCTCTGCTTAGCTTGGGATCAGATAACCGTGTGTGAGTTGTCCCTGAATATTATTATATTATGCAAGAAGTTTATATTATGTAATTTGAGTAGGTAAGAAAGTTGTATAGTACTGGGCTGATTTTTGTTGTGTTAATGTATCAGGTTATGTATTTTGCATTAATTGCATCAATTTCGTTTTAAGGGTCAAGTTCTCAAGCAATTGTGAACATATGTGAACATCTTCCGGAAATATCGATATCTGTCAAGAAAGGTCAGTACCTATTTTCTTGTTCTTCTTATTCTTTCTGGTTGTTCCCTCAATGCTGAGAATCGTAACTGTATGTCAATCTTATCCACTCTCTCCATATGTACCGCTCCCCAAATCTGGCCTCCAGTCACCTCCTTGAATTTTCTTGTTAACTGACTTTAAAAACTGATTCTAAGCTTAGAATAAATCAATCAGCTTTTTGGATGGTTTAGTAAGTAATAATTTCTTTGATTACAGGCACTAAATCAATCAATGTTGTGGCAAACAAATTTTTGAAGCAACATACCCAATTAAAGGTTAAGCTTTTAAAATTAAGGGAAAAATGTAAAAACCTTAACCAAAAAGTGCGAAAAGCTGCCCAGATTTCTCAAAATAAAGCATTTTTACAAGCCGTCTTGTATTATATAGTGTATTATCTATGTTTAAGTAGTAAGTAGGATTTAATAAAGAGTTTTGAGTTTAATATTTAAAATGATTATTGTTTCCATATAATTTTTAAATTACTTTATTATTATTTATTTTATTTTAGTATTTTTTCGTGTGAAAGAGAATGATGAAAAAATGGCAAAAGATATATATGCATTTCTCAAACAATTTTTTTTTAATATTAAACGTTCTAATCTTTTAGACAAATACGAAAAACAATAAAAATCAACGAAATATGCTTCTTTTAGTCACTTCAGCAAAAAAATTGCTTCAGTGTCTTTTATTCAATACTTTAATGTTTACCCTTGAGTGGTTGCTTTCGCGAATGCAGTTATGTGTCTAGTAGTCAGGATTTTAAATGTCAAATGAAAGCAGTTAGGCTTACGGAATCGCAATATTGATATTATCGATACAAAAACGACTGTCAAAATGGTTTACAGTTGCCTTCAAATACACCGTCACATGATGACGTCATGTTCGTTGGACACAGACGATAGTGAATACGAAATTTGCGTTTTGACAGTTCTTTTACGAAAGTCTATATCATTTTCACTCTCGCGAGAGTTAGTGAATACCCCTGCTGATCTATAGTAAAACGTAGGGATGGGAGTGATGTCCTATCGATAAATTTATAACATTTATAAGTTTGAATGAATGTTTATTCACCAATTTTCGAAGTTAAATAAAAACTGATACCGTATTTTTACCCGACTGCGAAGAAGGGTTATGTTTTTCGCGCGTATCTTGTATGTATGTATGTATGTATGTATGTGTGTAATATTCTTTACACACCTCACATCTTCGAAACGGCCGAATGGATTTCGATAATTAGGGTATCGTTGGATTCGATTGACCACTGTGAATAGACAAAAGAAAAACTACCATAAACATCGACATCTAGACATCATTAAACCAGAGAGGATTTTAACGTGCCACGAACGCCAACGACTTGATATGAAGTAGAAGGATTACATTTGGAGACAAATAGGGATGTGCCCTTTAGAACATACCTCTAATAAATTTACGACTCTTTTTTTATTACGGGAAATATATCCAGGTTTTCTTATTGATTTTTTTATGAAATAAAACATAATATAAAAATATTGTATCAGTTTTTATTAAACTTCGAAAATTGGTGAAAAAACATTCATTCAAACTTATAAATGTTATTTATCGATAGGACATCACTCCCATCCCTACGTTTTACTATAGATCAGATGCGTTATACATTTGTAGCGTGGCGCTGGAGGACGCATCGTGTTTTAATAGATGGGCGTTCAAAAGGTTAAAAACACTTTCTTTCAAACTTTAAAAACTTTTATATAGATTATTTACTTTTTTAAACTTTATTGCGCCAGTTTGAACTAGTTCAGTGTTAGGTAAAAAGTTTCATATCTGTTTCCTTGTCCGGCCTTTGATAAGACTTGATTACTTTTATAGATAGTTTGACGTATGGTAAAAATATTGTATTATTTAGGAAGTAACGTTTGAATGTAATCTGTTGTAAAGCAATCATCACTTGAAAGGTACGTCTTATTTATTTTGTAAATCATCTATACTATTGTGAATTAGTTAGAAAAAAATATTTAATAAGATCGTACATAATTAGGAAAGTATTACCGGTATTATGAGATAAATACTGACACAATTTTGTTTAAATACCTACTTTTATTCTGATTCTTAATTTATGTCAAGAGGGTGAAGCCAAAAATTTTAAAAACCTTCACAAAAAAATATTTTTAACAGCATTTTTTATTGTTACCCGATTTTCACGCAAGTGTCCTTAAATTTCTGCTGTCACGTTATTTTTAACTTAAAAATAAATATACTTTCTGCCTGATCATTGAACCTTGTAACTGGACGTTTCGCAATGTGAGGTCAAAGCGGTCAAAATATTCTGATTGACCTCTTTCTCCGAACTGTAACATTTTACCATAGGTATATGATGTACGATGTAGCAAAATACTACACCTGATGTGTATTAATGTCTAGGTAAATATTTGATGATCTATCGCAATTATCAATAATTCTATTGTAATCCTATATAATTAAAGAAATTTGTATTTTTTTATTGTTTCTAGAAGTAGGTAGACAAGTAAACCTAGTAAAAGTAGTAAAAGATAACCGGATTAAAAAGAACTTTTTTCCGTGCAATTCATGAAAAACCCATGAAACTCAATCAAGCGAAAGTCGCAAAGCACATTTTTTTTAATTACTGTGTCACTCCCAAACATTTGAAACCAATCAAACCAAAAATTGATAATTACACAATTATTAGTGCTACGCGAGATTCGAACCTGCTGCACGTCGCGTAGGCCCCTCTTACTCGGCTGAAAGTGCATTCTATTTACTAAACCACTTCTCGCGCGAACCGGTTACTCATTCATTTAACGTGAACTGAGCACACATTAATTCGGTCGTCGTTCAGTACAATATAAACACCACCACTCGTGTCGTTCACTCAGTCAGACCTTGACGCTGTTGATGTGAACACGCGTGTGTGCAACAATTTAATTTGTCTATATATTTGCGATACAAGTTTAAACTATTGTTTTAAAATACAACGATGTCTGAGAAAAATGGTAATTCCGACTCCCATTCAAGAAATGGAAACGGTAAGTTTTATTAATGTTATAAATGGACAAGTTCGAATTCATTGCATATTTGCATTGGAGTGCAAGTTGCAGTGGAGTGCATCCTACTTTTTTATGTGTTATTTTCACGCGTTAAATAGTTTGTGTTAACCTTAGCAACTGCTGTGTAAAAATAGATATTATTGAACAATTGGTTTAATCTTAATTGAATTAAAACTGACTGCAACTAAATCGGGTCAAATTAATTTATATTTGGTAGCTTTATAACATAGGTAACTGTAGTTTCATTATTTTTATTTTACATTTCTGGGGCCGGAGTCCGCTATTTTAAGTCAGTGAGTGGTGGGTTAATAAACGTTCCAGTGTACTTGTTTTTGTGCCTAATTTTCGTATCGACTCGGGCCCTGTTATAGTTTATACCTATGTATGTTGTTTAATTTGAGTGAATGTCAATGACCTGGCTCAAGTTAGAATGAAAAGTGCAAACATTACTATTATAAAGGATCGCACAAAGTTGCATGGACTTATGTGTTCTGCAGATGATGTCATAATAGATGGCTTCATTTCCTCGAATTTATTTAGACTGCGGTCGTATTGCTAAGGCGAGTAAGGCCCGATGGCGATATGAACTTATATCGCGGTAGGCGCATTGCAAAAGCGACAAGCGATAATTTTATTCGTTCTTGTTTGCTCTACAACTACATAAATTTAATCAATAATTTTTAAATTCGGTTCATTTAGTGACCTAAGCATCTGCTAGAGACAAGTCTAGAAATGTGGGGGGAAATGAGGGGTGAAAATTCGCGAAGTTCGAAGGTATCAAATTATTTCACAAAATATTTTTATTCATGTAAGTATCTATATCTATTTTGACGACCTCCGTGGTCGAGTGGCGTATGCACCGGTCTTCAAGGTGTCGCTAGCTCTGAGGTCCCGGGTTCGATCCCCGGACGGGTCAATGTAGAAACCAACTTTTCTACATTGCCTCGGGTCTGGGTGTTTGTGGTACCTTCGTTGTTTCTGAATTCCATAACACAAGTGCTTTATAGCTACTTACTTTGGGTTCAGAGCAATGTATGTGATGTTGTCTGCATTTATTTATTTATTATTTAATTAACTTAAAAATATTTTGTGAAACCATAATAAAACGTTATTTTAAAATTTTCATGTTTAGAAAAAGAAAGTTTCAGTTGTCGCTTGCTCAATGCGTTCGTATATTTGTACGAGTTTGTTTTCACGAAATCGCTGCCGCTTAGCAGTCGAATTAGCAGAGAAGCCGTGGCCTAAAGGTGGAGTAGACAATACTATGATTAACAGTGGCGGTCATGTAACATGTTCATGATCAATGAATAAGTAGTTATTATGTATAGTATCTATAGGAATGATTTGATCGTTTGAGCGAACTAAGCGAAGGTCGCGGGTGTTACTTCGGTAATTCAATACCGTAGCGGCCGTCGCCCGCGCGCCATGGGGCCTTTAGTGCAGACTCTTCTTAAAAGCAACATTAAAAGTGCTAAGGGATGCGAGTCGGTGTTCTCACGTCTTGTGGCTTTGCTTCTAGGTAAGATGGCGACGATTGAGAAGCTGTTCCAGCCTGTGCAGGAGAAGCTGGACGACACCGGGAACAAGGTGACCGTGGTCGGGGTCGGGCAGGTCGGGATGGCTGCTGTCTTCTCCATGCTCACACAGGTACATTCTTCTTTTTTTCGTGTTAATGACCTTGTATACTTTTCGCCTATTAAGGCGGTTTAGGGTGGATTACTCATTATTTTGAGCTCTGCTACAGCGATCGTTGATAAACCATAATTTTAAGTCAACCTAAGTTTTTTGGGCCACGATAGGGAGCAATAAGTTTAATCTATAAAATAAAAGAAAGAAAAGAAGGAATGAAAATCTAAGTGCAAAATATCAAACCTATCTAATTATTTCTGAAAAAAGTATTTTTTTTTACGTTTAGTACTTTTGTCACACAAATAATGCTATATGCTATTGTTATAAAAAAAATGTCAGGTTATTGTGACAACATAAGGCATTGTCATAACATATTGCCTAACTACTGCCATGGTTTCATCAAGGTTTCATCAGTGTGACGTCATCGGTCATCCGTATGACCTGCGATCGGTTTACCTTGTTTTATTATTATTGTGTGGTATTACAACACATTTTCCGGCATTGCCTTTTTTATTTGTTTGTCGTTTATTTAAATTTATCTTTATAATTCACAAGAAATAATCGAATACTTAGGTAGGTACTTAGCGAACCCTAAGATTTTTACGCGCTAATCTCAGGAACTACCGTATTTAATGAGATAAATAAGACTGATAGTTCCGTTATTAAGCCATGGGCATAATATAACAATGCTTTTCTTTTAGGGAAATAATTAAATTCTCAAAACGTTAAATGACCATGAAACTAAAACACGCCGACGAAGTCGCGGGAGACAGTAGTTATAAAAAAATATCAAAATGTATAGCTTGGTAGCTTTTTGGTTGCACAATTTACCAAAATGTTTAATAATGGTGTCATCATTATCGGGCCAGCCTTTCTCTATATCATGCGAGTGTCGAGAGGGTAGATAGTGCTTACATCAAAGTGGTTATCTGCAATAGTAATCTCTCCAATCAGTATGTATATTACTATAGTAGACTATTAAATGAAATACCTCGGATCCTCTTCCTCGGTCGGAAATTGAAACTTAACTGGCTAACGCAATAATTAATTTTCGGAGCAATAATAACCAGACTATTATAATCAATTTTGAACCTCGACGAAAAATGTCTGGCATCGTAGCTCTTAAACTAATGGACCGATGTTGATTCAGTTTTTATATTTAATGGATTTATGTCAGCTGCGCTGCTATGACATATCGTGTAAGGCTGTTGAATTTTTAGTAAATGTTGTGAAATCTATTTCAATACTCAGAAGCCTTCTTTTGAGGTGCGAATAAATTTAAGTCCTACTTTCTGTTCTACTAAAACTAGCTAGCGTAATGGTCACGAAGTCTGTGAGAAAAAATAGCTAGTTATTTGTTTCATTATTGTTAAATATACGTTAGGGAATCCCACTCATCGTAAACACAATTCCCTAGAGGTAACTGGACTTCATTGTTTGTTGAATCAAAACAACTGACAATAGATAACTGTGCATTTTGTTATTATTATTCCAGTCCAGATCCCTATTATTTAGGATTATAGATCGTTCATTTCTTAAAATCCGGAATTGCTACAAAATAATAGTAAGTAAGCTTAACAGTTCTTTTTTTTCAGGCAATTAGTAGGATTAAAAACAATGCCTAATCTCGATGAAGGTCAAATGCTATTTAACATCATGTGAGTTGTTTTAGGACAAAATAATGGCGAGTATAACACCTCATTCCGCTATTTTATATTTTAAATGTGCCTAATTTTCGCATTCAGATAAGCCTACAATAAAATCTCATTGAACTCTCGAAGAGAATGATCGTAATGACCAATTAATGATCGTAATGACAGTTAGCAGAATGCCAATCATCGTAAAAATTACCAAATGAAGCAGGTCATTTAGTCAATTCAAGCAACTCTTAAATAGCTGAATCGAAGCCCAGGGCATAGCTAGTTATTTATAAATACTACTATACTCCAACAAACTAAGAAATATTGCGATAAGAACTCGTTATAAAGAAGTATTAAATTTAACTGTTGACATGGTCGTGTGGAGCGCATTAAAGGAGGTGAAACGTTAAGCTATTTATGAGTAGTGGCTGTAACGGTAGATGACGAGTGCAGTAGAAGGACAAATTTTATATCTGTTTTTTCTATAGCTTTCCGAGCGTTTTTAGGGTTACCTAAAAAGGTATAAGGGAACGCGCATTTATAGGATAGTGTGGCTGTAGAGATAACCTAAAAATGGATTAAGTAATACCAGTTTATTTTTCACTTTTTGTGAATTTAATTAATGGCGTTGTAGTATATTGTTGTAGTATATGGTAATATTTTGTTTTATGATTTTTATTTCAAGTGTTTTGTGTTAAGTGGTGCGTAAGTACCTACCTAGTATTTTTTTTTTAATTCTGAGTTTTTAACGTTTCAAAACTCGTTTTTAGGGTTCCGTACCCAAAGGGTAAAACGGGACCCTATTACTAAGACTCCGCTGTCTGTCTGTCTGTCTCCAGGCTGTATCTCATAAACCGTGAACGCTAGAAAGCTGAAATTTTCACAAATGATGTATTTCCGTTGCCGCTATAACAACAAATACTAAAAACCACATAAAATGAATATTTAAGAGGGGCTCTCATACGACGGTGGTACGGAACCCTTCGTGCGCGAGTCCGACTCGCACTTGGCCAGTTTTTCCTTTTATCGTGTACCCAGAGGTACAGACAGAAAACCTTTTTACAACCAATAATAATGGTTTTAGAACCCTTGAGTGAAGTGGCCAGACGTAATCCTTAGAATACAAAGTAAAGGACAATGATAACGTTCTAAGAAAGAGGTGATATTATACCCTCAATCATTAGTGTGAAAGTGATAGCTTATGACTCAGGAGTACTGCAAATGTGTGTAAAATTCCCGCGATATAAAGCAGACGGGCGCGAGCTGGGGCACGATTCCGCTATTTTAAAGTCAGTGGGTGGCAGGTTAACGGACGTTCCAGTGTGTACCTAATTTTTGTATTCAGATGATTTTAGTTTAATGACAAATGTACACCTACTTGCCACTGTTGTCATTGTAGGATTGCCACTGACTGTTCATTGTAGGCTTATCTGAATACGAAAATTAGGCACAATAAAAGTACACTGGAACGTTCATTAACCTGCCACCCACTGACTTTAAAATAGCGGACTCCGGCCCCTGGAGTACTGCAAATGTGTGTAATATGCCCGCGATACATCGGGCTCGACCTGTACGGCAACAGATGGTATGAAATATTTTTAGATTAGATAGCAATGTACTCATAAAAGTCAGTATAAATAATAGCACGCTCTCATGTTGTGAGTGCAGGAAAAATGCGGAATGTTAATCGTAAATCTAATTGCACTGGGATTTAGTGCAGACTGAAATAGCGGTAAAACGGTTTTATAAAGCCGACAATGATAATGCAATTTCAGAGGATTAGCGGCAATTCATAGTAGATATTTATTATAATTAAGTACCTACTTTAATATTGAATTATTTCAATGTTATTTTGTTAAAAATTTCAATCATGAGCTTAATGATACTGTGCGCCGTTTAAGATACAGATAAAACACGAGGAAAGAAGTAAATAAGAAAAATACTTAAGGTGTGTCCAGGACGACTCCAATAGCTATTTTTTTTTGTACCACGAGTTTATAATGTGCGTTTAAATTACACACTCTGCATACACGAGTGTTCCATTGAAGGAATGTACTTAGGTACCGGTTCTCTCCCTACACAAGTGCCTACTTAGCCCTCTCCACGGCCACTCGCGCTCTGCGTGACCACTGCAAGCTGCTAATCTTATCTGGTCGGAAACCAGTGATTACAAAAATGTAGTTACAACCAATGCATTCGATTGACGGGGATTCTGACTAATCGATGTATTATCAAAACTTTTACAAACAGCGGATTTTATTATAAAGATTTGTGCGATAATATTGATCTTCTTTATATCCATATAACTAATATTACAAATGCGAAAGTAACTTGTCTGTTTGTCTGACTGTCTAAATAATACAGCCGATTTTATTAAACTTCGGAATAGAGTTATCGTGAACACCAATAAAGAAAATAGGCCCCTTTTTGCCGCTATGAACGAAATCACGCGGGCATAGCCGCGGGCTTGTGTTTATGACCCAACATCAGCTGTGCAATGATACCTTTTGAAACAACATTCTCAACGATTGTAACCCGTTCTTGTCTGGTGTTATAGGGTGTGACAAACAACATAGCGATGGTGGACGTAATGGCGGACAAGCTGAAGGGCGAGCTGATGGACTTGCAGCACGGCTCTGCCTTCATGAGGAATGCGAAGATACAAGCCAGCACAGGTATGGACCAATCGTGGACGAGTACGTTGGACCGCGCCTTCTCAGTAAGATTGCTAGTAACGCACTAAGTTGAGGTCTGAACCCAAAGAGGGTAGTTGGTCAGTTTTGTTAGGTAGTTATTCTATTGGTCTGGCTGGAATCCCATGTGGTTTTGCCAAAAATACTGGTAAAGCCGTTAAAGCCTGTGCTAAGGATAACTTGCGGTAGACCTCTGCAAAAAAAAAGAAACGTAGGGAAACCCGCCGTTCGTAGGATTTTTAGCAAATTGTAGATCACTTATAATACTTTGAAATAATGTCAAAGTTGCTATCAATATCATTGATGAGCGGCCAACTGTATTTAAAATACGAAACCTAATAGCCGTTGATTAGATAATTGATTAATACTACTTAGCAATCGCAATAGTCATTAGCAATAGTTTAGACCTAAATCAATTACTAATCAATGATTAGCATGCAACTTTAAAGTTTCCCATTGTTCGGTGTTACACGTCTAAGACCAGTCAATCAGACCAAGACTGTTCTTAGTCATAGAATAACACAATTATTATTGCAACTATAAAATGCCTAATTCATTATTCAATTAGCTAACTTCCTAATTAAAAGACGCTAATATAGTACCTACTTGAAAAAAAATAATTAAAAAATATGATTGAGTCTTTAGGAATTGGGTCCAATTTAGGGTTCCAGAGAGAGGAACTTCCTGATGATACGCTTTGTGTCCAGAAGCATCGCTATCTGAATCAAGCCCTTGACCCATCTTAACCCAAATAAAAGCCTCCTAAGGGGTTGGTCAAGCCTTTTGGTTGTTAAGCCATTGTTTGTTGAGACGCGGCAACGGTGCAATGATTGCTAGACCACCTTCCATAACTTGACACCCTCTTCTCTTAATCCAAGCATGGTATCAAACAGTCACTGATATTTTAATTAAGGATGAGTTAGTGTTTTGAATTATTTAAAGAACGATATCTAAAGGTCCAAGGTAATTACTTGCATTTTGATAATCTTTATGTGTTTATAGATTATTCCATATCGGCGGGATCCAAGATCTGCGTAGTGACGGCCGGCGTGAGGCAGCGAGAAGGCGAGAGCAGACTGGACCTGGTGCAGAGGAACACTGATGTCCTTAAGATTATTATACCTCAGGTAATAAACGCAAGGAATTTTGGAGAGAACTCCAAAAGATTTTTTCCTTAAATTTTTATGCATCGCTAAGCTAAGACCCATCTCAATTACATAACCCGTTTAAACTGTAAAACCTATCAAAATCGGTCTAGTCCTTAGAAGCTACATGGCCAGACAATCCATCGAATTTGTGATCCACAAATTTTCATGACAAGTACCTATATAATAATATCTGTGTTCTCTGCATGTGACTTATTGTTTTTTCGAACTACGACTTAAAGATAGTTGCTTTTTCAGAAGAAATAAAAATTGATTCCAAAGCATTATTCTAAACGGAAAGTATTTATTTACTATATTGAATCATTTGTTTTCTTAGCTTGTAAAGCACAGTCCGGACACGATTCTGATAATCGCGAGCAATCCGGTGGACATCCTGACGTACGTGTCGTGGAAGCTGAGCGGGCTGCCCAAGCACCGCGTCATCGGCTCGGGCACGAACCTGGACTCGGCGCGGTTCCGATACCTGCTCTCGGAGAAGCTGGGCATCGCGACTACCTCCTGCCACGGATACATTATTGGTGAACATGGAGACAGCAGCGGTAAGAAATTAAATCGTGTAGCTATTACTTTAACGCTTACAAGTGTTTATTATCTGTCCTGTTTTATTTAATCTACCACCAACCGGACCTAGGGTTAACCTATGTTTTTTTCAAATAAGCTTTTTTACCTATTGTTCATCTAACACTTGTCACTATCACCAATGCAGCGACTGGAGGAGTGGAGGCTAAAGTACAGAATATTTTTGTTTACAATAATCACATATTTTTTTACCTTCTATCACATATTCACATCAATTTCAAAACATTTCCATACCAAGATGCCACTAGTGCTAAATAAAACCTATTCCATTCTCAGTGCCCGTCTGGTCCGGCGTTAACATAGCGGGCGTGCGTCTCAGCGACCTGAACCAGAAGATCGGCTCCGACGCCGACCCTGAGAACTGGAAGGAGACGCACGCCATGGTCGTGAAGAGCGCGTACGAGGTCATCAAGTTGAAGGGGTACACCTCCTGGGCTATCGGCCTCTCGCTCTCGCAGCTGGCGAGAGCTATCCTGTCTAACGCCCACAGCGTGCATGCTGTGTCTACTTATCTCAAGGTACGAAGGATTTTTGAAACACGACCAACGTAACAGTGTGCTTATATTCTTACCTACCATAATATGAAATAGGTACACCGATTATGCAGTTCAGTGTTACGTACTGAGAAATGTCGCATGAGGTTTATCTGTCGGTTTACACAAATATGAGACAAGCAAAGGCTCGTGATTGGTGGAGATCGACAGATGGAGCACTTGCGTGACTAGTGAACCTAAAGGATCAGTTTAATTGCGAAAACCCTAATTTAAAATTTTAACATTATGTAAGTATCTCTGACTTTCTAACAATAGTACTGTTATATTTTTTATTTTTTCAGGGTGAACACGACATCGACGACGAAGTGTTCCTCTCTCTCCCTTGCGTGCTGGGGCGCAGCGGGGTGTGTGACGTCATCCGCCAGCCGCTGACGCAGACGGAGCGCTCGCAGCTGCACCAGTCAGCTGACCTCATGGCCAAAGTGCAAGCCGGCATCAAGTTCTAAATACATAAACATTGAAGTTTAGTAAAAAACAACACTTACGGCTAAGCTTACAGAAAACTGTTCTGGAGTGCCTAAACATTGCAGTTTTTTGTTAAACTATTTGCAGTAATACTTATTAAATTATTCGAGCCAAACTTCGAAGGTACGGTCTATAATTTATATATTATTTTCGTCATAAATTCATTTGAGTTAGTTTAATCAGCATAAAGTGTTAAGAAATCAATCTAAGTACATATTTAACATGTAAAATTGCTTCCTTTTTAACCGACTTCAAAAAAAGGAGGTTCTCAGTTTTAAGTTTTGTTTTAAAATTGGAAATCTAGTCTTAAGATAAACTATTTAACGTCTAGAATATATATTTAAACCGTTATCAACACCATGGTGGTATTCTGTAGAATCTCGGTTTAAATAAATCACGTATTTTTCGAATTCAGCACCTAAAATTGTATTTGCATTTTAAATTTCTATTCGTGTTATATTATACGTATTGTAAGCAGTTTTTGAAGGTTATTTAAACTTGTATTACATATATGTACCTACATTTATTATTCGTCTAGACTAGATGTATAAGAATGGTCTTCATTATTTCAAGTTTTTTTGCGAGAATAATGCTAAACTATGACACTATAGTTGTCAAAATATAAAAGGTCCGTTTTGACATTTGAGAAAGACCCTAGAATGTAACTTGGAACGAAACTGAAAGAAACAATAAAATAATAATTAATTACCTACATAAAGTGTTATTAAAAAGATCATATTTTTTTGGCGTTTAAATAACGTGATAGAATATATTTTAACTACGATACGACATGTCAAAACGGACCTTTTATATTTTGACAACTTTAGTTAGTTCATTTTATCGTCTTTTTAAGTACCAAAGCCCCAGTGATTGCAAAATTAATCTTTAGTCTATTTTAAACGGTTTCTAAAATAATTCCTAATTACTTGTTCCATATTTTCGATCAAATATACAATTCTGAAGTTTATTCAATTATGACTGATTTTTTATAGCAACTTTGTATTTTTGTAATGGTATAGCCAATTCGTGTGAAAATGTAGCACTTTTTGTAACCATAGAACAAAATAGTTATTTTTATAGACGCTAAATATACAAAATATAGATATTATTATGTTCCTGATGTAATATTGTAATGCACTTTTAGAGGTTTCAACGATGCAGGGGCTGCATCGTTGAAACCTCCAAACACTTTTGAATATTATACAGAGCATTGTTATGACAATGAAGTTTTATAATAAGTACACTGGATTGTCCAGTTACAGTATTTCTTGTGTATATTTAATGCTATTTTATTATAGGGATAATGCATTTTAAGTTTTATAAATAAATTTAATTATTATTGTGTATTTTGTTCGTTTGATTTTCCTGCTTTATAATCATGTGTATTTTACAATTTACAATAGACAACATTTTGTGTTAATTTCCTGTTGTTTAACAAATATTTTTCATGGTTAATAAGAGTCGGTTAAGTAGTCAGCAAGACAGAACAATTATCTATATCTATACTTATAATAAATCTGTAGAAAAGAAAATTCTGTACATTGAAAATATCAAAAAAATTTATGGCGGGGGGTGTTACTAGACCGACAACGAACCCAAAAGTGTGAAAATAAAATATTTTTGTCTGTCTGTCTGTTTGTTCAGGTATCACGCAAAAACTACCGGTTCGATTACGATGAAACTTGGTATAATTATTCTTTATTATCCTGGGCACCACACTGGTTAGTTTTTATCCCGGAAAACAAACTTAATTTTGCGGTTAAAAACTCATTGATAAGTTTCGTCATCCACGCGAACGAAGTCGCAGGCACAGCTAGTTTATAATAAGTCAATTATTCATTGGACTTGGGACTTGCCATCGTGGTAAAAGGATTAGCCAATCAGAGAGGTGATTTCTGGGCTACCTTGGTTACCCTGGAAGTCTCTGAAACGACTTCGGACACAGGTTGGCCGAAGCAAAGATAATATGTCTAGGTGGGGATACACAGATACAACTAACCTGAGTTGTAGATGTGGTATTACTCCCCAGACGATGGAACACTTGTTTTCTTGCCCTTCGTGCCGTTACACCTGCACGATGGACGATTTAATGCAAGCTACTGCCAATGCAGTTCTCGTAGCAGAATTTTGGGCCGACACAATATAGATAGATTGTCATCGAGACGATAAGAAGAAGAAGAATTATTCGTTTCTGATCAGGGGTAAAAATAAAAGACAAAATATTTTTTTAAAATTATGTAATACGATTTTATAACATACATCAGCTTTAGACAGTATGATACCTAGAAAAGACACTGGCGGGTAGCTGGCTGCTTATCAATACAGACAGGAGGCACAGTTAAATTAATTCTTACAATATGATTAGGGAGACACTGACGCGACAAGTCTTGCTCTCCGATTTTAAACCTTATCACAAAAAAATTCAAGACGCAGTATTGTTTGTTGGTGATCACACTGATATTAAGTTTATTATCATCTTTATAACGCTCAAATGTTTTTTTTTAATACAATAACACGTTCATTGAATGTAGAATAAGAATAACAATACAATTTGAGTATGGAATCATGTCGCGTCAGCATGCCAAATAACTTGTGCGAGCTACAAGACTGCACTATCGTGAACACATTCATTAAAGATCTTTCTTTCTACAACTATAATATAAACGTGCTCACAATAGGATATACATAGAATGAAGGCGTCCAATAAAACAACCCGAACATTCATATTTAAAGATACGTATCTAAACATAAATTTTCTAATCTGAAGCATCGAGTTGTATTATCCTAATACAAACGCCGCGGCCGTATGCACTTTGAGCAAAGTAAATGAACTGAATCTATCAAATATTTTAACAAACTATAGTGACGTATACAGTTATGTCGATATTTCTATATTGAATGCACTCTCCCACTTCCTAGGCCGTCCTCAGATATCATAAGCAGTACACGTTTCCTTAGTGCTGTCCTCATGCTGCATGTATTCTCGTCTGACTGACATAAAAGCTTAAAATTGTCCAAAGTAATACTTGACTTTAACCTAACGTTATCGCGGTACATTCGGAGCCATCTGTCGCTCGCAAGGCAGTGTAGAGGCGTACATTCCATCGTTAAAACTATCATATAGGTACTACATAATATCTCACGTATCATAATGTTCCGGTACATCAAACACTTACAATTTTGCATTTTGGTCACAAATTAGGACAAATATTACGTGCTAAAACTTAGTTCTATATACAATTCGTTAGTTTATAATCAATTAATCATTTCATTAATTTAACAAGTACATATGTTAAGATTAGGAATAAGCATGAAAACTTCATTTTTAGCATAAATCACAGACACTTTTCTTTCAAAATCGGCCACTTTAGGAATAATATTTTATTTTATTTTAAGCTTTAAAACTCGCCAACTGTCGGCCTAGTATTATGATGCAGGCCTGCGGGTGACGGGACAGTGGCCTCGGATAAAATCGATAAAATCCAATATGACATTGTTCTATAACAAAATGATGACAGCAAATAAATTGCGAATAAAATTTCAAATAACTAAAATACCGAACTCAACAGGTGGGCACATTGACTATAGAACGATTACAGTAAACTACGGCTTAAGAGAAAATAAAGTAATCCTATTGAGTGAATATCGAATAAGATCTACATTTGGCTAGCGCCTTTGTTCCTTAATTACATGCACATAAAATGTTGGCTACAAGAAGAATGGTTATTTTATGATAACATTGCTCGGACAATGTTGTCAAATCGCTTCAAGTTCAATATCAGTTCGTGTGGCGATGCGGTGTCGCCTTCAAACGTGGGGTCGATGCATACGCTATGACATGTTATTGCTTGAATAATGCCTAACGTGGTCGCATAGGGTCGTGTGTTGTCGCTTGTAGCAGCGATGCATCGGCTCGGGTGAGCTAGAGGGGCGCGGGCGAGGGCGAGGGCGCGGGCGGGGGCGCGTCGCTGTGGCCGGGCGCGCCGCGTCAGGTGTCGTTGGGGGAGCGCAGCGAGTGCAGCGCGTTGCCGTGCCCCGCCGGCCGCCGCCGGTCTAGGAACGTCTTCAGCTGGCTCGCTGATAGCGCTGTCGACGGCGCCTGTGAATATGTATATGTACCAAGTTAAATCGATTTGTTAACTCTATCACTTATATCGGTGGCGGTGGACCGGCCGGCATATTCTGGCTTTTGTTATGTGACTTGAAAAATCTATTTTCTTATCAATATTTTTTGGTGGAATTGAATCAGCAACACGTTACGGCAGTGTGCTCTGACCGTTGGCCAGGAAAATCAAAGTCAATATTCATGTAATTTAAGCGCGAACTGGAGATCCTAAAATCTTCTCATTACCTCCTAAAGTTTGTTCAGGTACTTGCGCGAACTTCCCTCACTTTCAACTTTAAGCTAAGTTGTTTATAAGTGGTTAGGACCTTACCTCATCAAACCACGCATCGTTAAGCGCATCCCGGGGCGCGAGTCGCCTGGCGGGCGTGGGCTCCAGCAAGCCGCGGATCATTTGCTGCGCGCGCTCGTCCACGCCGCGCCAGTGTTCCGGCGGGAAGCAGTAGTCGCACTTTATTATGTTCGCCGTCGTCTCCTCGATCGACTCGTCCAGGAACGGCGATAGCTGGGGACATACATGGAAATTATAACAATTTATACAGCGTAAGTATCGATATAAAAATTTGCGAAAAAATGCGTATGTAGCTAAACTTCGTACCACCAACCTTTGTTTGCGAGTGCAAACAAAGGTTGGTGGTACGAAGTACGCGTCGTGTACGAAGTTTGTATATGATACAGATGACAACTCCAACAGCAAAGTTGCTTACCCCAGTCAAAAATACATATAAAAAGACGCCAGCAGCCCAGGCGTCCCAGGCGGGCGCGGGCGGGCGGCCGAGCACGCACTCCGGCGGCGCGAACTCGAGCTGCGCGGGCGCAGGCGGCAACACCTCCCGCCCTGCGCTCGCCGCGCCCCCCTCACCCGTCTCCACGGCCGAGCCCAGGTCGATGAGCTTCAGCTGGGGCACGGCGCCCCCTAGCTCCACCAGGATGTTCTCAGGCTGTAGGTGATTGATTACATGTTAGCAACACATTTAGACTCTCTCTAACAATAACACCGTATAATGTTATATGGTACTTACTCTAACGTCAAGGTGTGCAACATTGATGGTGTGCAGCCAGTCAAGCGCGGAGAGCAGTTGCTTGGTGTGGTGCGCGACCATCTGCTGCGTGTAGAGATGCGGCGCGGCGGCGGCCCAGTCCAGCAGCGGGCCGCCCGCCACCAGCTCCAGCACCAGCGTGTGCGCGCCCGCGCGGGGCACCTCCGCGAACAGCGCCATGGCGCGCACCACGGCCCCGTGCGCCGAGCGCGCCAGCATGCGGTACTCGCGCATCGCATCCGCGCCGCGACCCGCCAGCACCTTCACACCACACCACAGTAACGTTACTACTACACCAACATTAAAATAAGTTAACAAGATTTACAAAGAATTGTATCTTAGCTGACCTGTTTTAAGGCCACTCGTTGTCCAGTCCCGGTGTCTCTGGCGGCGAGCACTCGCGCAGTGCGGCCACGTCCGATTTCCTCCTCTACGCTATACCGCCGCGCGAACTGCTCCCGCTGCCAGGCACCGCCGCCGCCGCACGCCGCCGGCCCGGACGCGGGCCCGGGCGCGCCGCTCCGTGTACATATCAGCCGGAAACTGTACTGTCCCGCTGGTAACTCTTCCAGTGCCAGCGTGTTGGCCGCAGCAGGTGTCTCGGTAGCACGCCGCCACTCTCCCTCGCCCACTCGGCAGTACTCGAGGTGTGCCGGAGCGGGCTCGTCCCACTGCACGACGAGACCGCCACCCGGGTGCGCGCGCACCGCGGGCACGCCTGGTAGGCCTCCCGAACCCACCGTCAGGCGCGCCGAGCTCTGTACTCCTCCCAACTCATTGCTGACTAGGCAACAGTAGACTCCAGCATCTGAGGCGCGACACGCGTGTATGGTGAGCGTGGCGTGACCGTCTGGCGTGAGCGTGATGGCGAACCTCCCACCGTGGCGGAGCGCTCGCGTCTCGGGCGCCGTCTTCCTCCAGGAGGCGGTGGCGCGCGTGGCGGTGGCGCGGCAGGCGAGCGTGGCGGTGGCGCCGGGCGCGACCGTCACGTCCGACGCCAGCTCGGACAGCTCGGGCGCGCGCAGCTCGGTCACCACGCCCTCCGGCCCGGGCTCCGCCCCGCCCGCGCCGGCAGCGCCCGCGCCCGCGCTGGCGCCGCGCCGCAGCTTCAGCCCCCACGGCCGCTTGGACAGGCCCTGCCGGACGCACACGGTGAACTCGCTACCGACGGGGAAGCCTCTCTACACATCACAAGCGTCGCATGCATGCTCACCCGCGCTCCCGACCGTCGGCGTCGTCCGGGTTACATTATTTCTACTATATACAACCAATAAATAAAACTTTAAGTAAACGGCGGTTAATCCAAATCACTTAGCACAATAGTTGCGCGTCAGTCAAACGGCCCGCTATCACAGTCTATGTTAGAAATGCATTCCCGTGTATATCATACCTACAACAAAAGAAATATAGAAAAGCGTTAAAATAAGACATGCAATGAAGAAGATAAAAGCAGAACACCCAAGTGCACATAAAATTATAAAGATAAATAGAAAAACAATATGGAAAAAGTAAAGCTGAAAATATAAAATATCATGAATATAGTAGTTCTTATAATCACATCATGCTTGTATTACTAGACAGGTATGTATAGGTACCTATAACTGTCTATAAAAGCCCGTAACTACAACCTTAGATTTAGCACTGCGCCTTGTTAACCGTTGTTGTATGTCGCGTTTCAACTAGGGAATGCAAATCTCGCGAGATTGGGGCTTAAGCGACATCCCGCGAGTTTATGAATAACAATACTGCGAGATCTCGCCAATTTCGAGATCTCGCGAGATTTGCAGTTTTGCTGTTTTTTTTGCAAATAATCACAATATTTGAATGAATTAGGAAGAAAATAATAAATATTATAAGTATTATAAGATAAACATTTATTGTTACGAATTTTTTCAGCCTATTATTTTCTTATAAACTTCTAAGTAGTGAACTTTGACATACGTATCTATCAAATAACAAATGAAAGAAATAGCCAGTCTTCTCTTCTAATATCAAATAAAAATCTTTTAGTAATAAAACGCACCGAACGAAACCGACAGATCGCAACTCCGTCCGTGTCAGTCCGCGCTTCGAATAAGACGTTTTTGTGCTCGAGTGCAATCTCGTTAAACTCACGAGATCTCGCCTTTTTTTCGTCCGAGATCAATCTCGCTAAAAAAGGCCGAGATCTCGCGAGAACGAGATTGCATTCCCTAGTTTCAACAACGGTTGTTCTAAATATGAGATATAATGTAAGCTTTCAGCAAGAGCCTAGAATACTACAACAAACTTGTGTTAAACCGCGAAGATTGAAATCCACTAGAATACTCGTGCGCTAATAGTCTTTCTGGGGCCCGAGTCCGCTATTTTAAGTCAGTGAGTGGTGGATTAATAAACGGTCCAGTGTACTTGTTTTTGTGCCTAATTTTCGTATTCAGATAATTTTAGTTTAATGAGAAATGTACACCTACTTGCCACTGTTGTCATTGTAGAATTGCAAGGGACTGTTCTTATCTGCATACGAAAATTAGGCACAATAACAAGTACACTGTAACGTTTATTAACCCGCCACTCACTGACTTAAAATAGCGGACTCGGGCCCCTGAAGCATTGTTGTAGGTATGGGGAGAGATAACTGTAGTTCTCTTAAAAAGGGCTGTTCGTCATAAAAAAGTAGGTAGGTAGGTACTGTTGCATCGTTTAATAAAATATTATAAATTCAAATAATGACTTCTTCTAAGCCACAATAGTATAGTAGCCTATCTAAGATGATAATGTTTCAAATTGTGTTTTTAATTCAGACTCAAAACAACATGTTAATAGTTTAACATGTCTCTGTGTGTTGGTCTATGGCATGGTATCTCCGAAACGTATTGACCAATTTTGATGCTGTTTGAAATTGAAAAGATGGTTCTTAGGTTTGATTTTTAAAGATCTAGACATCAGGTTGAAAATAATAAGTTTTATAGACATGTCTTTGGTAGATATAGATGTTTTTTTTTTATGTCCTTAGGATACGCAAGTTATATAAGTATATAGACATGTACACATTCCAAGGGCGGATCCAGCATTGGTGCCAGGGGGTGGTCACATAGTCGTGGCCAAGTCCCAAAAAGCAAGGGTGCCCCCAGCTTTTGGTACAGAAATCAGATTTTTTTTAATAAGATTTAACTTAGCCATATTTTATTAAGCCGACACTAAAGAATTTTATTTTCAAAATTTTACACTATGCTTTGCTCGTTCGTTTTTCCAAGTTAGGTAGCAATCGGCCGTTAACAAATGAGCCTAAAATAGGTAGCTAATTTCCTTTTGCACCATGACATTGGCCGCGCAGCGCGATTTTTTTCTACATCATTACATATTTTGTTGTTATATTTGGGTTTGTTACTGAACTGCTCGGGGTCCAGCTGCTCTTCTGCTCTTCTGCCCTCTTTTAGAAATAGATAACAATTTAATTAGTGGTCTACCTAGTTCCTGGACCTAGCCCAGGGGGTGGTCATGACCCCATGACCACCCCCCTGGATCCGCGCTTGACACATTCTTTTTAGGGTTCCGTACCTCGAAAGGAAAAAGACGGAACCCTTATAGGATCACTTCGATGTCCGTCTGTCGTCTTTCTCAGGAACGCGTGGATGTATCAAATTGAAATTTATATCTAATACTCAGGTCTACTGTCCCTTGGAGCTGCGAAAAAATCAAACTTCTAAGCCAAAGCAATCAAAAGATACAGCCGTTTATGCCGTAAATTTCGTCAGCGTCAGGATGGCTGGACCAAACGAGATATGTCCTATTCCGCAAATTTTCGAATCTCGCTCGGGAATCAAAACCTACAGGGAACTTAGAATCTTGAAATTTGGTACGAAGTAATGTCTTATACCTACAGGTTTGTACGGAACCCTCGGTGCGCGAGTCCGACTCGCACTTGGCCGGTTTTTTTTTAGTGTACCTACCCTAAAACTCACAACTTGACACCGATCTGATGAATTAAATAGATTTTTTTTAATACCCATTGATCTACACTATTCTACACCATTATAAGGCAGAGTGTATTGCGTCTGCAGTCTTTCCAGTTATACTAGCTATTACCATGGCATAGCGGTGGATAAGGAGTCTATGTGCTTATTAAATGCCTTGACCGTAGATCTCTTATAGGTTTAATTAAAAAAAAAGTTATGTGATTATCTTAGTGTTTTTTTTCAGAAAATCTATATACTTACTGTCTCTGAGTAGTATGTCGTATTATGATTTTTCATTAAATCAACTTACAGTCAAACACATAATTATGACAACTTTGAAATCGGTTTACATGGGGTTTTCGTAGGGAATTTACCTGATTTTACAAAATAATAGACGAAGCTGTTTTTTAATTTAATTTTATTTAGTGGCGTTTGTTTTGGTCTCGGACGGAACTATGCTTGTAAATATTCCAGTGACCAATATAGAACACAGGTTGTGTGAAGTCGCATTCCCTTCTCAACTACTGTTACATTTTGGATGGAGTAGAAGTAGTTCTCTCTCTGAATTGTTGTTCCTATCATATTTTTGTTGCTACTATTGGTCTTAGGTGTGCTGATGTCAGAGGCTATATTGAAATTACTACCGTAGGATGTGACCTTCACGTTAGAACATGCATGCAGCATTGCATTTATTAGGATAATTAGTACCTGATTATGTATATAGGTAGTAGTATGTATTTGTAAGCAGTATGTTCACCTATTTGCAGCATAAATGTTTATCATCTTTTCTTTTTTATTCATGCTTTTTAGTTTAGTTTTTGAATAACACCCAAGAATGACCACATACTTCTAGGTAAGTATAGAATATAAGCACCATTTAAAGTTGAAGTTTTTTTGTAGAAGAAACCCTTGATACCTTTGTCAAAATTACCTTACCATACCATTACCTCATTACCATAACACACGACTACTTACATTTACGAATAAGGTTCATGTGTTTGAGCATTGTTCTGCGCACAGGGGCCGTGATCAGAACGAATGCAGTCAGACTTCAGTACCATTTCATTTTATAGTTCTTTTTTTGGTGTAGATTACCATCGATTAGGAAGCAATGTAGGCCCCTAAGATTGAGACCTGCACCGTTAGGAAGCTGCATGGTTAGGCTTGTAAGCTCGGTTTCAGTTAGCAGCTCACGTCATCGTAACTTACATTGGCATGCGGCGGCGAGGTGGGGCTGACGGCCGCGCTGCCGCCGCCCTTCTTCCGCTCGTCGGCGCGAGTAGTGGTGGGGAGGTTGATGGTGTTGGCCTTGGCGTGCGGGCGCTGCGAGCGCGTGCGCAGCTCGGGCGCCAGCCGTCCGCCCAGCGACGGCGGGACGCTTTCCGTCTTGCGAAGCCCGCACCAACCCTCACCTACACTAACGGGACGGGAATTGGAACGTTAAAATCAAAAAAACAAAACAAAAACGGGTGCACCAGCTTACTGTGGCCGAATACTTTCTACCCGCAATTATTTTTTGCAAGTGTGTGAATCTTCAGGTCGACTAATCATTTGAATGACTTGAGAGTTTGAGTTTATTTTTTATTGAAATGATTATGTGTATATGTAGGTGTGTTTATTTTAAGTAGAAAGTACTCGTTATAATTTTGGTAATAAAACAAACAAATCAAGGGAAAAAACTACTTAAAATTTTTTGTTAGTGATGTCGAAAGCTCGATTAGTATATTTTGTTCGTTGATGTTATTTGTCTATTGAATGCACTACAATGAGATAGCGCGATATCTAGACGTCATTATTCTAATATTATTTTGTTAGTAATGTGTTACTACAGCGCTAGGCTCGGTGTTCTGTCTATTAGCGTTATTTAGCCAAAGCTGGGCCCCAAATTAAAATCGTAACGAAATAAACATAACAAAACAAAAACAAGCATGCGGGACTAAAAGCAGAAAACCACAAGCGTATTTTATTGACATTTATTGGTTACTCATGTAACATAATAGTCAAGTATTACAGAGATTATTAAATGTTAGTATTATATACATAACTTAGGATCCGACAGGCGAATATATACATACGACGGTTACAAAACTATAATACTAAGTGTCGTGACACTCGACAAAATTAAAACTTTTTGGTCAAAATTTGATAGCAAAAGTAGATAAACTTTCATAAATACTATAATATATGCTAGTACAGATCATGTTAGCCACAATCAGAATGTATCGTGGAAGTGAAACTACACATTTTATTTATTAATTTATAGTATTGTTACATTGTTACAAGCATAAAACATAACGCAATAATGCGCGATCACAAACGAACTGCGGGCGTTTGCCGCTCGTTAAATAATATTAAATCTAAAATGATACAATCTAGAGTAAAGTGGGTGTACACAGCGTAAGGAAGCGTGGTGAGCTCCCAAGCGGTATGCGTCAGCACTTGTAGTACAAACTGTTACATCTCCTCCGGCGTAGCAGAACCAGCAAACAATACAATACATAAGTATCGGTTACCTTACATACTATCAACATCAAAAGCTGAGTTCATTAAGCATTTCATGTTTATACTATCGTTAATCTTACGTACTAGCCTGGTAATTATGTCACTTAAATACATGATATCATCAATGTAACCTATTTGATGTGGAACAAAATAAACACAGGTTGGCCCCTAAACGTCTATCACTTTGATAAGATCTTACTGACATTTGCTTTCTTTATTGAAAACTGTGTGTAAAATATCGGGGTGTCTGCCTGCAATCATAAATGTAGAGTGAACATAAAATAGTAATAATGGAACTGCGATAAATATGATTGAAATGGCGCTACTAAACATTTAGCAATGACTGTCTGTAAGCTAATATTATAATAAATAAGTTAAAGACCTAACTAGCGTCACTTTGGTGACAACGGCCGCCCGGGCGGTGAACCCCGGTGCGAACCTGCTCATATATCTTAGTAGTGATAAGAGTTGAATATTCGATGTGCGTCGGGCGTCTACAACTAGCCCAATCGCGCACTATATCATATGCAATGTAATCGTGACTTACACTAAGCATGCAATACTTTTTAAATCCATCCATCCAAAATATCTGTACGTTCACTCCTTTATATCCAGTCTTCTTCGATTCCTACTTAAATCTAAGCGAATAGTTAAGAAAATTGTCGTAACTGTGTACTATGTCGTTAATGCACTATGTGTGGTGTGGGCGCGGTCGGTTGCTAGAGGGAATTCACACGAACACACCTACATCTACCAGAGAACAGTGAAGGTAGTCACTAGATAAAATAGTGCATCGTCTACGACTATATGACGGACATACACTCGTCCCGATACGTGAGCGGACACATAGGTGCGTCAAGAATTCATTCAGTTTATTTTTTATTATTATAGAAGTTGGCTTTATACATTTTGGCTACAATTTGTTTCTGAGTTGTAAGATAACAGTAGCTCCATGGTGTTTAGCAGACCATGTTGCCTCAATGTGGTAACTTGGGTGTGAAACGTTACTCTTCGCGTCATGGAGTCTTAGCTGGTGAATTAGTATTGTTACTCAAAGGTTGCTTTCAGGCAGCTGTTCAGACCTGTATATAACGCCACTACATGTCGCATTTGTGTCCGTGACGTAGTGCCTACCTACGCTCCACAGCTGCCTTGTTTAACATATGTCTGAGCGTCTCGTATTGAAAAGCGTTATTGTATAACGTTGATTGTCAGAACACTTAGTTATCGTGTGTACAGTGAGTTTGAACTGGCGTCGATCTCAATTACTAATTCTAGAATTGAAAGTAATGCAATATCGGCAGTTATATCTTCAAATACGTTAGTACAAGTGCAGTATGTTATTGCTATCACGGTACACGTGTGGTGCCCGGCGTACACAAGTCAGAGCTGCGGGCGGCGACCGTGGCGTATTATCACAGGAGCATCGATAAGGGATCTTACTGATAACGCTGCCAATGCCACGGCTAGGGCACGCGCTGATATAGCTCTATGAAGACATTATTATCGCTACAATTAAACATAATTATGTTACTATACACGCATCAACATTAAAAAATATCTAAATATCAATTCCAGTGATTGTTAACCTAAGATGGACGATTGACGAGAGCGCACGTTCCGTGGCGTCCATCGCTCGCGCTCGCCGCGGCGATATTGTGCGCGTTCACATCGCGTATTCATTTCAATAGTACTATCGCATGCATCATCACTCATTTTCATCATTATCTTTCCATTTTCTGACGACAACGTATCGTGTTAAAACAAGCACTATCACACGCCTAGAAGCTCTAGTAATGCTATTGTAATGTTTTTATAGATGAAATGTGTTTAGACGAGACAATACTCGCAGACGTGTGTCAAGATGAATGCATTAGAAAGAACTGAGCATGTGCTACCCAAAAGACCCTCATTTGTCATAAAATTCCCAGTCTGTAAGGGAGTCGATGCCAAAGCGACAAAAATCATTTATTTGTAAGAAGAACATCGGGAATTATTCTACGGGTCTTAAAATGTGATCAGTTGTTGATCTATTAGGGAGCTACATGACAACAGTTACATTTTCTGATAAACTAGTTTTATGAAAAGTCTTGAGATAAGATGAGCGATGTAGCCTTCGATCCGGGTCTAGTTTACCGGCTAACAATACATATCTTAGTTGTCACTACTACAATAAGATTTAATTATGGTAGAATCTCTATCGGAAATACAGTGTTTAGATACAGATACAGTTAGTAGTAGTCAAACACAGCTGTGCGAGTGTTTGTTACAGTATTAAGTTAGTGCCGCATCCGGTTGGTACTTCGATCAATAATACTCTACACCAAGAATCACAAACAAAATCACAACGAAAAAGATATATTTTTTTTTTACAATTTTCTTAGACCCCATTTTTTTTGTATAACGGTGAGTACTGAGTATAGAGTAGTATTGATTGAAGTGTGCCGCATCCGGTTGGTACTATGATCAATAATACTCTACACCAAGAATCACAAACATAATCACAAAGAAAAAGATATTTTTTTTTTATAATTTTCTTAGACCCCATTTTTTTTTGTATAACGGTGAGTACTGAGTATAGAGTAGTATTGATTGAGGTGTGCCGCATCCGGTTGGTACTACGATCAATAATACTCTACACCAAGAATCACAAACAAAATCACAACGAAAAAGATATTTTTTTTTTAATTTTCTTAGACCCCATTTTTTTTGTATAACGGTGAGTACTGAGTATAGAGTAGTATTGATTGAGGTGTGCCGCATCCGGTTGGTACTACGATCAATAATACTCTACACCAAGAATCACAAACAAAATCACAACGAAAAAGATATTTTTTTTTTTTAATTTTCTTAGACCCCATTTTTTTTTGTATAACGGTGAGTACTGAGTATAGACCAGTATTGATTGAAGTGTGCCGCATCCGGTTGGTACTTCGATCAATAATACTCGACACCAAGAATCACAAACAAAATCACAACGAAAAAGATTTTTTTTTTTTATATTTTCTTAGACCCCATTTTTTTTTTAAAGTTGAGTACAGAGTAGTATTGGTCGAAGTGTTGTTAGTTCAGAGCGTGCGTGGTGCTTGCGGTCCCGGCTACTTACGCGGGCTCACGCGTCAGCTGCTCGCGCAGGTAGGCGCCCGGGTTCTCGAGCGCAGCGCCGAAGTTCTTCTGCAGCGTCAGAATGCTGTTCAGGGTCGCCAGCCACTCGGCCCGCGTGGCTTCTGATGGCCGGCACATGTACGACCGCTTCTGCTTGCTGGGGTCATCAGAATGGACGATGAAAGAGTTCTGGGCTTCGAGCTCCTCCACGTCCATCCTGTTAACCTGGTCAAATATTTTGAGATCAATATATTGCTCACATAATTATAATACATAGATTAACCACCTGTTTCTGAAACGTTGAAAACAAAAAAATTGTTAATCACCTGATAAATCTCATTTTAAGCACTGTGAGTTTTTTGGTCAACCAATCACAGTTGCGATCAGTTGAATTGACAAGATATTAAGTTGATCAGCCTTTTAGAGACCGGGAGTAAATATGATAATATAATGAAGTAGGAACTAACTTGCACGTGGGCCTTATAGTGGTAAGCGGGGCTGCTGTACTGGCTCTTCTTTCCAACAGCCTCGCTGAAGATGATGCATTGTTCGAACAGGAACACTTGCAGTTCCTTGCTCTTCTCATTACCACTGGACACGTCAGTCACCATCATGGATTCTTGCATAAGCAGTTTTCCCTGGGCCGTGATATTTCCCTGAAATAATGAACAAGGCTGTTGTTGTTACATGCTCACTTCAGATATGTTTCGGTGGTAGCTTCCAACCATATAGGTTTCTACTCGCTTGCGTCATTGCTTACAATACTAAACAAACGCAATATTTGTACTTTTTATAATGCTATTTCCAGATCTATAATTATTGGATTGAGCAGAAAAACTTAAGATTGACGGATTCACGATAGCGCCACTTGACGTAGCCCAAAATTACTAAAGTAAAACGGAGGAACGCTAAACTAGTAGCACACTCATAATCAAACAGTGGTTTAGGATTGCATGACCGTCAATGGCGGTCTTTTTATTAAGCTTGAGTTTTTAAGTTCTTTTTATAAAACATTCGCACTATATTTCCAAGGGCGTTATTTATCGCAAGTTGCAGCATTGCCTTGCACTTAGCAGTTATACATCTTACGCTGTATTCGCGCTGTGCTCATAAAAATATAGTAAAACAATCGCATTGCTTAAACTAACATAAATATGTACATATAAGTAATGAAATAGGTCCTTACCGCGAATCCTTGCAGGCGGCCCACATCCATCATGCTGTTAGCATTCTTGGGAATGATGTCGGTGCACTCGACCGCCTCTCGCAGCGACGCGAGCACGTGCGGCGGGCAGTTCACGTGCTCCGAGTACGACAAGATCTTCTTCACCAACAGGTGGTACTTCTGTATGCGCTGTATGGGCTTAATCAGCAGGTCGGCCAACTGAAACATGGAAATAACACTTTAAATAAACCGCATGGTAACAGTTAGCGAGTTTTTCAACTGCGAGCATGCGTCCACAATAAGCGATAACAAAGACATTCCACATCGATCGTGTATATGTGTGTGAGTTGCGTGTGAAACATAAATGAAAGAACCCCCAAAATAAAACATGTATAATTCTGTTGGTAAGTGAGAGTTGAGACACAGTACAGCCAATCATGCAACGTAAACCGGCCGTCAAGTATGGTGTCAACGCCATCCAGAGCGATCTGGATCGAACGTAAGACGCGTATCGCGGTAGCACGTAACACGTGTAGGATCGTTCCGTGAATGTCAACTTTCCAGCTGCATACGTGTTACGTGTGGGAAATGACAAAAGAATTGACATACCACCATTGTACGGCACACCATAGACATTAGCGGGCTAAGCGCAGCGCTCCTGCCCGAACGTGAATAGTAACATCAAAATATACAGAGCATAGCTGGTAGCACCAGAAATTTTGACAAAAAATTTGCATTCATTTCGGTAACTTGTCTCAGATCGGATCAGGTAGTGGCCAATTGTTAGTCCTAGTGGACAGTAAGGTACCAGCATTGCTTGACATTTGTAATATTGATCTCTACTAGTACCTGGGAGAGAGATGTTCGAGCCCCGGGGAGTCTTTCCCGTTCCCTAAGGAGGACCTAGAATCATGGACATGTACCCAAGCGTTGAATGTTAATTTATGGCACACGCATGACTAACTATATGCTTAAATAGGTATGAATAAATATGATAAGTATTTAGCCGTTATTATTGGTTAGCAGAACACAGGTTAACTAGCAAAAATATATATTGTATATTATGTTAAATAGCTTTACTTTGCAAGCCATGATTTATCATAGGAGTATTTCGTGAGAGAGCGCTGCGAGTTTTAATTGGTGGGATCTCATTGCTGGCTACTGTGTACTACTTAGTCTAGACATGTGTTCGGAAATCAAGGAACTGTGCATCGTTATTAATTCATTATGATGCATGTGATGATCTAACATTTTTCTTGTTAGCTATAATGAGTTGATTTTTATTTTTGCAGGAAGTTTTTTTCTAGGTGGCGAAACAGATATAGGAAGTTTAGGAGATAGATAAGAGATATGGAAAGTTGGTAAGGGTATAAAAAAGGAATTAAATATTTGCTACCACAAAGTGAGCTAATTATGTCGTAGTAATTAACCAACAAGTTGAGTTTGGTAAACCGGTGAGACAGTTAGCCGGCGAGCATTAAGACTGTAGGGGTATACACTAGGGGACAAATGGAGCAACACGTTGCGGAAGTTGTCTCTCAGCAACACGTGGAATCCCCCAAAAATGTCGCTCTAGAAGCGGAAGCAAGCAACATGTCTCGCGTGACGTAAAATCTTACGAGGGTTTTAAGGTCACTGTGCAACACGTGACTTGAGGGCGCGACATGTTGAGGAGTATTTGTTCTCTAGTGTATCCCTGGCTTTAGTACCACATTGACGCATATTGCTCACAATTCTGTGTATTGGTGCTCTCGTTACCCACCTGAAGTTTGTGTCCGAGTTTGACGCGCAGCTCTTGGAAATAGGGGTCGTGTTCGGACACAATGTACTCGGAGACGGGCTTGTTGCGGCAGTAGGCCTCGTAGAGGAACATGCGCTTCTCGAGGAAGCGGCGGAACAACGGGCCCAGTAGCTCGGGCTCCTCCACGCACTGGTGCAGCTCCAAGACAAATTTACTGCACACACCAAAACATATGTCATGTATGCATGTTCCTTACTAACACATCTATACTTATAATAAATATGTAAAAGTGAAAATTCTGTACATTGAAAATATCAAAAAAATAAATGGCGGGAGGTGTTACTAGACCGACACAGAACCCAAAAAAAAAATGATTAAAAATTGTTTTGTCCGTCTGTCTGTCTGTTTGTTCAGGCATCACGTAAAAACTACCGGTTCGATTACGATGAAACTTGGTATAATTATTCTTTATTATCCTGGGCACCACACTGGGTAGTTTTTATCCCGGAAAACTATATACAATAAAAACAAACTTAATTTTGCGGTTCGATCCCTAGACCCGATTACTGTACCAACCGTAAATAATAAGTTTGTCGTAGGTTACGTCACCTTTAGGGTAGAGTTATTTAGGTTTATTTTTATAAGTCCTAGGTTAAGATTTTAATTCTAAAGTAAAGGTAGTATATTTGATAGTGCACGTAGTGACCGTAGGTTATTTTATAATACTGTTAGGTAGGATTAGTCGTTCGTATATAGATATTAGTTTTTAGGGATTTTGCTTATTTATTGAGTTTAGATTAGTTATCATCAGAAATACTTTTATTTAGGTAGGTAGGTATTTTATTTTCTGTTATTAAGTTTATTTAATTTTTTATATAAATAGGTACTTAGGTTTACTTTTATAAGGCGTAGACCGTATAGATTTTAATTTCAAGTATAGGTCGTATATTTGATAGTGTGTAACGTAGGTTATTTTTTGTATTCTTAGGTAGGATTAGTCATTCGTATAGATATTAGTTTTTAGGGATTATGCTTATTTATTGGTATATACATATAAGTGTAGGTAGGTGCTAGGTGTTAGGGTTCTTCTATAAAAATAGTCTTAAAGATTTCTTTATTTTTAATACGAATATACTTATAACACGATGCCTTCCAGAAAGAGACCCTCTCTTTCTGCTACATCGAGACACGCTAGGCGAATGAGACTAGCCAGAGGTATTCTCGATAGATAGCGTTTTACACAAATAGCACTTTACACAAAAAACTCATTGATAAGTTTCGTCATCTACGCGAACGAAGTCGCGGGCAGAGCTAGTTCTAATAATATACAAGTAAATCGCACGGCACGCAAGCTTATACTTAAATGGGATATTATGCTCAACAATATTAATTTAACATCGAAAACAAATTATTAATTTAATTTTTCAGAGTTCAGTGACGTTTGAAGACACTTTATTTTTTTTTAATCTGATAGGAAAATCGCAAAGCGCAGTAGCTTATTCGCAAAATTGATCACATAGGAATAACACTAATATCTAGATGCAAACCACTAGATTATGCCTCTGTTAAAAAATCGACGTCATATCTTTTTAACATCAACTGTTATCTAGGTTCACATGTTGACTTTGCAGACAGAGTTTATTTCACACTTTTTTTGAAGTCAAAAAGAGAACCTTTCTCTTTCTTGGCTTGATATAATCTCTTTCGAACTGCCAGCCTTTTTTTATATTTAACGTTAAATTAAAACAGTGCTTATATTGACGTTTTATAATCACAATGACTACAAACACAGAAGGATTGATTAATACAAACATACCCTTATGTTCTATAAAAAGATTGTGATTGTAACACGTCATAATATGCCTTTGGTTAGTATGAAGTAGTACTCACTCGCGATGCCATTCGTAGATAGCTTCAATGTTCCCGAATATCATTCGGTGGCGGCGGTCGCGCAGGCCCTCGGGCATGCCGGGCTCAGCTTTGGGATCCTTCACAAAAATAAAAAACGGTACATTTTATTTTTGCAAAATTTTTATTTTCTCATCGTCAAGATTTGTCGATAGCTATGGTTCAGACACAATCATTCTTTTTATCCTAGCCTATGAATTGAGGGAGGACTTTGCACAGCAGTGGGATAGCCCACTGCTGTGCAAAGTCCTCCCTCAATTCTTTCCACACAACTTTATCGCGCGTTACTGACTAACTGGTAAGGTTTCAGCTTGTGTGGACGGAATTTGTTTTGTTCGAAGACATTTTCTCCCACTTGGTGGCACTGTTATAGATATAGACCAGTCAAATACTTGACGAAAAACAGGGAGGATTGACATTTAAATTGTTCAAACCAAATTTTGACAGGTCTATATTGACTGACGCGCCAATTAGCACCAACGACCTACTCTAAATTCTTGGACCTACTAAAACGATATAACTATTCGGTTAGGTGTTTACCTGCATGTGCCTAATGTATCCCTCGCAGACGAGCCTGAGGTCGGACACGTAGATCTCCTCCGTGTCGACGAGCTCGCGCAGCACGTACTCGCGCTTCTTGCAGATGGCCTCGTACGAGTCGGGCTTCGGGGTCGGCGGGGCCTCTTCCTCCTCGGCATCGCCGCTGCGACCTGATGACGAGGCGCCTCCATGCTGCTCCTGTTATACACAGTTGTTTAGATCACATGTCTTAAGACATTGGCTTATTAACAAGACTTTAGAATTAATCGACTACAAATTATATTCAATAAAGGCTTAGATTTTCATTTGAGTTTAGTAGACTTCTAGTTGTATGCATTTTTTTATTAAGTCTCAAAATTATTTGAAGTCTAAGTCCAAGTAGATCCAAGTAATAGACTCGAGCTATTTATCTAAGCGTGGTTTAATATAATACTTTTGAAACCATATACTGAATTATACCTGCATGAAAAAAAAAATACTTAAGCACTAATATTACTAACCAATGCCTAAAAATAAAACCACACACCATGCAAAAATAAAACTTTGTATACGAATGAAAGCCTCGACGAATGAAAATTATAACAAAGCATGCCATCGAAAAAAACTAAAGCTATCGTCTAATCTAATCAATTCCGAAAAGAATGTAGCAAAAAAAATAAGTCAAACAGATATTTTGATTTCCAGTTACGAAGTTAAGAAAGTATGAATTAGTCACAACCACGCGGAACAGGAAATTATTTGACATGTTCCTGTTTTAATTAATGCCTCATTTCTGTTTTTTTATCAGAACTTTAAAAAAGAAAAACTAATTATGGGGGGAATATTGGCTCCCAGACAGTTGTTTCCAACGCCTCCGGTCCTAAAAACTTTTTGTGCCTTCCTCGTAATGCAACCACGAACATGTCAAAGCCGCTTTTGCGCAATTGGAGTCCACGCTTTTTTATTTTATTTTGTAACGTGACTACAATGTTCAGTATTAGCAGCTTAGATTAAAACGAAGTTTGAATCTGCAGGACAGTCTTTAAATATTGTAACAAAATATTTAATAAATACCGCTCACTTTATTTTGAAGGCACATACCTTTGGTTATCTAACGAAAAAGCTTTCAATCAACAAAACACTAAATAAACTAAGGGTGGAAAAGAAAAAACCCAGGAAAACCATAACATGCACACATCATGCACTGGTATAGAGCCGAACCATTTTTTCTTTGACGATCTGGACGATTTCAGCAATATCGGCTGCCCCGCCATTGCTTTCCATAGCGTCCATACCCAAAGAGTTCTGAAAACGTTCACCAATATGAAACTATCGTACAACCTGTTACCCGGGGGTTAATGTTAAAGAATGAAGGTTATCGATACAGATTGAGGGTAATGAAAGGTTAGGTGTGGTGTGGAGGGTTGACTTACCCTGGCGGCAGGAGCTGAGGCGGTGGCTGCGGGCTGTGGCGCTTGCAGTACGGCTTGTGGATTCTGTTATAAAAAATGTCACCATTACCTTTGTATTTTATACTAACATGTAAATATTTACAAAAAGTCTAAACTAAGCCGATTGTAAAACACGTCGCCCACGTTGTCTTACACCTAGAATTTATATAGACATACGGCAAATGCTACATTGTTATTTTACTACATGATGAGCAAGCCTTACGCTTACGAATTAAAATTTTAAATTGAAAACACAAATCTATAAACTTGAAACATTCTTGAAAATTAGTTTTACTCAAATTACGATAATAACAAGCGTATTAATCTCCTTCATTTTTATATTAGCTCGAACAACAAAATTTATTAATTTGTATGATTAAATTACTGTTTTAATAATTCGTTTCACGTAGAACGAGAATGAAGATGGAAAACAAACCATTTTTATAGACTAAACACGATCTAATTTTGGTGGGCGTTACGTCACCCGAGTATTATCGATAAATAACCGTACCTACTCATGTAGTGGTTACTAACTTGCGATATTTGGGAAAAGGCCCAGTTTGTGTACACAGAGAATGTTTAGTAACCAAGGTCAAGTGTAAGGCCGTAAAGATACGTTTGCATAAAATTGTGTTTGAACTTACTAAAATAGGTACTATTTAAATTTAAATAAATAGCCGTACATTGCGAAAGGCGAAGAATCGAGTGATATACTCTACTTGGGAGTGTTCTATGTACGAAAGCTGAGTGAGTATAATTGTTTTTATTTAGAGAAAGCTCATTTGACATAAGTTATAAGTATGTTATGAGAATTCCTTTAATACAACTTTATTTATCGATTTCATTGAATACTTGTATCCATGTAAGCGAAGCCGAAAGTAAAGATATTCCAACAGACCTAAAAAGGTCGGTCATGTATCTGCAGACTAAAGTATTGTGTTCCCTGAAAGTGCTCGTTATTGTTACGTGATCTGTAAAAGATAGATCGTTTACGTGCGAATGATAGAATTCCTTGCCTCTGTAGATGTGTTGCGTAACAATGTATTTCTTTTGTATTCAATGAACGATAAATGTGTAGTTATAGGTACTAGTTAAATATAAGCGGGTTGAATGAGATTATATCCGCATGCATCAATAAACTGTCTTTGAGTGAGTTCAATACGGTTCTGTGGTTAAGATTAAGTCAATATGTTGAGATTGTTCGCCGCTCTTTGTAGGAGCGATTAATTTCATAGAGCTGGTAGTGAGCGTGTAATAAACGTCTCAAGTCCCGGCTTCAGAACTGACTAACTAGTCCGCTGATTCTAAATGAACCTTGTTTGAAATTGTTTTGGCGTAAAACTGAATTATACTCGTACGTGCTTGCAGATTTTAAGAGTATATGGAAATGGTATTTTCTGAATAGAAACGGTTTCTGGTGTATGACCTGATCCTACGTAATACAGTATTATGGATATTTCGAAAAGTCTAAATTTCAAGTTTTGTGGCTGTATTAACTGCTTTTATATTTTCCCGGATACTCGGTGAGCTACATTATGTTTCTCAGGTCTAGCGGCCCGGGGTGTTTAGACTAAAATGCGCGTTATGTTTTATTTAATGTTCTCGAATAAGTCTCCTGTGATGTCGAAGTGCTACAACTATAAACGAGCGAATGAACAGTTGTGGTGAAACTTCCAATGAGGGAGTTCCCACTAGTAACTGCAAGTATGAACTATGAACTCTAAACTTGACACGTACTTTGTCTGTAATATGGATGGTTTTCAATATCCAGCCAGATATGTACCACCTATGTTAGCTCTATAAACACTACACATCCTTAGGGATCCGAAAACTAAATTAACAACTAAAAGGGCAATATAATGTTCGAACGCATTATTTTCGTGTGGTCGGTTCTAATGGACTTGATCATGGTCTACTTCTCGAGGTTGTGATCAAAGAGACGGGGGTCCATGCAGTAGCTAAATGTGGTTACTGACCTACGGGGCGTAATATAACATGTTACAAAGCTAGCATTCAGTATGTTTAATTAGGTATACGTAAAATTTAGTAAACAAACGACATTTTTTTTAAAACTTCTGGTTTTCTACGTAATTGTCCGATCTTCATAAATTATAGCTCAGAACCAACTCAATCAGGTCAACTTTTAAACGAAAAAAAAAAAACGTTTTAATATAGATCCGTTCGTTTCAGAGCTACCACGATACACAGACCAACACTAAACATAAAACCCCTATCTCTTTTTCTCACATTATTTACGGGGATGTAAAAATTATCCCTTCTCTCATTATATACAGAGTGGTTGTATGGGACTTACCTGTATTGGTTTCATGGGTGGCGGTAGTTCGACGTCGGCGGCTTCGTCCTCGGCCTCGTCCAGGGCTCCGGACACGCCCTTGCTGACGTCGTGATCATCTGTGCGCCCATTGTTTTCGCCGACGGTGCTGTACGGCAACTGTACCAAAACATTTTCCTCCTTCAATTATTCGTTGATATGAGTTTTTGTAATTAAAGTTAAAATTTTGAACAGGTATAACTCCTTTCATCAAATCATAAAAACTTGTCTTAAAAGGTATTTTTTTTTGCGCAAATTGCTTTGTTTTAGTAATACTACCCTAATATATGTTGGTCCAAAACTTATTCCCACAAAGTACGAAAATAAATATTTTTCCAAGTTCAATTGACTGTAGGAAAGTAATTTATAAAGTTACGACTTTTTGAACGTTGCCCTCAAACAGTTTTAATTAAGAAAGGCAATTTCACACTTTAAAGGTCTCTTACCTATTGGTATATTAAAAAAGAGAGTCGTTTTTTGTGATGTGAAATGTATTATTACTTGCAAAATAATTATGAAGCTATAGGAAATCGCACTTTTGTTGTTAATGACTTAATTATTCTCGAAAACTTACCTTGAGTTTCTTGTCCGAAGGTATTTTCTTCAATGGGATTGGTTTCTCTGTGTTTGCGGGGGATTGAGCACCACTTGGTCCCTTCTCATTCTTCCCTTGGGATTGTTTTCGGAGGCCTAGCCATCTCTTCCTATATGTAGAAAAAAGATACATCGTCAGCAATCATACAAGCACTACATAATTCAGGTAGGTATTATAAATTTCAACTGGATTAGATTATTTATTTATTATCTCCTCTATCTATTTACTCACAATAATACAGGTGCTTTTTGTGCACACCAATTTTTTCTTTTAATTGAATTCCGTCTGGAAGAATTCTAATTTTGCAAGGCTTGCAAAACCCGGCCGGTTTAAATAATAAGAGCAACAGCAAAACATTTTGTGAGTGCCGTCATATTCATTACCAATTAACGAGGATCTCGAATGAGCCATTGTAAGCTCGACATCCTTGACGTTCATTAAAAAGTTGTCTGACAATAACCAGAGACCGAACCAATAGTTATCGAATAAACTTTTTGCTGTGGCTTTCGATTAGTTATTTAGAAAAACAACAATCTTGTAGCAAGGCATTTGTCTAGATGGTTGACCCTTCATACCCGGCTCCGAATAAGGGGGTTATAATACGAACCCCTACACAAAATAGCACTTTACTGTACGGCTCAACCCGTACAATTGAGTTTCAATGAAATTAAAAGCTGCATCTCCTACGACTGGACTTCCAATACTAACTTATGTATAAGTCGCAAAACAAAATCAAAGTACGCTTCGCTTTGATTTTGTCTACACAAGCGGATCAAGATGTTGTTGCAACATCTGTATTCATGAAACTCGTAGTTGGTCTGGCAGACACTGTTGGTCTTGTATCAAAAAGAGGTTCGGAGCGCTAATCTCACAGCTGCAACTATTTAGGCACAGCGCATTACGCTGGCCATGGACACCAATGGACCACAATTACACATTTGTAATCCAATATGTAAACCGCATTGCTTGTACTGGATATATCGTGCGTCACTATTCGTTATAATTTTCCTCTTATTCGAATTGACATGGTTAGTTTGATTTTATTCATCAGATTGTGATCGAAGCGTAATTAGCTCAAAGTGGACGTGGTTTATGGCAGCAGTAACAGTATTCTAATACTGTACAGTGTGATTTCTTATCTATTTGTCAGTAACACTAAATCTAAACGTGCAGAACCGTCTCATAAATTTACCGACGCTTTCACCAGTCGAAAATGTTTAATAAATAAAACTCGTACCGTGCGGGAGTACTATTACTGTTAGTAATAATTGGTGTCTCATTTACAAATGATATTCATGTCAAAGTTTCGAATCAACAAACAGGAAATATATGTGAAAGATTTTTCATTCATGCACTACGTCAAAGCTTACGCGTTTACAACTGAACAAAGTTTGTCATAGATTGCTACACCCAACAATTTTGGCAAGCGCTTATGAGATCGTAACGTGATGAGATCATCATCGGGGTGATGACTGACACTGCAGCTCATGCGTGCTGTAAACTAAGCCGAACATTTGTATTGCCTACACGCAAAGGTGCATTCACACCGGAGTTACTTTTTGTAGAACGTTTCCGACCTCACCTAAACTTTGATAACAGCCAACATTTGTTGACAATACTCTCATATATTGTTTTGTATGATTTTGTAAAGTAATGTGAGATAAGTAGAACGATGAGTGCCGAAGTCTCAACTACGTATCAGAATGTTTTATGACGATAAACGTAGAATTTCAAGATGATGCTATCTAGATAATAGTTGAGTTGTGTTACGTCAAATATCAATCAAGACACGTTTACAACGGATAATGTTGTTCTATTAATATTAAAGTTCTATTATTCCATCATGTTGTGATACAAAATTAGAAAGACGTATGCTTCGATCAATTTCAAAACCGAATGCAGTGTAAAGGGAGCATGAATATTTAGGCATATTGAAAGATCCAAACAAGGCACAGAGAGGCTAGGGCTGAGCTTCGGAACCAATTTTAGACTAAATTAATCCAGGCCGTCACGATGTCCGATTTAAGGATTTCAGACCGGCTTACACATCCTTTTTTTAAAAATTCTTATCAAGGTGCATGCGCGTCGCGTAATAATTATGCTTTTGATTTTACGATAGTCTTTTGAAGCGAAGGCTTTGAATAGACGATGAAGGAAAGTATCTGCAGCTTTAAATACTACGTATGTTTCAAATTCTTCGATTTTGGTCAGCAATAGAATTAAGTGATGTAGACATGGTCCTCGATTATGTCTTATCTTTTAACTGCACGGATGGATAACCGAGTGGCATATTCCCGCATTGGGTCAAACACATTTGTGTTGCACAAATGCTTGTTCCAAGTCTAGTTGATCTTCCTGGATATGTTTTGGATGTTAGCTAAATAAAAAAATAATAAAAATCATTTAATTCAGGTCCATAACCCATATAAAAAGTTTACAATTTTTTCAGGTACACAGCTTACACCACAAATGTCAGAATTACATGCAAAATAATTTTATTTAATGAAATTGAATTTATAATTAAGAATTAAACAAATACAAATTACTGATATATGAAAATGTCAAAAGAAAATGTAACAAAGGTCAAATATAGTGATGAAATTGAATTTATAAATTAAAAGTCAAACCAAAAAACTGCCTGCAATACTGCTTGTTAAGATTATTTGTGTTTTATATGTAGTACAAGCAAATGTCAGCGCGGGAAATACCCGCAATGTTCTCAAACAAAGCAAAATGTATAGTAGGTATATTATCACGGATGTTTAGAATAACACAAATACTTAGCAAAAGCCAATACCAATACTAGGCTCTTAGCTTTTCTCCGACTAATTTACGATTGATCGCTTATTATGACAAGACGTTGAAAACATAAAAGAAAGACAACTGAAGGAAATTGGCTTAAAGATAAAGGGAATCTTATAAGTAATCAAGCAGTAAAGCTGAACTATTCATCCAATCGGAAACTACCTAGAAGAAAAGGTTTTAACTCTATAAATTTAAGAGGTAGGTTGAGAATTAAAATGGTCTGTTGTAAGAGAGCAAGGTAAAATACGTACGTAAGATTTGCAAGGTAGAAGAAGTTTGGTTAGATGATTGACGTTAAGAAGGAAGTTAAATGTACCACGATTACTTTATAAACTCTTAGCGGAAATCCGAGGCATACACCGCAACAAGAAGCAGACGGTGACGGGCGCTGTTGAAGTTTTACTTCGAGTAACGAAGAATACGCATACCGACTGTTATTTACAAACTTTAACAAAGGCACCAATTTATACTTAGTATAAAATACTGACTGTTAAAGGATTCCTTACATGGGTTTTATATCTTACTTATTTAGAGTTAATTTTTTTGTTGCTGTTCTTGTTTTGGAAACAGTTTATGTAAATTGCAACAGGTCTTTACTCACCCACATAAAACAGGCTTCATTTATGTGAATAATTACACTGATACGAGATATCGACAAGTTTGAAAGAATCAGTTTCTTGGTTCCAACACAAATGAAATAAAACGTGTGAATTATTTTATTGTGTTTCATGTATGTGTGCGCAAGCGGTCAGATGTACCTTGAAGCAAGGACTCGTCACCGCATTGCGGTTACAGTACACATACGAACAGAAACATTCAGAAGCAGAACCCCACGTGGCGGACACTCTGACAAACACTGAACCTTGTATTAAGTGAACTTTACTATTTGCTACAATTTGAATTGGAAGATTTGGATTATTTGGCAATGACGTTAATTTTTGTAACTGATATTTAACAATACTTAATAACGTACACAGCACAAACCTAATAAACCACTATAGGTGCATCACTTGAAACTTACTTTACGCCGACCACTTGATTCCACATAATTGTACAGTCGCACTAACATACCACATCACTGTCACAATCGTTCACTGTCGCGATCACGTGGACACTGACTAACATGCAAAATGTTCACAAACATTGTTATCTAGGTTCTATTTCGAAGGCGTAAATAATCTGATCGGGGGCCATTCGACAAGGAGCGGTATCAGCCAAGATACAGGCGCGATAGTGTTGTAATGAGCGTGTGTACGGGCGCGCTACGGCCGGCGGCGCGGCGTCGTGCCCGCGCGCCGCAGCCGACACCCGCCTGTCACACCGACCATAAACGAAACCTTAATTACATTTCAATTAGGTAATGAACTCATCGAACCTATCGTCATGTTGTTGCAGATATACGTTCACCTACAATTGTTTAGTTTTGTACTCGCCACGTCGATTGAACTCGTTTACTTACAGCTGTAATGAGACTCGTCTTGATAATACATTAACGTCGCTAATAGGTGATTTACGTTTGCAAGAATACTTTAGAAAATATTTAGTTATCTATTAAGGCATGTACATTATGAATAAGTGTGATTAGATAACAAGTACCAAAAAGAATTGATAAGAATGGCTCTAGGTGACATTAGTATAGCTCTACGTTTCTGAAGAATAAAGCGTTATAGAAAATGTGTTGTCCGACTATGTCCTCTGTTCGTTATGTACTTTCGGCCCTAGGCCACGTCTGAAGGTCTTTATTGTTGCACCACAACGTTTTATTTATTACTAGCTGATCCCCGCGACTTCGTCCGCGTCAATTTCTGTTATTATGACCACGATTAAGAAGTTAAAAAAAAAGTATTTCTGCGTAAATGATAATTATATATAATTAGTATAGATTATGTTGATAAAACTCTGTAGCAAATAATTGGCAATAATGCATTAATTTCGACCAAATGATTACCTTAAAAAAGGTTATAGTGAGTCAATTTTAAAAGATAGACATATACTGTCGCAGACATTTTTTTAGATCATTCAAAGAGGAACAATTCTTTCATACATATATTTTGGGTAACTCGAACCGTTTACGCAGCGCACGCAACGGAAGCTTTCAAGTATGAATATTTTCCCCCGTTTTTGTGACATTTTTCACTGCTGCTTCGCTCCTATTGGTCGCAGCGTGATGTTATATATCCTAAAGCCTTCCTCGATAAATGGACTATCTAACACAAAAAGATTTTTTCAATTCTAACCAGTACTTCCTGAGATTAGCGCGTTCAACCAAACAAACAAACAAACAAACAAACAAACTCTTCAGCTTTATAATATTAGTATAGATTTAGTTACATTGTATTTTGTATGACATGCCTACTGAAAAAGTAGAGCTGTTTTTACATAATGAGGCAAGACGTTATCAAATTATTTACCTTGTATACCAGATATCATAAAACAATGAAATGAAAAGGAAAAATACCTGATAAATAATGAAGAAAGGAGTGCATATAACTTTCATGTATTCAGCCTTTAAAGATACAATGAACTGTTTTGATAAATATCCGCTTTCAATATAAATACTTAAGTTTTCTCGAGTGAACGCAAATATGTTGCGACATGTCGAAAATCATAAATACTGAACGGGCATGCATCTTTCATTTAGCTGCTGCCGACGCGGAAACAAGACCATCATGTATTTGCTTACGTCAAACCATTACGCAATGTTTTTGCGGGATAACACATAAACGTGATGCGGTACTACGGATCCCGATCCCGCGGGTATAGCAAACAAGTTCGAACGCAGGCACTGACACAATCTATTCAAAACACGGAATTTTGGATCATGGTAGGGATGAATTAATGAAGGTGTGAGTAGGTGTAAACGGGTGTTAAGAGAACAACCTTATATGAAGAAAATAGTGAACACAACAGCGGTCCGGGTCGTGCGCGTCTTCCGACATCATCGTGTGCGCGTGCGACTTCGCCTGCACACCACTACGCGACTGAGCCGCACGGCGCCCATGTACCCAGAGTCGTTAGATAACACCTCGCCAAGATAAAAAATGACTAATACAAAAAAAGATACAGACGTTGATAAGGAATTCTTTGAAAAGGAACTCCTGCTACATTTTAATTATGTTTTATATTGAACTGACACATCGATACCAAATTGGCTTTTCACCGATCCCTGGGTTTTTAACAATAAAAGACTTATAGCCATTCGATAATTTAACGAATTTTGTGAAAAAAGACTCGTAAAGATAAGGGTAGTTTTATCTTAAGACAGATAATTAGTCAATCCATATGAATAAAAATAAATCGCCAATATATGTAAAGTGATAACTTCCGTGTACCAAGTTGTATGATTCCGTAATTATTGACGGAGTCGTTATTGCCAGGACAGCGCTTATAATAAAAATGTACGAAAAAGGTTTGAAAATCTCTTACAATGAGAAGGCAGTGAGTGCGTGACGGGGGGCTAATAGCCCGAGGACCGAAACCGTCAAAGCCTGCGCCTAGGGCAATTGCGGCAAAACTCTTCCAAAACAAAAGCGATGGCTTGGCTTATTTGTCAGTTGAGGGTTAAAAGGTCTTTTTTTAATACATCTGTTTGTAAAAAAATGCCGGGAGACGGGGCGGGTAGCCAGTAAATAGATAGAAAGAGGGGTTAAAATTAAGTTTAGAGGAGTAATAACGCGTTATTAAATGAACTCGAGTGAGTTAGCCGGTAGATTCCTTCATAAAATCAGAGTACTCACCCGCTAAATGCCTTCCGTTGTTTGACAGGACTGGCGGCGCTCGCGCTCCCACCGGGGTCCGAGCTTGACGCTTCTGAAAAATAAAACTCAATTAATAAAAATGAATTTATAATAACGACACTTGTAACCTACGTATTTAACAGCATATATTCAAACTATTGTAGTTAATTATAATGATTTAAATATTGCGTATTTATCTGAATAAGAACGTTTCTTTCGAATCTTTATACTCAAGACTCCAACTTTACTATATTTATGTAAGATAAAAACACAATAAAAGCTTGTGTTATGACGTTGCCTATCTTTTGAAGAAAACCAGAATTAATTAAAAGCCTTTGTGGAAAGGATGTTGATAAAACACACAAAATAAGAAGTAATGAGGAGTACTATTAAAACATGAATGCGCTCTAAACTCCTTTGACGCATTTTAATATAACGAAGAAGAAGGTTGTCCATCCACAGGTTTATATGCCATTTGTGAAAATTGTTTTCAACTAAATCTTTTGTGAAAATGGGTCGTATTATAGGTAATAAAAAAACTGGCATTTAACTCAAGTGAAATAATAGGATTTTAATCTATACTCATAATAAATCTGTAGAAGTGAAAATTCTGTACATTGAAAATACCAAAAAAACAGCAGCGTGTTACTAAACCGACACCGAACCCAAAAGTGTGATTAATTTTTTTTGTCTGTCTGTCTGTCTGTTTGTTCAGGTATCACGCAAAAATTACAGCAAATAATAAGTTTGTCGTAGGTTACGTCACCTTTAGGTAGGGTTGCCATCCGTCCGGGTTTCCCCGGATTTGTCCTAGTTTAGAGGGCATCCGGGGAGCGTCCGGGGAAGGTTTCATTTGTAGACCGGGTTTTTAAATAAAAAAAAAATTGTGTCGCCGCGAGTCACGCACTATCGATGCTCGCACACCACGATCAACCGACGAATCAAGTATATTCACCGTTCCCCCACCCCTCCCGTCGTGGTAGCCACGGTCCGCCGTTCGTTCGTTCGAATTCACGACCCGCGTCCCGCACCTAGAATGGTCTAAGTAGGTACTTTTAAGATTTTAATTCATTAAATATATGTTTTTGTTTAATATTTTAATAAGGTTTTGTTTTCTTATTTCAAGAATTGAAAAAGCTGATTTATATTAACAATTTGTAATATGATTCTGTTTTGTTAAAATAATGAATGAGTAAAAAAAGTGTTTTATGACATTTTCAACTGTTTTTTTTTACATTGAATATGTTTAAAATATCTTGTTGACATGTCCGGCTTTCGGACTCTAAAATCCGGGGTTTTCACGCGTTTTGTCCGGTTTTCCAAAATTTAGAGATGGCAACCCTACCTTTAGGGTACAGTTATTTAGGTTTATTTTTATAAGTCGTAGGTATAGATTTTAATTTTAAAGTATAGGTAGTATATTTGATATTGTACGTAGTGACCGTAGGTTATTTTATAATACTGTTACGTAGGATTAGTGATTCGTATAGATATTAGTTTATAGGGATTTTGCTTATTTATTGAGTTTAGATCAGTTATCATCAGAAATAGGTTTATTTAGGTGGGTAGGTATTTTATTTTGTTATTAAGTTATTTTTTTAATTAGGTAGGTAGTTAGGTTTACTTTTATAAGGCGTAGACCGTTATAGATTTTAATTTCAAGTAGGTACAGGTCGTATATTTGATAGTGTGTAACGTAGATTATTTTTAGTACTCTTAGGTAGGATTAATCATTCGTATAGATTTTATTTTTTAGGCATTTTTCTTATTTATTGGTATGTACATGTAAGTGTATGTAGGCGCTAGGTGTTAGGGCTCTTCTATAAAAATAGTCTTAAAGATTTCTTTATTTTTAATACGGATATACTAATAACACGATGCCTTCCAGAAAGAGACCATCTCTTTCTGCTACATCGAGACACGCTAGGCAAACGAGACTAGCCAGAGGTATGCTCGATAGATAACGTTCTACACAAATAGCACTTTACACAAAAAAATCATTGATAAGTTTCGTCATTCACGCGAACGAAGGCACAGCTAGCTAGTTATATCGTAATATAAATGAGGTTACGATGAGATGCTGATTGTTTTCACTAGAGATGACAACTGTTGTTTTGTGTGTCAACAGGAAGAAGTCAACCTGAGAGCGTCTGAATTTGAATCCAGAAGTTTGCTCCTCTGTACTCATAGTTTACTTGTTCTACGGAAAAGATACACTACCCTTAGCTAAACAGCCTCTTGATTGATAACGTTTGCGCCTTTAGCATTATGTTGCCATTGTGTGTCGAGCGTAATATATCCGTAATATAGTACTCATGTAAATAATTGTAGGATTATAATATTATAATGTTTGTCAGCTGTTATTTCGAGGGGAAACTTTGTCAAAAACAGGGAGTGTCAGGAGCTTCCGGTAGTAGAACAAGAAAACTCCCTTTTTTGTTATAAGTCCGAGTACAAAAACTTACATACATATTCATACATTCATAAGAGCAAAATAAACGTAGAAAAACTTATGAAGCCACACCGCAAACAGTTCTCAATTGACAGCAATGCCGAGAGCTATGCAAGCTGAACATATTTGTCGTGTTTAGAGCGCCGTAGCATTACCGACTTACTCTAGGAATATTGCAAGATATCTAAACTATTTCACGATAATTCCTTACATTTCGCAGGATAAATTCATCCTACGGCAGAGTCGAAGGCATCGGAGCGTCAAATTCTTCGTAAGTTGATCGAATTCGCGCGCATTCAATTTTCTATTTACAACCTCCTAGGTCGAGTAGCGTACACACCGGTTTTTAAGATGTGTCAAGCCGCCCCGGGTTCGATTTCTGGAGAGGTTTCACGTGAGAAACAGCTATTCTACATTGTTTGGGGTCTACAAGTTTGTGATACCTTCGTTTTCTCTGATTCCGTGACACAAGTGCTTCCAGCTACTTTTTTTGTTCAGAGCATGTTTGTTATGTTGTCCACATTTACTTTGCTTATCTACGAAGAAAAATTAGCATTACGAGGTTGAGTCAAGGATTAAATAAATTGCTATATTAAATTTAATATTCACTTTTCGAATCAGCCATAGTATGAATTGACCCTTAAATTTACTTGAAACGACATAAAAGCATGCATACGCTCTGTAACGTAATTGTCAGGTAATTCTTCTCTCTCACGTTTCGTCAGTCCACGCTTTATTTTTCGAATGCACAAGCTGGCAATTAACTAGATTGACTATCAGGCAGCCAGTGTTTCGCGTTTTCGCCCGACTCAAATTATCTGGTCTTTTGTATCAGACATCAATTGTTTGATTGGACTACCCCGTAGCTGCGTTAGTAAAGAAACAAAACAACAGGAACAAAGCCGGGTTATTGGATTATAATGGTAGACTAGAACTCAAATGCAGATTAATGAATTGAAAAGCTCAGTCTTTTGAAGTCGCTGGTTTCGAAATACGAAGTCTGTGACTTATTTATATAAGACTTATGGATATAAATTTTTCCTGTTTCAAGCGAAAGTGTTTTTACAAGAAATAACTAACTACGGCGGAGTAGGTTGTGAGCTATCAGTTTGGTCGGTTATCATTTAATCTGTCCGTCTTATTTATTTATAGTAGATCAGGAACATTACCTAAATATCATCAGCATACACGCTAAGCAACTAATTAGGACACGTACCTACAGCAAGCGTGCTGCGAACTAATTCTATTTGTCCATAATGGTGTCCTAGCCAGTGAGGTTAACCTTAAACAAATACAAAACCCACGCGAATTGATGTATCTATATTTATAAAAATGATTGCTGTTCGTTAGTCCCGCTAAAACTCGAGAACGGCTGGACCGATTTGGCTAATTTTGGTATTGAATTATTTGTGGAAGTCCAGAGAAGGTTTAAAAGGTGAATACATATGGAAATGTTCCGAATTAAATAAAAAAAAAAACATTTTGTTTTAAATTTATTTTATACAAAACTTTAGGCTTTTATTTATCGATAGGCAGTACGAAGTTTGCCTGGTCAGCTAGTTGTTGTACAAAAAATATAATATTCTAAAATCCGTCGTATTTTAGAAGAGAATTTATCAACAATGATGATCTATCGTACTTTAATCGAAGTACATAATAACGTTAATATATTGCAAAATTCTAACAGAACTACAAACAATTCAATATTTATGGATATAGTTCTTTGATCCGGCACTATTAAATGTATTGCTTGAAAGCGAAATACCGGATAAAATGAAGAGGCGACGCAATATGTGAATTGCTTCTTCTCTCTATATACGGACTGTGGTCTCTTCCAACGAACGTACATTGTTTGTTCGTATACGAGAAAGACTAAAATATTATAAAATAAAATGAATGAACCATAAAATAGTTTTTTTTTTAAGTTATTAATTTAGATATAAAACATTATTTTTGATCACTGAATTGTTTACTTGTGAAGACTATTCTACGTATCACTATTAAACATATTGAATGAAAAACTTGTTCTTAAATAGCAAGGCAATAACAACACGGAGTTTTGAAATCAACACATCAGTTCACTGCCGAACTAATGGGACCGAGTGTTGACTTGTTGAATGGAAACTAAAACATGTAACGCTAATTGAATCAGATTTCATCGACGATATACTTTTGTCGTAAAAACGACGTAAGGTTGGCAATAACTGTTGAGCGTGCCATGACACGGTATGAAAGGTAATGTGCGAAAAAATAAATGTTGACGATATAAAGTTGGGTACGTGACGTGGGCGGGAGAGGGTTAGATTTGTTGGAGCATACCTGCCAAAAGCAGCAAAGCTCTGTAGCAGCACGAACACAGGAACATGTGGGGCGGTGGTTAGCGTCGCGTCAACCCATCGACTGTGACAGTCTGAGCCGACACAAGGGTCGGCGCTTTACCCTAGTGCTGTTCAATCGTTATGAACACGCTCAATTTTAATATATTCGCCTTTTATGTTTTTGTTGGTAGTCGATTTTATTTCGTAACTTTCTGTTTTTCCCAAATTGATTATTAGTTACTATCTTATCTCGAAATACTTATATAGTTTTTGGTCATTTATGTATTAACAAAAACAATTAACAAGCCTAACGAGACAATTAACAGAAAGGTGACAAATAATAAAATAATGTCAGGGAAAGGAAATTCTTGTCCCATTTATGTAATGGGAGTGTCTCGTGCCTAGTGATTAAGGTTGAGTGTAGCCGAAATCAGTGTTCCGTGAGATCGGCTCCGGAATCGGCGGCGTGTTCAGACAGGCCTCATCTATTGATTCACTCGTTCGCGCTCCTGTCCGGCCGCAGATTTACCAACTACTCCGTATATTGGCGTACCAAACATAAATATCATATTTCTGACAGATGAAAAGACAGGCGGACGTTTGGATTTGGAAAGGAAATAACCAGCCGGCCGCCGAACATGACAGCAAAATTGACCTATCCTCTCTTTTATTATAGAATTTTATGGTATTCGAGACGAACGTGTATATGCAGCCAAATTTGTATAAAGACATTTAAATATCGCCTCAACTTTATACGAACAGTTCCTAACTATGTTAATATTACGTAAAGCCATTTTTTTGGAAACTACTCTATGATGTTAGTTGTCCTGATAATTATGATATTAGGATGAAGATCTCAGGTACCCAAATAAGATGGCGAATTATCATAAAGAAACAGCCATCGCGTTCTAGACAATAGAACGCTTACAGGCTCCAATTTTTAACAGATTTAGTGAACTTTGACCTGAAGTGTTTATCTCAGAACTTTCTCCGGCTCGTAAATAACCCATAACCGTCGAATACGGTTAGTGAGCAGTAAAAGCGTAACGATATCTATAATCTATTTGTAACCGATTAGACGGACGTGCGAAAACGGTTGGCGTCCGGCCCAATTGTTATTTTTTCACACCGCAGCAGTAATGTGTCTGTGGTGATTGTCAAAGAATAACATTATGGTTTCATTGTCACGCCTGTGAGAGTTGTTTCGCAAGTAGCCGACTGTTTATCTTCTCACTCCGAAGGGCTTTTACACGTGTTGTTGAAAACACATTTGTCTTGTTTGTACTAAGACTTCAAGCCTGATTTAAGTGTAACAAATTGTTTTGAACTTTGTTATCGGAAAGAATGCATTGTTTAAGTAAGGTATCTATGGTTTTTGAGTATGGTATAAATTAGACAGAATTAAAAATACAATATCATATAAAAGCATCAGATATTAATATTATTTCGTCGTCTGTTTAGCGTTGCATGGAACGTGACATTAGAGTGTATCAAACAAGAGTATGCTTTCACATTCAACAGACCAGTCAAAACAACCAAGTGCAGCGTGCACGAGCGCCGCGTACGTGCGGTTTGCAAGCCTGAGTGAAATGCGCTGCGAGTTATACAGCAAATCACTTTACGCCCACATGCTTTACAACAAAGGCTTCATTGGCAAATATTGTGGTTGTAGCAGATTCCTGCGGCTGCACCACAAGAGGATTTTGTACGTACTTTAAAAAAATAAAGAATATGTTGGCTTATTTAGTTGCATATTGGGTGCAAAACATTAATCATCTCCCTGTAACCAATTATTTGGGGTCGGCGGTGGGGTAATGCGTATTTTGCTTCCATTCATCTCAACTCGTCGTCATCTCGTCCAAACATTAATCGTAGAAATAATTTTATATTCTCTTAAATGAAATAAAATGCTGTTCTGTATATTAATTTTGGCAGTAATCAATAATGTAAAAAGTATTTAATTAACCTGAGCTTAAACTGTAATTCACGACTATCACACCCAAATAATGTGTTTAAATACCGTGTTGCGAATGACAGTGTAATAAACGACTCGATTCTGACTCAAAAACTGTTGATGGAAAGTTGTTCCCTTCGAGGACTGCCAAATAAATATGTATTTAATTACGTATGATTGCTACACGCTGTATATGGAGCGGGTAACCCAGTGGCCGAGTGGTAGTTACGCGTGGCCCTGCGGCCTGTGTCTACACCAACATATTTATTTTTACGCTCGCCGAAACTCTATCGTGCAAATAATAGAGTTTAAATTGTATTGTTGGAGTGGCAACAAAAAGTTTGAACAAGTACAGATGCGAAGTTATATTTAAATCACGGCGCTCATCACAATGTTAAGGTTGAATTCCGGGACGTTTGCGTCACGAGTTCACCCGTGTATGGTAGTGTACTACGATAAACTTAACAAACCTAGGCAGCGAGATAACTATCTTGTGCTGTACATATATTTTAACTAATTTGAGCTCTACTAAACCTAGTAAAAGGTATTCGTCTTCACGATAATTATAATTTTTATTTGCAAGCTACAGGTATATTACGTGACATATCAAATGCAACGGCTCGTTTGTGTACTTAATGTTTTATTTGGGTAGCTACTTTTAAAGAAAAAAAAACAGTGTTTTCAGAAAATACGAGAAAATTGACCAAGATTTTTTTTCTTCAAAATCACTATTATATTGATATTTTTTTTTAAATTTTTCAGTCAGTAAATTTTATGGTTAGAGCAATAACAGTGTCGACCAGCAAAATTTGTAGGCAATCCGCGGTGCGCGAGTCAAACTCGCACTTAGGTACTTTGACGACAAAGAAAATTACTTGTAGCTCAAATATGAAGCTGTTACTTCAATAACAGTAAGGCTTCAATAAGGCTTTTAGAATTACAACAATATAAAATTTGGTTTACTAAGTAGATAGAGTGTTAAACACCTACTACGATTGTTTTTCAGTAGGGTTTTATTCCGAAGTAATATCGACCATAATTATGTACCTATTCATACAATTCTTATGCGCATCTAAACGATAGTAACAATGTTTGTCATTGTATGTCTAGATTATTGGGTACTATACGCCAGTCATCCGTACGTAATCGGTGTAAGCAAACAAACACATTTTCTTAAAACCTATGGAGGAGATAAGTATGTATTTGGGAGTAAAACTGTTATTTCACCGCATTGTTACGTGGCATTGTAAACAACAGTGAATACGTAAGCAAACCGTCGTATATGTGACTTGATAAATGAAGTACCTACTTATAATAGTGGATCGTTGTCTTGTTGAGAATGCTGTAAGTGTAATTTTCAGTTTTTGTGAACTACGAAACAATTACACTTTTTTCATAATGTCCTAACATTTACACACGGTAGTAAATCCTAAGATTTTCCAGAAATACTAAAATATACAAAATGTCTGGGCCTTTACAATAACATAAACATGTTTTTCTATTGAATAGCTGTTTTTCTATGCAGGTATATAAAAGTTTCATAACAGAAAACGGAAATAGTACAAAAGTAGTGATATACAAAATTATGACACACTCTGTGGATTAAAATAATATAAAAGCTTATTTTAAGCGCGTGCGGCGACGGCGTGTCCGCACTAGGCGCCGGCGCAACGCTCGCCCCGTAGGACTGACACACTTATCAAATAAACGAAAATTAACCTTGTACCTACTCTATGTAATTCACGACGTATAAGTAGGCTGACATTGGCTGCGAATAGTTTTAATATGGAGGCCCGTTGATATATTTATTTTCTTTGACGCTGTTTGTTTTCTTTATAAAAATTGTAGTGCAGCCGCGGATGTTGTTGATCTTTTAATAATTCATATTTTATAAGTATTATACTACATCTTAGAGTTCCTTTTTAAAACTGTTGGCAAATTAACGTAACTGTGTTGTCGACACTACTAAGCGTCATATTTAATCATTCTTCTTGCGGGTTGATCAATCACTTCAAATATAATTAATATAATTTTTTTCATAAGTTTCTTGTTTTACGTGGACCATAATGATCTGTTTTTTATCAGGCATATCGTGGTGTTCTACAAGGTGTCCAAAAAAAGGTGAATGTTATTTGCCCATACAATATGTAAAAATCGGGATGAAAGAAACATGTTTTTTTTGCGAGCATATTATTTGCTCGTTACCCACTTCACAACGTTTATTTTGTGCTCAGTATCAGATTTGAAGTGCACCACACTCCAATACCGCTCGAAATTGGGAAAAAAATGTTTGATTAACAAGATAGTCTGTCAAAATAAAAATATTCAGTAAAAATTGAAACTGTTCGACAGGCTAAGAGCGAACATTCAAGACTAGACTAGAGGGCGATCAATCGACGCTTGTTACACAAGGCTTCAGCGGTTATAACGTATGAATGTTTCGGTTATGTTTCGCGATGACACCGTAAACCGCGTTTATATTCACTGGGAACGAAGTCGTGTTTATTTCACACGGGGGATAATTTATTCGGCGTCGGGCGTCGCCTGGTCGTGAGGAAGTGGGCCGCGGTCACAACGATTCTTACCGATGTCTTTATCCATTTACACAAACAGTTGTAACTATCAATCAGTGTTAAGTCCGAGGACAGCTAATGCCTGCGCGAGCGGGAGGCGGAGCGCGACTCCAGCGCCGGCCACGAGTTCACTAGTCGGACATTATTGTGCAAGACTCGTGCCGGGACCTATTCAATTTCAAATATGGTAGCAGCCGCGCGCGCACGTCCTATTGGACAGTTACACCATAAGAACGAAATGGTCACAAATCGAATCGTAAATATATCAATGGATTTATTTAAAATTCGATTAACGATTTAGATGGATTTGACTAATGCCAAGCGTTTAATTGGTTACGATTTGGACGCTCGAATTCTGCTCTGATTAGGTATATACTTATATGGTACCACAATTTGTAAGGAGCTTTATCTATAGTAACGGTAACTAAGCTTACTTAGTTTGCGCGTAAAAGGTTGCTTACAACCTTTCCATAAAAATATGTAAAACGGTTCCGCACGGACGCCACCATAATAAAAAAAGTATTAATAAAGATTTTATTCTATGAATGTTTCGAGTGGCTAAGGTAATATTTTGCTTGTTAAAATCCGATGGCGAGACCCGCTGGCAAGGTGAATTTGATCGTAAGTATGTTTTATTTCTACGCGATGGAATAAACTTCCGTGGGAGGAAGTTATAGCTTTTAAAAGTTTTGACTGACTGCGTGTGATACGTTAACTTGCCTACGTCCAACGTAAAAGAGTATCGTTATATTTTTATTCACATTTCTTTCCTGTATAGTTCTATACGTTCGCCGCTTTTCTGACACCGGTGTTAATTAAATAATGTTACATTTAGGTTGCATATCTTTTATCGGACGACCATAATTTTAGCTTTACTAGTTTTTTGAGCACAATTTTTACATTATTATTAAAATCAATTTTCTTTTTCCGCCCTGGTCAATACGATTACTTATTTAACAACTTCGTTGTAAATGTTAAACCAATTATGGTCTATAATTTTCGCTACAATTTCATTCTTCGTCTTAATTTTGTTACGGACTCGTATTACTGAGAATTCATTATTCACGTGCACGTCTTGTTTTACCAATAGCTACTCAGAAAGGAGAGCGAAACCATTTTACCCCTGTTATGTATGCAATCGTTAATTTTGTAAATCTTTTTTAGCTTGACATGTCTAATATTTTCCAAGTCCCGGGAAGAGAATACCATAGCTTATTTTTAATTTCATTTTGACAATTTTTATCATAATATTTTCTAAATGAACTCTATTTCGCTCGTTAACCGCAATCTGTGACGTCTTATTGAAGCTAACATATATTGTGGAAGTCGGTGGCACGAAGCGCGGCCACATGTGTGGACAGCTAGTCGTCCGCGAGTATTACAATCGTAATTCATGTGTGTACACTGACGAGCACAATATGTATGCACTAAGCAAGTTTTAATTGATTTGCTATTCAATAGGTACTAGATTGGTTTTGTAAAATATTTATTGAAGTTCTTTTATCATGTACATATTTTTATTTTTGAGATTTTGTCTTGAAATTTTGCTTATTGTATGCATATTTTTGGTCGTGATTGTACTAATAGTAAGTAGTAACAGTAGTGAGATAAACATACGTTTTGCTGATATATTGCTATGATAGCGCGTATCGTTTACTACACCGTCGGCCGGTGACTCACGGGCTCTGTTTAGTGTAACACGCACTTTTTACATACACTACAAGACGAAGATTAACAACGCTGGACTTGTAAACTAATAGATATTATAAAGGGCGTGAAACGAAATATGAAATATGTACCGATTTACTATATGAAAATGGTTTCCTATTTTTCCAAGTGTTTTAAAACTGTGTGCGGTGCATTGAGGACTTGACCGATTCGTAGATTTAATGTGACTACGTAAATGTGAAAAAGTTCAATAAAATATATGAAAATGAGATAGACATACGATCCTACTTTTTTTTTCTTTTAAGATTAGTTCCGGGATTACTACAAGGTAAATAATATTATCCAGATTTTACTCGGCTCTTCAATAATATTACGATGCTTTTATGATGATGAGCAATTAAATCGTTTTTATGGATTTATTTGAAGCCATTGTGTTTTTTCATAAAACACGTTAAATTAAATAATTTTAGCATTTTAAAACAAATGCTTTCCGTAGATTTTAAATTAAAAGGTATTTAATATTTTTATTTAACTTTATTACAATTAATAAAATTTTCGAAAGATTAACTTTAATAGAAACAATAATTAAAAATAAAAAGCGTGTAAAATTAAGAAGGTAAAAAATATGCGAGGGATTCATTGACTTTTGGAAAAAAAAAAAACTTAAATCGTGTTAATGTTGATCTTACCTGAGCCTCCATTACTGCTTGAATGCGAATTGGAGAGATATCGCGAAACCCGAGCGTACGCGGACCGCAAGGAAATTCGCGAGGACCCTTCAGTACTATTAGAGGGTGGGCTCGAACTGGTGTCCGCTTGATAATCATCTTCACTAGAGTCCGTATCCATTGAATAAAGGTGGCAACAAAAAGTGTGCAAACACTTTTGGATACAAATTTTGACGGCTTTTGTATACCGCTTAAATGAAAACACTTCAACGCTTGGACAGCGCTGAGGTTTATTAGAGTTAGTGTGTCCTGGCGGCCGGTTCCGGTCTCAGTGAGCTAGCGATTGCAAAGCGTGCAGTCGCACCGGAAGTAGAGCGAGCTATGAACGCATCTGCGTAACGTCAGATGTATCCCGGTGTGCTGGGAGGCGTGTCCTAGTGCACAGGATGCAGGCTTGCAACAGGAGGGCAGACGCGCGGCGCGGGCGGGAGAGCGTTTGCCGACCGCCCGCCCAACTGACTCTCCTGGCTAAAGCACGCCCATCTATTGTCGCCGCTACCTCTACCACCGCGCCGGCCAATGCTCAACACACGCGCACGTGTTACATGCCACTGACACAGATGCATCAACACCACTATTGGTTCATTTTAACGTTACGCGGCACTACTATCTTTATACACACTACTGAAAATTCGCAATATTGGAACTTCCATTTTGTAACACTCATACAATTTTTTTTTTTTTCATCAATGTTAAATTCAACGTTCACACCTCACATCGCGAAGGGGCGTGCACATAAACTTTAACTTGTTTTTTTTTCACAATAAATTCTGCGTATTTATAAAATAGCTGAAAAATAGTTTTAATTTATGTTTGAACAAATAACATCGCTTCGATACAGGCGCGCGCCAAAGACACGACTAGCCAACGGGCTGGTTTTCTTTGCACTGTGTCTTATTTAACCGCGATTATAAGCGTCACGACACAAATAATAATAGTTGTGAGTCGGCCAGCGGGGAGCGTAGGTACAGACAACGAAAGATCGTTCGCGGGCGCAGATTTTGAAATCGTTACGTGTTCGGCGTAATATTGACAATAACAAATAGTCCGACGTCGACCGCGTGTTTAGAAAGGAGATATTGTTGCGAAAATATTCATTCATTCTACTATCTGTTCTATGTATCGTTAAACATTTGTAACGAGTTTCAATCCGTCTCCCCTTGTTATGTGGGCAACGTCTTCGAGGTTCATTGACGACATCCGCTGCTGACCGCGATCATTAATATGATATATTTCATGGAATAGCTATAATAATTAATCCATAGCTTGTTACTTAATCACCTCGTAAGAAAGGATTAACAAATTTGTAAAATTAGGGTCTGTTATTCCAAGAATGTTTGTTTATTAATTTTCCATTAAGTTAATTAATGTAAGGGTTTTAGCAGCAAGTTTATCTATTTTATTCTTAAGTTAATTATTAAATTATTTTTCCAAATATTCAAGAATTAATATAACACATTTTAAGGTTTTTAGCGAACCCTCTGATTGTTTTAGTCGAAGAGTAAATAAAAAAGCATGTATGAAGGGAATAATGAAAGTGGACAAAGCAAAACAAGTGTATAAGGATCGTAGCAAGTAGAAAGTGGTGAATAACAAGGGAAAGAGGCGTGATTATATGTATGTATGTATGTAGTAAAAAACCCTAGGTGAACTAATCGCTACCGGCACAATAAAAGACGATCACGGTCTACAAAAACAATCACATATTTAATATCTTCCTTATTTGTTTATAGATGATAGCCAAATCACTTACTACAGTTACTTATCTAGTGTAAGAAAAAATCTGCCTATTGGCGCTGTATGATTTACATGATGACAGCACAAACCTGGTTAAATCGACCATACTTTAGCTATCAGACTATTAATAACGAGCGCTAATTGTATCTCAACACGACTTAGTAATGACCGGCTTCAAGTATATTTAGCATTAATTAGGTATGTACAATGAGTGTAACATTAATTATACATGAACATCGTTACTTAGTCGACTAAAGTCGGGATAACAGTGGCGATAAACAGTCATGTATAATTTACAAGTTGATATTTACAGACATGACTATATCCCACATAGTACATTGTGTAAATAACAACGGTAAAACCGTATCAATTGAGATTCAGTTTGGAATTACATTAAAGTAAACGAATGCGGTGTATAATGGACACGAATGACTTATTCGCTCACCAGACGAGCGCGGTCGGCGGCATGCACCACTCTACGGTGAAAGCCCATGAAAAAATATTTCAAACATGTGAATCAGATTTGCGAGCTACCCTCTAGGCCCTCACACGCTGAAAGTTTATTGAATTTGTTTATTACCCGATTGCCAAGAAAGGGATACGTTTTTCGCGTGTATTTTGTGTGTGTTTCTACATTTCTTTATTACCTGTAATCTTCTAAAAGCTATAATTCCTGAAGTCATCTTTAAATCTTATATATAAAATTCTCGTGTCACAATGTTAGTTACCATACTCCTCCGAAACGGCTTGACCGATTTTTATGAAATTTTATATGCATATTCAGTAGGTCTGAGAATCGGCTACTATCTATTTTTCATACCCCTAATTGGTAGTAGGCAGGTGCTAGGTAGAAAAAATAAGCTAAGCTTTTCTTTAACTAGCAACATAGGTACACGTAAGTATGTTTAGGTCAAACCTTGTAAGCTAAATTAGAAGCACCATTTAAATTTTGGATACTTATATAGACTGGGTGACAATACATTAATATAGTACTTTCAAGCTCGGGGTCAAGATGTAACCTTAGATGTAGATTGAGGTGGCAATAGGAACTGTGTAACAAACGACAAAATCGTGCTCGTGTTATTTGATTGTCTTGATTAGTACCTACTGTTTACAACATAAACCTGTACAAATAACACCTGAGTCCCTGCATCTACGATATAGATGACCTTGCTGACAAAAGTTTAGCAAAAAATCTATCTTCAACTGCCTTCAAGAGTAGTAATTTTTAACTAACTGACTATCCCATCATTATAATAACTCTACCACCATATCATTATAATAACTTCATCTAATGTTAATCCACTTCACCAGTGCAACATTAATTACCGAACTTCAACATTAACGTGACAAGATGCGTGAGTGAACATCAGTTTTAATGAGACCGGGATGACGCCGGATGACCGGAAAATTATCATGCCTCCGTCGACAGTCGGTCCGGTTAAATTACCTACAATCCCGCTGCAGATAATAAAACAGCTAGAATTATTAGGCATCTACTTATTTTCCAGTAGCTTTGCCTGTGGATGTTTGTTTGCTAAATAAAGTAACTTAAGTTTTTATATTTTGGCATTTGGTCAGCCTATGTGAACGATACACAAAGTCCTAAATATAAAAGTAGCTTAATATGTACTTAATTGAAGTTCAGTCTCAATCCTGGCGAAATTTTATGATAATCGGTGATGTGGTTTAGCCGTCAAAGCATAACAAACACACAGTTACTTGCACATTTATAAGATTCGTATATAAATAGCATGGATTATTGAAATGATATAATTAATAGACAACAGATATGGTAACCATGGCAACGTAGGTCAAAATCCTGATCCACAATCCCATTCATAAATTAAAAGGTCAATTAGTGTAGCTAGATATCTATAGTAGTTCAACAGAAAACCCACATTGTAATTGGATGGATCAACAGTAGTATTTCAACAGAAATAGAAAGATCCTAATTACGTATGGATTTAGTGAATGTGCTAACTGAAGTCACTTGCAATTATTGCAGTTTTTTCACATTTTAATTTGTGCTTTTACGTTTAAATTAGATTTCAGTAGTTGATCAGCAACGAAAGTTTTGGTTGATCAGTAAATATTTATATTTTTCATACATTTCCTACCAATTAATGAAAGAACGTGATTTATTGAAAATCGCAAACAATAGAGTCCGCCTCGATTGGGATTCAATGAAATGGGTTTTTCATGCGTCAAAGACGTATTGTTAACGGCTCAGCCCTGATAAAATACATGAATTGCTTGATAAGTATGAATATTGTTTACACATATTTCATAATGTTGATGCAGAGTTAATGGAACATCACTTCAGTGCCCTCGATACCTGTTTCGCTTCGGTTATGTAAACCACTCATCATGTGTCTTTACGATTTGATTAATGCTTTTTCTAATGAACAAGCACGCATTGGTTTGTTTATTACGAAGACAAAATCTGAAAAAAAATAGGAATTTGTCACTAAACCCTTTTTGAAATGACATCACGACTACATAATATAAGATGTTTGTTCAAGGTGTCATACTCATGTCTCCTGCACAGGAAACATTTCATTTGAGGGTCCCGGGCGGCCGGCCTCGTGCCCCATACGTTACGAATGTTACGGTACTTGTACATGATAGCCAGACCCAGATATAAAATCGACGCGAGGGGACGACGTACCTACTAAGCGGACTTAAAGGAAAGAGAGAAGAACGTCTTAATATCTTTTTGGACATCTACAAAGCTGAAGACTAAGACTGAAGACTGAAGAACGACTCACCTAACAAGTTTTTCAAGTAAAATGCAACGTAGTAAGCGAACTAAAGTATTTCTAAAGGAAAAGTACAAAGTTTGCTACTCCTCCTTCAAGCGTAGCTAGTTTTAATTTCACCTAATTAATTATAATTAGTAGAAAGGACCAGGGGGACGGAACTCGGCTACACAGCATAAAGGTACGAGACTACCTTGAAAGGAAATTACAGATCAAGATTTTGTTTAAATTATTTTACGTTCCCTGTGAACACAAATCGAACAGACCCAAACATGGTGAAAATTCGTCGTTTCGTTACCGAGTTCCTATTGCAACCTTCTGAATCATCAGATCAGTTGTAATATCACCGAGCTCATATGAGTATGCGAACTTTTAATTTATCTTTTGTTGAGAACTTGTTCTAATTTAGCTTACGAGATTTGACCTAAACAAACATACTTGTATATACGCCAAGTTAAATATAAAGCTTGCAAAGGTTAAACCCGAGAAGGCTAGCGGCTGTTTGACTACCTTATTGATAAAAATACTACACGTTTTTTATTCAACCATTATAGAAATTTTGGCAAAATTCCCTGAGTATTAGCTCGGATCGAATTATGTACAAGCTTGCTAATTAATAAGTCGTAGAGATTTCCACAAATTCATGAAATTCTACGATTTGCCTACGACATACAGAAATATAACCGAATGAAACATTTCTTAGGGTTTCAGGTTTATTTTACAGATTAGTCTGTAGAATATACACTTAAAGTAAAATCTAAGTGCTTACGATACTATTTTCATAAGTTACTGTTAGGAACACATCTGATGTAATAACTTTTATAACTTATAACTAGGACAGCAATAAATATTATGTTTTCAAATTACCTCTTAACTTCTTATCTGTGAAGGTAAACACGTTGAGATTTATTTAGTTATAAAATGAAAGTTTTGCATGTTGCAAAGTGGCTTGTAAGTTGTAGGTAATACCTTTACCTTGTCGTTTCCCTACGTTAAATGAGAAAAGGCTTTGGTTTAAGTCAATAAATATGAAGTGCTTTTAACCGCGGACTAGATGTTTATATAGCGTAACATATCTTATAGATAGTAGCTGCCAATATCGCAGTTTCAGTTAATATCGTTGATAACTGAAATCGATAAATAATTGCATATGAATAAATCACAACTTTTTGCCAATCACTCCCATTGAGCACTTTATTAATAAGTCATGATGGGCACAGTTAAAATCGGTCATTAACAGAATCGGATTGGCAAAAACGTTAATTTAATTAATTTCGCGCTTTTTTTTAATACTTCCTGTGCCTAGTTTTTTTTTTATCATAGTGCTATATTTTTTACAGTTTGCTACATCTGGGAATATTATTTTAGGTGTAGTTTCAACTTCCTATAAGAAATTAAAGAGAGATCCTCCGTTTCGTAAAACATTAGTGATATGTATTGTAGTACTCTTTCTACCCACCTTAGTATACTAGTACCACAATATATAGCCTTATAATCTTCCTTTAACATACCCTAGATAATAATATTACCGAGCTTGTGAGCTCGTAGAGCAGCTACTGATATATGAATTTATTTAGATTGCAGCGGTCGATGATGTCGTCTCGATAATGAGTGGCGAACCCCTCCCGTGTATCGGGTTAGGGATTGCAATAGACTGTACATGTCAACTCAGGCCTGTTATTGACGAACAGATAGGATTTCAAATTACAGTTTTCATAAATATCTTGATACAATGCATCGGAATTTCATTACATTACACTGCATATTTTCAATTTAATCAAAAGGATTCATTTTCAAGCAACGTAGAAAGCAGGAAGTAGCAATTTTATTCAAATTAATATAATTAAGTAGATATCTAGATATGGAGATGAAAATCTAGTGACATAATTATTTATCTTTTATCTATTATAATACACTTCTCATCAAAAAAATCGAAACACCTCGCAGTTTATGATTTGATAAGGATTATCAGAAAAATGTGTATATTTAGGAATAAATGTAAAATGTCATTTAATAGTGAGTAGTATGAGGTTTTTAAATCCTAATGTTAATGTTCTAAATTCAAATTAAGTCTTCATAGGTTTCGTATTTTGTATAATGAGTAATTTTTACCCTGCATGGAATATGAAGGAAATGGGTAAAACAACACGCGTAAATTAAAAAAAAATGTAAGAAACGTTTATTTAATAACTTGTATTCCCTCCGCGAGCTCTTATTACTGCTTCCATACGGTTCTTCATCGATCGGATGAGAGTCACGATCACATGTTGTGGTATATTATCCCATTCCTCTTGGATTGCATTTTGCAGCTGGCTAAGTGTTTCTGGGGCTGGATCTCTTGCTCGAATTCGTCTCTTTAATTCATCCCATAGATGTTCAATGGGATTCATGTCCGGGCTTCTTGCTGGCCATACCATAATGGAGATACCGACTTCGGTAAGATAATCTCGTACGACGCCCGCGGTGTGAGCTCTAGCATTGTCGTGCATGAATATGAAGTCGTTGCCAATAAAATGTGCATAGGGCATCACATGAGGTTCAAGACACTGTTCGATGTACCGATGAGAGTTTAGTGCAGGCAGCCGTGGCCCAGACACAAAGGCAAGTTCTGTCTTACCGTCGGCGCTGATTACTCCCCAAACGGTCCACGAACCGCCACCATAGCTGACCTTTTCTTCAATGCAGCATTGTGCAAAGCGTTCTCCATCTCTTCTGTAGACCTTGTTCCTTCCGTCGTTACCATACAGCATAATTTTACACTCATCAGAAAACAGTACTTTGCTCCACTGAAGGTATGACCAAGTTAGGTGCTCGCGTGCAAAGTTAAGGCGCGCTCTTCGATGGTCTGCAGTTAATTTCGGCCCATTCGCTGGCTTATGCGGTGCCAATCCGCGTTCCTTTAACCTTCTTCTTATTGTAGAGTCACTTACAGCTACTCTTCGTACAACGCGAAGCTGCTGCTGCAGTTGAAAAGTGTTAAGGCGTCGATTTCGTAAAGAAGTTGTTACAATAAATCGATCATCTCGCTCAGAAGTGACCCGATTCCTGCCAGATCCTGAACGGCGCGTGAACGAACCAGTCTCCCGATAACGTTTGTAGACTCTATGAACAGATGATAAGCTTAGATGCAATCTTGCAGCCACAACACGCTGACTAAGTCCAGAATCCAGCAATGCCACCACTTGGGCGGCTTCTGCGGGCGAAGTATCCATATGTTTTAGAAAAAAAAGTTTTTTCAGACGTCCCAAAGTCACAGTAAATGAAATAAGAAACAAAAAGTTTAAAGACAAGCGCTAATTTTTAGTTTTTAAACGAGAAACGTACTCCAACCCTAAATACACATTTGTCTCAAAACAGTGATTAATTTCATTTATAGGATAAACAAATGAAATTCTAATTTCGAATTTTGATTTTTTTCTTCTTACTGTAATGACCAAACTGCCAGCTACACAATAGTGTTTTTTTTTTCATGGAATTAATTCTCTTTTGTAAAAAATTAGGACAAAAACAATAAAAACGAAAGTGTTTCGATTTTTTTGATGAGAAGTGTAGATAGAAGATAGATATAAGTAGATAATATAAATTAAGGTCAAGGAGTGAACCACTTTCTGTTTTTTTTGCACATCATGTATGAATTAGTCTTTTCGTCATGCGTCTGTTCAAATTGTCATAATTTTTTGATAACCTATTATTAACATAGACATTAAATTAGTCAGTCATCCTACCCAATTGATTGGTGTCATGATTATACGTAAAATGAAGCAAATAACACACTATGTGTAACACCTACGAGGTTGTAGTGCATACGTTTGAATGACCTAAAAAAAAACGCTGTTTAATTTCTTTTAAAAAAAAAGAGAACCGCCTTCATAAAGCCGATTCACTGAAAAGCATAAAATAATTTTAAATGTACTGCTTATCAAATAACTAAATTATTAGGATAATAAGTATAATTATACTTCAAGCATAATTATTGTTATTTTTGAGTCGGTGTCAGCCGCTAATAGCAAATTCTAATACTATATAAGGACCCGCGCGTGCAGACGGGCGAGAACGCCATTACGTCGCAGAGAATCTTAACATCGCGATGCAGAAAATGCCGTCAAATATATACGACTAGCTGTGCCCCGCGGTTTCACCCGCGTGAATGACAATTCATACACTATCTTTATAGATTATATCCTATGTGTTATTCCAATGTATACGCTACATTATTGTAAAGTTTCATTAAAATCCATAGAGTAGTTTTTGCGTGAAGGAGTAACAAACATCCATACATCCAAACAAACTTTCACATTTATAATATTAGTAAGGATAGTAAGGATATACTATAGACCCTAGCGGTCTATAGTATATCGCTAGTTTCCCTTTGTGCCAAGCGAGAGCACTTTTTCGGCTGTATCGAGTACATTCGTTTACTAATTTAAGTTATTTTTCGGCTTTCTATTTACTATTCACTGCTAACGTAATATTAATGAAGCACTTCTGTAATTAATAGTGGTTTCATATAGTAAAGTAATATACGATAACAATTACATTTTATTTTTGTGTGCTAGATTCCGAACGAGAAGGAATTATTTCAAGAATTTTAAGGGAGGATTTTTTTCCTTTAAACACATCATTTGTTTTCCAGTTTAATATAATAATATAATTGGAAACTGTTAAAAGCTTTACTAACATGTATTTGTCTATTACCTACAAGAAACTACATAGTTAAAAGTAGTTACCAAATTAATAATAAAATGCGTAAAGGGGAATGACGAATCTAGGCCCAGAATTGCACAAGAGATTCGTTTTACAAAAAAAATATGTTGGTATTTTTTAAATGTCTGCCACGTATTCATTAGTCTGTGCATGTCGGTAACATTTTTTCATAAATATTTAACATTATAACGACTAAAACGGAACTTGAACATAACATGAGTTTCAAATGTTGCCTTTACAAAAAAATGTTGGCAGGTAACTAATCAGAATAATTATTTTTCGTTTATTATTAAAAACCGTTAAGTTTCTTCCCAGCAAACATACATTATACCTATCTAATTCCTTAAAATATCTTTTAATAATAATTATTATACCAATTATTAATAATAAAATATATCTATAAATCGACCTTTTCAAAAAATATATCTATCTATAAAAACTTTTTATGGCAACTTCCTATTGCTATGTCAAAGTTTTACTTGTCACTGTCAGTTGCTATAATACGTAAATGTCAAAATCATTGCTTCTAGCAACTCCATTGCGGTTACTTGCTTATGTTTATTGCGGTTTAAATTGACTACTTTTCGCTATAAATACTGACTCTGACGATTCTCCTATACCTGACGACCACGGCCTGATTATGGATTCTGTTCCCGCTACTCATGACGACACTGGCGACATAAACTGCAGTATATAAGATGGACTATAAGAATCTTAAATAACTTTGAAATGCTAAGTTCTTTGTAAATCATTTCTATTACTAATTAATTGTTAGAATTGCTCCCTATTATTATTATTATTTTATATTTGTGTGCACAGAGGGCCTAAATTACTATGGCGACTTGGCATTCCCCTTTAATTTCATAATTTCATTTCAAACAATAAATAAACTAACATTTTGACATTTGGTATAACACATTATACACCTACGAGTTATTAAAATTACTTTAATTAAAGCTCAAATGCGAACCGAATCGCAATCAAGTACAGCTTTCATGCATGAAAATGCCCGGGCTTTGATAGAAGTGACCACTCGCAATGAATTAGAGGGCAAAGCAAGCAGCATTATAATCTCGACGTAATTATGTCAATTCAAACAAACAAGGCCAAACAGGTCACTTCGAATGGACGCAATACACATTTAACTGTATCAAAGGCTAGTTATGTGTGATTAGGCAAATATGCAATATAATTACGAATTTTAATTTATTACTATACTACTATAATTAAATACTATTTTGATTTAGAAAGATTTTAATTTACTAATACTTTTGACCTTATTGAAATAATTTTCTAAAATGTTTTCCCAGTGTTTGCTTAGCGTTATAAAATAAACCTTTGTTCAAAATTTTTCAAGCTATGCAGTGCTGTTTGTACGTTGATAAATAATTAAGTATATAATTATTTTTAAACCTCCGTTACACCCTATTGGCTGTTATAAGAGCTATGCTTAGTTAGATCAGATCATGCAAACACGGTTAAATTTATCTAAAAATAATTGAATAATTTAAATAATTGTGATACCATCGTAACGCTAAAGCATGACCAGATTAATAAGATATTCGAAGCATCCTTACGATATGAACTAATTGTCAAAACTTACAACCCGTAAAGCAGTGATGGGGAGGTTGTCGGTAGCAGACAGATCAATCGATCGAGCTCAAAACTACCGTGTAGCTTTAGCTAGGCGTGATAATCGCAAATGTATATTGGCAATAAGATTAAAGTAAGTTGTTCCACAACGATGTCCCATATTCATATCAACACAGCTTAGAAACTCCGTAAATTATACTCGTAAACTTATATTTTATTTAATGACGTACTCAACTCTTTTATACCGCCGTCTACGGATTCGAAAGTTAATTGGATAAATATCGTACCGAAACCAACAAGCAGTAAATTCTTTGTGCATCTAGTACCAAGTCATTGTAAAAATGCATCAAACACGGCTCTCGTTAACATAAAACAGTACTCGACGAACGTTTATTATACAGTTTAGTAATCCGTATGAGCCGTAGATGCACGAATGCGTAACTAACTGTACGTATGTCATTACAGGATACGGCTTGAAGTGTAACCCCCGTCACGTACGCAATCATTGGAGTTCGATTACTCTATGAAGCTCTGTGTACACAGACATACGCTACGTGCATTGGAAATCGGAAGGTGGTGGAAAGCACATACCGTGGTTTCACATGTTTGTCGAAGTAAAGGATTGTCAAGGAGAAAAAACAGGACTGATGGAGGCTTTTTTGTTTGAGAAAGATTTTTGGAATGACATTTTCACTTTCACAAAACTTTAGAGTTGTGCAAGGGTGCACAAAAAGCTTAACTTGTTGCTAACATTCATGCCGTGAGGTACTAGGCGTGCGATATTCAGCGTGCCGTAATACTAAGCTTGTTTAATTAGTTAGTAAGACAGACTATGCGCTAAGTATGAAGATCATAATAGTTTAGTTCAGCCCTTAGAGGATACATATAAATATACAGAGTTCGCTTATAGTAAGGGTATGAACCGTGAGCTATAATCTAAAGTTTCGCCGTAAAAATAGTATGAACACAAGGCAAGCCGTTTTTATAAAACTATCCCAAAACCTTAAAATTAGCCAAATAATATCTGAACCATCGATATTTTCGCGTAAACGTCTGATGTTGCACGGCAAATAGCTGAAATGAGTAAACGAATGTAATAAATTCAGCCAAACATATTATGCTTGCGCTCGGTTAATAATGCCCTCGATGCTCGGTCTTGGGGTTTCCACTTTCCAAACATGCGACATAATTGTAAAACAATAAACTTATGGGAATAATATAAGTCTTAGTTTTTTTTTAATAATCTGTTTATTAGTTTAAAGTCCATTTTTTATTTAAGTTTGTTAAAGTAGATTTCACATCAATTGCGGGGTAGTCCAAAGCAAGATTTTTTGTTGAAAAGAAACGAGATTTTCAGAAACGAGTATAGATGTGGCTTTTTTAAGGGGCGAAGTGTAAATAATATTTTTCATGAAAGCAATTGCTTTTTCGATAAACGTAGCATAAGGAAAAATTAAAAAGAAAATTCTGTGGGTCAAAGCGCTGACTACCGTGTTCGTTCGTTGATTCATTTATATTTCGCTAAACGACAAAATAGCGAATGCAGCAAAGTATTTTTTTTTATTTTTGTACTAACTACTAAAGGCACCATTACGTAAACGAAAGATTTCGTTTAAAATTTATAATTTGAGTCTCCTGTCTAGCCGGACAGATTATAATAAACGTAACAGTGGAAAGAATCGGAAAATAAAAAGCTACGTACATGTGACATAAAGGGAAGAGGGTATTGCGAGTGAGTTCATTAAAGTTCGAAAGTCAAAAGCGGAAGCAATAATAGGTAATTGCCTGGATTTTTTAAATTTTTCACTTTTTTATTGGCTCTTTAATAAAAGTGTCATCGTTCTGGCTACATCACTAGTCTCGGCTTATTTGGAAGACACAGACAAGAGAGCACATATTAAAAATTACCGGCGTTACCTGCAACATACGGGTCGTTGCTACTATACATTCTGAATATTCTGCCTGAAATATTTTATGTAAAATCTACGTGATTATTATCTCCTTTGTTTTGATTGAAAATTGAAGTCACAATATTTTGGTTCTGCGATAATACTTCTAATAAAATTAAAATATTTCCCATCATAAATATCTTGAATGTATAATATTTATTGGTCAGGGAAGACTAAAGCGCATTGGAAATAAGGAGGGTTCCGCCAATGCCCGAGGCAACGGCCTTGCAAATTGCGATCATCTGGCAGGACAATACCGTCAAGAGATCGATACTATACAACATAGTTTTGATAATATTACAATCGATCTAGTATTGCAGTGAAAGAGTAATTTTTCAAAAGTGTTCTAACTTATGGAAAATTATCTACCTTGATTCATTATAATATTTTTAAATATATTTCTTACTTAGCTAGTGGTTTAGAAATGTTTCGTTTGATCCATTTCAGAATATCTCAGGTAGCGTTGAATGACTGAAAAGTTCTTAACAAAATTTCGCGACACGAACGACTACATCAAGAAAATGCAAAACATTCAAACATCACCGCTATAATAAATAATCAATACTCCCTCCGACCTTGAACCCCTCACAGAGAAGTGATGAACTTTTAACTCACGGATTACATTTCCGACATGGGGTGATCATTGGAGCGGGAGAGCGTATTGCGAACACATCGCATTCGTATCGAGTTGTATCATTTAGCTTTGCTAGCGTCTGCGTTTTTCCATATTACCAGCATAATAAATAAAGTAATTCCTATTAAAAATGTAAAAGTTAGCTCAAGTTTCGGTAAAATTTGACAAGGAGAGTTTATAATATGTACAGTGTATACAATGGTTCTTCTCATTAGTTGATTGTTTTTTTTTAAACCTGCTGACCTAATTCCCTAAGATCGATAGTGTTAAAGAACTTAAAATCATGAGTTTAATATGTGATTTCGAAGTTCGTAATACTGCACGGGCAAGAACTGTTGAAAAGATACATAGTTTTATGTTATACTTGCATAAAGTTTGTTTGATTTCTAGGTTGAACAGCATCGGATGTTGGTTTAAAACTAATTTATTAGCGCCCACACTTGCGCGACTTTCATTGTGTGATTAGCTGCTAAGAAATACAGTAGTCTTAAGTTTAGAGCAGTGTTTTAAATTTTAGTTTAAAATAATAAATGAGTTAACCAAAAACTGTAATTTTAAGTTTTCATATTACTTACAAGATTAAAATTTAATGATAGCTTTCAAAGTAAATACTGATAACGACATTTCATGCAGCTTTTTTCCATTTATAACTGTCCCAACTGATGTCATTAAATTATTTTGAATAATAATATCCTTTGATAGTCCTAGAACTCCTATTAGATTTTGTCTTAAATTAAATAACCTATAATACATTTAGGAAACGTACTATAATAATGATAAATATTAAATTCATCATTAATATAATAAATTCAGTAAGTTCCTGGACTGTTTTCGGTTGGTTGACTTTGGCTCTAATGCGATTAGAGGGTTCGTCCGTAGACATACAACAAAATAATTTCAGTTATTTGTGTACTTATGTCTCATAGAAGTTGTGGTTTACAAGTAATGAATGTTAAGAGCGAATTTCTCCTAAAACATTTGTGAAGTTGTTGAAATTTTGTACACATGTTTCGTGTTCCGTAATACTGTTCGTTAAGTATCTCACATTTCATTTGTTAGTTCCCAGGAAAGGTCTAATGAAATTATAAAACACGCTAATATCTCTCGCGACGTTATTCGCGTGGAATTTGATGTAATATGATTCTGTCTTTGTATCTCTGTATCAAAATCGTAGAATGTTACATCTGGTAATTAACATAACCTTTTAAAAAAATTAGAAATTAATCATTTTTTTTTTAATTTTAGTATGGTTGTAAGTGTTTGTTGATATACTCTAACTAGAAAGAGTTGACTGCACAAGTGCATAGTATGTATTTATGTAAAGTCCTATACCTACGCAAAGATTGTCCTAAATATAAAAAATCCATTTAAATATGTAATGTAATGTCACCTAATAACGCAACTGCGTTTTTAGGTGACATTACATTACATGTAACTACCTGAAATATTCGTATCGACGCTGCTTTTCAACTTGCCGTCTCACAGTTTTATAGAACTTACCTCCAACAGGATTACTTACTCAAAGTTGGCGGAAACACATAATTAATATGCAACTTACCTGTAAAAAAGAGAAAACTTTGTTATTGAAAATATCAAATTTAACATATGAATAATCAAGTTACATAGCCGAAGAGTCCATTTAAAGATGACTGACTGAAGTAGGCAATATTTTTTTAGGAACTGGTCAATTAATTAGAATATTAAAGGTGCACAGTTCGAGAGGGCAGATAGGGCGAGGGTAATTTGATGAAAGGGCGCCTGTTCTCGCTGTTCTCTAGCCGGCTTCTGTAAATATCCATCTCACTTAATAAACTCAAGAGTGTGTCTGCCCGACGGATACATTAATATTGACCTTCCAATTCATTTGCAAACCGATCCTTAATTTTAGGATTTTTTCGGTTATTGGTTCGATAGACAGATATTTTTTTTTTCTTACAGAGCAGTATTGCGTAAAGGATGATATATCTAAATAAAAAAAAAAACCGGCCAAGTGCAGAAAAGAAGTAGTAACTTTAAAATTTGCAAAATAGTTTTTATTATATGATGTAACTAAAAATTTACGGTTTTCGCAATTTTTCCTTTATCTGTACTATAAGATGTTACTTCGTACCAAATTTCAAGATTTTAAGTTCGCGGGAAGTACCCTGTAGGTTTTGATCCGGTGCGAGTTTCGAAAATTTGCGGCATAATCGGTCTTTTGATTGCTTTGGCTTAGAAGTTTCATTTTTTAACAGCTCCAAGGGACAGTAGACCTGAGTATTAGATATTAATTTCAGTTTGATACCTCCACGCGTTCCTGAGAAAAACGGTCTTGACAAACGGACGGACGGACGGACAACGAAGTGATCCTATAAGGGTTCCGTTTTTTCCTTTTGAGGTACGGAACCCTAAAAAACCGACAATAGTATCAAAATATATTTTGAATATAGTAAGGTTATTTCTGAAAAACGAGTAGGTACCTATTTATAGAGATATAAACCCCTTGTATGAAGCTTTCATATTAAACAAGGATATTTGCAGGAAAAGAGCATATTAATTTTGTTCCTGTCAAAGTTGGAATGTGCATACCCAACACAAAACGAAATAACAGTCACATTGCGCCAAAGTTACTTTAATTCAGCTTAAAAGTCCCTATACAAAGTGTTACACGTAGTTGTTGGAGGGTTGGACCTGAGCTCAAACAAACCCTTTATCACCCTTAACATGACGTAAACGTACCAAATATGAGTTGCAATATTAAATATTTAAACACAAAAGTTGTTTCTTTTTGTATATCGTCGAACTTTTATTTTAATAATAACTTGTGTTACATAACTGTTCTACATAATTTTCACAAAATAAAATATAATTAAAAACACTCTGTACCTTGTTGAACTGTGTAGAGTAGGAATACAAACAATCAAACTATTATTTTACGAACCGCTAATGAAAAGCATACGAACTCATCTAGAACTAAGAGAGTGGTTTCAGTCGGAAGCCTGAAAATATCTAACTGCTCGTTAAACTTGTTCATTGAGGGGGGTCGGGCGCAATTCAGGAAGTTTATTTTTCATATTTTGTTAGTACTCGAGGTAGAGTAGTAGCCAGACCACAGGAAGTCACATTAATTAATTAAATATCCCGGTTCCGGACCGGAACGGTACCGGTAAAGCGGGGGAAGTATGTGGAACTACGTTACAATGTTCGTGTCACACAATAAGTTGCCTATTGTGATTTCTACTGGTGGAGTTACGTGTTGTATTTTCAGATACACGTAATAAATTACTAGAAAATATTGATGAGTAGGATTTCATTGTTTTGTAATTCACGGTTCAAAATAATGAGAGAATATTTTGGCAAAAATGTAAAGGTACATTGTAAATGAAAACCACGTCTCATTATTTTATATCACGCCTTGTTAACTAACAGGAGGGTTGACAAAACTGTAATTAATTGATATGTTTTATTTTTTAATTTATGAATATACGCTTCATGTTTCGCTATCGATTGCGTAGTCAAAACAATTTTATTAAACGTTGCCTTATTCGAACGGGTTAATGGGCAGAAAATTGGTACGGATGGCAGGTCGTAACTGTTGTTTCATATGGTTACTGAATTCGATGTGTTGAGTAATTCCTTTGTGAAATATAATTTTAATGAACTGTTTTGATTTATCGTCTGAAAATCAACATCGTGGTATGGTTGTTATACCTGCACATGAAACAGGCATTTATTGCATAAAATACAATGTTTTTAGGTTTCATTGAAACTTCTCTTTATTTTTTGCCTACAAGTAGAAAAAATGGAAGATAAATATTTCGTCGCTTCATTATTTTCATTATAATCAGACAATATATGACTGCCCACTAAATGAGACATTTAATCAAGAAAAAGCGTATCTAATTTCCATTAATGTCATGTAATGTGCTAACGGATCATCATTTTTAAATAGCGTAGTTGACTCGTTGAACCTACATTCTATTAATCAACCCTTGCTACCTATCAGTGAATATATTCAATCAACAAATATTTCGCTGCCCCCAACCGAAAATTTGAAACCTGTACGAGATGTTACTATCTCATCAATTCGTTAGATCATCGTTATAGGCGGAAGCGAAAGTACGGTATATGTTATTAGGATTGATAAATTATTAATTTGTTATTTAGTAATAATTATGCCTTTTAAGACTTTACTGATAGCATAATCGCTATTAGCATTGATGGGTTCAGTAATAGTCTTTGTTACATGCATATGAGAAGCTTTTAAGAGCTTAATATATTCTATTCTAAGTATCATGTAAACGTGATTTCCGTGAGTTAATAAAATTGTAGGAAAAGTATTATAAAGGGTTTATAATACAAATCTTGTCATTTTCTAAGAGCAGACATAAAACATTTGTTTGTAAATCTAAATTCTGACTAATTGGGTACATAAAAATATGTATCCGTTTGAAGGAGGAAAGCTTTACCTGTTTATTTTCATAATGTGTTAAATTATTCCTAAAAAAGATAAAACAATATCAGCAATAATTTTGTCTTAAATCCTACGATTGGGACAGCATGTAATGAATAATGCAAGACGGAATCAGTGAGACTATAATATCTATCTTTATCTGGTTAGCTATTAGTTTTCACAGATTCTGATTGCTATAGGTCGCAAGAGATCTACGTAAGCCGGATAGTCAATATGATTATCATCACGGCACTTCCTGAGAGACAATTTCTATGAACACTCTTGATGGTGGCAAGGTGTTGTTCGTACCTTGCTACATCTTTCATCATTTCGCCGAGAACATATCAACGGCAAATGCCATTACAACACGCTCTCAAAGCCAAAACATGTTTAAAGGCATCCAATAAATCGTTTTTAAAACAATAAAACATTTGTACGAGAGATAACAGTGGAACATGTGTATACAATAAAGACAGCTTTATTGCGAGATTGATTTTGAATTATAAGCGGCCAGTCTTGTGTATTTTAGAAAAAAAAAACCATGCGGCAACCTCGTTGCGTATAATATGTGAATAAGATTATATATTAGCGTGTTTTATTCATTGGAAGTAGACATAGGTTATACAAATGAATAGTTATGGCCGATTTATACCAAACGAGCAAATGCTTAATCTGTCTTCACCCCATCACATTCTTTGCAATTCTAAAATTCTTGATAGGGTGGGGGATAGAATGAGCATTTGCTCATTTGGTGTAAGTCGCCCTTAAGATTATGTGTTGTCCGTATACGTGTGGCTAGGTATACGTTAAACACGTAGAAGTGTAGGCCGCTTAACAGATTGCGGATGACGTCATACATGTCAAACACCATAACTGAAGTGCTATTAGGTTTCGTGTGTCTAAGTACGTCCGCATCAATAAGTATCCAGTTCAGATTGATCAATATTATACAGGGGAAGCACATCTACCTATATTTACGATTTAAATATATTGATAGAATTGTACTAATACCTTATACGAGTTCTATAAAATGCATTATGGCATGCAAGTTCCATGTATTACGTTATTAATTGATTACATAACATGTTTTAACTAAAGAGGCAAATAAGCGTACATAATAAATCATGCACACGACAGTCCATAGCAAACATTAATTATGTTGCTATTAATAGCCCGACTATATTGTTTAAACACAATATTTAGTGCAATATTTAGCAAAGCGAATAACGATGCGGTTTCAAATCAGCCCACTGCGAAAATCATGGGTGTTATTATTTTAGCAATTAAATCATTTCCTCCCTGAAACGATTTAGATTGGAACTCCGTACTTACAACAATGGTCCCTAAAATCAATACGTTTTAACGTATGTATGTACGTTTAGCGGTATTTATTGTATCGAGTAGACAGACACAAAATCAAGTAACCAAAATTACCTTTGTACTACAGTCAGCGACAATTTCATGCTTATGTAAGTACAGTTTAACAATTCATAAGTGAATATAATAAAGTTGTACGGTAATACAGTTCACGTAATCGTATGTCGGGGAGTTCTCGCGTATTGTCTCGTTCGTCGACACATAAACTGGCACCTCGACCAGCTAGTAACGTAACACTTGGAGGGGCCAACCCAGATTGTGTGATTGAGACTTATTGCTATTGCATATATCTCGACAATAATATAATTGACTAAATTATCAGATTGTGTTGCTTTGTTCAAGAATTTCGACGACTGTTGTAATTTTTAAACCGAACCCAATGTAAAAACATTTAAAAATTGTTTGTAAAGATGAAAAACACTTACAAAATCTTTTCATTTTATGGTATTAGCTAACATTTTATAATAACAATAAAACAAAAAAGATAAAACTCTCTTTTAAGAGCACAGTTGAATTAATTAAATGAATTAAATTAGGAGGCAGTAGATTCAAAAGCGTTTTGAAACCAGGCAGAAACAATAAGCGCCAGGCGCGTTATATTTTTCATTTTATTTCAGCAAGTTAGTGAAATATTGCGCAAAGCTCACGCTAAACGCCTTTGATTTTTAAATACTAGCACGGGCAGGGTTTTTGTAAAAGTTGCTTTGATATTAACAGTACAAGTTGCTACATAGGAGACAACTTTTTACAAAAATCAAATAAACCTTTGCGAATGGTCGCTTCGAGCATTTGCTTTCAGAGTACATTTCTTTGTTATAAATAGTTTACCGTACTGGAAATACGTGCTACGTTTTGAACTTTTCATAAAAAAAAAAGCGTTAACGAGAAAATGGTTAGGTAACACCGACTGTCGGAGTTTCGGAATACAATAAATTATGTGTTGTAGAGCTTATATCATAATCGGTAGTTGCTATTTCTATTCCGTACGTCATTATACTGGACCAATTAAATCAATTGTTCTAAAATTAATTGCATGCTATTATATCCAGTCTGAACGCAAACCGTACTAAATTACTACCTGTGCTTTGTGCATTTTCGACGAAATTAAGCAATTTACTATCCACTTTGTGTTTGTCATATGTCTTAGATATATTACATTCAATTAATCTCTGTATTTGTAATTAGCTGTCCCTCACAACATCGTCCTCTTGTTTTAATTGACTACCTATATAGGTACGTTCTCGTCGAACACGATACGTGTGCGAATGACGACAAAGCAGCCACTATTGACAAATTGATTAATACAATGGCGACGTTACAATATGCACTACTATCTGATATCAAAGGGCAGCTGCTGGATATTGGCTGGACACATTAGGAAATTGGACGTCAGTACTATGCTAGGTATACGTAGAAGTGCTTTGCTTGAGACCGTTTCCACACTATCCGATACGATGTCGGTATCGGACACCGACACGATTTCGGGGGCAAGTAAATGTAATGTGTCATGAGTCAAATACAAATAATCTTGCATGAACAATTAGGTGTAAAAAAAGTTGTTTTCACGATGGATACCGCATTCGCTCTGTGAATAGCAAAAAGCGGCTCGCGTTACTTGGTGCGTCAGAACTCTCGAAAGATTCCACGCAGGATTCTCAAATGCTATATACAACATTGTATCAGGTGACGAATCCTTTATATACGCGTACGAACCCGAAACAAAAAACCAGTCACGAGTTTGGGTGTTCGAAAATGAGTTAAAGCCAACTAAAATGGTTCGTTCACGGAGTGTTGCAAAAAAAATGTCGCGGAGAATACTTCGAAAAGCAATAAATACATTTTTAAATAGTAATGTTGTGTCACTTGTCCTCGATTCCCGAAATTTTCAGTACAGCCCTCGTAATTGAGGAAAAATTGATACTACTTCCTTGATTGTGACCGCGAGTACAGTTGCAAATGTAGTCTGCGCTTTAAGTGCAGTAGCAGCAATGCACTTATAGCATTCGCTACATTTACAAAAAAATAGACCACTATGGCAAGTTCGGTTTTTGATTGTATTTTACTTCATGGAGGTATACGAAACTTAGTAGATAAATATTATGATTAAAGGAAAATCTTGACCAGAAATGACTAGAAAACGAATTAGTATGAGCAGAATAAAAATGTTTTCAGACTGAATAATGTTAAATAAATACTTTACAAGACCAGAATCATTCGCAAGAATTAAATATAATTATTTTAAATGTGAATTGAAGTTTCATGTTCGGAGAAAACAATCGTCGCGTAAGAATAAAAATAATATGTATAGGTAACAAAACAAACACATTATCGTTCTATTTTATTTATTCTGAAATGTCGGATTAGACTTAACGCAGCGAAGTTCTACAACAGTATATTCAATTCAGCAACCAAACCTTGATTTAATTAAATCGGAAATTAATTAAAACGGAAACTGTGTAGGTCTAGATCTATTGTTAATGCATGGGCAGTTCCCAACAGTTCCAACGGATCATCAAATACATTATGTAATAACTATACTAATATTACTATGTAAGTAGGTCTTGACAGTTAATTACTTTATGATGACATGTCTGTTACGGATAACTGTTTTTGTCATGAAAACATTTAAGGTTATATTGTAGTATCGTAAATAACTAATAATAATTGACAGACGTGGAATATTTTCTCATTTAAGAACCGTTATCTATACATTTCTGATACATATTATATTTGCTTATTTTGCTACAGCTGAAAGTCCTTTTCTCTGAATAATTTAGTTCTTCGAAGAGCCTAAGAATTATATTAGAAACTAGCTGTGCCTGCGACTTCGTTCGCGTGGATGACGAAACTTATCAATGAGTTTTTAACCGCAAAATTAAGTTTGTTTTTTATTATTTATACTTTTCCGGGATAAAAACTACCCAGTGTGGTGCCCAGGATAATAAAGAATAATTATACCAAGTTTCATCGTAATCGAACCGGTAGTTTTTGCGTGATACCTGAACAAACAGACAGACAGACAAAAAATTTTTTTTTCACCCTTTTGGGTTCGGTGTCGGTCTAGTAACACCTCCCGCCATTTATTTTTTTGATATTTTCAATGTACAGAATTTTCACTTCTACAGATTTATTATAAGTATAGATAGAAAATCTTTAGTGCATAAGCGATAAGACTTAAAAGCTATGTGTTTAAAATGCCTTTAGCAATATTAAAGCAAAGTTTTCATCGTATTTTCTTAGGCGCTGCACTCTTCTGCCTAGCCTTTATAGAAGCTATGTTTGTTGGGCTTCAAGTTTTACCGGATTTAGATGAATACTTTTTTTTACATGGAGCGACTGCTTACCAGCAACCCATATCATGGGTAACAAGTAGTATCAAAAATTGATAACAGATTAATCAAAGATTTTATTGTAAACTTTGAATACTGATTGTCAACTTTGATTCTACATAAACAAATTACTGGCACAACAAAATAAGCATATCCTACACAAATTCAAATTTATAACATATTTTACAGTAATAAGGGATTCGAACAATAGATTAAACCACGACTCCCACTACTAAGAAGATTATGGGCAGAATTAATAGATCGCTCTTCATTAGAGCTTAATACTAACGCAATAAAGCTAATTGAATTTCTATGATACTACTGAGGTAATCTGCGAGGGTATTATCAGATTAATTAGCAACTGCAGAATCGTTGTAACAAGTTATGCAACAACTACACTTAGAATATCTGAATTGGTTCCGTGGAATATAACATTTACAAGGAGTAATTTATTATAATTCGGCAACTTAGAGAATGCGTTCTTGACACATGTCAGTTGGTCATGAAAGAAAAATCCGTGTTATATTATTCATTGTTATTCGGTATAATAATATAGTTTTTTATTCGTTTATCGGCCAAATAAGTTATTATAATTTAGTTATGGTAAATTCTTAGACACATTAAATTTATATCTTCCTGTTGACCATGACCTGTCAGGAATGCATTCTGTCAGCGGCTGTAGTGTAGTTTTACATTAATCTTCAAACATTTCTGACACAAAGGACTTCAATACAAAAATATCTGCCTAGTGTCTTGCCATAAGGCCGCGCTCACTTTGGATACGTTTTCGTACGAATTCCATTCGTGCAGAAACATACGAACACGCACGAACATTCCCGACCTTCTGAGTACTATGAAAGCGCTCACACTGCGCGCGAGTTAGTCGTACGTATACGTACGTGCAAGTCCGACGTCCAAAATCAATCCGAACTTGTTGGTATTTTATTACACGTTCGTGCGTTCATCATCAAAATGTATGCGCTAACACCGATACTCTGTCTATTTGACGGAGAAAAACGTATTCAGTGTGCGCACTCAATTCGTACGAACAGTGTTCATACGTTTACGTACGATATAATTCGCATCCAAAGTGAGCGCGGCCTAATTGTTGAGTTAAAAAGATTAAAATCCTAAAAAATAAATAAGTAATTCCCACCCCTAAGGTTTCATACAAGTTCGTTAATCCATGAACTAGTGTTAGAACTGCGACCGGTAGTTTTGTTAAGCTGCATGCAACGGACTTATCGCTAAGCTAGACAGACGAGAGTGCCTCCTTGCCCCAAATAGGTGGGTTTTGCAAACGCTAGTTAATTGAATTCCTGATTTCAGAATTTGAATTGTTATGTAAATTTTCTGCCGAAAGAAGATTTATTGTGCAGGTCATGCATTGTGAAGTTCAATAAGTTGGTGAACATTAAACAACTATAATTCTATACATATATGGTGTACAGATAATATTTACGAATAAGTTGCATGAGAGGTCGATATGAAAGCTATAGAAGGAAAATAAAATGCTGTGTCTGTGTTTGTTTGCGCATTGCGGTGCAGGTTTCACATCCAAAATAATTGGATAAAAAGTAACTATCGATAGCAAAAAACATGATGATTTATTTTTCAAGTTTGGTAGCCGTGAGTGCAGCAGAACGTGGAATGAACCCTTTTTTTGGTACGTTCGGAATCATATTACGGCGCCCTTTTTTGATTGGGTGAAATGGTAGCTGGAATTATTAGCGGGAGCCATCCAATTAAAAACAAACAAATTATTACGAAGCACAACGTGTTATGTTACAAGGTTATTTAAAATTCAATGTTATGCGGTCGATATTTGTTGCAGTAGAAACAAAACTAGTTAGTATACACTGGTTGACTTCCGAAACTAGTTACGTTTTAATTAGCTGGCAGTCAAATAGCGGCGTGGAAGCGGAAACATTCAGCTAGTGAGTAGTGAAGTGAACGTTGCGAACAAAGTTAACCACATTCCGTGTTCCATTAGGTCTATCGCAAAAATAAAAATGTTCAAAAATGTTTTACACGACATGCTAGTGGTAAAATGCTACTATTCGGTTAGAGACTTTTTAGCTGACAAATCACTTTTAAGATAGCCACGGTGCGCTCAGTATTGCAAGCATACTATCCTTTTTTTATTTTTTATTTTATTAATTTGTTATTATTTTTGTGATCATAATTTAATTTGATTTTTATGTTGTTTGATTATAATTTAATTTGACATTGTTTATTATTATAATTTAATTTGGAATTTTAATTATTTTATCTTGCATTATATCTCAATTCAATGTTTGTTCCATTATGTTGACTATAATTAATTTGACATTTTAATTATTTGCATTTAATTTTTTTATTCCATTATATTGACTATTATTTAATGATTACGTATGAACATAATTATATGTATTGTTTTTGTTTTGTGTATAATATTGTATGCCTATATCTAGGCGGGACATAGCGAACTTTTCTGTAATCTTATGACATCTATTTTTATTTTGTACCTGTGATCCACAATAAATATTATGATTGATTGATTGATTGAAAGTATGCGAAGTGCTCGGAACAGCGTGAAGAGCGCGCGTGTATCGACGGCTAAAACCCATAGTAGCAACCGGACACAAAAAGATTGGTTGGACATTTGCACCCATTGATTTCCCTTTGCTGGCTTATGCGCTTATTACACTATACAAAATGAAATCGTCGCTGAATTTGGGAACGTGTAATCGCATTTAGTTTTCCTGAATGCGATAAAATGGAATGCTTTGACAAATGTCTGCCTAAATAGGCATCCACATTTAATTTGAAATTTAGGTATAGTGTATAGTGTAATTGGTGCGCCGACCCCAATTAATTTGGGATAAGGGCAGGAAGAAGAAGAAGAAGAAGTATAGTGTAATAAGCGTTTTAGTTGGTTGTATTGGCCGTTATCGCAATATAATGATGGCATTGATAAGAGTTAAACCGAAAGCTATCTGCTTCATGGTTAAAGTAGTATTATTTATTACGTGTTTAATTGCGTAGTAACGTGCATGTCAAGAAAATAATGTTATGCTGCCCGCCTTTTCTCGTGTCTTCGCATTAGGTATGGAATAAGACAGCGGGAATGGAAAACATTAAATACATTATCCATATAAAAGTAACTACTTATGGGTTAAATATAAAAATAAATACATATATAATCCGGTTTCGTTTTTAACCTGCACAACATATAAAGTGGAAAACATAAAAACAATAGAACTTGAAAATAGTACATTTTGTATGGTAAATGTACGAGAAGATTATCAACAAACTTCTTTAAAGTGACAATATTTTTGCGATTTGAGCGATGTAATCCTCTCAGTTCGATTAGCGAGATGGCCTCTATACGTGGATGTTATACAAAGTCTTCGTATTGCGTGTAGGATTTTTAAAATTATAATAAATGCCTACTCCTTTAAACACAACATAGCGATGATAATAAGGCTTAGCCGGGCTTAACGGAACCGAATTCACAGTTAAGTATTATTTCATCATAACCTTCTACAGTCAAACGTAATTCCTCGTCTCCCATACCACTGTAATTAATTAGTTGTATATATAAAGGAAAAGGGAACCCGATAGCAATATGAAGGTGCTTGTATACTGCGTAACATATTAAAACATGTGTCCTACGGGGTCTTCAAGTTCAGAGTCAGGAACATCGTTCGAGACGAAAAGTAACTACAGTGAAAATTAATATGACTTGAATAATTTCTCAATTTAATATGACTTACTTTTGATTTTCTTAAAGTAACGCACAAAATAATCTTTGGCGTTGTCAGGAAGTTGTTTCAGTAACCGAAGGGTGCCAACGGGAACCTATAAGTAAGCCGTCCGTACGTCTGTCTGTCAACGGGTTGCGTGTATCTTATGCACCGAATTTAGTAGAGATATCAAAATTTACACAACGGTTATACGGAACCTTCGTATGCAAGGCTGACTTGCATCTGACAGGTTAATAATTATTTAAGATCGTATTTGTTTTCAACCCAGGACCCACAAATTTTTTCATAGCCTGAAAAAATGACCTTTTATATGACGTAGGTCTAAAATTCATAGGATTTAGGTCAAAAAAGGTTTCCATCCAGAGCGTGGTCAGAGTAACCTCATAAAACCGAATGAATTAGATTTACACTGTTGATTTTATTAAGCCACTGGGACTATGTAAGGTCAAGTTAAATTAAGACTACTCTTAACAGCTCTAACATATAGCTACTCATTGTTACAGTGTACAACTAATTTAATATTAGTTACGCTTATAATGAAGTAAACGGATTTCGTAATGTACAGTGGGTAGCGAACACCTAAACTATAACATAAACATAATATTAACTGCAATTTTCATAATATTAATTAAGTCTTGTACATAAAAGATCTTTTTCTATACAAACTACATGCAACACGTCTCTATTAGGCTTTTAAAATTTATAACAGATGAGTTGAACAACAAACAGATAAGGTCAAGAAATATATAATATATATATATATAATAATCTTACTAATATTATAAATGCGAAAGTTTGTTTGGATGTTTGTTACTCTTTCACGCAAAAACTACCGAATGGATTTTAATGAAACTTTACAATAATGTAGCTTATACATCGGAATAACACATAGGCTATAACTTATAAAGATAGTGTATGAATTGTCATTCACGCGGGTGAAACCGCGGGGAACAGCTAGTATAATATATTCCGGGACAACTCACACACAGTTATCTGATCCCAAGCTAAGCAGAGCTTGTGTTATGGTAACCCCAGACAACTGATAAACATACTTATATATTTCTAAATACATACATATTATTGATAAATTACACCCAGACACAGAACAAATGATCGTGCTCATCACACAAAGATTTGTCCCGAGTGGGAATCGAACCCACGACCTCCGGTATAGCAATCAGGGTCACTAACCACTGGACCAACAGGCCCGTCAACTATACTTTAAAACTAGTGCTCAAGAGTTTTAAAGATGAGGCTGAACAATAACCTCTTATACTTTTCTTTGGCCATCGGGCCATTGTTCATAAGGCGCCTGACAATATGAGCACAATGTACTGAAGTGTGAACACGGTCCGCACATTGTACCTACATAAAATTGTATTGCAAATTAATTTGATTGCAACTGAAACGTAAAGAGAAGATCGCTGTGATATTCATGTGTGTAACGACGACAGGTGCATTAATTATGTCTAAGTGCACCATGTATTTGTTGGTATGCAGACAGTCCAATTACATTACCGCAATATACCTTTGATCTGTAGGACCTTTGATATGTAGTACCTTTGATGCATAACCTGAGCTTCGTGTTCTGAGGATGATATGTATAGGAAGCCATCTAAAGGATTGTCTGGACAGAGGAAGGATACTTATTATATTCCACTAGCTGTGCCTGCAACTTCGTTCGCGTGGATGACGAAGCTTATCAATGAGTCTTTAACCATTAAGGCTGCACACGCGACGGAAGCTTAAAAAATTGAGTAACTTCTCCCGTTTTCTCAACATATCCCTTCACTGCTCTGCTACTATTGATTGTAGCGTGATGAAAAGTATACTATTACCTGCCCAGGAGTATGAAGAATAATTGTACCAAGTTACGTTAAAATCCGTCGAGTACTTTTTGTTTCTATAAGGAACATACAGACAGACAGACAAAAATTTTACTGATTGCATTTTTGGCATCAGTATCAATCACTAATCACCCCCTGATAGTTATTTTGAAAATATATTTAATGTACAGAATTGACCTTTCTACAGATTTATTATAAGTATAGATTATTGTACTGTAAGTTACCTAAAAAGCCTTTTATTTTTTTTGTGAAATTACGTTTACTAATTGCATTGTACCGGGAGTATCTACTTGTAAAATGTAATAGGCTATAGCGCTTATAACACTAACCTACCTACATTAATTCATCCTACTTCAGTTACTAAATCAGGTTGCTTAAATGACAAAGTATTATTTGATTGAAATCTGTATCTTGTGATACTACTCTTGAAGGTAACTTCGATTCCTATAGTCTTATACCTGTAAGGTAGATGTTTTTGTAAATAAATTAACTTACCAATAGTCTCATCGCAGGGCTGGCTGAGCGGGCGCCTGGACGGCGAGGTCTTCTGCGGATGGTGGTGCGGCTGCGGCTTGAGCACGTGCGCGGGCACGGCGCCCTCGAGCGGCGGCTCGCCGGGCACGCGCACCACCCACCAATCCGCGCGCCCCTGACACGACTCCACCACCTCCACCTGCTGGCCTTTAGATACTGATAGCTCTCCGGTGCCTGAAGCGTTGTGCTCGGCTACCACCCATGTCATTTCTGGTCCGGCCTGTCGAAATAATGCATTGGTTAGCAACAGAAATGACACCAAAAGTACTCGACATCCTATTTAGTTATAAAGATGAGAAAAGGATTTTTATAAAATGTAAAAAGCAGAAGCTTTCATAATCATAGTACACTATCCTATTGTATTGTTATGGCAGGTCATAAAAGTGGTGCACCTGAAAATGATTTTAGCAGCTTCTACCTGTCTAGTACTGAATAAAATACTCCTAACACCTTTATGCCTACTGAACAGATAATAATGTTACTTTTAAATCCTAACTCGGCAAAATAGCCTACACTAAATCCAATTCAATGTTATTGAATAAAGAAGCCTAAGTTTACACGGGCTGCGACACGCTTACATCAAATCATCAGATGTGAACCACTTTCAATATGTATTACCGCGCGGATATTCGTTCATGTTTTGTTTCGATGAGACGCGACGCGGCGACAGGATGTGCGAATATCGATTGGGCGTCTACTAATGACGCCTTTATTTAGGGTGTTTACGGGTTGATTCATGCATTTAAAGTCCAAGGGTTGTGTCATATAATTAGGAAACACCTGTAGAGTAATAATGTAGAGTAAGAAAAGGACAATGGGCGTTCTGGCCCATCAGCGGCCATCAATGAAATTAGTATCATTTGACAGGTGAGTGCTTTTAGAACAAATATTGTTCAAGGAGTACTATTAAATATTATTGGGGACAAAAGATATAGGTAAAATACTGTTTTAATGTATTACCGTATTTTTTTCTTGCGTCAATTTTTTTTGTTTTACAAAACCTACGAAAAGTCATTGCATTTTGTTTATTTTACTGACGTATGCATCAGTAAATAAAATGTTGAGCTTTTATGTAAAATATTATAATAACTATTTATCTATGGAAGTGACAGAAGCAATCTTTTATAATCTTATTCTATACATAATTGCCTGATGGGAAATAAATAGTACAGACGTGGCCACCGGACAAGCTCCATACATTTTTGCCCATTGTCCTTTAAAACCATGAGTGTATACGTAAATGTTGCCTGTTGTTACAGTAGGCATTATAATATAAATTTTATTAATAACTGAGTCATAATTGGCTTTGCACTTGAGATTTTGAGTCATCATTCTGAGATGCTCTTTGGTTTTACGCCAGGTACGCTTAAATCTAAAGTGCAAAGTTGAATTAGAGGAAAACCAGGTGTATTGTGTCAGGATCGATGTCAGCACAATATGGGTAAACAGATAAAATATTCGCCGAATACTAGATAACGTCGACTGCCAACAACAATACGGACAACTGATAATGCAATATATTCCGATAACACGTCTAGTGCTTCACGAACACTGCGAAGCTGATGGACATAAGTTGAAAAAATATGATCGACTACAATGAACGTGTTCCAAAGATACAAGATGTGTACAAGAGTTTTTCTTAAAACCGGCGAGCCACTGGAATGAGTCAGACGTTTCAAAACGTAATACGAGCGGAGCGCTTGTCAGTTAGACATACACAAATATTGATGTGTCGCTTCCGCGGGCGTCGCTCACCAGATGGATTCGCTGAAGGTCGCGTAAATCTGTGGTTTATAACCAAATTGCTTTTAATATTACTAGTTTGAGCTGGCCTCAGTTCGAGCTTTGTCTAGGATTTAGATGATTCAAAACACGAGGGATGGTACCATTTGCACATGACGTCAACTTCCGACATTTTACAATCTCCCGATCTACGTTACCAGGCTGGTATAAACTTGGCACATAATTTCTGCAGCGGACAGCGGATGCGCGGTAACGCGCGCTTTGCTTTGTCTACTTTATTAAAGCGGAATGTGTTTGGCAGCTAATCATATCCTTATTTTGCAAAATAAGCTTATAGATTGAAGCACATCGATAAATTGCAAATATTAAAAAGAAAGCTTTGAGCTTTGTAAGTGTTTATGATACCTTTCTCGGCAGTCAGGTAAAAAGATATTTGGTTAAATGTATTTTTTTTTCTCTTTTTTAAACAATACCCTAACATTGAGGTGGTAAATCATTCAGCGTATTGCCACCGGAGCTTATTATTGGCGAACACTTCATAAAATTGTATCGATTGCTGAAGGCGCGCCCATATTGAGAGTACCATTTACCGCGCTCGCTGTGGCGTCGGCACTTTTTACTTAAACCAATTTCAATCCAAATCACTAAAATATAGGAAAGATAAGACTTTCTCTTAGGGGAAAATAGATTTTAAACTTTATAGTTAATATAAAATTATCACTACATAGTTCCTGATGTTTTAATCACTGTCGATCTTTAATGTTTATGGCACTGAAACTTAAAACTGTGAAGGTATCACCTTCAGTTGGAAAGCTGCGGTATTCTATGATGCATTATATTATGTTATTCACATATGTAAGTAATTCAGTAACATCTAAATATTTAATAACAAGTAACACAACGAAGAAAAGTAATCTAACGAAGTGTTTTTGAATAGTCAACAGTTATGTTTTGCCTATCTAAAGTGTCTGTTTATGTAATCAAATAGATAGGACCTGTTTATGAATAAATTCATAACTAATAAAAGCTTTCAATCTGGCAAAGAAATAAAGACAATTACGACAGAATATTTATTAGTAAACAACGTACAGACGCATCTTCTCCATATTCATGAAAATAACTATTTAGACTTATAATTTTAAATAAACCAAGCAGTGTTTGTAGGATTAATTGACCAACATCTTACATAATAGATATTCCCATATCATTATTATTTTTCGCTAAAAAACAATTTTGTTTTGTATTGAGCAATTTTGCAATTTGCAGTAAAAGAACTTAGCTTGCCAACCAGAAACGCTTACCATTCAGCCAATCATAGTCCACTGCTGGACATAGGCCTCTCCCAATTTGCGCCACAACACCCTACGATCGATAATGTAATAGTAACCAGAAACGCTTACTATTACATTATTTGCTTAATTGGACGTGGTTCAGTTCTGACTCAAAATCAACTATAAATATCGACTACGAATATCCAATAAAAATATATGTATTATTATAGAAAATACGGAAATAGTTTTGAATGATAAGTCCAGGCCGTGTGAAACCACGACCACTAGTCTGTAAAATAACATACTTGTAGAATGTTTCAGGATTTTGAAACAATACTTATAAAGCATATTTTATACTCTATAAAATATGTTATATTATTATATTCCTCTGAATGTTACATTTCGTGTTTACGTTTTAAATGATCGAACTGGTCGGCAAAAGCCTATTGCTATCGTAGAAACACAGGTAATCTAGCTTCTTCAGTTATTCTGTTTTAACACTCGTTTAATTTCGATAAGAAACGTAAATGTCAATATAATGCTATATCCAAAAAGTAATTAATTTGGAGAGACTCCACGCTCAATAAATGTCGTTACTTGTGTACACTGAGTGCGTATCGACATATTACGTTACTTGTCACAGAATAATGAAATCGTAAAGCTCTGAATAAGCCAGCAAGCGAAGACACAGACTATAGCGTAAATTAATCTTGGATAATGTAAATATTTCTAAAAAATACCCTTCTTAAAACAGCATTTTTGTTAAGATATTTTAAACAAAAATTTCAACTATTCATTAAAAATGTGTTTTAACCCTGTCCCGTGAGTCACATAAGAACATTTCCATTGTTTAACTATTGTGTCTACTAGCAGGACAGTTAACCTGTTAATAAAATTCATTTTCTTAAACAATAAACAGGATAGGAAAAGAGCAGGGAAAAAAGAAAACTCTAAAAACATCCGTCGCGGGTCCGGTATTTAACTAATAACGTACAAAGCGACGCGGACGGCCGTAGTGAACTTAGATGAAACTGAATTTTATTAAAATTCGAGACGTTAGCATCGCAGTATTTAGAATGCGGGAGTTTCAGCTTCCAATGGTATTCGAGCGACCGAGAACAAATCATAAATATCAGAGGGTATTGAATAAGAATCCTAATTAGGTATGTGACTTGTAGTAAAGTACTCACCAAATCATGAAAATAAGAAAGATAACTCGGGTTCCTAAAATATCTCATAGTTGTCTTATTATTGTAAGAAATAAAAGGACTATAAATAACTACATTATTTATCTAACAATAATAAGAAAGCTATGAGATATTCTAGGACATAAATTAAGACAGACACTGAAATTTTCGCTAGCTACGATCTCTACAAAATCTTGCTTTGTCACTGCCGCACTTACATTATAATAACGGTAACGCGACGGACACTCCAGCAAATACACAATTTTCCAAATGCACTTGCTGTAGCCGAATACAATAAGAAGATTTTACAAGAGAAATTTTACTCAGGAATTCTAGGGAGCTCTCAGAAATTATAAAGGAAGTTTCGCCGTCGGGCTTTCCTATACCTGCTTTCGGGAAATCATTACATGAATCACATTTCGTGAAGTAAAATAAAACAACTGCTACAAATTCACTTCTTAGATGCTGATTGAAATAATGGCTAAGATAAGACACCTTCAAAATCAATATTTGATTAAGTATAGAAAAATAAAGATGTGAGGAGGTTACGCATTTCTCAAAAAAAAAAAGATTTTTAAAGATTTTACTAAGGGCCATAATATAATTAGGTACTCGTATTTGGTTGTAATATGGTAATGTATTAATTGATAAATCATGTTATTTTGTAAGTACCGACAAGGTAACTTAGGTGCAGTAGAGTGACACAGGATAAAGGAAACTATAAAAATACAGCGTTGGCATGACCTACATGTTAAATTTCCTTAAACTGTTGGATCGATAGTAATAATAATAATATAATATTGAATAGGTATCTCGTCGTGAGTCTAGCCTCATTTCCATCTGCGTTCAGATCGGTTCCAAATCTAATTAAATGCAGTATACTTGACTTTCTTCAACTATGAAAGGTTGATGGGTTTTGATACCCAAATATACTTGTTTTGTTTTTGTATCTGTGGCCTGCTACTATTCCTTTGACCGACGACTTAAAGTACCCACGGAGGCTTTAAAGGGGTTTTTAAATTGAAAGAGCTGAACACGCTAAGAGCCGCTTATCCTAGTTATGCGCTTGCTTTGAATTTGCTGAGTTAAACACAATCGTTTTTATTTGTTCAGTGGATGGCAATTTATTTGATATTGACACAGCCATAGTTGTGGCCCAATTTGGGGTAAGCTTATTTTTAGCAACGGACCACGACAGGCTGAGTTCATTGATTTAAATAAACAACATGTATTTACGAGTTCATTCATTTGATCAAATAACAATACGGTATAGGATTGCAGCTTCATTATAATCTCAAATCAAATTAAATGCGGCGTACCGTGGCGTACGTTGGTGTTTTGATCCTGCTGGTACAGGTAGTTAATGATTACGGCTCCGTCGATGGGGCTACTCGAAGCGACCTATCTCATAATCATTCGCTAATTAACAGTGATCTGGGGATAATGAGGGGTAAATTAATTTTCAGGAAATAATGGTAACTCACAAATAGTTTATTGAATATAATTTGGAACTGGAGCCATCTGGAGCTTCAAAAACTACGGTAGCTTTCTGGGAAACAAAGAAAAAAATCTAAGGCGCATTTCATTCGCGTAATTTAAACTCTATTATTTTTTTATCTCAGTACACTTCATTTAAATTCTACGATAGTTTAATAATATTACGTAAGTACCATAACTGAGTATTACTGAACCGTTTTTCAGTTAGCATCTATTATTAAATTAAGTCTATTTTCAATTAAAACATGCACCCCTTTGTGTTACAAAACAATTATTTAAGAAGGTACAGCTAGCTAGCTACCTTAGAAACAAGTGTAACATCTAACGTAAATTAAGGTACAACCCGTAGAATTATCGTTTAAAACGAGACAAAGTGAGCGATATGTAGCACACGTTATAAACACGCAACGTACGTGTAAGCGCCGAAAGCTAAAACAAAGTCCAAAAATTTCCAAATACATCAGAACAATTAGTTTTCGCCTTGTACAGTAAAATGTTTAACATTACCTGTCTACATCAGGTACCTACACGATGGCGCACTTACTTCCTGAACTGATATTAATCAGATGTTTATTAAATAACATCTACGAATATTATTAGCCTTTTAGTTGGCGAAATGCCAAGTTATATTAATCTTCAGCATTCAATACAAGATGTACAGGGTTACTGGTATTATCTCAGCAATCCGCTTAAAGTCTGCGACAGAGGTGATTTAAAAAAAAAACGGGTGGTACATGGTTATTACCACTAGAAACTGCAAAGTACCGACACCATTTCTTAGATTTTCCTATTATGCAAATATATCACATGTTGCATAGCCATTATTACGTCCCAATACGCACAACTGGGTATTTAACCTCGACGAGATGTGCGTATTTCGCCTTGGGGTACCTACTAGATTAAATTATCAGTTGAAAAAGTAGGTGAACGATACATTTTAGTTTAATTTGCTTTATTTAACTTTTTAAATAGAAAACATTACTATGATTAAATTTGTAAATATTTAACACCATAAATAGAATATGCTCTCAAATATAAATTACATTTCATACCGGAAAAGTGAAGCACATTTCACATTTTCCGCATTTTCAGGGATGTGAGTAACTATGTGCAACTTTCGCGTCGCGCGAACGCCAAGTGACAACAACAAGATTCCTTGTCAATGCTATTTGCTCAGCCTTGCGTGAAAATATTCCCGTCTACGCTGTACGTGAACTTTATGGATAAATCACTTTAATAACATCATGCTATCCTATTTTTAATTCCACACTAACAAAATTTTATTTACAACAAGCTTTTTGCAGTACAATTTGGTGTTATTTATAGTTACGTAACAATGTTATGAAACAGAAATTATCGGTACCTACGTAGTCAACCACTACAAAAACATTATTTACATGAAAATACTCCATTGTTTTTTACACACATACTTTTATGTGTGCTATGAACAAAACCGCATTATGCAAAAAAAAATATTTTTTCAGGACACAATCGAGTAGTTGATTGAAATTTTGCATAACTTCATAAAATAATTTATGTTAGAAAACTTGTCGCCCATAGCGATACACCATGCGGCATAATAATGAATGTCAGTAACGAGATTGTGTATAATATTTCCTTCGTTGTTCGATTTTAATTAATGATGAAGAGCATTTAGCGTCTACTTATGTTACATATTATTTTCTAGCTGTGTCTGCGGTGAAATTCGCGTCAGTGCCTAGTCTTATTTTAAAATAAATAATATTACTAAAATAAAAGAAGCCTTCTTCCTTTTAACATTGGCAATCTGCGAGTAATAGTCCAGTCAAAACAAAGAGACTGATTTTAAATGTAAGTTCTGTATATTCCTATTTTTATACGCATTTAGGAAAATACCAATAGCCACTTTAATTTTATTTACTTGCATAGATTTGTTCATCGCAAACGTTGTTAATTAGTAGACCGGATGTTCTGAGCAGCATCCTTAAGATGGAATATGCCCAGATTATTCGCGACTTACAAGAAGTGAACTTAACAGGATTGATACAAGACGAAGATCTCGTTATAATGCATTTTCATTTCGTTCACTCTAGTCTGAACTTGAGGAACGACCAAGTTATATAATAACTTGTAGGTCATTGCTATTTAATTTTATAGGAATTATCTTGTTTGCCAACTTAAAACCTAAAAAAAACTAACGAAATTCACACATTTCTAACAAGAAATAACACAGATTCCTCCCAAGGAGATTATTTATGCTTTATTACACCCCTAACAGCTTTTTTAGAAAATGCTGTACTTTACTTTTTAATAAAAACCAGCAGGCGACATGGCCTCCTGAAGAAGAATAAAATTGCATGAATTTTACAGCCATAAATTGATATTCACTGTCACAAGTTTAGAAGTCGACAATGACTTGTTTATCGTAACAAAGCACACGCGACGTCAACCGCCTATATTATAAGTGAATTGGCAAAACGAACTAACTTAAAAAACTGTCTGCAAACTTACTACGCCTACGCAAGTTAACTTCACTAATTGACGACACGGAGTGAATATGAAGCGTCGGAATGAGGTCGACCGTTGCTACATTGTATAAACATTTAGTCTACACTAATATTATAAAGAGGATAGATTTGATTGTTTGTTTGTTTGTTTGAATTGAATAGGCTCCGAAAGAACATGACCGATTTGAAAAATTATTTCACTGTTGGGAAGTAGAATACCTCGCCTACTCCTTATTGAAAATATGCGAATTTCCGCTCACCATTGTATATTTAATCTTTTCTGATATTGTCCAACAACATGCATTATGATTCCTCGTTCGATACAGATTGAATGCGGTTCAATCCAGTAAGAAAACTCCGAATTATTCATTTCCATGTTTCATTAGTAATTTTGCATTGTACATACATCAAAGGTAAAGTGGATATCATGTAATTTTATCGATTTTACTAGCTGTACCCGGCATGCGTTGCATTGCAATTTTTTCTACCTAGCACCTGCCTACTACCACTTAGGGGTATGAAAAATAGATAGTAGCCGATTCTCAGACCTACTGAATATGCCTACAAAATTTCATAAAAATCGGTCAAGCCGTTTTGGAGAAGTATGGTAACTAACATTGTGACACGAGATTTTTTTATATAACATGACGTTACCTTGCTGGACTGCTAGCTTTATTAGCATTCTTATTAGTCCTTGGTCCAATTCCCACGTTAGGTCAAAGAATAAGAGAATAGATAGCGTAACAGGTTTCTGCGAACCAAGCGTCCAAATTCGAATCTATATCAAATCTATTTTGTGAGTGGTTTGAAAAACAAAGATTGATCGTTCAAATCTTAGATGGTTGCAATCGGTAACCACCTCCTGGGATAATAAAATGCATTTTACTTTGTGCCAGAGCTCCAACGTTGTACAATCACGACCGAAGCTAGGGTATAAAATACACAATGTGTTTACCTCTTGAAACAAATGAACATCGTATATACACTTCTCATCAAAAAAATCGAAACACTTTCGTTTTTATTGTTTTTGTCCTAATTTTTTACAAAAGAGAATTAATTCCATGAAAAAAAAAACATTATTGTGTAGCTAACAGTTTGGTCATTACAGTAAGAAGAAAAAAATCAAAATTCGAAATTAGAATTTCATTTGTTTATCCTATAAATGAAATTAATCACTGTTTTGAGACAAATGTGTATTTAGGGTTGGAGTACGTTTCTCGTTTAAAAACTAAAAATTAGCGCTTGTCTTTAAACTTTTTGTTTCTTATTTCATTTACTGTGACTTTGGGACGTTTGAAAAAACTTTTTTTTCTAAAACATATGGATACTTCGCCCGCAGAAGCCGCCCAAGTAGTGGCATTGCTGGATTCTGGACTTAGTCAGCGTGTTGTGGCTGCAAGATTGCATCTAAGCTTATCATCTGTTCATAGAGTCTACAAACGCTATCGGGAGACTGGTTCGTTCACGCGCCGTTCAGGATCTGGCAGGAATCGGGTCACTTCTGAGCGAGATGATCGATTTATTGTAACAACTTCTTTACGAAATCGACGCCTTAACGCTTTTCAACTACAGCAGCAGCTTCGCGTTGTACGAAGAGTAGCTGTAAGTGACTCTACAATAAGAAGAAGGTTGAAGGAACGCGGATTGGCACCGCATAAGCCAGCGAATGGGCCGAAATTAACTGCAGACCATCGAAGAGCGCGCCTTAACTTTGCACGCGAGCACCTAACTTGGTCATACCTTCAGTGGAGCAAAGTACTGTTTTCTGATGAGTGTAAAATTATGCTGTATGGTAACGACGGAAGGAACAAGGTCTACAGAAGAGATGGAGAACGCTTTGCACAATGCTGCATTGAAGAAAAGGTCAGCTATAGTGGCGGTTCGTGGACGGTTTGGGGAGGAATCAGCGCCGACGGTAAGACAGAACTTGCCTTTGTGTCTGGGCCACGGCTGCCTGCACTAAACTCTTATCGGTACATCGAACAGTGTCTTGAACCTCATGTGATGCCCTATGCACATTTTATTGGCAACGACTTCATATTCATGCACGACAATGCTAGAGCTCACACCGCGGGCGTCGTACGAGATTATCTTACCGAAGTCGGTATCTCCATTATGGTATGGCCAGCAAGAAGCCCGGACATGAATCACATTGAACATCTATGGGATGAATTAAAGAGACGAATTCGAGCAAGAGATCCAGCCCCAGAAACACTTAGCCAGCTGCAAAATGCAATCCAAGAGGAATGGTATAATATACCACAACATGTGATCGTGACTCTCATCCGATCGATGAAGAACCGTATGGAAGCAGTAATAAGAGCTCGCGGAGGGAATACAAGTTATTAAATAAACGTTTCTTACATTTTTTTTTCATTTACGCGTGTTGTTTTACCCATTTCCTTCATATTCCATACAGGGTAAAAATTACTCATTATACAAAATACGAAACCTATGAAGACTTCATTTGAATTTAGAACATTAACATTATGATTTAAAAACCTCATACTACTCACTATTAAATGACATTTTACATTTATTCCTAAATATACACATTTTTCTGATAATCCTTATCAAATCATAAACTGCGAGGTGTTTCGATTTTTTTGATGAGAAGTGTATATAATTCTCCAGTGATTTGAATTTCGATAGAATGATAGGAGTAAACATTTCATTTTTATAAATAACAATGCACATGTAATTGTAAATATGTGCAATTAAATATACAGGAATCCCGTGGCTGTTGAAACTACGGACGAAATTGCTTGTTTATTTAATTAAAACTGTGTTCCGAATTTTAAATTTCTACACCCAGTAGTTTCGTTTGATTGACTGAACAATTTTGCTATTCAAATTAAAATCCCTCACCTGAGGGGTTAATTTTCAATTATCTGGATGCCTGTGTCTGACATGCTATCTGTGTGCTCTTCCATCCGATCGGTATAGTGAGCCGTGCATATATAGGTACATCAATCTATCACGTTGCCTTTTCAATATTAATCATGGTTTTATATGGTGCTTATACTTGTTAGGTAAGGAGTGTTTGTGAATGTTCCTATTTTCTTATGAGAACATACTTACCATTTTTTTTTATTCGTTCTATATCATGAATGGCAGCTCTCGTTAACAATAGCTTTAATACCAAAGTTGACCTTTTAGGTCCTGATTGACGAACGTAAGCTGTATTGTGGTGCCTTTGATGTAAGTAACTAATAGGCATTCAGATAAGTCCGTCTCCAGTACATTAATAATAAATCCAATACATATTTACATACATGTTAGCAATTAATGGATCGTGAGCTAAGTCCTTAATCCAATTAAAATATCGAATCCTGTATACATGGCCGAAATGGTCCGTTTTATTCATTAACTAGTTGGCTTTACCGTAGACTCATTTTTTTTATAAGGTCCGGCTAAATACGGGGTGTTACGGAAAGGCTAATAGTATCCAAAAGGGGTGAAGAGTACATCTGGTATAGAGCCAGTTTACAAAATTTCAGCTAAAGATAAGTTCATTAAATAATTATGGCCTATTTTTTTTTAATTATTCATCGATATCAAATACAAAAAAAAAACAATTTGTTTTAAGTTTATTTTATACAAAAGTTTAGGCTATTATTTATCGATTGAGGCAGTACGAAGTCTGCCGAGTCAGCTAGTCTTAATTAAAAACTTGAACGTGCTTAATGGGATTATCAGGAGTATTGAACCTAAATACTCGGCAGATCACAGACGGACTAGCAACTTAGTCATATTATGTGCAATTTCGTATTACAAACCCGGTTGAGTCAACGAAACGGCAAGTTTTTCACGCGTTGAGTAAGTGGCTACGCGCGCGACGGAAGCACGTCCAGTTCTCTGACCTTTTAGGGACTACATCTCGGTACATTGAGAGCCTATACCATCATTGCCATCGCCTAAATCGGCTAGGATGACATGATTTTATAGCCAGACTACCGACTACCAGACGAACATTAAAGTATAACTACCTTAATTAAAGTAACTCATACTTTTTGGTGATCGAAGGGCCAGGCAAAAGAGAAGGAATAATAATTATGACAGGTTTGCAGATGACAGGACAGAACTATCAGATTAATGTTTATTTTTTCGCACCAGGAGATAAGTAGACATATTATTATTTATTTTCTTTATTGGAAATTAGTAAAGTCTAAGTAAGTAACAGTGAATACTACTATGGTGCTACATTAAAAATTCAGTTTACTTGGTACAGTGTGATACAGTTGACACATGAAAAAATGGATCGATGCCGCCTTCAGGAGTGTTACAGCAGATATGCTGCAGAACATGACCAGTATATGACCAAGTAAAACCTTGTGCAGGCCTATACAAAGGACGCACATAGAACTACACCTCTAAAAACTGTAAGTTGAGATTCATACTTATATTATTATTCATGATTTATACTAACAAATAAAGAATTTGTTTAATCACTTGATGATTTTTATTTAATTCGAGATTTATCTGTCATTCTGCGAATCTGTCATTCTGCAAATCTGTCATTTTGCGAATCTGTTATTTTGCGTTTCTGTCATTATACGCCTAAACCATAAAATACATCTGGGGGCACGGCAGTGCCCCAGCCAAGTCTCGAGCAAAACGGGCACGGTCGTACCATTCTTTTCTCGAAGCGTTTCGCAGCTATTTCACCCCCCCTGTATCATCGATACGGACAAAGCTAGGGGTTTAGGTTTTTAATGACCTAGAGTAAGTATTAAAACAAGCTCAGCCTCAAAATTACATGACATTTGAACCAATAGTTTACGAGTTATGAGCGATCAAAGTTACACCATTTTGTCACTCACTGACTCACTCACTGACCGATCATCAAAAATCTAAGGTACTTCTAGCAAACTTAGAACCTTCAAATTTGGCACCAAGATAGGTTTTTAGCTACATGTAAAGGGAAAATTATAAAAAAAAAAATTATAATAAATTATATACCTTAGTAAATAAATGAAACAAATTTATATTTGCGGTTTTACAAGAACATGGTATATGAATTTTGACTGCATTGTTAACTTTGTTCTTTGTTTATGTACAAAAAGCAAATATTTTTTATAGCAATTTAGTTTATTTATAAAAAGAAAAGAAAGAGACCTACAAAAAATAAATGAGATCCCACCAAAAACATTCAATGTAAAAAAAAGCCAAGTCTCTATGCAATTCTTCCATCGTAAACAGTTTTGAGATCGCATAGGAGCCAAGTCCTGTTCAACTTAATTTGTAATAATAAATCAATATTTTGTGACTATATCAATAGTTTTGTTTACATTACAATAATAGCGACTTGGCCATGAGCACAATAAGATACAAATATAAAGCGGCATATTTGGAGGACTTGCAAGTAAATAATAATAAACAATATCAGGACACCTTAACCGACAGTCGGTATCATCCAAGATCAGTGAATCTGCACATGCACTATGGCGCATGTTTAGTCCATAGTGATCTCAAATTCCAATCAGATACAAAATCATGTCCATAATATATATAATATATAAATTCAACGGTATTTGCACGTAATTACAAGGAGCAAACGACCTTTAACTTGTGCTCATGGCCAAGTCACTGTTATTGTAATGTAAACAAAACTATTGATATAGTCGCAAAATATTGATTTATTATTACAAATTAAGTTGAACAGGACTTGGCTCCTATGCGATCTCAAAACTTTTTACGATGGAAGAATTGCATAGAGACTTGGCTTTTTTTACATTGAATGTTTTTGGTGGGATTTATTTTAGTTTGAACAGTTTATACGCGGTTATTTGTGTAGGTTTGTGATATCGTAGGCTCGACCTATTTATTCGTGTTAACTATGGTTAACATGAATAAATAGGTAAATAAATAATTACTGATATTATTGGTTTCTCGACCGGAGGCACCTGGAGTTCGTTTTTGCGTTTCTACAATCGACTGATGGAGCCATTGATTCTGTAAGCACGTAGCGACTATGTAGGTGGCGCTGATGCCCGGCCGGCACGTTACCAATAAGTACTAGGCGCACAGTCTACTGGAGCAATGTAACTTAACATTTAGCAAGAGATGTGTATGATATGCGCAAGAGCAGTGGCACGTTTGGTATGTTTTTTTTTAGATATCGATAAAGTCATGGAAATAATTGGAATAAACCACTAAATTAACTCACCATGGTCTCAACTTTTGTAAACTGGCTCTATACCAAATTTATTCTTCAACCCTTTCTGATTATTATTGCCTTTCCATAACACCCTGTATAAAGAATTTGATTCTATTTTATAATGATGGCTTATAAAATGCTTTTTGAATAACAATCTATGTGAAATAAACATGCGTTTATTACAAAGATTCGCCTATTACTACGTTGGTACCTGCCAGCTGCCTACGTACTGATTTTTTTAGTGACCTGTACAAAAAGCCATCAAAATACTACAATATTCAACCATCTTGACTATTATTTTATTTTGTCATTGATTTTCTTTTGTCTTTCGTTATTGATATTTGCGTTCAATCTCCTCCCATTCCTAAAACGTAAAAAAATATATCTACACATAATATCCTCTTTTACAGAATCTTTAAGATGTTCTTCTAAATCATTGCGGCCTGATTAGTACCCACAACTAACAAACCATAACCTAGATAGTTACCATCATAAAACTCGCAAATTCGTACCAAGGTTACGTTGAACATCGCGTTATAAAAGGATCGCTAAGTGTTTATGGTACTTTTATATTAAACGAACTTATGAACTGGTGCAAATAATTTTAATGAGCTCAATAATTTTGCAAGTGGTCGTTATTAAACTTTTCAGACCACCATCCGGGAAAATCTCATTACGAGACCCAAGAATTTCAACTAGTTTTTCAAATAAATATTAGAAATTAAATTGAATTCTGATCGTTTATGAACCTTGACAGTTGCCGGTATTTTACTTCATAGCTTCAATACTAAGATTTTGATGCGATCACAACTTTTTCAATTCACGATAAATGAATTTAAAATATTGAAATGCCAATAAAATCGTTTCTACGTCTGAAGTTAATCGTTACATTCCATTGCATTTGCGAGTTATTCTAAACATTTTGAAGACGACATGTGCGCATCATAATTTGTAGTGTTGACGTCCACTTTTATTTGGCGACGTTCCGATCTTTCCGTTAGATTCGTTTTCATATGTTCGTGATTTTTATTTTATAGTAGATGTCAATGCAATTAAAAAAATAAATGTAGTGTTTTACACAAAGTTTAATTACTCTCGAGCTTATGTTAAACTCATCCCAAGTAACTTGATTACGTATTCCGAATTGGTCAATGTCGAAAGTATATTAAATCAACTTTTAATTAAATGCATAAAACGACGGGTGTAATCTAGCCACCTAACAATATTAACATAATATAATATAAAGCTTTAATAGGCTATTATTATTATACTACTGAAGATATTGTTAATAATTTTGATAACAATATATATTAATAAAATATTTTTAATATCTCGGTGCAGTGGTAAAACCATAAAATACGGCGTACATTTAATAGCAACATAAATTATCACCAGTTCATTAGTAGCTAGTTAACGTTTCCATCACAACATGGCAAGAGTTATGTATTTAGATTTTCCGTTTTCCTTGTTGTTAGAAAAGATAGAAGTCCAACACTATAAGGAAATATTGTTCAACTATATATTTTTAATTGCAAGGATAGTGTTTTACTTGTATAGCGGATTAATAAAAGTGTTTCCAACTAATATAGGTACTGCCAGTGAGATTGTCCATCGGTTTATCGGCTGTCGTGGAATCTATTCGTTCGAGTGACAGATAACCGATTCGTTATCTCGGTCAATTGACCACGATTGCTACTATGTCACACCACTTATGAAGAAATTGTATATTTTTTTAAGCTCTCCTAGTTGGAATGAATGCGGTTAAATGTGCTTAATTACTATTATTTTTAGTTCGTGAGGTTAAAGGGAGGGGTAGCATGCAGATGAAAATGTCAAAGTAAAAGGTTAGGATCATTGCGCCAACTGATAAACCAAACAAAGAAAAAGTGTACGAAAAATAATAGATAAATCATACACTTGTGTATACATTAAACATTTATTTTCAAAACAATTCATCGATATTCCTTTATTGAATTTTTAATATAATTAAATCAATAAACGAATACATGTACCATGACTTTATTTTGTTAACATTGTGCATTAAATTGAATGTAGCAAATTAATATTCTCATGTTCAAAACAAAAGGGGAATTCCACTTTGTATTGACAATAATAATGATCCGCAAAAATATTATTATACATTACAACACAAACACTGGCACAAATATTATTATGTACAAAATAAAATGTCGCAAATATTTTCAGCGTCTTGCACAAATTATGAAAGTTAATGTTAAAATAAACTGTTAGTTAACTTTAATGTGCTGTTATTTGCAGACATTAAACAAGCGGACCAAACGTTAAACGTATAAGCGACAGTAATGGATATATTATTATCTGTTATTGGTGTTGCTATGAACTAGGATGTGCAGGTGAGTGCAAGCGCGGGAGTGGCCTGCGTTGGGTGGAGGGCGGCGGGGGGCTGCGGGGGGCGAGTGCATCACTTTCTCCGCGTTCGGCGACTGGGAGGCGGTGTATCACCTGGCGGTGCCGGTTGCTCTTTAGCAGGCGCGCGTGGAACGAGCTCGGCGTGTCGATGGTGTGCTGGCGGGAGAGCATCGCATGGGGCGCGCTCACGGAGCTCTGCCTGAACCATGGCAGCGATATCTTCCGCCTGCTCTTGTGTTGTTTGGCGGCGGCGGGCGGCGGGGTGGTCCCCATCGCGCCGGCCGACACGTGCCAGCGCGGGTGTGCGGTCGCGACGCCTCCGTCCGTATCGGCGCGCGGCGCTGTCGCCACTGCCGCCACCGCGCGCCTCACCCGCGCCGCCCGCTCTTTCTCGTACGACCGTCCACTCACTACGCAGCCTCCGTATCGAGCTACATTTCCCGAATTTATTCCACAAAGGCACCCGCCGAAGCGTCGGCGTCGTGCGAAGGACGCGCCTAATCCGTTCGAAGCGGACCGAGAAGCGGTTGGCGCAGTTAGCGACGGCGGCGCCGCCTCGCCTGCGGTTAGCGGCCAGCGCAACTGATCAGGACTTTCAAGGGCGCCGGATCCAGTCTCAATGCCGAATCCCGGATGATACATCACTTTCACAAACAAAAACACTTTTCAACTTTCAATAAGTAGTAATAAGTAAAAAATAACTTGGAGACGCTGTCTTTAAAAATTGTTTATTTATTGCAACGTTTGGAAAAATGAATGTTTAACTCGTACGAAAAGAATAAGGAAAATCGAAAGCTTGAAGTTGGCCTAACATAACAATGCTTCCAAAATGCAGTTTAGGGCAAGGAAAAGACTAATAGCAACAAGTTGTATTAGTCAAAAATAATAAAAATCTGCTGCAGTTCCCAGTAACATTCAGATCCGCTACGGCCGGGGTTTTTATTGTAATAATATTATTTATAAGCATTTTGAAACACATACCTAAAATTCAATCCTATTCATAAAAATCTTTTATCTTGATTAAAAAGTGAATTGAATAAAAAAAAAACATACAAACATCCGAATTGAGAACCTCCTCTTTTTTTTAAGTCGGTTAAAAATAATGACTTATATATTTATCGACAAAATTCCTTTATTTTTTTGTTCTTCAGTAGGTATGCCTGAAAGAATCTATCGAAACCTCAAACTTCGAAATCCAATCAACTATTTGCATGATAGGATGGAGAATATACATTTATAGAAATAGAAATATAGAAACATAGGTACATACAAGAGACGCTCGAAAAACATAACCCTTCCCTGGAAGTCGGGCAAAACAGTTCACATATCCGAACTAAAATCAGTACAAGATGATTTCTAAATGTTGGTTTTAAAATAAACGCTCTAGGGTTGCCGCCCTATGTCCAAGCATAGCTAGTTTTATTGCTATTTATATCTGGGGGCACGGCAGTGCCCCAGCCAAGTCTCGAGCAAAACGGGCACGGCCGTACCATTCTTTTCTCGAAGCGTTTCGCGGCTATTTCACCCCCCCTGTATCATCGATACGGACAAAGCTAGGGGTTTAGGATTTCGATGACCTAGAGTAAGTATTAAAACAAGCTCAGCCTCAAAATTACATGACATTTGAACCAATAGTTTACGAGTTATGAGCGATCAAAGTTACACCATTTTGTCACTCACTGACTCACTCACTGACCGATCATCAAAAATCTAAGGTACTTCTAGCAAACTTAGAACCTTCAAATTTGGCACCAAGATAGGTTTTTAGCTACATGTAAAGGGAAAATTATAAAAACGGTAATAAATTATATACCTTAGTAAATAATATTTATATTTGCGGTTTTACAAGAACATGGTATATGAATTTTGACTGCATTGTTAACTTTGTTCTTTGTTTATGTACAAAAAGCAAATATTTTTTATAGCAATTTTGTTTATTTATAAAAAGAAAAGAAAGAGACCTACAAAAAAGAAATGAGATCCCACCAAAAACATTCAATGTAAAAAAAAGCCAAGTCTCTCTATGCAATTCTTCCATCGTAAAAAGTTTTGAGATCGCATAGGAGCCAAGTCCTGTTCAACTTAATTTGTAATAATAAATCAATATTTTGTGACTATATCAATAGTTTTGTTTACATTACAATAATAGTGACTTGGCCATGAGCACAATAACATACAAATATAAAACGGCATATTTGGAGGAGTTGCAAGTAAATAATAAATAATATCAGGACACCTTAACCGACAGTCGGTATCATCCAAGATCAGTGAACTGCACATGCACTATGGCGCATGTTTAGTCCATAGTGATCTCAAATTCCAATCAGTTACAAAATCATGTCCATAATATATATAATATATAAATTCAACGGTATTTGCACGTAATTACAAGGAGCAAACGACCTTTATCTTGTGCTCATGGCCAAGTCACTGTTATTGTAATGTAAACAAAACTATTGATGTAGTCACAAAATATTGATTTATTATTACAAATTAAGTTGAACAGGACTTGGCTCCTATGCGATCTCAAAACTTTTTACGATGGAAGAATTGCATAGAGAGACTTGGCTTTTTTTTACATTGAATGTTTTTGGTGGGATAGAGCATACGTGATACGTGAGTTTGTTAAGAAAACTACCCAATAACTAATCCAGAACAATTAAAATAACAACCACGGATTTAGGATATTTTTATCCAACTTAAATAAGAGCAGTTTACTTTAAGTGAGGGCCATAATGTAAAGCTGAATCAGTTCTACCCAGCCAGTGCCAATATTTTACAGTCGTTAACAAAGTCGACCCTTACATTCGTTAATATCAGCGCTAGGACGACGCCTACGCTACACAGAATTATGTTTCTTATCTGTCATTGGCCTTTGTAACAAAAACTACCGCAATTTAAAGGTTTTAAAACAAAAAAGTGAAGAAATCTATACTCTATAATTACAATTAATTACAGCTTTTACTTTCTTAATAGTGATTGGAAAGAGATAAAATAGGATATCAATGACATTTCCCTGTGTGTGTGTCATTAATTTGATGAAAATATGAATAGGCGTCAACCCTTTGCATGTACGTCGGGACTTTCACACAAAAACTTTTTGACAAAAAGGGCTCGTCGGAAAGCAAATCATAAAGAAACGGCGCTAATGAATACGAGTTACGGTACGCCCGAGAGAAAACCGAGCGCAAGGCGTCATGCAAGTATAGAGAATACGGATTTCCAATTAGCTAAATAATTCCTGTATCTTCTAATACAGCAATTGGTATAAGATTTCTGATTTCGTGTTATTGTTTCGCATACTCACGACTCTTGGCAGTCTTGTCTAGCGTTATTTAATTGAGGATAATATAGAGACAGACGAAACCTTCTTATGATGAGATGTGTTTTGATAGTGATTATTAATTATTTAAACAATTAGCGATAAATCCTACTCAAAATTCAAATGTAATCCATATTATTCAAGGAATTGCGGTACTCCTTTCCATGGTAGTAAAGGGGTTAGACAGGTATACCCACAACCGTGATTTATTCAATCGCTCGGTGTGCCCATTGTTACATTTATTTCCCATGGGCGCACTTTTTTTATTAGAATATCAAGTAGCGCACTTGAGGGATTCGAGTGCTTTTGTTCGTTACCAAAATATTATTGCGTGTAGGAATCAATTACTGGATGGAATATTAGTACAAGAGAGATTAAAACATAGATACAAAGACTGTAATCGATAGGCATGTTTATTATAAGCGGAAAGTAAGAATATCTAGTATAAACAAAAGCACAAACTTACAAATAATGTTGTTAGCCATCCTTACTTCGCCCTCGATTTGAGTAAAATGGCTCAGGTAACAGAAAGCGCACTTTGTTGATTCACTTTGAAAACTGATATCGCAAACGAGTTACTAACTTCTCTCAAAGCGAGGCTTTTTGTTTTGCATCTTTGTTTAAATATGATGAAGTTACGCTGCGTCGGAAGTTCCCCGCTAAAGTTTGTGTAAGTACAACCATGTAGGATGCATTCAGTAACTATTCATAGAAAATTAAGTTTCGATATGAACATGATGCGGCGTATTAAGCACTCTACTTAGGTACTCCAATGTCTACGGTTAAACGCGATGTTTCTAACAGATCATGTAACAGCAAGATAATATATTTTCCTCTTTATGTAATTGATTAAAAGGTTGTTTTTTTAACGACATTGCGCTTTTAAAAACAAAATAACTTCACCTCCTAATTAAAAATCACACGAAAATAAAACGGTTCATACTGCCAGTAGTGTCATAACGTCTAAGTCTTGTTTATACACCACAAATAAGATACCTATCATCGTGAAACCGTAAGCAACTCAGATCATCTTTACGTCACATTATAAAAAGTGCTATTAGCTTCACACTCCGTCGCCCTGAGCAAGCAACTGGATAAAATTAATGGCCTACTGTATTTATGCACGGCCCGCTATACCTATACATAATCCTACGTATAAGATGGCACATATATATATATTTTTCTAATGAGCTGACTTTTGTGTACATAACGAAACGGTTCTGTTTCTGGGACAGTCGTAGCTCGTTCGTTTCTCCCCCGCCCACCCCTGCCTCCTACGCGTGCGACCCTTAACACTTACATACTACTTACATAATATAATGAAACAATCATAACAAAGGTATATCTAAAAAACGTTAAGAGTTTTCATCGGTCAAACCTTAACTACAATAATTAAATTACATGCAAACATATTGTTTCAAAGTGAATCAGTTCTATTTCGACGGGGGCAAGGTTTGAACTAGTTAAAACCAAGTTGGTGCATATCAAAGTTTTGAATATCCCATCTAAATTCATTATTGAAGTATCGGTATTGACGTGAGTAGCTGTGGTGCGAACATTGTGTACCAGTGAATATGGTGAAATAGGTCACTCTCTATTGCCAGTTACTCATCAGTTCGATTTATCGCGATTTTTAGTCATGCTGCTATCTTTATACACTTAACGCGACTGTAAATACTAGATTATTTCAATATCAGTGAGAGAAAATACATGAAACGTAATTATAATGATTGTATCCATTAAAAGTTATCAAAACAAATAAAAAGGTTTTAACGGCAAACATTGAACCATTTAACGCAAAAAATTACAAACTACTCTTTGTCCAAGACAGATGGGGTAACAAAGGGTAAAACGGGACCCTATTACTAAGACTCCGCTGTCTCTCTGTCCGTCTGTCTGTCTCCAGGCTGTATCTCATAAACCGTGATAGCTAGAAAGCTGAAATTTTCACAAATGATGTATTTCCGTTGCCGCTATAACAACAAATACTGAAAACCACATAAAATGAATATTTAAGGGCTCTCATTAGACGGTGGTACGGAACCCTTCGTGCGCGAGTCCGACTCCCACTGGGCCAGTTTTTTTTAAATGTAGCTGAAATTTTATCCAATAGATGAAACTGAAAATTATTTATCGTAAAACCACTATAACAGTGAAAGGTATGGAAAAACCCGTTGTAGAACCACTACATTACGCGCGGGCAGAAATAGAGCACCTTATTTTGGCAATAACGCAAATATTATTAAAGTCTTCACTACTCTAATGCTAACAATAAACAAAGGATATATAGATTACTAGATAGTAAACAAATGGATTCGTAGTAGTAAATACTAACTTGTATAGTCTCGGATTATTTCGGTCAGACCGGTGAAGAAAAAGCTACGTCAACATACATAAATACCCGGCTGCCATCTAACTATACTAAAGCCAATATGGAAAGAGAATTAAACGTTATTACTAATTACGCAATTATCAACTTTGACAACATGTGTTTAAGTTCATTTTGGAATGACAAATATTACCGAAAAGGGCCTAAAAGTAATTTGAATGTGATGGAAACTGAACTGTTAGTCATTGAATTAAGGTTCATAATCCCAAAGCTCGTTCATTATTTCTTTAAAGTGGCGGATGTATAGATGTCTTTTTTTAATTGTTTTTGGGCCTTAAGGATACTGAAAATTCACATGGACAGAGACTAGCATCAGAACGTACACAAAATCACATAGATACTATGTTCATATAAAGTAGGTAGTCAGGCTTAGACAAAATTTGACAGACAAGCCGAAATAACGACGGAAAAGCATATTATGTATGAAGAATAATGTACATGTTGAAGCTCCCGTAATATGTAACTTACCCAGCCATTGTTCAATGGAATAGTTTGCTCCACAATACTTACGACACGAGTTTACAGAGTAAGTAGGTATTTAACTGAAATGCGACAACATTTCCACCACATTGTAAACCAGACTACTGTTTAACGAAATAATTAAAAAGCACCACTCTAATGAGAACTTTCGGAACGCCCATATTGCGTGTGCGGTACCACCGGTACACACGAGGTGAATATTTTATCACTTAGCCGAGATTTTATTGTAACAGGAATTGATCTTTATAACAGGGAGTATTAAGTTGGTTTTTCGATGATGTCCTAATTTAAATACCGTATTAGTATGACAACAGTTTATTTAGAATGACAGTCAATAATGATTACTACAAGACATCATTTTAAACCGATCTATTCGGCCGAAACAAGTCATGTTAAAACGCCGACTATGCAGAGTACCGAGTAATAAACCAGCACTGGGCGCATCTCCAGTAGTAACGTTTTTAAATTTGTCATGTTAGAATAGACACTACATTTAGTAGCAATTTGTAATATATTTTTGTCGTATTTTTCACGGAATAATATCTGAAGGTACAACCCTCTCTTCAAAATATAGATCAAGACTGCAAAAATTATCTGACCAGTATAGATAAAGCCTGTACGTTCAGTAATAGATAGGGAATCGAAAAAATATCTCTCAGATCGATTCCACCCAGAAGGGCCCTTAACCAATCCTCAATTACATCCATCGCGCCTTATTCATTAATGTAATAAATCCTTTTATACGAATGCGCGCCCTACGCCTTACAAGTAATAAGAGATGTAGATTCTGATTTGTTGGCAATAAGTCTAATAATATACAGGTTTACGAAGTAAGGGAAAAAAATACCTTAAACGGAAATCGTAAATGCCAAATTAAGAGATACTTAGCATTAATCTACTTAACATTCCCCGACTGACACCAATTCTCTAAGTCGTAAAACAACTCATAAAGAGGCTTCATGGAATTATTTGAAACTAAGGTGAGCGGGGACTTTTCTCCATACAAACGCTCTCGTCTGTTTTCTTACTGGGTTCTGAACTTAGGGCTATGATTTTTGGCAGATTTATCGGCTACATTAATTTATAAAGTTATATTTTTAGTTCATTTGTTTTTTTTTTAATATTATCTCAAAACCTAAAATCCATTTAATGACTCTGTTAATATTTACAACTATCGATATTTACACATGAATATCTATCGTCGCACGGAACATCCCTAAGCGAGCGGGAACTGACAGCTCATGAAGTGCTTTCGTTTGTACCAATAGAAAACTAGCGATAGTAGCAGTCTATAGAATATGATACTACGTCTATGGTAATTATGTAATTAGACAACTACACGAAGCGAGCGCGCTTTGAAACTCACACACTGTCAACTTATGCACACATTCACAAAACGTACGGCAGAGCGACAGCAATACTTTCTTCAAAAAACGAATTTTCAAAAGTCTCTCCGCTCGTCTTTCCTCTTAAAGTTGGTATTCATAGTTGTCAGAGTGCGAATATAATGATGTTCTTCAAAAAGGTGGCAAGGGGAATGAATAGAAGTTGTGTATGGGGAAAGCTGTATTTGAACTTTTTTCTACTCCAAGCATTGTCGAGAAAAAGGACCTAGACAGACGGATAACGAAATTATTTTTGAGGTACCAAAACCTCAAATTGAAGTAATAACATAAATTGTGTGACGTTTTTCAGCGACGTCGAACCTAAGGGTGCGTCCACATCTGACGAACGAGCATTGCACGAGCAGCCCGTGGCATACTCGCGAGCCGCTCGCGAGCTGTTACTGTAATGCTCGTTCGGTGCTCGTTCGTCAGATGTGGACGCACCCTTAGAATACGTAAACGGACAAAGATACCTCTAGTCGCTACCTAGGCGACTGTTTCTCACTCTCACATCGGGATTCACTAATTAGAATAAGTATTAAGAGTCATATGGGTGTTTTCCATGAATGACTTATGAGTTGAGAATTTGATCAATTTAATTTTAATAGTTTGCTAATAAGTGTATCAATTAGCAACGACTAAGCGAGTTTATTTTTATATCCCTATAATATTGTAGCCATCTGGTGAACATAAGAAACATGGTGTTATTATTTTAACAGTGAAACTCAACCAACAAAACACATTATGCAACCGTACTCAAGTTACCTTTTTAATGAACGCCTAATTGGCGCAACAATTAAAGTTTATTTTACCGAGTTACATTTATAGAACAACTAGCTTTTGCCCGCGACTTCGTTCGCGTGGAATAGTGACTTCCGGCAGATTTTTGGTTTTACCCACATAGTTCCCGATCTCGCGGGATCTCTTCAAAATAGTACTGATAGAATTATCTATACTCGGTTAGAGCATTTTCTTTGTACTAAAAGTTGTATTATATTATATTTTCATACCTTTTTACTATTTATTTACATTTTTCCGATGAATTTTCAGTACTGAATTGATGCCGACGCTTGACTAATAGATGGCGCTGTATGTCCGGAATAAATTTTATTTTTTATTTTATTTTTTGTAATAAAATCTATCCTATGTCCTTTCTCAAGTTCCAAACTATGTCTGTACAAAATTTCACACAAATCGGTTCAGTAGTTTAGGCGTGAAGCAAAGACAGACAGACAGACAGACAGACAGACAGAAAGACAGACAGACAGACAGAGTTACTTTCGCATTTATAATATTAGTTTGGATATATTAAAAATCAAGTTTGATGGAGAAATATTTTACTACGAGCATACAGAGTAAAGTAAAAAGAGGAGAAGACGTGATGAATGAAATAAGGACGCACATTCCGTCACCCAAACTTTATGGGAACAGGACAGAGAAAAGGAGAACCAAATACAAAGAGATACATTAATGTCACTTTATCAAACAACAATCTCAAGCGTAATTCGATTGTAAGTCAGAATATCTCGGCAACTTTCACGTAATTTCGAATTCGATAACAGTGAAGTAATTTAAGCCCCGTTGGAGTATTTCGTATTTCGCACAATGGTAACATAATTACTCACAAAGCGAAGGCTTTATATTTACGGCCGTTGTGTAAATAATTATTAGAGATGCGCCGAGTACTCGTTTATTACTCGGTACTTTGAATGTTTGGCGATATTCTTTAGTCGAACTCGTATTCGGCCGAATTACTCGGTTCAACTGACGAGAACACATAATGAAAATATTTTACTAGCGATCACATTTTTAAAAAAGTAACAACTGTAAAAAATAACAATTGACTTATTGTGAATTTGTGACATACTTAACAATTATTAAAAAAAATATTGAGTAACGCGAGCATGTACCTACTAAGCAATCCCAAGCTTTTTATGTTGAACAAGTTATTGGCAGAATACTCGGTTTTATAAAACTATAATCTAAACTGAATAAAACATGATATTCTTTTTCTCGGTACTCGGTAAACATCGTACTCGGCCCATCCCTAAAATGTCTACATTCATGCAGCGCAACAGAATAAGTAATTGCACGAATGTCGAACTCGCTTGGTTGCATTACATAACAGGGAATTAGATCTCAAAGGAATTCTACGTTTGCGCGATGTTTGTTTGCTTATTCTTTGACGTACTAAAATAATATCAACTCAGTCCCAAAATTAGTGACAATATTGACCAGTTTTGTGGCTGTTTATCTATACTAATATTATAAAGCTGAAGAGTTTGTTTGTTTGTTTGGTTGAACGCGCTAATCTCAGGAACTACTGGTTAGAATTGAAAAAATCTTTTTGTGTTAGATAGTCCATTTATCGAGGAAGGCTTTAGGATATATAACATTACGCTGCGACCAATAGGAGCTAAGCAGCAGTGAAAAATGTCTCAAAAACGGAGAAAAATATTCATACTTGAAAGCTTCCGTTGCGTGCGCTGCGTAAACGGTTCGAGTTACCCAAAATATATGTATGAAAGAATTGTTCCTCTTTAAATGATCTAAAAAAATGTCTGCGACAGTATATGTCTATCTTTTAAGATTGACTCACTATAACCTTTTTTAAGGTAATCATTTGGTCGAAATTAATGCATTATTGCCAATTATTTGCTACAGAGTTTTATCAACATAATCTATACTAATTATATATAATTATCATTTACGCAGAAATACTTTTTTTTTAAACTTCTTAATCGCGGTCGTAATAACAGAAATTGAAGCGGACGAAGTCGCGGGGATCAGCTATGTTTAATATATTTCAAGCAGAAACCGTCTCGTTTTAAGTCGAGTTAATTCCGTTTTTGATCATTGATCATTATTAATGTTTTGTGATACTTTCCGGAAAGAAACGTGCTCTAAATTCAAAAATCCATTACATAACCCATTAAATAGATGTATTTACGAGTGTTAATACTTTCTACTTAATATCTATAAAACCCAAGTTTTCAAATTAGCAAGTCCATACGTTCCGAGGTACTTACGTATTGAACTAATCAAGCGTAAAATTTGATTTTGTTAAAATGGGGTAGTTTTGACGAGCTCATTCCTAAAGCTCTAAATCTAATTATTTTAAAGCCGATCGTCCAGCGCCAGCTAAAATAAGTTAGTCCAGTTTGGCTCGCATAGTTGAGGCAGTTTTTTATACGTGTACGTGCGTCCATCGCAAACCATGCCAGCTAACATGCTTAAAAAACTCACTCTACTAGGCGGGCTAAATTAAATTAACTTGGTTTCGCTGGAGGCTCAGTTTAGTGGTGTTATTTAAAAGTTTAACGTGTGTTTTTCTGTAGCACCGTAGCTTCTAAAGTACACTTAACATATGGATCGATATTCGCTTTTTTTTCTGTTTGAAAACTAATAGAGACGGTTCTTACCAAAATTAATCGAGATCTGTCCAGGAGTTTAAAAGGAACTAGCGCTTTTCTACATTTCTTGTACGAAGATGTCGGGTGTTACTTCATTTGAGGAAAAACCTGGTGGATTATTGCTTACATATTCTACTGAGTTGTATTTCACAACTAAATAAAATGGAGCAAACACCAAACAATACTAAGCATTCATACGCACTATGCGGTTAGCTAGCCGCTGCGGGTAGCCGCATCGCAGTGCGCATAGAAATAAATAATTATTACGTACATAATTGTGCCTGCGGTCAGCCGGACGGCTAGCCGCATTGCGGGTAACCGCATAGTGCGTATGAACCCTTACAGTCACACATTCTTTAAATTTTCTTTTACAAACACTCAACGCAGCAAAAATGTCTATAAAAATATTATAAAAATGTTTTGTATTTGATAAGTTGTTTACAAAACATTCGTAAGCTGCTGCGAGAGGGATTCCCATTGACGTGGAGGCTGTAAACGTTATTCTACACTTCCACGAAGTCTGTGAATCTTTCTTACGAGTACGAGAATACATTTTATTTTATTAGGTACCCTATTCGTGTCGTATCTATCGATTTTTATATACAGAAAGATTTTGTTGAACTATTTTTAGTGTTTTTGAATAGCTGACTGTAGTAAATGTCAGTTCGGATAGTTTTACGAAAACATATGAAATTTAAGTTTTCTGGTTCGTAGAAGTCAATAGTCAATAATATTATTATTATTAAGTTCTTCTATGTAAAAAACAGGGCTTTGTTTGATCCGAAGAAGCTAGTAGATGTCTTAAAAAAGTAAGACAAGCTAGGCCGTAGTAATTCTCAAAATTTAACATAAGTATGTAATTGCGTATCTATTCAATAGCAAAACATAAATGTCCATCCGCACAATTCGAAATCGGTATTCGAAGTTCCAACTAACTAGCTAGCTCGCAACAAGATGTTCGTATCATAAAGTATGTTGAAAGGTCAATTTCAACAACATATTTGTAGATGGTTCCTACTGCTGATACAATTTCTTCACAAACACGAATTCCGCCAAACTTCCATCTCTAGTCATGAAAATGATCTCTGGATACGTTATTGTAATTGGTAGTAAGTAATTACATAAATCGCTAGCACTTACCTTATCGGAGTCGGTGGTGTTGCCGCTGCCGAAGGAGGCGAGCGAGTTGCGGTCGAGGTTCTCCGTTGTTTCGTCAAGTATAGTGTCGTCCAGGTCTCTGTGGAAAATTAAAAATTAAGTAATTAGTATGAGTTGTAATTAAATATAATAAAGAAAACTACATTTCTTTATTACAAATAAAACACTTAAGGCTTAAAAACTTAACAAAAAAAGCAAACATGCTACTTTTCGTTTTGGTGATAGGTCGCTTTTTAGAAGCTAAATGCAGTGACTGAACACATAATACTACGCAGAAAACGTGTGTGTGCCGAAAACGTGATGCAGCATCGATGCTGTCGCGAAATCGCTTATCGACGATGCTAAAAGCCTGGACCTTAGTGGTAATTGAGCTGCCTGTTAACATGTTAGGCAAGAAATTTATTAGAAATAAGTTTTACCGACCAGAAACTCCTCAATTTAAAAAGCAGTTTACGTTTAGTTGTATAGAATAGTTTAATATGTAAGTTACCTGCTCGACCGTTGTGAGCTAGTCGGTCGAACACGAGCAGGGCTGCGCGGTGGCTGCTGCAATGCACCACTGAAGTATGTTTCCTGTGAACAAAACCAAAGAGTAGTTACAATTTTGAATTGCAATGCAATTAGATAAGCACTGACTTGTGTAGCACCACAATATATATGATCAAATAATTAAAAAAATTAAAAAACACGCCTGCCATGTCAAAAAAAAATAAAAACAAGTCAAATATTTGCAGTCGGGGTACCTGTAATGAATAGTTCCAAGTAACCGACCCCGACTGCAAATATTTGACTTGTTTTTAATTTTTTTTGACATGGCAGGCGTGTTTTTTAATTTTTTTAATTATATTTTTTTTATTTAATACCTTTTAGAGAACAACAAAAAAACATGACACAACACAAAAAAAAATATCGTTCGGAACCCTTTGCAGGCGATTTCGACTCACACTTGACCATTTTTTAATGTCCACATAGCCTATGTTACTCGGGATAACTCAAAGCTTCTAATGATACCACAAACATTGAAATCGGTCAAGCCTTTTAGAAGTTATGGTGGAATAAAGAAACTCACAAACATACATACATACATACATACATACATACATACATACATGAACCCTGAAAACATAACACTCCTTTTTGGGCAGTCGTGTAAAAAGATAAGGTCAATCAAAATGTATCTGTAATATCTGTGCTCGTCACCGTGACTGTCAAAATAAACAACAGCAGATGGCGGTTCCCACAAACGAGTATACTTATTTGCTTTTACATAAAGTTAAAGTCTATATTACCTGTATAACTTCTCTGAGGCGTCGGACCCAGGTCTGCTTGACCTCTAGCGAAGGAGCCTTGAGCACGATGCGACAGTCGCTTGCCATCGGCTCCCGGCCGGTCCACACCGAGAACTTGCACTCGTCACCCTCAATGTGCTCCGTTACACCCAGCTCTGAGGTCTGTCGAAGGAAAAATGAGGATTAGAATCAATAAAAGCATTATGTGGAGCTTCTTTAGTTCAAATTATCACGTGACAATAGCTAACGATGTGCTGTGAGCAGAAGTTTCGTTAATCTAAAAAGATTACTTAAAAAAATCTTCACCAACTTGTAAAACCAAGCTTACATAGTTTGTATTGTTGGCATATCACGTGGTGAAGTGCTAGATCATTATTAGTGAATAATGATTTACCCAATGGGTCCCTCTAAATGGCAAGAGACATCGAGGTAGGCCTAGAAGAAGATGGCGGGACGAGCTGGACTTCTTTGATAAGGAGTGGATGACCACGGGCCTAACCAGAGAGAAATGGAAGGAGGGTAGAGGCCTTTGCCGTGCAGTGGGACAGAAATGGCTAATAAAAAAATATATCTTCACTTAAACCATTTTCTCAATAAACAAAAACAGAATCAAGTACTCACCATGAACTTAGTCTTGTAAATATATTTGGCTTTCCCATGCGAGTCTTTGACCTCCTTAGCTAGCAGGAGATGCAGGTCAAATAGGAAGACGCGTCTCTCGCGGCCTTTCTTGATGATCTGCCTCAAGTCCCAGACGTGGAAGGAGTCCTGCAGCACGACCTCGCCGAGGCTGTCGGTGGGGACGTCGCAGCCCTCGAGTAGAGAGAGGTGCATCGCGTCGTTCGCCTTCTTCGGCACCGACAGCATGACCTCGAGACCGTCCTAGTGACAAGTAAATGAAAATTACATAAATTAAAACCATATTATTAAGAGCCCAATTGTGTGTGGAAAATACCAGGGCTGTCAAAGATTTGACTTAGCCAATTTTCATTACATCAGTCATTATTCTGTTCCTATAAATACATATTTGGATTTTGCATAGAACTTGGCACTCATTTGGATCTCCATTCTTTTTGCGGCGAACTCTACAGCCCAGCATAATTTTTGTATTGAACTTGGCTTTCCTTTTTTACATTTATGTTTTTGGTGGGATATCATTACTTTTTGTAAATAAAACTAGGCAGGTAGGTATTGAGATTTATGTAGATTTACTTCTGTTCTGTGTATAATTATGTGGTGCCGCGCGACGCCGACGACACACCGTTGGCCGGTTGGTTAGCGCGTATTACAAGTTTTTTGTATGGGAACACCACTTATTTTTTTACTTAACTTTATTTTTATATTTCTGTTTTATAGCAAATATAATAATACATAAATATATTATATTGGGACAGGTTCAAATATCTGCTTGTAACGGTTCCAACGGTACAATTAAAAAAACTTTTTTTTGTATGGTGACCATTTTTTAACTTTTTTTTATTTTTCGATTTTTCCTACGCTTACACACAATTACCGAGCTGGATTCCAAATTTCATCCTTCTAGGTCATCTGGAAGTAGGTTAGGTTTAGGTACTATATGTCAGTCAGTCAGTGCTAAAATATACGACTTTTTGACCTTCATATCTCAATAACCGTTTGAGCTAGCTTCATGAAATTTTAGCTTCTGGATGTCCTTATGGATATAATTAAACCCACTTAGTTTTATGTGTTTACGTTAAAGAGGTATTGAGTTATAGAAGGGTCAAAAGTGGCACCAAGTGGTTCGTGTAATATTACACTTGGCGCTGGCTAGCCAGTTCCTTTGCTTGAACTTGGCTTGACTCGCTGCCGCGTGTCTAGATGTGATTTACAGTAATTTATTATAAGTAAAATATAACATTACATAAATGTTGTTGTTGTTATCATTACATTATCAGACAAACACCAAAATAATAATACGTTCGCATACCTGAAAGGAGAGTATGTTTGGGGCAGGTTTGTTTATTAACTGTACCTACCATCTTTTTAGTATTTTGGACGAGTACGTGTCCATAGTCGCAAATAAAGAAAAGGATTTTAAAATATGTACCTGGTGTTAAGAAAACTAGAACACATGACAAAAATGAATTCTTTGAACATATTTACATCAGCGTCCACACATGACGCCATTTTGTCTGCTGTGACTGATGGTTTGACACATCGTCAATGAAAATAGAATCATAATCTAATTCGCAGAATTATGTCACCTTGGCTTACAATAATGTACTCAAGTTAAGTGTGACATCAATTTATTGAACATGTATATTTCATTTTTAAGTATAAACGAGGGGAATTTAAAATACCCTTAATAATAACAATGATTTTACATAAAAGACTAGTCCATGTTTCCTCTTAATAGAGAAAAATGGAAGAAAGGTAGGGAGGCCTTTGCGCAGCAGTGGGACAGCATGCACTGATAATATTAAATAAATAAAAATAAATTAACAATGATGTTATATGGAAATAAGTTTATAAATACCAAAATATTATAGAAAAGATACGTACATTTCGAGCAGCGAGAGGGCCGATCCGATTGCCTCTCGAATGCGTTATATACTTCAGCATGATTGATGCCATTACTGTCACTCACGTAAAAACATTACATTTTGATTGATTCTTACGTATGGAGTTACAGAGCTCAACTTGTAAACGTCTGCGAGGAAACGACTATTGCAAATGGGTCTAAACCGAATGAGTCAAGAGGAAAATATTAAAGTAAATCTATTGTTAATTACGACTAAGTGAACTAGTTGTTTAATCTCAAACAAATCCAACGTCCAATGCGTTAAGGCAACACAAAGTTTGTCTGATACAGCGTAATGAGTTAACACCATTACAGTACATCGTTAGCGAGTGATAATATCGGTAACGGTAACTGTATAACAATTGACGATTGTCCTACATCAAAAAGAGTCATTTAGATTGCTATTTTTGTTTCGTAAATATTTGTGTAACTAATCAATATTGCTAACATTTGTATTATGATGTGAACATGATTTTGTTATGATAAAACACTTTATACACTATTCACACGTTCACTCAGAAATACATGTAATTTTTTTAAATTCCTCTCAACTAAAATTATGAATTGTATTTTTAGTATCAGGGTTGTTTATTTTACACGATATCACTACATACACATATAATATTGAAACTATGTGCACGTATTATGAAAACAAGGTAAGAACTAAACGACTGGATCACAAAAAAAACCCTGAATGTATCACAAATACATTGAAACTTCCATGACATTAAAACACGTCACAATGGTATTGACTCACTACGGTTTTACATAAATTATCCTGTTGACTTTTTATACGGAATACACTTGTTTGTTTTGTTAAAATAATCTATTATTAACTTCGGTACAAAAACGCACAATGAGTCTTTCCTCAATCTCTCAAATCTTAATCAAATAAAACAGTTTTTTACGGACGGACTAGCTAAAACATTTTAGGTAAAGTTAGGAATGTTACTTACACAGGTATTTTAGTTATTTCGTTGAGTAAACACAATCAACACTTATCAAGATAGCGGTTAAGATAAAATTATTTACAGTCCTCGTTAATCGTATTTTTTATATATTTTCACGTAAATTGTTTATGTAAAATCTTGGCCGCGGTAACGTCTATCGCCGGAATAGTGTTTTCCTGTAGTTGTCGTTATCTTATCACTGGCGTAATCTTAAGGAACAACTTAAACGATAACTTGACAAAACATTGTTGTCATAAAGCGTCGGAATTTGTTTTTGTTTCTTTATAAGTACACGACGTACACGTGTAGGAGATTTAACGTACCCACAGCAAAGAAGTGAGACTGTGTATAGTTTTGAAACCTATCGAAATTTATTCGGAAAACGTTAATTAATGCAGATATTTTTTTCTAAAACCGTAAAAAAAGATCTGTTTACTGCACAGAAACGTGAAACCTGACAAACACTTAAGAATAAGAGGAAAAACGATACAGACTTTAATTAAGTAGCTAAAAGTATCATCATTTATTTCTTGAGAAGCAACTAAATCAATAAAATAATTCTTAACATACTAAGTTTTTCTAAATTATGTGCGAGTATTTAGCCTTCAAAAATATCATCTTTACTCTATAAGATTAAAAATTCAAATATTTGTATTTAATATTAAAATTATACAATAGACTTGGCATCATACAATGTTTTGAATCTAGTCGTAGGTAATCCCCACAGTCGACAGACAAAAGCATGAAGCGTTATAAATATTTCTTACAACGTTACGTACAAAAAGTTCAATAAATGAAATATATTCAACGTGTTACATTTTTGTTCTAAAAATGTACGCATGAATCAGAAATTGCGGTCGGATCAAAACTATAGTAGTTCCCAATTTTCCGAATTATTTTTATAGTTTTATTCTAACAATGAATCACTATCATCTATTTTAATACCATACCATATTTTTAATTTATTCAACATTAGCCAAAACCCTAACAAACTCAGATAAAGTTTATTTGTATAAAAATAGAAATTAAATTATAAACGTAAATACTGAACAAACATTGATAGCGATTTTGTTAAATTTCAAATGTAGTTTTTTTGTATACATTTTGCTACGACGAATATAAAGTTGATTTCGAGTAGATTTTCGAGTCAGTAGTATTGTACTAACCTTGATTTCTCCCTGCCCCTCAGCGCAGCAAGCTTGAAGATCCTTAAGCAGCAGCTGGTACTTGGTAATCCGCTGCACCGGCTTGATCAGATACGCCGCGAGCGGGTGCTCCAACTTCTTCTTACGTTGCACCCTGCATCACAACAGAATGTCAAGTACATCCAAACGGACAAAGGAGGTTCACTATCTGTGGTGCTTAGTTAATGATGTCGATAACGGACATTTTTTGAACATCTACTATGAGTAAACACTGGTAGAGCACATTCTTAACATTGTCAGGTATAAGAAACACGAAGATCTTCGATATAATGCGTTAAGATGATAAAATAACTAACCATTTCCACTTAAAGCACATTAAAACACTAGTTTGATATAAAGAGTGTAAAATAAAATGATTCTCGCTACGGTTATTTAGCGGAAACTGAACTTATATTAGACAGTATGTGTTGTGTATCCAAATATAGATAAGTGATACTAGTGCAACACAAAATAACAAGACTCAGTTCGTTCGATAAGAAAGCTAAATGTGAACTATTTATCGCGCTGCATATAATCGGAAATGAGTAACCATATTAGCTACCAATCAAATAATAGCCTTTCCGAGAACACTTAACAATGGAATGGTTATATTTGCTTATAATACGTATTAGGTATGTCTAGTTTAATTGTATGAATCAAAACTATGATAACATAACACAAACAGTTTAGATAAAAAAACTCGGCTTATGTTGCTTTGTACAAAAATGTTTGTAGCGAGATTTTTATGTTTCCGCATTCCTTAATTGTTATAAAATAATGAGGAGTGCTAAAAACATAGCCTATTTTGGATGTTGAGCGTATTTATTGTTAAACATCCAAAATTAGTATTATTGTGTTATTTACCTTAATAATATAAGAACATCATCCTCTCCATCATCTCCCGAGCATTTTCCCAACTATGTTGGGGTCAGCTACCAGTTTTACCGGATTCAGCTGAATACCGTGTTTTACATGGAGTGACTGTCGACTATCTGACCTCCACAACCCATTTAACTGGGAAACACAGTATCCCGTAGTAAGACTGGTTGTCAGAATTGACTTAACGACTGCCAAAGATCTTTGTATGACAGCCGGGACCTACTGTTTAACGTGCTTTCCGAAACACGGAGGTGTCTCGGTATGTTATAAATGGTCACCCATCCACGGACCAACCGCGCTTAACCTGTATTATCGGTCAAACCGTACGGCTTACACTTAGCCACGAGCCCCTCACGCACACTTATTTGTTTATTTAGTATTTTCATATTTTCACTTTCAAAGGAAGTTTATAAACGTTGTTTACTTTCATTATTGTATGGTAAGTATTCTTGGAAACCTAAAATTAATAATGCGCATATTTTGCAATTGGTGGACTAGGTCTGTTCTTATAAAAATTATAAAAAAAACGATAGCCAAATACAGTAATATACGTCTCCTAAGGGTGCATCCAGATCTGGCGAACGCGAAACGAATAAGGAGCTCGCGAACAGTTCGCAAGCTACTAAATATTTTTTTTTTCTTGTGGGTGTTTTCGCTTGTAACCGACAACTTATGGCCCGTGGAATGTACAGAGTATAATATTAAGCCAACAAGATCCTAATTATTAGGGTAATATTTGGTTATGAGATAGTATTATTAAATCTGTGCGTTCTCTTTTGACACTATTTTTCCGACGACGCTTGTTCATACTGGTGCTCACAGTTCATACATAGGCGCACTCTAAAGTTTACTTATTTACACTCTAAGGCCTTCTCTTAAAAAATCTCATGATGATGAGCATTGGTTTACCAATTTCTTTCGAAATAAATTGTTTCTCTAAAGAATTTTAATTTAAAAACCCACAAAATAGTGTCTAAACTGACTCTAAATTCAATTTTTATATAATTAATAATGTAGTACAATTTCCTTACCTCTCAAAATAATCACCAGCATGTTGCACCACAGCGGCATTACTGTCGGGCTTGTTGCGGCAGTAAGACACGTACATGTCGAACTCGCGCGCCCACGTCACGAAGCAATGGCCGACGTCCTCAGGCATCGTCTCGTACTTGTCCAGCTCGCGGAGGAACACGCGCTCGTGGAAGCGGTGAATCTCCTCGATGTTGCCGAATATTATTTCCTCCTGGATGAAAAATAAGGATGGTTATAAATAAGGTATGTATTGGTTGCAATTTAAAATAGCACTTTAATAATGACTTTAGAAAAAACAAAGGTTTAAAAACGGTTTAAAACCGTGCCGGCGGCATTGCCGCCGGCACTGTGTGTAGTAGCCTTAAGACTTACTTATTGGTGACTTTAGAATTTAAGGGCTTTAGCTGTTTTAAACTGTCCTGCAGTAAGTCACTATTTTAAAGTCAAACCATCAAAATGGTAGTAATGTTTCAGCTTGACGGTTCCTAAGAAATTTCCAACTTAGATTTTTAATAGTCATGCCATAAGTTTTGAACGACTGCACCAGATCGGATAATTCCTGTTCTCAAGTTTCTTATTGAGAGGAAAAACTTTTTAAAATCTAACAGCACCCGTGCGAAGAAGGGTCGGGCAGCTAGTTGGTCATAAACTTGCAAAGTTCTGTACCTTGCCCTGCAACGCTTGAGGTACTGCGCCTGGGTCTGTGCGCATTTCCCGCAGGTAGCACGTTATACACGTCTCTAAATCCTTGACGTACGCGCGCTCTGTCTGCAGCAACTCCGCCATTATAAATCTATTGGAAACAATAGAAAAATGGAAATAAAAAGAAATTCAATATATCTACAGGCATACTATGTCCCTCACATTGTTAATTAGATAAAATATATGTAAAACCTGAAATAAGCTTGTATTGTGAGGAGAGATAAAGAAAATTATTATATTAATATTCTTATTTAGTTATGATTAAATTATCGATCGGTACATTTATTTTGTCATCCTACTATATTTGAAATGTACATTAATATTGTTGAGAAAGCCTTTTTGTCAAGAACAACTTAAAAAAGAATGCAATGCGTACTCTTTGCGCCTGGCGCTGCGTCGTTTGTCGTCGCCGACGGTGGTGGGCTGCGGCTCGACGCGTGTGTCATTATCAGCCGACTGCGACGACGCCAATGACGGGGCCACACCCGAATCACTCTCCGGTTCGCTCTCACCGCCTTCCATGGAACCGCTAAACTCTGCATATCTAGACATTACAGACAATAATTAAGTATTATCGCCCGATGAATTAAATTAAACGTTTCGTTTCTGTTTTTGGCAAGGTACATCAACTATCGCTCCATGAAAGTAGATCGTGCTATCTAGTTGACATGTAGCCAAATATTCATTGATGTGTTATGTGTATGTAGGTGGATAGTCAGACAGACAATGCCCACCTGTTAGTGAACCCAAACTGTCCAGACATATGCACTGTGGAGAATCTGAACCTTGCCAATGAAGCCCGAGTTAGTATGGCCGGCTACTAGGTGTACCTGGCATCAACAGCGGCGACCCACTCCTTGATCTGCACGGCGTGCGGGTGTCCCTTCTCGACGAGGCCGTCGGCCAGCTGCGCCAGCAGTCGCACTCGCTCGCGGGACTCGCGCGCCACGCCACCCGCCGCCGCCGCCGCCGCCGCTCCGCAGCGCTCCTGCGTCTCCTTGATCCATTCAACGGCGGCGCGGGCAGAACGCTCGAACAAAGCGAACTGTTGGCACTGCTCTAAACGCTTCTTGCGTACTGTCCAGTGCTCTAAAACCTGGTGGCAAAAAGCTGGTGTTATCTTCTTTGTTATCTTTCCATGCAAACGGTTATGAAAATAAATATTGAAAGGCAAACCCGGTGATCGTAAAACATTAATTAAACTTCTCGAAAAAAATATTTAAAATCACTTAAATTCCATAATAACCAGCTCAGTCCTTTATTTAACATAACACAGGTGCCGTATATTTTATCACTTTACTTAAAAATATTTGTGATGACATGAAACTATACCGGTTGCACGATCACCATAACAAAACTCTTTATCATGTTCAGAGTGAGCGCGCGCTTGAACTAGACACATGGTATAACAATATGAGAGGCGACACTGGAGGCTCATGTTAGCTGCCCTCGAGATACCATCGCGCGCCATTCAACAAAAACCTTATTGTTTCCAACTCCATTCTAACGCGACGACACTGACACTGACAATGCCGAACACAACTAATAATAACACCAATAAATCCGACGTTTTCGATAAATATTTTGTATAACATAGTTGGAATGGTCAGTTATTGTGTAAACAAACAAACAAATTCAGCTCATAGCTGATGGTTATGTATATTTGTTTAATAACAGCTACGTGCGAAAATAGCTTTGCTATGAAAAACGGACGATTTGTATCTCTAAAGGGTTTCTATTCAGTACTATTTTTACATTTCCTGTGCTAACAATATAATTCTATAAACCTGTTCTTGTGATAACCTTGACAGCACAGAAGTACCGTATGTTTTATTTTTATCTGTTACAATTAACTTTGAAATTATATGCTAACTAGCTGTGCCCGCGGTTTCACCCGCGCAAATGACAATTCATACACTATCTTTATAAATTATAGCCTATGTGTTATTCCGATGTATAAGCTACATTATTGTAAAGTTTCATTAAAATCCATTCAGTAGTTTTTGCGTGAAAGAGTAACAAACATCCATACATCCAAACAAACTTTCGCATTTATAATATTAGTAAGGATTTATTATGTTTATATTTTATTTAACAACTCCTCTTTTGTCATTGTGATTATATGAAACAATGTAACAATGTGACTTTAGTTACCTATTCGCTTTTAAACTCGGTCAGTAACACAAGAAATGTAACACAAGAAATATAACACAAACCAGATAATTGTAAAATCAATAATACCCGTCCCATACCATTTGTTAATCAAATATGAATAAGCCAAGCATTCGTATCGCAGGGAACTCCACAACCCTAGTTAACCAACCGTTTAAACACACGCCATGTGTTTGTGCATAATGTATTAGCAGAAAATGCAACTTTTCGAAAACTTTATTCAATATTGGAGGCTAAGTTCCCACAGCAATCGAGTCAAATTAATCCGTATATACAAACAGGGTTTTTTAATTTACTTGATAGCCCACTGCTGGGCAGATGCCTCCTCTTTTTTTTTCAAATGTCTCTGCCTTAAGATTATCCTCGAAAAGCCCTTCTAATTTTGATTGAATATGTGAGAATTATGTTCATTTTTACAGCACGTTACTTATATTACGTATTATTTTACTATCACGTAATGTAAGACAATACAGTTATGTATTTCATACGTATACAAGTTAAACAGCGTTTTCTCAGAATCTAAAATTATTGCTCGGTATATGAATACCTGTTCCGACACAATCATTTAATACTATTGTCCACCATTAATGCCTACCCCTTATCAGGCCTCAGTGACTTTGATTGGTCAGCCACTCCCCGTAATGACACGGCCAATAAAAACTAAAGAATATGAAAAGGGTATTGTAAAATTATAGCCTACGTCTTGAATGCATTACGAATAATACTATACTGTACGACCATTTGTTAAGGGGTAAATTATGTACGTAAGCTAAACCAATGAAAACTTGAACGTGGAAAATCTATTTTTTAAATACACGTGTTCATTTTTTATGTATTTTGAATCTTATTGTAATGTAAATCATTCGAACTTGTATATAAGTTATTTTAAGTGTAGCAGACGTCACGACGCATCAACTAATGTAAAACATTGTCTGACCTACATTTTATGTTATTGAAAATATCCTATTGTATTTTGTAACCATAACATTGTGTCTTTAAATGCCTACTCTAAGTATAGAATAAAGAATATATTCTATTTAAACTTTTGATAACATTACAACACAAAAAGTAGGCACTCTGTCTATACTTGCGATTTTTAGTTGGTTTAAATGCAATTTATTCTTTTAATAATGTTTTTCTTCTGCCTAGCCTTTTTCCCAAACTATGTTGGGGTCGGCTACCAGTCCTACCGGATTCAGCTGAATAGCGTATTTTACATGGAGCGACTGCCTATCTGACCTCCACAAACCATTTTACTGAGTAACACAGTATCCCATAGTAAGGCTGGTTGTCAGATTTTTTTTACTACTTAACGACTGCCAAAGATCTACGTATGACAGCAGGGACCTATGGCTTAACGTGCTTTCCGAGGCAAGATCTACTAGCGGCTTTAGCGTTGCATTTTAACGCGAATTTATTTCATAATTCACACTTTTTTTTTCACGTGTATTTACCCTTATCTATGAAATCCCTTACCTTATTCTCTTGCGCCAACAGCGTGTCGAGTATGGCCCTGGTCTGCTCGTGATGAGCCTTGCTCGCGGCCGCCGTCTGCCCGTGGACCTGCGCCGAACGCGCCGCATACTTCAGGAACGTTTCCGCTGTGCGACGCGCCAGCGTGCACGCCTTCAGGAAAGCCTCTTTTTGCTCACCATGCTTCACTATTAATGCAGCCACCTGCAACAAAACAATCATTATTAAAACGTTTGTATTGATAACGCAACAAAAAATAATCTCCAATTCATACCTTTACAACTAACTGCAATTAAATCCGAAATGACTCTACACTCGCAATATTGACGTGTTAGAATTTATCGTGATTGTCTTCGTAAATATATGAAAAATAAAATAACCGCGACGAGGCGATAAATGCATAAAGCTACACACAACCAGAAATAACTTGTATTCATCTTGAATGGTTTTAGTATTACAACCGTTATGTAACTGAGATCACGTCTTATTTTAACGAAGATATTTACTAAATTTGTGAGGAAAATTTAGATTTTTTTATTATATGAAATAATTGCGTTGTAAGTTACAAATGAAAAGCAACAAAAGCTGTGCTTCCGTTCGAATCTAGTTTAGAACTGACAATGACATAGGTAATCGATATCGATAGGGTTTAAACTAATAACGTATGCAAATTGCCTGTATCGAAGTGAAATATGCAATAAAGTGGTCAATCAATAATACGGGGGCGCATTGTCTTACATAACTTTTCAACTCCTATCATCGGATGTTCGAAAATATTTATCATACCATTTAAAGTCATAATAATCATTCTCCGTAAAAAATTAAAAAGTAAATATTAAAATTCATAATCATTGATATTCATTAATCACTAATCATACATTTATTTTTAACTAATATTTGTTTTAATATCTTTGTTCATACTAATGGTCGAAACTCATAATCATTTAAATAAATAACTATAATACTCATAAATCTGTTTTATTCTAATATTCGTTTTTATGGATTTCTTAATAATAAGTGTTTTTATCAATAATATTAAAAATCATAATCATCGACTCCACTGAAAATCAAATTGCTACCAAAAACTAGATGCTCTTATTTTTGGTCAAAGATTAGAAAAAAATCACCAGGATTCCAACTTCTGTAGGTTAGGTTAGAACTGTCACCACAACAAGCACGAGCCGAGCGAGCCAAGCGAGCGTGCCGCGGCAGCGGCCGGCGATGTGCCAGATCCAAATTCATACAAAGGAAAACCATACAAAGACTACCCGACAAACCTTTTCCTTTAATGGATCCGGATCATGGTTGTGTTCGTTGATTGACGTTGTTACACAGTAAGCTATTCTGAACAATGACGTTATGAGTTGAAGTATGTTTTTAGTAACAACATTATTAATTAAAGCAATATGATCATTGGTTTCTTAGATTTACGCGAATGTTAGACATTGAAATAAAACTACTTTTTTACGACTTGCCTGAGTTGCCTGAGTTGAGACTTGCCTGTTCAATAACAACGTGAGGAAGGAAGATTTGGAGGCGATCCGCCGAGATATATCATCTGTTTTACGTCGAAGTGTAGTGCCCACACCAAACCTCCCTAAAGACCAATATCTCGCTTTAAAGAACCTCAAGAACAGACAAGATGTAACTATACTCCGTGCAGATAAAGGAAACGCTACGGTTATCATGGATACATCGGACTACAATGCTAAAATACAAGATCTATTGTCGGACGCAAGTACATATAAACCAGTGAAAACTGATCCTACCAAAAAGGTGTTAACAACCACCACCACCTTGGTTAAGAAACACTCCGAAGCATTAAGTCTGGATGTCACGTACTTAATACCTACATGCGCGAAACCACCGAAACTGTATGGGTTACCCAAGATACACAAACCAAACGCCCCGCTACGTCCTATTGTAAGCCAAATCGACACACCTACCTACAGATTGGCTCAACACGTTGCGAAAATACTCTCACCACTCAGAGGCAACACGACAGCGTTTGTGAAGGATTCATACCATTTTGTCAATGCGATTAAACATCTACGTCTACAAGACAATGAAGTAATGGTTAGTTTCGATGTGCAATCCTTGTTCACCAGTTGCCTACCAGTTAGGGATTGTACTGCAATTGTTTCCAAGAAGCTAGCAGAGAATAACTTACCCATAGAATATGCAGAACTCCTTGTACACTGCCTCACATCTGGCTACCTGCTGTGGAACAACAATTTCTATGTACAAGTAGATGGAGTAGCAATGGGTTCGCCTGTATCCCGTGTAGTCGCCGATATATTCATGGAAGATTTCAAGGAGACAGCCTTAAAAACAGCTCCTTTCACTCCCAGGTTTTATAAACGGTACGTAGATGACACTTTCACAATTTTACCATCTAATCAAGTAAATGCATTCTTAAAACATCTCAACTCCATCAATAACAAAATTCAATTCACTATGGAGTTGGAGGATAATAAATCTCTTGCTTTCTTAGACATATTAGTCAAACGTAATCCTGATCAGACAATAAGTCACACAGTGTATCGCAAAAAGACCCATACAGACCGGTACCTAAACGGTGAATCTCACCACCACCCTAAACAGTTAGCTACCGTGGGAAAATCTTTGTTTCAGAGAGCACATGGAATCTGTGATGACGGACACCTTGCCGCTGAGCTTCAACATGTCAAGCAAGTACTGCGAGACAACAAGCTCCAAATTCTACGGCCCCGTCACAGAAACCGAGTGAAGCCAGCCACAGTTGATCGTTTACCTGCTGTACTACCATACGTCAGAGGAGTCACTGACAATATTGGCTACATCCTGAAGCGAGCTTCAATTAAAACATACTTCAAGCCGCCCAAGAAGATTAGTCAGTCCTTACCATCCGTCAAGTGTCACATACCTCTACAAGATGCAGGAGTATATAAACTAGATTGTGACTGCGGTCTCTCTTACATTGGTCAAACAAAACGAAGCATAGGGACCCGCGTAAAATAACACATAGCTGACGTCAAACACCGCCGCTCAACGAAGTCTGCAGTCGCCGAACATGCTGAAGGCTCCAGCCATTATATTAGATTCGACAAACCACAGATCCTCGCTAAAGAACCCAAATTCCTACCTAAGATGTTTCGCGAGGCTATTGAGATTAAAAAACACCCTAATTTTAATAGAGAAGATGGCTGGAAGATATCACCTACTTGGGACCCAATAATACATAAACTCAAGGCCAAACCCAAGAGCAGCGCTGCAAGACATCAAGACACAGTGAGCTCATATTGTGTAGGTCGGAACTCAAATAATTAAAATATGAAGGTAGAACGAGCAACATCTACTGTCAAGACGAACGCCATCTCTGTCTGCCCGTGACCATGATACCTGCAAAGGTGTCGAAACGTCGGGACCTAAAATCAAATTAAAACCGCAACAAAATCCGTAAAAAAAGTAGTTTTATTTCAATATGATTATTGCATGTTATGAAGAAAAAAGATCAGATTTTTTTTTAATTTTTTTAGATAAATTAACAGTATTAATAAAAAAAATATGATCACTAACGGTTATGAGATACGTTGGTAGTAATAAAAAAGTATGAAAAAAAAATGATGAAGAGAGATTATTATGAGCACAAACCGGTAGTAAGACCAAGAATACGATTTAGAATTTTATGTGAGCCAATATGGACCCCAATAATACATGGGTACCTGTGCGGCCTTGTCGATGTTCTGCTGTAGTGTTTGTTCGTCGGTGGCGGGCGCGGCGGCCGACCCGCACCAGTCCTCGTCGCGGCGGTACTCGCGCTCCAAGGAGTCCAGTACTGAACACACTTGCTCAGCTGTCTTGTAGAAGTTGAGTGAAGCTGTCACTAGCTTGTGACGCTCTTCGGCACAGGTCACTAGCCGTTGCCAGCGTTCTGTTACTTCTTCAGAGATTTCTCTAAAATAATTTCAGGTTTTAATATTTCATCAAAAGCATGTGTAACACAAAAGTCGACAATCAAAGGACACGGCACTTTAATAAATCTCATGAATTCTAATCTAGATTTCACAATGATCAAAAACAGAAACTTAGTGCAATCAGACATCGCGCCACCAAGGAACAAAATAGTTTTATCATAGTGCACAACCATTGACGGCACACGCGGTTATAGAACATAGTATAGAAATAGATTTGTTGTTGTTTATAAAGAAACAATTGCAGTGTTGTATAACTTATGGTGCAATAACTTGATATTACATGTACGGTACCTATATGTGTGACAAGTAATATATGCGAATTGAATCATTATTTTGTACATGAACGATACGAATGTTTTAATTCACATAGATTGATGTGTATTTTGCGTACAGTTGCTTTTTAATAAACCATTTCGATGTTTTGGTATTCCTTTGTCAGATATAGTGATAATTTCAAACAAATAGAACATCCAGGCTTGAATCAAAAGTTAAGACTAAAAGATTTGAGAACACTTCATCTAACGCAATTTTTAGATAATAAAAAAATATTAGACACGTATTTTTACTTTTGTTCCGTAAACAAATAATTATGAAGATACAGCGAGTACAATTCTTGCGTGACGTCACGTCTAAGAAAAAATTGTACTTACCCGTGACGTTACAAGCCCCCACTCTTGAACTTTAAAGCGGTTTATCTTCGTATTTTTTTAATGATTTGTTAAAAGACAATATACGTGTCTCTTATATTTTAATTATCTAAATGGCGGACTAAATAAATTTTGACTTTTCATTCCTAGTCATTTACCCTATTAAAGTAGTAAAAGGAATGCAGTGGTGTCACACGCGTAAAGTGGTCTTATATAAACATATCCAGTATTGTGTCGAATCACCGAAACAAAGTCCTCAAGTTACTTTTGACGATGCAAGAATCTGAGAACTTGGTGAGGTTTTATAGATGCAGAATGTAGGGCTCATATTAAATCTTCAAACCATGAATAAAACACGGTGTGTTAAGTGCATTGTGTTAATTATTTAGGCATTCTAAAGAGTTGATAATTAAGTGTTAAAGGCACCTGAATCTTCACTTTGATTGAGAAACGATCGGACAAAATCCTTTAATTTCTTTAAACTGCCATACGCATATTTAACTTTCATATTACAGGGTTGCCAAACTAGCTAAAGCACAGCAACAAGACAACTAACCTGATAGTATGCGGATCATAATGATTAGCAGCTCTCAGCGCATCAGCCCTGTACTTGACCTGGACCGCGCTCGCGTGCGTCTTCTCTACTGCCACTTGGAACTGGTCGTGCTCTCTCTTCAGCTGTTCGGCTTCGGAGAGCGTCCCGGGGATGGAGAAGGAGGCCGCCAACATGGCTTCGCCGTTACGTATCCAACTAACCACCTGGGCTGCGTCCTTTTGGAATTGACCTGCACGAAAATTGTAAGACAATTAATATTTATACAATTTTACGTTATAAATAAAATGGGAATTTCTTCCAAATACACAAAGGAAATGAACAGCCTATAATTGTGCCACGGCCAAAAGTATCTTCCCATTTAGAGAAGGAATGAGCACTGATCACCACGCTTGGTCATTGCGGATTGACGATTGTAGATTCCATTTTTTCTTAGTAAATTTAGGTAAGATAACCCACATATTTATTTATTGAATACAATGACGGCTGTTTTAGAGCCATAGGTTAAATATTTCGTCGTAAAAGGTTAAATTAAATTTAGACGGTAACTAATAATCGCATAAAAGTATCGCTTATTAAGTGTTGACAAATTTTAGTGTGTCGAATGTACCGTGACATGGCTCATTATCAGTGAAACTAATTGAACTTTTTGCACGCAAATACCAACAATATCTGCAATTCACCTACTAGTTTTATTTCACGTTTGTTGAGATACGAAAATAACACGAAATATGAAGACTAAATAAATCCTTACTAGTATTATAAATGTGAAAGTTTGTTTGGATGTATGGATGTTTGTTACTCTTTCACGCAAAAACTACTGAATGGATTTTAATGAAACTTTACAATAGTGTAGCTTATACATCGGAATAACACATAGGCTATAATTTATAAAGATATTGTATGAATAGTCATTCACGCGGGTGAAACCACGGGGCACAGCTATATCAAATAAAAATATTAAGACGTGTTATGAAGATTTACCATGATTGTTTGCACGGCAAAAAAACTGAGAGGTACGCGAGAAATTTACTAGCAAAACACCAGAGTGCTTGTTCGTACCTTATGACCAGGCACAACGCTTAAGAAGTGTAGTAGGATCCCGAGAAAACTTATAATGATAATTTTGAGATTACCTGATCTAGGTTTTTAAACTAACACATTAACAAACACACAACCAAAACTCTTGATATACTACACTAGACTACAGACTACCATAGATCACACCATATTTTCCTTATTATTATTTTCCGTTCGTTTATAGTAAATTAATAATTGATAGTACACACACAAATATATAAAAATAATAGACCTTGATTTAGTGTTTCTATTTGCAATTTAATGGTTTAGGTATTAACTTTATATAAACTAACTAAAATCTAAACAGTCATTGTCATGTGCCGTGGTAAGCCCAGTGCTCACTATTTGCCGCCGGATGATTTTTGATGCATGTTTGAATAGGTATATCTAATTTGTATCTTATGTGTGTGTTTTCTTAGTTATTTTAAGAAAGCACTGACTAACAACAAATAAGCAAGCGTGATGATCCCTAGCATGAGCGTATATGTTAAGCTGAGTGTGCGGGACTGAGATGACATTGATTATAATTGTACATTAAAATTATAAAGATTAGGGCAGTGATAGCGTCGTGGTCACGACTAGGTAAAGAAATTTCGGTCCGGGAGCGAGATTAGTTAACGAATATAAATAAGTTTTTATGTTGAACATGGCATAGGATCCTAGAGGAAAGAAATGCTTAGGGGATGATAAGGAATGATGATGACGACCAGAACTTTAAGCTCACCAAGTTGCACGCACTGCTCGAAGCGGGCGCGCCTCTCCTCAGCCAGCTCCTCCAGGTCGAGCTGCCTGTCGTGCAGGAACTCGAGCAGCAGCTGTACCCGCGCCTGAGCGTCCAACGGCGCCGCCTCTGACCCGTCCGACCCGCTCGAGGCCATCACATCGGACGCGTCCGCGATAGCCGCCGCGAGCTCCTGCCCTTGCTGTACCACCTGGGTCAAAAGAAATAGTATTATACAACCATTCACAAGTGTTCCTTTACTATACTAACATACCATTGACTTTTTGCATTGACCACGCTAACACTAAATCTAAGATTTGAAAGACTTTAATTTAAATATCTTTAAAAATCCTGTGTCATCTATTTTATTGTTCAAAAAGACTACATACTTATCAAACAACTTGATGGCTCAGCCTTTCAGCATCAGGTGTATGGTAATACTACAACTAAATGGTGTTGCTGATAGGCAATTCTTTTCAAGATTGTATTTTACTCTAATATCTACCATAACTGTTTATGCAACTAGACGATAACCTAATCAATACTTCAAACTTACACTAACCCAATCATAACTAGGTCTAGTTAATCAACTTTAAATTACTTCTTTGTAAAATTAAGACGAATACCGCCAGCGTATGTTTATCCTTGTCATGACTCTTAATAGAGAAATCTTGGTCATGTTGGTCTCTACAAACGACAGATCCATCAGGGTATTACAACAACATGATATGACACAATAAATTAAGCTTCAAGAACTTGTATCCTTAACACAAGTCATATTGCATTGATTTGACACACAATAATCTGTGACATTGCACCAAGATTGAATTGAAGTGGTTTACAAATTGGAATACAAGGGGAGGACGCGGAGAGCCAATCATCCAATCTAGTTATTAGTGTAAAATATCTAAGTGAACTCGGTCGAGGCTAACCCCTGTTCGCAGACTTATTCCTTACTCAATTCTGAATCAATTTTTAATATTCTGATATTTTCATAATGGAAAAAATGACTGAAAAATATGATTAACAGAAAAAAACCACCTCGTTCCACGATCCTTGTCCCAGTTTTGGGTATTCCTTATGCTGAGTGCTTGTGGAACCCTCGCGAAATATAGGTGAAAAAATATGTTATTCTTCTAAAACCATGTATAAAATAAGATTTAATTGTACCTGGAAGGTGGCATGTTGCATTCTAGCTACACTTTCGTTGTGTGCAGCCAGTGCCTGCTCAGCTTGCTGCGGGTCGCGAGGCGGTTCGGTGCGCTGCAGCTCATCGCCCCAGAGCTCCAGTCGAGATGACACCTGGAATATACGATGAATTTTATATCATACTAATAAATAAAAAAGAAAAATGTTTTAATAAAGGTACTACTCGTCGTGCTAAGTTAAAGCTTGCATTTGGAACACATTGCTCAGTTGTATAACACATAAATGATTGAAGATTGAAAAACGTGTTGATTGTCTGGACCATCCTGGCAACATCGATCTCCCACATTTCCTCTTCCTATTTATCATTATTGTACGTTATTGCTACATTAAATAAAGACAGTTAGAAGCTCTCGATGCCACACAAAAAGAGTATGCTGGAAAAGAGGTCCAGGTTTATTTTATTAAACTTTTCACATTACAGAAAAAATAATCAGCAGTTTTTAAGCATACAAAACTTTTCACGAAAAACTAATTGACAGACAAAAATCACAAACACTTATTTCTTAACTATTAATCTACCTACTCACTCTTATTATAAAATTATGTTCATGTATTATAATTAATATATTTTTTTATTGTATTAAAATAGTTATCATAGATATCACAATAAATAAATTACGTATTCTGTATAATAAGGTCGTATAATAAGGTCATGGACATCGTCCACCTTTGGAGCGCGATTTAAAGGTTCATAACCCCTTCAAAACGTTTTTGTAAGTTATATTATGTGTTCATTGTTTTCGCATATATGTATATACGATGTATGTGAGCTAGTGTCGCCATTGTTTACGATTATGTTAAAGTTAAATACCTTCCATCAATCTTAGATTAATGCTGTTTGCAATTATTTTACAATTTGTGAGATAATCGCCGTGTAAACATATGTTTACGTAAGGACCGGTTTGTTTTATGAAGTAACTTATTTATCTACTCGCCGTCTGCTGCTGATACCAGTGTACCCAGTTTGCTGGTCGAGTCTTATTGTTTTTAAAGCATCCATGTTAATCAAATTTCTGCACCACGTGTGCCAAATGTCGTCAAGGTATTCAAGAGCTGTCAGTTTTTCTCAGCATTTTTAATCCCATCTGAAGGAAATCATCTTTCCATTTAAGATCGATTTATGAAAGAAACAATTTAAGTCATGAAGCAGTCAAAGCCTGCGCTCAGGCTAACTGCACAGATCTCTTCCAATAAAAAGAGAGAAACAATTACTAGTCTATGCTTAATGAGTCCTTATCATCAACACATTGAGTATGGCAGCTGATGGCAATCTGTTCGATTGTGTGCGTGCCGTGATGCGCACCGGCCTGTCGATGTCATTGGAACGTTGCCAACTAATTGTTGTACGTGTAACATTGGTCACGGTATGTTTCTTGTGATAAGCCTCTGTTGATTTTAAGGATTGCTTGAGTTTGTGATTAGATTTTTAAGTTTTTGTTTTTTTTTTTAGGCATCGGCGACTTCTAGTTTAGTTTAAGTGTAATTCCACTCGAGCCAATCCAATACCATGGATATAATATATGTAAAATACTGGATCGTACGAACTTGCCAGACTTTGTCTTGAATTGTCCCGATTAATATAAATATGTATGACATTGTTTTCTTACTATTTGCATCCACTGCCTATAGTCTATAGTATAGACTCTATACGTAAACGTCTAAGGTAAAACATCTTACGTTACATCCGCTAAAGAATCTTGATAGAATTAGTTTGACTGAGATGCTTTTTCTCTACATAATGGCAGTCAGCAGACGGACGGCACTGCCGAGAACGATCCAGGAAGAGGAATGACACATACAGCGAGGGATGGTGTGAGGGTGCACGGGATAAGGTGACGGTAAAGTATGGCGGCTATAACCAGAATACTTCCGTAACTACCGCAGGCATCGGAAACGTGTAATTCCTAGATCTTCCTTCCAAACCAACAGTGTATATTACGAAACTCCGTTTAACCTTGTTCTATAAAGGTATCAAATAGGCTCATATTACGCCTGCCGGGATGCGTCGCGTGTCGTTTGGATGTACGTCCTCTTAGCTAGCGACGTACCGACGCCTCTTCAACTTAAGTCGTACATTTATTTTTACATCATTCATACTCCATAAGCACTTTTAATTGTAGCATCATTACATAAAGGTACAGAACAAATAAATATAGAGTTTGTTTAGTTATATTTTTATGCACACTAGTATCCGCTGTTCTATTTCCTGATGTGTTTTAATTAAACGTGTACAGCGTATCGTGGACGTTTCCTTTTAATTTCCTCCGTCCCTATAATATGAACAGTTGACACTGCAATGGCATGGCTAGCTACTCGGTAATAGAAGGTTTGCTTACCTCTAGAGCGTCTCTTTCGAAGTGCCTCAGTTGTAGAGTGAGCTCGAGTCTTCGTTCGCGATCAGACCACAGCTCCTCGAGGGCGCCCCGAGTGCCCCTAAGTCGTTCCAAGGTCGTCTCTACGGCGGCAGTACTCGCCGCATCGGAGTCCCCTGATGATCTGTTGATGATATACGAATAATTAACATCGGCAAGTATTACAAATACTACAACATACGATGACAGTGCGCTAAGCGAAAATATCATAAATAGAAAGAGCTTAATCGAATCCAAACACCAAATTGTCGTTGGTCATCTAAATAATAATGAAGAGGTAAAGATTTCTGTAGACAAGACTGAATTGTAGATATGCTCAAGTAAATAAAATGTAGGTATAAAATGTATCACAAGTACCTTAAACAACAATTACGTCTCGTTGTTCAAATGTTGGTAAGGACTTAGAATTTGAGAGAAGAATACATAACTAACTATTAGACATACATAAGACAAGACAAACATCCGGTATCTAATAACACGTGCACATCATAATAGTGTATTCCGATTGTTAATCTGGGAATATGGAAACTTTTCGTACAATGGGCAGGCCGGCCTGACAATGACATGTTATTACACCCCGACCTTGTTAACTATACGGCCGGGATCAATCCAGCAATGCATTTCCGTCAACAGCAGACACGTCGAAGGACGGGGGTCCGGTTACACGAAATTAACATTTAGTGGTTAAAGCAACCCCTAAACAAGGAGTCGGTTCAATTGATCTTGAGTAGTATTCAATCAATTAACATTTACATAAGATCAAATTTTCATCGAAGAGTTGAAAATCGATAAAACCAAAAATAAATGTGAACTTTAACGTCACTTAACTTTATTCATAACATTTTCTGAAAACTGTAAAATATTTGTAAAATAGTGCTTTATACCTTTATTATAAAATTTCTGCCTATGCACATTTAATAATGTTCTAAACTGTACAAAATATATGAGCTCGTATGAAAAATCTTAATTGGGGCTATCATATACAACAATAAATATTACATTAATTATATAATCAAAGTAATTTCACAAAAACAATTTTATAGTGAAAATTTTGTCTAAAGAAAATTTACGAGACGTTAGATTTATTACCTTTCCCGCATTATACAATTTATAACGAAGCATCAAGTTGTAAAGAGCTCATTCACGAGCATACGCAGCACTAGTTTGTAAACAATTATTAATGTTCATGTTACGTAAATAACTTCAATTTCAAGTATACCTAATTATTAGGTATCTCTAATTAATATTATCCTGCAATAAAGTTCAAGTGCACGAATCATACTGTTAAATTCTATCTTTTCATAAATAATTGTTTCTGAATAACAAGCAATTTACCTCCAACTTTCAAAGGCATTGTTTGCAAGGCTTCAGAACACTTTTGTAGGGATTAAAACTAATTAACGTACGGCGCAGATAGAAGGGCCGCTAAGAGAGGCAATTAGTGCAAAGATTTGTATTTGTAATAAACATAAAATAAAACCAATTCATACCTCCATCGTAAACACTGTACGGGCGACTTATGCCTGTGCGAGCGCCGATGATATTTGAGCATTTTGCACAAAAATGTTCATTTCAAAGGCGCAATCTGATACGATAACACTAACCGTCGCTAATCACTGCACTTACACTGCGAATATTAATTGCCATCATTTAAGTCAACAGTTATATTTCGAGCACGTAATAAGGTTGTTATGGGTAGCAATTACTTGAGCATAGTTATTAAAACTAGCCGGTGACCTACAATGCGTGTGCGCCTACTGTTATGTTACGGTTGGATAGTAAATCTCTTACACCGATCTGCTTCTCCTGGACGTTATCTCACAATTAATTCAATAGGTGCGATTCAATCCCGCGCTCTCTACACCGCTTGTCTGTTTATAAATATAAATGTCACGTCATAGTTCTGAATAAATTCTTTATGCTATTATAATGCTGGACGTTATTACAATAGTCCATGGATATCAGGGACATAATGATGTTTTCCTAAGCCTTTAATATAAACACGCACGTGAGTATAAAAGGAGTTTAAACCACTAGAATTTTGATGGTCTTAGACAAAAAGTTAAATTACATACACAGAAATAAAGATTGCTTATATACCTAAGCATTACATTAAAGTTGAGAATTATCAATAATCTATTTCGCAATAGCTCGATAAGTTAGGTTTCTTCAGATGAATACCTGAAAGCTTCATAGCAGGTTATTAGAAACCTTTTATGAAGCTTTCAAGCATCGCTTTGATGAATATTTAATTGCAAACTACGACTTCCGATATTCCAATAACTAAGATTTCGAATTACACGCTCCGAAATGTCTGATCTTAAGAGCATGATTAGGAGATAGTTAATGTCTAAATTGTTTGACTGGAAATTGAAACACCTGATCACACTTTCCGGACAGCTGGTACTTATTTCAATGATTGTTTAATGCTAGTACCTACAGGGACCTGATTTCGCAAGCGCAGGCCACATCCCGTCTTTGTTTGACGGCCGTCCAACTAGGCTACAACCAATTACTTTAATTTTAATGATTAACGTATTTGCAAGGCTGCGTGACAGACTTCGCAATCACGTCAACGCAGCAACGGTACTTTAATGTTTTCAATGGTGCGTTGAATTAAGCGTTTTGTTATTGGGCCTGTTTCTGTGATTGTAATGAGCGAAGGTGTACACATCACTTGCGATTCTTTCTCAATTAGTAATAAATAACTACTACAACTAGGTACTACTACTAACTACTACATTTCTTCATGAAAAAAATTTTTTTATCTTTAATTTAAGCTCATAAAACCTTTTATTAATACTTAATACTAATAATAATATTTTGTTTTAATTGAATCCTAATTAATTAAACGACATCGCTGAAAGAAGAACACAAATTGTTTAAATAAGGCGAATACTGTGTTTGCACGTACATATTTTACAAACAAAAGATGATAGGAGCTAGTCTAGGGCGCGTGTGGACCAAAATTGGTCTGACACAAGTAACCGACTAACAAGAACAATATTATGTGTGTGCACGCCGATTGTAAATGTAGATAACGTTAGCCACCAGTGAGACGCGAGCTGCGTGGCTAATTCGATGAAAGTTCCCGCAATTCCTATATTTTGCCAACATAACACTATCTACTTGTCACACAAAACCAGTTGCCTCGGTGCAATCGTGCAACCATCTCTGACAATGATCACGACATGTTGTAAAAATGTGCGCAACTCCCATAATACGATGCACGCTTTTAATGAAAGCTTCGTACTAGAATATTTTACCGTGTATGATCACTTGATTAAAAAATCCTTGTATTTATATTATGTTGCGACACATTGTGTTCCTGGCGACACACCATTGTCATAATGTCAGTAAAGCTGGAAAAAGCAGGAACTAAACTGCTGAGTTTAGTATAATATTAACATTTGATAAACATAAAGCAACGAGACGTATAAGGATTATAAGCAGGCGTGTGACTCTTTCACACGGTGTAGTTATCTCAAACGTTTTCCGGATCATTATCAGGTGAGCGACCATTATTTATGAAAATTCACTATACGAATCAGCTCGGAATTCGAAAGCACTAGATGTCAAAATCTTTATTCTTCATTTTCAATAACGGATTCCGAATTCGGCAAATTTTCCGGACAGTCTACTAATAACATGATGAACCTTCGTCAAACACAAGCTGTCTACAGCAAAGATAATAATTAATCTGTTACTAAAAGCTACAATTTCATACTACACAAAACAAATTAATAAATGAAGGAAATCAAAAAGCGAATGTTGAATATACGTGTTAATTATGGAAGTATTAATCATGTATAGACAAGGAGATGCGAGCATTCCGGTGAACAAGACGGTTTCTAGTGTCGCCGGAGCGAGGCGCATTCCGCACGCGTCGGCGGCCAATCGGAACCGACAGATTTCCACCACATTCGTGCCAGCCTCGTTCTTATGCACTATTCATATGATAAACAAGTTGTGTCACAACACTACGCCTCGCTGTTATCGAGGGAAAATGTTGTCCATATGATCAGTCAAGATGTAACAACTCCTGAATTACATGTGTCTCATTAAAGAAGCAGTTTCTGTTTTATACCTACAACTTAGAATGATGTTCTACAATTTTACTTACGTACAGTTTTAATCTTCTAAGATAAAGATAATGCAAATGCAAAAGGAAATGCAATGGAAAAAGATCGATAAAAGTACTCTCAAAGAAGCAGGAAGGTCGCATCCTACGAACTAGCTTTAAAAGGCTTCAGAAGTTACTAAGACTGAACTTTACTTGCCAAACAAACGCCATCTTTTTATAAACCGTTCTAAATGATCGACATTTAAATCTTCTATTCTATTTTCATTGTAGCATCCCAGTTGAAATGATTACATGTAACATTATTATGACAAGAACACAGTGACCTCATGCCTTGGAAATAAAGTTCAATCTAACTCTGGTCGGATAATCCGCTGACTGCAAAAGGATTCATTTTCAATGCAAATTAAACTGGTTGGTATATAACTTATCCTAAAGGTACCTACTTTTATTATATGAAGCCAATGAGATCGTAGTTAGCTCATAAGTCAATGAATATTTATGATTACTTGTGGAATAGCCTTTATTAAAATTAATAACTAAAGAAGATTTATTCTATTTTATAAAAAAAACGAACGCCTACGTAAATTAGCTATTAAAGAGCAATAAACAAAGATATGAATAAGACTCGTTAATGAAGTAGAAATCAAAAGGCGATAGCTGTAAAGTATAGTTGTAAACCAAAATTATGTAGGAGGGGGAAGGCGTGTGTGCTTCGGCTGTGTTTTAATTTTATGACCATTAACCATCGTAAAATTCTGCTCATGATGCCAACTGTAGCCCTTGAGAAGGGAGTTCTAGCAACCGGACAATTAGGGCTCAGTGGTAGTTTTTATGGGCAGTTAAAACACATCCATCGACGGACATTTTATATCCGGTTTTAATGGCGCGAACCAGCAGCGCATTGGGATTAAAAAGTAAGCATCGGGCGCCTTCCTGACCCCGACGCAGGACGCACGCCGCCTTGCTGACAATTTACTCGACTGCACGCTCATTGTGACGCCCCGTACCGTTGTAATTTGTATTACAAACGCTGTCTTTCGCTGCATAAGTATTGTATATTTTGTAGACCTCATTGCTGTAATTCACAATAGCGGTCAAGCATAAAACAGTAATAAAATACAACAGAGAATAACAACAATGAACGTGGAAACGTGAAACCTATTTGTGCAAAGAGGTGCAAAGGAGATGTAAGTAGGCAGTAGGCGAATGCTTTGGTGACAAGGCATAACATCTATTAAAGATAATATTACGTGTGGACACGTGTGGACCCCGGAAACTTTGAGATAGGTTTGTTTTTAAAACTGATCCATTATACACCTTCAAGACTAACAATGTTAGTAAAGGTTATAGTTAGTACGACAATTGTTAAGTATTATCATAACGATTTGAGTGTGGTGATCGCTAGCGCCCATTGTCACAATGTGCCTGCATACGTCCGCACTCCCGTACGAGACGACTTTTTTGATAAACACATTCCGCAGTTGCATTCTTGCAGCAGCGGTTACGTCAACGCACCAAGGTCATCAGATATCAAACGTAACAAAGCGACTGACCAAATTTATAACAATGACGCACTAGTGGAATATAGAACCGATCGATTGGCAGTTGAGAGTTGATCTGTTTTTAGGGTTCCGTACCTCAAAAGTTACAAACGGAATCTAGTTTAGGATCACTTGTGTATCTGTCCGTCTATCAAAACCAATTATCTTTTGAAAGACTGGACCAATGAAGTTGTTTAGTACACTATTAGGAAATTAATTGGAAAATTACTAAATAAGTTCTGAAGGGGAAGAATACTTTTGATAGTCTCATGATTTATGAAAATTAAATGATATAAATAACATTGACTATAAATCTTTTTAAAAGCCGATCAATTACATCAACATAAATCAAAAACACACTCAAGACCGTAAAATTAAAAGAAAATAAGGAAAACACTACGAAATGCATGTAGTATAATTAATTAGCTACGGCTACTTTCTATGTGCGAGCACACAAATTGCATGACTAGCCCCTGACAGGACATCGGAATATATAAATTATTACACGGATTTAAACGTGAACGTTCATGCAAAGCGTGGACATGCGAATTGAATTTGCATTACATATGAAAAGGATTATTCAATCGATAAAAACTTAACAATTGATTAATGTATGACAGTAAACCCTTTTGTATACGACCACTTTCTATTCATCTCATTGTGATAGGTATTTTCGCGAACCAATTGAATTTAAATAAATTAATAAATAAATAAACCTTGATTAGACCAGCTTACAACAGTAAGTCATTGTCGCAATCTGCGCAATCAGTTTTGCTAGTAAACTTCTCCGGTAGATATGTACCATGTAAACAATAAGAAGCAACAAGTTAAAGAAGTTGCTTATTATATAAAAAATTAGACCGTACTCAATGAGATTTCGAATCACATATTTCCCGAGCATACAACTAGATCGTAGACAAAGCTTTCACCATACCTATAAACGGCTGAATACTATAGTTCAATTGTAGACAATAGTTCCACATTAGTAGTGAAGTCATTGCTTCTGCATCTTCTACAGAAAGACGAACACCGTAAAGCTCGTCACATAATGTCTTATCTATCAAGCCCACATATCGCACTTCAGCTTAGCGTTGAGGTCTTTTAAATTAAAGAAAAACATTTAATAATAATGAGGTTGCCAAAGAAAAGTTTCTAACGACACGAAAGTAAAACTTGGCAATGGTAATCTGTAGAAATAATCAACTGCTGCTTATATAAACAACGACGCTTCGGTATGCTACAATAGTACACTATAGTACGACGAAATAGTGCACTCGAAGTTCTTTATTAAATGCGGCTAAGTGCATGCGAACAGATGGAAAGTGAAACGCTGGCTGTTGAACGAGGGCGGAGGGCGGGCGTGACGGTCCTTGCGACGAACGAGGAACAATCCACTGCATAATTATTAGCTCCCGCGCATAGCTCTTTACGATCCCATTAAGAGAACTTACAACGGCTCATTCAAGTTTGCCTCGGCATGCGGCATTTCAAATAAGAACAGTCAAATTGTTAACAACTCGATTGATTTTGTCATTTAAACTCTATGTAAAACAGCAGTTAAGAAATTGTCGGACGCGAGAACTAAAACATAATTATGAGCATTTCATAGGTAGGAAAACCTGTCAGCATACCATTACGTACAATTAAACAAAACCGTGAGAAAGTGTAATGATTCCATAGTAATAAAACAAATCAGTCTGTAAGATTATTGTAGCAATCGATTATAAACAAAGATTGTTATTTGTACTTTCGAATTGTAACAGCAGGAGAATTTTTCCCATATCGTCGCGCAATACAATGATTTTCCATAACGTAATATAATAACAGATGGCGGGTGGCGGTGTCGAGTTGGGAACAATCGAGACTATTTGTCGAGAGGGTATTTGTATCAGTGTAGTATCGTAGTGCACGTAGATAGGGTCTGAGCCCGCCGCCCCTGGCCGGCGGGGGTCTGCCGTCCTTAACCGTAGGAGCGGCCGGAAGAGGCGATTGTGAGACAATTTAAATCACTCTCTGCGACCGTCACCCATTGTTGCCGACTTCCCGGCCACAATCGTTACGTCGTCTATTACAGAGCAAAAATATGAATGACTCGATACACAGTTTATTGAATTAGCGGACTGACTGGGAACTACTTACAGTCATTATTATCAGAGCAATGCCGATGGCAAGTGCATGTAAACAACTGCCTTTATTTCATTTTTATAAAACAAACAATACAATTGACTAATTATAAAGTTCCTCAATTGGCACGATTGTAATAACATCTTTATGAATCACTCCATAGTGACAGTAAATCTAAGGAGTCAATTAAAGATGCACTTAATACTTTTACCGAAATAATTATGTCCGTAGGTATTACTTAACCGGAATTTCAACAATTGCATAGCAAAGCGTAAAATTCGGTACTAGCAGCTCGAAGCGAGGTTAATCGATTACATCTAAGAGAAAGGTTAAGACCGAGCGAGGGAAAAATGTCCGTAAGACTGCTTATTAGCATCTAGACTTCCTATTATGTGAATGCTGCATTGTGCGCGAAGTTAATGTAACAAGCGAGGCGGGATCGCTGCTGTGCTAATGTTGACAGAGTCTGGTCAGAAGCAGTCTAATATAGGGGAACAACGTGGACTTGGGAGACGAGAGCAAACAAATCCACATCTGTTCAATATTCCGCGGCAGTCGCGGTAGATGACGACTCAAGTACTTTCTTTTTAATCGAACAATACTGACGTGCAAATACTTAAACCTACCACAAAACATAATCTTAATTACTATCTACATAAAAATTGATCTATATAATTAGTGTATCCTATTACAACAGAAACTAGTTCTACTTACGTAAGAAACTAGTTATAATTAAACTGAAATTCTTAATTTTCACAAATCGGTTTTTCATTTTTAATTGCAGGATTAAAAGTCTCAAAAGTAAATAAATTATTTTTTCAGTCTTCATGATTTTGATGATATTCATAATATCAATTATAATATAACTAAGGAAAAGAACTGAAAGTAGCTCATGATAGCAAAAAAACAATTAAAAGCCGTCATATATTCACAACATCAAGAAAAAAAGTTTGAAAACCATTTGTCTGTAACTATTGTACCTGACTTATAAGAGCTTAGCTTGACACCCGATCTATCCGTAATCTAACGTAGCGATCTTCATTATTCTCATTCAAGTGTGCGGATATCCGTTTACGTCAATAACCGTTGTTCGCGGAATATAGTATTTTACACACATTTACATCATAATCGTAAACCTCACACCGCTAATGCATACTTATAAGTCTAAAATAAGAATTAAGACTGTTATACTAAAGGCCGGTTTTCCAAAACCAGGTAATTTTTATTCGTGAGATAAAATTCACGTCTGTTATATTGTGTATTGAAAAACTATCACAAAATGTTAGATTAAATTATCTGGCGTTGGAGAACCGGTCCTAAAGGGTGTAGGACCATTTTCAGAGTATGGCTAGCTGCATCTAGCATCACGCGCAATTAGCTTTTGTTCCAGACCTCGCAATGCTTCGACCGTTGCCTATTGACCCCTTTCGAAAGTGGTACACGTTAGCAGAACAAAGGGCATCAAAGCATTGAACGATTTTTAGTGCTTACTCCAACAGTCAGCTGTCTAAAGTTTGCTGTGACAAGTGAACAAAAAGAACTATGAAATCTAATATTAATACCTAACGGTGACATACTCGTCGATTAAGAGCATTTGAGTTGCAAATATTCATTGAATAAATAAATCTGACAAATGCTGAAGTCTAAATATTGAGTGATTTTACTATGGTTATAACAAAACTACATAAATAAATTATGTTTAATAGCTTACTCAATTTGACTACATTAAAAATAAACGCTGAGCAATTCAAACATACTGCATTCAACATTCAGGAATTAAGTCTAGCTTAAGCCATGACATCCCAGTAATCCGATAATAACACTAATTAATTTTCCGTCTGTAAATAAAATGGACCTTGTGAAACGTAATAGACGTTCTACGTAGTTTCGAAGGACAAGACGAATCAATGTTTAATTACGCAATACCATAACTCCACGTGTTACCTGGCTATATATTACATCACCTATCATCTAGAGAATATTCTTAAGGTGTTTTAATGAGTACTTGCTTTACGTTATTTTATTAATAGAACTATTACATGAATAATTGCTTAAAACAACCAAATTACTAAAACTTGATATTTTTACCTCTGTATAGATAGAAAATAAACCGTTCCCGTATATACAGATATGTTTTTTAGAACCGATAATTATTATTTTATAGTGTGTGCATGCTTTACGGTAACGTACTATCACTTACCGATAGAATTACCGTTTGACATAAAATTACTTAGAGACATTGCTAGTCAATCACAAGTATGTAGATTTAAGATATTATAATTGGAATTTCTGTTTTGCGTACATTCTTAACAACGATAATTACACAATAAGGAATCATAAAAATAAGTTTGTTTAGTGTCTTTAAAGAATGCGAGAAATCATTCTTATAATTACAAAGCCTTCGCAAGTTTTAATATAAACTATACAGGGTGTTAAGAAAACCCTGTCCGACCCGAAAGGGTGATAGAGGGTTCACATTCACATGCCCAAATAAAATATCAAATTTGGAAAATTTATGATAGAAAAAATAATAATGGATTTTGAAATAACCATTTTTTGGCCCGAAATTCCCTAAATTTGAGAATTAAACAAAAACTACAACACCAATTTCGTCGGTATTTTTGGGGGCCTTTTGTTTGGTAATAAGGTAGCATGTGTGACGACGCCGACTCTCTCTCTCTCGATATTTGAGAAAAAAAAAATTAGGTTATATTTTTTTTCCTTTTTTTCCATTTTTTTTCCACATTTTTGTAATGAGATATCGATACCTAACAACACCTTAACGGATCGGACAGGGGTTTCTTAACACCCTGTATAAACAAAGACAAAGTGTAACCACGGTGTAACGAAATGAATAATATAATTCTACAATTAAATAGACAAAACAATTATTATTGTAACTCAAAAGGCGAAGATACACAACAGCTGGGTAGAATTTCAACTGTTGCCATCGTCGCGTATAAAAAAAAAGCATTTGGTACAAGATAATAACCAGGAACATATTCGTTTTACTTTTGTGTGGCAATTTATTTCACAGCCAGCATGACAGTTCAACATGGCAGAAGCTGGGATAGCCTTTGACCTTTGACAAGCGCTTTGCAATCTCATTTTACGCGGGTACTGGTTAGTTTTTTCTTTTTAAAGCAGGCATTACTGAAAAATACACCAGGCTATCTACTAGTAAAAGGAATTAATAGCGGGTTGAGAGCAACTAAAGCGCGTGACAGTCAGCTTAGATTCTTTTACGGGGGGAATACCTTTGTTTTATACAACAGCATTGCCTACAGCCTCCATCCGTATTAATCCGATTTATTAATTCATTTCAGACATATCAATGCACTAAATTCTAACAAAAAGAATTGAATTTCATCATGCGCAAACAACGGGCATTGTCAAAGTAAAAATTGTAATGAAAACGTATTGCTATTTTCGTTATTTTTTGGTGATCAACCCTTGCCCATCCTATTGTATTCAGTACACAATGAAAAAAAATGATTTTATATTCACAAATAGACAGGCAAAGAATGAAAAGCATTTTTTGAAAATATGATGTGATTTAATCCCCTTGACGAACACTGTTAATCCTTGCCATAGTGCACAAACGAATCGACATATTATTTAGGGCTTTTAGGGAGCTTTTAGTACAGTCTGAAACATGGGGGTTGTGTAATTACAAATGTAATAAAAACTGGCATTAAGGTTTATGATTTTTTTCTTCCGTTGCGGTAGGTTCTATAATTACTAAATACCTGAAAGTATTTTAACGTAGCTTACATTTACATGTAAATACCTTTGTTCCTTCCCATAAATAACTGATATATTTACTCTGAGAATTTAAATAGATTGATGGTCTACTAGCTGTGCCTGCGACTTCGTTCGCGTGGATGACGAAACTTATCAATGAGTTTTTAACCGTAAAATTAAGTTTATTTTTTGTTGTTTATACTTTTCCGGGATAAAAACTACCCAGTGTGGTGCCCAGGATAATAAAGAATAATTATACCAAGTTTTATCGTAATCGAACCAGTAGTTTTTGCGTGATACCTGAACAAAAAGACAGACAGACAGACAATTTTTTTTTTTCACACATTTGGGTTCGGTGTCGGTCTAGTAACAACCCCCGCAATTTATTTTATTGATATTTTCAATGTACAGAATTTTCACTTCTACAGATTTATTATAAGTATAGATGTAAACTATTGAACCTTGTACATTTTTAACAACGGATAACAATTTCTATCGATAAGAAACGAAACGATCGAACGCAATCAATTATGTTCCGTATGCGTTATTACTTATTACACTTATTAATCTCGATACATAGTTACCCATGTTACTCGTACATATGAAACTAACTACATAGTTCCAAAGTTATTAAACTAAAAAGGTTGGAGATGTGTCGTTACTAACGTATGTTAAAATTATATTTATAACAGAACTACATAAGCACTTGTAACATTAAAAAATATCTACTACAACATGTAAAGGCTTCACAATTTTTACGATTTGTTAATATAAGTGGATCTATAGCAGATAAAAAAAAACTTACAGGAATGGTTGAGATGGTTGGCACATAAAATAAACTTCTACAGTCGCAACTCGAGCGCGTCGTATAAAGATACCAAACAAATGCCTAGAGTGACTAGGTTTCATTCATTTGTCTACGTAGAAATAAATAGTGTTGATAAACATTTGTACACAAAAGGTGAGTCTTTTGTTTTCCTTTCATAGTAACGTGACATTGATGAAAATCTCTTTGATTCATACGCCCCCAATACTTTAGGGGAATATGTGATGACGGCTGAGGCGTGCATTTGGTGAATTAAACTAAACAGGCCGGGAGTCGTAATCAAACAAGACTATGTTATTGATTTTTAAATATCAGTTAGGTACGTTACTTTGACTGACAACACAGAAGGAGTAGTGTTTAACCGTTGGAAGTAGGGTTGCCAACCATACTTTATAATAACGTATCCTACTTTATTTTTGGTAATTATACTTTATACTTTTACATACAAATAAAGTATGCAAAAATAAGTAATAATTTTCACCCTTTACTGTGATGCGTAGAACATTCTCATCATGGGTACTTAACGATTTATAATTGCTGAACGAAATGTTACTTATCTTTCCGATTCACGCCAACAGCGCCAACAGTGATTACGCTCGCGACCATGGGCAGCGTTAGCGTTGTCATCAGCGCGCTTACGGTTGATTCGGAACGGATTATTGGCGCTGACAGCGCTGTTGGCGTGAATTAAAAATGATTTGTTTATTTATTTAAATTTAAACGTTGATTGTCAAACAAGCTTTGTAACATTTAATAAAGACAAAAAAAAATTATTAGCATGTGCTAAAAGCACACAAAAATACGTGTTAAAAGCAATAAAAACATAAAATTTGAAAAATACTTTTTTTTCTTCCTATTACTTTATTTTTTTCCTATCCAAACCACTTCATACGTTTTTTTTGTCAAAAAAAAGTTGGCAACCCTAGTTGGAAGCCATGTTTAATAACTAGGCATAGAAAAAACATTGCTCAAATATTTAAAATTGAACCTAAAACGTGTCGGCTGTCTGGTAGTTGGATGTAGTCTCTAATTTGGTTTAGGCATGTCGACAGTTGGGACATTGCAAATTGCTGTTATTAAATCAGTGGACGTCAACGCCGAGACTAACGTAATCCCCTCAACGGAAATTCAATCCAAACCAGTGCAGACTATCGATATACTTAATTAAAAGGGGACCGTTACCACTGACCATCGATAGCATGCCCGGTAGTTCGACGATAAAATTATGAGGTCTAAATATAATATGTTATTGTAAACCATCTTTCCTGCTGATTAAAGGTCGTTCCATCAATAGAAAATGTATTGACGCAACAAAGATTTCATGGAGCCCATAAAAACTAACTATAATATCAATGTCACAAAACAGTTTTTTAAACACGTTATTAAAAATATTAACCATGGCAGTCACGCTTGATCGCAAAACTCCTTCAGGTAACTTTATCTTTATCAACCAAAACAAATCAATAATAAAATATAGAAATCATAATAATTCTACACAATCACAGAAAATACGATACACAAACAAAACAACACGCTGTATAATTTTAAAAAACAATGCTGGCAATTATTATTCAACCAATAAAAATAAAAGGAAACTGAAAGAAAATTAAAAATAAGTACGTTCGAAAAACGAAATACGAATGGCGCGAAAACGCGTTAGTATCGTGTTGGAGCGCAAAGCGTACGTCACTCCGCGCTCTTTACCGAATGAGGACTGTGCAGCGTGCGAGATGCAGCCGCCGAACCGGCGAGCGCGGCTGTGCTGTGCAGCTCGACAAAAAATCGCAAAAGAAAATCATGCGACACGGTGAAACGCCAGGAAAGTCTAATGCTAGTGAGAAAACCCGAGTACTTACTGACCAAAATAAACTATTTTAAACTATACTTTTAAAACAACTCACCTTTTTTTCGATTATGTGTTATAATTACAACATAGATTAAACTTGTATGAAGTTTTTTGTAATAGCAACTAGATCTGCTTACATGTAATCAACACTCACTCGCAACTTGTAACGAACTGTACTGTCGAGTATCACATTATACCTAATAACTTTAATGCAAAGTACACAATGTTCAATTATTTCCCTTCGTGTAGTGACGGTATGGCGACGAATGCCTCAATGTTTTCGGAGGTGAGTGTTAATAGCGGCGACACGGTGTATACTAAAATTAGTTTACAATAACTGCATTGTTAAAATACAACGCAATGTTACCCGTTCCGTTTGTATATTCATTTCTTATGATTCAATGGGTGATTCTACATTAGTTTAATGTCGTCACATAGTTTAACGATGCCTTTCATAAAACTCATTACTTACCGTAATGTGTTTAGAACCAAATCAACAACATACATTCTAATAATAACATGTAATCATTGAAAGTTATGCGTAAGGGAAAACATATTTTAACATTTTCAAGTCAGATTACTCTCACTTAAACAACTCACAAGTGTATTTGGATGAAAACCTAAGGTAGGTTACTTTCCGTCTTCACTTGACTTAACGATAAACATATTGACACTTGTCACTTACCGAATAAGGAGCTACAGAATAATATAAGTTACATATCAACGCAACCTTTGTTATTAATATTCGTTGGAATCAATACTTTTTATTGTGAGTCAAAATAATTGATTCTTTAAATAACTTTAGCACATTCGTACATTTAACTCTACCCCTAACGTGTTAACGAGAGTTTCTATTCACTAGTTTTCAATAAACGTAATTGAAAGATCGTCATCGAAACAGCATAAACATTACGGAGAGAACAAATAACGCGGGGAGCTTAGGCTTTTGTGATTCCCGTCCCCCGATCCGAGTAAAAAACAAACAGCGTATAACTAGGTAGCCGCACCGCTTTTTAAGTGCGTGCTACAGAAGTTTTGTGATGAATAGCAAATAGCTAATGTGAACGTAATAACGCATTTAATACAAAATACTCTATTTAGAAATATAGTAGGATCAAATAATATACTAAGTATACTCTATCATAAAATAAATCGTCAGATTTTATTTAAAGTTCGCGTTACTTCGCGCAATGCATCATTTAGGAATTTTCTTAAAGAATTTATAAATATGAATGTACTTCATTTGTGATCAATTTCTATTAAACTTGTACCAATGGTACTGTTCTGTTATGAGTGTTTTATCAACCGTAATTGAGAAGATGTCAGAAAAATGGTAACTGAGAAGATGTCAAAAAAATGGTTTTCATAAAAATAAAAATGTCGTTTTGTAATCATTTGATGACGCATTGAATTTATTGCTGTTCTTCCATATTATGACAGAAAATTGAACATACACTGTCCCTACTTACTTATAAACTGAATATAACTGTATAAACGTTCTAACCGTGCAATCAGAATTGCTACGTAACAATTTAATGCAATAACGAGCATAGTAATGGGCATTACACTATTGTTATTTACGACCATAAACTATATAACAACGTTACTCAGCTTTATACAATAATCTCGTTAAAGTCTTCTCCTTAATCATGTTGAATCATATAAAACCACATCTCACTGTGAAATTAATCGTTTGTATTTATTTTATAGGTTAGCAGTTCTATGGCTGTTCTAATTTTCATCTTGTAAATGGCATCGCAAAATAGCACCACCGAGCTTGGGTAGCCATTGTTCAACGGTTCCCAGTCATCCCATAGGAGCCCGCCGACGCCATGTCCACTTTTCCTGTTACGGTAAACAAGTTAGACAGGGGCTGATTCATTTTATATTGCGAACCAATTATTTATAATGCTTACAAACAAGTATGGCTATAAAAGGAACACTAGAACTACTATTAGCTTTACATATTTTCTATTAAAAAGTTGTTACAGCCAAATTTAGATGCTCCCAACATTTTTATGACGCGACAGACGTTTGACGAACAAATCTCTTTAACTTGTGAGCAGTTGCTGCCTGGCACTCGGTAATTGAAAGTATTTTTAATCCTCATTAAAAACTTAACATAACATAACATACCATCACGCCTGTATCCCCGAAGGGTTAGGCAGAAGTGTACCAATGTACACCCACAGTTCGCCGGTATGTTTAGGTCCCATGTAATAGGGGGCGAGCCTATTGCCACTAACCGGGCACAAATCCAAACACCGACCTGCTACTGAGAATTTTATAGAAAAACCCAATAACACCTTGGTCGTCTTGGGAATCGAACCCAAGACCTCTAGCGACTGCTAAGTCGCGCTTAGCGCCACTAGGCCAACGAGGCAGTTTAAAAAAGGCAGTTCAAGTTTATTAAAAACTTGAACGTGCTTAATGGGATTATCAGGAGTATTGAACCTAAATACTCGGCAGATCACAGACGGACTAGCAACTTAGTCATATTATGTGCAATTTCGTATTACAAACCCGCTTGAGTCAACGAAACGGCAAGTTTTTCACGCGTTGAGTAAGTGGCTACGCGCGCGACGGAAGCACGTCGAGTTCTCTGACCTTTTAGGGACTACATCTCGGTTTATTGAGAGCCTATTCAGAGGATATAACGAAATTAATACCAGACAGGTATGGAATAATATTATTAATTTACTTTTAGTTTTGGAACTAAGACCGAACACAGAACCTAAGTGAAAGGCGTACAAATACCTCTACTCATTGGGACGACTAACGCAATAAATTATAATATAAAATAATTATAATGATATAATATATCATAAATACAGCTAATGCAACTTATTTTTAAATCATTTGTAAATACAAATCTAATCAATTCCAATTGCAATATGCTTACCATAATGTTAAATATCCATGTTAATAAGCGCAACGCAAAACATGTATTTTTTGTTCGTGTCAAAATTATTTTCGTTTTACGTCACAGTAGATTGATGTACCTAAATATTGCATCAGAAGCCTGAAAATGTAAACTTAACTGCCAAATGTTTGCCTTTTGCTTTAACGGTGGATTGAGTTCACAAAGAAAAAAACGTTGGTATTTTTTTATGCACTTTTATTAATTACACATCCGAATCAAAGCCAAAGATTTAATTTAATTTTTGGGAACGAGAGCTGTAATATCCATGGATGCATAAAAAATACCTATCAATATTTTATTTATAAGCCCGTATTCAGTCATACACAAGCTGCACTCTAATTAAAACTAAAAAGTCACTTTTTAGAAGAATAGAATAAACGTCAACATTTTCCAATGTAACAATCTAATAGTAAAAGTATTAAAACCTAGCAAATTGTTTGTCGAAGAAAATATGACACAATACTGTTACAAAACATTTAAAGGAAACGAAAGGCCACGAGGAGCAATGCTAATAAGGATCCCCCAGGTAATTATATCCGTTAAGGTGAGTTACCGACGAAGCAAATATTTCATGAAGCTACTAATATTTATTGCGAAATACGAATACTAGATGTTCAGTTATAATGGGTGTAACATGATGTGACACACGATTGTGATAGACACGTATCCCGAGCTAGATTTTTATTCTTAATGTATGTTTTTAACTTATCAACTCACTTTAAAAAGATATATTTAACAAAATAAGACGTCTACTTCGATATCAAAAGATAGAAATACAAGTAGGTATATAGATATTTAATTGTTTCATATAGAAAACAATTGTATTTGAGTTAAATCTGTTAAATTAGACACAATAGAAATCCATTGTATATTATGGTTGATCGACAATTACGTCAATTATTTTGTAAACAACTCTTGAGTCTTGCCCTATTAAGGTAAGGCATCATGTAGATGAACTGTTTGACTAAAATCAATTTCCATATACCTAGAATGGGATGCATAACTGGAACAACGCAGTAAAAACAAGTGACGCGTGGAAACCCAGTTATACACATCGCACCTACACGGTTTATCAAAGACCACACAAAAGCACAGTCGGCTTTCATTCTAAAGCGCCTATGCAATTCCTGAGCTCGAACAAAACAATGGATTTCATTGAGGGACTATTGAATTAAAATACTGAACACAAGACGAGTGATAAAAATCGCAGCCTCTACGAGAAGAACGACAGCCAAAACAAAAATAAATGATTTGTTAGTCTCATTTTTCACGTCAATGATAAACGGACTATCGTAAACTATAGTGTTGGAGTAAGACAATAATTACGCACAGACAGGCGTCAATCTTTCATCCGGTAAGACGCTTTGATAAATAATACATTGTTCGAGCCACATATCTGCATCGCGTGTCCGTCTACACATGAATTTTCACTGAAAACAGTGTAACGCTCTGGCAATGCGCGTTCGTCTTAGAAATTAGGTCGCATACCGCTGTGTAACGTCCCGAGAGCGATGCGACCACGGCTATTGTGTACGAATTTTTAATATCGAAAAATCCTGGATGTTTACAAGTAATAAGGAGAACACGGAAATAAATACCACACGGATATAATATATAAAGTTTGTGTGGAAAAGTCTACAGTTATTAAGATATGTTATCACATTTATCGTACTGTCTGAAATCTGTGATGCTTTTAACATGTATTAGGATCAATCATTACACAAAGCACTCAATAAAACAATTCAATTAGGTTCAGTCAATCACTTGCATTTGTTGTGATAAATGCATGTTTCGAGAAGTCTACGTTTATCTCTATTCATAAGCCATATCAAAACAAACAACAGTTGAAAGTGTTGAAGGGTGTTGGTTGCATGTTATTAGCGCGCGGTTCACGGGTGGACAGCTCTGTCACGAAGCCCGCCATAAGTGGGGGTTATAGCGGACGAGACACTACGCTTGAGAGTACGTATGAAGAATGAATTCAGGTTTCAGTTGCTTTAAATTTACGACTTTGCTACCGGTACGCGAAACGTTGGCCTATCGGTATCTATACGTGAGACATGCGACGGAAGTCAGCGTCTATCGCGAAATACGATCAAACTTTAGCTGTCAAAAGAATTTTCTACTGATAAATCGTGAAGAGAAAACGTTAATTCGCTAATGGATAATTATTAAGCAATTGTTTTATAAAAAGAAGTGATATTAAGTGATTATTTTATGTTTTTTGATAAGCATTTATTCAGCTTGCAATTTTTTTGTGAAATTATATTTTTTGTTATAACATATTTTTCGTTCTAGCAGGTATATAATCTACGCATTTGGACGATCCCGGCATGGCGTCAGGATTATGTCTGACTGACGCCTGTCGCGGTGACATGCGCAGTGTTTGTACAAACGGACGTTTCTCACGCTAAATTATTATTCTATTTGCTTGCTACAGTAGGTATAAACAATAGCGTAGTGTTAACATTAAAGTGTCAATGTCTACAACATTATTAATGTCTAGCTGTACCCGCGACTTTGTTCGCGTGGATGACGAAACTTATCAATAAGTTTTTTGGTGTTAAGTGTTATTTGTGTAGAACGTTATCTATCGAGCATACCTCTGGCTAGTCTCATTCGCCTAGCGTGTGTCGATGTAGCAGAAAGAAATGGTCTCTTTCTGGAAGAAATCGAATCTTAAAAATAAAGAAATCTTTAAGACTATTTTTATAGAAGAGCCCTAACACTTAGCGCCTACCTACACTTATATGTATATACCAATAAATAAGCAAAATCCGTAAAAACTTAAATCTATACGAATGACGTATCCTACCAAGAGTACTAAAAATAACCTACGTTACACACTATCAAATATACTACCTATACTTGAAATTAACATCTATACGGTCTACGCCTTATAAAAGTAAACCTAAGTAACTACCTTATAAAAAAAATCAATAGCAGAAAATGAAATACCTACCTACCTAAATAAACCTATTTCTGATGATAACTAATCTAAACTCAATAAATAAGCAAAACACCTAAAAACTAATATCTACACGAATGACTAATCCTACCTAACAATATTATAAAACAACTTAAGGTCACTACATACACTATCAAATATACTACCTATACTTTAAAATTAAAATCTATACCTTTTACCGAGTTATAAAAATAAACCTAAATAACTCTAGCCTAAAGGTGACGTAACCTACGACAAACTTATTATTTGCGGTTGGTATCGTAATCGGGTCTAGGGATCGAACCGCAAAATTAAGTTTGTTTTTTATTGTATATACTTTTCCGGGATAAAAACTACCCAGTGTGGTGCCCAGGATATTAAAGAAGAACTATACCAAGTTTCATCGTAATCGAACCGGTAGTTTTTGCGTGATGCCTGAACAAATAGAGAGACATACAAAAAAAGTTAATCACATTTTTGGGTTCAGTATCGGTCTAGTAACACCCCATTTTATCCAGCCTTTTATTTTTTTGATATTTTCAATGTACAGAATTTACAGAAATTGAAACTGCACTTTGATAAATCTATATAGATTTATCAAATATTGTGTGCAGCTTTCAGAACTGAATATCGCGGGTTGAATATTAGGGAGAGCACAAATCAATACATCTATTTTCCATGCATGTAATATTAGAGGCTGTAAAAACTACAACAAGGCATTGGGTATATTTTTAGCAATTACGTAAATTGTCGGTACTATACTACTATGTTTATTATACAACTGGACAATGTCATAACTAATGCGAAAGTGATGGCACCGGTGTAGCAATACCCACGAGTGTTACCAGCGCCTAGACTAGACACCTTCATACAAGTTAAGAATAACGTAATATAATAACTATAGTACGGCAAGATTAGTAGACGTCTAAGAAACAGTCCAGATGTGATAGTAACTTTATCACAGCTGCGGAAAAGTCGCCAAAGTGACTCGACTTCGTCGGGACAATTAATGCGTGTAATTAGCGTGAAGTTCAGGGATTTGTGATTTGTTGTATTTTGACTGTTGTATCATGGTAGATGTAGATAACAGTGTGATCTCAGAATAATATCATACAAGTTCGTTTTATATGAATATTCGCTAAGATAATATTAAATAAGTAAACATCCTAATTATTTACGCCTCCCCGGTCCTATAACTCAGTCAGTTTCGAGATTTGCAACTACATAACAAATGCATTGTATTACATTCAAAGCTAGACATACATTATGTCTGAATAGAGCACATGTCACAAGAAAACTATTATCTCTTATACAGACAAAGCTCGGCGACACATGCAACTTTGCACAGAATAGTGAATAGAACTTCGCCGTGGAAAATGGCAGTGTCCGAGCGTCCACTACTCCACTGTCAAGCGCAACTTCAAGTGGGACAAGTGTAGCTCGCGGCAATACCTACCGATGTTGGCGGCACCTAATGCAATTGTTTCCACTTTTGTCTTTGATTCAAGGAAAATGGAGTCAATTTCAAATAACTTTGAACTGATCGCTTAAAACTATATAACACACGACGATATTTTTTTAAATTACTAATCTATCCTATCTTATATCTAAGAACCATCTCGATGAAGTTAGCTTCAATAACAAAAAACTGGCCAAGTGCGAGTCGGACTCGCGCACGAAGGGTTCCGTACCACCGTCGTATGACCCTTATGACCCTTAAATATTCATTTTATGTGGTTTTTAGTATTTGTTGTTATAGCGGAAATACATCATTTGTGAAAATTTCAGCTTTCTAGTTATCACGGTTTATGAGATACAGCCTGGAGACAGACAGACGGACAGACAGACAGCGGAGTCTTAGAAATAGGGTCCCGTTTTACCCTTTGGGTACGGAACCCTAAAAACGCATAAAAATCGGTCAATCCGTTTACGATCTACATACGTCAAACTACGACCACTCGTTTTGCGTCGAAGGTTAAAATAGAATTCTTAATATTGAGAGCTCTTAGCAGAAAACTAATTACTATAAGCTAAGCTAGTAAAATTTATACCGCGTTAACAGTCGCTTGCTAATGAGCGCGCGAACTGCTTTCCGCAAACAATGAAGGGCTGCAGACCGGAGAAGGGCTTAGATGGAAAAGTTTTGTGTACTTTAACGATACTGGAAACGGTAGGCCTGTTTGATTGAAACTTATTTTCTTTCATAGATATTACATGTTGGTGTTCTCATAGAAAAACGAGAAACAATAAAATGATGCGACTCGTTGCGTATTTACAACTACATCCGAATCTACTTGCTTTCAACAACGTAAAATTATAATTTAAACTTTAACTCATATCTTGAAAATATTTATAGGATCAATACAAAGATAGATTAGTCAATTTTATGGACTACTCGTATCAACTAAAAACTCGCATAAACTTAAAACAACCTTCGATTAAGTTATGTAGTAGTAAGTAAATTATGCGGCTGTCGATTTTTAGTTAACAAATTAACTAATGAACTGGATTGGTGTTGTTATTTAACATTCATACTGTCTTCGCGATACGGGCTAGAGTTCCAGTTGCTGGTGAAATATTTATATGACCTATATTGCTTTGAAAGTTCGTCTTTGTTTCATTTGTGACGTCAGAGTTGTCGTTCAACAAAATCTATGTCTAAATCATTTTAATAAAATACGTGAAACGGGGGATGTAAGGACAACTAGTTTGAAAAGCAAGCCACGCTGGGAACAATGATACGCTTGTTTTCATGCATAATAAACGCCGCGCTTAACGGATTATGTGAAAGCACTTTTCTTTTCATTCACTCTGCAAATGGGGTTAGCGCATATTATGAACAAACGAAATCTGGAACCGAGAATGGGTTCACAGAAATTGCATTGTGAACAAAGAAATTGGATCAAGTGGATTTTGAGTTATTTCAATCAAAACGCTTTGATGTTATATTTAAATTGAGTACCGTGTTTAGTTCTCAGTCATTAAAGTGAAGTTGGTATATTGAAAAATAGATTCAAATAATATAGTTTTAATAGCATTTTATAAGTTTAAATGTAATATCATATCAATAAAATAAGTATCTGTTTTTATGAACGGGTTATCTTCAAAAGAAGAGACCCAATCCTTTGCAAGGCTTACGTTGGGGAAAATTATATTGGATATTAAAGTTTGATGTAATTAAAGTAAACCTTGAGAAATTTAGAAACATAATTATGAAATAGTTACAGTAATAATTAAGTTATTTATAAGTCGGTCAATTGATACAAACCCAATACCCTAGAGCTATTAGGAGATGGTATGTCACAAATCACCCCCTTAAATTACAGGAAAAGACATTTTCTAATGAAATTTAGTAGTTGTCAGTAACTTGGCAAAGAAGAATCATATTATTTTGAATTCAATTAATATACTTCGTATAAAGCCGTGTGCACAAGGACTTTTTAAAGACAACAATGGCATTAAAAAAATGTGCTCTGGAACCAAGTGTTACTTCTCTCTAAAATTTTACAAATCCTTATTAGACCATTTTGGTGCCATTTCTTATATTCGTCGCGATTGCAGATGGTGGGACACTCTGGGTGTCTCAAAAATGGTCCATAACCGCTATACCACACTCACAGAACACGCTTGCAGGTCATGTAGACGATGAACAATATTTTTTTCAAGCGCGGTCATTCCAGCTGCCGTCCAAACTTTTTTTGCCACACCCAGCTCTGGTCTGCTGAAAAGACACTTCACGTACCTGAGATCTTGTAAGAGAGCTTCGCCTTGTGCTATAGTCGCGGCACACGCGTCGAGGCTGGCGGCGCGATGCTGTGCGCACTGGTCGAGCGCGCGCCTCGCCGCCTCTGGAGTGTCGTCAGACGCGCACACGCCGCCGCCGCTGCGTAACGTCTCCAGCCATTGCAGGAGCTGTACAAGGAATGAATCAATTATTAACTCTATTCGAAGCAACCATGCTGGCCTGTTTCTGTATGACAATGTTGGACTGTTATTGATTTTATCAAGAAATCTGATTATTTGGATGACAGTGAACTAAAGACTAACTCTCAATTTTAGCCCATGCCATGATAAACAATTGCCGTGTGTGCAGTTGTGCAATGTGCAGGTGCGTCCAGATCTGGCGAACGCGCACCGACCTAGCAGCTCAAGAACTCTTTGCGAGCAGCGCGCAAACGGCGAGTATGAATAACGCCGTCTACGAGCCGTGCGTGCGTCCTTAGATTAGAGCTATAAACTCTTGTGTTATGGAATCAGAGACAACGAAAGTACCACAAACACCTAGACCCAAGATGACAACCTAGACAATGAAGAAAAAAAGTTTTCTACATTAGTCTTTCCGGGGATCGATCCCCGGACTTTAGAACTGGCGACACCTTCAAAACCGGTGTGTACGCCACTTGACCACGGAAGTCGACCGCGCTAGGAAGTAGATTCTCCGCGTTCAAGTACCTACGATTCAGTGTGGGGTACATACCTCTTTCTCATGCGTGTACAGCAGCACAGCTAGGTCGAGCCGTCGTCTCCGCCGGTCGACGCGAGCGGCGAACGCCGCGACGTGAGCCTCCAACTCTCTCGCCACGCCCAACACCTCCTCGGGATCGCACTCGCCGGAGCGCGCGAGTTCTTCCGCACCGGCGAGCAGCTTCTCCGCGTTCGTGTATGTATTCTGTGTAGAGGATTCTGGGGTTAATATCGATGGCAGAGCCACGAGCTGACGGGCCGTGAGCCGTGCTCGCCACTATCAAAACCGCGGTATTGAAGTGATCCACGAGCGCGCTTTACCGGCGATCAAAAAAAACCGCGGTAGAGCTCATTCGTAGGTCACACCGTTAAGTCTTTGTAAGAAACAACATAAGGTACGACGGACTGCGTTACGGCTCTTAACTCAGTCGTTATACCGGAGGCGGAGAGTACCTTAATACGGGATAACGAATGATGAAAGTGCGCTATCAATATCTCAGTCGTAATCGTCGAGCCACGCCACAAATCAAAGTCATAGGTTGGTGGTTACCCACTATGAATTGAAGAAACCATGCCATAATGCCGTGGTGTTTTTATGCCTGTAGAGCTGACTATAGCTAGCTGGCTCTTAAGTGTTATAATATGGTGTAAATTATAACTGACCTGAGCAACGTTTTCAAAGTGTTCATGAGATTTCTGATAAACTCTAGCTTTATGGAGATTCCTTCCTATTCCAGTGTTCTTCTGTAAGAAGACTTCACCGTGATTTGCCAACCAATCGAGGACCTGTAACAAAACAAAAACTCACGTAAGTATTTATATTAATTCAATTTCGCAACAAAAAGCAAAATTATACTATTGTGTTTTTGTATAGTACTACAAATGGATGGAAAAGTCGATTCTGTCAAACTCAATACATCTGATAAGTGATGTTATATATGCCACTTTAAAAACATTGATCATATCATTTCATTTGCAATTTTGTACATAGTGAATTTTGATAGCAAACAAGAGCCTGTCCCACTGTTCAGCATAAAAATATATGCCTAAAGCTGAGCAGCTCCATTTATTACACGATCAAAAACAAAAGTGGAATGTGACAGTATTTTGGAAGGATCCATAACGATAGTTTATGTAAATTTCGTGAGGCGCGCTCGGGAGAGCCCAAGAATGCGCGTGAGTTAAGAGTATTGTAACTCTAAAATAACAACTTAGTTCGACCACTTACCTGCCTACAATCTTCTTTGTACAAAAGCAAGGCGAGCCGCTGATGCAGCTTGAGCCTAGCCTGATGGTACCTCGCCTCCAGCGCCCTATGGTGGCCCAGTATCTGGTGGATGACCGCCAGCACGTGGTTCGCGCCCGAGCTGTAGTCGGCCGCAGGGTCGCCGCCGCTGCTGCCGGCGCTGCTCACTGTGCCGTCGTTCTGGAAGGTAAGAGATAGTTAATGGTTGTCTAAATAGGGTGAAAGACTAATAAGAAAATAATCCTATGCATTATATTAGTCAGCGTATATACATTATATTCGTTTTTCATATAATAATACCAGCCTATAAACGTCTCACTGTTAGGCTTGTCTTTGGCTTTTAATTTTTTCATTAAATACAAAATGTACAAAGTTGTGACGTCGTGCCACATTTCAAATCGATGTATCACCGTGATTCTTTTTCTTTCTTATATAATTTAAACCTAATGTTATAAAGCAACTTGAGAAATTGCATGTCTAGATCTGAACTAAGGCTAAGTTGATTGACCGCTTGAATTAGCACCCTATCACAAGAAAAATTTGATAAAAACCGTGGCCTGGTAGAAGACGTCGACCGACCGGTCAAGTAGAGACTTGATCAAATATAATTTAAGTGGATTATTGAAACACAAGGAAGAATTGCGGCTTATACTAAACTATCGCCCCGGCTTCGCACGGTATCCAGAATTACTCAGTTTTCTGTACCATAATACGCATGTATAATACATTATAGACCTTACTCTTGAATCGCCCTATCTATTGCTAAAAACTGCAATAAAATCCGTTTCGTACTTTAAAATATATAAGCGAACAGACAGCGGAAACGACTTCATTTTACAACGTTAAGATTATATCGCATAGAGAAAATGACAAACGTATTTTACTTACCATATCGGCTGGATCAGTTTGATGGCACACTTGTACCAGATGATCAAGCTGGTACAACAGTTTCTTGCTTGTTGAGTGGACCTAAAACAAATTGAAAGAGACTTTTAATCTTAAATATAAAAATTAGCATTTAGTCACAAATAAAAGCAAAGAATACTTTTATTCTTCTTGTTTTTTGTGTTATACAAATAAGGTAGTATGTAAGGTGTAGAAGACGACTAAGGCGAGTTTAGGTAGTCAAACACTTTTTTTGCTTTTTCCCAAGACTGTGCACTTACCGAAATACTGAATTTCGGTAGGTTCGTGCACTTAATTTTGGTCACTCATGGCTAGTTAAGACTATGCAAGAAAGATTGTGCGAGTTGCAGTACATGCCGTCCATTATCAATAACTCATATCACCATAGTCGCTCACAATGTACGCTGCTCGACGATATTGTTCGCAACGTCTAAGCCAGACCATATCCACCAGCCAATATATATACCACCATTATAGTCACACTCTGATGTGAGGATGACAAAACTGACCTCAGTATACGCCTGGCACATATGCTCGTACAGCTGCCGATGCCTCTGCGCGTGTTGCTCCAGCGCCCTCGGATCATTACACGGCGCTCCTCCCTGACCGGTCGCCAGTTGTAAGGCAACAGCGCACTGGGCTCCCCAACCGCCGACAGCTGACACGTAAGCTTCGGCCTTGTGGTGGAAGACAACTGATAGGGATAGGACTGCTGAACGCTCTTCTAGACCTGGGGACAATATAGCAATAATTTATTTTTAAGTTCATCATCATACCCCAAGGATTTCCACAGTGACCGGTCTTGTGTTTCCCGCAAACATATTTTTTAGGAATTAATATTGTTGACTAGCTGACCCAGCAGACTTCGTACTGCCTCAATTGACAAATAAAAGCCTAAACTTATGTATAAAATAAACTTAATACAAATTGTTTTTTTTTATTCCGTACATTTTCATATTTATTCACCTTTTAAACCTTCCCTGGGCAAATAATTCCATATCAAAATTAGCCAAATCGGAGTTTTAGCGAGACTAACGAAGAGCAATTCATTTTTATATATAGATAATAAATTGGCTCACTTTCTAATATTATTACAAAAAGTAGTGTATTTATGTATAAATCTGGGTGTGTATGTAGTAAATATGAATCTGAGTACAAATAAATCGAAGGTTTGATCCAAATACATCTATAGAAAGGTAAAATATAATTAATATGAGGAAAGAAAAATAAATTCAGTAACTAATGGTTTTATGATAGCTGCCATCTGAAATGGTGTTTTAAACTGTAAACAGAGGGCCATAAAAAGATTTAAGTGAAAGTAAGGGAGAAAATTGTTTCCTTGCAATGGTAAACATAAAGACCTCCAAATCTTCCTCAAATCTTTTTACAATCAAACGCAAATCCAAAAGAAATGAATACAGTGAAACCACTCGCCTGCCGACAGTTGTTTATAAGCCCTCTCGAGTCGGTGCGCAAGCGCGGAGATCTCGGACTCGGCGTAATGGCGCTTGTCGGCGAGGCGGCGAGCTGCTGTCGTCACGCGCGCCACACTCGGTCTTCCGCCCCCGGTACATGCGGCTGCAAACCTGGGTAGGATATAAACAAGTTAGATTAAATAAATGGTTGTCTATTTTGTGGGTGGTTGGACCTTGAAGTCATATTAGTTTTAGTATTGTTACATTGCACAAACAGCAACAACAACTGACAGATGATATTATTGCCTCTGGTTATAGGATTGTTTAAGCAGCCTGAATAGTCTTTAATGTAATAGACTTTAATGCCTAACGACTCCAAATGTTGGGCAAAGCTACAAAGGTCTGACAATATCTTTTTTTGGCACTATGATTCGCATATTGCACCGAATAATTAGAAATAGGACTGGTACAAAAGAAGTTACGTTCCCATATTACGTGTCGAACCTATCTATGACCATGGCATACAGTCGCATTTACTGCACACTGATTTAACTTCAAAAAAGCAGTTTTCACAGTTGAGGTTTCTTAAATCTAATTTCAGTCTGCAGATCACACAAAGACTTAATCATTAACTATTATGTCCCGTCTTCAAGCATATTTTATAATACACAAAGTCCAGTTGGGGACAAGATCACATATACAATAAGAACTATAAACAATAAATATTTACCTGGCGTGTTCCTCTTGCAGCCGCTTGGCCGCGGCACACGAGCGACCAATCTCCACGTAAGTCGCGAGGAATGCGGTGCGGTGATTCACGATCCACTCCAACATCTGCGATTTTAATTATAATAGTGACATGTGAGTTTGGATACATGTTTGATGTTGTGGAAGAAATTTGTAAGTCAAAAAACGATAGTTTAGTGGATAAATAAGGCACATTTCAAATGTTGCTTAAGACAACCTTTTTCAACGTAAAATACGACTGTACTGTACAAAATCATAGTTGTGTTTGTTTAGTCAAATATGTTAATATTATATCACAATGAAAGCATGCTGTTTTCACAAAGTTTTTTTTTAATACACCACTCACAATTATTGAAGTCACATTTTAAAACACTATTGGTAACAGATGCCGATTAGTACACATACTTCCAGACACTAAAATCGAGCGGAATCAAGTTCTGCAGTCTCAAATTTAAGAGCAGTGGACATAAAACTAGTTTAGTATTCCTTTATCTATAACAATATATATTAATATATATTAAGCGTATATTAAGCTATAATATATTAAGCGTATCAAATAGTCAAGGTTTCAAATTGAAAACATTCTTGGAATCTTTGACTTAGTATTACTGAATATTGTTAACTCAAGTATATTTTATGGCGCTGCAGTTAGTGTGTCCAACTACTGGGCGCATCGCTTTTAGTAAAATTACCATCGAATCGAAAAGAATATGAAGTACATTTAAGGCACGTACCTTCTCACAGTCCTGTTCAAACAGCCTCAGCTGGAAGCACTGATCGAGCTGCATCTTCTTGTGCTGCCAGAGCTTGTGCGCGTGCGCATGCGCGGAGCGTACGGCGGAGAGTTGCGCGCGCACGGCGCCCGGCGAGCCGCAGTGGAAGGCCGCCTCGCCGCCGCTGCCGCTGGCCTCCGAGCAGACAGCTTCCGCCGCCTCTAGGCGCTGCAGGACTCGCTCGCCTGTACAACAACATACATCATTATATTTATTATCATTAATATTCATTTATTTAATTTTAAATGACTATACATGCAGAGGAAGACCGAAAAAGAGATGATTGTGTGAGAGCTGATATGAGAAAGAAAGGAGTAAATGCTCAGATGACGAGTTGTAGAGATGAATAGAATCTGAATATGCATTGCCCCGACCCCAAATAATTCAGAACAGGGCAGGGAGAGGTATAGAGCGTCCAAACGGCCTCGGGACAGGATCCAAGCTACCGGTAGGTAAAGTTCTAGAATATAAAAATACCTCTTTGTCTAACGCAATAATCTACAATTAACCGCATAACAATTGAAAATTGTTTTTGTAAAAACGTAACACAACAAAAGTTGTAAAATCTTACTGAAACAACCTCATAACTAAACACTGTTTGCAAAAGTCTTACTTCTCTACTAATTTAATGATATGCTTTTTATTTTTTATATTAATTTTATAGCCTCTGCACATTAATTAATACTATAAAGTTAAGTTATTATATCATAAGATACGGATCAGTTACCTTTACGCGCAAAAATATAAACATACAAAGATCTTCAAAATGATAATTATTTGGGCATACACTTCAAGTGTATATTTCAATGGTAATACATCAATGTTAAGGTCATTACCGCTTACATCACTAGTTTACACAAAGAGTACTATAGTCCGGCCGCCGAGAGAATGCGTTCTTGACAGGTAGTGTTCAACAGAAAGATATAGCTATAATGTGTGTTAGCACTTATGTGACCTATAAAATAATGTCATTCAAAACTATATAATAACTAGCTGTACCCGGCATGCGTTGCAATGCAATTTTTTCTACCTAGCACCTGCCCACTAACTACCTACTACCACTTAGGGGTATGAAAAATAATATGAAAAATAAATACTGAATATGCATATAAAATTTCATAAAAATCGGTCAAGCCGTTTCGGAGGAGTATGGTAACTAACATTGTGACACGAGAATTTTATATATAAGATGCCAGGTTTTTCTCCATACAAATCAAAACCAACTAATATGTATCAGGAACGCGTTCTCTCAGCCGCAGAATTATAAAGTAAATACGTAGCTTCAGAACAGTGAAAGTATCCTACAGAGAAAATGACTGATGTATATCGTCATGGTAAGTAATAATAAATTTTATAGGGCAATAATGAAGAGAAGTCTGAAGCAAAATAAAGAGAAGAGAAATTGAAGTTCTTGATATCTCGGTCATCGCAGTCTCAAATGAAGCGAAAACTCATTGACTTAGAGACCACAATATTTTAAAATTATGGGACAATCGCCATTTCTATCTACCTAACAAGTATTTCGACTCATACGTCATACAAGTTCCTTGATAACATTATAGTACAGTTCGCAAGTAATTATTTCTTAACATGGATATGCAATAATAATGCATACACAATGTATTGCAAATAAAACTTTCTGTAATCGAAGGAAATAGGCGAAGCTCATTACACATGCTAATGAGAATGGTATCTAATTACATAATAATGTCTCTGCACGCAAAACTAATTAATTATCGATGTTTATTCACATCTATAGACTTGTTATGGTGAATGCTAGCGAACTTGTTATGCCTTTACTTTATAACGTCTTTCCATCAAAACTTTTTTCATAGTTTGGATAAGTAAACAGAAATCGAAAGCTCATATTCCTAAAATATTAAGCTAGTCAAAAAGTTAAACACATCCTAAACAAGAAACACCGTCAAATCACAAACAATGTCTTGAATAACAAATGTCTGTTAAATTTAGTCATTAGACAAGTAATATCTGCATTTTGCGATAAAAAAAGAAAACAAAGTACAGCAATCGACAGATCAATTTTCAACAATGAACTGTGATAGGCTGTCTTGAATGATTGAAATAAACATAGGTCGATAATTTGCACAATACAAATTCCATACCGGGCTGTTCACAACACCACAAACAATCGAAACACATCACAAATACTTAAGGTTCATAACACATTCACAGCACCCTTCAGCGTTACGCTACAGCGACTGGCGCGTGCGCAGACAATCCACTGAAACCTGAGGTTATACAACAACGGCTTGCTTACCGCCTACCTGCCAATCGTTCAACCGTGACACGAAACGTTATATGAATCAAAAATAAATAAACATCCTATTCCGCAACTTAACGTTTTCTAATGCAGTTCATCATTTATTATGCTCACTTACAACCGTGGTCGAATAATTATACGATTACAGATTATAGCTGCATTTAACACTTTTAACTAGGTGTGTGATTATTGAGTTTAATTAAGCTGTTAAATTACTTGATTTAGAAACTGCTAAACCTATTAAAATGACGGCTTCGAGATTTCACTTCTAGTTTCCAGTAATAACAAAAATATTGACTATTGCTAAATTATATAAAATCTAAATTATTAATATATTACCTTGACCCTCGAGTTCGTCGACTGGGACTTTAGCAAGTCGTTTGCTAATATCTGCATGGGCGTCAATTGCTCTTCTTGCGCCCGTGACGTCATCAGCGAAATCGGCTCTAGCCACATCCTCTTGTAGGTCGTCGAGCCGGTCTAGCAACTCACCAGCTTGCCACATTAGCTCCTCCAATGCCTACAACAAAATGTCTCATCAACACTGTATATCAACAAGAACACTACTAAAAGAATTGATATTCGTATCACCTGCCCCAAATAAAGCCACATAAACAAGGTTCACGTTTTAGGTATGACTTCTTCACTCTCTGAATAAGGGTATCCAACTAACAATAGTCAGGCATCGCATTATTTACGTCCCGCTTACTTAGTCACGAGGAGTGGTGGCGAGTAGAATGGCTGGTTACAATATTTTACGAACCAGACGACTACATAATTTTTCTACGAAATATATTCATGTATGTCTCATAACAACAGTAAGTATGAACTGTATCATACATCTCTTTATAAGTATACGACACCATTTATACAGATCGTATAGATCTAAATCTTTCAAAGGAAAAGTTCGTTATAAAAATTTCAACGCGCTAATTAATTCATAATATATTCTGCAAAACGGTTTCACCAACGCGACGATCATGACGTCACACTAGCCTGTCAGTGCGAGGCGCGAACATGACGTATGGCGTGCACGAGGTGTGGGCACAATGTGGGAAGTGCGATAGCATTACTCACTATCATACACAAAACAATTCCTGTAACCGCGCATTTTTAGCTTCCTTATTAATGTAAGTTTACTCACCAATCGAAGATCTATCCATTGCGCGTGATCATATTGAAGTGTGCCTTCTAAATCTGGCGTTAGTTGCGAGCTATCTATCACTTTAGGCAATGCCTCTAAGCTAATCATGGTTGTCTGAAAAATAACAAAGATATTAATGTTTATTTTAACACTAATATGTATCTTGTAAATAAATAAATTAATATTTGTGTTAAGACTTACCTCAAACTTGTACTTATGTGCTCCTATGGTTGTGCGTTGCTTTTGCCAAAAATTGTCAGGTTTTACTACCAGTGCCTGATGGACGGATGAAGGGAAGTGTTCTTGCAGAACTTTTAAAATTGGTTTGATAGCTGCCCATGCGGAACCTCGCATATCAATCAATATCGTGAATCCATGTGACCTCACCGAATCACTACAACAAAACAAACAAAGAAACATTAAAAATGACAAACTATAGTTTGCCAGTTTGTTTAAACATACCAACACATGGTATTATGTCTTTCTAGTGTGTGACATAATTATAAACAAAGCTGAAAGTGAAGTATAACTTCATAAATAAAGTTTATAGAGTAAATGTAAATTAAACTACCAATAACATCCTGGACTCAACATGGAAAATTTATTCCCCAGTAAAACTGCCATTGAAAACAATTACTTAGAAATTGACTAGTATGTTTCCAGAGCCTATTGTTCAAGGCTTATGTTGATAATTCAAAAAGTAGCTTATTCACCACCTACCAGGAAATAATAAGGCGTAGAGCTAACAACATTTCACCTGCAGTTATATCAAGGTACGATTTTGTAACTAATCAACAGGTTCCATGTTTAATATAAGGCTGAATATGCATAAATCTAAATATCTGTGCGAAAATAGACTTCATTATAATATTCAAATTGAACCACACAGCTGTTCTTAAATAAGTTTAATTTCTAGACACATTTACCTAGATACAAATATTAATTTCATTGTAAATATTCCTTTACTAAGTCATTTATTAAAAACAAACATTAAGGTAAGTATTTACTAGGCTATCCCATTGCCTTCACACAGTAGAATAACAGTTAAGTTTATGTTATACCTTGGTATACTGATCAAATAGTGCAGCAGTCGCCTATAGTCATCTGGCGCGACTCTGTCTCGCCTGGAGTTGGCCGGGAACCATATGATGGGCCCACCGCGGCGGTCGCGCCCGCCGGTCAGGGCCGCAACACGCTCCTGGAGTAGCGGGAGCACGTCCAGAGCGCGCGCTCCGGCCTCCATCGCTGCCGCTACTCAGTGACCGCTCTGAAGAAGCCTGATAAAATATAAAAAGGTTTTTTAACAATACATATTGGGCTAAAACAAAAGATGATATTGTGATAGACTGAGAAGAAAATGAAGAGAAGTAAGAAAAGTAAGAAGAGAAAATATTTGACAAGGTGATTGAATATACAAGTACTACAACCATTGTTATTCTGTCAAGAGACTACATTAGCAAGTTTTATATTAGCAGTATTATGATTGACTGTCGCTGCACATGTGCAGAATATTAACACTGCTATGCACAATGAGTTTACTAAAAATATGCTACATGAGCCCACAATAAATAGATTTATACGGAATTCATGTCTAAATTAGATATTTATTTTGAGTTTAGATTATTATTTATTGGGTAGCTGTAAAATCCAGCAGTTGATAAATATAGTACAGGACACTGTCGGTAGGTGAACCACTTAATGTGTTAATGAACCATTTAGGATGTGATAATAACAAGTAATGTTTGTTTAATCTACTTTCTAATCATACAGGAGATTATTAAAATGTACTTTGCTGCTCAAAGTTGAGATAAATGCTACACAATTGTGGTAAGCTTACTTATTAAATACCTATTACATCAAATTGATTCAAGATATAAGTTGCTAACTAAGTATGATATCAAATTGAGTGAAGTTCTTAATAAGTTAAGTTCTAAATACTGGCCTTATCTACATAACTTGAATTTGTATAAAATTTTATAAACTATAATGAATATTATAAGATTGTTTATTACATTGGCCTACAGTCAATGTCAGTATTGATATTAAAAGGGAAGGCTACATTAATCATGATATAATAAACATGTAATAAGAATGCACTTGCAATCTATTAACCTTACTTATCAGGAAGGAGCTAAGGATTCCTAACAATTAACATTTGTAAAACTGTAATTGGCTCTATTACCCAGCAACTTATCAAATTAATTAGTAAATTTAAATAGTTGACCTACAATGACTCACGGCCATACTTTGTGATAAGTGTACCAAAATAATTAGTTACTTCCACTGTTAGTAATGTTTGCCATGAGGAATTATTGTTTTTAACTACAGATTACATTGGAATATTCAAGGATGTCATTATTTAAATGTATCTGCACATGTTTATTGCTGAAACAAACGGTTATTATTAATCATTTGCATGTATAATCTACATATCATAAATCACATATTATTATCATGCATGTTATAGTAATTAGAATGTTTATGTGGCATTTTGTCAGTTAAAAATAGACATGAAATATATAATAATATAAAAATAAACTTTACAGTTATAGTCTTAGTCACAAACATTAAAGAATTGCATTAAAGGGATTGGAATTAAAATACACACAAGATTACCTTATTGTTTCATCTTGAAATGCTAGTTCCTATTGTTTTGCATAATATGGTCATTATCATAGGTGCATTAACCAAATATTTCATGTCTTACAGACAGTGAATGAGTGATAGTAGCTACACAACAAAATTGTTTTTTTTTTTTTTACATTCTTTTGCAATTAACTAGAAACAAAAACTACAGTCAAATAACTATTCATACAATATCCTTGCTCAATAGTAAAAGGTTGAATTGAGTCCATATATAGCAAATTACTAATAAAACATGTTTACTAACAATGTTTCTTTAATCAAGCAACTCATGTCATTACGATGTCTCATATTACTTGAAGTTCCTACTTAGTTACCACAAAGTTTACCTACTATATTTTTCCTACATAAATAATTATTTACATAATCTAAGAATACTCACAACTGCTGTAATGTTTACTATCAGTTTAACATCACAGCGTGTACGCCAACCCTAATAAGCAGACCAAAAAAACTTGTGTTCTTTGTAAAGCTTACGTCTAACGCCAAGGAGGGTTGCGCTCCTTGTGCGTATTGTTTAATTTTATCAAGAACATTCGAAAATTTGTAATCATACTCACACGTAGCATCAAACATAAATGCGGAAATACTTCCAAAAGCCTCACAGCAATTAATAAATGATTTTAATAAACGCTGATGACAAATTGTTGAAGATATATAGCTACCTATGTCACAACAAATAACCTCAGCCATCAATTTGAACTAACCGTGGTGACTCAAAGATGCTTGTTAGTCAGGTATAAAAGATTCAGCACGCATTATTGTCACTGTTGTTACTTGCACTACAAAATTCGTAAAAAATATATTCATTACTGTCCTTAAACTTATTAAAAACACACAAGCTGCACTAAAATGACAAACTGAGGAACACTAACCACCACAATGGCGCGCCAGGGTTGTTCAAACTTCAAACTTCAAAAAACCGGTATCTAATAACGGATATAAAAAACAGACATCCCTTACGGCTGCAATATGTACAATAATTCGATTCTGCATGTTACGCTTTTAAATTATAAATATTTCATGATTTAGATACGTAACCGTCAACAGTGAAAATAACTCGTATTTTAAAACTAATACAGTACGGCCACTGAGCGAATGCGTTTCTGACAGGTCGTGGTCAACATTAAAATGTGACTTTAATGTGGCGAAGCATTTACTGCAATTTAATAACTATCTTTTTTTTGACATACTAATATCGAATAATATCATTCAAACTGTAACATTATACCAAGTTACAATGAATAATATAAAACGATATACTGTTTCCCTATACAAATCAAGACCAGCTGACATGTGTCATGAACGTATAGGCTTGTTTCCATTAGAAGCAAATTGGATGGTTAAGAGTTTCCATGGATTACTTTTGATGTGAAAATTATAAACGACACAGTTGTTATTAATAAACCCAAAAGATTATTCTTATTTTCGTGAAATAAATTCAGCAAAATTAGGTGTTCAGTCACGTGACAGAAAACACCAATCAGATGCGTGACGTCACAAAGTACGATACATGTCCGAAACGTCATTTGTGTTGTTAACATTTTAGCTTAATAATAGGATTATTTTGCACAGTGGAACGTCATCCAAGACGCCATGACAGTTTTGAGATTTTTGAGCTAAATTTAAATCAACTTTTTGAAAACGAAAATAATAATAATAATAATAATAATATTCCGGGACAACTCACACACGGTTATCTGATCCCAAGCTAAGCAGAGCTTGTGTTATGGTAACCAGACAACTGATAAACATACTTATATATTTCTAAATACATACATATTATAGATAAATTACACCCAGACAACCAGAACAAATGATCGTGCTCATCACACAAACATTTGTCCTGGGTGGGAATCGAACCCACGACCTCCGGTATAGCAGTCAGGGTCACTAACCACTAGACCAACAGGCCCGTCAATGATGGTTTTTCTTGCATTTGTATTGTTTTTTGTTCAGATCAGGCACCATGGTAAGGAATTAAACAGTGTTTCAAAATTAGTCAACTAGCCTATTCTCTCAGAGACCGTACTTTAGTCTGTACCTACTTACATTATTTTATTAATTACTCTTATTTTTTTAGAACATCAACTTGCTTAAGGGATTACAAATAAATAAATAAAACAAATAACAATATCCATACATTATTTCATTGTATTTTGTATATTTGTAGAATATGTAAAAAAGTAGGTCTTTGCCAGTTCTGGCCAGATTAACCAAATTTATGGCCACGCTGTGTGCCGTTCTAGCTTTATGAATAATTAAAGTATTAAATAAATTCAAGTAAAATGAACATGATTGACCTACGGCTAATGTCTTAAATTTAGTAACGTAAGTATAATATTGATTACACATTCTTAAAAGTAAAAAATAAACCGATGTAGAAAAAAATAAGTCGATTTTGGTAAAATTTACCCTATACATACTTAATATGGTATCATGTCTTGTCACATCTCACCGAAAAAAAAAATATTTTAAACTCTATAATATAATTACGAGAGATGCAAAATAATCGTTTCGTAAAAGTGCGTGAGAACCTTTAAGTAAATTCCATTGAATGGATGTTGAATTGCTGATCGGGTGTGAAAAGTAAAAATCTATTTAGTCCGTAAGTCAGGTTGTCAAAAATAATGTAATCTGTTTAATGTAAGGGAATACAGTTAATTAAATAGGTACAAGAGTCAGGACTGAGATAAATGACGTCATGATTTTTCCCAAACATCATGATAATTATTATGCACCATCTCAAATACATGTATGGTCATGAGATATTAGTAAAAAAAACATACGTATTGAGAAGATCAACATCCCTATTCCAGAGATCAAATTTATCTAAATAATATAATTACCATTGCTAATTATTTTTAACAGTAGGAACTAATTTAGAACTAAGTGTGAATTAATTTCAAATTCTGATGAAATATAATTAGGTTTACGTTATGCTAAAGTTATTTTGAGTGGTCAGGTTTATTAATTATTATTGGAATTATTTTCTTTCAACACGGTAGTTCAAGAACACATTTTTTTAATAATATTTTTTTAATTGCTTCTGTTGAAATCAATAAATGAACGGAAAAAAAAAAAAAAAAAACATACTATCACGCCTGTATCCCCGAAGGGTTAGGCAGAGGTGTACTAATGTACATCCACAGTTCGCCGGTATGTTTAGGTCCCATGTACCCAAAAGCAATAGGCTCGCCCCCTATTGGGGGCGAGCCTATTGCCACTAACCGGGCACAATTCCAAACTCCGACCTGCTACTGAGAATTTCATAGAAAAACCCAATAACACGGAAAAAAACAAACTCATAAATAAGAACAATGAATTAAAGAAGTCCTTGTCTCGGCTTATTATTGCTTTCCAGATACGATGTTAATTTATGAACCTTTGTTGCAACGAAGGAAATATAAAATATCCTAAAATAAATAAATAAATATCCTGGGACAACTCACACACGGTCATCTGATCCCAAACTAAGCAGAGCTTGTACTATGGTGACCAGACAACTGATAAACATACTTATATATTTCTAAATACATACATATCATAGATAAAATACACCCAGACACAGAACAAATATTTTTTAATATTTTCAATTTGCATGGAATGTCGATAATATTATTTAATGATATCGTAAATCCGAAGGACTAAATACATTCATGAGGTTGTAGGATAGTGTACTTGGTATAAAATTTGGCTAAGAAACGTTTATTGGTTCAGGTAAATTTGGTATTCGTTTTAAATCCATTTTAGGCCAAGCATCTCACTTGCATCCTTCCACTTCCTAAAGCATGGAATTACCGTCGAAAAGCTGTCAAAATATTACAGTGCCAGTTATTATATAATATACTTATTATAAACAAGTTAAAATATCATTGGTTCAAATGAAGGTAATTAACGAATATAATTATCTTTTTATTTTATTTACTTTAAACACCGTAATTTTTTATCTGTCCGGTTGATGGCACAAAACCGACTTTGTCCGATGACGGACATCACTACCGAGTGTTTATTGATTTTTTGACATTAGTGAAACTGCCAAATTTGTTAAAGTCTTGGTGAACTCTTGCCAAACGGAGTTGAAATTTATTATATTTAAATCTATTTGTGTCTTAATCAAACACAATGCTACTACTAGTATTTCAGGTATAATCACTAAAATGTTTTTAAACTATTCGAATACATAAATGCAGCTGCATTTAAAAATTAAATATGACTTCTCGATGCACTTAAAAATCTATTAGCGAAAAAATAGTTATTTTAATATATTTTACGTGTGCTTAGTGCCCAGTGTTTAAAGTAATATAGTTATGCGAATGTGCGGGTCTATAAATATATGAATATAATTGTGGAAAAAGTGCAGAGTGTTCCAATAGAGTATAAAACTAAATAATAAATGAAATCAATATTAGGAAATCAATATTCTTTCGAAGCATATCTATCGAATATACGATGCTTGTTGGATAGTAGAGATGATGTTTGTTGAAGATGATGAACTCATGATTTACTATTTGTTCTTGGTCACAATTTTGTGGGGCTTGAAGCTGAATGCAAGCCAGTCATTACAGTTTAACCAATAATAAATATTTAGGCGCGCTCAAAGTGGTTATGCTGTCTGTTCTGATGGGTGACCATTTGTAAACATACCAAGACCCCTCCTCAGAAAGAATGTTCATAAGTTCATGTAGTTAAGACATTACAATTGCAACAACAACAGTAAAAATGAGTTGTGTAGATCAGATAGACAGACAAGCCCAATAAAACCTGACAAAAGAAATTGACTTAAATTTATTTGTAGTAAAATTATCAATTCAATCATTATTACTTAGAATATTTTAGGATTCTGAATATAAGGAAAAAAAGCTAGCGTATAGGTGCATATTTAGTAAAGCTAAGCATAGTACTGTATATGCTTTAATGCGCTGCTCTTGTGCGAATTTGTTAGAAATACTATCTTAAAACTGTTGCTTGATGGCCAATGATTTCCATATTATGCGCAATGTTGCTATTTCAGAAGTAATAAGAAACCACCACCATGTCTCTAAAGATGCAAGTACCGGAATTGCGATGCATGGAAGCAGACAATTACAAGAAATACTTTCGAGCATTGTGTTGGAGCGGCACAAAGTAAGTTTGATTTCTTACTAGAACAAGAGTCCTAGAAAACCTTTTAACCTTTTAGTCTTTAAACCTTTTCATGAATAAAATTATTCAAACCATAATATGTCTTTCTGAAATACAAATTGTATATCCGTAACCGAAACTATCGGATATCCGAAATAAAAGTTTTGGATAGTTTCGGATAGGGCGGAGTCTAACTAAATACTACACTCGTACGAATTAACTGTACACTCCGCTGGAATACGACACCTCTCCCGCTACCTAATGACGTCACAGCGCGAGGTGCACAGCTATTCGTACTTACAGTTCCTTAAAAAATTAATATCCGTAACCGAAACTATCGGATAATCCGAAATAATTTAATATCCATAACCGTAACCGAAACCGATATTATATTTTACCAATATCCATATCTATATCCGGATCCGAAATTATATATCCATAACATCCCTGCTAGATACAGGCATAGTTCTTCAAAGCCTTTCCAAATGTAGTTACAACACTGCATAATGTAGGATTATTTTATGTAAAACTGTATGTTTTTCTACTACTTTAGACTACGATTAGGAAATAGAATGCTCGCTTGCACTTAAACTTGTACTATTTAATGAATAATTGGAGCTGGAGATTCAAGCTGGAGGCTAGAGAGTATGCACCCATTGACTGGCCCTGATTTTGCAGTCCATGCAGCCCCTGCATAGAGGGGTTCAGGGTAACTGTAACACCTGTGATGAATTTAGTTTTGATCAGGGGACAGAGTCCGGCTTACCCGATTAGGACCTTCTTGACTCTACCTTTTTAATGGAGTAAGCATAACCTCAACTAAGCTTTTTTGAAACCACCAAATGTGTACATTTTTGTTTGTGGATCATACAGTTTCTCAAATTTTATTTGTGGGTTTCTTCTGCTTTAATGCTTAGCCGAGGTCTTGAATTGGGCAATAGTAGTTCCTGTTTTAATGTATTATTTGAACCCAGTTTGCACAAGTCCTCTGCTGCATCATTAACATGTGATTTGATATGACCTTTCATCCACTGCAGAGTTAAATTGTTTGTTAGCAATGGCCTGGATTGTATTGTGACTTTATATTACTTGGGCAGAAAAATGGTTCTGTAACGCTTGAAATACGGATGCACACTGCTGATGATACAGTGGTGTGGTTTTTGGTACTCCATCCCTAAGAGGTCGGTCAACAAGTCTTTCCAGTGTTTAGGTTTCAGTTGTAAAGACGCGAGGCTTATGAGCCCGAAATTTAGTGATGATTAGAATTAGTTTAGTATTTAGTAGTGTCTGTAGTCTTCCTGACCTGTTTTCTATAGAAACACTACTTTCGCTTCTCGCCATGCTATGGGTATTTGTATAACTGAGGGCATGCAGACATCCCTGCAGATCGGTACTAAGTACTTTGTCGCCATTAGACGCTGATGGTTTTTTTTTTCAAGGAGTTTTAAATGCAAACTTTATGTTTGCATATTACCAGATTATAATACCTGAAATTTTTCGACCTGCCTTTTGTCACTGCACCTTTATTAACAGTACATTTGTTTCCAGGAAAGAAAAAAGATCAAATAAGAAACTCGGTAAAAAAGGGAAACTCCGAAGATTAAAAGCCGCCAGTGCACTCGCTGTTTGCTATGCACCAGCACTTTTAAGCAACCCATCTCATTTCGCCGTGTACGCCAATGTGCGACGAACAATACTTTCACGTTGGAAATATCTGCAGGGTAACGTCTCCGATCTGTCTGATGACAGTGACAGTGAGGATTCTGCGCAGTTACCACCCAACAAATTACCAAAGGTATGATATTACAGAAGATTCTTGTCCTCTCAAATTCGCAGTTACTTTTTATCATTACATTTGGATATGTTTTCAGATCACCGGCATAGGCCTTCGTACTGTCTTCAGTCTAATATCTCAAGCGCGTTTGATAGACGCACACTTCTGTGAAACTGCGCTTGGTGCTCTGTTAGACGTGTTGCAGGGCCATGCCCCCGAAGAATTAGCCCATGAACCCACAGAGGTAAATTTGTTTAAAAGTTCTATAAACCTGCCGAAAATTTCTTAGGGCTCCCACGAAACTGCGATGCTATGCGATTCGATGCGATGCGAAACAGCATGCAGGAACTTCTAGTGAAATAGAGGTTCAAAATGGAACGCGAGCTCGCAGTTATGTGTTTGCGTATGGGTCCTTAATGCGTTTCGATACTGAATGATTCTAAAAATCAAATTTCCTCTTTCTAGATAATAACAAACCTTCATGTCATGCTTGTGGAAATAGCCAATGGCATTGGACCAGGTGGCAATCCGGAGTTACCCTCTCCACTGACGGCCCTCAGTAGCTCTTGCCTCATAGCCCTATCAGTTGCAAGAGGCGAGGCTGAGCTTATATTAAACGCCGTTGCCTCTCTTATTATGGCCCCATCAGCACTCTCCGAACAGAATCTTCAAGTAAGTTTTATTGCTTTTGAGATCTATGCTAATGTACATTGAAATAAAACTACGTTTTTAAATTAGAATGCATAGCAAAGGTGTTGACACATCGGGAACTAAAATCTTAAATAAACCGAGATATAATCCGGAAAAAAGTAGTTTTATTCAAATATGTTATAAAATAAAAGAAAACGCTATATTCTGTAAAACAAATTTTGTATTCGATACTTTTTATTCTAGGTACCGTCAAACCTAACAACTCTCCAACGAAGTGTCCAATCGGTGATACTCGGCTCTCCGTCCCGCAACCAGTGGTTGAACTATGGCGTCCCTCGTCAGTGTCTAGTCAATAGTTTCCCTGTCAATCTTCCCGCGCAACTGACCGCCGGCTCGGGCGAGCTGGTCGTCCGTTCACTTGTTTCTGATGGATGTTACCTATACGTCTTCACCTCAAAAGGCCTGCTGAAGATTGGATCAGGGTATGGCGGGTCTATACGACAGCACGTTTATTTGTACAAGCCAGATTTCTTTGCAAGTGATCGACATGGCTGGCTAGGTTATTGTAAGGTAAGTTTCATATTCATTCAGTGTACTTTTTTGGTTTATTGCCTAGTTCACATTTAAGTTGATAATCATTTGGTTGTTTCAGGATAAACTGTACCTAAGGATAGGCAGGAAAAAGACTGAAGTTTATGAGATAGATAAAGAAACTTTGGAAGTGAGTAACCTGATAAGGCTGGAACCCGGAGAACCCGCTCCGGTTGAACCTAAGTCCGCTGTTTTCACGGACGGAAACCAATTGGGACTGATAGTATTAACCAATTTTGTAAGTATTCACTTGCGTCATAAAGACCGACTCAAAAATGAACCTTAAAATAAGTGTGTTAACGTGTATATTACTACTTTCAGGACAACTTAACTATACGTATGTACGATATTGATATTCAGCCGCAAACCGGTGAAGGTACAGCTACTATTACGCTGGTATCAGAGAAAGAGATAAACGTCCATCTTTTGAGGCGTAGAACCCTAATGCTTGGCAGAAGCCCTTTTGAAGATGGCCTATCGAGGAGAGCCGTCGAGTTTGACGCTCCTGTTGCTATGCAATTGGATGATTGCGACGAAGACCCGTTAATGAGCATATGCGGAGGGCAAGATTTTGCTCTTTTGACTACAGCTTCGGGCAAGGTAATCAAATTGTGCGGTTTCCAGTATTGTATATAATTGATTTTACACACATTACCACGACTAAAAAGTGAGTTATAATAATTTCAAAGTAAAATACAGTCAAAGAAAACTTGAAAATTAAAATATGATTCTTTAGAAATAGAGCAATGTTCTCGATTTCTCTGGGATCCTATCATGAAAACGTAATATCTATGAGATCAGTTCACAAGCCTTTAAAATCAATACCGACGTATTGTGACCCTTTTTTAAGGTCGGTAGCCAACTCTAAAAAAATTGGTTTAAAAATTATATGTGTTCATATATGTTTATTTTTGTATATATGCTCAATAAACTCGAAACTAACGTCATTCTCTCATTTAAGGTATACTACACTGGCAAGGGCAGTAGTCTTGGCTACAAGGCCTCCCCTCAGACCGGACGCTGGACACTCATGAAAGAAACTATCTTCTCAAGAAACGAAGCACCTAACGTCAAGAGGTGCAAAGTTATACAAGTAAGTTTATTTTTTTATTACCAGTTGATTTATTAGGCTCACTTTGGGTTGATAGATGCCCCATTCGGGTTGCGAAATATTTTTATTTACGAATGCATGCGGGGACCGTTTTGCATTAAAATAGTCGATAGGGCCCAAATAAGGGGTGCAGAAGGTTTAACTTTTATAAGTTGTCAGGCCGCGTGTATTTATTCATTTGTTATCCCGTTTACGGTAACGAATATGTGCCCAGTGAAAATAAACCTTAAAGTATGGCAACACTATTATTAACACCAGTACCTCAACGTTTTATTATGCTTGTTCAGGTAGCCGTGGGACACGAGGGAGTACACGCTATCCTTGTGCTAGACAACGGCTCGGCGCTGTTCACGGGCATAGCTCGTCGCGGCGAGGACGGCGACGCTATGAAACATCGACGCACCCCCAAGCCAACGCGGCCTAAGAAGATATTCAAGGTTTGTGACATTCCTTCACAGTAAATACTATCTGCAGTGTTCGGTATTTGTCATTTGGTTTAATTAGTAGCAGTTTGATGCTAACTTTGTCAATGATGTTGTCATCATCATCATCATCTCCCTGCCCTGTTCCAAATTGGGAATATAGCTATCGATTTAGTTGAAACCCATCTCAGTGGTTAAGGACCTCACATTACATGTTGGCCTATTATCAAAATTAAATATCAACAACTATACCATGTCAAACAGGCGGAGGGTCACTTCGTGGTGTACGCTGCGTGCAACTACGGCTCAACCGCTTTAGTTACGAAACAAGGCGAGCTTTTGATGTTCGGCAAGGATACGCAGCACTGCGACCTCGCTGGACTAATGTTAGGCCTCCGGCATGAGAGGATCATACAGGTATATAACTTTAAACAAGAATAAAATGGCATTGAATGTACTTAGGCTTTTTTTTCTCCGATATTTGTGTTGAATTCCTATTACTGTATCATTAAGTCTTGAATTTGGTGAGGATAAATAAAGATACCCATAGACCTTTGCCCAGCATTGGAACGCTTGACAGGGTACATAAAAAAAAAAGAAACAAAAAATAAAGATCTTTATTATTAAACCTTAAACGAGAATAAAATTCCCTTTAATGCAGGGATAGCGAACCTTTACGTATCGATGTGCCATTTTTATGAAAAATAGTCTCATCACCTGATGAGACTATTTTTTATAAAAATGGCACATAGGCGTATATGACCTCATAGGCGTGCCATCAAATAATTTTGTCTCTATGTTTATTGAGAAAATAATAATAATAAAGAACGCATTCAATGTTTCCAAGATTTTGTTATTAGCATTTTCAATTGTATAAACTGTCAATCTTTTTGTTTCAATTATTTGGAACTGTTTCCTTGTTTCATATAGTACATACTTCACTTTTTTTTCGTAGTGTATTATGAACTATGCGATTGATAATAATGACGTGCCCAAAATATTGTGTCGCGTGCCACTTACAGCACGCGTGCCATTGGTTCGCCATCCCTGCTTTAATGCATGTTTATAAACGTATAACTTTCTCTAAATGTTATCATTATTTTAAGTGCCACATTGAGCAAGACTCTTTTCAAACAGATTCATCTTTTAACTAAAAATATTGATTTTAGTAACATTATATTTTAAGGTTGCGCTCGGCAAAGCTCATGCCGTGGCTTTGACAAACTACGGTCAAGTTTACACGTTTGGGATCAACAACAAAGGCCAGTGTGGTCGAGAATTTGGATACACTAAGGAAAGTAAGTATACTGTCTATCTACTTGTAATCTGAGATAAGATATTAGTTGAAACTATACTTTTAATTATGCAAGCGTTCTAAAACGCCGAACTTTTCTAAATCCTATAAAAAAATTACAATATTATCTAGACACCACCATTTTTATACTAATGTATTCGAACTCAAATATCGATTTTAGTAGTTTTTCTTATCATTTGCAAACCACACCTATTAAATATAAAACAAATTCGTTTTTTACTCCAGTGGACCGACTTTCATTACCCTTGATTTGTTGGAACTTGATCTTCGCCCCCGAATTCGAAATAACAATAAAAATATGGAAACAAAGACTAGGTACTTACGTGGGTAAACCGCTGGGCACAGCGTGTAACGAATATTTTATTATTATTTACCGATGAAAGAAGAGGAGGAGATTTTACAGTCGACGCGTTATACCTATTTTTATGTATGACCATGACCACGCATAACTTTTTACAGAGTTGTCTGATTTTGTTTTTCTTTTTTACATAGAGCTGTTCCCGCCCCGCCGCCGCAGTGACAGCAAGGAGGAGTCTCGCCTCTGCACGGGCTCACACACGTGGACCACGGATTACTGTCGCGTGTGCGTCTTGTGTCGCGAGTGTACGGGCTTCGCTAGCGCCTGCACATGCTCGCAACTGTCTTACAGGGTGCCTGGAGAGTGAGTATATTATCTTATCATTATTATTACCAATGAGGAATCTCGCCTCTGCACGGGCTCACACACGTGGACCATGGACTACTGTCGCGTGTGCGACTTGTGTCGCGAGTGTACGTTGCTCGCAACTGTCTTACAGGGTGCCTGGAGAGTGAGTATGTTACACAGGGCGATACCGAAACGGTATGTCTATACAGAAGCGGTAAAGAGTATAGCTAATATAGAGCCAGTTTACAAAAAAACAGCTCAAAACGAGTTAAAAAGATAATTGAAAACTCAATATTTTAACACCGAAAATCATAAAAAAACGTGTCACTGAACTGTAAGGGTCTTTTTACGTCACTTGCTGAGTATTAAGATATAGCGCTTTAGCGGTCTGGAAATGAGTAAGTATTTATTTCTTTATTTTTAAGAAGGCTTGCAGGCTAGATACACATTTCACATTAACATTAGTTCATCTGAATTTTGTAGAAAATGCGGCTGCGGCGAAGGCGACAGTGGGTGCGCAGTTTGTGGCGTCTGTCGCAGATGCGCCGACGCGTCCGCTGCAGCGAGCCGCCCTGCAGCTGCATCCGTCACGACCACAGACCTAGACGACGAGGGAGAACCTTCTGCAAGACCTGAATCCAGGAATGGTGAGTATCTTAGAACAGCTAATGAGACTAGTCAGCTTAAAGAGCTTTCTTGAAGTCCCGCTTTTCGCTACGTTCACAGACCTTGATGAGGACCCCAACAACTCTGTTCAATCCAGCTCAAGAAATGGTGAGTTTATAGCTTGAAATAAAACACAAAGATTTTATTTCTTTGCTTACACGTATTGAACTGAAAAACTATTGTGGCATCTTATCTTCACTACACCGGATTCTATATTTCTTTTCTATTATTCTGTCTTGCACAACTTCTAACACTTTTTACAAAATCTGTTCGTTGACATGTTTTCTCAAACTTCAAAATTTTCGTATACAGACAAGGAGAATACCCGTTTCCCGGCGTTTGAGGGGCCGGCTTCGAGTGCTGAAATCGAGCGCGACTCGAGCATGAAGGTCAGCTGCCTGCCGCCGGCGAGGATCGCCGTGCCCGGGGGATATCGCATCACCGCCATCGCTTGCGGCCTGCACCACACAGTGCTGATGACTGAACATGGTGAGTAGTGTATGGCTGCTGAGTAAGAGTACATACTAGGTGGAAGTCGAGCGCGACTCGAGCATAAAGGTCAGCTGTCGGGGGCGAGACAGCGGTCGTTTACAGGCCGAGTTTTAACGTTTGTTGACGTAAGTATCAGTAGGTAACTATGTGGTCCAAAAAAGTACGCAAACCTTGTATTTTGCTTGTAAACGTGTCTTTAATCCAGTCTATTTGCTATTTTTGAACTCGCTTCCAACATTTATCTGAAACATTCACCCCCGGTTCCTGAAATGCTAATCAACACAGCTTTCCAGAAACCGGGGGTAAATCAGTTGCAGTGAAAATGTAGTAACCACTTTCATTCTCCACCAGGCGACGTACTAACATTCGGCTCGAACCAATACGGTCAACTCGGCGCGGGCGACGTGTCCGTACATCACAGAATCGTGCGCGTGCGAGTACCTAAAGCGAGTGGTGTGGCTGCAGGGAGTAACCATACTGCGGTCCTCACTAGAGACGGGGAGCTCTACACGTTTGGGAGTTATCAGGTTTGTGAAGAATACATTTTAAGGGAAACAATTTTGTGATTGAACTTTTACTCTGGTGCAATTGAGCTATTGGCTGACACGCTAAGGAATACGCTAGAAAAATAAAAATAAAGTAATTTTTCATATAACCCACAGTAAAAACATTGACTAGGTACTATGCGTAAAAAAAATATTAATATAAAATAGATCATATAATAAACTCATCGTAGGTCTGTTAAAGATAAAGGATAAAGATATACTTCTTCAGAATATATCACAGTAAGGATGTTGCAAACATTTTTCATCCATAATATGCTGCCGTTTCCGGCGCACAAATATTTGTTGACAGTTAAGTCAGGTGAAATAAGCAGTACCTTTGTCCATTCGTCTGTTAAATATTCGATTTCATAAATACATAATTATAGTATATTTTTAATTACAAATAAATTTTATTAAAACAGAAAGGGGCACTGGGCCGTCCAAACCAAGAGGAACCTCCACGAGCAGATCGCAGTCCGATCTGGTACGCCACTCCTGGGCGTGTACCACGTCTGGGGCCACGACACTCCTGCAAGGCCGTGTGGGTCTCAGCGTCCGGAGACCAGACCTTCGTGCAAGTCTCGCAGGCGCTCATCAAGACGGATACGTTGTTTAGTTCCACTATTACGGCTAATAGTAATACTATAAGTGAGTATTCATTAAAGGGCCACTAAAAATATACGTTGAAAAGATTTTTTTGTGTTCTAAATCTTTTTTGGCGCCAAGTTTGTAACTGCTGTCGGAAAAAAGATTTTTTTTTTCCGGGATAACTCACACACGGTTATCTGATCCCAAGCTAAGCAGAGCTTGTGTTATGGTAACCAGGCAACTGATAAACATACTTATATATTTCTAAATACATACATATTATAGATAAATTACACCCAGACAACCAGAACAAATGATCGTGCTCATCACACAAACATTTGTCCTGGGTGGGAATCGAACCCACGACCTCCGGTATAGCAGTCAGGGTCACTAACCACTAGACCAACAGGCCCGTCAATAGCCGATTTGGCCAATATATAGAATGTACGTGAACAGATATACAGTAAAATGATATTTTTGTTTTAGTTTCCTTTAATTTACATGGCATTAACTTTTTACCCACAGTATTGCGATACTTGCCTCAATAGATAATCTGTAAAGGAACTTTGACCAAAGAAGCTAATTTTTTTTTAATGAGTTATCCATTTCTGTAACTAAACTGTAATTATTCTTACAGTAATCCTTCCGAACCGCGCGGAACACACCTTCAAATGTACAACAATCAACAGACTGGATGGCACATGCAACACATGGACAGGTTCCGAACAAGTCGACTTCGTCAACACTCTCGCTTCACTAGACCCGCTATACGACGTCCTATGGTGCTACCGGCCTAACATGCGAGTCATGAAATGCTTCAACATCTTAACCTTCGACTCACATAAACTTCAGAAGTGCTGTAACGATCCCGAATCGTTTTTCGAGGAAGGCGAAGACGAAGGTGAACCAGTCTACCCGAATTACGGAAGTATGAAGCGATTGGAAGACTTCAAGAACTTGGAGAATTTTGATCTGTCGTGCAGTAATGAAGATAGGCCGACGGATAATGTGGCTCTATCGAATGTGTCGGTTTTGGATCAGCAGCTCGCTATACCGTCGGCTGCCGGTTGTTCTGTGACACGGATGCATGCTGCATTGCATTTATTGGGATGTTTGGATTCTCTTACTTACGCACATGATATCAAGTACGTTATTAACTTTTAAACAATCGCGCTGCATGTTTACAGTAATATAATTCAACGGGAATTAGTGTGAGAAATGCATAAATACCTTTTGGGGCTTGACGTTTCGACCAGGTTACACCAGTCGTGGTCGCAAGCAGACTTTGGGCAGTCGCTGTCATAACGTATTTGTGCATTTCTCGCGGTAATTCGCCTTGAATTATATTACTGTAATCAAGTACGTTATTTCTACTTGACTTACCATACAATCCATATTAAAAAATCACTTGTTATAATTTATATTTTTTTGGTTTAGGTTAAATCAAGTTGAATGTAAAAGGGAGAGCTCATCATCACCGATCATTCCGGTGAAGGAAGACTTTTTGACAGTCAGTCGATTTGATAGCCATGGCGGCGGCTGGGGCTACTCGGGGCACTCGGTTGAGGCTATTCGCTTTATGTGTGACACTGATATATTACTGGGTAAGTAATTTTGAAGAATGAAGACTAATAAAGAGCTTACATGACAATTAAAATTGCTTCATCCGTTGCAACTTTAGAAAAAAAACGGCTGACTATTTGGTTCTTCAGGACCAATTCGGGAAATTACTAGTATTTCCTAGCAATGTTACTTAATTTACCGCCACTCCATTTTAATTAACACGGATCTGCAATGTATCTAGGTGACACATTTATACACTTTCAATTTAGTTGAACCGTATTCGCTAGTGACATGGCCAGGCCATGTCACTAGCGAATACGGTTCAACGGTTCAACACCAGGCCATGATGGCCTGGTGAATTGTAAGCAATACAAACAAAAAATAAAGCAAAATTAGATGCTCCGTTACTTTTCCAGCAAAATAGTTAAAAAAAATCCCTTGTAACAGTAAATACATGTTCCTTATTCTACTAGGTGGCGTCGGCTTATTCGGCGGCCGCGGCGACTACACGGCCAAGATAAAGCTATACGACATAGGCATGGAGGGCGGCGACCAGGAGGGCGATGGCGAGCTGATGGCGGAGACCGACGAAATCGTGTTTGAGTGCCCGCCCAGAGACCGGTTCCCAGTCATGTTTGACGTGCCTATATCGCTTGTTGTAAGTTGATATTATTTACCTCTGCACGGCTAAGATAAAGCTGTACGACATAGGCATGGAGGGCGGCGACCAATAGGGTGACGGCAAGCTGATGGCGGAGACTGACGAGATCGTGTTCGAGTGCCCGCCCAGAGATCGGTTCCCTGTGGTATTAAAAATAGATGCAAATTAAATTCTCTGTTTGTAATGTCAATTTAACAGTTTTTCACTAAATGAATGTGAAAGTTGAAAAAAAAATTGTTTGTCTGTCATTTTGACACAGCTACAATATATTAGTTTTAAAGAGTTGAATGATTCAATCTTATTCTACAGGCAAATCGCTGGTACGTTGCGTGGGCGTGCATCAGTGGACCATCTTCAGACTGCGGCTCATCAGGCCAAGCGATGGTCATCAACGATGAAGTCGGCTTCCATTTCAAGTCGTCCAAAAAGTCCAACAACGGCACCGATGTTAACGCGGGCCAAATTCCATGTCTTCTATACAATACTGTGTGCCCAGACCACGGCTTCTCGCTCAAGACTGTAGATCTTGGAGACCCAATCATTATACTATCAAGAAACTTCTCGAGAAAAGTGACGGTACCCTGCTTCAGGTCCCTCATAACCCTGCTGCAATGGAGCTGGGATACCTTCAAAGCTATGCTCCCACAAACGAATGGATTGGTTGTCACCACCTACAGAAAACTGAGATTAATGAAACACCAGAAACGACTGGTTTACGTCATCAGAGCTTGTCTAAGGCTTGTCAAGTCTTACATCAATGAGATTTACCCCCAAAATAACAGGAAGAGAAACTCTCATGAGTACATGTCTTACTTCGAAGCGATTGCTGAAGTAAGGAACTTGATTCAGTCAATAATGTCGGATCCTACTCCAAATTGCTCCGTGTTTCCGAATAAACCGGCTAAATTCAAGAGGACCTGTTGTGTTCAGTTCTCTATGAACCTGACGACTTCGATATTGACAGAGGCACACGAAACTATAACAGCGTGCTTCCACGCTTTCTTTCCTACACCGACTTTGAAATGGAATCACTTATGCTCTATGCTGTACAACGTCAAGGTAAAATTAATCTTACACTTATCGCAAGAAGACTCATAATGATTTTCTTTTCTTCAGTTATAACTAATCTTTATTTTATTTTACAGGAAGGTGTTGTGCCGCCGTCACAGATTCGTGAGTTGACGTCGACTTGTGCGGCGATGTGTGCGTCCCGTAGCTTGCGGGATGTGTTACAATATGTGGTCCCAGTAACTCAGAGTTACATCAACTCTAATGAAAACCGACGGCCGGAGAGCAAGGTAGGTGTAACTTAGATAAAATAACGAATATTCTTTCTTTTTGGAATTCGGTAGTTCTTACTAATCCTAAACAGATTTGACTGCAATTGGCTATTGGTTGCTGTAAGCAGGTTGAGCGTTACGAGAACTACCAGTAGATCTTCGATTTCGCGGTCAACGTAACCATGACAACCGTTAATAAAAAAACTATCATTTAAGACAGCTTAAAAATATAAACTACTTGCCTCTTTAAAGAAACTCGTTCATTTTTCGTCCGTCTGATCTGTTTCAATCCCCTTAAATAGAATTGTCAATTTTTGTTATAAACAGGTTATAATAAAAGAGGTTCCATCTAAATCGGCGACGGTGCCGCGATCGTCGCACGCGCAGAAGCCACCACCTATTCCGCCGAGAGCCAGCAATAGAGACGCACCAAAGGTACGACTTGTCTTTAGCTTCAAGATATGTTATGAAATCCAGAGACATGGGCACTTATGTTGACCATCTTTTCGAAATGGACCAAAAGTGTTGAAACCCATGGCTATTAAAAGCTCTTTGAGTGAGATATTTATTTTTATTATATTTTCAGCTATACCTTGACCGCTGAAACAATGCGTTCCAGACACATGTCAGTTAGTCTTGACTAGTAAAGGGAACAAAACAACGTTTTTTAAAGGACTCATAATTAAAGTAGCATATATAACGCTAAATAACGAGTTTTTTATGCTATGTAGTCTTACTTTTAATTTCTAAATATAAGTTGGGTAAGTAAATAATAATACTTACATAACTTATACCCCCTATGTAATACATACTGCCTTATGTGATACATACCCCTATAATTTATAAATTACTTCATGGTATAACGACAAATAAAGTACAGACTGCCTTGTTCTTTTTGACCCATCACTACAAACATAACCATTTGACGTAACCTTGTTACGTTGTAGTACGTATTTTAAATAATATCGTTTTCTAAATAATTGAACGTTAAATTAAGCTCGAAATAATAGCATTAACTCTTTGACATAATAATACAGTTTTGAATGAAATTATTCGTTAATAGCTCAAATAAGTAAAGCAAAATATCTTGTCGTAAGGTCTTTGCCACATCAAAGTTATTTCGTCTTGTTGAATGCGACCTGACAGGTACGCATTGTTTTAGCGGCCAGGGTATAAGTTGAAATTTAGTGCATATTCATAAAAATGTTTCCAATAATCTTAGCAAAAATGTAGCGCAAAACAGAAGTTTAATCAAATGTAGGAAACTACCTTCCTGATCCTTAACCCTTTAAGTGCCCGAGTCGTATATATGCGATAAATATTTCCGTGCCCCTACTGCCCGTGTCGTATTTATGCGACAGAGAATATTCACGATTTTTGTTGTTTGCTTCGATTTTATTGCATCTATTCTATATCTCTCTATTTATGTAGATAGATAGAATACTTTTTATTGTACACCATGATGCGCTAGGGGCACGGCAATTGATATTTAGCCAAGCGCTTAAAAGGTTAAAGTTAAACATTAACTAATAATCTACTTATTTCTACAGCCCCCAGACCCCGTAGAAATCAAACAGCGGAAACACACGGAATGGCACCTCCTAGACGTGATCCCGCGTCTGCTGGACATAGTGATGATCCCCATCAAGCACAACATGATGACGCGCCAGTGCGGGCAGCAGCACGACCACGGCGAGATGCGGGAGCACGCCAACCTCGCCGAGTTCTGCTGCAAGCTTACTGTTAGGATTGTGGATGAGCTGTCTACTAGTGCTACTAGTATCAGGGTAAGGAAAGACTGGACATAACACCGGAACTTAAATACAAGACCGTCTATTAGGGCTATACATCGCAAATATCTGCGAGCTCCCATTCCATTTGATGCGAATTCGCAGTTTCGTGTCAGCCCTTACACCCTCAATTAATATTGTTTTTCTTTTCCTTGTTTCTTGGTATACGCCAAATAGTTTTTATCATTAGTACTGCGTCAAAAATTACAATAACCAAACTAAAATCATTTACAGTAGATCTTCAGTATAGTGATTGTAATTTCTGCCGAAATCTATTCTAGGAATTACGTTTGAGCGGTATTTTAGTTCTGATGGTCGACTTATCGAAGTCATATTATCTTATACTCCCATTATAAATTCATATTTTATAATGGGATAAATTTCCACCTTCCCAAACAGGGCTTAAAACTTCTTAACTCTTCATTTGCAGCACAAATAGTACGTAAGACAGTTTCTAAAAACAACAATATTTTTTCAGGAGGATGTCGACTCAAACACAGTCAAGATTCTAGTCACCCCGTCCCGCTTCATGCGTGTCAACCAGACGCGAGCCTGGAACACCGGCAACGGCAGCCCGGACGCGATCTGTTTCACTGTCGACCGCCCCGGGGTTACCCTAGCCGGAGTGTACGTGTACGGCGGGCTGGGGAACTACGAGTATACGTTGGAGCTGCTACATGATGTTAGGGTAAGTAACTGTGTAATGTGAACCAGACGCGAGCCTTGAACACCGGCAACGGCAGTCCGGACGCCATCTGTTTCACTGTCGAACGCCCTGGTGTGTCGCTGGCCGGAGTGTACGTGTACGGCGGGTTGGGGAACTACGAGTATCTGTGTGTAATATAAGAATGGTATAAAATGACAGAAAGTATTTATGCAGTCAGAAAAGAAACGAAATATTGGTCATGTATTGTGTCATTAGTGGTTGTTAAAATAGTGACTTTAGGAGACATTTCAAAACAATATATCGTCAAAGACTGACGCTTCGTAAAAAAAAATAGGTGTCTTTAATTTTTCATTTAGCTATAAGACGAACTCTTAAATAAACAGTCATGTACAAGAACACGATGGAATATTTCTGAGGACTGAAATCAAATGATATTGGAGGCTCACTTCTTCGTCGTCAGCCCAAGAGACTATTATTTGCTCGAGAGTGTCGACACTTACACCACGACACGCGAACCACGCCTACTAACACTCTCTACTGTCACTTGTTTTTTATGTTTTAAACTCTGGTGTTCCTATCACAGCTCCGCGCCACAGCTGATGAAGCGAACCCCACCCACTGCTGGGTGAGCCTCGAGAACGCCCGCGGTGTATACTGCGGCGGTGACCTGCAACACGACATGGTGCAGCTCAAGTTCGACCGCCCTGTGCCTTTGAAGGTAAACTATATTACCATCTTAAAACTTGCTAAACAATAAGATTTTTTATGAGGTCTTCTGTTTTATCACGTGTGTAGTTATGCCGTGTATAGTAGACGCTTAAAACCTTACCTAACCAATAGCGTACTGGAAGGCAGATTTCGCTTGATGCAAAAAAAAATCCGCCTGCTGGTTGTCAAGTGATTGACAAGCCACGTGATCTAAACATTAAAGAATTAGCATGTTCCTCCAAAAAAGAGTTTCAATTCTTGTGTATTCCTTTTTCATGTTTGTTATTATAGCTCTTTTATTCATAAACCTATTTAAAATTACTTACCTTTAAACACTGATTATTTCCGCTTTCAATGCGGATCATATCACCTGGTAAAAAAATCTGATCCAAGTGGTACATTTATTGAGGTTTACCAACCACCACCACAACAACCCTTTTTACTAAATCAATCAATTCTCTGTTTCATTTCCTTTACAATATGTTAAATATTTTCGTGAACAGGAGGATATCCGCTACGCCATCCGTCTCTGCAACCACGGCGGGCGCACCGCGAACGGCGACTGCGGCTTGCCGTCGGTGAAGGGCCCCGATGGCACTACGTTCCGCTTTGCGTCGTGCTCGCTCAGCTTCAATGGAACTACCCTGGCTAGAGGGCAGATACCTTGCCTCATGTATTATGGGTAAGATAAGATCATCATGTTTTCCGTTTTACTCCTTAAAAAAAATCATTTTGACACACACTAACAGAATCCCAGTTTAAGTTCCTTATTTGATTTAACCTTAAAACCATTTTGTGTCCATATATCTCCCGATAAAGTTCTAACAAGCATAGACAGTATTAGATTATCAATAAGACACAATATTTTGTAGCCTGCTGTATTTTTAATCCACAGCTTGTGAATACCTCTAATTTATTAATATAACCTATTCACAGATGGTTTCCAACCTAAAACCCATATTATTTATATCAAATTTATATCTCTAATATGGAAACCCATATATGGACACATTAGTAATTAACCTAAATAGGCCAATATCAGAGCGAGGAACAACACATTTTTTTTCAGGAACGATAGTTGCAATACACAAACATGATACATACAGTCACATTTTCAACCAGCATTTTCCCTTCTATCAACACCACGCTACAACTCTAAAACCGTATTCTATACTATACAGGTCATCAAAAGCCCTATCGAACTCGTCGGAGAGCACGGACGGGTTAATAACCGCGCTCCGAGCGATCACCCTCCGCGTGGCCTCCATCGTCATGGAGCGGTCCACAGAGTTGTTCTGCACGCTCCGCAACGAGCTCACCGCTGAGGACTTGCGGAGAAACGCGCCCGTGCTGCAGGCGTCGCCCGCTATCAATGTACTGATACCGTATACGCTGGCTAACTTGGAAGATGTTGATGATTCTAAGGTATGTTGGCAGAATTATCTTGATTATCAGATTTTTATATGTTATTCAGACGGAGGTAGAGTTCAGGTCTTAAGAATTTTTACCTTTTTTTTTTAAGTAGGTTACATAGGATCTCGCTGCAGGGCAAAAGACTACCCTTTTACTTCCAAACTTAAGAAAATATATTTAATGTAAAAGAAGGCTTTACCTATCCCACAGCCTCTTCTCTTGTACAAATAAAATGCATTGATTTTTCACTTTAGCTGTAGATAATGTAGGTAGCATGCGAAAAATAAAAATGGCAGCACAATGCCACCAGTCCTAAAAGTTCCTGTGTCACCGCCGCAACCGGTGCTTATTGTGGTATTAAACCCATATTTTATATTATATCTTATCATCTTATTATTATGGGTAAGCCCTTTTCCACAGTAGACTTCTTTCAGCATATGATGATGATGATGATTTTGTTTTTCTCTCAGAGTGTGATCAAACTCCTGGAGATGATTCACAAGCTGCTCCCTCACGTGGCAGCCATGAACCTGCTGGTCCCAGCCTGCGGCCAACAGTCCACCACCACGTCGCGGTATTACACATGGGTGGAGAGCGACCATCCTTATAAACAGGCTACTGTCACTAATATGAGGTATGTTTTATTAGAGTATGGGTTCAGGAGCTGTAATACCAATTAAACTATCGGGATTCCTAGTGCACCTACCTGACAGGCATGACTTTAAAGCTTAAAAATGGAGGTTGTGTTGGGTGTTTGGTCTGTATGTATGCCCGTTTTTAAGACCGCTCGTAACTGCACAATAACTCTACCGGTAAGGCACCATTAGATTCGTCTTGATGGCGTGACGTTTACTGGGTACACGGTGACCAAGACCGGTTGCTAAGGCTGGTGATCTATTCCCGCTAAACATGGAAGAAATTACCTTGAACGATAAGGCCGCCTAATGTACCTACTACATGTTTATTTTTCGTAACTACATGTTATTTTATTTATTTTAAACTAAATATATTTCAATATCACTTCAGGGTCCTCTTTCCTCCAACTGTATCGGCTGTGGTCTTGGAAATGGATCCTCGCAGCATCACGGCTCAGCCCGAGGACTCCCTCACAGTGTACGCAGTGGCCGGTACGCCCAAACACCGCTGCCACTGCGCAAACGAGGTGCGCGTATCCGACCCGCCCTTCAGAAAGGTATATAAGGTAGAAAGTCGTCCATCATGCATCTCATTCATTTTAACGGTATATCGAAATGTTTATGGCAATAAAATACTTATTTTAACATAAACCAGAAAGGTTTTTGACACTGCCATAAGGATATCGCAACGATTCTCGCTGTTTTTCCGATTGGTGGCGCTGTTGTAGATGTAGACCTCTCTCCAAAATTTTGCGTGCCCAATAGGGTCCACGATGTACTATATATTCTTTACTTACCACCTATTAATACCATTGAGGAACGCAAAAAAAAGTTTTGAGTTTGAGTTTGAGTTTGAGTTTGAGACCTGTCAAATATTTTTTGATAGTTTCGTGACTTGAAATTTTATTGACATTTAAATTGTTTTCAAACAATGTTTCGAAAAACTACACGTCACTGGCAGAAATATCTGTGACCACGACGTTGCAGCAGATTGCAAAAAATTCAAAAGTAAATGTTTTGAGAGGTCTACATTGACTGTAGCGCCAACTAGTGTAAATTTTAGAACTACTCAAATTATCTAGCCATTATTAAAGTCCCTTATAACCTGGGCGTTTATAGATCTGATTACGCTCAGCTGGCATCATTCATTGTAGCTGGCATCGACGTTTTAGCGCTATTTAGTATGGTACTTGTCATCCTTAAGTAGTTGTCATGTGCGCCTCTAGTGTAAATAGATTCAATAGTACCAGTGCATAATCCCCCTACAGAATTTTGGTCAGCTAAAAAAAGTCTTAAAACATTTTTCTAATAGTTATGACATGATTATCGTAGATTACGCTTATTTTGCCAATTGTTTGTCTGAACTCTCTTTCAATAATTAAAATTCGATAGAAGTGGTCTAATGCAAAGGGCCAAAGGCGTGGTTATTTGGAGGCCACGCCCACTCTTAAATACTGTAAAATTTTGTACTGAAAACTATGTCCTTGTTTTATAAAATAATTATAGTAGTTCTCATTATAATATTGGTTGCAACAGCGCCTAGTTCAGCTGTCGAATGACGGCGAAGTTGAAGATATCGGCAGCGAAGGCGAAGGCGATGGCGTCTGCATGCACTACAACTGCTCATACGTCAGCGTTACGCCGAGACTGGCTAATAAGTAAGTTATTTCTTAATTTTATATTATTATTATTTATTGTCATTTCTTTCTTTCAATCGTAATTTCATTGTATTAAAACGTCATAATACGACCAAAGATCTAGTGCAGTTACCATGTGATGTGATTTAGTCGACGATACTATTATAAATAATCTCATAACAACCTACAAAAATAAAGTAAATCTTATGAAACGAGCCTTTTAAAAGAAATAATCTAAACCTTATATTGATATTTATTTAATGTTTACTTGTTTCAGCGCCATCGAATGGCCTCAGAAAGGTCTTGTAATACCAGGAAACGAAGTAATCTTCTCCTTAGAGACGGCATCGGATTACCTAACTGAATACAATAAATCTAACAAGTGAGATAATTAGTTAAATCATTAATAGTTAAGAATCTTAGTTTGGATGTAGACCACTAATCTACGTTTTGTTGAAATAACACTCAATTTTCAAAGTCCTAACAGGTTGTAAGGCCTTTTGTTCTTGTAAAACTGATTGTGTGGATGCATCACAAAAAAGAAACCTCGATTTACTATAGCACTTTCTTCTTTAAAACATTCAGTTCGGACATCAAAGTGCCATCTATTATAAATGAGTACAAAAGTAATGTTGACGATGCAGGTGTTACCAGAGGGTTATAACTATCCAAATATGAAAAGTACATTTGGTATAGAGTCAGATTCCAAAATTTCAGGTTAAAATGAGTCACGAAAATATTTGACATACAATTTTACGCATCAGTCATTTGTAACAACCCAGTAAACCTGTCTCCTAAAATTAATAAAGAATAATAATAATAAGTTTATTTCATAAAAAGAGATTGTAGTACATGAGGTATACACGAAATTATACCAAGACAAACACAATCTGGTAGGTAAAGTTCCCTTTCCTAGCTAGGTTATAAATATAACCTGTATTAATGAATTGAGTCAATATAGAGACTAAAATTCAAACACTGTTTAAAAATATCGTATATTTGTTTAGTGAGGACAACCGCTTCGGTTTCCGCTGCCTCTGCGTGGGCTATGAAGACACGCCGCTAACAACAATGCGGCAAGGCTTGTCGGCGCTCGAGATGGAACTCGTGTACGCGGGCGCTTCGTGCGCGTCCAAACTATTGGCTCCTGACTTGGAAATACCACCACTGACATTCTGTAAGTAGATTTAATAACCTTTTCTGGGTAATTCTATTGATTCTTTATTTTTTATTTCTGATTGATTCTATGGGTGTCGAAAAGGTAAGTTTATCGTAAATGGTCACCTCACTTACTACAGTTACTACAGTTACGACTATAGTGCGCATTACAACTGAGCCCTCTTCCTGTATCCTAGTTTTTCTGTGCTCGACAGAGTTCAATATATTATGCCACTTTTTGAATACATAAAAAATGTAATAAGGAATGAGTATTTGGGGTATAACAAAAAACAAATGATATAAGAAAAAAAGTCGTGGTGCAAACTCAAAGAAGTTCAATCTGACGGAAGGTTCATATCTGACGGAAAATGCGTCGCATATTATCGGTCGCGTAACCCCAGAACAGACAAATGTATAGAAAAACGCTTGACCGTTTACACTCAACGGACTAACGTATCATCGGTTCAGATATGAACCTTCCCTTAACGGTCGGGTAAATTTTGCAGTCTAGTTTTAGATTAAAATGAAATTTAAGAATATACTTATAATAAAAGGAGAAAAGATTGTTATTAAATGTTTAATAACAAAAACATATTTTCTACTAGAAGTACTTGGAATATCCTTCGTGACGAATAACCGCATTTACTTATTTATTGCGCGGTTGTACACTCTACATGAATGAGTATTGAGAATATTAATTTAACCTTAACCTAATTTTATTATGTACTGAAATATAAAGGAAATAATTGTTTGAAATGTATGTCGATTTCTGAATATTATGTGGGCATTTAAATTACGTTCATTCATACAGAGATTGAATCAGTTTATTCAGACAATACCAGTCCACTGGACGCATAATAATGTTTTGACTAAATGATACAAATGGTTATATAATAAAATAAATAAAGGCCTCTTATAAATAGATCTCGAGCATAAATAACAACCCGCTTAATTTATATCAAATTTAGTCTTGACATTATGAGTCTGTAAAATTATGCGATTTTTGTATTTTACGACCGGTCAGTGATTTTATTAGATATTAAAAAAACATCAAGGCCTATGTAAGTTGCACAAGGTTAAGGTGACATTTTTAATCTTTTTGTTTTTTATTTATACTTAGATCTTCCACACATAAATCAGTCAATCGGTTATCGTTACTTATTTTCATACCACTCTTCGACCTTTTTCTAATCTTCTTTACCTAAAAGTGTTAGTCGACAATTTTGATTAATGCCCGTCAGATACATAAATAAAAGACATGAATTTTACGATACATTGTTTTGAAATGTCACATGACGTCACCATTTTGTACATTTAGTACAAAAGCCATCATAATAAAAATATGTCAAGGCAAATATCCCGTTTCGAAGTTGTTATCTCATTCCTTTATCACCATGTGATTTAACTTGAAAAGCTTATAGTGTTAGCTGATAAACTTATAAATGAACGGATTATTCATTCATTTGCGGTCGACTCACTAGCGCCGGCACAAGTTTATTAATAGAAACAATTAAATGACAAAGAACATCTTGTTTTATTATAATTATTATTGTAGCACTATTCTATACTGTGCTGTAATAATGTTTGAATAATAAATTTTCTTTAATATTTAGATCAATACAATAAATATTTATTTATGCGAACGGTTTTGAACTTCTTTAGTGTTAAGGTTATACGATTATCTTTTGTTATAAATATTTATGAGAAATAGATGACTTAATGTTAAGGATTCCATATCAAATAAAAATAGAAGCACATATGGCGAAACAGATGTTTACTGTAGCAAGTAATAATGTTATGGAATTGAAAACGATCGAAAGGATTCGATATCGTGAATGGTTTTTGGTCTTTAATGAAAAAAATTAACTAGTACAAAATTCTGCATCATTTAAATCAGTTATTGGGTTTTTCTATGAAATTCTCAGTAGCAGGTCGGAGTTTGGATTTGTGCCCGGTTAGTGGCAATAGGCTCGCCCCCTATTACATGGGACCTAAACATACCGGCGAACTGTGGATGTACATTGGTACACCTCTGCCTAACCCTTCGGGGATACAGGCGTGATGGTATGTTATGTATGTTTTTTTAAATCACGGTATCGTAAATCTTTAAAAATCTATGAAGTCATCATTGAGCCCATCAATCCTTATGATGTTTAGTCAATATAATAGCTATATTTATGTTATAAAATACATTAAATTAGAAATAATTAAATCATATCCTCTATAACCCTGAGCGTGACGAGAATGTGCCGGCGCAGGTGTGCAGAACCTATTGTGCTCTTACTCACGCTGTATATGGCATACTAATAGACTTGCCCATTTATGTCCAAATGTTTATAATACCTGACTGTGATATTTATATAAAATATTAGCCTTTTATGTTTTATACTTTTTACACTGCGATGTGATTTATTTATGATTTATGCTAGGCTTGTACATAAATAGCAAGCAACCAAAGTTTATCCGATTTTTCCACACTGTATTAAGAATTACTTTATCAATAGCAGAGAATTAGGTCCATTGGATGGACCAATTAATATTAGTACTATAAATACCGGTATCAACAGGCCGATATGAATTAAGCATTAAATATCTCATTACTGATTAGAAGTTTTACTAATTACTTACCGGAACTAACGAGATCACAGCTTTCACTCTCCATATATAACTCTAAAATTTCTTCGTAAATATCACCTATCTAAATAAATCAAAACTATTTAATTTGTTCACCTTGATTATCAATTTTGAGTTAACATAGTTTTTATAAGATGTTCATAACATAACCCGGGCGGAGGACCGGGTGTTGTGGCGCAAATTGGGAGAGGCCTATGTCCAGCAGTGGACTATGATTGGCTGAATGATGATGATGATGATAGTTTTTATAAGACTCGTAAATATCCTAACATAAAACTAATTTACTTATTTGTCCCTAGCGACCCTAGTGGAGGTGCAAGTTCAAGGCATGATGGGCACCAGTCCCGTCGCCGGCGAAGGCGAGAACCCTCAAGATGGGAACGAGGCTCTCATACTATCTCGAGGATTGGAGCTCTCCTCCCCGCCTACAATACACCAAGTGTTAGACGGACAGCCGCTGCTGCGGTAAGTAATAATAATAATCAACTTTAAGACCTCCTTGTACAATATGTTGAGAAAACGCTCTCTGATCCATGAAGGTATTGTTAAGTATCGATATATCAAATCAAAATCAAATAAAAAAAAGAATAAACTTAAGAACGACCCCTAAAAAAACGATCAATATTTCTCAAAAGAGAGACAGAGAGAGAGTCGGCATCGCCACAGGTTTCGCCAAAGGTTCAAACAAAATGCTGCCACCATTTTGGTTCTAAGGGGTTTTCTTAGCATATTGATATCTAAGAGCTCTCAAGATGGGAGCGAGGCTCTCCTACTATCGCACGGACTGGAGCTCCCCGCCTAAAATACACCAAGTGTTAGACGGACAACGGCTGCTGCGGTGAGTATTAGCTTAAAACGCAACTCAACTTTAAGAACTTCTTAGTGGCTACATTAAAGTTTAGAGTCAGTACGAGATTGAATGGCTACTTAAACAAACATCAACTTTATGACAGAGAAAATTAAGTTCATTTTTCTTTACTTGACTGACTAGTACTGTTGAAGAAGTCATGACGAATTTGAGGTGGTGGCGCAAACTGAACCTTATGTGTCAGTATTACAGGTTCTTTTTCTAAAACTTGTTCGTTTAGATTTTTAGCATGTAAATTGCGGAAGCAGTATATCTGCTACATTACTAACACCTTAACGTAGAGACGGCACGAGATTTAACAGCTACTTAAAATTGAGATGCGTTTGAATATTTGGTTTTTAGTTGTGTATGAGTGAGTAGATATTTACATTTTTTTTATAGACTTAATAGATCATCTCAGCCAACGTGAGGACGGCGACGGTGATACTAATTTCTTATTTATCTAGATGTTCGTTCTTACATTAGGATTTGAAGGTCATAATGTTCTTACACCGCTAGAGTCTGTGCGAAACGAAAAATGGGTTCGTAACGTAAAATGGAACTTACATTATAAAACAATTCTGAAGACAGTACCTAGGTGATAACGTTATGTTCTCAAATCTATAATATAAAAATGAATTGCTGTTCGTTAGTCTCGCTAAAACTCGAGAACGGCTGGACCGATTTGGCTAATTTTGGTGTTGAATTATTTGTAGAAGTCCAGAGAAGGTTTAAAAGGTGAATAAATAAAAAAGGCTCAGAATTAAATAAAAAAAAGCTAGAGACTAACGAAGAGCAATTCATTTTTATATATAGATTGAGGCAGTACGAAGTCTGCTGGATCAGCTAGTAATATAATAAATATTCAGATTTTACAGTTGCGCTACAATGAGGGATTAGTGCCGATAAAGTGTCACCCTTCAATCGTACGACGGTTCTCTCACTGCACAGATTCTACGATGTATTTTAAGTGACGCAAATTGTTCACAAAAGCAATATTTCGTTTTAAATTTAGATTCACATATTTGATTTTAAGACTTATGGACTATTACAGAGCCACTTTTTTCTGGATGATCGATGAAGTTTTATTGATATGCGTAATAAAATAAATAAACTATTTTAATGTAACATACTCATAAAAATCATAATAATATAAACATACTCATAAAAAATACTACACAATTATAAGAAGGTATGTACTGCGTGTAAGCATAATATAAATCATATAATAAACTTCCTGATTGCTTTGCAATTAAGTACACAAAGTTGCAAATGTTTTCAATAACATAATAGAGAGCTAATTAAAGAATGTTGCTCAGCAATGTAATAAATAACGCTGTGGTTTTGTTTTCAATTTGCGAAGCATTGTTCTTATAACCAATTCGAGCATAGGTTTAACCTGTTGAAAAGAATGTACGGTCGGCAGCACATCATAATAATATTAATACAACATGGTGTAAAAGAACTTTAAAAATTCGAACTTGCTCTGAAATAAATATGAAGCTGATTCCAACGTGTAACGTGTGCTGTTGACGGTACTTCGGCCAGCAAACTAAGTAAGAGTATTCATAGTATTTGTTTGTACTTAGTTTTAGTGTCTTCTAAGACACCATTAGAACAACGACAAACGGTTAACTTTTCAGCAGGAATTGACGAAACAGGTTGACTTCTAAAACGGTATCTTTAATGACGTACCTAAGGATTCCCGTACACGGACAGCTCGAGCAGTGGGAAAGTGATCGACACACACGGAATGCGCGAGCTATCAACCACACTCGCGAGTCGCGTGCACCTACCACCCCGCGTAACTTGAAAACAGTCAAAACAAAAGCAGTCGAAATGCCGAAGCAGTCCGTGTACGCGGGGTCATAATAATATACTAGCTGATTCCCGCGACTTCGTCCGCGTCAATTTCTTAAAATTGCGACTATAATTTGAGATTTAAACTATCCTATCTCTCAAGTTGGATCGAACTGCACATGGTGTGCGAATTTTATTATAATCGGTTAAGTGGTTTAGGAGTCCATTGAGGACAAACATTGTGACACGAGATTTATATATATTAAGATTAAATCTAGAAAAAAAAACAATGCATCTACAAATACTAAACAAATGCATTTGCGCATCAATTGTATCAGATATAATAGTCCTATTGGTTAGTATCTGCACAAAGAGAGCAAAATCTCAGCGGGTTACTACGGTAAATATGTGATTGTATTATGTATGACATGTAGCAGGTATCAAGAGGGTTCTGTGTCGGAATGAGCTGAGTAAGTACTATGAATGGTTCCTGTATCTACGAACGCGAGCTAAGTTTGCAGACGCTTATGATAAACGAAACTAGGTGGTTCTGAACTTAAGTTATTTTGCGGCATTGTGAATAACTACGAAATTAGGAAAGTTTATTTTAAAACATTTTATAAAAATAACTTATACTATAGGTATTATAATCTACCTACAAGCTTATTTAGCTTGGCCATGGGTCTACTAAAAACATGTTTATAATATTAAACTAAACCCAGCAGAACACATTGTAATTGTATGTTGCACGTTATCGGACTTGGTATGTTCCAATCGTATGCACTTCACTGTATGCAGGAATAGGTTTCTGATTGTTGAAACGTTTGTATTTCAAGAGGTGTATGAGCTCATTGTAATGCGGTCAATAATGCAAACGCTGTGACGATATGAAATTTATTTTTTCTGCGCGATTGTTCGGAAGCTGTAAAGTTCTCAGCGAGTAAATCCTGCGAAACCACCGACTTGGTACTTTAATCCCTTTTAGAAGGCATTACGGTTCCTAATTGATTAACACTTAGTGCAAATACAAGCTATAGGTCAAGTCGTAAAATGTCAAAAACGTGCACACCTCGAAGCGTTCAGTTGGTACCTATAGCAGAGTAATACGATATCGGTAATAGACTAACCACACCTAGAGATGCAACTTAGCATTAACATATGAGTATGCGCAGTTAAGTAGTACAAAATTTCCTATGACATAAGTCAGAGCAGATTTGCAAAAAAAAGAGAAAGCTATCTTGACTCTGTGTCGGTATGTATTGGAATTAAAGAGGCGGTTCGAGAGCAGGCTTATCTGAAATATGTATGTTACAAATGTATGTCGAACATAATAGCGGTCACTATGTCTAATAAATACATTTGTATAGCAGTTCGCGTATCAGCATGATAATAAATTTAATGTAGGTATAAGTACATATTATATAGCACAGCATATTGTGTGAATGTCGTGTATTGTGTAGGTAAGTAAGTATATATTGTTCTGTCTGCAGTTGTACTAGCAAGGCATTTGCTTCAAAGTTTTACATCAGGAAGTAGGTCGCTATACGGCTATGAACGCAATTTTATAGTCAGGTATAAACCGTAGGTCATTTTATACGTTTGCAATGCAATAAACATCATTAAAAACAAACATTACTGTGGATATTTCGCTGTGCTCATAAAGCCATCACAAACCTGTTAGTAACAAAGAAAAAAGAAACAAAACACTATTCGTTGTACTTTTTATTAATATACATTAATTTAATGCTACCATTTACACAGTTCTAAGTAGTATCTTATGCAACACCACATCGCGTAATACTGGTCGGTGTAAAACTAATCTTGGCACTTTTACAATGACGGATCACTGGAGCTCTGGTTCTGCCACAATTACGGGTAATAACAACGTAACACAACAGCATGTACATTTCACACGTGGACATCTACGTGCCACGTATACAACTGGCTAGATTTAACGGGGAAACTGCTATCAAAGGTTCAAGTCTTTTGTATTAGCGTAGTGTAGCAGCACCGACGCCCTGAGGTAGAATTTCGCGCTAACTAATAATTCACGAGTGTTCGATACGGCGAACTATTCATCTATTGTTTGTCACCAGTTTTTCGGTGACAGTGATCAATTGCTCTGACAAGAGTTACTCATCATAGATCGGTGGTCAGGAGCTCGGCCCGCTCAACAACGATATGAAACTCGGTTTCCCTGTATGTCTTCCCGTCCGGCATAACTATTTGCACTTTTTTCTTCTTCTCGTTCTCTCTTCTCACTATAAAAAATATGGCTATAGCCGCGATAATTAACATTATTATGATACCTATGACTACGAATATCCAAAAGTTTTGTTTAAATGGTCCACATCTAATATCTACATAAGTCGGTAACGACACATAGTAGCCCTCGAGCTCGTACCAACAAGTGATAGTACCACCTTGCTCTTTTAACACTTCTCGCCATACTGCGGCCAGGTCACAGCTGCATGACGTGTTTAGGTTTAGTCCATCTACTCTTAAAGTCAGTCTTGTACGATTGTACATTAAAGAGGACGGTAATAAATTAGTTACAGTGTTGTTGTCGATCAGTAACTCTTGAGGCCCCATCACTGATGCAACTCCAGAGTCCACAGTAAAACCATAAAATGCACCTTTTCTTAAATTGGTCACTGTATTATTTCTAAATGTTATGGGTCCTCTCGTAACTATGTGGAAACCGTCTCCTTCCATCGACTCTATATTGTTACTCTCTATGAGGACCCTCTTTGGTGCATTGACAAGAAAAGTTAAACTATACAAATACTTAACGGTAACTCCCTCCATCCGGAATAGATTAGTCACTTCTACATCGGACAAGAATCTGCTCGGTAGTGTACCGATTCTGCCGCCCCGCAAGATAAAATTTTCGACTGTAAATTTCTTGAACGCCTGTATTTCGATGTTTTCAAAGTCATTGTCTGACAAGTCTATGTTGTTCAGTCCATTGAGGCTCGAGAAGGCAAATGGTTTTAAAACCTTGATTCTGCTGTTCGTAATTGAGACATCGTTGACGCGTCCCTGTATTGCATGAGATGCGATCTCATCTATCGTGCAGTTGTTTATCGAGATCCTTAATCCTGGGTTCATTTCGTTCCTGTTAGAGAACGGAGACCAAGCTAGTGCTCGTTCGTTAATGACCACGTGATTAATATTGCTTAGTTCGATAGTGCGTAGTTGTATTAGACTTCGCACCGTATCGGGCAGAAAGGTGACTCGCGAACAGTTGTCGATGATGATGCCGGAGGCAGTCGATGGGACTCGGTAAGCTCCATCCGGCCGTAGAGTCACCTCCTGAAAGAAACAAAAATTTACATTGCAGTTTTTGTTCATTGCAATTATCTTCGTATGCGTTATTACAGAACATAAAATCTGCAAAGTACCTACTCAGGTACAATAGAATAAATTAGCATTCAAGTATTTATCATCATATTATGTAAATGATATAAAAAGGTTAAAGAAGAATTGAGTCACCATCGCCGCATTAGATCACTCTGAATTCTGATATTTGTTAGAACAATGCAAAATGATCTGTACATACGGTAAAGTCTCCAGTGCAAGTGCATATGACTCTGGTGAAGGGGTCGCAGCGGCACGCATCCTCCTCGCAGATGGTCGGGGTGCGCGCGCGCGCGAGCGAGCACGCGTGCAGCGCGACCACCACCCACCACCACTTCGGCACGCGCATGCTAGCACCTCACGTCACCATCTCACTCGGTTAATCACGCACTGAAACCAAATGACACCATCACTCGTATCATTACATGCACAACAAACAACTCCAAAGTCGAAGAGTTTTCCTCGTTTTGAACAAATGTAACAGAGTAGACTAGCGTACTCGTGGGCTAATGAAGTCAGTCTGACTCAGCTAGGTATCGGCTGTTATCGCGAGCTGTGTTATCAGATACGCAGACGTAGGTGCCGGACCGACTTACAAATATATAGATAACGGATAGTAATCTAATTGCCGATCGTTTTTGAAATTACATTTTGTACGATGTACCGAAACGTTTATTAAAACGACATTTAAGCGTGTTGTTTCAAATTGTATCGTGATGATTGGTGTTGATAATTTCGTTTGAATTCAACAGCTTAACTTAATTGGTTACGTTTTAAATAGACCTGTACTGCCTGTACTTCTGTTGTTTATTTGTTGACTGGGGCTTTACACAACGGCAACAGTGTAGAGCGATTTAGCAAATAGGGGAGATAGTGGATTGATAGTGTTACAATCATGTTTGTTTACGCATTGCATTATTTACGCATTACCTATCATCGCGATTTCATGGAAATATTTTTACAATACTATCAATTTATTCACCAAAACAAGACTGATACGTAGATTTCTCCGTGTTATTTTAATTAGTGGAGTTTTTGAATACATTAAGTTAATTTTGGGTCGGTAATAAAACAAAACAAAAATGGATCCTGATCCCGTTCGTGGATTCTTCCTACATGATTTACAATCCGGTTTTCTGGGAAGGCTGACTATATCGAAATACATTGGAATATATTTCACCGAATTTCATCCAATTTCTACCGGCTAGTATGGCGCAGCGTTGTTGAATATATGTCGCAGTCATCTGGTTGAATCTGCTATTTGATTTAATGACTAGCGCGTTCATTGAATGAAGACATTTCATTGAATGACTAAAGGACAACTCGTCAAGTTGTTTAATGTAACGTTCAACGTCTTGACTGAACGTCATTTAGCATAGTCGTTGAATGGGATATAGCCGACTTTGTAATGTTTGGTTAGGGTGACCATAAGTTCGCAACTTAAAAGGTAACTTACATCATCAAGAGGAACACAATAAGAAACAACAAAAAACGACTATTTACACACTTTTAAAAAATACGTCGACAATCTGAACGCTCGCTTCGCTCGCTAAGGGTTAAAAAAAAAACCTAAGAACCTAACCCAACCATGTCGAGGTTGACTAAGTCGGATTTGAAATGATTTCGAGGGTTTTCTTTGCGCTCTATAACAAGTGGTCGGCGATCACGATACCTACCTATATGACTCTGCGTGCATGTCGCTTTAATTCAAAGTCGAGGTTAAGTATTGTCCTGGCTTGCTTAGAAATTATGGACACCCTAGCCTTTCGAACATTGTTTGAACAAAAATTAACTGAATTTCAATCACCTGACTGATTTTTCCGCTCTGTTCAAAGGCTATGCTACAATCCACTAACTAGTTGGACGTTGAGTGACGCTTGTTCAATCAACGTTTGGCCCTAGTCATTCAATTAAATGTCGTCATTCAATGAACGCGCTAGTCATACAATCAATTAGCAGATTCAAACAGATGACTGCGATATATATATACCACCTATCCATACACCTAAGTTTCGCATTTCATCTGCCAGAGTTCATCATATTGTTCATCATTTCTTCATATATGCTAATACCTCTAAGATATTTCACTTTTATATTATTTACAGCACACCTAGTCAGTCACCTACTCTCAGCTTTCCCCCCAAGTGCTCGTAGAGGTCTAATAGAGTATTCGCTAAGTTCTATTTACCAATACCTAAAATTGAAAGTTTTATTGATTTTTGTCAGGTTTCAGTTTCGTGCAATCCTGTGAGATATGTAACTAGAAAATTTTCCGATGCTAAAAGTTCAAAAGTTAGTTGTGGAGAGTGGAGGAAAACATTATTTGGTGCACCTTTGATAACCCCCAGGATTATCTTAATACTTAACTTAATACAGAATACTGATAAGCTACACGTTCAATCATGTACCTAAAGGTCAGAGGCTAATTAATACATTAATAACGGACGCATATCTTAGTGCTGAAAATTCTGATTAAATTGAATTTCCCTGAAATCTTGTAGTCATGGAAACCGTCCTTGGATCAAGTTTCGCTTTATTATGGTCACACAACAGTCTACAGTTTCAGTAGCACAAGCTTATCAATTTCCACATGACATGAAGCTGGAATGTTCCTGTGCAATGAATAACCTTGGCCAGATAGTCGCAACATTCGGCCTACAAGATATCATTTGCTAGTCAAAATACTAGACACTCGTAACAAATGTATTTACATACACTGGTCTGTGTTTGTTGTCAGTTTGTTTAGCTGTAGCCGTACGTAAACTAATTAAATCGGTCCGGTATTCACGTTCGCTGTAAGGTATCACGCCACTCGATCGCGTGGCCGCACCCTCGCGCGGTTTTCGTCGTGAGTTTACTTAAATATAGCAGAGTAATGTAAGAATGTACATCTATAAGGGCAACCCATCTTTAAAGCGTCTGCTAGCTACGCTAATTACGATCTTCGAGTTATTTTTGCGTTAAAAACGTAGTGAATTATTGGTTCTTGGTGTTTCGAGATTGCACTCGCTCTGAAATATGCTCAATTTATCTCCGCTGTCTGGCACGCATTAGGATTACTATTGCAATTAAGTTTTACGTTCGAGTTTTAGTTGTAGTGCCAATTAAATGGCGTATTATTGATACTCTTAACCCCAATACACCTGTTTGATTTGCCGTTTTAACATTAACAATAAAACAATGTTAAGCAACTGTAACTGTTACAGTTCTAATATGTTGCTAGGTTAGTAAACTTAGTATTTTAGTGCGAAATGAATCATTTGAAATTGTTGTGCGAAAAGTATGAATAATAGTTTAGTGTGCGTTAATTATGACTAGGTTGTAATTTCCGTTCATAAATGTACTTGTACTCGCGTCACGGCGAACGATGTACCAACCTAGTGAATTTTCATGTCTTAATCTATACTTATAATAAATCTGTAGAAGTGAAAATTCTGTACATTGAAAATATCAAAAAAAAATAATGGCGGGGTGTGTTACTAGACCGACACCGAACCCAAAAGTGTGAAAAAAAAAATGTTGTCTGTCTGTCTGTCTGTTTGTTCAGGTATCACGCAAAAACTATCGGTTCGATTACGATGAAACTTGGTATAATTATTCTTTATTATACTGGGCACCACACTATGTAGTTTTTATACCGGAAAAAACAAACTTAATTTTGCGGTTAAAAACTCATTGATAAGTTTCGTCATCCACGCGAACGAAGTCGCAGGCACAGCTAGTCTTAAATAATAGTGTTCAATGTCGTCGCAGCCGACGTTCAATGTTATATTCATTCGATATGGCAATGTAATAAATGAAGTCTAACCATTTAAATACACATAATAAAAAAATGACAAACTTATACCTACTTATTAATGATCATGTTTTTAAAACCGCTAATACACATTTTTGCCCAATAAATAGCAATGGGCATTCCCTACTTACACTTTCACGGATACGTCATGATATAAACTTATACACGGATCTGAAAAACTCGTAATAAAATATTTCGAAATTCAAAAGAAGGGCGTTGAATAAGACTTTACTACCTTCATTATTTATGTTCGTCTGTGTGACCGTCCGTCGTCCGACTGACCGCCAGCAATAAAGTACTGCCAAAACAAATGCGTCTCGATGAGTGTTGGTTCCGCCTTTGTTACTGCTTATCCTGCTCTCATATAAACGTATTGTGAACAGAAACTCGAGCAATGCTCCACTTATATTGTTATAAGCGCAATACACTATAGGCAGAATGAAATTCTTAATAAGCTTGTCCAATGGCATGTCTGCAGCCGTCTGTTATTTCGAGACCGCCAGGCAGGTAATTACATGCTTTTATGTCTCAATTAACTATAGTAAAATTTCTTCTTGATTTGAAATGCAAACAAGAATATTTTGATTGTCCGATTTTGTATGTAATGAAAATAAATTGACTGAGATTGTTCTATTGTAATCTCAGACGATGTTTGTATATGATAGGTACACGACTTCAATCAATTCCAATAAACTCCGGTCAATAATATTTACAATTAATAATAGCTATCAATATTTTTTTAATGAAGATTTCTCTTGACTCTGCCATTTGAATTTTTCAGATCACAGTCTTTAGTTTCAATAGTAACTAATGTAAAAATAATATATATCATTTACATTTACCGACAGATAACGATACGAATCTCTGGTTTCAACGATCCAGTTTAATCATTCTAATTCCATTTCTATCATATCGCATCTACGTGTCAAATAATTATCGAATTGCAACTTTCATAAACCTGTCAATTAGTACATCACTAAAAAATAACTGTAGATTTAAGTACCTCATCAAATATTAAGCTTCTCTAAGTACTGAGTTTCCACGAACCATGTCGCATTTCTTTAGAAAGTATAACCTTATGTAAGAGATTAATGCGAAATTATAGGGTGAATGTAATCTCATTTATTATACAAATAAAAAATAAGTAATTACGTGTTACAAGTTCTTGAAAATGAAGTGAAACACGAAGTGTAACACTGGTTTTTCGATATTACTTGAAAGATTACTCTCAAAACTTGTTTTGAATGGCAGTAAAAAGTTCGGCTTGCGGGTCGAAACTGAGACCGTCTATCACGTGCGTCGATCCCATTCCCCGACCCTTGCTGCCTTGGTGTGGAAAAAGTCTTACAATATACCTCACCAAACACTGACTACAGAAATAACCTAACTAGAATACCGTTCGAGACAATTGCATTTTCGTCAGTAAAGATTTGTAGATTCCACTGCTAGGGTAGGTCACCAAGCAATGACAAAAGAAATCAAATCTCCAAAGCATCTCTTCTCAGTATTTTCCAGCTTTATACTTTATTAAGTTTCAGCATTTATTCTTTGAAATATTTGTTAGATAAATTTAATAGATACACTGTGATTCCGAGTACCAGAGGTTGGATCAATAAATTTTGTACCAGCATTGTTAAAGCACTTAGTTCCTACTTAAATGTTGTCCTTGTTGTTTACTGTATTTTCCGCTGCTGCAGCTTTTTCTAAGCCGTTAAAATAAAGTTAAATCATACGAATAACAATTTAGAAGTATTCAGAAGATTTTTAAATTGACTTTTGTAGCCGTCAAAATCACCTGACTGAATGCCACTTTTTACTTGTACAAATATATAACCGCGAGTGCGCGGGTGGACCTTATTTTCACAGTTTAAAAGCCTATTTTTTTTAAAGATTTTAAGTTTCTTAGCAGATTGCACTGTGGAAATTTTACCGGTATAAAAATACTATCACAGCTCGTAGGTCCTGTTGAAAGTTTCAATCAACACCGAAGATGAGGAATACTCATTAAAATTTAAGATCCGGTTACGTAATTGACTCTCTTTCCTGTCAGGGGAAACCAGACGCTATGAAGTCCAGGTCAAAAAAGCAAATCGCTTAGACTTTCTAAGTTGAAGTTTGTAACAAGATTTGGCTTTGAATGATTCAAATTACTTGACTGAGATTAGGTCAATAACTAAAGTGCGGAAGCGAATCTTCTTGATAGTAAACCGTTTGTTTATTTAATTCTTCATCGATACTTAACGATATAAAATTATGTCTGTTTGTCGTTTTACGCTCGATTTGCCACAGATATAATAACAAAGACGATTCCGTGTGTTTGCTTGATAATCTTGTCGATTATTCATAGATTACGTCACACTACCGGGTTGTCCTTCGACGAATGAAATATGTCTGTTGTAAAGTGTCTTTATAATAACCAAGGTAAATTTACCATTTGATACAAGATTATAAACTTGGCTATATTTAATTTTATAGTACATCGTCACAAGTATAAAATTTTAATTTGGCACACTGGAAGTCTATTCCGCTTGTCAAAGATTTAAGGATTGCTTAGTACATTGTTTATGGATTAATATCGTAAGGACCAAACGCATTTAAATCATTATTACCTGACAATATTAACTGAGTGCCCGTGACACATAAATCTTTAGTAATATTAGCCAAGTGTGCAGCAAATGCTTTAGTTTATATATTAATGTTAGGCGGCAAGGCTGCTAGTTTATTGAAAGAAAATGAACATAATGCGGAACGCTTAGTCGTACGCACGTAGGTACCGGTTGCAGTATGTAAAATTATATTTAATGGCTTCATGTAATCTACATCTTCCAGCTAGCGAGTCTATAAACCTCGGAAACGTACCTGAATCCTATACTTTAGTGTGTTCTAGATGTACTTGCACATTGTTATCTAAATTGCCTTTGTTTTCGTTCGATATGTTCTTTAGACAATTAACGAAAAAGGTAAAATAAATATATCATATCATAAGCATAAAATAATGTAATTGTAGAGATTTTTTAACGTGTGTTAAATACAGGTAGTCGGTACTTAATCCTAATTGTCATCTGTGACCTATTCGTTAAGGTCAATTGACCTCGAGTAGGTAGGCTTGAAAGATGAGTAACCTTAATTCGAGTGGCGACTAAATCTTGTTTTATACTGATTACAAGAAAATGTCGTAATAATAGAGTCAAGTATATTATGTGTTTCACCTTCAAAGCTGATTATATTATGACATTGAAAGTGTTTGCAGTTTTGTATCTATGCCAAAAGTTTACGTTAAATGTTTTCATTGTAGATAATATATAATAAAACATTGGAGTCAAAGTCTTTATCTGCCTCACTGTCTCATGTCTGTCTGTATCAATAGACTCGAATATAAGTAAAATGAAACGAGGCCGGCTATTGTACATAAGTGTTCACTCCAGAAACGTCGAAGGTGTGATCCATGACGTTTCTGGGCTGCACTGCTCAATGAAAGTGAGATGGCATTTAAACTTAGATTACAATTGTTGCGTCATAATTTTGTATTGTCTAACGACTCACGAAAATCGTTAAGTTTACAGACATCAACTTATATATAGTTCGGATTTAACCAAAATTATTTGTGGTAGTTGTAAATAGTAGTAAAAGTAACAACTTCAAAGCATTTCTTTTGTCCTTAGCCTAAATAAAATCTTGTTGTTATTGTAACCAAATTACAATAACACATCGTTTCTGTTAAGAAAACATACAACGTAAAAAACATTTTTAACCAACTTCTAAAAAAGGAGGAGGTTCTCAATTCGGATGTTTGTATTTTTTTTTTACACAAATTATGTCATTAATCTCACACGTTATTGTAGCGTGCATCGAAGCTTAAAAGGTTAAATAAGTAACCGCAATCCAGTCAGTCTATCATTATTGAATTAACCCTTAACTGGCTATTTCCCGGCTCCAATCCGACGCCTGATTGCATTTAAGTGGTGACAAGGATCTTTAAAAGCTTTCTTTCGCGTATTTTTTTTTATCTAGAATCGAAAATGAAGAAGAATTCTATATAAAATTTAGTGATTTTCAGTTGCATTGTCATGGAAAAAATATTAAAGCGAGATCAAGTTGGTTTTATTTACATTTTTGAACAAAAATTTCAATACATCAAAGGCACTTCACTTCACAATTTCACTACCTATTCAATTACAAAGTATTGAAATAGTCGGCTAGCTAACACGTAAAATCAATTACTAGCTGTTGCCTGCTAAGCCTTGTTCTAAAGCTGATCGGTACAACAAAGTCATATCTTCAATGAAGTCCTTCGTGTCTCGGTGTCAGTTTACACTATCGACTGTTCTCAAAACTCGGTCTCAGTTTGTTTACACATAACAGCACTTATGGGACACGGCACACTCGCCGTGCTTTATGATATACTGTTCTATGAACTACTTGTAGAATGCGGTTTATCATAGTTCTACGTAATCAGATAAGAAGTGTCGCATGCGAATACTCGTGATGTCCCATGATTCACGAGTCATGTTTGAATTAAAAGAGATGCGTAAAAAAACAGCTCAATAAATATTTTATTTATCCTTCGTTCTGGCACTTTAGAAAAATAACGCTGTTTTTTAACTTTCGCTTTGTATTAAGTTATTAAAATAACGACAGTTTAATTTACTTGCGAACAAGCAAACGTCACCGTATAAGTAAGTGCATCCCTTTCTCCAAAGTGACCAGTGAAAAGAGTTCGAATTCCTGCTCAGTGTCTCAGGTCACGAGTGACTCACACATTTTAGATGTAGCTATACGATACGTAAATAAAACTTATGAGATAATTCGTTCGCATTGCATGTTATATGATTCAATTAGTTATTAGCCCTGCACGATTTCCGTGTGTATGTACACACTTCAGTACTGACGCACAACAACTACACTATCGCTATATTTTCAAGAGCCACGTGTTTGTTCCAAAACTTTGATCTCGGGCCAATTCTAATACTACATTTAACGAACTAAAACCAATAATAATACGTACCTCATAAAAGCAGTTCCGCGGCAAACGTAAATAACCGATATTGGTAAACAAAACTTGAATCACTGTTGCACACTCGCGATTAACATTTTAATAAGTATTGCGAATGTTGATGTCGGTTTAGTGAAGTTATCTCGCGCCAGTATTCGAATAAATGTCAGCGTAATACATAAAATGAGTTGTGTAAATAATGTGTTGTGCGCAACATAACGCGCGTCAGTTGTGTTCGGTTCCCGCGCTTGCGACTGATATGAGAACTCCTTCGAGCGCGAGAGGTGCGCCTGCGCGCTTCGTGCGACCTTCGCTCTAAGTACTGCTTTAATTTTGCGCTAAACTACTCACGTCTTTAGCCAACGAATTTCGGTACAGAATTATATGAGCAAAATTAGTTTAATGCCTAATTTCATAATTCAAATGTTTTTTTTTTTATGTTTATCTATACGTTCAGGACATTAACATACTTATTTTCTGTGAAAATATAGGCGTTTATCTGTGTATCTTGCGTGATTGATCTAAAATATTTTAGGTAAAAACACAAAAAGAAAATGCTTACGAAGCTAAAATTGTCAAAGTTGTTGAGAATAAAATATGGACCTTACCGTACAAACTTTTTATTTACGCAAGCGAAACAAGTAGGTATGTAAGGATCGTAGCAAGTGGAAAGAAGTGGTATCTGCCTACCCCTACGGGAAAGAGGCATCATTGTATGTATGTATGTATGTAAATAGCTAAAACTTTGAAGTAACACATGATAAAGGTACCCATAGCATGAACGTCTAAAGTCACAGACAAAGGCTAAAGAACAAATCGGCATAAATAAATGGTACGCGAAGCCAATTTCCGATGAAGCTTCCTTCGAAACACGTTCCAAGAGGCATTCAAACTAAAATAATTAATTAAAAATGTTTAACTGGAGTAAAGATTGAAAAAGTTTCCATTTCCTATGAAGAGCTCACATTATTCAGACACAGTCATAGTTTTGTAGTGCATATCTTGAAGCTGCTATAGTCTATACCAGGGACGCCGAACCTTTACGTATCGACGTGCAATTTCTATAAAAAAAAGTTTCATCACGTCATAGGCGTGCCATCCAATAATTTTGTTTCTATGTTTATTGAGAAAATAATAAGAATAAATAACGCATTCAATGTATCCAAGATTTTGTTATTAGAATTTTCAACTGTTTCCTTGTTTTCATATAGTACATACTTCACTTTCTTTTCGTAGTGTATAATGAACTTTGCGATTGATATTAATGACGTGCCCAAAATATGCCATTGGTTCGCCATCCCTGCTCTATACGAAGTGACATTTTTAACCCCCTACGAAAAAAGAGAGGTGCTATAAGTTTTACGTGTCTGTTTGTGTGTCTCAGACATCTTTGGTCCTAAGCGAATAGTCTGATTATATATATAAAAAGTAAGGCATTTACTCAGAAGTATTATGAAAGGAAAATTAATTAAAAGGCTGTACCTAACGGTAAAGCTGCTTTCTATCCGATCGTGGATGATCGTTACAAGTAAATTCAAATAATATATAAGGCTAGTGATACAGCTAAAAGAAAAACTATATTTTTGAAATGTTTGTTTTCACTTGTAATTATTTTACTGTATAGCACGTTGGTGTCTGTCATGTTGTACATTATGTTTGATTAAAGTAAGTAAATGTAAATATCGCATAACTGACATATGGTTTCAGCCTTTGTGGCTTTTCATTTTCGATTGTAACGAAAGCCACGAACTGCATACGTAGGTATACGAATAAATGTGGAAACGTTCATTAATTTTGCGAAATCCAACACATTGTATTCATAGTTTTAAGTATCGTTTTACGAAATATTTGTGTAGACTATAATAGGGATTACACTGAAATATTAAGCCGATAATATCCTATATTATATATAACATGTCAGACCAATGTCAAGAACATGCAATGAATAAATAACTACACCTACTAAGTAGCTATAGACATAACGATAATTTCTCTTACCCACAGGCTGGGTATTAAACTTATCGATTTTTTGTAACATTGAAATAGATACTCATATATTAAATATACTTTTTAATTTTAAAACTTCATGACCGCCAAGTTCAGTAAAACAAAAGAAAAACGCCGCTACTCTAATCTTTTATCTAGAATGTACGCTCGCAGGCAGAGTAGCCATTACAAAAAAGAAACTACTGCCTTCATCATGATATATTAAAACTACGCTGTAGGTTTGCTAACTATATATTATGTACCACGGTGTTTTTAGTAAATAATCATCCATACAAGTCTATTTTTTTTATGGTTAAATATTAATAATCATCGTCTCCCTGCCCTGTTTCTATTTATTTGTTGTCGGCGCAATGCGTATTCAGTTTCCATTTATCTCTGCCACTCATAATCTCAGCATTCACTTCTTTCTTTCTCATCCATCTCTCTTTCACACTATCCATCCATCTCTTTTTCGGTCTCCCTTTGCATGTATACCTATTGACAGTCATACTCATAACTTGTAAATATTAATATCAACCTGTTAAATAAGAGATCTGTATTAAGTTTACCAGGTCTGTACCAAGTCATTATCAGTGTGACTTTTCTTTTAGCTCATAAACTAAGTTACAGAGCGCTGCACTCGCTAGTACCAATTGAATTTCCCCGGCTTGACCTGGTAAGCCGCCGTCTGTTTCAGACAAGAAATATCCTTTGTATGAAACCTAGACCTTTTTGTTTGTTTGTAGTCTACAGTACAAAATATAACTGTATTTGAAATAAATAAAGGAATCACGCTCGTCTAGTTAGTGTATCACTATTTTACTGCAACAGGTAATTGGTAATTCGAAAGCAGGCCTTCCATTACGTATTTTAAAAATGAAATGTTTTAATAATACGCCTTATTGCGAAAATAATTGTAAACTCTGTGCTAGAGATTAAATAAATCAGGTATATTCATATTATAGAGTACGCATTACAGTAATACAATTAAAATAGGAAATTGTCAACCTCATAAAGACGATTCCTGTGTAGGATGTAGGACTAACAAATAGTGCTAAGGCCTATTCTACTAATACGTCCTCAGCTTCCTTAGAACTAAGTATTAAAATTACGTATTAGAAGCAATTTAACTTCGGCGACAAGCCAATTATTTAAATATGACATAAGTTCAAGTAAACTCGTATATAATATTAGTATTAAATTGTTGGTAACCAGCTAGTTAGTGGCTACTGCGAATTATGACCACGTACCGTGTATCAGTCATGTCATCCAGTCACGAATCGCTTGTTCTCGACTGTTTCACAAGCTTGCGGCAATTTGTAGCGAATGTAGCGATCATGGGAAACTCTTACAAGACACTATTGCTTGCTTTAAAGGCTGTGCAAGAAAATAATATTGCCATACACACGTAGAAATTAAAAAGTGCAATTTAAAACAATTTAATGTCTTTAATAATACACATTTTGACGACCTCCGTGGTCGAGTGGCGTACGCACCGGTTTTCAAGGTGCCGCCAGCTCTGAGGTCCTGTAGAAAACCACTTTTCTACATTGTCCCGGGTCTGGGTGTTTGTGGTACCTTCGTTGTTTCTGAATTCCATAACACAAGTGCTTTAGCAACTAACTTTGGGTTCAGGGCAATGTATGTGATGTTGTCCGCATTTATTATTTACTAGCTGTGCCCCGCGGTTTCACCCGCGTGAATACCTAGGTCCCGTTCCCGGTGCCTTTGTATTATTAGGGGTGGAGATGAAGCCAAAAAATCACTATCGTAACAAAAGTCAGGATTACTTAATTTGGTGGTTGAGTATTCTTCAATTTCCTAATTTTCAGCGCAATTTTGCAAACTTTTTCTTTATTTAGAACCTTCTCCAGACAGTAACAAACACAACAAAAAAAGAATTAGGGAAATCGGTCCAGCCGTTCACGCGTGATGCCGTGACCAAGGAAAATAGGGATTCATTTATATATATATAGATCCTGACAATAACAAACACAACAACAAAATAATTAGCGAAATCGGCCTAGCCGTTCACGCGTGATGCCGTGACCAAGGGAAATAGGGATTAATTTATATATATATAGATTATTAATACAAAATGATGTCACCAACCAAATTATTGGAAGGACAGTTTGAGATGGTTTATTAATTATTAGCATTGAATTTTGGTTTATTTGTCACGTTACGTGCTTTGCTAGTACATTAAAACCGGTTTGGTCCGTCATAACATAACATAACATACCATCACGCCTGTATCCCCGAAGGGTTAGGCAGAGGTGTACCAATGTACACCCACAGTTCGCCGGTATGTTTAGGTCCCATGTAATAGGGGGCGAGCCTATTGCCACTAACCGGGCACAAATCCAAACTCCGACCTGCTACTGAGAATTTCATAGAAAAACCCAATAACACCTTGGTCGACTTGGGAATCGAACCCAAGACCTCTAGCGTAGCAGTCGCGCTTAGCGCCACTAGGCCAACGAGGCAGTCCGTCGTCCCATTATTAAATACTCTTAAAAAATGGGTGATGATGTTACATAAGACGTTTATAACATTTCCTGCACTTTGCACCGTATTTTACATTATTGCAAGTACTCCTTAAGTACTAAGTTATTCGGTACTAAATAGCAGACTTAAAACTTGTTATTGTTAACTTGATATGTGCATGCTAAATGGTAGATACTTGACTATTATGCGCTAGTCGTCCTTGTGTAGACGTACTTAGGGCCTATATACTTCCTCGCTATTATCGAATGCAGTAATGTGGTTTTAATGCACCTAATTACTGCAGTAATGTTGAGTATTAAAGTTTGTCCAAGTTTTACGGACTTAGTGTAAGGTTTGTTTTATGATGTACAATCTAATATAAACAAAGTTTAATAGTATTTGTAAACCCTGACATTAAAGTAATATTGTGTATTTTCTTTTTTGTCTTTACCGAGGAATCATACTTGAACAAATGAAATTGCTTGTTTATTGATTTTCTGTTGTACCTACAATGACGCTGTGCAATGTGCATTCAAATAGAAAAGAGACAATTCAGAATCGTGGAACACGGTAAGAATTAAAAGCACAGAATAATAAATAGTACTTATTCTAAAAGGCTTTAGCTTTTCCTTTTTATGTATAAATAAAAGCCTCTTGGTAACGTTTAAAACTGTCAAAACACTCCCAGTCGACAGCGATGTGGATGAATTTTTTGATGCCTTATTTTAGTTCTTAGTTTTATTTATTTTATAATTTTTCTTATTTATTGTGTAGGCTTAGTTTTTATTTGCAGTAAACAAATGGTACATTTCTTTCGCTCAACCAAGCGTCAAAAATTAAAAGTAACATGCTGAGTTTTGGTGTTTTTTTTTTTGCCATAATAGTAAAATTTATCACTGGTGTTCGTAACTTCGTGTATGCTACTGCATCAACGCTTGGAAATTAGATTTTCATAATAATCGTGTCAATTAAGTTGTGTATTAGAATATTATCTTAAGGCGCTCCCCCGAGCAAAATGCGCAAAAGCCGTGTTTTACTAAGCTATAAACTCGATATTTAAAACACATATCAAATGCACTGTTCTACCAAATCATTCTCTAATATGTTGACTTTAATTTATCCGGATATATTTTTTTTAATGCAGCAATTATTAAGTATTACTCATTTTAAAAATGGTCTATCAAAATTTATTCCTTGCATGTCTTCGTGAAGTACACGTGTTATTTTAATGTAACTTATACCAACTGATGGAGAATTTAAATCTAAACATTTTATTCGTTTTTGTTTTTCAAAAAGACCAAAGATTTATTTTACAATTCAATTTATTCCTAAACATGGTCAAATTCACTACAGAAATACACTCGCGGAGGCGAGACTGCAGGCCGCCGTAGGCTCTCGACGTGAGAGCTCGTCTCATTTTCCTTTTAAATGTCACTTACAATTTAAGAAAAAAAAAGGAAAACTAAGAAAAGGTTAAAGCGTCTAACCGAAGGTCATTTGCTCGGGCCAGTGCCTTAACTAACCTTATTAGAAGGCGAGATAGCGTCGGATCGTAGATGTACCTTTTAATGAGGAGTTAACTCAGGCACTAACTGAGTAACTTGCTATTTCCCGAGACGAAATGGTTTTATGAATTCCCTAGCCCCTAGGTCACTTAAATTGGCTAGCACCAACATACGTAAACGCAAAGCAGCTGTAGCTGGTCTCATTTTCGATATAATTGAAATAAAAAACGCTTCAAGGTTCAGTAACATTGGTACAACTTTTGCAAATACGTTGTATTTGCAAAATGGCTCGTTTTTGTGGAGTTTGACGTTTAACGTCGAACTTCAACTGCTGTCAATAAATAGCGGAATACGAAATTGTACCAAATTTAACGGAAATCGGTCTATGTCACTGTACCCTCGACGCAAATGGTCCTAATGACCAATTTTGACGTTTTGACAGTTAGTTGAATGCCAATTATCGTAAAATTGACCAAATGACGCAAGCTATTCAGTCAATTTAAGCAACTCTTAAATAGCGGACTCGGGCCCCTGTCCTGTTTACTCTATCATTTTTACTACAGCACTTGCTGTTCGAACTTCTTATGACTATAAAAATACAAGCCACAACATCTTCGGCACAGGATTAATCTCAAAGCAGTAATTACGTTATCTTTCCTGATTAAAACACGGATAAGTGATAACCCGGGGTCAGGTGTAGCCAGATAAGCTATGTTCCGTAAACACATCAAATGCAGTGCTTCCCTTGCCGGGTCACTGCCACCGGGTTATCATAACCAAACATTTTTATCATATCAATTACCCGCTAGGATAGGACACGTCTTTGATGACCTTTTCAGGTCAAGATTTAGCTTTTTTGCCAGTTCTTCAATATCGTCACTAAGTCCTTTACAGACTTCAAAAGGTGGAGAATTTTTAAATTCAAATGTGTGCTTGTTCTTTCAACAAGTTTTTTGTTTATTTGTACACCAGATATGTTAGGTAATTGTGAATGGAGTTCAAAACTTTTTTGTGGTGGGTATAGTATACATCAGATGTATTCCCATATATCATTGGAGTAGGTTCCTGTTTAAATTTATGTGTAATCAATTATTTACAGTGTCTTTTTGATACAATAAACTATCGTGATATTTAAAAATGGCTTTATAAAAATAGGTTAGAATAAATTAATGTCAAGTATAAAAACTCTCGTGATCCACTTAACCAGACAGCCTGGAATAACCAACTCAAATAAAATGAAAGTTTTATTTCCGTCGAATCTGTTTTAGAACTGTCGCAGATGCAATACTCGCTTCAATATCCGCGATTAAGGTTTTAGCTGTCTAAATTTAAACTTGCGACAGTTCAGAAAATCCTGGCATAGTGCACGTCAAAAGTTTCATATTTTGTTACGTAAGACTGGGATTGGCCTTTAAACCGATACAGGATGTTATCAGACGAGTACGGTAGATAGATAATCTAAAAGGGGTGAAGAGTACATCTAGTATAGAGTCAGTTTACAAATCTTTGGCTCGAAATGAGTTAATGAAATAATTAATTTTTTCTCATAAATTAACAAATAAATCATAACAAACGTGTCACATATGCAGTAGATGTCGGGTGAAACTTGAATAGACTATTTTCCTATTTTTATTTGTACTAACCGTGTTAAGAGGATGTAGGTACTCTAGTTTGAACGTTTCACGGAACCCTGTTACAGGTCCTTTGATGCATACTTGTACAATTATTGGAAAAATCTCTGCGCTTTACTGCGACTACAACATGTAGGTACAAACAGAGATTTTTTTCAGCTTTAACTTTCGGCCTTTTCGACATATAGTGAAGTTGCAAACATTTTCAACTTAACTATATTATTATGTCGAAAAGGCCGAAACTGCCTCGTTGGCCTAGTGGTGCTAAGCGCGACTGCTACGCTAGCGGTCTGGGGTTCGATTTCCAAGTCGACCAAGGTGTTATTCGGTTTTTCTATGAAATTCTCAGTAGCAGGTCAGAGTTTGGATTTGTGCCCGGTTAGTGGCAATAGGCTCGCCCCCTATTACATGGGACCTAAACATACTGGCGAACTGTGGGTGTACATTGGTACACCTCTGCCTAACCCTTCGGGGATACAGGCGTGATGGTATGTTATGTTATGTTATGCAAACATTTTCGTTGGTCCTTCCTGCTAGTCTTTCGTATTTACAAATCTTAAAGGTTTATTAAAGTTTGTGATTGTCTATGTAAAGTCTGATTTCGTTATTTGCAAAGAACACACAATGATTATTAAAATCAGTAGCCACATTAAAACAACACCGTTTTTGCTAGTTACAAATACATACTGACAATTATTTCCGTGGTTGCTCGTTAAACAGACACGAAATTCTGATTTCTTTAATTAAAAACAATTTACACCAATTCGCTATCAATTAAAAATAAATAATCTGCATGGGTTCACACAGTGATTGTGTAAAAAGATGTATAGGTATGGCACCTGCCCAATAAAGCAATTACTTTGTACGAATTCAGATTTTTGTTTTCAGTCAGGTGTCATGTGTTCAGAACACGTGCCGACACGAGCGTTGTTTTTGGAATGTTAAAAAAGCTAGTTTTTTTTTTGTGAAGTACCTCAGTCCGTATGCAAGTTTCGGCTGTGAAACAGGGGTATTCGATTAACAACTCGTAGCGGGTGTCAAAAGCATTGAAACTTTAGCTTTGAAGCTGGAACTGTAATCAAAAATTGGAATTGGAACCGGTCTAATTTAGAAAATGGAAAAATACTGTTCGTTGTTTGTGTAGTGTGTACCTTTTTGTTTATTTATTTACTTCTTTTATTTAAATCCGTTGTAAATGGTTAGCCCAAATACTGGTTACTAAATATGTATGTTTATTTTAGGATCCGCAAAATCCAGTTATTCGGACAATTAGAGCCCAGTTTTTGTTGATCCTCGTTAATCCTTATCAAGTTCTCAGTTTTTAAGTTTAAGACTATTATTAACTGACGATTTTATAGGCTTTGGCTCTCTGGGTGATATAAAAGTGGTATAGGACCGGTTCTACAACTTTTTTTTACTAAATTAGTCTAAATTTGTTATGGTTTTGTGTGGTGTTTTTTTTGCGAGGAGATTCGATCGATCGTTAGTTTGACTTTTTTGTTTTTTAAAACTTCAATTAGTATGCTCCGTATGTATGTAGAACTTGTGCCTATTACTTATGTACTCTTTACAACCAATGCAATGAGTGCAATGTGCGCCCATTCAGTTTTATTCAGACTTCCTCCTACGAATACTGAACGTAAAGCACACCTTACCACATAACCATTCAGATTTGAATTATTTAACCGCAAAAATAAACAAGTTCATCCGCCTAAACTAAGATTAATTAAAAATTCATCCTTATGTGGGTGCTTATAAGGTCGATATTTCAATAAACGTTGAGCTATATTTGTTCAAAAAGCATAATGGAGACACTGGCCAGGCTTCCGATAGAACTGACTTTGTTTGAATGGTGCGCGTGAGTTTACGTAACGACCGACGTATGAGTGTTTGTTTATACAATTTCGATTCACGACCGCACGTTACTTAGTACACTTTACATTATTTATATGCCAGATTTTAGACGAGATTCTTTTTGTGATTGTTTGACTTTATAAGGTTATAGAGTTTTATTTTTAACTTTTATATAATATATCCCTATCCCTTATGTAGCTACGTAGCGAGCTTTTTGGCTAAAAGAGAAAAATATTTGTTTTATAAACTAGGCCGTTTGGAATTTAAATACTCTGCTTCGTACGTAGTGTGGCAGACAAGTTTGACAGACATACACCATGTGCATGTGTACTGGCCATTGCAAACATATCTTGCTACAGGTATAAACCTTTTATTTTGATCACATGGAATGTAACAGTACCGTTGATGAAATACCTTATTAGTATGGTATTATGGTATCCATAAAATTCCGGAGTGTCTTATAAAATACTTCCTTATTAATTACACATTAAATTAAAAACATTATCGATAAAAATAATCTGAATCGATTTCGAAGTGATTTATGCGGGACTACTTCCGATGATTAGTTATTTATCGATCACAATTTATTTTTAATCACAAACAGATTTTTTGTTATCGATCTGTAGTTTTCAATAAAAAAAATGCCTTTGGATTGAGAAGATCCTGTTGAAGGTCGATGAAAAACTGTCCTCAACACCATAATACAATTATTGCAAATTTAATCCAAAACAATATTTGTTCATCACTCGCACAGATTATATTGGAACCAAGGACAGAGACTACGATTAGCCTGTTGAAACAGTGGTTTATCTTGTCTGACTTACTGATACAATGGCGGATTTGAGCACTGAGTTTGTTCCAACCTTTGCCTAAAGTGAAACTAGTTGTTTTTGTCGACTTATCGAGAATGCGATTAACGTTCATATCGTTACTACACATGTAATCAGATTTGCGGTAACCCGTCTTATACATCAGTGTCGGCACACCTTACCATGCCACAGCTTACCATGGCCGACGTGGAAGTCTTTGAATAGGCTCCGGACCCAAGTCGGCCAGGTCCGGGTAATGAAAATGTGTGCGGGTGGGGCTACAGCACACCTGAGCCATGTGAGTGTGGTATCTTCTCTCAAACGATGGGTCCTCGAATGAGTTGTCCAGCATACCCTGACAGGCATGCTGGACACGCGAAAAGCTGTATGAGATGACGAACAATGCCGTGTGCGTTACTGAATACTGGTCTGGAAAAATTCAACTGCCGTTGATCGACACGCTAAGAAGTCGGTAGATTATGGGTCGTGCCAATTTTAAATTCTCATATCGAACAACATAATATAGAATAGATACATGAATACAGTTTCAATGAATGAATTGTTGATCGAAAGTAACGAAGCCGATAAATGTCGAACAAATGTACGAAGTAACCTGTTCTTATTCCATAAATTTGATATACCAAACAACTTTATCAAGTGATTGTCTATCTAGGTATTATATTTATTGTGTGGACAACTCCATTCAAAATGTAGGTTACCATGAAGATAATATCTGAACGCTGATATCGTTCGAGTAAATCAATGGTTTTGTTTTAAATGATTTAGCTACATTAATGTGACACAGCGGAAAGTAAAATATGATATGAAAACTAAACCTTTAATATATCGAGAAAGCATTTTCCTCACAATACACGTCATCTATTTTGTAATACTTTGAAGTCATAGAAAAATCCATGTGCTTTGAGCTTCCTTTGTGAGCGCCTTGTCCATTCATGAATATAATGAAATATTGCTAAGAATAACCTATTGCTTTTCCAACGTCATCAGAAAGATACCCGTGATAGCAGTGTAATAGGTTAATACGTTTTTTTTCTACTCACAAAAACTGTTGTTAGTTTGTTGTTAAACACTCCGGATGTTCCACTCATTTAAATGACGCCATGTTTTACTTATACCCCAAATTTAGAGCAATTGTCAATTATGTTCTATGATAACATTGGCCTTTACCTTGTTCTACCATTAAGTGAAATGTGAGATTACGGAGAATTTATATTGGACACGATTCTAAATATTTTGAATATTTCAAGAACTTGTATAAAAATGCGATTCACATACATGTACCTGATGTAATTGAATTTGCAAAGTTTTCAACGTTAACCCGTGGCATCAGTCTAGTTACTAACAAGCAAACAAGTAAAAAGTTTTAGATATGACGCCGATGTTATAAATCCCAGCTAGTTTGCTAGTTTTCAAACAAGATGCAGTTGATATTTTGTTCCCTAACTTTCAAAAGTAGTACGTTCAAATCAAGTTAGTATCCATCACAAGTGTATCTCTCTTCCTTTATGATACAGCAGTTGGCTCCATGACTTTTACTCAATGTAGGTGTTACTGTTTATAGGCTAGGAACCTGTATGTCATATCACGCAATAATTGTTATTATTCTTTTGTTACATCTTTTATAGAATATTGGTTACGGTTTATTTCTATTTTATATATATATATTTTTTTTTTTCTACAATTCTTTTTAATTTAGTTAACTCTGACACAGAGTTAACGTTTGCTAATAGCTTGTCTTTATTATGCAATATAGTAATCCGTGGAAAATGTTGTGGGTAGTATATTTGTTAAGTTTTTGTTTAAAACAAAATTGTTTATGCTTAATGTACTACTGTTTGTTTTCCCAAATGTAATAAATAAATAAAATAAATAAAAAACAAATAATACAGAAGTCAATCTGTGTTCTGAGTCTTTAATTCAATCGATATCCATTCGGCAGTGTCAGACTTGTTCAAGCCGCTCGAACTCAAAGGCTTCCGACTTGTCTCGACGACTCAAATCTGGATGAAAGATAAATTGCTTTCAGAACGATATAGCACGAAATGGTTATCTTTCTCGCTGTCTGTCGATGCCCTATTTTCCGTTTCATGATAAATCTAGCCGCTAGTCTACTGTTTATTTGCGCTTTGTTACTCTGCATTGATTATTTGTCTGTTTTTTGTTGTCTAATACTGTGTGCCCAATGGTAGGAGTTATCGGGTTGATTGGCGCTTGCATACCAGCCGGCTGATAGCGAATGTAAGCGTGCCCTAAGTACCCTGTACTTACAACCTGTTACGAACACTAGTAAGCCTTGGCTACCTTTGTTATTGTACACGCCCATGGACGAACATAATTAATAATTATAAATTAACATTGTAATATGCAACACGTTAGCAGTTTAATTATGTTTATATAATTTATAAACACAAGTGTTCATATTACTTAAGAATATTTAAAAAAATATTTATTAATATGTCTAGATAGACAAAAACATTGTAAAGGCGGTGAAGATAAATCTTTATCAAAGCGGTCGATGTCAATCTTCTGATAATTCGTTCAGTTTATTGAATAATTTCTTTGTATCATAGTTTTTTTCGCACATTTAATTTGAAATTAGTTGGTAAATTCCATTAGTAAGAAGTGTGGCTTTCGTCCTTAGTCAGACGTTATTTGGTAAACCACAAACCTAATTTATAATTACCGATATTATTTCGCCTCTCGCCAATGTAAGGTCTACAAATGTATTTTGAATTTGAATTTGTAGCTGGAATTTTGTAAATAATATCTGCTATACAGTGAAGTAATTAATGAAGGATGGATTTGTTGTGCACTGCGTAACCCAAACAATATAATTATATGTGGGTCCTTACTAAGACTTGCACATATCCTGTATTTGAATAATATTAATAAGTAATACTTAAGAGGAAAGGGGAGCGGCCATTTTTCCATACAAACGCTCTCGTCTGTTTTCTCACTGGTTTCTGAACTTAGGGCTATGATTTTTTGCAGTAATATAAATATGAACTAGATCTATGTCCCTATTTTTTCCTTTTTTAATATAATTTTTATTTAGAAGGAACTAGAACCTTCGCAAAAGTGCTTATTTTGACCGCAGTTTTCAGACGCGTTTTTTTCGAATTTGACAACAATAGGTAATCGAAAAAAGGAAAAAATAGAGGCACAGATTATTCTTTTCTCATGCAGTATATGAAATATCTTTAAACTTGGTTAAGAATTGGGGGAGAAAATAGACGAGAGCCAAACCTCGATTTTTCGTCAGTTTTTCGGTCTGAGCTGCAGTTGTCCTTATCGCACGAATTAGAGGGCGGGGGGAATTAGAGCGACAGCAATACTTTCTTCAAAAACAAAAATGTCCGCTCCCCTTTCCTCTTAAGTAAGTTAATTTATGTTAAATAATACCTAATAAGTAATATCATGTTTTAATGTTTGTAAAGGCGATAGATAGCCTGTGTAACAACATAAATCCTGATTTGTGTACAAATAGAATAAGATCATTTGTAAACTGTATTTTAAACCATGTAACTAATAAAGACCTTTAAAAATCAAAAATCTAATCAATCAATTAATGAAGGATGTATTTGTTGTGCACTGCAATGTATTCGAGAATCCTCTTGCTACCAAAGCACAGGCCTATCCATTATGTTGATATGTGTGGAAATGTTATTTTTACTAATAAACCTCCACAATATCCTTCGAAAACTATGAAACACCGATATCGACATTTTCAGTTGTGTGGGTTATTGAGTTCTTCCTTGGTCTAGTGGCGCATGAAGTCTCGAGTATTATTATAATCTATACTACAGTGTGCCTATACTGAAATTGTACCCAGTTTTGTGTTTCACCTATATTTTATTATCGACGATAACAAAACTGTGGTTATTAAAAGAGAAAATAAAACAAAGCATAAATGAAATCCTAGATTTTTTCTTTTTCAACGTGTTTGGGCAGGGCTTAATTTTCAACCCTTGAATTATGTAGCAGTGTGTGCACACTTATGGGTTTACTTTATCCTGATAGTGCTATCAGGATAAACCGACGCACACGGTACACAGTGTACGTACACCCAACTTAGAAAAGTTTGTTTGAAATGATACTAAATCAAATGACATCAGACCTCGATTACAATGTTTATATTAGTAATTCAACCTGTAAATAAGTGGGGTTTACGCGTACACAAATAATAACTCACGAAATAAAATTCATTTTTTACATTTAACATTTATTATATAATAAACAGCTTTCCATAATGGAATTCTATAACATGACTTTTTCTCTTCACCAAGTTCTTCTTGTTTAGTTCAGGACAACATATCTCAGTTAGCAATACACAAGTAATGACTGTTTTATTATATGGCAAATGTCATGATATATTCAAATAACATCGAGATATTTTGGAATAACTGTCTACACTACCTACATCTTACTTACTCTATGATCTATATATTAACATTCAATTGGTTGTAAAGGACAGATTCAGGTTAAAATAAATAGGATTTGTATAAACACATCTTAAATATGGCCTAGTTGATATAAATTGATATTTTGTTGAGATTAGGGTAAATTTTCTTTAGTCAAAAGTGAAAATATAAATATTAAACAAATCTAGAATGTAAATTCATATGGAAATAGAACAATTTTTAAACATTTTCATAAAATTAAATTAATTATGACTCACTAACCTTTGGGACGACAGCTGAAAGTAGGGTGGTAAGCTCTATTACATCAAATTACTACAGGAACACAATTTTTTTTTTGCTTTTTTAACATCTATATCTTTAAACTGTACTATTACGTATAACATTATTATCATATTTCTAGTCGAAAAATTAATAATCACATCAATATTACTGTTTTTTTTTGTTTTTTTTTTATTTGCTGTTGTAATTTACGCACTACTATAAATGTCTTTTTCAATGTGGATAAGTGAATTACATAACATCAATTTTTAATATGAATAAGTGAATTACATATAACATCAATATTATTTGAATTAAATGTTTAAATGTACGAGTAATATAGAGAATTTCAAGTATTCAATTGAATCTTGTCAAGCTGTCGTTTGAGAAAATCATTGCATGATAACATCTATTTTAGCGACTTTACATTATTATATGAAGCATGTAATATGTAAAGCAATGTTTAACAAAGAAACGTACAATGCAGGCTCTTACATATATTATCAAAAGATCACGCCTTGGTGCGGCACATTAAAAATTAGTTACAACTCATTAATTATTTACAAATCATAAATTACAAATCATATATTATAATTACATAATCATACAACAGTGTCTGGCACGACACATCACTCAAAGGTAATTACGAATTAAAGTAAACGAAATTAATATCACAGCAAAGAAATGTTTAAGCATCATCTCGATTGTCGCGTCGTTATCATTCCCCGCTTAGCTTGTTACACAGGGGTCTAAGTTCATGTAGAAGTCCATACTGTCGTCGGTCGACAACAACGGTCGGCGATGCGTATCTTTGCGGCCTCTCTTGTAAAGCGGGAAGAGTCCACCATTCACTGGCCGACCGACGGGTAACCCTCAGGCGGGCTTGAGCGAAATTCCCTCAAGCGGGTCCAGGGGAAAAGGCTTCTCCGGCAGCGGGCGGTTCAGCATCTTAGCAGAAGTGTTCGATGTAGTGGATTTGATAGTCGACATGCCGCGAGATCCAGTCGATTTTTTCAGCGATTTAGGCAATGGGCTAGCTTGAGATCCGGAAGCAGAATTCTTTTTCTCGTGAACGGCTCGGAGATACGGTCCGCGGGGGGCGGCCTGCTCAGCGACAACGTCAGGAATGTTTCCCAAAAGTGTTCGTTTCTCCTTCTCATTATTAGCAATTTCGGCGTAAAGGTGGACAGCGAAATCTTTGGGTTCGAAATATTCATGGGCCAAAGCGGTTTGCCTGTTGTATGGTGAAAGAGGCAGCAGTTTGTCGAGAGAAGGTGTGCGAGTACCAACGCTAATCATTGCCTTCTTATTTTTCCCAATACGTGGGGTAGTAGTTTGGAAAGGTAGTTCGTAAATATTCTCCTCCACGTTAATTAGCTTCGGAACATTGGTGTTGCGGTTCTCTTCGAGTTTGGTAAGCACATACAGATGTTCGATGGTCTCACGAGCCTCTACATAATTTTCTGGACTTTCCAATCTTTCCTTGAGATTTTCTAGAAGTTCTTTGGTTAGCTCTTCAGGGAGAGTTTGAGTAGTCTTATCTTCAGTCGGTACTAGCTCTCCGTGCAAAGTCGATTCATGAACCGTTTCTTGAACTCTCATCGGTTCATTTAAGCAATGGCGTTCAGAATATTCATTTACTGAGAGTCTGGATATTGATCTTGCATTATCCAGCCCATGAGTGACTCCACAAGCACAAAAGCGGTCACAGAGTGAACCACACGATAAATTTGAAGATATGAGAAAGTTCTTCACGTTAATGCAGTAGCCCTTGCGACGCATCCACCTCACGAGACTTATGAACATGACAATGACTACGCAGCCCAAGCAGGTTACAATCACTATGCCGATTACTTTTTTGTCGCGTTCACTGATTATTTGCCCGTGCTTATTTTTGTGCGGAAATCTAGGATTCTTTATTTCTGTTGAAGTACCGTCAGCTTTTCTAACGTACGATTCACAATGAAAAGTTATAGAATTTTTTTGACATACGCCATCCAAAAACTTGTCAAATAATACATTTTGTTCAGGCTCGTTAAAGCAACGAGCCAAAAACTCGTCTACTGTACAAAAACTCTCCGATTTATAAGTTTCCTCTAAATCTGTGTCTAAAACACCAGCCAGCCAGTGACTTATATTGCAATAACAAGTTTGCCCGTAGTAGTTATCTTTATACAAAACAGTATAAGCGTTATGGGCCTGGGCCTGGCCTACAAATTTTAGGCTGGTAGGATACGCCGTTTCTACTTCGTTCTCAACAAAAGTCAGTTCATGGCCGGATTGTTCGTGGGTAGTCGTGTCCAAAGCAACTATAGCGTTAGGTACCAACTCGTCAAATGAGTTTCTTTCCATGTGTAATTTATTCCAAGATGATAATTCGATACTTCGCTCCATCAGTCGATTAAACTCTGAATCAAGAATGACAACAGATGCCACTGTTATATTGACTCCCCCCGTCTCGACATTTTCAATCCTGAAATCAAACAATTTAACCATTAGTGTAACTGATAAACGGTGCAGTATATTCGTCAAAAACAATTTCTATTTACTATCGAATATACTTACAATGTATATGAAATGTTGAGGTTTCCGACAGCTGATTGCAATGCTCTTGAATTTATTTGTTGAATCTTGCACCCGAAAAAGTACAAGTTATTAATCAGCGATCTTTGGGAAAAGGCGTCTTCATCTATGTTTTGGATCGAAGAATTGAGTGCCATCACGATGTTATAAGTGTTCGCAGAAAAGGCTCCTGCGAGAATCTCGTTTATTTTCACATTTTCTAAAACAATTTCAGCTGCGGAGGATCCAAAGGTTTGCGTGGGGACAGCGGGTACTGTTACATTTTTCAGCCTGATCTGTAAGACAAAAAAAAAATTGTGTTGGTATATGAATTAAGCACATTTAATTTAAATAAATAATCAATTCGCAATATTTTGCAATGCAGGATATCGCTGTGCACTTATATGCGTAAAAGTAGTCTATACTGACCGACATCCCTGGCCCGTGCTCGCCGACGTTTCCGGCGGTCGGGTCCAGCGTGAATGAGCCAGGCCCAAGTTGCAGAGTTTGCACGTTTGTTATGTTCATATTCAGAAGCCATGAAAACGCTTGCCCTTCCGTGGATACGCTCTCACAGTTCTTTATTGTCACCGAGAGAGGACCTGAAACCAACGAATATTTTGTTAAATCCTGCTTTATCGGAAATCAGTATCTATTCGGTTGCGTTAAGGTTGTTTGGTTTACGCACGAGATTTTCGAGTATGGTTAAAGAAATATTCGAAGTACATTTTTCATCATATATATTTTTATGACATAAGACACCAAAAAAATCTACTGTATTCAACATATTACAAGTTGCGTATTGCACTGTCCTGTCTCATGAGTCATCTTGCGGAACACGAATATCGAGTCGGGGAAATCGTGTATTTTTAGATGGCAAACTGTAAGCGGTGGTGGCGCTCTGTTAGCCCATCTATCGGCTCTGGAGGTTTCCTTAATTCGCCTAAAAAAGTAACCTATACCCTCATACCTTTTTGGAGTTAATTTAAATCTGTTGTTTTATTGACAAAGGTTGTGTTGTTAGCTGTGAAAGCGCAACAGGTACTTTCGCGGACATAATATTAGTAAGGATACCAGCATATTGAAGTTGAACAGCAAGCCTATACATGAAACAACCATGAATTGTAAAACCGTCTTGATGTTCTTCGTTATTTTTTATATTACAAGGCTTTCTACTTGAAATATATTAACAAGTAAATTAAACTCGTATAACGGAGCTTAAGTTCAGTTGAATGAGTCCGTCGATACCGACCAACAGACAAGACCCTTCAATACGTGTTGCTGTAAGAGCCAAGCACAACGATTGGCAATTCTAAGAGGTCTTGCTGAGTGGCTGCGATACCAATCGAGAAAAGATTGTATTGAAGCCAAAGTAACTGGTTTCCAGTAAAACGTAACGTAATGCAGAAGAATTAAGTCCTTATTTTGAGATAAAGTACCGATTTCTCTGGGCAAGGTTAAAATTGTTTAGTGCAAACCACTGCCTTTCTAATCGGTATTAATTAACTGCGCCACATATGTGCTTGTACTCGTCTCAAGCAATTAATTCTTAACCCTCTTGGCTTTAAGTTAGCCATATGTATTACCAATGAAGAAGTGTAAATGAATAAAATTATTTTATTAAATTTGTAGGGATCAATCAATAAAGCTCAGATTTTGCAAGATAAAACACCTCGTTGGGAGCTTGTTGAGTTGGAACTACCTATATCATTATTACAAATTATGAACAACGAAACTTATTCCAACTTTCGCTTGTAGAACTTCAATGGCATTCATATGAAATCGTATCACTGCATGTGGTTATAAAATAATATAAAGATGATATCGTCTCACTATCATCATATATCAGTGTTATATATCAGGTCCTATAAAATGCAAAACCTGTTATGGTAACTGCTCTAACGTTCTCTACTGAGAATCGCGTAAAATGATGCCTTCCACAACAGTGTACATATGTAAAGTACCTACATAATTAAGCAGCGAGTTATTCGACAGAAATGCAATACAAACACATTATAAACACACGTACAAGTAGGTCTTTATGAGCGGCGGGGACACAGAAATAGTCCAGAATTAGTCATCCAGCCGTACTGTGTCCACAGCATACGTATGCCGTCGGCGAAACTTAGTACAACTTGTGAAATATAAGTACGTTATTGTGTGAATTGCGTGTTTTGGTACAAAATTCTCAAATTGTTTAATTTAAACCCAACAAATTGTAAGGTTTTTAATGTTTTTGTTTTGCTAAGGGCATTTAGCATAAAAAAAGTGTGTTTAAAGATCACAACAGAGTCCAAGAGAAACTGTTATTTAATTATATTTTATAAAGGTCACGTAGGTAATAATATGTGAAGTGACCCGAATTCCGAATTCACATTGGTTCCGGGAAGTAATGATGAGCTCTCTCTGAATGATTTGTTTTTATTCAATCGTTCTGTGAAATTGACGAAATATAATTATGTAGGCACTATAATATTCGTTCCCGAAATAATTTGGTTATTCGCACTATGAGTTGTTTACGTGAAAGACAAATCATTTTTAACGATACTTTATTAGATTGGACAAATTGCTGTAAGACCGGATGTTAGGTTTTTATAATGGATTATTTTATAGGGATCTTGAAGACATACACAATTGATAGTATAAGACTATGCCCACCTGTCTAGACCTGGCTAAACAAAGAATACAAACTAGTCGCTAATATCTAAACTGTGTATCTGGTTGGTTGCGGAATATTTTAATGAAGGTTTATTTTGAGAGACCGCAAGCATTTCCCGTATTGCCTCGCAAATGTGGTGGACACACACCGTTACCACCTCCCCGTAATCCACGGTGTGCCGTACTTGTTTTGACTAAGACAGAATTAGGAACCTTTCGAAAATAGCCTCCTACACTTTGCTTAAAATGGTTTCCCTGTATCTCAACTGTCGAATTATTTGGACTGCAGGCTTCGCATCAAATATTTCCGTTAAACTGATACAATGAAACGTCCCAAAATAGAACTTATATGTAAAGCGAGCTGCATTTCATGAATTTTAATTAAGGACAGAAATAACACCTTTACCACCAGTTTTGTGTGGGTGTATTTCATTGTTAACTGACAGTCTCAAAATTAAATGATTGAATAGCAATATATTACGAAAATAGACTGTAGTGTATATTTGTCTCAGTTTATGGATTTCGGCGTCTGTGAATAGCCGGTCATTGATCCAATGGCCTAGTGTTATCTACGTTTGGTTTTAGTTCATTGCTGCATATTGTGTGTTTTTTGTTGGCGTCGCTACGAGTCGCGGCATGTCATGTGCGTCAGTGCACAGCTTCTGACCACATGTCGACATGTTGCGACACCATTCCTAATGACACGCTCACTCCTTATTCACGGGAAATATTTTTACAATCATTTTTGTATATCGATAACTTCACTCCCACTCATTCGAAGATCTATATTTTTTTGGGAGTTGCTTATTGGTTTCAACCTTCTCATGTCTAGGTATAAAAACCCAGTCCAAATAATAAACGCAAGCCATTTTAATAATATTGATCACCATACCCTTTATAAAATTCCTTAGCATTACAACTATACAAAATTACCAGTATTCAAAATGAATCTCGTCGCCTCCATCTACAAGCAGTGTGATCATATTACTTTGTATAATTAGTGCATGCAGTGTGCTATACACTATGCGGGTATAACAATAAGTGTGTAATGGTATTGTCAGTCGCTAATGCATCCGAAGTGCTCGTTATTGTTCTAAATATTTCCCCTTTAAACGATGGTACGTAACACTAGTGGCCTAGTGTCTATACAATATTTAAATGGCGACCTTTGGCCTTTCGACTTTTGTCACCAAAAAGTGTTACGCCTATTTTTTGCGAGATATTATTCTTGTGTTACCATGTTACTTGTAAAAATCCGTACGGCATCGGACATGCGAGTATGTTATTGGGCAAACAAACAGCGCATTATTTGTCACTGAAGTGAGATCAAGGAGCAATTGTGCTAACGACCATCGCTCTGCGTCCAGCGGTCCATTCCTATACAGGTCATATTCAAAGATATTGTAATCTAATCATTGCAAACTGCCGAACTAAATTACCATTTAATATGTAGTTCAGATAATATTTACATGTGGCCGCTTACTGTTGTAGAGAACTTTAATATTTATCTACAAAAAGATTTTAATTATTTTATTTTTCCACGAGATCTGAAGTACAGTGTAGGCTATTAATGTATCGTTATAATACTCGATCACTCTCAGCAATGGGTTACGCTACACACGTTAGGCGCAATAGTTACGTCTCAAGACTGCACAATCAGTACAATAAAATAATGAACGTCGTCCATCTAGTTGAATATTGGACGACGACCCGATAATCGGAGCCATCCGGCGGCTCGCAACTATCGGGCCACCGACCCAAACCAGTTACAATTTAAGCTGGACGTAATCACATTTACATTGGTGCGGTATATCTTTAACGAAAGTGTTTACCAATGATGCATCATGCACCAATCTTAAGCTTTAAGGTGTCGAATTCAAAATTTACATTCGATTTTGTGGCGTGCTCTTACCACAGTATTCAATTTTGAACACGTCTATCAGAGGGATATTTTGATTTAGATTAATTGTGACTATAATTTCTGATCCGTTTTTCGAAATGTTATTGTTTGGCTATTGTGAATATTCAAAAAATATATGTGACACAGTTTCAACGGACTACTGGATTTGTATTACAGATCGCAGCAGCTGTGGGTTATCTATAATCTCTTTACACGACCCTATTTTTATTAAAAACATAATCATTGTACCTATACGCAGAAATTGAGTTTTATGCCACAAAATCGCAACGCATATCGTTAAACATCATATGAGCTAGGAGAACAATGGTAGGGGTTGGAGGCTTGAATAGACTATGAAACTTACACATAAATTATAATGAATAATACATAGGCATGGGCGTATCAAGATCGCAATTGGCACTAGCATTTGCATTGATTGATGTCTGTAACTGGGAACTGGAACGTACCTTTAATGTTGACGAAGGCCTTCTCCTCGATGCGAATGACGTCACAGTCCTCCACGTCCAGATGGAGGTAGAGTACGTCGAGGTTGGCGGCGGCGTACGAGCGCAGGAACACGATCTCCGCGCCGGCGATGTACACGCGGCGCGCGTCCCGCAGCCGCGACAGAGAGTTCGCGCCCAGCATCACCACCCCCGCCCCGCTCACTATCAGATCCGTTGTCGTTTCTGGCAGATCACCTTCTAAAATGTCAAGTTTCTGCAAACCACAAAACGCAATCTTCAAATCTCTTCATGCTCCACTCACCTCACAACTTTTATGAGAATTCGTTCTATTCGACAAACAATAGACTTCATTATGAATCAGGCATATGAATACTGTTTATTGTATTTGTTACAACTATAAAAACATATAGCTAGCTACCGTTGAAAATCTGTTTTATTTTATGAATTCTTAATGCAACTGAAATAATAATAGCCGGGCTACGTGGCCGACAGTTGATAAATTTAATTAATCAAGCCCAATAATTGCATTGTTTTTTTACCCGGTATAAATGAAAGCTTCTTTTTTGTTTGTAGTAAGTAGTACATAAATATATTTAATATTTGTTTGAAAGTTCTTGTTACGTTAATAATTTCTGAAAATAACTGGTAATTATACATTATTGTTTGTATTAATGTAGGTCATGTTTATGTTTAACAAGAAGCTGTGAATGTAAGACAATAATAACTGGCTCATAACAGAAGCTTTGTTTTTTTCGATAACAATGTTTTTCTTCACATGCTTATGAAATTATATACGAGGTATGACATAATATAACAAAATGTTTCACAAATTTTAATGGGGTAAATTGATGTTTTTATTTTAAAATTATTTAGTTTCATATTTCTCAGTGTGTACGGTTTATTTAGTACATTCGGTTTTGACTCCAGGACATACAAAACCCTAAATAACTTGTCTGACATTTCAAACTTCTATACCTGTATGCAAATCTAGCTTGCGCGTATTTTAAAAATAAATAAATCGAACAGAAAAAGTCTATCAGAAATCGACCTATATTGCCTACGAACGAACGTGAACAAAACTTTATTCAGTTCATGTTTCTCTTTTCGTTAGCCGTCGATAAATATCGTCACTATTTTATATTTTACCTTTGCTGTGGAGGTTATTTATTAAAAACAAAACTTTATTTAAACTTACATCATAATATTTAGGGGTGAACTACTGTTTAGTCGGTACCAGAAACGATTCCGGTGGTCGCTTAAGTGGATGGGGCTCGACGGATACGGGCTGCTGATTAAATTACGCATGATGTGGGGAAAGTGAACGAGTTCGGCGGGAGGACACCTACGACCACTGCACTCCCGGTACGCAGTAGCTTAGCCTTGACCAAATATAATATCACAATCACTTTCCTATCAATCCTATTCGCCGGGTCAAATATGAACAATCCCAATTTCAAGCGCTCTTATCAACTTACGGCGGCTTCTTGTACTTAAATAACTAAATATTATCGAGTCGTACGCATTGTATTCCACAGTAACAGATAACGAATATGACTCATCCCGCAAGATAGTGGAACAATGCACGTTTCGAAAAATTCATAACAGATACGTATTTGTTCAAGTGAGCGCTGTTAATTTTGTAGGTGAAACTCGGTTGAGTTTTAGAAGTGCGCTCGAATTGGTTGCCGTTTCTTAAGACAAGAAACTAACTACAAAGAAACGAATAGATGACACGTCCGCTCTCACATGCGCGCCCTAAATAAAAATAAACTTACACACATGCACTGGCTGACTTTAGTCGGATTCCGTCAAAACACTTCTTTGGTCTGGCATTATCAGTATTCAACGCATTCTTCTTGTAAAACTTGCTATTTTTTTTAACATTTGCAATTCCGTAAGTTTGAAAGAAACTTATTGCCATCTCCAAAATAGATTTAATCATGCAGTTGATTTACTACTGCTTCACCCTTGCTCAACCTTTAATTTTTAAATAAGAAAGATGATGTAATGTTTAAGAACTAGGTACCGTAACAACTATGTTATGCTTCAAGATATAAACAGTAGTGTTTTAAAAAGCCTTGCCAAAAAACGTTATTTTTTTTGTTTCCATTCACAGTAAGTCTATAAAGCTGACATACGTGCCCCGGTGTTGCGTACTCAATCACCCTGAGTCACAGTCAAGTCTGTACAGTTTTGTTTTGCAAGTGTTCGCCTTATACAGCGCCAACTTGCGATGACCGCGAGATACCTGAACGAAGTGGTCACTCCCAATACTCAACCACTTAAGGGAATTTAAAGACACATTAAAATGTTACTTGAGATATTTATTTCATGTTCCGCAATATGTATAAAGTCAACGATGCAAATTATCACGTCATTTGGTACCTCGAGGCTTTCTGAAGAGATCGGATGGATCAAAACAAGTAAGATTGTTAACGACATACATCTATTAAGGCTTTATTTTTCCTTGAGACTACTTGAAAACTTTAGAATGAGTGTATAATGTCGATAACTATGTACCTATCTCGTCTCGCAGCCATAATGGTCGGCGAATTAAGTCGGTAGCTGGCTCTGTTGCGTGCGAAACCTGTTCGTTGGGTGAGCCATAAGGCGGGTCAGAACACAGCATGACTTGTTTCTCATAATGCGGGTCGCAATTACACTACTACTAGTTAGTTTGAGCGTCACAAATCTAAACAATTGACAGGCGACATACGGTTCTGTTCTAGTTCGGACCTTGCAGAACTGGGTGGAATCGAAGGCAGGCACGGAACACAATGCCCGGAGACTTTCGGCCGTCCGAGATGAGGGCATAAGTCAATTGGAACAATAGATGGGTGTGATCGCGATACTACTCCACACGAGTATTCAGAATCTGGGCACGTGCTAGCAAATGATATCGCTCCGGAATCATACTGTTTTACTTTATGATCGATATTACATGCCCTAAATGCAACATTAATTTGAGTTATTTTATTCAAATATTAATAGTAGAACCACGGTAATATTCTAAAATATGAACCATATTTATGTATTTTCTATTTACCTACTGTTTCTGTTATACCTGCTTTTCATGGAGTTATATGGGAATTATATTTTATCCGAAACCAAAAATAGATTTGTCGGAACGTAATTATTTATTTTAATGCGAGTTGTTTAAAATTTGGTTTCATGATAATTAGGTATGTTTATTTGAGATTTAAATTCTGTGTCCAAAAAATATATGTAGGTAAAAAAACGTTACTTCATTTGCAAGTTAATTATCACAAGCTGAAAATATTATTTAAATATTAGTATGTACTGATTAAATAGAGAAACCTTGGTTAAAAATTATAATCTTGGAACTTCCTCAACTGACCTATAAAATTTCACATAGTACATCAAGTTTTTCATCCGTTCTAAAATAAACTTTAGCACATTTTAATAGAGTTAATATTTGTTTGAAACATATGCAACTCGACTATAGCCGAGGCTTTTGAGTCACCACAGAAACAGGTCGACGCTGATTTCCAATTACAGACAATTTACTCAAGATTTTTCATACGTCACTTGATATTACTTTGTTTATTGAATCTGTTTATTTAACAACGCACCTGGGTCTTAATTTAATGATATAAATGATCTTACTAACGTTAGTGTCGTTACAGTTTCGGACGTGGCCTTGACTGCAAACAATGATCAGATTCATATGCTGTCTTATTAAATAGAATCTTGGTAACATGTGGTGCAATTAAAATTCTAATTGTATTTCTTAAACGATACATGGTTATCTATTGAAAACATATTATGAAGAAATACAATTCAATACAAAAAGGAAACTATGTAGATCAATGTCTAATGTTTAGTGATGTAACATGAGTTATTATTATGTCTACATAACTATGTCGGTAATTCTAGTTGACATAATAAGTGGTACGCAGAAAACGAGGTCTCTACAAAATACTTCTTTACATTATTTTAGTCTGAAAAAATATTATTGTTTTCAAATGTCCAAGTACAAACAGAGAAAATACTGGACACGCTCACGCATCAAATGTAGGGATTACCCGACTAAAGGATAAAATCGAGCGCACATGCAGCTCTAAAAAATCGAGTTCGATATTAGTCATAAACTTATTCTAGGCACGACTGTTTGTAATTGACGCGAATTTGTAAGTGCATTTCGAGAATTTTAAAAAACGTTGGATTTGGTTGGTTCACGCTCATATGCTGAATTAGTTTGCATGCTTTATTTAGTATTAAATACGTCGTATCCTACTGTAGCCGGCACTCATTTACGACTTGGTTATGACCAGTTAAAAGCTTTAAATTTATCTGGTGAACGGCGCGTGGTTTGCTACTCGCAGGTTCCCGGCACGTGACCTATACATAGATAACTAAACGTCATAGGAAATGTTCGATTCCTACCAACTATCTAATGCGCTTATTACATTATCCTGAATGAAATCGTTCCTAATTTTAGGCAGGTGTAATTACATTCAGTCTTCCTGAATGCGAGCACTCAAATGCTTTGACATTTAAGCATCATATTTCAAGGACTGAATTAGCATGCAATTTAGGATAGTGTAATAGGCGTATAATGAACTTGGAAAGTGCAGACACGGTGTTTCGGCTTTGGTTTTGCAATCCGGACATTTCGATACTTTGTTTCATAGTGTTCAAACAGAACAATAGATTTGAGGAAAGTTGTCGGAAGCGCTCGCGCCACTTGTATAGTAAGGTTATATTTCTCCGCAGAAAGCACGTTGCGCAATAAGTAAATAAAAAATACACTATGTAAATACTTCATATTTGACGTTATTTTAATTTTTAAAAGATAGGAAAAAATTAAAATCAACAACATTAATGCTGGCTCTATACCAGATGTATTTTGTTTTTCAAACTCATATTAAAAACTGTACCGGATACAGAGGGTAGTATCACATAAAAAATTATAATTAAAAAAAAATAAAAAACACGCCTGCCATGTCAAAAAAATATTAAAAAGTGAACTAAAAAATTAAAAACAAGTCAAATATTTGCAGTCGGGGGACGGTTACTTGGAACAATTCACTACAGGTCCCCCTACTGCAAATATTTGACTTGTTTTTAATTTTTTAGTTCACTTTTTAATATTTTTTTGACATGGTAGGCGTGTTTTTTATTTTTTTTCATTATAATTTTTTATATAATACCTTTTAGTGATAAATAATATTTTATAGAGCGCTACAACACAAAAACATGACACAACACAAAAAAAAAATCGTTCGGTACACTTTGCAGGCGATTTCGACTCACACTTGACCATTTTTTAATGTCCACATAGCCTATATCACTCGGGATAACTCAAAGCTTCTAATGATACCACAAACATTGAAATCGGTCAAGCCTTTTAGAAGTTATGGTGGAATATAGAAACTCACAAACATACATACATACATGAACCCTGAAAACATAACACTCCTTTTTGGGCAGTCGTGTAAAAAGTAATTAACTATACTGACAAAGGCTGCATCTAGTTTCATATACGCTTTTTCTAAAAAACATTAATTGTCCGTCGAATCCCTGTTATTGCTTTTCGATCCTTTTACAACACTGTTGCTTTGTGTTACAAAAGTGTAATTTCAGTTCCCGGTAATAATGATCAAGCAACTAGATATTAAACTTGCTAATAAAAGGAAACGTCAGATGCAAGTCGTAAGTTCGTAACAAAGTGTGTTGCCGAGTAACGGGAAATCGGGACTTCATTTTAATATTAGACTATATTCCCGGAATATGGCAGCTCGCTTTCCCAGGACTTGCGCAGAGCTCACGGTGCACGAGATAGATTTACTGAAATAGATGTATCAATAAATAATTTGTCCGCCTATTCAACGTCTCCTAATTAACCATTCATAAACTCTGCTTACGTAAAAAGGCAGCGGTATGCGCTGCTTAATAATTTAATATTATTGTTTGACAAAAAACTTTGTAATTTTGAATTATACCTGTTCTGTACAAACAGGTCCATGTTATTTGTATCTTAGTTGTCGTAACGTTTTCCACAACAATAATGTTGATAACTATTCTATAGCGCAAACATTGGACATTGTGTTCAAAAAACAATGACTTTATAGCAACCTTTTATCTCTACAATACAAATAGTTTGTAGTTGACTTGCTGGGGTGATCATTAAGTTTGAACAGTTTTAAAATCGATAATGATCTTAACAGAAACGTCATTTTTAGTCATAGGAGAACAATGAGTGAATAATAAGAATAATTTCCTAAATTGCTTATAGTAAGTATTTAACGCTGTAAAGTCTGGCGTAAACAATTAGTACAGTGTAGGTACCTGTGGTTATTTTCGTACAACTATCGTTTTTCGGCTTGTGAACTCGGCCCCTCTACCATGATCTTAAGAGTAACGATGGCTCCATGCAACGAGAGAAAGTGCGTTATGTAATAACATTTACCAGTACTTTTATGTCCGGCTTCACATATGAATGGAAATTGCAATTATATTATGTATAGATTTGTAATCGATGCAGATTATCCGGCGCCATTTTATTTTATTTTTAATTATGTGCGCCTAAGCGTGATCGTTTTAAGTCCTCAAATTCATATGATTGATATGATTTGATAGCGTAGTTAAACACAACCTTAATACATTCCACAGTCATCAAGTTAATGTAAAATTGTAGTACTGATCTATGACTTTATTTTATTCTAACATTCTAACACAACACCTTTACTACGTTAGGAGCAGGCCCTAAATGTCACACAAGTTTTATGATGACTTTTATTTAAGATTGATTACGCTGCGGTTATGTTCTTCCTAATAAAATATCTGTTTTAGGAATATTGCGGTTGTTCTATTATCCTCCATAATACCAAAAGTGCTTACTATGTTATCGTGTAAACAAGTTTCAAAAATACAGAAATTAATCGTTATAAATGGCTTTATAACTCCCGCTCGGAGATGGGAATACATTCAATCTTGTAAAACGTTAGTAATGTTCGGCGTGGAGTTTGTATCAAAATATCGTAGTAGGCCTCGGCCGGCGCAGGAAGCGATCTCTCATTACGTTTTTTTTATGGTTTGTCCGATGCTCCCGCCCGGTCGCGCTGCGCTCACGATGCGTGCTGAGACCGGCTCGTATGATTATTTTTATTTATTTTTCTACATCGGTTTGGATAGTTTTTAGTTAACAGCTTTTTTTGAAAGTTCTTACTGTAATTGTTATAGTAGATACGTTCACTGTTCAGATCTTATTGTGCGTCATCTGATCTACCAATATTTTACAATGTTCCTCATAGTATTAGCAATGTTTAGCCCCGCTGCAGTTGCGTTACAGATATACATTTGTATACATGTCTTTGATACTAGAAGGTCGCCCTTTCCTTCCTAACGGCTTGAGATAAGTATAAGTTGCCCGCGTTCTCAAGCAACAGGTGTAGGCGTGTAGATGCGAGCTTTTTATGATGTTCTTTACGATTCAAATTCTCATAATTCCTTGCGTCTCAACCCGTTTTTCAGACACTTGTATTTTATGCATCTTTGTACCTCGTTCTTTACATCTTCAGTTACATTTCGACTAATGACGGTCATGTGTTTTATCCTTTAATAAGTGGAATGGGGGTTTTGTGTAAGCTAGTTATGCATGGCTGACGATTTTTTGTTCTATAGTTCCGTTGTTGACACTGCTTGTCCATTTGAGAGCTTCATTTGCTGTGTCGGTATTGCCATGTTAACATGATACCCTTTCGTCACGCAATGCCAATTCACATGCTCAATTAAACCACAATTTGCAGTCACCCTATGTATACTGTTGCTGTATCTTTTTGCTGTAATTTACTATTGTCCTGTTATCGTGCGATAAGGTTTATAATAATATTACTCTCCTGGTTATATGACTTTATAATATTGAATTGCAATTATTAATGCGACTCCAAGTAAGCTAATAGTAAGCTACTTGTTAAGTATTTTATTGCCTCGTAAAGTAGCTACTATAAGCGATAACGATACCAATCGACGATCAAAATAAGCGCTGTAAACAAAGCTCGCATTCCTGAACTGTGGCTTGAGCTTTTGGTCAATATACGATTGAAGTCCTTTCATTCCTAAATTTATGTATTGCTGTATACGTTAAGTAAAAAATCAAAGTAGGAATCGGTATCAGCAGCGATCTATTTGTTATCGAACATTGCGAAGACAGATAGATCAGTATCGGTTTGTTTGAACATGGCATGCATGCAGATGTCGAATCCTCGGGACGTAGACAATGGCCCCGCGAGGGCATTCTACGGCAGTAATTAACTTCCTGTTTTATTCGATGCTACTGATGCTACTCACTGGACACAGTGGGCACCGCTGTTTGCGTTGACAGACGCACACATATCAATTCATCCGAATGTACCGTTAGCGAATGAATCGCCCTCACGGCAGTTATAAGCGCGCGGTGTGTGTATGTTTTAAAATGACTCACGCCTAATGAATAGTTTTAGACTTTCTAAGAATTTTGTTTCTCCAAATACGTATCATTCATATTCATAATAGTAGATATCCGGTAATTGTTAAATAACTCTTTTGTTGCAAAGATTTGTTTAATAAAATGTAATATTGCTAATTAGCTTTCAGATAAAAATGAAAGTCAATGTAAACTTGTTCAATAATCTAGCTTTTGTATGTGCGTTTTATATGGTCGTAGCTTAGATGTCCATACGGAGATATAATCAAGCGGTCATTGTCATTCATATTTCAGCATTTGAAACAAGTCCAACATTTGGTTGAACTGTGTAATTCGTTTGACATTGTTTCGGTGCGAGACGCCGCTTTCCTTCAAACGTAGGCATACTTTAATTTAGAATATCTCAGGGGTCGACGTCTACTCGGACGTATGTATTTATGTATGAACTAGACGTGAATTTCGCGAATGCGCCGGCAGACCACAAATAGCCGGGTCGGGAGAGCGCCGGCCGATATGGGTTCGACTCTTTAGCGTCTGGCCGCCTAGTCAATCCGTATTCAGAACATTACCGTGTCAAAAAGATTTGTAACTAGCCCATTCACAAATAGACGAATAAAGATCGCTTCTACACTCATTATTTAATCATAATTTTATTGTTACATCTCTCAAGCGAATCTAAAGTCAAATAGATGTATGTCTCAGTTTTGAGTGGCCGACCGCATAAACCAGAACTTGTAATGGCGTCCGTTTATTTACAAAGACGACGTCTGTCCTTCTAATTTAACAGTTGTTGTGTGTAAGTAATGAGATCATTAGTCCTCGATAATGCGTATAGGTAGATATATATTAATAGTGTATTAAAGAACACTATTTTTAAAGTTTTAAAATGATTGAATGGACCTAGTTTCGTTTTTAAATTGGATAGTAATACACGTCCGATGTTCACGATGCAGTGAGACAATGTGTCAGCGGGTTCAACTCCAGGTAGATAGATTCCTTTTTGTTTACAACTGTTTCGGTCCCAAAGTTTTTTTTGCGATTGCTACCTATCACGCCGTGTGTTTATTTTGTTGTGAACCGCTTTGAAATATGTTTTTCTATCGTGTCGAGTAAAATATTGGATTGTTTAGATCAAAATTTAATTTGTACAAATCCATTATACAAATAAAAGAAGTGTGGAACTCAAAAATTGTGATACTAAATAGGAAATATTGTTTCTTGGCATTTATGTTTTGTTTGGCACAAGTTAAGACGTTTTGTGTTTTGTTTGATGTTTGCTTCATATCCGGGCTTTACATTGACGTAAACATTCGAAATTAATCTGATGTCTATAGTTTTCTTAGATACGTTTTAGTCTAAACACAAATATTGTACGTAAATTCGACAGACTTAATGCTATTTTCGAAAAGCAGGTTTAATTCTGTACTGGAAGTCTGGACAGATCATTTTGCTCATTTTATAACTATAAAATGAATATATAGACTCCACAGTTTTCGTTGTTATGCGTGTTGGACGTGTTTCGACGTGCTAAGAATCAGAATAGAACACTTCTTCCGTTGTTTATCGTTTCCTCCTATCAAGGGCTACTTATCATATGTTTGATTTACATTAGCAATAATTAAACTAGTTTCCGATTAATGAACGTGCCTTTGTCGCTCACAAAAGTCGCAGCTAACTTGCGAGACAATAAACTAAGCGGAAAACTTTTATGTTACTGTTTCACAAAAGTTTGTGTTCGTATTATTCTAAGCGTATTGTACATCTGGCGTAGCACGTTCACTTTTGTTTGTATGAAACATACGAATCTAATGAGAGGTACCTGGTCACGCTGAAGAGTGCAGTTGACGGTCTTCCACGAAGGATGAGTGTCAGGAGTGCAGATGCAATAGTCCAAATTACACACACCAACTTGATGTTCACCACTTATAATAGGAACGAGCGCAGCGAGCGCGAGTAACGCGGTAAGAGGCGACATGGTGTCGCGCTGGGGCGCGAGGGACCGCGCGCTCCGAGCGTCGTGCACTGACTGGCCTGCCGCGCTGGCGGTATCACTCTGATCGTCTCTTACCACGCGCTAGTGATGCCGAACGCCCGTGCTCCGCCTTATTATAGATATCGATGATGTGATTTCATTTGTGCTATTAACACTCATATCACTATTTATTAATGATTAGAATGGTCGATGCGAAATCGTGCTGTTACTTAATTTAATGATAATTATGGAATCTCAAAAAAAAATAGTTCGATTAATTAGTATTTTTACGATAACTCTGTAGTTTTTGGTTAAAAGTATTATTTTAGCTCCAAATTTATCATCTCAAATGTAGAACAACACACCTACCATGTGTACAAAAATACCGTTTTTTTATTTACTCATTACTTGAATTAAATAATTGTTTAATTGAGTAAACTTTTTTTTAAATGAGTAAACTCTTCATTTAAATATTTTAAAATATGGATATAAAATCGTATTCAGTTAATTTATGTGCTTCAATAAGTACAGCATAATATTAAAAATAGGTAGGTACCTCATTCAATAAAATTCTTAGTTATTTTAACTTCAGTAACTAATCTATATACCTACTTCTTCTTCTTCTCGAGTCAATGATATTTAAACTCTGTTTGACCAGAAAGTCGCCACCTAGTCCATATACCTACTATATACCGTTCTTGGAAGCAGCTTACTTCCTTTGTTATAATTCAGAGTATGGCATTAAAACTTCTCATATGCGCATGATTATAAGCTGTTGAAACCCACCGTATTTATCACATACATGTTCTATAGTATCTTATATTATTCAAATATAGAACTATCTTCCCTCTTTATGTGCCTTTATCTGAACTTCTGTTTATCGACTCAGTTAAGTCTTATTTTTTTTTTTACAGTAATAAAAAAAAAAAACTGTATAAATAATTTATATATATTTTTTCTAAAATCTGTTTAAACGTTGCCGTTGTACTAACAAATTTCATCGATATAATTACACAGACACACATTCTGGATTTACACCGTAAATAATGCAGTCAAATAAATCTATCGACTCTCACCGAGTTATCGATACCTTACGCGCGCGTTCCCATCCCTAAGCTGTGAGATACGGAGGTCGGTGGGGGCCTGGTCATAACTGGCGACCCTGCGCTGCAACTGTATGCACTTTAAACGTACCCTACGGAGCTGCATAAGGAGCCTACTAGTGCGTAATTAGCTGACGAACTCGCTACTGATTCTGACAAAGGACTTTTAGATAACCGGACTAACCTATATCTACGTTTTACTTATAAACGTTGCACAATTAGTAATGTAAAGTAGCGCGGACATTAATGTGAAGATTAACTTTCCTGTTTATTTATTCTGATATAAATGGGATGGTTGGTTTAAAAAAAAATAAGAAATGATCATATAGGGATAAGAAATTACCACGAAATCCGAACACTCATGCTACTCCATTATAAAGCTTTCTTAAATTTCTATTTGGCGCTGTTTAAATCCTTTTAATATTATGAATGCGGAAGGAACTCTGTTAGGTTTTCACAGATAAATCGCTGAAACGATTTTGATGAAACTTGCTTTGAGGTAAGCTTGCTATCAATCCCTACAAAGGGTTTAGCCGCGACAACAGAAACACACGCGGGCGGATCCGCAGACAAAAGCTGGTATTATGCATTTCAAAAGCGTACATCTACCTGTAATGTTTCTGTTACCGTATACCTATGGGCACCGTTTCGCGACGTAAATGCAAGGTTTTCTCTAAGTTTTTGACGTTACAGCGCCTTCAAAGGCATATCAGGGAAAAATCTATAAAGCTCTAAAGCCAATATGGAAAGAGAATTAAACGTTATTACTAATTACGCAATTATCAACTTTGACTACATGTGTTTAAGTTCATTTTAGAATGACAAATATTACCGAAAAGGGCCTAAAAGTAATTTGAATATAATGGAAACTGAACTATTAGTCATTGAATTAAGGTTCATAATCCCAAAGCATGTTATTTCTTTAAAATAGCTGATGTATAGGTCCCTCGGCAACAGTATACGACAGACTTTCAGGTTGAATAAAATTATTCCATCAACGATCTAAAGGTATTAAATTTTCTTCTTTCGGATTTTTGTTGTATATTAGTACAAACTAGCTGTGCCTGCGACTTCGTTCGCGTGGATGACGAAACTTATCAATGAGTTTTTAACCGCAAAATTAAGTTTGTTTTTTTATTGTTTATACTTTTCCGGGATAAAAACTACCCAGTGTGGTGCCCAGGATAATAAAAAACAATTCTACCAAGTTTCATCGTAATCGAACCGGTAGTTTTTGCGTGATACCTGAACAAATAGACAGACAGATAGACAACTTTTTTTTTCACACTTTAGGGTTCGGTTCCGGTCTAGTAACACCCCCCGCCATTTATTTTTTTGATATTTTTAATGTACAGAATTTTCACTTCTACAGATTTATTATAAGTATAGATATGTGTGGCACACGTATGTCATCTTTGTGCAAAATAACACGTGCAACCTTTTCGTTAAAATATAATAACTGGAACACTAATTATAGATCTTATGAGAACCAAGTTGCGTAACCCTTTTCAAGTTAAACGTAAACAATAGAAAGAACTGAAGCCTTAACTATACAATACTTGGACTACCAGTACTTATAAACAAACTTGTAATGGAGAGAGAATATTTTTTTTTAATTGTTTGCATTTTCATAAAACCATACAACTGTTTAGTAACTTGCAGCCAGGATTATATTTAATGACCCGTTTTCTGAATCTTTCTTGATGGAAATTGAATTTTTATCGAAACGGATTTAAAGTTGTTATAATTTTGTACACACGTGTTGTCAAGTATCCTAGAACGTTATCCAATATTTCGGCTCGAGCCGAAGGAGTAGCTGAAATATACAGTAACAACATATTTCAGCTAGTAGGAACTCATCTAAAGTTAAATGATGTCCAGACGAACTTTGGTTAAACTTATACCCTGCACAGAGGTAGTGCATTAGTTTATGTAGCCCTTCTCAGTTTGTTCTCTTAGTCAAGCGGATTTCGATCAACCTGTTTAGTTAAACCGTTATTCCTGCTGTTAAACATAATGTCCTTGTTTATTTATCAACACTATCTTGCATTTAGAGTGATCTCGTTTATTTTATATAGCTTTGTTGATTGTCAGTGCTATGATAATATTTTTTAAGCATATCGGGTTGTCTTCATTAGTGCTGTTGCCGGTAATGAAAGGCTATCTTATTGAAAATAATTGTAATTAATTAGAATTTAAAACATAAAGTAACGAAGAAACAAAATACAGAAAACAAGCAGACAAGTGGAATGGGCGGTCAAATTTGAACTCGCATCTTTTTGGATATCATTATTTAGGAGTTTTGGGCGGCCGCGAATTTTTTTATAAAACTTTTACACAAAAACCACTGAAAATATTTGGTGCATAGGTAGTTTATCTAGATGACTATTTAACGATATTTTTTACAGTAACTTCACGGGAACAGGAACAACGCGGGTAACATCACCTGGCATGGTATAAATCTTTGCAAGGCTTGTCAAGTAAATTCCAATAAGTAATATTGTAATATTCATAATATTACAATATAATTCTAACATTCTACCTAAGTACCTAACCTAAGTAACGTATACTTAAACAGATTTAATGGCGCATCTAGTCTTGACCTTTATAAAAGGCTGGAAGGTGAACTTAAATAGAAATACGTTCTTCAAAACGGAAAAAGGGATTATTTAAAGAAACTGCAACTTGCATACACGGAAATACTAGGTTATGTAATAATTTGGTTTTGCTTCCCACACTTTTTAGATTTTTCAGTTCATTATTAAAATACCGAGCTAATTTTTTAATAAGATGTAAGAGGAATTTTTCGCATAAGAGGATTTAGAATTTCTGATAAAAAGTGGTTGTAGTACCTTTATGCACTGAACTCCAAATAATTCTAATGAAGAGTACGTATTATGTGAAATTTTTTGAGAAGTAAAATAAACAAGTAATATTCAATGGTATAAAATGGAAGTAAAGTGGAGCATGCATTCTAGGTATGCGAGCAAACTTAGTAGAAAGCTGACACATTATTGCTTTCAAAGCATATTCTCTCGCTACATCGCGTTCGTTTCTACTTAGACTTATTTCAACCATATAAATTACTAGCTGTGCCCCGCGGTTTTACCCGCGCGAATGAAAATTCATACACTATCTTCATAAATTATAGCCTATGTGTTATTCCGATGTCTAAGCTACATTACCGTAAGGTTTCATTAAAATCCATTCAGTAGTTTTTGCGTGAAAGAGTAACAAACATCCATACATCCAAACAAACTTTCGCATTTATAATATTAGTGAGGATTTACTTTTGTTTCCATCGAACTCGAGTAGGCCTCTCGTTTCACTTGTCATTCTCTCCGTTCTTGTTCTAGTCTCATCCAGATTCGACCTGGAACTGTTGTTATATTTTTTGTTGCTTTTTCCTATATTAGAATTAATTATTGAGAAGTTTTTCATTCGGATGTTTACATAAGTTATTGCGTTAGGCGAATTTTTCACGTTGATCTCTTAACTTTCGGTTGCTTTATTTGATGAACTAGAGCTAGTCCAGCCCAGTGTAATCTGCCGGTTACTCGGAAGTCAACATTTGATAGTTAATATAAGGTTTTTATATGAAATGTGTTCTCATAAATGTCTCTAACTGTAACCACTGTTTATGGAATTTAGTTATAGTTCCATTAGTACGAGGATTAGATCCACATTGATCAGTGATCCATAACATTGCGTCATTTCGAGGGTAAAGTCAGAATATGCACGGGATGTCCAATTAGCACGGGGCGGTTATCCTTGCCGGTCAGTCGCACTCTGGGCGAGTGCTTCCAGGTTAATACAAATCGAACGTGCAGTTAATACATTTCTGCATGGTACAACACTCTCCCTTCAGGCCTTGTTACTGTTTGACTTGAGGCTATAGGATTTGGAAATGGATTCACGGAATCTTAAGGTCATGATGGATAAGGTAGATACAGTTACGTAACGTACGTTATATAGACGTATTTTACCAATATATTAAATTTGCATGCCAAGTTAAAAAAAATACTTGAATAAACTTTGTAGATTGTTGTCTTCTCGTTTTTTCTTTAAGTATGCAGACCACTAGTCCAGAAAATCGGCAATGAAACATTAGGTAATTTTTGTATAGTTATGGATTCGTTAAACAGGTAAACGTCATACAACATACCAGATTAAACTTTGCTCCATTTAAAATCATAACTAGCTTTAACGAGTTCGTGCGCCTAAAATAACTTCAAAAATATTCGGTTAACGTCGTAAACTGTAACATAATAGATTCAGTTCATCGTTTAAGATGTATTATGTACATATTGTGTTATGTTCCCGCAATGTTGATGTACAATGGATTAATATTTATTTTCTTTGTGTATATAATTAAAGGATTAAAACTTTAAAGTAACATGTTTAAATTGCAAGCATTATTGTAGCAGAAAACAAAGTAAGGAGTGCGATACGTTCTTATAAATAAACTTCAGGATTGTCTACACAACTTCCCACTCATTTAGATCTCAAGTCTTTTATCGGTACTCGACAAACACATCATAATATTGAACTTAGAAATCCTATTCGGTGGTTCCAACATGTTCAATTTACTTTCAATTACTAGTTCGTTCTATTTTGTGCTGGCGTTTTTCTAGTGGTGAACAAAAACTATTTAGTCTGTTGTAAATTAAGAGCATTGCTATGATGTATATCTCGGAAATTCATTTGTTTCAAATGTCATGTATTTTTGTCAACAGGAGCGTGTCGACTGAGCGTCAATTCCTGACGGATTTCGTGGCGGGCGCAGAATGCACGGCGGGCGGGCGGCTAGCGCGATGGCTAGCGCCCACGTCCCGCGTCGAGCCCTCGCTCAGCGAGCTGAAGGCGCCGTCGCATCCCGTGCGACCGTCTGTCAAACTCACGCTGCCTATCCTCGTGCGAGATCAGTACGGCGAGAGTGTTGCTTCACCGGCTTTGAAAGTTGAGGTAAGTACCTAATATTGTTATGTTTTTTTGACCAGGTATAGGTGTTACTTTTAGCCAACCTACCACGATTCACTGCTAGCCATAACGCCTTCAGCCTCTACCAAGTTACGACATTACACTCGGTCCTAAGCCTTCCGCGTACAGTCCGCGCTATAAAAAAAAATATATATATAGCTACAATTTTCAGGATGCAGTCTTCATACATAAATATATTTTTCTTAGTAATAGACGTTGAAATTATATGAAAGATGATTCAATGATTATTTTAAAATACGCCCGACAAGTTCAAAAAAGTTGCTGTTAACTTTTAAACCGCTGTTAAAAATATAATAACTTGAAAAAAAAAACTGCATTATAATCAATCCATTTGGTTAAGCTGTCACAGTCGGACAAATCAAACCTTTTAAATTCATCTCTGCATCGGGAGTTTTTTTTTTTTTTTTTGGTTGGGATCTTTGCAGTTAGCCTGAGCGCAGGCTTTGACTGCTTCACCGGACTTTTGGCGAGGACCTTAAGGCCTCCAGCCAGAGCAATAGGAAAAACTAACTACGTCAGCAACGTCCACTAAGGGCACCCCCTGCGGGGTTCGGACCTCGACTTAGTGCGTTGCTAACAATCTTAATAAAGGAAAACAACAAGGGATGGCTGGATCTAAGTTTTTATTATTTAGGGACATATTTTTATTGCTAGTTTGGCCGGCTCGGGCCAGCTTGGTCTAGGGACGGGAGGATAACATTTACTGCATCGGGAGTTAAAAATAAAACTATTGATTTAAGTTGACCTTTTCATCGCGCCGCCGAGCCGTTTCGCTTTTAGAAATATCGAAGTTGAATATTTAAAATACATCATCCCACGTTCGTAATCCCCTGGCATAATCTTTGCCTCTTCCTCCGTAATACGCTACAAGAGCCTCACTCTTCGCGGCAGGCAGGTGCTTCACATCTCAGCGCCACAAGGAAGCGAAGCGGTTTTGAGGCACGCGGTTTAACAATATTTCGTCGTCTTTCGTTGTTTATTGAAATACTTTATAGAGAAGGTAATTTATTAAAATAACTTTATAACTTTTGAGTGAGGATATATAAAATCTTTTTCAATTTCAACTAATATTCAACAATTAGTAAACTTGTAAACATGCTTGACTCGCAAGTTTGAAAACAATAGTTTTGAAATTAAACTTTAATTATGTCATAAGGTAGCAATATTCTATGTGCTTAATACCATTTTACGATTATATTAAGATCAAACAATAAAAGGTTAAAAGCTACAAAATATTGCTAATGATCAGTACAATTAACGATTCAAATAATCCTTTACGATTAGTGCATAATAATATTATTCTAGTAATAATTAAGGAACAGCTCCATAAGTACCTAGTCATGTAGAAAATGAGGCTCCTAATTATAGGCTTTAATTAGATAAGCTCATGTTTAACCAATAATGATTATGTTAAATCATGACGGCGATGTAACGCAGAACTGTTAATAGGCCTACATCTGGCTATGTAAATGCACACTGAATATTATATTATTGTATGTAGGTACTTAGAAGCCTTAAATCTCATGTTTACTATTAGATAAAATAGTTATAGGTATGTGAAGTATTTTATGATTTATGCAGCTTTATTCTTTCCACCATTTCGATCTCCCAGAAACTTACTTTAGCAAAATATAACATCATCATCATAATTAGAAATCATTGGGCAAACAGTAATTCAAAACGATCCAACAGTTATTACCACCAAAATCTGGCTTTGATGTGATGTTGTTAACGCCGATAGGCTGATTGCGATCAGTTAATTACGATCGTTCACGGTTTACTTCAGTTGACGTGTTTACCACGCGGCCCGTGACATGACCCTGATATGGAAGTGGCTAGTAAATGGTACTCTACGTCTCTCCTGGCTGAAATTCATATCGATATTTGTCACTTCAATTAGAAATGCATTTTAATTTTAAAAGTCGATGTTTTTTTCTATAATATAGTTTTATTTGTCCCCTTTTAATGAAATCAGATTTGCAGCTTTTGTTTCTAAAGCCGTCCGTACAGGAACTGATTTAGCAGTAAGTCAGTAACCGACGATCGCGTGCTTTCCTGCCCCTTGCTTTTAGAAAACAGACAAAAGAAAAGCAGTCCAACTACTGGAAGCCCTCAAGCGGCCTAAATATTGGTTTTGGAGACACATATCTGAATAGCGAGCATGAAGATTCGAACGATTTCACAATGCTGGACAAATTGCACATTTCCATATACACCCGCAAGGTTTTAAATAAATACTTGCATGCATCATACACAGCGGCCTTGAACAAGGGCAACACTAATTATAAAGGTTGCAGTGGCACTGTGAATTTCAATCTAAATAATTTTTACTACTGAAAAAACATTGTTGGCAAATTATTTTCCGTGCAAATATGATCATATAATAATTTTATATTTGGTCTACATAAATCAAGTATTGATTACCTGTATAGCGCGACGTGCTAAAGCTATTGAAATTCGCATAATTTACCTTACTCAGATGGTTTGGTAACATCTGCTGTCAGTGTAAGGATTGGAGAGACGTTTAACTGCATCATCCTTTAATGATTTCTTCTTCTTTCTTCTTCGATTGTCTCCTAAATTGCATGAGCGTATATAATCATATAGGTTAGTATAGTTGTAGGCTCGGTGTTTAATGAATGTCGGTTGATTGACGCGGACAGGTGTTCGAACAATAGAACCATTTCTCGGTAACACTAGGTAACACTAGGTATATTGTAATCAGACCTCCGAAGCTTAATAATAGCTTTGGAGGTCTGATTACAAATATAATTATACTAAACTGCAATTTCTCGAAAGTCCAAGGCAGTGAAGATCATTAAACGCCGCGCTTGTTTACTGCGAGAATATTATAATAGGAACTATTTTCGCTAAGAAATATCTAAAATAGACTGTTATTCAAACTGTATCTTTAAAAATAATATATTGAAAACACATGTATCATAAAAGATTTAGATATAATTGTCTGTAATTGACAGTCATTGACATAGATCAGACGCGATCTTCGAACTCTCTGTCTACGCGTGGGTGTCTCCGTTCCGTCTGTCTGAGCCATACAAGATATTTATGTCAGTCAGTTCACACTTTAACAATAACACCATTTTCATTTTTTTTTCCTTACCCGAACAAATGTATTTGCAACATGCCTTGTTTTGAAGCAAGTTGTCAATGTATGCAAAGTAATACTTTAACTGGCATGTCGGTCTAGTGGTTAGTTACCCTGGCTTCTAAACCAGAAGTGTGTTCATATGAGTATGATCATATTTTCTGTGTCTGGTTGTAATTGATTTTACTATGTATGAGAAAATAAATAAGTATGGTTATCAGTTTTCTGGTTGCCATATAGGCTCTTCCTAGTTTGGGATCAGATGACCGTTTTAACTTGTACCAAGACATTATTATGGAAGTTATGTATTATTAACTAGAGGAGTATTTTCAGTGTACGTATTACGAACTTTGGTGGTGCAGGCTTTCTAATTAGCCATCAATCAAATAACAATGACTCTCGAGGCTTTGCATATGCAGGCGGTAAAGGTCAAGGGCAGATAGGTATTAGAGCCTCCTTAAATACTACCTCATGCTTTAGAGGATATTCATTATTTAATGCAGTTGTATTCTTTAAATGTTCCATGTTACAGCACTAGCCTTTGAGTGTTTTAAAAAACAATAAAGAGTTTTTCTAACTATTGAGTGGTAAGTATGATGAAAACCTCAACACTTTAGCTTTGCTGTGGAAAAGCTTCTGTCAACTGAAACCCTTTCAAGCATAACATTTTCCATTTCTTTATTTCTATGGTCTTTATTTTAAACCAAAAATATATCTTGAAACATTGTGAATTTTAAAGGTCATGTTGCTCTTGTATTGAAAAATGCAGATTCTAAATTTAAATGCACTCAGGTATGGCCTAGAAATGTATAGTCATATCTTATAAAATACGGTAGGCACTATTAAGAGGCCTTAATGCAGTAGTTACCAAATGGAACTTTTAGCCTTTAACATTAGGAAAGAAGATTTTTTCTCGGTTCGCAGATAAGCTTTTAAATTGAACTAAATTGAGTGAACCTATTTAGTTGTAATTTACGTTACTGCAACTTTGTTAAGCGCCCTGTTAACGTAAAAACTTGCTTGACAAAGGACATCATCCATTTTGGTCCAAATTTGAAAGTGCCGGCCAACAAAAAAAAAAAGTGATATTCTGACAGAGCTTGTCCTCCTAAGCATTTCTTACTATAGCACTAAAGCTGTAGCACCGCTGCACGTCATTTTATCCAAGGTTTAAAATTCTGAATTTTCATACATTTTTCGATCACATACTACGATATTATCGATTAAATGAATTTCTAAGAGGATAGAGCTTGACCTCCTTAGCATTTCTTAATATAGGACCAAAGCTGTAGCACCGCTTCACGCGATTTTATCCAGGGTTAAAAATTCTGAATTTTATACAATTTTTCGATCACATGCCATGATATTATCGATAAAATGAATTACTAGGAAGACAGAGCTTGCCCTCTTAAGCATTTTTTAATATGGCACCAAAGCTGTAGCTCCACTCCATTTGAATTTATCCAGGGTAAAAATTCTGAATTTTCATACATTTTTCGATCAAATACCATGATATTATCCATTAAATGAATTACTAAACACAAATGAATTAATGTTCTGTTATGGATGCTAGCTCATAGTTAATGATTGGGGGTAGTAATAAATTCAGGGATTTTTGTAGGTTTTTAATGTATTTTATCATCATCTCATGTAATGTGCATATTATTATGTGAGCTATGGTACTACATTTACAAAATATAACCACCAGCTTTAGGATTAGAGTATATAATTTTTACGCAAGACATTTTCGACAGTAAAATACATTAAAAACCTACAAAAATCCCTGAATTTATTACTACCCCCAATCATTAACTATGAGCTAGCATCCATAACAGAACATTTCATTTGTGTTTAGTAATTCATTTAATGGATAATATCATGGTATTTGATCGAAAAATGTATGAAAATTCAGAATTTTTAACCCTGCATAAATTCAAATGGAGTGAAGCTACACCTTTGTTGCCATATTAAAAAATGTTTAAGAGGACAAGCTCTGTCTTCCTAGTAATTCATTTTATCGATAATATCGTGGCATGTGATCGAAAAATTGTATGAAAATTCAGAATTTTTAACCCTGGATAAAATCGCGTGAAGCGGTGCTACAGCTTTGGTCCTATATTAAGAAATGCTAAGGAGGTCAAGCTCTGTCCTCTTAGAAATTCATTTAATCGATAATATCGTGGTATGTGATCGAAAAATGTATGAAAATTCAGAATTTTAAACCCTGGATAAAATGACGTGCAGCGGTGCTACAGCTTTGGTGCCATAGTAAGAAATGCTTAGGAGGACAAGTTCTGTCAGAATATCACATTTTTTTTTGTTGGCCGGCTCTTTCGAATTTGGACCACAAATGTATAGAGAGTGGATGATGTCCTTTGTTGTTCAAACTTTACGTTTTCATCAAACATAGCTTCAACGTTCAAACAAAATATCAAACAAATTCGTTAACTTTCTAGTAGATTCGGGTTTCTCCTTTCATGAAGTGACGTCGCCGTGCCGAGCGCTTACAATGAGTAATTGTAAAAAAAAAAAAGTACAAAACGTGTTTGTCAAACTCCACTTCAATCCAGATTTTCATCAAACTTCATCAAACACGACAAACACGTAGATTGTTTGACAAACGCCTCAAACACAGCCGTACACTATCAATTAATTTGTCAAACACGTAAAATTTGACAAACAATTTGAGCGTTTACGGGGCACTTTACAAGCTGTTAGTTATAAAATATATAAATTGTGTTTTTTTTAATGTAGTGGTTTACTCTTGTTTTGGTGCTGGCTGCAGTCATAACCCTTGCCTTGCAATACGTAAATATAGGAATTTTGATGATCATTACTTTTAAGTCGTTACCCAATACTGAATAAACTTGGTCAGCGAACTAATTAACGGCTATACCTATATTAGAATAGCCTGGATGGTATTGATAAGGCGGTCCATTATTGAAGCGACCTCATTTTGAACTTCTTAGAAATTCGTTAAAAGCTAGAGGTGAGCGCAGTTATCTGAATAAAAGATCGTTAACTAGTTTCTATTAAGTTTGTCAGTTAATTTGTTGAGCGCATATACTTACGGCCTATTTAAATGACATGTCTGTGGATGGTTTTCTCGATACTAAAGATGGAAAGCGTCGTGTAATTTACGTCTAAGTCCATTGTCTGATCAAAAGCAAAGCATGGATAATAATGGATATGAAATTTGAAGAGAATTAAGCACGTCGATTATTTTACTTGTTGTATGTAGTATGTAAAAAAATATTTAACAAACTTTTTTTTACATCTTTCGTGGTAATAATTAAAGATCGCTTTGGTATCCTTGTACGCTTTTCATTAGCGATCCTTCAGAACTTATAGTGCAAAGCATCGGAACAGTTCAGTATCAGGAATTTCTTTGAACTACTCTCCGCAAAGAGCTGTTACCCATCGTGCAAAATAAACGAATCTGCCACTTTCAAGACTTGCTCCATTTTCCGTTTAAAGTTAAAGGTTAGAAAAATTCCTCGATGAAATATATTTTTCTTTTTCCTTTCGATTTTTTTTTCAATAATTTCACTTATCTGGCTGTTGTTTTACATAATATGTTTTCTTCTTTTCATTTCCAGTCTCAAATGTTTGAATGATTGCATTTGCAAGCAAAAATAATCTTATTAATAACTAATTCGCTCCAATATTATGATATACTAGCTGTGCCCCGCGGTTTCACCCGCGTGAATACTCATATCGCTATATTTTGGACAATTCACACACTATCTTTGTAAATCATAGCCTATGTGTTATTCCGATGTATAAGCTACATTATTGTAAAGTTTCATTAAAATCCATTCAGTAGTTTTTGCGTGAAAGAGTAACAAACATCCATACATCCGAACAAACTTTCGCATTTATAGTATTAGTAAGGATGTGTAAACAAAATATGAATATAAAAACAATATTAGTAACTAAAGATAAGTTTTCGCTGTCCAGCAAGACTCAGAATATTCTAAACAAAAGGAGTTTGAACTTGTCCAACATATTCTACATTTAGATTTTATAACATTACGATCTCGTAAGCTAAATTTAATAAGATCCAACTCGCTCCAATTCCTCACACTGTTGCACTAACTTAATCCAAATTTCTGTTGTCCATTAGAATGTTGTATGTCATGTTAAGCCTAAAATTGGCACTGTTACAGGCAAGAAGCCTCGACGATTTCAATTATATTAATAAAACCTAAATACCTGAAATAGTAAATCGATATTTGTTGGCGCCCGACCTATATAGAGTTCACTCTAGGACTCGCTCTGTATTTTTGGAAATAGTGTTTCTACCCGTATTCCTCATTTATTATTTACGGTTTACCCGATTTGTGTAGCTTGAGTGTTTGATTCATTCAGAACGCCTATTTTAAGTGACACAACTTGCATAAAGTTGGTAAAAACTTTGTTGGTTTGGTATAAACGGCACTATATGTGAAGCACTTATCTGACCTTTCATTTTCTAAAAGACTGCTCACTGTATAATGATATTTGTGAGCTATAACAGTAACATCAATGGTCGGCCTGGTTTCGCCTCATAATAAAGTCGAAAGCATTGTGTGTTGAGCATAATATGGTGACGTCAGCAGATATTGATAAGTACAGACAATAAGTGCACGTAACAGCATTGTACCTATAGTTGTGTCATCTTAGCGACTAAATACTTGCATGTCATAATGACCTCAAAACATTCGCTCAATTATAAACAATGTAAACGTTTTCTTCAAGGCTTAGATTCTCGAAAATTACCGTATATTATTTTTTATTTATAAAAATATAGTTTAAAAAAAACTAAAAAACACGCTTTTAAAGTACTTCTAACTAAAAAAGTGAAAATAATTCCTAATGTAAGCTGAAATTGGTAATGAACAAAAAACACTAGAATTATTGTGAAAAAGCGTGGGTTGCTCGATAGACGAAAAATATGGCACAGAGCGCTCCACGCTTTGCGCGCGCACGCGTGTTTTTTAGTTTTTTTAAACTATATTTATTTCTCACTTTTTAGTCCTAGCAGCAATACGTGTTGTCTGAATTCAAACGTATTGCTTTGTGGACACATTTTTTTTTATTGTTTTTCTTATTTATTTAATTCTGGTGATCCTAATCAGGATAATGAGATAAACCTATGAAATTATTATATTGTCGCTGATTCTTGATAAGTGTAGTACGAAATTTGAATTAAATCTGTCCGTTTAAAGTAGGTCAAAATCGAGTCCAAAGGAGTCGGTTACATACATACATACAAGTGAAGCTAATAAAAGCGTGTTAAAAAGGATCACAAATAATTTAATAACTAAACTTAGTTTTTCAAGTTTAGTTACATTGTTATCGAGCTAGTTGGGCAAAGTCTATATCCAACTATGGACCTCATTAGTAATTTACAAAATTTGTTACCTATTTCAAATTAATAATCCTTTGATGAAATCCTTTAGTTTAATATGTTAGTGAAATAAATATTAATATGAAGCTTAACCAGTGCACGCTTTATAAATGTTTACACTGAAAACGTACATTTAGTAGAAATTGTAATTAGTAGAAAATGTATTAAAAGCATTGCATACTTTAAACCGAACAATTTTTGGTAAAAATCCAACAGTACCGCCAGTACGTGGAAATAACAATTTATTTAATGTAGGTAAAGTGTTACACGTGTTTTATTTGGATATTGTAAATTTATTTTATAAAATATTGTATGATTGTTTTTCAATTTTTAACCCATATATTTTGTGTATTCGAATTTCGAGTACTTAAGCGATGTGCAAGAATTTATTTACAAAAATTGCGACAATGGGTGCGTGAAGATGGACGTCGCCTCCGAGGCCAGCCCAGAAAGAGGTGGCAGGACGAACTACAGTCATACTGCGAGGGTTGGTTTGAGGTGACAGTGAGACGGAAAAGGATAGTAAAAATAGAAATCATCGTATGACTACAATACCATGTCGTGTTATCTAATTTATTTATTTATTTCATTTTATCTTACAAGACCTTATCGACCGATTTTTCTTCGATATTCATTTGTTTTGGACCTGAACTCAAAGTGCACAATACATGTATGAACCCAGCACTGTGTTTCATGAAAGCTGGTGATAATGAGGCCAAGAAAAGAGTAGATATATGTCACGGTCATATACACAGTTCCCGTTAACCAACCTTGCATAGGTATTAACTCGATACCAAGAAACGTGAACTGGTTTAACATGAACAAAGATAGTTAAGTTGGAATTCTCCCGTTAGTACTAACTTTGTGCTGTAAATTGATTTTTAGGGCAACGCCCACTCAGATAGACTTTATTTTTAACCTAACGTAACTGTTTATTTATGTTGCATTTTTATTTACCTGTATGCAATTTCTTTAACAGTCATACGAAAGAGACAGTTTCCTTTCCATTCCTTTGAGATTAAACAATGGTATTACCTATTGATAAGAAAATAAAACCGGTCACGTGTTGGGCCCGAGCTGTGTAGGGTTCCGTACTCGTCCGTTACAATAAGAAATGCACTTTTTCTTGTTTTGTTAGTATGAAATGATTTCTGGATCAATTCTTCTTCTTCTTCTGGTTCAATTGTTTTCAGCGTGTAATTTATTTATTTCTTTGTTGTACATAGGTATAACACAATGAAACATAAAATAATAAAGGAACATGCACAAAAGGCGGCCTTATTGCACCTGGCAACCTTTTCCTTCATTGCTTTTCCTTAACCTACCAGGAAATAGAAAAAATAAAATAAAAAATAAAGACATCTATAAAAATAAACAAACAAATGTGTAAAACAGGAAAATAAAAAACAAAACAAAGGTGTAAAGTCTACCAGTAAGTCATTTCCAATGGAATATAGCTTATTTTTCTTTCAAAGCAATTTTTTAAGTGGGTCGTGCATTTAGCTTTTTCTTGTTTACCTACATACTGCGTATAGGACAGACAGCATAAAATATACTAAATTGCAGGCTTCTATTATTGGTTCTCTGACCTAAGAAGCGGACAGACGGACGGACGGACATGCGAAACTGTACCTAACTCCTTATTGACTACGGAACCTTCATATCTGCGATACTGTGTAAACTGTTTAGAAATTGCAGAAGTAATAACAACTGAATTTATCTGAGTGTCCTTGTAGTCAGTGCCTCGCATTGTATTTGTACTAAAAGATCTTTATTGAATTGTTTGCTTGATCTAAGCACAAATATCAACTGCTATTGTATTTGTGCTTAGCTCTTTATTGGATCGGTTATAAGCAATAATTGGATAGAGTAAAACTCTTGAACTTATTTATTTTTCATTATAATCCCTCATTCAAGGTCCGTTTTATGAGTAACTAGTGAAATTTGCGAAGTAGGTACGCGTCACTAATTATACTACTTGTTTTCCAATTTGTACTTCCTAACTATGAGAAAAATCATAATTAATCATTTTATATTTTCAATACCATTGTTCGACCTTCACTTCATATTAATACAGTTAACAGAGGAGTAATCATTTTGCAAATGGACCTCTCACGCTCAACGTGATTTGCTTTACTTCATTTTTCATTATTTCCGAATGATTACTACTAGGAAGACTCATGCATTTTAAATTCCATGTGCCCCAATCATGCTACCCCGAATATTTGGTCTAATTAAAATTGTGCGTTGCTTCATTCTGGCATATGTGGCATTCGGATTTCAAAGGCCTAGTAGAGTTCTTTCCGCTAATCGTTTCGCTTATCAACATGCGTTTACTCACATTTGAGAAAACGTCGCCTCAACTTCGTATTCAGTTTCCTCGACAGTTAGCTCGTTTATTTTGTTAAATAACCTGACCTGATAATGCACCTAAAAGCTCGCGAAGTTGCCGCCGCCACGTCTCGATGCAGTTTATAGGCGCCTGTATATGTACTGCTCGAGCAGTTAATCAGTGGTCAACATAATCTTGTGTTATTAGATTGATTTTATCCGTTGATATGTCTTAATATTTACTCTCATCAATATCTCCTAACTGCATGCAGAACTAGAAGCCCATAAAATAATTCTGTATAGGTTCGTAGTATCAAAAATCAAAATCAAAATGTTTTTATTTCTTATAAACCAAATAAAAAAGGCGCTCAAGAAACGTTACGTTAAATCTACTAACTCTAGTTGCTAGTAGTATAATTTTATATTGTTTTTTTTTCCAAAAAGAAAATAACGCGATATTTTGCTTGCATGCTTATTTACTTGGTAAGGTAAGGCAAGTGTTAACTCAATTAAATTAAGTGCAACGAGATTTGTTTCATCTCGTTGTATGCGCGGACCGATGTGTTGTATTTCAAATATATTTGTGTTTCACTGATGTGGATCGTGTAATTAGGTAGCAATGTAAGGGTGAATTGTGAAAGGCTTTTGTTAGTGCTCTCTGTAGCATACTACGAACATTCGATTATTGACAGTAAGCTTGTCTCTTTGTCGTCAAAATCAAAGCTAATGCAACTGGGCACAAATAGAGGCAACTCAGAATGCGGAATATGGACATAATGTTAATCTTGTGCGTTGTGCTGTCATGCTCTATAATTGGGGAATGTATTGTCTTAATGGAGGATAAAAGCCTCCCCACACACACACACATAGAATTGATCGCGGCTTTTGGCGGAATTCGATTACAGATGATTAAATCCTGGTTTAACCACCGTTATGACCTATGCTTTTGTGTTTGTCTTAAACCATATGAAATGATATATGCCTATAACGAAGCCTGACGATGAAAGGATTGAGCTTACATGTGTTAACTCTATGTTACTGCCTCGTTGGTCTACTGGCCGCAAGCGTGACTTTCGCGCACAATGTCTTGGTTTCGAACCCCGGGATGGATCAAAATATTTTCTGAATATTCTGTCCCAAATTACCTACAGCTGCATGAACTTGAGTGAGGGAATAGTGTTCGTGCATGCGCTGGTGCACTAAAACATCTTTCGCGCATGTTGATCATTACTGTTGAGAGTTAGGTCAGGAGGACATTATCTTGCTATTCAGTAGTTCAGGTGCAGTATTTGTTTCACGTTTTCCAAAGGTAGTTTCAGTATTTAGGCGGACGGCCGTCTGTTACTGTACAACTTATGTAACTCGAACGGATCGTAGATCTACAAGCAGTTTAAAGGATGCGCCAAGATTAAGGCTGCACGCACTCCAACTGGCCTTAGTCTTGTTTTTGTAAAACTTTGTTATTTTTAGACGGAAAAATGTTTGTTAATAGATCACGCGAAGGCTTGAATATGAAATAGTGATATGCTGTTTGAAGAATGAAAAACGTCTGAAATATAAAAATTGCGATTAAAGATGTTCAATACATTTTTACTGCAGGTTTCAAAGTTGACCTTCAATCAATCACTTTGTCAACTAATGCCTCCACCGCCACGTTTTCGTGCCCACTCAGTCGAAAATGCATATAAACGAATATATTTATAAATCCTCTCGTAATTTAATATTCTATAAATACTCAGGCATTCGCAGTAACGTCAATTTTACTCAGCACAGACTGACAGTGGTAATTTGCCGACTGTCTATGCAGTCCGAGCCCTCGAGGCATTTACCTCGGATTTTGTTTCAGTAAATGAAATCTGTTGATTTGCAGTGAAATTCGTAGCGTTAAAATAGCTGATAGTGATGAATAAAAATAATTAACTATCAAAAATTGAGCTTCAGTAGTAAAATACGAAATAATTTAAGAAACAATGAATAATTGCAATAGTTGAAATCCACTTATACGGTTAGGTAAGATTAAAATAAATATATACCTATTCAGTAAGCTATATCCTATACCAAAACTAAGCGTTTTCAAGATTTTATATATTTTTGGCTTGTGTAACAAACGGATACTATTCAGCCGACTCGTGTTTTTCCTTTTTTTTTTATATGAAACCTTATTGTTAAGAGGAAAGGCGAGCGAAGAGACTTTTGAAAATTCGGTTTTTGAAGAAAGTATTGCTGTCGCTCTGTCGCACGTTTTGTGAATGTGTGCGTAAGTTGACAGTGTGTGAGTGTCAAAGCGCGCTCGCTTCGTGTAGTTGTCTAATTAAGGTCTAATTACATAATTACTCACTAAAATCATTTTCTCATCTTTCACGTAAATTGGCATTATTGACGTATAAACAAGGGGAAACCATGACAGTCAAAATCAAAATCAAAATGTTTTTATTTCTTATAAACCAAATAAAAAAGGCGCTCAAGAAACGTTACGTTAAATCTACTGACTCTAGTTGCTCGGTTCCAAAGTGTCCTTCCTATGGAGAAGAGCCGGCAAGAAACTCCATAGGTTACTCTTTTAAAAAATAAATTGTTACAATTATTTGTACATTATTGGTTAAATATATGCGTCAACAACGCAATAAAACTACGTTAATAAAATAAAGAAAAAATACTAATAATAAATTAAGATAAAGAAAAAATACTAATAATAATTTAAAGCAATCAATCCGTTATAATGAATAATAAAAAACCACGCTGTTGACGCATTCACATGAAAAAAGTACAAAAAAATAAAATTGTATATAAAATAAAAAAGAAAACAATTTTACATACAATATATATGTAGTCACACAAAAAGAAATAAAATAAATAAAGAAATACCCTAACAGGAATGTCAAGGCATGTCCAGTGCCTTCAGGAAATACAGGCGGCTTAAGAACTAATTTACAGTAAACAAGCAAATCTTGAGGACCGCCAGGGAGGCCACATGTGCAGATATTAAATACTCCACGCCCTTTTGTCTTCCACGTAGTCTTTAACTTTATAATACGCTTTCTTTAAAAGAATAGATTTGACACAAGATTTGAATTTCTTACCGGGCAGGTTAGTAAAGACCTCTGGTAGTTTATTATAAAAGCGTATTGAATTCCCTAGAAATGATTTTGAATTTGTTTTAGTGAGCCGAAATTTAGGAACTACTAACTTATTTTTATTCCTGGTATTAATATCGTGATAATCACTTTTAACTCTAAAACTAGAAAGATTTTTACGCACATACATAATATTCTCGAAAATGTATAAGGAAGGCAAGGTTAGGATGTTAATTTCCTTAAACTTTTCTCTCAGTGACTCTCGAGGGCCCATGCCGTATATTGAGCGAATTGCCCGTTTCTGCAAAATGAAAATAGAATCTACATCGGCCGCGGACCCCCACAATAGAATACCGTAAGACATTAAACTGTGAAAGTAAGCGTAATAAACTAATCTAGCAGTGGGTATATCAGTAAGCTGCCGAATTTTCCTAACCGCGAATGCAGCCGAACTTAACCTAGACGACAGTGCCGTGATGTGTGCCCCCCACTGCAACCTAGAGTCTATTGTTATACCAAGAAATACGGTTTCATTAATTAATTCAAGCTGGTCACCATCAAGCATCAAATTTAATTCTGATTGTTTATGAACATTAGAAAGCGAAAACTTTAGACATTTAGTTTTGCTTGCATTGAGAAGCAAGTTATTTGTAGAAAACCAATCGGAAAGAACATCAAGGGCATTATTAAAGGATGATAAATCTGGTAATTTTCTATTAATTTTAAAAATGAGCGAGGTATCGTCCGCGAATAATATAATATTAGTTAAATTAGTCATCATATAGGGAAGGTCATTTATGTATCCAAGAAGAGAAAAGGGCCAAGGATTGAACCTTGCGGTACCCCCATTCTCACTGTAGACCCAGATGATGTTACGCCGTTTATACCTATTTTTTGAAGTCTAGTTGTTAAATATGACTGAATTAGTGCAAGGGATTGTCCTCGCAATCCGTAGTGTTTTAGTTTAAGGATCAGCGTCTTATGATCGACACAATCAAAAGCCTTGGAGAGATCACAAAAAATACCAATGGCATCCTGCGATCCCTCCCAAGCCTCCAAAATGTGAGACACTAACTTAGCCCCGGCGTCGGTCGTTGACCTTCCCTTTGTAAATCCAAACTGGCGTTCATGAAAGATGTTATGTTTACTAAAGTGCAAAATTAATTGGTCTAATACCATTCTCTCAAATATTTTACTTAAAGCAGGAAGAACTGAAACTGGTCTGTAGTTTGATGGATCGTTCTTGCAACCTGATTTAAAAATAGGAATTACTTTACTACAGTACAAGGTAGCCATATAATAAACTTTTTGAAAGAATAGTAGTAGTAGTAAACGGCTTGGTGGTAGTACGAGTGGAAATTTACATTCTTGCTTCAAGATCGAATCCTAGTCGGGATACCCTTTTGAGTTTTATAACTAACCTTTTTTAGTTTAATTTTTTGTATAATTTTGATGCTTTTTTTACGACAAAAAAATAATTTTGATTGTTTATCTTTTTGTCGTGCATTTTTTTAAGTAAGTGTATGTTTGTTTTGTGTTTACTATTTTTTCTAAGGTACGTTTGATGCCTATTGCCGTAAGAAATTTATGTTGATTATGTTATATTAGTGGCATCATCTATAGTATTCTTTTGAAGAGAAATAATTAATGGTATATTTCTTTGTGATCGTAATTACTTATTGTTTTTACTCAAAGCCCAATGATCTTTATATAGAACAGTTCGTTAGAGACTCTTAACTATTCATAATAAGGTACCTTGCTACTCATGTAGTTTTTGATCCAATTAATCATAAAGTTTTTGAAAACATTTTATTTTTTCAATGGATACATTTATATTTCTTTCTGCAAAAAATCATTACTTCAAATTCATAAACCAGCGAGAAAACAGGCGAGAGCGTTTGTAAGGGGAAAATACCTGAAAATGGGCGGTCTTTTCTCCATACAAACGCTCTCGCCTGTTTTCTCGCTGGTTTATGAATTTAAACAATTTTTTTTTTTTGTAGTAATATAAATGTAAACTAGTTCTATATTTTTACGTTTCGCATTTTGAAGATAAGTTATTTTTAAAAGCACTAGAGCCCTCCAAAAATGCCTATTTTGATCGCTGTTTTCAGAAATGTAGTGTACAAATTTGACAACATTTCATAAAAAAGGAAAAGCATAGAAGCATAGTTTATAATCTTCGTTTACAGTATACGAAATATCTTTTAAATTGGTCCAATATTGGAGAAGAAAACAGACGAGAGCCGAGCCCCGAATGATACAACTTTGTACGCTTGGATCTGCAGTCGCACTTGGATATTTAGGCCGAACGCTGTGCAACAGCGATAATTTTGTCAAATACCTAAATTTTAAAAGTCTGTCTGCGTATCTTTCATCTTAAAATATCTACAAAACTTTATTTTTAATTTTATATTATATGTTTATCGATAGCACGTTATCGGATATCGGATTATTATCGGAAAGCACGTTAAACAGTAGGTCCCGGCTGTCATACATAGATCTTTGGCAGTCGTTAAGTCAATTCTGACAACCAGTCTTACTATGGGATACTGTGTTTCCCAATTAAATGGGTTGGGGAGGTCAGATAGGCAGTCGCTCCATGTAAAATACGGTATTCTGCTGAATCCGGTAAGACTGGTAGCCGACCCCAACATAGTTGGGAAAAGGCTCGAGAGAAGAGAAGAAGATGTTTATCGATATGGATGTCGATATCTGTTTGCAACATTAGTGCATCGATATCCTTTTTAAATACTACGCATCACTTTTTCGTCTGTGTATAATACGTACTTGTGGCCCCGCCCTCAAATTCTTGTGATAAGGACAACTGCAGGTCAGATCGAAAAACCGACCCAAAATCGAGGTTTGGCTCTCAACTATTTTCTCCCCCAATTCTCAACCAATTTTAAAGATATTTTATATACTGCATTAGAAAAAGAAAGAAAGAAACATTTATTTGCACAGAAGACTGGAAGAGGACAGAGGAAAAGAATAATCTGTGCCTCTATTTTTTCAATTATTGTTGTCAAATTCGGAAAAAAAACGCGTCTGAAAACTGCGGTCAAAATAAGCACTTTTAGAAGGTTCTAGTTCCTTTAAATCTTATCTTAAAAAAGGAAAAAATTGGGGCATAGATCTAGTTCATATTTATATTACTGAAAAAAATCATAGCCCTACGTTCAGAAACCAGTGCGAAAACAGACGAGAGCATTTGTATGGAGAAAAGACCACCCACCTTACCCCTTAATTTCTTTCCCTTTTGTCCTACAGGTGGTAGTTCAGAAGCTGAATGCCGGTGCCAATGGTGCGTCAAACGCCGACTCTACCCGCATCAAGGTGCCCGACGTCCCGTACCAACCGACTGTTAGGGACAACATGTCTTTCCATGCCATCAGTATGATGAATGTAAGTATATAATTTATTATTCTATCTTTGTTTCGATCTATAAAGCCCGTCTTGTCTCTCTCTCTCCCTCTTCTACGCATTTCTGTCTTGAGCTAGGATGGACCAGTCCTTTCGGTTGAAGTCTAGTTGGTCTCTCCATCTTCTTCTCGTATGTATATTATTATTAATGTAATATATTAATCTATAATAATTATTTTATGGGACGTCTAGACAGGTATGAACTTAACGTTATGAACTTGATTGTACGCACAATTAAATTAATTATGTAGGTATTGTCAAGTTTAATTATGAGGGGCGCGTGGCTAAGACATGCACGGGCGCGTGGCTAAGACATGCACGGCAGGCACTACGGTTTGACCGATAATGAAGGTACTGACCAGTAATATAGGATGCAGATATCAGAGCTGTCGCTCCATGTAATATACAGTGTTCACCTGAATCCGGTAATACTAGATGCGACACTAACATATTTTAGGAAAAATATTGACATGAAGTAGAATGTGAAGTTTCAATATGAAACGTATAATTGTTTTTTTTATCATCGCTTCCAACTCAATACGTTAACTGCCAATTTATTTTGTTTCAACTTTCACCACCATGACCTATATTTGAATAGGTGGGAGCTACAGTTATGCTTTTGTATTCAAAAGTGGAGTTTTAAACAAAAGAAAGAGCTGTACTATTGCTGACCGTTGTTCCATGCAGACTGTTTCTTCAGGCTTTAAATTAACACAAGGTCAGATGTGTGTTTACACTCAAAGAAACAATGTACGAACGTAATTGATTACACATAAATGTAAAATTAAAATAAACCGACTTCAATGTAATTTACACGGAGGACCTCTGAGGTCCAAATATTTTTTCAATCGATCCACAATTAACTTAGATTTCGCGTAACAAAATTATATGATACCATCCTTTTGAAACTCATTGTATTTGTACAACAACTGTAATCATTTTATTGTGTCTCGTATTCGAATGTGGGTTTATGTCTTCCTTGTAAGGACCTTTGATAGTTGCTATTCTTTGGTTGTCGTAAGAATCCTTTATGCATCTCTTTGTATCGTTAGTTCATCCCCGGATAAATTGTAGGTGTCGAAGATTAGTCCACATATTACAGAACACAAGGTAACGATTTCTGCACTCTACAGTTTCTGTATCATTTATCTGAGGTTCGCCCTCTAATAAGCTTAGAAGATACTTAGGATTTCAGAGAATCTCTCAGATATTCGGCGGTTAGTAAGCTCTCCTACCTAACTACGGGATACTTAAGCTTTTCATTAAGCGTTTTCAATTGCCGAGTGCAGAATTTCGTCTAATTAATCTAAGGGAAGGGAAGCGATGAGCCGATTGCCCTCGTCTCTTGGATATTGCAAAATCATTTGTTGCAGATGTAGAATACGCATATCTTAGGGGCATATGAATACATGGCAATGAAAATTTGTAAACAAACGAGTGATATACAAAGCCAAACTTTTACCGAAAAGGTCGCTGCATAAAATATCTGTCTTTTACAGTTTTTCTTGCTTGGTGCAAAAAAGTGATAGAAACCTAATTAAATTCAAAGAAACGACTTCGAAGACTTCAATGACTTTTAAACAATAATCTTTAATCTATAATAGAATCAACTAAAATTCAATAACTGGGTCATGAGATTTATTCAAAGAATGAAGCAGAACGTCGCGTGCCGCTGTCTTCCACAAGTTTGATATTGGACTTACGGCGACACATTTTGCATTCTCCGAGTTTGTTCGTGTATTACAATATACGTGCCGTCCATTGTACTTTAAGTGGATGTGTACATAGACGTCGCACGTCAAATGCGACTTGTGCTGCAGAGACAGAATCTTCTGTGCGGACACAGGAATTTGCTCATTTATTTTCTTTGCTTTATGTTTCTCGGTTAAAATCTTTTGATACTAATTCTTTTAGCAATAATACTAATAATTTCTTCACAGGCCTACCAAAACTTTTCGTTTGAAGAACTGCGCCTAGCAAGCGAGTCGTGGGGCGACGGTGGGGCTATCGGAGGAACGTTCGTGCACAACGGCCGCATACCGGCCGAGAGACTGCTGGTCAGGGAGAACCCTGACGGCTCGTACGTAGCTATGTGGACTCCGAGATTCGCTGGGGTCTTCATCTTCAGATGCACTCTCGATGATTATCCAACGGGACAGGTATGAATTTGATATTTAGAGCTCCTTCTTTAAATATTTGCCATCTCTTGGTATGTAAAATCATGAGTCATCACTATTTAAAGTTTTACGTAATAAGTTGAAAACCAGAAGGATAAGGCTAATAATTAAGACATATCTCAAACCTTATGCTAATATTCCACCAATATTCTTGTATTTCTTGCAGGATGCAGTAATAGAAGTAGCGGAGAGTATAATGGACGGTCCTTCAGAGCCCGAGGTGCACGCCGAGGACAGTCTCCCCTCATCTCCGCCGACAAAGCTCCGTCGTTTCGTCTCGCGGTTCAGCGCCGGCCTGCGAGTGAGAGCCAGCCCCAGTCTGCAGGCCGAAGAGCTGGGACGCATACCAGCTGGAGCCAATATTGGCTTCGTTGAAGAAGTAAGTTATATATACGGCTTGCTAATCTATAAAGTCTCATGTCACTTAACCACCGACGCCAAAAGACGCTGTGTGTCGGTCTGTGGCATCGTAGCTCCTAAACAAATGGACCGAATGTGATGCAGATTTATTTGTTTGGAAGCTGATTGTATCGGAAAATCAATGAAGATTGGTTCAGTATTTTGAAAGTCATGATAATTTTGTAGGGGTTTTTTTTTAAATGTTCAATTTAAAAGCTATTACACTATTAAACTGTATGTACTTAACTCGATCTTAGAATGATAGGTAAGCTCACTCAGAGGATTCTTAATATAAATTTTATCGGGGTGTTCATAAATATCATACCTACACGTGTCGTCACCTACATAGGTTATACTCATAGCATGTTACAGATTCAAAGCTCGGTTTATATGTCAAAGGATTCATGGAATCGATATCGCTGCCTTCGGGCCAGTGGCAAATATACTTAGTTTAGAGTCTGTGTGTTATAGTTACGTCCACACGTCAGTACGCCTACACTGGACAATGCTATCAATTTCGTCACCGTATAAAGGTTGCACCCGCCGACACAAAGGCTAAAAGGAAATGTTTTGGTGATAGGTCGTGAAAATTCAAGGCCCAAGTTAGTCGCAGAAAGCTGACTTTTTGGTAGGCTGATAGGTCTTTTTGAGCAGAAAAATTGAAATTTCACAGCTGCAAAATTAACCGATATTATTTTTCAGAATCAAAATCAAATTATAATATTTTATTTCAAACTAGCTGACCCGGCAGACTTCGTACTGCCTCAATCGTTAAATAAAAGCCTAAAATTTTGTATAAAATAAACTTAAAACAATTTTTTTTTTATTTAATTCCGAACATTTTCTTATTTATTAAATTCCTGTTAAACCTTCCCTGGGCTTCCACAAATAATTCAATACCAAAATTAGCCAAATCGGTCCAGCCGATCTCGAGATTTACCGAGACTAACGAACAGCAATTCATTATTTTATATATAGATAGGTGTTTTTGAGCTCTCTTAAAACGTGAAATTACGGACTCTAGTTGCAGGTTCCAAATATCATTCCAATGGAGAAGAACTGGCAAGAAACTTTTGGTAGCATAAAACTGAGAGGGGAGATTAAACAAATGTAGGTCAATCTCACATAAACGTTTATTAAAACTGTATTACCTTCTAGGTGATAAACAAGGATGGTACTTGGGTGCGTCTAAGCGAGGAGTCGGTGGGAGAGTACACGGACGGCGTGACGGAGGTGGCGTGGTGCTTGCAGCATCACCGCCATCTCGACCGGGCGCTGCTCATACCGGTGGAGGATATTGCGCCCGCGCAGCCACTGGTGAGAGACTGTTATCACCTATCAGAAACTTACAATACCTACATACAACATTTTGACACATGATTGTTGACGGCCTGGGTGGCCATTTTGTGGCCAACATAAACCTTATCCAGTTACGGGTACTTTTTAACCCCTAGAAAAATTGTCTGTCACTGTTTGTCACATCGTAGGTTGATAAGGAATGGGCAACACAATAATTTCGTTATTTGTTTGAAACTTAGAAGCTGCTTTGGATTAAGATGGTTCTTAGCCATAATTTTATGGAGAACTGTATAATATTTAAAAAAAATATCTACTCATTTCCCTTGTCGGGGTTTCTTAATTGAACATTAGACTCTGTTTTTAATTTTAATATTAAATGCAGCACTCCAACAACTGGACCGGCTATGGCGAATCACAGGGCGAGATGCCTCCATGGTTGCAAGATGAAGACGACGGCGTATTGTCCGGTAAATACTTAAATTTTGCTCTATATAAAAACGGTAAATTTAATTAATTAAAATCAACAGTATTCGATGACTGTTAGGAAATACCTATGAGATAGATTTCGTACTGTCTAAATTGTGCAAAAGTTTTTAAACAAAGCATATAATATGTATTTTATAACTAGGATAACAACACGTTTACATATTTTATAAAAATCAATTGAGATTTGTTGAGGTCGTTGCATTCGACTTCTATTTTGAATACAATTATAAGATGCGTTTCCTATTCATGAATAAACAAAGCTTATTTGTTTTGTTTCAGAAATTTGCATTGACGACCGGAACTTTTTGTTCGGACAATTGCAAGTAAAGGTAATCAATATCAACACTTATATCTTCTTATAAGGAAGTTCATAATATTTTTCTTTTAATTTGATTTATTTCATTTAATATAATAAGTATATTGTATAATTGTAGCCCGACGCAAGTACGTTTGTGGGCGCGGGCGTCACGGAGCCTTCCAAGCGCGCTCGGGTCATCCGCGGGGATGTGAGCGCATCGTCGTCGTCCGCTTCCTCACCCAAGTAAGTATAAAACAATGAATAGATTAACCTAAGACACAAGACATTGCACTATTGTACTAGAACAGCCTGTAAATACGGCACGGTAAAAGCAGGCCTTTACTATTTAAAACGTACCTCTCGAATAGAAAAGGAACGAGCTTGATCACAAAAGATTTCAAATTTTGGAAAAAAGTTTTTTTTAATTTTTTCTGACCCTGAGGCTCGAGTTTGTTTAGATTTGTGTTTTATCCGGAAGTATGCGCTAGTACATTTTTGTTGTATATTAAACCCAGAAATTATTTTTCTGTGTTTATTATACATCTAAAAATTAATGTGATTTAAGAGTCGCTTCTTTAAATTACCACAATAAAAAAAAATGTCTTTTTGCAGACGTATCCCTACACAACGCCGAAGCAACGGCAACAGCGACGAGTGGTGGCCGCCTGTCAAACAACGATTCGGAGATAACGGCGGCGACGGCAACGTTATACTTGAGGTCAGTATTCATATGTTAGCAAAACATTTCGAACATATCTTTGGATTAATTTATTTATTTAAAACAATATTAACAAGATTAATATTTCCATCGAATTAATTTATGAATAGTCAACAAAATATTTACCAATTTATTTAAATTATATAAATAAATACAACGTCATCATTGCATCACAAATATTCGGAGAATTCGTATTGATTCTAAATAAAATACATGCGCAAGATCGTCTCAGAATTTTTATATTATTTTAATTCGGTAGGCACCATCACCAATCTAATTCTTAACCGCAAACAGTATGACTCAAATATTAAACAATGTACGTATAGTTACGAGCAAAAATATGTACGAGTACACATAGCGAAATCGAAGAACAAATGTAGCGAGTTTTTTTTTTGAAACCCGAAAAACAATTACATGATTGAGGAACTGATTGAAATAATTTCTTCATGACATGTTTTACAATACGAATCTAGAATTCAAGAGAAAATCAATAAAAGATTGACTAGTGTATACAAACATATTTTTGCTCGTGACGGTACGAGTTCGGATGTAGATACCACCTGTTGCGAACGCGTACACAAATGGAATGTTACCACGTTCATATTACGCATTTGATGTTCGTTTATTTTATGTAATAGTTGCTATCTCTTTTGCTAGCCAACGCACATAATAGGAACACAATAAATACTTCGGCAAATCAAATCAAATATATTTATTTGCCAAATATGTGGTACAGAGGGTAGAACAAATAATGTCTTAGGCAACACATATTTTCGCGTATATTTACGGCATGAAAATATGAAACTCAAAAACATAAAGTCTCAAAGCCAAAATAAATAATCATAACACACATAAAATAATAGAAGATTTAGAAAGTGAAATAATAATAAAAAAAAATATTCTAATCTAGTTCAATTATCGACGATCAACAACGAAATACCACTCCTTTACGTCACAGTCGGATAAAAAGTTATTTACCAGACACCAATCTAGCGATACAGACAGATATCACTTTAATACTTCATAATAAAATTAAAAATAAAACGTTTTGCCGAAACACATGTTGCCCCTGTACCATGAGCTCTTAAAGTAGGACTGTTGCTGTTGTGGAAGCGAGACGCTGCTATGTGCAGTGTAGTGCGCATTCTCGCTTCCACAGTGTTAGCTTGTTACTCATAGTAGGTGCGCTGAACTATGAAGTGGGCTTACCAAAATAGAAGAAAACTAGAGAGAATGATGAAGTCATTTGTTTAAATACTCCAATGTTGTGTTTATATATTGGCGCGGTGAGTAACTGTATCATTTTCCTCAATCAACATCTGGGTCATTTATTTACACCTAGCAATTATTATGTAGGTAAACTTTCTGGTGTTTACGTTGGTAAGGGAATTTTTGCGATAATGTTTTTGAGGATAAATTGTTCAGGGTTGAGAATTTACTTACAATGTGACGATTGAGACGGATTATGAGGTTATAGATATTTGAAAAACATTGTCTTGATTTTGTGCTCGTAGGTCAAAATTGTGCGATGGTTGACATGTGCTAACCGTGTTATTCCTGCGACATATTCAAGGTCAAAGTTTCTTTTTATATTTTATCATTAGGTTATAAAATATTAAATGTTTATTTGAATGTTGCCTGACGTCACAATATTGAAAATTTTGTGCGAAATCATGAAGTCGTTAGCCCCAACACCGGAACTTTGATTTGCTTTATCTACGTCGTCTTTTCTTATTTTTCAATGAAAAAATACGTGTTTAATACTTTTTTATTGGTATGGCGGAGTAAATCAATTTCTGGCTATAAAAAGATTAAATCGATCTACTTTTCTACCCCATTCAAGCTTCCTAATTATTTCGTCTAAATTGCTTTATTAACCAATATATCTAACTTTTCTACCCAGACGGAGATAGAACCGGTGCCGAACTCGGAAGAAGCCGCAAGCGGCCGGCTCGCACAGGCCGGTACACAGACCTCGCCGGACCGGAACGAAGAGAGTACATCCTTGCAACTCTACGTAGGATTGGCTAAGGTATCTAAATTATATCCACTTTTATGTATGTCTTCTTTTTAGCTTTTTTCTAAGATAAGTTCAGTCTCACAGGTTTCTGCCTGATGTGGTCATGACATAATAGTTACTGGGACTGTGACATGTTTCTGCTGGAATAATGAAATTGGCCATTTAATTAGAATTTTAAAGTGACATGGTGTGCCAGAGTATCCCAAGTGGAAGTTTTAATTACAGTTGCGAAAATTACTTTTTATCCTGATGCTGAAGGGTCTTTGGTTTAATTCCAAGACTTCACCAATTTTTAATAAGTAATTATCGAAATTTCAGGGTAGTACGACTTAAAGTATATAAGTCTTATTGCATTACATAGTCCGTGACTACTGGATCTCGACATGGTCAACTGGAACGTGACATCTGAATGTGTCTCTAGCGTCCGTTCTCTACCCTGTTTTATTCTCACTCTCAGTATTAACTTGTAAAGTTACAGTTTTATCTATCATTTTTTTGTAGTCCAGGAGGGAGACCCGTTCTCTGTAGTCGACCAATTTGCGCTTGAAAATGTCAAAAATAGGCCTTTTTAGCATATTGCTTAGTAAGTATCAGACGTGATCAGAAATATTTCGCTGTTAACCCGGCAGCCAGTAATATTGCGATACCGAGTCCAACATCGGGCACAGTGACCCATACAAAATTTTTGTTTTTGGCTACGAAAATACGAACTATTAAATTTTTTTTTGTCGTATTTACATAAAATCTACTTCTTCAGCAGGACCAGCAGGGCCGCGTCAGCCCAAAGACGATGGCTCGCGAGCGCATAGCCAGTCGCTCCCGCGCCTACAAGCGCGTGCTCTCGCCGCCGCCGCTGCCGTCCCGCGCCGCGCCCGCGCCCCCGCCGCCCAAGAAGCACGCCATCAGCCCCGCGCAGGGAGAGTGCTTGAGGGCCGTGTTCGCTGCTCTGTTGTGGCATGAAGGTACGCCTTAAGGCTCATTTTTATTTGTTATACCCGCATTCGGGGTGTGGGAGGTTTTGTTAAACCACCATGCGCATACGGCATTACGACTAATGAAAACGACCCTCTATCTATACTGTTCTTAAACCAGTAATGCGCAAAGGTCAGTGATGTGCTCGACTGTACATTGGGAAAAGATAATAGATATTTTTTTTTTTTTTTTTTAAGATAAACATTATACCCATTACCGCTATTTAATCTCTTATTTTTATGTAAAGTACATTCCAATCAAATTTTTTTACTGTTGTACTGTACTGCTGTGTTTGAAACATTCCTTCTAATCTATCGAGATTTTATGAAACGACCTGCGATGAATATTTATTTTTGTGTCCCTAGTTAAAGTAAACCTGAATTGTGTTATCTATTTACTGGGAACGCAAAGTACATATTTTAGTTTATTGTAAACTGAGTAGGAGTTACTGCGTAACATGAGTAATATTATTCTTACCGAATGACTAAGTAAGTATTCAAATGACGACGGGACGGTGTCCCATTAAAACAGTTCTAAGAATTTCAGTGATTCTCTAATGAGTTATTTAAAAAATCTTTTTGTTAGGAATTAATTATTTTTTTATTACATTTATGTTCGTGTCTTTTTTGTTTAAGATATTGCATGTTTAGTAAAACAATTTTTGTGATCTTCTCTCTTACTGATGGACTAATGGCCATTTTCAATTACTTATCGGTAGAGCAGCTTCTTCTCTAGAGATACAAATCTAACATAAACACCATAATTATAAATAATGTCAAAGTCCTACTTCTACTGGGGAAAACTTTCTAAGTTATTAAAATTGTCTGTAAGACCTTCCCAGTTTTATTTATTTATTTATTACATGGAGGACACAGCAGCAGCTGTATACAGCTACTAAAAACAAACAAAAACGAAAAATAAAAACATTGTCACCAGAAAGCCAATTCTCATAACAAATCCTCATAATACAGCTTATAATATAATCTACATTATTTTTTATCATAGGCATCGTCCACGACGCGATAGCTTGCGCAGCGTTCTTGAAGTTCCACCCGGAGCTGCCGAAGCAAGGCGCGGAGGTCGTCACCCGCCACGCTCATGACGTCACACACGCGAGGCACCAGAGACACTCGGTCGAAGTTACTAATGCTGGTGAGTGTTACTCATATACTCATATTTAGATAGTAATTAGGGTTTATAGAAGAGAAAAAAAAGGAAATAATAGGGAAGAGATAGAAAACCGATAGTCTACGCGTAACCAGAGACACTCGGTCGAAGTGACTATTACTGGCGAGTTTAAACCATATCTAGATATCAGTTAGGGGTTTTAAGCAGAGAAAAATAAAGGAAATAATAAGGTAGAGATAGGGAATCGTTGGTCCATCTAACACCAGAGACACTCGGTCGAAGTGGTGATAGTAAGTGGTGGTGGTAATACTGGTGAGTATAAGCTATATCTAGATATCAGTTACGGGTTAAAACACAAAAAAAGGAATAATAAAGCAGAGGTAGGCAACCGTTAGTCTACCTACAGTTCGGAAAATAAAGGGCTTGTTTGACTTTGCATCAGGTAGAAAAAAACACATTAAATAATTAGGTGGGAGCGATAAGAAAACGTTTTCACTTCTTTATCTAAGCATTTACTCATTGGCATTTTAGACAAAAGAGAACTTTTTTTATCATTAATGTCTGCATAACTTGGATGGCTAATATAATGGAAAAAAATAAGCATAGCGAATACTTTGATCATTAGTGCCTTACTGAACGAAAGTAAACTTGACACGGCTATTATATTGAAGCTACATGATATTCTTCGTTATCAGCAAGGGTCAGCTAACCGCATATTTGCCATAGTTTTATAACACAAGAATGGGTCGACCAATTATAACAATCGTTGATTTTTAGGACTTGTCTCAGCTGCGAGTAGCAGAATGACTATAAAATACATGAGGGAACTTACGCGGTAAAATACGGCGGGCTAAGCTATAATATAATGAAAATATCTTTTTCTACAGGCCACTACTTACGTATCCAGCCGTCGACTTTGGAGGCTCTGACGCGTTCCGGCGAGGAAGCGAGCACGAGTCGCATGCGCAACACTGAGATGGGTATCGCCATACGAGAGGAAGACTTGCCGGGAACTAGCAGCGACACGGGTTTGTTACAACTAATTGGTTATTTTTTTTTATGTATAATTTCTGTCCAAATCTGGGTTTCGGAAGTCCTTTATTGGTACTTCTTAGGCACAGCTACTTTATTGGTTATCAGTAAGTGTAGAAAAATCATCCTAAAACATTCGATTGACTAATTAGCCCCTACTAGATTATTAAATTAAGTTGGTAAAATCCATAACTTCTATCTCACATGATAGCTAATTGATTTTCTCTCTCGGTAATAACCGACACCTCAAACCCAATTACCTTCAAATAAGTATGAATTTTAACCTCTAAATGGTATTTTTTCAACAGCTGGTTCCTCCCATTCCGTCGTGAACGTGCTTCCGCCAGCACTGCGTGCGTTAGTCGCACTCTGGGATACTCTGTACGATGCTGATCAATTGGCATCAGCTACTGACAAGTAAGTATAGAAATAAATTGTCACAAAACAATTCAAAATTTACTATATGATTGCTAAGTAACAAATTTATGTGCGCAGACTTAAAAAAGATGAGAAAAACGAAAACGATGAGGCTAGAGCACTTAGTGGTATTCGCAGAAAGAGGGAGTGGGTGAAGGGCGGAAAAACTCCTTATGCAGGTACTTGTAAAATACTTTTGTCATTTTTTTTACCGAATGTTCAATTGCTTTTTTTTCTTTTTCTTTCGCGTGCTGTCTTTGTCAATTGAAGGTCTTTTGATTATTGCGTTTTGAGTATACTTCAGATTACGATATTGTGAAATATTTTTTCATGCTAGCTAGCCATATATGTAAATGTATTCAAATATAAATCCGCATAATTCATAGTCCGTATATTCCATAGTCTTTCTTATCTGTAATTGTTTCCAGTACAGTGCGATCTCTGCGGCGGAACAAACGTACCACCGCCCCTCTCATCTCACATGCGTCGCGCCCACCCCGGCTGCCACGCTCCTACCACGAAAGGCTTCGACCGCACCGGCAACTACCTATCTGCTGATCCACCGCCGGGCCAAGAGGAAATGCCGCCGTCGCAGTGCGGACAACTCGCGAAAAGTATGTTGAACTATTGCAATCGTTGTGTAAAATTTCGATCTTTTGTTCTGAATTTTGATTTAAGTAAAATATTATATAAATGTTTTGAGAAGTAGATAATATAATGTAAAAAAAAAATCCAAAAATTAATAAATTCCTTACTTAAGCGTTTCGACGAATTCCTTACTGCGTTCTTCGAGTGGAATGATAGGAATTCAAAACAGTGTTTAAACTAACAAAACTTGTAAATAATGATGAATCAATCTCATATCAAATATTCAAATGCGTCTTTCATCTATCGAAATAATTGTCATAAAAGAACAATAATGAGTGATTCACAAGCTAATCCATTGTAGTCTAAACAATGTTACTTAGTACGACGAACAACCAAAACATTTTTGTATTGAATTGTTGCAGCTTGCCAATTATGGTACATGTACTGTGAGAAGTGTCACGAGAAGACAATAAAGGCAGTGTCGTCGACCAGGCAGACTCGCGCCAAATGCATTGCTGATATAGCGCACTTTGAGCGCGCTGAACAAGCTATGACAATGGACCATTACACCATGAAGGATAATGCTATCTTCTTACTCGATCTGGCTCCGCTTACTAATTCAGGTATCGTATAATTAAGTACAATAGATATGTGCTTAAATAAATGAATATAATTGAATGCACGTACAGGCGAGTGGTAAAGAGCTTGTACGGAAACGGATTCGATTCTCTTCCCTTCCCTTCTCTTTGGACAAATATCTGGTTGAGTATATCTTATTCTTACCCAGGTATTTTAAAATTTGTGAAATCTCCTGCGTACCACAGACGCTTTACAAAAAGCTATCTGAGAAACGGATTTCGAGCCGTTACATTTATGCTCCATTTCCAACAAACCCAACCCAAATTAAGACCTATTTTGTCCCTGCTTAGACTTTGATTAACTTACAGCTTGGTCTCTTTTTTTAACAAACAATTTGGCATTTTTCCTCTATATATTTTCTGATTGGCACCCAAATTGACACGTACTGTGACCATACCTGCTCATTCACCAAATGTCTCCGAAACCGACCAGCATAAATTAACATAGTTTTTTCTCTTCTTATTTACCACCAACACACCTTCTCAGAGCCTTTAAGCATGTCATCGTGGTCGGACAACCCGTCGCGCAGCCCGCCAACCCCACCGGGCAGCGTGTGGCAGCCCGCGCCCCCCTTCCAGTGTCTGCAGGCGTTCGGCGCGGAACCGAGGGCGCACGCGCCTACCGACGCGGCCAGGTATCACTCGCTGGGACGACCGCCGCCGCCCGCTGTGGCGCCACTGGTAAGCGATTTATATAAAACTAGCTGCCCCTGCCGCTGTCTTTGTAATGGTGGTGTAAAATTTTAAAGAAAAAAATCTTGATGTTTTTTTTTGTTACTTTTACAAAACTATTGTCCTTCCAATAAGCAACATCACAAAAAAGAAAAACCATATTTGGAGCAATCGTTTGGAAGTTATGGCGTGACCGAGAGTAATTTTGATTCATTTTTTCGTAACGTTAAGACGATTTCATTATATGACGTACATAATGAAAATAGTAGTAAAAGTTTTGTAAACTTTTTTTTGTAAAATAGTAGTAAAAGTTTTGTAAACCTTTTACTTAATTTACATGTAATTCGACGGCTATTTCATTTCAATTTTCTTTTAGTCATCATTCGGCGGCATCGAAAATAGCGGAGGGTCCAACTGGCCCCGCGTCCCTCGCTCGGTTTCTATGGGTCAAGCCGGCGGGCACGACCTCGCACACGCGGCTCGACCGCCACTCGACCGCATTACTCCTATGGAACAAGATACTTTTAGTGGTGAGTTTGTTGTTTAAAATGATGTCCAGGAAAAACCCAGCGGATATTCAACGGATCTATATAAAACTCGTGAAGCGTAAGTTGTTGGGTCAGAAAACATGAAATGCCTTCTGTCTAGCCTTTTCCAGGTCGGCTCCAAGTCTCGGGACATTCAGACGATTTCACTGTTTTAAATGAAGACTACCTTCCTGACATACACAATACTGGATATTACGAAATTTTTGGAGAGTCAAAGTGGAAATTGTCGAAACGCACTTCAGTTAGGACGGGAATAACGACTTTCCATGCTTACCAAAGAACGAAAAGAGAAACAAAATATCATATTAAATTATTTATTGTCTTACAGGTGCTGGTTCATCACTACTAGCCCAGCCCAGTGCGTCTCTTCGCCGCTTGATCAGCTGCGGCGAGTGGCCGGCCGGCTCTCTCTCCGCATTCGAAGCACCGCGAGTCGACGCCGACGCGCTCATCCACAGCCCCGTCATGGCGTTCATCATAGCAAAGCGGGACCTGCACGCGCACAGGCAGAAGATGGACGCCGCTGTCCGCATCAATACTGTCAGGCAGTATGCTTTTGAGGTAAGATTATAGTCACTAGTTCCTTTCACCTAGCCCAAACTAGTGTGGATGGCTTGCTCTCCGCGTTCGAAGCGCCGCGTGTCGACGCCGACGCTCATTCACAGACCGGTCATGGCGTTCCTCATAGCCCAGCGGGGCCATCATATCGATCGTCAATTTTTATGAATTAATTTCAGTATTATCGAGTTCTCTCATTTTACTAAAGTTCACTATAACTCGATACGCGAGTTAAACGGTCGGCCTATAGAAAGGTGTAGAGTCGAGAAGGGTCTACATCTGTCCGTTCCATATTTTAAACGCTCAGCATGCGTAACAATTCTAAAATTATAGAAAACAGACGTGTAAAAATAAAAACTCTCGTGATATTTTGATGGTCGAAAATCAAATCCTTAAATATAAATTACTTATTCTATTAAAATGTGTTGTCTAGGCAATGAACTGGCTGCTTCGTTCAGCCACGCAGCCGACGTGCGTGCATGACGTCATGTGGTGGTTCTGCAACGCGCTCGACAAGTTCGCACGCATCGTGCCCCCACCACTCGCCATTGATGATAATAAAGAGGTACTGTGCAAAATATGATTTTTGAAAATTATATTCATCTCAGGTGCTCCAAAATTTAGTTAAATTACTCTACTTCATAAGGTCTTGGAAAGCAGACATAATCATCGCGTACAAAATATGTCACCTTATTGTTCTAGATTTTTTAATTTGAGTAAGTAAATGAGAGTGAGAAAAATGTTTTTTGATCGAAATGTTCTTTATCTTTAGCAGAGGAATCCCTTACACGCAATCTTATTTAAATTTTAGAAAATGTTTGCACAGTTGAACTTCCTAATCGGCCGCCATCAAAATAATATTATATTACCCATAGATAGTTTACAGCAGATACGGAATTTAGACTTAATCGTCAAAACAAATATTGTTATATCAATAATTGACGGACCTGTTGGTCTAGTGGTTAGTGACCCGGACTGCTATACTGAAGGTCGTGGGTTCGATTCCCACCCAGTACAAATGTTAGTGTGATGAGCATGATCATTTATTCTGTGTCTGGGTGTAATTTATCTATCCCATCAAAAACATACTATAATGATGTTACTTGGCAAGTTTTCACACACCACACACCTTATAAATGCAATGAATCGACACCTTTGGACTGCAATGTGTCAAGTATATAATTTTCTATTAAAACTTGCCAAGTTACATCATTAAAAAGTACTGAAAATAATAAATGTTATCAGGAAACTGCTAAAAAAACCGGTGTGCGTTTCTCTGACTATTATAATTTTAGGTATTTCTATGTAACTTGATACTTATTCAAAATGTACCTTAAAAACTGCTGGAAATCAAGTGTGCATTCCTATAACTATTTATGATTTGAGGTATTTTTATGGAACTTGGTACTTATTCAGATCTCACTTCTTTTATAGGCGAAGCATTGCCATAGTATCGAACTTGGCAGCCTTTCACATTTATGTTTTTGATGGGATTTCATTTATTTTTGTTAGGTGTAGGTTCTTTATAATTTTTTTATCACTTTTGCTTTAGTAAATGTCTCATTCCACTTAGTTGTAAAATTAGAAATTATTTAGACTATGCGAGAAAAATAGTCTTTTCATTTTTGTTTGACTGATTTAGCGCACCTAGTGTACCTGCTTTGCACTTCGTAAATCGTGGGTTCGGTTCCCGCAACAGACACACATAGAGTGGTGAACAATTTTATTGTTCTTGTCTTTAAGACAAACATGTATTGTCTTAAATTGGTATGTATCTAAATTTAAATAGGTCTTATCTCATTTCCACTCCATACCTACTTATAGTAGAACAAAATTACACATTCATTGTTTTCGAAACTGACTCACACTTGGCCGTTTTCAGATTTTTACTTTATTTCGACCTAAAGACAAACCTTCGAGCCAAGTTTCAGGTCGGTACGACCATTGGAAGATAGACCCATTTAGTTCATTATGACTTCATAGTAAAACAAAGTTACACCTTCGCTATTTTTAAAACTAACTCACACTTGGCCGTTTTCAGATTTTTCCCTTTACTTTGACCTTAAGACCTATCTTCATGCCAAATTTCAAGTCAGTACGACCATTGGAAGTGGTCTAGGTTTTTGATGAGTCAGTGAGTCAGTGAGTGTATAGTAAAAATAGCGATTTTCTGACGTCAATATCTCAAGAACTGCTATAGGTAGAATAATGAAATTTTGTATTCTAGACAATTAAGGGGATGTTAACAGACACTCGAAATTTCATATGCGTAGATAAAATATGTTTTGAGTTATAGGGTGGTCGAAATTGGCCCGAAATGGTTCGTGTAATATAACCCACGGCCGGTGTGTCGCTTTTTTTTGCTCGAACTTGGCGGACACACTGCCGTGTGTCTAGATAATATGTATGTATTTAGAAATATATAAGTATGTTTATCAGTCGTCTGGTTACCATAACACAAGCTCTGCTTAGCTTGGGATCAGATAACCGTGTGTGAGATGTCCCGAAATATTATTATTATTATCTATGTTTAAAAAGCTATTTCCGGGGTTCCCTAGCTAATTTTACGTACACTTACCAGAACGCGGCCCCTGAGACGACTCGCGGCGTGATCCCCACCGCGTCCGCCAGCGCAATCTGTCCCGGCGGGCGCGCAGCTCGAGCCGCCCGCGCCGCGTTCCACGCGTTCCTGGGCTCGGTGAGCGCGCTGGCGCCCTCGCTGCCGCCGGCCAGCGCTGAGGGCCTGCAGGCTATGCGCTGCTGGGCCGTGCACTACTCGCCGCAGGACCGCAGTTTCTTGCACAGGTGGGTTGTAGCTCTTGGGTTGGCTTGATAAACTTAACTCATACATTTAAACATTTACGTAGGACACAATATAAAAAAAACACCAACAAATGTGCTGTCCTTTCTTCACTTGTATTTACATATCTTAACCATCGACTACATGACATATTTAATACATTTTATAATATATTATATTGTCTTGACTTGCGGCAAGCCACAATTAAGTATGTAAAGTTAAGTGTAAAGTACACATAACACTGCAGTAATTGCATGCACTAACAAAATAACAAGAAAATCGTCATATGAACATAAAAAAATTGGTTCATAAATTTAAAGAAGTCGTTTCTTCAAATAGTTATATACCTAAATAGATTTTATGGCACTTTTTGTACTTTCAAAATAGTGATGGTAGGTAAGGTTTTTTGACCTATACTTTTAGTAATTGGTTCGTAAACATGTTTTAAAACTACTAACAAAAAGGAACATTCTACGTGTAATTCCTATTTAAACTCACCATTATTACGAACTGTTAACGCTGCCTGGATCAGATCGCAAGTGTTCAGTGTGATCAGCAAGATTCTGTCGCACTCGGAGGACGGGGCTTACGAGGAGGGCCTGCTTGGCGCTATACACGAGAGCTTGCGTAGCTTCCCCGAAAAGGTATACAAGTAGTTTTTATTTACAGGACAAAAGTTTAATTTGAATATTCCCATAGGGAAGACCAAGTCGTCTAACCGAAAAGGGTCGTTTTCTTTTTAAAAAATTAAAAAGGTTTGTATATTGCACCCTCAATTGGGTATGTGTAATACATATTTGGATCTTATTCATTATCATCATATTATGGTAATTATTATTATAGATAATTTTTGAGCGGACTAAAAGGTCTTAATATTATTTCGTTCAAACTTATGAATTATCAAACAGTTAAGTTTAATAAGATCCAAGGAATCGTTCTACCTAATTTAATGAATTTTTGTGTCGTAATTTTCTGATCTTTTGGTCTTCTCAAACCGTTTCTGCTTCACGCCTGTTATATATTATCTTGCGGTGACCGTGTCGTTTTAACCTCAATTAAATTAAAAACAAAATTGACGTTTCCAGGAGTTCTACGGCTGGCACTGTCCCGACGTGACGGGCTGGTGTGACATAAGCGTGTCTTCCCGTCAAGGTATGGCGGGGGCATTGACCGACGGCAGCACGGAAACCTTCTGGGAGTCAGGCGACGAGGACCGCAACAAGGCCAAGTGGATACAGATGACTTACCCGGGTGGGACGCCGGACGACCGCCCGCATATACTCTGCGTACATCTTGATAATACTAGGGATACTGTGGTAAGTAAATATGGTAATTTCGAACTTTTCCATTCATCCTTATTCTTGGAAATTTATCCAAACCAAATAATAATGGGTTGTGAAATTTATGAGGATGTCCTAGTTCAGTAGGGCCTGTAATTCACTTACTGCAGGGAAAGTAGTAGACGATAACTTTGATTCTAGGTGTTTTTCTACAGCTTTATGCTCATTTTGAGTAGAGTACCCGTCACGAGAAGCTATAAATTTTGTAAACACACATTCAGTGGTTTGCAATCTTTGGGTAGAATAAAATAAAAACAGTTTTGTACTATTTTTTTACAGGGATATAATTATATTAACACACACATCTTATTACTGTCTTCAGACGATTCTGAATATTCTGTTCATAAAATTCATACACTCGAAAAACCATTACTCTCTTTTTGACGCAATCAGTCAAATAAACACATACCTTTTGAGGTTCTTTTCGTGGCGAAATAATTTCCTTGGACGTACTGGGTCCTGGATCCATTATAGGTAGTAAAAAAATAACAATTCCTTATACAATAATTAACAATAACAAACAATATAACCTAATCCGCAAAAACACCACAAACAAACAGACGCATTCGAAACTCGAAAGAGACAACGTCAGCGTGAACTTACTTCAAAATCTTGGCCCAAATGTTAACGTTCCATGAATCAGATGCGTTCCAGTACCACAAAACCTTAGACGACAGCGCTTTATATCGCTAAAATATAACCCGATCAAGTGAAATTGCTCATTAGTTTCGTATAACACGTACGTCACTTTGATATTATTGAATTTGGGATTATTGGTTGTTGATTAAATTGTCGCTACGTAACTTGGTAGAAGTTCTTTATTTACAAAAATTATAGCTTCTCGTGGCGGGCACTTTAGTCGTTAGCACCCGAAGTGCGGGAGAATAAATTAAAACTAACCGATGACTTTTATTAGTTTTTTTGGTCGCGGGCGTGGCTTCCCGCATGCGATATAACGACTGCGTTGTCTACCAATGAAAATTAGCCTTTAGTGCAAAGGCTCTAAATATGTTAATTATTACAGAACAAGACCCTGCTGGTGTCGTTCCTGTACAGCGGTGGCTCGGGCGAGATGCTTCACATGCAGGACGTGGAGGTGGACCCGAAGGCGGCCACGTGGCTCTGCTACACTATGCCAAGTATGTTTCACGAGTCTATTGCTGTATAATATATCACAAGACAAGACGCTGCTAGTGTCGTTCCTGTACAGCGGTGTCTCGGGGGTGACCCTGCACAGGAAATTATGAGTATGTTGTTTGGAACTTATAATTACAAGCTGCTGTTAATTTTCTTGTTTTTTTTTGTTTCTGTATTTTTCGTATGAATTTGGGGTCGACGCACAATAGTTTCTTTTTCTCTATATACAAGTCTAAGTATATACTTAGACTTTTTTTTTCAGCTGATGATGATGTGAGGTTTTTTTTTGTCATAAAAATATTTATACATTTATTTATCAAAAATATATTTTTTAACGCTACCTTTTAAACAAGCTTGGAGTACAGTTCTGTAGAAAAAAGCTTTGCGTTCTCTCATGGTCTATGTCACAATAAAAGATTGTCTATTCTAAAGAAATGTACATAGATTACATACAGGGTGTCCGGTAAATAGTCCGACAAACTGTAGGGGCTGATACCTCCGGTTAGGACCTATCGAATGAACACAACATATGTTCCCCGAAAAGTTATGGGTTTCGAGTTACAAACGATATTCGAAAATTTTAAAAATTGCTACCATGCATCAGATTGTTCCATGTTTTTTGCTGAAAAATAGTTTTTTACATCAAATTAATTTTGAATAGTTACTCTACGCTTTGATAAGTCTTATTTTTATTTAAAATAATAATAATAATAATAATAGTTTATTTGCTTAAAAAGTAGGTACAATTTTCAGCTGTTATATAACATAATTAAGTGATCCTTATACTTTTTACCATAACTATGGCATGCAAAACAGTTTTAGGACAAATTTATAACAAGCAAGCAATACAAGCACAATATCAAAATAAATCAATGGTTATTAAAATTATGGATGTAAACATTATTTAAATTATTAGGAAGAATTCCAGTCGATAAGTATAACGTTACAAGTCAAGAGTCAATAGCATTTAAATCAGTTTAATTATTGTGTAAAAATTGAATTAATTAGATGCAAAAAATTACAGAATTAATTTAAACATTTATCATTTAAAAATTCGCAAACCGAGTAATAACATTTATTTATCAACAAATCTGTCATTTTCTTTTTAAAAACTCGAGTAGTCTGTGTTTTTATTTTATCCGGTATTTTATTAAATATGATCGGGCCCATACATAAAACACTTTTCTTTAATAAGGCGGTGTCGTAACTATCAACATTTACCATGTTTTTATATTGTGTCCTTATTGGCCTGTTTCTAATATCGGATACTTTATTAAAAAGGTGCATGTATGATTTGACAAAAATAGCAATTTCTAAAATATATAGCGATGGGAATGTAAGTATTTTTAAGGACTTAAACATAGGTACGCAGCTATCTGTTACTGTTAAATTACACATTGCTCTTAAGCAACGTTTTTGAGCTTTGAACACTTGTTCTCTCAGGCTACAATTCCCCCAAAATATTAAGCCGAATCTCAAAATCGACGCAACTAATCCATGATATGCAACTAACCTTGTGGCCATATTTACTTTTTTGGATAAATTAAAAAGCACATACGCAGCTACACTTAATTTTTTGCAAACTTCTTCTGATTGTGGCTTCCAAGTTAGTTGGCTATCTATCATTATTCCAAGGAATTTAGCAACTGTTACTTGTTCAACTTCTTGTCCATTATGATATAGATGTAAGGTTTGTGGTGGAATTCGTTGATAAAAATGCATAACATTTGTTTTCGGAATATTAATAATCAAATTATTTTGTTCGAGCCAGTGAATAATATCCGTTAATGTATTATTTATGTTTTCTTCATATGTCTTTCTGTCGAGGCATTTAATTAAGGCAGTGCTATCGTCAGCGAAAAGGACCATAGGATGTTCAACGTGTCGTGGCAAATCATTAATGTATAGTAAAAATAATAACGGGCCCAGCACACTGCCCTGTGGTACACCATACCTAACAATTCTAGCTTTAGATAGAATCTTTTTCTCACTCTTAGTTTTTAAGCATATTTTAGTGATCTCTGTGTGCTGCTTACGGTTGCTAAGGTAGGATTTTAAGAGATTTAATACATTTCCTCTGATTCCTATCGCATTTAATTTATTGAGTAAGGTTTCGTGATCGACACAGTCAAATGCCCTCGACATATCCGTAAAAATTGCACAAACTGGTATTTTTTTATCAACATTTTGCATTATAATATTTAACAGATCATAAACGGCCAAATTTATGCCTTTATTCTTTCGGAAACCTTTTTGTTCTGTACATAAGATGTCATATTTAGATAGAAAATTATTAATCGAGTCGTAAATAACTTTTTCCATAACCTTCGAAAAAATTGGTATTAATGCAATTGGCCTATAATTAACGAGATCTTTCTTATCGTTTTTTTTAAAAAGTGGTTTGACTATTACTGTTTTTAAGCTGTTCGGAAATATGCCAGAGCTAATACATGTATTTAGTATGTGACTTAAAAGAAGAATGTATTGACGAAAAAGCCTTCCGTTTAACAGTTTTCACTTTTCGATTTACTTATTGCTCAACTTTGAACTTCAGTGGAGAAAAATAAAAGTATGTGGCAGTTTTATACAACAATCTTAAAAACTTGCTTGGTTATTGATGACTTCGGGAACGTACAATACTTGGGTATTTTTTTTTCAAAATTTGACATAACAAGCTGCCGAAGTTCAAAGTGGCTTATTTGTTGAAATGTACTTAAAACTTAACTGTAAATCTAAGGTAAAATGAGACGTAACGTAACGCGGATCATCATATTGTTTTAAGAAAATCTTAAATAAATATCAAACCATACCTGATTTTATTTTATGTATGTGTTTGTAAATTTTCCTAAGTACAGACAGCACTGAATGAGATAGGTAATAATTGTAAGTATAAACAGGATTCTAAGTTTTTGGATGTTTTTACTAACCACCTACTCTAAAATAGAGGTTTATAATGTGTGTTGCATCGAGGTAAACGAATGGACACGTTATGGTGCGGTATTTACTCATTATACTGAAATGATAGGGATGGTTTATGGCAATGATTCATGAAGATCGGTTTAGGTTTCATGAATTTTTTATTGTTATGGCACATTCTACATTTAAATTAAACCAAGTCAATTCACAACCAAGCCACCACTTTGCCGTTCAAGCTCATACAGTAGTGTCCAACTCGTTTGTGCAAGTGTGGTACAAGTTTCGCGGCCCGGAGTTGGCGGTACACGCGTCCCAATGTCTTTAGGTTAATCTGCTGTTGGTTATACGTCATTTAATCCAACAATAAGTTACTAAGGAAGCATCAATCAGGGCTAGCAGCGCCGTCGAGTTACTTCTTACTGTAAGATTCAGTTTTCACTCACGCAGGAGTGACTAGCTCGTCGGTGCGGGTTCGGTGCGAGTTGCGCGGCCCGGAGCCGGCGGTGCGCGTGCGACAAGTGCGCGTGCTCGGCGCGCCGACGCAGCTCGTGTCCGCAGCTACTACCGCTACGCATGTGCTGCACGCGCAGTCTGAAACTGATACCCTCAGGGTGTTCAGACTATTGACGTCACAAGTAAGTATAAGGGATAAAGGCACATTTCCATTGGTCTTTAGCTACCGTATTCGGGGTGCGGGAGATTTTAGCTAACGCATACCGGAATCGTTTTCATTGGTCGTTCCTCCTGCTCTCGGGGTGGGAAACATTTAAATTGAGAAAAAATCGATGACTTTCATTATTAGGCATGCTGTACAACGACTAAGTTTATGACCAATGGAAATAACCTTTATGAAAATACAGGAAAAAGGATATTATCAAAATTCTCTGTTTCAAAATTCTTCTGAAACTGACTTCTTCCGATTGTTTTCATTAAGCACACTTTAGAGTCCAATCTACATAGTAATCTGGAACTTGTTCTCTAAAGGTATTCGGCAAGCTCCTAGACTGGGACCGCAGCGGCAGCGAGTCGGGCGCGGAAGGCGTGGCCGCGGTCGACGACGGCGCGACGGTCGACGACAGCGATCTGCGCGAGCACGTCGTCGGTATACTGTTCGCCGGACACAAACTTACTACTTTACAGAGTCAGGTGAGTTGGAATTTGTATACGTATTTGCTAAGGTATTCGGCAAGCTACTGGACTGGGACCGAAGCGGCAGCGAGTGATATAGAGCGCTGGTTTAATTTTGAATTTCTTAGCGTCTAAAGGAATCAGCGTCATTGATGATTTATTTTGTTCCAGGTGATGACACACATAGTGTGCGCGATCGGTTGCGAGGCGGCCCGCGTCCGCGACGACTGGGAGACGGCACTGCTGTGCGCGGAGGCCGCCGAGCGCGCCGCGGTCGACACGCCGGCTAGACCGCCGCCGCACCAGCAGGACAACTACTGCTTCGAGATGCTCTCCTTGGTAAGATTATGTATCTTTCTTGACAATTTGAGGAGATACACCCTTAATAAAGAGTAAATACTCCAAAAAGACTGCATCGCGGAGTAAATACGGACCGATCGAAACACTGCTCCTGTTTGTGATCTTCCGGTCGACTCGTAATATCTTCCGATAGGACTAGTACAGATAGCACCTGTGCAAATGGTTATAATGGAGATGAACGTGGTTTGCACCGCTGCGCTGTGACAGAAGTTCAATCAGAAGGACATAATTTGAAGAGATCGTTCCTCTTTCCATTTAAAAAAAATTTAGTGTTGATGGTTATTAACCATAATACCAGACTTTTACTATCTCACTTGTGAAGCACATCTCGTATGGCATAGCATTAACCATTGTGACAATAATCTCTTATCCAAACAAAATCTTTATTTCTATTTATATTATTTTTGTGTACCAGTTGCTGGCGCTAAGTGGAAGCGCAGTGGGTCGAGCACATCTAGCGCAGCGCACGGAACTGCTCGCCGACTTGTTGGCGCTCTTCCATACAGGCAGCGATCGAGTGCAACGACAGGTACTACACAACATCATGTACTTACATGATATATGTAAAGTATTTAATAATCTAATTTTGCCCAGAAATTTTGTAAACTGTCTCTATACCAGATGTACTCTTTACACCTTTTGGATAGATACATCCTTTCGGTAACACTCTGTATAGTGTTCTAAGCAGACACCCGTATCAAGCATAGGACATAAGTATATGAAATTTATAAACTTCAGTCTGCAATTTTATATATTACTGTTTTTTAGTGTTTAGTTTTTAATCAATCACATTAAAAACAGTACGATATCAACTTGAATGCAATAAAACAATTATGATTATGATTTATTTCAGGTGATATCGCTACTTCGGCGAATGATCACAGAAATACCGCCGCAGAAGATGCTAGCCGCTGTCAACTATGGCAGCGAGTCGAATACAAGGTAATTAAAAGATTCTTTCTAAATATAAGGTTTCAAAGTCGTGTTCAGATTTTACTGTATGAATGACGGTGTCGAATGAGAGATTATAAAGCCAAATGACTCTTCGATCTGACTTTGATTGTTAAGAAAGAAACCAGTAACTTTCGCTATTTTATGAAGACTACGTGGTTACGTTTCTTTGATTGAGAGCTACTATTACTATTAGCAATTTCGCCACCAGGGGAGCTAGTCGCAAATGTCCAAAATGTCAAATTCCATAAAATGTTGGTAGGCTCTTACAGATGGCGAGCAAGTCGCGCGGCCCAATCAGGGTAGCCCACATTCCTAAGGAAGATAATCCCAAGTCGCATTGAATATCTTTAGAAGTCCTAATATCTCCATTTCGCAACAATAAAACGATAAAAAAAAAAACAACGGATTGCACTCCGGGATTGCCTTCAGAAGTGAAAACTTGAATATTAACGTTGTGCATTTTTGATATTTTAGAATGCTGTCTACTCTCCATCCGTCTTACGAATTTTCTATCAGGTCACGTGTCCTGACGCGAGTTTAAAATTTTTTACCCATTTCAAAAAGAGTGTATAACGCCGCTAAAGAAGTTTTCAATTCAATTTTTTTTTTCAAATGAAATGCAATTGATATTTCAATCATAATATCCTTCATTTTCAGAGTGACATTACTAGACCACTTGGTCAGCTACCTAGGCAAGTCAATTACTCTGCAAGTGAAAGTCAAAGGCGCAACGAACATTAGCCAGGCTTCTGTCATGATGGGTAACAGTGTCATACAAGCCCCGCCTGCGACTTGGTTCATGAGGGGAGAGACTACTAAGAAGCATGCGCATTTAATTGCGAAATTACTGTCGGATATGGCTGATGTAAGTAACGGATAAAATTTTACCCTTTTTCTGTATGTTTCGACATATTAATGCAATATGTTCCTGCAATTTGTGTTATAATGAATGAATGAAGTGACTTGAAATATTTTTTGGAATATTGCAGTTTGATTTAATTAAGCTATTTCGTTCTTCTTCTAAGAATATCGAAAACTTACATAGTACGTTTTCTGTGTCCTAATGTACAGAATAGTCCTCGACATTTTTTTTATTGTAAGTTTATTTATTTTTATCAAGGCCTTAAATCTTGAAGACAGCCTAAACCGTTACATAATTGTAAAGGAATCTTATTATTTGTCGAAGTAAAATAATCTACTGTGTATTTGTTTCTAGGACAAAGTATCACCAGCCTGGGGTCTCGACACACGTCAAGCTCTAGCCAACTACGTGTGCCAAGTGGCGCAGATACCCGAGGTCGACCGGCAGCCAATCAGATGCGTGGCCACGCCCACTGTGTGGATGGCGCTAGCGTCGCTTTGTGTTTGCGAACAGTCTTATGTGGAACTGTGAGTTTTGTAGTCGAATACTTAGAACAGGCATATAAATTTTAAATGCTTGGTCTCATGTACAAAAGAAACAAGCATTGTGCACCACGATTGTTCATTCTGGTTGGGGATTACAGATACCAAATTTTAGAACGGTGAAGTACGTATAACTTCTAAAAAGTCACATTGTTATTTGCCTATAATGACTTCGAAAATACAACTTTTTGAACAAAAATCCGTTGTTTGTCCGCTAGGCCACCCAAGAAGTTATCCCTAACCATGACCTCGGCGACATCTTTTTTGATTTTTTGGCGATTTTTGTTCTAGTTTTTTAGCTTTATAACTAAAATATTTATTATCCAGCATCAACGGCCCCGGCGAGGGTCGCGAGTCCCGTCGTGGTGAAGCAGAAGGCCGGTCGCACTGTGCGAATCACGACGATGGTACAACCGCCGCTGTGATCGACTGCAGAACCTGCGGCCCGCTATGCACCGAGTGCGATCGCTTCCTGCATCTCAACAGGGCCGCCAGAACTCATCACCGACAGGTTTGTGACGTCATCATCCTATCATGGTCCATTATTGAAGAAAGCAGCCTGTTCTTCGCGTTCCGCGTGCGTTTAACCTTAACCAACTCAGTTATTTGTGTGTATATGGTCATATAAAAGCGATAAAAATATATTTTAAACGGCGCTCCTTTCCTCTATCTTGTCCAAAGAATATAACTAACTTACAAAAAAAAAACATCCTCAGATCTGCAAAGAAGAAGAAAGCGCTATCCGAGTCGACGTCCACGAGGGCTGCGGGCGAGCAAAACTCTTCTGGCTCCTACTGCTGGTCGACCGGCGCACGCTGAAGGCGCTGGCCGAGTTCCGCGGCATGGACGGCGGCGTCGGCGGCGGTGACAACCCTAGCGCCGACACATCGGGCATAGTGTCCGGTGGCTCTGGCTTGACGGGCATGTGCCGGTTCTGTGGCACTAGGGGCAGCTCGGGGTTGCTGGCTATAGGCAACGTGTGTGCTGATCAACAGTGCCAGGTATGTACCGTCATTTATATATCCGTTATTATCCGTTATTTATATATATTATATACCTAGTCATAATTTTGTTGCAAAATGTTTTTTTTGTTAGCGAGTCGTAATTCTTATGATTTGATTGGTTATACGAGTAGTTATATTTTGCCCGTGATTATGTTAAATGCAAAGGCGTTACGTCTGGAACTAAAATAGAGATAAACATCGATCGCAACTCTATTAAAAACTACTTTTAATTCAAATATATTTTTATAAATGTAAATTACTACTTTTTTGACGTGTTAGTCAAAATGGCAATACCGAGTTTTACGACCAAAAACGTACTGACACAGAATATTAACATCCCTTATATCACAACCCAGGACCACGGCAAGCAAGCTTGCAACCGCGTGCTAAGCTGCACGCACCCTTGCGGCGGCGTGCGCAACGAGCGCGACTGCTTACCGTGCCTGTTCGGCTGCGCAGGCGCACCCGATGTCGCACCGCTGCGACAAGACGCTGATGACATGTGCATGATATGCTTCACTGATCCGCTGCAAGCTGCACCGGCTATACAGGTAATTTAATACATTTTCAGGCAATTTTCTTTCATATTTAGGTACAGTCACAATCAAAAATATGTATGCACTCTCCAATTTTAATTGAGTTTATCTTTAATCCTAGATTGGTATTATAAAACGTGTAATAAAGAAATGATTGAAAACAGGTCCTTAATCATGTACATATTTTTCTCATTGAGATTAAATACAAAAATCTCTAGATTTTTTAACAATTTCGCTACGTGTATACATATTTTTGTTCGTGACTGTACGGTATTGGCGCTGATGCCCTTATACGCAAAATAATTAAAATAAGTCCATCGCTATCTTTTACTATACAGCGTAAGAAAAGGTCGGTAACAGACAGCAACGAACTTAAACGTCTCAGACGACTTTTCGCCTGTAACATTACTGCGTTTTTAATGCACTGGTATTTGCGTGTCACCATTTTTGTATGAGAATTTTAGTCGGAACTAAATTTGACAGCCCTAATTTTCGTCTGTCTTTTTCTTATTATGTACAAGTTAAATAGATACCATCATCATCTCCCGAGCCTTTTCCCAACTATGATGGGGTCGGCTACCAGTCTTACCGGATTCAGCTGAATACCGTATTTTACATGGAGCGACTGCCTATCTGACCTCCACAACCCATTTTACTGGGAAACACAGTATCCCATAGTAAGACTGGTTGTCAGAATTGACTTAACGACTGCCAAAGATCTATGTATGACAGCCGGGACCTACTGTTTAACGTGCTTTCCGAAACACGTTAAATAGATACCAATAATCTAAAATAAGTTGAGTGAGAAACAGAATCGGAGCCATTGTTTTAATTGTCGCAACTAGTTTTCAATATAAGTATTTAATGTAAATATTATAGATCCATCTCACAAGCCTTAGATTTTCATAGACATCGCTTTACGACAAATTATAATTATTCTTGTCTTACATCGATTTTATATAAAAAACTTTTTTGCAAAAAAATAAAACCGACTTCAAAAATCGATAAAAGCACTAAAAAGTTAAAAATAATACTATAACCTACCTATATTAATAAACCTAACCTAAACTACGATTAACCTATAATATAATTTAACAATTTTTGGAGTCGGTGCCAAGCTAAGTAATGAAACGACTGGTAATTCCTGAGTAGGTATATTGATGTGTACATATTGTGTTTGTAAAATATATTATTAATATTGTTAAGTGTAAACGTAAATATCTTTTTTTCTTTGTGTCTTAATATTAGGTAATCTGTCATAAAGCATTTTTATTGTTTTCCGATTAGAATTAGTCTGTAGGTAGGTATATAGTGATTTAAGTTTTGTATATTGCTTGGCACCGACTCCAAAAAAATGTTAAATTGTATTACAGGTTAATCGTAGTTTAGGTTAGGTTTATTAATATAGGTAGGTTATAGTATTATTTTTAACTTTTTAGTGCTTTTATCGATTTTTGAAGTCGGTTTTATTTTTTTGCAAAAAAGTTTTTTATTTGTTTGTTTTTAGTGACATATTTTTAATCTTAGATAATATGGGTAGGCCTTCAGCTGACACCCTTTTATCATCCTCATGATAATTTCCATCAAACGAAATCCAGTGCCACGCATCTCACATCCAACGAATTCCCGCTACATTCACGAGGTCATCTTGGCTTCATCATCAGATCTGATAGTAGAATGGTTTTTATTGAACGCAAATGCTTCACTTGTTGTTGAAAATACCAAAATCGCTGTACGTTTTCCTATAAAATTTGAAGAGTTCCCTCGATTTCGCCAAGTTTCCATCATCAGATCCCGACTTGGTGACTATGGGACCATTTGGGAAGTATACCCTTTCCAACAAAGAAAAAATATTTCAAATCGGTTGGAAAGCAACGGAGTTATGCGCGAACAAATATAAAAAAAAAAAAAAAAAAAAAAAAAACATACAAACATCCGAATTGAGAACCTCCTCCTTTTTTTAAAGTCGGTTAAAAATAGATATTTTTAATTTTCACAGTTAGGATTCGAGAATATATTCAAGTCTGTTTTGTACGTTCTTGTTTTTATTAAACTGCGTTCTTAATGTTTGAGCTAAACATGTAAACAATCACGTCTTACGCTATAACTACATGGTGTTAAGAAAACCATGTCCGACCCGAAAGGCTGATATAGGTTCCACAATCACCTGCCCAAATTAAATATTAAATTTGGAATATTCATGATAGTATCAATAATAACGAACTCGGAGGACGGAGGGGCTCGTGGCTAAGTGTAGGCCATACGGTTTGACCGATAATACAGGTTAAGCTGCGCTCGCCGCGGTTGGTCCGTGGATGGGTGACCATTTTCAAACATACCGAGACCCCTCCGTGCCTCGGATAGCACGTTAAGCCGTAGGTCCCGACTGTCATACGTACATCTTTGGCAGTCGTTAAGTCAATTCTGACTGGTTCTTGCTATAGGATAATGTGTTTCCCAGTAAAATGGGTTGTGGAGGCCAGATAGGCAGGCGCTCCATGTAAGATACGGTAATCAGCTGAATCCGGTAAGACTGGTAGCCGACCCCAACATAGCTTGGGAAAAGGCTCTGCAGATGATGATCGATAATAGTGAACTTTGAAATAACGATTTTTAGCCGTGAAATCCATAAATTTGAGATTAAAACAATATCATTTAACAGCATCATTTTTGTCGGTATTATTTGGCGGCCTCTTGTATGATCATTTGGCAGCATACGTGACTATCGCGATTTGAAAAAAAAAATCGTTTTTTAATTTTTTCCATTTTCTTACATTAATTGTATCAGTTATCGATACCTAACAACACCTTAACGGATCGGACAGGGTTTTCTTAACACCCTGTATTTTCTATTTTTTATGACTTTTTCAACAGTTTAGTACCGATCCAAAAGTCATAATGAACTTTATTTACACTTGCATGAACTGAATGTTTTGAACAGTACCTATAACGATGGCTTGCCATACATTGTTAACGTGTCTTTAACTAGAAAAACAACTGCAAAGACAAAAGTTATGCAATTTTCAATTAATGAATATTCCAACATTATTTCGTTTTAGTTGTCGTTTTTAGTGTTAATTATTTTTATTTAATTATAATTTGATTGGAACTATGTCATAATCGTCCCTAAGTTACGTAATGATTATTGCTTAGTTTTTACTGTTCATACAGGTATACAATTTCGATCTTATCGTAAAAACACCAATAAAAAGTTTTAATTTAAATAGTAAACCGTTCCTGATTTTCTTAGTTTTACAGTTTTATGGAGAGTGGCATTTATGTATGCAATGTAAAATATACGATGTGAAAACTATTATATTATAATCGAAAATCGATAGTATCATGCATGTAACTGTATTATTTTTGTTATTTGTTGCGGTGCACAACGCACGGTCAGATACTTTACGTATTTTAGGGGGCATGGACGCATACGAGACCCAATATCCATATGTAGTCAAACTTGAGTCCATACCTACAGGGGAAGCTCCCAAAAGAAAAGGTAAGCCGTTGGAGAAAATACATGTCTGCACAGGAGCAGTGCTAGCTGAAAAATGGACGATAACAGCCGGGCATTGCGTCGACGCACTTGAGCAGTTGGCGTGTCTAGTCGTCGTGAGGAAAAGTATGATACGTGTTGGCCATAGTGGTGCAAATGCTGCTGACCCCACAGCAACCGCTCCTGATTGTGGACCTGACGACAAAAACTGTACCGGTAAACTAGTCGATATTATAGCTTTCCACACGCACCCAGCCTATAAAGATTTGTCGTTTGCTGATAACATCCATATGGAAAACAACGTCGCTATGGTCCACCATAATTCAATAAAAATCAAAGAATACGTGAAGGTCAGCGCAGTGGATATATTTTCGATGTTGGGCCAAGAGGCGAAGACAATCGGTTACGGCGTAAGTTCGCCGAAGTCGCGGCGTGACGACAGGAAGCCGCTGCAGATACTGGAGGTGGTGCTGGTGACGTGTCCGAAGCGCGGGACGATGTACCCGATGGTGTGCGTGGCGGCGCGCTGCAGCAGCCAACGGCCGGTGCTGTGCGCGGGCGACGCGGGCGGGCCGCTGGTGCACGCCGCCGGCATCATCGCCATCACCAGCAAGAACTCCGACAAGGACTGCGCGCGCTCGGAGAAGTCCCGACGACCGGAAGTCGGCACCCTCACGCCATTGAGCCCCTATCTCACATGGATTACTAGTCATATTATAACTTCTAGATAACAATTTATGTAATTATATTATTTTTAATAAATATTTTAATAAGTATGGTGTCTTTTCATTTACAATATTCGTCATCTTAGATCCCATTCGATATTTTGATACACTTACATGACAAACTATGGGTTAGTAGTAGTTAATAAATTACAACTGATTAATAGATCAGTAATAAATTATTAGCTTTATGTCTGTTTTGATAACTGTCTGTTTAATTAATTAAAGGAAAATGGTGTTTGTAGTGGATTATATATATGATACCTTTACATATTTATATTATGCTTTCACACATAGATAACTAGCCAACAAAAACATTACTGTCATTGAAATGAAATATAGAAACAAGAAAGAACATTGATTTGCTACCAGTTTTTCCCAGTAAAAATAACTTTGATAGTCTTCGATCAACAATACAACAACTAAATATCGAGTCGGCGAAAAGAAAATGTCTCGATAGATAAATATCAGCTCACTTGATGACGTGAGCTCTTATTTTCTGTAGTTCGCTTGACATGTATGGTCGTAATCGTATAACTGGGTGTCATTCTTTCTAATATCTCAGTTCGTTGGTAAACAAAAGTAGGTTGTATATTTAAGCGGACATTAAGTATTTAGCTACTGAACCTAGTAAATTCGGTTGTGGAGAACAATAGATATAGAAAAAATAGCTGTGTACAGTACAACATTACTTGATGCAAATATTCTGTATATTAATTCCAGTTGAAATGCGGCCACGTATTCCACTTGCACTGCTGCAAGAAGGTGCTCGCCAACAAGTGGATCGGCCCGAGGATAACATTCTCATTCTCACAATGTCCTATATGCAAGGTAAGGGAATCCCTAAAATCGATTTATTTTAATGTAACTTAATGAAAAAAAAATTGGACGAGTACTTTTCCTTAACAAATCATTAGAATTTATCAAATAAAGCGCTTTGAAGTTCATGAGTGGCGAATTGTGTCGCCACGCCATCTCTAAAGTTGTAGCAAGAAGTGCGTGAAACGGGAAAATTCCTTTCATGTTATCCCAATTATTTTATTAAGGGAAAAGAAAAAAGTAAAAAAACGTGTGTCGTATTTTCCGTTATTGTCCCATTGGCAATAAAAAAACGTAAAAAAAAAATAGAATTAAAAATGTTCCCATTTAATATGCTACTTTACATTACCAGGAGGACATAAACCACTGGACATTGGAGGAGTTGCTAACACCTATTCGCCGCCTATACGACGAGGTGAAGCGTAAGGCTCTGATGCGACTGGAGTACGAAGGCCTGGCGTTACCGGGCAGTACCAAGGATAGGGTGCTGCCCGACCCCGCGACGTACGCGATGGAGAGATACGCGTATTATGTGTGCCATACGTGTGGCAAGGTGCGTATTTTTTTAAGCACTTTCTTGATCCCAGGGCTGGACAATTGTCTACCCAATTTGTACGTACTTAAATATCTTTATTATTTTACCGTTTTGTACAGGTTTTGAGAGACTTTTTTATTGTTTTTTACTAGGCATCGTAGATTGAAAAGAGATGGCAAGATCTGTTTGAGTTTGTAGATTCATACATTTTTTCTTAATTATGTAGCTTGGTAATGAAACCTCTCCCTGGAGAGACTTCTTAGGCCCCAATGCAAAAAAGAGGTGTATAAATTGAACGTGAGTGTATCAAAAGGATTTTTTCTTATGTTACCTTGGAATTAGTCGAAAGTAATCTTACCTACAAAGGAAGCCTATACAGTGTTTTAAAGATTATCAGCTCTCTTGCAATCATTTTACTAAGAGATTTAACATTGTCAAACTGTGGTGTAAATTTCTGCATATTCTTCCCTATTTAACAAACATGTTCTTACATCGCAGGCATACTTCGGCGGCCTGGCCCGCTGCGAGGCGGAGACCAGCGGCTGGTGGGAGCCGGCCGAGCTGATCTGCGGCGCGTGCAGCGACGTCGCCGGCGCCCGCAACTGCCCCAAGCACGGCGCCGACTTCCTCGAGTACAAGTGCCGATACTGCTGCTCGGTTAGTTGATAATGTTGTTTGAATTGTGATACTAAGTAATCTAATACGACAATTGCACAAGAATATTCAGCTACAATATTTAATACTTGTTCAGTAATTTGCAATAAGTTAGTGTCCATTTTATGATTCTGTAAAAAAAAAAACATTTTTATGAAATACTTGATTTCTTTTTATACCTATTTGATCATTCTACACACAATAATGACAAAAATTAGGTATTTTCATGAGTTCAGGGGGCTTGTGACGTCACTTCTATTAGCTCCTTGGTACAATTTTATCAAAGACGTGACATCGCGCGCAATTTCTCTTCTCTTTATCTTTATCAGTTCCTAATAACGAAATAAAAGAAAACATAATTTGTGATTGTTGTTTATATCTAACTGACAATAAATAAGTTATCATCCCTATTATGTGTAGGTGGCGGTATTCTTCTGTTTCGGCACGTCGCACTTCTGCAACTCGTGCCACGACGACTTCCAGCGAGTCACCAACATCCCCAAACTACAGCTGCCACAGTGCCCCGCTGGTAAGACCCGATCTTCAAGTTTTTATGATGATTATTTTATGAACATCCTCGTAAGCAAAAACTTCGAAGTTTTTATGACGATTGCTTTATGAATTCTCAAAGTAACGATTAAAAGGTCTAACGATTTTTAGTACTCTATATACAGTGACATGTCACATACCTACCTAACTTGCCCTGTTCCCAGTGTATCTGAGCTAAAAATATCATTTTAGAAAATATCACTTTGACATGTAAACGTCGATTATTATTATCATTAATTTCTGTGGTTAGTCCTATATTTTTTTCTGTCCATCTTGCCCCTACCAAAGTTTGTCTGCAAGCAACTGCTTGTACTTTTTGCTATGAATATATCGTGCTGTAACTGTACAATATTCTTTTCTACCCAGGCCCCAAAGGCGAGCAGCTCCCAGGCTCATCAGAAGAGTGTCCCCTCCACGTCCAGCATCCAGCCACCGGCGAGGAGTTCGCGCTCGGCTGCGGCGTGTGTCGTCACGCGCACGCCTTCTGAATAAGGGAGTGCGGTCTGGCCGACCACCGCGCGCCCGCCGTCTACCGCTTTGGCGATTAAGCCTATTTAAAACAGGATTTAGGGATAAAAATCAAATATTATAAAGGTGCGTACGGACTATATAACATAACATGTTATACAAATTGCGAAACATTATAACATGTTTCAGATAACATAACATTATATTCTTGTGTACAATATTGTTTTATGTTGCAATGTTGAATAACAAGGTGACATAATGTGGACATGTCATAAAACACAAGTTATATTATATGTTACATAGTCTGTACTCACCTTAATATATAAATAATCAAAAAATTTAAATACTACTTAATTTTGACTTTAATTATGTTAACATTTAGGTAGTGACCGACCGAAACATGTTATTTTGCCGAAACCGAAACCGAAACCGAAGGTTCGGTTTCATTGTGGTTTCGGCCGAAACCGAAACCGAAACCGAACCTTTTATAAAAAAAAAAGTCTTTAAAAAGTCGAAAAAATGTTAGTAAGCCCGTTTTTTTCTAAAATTAATATCTCGCCGACCTATAATTACAGGTTTCTACTTTCAAAGATTTATCACAATGAAATTTCAGCACAGTTACATAGGTTTTGAAAATTTAACTACCCTGTAAAGTGAAAAAAATACATTATTTGTAACACAAAGTTAGCGATTTTTTAATGGTGGTATAAAATAAAACAAATTTATTATTAAAATATGATGCTCATATACACTTCTCATCAAAAAAATCGAAACACCTCGCAGTTTATGATTTGATAAGGATTATCAGAAAAATGTGTATATTTAGGAATAAATGTAAAATGTCATTTAATAGTGAGTAGTATGAGGTTTTTAAATCCTAATGTTAATGTTCTAAATTCAAATTAAGTCTTCATAGGTTTCGTATTTTGTATAATGAGTAATTTTTACCCTGTATGGAATATGAAGGAAATGGGTAAAACAACACGCGTAAATGAAAAAAAAATGTAAGAAACGTTTATTTAATAACTTGTATTCCCTCCGCGAGCTCTTATTACTGCTTCCATACGGTTCTTCATCGATCGGATGAGAGTCACGATCACATGTTGTGGTATATTATCCCATTCCTCTTGGATTGCATTTTGCAGCTGGCTAAGTGTTTCTGGGGCTGGATCTCTTGCTCGAATTCGTCTCTTTAATTCATCCCATAGATGTTCAATGGGATTCATGTCCGGGCTTCTTGCTGGCCATACCATAATGGAGATACCGACTTCGGTAAGATAATCTCGTACGACGCCCGCGGTGTGAGCTCTAGCATTGTCGTGCATGAATATGAAGTCGTTGCCAATAAAATGTGCATAGGGCATCACATGAGGTTCAAGACACTGTTCGATGTACCGATGAGAGTTTAGTGCAGGCAGCCGTGGCCCAGACACAAAGGCAAGTTCTGTCTTACCGTCGGCGCTGATTCCTCCCCAAACCGTCCACGAACCGCCACCATAGCTGACCTTTTCTTCAATGCAGCATTGTGCAAAGCGTTCTCCATCTCTTCTGTAGACCTTGTTCCTTCCGTTGTTACCATACAGCATAATTTTACACTCATCAGAAAACAGTACTTTGCTCCACTGAAGGTATAACCAAGTTAGGTGCTCGCGTGCAAAGTTAAGGCGCGCTCTTCGATGGTCTGCAGTTAATTTCGGCCCATTCGCTGGCTTATGCGGTGCCAATCCGCGTTCCTTCAACCTTCTTCTTATTGTAGAGTCACTTACAGCTACTCTTCGTACAACGCGAAGCTGCTGCTGCAGTTGAAAAGCGTTAAGGCGTCGATTTCGTAAAGAAGTTGTTACAATAAATCGATCATCTCGCTCAGAAGTGACCCGATTCCTGCCAGATCCTGAACGGCGCGTGAACGAACCAGTCTCCCGATAGCGTTTGTAGACTCTATGAACAGATGATAAGCTTAGATGCAATCTTGCAGCCACAACACGCTGACTAAGTCCAGAATCCAGCAATGCCACCACTTGGGCGGCTTCTGCGGGCGAAGTATCCATATGTTTTAGAAAAAAAAGTTTTTTCAGACGTCCCAAAGTCACAGTAAATGAAATAAGAAACAAAAAGTTTAAAGACAAGCGCTAATTTTTAGTTTTTAAACGAGAAACGTACTCCAACCCTAAATACACATTTGTCTCAAAAACTTTACTCATTATACAAAATACGAAACCTATGAAGACTTAATTTGAATTTAGAACATTAACATTAGGATTTAAAAACCTCATACTACTCACTATTAAATGACATTTTTCATTTATTCCTAAATATACACATTTTTCTGATAATCCTTATCAAATCATAAACTGCGAGGTGTTTCGATTTTTTTGATGAGAAGTGTATTATGTTTATTTATTTTCAGTTACTTACATTTTAATTATACTCACAAATATCACAATCAGTTAGCCTCGAATGGCTAATTCAAATATAATTAGATAATCAAAATAATAAAATTGATCACCTTTGGTAATCATTTTAGCGAACCTTTTTTTTATTATGTAAGGTGCATAACATAGGTTATGATAACAAATCAACAAGTATAATATAGTAACAAATCTATACGTATACTTTTTATAACTAATTATTATACGACGCCATATTGCCAGCCGTGCCGAGCGCGCCCGACGTTAGCCGAGCGCAACCCGAAGGTACGATGTTGTAAGTTTCGGCGCGGCCGAAGGGTTCGGCCGTTTTTGGCCGAAACCGAAACTCGGGCCGAAACTTGATTTTTTGGCCGAAACTGGCCGAAACCGAAACCGAAACCGAAATTTCGGTCGGACACTACATTTAGGTAACTATTGGAATTGTAACTTACTCGGATTGGACAACCGCTGATTTTAAATTAGCAAAGAATTAGTGACTATAATTGATTTCAAATTAAATTATGTAAACAGTTAGATTAAGTAACTATTGGACTTGTAACTGAATTGGATTAGACAACCGCTTTTATTAAATAAGCAAATAAATTGTGACTTACTCGGATTTGACTTTGAAAAGTTTTGATTTAAGCGCGTATTCCATTCTACTCTGGATGTTTTCGACTTATTATGGCTTCCTACAGTTTGATTATATAACATCTAATTGGATACGTGCGGATATCTTAACTTATATACGACTCGTAGACATCAATATTGCTAGCACTTTGTGTAGACTTCTTCATCAAATATCATACACTTAAAATGTACGGCAAATAGCTCAAGCTAAGGACATACGATACACATATTGTTAAACAGAATAATTTATAAAGATATGACATTATCAGCGAAAACAGCGCTTTAAAAAAAGTTGGTGACCGCTAGACTTTTCCTTCGAAGTCGCCTTTTAAAACTGAATGTTTGAATCAGCATTTTAAGCGCTGTAACTTGTATCATTACGCATACACATTGTTAAATACTGCACAGATTATGACATTAGGATAAAAAATAAACTGGTTTACTAGAAACCGGCAGTTGTCGGGCATACGGCATGCATTACGTTGGAAAACATTTTATTCAATAATAATAAGTAAAATATTTGTCAGACAGTTATATTATCGATTTTAAAGTGTAAACCGCGTGTTATACAAATAAAGATGGGATACTATGTTTTTTGATGACTGCAATTGTCAATTCGAACAATAATTTCATGCTCTAGTGGAAGTGATTTAAAGTGATGACCACGACCACTCTGTCAAGAGTTATTCCAACAAGGAAGAAGTGGGATTGAATCTTAATGGCGGCCTCTGAACACGAGGCGAGTCGCAACGCAGTAACAAACTCATGCGACAGCGGGGGTGCGGGGTGAGGTACTGCGCTAAGCGTAGCGCACTCCAAAACTACCAAGAAGTCTGAATCGCGCTATACAATAAGGTTTGAAATGATGACTTTCAAACAGAAAAAATAGGAATATTAAATTATTACGGTTTTTATTACGCTTGCTTAATATCACTAGGGCCGTACCATGAGCTCTTAAAGCAGGACTGTTGCGGTTGAGTAAGCGGGACAGCGCTATGCGCAGTGTAGTGCGCCGTCTCGCTTCCACAACCGCAACAGTACTGCTATAAGAGATCACGGTACGACCCCTGTATACGTGTAACGTACTTAACAGTACAATACTTCATAGAATATTCATCTTTATTAACGCGGCTTACACAAAACATTAATAATAATTCCATGAATATTTCAGTGTTGTCTACATTCAAATGTGTCATTTTAATCAGGTTATGTGTCTATATTATAAAGCAGATAAATTGATGTGAATCTTAGTTGTATTAATGTTAGTTCTATAGATGGTGTTGTAATGGGGTAGATGACTGGGTTTTAAAAGAAGAAAACTATTTAGTCCGTCAGTTAAATAAAAATATATGGGATTGAAAATAAGAAAAACTAAGAAGATTAAACGAAACAGAGTTCAGGAGTTGGGGCTAATGACGTCATGCTTTCGCACAAAATATCATGCGACATAAAATAATTTCTAATCATCGTAACATCGAAGTTTAACGTAAAGAAAGATAAATGTGTGTCTCATATTTTTACTAATCTAACTGACCGAAATTAAAAAACATCTATCCCATCAAAATACCCATTACACGAATATATACATATATCTATGTTCGATGTTTATTTATGTGAGGATACAGTCTCTCCGGCAAAATATCGGAGGCTCAGTCCATATCTATAGCATGTACCACTGTCGTTAGACTGACGTTTTGATGTCAGTATTCTGACTCTTATTAGTAGGTGAACCTAGTTTAAGTCCGTAACTCAACAATATTATTATATGTAGGTATAGTTTAAGCGGTTTTGTCTAACAACGCTTGTATTCGTTTCTTAACCGATATGCAATTCTCGTAATTTTGCAACACTATGTTTAAAACCATGAATTGTTAAATTATTACTGCATTTTAATGGATTTCTCGTCGTTAATTATAATTAATAACTGCTATTAAAACATTTTAATTACAAGAATTGATGATCTGCAAAATACTATGGGGTTACGCTGTTTTGAGAGTTGGTTGTGCTTGTTTATGGAATTTATAATTTCCACATACTATCGTGGTATTATTTTTGCATCTAATTTGAATATGCGGTTTTTTTTTCTGCAGGGGTCATGACCTTTCTGTTAAGTTGAATTCCCGCCGTACTAAGGGCTTGTCACACAAAACTGCTATGCGATGCCACATAAAAGGCTAGTTAAATAAAGTCCAAAATGTAACGCGAGCTCGCAGATATTTGCGATGCGATGCAACTTCGCAGTTATGTGTGGGAGACCTTAGTCCCGACTCTATTCCACCCTACTGACAATAGCTTTGAACTTGCTCGTGGTATTACACTAAATGGACTATTTTATCGAATTAATATAATACATTGATGTCGTAGAAATAGAAGCATTTTATTATTAGTGTCTAATTTATTCAAGTGTTATCGTAAGTCACCGGGTGGAGTTAATTGTGGATGGAAATGGTGTCTCATATTTATGTTGTGTTGTTTTGTACATACGATACCTAAGTCTGTATAAGTATGTTATACTTAAGTTTTTTAATGAATGTTTGCACTTGGAACAACGATTAGCTATCAGTTTTTACGTTATAGTTTAAGCTATAATTTGTGCTGTTTATGGGAAGGTGAAAAGGCCGAAAGTGTGCCCGGCTTTTTTGTCAGCCCATACAATTATCTACACTAATATTATAAAGAGGAAAGATTTGATTGTTTGTTTGTTTGTTTGTTTGTTTGTTTGTTTGAAATGAATAGGCTCCGAAACTACTTGACCGATTTGAAAAATTCTTTCACTGTTGGGAAGCTACACTATCTCTGGTGAACATAGGCTATATTAAATTTTCAAAAAAGTTAGGGATCCATACTAAAACTCCAATTATGTAACACAAGGTGTGAAAAAATTACCAAAAATCTTTCTTACATCGCGTGCGCTGCGAAAACTGTTGATTATAGAACAAAATAATGTACTACGTTTTTGTAGAACATATAATTATCTACAAAAAATGTCGCGACAGCATATGTCTAACTACTATAGTTATGTCACAATAAGTGTCTTTATCATTTTTAAAAATTTATATAAATGCCACCGCTATAAAAGCTCTTTTATTTATACTTTAGAATTAATCCTTAGTAAAATAAATGACTTCATATTTAAGTCTGCTTTAATACCATTATATGACTTTTTGAATTATTCAATTTGAACGTTCCATTCGAAAGATATCACAAGTTTAAAAATGTAAGTTATTTAAAAAATGTCGCATGCTCACGCCCGCTCTGTTAGACGGCCGCGGCACCACAATAATAAGCGAATTGATAATAATAGCATTTTAGCCTTTCGGGAATAAAAGTTGTTTGTTAATGTTTATTATTCCATAGTAAGTTTACTATTAACAAATTAGTAAAGGAACTAAAGACGTAACGGGGTTAAAGAGGTAGTACAAGATAGGTATGGAACCGCGAGGTGTTAGTTACACTATTCTTAACTCAAAAACGGGTAGACCGATTTTCAAAATCTTTAATTTTTTGGATTCGTCTCCGCCCCGTATAACAAAGTAACTATAAAGTCATCGGGAACGAAATATTAACGCGGAATTATTAATGTTATTAACGCGGGTGAAACCGCGGGGCACAGCTAGTGATAGCATAAACCGCTGTGTGAATTTACAACACAAAGGTACTTACCTAACTCATGTAATAACTAAGATTATTTTAGCGTTATTTAATTATAGAAGCCTCTAAACTTCTAAATAAATATTAAATAAATATCTTCTAAATAATTAATAAATCAAAGACTGCTTTATCGCCAACAAACTGTAGTGCAGTTTGGCGTAATGTTATGTTTTTTTTGTGTTTGATATCCCTTTTCATAATTCATAATAATAATGAAATCAGTTTATGTTATGTCCCACTGCTGGGCACAGGCCTCTACCACGAGCATTGATCTCCACACTTGGTCATTTAATAAATCAATAAACATAATTAAATCTTATATATAAAATTCACGTGTCACAATGTTAGTTACCATACTCCTCCGAAACGGCTTAACCGATTTTTATGAAATTTTATATGCATATTCAGTAGGTCTGAGAACCCCCTAAGAAAAAATTGCATTGCAACGCATGCCGGGTACAGCTATGTATTATATGATGATGTGTTGTATGTACAACGGGTTATAAGTTCTAGGTACTAATTCCACCCGGTAGTTATATTATATTCCTTTTATTGTGTCAGTACTCATCATGCGATGCCAATTTCCCGGCTTGCTTCTATAACCATTCGATTTCAACTTTTTGGTTTGATTCTTCGGAAAATGGAAAGAATTCGCAATACGGTACTGGATCTGCTGCTTTTATGATAAGACCGCATTTAAAGACTTAAGGAGTGGAAAGTCGAATGAAGTATGCGCGATGATGTTTGCTGGAGTATTTAATAAGAAAAACTAAGGAAAAGGAAATTTGGAAAGTGAATTTGTGTGGCAGAAATGAGATGGAAATATAAGTAAGAGTCGATGATCATAACTCTTAAGTACTGGAGAGGAGTTGTATGTACTGACGATCTATGCGGCTAGATGTCGCCACTGGTCACTCCGACTTAATTGATAACTGTAGTAGATAGTAAAGAACTTGATAATAAAACCTTATGTACCATCGGTCTTAACGCGAACTTTCACCTTTCATGGTCTGACTAAGTGTATATAATTTAATAAATGAATTTATTTATTAATAGATAGATTTATCGAAATTTCACAATGTTACATCGTGATTAATCTATGTTTTACACCTTAATATAGACGTCTAAGTTACATAATTATGAAAAATCGTGGGAAAGTGATCGTTATAAGTCAGGGTCCCATGAAGTCCCAACAACGATTAGAACATCTATAGACGTCATTTTTATCTATGATTTTAGTAATAATGATAAATACTGTTTGTTGGCTTATTGCCGCCGACTTTATACTCACTTGTGACGTTCTCGATCCCACTGTCTCACAGTAAATGAGTGTCGTTAGTCAACAAAGTTAGGGTAAAAACATTTTATTGATATCTTCAAAAGACCGTTATATACAACAAATATGTGTTATCAATATTGCACCTTATGTCCTACTTCTGATGTAGTTACTGACTAGTAGTTAAGATTTTAAAATAAAGCTTAAAAATGACTTGTTTTTTTATTTACTTGTGGTCAAATGTTAGACAGCGAAATTATTATTTATTAACAAACAAAACAAAAAATACTTACAAAAATTCTTAGGGTGCGTCCAGATCTGGAGAACGCACACCGAGCAGCTTGCGAGCGGCGCGCACTCGTCTGGCGGACGGCGTAATAAAATAAAATAATTAAAATGGTGCGTTCGCGGCATGCTCGCGAGCTGTTCGGGTACTGCTCGTTCTGGACGCACCCTTAGATTCCTTTCAGCATAACATTTGCTATGAGACCATCAACAGTCATACCGTACGAATATGTACAACTATGTGATACAAAATGTTATAACTACACTTATATTAAAGCATGTGTGTACTTAATACAGTATTAGATTAATACATGTTATGTCGTTATTTTAATAAAACCCATGATAAATTACAGGTCAATCACATCGTATCGGAAATGTGCGATACAAACAAATAGATTTTAAATTGTAACTAAGAAATCACACCATAAGGATCTCTATTAACGTTATAACTTATCCATTCCGAGTATGGGGTGGTCGGCGCTATAATGCCGGCGTCGATTAATCCATGTTTGGCTTGAGCCGAGCAGAAGAGCACATTGCCTAAACTCAAGGTGTTAATACCTATTATCCCGGTGGAGTGTAACATGGGCCCGCCGGCTGCTTCAGGGCACAGCTGCGTCGGCGCCGGCACGCATCGCCGGATCACGCACACCTCCGGCACAGTCGACGCATTCCTCTTATCACTACGCACTATACTAGCTCTCATTACTTTCAATGGATTAGCGAGTTTCCGACGAGAAGCACTGCCCAAAGAAGAATTCGGATGATCGAAACCAACTACGGTTATCTCTTGGCCCCCTAAAATGTTGATATCCATTGGGCTGATTTTCGCGAACACCTTGAGCTTCATAACAGTAGTCCTCAAGAGACCGATGTCGTTTTGCAAGTTGTGTAGTCCGTCCTTGTAGCTGGGGTGGCGGACGGCGGACGTGACGTCAGCGGACTCGGCGCCGGCCGGGCCGTACCGGATGACGCATTTGACTTTGAGGTTGTCGGTGATGTACTTCGAAGGCATCGTGCTGTCGATGCAGTGCCCGGCGGTCAGCGCCAGCGACGGCGACAGCGCCGCACAAGTACAAATGTAAACATCATCCTCTGCTTCAACTCTACTAATTTCTACCAGCATTATCTGTCGCTCAAGTCTTGCAATAAACGGGTACTCATTGTCATTTACGTTTCGATGGCTTATGATTCTCAAACCAGAAGGCACGCCATTGACTCGTAATAGAAAAATTATTAATAACGTGTTCACAATGCAGGACATTTTGTATGAAAGTGCATAGTTAGTTGTTATTGGCGTTCGTTTACGACCGTGATATTAAAATGTGATGTAAAAATATATTCATTTCGTAGAAAATACAAACTCAAATAATTTAAATGTGAGGACGGGAAAATACATAAATATTTTGCAATAACAATGTGGATGGAATTAGAATTTAATGTAATCAAATAAAACAATATGAACTATATTGTATTATTTCTCACTATAGTAAAGGTGCATGTAGCACGATCAGGATTGCGCATCATTGGAGGCAAAGACGCCTTAGAAGATGAATTTCCTTTTGTGGTTAGACTGGAGGTGATGGCCGCGAGCCCAAACGCCAGGCGCCACCGCGGCGGGAAAACCTTCTGCTCGGCCTCCGTGCTGTCCGCGACGTGGACGCTGACTGCCGCGCACTGCATCCAGTTCCTAGAAAAATATGCAAAAAATCATCCTAACCAGCTTTATAAGAATGTCATACGGATCGGTAACCACGCTGATCTGCCAGTTAACAGTAGTGATCTTCAACGTAGCAATAATAACCGCTCTGACGAAGACCAGTTCGAGATATTGTCACATCACAAACATCCAGCTTATAAAGGAACTATTCTTGGCGACATAATACTCATAGAGAACGACATAGGTTTACTACACACTGAGTCGGTGACGCTAAAGCAGTACGCGAAGGTGAGCGCCGTGGACTTCTCGACGGTGGTCGGGCAGAAGGTGCTGGCTGTCGGCTACGGCATCAGTGTGGTGGTGAAGAAGAGGAATAAACAGGCCGCACCGCTGCGCAGGCCGTTGAAGTCGTTGGACCTTATTGTGGTAGAGTGCCCGAAGCTGTGGCACATGTACCCGGCGATGTGCGTGGCGCAGCGCTGCGGCCGCTCGCCCACCATGTGCGCGGGGGACTCGGGCGGGCCGCTGCTGCACCCCTCCGGCATCGTCGCGCTCACCAGCGTTAACGAGGCCCGGGACTGCATGGTGGAGGGCAAGGAGCGGTCCGGCATGGTCGGCGTGCTGACGGCTGTTAGCCCTTACATTACTTGGATAACTAGTCACGTTGCAAACGGTAAATGACCTGATAATTGCTTTAAAAGACCCGAATTTGTATCTGCTTATTTTAATTAAAGACTTTTATTATTGTTTTGTTTTATTTACATATTGAAGCAGTTAAATTTAAATGAAATGACTATTTTTATAGCTTTTCCATATTTTATTAGCATTCACGAACCCTTCCTAAAGTAAAATATTAAAATCTCGCTACCTGCTGTGTCAACACACATTATTCCTCGTCTGCTCTCTTTTAAGAGGTTATCGATATTATTACGCTTCGAAAAACATGCTGGGGACTATTATATTTTTGTAGAATTACTGCATTGACCCATGATAACTACCGCGAGTCCGAACTACTCAACTATCATTACAATTTTAACAGTTTATAAGACGTAGCTACCTATTTATAGCAATGAATAAAAATATGCCGCGATCAAACTATTCGAACATAAATGGCACCAACGTGGCACTTCTAAGAAAAACATGAATAGCACCTAAGTAGGTACAAGTTACACATACATTTTGATTACCTAGTTCACACGCATTTGATTGCATTCAATACGGATAGCAAACGTTATCTTCAAGTAGATAATAAGGGCTGAGCCTTTATCTAATCGATCTACATTTTACTAATAACTGTTGACACACGACCACTTTCTTTGAAAATGCTACATCAATGCGAAATACAAAATAAAATGCAAAAAAATACCTGTGTTATGTACTGGTAGATCTTAACGTAAGAGAAATTACTTCACGACTTATATGATGAAATTCGGTAATAGGACTAAAATGACTGAAGTTATTTTGCAATGCATGCCATATTTATCGCAAACATCTAAAATACCGTTGTGATCAACATACAAAGGTCATAGCAGTGTGTTGGTAAACAAAAGCCAGCGAGCATTGTACGGGAAATCATCAATATCTATTATTTGAAATACCGTCGAATGAGTCACGCACTTGATCGGGAACGGTTCCAGTTGTATCTTCGTTCGAGGCGAGATAACGACTCTAGCCCACATTCGAAGACCACTTGAGGACAACGACGTCGCTGATAACTTCCATCGCAGATCGATCCCGTCGCCCGATAGATATGGTGCTTTATCTCCCACTTATCTAGAATGTTGCAAAATCTGTAGCGAGTTCTGATGCAGTGGTATTATGTCAACAGTTTTAGTATCGTCCAATTTCTTACATATTATGTGTGAATAGTGGTTTCGGTGTGTTTCCTACGATCTGAGATGATCGATTCTTACAAATTAAAGGTGAGTTGTTTCATTGTTTTGCAATAAAATGTATTCTATGTTGATAAAATCTATATACTTATAATAAATCTGTGGAAGTGAAAATTCTGTACATTGAAAATATCAAAAAAATAAATGGCGGGGGGTGTTACTAGACCGACAACGAACTCAAAAGTGTGAAAACAAATTTTTTTGTCTGTCTGTTTGTTCAGGTATCACGCAAAAACTACCGGTTCGATTACGATGAAACTTAGTATAATTATTCTTTATTATCCTGGGCACCACACTGGGTAGTTTTTATCCCGGAAAACAAACTTAATTTTGCGGTTTAAAACTCATTGATAAGTTTCGTCATCCACGCGAACGAAGTCGCAGGCACAGCTAGTACGAAATATAAATAAAATAAATTTCAGTTTTCATGGAAGTTCAGTCAGGGCACCTACTTAATAGTGTTGCTATAACAACTTTGTTTTGGTTTTTGATAATTTCTATTTCACTTAGCACAACCTAGTTCCGTTGGGTATGAGTACCTACTATCACAACAATACTCATCAATGCGATTGACGATGCTCAATGATGTAACCAAATGTTAACAAGAGTAAAAGATTTGGTACAGATTAAAAGTGAATAGGGTTTACATCTATGTAACCCGTTAAACCTGTTATTTGATACGTGTAACTTATTTTATAAATTTGTGCAAACTATTCTGATTCATGAAGGTATCTGTGCATTTTGACGCTCCGTTGACCTAGGCGTCATGTGACTCTTACTAGAAATTAATGATAAATTTCATATGTATTCGTATATTATTTATAAATAGCCATAGTTAGATGTAGTAGTTTTTAATTATTGTTTCGTATTGTACTGTTGTACCTATCCCAGCTGCGAGCTGCTTCTCCATTTGACCCAAAGGTTGACTGGTAGATAATGCCTTGTGGCATTAAGTCCGCCTTATGTACCACAATTGTACATGGAAGTTTAAATAAATAAATAAATAAATAAATAAAAACTATAATAACATACACGTAATCTCCAGTTTAAATAGTAAAGTTTATCAGATAAAAAGCTAGTGTTTGAAAAAGTTCGACGAACTAAAATGTTAGCCCTAAATCTCTTACCTCAGTTTCAATGGCTCTACTTTTAAATGACATTATTGTAACGTATTTACTAGTTAGACCGGGATCTAGTATAGCTACTCTTACGAGAGAACCGCATAATTATATGGGCAATAAACGTATTGAGTATTGATATTTACTTACCTAATGAATAATGTATCAGTCATTAGGTTTGAAAATATTCCTAAATTACTGAATGTTGCGCAACCGTTTGATAAAATTTAATCCTGCTGTCAGAGTTCTTCAAAGTATATGCAGATCAACTCAAAGTTACCAACATGACCACAAAGAGTTAGAGGGCAATTCAATTCCCCACAATTGTATTGATAAGAATTAAGTGTAATCTAGGAATGGATAAATTGGCCGTTGATCCGAGCACACCTGTGTACGGCGGCCGTCGCTGTGGGCTACAACGCAACGTGGCGGACTGCCCGCGAGGCCTTCAGCTTCGGAGGCCTGCAGTATGGCCTAGCGGTGACCGTGGCCTTGGTGGCTGTGGCCCTGCCGCTGTCGCTGCTGCAGCTAGCTGTGGGACAGCTTAGTCAGCAAGATGCAGTGGGAATTTGGAGAGCTGTGCCGTTCTTTAGAGGTAGTAGCTTTAAGTATCTTTGCTTATTGAGGATATCATTGATCCAATCTAAACATACATTTCTTAGGTATTGTAATTGATGCGATCTATAAAAACCTAAAGTTTTAAAAAATAATTTAGATAAATTGCTGTATTATAAATACATTTTTCCATAAGCGAGAAACCCTATTAAAAATGCTACTAAATAGCAACATTTTGAAATCCCATATTTCTATATGATTCATCTATTCATCCATTTATATTCGTGTAATTAATTCATGTGTTTGCAGAAAGGTAATCACCATTCTGCAAACACATGAATTAAAACTAGTTAATGAATAATAACTCTATCTAGCTATGTAGGTACTATGAATAGTTAAATTCACCTTCCACATTTATCTTGTTAACCACAAGCTCATGTATTTGCTAGTCAATCATCATCATCTTATTATTTTCAGGAGTCGGTTATCTGAGGCTACTGATTTCGTTCTTGGGGTCAGTTTACTCGATTATTTATTTAGCAATGACAATTACTTATTTTCTGTACACGATAAGCAATTCGCTGCCATTCTGGGAATGCATTGAGCTGGTCATTTCAGTAAGTTGAACAGCATATTAATTTTAACCCGATATTATTTCAAAGATTTTTACACGGCTATAATTATAAAACATATTGGTGTATTATATTACTTAATAAGTAAAATTATTGGATAATAAATAGGATACATTTTTGTACATAACAAAAATGATTTGTTCATTTTTAAATCCGTCATGAAATTATACAATATGGTTTACTCTTTTATTTACAATTCAATACTTAAATCGAATATAACAACAAACACTTACAACTATACTAAAATTAAATCTTATATGGTTTTAATTTTTATTCTACTTTTTGTTGGGGTTTTCAGGAGGATTATGTGAACACAGTCAATGCATCTACGTGTCTGAAGTAAGTACCTAGCTTAACATGAATCATGCCATAATGTCATACACATAAGTACCACTTACCTTTGAAATCATTAAAAAGTAATCTGATTTAATAAATTGGCATCTTGTTTTTAACTTAGTTTCTCTAATAATAAAGGCTTTTGCATTACGGACGTCTTTTTCAGTGCTTTTTCACTTAACCGACATAAAATCACTTTCAAACCTATTTTCATGATATAATTTGATTTAAATATATTATAATCATTGTTTTAGAGAGACATTTATGGCACCCGTCAATGATAGACCAGAGTATTATTTAGCGGTTGCTCTAATTGTGCTCGTGCTGTGGATAGTATTTCCTTTTATGTAAGTATTCACAACCTTTCTAGATATTTTTCCTCAGCCATTTCTGTCCCGCTGCAGGGCCTCTCTACCCTCCTTTCATTCCTCTTCGACTAGGGCCGTAGTGAACCACACCTTATCAAAGCAGTCCAGCTCGTCCCGCCATCTCCGTCTCTTGCCATTTAGAGCGACCCATTGTATCGTTCGTTTGGCCCATTGGTCGTCTGACATGCGGCAGATGTGTCCAGCCCAGTTCTATAATTATCGTCTTTTTAACTTTCTACTTGGGTAAAAAGCTGTTATTTCAAAAGTTTAATGTGGGGTAAAGTTAAACGTAGATCAAACTTTATTCGTGCTTCTAGCTAAAATTTTAAATTTGGATGTTCTCATAATATCTGTAGGTAAAACTCATACTAGTAACTAAATTTGTGCCCTTTTATGTGCTCGCGTAGTTCCTAACTGATTCTGACTAATTAGATGAGCTCCTGACTAATTAGATATAATAGTAAAAAAATGATGTATTAGTGAAGACATTTTGGGGTTTATCCGCTATCTTGTATCTAATAGATCTATTTAGTATTAAAACATAATTTTCCATTATTTATGTGTTAACTTAGTTGTGTTGTGTTGTGGCTTAACAAACTACATTAGAACTTTTATTAACAGAGTATTTTTCAGTTTTTACAATCCGGTAAAACTGATGAAACGGTTATTCTACGTACTGGGCCCTATGGTTATAATCCTGGCTGTGGTGGTGGTCTCATGTATTGGAGACAGGAGGAACTTGACCTCGTTTATGGAGACGAGCGACTGGACGAGCTTTCTGGAACCAGATATATGGCACAGTGCGCTGACACAGGCTCTGCTCTCGACACAAATTGCAGGGGGATATCTGATATCTGCTGGAGATACTGTATATTCCAGCACCAATGTGCAATGGTAAGATCCTTTAATGTATTTGGAATAATACTTAGTTCTGTTTTTGGATGTGCAAACATCTCTTATCGGTTTACGCGGGTATAGCCGCACGACTTTTTCCGCGACGCGAATATTGACTGACCCTATCGTTCGTCGATCGAGATCGTCGCTCGCGTCGTTCATAAATCATGCGTCTTTATACACCCCCCATTACACGACTAGGTACTAGTTAGCTCATATTATTCCTTGTTTAACTTAACTGGTCAGTCATTCAACAATTTTACAAATGATGCTGCAGTAATGAACCCTCTATTGTGTTCTTGAAATCATAATAAAAATATTACACAACGTACCTTTGTCAAGGAGAATTGCAGGTTATAGAAATATATAGGTATGCATAAAAGTGATCCGGTAATTCGAAACACGAGTATAATCAATCAATTTTAGTAAAACGCATGGTTATGCCCCGTTATTAAGTAGTTATGCAGAGCCATAACTACTTAATAAGGGGCGTTGTAGCGGATACGTTAAGTCTGTGGTTATTTTCATTGTTCGCTACTAATGCTCATTGCTCATCTTCTACTAAACATTTTCATTAGCGAGGCTTGATATTTCCTGTGTGACACGCACACACTACACGTGTAACACGTGTGGTCAAGGGAGGTTAAATAAAACCTAGATTAGTACCGCGTATACAGGGTGTCCGGTAAATAGTCCGACAAACTGTGGTGGCTGATACCTTACGTCAGGTCCTACCAAATGAACACAACATAATTATGTTCCCGAAAAGTTACAGGTTTCGAGTTAAATCGATTTTCGGAAATTTTTGAATTTTCTACTTTGCATCAGACTTTTCCATTTTTCTTGCTGATTAATAGGTTTCGTAATACTTTTTGTACATCAAATTAATCCTGAATAGTTACTCTTTAGTAAGTCTCATATTTATCCAAAAGAAGAATGTGTTAACAAAAAAGCCATTCGCTTAACAATTTTCACTTTTCGTTTTTCTTACTGCTCAACTTTGAACTGTAGTGATAAAAAATAAATGTATGTAGGAGTTTTGTACGACAATCTTAAAAACTTGCTTAAATATTGGTGATTTTGGGAAGGTACAATAGGTACTTGCGTATTTTTTTATAAAATTTGACAAAACAAGTTGCTGAAGTACAAATGGGCTTATTTGTTGAAATAATAATATTACTAATGTATATCAGAGAAAAAATGAGACGTAACTTAACGCGGATCGTCATTGTCCAGTGAAATAAGGTATTTTCTTCTAATTTACGAAAATTTCCGAAAATCGATTGTAACTCGAAACCTGTTTTTTTTTTCGGGGAACAAAATAATAAATAAATAAATAATACCGGGCACTCTGTATATCTAGGTACCTGTTACTATATCTAACAAGATCATTGCTAGCTTCAATTTATCGTCATTGTGTCTGTGTCTTGTGTCTTGTCGGCTGTGTTTGATAGCAAATCAAGAAAACATGGAGAGAATTACTAGGTAAACACGGGTTTTTGGAAATTGTTAACACATTTCTGAATTTATTTGTATTATGTTCTCTGTTACCAGTTGGTACTACTGGGCGGATGTAATACCATCCGAAACGCCTAGTGGTACCAACTACTTTAACTCGCATTTGTTTTTGTTTAAAATGGAACAGGTTTATTGGCAAGTTTTGAGAGTATTATAATAATAATAATAACTTTATTTCCATAAAAGATTTACAAGAATTTGCTTACATTTAGTGGCTTTAGAGTAGTGGACTAAATAAAAGACTCTGCCTTCTAAACTAGGTATAAACCTGTACTATAGAAGTCAGTGTCCCTCCGTATAATATGTTGCTAGCCATTAACATTAGATTTCCGAGAAGTTTCACTTGTTTACTATAAAGTTATCAGTAAAAACTAACAATAATAAAAAAAGATATTGTGCACAAATAGGTTCAAATTGGTCCCCTGATCTAGACGTTGCATTGAGAGCGCATCTAGATGCGTTGATAGAGTGATCCGGTAGCCTCGCGCCCGACAATAGCTGTAATAGTCGGACGAAGTCAGGGAACTGCTCCAAGTCGTCCTTTTGTTGTGGTCATTGTTGCAATTTGTGACATAGATATGAGAGACTTTTGAACAATTACTAAAAGAGGAGTTCTTCAAATGATATCGTATTCTCGGCAATGGTGAATCGAATATTTTTTTGTTATTTCGGTGGTCCATATCAATTTTGTCAGAAAAGCACATTCTGCATAATTTTGCAAAATTGTTTCTGGATTGGCCTTTTGTTCTGTCACAGTTGTTAAAATAGCCGCTAAAAATTACTACAACTTTTTCGTTTTGCCGTAAGCGACATCACTAATGTATGGCTAAAATAAGTACATTTTTTAGGACAGCAGTAGCTATGATTGGGGCTAACTTGTTTTCAACCTGGGCCACCATGGTGTTTTGGTACTCCATCTCGGTGCCAGAAAGAGACACCAGCATATTTGCCGTCATCGTCCAAACCTACCAAATTGGGGAGGAACCCAACATGGATTTGACGTGGCCGTTAACGATATTTTTAATTTTGTTGTTATCTGGATTTATTTCCATGGTAAGTTTGTGATTTTATATTATTTTGCACAATTTGAAGATCATCCTCGATTTTTTGTTATCCCAATTACATAACTTTATTTATGCACGTATTTCAAGCATTATTAGATATTTAGATATTTAGAATATTGAAGTAAATATATCATGTAGAATATTTAATAAGCTGAACTAGCAGAACTAAATTTATTTTAAGCCAAAGATAGCTTGCTTTCATTAAATTTAACCTCGCAAATTTTGGATATAATATTATTACTTATGTCATAATAATAAATTATAATGGTAGGAATTATTATTAAAATAATGCATTCTGACAAAAACTGAGTTGTCCGTCTATCCTTTCTGCATTACAGGCTGGACTATTCGTTTCCATATGTTTGTTTTCAAGTAATCTTATTAATATCTTGCAGCTCTACCTCCTCTTCCCGATATTCGACCGCTTCCGCCGCATCGGTGGTGTAAAATGGCGGATGGTTTCCTTCGTGGGAGCTCTAGCTGCTGCCGCCATCAGCCTGGCTGTGTTGGCAGGGAGGCTGCCAGCCCTATACATTCTGGAAGACTACGCTGTTCCTCTGCTCATCAGTGTAGCGACTGTCATGGAGATATTGGCCTTCGTCTTTATATATGGTAATGATGGGAACTCAGGATCGTAGAAATTGAATTCTGTTCACGAATGAAATATAATAAAATTGTGGTACAGGAATGCGACTAGAGGTTAGATTTAACATCAAATAACTTGAAGATAAGAAAATAAAATAATTATGGCACTTCAATGCAGTTGACTATCTTCGAAACACCTCAAGCACGATAATTATTCTTCATTATGAAAAGGTCCTGGTTAAGTGCCCTTGATTAAAATTGCACCCATAATATAGCCTGTTCTAATATATTGACTTATTAACAGACGATGCACTAGGTATTACATTTAATTATTTCGTTTAGCTGATCCAATTAGTTATGTAATTGCGAAATGGTTTAAAAAAAACACGATTTGATTAATCGTGTTTTTTTTATCTGTATCTGATTCTAGAAATTTGTTCATCTATTCCCAGGCTGGAAGGTTCTCGTAGAAGACGTGGAATTCCTGACAGGCAATCCTATCGCGAAGTTCTGGGTGCTGGGCTGGTGCGCCGCGCCCGGCATCATCGCGCCCTTCACCGTGTGGTGGGTGTCCATGGAGTTCATCCTCGACGAGACCTGGACCGAGGCTCCGTGGCCAACCATCGCGATCATGACCACATCAGCTGTTGCCCTCGCGTTGTTTATTATCTTTGCGTCTGTGGCTGTTGTAAAGCAAGTGCAGTATGACTGCGGGGGGGTAAGGAACAGAATAGTTTTTTTATGTTTTGATTTAATAAATTGGCGTCGTGCTCTATATTTCAGGATAGAAATTGTTCCAGTGGTGGATAGCAGCATCTTCTTTTATGATTATGTCTTTAACACTTTACTCATTCCCTTTACTCCCTGTAATCATTATTTAAAAGCTTATTTAGTTTTAATTATTATTACATTATGCCTTGCTGTGTTTATGTATGTCATAATTATGGTTCTGCGCTAAAGTAAAATGTTCTTTGTTTTTAATTCTAGGTATTGCGAATTATATAATATGTGTCCGGAACTGCTTAAGCGAAAAGGTTTTCTAGGTTCTAAATTAGATATAATTAGTATTTAAAATCTGTCACAATGATTGATTAATTAATAAGCAATGCTGTCACATTATATAAATAAGAGGATGTCAGATAATATTGAATACTACATTAACGAGCTGCTAAGTTATGTGTGTTTAATGTATATTATACATTAAGTAGTTCCTTATAGTGTGGGCAGGTCACTTTGTATGCACATGCGAATGTTGAAGCATTTCCCTAAGCGATCGCTAACATGCTTTTCCTATTACCTTAAATTTAAGGTCGCAGCCTTGTCTTAAGTGAATCATGTTCAGAATACGACAATAGTTCCTGTCTTAGAGGAAACTTGTTATTCCGCAGAAACTGAATTCATCGTTCAAGCCATCCCGTCACTGGGGTCCGAGAGACCCCATCACGCATTACTACTGGCTAGCGCGAAGAGATGAAGTCGAGAGGGGCAACATGTTAAGAACGAGGTACCACCGGAGGCAGCTGGGGCAGCTGTCAGGGCAGCCGAGCTTTCTGAACCTAACAAACTCTGTCCCAGAGAAGATTGACGAAATAAATAACACGGACAAAAGACGATCGAACTCAGATGACTGGATATACACGGTGTGCAGAAAACAGCTGACACGCGTCCAGGAACGCTTGAATGACAGCCAAAGGAGAGCCAAGTCTTTGGACTGGTCGTTCCCAAACGTAAAGAATACGGGAGCTAACGACTTCAAGAACTTAGGAAGCAGCTACACAGTAGCCGAATCTGCGGCGTCGCAAGAAAGTAATAACGTACGAGTAGTTCATAATATATATAAGAAAAATAATAAAAAAGTAGATTTAGGTGTTGTTTAATACACTTTGTTATATTTTAAGTTGATTTTGAAATAAATGTTTAAAATGGTTATAAACTTGGCGTTTAAACTCCTTTTCATCATTAAAAATGTCTTACAATGTTTTGGACCCACTAGGCATAGATACCTAATAAGGTAAAATGGTTAAAGCATTTTTCTGTTTCAGGTTACAAAATTACGAATATATAAAGTAGTTCTTGATATATAATGAGACCCATGAGAAACCTACTGTCGGGAAAACCCTCTATCACACTAAATCGCATTAACGCAAAATGTAATGTAATTTAATGTTCAAAGGAAAGGAAATTGATAGGAAATTATATCTAAATCATGATAAAAAAAGCAAATACAGTAAAACTTAGATACACATAATTAGGTATCTGAAACCGATTTAAACCAATTATTTATTTTTAAATTACTTATCATTCTTTTGTTTTGAGATTGACAAGCCATGTGGCTTCTTCTTTTTACCCAACTGCAGCAAAAGGAGGGTGAAATACCAAATAATAATAAAGTAAATTTAGGTCCTTATATTAATAACTTGAGTCAACAATTTAATACATGAGTCACAAAATCAATGCAAATTGTTTTGATATTAGTTAGTGTAAATTACCCCTTTCTAAACTTATCTTTTGCATGGGGTTTATATGTTTAGATGCTCTACAATTCATAAAAAGTAGTCGGTTTGGCTTACGTGACACAAAGGTAACCTTCAACCTAACATCTTGCCCATACTCCTTCACCGGTATAAAATCAGCAATAAAGTATGCCTCGCACGAACACGGTACGTCATGAGGACTAAACTTATACGTTCTGCGCAGGAGTCGGACGGCTATTTGCTTTAATGAGCCCCTGTGTTTGTTTATTCAAAAGGCGCGGCTTGTTTGTTGGGTTTCTGGTGCAAGAAAGGTCAAAGGCGGCGAGGCTCGCGGAGAGATGGGGTGAGAACTACCCCTGCTACACGTTGCAGCTACTTGGAAAACAACCTGCCGGGAATTGCTTTTGTAGTTTCACAATGTAGAGGAGGTACTATTGACCATTTTGAAAGGTAAAAGTAATGTGTCTTTTTACCAATACCTGTCTAAAAAGGTTATAAAACAGAGATGCACGCTACATCTGTTTGTATTTCTGAAAGCGATAAACTACTGAACAAATTGTCTTGTGATTTACACCGATAGATTGAAGTGATTCAAGAGGAAGGTTTTTGTGTATATTTTATTGATGATTGGTCATCCCGTGCGAAGCCGAGTGAGTCGCTTGTTATGGAACAAAAACCAGACATACAGAGTCATGTGGGTCAAGTGTGCGCATTTAAACTTTGACGCTTCAAAAACTCCAAAATTATTTGTAGAATGAAACAAAACTGTGTTATTTAGTAAGACTGTTTATTTGTAATCAACTTAGACACAACAATAGTATTGTCAGTAGCTTATATTTTAAGAAACTAAAGAAAACAAAGACCGTTCCATACGCGCACACTTACCCCAGTATAGGGGTATGTGTGCGCAGCAATAAGGGTAAGTGTACGCAACAACAAAAAAAAAGAAATATTGAGCTATATATTTTTAGAACATAAACAATACATAAGTATTACATAATTTTTAAAATTTTCATCATAGGTACCTACTTGAAGTAATCAACATAATTATCATCATAAATCAAAATATGAGACCATAATAAAGATCATCACATTGTTTAATATATTTGTATATATCAGTCTCCTGATCCTTGGTGAATGTCAAAGAAAATCTTCCCATGCTGGTTGCTGTCTTCCCAGCTTTTAAACGTTTTCGCAGAGTACTTTCCTTAAGTCCGACTTGAGATGCAGCTTTTCTTTTACTGGCCTGGATGACCTTTGAAATTAATAATTTGGCGGCTTCCAGCTGTTCATCTGTGACGTTGCATCTATCCGGAGCTTTCCTCAGATAATCTCGAGGAATTTTGAATTTATATTCGTACTCTGAAACAAAACATAGCATCACATGTACAAAGATATGCAAGCAGAGTAAGTGTGCGCATTGCGCACACTTACACGACAGGCTTCTGCGCACACCGAACCCAAAACATAGAAACAGAATTGTATGAATGTCGCTGATTATTGCGTTATCATAACAATTTAAACACTGGCAAACAACAACCTAGATATTATGTTGCACTCGATAGCAAATAGCATATTTTCAAAAAGTTTACATGACTACAAAAGATTACGCGTCAAATGTGACAAAATATCTTAAATATTTTAGCAAAAAACTTCATTTACCTGTCAAATCAAAATGGCACGCGAGCAGCCGCTGTGATTCAAGCGCTTCGCAGAACGTCCCGAGGGGTAGGTACTGGAGAGGGGGGTTGCCGTTCCTTAGCTTTAAATATTTTTCGAGATATTTTGAATGCGCACACTTAGACGCTGCGCACACTTGACCCACATGACCATACAACTATTATACTCAAAAATCTACACACACAGTTTGGGAGTAGATTGTAGAGTTTTTGTCAAGTGTATTTATGACACTTAGATACATAATGGTTCGCTTAGTTTGTATGCAAAACAAAGCAGAGTATTAAAAATCTAAATATTGACTCTAGAATAGAAAGCTCCGGTAAATACATACTGGAGATAAAAACTGCTTTTTATTACAAGTTTTTCTTTAACTTACATTGTATGTAAGTATATTTGTTTTGGTCAAATCTTTCAAGCTAACCTATAATCACTTTTTGACATCCGAGTAAGATGAAACTACATACTTATAGCTTCTTATACATAAAATTCTCGTGTCACAATGTTAATTACCATACTCCTCCGAAACGGCTTGACCAATTTTTATGAAATTTTATATGCACATTCAGTAGGTCTGAGAATCGGCTACTATCTATTTTTCATACCCCTAAGTGGTAGTAGGTAGGTCGTAGGCAGGTAGGTAGTAGGTAGGTAGGTGCTAGGCAGCAAAAATTGCATTGCAACGCATGCCGGGTACAGCTAGTAAGTTATAATACAATGCACTGGCAAGCTGTTCTGATGATGGAGCTAGAAGTTGGCCATAGGAACTCTGTAACTAAACGAGGCAAAACCATCGTGTTTGGGTTTGTTTGATTTGTCTTCACTAATACCATGAGCCTAGCTTATTTAAAAGCTTGTGTTTAACAAAAAAAGCTTTTCATTATAATTACTTTTAGAACCAGTAGTGCTATTCTGTAACATTATTTTCATGCCTCGACAGCGGAATCCGCGGTGAGATGTCAAATACGTATTCGCGAATTTGAATTCTAAATCAATGCCAATTGGGTTCACTTTTGAAGTGAGCTTTATTGTCACTTAGGTGAAGCTCGATACCGAAATTATTTACAGAATAGACATACCGATGTGGATAAAAATGAGTGATAATGACAATGTTAATCAAACTCGTCAATAACCCTAATAAACTTGAAATGTGGGTAAGAAAACCGTGCCGAGTACAGTCGACCACACAGCAATATTACATTCAATTGACATGACCTTTATGTCAAGGCATTAAGGTTTAGTTTCGTGATTCGGTATTAATGAGGTATGGTTCTTCGTACAACGGTTTTATAAAAGGTGAGTGAAGCCCACGCATGCTGTAGTAATACAGATAATTGAACTAAGAGGATAGTAGGTTTAAAGGCGTAACGCGAACTCTTTTACTGTCAAAACAGTTAATCCAATATTTCTCTTTGATTAAGCTTGTGCGGTCAGTTGATCACTCCGTCAATGTCCAGAAAATGTTTTGGTAACGGTGTCTTCATTAAAAATATTTAAGTAGATTCATTTATCTATAATATGATAGTATGCCCTCCTAGACAGGTATATAACATTAAAAGTAGGTAAGTAAGTTTAAATTTATTATGTAAAAGTTAATGAATTAAACCGTTTTCATTTTATTTTAGTATCACGGACACACTCGACCATTTGGAGTAGCATTTTAGTTTAAATTATTAACTACAGGTAAAAAGTTCATAGTATCAAGACGAGAGATTTTTAGAAAGTAGAGGTTAAAAAGGAAAATAGTACCTATTTTCTTTCCAGAAAGTTTATCCTTATCTAAGAGATAGGTTTTATCGGTCGATAACTACATAATAGTAGGTAAGTGATTAATAAATTGGTAATCGAAAATTTCTAAGGAATTAGGTAATGTACACCGCTTTCTTTGATTTTGAACATCATCTGTCTTTTACATTATAAAAAATAATTAAAACACTTAACAACCGATATTATCCCTTAAGAGGAAAGGGGAGTGGACTTTTCTCCATACAAACGTTCTCGTCTGTTTTCTCGCTGGTTTCTGAACTTAGGGCTATGATTTTTTTGCAGTAATATAAATATGAACTAGATCTATGCCCCTATTTTTTCCTTTTTTAAAATAAGTTATATTTAAAGAACTAGAACCTTTTAAAAAGTGTCGATTTTGACCGCAGTTTTCAGAGGCGTTTTTTTTAAATTTGCCATCGATTATTGAAAAAAGGAAAAAATAGAGGCACGGATTATTCTTTTCTTATGCAGTATATGAAATAACTTTAAAATTGGTTAAGAATTGGGGGAGAAAATAGACGAGAGCCAAACCTCGATTTTTCGTCAGTTTTTCGGTCTGAGCTGCAGTTGTCCTTATCGCACGAATTAGAGGGAGGGGGGAATTAGAGCGACAGCAATACTTTCTTCAAAAACAGAATTTTCAAAAGTCTTCCGCTCCCCTTTCCTCAAACAATCGCGCTGCATGTTTATAGTAATATAATTCACGGGAATAAGCGCGTACATGCATAAATATCTTTTTTCTTTCCTGTAGTGCTATTCTGTAACATTATTTTCTTGTCTCGACAGCGGAATCCGCGGTGAGATGTCGAATACGTATTCTCGAATTTGAATTCTAAATCAAGGCCAATTGGGTTCACTTTTGAAGTGAGTTTTATTGTCACTCAGGTGAAGCTCGATACCGAAATTATTTACAGAATAGACATACTGCTAACAGAGTCTGCTTGCGACCACGGCCGGTGTAACCCGGTCGAAACGTCAAGCCCAAAAAAGGTATTTATGCATGTACTACGCGCTTATTCCCGTGAATGATATTACTATTAACTTGATAACCAAGTTAACATTACTCCACTCCTTAGAAACATAAACTAAATAAGGCTTACAAGACTTACACAATACAGGGAGTATACACAACTGACAACAATTAAAATCGAAATGTTCTAACAATATTAATTGCTCCTTATTACCAGCCAATCCTCACGCGTCCGTCAATTAACAGGAAAAACTTACGACTGTCTTAGTAAGAGTTTGTCCGGTTTTAGTTGTTGACGTCTGCGAAGATAATCGCAGTTTCCAATAATAATAATATTTATACTATAATTACTTTTCGCGTATTTAGTGTGTAGTGAGTGTTTTATAAATTTCTTTAGGTACGGTACGTTAATCCGTTGGAGCGTGGTTTTGAGTAGTTTTGACCCTTCATTTAAAGGTGCTTGCGTTTGTGACGTAAACGTGTTATTTGCGTGATACGAATGACGTCATAGAATCCTGCATCGCTTTGTAGGTACAGTTATAGGTTTCTGCTGTTAGCAGTTGATTTTGATGAAAATTGGTACTACCCCTCTGGCAGTAGGTACTTATTTTTACTAGAGTTTTTTTTCTATATTCTTATAATTATAAGTAAGTATCCATGTGTATGGTACATACCTATTACCTACTTGACTTGTTTTTTAACTTATGCATTTTGCTAAAAATGTTTTATCTTTTACTTGGAATCTATAGTTAACACTAAAATGTATGGATGACATTTTTAAAGATAAGAAGATTTTTCCGCTCAAATATTATCTTATATCGCTATATAATCAAAAGGTAATTAGTTTAAGATAAAGAAATACCGTTTAACATGTGTATCACTATAAATACCTACTATCTCTGATTAATCAATGTTGACTTATCTAAGATACTGATTTTTAATCAATTATTTGCCACCCATTGCCAAACTGCCTCGTTGGCCTAGTGGTTCTAAGCGCAACTGCTACGCTAGAGGTCTTGGGTTCGATTTCCATGTCGACCAAGGTGTTATTGGGTTTTTCTATAAAATTCTCAGTAGCAGGTCGGAGTTTGGATTTGTGCCCGGTTAGTGGCAATAGGCTCACCCCCTATTACATGGGACCTGAGAACATACCGGCGAACTGTGGGTGTACATTGGTACACCTCTGCCTAACCCTTCGGGGATACAGGCGTGATGGTATGTTATGTTTTATTTGCCACCCCAGGTAGTTCGGCGTAATTTGTAATCGGCGCTGAAGTTTGAATTATATTTCTACTATTTTATATCGGTTTAAATAGGCGTCACATAACATTGATGCGAAATTAGAAAACAATTATTTAATTAAGTAAATCATTTTGAGTTGAAATTTTGAAAACAGACTCTGTACTATATGTACTCATTATCCCTTTTAGAAAGATATACCTTTTCGGTAACACCCAGGAAATGTTCAATTATGTTATATCCATCTTAAATTGTATTTAAGAACTAAAACATTCCGCTCATAAAACTCACAAGTATTCAAAGTGATATAGAATCTAGTTTATTTGTTGTGGCGCAAACACCATTAGTGATACCTACGTAACGTAGCGCCAATGGTTCCTAAGTACCTGGTCAGTAATGAAACAATAGAACGCGTTTGTAGACAGCCATTATGCATTGCCGATGAGCAAGCGATTGATTTGAGGCGTATTACACTAAATGAATAGTCAACACTCGTAATATAACGTATTGGAGATTTTCGAGAAGCATATATTATGGGGTATATATACATATATATGGGGTATATATATATATAGTAGGTTGATGGATAAATATGGGATAGTTTTGGTCTTGTTAAATATGTAGTTTCAGTTCAAAACTTTCTTTAGCGGTCTTTAGAGACCTATATTGCATGGAAGATCCTTTATCCAGTAACAAACAGCACCTTGTAATGAGGAAGTATGAATTGCATATCTAAATAATCATGGAGTGAAAGATAATACTGGACTACCGGACTACTACGATAATACTGATAATACTGGATAATACTGGACTGGACTACTGGATAATACCGGACTGGCCTGTTGGTCTAGTGGTTAGTGACCCTGACTGCTATACCGGAGGTCGTGGGTTCGATTCCCACCCAGGACAAATGTTTGTGTGATGAGCACGATCATTTGTTCTGGTTGTCTGGGTGTAATTTATCTATAATATGTATCTATTTAGAAATATATAAGTATGTTTATCAGTTGTCTGGGTACCATAACACAAGCTCTGCTTAGCTTGGGATCAGATAACCGTGTGTGAGTTGTCCCGGAATATTATTATATTATTATTATTATAATAGAGGTAAGAAAAGGTGACGTGAAGCAAGAAGAGAGAATGATAGAATGACCGATAAAATAATATAAAAAGGTCATTAAGTCAATGATAGCTAAGAAAATTTGGCATTGTATTTTATTTTGTGTAGGTATTATACAAGGTGTCAAGAAAACCCTGTCCGATCCGTGAAGGTGTTGTTACGAATCGACATCTAATTACAAAAAAGTAAAAAAAAAATTGGAAAAAGTAAAAAATAAATTAGCACCAATTTTTTTTTTTTCTTTTTTCAAAAGGCGCGATAGTGTGTCGGCGTCGTCACAGGCGCTGCCAAATGATCAAATAAAAGGCCTCCAAAAAATCCGACGAAAATAGTGTTGTAATCTTTGATTTAATCGCATATTTATAGAAAAAAGTGGTTAGTTCAAAGTTAATTATTATTGTTACTTTCATGAATATTTCAAATGTAATATTTTATTTGGGCTTGTGAAGCCTGTAACACCCTTTCGGGTCGGACAGGGTTTTCTTAACACCCTGTATGTTATATTGTTTCATAGCACGGGACAAAGTCAGGATTAGTCAGGAAGGAGGATAATTATAATTATGTATATATATCTGTTGAACACCGATCATTGAATCGGCAGCTTGCCCTGACATACCTGCTGCTAAACTGTCAAATGAAACAGGTTTAATTGCAAAGGTAATTCAAATAATAATACCATAAACCGATATTGATGCAACTTGGAATTATGCCAGCATGGACCCCGTGAAGTGATATAGCTTTGCTGTCATAACCAACATCCACGCGGGTGGAACCGCAGGCAACCGCTTGAGAACGATTATGATTGTACTCAAACAATTCCTAGGGTAGCTCTTGACTTAATATTTTTTTTATAAATATTGTACTCTACAAATATCTAGCAAGAACATAGAGAAACATGACAGTAGTAGGTACCTAAAATAAAATTTAAACCGACGATTAGGAACGGAAAACTAGTGTATAAACCTAAAGCTTAGTATCTGAAAACTACAAGACAGAAATTCTAAGTGGCTAATCGGAGACTAAGTTGGTATCGTTAGTATAAAATTGTTTTCCTTGAAGTATTTTCGTGTCGTGTGTGTTTATTCAACAAGATTCTAAGGTCCATAAATTACTTATAAATTGGATAGTCATTGTATCTCATTAGAGCGTTTTGCCTTATTCACTTATTAGTATGATTTACTGTATTACCTGTAATGTCTACACTTAGGTATAACCTAAGTGTACTATTTACTTTAACCACAGAATAATAAATAGTACCTCATTGTTTTACGTAACTTTATCGTTTTTGAAGTTATCACAATGGAAAAATAAAACTAGGTACATTAAATGAATTGAATAGTAGTGTAATGTTCCCGATCACCACCTCAGGCAACCCAACCCCTGCAGCCAAGTGTAATTTTTACAATGAAAATTAATGTATGAAAATTTCATTTGACAACAACAACATGATTTGGACTTCTGACTTCCATACATTTCACCAATTCGATCACGCATTAACACTTGCAGAAATGTCACTTGGCTACAGGTGTAGGGGAATGATCCCTTCCTACGGTATCAAAGCACAGCGTGGAAGTTAAAATTTAAACGAAAATTTAAAGAACTAGTTTTAATTCAGATTTTCTTTTTAAAAAAAAGCACCATATTGAAATCTAGTCACCACCCTTAAAATGTACCAGTTACTTTAGAATTGTGGAAGATAATAATAACATTATCGGAGGGTAAAACCCCAGTGGCACTATACGTCACCTGCGCATCTTAGGGTCCGCGCCCCTCCCCGCTGGTAAACTCGTTCAGCGCAGTAAGGGCGACACGACGCGCACGCGCAGCCTGCAACGACATTCAACAATCAAGTTGCGTGCGAAGCGGATCGCTGAGCGGTGACGGTCGCGCGCTTTAAGTTCACGTATTCACGTAATCACGTAATTGACGTTTTCAAGTTACGTTTAGACGGTGTGTTAGTGATGTCGAAGGATAACCCACGGTTGAGTCGGCTGGGCGTGCTGGCGCCGGCCGCGCTGTCAGCCTGCATGGATGCCTCGGTGCTGGCGGTGCCCGCTGCTGGGGCCATCGTCTCCACGGTCCTCAAGGAGCTCAGCAAGGCTTTCATGCTCAAAAAGTAAGTACCTACTCTTTCCAGTTTCCTCTTTTCTTGCATCCTATCATAATTTTAGATGGAAACGGCAGTTGATGTTTTTGTTTTGAATTTTGTTGCTTGCGATTTTTTTATATTAATGTCACTTAACTTATAAATTACTGCGTCTGTTTAATAATATTAGACAGATTTAAGACTGAGCGAAAAACCAATAATGATATCTTCCAATCAGAATCATGTGTGATTTTTCAATTATGTTAAATTACAATGATTGCGAAAATGAATAATAAAATTAATTATCACTATAGGTAGCTAACGACCTACAATCTACGTGTTATAAAAGTTAAGGTTAATTTAGTTTTAAAGTAAACTATTAATCCAGAGAAGGATAATTAAATAGCGAAGTATGTCCCCATCAGTGAGGCTGTAAGGGCACACAATAACTGAATTTGTCAAGGATATGTAAATGGAGAAAAATAAAAAAAATCTGTGTTAATAAATAAATAAATCAGCAGAATTACAGTGTGGTTGAAAATATAAACTTCGTGCCTTAGGTTTACAAGAGATTTGTAAAAAAAATATATGGACTGAGAACAACTAATTAGCCAGATTAAATTGAAGATCAAGGATCATTGTGATTGCGAGAAGAGACAATTAATTCAAATCTCTCGCAATCATACTCATCAGAAAGCATTATAAAACCCGTAAACAATTACTTCATAGTTCATTCATATTATTAAAGAATGACAGCAACATCTATCAATAAAAAAAACTAAGAAATTTTAACTTCATACGTAATAACATACTTGTAATGACGGGCCTGTTGGTTTAGTGGTTAGTGACCCTGACTGCTATCCGGAGGTCGTGGGTTCGATTCCCACCCAGGACAAATGTTTGTGTGATGAACACGATCATTTGTTCTGTGTCTGGGTGTAATTTATCTATAATATGTATGTATTTAGAAATATATAAGTATGTTTATCAGTTGTCTGGTTACATCATTCACCTATAAACATATATATATTAAAGATTACTTAGTATGAAATAATAATTTGGAATTCGGAGTTCCGTAGCAGAGTCATTGTTTGTAAGTTTGTCTGTTTCTCAGTACTTATATCAGAGTTACCCTACATGGTACCAAGCCAGGACGAGTCGATGACTAAGCGAACGTCACAATATTCTTATTATACCCTTTTTTGGACTCGCCTTTTATTAAACTGGAATTTGCGTGCACATTCCTTAGGGTTGACATGTGCGCATAATATTTCCGATTAAATCGTTAAGTCATTTGTATTTAGAGTAGACGTGTATTAAATACACGTCTACTCTAAATAAGCCTCCAAAAAAGGGTATAATAAGAATATTGTGACGTTCGCTTAGTCATCGACTCGTCCTGGCTTGGTACCATGTAGGGTAACTCTGATATAAGTACTGAGAAACAGACAAACTTACAAACAATGACTCTGCTACGGAACTCCGAATTCCAAATTATTATTTCATACTAAGTAATCTTTTAGGAAAGGAAATAATGTGTCAGATCTAAAGATATAATCTTGATACGTTGTTAATATCATGTATGATGTAGGTAATCTGCTTTTCGGATAGATTGAAAATGTAAAAAAATACCCGAGGAAACGGATGCTTTATCTAAGTAAATAGTTTATCTTAGAAATAAGCTTAATAAGGAAATTAAGTCATAAAGCTTCGCGAAATACATGTAATTTAAGAAAAGTGTATATAAATAATCTTAGTGAATATTCTCCCTTGGGGAGAATCGGACTCAATGGTAGGTAACTTTTGTAGTCAATATCCTATTGCATTTAGCGTGGGTTTTTGTTTGAAAAAAAAATTCTTCGTAAAAAAATCATCAGAATTTAAATTGTGTCTTTTTACAAGTACAGAAACATAACATACACAATCTTTCTTCTGCAATAATTTATTTTTACCGCAAACTTCATAAATTAATATAAAATAATAATAATTTATTGAGATTTAGTCACTGCTCACGAAGACTGGCTAAATGATGTTTTTTTTATTAATCGATGTTGACTATAACTTAAAATATCTCTTTAAAATCATAATTAATTAACCAGTCTGAATTAAACAGACTTTTTCTTCAAACGTACAAACTTTCAAAGCTCAATTCATTAATTATAATAAATTCGAAATCGTTACGTAAACTTCAAATTTGCTAGACGTCTAGACGGCAGTATGTTGTTTTATAATTAAACTAGCTGATTCCCGCGACTTCGTCCACGTCAATTTCTTAAAATTGCGACTATAATTTGAGATTTAAACTATCCTATCTCTCAAGTTGGATCGAACTGCACATGGTGTGCGAATTTTATTATAATCGGTTAAGTGGTTTAGGAGTCCATTGAGGACAAACATTGTGACACGAGATTTATATATATTAAGATAAGTGTATTTGACAAGAGCAAATGTCAAACTTCAAAATAATATTATTATTTATTTATTATTATAATATATAAAAATAATAAGACCGGTTTTTTAATGGAAATGCCGTTTGATGAATTTTATTTATTTCCCGACTGTTTTTACGAATAATTACCGGTCTTGCAGGAAATATCAGTAGCGGAACCTCAATGTTTATGAAATTGGAAAATCATATTGTGACACTCGAAATCTCAAATCTCTATCTTTAATTACTAGCATAGACACAAAGAATAGAGATCGCAATTATAATACAGAATGCAGATCCTTAGATGGTAATTATGACATAATTCTTATAAGCAATGTAAGCCACATACGTGTATTACACATAGTACAGGACGATAATATTAACTTAACGCCTAGATGACACAGTCAACATAGTGGTACAAATGATGTTAGCAAACAAATAATATCATCTCGACCTCCGTGGTCGTGTGGCGTACACACCGGTTTTCAAGGTGTCGCTTGCTCTGAGGTCCCGGGTTCTATCCCCGGACGGTACAATGTAAATCACTTTTCTACATTGTCTCGGGTCTGGGTGTTTGTGGTACCTTCGTTGACTCTGAATTCCATAACACAAGTGCTTTAACTACTTACTTTGGGTTCAGAGCAATATATGTGATGTTGTCCCTATTTATTTATTATTATTTATTATCTGTACAATTTTGTGTAATTTGTATTATGTTTAATCAAGAAAAATAGATGTAACAATGAGATAGATTTATGTGATTAGAGTTTTTGAGGACTCAAAAATGGCCGATCTAGATGGTATATAGAACATTGGTAACTATGAAGGTAAAATATCTTATGTTTAATCATCCTATTGACAAATTAGAGGTAAAAATGTCTCGTGTCTTATACTGTGTTTTACCATTTCCCAGTCCCATTGTTTTACTATTGTGTTTACTGTCAGGACAGTTAAGTTGTTAATCATTATTAGCTAGCGAATTTTTCGGATAAACTTAATCTTTCTGCTTACTAAATGTTGTTTCTGGGAGAACTGGTACTGGATATTATCAAAATTTGATATAGTTCTATCAAAACGTAACAGAGTAGTAGTGTTTATTGTAGATGCTATCAACTTCTATGTTTATAATATCACCTAGCTCGATGAAAAACACTTTCTTACATTTTTTATTACTAGACTGTCAAATAACTCTGTCTCCTCTGTCAACATATATTTCAAAAGTTTAATTACTATCACGTTTCGTTACTCTATTGATTAAGAAAGGATGAGTAACCGGAAAAAAACGCAGAAAATAAAATGTCAAAATAGTTAAATTGCTTTAAAGAAAAAAAAACAACAAAAAAAAACCCACTTCAAAATAAATCTCATATTTATTTCTTGGATCCCATTGTCAAAACTGGACCAAAATAATGGGACCATACGAAGCACCAGCTTTCAAATAAAAAAAGAATCATCAAAATCGTTTCACCCAGTCAAAAGTTCTGTGATAACAAACATAAAAAAAAATAAAATACAATCGAATTGAGTACCTCCTCCTTTTTTGCATTCGGTTAAAAACTTAGCCACGTGACTCACTAAGATCAGTTGTTTACAACAGTGACATGTAAACAACTTTTATTATTATTGTTTAACTTACATTTTATTAAGTCATTAACTGTGACATTAACTTTGACGTAACGTATACACGCTTTACTCACGTGTTTGCTTGACTAGTTTCGGACTTAACACGAGACTTTTCTATTGAGAACTCGAATAAGTAAAGTTATACACCGCGTGACTCAATTATAATTGTGATGTATTTTACAGCTAAACAATAAATTAAATTGATTCAGTTGTTTCTAGTTAAAAAGCTATTTGTAAAATTAAACTAATGTCTAGGTACATGTAATATTGCGTGCATTTTAAAGTTCCTTGAAATTTTGATCAGATTTTTTTTAAACCTCTACATTTATTATCGTACATCTTTTTCACACAATAGGTTAGTATGAAAAAAAAGAAATAGATGGAGTGGATTAGTTAAAAGTATTCAGTGTTTCGAGTCGTGGTGGCCTGGCGGTTCAATGAATGGAATTGTATGCACGAGGTTGCAGGTTCGAACCCAGGCAAGTACCAATGTGGCTTTTTCAAAGTTATATGTACTTTCTTAATTATTCTAAGACACTTCTGACAAACGGTGAAGGAAAACATCGTGAGGAAACCTGGATTCCAAAAATTTGGGATCTGAAATAGCCAATCCGCAGAGAGCAAGCGTGGTGATCAATGCTCGTGCTTTCTCTATATGGGAAGAGGCCTGTGCCCAGCAGTGGGACGTTTATAGGCTGGATTATTATATTCAGTGTTTCTAAAACAATTAATAAGAAGAGGAAAACTTTCAAATCGACTTTCAAAAGCATTTACCTGGTTTGACTTGTTTTATTAATTATGATCTTACAACTGTTATATTTCAAACAAGTATTAAAAGATTTTCAATGTAAGTATATTAATATCAATTTGTTATTTTATTTCCGAGAAAAGAATACCTGCGTACACTTCAACTTTTCCTTACCCGTATTTTCCGCTCAAACCGTTATAGTTTTATGACGTCACGATTACACACAGTATAAATAATAGTACTACACTAGTACGCAGATGAATAATAAAAATGTATTTTATGATAAAACAGGTCGGAGTTGTAATAGTAAAAAAACTTGTAGATTTCCCGCTCCGATTCAGTTTATTAATTGATTCATATAATTATAATTAACTTGGTATTTTACGTTAATTTGATTTTTATTTATTTCTTGTCGTAGCTATGAATTACAAATACGGTTGTTCTATTCGTAAATTTTTTATTTAGGAACCATATTTTTCTGTTTATAAAATATAGAAAAGTTTTTGTAATATTTTTTTCAAATCGATAAGTTGGTGTTACGTATTTTTCTGCATTTTTGGTATTATAATTTTAATTTATAATTAATATTATGAATAATGCAAATCGTTCCGTGATAAACTACTACTAAAATAATTTAAAGTCACGTGTCAACTAATAAATGTAATGATTTATTTACATTTGCAGATTATGCATAAATATGCACGTGTAGATTTCACAAAAAACCAGCTGATATATATTTAAATCGTTAGTAAAACCATTATGCAATATGCTAAAATTAAAGATGTTGCATAAATCAAATGATTATGTCCGTCGCGTTTATAAACAAATTGGTTTTAAAGCTTAGCATAATAGGATAAAAAAACTTGCTGCGCAGAATCCGATTGTTTATACACCATACTATATTATACTTAGATGTTTCACGACGAAAAACAAATGGCTAAACAAAAAGTGATTGGACAAAGCTTCCAAATTGGTCGTCCGTGGGCTGGCGCGACGGTGCGGCAATGTCGACTAGCCTGGCCGTCATTGTTTAAGGTCGAATTGTACTACAACTTATTCCTACACTTCCCTGGTAGTTTTTGCTCTTAATTGTCGCGTAGAATGGATTTTGGTACGGTGTTCTTGGACTTATGTTGAAGCGAATTGGTTACGATTTCACTCCGCAGAGTACAATTTATATTAGTCTTAGTGAACTCCAGTCTAGTGCATTACATCAGTCTGCTTAATAAGCTTTGGGATTTATAAGTTCAAATACCCTGTTATCCCAGTTTATAATTACCATGAGATATTTTTTAGCCTGTCATTTATCAAACACCACGTTTAATGCACGTTTTTTTAAAACACAAGAATCTGCAGTATTGTGCATTATTCAAGTTCAAATTATTTTATTTTAGGTTAATTTATAATTTATTGTACAGGTGACAGAAGGGTGAAATAATTGACAGTCTGGATTAAAAGCAAGATATTTTTGTAAGCTCTTCCTTGAACAACCAACTTTGTTAACAGCAGTACTGGTACTTACTTCGAATATGAAATCAATTTGAAGCGATACATTAAGATAACATCAAAAAGCCATCAAAAGAAATGTATTCGAGTTCTGCATTGACATCCAGAGCGCATCGGATGACTAAGTCAGTGATGTCATCATCTTTGTGCATCGCTCTTTAGGGTAAACCCCTCTGATAGCTTTTACATACGCCTCTCAACAGAATATTAATTGTCATTTTATTGTTTCCGTACGTTACGTGACGTTTAAATCGACCTGCGAATTTTATCGATTGATCTAACCATTCGTGCATCGGAAAGCATGTTAAGTCTTTGATACTGACTTTCAAATACTTCATCATCATCATCCACTGCCCTTGTCCTCCCACTGCTGAGCATAGACCTCTCCTTTCTCGAGCCATTCTTTACGGTCCTGAGCCAGCCTCATCCAGATTCGACCCTAGACTTTTAATATATCGTCGACCCATCTTGCTCCTAGACGACTGACGTTTCTTTTACCTCGCCTTTCAAATACTTACGTTGATCTTTGACAGTCCAGTTATCCAGTGAAATGGGATGTGGTGGTCAGATCAGTCGCTCCATGTTAATTACAGAATTCCAGAGAAATATTAATCAAATTAATTTTTTTTTTGCGTTTGTTTCCTGTGCCTTAAATTTCTATTAAATATACTGAACTGAATTCTAAATAACTCCGTGGGTTTCAAGAAGCCATATTTTTGCCTACAGATATAAAATTATGCGAGTTAAATAGAGCAGAAATCTAAGATTATCAAATCAAATTGCAAAGAATTAGTCCAGTATTGGCAATGGACACCTACACAATCCCGTAATCTATTGACTTCTAAATGGATTTATATATAATATAAATATAATATACGGATTTATAAGCGTGGTTTTCTTGAGTGTCGGGCGCAAACTTCTCAAGTTATTAGAATTATAAATATAAACTGGGAGTATTAATGTCAATGACCTTTTTATCTTGAATGACCATTGTTAAAAATAAAATCATAAAATATGACCTAAGCATTTCCATTCATAGATGTAGCCTCTTGGGCATTATGAGAAAAATGTTTATGTTAATTTTACTAGATGTCAGAAAACACCCTGTCTGTATAATCGCTGTTCACAACAGACTATTGAATCTTGGATTAAATAAATAAATATAGTTGTAATAATAGGATAGTCGCTATTGTGAAAGCGAGACGGCGAATTATACTCTCGTAGCGATATCTCGCTTCCGCAGCGGCAACATTCCTGTTTTAAGAGCTTATGGTTCAGGCACTGCCCCAGTACCAAAGTGTAATTTCTACAACTGCTAAAGATGATAAAAATCGCTTTAATTAAATTAAATTTATGATAATGACATTTCATTTCGATAAGTCACACAGTGCCCTTGACTTATCACTTCCACACATTTGAGCGATTTGATCACCGTTAATGATTGTAGAAATGACATTAAGAGAGGGACTGGTCCTTTCCTATTGGTCCGTAAGGCAAGCGCGTTTATGAGAGCTGTAAAAGATATGTAAAGTTCCGCAAGACTATCTAACATTCGTACTTTAAATACAATCCCAGCTTTACCAACATTTACAACTTTGTTTACCTCGTAACATTAAATTGAATGGACCAGCCGACTGCGTTACGGAACGCGCCCACACAACTTACAACACTTTTTAATATGATGCAAATAAGAAACGTTTTAATAATTAAACTATTAAATTTAATTCAATGATTTTGGCCTAAATGTATAATTTAATTATGCAATTTTTACAAATATAATATTAAATTTGAAATGGCTTTGAATCGCATCGTCTGTGTCTTTATATGGATGGACAAGGTTCTAAGCAAACGTTTTAACTTGTATTAAGAGTTTATTTTACCTTATTTCTCTAAACAAAGTTGTTTTACAATATTTACAATGCTCTCAATTGAAAATCTCTAAAAAAAAAAACTATTTTCGTAAGAAAAATATTTATATGCGAAGCCTATTTGATACGAATTGAAAATTGTTATTACTTAACAACTCATTGCAGTTTGGCACACATTAAATATGTAACTGAACATCTATAAGATAATGAAGACATTTCCTGAGCCTTAGGGTGCGTCCACATCTGACGAACGAGCACTACAGTAACAGCAACAGTTACAGTAACGCATGAAAAGGTCGCATTTGTTCACCCAGGTGATACCCCTCAGGTGAACAAAGTGGAATATACCTATACTGGATGGCCAAATGTGAATTCGATACCGCGATTTCGACTCGTAAGTGTAACACAATACTAAGATCACCGCGAAAGGTGAACGACCTTAAGGAACCAGCAGTTGGCAAGACATGAGACGACTTACGCCGATATTTTGAACTTCATCATTTAAGTGACATCATTTACTGAATGAGTATTGAGTACTAAGTTAAACACTACCATGTAACGTTATTCAATTGAGTCTAAACACTGTATTGCTCATTGTCAAGGAACTCTTTATTTGGTGTCAAACTCATTGAGTTTCAAGGTGTCACCGCACCATCGGTTATAATTATTCTATTAAAATAATTTTCACATTAAAATCTACAAATTGGGGTTGGCATGCGTCAGTCGACCGGTAAATTATGTACACTAATCATGTTTTAATTATTGTTATTGTGAGCTGTTTGGAGTCCTATACAACCTCGTTATTTACGATACGAAAGACAAAGGCAAAACTTATATTCATACTCATGTTTAGGGTTCCGTACCTCAAAAGGAAAAAACGGAACCCTTAAAGATCACTTCCATGTCCGTCCGTCCGTCTGTCAAGACCGTTTTTCTCAGGAACGCGTGGAGGTATCAAACTGAAATTTATATCTAATACTCAGGTCTATTGTCCCTTGGAGCTGTGAAAAAATCAATCTTCTAAGCCAAAGTAATAAAAAGATACAGCCGTTTATGACGCAAATTTGCGAAACTCGCACGGGAATCATAACCTACAGGGTACTTCCCGTGAACTTAGAATCTTGAAATTTGGTACGAAGTAACGTCTTATAGTACAGATAAAGAAAAAATTGCGAAAACCGTAAATGTTTAGTTACATCATATAATAAAAAACATTTTTGAAAATTTAATCTTATAAATTTCATTTTGCAATAAAAATATGACTCGATTGTTGTGATGGGTGAAATTTTACTTATATACCTATAGGTTTGTACGGAACCCTCGGTGCGCGAGTCCGACTCGCACTTGGCCGGTTTTTTCGTTCTATTTTAAAGGTTGGTTCGATAACTAGATAAATCGTGATAATACTCGTATGCAACAATTCAATAGAATATTTATTGTACATAACAATCGCATTGAGTATATTCATAAAAATTCATTGTTATCTGATGTACGTCAATATTCTTAAAATACTTTTATTGATATTTGACTTACGTCATGCTTTGATTTTCATCAGTTTTGAAATCTTAATTCGGACAATCAATTAAGCTACTGGTTTCGGTAAAGTGTCTTGAATAATCAGTAGCTAGCAATGTGCCGAAAAAAGTAATAAAAAATATTATGAACAAAAAAAGTTCAGGTAATTTGATTAGCTTATTGGTACATATGGGTGTCATTTGTCGCAGAAAACTGGATCCAAACTTACCCCATACCAAAGTTTCATTAAAATCGATTCAGCAGTTTAGACGTGATACCGTTACAGACAGAGAGACACAGAAATGTAGAATATTAAGTGAGGATGGAATTTAATTATTGATCTTGTTGTGAAAGATATTAAAATAATATTCAAGGAAGATGCGCATATCTTTACTTTGAAAATTACATTTAGGTTTATCCGTATAAATACATAGACATTAATCATTTTAATAGTTTATTGTTTTTACTGTTATTAACTGTTGATAAATTATTTAAACTAAACTTTGCGTCCTTTTGTTTTTGATACCTGTAATTTTTATAAAAATCCCTGTGTTAGTAACATCGGAACAAAATATTTAATCGGAAATATTGTCTAACTTCTATTTAGTTATTATTTTTATTGTTACACATATTTTATATCAATAATCAACTGAAACAATGTCGAATGAAACATATTTTACATAATAATATTTCAGTAAAATAATCATTCAGAAAAACTTTGTTCTATTAAAAATCATTTCTGCTATAATAAGGAAAGACAAAAAAACAGTAAGATAAAAAAAAACAATCCTATTTTCTTAACGTTATCTTAGTCCCTATAGTATAGATTTTATTCATCATCTCCCGAGCCTTTTCCCAACTATGTTGGGGTCGGCTACCAGTCTCACCGGATTCAGCTGAATACCGTATTTTACATTGAGCGACTGCCTATCTGACCTCCACAACCCATTTTACTGGGAAACACAGTATTCCATAGTAAGACTGGTTGTCAGAATTGACTTAACGTCTGCCAAAGATCTATGTATGACAGCCGGGACCTACTGTTTAACGTGCTTTCCGAAACACGGAGGAGTCTCGGTATGTTATAAATGGATACCCATCCACGGACCAAGCACGGCGAGCGCGGCTTAACCTATGTTATCGGTCAAACCTTACGGCTTACACTTAGCCACGAGCCCATCCATTTAATAGATTTCATTAAACATTAAAAAAGTTTTCTCCTGTGATACTGATTTGCAACCTACATACAAGTTATAACTTAGTCGTAGTTACTTTATATCTCAGAACTTTGCACGTTGCTAACACGTTTGCCTCTGAGGCTCTGACACATTTAAAATAATTTACTTGTTTAAAGCAAAATCGCTAGCAATGTTGATTGTATATCATAAATAATGTCGATGCGGGTACTGATGCGTTCGGTAAATACAGCATGTCTTCCGGTGCGCATGAGCCTTTATGCGACCTGTTGAAGTAAAAATTTATAGCTCATTGTCTCAAACATACATACATTATGGCACACTGTTAATTTGTCATCAATTTTGCATGTTTATCTTTGTTTTATTTCCTTCCTGACATGTTTTTATGCCTGAATAACACGTGATTATTACACATGATTCTAAGGTTTTTATTATCTGCATAATTTGTAGAGAAAGTCTACTTTAAAGGTTTGTTCTTCCTCAAGCTATTTTAGTTAAAGAATTGCTATTGAGATAAGACACATTTGGCTACTATTTTGGTAATGCAGATTGCTGTTATAAAGATGTAACATAGCACGAGAATCGTAATAACAAAAAAACCAGTACCACCAAAAATAACATCAACATTAATTTGCGTACGTCGTATTGTGTATCCAATAATATATTTCCTTTCGTTTCGGCGGCCGCAGTACGTCTACTTCCGAAGGTCTCGCAAAGGGAACACTTTCGTTTCCTCACGGCACGCGGCTTGTAGCTCTGCATTCGCACTTGCCCGACTAGTTTGTTAAAGACAAGCGCACATCGACTTTGTTGTGTTTTTCGGCGCATTTTAAGCATGTTCGGAGGTTCGGCGAACGTTTGGTTTCCCTTTCTTGATGATGATTTTGTTAAAACGAATATAATAACTATCTTTTGCTTAAGAATCTGCCCGCGTGGAGGTCCGGTAATAAAGGAAAAATAGTCTGTTTCCTTTCTTAGAGTTAAAGTAAAAATAATATTTCATAAAATCGGTTACATGGCTTACCCTGACAGTGTACCAGTAAAATTTTCTTGGATATGTGTATGTAATAGTATTAACTATTGTGTAATATAATCGTTACTATAAATTTATTTATTTAGAAACTAACTTATGCTTACAGCACAGCATAAGTACATAAAAAATAATAAGTTACAAATAGCTAAAGTAAATCTGTGGCATCCACCTCAGTGTGTGCTTACCCCAACATCCGCAAGGTGCTTGAATAATCCAACGAACCGGTCTGAGACGTACTTTACCAATCAAAAAATGCTTATACAATAACAATAATTACAGTAATTGCTAAGCGAAATGCCCGACAATTAAACCTATATTCATACATTGTTACCATACAGCTCTCGTTGATAGTTTACATAAGGTTGCAACATAGAGAGACAATATAATCGTAGTATTAGTTATACCGTGTACACAGAGCCACAGCCTATCGATATCACGATAACATACGTATTGGCGAGATAGACACGCTGTGATAAGCCATGCGTATTTTTTTGGGCTGTGGCGCGTTGTTTACACGAGACCTCTCGCAATCTCTGGTCGCCTGGTACCGCCAACTAGTTCGGATTGTATATATTACTTGTATATGTTGCGATGCTCCATAGACGAACGTAATATACAGTATGCGGAAGAGAAATAGTTTTATTTTAGTATGTTTGTACAATTATATGTGAAAAATAAAGTGGAGAAAAATACTTTTTTTTCTGAGAAAAAGACTAAGTTGAAGTTTGTATCTGAATACGCAGACTTAAATTATACGAATATAATATTTAAGTCTCAAGACAAACTGAGTCAATAGGTACTATTTTTAAACCGAGTAAATAATTCTACATTGATATGGACCTTCCGCAATACATACCTACTTCAAATAAGATGTTGACCTTTTGTGGTACAACAATATTTGGATAGGCGAGGACGTTAATAGGCGATAAAGTAAGTACTAACTGTAAATTGAAGGAAGTATACATAATATATTCGCAATAATATGTAAGTATAAGTTAAATTGTCTTTAAATTAAAGGCTTGTTTTATAATACTCATTATTACTTTACCTATCAACTTTTGTTGCTAAAATTGATTATTAGCTTTTTGTACATTATAATAATCAAGTAAAACGTCTAATTAAAAAATGTATTTTTTTTTGTTTTATTGTGATACCGCTCTTTTCTTCTTAATTTTCTATGCCTACCACTATTTAATTACGCGTTAAAAGCGTGACGTATTTAACATATAATTATATTACTAGTAATCATAAGCGCTTGCCTACTGATGGTATCTTATCTCATCCGCAGATTAAAAATATATGACATCTAATATTTCCTGTGGTTTTTTTCTAGTCCCGCCCTATCTGATGTCTTAAACGTATTTGTTATTGAACAGATGTACATAATAACTGCAATTGAGGCGTCGAAGTATGTTTCTACTTAAGAAATATTTTTGGATGCCTCTCAAACATGACGTATTCAAGTAAACTTTGATAGAAAAGTGCCAATACCCAGACCTGAGTAACATTAAATAGGTTGTAGGTTAGGCTAAACACGTATCGGTCCGGCGAGGATTTGAAGCAAAATTAAACAACAGAATAACTATTCAAATTACTCTTCGGCTATACTATAATTAGGTTACCACCTTATTTTGTGTTAATAATTCCACAATTAATTAATACATACATACCATCAAGCCTGTATCCCCGAAGGGTTAGGCAGAGGTGTACCAATGTACACCCACAGTTCGCCGGTGTGTTTAGGTCCCATGTAATAGGGGGCGAGCCTATTGCCACTAACCGGGCACAAATCCAAACTCCGACCTGCTACTGAGAATTTCATAGAAAAACCCAATATCATCTTGGTCGACTTGGGAATCGAACCCAAGACCTCTAGCGTAGCAGTCGCACTTAGCGCCACTAGGCCAACGAGGCAGTCGACAGACAATTAATTAATCTATACTTATAATAAATCTGTAGAAGTGAAAATTCTGTACATTGAAAATATCAAAAAAATAAATGGCGGATGGTGTTACTAGACCGACAAAGAACTCAAAAATGTGATTAAATATTTTTTTGTCTGTCTGTCTGTCTGCTTGTTCAGGTATCACGCAAAAACTACCGGTACGATTACGATGAAACTTGGTATAACTATTCTTTAATATCCTGGGCACCACACTGCGTAGTTTTTATCCCGGAAAAGTATAAACAATAAAAAAGAAAACTTAATTTTGCGGTTAAAAACTCATTGATAAGTTTCGTCATCCACGCGAACGAAGTCGCAGGCACAGCTAGTACAAAATAAATTCACAACTTACTTTAATCCTTCAACTAATTATTTTTTAATTGTTTTCATACTCCAAACCTTTCAATGTACTCAGCATATCGTGGTCCATCGCTGGACACAGTCCTTTCTCAAGTAGCGCCATAGCACCTGGTCCTCCACTGCGTCCAGTCCGACCTAGCAACCTTTTTTATTAATTCCTTGCTCCATTACTAAACACTTTGCATTTATTGAATCAATACTATAGGTATGTTGTCATTACCCACATAACCTTCACTTAAGTAGTTTGTTTTGTCATGAAATGTCCTTTAGTCAGGTGACTGCAGTTATGTGCAAGCCTATTGATTGACGCTGTTCACGTTTACGTGTAAACATGCTGCACTTTACGTCCTCATTTCATTTAATAGTCTTCATCCGACTTCAATAAAAAGGAGGTTCTCAGTTTGTCCTGTATGTATGTATGTTTGTCCGCGATTATCCCGCGTTTGGCTGAACCGATTTTGATGCGGTTTTCAGAAAATAACTTGTTAGATCAAGGAGAAGGTTTTAGTATTTATTATTTAATCGACTTGAAAAAAGGGAGGTTCTCAGATAGACCTATAAATAATACGCGAGATAATCGCGTTCAAACATACATATATGTTTGAACGCGATTATCTTGCGTTTGACTTAACCCATTTTAATGCGGTTCTCAGAAAAGTATCTGTTACACTGAACAGATGGCTTAGTGAACGGGGCAATGGGTGAACGAATAGTTCGTCAAGAATCTAATACGAGAGCACATTTCTCATCCTGGTCATTTCTGAAAAGAAGTAATTAACCCTAAACCTAAAGTAAATGGAATACCTATTACTAAAAACTATGAAATAAAAAAAGTACTTAATCCAAAACCAAAAGTAAACGAAGTACCTAGCACTAAAAAGTATTAAATAAAAAAAGAAAATAAAAAAAAAGAAATAAAAATGATACCTAACTAATTTCTTTAAAAAAAAAAAAGAACCGCCTTCAAAATCCGATTCACTGAAAAGCATAAAATAATTTAAATGTACTGCTTATTAAATAACCAAAATATTAGGAAAATAAGATATAAGGTAACCCAGTAAAATGGGTTGTGGAGGTCAGATAGGCATCCATGTCGCTTTATGTAAAATACGGTATTCAGCTGAATCCGGTAAGACTGGTCGACCCTAACATAGTTTGGGAAAAGGCTGGGTAGATGATATTCTTCACAAGTATTTAATTACGATGCCAGACAGTATAAAACCTCGTTATTAAAATCATATTTATAAATATGGTAGATGAAAGATATTCAGCCACCTTTGAACAGGTTTACACGTGACTGGAAAACTTTGCTCTATCGTGTGTGAGTTGAAATGTGTTTAGCATTAATTTGAGCCATTAAGTTAATTACAATGATACGAAGAGTATGTTAATCGAGCGATGGTTGTGGTATATCGACTATTTTGTATATGACACACAGCCTGTACGTTTTACAAGAGTTAAATAAAAATAAATTTTACCAGGGCCTCGATTCAGCTATTTTAAATGCGTGTCAGTGGTCTAGTTTTCGTATTAATTTTATATACATTAAGCCTACAATAAAATCTCATTGAACTCTCGAAGAGAATGATCATAATGATCGTAATGACAGTTAGCAGAATGCCAGTCATCGTAAAAATGACCAAATGAAGCAGGTCATTCGGTCAATTCAAGCAACTCTTAAATAGCTGAATCGAGGCCCTGGTGGTTTTTATTTGACCTTTTTACCAATTTAGATTAAAACACAAGTATAATCAATTAAGCGTAATTTTGATTCTGGTAAAATTCGAACCACTAATTTCTTTGTTGTATCAAGATTTTGACTTTGTTGTCACATTATAAACCCAATCTTTTTGTTGTTTTTTTGCGATAATGTGTAAAAGTTATGCGTCTTAGTAACTTGATCGATATCATTGTTAACACATGTTAAGATAAAACATCATAATACAATACTTCTCTAGTTCAATACCTTTCTTTCTCTGACCTTCGCAAAGTTACGTCTTGGAAACAAGATAAAACAGGTTTTGTTATTAATACCCAACATCCTGTATATACCCGTAGAAATTACATTCCTGCATAATTTCGTAATGGAATCCGCAAAAGGATCATTAAAATTAAATTTAAGTATATTTTTTCACTTTCTTGCTGGTACTTATTACCGATTTTTTTTTGTTATTATCGTATAAGATAATATATCTTATATATAAAATTCTCGTGTCACAATGTTAGTTACCATACTCCTCCGAAACGGCTTGACCGATTTTTATGATATTTTATATTCATATTCAGTAGGTCTGAGAATCGGCTACTATCTATTTTTCATACCCCTAAGTGGTAGTAGGTAGGTAGTAGGCAGGTAGGTAGTAGGCTGGTGCTAGGTAGAAAAAATTGCATTGCAACGCATGCCGGGTACAGCTAGTATTTATGTAAAAATTATCGAATTTAAAATAGTCTACGGAGTGCCTTGGAAACAAAATGGGCTTATTTAAAATAGCAATTAAGCAATTTTCTTCAAAGTATGCATATACCAGTCCCAAAAACATATTCAATGACCATACATAATTTTCATCAACCGATTCAATTAGGTAAATCATTTTCTATTTAACTGTGAGTTTCGAACAGTTTAAGCAACCGGAAGTCATTGAGACATTTCTTAAGGTCTTCATTAATTTACTTTAGGTTTTTTTGTCTTTTTTTGCGGTCGAACGAATTCATTCGACTGATAAACCGTTCCTTCCTTATTCTTAACAAGTAGATAGCAATAAAATTGTGAAGTCGTAATTTCGTTACTAAAGGCATCGAGTTAAAATACAACTTATTTTCGTGACGTCACTTTAGTAAATAACTATCTTTATACATGGCATAGGCATAAAACTGTTGACATAATTCATATTGAAAATAAAATTCACTTTGGCAACACTTTTCATATAATTATGTAAATTTTGGAACAATTATGGGTATTTCCAGTAACACAAAGTAAAAAAAATCCTCATGTCTTTTGTCAACAACCTAATAAATGATGTCTATATCAGTTAGTATACTTCTTATATAAGTTAGTCTATTATTTCCGAACAACTACTAGACTCTCACGACTCAAGTAATTTTGCACGCAGTTTTAAACAAATGATTTTAAGTTGTTTGTTTTAGTTCACACGGTCGACCCGCAACTATTTGATTGGGTCATTAACTTGCTTTAAATTGATGAGTCGCGAAAATTAAAATCGCTCTAATGATAATAATTACTTAATATTACGAACTGTAAAAGTCCGGTGAAGCAGTCAAAGCCTGCGCTTAGGCTAACTGCAAAGATCTCTACCAAAAAAAAAAAAAAAATTACGAACTATCAGTGAATACTTATAAAGAGTACTGGTTTTAACCTGAAAAGTTATCTAGTCACGTACCTTTGGTAAGACCCAGTCGAAAGTCCTGTTTTCGTTATTATTATTATTTAAAGCCTGAATTACTGTCCCACTGCAGGGCAAAGGCCTCCCTTCCTTCTTTCCACAAGTTTCTATTGTTTGAAGGACCGTGGGCGAAAGCCTCTACAAATTGGGTTCCTAATAGACGAAGGCCGCGTGGAAGACCCAGGCGGAGATGGAGGGATGAACTAGACGCATACAAAAAGGAGTGGCAACAAATAGCAAACAATAGAGACCTGTTTTCCTACTAGTAAAAAATCTGAAAATAATAGAAAGTAATAAGTATTGTACATATTATATATACAATAAGAAAATAAAATGCAAAGACACAAAATAATTACAGCAATAAAAAAAATGTAAAGCCTCCACACATTTTGTGGTTGCTCCGTTATAATTTTAACAAATGTCCGGAAAATAACCTAGGTACCAAAGATTCTGCGCAAAATTAAACTAAAATGACTTCAAATATGAAATTAATTCTAACAAGTTTTTTCTATACACAATCCAAATATTATGTAGCGTCTTCAAGGCGACTTTTTGCAGCTATCGATTATAATAAACGTTTTTAACGTTCATTGTCGCATGACCACCAGATTCAAGGGCTGGCCACTGGGGCACGACCGATGGCGTACCTCTTGTGTAATGCCTACGTGATACTGCAACTAGTGCGTTTATACACTTTTTTTTTTTTTTTTTTTCTAGCCTTTTCTGTCCCATTGCAGGGCAAAGGCCTCTCTACCCTTACTATATAATTAATTAATATGTTTGATAAGTGACGATTGAAATGAAAAATTACTTCTGTTTTGATTTCGAAGGCTGTTTTATTAGATGGCTCACAAAGTTAAGCTCTTTGGGATCACCAATTTTCACCTTTTTTACATATTATACAATTTTTTTTATATGGTTTTTTCATTGACTGTATTAAGGATGAAAACTATTAACACACCGAACCGAATTCAATGAAATTTATATTCAAGAAACTATATTTGATATCGATTCAAAATTTCCGGAGCTATCGTGTATTGAACTTACAAAAACACATACAAAGATTAGAAAAAGTCCTCCGTTCGAAATCGGGTGAAATCAAACTTAAACGCCCTCTTTAGAAATTCCTTTTCCTTCAACACTCTGTTTATGTTCTGTAAATTCCAAGGTCCTAATACTTAACTTCCTTCCAGATGGTTCCATGGCGTGATGTCAGCCAAGGAAGCTGAGCACCTAATCATGGAGAAGGGGAAGAACGGCTCATTCCTAGTCCGGGAGTCACAGGCGCACCCCGGCGAGTTCGTGCTGTCCGTTCGGGTCAGGGGCCGAGTCAGTCACGTCATGATCAGGAGACAGGTGAGTCTGACTTGAGCGTGATAGCATTGATATGGTAGGAAGCCGAGTAGGTACCTAACCATGGAGAAGGGGAAGAACGACTCGTTCCTAGTGTAGTCTGACTTGACTGTGATGACACTGATACTTTAATATCGAATATAGGTTGTGTGGGGCTCTCTGGAAACTTTAGGAGAATCACTGTATTTGTAAATCTTTGTGTTGGATAGAGTAAATTGACACGACACATATGGTTAACGTCGTATGGTAAACTTAGACGCTGCTACCAGCAACGTTCTTTTAGTGTTTATTTTAGGTAGCAAATAAAAAATTAAGAAGAGAATTCAAGTAACCATATCGTTAACGCTTACTGTCTTAGAATTACTAAGAATGCTAAATACTAAGAAAGAAATGGATGTTATTAGTTGGGCTCAACAAAAACCTGTAGATTTGGTAGAATTATAAACTTTGTATAATATCATTTCAACTCGTTTCTTTTTGTTGTCTAAATATGTAGCCAGCAACAGTTTATGCCTGTCACGATATGCTCAGAAAATGTATTCAGAAACTGGTTCTCGTAAAATTTATTAATTTTAAAAGTATTTTTACAAGATATCAATGCAATATTTAACGGAAGCAAAAAAATAATGTGTCATTTATCTATATATGGCTATCTTAATGTGATAAAGAATTAATTAAATTTATACATAACTGTTTCTGGAAAGACAAAAGTAAATAAATTTGATTGTAAATGAGACTAATACATTACTTTTGTAGATTTATTTTATTTTATTTATTTATTCGGGACATAAAACAGTTACATATTTTAACTTATCATTAAACAATATAATAACTTTTAAAATACTAAACATGCAACCCACACTATGTCCACAAGTTACTTAATGAAATTGAGAAAGCTTACAGCATTTGAACTGGTAAGGTGCGAAGTGAACAATAAAAAGGGAAAAGAAGGAAAGAGAAAAATACAGGAAATATATAAACAAACCATTTTACAACTATAAATAATCATAATATAAAGATAATTATGTTACTAACAACTTGTTCTCTCTCCGACAACAACTTACACATATTGACCAGTCTAGCCTTTTGAATTGTCTTGAAATTGGCTTCCAGTCTTACGGGATTTAGCTCTGACATTATATTCAAAATTCAAATATTCTTTATTCAATTATCGAACGTCAAACACAAAATACAAAAAAAATATATACAGTACCCTAAGGGTCGGTTCATATCCGGCGGAAACGCACCGCGCACCATCGGCCGCGCAACGCCAGAACAAACAAACACGCAATGAGACATCCAACCCCCCACACCTGACGCGTTAACGCAACATCAGTTAAGTGTGAAAGGCCGAACGCCCCACCACGCATCCGTCCGCCCCGGCGCGGCGCCAAGCAACCGACAACACGCGACGCGCCCCCCGCCAGAGATGAACCGACCCTAAATCCTTCACCGCTTCCTAAGTGCTTTGGCTGAGGAGAAGAAACGGCGCAACAAACTCCCCAGCAAATCTGTTAAGGTCCTTCATCAAACGTGTCACTACGTTACAATTATGACAGTAATTATCATTTGTTACTTAACATGAGCTCTTTATTTCTTGGCGATCGATTGACTAATTGCATTTCATTATTTATGATTTGCGTCATCTATACAAATTTATAATATATAAAACAGAACGGACAGTCACTATATATAATTTAGTTTAAAAAAATAATAATACATTACCAATCAGTATAGTGTCGCTGAACAAAATAAATATTGAAATATAGAAATGAAGAGAAATCGGGATTCATTTTCATAAACTTAATATAATTTTTCATTCTGTCTTCTTCTTATTATCTAGGTATAATCCCTATATTACTATTACTATAAAGCCAGCATAATTTTTTTATTCGTGTTTTTTTCGTACTTAAAAAAAACCTATCTGATTGATACAGGTGATTGAACTCTACATACCTTCATAGTGCACTCGGCCTTACCGCCTGCCCTTGGCTGCCCAGTTATGGTGGCAGGAGGAATTCCATAAAATGCGCTTATCTTATACATTGCAATATATGCGCATACAATGTAAATAGTGGAAAGTTAAGGAATGTATCAAGTATCTAGACACACGGCACTGTGTCCGCCAAGTTCGAGCAAAAAAAAGCGACACACCGGCCGTGGGTTATATTACACGAACCATTTCGGGCCAATTTCGACCACCCTATAACTCAAAACATATTTTATCTACGCATATGAAATTTCGAGTGTCTGTTGACATCCTCTTAATTGTCTAGAATACAAAATTTCATTATTCTACCTATAGCAGTTCTTGAGATATTGACGTCAGAAAATCGCTATTTTTACTATACACTCACTGACTCATCAAAAACCTAAGCCACTTCCAATGGTCGTACTGACTTGAAATTTGGCATGGAGATAGGTCTTAAGGTCAAAGTAAAGGGAAAAATCTGAAAACGGCCAAGTGTGAGTCAGTTTTTAAAATAGCGAAGGTGTAACTTTGTTCTACTATGAAGTCATAATGAACTAAATGGGTCTTTCTTCCAATGGTCGTACCGACCTGAAATTTGGCTCGAAGGTTTGTCTTTAGGTCGAAATAAAGTAAAAATCTGAAAACGGCCAAGCGTGAGTCAGTTTTTAAAATAGCGAAGGTGTAACTTTGTTCTACTATGAAGTCATAATGAACTAAATGGGTCTTTCTTCCAATGGTCGTACCGACCTGAAATTTGGCTCGAAGGTTTGTCTTTAGGTCGAAATAAAGTAAAAATCTGAAAACGGCCAAGTGTGAGTCAGTTTCGAAAACAACGAATGTGTAATTTTGTTCTACTATAAGTAGGTATGGAGTGGAAATGAGATAAGACTTATTTAAATTTAGATACATACCAATTTTAGACAATAGATACATGTTTGTCTTAAAAACAAGAACAATAAAATTGTTCACCACTCTGTGTGTATCTGTTGCGGGAACCGAACTCACGATTTACGAAGTGCAAGGCAGGTCACTAGGTACACTATGTGCGCTAAATCAGTCAAACAAAAATGAAAAGACTATTTTTTCTCCCATAGTCTAAATAATTTCTAATTTTACAACTAAGTGGAATGAGACATTTCCTAAAGCAAAAGTGATAAAAAAATAATAAAGAACCTACACCTAACAAAAATAAATGAAATCCCATCAAAAACATAAATGTGAAAGGCTGCCAAGTTCGATACTATGGGAATGCTTCGCCTATAAAAGAAGTGAGATCTGAATAAGTACCAAGTTCCATAAAAATACCTCACATCCTAAATAGTTATAGGAATGCACACTTGATTTCCAGCAGTTTTTAAGGTACATTTTGAATAAGTATCACGTTACATAGAAATACCTAAAATTATAATAGTCAGAGAAATGCACAACGGTTTTTTTAGCAGTCTCCTGATCACATTTATTATTTTCAGTACTTTTTAATGATGTAACTTGGCAAGTTTTAATAGAAAATTATATACTTGACACATTGCAGTCCAAAGGTGTCGATTCATTGCATTGAAAAGGTGTGTGGTGTGTGAAAACTTGCCAAGTAACATCATTAAAAAGTGCTGAAAATAATTAATGTTATCAGGAAACTGCTAAAAAAACCGGTGTGCGTTTCTCTGACTATTATAATTTTAGGTATTTCTATGTAACGTGATACTTATTCAAAATGTACCTTAAAAACTGCTGGAAATCAAGTGTGCATTCCTATAACTATTTAGGATGTGAGGTATTTTTATGGAACTTGGTACTTATTCAGATCTCACTTCTTTTATAGGCGAAGCATTCCCATAGTATCGAACTTGGCAGCCTTTCACATTTATGTTTTTGATGGGTGTATACCCACAGGTTTTGTTGTTTCTAGGCAACGGTTTGTTATATTAATAAGGTGTTTTTTTTCTGGAACTAGATATTTAATATAATAATAATAATAATAATTATTATTATTAGTATTGCCGTTCATGTCTGTTCTCCCATAGGGCAGGGATGAATGGCCTCTGGTAGATGCCCCATCCCATATTAGAGTAAAGTTCTCAACAAGGCCGCTGCGTGTTGGATCTGTATCCCCACGTAAGCCTTTCAAAGGACCGGGTCTCTTCTTCTGAAGATATCCCGTGAAAATAAAGAGATAATAATAAAACTTTATTTTCAGACCATAGTCCATACAGTATTACAGGAAAAAATACAGTATTAAAATCAAACAAAACAATAACGAAAATAAAATATTACTTAAAACTAACACATTTGGTTCACTTTTTTTGTTCTAATAAGTGTGAGAATTTTGACGATTATTATTATATTATTTGGAAGTGAACGACAAAAAAAAAGTTTAACGTTTAATAACGTAATAATAAATGGATGGTTTTCGCTGCTGTTAAAAAGGGAGCTAAAGTTAAAAATTAATCCCTCTTTGCTCGTCAGAGAAAAAAGCACTACAAAAGTGTTTTTTTCTCTGACGAGCTATATTTATGTCCTTAATTACAGAGAATTAATAATACTTAATTAATCAGTGTGTTTATGCTACAAAAGAGTACATTATTCTAATTTTCGTTGTTCTTGTGTCTATAAAATAGATAAAGTAAAACTATTCCCACGTAAATGCCTTCATAATTGTGTTAATTATAATTGTAATAGCCATTTACTTTGTTAGAAATAGGTAGTTAAAACTTAAACACTGTAACTAACTAAACAACAAGAAATCATGGCAAAAAAAAGTGACGTTGATAACAGCTCGTAATATTAGGAACCAAAAATCTCTTCAAATTTGTTATTTCGCGAATTATATCTAATTATCTACTTGGTGTATGATACAACTTTTGGTAACTTCAAAGAAAAAAAACCAGTATAGAAATGAAGGATACATTTGAAATTCCTAGAAGGTTGAAATTATAGTCGGAGGAAAACTTTTGCGAACTTTTGACCTTATATGGCCATAAAACCCATGACTCACTAATTGCGGAAGATTCCCATACCACATCCTGTGACTTTCATTTGTTAAATTCCATAGTTTTTCTCATTCGATACTCATTAGCGGTCGATAAGAATAATGCGTCGTAAGTTCATGTCAATAAGGTTTATATCTCATTAAAGGTATACCATCAGGTTGGTACGTATATTTATCTGAAGAAAGCTTTGTTTAAATAAAACTACTACGTAAAAAGTAGTTTCATTTGAATGTCCAAAATTCGCGTAAACCTATAAGAAACCAATATGAACGCTTTGTTGTGTAAAAATGGCCAAGTTTTTATGAATAAGTATGGAGGTAGAGTTGTGGCTCGGATTAGCTGGACATATGAAGTTACAGTATTAAAACTCAACAAAGAAAAAAAAAATACTATTCTCAAGGTTCTATATTTCATCAGGTATCGAAATGAGTAGTTACTGATATTCTAATCCAAAACGATAATAACGCCATTGTGACTTTTAACACATAAAATGTATACATTATTACAGCATACAGTCTTCAAGTATTACTCATTCCAAACGTAATGATCCGTCTCAATTCTTTGTTACTTCAGATGATCTCCGAACCTTATCTGGAGTTAGTATTAATCAAATAAATGACACGTAGTCCTCAAAACAATAATCTTAACAAACAAAAAGCAAGAGGACGGTAACTGAGGACATTAGTATTTTTTTGCTTGTTACCGACATGCGATCGTTAATAAATTTGAGCACGGAAACCTCCCACGCGCTCCGAACAAAAAAGGTTCCTTAGCACAGTTATATGTTATTATATTGTATTGTCAATTATGTTGATGTTTTTGTTTTGTTAGGAACTCGGTATACTTAATACTGGAACATTTCAACAGCCAGTAGAAAAGTGATATTTATATAAGCTACTAGCTGTGCCCCGGGGTTTCACCCGCGTGAATACCTAGGTCCCGTTCCCGGTGCCTTTGTACTATTAGGGGTGGAGATAAATCCAACAAATCACAACTAATCACTTAACAAAAGTCAGGATTACTTAATTTGGTGGTTGAGTATTCTTCAATTTCCTAATTTTCAGCGCAATTTTGCAAACTTTTTCTTGAATAAGAACCTTCTCCTGGCAATAACAAACACAACAAAAAAAAAAGAATTGGCCAATTTGGTCCAGGCGTTATTGAGTTATGCGCTTACCAACACATTTAGCGATTCATTTTTATATTATAGAATAACGATGATTTGAATCGCTCATGTATGCATTTTCGTTCGATTTGGAGTTGCCATATTTATTAATTTAAATGAGTGTTTACGACCATCGAAATGGCAAGCAACAGAAAAGTGGTATTTATAAGCTATGATGAAAGTTTTGAACGGATCTTATTTCCCCCGTTATTTAATGGAATGGAAGATATCCTTTACATAAACGTAAATACCTATATGCATATTGTGAAGTACCTACTTTAAATACATTCAAAACCTCTTTGGCGGCCTTAGTCCATGTAATAAACAATAGGGTCAAGTACGAAGAGACACCTATTTCCGTGGACTATTAAAAAACCTTAAGTGCCTTGTCGATAAACAATCAATTGACTTTTTACTAAACAAATATCTTACATCTTTAGTCTACAAATATTGGAATTATTATTTTATTGATTGAAGACAAATTAATTCAATAAATATTATTCCATTGCTAAATTACTTTTTCTGTAACTCAAGGTTTAGATATCACAGACAATAGCCTATACAATTAATTACTGTTCAAAATTAAGTGATAATGAAAAAACATTTTTTACTATTTTTATGAATCTTTTAACTTTCTTTAAAAAAAATCTAAATATTATCTGAAACGACACGAGGAAACATCGATGTTTTACTAACCATTTATTATTCCGCGCCACAGAGTAAATAACTCACGGGTAATAGATTACATAATAGTGTATATAATATATCTAAATATAATAGGACATATCGACAAACTTATATACTTAACATGTATATATAGGAGTATAAGTAGGTGTCAAGTAAGAGGCAAGGTCATCGAACTTCTGGCACGACTAGAGAGAGGAAGTTTGATCAGAGCTGGCCTTATCGAGTATTTACTGATATTAATCCTTAATACATATATACCTGGATTATACAGTAATATACAGGTAAACAAAAGAAGTTCAAGTAACTAATATTGTGGGATGATATTTTATGGGCTTACAGTACTTTTACAAGTTTTTGTCGCAATCGACTGCACATTTCAATTTTTCATCGTTCACATAAGGATATATTTGATCAATTTTTTTGCTGTAGTTAATTTATGTTAAATGTTTTATATTCATGAAAGAAACAGTCATTTTTCAGGCATTGGCCTGCAAAGAGTATCTTATCCTTCTTTTTAAAGTTAAAACAATACGACGTGGAATTAGCAGCAGTCCTTAGCCGAATCCTGAATTCATGCTGACCTTCAGAAAATCTTTTTTTTAGAAATTTACACCTCTTCTCTCCGACTAGTTCTTCCCAATTTTTGTCGAATGAGTCCATTTCGTCCCGCCATCTTCCTATTATAACGTATTTTTATTAGTTTTTCAATTGCCATTTATAGCACCAGGTTTTACTGTTTACAAGTAATTTTAGACCCAAATGCAGAATAAGTCTACTAAAGATCACTGTAGTAATAATAAACATCGATTTTTAAGTAATGTATCGGATGTGTGCCTAGGTTTCCAACTAACCTTACAATTTAGCCTTGACTGTGATGACAGCACTAATACTCATACATATGGAAATTAAATAGTAATGTACTGACAGCCAATGAGTAACAAACATATATTATTATTATATTGTTGATTACTACGTAATTTTGAAAAATAAGGACTATTTTGTTCTACATCATCTGCCGAGCCTTTTCCCAACTATGTTGGGGTCGGCTACCAGTCTTACCGGATTCAGCTGAATATCGTATTTTACATGGAGCTACTGCCTATCTGACCTCCACAACCCATTTTACTGGGTAATCGAGTATCCCATAGTAAGACTAGTTGTCAGAATTGACTTAACGAAAGATCAACGTATGACAGTATTATGTTCTACAATCGTTTCCTATTTTAAGAGTGCAAGTGGAAACATCCTTTTACACAATCAATTATTATTTATAACGTAAGTACATTATGTAACGCAGGTGTTAATTTATATTATGCAGTTATTATTAACAAAACCGGCAAACAGTTAAATAAATACAAATATTCACAAATAAGGAGACCAAAATGATGGATGAACTATGTGAAAGATGATATGAGAAAGAAAGGAGTGAATGCTGAGATGACGAGTTGTAGAGATGAATGGAAGCTGAATACGCATTGCGCCGACCCCAAATAATTGGGAACAGGGCAGGGAGATGACGGTTCATAAGTAAAGGAGATAACACGAATCAAGTTTTTTTCTCTAAAGTTCTTTAGAACAAATTCAAGTCAGATCAGTGAAATTCAAATGAAGTTGACTTACTCAAATCGATACTAAGTAACCAACTGTGCGAAACAAAGTAATAAAACGTAAAAAATATTATAATAGTCGATAAGTTTAGTATAAACATTATTCACGGTAATATTCCTATTCAATTAACTAGTATAAAACTAGATTCTTTTACTAAAATAAATAAAATACCTCCATGAAAAACTTAGTCAAACTCTACATTATTTTGTTTATTAAATAAATATCTATTGCACTATCGAAATAAAATGTAATTATGAATACTTTAATGTGTTAACTAAAAGCAATGTTCTTCTCATTTATGATCACTAGTCGTTCTTGTAGTTAGCGATTTCCGGTCCTTAGTCCAGGTTCCCAACATATTCGGCGTCAGTTAGTGGTGTCAATAACTAAGAAAGGAGACACAAGAAACACTTGTAACATCAAAAAAGTCACATTGGCGTCACTTGGGTTCGGACTCGTAACCTTATGCAAACAATTAACATTTAATCATTAAACTACTATGCCATCGCGACATTATTATAAACACAATATTATACGCAATTTACTATGTTACCAATTATTACAAGTAAAAAAATTATGTTTGTAATTTTTTTGTATTATAAGTAGCGCTAAAATAGGATCACAGGTCAATAAAACTATTTAATTCAGTGTGTATGTATTAATACATTTTTTGTGTATGAAATAATCTAAGCGAAGGAAACGGGTGTGGGTTGTATCGATGACTGTTTTCAAGATCAAATGCTCTGACACACAGACGTTAAGGTTAGACAGCGGTTTGTTAATATCTTAATATATGTAAGTGAGTAATGTAGTGTGAATGGTGACTAATTTATACATAAACTAGCGGCCCGTCCCGGCTTCGCACGGGTATTTAACACATTATTAAAAAGTTAGGATTGAAGGTTTCTGTGTTATTACTACTACTACGCTCTTTATAATATTAGTCTAGACACTCCCGTACCTCAGTGATGCTTAAATCGCATAGTTAGCCGAGCAGAGTGAGCGACAATCACGCGACTTTTTTCTAATTCTTATATTTTAAACTCGTGATATCTTTCGAAGGGAATGTCCAAAGTGTATAATTCAAAAAGTTACATAAAGGTATTGAAGCAGTCTTGACTATGAAGTAATTTATTTTGATAAGGATCCATACCAAGTAACAAATAAAGAGCCTTTTCTAGCGGCGTCCTTTTAATAATATTTTTTTTAATAAAATATCTCTTATTGTGACCTAACTGTAATAGTTAGACATATGCTGTCGCGACACTTTTTGTAGATAATTATATATTCTACAAAGATATTATTATTTTGTTCTATAATCAAAAGTTTTCGCAGCGTACGCGATGCAAGAAAGTTTTTTGGTAATTTTTTCACACCTTGGTTTACATTATTGAGGTTTTAGTATGGATACCTAACTTTTTTGAAAATTTTATATAGCCTATGTTCACCGGAGATAGTGTAGCTTCCCAACAGTGAAAGAATTTTTCAAATCGGTTAAGTAGTTTCGGAGCCTATTCATTTCAAACAAACAAACAAACAAACAATCAAATCTTTCCTCTTTATAATATTAGTGTAGATAATTTTTTCACACCTTGGTTTACATTATTGAGGTTTTAGTATGGATACCTAACTTTTTTGAAAATTTTATATAGCCTATGTTCACCGGAGATAGTGTAGCTTCCCAACAGTGAAAGAATTTTTCAAATCGGTTAAGTAGTTTCGGAGCCTATTCATTTCAAACAAACAAACAAACAAACAATCAAATCTTTCCTCTTTATAATATTAGTGTAGATAACAATATAATTGATTGCAAATGTTAAATGAAAAAAGTTTAGTTTTCAAATTGTTTTTATTTTTTTGTAAAATGTGCATTTATTTGGCCATATTGCCTATTTTGGAAATATCATTTTTTCATTTATTTTGATCATTGGTATGCCACAAGTAATAGTTTTATATTTGTTATATTCAAAGTGTACAAACACAAAAACAAATGCGATGTAGTTTAAGCGTCATTCTATAAATTATCTCAATCACTTACAGCTTACTAAGTGCTCTTTTGCTTATCAGGGTTTAGTAAAGACTTGTAAGTAGTTTTGAGTGGCACAAAGAGCGTCATACTACATTGTATAAGATTGTATGTACTAATCAAATAAATCCCCGAAGCAGTTCGTATAAAAATAAAACAATTTCCCTAAACAGGCCAAAATCCCGACCAGGCCCAAGAAAGAACAAACTATTAGGCCAACTACTAAGACGGGGGCAAAACTGCGAACAAAAACTAGTCTAGCATATTATTTTTAACCAACAAGTTGTATAAACAAACGCTCCGTGTAATCTCCGTCGAACAAAACTACTCTGTTCGTGTTTACATATGCTAATACAACTCGCCGACATAGTGTGTCCACAGCGCGTCTGCCACTCCGCCGCAACTCACGCCGTTTCTTGTAAGTCCTTTTATAACAATATCGATACTAAAAAAAAAACAAAAAAGAATAGATTTTTAAAACTTATAGATATTTTCGATGTTCACTTGTTTTTTTACAAAATTATTTTACCTGTTTAATAAGGTATTTGATATTGTTTTGTTTGGTTATAGTAACTGCGTTCATTTGTTTTGTCAATAAACTCGACCTTATATGGTTGATTTGTTGTCAACAACATGCTCTTGTTTTGTTTGTCTTGTTTTTATGATGTTTTTTTCGTGTTTAACGAATAATATGTTTGAGTGTATGAACGAATTACGTTTTCATATGTTTTATTTTATGCATTTTTGCTTTAAAAATAAAACCTGACATATGATTAGGACTTTTTGTAATCGTTGATTGAATCAAGATCATCATTTGGACATAGTTTGTCCTCCAATGAAATTATAATATATTTACAACATGTGTGTCAAAGGCATGCGAAGTAACGCGACGACCTCACTGTGGGCAAGCGACATTTAAAACTTTTGGTGGTCTAATGACATTTGGGTGTCATATTTGGGGTATTCTTTGAATAATGGTGGTATCGTAAATATAGTATTTTTTTTTTAGTATTTAAAGGTATAATATTATAAACATCACATGCCAAAGTAGTTATCTAGAGCCGAGGATTGAAAAAAACAATATTTCTGAACTACTTTAATGTATGTCAATTAGAATATTAACTTATTTATTATATTATAATGAAGGTGATAATCGGACGATGTCAGTACCGAATAAGAATATAATTCTAATGCATTTTAAAATTACATAAAACATAATACTATTGCAAAATAAGTGGCGCGATGAAAATTTACGGGAATGCTGTGTCGGAGCCTTGTGTCGTTCCTATGTAGTACACCGATGTAACATGCCTAGGCCAAATTATTTGTGCATTATTATTGGTTATTTATAAGTATTGTGACGGGCCGACACATTGACTGTTTGATTGGAAAACCCAAAATAATTAATTTATAATATATAATAATAATATAATAATCCAGCCTATAAACGTCCCACTGCTGGGCACAGGCCTTTTCCCATATAGAGAAGGCGCGAGCATTGATCACCACGCTTGCTCTCTGCGGATTGGCGATTTCAGATCCCAATTTTGGAATCCAGGTTTCCTCACGATGTTTTCCTTCACCGTTTGTCAGATGTGTCTTAGAATAATAATAATAATTATAAGTAATATTTTTTTCAAGACTTTGACCGTTGACATCTAGTCACAATTAATGATGAAGAATGCTCACAATCACAGCTCTCTAAGATCAAAATAAACATCAATTACTTATAACAGAACTGTGAAATGCACGCTAAGGTCGATCGCCCGAAGTGAGGTCGTCGTGTTACATCGCAAGATTTTGACACAAAAGAAAATGTTAATTGTATATTATAATGGTGATAATGATGTTGCGTAAAACCATTACAGCGTTGCCATGACTACTGCACTAAATTAATGTTTCTATTTATAATTGTTAAGTACCATTTGTGAATAGAATAGAATAGAAAAAATAAATAAATTTAAAAAATAAAAAAACCCGACTGCATAAAAAACACTTTAAATAAAAACTGAAAAGTAAAAAACAAGTTTAATATAAGTCTAGAAGTGTAGATAGCAATGTTACTGTCACAGTCGGGACCCATAATGAATGATTTTAGTCTAGCTTATTTAATGGGTCCCGACTGTTACAGTAACATTGCTATCTACACTTCTAGACTTATATTAAACTTGTTTTTTACTTTTCAGTTTTTATTTAAAGTGTTTTTTATGCAGTCGGGTTTTTTTATTTTTTAAATTTATTTATTTTTTATTTAACACTTTTTAGTTAAAATCATAATCCACCTAGCGTACGGCATTCGAGTATGTATTTAGTTTGGATAAAGAACAATTATTCAGATAGTATTTTTTTTATACTTAAATGATATACCATTTTGGAATCCTCGTTACAAGCCCTTTAATTTGATACCCATATTGTGGCAAACATATATTTTTTATTTTTTTTTACCCTAATCTATGGCACCTCGTGGCCGCCATGTTGGTTTTTGTTTGACGTGACATATCTAAGAACACTTGGGTAATCGATACGAATCCAACGATACCCTAATTATCGAAATCCATTTGGCCGTTTCGAAGATATGAGGTAATAAAGAATATTACACACATACATACATACATACATACATACAAGATACGCGCGAAAAACATAACCCTTCTTGGCAGTCGGGTAAAAAAGTGAAGGGACAGTGTCAGTTAATTTAAGAAGTTACGAAAATTCGATTAATATTAATTGACTATTTATGTTTCTATGGCTCTTTGACCTTGTTATATCTTGAAGTTTTCTAATTATTCTAGTCTTTAAGTAAAAAAAATTAAGCCTTGTTCTAATAGGCTGTTTCAAGATCTATGTCGCCAAAATAATAAAAACTTAGATCTAGCCATCCCTTGTTGTTTTGCTTTATTAAGATTGTTAGCAACGCACTAAGTCGAGGTCCGAACCCCGCAGGAGGTGCGCTTAGTGGACGTTGCTGACGTAGTTAGTTTTTCCTATTGCTCTGAGTGGAGGCCTTAAGGTCCTCGCCAAAAGTCCGGTGAAGCAGTCTAAGCCTGCGCTCAGGCTAACAGCAAAGATCTCTACCAAAAAAAATGGCCAATGTAGTCGGGTTCGCGCACGAAGGGTTCCGTACCACCGTCGTATGAGAGCCCCCCTTAAATATTCATTTTATGTGGTTTTTAGTATTTGTTGTTATAGCGGCAACGGAAATACATCATTTGTGAAAATTTCAGCTTTCTAGCTATCACGGTTTATGAGATACAGCCTGGAGACAGACAGACGGACAGACAGACAGCGGAGTCTTAGTAATAGGGCCCCGTTTTACCCTTTGGGTACGGAACCCTAAAAAAGATCTATGTCGAGTACCACAGTAAAAACTAAATGATCACTAGTTGTTCCTTTGATCTGTTTGCTCATTCATCTAGTTCACCATATATCAATCAATCTGCCTGGCCTTTTCCCAAGCTATGTTGGGGTCGGCTTCCAGTCTTACCGGATTCATCTGAATACCGTATTTACTAGTTCTGGTTCACCAATACTTATAATAAATCTGTAAAAGTGAAAATTCTGTACATTGAAAATATCAAAAAAAATAATGGCGGGGGGTGTTACTGGACCGATAACGAACCCAAATAGGTGAAAAAAAATAATTGTCTGTCTGTTTGTTCAGGTATCACACTACCGGTTCGATTACGATGAAACTTGGTATAAATATTTTTTATTATCCTGGGCAACACACTGGGTATTTTTTACCCCGGAAAAGTATAAACAATAAAAAACACACTTTATTTTTCGGTTAAAAACTCATTGATAAGTTTCGTCATCCACGCGAACGAAGTCGCAGGCACAGCTAGTATACAATATAAGTACCCAATTCGTTCTTATAAGCATTATGATTTGTGAATTAGCGCATGTCAGCCCACGGTCGGATCATAGTCTCAGTTGTTATAATAGTTGACGTTGTGTACCATACAACTGTCCTACCTATTGTTCTGTCCACTCAAAACATGAGTCTTAAATATGACTAAACAATAAGGTTCTTATAGTAAAGTAAATATGATTACTATGAAGTACTCTTGAGCTCAGGTATTTATTGTGTACTTTTTTTTTTAATTTTCAATACTTAATAATATTCTGAAATTCTAATCGTAATAGTTTCGTTAGGATCGGATCGTGGAAAAATGAAAAGAAAATGTAAAACTGATTTGTATCTTATAGATTGATCGATCAGATTAATGATTCATTAGCAGAACTTATCTCATGACGAATGATATACCTTTAACAAAATAGTATTGTTTCTAGCTTAACTTCTTATTTTGGTTTATTTATCTGTTTCTGTTCCAAATAAACGATTTATCTGTTTCTGTTCCAAATAAACGATTTTTTTTTTTTTATTATTTTTCTAAATCTTAATCTTAGTAAGCCTCGCCTTCTGTCGTCTCGATTACAATTCAAACTCTGTGCTTAAATCGATTTGTGATTATTTTTTATCTTGTAGGCCTTTATCAGCATAGATATTATAATTGGAGTACAGCGTTAATAGGTGTCGACTAATGCAATTATTCAAATACTCGGTTTCTAGTACAGATAACTTTTGATTAGATATACTTTATTGCAGTTTATTAATTTGAGATTATTAGTGTCATGGGATTTTACGACGTGGTTGGCAATGCCCTAATTTGTGGCAGAATATTTTTTATATTAGTACCTATCTGGTTTTCGTTCACTTGAGAATTCGATTAGAATTTTTAAACTTTGTGAAATTATTATGTTCAACTACTTTATATAGAAATAGTGTTTTCTATGTATGTTATTTTTTCATTTTTGTGATAATGGTCCATAGTTTGAGTTTCTATCATAATGCTCTTGGGTATTTTAAGATCGTCTTCTTTTGTTTTTGAATGTTTGACTTCCTTGTCCTTGTTCCTTGTCTGTGGATTTCTGCTTTTGTTTGAAAATTGAATAGGTATAATTGTCGCTATACTTCAAAAAAAGTAAATACCTTGATTTGTAATCCTTTATCTATAGCTCTAAAGTGTAGTCTTTTTGTCGCTTATTCCATCTACATTGGTACTAGAACGTACGACCAGTCTATCTAGTCCATTCCATGAATGTCAACTCGATATACATACCAGACCAGTTTGCAATCTGGATGTCGACGCGTCGAATCGTTTAGTGCACAAACTGTTGGAAATTTTCGCTGCGGCGTAGAGCGTTTTCACATTATCCTACACATCAAGGAAATAGAGATGATGACTAATTTTATTTTAATGTCTATCTTTTAGAATAAAAAAAAAATATTGGAGACGAATTTATCTTTTGTTTCATAAACAGAAAAAATTATGTACCTAGTATACAATTTTTGCGATGCGTGACGTCACAAGCGCCACTCTTAAATTTTTATTGATTTTCTAGGTACCCTATTATATGAATTTTACCGATCCAATATCCGAAATCGGATCGGATAATTTGAAAGACAAGTAGAACAGTTACATTTTTCAAACATTTACTTGCGCCCGATATCGTATCGGGTTTTGTAAATACAGTCGTATATGACTCAGTAAAACTTAAAGATTCGAATGTTAGCGTGAGTTGTAATTTCTGAGAAATCGTAATAGTCAGTGAATCAAACTTGAAGCTGGGGCCTTATTAGGTAATATCACTGTATTGTACGAAGAGCTGAAGGTCACCAAGCGCCTGCTGACTATGTGCCAGGAAAGGATCCGGAGTTTCTTTGGGCACATAATGCGATCCCCATTGCACTGCCTGGAGATACTCATCATTCTCAGACAAATCGAGGGGAAGCGCGCTAGAGGCAGAGCGCCAGCTAGATGGGTGGACCAACTCAAGGAGGTGACTGGAGGCCAGATGCAGAGAGCGGTACATACGGCGCAGAACCGGACCGAGTGGAGAAGATTGACATACAGTCTCGCTCCTCAGCATTGAGGGAACGACCAGAAAGAAGTGGGTTGGTTGGTATCACGCGATTACTGTGTTTGTTTGTGATGTCAAGTATATAATAACTATTTATTGCTTCTGGCTTATTTACGATGCAGAATAAATACTAATATAAACATAATACTAATAGGTAAATAATAAAAATAGTCGGTTGTAAACAAAACTATAAATTAGTATTGTTTTTTTTTCGCTCGCGGTTTTTACGACCTGTGTGTCCGAACAAAATGGTGTGTCGTCTTTCTTTCTTTATTTAATGTTGTAGTTATTGACAAGTCAAGTACTACTTTACAACGACGACGAGTTGATAACATGTTAAGTGGTCATTTCCTTTCTTCACTGTATTAAATATGGATTCTCATAAATAATGTAATAAACGAGTTTATGAAGGCATGGCAGGAGTAGAATTATTCAATTAAAATTGTGATTGTAAATAGGAGACCTTCTTCAGAGCCAGAAGGTTCACCTTTTCTTTGAAAATGATAGGGTCGGATTAATATACCATACCTACTTATTGTATTGCCCTTTTAATATCATGTATTTGCAACAGTATCGCCGTTTAAAATGAGGGCTGTCCTTGTGTCTCTCTCCTTTATTTTTTTTGTTTTTTTTTTTTTTTTTTATCCTAGGTTTTTGAAATTCATTTGATTTGGGGGTTATCTAAGCAGTTCTTAATTATACCTACCTATAGGTAAGTATGAGTTACGTTGATGTAGAAATTGAATTTACAGACTTTTCGTTTGTAATTTTATTTATGCTACAGATTCCGTGAAGTTTATTGACCGAATAACATTATTGTCATGGTTGACAATGAAAAGTGATTGTCAAAGAATTTTTGTTCATTTCGATCTTGAGCCTAAACACACATTTGCCTTTAATACGTGCAAACTGAATTTTGTTGTTTTATGTTAGTTTTTCAAGGTGACCCGCGCCATACGAGATCTTCTGATAATCTTATCATTTTGACATAATATTGTAATTTTATTATTATAATAGCACCCATTGATATTAGTAATTTTATTTTCAAAGTGCTTTTGTTACGTTTTTTATGATTGAACAAGTGTTTATGCAGATAAAGAGTTATTTGCGTAAACGAAATAGGTTGTTCTATTCATTTGACTCCATTATTAGCAAAATGGGTATTTGATTAATGGTATTATTTTTTCATACTTGAGATCACGAGTTTGATACCCAGTTGCAACATAATTTTTACTTACAAACCGAGTAAATTTTACATCCTTCTCTAGCAGAGCCGTTTCACAATTTTTGCTATTTTGTGTAAAGATAGGTTTCCCAAAACTACTTATACTAATATTAATCAGGAGACTGGTACTTTTCGCGGGCTCTCTTAAAAAGATCAGAATTTTTGTATTACCAGCTTATAATCTAAGCTTAATCCAAATACTAAACCCACACATAAATATGATTAATTCAATATTATTGATGGTGTTCTAATCTTCACCTACGCGAAGTTTTTATGTCTAAGTTACCATAATAACGACCTCGGCAATATTATACAATAAACTAACGAGTATACATAAAGTATACATATATATTATGTAATTATACATGCAGATGTGTAATAAACATGTATTGCGCAATCACGCAAACTAATGTAAAATTCACACACTTTGACGCTCAGTTTCCTCAAAGACCGTACATTTTATTTACACACGTGGTAGTTCAGATATAGGTACAACAAGTAAGCGATAGAAAATAATAGTACATATTAGATCGTGGCAACAAATAGCAAACAATAAAGACCTGTGGAAGGAAGGAAGGGAGGCCTTTGCCCTGCAGTGGGACAGTTCAGGCTTTAAATAAATAATAATAATAAATAATAAATAATTAGATCGAGCTAAACTATGAAAAGAGAATTTTCTACTGAATATTAGTTTCTTTTTTTAATTATACCGGCCATGTATTTTTATTTAAATAAATTTTAGTCTGATATAACTAAAGTGTATGAGTAACCTTTAAATAAGTCAGTTTGGGGATCTATGAAAGCTTAACTTTTTAAAACACTGTTTCCTATTTCCAAACTGCATTTGAATTTCGTGTCCCAATATTATTGACCTTATTTTATCACTGAACATCGTTCCACTTCGGAGCTCGTCGGGTCGAATCAATTGCAAGTCGTAGTTTGGAACCACCCGACGCTAAAGCCAATTGCATACACGGTCATCTGTAGCATCTGTACACAGATTCATTAGGGTGTGGGACAGAGATGATGTATATGGTCATCTTTATTTCACGCCCGAATACTCCCAGCTCTTCCTGTGCTCCTGGTACATGCGAAGTGCGGAATATGTTATATAGTTGATATAGATTTGATTTGGTTGCAACATATTTATTATAAACATATCTACGGACACAGTAACGATGTTGTTTAGTGGCAACTATTTAGAGACGAACTAAATATTAAAACTAATTTCTTATTATTATTCTAAAGTTTATCAAAACTTTCACAAACATTACCCTAATCGTAACACTCTTTCTTGAATTCAAAATTTCTAACTAAAAGTTAGTTAGACAAGGCGTTTCTTAAGGCATGCAGTTTTACAAAAACTAGTTCCAGCTTAGATTTCTCGAGAAATACCTCCTTAGCATAGTTTCCAGCATAAGGGCATCATAAATTAAAAGAAGTGGCCATAGTAGAGAGAGTAAAAACATTATATATGCGTGCGGCCGCCCCACGCATCGGAATGAAGTTTTTCAGGTCGGATTCAGGTGATTACTAGCCAGGGTTGTCGACTACTACCAGGACTAAAGAAGGAATGTTACTTTAGTTCAACCATCACGCTAGTTACCGTGTTAAGGATAGATTGAGTTTTTGTAGTAAAGGTTTTGTAGCTTGATATCGTTTATATAGCGTTTGTTGCATCATTACTGAGCTGTATTATGATAGAAAGTGTGGTACTTATAACTTGAACGTTTATTTTGAGGACTGTTTTGATTACTAGATTGATTTTTTTTTTGTCAATGTGCTAAAGCTGAAGCTACTTTGAGTTTTAAACTCCAACGAATGCAAAACGAAGTTTCATATTAATATTTTTTTTCCTATTCGTACCAGACAATTTTGGACAAGCTTTTTGTCGTTATAATATAATTCTCAACTTATTTTTTTTAATACCAGGACCAAGTTACCAGATGTAGGTCGATATCACATCGTGAGAGCATCATAAGCAAGTGACGCTATCTCTGCCATATTAGACCTAAGAAAATATGCCGATGCAAGAGAAAGCCTCGGTGTATTACGCACTATATTAAAGTTTGTTGTAAATTATATTTTTTATAGAGAGAAATATGAGCTAGACAATACACAATAGCATAAACAGGGGAGGCCTATACCCAGCAGTGGGAGATTCCGGGCTGATATGATGATGATGGTGATGAGCTAGTCAGTCATTGATGCCTAGTGAGAGTCATACAAATAGTTTCTTTTAATGCGTACTTTTACCAAAAAAATGTTTTCATGACTTTTAAAAACGTTGAAGAGTTGTAAATTGAATATTGGAAAAGGTGTTTATAAAATATGTTTTCATAGATTGATCTCAGAACAACGGTTCCTTGTGAGTAATTAAAAATAACATTAAGTAGTGTTTTTTTTAGTTAATTAATCACGTTATTCAGTTAATTTAAAAACTACAAGAAACTCCATATACCCTTTTCAAGGAGGAAAAATTCTAACATACAATTAAAATGCTCTTCAAATCTAATTAGACCTATAGGTATGTAATAATTAAGACAAATATAATAATGTTTGAGGATAAATGTGCTGGCAAGAGATTACAATTATACTAATTGTTATACAAAGAGGAGTATTTATTCCTAGGTAATATTGTTAGTTTCCTGTAAGCTAATGTACTGGGATTCACCACTTACTAACTAAAAATAAAGTTATTACGGTGCACTGAAACCAAATAATATGTGTAAGGTCTTAAATAGGTTCTAAAGTAATTGTTAAAAATATAATTTTTTTTGAGACAAATTCATTGCTCTCGAAGTTCTGACAAAAGTTAATTCAAAACACCCTACTCGTCTTGGTTATTTGTGTATGGTATATAACATATTATGATCACACGTAATCGGTTTTGCTGATGACATGGCATGTCATCAGCAAAACCAAAAAAAAAAATTTGCAAATATTTACGCATTGCGTAAATATTTGCAATAAAAAAACAAAACTATAAACTGCCAAATTAGGCTCAGTACCTTGAGTTAGACCTTTATTCTTCCATTTTGAAATACAGACATTTGTATTCCGGAGGTTTAGTATCTAGTAGGCAATGTATAATAAATACATTGTTCTTTTTTGGCGCGTGTCCGTGTTTTGACACCCCTAAAGTTGCATAGGGTGGTGCAGTACGGGCATGCGTGGGAACACTCAGTCATTAGTACTTGCCGCATACGCTCCTCACTTCGCTCTACAAACAATAATATCTATAGTATAGTCAGTGCAATGAAATGTACCAGGCGATCATAAAATACAAGTAGTTACTGTGGAGTGTATCTGCAAACGTGATCCGTCAGAGAATCATTATTTGATTTATTTACATGGACTTGTCTGCAGTACTTCGAGACACGTTAAGCGGTTTTTGTCATGAAAATTGATCGCCTTTTGTTCCGTGTACTAAACGCCCTATAAAACAGATTTTATTGTGTCCGAGAATAATTGCTGTTTTAACCGATATTGGTGATTAAAATATGTGAAGTATAAGGAAAATAGTGGACGCTCCGTAACACAGTAACATGTAAGGCGAAAACGTGAGTTTTGTATTTGTGTGCTATGTTGTATACTTACATGTTTTATTGATAACAGTTTAATGTCATACTATTAAATTTTTTGTATCACCTTTTAAATCAACAGCGATTTAGATAGGTAATTAACAAACATAGTTAAAGATTGACAGTTGAAGCATGACTATGTAATATTTAACTTGTTGCCAATAGAACAAGTAACAATATTTTATGAAAGTTTTAATATAATTTAACTACTGTAACCATTCATATGAAAATTGTAAACAATGGTTTAAAAGGTAGGTGTACTAATCTAACCATAAATAAAAGATTGATAGTTCATAAAAGCTACATAAAACTTTCTATTCAACTTAACATACTATGTAATGTTATAAAAATAAATAAATAACATAAATAATAAGAGCCCTTAAGCTCGTGGCTAAGTGTAAGCCGTAGGGTTTGACCGATAATGCAGGTTAAGCCGCGCTCGCCGCGGTTGGTCCGTGGATGGGTGACCATTTCCTAACATATCGAGACCCCTCCGTGCCTCGGATAGCACATTAAGCCGTAGGTCCCGACTGTCATACTATAATCTTTGGCAGTCTTTAAGTCAATTCTGACAACCAGTCTTGCAATGGGATACTGTGTTACCCAGTAAAATGGGTTGTGGAGGTCAGATAGGCAGTCGCTCCATGTAAAATACGGTATTCAGCTGAATCCGGTAAGAACGGTAGCCGACCCCAACATAGTTGTGAAAAGGCTCGGGAGATGATGATGAATAAGAGCCCTTAATACACGATGAAGTCCGACCCAAACATCTAAAGTTCTAAAATAAAATTGAAATCAATTTACCAATCTTTATTGATCCTTTGAGTGCCCAAATCAAGTATTAAGCCCAATTATTGAAATACTCATCTTGTGCTAAGAAACGCAGTAGGGCAGCATATTCTACAGCGATTATCAAGATGTGTGCACAATTAAAACGATCGCTTGGGAAAATGTGAACACCATTGCGTGCCGACGCTCAGCTCAAACCGATTACGTACTGAACTAGTTTTTGTATCGTTATGTGTATACTGTGATCTCGGTGAGGTAGAGTAATGAAGCGTGTCTGAAAGGAAAATAATTAACAAGAAAAAATAATTAAAAAGAGTCACGCCGAAAATTGCAAAGGATTTTAAGCTTTGATTGAAATTTTTACTGACAAACATCAATTATTAAATTAACTAATTTTGAGCTGAAATTTTGTAAACTAACTCTATATAATATGTACTTGTCAACGCTTTTGGAGAGATATACCCTTTTGGTAACACCTTGTACATAGCTGTTCGATTGGGTATCATTGAACATACATAGTACCAATTGGACACAAAGAAGAACTCTCTATAATTTTGTGAACCATTAAAAACAACTACCATCTGGTCAAATTAACCAACACTCAACAATCAAATTACCTACTCCCCTACATTTCCTGTTCTAAAACAACCTCAACCTTGGCAAAGTTCCAAAACATTTTCGGTTTTTTTTACGCAGATCCCCATAAGACAGTAAACAGTGTACGTCACGTCTCCTACGTGCTTTGAATATACTTGAATAGGCTGTTGGTGGAATCATAATGAACATAGAAGGAAGCCTATGGTCGAGAAGGACGCTAATGGTACGTGACCATTGTCCATGACCTTGCAGGGAATCACTCTTACGGCCTATTGTTGTGTTACTATGATTATTTTTTATCCTTATTTGTAGTTTATGGATTGTGTTATGTTTATGCTGTTTTGACGTTTGAAGATCATTGTTTTGCTAGTTAATTCAATAATGGGTTTAAATGGTTCATTGTGTCGCCGAGATATTCGATATTATCCAGATATTTCATTATACATTTTTTTTCTGAATCCTACATACAAGTCGATATTTGAAGATTCAGAAAATTTAACTTCTTTCCTCATTTAATTGCTGTATTATTCGATTATTACATAACAGATACAATCTACTCTTTGTTTGCTGATTTGATTACTTCATTATGATTGATCACGTACATAATGTAGTTTAGAACATTAAAACTTTAGGAAAATGACTTGTCTTCTAGGACTGTTATTTTGGTGTCTCTCGACTTTTTTTTGCAACCTTTTATGCGTCCCACTGCTGGGCAAAGATCTCCCCTAATTTGCAAAAGGCTCTTCTGCCTTGAGCCACATCCCACCAATCCAACAATCTCCGAACATAATATATTTTTTTTTTAAGTTCTAACAAAACTTTTTTTATTACAATACTACTTGGACTGCATATCCGGTTATGAAACATTACGAAGTCAATTAGTAATTCTAAACTAATTGACAAATATAAATTAAACATCATGGCATATTACAGTATTTGCGTTATCCAGTGTACCACCGTCTTACCACGTGCACACTCGAGATTGCTATGATAATGTATATACATCATACTTATTTAAAAAAGTATACATATACAATTTACTTACGTGTACAAAGCTTGAAGGTATTAGTTTGAATTTCATATCAATTATGACTTTATAGCATTTCTATCAGTCGTAGACAGTCATTTCATTTACCCCCCAAGATACAAGCTTTGGCTTAGTTTGGGGAACACTGTTCTCTACTATGTAAAAATTTAAATAATTACCTGTAAATTGTAAGAAAAAATGTAATTACGAACAATAAATTTATTCTTATTCTTATTTCAAAATATGTTTTAGGTAGATTATTACAATTCTTGAAACGGGTCAATTACGTTGTGTCTGTTTGTGTCTGATTTAGTCCTATCCAGTTTTTTAGGTTCAAAGTAATATTTGTGATGCTGTGCACCTTTGTTTATTATTGTTTGTTGTCTAAGATCTTCTGTAGTAATATTGTCAGGAAAACATCCAGATCTGTAATTGAGCCATAAACGGATGCAATTAATTCCGCGCTGATTGCAAGACGATTTTCATACTCATATAATTGATCGATTTGAATATTGTAATCGCAGACTGATACATGGTTTAGTCTCATCGGTCTTAGAGTGAGACTATGAAGAGCTCATTGTGGAATCAATGACGTAACTGGCGCGAAACTACCATGTCATAACAAAGAGTCGTTATCAAAATTCGGTGCGAAACATAATTATGTTGTATGTATATACATACAACATAATTATGTTTCGCACCGAATTTTTAAAATTTCAAACACCTATGTGTTACTAAGAACCATTGGCTTGGCAAAAGAAACCCTACCCTCTATCCACTTATTAAATCCTTGTCTGTGGCTATCTGGAGCCAGGTCCGTGTTAAGGAGCTCCATATTATAGTGTAACATTTATAAAAAAAATCGACTAATTAATTCCACATTGTCCACAGCACAACAAATACGACGTTGGTAGCGGCGAGCAGTTCGACGACCTGGTTGGTCTGATCGAGCACTTCAGGTCGTACCCCATGATCGAGACGTCGGGCGACGTGCTGCGGCTGCTGCAGCCCGTTAGCGGGACCCGACTGAGGGCCAACGACATCGACCGCAAGGTGCAGGAGATGCAGGTACATAATCTGAGCTGCGTAGAAAATGTAGAAGCTGACATGAACCAATGGCCTGTGGGTCTAGTGGTGGACTCTGACTGCTGAATCAGAGGTCGTTAGTTCAATTCCCATCCAGAAATAATCTTTGTGTGATGAACATCTGTGAACTTTGTTGACCAGTTTTTTTTTTTGCCATATTTTCTTTAGATGCATCGCAGCATGCTGGATAGTCCGCAATAAACCGTATTATATTGATTTTTGGATATTTTGTGTTCAAAACTTTTGAAATAAAATTATAGTAATTTGAATGACATTTACTCTCGCTGATATAAATTCGCTTGTAACTGAATATAATAAGCGTTGTGACTTCTCAGCCTAGCATTTAGAATAGAGAAAAAATTAACACTATTTAAACATCATTGCATTCATCCCCTGACACATGCAACCAATGTTCCCGCCAATTAGCATTCATTTTCCCGCAAATTTCATTAAGCTGTCAAAAACAGTGTGGGATTAGACATCACGTCATATCATCATATGTCACAAAGACCTTTAGGTAGGTATTGTTACTCGCAAATTGAATAAAACATGCAATGCTAAGGTATAGTCTAGTGAAGGCACGTGTACGCCAACATGCATGCTGGCATTTTATAAAAATGTGCGAACGATTCTGCATTGCACTCGCGTATAATGTTGTAATGGCGTGTTGGCTTGCGCAAGCAACGATGGGAACAGAATTCCATTCATTTCTTATAGGATCCAGTTTTGCAGGAAGAAGTTTGTAACTAATGGGAATTGGGTTTCTCTTGAGGTAGTGAAAGTTTGTTGAGGTTTTTGAGCAGATTTGTTTAACTATGTTTTGATATTTATGTAATAGAGAATTAGTTAAGTATTTTACTAAAGTTAGTCAACTCTCAGAAGTTTGAGAGTTCGCGTAATAAAATCGGTACTAAGGCATTCCTTAAATAAATTTAAGTGAGCCAACCCTCAGACTAAGTAACCTTGAACGTCTCTGAGTACGACAGTTAAAATAATCTTAATAAGACATAAGTTACACCAAGATTACTAGAATTGAAATAAAATTCAGTCTTTTTTTGTATGAATTTTATCAATCCAATTTATTTTTGTATATTTTACTAACATCAATATTTTCTTGTTTCCAGGAAATGGAAGACTATCAGAAACTAGAGCACAAGACGGGCTTCGATGGGGAGTTCCAGTCGCTGAAGATGTTGGAAGACAGACATGTCTTCACCTCCAACGAGGGCACCAAACCAGAGAATACACCTAAAAACAGATACAGAAATATTTTACCATGTACGTATCAACATTTTCTTCATCTGTTTAGGCAATTCATATTATTGCCTTCCACATAATAATATACAATTTACTCGTAGTTATAGACTCATGCTCTTTGACGAGCTTTATTATTTTGTTTTTATTTCATTATAGCTTGGAACGATTACTCTATACACAAAATACATCTTTAAGAGAGACTCTGGCTATCTGTGAAAAACACCAAAACATTATCTTATATTTCTAAATATTTAACTGACAACTTCTAAGTTTAGTGTCTGTGACCAGACACTTCCACAACCTAATTTTATTTGTACCTTACCTATAAAATTTCATTAAAAACTGAATATCATTTAACGCTTTTATTGTATGTTCCTCCAGATGACCAGACCCGCGTGGTGCTACGCCGGCGCGACAACCGCCAGGAGTCAGACTACATCAACGCGAGCTACATCAGGTCCTCGCGGCTCAGCGACTCCTCCTCCTCCGTGCAGTCCTCGAACGAGAGCCTGGACTCCGTCAAATGTAAGTGCTTATAATGAATATGTTGCTTAGGCTTCGGGCCAGACTCCACCAAAGCAGAGAGGAGCAGAGCGGAGCGGAGAAGTTTTTTAAATGACCAATAGGAATTCCTTATTCAGGCCCTTATCCACAGCGAAGTGTGATTGACGAATTTCGCTCCGCTCTGCTTGTCTCCGCTTTGGTGGAATCCGGCCTTTAGACTGATATTGTTACCATGAAAAGATTGACATTCAATTTTAAAAGATAAATAAAACTAACACGCGTCAAAATACTCATCGTCATCCCTGTCAATGGCGGGAAACGTGCCCAGAAGGCTGGCAGCATTGCCACGTTGAATGGCTATGCCGATTCTCTGTGCAAGGAACAAACCAGCTCTCTGATCACGAGTAGAGTCCACCAAACGTTTTGACAGTTCTTTAAAAAGATTTCGTGCACTCGGACCCCATGACCCGAGCGTTTCAACCCCAAACGGCTCGAAAATATAATTACCTATTAGGTTATTATACTTCCGCCGTTTAAGGGTCTCCGCTGCTCCAGCAGCAGCTCCAGGAGAGGCCGCCGAACTTAGAACGTGGGATGGCGCAAGGGTGTCGACGCACGTTGCGTCCCACACCAAAGGCCGACCCAATTTCCAAGGCAACAATGACATACCGTCAGGTCTCTTACCATCGCTGCGCACCAAACCATTGGGTTCCAAAACAGCTGGTACACCGGCAATGACAAGAGCACGACGAATAATGTCATTAATATTTGCGTGACGGGATATACGTCCTGCGCTCCTGCTGCAGGACAGGCCATGGTGACCGAGGCAATCGACTGTTTCACCGCATTGACACCGATGACATGCGACACAAGGTATACCTAAACGTAAACTGATTTATTTATCTATATAAGATTTAATTTTAGTCTTTGTTTGTTCTTGTATTAGATTTAAGTATTGAATTGTAAATAAAATAAAAGTTTTATTAATAGAAAGTTTGTGATGACCAAATAAACAATCTTTCCATCGTATTTTAAAAGATCGATAATTTACCTCATCTCTGACCAGAAAGAGATGAAAGGAGGGTAGAAAGGCCTATATCCTGTAGTGGGCCATAAATGGCTGGACGAATACATAAATTACAAGAAAGGTTAATCACACACAATTTTTAAACGTCTTAGTTAGTTGGACTGATTTTCTGAACTAATGTTGTGATGCTCTATAAAATTCAATATTCGTAAGACGTGTTAATGTATCTATGCAATTATAATTACCACGAGTCCAATTTAATAGTAGGTCAATACGTCCAATTCGCATAATTCACATTCTTATTACTATGTCATACTTACTCATAAACACCAATTAAGTGTTATTTTACTGTTCATGCTAACCCCTAGTACATTGAGATCTCTTGCGTGCCTTGGCTTTATTAATTAGAACTTTGCTAGATATTAGTTATTTTGATTACTTTGGTAATGAAATTTATTATGGCAATGAACAGGAAAAAGTGGTTGCAATTTAATAAATTCCTTAAAAAAAACTACTTCCAAATTGAGGATTAAAATCCAAATGTCACGAAGATTTTGCGAAAAACAAAATGCATACAATTATTTAATGCACATCAAGGAGAAAAACTGACTTCAGAGGAAGTGACTATCATGCATAAAAAATCTATAATTGTTAAACCTTTTAAGGTGGTTAAAAAGTAGACATTACATTTTCTGAGTCACAAAAATTTGAATTCAAATGTACCTATTCCTTGCGGGGATGATTTTCATTTCCTCTTTTTTTATCAGAACATAAACTTATTTTCCTTATAATCACAGTAATATCAAGGTAACTACAAACTAATGATACGTGTCTTAGTTCACGTACATAGTACATTCATTTCGTGAACCGAATTTTGTACGGACAAGGAAAAAGTATCGCTTTGACATGCGTCATAAAATCATTGTGAATACTAATATCGAGAAATAAGCGAATTGCCAGGATCTGCACGTAGATAATGGCTTATTACCATAACGATGGCTATATCGAGTTGTATGATATACTAGGTATGTAGGTACACTGTATAGTACAAGTTTATTTGTACCTACTAGACTATTCTAGCGTTTTATACTATATCAGACTAGTAGACGAAACTGACTGAATGCAGAGGGATGTTTTTTAATCAATACAAAATAGTATTTAGGGGTGTTTGAAACCCCTTGTCAAGAATTACAAAAGGAGAAGGTTTTTTTTTGTGGATATTACTTTGCTACAGCAAAAAAATTAAGCTCATGCCACGTTTCATTAGGTATGTTCTCTCCAGATCTGTATGAAATTACCGTTATAGGTTTAGCCATTTTAAAGATTAGCTTGAACATTAGACACATATCATTATTATTCTAACGAAATCTAAAAAATCTCCTATTTTCTTCGCAGCACTCATTTTAAACAGTGAAACAAAGAAAACACCACCGCTGGTCACGAAATCGCTATCAGATGAAGCCCTAAGAGAAGCCAAGAAATCGTTTAAACTGGACAAAATCAACGGAAACCTATGCCGGAATGTTACAGGTAACCATCACATAATATTAAAACTAATAGGTAAATCGACTTGTACAGTAAAAAAATAAAACGTCTATTCTATTAGCAAAAACAAATTCCAAACAGTTAGAAATATGTAATACAACCACCTCAAAGGGATATAATGGCAAAATAATATCAAGATAATAAATGGTAAAAATATCTCATAACATCTGGAATTCTCTAGTCTTCAACCACTAACGGCTACTTGTATTTTTCAGTAAAGAACAAAGCATACATCGCTGCTCAGGGCTGCCTATCAAACACCAAGGATGACTTCTGGCGAATGATCTGGCAGGAAGACGTCAGGGTCATAGCTATGATCACCAACGAGGTTGAGAATGGGAAGGTATGTTAGAACATGCTTTTATAATAGAATCGGAGGCAAAAGCTAACAGTACCACATTTAAAGTGATTAAAAATGAAAGAGCAGTGATAGAAAAAAGTGTGAAGTTAGAAAGAATAAGTACCTATTAAAAGTAAGTCGGCAATTACATGAATGTGGCTATGGCCATCCTGGAAATTTTAAACATAAGCTTGATCGTAGTTTATGCGTAGTTTATCTAATTTTTGGCTACTAAGTAGTTTTACTTAACCTTCCATAAATCCTTCTCCCACTCTACCTTGAACCAGCTCTTGGGGTATACATCTAGGCCGTTCCGCCACCTCTTCCTGGACTGGCCTTGACAGCGCCGTCAATCTGCTTGATTCTAATTCATTATGTAGATATCCAACGGTTGCAATGTTTGTGGCAGACTTGACACCCAATTAAGCCTTGGAGCCTTATTAATCTCTGAGCCATAAACTAACAATTTAAAACTTCCCTTTACAGAAAAAGTGTGAGCGCTACTGGCCTCTATCAGGCCACGAGGAGCGGTTCGACGGCCTCACTGTCAAGTCCATATCGGAAACGCATTACGAGGACTACCTGCTGAGGGAGTTTGATGTCTGCGATGACAAGAACTGTCGGATAGTCTTCCAGTACCAGTTCACAGTAAGTATAAGAGGTATAAATTATAATTAAAAAATTTAGGTTCATGAAATATTTCCTGAGGCTCATAGTCAAAACAGGTACTACTCCTCCCAAAGACTTTTTGAGAAGATTAATTCATATCTTCACCTGATCGATACCAAATGTCCAGTTGCGAATGATTAATGTAACAAAAATGTCATGGTTAAATTCTGAGAGAAATGTTTGAGGGCTTTACCAAAATTCTGCTTCAAAACAGTGCCTTTACCAATTTCCAGGCTTGGCCAGATCACGGTACCCCTGGGGATCCAGATGGCGTACTATCATTCATAGACGACATAAACAGAAGAATGCTACAAAATTCACAGGACACAGATGCTCCCGAACAGGTAATTTATAGAACATACCTACTTTAACGTTCATACAATAAGTAACACTTATTTTCACTTTGTACATTTCTTCTCTATTTTCATGCTGTAAGTACTCAAAAAGTTAGAGGAATCTTTTAAATTGATTTAAGGAAGCAAACTCTCACAATACTGATAATTGGCTGAGTTAAATCAATAACAAGGAATCCCTTTAACAAGATGACTTGATTTTTTCAAATCATCACATTTAAAACGTGAGACATCCATTTCCTTTTCAATTTCTCCTAAATGACAGTTTCTTACATTGATTTAACCTATTTAATACTATGTTTTAGAACATCCTGTGCGTGCATTGTTCGGCGGGTGTCGGCAGAACTGGCACGTTCATAGTCCTCGACATACTTATAGACAAAATCAAAACATCTGGTGAGATTTAGCGATACTTGCCTTTATATACCTTTGTGCCTATCTTTGTTCCTTTATTGGTGCGCTTGCGAATGTGCTTTGCAAACTTTTGTGTGTATATATGTGCCAAGCTAATTATGTATTTAAATCGTACCTAGTTGTTGTAGTTGCGAATTGCTCGTCATTAATTTATTATACCAAGCGAATGTTTTTACTTTAAAAATAAAGACGTTTTCGACTATAATGTTATTTTTTTCGTAGGATTCAACTGTGATATCGATGTCCATTCCACGGTGAAGCTGGTCAGGGCGCAGCGGAATGGCATGGTGCAGAACAAAATGCAGTACAGGTTCATTTACCTGGCCTTGCAGGAGTTTATAGATGGCAGGAACTTGAAGCTGAGGAAAAAGGTTGGTGTTCTCTGTTTAAATTAAAGACTTGTTATACGAAATGTGTGATCGAAAAAGTATTCATACCTAAAGGTGAAAGCTTTTACATTTAAAGGCTTCTTCTCCATACAAATGCTCTATCAATAGGTTTCTTGCTAAGGCATTAGAACTAAAAAAAAGAAAATGTAGCAAAAAGATCTTTGACAGCCGATCACAGCATAGAATTGGAAAGTCGAAGCATGTTTCAAGAGATAATCTGATGAGCATAGGCTGATCATGAGCAGTGTATAGACACTAAGGAGTAGGAAAAAAAAATTACAATGACGTTTGCTACTTAAGTGCAGTCTAACATAGTTAACCTAGGCGCCAGTTGACTAAAAGAGGAATATTATGTTAAATATGATAAGAGTATCTGAAGTCCAGTTCAACGAAATACAATAAACTGTGAAAATTATTTTACTTAGGTTTTTGATAGGAGGAATACACTGACTCTCTCTGTAGTCGTAATCTCGGTTTTTCTTATTATAATTTATAAACTAAGCAGTAGTTCTCAGTGAGAACTTCTCACAGTGAGAGGTACATTATTTTGATTAAATTTGTGAATGACAAACGGGAGTCACTCCGCAATAATACTATAATGTACAATAATAATACTATATAGATAAAATGAAAATTTTAATTCGTTTTGCATGGCTTTTCTCCAACTCTTTGGCTACGTGTCTTTTTACTTCTCTATTTATTATGTAAACTGTATATCGCCGTAATATTGTAACTTTTTCTAAACAGATGCAGGTGAATATCAATATATTATGCGGAGCGACTGACCGTCTGTCTTCAGCATCACAGCTAGTTAAAATACCCATTACTTAAGGTTAGATTGATTTACCCAATCCCGGGAACAAATATCTAATATTTATTTTTGAGAAATTTTCAATCTGTCAAACGCATGGTTGCAGTTGTACTACTTTTCTTCTTTCTAATCTTACTAGAAGTAAAAAAATAGCTACTCAGTTTTATGCTTACATATGTAGAAAAGAAAATAATATTTGGTAACTAACCAAAGTAATGGCTTTGGGATATAAAATACTCATATTTAGGTAGATAAATATGGTGTCGCAATTAACCGCAAACTACCTATCTACTTACTAACTACCCCCAAATGACAATAAACGTACTAACGAAATGATATTATCATAATCTGCTTTTGTCAAAATCTAATAGATACGAAATTTTTGTTTCCTTGGAGTTTTTATGAAATAATTCAGATTTCTGTATTTTTATTTTATTTTAAATGTGTAACTTTAATTTATTAATTTATTTTCTATCTTTTTTCAGGTGGACACGTCAGACGCGTAGAGTAACGGATAGTGAACCAAAGTGATTAATTAGACTTAGTGATCATATTTATAATATAACCACATCAACATAGTTGTCAATGAACATGTCAGTCATAATAATTATTATTATTTTAGATATAAGTATTTTATAATTAATCATTAAACAATATACAAATTGAGGTGTGTTCTTTCATTTTTCATGATGTCTACAAAATGGTATAAAACTTGTTGAAATCAAAAGATCTGTAGATACAGATACTGCTGCATATAGGCTTCTCCCAAGCGTCGTCACAGTCAAAAGTCTTGTGAAGCAGTCACAGCCTGCGCTCAGGGGCCCGAGTCCGCTATTTTAAAGTCAGTGGGTGGCAGGTTAATGAACGTTCCAGTGTACTTTTTATTGTGCCTAATTTTCGTATTCTGATAAGCCTACAAAGGTCAGTGGCAATCCTACATTGACAAAATTGGCAAGTATGTGTACATTTAACATTAAACTAGAATTATCTGAATACCTAAATTAGGCACAATAGGAGTACGCTGGAACGTTCAATAACCTGCCACCCACTGACTTAAAATAGCGGACTCGAACCCCAGGCTATTATTCCAAATAAAAACAAAAGTATAACCTACTTACGTTAATCAAATACTTGGGTAGTTTATTTCTTATTCCGAGAACTAATATACAAAATCATTTGCGTCGTAATTGAATTTGAATATTTCATATTTAAATTATTTGATCATACAAATGCCAAGCAGTTATAGCAATTGCATAGCCGTTGAATGTTTGAGTAGTATCTATTACAAAGAGTTAGGAATCTATATACTTATAATAAATGTGTAGAAGTGAAAATTCTGTACATTGAAAATACCAAAAAAATAAATGGCGGGGGTGTTACTAGACCGACACCGAACCCAAAAGTGTGAAAAAAATTTTTTTGTCTGTCTGTATGTCTGTTTGTTCAGGTATCACGCAAAAACTACCGGTTCGATTACGATGAAACTTGGTATAATTATTCTTTATTATCCTGGGCACCACACTGGGTAGTTTTTATCCCGGAAAAGTATAAACACTGAAAAACAAACTTAATTTTGCGGTTAAAAACTCATTGATAAGTTTCGTCATCCACGCGAACGAAGTCGCAGGCACAGCTAGTATGTAATACCTGTATTGCGCAACACAGTATCAGGAGGTTAACTTAGAGGCTAATATGATTGAAACACAAAATAACCTTGTTTATTTATTTCACATTAAAACATTTTCCAAACTATCTTGATTTTAACTATACAATTAACATGATCCTTCATTATAACTAAACAATAATAAAAGTACTAATATAATTATGTTAACAACGAAATACAATTAAAGATTAATAATGCTTTAAGCTAAAAATTATAATAGTATAAAGATAACCATTTAAAATCGATAAAATTTCGAAATTAATAATTAACAGTTACTTATAAAAATCATTATTTTCGTTTTTTCTTGCGCACTTACAAATAACTATTTAATTATCATCATAAATTAATACTAGAATAATATTATTATAAAATAAAAATACTTATATACAAAAAAGCACTGTTTTGGCACAATTTTATAAATGAATGAAATATATACCATACATTATAATACAAATAATAAATTGAAGATAAATTTAATAAAAGGAATGTAAAAACAGGAAAATAATAAACTATTCCCTAATGTACGTAGGTAAGTACGACCATTGATTTACATGTAGTTAACACGGATGAAACACAACTAAGTTTTTTTTGTAGTTTTCTGTGAAAATATAATTCATCTAAGTACACATATTTTCTATGTAGGTAATGCTCTCATAAAAGTACATCGAGTAAAGCTCAAAAAAGCATAAAACAATACAGTATAAAATAAACATTGATCTGAAATAAATTTATTTTATTTAATTCTCTTTTTAATTTGTTTTTTTTTGCATAAATTAAGTCCTAAGTGCTTAAATTGTGCAGAATAATCGAATTTTTCTTAGTAATTTGTGTGATTTGCAACGAACATTTAAAAAGCGCATACATTTATTTGGTTTAACATTATACAATAGTATGTATGACTAATGATCTAGACTATTAGATACATTTTTCTAATGTAGATAAGTATATTTCGAGTCTAAAAATAAGGATATTTTAAAGAATAATTTTTACAACAATATCACTTGTTTATTTCAATATTTTATTTCAACACTTTAGTTTTAATAATGTCTGAATAAGCATAGTTAATATTAATGACGGACAGTCAATGCGAGTACATGTAACCAGAATTATTCTATAGTTACAATGAGTTGGAACTACGAAAAGTGTAGACCTGTCGAAACTCTGAGCGAGCGGCAGAATAGAAAAAAAACATCCAATAATTAGTAGCGACGGTTTGTCTTTATAGCGATCAATTCTTATGCATTTTAATTAGGTAACTTTTTCTTATCACAGTCGATTAATAACTTATTGAATTCCGAAAATAAAAATTTAGATTACAAGCCGTCAAAAATATTACATAGTTCATTAATTTATAATTTATTAGAAGAAGGAAATAATTATGTTTGTATGTGTTGTTGGTAACAACTACAGTTCGTTGTATGAAACGTGCTTCGAGGAAGCCTAATGTAGAGCAAACAATGTAAAGACTCGTACGACGCCACTATTTTATATATCGTTGCTTACTTCCAAGTTTAACTCACTACTAAGGACTGGATAGAAATGAATTTTGGCACTCTGCAGGTATTAAAACGTATCTTAGTTGTAAATCGTTATAGTACGTAGGTATAGATAGTAAGAAAGTTTAGGATCTAGGTTAGGAAGTACAGTTATGTCTAAAAGTGATTCTATATACACATAAATGGGTTTATAAGAAGGTAAGTATATATATATACGTAGAAAGTGCTACCACCGGAACATCATAGGTCGGACAGCAGGGCAAGAGAGACACATTTATTTATGAATCTAAATGGTAAACTGTAGGTAAGACATCCATTCTAATGATTATTATTTATTATAATTATAACATGTAGGTATGGGATTTTTTTTTGGAATTTTATTTTTGTTTTGACACACATTTAGATAATTATGTATTTAGCGAATGCAGCGTTTCCAGCCAAGTGACATTTCTACAAACGTTAACACTTATCGAATCGCTCAAATGCATGGAAGTGACCAGGCTACGAAACGAGACATATTGGTTTTTATGATTGGTAACGCTTGTAGAAATATTACTCGGCAACAGGGGCAGATCGGTTTCCGTTAGACTGGCTTTATCGTCATTAGTTGAGGCTGGTGCGGGAATCGGAGTTCGCATGGAAGTTACTAACTCAATTTCGAAATGTCCAAACGAGCTAACAAACATAAACTTAATGAGCTAACAATCATAATATAATATGTAACGTAACTTAAAGCAGTAATTTAAAACTAGTACAATAAAAATCTTACAGCTAAAAATGTGGAAGTAGGGAGATGATTAGTGCCTTTGCCGTAAATGATACGAACGATATTACAAATTAGACAGATATGAAGCTTCGATTACAAGGTCACAGTATGTCAGTCTCGTAAACCTTATTAGTAGTGGGCACGGCTTCAGGCGGCGCGGCCGCGTCGGGTGCGCTCGGCCGGCGCTCGTCGGCCGCCAGGTGCGTCATGCTGCCGGTGATGGTGGCCGGCGCCAGGTTCAGGTTCATCTTGCTCAGCAGGTTCGACTCGCTGCCGGTCTTCTTGAGGTCGAGCTGCGCGTTCGGCGGCAGCGTGGGGCCGCTTCTCTGGATCATCTGGAGCCGCGCGTACTGCTCTTGCAGCGCCTTCTGCTTCTTGAGGAGCTCCTGGTGGCGCTGCTCTAGGAGGGTCTGTCGGTTCGAGGCCTTGTCATCGTCGGAGGGGGGGTCGGAGGGGTGCGGGTGGCAGGAGTCGGGGTCGCGAGGAGGGGAGGTGGGCGAGGCGAGCGGCGAGCGCGAGGTGGTGCGCGGCGGCGGTGGCGGCGGGGCGCGGCGCGCGGCCAGCGCCAGCAGCTCGGGGTGGCGCTCGGGCACGGGCGGCTTGGGCGGGTGCTGGCCGCGCGCGCGCACCGGTGGCGACGCGTCCGTGTCGCTGCCGCTGGGGTACGAGTGCAGGCGCCGCAGCGGGGGCTCGCCGCGCGCGCCGCGCTCCGCCGGCTTCGCGAACGTCTGCAGCTCGTCTAGTAGTGCATCGAGGGCGTTTTCTGGCCGCACGTCCGCTCCCCGGCCCGCACTGCCTCGCCCGACGCCGCCGGTGCCCTGCGCACCATTCCACGCACTTCTAGCTGTGCCCGCCGATCTCCAACAGACATTATAAAAGCGCGGTTGCAAATAAGCCCCTATACTTCGGTGATCGTTTTTTGTATCACGACATGAAACTAATACCAGCAAGCGCATTGCAACCGCGTTTTTAAAATATAACCAAACACTTATCCAAAAACATTTAGAACAATCATTCATGAAGATCCATTAAGAACACTTAGTATGGGACAGTTAGGTATGTATAGAGCTAAATGTCTTAATGCGACCACAATCATTCAAAAAGAATAAAATAGAAACGAAAAAGGCGAATGCCTCTCTTTTTTGCCGTCGAATATTTATATTACAGCTAATACGACATATTTATAGTGAATCTCTTCATTTACATTTAATAATAAGAAAAAAGTGTAGTGAATAGAACTATAATTCAACGACAAAAAATGAAAAGGAAGTGTAGACGAGCGGCGTATGTCTAGTGTTATGAAAACCGAAACGTCATTGGAGATTTAAATAGGCGAAGAAGTGAATTATTAGAGATACATATCTAAATTTACACAGATACACAGGACTCAACGTGAAAACAAATAACGCAACGACTTAATTTGGTGACTTGAAATGCACGAAAGAGTTATTGAGATATTAGAAACGTTCACTCTTAACAATTGTGATGATTTTGCCATTAGTCAAAAAATTTATAGTGTGTAGGAATAAGTAAGTAAATACAATATTTTGATTTCAAAAATATTTCTACTAAAGGAAGCTATGTCAAAGTGACATTTCAATCAAAATCTAATCTAAATAAGCTCAAAGTGAATTACTGCGGTCGCTACTATGTTTAAACTTGAACCGTAAATGTGCAAAAGTATTAACATTTTACAGAATGATAAAATATTTCAAAGCGAATACAAGATTGTCATTTAATTACCTGTGCTCCGGTGACGTAGGTTAGTAATCATTAGTTATTATTTGCTTTACTAGGGAATAGATTAATCGAAGGGGTTTGAGAGGAGCACAATGTATCTTCAATAATTATTAAGAAGTTATCAAGAACATAGACATGAGACCGTGTCCGAGAGGAGTGAGTGAGAGTAGATGAGGTATCGGAGTGGTGGCAGTCTAACAGTACCAGTTAGAGAGGAGTGTAAGGTTGTTAAGGCAATTCATTCAGTTCCGGAAGATGTGGGCTGAGACCGGCTCCTGATATCGAGAATGCGCTGCAACAGAATGGAAAACAGCAAGATGCACTAACTATAGTCAAAAGCCACTATCAGACATAGATACAACATGCTTGTTATTCAATCTATTGACAATGACGTTGTTTTCATATTTCGTACACACACATATACATATAATGATTAAAAGTTAAAGACTCAAAAGAACTCAAAGGAACTTATTGAAATAAAAATAAAGAAATGATGAAAGAAATATGAACACACGTCTGAATAACTATGTGCTTCGTGAATCACTCTTTATTCAATCATTTTAAAATTTGTGACTTAATTTAGACACAATAAACTTCGGTCCAACAAAATTGACTTCACCTGTATTTTAGAGGAATATTCTTTTGGAAGGATCTAAGTTTATCGAGTATATTCCCGATTGTTAACAATACACACGGCTTTGAAATAGCATGCAACGTGCAGCTGCTATTATACTTCAGACTCCGAAATGTAGTCAGGGAGACCAGGGAATCGATAAAAAAGAAACTAAACTTATCAAAAAAATACATTTGTTTATTAAAATTAGTTCCCACACTAAATTATTTAATTAATTAACGATCCCCAGTCTCTACCCCTCACCTTCTAGTTAAAGTACGCCCAATTTATAAATTTTGAGTTCTAATTTGGATAATTGAAAATCTAATTTGGAAAGTTGCCAATCGTGTATTGTAAGGATATTGAAAGACTTTTTATACATTCAACTTTCAACAGGATCAATATCAATGGAATATTTATAGAAAAATCTGGGAAATACAGAAGTATTATGATTACTAAACTTGTTGAAAGTTGCGCGTCATTGGCCCAAGATAGGTACTTAGGTCAGCGGGATAAAATTTAACAAATATCTATGAAAGCGGATTTCTTACCAACATATTATAAGGAATTTTCCTCACAGGAAATAGACTCTACAAAAAACCGCTTTGTAAGATACTGTTTAAACTTTAAAAGTCGTAACCAAGGCTTGTATTGCAATCGTACCATTTACAAAAAATTTAGTAATATGTAAGCATGCGTACCGATTCTTTCAAAACTGTCTGAACTGGAAAAAATATGCAAAATGTATTTGAAGTCTTTCCAATATATCTGTCAGACAAGCGAATTTGGACAAACTTTGTTTCTAAAGCTTAGTTTACAAAACTGAGTGCACCAACATGCCTACATAAATAGAGCAAAAATGTATGGTAAAAAATTTACATAAAATAGACTATGTAATATATCAAAAAAAAATATAATATCAAAGTAAAAATACGTATGTGATATAAAATATAGAAATAAATAGTATAAACGTAGTTATGAATAATAATAATGGATATATTATGAAGAGATTTATTACTCGTTAACAACTATCGCTTCTTTGAAGTATTGGCTCTGTCTCCAGGCGAACTGACGGGTACCATCACGGAAAAAAGACCATGAAATCCATCGTTAAAACAATTCGACAATAATGACACAACATAAAAATATCATAATGTATATAGGTTGAGGTGGGTATGTGTGGCGCGCAGTTCGCACAGTCGTCCGGGCGAGGTCACTGACATCCTGCTGTCTACCGCTTACATGGCGACAAGTCACTGATTGATGCATAACGTGTGATACATAACAGCTACAATGGGGAGATCGAACCGGACGCTCTTCGTCTCGCATTATTTTTGGTAATTAGAATCATGAAGAATTTATTTGCATAGTTTTTGTTTTAGTTTCTGGTTTTTCATAATAGTCAACATGTACCATGTTGCTTGCATACTGGTTGTGAGTTGTCCCGAATAAAAAAGCAATCAAAATTTTTATTAATGTCTTTAGGTACACATGTACTTACTTACATATTAGTCGATGAAGTATGAGCTAACGATGATATAAGATAACAGAAACTTGGAACAGGATTAGTATTCACAGTGGAATCAAGAATAATTAGATCTCTTCTATCATACCAAGACAGTATTAATAAAGTTCTGCTCTGGAAGTAGATTCCATACAAAGACCCGCTTTGTAAGATAATAATAATATAATATTCCGGGACAACTCACACACGGTTATCTGATCCCAAGCTAAGCTGAGCTTGTGTTATGGTAACTGATAAACATACTTATATATTTCTAAATACATACATATTATAGATAAATTACACCCAGACAACCAGAACAAATGATCGTGCTCATCACACAAACATTTGTCCTGGGTGGGAATCGAACCCACGACCTCCGGTATAGCAGTCAGGGTCACTAACCACTAGACCAACAGGCCCGTCACCTATTGCCTCACATATTGGAAAAGAGACTTGCCCACTATGGCATGGTAATGTTAGACGAGCTAGATTTTTTCTCCTATTGATCCTAATTAAACTTTATAGTTACCCTGGACTGCAAGCGTTCCTATTATATTTTTGCTATAATATTTTCCATGCATATCATTTATTTCAAACAGTCTGAACTACAAATTACTTAAGTTGTTTCAATATATTTGTCAGACAGGCGAATTCAAACAAAGAAGGTTAAACACTCATATTTTATTCATAAAATACGAATACTGATCAATATTCTTGGCGAAGATATGTTGAGACTTCCGATATTGCATCTTCCAGTGTGTATTGCAGGTATGAATTTCCACATTATTTTGTAACATGGAATTGTGAATACCTCCTTAGGATTGCTAGTTCCACTCAAACTTTGAACACCTGCTCATTGACGTGATTGCTCTCTTTTATCATCATATATGTCTCAATGAAGCGCAGTCAGATTGCCATCAATTTGCATGACCTTTGTAATTTAATAACTTTTTATAGGTGAAGATAGTCATCAAAAATTATATCAGGATGTTAAACCATCAGACTCAAACAAAACATGTGTATCCATTTGAAATATGTGTAATAAAATTTAATAATCTTAAATATTTATTTGTTCCTTATAATAAAAATTATGCGATACAAGAGACGCCCGGTTGAACAGCGTGTAGATCAACTGGTGAAGTTGTACTGGATACTTAAATGTAGGATATCATAGCTACCTATCATCGAATAGTAATACAGCTAATTCAAGAGTGTAACAACCAAGTTCTGATGAAACTTTGGGCGTGGCAGTGGGTGGCAGGTTCGTCTAGACATATGTTTGGAATGTTGTTAAAATTGGCATTATTTTCCGGAAGCAAGGATTATAAAATGCAACTTTTACGGATGGTGCATTGGTTGCAGGGATGTGTGCAAAAGAATTTCAAGATTCTTTGTACTCTGTTTTCTTCGCGTCACACTTTGTCTTACTTTTGTATCTTGGATATAATTGTAGGCCTATATCAAAATATTACTTACCAAACCATAGCCCATAGCTGAAGTTGTATAATATATACTTAATTTATTTTCCATTGTTCTTGAAAAACAAATGTTTTATTTCATCTATTTTTAAGCACGTTAGAAGCGCTACATGGAATCTCAAGTCTAGTGCGCGGTTTTACCCGGTGAAGTTCTTTCTTTCCCTCTTATAGCGTGCTCTAGCATACCTATCTATTCTCTATGACTTCCAATATTAACTAGACGTTCTTTTCATCTCTCGATGTTCTTCCATTTGTTGGTTTTGGAACACGTTTTCATTACCCATTGAATTCAGCAGCCTGTAGAGTGCATTTCTGTGCCATCGCATCTCCATGCACGCTACGGTTTTATTGCCTTGCTCAAATAAGTGCCACTAGGTTACTATAACATCTTTCACACATTTGCCTAATATTGTGATCCTTTCATGTTTCAATTAAATTTCTTAAAACATTTATTTTTCACTAAACTATCAGGGTAAGGTATAAATTAGATAAACATGTTTTAAATTAATAACATTATTAGGTATTGACTTATGACCGCATAATGTGCAGGGTTTTATGAAACAAGTTATAGATTCGCATACATTCCATTAGTCGAGTTTGATTTATTGCGGTATAACAAAACGATGTGTCACTGTCCGATCAGTTACCTGGGCTTCGCAGCTTTGAACGTGTCAAGTATCAACCTATTACTCAATGTACTACTACACGATCAATGGGTGTTATTAATCATAGGTACGGCTATTGTTGACAGCTGTGTATTGAATAGTTTTAAACGTATTCAATTTTCACATAGCATTTAGGGAAGTGTCCATTTCACAAACATAACGTGATATTTTGTTAATCATAAAAGTAATTGATCAAGATTTTGGTAGGTCATCTCCTACTGACTAGAATATTAAGCACCACCTGTAGTTTGGGAAACGAGCACTCCTTAATAAGACAGAGCGTGACGCAAATTCATGGATTAGTGTTTTTAGTTATGCCAATTTCGGTTTTAGTCGGTATGACGAAACACTCATGCATTTCGCAAGTATCAATTTTGTGGCCAATCATAATAATTTTGAAACACCCAGAATACACAAGACAAATTGTAAATTAATAATTCGGATATCCAAAATGCGCAATGGTCTAGAATTTATAGGATATAAAATGTAAATCTAAATAAAAAATAAAGAAGCTATTACGATAGTGAAAAGGTCGGCTTGAAGATGTGAGGATATAAAGAACAGGTGCACAAATCATGCCAACTTGGTGAGACTGAAAGAAATAGGGGCGCATGCTTAAAGTTACTTTGCTATAACAGTAGTCAAGTATGTAAGGGTATGAATCTTCCCAAGCTAAGGGGTGACGTGAAGAGCAAATAAATAAAACTAACACTTCGCAAATAAATCGAAGTGTTGGAAAAAAATGCAAATTTTATAACTCTTGGCAAACCTGCAATTGTTAAGCGCATGGTACACAAACAAGTGATAGCACCTGAAACTTGAATTATCTTATAAGTAGGTATTTATTTAACCTATCTGCAAACAAGAGTTACGGTGTACTTATAACTTACTCTCTCTAATAGACACAATCGTAACAATCCAGGAGAAATGGTTATATGTTAGTATTACAAGGGGCATTCTATACTAAAAGATGTAAGAGATGAAAATCACCGACCAAAGCTGGTTAGTATCTCCCTGTTTTTTAACATACATTGTATTTTGTTGGTATATCTGGGTTCAGAAGTAAATCGCTCTCAATACCTTATTGGCTTGGGTATTGTGGCAAGTGCTGTCTGAGGCGCACTCCTCGGACGAGGGTCCAGCGGTGAAAGTGGAGCTCTGGGAGGAGACGGGCGAGACGCGACCGTCGGCTAACGGCAGACGCTGTTCCTGAACGCAAGCAAGACTGCGAGACAAACAAATGTCATTAATCATCACAATTCCATGGCACAGCCAAGTGGACGACGGCTTACGCTGGTATTTTGGCATACCGTTTCAGGGTTACTAGAGTTCCTGTGAGTTTCTTGCAGCGGCGCAGAGCGAGCTCGAGGCGCTCCGGCTCTTCTTCAAGCATTTTCTCCTTGCGGACCACCTGGAAATGTTGGCAGAAACATTTACAGTACAGATAAAAATTTCGTGCTAGCAACTGACAAGGAGAAACATTTTTGGTCTTATAATAAAATCGAACAATAAAAATACTTAAGCGGTGTAGGTGGATTTTTGGACACCATTTCTTTGTTATTTTATTAGTTGGGATTTTTGTTTTTTTTTTTTAACATTATTTTAAGTATTATAATATAATAGTTAAGTTGATAAATATTTCAATTATGCAGTTTGTTGTAAATACTTTAGTTGTTACATTTTCAGGGCCCCATTTTTTTAATATAAGTGTGGCAAGTAAGATGGCGACAATATCCTTACCTTCTCCATCTCAGCAGCCAGCTTGGCTTTCATGGTCTCCTGCAGTACCGGGAACTTCAGCTTCCAGTCGGCGACGGTCTTGCTGCTCTTGGACAGCACCATGGCGATGCGCTCGATATCAGCCATGTTTACGCGAGTCTCCCTAATTGTTGAAATTACATTTTAATATTCTTAAAACACAGAATTTAATCAAAATTCGATAATGTCATATTCAAAAGAAAAAAAATGTTTTCGATTCTTAAGTATTCAAATAATACATGACCTGTTAGCGGCTTGGCCACGGAGGCGTTCGACAGTGGCTTCAAGCTCGTACAGATCATTTTCAAGCAGCAGCATATCCTGGCGATAAATCTCTTCTTCGCGGGTAAGTTGCTATAAAGTTAATAAAAATATTTATTAAGTTGTCTTCAAAGTTATGTTTAAAGTTTCGTTGAAGATGATAATATCCTAATAAGTGGGTATACATACAGAGTCAGGATCAAGCTCGCAGAAACTGGCAGCGAGAGCACCAATTTTGACGATAGTTTCAGCCATCAGCTGCCTCATCTGAATGGCGTGCGTGAGGGTCGAGCGACGTAGATTGCGGGTCTGGGAAGCAAATCATGGAGATCACTTATGACTTAGCAATCGATCAGTAACTTTTTAGAAAATCATTCGCATTTGATTGAAATTCGCTTTAATGTTTTGTACAGGTAACGCTCGCAAAAGCTCGCGCCGGAGCAACATAGTATTATCAGTTGTTTGCAACATACCTCAATCCTCAGATCATGGCTTTGCTTCTGCAGCACGCGCAGCTGGCTGAAGAAGTCAGGAGTGACGTTGATAGTGTAGGTCTTCTGGGGGACCAGAGCTAGTTGCTGGCCGACCAGCCCGGCTGGCTTCGGAGGGGGAGCAGGCTTGAGGCGGTCTCGCTCTGAAAGATAACATTGCATTATTGGAGTTTAAACAAACACTGGATCTACCACTTTGATACAGCTAAATAAGAAAGCACGATATATTGGCAAATTGCAATGATGTAACTCTAGCAATACTGTATACTCTTCGTCCATCGATCGAAGCCGTCGTTAAGCTTAGTCAAATGATGAATAACAAATATTAAATGTGTCCACCACCACATTTCTAATACCGGTATGACTAAAGCTACGCTGGCGTTAGTAGATTATATCTGTATAGTTATAATAAAATGTGATTATTCAAATATCAATTGATACAAAGAGTTACCTTGAGACGACGTCCTCGGCAAAGTAGATGATTTGATTGCCGGTTTGGTTGGTTTGGTATCGGCTTGTAATGGCAAAGAAGTAAGCGGAAAGAAATCAAATACAAGAATTATGAACATGGTTATGATATTAACTACGACAGTGACCAGAAAAGATATAATGTATACAGAGGATTTTGTCAGCTTCGACAATGATGTGATGACTTTGGCAAAAATAATAGTTACAAACACTTCTCTTCATTCTCGGAAATAATTACAAACAATATATTATTATGATAGCCGAGGATGAGGCCATTCTGAGTTCAATGATAATAACTGGTAAATAAACAAAAGTAATCAATAATAGAAACTGACAATAACGTGAGCGTATGGGGGAGTTGGTCCATCACACACAAGGGATTGGATGATGGCTGGCATTCTTAACAATCTATTGATCTGTAATGCATACTGTTGTGTCTCAAACGCTAAAATTACACGGGTTTGCGGTACCATAACATTATTAGAATATATTTAAATACATTTAATATCTAGTGTACAGGATCGCGCTTTTGTCACCAGGCTCTGCGCCCTCGTGCGTATGAACTGTCACGAGCGACACGCGAGCCTCGCCAATGTTACAAATACCAGGATCTATATAAACAACCACCACCGAGGGTTTATGCATATCAATTACAATACTTTCTTCACCCGTTACTTATTTAACTACTTTAGACTACGAATGCAGTCGACTTGCAACAACGTTATGTTTAAACAATGATGTGAGTGCATACCTGCATGTTGCGGCGAGTGCTGTTTAGGTGAGCTCATGTCTGGTGGGTCGTCGCTAAATGATACCGATTTTTCAAATGAGACAGATTTCTCTGAAATGACAAATATTTTATTTGGTAAATTTATGTAATTGATTAAGCACCGTAACTTTCTTACTTTTTATTTTGCGTGATCAATTTAATCATTAGCAAAACCACTACTGGGACGTTTGTACAATTAAAAATAAATAATTAAGTGATAAATGGTGCTAGATAATATAAATATATTTTCGGTGCATTGTATTGATTTCCAATGGTATCTTTTATGATTTTCAAAGGAATTGTAAAAAAAAACATTTTGTTTTATTTATTTGTTGCAGTGTAACGGTTAATCAAATGCAAGATAAAAAACGAATAGAAAAACTTATGATAATTATGCACTTGCTCGGTGTATGTAAGTGCGACATTCAAGGAAGAAAAGAATTTGCACTTGGACTTAGATTTACATTCAAAAATGGGAATAAGAACAATGAATGAAAACTCGTAAAAAAATAAAAATCAATCTTCAAACATTGCATATACCTACTAAAGACACAAACAATATCACAGGACAACTTATTAAAACTTGCGAATTCTACATAAAAACTAAAACGATAGTGATCGGTGATTCAAACTATCCATATACTACCCAGATGTTTGACGAGACGATGGCAGTTATGATACATTTTCGGCACAAGTTATCATCGAGTCCCGTAATGGGTTCTACGTAACAAAGCAACTACCAAGTGACGTATGAATCCATCGTCGAATTAAAAATAAACTCAACAAATCTGTTAAATGTACAATGTATAAATAATTGAATGGATGACGATATTGATACGAAGAAAGAATGGAAGACAGATGCACTTGAACCTAATACAATAATTGTTCATGAGAAAGCTGAAAGAAAAATTCACTCGATTTAGCAAGCAAGCTTTGGGCGTGATAATGATTTAGTTTGCTTAATGCATTGCGAATGTCGTAGGTTGAGTAACATTTGGCAAATCACGAGAACACAGTGGCGATGTGAAAGTGACGCTTTCCCTGTACAACACGCCGAGATGTGCGGAAGCATCAACCATCGGTTACTCGAATGGTAATGGAATGTGGTAGAACCCATAATCTGCGGTTTTGTTTTTCTTTACTGCGAACACCTATTAAATACAACATTGAATGGCTAGGTCGTATTCATAGCATTAGACGTAAAACCACAACCGCTACGTTTAAAGTTATGACTTTTTCCTGACAATGAAATTGTTAAGTTAATAATTTTCATCGGAAGTAAACCCGGAACCATGTTGTGACACTAGCAATGCATCAGCGTAAACTATTTAACCACCCGATCACACTTACGAAATTTATCTCTCCCTAACTTAGGAGGTCTCTCGTTGCTGGTAAAACGCGCCGCATCTGAGTGCAGGAAAACGCAAGCTACATTAAAGGACGAAGCTTTTAGGTAAAGCTGGTAAGCAGACAGTCACGATAGTTCAAACTGAACTGTCACTATTAAGGTAGTGGCCTCATCAATCTGAGTAAGAAATTCCCAGTTGAGTCATAAGTATATGTGGTAATGCAGTAACCGGGGTCAGATATACAGACGAAGGTTCACAATTGCAATTTTTCGTCGTAGTCTGTCCAGTCAAGAGGTTCATATCCAAAGTGTTGCAGATGCGTTAGTCGTAAGGGATGCTAAAGGCGAATGCCACTTACCCTGTGCCGGTGGGCGAGCTTGATAGGTCTGGTACTCGGCGCGCGGGGCGACCGCCGGCGCGGGAGGCTGGCTCGGCACCTGCAAAGCTTTCTGCACGAGCCCCGTCAAATTGGCCAACTGACGCTCCATCTTCTCAACACGAAGGCGTTGCATATCATCCACTTGGGGCCTGAAAATAATTATATGAAAAATCCTTTCTATGCTGCCACGTATAACATAAAACATGCACTAATTATTTCATTAATTTGATTAATTTCGCTCATAGCATCGAATATCGCATAGCTAAATTTAGGAAACAGAATTCGAATTAATGTGATTTGATATTGTGGCCACAATATCGCGCAGCTCATATGGAAATTATTTTTTTGGCATTTGAATACTTGGAAACTAATATGGATGCCCGTCAACATTCCCTGAGTAATTTAATTGGAAATTCGATATGGTGGGCATTTGATGTTTTGTATGAAGTTACCTGGCGTCATATGTGGGGCGCGGCATGGGGCGCGGCGCAGTGGTGATGGGGTTCACCCCGTACATTTGGTACGCATCATCAATTATCACGGCATCGCTGCTGACACAAAACAATACACTCAAACTAAACTATATTAAGATTAACTCTCCTAACGATTAAGATTAATTAATCAATAATTATATTAATGTTGAAGTTATTATAGTAATGTCTGTCACCTGGCTTCTTCATCGATGGAAGAAGCAAGGTTCTGCCTCGCTCCACCGGGGCCCAAGAACTGAGTATAGTAAGGGTCCTCGTACGGAGCCCTGGCCGCTCCACGCTCCGGCGACGACATGTAACCTTCGGCATGACCTGTATACATACAACACATTTTATCACGCCACTAAGTTAATATTCTAATTATAAAATATAGATAGCTCTAAAATCAAAGACCACGTAATATGTCAAATTGTTTGATCAAAAACATTATTATATTATATTGTGGTCGAAGCCAGATAATGAATATTAAAGCATGCGAATTATACAAAAGTCTATTCATGTGTAATTACTGTAAAATGTAATAAGTTATATATATATATATATAGGTCATACTTTACCTGCTTTCGTCGAGGATTTAAATTGAATAGATTGAGTAAAGTGAAATAGATTTTCTTATAAAGAGATAAACATTGCTATTACATCCTGGGGGACGTAGGATCACGAGATTCTTAAAACGTTGCAAGATTTAAAAACAAAGTAAAGTGGTGTTAGTTGAGAAATATAGAATCGAATCGGATTAAAGACAATAAATCAAAAAGTTAATGAATCAAACAAAAAGTGCGCTCGTTAGCACAATATCAAAGTTTGTACAGACAAAGCATTAGCAAATTAAGGTCTGGAAGCGAAAGTAACGTGTTCATAGGTGGCGGGCCTGGTTACCGGGGATCGTGTACAGTTGGTCGGGCCCCCGGGAGCAATCGGCCGCAGCGAAGGGGAAACAGCGTTCGGACCCGCTCCCCGGGATGTACGTGCGCATCGGCTTGGCCGGCGCTTGGGGACCTACACATACACCGCTTTTACCCAATTTATGAATGCCGGTGGAACTGGCCCTTATACCGATCCTTCGAAGCTGACAGTCGTGACTTCATTTTTTGGCACTAAGAAATTACAGGTACTAAGGCATTTTATTGGAAAAAAAGTCAGTCAAAGATCGTCGTGTCACTCAGTCCAACGAATTTCTTTTTATTACAAATCTAATTATGAAGAAAATGGTTACAATTTTCTGGGCTTTTTCATTCAATTGACTTGACATAAAAGTGTCAGCTTTCGGTCACTTTCGGCGCCACTTTAGTCGATGTTCCTGTAAAGTTTATTTGATTTGTGCGTATTTAAGGGTGGTTACCTGACGCCGAGTGTGGCTTGACGCGGTCGGCGGGTACGGGCGGGGCGGCGGGCGAGAATGCGCGCAGCATGCTGCCCCCGCGAGGCAGGGTGCTTGGGGCTTGCCCTCCGATGTAGTAAGCTGGGGCTTTGACCTGCAAAAACAACACAAATTAATAACTCGAAGAACAGAAAAAAAGCCAAAATCTCCAAATATTTTTTTCGTACCAATAGAATTTAATAATATCTAGAATCGCCTAGAAGAGTTCTATCGCATTTTAGTCCTAATACATTGTTTCAAATTGTTTAAAAACATCAGTGAATCACGTTTCATTCAACAGTTTAACAAAGTATAATAATGTTTAGTTTAACTCACGTGCCTAATTGATCAACATATTAACATCATTCCTCGTTTAATATAAAATTTTCAAAAGAATATCTTCAACATAATAAAGATAGTTTACAAGGTATTCGACGTCGGGAATTTCAAGCATTTACCCGGTGAACAAACAATGTGTTTGTGTGGGACTATTATTCAAAGCCTAATCATCGGGTTGACTAGAGATAGCTGTTATTATCAGAATGTATAAATTATACACCGATGTACAATCATAACACAACAATGTACTGAAAAGAAATAACATTGTGGTTTACAAACATAATGTCGACGCATTGACAATCAGGCGCGCAACAGGAAGCAGTGTCAGTCTGCAAATCGTTTTTCCGAAGTAAGCACTCCTCGATTTTCTAATAGTAAAGAACATCTAAAGTGGTCACTGGTCATGTCGTTTAGAAACTAACCGGTCGGTAACTTCAAACATTCTGATTATGTTTACACAATACTGCATCTCCATGAAGGTTATGATAATTAATTCGGACATTTCTAATTTTACATAATCGCAGTTTTTAGGTCGCTCGTTAACATGCCGTGGTTATTTTTAACTGTGTTGTTGAGTGTCGCGACTACTGGTCTATCGATAAACAGGCCCGTGTATAAAATTGTACTCAAACAGAAAGGATATGCACAGGTTTGTTGAATATTTACTAAGTGGAAATTGTGATATCGTGTCATTTTTGCCTCAAAAGAAAGATAGCGCTGACATAATTTAAAAAAAAATATCTGCTAACAGTAACATTTTATACGAAAAAGCAATAATTTTTCATAAAAGTCTAACTGTTGATTTAAATATCAATCAAAATTGGCGATATTACATTGTGTAATCTTTCCGTGAGTGTATCAGTGATGCGACATTGTTTCTTATTCTATTGTTCGATGGATTTGAGGTCAATGTTTGATCGTCCGAATGTAATTTCAGTTTATACAGTATGACATCGAGACGCCTCCTCTCAGGGAGTTCACATTTTGCACTTGGATACGTATTTACGACCTAAGCGGAGATCAGAGCATATTCACGTATGTGGGTGAGTACTTAAAGTGTATCAAGATCAAGTAATCTATCTATCTATCAATCTATCTATTAAACCTGTCTTGTCCTACTGTCCACCAAATTCAATGATCTCGGTAGGAGTCTAGTTATCTATACAAATAAATAATTAAATGTCTGTTTGCTATTTCAAATTTATATCTTTTCACTGAATGCTCATGAAAGTATATAGGGTAATTAGATAAAAAATAGTTCTTTCTTTGGGGTCTTTTTGTTCGGGCTAATCTCTGAAACACCTGGGCCGATTTTGACGGGAATTTCAATCGCAGATAGCTATTGCTCTAACTCTAAATAGTAACTCCTATTTTTGAAATTATATTTATAAAGGTGAATAGGTGAGGTACTGTACCTAAGTACAGTGATATCGTGAAGCTCAGCTAGTAACTTATAAAAGTCGATATTTATTCGTCGAAAGACCCCTTCAGAAAATGCGGTCGAAACACTAAAATAATGAGTAACATAAATTGCGTTAGTATAATTATTATGACCTCCTTAAACCCAAACTTGCTCGTTGCAGGTTCAGTTGCACAATTCAGTATTTCGGATATTAACATTTTTAGATCACTTTCATCAATCTAACTGATAGAAGCTGATCGTTTTTGTTGTATAAACAACTTTCAAATAAATATGGTATTTATTTAGTGATAGGTTTCCCTGGGATTTGAAGCTAATTTACAGTATGTGTTGATAGATGAGGACTATAGTGGCTCGTCATCTGTCGCATTTCACACCTCACTGAATATCAATAGGGTGACAACCGTTAACTATGTATATAGAGTTATCTCCTTTAACAAATCCAGGCTGGGGTAACTATCAGTGCTCTTTAGATAAAATTACTCGAACATGCACTTTCTAAAACGAGATAATAAATAAATAAAAATAACTTTATTGATACATAAAAACCTTTGTTACATTTTCTCTGATGCCTTATTATATAAAAATCTTAGCTATAGGAGGGTTTGAAATAGGTTAAAAATAAAATATAGTTGTTAAAGGTGGCATAAATATAGTGAAAACCCTGTCTCCTAAACTAGGGAAACCCTGTGACCTAGGAGTTAGTGTTCTGCTTATTACTAGAGCACAATAATAGTTTTGTGCTGTTTCAGAAGTTACCTATTTCTTTTATTTGTGGATGTGGATGCGTGTGTGTGTGTGTGTGTGTGTGTGATATAGGTGTAGTATAGATTATTATTACAAAAAAAATATCGGTAATGTAAGTATTTTTCATGACACACTGTTTAGAAATTTTCTTTGTTAACTGAAGTAGAGTGTCATAGGTTAGTTTACAAATACGAAGCAACAACAATCAAACATGTTTACTGTTTAGATACTGAACAAAGACTTGCAATCATACAAACTGCTAAACAAAATTCAAATCAATCGTCAATGAGAACACATGCATAAGGAGTAATTGGCTGTTTGCTAGTAACTTGTTGATATATTAGTAGTAGCCGAATCAGTAAAAACCGTTATCGCTAATTTCGTAACTTGCAATGCGTGATCAGGGCTGATATGGAGACATACATAATTAATGTGCACTCGATATTCCACTCCAATAAGTATTTTTTCGACCATATTAATTCCAGTATTTGATTAATGGAAACTGTTTTAGCGAACGGCAACAACCGTGTCGTAAGACTGTGGCTCGACTCTGGAGGGAAGAACATTAACGTGTCGATCAACGGTAAGGTGACGTCGAGTTCCGCGGTGGAGATCACGAAGGATGTGTGGAGACACGTGTGTTTGTCCTACCAGTCGGACTTCGGAGCGTGGGCACTGTACGTGGACTCCCGCCTCGTCTCCTGCCAGGCATCGCAGAGCGTAAGCATAGATCGATAACATCGCCACAGTAGGCAGCGGTTGACACTCATCCATTATGTATGAAACGATCGGGAATTTACTGATGTTTTTCGATTACAGAATAAGTAAATTTATTTCCTCTGTCACGTTAATTTCCGATGGGTTTACAGATACTTGCATGCATTCATTACACACTGCAGTAAATTTTTACGAGTTTATTGATGTATATTTCCACAATATCTTGTTCCTCAAATCGGAATCTCTATGGTTATCTTATTATTTCGAGCTTTGATGTATGCTTTCTCTTTAATAATATTTCAATTAAGTGCTGCATCGATGTGGTAGTAGACTAATTAACTTACACCGAAGTAAATTACCTGAAATTTTCTCACATACAAGTAATTTCCACCTCAAGGCCTACCAAACAACAGCATGTTATAGAGATGTTTGTGTGAATTTCTCCTTTTTACGTACGTTACATAACGAAAAACGTACATTATGTTGAAAGAAATGTCAATCTACTTAAATATACATCCAGTCAGTTGTGTATAAATATCTTCACAACATTTCTAGAACAAAAATGCAACACTAAATATCAGATGTTCAGTATGCTAATACTAAACGTAACTGAATTAATGAGGGTCACGAGTTCACGGAACTCATAAGCAGCCACACGCGAACAAATCGCTCACCTGGTACTCTACAGGAGACAAATAGCCGCATAACTTTATTTGGCTCGTGAGGTCACCACAACCACGATTTAGCATACAGATAAACATGTGATTAATTGACATAGACAGTTATTACGAAACTAGATCTCCAGACAAGGCTGTTGCTATCCATAGAGTAACAACTCTATTATAAGTATCACGATTATCCGCGGCCGATCAATACCTTGATAATGTCTTGTGTAACTTACGCAAATTTTATTACAAGGATACATTATTGGAAGTTAAAGCTCTTACACCCACATACCTTAGGGCGCATCCTAATGCTCATAGGCCATGGACGAAATATAACGTGCAATATTTAATTTTTCAGCTCCAAGGCTTTATTCTGCCAGGTGGCGGCAGCGTCATTATCGGATACGGCACAGCGGAGGCCGGTAAGTCATTTACAACATCAATTTGCCACTCGAATTTAACCTTTAAACACTTTAGTTTTATTATTTTAACATTTACAGGTGCTCAAAATGGCCTGGAAGGTGAAATATTTGGAGCTAACATGATCCTTGCTTCAACAATTGAACGTAATTACACGATAAGGAACGATCCACTGTACGAACAGAAACGGTTCCGTAAGAACAAAATGAAAACTGGCAACCATCACATGAATTATATAATTCTAAGTGATTTACAAACCGGTGAACTAAAGAATAATTTCGAAACTACCCCAGGACCGGTTACTAATGCAACTAAAAGTTTCATCAAATTTCGGACCCCACATAGTTTTATTGAACACGTCGTTGGCTACGACTTTTCGACACGAAAACCTCCAAAATCTACTTTATTAGAGGACAAAGATTATTTGGGGTTATCAGCCACCGAAAAGAATGAACCAACTGAAGGTGATTTTTGGAATTTAAATAAGAACGAACATTCTGGTAAATATAACGTGCCTACTAAAAATAAGAACCAGCAACAAGGTTCAGAATCCCCAGGCCCACTTATGTTATCTGAGTATGAAACCCCGCCACCTTTGCCAGCGTATACATATTTAGACAAAACATTGGAAATAGAAAGTTTACCTCATGAGCCGTCATATAAATTTAATGGCGGCTCTGCTACTGAACCTGGCAAATTTAGAAAATCTAATAAAAAGCAAGTAGAAATTTTATCCGAAGTGGAAACGCCGCCGCCTGTCGATAAGAATACTAAAGTTTACGGCCAATGGACTAGCTCTAAATTTGCAGGCAGCGTTTTGAATTATCTAAAAAATATTCAATTTCGTACAAGAGAACAAAAAAAAGTACCTCAAACCATTCCGCTTACAAAACTATCCGACACTTTTCCATATGCTTCTGACTTTAAAGTTACTAAAGTACGACCTCCCTTACAATTTCAACGTAGAAATTTAGTGGAAAAGCAGTTCGAAACTAGTAAACGAAGTCCACAAATTAACGTCCAGATCTTAGAGGATGATATAAGGAGCAATATTTTAAAAACTCACGCACAGACTCAGCCCAAACATGTTGAAATAACAAGCAGAGGCGTGAGGAACAAGAAGCAAGAACGACGATTTTATAGAAACGTTGATAGTCAAGACAGCAATGAGAGTTTTGAAAGTACTGAAACTATTCATAGTTCTAAATACGAGTTGCCAAGAAAAAGGAAACCAAATACAGCTGATTTAACTTTGCAAACGAATAACTTGTTATCCATTTTACCTTTTTTGAAGTCGCTAGAGTATTTTGTAGAAAACTCGCAACGCCCAGAAACGCCTAAACCAGAGAAGGATCCTGATATGTATACAAAAAGTCTGTCTGGTAACAAGTGGCACAACGTTAAGTCTTATAGTAACGATTACACGCCTCGCGAAATAAAACTCGACAACGACGACGGACCAAGTGCCATAGAAGAAAAGATAGCCCAAGTAAACAAAAGACATCCAGCTATACGCCTGAATTATAAACACGACAATCAAAAAATATTACCTTACAAGGAAGATAAAGCTTTATTGAAAGGTCGAGAACTAGCTCAAGAAGTATCTAATCAATCGGATTACAATAAAGATTCAATATCAATTTTAAAATACAATCACGGTTTCTTACCAGGACATAATAAGAAAACTAAGGTCACTGACAAACTCAGTGATATACCAAGAGGGAAAGAAAGAAAGAATCTCCGGAAAAGTAATTTTAATAAGAATGTGAAAATAGGTAATGCATTAAACGAACGGCACATAATTGGTGTCAATGAGGAGCAAAATAAACAAAGTTTTGTCGGTGGACACGACAACATACCAGATATTAATAAATACAGGTCTGATACTGATAGTGACAACATAGACACGATTATCCCAGGGTCATTGAACCCGAGGATTTGTAGGAATCTTGAGTTGTATGATCGTGTGTTGTATGTGCAGCCAGACGAGAGTATCGACATGACACATATCCTGTCACCGGTCAGAGTGAAAAACATCGGTATAGAGTTCATTCTGCAGAATTATAAGAAATGCTCGCTACAGGAGTCTGACTTACAAAACAACGCAATGCTCTTTATAGACTGGAGTAAGACTCCTGTAAGGCTTTTTGGAGGCTCTTATCCAAAGAAGACGACTGATCTTTGTGGGTTCTTTTAAAACATAAACGTTGGTGTATATTTTAACTTGCTTTTATAATGCTAAGCTGTATCTCAAATAAAATTGCAAACATATAGATTATAATTTTAAAGACTATTAAATTGCTTAAGATATAATTTTGGAGAGTATTTATTTGATGAACATCGAACCGATTCCATCGTTCCTTTCATTTAGCAATAGCTTTAGTTTCTAAATACAGTCATGATACAATTTAATTCTGGATGTAGACAATGCATCGTTAATTTTGACAACACAATTCACTTATGCGCCAAAATAATATTCTATTAATAAATACAAATGCGATGCAAATAACAAATAGCCGTGTGGTATCCGGCTTAGAATTGACCACCCCCATTCCTCCCGTGGGTGTCGTAAGAGGCGACTAAGGGAAAAATCTAGAAGATGGGCAGCAGCGTCTTCTGTAACTTGACCACCAATACTGCGATCCCCAAGCCGCCTGCCAAGCGTGGGGATTATGGCAACCCCCCCCCCCCCATAATGACAGACACAACGGCGCGACGGCCCCCAGTACCCGGCAGCTCCTCTATCCCTGGCTATGGTAGCGGGCCAGGTAACGGAGGAGCAGGGGGTGCTAAGAATCCCCGGTGGATTTCGCGCTACCACTCCCACCGGACTTTGGCCCTGGCAACGCACAACGTCCGCACGCTCCGGACTGACGAGAAGATTGTCGAGCTGGAGGAAGAATTGAGCAGGTTGCGTTGGGACATCATGGGATTATCTGAAATCCGACGAGAGGGGCAGGATACGATAATCCTAGATTCCGGCAACATGCTCTTCTTCCGGGAAGGAGACCGAAAATCCCAGGGTGGTGTTGGGTTCCTCGTCCGTAAGTCTCTCATTAACAACGTGATAAAAGTCGATAGTGTGTCAAGCAGGGTAGCGTACCTGATACTCAGAATCACCGATCGGTATTCGTTGAAGGTCATCCAGGTATATGCGCCGACCTCGACACACCCTGACGATGAAGTAGAGGCTATGTATGAGGAGATCTCCGAAGCCATACATACCTCCGAATCTTACTTCACCGTTGTTATGGGAGACTTCAACGCTAAGGTGGGCACTCGGAATGGCGATGAGTTGAGAGTAGGGTCGTTTGGATATGGGCAGCGGAACCAGAGGGGCCAGCGGCTGGTCGACTTTATGGAGAAGGAGGAACTCTATTTGATGAACTCCTTCTTCCAGAAGCGACCATCCAGGAAGTGGACGTGGATAAGCCCCGATGGTTCAACCAAAAATGAGATCGACTTCGTCATGACAACCAAGAAGCGTATATTCAGTGATGTCTCTGTGATCGGGAAGGTGAAAACCGGTAGCGATCATCGCATTGTCAGAGGCACACTGAATATCAATGTTAAGCTTGAACGGTCTCGTCTGATGAAGTCCACGCTCCGTCCAGGTCCTGCCCAAATCCAGAATCCCGAAACCTTTCAACTCGAACTGCGTAATCGTTTCCAGTGTCTAGCCGAATGCGAAACAGCGGACGAGATAAACAGCGGGTTGGTGGAAGCTGTCCAAGCAGTGGGGTCCCAGTTCTTTAGGACCCCACGCCGAAGAAAGCCTCAGAAGCTCTCCAATAAAACCATTAAACTAATGGAAGCCCGGAATGAGATGAGACTGCAATCTTCAGCTGATATGTCGGAATACGGCCATCTCAATAGGCAAATTTCTAACTCCACGCGTCACGACCTGCGTTCCTTTAATACTGCCCGTATAAAGGACGCAATTGAGCGGAACCAGGGCTCCAAAGTGTTCGCGAGAAATTTCTCTATTGGGAAAAGCCAAATGACGAAGCTGAAGATCGACGATGGCAGTATCATCTCATCGAAACCGGAGATATTGAGAGAGCTCGAGAGGTTTTACGGACAGCTGTACACTTCGACACGGAAACCCGTTGTCAGTGTGGCTCAGGACTCTAGAGCCAAACTGACCCGGCACTATACTGAGGACATCCCAGACATCAGCCTGTACGAGATTAGAGTGGCTCTGAAACAGCTTAAAAACAACAAGGCGCCGGGTGATGACGGAATTACAACGGAGCTTCTGAGAGCGGGTGGAAAACCGGTACTGTTAGTCCTCCAGAGGCTATTCAATTCCGTCATACTCAAGGGTACTACGCCAGAAGCATGGCACAGGAGTGTGGTGGTGCTCTTCTTCAAAAAAGGCGACAATACCTTGTTGAAGAATTATAGACCCATCTCGCTTCTGAGCCATGTGTATAAGTTGTTTTCGAGGGTCATTACGAACCGTCTCGAACGCAGGCTTGATGACTTCCAGCCTCCCGAACAAGCTGGCTTCCGAAAAGGCTTTAGCACCATAGACCACATTCACACGCTCCGCCAGATTATACAGAAGACCGAGGAGTATAATCGGCCACTGTGTCTAGCGTTTGTGGACTATGAAAAAGCCTTCGATTCAATCGAAACCTGGGCTGTATTGCAGTCCCTCCAGCGATGTCATATCGACTATAGGTATATCGAGGTGTTGAAGTGTTTGTATAGTAACGCCACCATGTCGATCCGGTTACGGGACGAGAGCACGAAACCAATCCAACTGCAGCGTGGTGTGAGACAGGGAGACGTTATTTCTCCGAAACTGTTCACAAATGCGTTGGAGGACGTCTTCAAGCTCTTGGACTGGAACGGGTTCGGCATCAATGTCAATGGCGAATACATCACTCACCTTCGTTTTGCCGATGATATAGTGATCATGGCGGAGTCGCTGGAGGGGCTCAATACTATGCTCAGCGACCTCAGTATCGTTTCCCAACAGGTGGGTCTTAAAATGAACATGGACAAGACGAAGATCATGTCCAATGTCCATGTCGCACCCCTACCGGTTGTTGTTGGGAATGATACTCTCGAAGTTGTTGACCACTACGTCTATCTTGGACAAATAGTTCAATTAGGCCGGTCCAACTTCGACAAAGAGGTCGCCCGAAGAATCCAACTCGGATGGGCAGCGTTCGGGAAACTACGCGACATCTTTTCGTCCAAAATTCCGCAGTGTCTGAAGACGCAGGTCTTTGACCAGTGTGTGTTGCCAGTGATGACATATGGCTCTGAGACGTGGTCGCTAACGGTTGGCCTTTTGGAGAGGCTCAGAGTCACTCAACGAGCTATGGAGAGAGCTATGCTCGGGGTTTCTTTGCGCGACAGGATCCGGAATACGGAAATTCGCCAAAGAACTAGAGTTACCGACATAGCTCGAAGAATATGCAAGTTGAAGTGGCAATGGGCAGGCCATATCGCTCGAAGAACCGATAACCGCTGGGGAAGAAAGGTTCTCGAGTGGCGACCACGAACCGGAAGACGCAGCGTTGGCAGGCCTCCCACCAGGTGGACCGACGATATCGTCAAAGTTGCGGGCACCCGGTGGATGCAATTGGCGAGTTGTCGTTCATTGTGGCGTTCTAGGGGGGAGGCCTTTGTTCAGCAGTGGACGTCTTCCGGCTGATGATGATGATGATGATGATGATGAAATACAAATGTATCGTTTCAGTCTAAATTTACAAGCAGAATATTGCTAATGAAATTAGAATTAAGTTCAAAAACTGATATAACTTAAACACTAAAACGTGAAATCACCTAATCCAGTGAAAACACGAAAATATCGTGAAAAACTTTTAACAAAGCTACAAAAACTTCTTTTATAAAGACCGTTAACAGGAAACGTTTCTCGCAAAGAGAAACAAGTAATGCTTATACAATGAATGAACCACGATAATATTTACTTAAAGCTGTTTGAAAAACACATGTTGAACATGAACACACAGTAACCTACAGTTCTCGAGAAAAGGCAGTTTTACATGAAACGAGCTAATGCTCATTCTTTCCCCCAATACAAAAAATCTTTAATTTTTTTTAAAGAATTTGATATGCTGGGGATAGAATGAGCATTCTCTCGTTTGATGTAAATCAACCTTTATATATGTCCGTACTTTTCCAAAGCTGTTTTAGGGTCGGCTTCCAATCTCACCGCTTAGTTCAATCCCGTCATAGATACATAGGTAGGTATATTATTCTTGTAAATAGCAGACGTAATTTAAGATAAAACCCAAAAAAATTGGGTCAAGGTCTGTACATAACAAAATGTGTAAGATATAACTCTTAGCAAGAACGAGTACAACCTGTTTGAGGGCTCGATCGAGCAAGAAAACTTTACGCAATCTGCTCTTTATTAAACGTGCACAATCATTGACGGAATTACTTTTAACATTCACAAATCTCAGCTTTTAAAGGTATGGTCGGTATTTGCAATTGCCTTCCAAAATTTCACATGTAAATCGTTAACTATAATGATGTTGTTGTCAACAGACTTGAGAAATAAGCAAATATTAAGTCGAAAGCATTATTGTAATAGCTATCCGATGTCCGATTTCAGGGGGTCAATGTACGGATCATAATACCATAATCTTAGGCCAACCAACAGTAAAAAAAAATTACATTAAATTTTCTGAGATATATTTTATTTTATTCCAGAATGATTTGAATTTAAAATTACGAAACACATAATTTTAAGTCATAATTTCGGATACACGTAACCCGTTGAAGTGTTGACGTAAACAATTTAAATATTTATTTTGTCGACTACTTTAAATAAATTCTATCGAGGTACAATTTTCACTTTTGAGCTCTACTATTTTCCTCGCAGTTGATATAAGAAGACTTATGACTGGCTGTTGTGTTGCGGAGCTTTTGTAAAGACTATTCACAGCTGTAAACAGTGTGTTTGTCGAGTATTGTTCGTTTCTTTAGTGATACCACACAGTGTGTTGCAAAAACCCTATTGTTTCCAATAGGGACGTAGTCAGCTTCAATATCAGATGGTAATAATGTAAGTCAATTCCAAAAAAATAAAACCAAGTAGCCGTTTTATTTTAAATATTTGTTAAGTAAAACTGATTAATTGCATCTGCAATTGCTATAAGAGATTAAAAAATTGAAATTTAACATCAATTAAAAAATGCTTATTAAAAAAATGCTTATTAAAATTAAATATTTTTCTAGCGTCGACGTTTCACTAGTCTTATCCGTACGCGTAAGTTCAGAGGTTAAAAACATTTGTTATATAGTCATCTGTTGATGGCCACAGATTGGCGACTCCATGTTTTTAAACCGATTTTTAAAAAAGATGGTTCTCATTTTGACCTGTATGTATGTATGTATGTATGTTTGTCCGCGATTATCCCGCGTTTGGCTGAACCGATTTTGATGCGGTTTTCAGAAAATAATTTGTTAGATCAAGGAGAAGGTTTTAGTTTTTATTATTTCTAATTATGGTAAGCCTACGTATACAAGTAAGAACAGGGCGTTTAAAACACACTGTATAGGTATGTATTGGTTTACATTATGTAAGATATAACGAATAGAAATCAGTTCAAGGCCCGTTGATTAGTTTCAATAAAATTATAATAATAAGATGTAACTGCGTCACAGCAGCGGAACGTGCCAAACCAGTCACAGCTAGTGAGAGTAACCGAGAACGTTTAATTAGATACACAACTTCAACGGCACTTACCTAATGTTTTTTTTGATGATTATTTGTTAGTTAGTAGCTGTAACAGTTTTGTTCTTTTCTTCTGTTCTGTGTTTCGGAAAGCACGTTAAACAGTAGGTCCCGGCTGTCATACATAGATCTTTGGCAGTCGTTAAGTCAATTCTGACAACCAGTCTTACTATGGGATACTGTGTTTCCCAGTAAAATGGGTTGTGGAAGTCAGATAGGCAGTCGCTCCATGTAAAATACGGTATATAGCCGAATCTGGTAAGACTGGTAGCCGACCCCAACATAGTTGGGAAAAGGCTCGGGAGATGATGAGTAGCTGTAACAGTTTTAATTTAGACGTTCATTTTATCATTCAATTAAGTTTACGATCTTACCTGATCTTGTCTACCGTTCTGTCAAAAGAGTCTAGTTATTTTAGGAAATCAATGCACTGTCTAATGATAATACATTCACAACTACTTTTAATGAATAAATGGTTGGTTATGCTTAGTAAGCTTACATCATCTACTATATCTGAAAAACTACATTATTTTCAATATTTTTAAATATTTCCCTGACGTAAATAACAGTTACTATCTTGACAAAATAATTAGTTTCAGAAACTTAATCACTCAGGCTTAGGGATTTTTCGTTGAAGTAATTATACCTATCTTAAAAACCAGAATTAGACTAAATATAATTTAATATTATAGTACAAATTCCTACCTATTTCACCATTAGGTACTGAAGAGCTATCAAATAAATAGTACCTACAAATTAATTTAATAACCACAAAGGATACTGTAAATAGATCTTACAAAACCGACTCCTCAGTCTGATTGGCGTCAGCAGTTATCTAGCAGCCAGCCAAATTACGAGGTACTCTGTTTACACGACAGCTGTAAGTACAGCCTATCTATCACAGTCGGTAGTATAAATCGTGAAACGCAATGCAATTTAACAGTGCCCGAGTTATTTAGGACACCGTTAAGCTTAGAAGAACGTCCTGTGAATCAATCTGAACGCATTAGGTAAATGCGCATAGCGGTTCTCAAAGTGTGAAGGCTAAAAAACAATTGTGAAATAGGACAGACAATTTGGTAATACGTGCAACAAAACAATGCATAAATAAATAAATAAACCGGCCTATATACGTCGCACTACTGGGCGCAGGCCTTTTCCCATATAGAGAAGAAACGAGCATTGATCACAACGCTTGCTCATGGCGGATTGCAAGATCAACAATAATCAGTAAGCAACCAATGCATACATTCTGGTTATTTTTTGCCATTAAAAAGTTAATCTTCTACTGTATTCCACTAAATTATTAATTTAAGAATTCTTAAGACGGTTAGGTCTAAATTGGTGGGTGGTGTCACGAGTCAAACTCAATTTGGCCCGCGCGGCGCCACCACTACCGCCGAGTCAGCTTATAAAATATGAAACTAGTCGGACGATACCGAAAATAAACTCGAGTAAAGTCTTCAGTCCTAAAACAATCATGAATTCAACCACACTTTCAATAGTTTTCATTTTTCTAACCAATATTATTCATTGTTTTAATTTAGACACAAACTATTACTATTTGGAAATATACAGAAAAAATGTTGCACTAATTAAAAATCCTCTTTTTTTAATCATGAATTTGTCTCACTTATCAGTTATACAAAATAAATGATCGTATGTAAAAGGCGACATGTGACGTGTCGTATATAACGAAAGTGGCTGTGACTGTATGCTGATGTGGTAATAAGACTACTTTCAAATATCTGTCCTATGGTGTTCCTGTTTAAATTCCATATGTATATAGATACTATACTCGTCAGTTACAAGGTAGCTATAAGCTTAACGCAATAGTGTCTAGCCTTTAATAATAATGCTCTTACTGAGCAGAAGTTCTGTGAAGCAGTCAAAGCCTGCGCTCAGGCTAACTACGCAGGTCTGTTCCAAAATAAAACTCAACCTTAGCTATGACAATATACCGTAAGTAGTAAAAATACATTCTATTCCTTAGCTCAATATGTATTAGCTTACGTAGTAGACAAACACATATAATTAAATAACGCTGTAAAATCTTTAGAACCTTACGTAGTCAGACATACTTCGTAAAGGATGCAAGATACGGCTCGGTCTTAGAATTGCCATGAATGTATGGAAAGGAAGGCATAATGGCCGGAAGCCATTTGTTTCGACAATTTTATTAGCGACATGTTTTGCTGCAACTAACTACTAACTTATATGTGTCACTTTTACTTTCACTAAGCAATTATAATATTATAACTTGCATTCGTAATTATTCTCATATTCTGTGAAGGTGTACACATGAGCAAGAACACACCTTATTTTATAAACTTAAGACTTCCTTGAATGTCTATCAGTCGCAACGTTTCATCTTATAGTGACAGAGATCGCATGAGTCTCAACGACGACTTTAAACTGATTGACATTACAATTAACTTTAAGATCTTATATAAATAAATAAAACTAACACGCGTCAAAAAACTCATCGTCATCCTTGTCAATGGCAGGAAACGTGCCCAGAAGGCTGGCAGCATTGCCATGTTGAATGGCTATGCCGATTCTCTGTGCAAGGAACAAACCAGCTCTCTGATCACGAGTAGAGTCTACCAAACGTTTTGACAGTTCTTTAAAAAGAACATTTAAGTATTCGGCATACAGCCCAAAGAAAAAGTCTTGACTTTTTAGGCTGCTCTTAAAACAAGTTGTATCTTAGATTACAGAAGGAATTTCATAACAGTTTTGACGTCAAAACATTACACATACCTATCTGGATTTAAACCCACAACCTTGCGTATTCGAATCCGGTCAAAACACCTCAGGGCCACACTGTTATAATTTACGTCAGCAAACTATGCCGTTGGGAAAAAAATCTACAGTTATCTAATAACACATTGGCAAGAGATATCTATGAAACTATATGCACGATTAGACTAGAGTTACCCTACTCAAATGATATTTAGCTTACCGTATATTATAATAATATAATAATAATAATATAATATTCCGGGACAACTCACACACGGTTATCTGATCCCAAGCTAAGCAGAGCTTGTGTTATGGTAACCAGGCAACTGATAAACATACTTATATATTTCTAAATACTTACATATTATAGATAAATTACACCCAGACAACCAGAACAAATGATCGTGCTCATCACACAAACATTTGTCCTGGGTGGGAATCGAACCCACGACCTCCGGTATAGCAGTCAGGGTCACTAACCACTAGACCAACAGGCCCGTCACCTATTGGAAAATAGACTTGCCCACTATGGTATGGTAATATTAGACGAGCTAGATTTTTTCTCTACTAATTAGGCATTGGGTGGGCCAGTGATTGGAATCATGTGATTCATGACAAAAAAATTTGGAGTTCAGGGACACCTTTGCCCAGCAGTAGGACGATATATAGGTTAAATTAAAAAATACCAAATATGACTTATTAAATTATCTGGTCTGTGCTTTAGGTGGATTATAAATAACAAACTCTCAGATTACTTACTAATACAGTTTTATTTTAACAAAAAAGTCAAAGCTTTAGACTAATACTGTTCTGCGAAATATAATTAGTAGGTACCTCAACATACGAGGATAGAAACGTGTGCGTGTAAATGTTTTTTATAATCTATACTTATAATAAATCTGTAGAAGTGAAAATTCTGTACATTGAAAATATCAAAAAAATAAATGGCGGGGGGTGGTACAAGACCGACACCGAACCCAAAAGTGTAAAAAAAAATAATTGTCTCTCTGTCTGTCTGTTTGTTCACGTATCACGCAAAAACTACCGGTTCGATTACGATGAAACTTGGTATAATTATTCTTTATTATCCTGGGCACCACACTGGGTAGTTTTTATCCCGAAAAAGTATAAACAATAAAAAACAAACTTAATTTTGCGGTTAAAAACTCATTGATAAGTTTCGTCATCATGATGCTGATCTATATGCAACACAGAGTACACGCGCCATCGAAAAATAAACGTTATTACTGAACACCAGTTTCCTATTGAATTTTGATATTGACAAAGTTTAGACTGCACACATAAATGCAGACTGTAGTACTGAAAGGTTCTATGTGAATGCCTAACTCAATCCTGACTGACATTGGCTGTATGCCAATCACTTTATGAATACCCTTTGCAGGCTTTGTTCAATGTTTCCGTTTCTCCCCTTTTAAGCGCTTGTCTTTCGCTTGCGTCTTGCGCTTTTGCGCTTCGAAAAAACAGAATATAAAATATTTCATAAATAAAAATTAACTGTGAATAAGGTTCTTACATCGTGGCAAAAACACTAAATAAACACCTCAATGTAGTACAGATTTCAGAAATGTCGAAACTAAAATCAAATTTTTAATAACGGACGATTTTAGAGCTAGTTGTTGTAATTATAGTTCAAAATTAGTGTATTACAAGTGTATTTTTTCAATATTTCGTTTTGTAGTTATAAAATCCAAAAACAAAGGTAAATATCAGTCAGCAAAATCACTTCGTTTGTTTGTTTGTTTATTTCCGAACAGCGACGACTCAATCTAAAGTTATAATTGATCTGTGGAATGCAGAGCACCGTACGAACGTTTATCCTTATGCACGGATTCACTCAGATCTGTACACAACACATTAATAATCTGACTGAAGGATTTAACATTATTTAATAGAGCATTAAAATTTCGGGATAGGAGTGACCTGAATTACAAATTATAAGAAAAATAAAACTCATTTCATTGTACACAAAAGGATAGATACGAAACTGCAGAGTGCGCATATCTGGGTATGAACTGTAAGCACTAGTATGAACTATTATCGTCGTAAAAATTGTATCAAAACAGAGCGTGCAGTTTTAATAAAACTTTCTCAAAAACTAATAATATAATAATAATAATAAATAATAATCCAGCCTATAAACGTCCCACTGCTGGGCACAGGCCTCTTCCCATATAGAGAAGGCACGAGCATTGATCACGACGCTTGCTCTCTGCGGATTGGCGATTTCTGATACCAAATTTTGGAATCCAGGTTTCCTCACGATGTTTTCCTTCACCGTTTGTCAGAAGTGTCATAGAATAATTAAGAAAGTACATATTATAACTTAGGAAAAGCCACATTATAATATCCTATTTATATTTTTTTTAAATTTTTTTACGATCCTAATAATATCGGAAACATCGCTATTTTCATATAAATGTGCTGCACTGCACGTAAAATAACTTAAATCGGCAAGCGATTGTACTACTTACAGCAAAAAAATATTACTCTCGCACACCGGACTTTTAGCGATACGCACACTCTAAAAATTCGTAATTTTTTACTCTATGATAGTACGTAACTGTTGATTGTCAAAATAGAGTATTAATAAATTATTATGTATATGGAGCAAGGTCTGACGTTTATCGAGTTAGTAACTACTGCATAACATTTCGATAGCCAGAATGACGTCTATGCGGTCACATCGACCACAAAAGTGAAGTAGCCACGCCAAAGCAGAGTTGCAACAAGTCACTGATGTGCGGTTCAGTTAGCAACTGGGTTGAGTAATAATAATTAATCTTGCATTAATTTGACGTTGGGCTATTATTGGGCTGTTTTGAGTACATCTTCTTGCTTTCTACTACCTACACGAAGTACGGCCTAAAGAGGATAGATAGGTCTAACTGGATGTGGAAGACAAGAGGTTTTACGGAGTAACTTAGAAAAAGCCATCAAAGTATTGGAACCTGCTTAGATTAATAGCCTAAAAAATCCTTAACATAATTCTACTACTTTGCATCATTTTAGTTTCGTAAAAAAAAATTGTTGACTTCGAATGTAAAAATACTACACTCAACACTAGTAACATCATACATATTTTGCGTTGCTTCAAATAAACACGAGGGGAGCCGTAAATTTTTCACCTGGTTGCTCGCTAGCGTATCGGAAAATCTAGCAGTTTCGCGGAAATAGATACCTATTGAAAATTTACAGCTTTGACTCCGTTCAGGTAGCCGTTCAGCTTAGAAAAGAATAATCTTTATCGTATAACATATAATTTTAACTTCCAGTTTACGTTTGCTATTATAATAATATTTCGAGTACCAATTTACATGAACATAATAAAACCGTTCTATCAATTTCTTATACAATTTTCCGTTAGGTCTCTCGTCTTCTGTTTATTGAATATTGTAAGACTGTAATAAGTTCAGGTTTCCATCTTGTAGGGAAATAACTGAATACCAATTTATGTAGGGCAATTCGATTTTTGACCCGCACAAACTAACCACCTGAGCTCGATAGTAGGAACACTATCGACAAAGTTTGTTACCTAATCGTTATAGTTTCGTATAGAGTTTGAATTTAAGATATTCTCCTAACTAATTATGAGGCTTCGATGAGAATACCTTTGATAGCCTTCGTGTTATTGGTTCTGGTCTATAAGGTACGTATTTTAGTAAGACTAACTGATTGCATTTACGGACTTAAAGAAAGTCAAACCACTGAACTGGTTTTGTGGGATATTGTAGTGTACAACATATTATGTAATGTTTTATAAATAAATAAATAATAATAATAATAAAGATCGCAAATGTTTCGGAATGCAAATAAAGGGTCACTTCTCACAGATCCAAACCAATTATCATTGATCCAAATGACACTTAGCTTACTTAAACACCTTTGACAATCAGCGCAGGAAGTGTGGAAGTTAGTTTTAATTTTGAAACTCAAGTGTGAAAACGTGCTGACCAATGATTGTTCTCTCTCTAAGTGAGAGAAGTATTAAAATGCATAGTTGGTTGATTACTATGTGTCTAACTGAATCAAAAAACAACGCCTAACTATTTAATTGTTATTTCTATTAAATATAATATTTATGCTATATCTCCAACATACAATATACATTGATTTAAAAAGGATTATTTTAGTATATTAATTAAATTATTACTCTATCACACTTATGTTTGATTAAGTTTTTATTCGAAGCTTTCACTACTATTTTAAACAAATGAGGGGAAAACATAATTTAATGACTGTAATGTAGTTTTAATGACTTCTATACCATAGTGAAAAGTATGTCATTATCACTAGGATAGACATAATGTTAGATTATTGCATCTTTCTCATAAGATATCAACGAAGAAACTTGTTTGAAAATGTATCGTCATACGTGTCTCCGGCGATAGCTTAATTATTTTTGGTTTTGCCTCCAAAAATAATTAAGGTAAAGAAAAACGCATGACGTTACTTTTTACCTCCGTCGCAAACAGAGGGGTGTGTATACATGAATACAACTTACACGTGTCTGTCAGTCTGTTTGTATACGTGTATCGTAGCTAAAACAAAAGAGAATCAATGATAATGCTGCCGCTTTGTTTGAAACTTATCAGGATCTCAATCGATCTTGGCTAAAATATAATATATGAAAATCTGTTCTGAATGTTAAAAGGTATTAGCTATCATAAAAATATGACGATTTTAGGTCGTCAGTCCGTCCGTCTGTCAAGACCGTTTTTCTAAGGAACGCGTGGAGATATCAAACTGATTATTCAAATTCAAAATCAAATTGATTTATATCTAATACTCAGGTCTACTGTCCCTTGGAGCTGTGAAAAAATCAAACTTCTAAGCCGAAGCAATCAAAAGATACAGCCGTTAAATTTTTAGTAACATCACACACACTTAGGTTTGTACGGAACCCTCGCCGCGAGTCCGACTCGCACTTGACCGGTTTTTTTTATTCGTTCGACTTAAATCAACCGCTTCTCGCCTTTGATTGAATGACGATCCCATCATGCTTGGGTAGAAAGACCCAAGCATGTAGGTACACATTTATAACTATCATAACATTAAATGGTTTAGTCACGTATCGATCGTAAATTAAATAATTGGAGAAAGCTATTGCGAAAAGACTTTAGACTCAGATTCCACTATTATCTTACAGCTATTAAGGTCAATTAAAACAGCGGTAGAAATAAAAAAAAACAATGTGCGGTGAGTCCACACGAGTATTACCAGGAAATTTATGATAATCAGAACACAATATTGAAATAAGTTTAAAAAAATAGAGTTGTTAGCTTAGTACAAACCTCGGCAAAGCTAATAATAATAATACGAAATATGTAGGTAAACAATTTTTTGCGCATGTTATGTGAGCAATAGAGAGTAATTTGCTTAAGTTATTTAATTTACCAGCAACTAAATCCCGTCGCTCGGCGTTAATTCAGTATTAATTAAAATAACTAGACGGCCAATAAATCGACCAAAATACGGATTTAAATTTCAAGTTTCAACATTGCTGATATTATAAAGTTCATGGTTTGCGTGGTAAATACTGCGTGGTATCGACGCAATTGAATAGAGCTGTAAATAATAATGTGGTACGCGTGTGTCGAACGCATAGTGATGATTTTGGGCGTAACAATGTTGTTTTTAATTAATAAAGGTTATTTCATTATAATATATTTCTGCAGCTGTAAACAAATTTAAGCATTCTGCAATCTTCCATAATTATTATAAACGTCACGACGAATTTCATTCGCCCGCGAAGTTTTGCAAGATAGGGTACCAACTTTTCGCTTTACATAATTATTAAGTAATATATAAATACCATTATGTTACTAAAACATAGTCACTTGCTATGCGGTCTTGCGTCGAAATTTCAAGTTGGTGCATATCTACTTACTATTTGCAAATGTTAAAATGTACCAGTACTATTGGCTCTGCCGTTTGCCTGGTGACCTGAGAGAAGCCTGTAGCAGTGATCAATGCTGCCATAAATAATTGACGCTCAGGAGAGACCCCTTTACAATCTTCCGAGAGGAGAGCCATTACACAGGATTCTGGATTGGTCGAAGATGTAATAAAACCCTCCTCCAGGTACTGATTGTGATGAACAGGGTGGTTTAAGTAAGGTGAAAATCCCACACTACCACAATCCCACATTCTCTTACAATCCCCATAAGGTTGGGCACATTTGGAAGGGGTCCGCCGCAAAAAAAAGTACCAGGGGCCCGAGTCTGCTATTTACACTCCATGTCAGTGTGCTCATAGTTGGCTCATAGTTGGCTCATAGTGGGACGATTTTACGATAATTGGCATTCTACTAACTTAGTAGAATGCCAATTATCGTAAAATCGTCCCACTATGAGCCAACTATGAGCACACTGACACGGAGTGTAAATAGCAGACTCGGGCCCCAGTTCTATTAGATGTTGGTATCGGCTCATTGATTAAAAACTGAGTGGATATTAACGATCCATTTGAAACAGGTAAATGCTGTCGCGCGCCGGTGCTCTTAATGGCTCCTACACACAGTGCCGGCGGCAGTGCCGCCGGGCGAGCCGCCGGCCAAGCCGCCGTGCGCCCGGCGGCATTCAAACCCGCACAAAGGAGCCGCCGGCATTTGTTTGTGTGACGACGCGCGACGGCTTGGCCGGCGGCGGCTCGCCCGGCGGCACTGCCGCCGGCACTGTGTGTAGGAGCCATTAGGCGTCTGCTACCAAATGCACTCCCTATGTCGCCATGTCGGCGGAAATGAGAAAAAGGATGAGATTTTAGTCATTACTTGTTTGGAGGTAACTTGTTCGTGCATGTGACGTATGAATATTATTATATTCCGGACAAAACCTATTAAGTGCTCCTATGTTGTTGGTGAAAGTAGATTAATTTAGATAAAATTTGAATATTCTTTATACACCATGAAAGTTACAGTATTTTAATAATATAGAAAAGCGAGATGGCGAACAATGGCAAAAAAGCCTTTGTATAGGCAGAAAAGATAGAAAAATACGAAACGAAATATTACGAACTAAATAATAATGATGTTTAGATAAAGTACATAATTATTCACTTTTAAATAGATAGATTAAGTTATGGGTATGTACATATAAAATTTATTTATTTATTATAATATTGTAAATATTTTAAGTTTAATTTCATTAATAAAATTAAATCCTTAACCACAAAAAAATAACATTTATTTATTTATTAGATAACATGAACATCATTGAAAGAATTATATTGACATGATAATGAAAACGTATTATTTTCCCGGTATAACATAACATAACATAACATAACATACCATCACGCCTGTATCCCCGAAGGGTTAGGCAGAGGTGTACCAATGTACACCCACAGTTCGCCGGTATAACCACTAATAATTATTTAGACATAAAAATAAGAGCTATGAGCGTATTATTATTCACCACACTTGATACAAATAGAGTCGTAAAACTACAGTAGTTACGAGTATCTCATTACAATGTTTCTTTTACCTAAGAAATGAAGGCAACAGTGGTGTTTCTAAGGTACATTGCGTAGCTATCTACGTCAAGAACGGAAGAACTATGCCCAATAGAAAGGTAATTACCAACTTTATTAGTTCTAAAAGACCTATTATTAAGATAAAGTACTTCGAATGTAATCAACGCGGTATCTTATAGGTACTTATTGAAAAAGGAAACAAACCACCACTCAACGGAAGAGAAAGTATAGTTTTTACTTCTTTTTAACTTTGCATATGACGCCGAAGTATAATACAATTGTATCATTTTATTATTAAATAACTGTTCTTATGCAATAACGGCCAGTACCTACTGTAATAATGAAGTCACTGTACCAGTTAGTTACGTCGCAATTACACTATTCGAATAAGCATAAAGCAAAATGTACGATTTCTAAATACAAATATTTGATGTATTCAGTAAAGCTAGAAGTAATGAGGACGTTGTATACTAAGATGTATTATGTAACTAAAGTTGATTGGCTGTATAATAAATAATAACTACTTAATTATGAATGAAACACTCTTTATAAAGGCTTGTTATTAAGCGGTAGCTTGCTTTTCGTGTTTTCATCTCTTCAGTAACTGAGATATTAACGCGTTCATTGCGTTTAATATGCCCTTAATGAGTTTCATCTTACTAAGGCTATGCATTTTAATACACTCAGTAGAGTGAAATGTAATTTATATTATAAGTTACCGCCTGCATCAACACTAAGCGAAGTAAGATCGCGACCCGAGGAAAAAATACGAGCAGACATTTCGGATGAAAATAAAAATAAAAACAATAAATATGATTAGGTATATTATAAACAAAAATCGAAGAGAAAATTCAAACAGGATAAAAGATTATTGTTTATCTGAATTAAAGTTTTCTGGAAAAAAAGAGTAAACTACAGGCGAATAAAATAGTGGGATAATGGTGCCGACTATTGCATTCGTGACTAGAGTGACAGTTCAAGCGAACCTTATATCAAAAGTTCACGCCAGATATGGATACGTACCTAAAGATTATATGTATATAAACTTATCTATACTTATAATAAATCGGTAGAAAGGTCAATTCTGTACATTAAATATATTTTCAAAATAACTTTCAGGGGGTGATTAGTGATCGATACTGATGCCAAAAATGCAATCAGTAAAATTTTTGTCTGTCTGTCTGTATGTTCCTTATAGAAACAAAAACTACCTGACGGATTTTAACGAAACTTGGTACAATTATTCTTCATACTCCTGAGCAGGTTATAGTATACTTTTCATCACGCTACAATCAATAGGAGCAGAGCAGTGAAGGGAAATGTTGGGAAAACGGGAGAAGTTACTCAATTTTTTAAGCTTCCGTCGCGTGTGCAGCCTTAATGGTTAAAGACTCATTGATAAGCTTCGTCATCCACGCGAACGAAGTTGCAGGCACAGCTAGTTGTTATATAAAACACGAATTATAGTAACGGAAATTATGTTGAAAAGATAGAGCAAAGCTGAATCAAAAATTCAAGAAAGTCACAGTACCCGTTTTGTTAAGGAATAATCAATCTATCCATTAACAGGTAGAATGAAGACAAAACGTTTTCAAGGCACGCCAACATAGATTTGTTTATTCACACTAATTAAATCTCGTTTCGATAAGGTGTCATGTTCAATCGAGTTCTATGGCAAGCCAAAAAGATCCCAACTAATATTTAAAACGCGTCAAAAGTTTGTCAGCTATATCTAAGCCACTTTAAAGAAATAATGACCGTGCTTTGGGATTATGAACCTTAATTCAATGACTAACAGTTCAGTTTCCATCACATTCAAATTACTTTTAGGCCCTTTTCGGTAATGTTTGTCATTCTAAAATGAACTTAAACACATGTTGTCAAAGTTGATAATTGCGTGATTAGTAATAACGTTTAATTCTGTTTCCAGATTGGCTTTAGTATAGCTGCTAACTCGAAAGGAGTTAAAAGTTGAAGCGTGAACCTTAATATTAACACAGTCTAATTACTGCAGGAAAGGACCACTATTACAAGCTTAATAACGAATTTGACACCGTTGCTCACTGAACTAATATAATTGCATCTTAATTGAAATCTCAACAACGTTTAATAGCAGCTAGGACGGGCAAAGGCAAATTAAATAAGTTTCGAAATAATTATTATTATTGCTTTCAAAGAAGTTTTTTACCTGACTGATCAGGAACGAGAAATGATTTTTATTAAGTAGCTAGGTAACATCTATATCTATACTTATAATAAATCTGTAAAAGTGAAAATTCTGTACATTGAAAATATCAAAAAAATAAATGGCGGGGGGTGTTACTAGACCGACACTGAACCCAAATGTGTAAAAAAATATTTTTTTGTCTGTCTGTTTGTTCAGGTATCACGCAAAAACTACCGGTTCGATTACGATGAAACTTGGTACAATTATTCTTTATTATCCTGGGCACCACACTGGGTAGTTTTTATCCCGGAAAAGTATAAACAATAAAAAAACAGACTTAATTTTGCGGTTAAAAACTCATTGATATCTAAGTTTCGTCATCCACGCGAACGAAGTCGCAGGCACAGCTAGTTTATAAATAAGAGCTTGGAAATGGCACTATCTCTGTCAGAGAAAAAACTATTGTTCAGCAACGGTAGGCATATACAGAGTGTTATCCAAAGCTAACACCTAACAAACAGGGGTGAACAGTACATCTGGTATAGTCTGTTTACAAAATTTTAGTTCAATATGAGCCTGTACACAGGCTGTTATTATATTATATTATTAGACCAGGATTTCACTTCAACAATATTGAATATCACATAAAGAGGCTATGCATTTTAATACATCTCAATATTTCGAATATGCAGCTATACTCTCGAGCATAAGGCCTGGTTTAGACGATGCGATGAATATCGAGCGAGTTGCGGTACATTGCGGCACCGCGCGGCTATGTTGTCATAAATGATCGATTATAGGCGGCAATGGACAGCAACTTGCACGATATTTCTCGTATAATCTAAACCAGTCATTAGATTCGCAGTAACAAAGGACGGACACGGAGATTATAACATCATATCTCACATGTCGAAGTAAAGGAAACCTATTCATCTTGTATTTATTTTAAAACACATATTTTCTTTTGTACAATTATGTTCTTATCGGAATGACTATTCATTCTGTATTTATTAAAGTCTTCGACAAAGAGTGGCACGCCAGCATTATTTATATTTTATTTTATTTATTATTTATATTTCCATGTAACATAATTAAATTTACTCATTGAATACTATCATGTAAGGTAAATTTTATACTTTATTAAATTATAATTATTAAACTTAAAATATTTACAATAAAATAAAAACTAAGCCTACACAATAAATAAGAAAAAATGTAAACTAAATAAAACTAAGATTTAAAATAAGGCATCAAAAAATTCATCCACATCGCTGTCGACTGGGAACTGTGTGCCCAAAAGGCTGGCAGCATTGAAATTGAATTGAATATATTATTAATAGCTACAGTTAAGCCGATTATTCTGCAGTGTGTTCAATTTAAATGATTAAAAATACATTCAACTAAAATTATTAACTGTTTTATCAGAATGTTTTGTATGTAATACTAATATAATATTACTAGCTGTACCCATGCGTTGCAAATGTTGCAATGCAGTTTTTTCTACCTAGCACCTGCTTACTACCTACCTACTACCACTTAGGGGTATGAAAAATAGATAGTAGCCGATTCTCAGACCTACTGAATATGCATATAAAATTTCATAAAAATCTGTTAAGCCGTTTCGGAGGAGTAGGTATGGTAACTAACATTGTGACACGGGAATTTTATAAATAAGATTTAGCTAAATAAAACACCTGCAATGTAATCGGTTTACCGATATTTCAATCATAAAAGGTTTACAGAACGATAAATGTACATTTATATTTTTAAATGTTTACAGATATAACATTATTTTCAAAAAGATTATACAATGATACTTTTTCCACACAGATATATTTTATTAAATTTCATATATTCAACACGTATGCTTTATAACGCATTGTAACCTGTTCCTTTAGGTATTTAGGTATACGATGAACCGTATCGAATCGTTATTGATGTATTAACTGGGGCTGTACCATGTGCTCTTAAAGCAAGACTGTTGCAGTAGAGTAAGGCCGCGCTCACTTTGGATACGTTTTCGTACGAATTCCATTCGTGCAGAAACATACGAACACGCACGAACATTCCCGACCTTCTGAGTACTATGAAAGCGCTCACATTGCGCGCGAGTTAGTCGTACGTATACGTACGTGCAAGTCCGACGTCCGAAATCAATCCGAACTTGTTGGGATTTTATTACACGTTCGTGCGTTCATCATCAATAATGTATGCGCTAACACCGGTACTCTGTCTATTTGACGGAGAAAAACGTATTCAGTATGCGCACTCAATTCGTACGAACAGTGTTCTCATACGTTTACGTACGATATAATTCGCATCCAAAGTGAGCGCAGCCTAAGTCTCGCTTCCACAACCGCAACAGTACAGCTTTAAGAGATCATGGTACGGCCCCTGACAGCTAAAAGTTGTAAGGAGATTTCTGTTAAAGCTGTACTCATGTACATAAACATTTATGACATACTTTGAAGTGCATTTAATTTTATATTCATTGGAACTTGTGTGATAAATCAAGTAAAGCATGAAGTTGCAAAACTATTATGCATGTTATTTAGTTATATGAAGTTAAAGAGCAAATGATCAACAAGTTTAAGATAAAATAAAAAAAATGCAGAAATAAAAGCAAGTAAAACGTATATTGGGCCAAACAAACGAACCCAATGGGTCCCTCTAAATGGCAAGAGACATCGCGGTAGGCCCAGACGGAGATGGCATGACGAACTGGACTCCTTTGATAAGGAGTAGTTGACCACAGCCCTAGCTAGAAAGACATAGAAGGTGGGTAGAGAGGCCTTTGCCCTTGCCAGTGGGAAAAAAATGGCTCGGAAAGAAAGAAACGTTTATTACGATACATGAAAGACAAGTATACATAATATATAATTTATTGATTTTGTCAAAACCTCGAATTACTGCTTGAACAGTAGCTTATCGGTCATTAAAATATTTTGAAATCTTGTTTAAATCTTTGGACCACGGCTGCCTTAATTGGTTTAAATCTCTTTCGCCATTTTTATAGTAGTTTGGCTCTGAAAGTTGTCAAGGATTATTTTGTGGTAATGCCTGGTTCCGACGTATAATTAAAAACTTTCCATATTAATGAATATTTTGTTTTCTTGATATGATAATAATATAGATCGAAATCAATATTTTTTTTTGTACCTTTTTGTGTAACTCCATATTGTTGTTACAATTTTAGCGGATAGATGCTACCTTTTATTCAATTAATACCTCTTAACAATGATTTTTTCAACAATGATCACAAATCAGCTTGATATATCACACAGATCACAATAAACCATTATGACTCATAAAGTACAGTCCATCATTATTTAACACTGTCCTTGAACTTTTAATGTTTTATAATAATAAATCATGTTCTTAACAATTCTAACGACCTTATTTATTTCCGATATCCGGCTTACGTTATGGTGTAGGGTCACCTTTAAATGCTATGGTTTGCCTCAAGCGATGTATCATTAATAAAGCGGTTATTACACTACGCGACATTCAGTTTGACTGGCTAACTAGCAAGCCCGCTTTTACACTAAATGCTAGCTAACTCATTATAGCTGACGGAACGAGGACCGAACGGGGTGCACGATCTTTCTCTTAACACGCGGTAAGCATCCGGTAAGTCACCGAACGCACTTTTAAAGTCTAATTAGCGTAACTAACTGGCGTACTCTTATTTAACTACGGGTTATTTTATTAAATGATATGTAGTAGAATATCGTGCAGTGTAATAAGCACTTAAACGGAATTCATCCGTTCTGGCTTCGACTTCATGCGAGGTGCGAAATCATTTTAATCTATGCCTCGAGTATTTTACTTGTAAATTAATGTGCGTGTAATAAATTAATCGTGATGTAAGCCTAGTGAACTGTTCCGTAAATGTAACTTGTAAATATTGGTTATAAAATACGTTTTTTTTTTTGTTAAGTTATTGCGTCCCATCGTAATTATACTTTGCAGTACGTGTACTGAAAACTAATTTTTATTTTGTATGAAAAAACCAGAAAATTCGGTAGGTTCTTTTGATACAAGAAAATAATAATATGTCAAGGTTTTTTGGTGCGTCAATATTTTTTTTAAGTTAACACAAAAATATACTAAACTACCAAATTTCTAACTTTAATTCAGTACCAGTACTGAATTGCTGAACTTGCTGGTATTGATGAACCAAGCCTAGATTGATGGAGGTCGTGCACGCAGGTTATTTATCGAGCTTTACTTATGGGCTTTACGAGGAGTACCCTCGAGGTCCATTGAAAACTACTTGATATTTAAAGGAGTAATTTTGAGAGCCTAGTTATAAGACTATTGAGTTAATGATTCCTCTTTCTTTAAAATATTTTCCTTTACCATTAAACATAATAAATAAAGAAAATTAAATCTAAACAAAGAAAAAAAGCAAATCTTTTTGTATTACCAAAATTCCCGTGAAGTTTCAAGTGAAGTGTCAATTTTAATACCGGGAACTGTCAGGAGAAATCCCTAAGCGCAATACTCCAGAAGTTCAGATACAGGATCCAGAAGCCTGCTTATATTTCATAAAGGGATGTAGAATATTAAGGGTGCGTCCAGATCTGACGTGCACCGAACGTGCACCGAACGAGCTGCTCGTTCGGTGCGCGTTCGCCAGATCTGGACGCTCCCTAAGGATATAAGATTATTGACGCTTGATAGTTTTTTTTATTATAAGTTTAAATTTAAGTATAGTGTAAGGTTTTTAAATTGGACTTAATTTTTTGGAATGTATAGTTCCAAATTATGTAAGTTTATTACTGTGTGTAAATAAAATTTAGTAGCCAACTTGAAAACATCAGGAGTATAAAGGATAATTATGAAGAATAAGACATCTGTATGATATATATTTGAAATCTGATCCAATGATGATAGAGCTTCGACATAATTTAAATTGTATTGAGGTCCATAAAATCCTTATCCTTGAAGAAATAACAAAGTTTTAAGAGTAGGAAGGTTCTATCAAACCACTTAACCTTACAAACTAAATAAATTCGTTTGTCGTGTTAGTGTACTATTTAAGAACTGCTCTTGACTGATCTTGTCATCGGATTTACCGTCTGACCATGCGGTAAGGGGCAATTTATAAGTTTAATTACTTCGTTTTTGGAACCATTTGCAATGCTGCCAGCCTTCTGGGCACGTTTCCCGCCATTGACAAGGATGACGATGAATTTTTGACGCGTGTTAGTTTTATTTATTTATATAAGATTTAATTTTAGTACCTACAGTTGTAAGTTTTTGTTCTTGTATTTGCTTTTTGTTATTATAAATCTATCTATACTAATAAGGAAGGATGCATGCTAGTTTCTCGATTACGCCAGAATGGTTAGACAGATTTTTGAAGTGGAAATCTTAGTCGTATTTATTCCGAACATTCAATATTTCCATTTATTCTTTACAATAAGATATAGTATCTCAATGGATCCAATTTTTGACAAATTGCGGAAATTACTAGTGTTACAAAGTAGGTAAATATCTAGCATAAAATTTAGAATATCTTGGACACCAATTATTTTTTTTCAGCACCTGTAGCTGAAGGCTGAGGTTATTGACAAACTGTCTATATTTCAAGCACCCTGTAATCTCAAAATTTATTCAAAAGATATATATACTTAACCCATATTTGCAAACTTAAATTATACATGGACTAATCTCTTTTTATTTTGAAACACACGAGGACTTTTGTACCAATGAACATTGCTAATCTAATAGCCAATTTAGTTGCCTTATTACACTGCCTACATACATTTATAAGTTTTTAACTACCCACCAGCTTCTAATTATATAAGTGGTATAATAATGCTGGCCATAAAACGATTTAAATATATTATTTAGTTAAGTCGTGTAAATACATATTCTATTTATCAGATGACGTTACATTAGTAACTGGGCGTTATGTACCTAATTGGTTCACATTGCGATATTGCGATCACGTAGTACAGTCACGAGCAAGAAAATGTATCCACACAGCGAAATTATAAAACACTAGCTGTGCCCCACGGTTTCACCCGCGTAAATATGCTATATTTTAGACAATTCACGCACTATCTTTACAAATTATAGCCTATGTGTTATTCTGATATATAAACTATATTATTGCAAAGTTTCATTAAAATCCATTCAGTAGTTTTTGCGTGAAAGAGTAACAAACATCCATACATCCAAAAAAACTTTCGCATTTATAATATTAATAAGGATTTTAGCAAGATTTTTTAACAATTTATGTTCACAAACAGGAACAGAAAAAAATCTAAAAGAAAATTAATGTTTTAAATATTTTTTTCATGACATGTTTTACAATATTATACCAATCTAGAATTGAAAAGAAAATAAATGAAAAATTGCTTAGTGTACACATATTTTCGCTCGTACCTGTACATAATTGTAAAAATTACATGTTAGTCAGGTAATGTGTGGTTATAATCAAGTGTGAGTTATACTTAGTCTAGTTACCATTAATTTTCCTGTCTCTGAAATAGGAAGTTTACTATTACAAAATAATTTTAGAAACACTATTACGAAATGCGATAGTTCTAGACTTGTTTGGTAGGTTTCATGAGTTGGGAACGTAATAACAGTCACATGCGTGGTTAAGTCTGATGTTGGGTATTATTCACAAAATACAAGAGGAAACGTTTCACTGAGTGACGTTTTGAAACTCCTTACTTAAAGTATGTTGGAACTGAGTTAGTTTTCTTGATAGTGTAGATAGTATAGTTATAGATAGGTAACATATAATCACAGGAGTCGTTGCAGATGACGAGGTGAGTGGTCTAATAAAATGTAGCTATATTGAAGGTCGTAGTCGTGGTGGCTTAGCGGTTCAATGAACGGATTTGTATGCACGAGGTTGCAGGTTCGAACCCAGGCAAGTACCAATGTAACTTTTCAAAGTTATATGTACCTACTTTCTTAATTATTCTAAGACACTTCTGACTAACGGTGAAGGAAAACATCGTGAGGAAACCTGGATTCTAAAATTGGGATCTGAAATCGCCAATCCGCAATTGAGCAGGCGTGGTGATCAATGCTCGTGCCTTCTCTATATGGGAAGAGGCCTGTGCCCAGCAGTGGGACGTTCATAGGCTGGAATTATTATAATTATTATATATTGAAGCTCTAGGTTTGGAGCACTCAAAGAAGCTAGGCTGTATAGAAGCCAAGTCCAATATAGCCTAGACCAGTGTATATAGGAGATACGGACGAAGTTGTAAACAGACTGTTTACGTACACTGAGTGATTATAACGCAAATACACAATCCTAGGGGATGCACCCGACAGAGGGAGTAATGTATGTGTTTTCTATCTTAAAACCCATTAGTTTGAAGGATTTTACTGCTTCAAACTTGAAGATCATTTTTGTATTTGGTATATCTTGATTTATTAAATAAAAAAAAACGAATACCATGAATAATCGACAATCTTCAATGATGAAATGATGTCATTCGATTGCGAACCTCGTAATTTTAACAATTCAATGAAGTAATTATACGGGACTTAATTCTGCCGTCATAACTAAGAATGCAGTAATCGCAAAATGGCGGTTTCGAGATAAACGCAAAAAACATATTTCATATCATCTGAGCAAGATGTTCGTATTTTATTAGTCATAATATATATCTAAAAATTCGGAAAAAAATCAAGCTTGTACAAGATAATTTTATTTAATTTAATTTACTAATAAATGCAATTATAATACGTATTACTGCGTTTCGGTTTAGTATCAAGTCGATTACTGCATTTTTTGTTATCAGGGCAGAATTGATCACCACCGTGTTTAGTCTTCTCGTTTAGTTCGGCATTTAATATTGCATTTAGTCGATGTCAGTTAAATGTAGCTTAGGAAATACTGCAGTTAGCATACTCAGACTATAAATCATTAGTGTGACAAATAAAATAGCAGTTTCACGGTTCAAAAGCTTCAAACAACTTGTCTGGTGCACTTTGTCTGGGTAGTCGACACTTGTGTCACTATAAGTGTCAAGGCTTAAGTGTTGAGGTGCTGGTTCTAAACGCTGAATGCCCTTAGAATATTGCTAATTAGAAGGTTTGTTTTAAAGGTGGCAGAATTATCTTAGAAAGCTTAATAGTGTGAGAAATCTTCAACACTACGTATTGATGTGTTATCGATCGATTGGTTTGGCATGTATTGGAAAAATTTTAATATAGAAATGTCAATCAGATTTGAACTACAACAATTATTCCTCTTGCCGTCTTTGTTAGGATGCGTCCACATCTGACGAACGAGCACTACACGAGCAGCTCGCGAGCCGTTCGCGAACCGCTCGTCTCATGCTCGCGAGCCGTCCGCGAGCCGCTCGCGAACATGCCGCGAACGTACTCATGTCAATTACGTCTTCTGACAAACGTGCGCGCGCCGCTCGCGGCATGCTCGCGAGCGCCTCGCGAGCATGCCACGAGCGGTTCGCGAACGGCTCGCGAGCTGCTCGTGTAGTGCTCGTTCGTCAGATGTGGACGCACCCTTACATTAAGGTTAAGTTAAGTAACGCTGAGAACCCTTAGCGATCCCGCGGCTCCAGCAAAGGCGAGAAGGGGACCGGGGTGTTTTTGGTCGATGTAAGACCGACATATCCCCACGTTGTGCCCTTGACGAGAGTCAAACTCATAAGATTTACAACCAGAAAAAAAAAAGGTTTAGTTAAGTAAAGTTAGATATGGGATTTAGTATTCGGGAGTAAGGCGGTCAGTTAGAGATGGGTGACCATATTCTGGTTGAAGACAAGAACGACTTAAATACTAATTGGCGCTTCAGTGTTCGGTGGTAGTGTCAGTTAGAAATGGTTGACCATTTACTGGATTTCGAATTATATTATTCCGTGATTCGTAGGAAATATGGAAAGCAAGTCCCAGTTATTACCATTTAGCTTGCGGTCGTTAGCCAAGTCTCCTAGTGCGTGATACTCGCATGCAAATTGGTTTAATTTCAGAGATGCCAGAGAGAGTTATTACACGGCAGAGACATTTAGTAATAACCGCTGAGTTGTTAGATTGCAAAGTGGTTCAAAAATAAAATCAGAGTATTATACATACTTAAATAAATGTGGATCTTATGCAGGTTCTGACAGCTATACACCTATTTTATTAACTTTTTGACAGTTAAATGTCCGTCAATGTAATAATTTTATTTAATCCGTTGATTTTGCGCATCAATAATACTTAATGTAAAATAGATATCTATGATTGGTTCCTTTTGTGTCAAAATTTTATATCGATAGCCATTTAAAGCTAAGAGCATCATAACTCATTGTTTCATTAACGATTAGCATATGATTTCGCTTAATTAGAGGCGATGTTTCGAGAAAGATATGCAGGCGGTCGGTCAATTTCTCTAAATCATTTATGTATTGAGAACAATCTATGGGTATGACGTAGGTATGAGGTAGATAGGTGTAGAGTTATCGTGCAAAACAACGTGGTTACAACAGTAGTGACGCAACTGTCACACAATCAGTGATCTCTAAAAGTGGAGTGTATTCGGAAGAAAGCCTTAAGGAGGGGACGCGCGCGTGCGCAGCCGGTCAGTGTGTGCGTTGTCGGTGATCGCGTGCGCTCGCGCTTCAAGATTCCATTTCAAGACAGCGAAATCGTAAGTGTTCTTATACATAATAGTGAGCGATTAAGTGTTTACCGCTGCGTGTTTAGGTAATTTCGGTTTTTTTCGCACGGCGATTTTTTTGCTTTAGCGATTTGGTTTTGTTTTGTATTTTTTGAAAGGTTCTTATTTTATTTATGATTGCATCATTATTTTTGACAGTTTTTTTAATGTACGATAATCATTAGTAGCAAAAGGCTTTTAATAAAATCGCAAGCAAAAGTGCTTATAAACAAAATAAATATGTATTTTATCATAGTTAAGCAAAATCAGTAATCTACATACTGCGTAGAAAATAATAAATCAAAGAAATACACTTGAAATAAAAACATTATAAATTTATTGTTGCAAATTTATTACCTTTCAATTTAATAATTAATCCATATCGGAAGTCTTCATACAACGTCTTTGAGAAAAAAACCGTGTGACAACATCAAATTGTTATAATACAAAATAACAAACGTTACAATCATAAAAACAAGTGCATTCAACAAAACGAACTAAAAAAATATATATTTTAAATTTGAATAATCGTAAACAAGAAGTAAAAAAATTTTTTTGCAAAAAAAAATACCGACTTCAAAAATCGATAAAAGCACTAAAAAGTTAAAAATAATACTATTACCATATTAATAAACCTAACCTAAACTACGATAAACCTATGACACAATTTAACAATTTTTGGAGTCGGTGCCAAGCAATATACAAAACTTAAATCGCTATATACCTACAGACTGAATTGAGATCCTCCTCCTTTTTTTTAAAGTCGGTTAAAAAACAAACTAAAAGAGGAACTTAATAAATAAGGTATTACATAAAGATACATGTTTCGCGCTCACATCCTGATCGTGATCAAGTGACATTTCATTTGCTATTCACTGGTGGGAGAACCGGTTAGGAGTACACTGACGTACTAACTAAAGCTGCAATGTAATCATAATTGTAGATCATAAATAAAACTATAGGTACAATGTCTATAACTGACTATAACGTTCCACTTCTACATTCTATACACGATTTTTGCATCATGTACAATTTGTGAATGATGTTTGTTAAATTGTTTCATATAAAAATCAAATGAATTAAATCCTGCACATATTTTCAACAGTGCCCTTGTTCTGAAAGTTACAAAAACAACAAAAAATACAGACAAATTGGTGAAGCGCTGTTCCGTTATAGATTTGCCAAAGGATTCGTATTCATATAGATAGATAGACTGTAATACAGTGTTCAGCTGGACCCGGTAAGACTAAAAGCCGACCCCAAAATAGCTTGTGCAAAAGACTAGGATTAAGAGATCCACTCCAAAAAAATTCTAATTAAAAGCTACGATACAAGAAAAAGAAATTATCAGTAAAAAAAAAACCAGGAACCAATAAAATGACAGATGTTTAAATTTAGAATCTGAAATGTTCTAATTTGGAACCGCGACGAATGTCCGTTACGGATTAAAGAAATGACAATGACATTCACCAGTTATTGTGTCAATGAATTTCCATGAACGTAACAAGCTTATGATAAAGGTTAAGCGGCGTTCAAGGCTTAGGAAAAAAGGTTCGATATATTTTTATAATTAGAAGATATTGACCGCTTATATTTATGTTTAATATCTGCTAAGGTCAGATTTGTGCTTAATTTTAGACTTTTATGTATGTATAATTATGTTTACTAACTGCCTCGTTGGCCTAGTGGTGCTAAGCGTGACTGCTACGCTAGAGGTCTTGGGTTCGATTCCCAAGTCGACCAAGGTGTTATTGGGTTTTTCTATGAAATTCTCATTAGCAGGTCGGAGTTTGGATTTGTGGCCGGTTAGTGGCAATAGGCTCGCCCCCTATTACATGGGACCTGAACATACCGGCGAACTGTGGGTGTACATTAGTACACCTCTGCCTAACCCTTCGGGGATACAGGCGTGATGGTATGTTATGTTATCCTAGCATCGATTTAAGTGTAAACTCTCTACAAACGGCATCCTTTTCGTTACCATCAACGTCTCTGATTACGGAAGTAAAGTTAAAGTAACGAGTTAAAATAAAATTCTAACATCACCTGAGAATCCTGTCTGAATAGTTTAATGTTTAACTTTCTTTGCATCGATTTACTTAGCAATATTGTAATATCTTTTCTTGACTAAAGATCAGAGAATAACAGTCATTATCACAATATTAATTTCCTTTTAATTTTGATGTTTGTTTGATTGCTTGATAGAGAAACGTTTCGCAGAAACACGAAGATAATTAAGCACTTTTATTAGAGACAAAAGTCCTTACAATACTGCTAGCTTCATAACTGAGATTAAAACTCGAAACTTATAGTTTATATCGAAAATCACTTGTTGTTAGGTACCAAATAACCTTTATTAATAATCTCCTATAAAGGAATTTCGATATCGAAAATATATTTATACCCTGAAATTTGTTTTGGAATACAATAATGAAAGGTATTCAAATAATTGTGGAATCATTAAACATGTTCATTTAACAGAAGTATTTTTAAGTATATAACATGTTTATTGTTTAATAGGTAATACGAGTATTTACTGTATACAATTTTTACTCCTGCATATTTATACCCTGAAATTTGTTTTGGAATACAATATTGAAAGGTATTCAAATAATTGTGGAATCATTAAACATGTTCATTTAACAGAAGTATTTTTATGTGTATAACATGTTTATTGTTCAATAGGTAATACGAGTATTTACTGTATACAACTTTTACTCCTGCATCTACCAAGTTTTGTTTCTGGTTTTTTAAAGGTTGACTGGCAGAGAATGCCTTTAAGAATTAAGTCCGGTTTTGTGCAACACAGAGCAAAATGTAATAATCAAACAAACATGATAATTGCTCTCTCGACTCCAAAAATTGTTAAATTGTATTATAGGTTAATCGTAGTTTAGGTTAGGTTTATTAACATAGGTAGTTTATAGTATTATTTTTAACTTTTTAGTGCTTTATCGATTTTTAAAGCCGGTTTTTTTTTTGCAAAAATTTTTTTTTGCTTCGTTGAGATGCGCTTTTGTTTAAGCGAAAGCTAATTTGTGGCGCTTACAGAAGTTTAAAACAATAAAAATAAAGACTTAAAATTCTGTATGGAAAACGCGTAAAATGTTGGGCCCTATAGAGACAAGCGTTTCATAATAAGCTTGAAGTGTGAACCGATCGTTCAACTTTTAAAAAGTTGTCAAATAAATTTTACTGCAAACCTTTAAAGGAACATATATTTAGGAATACATGAACAACCAATATCGAAGAATGGCGACAAATTCCGTGTAATATAACCTTCGTAAACTGCATTAACTCTGACCCATCCTAATTTTTTGAGCGGATGTCTTTCCAATACAATTTGCTGGATGTGATAACAGTTAGGTACATATGTTTGACAAAATCGTGTGTATGTATATCGGGACGCACGATTATTCGTCTCGTTAAATAAAAAAAAAAAACATTTTTTTATCAGCTAGTTTCTTAACCGACTTGACAATAATAATAATAATAATATACTTTTATTTCGGGTGGCATAGACCCATAGAAAAAACTTAACCTAGCACACATTAAAAAATAAATAACTAATATAAGTGTCTGGAATCGAACCTCACACTATCCACGCAGTATATAACACACATTCGTGGAAGTATGAAGTCCTATCCAGTGACGCAGCATTGGACAATCCCACCTACCGCACAATGCGCTCAGGATACCGTGGGAGCTGGTACGCAATCGCTGCAGGATTGAGGCAGACCGCTTTCGAATGATGGCATGAAAGCCATCAACTCTCGCCTCAGCAAACATCGCCGATGCGCTACAAAACCGCGGCAACCCCGCCAGCATCCTGAACGCATTGTTATACTGCACACGCAGGGCGTTGTATGACCTTTGCGTATATCTAACCCACAGACTGCAGGCGTAGAATGATTGACAGTACGCTCTGAAGAGTGTCATTTTAACTTTCTTGCTACACCGTGCAAATCTGCGGATCAGCATATTACATCGGACAGCCAACGCCCTGCGTTCTCTCTCTATATCCAGGTCATCACTCAAGTCGTCAGTGACCCAGTGACCCAGGTATTTAAACTGCGTGACTCTGTTTAGGGGAGTACCACTGATAGTTACTTGTGGCACGTTGGTGTAACACTTGCCACCTGCTTTAAACACTAGTAACTCACTCTTATTAGCATTATACCTGAGTCCCTGAGCCACTGCATACTCGTCACATACCTGCAGAAGATGCCTAAGAGCGCTGATCGATGGACTCAGCAACACCATGTCGTCTGCGTAACTGATATTATTAAAACAAATCCCGTCAATGTGACAACCGACATTAGTGTTGCCGAGCTCAACGATCAGCTGATTAATATACAGATTAAAGAGGCGAGGCGAAGTTATCCCCCCTTGCCTCACCCCGCACTTCAACCGATATTCATCCGACAGCACCCCAGCCCACTTTACACAATTTGTCTGGTTTTGATACCAGAACCTAAGCAAAGAAGTTACTGTCTTATCAACTTCCGTTTCCCGATACAACTTCTCCCACAAGATGTCGTAGGACACCAGGTCAAATGCCTTCGATAAATCGAGGAAGCAAGCATTGACTGGTGTCCTCCTATTTGTGTAATACTGAACCGTCCGCTTGAGACACAAAATGGCAGTCTCTGTCGATAGACCAGGCCTAAAGCCAAATTGTGCGTCATGTAATTTTATACGGCTGGCCATGTGTGAATCAAGGAGACAGTCCAGTACTTTTGCTATAACAGTAGCCAGGGAAATCGGCCTGTAATTAGAGGGATCTGCCAGATCCCCCGTCTTATTTTTAACTAATGGGACAACTATAGTCTTCATAAGGTCATTCGGTAGGTAGGAGTGACCCATGCACAATGTATAAAACATTGCCAATACCCTTGGCAGGTGCACCCCCGCATACCGTAGGTGCTCAACGCTGAGGTGATCATGTCCCGGGGACTTGCCCCTTACCATATTTTTGATGACATTAGCAACTTCCATGGCAGAGAACTTTAATAAGGACTTCCTCTTAGCGCTAGGCACACACGACGATGCAGTCGAAGCTAAATTCACAGGTGGATCAACTCTGAATTGATTCATGAACATATTCGCTATAGACGATGGGTTGCACCTACCTGCCACACTCACAGGGACGCCCTGCCTGGGGTTCATTGCATTGGTATTTTTCCAAAACTTACTAAAATCTTTTTTGTTATGATGTTCAGCTAAAATGTCCATCTTGATTTGAACTTGGTTTTTACGACACCATTTCAATTTAGATTTAAATACTTTTCTAGTTTCACACATTTTATCAAAGGTACTTCCTGATGTTGGATTACCAAACAAATTCCACAATTGAAACGCAAGCCGGGCCTCCCTGTGAGCGCTTTTAACATGCTTATTCCACCCTGTTAACGGTTTGTATTTGTTTTTCTTAATAAATATACAGCTACGTTTACAATGAGGAGGTCCATAATTTAGCTGTATGTTTCTTTGGCATAAGAACTAATTTCCTCAATCATCTTTACAATGACTGTTATTTGAGAAAGGTAATTACTGAATGAACGAAACTTGCATCCAGTCTTGATTCACATTCATGTCTTGTTAAGCCTTTTGTACTGGACTAAGATCTATTGTCATATCCTCCAGACCGAGATAAAGAGGAAACTAGTACAATTGGAAGCTTTGTTCAGTAGTTACAAACTCCTTGATTTCATAAAGTTTTAAACACAGCCTCGTAACTGCGTTCATAACCTGTTGACGCGCAAAATGACAACCGATTCGCGCTTGTGGATTCGATAATTACCTTCTAGCCGTTCGTTTTCATAGTACTAATGATTTCTATAGTATTAATGCTATTTTATACTCTAGTTTGTCTATAACTCAATATACGACTGCGTCCGGAATCTTTTATACGGAGAAAACTCAATTTTGAGTTAAGCTCGCCTCTGTACATCGACTTTTATTAATGTATATCTTTTAATTGTTTATGTGTACAATAAAGAATTATGAATTATGAAAAAAATATGTTTAATAATCTGCTTTTATTGGCTTAAAATCGGACGTGATACTAGATTTACTAACGTGCTTTAGATTTAACTATTTCAGTCGCAATCATATTTTGCCTGCGTCCAGCTATTTTCTAGACTGGCCATAGATAAAAAGAATTATCAAAGATGCAGCAATTAACGTTTTAAATTGAATAGTGGCTAAAAGAAAAGAAAAATGCGGTAATCGCAGCACTGGATTTTAAAACTAAATTTAAATTGCTTCTAAAAATCAAAAGTCGAATTTACAACGAAATTTCATAATTCATTAATATTAGTCATTGTCAAGATATTACGTAACTTCCATAGGAAATAAATAAAATATCAACAACAAATAAAAATCAAGGAAGGCCTATCCGGCCTCGGCTTAAAGTACCATTTAAGTGACGCTATATTAGAAACGTTTACTACTAAAATAAAATTAATGTTTAAAATAGAATATTAATTAGCCCTATAATAAATTGTTAATAAATTTCCGCTAACAATTAAATCACGTCAAAAATAAAACGATTTATATTAAAATAAGTTAATGCTTTACGTAAATACACTTTTGGTGTTTTCATTAAAATTCCTCCAATATCACAGGAAGGTATTTTGTTTAGAATTTCAAACACATTTTGTTGAAGACATTTTTATACCAAAAGTTAGGTATTTAATTTCAAGACGGCGAAAATACCGTAAATAGCGTAAAAAAGTTTCCTTAATGAATTTCAGGTATTATTACCTACTATAAAATACTACGGAATTAAACGCCATAATTTTATAAGCTATAGCTATCTATTATGAGTATTAAAAACTTACAATAATGCAATAAATCAATAAATCAATTATCCCTGTTCTCAGAATGTTTTTAAACTACTTGTTTAAGCTTGTTATTGGCATTTATTAATCTAAGTTGTGTAACTATTTGTATGTAGCTGTAAGCTCCCCTAATAAAATAATTCACTACTTAATGGGAACCCATCTTTTTATCAGATAAAACAAGATTTGTGGTCGCTTTCGCAAATGCTAGGGTTTTATACGAAGTTGCAAATTGTATCAAAAAAAATATTACTATTAAACACTTAATTAACCATTCATTTCACATAAAAATTCATCTAAACTTCAACACTAGAAAATAAGATAAAAATAGCGCTAAGTTCATTTATTTATAACACATTTAAAATTCAATAGTTCCGTTATTTCATATTAAACAACCGTTTTACAAGCATAATATAACTAAAGCCAGTTTAAGTAATAATCTAACTATCGCAATAAAAAGTCAAACGCTCGAATTATATTACCACGGTGTTCCTAAGAGATCTAAAACACGAAACTAGGCTAGTTTTAATCTACGCCTTTTAAATACACATGATTAGGATATGTCTATAAAAAAGGTACTAACATTGTGACAGGAAAGAAATTAATGTATAACGTGTTATTATATAAAACACGCATTCCAACACAAAAATAAATCAATTAATTTCATAATTTCGTTAGCAAATGATTTATTTGTCAGGCTTAACACACTGTTGTAATAAATGAATCATTTCTGAGTAAGTGAGAATGTGTCGAGCTGTCGAGTTCGAGAACCGTGGTAGCTTGCAGTCCGGAAGACTTATTGCGTAATATAGTATTAAGCTGCAGAATACTCGAACGCGAAGTCGACGAGTCGATAATAAGAAGAAGGGACCGATGCGGCGATGTTATGCGATTACTATTACTCCGCTCTACATATTTTTTTAATAAATATTGGTAGCGACTGAAAATACAGATGTAGTTTTAAATGTAGAAAAAAATTCTGAATATTTCATCGACTTTCATATTCAATTCAATATTTTAAGAAGCTGTAGGAGACTGTATATTTTAAGTGACAGTTTCTATTTCTCAGGCAACGTCTAAGTACTTTACTCGTCTCAAAAATTCAGTACCTGTCCTGTCCACGTAAGAGCTTAAGTGCGCGCGCTTGTAAGTTAAAATAATCGTTTAACTAGATATATTTCGTTTCTAACAGTGTACATAACAGAAGCTCCGTGTATCAGTGATTGTGATTCTCGGTTTACCTCAGCACGTCCCAATAGTTTGATTCTGATGCTCGCTCGTTTGAACATGAATAATTGCCAAGCGTCAACGGGCGGAGTGAGCACTTCCCACGAATAACTGGCTGGCATCATGTAGCGCATTCATTCTAACCACTTTAATACACATATTTCAATATTTTACCGTTGATCATTTGTTTTTGTTTAGACTAGCGAAAATAAGACTGTTTTTAAAAATACCCATGGACAAGGTAGAGTGGCTTTTCTATTGTAACGATAATAATAAAAGTATTTCAGTGTGCTTACAACAAAGAACCTAAGGCACTGTTGGGACGAATAACTAAAAAAGGGAAATATGGAAAGCCTGTTATTGCTATACTTTTTGCATTTTCATATGTAGGACGTAGCGCGTCCGTGCCGCGCAAACAAACACTCTTGTTTTATTTTCTAACGGCTACCTTTCGAGCATGGGTACTTTGGTGTTTGGGTTTGAAATATTTTTCAACTGAATCTTAATTTTTCCAGTCTGAAATTCTCTATTGAAGACTTTACTTACTTTGATTGACGCTGACGATGTAATGGAATTTTCAGTTACAATATTGCGCGATGATAAAAATATTGAGATGAACAACGATACAACAGTGCACAAAAGTAGATAGTATTTCATTGTTTCAGGTAATATTTGTGGAATCTTTTTAACCGACTTCAAAAAAAAGGAGGTTCTCAGTTTGACCTGTATGTATGTATGTTTGTATGTTTGTATGTTTGTATGTTTGTATGTTTGTATGTATGTATGTATGTTTGTCCGCGATTATCTCGCGTTTGGCTGAACCGATTTTGATGCGGTTTTCAGAAAATAATTTGTTAGTTCAAGGAGAAGGTTTTAGTATGTTTTATTTAACCGACTTGAAAAAAAGGAGGTTCTCAGATTGACTTGTATGTATGTATATTTGGATGCGATTATCTCGCGTTTGACTGAACCGATTTTGATACGGTTTTCAGAAAAGTGTTTGTTAGACCAAGGAGAAGGTTTTGGTATTTTATAATTAACCGACTTCAAAAAAAGGAGGTTCTCAGATTGACCTGTATGTATGTGTGTATGTTTAAACGCGATTATCTCGACTTGACTAAACCCATTTTAAGTAAGTAAACAAAGTATCAAACACTAAAAAGTATTAAATAAAAAAAAAACTTTTAAAAAAAAAAGAGAACCGCCTTCAAAAATCCGATTCACTGAAAAGTATTAAATAATTTTAAATGTACTGCTTATCAAATTACTAAAATATTAGGATAATAAGTATAATTATACTTCAAGCACAATTATTATTATGTTTGGAGTCGGTGTCAGCCGCTAATAGCAAATCTTAGTACTATATTATAAGGACAGACACCGACTCCAAAAATAACAATAATTGTGCTTGAAGTATAATTATACTTATTATCCTAATATTTTAGTAATTTGATAAGCAGTACATTTAAAATTATTTAATACTTTTCAGTGAATCGGATTTTTGAAGGCGGTTCTCTTTTTTTTTAAAAAGTTTTTTTTTTATTTAATACTTTTTTATATTTAACCATCATACAGCGTAGGATGTGTGCAATGCTTGCTTTATCAATTTTGGACTTCAATACATCCCACACACGTTAAGACCAATTTAGCAATAACGTGCAAAAAATTTCGAAACCCGATTGCTTAAAATTTCATGTTGAAATTACATCAAAGTTTGGAATATTGATCTGGAATATTTTTTATCGGAGCTTGTTTATTTATAATTCAATTTGAAGCACCAACAAGCAGTCATCGGCCCGGTTAATACATTCTACACCTTCGACATCGTGACGATTCGAGCGTAAGCTCCAAACTGGGATGCGTCCTGATTTACAGGAAATGGTGACTTATTTATGTGTAGGTAGAGTTGCTATTTGAATACATTGATGAGTTCATACTGACTCATATTTAATACAGAGGTTCTCTTTTGTTAATAAAACACAATTCTTGTTTGACATGATGATTACATACATAATAATGAAAATGATTACTTTTATAACAGGATGTTCTTATGTTTTAGTTTTCCTTCCCAGTCAATAAGGGATCTCCCTTTACCTATAATGTTGTGATACCCGTGCAAAGCCGGGGCACTTTAGTAGTAAACTCTAAGATTTACCCGCAAACATTTTTAATAAACGACCTACTTAGCTGCCTTCAACAAACAGGCTTTAGCCTTTGAAAGAAAGAAGAAAGAAAGAAAAGAAAAATCATTTATTTTGCGCAAGCGCACACATAAAATTGGTACATAAATAATACAGACAGTAAACCACAAAAGAAGAAGAAAACAAATAAAAAAGAGAAAAAAATAAAAACAGTAGGCAAAAAATACATAGACTAAAAATACCACTATCTTTTATCCACTTTGTAATAAGATTTTCAACTAATCTCATTGTTTACTTTTAATTCGAAGTCACACAAAGGGAATAAGAATTGTAAGTGGCTTGTAATTTACTTGGCAACTTGTGCAACGCTGCAGAAAGGAACAGAGCTGTTCTAACTCGGCGCTAACTAGTAATCAAACTTCCACTATGGTAGGGTTGTACCTACTTTATAAGATTGTCGTTTAATCTAACCCTGTCTCTTCATCACTTAACAAAGAAGATCATACAAACACTTACGATACAAACACCCCTTGCTAAAATGCAAAGGCTGTAAAGTTCTACCATTGAGATGTATCCCTTATATTTTAATTTTATTTCTTAAAGTCACAGACAGAGTGCCATTTCGCATAAAAAAAAACATTTTTTTATCGGGATTTCAACGTTGTTCTAAACAACATATGTTGTTTATTACCATTTATTAGCGTAATTAAAAAGTAGTTATGTAAAAATGATATCGAGATAATCCTACTAATTTAAATGACTTAGCTTATTTAATTTGAAAGAACTTTAACCGTTCAGAATTAAAAAAATATCGATACTTTTTAAAACCATTGATTTATTTGCAGTCGAGAGAGGTGAACAATTAATTATAATATGACTCCCAATTAAGCGTTGGTTAAATATTAACGATCAAATCACGTAATTAAAGGGCTCGTGGCTAAGTGTAAGCCGTACGGTTTGACCGATAATACAGGATAAGCCGCGCTCTCCGCGGTTGGTCCGTGGATGGGTGACCATTTATAACATACCGAGACCCCTCCGTGTTTCGAAAAGCACGTTAAACAGTAGGACCCGGCTGTCATACATAGATCTTTGGCAGTCGTTAAGTCAATTCTGACAACCAATCTTACTATGGGATAGTTACTGTGTTTCCCAGTAAAATGGGTTGTGGAGGTCAGATAGGCAGTCGCTCCATGTAAAATACGGTATTCAGCTGAATCCAGTATGACTGGTAGCCGACCCCAACATAGTTAGGAAAAGGCTCGGGAGATGATGAAATCACGTAATTAACTGTTATGACAATGTCGATGAACTTTACTCTTAATAGTTAGTAATTACGGGTACCCTTTTAATTAAATACGGTGGAAAAAAAAAATGTATTTTTTTTAAACTCCCCTTGTACTGTTTGCTTTTGAGCTTTTAAAATAACAAAATAATATAGTAACTATCTTGTTAGATGCTACTTCATGAACTGTAAACATTGCCTGAATACTTAGAACCTTTTATATTGAACTCATCATCCTTGAAGCTTTCTGTAATGTATGTCTAAGATTTTATGAAAACTTTAATAACAGCGGCTCACGTCGTCCTCCTCTCCTTATAAAGTCATATTTTTATGATGTTGATTTTAAAGAAGAAGTTAACAAAAAAAGCCTTGGTTATATAATATCCTTTTAAATGCTTGATTAATTTACTTTTTATATCAATTACCAAATTCAAAGAATGATCAAGTAAATAACTTACACTAAAGCCAATATGGAAAGAGAATTAAACGTTATTACTAATTACGCAATTATCAACTTTGACAACATGTGTTTAAGTTCATTTTAGAATGACAAATATTACCGAAAAGGGCCTAAAAGTAATTTGAATGTGATGGAAACTGAACTTTTAGTCATTGAATTAAGGTTCATAATCCCAAAGCACGTTCATTATTTCTTTTAAGTGGCTGATGTATAGATAACTTATTTTCCTATTACTTGGTGTTATATTATTATTTAGTTATAGACTGATGTTAAACTGTAGATAGAACTGAAGCTAAAGTCTGAATCTTAAAATTTATCATAACGTATTATCGACCATTATACGGGACTTAAGATTTTTTTGGTAAATCATCTGGCTATTTGGTTCATCTCTACATTTCTGTATCTAACTGACTCTGCTCAGCTGAGCCGCTCGCGTGGTTTAATAAAACATGTTCGTGGAAATTCCAGTCAGACTCAAATGCCGTTAAAAGTTGGTTATGTCTAAAAACAACCAACTTATTATTGAACACATTGTCATGCAACTGTGCCCGACTATGGTAAAACATACATCATATTTTCCCAAAAACCGGTGACAGCTAAATTTATTGTAAGTTTTTGTTACGATAATTTTTTATGGTTTTTAGTGCATGCCTGCTGAAAAAATACGGTTGTTTTTGCCTACTAGGCAAGCAATTATGGGTAAAGTGCATTTAATAAACAAATTGAAAAACCGTTCTGTGACGCGATGCCATCGGCAAAAATAAATTGAAAGTATTTTTATTGTAATTGTTTTCGTTGCTTTTTCATTATTTATTTTGAGCCTGAACTGAAACACCGTTGTCATATATATTGTATTTTAAGAATAGGTTTCAAGACTACATAGGTTTTACGTTCCAGGTTACGTTAATATCCTTACTTATATTATAAATACAAAAGTGTGTTTGGATGTATGGATGTTTGTTACTCTTTCACGCAAAAACTACTGAATGGATTTTAATGAAACTTTACAATAATGTAGCTTATACATCAGAATAACACATAGGCTATAATTTATAAAGATAGTGTATGAATTGTCATTCAATCGGGTGAAACCGCGGGGTACAGCTAGTTAATATATACGATAACCCTAAAATGTCCAAGAGAGATTCTAGTTTCATAAACCACATAGACTATTATGATGTACAAGTACCCCTCAATAGATGCGCTGGTCTACATAATGGGATAACCAATATGGTTTTAAGCAAACCACTCTGTGACCTGATTGGAAGGATGTGAAAAGGTTCGATAGAAAAATGGCATACGGATTTGATATCCACACAAAGGTCCATTTATAGATTTTGTGACGAAACTAGCGATAAAAGGAATCCACTGATGCTTTAGACTTTACAATATATTACCATAAGAATGGATTCAACGTTACAATTACAATACTTTTAAAGGTCAGCGACGCCATAATGATTATGATTAAGTTGTATAATGCAAGAGACTACTACAACGAGAATCGCACGCGTCGCCATGACACATTGCTAACTAGTGTTGTTCGTTATTCTGGTAATAGTGACGCGACGTATTAATTAGTCGATTATAATTTCTGTTATCACTAGTTACAAGGAAGGGCTATGTAAAGTGAATTTCTTTGTTCCAAACGGCTTAATATATTTCGAAACTTAAGGTATCGTACTGGGACTATGAAAATGTAAACAATTTATGAAATAATTAGAAATCCCGATTGCCAATACACGAACATAATTTTGGCAATCAGAGTATCAATTTATTGTTTTGTATTTAGTTTTAAACATGTTAATTGATCACGTGGGCGGGCCAATAGTTAAATATAACTAACGAACCATTGCCTTCTCGAATGCTTGTTACCGGTACGAATCCAATGTAACTAAATACGTAGAAACACGATGCATGTGTCAACAACTCCTATAAAACACTCGCACAATGATTGACTTCACAATGAATTGAAATTCACAAAGGATGTATGGAGAAAGTAGAATCTCTATATTCCGGTTGTGATGTATCACGGCATATACTTTCACAGGTCGATAACATAAAACTGTGAAACGATACTCATTATGCAAACATTTATAGAAAGAAAGAGTAAAGGCATATTGATTTTTTTACCATTTTGAGGTTTAAATTACCTTATTACGATCTTTTGAACGTAATACCGGATCTGGACTCAATTTTACGCGAAGTTTTATACGAAATAATTATTCCACATACATTTTACTTTTAACAATATTATGTTTCATGGTTTATTCAATATCGAAGATTGTAATTTCTATCACGTGTTGGCAAGTGACAAAAGTCGTTCGTAAGTGACAAAACTACACACACCCAGTAAACATGTCATTAAAATTAAAGTTGTATTATAAATTGGCTAGTTTCTAAGAAATGTTACACCTAGTAAGTATTCAACGTACGTCAAAGGCGACGCAAGCCAAAGTTTCCTTTTCACTAAAGTTTTGAGAAAACTTGTTTCATTAACAGGTATTGCATTTATTGCATCCAACAAGAAGTGTTCAAGTTAACGAGAAAAAGTAATATTCTCGTCACATTTTTCAAATGCTGTTAATATTATAGTTCGGTTGGAATCCTTACATTCATTTATTAGTTGTCATTTCAGTGCTGTTACTTGCCGTATATTGGAGTCCGGTCATAAAAAGCCGCAAGTTGCCGCATGCAAGCTGAATGCTCGTATATTATAAAATAACTGATCAAAGAGTCCAAACAGTATGATTACATTAATCTCGTTGAAAGCTCAAAGGGATTCAGCCAATCATAAATATCCTGATATTCACGTTCTACAAATAAGACTCATGTGTCAAAGAAATAGCGGCATTGCTATAGTTGTGTGAAAGTCCGAGAGAGCGAGCTCCTAAAGTACTAATGAGTTTCAGAGCTACTTACTGCAACTCCAAGTAAGTACATGAGTCAGCGTATTGCGTGTGATTTATACGTCTAGCCAGCAAGCAATAACTTGCCTCTAACCACTCAATCATCAGTTTAATTAGACATTGACTGACATAAATTGTGTTAGGTAACGCGAGTTCAGTTCGTGCATTATTTGTTAATAATTGTATGCCTGTATTAACAAGGAGGTTTAGTCCACCTCGATTCAGCTATTTTAAATGCATGTCAGTTGTCGGTCAGTGTAGTCAATGTGCCTAATTTTCGTATTCAGTTAAGCCTGCAGTAAAATCTCATTGAACTCTCGAAGAGAATGATCGTAATGACCAATTAATGATCGTACTAACAATTAGCAAAATGCCAATTATCGTAAAAATGACCTAACGAAGCAGGTCATTCGGTCAATTCAAGCAACTCTTAAATAGCGGAATGAGGCCTCTGCACTGTATTCTGTCTGTTCCCGAAAATCGGCTTACATTTTCCCAATGCAACACGAGAGCAATCGTAACAAGTCAACCAGAGACACTTTTCGGTTTGACGCTCAACAACAATAAGCTCTAAATATGCTTTAAGTATCAAGGTCGAGGAACCGAAAGAGAATCATGTATTGTAACAGCTGTGTTTTATTAAATAAAGAAAAAAGGAAAGATTGTTGAAATCGCTTGACTTGTGATCAAGTTAAAAGTTCTTAAACAAACCGAGTACAAGGTACTCGTAAAAACTGGCTTTAAGAAAGTTGTATTTAAGCAACTTATAAAAAGTCGTTAAAAAGTCCATTATTGCAGTTGTTACATATTTAATTGCGACATTGCGATGACAAGATTTATATGCATTACATTCGAATTCTTTAGTAATGCGCAATCTGTTTTATGAGCCATTAAATGTCTGCTTTTGGTCAATACTTGTGAAGTAAAACAAACATTTTATCTAATATAAAAAATAGTACTTATAAAGAAGTACTTATAAGTGGATTATATCTAGTCTCTTGTCTCTTGCTAAACCGGATACACGTAGGTATTAATATTTAACACGAATCTCATAACTTATAAATACGTATAAGAGTAATAATTTTTTGTGCAACACCGGAATTAAGATATCGGATCGTTAATTACGTTTTTCAACTAATCAAATAATTATGAGTAACTAAGATTACAATGACATAAAGTCAGAAAGCATGACGAGCTAATGTGGACAATTTGTATTATTATAGCATTATAGATTTAACGTGAAATGGACCGCATAAGGAAGTACCTTACGTCAGGTACTTAATGTTTATTATCTATGAGCAATATAAATGTGGATGTCTGAGTTTTGTTTCGGAATTTAAAAGGTGCAAGTGATCGTTATAAATGTTTAGATCCATTTCTGAGATTGCAAAATCAGAGTCGTGGTTCAGTTTTGTATAGTCAACAATCGTCCTCGACCAAACTACTCCCATGTGTACCTATAACATAGGTATGATTTTATTATACGTTCAAACACTGAAGACCGGACTACTTTTACTGTTAGACAGTGATCAACGCACACAGACCGCGAGAGCTGTCAACCGCTCTCACGCGTCACGGGCGTCTTCTGCCAATTGCTGTTCGAATACGATCAAAACAAAAGAAGTCGAATTGATTCAAGCAGTACGTGTGCGCGGTTATAGCACACTTCGGCATATAGTCGCAGCTTGAAACACTCAATTCCAACTGGCCTAGTCTCAAAACAGTTGCCTTCAGACAGCTCAAGCGTCAAATATGTGAAACCTGACCGCGGTTACTCACCTGCCACTCAGATTTTTGTATCGGAATTTTGGCAATAGCCAATTGGAATAGAAACAGGAATACCAAGCCACTATCCAAATCAAAATGTATTCAATTTATCCGGACATTCAATCAATTATAATAATATTGGTGTTACAATTCAATTAATTGAAAATTAATTATTCAATTTGGCATCTTAGTTTGCTACTTGACTTCAATTCATGCAGTTAATACTTTTGTTGAATAAGACGCAGTTAATTGAATCACAATTATTTAATTAACATGTTTGCTTTGCAGCACTGGAGATCTGATTGATAAACTGACGCTTGTCTTACTCGGCCATGCATGCTCTTAAACGTATTGACACTGTTTGTAGACATTGCATTTATGTGTGAATTGACACTAAAACTGCGGATTACTTTTTTATTTAATTTGTCTCTGGATTTTCTATTATTTATTATTATTACTAACAATGAAACTTGTAACCTTTTCATTCTTTGATAACATTTCAAACAGTACAGTTTGCAAGTGATAGTTTTAACAAATAGAAAATCTGCAGTTAGATTGATTATGCAGAACATTGTAACAACTAATAATACCAGCGGTGGGTTCCGTGGCTTCCGTACAAATTATATAGAATTAAACATGGTTCCGTGTTTCTCCGAGACTTTGCAATCAATCGCGTGTTGATTGATGCTATCTTAGTGTATACACTACCGCTTCGTAATAAACTATTATTGGCTACCCTAGAAAAGGTTATTAACATCTTGCTTTCAATCTTTTTTATTTTATTTTTTTAGGGATAACAAACAGTAGCCTATAATAATATAATCACAACACTTAGTTACTAGGAGTAGCATATACACTACTAACGACGTTATCCACAAATTATTTTACTAAATAGCTATTAGAGATATTTGGTGAAAATGTGCGCGCTTTACTTAAATGGCTGTAGTTACACATACTGTGTGTTCAAACAGATCTTAAACATAAAAAAACTGTTTGTATATTTAGCTACTGCTGCTATTTTCTTTGGTATACAGCCTGTAAATGGTTCCTAGAATATGTGGTGTAAAGGAAAGCCCCTCGGCTGTCAACCCTTTTACTGCCAGTTTAAAAATCCTTTTTAGTTTCACTAGCTTTTTTTCGCAGCTTGTCATACGTGGAAGCTTTTAACATTTTCCAAAATATACCTCTAGTTTTACAGCTAAAATTTGCTTTGTTAGTCAGTTAGTCGCGTTTTATATCTAAAGACGTACGGTCTATTGTATAATGTGTGATTAAAAATACCGAGTTCAGTACAATCTTCACGCGTGAATGCAGCTGCCAATTCTCCGTTTATCCCAATTAAAGTTTATTACTTTATCATTTTCTGTTATTAGACTTAGTGAATTGGAGGCATCGTTAATCAAAATTAGGCAATTTACACTTAGCTGCGTTTAGGGTATTTAAAGGGAAACTCAGTTTTTCAATCAAGTAGTATCGTTAAAACCGCATTCAAGCCACCGCGACCGAGGTCGTAGATATTTAAAGGGCTCTCTGCTCAATCCTAATTGTCAGATGGAAATCAATGGGGTAGTCAATTAAAAAAGCTCTAGTGATCTCGAATTCGATCCGGGGAATTGAAAAAGGCAGCTGAAGAGGCAAATGCTGGATACGGGAACAAAAACCCACAATTTGTAGTGTACTGACAATTTGTGAAGTTCATTCCTTCGTATTTTTATCGGCATCCTGAAAAACTGTGATTGATTCTATTGGACTTCCATACGATACTTTGAACCAATCAGTAAGTATCTCTTGTTATGTGTTCTTGGTATATGACATATATTTTTTAAATGTTATAAGGTCTTAAATAAGAATTTTTAAATAATACCTAATAACTTTTTGTAGTGTCTTGTGAAGTACCTTATGAATGAATAAATTCGAAACCACGGACTAGAATAACACACAAACTTCTTACTTACATAAGTATTATGAAGACGATGAGAAATGTGTTTACGTGGAACTGAGCAAATTCCCTGAAAATATTGATCCTATTTTTGATTTACAACAATTGTTTTAATAATGTCGTTATCAATAAACTAAATAAGATAAGTAGTTTGGAATAAAATCTATACTATATATCTATACTATATAATATTATAAAGCTGAAGAGTTTGTTTGGTTGAACGCGCTAATCTCAGGAACTACTGGTTAGAATTGAAAAAATCTTTTTGTGTTAGATAGTCCATTTATCGAGGAAGGCTTTAGGATATATAACATTACACTGCGACCAATAGGAGCTAAGCAGCAGTGAAAAATGTCACAAAAACGGGGAAAAATATTCATACTTGAAAGCTTCCGTTGCGTGCGCTGCGTAAACGGTTCGAGTTCCCCAAAATATATGTATGAAAGAATTGTTCCTCTTTAAATGATCTAAAAAAATGTCTGCGACAGTATATGTCTATCTTTTAAGATTGACTCACTATAACCTTTTTTAAGGTAATCATTTGGTCGAAATTAATGCATTATTGCCAATTATTTGCTACAGAAATACTTTTTTTTTAAACTTCTTAATCGCGGTCATAATAACAGAAATTGACGCCGACGAAGTCGCGGGGATCAACTAGTACCTTATACTTATCAAGTGAGTTATTGTTTCTGTGATGAAATGTTGGAGTAGAGTTAGGAAACTACGTAGGTCTGCGCTTTATGACTAAATACGGTATCTAGTCTCTTATTTTAATTTATTTTTGTTTATAGGGTCACTTAAACGGGCCTGTTGGTCTAGTGGTTAGTGACCCTGACTGCTATACCGGAGGTCGTGGGTTCGATTCTCACTCAGGAAAAATCTTTGTGTGATGAGCACGATCATTTATTCTGTGTCTGGGTGTAACTAGCTGTGCCTGCGACTTCGTTCGCGTGGATGACGAAACTTAACTCTGTGTATCAATGAGTTTTTAACCGCAAAATTAAGTTTGTTTTTTATTGTTTATACTTTTTCGGGATAAAAACTACCCAGTGTGGTGCCCAGGATAATAAAGAATAATTATACCAAGTTTCATCGTAATCGAACCGGTAGTTTTTGCGTGATACCTGAACAAACAGACAGACAGACAGACAAAAATTTTATTTTTCATACTTTTGGGTTCGGTGTCGGTCTAGTAACACCCCCCGCCATTTATTTTTTTGATATTTTCAATGTACAGAATTTTCACTTCTACAGATTTATTATAAGTATAGATATGTATGTATTTAGAAATATATAAGTATGTTTATCAGTTATCTGGTTACCATAACACAAGCTTAATCTGCTTAGCTTGGGATCAGATAACCGTGTGTGAGTTGTACCGGAATATTATTATTATTATTACTTAGTGAAAAAAGGTACCCTGTTAGTTTCGGTTTAACGATCTGGCCTTCGTGTTTTTTTCTGTCGTCTAATATTGTGTCTATTGCTATTGCATGTGTGAGTAAGATTTTTCGAGAGCAGCGCTGCAAGACATCAAGACACGGTGAGCTCATATTGCGTAGGTCGGAACTCAATAATTAATTAAAATATGAAGGTAGAACGAGCAACATCTACTGTCAAGACGAACGCCATCGCAGTCTGCCCGTGACCATGATACCTGCAAAGGTGTCGAAACGTCGCGACCTAAAATCAAAATAATCCGCGACAAAATCCGTAAAAAAGTAATTTCAAGATTTTTCGATTTTTACCTGCAGTAAAAGTACTTGCGGTAATTTTTGTGCACTGTCTTACATTTGCTATAATTGCCTTAGTTTATACATCTTATTTTTATTGAAGTACTAGCTGTGTCCCGCGGTTTCACCCGCGTGAATACCTAGGTCCCGTTCCCGGTGCCTTTGTATATAATAACAGACAAATAATTAGCAATAAATTAAAATTGCGAATAAATTTGAGATTTAAACTATCCTATCTCTCAAGTTGGATCGAACTGCACATGGTGTGCGAATTTTATTATAATCGGTTAAGTGGTTTAGGAGTCCATTGAGGACAAACATTGTGACACGAGATTTATATATATTAAGATTTACAATGTAGCATTTGTGTAACCAGATGCCTAAGTTACCTTTATATATTCTTTGATCTATTTGACTAATATTGCGAAATAGTTCTGCCATTTAAATACGCATATTGCCATGTTTAGTCAGTTAGCTTAAATGTAGAGCAAATAGCATGTAATCAGGGGCTAAGGTATGCACGCTTAGGTATACGAGCTGGTACACATTTATTCAAATTAAAACAACTTTTTTTTAGATTTTTTTGTAAGTTTATTTAAACTTTTGGTAGTGGACATTTAGAACGTTTTTCATAGAGTTGCTAATTCAATCGTAGTTTTTAAGTGATTAGTGGTCAAAACTAAACCAAGAATTATAATTGACACGATAGAAGAAGAAGTGACTTGTATGAATACCATACAGTTTTATAATATTTATCTGTATTTTGAGTTTTACTCTTTAAGTCAATGCGATCAGACTAGGTATATAGGTCTTACTAGTATGTGAGGTTTGATATTGAGGAGTTTGTGAGGACTTTCACTGCTAGTAATGGCAAGGTTTGATAAAACTTTTAAGACTAAATAAATAAATGCGGACAACATCACATACATTGCTCTGAACCCAAAGTAAGTAGCTGAAGCACTAGACTACTTACAAAGGTGGTTAAAATTATCCATTATCTGGGGGCCTCCCTGGCGGTCCGTTAGTTCATTTGCCTCATCTTGTTGTTTCATCTTTCTCGATTAGCTTCCCCACGGTCTCTATTCGTAGAAACCTTTTGACATGCCTTGACATTCCTGTTAGGGTTTAGTTAGGACTACATATCTTTTGTATGTAAAGCTATTTAATTAGATATTTGTTTTTTCTTCTTTTAATTATTGAGTTTAGTCTTTTTTTTATTATTCTCATTCTTTTCGCATAGGCGACCTTTGTAAATGTGACAACAATGTAAATTTGTTGCGTGTCCCTTTTCATTTTTCTTCCATTTTGGATGTTATCATTTACAATAAACTAAACATTTTGCTATTTACGCTGTTGTCGCATATTTGTATATTTTTTTATATATAATTGTATTTTTTACATTGATGTTAACCTTTTTTTTAAAAGAGTAACCAATGGAGTTTCTTGCCGGTTCTTCTCCATTGGAATGACATTTTGGAACCTGCAACTAGAGTCAGTAATTTAACGTTTTAAAAGAGCTTAAAAAGGCCTACTTGAAATAAAAATATTTTGATTTTGATTTTGCTCGGTAGTGCCCCCCCCCTGCCAAGACGAGCCGAGCGAAGCGCAAGGGCACTACCTACCTTTTCTCGAAGTGTTTCGTCGTTTTTTTGAACCCTCATAGAGTTGGTTTCCGATGTACCAGATAGCTCATTTTCTCAGGATATGATTTCAATAATAGACTAATTAAACATACAAAGTCTCAATTGAATAGCTCTAATACTTTAGATTTTATTGATATCTAAAATACACCGATTTCGTCACTGACACACTTAAGGCCTGGGCACACCAAAAGCAGTAGCAGTGCGGTAGCAGTGCGTCTACGTTTGTAATTCATGTAGTTATATGAGGGGTGACACACTGAACAAACGCGGGCCCGCTGATCCAAACTGCTCCGCCACTGCGCCGCGCACGCACTGCTCTTCTACAAAACTTTCGGACGTGAGCAGCGCAGGCGCGGGGCGGTGGCAGCGCAGGCGCGGGGCGGCCGCAGTAACTACGCGTTGTATTACTATGTCCGCCATATTGACTAGTCACACCAAAGCAGTTGAGCGGGACAGACGCGGCGCGGGTCGTAAACGGTTGTGATTTTTTACAACTTTATCATGGAAACGAATGAAAAATTGATTGAGTTAGTGAGGAAATATAAATGTTTATATGATTTAAAGGACATATATTATAGAAATACGGTTTACAGGTTTACGGTTTACTTTGACATCCGAAAATAAGTATAGAACCTATCTTCAAAAGATTCTAATTCCCGACATAGACGATGGTACTCCCCATATTCTTCTCTTCTCTTATTTACATCGTGAACCCATATTCTTTTTTTTTTATCTAATGCTAGAACTAACAATAGCTCCTCTTCGTCAGAGTCAGAACCGTTCAACATCTTGAAGTGTACTGAGTGTGGCTATCGATACGACACACATAACGCAGTTTGAAAGCAGTTAGAAAGCAGGCCCGCCTTCAAACTGCTTTCCGACTGCTCATGTTTCTGGTGTGACATCAACCGCGGCGCAACTGACCTGCCCTACTCAGGTGCTGCGCCTGTCCCGCGTTTGGTGTGCCCAAGCCTTTAGTGACACACTGGTGATCATCAAAATGTTTGGTTACTTCCTGAAGTGCTAGAAAGCTGAAATTTGGTATGTAATCTAAGTTTAGTATAAAACCAACAAAAAAAATATATAAACTTATAACTTTCGACCCCCATACCCTAAAAGGGGGGGGGGGGGGTGAAATTTGGTATGTAAACACTAAAAAGACTGCCTAGCAACTTACAAAAAGAACTGAAATCCCACCAAAAACATTTCATGTAAAATGTTGCCACGACGACCACATAAGGTTTGCCCTGTAAAAAAGATATAAGATCTCATGTGGAGCCAAGCTTCCGAATCTACACGGCCTAACTCTACCGACCCTAACTTCACAAATTCTACATATCAGTAAAAATGTATGGCTTGTCTGTTTCGTTTCAGAAACTAAATATTCGCATCACCTCCACGACGGTAGCGAAACGGCGAAGACATATGGTGAAAAGTTGCAATATTTATATTTTAAAGCTGCGTGTTTAAACGTATTATATTAAGCATTCCGAAACCCTGCAATCCTTTGTCAACGAGAATTTAATTAATTTAATTATGTAAAAGAGCTGATTTCAGTTCCACCATACTTATTGAAACATCGAGTAAATTATGATAATTAAGCCAATCAGTAATTAATTATACTTATGCTTGTCTCCCAATATTCGGACAATCAAATTGTATGTAACCATACATTCGTTAATTATTTTAAGGCAACTGTCCCACCTTCGGCGAGAGAACAAGTAATTATCAATTTTTTCGCTCAAGAATCGTACAATGTTACGTAGGTCCCATGTAAAATAAAGAGATTTGTATTATTATGTATAAGCAGTTGACCGCTGACAGTTCAAACTGCTGGCGAGAACTCTTTCTGCATCTGTTTGTCGCGGCGACAAGAGCTAGCACAATTACTAAAGCTACACACTCGCTACTCACTGCTCGCCCACTCATTTTTAATTTATCGCTCTACTCATTACTCGCTCATGGTTAGCGGTCGGACAGGTGCCTTATTGCACGTATAGTATCGCGATGTTGCTGTATTGAGCAATGAGTTTAATTAGTCAGAAGTTCTCGATAGTTTCACACAGGTGGGACGCACTAGGTAGCTTACTAAGTTATAAATGTAGTTAGGAACAGATACCAAACTCACGTATTTCTTGCTTTAGCCCTACCTACTGGCATACCTAACTACAACACTAGCTTTTACCTACAACTTCATTCCCGTTTACTTTAAATATTCCAAAAAGCAATAAGTAATATTTATTAAAGCAGATCAAAAACAAACTTGATTTTGAATAAATTTTTTATATATTTTTTTAATTCTTAACAAACATGATAAATTTAAAGAATTGCTTACTGGCTTTGCAGTTATTATAATATAAGCGGTTAAGTAGTTAATTAGGGTAATAAGATTTTGATAAGAGATGGTTTAATTAGATAAATTCAGTCATTTGCCTAAAAGCTTAGATATCTCTGTCATCAAGGAACCATTGTAATCACAAGTTGTGGTAGCCTAGTTGCATTAAAATAAGTATAAGGTATGGCAAAGCTTTCTAATCAGGTGACCAGTACCTGTACCTACTAAGAAATCTTAAAACAGGACTGTCGCCGTTGTGGAAGCGAGACGGTGCACTACACTGCGTGTAGCAGCATCTCGCTCACACGACAGAATATATCCTTCTTTAAGAGCTCATGGTTAGTGTTCTGACTTATAATCTCGTTGCATAGATCTAATAAAAAAAACCGTCACTAATTCGGTACACTGAAACAAAAGGGAGAGCCTTGTGTTTTGAGGACTATTGTGTGTTTGCGACATGTCACATGTCTTGGTCTGCATTCAGACTTCTGACATGGGAACTGGTTACAAAGTTCCGTTTATAGAACTTTCGCAGAAATGCTTTCCTAACTTTATTAGCGAAGCCTTCGTAAACTAAGAAGAACTCCTTTAAATAAAATCAAAGAAAATGATCTTCATCATGCCATGCATAGCCCATGTTCTCCCACAGCTGGACATAGGCCTCTATTTTCACGTGCCTTTCTTTACGATACCTCGTTTCAAAACAAAAATTCCTGTCTTTTACTCGAGAATTATTGGTTTTCCGAAGACCGCTTGCACTCTTCTATTGCCATTCCATACTGAAATGCCTTAGCCTTTGTAGTGCAATACAAAGGAACATTCTAATCAATAAACGCTGTGGTTCCAAAGCGAGCTTGTACGGATACAAACCCGCAATAAATACCGCCTGAAGTAAAGAAAAAAACATACTACATAGCTCTAGTTATAATACATTATGTAGGTCCACATTTTTATGAAAAATGTAAGTGTGTGGAATATTAATGGGCTGTGAGATGAAAGGCATGTGATTGGTGGTCTTGTTAGAGTTTTTTCCAATGTAAATAAATCCCTACTAATTAGCACGCTTTGGATGTTACAAAAACTCGAATTAATTTACTTGAATACGGTGATATGTGTTGCGTAGTTAGTCAGTGCGAAGTGACATGGAAAAGTTTAAATACTTGTACGACTAATTTTTTGGGTTCCGTACCTCAAAAGGAAAAAACGGAACCCTTTTAGGGTTTCGTACCTTAAAAGGAAAAAACGGAACCCTTATAGGATCACTTCGTAGTCCGTCCGTCTGTCTGTCAAGACCATTTTTCTCAAGAACGCGTGGAGGTATCAAACGAAATTTATATCTAATACTCAGGTTTACTGTCCCTTGGAGCTGTAAAAAAATCATACTTCTAAGCCAAAGCAATCAAAAGATACAGCCATTTATGCCGCAAATTTTCGAAACTCGCACGGGAATCAAAACCTACAGTGTACTTCATGTGAACTAAAAATCTTGAAATTTGGTACGAAGTAACGTCTTATAGTACAGATAAAGGCAAAATTGCGAAAACCGTAAATTTTTAGTTACATCATATAATAAAAAAAAATGAAAATTTTAAAGTTACTACTTCTTTTCTCATGAACGCGTAGAGGTATTAAATTGAAATTCATATCAAATACTCAGGTCTATAATACCTTTAAGCTGTAACAAAATCAAACTTTTATGTCATCGCAATCAAAAGAAAAAGCAATTTAAGCCGCATATTTTCAAACTCGCAACTAAACTCGCAAAACCTAAAGGGTACTTCCAGTCGATCTAGAATCTAGAAATTTGGCATGAAGCAATAATGGCACATATAAAGGAAAAATTCCGAAAACCTTAAATTTTTAGTTACATCATACACACACAGGTTTGTACGGAACCCTCAGTGCGCGAGTCCGACTCGCACTTGGCCGGTTTTTCGAGTATTAAAATATTATTTAGAGCATGGTCTTTTAAAAACAGTTAATTGCAAAACAATCGACATTCGCTTGAAACAATTATGACAAGTACACGTTATTTTGATGATATAACTAAAATAACATGTTAGCCAACTTAAGTTTTTAACAAGAGTCAATTTCAACTACATTTCTGGTTCCAAAACGAGTTTTTTCTTTATATCAGTTACTTCAATTTTTGTTTCGTAATTAGAAATTTAATAAGTGGGTCAATATTAAGTTGAAGTAGCGTCGATATATTTTGGTATCTGTACTTTTAACGATTTCCTCATATGAAAATAATTTCATGCATTGCTGTTATTATTATTTGCGATGATTGCAAATGATGCACCTGCAAATGATGTCACCTATTATTTTTATTAAAAGTTTCGTCGTCTATACCTAATTCATGATGTCACTAACAAAATACACAGATCACGAACCGCAACTGAGTAAGCAATAGGATCGCCCTTTCATATCCTAATATAATTTTGGGAAAGTTATTAAGCGGTAACCTACAACTTTCATCTCAACAAAACCTATTACAAATAAATCGAGATCTTTGTTGTTTTTGCATAATTTATTTCCCAATGAAAAGATAGATTCCGCTACCCGTATCTAGTATCAATTCGTGAGGTACAACTAATACGAACATCCTGTCCCACGTATTTTGACGACAAACGCAAGTAAGCTGTGGTCGCAAACAGATTATTTTGTGAAAGAAAAGGGGTCATAGGATTTTTCCGAGACAAGAGCTTTCATACAATATCGTAATCCCTTTGTTAAAAACGAAACTTTTATCTAAGAGATTATCTTGCTATAATAACGTAAGGGTGCGTCCAGATCTGACGAACGAGTTACACGAGCATGCCGCGAACGCACTAGTGTCAATAACGCCGTCCGCCAAATGTGCGCGCGCCGCTCGCGCCATGCTCGCTCGTTCGTCAGATTTGGACGCACCCTAAGACTTTGTACCAAGTATACTTGCGTATTTTCCGATTAATGAATTCTATCTACTGATGTGAGTTAAATACGCGTTTAAATCAAACGGAAATCGCTACTTTAGGAATTATTTAAAAAACATTACAGATAAATTACTGAGTGCTAATAATACACAGGTATTTAAAAAATAGTGTAGCTAGTGTGTTTATAATGTTCATGTCTACAATTTTACATTTAAGTTAAGTAAATGATGCTTACAAAAATACTAATAAGAACAATTTAAATTAGTTTGGCTTATGTCAAGTAACACATACTACAATCGCTTCATTCTAATCTACATAAGTGACAATAATTGCGAAATATAACTCTGTATGTCTATTACATTAATAGTGATATTATAATGTAATGAGCTTATCCAGAAAAGGCCTTAGAGGGAAGAAAATATAGTTTTAATTCCTACTAGACGTGCCTTTGGGAAATCCGACCAACCCGCAGTTGCGATCAAAAGCTAGTATTTTATAATATAAATAAGAAAATGTTCTATGGTTTCATTAATATATATAAGTATACCTATCAATAGCTAACCCGGCAGACTTCGTGCTGCCTCAATCGATAAATAAAAGCCTAAAATGTTGTATAAAATAAACTTAAAACTAATTGTTTTTTTTTATTTAATTCCGAACATTTTAATTTTTATTCACCTTTTAAACCTTCCCTGGGCTTCCACAAATAATTCAATACCAAAATTAGCCAAATCAGTCTAGCCGTTTGAGTTTTAGCGAGACTAACGAACAGCAATTCATTTTTATATATAACTAGCTGTACCCGGCATGCGTTGCAATGCAATTTTTTCTACCTAGCACCTGCATACTACCTACCTACTACCACTAAGGGGTATGAAAAATAGATAGTAGCCGATTCTCAGACCTACTGAATATGCATATAAAATTTCATAAAAATCGGTCAAGCCGTTTCGGAGGAGTATGGTAACTAACATTGTGACACGAGAATTTTATATATAAGATAATATAGATAGATTGGTTACTAAGGCCTGGCTTACAGTTTGTTATAGTTGTCGAACAGGATTACGAGAAACGGACACGGAAACGTCTTGCAGCAACTTTCCTTCCAGTATTTATAATCCACATCTCGGATGTGATTACCTAAAATAAGATACTGTGTAATAAAAACTTGCTTTAAAACGACAATTAATAATAATTAAAATAATAAATAATTGATTAATTGCAGAATCATTTTACATTACTAATAATACGATAATATAAAATTTAAAACAATACAAAAATTAAAATTTTATGTTTAGGTATGTGTCCGGTATGGCATACTATATTTAAAATTAACCGTTTATTTAATAAATTTTAATAACTAATCTCTCATAATCTACTTTACGATGTTTTTAATCTTGATGTTTCTTATTAGATATCCATTAGCGAATGTTGTTTGTTTCCGATGTTTCTTGGATTTGTTCGTATATTTTTTTTATATTTTTAGTAGAAGACTTCAAAGCGATGAGAACCTTTTCTTTTTTTCATGATAGTTACCTACCTATACTAAAGCCAATATGGAAAGAGAATTAAACATTATTACTAATTACGCTATTATCAACTTTGACATCATGTGTTTAAGTTCATTTTAGAATGACAAATATTACCGAAAAGGGCTTAAAAGTAATTTGAATGTGATGGAAACTGAACTTTTAGTCATTGAATTAAGGTTCATAATCCCAAAGCACGGTCATTATTTCTTTAAAGTGGCTGATATATAGAAGCATCTTTAATAATGTTAATGTTTTGTATTGTTACAGAAAATGCGACTGTTGATCGTGCTTGCCCTCTTCGGGGCCGCGGTGGCGCGGGAAAGCGACTGGCATCCTATCTTACCGGAGTCCACAGTGATGTACTCCACCTACCATGACTCTGAGAGGGGTCCGGAATCCAGGTAAGATTATTGAATTAAAATTAATAAAAACATACGAAAATATTGAATCTTTTAACAGAAATTTGTTTGTGATAAAATATTTAGGGATTAAAATATTTCATACCATTTAATTAAACTTTTACTATTAAATTAAAATCACAAAGATAAAGAGGGATAAAACTAGGCGAGAGGTCGTTGCCCTACAGATGATAGAAATTTTAAAATATATAGAAATGGATTTTGAAAAAATAGGCAGTAAATTCCTGTTTTCAAATTACTCGTAGATTTTCATTTTATACAGCTGAATAAGGGTTTCCGCGGTTCAGAAATCCGCCATGCTTACTATTATCGTCAAATGTGTCAGTCATTTCTGTAACACAACAACAAGGTTCTGGCTCGAGAGTAGTAAAAATTGTTCGATAGACCTGATACAAGACCAAAGAAACTAGCAGATTTATGAATCTCAGAAAACCTCATTATTGTTAATACTGATGATGAACTATTAGTAAACAACATCGCGATAACATAAAGCTCCAATTTTCTTTTCAGTTCACGTTTAAAGATCCTGAACAGGAGGCCGATCCTGAGTCAGTACGGTTCTGGCAACAAAGTGAGCTTATTCAAGCCGAACGCCATGTCCGACTCGTGCAGTGTCTACAAGGTGTCCATGAACCAGGAGCTGTTCTACCAGTACTTGGAGTACGATAAGGAGGTGCCAGACCTCAAGGAGTTCACTCTCTGCATGTGGACCAAGTTCCACAATCATTCTAGTGATCATCCTCTTTTTTCTTACTCGGGTAAGTAACTTACATCAGCAAGCTGTATTTTTGAATAATTATAAAAAAGGGTAGAATAACTTTTTTTTTGTATAGGTACTTTCTTTTTTTTTGTCAGAATTGATTTTTTTTTGCATTATTTTTAAAGTGATCTTTTTAAATAAACATTTAAAATTATTTTTCATATTCTTTAAAACTCTTATTAGGTACATGTTATATTATGTAATTTCCAAAAATAAATAACAGACGTAAAATCCAAAAGAGGCTCTTCAAAATTGTCCAAGATACACTGCGTACTGTTCGAAAGGATTTTATGAAAACAGTTGAACTAAACCCAATATAGACACTCGTTCCATATGAACGATCTCAGTTATTACGTAGTCTGGATATCTTTGAATCGCCAAAAGATTTATCCTAAGCAAACTTGGAATGTGGACACTGGATTCCGCTTAGAGAGGAATATTTGATACTTCAGTTCACTGATCCGTGAGACGTCATGAATATTGTAAACTGTCGACCTTGCTTCATAACCAATAGGAAACTTAAAAGATTTTATTTAAAATATATTTTATAACACAAGCTTTTAAATCAATAATGCATGCTAACCTTGCATTTTCCTCTAAACTAAACTTTGACGGGCCTGTTGGTCTAGTGGTTAGTGACCCTGACTGCTATACCGGAGGTCGTGGGTTCGATTCCCACCCAGGACAAATGTTTGTGTGATGAGCACGATCATTTGTTCTGGTTGTCTGGGTGTAATTTATCTATAATATGTATGTATTTAGAAATATATAAGTATGTTTATCAGTTGTCTGGTTACCATAACACAAGCTCTGCTTAGCTTGGGATCAGATAACCGTGTGTGAGTTGTCTCGGAATATTATTATATTATTATTAAACGTGTGTACAAAGTTAAAGATATCTGCTTCAAAATTGAGTCGCAAGATTCTATTCTATAGATACCCGTGGGGTGACGGGTCAGAATACAGTGTGTCACCACCCCATATCATCCCGTGGGTGTCGTAAAAGGCGTCTAAGGGAAAACTGGTAATTCAACTATAACTCGCTTTAGGTTACTCGGCAATGGCAATAGGCTTACCCCCTATTACATGGAGATCAAAGCGTGAACTGGTAAAATGAGGATTTCATCATCATGGTCATAAATGTCATCCTAGGATGCGTGTCTGTGCTTGCGATGATGAAGTCTTTGCCTATCCCTTATGGGATATCCAGGCGTGATGATGTGTATGTAAGATTATATTTGAACAAATATACTTTCGTATTTACTGACATACATACATTGCAAGTTAAAAAAAACTTCTAATATATCGCCTCTAATCTCAGATTCCTAGATGGTGGTGTTCATTTTTTATTAATACCGAGCACAGTATCTTATTAAATAACGGCAAGTATTTACTTAAAAAATTTACTTAGAAATGCTGTATTTTGTTTATTTATTGGCTTCAGTAATCTTGTTACGGTATTCAGCTAAATCCGGTAAGACTGGTAGCCGACCCCAACATAGTTGGGACAAGGCTCAGGAGAAGGTGATGAGTAATCTTGTTACGGGCTACCGGGAATAAAGAACCATGTGGTTTAGCGGTGAGTGGACCCGACTTCAGAACCGGAGGTCGTGGGTTCAATTCTTGTGTGATGAGCATGGTCATTTGTTCTGTGTCTGGGTGTAATTTATCTATATTTATGTAATTAAAAAAAAATATTTATTTATTTATAAATATGTTTATCAGTTGTCTGGTTACCGTAGCACAGGCTCTGCTTGTTTTGGGATTAGATGACTGAGTGTGAGTTGTGCTTATATGTTGGATATTATGATTATTTAGTAGCTAGTATAGGTACGTAGTCATAGACGTTTATGATTTCGTACAATTTAACTCGGTCTACATACATTGCAGAATGAGTTGGGTAGCATGTTGCTCTATTTAAATGTTTTAATGATAGCAATTTACCTACATTGCGTATGCAACCAGTGGAACTCTGAATGGTTAAGTTGCGTCCGTTTGATACAGTCAGCTGGTAAACTACTGTGTGCGCGGCTTATTTAACAAATAATATAATATTCCGGGACATCTCACACACGGTTATCTGACCCCAGGTTAGCAGAGCTTGTGTTATGGTAACCAGACAACTGATAAACATACTTATATATTTCTAAATACATACATATTATAGATAAATTACACCCAGACACAGAACAAATGACCGTGCTCATCACACAACCATTTGTCCTGGGTGGGAATCGAACCCACGACCTCCGGTATAGCAGTCAGGGTCACTAACCACTAGACCAACAGGCCAGTCAAGCCTACATAGAATGTATTTTAGCCAGACTTACTTAATGTTCTACCTAATTCAAGCAGCCACATAATAATAGAAATATACCATTGGCTCGAAAAGAAGAAGCTTGTATTAACGTGATATTATTATATCAATCTGTACTGATACTAACGTCCTACATAACATAATATAACATCACGCCTGTATCCCCGAAGGGTTAGGCAGAGGTGTACCAATGTACACCCACAGTTCGCCGGTATATGTTTAGGTCCCATGTAATAGGGGGCGAGCCTATTGCCACTAACCGGGCACAAATCCAAACTTCGACCTGCTACTGAGAATTTCATAGAAAACCCAATAACACCTTGGTCGACTTGGGAATCGAACCCAAGCCCAACGAGGCACTAACGTCCTACTAACTTTTAAATGATTAGTTTCAAATCCAAATCAAACTATCATTAAAATTTGTTTAAAGTGCACTTGTTACTTTCATCTACCTCGTCTATCTTTCCTGTCCATCCAAAGGTTGTCTGGAAGATATCGCTATAAGCGATAAGACCGCCATTGTACGCTTTACTGTTGATGTACTTTATTATTATGTTTTTAATGGTGTACAATAATGAATATTCTATTATATTCTATTCTACCAGTTAATCAAATTAAATTCAGTACCTAATGCAGCATACAGTATACCTACAGGTATATATCGATAATTCGATATATATCAACGCCTATGTTATACATAAACACGTGTTACAAGTTCTAAATAAGACAAACATAGTAACATAATTAACTTAGTAAACATTCATTTCAAAATTTCCCATTGCGAGTTACATAAGTACCTAACGTTATTTCAATTAATAAGGGCAATAACACGGAAATTAATCTATACTTATAATAAATCTGTGGAGAGGTCAATTCTGTACATGAAATATATTTTCAAAATAACTATCAGGGGGTGATTAGTGATCGATACTGATGCCAAAAATGCAATCAAAAAAATTTTTGTCTGTCTGTCTGTCCGTCTGTCTGTATGTTCCTTATAGAAACAAAAACTACTCGACGGATTTTAACGAAACTTGGTACAATTATTCTTCATACTCCTGGGCAGGTTATAGTATACTTTCCATCACGCTACAATCAATAGTAATAAGTTCATCATTCATTGATAAGTTTCGTCGTCCACGCGAACGAAGTCGCTGGCACAGCTATTTCTGTAATAAAACCAGTTTTATGTGAAGCAAGAGATATCTTCTTCGACTATTAACAGAGTTCCTACAGTTACCCAAAGCCGATAACACTTTGTAACGGCAAGGCGAAAGCTGCACGAGTGCGCTCTTGAATAAAATCATGCTAATTAAGAACGCTCCGATTTCCAAACAGATGTTTGAAATTAATTAAGCAGATTTTTCTTCAATTCAATAGAGGTATAGCATTTCCTTACATAACAATAAAATATGAATAGTTCAAGAAACAAGATAATAAATTGCAGCATTACGTTTCATAATAGAACGTGGCCGGTGAACGATCACTGTTTTATTATAGACTAGCTGTGCCTGCGACTTCGTTCGCGTGAATGACGAAACTTATCAATGAGTTTTTAACCGCAAAATTAAGTTTGTTTTTTATTGTTTATACTTTTCCGGGATAAAAACTACCCAGTGTGGTGCCCAGGATAATAAAGAATAATTATACCAAGTTTCATCGTAATCGAACCGGTAGTTTTTGCGTGATACTTGAACAAACAGACAGACAAAAAATTTTTTTTTCACACTTTTGGTTTCGGTGTCGGTCAAGTAACACCCCCGCCATTTATTTTTTTGATATTTTCAATGTACAGAATTTTCACTTCTACAGATTTATTATAAGTATAGATTATGACGTCATAATATGTATGTCTGTATGAGACGTGTAGTGTCGCAAGAAAGGTAAATGTCCAAAGTTATAGCAATGTAAACTCGTTCTTACATATCAATGTTTCAGGCAATCAAAAACTTTATTTATCTTGATATAAATTATTCCAATAAATTTTAATCTAAATCAGAACTATACAAATAAACACAATATAATAAATGTCTTCTTTAGCTATCGATGTTAATAAAAACCAGCATCAATTTGCTTTCAATGCAACCCTTCAGGGTAAGAAGAAAACTAGCGACATCGCTCAAAGGATTTTGCGGTTAATTAAAATCCTGCTCAGTAACAAGATAGTACTTGCAATACTGTTCATAGGATTTGCTTGCGACATATTAATTAAACATGGAGAAATAGGTCGTTCAAATTCAATTCATAACAGCGTCATGGTAAGTACGAGATGTGTGCTCGTTCAGAGTGAAGTAAACGCCTTAATTAACTGTTGAACTTTCACGAACTAGCCGATCCGATTACCCTATGAGAAGTCTCCATGCAATTGTCTCCTGTCAAGTCTTGTCCTTGTTTACATATTTACAATATTATGGCATGACTCTGCTTCGAGTGTCGGAGACCACACTCCCTCTCCCTTCGTTGTTTAGGCTACAGGCAAGTTTTTCTTACAGCGCGTGTCTCGACTTGACTAATCACTGCTTAGGCGAGTTTGAGAGTGAATTTTGAAGCGACTTTGTGAAAAATAATAATTCAATATTACTGAATTATATGCGACTTGTGTAATTAATACTTATATTAAACTTATGAAATCAATTTAATAGAGAGTTTACGAAGAACTTATCTCAGCGCCCTTACTATAATGCTCTTAGAGCATGACTTTTGCCGATGTGGGAGCGAGACGCCGATATGCGCAGTGTATTGCGCCGTCTCGCTTTCACAACGGAACAGTCTTGCTTTAGGTTTTCATGGTACCTTAGAATAAACATTTGTTCTAGGAAACTGCTATAAGTTCGCATATTCACGCATTCCATGAATGTTGATTCAACTAGTGCCCAGATTCAAAAGTTCCTGGTTGAATTCTCAGTAGCTATTGAATCAATAAAGTTATGCTGATAAACTTCAGTTGCGATTGCCATTGCGATTCTGAATACGTTTATCTACCGATATTTGAATAAGAATTTTAATCTAGTTTTGTTTATTTTCCAAGCTTTTACATACAGGTTTTATTTTCTGTACGTTTTTTCTCTTCGGCTATACACTAGCTGACCTAACTCTGACATTGTACTGAATCATAGCAATCTCGATGGATGCAATAATCAACCAAATTTAATTGAATACAGTCGTTCAATTACTATGAAACCGATAACTACCTCATCAATATGCCACTAGATAGGTCCCCCGCAAATCAAGCTTAGTATTGATTTTAATTTCAATTCGTCATTGTGACTAGTTTTATTTATACCAATACTATAATTGTAAGTATATTTATAAATCATAATAATCCGTTACTTATCAGCAGTAGTATTTAAAATAGCTTTACCAACTGTCAATCCTTAAAAAAGGGAACGACGATTCCTTTGAAAAGTTTTCCGCGTATTATTACGTTTGCTTTTAGTTTCATTTTAGATTCACTGGAATTTTTCGCATTATCATTATTTTGTGCTTTATCCATTATTTTGCAAACAATAATGGATTCTGGAAACGGAGTAAAATGGAACGTCACTACAACGAAATTAGTAGATGGAACTACAATGAAAGGACTTAGAAACCCATAACATGGATAAATTTATATTACTCCAATGGAAAGGTATATTAATGAAATAAAAATTAAACAAATGGATTAAAATAAAATTAAATTGTTCTGAATTAAATTGAATTAGAATATTATAAATTGTACTGAATTAATTGAAATAAAATTATTGATTCATATTAAATGGAATTAAGAATAATTAAATTAACTCACATTATACATAATTATGTATATTAATTATGATTATGCAATAAATAATGTTATTTTGTAAAACAAAAAGCTTTCGCAGGAGACAATGTATTCTGTATTCTGTTAACTTTTACCACACTCCTTCACTTCTCTTATTCTTATGTTAATATGTGGACATTGGAGTGGGTTACATGTTTGTTCATTTAGTTTTAAGGATTTTCTTGTATTTTCTCTAGCATGTAACTGTTTTATGTCCCAAATAAAATAAAATAAAATAAAATAAAACCTGCCTGAGTCAAAGCCATCCTCTTCGCGTAACAAACTAACTAGATGATATTAAATATCAAGGCTTTGCTAAGAAGTAGTATTTACCGTTTCTTGCAACTAATAAAACGAGGGATGCTCTAAGTTACCTTACAATGTCCTGTAAATAGTTCATAAAGTTGTTGGATCCTGCTTTATTTAGTTAATAATGATAACCTTCAAGAACTTTGAGCAAGACACTTCTTATTATAAAAACTGGCCGAGTGCGAGTCGGACTCGCGCACGAAGGGTTCCGTACCACCGTCGTATGAGAGCCTCCCTTAAATATTCATTTTATGTGATTTTTAGTATTTGTTGTTACAGCGGCAACGGAAATACATCATTTGTGAAAATTTCAGCTTTCTAGCTATCACGGTTTATACAGCCTGGAGACAGACAGACGGACAGACAGACAGCGGAGTCTTAGTAATAGGGTCCCGTTTTACCCTTTGGGTAAGGAACCCTAAAAAAGTATGTCATGTTTGCTCTAAGACTTCTAGCTACGATTAGTATGCATTATTAGGACAATTTTTCTTGTACATTCTACATTGAATGGTACTTATGATACTTATGGTACTTTTAGTCAAAAACAATAGGTGCCTATAGGCAGAATCTACCAACTGTTTTTATAAAAGAAATCGATAAAGTTTTAAGGAAAACCTTATTTTCTTTTGCCAAAAGAAAGGAAAGTTTTAGGTTGGTTTTAAAATTTTCATGGTCTGACTTATTTTTTAAATGTTCAGTATTTTGTGCTATCTATTCATAAACAGTAGGTAATGCCTAATACTTATATTTATTGATGTTAGAGGTTTTAAGTATACTTATATATTTTTTATTTTATTTTTACCTTTCATATCTCTGTTTTTTTTTCTATAGCTGCATCTAATTTATGTATTATTTTTAAATTACCTTTGTATCGTTATTTTAAGTATTTTATAAACACGTTACAAATATTTATGTGTAAAATATGCGTGCCTTCGTCCGTGTGTCACTGTGGGGTCCCAACTGAAAACCAGCGCTGGGTGTTCTACACCTAGCATATGCTGAGTTGGTGACCTTTTTGGCACTGTATGCTCGACAACACTGCTAGTATTGTGTATTTGTATTTTGTAATTATTTTTTATTTTTTTGTTTACCTTGTTTTTGGTGTTGCTTGTTTGTGTTTATTTTCTTTGTGTTGTCTTGTGTTCTGTGCTAAATAAATATTTTTCTATTCTATTCTATTTTCTATTCTAAGTTGTATTCTTGATTGTATTGTGTGATTTTAAGGGTTGCCTAGTCAAAAAGAAAAAAGTATCTAATGGTTAACTGTTTCCGTCTATCTATCTGCACGCGGCATAGCTATGAGGCTTTGTACTAGAAAGCTTCAATGAGGCATATAAATATAATAATTTTTTAACAATGATTTTCTAATTGTATTAAAAAGCATAGTAGTAGCAAATAAACAAAGAATCTAAAAGGAAAACTATCACAGCTACTAGACTGTACTAAAGCTCCCTTCCCCCATCCAAGTCCGGAAACTATAAGAAAGAAAAAGAAAGAAAGAAAAACATTTATTCTGCGCAAGCGTACACACAAAATAGGTACATGAATCTTAAAAGACAGTAAACACAAAAACACAAAAAACGAAACTGTAATAAGCACCTGCGGAACCATTCATTGCTGGAGATGTATTCAACCAGTATTTAGTATCAATACCAGTAAATGTTTTGCAGAATATTATACACATTGCGTTGTGAACTGAACAGTGTTTTTGTATTTCAGTTGGTGAGAGCCCTAAGGAGATCTCCGCCTGGATATCAAACACAGAACAGGCGAGTTACTTCAGCATGGCTGTGCATGGGCAAACCTTCTTCAGGCTGAACTATCCCTTAAAGTTAAACACGTAAGTATCAAAATCCCTTGAATAAGATTTCAAATAGAAAAAGAAATATATTTATGTTATGATATACATTTCAATACACAAAGTGCTTTACTTACGACCGTGGAGAAAAAGTACGAGTATAACAAATTCTAAAGATTTCAAAGTATATTCCGTTTTTATGATAACGTTTGTTAGGTTCTCATGAAATAAAATAAGTTCAACATGAAACTCGGTAAAGACAATTAACAGTAACTTCACGATAGTGAAGTTAATCTATGAAAAACAAATAGAGATAAGTAAGTAGTAGCTAAGTACTGCTACAATTGTTTTCAGAATGTAACCCTAAAATACAAATTTTCATTAGGTACTTACAACATTCAAATCCTAAGATTTAGTGCTAAGAATGTTTACATTAAAAGAAACACATGACAGCTTTTTTTGGAGAATGTCCTCAAAAATTACTCAGTAAGTACTTTAGACTTGTCCTTCAGATATCTTCATCATTAGGCGTCAGGTGTCAAAATAATGTAATTTACGCCACTGAGACAATAGCGTAATTAGGGCTGCGTGATTTCAGTGCGTCCGTGTGTCGCCACCCTATTTAACGCACACTTCCATCGCTACGCTCTGATTGGCTGGCGAACACGCGAAGTGATTATGTACTCACATGCACTTGTACATTGACAGGCGTCTGATTAGCACACTAATGTTGAGTGCGTGTGAAATGGTGTTACGAAATAAGGCTTGCCACTGACTTGAATATTACAATGTAATGCGCCAGCAAAATTATGTATAAAAAATAAAATTTATAAGTTTGTTTTATTATTTGGGCTAATCACTAGATGTATCGAAGGAGGTATCGCATTCAGTCGTTCTAAATGAGCTTGAATCAAATTTTTCGAGTATGTAGCCTTCATTTCCAGAGACTTAATTACGAAAAAATCTCTGGAGGAAGGTTTAATAAGAGCATTGAAAAATAAAAAACTTACGGTGGCTAAATTGTGTATTCAGTCTCAAGAAGCAAGCACTAAATTCTTGCCTTGTATCCTTTAAAATATAGGTAAAGAGATATTATTATTATTTTTTCTAGTTACGTAAGGCAATTGCCTTCTAACTGAAACCTTCAATAAACATTCATATTACTAAACTGACGCGTATGCTAAACCCACACATATTGAACTTAATTGTGTACCACCTAAATAGGTATCCTAAATATGTACCCACACTAAATAATAATCTAATTAGTTAGGCTACGTCTATATTGAAGAGCATTAAATCGCATGGAATGTCCGACCGCATTCAGCTCAAAGCGGAATGTGTTTCGGAATAATCCGAAGTTATTGCTGAAATGTTTTATTGACCATTTGCCACATAACACTGTCAGGCTTTGCGGTCTATCATATTTGCACGGCAAATTATATGTAAACCTGAACTAAATGTCCGAGGAATTAGAATGAAGTAGTTATTCGAACTAATTAACTTTTTTTTTTCAAATTAAGTTTCACAGTTTCCAGTTACGGTTTTACAGTTTTATCGCTCGGTGTTTGTGGTTGATCTTTGTAAGATTTTGACAACCAATCTTACTATGGGATATTGGCTACCCAAAATGATGTCAGATAGGCAGTCCCTCCATGTAAAATGCGGTATTCAGCTGAATCCGGTAAGACTGGAAGTTGACCCCAGCATAGCTTAGGCGGAAAGACAGAAGTTTATCGCACGACAACTATTTCCTTCTATCGAAGCAATAAATAACAAACTAAATAACTAAATTAACTGGTAGAAACAACGCTGTGAAGTTGTGTGCGTCACACAAATGAAGTCCTACTTATAAAGAATGGAATACGCATTTTCTTAAATAAAACATTTTTTCGATGAATATTTCTTTCTTTTAAAAAACGACTCTCGCTCTAGGGAATTTAATCTTTGTATCGCGGGATGTTTCATTTGAATCACATGCATACCGAGACTTGGAAAAACGTTGGATCTCACAAATGTTTGTTTAGAAATTCGTACACTAAAAACTCAAGATTAATGATGAAGAATGAGTATAGGAGATTTGCGTTGCCACGTGGATGTAGGGTCGTAGTTGACGTACTGACCTACTCCTCTCGGTATACTTTACGATATTAAGAGATTTCGATAATGTTATGTAGATAGGTAGGTAGGTATATTTGTATAACATTATTATGTACCTATCATTATACATCGATAACATAACATGTAATATTAGTATTAGCATAATTTATTTAGATATTATAATGAAGCATTTAATCGTTATGCAAAATAATTATTACCTCAATAACAAATTTTGTTATGTTACATATTGAGTAATCGAACTACCTACACGTACAGGTATATAAATATTGAAGTATTACATGACCTTATAAAACCTACCTACTCAATATTCCATAAATCTATAAACTAAATAAACAACGGTATTGTGGAGAGGACAATAACAAAGTCAATGTAAATACTTCTGTTTACAAGTTTTACGACATCCGTACCCAGTTTTTTCTGTCATTGTAAGTTTAGCAGCATATGCAGTTAGGAAAGTTAGGTAGCTAACGGACGTGGATACAGCTCGATTAGTGTACTTTACTTTCACAGCGTTATGTCCTATGGCATTCTGTTGTGGGGTAAGGCTGCAGACATTGAAACAATATTTATTCTGCAAAAACGAGCTGTTAGGTCCATTTACCAGCTAGGCGCTAAGGTCTCACTTAGGGAGCGTTTTAAGGAAATTGAGATTCTAACTGTTGCCTCACAATTTATTCTAGCCAACATATTATATATTAGACAAAATATTCACCTATACACTAAAAGCAGTGACATACCTACACAAAATTAATACTAGAAATAAGCATAAGCTATGCACTACATCCCACCGGCTGCACAAGGTGCATAACTCATTTATAGGACTTAGCATTCGAATCTACAACAAACTGCCTCCTAGTATTTTAGAATTACCATTTAATTCATTAGTTAAAACAAGGCTCTGTAAGAAAGCCTACTATACATTAAATTACTATTTAGACGATAAAAATGTTGGTCGCCTTGATAGACACAAGACGGTTCTGTACGGAATTACTGGGATATTTTTTTCCAATTTTTAACCGACTTCTAAAAAAGGAGGAGGTTCTCAATTCGGAGGGTTGTATTTTTTTTTATGTTTATTCGCGCATAACTCATTTGCCTGCCATCCGATTTGAAATATTTTTTTTTGTTGAAAAGGGTTTATTTCCCAAATGGTCCCATAGTCACCAAATCGTACTACTCATATTAATAAACCTCACCTAAACTACGATTCACCTATAATTAAATTTAACAATTTTTTGGAGTCCGGATATGAACCGACCCCTAGGGTGCTGTCCTTTTTGTAATAATTTTGACGTTGTTTAACCGATAGGTGTAGGAGAGACCATCCACAATCTAGTTTACAAAGTCCTGCATCTTGTAGAGGTATGCTATACCTTGGTATGTAACAAGATCGAAGCTTTTTTTTGGATGTAGGTTATCTTGTCTGTCTCAGGCAGTATTATTAAGATATCAAACACCAATAAAATCTGTTCAAATAGTTTTTTTTTTTATATGTAGGTAAATTTTGAGGAATCTTCAGAAATCAGTCGATATAGGTACTGTGATTGCACTTTCCACGCACTTTCGAGAATTTAACGTCGCATCGACGCAATATTATATACAGATTCATTATAGGCACCAGCCAACTCATCAGCGGTGTCGACAGACTGATCGATTTATAACGAACTTCCTTTAAGCGATATTAGAAAGACATGGCGTAAGGCTGTTTTTAAATGTACCTAAATAATTACTGTAGAATTAACATTTAAGTCACAATATTTGTTTGAAAATCCTTTTCTCCTTGAAGTCAGAGAAGAGAGAAATTCAATATTGTTCTAAAAATGTAAACACGAATATAAAACTAACTCTAAATGTAGCTCAATAGTCCACAAGAAAATGGTTTGCAAATGGATTAAATTTATAAACAACAAATTTTAATAATGGATATTCAACCAAATAATGATTTAAGCTACAATATTTCATCAATTATACAAAAAAATACCGAACACCAAACAGTAATCCAATATTCAATACAACTCTGAAAAAATGTACCAAAAACTCGTCATTAAAAATCACGGCAGTATTTGATTACATTTTACGTAATACAAACACACGTTTGTATCGTAAGATACATATCATTTATGTTTATGGACTCAATTAAAGTGACTAGCAAACAATTCTTGTGTTAATAGTTTGCAGACTCGCCTAATTAGTCGTCGAGTTTGTTTACTACTTGAGTTCCAAATTGTACCTACTAAATTCCGTCTTCAATTTATATTGTTAACTAGCTGGCCCGGCAGACTTCGTACTGCCTCAATCGATAAATAATAGCCTAAACTTTTGTATAAAATAAAATTAAAACAAATTGTTTTTTTTTTATTTAATTCCGAACATTTTCATATTTACTCACCTTTTAAACCTTCCCTGGGCTTCCACAAATAATTCAATACCAAAATTAGCCAAATCGGTCCAGCCGTTCTCGAGTTTTAGCGAGACTAACGAACAGCAATTATTAATTTTTATATATATAGACTAGCTGTACCCGGCATGCGTTGCAATGCAATTTTTTCTACCTAGCACCTGCCTACCTACTACCTACCTGCCGACTACCTACCACCATTTAGGGGTATGAAAAATAGATAGTAGCCGATTCTCAGACCTACTGAATATGCATATAAAATTTCATAAAAATCGGTCAAGCCGTTTCGGAGGAGTAGGTATGGTAAATAACATTGTGACACGAGAATTTTATATATAAAGATATAAGATAGATTCAATATCGACGTGTTCGTATTACTATTTGATATACTATTTATTGTTGGTCAAAGGCATCTAGTGGTGTTCGATTGGAATGCCGACTATGTCATACGTGCCTAAATTATCTGAATACCTTAATGCGTTATAATATATTCTAGAACTGTACGTACTGGCTAGTGTCTCGAAATTGAAGGAAAAAAAAGATTCTTATGTCAAGAAGTGATGTAAGTTTGTAATAACTTAGTGGGCTCCAGAGCAGTAGCACTGACCTCACGGTGTAAAAAGGGTTTTTTTTACATCATGAAGTATATATAGCCCTTAAAGTTTGGCAAAAAAAATGTTTGAAAACAGTAACTAAACTAACTTTTGAATTAGCTTTTTTTTTTCAATGCGCTTAATTTTGCACCTCTTTTATTAAATAACTCATATTTAATTTTGGCATCATAATTACAGGTCAAACTGTCAAGTGTCATAGTTTGTAGGTGGGATACGCGGTTTTATTTAGCAATAAAACCGCGAATGAAATGTGCATATTTTGCAATACCTGTATTGGGATAGATAGGATGGATTATTGTTGAATGAAACCGCGTTGACCACCAAAAAGCTATGGCAATTCAATTTTTGGACTGACGCGCGACTACAGGCGAGTCCATACGCGATAGGCCCTTTGTTTGGCCTGTAGTACATTTGACTATATATATATTGTTTGCGGAATCAAACCACATACAGCAAAGCAAGGATATTGTAAAACCGATTGATTTCTGGTCGCAAACCCGACGGGAATGAGGTTTTGATTGAGGTCAGTAGTAGTAACACTATTATTGTTATTACTATAAAATCGAAACTAGTTTACTATAATATTGGAGCTACAAAAATTAATAATAATTGTTCATTTCTTATAAATAGTTAGAAACTACTTCAATACCAGCATAACAGATACACAGACGTGACACATTATTCTATATGTTTGTCTTACTTAACCGTACGTTTGCAATAGCTTGTAAAAACGTAACGGAAAATCCGGTGTGGGTGTGTAAAGAGTAAAAAAACGTGTCCAAAACTGGGCCAGTTGACTACACTCGCGAGACAACACCACTTATGTAATATAGAGATTACGACTGGACAATAATGTAACACTAATGAGATTTTGTTCGGTAATTTTGATTGAACGATGCGATGTTATTGAAGGTAAATTAGATCAAGTGTAACGTGGAAGTTATTTACTTCACTTGGCTTGCCATCGGATATTAGATATTAGGTTTCGGCCTAGGCTTTTGCCAAGCTATTTTGGTGGCTTCCAGTATTACCGGTAGCTGAACACTGTATTTCCATTACTCGACTGCCGATTTACTGGCTTGTGATATTAAACAATGACAGTTGAAATCAGCAATTGCAACACACTAGCATTATTAACGCTTGGCAAGCGGATTAGTGGACTTAGGTCTGGTAGCTATATTACAAGAGTGAGAGAGATAGATTATCTAGAAGGGAGCTTATTGTTTAATCAGGCAAGTCTCTAACAGTGCTAGCAGTGGAAAGTCCATTAGTCTATAAGAGAAGTATTAAAAGTAGGACGACCTTTAGGTGACATAAACAGCGTTTTTTTAAAGAGGCGGGGGACGACGTCCGTTACATATTATTATAACACAAAGTTTCCTTTACGTGAAAAATCGTGCCGAATTATGTAGATGTACCCTATAGGTTTTGGTACCAGGCATACATGAGAAAAAAATCTTGAGAAAATTCAGACAATCTGACAGTCAACCGCATAAGGGATTCTTTTAAGGTACTGAACCATGAAAACAAAATGATTGTATTTACCTTCAACGCAATTACATGTATCTTTACATCTCAAAGGATTTTGCCAAAATTGTTCATCAAACCATTTTAACACCTTCAAAATAATGTTTACACAATTTACACGACCAAATGTGCATATTTACGGTCTAGTTACCTAATGGGTCAGTGCAACACGTACAGGTAATGGAAATACTTCAGGCATTAAATCCGCTAATGTATTTTATCTATAGGTAAAAGAAGTATATCTCCTACTAGCTACTAGCTACTAACAAACAAGAAAAACTTACAAGAGATTGAAAATAATGGCATAAAGTGAGGCCTATGGCCTAGCAGTGGGTTTACAGAGCTGTAAAGGTTGGTGATAAAAAATAAAGTAGGGTTATTTAACGCCATCTATAACTCAAGAAGGAAAATAAATATTTTCAGGATCATTAATTTGTTGGATTCGTCTCCGTCCCGAATAACATATTAACAATAAAAAATATTCCCAGCAGGGTCTAGGTACATACGCGGATGACCAAAATAACTAACAAAAAAAAACTATAAAATTTGAAGAGTTCCCTCGATTTCGCCAAGATTCCATCATCAGATCCCGATTTGGTGACTATGGGACCACTTGGGAAATACTTCCCAAGTGGTCCCATAGTCCCATAGTCAAAGGGCATACGCCCTTTCCAACAAAAAAATAATATTTCAAATCTTTGGCAAGTAACGGAGTTATGCGCGAACAAACATAAAAAACAACAAAAACAAACAACATTGGGAATATCAAAGTATTTTTGAGGTAGAAATTTATTGGGAAAACAATGTTTTCTTTTTAGGATTGTTTCCATAGGCTTTTATTCATATAAATAAACAATTAAATATAATAATATGGGACCTCGGTTCGCGTAAACCTGATTATGTATTTATACTATTAAGTACAACATAACGTAAACATAACATATCATCACGCCTGTATCCCCGAAGGGTTAGGCAGAGGTGTACCAATGTACACCCACAAAGACAGCATGATACTTTTTATTACGAATAATTTCGCTAAGTACAAAATGCCATTATGTGTACGATATCGATCGATAGCCGATGAAATGGGAATTTGATTGTCTGGCGGTCAAAGCTCTTAAAACATCACAAAAGAACAAAATCAAGTTTGGGTGGTGACACTGAAAAAAATCACAAACACCTATAGGACGGTCGCACGGATACCACAAGTGTCACATGGAAATAGGAGGCGTTTGTATAAATTAAATGTTATTTACCTACCTACGTAACACTCAAGCATTTAATAGAATTCAAATAACATGTTAATTAAATAAAAAGTTTAAATAATGTGTCTTATAAATCTATAGTCATTGAAATATTATTCTATATTCTATATTCTCTAGTTCGAGTTTAAACAAAATAACTGTGCTATTATCTGAAGCTTATTGTAAGTACAAGTTCTAGAACATTAAAATAAAGTAAACGCGAAATAAAGTAACTGCCTCGTTGGCCTAGTTAGCTAAGCGCGACTGCTACGCTAGAGGTCTTGGGTTCGATTCCCAAGTCGACCAAGGTGTTATTGGGTTTTTCTATGAAATTCTCAGTAGCAGGTCGGAGTTTGGATTTGTGCCCGATTAGTGGCAATAGGCTCGCCCCCTATTACATGGGACCTAAACATACCGGCGAACTGTGGGTGTACATTGGTACACCTCTGCCTAACCCTTCGGGGATACAGGCGTGATGGTATGTAAGTATGTATGTATGTAAACGCGAAGCACGTCGTTCCTTCGAGAAATTGCTTTAAGTAATATTTGAACTAGTTATTGCGCTACATTTCTATTTTCTATTTTCTATATATATTTTCCTAAAACAATCCGCTATTAATAAATGTAAACATCATTTTATCTACGGGCCACAATTTCTAATTATTTTAATGGACTTATTATGTATTAAATTGTTCCATTAGTGCTTCGGTAAACTCGGCGCTTCAATACAATTCAAACACAATTTTAGAGAGTGCATGAAAGTGGCAAAAATATACACGGTCGTTAAGTGTGTGAATGAAATGATAATATTGATTGCACGTAAATATAAAAAAAATAATTCAATTAAAAAAACGGATCGATTTGATATAATTTATATGTCACCGCCTATGAGTAATTATTTTGCAGTTGCTGTAGATACAGGCAAAAAAAAACGTAAGGCGAATTGAGGACCTCCTTTTTTTAAGTCGGTTGAAAAGAGCTACAACATACTGACATATTGTGTTTCTTTTATGAGCTTGTGTAGTCCGACAAACCAAATGCATGTATTCGTTAATTGTAGGCGTATTGCGTAGGCACAAAATCAAAATTCGGACCAGCGAGGCTTCAAAGCAACAGAGTACTGAAATACCCTCACCACGCTACATGACTATGCAATGTAGGTGGAATTCAGAAAATCGTCTGTATGAAATAGCCAATTCAAAATCCTAATAAACTACTGCATACACATGCAGTTTTTATTTACGAATAAACAAACATCAGGCGAGCATCGAAAACACAACATTGAGAGCATTTCGATGATAAAAAACACGTTTCAATAAACTAATAAATTAACAAACATCGGAACGTAAATAGCGATACGCGGTTCTAATAGTTTTCCCTATAACAAGAAAATAAACCTCAGAGCTTTTGAATTAATTGGACCGACCAATTTTTTTGTTCTTAAAACGTTTATAGGAATATTGCAATGGACCTTTTGAATAATTCAATAAATGTTCAATTTCTTGAGGTTTTAAATTTGTTTGAAGGGTTTATTATATTGTAAACTAGCGACGCGCCCCGGCTTCGCACGGTATCTGGAATTTCTCGGCTTTTCTGTACTATAATATGTATATATATAACCATAATAGTAACCATAATATTATGTAGGATTATAGTTACCATAGTAAAAGCTTAATTCCTTCCTTTTAAATCACTCTATCTATTGCTGTAAACTGCATTAAAATCTGTTGAGTAGTTTAAAAGACCTAAGTGAACAGACAGCTGAACCGACTTGACTTTAAGCTATGTAAAAATAACCGACGAGACTAGAAAAAATAATCTTCATATATTTATAACTAAATTTTATCTATAGCGTTCGTTAGGAGTAATGATATTCGAAGTCAAAATCAGTATTTTGAACCCTTTGTCACTTCGAGATTTAGCTGCGTGATGGCCAATTGATATTTGGCACGTGCAGAAATGTACCCGTATACCTACAATATGCTCTTAATATTCATTTCACTGAACGCGAATATTCACGGACCGAAACTGTGCAGTTATCCTTCCATGTCTGTATGGCTTCATACTTACGCATGCAGATGTGAAATACGGATGTTTAATCATGAACGAAAGATAATTTTGTGACATAATATGTGCCTTTGTGTACATTTCTGAATTTCCGTGAATAATAATGTTGAATCTATAAATTATGTCATGAATGTTATGATTTCTGAAGTTCGCGAATGTTCGACAATGATATAATTTTTTTTTAAACAGATTCTTTCTTTAATTTTAGTAACCGACGTTCGACGTCTTTGCCCTTTACAGTTTAATTTCAGTATCTATATTAATTACGAACTTGATTGATGTACAAGTCAGACGTAATCAATTTTAACAACGATAGCGTGTCCATGTTTGAAGCAACTAAGTATACCTACTGGATGTTAGATCACGCCTTGTGTAACTATTAGTGTATTATGTGTGCATGATAAGACGCACTTAGCTAAGTACCTTAGCTTCAACAGAGCCAGTTGAAATTATGTGCTGTCAAAATTATAAGCCTCCTGTTAATTATATGTGTAGGTATCCTGATTATAGTTCAATAATATGAACCAGAGACTCATAATTAAAAAGAAAAAAATACACAAAGAAAACTTTCCAACGTGAAATCGTGTTAAAATCCACACCGCTCTCACCTGTGGTTGTTTGGACTACTTAATTAGGGAATACAATAATTTAATTTAAGACAAAATTAAATGAGTGTCACGCTCAGAGGTGACGTAATGACATTTAATTAAAAACGAAATCAATTCCGCAGGTGGTATCACTCGTGCCAGTCGTGGAACGGCAAATCTGGCGAGTGGCAAATATGGGTGAACGCTGAACGTGTCGGCAGGGGTTTCAACAACAGAGTAAGCTATACGTAAATTATAAACAACTAAAAGACAATATCCGCTGGCATGTATTAACTAATTGCACAATTATGTTGCAGCTTGTCGGCCACGTCATAAAGGGAGGTGGTTTGGCAATATCGGGTCAGGACCAGTCCCTTCTCTACAAGAAAGATAATATAGAACCAGTTACAAGTAAGTATTGAAACACAAATCGTGGCGTTTCGCAAGGATTACCAACAATGTAATAACGTAACCGTCTTGCAGGGCAATCCGGTTTGCTGGGCGAGATTACGATGCTCCAGTTGTACCATGTGGCGTTGACTGCGGGCAAAGCGCACAAGGACCACAAGCACCACCACGTGCACCACTTCAGGCACGATGGAACGCCTTTAGAATCCTCCACTGAAGCAGCGACGGAACCACCACCACCACAGGCCACACCCCTCGGCAACGGAAACTTTTTGGTCGGAGGCCAGCTGCAGAGAGCGCCGTCCCTAAACTTAGCCGGTGCCCAACAAATGGTCCCCGTTCAGCTACCAAACGGTCTGCAACTACAGCAAGGATATGTTAACGGCCAGCTCGCGAACAGGCTCGTGTCCGAACAACTTTTGAACAGCGCGCAGCCGCTCCCAGATCATTACGGAGGCGTTCAAGGACAACAGCTATCTCTGCTCCCGTCGTCTTTTGGGCAAAGTCAAGGATACTCGAGATCGCCAATCGGACCTTCAAAGGGTACCACCGTCGTATTATCCGGGTCATTGTTGAACCCGGCCAACGTGAAATATATTGATGACTCAATAGCACATAATTTATTCAAGAGGAACTCCAAACGCGACAAGAGAGATAATCCCGAAAAGGAATTGAAGGAAGAGCTTTCTTCAGGTTAGTAAAATTGTTTGTAAGTTAAGACGACGACGGCTATATATAAACCTACCCATTACTATTTTCCATCATACTATATTATTATGAGTTAGATTCTACGGCGGTTTAATCTGTCTTTGAAGTGGTCAGAAACAGATAAGTAATCACATTTTAGGCAAAAAATCTACCAATATTTATACGCACTTGGTATAATACCTAAAGATAGGGAGGCCAAAATGTGGATCAAGTTGAAATTGAAGTGAAAGCATTTGACAGTGTGACTGCAAACTGGCAATCTAATATTGGTATACTTAAGTTTAATTAACTTGCTCGCTGTGGGGACCGACTGCGATTGATTAATCAATAGTCAGATAGTCTACTTGACTAGAAGGGAGTCTGCAAACTTGTCGGTCATCATTGTTGAACTTGAGGACTGATAATAGTTTGTACACAACAGACTACAAGCCACAGAACTATAAACTAACATTGAGGAATAACGAAGGCCTCTTGATTTTATGCTCTTCATAAAAACATGGACGCATTTTCCATTAGAAATAATCAAATTAATATTTTTCTGCATTTTTAAATCAGATAATCTATTTTACAAAAACAGGATATTTTAAATCCTTAAATGAGATTTTATCTGGAAACTACTCAATATACTATCAGGTTTTAAGTAAAAATCACTTGAAAAAAAAAAGGTACTAATTTTACACGTAATTTAATGTGTAGATTAGTAATAACCTTAAAACACAGAAGATACTGAAAGTATATAAATAAATAGAGCGATGAGTATTCGCATATCTATCAACTTTCTAAGTATTTATGCAACTTTATCCTGGCTAGTATTCCGGACTCACGAGAAGCATCTAATTTCAAATTAACTTGAATTTCTAGATTTCGCAAAAGTCACTAAAAACGTCTGTAGAATCTATAGCATTCGTCTCATTTCACACCCAGATGTCTTTATCATCATCATCTCCCGAGCCTTTTCCCAACTATGTTGGGGTCGGCTACCAGTCTTACCGGATTCAGCTGAATACCGTATTTGACATGGAGCGACTGCCTATCTGACAACCCACAACCCATTTTACTGGGAAAGACAGTATCCCATAGTAAGACTGGTTGTCAAGAATTAACTTATGCCCAGATGTCTTTATAAGGTTTATAATATATTATGCCATCTGAAAAGAATAAATGTAAATTAGCAATTCATTCAACAACATTACTGGAATCCAATGTACGAGCACTAATAAAAGAATAGTATAGTACAGCGTATTTGTACAAAACAAATGACTCTTAAAAGTGGGCTATAAAGGCTAGTGCATATTCTGGCGAGCCGCGCCACGAAAATGTTCCTGAATCATGTTCGTACATTTTATATTGACGGGCCTGTTGGTCTAGTGGTTAGTGACCCTGACTGCTATACCGGAGGTCGTGGGTTCGATTCCCACCCAGGACAAATGTTTGTGTGATGAGCACGATCATTTGTTCTGGTTGTCTGGGTGTAATTTATCTATAATATGTATGTATTTAGAAAAAATATGTAAGTATGTTTATCAGTTGTCTGGTTACCATAACACAAGCTCTGCTTAGCTAGGGATCAGATAACCGTGTGTAAGTTGTCCCCGAATATTATTATAATTATTATTATTGTTATATGACCACAAACTGAGGTAGTAACACAAAACATCGAAAGTGACTCACGATTGTCGACTCACCGATATTTGCGCTTACCTTTAATAGTATATTTATCGACCTCATTGGCCGTATTGTTGTCAGGCTGTAGTTTCGTAAACAAACTGAAGACGATTCGTATCGATGTTCTAGTAGGAGATTATAATAAGCATCGCCTTAAAATAACAGCCTTCTGGAAGGGGACAGTAGACTTTGATTTTTGTACACTATATAAAAGACCAGGTGGCCAATTTATTATTACCTAGCGATCCAACCCGGTTTTGTACGGGTAGCCTTTTTTTGACAGTAATAATTTCTGATATCAGCACATAATATCATTATTAACTATTCGCGCACTATACAATAGCACATAATAATCATTATTAACTACTCGCGCGATAATTTAAATTTGCGATAATTTATATGACATTGTTTTATTTTTCATTTTCTTATAAAAACCTAACTTAAGAAGTAATTAATTACATTACACAATAAGATTTCGTTTACCTCTGACGCATGCTTATAAAATTGTAATTAATTTAAATATAATTATATATTTAATAACAATGATTAGATAAGTAAAGGATATTTATCCTGGGTCAACTCACATACGGACTCGGATAAATATTTATTATTTTATTATAGTTATTGTTTTAAAAGAAAACTTTTCGCGTACATTGTGTGTGCAAAATTTTATCTTTAAGTGCAAAATTAACTGTATCATTATTTTTTCAGGCAAAAAGGATAAACGCGGTTTAGTGGCATTATCGGACGGTTCAATAATCGACGAGGCTCTACTGAGCTCGAGCCTACTGGATGACAACAAGGAGGACGAGGCTCTGTTCCAGCAGTCGCTGCTGAACGGCCTCGCTGGCTTCGTCGGCAACCTGCCCGTGCAGAACCAACAGAAAGAAACTGTAAGTATCGTCACTATACTCGTAAACCTACATAGTTTTAAAATATCGTGTCAAAATATCCAAAACTAACTAAATCGTACTCCAAACCTCCAAGAAATATTTTTTTTAACTTACAAAATAGTAGTAGGAATTGCGAAAATAGTGTAGAGGCACATTTATATGTCTACTTTTAATCCTTATTCTTACAGAACCTTTCACAAAACAACCTCCAGTAGCTAAGACCATTCTCGATCATACTTAAGCAAAAATCATTAAAATCACACATTTTCCAAAGAGTTCTATAGAAAAACTGCTGGTTTTTGCGTCAAGGAACAAAAATGCGAAAATCCTGCAATTATAAACCAACCAACAAAATATAAAAGACATACAATTACCATGTTAAAGGGTACATTTCTAATTACGTCGTTGGGCGTTTGTTCACACCTCACATGGTATCAGCTCAAAGGCATCTCAAAGATTGTCTGCGCATCCATATGCAGTAACTCACTGTCAAACCTCCTTTAAAAACAATAGCGTGGAGTTGAAAGGCCGTTGTTGTCTTTTGTACCGTTTCATAAAACAAAACGGACGAACGTGTGCAGATAAAGAAAAGATAGAGAGTTTTGGAGGAAAAAAGGGCAGTTCGATTTTATATTATGGAGCAAACCAAAAACTGCTAAATTACTGTTAGAATTTACCTTAAAGTTTTCTATGACCTATTTCGATAGAAAGTACTCATCGTGTTATGAAAATGAAGTAAAATGCTAGTCATACGAGTTGTGTAGAAAATTTGCAATCGCGTGGAATGCGAAGCAAAAGCATCTACATCTGAAATTAATTTCCTGTCGTCTTAAAAATGCCGTACTGAATAGTTGAACGGTATTCGGTGGAAATATTTGCATAAATCCCATTTGTGCACCTTATTTTATCCAATTTGTATCAAAGTAGGATGAATGACATTTCCGAATATTTTATACATAAGTACCTAAACATGGCCAAAAATATTACGCCTGACTGATATTAAAATATTTATGTTGGCAGCACTTTATGAAATTAAATCGAAAAATATACTGAAACGAAGACGTTATTGAAAAAAATTATAAAGTTTTTTCATTTTCCAATAAAACAAAACTCTTCTTTCCGATTTGATTTAAAGGGGATTTATAATTAAGTAGTCTTATGTGAATATTAGTGCACGTTTCAGCTGCAATAACACAGTAATGGGGAAGCTTCAGATGTTAAAGGACAATGTAATAAAGTAATTTGAACGGTTAACACTAACGATTAAAGTTTGGAGCCCGGTGTCTGCGGTTTGTTAAAACTTCATAACAGCAATCAAAGTATATTGGTACAACCGATTGTAGCCCGACCACATCAAAGTTGTCGATTAAAACCGTGACACGTTTAACGGCAGCGGTATTACCTAATTTGCTACAGGATATGACAGCCAAAATTGTCCAATGATTTCTGTCAAACGTATAAAAAACTGGTATTACCTTTCGTCACAGTGTCATACAAATTCTAAATGTGGCAGGAGTAATTATTAAATTTTCGCTGGGCTGTCGCCAATTATTAGGTTATACCACTGAAAAACTTATTAGCGAAATATATTAGTTGAATTCTGAACTGATAGTTACATATTATTATATTTTATGAACATGTTCAACCTACCTCGATGATACCACCAGCAATAAGGCTGCGTCTCTCCTCTCTCTCAGAGGCTAAAGTATCTGTTTCGTGGGATTGCATTATGATTTCATTTCCCGGCACTACAAAAACTATTTCTTTACAATTGTTTTTAATATAAGAATTATAAAAACCTAAATTAAGAAACGTGATCATTGAAACATAACAATAATTCTGCAAAACAACTACTTGAGCCTCTGATCAGTCGGTTAAAAAGAATAGAAAAATTCTAATTGGTCTTGTCTTATTGCAGGTTGATGAGAGAGAGCCGGCGGAAGCGGAAGTGAAGGCAGTGATGCAGGTCTGCAGCGGCTGCGCCCCCGAGCCCTTCAAGAAGGCCCTCGTGCTATCCTGGAGGTCGACCCCTAAGAAACTCTACAGCGGCGCACACTACTACAAGGGCCTACCAATCTGCCGCGCGTTCTAAAACCTCACTTACTCCACAATCTAATGTACAAAACCAAACTCTAACTCTGTATCGATAAAGACTATAACAGCTTTATCTATAACTAAATCAATTTCACATCTCCTTTTAAATAAAAGCCATTTATTTTAAGTGTTAACAATAAATATTATTAAGGTTTTAAAAGTACTACAATTAATTAATTGGAGGCTGCCAGATGTTTTCGATCTGGAATGTTGTAAATTAGTCATTGGAAGTCGAAACACATCGAGTGTTTATATTATTTATTGTAGTTGTAAGAATACATTAAATGGTTACTTTGATTTTCTCTTAGTTTTAAGCGTATCTTACCAATTGTTACCATTTTTTTTAATAAATCTTAAAAAAATATCTAATTTGTTTCATTTATGAATTTAATTGTTTCCAGTAGGAAATGAATACCTAGGCTATATGAACCCCAGTAAAACTCTGTTTTAAATTATCCGCTCCGCTGTAGAGTTTTAAAGTGAAATAACTTACTTGTGTTATCAGGTCTCTGTCACCTCCTCGACCTACCTTTAGATGATCTGCTAATCACAATCCGCAATCACAAAACCGATAAAACTTGGCGAGTGCAAAAGAGCTAAAAGATAGTGTAAACGAGATGCAAGTACACACTAATGCCGAGTGAGACAGAGACAGCGATATCTTGTAGCTCTTTCTAGACGTGCCAAGTTTGACTTACCTTGGACTTGTGCACGTGCTGGTGATGGTACTCCGAATCGATCTCGGGCTCGCTGAAGTAGCTCTGGTCCTGTACAAAAAAATACAGCATTAATATATCTATATTGAAAAGTACGAGCATAAAGAAATATAAGATAAGTTCAATAATCGATTTCCTATTAAATACCAACGACTTAGTGTTAAGTTGAAAAAAACGTACTCTGATTTTAATTAATTAAAACTATCACGTAAAACCTCTTGAAATGCGCCGTTACGAGGCCAAAGCGGGATGAATGCTCTTTAAATCCGATCATTAGCCATCAAAGAGAGAGCGACAGACGTTTTCCATTTATAAATAGCCGTCCAATTAGAATTCACACAATTTTTTATTTGTATTTGCATACAAAAGATCAGTTAAATGATCTTTTGAAACGGAGAATCAGCTTTAAATAATATAGGTATTTTAGTTGGTTTTTCATCAATTCTAAAATCCATTTAAATTTTTACAAAAGTCTTATAATGTTTTAATGTAAGTTTTGAACGTATAAAATTAAAAAAGGACTCGAGTTCCATGCAAATAGATTTGGGAACGAAAGTGTTTGTTAAGTCTCGAAAAATAAGACTGCTGAAGCACGTTATTCAGTGGAAAATAGAAAAAGGTTCAATGAAGGGCTCGAGTTTTTTTCATGTGATATATTCACACAATACATAAAACACACAATATATAAACCTTAGTTACGGCTTATCCGTACTTTCGAGATTCGTGGAATTATAGATTTGGGTGGACAAACATGATTTTGTTTATTACGACAATACAGGACAACAACAACAAATTTCATCTACTTATAAGATTTTATTTTTTATATACTAAAACAAACGTGAACAGCTGTTAACAGTGATATATATTATCGAAATGTTATATACTTTAACATACTGGTTCACTTATCAAAATAAACCACAAAAGCCAACGAAATCTCAATTAACTGCAGTGAAACAGAGTGTTTCTCTCATACAAACGTGTGCTTGTTGGCATGTACTGACAATTGGTTGAGGTCAATCAAATGCTCTTGATATGTCCACAGTGGCACTTGACCGAGAGAATATTGTAAATGAGCCAGTGAAATTAACGTTTGCGAAGTCCTTCAAAAGGTAGCCTTTTTGAATCAATAAAGCAAACACAATCTTGCTTTGTAAGCCAATAGTCCAATGGAAAATCGAGTCACTGGGACTGCGACATTAAATGTGAGCCCTTGTGTGTAAAAAATATAAAATTTCAATTTCAACTAAAACTTAAAAAAATAAATGAGAGAACACCATTATCCCTAAGATTTTGGACTATATGGTCAAATGGTCGAGACCTCTTAAGTTTTGAAGTCTATCCCTTACAATTTGAAGTCTTACCTGATCCCAGCTCGAGGGTCCGGAGCAAGAGGCAGCACCAGCTGGCATGGCGACGGAGCCGACGCCCACAGCGCCGGGGAACGCACCGCCGCCGATGTCCGTCGCCTCGAACAGGCGTAGGACAGACCGGTCCCTTATGTCCCGAAGATGTGCCCTGAACAATGGAAATTAAACCTTAGAAAAAAAAAAACGACGTAACACTGATTCATCGTTATCATCATCTCAGCCAAAAGACGTCCACCGCTGGACAAATGTCTCCCCTGATTAAAGATACTTAATTTATATTTCCACTAAATAGACAATTTATTTTGTGTTCAGAAGATTAATCGAAATATTACATTTTGGGGAACCCTTGTCTTGTGGTTTTCGTCATTACGTATTTCTCGGAAAACTATAACTTCCGAGCGCTTGAAATATATTTTACAAAGGCATAACTACTCTAGATATTGTTCAAAATCATAACACTTCAAACTGACTATTCAGTCCACCTATTCAGACCTAGAATATTCAGTCTATGACGTCATAACTCCAGCCCAGATTATTTTATAATGGCTCGCTTCTGCAGGGAATATCGAAGACCCTTTTATTTGATAGCAAATGCTTTTAAGGCTAGACTAAATCAAATTAGAAAATCTGCTTCCGTTTAAGAGATGCCTTTTGTAGCCCCTTGGACAGTGTTCAGTGATTACAATATACTTCATTTTAAAACAGGACAATATTACGATACCCATCTTAAAGAAAATTATTTTTCATTTTCATCATCGACCTAATCTTCTTAAATATAAAATTCTCGTGTCACAATGTTAGTTACCATACTCCTCCGAAACGGTTTGACCGATTTTTATGAAATTTTATATGCATATTCAGTAGATCTGAGAAACGACTACTATCTATTTTTCATACCCCTAAGTGGTAGGAGGTAGGTAGTAGGCAGGTGCTAGGTAGAAAAAAATGCATTGCAACGCCTGCCGGGTACAGCTAGTATATATATATATATATTTAGGCTTCTATATTTATTAGTGACTTAATTAGCTTTATTCTCACATTGTCCCATAATTCATTTAATTACAAAAAGTATATTACCTAAGTGTATTATTACGATCATAAATAGTTTGTTACTATCCGAAATAATAGTAATGATATAATATTTATTTACATGAGTATTTACTAATTAATTGATTGTTATCTCCGAGCATCGTATTAAAGGTATGATCGGAAAATTATACGGAATTACGGAACGATAACTAAACATAAATAACCTTGACAGCCAGAAACAAAACAAAAAATACTCATGTATCCCTAAAAACATCGTACAACAATAACCTACAATACCCATATTGAAAAACAAAACAAAACGTATTGTAAATTTAACCATCCAGTTCAAATTTCAGTTAGTTCAGGATCAGGTGTTTGCATTTAGATAGAACATTATGTAATTACTACTAACTAAAGCTAATCCTCAACTAAGAGAGTCATAAAGTTACTTCATTGTGTGATACAAACTGTTGCGATCTGAATTCAAGTAAGTACCTAACTAAGAGCTCATAACATAATTTTCCATCATCTCGAATATTGAGCAAAATGTGCCTCTGAAATCTTCTAAAACTCAGTTAACCTACTAACGTTTGACAAAGTGACAAATTGTTGTTTAACAAGGAGCTAAAGTTGTTTAGAAATTGATTACATATAAGTGTTAAAAACGGACATGAAAATAAGATCAGGATCAACTAAAAACTTGAAACACGTAATACGAGCTCATATCACTCAAAATCATCAGATCCTGACCTGATGGCCATAGGACTCTCTGCAATATACTATTTAAATTCAAATTTTTTTTTTGCAAAAATAAAACCGACTTCAAAAATCGATAAAAGCACTAAAAAGTTAAAAATAATACTATAACCTACCTATATTAATAAACCTAACCTACGATTAACCTATAATACAATTTTACAATTTTTGGAGTCGGAGTTAGGATCATAAAAAATAGTATTCTTAAAAGAGTTCATAAAAGTATAAAAATCCGCTCAAAATTAAAATTAAATTAATTAATTTAATTAAATAAAAATAAAAATTAACGATCAAATGGTTTAGTATTATAAAACAATGGTTTGAAGTGTAAATTGTGGTTTCACATAACTAAAATGATCCATTAAATGTTAAATTTTAACCACTAATTGGGCTATACCAGACTTTAAAAAACAATCTTTTATTACACTAATAGTAAAGTCGATTCTTTACTGAAATTATTGTTTTGCCTTGGGCACAGTAAAATACGGCAATGTACCTGATATGTAAAACCTAACGGTCCCTTAAGGTCCTAAACATACACCTACTTTCTTTAATCAATTAATCAACCGCAACAAAAAAAAAATCGATATGGAATTAAATGATTCCAAATAAACGATTATTTTGTACTCAAAATGGTATTTTTTGATAAATATACGTTTAATAACATTTTATGAAACCGGAAAAAGTTGTAAACACTAATGATTGCTACTGTAAAAGATAGTAATTTGTCATATCTAGTTCCTATTTACTTAATTATGTTATATAAAAATTGTATAAACTATTAATAATGATTTATTATTATCATTCGTCATATTAACACTATTTAATAATTATCTATCACTCTTTAAAGATTAAACATTCCAAATTAAGTACGAGAGACGCCTACGAAAGACAGCGATCAACTTTTTATGTTAAAATGGTAAACATAAACCCATAAAAACCCTACTGCTAATTAAAAACACCCCTATATTGTTAATAAATCATGTACGGTATAAAACATATTTATAACAAACAAGGTAATTAAAATAAAGGTCAGGGTGAGGTCTAAAAATAAAATAACGTAGATAACACCCCTACAATCAAAATAATAATAAAAAAATACTATAACAACAGGTTATCAAAATAAAAACTAAGGAGAGGGAGTAGAATTAAAATAAAAACAACTACAACATTTTAAATTTAATTAAAATAAATTATAAAAACATAATAAATGAATAACTGAGTAATTAAATTGGCTTACGGGCAGCGGTGGTCATGGATATGGGTAAAACTTCGGCTGGGCCGCATCGTGAGTCTACGGGAACTTCTCGCAGGCACTAGTACGGATGGTTCAGAGTCGGGACCAACACTGATTGCCAGCCTCCCTCCGTAGAGCGAGCTCCCCGCGCTCTCGCCGCCCTCTCCCGCCAAAATTACTTATTACGCACACTAATATCTGTTTATTTTGTATTTTAATGTGCATTATTTTTTGTTAGCTAATTATTAATTTAAATAATTGATATTTCAATTTTTTTGTTTACAAATTTATTGTAACCGTAAAAACCCTAAAGTTGAATTCATTACGCATTTATTGTTGTTAAATAATATCAAATAAGTTATTGTCAACGATTAGCTTCTTTATTCTACAAGATTTGTTTAAAAACTGTTCCCTGTCTCTGTCTTGCGTAGAGTTACTGTATTAGCGAGAACAGGATAGAGTACGGACTTCGTCACGCCCCTATATAAAGGAAACGGCGCGACGTCTAGAAATTAATTTTCTGGGACGAAAATCAAATCACATTTAAACGATTTTTAAATATAACAACTTTTAAACCACATGATAGCGTATCGAACCTACAGGATTATTTAATCGCGAAAACCTCAATTCCTTTTTCTTGCTTAAATATCTGATATAATGATTCAATTTTAATATAAAACGGCGGTAAAACTGATTCCTTTCGACAGGCTCTAAAAGCCCGTAAAAGCAAATAAAAAATATCAGAAACTGGTAGAAGAATAGCACCGTAATATAATTTTTTGGTTTATTTCATAGATTTATCTGAGATTGTTTGTTAATAAAGATTGTTTGTCACGTAAATATGCAATTAGATATTGTAATACACAAATATCAGATGTAATTAGATATTGAAAACCAAGACAATATCGACTTAAATATCTTTATCAACAATTCTCAGTTTAGGTAAAGAGATAAATAATACTAATAATAATAATATGCCGGGACAAGTCACACACGGTTATCTGATCCCAAGCTAAGCAGAGCTTGTGTTATGGTAACCAGACAACTGATAAACATACTTATATATTTCTAAATACATACATATTATAGATAAATTACACCCAGACACAGAACAAATGATCGTGCTCATCACACAAAGATTTGTTAGATAACAAGACTGACAAAAAAAAACTTCATCCCTTATTATACTAATTATGTTTTTTTTTTATTACTTTGGTAACATTTTTCGTGTTGAATGTGAACATCAGTTGTGTGAAAGATGCCATGATATAGAAAGGAATGGATGCTGTGATAACTAGTAGTACAGATGAATGAAAACAAAACATTGCGTCTGCCAAAAATAATTGGGAATAGGGATTGCAATATTTTTGTTTTAATTTTTGTCCATCTGTTCATGTTTCGTGATGTTTTTGCAGTACGATATTTTTTGAAACTGTGAAATGAAATAATTGTTTTTTTTTTGTTTTTGAAATGTAATTTTCAGTTTTTAGAGAAAATAAGAATGAATGAAAGTATCGCATACGCAGGTATGCTTGGAATTATTTGACATAATTTTGAAAATGCCCATGTAGCTAACAGGTAACTGAAATGAACGGAATGCTTCATAAAGTAATTTCTTTAAGATAGAAAAATGTGATAGTGATTTTATCTCGCCATTTTCCGACTAGACGGTAAACTCGTTATTAAAGACATTAATGGTTTGAAAACATAGGTCCTCTTTAAACTAGTTAATTGATAAATGATTCGTTATACACATTTGGAGTTTTTTTAAGTGAAAGGTGTTTTATAAAAAAAAGACAATGCGTGTTCTTAGTTTTAGCAGTTTTAAAGCCAAAAATCATATTACATAAAACCCTAAACGATTTCATGAATATCACTAAACTTTTCTGTACAGTAAAGTATGGATACTATTAAGAAACCACAAACTTTTGGAATTCAGTTAATATCTTATTCTTAAAATAGAATAAGTAGGTTATTTATATTTAAGTTATATTTTAATATTAATTGCGAAGGCCGTAGATTTGTAAAAATAAAAAAAAATAAAAACATTCGAAATAACCCTGAAGTTTTCAAATAGACTTTACAATAAGACTCAGCACTCTAGATCTATAGACAAAAATCTGCGTGACAAAAGCTTTTGAAATGCATACAACTTCGTTGAACCGATCTGTTTGTCAGCGACGTGACTCAATGCCCCAGCGATTTAGCCCGAAGATCTCCGTTTGCATTTATTGGGAACCCCAAGAGGTCCTTACAGTTCTCCAACTATGACTTACTGGCGAATAGTCAAAGGATGTCGTCAGAACTAGGTGTACTCGATAAGATTCGAGAGAGCTTTGTAAGAAGTCTACATTATATACCTACACAATATTCCTGAATGTACAATGCTAGATCTTAGAATCGAAACGTTATTTTTGTTTGCTCAGAAAATTGATATTATGCATGTCTGCTAAACGTTGCGTTTGTTACGTAATTTCGCATGATTAATTTACGCAAATGATAATCTTCTTCATATATATAAAATTCTCGTGTCACAATGTTAGTTACCATACTCCTCCAAAACGGCTTGACGAATTACGATTTTTATAAAATTTTATATGCACATTCAGTAGGTCTGAGAATCGGCTACTATCTATTTTTCATACCCCTAAGTGGTAGTAGGAAGGTAGTAGGCAGGTGCTAGGTAGAAAAAATTGCATTGCAACGCATGCCGGGTACAGCTAGTATTACCTAATAATCATATCGCCTAGCCTGGTATGGCACGTAATGAGGACGGATGAAAGGCATGTGAATAAGAGAGTGATGCATTTTGATGTGGATGGCTGGAGAGGAAGAGGAAGGCTGAAAAAAGGTGGCTTGACTACGTGAGAGATGATAATATGAATGAAAAATTAGTGAATGAGAGTATGACAGCTAATATAGTGGAATGGAAGGAAAAAACATGGGGCGCTGACCCTAATTAATTTGGGAAGAGGGCAGGAAGAAGAAGAATCATATGGCCAAGTATAATATCATGTTGATTTCTGAGGTTTACGCGAATGTTAGAAATTGAAACAAAACCACTTTTACAGATTTTATCGCGGTTTGTATTTAGATTTTAGATCCCGACTTTCGACACCTTTGCAGGTATCATGGTCACGGGCAGACTGAGGTGGTGTTCGTCCTGACAGTTGATGTTGCTCGTTCTACCTTCATATTTTTATTAATTACTACCTGTGCCCCGTGGTTTCACCCGCGTGAATACCTAGGTCCCGTTCCCGGTGCCTTTGTATTATTAGGGGTGGAGATGAATCCAACAAATCACTATCGTAACAAAAGTCAGGATTACTTAATTTGGTGGTTGAATATTCTTCAATTTCCTAATTTTCAGCGCAATTTTGCAAACTTTTTCTTTAATAAGAACCTTCTCCTGACAATAACAAAAACAACAAAAAAAGAATTAGCGAAATCGGTCCAGCCGTTCACGCGTGATGCCGTGACCAAGGAAAATAGGGATTCATTTTTATATAATTATATATATATATATATATAGAATATAGATTAGTGTTCCGGCCTACGTAATATATAATATCAACAAACATTATTCATATTTCTGAATTATATTTATTAAATCAATCATAATTATACCCGTAACAAAACCAGTAAATCTTGAAAAAGCTTTTCACAATAGTGTTCTGTCATTAAATCCCTCAGCGGAGGCAATTGAAAGCTAAATCGCTCAATTTCTAAACATACCATTCATTATTCGTGAAGTACTAGGTACAATGCTGTTTCATCATTGAAATGTATTACATCTTATACCCTTTCCAATCGTTTATAAATTTAACTTTTGACAGATCACGCACATGTATACAGTTTTGTAATTATTTTTGATACAATGTACTACAGGGAATACTGTACTTCATGGACGGGCTCCGCCCACTTTGAGATGTATAATTCGTAATTAATGACCACAGACTATAAAACCGTATTGAAATAAATCGATTATCGATTATATTGATAAAACATACAATAAAATTATTGTGATTATATTTTATATCAAATCACGTAAAAACATTTATTATTTTGCATTAATATGCCCTTAATGGCTCTGTTTTATAAATAAATAAATTATCGATAAAATAATGAGTGTGTTAAATCGATTGAAAATTCTTCATGAATAAAATCGATCGATAAAATAAATCGAATCGGTAACGGGTCAGGGTATCACTATTTGATTAAGTATTAGAGGTGTCAAAAGTTAAATAAACGATTGGAAAGGGTATAAGTACCATCATTTGTCTGTTGGTAAAGATTTCTGAAATTAGCTGTAAACTGTGTATTTTATTTTGTTATTTTTGTAAAACTCGAGTATTTAGTTTCGTATAGTTTTTGGCTATACCGAGAAAAGTGGCATGTCTTGGGAGAGCCCAAGGCACGCCACTTTTCTGTCCAAATAATAACGTCCACTTCTGGACATAAGCCTCTGCCTATGTCCAGCAGTGGACTGCCGCAGGCTGATGATGATGATATTTTTGGTTCATTATTTCATGGTAACAAAAATTATCTAAAGCCAGAAAACATACGCAAACATTTATTTTTAAAGCTGTTTTTATATCAAAATCTTGAGATAACAGGTGTTTATGAAAACAAATTTGTTAGTATAGGGCAACGGAGCCTAAGCAACAGCCTAAAGAATAGAATAGAATAAAAAATCTTTATTGTATACCATGAGAGTTACATCGTTAAAATAATACACAATAGTGTCAGGGCACAATGGCGGTCTTATAAGCGATATCTTCCAGACAACCTTCAGATGGACCAGAAAGATAAATAAAAATTGAAGTAGGTGAGAGTAACTAGTGTACTATAGCAAGTTTTATACACAAAATATGTACATAAAGGACAATGGGCACCTTAGTATGGAAACTGTACCAACGCTGTTCCTACAGAAACAAAATAAGGTGAAATAGACAGATTAATGTCTCTAGTTTAGTATGGGTTGTATTACTGTGGGTATAGTCTGGAGTTACGCAAGAGAAGAGTGACTGGAAGGATATGGGGAAGGCCTTTGCCCAGCATTGTGACATTGTTGTTTGACCTGCTAATGTTTATTACCACAATAAATGAAATTAAAGGTGGAGTATAATTTAACAATTTAAATCTAGTTTGACAAGTTTTCACGAACCGGGTCAGATTATGCCCAATGACCTTTAAAGATAAGATATCATATATCATAAATCATAAATGATAATATAACGGAAACTGCATCGTAGTATGAAAATTCGAGCACTACATAAGAGAGAAGATTTTTTAGTAAATTCTTCATTTGTCTGTTGATTAACAAATATTTGAGTTTCTGTTTGTCCGTCTAGATTAGTTGTATATCGATCGTATACAAGTTCATTCAAGTTTTGATCTGATCTCCGTAATTTAGGGCACAACTTCTGGAGCTCTTGCAGCACTGTAGTGCTATTCTGTAACATTATTTTCATGTCTCGACAGCGGAATTCGCGGTGAGATGTCAAATACGTATTCTCGAATTTGAATTCTAAATCAAGGCCAATTGGGTTCACTTTTGAAGTGAGCTTTATTGTCACTCAGGTGAAGGTCGATACCGAAATTATTTACAGAATAGACATACTGGTCTTGATTTATAATTTAATTTCGTGTATTGGGATACTGTATTTTCAAACTCTTTTATTTTATGGCATTATTGTTGCATTATTTACTTCAAACCTTGGTTTTAACGGGACTAACGGGACGGGACTAACTTATATACCATGTGGCTATAGAATTAACAAATCCAATTGATTGATAAACAATTATAATTTTAATACACTTAAGTATTGCTGCAATCAGCTGTACCTTCGCTGTAGTCTGCTTCACAAGGCTGTCTTAGAAATTAATATTTAACGGTCAGAACGAAAATAAACGTTACTAGTTAAAATTGAAAAAAAACGCCTCTGAAATCTGCCGTCGAAATAGGCTCTTTTTAGAAGGTTCTAGTTCCTTTAAATATAACTTATCTTAAAAAAGGAAAAAAAAAGGGCATAGATCTAAGTAGTTCATATTTATCTAACTGCAAAAAATCATAGCCCTAAGTTCAGAAACCAGTGAGAAAACAGACGAGAGCGTTTGTATGGAGAAAAGACCACCCACGTCGATAGTCCAAATGAATCGAATCGGTAACATACTGTGACATCACTAAAGCAATCTGTCAAAAGTAAAATGGTTGGAATATCTATAAAAAACTTTTCCAACAACTAATACTGATGTATAAAAATTGAGATAGGTAGTGATGTAATAAAACATTATGATTACTCATGTAGAGAAGCTGAATAAGACATAATTAACCAAACCAGTTAAGGATATCAAAAGAAGATATTGGTTCAAGATTATTCTAATCACAGTCATGTAACAAATACTCAAGACATACAATTCACATTATGTAGATAAACCTAAAAATTTTAAGAACAGGACTCGTTTTTCTTCGCGATGAACTTAAGATAAATATGCTTTTGGGCCTTTTTAAGCTTGAAGTTTCACTAATTGGATGTTTTTTTATTTGCGAAAACATGGCAAGAAATTCTTGAAATAGTATTTATAGGTTCAATTTAAGATATAATTGTAATTATTTTTTGTGTGCTTGTCATAAGGACGGGAGACAGACGAGATATTGATTCTGTGATTAATCTAAAATACTACTCTATTATGCGATAAAAACTAAAAAATCCGACTTCAAAATAAGTCTTTAAATATGGTTTTCTTATGGATCCGTTGTCAAAACTGGACCAAATTGAAATGGGACCACACGAGAAGCACCAGCTTTCAAATAAACTAAAAATGATCACAATCGGTTCACCCAGCCGAAAGTGGTAACAAATATAAAAAAACTGTCGAATTGCGTACATCCTTCTTTCTTGAAGTTAGTTAAAAGGCTTCGTTTAACTTGCAAGAGCTTTTGTCAATTTGTCATATAACAAACGAGCGTCATATAACATGTTTCCTTACCACAAATTCAAAAACTTGTACAACAATAATATAATTGGTATGACCAAGCTATTATGTGTCGTAATAAAAAAGTCAATTTCATTTAAATTCTTTTAACTGCTTTGGTGTTATTAAGTAGGTGTTAATCCCATCAACCCATCCATCCAAACTTTCGCATTTATAATACCTACTAGAGTAGGTAGAATACCTAACGAAAAGTCTAAGATAAGTCAACAATTATTAAACCAGGCTCATAAAAATGTATAAGCTGAATGTTTAACTTAAAAGGTACCTTATTGAAAAAATATAACAGGGACACTAGGTAAGATAGGTACTTGAGCACCTGTGTATGCGTACTATATTTCCAAAATCTATAACAAACAATCATGTTTGCGCTAGTTTATACTCAAGCAATTTATATGCAGACTCGAAAGTTCAGGCATCTTTCAATTTAGTACCGCTAGCTCAATCTAGCGGCAGTCTTTAGCGACTTTCTATCACGCAAAGTAGGTTATAAATTATATCGACAGATGGCGTTGTATTCAATAAATTGTCATGTCCGTGTGAGGCTTTCACTTTAGTTAGTACAAGAGACTGTCGTTAGATGTCAATAGGTAACCGCTTGTTCTACTTACATGTCCCAAGTTTTTCAAGTTCAACGTACAAGTTCAGATTCGATCCTGTAAACTTTAGTACTGAAAATTCAATAGTTAGGTATTACGTCGGGAGCGGTTAAAGTCCTCTCTTCCGTATAACTTTTCCAGGCGCAGATCCAGGGAGGTGGTCACGGGGTCATGACCACCCCCTGGGCCAGGTCCAGGAACTAGGTGGACCACTAATTAAATTTGTTAAACGCTATCTACATAATATGTCTATAGGGGGTAAAAAGGAGAGCAGCTGGAGCTCGACATAAAAATCCCAAATACAACATCAAGTTATGTAATTATATAGACAAAAATCGCGCTGCGCGGCCAACATTATGATAAAAAAGGAAATTAGCTATAGGCTCATTTGTTAACAGCCGGTTGCTACCTAACTTGGGAGGACCGGGGCCCGGGAGCATGCTGTCGCCGGGTTTTCATGAGGAATAGTGCTTTATGGGGCTCTCGTGTAAGCCGAGAGAGTGACGGTTCGCGGTTTGGCTCTTTTGAGCCGATCGCAGAGAGCAACGCAATTCGAGTCTTAAGCGCCTACCAAGCTATATTTAATAATCGATTGTTGTAGTTAGTGGAGTCATTTCACCTGTAAAATGTTAGAAACAGCACCGATTTCGATGATATTTCTTTTACTTATTTTTTTTTAATACTGTTATTAATCATAATGGGAGAAATAAATGTCTTTATTTTTAAATAACATTTTTGATAATATTGCCATTCCTGGAGAGGTGTTAGGGTTGGTAGAAATAAACAAATTATTTTATAAAATAGGCTATATTGTTAACGTTTCTGAGATTTTTCGACCAGTTTAATTTATTTTTAGAGGTTTAGTTACAATTTTGTTTTGTGCAGTCTAGTCCTACTTTTTTGTGTTTGGTGTTTCCATATGAAATAGTTTTAGTTATCTGAATCCTATTCATAAAATTCAAAATTGCTTCGAGAAAACTGCATAAAAATCAAGAAAGATTATACATTTTCTAATTATTGTTCTATTAGACAATTCCTTCTTGTCTAATACATAACAGGGATTTAAAAAAACATAAGTAGGTCTTTTAGTTAATTACACCAGAAACATCTTTGATTCATTAACTTTTTTAAAAGGTACAATAGTCAGAAGAAATGTAGGTGGTTTTACGGGAAATTAAACCACTGAAAAATCAGGTTGAAGGAAGACCTCTCCACGAATGGCAAATGACTTTCGAGTAAACCTTTTAATATAATTCTGCTGTTTCTGAGAATTTAAAAATGCTGCCTGTTTTATGGGTTTATTGACTCTACTAAGTAATATTCAACAATTGAGACTTTTGAGAACCAAAGTTGAAAAAATATTTTGCGTCGGGTTAAATAGCATAAAAAATTCCTCCTAGGTCAAAAGCTGGGTACGCCCTTGCTTCTTGAGACTTTACCACGACTATGTGACCACCCCCTGGCACCAGAGCTGGATCCGCCCTTGAACTTTTCTCAAATGTTTTGGTGCTTTTAGTCTTTACAAATGCAGGTACTTCTAAATAGTATTTATTAAATGACCTCTATAGAATTTTTAGGGGCTTCAAGACCGAGAAAAAGCTACGCATGAGAGCACATACTTCTGATATGTGTATGGGAAGTCTCGTTATAAAAATATCATTAGATGGTTTTATATTATATACATATCTACCTGTTTAATTATTTAACCTGCGTCCATGTACCAACCACAGAAAACCATTACACAAATCTGTCGATTGGTAGTAAGTACCGTTTGCGGTTTTGGCTTACATAGGTAATATTGGTAATTATTAATATCGGATTTTAATTAGTTGATTCAACATGAAAACGTTAACGTGGTTTTAACTTTTGATAATAATCACATATAATAAATAAAGATTATGAGTTAAATAAAATCTATCTGATAAATACTTGGCAAAAAAACTGCCACGACCTTAAGTTAAAGGTGTCTGCAGAGTTTTGGAAGGGTAGGTATAAAAGGGACCCCGTTTACGTACACATTAAAAATCGTCACCTTCATAGTCGTTGGGATCATTTGATAAGTTCTACATAGCGCATGCATTCATTATATAGAGCAGCTTAAGACATAAATAATAAGACAATTTATACATAGCCATAACTTAGAATTACAGAAAAGTGACCACAGATATTATTAGGTGATCTTTTACAGATTCTATAGCTTATGGACTCGGGACTGCAGGTGAATTATTGGTGTAATTGTTCTTTAATTTTCTATTCAAATAAATAAGTGTAATAAGTTGAAATGTTAAACCTGAAGTTAGAAGCCATGTGCCTACAGTGCCTTTTCATCTTTAATTACCTTTAAACGAGCTCTTGTAATTTAACGATATCCGAAAAAGCCTTAAGAATTTCTTTCGGGTTTTATAAGTTTGAGGGGGAGTTTATAACCTTGAATTTATTGAGTAAAAGCCAAAATGCAGGATTAATAAAACTTGGAACATTCTGAACAAAGGGGCTGCAATTCAAAGGAGCTTTGGGCAAATTAAATATAAGGAACTTATGAATGAGAAGACTTTCAAGTCTTGAAACGTTTTAAAAAGTCTTGAAAAGTCTTGAAGTTGTGTGAAGACTTTCAAGTCGAGTTGCGACTAATTTGAAAGAAACCGCCAGTTCAAACAGAAATCAGAATCAATTGCTTTAATACACATATGGTCATTGATTTATTGACCTATAGAGTGTTTTTTCGAAAGAGAATTAATAAATAATGTATCGAATGTCATTGTGTACACCGGTTTTTTATGAAGCTTTTGCTTAACTTACAGTTTATCCATGTATGTGTCTTTGTTTAGGGTAAAATCTTGCAAGCCAAATTAAAGGGTCTTGAACCTCGAATTGAGATTAAATTTTGCACACGTAAGTAAGGTGACAATACCATATTATGATACTATTAAGCTGGTCTGATAATGGATCCAGAAGGTGGCCGTAAGAACTCTGTAACGGAAGTACGTAATCCCATCATGTTTCGGCTTTTTTAAAAAGTCCTTATTATATTATCACTGCTCTGAGCCTAGCTTATTTAAAACGTGTGTTTAAAATAAGAAATCTTTTTTATTGATACGATGATCCTAAATGTATTTTAAGTTAGACTTCACAACAATAGGTAACTATCGTTGGCATTTCAAACATAAACGTATAGGTAGGAATTTCGGTTCTTTAGCGAGGATCTGTGGTTTGTCGAATCTAATATAATGGGCCTTCAGCATGTTCGGCGACTTCGGCAGAAGTTGGAAATTAAACAAGTTATATAAGGGCTGGTTAGAGCGCCAGATAATTTTATCTGAGGAATAATTCTGTTTTTTTTAAAGCAGTTCAATACTCAAAAATGTAAGACGCGAAATTTATTTTATCTCTTTAAAAAATCCTGGTGTTGAAAACCCGCGCCCTTAGACGGAAATACACTCTATGATAATACCATCTGATCCTAACCTGATAACTATAGGAAAATACGTCTTCGAGGAAACATCATAAAATGAAAATAAAGATTTCGAAGAATTTTTATTTAAGTTGATAAAACTGCACTAGGTATTCGATTTCGCTTCAATTACTCGTACTTTCCTTTGCAATACCATCTTAAAAGGAAATATCTAATATAAAAGGCGAATACGAGAGACACATGAAGAGGCCTTGGTGAACAGTAGCTCAAAGACTTACGACTCATTTTGTGGAGTGCTTTGGTTGATTGAGAAAATGTAGGTACTTTGTACAACATAAAATATAATAATACGTAACGGGAATTAGTGCGTAAATGCATTAAATGACATTTAACGTTTTAATTTGAACTTGAACTTTTAACGTTTTAACCTTTTGACAAGTTTTAAAGTTAGTGTAATATACGTGGTAAATAATTAGGATTATTAGGTCAATGCCATTACGAAAAACAAACAGAAGTTAGAAATTGTCAATAGCGGTTTAGAAATGAAATGAAATCTCACTGCTGGGTACATGCTTTTTCTCATGTAGAGAAGGAACGAGCTTCCAACACCACGCTTACTCATTTATCCATTGCTTTTTTATTTAAATCCAGGCTTTCTCACGATTTTTCTCTTAACTTCTCTTTTGATAAATGATATCTTAGAATATTAAGAAAGTACACATCTCCGTAATAGTCGCCTTAATACTATTCTGTAATGGTTCGAACCTGCAACTTATGCACGCAAATTAGTTAATTAAATCACTAGGTCACCACCATAGTAGTTCATTAATAAGACTGATTAAAAAGACCTTTATCATCAGGACATTCACAGTCAAACCGCCCCGCCGAATGGCGTTGTATAAAACCAACATTTGATAGTGAATGTTTAACGCCTATACAAATCTTAAAACTGATTTCTAATCCCGTCATTGGCGCCATCACGCCAAACCATCAGTTAATTAGTTCATTGCACTGAACCATCGAGCGTTCTAGCGACACCAACGCGGTTTTGACACGATCAGGCACAGAAAATTCAAGATATTTGGCGTTTTCGTGAATGCCCAACTTAATTAAATTGGGAGTTGTGTCCAACCAAAGTTTATATTGTCTTCACCTGCAGATTAACTGATACTATCTAAAGCTATACATATAACGAACGTTGGACAATAGACTGTCGGCCTCCTTCGTCCGTCTTAATAATAAATTAATGATTGGATACGTATGTAGCTAAATACAAGGTAGGTACTACCCCAACCCCAAAGGTACTACCTCACCTTGATGGTAAAAATTGTGTCTAGTCATAATGCACCTACAGATAAATTTTAGGTGCTATATTATAAGGAGTAGTAGACATAATTTTTCAAGATTAACGTTATATTATCCGCAATAAAGAATTCAGGAAATTTAATTTACATATCGTTAGAGATCTAATATTTTTTTGACTTCAAAGATAAGTCGTTTGCTGAATACTACTAAAGTAAAAAAACAACTGCACATACGGCGCGGTATTTTCAAACATTTTGGGTTTATATACTACTATATATAAGGTGCTATAAAAATATCTGCCACGGCTTTAATGGGAGGTAGTATTGTGTTTATAGATTACAATAGTGAAGAACTTTCGTACCCCGGAACAGTTAATTAAATTTGAGAAAATAAAATAGTTAAATTAACATTGACTCTATTCGGCGTAACGTGGTTCACAAATTACGCGCAATGTGACGCTTCGTCAATGAAAACAACTGCTATCTCTTTCCATCTTTTCTGTGAATGAAAACTGTAATCAGCTGACTAGTTCGTCACTACATAATCTACTAGGTACGCAATAATACGCAGGTATACAAGTGTTTTAAAAGTGCAACTACTTACCAGCTACCGCATTCTTCAAAAAACACTGACGTAGAAAAGACTGAAGTAGTAAATAAGATGATAAACTTGTGTGACTGTCAAGTTAGTGTAAGAATCGCATTTCTTTTTCTTATTATTTATAAACAGAAGGTATTGAAATAAAAAAAAAAAAAAAATTGACGACCTCCGTGGTCGAGTGGCGTACGCACCGGTTTCAAGGTGTCGCTAGCTCTGAGGTCTCGGGTTCGATCCCCGGACGGGTCAATGTAGAAAATCACTTTTCTACATCGTCTCGGGTCTGGGTGTTTGTGGTACCTTCGTTGTATCTGAATTCCATAACACAAGTGCTTTAGCAACTTACTTTGGGTTCAGAACAATGTATGTGATGTTGTCCGCATTTATTATTATTATTATTATAAAACTACTTTTTTACGGATGTTGTCGAAAATCCGTAAAAAAAGTAGTATAGTTTTATTTCAATGTCTAACATTCGCGTAAATCTAAGAAACCAAACAGTAGGTACTTAGATTAATATCGAATAACGATAAATTACAGTAACTTGGCGTGTTTAAAAGTTAATCATTTTATTTACAGCGATTGCACCGTATTTACAGTTATTTACTCACTCCCTACCTATATATCAGCCACATTCAAGAAATAATGACCGTGCTTTGGGATTATGAACCTTAATTCAATGACTAACAGTTCAGTTTCCATCACATTCAAATTACTTTTAGGCCCTTTTCGGTAATATTTGTCATTCTAAAATGAACTTAAACACATGTTGTCAAAGTTGATAATTGCGTAATTAGTAATAACGTTTCATTCTCTTTCCAGATTGGCTTTAGTATAGTACCTACGTCCTACTTATCTACAAAACTGTTGCACAAGTCCGCCTTCGCGTTGCATACAGATGGCACGCTTGCATACCTACATGTCTCTTCACTTTATTTAATGTGTCCGTTTCACTTTTGACTTGCCTAAATGCGCGTTTGATGCGCCTTTTTAGTTCTACCACACTTCTAATATCGTGTCCGGTTTGGCCGTACACAAGGTCATTCACACGACCCCACAAAAAAAAAGTCTAGAGGGGTTAAATCCGGCGAGCGGCGGCACTTATGAAGTGGTAAGGATGGAGCCCTTCACGATTTAAAAGTCGCCACACGTAGTTGTCGCTCACGTCGATGACTCGAGCAGCATCCCTGGTGCTCGCAAGAGGATGACGCCGGAAGAAGCACTTCCTCTTCGAGTTCGGCCGAGTATGAAGGCCTGCCTGCGTCAACCGGAGGCGGGTCAAAGCGGGCGTGTTACACCGAGTTACACTCGCGGTAGCACAATACAATTTCAAGATATTCTTGATTGGAAAACTGTCTTCTGGGAGGCATTTTTAATAAAAGCGCGAGCGATATTGATGTCCCTAAAAGCTTAAACTAGCTTCCGAACGCGCGGGCGAGGGGCGACTGGCGACCGGCGGTCGGTTGGCGCATGCGACGAACGTGCTAGTGCGAGTGAGGGTGGGGGCGCGCGGGGCTATGTTTGACGACCGAGCGGCCGGCGCGCACGGCGGCGGCGGCATCCTTTGATAGGAATGGCAACAGTGTATGAACGGCGGCGGCGCGGTTTTGCGAAATGTTTGAATTCTGTGCGGAGCGGCAACAGCTTATGAAACGGGATGGTTTTATACTAATAAATCAATTCAAATTTATACGTTATTTTTTTTGTATGAAAAAAAATATGATAAATAATCAATAATTTATCTTTACTATTGTAATCTATAAACACAATACTACCTCCCATTAAAGCCGTGGCAGATGTTTTTATAGCACCTTATATATACACTAGCGGTCGCCCGCGGCTCCGCCCGCGTGGATGTCGGTTACCGCTGCAAAAAGCCTACCCAGGAAAGACACGGTCCCCTATTTTTTTTTCCAAAATAAAATTTAGCCTATGTTACTCGTGGATAATGTAGCTTTCGAATGGTGAAAGAATTTTTAAAATCGGTCCAGTAGTTTTTGAGCCTATTCATTACAAACAAACAAAGTTTTTCTCTTTATAATATTAGTGTAGACTAACAAGAATCAAAATGCACAGGGCTACTATGAAGAACTTTTTAAACGTCAATTGCAACAATAGACGGTACATCCACCCTTCACCGCTTACTAAGTGCTCTGGCCGTGAGAGAAGATACGACGGAACAAAACTTCCAGGAGCACCTTGTCTGTCAGTTAACAAAATAGGTAATGAATTATGGACCACGCCAAATAAACAAATGCTTGAGGTCAATACGCCATAATCCACCTATTTCTGTGACATTTGCGTCAACGAACTATAGAAAAAACTCTTTTATTGTGCGTGCAAGCAGAAATTTAAATAAGTTATGTAAATAAACAGCATGATGTTGATGTGTTTAATACCTACTAGTATAGTCACGGCCAGGCGGCGTCTAAGTCTTGTTTTTTTTCAGAGACTACGATGTGTGTGAGTTATCACATAGTTGATTACGTATGCTTTTTATTATATTACTAAGTACTGTTTCTTAGTAATTTTATTCTTCTTTTTCTAAATTGTAAGTTCATGGTTTCTTTTTCATTACTCTAGTGTTAAACGTGAAGAATTTTTATTGGCTGTCCGATTACCGATCAAAATTAAAATGTGTTTTATCTTGCTGTAAGTCTTCCATGCTGTACAAATAAATAAATACTCGATTATTTTAACAAAAGAAGCCTACAATAAGTCCTTTCTATGTATTCAAAGCCGTGAACGCATAACATACAGACACAGTAAACTTTGCATTTATAGTAATTGGTCAATCCGATATCGTAGCACTTTTATTTCCAATCAAATAAATTTTCACAGGTGCAATATTCGGATGGCTTTTTATATACATATCCATTAAAATTTTCATGATGCGAATTGTATTTAATGATATTTCTACAAAACAAATGGTCATGTTGTGTTTAAGCTGTTCACGAGACGTAAAATTAATATTAACCACAAAATGAGCGTTTCAATTAACTAACCACAAGTAACTTTACATAGTGGCTTTATTATTAAAAGATCACAGTCATATAGAACAACGACAATTAAGAGTAGGGCACTTGACGCCAGACGAAATGACGGCAGGTGGTCTAAGGCAGTGACGGAATGGTGGCCAAGGCAAGGCAAAAGAAACGTCGATCGTCCGAGAACAAGACCCATCTTGTTTTACGACGACATAGTAAAAGTCTCAGGTGCAGTCTGGATGATTGGCACAAGACCGTAGAGAATGGCACGCGAAAGGAGCGGCTTATGCCCAGCAGTGGGAGGACAAGGGCTGTGGATGATGATGATTACTTAAATGTTGGTAATATTGGCGAATAAGTCTCGTTATCTTTACTTTATTATTAAATTCTTAGGTGTACGTATGTTTAGATTTACAATAATTTAAGTTGCTATTTCTATAGTTTTATCTACTTAGAATAATTGCCTCGTGTCAATTATAATGTAATATCAGTAACGAAAAATAAAATACCTGTTTCTTAGGAATACAATTTCAATTACGAGCCCTAACTACAGGTATTTTCTAAGAACTGAGCCTTTTCCTGAGGACTTAGTTTTTTCTATCTCGGATTTAAATTTTAATTAAACATAGTATATTAAATGGAAATTCCTGGTATAAGTTGATTGCAGTAAAATAAATAACTTTTCCTATGTACTAAATAAACAAATTGTGTAACAGTACTTGTTACTATTACAGTATTGTAGAATCCCACCAAAAACATAAATGTAAAAAGGAAAGCCAAGTTCAATACACAAAAAGAATGGAGATCTAAATGAGTGCCAAGTTCTATGCAAAATCCAAATATGTATTTATAGGAACACTAGCGGCCCGTCCCGGCTTCGCACGGGTATTTAACATATTATTAAAAAGTTAGGATTGAAGGTTTCTGTGTTATTACTACTATTACGCTCTTTATAATATTAGTATTAGACACTCCCGTACCTCAGTGATGCTTAAATCGCATAGTTAGCCGAGCAGAGTGAGCGACAATCACGCGACTTTTTTCTAATACTTATATTTTAAACTCGTGATATCTTTCGAAGGGAATGTCCAAAATGAATAATTTAAAAAGTTACATAAAGGTATTGAAGCAGTCTTGACTATGAAGTAATTAATTTTGATAAGGATCAATACCAAGTAACAAATAAAGAGCCTTTTCTAGCGGCGTCCTTTCAATAATATTTTTTTTAATAAAATATCTCTTATTGTGACCTAACTGTAATAGTTAGACATATGCTGTCGCGACACTTTTTGTAGATAATTATATGTTCTACAAAGACGTAGTACATTATTTTGTTCTATAATCAATAGTTTTCGCAGCGCACGCGATGCAAGAAAGTTTTTTGGTAATTTTTTCACACCTTGGTTTACATTATTGAGGTTTTAGTATGGATCCCTAACTTTTTTGAAAATTTTATATAGCCTATGTTCACCGGAGATAGTGTAGCTTCCCAACAGTAAAAGAATTTTTCAAATCGGTCAAGTAGTTTCGGAGCCTATTCATTTCAAACAAACAAACAAACAAACAAACAAACAATCAAATCTTTCCTCTTTATAATATTAGTGTAGAAAATAACATTATGAACAAGTATTAAACTCTATTTCTGTGCTTTATTGGATACTTACCTATAACAATTGCTGTCATTTAAAAATGTGAGATCAGTAGGTTAGATTTGACTTGGCCAATTTTCATTACATCAGTCATTTTATAAAGTTATTCATATCATCTCACATATAATATACATATATATATATATATGTCATATGTATATGTATTTTTAGGAGGGGCTCGTGGCTAAGTGTAAGCCGTACGGTTTGACCGATAATACAGGTTAAGCCGCGCTCGCCGCGGTTGGTCCGTGGATGGGTGACCATTTATAACATACCGAGACCCCTCCGTGTTTCGGAAAGCACGTTAAACAGTAGGTCCCGGCTGTCATACATAGATCTTTGGCAGTCGTTAAGTCAATTCTGACAACCAGTCTTACTATGGGATACTGTGTTTCCCAGTAAAATGGGTTGTGGAGGTCAGATAGGCAGTCGCTCCATGTAAAATACGGTATTCAGCTAAATCCGGTAAGACTGGTAGCCGACCCCAACATAGTTGGGAAAAGGCACGGGAGATGATGATGATGTATATGTATTTTAATTCTGATAAAAACTGGCCTAACACAACTAAGATTATTACAGCTAACAAGCTGTATTAATCTTAGTTGAAACCACATATTGTTATATCAGCTATCAATGTCAGGGTCAGGCATATTATGTAAGCCATTTCCCAGATAATATCGACATTTAATGCCATTTGATTGCCACCTTGATTCAGTTGTGACATAGTCCGATTATCACATTCATAATAATAATTGTCATACATTTATGTAGTTATTAAGAGAGATTTTTTTTTTAATCCTCCGTCTCCAGATAACTTGTTTTGTTCAACTGGGGAAAACATTGTTTTTCTAAATATGCTGAATATCTATTAATATTATATAAAAAATAAATAATTGGAAGAAGAACAAAAAGTGGAATACACCGTTCCGTCGCCGATTGATCTAAACGAAGTTTTTGTGTTTGCAGTAGAAAAGCGGCAATAATAAATGTACCTACTATGTGTATGATATAATATGATAATGATCTTGTTGATTGGCCGCGGTGGACCAACGTCTTATACTAATTAGCTAATTTGTGGTAAGACGGACAATGCTTCATTGTAATATACTTGTAGAAATAAGCCTATAAGAGATTATTAAAGGTACTCATCATCAAATACTATTTTTAAATCTAAACTGGCAATGTGGCCTTCAAATTGAATGGTGGAAGTAAAAATGCATTTTATAATTTAAAATTTCATAATGCTCATTATTTAATTATTTCACTTTTGAGTGTTGGTATAATTGTAAATATTTAACACCAGCTCTGTATGGATCAAGTGCACTGAATTGCATCAACATTTTAGTTTGGCCTTCACATTCTTTTACATTTCATCGCCCGTGGCCCGCGATTGATGCACTCAGGAAATTTGATTTTCTGCTCAAAGGTTTACGCGCAACGAAATACCGATCCAGTCGATGGAGTGTAGATTTCATACTTATTGAAAGTCTATCTGTCAACATTTTTTAACCGAACTTTCTACCTTTTTAATCGAATTTTATTTTTGTCAGTCAGTCAGCTTCCATTATACAGGGTGTTAAGAAAACCCTGTCCGATCCGTTAAGGTATTGCTAGGTATCGATATCTGATTACATTAATGTAAAAAATAATTGAAAAAAAAAAAAAAAAAATTATAACCTAAAAAATACCTTTTTCTTAAAAGGCGAGAGAGTCGGCGTCATCACAGGTGCTGCCAAATGATCATACAGAAGGCCTCCAATAATATAGGCGAAAATGGAGGAGTAACTTTTGTTTAAACCTCATATTAAGGGAATTTTGCGGCAAAAAATGGTTATTTCAAACTTCATAATTATTATTACTGTAATGAATATTCCAAATTTAATATTTTATTAGGGCATTTGATTGTGAACCCTATATCACCCTTTCGGGTCGGACAGGGTTTTCTTAACACCCTGTAGAATACGATTCCATGGAAATGTATCTACCTAATTATCGCGAGCAAGGTTACCAAAGCAAGATTCTAAGTCATTCTAAGCCCTGATAAGCCGACTAGAGGAATAGGATTAACCTATCGATGTACACAAAGAGATAAGAGTAAACATAATAATATACCTACTTGAAATAAGCGGATGGAGATGCTTCATACATAGGGACGTAAACAGAAATAGATAGTTCTATATCATTAAAACTTTACACGAGAATCTCTCGTACACTGGTCTTGCGGTTTCTCAGACATATAGAAGTTATCATAGGGATTCCAGTGTTGCGCCCAGCCGAACAAAAGTTTGTAGTGTGGAACTTTGAATGTAGTTAAAGTTGGCTTGTGTGTCTATCACAGCGAGTTTACTCAGGACAAACAAACAGCGATATCCCTATTTTATTATAAAAAGAAAGAGAGTTTTCAATTGTTTAAACGCATTATTAATGTTATTGTGTATGTATGTAACAGTATATACTTATGTAACATATTTATGAGTATGTATGTAGTTTATCTTATATATAAATAGAATATATACATAACTGAATAAATATATTATATGTATGTATAAATATATTTGTATTAATTTGGTTAAAGTACACTTGTTACTTTCATCTACCTCATCTATCTTTCCTGTCCATCCAAAGGTTGTCTGGAATATATCGCTATTAGCGATAAGACCGCCATTATACGCTTTACTGTTGATGTACTTTATTATTATGTTTTTAATGGTGTACAATAAAGAATATTCTATCTATCTATCTAATTCCAGAAAATACCGGATAGATTTTTGTTATGTAATTCTATATATAATAAATAACGTAAGGCTGCATATCTCAATTAGCCCTGAACTGCTTTATCACTACTACTACTACTACACGTGCGCTGACATACTATTTAGTGATTCGTAAAAACAATGTGTTACAAAAATTGACCTACAGTTAGGCACAGATTGCTATTATTTTGCAATAGTAATTAGGGTTGAGAGCAAATCTTGCAAACCTCCTAAAACTAAAACACGTGGACGAAGATGCGAATAGGTCGTCGTTTATAGATAGTATTAACGCGCGGCTTAACCTGTATTATCAGTCAAACCGCACGGCTTAGACTTAGCCTCGACGCCCTCCGATTATAAAATTAGTTTATGTTTCACCATATTTGCAGTAAAATTTTCATCTATGCTGTAAACCGTGATATTTACCTGCTGAAATTCACCTCTCTCAGATCCCAAACTTTAATCAGATTGAGAATTTGAGCTTGTGATTTCTACAAGACTGTCCAATAATATTGACGGTGCACTAACTCAAACAATGGATATAATTTGATAACTCTAAATTCCAAAGATTGAATTAGGGTGCGTTCATATCTAGCGACTATAACGCTCGCGAGTCAGTCGCGTGTGTTTAAACTTTGCCGCTGTTTCTGCGCTATCTGCTTTCGTTTAGGCGCAAGTTCCGAGCCATACGTGAGCTTGCGAGAGGGGCTGATGTGCTTCCTTCCGCCCGCAGCTTAAACGCGGTACCAACTTACAGGCAGTCTGTTGTCAGAGGCTGGTTGGATAAAAAATCTTTATCAATAATAGAAAACGAAATCGAAGCATACCAGACTACCAGCGGAACTACCAGCCACGCACGAGCAGCAAAGATGCCATCTTATACATTTTTCGACCCTGCGCTTACTCGAATTAATTGGCTGCGCTAAAGAATCGCACAAAAAAATATATTTTAGATTCTTCTATGTGATTACTACTTACTGCAGTCTAGAGAGCAGCTCGCAATCTGACCACAGGCAGCATTCTCCAAATCTGAACGCACCCTAAAGTCCAAGATATTTGTTTTCTTAATATTCCTATTGCCAGGCCAACCTCAATTCTCCTTCCACTTAGTTCGTTACGACATCATTCATCTTTAAGTTCTATTCAAATTAAATTTAAAGAGCTGAACCGAACATACTTTCGGAAAACATGCGACACGTGTTTCTCAGCTTGTAATCCATAAATGTGGGACGTCGGATCTAACAAACCCTTTTGATTTGTAAATCAAATGAAAATGTATTTTTTTAAACTTGGTAGGCTTGTCACGAACTCTTCGTTTATGCTGAAACACGAGTTCATAAAGTGCGCGTTGAAACATCTAAACTAGAATAAATAAAAAAGAAAACATGTGCATTTTTATTCCTTTAGCAAAGCATGTTTTGTAGCTCTTTTTTATCATGCGGTGTGCTCTTGAATGCAATGTGTACAAAAGTAAATATTTTTATTTGTTGTGCTTTGTAGTTTAATCCTGGGAAACCAGTAGTCACTTCAATCAACTTAATCTTTTGATATTATTGCTTTTTGTCCACGAAAATCAAGAAAAGGCAGCGTTGGTAAGTGCACTTTAATTTTTTGTAGGCGGTTATTGTAGTGTTGGACGGGAAACTGAAAGGACTAAATTTAAAATAATATGTTAACTGTGCCTAAAAATAAGTTTGCACTGCCGACCACTTATTATAGATGTAAGCCAACTTACTTAGTATTGACTTAAATAAATCAATTCTAAGAAGTTTGAAAGTAGAATTACTTCAATCAATGTCAGCCCTCAGAAGCGTGAGAGTAAAATTACTTTAATCGATAAGCGATCCTTTTAAGTTAATTTAAGTTGTTAGTTTAAGAGAAGGGCAGTAGGATTTTTTAACTATACTGCCATCGTCCACACGCTAAGTTATTTAAACACAAACTTATTTTTAGCATACTTAATAAGACAATTCCTATAATCCCATCCCATCATCGACCTGCAATTACCGTGTGGGTATTTCGGGGAACGCCTAGTAAATCAAAGCTATAATTAAAGTCTGAAATATTACCACTAAGGGCCGGACTACACTAAAGCAGAAACGAGAAGAGCCGAGCAGAGGCATTTTTAAAATAAACAATAGGGAACGTTGTTATTCACACTTCGCTGTGGAGTCCAAGTTTGAATAACGAATTCATATTCGATATTTAAAACACTTTTCCGCTTGGCTTCTCGTCAGCGCTTTGGTGGAGTCTGGCCTTAAACACTACCTATGCTATTTGTCTGTACACTCGTAATTGCTTTCTTTCAGGACGTTCAAGCGAAACTAACACTTAATTACTTTGAAGAAGCGGTTCAACGTCGAGTCGCGGTATAAACATATACTACACCACAAACAACACAGACTACTGTTAACTAGTTTATCATGTTAGCTTTGCTTTGATAAACAAAACATATTTTTTTTTCTTTAAATCATTTATTTGATGAGGCTTTTTGCGCTGGTGCGCCAAGACAGCCTCGTAAGGTACCACAATAAATTAAATAATAAATTAACAAAAGTAAAAATAATCTAATCCTAAGACTTAAAGATAACTTAAAACTAGACACCCCGTTGGAATGTAGCGCCTTCTACAGGTCACACGCTAGAACACTACAGACCCTACGTCCAAATAAAAACTAAAAAAAATAATTACGTATTATTTTTTTTATTGTAAACTTAAAAAACAACGTTGATGAAAACATGATCTACTAGGAATTTATCGGACGATGGCCATCGGACACGTTGAACATTTTATACCGGACAAGGTTAGATACAAACTGCGAGATGGAAATTAAACCAATTTTTATTAAATATTGTGTTTTAAAGATTCGTGTAAACAACATGCTAACCTAATAAGTCAAATTACCAAAAATCACGAACAAACAAAAAAAGGTGAATCTCTAAGATCGTTGTGATTCCTAACAAGATGTGAATATAATTCGCAGTTGAGAAAGTTGGAAAGTCCCCTTACCAGTTAAGGGAAAACGCAGTCAATATATTTTGAATCATACAGCATTTAGCACTAATGTGGGTTCGCGGAATCTCGAACTAGTTTCAGGAGAGGCACGTGAAGCAGCGAGGTGCAAATCAATGAAAGCCTCGCGAACTTTAACCGCATTGTGTCATACGAGCTTACCCAGAATTTGTAATTAAATCTAGCCCCTATTTTCTGTACCGATGGTTTAATCTATTTTGCAGGTAATGTGTGTTTTAGATAAATAAATAATCAACCCAGATTATGGTCTCTCTTGTTTCTGAATAATCTTCGTTAAGTAAAAACTTTGTACACTTTTTACACAATTTACGCAGGCCGAGAAAGCACATTTTTTTTCATAATTTTTAATCCAACTCCGACCTTGCAATATTATTGCTCAACCTGCCGTGGTTAGGCGCGATATATGGATCACATTGTTTTCATTACATTATCGTTGGTTCTATAACATGCATGTTTTTGCTACAAAAACAATTATATGTTCCACAAAACCAAAAGTGTAAACTATGAAAATATTTGATCATTTCGCCATATTTCGCCGAAGTCGAGTAAAAACTTTCTTATTTCATTGGCTACTTCCCTTATTAATTTCATAGAAAGACAGCTTCTTTACGGCATCAAAGTTAAAACTCGAGTCAAAGCATTCAGTATCGAAAAGCTTAGTTTTGTAAATGTTCACGAAATATTATTAAGTCTCCTTTATCACTGGACACCCGCTCGTTCATACTTTCAGGGACACCTTTTATGTTTAAGTTCTTAATAATTGTACAAAGAACGTTATAAATTAAGTTGATATCAAATTAAAGTGTGTATTTATTGTGTAATTTACATGAAATGCTCTTAATAAGCTTGTAGAGATTTTATTTAATGTGCCCGCAAGAAGTTCGGTTATAGATTTTGGAAGAACGTAGGTGTATGTTCTGCGATAATTTAATAGTTCAGAACAATAATTATTTTGGTATTTTGTTTTAATTTCAACGGTTACAATATGTTTGAGAATTCTTCTTGTATTTCCTATAGCTTATGAGTTCTTAACATATTATGGGATGTTTTCAGAATGTTAAACCTTTCTCAAAAATAAACAGAATGGCCTACGGAACTTAGCACCCATTTTCATCTCAAGTCTTTAGTCAGTGACGTCGACAACCGCCACTATAAACAAGAAGCTTTACAAAAATGAGATTTTATTAATATTGACGCGCCCACTACTCGCGTCGGTAAGAAACTTCCTTCCTGCAAAAAATGACAAGCACTGAAAAAAGAATTTTAATTAACTTCAAAATGTTGAATTATTTTCTCTTTGCTTCTGAGACTTGAGCTTTGTATTTACTCCGTGAACTTGAGAAACATATTCCTAGAAGACCGATAGAGAACGTCCTTTATATTCAACAAATTACTCGCAGTTCTGAGTTTCGTTATAATTGAAAACCTTGGCTTGGGAAGTCAGAGAAGGTGCCTGTGGGCTTAAGTAGTCATGGTTAATTTAGTCCATGTCAGTAGCCTAAGTGGCTTTGCTTGGGCAGGTCAATCAGAGATCGGAAACGCAGGAATTTTTTATGACTGTTTTAGAGTAACTTTGGTTTTATCAGTAATATCGGCCGCTACTTTGAGCAATTTAAGTATGATAATTGTATAGCTACTAGACAAATTGGTTGTCAGAATCATAGTGTCTTTACAACTGCTAAAGATCGACGTATGACAGTCGAGCCAACAACTTAAAGTGGTTTTCGAGGCACGGAGCGATTTCGACATACTATTATTAACAAAAGGTCACCCCGTTCAGGGACAAACCACGGGGAGCGCGTCTTAACCTTAATTATCATTCAATTTAGTAATATCTCTGAAATTATTATTTGATGCTAATTACAATACCAACATCGATGATTGAAAAACTGAAGTCATCGAACTAAGGATGAAGTTCATATACGGTGCATAACACTAATTTAATTTATCCGTTAATGTTAAACCACAATAATGCTTTTTGTATAAACCAAAACATAATACACAATCCTTTCTTTGACTTCGTTGCGACATAATAATATTATTTAACATCTCTTCATTTATAAGTATTTAAGTTTGTAATAGTCTATTAATCTGTGAATCATGTGCTTACTGTAATTTGATTTACTTCATCTATTGAATTAGGGTAACCTGTAATGCTAGATGTAAGGTGTGTAATAAATAAATAAATAATAATTAGTCAAATTATTTAATGTTCCCATTCTCGACTGCAACGAAATTATCAAGAGTTTTGTATACGAATGTTATTTAAAATAATGAACGAATAATATTGTATACTGTTAACGTTTTACTGAACAAATTAAAATACCTCGTGATCTTGAACCTAACCTATTTTTGGTATTTTAATGTTGGATCTGAAAATCTTACATATTTAAAATATATCATCACGTAACTGTATAGTCATGTCTAGTAGGTACAGTCACGGGCAAAAATATGGCTACACAATATATACTGTTTAAAGGAAACCACTAATGCTTTAAACTTTACAATATATTATCATAAGAATGGAATCAACGTTACAATTACAATACTTTTAAAGACCAGCGACGCCATAATGATTATTTTGAATTTATGTAATGCAAAAGACTACTACAACCAGAATCGGACGCGTCGCCATGACATATTGCTAACTAGTGTTGTTCGTTATTCCGGTAATAGTGACGCGACGTATTAGTCGATTCTAATTTCGGTTATCAATACATAGGGAAAATGTGAAGCAAATTTTGCGATTCCTTTTTTGAAAATCGCAAAAGAAACTGTACATGATTAAAAGCTGTTTCAAATTGTTTCTTCATAACATGTTTTACAATACCAATCTAGAATTGAAGAGAAAATCAATAAAAAATTGCTTCGCGTTTACATATTTTTGCTCGTGAGTATAATGTATAAAAAAGTTTTTATGGACTACATAGAATTGCACTAACCTGTCATCTTCGAGCTCGTAGAACATATCTTTAGAAGAGTCGTGTATATAAATCTTAACCATAGGACTGTCCATATACTGCATGGTGAGTTGCTTAGGGAAACTCCTTACAAATAGTGCTTTAACTGTATCTATCGAAGTAATTTCGTTGGGCAGCAGTGCTCGCTTCGTTTCGTTGCGGTACTGCAGGAACACCAAGCCTGAAACAAAACTATGGTTATTTTTGGTTTTTGGAACAAAAAAGCCTCCAAATGGCACTTACTTCATGAGGGCTGTAATAATTATTTGCACCTTTGCGTAATTGACTTTATAAATATTGGTAAGAATCAGTAACATCTTGAACTGTTAGTTAAGTGCTTTAATCAAAGGCAAATTTGTTACTAGACTTTTGGTAACTTATTATTAAGTTCGAGTTACACCAAAGAGCATGCTGAATGACATATCTACTAACTAAACATAACTTAAAAAAAAAACATTTGTTACAAAACGATTAAATAAATTAACAAAAAGATATTCTCTAAATCTGATGGTAACATATTAAAAAGCAACAAAAAAAATCAAAAACACAAATAAAAGACGCTTTAAAATGTTGACATGTAAAATATATATTACCGTGTAGCTTGAACCGTTACGTGTGTCGCAAAATTTGAGAAACATCGTCTATTCCCTTTGTATCGACTATTCCCAAGGAATTTGAAATATAGGTATTCGAAGAATGTTTGCCGTCGCGCACGTGTGACCTACTCCTGTCAAGTCTATAAGAGGGAACTACGGGCAGGCACATTTAGTTGAAGACCAAATTTCAGGGTCGAGCGTTCGGAGTCTCGTCATAATGTAAATTATTGATTTATTTGTGGTTTTAACCCTATAGAGTGTACATAAGAAATTATAGAGCGCGCGCATCGCTCGTAGTCCATTGCGCCGAGCGTCAACAAACTATTGACTGTGTGTAGGTCCAATTTTGTTCGATTTTCCGCGCGACGACAAACGTTTAAGGGGAAATGCTATAACCAAGTTTGATATTATATAATAGATTTTGAGAAAGTTGAAGCAGCGCGCTTTGTTTTGAACGAAGCTAGTTTAAATTAGTTTTCGCAGTTCAAACTCTGATATCTTTGTCTGATGTCTTTGTCTTTGTATGTGCACTCTACAGTTTTTAATTTTTTTTACACTCTATTGTCCCACCTAACAACTTCATCCCGGCCGGATTTCATAAAGGACACGTTTTGGCCGAGAGCTGTAGTGTTCGACTTTGATGTCTGACACGCATTGCGATGCGCGATATATGATGCGGTCGGGGCTTGTGTAAATAATAGTTTTATAGCATATTCTGAACGTATTTGTAAGTGTAAGTTTTAAACTATTATACACTGGTTTAGATATTATGCACTAGATTATAAATATTGTATATTTCTATGAGCCTTGTTCCCTGAAAATAAAGAAAAAAATAAAATGAGTAAATATTTGCAAAATTTTTGACCGATAGATGTTTTATATTTCGCTGTTTTCTTTTCCAAAACTAGACAGGTAATTTATTTGAAATCTCTGCTTTTATTTCGCCTCAATATTATTTGCTAAACTGTCTTCATAAAAAATAAGTATAATTTTTCCTTAACTGGAATAGTTACAGATTAATCTTGTTATTGTTATCGTAAGTCAAAACACGCGTACCTTTTTTATCTCTCGATTTAAAAGCTTGTTATAAAAATAATTGAGCTTTAAAATGATGTAGCCTTGTATTTATAAAAACCTTTGTTATGAATTTCATTTTGTGAGGCCGGATTAATTTTATTTTACCACCCTTCACAGGCCGTCAGTTTTTGTTTTTCAATAAAGCGATACAATGTCAATATTTGGTTTTAGTTCACCAACGAAAACACTGGAGCTAGTCCTATAATTTCACTTACGTTTTAAAAAAGGTTTTCAGAATAATATCAAACTCCTTTCATCTTCTAAGGTATCTCATTCGCTTATTTTTAGTTCCTTGCTTTTTACCTACCTGACTGAAATATCACTTAGTTATTTAAAAAGGCTCTACGGCCGAGTGGCTTTGCTCATGAGTAATGTAACACATTATCATCGCGTGAAAGATGTGAGATGAGCCGAGCTATCAACAGCTAAGTGGTCTTCTAGTCTAAGGGTGCGTCCACATCTAACGAACGAGCACTACACGAGCAGCTCGCGAGCCGCTCGCGAGCCGTTGGCGAACCACTCGTGGCGTGCTCGCGAGCCGCTCGCGAGCATGCCGCTCGCGGCGCGCGCACGTCTGTCAGATGACGTAATTGACTAGAGTGCGTTCGCGGCATGCTCGCGAGCGGCTCGCGAGCACGCCACGAGCGGTTCGCGAACAGCTCGCGAGCTGCTCGTGTAGTGCTCGTTCGTCAGATGTGGACGCACCCTTACGCTTTAACTCATTTAATGACATTACAACTTAATACAAAATTCTAATAAAAATATGTATTGTGTTCTGAATCCCATCGAGTTCATGTTGTAGCATTTTAAATACCACTACGTTGAAGCGACTGTTGCAGCGTTTCAATTATACGCCTACGCTCAGGTCTTCAGCGAACAAGACCATGTAAGCACTTTCGAAGGCAACGGAGACGCCCATAAATCATTTTTATTAAAGTTGTCCAATAAAGCGAAAACCATAAAATATATAAAAATAAACTATCGCTGCCCCGCATTATAACACCCATAAGTATCCCTTTCACTAAAAAATAATTTTTAATTTAGATTTCATAGTTATTCTGTATTCAGGGTAGAGTCGAATCAGACAAATGATCGATGATCATGAAATTCGGTCCACCACACAACACTCAACCAACCCGACTTTGTTTTATTTTTATATAATACAATTATAATTTATAAAGATTGCTGTGGCGCCTTAACGCCCGCACTGCCATCCTTAAGCCACTTATTATTTCATTTTTGTAACGAAGAAAGGTGCTGAGCTGAAAATAACTAAAGTTTTGAAAGACAAGTGGAAACACTCATAATTGGGTACATACATGTATTCCGAAAATCAGGTCAAACTATGTTCTACCGGCTGATCTTCTTACGGTAATACTATTTATTATAATTACAAAAAAATGCCGATAAAACTCTTTATAAACGACCTTTCTAGTATAAATAATGTGCATCGACCGCCTTAGTTAACATTGATAGATCTTTCAAGGACACCTTTATTTACAACGCATTTGAAACATGATAATTATGATATTTATAAAATGTAGTATTAAATGCTCCGGTAGCTTGAAAACAATAAACAAAGGGTAACTACTAGTTGATATTAAATATTGTGAAATTCGTGACATATTAATAAGCGACTATACAATATCTGAAATAGCGACGCTTCTATCAAACTTTGGCATATTTTGACGCAAGTATAACACAATACGGCATGTCACATAATCAGTAGGTAATAATGTATTACAAATATGAACCTTAACGCTTTGTAATTAAGGCCATTTTACGCCAAAGTGCTACAGATGTGTGCTTTATTAAGCAGGCCTGAGAAGTAATTTCTTTTTCTAAATATTAACTGAGTAAAGATTTTAAAGCCACCCAAAATATATCAGGCTGTATACAGGTTTCGCTTTTCGGTGGTATTGATTTAACCCCGTTTCGGGTTTGTAATGAAACAGTTGTGTATTGTACAAAGAGCTATTCTACTTTATTACCACTCGTATTGATACAACAACTACCTAAAAACGATTCAAAAACTCTGATAGAAATTCTAAACCAATTTTTCGAAGCTTTGAAAATGTTACTGACTACGCTGATTCTTGATCATTTACATCGGTGTAATGTTCCAGAAACTATTATTTGTACGTAATACATTTGTAAATTGGCATAAAATGTATAACAATAAAACTAAGATACATTTAATTTCTTAGAAAATAAGTACCTAAGGTCTATCAGACCGGGGACCTTGAACAATAATCCGCGTTGTTTGTTCGGACTTGATTAAGTATCTGGTTCCGAAACTATTAAACTTGCTCCACAAAAGGTTTCAATATTACATGGATACTCCTTTATGCAATAAGTTCATGAAGTTTCAAAGAAGAGTCGAGTTTCCTTTGAGATGTTCAATGCTCGTTTACATCTCAACAATACTTCCATCTTTATAGCTGACTGATTTCGCTGGATTACTAACTAAGATATTTGATATTTGCCTGTGATATCTACAGGCGATCCTGATTTATGCAGGCATTAATAACGTCTGGCTGTCTGAGGCTGTTCAACACGCCTACAGATATTAAGCAGTTGCGTTCCTAACCAGTAAGCAATTTATGCGATCTAATAGACAACGTAGACCCATTGCGTGCGACACAATTGGTACATTACCCCAAAGGAAGACGTCTGACGTGTTCTATATATTTAACGCCGGTTAGATACAATATCATAGTCAATTTAATGCTTTTATATAAAGTACACTCTAAATATAGGTAACCTATTAAAATCTCGAATTTCTGTAACCCGAATCATAAAACTCCGAAAACGGTTGGTAGAACTTTTAAAAGACAGATGTAATGAATGACAACTTTTTAAAATTCCTCTTTTAATTTCCCAGATGAATCAATATCCAGGTGCACTAAAATCAAATTTCCAAAAAGTATTTTTTGTTACCCATATACCAGATTCTCAGAATACTTTTTTTTGTTTCCCATCGTACCATTTTCCAAATAAACTATTACCAAATTTTCATAATCTTTTTATTTGGTTTCCATACAATCATATTCCTGATAAACTATTGCTAGATTTTTATAATCTTATGACATTCGGAATATTAAAATTCGGGATTTCCGAACGAACTTCTATTTTAACGTTTATTGTATCGTAAACCCAACTCCGAAACAAAAAATCCGACCGAAAATTCGATTTTGACAAGAGTTGCATCGTGAAATATATTTTATGTCAAAATTTCCGACACCAAAATAGCTACTTTTTGAGTATCGTAAATATTAAATTTGATGAATTGTTAAGATTTTCTTGAGTTTTACACCTATTTTACAATAGTTTACTGCCTATTCATCGACTTGACGCTATTTCATTACTCTTCTTTGAGTGTTTGTTAGATTTCATATCCTTTATTGTGAAATAATAAACGGAAACTACAAGCGCTATATAAGATTCATTATTTCACATGACTGAATCATGGAGTACAGTAGAGTTCTCATTAGCAATGAATAAACGCGGATTACTCAGATATTTCATTTATTAGGTACATAATTTTCCTCAAAATTCTAATAATATAAATATCTTGTAGACTTTAAAACAGCCTCTACGCATAGGAGCCAAGCCAGAGCATAGACGTTCTGCTCGTCGTCGTTCGCGACTTTAAGTGTGGACGTAATTGCGTCGCCAATGATCACTGTCCTCGAACATAGCTTCCCGCCTTTGTTTTTGTCAAAAAGCGGACTATAGGCAAGCACAGTAGAGTACGAGCCGAACACTCGGCGCGTGCTTTTTCGAGGTTCGTTAGTAAGTCCACACTACACAAATTCGTGCTCGGCTTGTGCTCTGCTCATCCTTGGCTTGTAAGCTTCTACGCAGCTTTAAAGTTTATAGACAACAATAAACCCAAGGGGCACTTAAATAACATTAACAACATGTATTTAGTATTTATTTATTTCAAGTAGAATAAAATAAAACACAACAAAACATTAACAAGCCCACAAACAAACATAACCAATAAAAACTTAGGTAATAGGAAGACGATGGAAATATTTCAATGCGCTGTTTGTGCGCATTTAATGACTAAGCAGTGGAGAGTCCCATCTATCCACTTGTACCTTAATTGGACGGCTTTCTTCCAGCGAAACGTCCTTTCCAGATAATTGAGTTTAAAGTTCATTCCGGTTTTCTCTGGCTTTGTTATGCTAAATGCTGTATTTTTAATTTTCTAATATTCTAGGTGTACTAAAGTAATTTACATGCATGTATTTAGTAAATAAAATTTAATATTTTAATAGATATTCAAGAAAACATGTGCGTGAATCATTATTACAAAATAAATTTTGTATGAAATTAGCTGAATAAGGTGCGGAATTAAAACTGCAAAAATGTTCCAAAGTTAGCGCGAGTAGGCAAGTTTCTTAAAGTACCTACTCACAACCTAATAATGTTTGTAATTAAGGCAGTTTTTCGTTTTAAAGAATATTTAACAACACATTAGTATTACTCGCCAAAGGAGAATGACCAAGTGACTATGGCACTTAGTATCATTATCAAATATATTGTGCCACAATGTAATATATCTTAATATAAAGTATGATTAAGGTACTTTTAAATACAGTAACAGTTTTTTTTTTATAATTCTCCGAATTAATAAAAAGCAATTATTTTTACGAAACATTTCCACAGATTTCATCTTGTTAGAATGAGAAAAATCAAACTAGCAATTTTTATTGAGTTTTGACAGAGGCCAGGTAATCTGTAAGTTGTGCTAGCAGTAGGGGGAGTCGTTTCCACCTACTTTATGCTGCTAGAACAGTGACTACCTACTTTTTAGTACCTCATCATCAACATATTAGCATGGTAGATACATATATTCTTCAATCCTTGTCATCACGATATCTCCGGAATGGTGTTCCGTAGGGAAAAAGTAATGAGACAATTTTGTAGATAATTGCATGATTTACAACTTTTGTCTAACCTATTTTTGCGATAATACTTGCCATTTATGAGGAAAATGCGAAAAGGTGATATTATTGACATATTTTGACCTTGTGTAACTTTTTTTTGCACAAGTCGGATCATTGGGGACTTTTGATATTTCATTTATAATGGTGTACTTGAGACCTCCACCAATTTTCACCTCTATGCGAATTAATGCAAACTTACAAGATTTTTTTTGTATATTTTGACTGGACTATATGGCACCGGCCGAACTTTATGAATTCGATCAATTTTCAGAGGAGGACACTGTTGCGTATTTCGGTCGTGATTTTGTCAGTCCGAACATTCGGTTTCGTAATTTCAGAGTAGGCCCCCAGAATCTGTCGACGGAGTCTGACTGCAATGTAAAATGCTTGTGTCATACACTGACGAAATGTAGTTGCCCGTCGCCGCACACTTTTTATTGGCAAAGGTGCTGCGCGGAGAGTGTACGATTTTGACCTAATTATATGTATTAAACCAAAATAATCGCTAGTGACTTGTGTCCGAAACAAAACACACGTTTACGCAGTACCTTGGGTTGGGATGATATGAGAGCCGGTGCATATTTATTAAAAAAAAATCGGAATTTATACTTCGAACCTTTACAGAATATTATATGAGTCTTGAATAAATAGAAATCCGTTTCCTGCAAAATAAACGTGAACGCTATTTTTGGTAGTATCCATTTAATACAAAACCTTCACTATTTTCGACCGTGAATTCACATCCACATTATTATTCTATAAAATTCTCAATGCTCACTGTAATGAGATTTCAAATACACGAAACGGACAAATTTAATGCCGCCAGTCCATTCCTACGCTGAATTATGAAATCTTGTTATTGAACATGGATGCACAAAATATTAATTAATACTGTAGTTTTGAATAACAGGCCGAAACTGTTTATTTATGTAATGGAATGATATTCATATTAAGCCGGAAAAGCGTCCTCCGCTTGCGGACCAAAACAAAGGCAATTGTATTGAGCTACACGTTTGACTATTAATTTATTACGGAATTGAAGTCCCATGTAAAAGAATTGCAAGGATTTTGCAGACCAATTGTTTGTTATTTTGAAATGGTTTGCTATTGTTATTGTAGGACGCTTGTCAATACAAACTGTTCACAAATCCGTATCTATTGTGTTTCTCATTTCTTTTGTTAGTAAAGAATTGAAGTGATGTAGTAGGGAAAACATAAAAGTGTATATTTTTGTTCCCGTTTGTACAGACTATCAATAATTGGAACTTATTACTTTAATAGAAGTGTGTTAAGTATGTTAAGTTGTTATTGATAAGACTTGAGAAGTATTTTATTCAATAATATTATATCAAGTCGAGGTAATTTTGTATTTCTTATTTTTTGACATTTCTGAGTTTTAATGATTGCAATAAAGAAATTACACTTTGATCGGTTCTTATCTATGTAGACACAGTCATCATCTCTAGCTACCAGTCTTACCGGATTCAGCTGAATACCGTATTTTACATGAAGTGACTGCCTATCTGACCTCAACAACACATTTTACTGGGAAACACATTATCCCATAGTAAGACTGGTTGTCCGAATTGACTTAAAGACTGCCAAAGATCTTTGTATGACAGCCGGGACCTACTGTTGAGGCAGCTTTCAATGTCACGGTTTTGTTTTACGCGGATCCTTAGCGTATAAAGTATAGGTACTTATAGTCAGTCTTAAAACTAATATTTAGGATGTAGGCCAATCTCTATTTTTTATCAACTTTTAGATTATGTTGTTTAGAGTACCTACTCTTGCTTGCCAGCAAAACACCTTACTGTTACTGACTTATCTTCTTAGGCGTCTTCAAGTATCCTGAGCAAGTTCGATTCATGAAGGCACGATGAAAAAGTCGGTAAGGCGTGGGACGAACGCAATATTTCAATACTTTTGTGAATATTGCTTACTAATACAATATGACAGTCGAAGGTAACAAAAAGTTTAATACAAATTCAAATTCAAATTCAAATGGTTTATTTTGTAAATAGGACCATACAATCACTTTCACACGTCTTCTTAATCTAAATGAGGTCGACATGCCCCGTATAAGCTCCGTTTGGACGTGTGGGGTTTCTGATTGGATTTCAATAAGTCCAAAATGTTTCAATTTTCTCTCCCCGTGTAAATACGCAGCAGCTTTCGAACGTGTGTCAATAGGAAAATGTTACGATTTAAAATACACTAACTACCATTTTAATTAATGTGATTTCACTTGTTTGTGTACCTTGCCAAAATAAAGGCAGATAAATAATTTGATTTGGCAGACATGCAATTTATACCGCGTTTGCCTTTTACTTTTTTTTCGAACAATCATAGCTCAATTTGATACTTGACTCTACTCAATGAACTTGGAAGTCAATCCTAAGCTACTGAAAAAATGGTAAAGTTATAGTATGAGGCAGAAGATTAACATCTGATTTATGTACCTATTTGTTTTTGGAAAATTGCAAAACCGTATGATGCTGTTTTCTGCTCTTAGAAAGACCTAAAGTGCTCGATATCAAGCTGCACGGCCGGTGACCGAGCGCCCTGATCCGCGAATCTTAAGAATCTAACCTAAACTTTTTATCAAAGTAGGGTATACTTCCACTCGATCGCTTCGTGGGATACCTTGCTTTAGATAATAATATCAGTTTTTATTTTCCAAAAAAAAACAAACTTTATCATGGTTACAGTATGGAGTATCAGTAGCAAAGAGATGCCTCCAAAAACTCGCAGTGCCAAAGTCACAGTCGAAGCTGAAAAGCGCGTCGTGGTTCTCAAGCGTCTAAAACTTGACGGTTTGATTAAACCTTATGTTGTTCTGCAAAAAAATATAACCCCATCAAAATCAACGCTGACCCGCAACTTCAAAAATAGATCTGCGAAGATCAGACGGAAATGGTATGATCACCAATACGACGGTATCCAGGATTTCCCCTGCAAATTGGATCTCTGAACGTAAACGTCTGAACCTGAACTTGAAAGTACCGCGCGATCGATACTGTGGCATGAATTCCGGTCGCCGCGCCGTACCGGGGAATTATGTCGAAACGTTACGTGCAACATGTGACAGTTTTTAAACAACTTTAACCTTTTGAACGCCACGGTCGTGTATAGACCGTGGCGTTCAAAAGGTTAAACAAAAAAAACGTAGATAGACAACGTAACAAAATAAAGATCCGAATTAATGATTTAAGATAATTTTTCAACAAAGTTCTCGAACTAATTTTGGAACCAGTTTGGTTGTGGTTAAATATTAGAAAAAATAATGCTTAAGAATCACATCCGTAATAAAGAACTCTTAGATGGCATCGCTATATGCCAACAGAAAACAGCTAAATACAAATTGCAGTTCATAACAACTGAGATATTTTTATCACGAAGGCAACGGAAGTGGGCTTCCATGATCATCTACAGATAATAAGCTATCTATAAAAATAAATTGTTCCTGCATTGTTTGGCTATTATTTTCTGTCGTGTTTTTTATTTATCGGGTTGTAGTTGACACACATCTTATGTGTCAACTATTTGTTATTAAACCGCCGATATTTTATAAAATGTGTTCTTATTTTCATTTGAAAAATAAAAATTGATTTGCGTTTCCTATGATCCCTTTTAGTGTGGACAATATCTCTCATATAAATTAATTAGTCACTGTTAGGCAGCAATCTAAAAAAAAAAGCCGAATTTTATACCTTCTCTTATTAACTGTATAACCAAAACTCAAAACATTCTGCTACGAACTTTCTTTTCTAGAATCATCCATAAAATCTAAAATGCAATGGATTAGACCTTACATTATATACGTAATATATTGCCAACCAATAGGTTTGTAACAAATTAATTCAACAAAAGAAGAAATTCTATTTTGGCTCCAGCCAGTGGAAGATAAAGGGCTGAATTAAATAATTAATTAACTGGAAGAAACATTTTTTCAAATATAGCCTTTGTAAAAATCTATTCCAGCGGGTCCTAAACTCCCCAAATAAGAATACTGTATCCGCCAATATGGCCTCCTCTACTACGATGATAGTGACGGCGTGCAATGCAGTTCTTAAATCGGTTCACATCACTGAATTGCGCCATTTTATTGTTAGAAAATTAGTCTCAGCGGCTACGTTAAGCATCCAAAAACCAATTTTTAGTCGTATTTTTGTAATATGTTATTTACAAAAATAAGTTAGTCAAGTCTTTACTTATTTATCAAGCTATAACGATCTAGTGCAGTCACAAGTTTCAAGAAAAAGGTTAGAAAATCACAATTAATTTTGATTGGTTCGTAGTAAAGCGAACAATATATTTATTGTAAACCTGTCTAGCAAATGAAGGGTTTAAAAAAAATACAATTGTTTCCACATCATTTTTATTGAGTAAAATGTTTTATCAATTGAAGTTGTATTGTGACCTCATATAAAATTGATATTTAATGTACATTCATTTAAATCGTAATAATACTACTATAAAATACTGACATTGATATTATTGAGTAGACAAAAGTGTATAAAACCGACTTCAAATTAAGTGTAATAGTTCAAATTAGAAGCGAATTTGTGAAAAAACTGGGTACGAAAATTTAGATCTGATTTCAAGTTCATCAGACCCCGTCCTAAGGACCACAAGGGAGGCTTTAAAAAAAAAAACAAATCAGATGCTGGCTTTTTTGAAGTCGGTTTGTTATTGAAAAATAGTACATTCATCAGAATTATAAAACAGTAACTTGTGTATACACTACAAATATTAATGTTAATTTTAATAATGAATTGGACATTGTATATTTTGCCATTTGAACACAATCATATTGAACGTGTTTAAAAAAAAATACTGGTTTATATTGGTTTAGATCTGTTAATTTCTTAATTAATATGTTGCAAAACTGTTGAGAAAATTATTTGTTCCTTTACAAACCAATTTTTTTCTTTGGTAACATGTTACATGGACATTAAATAATTATGTATTTCTACCAACAGTGGCAAATATTAGTTGTAACACAAATGCTGTGCCCGCACTTTATTAAAAAGAAACTCGATCCCGCGGGTTACTCTTGAATTCAATTCCAACCGATCGACATGGGAATTGTGGCGTTCTCTTGAAGTTAATAGCGTCCAATTGTTTAAACAATTTCAATGTTATGTGGACATTAGAAGAAACTCGAATTAAAACATTACTAACAATATTTTTCTAGAAAACTGAATCACGTCGCTGCTATTTAAATTTCTATTAAGTTTGTGATGGAATTGAAATTAATTCAAGAGTAAGCCAAGCCTGCAGTCCGTACAAGATCCAATGTACCTAATATAAATAATAGCAAAGTTACATTCCCTACCTATCTTAAATCGTACAAAACTTTAAAGAACTACTTCCAATAATAATTGTATAGACAATCGAAAAGTTTCAAAAAGATTTTATACAATTCATTGGTATAATACTTTTTTAAATATAAGTTGATTAAAATTATCGAAAAAGATCTATATTATCTGTAAGGCTGGTTTTATAGCTACGCTGTTAGACGCGCCGTTGAGCAGCGCCGCTGTTTATTCAACGTTTCGCCGTTTACTCAGCTAGCTCAGCCTAAGTCTACAAATATTAATGACTGTCTTATTTCTTACCAAATATAACTTTTAAAATGATCTTCAAAGTCGACTTCATTTGTAACATACAGGTACATATTATAATATAACTGTATCTATTTATGTTACAAATTAAGTACCTAACTATATCCTAAAAGACTATAAAATACATCATTAATACTTCTTCAATAATACTGGTACAAAACACACAGACTACTATACTATTACAATTATTTTCCTATAAATTCCTCAAATTCTATTTATCACTATTTCCAATGTGAACCAGTAATAAAAAATAACAAATTTCAAGCATTTAATATCTGAACATCTTTAGTAAATCAGAAACAATGCAAGTATTGCACCTAAACCGAATTCATGAATGTTGATTGAACTCAATTTAACAAGGTATAATACAAATTGTATGACATACTTTAGGGGATTACATCACTCAAATTCTTTAAACATTTGTTGAAGAATTCGCTTAATTAATTCTACCACAACAGAACACACCCAATTAAAATTCTATTCATCCTGAACTTTCATTGTTTGAAATTTCAATAGACCTTCCCGATTCAAAATAATAAATGAATATAAAAAAGTAGTTTTTTCATACATACATACATATAATCACGCCTCTTTCTCTTGTAGAGGTTTTTTTATGATTATCCATTGCGTTCTACTAGTTTTTTCACCTGTGTAAATTGTCTCCATAACCGCTCATATTTAAATTCTACACCAAAAACATTGTTATGATGAACTAAACAACTTTTTCGAGCTTTTTCATAATAAGGAAATACCTAATAAATATATTTGACAGGCAGAAAAACTTTGCAATGATGTGCTTGAGAGTATACTTTAAGTTAAGAAAACCTCGTCCGACCCTAAAGGGTGACAGTTTTTACAACCAGATGACCAAATCGATACCTAACAATACCTTCACGGATCGGTCAGGGTTTTCTCACATTGTATGTTGTTGTTTTTTGTGCTTCGAATTTCTAATTATAAAGAAAAACAAATAATACTGCATCTGGATATAAGTGTCAACATCATTCGGCAATGTAATCCCCTTAAGTCTTAACAGACGAGACAGTTCTATCCGTGGTCTTCTCTCTAAATAACAGTCGTTTGAGTTTAATTAATTCTAACGAACAGTCGCTCCCCGTTTCCGAAGATGTCTCACTGCTTACATCTGTTAAACTGTCCTCTTCCGTATCACTAACTGTATTTTCTATAAAAGAAAAACAATTACTGTCATTTTTGAAACTCTGTATAAACTAGCCTAAACGTAGAAATACTACATTTCATTTGATCAATTAAATCTATCAAGTGCTTTACAATGAATGGGGTAGATGACTATTTCCTTTTTGTCTTTCAGATAGACGATAAAAAATATAAGAGACATTTTTTTTTTATGTAACCAAAAACAACTTCTAAATTAATTTGAAACTAACGTCACCTTTTTGTACATTTTGTATGTAAGCATGTCTTCATTTGACATACCTATTGAAATCATGCTATTCCACGAAATTTGTCCTAGACTTCGACTAGCTCAGTCAATTAGATAGTGGTATAAAAATAATCCTTGTCGTTTTTTCATAGCTAGTCATCTACCCTATTGTTAATTTAAAGTGTTAGGTGTGTAGTAAAATTTCAATCAAGGTAACGAGAGCATTATGGTAAACGGAAAATTTCACAATTATTTTTTACAAGATATTGTATACCTACTCGTAGGTACCTACGGATAGCTACTTGGTTAATAAATTTATTTTACGTAGAAATTATAACAATTGTCTTTACATATCGATAAATGTACGATTTTGTTTCGTACTAATTTCTAAATATATCATGAATTAATACCCTTTTACTGATTTTAATCTGGCTATTATATATGTATTGGCATATATTTTACTAATAGAATAAACAATTTCAAATAAAAGTAAAAGTAATCATCTCATATTTGAAAATACAAACAACATATATTTTATTAGTTTAACTAGATACCTAGAACAAAACTTTAATAATACACGACTATAATTTTGAACAGCTTGATACAAATATTTGCCTAGTAACAATCTACTCATACTTAAAAACCAATTAATAAATTGAAATTTTATAATTCACTCAAACTCATTTAAGATAATATTCGTAAAAGTAGACTACCTAATATCTAATTAAACGCCATCGGAATCTCTTTCATCTTGTCTGTGACAAAGTGAAAACTAAATGAAATTCTCTCAAGGTTTCCGCTTTTAATTAAACGTACAAATACGAGAACGCAACGTTATGATTACTTGCCTCTCAGTTATGGATTATACGACATCAAAGTAACACACGTAAATAGACAAAGTGAAACATTGCTACAGTTGAAATGAAACTGACCAAACTTCGTAATTATAGCGTGCATTCTAACGTAAATTCTAGTGGACCCTTGTTCAGTAACTACGTCCTCAAATCTAGGTAGAATTCGATAGAACTCCAAGAGAGCGTACCATCACGCTAAGGTGGTTTGTTATATTCCAGGAATACTGCTATTGTTCTGAATATGCTGTTACATACAGACTCAATTTATCTAGTAAGAACCAGAATGTTGATCAGACTAAAAGTTTCTGAAAACCATCGTCAATGACCCTAATAATATAGGTTTCCCAAAATTTGAGGATTAAGCGTAACAGCCAACATGTCTAGTAATTAGGGATCAGTCGATTTTTAATGAAACTGTCGAATTTAGTGATAGTAATGTTCAAATCAAGGTCAATGTTATTAGAATGGAAATATAAATGTTTTTGTAAGTGTGGAGATTAGCTATCGTGCTTGTCTTAGGGCATCGGCGATACCGGGTTATCCGGAGCGTGACCAGTATCCGTGACACAATGGGATAATATTTAATCGTCGGGAAAATGGATCGCGATTTGCTGAACCTTGAAAACATTTTTAGTAAAAAACATGGCAAAACCATTTTACATTTTTAAATGTGTTATAATTTTACGTTCATCTTTTTTAGATTATAAATCCTTCAGTTTCAAGCCGTCTTAAACCACTAAAACAATTTTTACCTGTACCTCCTACCTTTGCAGGCAATCTCTTTATTTTATTTATTTTTTCCTCCACACCTTCTGTACGATCTTTCAAAAGCTAAAAGCAATTCAATACATACCCAGCGGCCTCTCCAAGGTCTTGCTCGGCGTGCGCACCACTGGCAGGGACGACCGCTGCTTGCCGCCGCGACGGAAACCAGTCGAGGATGTCTCCACTTCAGACATGATGCCGGGGTCATCGTCAAAGAGTAGGTTGTTCGAGGGCGGTGGGTAGCGAGGCAAAGGTGGCTGGAACAAGGCGAATGATTAGAAAAAAGAGACAATTTTTTTGTTAGATTTTATTAGAAATATGATTTTTTTTTTGAAATTGTAAGTTAACGCGAAAATTGTCATTGAAATCAAAATACTTTTTACGGATTTTATTGCGATTTATTTTGGATTTTAAGTCCCGAAGTGTCCACACTTTTGCAAGGTCACGAGTAATAAAGTAGTTTTATTTCAATGTCATTTTGTTAGATTTGTTCATAAAAAAGGATAAAATATGCCGTTTTTAAAAAAGCCTATTTATACTAATTGTTAATACCTACAAATAAACGATTATGATAAATAAACGATTAGTTACATGCTTAACTTATTAACTCATCATTAGGTTATTTTATACATAATATTCTTAATTCTTAATTCTTTATTGCACACATAAACATTACATTAAATAAACAAATATTCATTAAATTTGATGTACACAGGCGAGCTTAACTCAAAATTGAGTTTTCTTCCAGCAAACCTTAGAGTGATAGTGAGATTATTATTATTAAGTGGTGAGGAAGATAGAAGTGTACAACTTCAAAATTTTAATATACATACACTCGAATACTACATATAGTACGTATATAATATGATATATATTAGATATAGACATACATAGACTACGTAACTCAAATTGAAAGGAAATGTTCTTTTATTTTTCTCCCAAAAACGTTTAGTGAAGGGCTATTACGTAAGGAATGTGGCAGTGAGTTCCAGAGGCGCACAGCACGAATTGTAAACGATTCGTCGTAAAGACTAGAGGAGTGAAGAGGAGTGCGAAGGAGAAGAGAAGAAGAAGTACGACAAGGCTTACCCCTGGGGACCAAGAATTCAAATCGTTCCCGCAGGTAGTTTGGATATTTAGGGTTGTGCAAAACTGAGTAAAGAAGACAGAGAATGTGAGAATCTCGACGTTGGCGAATAGGCAACCACTTCAATATAGCCCGGAATTCCGACACGTGGTCGTACTTCCGAAGACCAAAAATGAAGCGGATGCACAAATTCTGCAGACGTTCGAGCTTATTTAGGAGTTCCTCAGTTGCATCTAGATAACAGACATCGGCATAGTCCAGAAGAGGTAGAAGAAGAGATTGGGCAAGAGTGATTTTTGTCTGAAAGGGCAGGAACTTCTGGAGACGCTTTAGGGAGTGAAATGAGCAAAAGACCCTCCTACTTACCTCAGAGACATGTGTATCCCATGACAGATGGCAATCCATGTATACACCCAGATTTTTGGCTGTTTTGGAGTAATCTATAGGAGTGGAATTGTACAGTATAGGCGGAAGAGATTGGTGATCCAATAGGTTGTAAAAATATCGGCCACCAATAATGAGAGCTTGAGATTTAGAGGGATTTACTAAAAGACCAAAAGATTTAGCCCACTGATAGATATTGTTAAGATCATTATTGGTGGCGGCAATTGCATTGGAAATATTGTCGAAGTCACTGTGGCGATATAACTGCAAGTCGTCTGCGTAGAGGTGGTACTGAGAAGAGAGAACTGTAGTAATAGAGTTTATGAATATAGAAAAAAGAAGAGGAGAAAGTACACCACCTTGGGGAACTCCCGCCGTAAGTCCGCACCACTCAGAGGAGACCTCGTTGGCACGAACAGACTGCGAGCGACCCCGAAGATAAGAGTCAAACCAAGCCGTTGCGGGAGGAGAGACATTAAGTGAGGAAAGGATCCCCAAGAGTATGTCAAAATCAACTGAATTGAAAGCACTGCTGAAATCCAAAAGTACCAGGACTGTAAGAAACTTCTTCTCCATGGCCAGTCGTATGTCGTCGGTAATTTTGACAAGAGCAGTAACAGTGCTATGGCCAGGACGAAATCCAGACTGATACGGACTCAGCAGGCTGTTAGAGGTAAGATAATTAGCCAGCTGATCCTGAACAACACCCTCAAGGACCTTGGATAGGACAGGGAGAATGGAAATCGGACGATACTGTGATACAGATGTTGGATTGGGGACTTTAGGAAGCGGTAGGATATGGGCTTTTTTCCAAACGGAAGGAAAGGAACTTGTAGTAAGTGAGAAATTAACAATGTGGGTGATTACAGGGACCAGATATTCAAGGATAGGAAGGAACATTTGGAGTTGCAGGCCGTCATCACCTACCGCTTTTGTGGAAATGGAAAGGATTGATTTTTTAACATCGCTCTCCACAACGACTTTCAATGTGAACGAGGTACATTTTGGCAAAGGCAGATTAGAAAGATAAGAAAGAGTAATAGATTTAGAAGAAATATCCAAGGTAACGGGTGCCTTGGAAAAGTGGTCATTTAAAGTGTTAAGGTCCAAATTAATGGCCTCTTCACTTGTGGTTTTACCGATACCGAGGGATTTTAGGAATTGCCATACCTGTGAAGTACTAATGTTTAGAGTGGACTGATGTATGTGGCGCCTTTTTGCATCTCTACACATGCGACTGCAGCGATTACGCAACCTTTTATACTGGGCCCAGTTGTCATCTGTAGGATCCTTTCTGTACAACCTTTTTGCCCTGTCTCTTTTCGCCATGGCATTTTTGATGCTATCTGATAGCCATGGAGCAGGAAGATGCCTCACTCTAACCTTTTTAAGGGGAGCGTGCTTATCGTACAATTTTAAAATACAGTTGTTAAAATGAGACACCTTACCGTCCATGGTATCACAGATGTAAAGTGGCGACCAGTCAATTTCGCTCGCATCAAAGCCCAAACGCTCCAGATCAATGTTCTTGAAACTACGAAGAAAAAGAAATTTAGGTTTGGGTTTAGGAGGACGAATTCTGTATGACAGGTATATCAGGTCATGATATGAAAAAGAAGCAGACAGTTGCCCATGAGCAGCTACTTTGCCAGAGTCAGAGACAAGTATAAGATCTAGTAGAGAAGGAGTAGAGTGAGGAGAATGATGGTTAGCTAGGTATAATAGTTATTGTTAGTAACAATATTATTACAGTTGTATAGCTCATGTGTTAACATAAGCTCTATTGAATCTTGTTAATAGAGACACGTCCAGAAATTTCGCCTATAAGCGTGAGCTTACTTTACTGGCCTTGAGGACACAGGTAAAGTGCTATTAAGCCTGGCGTCTACAGATTCTATGCAGTTTATAAATCAGAATATTAATACAAATATATATTTATGCTAATCGTGTATGAATAAAATTAAATAGTATTTACATATATGTATAATAGTAGTATATTATATAATATATATTAGTTAAATGTAGTATCTGTGTATATTATATGTTTATGTTTTATAATTTGTAGTTTTTATAAATTGTATAAATTGAGTAGCATACTATTTAACAATTACTACCTACCTACTCCGACTTCTCCTGTCGCGGGTCCGCTGGCAGAAATTTCTTAAGAAATAAGCAGCACCCTTGTACATCATTTATAAATATGTAATTAAATAAATAAAAGGTAAATAATGTTAAATGGATTAAATATGTACAGTATGAATGAATAAACTGCTTTATTAGAAGTTAATAAGCTTATAAGGATTATTGATCATTACTGATCAAAACCATTTCAAAAAATACATTAGGTATAATATTATTATTAATAACCGAGTTAGTTTTAAGTTTCATGTAATCTAGTAAAAATGTCGTAAATATCAAAACCCAATTACTTAAGAACGGTTAAAGCATTTTTAATTAATATAATGTAAGCTTTATCCCGGAAAAATCTAATTGTTACCTATCTCACGTGTAATATAGCTATTATAAAATAATATCATACGTAAACAGAAGCGAAAATCCGTGTATTTACACAACGACACAAAAAAGGTCACACGTGTACTAAAATCAGTGTTCACAAAATAATATTATTTCAGGTCTATCTAACCGACTGGCCTTTCACAGCACTTTGCTAATTGAAACCTTGTATACCTATGTTTTTAACAACCACAACAATGCCAATTAAAATAGTCGATATATTGCGTACATACAGGAAAACAGGACTATTTATTTTATGTAAATTGAAGTTGGAAAGTTTTCGCTCTCACTTTGTCATCAATATCAATTTCTATATTACTTATAATATTGTTAATAGTTCGAAAGTTAATCATTTATCTATAAACAAAGTTACTTTTAAAGGTTGTTTTATTAGCGACACATACACAGACATAAACGCACACTGTTTAATTAGATTGGTTGGTATCTATACGTTTTCATTTTGTTACGAAACTACTTATCGCAGTCTGGCTACAAGGCAGGTTTTGCATTCAAAACTTTCTTAATGCAAACAGCACAAACTATAATTTCTCATAATAAAGTTTTAAGTATGTTCATGTTCAGTATACCTTTAACTATCAATCATCGTTACGTTAAATCTCAAAAAAGAATCTCAAATTCGACGCCCCCAAGGAATAAACCTGTATTATACTGTTACTGACTTTTTACTGTTATATCATTTTCGGCATCTTTAAGTCGGGATTCACCTATACAATTTTTTTTATATTTTTTTCTGCGGTAATTTCTAATGATTTTCCGTAAGACACTTTTATTCTTTGGAAATTTTTCAGTTTTTATTTAGTAGAAAAATAACGTAATACATTATTACAAATTAAGTTCTGTGGCTACATTTCGGTAAAGTAATAATACTGTTAAATATATCAGAAAAAAATCTGGTTAATGCGATTACAGGTTTATTATCGTAAATATTGTGGTAGTCATTTTCGGTAATGCACTGTTACAGTTATCATTCCGGTAAAAATTCATACCATCACGCCTGTATCCCCGAAGGGTTAGGCAGAGGTATACCAATGTACACCCACAGTTCTCCGGTATGTTTCGGTCCCATGTATCCAAAACTAAACGAAGTATTAGTGTCACACTGTCTTTTTTCTCCTGTCAAACTTCATTCCTTTAGAGTCTCGTAGGTAATCTCAATTTTACCTAAGGGTGGGATGGGTAGGAAACTTATATCGAGAACGAGGCACTTCGTATAATAATGATCGAACATCAGGTAAGTTCGTTTGATCATCTATTATACACTCCATGCCTCGTTCTCGATATTATTTACCACGCAGATGTTCAAGAGATGGTAAAGATGAGATAAAACTTAAGATAAATAAGTAGGCATGTCCTATACATAAATACATACTAGGCACTTGTGCAGTCAACTCTTTCTAGTTAGATGCAATCATTTAAATAAACTAAACTTGAGTTGTTCTGTTTTGAATTATCCCGAAAAAGTTCCTTAATCAACAATCGTAGTCACACAATGTTACAAAATAACCAGTATTATTTATAGAATAACAATCAATGTCTTCAGTCACCTCATAGCAATCCTTAGTATTAAGTTTAAATTATTCTGCATTAAGTGCAACAAAACCTGGCCAAACTCTAATAGAAAATTACAAATCTTGCTAATGTTATTTAATATATTTATCCAGCAGTCTGTGTAATTAAATCTAGTAGTACAAAATCTTTTTGTCTTAACCATAGGTGCAGAAGCATGGCGTGTACTATATGCCCTGAAAAAAAACATAAGTATCAATACCGCCTACTGAAACAGTAGGTACTTTCTAATCCATCTTCTACTAGTGACTGAAGACAAAAAAACAATTTAACTATGTGTGAATTTAATTGTTCTTAATTCAAAAATGTGATATATGGTGTTTTCTTTCATAACTTGTTTCAGTTGTTGCGCTGCATAGGTATATAAATTATTTAATTAAGTATTCTATCTCTAAAATCTTTGGTAGATATAATAGGCTGAGAAAATCTCATTTTATCCAAAAATACTAAGTAAAGATTTGGCTGCGTACAGCCCATTGCCAGGTTTTTAAAGGTATCAGTAATGATAATATTGACGCAATCTTCAATCAACTTCACTTAACCCATATTATTATTCAGTCATCTATTTATTTTAATAAACACTAGCTGTACCCGCGACGTTGTTCGCTTATATACCTATCATTCATCTTAATGAATAAATATTTGACTGTGATATAGAGGGCCACTAACACGAACTGCCTACTGCCGAGTAAATTTGGTCACAAATGTTTCTGTTTGTATAAATTCTCAAAATAAAAAAGTACCATCGTCATAATTATATAATTAGCTTACCGCTAAAAATTTTAAGGATTGGTTTTGATGCTACTTTGTTTAAAAATTTTAGATTTATCTTCCAAGTCCAGAACCGTGAGAAAAAAATATAATTTTCATGGTGGCTTTCGATGTCAATGTCCAAAATATGTCTACCTTGGGCAGTTTTGAACTGACTCTTTTATCTTCTTTTTTATATATGTAGTATGTTTTCTCTTTTGTGCTTTAGTTGCCCAGTTGGTTACAATAATTGAAGGTCAATGTTTTTGTATTGAGTCTACTGAAAGCAGCTGTCGCTCTAGGCAGTAAATGGCAAAGGGCACCCAAAAACCGAATCCATAAAAACAAATTAGTCCATTTTTTATGCTATAGTTCTCGTTGGTACCGTAGTCCCTAGTGAGACTACTGGGCGCGAGGTTTTGGTGCGAAACCTCGAAATTGAACTACGCCGTTTAATTGAGAGTGGATATCAGATAGGCAGTGACTGACATGAGACCCATGAAACTGAAAGAGGAGGTAGTTACAAAAAGTTGACGTACGGTTTGAGAGGCGCAGTGGCAGAATTACCAAAACTGTGTTTAAAATTATTTGTTTGGAAAGATTAAGTAATAGCTGTCCAAGGACAATCTCATTCTACCCTGATTAAAGTCAGAGGCTGTATCCTGTACAATTCGCTTTTATTAAGTGTAAGGTGCAGTATGTTTTAAAATGTAGAGAATGCGATAGAACTTTATTTTATTTAGGGTTTTGGCCCAAACTTCCGGTAATAGGGTACAAAAACTTTATGAAATTTAAACACATAAATAAAACGTCATGTACGCATAAAAACCTACATGAGAAGAATATTAAAGAGGTAGTACATACTAAAGATTGTGTGATAAAAAGATCATTGGGTTTTTGGGTAAAAGAAAATAAATAACAAATACAAAAAGATCTTGTCCATGGAATATAATATAGATGACCAATAGAAAACATTACACATTATGTTGGAAAAATAGTTTAAAAGTGGATTAAAGTTTTTAACCAACTATAAAGTGATCTATGGGGAAGCTTACGTTTTCAAGTCAGAAGCGAATGCGTAAATTTCCAAGCAAATGGCCAGGACATTTTACGACTGAATCACTTTACGGTATATGCCATGCACGTTTGTTCCTCCATGATCAGCAATGAGGAACAAACTTACCTACGGAGATTAGTAAATACAAACACTAAATAATTGTAAGTTTATATATCGGTTGAGAAAAAATTCACGACTTAAAGATGTCGTTTATTGCGACTAAAAATACAACAAAATGTTACAAATATTTTTTACTTAAAAACGATACGTTAGTAAAACACAAAAACAGTTATCTCTACTAAGATTTGAACTTGGGTATCAAAAAATTCAAACTTATATAAGAAAAAGGACGCATGAAAAAAAATACTTGCAACCGGATTTGAACTTGCAGCAAGATCACTCATATCCAATCGTTCAACCAGGTTCAACCGCCAAGCTGTTTACTTCGATAGCTAGTTCACTAAAATATAGGTACTAATCAAATTAAAGATTGCTATGGCTACCTCAGTCTACCATGGTTACCCTCTTGTTTATCTGTCAATAATGCCAATTTATGTGTGCAGTTGAGAAAATGATTTTGGAAATTTAAAGCTCCACCCCTTATCAGCTAGATTTAATAGCATGTTTCAACATAGCTAACAACCATCTACGATTTCTTGAAAACAACCTCTCAATTTTTTACACCATTCGATTAAGTAGTTTATGTTTGATACTGTAACATAAAATCTGACCCCCGGCAAAAGAGAGTTGTAATGCAATTACTGTACTGAATTGCGTGTTGTAATATTTTACTTCTTGAACTCACTAAATTAATCATATCTTTTGATAGAGTGAACCGATTTCGATGAAACAAAAACTAAGTTATACCTCAAGGTGTGTATAATTTTTGTATATAAACATTGTCTGCATTGAATTCGTAGATTTTACGTGATGTGTGCACAAACAAACAGACAAACAGACAAACAGACAAAAATTTCAAAAATGATGGAAATGGGTTCTGTTAGTTATCCTTTAACACGCTGGCTATTTTTTTTTTCAATTTCTTCAATGTACAAAAATGACTTTTCTACAGATTTATTATATGTATAGATAAGTACACTATATTTTAATGAAAGAAGTTTGTGCCCGCTGTGCTGTGCTTAGTGCAAGCAAAAAACCATCCGACTCTTGGTGAGACTACCAAGACTTAACCATTTCCCTGTCCAAGTCTATAAAGACTCACGTCTTTAAATATGAGTTTGATGAGGCATATTCTGAATTAAATATTTCAAATTAATTCCAAACCAAACGACGGTTGGCAAGAAGATACTGTATTGGAACGTCCTTCATCAACCTCTTCCTATAAAAAAGGCCTTTTTCATTTAAATTCTTTGTGCAATAGTGGCGCGATTCCACGGTATTACCACTCATTTTATGAGTCTTTGATTTTTGTAGAAATTTGTAATGATCACGGCGATAATAGTGAGACCAATGATGATAATACTGATTAGTTATTAATGTTTTTACTTGGCTACTTTTTATATTTTGACTGATTGTAATTGTGATTTCTATGAGTACTTTGTTCCTAATAAATATTATAATTTTAATACATTTTATGAGTTTTCTTTAATTATTCTCTCGAAGATACCGATAGCAAAATTATTTTACATACTCAGCTTTTAATTATTACTAAAATATGACTACCAAAAATTTCCTATAAAATACGGTTTACATTACTTTACCTTCTTATGGTTATTTGTAATTTTACCATAATAAGTCGGTAACTGAAGATTACAATATCTCTCTGTAATGAAAAAACACGTTGAATAATCCAGTAAAGCACTATTATGCCAAAGATTTTTAAGAAAATTACAATAATAATTCGGTAAGTAAACATTACTGGAATAATATTGATAAGTCAGGATCGTAAGATATCAGTACCCTAAAAATTGTTTGAAATCATTTTCGGTAATATGTATTTTGGTGAATAACTAATTCACTTAATGCTTTAAACTGTTCGGGTAAAAATTAGCTTTACCGTCATATAACAACGTTTTCATTATTCCCCTTTGTTAAAGAGATATACTCGAAAAACACTAAATAATTTATTCTGTAAAATTTGATTTTTGCTATTACCGGTTTATTCCCCGGGGACGTCGAATTGTATTAGGTACTTGTCTTTCTTTAATTGGCACTTAAAAGTCCGTGTCAAGATTGGTCAAGACTTAAGAGTTATCGACAAACATAGTGAACTAGTGCTAACAAGCGATACGCGTCTGTACATCTGTTCCTAATAACATACAAGAAACTTACATCATGTAAGTGTAGCTTTAAATGTTTCCATTGTTTCTCTTTACTCAAGTTTTAATTAAAATAGTCATCTAATATTCTTGCTTCTGACCGGAGTCTGGTTATTATGTAAATACATCGTGCAAGTTATTACTCTATAATGTATACTATTTCAATTTTTTATGACAATTAGAGATTGACTGAAACTTCTTTTTTACAACCCTAAATTGTGACAAGAATAAAAAGACTTAAGTACCAAATTAAAATTATACATTTTTTTAAAGTGTTTTTAGTTTGATTTTGATAAGTAGTTTTAAGATTTGTAGAAATAAAGCAATCATAAACAAGCAAAAACTCAAGAAACAAGACAAAAAAAGGAATTCAAGGTCCCCCACCTGGTTCTTTCAAATCCGCTTAACAAGAATATTAATATTATTGTTCAGTTTTAGTTATCATTCTTATACAGACTCGACCCAAAAATTCGTTTTAGTACATTTGGTTAATGTGTTAGTAACACCCATTTAATCCATCATATAATACCTTCTTCATTCGTGGATCAAGGATTCTGGCAGGTCTCTGATCGCGAGCCTTGTTGATAGTCGCATACTCTGGTGTATTCAGAGGCACACGCGCTGGCCCGTATTGCTAATGAAAAGAAAGATTGAATAAAAAAAACAAGAGCTTATAATAACTAAACTTATAATAGAGGAATAAAAGATAGAAGAATTCTAAAATGTGACGACCGCCGTGGTCGAGTGAAAATGAAATCATAATTTTGATTTTGATTGAGAATAAATGTATGACAGATATCGTATTTTTTTGCAGTTATTGTCTGCCCTATAAATCATTAAGCGCTCTGTCTTAATCTTGCGTAACCTTTCAGCAGTACATGTTTAGCGTTCTACAATAGAAAAATAATCTCATAGATCTATTATTTCTGGTGATATATTTTATTATAGAGTAAAACCAGTAGGCCTACTCCGAAGTGGTAAAAACTGAAGTTTCGGCCGATAATGATGTCGAGATGTCGAAATGCCGAGATGTCGTTTCCTACACCGAAAACATTATTTTCGTTCCGTCGGTTGTGGTCCGAACGAACTTCTATTTTGACGTTTATTGTATCGTAAAAGAAAATTTCCGACACCAAAATAGCTACTTATTGAGTATCGAATAATTATTAAATTTGATGAATTGTTAACATTATCTTGAGTTTTACACCGATGTTACAATAGTTTACTGCCTATTTATCGACTTGACACTATTTCATTATTCTCCTTTGAGTGTTAGTTAGATTTCATATCCTTTATTGTGAAATAATAAACGGAAACTACAAGCGCTATACAAGATTCATTAATTCCTTTAAGTTTCTGAGAATTTGGAAATTTTGCCTCTCAAACTCGAAGCGAAGAAAAAGTGTGTAAGGATCGTAGCAAGTGGAAAGAAGTGGTCCCTGCCTACCCCTACGGGAAAGAGGCTTGATTATATTTATATGTATGTATGTATGTATAAACTCATTGACTCCACTACCAAGATTAAAAATGCTAGTTACTAAATCCCATTTTTCGCTTGGCTATAAGTATTAACTATTTGTGGAAAAACTGGATATGACGTGTTTTGTTGCGTAATAAATCGTGCTCTAAATATTATTAAAATGTATTCGCATTTATAATCATACCTAATTATCTATCAGACCTGTTTGTGTTTGTTTTACATAATGAATGCATACATTAGTTTTATAAATGTGTACTTAGTGGTAACTATGTTTTTACAAATAAAAGCTACATAAATTAAATCTATACTTCTGTATATTCGAGAGGTTTTGCCTTGTCGAGTATGAAAGAAATTAATCGTTTCTTTTTGGCAGACAAATCGACCTTCCAATATAATATCCTTTCTTCCTGATTTAGATATTTGCAGGAGATCTTTAGCAAGACCTGTGGTCGAATCGATTTTACAGTGCTCCTGATTTTATCAGATTAAGATTTCAGACGGTAAATATCTCGGATTTCTGAATGACCTAGTTAAGCGTTTAGAACCTTACTCGTGTTAATTAAGTTCTTGCAGCGTATACTTCCTCTAAGTTTATACTACAGTCTAAACTAAAAGATTTATGAAAAGTCAATTTTCCTTTAAATTTTGTTGTAGAAGTTTTCATTTATTCCTTCTCCAAGTGACCTATTTGAAGTAGTAATTCGTGGTGGTATAGACAGTGGGTTTCATAATTCAACAAGCTTATTGTTCCTCACGTTTCGAGACTTCCACTCAGAAGTTAGAATTCAGAAAGTAGATCATAAAAGGAAAAACTTCAGCGACCTACATAACAAACCTTTCCGAATTTGCAGCGAATCCATCTCATCCCAGTCGAACAATAACTAAAATCAATATTGATCACTCAGCTAAATTCAGTACTGAATCATATGAACCTGACCTTTACAAGAGTAGATACTTCTTTTAGTGTACACAAGTAAAACAACGACGAATGCTGTTCGACTTTGAACAATGCTTCGCTTCATAAAAAAGGTCTCTATCACATCTCAAAATGAAGAATATCTGTGCAACGGAACAGGGAAATGATGAACTTGAATACGAGTTAGAAGAAAATTCAATCGGTAACGGAAAGAGGTATAATTAAATAATTCAACATTCAAGGAATTTAAACCTCATGCTTTTGATAAACTTTAAAGCGGTGCATTTATTTCAAAGGAAAACTTCCTGTGTGGAATGAAGAGCCTCGCATAAAGCCGGATGACATACGTTACAACATGTACGTATAGTAAACGAACAAAGGTTTGTGAAATCAAAGCGTAACATTGAAACGAAACAAATACAATTGATTACATGTAAATTGAATTAACTAGAACGCTTCATCCATTTAGATTGTCTATTTTTTAAAACACTAGGTAAAAGTTATGTGTCCTGTTTCATTTACATGGAACATCATTGAACGAGTTCCTGGATTTGTAATTAGGGAAAGCTTTCTAACAAATTTTGTATGTAGTGAGCTTTGTTCTTTTTTTCTATGACAATTCTTAGTACTAAGGATTTGTTACAACATTTTAGATTAATTTGTCTTTGTAAATACAAGAAAAAGCTACAAGAAAAATGTTTCGTAAATTTTGTTTGTTTGTAAGTATCTGTACAGGTACGTTACAGAACAAAAGCGCATTCGCCGTTTTCAGATTTATCGAACCGAAAACTGAACAAAAAAGAGGATAGACCCAAACATCGCTAAAACAAACAAACATTGCTCTATGTGAAATCTGTTGAACGACGACAAACCAAATACGAGTAGCCTTGTGAAATACATTTCCAAAAACGCTCTAATAAACTTGTAGGTTCCTATTTCAGAATAACAAAAGCTGTTTATTGTGTACGAGTGGTAGAAAACATAACAGTGTTTACAAACTACTTCTTCGCCAAACTCGGGAAATAATCGGCTTATTCTTACTTACAGAATACATGGAAAGCATTTATTTGAGCTCCATCATGTGCGTCTCTACAGAAGGTTGGAATAAATATTGAAATTTCTGTGTACTGTAAAATTCGATGTACAAACTTATTACGAAATGTTTTAATGAAAGCTTTTGACTCTGTTCATTATCAAAACAGACAAAGTAGTGAAAATGTAATTTGACGGTCTACAATTTTAAAATAAACTCGACGTAAAAGTAATTTAGGTTTTGGCCAAAAGCAAGATTTTGAAACTAGAACACCACATACAAACATAGAATACATACATACAAGTCAAACTGAGAACCTCCTTTTTTTTTAAGTCGGTTAAAAAGGGAAGTTTGCGACCGCTGTCCCTGTCCAAGATTCACCTCGACCCACCCAAAAGTGGGTGTTTACAGACTGTAATGAGGTAATGTTAAATATGGAAGTTCCACAACATTTTAGTTGAACAGCAAGGTGTATTTAATGAATATTAAATGTTAGCGGGACAAGTGGGCACTACACAGAGTGAGTGGGAGTACGCTTTTAGAATAAACACGAATTTTGCACAGTATGCCGCGATTTTAATGGGTAAATACCGTGGTTGACGAACAAAACATCACGATATAGGTACGTATAATTATTAATATGACCTACCCAAAGTAAAACCTTCATAGTGAATTACATAAAAATCTGTGTTTATTAACAGTAAAGCTCGCTTTAATTAAACATTAATAACTATTCGAATTTAAATCGACATAATTTGGTAACAGCTAATTAAGGATGCAGTCGATTGCAGTGTGAATTAATTTTATAGTAATCCTATCTTAACTTTATTAAAAATAAATAAAAGAATTAACCTTCCTTTTAGGCTTCGCCGATGTAAAGAAATGTACCTCAGTAACTACCTGAACTTATGATACTACGATATGTTATTTACAGTGTTGTGGAACCTACAACTTACAAATTCGGTTTTTTTTTAAGTATTCTGATTTATCTTGTAACTTGGATATGTTTTTACGGTGCACGGTGGCAAATAAGATGTAGGTATTTTAAAGATACCTCCTTATTTTAACCATTAGTGTTGAGGATACCACCTGCATTTTACAGAGTGCTTTTGAAGCAAACAGCAAACATTCGGTGTTTAGAGTTTGAGAGAAGAGATTATCCTTGCTTCTGCTTCTCGCGTCGACGATAATGTTTTTTACAAGCTTTTATACTGTAATGTTTTTCTTTGTTCAATTTTGCATACCTATGTGAATTTGTGGCCTATGTAATATTATGTTACTTTAGAGATAGTCTGTTCATAGCAACTCACTAATGAAACGACACAACCCTATCAAGTTTGGGCTTGTTTGATTTGTCTTTACTCGCACTTTAATCTCTGCTGGCATAAAATCTTTTTATGAAGAAAAATATATTTGGTAAAGCTTATTTTGATGTCTAATCTTACCTCCATATCGATGCTGATCTGGCTTGGGTGGTGAGGGTGAACATATAGGTGGTTGCCGGCGAGCGTGTGGCGGCGCGGGTCGTCTCGCCGGGAGCTGCGCCCGCGGGACGACCCTCGACTGGCTTCTCCGTCTGATAGTCCTCCTGTATACAAAGAAAAAAACATTAAGACATGGACCTCCTCCTGCAACCGAATGCAAACAAATTCGATCTTCTGAACCAATAGGCTTGTAATCTACTCACTACTTATGTAAGTGGTAACTGAACTGCACTATTGTTAACTATGTATGTTTACGTCCTATTTCCATCATTTTCATCTTTTGTTTATTACTCTTATTTTAAACGCAGATTTACGTAAGGCTGGGTATACGCACGTTTTTTTTCAATACACGACTTAACGGTAGCACAGATCGCTCTCTGTACTGCAAAAAATCGTACACCCCTAATACGTTTAAACGAATCCTCACCGGACTTGTCAAGCAAATCGAATAACCTTTAACGTATTCGGTGTGCAGTGGCGCATTCATAATGTGAAAACTACATTCGTTATCATTCATTTTCAAATAAATGAAAATGTACCGTATGAACAGCAGTCCTAGGATTTTCATTTCGCTACTTCCCAGTGTGGTCCCTCAGTTCACACGCACATTGGTTTTTCGCCGAGCTCCTTCACTTTCTGCCGTGTACGGCCAATTCTACTTGGCTTTGTGTAATTAAAGGTAATAAAACTTTGATATTCATGGAACAGCTACAGGCTGGTACATACCTATGCATAAAATAAGCTTTAGATATTGGCTGAGGAACTTTAAGAAAATAAATAATCGGCATTTTTAACTTCTAAATTTAGCATGTCAGTCGAATTTATTTAGACATCACATCACCACAAGTAAACACCCTTTACACATATACCTGAAATAATAATGGTAGCACATTCATTATTTTGCAACAATGGCCTATGATTTTCCTGCTAAGCCTTGCTCATCCTAGTGACATACAAGTTCCCGGTCACCAGCTCCAATATAAAAGGATTTAACAAAAGATTGAATATGACGTTGCTCAGTATCTGAAGAGAAATAAGGTTTTATGCATAGAGAGACTCGTTAATGAAACTTCCATCTTGCCTATTAAAATTACTCCAAATTTTCTGACGTGAATACAAAGAGCACAGTACATGTTACTAAAACCTAACTTCAAATTATTTAAGATGTTGGTCATTATTTTAAAAAAATATTATAGAGCAGATAAATCATATTTAATATGCAAAATGTATTTTATTTCAAGGAAATTGCGGATTTCAATATCATAACCATTAGTTCTAACAACTAATTAGTTAGTGTGGCTAAAGATATGAATAATAAATTAAATCTAGAACCGAATGCGTGTAATACCAATAATTCCTAGTACACACGCTTTGTGCCATATTCGGAATATTTAATCAGACATTCGAGTTAAACATTTATATCATTTATATCATCATATAACATTCGTATCTGCGGTAGTTTTAGTTGTAAAATTATATTTTAAAGGTGAATTACCGTCTAATTTGTTATTGCTAGGCTCCTAACTGTTTCAATACCAGGTGCTAACTTGTCGTGTCGAATTATGGACTTCTATGCCTAGGCCGCCCACACACGAACTTAACTGCTTAAAGCGGTCAGTATAAACTGCTTCAAGCGGTCTGCAACATCATGATGAACTACATGATGACGACAAGCAAGCGAGCGAGAGGCGCATATGCGGCACAAGTGCCGTCGACTGTTCACATAGTCCGTGCACTTTGATTTCTGGCTAACTACTTAGCAGTCTGTGGCCTTAAAATTTAGTATAGTTCCAGCTATCTGTCATCGTTTTTGAACCCTCAAGAAAACAACTGACCCCCGAATACCAAAACACTCACTTTGAGACGTGCTTAAATGTCTACTTGTCTCTATTTTTACACGACTGCCCAAAAAGGAGTGTTATGTTTTCAGGGTTCATGTATGTATGTTTGTGAGTTTCTTTATTCCACCATAAAATCTAAAAGGCTTGACCTATTTCAATGTTTGTGGTATAAGCTTTGAGTTATCCCGAGTGACATAGGCTATGTGGACATTAAAAAATGGTGTGTGAGTCGAAATCGCCTGCAAAGGGTTACGAACGATATTTTTTTTTTGTTGTGTCGTGTTTTTTTGTTGTTCACTAAAAGGTATTAAAAAAAATATATAATTAAAAAAATTAAAAAACACGCCTGCCATGTCAAAAAAAAATAAAAACAAGTCAAATATTTGCAGTCGGGTTCGGTTACTTGGAACAATTCATTACAGATCCCCCGACTGCAAATATTTGACTTGTTTTTATTTTTTTTTGACATGGCCAGGCGTGTTTTTTAATTTTTTTAATTATAATTGTTTTATACACCATGTGTCCGAAATAGCATGAGACGTAACGGCACTTAATATTAAATTACATTTTAGTATTTGGCCAAGAGTGTGTTAGTCTTGTTAACTCATCTCAAGTGTAAGAATTAAGGGCGTGTTAATATTTTTTATTTGTTGTTATTATTACGTATCAATACAGAACTTATGAAGTTGGTAAAGTTAATAGCTGATTGTCTTTAAAGATCAACAATCTAATCATTAGGTATTTGTATTCTGAAACGATTTAATTAAACTTGAGTTTAACATATTTCTCGCAATTGCAACCGTATACAATGTTGTGTCAATGTAGTGACGCAGTAAAAATTAAAACACCTGCAACTAACAAATTCGAAACTACTGTTTATTTATTGTATTATCAGAATACGCTCAGCTATTTATAGAGCTTTTTCTGACTCATCAATCATTCTCACAAAGGAATATCTAGAGTTTAATAGGTTTCTATTGAAAATATAGGTAACTAGTTGTTTAGACTGGACTTTAACCTCAAAAGTGAGTGAACATTTTAAGAATACTCTAGGTAGGTAGCGCTCAGCAAAAGGTCATTTAGGTGAGGTAAGGAAATAGTCACAATAAAACAACAACATCCTTTAATAGAATTTATTTAATTACATTTACGAATGACATTCTTTGAAGTATGTGCAATGTACGTTCGTCATTACATCTCATCTTAGGAAAATCCTAGTTATTATCATATGTCATACTTATAATCCTATTTCAGCGTTACATTCATAACAAAGTCCTACTACACACAGAATGAATTCAACACTTTATTTCATATAACTACTTGAACACGAAAACAATTACTGAAGACTATTACAACAGATATATTTATTTGTAACTACGCTTCCCACTTTCTTACTTAAATAAATTAGAAATTTAAGATAGTGAGAAAGTGGAAATCTGGGGATATGATGATATTTCAACCCCAGAAACTAATCGTGAAGAGGCCTCTATTAGGCATTATTCTAATACATTTAGGGCTGTTTTTCAATCGACAAATAAGTTTTACAACAAATTAGTATCTTATCTGGCTGATTACAACATGTCTATTATCATCCGTGGATTCACGTCTTACAGATTTTGCATAGAAGAACTGTTAAAAATTCAATTTTTCCCTTGGATAATATTGTCTAGCGTTCGAAAAAACAGCCCTTATTTTATTTTTAATATGACATCCAGATAGATAATTTATTTTATATATATTTTTTTTTTTAAGAAACATTTAGTTTATTTAGCTTTAGAAACATTGAGGATTTTTCTTCTATCCTTCAGAGACAATGAGCCCTTTACTCTTTTTCACACCTTGCCAACATAAACTGATACAACATATCTTTCCCAACATACAGTTAAAATACAAAACAAGACATGTTATGTTCAATACTATACAAATCATAATTATTAAACTAAGTTTATAAATTAATATTTCGATATCTGTTTTGATTTAAATTAATATTTATATCAATAATTAAACATATAAAAATAAGTAAATAAAGAGTTTGTTATGATTATTAAATTTACATAATATTTTTCTTAGCTGTTTACAAAGTGTTAAAAAAATTGTGGTTAGTAATTTATCTGAGGGATTAAAATATTTTACATAAAATTATTAATTTGTTATTAGTTACAAAAAAAAGGTTATTTACAAAGTCAATCTGAAAATACTGATCGTTATAATACATCAATAAATATGAAAATAATACCTTTTGTTAAAGGTATTATTATATTATACAGTTATAGTATACTATATATTTATATAACTGTATATATATATATATACAGTTATATAAATATATAGCAGATACATAAAAATATAATAATAAGAAAATATATATAGAAAAATATTTAAAATACATATTTTTACATATTTAAAAAAATATATATATCATTTCGTAATTACATTGCATAAGCAATAAGTCTCTCAGTTCCTTACCCTGTAGTACTCCACGCTACTGGCCTCTAGAGGCTCTACTTGGTTCAACATTTCAAAAGAGATAGGTTGATAAAACTGATGTTTAAAAGAAGGGCACATTTTACCCAAGTATATATAATGATCACTCGATTGATCCACGATCGTTACCACTTCAAAAGTTACATTTCGGAATCGGATTCGGATTCGGTTTGGTCGATGTCCATGGGCTGGCTGGGGCCAGGTTGGGGCTCGGGCCTGGCCCGGGGCGTGCGGGGCTGTACGGGCTCCAGCCGCCACAAGAAGCGCGCCGCAAAGCTCTTGTACTGGAATCCGCGACGCACTCGCTCCGGCTCCTGCTGGATTACATCTACATCAAACCATAAAAAAAAACATATAAATTCGCAATCGATGCACCAAGCACACATAATACAATTGCATTTAGCAGAAAATTTAATCTAATAGAATTCGCATTAGTTTTGCCGCTAATTTAAGACCTTATTAAGACACATTAAAATTTGTAACACTGGCATATTTTTATAGCTATCTATAAAATTATTCTAATAAATATGGTATTTATTACCATACTTAAATTAAAATCTATAACTGGAAAGTAAAATTTTATTATCCTTTATGTACCTTTCTTATTGCAAAACGCACTCACTACCTGGCGGTATTAAAAACTATTGCACTACCTAGTTAAAAAAATATTATTTGAAATATGGTCTAGCGAAGAAAATATTTTTTTAAATACTCTGGTTCAACAATCCCAATGAATTATGTGAACTAAAGACGCGAGTCAAGCAATGTTTGTTGATTACAAAATAATTATAGCATCCTCAGAAATACTATTGACATATCTGTTCACACTGTCCTTTATAAAAATATTTTCTTCTTTAATATTATCAAAGTTTATGTATAAATTGTTTAAATCCAGACAAATTTTGACAAGTTAAATTTAATAGCAAACAGCCTAGGTCTTTGCCAGCGCAACTGCCTGTTTAACTAATGCGTAATACTTACATTCCACTAACTGGAACTTGGCTGGTGGTCCACCGAACTTCGGCCGCTTATTACGTGTAAATCGGCTCTTTACGCCGCAGAACCACCGCCTGAAGCGGTTGTAGATCCTGAGCGCGACAATAAACATATGGCATAACAAAAGAAACAATAAAACATAATTGCTACAAAAATCAAGAAAGCTAAAAAAATATAACCAACAAGATTATAGTCCGTTTCGGACATTATGGAAAAATTACTATTAAAAAATTAATATATCCAAATAAGTTATTACAATTTTAGCTGCGAATCGCCTTTAACTGTCGGGCTCTCGACACGAATAATTTCCGCCATAATATTATAATTATTTATATAACAAAAATTTTATCGGATCGTAAGTTTGAAAATCGCGATCACACGTATATACTAAGTGACGTGCGGCTGCATCGAGAGCTCCTTGGCGTTTGTAAACACAGACTGACGCCGCTACATCGAAAGCGAACTCTGCTATCTGATTTTAGAAATACGGCGGGCGAGCGGGCCAGCGTAGGCCGACCTAATACTCTTTTGAAAAAATCTAATTTAATTATAAAACATTTTTTTAATGATTTTAATGATGCCCAAGTCAGTTTTTACTAAGAATCGATTTTTGTCAATAACTTTGTAAGGAACGGTTATTAAGAAATAAAAAGTATGCAGACTATGGTTTTGAAATATTCTCTATCAGAATCCGTAATTATTTTTAATATAGACTGGATAGTTTTGATTTTACGATCAAATTTTTCAAGGTCAACTAGCACCGGCTGAAGCGGAGGCAGGCTGCACTGCGCATGCCTAAGGCTTCTCTCTGACGCCACATGTTTATACCTGTAGCTTCACACTTGCATTTTTAAAACTATTTTACATCATTTTTTTAACATTAATTACATATTACATACCTACTCAATAGTCTCCCGCCAATAAACAACAATTCGATTTACAAGGTCAAACTTTTACCTGCATTTTTGCAGCTTTATTCCTCCAAATTGATAAATGTGACTAAGTTATCAATGTAAAAGTGTTTATTAATCATATCTACCCGGAGAAACGAAAGAAAGTGAATGGCGTATCGTATCTCCGTGCACCCATTCACGTGATGGGAATACAGGTCAAAGTCACCCGTTGGAAAACTAGGGCGCAAGTTAGACACGCCGTTAAAATGTGACCTTGGTACTGCACTTACAGGTTAAACTGGGGTGGACAATCATGTTGTCAACACACTGTTATCATAACAAGTCGGCAGTTGTGCTTTTTTAAGGTCTTTGGATACGCGCCGCTGGTATTTGAGAGTTGGTTTCCGTATAATCAGAATCGGCTGAAGTTAAAACCGGTATTGATAGCAATGTATCACTGTAGTGTAACTTCATTTTAATTATATGGTTTAATTATATACTGGACGTTTAATGCTCATAATAATGATCAATGGTCGGCGACAAAATGTTATTTCAGCCGGATTATTAACATTAAGCTTACCATTTTGTCAATTAAATATCAGGTTTATGCGTTACATTTATTATTTAGACAAAGCGTTAGTAAATATGCTTATATTAAAATAATTAAAATGCGTTAACTTACCTTTTCTTGCAATCTTCGCTTAAGATTCATTGTTAAACACAGGATCCGTTCTTAGATGATTTTGTGATCACAGCGTATAAATGCATTTAGGTAGAAAAAATTATTTTATACGTAAATAAGGGTCATAAATGGGGCTTCATCTATAGAGAATAGTAACAGCTGAAAATCAAAGGCCTAGTTCCAATTTTACCATTATACCTAATCCTTATGAATCAGCTTCATCAAGTTAATCAATAAACCACTTAAATTAAAAAACCTTATACCTAATACATTATTTTGTTTATCTTACAAAAGAAATTTCCTTTGAGGTAGTAATACCTCAAAGGAAATTTCACCTTAAGGTGAACATTCAATTTAATACGTAAGTGGCATTTTGTGATGAATAGAGTGGATGAATACAAACCGTAGTTCTCAGTAACTTGTTTAGAAACTTATTTCTAGCAAATTGATTAGCAAGAAAACCTCTTTGGATTAAGGTTTAAACAGAATTAATAGTTATGATTCTACATGGTAAAAGTGGTACAGCAAAGTAATATTTAATTTAAACTTTTTTTATTAGTTGTTCAATACTGATTTAAAAGTAATATTGACATCTTCTTTACATAGTAGAAGAAAGTCGGGCTTTTTGTACGGTTACATCTTTTAAACTACGCAGATTTTAATGCAGTTTGCACCCATGCCTAGGCAAGTCTAATGTCTAGGCAAGTCGAAAGGGTACTTCCAGTCGATCTAGAATCTTGAAATTTGGCATGAAGCAATGTTTAATAGCACATGTAAAGGAAAAAATCCGAAAACCTTTACATCACTACCTACAGGTTTGTACGGAACCCTCGGTGAATAGAATCCCACCAAAAACATAAATGTAAAAAAGGAAAGCCAAGTTCAATACACAAAAAGAATGGAGATCTAAATTAGTGCCAAGTTCTATGCAAAATCCAAATATGTATTTATAGGAACAAAATAACATTATGAACAAGTATTAAACTCTATTTCTTTGCTTTATTGGATACCTATAACAATTGCTGTCATTTAAAAATGTGAGATCCTAAAGTAGGTTAGATTTGTGTTGTGATGTGTTCAGTTGGCACCCCACAGTGACACACGGACGAAGGTAAGTATATTTATGACACATAGATATTTGTAGCATATAAAGTACTTACATAACGATACAAAAATAATTTTAAAAGTTTTGTATAAATTAAATGAAGCTATAGGAAAAAATATGACAGGTAAAAATAAAAAGCGGTAGATGGAGTAGTATGCCACTCGGTTTTTTATAAAAGGGAAACCAGCACGATAACGAACTCTTTTACAAAGAAGACTTCGCCTCGTGCACTTCTAAGGAAATTTGTTATAAATGAAGCGTTGGTCAGTGCACCAAGTCATCCTGTAGCAAGCGGGAAATTATGTAAGTATATATTACTAGCTGTACCCGACATGCGTTGCAATGCAATTTTTTCTACCTAGCACCTGCCTACTGCCTACATACTACCTACCTGCCTACTACCTTCCTACTACCACTTAGGGGTATGAAAAATAGATAGTAGCCGATTCTCAGACCTACTGAATATGCATTTAAAATTTCATAAAAATCGGTCAAGCCGTTTCGGAGGAGTATGGTAACTAACATTGTGACACGAGAATTTTATATATAAGATTAATAATTTATATAAGTGTAAAAAATAAAGAAAATAAAATAAAAATGTAAATTGAATTGTGTGGTGAAGCTTGAATTTTAAATGAAATAAATGAATAATAAATAATTATGAAAGATTTATCAATGTCGATTGTATTAAAATTAATTTGTGAATTTATTATGAAATTTTTTAAGTGGATCCTAAAAGCAGTTATTGTTTTTAGGTTTCTGATCGGCGGAGGGATGTTGTTCCAGCATTTGGAAGCCGCACCAACCGGTGCGCGAGTCCGACTCGCACTTGGCTGGTTTTTTGACTTATATTTTACAACTCATTTTATAAGGATCTGTACGCTAAAATGGTAAGTTATGCAAAAGATTATTAATACATTGTCATAAGACTATAACTATCTCATGGACAACTGTATAGCATAGTTCACAGTATACCCGACTTAGACTTAATAAGCAATTTATTAAACCAAGATGTAAGATGCAACAAGTATAAGCTGAACTACACGTTAATGTTTCCGAAAAATAGTTTATGCAGTAACACGTACTGGGTAACAAGACACAGCTTGAACTCGAGCGGAATTCAGTTTCCAAAGACCAGTGATTTTAAAGTCGATGTAGTAAATTATAAGTCGGATCGTTTCGAGGAAAATCCAAAACAAATGGTGTTCAATTTATCGAAATCTATGTAAAGGTATTTTTTTAAACAGTCCTGTTAGACCACAGCTAGCAGGTATAGCCTGGTCGAAACGTCAAGCCAAAAAAGGTTTTTATGCATGTCTCGCCATAATAGGCTAGTTGACTAATTTTGAAACACTGTTTAATTCCTTACCATGGTGCCTGATCTGAACAAAAATCAATACAAATGCAAGAAAAACCATCATTTACATTACGTATTTTCGTTTTCAAAAAGTTGATTTAAATTTAGCTCAAAAATCTCAAAACTGTCATGGCGTCTTGGATGTGCAATATAATGTGCAAAATAATCCTATTATTTAGCTAAAATGTTAACAACACAAATGACGTTTCGGACATGTATCGTACTTTGTGACGTCACGCATCTGATTGGTGTTTTCTGTCACGTGACTGAACACCTAATTTTGCTGAATTTATTTTACGAAAATAAGAATAATCTTTTTGGTTTATTAATAACAACTGTGTCGTTTATAATTTTCACATCAAAAGTAATCCATGGAAACTCTTAACCATCCAATTTGCTTCTAATGGAAACAAGCCTATTCCCGTTGAATCATATTAATGTAAGGATCGATTTACTTCAAACGACCGAATGCTCATTCTCCCCCACTCATCGAATTATTCGAATTTCTTATAGAATTTGATAGGGTGGGGGAAAGAATAAGCATTCGCACGTTCGATGTAAATCGGCCTACAAACACACACCCAAGGAGATGTTACGCAATGTACAGCAAGAAATTCGTGTTCAGTGGTAGGCGGTAATCAAACAAGCTTACTCCGGGATAATTTTAGAATGGAACACGATCAAGAATCACACGTGCAGCGAACTCAATCTTACGGAAACGAATATTTAACACTTCTCTGTTTATTTCTGTTTCTAGGAAACGTTATGGCATAAAATTAATATGCAGTTTGAATTGTAGCGAGCAATGAACTTCGCGTTAACAGTAGCTAAGAGGACGCGAGGACGCTTTATAGCCGCTGCTGTATAGGTGCGTTCTGTTATAGAAAATATAACATATTTAAAAAATAATCGGTGACAGTGAGGGTGAATCGTGAACAAGCCTTTAAAATAATGTATTTTTCAAAAACAAAATGTTATCACAGTTAAAGAACGGATACTATCAAAAAATGACTTGTGAAATATGCTTTTTTTCAGCGTTTAAAATATATTCATATTAAAAGGTATTTACATTAATTGTAAATTAATAGCATACGGTTTTGAACCCGTTTTCTATAGACTAACGAATGTTTTATTGTGGCGTTCGTAGACTTCTTAAGAACTATTAAATGTTGTTAAAGGAGGATCGGCAATTTAACGAGCACTGAAGTTAAGCGATATTTATTTTGAAATGTTTTTGTACTGGTGCTAAGCGCGACTGCTACGCTAGAGGTCTTGGGTTCGATTCCCAAGTCGACCAAGGTGTTATTGGGTTTTTCTATGAAATTCTCAGTAGCAGGTCGGAGTTTGGATTTGTGCCCGGTTAGTGGTAATAGGCTCGCCCCCTATTACATGGGACCTAAACATACCAAGGAACTGTGGGTGTACATTGGTACACCTCTGCCTAACCCTTCAGCGATACAGGCGTGATGGTATGTTTGTTATGTTATGTTTTTGTACTCTCCCACTTTGTCTATTTATACAAATAATAAATCATAGCCAACATTGCAGTAAGTCAACTGAGACATTTAAAAACATTTATATTACAAACTAATCGTGTCCTCCTGGCCGCCAGTGTAACGAATGATTAGGTCGAATTGAATTTAATCGAATCAAAAGCAAGAAAAATAAAAAGATATTCATCTTCCTCTACGACATCGACAGCGAAGTTGTTAATAACAGTAATGTAAAATTTATTAATTAAAGAGTGCAGCGACAGGAGAATCTTAACTTTTTGTAAGCAAACATAATTTTCACAATTTATAAAAAATCTTTCAGGTAAAAACGAAAGGTCAAAAGTTTTTCACACTGATGAGCAAATCTTAAGTAATGATTTTGTATCAATAAAAAGCAAATAAAAGATTCTAAGCATGGCTTCCGTTTTCATAGACCGACGTTTGAATCAAAAAGTGAATAAGTCTCTTAAAATATTTAATAAAGCAAGATTTCACGCGAGCGTCGTTCTAAGAAACCTTTTATAAGATTTCTCAAAACCACCTTTAGTAAAAATATTTTATCTAATGTTCTAACTAAAGTGATTTTAATTAATTTAATTAATAAAAGTAGGTACATACAACTTTTGAACAAAAGGCTGATAGCTTGTTTTCTGACATCTGACTTATTAGCCTAATCAATTGAAGTTAATTCTAATCAGCGTAATGAAGTGAGTAAATACACTAGAGATTTTCTGAGTAACTAGTTATTTTAAGTTTCTGGAAATAGTCTTAAAAAAAAGTTAATATAAAAATATATAAATAATAATCCTGCCTATAATCGTCCTACTGCTGGGCACAGGCCTCTTCCCATATAGAGAAGGCACGACTGCACGAGCATTGATCACCACGCTTGCTGTCTGCGGATTGGCGATATCAGATCCCAAAAGAAAGTTAGTTCTGGTTTATCATTTAGCTGTTTTCATGGCATACATCGTTTTACATGAGTGGTCGCAATTTAATTAGTTGCATTACTTTAGGGTTTACCATACAGAGTGGACCAAATAGTCTCGTTAACAAAGAAAATTTAGATTTGTTATACCTAGGAGTACCAAAATACCCTTCCTCAAAATGAGTCGCGTTTTTTTATAGTTTAAGAGATATTCATACTTATATAATATTTGGGGAGATAGTCGGGGAGATGTTTAAAAATTATAACTGGTTTTCTACAAGCTCTTTTTATGCTCTTTTATTTATTTTTTAGGGTTTCGTACCTCAAAAGGAAAAAACGGAACCCTTATAGGATCACTTCATTGTCCGAAGAAGAAATTTATATCAAATTCTCAAGTCTACTGTCCATTGGAGCTGTGAAAAAATCAAACTTCTAAGCCAAAGCAATCAAAAGATACAGCCGTTTATGCCGCAAATTTTCGAAACTCGCACGGGAATCAAAACCTACAGGGTACTTCCCGTGAACTTGAATCTTGAAATTTGGTACGAAGTAACGTCTTATACACTTTAGTACAGATAAAGGAAAAATTACGAAACCCGTAAATTTTTTTTTGTTCAATTTATATCTTAGTTTGTAGGCAGATACCACTAGTTAGTAAGGATTAGTGTCCAATACAACTTTGTACCGATCACCCGTCGTTTTATTTAAAACTCATCAATCAAAGAAAAGTGAACCTTAAGTACATCAACGTATGGTCCTAAATCGAGCCCTATACCGCGACTTAACCGTGAAGCGACGTGGAACCCGAGAACAAAAGACTTAATAAGTTAACCGATTAGTGTTATAACGTTGCGTCGGAAGAATAAACACGTTGAATTTTTCGAATTATAATGGCTACCGAAGTGCAAGAACAGTTAAAAGTGGTAGAACACATTGCCAAGACTCTTAAGATCAGTCTAGTTAATCTAAAGAAATCTCCTAAAGCAAGATCAACGCGAAATTATGTAGAAACGCGACTTAAATGTGTAGATGAGTACTGGCAAAAATATAAAGAAACGTATGAAATTATAATACGAACCGCGCCGACCGGGAAGGAACATAGAATACCCTATATTGAAAATTAAGAATACTATGAACACGAAGAGCTGTATGTTTCGTTAAAATCAGACATCATGGATTTACTGGGATCAGAGGAGGTTAAGAATAGTGCACCAATATCGAGTGATGTGCAACAAATTCGCGTGATGAAAACATTGAACCCATTCATTGATAAGCAACATATCCTCAGGGTGGGCGGACGGCTACGAAATGCTGACGTAGATGAGAACTTAAAACATCATCTGCATGTCGGTCAAGGCTATACACCTGGAGCTTGTCAGCGATCTGACATCAGACGCTTTTATTGCGGCGTTTAAGCGATTTGTCGCCAGACGAGGAAGGTGCCATGAGATATGGAGTGATAATGGTACGAACTTTGTCGCTGCCAACAAAGACTTGTTTGCTATGTGGAGAGAAGCACGATTTGAATTGCCGGGTTACTTAATTAATTAACTAGCATCTGACGGCACGCAGTAGCACTTCACACCGCCATACAGCCCCAACTTTGGAGGGCTCTGGGAAGCCGGAGTCAAATCTGTAAAACAACATCTAAGAAAAATACTTACATCGAGGTTAACGTTTGAAGAATTCGCAACTGTGCTAACACAAATAGAAGCGTGCTTAAACTCACGACCATTGACACCTATACCTACGGAAACCGATTTGATAGATAATATAAAAGTGCTTACACCCGGACATTTCCTAATTGGTGAAGCATTGGTTAGTGTCCCGGAACGCAACTATCATAGCACAGAAACCAAGAATGCAAACCTGTTAAAGAGATGGCAACATAAACAAAGATTGGTTCAGACCTTCTGGAAGCGCTGGCAGACCGAAAACTTGATCCGACTAAACCAACGACCTAAGGTTAAAGAAGACACCCGAGTTTGAAGTGGGCGATATAGTGCTGTTAAGAGGTGAAAACATGCCTCCTAGCAAATGGCCCCTTGCTCGAATAATACACAAACATCCCGGAGATGATAACATAACGATAGTCTACACGGTGCGATGTAACAGTAAAAACATCAAAAGACCTGTATCTACCTTGTGTGCTTTGCCTGTAAATAATAAAGATACTATTTGATTTTGTAAGTGTAAATAGCTCAACTTTATTGATAGTCCGCCAAACACAATGCTTTGTAATTTGTCGTTTGTTTAATTGTTATGTAAGTTTAAAGACCTTTTTCGAATAGCCTTATTGTACCTACGACTTAGACATGATAAATTTTAATACTGTGTGTTTATAAGTTTAGTTTAGTTTTAAGAAAAGGCCCTCATAGCAGTCATAGCCCTTTTGGTGGGCGGCATGTTCAACTTATATCTAACTTTGTAGGCAGATACCACTAGTTAGTAAGGATTAGTGTCCAATACAACTTTTGGTCCACACTTTCTAACTGGGTTATGTCCTTACACCGTAACATTTAATTTCGAAATAGAAAAATAGAATTTCTCTTTAAATCTTAGGTCGCAAATATCATAAAAGCTATTCACTGAAGTACAAAGAAAATTGTATCTTTACAACTCGATTTAAAGTGCTGAAAGCTGATTACAACTTCATTTTACTGTTAGTGTGCAAGGTTACCTTTGTATTTTCCACTATTCTTTAGTGTACTTTCTCACAATAAGTTTGCGCCCTGAACCTTTGTATGCCTAGAAACTACATGAATCATTTAATTCAGCTTATACCAAACCTACAGCAAATATTACCACAAAGAGCTTTGATGAGAACAAACTTGATTTTTCTAATAACACTAAGAAGGGTACTAACTAAAACCGAACACAAAAGACTTATTTACTATTTACTCATGAAAAATATACTTCGTATTTAAAATATCGGCTTCAGTAGTTTCCCAATAATTACAGACACAATCATTTAATTCTTAAAATAACTGCTTCGGTATCCGATATACTCGTACATCAATATAATAATACACACATTGTCATATTCTTTTTGTATTTCATGGAAAATAATTTCATACTTATTTTCAGCGCTTATTTTATTACTTTACCTATTATAGGCTCATATATATGGTTAATAATATCAATATTACCGGAAGGCTTTACCGGCTCCCTTTGCTTGAGTGATCTTGTTTCATTGTTGCCCTAAGGCTTATCAAAATGTTTGGTACCTAATCGATTGTTAATAATCGCATGAGCGCTATTGTTAATTATTATACTAAGGTGAACCGCAAACGTTGTTATCTTGACCACTTGATTGGCACCGGCAGAGTGACCTTCTATTCAAGATGGCTTAATTTCCTCCGATAACTTATTGTGAATTTGCTTAATATTATTATTAAGCAAATTCACAATCAACTCTCACTCTGGGTAAAGGCGAATCTATGCTGTATCATCGTTCACTTATATTCTATTTTGTATTATCTGTTAGGTTTTCTCTTCTATTTTTACGCCTTACTTCTGCTACGTCTTTAAGTCTTATTTGTTAGTTATTAATAAGAACTCTCGCACTAATAAAGTTTAACCCGTGTGTCACGGATGGTTTCACAAACTTTCAAATCACATGCACAAAGAACGGCAAGAAATTGGAAAAAAAAATTGGATTACATAAAGTCCTTTTAGGTTCGTGCAGGGATCGAACTCGTTACTGTACTTTCTCAGTGTGTGCATCCAATTTAATCTGCATCTTATTGGCGGTCGCTACTTTTTGTTGCGTGGAATCCACTGAGAGTATATTTTTGCCCACGAGTAAGACGAGTGGAAAAGCGGCATTAATTTTATTACTACTACTCGAAATATTTTTTCATAAACCTACCCTTCAAGCACATTTCATGTAATATTACGTTCCATTATATTTATTTACTTAAAAAAATATGTAAAATAAATATACCGATACTGTTTTTTTTTCTCGCTATTATTCGAAAAAACATTTTATAGAAACCTCGACCTTAAAAAATACACCAAAAAAAACCAGCTAAGTCGTACAAGCCGTTCTCAAGTGATGTTCTGTGAAACATGCGCCATCTGGGTTATGTAATAAACATACTTTACACGTTCATACCTCGGGAAATATGCACTTGAGTGAAAATTGGCACTTTAGAAACTTTACTGCATTTTAAAAGATCTTCCAGCGTCATGCGTGTACAGGAACTTTAATAAACTCTCTTCCTTGGTTATTAACTCAACTAAGTTTAAGAAAAATGTTTTAAATAAACTGATTTATTTTATTTATTTTACAGCTAAATAACTTAATTAAAAAAAAAATTACGCTGTCGGTTTGCAAACATTTTGGAATATAGTTTTCTTTTTTTTACTTTTTCTCTACAGAAATATACCTCATTGGCTACGATAGGACAGTGATAGCAAATTTTGAGGATAAGATCTCAACAATAATTATAATTTCGGTATTGTACTTTCATGTTCATATATTATAGTTATTGCTTTGCCACAGTGTTGATGTGATAGATATTAATAAAGTATGTTACTTTTTATTAGTAAAAATATAGATAGAAAGAAGAACACGGCCCAGTCCCAAAGGTCATGTCTAGATACAATTTGGTTTAAATGGTACCATTTTTATTTCCATTAATTATTAGCCTCTGCGATATATAAAATCGCATTATTTTTATAATTACAGCTTTAAATTAAAAATGCCGTCCCGTTAAATGTACCTAGATAATAGTTTTTACTTGGCTACCATCGGCATACAGTTATAGCGAACAATATCATGTGTAAACCATGTTCTATATCTACAAACGATCTTCAAAGGTAGGTAAACATGAAATACCTATCGTCAAGAGCACGGAACAATTTTGGTGAACTTATTTGCTTACGACAGTTTCCAAATTGAACATCAACGTTTTCTTCTCTTCAATGGTGCCTTTGCAGTGGATCACCAGAAATCAATGTTTGTGTCCCACGGGCAGTATTCTCGGTCCATTTTTACGTTATGAATTTATGTAAAAAATTTACTTTTGTAAAAACTTTTTGCTTAAAATGTTTAACTGTCAACACTAGTTTATGTGACATGATAATAATTTGATTATTATTTTTTGAAAACTGAAAGACAGTTGCTGCTGAGGAGTTTAGTCCAACGCGACGTTTCTTCCCTCACAGCCAGAGCACTTAGGAAGCGTTGAAGGGTGGGCTATCTAGGGTTCTGGCTATTATTGTTTAAGAAGTTTAAAAAGTTTTTGAATAAATTAATTTTACTTTATATTTTATTATAAAAATGAAATAACGCATAATATGTATATATTTTCATATGTATTCGTAAATTATTTATAAATAGCCATAGTTAGATGTAGTAATTTTAATTGTTTCGTATTTAATTGTACTGTTGTACCTATTCCAGCTGCTTCTCCATTTGACCCAAAGGTTGACTGGTGGATAATGCCTTGCGGCATTAAGTCCGCCTCATGTACCACAATTGTACATGAAAGTTTAATTAAATAAATAAATATGTTTTAAGCTGATAACTCACCCGCCGTGCTTCTCGGGACCATTTTTACAGACTCACGGAACACTAACTAATGTAATGAGAGCCTTAAACACAACATCTCTTTTCTCTATACTAAACCTTGAAAAATCGAAATACTATACTTTCTCCAAAAAATTGTTTTCTGATATCCTAGTATAATGTCACAAATCAAAATGGTCGCATATTCAAAAATGTATACTTGCAGTTGAGACGTCTTCAAATGTCCGATAAAATTATAGAATATAATTCTATAATTTTTTCTATAAGTCTACTAAGAATACAAGAATATAATAATAAGAATATAATTGCTTGGAATAATCATTGACACAAACCTAACATACAATGACCTTAAAAATACTATAAATATACATTATGTTATATATATTTATAGTATTTTTAAGTTGTATTAGTATAGTATTGTATATATTTCTATGGGCCTTGATGCCTGAAATAAATGGATTATTATTATTATTATTTGTCTTGTGGCCATGCCATGGTTGTGTGCGAAGCGCAAAAATTAATTCACACCCATTAAAACTCTTTGAAACTATTGCCCCATAGATACCTCTATACCAGGAAAATCTACTATGGACTCTGTCAACCCGCTTTTGCGGTGGGGAAGTTCCTCGAATAGCGAATTTTGGAAAAAGCTTTTATAAAGCTCGCTCAAAGACGACCATATATGTACTGTATATTATAGTAACGATTTGCACTACCAATTTCCCCGAGTAAACGTACATTTGGCTATTGCGAATCCAACCAAATATTACAAAATCCAAGTGACTTAAAATTCAAAAAAGTGCCAATAAACTTAATGTTGATAGCATTTTCAGACTTTTCCAGGAATCCATACCTTTCTCCTAGATTAAATACAAAGACTTACTGGCTTTAGACCTGGCTATGTAGACTTTTTGCCGTTTCTCATGTAACATATTAAATTAACAGCCCATTATCTGTAGCATTGTACAGGTCCTCGCGTGTACAGCTAAGTACTGGTCCGGGAAAATCTAATATTGCCATTTATCGACACGCTAAGAAGAGGAAGAACAGCCCATTAAGTGCAAGCTCGCCGTTGAGTAGATTTGCTAATGCAAAACTTTGAAAGCACTCTTCATAAGGCGCTTAGTCAAACTTGTGCGGGAAACAATGTTATTTATGTTCTACAATTTAGCTGTAAAATATTAGTAAACTAACAGTTTTGAGTTACTTATTCTGTTGAAAAATGCCAATAAGTAATAATAATAATTAAAAATGACAATATTTTGAATAACAATATCGTCTAGTAGGAACTACCAATGCTAAATTTCTCAGCGTTTGAATTCACTTAAATCATAAATTAAAGGACATAGTTGCTTCGACTATCTTGCTATAGGTTGCAAAATGTTGCGAGCAACACTAAACACTAATAAGTGAATTTAAATCGTAGAAGTGTGTTCAATTGACTGCACGGATAGCCGCGTGTACAGGTTAGTGCTGCAGTTTCGATGCTTGCGTAGGATGAGCATTGAACGTGACTGATTCAGTCTTAATAAGGATACAAGCATTTTCAAGCAGTCGGTTGGGTTAACCAAAAATACGGATTACATTTGCCCTTGATATCTAGAATAAAATATATAATGGATTGCACTAAAATGTGACTGGGATGCCTCTGATGTTGTACCTACCTATTTCCAATTGACGAAAAAGGATTTTTTTTAATCACTCAAAAGCGGTCCACAATTTTATTGCCAAATACGATAAAAAAGACATCAAAACGTATTGAGAAACTACTCTTTCTGAAGTCGGTTTAAAATACTACGCAATGCGAACGCGTCTCGAACAGTTAGTTCACTCATAAAAATACACATCTAATGCGTTTTATTGAGTTCAATCGGCCATATAATTGCTCAGTAGGTCAAACACACATTATAATCGCGTGATGGCTAAGAATACGGTCCAAGTCGGTGTCAGAGATACATTGCGCATCCCACGAATAGGACTCGAGTATTCATTCTAACACAGATGTAGATCAATTTCATAATAACGCTAACAAGTAGACCACGCGTCAATGTAGTGTTTTTATTTAGTATAGTTGATACGCTGTATGATGATATGCGTGACAGGTAATAGTTGACAATCGTAGTGAAGTTGCCGTAGTGTAGTTACATAGTGTTGTAGAAGTTAATAAGCATTTTGTGTGTGAAAAAGTCGAGAATTTTCATAAATTTTCATCGATTTCAAAATTATTTTAGTGGTCTCATATAAAATCGCACATTATTATTTTTAATCGAAGGTTTTTTTAGGCTCAGCTCTTGTATTGGATAAAACCAATCGTAATAATCTATAAAACACTACTGTAGCTTTTCCTAAAACATATATTACATAAACTCGGATTTTCATGGAATAGTATATTTAAAATAACGACCAAGATCAAACTCAAGATTTAAGAACTTGTTCAGTAAATTTTTCAAGAAATAGACAATATACGATTATTTACTTTTCTATTTAAATCTTTATTTAAAAGAAAACAGTTTATTTATGAACCGTTCTACTTTCTCGTCCTTGGCCATCTTTCTTTTACTTTTTTGTTATAGTTGTTATTGTGTCGGTATTTAAAAATAAAAATAGTTATTAGTTGGGAATGCTATAAAAAATGTTGAAACCGAGATAAAAGAAAAAGTTTATTGACCACTTAGATTTATTAGACAAAGTCTTTTATATAATTACTAGCTGTACCCGGCATGCGTTTCAATGCAATTTTTTCTACCTAGTACCTGCCTACTACCTACCTGCCTACTACCTACCTACCTACTACCACTTAGGGGTATGAAAAATAGATAGTAGCCGATTCTCAGACCTACTGAGAAATTTTAATATGCATATAAAATTTCATAAAAATCGGTCAAGCCGTTTCGGAGGAGCATGGTAACTAACATTGTGACACGAGAATTTTATATATATGAAGATTAATAAAACAAAATGAAGAAAACCCAATTTTAATGGTAGTTATTTAATTAGTTTTTTTTTATGTTGATAAAATATTGTTACTCCTAGGTATATTTGAGGGGAATAGAAGTTATGCAACGAAACTACAGCACGATATTACATATGTTTGTTTATTTCTTATATCTTTTAATTAGTGCTCATGTCAGTTACGAAAATATTCTCCAGCGAACAGATATATTTTGCCAATAGATACAATCAGGCACAAAATACTACTATAACTTATGAGACAAAACTAAAGATACCAATTCATGAAAAAAGTACAGACATAGTTTGACAAAAAACAAAACAAAATAATAATAAAAAAATAATAACTTTATGTACTTTACCTGAAAACGAATTATAACTAAATACTAAAGTATTTCCACATCCTCGTACAATACAGACTCAGGCACTCCTTACAAAAACTTTTAAGTAGCACACTTGTTAACTAACTTACTAAACTTATAGATTTTAGCACTTTCTACACTAGAACCACAATACACATTTCTAAATACGTATATCCGTAACGTGCACTGGTTTCTGGCATCGCGCTGTTTTACTGATTTTACGGATGATTCACTAAACGGTTAGAATATAAACACTGATAAAACTCGGAGTAATCCCAATTTATTAACCCGTCATCGACGTCGCTCACGCAACGCGTTTTCGAAACTGCTTAAAGTCTCGACAAACCGAAATTTGTAGGAACTACGCTGATTATGTTGACCGTAAAACAAGCTCAGATGTACGGCGGGCGTAGTTAGGAATCAACACGGCTGGCTAAAAATAAACCATGCACACATACGCGGAGTCAAGAGTCAGCCGTCCCTTGTTCCTGACTACGCTTTGTTTCGTCGAACGTAGTTCACGAAAAAATAAATGAATAACGGGTTCATTATTGAGATTCGACTTTTAATTGCCTATTGAAGCGTGACCTATATTAGAATAGCAGTCTCAGTGTTCCTGAACTTCAAAAGTTTAGGCACTGGAATAAATTATACAGTAAATATTATAGTAACAGTGTGCTGTAACTGTATTTTATTTTCTTAGTTATTGTAGATAATTTTGCATGTATTGAAACCTTCATTTGGGACCAGTGTGCTTAATATTCAATCACTTTTAATTCCATCAAAATGCCAATACTAATGTGATGTTAGTTTTCAGGAAATATTTCAGTATGCTTGAAATAAAAAAATCTGTCAAAGGAAGAATCAAACTGGAATGTAAATATTGTACATATTTTTTTACTTTGTTTGTGTTTTTGCTAAATGAAAAACAATTTTGACGACATTTTGACCATTTGTTTTGAGTCTCTGTTATTTTGTCAAAAGCGAAGCCCATACAATTTTGAGTAAAAGCTAGCAATCATCAAAACACGGAACACGGCAAAGGACTTGCCGTGTTCAGTGCTTTGACATATAACCCAGCTATCTAGTGTTAAGCTAACCGCAAAAGGGATTAAAATTGCTTCCACAGATAGTAGTCCACGTTCCCCGTACTCTGTCACCGCAATATACTCTTAGAAGACAACCCTGACTGTGTGTTTGTGGATGGCAGGGAATATTGTTTCAAGTCTAAAGTTCTTTGAGCTTATCTTGTGAATATTAGGTATATATTTTATTGTATATAGCTGACATCAGGCTAAATTAACCATTTAATGGTACGCCTGTATCCTTTTTAACAAGTATTATTTAGGCACAAGTGCGAAAGCAAAGTTTCAATTTAAATCGTAATGATTTGATATCATTACACCATATTGGGTTCTTAGGTTTTAGGTCCTAACGTTTCCATGACCTGACCATCTCCGTGACCATGATACCTGCAAAGGTGTCGAAACGTCGGGACCTAAAATCTTAAAGAAACCGCGACATAAACCGTAAAAATTAGTTATATATCAATATTTACACCATTATATTATATAACAAGTTCGCCGAATTATTGCTCCGTAAACTTTGTAAAAAACATACCTTTGATAAAATACGTTTATAAACAGAAAAAAGATAAATTGCAACTGTTACTGCCAGGAACATATTATTATTATACTTCGTGGAAACCAAGTAGATTTCGTGACGGAAATCAGTGTATTCCAGGTAAATAATAAATAAATTATATATATTTGATTAAGATACTTAAAACGTACAACCAGGAAATTCCTGTAAAAGCGATTTCTACATACGAGAAATTCGAAGAAAGCATTTTATTTGTTGAAGCTGGTGACCGAATTAGTTGGTAATGCGAGACAAACGTAGAAGCGACTTAGCCTTGAAGAAACGTTTCCGGCTATTCCTTGGACCATAAGTTTCAAATTATACCGACTTAAAATCATATCAGTAAACCTACTTTAAGTCTCATCAGGGAATACCGGTGATGATAATTACCTACACTTAATATTACATTCTTGCTGACCAATGCCAAAAGAGACATGAAAAAGGGCGTTTAAGATACTACAGTTATCAACGTGGTCTTGAGTGAATTATGTAATATAAGTACAAAATACCGGCCCGTATATATATGTACAGTATATAATATATACTACGTATACTATAGTATATATATACGGGCTTTTTACAAATGCTTTTTTTTCCAGATAGAAAAAGAACGATCATAAATCAAGAAATAATTTTTAATGATGTGAAACATTTTAAGTGTGATTTACCATGGGTTATTCGTCAACTCGACACACACAACACTGGACACACGTGTGTCCAGTTGGTGAAACTCAAAATTAGTATCACTTATTATTTCGTCATCTGGACACACCAAGTTTTTACGAGTGTCCACATAGTGTAACTTAAATTAAATACACGTTCATATTTTACTTGAATTCATGAGAAAGTACAGTCTCGCAGATTAATGTTCTGTTTGACAATCATTATAGATAACTAAACCTTGCACTGTTTCCCGGAACGGGCGGTTTAAATGTCATTGTAAAATTATTCACTATTTCAGAATCGGGTCGCACGTGGCCAGAAATCGCAATAGATAGACAGCTTTGGAGGTCGGAGGGAGGCCTTTGCCGAGCACTATCTTTGTTTACATTATATTGATTGTGTCTGAAACCCTTCATAGTCTGTCTGATATAAACCAGTTTCGACAGTCCCGGATAATTTTGATTTCGCAGCTGTCCGAAGCATCTGCCATATTAGCAGTGGGGACCAGTATTGTGTTGAGATCCGGTCCATGAGATAGACCCCTTTAATACGCTAAATTGACCGCTGTACCTACTTGTTAGTCTAAATTCACTCGTAGTAGACGGCACATTGATTTTGTCAGTAATAAAAGTTTTATCAATTCTTCACGTTGCCGTTGGTGGAACATGTTGAAAGTTCGCGTGAGGGTTTATTTGATCAGTAGAATGATTCTGATTAGTGGTCATCAAGATATAGGAGATCACAAACACGGTGAAGTGAATATTACTATGGTAATAATATAGCAGAGTGGTGATTGCTCTATCGACCAGAGGCGAAATACGAAATTGTGGAATTTGTCTTTATGCATCCGTCAGCTAATCTTTATGTATGTACCAGTGTTGTCAATCAATGGTTAAAACAATTTTCGATACGTTAAGTAAGTAACGGCTGTAGTTACCTTTCGATAATTTAAGTAACTAATAGAATGGTGTTGCTAATATTCTCAAGTAAGTGCTATACACTCAAGTTTAATAAAAAGCTAGGGCTTATACTAACTTCCTGGAAACACTTTAGGAATTTTCATATTGATTTAGAAACTTGAACGTGGTGCTTTCCCAAAATCCGTTCCATAACTTGATAAGGATATAGCAATAGACTATGTTTTATAAGGTATATTCTCGTTTATATTTTTAGTTTTGAAACTTAACCAATAAAAAGCGATCGCTTCTATAAAAAAATGATTAATCATACTTTAATTTATATTTTTCCAGGAGGCTGCGGTATTGCATGAATCCTAGGCTTCTGACTTAATTTAAATGAAGACTAACAAGTGAGACCGTTCAGTTATAGACTGCGATATTCATGTCTCGGTAAGTGGATGTTTAATAACTTCTGTAGGATAATTATAATTTATCATGTTTCCGCTGCTAAAGGATCATTTTAGTTGTGTCGCGACTGTGTTTAAGACCTTAATTATCAATTGCTTTGCATGCTGGTTTTTAACTGACGAAGTTTTTCAATGATCAACCGAAGAAACTTTTACATATAAAGTATCAACAGCTTTATTATAATAATAAAAACTTTTTTAGAGTATATTTTTTAAATTATAATACCTTTCAAGATTCACACACAACTTATTGATAAATTCGTCTTTTCGAAGTTCTATTTTGTAATTTTTTTTTGTCGATCTCCGACATCTTTCAGCCGGTGTAAAGAAATTGCGTGTTAGTATGGCTAAAACACTTGCAAAATGCGAATGTTTACGAATCTTTACTATGCGAAAGTCCAGTGCCACTTACCGCCTGTAGCATTGAAACCTAATCCCGATTTCCTTAAATGATATTATATCAGTTCATAGACTGTTATACGCTGTTACAAGTTAATAATATTTAAAGGATCTTGTATGAGAATGATATTTATGTAATATTGGCCACTCACCATCCATTCGTGATCCATCGCAGTGCCAGTCTTCTTCTGAAACAAATTTTCGTTATTTTAGAACATTGTATTCTAGTTTAATTAGTTTCTCAAGCATATAACAACTTTTAAACATTTGGACGGTTTACAAAACGGCAGTGGTCGCAAGCTTACGACCACGGCCGGTGTAACCTGGTCAAAAAATCAAGCCCTAAAAGGTATTAACGAATGTTTCGCTCTAATTCCCGTTAAGTAATATTACTGTAAACATGCAGCGTGATAATTTAAAAGTTAGTTTGGAAGATTTATTCATGCGTATGATCGGGATTAAACCGTCGCAATTCCTATATAATTATATGGTTTTTGCCTGGAATGAAAGATAGTATTCAGAACATTATACAGTACCAATTAAAATAAATAAAATAAAAGTGGTTGCACTTTGCAACACTATCCCTTACTCAACTTTAGGTACGTGGCCTTTTTGAAATATTCGTTTGATTTCAGATATCACTCAATCCGACTCCATGCAATTTAATGTACAACAATTATATCGATAAAACCGGACACAAAATAAATATTTTGAACTTCAACTTCAAGTATTTGAAGTTAAACAATAATTAAAATTTCAACTTTAATCACCAGAAAATAAAGTCCCAAGTTCAAGCTCTTAAAAACACCCGCTCATTGTTCCGTTAAGGTCGTGAAACCTAAGGGTGCGAACACATCTCGAGCCGCTCGCGAGTATGCCGCGAGCGGCGCGCGCACTTCTGTCAGACGGCGTAATTGACACTAGTGCGTTCGCGGCATGCTCGCGAAGTGTAATGCTCGTTCGTCAATTTGGACGCACCCTAAGCGTATAGATTTTCAGTGATACGTAAGTCGGTCACCGGCTCTAGGTTAGTAGCCGCGATCTAGGTCGCTTACGTGAACACCAGCTTTGGTCCTGAACTTGAAATTCCTTCGTCATACACCTTGTAGAATTTTTAAGCGGTGTATACTCTGTGTGACTACATTTCTGGCTCTAAATAATAATAAATAATACTTTTCCTTGTAGACATGAGCTTAAGGATAGACAGGCTAATAATAATACTGAAATGTGATAATTTTTTAATGTTGGATATTCTAGAATTGATCTCACGTATCATAAAAACTATAGCGAGGGAAGACCCGAGTTTTATGATAGACACCATAAACTAGCCCCAGTTTCCAACTGACATTTTTACACGCTTTCCTTAACTATGATATAAATCGCTTAAATGACAATAATTATACGTTAGTTTGACGTTCGATAAGTGCTACTTATTGTGTAGCCTATATTGAATAAAGAATAACTATTTGAATTTGAATTATATTGAAATTACATTTCACTTCAGATTTTTATGAGTTTAGGGGCGATTTGATCAGTGTTAACGCGTAGGATTATCACTTGGCTAGAAGGGCCGAAATACAACTAAAAACACAATTAAACAATAGAAAATCCGTGTATTCTCTTTATAAACCCCTAACCTTACCATAACTGACCTTGACTCTCGCACGAGCGAATGACTAGTACAGTACTACAGTAACTACCAGTTTACAACGACATCATCATTTCCTGAGCCTTTTCCCAACTATGTTGGGGTCAGCTATCAGTCTTACCGGATTCAGCTGAATACCGCATTTTACATGGAGCGACTGCCTATCTGACCTCCACAACCCATTTTACTGGAACACAGTATCAAATAGTAAGACTGGTTGTCAGAATTGACTTAACGACTGCCAAAGATCTATATATGACAGCCAGGACCTACTGTTTTACGTGCTTTCCGAAACACGGAGGGGTCTCGGTATGTTTAATACATCTACTTGGGCCAAGTCATCTCTTTCCAAGCTAGGCAAGACAAGGAAGGAACAAGACAAGGTCACCAAATGCCTGGAAGAGATTCTGGTCCACGAAGGAAATGTTTAAGGGCACTTTGCTCATGTTACTAAAGTGTCAGCTTACGAACATGTGTACTCTCCCCATTCTATGGTGCAGTGACTTGGCCTTTGACGAACATCTAAAAGTTCTGACTCAAGGTTAGCCACGTGCTATGGGGCGCAGCATATTGGGAGTCAAATCAACGCGCGATCGGAACAGTATTCTGTGTCTGTGTATTGTAGACTTTAGGATTGGCGCCAAATAAACTAAAAGCTAAACGGGAAAGCGGCAGACCGCGAAGAAGATGGCGGGTAAACTGGACGCCTACCTTGTCAATTGGCATGACGAAGCTGAAGACCGAAACCGCAGGAAATAATGGAGGGAGGCGTTTGCTCAGCAGAGTAAAAATTTAGGCTCAATTTAATAATAACAATAACAGAACTGTTCAAAACTAAACCATATCAAAACTACCGCAGTTTGATTAACATTTAAAATCATCAAAAAGAATATATTCAGGTGGACCTGATAGTCGCATCGATACCTAAAGAAAATTTAGATTCGTTATACTTAGTTTAGGATAACCAAAAATCCTACATATAATTATGTTCTGCGATTTTTGATAGTTTAGGAGATATGAGTCATTTAGTAAATTTTTGGGCAATTCTTCGGGGACATACTTAAAAACATAAAAGTGGCGAATTAAATAAGTAATTTCCAACTCACTACTCAATTTCTGCAAAATACGCAACTAAAGTATATAATCATTATTTTTATTACTAATTAAAGTTCTAGGCTCATAAGAATAGGAATATTGTATAGTGCACTAATGCTAGGAACCTAATAAGTTTATTAGGTAGATAATGGGCATTTAAGATAGTACCATTGCAAAAAATAAAGTTTACAAAAAGTTCATTGAATAAAAGTTATTATTTTTTTAAATGTCTTAAAAGAATTTCCCATAAAGTTACAAACGACTCATATCCTCTAAACTTTCCGACTTGAATGCAATGTGTCTGAGGCTTCACAAGTAATATGATGGTGATATTAATGTCTAACACTTTTCTCGGTGTCTATACAAATTATAAAATTATGAAGCGGGATCAGTTGACCAATTCAAAACATGGATGAATATGAGCGGGCTCAGTTGACTAAAGAGCCCTAGCTAAACTTTGAACTTTGTAGCTCCGTCAAAGGATCTAGATAAGTGGCGAAGACGTAGTTTGATCAACTACACCGAACATTGCAGGTCCACGATAATAATATGATACTGGCGCATATTTATATTATAATATCTAATTTTGAAGGTAAGAACTTTTCACAGCTCAGAAATCTCTGGATTCCTAGAAAAAGTAATGCTCGTAAAATTTTCTTTTTAAAGTTGAATTAGTAAATAATATTTATGATTTTATTTATTGATTGTTACAAATTTCTGGCCGAGTTTGTTCTAGTGTTTTATTTTTTAAGAAAAACAAAACACTAAATCAAACTCTGACAGTGATAAGTCATATTCTTTGGTAATTGTATGAAAATAGAACGACTCTTTAAAGAAGTATCATAATCATTGCTCGTTGTACGAGCGAGTATGTTAACAAAAGACGATTTCATGTAGCGCTCGGTACAATAAAACTACAAAATGTATGAAAGTAAAACTTATTGTTACAATCTTCAAGAAGAAAGTACTACTTAGTCCTAAATAAACCACGGCTTACCATTCTCCCGCCCTTTCCTCTTTTTCTTCCCGCTCGAACTAGAAGACTTGGATGTCTTCTCCGACTTGTCTTTACTTTTCCAACGGCTTAACATTTTCACTTATTCACAATACGTCGCACTTCACATCGTACACACATCGTCCTAACTATGTTCAATTAATTTATTCATTCTAGTTTAATATGCACTCACTTCACCGCACAGAGAAATTCATTTTTGTATATTGTTCCAAAAGTCACTTTTTAGGCCTTTAAATAACTTTCATCGTTAAGTAACTTGGGTTTGTTATTTGATATGCATTAATTCATTTATTTCAATTCCAGTTTCGTATTTTGGAAGTTTTCTAGAATTATCGATGCGAATATTAGTCCTTTATTTTGACACTGTCACTGTTTTAAAGCTATCGATTTAGTAGTATGATTTTAAACCTAACTTAATATTTGACACTATATCTGTTGAGAAAACAAAATAATATCGAATCATTTTAGGGTTAGCCATGGAAATGTAGTTTAAAACACGTTTTTAAGTAGGCACCAACAGGTTTCATTGATTTATTTACGCGGAACAGATAAGTAATACAAACATGGATAGGAGGATAATATATTAAAAAAAAGACTTAGGCACAGTGTGAAAGGAATAAAATATAGTAATATAAAAACAACAATATAATTAAGGCTAAATAAAAGAACACATGTTAAAAGAAAACATTTAATAGTATATTAGTAAAAAATCAATAAATAAATGGATAAAATAATTTCATTGATATGAGCAAAGAAAATGATTTTTTAAGCGTCGCTTATGGTAGGCGGCAGTGCATTCCGCAGTCGATCTAAATGAACAAAAAAGGAGAAGAAACATGTCTTTAATAAGGTTTAATTTTAGGAGGGACCTAGGATAGGATATCAGGAAAACGGTTAAAGGAAAAACGCTCATAAAAGCTATGATGGGGTTGGCTTTCAGTTATCCCGAATTCAGCTGAATAACAATTGTCCATGAAGCAACTGCCTATCAGAACTCATACACCCATTTACCAAGTAATACAGTATCCTAGTTGTTAGAATTCAAATGCCGAAGATCAACGCATGACACTGAGGACCACCGCCTGAATGCTTTCCTAGGCACGGAAGTAGGGTCTCGGTATATTCACAAATGATCACCTATCCATGGGCCAAACACGACGACTGTGGCTTATCATTAAATATCGATCAAACCGTATAGCTTACTACTAGCCACGATCCAAACGAACAGACCTTAATTAGTTATGTAGGTAAAAAATATTGTTGCTATTATAAGTAATTAGGATTTATTTTGATTAGGATTTTCAGTAATAGGTAATGAATAAATAATTTAATAAGAAATGAAAGGATTCTTCATGTAAGCGGTTTTCCAAAAAAGTTGCCGTTTTCGATTATTCCAAAAACAAGATTTTTCAATTTGGGTTACCGAATATGAAGAAAGATTTCAATATTATTGAAAATTAATACGAATAATTATATTAAAATCGTAATTTGTTAATCATTTGAGATGGACAGCCGTAATTACGGATACTAAAATAATCCGGATTATAATAATGGAGTAGGATTGGTTAATTGCTTTTCAGAATTTATTTTGTATTATCTATAAAATATACTGTGAAAAATATATATATGAATCATGTAGGTCTTTTGTGAGTGATTACAATAAATATTTGCTCTGTTGACTAATAAACCATGCTTTATAAAGTGAATGATTGTAATAATATCAAGGCCGTACAAATAGCTTTATGTTATAACAAATTAGTTAAAGTTTTTAGAGGTGTGAGTGGCCGTAGATCAGATAACTTGCTTTAAGTTCTAGCAAAAAGCGCAATTCTTCACAATTGCATAATTGTGAAGGCGCGTAAAAATATACAATTGCCTAAATGGATATGATCTGCAAAAAAGAACGAAATCTGTAGAATATTTAAATAAAATGTTGTTTTGAATAAAACTTACTGTTGATGAATATTGAGCTGTTAATGTTTTATAATGTAATTGTTCTATTAACCAATTAAGGGCCGATTTCTCCAACGCCAGATAATTTTTATTCGAGAGATAAAATTCGTGTTTGACAGATTTTGTATTGAAGACCTGTCAAAAATTCTAAATTATTCCTCTGATAAAATTATCTGGCGTTGGAAAAATCAGCCCTTAGTGTACAAATTATGGTAATTCATTATTTTATTCTGAAACATGAAGTATGAAAGTCTGATATTGATAATTAATTTTTAATAAATATTATTTAATTCTCTTCAAATCCTACATAATGGATTATATTTATGTTACCTGCCACAATATATAATTTTGGATTATTATTCGACATGATTTTTTTATGATATAATATAAAGCAAAGCCAGGTTAACTTCACCATTCATAACTCAAGAAAGTGGGGAACGATTATCATGATCTTTGATTTACTGGATTCATCTCGATCCCGAACAAAAGTAACTTTAAAATCATCAAGAAAAAGGACTAGATACCCATGCGGGTGAAACCGCGAGGCACAGCTTAATATGCTAAGGCAACTTTTAATAATGTTATTTGTATACCATAAATATAACTGGCCTCTTGGCCTAATGGTTAGTGTCACTGACTGCTATACCGGAGGTCGTGGGTTCGATTTCCACCCAGGATAAATATTTGTGTGATGAGCATGATCATAATTTTTTTCTGTGTCTGAGTGCAATTTATTTATAATATATATGTATTTAGAAACAGATAAGCATGTTTATCAGTTGTGTGGTCACTATATTACAAGCTCTACTTAGTTTGGGATCAGATAACCGTGTGTGAGTTGTCCCAGGATATTTTTATTTATATATCTATATATAAAAATAAAAATATCCTGTATGTATGATATAACGTATAACCTTAGACCTTTACAAAAATATATTCAACAAATAAATGAGATATGAAGCCTGCACGACAGAACGGATATTTTGTTAAAATTTCGGTACGACCGTCCAATTATAAAATGAAATACAAAACGTAATTTTAAAAAAATATTTTTCACGTTTCGTGGCTTTAATTAAAATATCGAGTTTGGTATTGTTTATTTTTCTACGTAGAGTTTAGCACATTCATTTTCCGAGCATTTTCCCAACTATTTTGGTATCGGCTGCCAGTGTTACCGGATTTAGCTGAATATCGTATTTTACATGAAGCGACTGCCTATCTGACCTCCACCACCCATTGTACTGGGTTAACACAGTACGTTATTATTTGCAAAAACTCGTCACTAAAATCATGTATTCAGTTATCCTTTGTATTCGCAATATGTATAAAAATATGAAAAATACTAGCTGATCCCCGCGACTTCGTCCGCGTCAATTTCTGTTATTATGACAGCGATTAAAAAGTTTAAAAAAAAAGTATTTCTGCGTAAATGATAATTTTAGTTAATATTATGTTGATAAAACTCTGTAGAAAATAATTGGCAATAATGCATTAATTTCGACCAAATGATTAGGTACCTTAAAAAAGGTTATAGTGAGTCAATCTTAAAAGATAGACATATACTGTCGCAGACATTTTTTTAGATAATTTAAAGAGGAACAATTCTTTCATACATATATTTTGGGTAACTCGAACCGTTTACGCAGCGCACGCAACGGAAGCCTTCAAGTATGAATATTTTTCCCCGTTTTTGTGACATTTTTCACTGCTGCTTAGCTCCTATTGGTCGCAGCGTAATGTTATATATCCTAAAGCCTTCCTCGATAAATGGACTATCTAACACAAAAAGCTTTTTTCAATTCTAACCAGTAGTTCCTGAGATTAGCGCGTTCAACCAAACAAACAAACTCTTCAGCTTTATAATATTAGTATAGATAATCTACAATGTAATCGTGACTAACTAAACTAATTATTATCATGTACAGACATGGTAATACTAATTAACTCGGTGATAATCAGCCGCTATTGATTTAACTTATTGTCTATTGTCCACGTACAGTCCAGAGTTATAACTTAATAATAAGATGAATCATGATTTGCATGCCTTTATACTCTACTTAATATAAGTAACACTTGAGTTTCTCCGTCACAAAACTATCGTGATTACAAAACATGAAAATAGTTTCAATACTTTAACAAGTTCATTAGTACCAATAGTTCTTAAAAGGTTACGCAGGAACGTATCCACTTGCTACGAATCAAGCCTACGCGGAAGCCTACGCGAAAGCCTACGAACGTAGCTACTTTGGACTAGAGCGCAAAAATTTGTTCTTCAAACTAGAGTTGTATTGTTTGGTTAAGGTAATATTTACCATTTTAAAATATAGTATGTCATTATTATTTAACATGACAAAAAGCAAGGCGAAAACCTTTCAGAAATGTAGGTATAATATGTTTTTGTATTTTAATAATATTTACCTATAATATGATTAATCTATGGTCAACGCTTATTATTAAGTAATAATATGACTTACACTATTATTCTAAAACTCAACGTTTAGTACGTGAGTTACAAATCCATAACACTCAATATGTCCCAACAACAACATTGAGTCAAAGCCTTTATAGCACATAAAATGTTCGATTGAAAACAGCAGGTGCTTTAGGTAGAGTCGCGCTGTCTCTAAGGTAGTAGGCGACCAGTGCAGGAGTAGACTAGGCTTATATTATTCATGCCGTTGCTACCGTGCCTCTGTAGTCTAAAATCTCATATTTTAAAAAGTACTTAAAGGTCTCATTAAGATTTAAAATAAAACCTTTTTACGATGTAACCTACTAGATAAAGCATAACAATTTAATTGATCATAGGTTTTTGCGTTTATTTTAAATAGACATGCAACTTTATCTGATCTACAACTTGTCTTAAATCTCATAACAAGCGGAAGTAGCGTATGAAGGTTCGATCATTGATTGCTTTACGTATTACATGCTTTGATATATAACTCATAAAATAAATCAAAACGCACATTTTTATTGGAAAATGTGTAACAAGAACTAAGGTTCAACAACTCTACCAAGTTACGTTGACTATCGTTTGATTTACTCTCGACGGATTCCAGTATCGTGGTACAGAGTCCCGAGTTTTATTAATGCGCCATCTGTTGCAACTGCCCCGCGGCTCGTAGGGATCTGTTGCACTGAAACTTGCCCTACTACCCCAGTCGTACGAGGAGCGGCGACACTGGCCCACTTTACAAGGAAATGTCGTGATAACTTAGAAATTTCCTTCATAAATTCATGGATTAAAAAAGAAAGGTAAATTTTTGTAGTTATTTGTGATTACTAATTTGTTTATCCTAATAGTAAGTTCCATTTGGCTATGCCAGTTTTTACTTTTTAATTTAAACTGGCAGCCCTACCATAGAGCAGTTCTGTCATGGTAGTTTTATCAACTGCATCGTGATTTCTATTTTATGACGATTTAATTAATCGTGCTTTTTGATACCTGCTGTGTTTTTAAAGATAAAATGCAAACCAGCTCCTTTCCAACTGAGCACGCGTGTTTTTGTGCATTTTTGAACTAAAATAAACAAAATTCACAGCAAAACATTTTGTGGAAAATAAAAATTAAATAAGTGAAGAAATTAGTGGAAACGCACCGAAAATTGTCTATTTAATATTTTAATTTTACTGTGACATTAAATGATTTGTACTTTATTTGCTGGAACATTAAAATCTTGTGTACAATAAGTTGTTTCACGAAAATTGTAAGTGCGCAATTCGGTCATTGATTTTGCAACGCAACATGGCGCGGGAACCATGAAAATAATAGACGGTTGGTTTTTTACCCTGTAGTTCGACTTTTCCTCTCAAAATAATGAGTAATTTTGGCAAATTAGTGTGACATTCTTGTAATTTGAACTCCGTGCGGCCTCGATTAAGTTAGGCCTATTGTGCCTCGGTCAGGTTATCCTGTATTGATTAAATACCGAGAGTGGAAGTGGAATAATTCTAATTAGTGAGACTGCGCGCCCATTCAGGTAGCGATTTCATCTACACTTTAGAGCCAAATCAGTGATTTCGAGATTATAGTAGTGTTTCTGATAAACGAATAGTTCCAAATAATATTTTTTGGGAAAAGAAGGTGTGATAAAGACAATTCAAACCATATTTTGGTTTAGGTGTTTATTCGAAGGTGATACTTATTTTCTAAACTGAATGTGTAATATAGGCCGGGCATTGGTTTTATTAAAATATTTGCAAATTTATACATCAGAGCGATAGTTTATAGTATATTTAATGTAATACCTGTGCTGTTGCGACATTATGGAACAAAATAATTTAAGAGCATATTGCCATGGTCATTCATTTCAAGATTAAACCCTATTTGTGCTAAAACCGAAAATTTTATCGACTTTAGTTAAAAATACATGAAAATAGTTACTTAGAACAATGATTAATATTATAATATGTTCCTTTGAGACCTTAAAATTACCTTTCTTTAACAAATATATCAAAGTTATACTCTACAAATAATGAACCACGTGAAATCGTTTGGAATTTGTTCAATGCCAGTGTCATGACTAATTAAATCTAAAAACTATATATCGAAATCCAGCATCCATTGACAGATCCCTTTTACGACGCGCGACGCTAGGGGAGCCATTTTGAGTACAAAACCAAAATGGCCACTTAATACGGAAAATACCTTAGACTATTGCTCAAGTGTGTGTACAATATTGCAAATATTGGCCGTTTATTTAAAATAATGTAATTGTTTAGTTAAAATTATTGTTTGGTTATGTTATGTGAGTAGGAAAATGTTATTTTATTTTATTTGCATGTTTTAGCGCTCTTTATTTTGTCAAACGCTTTGTTGTAAGTAAATAGTATTAAATGTAAGTATTTTATGAGATTGAATAAGTGTCAATGTTCCCTTGTAAGTGTTGGTGTGTTAGATTAAGTACCCTGTTTAAATTATAACATAATTCTTTCAAAAGATAACCATAATTACAAAAATTAAAATAAATTTTTGATTGTGAGTGTAACTTGAAACAAGGCCCTTCATTTCAATAAGAACTCTATAGATAAACCATAGTTAAATAATTAAATAGATACACATACATATTCTACAAAGCCTTGCAAAGCCCTAATTGTCTCATTTCTATAACCTTGTGGTACACACTCAAGATTTTTTAAATGGTCTAGAAATATCTGTTAACTTTCTAACTATTTGTTTTACCATATTAACCACACTAAAAAGATGATAAGAATAATGTCTATTTAGAAAAAAACAAAAGGTTTATTTGATAGATTATGTTCAAATACAATAGCATCCTTTAGCTGTTTCTTTTGGCGAAAGACAACCTTAAGATCTATTTTTCTATCATATCTATTTGTTTTACCATATTGATCACAGTAGAGAGAGCATGGGAATATTATGAATTTAAAAGAAATAAAGGGATTATTTAAAAGATTGTATTGAAACAAGGTTACATCCATTAGCTTCCCTTTTGGTTATAGGAACACAAAACTTAAGATCTATTTTTCTAAGTTATTAACAACAAAGTAAGGTAGTAAGGTAGGGGTTTTTAGAAACAGTGTGAGCATTATCTTCTTAATGATTTACATTTTGACTCAGATATTTTTAATAATAATATAATAATAAATTCTTTATTTCAGACCAGAGATCCATACAAAGGTGTTAGTAATTTCTTATCCTAATGTGTTTATTTTTATAAACATGTTTTTTTTTTTTACTAAAAGCAACATGAATCAATCAATCGAAAATCACATTGGAATAAGGTTTTGCAGGTTATTGTCTTGATACTAAGTTTTTTTTCCACATTGTTTATTCAGCTTACTGTGCTGTACCTCTAAAGAAATACAGAATATTTATCTTTACAACTAAAATTTTAAATAAATTTATCTTGATCTCATAGTGATAAAAATAATATTTAGGATGTGTTAATGTTTTTAAAACAACAATTATACATGCATCATTTACAATTAGAACACAATCTTATGCTAGTTAGAGTTGCAAAGAGTTATACACTAGCCTCATTATACCAGTGAAGTCAGAGAATTATTCACTACTAAAGATTCTTTAAGTAAGCTAAGTATTCATCAGCTATCTATCAAGTCAAGTAAGTGTGATTTTGGTCTTAATAGGTAGAGCACAACAGACTAAATCAATCTAACTGAAGAATTAACATACCTAACACAACATTTACCTAAAAAAATACTGAATCTACAGATATTTTATCATGTTTTTTTTTGTAATATAAAACATTAATCTCAATAGAAAAAGGCCACTGATTCTATGCAGAACTAAAAAGCCTTGATTGAATTAATTCTTTTCTTTAAGATTTTTTTTTTAAACAGGTGTACCAACTTTAACATACTGATACTAAGCTTAGTATTATTAATAAATGTAATAATTGTAAGTCACAAAATGTGTTGTCTTTGTTACAGTTCTGTCACAAATACAACACATAAACAAGACTGGCATAATTGTAGTAGTGATGTAATAAATGTTGCCAAGTATTTTTAAATGTAAGCAATGTGTTTATAATAATATTTATTTATTTGACCAAATATATGTTACAGTGTAGAATTTTAAACTAGATCTTATAAATACCACAGTTCCAAAAATACTTAAACTACACTTATGTTAAACTAAAATTAATATAACATTTTTAGAGTACATATAGTATGATATGGTTCATAAAGTATTAATTGCTGCCAGCCTGAACTAGGGTAAACCTGTGTTTCAGGTGATCGCTTAAGGTAAATATTTAAGTAGGGCATTTAAAATTAAAGTAAAATAATAATTAAAGACTACATAGTATTCGTTTACAAAATAATACGAGTTACAAAAAAGTCTATCAGCAAAGGAAAATATCTATTAATAATGTTGTCAGTCTTACTTAACAATTTCTAGTATTTTTTCTGTGTCTGCGTAATTCAATTTCCCTAAATATTGGGTTAACATGAGCATACATTTTTTATTATTTAAACAATATATATTAAGTTTTTTATTGATTCTATTGTATAAAAAAGGTCCCAAAAATAAATAAAACCTGTTGACAAATGCATGATTAGCTTGAGGTCTACTACAGACTATGTCCTTCCTTCTCTTGTCTGTTGCTAATGGGATAAAAGGGAGATCAGTGTGCTGTTTTAAAATGGTGTGCAATAAAAATAATTGTCGGATTGTTAGTACGTTGCATTCCCTATATAGCAGGTCAGTAGGAAATAGAAAAGGTCGGAAAGTTGCTACTTTAAGAATTGCTCTCTGAGCGCGTTCTAAAGGCAGCAAAATTGACTTTGCTGCACCACCCCAGGAAGTTATGCAATAAGTAAGTAAAGATTGACACAACGACAAATACACTTGCTTTATTAATGCATAATCTGCTATATTCCGAAGATTCTTAAATAAATATATTAATTTACGTACTCTGGAACATAATAAATCAATGTGTTTGCGGAAATTCAAATTCGTGTCAAGAGTTATACCTAAGTATTTGATGTCGTTAGTATTTGCTAAAGCAGGGCAGGTACAAGCGATGTCAGCGATTATTTTACAGCTGTGTGCATATATGTTTGGATTAAAAATGGGTATGTTTGTGTTTCTCATTGTAAAAAGAATGTATTTGGTTTTATCTGCGTTTAGGGTTAGTAAGTTTTTGTGTAGCCAGTTAGTTACCATATCAAAACCCGTCTGAGCGTGCTCGAAAACCTCCTGCCGGGTATTTGCCGTAAATAATAAAGCGGTGTCATCCGCATAAGATATTATAAGACCATTTGGAATTTTTAAGCTGCAGAGGTCATTAATATAAACCAGGAATAAAGTGCAGCCTAGAATACTACCTTGAGGGAATCCATAGCCAGTATTCTGAACTTCAGAACTTAAGTATTGACCAATTTTAACATATTGTAAGCGATCAGAAAGGTAGTCAGTAAAAAGGCGGAGTTGTGTTCCTCTTATCCCAAGTGCTTCAAGCTTGCGCAAAAGTATGGAACAAGATATGCTATCAAAAGCTTTGGCGAGGTCTAGAAATATCCCTATGGTGGGTTTACCCCGGTCCAGGTTGCTAGTTATATAGTTTGTTAATTGATGAAGTGCTTGATTAGTAGATCTTTTTTGCCTAAAGCCATATTGGTTCTGTGAAAGTATTTTGTTGTCCTCAAGATATTTGATTAACCTATTGTTTATGATTTTTTCCAAAATTTTTGAAAGTCCTGATAATACTGAGATGGGCCTATAGTCATTTACACATTTTCTATCTCCTGATTTAAATATAGGGGTCACCACTGCTTTTTTAAGGGATCTGGGGAATACACCTTCGTCTAAACATAATTGAAATATATAGGTTAACGGGGGAGCAAGTAAATGTTTGAGGCTTTTCAAAATAGTATTGGAAATATTATCCCATCCTACAGCACAATTGTGCTTTAATCCAGAAATAATGCTTAACACTTCATCTATATCCGTATTTAGCAAAACAAAGGAGTTCACCGTAGAGGCAGTCATTAACTTATTTAAGTCGATACTGCTTGTCCGCAAGGTTTTTTCTGCAAGGGTTTTACCCACGTTTGCAAAAAAGTTATTGACTTTGTTAATTGCTTCGGATGTGTGTGATGTTTCGCTAAGTAACAAATCTACATGAGGTTCTGAGGTTTTTGACTGGAATGCATTTTTTTTAATTAATTTCCAAACAAGCTTGCTATTATTACCGGCCTTTTGTAATTCATTCCTATCGTATTGAGACTTCAATTTTTTTAAAAGGTTATTGCAGTAGTTCCTATACCTTTTATAAGATATGGAAGTAACTGAATTGTCGGGTTCTAATTTCGATTTTTGATGAAGTTTGTCTCGATGTCTAATGCAACGTACGAGTCCCGGTGTTATCCAAGGTTTTAAATTTCTATGTTTTCTAGGTATCATAGTTGTCGTAGTATTTTTTATAATTGTTTTTTGCAATAGGTTAATAAAATAGTCTAAAGCAACATTTGCATCGCTCGCATTATAAACTGGTTCAAAGGTATTATGTTTATGTATTGTCTATGCTTTATAAATGTTCCCTATTCTTCCTATGACCTACTCTGTATCTCCAAACAATGCTTAGGGCTGTTGGTTTTGCTTCTGTCAAACTTGCTTATACACCCTGTATGTCTACCTATTACCACCATAATTCCTATATTGTGAAGACACAAAGAAAACGTCTGCAACATTAGATGTCTCATACAATACTAAAATAATCAAATGTTGCAACAATGACTAAACTTTTATAATTAATCAATGCTGATCAAGTAAAACTTTCTATAAATATTTGTATAATTTACAAAACTCAATCCCTACAAATATTTAAGATAAGAATAAATAGCTAAATGAAGATTATGCTTGAAACAATAATATAAATAATAAATACTGCAGTAATAAATTATTAAAACTTTATAATTTAACATTTTTACAAAAAGAAATGATCAGCACCATTTAGTATGCTCACCCAACAACCTTTGAAGATGAAAAAGAACTTGAATTAAAGTCAATATTTGGGAAAGTCAGTACTGTACAAGTCAAACTTACAGATCCTTTATACTCTCTTTGTTTTTAAAAGCATTGGTGTGTCAAATGTCCAGTATTGGGCCAGTTAGGAAAGACTGTGTACTTTTTTTTAATTTAAACAATCCAGTCTAATTAAATTATTATTAAAAAACATAATTGTGTATGTTCTGAAATATCTATATAATCCTAAAACCTATCTTATGTACCTTCCTATGTCTTTATAGAAAAATGTGCATGTCAGCAAAATATTATGTCTGGTAAATGATCTTCAATTGTTTGTGTATCCCTGAATGTCCAAAATAAACCAGAAAATGTGTGTTGTGTGTTTCCAATGTGCTGTTGACCCTGCTTACCCTTCCTCTTGTGTGTATTATCACTTGTAGAATGAATATTTAGTTTGACGTTTATAGGCTGGATTATTATTATTATTATTAAGTTGAAACCTTATTTTAACCGACTTCAAAAAAAGGGGAGGTACTCAATTCGACTGTATTTTTTTTATGTTTGTTACCACCGAACTTTTGACTGGGTGATTTGCAGATTCTTTTTTATTTGAAAGCTGGTGCTTAACTTGTGCTCCCATTTATTTTAGTTCAGTTTTGACAGTGGGATCCATAAGAAATAAATATAAGACTTATTTTGAAGTCGGTTAATTTGTTAGAATTATTTAGTATATTTTTCATTAAAACTTACTTTTATTGAGGCATTACAAAGGATTAAGTAAGTGAGTTACACTGTTCTCATTTAAATTGTTTTTTTGTTGACTGTCTATTTTTAACAAAAAGCAGATATTAATGATTTTACTGATCGTTATTTTCAGAATTATTTTGTACATTTTATTTTTTATGCTTGTAGGTATTTCTTATTTAGATAAGCTGTTGTATTTAGTAACTAAAGGGCTGAACTGTGAGCATGTTAAGAAATTCGGAGGTTTCTTACGGTGCGTATAGACTATGTAACATATAATATAACTTGTGTTTTATAACACGGCCACATTATGTAACCTTGTTATTCAACATTGCAACATAAAACAATATTGTACACGAAAATAAAATGTTTTATAACATTTAGTGTCCACATTATCTGAAACATGTTATATCGCAATTTGTATAACATGTTATATATTCTGTTATATAGTCTGTACGCATCCTTAAGTTCACTTATAATTTACGTACAAATGTTTATAATTTTGTTTTGATTTGTTATTTTTTTTAAATACTATGTTAGAGCTGCTTTGGATATTTAGTTTACGTGGCACAATAAAAGCTTTTTGAATGAGTGTTATTTCTTTGCATTATTAGTTTATTGGATGTTGTAAGTTATGCCTAGTGATAGTTAATGTACTTGTGTTTTAAAACATGTATTTTGTCAACAAAGTCCCTGTAATATCAAAGAGATACTCAGATATTTTCAATTTTCAAACCACTATGCACTAGTTCTATTCATCTCATTCAATTGTTCTAATAGAACTAGTAAGACAAAAATGTTTTACTAATTATATCATAGAACTATTGAATAGAAATACTGGGATAGAACCTTTGTTATCAAAAGAGTAGTCTTCCAATCCGGGAATATGCCATCTAACGGGTTGTAAGCGAACTATTTAAACGATGCACCCTGCAACTTCACGTTCAGTGTAGTTCCCGAGTTTTCCTCCAGAGGGCGCTACTTCTAACGCTAGCTAGTTTCAGAACTGAAGTGAAAATTAACTTCAAATTATCGTATTATTTCCCGTTTTAGTTCCTATTTTGTTAAACATTCGTAATTAATGATTTCTTTTAAGGATTCCCTAAAATCTGAGGTATAGGCAGTGAGGTATTGTTATGTTTATTTTACTTTACAGGGAAGAGAGGACAGCTCCATCTCATGAAAGCGCGGCGCATCAGTTGCAGTTGCATCGTACAGCAAACTAGTTGCGACTGAAAGCGACAGGTGGCGCTATCGCCGCTGACTGAAAAACGCGTAAGTATCTGCGATTAAATCAGTTTTTATATCGATATTTATTTTGATAAATCATTATTAGAAGTAGGAATAATTGTTAGAAAGAGAATGAAAATAACAAAATAATTAAAAAATCTAAAGTGAGTTTAATGAGAAAGGAAAATGTGTTTTCCCGAGTGCACCGCCATCTGTCGGTGTTTCAGACTGTCTAGATGTCTGTCTGCTGGGTTTTCCAGTTCATTGAAACAGACTGTGCATTCTGCTCGGATTATTACAGAATAACAGACTATTTGCAATTAAATTGTTAAGTTTGGAGCGGTCCCCCAACGCGACGTTTTTTTTTTAATTATTAAAACATACATAGGTACTTTAAGATTGAGTTTTTTTTATTATTTTTTACTTTTTAAAGGGAACTTATATTATTGTGTCGGGGGTTTTTTATTATTTAATTTTTTATTTCAAAGAGGTTCATTAAACGCTCGCCTTAGCTTTTCTGGGATAGGAAACGTACCTTTACTTTTTCTAGCGTGGGAAACGGATAGTTTATTAAATATTCATGTCGTTTAACTTTATTTTTCCTGTCATACCTAAATTGAATAAATGAGTTACACATTCAAATAAAACTACTTTTGAACGAATTCTATCCGGGGCAGACTGCCCGTGACCATGACACTTACTAAAGCGTCGACACATCGGGAACTAAAACCTAAATAATCCGCGACAGAATCCATTCAAAAATAGTTTTACATACATGTCTTACATTCGCATAAACCTCAGAAAGAAAAAAAATAATAATAATAATATCCTGGGACAACTCACACACGGTTATCTGATCCCAAGCTAAGCAGAGCTTGTGTTATGGTAACCAGACAACTGATAAACTTACTTATATATTTCTAAATACATACATATTATAGATAAATTACACCCAGACACCAGAACAATGATCATGCTCATCACACAACATTTGTCCTGGGCGGGAATCGAACCCACGACCTCCGGTATAGCAGTCAGGGTCACTAACCACTAGACCAACAGGCCCGTCCTGAAATGAGTTAGGTAGTATGAAAATTCTGAAGAAAAACACTGAAATGTGAGTGAATCGGGACGTTCTGTCTAGTAATGTCATTGACCTTTGAATAGTGCTACATAGTAGCCTTTTTCAGTAAATTTATTTTGATTTATAAGCATGTAGGTAGTACTAGGTAAACATTAGCAAAACTGCTTAGTAACCCCGCCATCTTTGTAATTTTAATCAGTTATTCAGCCAGTCTATTGTCAGTAGCTATAACAATGCTAGCTCTCAGGGCCGTTACATAGTTAAGGAGGGATCGCCGCTGGCGAAGTCGTATTCGTAAGTTCGAACTCTCCTCTCTTCTAATGCATTATAACAGCTTTCTTCGTAATTAATTTATGATAAAATTACTCTTCATTCTTAGGTTGTATTAAAATTTCTAAAGAAGGTTTTTTTACTTTTTTATTATGGCTGTTTGCTGATAAATTTATACCAGTATCGTGTAATGGTAGTTTTAGAAAATTATACCAGTATTATGTAGTGATAAAAAATCCAAGGACGCTTGAATGACACAATTAGTTTTCGAAGGAATAAATGCAAGGTCTTAGCTGCCTAATAACATTAAAAATATAATTATGATTTGACCTTGACTATGTTATAACCTGTGTGCATAAAATTTCCTATAATGTATTTTCTTATCGCAACAGGTAAAACAAAGAAAAAATAATTATTAAAGTTCTAAATCACTAGATAATTAAATAAAAAAACAATCCTATACATCAAATATTACTTTTCATATTTGGCATAAATATATCAAGTCTTATTTCAGATCTCACAAAGTCATTTTATAAATAGGAAACCGCTACCGAGACTCTTTAGAAACCTCCCACGGTACCGACGTCTGCCTAAGCAGATTACAGCCAGTCGCAAAGAACACCATTAGAATTCTAATGCGGCTTCATAAGTTTGCAGAAAATATCACTCTGCAAACAGCTCACTTGGTTTAAAAACAGCTTTTTGATATAAAAAATCCTTTGACAAGATTTTGCAACGTAAAAATTTTTAGTTTATATTTATAACTTTAAAGTTTAGATGACTTTAAAATCTATATCTATACTTATAATGAATCTGTAGAAGTGAAAATTCTGTACATTGAAAATATCAAAAAAATAAATGGCGGGGGGTGTCACTAGACCGACACCGAACCCAAAAGTGTGAAATAAAAAAAAAAATTGTCTGTCTGTCTGTCTGTTTGTTCAGGTATATCGCAAAAACTACCGGTTCGATTACGATGAAACTTGGTATAATTATTCTTTATTATCCTGGGCACCACACTAAGTAGTTTTTATCCCGGGAAAGTTAAACAATAAAAAACAAACTTAATTTTGCGGTTAAAAACTCATTGATAAGTTTCATCATCCACGCGAACGAAGTCGCAGGCTCAGCTAGTCTTAAATAAAAAGGATATAATAGGAACTAAATTAAGGTAGCTCTACCTAGTGTAAGTCTGACCAATAATAACGGATTATAAGCCGCGTTCAGAGCAATTTGTCTGTAGATGGATAACCATTAGTCAGCATGTCGGAAAAGCCGTTTTTCCCGACTGTGATATATTGATCATTTAGGTCATTATAATTCTGACTAGTCTATTGGATACTTTGTTACTCAGGATAATGTATTGTGGAAGTCATATCGGCAACCAACAGACAAATATTTCAAACTTGTTGACCCGGCAGACTTCGTACTGCCTCAATCGATATATAAAAGCCTAGATTTATGTATTTGTTTTTTTTTTTATTTAATTCCGAGCATTTTCATATTTATTCACCTTTTAAACCTTCCTTGGGTCTCCACAAAAAATTCAATACCAAAATTAGCCAAATCGGTCCGGTTCTCGAGTTTTAGCGAGACTAACGAACAGCAATTCATTTTTATATACATGTAGAGTGATGTAGATATAGTTTTGCTAGACATTGTATAATTTCTAAAGGTTACCTTGTATGTACCTTTATTAATAAATTCATCCATTTTCAAATAATAATTATATTATGATTTCAACTGGAACGATTTTCAAACAAAAAAATAGACTAACTTACCTTTTTAAGGTTCTAACTCTTAACAACAAGACTATTATTAGCTTATTTTATCAAATGCGGTTGTTTTGTATTACATAAATATATTAAAAAAATGCATAAAAGCATCTTAATGGTAACATTGGAAATAGAAGCCTTTGACCTAGCTTCATCATGCGAATGAAATTCAATCGTGCATTGAAGCGAGTGCCTCGTTGGCCTAGTGGCGCTAAGCGCGACTGCTACGCTAGAGGTCTGGGGTTCGATTCCCAAGTCGACCAAGATGTTATTGGGCTTTCTATGAAATTCTCAGTAGCAGGTCGGAGTTTGGATTTGTGCCCGGTTAGTGGCAATAGGCTCGCCCCCTATTACATGGGACCTAAACATACCGGCAAACTGTGGGTGTATATTGGTACACCTCTGCCTAACCCTTCGGGGATACAGGCGTGATGGTATGTTATGTTATGTTATTGAAGCGAGCGGGACTTGAAATGGCCAACTAGCGTTAACAATGCTATGAAACTGAAAAACTAGACGTCTAGGTATTTTCAGAAACCCCACAAGGGTATCAGACAGCTCGGAACAAAAACAGTTTAAAGCTTTTTTTTTCGAGTGATTTCGTTTCTCGGTTTTGTATGAAAAGACTTATATGTACGTACATATTATGTAGGTATTTAACTTAATTTTTGATAGCGTATATTTAAATTTTTTTGGTCAGATTGGCGTCTTAGTCCTGAAAAAGGACCCTTATTACGTATATCTGTAGCTACACCTTAATTTTATAAGTGGTTCTTATTTTATAATCTATACTTATAATAAATCTGTAGAAGAGAAAATTCTGTACATTGAAAATATCAAAAAAATAAATGGCGGGGGTGTTACTAGACCGACACCGAACCGAAAAGTATGAAAAAAAAAATTTTTGTCTCTCTGTCTGTTTGTTCAGGTATCACGCAAAAACTACCGGTTCGATTACGATGAAACTTGGTATAATTATTCTTTACTATCCTGGGCACCACACTGGGTAGTTTTTATCCCTGAAAAGTATAAACAATAAAAAACAAACTTAATTTTGCGGTTAAAAACTCATTGATAAGTTTCGTCATCCACGCGAACGAAGTCGCAGGCACAGCTGCTAATAAGTTTTTACTGAAGTTCTAATTATATCTAGAAAATATGCTGTTTGCAAAGTTGAAAGTACTTTAATGCGCAATTAAAAATAATACTTGCACTTTAATTTGAATTTTAAATGAAAGTAGATATTTATTTTTATTTATATCTATTACTGGAATAAAAAAACTTCTTCGATGCCAGAAATCTTAGAAACACAAACAACATTTTTATAGTTCTTAATTAGTAGCAACTTATTAAGAACTTTATAAATATCGATGGGTCCTATGTAAAAGGGCCAAACTAACAATTTGGACATTTTTACTTTTTTTATGGAAAACGCATGTTATTATTAAGATTCATAATGTAAGCTAAAAAAAACTACAATTTATACACGGAAATAGTTTTTTCTTTTTCAGTAGTAGAAAGGCCTATGTAGCGTGATTTTAAACGTAAAAAGGCCAATATGTTTAATGGCCGTTATACGCTTGAAACTCAAAACATTGTTAGTTAGCATTCGACGCGTATACGGGCCTACAAATATATTTACATTTCATTAGATTGATATTTTTTTATTTTTGTCGTTAAAATTATAGACAGTTAAACAATATTTATAACTAACTGGTTTTTATCCAAAATATCTAGGCATTGTAATAAGTATGTCACATAGAGAATTATACGTAGTTTTGCGTAAAATAAATTCAGACTCACGTAAAAGGGTCAAAATGTAGTAAAATAAAAACTTAAACAAAAAAAATAATGACTTTGTTTTACATAAAGAGAATAGCTTGCAAAGTAAGCCTGCAAAGTTTCATTGAACTTGGTTTTACCATCTTTAAGTTATACCATATTGATACTTTGTGGGCCTCTCCTGTAAAGTTGTGATTTTGCAGTCTGGCCCTTATACATAGGACTCATCGATATATTGGTTGATGAGGATTTATAGATTTTACTTTAGTACGGTAAAGTAATATAAACCATTGATTAAATGTCAAACTTGAACAAAGTAAAAGTTATATTTGGTTGATTTGTATCCGATAATAAATATTTTTTGGCAGACAGTGATTTTATAAAGAAAGCTTGTCTGTGTAAGTTTAAGTAGCTCGAGGTGTCAAGCAACTTTAGCGTCATGTCTCAAAGGCAAGCCAAGAGTCTTCAAGTTATGGAGATAACCAGAAATAGCAATGTATAAAATAATCCATTATTTTGATATTATTAATAAATTCTTAATATTCAGCAGTAATTAATTGAAATATCTCAAAATAAAAAAAGCTTATCGAAAAAAAAATGGACTGGACTGCTGTTCTCTAACGTGTATTCTCCCACTATAGATATTTCACGACGGTCATTGACCGACGAACTTAGAGAAAACAAACATTCGCAAAGACTAAATACAAACATAACATAACATACCATCACGCCTGTATCCCCGAAGGGTTAGGCAGAGGTGTACCAATGTACACCCACAGTTCGCCGGTATGCTTAGGTCCCATGTAATAGGGGGCGAGCCTATTGCCACTAACCGGGCACAAATCCAAACTCCGACCTGCTACTGAGAATTTCATAGAAAAACCCAATAACACCTTGGACGACTTGGGAATCGAACCCAAGACCTCTAGCGTAGCAGTCACGCTTAGCACCACTATGCCAACGAGGCAGATGGTCTAGTGGTGGCATTATTTATATATTACTAAATACAATAACTAATATATAAATAATAAAAGATTGTTACTTACAAAGTTACTAGTATTAGCAAATAGGTACGAATAGATTTATTTTTAAGCATACGCATTCGCTTGGCACATTTTATTTAATGCTCTTACCTACTTTCCAAGTCTATTTCCATTTTACGATTGAATTCAACGTTTGACTGACTGCATTTTATGAAAAGCCAAGTTCGGTTCGCGCTCAAGTTTCCCGACGTCTGAGGTGGAGGAAATAAGAGATTACAGATAAATGGAGGCGTATGCGGCGCTGCAGGAACCAGACACAATTTAACGGTACATGGGAAATTCGAACTTAAGTGGTTCCACGATTGCATTCTAGCGAAACTATATTTTTACGCTCAATATAAAAGGTATGAAGAAACGATTACCTACGACTTGTACTTAAAGTATTTTAAGGTTATTTTTATTTTGCGATTGTTAATAAAGTAATAATTTAAATCTTTTATAAGTTTTAAGTTATTATAAGACCGATGATATTCTGTTTATGATAGGGTAAAAGTTAGTTCCAAAAGTTGAAAAACTTCTGATAGACTTATGATGTCTTTTTATTGAGAAAAACAGCTCTTTCTAATTACAGACTTAAGTACTTACTTTCGTACTTGCTCTTTTAATTTTGCGATGCTTATATTTTTTTTATCTTTCTTTTAATTATTTGTCAGGCAGTCGCTTTTAACTAATTGTTTATCTATCTATATAAAAATGAATTGCTGTTCGTTAGTCTCGCTAAAACTCGAGAACGGCTGGACCGATTTGGCTAATTTTGGTATTGAATTATTTGTGGAAGTCCAGAGAAGGTTTAAAAGGTGAATACATATGAAAAAGCTAGGAATTAAATTAAAAAAAAAATCAAATATAAAAGTTTAGGCTTTTATTTATCGATTGAGGCGGTACTAAGTCTGCCGGGACAGCTAGTCTATATATATAAAAATGAATTGCTGTTCGTTAGTCTCGCTAAAACTCGAGAACGGCTGGACCGATTTGGCAAATTTTGGTATTGAATTATTTGTGGAAGTCCAGAGAAGGTTTAAAAGGTGAATAAATAAGAAAACGTTCGGAATTAAATAAAAAAAAAAATCTATTTGTTTTAAGTTTATTTTATACAAAAGTTTAGGCTTAAGTTTAGGCTTTTATTTATCGATTGAGGCATTACGAAGTCTGCCGAGTCAACTAGTGTAAAATAAATATAACATTAGGTTTTTCGAACAACGTAAACACTAAATATTTAATAGTAACAAAATATAATATAATCTATGAACAAAAAAGATATTAGTTTACGTCCATTACTTTGAAATTCAAAAACTATCTACTAAATATCAGCCATTATTATTATTATTTATTTGTTTTTTACATTTTGCTTAGAAAACTTATAAACTAAGCCCCACAAAACCGTAGTAATGGTTTGACTGTGGGGTCACTGAGTCTCTGCATTACTTACACATTTTTTTTTATACTTATTACTAATTTTACAATGAACTTAAAATATATTTGTATTATTATAACATGTTTCTAAATAGTATTTTTTTAATTTATTTTTAAAACACTTTGTGTTCGTTTCACTTCTTATGTCTGCTAACTTTAGGCCTAAGTTATTTCATTCTCACTGGATCTCTATTTGTCAAAACTAAGTATGAAAATGAATTATAATTACTCTAAGTGCCCTTAATAGTAAATACTTTTACATGAAAGGTAAGTAAACAGCGTGTGTTTTCCCGCAGGTCTACGCTTCGATCGCGACTTCAAAAGGCTGCGAAACCAAACGATTCGAGTACGGCCAGATCAAAGTGACTATCATCAAGATAATTAATAACGTAAGTGAAATATTAATTTACTAGGCTTAGTTAATGTTACATTTCTGTCTTACATTTTGCAAATATTTTTTCTATATCTAATTTTAGCGGTTTATTTTTAAACGACTGACCCAGAATGAACTCAATGTTTTTCGCATGATTGTGTATAGGGACATAGGTATGTATGTAGGGACCCTTTTTATGTAGGTATGTCTGTTTCATTTTGAACTCCTCTACCCTCATCGATCAATTTTGAAGAGTGAGGTGTCATTAGATTCGTTTGTCTACCGATCTGTCATAGGCTGTATGACGTCAGCGAAAAATCAATACGGCGGGCGTTAACTGCTATAACGACAACGACTGCCGAACGTTTGATTGAAGCCTTAACAACAGGGTATATATTTTCTAATACATTTTATACGACAGTTGTACATACAACTGTACTACTGAAACTATATTATTAGTAGTGACTGCTACTAGTACTGACGACATCGTTTTTATAAAATGACGTATTAAATTAAATAAATTTAAATATATAAAAGGCCTTCATGAGCCAAAATAAAAATGTAGTTTAAGTTTATTACGTGGCATTGAGTAAATGAAATCAAAAATGTTACAATTACTTTATTTAAAAACATGCTGCCCCATAGTGGGTTAGTACTTACGTTCTATAATTGTGTAGCTTTTATATATTTATAAAATAAACCCACTTAAATTTGCAAACACAAGGCGCTGATCCCCTTTTACGCAAACTAAATAAAAAATAATCCATAGCTATATTTTACTATACAATACAGCGTAAAAACAGGACGGCGACGGATAAAAACTAACTTGGAAATTCCAATATAGTTTTCGCCTTCAACATCACTGTATTTTTAACCCCCGACGCAAAAAGAGGGGTGTTATAAGTTTGACGTGTCTGTCTGTGGGTGTGTGTCTGTGTCTGTCTGTCTGTGGCATCGTAGCTCCCGAATGGTTGAAGCGATTTCAATTTAGTTTTTTTTATATATTAAAGGTGACTTATCTGCGAGTGTTCTTAGACATGTTTGATGAAAGCCGTTGAAAAGTTGTGGGGGTAAAAGTAGGGAAGAATAACCGAATATCTGCAAATATACTCGAGTGGGGTCTCAAATGAAAGCGCACTGAATTATTTACAACATAACAAAATCTACATTATAATAAGTATGTACCTAAACCTACCTTAGGTACTTTAAGATTGAGTTTTTTTTATTATTTTTTACTTTTTAAAGGGAACTTGTATTTTTGTGTCGGGGGTTTTTTTAATATTAATTTAGTTTTTAGGGTTCCGTACCTCTAAAGGAAAAACGGAACCATTATAGGATCACTTCGTTGTCCGTCCGTCCGTCTGTCAAGACTGTTTTTCTCAGGAACGCGTGGAGGTATCAAACTGAAATTTATATCTAATACTCAAGTCTACTGTCCCTTGGAGCTGTGAAAAAAGTAAACTTCTAAGCCAAAGCAATCAAAAGATACAGCCGTTTATGCCGCAAATTTTCGAAATTTGCACGGGAGTCAAAACCTACAGGGTACTTCCCGTGAACTTAGAATCTTGAAATTTGGTACAAAGTAACTTCTTATAGTACAGATAAAGGAAAAATTGCAAAAACCTTAAATTTTTAGTTTTCAACATATAATTTTTTTTTTTTTTTTTTAATTTTAATGTTACTACTATTTACTACTTTACTAATTTTAAAGTTCTCATGAACGCGTAGAGGTATTAAATTGAAATTCATATCAAATACTCAGGTCTATAATACCCTTAAGCTGTAACAAAATCAAACTTTTATGTCAACGCAATCAAAAGAAATAGCTACAGGTTTGTACGGAACCCTCGGTGCGCGAGTCCGACTCGCACATGGCCGGTTTTTTATTAGTGCACACGTCCGCGAGGCGGCGACAAATTTTAGTTGGAATTTATGACAGCTTTTATTTTCGTCTAGCCTTTTCTAATTTCACAATTTTTTTTATTTATTTTTTACTACTATATCTACAGCTTTTTATTATTAGCTTTTTTAACCGTACGACTTATAATATGTTTAACGTACTAAATAAAACTACACTCTACATGTACACTAGAAAAAAGAAAATAAATGAAACAATAAACTAAATCAAACCAAAAAACTAAAATAAAGCATCATAAAATTAATCATTCATTTATATATGTAACCTATATATATAAATTAATATATAAATAAAGATTTGTTTGTACCTACAAGTAACAAAATTATGGTCGGATGTTTTAGGTGACCTAAAATAAGCTTAGTGCAAAATCAGGGCCAATGTCAATAACCAGCAAAATATTTTCATGAGTGCGAAATGTAATCCGCTTTTAATAACTAAAGAATGAATGTGGCGCTGACCTACTGAGCCAATGGAAAGTACAAAAAATTGCGTAGGTACATTACATTGTTTACGCAAAAACTTGTTTAAGCTTTATGAAAATGCATTTTAAAATTGTGGTACGGGTAAAAGGTTTTATATAATGTTGTTTTATCTATATATATAAAAAATACCAAAATCGCTGTACGTTTTTCTACAAAATTTGAAGAGTTCCCTCGATTTCGCCAAGATTCCATCATCAGATCCCGACTTGGTGACTATGGGACCATTTGGGAAGTATACCCTTTCCAACAAAGAAAAAATATTTCAAATCGGTTGGAAAGCAACGGAGTCATGCGCGAACAAACATAAAAAAAAATACAAACATCCGAATTGAGAACCTCCTCCTTTTTTTTAAAGTCGGTTAAAAATGAATAGCTGGGGCCCGATGCCCCAGAACCGCCCCCAGCCCGAGATAAAAACAGTCACTTGCAATTCTACAATGACAACAGTGGCAAGTAGATGTAAATTTGTCATTAAACTAAAACTATCTGAATACGAAAATTAGGCACAATAACAAGTACACTAGAACGTTTATTGAAACTCACTGACTTAAAATAGCGGCATCGGGCCCCTGTTCGTTAGTCTCGCTGAAACTCGAGTCCGATTAGTAGACCGATTTGGCTAATTTTGGTATTGAAATATTTGTGGAAGTCCAGGGAAGGTTTAAAAGGTGAATAAATATGAAACTGTTCGGAATTAAATTAATAAAAAAAAATTGTTTTAAGTTTATTTTATAAAAAAGTTTAGGCTTTGGTAAAATGGTGGTTTATAAAGTTTGTTATTGTTTGCAGGTGGGACAGAAGCTGCGGCCCGCTCGATGCGGATGAGAGCGCAACGACTTCCGATCATCGAGCAACCTATTCAAGGCCGGTAGGTAAGTGGAACACTGGCATCCTGGTACACTTAGCTATCGCGTTATTTTTGACTTAAAAATAACCTCAAAAATGAGACGTATCTGTATTTCAAGCCATATTCGAAATATGTTTCATGCATATCTTTGGTTAAAGATTTATTTACGAAGGTTTCAAATGAACTTTTTATAATTTTTTCTAACAAGCAGCACACGCCGGTATTAAATGCCTCGTTACCTCGATATTGGAGCCAAAACGATACACTAACTTATGATGACTTATAGCAGCTTTTACCAAAGTAATACGTACTTTACGGCAGGTTGTAAAAAGGAGATCAAATATTGCTCACTTTTATTAGGTTATCCTTTTCGTGACGCGTTTTACATGAACATGAGTATTTCAGAGAATCGAAAAAGGTAAAAATAAACAAGGATGATTCAAATCTAATTCAATCAAGAGCTTTTTGTCAGTGACTAGAAACTCTTATTATAAATACTAGATACCCTTTTGATTACGAGTTTTACTTAACTAAGTGGAGGTATGTTAATTATTTAAGTAACATTTTACTCCAAAGTTTACATGAAGATATTATCTAATGTTTTGAAAAGCACCCTTCAATATTTTTATATTATAATATTTTTACGAAGTTCTCTTTAATATTATATTGATACAAAAAAGGTTCAACATATTTTAGCGCAGAGTCGTAGCGCATCGAAACGTGATATAGCAAATTAAGCCTTAACCAACGTACCTAATGCTCATATTTCTTTGAGATAAAATACGATCCTGTCTTTAGTTTCCCTAGAATTAATTAAGAAAACTATATAATTAAGAGATGACGACGCTCGTTTTCACAGCATGGACTATTTTACTTCGGTATACTTCTCTAGGTCTACTCACTATTTATAATTAAAAGATATTACATTAACCTCGTTTTCACAGCATGCACTTTATAGTTCTCTATTTCTTACTACGGCTGACGCGGGTTAAATTTAAATTACGATCTCGCATTCAAAGATTGAACAAAGACGAGACCGCGGGGGTTTGAGTAGAAAATCAATGAAACCGAGTAGCGAGCGCAGACTGAGACTCATTCAAGACGTACCATTTTATTGAGAGCTCTTCAAATGTCTAGCCACTGCCTTGGCTGCCTCTGTGTTTTGTTTTAGCAAGATTTGAGACCGAGTCTGAGATGACAGCAACCTCAAAATGTGGGATGGATTTATTTGAACATATTTTTATTAAAATATATTGGCCCGAAATTTAGTTTTCTCAAACCAGAAAAATAAGCTGGACTATTCTAACTTAGTACTCAAGTTATTTTAAAGTCTAAATAAAAATAAATTCAATTAAAATGTAAATAAAAATTTATTATTTTTGTATCGTTAAAAATACCTACATATTTAGCATATTATTATGATTTTCGTAAGTGGTAAGACATTTCTCATAAACTATAACCATTTAGAAATTTACTACGTACTGTACGTTTATAGTAGGTACTTATACCGTGTAACTTTTATGAATAATTAAATAAAATAAAAATAAAGTTGTATAATTCGTGCCATACAATGTTTATAAATAATCTTACGCAACGTTTGATACCGCGGCAGCCAGCCGTGACCTAATTTATTATGTAGATCTGGACTTTTAATTTAAACATGTTAATTTTTAGCTATTTTTTATATATTATTATATATATTTATTTAAGTCCACTGCCTCGTTGGCCTAGTGGTGCTAAGCGCGACTGCTACGCTCTAGCGTAGCAGTCGCGCTACGCGACCAAGACTTAGGTCTTGGGTTCGATTCCCAAGTTATATGAAATTCTCAGGAGCAGGTCGGAGTTTGGATTTGTGCCCGCTTAGTGGCAATAGGCTCGCCCCCCTATTACATGGGACCTAAACATACCGGCGAACTGTGGGTGTACATTGGTACACCTCTGCCTAACCCTTTGGGATACAGGCGTGATGGTATGTTATGTTATGTTATATTTATTTAAATAAATATAGAAGATAATAATTATGTTTAATTTAGGTATATAAAAAAAATAAGGCTTAAAAAAATTAAAAAGTTTTTTTTTAAATGGACTGATAATAAAACATAGAAATAAAAGGTTACTATAGAACACTAGCCACGTCACTTTTATGTTATGCCTATCAACGTCTTTTTTCTAGCCGACTCATGTAGATTATAATGTTATAATATCGGAGATGACCTACTTAGCTTTTGCACTGATAAAATTATACAATTTGCATCTTTAATTTTTTAGGAAAAATGTTTTCTTTAAAAAAAAATCGACTCATTTTTTATCGATTAGGTAAGTGGTCACAAGGCTAGCTAATTAATTTAATACAATTTAAAAAAAATTGCAATAGCTAGCAGAAAATACGAGAAGTGCGGCTGCATCGTGATATTCTATTTTAAAATTCAATTTCCCTACGTAGATTTTACGCAGAACGAAGCGTACGCTAACGTGAGCGGGGAATGGGGAATTGTAAACCAACGCCTTATTTGAAAAAAGACATAAATGATACGATTGTAAAATGAAATTAGCCATTTAAATAAAATAAATAATAAGAATAAATTAAAAAGAATTTCGACACCCAAATTTTTCTCTTAACTTAAGTGTAGAGACAATTTTCGTTGCTGTATTTTTTTTTCTGCTTTTTCGTATGACATAATATTTAATATTACTTTGTTTTCAAAGTAATTTCGCCAACAGTATAAGTAAAATATTGAACTAAAGTGCTGTTAACATCGTTACTTTTGGGCGTATTATTTTACATGGGAATCTAAGCTCTCCAACCTAAAATCAATACTAAAATAAGGCGCGGCATTCGTTTCGTGTACGCAAGGAACGTATAATATAATTTGAATTTATCATAATAATGCGCAAAAACTGGCGCAGTGTTGAGGAAATGAATAGAAAATGATTGTGTGGAAATTGTCTTATATTTATAAATTAGAAATGTGAAAAAAAAATACGTCAGATGTAGGGATATTTTTTTTTTTTTTTTGTATTTTATTTTATTGAGTATCGTAAGTAAATAAAGAGTTGGCCTTATTACAACTGAATTAATTAATTTATTTATTTTATTATAATAAATATTTATAAATTATAAATATAAAATATATATTTCTGTCCCTTAGGTAATTGTTTATTATGTTATTAACGTAATTGATTTATTTTACTATTTATTTAATTTTATTAATAGAAGAAGTCTTATCAAATTATCACAAAACGCTTTACGCGAACGAAGTTTCGAAAACCTTGAATTAAAAAATGGTAAATAAATGTAAAGAATAAATTATTATTTTGTAATAAATTTTATGTAAATATTTATGTACACCCACTATAGCACTACACCCAATCGTAGTACACATTGCCACCGTAAACACTACGAGAATTCACAGAAAACGACCGGATGCTACAGTCCGCACAGAAACAGTTCCACATATAAGACAGTACTAGTCCAAAAAGTCAGCTCAACCTAGATTACACAAATTTACCAATAAACTTGTTCCCGACGCACAAAACTTCGGCAGAACCGTCCGGGTCGGGGACAAATCCGTACTGATACCATGCGGATTATCCACCGGGGCGAATGGGAAAGCGGGATGAAAAAGAATCGCCCCGCCCCCCTCCCCCCTTGACTGCGAGTGTGTGTGTTCAAGGTACTCCTGGACATATGGGGCAATAACCTTTCAAGAATTCTTACTCACTACAGAAAGAGCGCGAAGGAAAATTGCGGGAAGTATGCGAGAATATTGATACTAATTTTCTGAAGCTTATTCGTAGTACGAAAGTTAAACAAGTTTTACAAGTATTCAAGCAAAATTTTAATGTATTTTGGTGTGCATTTTTGTCAAAAAAGTTAGTCAAAATAGCTACAAGAATTATTATTCTAGCCGTAGTTTAAAATAACATCATTTATTTTGGAAATTCATAAACTTAAATTAAGTATATTTATGACATACCTAGCAAAAAAATAAAAAATGTAGCTTCATACGTAAAATAATATTTTATGTTGGCCAAACTCTTTTCTAATCATAAATTGCATTGGTTTTATTATTTAAGAATAGACGACTAATTTCACCTACAAAAACCGAAAAGAGAGTTTTTTCAACCAATAACAACACTAGGAATTCAGTAGTCTTTAACCCGTCTATTAAGACCGTTTACCTTATACAAATATTAACCAATAAAACTCCGAATGACCTAATTTGAATATAATACCAGACGCCAGTGATTGCCCGCAACGTATCAGGTATTTGTACTTAACCAATGACTTAATACCCTGGTACACAGAGACTGTGAGACAGGGGTTTAGATGTGTAAGGAGCGTTCACCCACAGGTCAATCGATCGTCGCTGTACCGCACACACGGTGTGATAATCAAATAGTTACGGCTATTCAAGCCGCGACAAAGGCTTGCTGCTAGTGAGGCGCGCTAATTGTTTGGTTTAATCAATTATGGAACAGTGTATGACGATTATTAGTAGGTAGATATAAAAGCTTCCATGTTCAAAGTGATGGAAAAAAAAATATTATATTATAATAAACCGCAGTTTGAGACATTTGGTAGTTTGAACTGAAAAGGTGTCCAGGAGTTTTAAAAATTCACGAGAGATGAGCCAAAAACAGAAACCAGTCTGAAATATTTTCGGGCTGTTTTTGACTACCAATTCCAAAAAATTTCGCAACTGCACGAAATTGAGATCTTATTTAATATTGAAAATATGCATAATATTAGTACCCAAGAACTCAACCATTTATAAAAAATAACGTCCTGGCCAATTTCTAACTTTTACGATTCAAAACTTTACAATTCAATCACCATACTCTTCAAGTAAGTCTCAATAATAAGGCCTAAAAGTAAACAATATGTAACAAGAAGGATAACCTATACACATTAATTAAATTCCGACAAAATTGCCGCTACTGAAAAGGCAAAAATAAAAAATGAAAAAAAAATATTCAAAAAGCATTTCATATTATTTGTAAACAAAATGACCTAATACAAAACAAACAGGTTGCATCTAATAATACCTGGTGCAGAGGTAGCTAACAGGTTGTTATGCCTTCATTGTTGCTCATAATTACAAGGATGAACGGAGAAGCATTTTCAATTAAACCGTCTTTATATAATTTCCTGTTCTCTTTCAGTCTTGAATTTAATGTAAGTAATAAAGATGTTAATATTTATAAGAAAACTAGAAAGAAAATAATGTTGAAACAACGTTAGATATTAAGGAAATGGTTATTTATGGTTTGTTAAAAAACTGATTATTTGTATTTTTTTAGGGTTCCGTACCTCAAAAGGAAAAAACGGAACCCTTATAGGATCACTTCGTTGTCCGTCCGTCCGTCTGTTTTTCTCAGGAACGCGTGGAGGTATCAAAAATCTGAAATTTATATCTAATACTCAAGTCTACTGTCTCTTGGAGCTGTGAAAAAATCAAACTTCTAAGCCAAAGCAATCAAAAGTTACAGCCGTTTATGCCGCAAATTTTCGAAATTCGCACGGAAGTCAACCTACAGGGTACTTCCCGCGAACTTAGAATCTTGAAATTTGGTACAAAGTAACTTCTTATAGTACAGATTAAGGAAAAATTGCGAAAATCTTAAATTTTTAGTTTTCACAAAATAAAAAATATTTTTGAAAATTTTAAAGTTACTACTAGTTTTCTCATGAACGCGTAGAGGTATTAAATTGAAATTCATATCAAATACTCAGGTTTATAATACCTTTAAGCTGTAACAAAATCAAACTTTTATGTCAACGCAATCTAAAGAAATAGATACCTACAGGTTTGTACGGAACCCTCGGTGCGCGAGTCCGACTCGCACTTGGCCGGTTTTTTTAAATACATAAATCTCATATTATATGAGTATGTTATATAGTAACTTTTACGTATTCCGTCTGCGTAAAGTAACTTTTTAATTTTAATTAACTAGATACGGAACCCTGATAAAAGCATGTAAGATATTGTATTTTACCGCCTTTCCTTTTACCGTATTTTACTCAAAGAAAAATGTACTGTTAGATATTATTTTCTTGAGTATTCGTTGTGCCTTTTCTAGGCAAAAACATAAATTAAAATGTAAGAGGAACATTTTGTGAATAATGGCTTTTTTTTTTTATTTTGGCTTTTTATTTAAGGAGCTTGTTTTGCCTGATCAGGTGTTCTTTCAGTATATTATTTAATTAGGAAGCCCTCCAATAGTTACGTTTTTTGTATCAACTCCCCCTTGATTTTCGTAGGGATTTTCGTCTTCCTAATCCTGTCAGAAACGTGACAGGAGAGGGGCGCCATGACGCCTTTCTATTGATTTTTTTTGGTAATTGTACAGAAGGCTTTTCTATATAATAAAAGCATTCAGTACAGAAAATAATAAGGAAATACCTATTCATAAAATGTAATTAAGTATTTTCCTTATATTATCATTTTTATTATATTAAAGGTTTCGACTTTTCGGTAGGTTATTTTTTTTACATAATACAATGTAACTGGTGCTAATTTTTGGAAGCAATACTAAAATGCAAATTAGTTCACTTTGTTTTAGTTATTAAATTCGGCCAATTAATATTTATAACTTTGTATCAAAATTCTGAGCAGAAAAATCACAAAACAAGTTCTATTTTAAAATAAACAAACTATTAAAAGCGAAATTGAAAGCTACGTGGCGCAGGCTTTTTTTGAACATCTCTTCCCGGTGGATGATTCATATCAATGAAGCTTTATTTTTATGGAAATTTTACAGACCATTTTGCCGTTTCAATTAGTGCAATCATTCAATGTTCAGTGATACCGAATAATTAATTAGAGTGCCGCTATTTGAGGTATTATTCGTTTAATTGGAAGTGGATGTGGCGGAGTCGGTATGTTTCCAGTATGTAAGTACTCGGTAGGCTGTACACAATAGTACACATTTTGTGCTATTGTTTATACGACACAAAGCACATCACTGTCTCGCACTAGTAGGGTTTGACGCAATTCAACTTATATATATTTACGACTACGTATATACTATTTTGAAATTCTGAAGACTGTAACAATATTTATAGTAATTGACAAAAAAAAATATTGTTATTTTTAGATATTCTTATTAGTTCAACATTATAGGCGTTATTTTTAAAAAGTTTTATTAATTCAAGTACCTACTTCATACGAAATAAATTGAGGAAAGCCATAGTGAAGCTGAATTTTTTGTATATTGTCGGGTCAAATTTGATTGCTTTCAACTACTCAAATACGTATGTCCTATCAACAAACCATAAATTAGTTCTAATAATGTGGACTAAAAACTAAAAAAAACTGGTATATATTTTACGTTAATATTTCTTAATGTAATGAACTGGCATTGACAAAACAATCTTCAAGCAACAAATCAACTAAGGTCCTAAGTAAAGTCATTGATTAAAATATGGTCGCTTTGATACCCCTAGTCTGTAGCAAATTCAAAGGATTTAGTAAGCGTTAGCCTATTAGTTTTAGACAGCGAACCATTTCGTGTTTACCACAGGCGCTCCCAGCTACATTTATAACTTAGAAATGCAACTGAGACTTCAAACTGCCCACCATCAAGAATTTCACGAAATCCTCTTGTAGTAGCTGCCTAGATAATTCAACTCCCAAGAAAATAAAAGATATCTAAAATAATTCTAACAAAAAAAAACGACTTCAACTTCGACTTATATGGTTTTCTTATGAAACCCACTGTCAAAACTGGACCAAAATGGGTCATGACTGAGGAATCCTTAAAATCGCTTCACTCAGCCGAAAGATCTGTGGTAACAAAAATAAAAAAAAGTACAGTCGAATTGAATGCACTTTTTTGATGTAGGATAAAAAATAAATATTATACCTAATGCTAAGATGAACAAGAACTGTCTATATCAAAATAGGGTAAACTGGGCCTGTATTATGGAGTGTTAGTCAGCAGAGAAGCGCTGTGAATAAGAGATGCTATCTATCTGCAAAACTTGCTTCCTTTGTATAACTGGAATAGTTATACAGAAACAGTTTTGAAATGTCATAACTCTGGACGGCAGGTAGCATGGACCAAGTTTATCTCGGATACATCTACAATGGTCTTTGTATGTTACTGTATATTAAACTTAGAACAGCAAAACGTAAAAAATATTTGCCTGATTTTTTGAGAACAAGATATTTTGTAGTTTTTCGGTAGAAAAAAACTTCACTGTTGCTGGAAACACAATATTTAGGAAACAATTAAAATTGCTTGCTGAGTCTGCCCTTCGTATTTCACGTAAAAATAAAAGATACAAGCAATTAATCCGTAGCTTCATTCGGTAACAAAATTCCTCCTACGATTCTATGAACTAACAAAGCTACAATAAATGGTATAAAACACAATCCCCGATTCTTTGCTCTGAATAAAATTGGCAAACCACAATAACAGTGGAATTGCAGCTTGCCAATTTTCTTTAGAAATAAAAACCTAAGGGTTTAGATGCAAGTCAGCTAAATGAAACACTGCGCCCAAAATTGCACCATATCTAAAAATTGTGATAAAATACTTTGGTAGGTATTTATTTTGGTGCTCATGTTATAAACATGACCATATTTCTTCTCTTTCGCGACAAACTACTGAGCGGATTAAGACGACATTATGAGATAATACATAATTACGAGTCAAGTTATAATTAGTAACTGGTGACCGTATTAAAAAGCCACAAAGCACAGAACGCAATGAGATACTATAAAATGTGAAAAAGATACTGCAGTTTCTAATTTTAAAACAGCAATGATTTGACAATGACAAAAGCTCTCGTCGATTCCCAATCTATCCACAAAAATTAAACGAAACTGTTTGTTTAAAATTGCGTAAAATACAGTTGCATTTCGCTGCTGCAATTGTAAGGTGAATATTGTAAAGCGGTTGTCAAATGAGGTGTTAAATGGTGGCAGTATACATTGGAAATAATACCAAGCTGCAGGATTGTGGGCACCTGGTAGGGTGGCGGAATGCCGAGTGAGAATTCGTGTTTGAACCCCACCCGTTGCATTATTGATGTGACCCCCTTCAGCCACATGAATAAGCAGCTTAGGTAGCCGGGAGCAAGGGAATAGTTATGAGAAAACCTTTTTTAATATTCTTCAAACGAAAATGCTATTTTTACACGACTGCCCAAAAAGGAGTGTTATGTTTTCAGGGTTCATGTATGTATGTATGTATGTTTGTGAGTTTCTTTATTCCACCATAACTTCTAAAAGGCTTGACCGATTTCAATGTTTGTGGTATCATTAGAAGCTTTGAGTTATCCCGAGTGACATAGGCTATGTGGACATTAAAAAATGGTCAAGTGTGAGTCGAAATCGCCTGCAAAGGGTTCCGAACGATATTTTTTTTTGGGTTGTCATGTTTTTTTGTTTTTCACAAAAAGGTATTAAATAAAAAACATATAATTAAAAAAATAAAAAACACGCCTGTCATGTCCAAAAAAATTTAAAACTAGTCAAATAGTCGGGGTCGGTTACTTGGAACAATTCATTACAGGTCCCCCGACTTTTTTTTTTACGTATATTTTTCGATTGAAAAGATGGCCTATATAATAAAGTAATCCAGATGGTTTGTCTTGATTTTTATTTCTGTGCAGGCTTCCCATTTCCGCTTTTGCGTTTTGGATAATTTTCTCAGGAAAATCAGTTTATTTTTCGAGCAACAGTCCTTCTGTTTATTTTACATAATAAAATGCAATTGACGTTCAATCGAAACATTAATAACATCAATTTATTTTGAAGTTACATTATTTATTGCTTTGTTCAGACTAATTAATTTGATTAACACTACCGCATTTTGCGGCCGCAACTCGCAATTTTAACAGGTCATAAATTAACGTCACCGACACGTGCCAAATTTATTCTGTATAACAACTAACGAACGTTGCCTCCACTACGCTTTGTATGACTACATAATAATATGAAATAATACAGCACCCATTTACTGAATTTCAAAAGAAGGTTTTGCTTATTTTTTGTCTTCATTTATTCGAAAAGCTTTATCAATTAGTGTTGAATTTTATTTACCTGGATTTTTAAGCAGAAAGTTGAACACACCGTTTTATTTCGCAAAAACAATCGTCTTTTTTAAGGTTCCGTACCCAAAGGGTACCAACGGGATCCTATTACTAAGCCTAAGATGTCTGTCTGTCTGTCACAGGCCGCTACAGACCAAACGGTAAGAATTAGACGGCTGAAATTTACACAAAATACTTGTTACTATGGCCGCTATCACAACAAATACTAATATCATTGAAAACTTTAAATCTAAGAGGGTCTCCATTGCATTGATGTATTCAAGCCGCAAACGAATTGCCTTATAATTTATAAAGACATTGCACACAGTTAAACAAAGGCGTCAGGCGTTTCGTATTAGAAGCATCGTATCATGTTTTGTGTAATTTTAAAGCACTTTTTTTCTGATGGTGGTACGGAACCCTTAATGCGCGAATCCGACTCGTACTTGGCCGGTTTTTAGGGTTCCGTACCCAAAGGGTAAAACGCTGTCTGTCTGTCTCCAGGCTGTATCTCATAAACCGTGATAGCTAGAAAGCTGAAATTTTCACAAATGATGTATTTCCGTAGCCGCTATAACAACAAATAAAATAACCTAAAAAATAAAATAAAGCTAAAAACCACATAAAATGAATATTTAAGGGGGGCTCTCATACGACGGTGGTACGGAACCCTTCGTGCGCGAGTCCGACTCGCACTTGGCCGGTTTTTTAAATATAAAGGTGCATTTCAGATTGTTGGAAGCTGGATACTTTTTAAAGCCAGTTCGTGAACCAATCTTAGAAAATACTGAAACTAACTTCGCGGTATGTTTTAAAATTCAGACAAAGGGTGAACATTTTATTTTAGAACAATGTAGCAAGACGTCTAAACTGCTCTGTAGAGAATAGAACTAAAACAGACTCAACTAGGCAACGGCCGGAAAGACTAACTTGCAAAATGTATCTAAAATTTAATAAAATATAAAAAAAAAAATGTATTTAACATTTTCCACAATATAAAATTCCACTTAACAAATCCACGGAAGCTATTAAAGAATAGCTACTAGTCTATTGTTACAACAGCCATAACAATCAATCAAACTTTGAATTCTATCCTCATACCCACAAAGGTCTGTTTCGAATGGCAAATATTGAAATTCCTGCATTATGCTCATACAATAGATCTGTTTACATTAACGAGACAAACAGGAAAGCCAATGAATGGTTTTAAATTGCACCACAAAGGGTGATTTGTCCCTTTGTCTTATAAAAACGGTAACTGAAAAGTCTTTTCATAATTATATTTCTATCGGATCGCACGTACTTAAGAGGTAATTTTAATTATTTTCATAATGGCAATTCTATACGATCGGACGTTGATTCGCACAGATTTTTTTTTAAAAGGTAATTTTAATTTCTTGTCAATTGTGATTCTAGCAGTTTTTTTAAAAGCCAAAGCTACTGACCTCGTGTCGAAAATGAATTTAGACAATAGCACACCAAAGATTTTTAACGTGTTCCGTAAATATAAAAAAGCTCACGTCTATCTCCCAGGTTTTATGTCAAAAGTTTAATAAAAACTTTTTTTAACAAGACTTCCATTGCATATCTGACAGGACTAAGGGCGTCTGAGGGGAACGCAATAACAGTTTGAAGAGTTCAATATAAACGGCTCTTGTTTAAAGTCAAGGCAAAAGTATGAAATTTTGAGATTTTCATTTTGATACAAGGGATTTTGTACTGAACATTATAAAGAGAAAACGTACACAGGGAGATTCAAGTTGGGATTAAGTTCTTTAACAGCAACCTTTAATTAAAATTACACTACAGATGCAGCCACAGTACAGAAAGTATATTAATGCAGTGAAACTCATACAAATAATAAAAAAATAAAAAAATATAAAAAACCAACTCCATAAATCCCTAAAAGCACTAAAAAGTTAAAAATAATAGTATATCCTACCTATATTAATAAACCTAACCTAAACTACAATTAACCTATAATGAAATTTATCAATTTTTGGAGTCGGTGACAGCGTATTTCTGAAATAAAATTAACTAAGGGATGTTGTAAGATAATAAATTATAATATGAACAGCAGAAAATATCGAAATAAACCATCCCAAAAGAACCTTTGAGAAAACAAAAATATTTAACTATTTTGCATTATACCACCATTCCTTTCTCCGTTAAGAAAACAGTACATAACCTTTTTGGACGGTTAATCCGTGCGGTTCTTTCCAAACCACGGATCCTCCTATAAACAAATATTTTAAGATATTACTTGTAGAATATAAAACATGATATATTACATAGCCGTATCTAATTCAAACCAGTAATTTCTTTTGAATCAGTGCTACCTATATTGCGCTCACCAGTAGGCGCCACCGTCGCGTCAGCTGTCAAAACTACCGATACGGAATCTGACATTGCGAAGATCACGTGCGACTCACGCGTCTAGTGGCGAAATTGCTAGCGATGTCTTGAATACTTTGTTATAAAACAGGAGTGGTTTTTAACACTAATAAATAAGAGTACTTTAATCTTTACTTTGAAGTCAATGAGCTTAAAATACAGCAGCTGTGATGTACCAGATAGGAGACAAGACGTAACGAAGTAAATTATTTACTCTTACACAGTAAGAGCAAAACTTAAATCTCTATGAAAATAGTTTCACTACGAATGGAAATTCGAAAGCAGTAAATTTTATTTCATTTTCCAAGGTTCGAGGTAACTTAAATTATCTATTAATAAAAGTTTAAGCTACTACTTATGCTCGTAAACACAAATCAGATTATTATATAATTTGCTTACCGTGCTGATTGCGATACGAAGAACTCATAATTTATGTTTTTTACAACTTATGTAAGCAGTTATTGGTGTGGTTTGTTGATAATTTAGTTTTTGATCTCTTTTATGTTTAATTTGTTTGAATTTTATATTATTGTTTTTTTCTTTTAAATATGGCATTGTCTCTAAGTTATAAACAGATTTTCGATTTATCTTATACTCTTGAAAATACTGAATATACATACAATCATAAAAAAATTAATGAAATTACAGTGATGATAAAAGGCATTCCGTGAAACCAACAAATTCATAAATTCTTTTTAGTAGTATTCTAACAACCTAACCAAACATTGACACAAAAAAATACCGAAAACGAACCGCATTTTTAATGGCTTCATAATAAATTAACAAAACACTGCTTAATGAATACCAAATATTTTTACAATCAAAACACAATCCGGAGCTCTGAAGGATTATGAAGCCATAAGGGTTCTTCCAGTTGGTTGTACGAATAAAATGTACTATATATACTTATAAAGATTTACATTCCGGGGTGAATACCCTAGTTTCCCCTTCGACCTCGATACCAGGGTGGGTCGTAAAACGATAACACAGGGGCCGCTGTCACTACACCCAACATTTATACCTATACAGCTATATTTGTAAAGATTTTACATTGCCAGTGAAGTTAGAACAATTAAGATTTTTTTACTCTATTTCAAGTACTTTTTTAGAAGTGAACTGTGATAAAAATGGAGGCGTGGATTAAAAAGCGCATTTTCGCGCTCATCTCAATTCACATTCAAAAGTTGAAACGTTGGAATCCTTTTTGTTTTTGTTTTAGCGTGTACGAGCTTTTGCTCGAAGTCACGGTAATCTGGCAAAAGCAAAAAAAACGCAATCCGCTCCTGTTTCATACATTTTATGGTGAGTTTTATTGAATTTATGAAATTGACGGCTTGATTGCCGCTGTGGCCATCGTCTGGATGTTCACCGTTAAAATTTGTACGGCTGATTTTTAAAGTTCAATTTTATTTTATTAACTCTAAAAAAGAAAGAATTTTCAGCGTTATTTATTAACGGGATTTTTATTACCAGTACTTGTTCCCTATTTACTTTTACCAGTACGTTTGGTAGGCAGTGGTTATAATAACACGTTAATGCCTGCACTTGATACATCGTTTTTTTTCTATATAGAATAAACAAGGACTAATGGTGGTGTTATGAACGCACTAGATCATATTGTGCGTAAGACTAGACTTTACTGTCGCATTATAAGTTCAAGGCCAAAATATAGAGGGATGCATAGTATAAATCTAATCTCAGAGCGAGCGTAGACTTCAATTATATTATTAGTTTTTTCAACCAATTCAAGTGTGTTTCTCAAACGTTCTCATAGACAGATATGGAGTTTTTTCAAGTCATTGAAAAATGGAAGATAGTGAAAATTTTTGGCCAAAAAAATTAGAAGTCGGACAATGCAGCATGCCAATAATAATAATACGCGACACTGCCGCATGCCATGTGCGCGTACCATAAACGCGCAGTCACACAGATCAATATTTTAGTACGCAATCCACCTAGCTATTTAACATTCAAAATGGCAACAAAATTAGAGGTTGTTAAAAAGGTATATACACATTGCAGTAGTCAAATTATTCATAGGAATACCGCCGAGGCCTATAACGTCTGCCTAACATCAAATTATTTATGCATGAAGATTCGGCTTTAACGCGGTATAAAACAACGTTACAGAATGCATCAATAAGTCTAGGTCACAACTCAGCTGTCTAATAAAATGAAACGATGAAAATCCGAATCAAAAAAATGTATGAAAAATAAATACTTGGGTAAAACAAAATTATGAAAAATACGACAGGGGCAAAATAAATTTACGGTTTAATAATATAATTTTTATATTTGAAATTCCAAATAATATATATTTAGTGTCCCATTTTATTTTTTTGGGATTGGTTGGTTTTTTTAGTAGGTATAGGTATTTTTTTCTTCTAATATTATAATATATATACTTAAATAATACATGACATACAGTTCTAAACATAAAAAAAAAATAAAACGTATGCATTTAGAACAGCGCAAAAACTGATTAAAATATGCTATCCTAACCCTTATCAGGTTTGGGCGGAGGCAGTAGAGGCGCTATGGCTTATGCGGAACAATTGTTTCAGCGAGAATTCGGAGGCGGCACGGATAACGCGAGGCATTCCATTCCAATTACGCCACGCGAAATGAATAGAATGTTCAAAACGCAATTCCATTTGAATGAACACCACAAATTCACACAATCTTCTAACAAAATTAGAACCCTTGTTGAGTATGGTTAAACGTAAACCAATTAAACTTGCAGGTGCATCGTCAAGTTTTCAAGCAAAAGTTCTCGTAATTGTGTTGCAACTTCAGCACTTTACACATACCCATTGTGCAATTTAACGCGACTTGTTGACTCTCGATATTTAACACTTAATATACTGACTGTTTAGATTTATAACGAGTATAATATTGGTATTAAATTAATTGTTATTTAATAAATTAAATTTTAAATTATTTGTTTTTTAATAATTTTTTATGTGATACTGTCGTTTATTTGGGTTACTCACGTGTTTTCTTCGGGCACTTTAGATTCAAACTCAGACGGAGCTCTCATTCATGAGCTGTTTACGCGGCGATGTCGCGATTGGAACTGAGTGTCCGGACGAACTGGGCGAATACACGTAAGGACAACCGTTTTCGCGCATAAATTAGGGAAAACAATGGGGGCTAGGGAGTCAAAGCAGTCAAATGCTATATTTCTGAAGCTGAATATAAACGTAAGTTATGTAACGTTAGCGAGTGCTCGGGACATGCGACCGTGGGCGTCAAGCATCAGTAAGTTCTTCCAATAAAGTTTAAGCGTTCTCTTAAACTTCATTGGAAAAACTGTATCTTTGTGAAGCGATATGCGTATTACTGTATGCTTGTTATGGCTTTTAAAATATTTCAGTAGTAAAGATGAAAATAAGCGTTTATTTTTAAATAAATAGTATGATAACAATAACATTGCTTGATCTGGCTTATTCTCGAATTTAACTAAGGACATTATAGAACCTTTCTTTTTGTTTATATAGGGTAAATAATAAAATATTTATTTAAAAGCATTTAATTCTTAGATATGGCGCAGATTATTAGAGAGATTTGATCTTTGAGATCAAATCAGGCATTTATACTCCATAAAATTGAAAGCAACGGCAAAGCTACGAAATAAGTTTATCAAACACATTTCCCAGTAAGCCATAGTCGCAACCCTAAGGGGACGAAATGTCTCTCGGCCCTCGATTTCATGACATTACGGTTGACCTGTTTACACCGCCTTCGTTAATGGTACACAGGAATAATTTGGAGAGAGCCTCACAATTTAACGTTATTTGTCTCTATAGTATAACAAAAGGTAACGTTCTGAGGTGAGCGTAGAGAACTGTTTATTACGGTAACATAAATTTAAAAATTACAAAACGAAATGCCTTAGATAATTGTTTATAACTTTCAAAATAGTAAACAGATTTTAAATTATAGCAAAAAACATTACGATTACGTCAGCTTTTAAAAAAACTGACCACAATCGGTCCATTCCTTAAGGAGCTACGATGCCACAAACGTACCCAGGTCGATATTTCAAACTTATAACACCACTCATATTTCGTCGGTTATATTCGACGGCCTGTTGGTCCACACTGCTATACCGGAGGTCGTGGGTTTGATTCCCACCCGGGACAAATGTTTGTGTGATGAGCACGATCATTTGTTCTGTGTCTGGGTGTAATTTATCTATACTTATAATAAATTTGTAGAAGTAAAAATTCTGTACATTGAAAATATCAAAAAAAAAAATGGCGGGGGGTGTTACAAGACTAACACCGAACCCAAAAGAGCGAAAAAAAAATTTTTGTCTCTCTGTCTGTCTGTTTGTTCAGGTATCACGCAAAAACTACCGGTTCGATTACGATGAAACTTGGTATAATTATTCTTTATTATCCTGGGCACCACACTGGGTAGTTTTTATCCCGGAAAAGTATAAACAATAAAAAACAAACTTAATTTTGCGGTTAAAAACTCATTGATAAGTTTCGTCATCCACGCGAACGAAGTCGCAGGCACAGCTAGTCTATAATATGTATGTTTTTAGAAATATATAAGTATGTTTATCAGTTGTCTGGTTACCATAACACAAGCTCTGCTTAGCTGCTAACTCACACACGGCTATCTGATCCCAAGATCAGATAACCGTGTGTGAGTTGTCCCGGAATATTATTATTATTGAATATTATTATCAATTATCGTATTCATGAGCGTAACAGCTTTCGATGGAGGGCAAAGTTCGTGTGACAAGTTTCCGTACAGCAGACAGGAAACAGGCATAACCAAAGTTGTTCAACCCAGCACTGCTAATCAAGACTAAATTAATTACCACTACGTCTAAATGAATAGGACGGTAAAGCAAACTATGAACGTATTACTTCCTGAGGTTTACGCGAATGTTATAAGATATTGAAATAAAACAACTTTTTACGGATTTCATCGGGGTATATTCCTTTGCAGCCTGCCCGTTACCATGACACCTGCAAAGGCGTCGTAACGTCGGGAACAAAAATCTAAAAGTATACTGTGATAAAAACTGTAAAAACTACTAAACTACAAAGTTCCACTGAATCTTACTTTTCACACTACCTATCCTAAATTAAGGACTCTTCATAAAAATCATTCCAGAATTCAGTTTTACGAAATTCAAACAATTCAAATGCGTTGATATTTAAGCATAAAATTTAGGATGGTGTTATAATCGGTTAAGTGTAAATTAATATTTAAAACCACACCAACTGTGCAATTTAATTAATAATCCTCATATATAATAGAATTATTTGCCATAACTAATCGCCCGAACTGAAATATTTGTGTAATAATTTTCAATGCTTTAATCAATAAATTAATCAAAATACATTTTATAGACACTTTCGTTAATCGCTGTACATTCACGAACACAAACTATTTTTAATTGATTCTCTCATCAATACTAGATTCTGATAATTATTGTCAAACGCACACAACAGAAATTATTTAAAACAGTTCATGTATTACGCTATTTGTGTACATATTCGTGCTCGTGATTGTACAAATGAATGTAAGCATAAAAGGCAAGCTGCATACAATTGAAAGATAGATTGCGTAATAACTGCATGGCTTATCTGACATGCGACATTTGAACCGAACTGCGTCAATCGAGGCCCGAAAGGACGTCGCATTGCCTTTGTAAGCGACCTGTCTGTATCATGACGTTTCAACTAAGGAGGGAGAGTGATAGACTATAGGTATGAAGTGATGGCTTCAAACGTTACACTTAATGTGTATATGCACAATTGCACAGCAGTATCCATGTCATAGGGGAGCGCTGTGGCTGCACGCACGGTGGGACGGTATCAATCCTTTGATGATTTCGGTCGCAGATTTGATTGCAGTGACCAGACTCGGCTCAAAGATATCATCAACCACAATAGCTGGTTTGTTTTGTTAGTAAATATTACACATAACGCAGTAAATTTAATAATAATTATATAGAAAATGTGCATTTCACTGAAGCTTTCAGGTAGTTGCTACTAATTTCGTTAGAAATAAAATAACAGGTACAATTATGGTTAATATGCTTAAACAGAGTAGAGCGTGCAAAATCTTTCTAAAACAAAACGTTAAATAAAATGTCATTTTTCTAGCAGCTGGCAGATTTTTGATAAGATAATAATTTACAGACTGATAACATCCCAAGCTGTCGTTGCCTCAACAAAATATTATACATAGCACATAATTTAATAAAACTTCATTGTAGTTTACCGCTCGTAGAGGAAACACCTACTCGGCAAATCATCATAATTTGCGGAAGGCAAGCACGCCTCGCCTGACGTAAACACGCCACAAATGATTTACATTTTCAATCTCACGCAAAAGGTTTTTTTCCTTAATGAGTGTATATTTATTTATTCTTATTCCTGTCTTGTTTTCAATTATTTTCGTTTCAATAATTTTCGGTGGGCGCAAAGCTTTCATTCCATTCATCTCTACTACTCATCATCTCAACATTCTCTGATTTTTAGCGTTTTTTTCCTTTCTTTCGCTGCTTATCTATTTTATATCTTACCCATAAAAATGCCTATAAATGCTCTTTTTGAAACGGTTTCACGGCTGAACCACACGACTATGGTGATGGAATTTGGAAGGAAGCTTTTTGCTACGATAACCATCATCCATGGAAGCGAAACAACGGGTTAAAGCAGGTTTTCAAATACTGAATAGTTAAAAGAACTTTAAAGATGATTTCTGTCGCATTATAGACACAGATAAGACCCGTATTGAAATGTCAATGGTTTTAAAAATAAATCAATTCATTCTCCCAATGTAAACCCATCAGTACCATTTTTCGCTTTAATTCAGATACGATTGCCTAAGGCACAGTTATCTGCTACAAGAGGTTCAAATACGATAAGGTAGGTTTAAGTTAATTGATTCTATTGATTATAGAAACAAGCGAGTGTGTGAATGCACATTACCGGGAGAGATTTCCGGAAAATGCCTCTGCTCTAGTTTGTCGCGATAAGAGCTATCAAAGATAATATTCACTGAGCGATGCTCGCTTGGCGATCAAAATACTCGCCGGTGCGGATGACTAGCTTACTCGCCTGCCTACTGACAATGCTATCGGAACTACACACTCATTTCGCGCTGCTTGCCAACTTGCATCATAGAGTTCAAAGCTCTACTTGCTTCTCGTTTAGGGACGGCGGTGGGACAAGTACCTTAGCCTGAGCGAATTTCAATCAAGATACCGGTAAGCCAGACAGTACAATACTGAGATCAGTAACACTAAAGTATTTAAAGATAGTTCGTTAAATTTAAGAACTGAAATGGTGAGTTTAATTGTAAAAACAGTAGAGCGGTTGGTTGACAGCGAAACGAATACAACCACTTTACGGCTTAAGTTGTCCGCACAAGTTGACTTGCCTGCCCTTTTATCATTTCAGCGACAAAATATTCCAATAACTAATATTTAATCAACATTTGTGGGAAAAGTAACAGCAACGATCGGCGGTTTACGTAAGTCTTTTAGAAATCCTTTTGGAGTACTGGAAAAAAAATGTATCATTCATTCATAATACATTTATGAATGAGTTACGTACGTAAAGCTTATTAACTTTACTTCAAAGTGAAAATTTTATTTAAATTATGTTTGAAGTCGTTACAAATACAATGAGGTTGGAAAATTCTGTTTATTGCCACTTACACGTAAACAACACTTGAGATTTTCTATAAACACTGTTTTCTTTATTTTAACCTCATAATTATATTTTTAACTTCCTTTGTCACCACAATGCTTTTGCCTCATGTCAAACTAAAGAAAGTAGGCAAAGCATTATAATTCGTGTAAACAATATTATGTAAGTTTTTATTATTCTTGGTAGAAAAACAACAACCTCGTTACGCCGTAATACGCTTTCGACAACAAACTAGAAGCTTGCAATTGCATAATCTACCTGAACCCACTTAGACCCAGACTAAGTCGTAACTCAGAATTTCCTCTTGAACGCTTGGCGCCCAAGGAGCTTTATTGAAATACTTTATCATAGGTATTCTTAGCTATCAGGGCGCAAAAATTTATCGTCTCAAACAAATGATTTAAGGTGACGAAAAAACATGAAAACACCTCACTGAAATGGAGTACAGTCAAGGAAAACATGAGTTTTCTAATTTCCCTCATAATCAGATTAGAAAGCTTATTTACAATCCCAAAGAAGAACTACTAAAAATTTAACGTGACTATATATTAACAAGCAAATGATTTCACAAAGAAAATGTTACCAGCAAACTATTAAATAGATTTTAATCTAGAAACTTTCAATTACACTTGGTTTACTTATCAGAACGAGTTCCAAGGTAGTGAACTCAATTAAAACTAACAGCATTGTCACAGTGCTGCAGTGGTTTAGTTTATTTTTATACAAGTTCAGTCTGCGACGAGCTACATTTTAAGCTTCGCCTTAAATGGTTTTTAATTACTCACAAAATATTAATTTAACTTCATAATCTTAGATGAATGATTGGTCTCGCGCGCATCATTCATCTAAGTTCATAATATTTGTATCTTTGAGGATTTGTACCTATGGAGCTTTTTTCCGGTTCTTCTCCATAGGGATGACATTTCGGAACCTGCAACTAGAGTCAGTAATATAACCTTTTAAAAGAGCTTAAAAGGCCCACTTGAAATAAGAATATTTTGATATTTGATTTGAGGCAAGGTGGTTTAAAAGACTTTAAAAAATTAGGTATTTGAAAAAGATCTGTCGCTATCACACGGCGCAGCGTCCTGGCTATCAATCTAAGTGTGACAAGGACAACTGCAGATTCGACCTTAAAAACGAATATAATTCGAGGTTAAGGTGAAAACATAGGGGCATAGAACTAGTGTATATATTATATAAGTTTTAATTTGGTATATACTCTTTTGTAATTTACAGATACTTAGTAATTTTATTATTGAGTGCAAATAAAGTTAATCTCAGATCACATTACTTGATTATTTAAGTTCATAAACCATACAGAACCAGACGAGAGCGTATTGAGAAAAGACCACCTCCATTTATCCTAACGAAGTGTGAACGGACTAGACCGCTGCCAGGGTGTTGTGTAGCTCCCCGACTATAATCCAGTTACCACGTGCCGTGTTCTGTTAACACTGTCTGTGCTGCAAATGACTCTCGGCCTAAATTGATTAACGTCTTGATTATTGCAATCCTTTAATTGTTAGATACAGCTACGGAGGGGCGCTAATTGGTTCAGAGGTAATGTATTGGTACTGCAGTGCCGTGTGTGGATGTATCTTGAAATGTTGTGTACATTTTAGAAGCTAAAATGTACACTTGCGTCGATACTCTTGCGCCATCCCATCTTCCTAGTACGTCGTGCTGTGCTGGCGCTGCTGCTACGGCTGCTGAGAACCTCAAGCGGTGGAAATATACCAACCTAGTTGGAAGTTATATATTCGAGCCGTTTGGGGTTGAGACCCTTGGTCCGTGGGGCCCGAGTGCACACAGATTTTTTAAAGATTTATCCAAACGCCTGGTTGTCACTTCGCGTGACCCAAGGGCTGGCTTCTACCTAGGTCAGCGAATAAGCATTGCCATACAACGTGGCAATGCTGCCAGCCTTTTGGGCACACTTCCAGTCGACAGCGATGTCGATGAATTTTTTGATGCCTTGTTTTAGTTCTTAGTTTCATTTACTTTATAATTCTTCTTATTTCTTGTGTAGGCTTAGTTTTTATAATATTGTAAATATTTTAAGTTTAATTTCATTAATAAAATTATAACAGAAGTTAAAATAATTTGGATTTACATGCAAAGTAAATTATGCAAGAAAATTAAATAATCAGTTTTAGAAAGATCTCTCTTTGACACACTTGATTGTAGAATACGATGAGATAAGTTTATATTGTTTTTTTTTTTTATAAAACCAAGATCGAGAGGAGGTTTAGTAATGATCGAAGATCGTTGTTTTACTTGAACATTGTGTGGCCTAATTACTGTAGCCATGAAATGCATAGTGTGATTAACGTATTAATTAATAACGCAAGATAAAATATTTAATTAACAACTGAATAAAGATTACTATTGTATTCGTCTAAATATTTAGAGAGGTTGTCATTGCATCATAGAAACGAGTATAATAGGTATTGGAAATAGGGAAACATTTATCTTTAACAGATAGAAATATGTCATGTATGTAGCAGCGGAATTTTCTGTACCTACACCTATGAAAGAGGAAAAAATGCTTCGACCAATTTACACAAAACATTATTGAATTATACCTACACATAAATTTTCCTCATGATTTATTCCGTCTTTTGGTGAAAACCGTAGGAAAAGCCGTTGGGTTGTTATTAACTGACTTTTTTATAATATTTATAGATGAATGATCTTCTTTTAAGAGTATTGATCAGGATGTTTACTACATTATTTATATTATACTAGTTAATACCCGCGTTGACGTCTGGAATTTCATTTTCAAAAATTCTTTTTTTTTTTAATTTTAAGGTTTGAAATTCCCAGGGTTTTTTTAAACAAATGAATGTCATTGTTTTATTTGTAGACTATTTCCGTACGTACTAAGTAATACTGTCCGAAAAAACCGGCCAAGTGCGAGTCGGACTCGCGCACCGAGGGTTCCGTAAAAACCTGTAAGTAGAGATGTAACTAAAAATTTAAGGTTTTCGGAATTTTTCCTTTATATGTGCTATTAAACATTACTTCATGCTAAATTTCAAGATTCTAGATCGACTGGAAGTAGGTTACCCTTTAGGTTTTGATTCCCTCGCGAGTAGTTGAGAGTTTGAAAATATGCGGCTTAAATTGCTATTTCTTTTGATTGCGTTGACATAAAAGTTTAATTTTGTTACAGCTTAAAGGTATTATAGACCTGAGTATTTGATATGAATTTCAATTTAATACCTCTACGCGTTCATGAGAAAAGAAGTAGTAACTTACAAATTTTCAAAAAATATTTTTTTTTTATATGATGTAACTAAAAATTTGCAGTTTTTGCATTTTTTCCTTTATCTGTACTATAAGACGTTACTTCGTACCAAATTTCCAGATTCCAAGTTCACGGAAAGCACCCTGTAGGATTTTATTCCCGTGTGAGTTTCGAAAATTTGCGGAAATTTGCGGCGTAAACTGCTGTAAGAGGAAAAAAATGCTTCGTCCAATTTACACAAAACATTATTGAATTATACCTACACATAAATTTTCCTCATGATTTATTCCGTCTTTTGTTGAAAACCGTAAGAAAAGCCGTTGGGTTGTTATTAACTGACTTTTTTATAATATTTATAGATGAATGATCTTCTTTTAAGAGTATTGATCAGGATGTTTACTACATTATTTATATTATACTAGTTAATACCTGCTAATAAACTGCTGTATCTTTTGATTGCTTTGGCTTAGAAGTTTGATTTTGTCACAGCTCCAAGCGATAGTAGACTTGACTTAGATATAAATTTCAGTTTGATACCTCCACGCGTTCCTGAGAAAAACGGTCTTGACAGACGGACGGACGGACGGACAACGAAGTGATCCTATAAGGGTTCTGTTTTTTTCCTTTTGAGGTACGGAACCCTAAAAAGTATAAAATGAAAAATTTACAGTAACGTAAGCGTAAACAAAGTGGTAACCATGGATACGGTTTTAATGTTGCAATGAACCAAACAGGTTGTGATTATAATGTTATTGAAATGAAGATCTATTTCTGGAAGGTGTCCGTCCCATTATACAGATAAAAGCTTTTCTTTTTTGCTAAAACTTCAAATCCCAGAAGTATTTATTTTGTTTTCGAGAATCACTTATTGTTTTAAGGAGCATCCAATATTTATTTTTTTTACAATGGAAAAGTTTTAGTACTGGATTATTTTAAAGTATAAACAGAAGAAATCGCCAGAAAATACTAGTTCATGATATTAATAACGCCTTATTTAAATATGCGTGGGGCTTTAATAAACTTTTTACATTTTCTAAATCTTCCATTGCGTAGTCTTCCCCAAATATAATTAATACATAATTGACTGTTTACTTTTAAAATCCCATCTATTTTTAAACAAATGGAAATAATTTGTCACAAAAATCGACGTCCAGTCAGATCAGTCGTCAGATCTTGATTCAAGTTATTGCTAATCAATGTTAAAACCCGTGGTTAAAACTACCTTTCGTACTTTGGTTAAGTTAATCGGTGATTGCGTTTGAATAAAGAATGAGGATGGGTTAATTAATATATTAGTTGTTTAAAACTAAAAACGAGAGAGAGTTTTCTTAAGAAATAAGCGGCACCTTTGTACATCATTTATAAATATGTAATTATTTTCTTTTTAACTTCTGTGTGTGTACATAAATTATTAAATAAATAAACGACCTCTTCATTTCGATTGAAAACACTTTGTTTATATTTCTTCTTAACACCTCTCTTAATAATCGTTGCGCAAGCATCATCATCCACAGCCCGCTGCTTCCCAAACATAGTAATTCGTAGTTTGGTAGACAACAGACTATGTTGACTTTAAATTAAAATTTTAGGATTCATGTTTAGTAAAGGATAAGTTTTAATTAAATAATTAATAAAAACAAGATTCCGATAAAATTAGCACATGGTTATTATATGTATAATAATAGCACACGCAATTTATGATATACCAATTTTCAAAACCAAGGTTAAAAATAGTACACCTCAAGGTTAAAAATAATGATAATTTAAAATGAATTTACTTACCGTTTTTGATTCTTCAAATTTTATTCAAAAAACAAAACGAAAAAATTCGTAGTCGGTACTTACGCTAAACACAGACGATACCCAATTATTAAAAAAAAAATTGACACTTGATGACGAAAATCAAGCTTGTAAAAGCAGGTTTTATAGATGACTTCTTCCTCTGCTTAGCCTTTTCTTAAGCTGTGTTGTTTGGCTTTCAGTCTAACCGGATTCAGTTTCTCTAATTAACTGTTACACAGAATTTAAGCTGAAATTGAAACTGTAAAATGAAAAAAAACAACCAATTTAGACGTCAGACTCGATCCGTAGTCCGAATTGAAATGCGAAGCCATGATTGGGCATCAATACGTGTTAACTGTACGCCAGTAGCTAACGGATGTTGTTCGTGTGACGTAATTTTATAAGCCTTATCCATAATATCTTGTATATTTTTACCTTCTTCTCAATCAATTGAAACGTCTTACCTAATCTTTAAGTCATAGTCTAGACCAGTCATTAGCCAGGTGATAACTGAAGACTAGTTTGAATTTGAAACCTATTTCTAGAACCGACGAAGTTCCATACAAATAGTTCCAACATCAAAGGTGACAAGAGTTCCACCGGTAATTAGTGAATTAACAGTTAATTAGTAAATTAATTAAGCAATCAATCGTAATTCATTAGTTTCGGTCTACATAAATGGTCTTCTTAAATAACTATTAAAACATTCAAATTTTTAAATGCAACTTGTATTAAAATTTCAAAATTTAAAGTAAAAAATTCTACTACATGTCGATATTTCTTATATATTATGTCCGGGGTAAGAATTCTCAATTATATACAGTCTTAATAAGATTTAATAAAGAATGGTTGACTAAATTACAATGAAATCGGGTAATTTTCCTTTTTATGTTCCGTCTTAAATTTTGAAGGTCTAGTCGTCAGCGTCTTGAAATAAATTAGTCATTACATAAATGGTATTTGATATTCCGTGATTCTAAAGCTCTTGAGTGGTGCTTTTATAAGAATGATAATAAGTAGAATTTAGCAGTGTTTGCTCTCTTTAATTTAACTCGGACGTGATTTTTTTCTTTTTCATGTTAGTTCTTTTTTCATCTTTCTCCTTGCCTAACATATAAGATGTCAAACCATCAAAGAAGCCATCTTTGATGGTTTATTTGCAGCCTTGCATGCTTCTCATGTTTTTATTGTTTTTAGCTTGTCAATTTAATTGGCTTCTCGCACAATCAATTTCATGCGACTATCTTCGCCTTCTACGCCTTGATAGTTATAATCTAACTTCACATTGTTGTAAACATTTTTAATTATTTTTGTTTGATGAAAGTTATACTTAAGTCCGATTTTTTGCTCCCAGATTGTAATTTGATAAATTCATATGGCAAACTCTAAAGAATATATTATCATGCTGCTAGTTTTTTGAACAAAGAGTTCTCTGAATTTGTTTTTTTGAAAACCAGATCATTAAATAATTATTAATTAAAACAAAGTAGCAGAAGCATTTTATAGTGAATATTTCGCATTTTTATAAAAAAATAGAGTTCGGTTAAAAATCATAAAAAAAAATCTCATAACTCAAGAACTACAAAAAACTGCGAAACGTAGATTGGGTGAAGTGTCATCTACATCTGGCTGCCCGCTGGTTTATATTTTTGTAACACGTATGTACTACTAAGGCTAAGAACTCACGGAGCGATTTTCACCCGCGTCCGCCGCGGTTGCGGGCCCGCAGCTTCTGTAGAGTGCAGATATACATGTAAAAAATTCACAACGCGTTTTACGCCCGCAGTCTGTGCGTTTGTTTGCGGGTCCCGCTGCCACGGCGGGCAACTAGTAGAATCGCGCGGGCCGCGGTCACCCGCAGCCTCGGCGGGTTGCGCCCGCGCGCTCTGCGGTCGATTGGTTGATCGTTAACTGCCCGTCTTGCGCCTTGCGATCATCGCCCGCCACGTTTGCGGGCGATAATCTCAACCGCGACGGCTGTGTAACCGCGCAAATAACTGGTCTCGTGAGTTTGGAAATAAAACCGCAGTTCCGCCACCGCGGCGGACGTGGGTGAAAATCGCTCCGTGAGTTCTTAGCCTGAGTCGTACCATACCTACGTTTGTTTTCGAAAATCCAAGAAATTGAAAAGCAAACTAGCTGTAATAATATCAGCAAGCAATGTCATTGAAATACTATTATTGTGCACCTCTGAGCAGATTTTTCTATTGCAGAAGTATTATCTCAAGAAATAAATACGACAGTTTGACAGCTTCTGAATGGGAAATGTGTCAACCATCTTTTATTCTTCGGATAAACGTTTTATAACGGTTGAGCTGAGGGTTGAGCAGTCGGCAGCTTAGACAGCAAAATAAAATTGTATATCTATTTCTCTTTAGATACATGAACCATAATTATTATTGTTTAGTTTGTCATCATGTATATACTTACTGCCCAAAGTAGGTAAATAATAATAATATTCATAATATTCCGGGACAACTCACACACGGTTATCTGATCCCAAGCTAAGCAGAGCTTGTGTTATGGTAACCAGGCAACTGATAAATATACTTATATATTTCTAAATACATACTGTATATTATAGATAAATTACACCCAGACAACCTAACAAATGATCGTGCTCATCACACAACCATTTGTCCTGGGTGGGAATCGAACCCACGACCTCCGGTATAGCAGTCAGGGTCACTAACCACTAGACCAACAGGCCCGTCAAATGAATCTTTTTTATTCACCATCAACTTTAAAAGACAAGACTCGATAGTGGGGACACAGGTCAAACACGCAGCGGGGTTGTTGAGAACTTTAATACAAAAAGGCACCAGGGTCATCTACCCCTGCTGCATTTTTGACATAGATATAGGCGACCCGAAGTAGATACAAGACTATTATAAATAATATGATAATTACATGGGTTTAAGATTGGGATTTTCTATATCTATTTATACATTTAACAATAACGGAAAACGAAGGCACCTGCCAAATACGTTATCAAACTAAATCCCCCAATCAACTACCACCGCAAAAGCAAGACAACTCCTGTGCAAGCGGCTAAGGGCCGGCCCGAGATTTCGCGAGCGCGTCACATAATCGGACAGAGTGCACCATTACGCCATTAGACACTTCCCCCCACAGCATATAGCTATAGCAACCCTAGCTAGCTAGTTAAGGCAACAAAGAGCTGAATGTCTCATAATGCGTGACACCCTGGGGCGTAAAGATCCGTTGTGTCGCTACTACCTTAAGACATTTTTTATTTACGTCTCAAAGTTTGAAAAACCTAGTTTTCATGTGCTCTGGTTTTTTGGTTTTATTTTTACGACTAGGTAACGAGTAGATCTGAATATTCCATGAACATTTTGAGGCCGTATTTACTAACTACGCCTGAGGTCATATGTTTCGAGAGTGAGTTTAGCAAACCGTTAAATTAAACAGGAAATTGTCAGTTGCAACGGACGCGACGGAATGGTAATCGGTAGGCTGAATACGTCGCCAATAATTGCGAATGAAATCCGATTACCGCGGAATGGGGTTTTTGGTAATTAACTGCGCTATTGATGCATAGAAAAAAAGTGTAGACATGAAATATGAAGCACTAGATAATATTCCGGGACAACTCACACACGGTTATCTGATCCCAAGCTAAGCAGAGCTTGTGTTATGGTAACCAGACAACTGATAAACATACTTATATATTTCTAAATACATACATATTATAGATAAATTACACCCAGACAACCAGAACAAATGATCGTGCTCATCACACAAACATTTGTCCTGGGTGGGAATCGAACCCACGACCTCCGGTATAGCAGTCAGGGTCACTAGCCACTAGACCAACAGGCCCGTCATGTGTTGAGATGTGTTGTGGTTTCGTGGTATTGAGGAAATATTGGCGTGCAATAAAAAGACAAACGAATCACATGAAAGCTTAGATGAATGATTGGTCTCGCGCGCTCGACCGTGCGAGACCAATCATTCATCTAAGCATGAAAGTCTTGAAATGTCTAAAAAGACGAGACAATAGTCTGAAACCTAAAGAAATTACTCTCCCTAATAAAGTTATAAGATACTAGCTGTACCCGGCATGCGTTGCAATGCATTTTTTTCTACCTAGCACCTACCAACTACCTACCTACTACCACTTAGGGATATGAAAAATAGATAGTAACCGATTCTCAGACCTACTGAATATGCATATAAAATTTCATAAAAATCGGTCAAGCCGTTTCGGAGGAGTATGGTAACTAACATTGTGACACGAGAATTTTATATATAAGACTAACTCGTTTTTCTAACTGGCAATATTCAGAAACTACTATAAGTATATAATAGGTGTGTTTATTACAAAAAAAAAAATACCAGGTACTTCAGGACTCCAGCCATTTATAAAAAAAACTATGATACATTGTATAAACTACAAAAACATCTTGTTAGTTTTTAGCTCATTGTCACTTATTTATACAACCAACATAATTCCAAATGTCTTAAAATAAACCCATAATTATTGATGAAATTAAACTTAAAATATTTACAAAAATAAAAAACTAAGCCTACAATTAATAATAATTAATCACGTATTTGCAGAAGAATATACTCGTATCTTTTCATTAATTAGAATTCCCCACAACTACGAAGTAATTTCCGTTGAATGGGTTCACTAAATAAAATTCTTGGAGAAAAAACCACAAACATCTAAAAACTAGGTCTATTGCGTATAGTTTATTGTAGGATGTAAACTATTATATAATACTACTGGCAGTGCCTGAATAGTTTTGTAGCCACGGAAAAACTTTCGCTTCAACAGCCGACAAAATTGCATAAACGAAGCGAAATGCATTTATATTTTCCGTAATGACGGAAAAAAGTTGTGGGCAATTTTATATAAAAGCATTCAGTGATAGTTGCTCTTTTAGAATAATTTAAGAATAGAGATTTAAACTTTTAAAAGAATTAAGTTTTTTAGGTCGTGGTGGCCTAGCGGTTCGATGAACGGATTTGTATGCACAAGGTTGCAGGTTCGAACCCAGGCAAGTACCAATGTGGCTTTTTCAAAGTTATATGTACTTTCTTAATTATTCTAAGACACTTCTGACAAACGGTGAAGGAAAACATCGTGAGGAAACCTGGATTCCAAAATTTGGGATCTGAAATCGCCAATCTGCAGAGAGCAAGCGTGGTGATCAATGCTCGCGCCTTCTCTATATGGGAAGAGGCCTGTGCCCAGCAGTGGGACGTTTATAGGCTGGATTATTATTATTATTAAGTTTTTTAGGGCAAAATGACCTAGAAAATCTTACAAAAACTAAGCAAAAAGATCTAGTTGGCTTTGAATTTTAGAAAGGCTTTTTCAAAATCTTAAAGTTAAATGGTATAAAAAAAACTGATTTTCACATGTGAAAAAGTATAGCGGTGCTAAAAATACCATTATTACCTACTTATTTGCATTCGTAGATAGATAGATCTTAGGTTTACGAGAATCAGGCACTAAAATTTCCATAAATCGACGTAAAACGTAACTGAAAACCGGAAAGCAACAAATTTTCATTCGGCGCTTATAAATATAGCATTCAGGATAACGTATTATATCCAGGCTTTAGTTATTTTAATAACTGTCATCTATCATGCCGTGTCACTTTAGAAACTTCTAGCCTGACCACCTGTGGCATAATAGTTCAACTTCTGATATCATAACGCAGCCGTTTAGTTTTTAACAACCGTCACTAGATGGCGCGCTCCAAGAAAATGGTGTAAACTGCAACGGTATTGTGAAAACACTATTAATAAATCATTGGTTAAAGGTGCGTACAGATTATGTGACGTATAATATAACTTGTGTTTTATAACACGTCCACATTATGTAAACCTTGTTTTTCAACATTGCAACATAAAACAATATTGTAGATACACAAGAATAAAATGTTTTATAACATTCAGTGTCCACATTACCTGAAACATGTTACATCGTACCTTTAAGGTGCGTACAGACTATATAACATAACATGTTATACAAATTGCAATATAACATGTTTCAGATAATGTGGACGTGTTGTAAACAGAAGTTATATTATATGTTACATAGTCTGTACGCACCTTTTGATTTTAATTCCGACTGTTACCGTTGAGATTATGGTTTATCGAACCCATACCCTGTTTCTTGACTCCTTCGATTTCCTTTCTAGGCAATTAATTATATTTTACTCCGCCATTGTACGCTTGCACTGTTGTTCATAATTTTTAAAAATAACTGTAATGGTGTACAATAAAGAATATGCTGTTCTATTCTTAATGGATCGCATTATCTCTCAACATAATATTCTTAAGGCTTTATTAGACAAGAACGTTTATATTTTTTGAAATGATTTTGATCCAACTCGATGTACACTGCAATAATTTTACTCAAGAGTCAAGAATTATTTTATTGCTGGTGCAAAATATCATGTTACATTACGTCATTACCAACTCTGATTCGATAAGTTATTCCGACCCTCTTTAATTGATTAATAATATGCCATGTTACTTTTCAATGCGCACATTATCTTTTTGTGCCTAAATTTATTGTTTTTGATTTGATTGCATGAAATCCTAAATTGGTCTCCTGTAACTAACATTTCAGTTTCAACATTTTCGATTCGGGCGACGCCTCAGGGGCTTCAAAGCCCCTAGGCAGAATAGCGAACAGGAATTTCGGCTTCGGTCGGCCTGTTGCAAAATGCCAGGGATGTCCGCGGGAAATGTTCAATCGAGCGAGTGTCAAACGCCGAACAAATGGCAAGAGGAAAATAGGAATTCCGTCCTATTTGTCGGACAACTAGGCGACGCTTGGACACTAATGAAACGAACTAATGGCTTAGCTCTCACAATGGACACTTGCGAACTCGATAGGTGAGGGATTTTTATCAAAACCTTATGAACATGGTTTATTAGTGTTTGTTTGTATTGGATTATTTGCAGGAGTTGTGTGTGAATACTTTACAAAAAGAGTATACAAAAATAAAAACAAAGGTCCTTTTGGCACGCTTTGGATACGGATCCCTAAAAACGTCTGCTGCCGAACACTAGAAAGACAAAACTTCTAGCGTAACAGCGAACCATTTCCATAACAAAACTTTAAAATATTCTAACTATATTAAAACTTGCATACGGACAGCGAGGCTAAAATGCATAAAAGTTGGAACCTCGACTAAACTTGATACACGTTCGTCGTTGCTTTTGTTATATAATTTATGAGGTCGTAACAAAAGAGGTCGGCAAGCAGAAATGATCCGCAGCGTCGTTGTACAACGGGTTGCCGGCACAATAAAATATTCAGTAACTGACCTACTGCGCTGCACATTATTTTTTAAGGTTCTCAACTATAACTTGCTTTTTAAAAGAACTTTACCTCCATAACAACTAATTTATGCAAAAATGAAACGCCAGTGACAATCAAAACATAATTGTATTCGAATTGAATACCTATTTTTGCAAACGCAATATTTGGAAGGGTCCAAAACCTGTATAACTCCCACTGCGTCCCTTGTCACAGATAGGGTACGACAAAAAAGGATAAAAACCCAAGGCTAGTTAAAAAAACCATGGTTTTTAAAAAGGCAATCGGATTTATACGCTTTCAGTTGCTTTTCACGAACTGCGCTTTGTTCGCTAACTGGATAGTGTCAGTTCACCGTTTTTAAATTGGCAGTTACAAGTATCAGTTGATCGTAATCCCTTTTTTAAAGGGTAACCGTTGATAAGTTATTTAAGCCTAGGTCACAGCAATTCCATTCCCGATAAAATTAACCTGTATTTTTTAACCGACTTTTATGCGAAACGGGATTATTTTAACATAACAGAACGAGAGAAATAAAGGAATAACCTTTTAGAGAGCAATTGTTTTCGAACAATAAAATAAAATGAGTTTTCAGTTTACGGCTACTTTTAGTTTGTTTAGCTTTTGCATTATTGTACGCGTGTTTACTTTTAGCAGGTATTCGATTTTTATTTGTTCCGTCTAATAGCGATTTTTCTTTTAGTATAAACAGGGTAGTAAATAAAGTCCTTTGCCTTTCTGTGGGATCATTAATAAGTAACTCTTATCACTAGCACACACTATATTAGCAAACTCAGACTTTGTTTTTAACCCTCATTTTAAACTTACATTTAGTTTTTTACTTAATAGAGGTTTTTCTTTTGTTTGAAAAAAAAAAGGGGATAAGTATGTACTCGTATATTCAAATTGTAACGTATTCGTATACTTCACTACATTCCGATTTGTATTTTCAAGAGCGCGGCTTCAAATTGATGATATGTGAAATAAAGGAGTAAATGGGAAGCAGAAAACGCATTTCCCGACGCCAAATAATTGGGAACAGGGCAGAGAGATGAATTGAAGTGGACTTAGCGGTGCAGCTAAGTGCTCCCTAATTGCCACCAGTCTGTCTGCTATCAAATTAAATATCGAGACTCAAATTCAACCCTAAATTGATTAACCCCCGGTTCCTGAAAGGCTGATTAATTTACTCTATTGTCTGATGCTGAGGCTGATTAAATTACTGATCACGACTATGATTGGCTGACCAAACTCTAAAAACCAATCAGCAAAGTGATTGGTTTTAGAGTTTAGTTTAACATGAGCTTTGACAGGTGATTAACAATTTGTGTTGGTCAACGTTTTAGAAACCGACGGTAAGACTTCTAGTTGCTTTTGATTACCTACTCAGACATTCAAAGCCCTCTCTTCACCAAAACAGATATTCCGAACTTAATTAATCTCTGCACTCAACTACAAATCAGGATCAACGAAATATTGCCGCACATGGGTATTTCGTATTAACTCGAAATTAATGTGGGTACCGAAAGCTAGGTGTATTAACAACCAAAGCTGTCAACAGAAATTAGTTTATCAGGATATATAAATCCACTATCTATGGATTAGCGCAACATTTCTACCAAACCTATCATTTTGTTTCTCGTTTAGATTAGGTATGTTGGATTTATTTATAATATTATTCTGCTGAATGCTGCGATTTGTGGAATCAATCTTCTTATATAAAATTCTCGTGTCACAATGTTAGTTACCATACTCCTCCGAAACGGCTTGACCGATTTTTATGAAATTTTATATGCATATTCAGTAGGTCTGAGAATCGGCTACTATCTATTTTTCATACCCCTAAGTGGTAGTAAGTAGGTAGTAGGCAGGTACTAGGTAGAAAAAATTGCATTGAAATAATAAAATTATAGTATTTCTGCATTGGAAGAAACAAAGTAGGATCTAAATACGTTTTTTTTTTTCTTATGATATTTGCCGGTAATAATCTAAGCTAATAGCATCACAACACTTATAAGCCTGCTGCTTACTTATAACTCTTGTGTTGTCACCGAACTGACACCTAAGTCATATGTTCTTTTCTTTTTTAGTCTGACGTACTATTTAAAAAAGTATAGAGTAAATCCTTTGCCGAATTCTGGTCTTAGAACTTCCTGTGGTCGTGCCAGCGGTCGATAGTTTAGAGAGAAGACAATTACGAATCGAACCCCTCTCTTTCACACAATCCGGGCTTTTCGCAATTCGATTAAAAAAGAATCGAATCCCCATAGAGTTTTGGAATAAAATTGAATGACAGTTTTTTTCTGTCTGTTGTGTAGGTATTTTGATTGGATATTGAATGTCGGATGGAATGACACGGTTATATTATTAAATGAATGGTGGAAAGCGATCAGGCGACATTTGTCAGTCGATATTGTACCAGTAAAATACGAATGAAAAATGTTTGCCGGGCCTGTTGGTCAAGTGGTTAGTGACCCTGACTGCTATACCGGAGCTATGGATTTGTCCTGAGTGGGAATCGAACCCACGACGGTACACCCAGACAACCAGAACAAATGATCGTGCTCATCACACAAACTTTTGTCCTGGGTGGGAATCGAACCCACGACCTCCGGTATAGCAGTCAGGGTCACTAACCACTAGACCAACAGGCCCGTCAAAACACGACAAAACACGACAATTTATCTATAATATGTATGTATTAGAAATATATAAGTATGTTTATCAGTTATCTGGTTACCATAACACAAGCTTAATCTGCTTAGCTTGGGATCAGATAACCGTGTGTGAGTTGTCTCGGAATATTATTATAATATTATTATTTGCCTCACGTTTTATTAAAAATTGTTGTGCAACTTTTATTAATAAATGCTGTATCATTTCGAATTAATAAAATAAGATTTTAATATCACAATCTGCAAATACCTGCAAAGCAATAATGTTACAGAGTTTAATGTTTGTTTTCTACCAACGAAGTAGGTTGGAAAAGAAAGACAAAGACGCATTACAATTTATTTGTTTTGCTATAATATGTACATATTTTTAATTAAAGATTTATTTCTCAGTATGGAGTAAAATACAATTAAGTTATTATATAAGCTTGAGAAAAGTTAGGTCAGGCGTCATGAATGATTAGGTACATAGTTCTACTAACTGAGAATAGTAGCTATAGTACGCCTGTAATTACTAATAATTATATAGCTTGTTAGATATGTAGAGTTCCTGATATATATATCTAACAAGCACTTGTTTGTTTGCTTGCACTGCTACATAATATGTACAAATAAATGATACGCATCATTAATTTGTGCATATTATGTCTGTTAAGGCTAATCTCTATTTTGCACAGATAGAAAAGAGGGCACATATTCTTTACTAATATCAATCCTGGGGTATATATTTTCGATAATTTCAGAAAACACTTCTTTACGTGTTCCTTCAGCAAATTTTACTAAGAATTACGATCGAACTCACGGAGAAACCGATTTATTTTATAAATTCCGACCACGTAATGACTACACGTGTTTTATCGAAGGACTTACCCTTGAACAGTTATTATCTAGACGAGTATTTACGTGCGACACGAGTCTGAAGGGCTACAATAAGATTCCAATACTAATAGAAGATAATTGGGCTCATTACATGGAAACTTACACAAACAGATCGAAAAAAGACGAGTCAAAATATACATTTTACTAATGGGTGATTAGCACGTCTAGGAAAAAGCCTTTTTGGTGTTTACGGGTGGAATTTTAAAGGCAACCCACGCCGATGGCAAGACGTGGGGGTATGTCGGACTTGCGCTGGCTCAAAACAGCCCGTCCTTGCTCTGCCTTTGTCTCGGGTTCAGTAAAGCATGCTCGGTGCGGAACATAGACCTAATTTGACGGGCCTGTTGGTCTAGTGGTTAGTGACCCTGACTGCTATACCGGAGGCCGTGGGTTCGATTCCCACCCAGGACAAATGTTTGTGTGATGAGCACGATCATTTGTTCTGGTCTAGGTGTAATTTATCTATAATATGTATGTATTTATAAATATATAAGTAAGTTTATCAATTGTCTGGTTACCATAACACAAGCTCTGCTTAGCTTGGGATCAGATAACCGTGTGTGAGATGTCCCGGAATATTATTATATTATTATTATTATTATGTATCTCTTTATTTTCACGGGATATCTTCAGAAGAAGAGACCTGGTCCTTTGAAAGGCTTACGTGGGGATAGAGATCCAACACGCAGCGGCCTTGTTGAGAACTTTACTCTAATATGGGATGGGGCATCTACCAGAGGCCATTCATCCCTGCCCTATGGGAGAACAGACATGAACGGCCCAAGGTAGCTACAGAACTATTGTGAATTGTGGTGATAAAACTAATATGGTTATGGGTAGGTGCATGTTAAGCGGATTGGATATTTAAATAAAATCGGATACTATGGCACCTGCCTTTCAATACATGTATATGTAATTAAATAGGCAGGTGGTGACTCGCCAGCTAACCAGATGGGCCCCCCGAAACAGCCGCCACGATAGGCAGCGAGGGGCAACACCAGTGCGAGCGGCTAGGGGTGTCGAGCGGTGCGGCGCCGATTTCGCCATCACGGGTCACAGAAGCGGCCCGGAGCGGGTTTCCTCGCTATTATGCCATTAGACACTTCCACCCCCGAGCATATAGCTCTAGCGGCCTCTCTCTAGCCAGCCAGTTAAGGCAAGAAAGAGCTGGGAGCCCTCCTAAGGAGTGGCCCCCTGAGGCAATCAGGTCCGTTGTGTCGCTACTCACAAACAGCTCGCCACAAGCTGCCCTGCGGATTATTATTATTATTATAATTGGTTAAAGGTTAGCAGAGGATTCAATAGCTAATGTAGACGAAGATAATGAAAAGCCATTTCATCAGCGATTTTCCGATGAGAGAACGTTCTGTTTAAAGAAACTAACTAACTTTTATTATTGATCAAGACATCGCGGAGTTTTTTTAGATGCTTTTTTTGCAGCAACGATATGCAAAGCTCTTCACTGTTTTTAATTTTAAAAGTCGATTTTATAGTCGATATGTTAATTTATAAAGTTAACTGGAATTCTGCTCATTCCTTATAACAAATATACTAAATAAAACAGGTACTTAAAGCTGTTTTATCGTTAAGTGCTAATTACGAACTGTGAACAGGAAATAGTTAAAATAGGTATTTTTTTAAATTAATTTACATATTCTGACCTTTTTAAAGATTTCCAGTGTGTGTGACAAAGACAGTATCAGGCACTTACTGGCGACTTAATAAAATATCATGAAGAAATATGATAGTTTTAGCCCAGTTATTAATACACAATCTATCTAACGTCTCTTTTGGAGTAAAATTCACTATTAAAAAATATGTTAATATTTCCTATTATTTCTATAATATTATAGCAGACCCTATTATTACTAGAAAATACATTTTATAATTATAACTTATTCGGTCGTCTACCTTTGACGAGGAGTCTCTATACTTAGATAAACTTCCAAGTTATAATAAGCACAACTATTTGATAGAGTTTAAATTCTTATTATTAAGGACCGATTTCACGAGTAACATAAACGCGTTTCTAGGAAGTAGTTACCACGGTAAGTATAAAAAAAACATATATTATAATAAAACTACATTGAATTGAAAAAACTTTCTTATTAAGCTCTTTACTAGCGCAGTTATTAGTGTGACGTGTCTGTTTGTATGTAGCATCGTAGTTTCTAAGCGAATAGACCGATTATATATGATTGCTTGAATTCACATCAAGTATAAGCAATGTCTGTCATAAAAATAAATAATACCTAATGGCCTTAATGGAATAATAATTCCATTAAGGCCATTAGCGTATCATATCTTTCTAAATCCATTCTACGTTATTCATATTTGTGGTTTTGCTGATACTGCCTTTTGTTTGAAATCAGAGCATTGAACTCAATCTAACACAAAAACCGAGATCAACTAATCACGATCATAGGCGCCGTGCAATCCGCCCTAAGTAATTACGGCAGCAGGTTTGAGTTTTAATTGCTTGTTTGAATTTGAAAGCCTCGTTTACAGAGGTGAAATGCAACTGGATATTCCGCAAACAGTTAGTGTTTAGTTAAGAGTTAATAAACTCGGTCATCACAGAAATAAACTATGGACAAACTCGCGGAATATAAGTCTACAGGGTGTCCGGTAAATAGTCCGACAAACTGTGGTGGCTAATAATTTAGGTCAGGTCCTATCAAATAAACACAACATATTATTATGTTCCCGAAAAGTAACAGGTTTCGAGTTACTTTCGATTTTCGGAAATTTTAGAATTTTCTACCTTGCATCAGACTTTTCCATTTTTCTTGCTGATTAATATATTTGTGCCCGGTTAGTGGCAATAGGCTCGCCCCCTATTACATGGGACCTAAACATACCGGCGAACTGTGGGTGTTCATTGGTACACCTCTGCCTAACCCTTCGGGGATACAGGCGTGATGGTATGTTATGTTATGTTTTATTAATATACTAGCTGTGCCTGCGACTTCGTTCGCGTGGATGACGATACTTATCAATGAGTTTTTAACCGCAAAATTAAGTTTGTTTTTTATTTTTTATACTTTTCCGGGATAAAAACTACCCAATGTGGTGCCCAGGATAATAAAGAATAATTATACCAAGTTTCATCGTAATCGAACCGGTAGTTTTTGCGTGATACCTGAACAAACAGACAGACATACAGACAAAAATTTTTTTTTTCACACTTTTGGGTTCGGTGTCTGTCTAGTAACACCCCCCGCCATTTATTTTTTTGATATTTTCAATGTACAGAATTTTCACTTCTACAGATTTATTATAAGTATAGATTATGATCTAACCTTTCTGTGAATAAGGATAGTCTAGCTACACCTAAAAATCTTCTTCTCACTGCCTTGCGCCCAGATATTAAGTCAAGCCAATGTGCATACTTCTTACATTTACCCAATTCGTCATCTCAGCATCCACCTGTTTCAGTTTCATATCATTTAAAATCACCCATCTTTTTAGGGTTCCGTACCAAAAGGGTAAAACGGGACCCTATTACTAAGACTCCGCTGTCTATCTGTCCGTCTGTATGTCTCCAGGCTGTATCTCATAAACCGTGATAGCTAGAAAATTGAAATTTTCACAAATGATGTATTTCCGTTGCCGCTATAACAACAAATACTAAAAACCACATAAAATGAATATTTAAGGGGGGCTCTCATACGACGGTGGTACGGAACCCTTTGTGCGCGAGTCCGACTCGCACTTGGCCAGTTTTTATAGTTTGCCTCTACCTGTATGCCCATTTACTGCAATATTCATCACTATTTTTAAATCCCGCAAAAAGAGGGGAGTTATAAGTTTGATGTGTCGGTCTGCCTGTCTCTCTGTTGTCCCGGATATAATAATACTAGCTGATCCCCGCGACTTCGTCCGCGTCAATTTCTGTTATTATGACCACGATTAAGAAGTTAAAAAAAAAGTGTTTCTGCGTAAATGATAATTATATATATTTAGTATAGATTATGTTGATAAAACTCTGTAGCAAATAATTGGCAATAATGCATTAATTTCGACCAAATGATTACCTTAAAAAAGGTTATAGTGAGTCAATTTTAAAAGATAGACATATACTGTCGCAGACATTTTTTTAGATCATTCAAAGAGGAACAATTCTTTCATACATATATTTTGGGTAACTCGAACCGTTTACGCAGCGCACGCAACGGAAGCTTTCAAGTATGAATATTTTCCCCCGTTTTTGTGACATTTTTCACTGCTGCTTCGCTCCTATTGGTCGCAGCGTGATGTTATATATCCTAAAGCCTTCCTCGATAAATGGACTATCTAACACAAAAAGATTTTTTCAATTCTAACCAGTACTTCCTGAAATTAGCGCGTTCAACCAAACAAACAAACAAACAAACAAACAAACTCTTCAGCTTTATAATATTATATAGTATAGATTTCATAATACTTTTTGTACATCAAATTAATCTTGAATAGTTACTATACGCTTTAGTAAGTCTCATATTTATCCAAAAGAAGAATGTGTTGACAAAAAAGCCATTCGCTTAACAATTTTCACTTTTCGTTTTTCTTACTGCTCAACTTTGAACTGTAGTGGTGAAAAATAAATGTATGTAGGAGTTTTGAACAACAATCTTAAAAACTTGCTTTAATATTGGTGATTTTGGGAAGGTACAATACTTGCGTATTTTCTTTACAAAATTTGACAAAACAAGCTGCTGAAGTACAAATGGGCTTATTTGTTGAAATATTACTAATGTAAATCTGAGGAAAAATGAGACGTAACATAACGCGGATCGTCATTGTACAATAAAATTAGGTATTTTCTTCTCGCCATTAACTCTCTATGCCAGATTAAAACATGTTTTAGTGTAAAGTTACCTTTAGTTCCTTCAGTACTTTCTTACTAGATGAATCGATTTTATAACACTTTATTTTTATGCAACAACAATGAAATAGCTGGTTTTAGACGCCAAATCCATCTGCCCTGGTATTCCTCATTAGAGGAGGCTCTTACTTCAGGCCCATACTGCGCTTAGCACCCATTTTCCTAAACTATATTGTATTGTTCAACTTGCCTAGAATGTATTTACGAAGAGTGGGTCTTCTAGAAACCGGTCAAGTTGGAGATGGACATGCTAACGAAGAGTTCGGTAACTTTGCAAAAAAATAACAGAGCATTTTTTTTTTCATTTCCATATTTTCCAAATTGTAGTTGGCCACAATTGTTTTGTGCAACTAGTTAGTCGCTAGAAGAAAATACCTCATTTCACTGGACAATGACGATCCGCGTTAAGTTACGTCTCATTTTTCCTCAGATTTACATTAGCAATATTTCAACAAATAAGCCCATTTGTACTTCAGCAGCTTGTTTTGGCAAATTTTGTAAAGAAAATACGCAAGTATTGTACCTTCTCAAAATCACCAATATTCAAGCAAGTTTTTAAGATTATTGTACAAAACTCCTACATACATTTATTTTTCACCACTACTGTTCAAAGTTGAGCAGTAACAAAAACGAAAAGTGAAAATTAATAATAATAATATTCCGGGACAATTGTGTTCATTTGATAGGACCTGACCTAAGGTATCAGCTACCACAGTTTGTCGGACTATTTACTGGACACCCTGTATATAAATCCTCTATGAATGCGTTTTAATAATTCAATTAAACATTGTTTATTTTTGCTACTTTTATAATACGAGCATATTCTAATCATGCCAAAAAACGATAGATGTTTAAGAAATAAAATCTCTACATTTTTTAACTAAAATACTCACTTTATTGGACACCCATTCATCATCACTGCACATTACCTCTAATGTACACGTAAACGTGCGCGGATTCGAGTTAATTAAAGTACGGTTATACCAGTATAAAGGTATGATAGAGGGTAGGTACATGTGGTGAATCTCAATTAAGTGGGCGGCGGTGGCAGCTGACTGCAGGCAGTGAGCGACTAGCGCTAGTAAGTGCGAGCAGAAGGGAGCATGCTACTCCTCCGACACAAAGCCCAAGCAATTATGAACTTAAACAATCATTGATACCTCTCAAATTCCATTGTCAAAGCAAAATGTCCTTTCGAACGCACAAATGTCGCGCTTTGTCAGGTGTGAATCGTACTTTAATGAAACACTCGCTATGACAAAACCAGAACTGATAAATATAATGCAACACAAACGGCTGAGTATTTTCAAAATTATCGTTTGGTGAAAATCATGGCCGGGTAGAAAATTAAGTGAATATTGAAATAAAACAGACGTAAAGTAACAAACCTATTACAATAGTCTTAATTTATTTATTGAAAATAATCTAAATTTACAAAGTGCACTTTTACTACATTTTTGTGATAACACCAACACTTAAGACAAGCTTAGACTAACATTTCCACCCGTCTACGCTCACAAAATGAACAACAATAACACTTTATTTAAATTGTGATTACCTACTTTACTAAAATTGCATAAATACTTCGAAAAATTGATGTTTAAAGATGACAATTATTTTATCAATATACACTTTATTATTTATATCAAGCCATGTTTTTCTATTCCTCTAATTATGATGCTTCGTATATCGAGGCGTGAATTTAATACCAGTCTGGGCTAAAGTTTGTAAACGTGTCGCAGTTTGTCTGGGTCGTCGAACTCCGGGGGCGGCAGTGGCGTAGGCACTAATTGAGTCTAATTCACAAAGTGTCGTCGATCTACCCGGTTTTCACCCGTCATAGGACATAAATTGAACGAACACCTACCTACAGTCACGAGCAAAAATATTATACACAAAGCGAAATTGTAAAACAAGAACGCACAGAAATATATTGAGGCCTGCCTAGAAACTATATCAATGGAAAAGAATTTTTAAGTAAATTAACTTTTGTTATGTCGTGAAGTACCAAATCGGTCAAATATAAAAATTGGTTCTAAAAATCTAGAATACCCGTAGTCATTATTGAGCTGAAAATATTATATTTTGAAAATATTTTATTTTGAGCTTCAGCTCAATAATGACTACGGGTATTCTTGATTTTTAGAACCAATTTTTATTGGAACCAATAATAACATGCGATGTATTTTGAATGCCTTTATTGTGCCATATCTTTTTCAAACACCGATTTGGTACTTCACGACATAACAAAAGTTAATTTACTTAAAAATTCTTTTCCATTACATTCATTACATGATTAAGGAACTGTTTTCAATAATTTCTTCATAACACGTTCTACAATACCACTCTAGAATTCAAGGGAAAATCAATGGAAAATTGGATAGTGATTACATATTTTTGCTCGTGACTGTACTGTGTTGTGTTTAATAGCAATCATAAAGAGGAGATGGTCAATTTAGCTTCCCGTCAGGCCTAGAGGGGGCTTTTAAACAGCAATGCAGTTTTTATTAACAGAATTTTCAGTTAATCATCATAGGTCCCTGAATAGCTTGGCTGTATACTGGACCGTCTATCAGTTTTAAGTTTGCGTTAAACATAATAATATAAATATAAAAAAGGAAGATTTTTTAAATAGGCTAATGATCATTCTTGTCATTGTGTGAGAATCTTCGGGTGATTTATTTTTAAATAGACGTTTATCTTTCGTTTTTTTTTAATACTTTATTAGAGTTTTCATGTTCATACTTTTCGTCTAAATACAGCAGTGAAAACGAGCAGTTTGTAGATAAAATTCTTCTACAACGCTTCACAAAAAGCGCCAGATTAATTTAAGCGCCATATTATACAACGTAACTCAACTTAAAGCCGGAGAGCGCTTGTCCACTGCAGCCGATTTCGGAACGTCAACGACAACGAGATAACGTGTCGATGTAGCGACACGTTCATTTATTAGGGCCTCTCGTCTGCCGCAAACCTGTCCCGTGTCAATACAATAGAATGGATCGCGTGAAATATTTCACGCAAGTTATTTAACAAGTGCAAGTTTAAAAAGTGACGTCAAAAAAAAAGAGGATATCAATTTAACACACATACCTATTCATAATTACATACAAAGCCTTTAAAAAAAACAATTTATAAGTGTACATGACAGGAATGTCTGGAGCCAGACGGGGAAGACCTTTGCCCAGCAGTGGGACACATAAGAGGTTAATAAAAAAAGTGTACATAGGACATAAGACGACCTCCGAGGTCGAGTGGCGTACACACCGGTTTTCAAGGTGTCGCTTGCTCTGAGGTCCCGGGTTCGATCCCCGGACGGCACAATGTTTAAAATCACTTTTCTACATTGTCTCGGGTCTGGGTGTTTGTGGTACCTTCGTTGACTCTGAATTCCATAACACAAGTGCTTTAGCTACTTACCTACTTTGGATTCAGAGCAATGTATGTGATGTTGTCCCTATTTATTTATTTATTATTTATTTATAGTGTCACTATCATTATATCGCGCTCTTTCTGACTAGATAATGATGAAAGAGTGCGAGACCGTGTATGTGTGCAAAATGTTTGTTATAGAAAAAGGTCGTAAGTGCGACTTGTTATAATGCGATAGATTTGTGAAACTGCTACTGCACTTATGACCGCTACTGTACACCAGGTGCATAGGTATGTTCGTACGTTTACTCACTGATTCCTCCAAAAGTATTAATCGGAGTGTGACCCCTTACTACATTAATTGGCTTACGTATAACTTCAACTTAGAAACAATGCAAGTTTCATAAATATTGTTTCAGAAGTTGTATAAATATAGGAGAAATATAGAAAATCGCGATGGCCTGACTTATTTGAGAGGTCTAAGGCTATGGTGTCAAAAAACATTTCAGGTTCTTGGCGAAATGAAAAAAAAAACACGTAAAAAAATAGTTAATTTACTTATAGTCGATTTATTTATTTTTAAATTGTTTTCTTATTATTTAAGTGGACTTTAATAATACAAACAAATAATACGCCAAAAAGTAACTGATTCAATATTATTCTTTATTTTACTAATTGAAGTCATTTAAGTACAATATATATTTTTACTATCGTAAAATTATCAAAGAATAACAAATAAAGTCAAAAAAATCCTTTATCCAAAATAAAATAAACAGTTTTTCTAGATACACGTTAAAACGAAATATTAGACTATAGTTTTTATTAAAACAGACTGAAGTATCGATATAATTGCGGTATAGAAACATTAGCCTCATCACGTCATTATCGGCGGAAAATCGGCGACAGATGCAGTGGACAAACGCACTCTTGCTGTCTCTTTCAGTTCAAAGAGTAAAGCAGCGACAGCAGAAAGTAGCGAAGTAATCCGTGAGCGACAGACACATTTATAATATTTTAGTTTGAGTTAGTCTATGTATTAGTTGTTTCAATAAGGCGATTTAGATCAGTTTACGCCTGACATTTTTAATAGAGTCAAGGTGTAATTGTAAATGTTGTGAGTGGAACGTTTTATGTAACTCTTACGTAACTTACTTACGGTCACAAAGGTTTGAACACATAGCAAAGTACATTATTATGTGAATTCCGTCCCTAAATCTTTAACCCCAGAAAACAGATAAAGATTTTTTTTTTCTTAATCCTTTAATTGATGAGGCTTTTTGCGCTGGTGCGCCAAGACAGCCTCGTAAAAGCGTTCTTAAATGTCTATCCGTCGCTAGTTTTTCCTTAACTGATCTAACTGACCTCTTAACCTTACAAAATAAATATAGGTACAAGTATATTATTTACTTTGTACTTAAAAAAAAAACGTTTTCTTGTCGTCTATACCCGACCGTGGCGTGTTTTGGGCACGTTTTCGTTTGTCGTCTATACACGACCGTGGCGTTCAAAAGGTTAACTGATTAATGTTTCGGCTTATAATACACATATAAGAAGTTGTATAATCATAGACATATTCTGAAGTTTGGTTACTACACAAGCTTCCTTATTAAAGTTGCCCTGCAGCGTTTATGATACAGACTATTGTTATTTGCTGATAAAACACAAGATAAGAAGATTGATAAGATTGGGTGTAGTGCATGACAGCAAGCTTTTATTTGATCAGCATGTTATTCAATAAGTCAACAAAGCCTTTAGGGCTTTAGGTTTCCTGATTCGCTGTTGCAATGACTTCAAAAACATGAAAACAATAAAAATACTATATTGCACATACGAGTATGTGCGAAGTCATTTGGAATACGCTTCTCAGATTTGGAATCCGTGTTACGCTTGCTATTGCAATGAAATTAAAAGGATTCAAAGAAAATTTATACGCTATTTAGGTTAAAAATTTAAATGGTTTCACCTAGCCGATCTCACATATGAGCAGCGCTGCGTTAAATTGCATTTACTACCTTTGCAATTAAGACGAAAAAATTCTGACATAACTTATTTTCTTAATATTGCTTAAGGTAAGATCGATTGTCCTGAGCATCTTTTAAAAATAAAGTTAAAAATTCCATTAAAAAAATTACGTAAAAATCTCTTGTTATGCAGACCTCCGTGCCACACCAATTTTAGAGCGAATAGCTTTCTGCCTAGTGTTTAATGAATTCAACGAATTAAATCCTGATAGTCGTTTTGATCTCTTTACTAATAGTAAACATTCTGCCAGGTCCTGTTTAATTAAGTGCTTTATTAATAATAAACTGCCTCGTTGGCCTAGTGGTTCTAAGCGCGACTGCTACGCTAGCGGTCTTGGGTTCGATTCCCAAGTCGACCAAGGTGTTATTGGGTTTTCTATGAAATTCTCAGTAGCAGGTCGGAGTTTGGATTTGTGCCCGGTTAGTGGTAATAGGCTCGCCCCTTATTACATGGGACCTAAACATACCAGCGAACTGTGGGTGTACATTGGTACACCTCTGCCTAACCCTTCGGGATACAGACGTGATGGTATGTATGTATCTATGTTTATTAATAATCTATATACTTATAATAAATCTGTAGAAAGGTCAATTCTGTACATGAAATATATTTCCAAAATAACTATCAGGGGGTGATTAGTGATCGATACTGATGCCAAAAATGCAATCAGTAAAATTTTTGTCTGTCTGTATGTTCCTTATAGAAACAAGAACTACACTTGACGACCTCCGTGGTCGAGTGGCGTACGCACCGGTTTCAAGGTGTCGTCGCTAGCTCTGAGGCTGGGTTTGATCCCCGGACGGGTTAATGTAGAAACCAACTTTTCGACATTGTCCCGGGTCTGGGTGTTTGTGGTACCTTCGTTGTTCCTGAATTCTATAACACAAGTGTTTCATCTACTTACTTTGGGTTCAGAGCAATGTATGTGATGTTGTCCGCATTTATTATATTATTATTATTTACTCGACGGATTTTAACGAAACTTGGTACAATTATTCTTCATACTCCTGGGCAGGTTATAGTATACTTTTCATCACGCTACAATCAATAGGAGCAGAGCAGTGAAGGAAAATGTTGGGAAAACGGGAGAAGTTACTCCATTTTTTAAGCTTCCGTCGCGTATGCAGCCTTAATGGTTAAAGCTACATAGAAATCATGTATGACGGAAATGTTCTACATAAAATTATATAAAAAATATCCCACAACAGCATATTATGTCTATCTTTTATGGTTGACTCACAATAACACGTGTAACTTAGCAGTTCGGAGCTTTCTGATTATATTTGTTTACTCTTACGTTTATAATACTTTCACTCATCCCTAATTAAAAAAAAGGTTATTACCTATTCAATAAAAAAAGAATCATAGAAATCGGTATGTAAACACTAAACTTATACATGAAATACGCTAATAAGCCATCGGGCGTGAATACTGAATCATGAAGGATTATTTTTATTTTATTTTCATTTTATTTTATTGGGGAAAACAAACAATTGTACAATGTGTCATAAATCTAATTACATATTTAAATAGGCTAAGGTACAATTCACTACGTTTCCACATATTACTTTAGAAAATGATTACATAAAGTGAACGTGCTTATGATTAACTTTAATACAGATTACATATTTAAATTACACTATAACATTTTAACAATACTTTTCTTAAATTCGTTGTGTTTTAAGGCAAAAATTTCAACTGTTTCAAAGTGACTAATAGCTTTACTAATCTTTGAAGGGGCGCCCGCTCACCCGTGTTTGTACGACTACTAGTCGTACAAACACGGGTGAGCGGCGGTAGGGTATAAAAAGGCGGGAGGTCCGAGCGCGAGCTTCATTCAATATTTGGCTGTTGATGCGTTCAGAGCGTACGACTTTATTGACAGACAATAATTGATATTAACAAACCGTGCTTATCAGTCTTTAAATAGTTTATTTGAATTTATTTTGTTGTTATTTTATAAAATAGGTAATAGTTATAATAATATTCCGGGACAACTCACACACGGTTATCTGATCCCAAGCTAAGCAGAGCTTGTGTTATGGTTACCAGACAACTGATAAACTTACTTATATATTTCTAAATACATACATATTATAGATAAATTACACCCAGACACCAGAACAAATGATCAAGCTCATCACACAACATTTGTCCTGGGCGGAAATCGAACCCACGACCTCCGGTATAGCAGTCAGGGTCACTAACCACTAGACCAACAGGCCCGTCAAAGTTGTTTTGGTAGTGTTTCAATATTCGTTCAAATTACAAATTATTAATAGTTTCCATTTTATTTCTTTTTAGGTGAAGTAGTAGTAGAAGTAGTACGCATAGATTTTTAGATACCGATAGGTAAGTTTTGTCTAATTTATGTTCAATTTTATTTTTGTATTAAGTAGGTAAAAGCGTAGCTACTTTTACTAATTATAGTAGTTAAAGGTATTTATTTTTAAGTGAAGTAATATTTTTTTTTTTTTCTCACCACAATATCACAACAATTACAAAACTAAAACAATTACAAGAAGTAGGTATAGGTAGATAGTATTGGACAGGCGTTTTAGCTTTATTTTCATTTCTTTTTTTGTTGTAATTTATTTATTGAGTTTAGATTAGTTCTCATCAGAAATAGATTTATTTAGGTAGGTAGGTAGGTATTTTATTTTCTGTTGTTGAGTTTATTTTTTTTAATTAGGTAGGTACTTAGGTTTACTTTTATAAGGCGTAGACCGTATAGATTTCAATTTCAAGTATAGGTAGTATATTTGATAGTGTGTAACGTAGGTTATTCTTAGTACTTACTCTTAGGTAGGATAAGTTATTCGTATAGATTTGAGTTTTCAGGGATTTTGCTAATTTATTGGTTAATACATATAAGTGTAGGTAAGCACTAGGTGTTAGGGTTCTTCTATAAAAATAGTCTTAAAGATTTCTTTATTTTTAATACGGATATACTTATAACACGATGCCTTCCAGAAGATACCACCTCTTTTTGCTACGTCGAGACACGCTAGGCGAATGAGACTAGCCAGACTTATGCTCTACAGATAACGTTTTAACACAAATAGCACTTAACACAAAAAACTCATTGATAAGTTTCGTCATCCACGCGAACGAAGTCGCGGGCACAGCTACTGCTTAATATTTTTATCTTATTTTACTTTTCAAGTTTTTGGATACTCATATATGCTCGTTTAACCATTTGCTAGATTGTTATACTAACCATGATACCATTTTTGTTTTTAAACTACTTGTGGAAGCTTGTTATTGGCATTTATTAATCTAAGTTGTGTAACTATTTGTATGTAGCTGTAAGCTCCCCTAATAAAATAAAATAAAATAATAAATAAATGCGGACAATATCAAATACATTGCTCTGAACCCAAAGTAAGTAGCTAAAGCACTTGTGTTTTGGAATTCAGAACCAACGAAGGAACCACAAACACCCAGACCCGAGGCAATGTAGAAAAGTTGGTTTCTGCATTGACCTGTCCGGGAATCGAACCCGAGATCCCAGAGCTAGCGACACCTTGAAAACCGGTGACCACGGAGGTCGCTGAAGACACTATAAACTAAAAAAAAACTATAATTAAAAAAATTAAAAAACACGCCTGCCATGTCAAAAAAAATTAAAAACAAGTCAAATATTTGCAGTCGGGGTCGGTTACTTGGAACAATTCATTACAGGTCCCCTATGTTTGACATGGCAGGCGTGTTTTTTAATTTTTTTAATTATAGTTTTTTATTTAATACCTTTTAGTGAACAACAAAAAAAACATGACACAGCACAAAAAAAAATATCGTTCGGAACCCTTTGCAGGCGATTTCGACTCACACTTGACCATTTTTTAATGTCCACATAGCCTATGTCACTCGGGATAACTCAAAGCTTCTAATGATACCACAAACATTGAAATCGGTCAAGCCTTTTAGAAGTTATGGTGGAATAAAGAAACTCACAAACAAACATACATACATACTTACATACATACATACATACATGAACCCTGAAAACATAATGGCTCCTACACACAGTGCCGGCGGCAGTGCCGCCGGGCGAGCCGCCGCCGGCCAAGCCGTCGCGCGTCGTCACACAAACAAATGCCGGCGGCTCCTTTGTGCGGCTTTGAATGCCGCCGGGCGCACGGCGGCTTGGCCGGCGGCTCGCCCGGCGGCACTGCCGCCGGCACTGTGTGTAGGAGCCATAACACTCCTTTTTGGGCAGTCGTGTAATAAAACCTATGTCATATAAAATCATAAAATGAAATATTGCTTTATATTTCATATTGTGTATATGGTCCCTAACCGCACATAAGCGGTTTCACTTTAACTTTGATAGAACCTTACATCAAAGCACTTTCGTAATTAGCCTTTTCTATTTTCATGCGGTTGACGGTACTAACATACCCCGTTGGTTTAAATAACTAATCTTTAACAATTCAAACATGCAATTTATTTATTCTCCTTTTGCTTATTCTTTTCACAAGCTATATAAACATATATGAGGTAGACGTTCAGTCTCACCAGATTCAGCTAAATACTTCATTCCACAAGCACCTGTCTGAGCCTCGATTCAGCTACAATAAAATGTCATTGAACTCTCGAAGAGAATGATCGTAATGACAGTTAGCAGAATGCCAATTATCGTAAAAATGACCAAATGAAGCAGGTCATTCGGTCAATTCAGACAACTCTTAAATAGCTGAATCGAGGCCTAGGTCTTCACATCCAATTTTACTGAGTAACACAGTATCTCATTGTAAGACTGGTTGCCAGAACTGTAAATAATTAACGAATGACAAAGATTTAAGTTTGTCAGTCAAGACCAATTACTTAACGTGCTTTTTGAGGCACGGGCAGTTCTCAGGGCCTTGATTCAGCTATTTTAAATGCATGTCAGTGGTCGGTCAGTGTTCTTGTCATTGTGCCTAATTTTCGTATTCAGATAAATAAAATCTCATGGAACTCTCGAAGAGAATGATCGTAATGACCAATTAATGATCGTAATGACAGTTAGCAGAATGCGAATTATCGTAAAAATAACCAAATGTCATTCGGTCAATTCAAGCAACTCTTAAATAGCTGAATCGAGGCCTAGTATGTTTACAAATGGTCACCCATCTGCAAGCCAAAAGCGGTGGACGTATCATGAAATTCATTACCTTTATTAAATGACCTGTACCAACAAAATCAAAAGAATCTATTAATATGACGGGCCTGTTGGTCTAGTGGTTAGTGTACCCACGACCTCCGGTATAGCAGTCAGGGGACTGCTATACCGGAGGTCGTGGGTTCGATTCCCACAAAGGACAAATGTTTGTGTGATGAGCACGATCATTTGTTCTGGTTGTGTGGGTGTAATTTATCTATATTATGTATGTATTTACAAATATATAAGTATGTTTATCAGTTGCCTGGTTACCATAACACAAGCTCTGCTTAGCTTGGGATCAGATAACCGTGTGTGAGTTGTCCTGGAATATTATTATTATTATTATAGACCATAATAAACTTAAAATAATCTTTAATCAACTTAGGACATAGGTACATATACTTATTATAACTGCAAACGCTTGCTCCATAGGTTATAATGAATGGTTTATAATGTATACAGTGTGTCTCTGCCTCGTTGGCCTAGTGGTTCTAAGCGCGACTGCTACGCTAGAGGTCTTGGGTTCGGTTCCCAAGTCGACCAAGGTGTTATTGGGTTTTTCTATAAAATTCTTAGTAGCAGGTCGGAGTTTGGATGTGTGCCCGGTTAGTGGGAATAGGCTCGCCCCTTATTACATGGGACCTAAACATACCGGCGAACTGTGGGTGTACATTGGTACACCTCTGCCTAACCCTTCGGAGATACAGGCGTGATGGTATGTTATGTTATGTGTATATGTAATGATAGGGAATCATTACAGAGCGGTATGGGGTGTAACGCTGACCTACAGTACGCTAAATAAAAACAACGATGTGCAAAAATAGACTATACAGCTTTGAAATTAAGGTGCAGTGGATGATTAGTCCTAATTAGTATATCTTATTTTGTGATAAATAGTGCCTTTAGTGTTGATTTTTGTGCCTGATTACTACTAATATTGTATAAATATCAAAAGAAATATATATATTACATGGAAACTAATAAAAAGCAAATGACACTAATTGCGTAAACAAAAAATTTATTAAGAATGAGGGGTGTTTTAATGGTATGATGATATAATGAGTAAGATACAGTCCCCCCTAAAGCTATTTTTTTTTTACTGGCCTGTTAGTCTATTGGTTGGTAACCCTCACCGGTGAACGGTCTTGGGTTCGATTCTCACCCAGAACAAATTTTAGTGTGATTAGCATGATCATTTGTTCTGTGTCTAGTCTAATTCACCTATATTACGTATGTCCTTAAAAAATTAATAATATTAATAATATTCCGGGACAACTCACACACGGTTATCTGATCCCAAGCTAAGCAGAGCTTGTGTTATGGTAACCAGGCAACTGATAAACATAATTATATATTTCTAAATACATACATATTATTATTATAGATAAATTACACCCAGACACAGAACAAATGATCGTGCTCATCACACAATCATTTAAGTATGTTATCAGTTGTCTGGTTACCATAAGATGTGGCTAGTCTGTAATGAGGTGTGTTAAAATACTACCAAACCATGGCAATTGATATTTGTGTTTAAATGCAAAACTGCTATCGGTAAACTTTTAACTTCAGCCAGTCTTGCCATAGAGTAATTAGGGTTTTATTGTTTACAAATCTGATTTGATCTAAACTGTTTGTCTGTGTGAGTGTATAACTGTGTGTTAGTGTAACTAACTTATCTTATCTAATGCAGTAAGTTCTAGCCTTGTCCCACTGCAGGGCAAAGACTTAATTAATAGGCCTTTCAACATTGAAAGAAGGAAATGTATGTCTGTTATTTTGCTCACTATAAAGACTATGACACCTTTTAAAGGCGCAAAACTATTTTATAGTGTGATCATAATAAGTCATTTCGAAACAGGAAGTACTTTTATACTTGTTCCGGTTTCCATTTCTCCATTTACTTACTATTCTCGTTCATTCTAAGGATGTCTGAAAGAAAACAGCGATTATATTCAAATCGCTCATACATATTTTTGATCTGGTTCATGTCATTGGCTCCAAGTTTTATGTAGTTCCCTATCTGAGTAAAACAAAAAAAAAGTGTATGTTATGTGAACAAACAATTCATTACGTTATATTGACTGTGTTTTAAACGCGACTACAGTGCTACGATTTGCTACGCCATGCACCGGCTACGCGCTACGATGCTGTCACTGTCTACGAGGCGTAGTAGCCCACGTGTACAAACCGAACCGAAATAGAAACTACCTATTTCCTCGCTGTTTTACTGTTGTAAAAGCGCGACTGATTGCCTTCAAATTCAAAATTCAATTCAATGTTAAAAAATAAAGTTCATCAAAAAGTTTTTTCTTTGAATACCAAATTGTACTTGATTAACAGTAGAACGCGTTGTAATTTTTTATAAATAGATTTTTATTAATTCCTTTCCTTCCTTATCACTATTCACTCCCTAAATAATTGAAACTTCGTAATCCCCTAATCGTAATCCCTTTACAATTCCCACATACTTTTGAAGTTGAACAAAAAGAGGCTTTAAAAGTGTCATTCCCCTCGCTTACCTAAATACTGAAAGGTCGATTTAATATTAACTTTTTTCTGTTCTTGCTGTTAACTACTATATATCTTTTATTTTTTACTGTTAAGGAAAAGGTTGCCAGGTGCAATAAGGCCACCTTTTATACATGTTTTTTTTTTCATTATTTCATTTTATTTTATTTTGTAATTATTTTTGTTTATTATCAACCAACATAATTACAATAATAAGACTTGTAGAATATGTTGTAGTTTGTTTTAATTTGTCACTGTATTATAATGTTATATTTTTAAATGCAATGGCAAAACAATATAAACTTGATGAAGTTATGAACAAACTTTTATTAACGCTTTTAAATTGCGGAGGTTTAATGCAGTGAAAATAGGCACCCAAAATTAGCTTCATGTTGGTTTGCTTATGTGTAATTCCACACTAAAACTTTCAACTCCCGCCAAAAATAAATTCAAAAGTAAAAAGGTTATTTTAAACTACTCATTAGGCTAAACTAAATAATTATGTTAAAAAAAAGTCGAAGGTTTTCATAAATTTATTTTGTTTTATTTTATTAAATCAGGTTTTTATGATATTTATTTTACACTGACAATATAGTAGTATAACTGTTTTAATAAACTCACTAACACACAACACAGTCCCCAAGATTCCATAAGTCCGTCACCAATTATTACAATGTAATATATTATAATAAACATAACTGATTCCATTGACCCGAGTATTTTACGATCCCATTCATACCTTGATTTATTTTTATTCCGATCAGTTACGTAGGCGTGTTGTTTACGGTCTCCCTAAAATAAGGTGTTTTGTACGAAGATAGTAAGTAAACATTATTAATAGAACGTAAATATTGTCTGGCTAAAAATATCCTGCGCGCCAGAACCACGTGAATGAAAAGTTTACGCGCATGCATGAGAATGTTGAGTGTAAGCGATATTGAACTTTATTGCTTCGAAATAAGAGCTATTGGAGTCCTGCATCCAGCGATTAATGAAACGTCGTGAATGGATACGAAGAATCTAGACTGTAAGTTCTACCGCGTAAGGCTAATTTTAGTCTGAGCGAGACCTATATATGCAGTCGAATATAGTGCTTAGTAGCGGTAAATGCAATGCGCAGAATCAAACGCAACGAGGCTCTCGTAGCGCTAGGGCGTCGATACGCCCGCGCTGCCGTAGTAATACATCACTCGGCCACCCCGCCCGACTCCCTGCGCCACTACGTTCCCGACAGGAGAAGCCGTTGATCCACACCTATGGCTACCCGCAAAACAACAAATTCTAAGGTAACGTAAGAGCACACGGCCTAAGTGTCTTTTTTGTGTTTAAGTATTCTACCTAGTGATTTTTTTGGTGTTTTTGTTTTATCACAGTTATGATTTAGTTGGAGCGGCAGTCGCGGTCGGCGTTCTTTCGCCGTTACAGGGTCGGGGGCGCCGTTTGCGCCCTCGGACAACCTCTTAGAGACTGAAGAAGTCCTGCTTCTGATTTACTATACAAAGCTATGCTTAGGTTAGGCCTGTTGCGCGGCGGGCGGCGAGGCACGGGCGCGACGCTTGTCGCTATCGATCGTTCCGGGCGACGGTAAATACCCTCCGCCACCCTCAACCATATCTTTTCCCCAAATTTTGGGTAAATACGCGAGAAGAGAGCTGCGAGGCGATCAAAATGCAGTACGGTACGAGCGGCATGCTCGCTGCGCGCAGCCGCACTATATTACCGCTTGCACAGGACGGCGCTCCGCGTCCGACCTCGCCTAGCAGCTTCCACCGAATGACGTATATTGTAAGGCAGAAATTGATGTTCAATTCTGCGCAAAATGGAAGCCGAGTTGTCGGCTCACCTAGTCAACTCGGAATGTGAGAGCGCTTATAACAACCGGCGGCAGGGAGATATTTCCAATAGCGTCGGCGCGGCAGCTCCGTTGTAAGAATTATTGTTCATTCATTCACCGCGAACACGTGCCTTGTATGGAAATCGTATAATATTTTCGCGTCACTTTTATTGGTATTTTATGCCGTATTATTTAAAACTTTTACCGAATTTTATAAGAAATATATTTACAAATGCAGAATAATTATTTTTGTTTACAAAAAATATTTTATTTTTATTTTGACTTAGCCCAATAAACGTCTACTTTAATCGGCGGCAAATGACAAACTGGGACGTTCGTGTATCGAGAGGTGATTTTACTGCGACGGGCTTAGGTTGCCGGCTTGCCGTACGTTGGAAGGATCGATACCGCTTGCTTCTGCCAACTTATGACGCGTTGTATTAAAAAGTAAAGGGTTTAGTAAACAACTTTCGACGGACGGATTACTTTTTATTCGCGATTATTTAAGATTATGTTCGTATTATGATTTAGTTTTTAAACTTTATTAATGTTGGACATTATTTTCACGTTGTTTTTAATTCTTTATTTAGTTGACTTACTATTATTTAGGTTTCAAATGTTTAATTATTTATTTATTTTATTGTTTGATTTGTTTGTTTTTACGTAATATATATTATTATAATTTATAATAAAAAATAAATTACAAATTAGGTTATATTTTTTAATAATGGGTTTAAAATTACAATTAAATATTTAAGTAAATAACGTTTTATGATTTGTTTTTTTTTTATATAAAAAAGAAGGAACCACATTTTGATCACTATTAGAAAAAAATGCAATATTATGTAAATGACGCGGCAATTTTTAAATTAAACGAAATTAATTTAGATTCAATTTCGAAGAGCAAATTTATAACCGAGAGGAGAACCATTACGTTTGCACGTTATACCGAGCCGGCAGAGGTATCGATACTGGCGATGTCAACACAACACTCGGTCACCCTACCTCGTGGAGTAACGTTCGACTAGGGTTGTAGCGATGTTGATAAATCGGGTTGCTCGTATCGATACATTTAGCTTCGGTGTTCCGTTGTGTTGATTTTAATTATAAGGGAACGAATGCCCTTGCTACTTGAAACGTAATTGTGGACAGATATTTAGGTATTTCGAGCGCATAAGACGGACTAATGAACTAGTGTTTGCCATTTCGTGTTTGATTGGGATGTTGAGTTGAATGTTCGTGTTTCATTAATTATGACGCGAACTTGCCTTGCTTTATGATTTGTTTAACTGAATATTATATGATGTTAGTTGTTGACGTTTAGAATTTTCTAATATTATCTTGTTTGCGGTTTTATGTTGGTAATAATTTAAATAATTTTGTTTTTATTGTTGCATGTGACAAGTCAACTTTGATAAAAGTTTTTGGGAATATATATCAGTTTTCACAGATTTGTTTTATACTTATATAAAACATATATAAATTTTAGTTAGTTTCTCTTTAGAGTTTGATAAATTGGCGCGTTAATATAAATTAGTAGGTATGGTTTTAGTGCTAAAGATTTTTGACACAGAATTTACGGTTTAACGAATATTTAACTAAAGAGTTAATTAGATATTTTTTCGTTATATTAAGAAAGTTTTGGTGTACCTATATAAGTACACCAAAATCATTTTTAAACTTTCTTGGTGTATTGCCTGACCTACTTCTAATAGCAACTCAGTGTCCGTCGCGCCGTAGCTATACCTAGTATACGTGCCAGCTAATATTATCTGCCCCGGCACTAGTTAGGCACTTGCTCGGGTCAAGTGGCTCGGTTGACCTTGTAGCTCCTGAAATCACCCCTTTTGCGTGGATGATTTCTGTTGTAATTGATTATTAATGGGTATCCCTATGTTAAATCGGTTAAAAATAAAACTTGTAAAATTAATAAAAAGGTTTTGAATAAAAATTCGCAGTTTTTACAACAAACATAATTAATTTATGAATAATTATAATTAAATTAAATATCAACAATTACTATTATTTTATGAAAAAAATTGTGTGAAGAACAAAATCATAAGCTTTTTATGATCTGTAGAAATAATAAGGCAACCATGGCAATTATGAATTATTTACCTCGATTTTCTGATGACTCAACTTACTAGTTGCAACTAACTGGGGTATTTTCAGGCCGTCGCTAAGTGGCAGTCTCTACTTGGACAGCTACTTAGCGACTGCAGTCGCTCAACGGAAACTTCGAACGCAAAACCTCCAACGAGTTCCTTCTCCCTCACTCCCACCTCTCGCTCGCGCTCCGCCTCCCTTGTCCCACGAGAATGAACGAACGTACGGCGCATGCGGCCGCGAGGCGGTCATGGCCGCGACGCACGTGCCTTTATTACTATCATAGTAGGTTCTCAAACATATTGTATAGACTACAGTGCAGTGGTACATTTAACGACCTGCCTTTTTAATTGAGTACCATACACATGGACTTTAAATCCACTTTGCAAATTCTTGCTAACAAATAGTGCCTCTTTTTATATATGTAATAGTACCTGCAATGCAATGGATTAAATTATTTTTAATTAGTAGTCATACAGTAAAATAAACCAATACTCTACGCGCGAGGGTTGCAAATCTCTCTACTTCAACAAGAGGCTACGGCTATGTAGCCCTTGCTACGATGGCTACAGAGCTTAAATTATCTCGAAACATTATTTGTTAGAAACCCACGTAGCATAAACCGATCTTGTTTATCAATATGCATAAATATATTGGCAATGTCACTTAAGTGTATGGTTCTAAACCGTAGCTGTGTCTAGACCTACACTTCAGACACAAAATGTGTAGTGTAGCGGATCGAGTCAGTTGGCTACGTAGATGCTACACCGCTACGCCGCTGCGGCGCGTCGTCTCAATGAGGTACAGGCCTTACACTCTCTCGGTTTCGTGAACGAGCGCGCTCGGGAACTCGTCTGTCGTTCCCTCCCCCCCTATCCCCCTCCTCAGATTTTCCCGAACGCCGCCGCGCCGCCCCAGACCGGTCATGGCCGCAAAGCACGTGCTTCTCCGTCGCCCTATTTATGCATTTCATACAAATAAATAAAATGGAAGTAGCCGTTTGTAATGTCATAATAGCAACTGTTATTAACTGCAAATGCAATTTCAGAGAGGATGTTTTAAAGCCACTTAGAGTAAAAGTAGGTTATGTTAATAATGAAGATAACAAATTATTCTCGATAGAAACATTGCTTTATTTTCTTTGAACATATTTATAAACATAAGATATTAAAAGACAACGAAATAAAATGATACGTTTGATATATCCTGTTCATCTAGCGTTGTTACCGATTCTGTACAGTATGTATAAACACCCTGTCATAATATAGGTATTTCGTTTCTAAAATGTTACTCACAAAAATACACCGTCATAAATTCTTTAACCTTTACTTGGCAGTCGGGTAAAAATAACCCTCTTGACAGTGAAACATCAAAAACTACTTTCATTACGCATTCTGTTTGAATAAACAAACACTTTTCGCTGTATAGCGGAGGATTGAACTCCAAAAATTCAGATGATGACTAAAAACGATGTATGTCCGTTATAATATCGAAACTTTTCTCATTTTGTGTACTTAAATAAAATGTTAAAAATCATACATTAACTTAAACAGTCGCGTAACAACGAATATTTGAAAGAAACGTGAGACATTTATAACTTTAATTCCGAAATAATTATTTTTTTCACTAATAATAATAGTATTGTTAGGTATCGATATCTAATTCCATTTATGTAAAAAAAAATATAGAAAACATGTAAACAAGTTATAACCTAAAATTTTTACTTTTTCTCAAAAAGTAAGATAGAGATTTGGCGTCGTCACAGGTGCTGCCAAATGATCATATAAAAGGCCGGCAACGATACCGACGAAAATGGTGGTGTAACTTTTGTTTAAACCTCGAATTTTGCGGCAAAAAATGATTATTTCAAACTTCATTATTATTGTTCTATCATGAACATTCCAAAGGACATCATCCACTCTCTATACATTTTTGGTCCAAAGTCGAAAGTGCCGGCCAACAAAAAAAAATGTTATATTCTGACAGAACTTGTTCTCCTGAGCATTTCTTAATACGGCACCAAAGCTGTAGCACCGCTGCCCGTGATTTTATCCAGGGTTAAAAAATCTGAATTTTCATACATTTTTCGGTCACATACCACGATATTATCGATTAAATGAATTACTAAGAGGACAGAGCATGTCTTCCTAAGCATTTCTTAATATGACACCAAAGCTGTAGCACCGCATTACTTGATTTTATCCAGGGTTAAAAATTCTGAATTTTCAGACATTTTTCGATCAAATACCATGATATTATCCATTAAATGAATTACTAAACACAAATGAAATGTTCTGCTATGGATGCTAGCTCATAGTTAATGATTGGGGGTTGTAATAAATTCAGAGATTTTATTTTAAAAGATGTTTAATGTATCTTATCGTCGAAAACGTCTTGCGTAAAAATTATATACTCTAATCCTAAAGCTGGTGGTTATACTTTGTAAATGTAGTGCATAGCTCACATAATAATATGCACATTATGTGAGAACAGCACCCTATTAGCCTTTTTTCTGTGACTCAAGTGCATTAGTAGTGAGCGATAGCTGGTCTTTTCGATAAAAGTTTGGACCACCACATGCGCCGTTTTATAAAATGGTGCGCAGGATTACAAAACTTCGCCGTAATATAATATACAATATGGCTGCGAATTATATTTTGTGGTGGTCCAAACTTTTATCGAAAAGACCAGCTATCGCTCACTACTAATGCACTTGAGTTGCTGAGCTGCTAACAGCGGTGCTACAGCTTTGGTGCCATATTAAGAAATGCTTAGAAGGACCAGCTCTGTCCTCTTAGTAATTTATTTAATCGATAATATCGTGGTATGTGATCAAAAAATGTGTGAAGTTTGAGAATTTTTAACCCTGGATAAAATCACGTGCAGCAGTGCTACAACTTTGGTGTAGTATTAAGAAATACTCAGGAGGACCAGCCCTGTCAGAATATAGCATTTTTTTTTGTTGGCAGGCACTTTCGACTTTTGGACCAAAATGGATGATGTCCTTTAATATTTTATTTGAGCATATGGATTGTGAACCCTATATCACCCTTTCGGGTCGGACAGGGTTTTCTTAACACCTTGTTTATATTTTTTTCTTTTCTTTTATATAAAACTTATATTTAATTGGCTTGACCAGTTCACTTTTCGTTCAGTTGTCAGCTAAAATCACTGCATATTACACGTTAATGAAAACCTTTAACTGCTCTCAAATTATTTAAAGCTAGGCTTCGGCCATGCTATTAGGAATTCAAATGCCGTCAGTTAGGTAGAGCCTTATTACTTTAACTTAACAAACGTATACGGAATACGTAGAATTAACCCTTTGAAGTAAATATAATCCTATTATAAATATGAGTTGGTTGTCGGCGGTGCGTTTAGGAATAATATTTTATTCAATTTGTCTAACATTGAATAAATCTTTTGTTTGAATCTTTATGATCGGTATGAATAGTAGGTTTACCGGAGAATTTACTTAGAAAACATAACTAAGTAAATATGGGTGTTTATTTATTAAAAATGAAACACAATCTTTAAAATTTAATATAAATTAATATGTAGAAGAATGGAAGGAAAGGAGAGAGGCCTTTGCCCAGCAGTGGGACAGCATGGGTAGAAAATAAAAAATAATTAAATAACATTAAAATACAAATACTAATAACGTGACGATAGGTATTTCGTTAATAAAACGAAGGCCCATAACGAAAACCCTTTTGCTGTAATGCTCCTGTGTTGCTAAGGGTTTAAGGGATCCCAATTAATTCTACAATAACCATCCCCTCATTCCGAATGAGGTTCCAACTAATGACCTTTACCTGTACCATGAACTCTTAAAGCAGTACCTACTGTTGCGGTTGTGGAAGCGAGACGGCGCACTACACTGCGCATAGCGCTGTCTCTAATCAACCGAAACAGTACTTCTTTAAGAGCTCATGGTACAGAGGCTGACCCATACATGTAATACAAAAAGAATGGGTTAACTGAATAGGCTGTCATTAAAAAAACCGCAATGTTTGCTACTGTCGACTATCAGTGAATTTCCACCAATCACAGGCAGCAGTATAAAGTAGAATTTCTTTGGATTATGAAACGAGTTTTTTTTTGAGTTCTAGGTCCTCTATTGAGTAATAGCATTTATAAGTCAAAAATTCTAAATAGTGCTATTTTTATTTTTTCCCAGATTTATTAATATTTGTTGTATCATAGATGCTGTTAGGCATTATGGAGTAACAGTAGTTGAAGTATTCGAAGAAAACTTTCTCTATGATGGTCAATCGTTGTGTTTGTTACTAGTTAAAATACATAGGTTTTTTTTTTGTTTAGTTTTCGATTTTTATGGAGTTTCTTGCCGGCTCTTCTCCATAGGAAGGACACTATGGAACCGAGCAACTAGAGTCAGTAGATTTAACGTAACGTTTCTTGAGCGCCTTTTTTATTTGGTTTATAAGAAATAAAAACATTTTGATTTGATTTGATTCGATATTACAGTATCAGTCGCTGGTACAGAAGCAGGTAACCTTTTATCTTTGTGTGTTGTCTGATTTGGACTTTTAGCCGTCTGTGTTCCCTTATTGTGCTTGTTACAATCTGTTGGAGTAATTGGAGGTTTGCAATAAGCTTGTTTCTAAATAATCGTCAATTTGTGTAACTAACATAGTTTATCTATTAGTTTTGTGTTTTTTTTACTAACCTTCTATGGATGTTGCTTGTCCGAAATAAAAGTTGTTTTATTTTATTTATTAGCTTTAATTTATATTGATCTGTTGATAATTATCAACAATTTTCTAAATCCGCGGGTTTCTCAAAGTTTTAACTTCATGTCTTGTTTTACTGAAATCTGCATTCAGTATCTGTGCTGAGGTCACGAGCGTTGATTATTCAGGCGGGTAGTGTAGGTAATTATAGAGAATGTGAATATAGACACTTCGTTAACATACACTTTAAGCACACAGGGAATACGTCAGAGCGTATCTAGGCATAAATATGAAAGGAGGTAGGTACGTACACCTTTTATGTAGCTGTAAACAGAAACGAGTTCACTACCAATTTCTTAGAATTAGACCGTCTCAAACAACGGTTTTTTAAGTTTTTTGTAATAATACCGAGTTAATTTAAAGTACGTAGGTAGGTTACTAACAATATTTTTTTACTCTGATTAAAAAAAAGCAGAACTAAATCTACATAAAACAAAATGGAAAATATAACTATTTCCTATTTGATTATCGATTGTGTATTTAGTTCTCTACATGCGTATATTTATATTAATTAATGTGGGATCAGGTTCATCAGTCAAACAAAATGCGTAATTTAATATATTTCATTTTAAGCAACTGCTTCTAAACGTCCTACGTCTTTTACACCATCACGTCGTTCTCCTGTTTTTTTGTGTTCCTTCTTCTACATCAACATTTACGTTATCTCAAGCATACATCACTTGTCTCACTCACACTTATGCGTCTGTCTCTTTCACACATCTCACGCATCCGTCGCGTCCCATTCCTACATTAATGATATCCTGACCGAAAACAAAAACCATCAGCGCGGGATATTTTTCGAAAACACAATTGCACCCGATATATTTACACTCATTTTCCTACAGACAACAAACCGTCAAGCTTCCTGACTCCGAGCTGCATTGAATAGTGATAAGGTTATGTCAAATGGGCGACGTTTACACCTTGTGACTAGGACAGCACGTACATAAAGCCTTTTTTTTCCGCACCCGACCCCGTCGGTTTGCCGCTCCATCGGACTATGAGACTGTGTGTGACCGATGACACGCTTGTGTGTAGTATACACTGCCTTGTACCGCCTGTCGATCTGATAACATCTTATTAACCCCACGCAGTGAATTGCGGTTTCTAGCTATTAATCCGAAATTGAGTATCGTAGGTCGCGGACAATTGCGTAATCAATTTCCGATTGTTGCATTTGATTGGTCAATCTGGAATAGATTGAGCTTGCGATGAACTTAGGTATCAATATATAGTTATCTTATTAACCGTAGGATGCCTTCAATGAATAGTATCTGATTGGCAGTGAAATTACCTATGTGGACCTATTTAAATGAAATGAAATGAAATATTTTATTCTTGTAAGTAGGACTATAAAAATCACTTTTACAATGTTTTCCTAAGCTAGATGAAGTATTTATCACACAATAACCTTAATTTTGGTGTATGGAATAATTACGTTGAAAGTTTTTTATTTAGACGATAGTTAGTACAAATGATGTGCCTACTTATAATAAGCCTTTACATTTTAAACAAAAGTCTATATTTTCGTTTGTAATGTTGTTGTATACAAAAATAAATAAAGAAATATGATAAAATTACATGCAGCGTTACAACCTTCTGGCAATCTAATTAACAAATGCCTTTTCTTTCATAGGCTGTTTTAATAAAATTAAATTTCTAATTAAGTGGAAACAACAAAAAGGTTTTATATAGTTGAACCAGTTTCATATAAAACCAGAATAATATTAGCACAACGACGTTATTTTCCCCTCGTTATGACAACGTTCCATTTTAATCAGATCGTGAAGTTAACTTTTTCATTTTAATTCTTCTTTGCCGCTTTCACTGTGGAAAACCTTTGCTATTATTTTGCAGCAGTGCCGACCTAAATGGATTTTTTAAATCTGTCACATCATCTGTCCGATTCATGATCGAGGACTTGCTAAATGAATATCGATGTGTGTGATGGTTTTAAAACCGTAAAAGACTTGTTAGTTTATTCCAGATTCGGTCTACGTATTTATTTAGAATGTGTCTACGTATTTTTTTTTATTTTGGCAGGAGGAATAAGTTCAATTAATTAATTACAAACTTGATACTTAAATAATTTTTGATGCATACAATACCTAATCTCTCGTATTAAGTAATCTTGCCCATGATAAGTCATTGGCAAAATAATATTTTTCGAATAACTGTATATTTATTTATTTATCAAAACATGGACAAACACTTACAACAACATAAAAAAATCGCCAAACTGTATAACAGTTTGTTGGCGATATATATACCGAGACAATCACTAACATTCTTGTTCTTCGTCACAGAAGAGGCGACGGGGCTCCAGCTTCCACAAACGACAAGGCGTCTTCTTTCGACCAACAGACGACAGTCAATTAGGTAGCGCCAGCATAAAAAAAAACAGTAAGTAAGATATGTAAAAAATTGCCCAAGTTCAGTACTTACAAAGCACACCAAGCGTTGATAGTATTATTCATAATCGATTCAAAAAAGTATTTTAATTCAAAAAGCTTAGTAACATTTAATAACAACGCCTTTCTTTTATCGCAGAACAGGCCCTAAGAAGGTGTAGCAAGAGATTTTCTTTAAACTAATATAGAAAGTCTTTAAACCAGCACAAGCGTTTAAAAGACAAGTGAATCAAATATAAAAAAATGTTAATTTCAGTACTTACAAACCACAATGTTACGGAACCATAGTAACATTTAATAATTAAGCCTCTTTTTGTAATATATAATATAATAATAATATAATATTCCGGGACAGCTCACACACGGTTATCTGATCCCAAGCTAAGCAGAGCTTGTGTTATGGTAACCAGAAAACTGATAAACATACTTATATATTTCTAAATACATACATATTATAGATAAATTACACCCAGACAACCAGAACAAATGATCGTGCTCATCACACAAACATTTGTCCTGGGTGGGAATCGAACCCACGACTGGTTATACTAAATACGTGGTTAAGTTTAGAACTTATTAACTAAAAGAACAATAATCTATCAGAAAATCAGAGAATGTGTAAAGGTTTACCTAGACCAAGACCATAATTAACAGCTTTTCTATTGTCACAGAACAGGGGAGGGGCTCCGGCAACGAGGAGTAGACCGTGCGGCGGTTTCAACCAACCTGCAAGGGTCGTTAACCCAGAGCCAGCTTCCATTAAACAAGTAAGTAAAATCTAACCCTTTCAATCATTTTGCTCACGTTTTTAGTTTAGGATTACAGAGAGAAAGAAGGCCGGAAGTTAAAATAAAAGGGGGAATTCAAGAAACGGTTATACTGCCAATATCAAACCTATTATTATTAATGCCAAATAAGTCGTATTTATATGTGCTAGACGAATAATACATTTCAAAGCATTTGATTTTCTCGCGTTAAGAAAATAATTATGCCGTCTGATATAATCAAATTTTTCGTGACTTTCTAAGTTTTTACATGAGAGTATAATAAATTATCATAATTTCAAATTCATACTTTAAAAAAATAATTTAATAATATTTTCGACCACTGCTCGACCTTTAGTATGAAACTAAAGCAAGATTATAACTTACCTAATTAGTATTAACCTCTGACTTAAAACTTCCTGATAGTCCTTCTCTTTCCTCTTAATCTCCTTAGAAAGTAGACATAATACCGTCTTTCACCAAGATCAAAAAAAAAATTAATTAAAAGAGACTAAGTAGCCGCAACTTTCAATGAAAGATATGGAATTGGAAATTGAATTCGACTTGGCTCGCAGTCGGGAGTTTCAAAAGACGTTGATAAAATGTAAGCCGCGGTAACTTTATCGAAATCGAACTGTCGTTTGCAATGACAACCTTTTTCACGCGGCTAAATATTTTATTTCGCGCCGATTTTCATGAATATAAGTCGTAACCTTAGAGGATAGATAATATAGACTACAGAGTGCCTCTAATGTCGGTAGTATGTGTTTGGTTTGAATTGAAAACAATAGTATGAACTAGTTTTGGCGTAAAAATAGTACCAAAACAGACGCGTCGTTTTAATAAAACTGTCTCAAATCTTACTAATATCGGATCAATCGATATTTTCGCATAAACATTTATTGTTGCACCGAAAATAAAATTAAATCAGTAAAAGAATCTACTACATACATATTTTTAAGCGACACTCGCACCCTATAGTTTGAACTATTTTAAACTCTATGTTCATAACGTATTCCCATTGACTGCAGTTACGAATAGTGGGTGGGACGTGAGCGGGGGGGCGACACAGGGTGTGTCGACGACCGAGACGGAGTAAAAACTTTCTAGATATAGTACAGGGTGTTCTATGTAATCAGGAGACTTGGCACGAGAAACGAAATAGCATCGGGCTATATTTATTGCAGTACTGGCTTAGCTCGCGTGCAGCTTCTCTTTTAATTTATTACTTTTAATATAGAATTGTTAGTTTATTTTTATTAGTGTTAAGTTACTTTATATCAGAATGTTTTGAAAAGTAACTTAAAGGAATTTACACAATTTCAAAAAAACATTGAAATAATTATACAAGTATATCATATTATTATCTCGAATAAGAAGAGGCATGTAGGCTGGATTCAGAAATAAGATTATTTTGTTTTTTTATTAAATAAACTTTCCAGGCTTAAATAAATTTATCTTCCTACGCTTTGAAGGGGTTCAAAGCGTAGGAAGATAAATTTATTTAAGCCTGGAAAGTTTATTTAATGTCAGACAGAGTACCTAGTCAGTGTCAGTGTCAGTGACAGAGTAGAGAAATCAGTAACGTATTCCATTTAGGTATTTACATATTATATAACAAATCTGACAAAAATATACAGTAATTAAGCAAAATTAAATCGAAAGTCATTTTTATATTATTTTTTGTGAGCCTACACGATATAAATCGAAGAAGGCTAAGAAGAGTTTTTATTCAAACTTTAAAAAAAATCCTCAGATAATGTAATTGAGTCAAAATCACCATGGTGGAATTGGCTTCCATAGACTTAAATCATGGTCTTTATTGAGAAAAGAAAAGTAATAAAATAATCCAACTAACCTGTTTAGTGTGTCCGTGAAATAATACAATTGATTGAAGAAATACCTACATTTTAAATTAAATTTATTTATACGCAGGAAAAGTCATTTCTGGAAGGAGTCCTTATGTACGAACTTGAACAATAAGTCAAAAATGTTATTGAAAAAAATGCAGGAGTATCAACTAAAATTCATAATGATAGCTTACTTTTTTATTGGGTTAAAACCAAACTTGAAATTTACCACCTTGGTGATTTTCAGCCAGTTATTCTCATACAAGCGCAGTTAACTAACAACAATGTGACAACAATAGGTTAGGTTACCTAGCAAAATGTTTTTGTCCATAAAGGGACAAAAACATTTTAAAATAATTAAAATTAATTTCACCCGACAGTACATTATTAAATTCCATTAAGAGGCTTAAGATCCATTAAAGAATCTTTACGCTGAAATAATGAATTATTTCTGCCGTCGCCGTCGGTACAAATTTTCTATTTTTAGTCTGTGGTTCAACGTTATTTACGTTTATAGGTAAACCTCCCCGTTTGCAGTTTAACGCCTGAGCGAGTCTGATTGAAATTTATGTAAAGTGAACCAAACAATGAATTTTCGTTCGGAATTCTGGCGAGCTAATCAAAATTGCGGGAATTAAAGCTAACTAAATGGCGTTTATTTTGTTAAACGATGCAAATTTTAGTAGCGTAATGGGCCGTATCAGTTTCTGGTCCCTAATAAAACATACCTTCATTAAGTCATGCAAAGATTTTTCAACGGCTAAAAATAGTTTTCTCAATTTGTCAGATTTATTTTGTGTTTGTTTCTCGATTACTGGATTTAATATTATAGGCTCGTGAAACGTCGTTCAGGATTTTCATTCGTTCTCTTCTAAATTGAAGTTACTACCACATATTTTAAAGTCCGTGTCTTACATAATTGGCTTAAAGCTGCGTCTTATCTTACAACTTCTTTGTCCTAACAGTATATTTAATGCAAAACCGAGGCTTTCAGATAAATCAGATACTTATAAAAGCCGCTTTAAATACCGATAAAGTTTTCCAGCTAGCGAAGCGACACTAACTTCTGGACAGATAACCTATATATAGTGAATTCGCTGGAGGTCGGCTTTATCATAAGCGGAACGCCGCGCGCCGTCAGCCTTTTGGCACTTTTCCAACTATGCACCATCATTGTAACGATAATGTAGGTACAGTTTTTATTGACTTATTAAAGTAGCAATTTAAGTATGTTAGTACTGAATGAGTGGCTAGGGAAGCAGACAAAATAAGTAGAAGAAACTTACTTCGCAAAGTATTTTCATTAAGAAGATATTTAACAAGGTGCAAACTGTGGAATTTGAAGCTCCTAACAAGCTTAATTAAACCTTAAAGGAGTCTCGTATTTCTTTATATAAAACTAGCTAGCTAGGCTTCGCACGGGTATTTAACAAATATTTATATTTATCATTATGTCTAATTGACTCCTCTCCCGTCCCAGTGACGCATACATCTCATAGACCGAACGGAGTGAGTGGCAGCCATGCGACTTTTTTCTAATACTTACATTTTTGAAGTCGTCATATCTTTCGAATGGAATAATTTAAAAAGTTATAAAAGGTATTGAAGCAGTCTTGAATGTAAAGTAATTTATTTTGATAAGGATTCATACCAAGGTACAAATAAGGATCCATTTACAGCAGCGTCATTTCAATTATTTTTTTAAATAAAAAAACACTTATTGTGACATAACCATAATAGACATATGCTGTTGCGACTTTTTTTGTAGATAATGATGTGTTCTGCAAAATCGTAGTACATTATTTTGTTCTATCATCAATAGTTTTAGCAGCGCACACAATGAAAGCATTTTAGGCCATTTTTTACACCTTTGGTTACGTTACTAAAGTTTAAGTAAGGATCCCTAATCTTGTCTAGTAATAAATATAGAAAAGACTTTTTGAAATCGGCATAGTAGATTTTGAGTTTATTCATTACAAACATACACATAACAATACAAATATTTCCTCTTACAATATTAGTTTAAATTGAAGGAAATACATAGTTATTGTATATATCGATAAAACGCTCTTAGATATGTGGGCCTCTTGCCTTAGGAGATTGGTTCAGCAAATAAAGCAAGACTTTAAATTAAAGGAAACTGTTCGAAGTGTTTGAGAGGAATTCTTGTAGACTTTTGTAATTAAACCAGTAGGATTTTATTTAGGTAGGTACTAGAACTAGTCGATGTAACTATATTTAAAAACTATATATATATAAATGACGTAGGCTCGGTCTATTTATTATTATTAAGATCAGCTCTACTTCTAATAAGCTCATTCAGGAAGTCTTTAGTCGGATATTTTCATCAACTATAACTTACTACCGAAGTACACACACACAACACAAGCTAGTGACAACGGAACGGACAGCGGCCACAAAACCCCACGGGCTAATTTTTTTTATTTAATAGACTAATCCGGCTCGTAACGAAATACAAACACATCTTTAATTCCGACTACGTTCGATGTTGACACAAAAGTGTTCGTGTTGGGCAATAGTTCGACGTTCATTTTCCACTGCAAACAACATTTTTGTATTTTCCATTTGTTTGTTTCAGAATGGGTAGTAGGCAGCGTTTTTATCCACGCTTTTATTTACTATTTTGAGCAAACTTTGACTGTTATTTAGATTGACGGACGAGTAAAAAGCTGGGGACCGAATTTTAGGACAAAATTTTAAATACGAAAATAGACTACGATCGGGATTTTAGGATCAAATACGTGATATTGCGTAAGCCACAAAGGTAATTAAGCGTGTAATGAGAGTACTGTTAGATTATTCAACGTAAGTCAGCGATCATTATTGGCTCTAATTTATATTCATGAAGTCATACAATTTTACAGTGTGACGAACTTAATGTATCAGTCATTAGACACCTATAGTAGGTTGTTGGAATATCGAACCGTAATACAAAATCATGAAGCTAATCTTTTTCGTCCGTTAATCTAAATATCAGCAAAAATCCGCGCTCAATAGTAGTAGCATCTTCGAAAAATCTGGTGTCAAAAAACTATTTAAAATCATATTTTCGTCCACTTTAATTCTCGCGCTCGACACGGCACCTATCAAATAAAAACAACCGAACGTAAAGCCAGCCAAAAGGGAAAGCCTGAATGAATAAAAAGAAATTTGCCTAGTTAAACACAGATATGGGCTTCACAGTTTTTCGTTTGCAGAAATTTGGGAGACTGCAAAAATACTCTTTCAAATATGCAGCTACACCAAAATTAATCTGTCATCGAATATTTGATGTGTCACACACCAACGAGTGTCTCTTTGCAAATAACGTTTTGATGAGTTTTTCCTATACGTGAATCTTACCAAACCTTTTCAGTGACATGTTTTTATTTAAACGTTATGTTTCAACTTGCAGTAAAACTTATTATTATATTGATATTTATTGTAATTATATCTAAAATTTCTTCTCTGGTGACTATTTGGGTGCCCCCAAAAGACACAACATATAAAATATTATAAGCTATTATGTACTTTTTCAATAGGTGGGTGTAAAGATAGATAGATAGGTTGCTACACCTACTACTGATATATGGCGAGACTCTGTTCTAATATGCATATTCGTTTACTGTTAAAATGTTGACAAGGTGAAAGTGGCAATTACGGTCAGTGGGTCATCCATTTCCTTCTAAATTCATGTAATGTCATTGCAATATCACGTGGCTCTCTCGTAGTTTGTATTTTGAATGAAATATTCGATGTGGGGTGGGGGGAGAGGTCGGGTCTGAGGGTAGGTCTGGGACGGTGACGTACACGACGAAGCGTCGAGTGTCGGGACGTACTACAGACGCTCGGAGCGAATTGCGCCATAGAATAAACAAGCTAAAGAGTAGGTCAACTGCGCTGTTTACATTCTAATTGCAACGTCCTGGCGTTGGAGAATTGATCCTCTTTGGAAATGTTAGATGAGATAGTAATTCATTACTGTAGATTAGTTGAAAATTGCTTTAGAGGACGGAATTTAATTAATGATTAGATACATAGGATTAATTACAGATGATTGCTTTTTACAACGACAAAACATTAAAAGTGAATCTTCAGTTATTTTTAGAGATTTTTCTGGATTTTCAAACGAAACAACTAGCAGATTTAAACATACTCTTATCATGTCTTAAACTTAAAAACTGAAACTAAATAGGCAAAAACTTCCTAAGCTGAGTTAACGACGGTACTAAAAATATCTACTGTATGCAGATGTGTGGTAAGAACGTAAACCAAATTAGTTTAAAATAAATTGGATTGTGATCCATACATAATATAATGTTTAACGTTTTGGCAAACCATTTCAGCACCAATACACCGTTTTCAGCACGCAACTAAACTCATTAACGTTTCAAAAGTGATTTTGAAGGCTTACCTGATCCAAAGTGTATTTTGTCATTTGTAATCAACGTTTAATTATTTTCATTTATTAAATACGACATTTTACCCAATTTTATACGAAATTTTAAAATGTTTTGGCTTTTTGAGATCTTGCTCAAATTTTTTGCACAAGTTTGTAAAACGAATAGATATGTATAACAAAATATTGATGGCAAAATAGTAAAATTAGAAAAATATAAACGAAAAGGTATTGTCAAGTAATAAAACCTAAACTATTTTTCGTTTAGGTTGGCTGGCTGGCTAGTGTATCAGAAATGACTCACATTCGTAGCTTCGCTTTTGCCAAAATCCATTTCGATTCTTCCCGTCTCAACTTTCAAGCGACTCAGCACTTTGAAAAATCTTATAAGAAATCAATTTAACTCTATTGCCGACCTCATGCTCAAAGCTAGAGATATCGTGAGAAAATTTAGAGATATGCTCACTGAAATCTTAGTACCTATGTAATTCTATGTACTCTTAGGAACCATAGAGAAAAGTAATAAGTAGGTTAGGAACTATCAAAAAAGTAAGAAATGTTTGTAAATGTACTAAGAATAAGACGTAATTTAAGATTGGATTTACATTACTAGGTGGTCAGTATGGAAGATGTAACAAAGCTTAATCAATTAATTTTACCATTAAATAGGCACAACGCAAATTACATAGCACCCTTTTCAATGTTACGTAATCCGTTAATAAATCAAGCCTAGGTCTACGTCGAAAGCTTTAACACGAATTCAATAGTTCCAAGTCTGATCTGTCGCATGTCTAGGTAGGTATTTATGTAATATTCCAAACACATCCTCTAATGATCGCTATCAAGCAATTTCCGCAACCTATATAAGTGGAAATGCATCGTGAAGGGGGTAGCTTTCACCCCCTCAACCTACTAGGCCGGTTAAGGGGCTTAAAGAGAATTTGGCCTTTTTGGTATAACAAACACAAATATTTGCATGCATGCTGCGGTTTTTTATAGTTTAATAATATTTAAACAACATACACTCTAAAACACAACCTGTAACTGTCGTTATACTTTTATCGTATTCATTGAATTGATTACTTTGCCATTATTGGTATAGTTAATAACAAGCTAGAAAAGTAAATATTATCAACTAGCTGTGCCTGCGACTTCGTTCGCGTGGATGACGAAACTTATCAATGAGTTTTTAACCGCAAAATTAAGTTTGTTTTTTATTGTTTATACTTTTCCGGGAAAAGTATAAACAATAAAACTACCCAGTGTGGTGCCCAGGATAATAAAGAATAATTATACCAAGTTTCATCGTAATCGAACCGGTAGTTTTTGCGTGATACCTGAACAAACAGACAGACAATTTTTTTTTCCACACTTTTCGGTTCGTTGTCGGTCTAGTAACACCCCCGCCATTTATTTTTTCGATATTTTCAATGTACAGAATTTTCACTTCTACAGATTTATTATAAGTATAGATATTCAATACAGTCCAATTTATTCAGATAATATTAGACGAAGGTCTAAATATATATTTTGATGTTTCATTACTTTGTTTAATAAAATAAAAGCTACCCAAGTATTTTACGTAACGCACAGTAAAAGTGTCTTAAGTAAAAAGTACACAAACTTTGCATTTAAAGCGAACTCGTTTTTCACAGGTTCTTATTAAAATATTGAAAGCTTCGCAAAGCACTTTAGTAGGTTCATGAAAGCTGTAAACACCGGAGAAGCTTTTATAATGGTGACGCTAAACAAAGTAAAAGTGTTGTAACAATTTTAGAAGAGCTTACTATAAGTGGAACACCTAGAGCGCCGCTCGCTTTTTAACTTTAAAAGCGAAATTATACTATTTATAAGCTTCTTATTTTCGCTACAATACGATCAGATCAATTTATATTGTAACTAAAGAATAAAGCGACAATAAAACCAAAAAATTATCAATATTGTAGTAAAGTATTTTTGTGTAACAAATTCAGTTATGTATATGCTTTAATAGCAATCAAATGTCTACGAGTTAAATAAATATTTGAACTGACTGGACTTTAGGTAAATAATTAGAAGCCAACACATCTATACGTTCAATCACAACTTTTAATTTAGTCTTTTCTAGGAAAAAGCTGCAAATAGTACCTACATACCTAAAATGCCTACATAAATAAAATTACATACATACGGTTCTTCATCAGTTTGTGTTTGATTAGAGGCAATAACATACATATGTTTCCTCTTGTAACTTTTAAGACTTATGAAAATAAGCGATCGTATTATTGCAACATTTCTGCTAGCCGTCATAAACGAGCATGAATTATCTCCCATAATTGAGATGGTTAAAAAGTTTTTTGTTTGACAATGTCATAATTTAGATAATTATAATAGATTATAATCATTCCTCGAAATGTAAATGTGGAATAATGTAGCACTTTTTGTGCCTTTACATTCAACAAACAGTCTGGCGGTTTGAGCATTTTGCAAGATATACACAAATGTCCTGCTGGCAGAGACGAAGGGAGGCCAGTCAGGACTATGCTCAAACGTGCTTTGGTTCTTTCTTCAAAAGACCAATTCAGACTTCGTCCTACATTGTTCTCACATCAGTGTGATAATTAATTAATTTAAAATTCTTAGATCCTAATAATCACCTTGGAGATGTAAATGTGGAATAATGTAGCGCTTTTTGTGCCTTTACATTCAACAAACAGTCTGGCGGTTTGAGCATTTTGCAAGAAATACACAAATGTCCTACTGGCAGAGACGAAGGGAGGCCAGTCAGGACTATGTTCAAACGTGCTTTGGTTCTTTCTTCAAAAGACCAATTCAGACTCCAACCTACATTGTTCTCACATAAGATTGATAATCAATTAATTTTAGATTCTAAGATTCTAATGATCAACGTGGAAATGTAAATGTGGAATAATGTAGCGCTTTTTGTGCCTTTACGTTGAAGAAACTGTCTGGCGGTATGAGCATTTTGCTAGAGATACATAAATGTCTTGCTGGCAGAGACGAAGGGAGGCCAGTCAGGACTATGTTCAAACGTGCTTTGGTTCTTTCTTCAAAAGACCAATTCAGACTCCAACCTACATTGTTCTCACATAAATGTTATAATCAATTAGTTTTTTAGATACTTGGTTAGATACCTCTCAAATGTGATTGTGGAATAATGTAGCGCTTTTTGTGCCTTTACGTTCAAGAAACTGTCTGGCGGTTTGAGCATTTTGCTAGAGATACACAAATATCCTGCTGGCAGAGACGAAGGGAGGCCAGTCAGGACTATGCTCAAACGTGCTTTGGTTCTTTCTTCAAAAGACCAATTCAGACTTCTTCCTACATTGTCCTCACATAAGATTGATAATCAATTAGTTTTTTAACGCTAAGTTCTCTATTAATCACCCTCGAAATGTGAATGTGGCATAATGTAGCGCTTTTTGTGTCCTCACGTTCAACAGTCTGGCGGTTTGAACATTTTGCTAGAGATATACAAATGTCCTGCTGGCAGAGACGAAGGGAGGCCAGTCAGGACTATGCTCAAACGTGCTTTGGTTCTTTCTTCAAAAGACCAATTCAGACTTCTTCCTACATTGTCCTCACATAAATGTGATAACCAATTAATTTTAGATTCTAAGATTCTAATGATCACCGTGGAAATGTAAATGTGGAATAATGTAGCGCTTTTTGTGCCTTTACGTTCAAGAAACTGTCTGGCGGTTTGAGCATTTTGCTAGAGATACACAAATATCCTGCTGGCAGAGACGAAGGGAGGCCAGTCAGGATTATGCTCAAACGTGCTTTGGTTCTTTCTTCAAAAGACCAATTCAGACTTCCTCCTACATTGTCCTCACATAAGATTGATAATCAATTAGTTTTTTAACGCTAAGTTCCTGAATAATCACCCTCGAAATGTGAATGTGGCATAATGTAGCGCCTTTTGTGTCCTCACGTTCAACAAACAGTCTGGCGGTTTGAGCATTTTGCTAGAGATACACAAATATCCTGCTGGCAGAGACGAAGGGAGGCCAGTCAGGATTATGCTCAAACGTGCTTTGGTTCTTTCTTCAAAAGACCAATTCAGACTTCCTCCTACATTGTCCTCACATAAGATTGATAATCAATTAGTTTTTTAACGCTAAGTTCCCGAATAATCACCCTCGAAATGTGAATGTGGCATAATGTAGCGCCTTTTGTGTCCTCACGTTCAACAAACAGTCTGGCGGTTTGAGCATTTTGCTAGAGATATACAAATGTCCTGCTGGCAGAGACGAAGGGAGGCCAGTCAGGACTATGCTCAAACGTGCTTTGGTTCTTTCTTCAAAGGACCAATTCAGACTTCCTCCTACATTGTCCTCACATAAGATTGATAATCAATTAGTTTTCTAACGCTAAGTTCCCTATTTATCACCCTCGAAATGTGAATGTGGAATAATGTAGCGCTTTTTGTGCCTTTACGTTGAAGAAACTGTCTGGCGGTTTGAGCATTTTGCTAGAGATACATAAATGTCTTGCTGGCAGAGACGAAGGGAGGCCAGTCAGGACTATGTTCAAACGTGCTTTGGTTCTTTCTTCAAAAGACCAATTCAGACTCCAACCTACATTGTTCTCACATAAATGTGATAATCAATTAGTTTTTTAGATACTTGGTTAGATACCTCTCAAATGTGATTGTGGAATAATGTAGCGCTTTTTGTGCTCCTATATTCAACAGTCTGGCGGTTTGAGCATTTTGCTAGAGATATACAAATGTCCTGCTGGCAGAGACGAAGGGAGGCCAGTCAGGACTATGCTCAAACGTGCTTTGGTTCTTTTTTCAAAAGACCAATTCAGACTCCAACCTACATTGTTCTGACATAAATGTTATAATCAATTAGTTTTTTAGATACCTAGTTAGATACCTCTCAAACGTGATTGTGGAATAATGTAGCGCATTTTGTGCTCTTATAATCAACAAACAGTCTGGCGGTTTGAGAATTTTGCTAGAGATATACAAATGTCCTGCTGGCAGAGACGAAGGGAGGCCAGTCAGGACTAAGCTCAAACGTGCTTTGGTTCTTTCTTCAAAATACCAATTCAGACTCCAACCTACATTGTTCTCACATAAATGTGATAATCAATTAGTTTTTTAGATACTTAGTTAGATACCTCTCAAATGTGATTGTGGAATAATGTAGCGCATTTTGTGCTCTTATAATCAACAAACAGTCTGGCGGTTTGAGCATTTTGCTAGAGATACACAAATGTCCTGCTGGCAGAGACGAAGGGAGGCCAGTCAGGACTATGCTCAAACGTGCTTTGGTTCTTTCTTCAAAAGACCAATTCAGACTTCGTCCTACATTGTTCTCACATAAGTGAAATATTCAACTCTTATCAAAACTAGTTTCTCATAAAGTAGGCAACTTTTGCACTATATATTTCTATGTCTTAGTGCACACGCATTTGACGGCATTGGAAGGTATACAAAAAACAAAGATCAAGATCAAGACACGTAGAAGTGGAGGCGGAGATATATTTTAACTAGTTCTTATTTAGAATATTTCTTTAAAAGACCAATTCAGACTTTGTTCTACATAATTCTCACATAAATGTAATTCCAATTAGGTTTTAGAAACTAAGATCCCAATAAAAACGTCTCAAAATGTGAGTGTGGAATAATGTAGCGCTTTTTGTGTCCTTACGTTCAACAAACAGTCTGGCGGTTTGAGCATTTTGCAAGAGATACACAAATGTCCTGTTGGCAGAGACGAAGGGAGGCCAGTCAGGACTATGCACAAACGTGCTTTGGTTCTTTCTTCAAAAGACCAATTCAGACTTCGTCCTACATTGTTCTCACATAATTGTAGTAGTGAAAATAAATTTCCAAGTAGTTGTTAAGCTTGATACATGAATGTGTAATTAATGGAAGTAATTTCTTTTGATGGAATTTCTTGCGATCCCTTGACGTGACGCCTACATTGAGGTGGTGATTGTATAGAAAATTACTGTTTCTTAATCACTACACGTTTTAAATGTTTATATGTATTTCAATCGACGCAATAAGAGCTTACAATAGCTTGAAGTCCCGCACCGATGCGTTTGAGATGGAATGAGTTTTGTGTATTCTGGATCTTATGCAAGTGATATTTTATAATCATCTTCCTATTGAAATGTTGGGGTTGTTTGATTTCAGTAGTTTTCAGATCACCCTTGGAAGTAATCTACGTTTTTTAGCTATGATTTGTGGTGTATTTAGTCTAACATGATGACCGGAGTTCTCAGCATTTTTGGCTACTGCAGACTTCGTTCAGCTGCGTATCTGACGTCAGCTATATGTTCTTTAAAGCGCAGTCTTAAACTGCTTTTTTATCAATATAAGAGGGATTACAGCCACAGTCTAGTTTATAAATCCCGGCTTTTTTGAGTTATTTGAAACTTGATGGGTGGCAAGCATTGCCTTATCTGAGTCAGCTTGATATATTTTTTATTAAAGCTCTCATCAGGGCATAGCCGACCTTGTCTGTGACGCCTTCGACATTTGGTCACAAAGCGGGTAGACGGAAGAATGTGGCTGTTTTCACTGTTGTGTATGGGCCGTGGTATCTGCGGCTCGATGTCTCACAGTTAGACGATTGGCTCAAGAGCCGATCACAAGTTACGGGTGGTTGTTTAACACAATAAACCCGTACAAGTTTTTTTGTATTTGTCTTTTTAAGTCATATAACTGAAATCAAATACCACTCCTGGACGGTCTACATTAGTCAAATATGCTGAAGGCTGTAGTCATATCGTTGGATTTAATAAACCACAAATCATCGCTAATCAACATGGATCTCTTTCAAGGATGATCTGCTGAGCTATTGAAATCAAAAACAACACCTCATTTCTATAGAGAAGGTAATTATAAGATATCAAACGCCTAGGATTCACAAACATGCAAACTTTATTCTTACTCCAGGTCACGTTGCAAGACCTACAGTCATTGTAACTTCTTAATGCTTAGATTGGAATTTTGATAATCACTTCGTTCACAAAGGTCGTTTAAGGGACCGTAACTTTTCCGGACAATCATCATCCCAATAAGTTTCGATTTTTGAAAGGTCATTATCATCGGTAACTACCTATGAACATGATCTCTTGAAAATGGAAACACCAAAATTAACATTTAATATCTTTTTCTCAGTTGCAATAAATTCCATTATAAAAAGTTTATTTCTAAAAACAAATCATTAAACGTAAAAATATAAAACTAACCTAAATGTGAATGTGGAATAATGTGGATCTTTTTGCGTATTTTATGGATATTCAAAACTGTCTGGCGGTTTGAGCATTTTGCAAGAAATACACAATGTCCTGCTGACAGAGACGAAGGGAGGCCAGTCAGGACTATGCTCAAACGTGCTTTGGTTCTTTCTTCAAAAGACCAATTCAGACTTCGTCCTACATTGTTCTCACATAAGTGAAATATTCAACTCTTATCAAAACTAGTTTCTCATAAAGTAGGCAACTTTTGCACTATATATTTCTATGTCTTAGTGCACACGCATTTGACGGCATTGGAAGGTATACAAAAAACAAAGATCAAGATCAAGACACGTAGAAGTGGAGGCGGAGATATATTTTAACTAGTTCTTATTTAGAATATTTCTTTAAAAGACCAATTCAGACTTTGTTCTACATAATTCTCACATAAATGTAATTCCAATTAGGTTTTAGAAACTAAGATCCCAATAAAAACGTCTCAAAATGTGAGTGTGGAATAATGTAGCGCTTTTTGTGTCCTTACGTTCAACAAACAGTCTGGCGGTTTGAGCATTTTGCAAGAGATACACAAATGTCCTGTTGGCAGAGACGAAGGGAGGCCAGTCAGGACTATGCACAAACGTGCTTTGGTTCTTTCTTCAAAAGACCAATTCAGACTTCGTCCTACATTGTTCTCACATAATTGTAGTAGTGAAAATAAATTTCCAAGTAGTTGTTAAGCTTGATACATGAATGTGTAATTAATGGAAGTAATTTCTTTTGATGGAATTTCTTGCGATCCCTTGACGTGACGTCTACATTGAGGTGGTGATTGTATAGAAAATTACTGTTTCTTAATCACTACATGTTTTAAATGTTTATATGTATTTCAATCGACGCAATAAGAGCTTACAATAGCTTGAAGTCCCGCACCGATGCGTTTGAGATGCAATGAGTTTTGTGTATTCTGGATCTTATGCAAGTGATATTTTTTAATCATCTTCCTATTGAAATGTTGGGGTTGTTTGATTTCAGTAGTTTTCAGATCACCCTTGGAAGGAATCTACGTTTTTTAGCTATGATTTGTGGTGTATTTAGTCTAACATGGTGACCGGAGTTCTCAGCATTTTTGGCTACTGCAGACTTCGTTTAGCTGCGTATCTGACGTCAGCTATATGTTCTTTAAAGCGCAGTCTTAAACTGCTTTTTATCAATATAAGAGGGATTACAGCCACAGTCTAGTTTATAAATCCCGGCTTTTTTGAGTTATTTGAAACTTGATGGGTGGCAAGCATTGCCTTATCTGAGTCAGCTTGATATATTTTTTATTAAAGCTCTCATCAGGGCATAGCCAACCTTGTCTGTGACGCCTTCGACATTTGGTCACAAAGCGGGTAGACGGAAGAATGTGGCTGTTTTCACTGTTGTGTATGGGCCGTGGTATCTGCGGCTCGATGTCTCACAGTTAGACGATTGGCTCAAGAGCCGATCACAAGTTACGGGTGGTTGTTTAACACAATAAACCCGTACAAGTTTTTTTGTATTTGTCTTTTTAAGACATATAACTGAAATCAAATACCACTCCTGGACGGTCTACATTAGTCAAATATGCTGAAGGCTGTAGTCATATCGTTGGATTTAATAAACCACAAATCATCGCTAATCAACATGGATCTCTTTCAAGGATGATCTGCTGAGCTATTGAAATCAAAAACAACACCTCATTTCTATAGAGAAGGTAATTTTAAGATATCAAACGCCTAGGATTCCCAAATATGCAAACTTTATTCTAACTCCAGGTCACGTTGCAAGACCTACAGTCATTGTAACTTCTTAATGCTTAGATTGGAATTTTGATAATCACTTCGTTCACAAAGGTCGTTTGAGGGACCGTAACTTTTCCGGACAATCATCATCCCAATAAGTTTCGATTTTTGAAAGGTCATTATCATCGGTAACTACCTATGAACATGATCTCTTGAAAATGGAAACACCAAAATTAACATTTAATATCTTTTTCTCAGTCGCAATAAATTCCATTATAAAAAGTTTATTTCTAAAAACAAATCATTAAACGTAAAAATATAAACCTAACCTAAATGTGAATGTGGAATAATGTGGATCTTTTTGCGTATTTTATGGATATTCAAAACTGTCTGGCGGTCTGAGCATTTTGCAAGAAAAACACAATGTCCTGCTGACAGAGACGAAGGGAGGCCAGTCAGGACTATGCTCAAACGTGCTTTGGTTCTTTCTTCAAAAGACCAATTCAGACTTCGTCCTACATTGTTCTCACGTAAGTGAAATATTCAACTCTTATTAAAACTAGTTTCTCATAAAGTAGGCAACTTTTGCACTATATATTTTTATGTCTTAGTGCACACGCATTTGACGGCATTGGAAGTTATACAAAAAACAAAGATCAAGATCAAGACACGTAGAAGTGGAGGCAGAGATATATTTTAACTAGTTCTTATTTAGAATATTACATACTTAATAATAAGTACCTACCTAATAATCACTTAACATGTAAATGCAGAATAACGTAGTATATATTATTGAGGACTTTTAATAGATATTCAACTTACTATCTGGCTGTCTGAGTGTTTTGTAAAGAACTCAAAATTGCCTTTAATCAAAACCAAATTGCTGAAAACCAAGCAGCTTTAATTTATAGATCTTGCATATTTATTTGGTTTTTTAGGTGTGTGGGATTTGGTGTTCGGCTTTACTCATATTAGTTACAGATTATTATAATTGCAAAGTACAGTATTATTTTGTTACAGATACATTACTACATAGACTTTACAATAATAATGTAGATAAGAGTAGGCAATCATGATAGGTAGCTCATTTCTTGTCTGCAGAAAGTGGTTCTGCTTTAGGACTCTTCATAGCAGATATCGACAGTTACAGGCTGCTGTTATTTTTTTAAAACTAAACAGCAATCCCAAAATCTGTACCTAGACAAATTCTTTATAATTCAAGTAAGGTGTTTCACACTCAAGAAAAAATAATTCTTACCCACAACGTTAATAAGTTATCACACAGCTAATCGACGATATGATCAGTTAATGTTAATTTTATAGTAAAAGCTAGACCATAGTATGTTTCAGTTTATATATCAACGCCGCACTTGAGATCAACTCACAAAAAAGTTAAGACTGTTATGACAGATTTTGCATTAAAAAAGTGTTAAGCATTATAGTCCCATTGAGCAAAATATTTTATATGCATCTAATCACTCGTAAATTTTCCCTTTCCCTTTTTTATTTAATTTATTTCTACGTTAGCCTTTCACGCTTATGAAACGTTAATAGTATCTGCAGTTGCGTTAGTCATAAAAGGTCGTGCGGTCATAATGTAGTTTGTTTACATATTATTATGTGCACCCGATCGCTTGTGTTCCGTGACGTCGCCGTCGAACGTATGGCGCCAAGCGGCGCGGCGGCGCCAGTCGCTTTTCCAATGACGTCACTAACCAAGCACAATACTAATTTGTTATTCTCATATATACCATACACCGCCGTATTGATTACCACCCCACGTACAGTAGGTAGGTGCCTACAACAAACGGTATATATCACAATCGATAGTCTAACTTAAATTATAATTAATAATGGTAAAAATTATTTCGTGTATTCTAAGAGGTGATAATAACAAAAAGAGAAGGGTGTTGGTGTGTGACTCATGTGTTACTTTTTTATTTAAATATTTGTTAAATACCCGTGCGAAGACGGGACGGGGCTCCACAAAACAAAATAACAAAATCTCGGCATGTGATGTGCAATTGGCCTTGCACTTGATAGTAGTAATTGTGATTCCTTTTTAATCGGCTGGGCGGAAGATGCGTGCTATTGAGCTACGCACACAAACAGAGACTATTCACTCACATATTGATACGAGGGCCGGGCGCAGCGCTCCTCGAATACTATATAGTATAGTTTCTTCAAATACCTATTTCTTAATTCCCGCGCAGCCCGTCTCTACGCTCTTAAAATAATGATAGATTTGATGGGGTGTCGATACCTATCCTACTGACCCTACTTACATTATCACGCGCCGCAACAGCGGGACGGCAACGCAAAGAAAGCGCGCCTTAAACTAAAGATTAAATTGACTTGTTACGAGATGGCGGTTTTAATTCAAGACAAGTAAATGGTGTTTTCCTGAAGACATGTAAGTATGTGTTTTTGCGGAATTCGATTTAGAAGCTTATTCTAAACCGACTACTTTCATAACTTGCGTAAAATCTATTGTTATGTATATCTGTTTTTAATGTTTGTTCTGTTGGTAAACCAATAATAAATAAATAACTTACTCCGTTTAAAAAGCTACGGCGTCCATTGAATTTTCCTTGGCTAAATAAGGTGTGGATCGATATTTCAAGCCTTATTGGCCACCCTAGGGAAAACCAAAGAATAGATAAGCACGTTAAGTATGGCACTTAAGTTTTACAACACAGCCTGTAAAGGTTCTTTGTCGTTAAAGCTGGTGTTCATTTTCAAGGAAAATTCACTGTTTTTTTTTTTACGAGCGTGTGATATTTATATGCCCATTTATTAAACATCCACTGATAAAATATTAAGGATTTTTATACGTTTAACGTTTTAACGTTATGGCAGTGTTAAAATAGATTTTGGCCATTTGGATGGTAAAAATGGTAACTACGCTAGAACTAGCTTGATAACTGTTTTATTACAAATATTTGACGACCTCCGTGGTCGAGTGGCATACGCACCGGTTTTCAAGGTGCCGCTAGCTCTGAGGTCCCGGGTTCGATCCCCGGACGGGTCAATGTAGAAACTCACTTTTCTACATTGTCTCGGGTCTGGGTGTTTGTGGTACCTTCGTTGTTTCTGAATTCCATAACACAAGTGCTTTACAGCTACTTACTTTGGGTTCAGAGCAATGTATGTGATGTTGTCCGCATTTTTAATAATAATATGTTGATTTAAGTTTATCAAATTGTTTACCTTACTGAATGAAATAAAAATACCAAAATAATACTGATTTTTAGGAAGTTAAATATTTAAGTAGTTTCAAAATGCACGTGAGCTAAGCCGAGCTTGTCAGAAAGTTAGGTCGGGATCAAATTTTCTTAGATATACATGTTCATATACCTATTATTATGTAAGATTAGAATATATTGATGTCTGTGGTCGAGGAGCAGCTAATATTCGACATTTACGTTATTTAAAATATAGGAAAAATAAAATAATCCAAAGCTTTTTTGGGGTCGGCTACCAAGATAGATAGCCAACTGCCAAGCTATCTGACTCCATAGCAAATTTTAAGATATTTTTAAGAGAAGCCGTAAGATAAGACTGGTTGTCTAAATTCACTATTAATTATCGAAAAAAAAAACTTGTCTTGCTTTTTTACCCGACTGCCAAGAAGGGTTATGTTTTTCGCGCGTATCTTGTATGTATGTATGTATGTATGTATGTATGTATGTATGTGTGTAATATTCTTTATTACCTCATATCTTCGAAACGGCCGAATGGATTTCGATAATTAGGGTATCGTTCGATTCGTGTCGATTACCCAAGTGTTCTTAGATATGTCACGTCAAACAAAAACCAACATGGCGGCCACGAGGTGCCATAGATTGAGGTAAAAAAAAATAAAAAAAAATATGTTTGCTACAATATGGGTATCAAATTAAAGGGCTTGTAACGAGGATTCCAAAATGGTATATCATTTACATATAAAAAAAAATGCTATGTGAAAAATTGTTCTTTATCCAATCTAAATACATACTCGAATGCCGTACGCTAGGTGGATAGCCAGCCAATTCCACCACCATGAAAGTACATAAAAGCCTACCCGGGCTGCAAATTTGTGCTGATATTTTCTTACGTTTAGTTTTGATTATTTTAAAGATTTAAGCATACATAGGGACAGACAGACAGCTTGCGACTTTGTTTTTATACTATGCAGTTATAGTTCTCTTGGTACGCTGGTGAAACCTTAAGAAACAGCTAGACGTATTATGATTTTAACTAAAAAGTGTTAAATAAAAAATAAATAAATTTAAAAAATAAAAGAACCCGACTGCATAAAAAACACTTTAAATAAAAACTGAAAAGTAGAAAACAAGTTCAATAAGTCTAGAAGTGTAGATAGCAATGTTATTAGTACAAAAATTTAATAATCAATACACAATCAATCAAATGAGCAACATAATTAACTGTAACAGTCGGGACCCATTAAATAAGCTAGACTAAAATCATTCATTATGGGTACCGACTGTGACATTCAATTATGTTTCTCATTAGATTGGTTGTGTATTGATTATTAAATTTTTGTACTAATAACATTGCTATCTACACTTCTAGACTTATTGAACTTGTTTTCTACTTTTCATTTTTTATTTAAAGTGTTTTTTATGCAGTCGGGTTCTTTTATTTTTTAAATTTATTTATTTTTTATTAAGTTGACATTGGCAGTATAACCTGAAGCATACAACGCGTTATTTTATTGTTGTTTTAGTTTCATAGGTTTTTCAGGTTTTGCGCAGAACTGTACCTGATACAAAATACTACTTTGTAGCCCAGGATAATAATCCTACCTACATTGAAGAAAACATTGAACAAGTAGTGTGCTCTTTGAAATCTGAAACCACAGCCGTCGTGTTATATTGGAAATAAAAACGTCTGCAGTAAATTGCATTTCTCAATATCGACGAGTTTATAAATTAAGACGTTCTGGCGTTCAATCAGCACGTCTACTAACATTGTGGTAGAATTTGGTAATAACTGTAACATACCTAGCTTAAGTTCACTTTTTGTTTAATTTTTGTAAACAACATTTTAGGTGTGTTCTCTTGATTATCATAACATCTATTCTTAAAATATAAGAAAGTACATATGACATTGAAAAACCACATAACATAGTGTTTGTCTAAGTTAGAAATTCTCATTCATAACGGAACCTTCAATGTTCAAATGGGGCAAGTTAGCATACATAATAGTTTCTGACTGATTGCGCTGGAGTACATTTGTCTATTATTATAAAAGTCTAAAACATCTGGATTAAGTTGTCTTAAAATAAAAACATATTTTAACTGGGAAAACACGTCATCAAAACTTCGCAGCGCGCTAACTCATAAAGGCAACCCTAAATTTAATAGTCGTCTACCATCACTTGTTCGTAAGTTTTATAAATCTAAAACAACATACAACAATCTTCACATTCGGGTTTCTCTTTGAGATAACAAAGAGCAGACGCTTCAAAGAACACAGCAGCATCTCTTTAGTATGTTAAACATTAATAATTATTGTTAATGAAAACATGAGTTTACACTGCCTCAAGTTTAGTAAGGGCTTGTTCTTAACATTTTCCACGATATCTTAACATAGCCCTCGTCTCCTCGGTTTGTTATATTATAAATGTAATAATAATGATACAAGCCTATAACGTCCCACTGCTGGACACTGGCCTCTTCCCATATAGAGAAGGCACGAGCATTAATGACTTTTTTGGAATCCAGTTTTCCTCACGATGTTTTCCTTCACCGTTTGTCAGAAGTCTAAGGGTGCGTCCACATCTAACGAACGAGCATTATTGAAAAAACCACATTGGTGCTTGCCTGGGTTTGAACTACAACCTTGTGCATACAAACCCCTTCAATTAACCTCTAGGCCAACACGGCGATAACATTATATAAGTTTTGTATATTACATATAACATTTTCCTTTACTATGCAATTAACTTGGAACGAAGGGAATAAAGCCAGTCTAATTCCACTTCAATTAGGTACGCATTTCAACTAGAATGCATGTTTGCATTTTAACGTACACTGCGCATTTACCTCGTCGAGTACCTATGTGGCATAACCGTACCGTGTTCTGTTTGTAACAATATCAAATTGTTTCACCGCATACGCTCAGAAACAACGGATAACAAACAGTAATGTTTGTTTTATTGCCGTATATGTAGATGGGGTAAAATCTTAAAATAATACACTGAAATAAAAAAACACGCTGCATAATACATTAAATGAGTTAAAAAACGTCATGCATACGTAAGAGGTGAGTCTATCGCATGGAAATGCAAATGCAAAGACATGGTAGCTGAACAAGCTTTATGCATTTCTTGAATTGTAAGTTCATGAAACATTAAAACCTTCCTACTTGCTGTAGTTTGTCGCTAAGCAAACATTTTAATGTGACGACAAATCTTTGAAAAAAACCTTAATAAATTTATAGATGTGAAACTTTTAGTGCATATACAGAGAGCTACATCGTTTGTTCCACAGATATTTTAGGCTCAAAATTCGCAATTATTCCTTTGCACGAATTGTGAATTCGGTTTAATTGCGCGAATCGTTGTCATCCGACCGAACGTTGGCACAGCACTCAACTATTCTGTGGTCATAACCGAGTTAGCTGGCATTTTGGAATTTCGTTTGTGTAGAATTTATCTGTGAAAACAAAAGCCTGCTTATTGTAAAAGTCTAATATTTATGAGTCGACGTCATACTTTGATTGAGTAGCTTATTATTTGTGTATTTTACTGTAGTCTAGAGTAAACATTAGTATCGTATATTAGAATACCTTTGCGATTATTATAAAATAGGTATTTGCGGTCACAGGCGGTTGACTTCTACGGAAGTTTTGAAACACCAAGTAATTTTATCCGATATCATTGACGTGAGCTGTTATATTTCCGCAGAATAACCTAATGCAATAATTTACAAGAATAACAGCGTAGCATAATATCATATTTGAGTAGGTCCGATTAAAATGAATGATGCAACTCAGCTGTTTTAAATTAACAACCGTTGCACAAAATATGCAACGGATAAACTCTTTATAGGTACAAACTACACAAAACTCTTATTGTTTATTTTTTGTTTAAATACGGGGTAATTCATAAATTTGGACATTTATGGAAAAATAACGTAATAATGTTATTTTATTGTTAATCTGTTCATGAGTCGGCGCAGTCTTACCTATATCGTATTTTTTTTAATCTGTTACAATATAAACATTATCACTAACTACCCAGTGCGCATTACTTCGAAATATGACGTTAAACAGTCCTGTAGTACCTAATCATTACATTCATTTCACTAATCGACGTTAAAATATATTAATTTTAAATTACATACACACACACACATACACATATACACAGCGTGTCACTACTAACAATTCAAATAAGGGGTTTTTACTACGCATATCCAGACTGTGAGTCATTTTAATTTAATACAACTCTAACCAATCGCAAAAGCATATCGCGTGCAAATAATTGCAGTTTTCCTGAAGCAAATGCAAGGAAAGTTGACTTGCGTCGATTTCCATACGAATTAACAATCCTTCGTTCATTATGAACCTTAAGAGCATATCCATAGAAACTATTTGTAACGCAAATTTCTAGCGACAAGTTTTAAAAAGTTATGGACGAGTCCAGTCGTTTGCGAAGAAATTTAAAAAAAATTTCCAGCGATGCAAGATCATTAGTAAGCTCTAAATATAAAAAAAAAGCTTTAAAAAAAGATAAAAGTTGTCCTTAGGCACCTTTTATTTTCAGACTTTGTGTGAATACGGTATTTTGAGAAAAATCTTCTTGCAGGTTGACTATTCTGAACCGTTTTATTTTTATGACACTAAAAATAATGCAACTCAATTTTAATAAAATTATCTTCATATACGAAGGGTCTGGAGACTTTTGCCCAGCAGTGGGACACTAAAGAGGTTACATAAAAAAAAAAATATTTTTTTGTACTGAAAGTTTAAATTTTTTATGTAATCAGAATCTTCGGTATTAGGTATTGAGATTACTATTAAATTAACTGAATAATTTTACATACTTAACAGATTACAGAGTTTAGGTATCCTTGCGCCACGCTCAGCACTTTACACTGCTCGTATACTTAGCAAGTTAGTTCTCAACGAGCTAAGCGCAATATATCCTCGATAAAATATGTTAAGTAGGTACGAGTATACAGGATGTTAAGAAAACCCTGTCCAATCCGTTAAGGTTTTTTCGGGATAAGGTTTGGCAGGTATCGATATCTAAGTCAATTAATGTAAAAAAAAAATGGAAGAAATAAAAAATAATGAGCGTCGTGAGTGGCGTGCCTGCGTCGTCACACGTGCCTGCCAAATGATCAAATAAAAGGCCGCCAAGAATACCGGCGAAATTGGTGTGGTAATTTTTGTTTTAATCTCAAATTAAGGGACCTTTTCGGCAAAAAATTGTTATTTCAAAATTAATTATTATTGTTACTATCATAAATATTCCAAATTTAATATTTTATTTGGGCATGTGATTGTGAAACCTACATCACACTTTCGGGTCGGACGGGATTTCTTAACACCCTGTATATTGTGAAGTATGTGCAATACGTTAGCATATTACGTAGACTTCGGGTCAGTTGAAAACCGCAGCTTTTTGCTCGTTTTGTAGATATTGAGAGCTTGTTGGGACACTTCCGTTTCTGCTTCGTGGTAACTAGAAGGTTTAACCGCAGTTTCGTACTCGATACGTAGGAGTACCTCATTCATGACTCACAAATGCAATTCTCTTTAAAAACTTTACAAACGAAAATAAATATGACTTGTTTTGTCAGTTACTTAAATGATTGGTAGATTTTGTAAATTTAAAAAAAAAAGATTGTGTTTACCTTATCCAACCTAACCATAAAACTAGTGTTCGATATTAAAATTATAGAAAAAAATATGTTTGTTTGTTGAATTTCCAATTCAAATCGTTTTATCTGGCTCAGTATCCGTCTGTCACTTAGGTGAACACTGAAAATCAGCGCCGTGCTGCGGTCCACGCCACAGCACAGCAATATGCTGAGTGTTCACCTATTTGTCGCGGTTGACGTTTTACATGTATTAGGTATGTTAGTATTAAGTTGTTAATTTTATAGTAGTCACCATGGCAAATAAATAATTTTTTCTTTCTTTCTTTTAGAGACAAGTAAAACAAAATCACCTTGTATCGACTAATATTCACTATACCTAGTGTGTTAACATTGTCAGGATACAAAGCGATGATTACTTTGCGACATTGTTCGCTGAAATAGGTACCGCCACAATGTAACACCCTGTATCTCGAGTTCAAGTGAAGCATTAAAGCTAGAATTTTATATCAGAAACGTGTTTTATGGTACAACAATATTTTACGTTTAACGCTTGGTTACGCTGATCGGATAATATTTTTAAAGCTAGTTAAAAAACTTTTAATTACTTAAGAAAAGAGAATAATGTAGTTAAACAGATAATTATAATCTGTCAGAAATATTTAGTGATCATAAAAAAATCAGTAAGGTTTTTTAATCTTTAGCCTTACTCTTTAGGTACTTATTTAAGGTAAGGCTTGTAACTAACAGGGGAGATCCCTAAACTTAGGCTATTTAAAAATTAAAACCCAGCCTCTTTTTCGATAGGTACAGTTATCTTTAATTCAGTAATACAAAAGGCGTGCATGTTTTTATAAACAGTCGTCAAAATAATTAATAAGGGTATTCTCAGTGGCACTATAAAAATGTCTGATAAAACGTATCTAAGTATTACATTTGATTTCTCTAGAGGAATGCCGTGCACTTGCCACTATTACACATCTGTTTTCTAGACGTCTACTCTTTCAAGCTGGCATGAAGAATTCTCATGCAAGCCAACCTTTATAGACTAAGAAATTAAATATGCATGTGATATCAACCAGCAGCTTAAAGAAATCTACTACTAACCAGGAATGTGTCTCAAAAAATATTAAATAAACTGGCTTTTTGCACACTCTCGGTAAACGAAGTATATATTTGTATTTTACGTCATAAATGAAAAATGAAATGTTTTGTACGAAATTATAGCTCAGCTATAGTAAAGATAAAATAAAGTCATGCCATAATCTCTTATATTAACTTTTAGGTAGTATGTTCTACTGCTATTTTGGCGAAAATAACCGTAACAAACCACGCCAAAAACGATCCCTTTTGTAAACAGAGTGCTGTTGTAAAATCATCATCTCGTCTAGACCGTACATCCATTGTACGTGCCTGTGCCCTGTTATCCTAGTCAAAAGCTGTTTGCACTCGCCGGGAGCAAAGCCAAATTGATGCTTAACCACAGAGGCCGTATTTACCCGAAAGCCAAATAAACAGAAAACTTAATTACAGGGTACTGGAACATTTTAGGCCTAGCACAATAGAATATTGACGAAATTTTGACTTGTGTCGAACTAATTCAAATTCAAAGTTCAGGTTTCATTCAGTTTATAGTTTCTTTTGTTTAATGTACACGTAGTAAGGTTTTTATATTAATTTAAGTATCATTAGTAAATCATAATTATTGTCAAAACGCAATAAATCTAAACTAAAGTCAAAATTTTAAAACAATTTGTCAAACTAAACTACATAGTTTATTCATGAAAGTTATTGTGGTAATAAATGTTTCACAGAGTTGATAAACTATTTGAGCTGACAGGCACTGTGTCATATTAAATTATTATGCTCGCCATCAAAATTCAGATGCAACATAAAATTGCACTATAGCTAAAAGGCTTCCACTCTGTCATGTGAGTTAATAGTTTTCATATTGTATGCTAAAAAAATTTAAACATAACGAATGTTTGAAAACTGAAGTGTTTTTGCAACGATTCAATATAACTTTATAAAAGAGTTTAGGTAGATACAATTAATTGACGTTAACCTATTACGGGTATATATACAGTATGTACAAGTAGATATGTATACCAACTGTGTAGTAAATATAAAAAAGCATCTACGAAAAGACCACGCTTTATTTCCGAGACTAACAAAGTTTCAAGAATAACTAAAAGATTAGGTACACTTTACACGTCTAAGAATCGACAGAAGCACTGTCAATTTAAAACAGTTTAAATAACTGCCGGGAGCTTTCAACTGTTAGAAACTAAAGGATAAGGTTAAAACCTTAAGGCTTCAAGCGAAGAGTCAATTAGGGCCTGTCTAGAGTTCAATATAGATACGTCAATTGGACCTTCGCTGTAATTCCGCGCTTTAGCGTTTTCCAATGTTCCGAGATCACTTAAAAGGCACTATTCTATTCTTGCTCTTGAATTTAGACTAGGTAGAGGATATTTTGACGATTTTATTCCCTTAAGATATTTTAGGGCGAATTGACACTAATCAATTATATTAGTTAGACTTAGAATAGTTTTTATACAAAATTAAATGTAGGTAAAATAGATATGAAACTAACAAGCGTAAGAATTCTCGCCTAAATTCGTAATTTATGATCATGTACATTGTGGTATTGATAAAAAATATTTTACTAAACTAATTATCGGAACATCAATAATGACAATAATAGTTGGTTTGGATAACATAAGCCTTATTAGCCAATTAAGTCACTATCGCTAATGGAACTGTCAACGCAAATAGGCTAATAAATTACACGATGCAAACATGAAGGGCTATACTATAGGTATATATATTATACGATGTTTTCATAAAGGTATTGGTAAAAAACGGAAAAGGTTTTTCCTTTCAGGTCTCGTTATTTCACCATAGCATGAGATCGTTTTTTACGAGGGACACCTTAATAGCCAAGGCGTGGTGTCGGAGAGTGACTCTTATAGCGAGGATAATGGGTAGAGTGATAACATTCATGAATATAAATTTATTCCGCTTCAATTTGACGCCCGAATGGACGTTTTTTAGGATCTGGCTTCTTTTTGAGTTTTATGTGTTCCACATTATTTTAACCTCGAAATTAAATAGGGCTTCAAATTGTCGGGGTTTAATTTTTTTAAAGATTTAAAATTTTATATTTAATTTAAGACATTCATCAAAATTGATATAAAGCTATTTAATACAAGTTAATAGGAGTAAAGGACAATGGCGAACTCCCATACAAATTTTTGTTGACATAATTTTGTTGCGTCTACTAATAAAAAAAATCTTAAAGTATAGAGTTTGAATTTCTGGACAATATTGTCTTAAGGTTCCCTGATGAACGAAGTCACGAATTAAAGATATTTAAGTTTTAAAGACTTTGAGGTTAGGTGCATAGAGAAAAGGGTTAGGTGTCTTGTCATTTAAAATTAGTTCAACCTAAAAGAAATTCAGTTATTTATGAGTTAAATTAATGGGCTCCTGTAAGCAATTAATTACTTTTGTTCGACCTTGCATTGATATGACAGAAATTCATAGGAAATATGTTGAAAAAGTCTCTGATTATGGTAAAATTAAGTAAATCTCGCGAAATAGTCACTAACTTTTCAAAAGATTTAATGCGGTTATTTCATAGTTATTTCTATAGTTATAATTAAACTAGGTTTTTCCTGGTATCGCTTTGATGATATTTATAAAGAATAATAATCAAAGGTATTTTTTTTTAATAATCCTGACGGAATATGTTAATGTTTTCTTATAGACTTTCTTGTTTTATTGGTAAATGCACAAAAATCGTCTATAAAATAGCTGACCCACTGCATGAATGAAAAAAACAGCATTAATTCTAACAGGGGATTGTCAAAGAAATTAAACAACATACATATATTTTATTTTTTTTATTTATTTTTCATCCTCCCTTATCACGATATCATCCAGGAAACCAGCCGATGCTGAGAGGCTTTACACGACTTACCATCGTGAAAAAAAAATCGGCTTTTGCACGCAATAAAATCCAAAGTAAGAAGCAGAATCGGACTCAAAACTTCACAGCAAAATGTCGTCGTAAGTGGTAGGTAATCGGAATCCTTTGGCAAGCACAAGGCACAGGGAAAAATAAGAAAGTCCATAAGCAGTCCAGGTCCCAGGTCAAAAAGAAAATAATATAAACTAGCTGTGCCCCGCGGTTTCACCAGCGTGAATGACAATTCATACACTATCTTTATAAATTATAGCCTATGTGTTATTCCGATGTATAAGCTACATTATTGTAAAGTTTCATTAAAATCCATTCAGTAGTTTTTGCGTGAAAGAGTAACAAACATCCAAACAAACTTTCGCATTTATAATATTAGTAGGATAACACAAGTAACAAACGTTTGAATTGACAGATCACAGACAATGTCAATTGTCATGACGCAAAATGTCACAATGATTGTATCCGTCCTTAGCGTTCATACGCACTATGCGGTTACAAGCAATGCGGCTAGCCGTCCGGCTGGTCAGCCGGCAAGCACGATTATGTACGTAATATTCATTTCAATGCGCACTGCGATGCGGCTACCCGCAGACCGCTCCGGTCGCTCGGACGGCTGCGGCCCGAGTGACGGCTACCCGGACAGTTGCTATACGCACTGTGCGGCTCAATCTGCGGCTGCCCGCCATTGAGTGAGTGTGTGCGTCTGGTAAAATGGAATTCGATACCGAAAAATTCATCATCGAAATCCAGAGTCGGCCAGCAATTTGGAACACCAAATCACCAGAGTATTCTGATAGAATATTAAAACTAAAATATTGCAAAATGCTTGCTCTCATCTCGTGTTTGCAAATAAGGATGCACCCAGTACTTCTTTCTTTGTTTTTTCTTCTTTACGTAACGTGTGTAAATGTAGTAAATAGTTGTAACTTCCTCTACGTCCATCTTTGAAATGGATCGATATGACCGCAAATCGCAACGGTTCTTCAACCGCACGTTGCGGTTACCCGCAATGCGGCTAGCCGTCCGGCCGCATTCGCAACCGCACCCTGCGGTCAGCCGGACGGCTAGCCGCATTGCGGGTAACCGCATAGTGCGTATGAGCACTTAGATTATTCATGTTCATAAATCTTCAATTTATTTTATAAAGAAGCTAACATTTTGGTTTTTAAGCCCAAGATATTCGTATGACTTAGTTTAGATTTAATGTTCACATTGCAACACTCAAAGTACATATGGCAAAAAGACATGAACTCAAATTAGAAAAAAAAAACAATAAATAAGGCGACAAAGAGTCGACAATAAATCAATTGTATTTCCATTTAAATATATTTTTTTCATAGACTTAGATGCTATCTAAATAAAACTTGAAAAAACGTAACAATTTATTTCATGTTAATCTGTGATGATGACGTTTGTAGACGCGTAAGAATTAGATCAACAATGATTTCGCCATTGTCCTTTAAGTACATACCTAAAGCGATAGAATCCGTTAAAAAAATATTTTATTTCTTTATCTAGCATTCGCATAAAACTCAGGCAATATTTAACAACATTCTAATAATACAGAAACCTCATTCCTATCGTATGTGACCTTAAGTTTAACTTTGTTATTTACAAACAATGTAGTCAGCAACAATGTTAATTCCGCGTTAAATCTCACTTCGGTACATGTATAAAGTTTGATTACTTATTGATCGTGCCTCCCAAGTTTACCCAGTTCGACATTTTCAATAGAAGCCGCGCTAACAATATTTGCTTTAAACAATCGCTCTCCAACTTAGGAGGGTAAGGATATTTTGTTTGTATTGAAACCGAAATGAGAAAATAGAATCTTAAGTTACATTCTTAAGTAATATCGGAGTGAGGGTAAATAAAGCTTATCACACACGAACAAACAAACAACCTCTCACGCACAAATATTTAACCTTTTACATTCCATTCCATAGCGGGTAAAAAAGAAAGCTGTGTCTAAAACGTGAAAAGAATAAATGAAAATGTAATTAATTTTACTTATTACAAAACAAAACCTTCAATTAGAAAATTAATTGCGAATCTTAATTGATGCAAAAGAAATAAGAAAAAGCAATAAGCTGGGCTGTTTGTTTGCATCGCTGGAATATTTTACTCTTTTTAGAATCCACTGAAGTAAGTATTGAATGTGAAAACAAAGGAAAACGCCAATAAAGCTTCCCTTTTTTTATTTCCGTATCGGGGAACTTGATAGGAGAATAATAACAAAAATTATTCAAAGGAAAAGCGTTGTTAACCACGTAAGTGTTCATTATCCGAGCAGGTAATTAATATAAAAAAATGGAAAAGCTATTTTCGAACTTCAATCGAGCCTGGAGACATTGATACTGATATTTAGTTTAATGTAATTGCAAAAATGATAAATGAACGGCAGAGTTATATTTGTATTTTTATGCAATTTATAAAGTGTCTCGCGCCCGTCGAGTTATTTCATAAGAGGCCAGAGACAGCTTGAGAGAAATTGAGATTATTATGCAGCTGAATATTCGATAGTAATATTTTTGGAAAATCTATTTCACTTCAGTGCGTCAATATTTCAACTTTCTTCGTACATTTCGGAACGCCAATAGCTTTATATTACAATCATATTACTAAATCTACAATAAGCAACAAAAATACCGAAAAAACAAAGTATAATAAGTACACCTTACAGCGATAACAATAAATTTCAAAGGTAGGTGTTCATTCAAATTCCTCTACCATAACCCAAACATGTCACGCATGTCCATCATGAACTGTATAAAAGTTGAACTTTTTGAGCGTTGCATGTGAAATACAGTTGGCCGATTATACGCGATGTCTGTTAATTGTACGGTTCGATATTTCTGTGTGTACCGAACAAAGTACACCATACCCGTTCTTTGTTACCTGTTCGTTGTAAGCGTAGCGTGGTATTTTAATTAACCTCAGTAATTGTTCTAGGGTTGAATGATATTCTGTATTGTTACTAATCTAGGTAGTTTTGTGCTCACGATATGACAAAAAAATAGGTTTGGTTTTAATCCTCTCGTGTGTAAAGTATTTTCCTAAGTTACTGTAATAAGCTGGGTATAATTACACTTTTGTAGAAGAAACGTGCTTTAGTAGCATTTTTATTGTGTTGTTTGAACATGAAGATTAGAACTTAAAATTCCTAAATACGTGTTAATAAATACAATTATTTGAAATACGAATAAATCAAGCAGTCCTTCTCTAATCCACTTTCCTATAGACGGTTCGAGGTACTACATGATAGCAATAGATTACTCATTTAATGAGTATTTTATCATTAAGCATACCAACTTCAAAAGTATTAGTCCGAAAATTATAGACATCGTTATACTCAAGTAGGATTTCGCTAGTATAATGAAGAACCCTCTTTACACGAAAACAAGCAAAACGTTTATAATTTATAACAATAGACAATGGTGGTAGGGAGTTTCATTAAGCCTTATTTAGATGCGGGAAATATCGTGCAAGTTGCTGTACATTGCCCTGTGCGGTCGATCACTTATGATACAATAGACATGCGGCCCCGCAATGTAGCATCGCCTTACAATGGTGATGTTATACAATAGAGTAGGGAACGTTTTCTTCCTTGATCGTCTCTCGCAACTCAATGAGACAAGGTTCGTGGTACTGTGTACATAAATAACATCTGTGTGTATAAGAGGAGGTTGTTTTCTATTGTTTTTCTTCCCCCTCGCAACTGGATCTTCAGCTTTCAACTGAGCGTGAAACGAGTGGTTAGAGTGATACCTTCTTTGAATATTTTATCTGAATAAACTTATGTAACAGTAGTATATGTCTTAGAACAGTAGGTATAAATCAGATGAGATAAAATAGATGTCTAATAGACAAATATGTATTCAATATTTATGTTTTATTTTTCTATGTGAGTTCGTTTCGAAACAATAACTCACTATCAAAGGTGTAAAATAAATTAAATATGAATCAAAGGATCCATAAAAAGTCCACCATATGCACGAGGATTTTTTTTTCATATTCAATACGTATGAAATTTCATTTTACGGTTTGAACATATTTAATTACTTTGATTGGGTATAAAATGCAGGCTACGAACAAAAGTACAAAATATACACAGCAGAAAATCTTAATAAATGATCGGTTGTATTTCATCGGATGGCCAAGCAAAAAGCGCCCTTAGTGTAAATATACGACCAATCACAAGTTGGCAATCAGCGTTAATTAGTCAGTTCAGCTTTTGGATTGTAGCAGACACCTTTTTTGCTCCAGTAGACCATATTAATTGATAGTTCGTTTTCAATCAGGCAATAACTAAAATAAAAGTCAGATATTATTTTGCTTTGGGCAAATTTTGTTTAAGTATTGTGAAAATATAAACGTGATTTAAATATTAATTACATTTAATATTTCCCGTTAGACATATATATTTTTGATGGAGATATTTTATTGCATATTTATATTAAACAAGGTTCATCCCGCAGTCCGCCCACATGAGTGTTGCACAACAAGATAGAAAGACAGAGAAGCAGATTTTAATATTTAACATTCGTATAAATAACTTTGTCATGAATATGAATATCTATATCCCCACACATACATAGACCCTGACTGCTATACCGGAGGTTGTGGGTTCGATTCCCACCCAGGACAAATGTTTGTGTGATGAGCACGATCATTTGTTCTGTGTCTGGGTGTAATTTATCTATTACATACCGCACACACTCACCCACACTCACACACACACACATACACACACACACAAACAGACGTTTATAAACATATTTAACTGTATAGTAGATCGACACCGTCCGTAAGTTGTAAAAATCTAATTGGTGTCATCTTTTAGCCAAACACTGTCTCTTAAGATACAGGTTACCCTAGTTTAAGAGACAGGGTTTACCAATATTGTATACTATACAGATTTCTGCAGCATTATTGTATGCTAAAATATTCTACTAACCACTATTTTGTAAAAATATAAAATCACATTATCCTCTGTAATAGTAGTAAGTCTGTAACTTTTTGAAATAAATTATTATTATTATTATATTGTTAACCAAAATCAAAAGAACGCTAGGGACGAGCGATATGTCAGGGCGGCGCTGCCTTTAAAAGTATTGTAAATTTTAATGTAACGTTTGTAACATTCCATGTTGTTCAGTTTTAAATCTGTTGTTTCTTTCTAATACATAGTATGGATTACTAACAGAATCTTAAACTCCAAGACCAGATTATAAAATGCAAAACAAACAGCAAAACCTATTAAAACCGGACCTATTTATTCTCAAAAGTTCGAATCAATGTGTGAGAATTAATTAACAATAACCCAATCAACAGTAAGGACCAAATTGATTAAAATTTGGTGGAGGTCAGTAAACGTATCGTTGTTAAGTAAAAATACAACAAAAGAGTAATAAATACCTCAACCACGGCACTTCCAATCATATTAATTTCGCAATAAATTTAATTAAAGGTGTAATGAAAATGATTTTATCATTTCAGACGTAGGTATTCGGTTATTTTCATTACTCAATTGTATTTATATTTTTTGTAATGTAACACTATATTTAATTACATTTTTCTTTTAACGAGTCATGTTGGGGTCGGCTTCCATTTTTACCAGATTCAGCTATAGATATACCTACCGTATTTTACATGGAGCTACCGCCTATCTGACTTCTACAATCGATTTATTCTGTACCATAAAGATCGACGTATGACAACTAAGTACCAACAGCTAAAGTTGCTTTCCGAGGCACGGAAGGGTCTAGGTATGAGGTATGATGACAAATGGTCACCCATCCAGGAACAAACCACTGTGTAACAAACTTTATTATCGATCAAATCGAATGGCTTTTATTAAACTATGAGCCCCAATATTTAATTATTTTACTAGGTAAATACAAAATATTTAAATCCGGGTTTACACGGAACTAAATCATTAAAATTGCATATCGCTTGACCCGTACACAACGATTCGGCAATAAATTTATTCACGCAGCAGTTTTAATGCCTCATTAATATGTTGCATGCTTTCAAAATATATCTGATTTATCACATTGTCATGTAAATTATTAAATACATTTGAATATGAAAGTCGTGGGAAAATACTTTTATAATATAAATTCAGTCTTTAAATTATAATTTAAAAACTGTCAAAGATCACATATGGTAGTCCGGACCAAGGGAGTGTCTTCATTTCATCACAAAAGGGTAACCTATCAAGGATCAACCGCGCCACGTGCAACCTAACCATTAAGATTGGTCCATTGCGGGCCGACTACGAGCCCCTAGATTTACTTTTCTCACCCTCATAATATTTTAAATTAAAAAATACCAGTTCTTGACATTGTTTATAGCCCGTCTGTTCTATTTTCCGTATTCGTATAAAATTTCCGTTTGCACGAATACAACGTTAGAATAGTCCATAATAAGATTGGCATAAAGTCTAAACCTTAATAATTATATAAAACTTTCTTTAGATGCGTGAACGGATGTCTAAACAAAAATATAGTATACCGACCAATTTACTTTGTATAGTGAAACAGTAGCAAAAAGTCGCGCGTAACACACCAAACAACCGACTGTAGGCACAGTTATTGATTTTCACGCAAGGCACGTTATGCATTTACACATATGTATTGAAAGAATTACCGACGCGCCATGGATAACGTGCCCGCCGATAAAACCGCGCGTAATTACTCTCACCCGCGAGCACTAAAGCCGTCGGCTAGCTAATTACGCACGAATTTCATTTTTCACACTTTGACACTTCATATTTTATCCATTTTCAATTATCTTTTTTATGAAACAGAACTTATTTCGCAATATTAGTAATGAACAACAAATATTGATATTTTTGTTAAATGTATTGTCTTTGTCCAGCGTGAAGTCTCTCGGCTGAGATGATAATGACGAATTTATCTATACTAATATTATAAAGCTGAAGAGTTTGTTTGTTTGTTTGTTTGGTTGAACGCGCTAATCTCAGGAAGTACTGGTTAGAATTGAAAAAATCTTTTTGTGTTAGATAGTCCATTTATCGAGGAAGGCTTTAGGATATATAACATCACGCTGCGAACAATAGGAGCGAAGCAGCAGTGAAAAATGTCACAAAAACGGGGGAAAATATTCATACTTGAAAGCTTCCGTTGCGTGCGCTGCGTAAACGGTTCGAGTTACCCAAAATATATGTATGAAAGAATTGTTCCTCTTTGAATGATCTAAAAAATGTCTGCGACAGTATATGTCTATCTTTTCAAATTGACTCACTATAACCTTTTTTAAGGTAATCATTTGGTCGAAATTAATGCATTATTGCCAATTATTTGCTACAGAGTTTTATCAACATAATCTATACTAATTATATATAATTATCATTTACGCAGAAATACTTTTTTTTTTAACTTCTTAATCGTGGTCATAATAACAGAAATTGACGCGGACGAAGTCGCGGGGATCAGCTAGTTATTTATAATTATTTAATAACTATATAACTGTATTTAATTTTGCACGTAAACTGTACAGTTGTGTTAACGGCTATAATAGACTTCACTAAACACACTACTTTACCTTAGGTCTCTTGGAATACAGAGAAATAAGGGCTCTTATCAATTTCTTATCAACAAATTAGGGGTTGTATAATTGATATGGTAGTACCTGGCTGGGTAGTATGCTATTTTGTGGAGTACAAAAATAAGAAGGCCAAGCTACGGACGAAGTTTAAATAACACGCAAAAACGAAAAAAAGTTCTGGATAAAAACTGGTAAATTGCCTGAAACCGAAAGATTTAGTGCAACTTTTCACCGCGATCGCAAATAAAAAGTTCTACTGGAAAGCGCTTAATTATGACCAAAAGTTTTAGTTTTCATCCTATCTTCTCATAACTACTCTACATTTTTATAAGGTGTTATGTTTTAAACATTCTCTATTCAAATATTTAAACTTACTTTTTTTTACATAAATTATTTTTATTCTAGCAAACTTTTTAATGGTAAGGTGTATTTAGCAATAAAATAGATAACTTTACTACGATCGCCTGCACGGCGCCAGTATGTGACGTCACTTGTGAGACATGTCACCAACCGTATAATTATATCCAGTTAAGTCTTAGACTATAGATAACTATAGACCGATAGTATCGCTAGGTTTCCTTCGTGCCAAGCGAGAGCACTTTTTGTCTGTATCTAGTACATTCGTTTACTGATTTAATTTTTTTAATATCATAAAAAGGGCTTCAAGGATGCTGGGTTTTGTTTTGAGGACATGCAAATCTTTCGGAAAATGTAAAACTAAAATATTACTTTTTAATAACCTCGTCCGCACTATCCTCGAATACTGTAGTGTGGTATGGCGACCTCACTACGCTACTCACTCACTGCGGCTTGAGCGTGTACAGAAACGTTTCCTTTGGCATCTAGCGTTTTCAAACGGTATCGCTAAAAAAATCCGGTCTTACAGGTCCAGGTTGGAGTATTTCCACATGAGGTCTCTAGCTAATCGTAGACACATTAATGACGCAGTATTCGCTAGTAAAATATTTACCCATAACATAGACTGCCCTGAATTATTAGCTCTTTTTAAACTGCGTGTCCCCTCTAGATATCCTCGCAATTCTATCACACCACTCTGTGCTCCTCTTAGAAAAACAGTACTTGGTAGCAACTCCCCTTGTGCTAGATTATGTAAAATAATAAACGGATGTAGTGACAAAATAGATCTACACCATGATACGTTAGGTAAAATGAAAAACGCTTTCTTTAAGTTAGTTAACTTTGAGTAGTCCACTTTCTAACAGTATTTTAAACGTTCATATTAGTATAGTAAAATAAGTTCATGGAATTCTTTTTTTTGTGTATAATTTTAATATATATATTTTTTAGTTAATTGTGCGTAAATGTATTTTTCGTTATGTGGAGTTTACCTATAAGTAATTGTTACACTGTTACTATTTTTACTACTTGTACTTCATGTCATTCTAAGTGTATACAATTGTTGGTGAACCAAATAAATAAAATAAAATAAAATAAAATAAAATTTAAAGTTTTTTTTTGCGCAACGACATACTCATATGCGAAAATATCAATGGTTTCGACATTGTTAGGATAATATTAGGGTTTTAAGTAGTTTTATTAAAACGGCGCGCTCCGTCTTGATACAAAATTTACGATAAAAGTAGTTCATACTAGTGCTCAAGGTTCATACACTGATAGGCTCACTCTTTAGTTTCTTATCTATACTCTAAGAGTTAAGTATACACATTCAGTATCGACTGTCAGTAGTTTACTACTGTAATGTATAGGAGAGGTGGCATGAAAGGGACACGTATTGAAAGGGACAATCCAAATTACACGCAATCCAAAAACACACGCACGACATCGCCATTTTAGAAATGACAGGTGCTTGAAGTAAGGCGCTAATGGATGTGCATCGGGGTTGCCATACAACAATAATAGTGTCGTTTCGAAGCGATTTTTTTATGCTGGTAATTTGGATTGTCCCTTTCAATACGTGTCCCTTTCATGCCACTTCTCCCCTATACTCGCTTTATTTTAGCGGCACATCAAGGTTTTTCAATAAAAACATGTTACGTTACTTTCCCTTTAAAGAAACAACATTTTGATGAACTCAATTATTAAAGTATGAAAACGTAAAATTCATAGGTAGAGGCGATCTTTCGGACTGGTTTACTTGCAAATTTTGTGTCTGTACGAGTAGGTATCAAGAGGAAAAACTATAGTTTAAAATAGACACATACATTTAGTTTTTTTTTCGAAATTTAGAATAAAATAATATCAATTAAATTGAATACCGCCAGATTTTATCTCAAAATGTTACCTTTTCCATTTAAGATTCTTCTTCTTCCTAAATATTAAATAACAGCAAATTGTAATCTTGAACTTTGCTGAAAATGAAGCGCGTGTCTAATCGATGTTATGTTAGTACTTCAAAGTCGACGTGACGTGACATTGACGTGACGTCTACTGTCATACACAGCTACAGGCAGATAATATGTTTTTATATATATAACGAAAAATCGTTTTTTTACGACATTCTCTAAATTAGTCTCAGTTGTCTCTTATCTATGTTACTTAACAACTGAGAATTTCTTTACAAGCTTTTATATTAGATACTGGGTACCTTTATTTTCTAGGTAAGGTACCTGCGTAGGTTAAATTAAGTCGTTTTCCGCTTCTGGCTTGTTTATAAGAAAAATCCTCATAAATCAGCAGCAAGAAAAAAGCGTTATAAAATGAAAAACGTTCATGTAAATGTTTTCAACAAAATAGCTGGATTATGACGTCATAGTTTCTTAGAAAAATTGGGTCGCCATTGTTATTTTGCAGGAATTTAAACGAATAAAGAAAAAACTTGAAACTGCATGAAATATCGAGGAAATATAAAAAGATTTTATTTAAAACTGAACACTTTCTTAACGCTCGCCTTGTTTTTTATCTCTATAGCACACTCCAGTTTAAAATCAATGGTTAAAGTTCCGGCAAAGCAAATTGCAATGAGCTTGCAACAAGACTGTGCTTATAAAAGTACCTACTTTAAACTCGGTTTAGCAAAATTATTGGATGCCCAATAAACCTCAGTACACGAGGCGACGAAAGTCTCCGATACCCGACGATTCTAGTTTCCAAACAACTATCGCCATACAAACTTATAAAAGTCAAGCGTCGCGGTGTTAGCAGTGGAACTCAAGTCGTCGGGTATCGAAGACTTGCGTCACCCCGTGTACGAAGGGTCTAATAAGCAAATTGCTTTTCCAAATACGAAAGTTTGCTTCACTGACTCCTGGCACTTTTAAATGTTGTTTATCTATTCAATATTGAATATCGCTGTTGATTCCGATAGTTTACAAACGATGTTCTTGAATACAGATCGAGCTCACTGATTTGGATACACCGTTATAATTGGCTTTAGTAAGACACAATTAAATAGGGTCATTACATTATGATTTGTAGGAAGGTTTGCTTACAATATACGGATTAATTAGACATAATTAATTGATACTGTTATAAATATAGATAGGTATTAAATGCATAGTTGTTCAATTAGGTAATCTCAATCCGGTATAGAAACCACTATATTACTAGAAATATAAATTATATACAGATTTACCTGACTTCTATTCGGATTTAGCTCGTGGTTCCACCTTCAGCACGTACTTCACGTTCACAAAATAATCGATATTATGGATAAGTGAAAGAAACACAATAATTTAATCTTAAACATTATCACGTCTTTGTCTTTTATAAGATAAACGCTATTTGAATACTTAATAACAAAAAATACAACAATATTTAACGGCTCATGCGCAAAACGTCTCTTTCGCAAAATGTCCCCTGGTCGTAAAACGTCTCTTTCGCAGAATGTCTCCTTCGCAAAACGTCTCTTTCGCAGAATTTCTCTTTCGCAGAATGTCTCTTTCGCAAAAAGTCGCGCCAGGGACTTAGAATAAAATTTTGATTTTCAAAACAAAAAATAATTTATTAAAATTATACTTCAATTTTGATGTTAAAATTTTGGTAGGTACTTAAATTTACTTAAGTATGTATTCCAAATAAAAAAAAATATATTTTGATACAGATTGACGAAAATAATAATTTATGTAGCAAATTTTAATTAATAACCAAGGTTTATTTTAGTGCGAAGATTTTTTTTTTTTATCATTTATGAAAATGATAACAAAAGTTAATTTCAGTGCATTGCAATACATACTTAAGTAAATTTAAGTACCAAAATTTTAACATCAAAATTGCACTATAATTTTAATAAATTATTTTTTGTTTTGAAAATCAAAATTTTATTCTAAGTCCCTGGCGCGACTTTTTGCGAAAGAGACATTCTGCGAAAGAGAAATTCTGCGAAAGAGACGTTTTGCGAAGGAGACATTCTGCGAAAGAGACGTTTTACGACCAGGGGACATTTTGCGAAAGAGACGTTTTGCGCATGAGCCTATTTAACAAACCACGCTAAAAATGCATCAAGGAAACATATCATGTCACTTTTCATTTAAATTTAGAACAAAAATAAAATAAATAAAAAGCATTCATTCTGTTCTTAAAGAGGTTTCAATGCAAAATTAAAAATAATAAATAGATTAAATTACATTTCTTGCTATCAAGTAGATTATAAATTGTTTTTAATATTCTAGTCACAAGGTTGACTTTTATAAATAAAAATAATACCTACTATTGTTTGTGAATATCGGCATTAGGTATTAAATATTTATGCTCGTATGTCCAAAAAAAAGGTCGCCAGACAAAATGAACGTGTATTTTTTCCGCTATTTCCAGCAAAAAATTGTGTACAAGACAGTCAGGCAGCTAACGGAAACGTTAACCGGAATCGAAAACGGAAGGTGTTCGGAAACCACGTTACGAGTTTCATTTGTTGCCACAAAGCTATTCCGCGCCTAACTCAAACAAATTGCTTGGTCTTTCCCGGTTCGTATTACCAACCTGTGAAACTGTGAAATTCTATGCTAGAAGCACTCAATACCAGCATTAAAAATAAAAGTATATTTGTAAATTCTTTGATGGTCGTTTAGATCGTTTATAACACATTATAAAGTCATTACAGTCTAGTTAAAAACTAGGTTTTTTATCTTAATTATTTTTTAGGTATTTCGGTACTTAATTTTGTGTAGGTTTGTTGAGTGGTTTCAACGTGATCGAATGAACGGATATTAATATCCGGGGTTCACATGATATGACATGACTGACGTCGCTGACGTACCTATATGAAATTGGACGCCGTTACAAGCGGAAACAAGAGGATCCTGGCAGCTCAGTTTTAATTGAGTGAAAATTCACTAGCAACAGTCCTTCCTGTTATGACTGAAATGCGTTGTGTTATACATTATATATAAAAATAACGTTTTTTTTTCTGTAGGTACCTACTTATATTCAATTGTAACTTCTACTCTTAGTCTTGACTAAATCCTGGTGAAATTGTGAAAGTTGTTTTGTAAATAAACACAGAACAAGTACTATTCATGGGAATCGCTATTTCAGAAGTAAAATAAAATATTTTGTGCCTTGATCATGGCATCGAACCTTACTGAACAAAGCTTAAAATAACTATTACGATTGTTTTTAAGAATGGGTCGCGAATATATTAAAGTACATTTTTAGTTCTCCGACGATGAACAGTCCGATAAACATATAACATTTTAAAACGACGATTATTTTTTTTATACTAACGTCGCTTTTAGTTCTGCTACAGCTAAGCTCTTTAGGTCTTTGAGTGCATCAAAGGCGAACTTAACATTTTATAAACCGCTACAAATATTTAAAATGGACTTTTATTATAAAAAATACACATTCAAAATCATGATGATGTCTCTTAAATTTTTTATTTAGATAATTTCTTTAATGTTTTGTTTCGCAGTAACAAAACAGCATTTTATTTCAAGTGGGGTTTCAATGTCATATGTACTTTCGAATATATTTTAGGACGTGACACAGTCAATGATTTAAATATACCGCGCATTTTTTGCCACGATCTTCCTCATTTTAAGGTTTGACGCTTTGCAAATAAGACGAACACAAAAAAATATTGAAGCTTCAGTGAACTTTAATAAAGTCTTATCTCGTAATTTCGCCGCCCTAAGGGATTGAGAACGGCTTTCAGTTCAATTAGATGCGACTGAATGCATAGATACTTGAATCCACAAACTTTCTGACTACCCTCTGCTATACGACTTTTATTAGGTTCAGTATCCATATCTCATCTGACGAACGAGCACCGAACGAGCATTACAGTAACAGCTCGCGAGTTATTACTGTAATGCTCGCGAGCGGCGCGCGCACGTCTGGCGGATGGCGTTATTGACACTAGCGCGTTCGCGGCAGGCTCGCGAGCCACTCGCGTTACTGTATGCTCTTTAGGTGTTCGTTCGTCAGATGTGGACGCACCCTAATACGATAGCTCATTTCAGACTACGCTTTAATATACATAATAGCATATAGCGTATAGCATAGCAAAGTAATATAGCTCACCATATATGCTTATAGCTATTATATTACAACGTAGTCTGAAATGCCCCTAGGAGATGGGCAGGTGCTGTTCATGTAACTTTATCCCTGTCTGTCACTGGTCATTAAAATACATCCCCAATATTTTGTACTGTGTTGTTCCCATACTAACATGTTTTTCTTTGTTAGACTGGACATGAGACGTAGCCAGCATCGTAATAATTCCTAGACCCTTCAGCAGATCAGGTTTCATAATTTCTGTGACGAACGGCGACGTGCAGGACGGATCCAATTTCCAGGTAAATAGTCTATTTTATTACGTATATAAATAGATAAGTTAAGTCATGATAAATTGGCAACATTTCCAATCATGTACAAAAATCGTACAAAATAAAAATTTCTCCTTTTCTTAATTGTGATTGGCAGTTTTGGCAAATTATCATTAAATAATTATTATAATGTTATTGTTATTCACTTCATCAATTTCAATCTTGCAACCCAATCTACTTAAAAACAAGACATTTGGGGTCACAAACATTTGAATAAGTCAAAAACTATATGCTATTCACAGCGCTTGGCTTGAAGTTTGACAGATGATTTCAAAAAAGGTATTTTTGCATGTACGCGCTTATTCCCGTGAATTATATTACTATAAACATGCAGCGCGATAGTTTAAAAGTTAATATTGACAGATGATTATCAATTTTTGTCTGGGTAAGGTTTTCTCACTTTAAATAATATTTGCGAAAACGAATGAATGCAACAAAAAATGGTAATTAGAACCCATTGAAATCAGGTTTCACCTCGCAAACGCCTTCATCTTTGTAGAGCCAAAAAGTTTTTTAATTACAGAAATGTGAATACTTAAAACTGCCTAATGACTCCTTTTAGGCTACAGCCTTTGCGTACCCCCGTGTATTAACACATATGAACAAATAGAAAAGCAAGTACATAATATATCATAACTTTGCAGGTAACTTTAGAAATTTAAGTTAGGTACTGTTCCATTTTACTTCCTACATAAGTTCTTATAAGCGAGATGAATAGCAAACCTTACGGCTGCAGTTGTTTAAACGGATTAGATATGTCAGGTAAAATTAATGAGCGAGTTTACAATAAGTATGCCCCAAAGGACAGTTCGGAAACTCATTTCTTGTTAACCTTCATGAGCTGAACGGACAGCCGCAGCATCCTACAGGAGTTTCATCTCCCTCCGTCGTTGGCCAGTCAGATAGTAGGTAGGGGTTTTTAATGGCGAAATACCCCCTGTTGTCGCTACAAGGGTTGTTTTCATAGGGACATTAAATAAATTGAGTCATCATAGTCAACGTATGTGTATAGACGGTTTGTGCGTACCGGCGAACGGTTCAGCATCATCTATACAATCAATAATATATCTAACACGGAACCGCGGTTTCACCAGCGTATCTAGTTTCGGATCCTGTAATACTTCTTTGTCATGTTTTGATAGTTATTCTGCTAACAAATCTAAGATCGGGTCCTTGTTCTTGGTCTCGGTTCTTGAGTTATAAATGGGGTAACTAATCCGAGATTCTAGATTAATGTTAATAAAAAAGAAAATCTATGTACTGTAGTAGACTCCATTACACCCATTTTCGTTCCAGTATACATTATTCACACAAGCTTTAAGAAGACCTAAGTTTATCGTCTCCTTAGTTTATTATTATTTAGAACAATAAATTGTCCCCCTCCACACGACCAGTTATAAAAGTTTCGACCTTCCTTCCATTTTGATGTTAAGTACACACGTGAAGTTCTTATAAGTACACACTTCAACAGAAAACATTAACCGACTCATATCCATATTTGAAACGTATTTAATCAAAAAACAAAACCAACGCGCAACGTAATAAGGTTTTCATAGTGAGTATGAAAATCCAATAAATGCAAACCCCTAACTGAAACAGTAATTAATTTTCTTACCTTTCTGAGCGTTGGTTTTCAATATTCTCTGTATTTCACCCGCTTCCGATCCACTCTCCGACTCGGAGCAAAGCGAATGAACAGCACCGGATAAATGCATAATTTTCTTATTATTTCCAAGCTTGATATTTTTCCCATATCCACCGACACTAGTGGTTCGGACAGGCGGTCGTGGAGGCACTCGCGATTGTGATTCACTGACTTTATAAGGGTTTTTATTTAACTCGGACTGTCGATTCTGCACTTTATTATCATTATTTTTTTGTTCACGAGCACTTATCACAACACTATTAGCAGCTTTTCCATACTTTTCTTCAAAACTAACGCGTTTTGATTGACCTACACCACGATTTTCTTGAGGTATAGTACCACGATAATAATTTGCCATTCTAAGATCTTGCATCACAGGCGAAGCTGTTCTCGCTAATAATTTCTCTGGATGGCGATAAATGATTTCTGGATCGTCAACGATGATTCGACTCTTTATGAACGTATCTGTTCGTCGTTCAGGGGCGCCTCGAGCAAACGGGCTTGAAGAGTAAATTGACTGATTTACAAGAGAACTTCTTAAATCTTTACCACGAGGTAAACTGCAACTTCTGGAGTCCATAACAAAAGAGAAAGAGTTAGGACTACTGCAGTTTGAGTTATGAACAGGCTTAAGTCGTACAGGACTTGATAGAGAAGAATTCAGAGACTGCTTGATTAAATATTCGTCTTCTTTCTGTTTCAACTCTTTTAATTTTTGCCAATAAAATGCTTCAACTTTTTGTCTGGTTTTTTCTTTGTCCCTAGAATCCTGTTTTGAATTTTCTTGTGGAGTTGGAGTCAGTCGTTGACTGTATTCTGACCGTGGTGAAGGTGTAGATTTGTTACGTACACTGTTTCTACTCAAAGAGTTTCGTTTTTCTTCGGTTTCAATCATAGTCTTTCTGACGTGCTCATACGGGGAGACCGTTTTCGGCATGTTCGGTATTTTGTGGTTAATTGGCATCGGTGATGTAGGTGCGGAATAGTTATATGGCTTCTTAATATTTTCTTCTCTTTTGCTGTAATAACGTATCTTCATTTTCTCTTCATCCTCTCTGGCTTTGTTGTTGTCAAAAGATAAACTGCGAGCTCTCGTTGGCTGGATAGTGCGCACCTCTGCTTCTTTTTTAGGAGAAATTAAGAATTTTGTACTCACACGTTTTATTTCAGCTCCAACTGAAGCCGGATGCGCCTGCGCCTGTGAAGCTCTATAAATTTCAATTTCGTCAAGTGGCGATATTTTATCATTCAGTTTCTCCAATGAATGATAGTAAACGTCAGGAAATTTAATTTTATCACTATCATTTAATTGATTATTTCTACTCGACGTGTTCGGTGAATGTGACATTTCGTTGTATGGTTTAGGTGGCACTTGAGGCCTTGCCGCATAATTTGTATATGCGATACTGTCTACTTCAGAAACTTCGTTAGTACCGATCGATTTATTTTTCGTGCTCTCCGACACAAGTGTACTGCTGGACGAGTGATGACTCGATAATTCGTTGCTTAGCGTTTCATTATCACTTTGACGTCGTGTTTTTAAATTTTCATATATTCGTTCGTTATCTCCTGATTCTGGTGCTCCTTTATCTGATCTTATCGAACGAGGATTATGATATTGATTGCCTTTAGAAGATGCTGTAGCATTTTTCATATTAGACTGTGCATCTTTATTAGCGTTTTTGTCTTTCGACTTATTAGAAAAGAAGAGATTTGGAAACAGTTTTCGAAAGCTGCCAGCACGTTTTTTATTGTTTTCCGCCATTCTGTCGACTCATAGGTACAACTTATTCTTTAAATGTCTTCTGACGTACGCCAAATATTACCTGGAAGGAAATAAAAAGTCATGATTGTATACAACTTTTTATGAAATGTAACTTCAGTCTAGAAATAATGACAAATGTACAAATAGATACAGAACAAGTCTAATATAATAAACAATAATCTAGCTCAAAACTTTAAGTACATAAGTACGAACTACATATTCCTGAAGCCACAAAATCTAATACGAAATGTCTGCAACTCTCGCAATTCAACCGACGCGTCTGCAGTGTAAATATCACTTCAGATGAGTTACAGTAGCTAGGCATCTGCAGCATCCTGAGGCATTGTTATACAACGTGCCTTTAGTGCCGTCTCTGTATACAAACTGCGTCGTGTATAGCAAAACCAACAACGTTCGCGACGTGCTGTACTTCGTACTTAAGTGATTGTAATGCCTTGGGTACGATGGTGTGATTTCTTTAATGAGTTGTTTAGTAATGTTTTGCCTAAATGTTTTTGTGTATATTGACCGGAAATTTCGAAATCTTTCCGAGTGTATTTAATTGAACTGACTCGTTAAAAAAAATCCTGCATTTACGTAATTTGCTGCTTCCATCTTCAAAAATAATAAACCACACTGCCTTAAAATATATTCGTTAGTTTTACCATGGTTTCGAACCTTTGACTACAGAATGCCAGCTTTTCATTCTGATCTAAGACAAGGCCATGGGCGGTGCTGAACATTTATAGAATATTCTGCCTAAAGTATAAAGTATTTATTTATCTACCTCACCGTAAGCTTTTGTTACCTCAATTTGTGTAATAAAATCTAAAATCTACAACACAATATTGCGAGGTATGTGGTACATGGATGTGGGTGGCACACAAATCGATGGCACGGTTTGGAAACTTGCCAATTTATAGGGGTTAGCCTAGTCAATGACTTTCAGCGTTCTACCTCTACGCTCCTAGCGCTACCCCGCCACAATACATCGTTATTTTTTATGTAACAACGCTATCTTTCAATACAAGTTTATAGAAAAACAACAGAAATAAAATTAACTTCTCTCGCAACTATATCCTCAAGATTCAACAAAAGTATTGTTTTGGGCTCTATGTGGTGCAAACTAAATAAAAATATAAATAGGCCTGTAGTCTTGTTGAATATCCCAATGATTGAAAGTCTTGCCTTCAGATAAGTTTTGTTTTTTTTTTGGGGTGTTGTTTATTAAATTACTATTTTCTTCAGCGGCATTTAATAAATTTAAATCTTTGAGGACTTATTAACAGCATTTCAGCTTCTCATGTTTTCATTTTGCTAAACAACTTTCTTATATTTGAGAGGTGCGATGTAACCCTTAACCAATAAAAGAGATGCGCGATATTTTTATAAACTTCATACTGCATTCTGACAGCGCTACTGCAGTCAGCACACACACGCTAGAGCTACATCTTATTAAAATTTACGAGTTCATGTCTTCGAAACCCTATTTCTAATTCTGTGTCTGTCTTAGTAACTCCCTTTAAATAAGCAATGTCAGACGCAAACTCGGAACGCTCGAACATTTGTAACTTAATATTTTATGACGTCGGTATATTGACGAGTCGATACGATCGTATACCGCTTTAGTTGGTTTATTCTATCACATGAATCTACAATGTCGTTTAAAAGGAGTTGTATGCGAAATTCGAACTGTCACATGCAGATGTGATCGATTTCTTAATGGACCGGTTCCATCTATGTATTATGCGTAATGTGGTTCCTAAGTGTACTTAGTACTACCTCATGTGGACTTAATGAAGTGGATTGAATCTGATAAGATAGTTAGTGAAGATAGAATATCAGTTGTTTTAGTTATAAAATAACTTCAATGTTATTCACAATTATCAATAAGTAGCCTTTAACATTCGAATGTTACATATTACAGACATAGTTTAATTAATTACATGTTATGTAGGTATCCGTATTAGGTATGTTCACATTAGTACTAGTCGGATGATTGGTTCATAATTGAATGTTGTTTCGGCAAATTGCGAGTTTAATTAATATGTAGTTTAATTATTTCACTGGATTAAATACATCTCTCGTGTATTTCTTTTTTGTTGATCAAAATAAACATTAATTGCCTCTATGATAATCATAACTATCTACCGAATCGAAATAATGAAAAAATTAATTATTAATTACAGTAAATAAATAAAACATTAATTTGCCCTGCCTTCAGTTATTCCCGTAATATCCGTTCCGAACTTATTGGTATACAAGTACCTATCGTGTGTGTTAATGCAGTTTTAATTAGTATGTCAAATTAGTAATTTTATGCTTGATGAATAAACAAATAATCATTCCTAATTTTCACATCTGTAATATAGGCAGTAGTATTATAGGATTTTACCAGCAATGTTATTCTGTCAAAGGTGTGTCAAAACCAGTGTACACTGTGAGCCAATTTTTTGTATGCATTCTTACTGTTATCGCTCTGTCCAGTACTTGCAATGATAACACATATCTCCCGGTAAGGCGTGTTAGATAGGGACTCTATACAAATATACTCAGTTCTGCATTATCTCCGTTTTATCGCCCTCGAACGTGGAATTCACTAAGTCGTTAAGGAAATACGATATGTAGAATTATACATAATAGGTATTAACATGCTTATCGACTGTGACTAGTTGGCAACCGTGACGGTTAGTGGGGAATAATTTTATATTTTTACAGGATCCCTGGCACGTGTTGGCCTGGTGACATTTCACATGAGGAGATGGTAAGCCTCCAGGTCTGATTTGAGCTACCTGGAGGGCACTAAGCAGCGTCCTCGTCTCCGCGAGACTACAAAAGACGTGAACACTGGAGGCAAATCATGGCAGTAGCCGGTGAAAGAAAAATATTTAACTAAAGAGCAGTTCAATAAGAAAAGGTAAATAAGATTAAATTATCACATATAATCTTACATAATTCTGGTCTTTGTTTTAATAGTTCTGACTACAGTCAATCAATCAAGTCGGCCTATCGTAGTCCACCACTGGTCACAGACTTCTCCCTTTCGCCACAATCACCTGTCCCTGCCTTCCTCATCCGATCCGTCTACCGTTTTGTATAACTACAGCAAGTAGTCGAAACAATGTAAGTATACTTGAAGATACAAACACGTAGTAAAAATAGAGAATTCAATAAAAATAAAAATATAAAATCGATTTCGTTGAAATTTATCAATTCATATGAGAACACCTCTAAGGCAGGTTATACCTCAAAGGGTTTCCTATACATTTTTTTTAAATAACTCCAAATTTGCCGTACCTAATTGATTGAAACACTACAAGTACTATCTTTCCAACTGAATCCCTAGTAAAAACCTAAAAATGTTGTCAATAACTATCAAATAACAGTTGGTATGTATAAAATTTCAGGTGTAACTTCGGAAGGCGAAGTCCAGAGCATCAGCTTCGTACAAGTCGCCCTCAAGACTCCTTGAAGTTGATGCGGTGGTGAGCAGCCAGCTTTGTGGGAAGAGCAGGAGTTACCACAAATATCCCTCAAAGATACGGCCACTAAAAGGCGGCCTATCGTACTAATTTAGTTATATGCAAAACTCGTACGAACTATAAGTGACAATAATTTGTAAAGACAGATGATTTTAATCCAACAAAACACGTGTGGTTGTAAAACACCGATATACTAGGATTTCGACAGTTAGTCATACTGGTGAAAACATTCAGACTACTAACTAGTGTTCATTATATTACCGGACGACTAGGGTAAGCCAAAGCTAATATTATAAACTCCTTATCCAGTCATTTCACAGATATTGAATTAGGCACTATTAAGAGAGATGTCGACAACGATACTATTCTCTTCTTTTACTAAACTGATGATATAAGATATTTACTAGACTGAAGACGATTGAAACGAAAGATTTTAAACTTATAGGTTTTGTCACCATTCAGATTTAATCGCTAAGCCAACATTTTCGAGCTTATTTACTCTGCTGTAGTTTCCGAGCTCAGAGTTATATTTATACAGATTTTTTTTAAACACTTGTCAACATGAAAAATTACGACTTCTGATACTATCAGTAGTTTCTCAGAAGAGTAGGTCAATTGAATCGCTCCGGCCGAATAACGTATAGACACACATACAAACAAAAGACACAAATAGAGAGCACTGCGAAATGAATCGCTTTATAACTGATATCAGTATTGAATAATGAAGACGATTGCCAAAATATGTGAAACTTGTTAGAAATGTTCGGATTTACATCGTTAAGATGTAGCAGTCAAGTCAACATTTTCAAAGTGCTTTACTCTTCTATGGGAGCTCTGCTTAATACTCACAGAAGGTTATAAATTCACGACACTACGTGCCAACGTAAGACAATAAACTAGGAATTTACGTACGTAAAAGTCAAGACATAGACCAAACAGCCAGAACAAGATTAAAATATATTTTTCAATTACTTTCCATAGATCAGACAAACACTACTCAGATAGACACTACAAAATGATTCACTTTATAACAGATAACAGTATTAAGTAATTAGATTGATCAAAAACGTTTGCCACGAAATGTAAAACTTGTCAGAAAATCTAGGATTTATGAAATATTTAACATTACTGATGGAATGAATGACCTCTAAGATGTGAACGATTAGCCAGCATTTTCAATTTGCTTGACACTTTATTATGAGGTCTACCTCATGCTCACACTGGACCTTTTATTCCCACAATACCACGTGCAGTCTTAATACAATAAACTAGCACTTTGCAACCATAACAAAACTTTCAGATATTATTTGTTTAAAACCAGCAGGTAACTAACGTAAAGACACTAAGTCAATAGACAGATTGAGATTGTAACATCCTTGTCAAGTACTTTTCTTTTCACGTGTAGTCCTTGAATAAAAATCAACTAAGGATTTCAAAAAACACACCAGCTATACGCGACTTTACTCATTCAAAACCAATGGCTAATTACCGTTGACACACAAAACCAAAAGACAAACAGACTTAACAACATATTAATTAAATTTAGCGTCAAGTACCTTACCCCCACTGGCAATATGACTCGCTTAATAATAGATACCAGTATTAAATACTAAAGACGTTTTATTTTGTGGCAATCCACAAAATGTAAATCTTGTTAAAATGCTCGGTTTTAGAAAAAAAAATATACTGATCGATGGCATTAATTATCTCTAAGATGTGAAAGACTAGACAGGATTAAAATTGCTTGACTTTTTTTCATGAGCTCGGCCTAACACTCACACAGGAACTCGTTAATGCACTACCACTTGTTGTCGTAACACTACAAACTAGGACTTCGCTAACACAATAAAGACAAGAGACAAAATAGACAAAACAAGTCAAGTACTCTTACTCGATAGTGCACCGAAAACTGAATGCTTTATGCAGATACCAATAACAATTTAGACATTAGACGATTGCAACAAAAAGTAAAACTTTGATTGACTGACTTAGTGATCTCTAAGAATGTTCTTGTGGGCTTAATACTCAGAAGTTTTTAAATCCACGAAACAACGTGTAGTTTGAAACGACAATACACGAGGACTTTACTACCATAAACAGTACTTTTCTTAGATAACAAGCAAATGAATCGCTAGAATAAAAGATATCATTATTAAATATTGAAGTTGGTTGCCACAAAATGTATAACTTGCTAGAAATGCAAAAAGATTTTTTTTAAACCGACTTATGGTATTACGGAGTTCTAAGACATGAATGATAAATCAATTCAAAGTCAATCAAAGCCTCTTTAGATGATCTAACTCTTTTTATGAGCTTAGCCTAGTACTTAAACAAGACTTTAAATCCACAAAACCACAATACATAGGAGTTGTAAAACGACAATACACAACTGAAAAACACCAACACCTGAAAACTTTCAGACCTCACTGATACTAATTAACGTAAAGTTACAAAGGAAATAGACAAGTAGACTAAACAAAATTGTTATCAAGTAATTTTCATAGATAGACAGCACTACGAAATTAATGGCTTTCAGTATTCATTAGACGAAAGATGTAATTGAGAGTGCCAAAATATAAAGTTTGTAAGATACGCCAAAAGACTTGAAGGTGCTCGGTAGGATTTGAACCGCTAAGATGTAATTAGTAAGAGCTTATTTCTAAGCTACTTAATATTTTTTTAATTTATGAAGAAGGGAATTAGTGATCGCCTGTGGATTAGAATTTGAGAAAATAGTAGGTAGACTATAGACAAGATTTATTTTAATTTAATAAACTAATTCTCATCTAGGTCTTCCTCTGCAATTTTTTCTAGCTACTACTTATAATTAAATGTATATTTATGATAAATACACATTTAATTATAAGTTGTAGCTAGCGTGCTGCTTAAAGCTTAGATTTTAACCGAGTAGTAAAATTCAAAAACATTGTACTCATTAAGATTTTCAATATGTTACTCAGTGTGAGTACAGATAATCAATAAAGTAATAGAAACCACGGTCCTCAATGTTGGCAACTGCTCCACTGGGATATACTGTAAATTCAAATATCGCAAGATACAAAAATTGCATCAGCAATATAATGGCATTTAAAGTATTATGCACCATGCACCTAGCAAACAGCGAAATGCGAAATATAAAAGGTTCAAACAAAATGACCAATAATACTAACACACTATATGACAATCACTACATATCCACGAACAAATTATTTCCCTGAAATACAAATACACTAACACTGCACAAAAATGCACGCAGAGTAGAAAACATTCAGGATTTCCCCGAAACGTCAAAATGTAGCTTACGCTAACGAGCGTTATAATTATATTATAATGTTCAAAGACAAAAACACTGATCCTGATTACATTTGCGGTTTACGCAATAGTAATCACTTGAATATAACTGAATATAATAGTTAAATTACACTAAGGTCACCTTGGATAGGATAAGTAGCTACTCTTCTAAGATCCATCGAATGATCAGAAGGGAATAAGGAAAAGCAAGACAAAAAGAGCTTTAATTGGCTATAGTCGGGCTATTATCGGATACTTGTGAGTGCCATGAGTGGATAGCCTGCAGAATAGACCACAAAGCTTCACAAAGACTCGGACTCAACCAGTTGCTTACGCAAATGATAATGGTTGGTACTGAGAAGAACAATGTAATTTAAGAGACAGGAAACTGTCTCTCTTAGACAAATACCGATCTTAAATTGCCGAAGGCAACTCGCTAACAAAGAATTGAATTGAATTGCTAATAAGAATACGTAATGTCTTGAGAATGAGCTCGTTTTCGACGCGCCATCGAGATAGGTCGACAAATAGGTTTTCAAAGCTCGGAAATAAGGAGTGCATCAACCTCCATTGAAATATATTTCCAAAAGTGTAGCAGTTTCTCTTTGAAGGGTTTCCGGTCACAAACATTTAACTTAGCTTAACCATATGCCACTTTCATATGAGAATCATGACTAGCAAATAGCTTATAGGAGCCATGCGAAGCGACACAAACAAAACGCATTGCCGTCGCTTATGGCATTCCATTTTGATTTGGTCTCCTGACCTTAATGGATTAACTGTATGACAGGGAGTGAATATGGTAACCGCTCCACTGAGGTGTAACTGATTTACTCACTTGAGTAACTTTAACTGTGCATACGATTGCATTCGAACAGATAGTGGGAGGATTCTGCCACTACCAATGCGCAACGTGGTGAGGGTTCGATTCCCTAATACTACTTGTGTGATTCATTAACTATTTGTCGAAGATTAGGGGTACGTACAACACAATTTTGTACTACGAAAATTCTAACTAAATTGATACAATGATCTACGAATATTGCAACATTGTATCAAGGAAAGCGAAGCCACCAGGGCCTCCATGATGGAATCTACGAAAGGTACACAAGCGAGAGTGTAATTATAATATAACTCTCGAAGACAAACCCTCATGACAAACTACTTAACCAACAGAACTACATTGTTAGAGTAACACATGTCATACAATGAATAAGTATAGGATACGGATAAGTATAGGTATATATTCCTTTTTGTCTTTTTTCTATCTCGATATTTTAATATTTTAATATTTAGTATAGGTAAAGTTAGGCGTATTGGGTCGTGCTGGTCATCTTGGTAGGATTTTATTAGTTGGAGAAGAGGCGTTGGTTAATACTAGTTAGAGTAACATACCTAGTAAGCATAGTTCTAGTAAGGTTAGTAATAGATCGTTTATATTCCTTTTTTTCTCGGTGTTGTGAAATAGTTAATATTTAACTATAAGGCTAGGCATACTGTCACGCTGGGAATCTTGGTAGAATATTAATTGATTGGGGAAAGAAGCGCTGGATTATACAAGTACGGGTAACTTACATAGTAAGCATAGCTATAGGAAGGTTAGTAATACATAGGGTATATTCCATTACATTTCTAGGTGTTGTGCGATAGTTCATATTTAAGTATAAGAATGGGCGTATTGAAGGTAGTGCTGGTCGTTTTGTTTTGGAAGGATATGTAGGTATTGCTCATGGAAAGAGGCATTGGTTAAATACTAAGTTAAGCAAAGCTATTATTAGGTTACGTAGTAATAGATAAGTTTAGTAATAGATTCCTTTTTTCGTCTTTTTATCTCTCAGTGTATTTTTTATATCTCGATGTTGTACGATAGGTTAATCGAATAGTGGGTCGTGCTGGTCGTTTTGGTAAGATGAGTAGTGGTCGTGAAGAGGCGTTGGATGTATACTAAGTTAAGAAGAGTTATAATAAGGTTAGTAATACATAGGTTATATTCCTTTTTATCGTCTTTTTTATCTCTTGGTGTCTTTTTATATCTCGATGTCGTGCGATAGTTAAGATTTAAGTATAGGGTTATTCGTCTTGAAAGTTTTGGGTAGGACATGTATTTGTCGTGGAAAGGACCGTTGGAGCAAACATTACAGTTACTCCAATTGAAGCTTGCTAAGTAAAGCCAGAATAGACGCGACTGTTTTTCTTCTGGCACCGGCTGGAAAGTGCCTCAAAGGTGCCTCACCGGGTAGCTACTGTCCACTCATGGAAGCTAGAGCCATCTAGCTTCCATGAGTGGACAGACTAAGGTTCAGTTGATAAAACCTCGAGAAAGTTGTAACTCGTACTCATTTAGCCATTCAAGCCGACGAAATCCATATATGATTCGTCGGTAAAGCCTGAGAGAGCGCAGGCAGAAAAACGATGCTAGGAAACCACACACTGCACATTTATATGCACAAACAAAGTTAAACGTTAACGAAACGTTATAAAATATGCACAAGCGTCAATGATGTTTGTAAGAGATGCACAATAAAATATACCTACTCATAATAGACACGTTAACACACTACCTACCGGGAATTTACAAGCACGTAAAACGGTGATCACAGAATCATTACCCTTTCAATACATTCTTGAAAGGCTCATAAATAGATACGGATCATGAGTTCATGGTGACTATGACGTAAATAATAACCGTCAAGGTCGTACAATATTTATACATACTCACTACTTAGGTATTATGTAACCTAATAGGCATACTACCATGTATTTATTACAAAACACGTTAACATTGCGAAACGCTTCGTTTTAGCGCAGCAAGGCTAACTGACACTCAGACCACATTTGCGTGTTTGCCAGTTTATTCACATACAAGATTTGGAATAAAATAATTACACAAACACAAATAATTGTCCCGAGAGGGTTACGCACAATCGCTTAACTGGTCAAAGAACACACTGTTGCACCATTTGGGTCATCACAAAATATAACGAATAGCTCTTTGTTACAATTAGATAACAAGTAATTACATAGTTTTCATGGCATGCCATGAATACAGTCTATCGCGACTATATACTCAAAATACATAAATTATACCAGCATATAAACGTCCCACTGCTGGGCACAGGCCGCTTCCCATGTAGAGAAGGCGAGAGCATTGATCACCACGCTTGCTCCCTGCGAATTGGCGATTTCAGATACCAATTTTGGAATCCAGGTTCAAAATACATAAACAATATTTAAAAACGGACTTGGTGATAATGTTTGACTAACTTCGTTGTCAAGCCTAATATGCACACAAATCACACACTACCAACAAAAATACTGTCAATGTTTAGATTCCAATCAGTATGTCTATTCTGTAAATAATTTCGGTATCGAGCTTCACTTATCGAACCCAATTGGCCTTGATTTAGAATTCCAATTCGAGAAGACGTATTTGACATCTCACCGCGGATTCCGCTGTCGAGACATGACAATAATGTTACAGAATAGCACTACAGATCTTTCCATTGACAACATTTTTTTACGTGTACTGAACACTGAACGATTAATCACGTGTTAGCTGAACTAATCTCAATTTTGCAATAGAAGAATGAAAAATAATGAAAGAGTAACGGCACTGACATCATAACTTTAAAAGTCAGCTAACTACTCAGAACAGAAAACATACAATTAATTACCTAATTTAAAATAAGAAGGTACAATTTTATCATAAGAGGAAATATTCATGGATACAATTTTAGCCCATACGGCAAATACGCCATCATTGAGTTACTCAATTATACAGTTGTTACTATAAACAACGGTTACACTAACATTCCATTACACAATTTTACACAACACAGAGTGTAATTATTATATTATGCTCAAAGACAAACCTATTGATTACTTGAAATACAGTGATCTGTTCAACAAACCGCTATTGTAACTTAAATCAGTTACAATAGACCTAAGTTACATAAGCAGCTAGGGTATGGAGAAGTATAGGTTTATATTCCATTTTATCTTTTTTATCTCTTGGTGTCTTTTTTATATATCTCGATATTTAGGTATGAGGTTAGGTATATTGAGGGTCGTGCTGGTTGTCTGGAAAGGATATTGGTCAAGGGAAGAGGCGTTGGATGAATACTAAGTTAAGCATAGTTACAATAAGGTTAGTAGTACATAGGTTTATATTCCATTTTATCTTTTTTATCTCTTGGTGTCTTTTTTATATCTCGATGTTTTAGTTATTTATTATATTTAGGTATGAGGTTAGGTATATTGAGGGTCGTGCTGGTTGTCTGGAAAGGATATTGGTCAAGGGAAGAGGCGTTGGATGAATACTAAGTTAAGCATAGTTATAATAAGGTTAGTGGTACATAGGTTTATATTCCATTTTATCTTTTATATCTCTTGGTGTCTTTTTTATATCTCGATGTTTTAGTTATTTATTATATTTAGGTATGAGGTTAGGTATATTGAGGGTCGTGCTGGTTGTCTGGAAAGTATATTGGTCAAGGGAAGGGGCGTTGGATGAATACTAAGTTAAGCATAGTTGTAATAAGGTTAGTGGTACATAGGTTTATATTCCTTTTTATCGTCTTTTTCATCTCTTGGTGTCTTTTTTATCTCTTGGTGTCTTTTTTATCTCTTGGTGTCTTTTTTATCTCTTGGTGTCTTTTTTATATCTCGATATTTTATAGATATTAATATTTTAATAATAGCTTTAGCGAATCCAAGGTGACCTAGGTGTAGTACAATAAAATTTGTAGGAAGGGTCGGTTCTCACTATGGGATACTGTGTTACCCCGTAAAATGGGTTGTGGAGATCAGATAGATAGTCGCTCCACGTAAAATATAGTATTCAGTTGAAACCGATGAGACAGGAAGCCGACCCGAACTTATTCGGGAAAAGGCTAGGCAGAAGGGTAGGAAGTTCGAAGAGCCATTGTTGGCTTCAGGAGTCTAGGATTGTGAACCACACAATGACATAACAGACGTAATAGAATACTAGAATTACTAACTGTGCTCGAGACAGGGACAGAAAAGTCCGACTATATTCATAAATAAACTCATAGAGATTCGTACAGTCGCGACTTAATTTGCCGACGTTAGTATAGGAGACTTGAGTTGCAAACTATTCAAGGCCTTGCTAACTAATAGCTCTTAAAATCAATCGAACGCTTACGAAATATATTTTACTGTTTGTTGAGGATAACGGACAGTATTGTCTGTCTATCACACATATTGTGTCCCCGGATAGAAATAAAAATTGAATACGAGTCAACATAAAGTTGAATAATCGACTGATAGGTAAATATGCCCTTCATTGTCCTTAGTGGTACCTTGTTGTTGGGACATAACCTGATTAGTTTCGTCTAAAATGGCCTGGCATACTCTACTTGAGTGCTGGCCCACCAGCCAATAGTCAACCAACTGCCACCCAGGGGCCAGCATGTGGCTGAAATACTATATGCAAATGCACATACTACATACTAATGTGGATACTACTCTGACTCTTTACTAAATATCGCGCTAATAATGACACCGACATGACAAAGATTATAAGATTTTTTATGGAAAGTTTGCCAGATCTTGCAACTCTATATTTTCAAATAACAAAATGTGACTATTTTTATTAAGCCGCTATGAAGGCTCCTGATATACGAGGGGTCTTTATAAGTTAGGGTAAGATAGTACGGCGATAAGTAGGAACAGGGTGACTGCGATATCGGGAAAGCAGTAAAAATGATGGATGGATCTGGATGAAGAAAGTTCAGGATCGAGGTAATATCGCGTACAGAGGGAGGCCTTTGTAATAAAGGATAGGAGAAGGTGATAGGAAGATAATAAATGATAATACTATTTTTAAAATTTGATAATAACAGTGTAACCCGTATATAAGAGTTAGATTTAATCTCCAGGGAATCAGTTTTGATCACTTTTACTTTTAGATAAAATCTTAGGGTGTTACTCCAAACTCTTGTTTGGAGTAACACCCTAAGATTTTATTATACATTTAATCAAAATTACTACGTAGGTATACATCTATTTTAAATACTCGTACATTCCTAGTCCTAGTATATTAATATTTAAATATAAACTATGGTGTTGTGAGCAAGGATTATTCCCGCGCCTTTAGATATAGCTTGATAGGCATCGCGATTATAAGGTTCAGTTAAAAGTAAAAAATAAAGGTTTGTTGTGATTTGGTATATAACTGTGCAAATGGTTGTGATAAGGAGTTAAGGGTAAAAACTAAAAATTAAAAAAATAAATATACTTAAAGTTTAGATTTCTAGTCAAAAACTAATGTTACCTATGGCCTATGTAACCGACAATTGAAATTGCCAAGTAAATGAGTACCTAGATGCCTATTAGGTATAAATGTTATACACATTTTTATAATACATACGCAATAATCGGTCGATGCCGATTTTGCGAGTTTCGTAATTTAAGTAGGTAGGTAGGTAGGTACCTATTTCCTGTAAGAAATCTATGAACCACTACCAATGTTTAATGTCCCACTTAATTGACGATAGACTATCGTACTATCGTCGATAGTACCTAACGAGTTTCGGAGTTAATGGTTGTCATGGCGTAAAATTACTATTTAGTTTGTTTCTAACCTTGTTAAAGTATGTTAGTATGTTTGGTATGCCTTCTTGAAGAGTATTATACCTACCTACCTATTATTCGAAACAGTGGCCGACTTTGCAATCAAATTAACGTAGGCATAATAGGTTCCTTTAGTAAACCTAATGTTGTAATTACACTATTTGGTAGTGGTATGCAAGTAGGTAGGTACTACTTATAACCATTGGAATTTTTATTTAAATTATTTTAAACGAGAGTCTTCATGGTTTTACTTTTACTCCATTGATTATTTTAGCTACACAAAGTTATAAGAATCGTATTAGAATCTTCTTAAAAAACAAACGATTTATTAAAAAAAGGAATGATAAATATAAAAAGCAAGTTATTAAATATTATTTTCGATTAATAATTAGGTATTGGAAAAAAGAAATTTTATTACATTAATATAAATGATACTAAGTAATACCTACCTACTATTAATACCTAAGCATATTATATTATAACTTTCAACTTACTTTGTAAAATGTTTCGAGTATAGCACCTGATGTAATTTCATCAAACAGATTTGATCACATCTTGCAACTATTATGATAAGTAATAATAACACAGGTTCATGTTAGAACAACAGAAATCATTGTTGTCCGGGCCATGAGTCATAGTAGAGAATTAACTCTTGTTACAACACTTGAATTTGCCGCAATTACGTCATGTAATATCACTAACAACTTAACATGTGTTCATGCAAATGTTATTGTGTTTCACGACAATTTATCACTTCAACCATGTAAAGAACAGTATTTTAAACTTGTAACAACACAATACACGAGTTTATCACAAGTTGAACAAAACTTTACTAACTTAGATGAACTCAAAATAGTTACTAAACAACTTCATAAAACCCATTTACATGATCAAGTTTAGGATGTATTAACATTTTAAGTATTACTTTTGACCGGAAATCATCTGTCTACACCATAAAATGATTGCTAACAATATAAAATAACCTTTTACGTATAATCTGCATCATAGCTTTAGCATTTTTTTTACATTTTCGAAGGCCATGACTCGTGTCGGCAGTGTGAGTCTTTTCGCAACAGAATAGAGTTGCTTTTGGAGTTTACTTTAAAAGTATGAGCGCGTTTTGAAGCGTTCCGTTTTACGAAATTATTTTTTGAGTTTATGGATATTAAGTTAAGGTGTTTAGGGATTTATTATTCAATAATTGTGTAATAAATGTGGATTTTTTTTGTGTTTTATTACAACCCCTCAACGGGCTACTTAAATCCATCCTAATGACATTGTTATTCAGATGGGTATAGGTAAAACGTGTTAATTTTAAGTTTAGGAAATAGTTTGCACTGCAAATACTACAAAGTTTATTTACATTATGGTCTTTGTATTACTTTATTTTTTACTTTGTGAGAATGTAAAACTTGTATTGATTTACGTAGTTTCATGAGTCACGCACAGATGGCGCAGATATCAATTCTAGAATAATTGTTTAGATTTGAAAAGATATTTTAAATTCTGAAATAGATTCATGATAACGCGCTCCCCCGAGCAAATGCCCTTCAGTCTTCCGTCTTCCGTCTTCCCTTCAGTCTTTTTTATATCTCGATGTTTTAGTTATTTATTATATTTAGGTATGAGGTTAGGTATATTGAGGGTCGTGCTGGTTGTCTGGAAAGGATATTGGTCAAGGGAAGAGGCGTTGGATGAATACTAAGTTAAGCATAGTTATAATAAGGTTAGTGGTACATAGGTTTATATTCCATTTTATCTTTTATATCTCTTGGTGTCTTTTTTATATCTCGATGTTTTAGTTATTTATTATATTTAGGTATGAGGTTAGGTATATTGAGGGTCGTGCTGGTTGTCTGGAAAGTATATTGGTCAAGGGAAGGGGCGTTGGATGAATACTAAGTTAAGCATAGTTGTAATAAGGTTAGTGGTACATAGGTTTATATTCCTTTTTATCGTCTTTTTCATCTCTTGGTGTCTTTTTTATCTCTTGGTGTCTTTTTTATCTCTTGGTGTCTTTTTTATCTCTTGGTGTCTTTTTTATATCTCGATATTTTATAGATATTAATATTTTAATAATAGCTTTAGCGAATCCAAGGTGACCTAGGTGTAGTACAATAAAATTTGTAGGAAGGGTCGGTTCTCACTATGGGATACTGTGTTACCCCGTAAAATGGGTTGTGGAGATCAGATAGATAGTCGCTCCACGTAAAATATAGTATTCAGTTGAAACCGATGAGACAGGAAGCCGACCCGAACTTATTCGGGAAAAGGCTAGGCAGAAGGGTAGGAAGTTCGAAGAGCCATTGTTGGCTTCAGGAGTCTAGGATTGTGAACCACACAATGACATAACAGACGTAATAGAATACTAGAATTACTAACTGTGCTCGAGACAGGGACAGAAAAGTCCGACTATATTCATAAATAAACTCATAGAGATTCGTACAGTCGCGACTTAATTTGCCGACGTTAGTATAGGAGACTTGAGTTGCAAACTATTCAAGGCCTTGCTAACTAATAGCTCTTAAAATCAATCGAACGCTTACGAAATATATTTTACTGTTTGTTGAGGATAACGGACAGTATTGTCTGTCTATCACACATATTGTGTCCCCGGATAGAAATAAAAATTGAATACGAGTCAACATAAAGTTGAATAATCGACTGATAGGTAAATATGCCCTTCATTGTCCTTAGTGGTACCTTGTTGTTGGGACATAACCTGATTAGTTTCGTCTAAAATGGCCTGGCATACTCTACTTGAGTGCTGGCCCACCAGCCAATAGTCAACCAACTGCCACCCAGGGGCCAGCATGTGGCTGAAATACTATATCCAAATGCACATACTACATACTATGCGCGAGCTTGGAACTTAACGTAGGTCAGTGAATGACACCGACATGACAAAGATTATAAGATTTTTTATGGAAAGTTTGCCAGATCTTGCAACTCTATATTTTCAAGTAACAAAATGTGACTATTTTTATTAAGACGCTATGAACGCTCCTGATATACGAGGGGTCTTTATAAGTTAGGGTAAGATAGTACGGCGATAAGTAGGAACAGGGTGACTGCGATATCGGGAAAGCAGTAAAAATGATGGATGGATCTGGATGAAGAAAGTTCAGGATCGAGGTAATATCGCGAACAGAGGGAGGCCTTTGTAATAAAGGATAGGAGAAGGTGATAGGAAGATAATAAATGATAATACTATTTTTAAAATTTGATAATAACAGTGTAACCCGTATATAAGAGTTAGATTTAATCTCCAGGGAATCAGTTTTGATCACTTTTACTTTTAGAAAGAGTTTGGAGTAACACCCTAAGATTTTATTATACATTTAATCAAAATTACTACGTATACATCTATTTTAAATACTCGTACATTCCTAGTCCTAGTATATTAATATTTAAATATTAACTATGGTGTTGTGAGCAAGGATTATTCCCGCGCCTTTAGATATAGCGTGATAGGCATCGTGGTTATAAGGTTCAGTTAAAAGTAAAAAATAAAGGTTTGTTGTGATTTGGTATCTGTGCAAATGGTTGTGATAAGGAGTAAAGGGTAAAAATTAAAAAATAAATATACCTACTTAAAGTTTAGATTTCTAGTCAAAAACGAATGTTACCTATGGCCTATGTAACCGTCAATTGAAATTGCCAAGTAAATGAGTACCTAGATGCCTATTAGGTATAAATGTTATACACATTTTTATAATACATAGGTACGCAATAATCGGTCGATGCCGATTTTGCGAGTTTCGTAATTTAAGTAGGTAGGTAGGTAGGTACCTATTTCCTGTAAGAAATATATGAACCACTACGAATGTTTAATGTCCCACTTAATTGACGATAGACTATCGTACCATCGTCGATAGTACCTAACGAGTTTCGGAGTTAATGGTTGTCACGGCGTAAAATTACTATTTAGTTTGTTTCTAACCTTGGTAAAGTATGTTAGTACGTTTGGTATGCCTTCTTGAAGAGTATTATACCTACCTACCTATTATTCGAAACAGTGGCCGACTTTGCAATCAAATTAACGTAGGCATAATAGGTTCCTTTAGTAAACCTAATGTTGTAATTACACTATTTGGTAGTGGTATGCAAGTAGGTAGGTACTACTTATAAACATTGGAATTTTTATTTAAATTATTTAAACGAGAGTCTTCATGGTTTTACTTTTACTCCATTGATTATTTTAGCTACACAGAGTTATAAGAATCGTATTAGAATCTTCTTAAAACAAACGATTTATTAAAAAAAGGAATATTAAATATTATAAAAAGCAAGTTATTAAATATTATTTTCGCTCAATAATTATTGGAAAAAAGAAATTTTATTACATTAATATAAATGATACTAAGTATACCTACCTACTATTAATACCTAAGTATATTATATTATAACTTTCAACTTACTTTGTAAAATGTTTCGAGTATAGCACCTGGTGTAATTTCATCAAACAGATTTGGTCACATCTTGCAACTATTATGATAAGTAATAATAACACAGGTTCATGTTAGAACAACAGAAATCATTGTTGTCCGGGCCATGAGTCATAGTAGAGAATTAACTCTTGTTACAACACTTGAATTTGCCGCAATTACGTCATGTAATATCACTAACAACTTAACATGTGTTCATGCAAATGTTATTGTGTTTCACGACAATTTATCACTTCAACCATGTAAAGAACAGTATTTTAAACTTGTAACAACACAATACACGAGTTTATCACAAGTTGAACAAAACTTTACTAACTTAGATGAACTCAAAATAGTTACTAAACAACTTCATAAAACCCATTTACATGATCAAGTTTAGGATTAGGATGTATTAACATTTTAAGTATTACTTTTGACCGGAAATCATCTGTCTACACCATAAAATGATTGCTAACAATATAAAATAACCTTTTACGTATAATCTGCATCATAGCTTTAGCATTTTTTTTACATTTTCGAAGGCCATGACTCGTGTCGGCAGTGTGAGTCTTTTCGCAACAGAATAGAGTTGCTTTTGGAGTTTACTTTAAAACTATGAGCGCGTTTTGAAGCGTTCCGTTCTACGAAATTATTTTTTGAGTTTATGGATATTAAGTTAAGGTGTTTAGGGATATATTATTCAATGTTTATGTAATAAATGTGGTTTTTTTTTGTGTTTTATTACAACCCCTCAACGGGCTACTTAAATCCATCCTAATGACATTGTTATTCAGATTGGTATAGGTAAAACGTGTTAATTTTAAGTTTAGGAAATAGTTTGCACTGCAAATACTACAAAGTTTATTTACATTATGGTCTTTGTATTAGGTACTTTATTTTTTACTTTGTGAGAATGTAAAACTTGTATTGATTTACGTAGTTTCATCAGTCACGCACAGATGGCGCAGATATCAATTCTAGAATAATTGTTTAGATTTGAAAAGATATTTAAATTCTGAAATAGATTCATGATAACCCGCTCCCCCGAGCAAATGCCCTTCAGCGTTTGACTTCTAAACCCCCCACATTACCCCTCATTATACACGTCGCTACTTTTAATGACAATACAACGCCATCTGTTGATATAACTACGTATTACGTAGTAAAAATAGTAGACTTATAAATTTATAGACAAGAATGTCATCAAACTAGCACTTTGCCCGCGACTATGTCCGCAAGATTTTAAAAACAGATAAGTGAAATGAATTTTATTTGTCTCTAAAATTAAATATAACTCACGTTAAGTAATTGAAAATGAATGAATAATTTAATGATCTAAAGTTATTCCGTCAGAAACGTATTTCATGTTTTTTACAAGAAACTTTTTTTGACCATTTAATTAGTGACATGGTATTGAATACATTTTTTTTGAAGTACGAAAAATACGATATTTTCGGTGCTAATTTTCAAAATCAGTCATTTTGGTGAGGTTGTTATCTCAACAAAATATATCTAACGAGGCATTATATTTATAAATTATCTTGTAACATAAATATGTATTCCATGCTATTTAAATTTTATCACCAGTGCCGTGTGTAAAACTTTATAGGGCTAGCAATGAGCTGCAATGCTGCAAAGTGCAATGACCTTTTGATAGTTGTCATAATATTAAATCACAAATGACATTTCAAAGAAAAATTCGACGTGCGTCGAGACGGCCGGGCTCATCGTACGGCGTTCTATGCATAGAGAAAAGTAATAAGCCTCGCCGCCGCGAGTGTATAATTTCTTTTGTGAATTTGACCATTTTTAGGAAAAATTTGAATTGTTAAATAATTGATCGTTGGTCTTTTTGAAAAACAGAAGCGTGTAAATTCTTTAGATTTAAATTCTTTATCAATTGGTATAAGTTACATTAAAAATACACGTGTAGGTACTTCATGAGGACATGCAAGGGATGAATTTTGATAGACCATTTCTAAAATGAGTGCTGCGTAATATTTGATGCATGAAAAAAATATATATATCCGTATAAATTAAAGTCAACATATTAGAGAATGATTTGGTAGAACAGTGCATTTGATATTGTGTTTTAAACATCGAGTTTATAGCTTAGTAAAACACGGCTTTCGCGCATTTTGCTCAGGGGAGCGCCTTAATGAATTTGTCTCAAAAAATGAAAAAAATATGCGAACTATAAATTAATAATAGCTTCGTACCAGACTGAAACAGCGCCATCTATGTGAGATGTGTAAAAACTTTGTATTAGAATGATTAAAGGTGCATCCCATAGAGAAAAGTAAATAAGTGGTGCATCCTCACTAGGTAGCTACTACTTGTGGAGCAACGGAATACAACTCGAAAACATTAGGTAATATTTTACAACTTTTGCTTAAATTTTATGGTATCGGATGTTGCCCACAAACACTTGGAAACGTTGCTCCACAAAAAAATAAGTACAAAATGCCCATATTTTTTCTTGTAATCCAATCTAAGGCAAAGGCCGCACAACGGGTTTTTTTCGCAAGCGTTAAACCGTGATACCTACCGCAAAAGCGCCCGAGACGCACACACCACGGTTAAAAATCAGTCGCGGAAAATAACCGTCAGTGCAGCCGCTTCAATTAGTTTCCTTTGCTCAAAAAATCAGGCGGTTAAAAGCCGCGGTGGCTTAGCCGTAGTGCGACCTTAGCCTAACGTCAAATCAAACTATAGCTAAATTGGACGTGCACTCAACGCCGCCGCCGAGCCGCCACCGTACGATGCACTGCCAAAGAGCAAAGTTATTTACTTTTTGTGTTATTAGAGTTAGTAAATAACTTATAGCGTTTGTTTTCGGCCGGTAATGGAATAACAAAAACAAATGACGGTTTCGCGGTGGCAACAAGTAGGTACTTGCCCCGAGTCACAGAGAGTCACAGAGTTCGTACAACAGCGAGCGTTGCGATGCGGTGGCGGAGAGTGCCGGAGAGGTGCGGCGGTGGCGGTGTGTGCACGAGAAAGATTTAAGGGGGCGCTGTATAAAACTAATGAGGCTAAAAAATCAATCAGAAATCTTTTTATACTTTCATGTGTGCTAGATCAAGAATATTGAGTATTGTAAGGTTACATCGCAATCTTAGTCAAGAACGATATTTTCGGAAAATTATCCCCGAGGTTTTCGTTTTCCAAACTGCTAAACTGGTTCTTAATCTCCTCACATAGATGGCGCTTTAACTGAGATCTGAACAGTAATTGCGGTGTGGCCTGATAGAAAATTAGTAAAGGTGCGTCCAGATCTGGCGATTGCGAAGCTCGCTGGCAGACCGTGCGCGGCGCGAATTTGCACGCGAACATAAATTACAAATGCACGCGCGCATTCGGTACGCTGTTGTCTGATCTGGACGCTACTTAAGGAAACACACATGTCGAAGAAAATCTTAAATTGTAAGAGCTAAACTCTTAAAGACTTTTTATTTGAATATCCGGCACGATGTCGGTGTCGGACTCTTACACGATATCGGAGTAAAGTAATTGTACGAAATTTGTACAGACTTTCACACTTACTTGCCCCCGATATGGGACGGACGGAGTCCGATACCGATATCATATCGGTTATGTGAATAAGAACAGTCTTAACTTTAAGGTGTTTGCTTTTTATAGCAGCTGTAACCGAGATAAAATAAATTTTTGCTTACATTTTACATCCGATGTCATCAATAGTTTTTATAACCAAAATTGGCCCAATTTTAAATTTGGTATGTGTATTTAAGCCAGCATGGACTGGTGCAAGGCACGGCATGGCAAAGGATTTTATTTCTGATTCAAAACCATATTCTAATGACTTCAAACGTTTTACTTTAGCTTCATCCTTCCTCATCGTAGGTATTAAGAATTATTCTAAAGCTGTTAAAAACTGAAACCCAGTCAATGATAGTTACATCAACTTGGGATCCACGTTGAGAAAAAGTGATTGAATACGCTAGATTGGTTAGGCATACCATGCCGTGCCGTCAGTCAGCGTCGGCCTTTATTTGAATCAAGCCGGATATTGACATTGGGAGCTGCTCATGAGGCTAGTCATTCAATAGTGGTTCTCAAAATCTTTAAGTCACGACGATGTCTCTCAATAGCTGCAATGTCGATCTCCGACTTAATCGCAACTCGAATTTATAAAAAAGCGCCATCTTTAAATTGTAGCCGTAAAGAAGGATTTTACAAGTTTAGTCTATCAGGATAAGGTTGTATGCACACCGAATATTTACATCAATCGAGTCGTAGCGCCGTCTTGCTGATGCAACATTAAACAAGAATTTACAACTAACTAAGGCAAAACTAATATGGAACATTGGCAACAAAAGATTTGATTTGATTGCTATCTTTTGAATGACACAGTAAAGTAGAATTCACTTTGCAGTAATATGAATTTATGCTAAAATATCAGTGGTTTCGATACTATTGGGATAAATGTAGGTTTTGTGATAGTTTTAACAATAAAGAAATCTCTGGTTTGACGCTTTGTTTGACAGTTCATACCATGTTCATACTCTATTAGGTGCACTCTGCACATTATACTTGAAATGAATCAAATCATTAATTCATCACTATCTTAAGAACAGACAAATAATAAAGTAGAATTTTTATTGTGTTAAATAAAAAAATAATTCCAAAAATTTGGATGGCGCTACAAAATGTTATGCCAATAGTTTGTTTTACGGAAAACAAACTATTGCGTAAGGTATTGTCAGTCTTCTTACTACTCCGTTATGTGCTAAAGTATCGAATATACAAATTTTTATCCGTGTACGGTACGTGTTCCCTAAAGGTCTTACAAGAGAGCCAAGCTGGTATTCTATTATCTCAATTCTTCTGAACATTAGGTCTTAAAGCAGACATTCGATCAGGGGCCAGATGCCGCTATTTTAAGTCAGTGGGTGGCAGGTTAATGAACGTTCCAGTGCACTTGCTATTGTGCCAAATTTTCGTATTTATTTATTAGTTTATTCTTTTCTTTTTGTTACTCTACATTTCATGCTTTGGGTTGGAGTGAGTTGCACACTCTGTGGATCTTTTATAATCTGTGGTGGCAAGGTGTCAAGCCATGTCACAGCACACGTGGACGAATGACAGTTCATATTGCCCTTCTCTGTCTATCTAAGGCAGAGTAAGCGAAACAGACAACCATACCGAATCGGCGTTTTGTCCTTGCTGGGTTCTGGGTTCTGGTAAATCAAAATTTATTTGGCATTTTGTCTAAACACATTAATTGTATGATCTATGTCTGGTGCAGAGTCAAAAAGTGATTTTGTTGTAGAAAGTGATAAGAACATAGATTCATTCTGTAATATTTTACCTAATAAAGGTATGTGTATTTTATTATTGAACACTAAATCTTAGCAATAAGGAGCAAGTCTTGTACTTGTTTTTGTGTATGTAAATGAACAGTGACCGTAATATTGATATAATAACTTAAATTTTTACTTTATTTTCAGTATTTGCGTGGCATAGCATTTTCGTCAAAATGGTTAAAACTCGGAGCGAGATCAGATTTATTGTTTACTCCGGTGCGATATTCGTATGTTATTCTGTATTTGCTATGTTACAAGAGAAAATAACACGTAGCAAATACGGTGAAAATAATGAAAAGTTCACGTGTACGCTGTCATTGGTGCTTACACAGTGTATTGTAAATTACACATTTGTCCAGCTGTTGATGGTAAGCATACTCATATTCTTTATTTATTAGAAAGTAATTCTAACACTACAACTTTCAATGCCTGTTAGAACATTTGAGAAACTCTTCATATAGAGAGTTAAATCCAGTCTAAAACAACAATTCATAAAATTAAGCAAATTCTTGAGTTTATGGAAATTAAATTTAATGCGCTCACTACAATTTCATTAAGTAATGTAATTCTCTGGCAAATGCCTCTTTCTGAAATTTCCCATTGCCCGATCTTGGCAATTCAGTTCCAGTGTCATAGAATATTAATTTTAAATAATTTTAAACAGCTGCAAACTGAGCAATTCACATTGTTTGTGTTTTTTTCCATCATTCAGCTTCCTATGTTTAGCGAATAGTATTATCCAACAATCTTGTGACATAGCACGTAATTTGAGTATTTAAAAAAAATAATGTGCAGCAATGTTTTGGTGGCCTTATGCTTCAATGACTATATTTGTGTGCTCAGGGTAGCATGTTTGAACCCAGGCTAAAAACTTTGACCTTTTCCAAGTTATATGTATTTCTCCCAATATTCTTAGACACCACTGACAATAAGTGAAGGAAAAATTGTATTCTAAAAAAATGTTTTGATACATCACTGTATGTTTTCAGCTATCATGGAAGAAAGAAGCAGACTCAACAAGGAAGGTGTACTATTTCTCATCAGCACTAACTTACCTGCTCGGTATGGTGTGCTCCAATATGGCTTTGCAATGGATCAACTATCCAACACAGGTATAGTATTACATATATTCAACTATATTCTATTTGGATGTGCCAACTATGTTGAAGTCGGCATTCAGTCTCAATTTTTTTATATTTTGCAATAAGGACTTAGGTTTTAAGGTATTACAATTCTTATGGGCTTAACCAGGTGTTTCTAAGAAACAAGGCTCTAGCATCAGTTGTTAAATAATAAATAATTTACCTCAAAACTCATTACAACATGTTAATGTAATCTAAATCTAAACTTTGGTATGTAATTCGCACAATGGCCCAATCAGTAAAATTAATAATGCTTCATAATTGTAACTATCATTCACAATTGTAAAAGTGATAGTTCTGTATCTTGTATTAGTATTAAGTATTACTTGTATCTTGGAGACTGTGTGAATACCATTATCGTCAAACTGTAGTAAGGTTCACTTTTGAGCATAGGTCTCTTTTCCAATCAGCATTTCTCATCCAGGTGTTTCCTGCAGCACAATATGACGGCGCTACATGGCTAGGCCCTATATAGTACGCGCGTTATCATCTGAGTCTTAGGGCCATAAATCATTTCTCTATATCTATCTCGCTTGCACTTGTGGGTCTTATGGAGCCATCTAGTGAAGGGCGTATCTTGTATTTATAAATGTAAATAGTATGTTGTCCACAAAATAAAAAAAAATAACAATATTTGAACGCACTGCAATTACATTGGAAACCAACCCATCAGAATCGTACAAATCATTAGCGACTCATCGTTAGAACGTGCGCAAGTAGCCGTTTATCGATAGCTAGGGTTCGACCTGTTGCACATTCCTATCTTTTTTTACTTTTATGACCTGACGACTCAGATGATAACGCGCGTATAGTGTGATTCAAACTTTTTGGCGGCTGTGAAGTGCGCTACACGCTGCGCAGTACCTCGCCCCGCACCCCCGCTAGCGCATGAATTTGTTACTGCGCAGTGACTCGCCTCATGTTCAGAGCCGCCATTAAGTTTGAATCTACCTATAGTATAGTATGACTGTATAGACTAGGTTGACTACAGTTATAAAAGTCACAACAATAAGAAACTATAATAACACTTCAATAAACATTTCAGGTAGTCGGAAAAGCAGCGAAGCCTATACCAGTGATGATACTCGGTGTCCTACTCGGTCACAAGTCTTACCCAATGAAGAAGTATCTATTTGTACTTCTAATAGTACTCGGAGTGGTGTTGTTCATGTACAAGGATCAAGGCAAGAAGAGTATGGATGAGTCTTCCGGATTAGGAATTGGGGAGATCTTACTGTTTCTGTCTCTCACCATGGATGGGCTTACTGGTGCTGTGCAGGTAATGTTCTCATTATAACTGATATATAACTTTTTTTTTTCTTAGCCTTTATTGTCCCACTGCTGGGCAAAGGCCGCCCCATTTTCCATTCAATCTTATTAATAATTACAAATCAAAAAAGAAAAACAAAAGATCACTTTCCTAAATACAGTAGACTCATCATCATTCATCATTCAGCCAATCATAGTCCACTGCTGGACATAGGCCTCTCCCAATTTGCGCCACAACATCCGGTCCTCCGCCCTCAGCATCCAGTCACCTTTTTCAGGTCTTCAGTCCACTCTCCAGTAGACTCGCTAGCCCTTTACTGTTTGGCTATGAAGAAGATTAGCGTAACAAATTCCCCACATAGCGTAGCATGCTTTACAGCAGTATTAATTATATTGGTGTATTTTACTAAAATAATCACATTGTTTAATGTTGTCCTGTAATGGGAAGTAACTAGCATAGTTTTTCGCATATATCCATGTAACACTACATCCACAAAAGCTGAATTACTTACTGTAGGCTTCAGATTTAATATAGATATACTGAATATTATTATTATGTCCTTTTAGGAACGTATCAAGAGCGAATCGTCACCTTCTGCTTATGCTATGATGCTGAATACTAATTGGTGGTATGTAGTACAAAACTATCTTCTAGTTTCCCAAATTATATCCCCTGTCTTACTTGTATAGCCAAAAATTTTGTATCGCAAAGCACATGTTGCGACTGTTGACAAAATAATAATTAAGCCATACCTATGGTCAGCAAAGTTTAAAATTTATTGTAATGCTACTTCTAGCAAAGAGCTATTTGCGAATTAAAAAATTACCCTAAACAAATGAGTTAGTATTATTGAGTGTTATAAAGCGAAATTCTAAAGAATGCCCTGCGATTTTTTTTTATTAGATTCCATTTAATATGCCTTACTCCAGTAGGCTTTAAGTACTTTACACCTTAAGGTGAGAAGACTGACAGCATGAGGCAACGGCGTTTCAGTATTTGGCCATTTATTACTTTTATATTGCGACCCGTCCCGGTACATGGTATCCGATATTCTCGGCTTTTATGTTTATACATTATACATATAAACCTTCCTCTTGAATCACTCTGTCTTATGCTGAAAGCTGCATTAAAATCTGTTGTTTAGTTTAAAAGATCTGAGCGAACAGACAGCAGATGCGACTCTTTACTATGTAAAGATATCAAAGAACAATTTTATGGTAAAATTATTGTTTCAGGTCCACCTTAATACTTTCAGTAGGAGTATTGTTGAGCGGTGAAATATTCAAGTTCTTTACGTTCGTGTCAATGTACCCCGAGGTGATAATATACCTAATGGGTCTCGCTGTAGTCGGCGCGATGGGACAAATGTTCATTTTCTTTATGGTAAGAATCCTTGTTATAATACTATAACCTATGACGGTCCTACTGCAAAGCAAACACCTTCTCAGGCGGAAAAGTTACAAGTTTTGATCAACACCTTTGCCTTTTTGAACGTTAAAGTTTTCAAATCCCAATTCGAAATCACCTGTGCTCAAAAGAGCAGAGGTGATTAAAAACATGAGTGATTGAAAGCTATGAGTGCCTGCATGATGGCACTATGATGAGACTTATGAGAGCCTACTGCTCTGGATAATGAATAGAAAACTCTAAACTTTGTCTTAGTTAATTAACCATACCTAAGTATTAGCCTACCGCACTGTAAATCCCTTCGTCATCTTATCATTGAACCTCAAAACTTACATCTATACTTATAATAAATCTGTAGAAAGGTCAATTCTGTACATTAAATATATTTTCAAAATAACTATCAGGGGGTGATAAGTGATCGATACTGATGCCAAAACTGCAATCAGTAAAATTTTTGTCTGTCTGTCTGTCTGTCTGTATGTTCCTTATAGAAACAAAAACTACTCGACGGATTTTAACGAAACTTGGTACAATTATTCTTGATACTCCTGGGCAGGTTATAGTATACTTTTCATCACGCTACAATCAATAGGAGCAGAGCAGTGAAGGGAAATGTTGGGAAAACGGGAGAAGTTACTCAATTTTTTAAGCTTTCGTCGCGTGTGCAGCCTTAATGGTTAAAGACTCATTGATAAGCTTCGTCATCCACGCGAACGAAGTTGCAGGCACAGCTAGTTTTAAATACGTACCTAGAAACTAAGTTTTCCGGGATCGAGTTTAACTATTTAAAACCGTAATATTTTATTCAAAAGTTTTTGCCACGAATCATGGAAATCGGTCATGCGTTAAGTGAGTCGCGCTTTCTCGTCTACTAACTTTAAGAGCTTGTAACTTCTGATCGAGTATATTTTTACAAGTTATTTCATTTTTGTTCACATTTACGTCAGTAAACGAGAATTATGAAAATAAACATTTTGATAGTAGTCAAATTACCGATTGCGTTACTCAAATAAAAAGTTGAACTAGTATTTCTTATTCATGTTATTCTTATTTGGCTCTCCTTAAACTACATTCAATTTATTTTATCGAAAAGCAAATCGGAGCATTATACTTAAAAACGAGAACCGAGATAAGCTCCAATTGATCACATTATTACGGACCCGTAACTTGCACCATAACTGCTGTTAGTTGTAGATATAAGCGTAAAATTTGAGGTACTTTTATTTTCTTTATTATTAAATTGAGAACATTGTACTGCAGTGAGACGGTAACAGCTAAAAATACTTATCATTTTTGTATTCAGCAACACTTTGTTATGCAGTTCCCGTGCCAAAATTCCTTGATAGCTATTTAGATTGCCACCGACATCAAAGAAATAGACGTGCTATGTATTTACATAAGAAAGAGAAAGTAGCAGCTCATTTTATGTACCTTATCTATACTTATAATAAATCTGTAAAAGTGAAAATTCTGTACATTGAAAATATCAAAAAAATAAATGGCAGGGGTGTTACTAGACCGACACCGAACCCAAAAGTGTGAAAAAAATATTTTTTCACTAAGATTTTTTTCAAGAAGATATTTCTCACTAAGATTTAAAAACCGGCCAAGTGCGAGTCGGACTCGCGCACCGAGAGGGTTCCGTACAAACCTGTAGGTATATATGTGATGTAACTAAAAATTTAAGCTTTTTGGAATTTTTCCTTTATATGTGCTATTAAACATTGCTACATGCCAATTTTCAAGATTCTAGATCGACTGGAAGTACCCTTTAGGTTTTGATTCCCGTGCGAGTTTCGAAAATTTGCGGCATAAACGGCTGTATCTTTTGATTGTTTTGGCCTAGAAGTTTGTTTTTAAAAATGTGAGTTTTTAGAAATTTTTTCACAGCTCCAAGGACAGTAGACCTGAGTATTAGATATAAATTTCAGTTAGATACCTCCACGCGTTCCTGAGAAAAACGGTCTTGACAGACAGACTGACGGACGGACGGACGGACAACGAAGTGATCCTATAAGGGTTCCGTTTTTTCCTTTTGAGGTACGGAACCCTAAAAACGTATCTGCCCTCGGCTACCGGTACTAATTTGAAATTTATTTTACCTAAATGATGGTAGTAAGAGTAATAGCAATCCGTTTATTATCAGTATTTAGTCAGGAGATTTCTCTAAATCTTTCATCGTCTTAAGTGTAAGGGCACGAAGGGCAAGATATGTGTTCCATCGCCTGCACCTTAGGTTAGTTGTGTCTGTGTGTCCCCACCTAGGCATACTATCTTTGCTTCGGCCAACCTGTGTCCGAAGTCGGTTCGGAAACTGCCGAGTTTGCCATGGTAGCCCATGCCGTGAATGGAGGTTTTTTGAATAAAGACAAAGTTGTCTTATATCAGTTAAAATGTCCCACAAAGGCTTTTATGCAGAGAAATATTTGCTTGATAAAAATAACGGTTGTTCGATCAATGCTGATAGTATGCTTGTAACAATGTAATCTTGTTTTTAATAACAGTGTTTCCTCATTACGTGGATTAACCCACAGCACATGATCATGAAATTTTAATGATACCTAATGAATCATGATGTAATATTCCTTATCGGATTAATTAAAAAATTACGTGTGTTTTAGATAACGTTTATTTAAGTAGGTAGTCATTTGTTTGCGTTACTACAATCTGAATTACATTACAATGTTCGATAAAACATCTCGTTATTGACAATATTTTTAAGATGTTTCCAACTTGATTTTATGGTTGAGAAACATTTTTTGGAAAAAATATCAATTACTACAAGCTTACAGCCTCTGCTTTAAAATGTGCGCGGTATATTATTCCTTCAACATTACGGTCTCCTGGCTACTAGCGTTAGGCTTTTAAGTAATAATAATAATAATATTCCGGGACAACTCACACACGGTTATCTGATCCCAAGCTAAGCAGAGCTTGTGTTATGGTAACCAGACAACTGATAAACATACTTATATATTTCTAAATACATACATATTATAGATAAATTACACCCAGACACAGAACAAATGTTCGTGCTCATCACACAAACATTTGTCCTGGGTGGGAATCGAACCCACGACCTCCGGTATAGTAGTCCTCACCTTCCATTTGCATAAGATATTAAACAGTAGCTATAGTTATTGTACCCCTTAAACTTAAGTCGGATCTGTTTCGAGCCCTTTTTGAAAATCATTGTCAGACTTTATAGTATACATAATCAAATATAAATATGATATTTCAATATTTCTTCGTCGTGTCAGCTCGCGCTGTGTCACGTACTGTATATGCTGTGGTGTAGACAGGATTCCCAGTCAAGACTGTTTTAAGAGCGAATCTCTCTTGGACATTATTTGTTTTTAGCTTGAACTGTCCCACTACAAGGAAATGCCGTCCCTTTCCTCTTTCCACACCTTTAGATGGTCAGCTACTCTTAATTACTCTTGTAAATATAGTCTATAAATCCCAAACAACGCTTACCTTACGTTTCTTATGTTTATTTTAATAATTTCTAAAGGCATATATCACATAATTCCAGGTGGCAGAATACGGGCCGCTGCCGTGCTCAGTGGTGACGACGACGAGGAAATTCTTCACAGTACTGACTTCAGTTGTCTTGTTCGGCAACGTCTTGATACCCAGACAGTGGCTTGGGGCTATCTTAGTGTTTGCAGGTACGTTACACTTAATTTATAAGCAAAGCTACGGGGCCTGTCTATGCTGGCCAGATGGAACCGCTCGAGCACTTCGACTACTTCGAGCAGTCAGCTTTGACTGCTTGGCTACAGGCATGCAAGAACTACTCGAGCTCTGGACCGCTCTTGCACAGTTATCGCCTCGTGCTCTTTATTTCACGTAACTAGCGCATTCCACCTGCTTACTTCTTGTTTTTTTGAGCAGATAATGGCAGATATTCACTGCTCGAGCAGTCGTTTCAAATGCTCACATGCAGCTTCGAGCAGTTGACAATGATTACTGGTTTATTACTCGAGCGGTCCGTATATGGCAAGCCTAAAACGCTGTGGGGGCATTATAGATCTCGCATGACAATATTCGGTACCAAAGTGAAGCGGACCGCTTCAATTAGGTACCGAAGCTATAAATTGACTTCGAAGAAATAATTTTTGTCTTGGTAGTGACTACAGTTTACAATACAGCCCATATATAATCTTAATATTTCAATTTATTCGAAGAGACTATAACTCATGCTTCTAACTCCAAACATGTAGTTTACTTGTAAAGTTTTATAGCTTGACATATTATTATCTGAGTACGTGTCTAACCATTATCTTAATGTGTTCAATCTATTTTCAGGTTTATTCCTAGACATGTTCTACAGTAAAGGCAAGGCTGTACAGAAGCGAGCAGCAGAAAAATAATTATTTAGTTCAAGTATAGTAACTAGCAAATAATTTGTACTAGCCCCGTTCCCAATCGTGCATCATATTTGGTACTTTGTTAATCAAATATGTATCGTAAGGTCTCTTGCTCACTTTTTTTGCCGTGAGATACAATAAATTGTATAGATCTCTGAGGAAAGGTCATTGGCCGTAATCTGACCCGGTTTGTGAAAACTTGCGCACATAAACCAAACTAGATTTAAATTGTTAAGTTATACCCCACTTTCAATTGCATGTACATTTTCTTATTGTTATTGCGGTATTAAAAATTAGTAGGTCAATGAACAATGTCACACACAGTGCTGGGCAAAGGTCTTCCCCATATCCTTCCAGACACTCTTTTCTTGCGTAATTTCAAACTTCAGCCTTCGCGATGCGCGTCCAAGACCTTAATTTATTATTTAAAAAAATATTAAATATAGGTGATACACAAAGAAAAAGACACTTGTTATTTGTGCTTGTAGACTAAACCCACAGTAATGCAACCCATACTATCGTAAACTAGAGACATTTATCTGTCTATTGCACCGTATTCTGTTTCCGTACAGCGTGGGTAGTTTCCATACTAAGTTGCCCTTTTGATGACTACTTGATTAGTAGACATAGGTTCATAACAAACATCCATCGTATTTGGTATTGTGCCTCTCAATTCGCAGAATATTGCATTGAATGTGAATTGAAAAAAACTGAAATGAATGTGATCAGGTAATGATAGTAGGTACGTATGTACGAAATAATAATATATAATGTTCAGAAACCTAGATTGTAAAATCTGTTATTTTCAAGTTAACGTTTCTCAGTGTTTTTACAGTTTTTTTCACGCGATTTGCAATAATAGTTTTTATTTCTCCATAAAACCATTTTTATGACGGTAACCGCTCTTCTCAGTTACTATAATATTTTTGTTATTTACTTTGGTGTTATGGAATTGCTATTTAATAGTTATGAGATTATTTCGTCCGAGTAAATAACAGGTTGTTTGTATATCTGGGCCTTGATTCAGCTATTTTAAATGCATGGTAATTGCCGGTCAGTGTACTTGTCAATGTGCCTAATTTTCGTAATCAGATAAGCCTACAATAAAATCTAATTGAACTCTCGAAGAGAATGATCGTAATGACCAATTAATGATCGTAATGACAGTTAGCAGAATGCCAATTATCGTAAAAATTACCAAATGAAGCAGGTCATTCAGTCAATTCAAGCAACTCTTAAATAGCTGAATTGAGGCCCTGATGTTTGATTATTATGTAGACTTTAACCATATCATGTAGCGGCAAAAAAAACATTTAGTAAATTTGACTGGGAACTGGGCTTTTACTTCCAACCATGATTATTTGTTTTATGGTACAATTTTATTTCAATGTCCGTTAGCAAATTATTTATTAGAAAGTAAATTAATTTAATTATAAACGAAAACTTCACGAATTTATCTAACCTACTGTATGTAGCGTCAATCAAAAATTATATTTTTAAACTTATGTATATTAGATTTGTGAAGTATTGTGTAAACTTTATATTTTATACCTATTTATTTATATTTTTCTTAAGATTAAGTGTAGCTGCCACCTTCTGTGTTCCGTAAAGGAAGCAATGGCGAATGTCGTACAACTATAGATGACTATAGTTATTATAAACTATTACTGTATACTTGTCAAACATCAGCGACAATGTAAAACTATCATGATTTATTACTGGTTGAGACTAAACGAGAATATCGTGCGAGTTGCAGTACATTGCTGTCTATCATCGATCATATATGTCACCATAGCTGCGCGGCCCCGCAATGAACTGCAACGCGCTCGATATTCGTCGCATCGTTTTAGAGAGCTCTTAATCAGAATACTGTTTGTCAAAAATATGAGGCATTTAAATATTAAAAATATATCTTTTTTTATACATTTTTGGCTAGCGACTATAAGTAGTAGGTACTTTGTATATGTATATTTCTTCTTTTATACAAATTTTCTAAATGAATGACAAAATGATAAAATGTCATTCCGTGTACGAGTTATTATATTTTCTATATCTTAACTAATCTTGAGTCTTCATTTCGGCTCTAGTTTATTTTTAATTAGATTTTGTCAGAATTTAATTCGACATATAAACTCTTTTATTTAGAAAACGAGAGTCGAAATAAATCAAGTTTTTATCGATAGACATTATAAATTATTATTGTAATTATTATTTTATACAAAGAAACCATTCCATGCTGTTTGAGTGTCAAATGACTTCATTATTCGTAAGTTAATGTGGTCAATAAATATTGTTATTAAACTGTTTTTATTTTACTATCAGTTGGATGAAAATCTGCTGTAGGCGTGCAGTTTCAATTAGTTATTCTTGTTCACAAAAATAACTAATTGAAATGACGACAATATAATTTATAATATGAATAAATGACTATTTATTTTATTATTTGGGACTACTCTACGCACAGATAGCAGAATCATGTAGTATGCAATATGTATTCTTTAATACTTCTATATAATCACTTTTATTACCACGGGTAAAACGTTAATTTCATTGTTACTCTGCAAACCTTAATTCTTTAGGGTTTAAAAAGGTCATGAAATGGTCTAAAGACTACTTAAGACTAATTATATGACACTGGCCCTGATTCTGTTAAACAACCACTAAAATTATTTTGGGCTGTCGGTATCTTTTTCACTTGTACGTATTTAGAAAAGGACAGACGAAACTTAGGGCTGTCAAATTTAGTTCCGACCTTAAAGTATAGATAAGAAACTAAAGAGTGAGCCTATCAGTGTATGAACCGTGAGCACTAGTATGAATTAGTTTTATCGTAAATTTTGTATCAAGACGGAGCGCGCCGTTTTAATAAAACTATCTAAAACCCTAATATTATCCTAACAATGTGGAAACTATTGATATTTTCGCACATAAGTCTGTCGTTGCGCGAAAAATAATCTTAAATCAGTAAACGAATGTACTAGATACAGATAAAAAGTGCTCTCGCTTGACACGAAGGAAAACTAGCGATACTATCGGTCTATAGTTATCTATAGTCTAAGGTTCCGACTAAAATTCTCATAAAAATTGACCGACACGCAAAAATGAGAGTGCGCTAAACACAGTGATGTTATAGGCGAGAACTAGTTTGACACATCTAAGTTAGTGGTTGCCTATTGCTGTCCTTTTCTTACGCTGTATGTTAGTAAAAGATAGCGATAATAATATCATTGAGTGTGCGTAAAAGGGAATCAGCGCTACTTGGTACTAACCCAGGGTCATTTTATGAAGTTCTAAAGGAACGCTATAACACACAGCACCTGATATACTCATTCTAACTTTCTTTTGCAATGAGCTTACATTTAAAAAATGACACTATATATTTGCGCATCACCTATTTGAGCCATGCATTGTATTGTTTTAAAATTAAATGAAATTATTGACATGTTAATTAGTAAACCTTAAAATAATAAAGAAAGCAATCAATTTGCATTTGTGAAGATTCAATAGAATGGAAGTTGAAACATACTTTTAATCTTAATCTATGTATAAACGTCATGGGCGTAATCTGACCCGGTTTCTGAAAACTTGTGTACACAAGCCAAACTAGATTTAAATTGTAAGTTATACCCCACTTTTCATTTCTCGTAGTTTTTTTTTCATTTTTGTTGTGGTACTAAACATTATTAGGTCAAAGAACAATGTCACAATGCTGGGCAATAGCCTACCCCATATCCTTCCAGACTCTCTTCTTTTGCGTAACTTAGGGTATAACGTAGACTATACCCACAGTAAAGCAACCCATACTATCGTAAACTAGAGACAATAATCTGTATATCACCTTATTTTGTTTCTGTACAGTACTGTACCGCATGGATATAGTTTCCATACTAAGGTGCCCATTGACCTTTAAGGAAGTTAGGACATCGCCCGATGGCGCATATAACTCCTAGAATTCATAAAAGCATTGTCTCTATCCTTCAAAATGTATTTTACAGCCATCAATTCAATACGAATTACTTTTTATAACCGGTCGTATTATGACGTTTTATTAATTGTTTCAGAAACAGAGAGGGACGTAACTATATAGACATATGACCATCTCTTTCACAGCGTAAATTATTATATCCCTAATTGACTTTTTCACTTCGTAATACGGCCCGGTATTATAAAAAGTATATTGTAACTGATTGACTGTACTTACACTTTACATTGGGTTTCCATATTGTCAAAATATATTAATCTAATTATATTTAAATTGAATTATACATACATACATATAATCACGCCTCTTTCCCTGTAGGGGTAGGCAGAGACCACTTCTTTCCACATGACATGATCCTTACACACTTGTTTCGCTTTGTCCACTTTCATTATTCCCTTCATACATGCAAATTGAATTCTAATGAATTATATAATTAATTTGCTCACAATTGTGCACGCCGTCTCTCATGCTCTATGTTTTAAGTAATAGTTATGGTAGACCGTACTTCAGTGGTAACAAGATTCATTAAAATCAATCTTATTGTATTGTAATAAGGCTCTGTTTTAAGTGGCGACTGCATAGTGAACAAAAGACCTGGCCAACCTTCAGTACGCAGCAGTAATACTGCGTTTGTTTCGTCTGTTTTCATAAAGCAAGGGGGCGAGACAGCGTGTGATCGACAGGGGAGCCGAACTGTTCTTTGCAAAGCACCGCGATTTTTTTAATATGCGTGACGAGTCCTTACTCGTCACCGAGCAAAACCGCTGATTGACGAGCGCGCTTTACCCCTTAACAGTGAGATGTTTGTTGATGTGAGTCACTGCTTAAGCAATTTGTATACTGGCGGATTAAGTGAAGCAGTTTTCTCTGAAGTGCGGTCCAATTCACTAGCAACTTCCAATAGTTTGTAGACCAGCCAAATATTTTGTTACCTATTACAGTTTAACGCATTTAATTAGGCTGTTGTATACATGTTTCTTTTGAAATGAAAAATTACATTTATTTGAAATATATACATTTTTATGTGTGATTGTTTTTTTATCGACCTGAAATATGTAGTTAAAACCTCTGATTGTAAATTGCTTATATTAAACGAAACGAGTACGTAGGTATAAAGAAACAAAATTGTCATAATACCCTAGACTAAGACCTATATTACTAAAATATCACTTTATTTATCCCTATGTGTTGGAATCACCCTGAAGACATTCCGTAGGTACGTAACATCTAAATATATAAAAGGCAAATCTGACTGACTCATCTATCAACGCACAGCCGAAACTACTGAACAGATTTCGCTAAACTTTGGCATACAGATAGTTACTGTTGTAATGACGTAGGCATCCGTTGAGAAAGGATTTTTGAAAATTCGCCTCCCTAAAGGGGGTAAAATATTGTCCGTCATTTTTAGAGCTAGAAACCTGAATTATTTTTTTAGGTAAAGGATTTGAAATAAACAGTTACGTATCTTAGGGTTTTTGAAAATTCAACCTCTAAAGCTGAAAAAGGGGTTGAAAGTTAATAGGAAAACAAGATTAGTTAAACTTCACAGGAATATTCCTATAAAAAAATGAGTAAACAAGTATTTCAGGCTCTTTCAAAATTCAGCCCCTAATAAATCAAAGTCGAGGTTAAGACGTATTGTCCTGGCTTGCTTAGAAATCATGAACACCCTAGCCTTTCGAACATTGTTTGAACGAAAATGAACTAAATTTCAATCACCTGACTGATTTTTCCGCTCTGTTCAAAGGGCTATGTTACTATCCGCTAACTAGTTGGACGTTGAGTGACGCTTGTTCAATCAACGTTTGGGCCTAGTCATTCAATTAAATGTCGTCATTCAATGAACGCGCTAGTCATACAATCAAATAGCAGATTCAACCAGATGACTGCGATATGTAGGTATATCTATCTAAAGTCGTGTTAGTTACATTATTTATAACTCAAGAACGGCTGAATGCTGGATACTTTTTGTCTCAAGTTGAAAAAAAAAGGTGTTTTTTTCCCTTTTACTGCATATACTTACATTTTGGACGAATGGAGAGATTTTAAAGAGATAATACGAGATAGGAATGTCGGGTTAGTTACACCACTTATTAAATCAAGAACGAGTAGACCTATATCTTTCAACAGATCTTTGATTTGTTGGATTCGTCTCCGCCCCGAATAGATAACTATAAAGACATCGTAAACGAAACCTAGGTATTCACGCGGGTGAAACCGCGGGGCACAGCTAGTTAAAAATAATAAGATTAATTAGAGGGGCTTGTGACTAAGTGTACCTACGCCATACGGTTAGACCGATAATACAGGTTAAGCCACGCTCGACGCGGTTAGTCCGTAGATGGGTCACCATTTCTAACCATACCGAGACCCCTCTTTCTTGAAAGCTTTTTGGTACTCAGGATTATTTTATTTAATGTCTTGTATGGTTTTAATTTTCCTTTTCTAAACAAAAAGTAGCACATACAGCAGAATTCCATTGTGTCTGGCAAGATGTAAAAACCATTCAAACTGCCCGGCTATTGAGGTAACGTCTTTTTATAGGTCCCCAAGTAACATTTATAAAATTTAGCTTTTATTCTATGACGAAAGTTAGGTAGGTACTATTTTATACACCTTTACTACTTGATAGTAACCACAACCCAAACTCTATAGTCGCTGGTCGTTCTCACCTGTGTGGACATGTACTAACTAAGAAACTTTCAGCTTTTATAACATAACGAAGGTCTGGCAGTCGTGTGCTCTTAGGCTATTATTTAAAGTACGAACAACGCTGTAACAATCTTACGTCACATGGTTATTTTTGTAGTGATGGGTCGAAAAGAACTGCATTTAACAATTATAGGGTGATACACAGGGCCATCTTTAACCTATTGGAGGCCCTGGGCATTAGGATTAAGATGCCCTTTTGACTTGACAGAACACTATTTTGTTAGAATAGACAAGGAAGTAGATAAACAAGGTTAAATATTTATTTTTATTAACAATCACATGAAACCAATAGATAAATGTAATATACTCCACAAAAGTAACTCTTTGAGCATTTACAGGTTAGTGCTTAAAAATCTATGTTATTTGAAGAGGAACCCTTCTAGATTTCAGATGGGCAAAATCGTTAATCTTCAAAATCTATGCTTTTTATCAGATTCTATGGAAATCAGCGACAAACTGGTAAATCTCTCTTGAAGCATTGTACTACTCAATTCATTTTTAATTCTTTTTAATTTTTCATGTTTTATGTTACGCTAGTGAAGGTGTCATAGTTATTATCATAAAGGAAAATGCAGCGTTTACACAGATATGATTGTAGTATTTGCGGTTTTTAATATGTTAGAGTAGTTTTACTCCAAAATACTTCGTAAAATACGTATTTTCCATCATACCACACTTATTTGTTAAGTACGAAAAGAATCGTCATGTTGCGAATACCTTCTCTGTCTATGTTGCGAATGGATATTTGACAAATTATTGTTTTTATGCTGAATATACTGAAGTTATAATAAAAAAGTCTTCATTTATAATAAAAAAAACTTCAAACTGAACGGAAGTTCTCAAAAAAAAATCTATTAGATTACAAATTACCTACATTAATAATAATAATAATAAAAATGTTTATTTTCTCATCATCACATAATATTGTACAGTTACATTGTTTTATTAAAACTCATTGCACATTGCAAAATGTGTATGTGTTAAGTATACCATTATATATTTAAACTAGCTGTACCCGGCATGCGTTGCAATGCAATTTTTTCTACCTAGCACCTGCCTACTACCTACCTGCCTACTACCTACCTACTACCTACCTGCCTACTACCTACCTGCCTACTACCTACGTACTACCACTTAGGGGTATAAAAAATAGATAGTAGCCGATTCTCAGACCTACTGAATGTGCATATAAAATTTCATAAAAATCGGTCAAGCCGTTTCGGAGGAGTATGGTAACTAACATTGTGACACGAGAATTTTATTTAAAAGACGAGAATTTTATATATAAGATTTATCGAAGCCTGCTGAAGTCGGAAAGCCTCATTTTTGAGCGAGAGTAGAATAGCTTCGCCCATGTAAAAGCTAGTAAGTTGGTATTGTAGTCAATAATTTAGGTTCGATTTCTTCGAACAGGTAATATAAATGTACACCATGTTTAAACAAATTACTTACTTACTTACTTACTCTCAATGGACTTCCTTCCTTCGACATCATTGGAGAGAGGTTCCGCCTGGCTTGCCGCCTGGTTAAGAGGTACGCTTGGTTAAAACCACCTAGTCGACCTCCAGCAAACGTGGCCGCCCTCGGTAGCCGCAACCGTCGACGGACCACTATATATAGGTACTATACTATTTTCCGGAGTAGTCGGAGCCTTTCTCAAGGCTCTGGAAGCCCGGACTCTTGCATCCTCAATCCCCTGGGGATGCAAGGCTGGCTCATAAATGAGATTCATAACATAACATACCATCACGCTTTTATCCCCGAAGGGTTAGGCAGAGGTGTACCAATGTACACCCACAGTTCCACTAACCGGGCACAAATCCAAACTCCGACCTGCTATTGAGGTTTTCATAGAAAAACCCAATAACACCTTGGTCGACATGGGAATCGAACCCAAGACCTCTAGCGTAGCATTCACGCTTAGCACCACTAGGCCAATGAGGCAGTTGAAAGAGATAGATGTAGCTAGGTAATGAGATTCACGTGACAAAAAAAAGTAAAAGGTACCTTAGGCAGTGGTCCGACTTAGAGCGAGGAGCGAGTAGCGAGTATAACGATAAACTCGAAACGAGTCGGCGAGCAGCGAGTAGCGAGTATGTAGTTCTGATAGTTTTGTCGCCGAGCGATAAGCGAGTGAGCGAGTGCGACGGGCGATACTCGCTCGACTCGCTCGGTCATTCTGTACTACTATAAAGGAAGGGAGGGCAAAATGAAAGATGCCTCTAAAACTCGGATCACACGGCGTTTGACGTTTTTGTTAGTAAACGGTAGGTCTTGTTGTTATTTCCAATTTTGCGGTAGTATTTACTAAGTATAGATTTAGGTATTGAAATTATATTTTAGAATGGAAAATGGTTAACGGTTTTTAGAAACTTCAATATAAGATTGACGGCGAGCTTTTGGGCAAGATGGAGTTTTGTATCTAAGGGCAAGTGCTTTGGTAAAGCCATATACATCGTTAATCAAATGTCAAACAAATACTTTAATTTGCCAAAAGTAACACCATAGGTACAAAAATATATCAGGCATCATCATAGTAAATTCAAATACCTTTCACGACAGTCTATAATAATTAAATGTTTTTGTTTTATTTTATAGTGTATTTATTAAGCCTTCCATCTTGCCCTCGTTTCCCCTACTAAAAATTGTTCTAAATTCGAAACCGCACTTTTATGCAGAATACCACTGGTTGGTCTTCGGCGAGTGTTTTGATCGCCAAGCGAGTCACGCTCAGCGAGTTACTTTAATAGTTCTAGTCGCCTCAAAAAACAAATGCTGAGAGAGTTCTCTCCGGCCAATAATAATAATAATATAATAATTTACACGGGACATAGATACATCTTGTTGTACGTTTCTTGAGCGAGAAAATAGTCGATAGTTACTCGCTCCTCGCCCGTAAGTCGGACCACTGCCTAATGATCACAAATTTTCAACCCCAAATAGTTTCTAGTGTTTGCCCATCATTATGTATGCACGGTTTGATTGTACCTTTTGAGAAGAGACACTGGCTTTGAACCTTGAATCTTATAACAGTGTTGGTTTTTGTATCTGAATTCACTAGTTTACTTTTGCGTAGGACCACAGTTACAGGGTAAACAATTTGAGAAAAAAACATGTTTTTTTGCGGCAAATTTAATATAAAAAACTTAATTTAACATTTACATAGGTAAAATTACTATAATAATAATTAAAAGTAAATTTTAATTTAATTAATACAAAGTATCTTAAATTATTTTAAATAACCCTAATTAATCTAATACAGAGGTGCCTAGAAGGATATAAAAAAAAAATTAAAAAGTCTTACTTAGGTATAAATGAGTAAAACAAGCTAGTTCTATTGTGTTGATTAACCAAAAACACATTTTCAGTTACTAAATAATACATAGTCGATCCAGAGGATTAAAAACAAACTTATTGACAATACAAATTATATTAAAAAGCGATGCAGCACATTAAACCTACTGAAGCTACCTATTTTATTTTAACAAATTATCTACTTAACATATAGAAATTTATTGAAATGACTACACACTGATTAAAATTACGATCACGAATATTTTTATAAATAACAAACATTAGTATTTTGTGTCGTAGTAACAACGACACAAAGTCTTGCCTCAGTCTTTCAAGTGCAAGAAAAGACGACTGCAAATTTAATAGAAACCGTGTCTTGTAATCTACTTTGATAATGTTTGTTGTATTTATAAAAAGAGATCGTTTTGAAGAAAAATACTTTTACATCAAACCATTCAATTTCATGCTCTATATAAACCATTCAATTTCAGTTTCGGTTAAACCTTCCCTCAGTTTCGGTTAAACTTTTCAGCAAAAGGTGAATTGGATCAGAAGTTTCTTTTTTATGCATTATTATGCATGATAAATGCAATACACGAATACATGGCCCATGAAATTAGCAAAAAAAACTTTGATTGGGCACTGTTCCTGAGTGGTTTTTTTATTGTTAGCTCTAATTGTCTGCAACTGAAGCAGAGATTTTTTATTGTCATGCCAGCCTGCTAGTAACACAAAAATGATATATTATGATATTTTGCATATTATATTATAATAAATATAAAAATAGTACCCGTTCTTTTGAAGTGCTTGGAATGTTTATTTATTAACCAAGCACTTGCAGGTACCTTTTTCATAAAATATTGAGCGCTTTGCACTTTAATTAGGTATATGGATTTTTTTTTATTAAATTTAAAATGTTGTCGAACTACAATCTGCCTTAGTGGGAACGTATATTTAGAAGATGGTTACAGCTCTTCAGCTGTTTTATCGGGCCTACTTGTAGTTCATGCGACAACATCAGATCTCTTTTATACCTTCGTATCGAATGTATAAAATCTAATCAGTATTGTAATATCATATATATATATATAAAATTTACGTATAAGATCTTTTTATTGAAATATGAATAGAAATATATTTATATCGCTGGCAAAACAATTTAATTTTACCTTTAGGTATATTATTAAATTCTTTTAATTTTGATGGATTTTAATAGCAATGTTGTGATTATTAAAAAAAATATAACTTTCTTTTCTATTTTTATCAGACTTCCTATCTCGTTTGTACCCCTCATTTTCCCATCATCACAAATTCTTACACACTACAAATAGACAACTGACAATAATAATTAAGACTAGATTTTTCCTTAAAATAAGCACAACATTTATGTTTTCTATTAGTGGGTTAAAATATTATATTCTTTGATTAAGATATTAATAATAAACTACTGGAATTAATTAAAAATCCTATGTGGCTTGTGAGAAGACGGATTATTTAAAAATTGATAAAATATCTTTTCACATCTATTATTTTTAACTTCTATAAATATTATGAATCGTAAATATTTTTTCAAACCATTTTTTTTTGTATATAAATGGAGGTTTAAAATATTATTTTTACTCTATATTCTGTATTATATTTGCTACAATTATTTGCTAAAAATAATTCTGTTCCTTACATATCGAGTGCTTGCATATAGGGCGTTGAACTATTGCCCTACTCCAGTACTCATAGTATTCGTAGTGGTTCAGTTTTGGTTTTAGTTGGAGCCCGGTCGGCTCACAGAAGCGTCGTGCTGCAGTTACTGCACTTTAAACTGCAATTTATATACGTAAAACCATGAAAGTGATTTTCTCAAAAGTGCTTAAGTCTGTGAGTCTCGTAGGTCTGTGAGTCAAAGACCGTCTGAAATTTGGTCCTGTGATTTTTTTTAAGGAATTGGCTGTTCAGAAACTCTTACAATGCTCATGTTAAAGGTATGTACTTAGTCTTAAATTTCGTAAATACGTTACGTTCGTTACAAATGTAGGAATATTATAATCTTTGGTTCAGACCTAATTTTCTCTAAATGTTTTTAGTAAATATATACAATTTTAACATCGCATATTTAGTTGCTATTTCAGAGTAATATAATGAACCTGAAAATATTTGAATCTATTTAATTTCTAATTTGCTTAGGTAGGTACTAAAAGCTACTGAAGAACAATACTATTTGTAACAACACTGATATCTAAAGAACTTATAGTGTTATAATGTTATAGTATAGTTGTTGCACTTTCTCCCTGAAACTCGGAATATTAACCATTTATCGTCAACTGTTTTTAAAAGAACAGATATATTTTTGTTGTTACAAAACGCAGGCACGCGCTCCTTTTCCAAGAGAGTTGACTCTTAGAACTCGCAAGCTCAAATGAGCTCTGGTTTAGCTGCTCATGCCAACTCGCCAGTGGCTGGCGAGTGTCCTACCACCTATAGGTACCTACTACTTGCTATCACGAAGAATAGGCAACAACTACACGATAACACGCCTTACATTAAACATTAATAAATTACTTGTAAACTAAAACTCTTTTTTTTTTTTTTTTTCCTTTTTCTTTATAGGCAGATAGAATTCTATCTGCCTATAACTATCTATGCATGCAGTTCTTAATGTAATGTCTTCTCAACAGAGCCAAATTAAAATTACTACTACGAACCAGACTTTAGTCTCTGTTACAATTGACTAAATAATATAAGGTATAGCGAGATACCATGACCTCACGTACAGGATTATAAAGGCTAAAAAAAGCCTTATGCGTTTCGAACTATTTAGAAGGTAATATTTAGTTACACTACAGTTAGTGGGACTGACTGTAGTGTAACTAAATATTACCTCAAACTCAAACCTCTGATCTGTAAAGCATCCCTATTAAAATTACTTAATGCACATCAAATTAAGTCGCTGAGTGAGATCGAACCCCTGTCCCGTTTATCACATATAATTCATGTCCATTATTCAAATATGTCTATTGTTAGGACACGAAATCTGTCAATATCACACAGCTTAAAGTTCCTTTTCACACACCTACACTTGCATAGTTTCTTCAGTAACCTCCTTGATGTGAAATAATTATAATAGGTGTAACCTTAGAGAAATGTAACAGCTTCAAGAGACGTAAACATTTAGACAGTGACGTTAAATGTGTCAGAAACTAAGGAAAGATGTTGTCCATTGCAACGTGTGGCGAGTTCACACGGGTGATTTACATGCGCATGGCACGTGCACCTGGGGCGTACCGGACGCGGTGGGCCGGCGGCGTAACCGGGTACCTTGGGCGTGCTAGTCAGGCGACCCTTGGCCTGCAAAACAAAGCTGGTTAGGAATGGAGGCCAAGTAACTAAAAAAAAAAAGGCTACAAAACTTCACTATTATGACTTACGGGGCCACAAAATCAATGTCAATTTCGCGCTGTTCGGTCACAGGCGGGTTAGCGAATGTGACCTTGACCGGAGTTCGGCGAGGAGGCGTCAGGGAGCGGTGGCAGCAGAGACCGAGGGCCTGACATCTGCAGAATAAGAAAATACTCTAAATCTATCCAATTACCTACTATTTTTAATGTTGGGCTAAGGTCTCCTACCCATTTCTTTCCCTGTGAGCAGCCTCCCCTGGGCATCTTCCACGAGCCTTGGTTTCCCCTTTTTTTCCGGTTTATACTAAACTTCAATTTGCTTTAACAACAACCCTTGTTAAATTGAAATTACAGTTTTAAAATATTATGTTGAAATAAGCACACTTCATGATTTCGCAATTTAGTTTTTTTTTGTTATCTTTATTTTAATCGCACGGGCATTTTTATAAACAAGTCGTTTTGTAGTATTTCATTTAGCGTAGAAAAACCAAAGTTAACAACATAGCATTTATTTGTACACAATATTCGCTTGCAGAAATAGTCGCATTAGCAGTTACTTTAGCAGAATTAGAGCTAGATAATTATTACAACTTTAAGGGGCCTTTAACTACTAAAGGACTATAGTTACAATCACGAGCAAAAATATAATATAATATACACAGGAGAAATAGAAAATCAATCAAAAAAATATGTCCAATTGTACGTGATTAAGGAACTGTTTTATAAATAATATCATCATAACTCATGTTCTACAATACCAATCTACAATTGAATATTACAAGGTGTATTACTTATTTTTGCTCGTGACTAAATAGGTTGACAAATAGACTAATGATGTCGAACACATAATATAAATTGCTCTGCAGTTTTATTTATTATTATCGCTTTGTTTATGGCCATATAAAGGTTATTTTATGACCAGGTATTTGCCTAACTTGTGATCTATGTACTCACTCAATGGTGCAGGTCTCCAGAGCCTCCGAAACCACAGCCTTAGTCGATGAGCCGCGGGTAGCTTCTAGATCCTGCATCGGTATTTCCTCTTGAATTTCCATCTCATCCCTGAAAAGACATTGACCTGTAGGCTTTTTTGCTATTTTTTTTTGACTACCACTTTTTGTTTTCTGGATAAAAGTAACAGTAAAACAAAAATTGTACTGACTAACGTTGTAATGGAACTAGATAAGCATCGACGTTTGACGATGAAAGCTTTTTAGGTTTTTTTACAAAACAACTATCGCTTTGTTTGACAGCCGTACGCAAAGCCTGCTGTTATATGCCTGCGATTAGATCAGCGTTAACGATTGTATAATTTCACTTTTAAGGGGCAAATTCGAGTCAAGTTATAAGCTAATAGGTCAGAGATGAAGTTCCATGCTACCCCTGGATCTTTGTTGAGGCCCATTCCACAGAGACGATGTCTAATTTTGTAAAGAAGATTTTTAAGAATCAGAAACACTAACTAAAAATCAAAGCACTTGACATGAGGTTTAGAACCTGTGTTATATTCGGCCTTTCAGAAACCTGGACTAAACAAATTTCAAAGTACTAACCTCCTGGCGACGGCGGCAACGCTGTTCACATTATTGCGTCTGCGCATGCGGTACTCGCACATGAAGCGGTAGTTGGCATAGCGCTTCCTTATCGCCGCCTGAACCTACGGCAAAACATGAAACAATTGAAGCTTAGAATAGAATATTCTTTATGGTACACCATCAGTGAAAGTGTACAATGGGCCGCTAATAGCGATATCTTCCGGACAACTTTTCAGCTTACTAGTACAGTAGATCGCTCGCCAGTAGCGACATTTCCATATAGATGTTAAAAGGAGTGAGCTTTTAGATTTACGCACTTCGCTGTAACTACTGTCGTGCGGTAAACCGTTCGTCATTTTATCGAACTTAGCCTTAATAATAAAGCATGAAAGGTAATGTTCAAGTCAGTGTTAGAGCGTGTCATATGTGATTTAGTTTTATCTATTTATTATTTTGCTCTTTATCTGGGATCTATCATTTTTTGAATACATTATTATCACTTAAATAGTATAAAGTTCATCTGGAAAACGCAACCGTTACATAATGTGTAGTAAATTAATGCTAAACCGTTTGTGTTGAGTGTCTGTGACACGGGCTCTGTCCGGGGGTCCGGCGACATGTCAGCTCTTATTAAATACAGGCGTACGGCACATGCACGCTACTTCATAGACGAGGGTACATACATACGCATATACTGGCACACAATGTTACTTCTATATTAATTCATTCACGTAAATAACTAATAGAATTAGAAGTACTTTAAAGTGTTAAGTCTGTCGATGAACAATTGTGTTGAAGTATTGAATAAATAAACAGTTAAAATCCGGTATGTACATGTTTTTTAATGAGAATCTTTATTATATCTGTAGAAAGCTTTGTGAAATGTTTTCGAGTACACAACAGTTCCAATGAGACATAATATAACCGCTGTTTGAAACAAGAGCATTCAAAATAAGAAGAAATTCAGTTATCGCATCGGATTCCATTATTGAAAGTGTGAGAAAACTTAATGCAGCTCAACGTATGCGTGTTCATGCGCCCAGGATTTAATGTTGGCACTTCAGTTCACAAACGTATCTGGTTTAAACGCTGTAAAATGCTCTTAAAGGGAGTATTTTTTGTTTCTATTAAAATTTAAGATATGTATTTAGTTATTTACGTATTTAATAGAGTTGCCAGTTTCGTGAAGAGAAAGTATCCAGCTGTCGGTGTGACACTTGTTTGGGGCTCAAGCTGTCGAGAGCTGACCTTATTTCAAATATAATGTCTGCGAGAAAAGGCGCCAAAAAGGCTTGCTACGTGAAAATATGAAAACTTGCAAACGCCTTTGTTATCCTTTTTTTGGAAATGTAAAGTTGTTGCACTTTGTAAATATAAAAATCTACCTTAACATGCAATCTTATGTTTTCCGTTTTCTCCTAAGTTTTTTTTATTGTACTTACTGATTTTATTTATTGAATTTTATTATAATTTTTCTTTTAATCTTTTCAATGTATTTCAAAAATACCTACCACAAACGTAATTTTAACATAAGGGCAAAATTGTTTGCGAACTTACCTCGCCATTCAAGAAGCAGTAAAACACAGCGATCAAAAGGCCTTGGGATGAGCGGAGGGAGTGTGTGACATAACACCAAGAGGCGAAGACTCGCACGGAGGTATTGAGAGGCGGTTCGATCATGCCGAACACGTTCGCCATCCCCAGGAGCGGGAGCAGGATCAAGGCTGCACGTGCCGCTCTCCTATCACAATACAATAAAATTTTAGACAAAAAAATACCTTAAGACTTTAGACTTGGAAACTTCAATTAAAGACAAGTAAATGAGAAAAGGGTGTCTCTGGAATTTATGTGGTACTACCACCTCTGAGGTATCGATGACACAAATTATTTTTGATATCGATACACAATTTTTTGAGAAATCGCGAACCAAACATACAAAAAATAACACAGTCGATCGGAGAATGTCTCAAAGTACTGACTTTGAGACATTCTCCGATCGACTGTGTCTTTTGACTGTGAAATTTTTACGATAAAAAATAACTGTATTTTTTATCGTAAAAATTTTCACTATGGTGATGATATTTGATATCTTGTATCACGTTGCAGTGTACCTTTATAATCATGAGAAATGTCAGACTCTTTCAGGAATGTTAGTATCAGAATCGAGGCAATTCTACTTATATTCGGACCGAGTTCATTTTAAATTAATAATAAGCTTTGAATTATAAATTGGCTGCACAGTAGAAGTTTGTTAAACATCACTGTATATTGTGGCTCTTAATAATTAACATACAAGTCAAACTACCACGGATTTTTTTGTTTACAGCTTACATACATGAATGATTCGATTGTTAAAAAGTTTTCTATGATCATAAAAACGTACTTGATCTTCTCTGTGTCGGAGTTGATGGTCTGGTGCATTTTCAGCACCAGGACCTTCATGATGTTCAGGAGAAAAACAAAATTCATCTGCAAAGAAATACATATCGTCACCTTATAAAAAGAGATTTTAGCAAAACAAAGAAGCAAAATGAATGAGTCTCTTGACAAGTCTTTTCTCACCCAATTTCCCATTCACCCATTGTGAATGTAGTATCATAAGCTCAGTTTATAACAAATTACCTTTTATGTATTGAAAATTTGAAATAACTGAGAATCTTATATATAAAATTCTCGTGTCACAATGTTAGTTACCATACTCCTCCGAAACGGGTTGACCGATTTTTATGAAATTTTATATGCATATTCAGTAGGTCTGAGAATCGGCTACTATCTATTTTTCATACCCCTAAGTGGTAGTAGGTAGGTGGTAGGTAGTAGGTCGGTAGTAGGCAGGTGCTAGGTAGAAAAAATTGCATTGCAACGCATCCGGGTACAGCTAGTTTTATATAAAAATGGCACGTCGACACGTAAAGGTTCGCCATCCCTGGTGTAGAGTTTTCTTTTAGAAAATATTATTGATTGATCGTTCAATTGGGTTTATAGGGTAAATGTGTGTATTTATTGTTTGATAGTATACCTACTGAGAAATGTGTGAGAACTTGACATTAAGACTTGTTGCTTGTTGCATTCGAACGATAACAGCGGCGGGGAAGTTGAAAGTTGAAGGCAAACTTAGTTAGGAAACAATTTGTATGGATCCTGGTTAACACCCTCTGTGAGTTTCTGACATATTGCAGCAGATCCATTAGTAGCGAATTAATGAGATTCTGTTCAAAAGTTTTGTGAGGTGTCTGGATTTGCTGTAATTCGAGTAGTCTACTTGATGTTCATAAGTCCTATACCATCCTTTCTGGATTTTCAATAACATTAATTCTTGTCCTTAAAAGCTAGGGATGACACTGTCTGACTTGTTCAAGTTTTCTTTTCTACTAAACTTTTTACGGCCATAATCGATATCTGGTAAACCAATATTCGATTGGTTTCACAGATTTTACATTTTTTTTCTAAAACACCTGGTTATTTTTTTTTAATAGTTACTTAATGCGTAAAGCATTGAAGAAGACTAAGCTAAGAAGATTTAAGTAAAATTGCAAACTTACCAGAATAATAACGCATCGTGGTCCTTGAGCGATCCAGTAGAACCAATGAAAGTTGTAGCCGTACCAGCACCTGTTATTTAAATTATTTTTTTAAGCAGTCATTGTAACAAAACAAAAGAATAAATTGGTCAAAATTTATGATCAACTTACACATTTACTTTTTCATCAAAGTAAAAGTAGCCGGTGGTGACTGCCCACACTACAGTTCCGAGCAAAGGCAAAAGCCATCCGACCAATAAGTAGGTTTTTGAGGATGCACGGAACCGAAGTGCTTGGTCAGTCACCAAATTCTGTAGGTAAACCCCTTCGATGAACATCCACATGAACATTACGGAGTTGGCATACTCCAGGCAAACGTAAGTAGCCACGCAAAGATACGGCTAGAAACAAAATTAATGATTATTAAATAAAATAAACACAAAACCATTAAAGAATTTCCCTTGGACCGAACTTTTTACAAAATACAAGAAATTCTCCTGAGGACTCATATAAAAACAAGTAAAGCCGTGGATCCAATTAAAATTTTAGGATTTTAAAGTTTGTTTAGTACATGGCACTAAATAAGTGTACAACTCGTTATCCTATCACTAGGAATCCGTATATCTGCAAGTGTTAATGTGCATTTTAAATATTTGGCACGTTTCCCAGCCGGGTATGTCGAGTCAAACACTGCACTTCGTCGCAAGACACTAGTGTTCTGTGGCTGTCCAACCTACCGGGCCTATCTCATATTTATGGAACACCGAAATATATAGTCCGGATAGTCAGGAGGATTTCTAATTATGGTTTATATATCTTTAAATAAGGGCTGATTTGACAATCGATAAATAATTCTTATTCGTTTAAAAAAATCACGTCTGTCAGATAATGTATGAACGGTTAAAAATTCAAAATTCCTCGGATATCTGGCGATGGAAAAATCAACCCTAAAACTTTTATTAATATGGGTCATAAATGGGTCACAATCAGGTATATCGTACGGTTGATATTAAAAGAAATATAGGTACAGATGTGGTTACTTACGATTGAATTAATGTTGTTGAGCGTTGAATCTTTCCTGGACGAAATACCAAAAAACTGGTTGATATACAAGACAAGACGAATTGTAATCTCTACTAATATGGAGGTAAAGAGGTTTCGATGGATCCAAGTACGGCGGTTATGTAAAGATCTGAAACAAATCAAAAATATCTTTAAGAACTAAAATCTATTTTTACAATTAATAGTTGTAAAACAATGACTTTGTGAAACGATTTTATTTTTTCAGGACTTTTTGACTTGCTGAATGACAATTAATACACTAGTGGATGCTGATTGCAGCATTCTGCATCATGTATGAACACTTTCATAAATTTTGCATCAATAGAAGTTTATTTAGGTTCGTTCACCTTATTCTTTATACCAGCCTCTGATGTTGAGACAGTGTAAGTCGTTTTAACGACAGCAAATGTTTGAAATTGACATTTCATTTCGATAATTCAAGTGGCATCTTATCACTTTCATACTTCTGAGTGATTAGACCACCGTTGATGCGTGTAGAAATGTGACTTGTAATTTAATAAGTGTTGTTAAATAGATTGCTGTAGAATACTTACTTAAACATCTTGAATATGATGAGAGAGGCGATAACAGAGAGCCATGAGATGCAGTACCCGGCGATTTCTATGTAACGCGTGATCTCAGCAATTTTGAACTTTTCCTGGAAAATAAAATTCATTAGGAGCGACTTTATCCAATTAACATATTTACACATTTTACAGTTGTCTTTTCAGTCTATTAATAGACAATTGGACACTTATGAGGGATTTGTAGTATGGATTTAATGGTCTATATAAGATCGAAAATATTTATAATGATTTTTACTGGTTTACCCACATGTGCCTTAGGTTTCACCATTTGGTTCTTGGTTTTGTTAAGCAGGAAGGAGTGTTGTATATTTTTGTTTCGAAAAAAACTTAATAGTTAATTAAATGAAAATCTATTTAAAAAAAGTTTTATAAACTTTACCGGCTTAACACGTTTATATAAATATATAAACTTGGGCACTAATATTACATACTCCGCCCCTAGAATTACTACTATTATTATTATTCACTTATTGTTCCTAGGCTCGCTTACCTAACTAGACCTATTTATTGCGCCCATACACTTTTTAATACATCGGCTGTTTCGATAACAATTAAAGGCTAGCACATAGGCGGGCCGCACCGCAAAACAAAATTGTTTCTGTATCACTTTCGTTATTTTGCATTACAAAGCAAAAATGCGCATTAAATGTACGAAAGTACTCAGAATCAATTTTGTTTTTCTTTGCGATGTAATTACACGCTAGCCTATTTTATTTATATAGGTAATTGTCATGTAACAGGAACTCATACGCTGAATAGATATCACGCTGCACTGCAAAAGCAGATGTACTCGTTAGAAGATAAGATTGTATTTGCAATAAATGCAGTATCGCAGTATTTAGTAATGAGTATTGAACGAGCTTATAAATACAAATGAGATGTTTAGTACACAGACACACATGGTGCTAATGAATTATGAATTGTTTTATTGCCTCTATTATACATGTAGTTGAGATGGTTGAGAATGTCAAAGGAAAGAAACTTAAATATTTAAAAAAATGGATAATACTATGAAATGGATTGTGTCTTAGATGAAGGAATTCTATGCAATTCTAAAACATGGAATTGCGTCGTAGTTTGTAATAGCGTTCGAAATATTTGCAATCAATTAATATTGTCAAAATAGAATTTAGTAGTTCGTTAGTGCATTCCTGACAAGATATTTGATACAATTCGATGAGATTTTAGTTTCATAGTCGCTATTGCATTCCAGATAAACGACCAATGGAATAATTTCAAGTGTACAATACTCAATTCTAATACCTTCTTGTTATAGATTATTACAAATTCCAATTAAGTATCTATATTTTTCGAGAACCTGATGCTTTATATGATTAACAAATCTTTATTTAAGTTTCTAAAAGATTTCGTTATCAAGTAATCTTTATCTATACTAGGTATTTTATTATCTGTTATTGAGTTTTTTTTTCTAATTAGGTAGGTACTTAGGTTTACTTTTATAAGGCGTAGACCGTTTGGATTTTCGTTTTTTTTTAATCGTTTTTTTTTAAGAGCGAGATGGATATTGCTTTTAATGCCTTAGTCAATTCGACATTACGTTTTTTTTTATTTTTACGATAGTTTAGTGGGTTAAATACGTAATATTTTTTATTTTTAAATTGTGTAATTTATTTTATTTTATGTTGTTTTTTATTAAATTTTCTGTAGTACATATATTTAACTAATTACACAGTTATTAAGTAGCATGAGGGTGACCTCGTTACTATATCAGCCACTTAAAGTATCACGGGGCTAAAACTCCTAACTGTTAAGGAATTTTTACCTTCCATCATCAGATCACCCTGATAACCTTTACTATATTCCTACTCCTTTACCGTTCACGCAGTAAGGCTTTGGAACTCACTTCCGCCTAACATCCGTGATTCCAAATCTATTTCGATTTTTAAGAAACGCATTAAAGAGCATTATCTCTCCTTATGATTGATTTATTATATGTATTTATTTGTGTATTAGTTATTTGTGCTATATAATAATATGTACGTATATGTATGTTTTATAAAATTATTGTTTTAAATCCTATAATTTTTAGTAGTTATGAATTAAGTTACACACTATGACTACCAATATTGACGACTTCTCCATTCGCGGGTCTGCTGGCAGAAATTTCTAATGAAATAAGCAGCACCTTAGTACATCATTTATATATTTTGTAAAATTTACTAAACTATTGTGTTTGTACATAAATTATTAAATAAATAAATATATAAACCTGGAAGAATACAACGATCGCTCTATACATACGTAAATATATAAAAAAAAAATCCTATTTCTAACTATTACAGGAGATGTACATTCGATCACTAGTTCTACATAAGATTCAACATTTTTTTAACATCAGATGAATCTGATGTTAAAAAAACGTATTACAAAAGCTATTTTTCAGCCAGTACTATAAAGAAATCTGATGAAAGGCGGAAATTAAAAAAAAAAAACGAAAATCGATTGTAGCTCGAAACCCGTAACTTTTCGCGAAACATATGTTATGGTTTGTTAAACATATGTTTGGTCCCCCACAGTTTGTCGGTTTCTTTACCGGACATTCTGTATAGGTATAAAAAGCCAATAACATACAATAATATCGATTATTTAATGCCACTGCATTTTCCACAAGTGCCTGTCTTCAGCAATCATGTGAATCAAAATCAAAATCAAAAAGTTTTTATTTCGCATAAACCAAAAATAAGGCGCTTAAAAAACGTTACGTTAAAAACTACTGACTCTAGTTGCTCGGTTCTAAAGTGTCCTTTCTGTAGAGAAGACCCGGCAAGAAACTCCATAATGAAGAATGTTTCTTGTAAGCATTATAAGTAATAAGTAAACATATTATTTCCACGTAACACTAATTAAACTTCGAGGAGAGACCGCAAATACATTCACAGACACGTGTAATGCACTACGCATGTGTGCACTCAGCACGTGTATATGGCTTCATTAAGATGTTAAGAAACTAGTTTTGAACTAAAACTAGATCTAATTCCAACTAAGTAATGACTTGAATGTTGCTTGAATGAGTTACATCTCTTAACAGCTTTCTATCTTAATGAGTATTCAATACTTGAAACCTATTTTGTGTAGCTTGAATGCTATTTCGTAGCTACGTAGCCGCGTAGCTACTACGGCGTAGGCTTGTAGTAGAATGTAGCGATACATTAATATTTGTTCACGTTTTCCTTGCTAATGCCATTGGTATTAAAATTTTTGATTTCCAAAAAAGATTTAAAATGAAACACTTAGATATATTTCTGTTTCTTGGTTGTCATAGTTTAAAAAAAAAAACTACGCTAACACCAACAAAACTTTTTTTTTACTTAGATTGATTTTAGTATGATAAATTTAGGACCGTGTAGGGATCAAACCCTAAAACTGTTCTCTTAAGTATAGCCTAGCTACTGAGCGAAAATAAGTTGTCACTCCTTATTGATTTTTACCCGCGCCAAAAGTAATTGAATAATTAATACTTACATTTTGAAGATCTGTTCTAGTTATTCTGATGTGCTAAATGCTGCAAGGAAAATATCCTAACCTAAAATAAAGCTACGAATGAAAAATAAATGAATGTTCAGTGAAATAAAATTATGATATAAAGATTTCATGTCAATTTATTGCAATTGCAGTTTAAATATATGATTATGTTGGTTTAATATATATAAGATAATAGTGGTTAGTTTACTTGTGGATATGATTATCGGGCGGTCAGTTATTTTGAATGTTTGAAGTGTGCGATTTAGCTTGTTAAGTTTTTATAATCTTATTGTATATTTTGTTATAAAATAAACGTTTGTGGGGGCTTTTTGTTTATAAAAGATTAAAGTTGCTTCCGTATTTGTGTTACCGTAAAATTCTGAAAATAGTTTATTTATTGTCTTGAAAATTCAACGTTGTTACTTTTCAAGAGATTATTTTTTTAGATTTCGAATTTTTGTTTTTGGTTATCTTAATGTATGTCCGGGTGTAGTAGTGTTTAGTATTAAGTATTAGTCACTTTTACCGTAAATTTAGTTTAAGGATGTTATACAGGTACTAAAAAAAACTCATGTTAATTATTCATTATGTTGGTATAATTATGTTAGTAAAATTATGTTAGTCCACATATTCAAAGGTACGAGTACCACAACCGAGGTTGTGTGGTAACCGAACCGTAAAAGACCTCTGGACTTACCTGGGCATCGCCCTCATCGTCATAGACCTTATCAAAGAGCGACTGTACGAGTGGTGGGAAGCAAGGCGTATAGTTTGTCCAACCGTTTGGAGAGGAATCGTTAGGGTGGCGACCGGTCCACGCGCCATCCGCGCTGCACCGCCTATACGCGAACTCTAAATTAAAAGCAAAGTAAATTAATAAATAATCAGGAAAAAAATAAACACAAGATTTACTGAAGTACTGCATTCATTATGGAGGGTTTACATTATTGATTATAACCGCAATATATTTGCCGCGCGGTGAACTTCGACTGACCGCACTTTGGGGATTGCAATTTCAGTCACCACGGACAGTCGATTTTCACCGCGCGTCAAATATTGTGCAGCTTTAGTCACAAGTGTAAACCACCCCATTATATGTACACATTACTGAAGTTTTTTAAGGATTTTATTACACATTAAGGATTTAATTTTTATCGCAAGACAGCAGAATAAATAAAAGCAAAATTAAATAGAATAGTATAAATTAAACATAAATAAAAGCAGAGTTAAATAAGGGAATAAAGAGAAAAAAGCAAATAAAACGGCTTTTCGATGTTACCGTGTTTTTGTAATTAAAATTATTATTTCCAGCTAATTATTTATTTAGGCTATAGCTAATATTTAATGTAGCACAACGTAAACTCTAAACTTGCGTTGTTAATTTAAGACGAACACATGACAACCACGTAGGTTAAACTAACATGCAGCAAGCTATCGAGTGTCCAAGCCTCTAAACTGTTTGCACCATCCTTCTAGTGGACCAAACTAGGTCTAGACTAAGACCTGCATCTCATAAATTGGTTTTTACCGAAAGAATATCGAAGAAATAATGTTCAAAAAATTACAAGATTAAGGATACCATCTTCAATAAAGTTCGACCAAGGATTGGAGACCTATCGATTTGAAGACCATTAAGAGGGCCCTTTATAAATCTTTTATGAAAGTGTTTTCCATTTGGAAATTGTAATCAGTTATCAGCCACTTTGTAAGTAAGACCGACCTTTGAAGCAAAACTGATGTATTGAATGAAAATAATAAAATTACATTATCTTCTTCAAAAACGTCATGATGTAAACTTGCATTCTTTTAATTTTTCTACCACCATCCGTGCTTGACCACTTTAATCGATTGATTACTGGAACAACCGTGTTATTTTAGCGAAATCGTGCCTTACTAAGGCACCGCCACCTAAAAGTTCTTAAAAAAATCCAGGATTGGCTGCGAAAAAACTAATATCAACCACTAAACATTACCGTTAATTGAGATGCAGGAATAATTACTTCGTGAAATGAATGGAAGTGCTTATAATACACTGAATATTATTTCGAGTAACAAAACACTAACGCAGTATTGTGGAACCAAAATCTTTGTGGACGAACTGTAACATTGATCCAATCAGGCGTATACTCCCTGATATACGGGATCCCATAGGATATATCCTGGTTTTGAATATTCACAGGCTTAAAATACCATTACGATTTGAAATTCAATGACTTGACCGAAATGTATCGGCAAAACAACAGCTGAAATAGGGCGACACTGACGATATCGATACGTAGAGGCATTTGTACATTTGTATCGACAGCTTCTGATCATGCTAGTGAAGCTACTATCCAAGTGGGAGGTCCCGTTACTCACGTGTGGGGTCACTCAGCCGTAAATCGGGACAATGTTGGTGCGAGGTTTCACCAGCAAGCGTTGGTGGCCAGCAGAGGAAACCGTCATAAGTTGAGTTGCAGTAAAGGGAATCTAAGAAAAACCAGTATTTTATTCATAGAGAGTGTCGGACTATCGCAGTGCAGTTTTTATGTAATAATATCCGTAAGGGAACATGACATTAAAAATTCGCTAATCGAATAGAAATTCGAGTAATTGAAAAAGGAGAAAAAGTCATATTTTTAATTTTGATATAACTTTTTATCCTATTTCCATGGAGTTTAATGGTACATATACCATCGGGAATCGAACCCAGGATCCAAAGCCATAAAATTTTTGATCAGTGAGGTAGCCCATAATGGGTCTAAGAAGTAAATTTAGCACGTTTCGCCTAGTCACAAGACAATAACAACAAAAAGCTAGGTACAGCAGCACATACAAGCCACGAAGCTAAATTATCCTAATATAAGATATCCTTTCGCAGTCGAATGGCCTATAAGAGCACGAAATTGGTGTAACATAATTTGTATTCAAATTATGGACCTAAACTTCTTATTTATTTCTTCGAATTATATATATTTTTGTTATTAAACATGGTAAAGAGTTTATTAAAAGTAACTTAACTAAACTTGTTTTTACACGACGACGCAATTTTCGGCGCGAATCGCTGTTTGCGAATTCATCAGTCGAATAAAAAAAAACTAGGATTCAAAGTGCAAGCGTTCATATTTTGTGTAGTTCACGCGCAAGTTTATCGCTCGAATATCGCGACCTAATAGCTCTAGCGTACAATGAATCCGTGTCGAAAAAACGCACCCCAAATCCAAAGTAATTTAAGTACCAAGACAAAAAACACATAAAATATGGTATTGTACAAAAATGTAATTGAACTATTTTCAGTGAGATATTTACAAGCTGTGAACACCAAACTAACAAACATTTACTGTTATATACCGTATGAGCCAATCGTCATTTATTTTCAATGTGTCTCACAGGATTTGAAACTGTTAGCGAAACAGACTGGCTCCGGAAATTACATTCGATTTCAATATATTGAATGCATTTTGCACGTATTTGAAAACTTACATGTCGTTTTATTATATGAAATTATTGTGTCGTTTATTGTTTTTAAGTTGTAGAGCGACTGTTTTTAGTGTATATAAATTAGATGCGAAACCACCCAAAAATTTTCGGAAACTTAATTTCTTTCAACATATTCGTCAAATTTTCATAAATTATAGCCAAGCGCCATCGCGATCACTTTAGCTTTCGAGCAAAAAACCGCATCACAACGGTCCATTCATTTAGTAATTACTTTCCTACAGGTAGACTCTTCTATACTCTACTCCGACTCTTCTTTTTTCGTCAGGGTTTAACATAATTTCATACATACTATCGATGTTCATAAACACCTAACCAAGTACTTGTTTCTAAGTTAAGGAATGCAAACATTCCCCAACTTCCCCACCCCTTTTGAAAACTATACAACTTTGCTTAAATGCTGATGCATTTGAAGCAAAGTTGTATAGTTCAATAGGTGTATTAGTTGTAAAGTTGTATAGGAAACCTTTGATAAGTTATATACACGCAAGTACTTGAAGTCCAAGTAAAAGTTGCTATCGATACTCAAATAGAAGCACGTGTATGATTCGCTATCGGGATTCGGGATACGTTTGAGTTATTTAATATTATTATTTGTTGCTCGCATGTGTTGAAACTCGTAGTTATTTGTTAAGGGTATGTTATTCTAAGTACCTATTAAGTGTATGTTCTTCTAACAATACGAGCAAATGAAGAATACCGATATAGCCAAATAAAGTTGAAATGTCTCAATAAAATAATTAAAAAATAGTTCTAATTTAGAATTTAAGAGTATTTGATCCTACAACAATTAAATGGTCTGTTTTTGCCTTTCCTTCTTTACAAATTATTATATTATACCACGATGCCCTAATATTCAAGTGCTGTCAAGTATGAAAGTAACTCAATTGTTATTCGTTCGTATAGAACCATCAGTATTAGTATTTGTTCTTTTGGAAGTTCGAATAAATAATTAAGTCGAGAAAAATACAAAAATATTGTGAGAATTTTCGCGTACGACTGCAATTTGTTGTTCAAATAAAAGCTAGGTGACGTCACGCGTCCAATGTTTGACTAAGTTATAGTTACATAAACTTGTGGCCGCAAAAGTTAATTGGATGCTATGAATCTTTGATATTTTCCACTTTACACAAAAACAGGAATAACCTGTTTTTACTGCAATATAGAAAGGTTCGCCGGCAAGAAAACCTAAAGCCAGATTTGTGATTTCAATTAGAGAGTTCAACTGTTTAAGAAGTCTGGATGGAAAATTTTTAGACGTCATAATTTTCTTAAAAAAAAACTCATTTTTGTTCATCATTTTTAATTACATTGGTAATTATAACACTATTAATTGACATACATTTAGGAAAAAATAAAAAAAAGTAACATAACTATCTCTAAAACGTGAAAGTAAAACTAAAAATAAAAATTAAAGATTAGAATCTGAAATTAATTATCAAGTTATATTTATGACTCTAAAATATAATCTTATCAACGTAAAATAAATAGAAAAGGAAAATAGATAATATTAAAAGCTATTTGGTAGAACTATATTTCGACGGGAACACAGTATTTCATTTTACAGGCCCTTAGTAAAGTCTGCATATTGATATTTCTACCTCAGACTAAATGCACTGGGTTTATACTCGGCGCGCTTACAGACCTGAGCTCAAAATTTTAATTACGAAACATATCGTGTAACCAAACTATGCTATGTTTGAACATAAATAATTAAATTCAACTACAATTAACAAATGCTAGAATATGGTAATGTAATTTTCTACAACATCGAATTTAATTAAATTCCACATTATTATTATTATGTAATTTCGTATGCGGAAATTCAGTTTGTTAAAATAATGAAGTAAAATCCATCTAAGGACTGTTTTGGTCTTTTAAGTACGGGACATAAAGGTTACTCTAAACAAAGTATCTTTAGGTTGTAAGATGGTTACCCGAACGCGGGCTTACGAGTTTTTAATAAATAAATCAAACCTCCTAAAAAAAAACTAACGTTTGTGGGCAATTCTCATCATCATAATCCAAATGTCATCGTCTTCTGCGTGGTGACGTTTGTCCATGAGAATTGCCCTTCTCAGTCTATTATTACAACTTTAAGACTGCTGACTGATTTGCAACCTAATGCAGAGGAGCTAAGGTGTTAATCAGCTTGTAAGGCGTGTTTCGATTTGTACGTTTGGAAGAAGTCTCTGTACTGTGGTACTTCGACAGGCGTCTCTCCCGGTAGACCACAGTTGGTCAACAACTCAAGCACCCGTTCCTCTTTAAGTTCTTTCCGCGCACACAGCTCTGATACGAACGTTAGCCATTCATTTAAATCTATTTCTGATTTACTGAAAATAGAAAAATAAAATGTCAAAAAATACATCATTTTTTGTTTGTTGGAAATCGAAAATTTTCCTCTTAAGTTGCAATTTGTCTACATATTTTAATCCGTCTGCTAAGGGTTACTTTATCTTGATTAATTAATCTACAAGTCAATGTATAAGTACCCACTTTCTTCTTAATTAAGTCTTGTTAATGAGAGACGTGAAATTTAAATAAATAATAAATGCGGACAACATCACATACATTGCTCTGAACCCAAAGTAAGTAGCAAAACACTTGTGTTATGGAATTCAGAAATACGAAGGTACCAAAAACACCCAGACCCGAGGCAATGTAGAAAAGTTGGTTTCTACACTGATCCGTATGGGTATCGAAACCCTCAGAGCTAGCGGCACCTTGAAACCGGCGCGTACGACACTCGACCACGGAGGTCGTCATTTAACTTAACTAAGGTTACTTTCAGATTACCAGAATTTATTAAAGAACACTCCTGTATCGGTCATGGTAAGTTTCCTATCGTCTAGCAGACCAGCTTGGCGCATCCAGTAGTCTGAGTGATACAGAGTGATGGTGAGGCCAGTTCTAGCTTTGCCTTCGAATAGTTTTGCGTAAGCGTAGAACTGGCTCTCAATTGTGGCTTGTTCTTCATCCATGGTTGGGGATTTAGCTGAAATTGTATCAAGGAGAGAGAATTTTAATTTGCTTAAATACCTAGAAAAATATTTCTTAGCGTGTCGAGTTATTTATTTTTAACTGTTTCAGCTGCCTTTACTTTTTTTTCCGTACTAGCTTTCACATCTGGCCATTGAGTTCTAATTATAATATAAACACAATAATCCGCTTAAATAAATTAATATTACGTAATCATAATAAACCAATATACAATTTCATGTTTCGACGACATATCAATGACGATATTATGTTTGCATACAGCTTCCAGAATTAAAGGGAAATTTAATAATGAGAAACCTAATATGGTTGTGTTGTCAAAGCGTGGGCTTAAATTACATCAAAATGTTGATGCATTTCGTGGTTAATGTAGCGTTTTTGTTGCAATTATAGAACAAAGCAGTCGAAAGATATCGGTAGCTAAAATGCAAAATAGTCATCTAGAGTAAAAAAAATGGGTTGGGTTTTTGTGTTTACCACGTATTCATAATACCTATACGGTTACCTCCATTCATAGAGATAAGTAATAAGTACTCCATTAGAATGATTTTGTGACTAATTCGATTAACGCCTCAATATTATGATCTATCTATCTTTGCAATTCTCTACCAGAAATATAAAAATATTATTTATAGCTATCACTCATGGAATGAATAAGAGTATGTACCATTAGACTGTTTGCATTTATTTTATATCCTTAAAATTTAATAAAAACATTATTTTCTGCATTAGAACAGTATAAAATCACTTGAAATTCAAATTCTTACACGTAATCTTTGAGGTTCTTTCTATCAGACATAATACCAAACTGGGTATATATACATCACTGTGTAAAATAATATAAAAATGAAAAGGCACTTACTGTAAAACAAAATTAAAATAAAATGATTAAAAAATCCGGGATTTAACAGAATCGTGTTGATATGTTGTTTGTGGTTGACATCATGTTGACATCGTTGACATGACTATCTTTGGTTGCTATGGGTTACGGACGCGTTCCTATTAGATAGAGTAAAACAAGCTTTTATATTTATTTATAACTCTTTTTGTTATGTGACTTTCATCCCTTCTCAAGATGTCCCTATACATCCATAGAAAAAAAGGGTCTTTAGGTAATCTGTGAACAATACCTACTGTAATTATGTAATTACTGTAAATAACTATAAATTGAAAATTTAAGAAATTACAGACATTAATAATAAATGTTCGTAACTTTTAAAATACTGAACCGATCTTCAAAAATCATATCTAAGAACCATCTCAGTGAGCTTCCAAACGGAGAAAACCGCATCATAATCAGTGCACTAGTTTAGGAGCTACGGCATAGACACACACACACAGAGAGATAAATAGACTCATAAAACTTAATACACCCCGTCTTTTTTGCATCGAAAGTTAAAAATGCATTTTAAAGCATTAATGACAAGAAACGAAACCACATTCCCTAACAAAACTTAAAAAAAAAGAAAGTGTGCATTCAGTTAATTAAATCGGGCACCACGTTCCGTAAAATCATTGAACAGAGAAATGCACTCTATTTTGTAAGCAGACAAAGGTAAAGGGCGTATTGTCGGTTTTTTGCAGCTATTTTATGAAATCCGCTTTACTGTTCACAAAGGTGAATTCTTTGAAATTTTTATCTAACATACGCTGTAAAATCGCACTGAGGTTTAGATATAACCAAAATATTGTCATAGACATTTCGTTTGAGAATATTTCTGCTCGGTTTGCTTTGAAAATGGAATTTCAAATTATGTTTTAATCTCTTTTTTTTTTAATTAAGTTAAAAGAACTGAAGAACGCAACAATAAGAGGTATTTTCAACCATATACAATAAAACTATAAATAAAATCTAAAATCATAAGGGAAAAAAGGTCATCCACATCGCTGTCGATTGGGAGTATGTCCAAAATGCTGGCAGCAGTGCCACGTTGTATGGCAATGCTTATTCTTTGACCAAGGTAGAAGCCAGCCCTTGGGTCACGCGGAGTGTCAACCAGGGGCCAGATGCCGCTATTTTAAGTCAGTAAGTGGCGGGTTAATAAACGTTTTAGTGTACTTGTTATTGTGCCTAATTTTCATATTCAGATATACATTTGTCATCCCCAGGCATTTGGATAAATCAAGCTTAAGCGAGTAAATCATAATTTAGTTTTTAAACTCAGTATTGATGTTAAAACTCATCTGCTAAACGGTAGAAACCTTCGTGAGTGGTGAAAGTTATTTTGGTTTTACACAGGATAATAAGCTCTTCATGAAATTGCATGCGAGGCAGCGTTTATTAACTTTTAAATTGGATAAAATTATGTAATATGAAGAAGGTTGAAAAATATTTTACATGCCGTAGCATGAAGTGTTTATTACGGACTTAGATTAAAATTGCAGGTGCTCGGCATTTTAATATTGAGCAAATGTTACTTGCGGTTTAAGTAACATTACTTTAACTCTTATGAGCTTCTAGGAGAGGCCCATGCGAAGCAGTGAGACAATTATAGGCCGGTATTTTTTTTGTAAAATTTTTACGCTCTAGATTGTTTCCTCAAACAAGTGTATTAAAAAAATCTGTATCGATATGTTTGTTATGTAAACAGCATATAAGTTCTTAGTACCTAGTACTAATCCAGGCTCTTCAGTTGTAAAAAGGTGTAACTGTAAAGGTGTTGTGAAAGTGTGTAACTTTCGTTTTTTAATTAGATCGGCTTCCGGCAACATCGGTAAAACCAGCAACAGCGGAATAACATTTACTTTCCATTCCACTTGTTTTCAAACGAATGCAGTTACTATTTTTGAGTACCGGAATTGATGTTCAAATATTTGTTAAACCTCATGCTATCAAAGTGTAGCCTACACTTTTTCCTACACTGTGTAGGAGTATTTACTGTTAATATTGATTCCATTTATTTACATGTGACGTAGTTTTAAATGTGAAAATTTTTAGATTTGATTGTATTTAGGCCTTTGCCCAGCAGTGGGACAACGTAGGCTAACTAAAAAAAAAATATATATATATTTAGAGAACCGAAATCAATTTTGATATGTGTCCTATTAGAGATTTGAATGAAATTCAAATATTTGTCTGACTCGTTAATTTTAAACATATTGGAGATACTGGCAATAATATTTTTTGGACGATAGTTTTGCGAATTTAATACATATTGATAGATTAATAATTATTACTGCAGTAGTATTAATTTGAGAGCCAAATTGACCACGCCTTCATATTTAATTAAACTCATGGTACGACTGATTACTGAACATATATGTACTTATATTGTATAATTATGCTGTAGTTGCAATAAGCAATAATTCATTCAACCTATTAATAGGACATCGTATCGATCGATGTTACCTAGAACTAAAGAAAATTTGTAGTATGATGACTATGTTAATATTGTTATTATAGAATCTAAATAACTTATTATTGGTAATATTATTATTGGTAATTGTATTGCTTGCGTTTTTTTAAATAAACATAGATTATAATAACCTAAAAAAAAGGGGAGGCCTATAGCCCTATACCCAGCAGTGGGTGTTTCCAGCCTGATATGATGGTGATATTAATATCTTTATGGATTTTAAGGTCTGATCTATTCCTGTATGATTGATAAAGAACAATGATAGTTGTCAAGTGAATTTTCTTCAAGCTCTATGGTGTAAGATAGGCGCGCGTTGCAAAAAAACCACAGTTCGAGTGCGCCGCCAGCCCGCCACTGACTCTGCACTTTCTCCTCACAAAGGTCTAAGTGGTGCTTATATCGTCACTTCGTAACGGCCAGTGGGTTCCGTTCTATCCTGATCTTGCATTGGAGATTTATATAATTTATGAAGATAATAGCAAAAATTTCGGGACGAATCTGGATGAGCACAAGATTGGAGAAAATGGTACGTCAAGAGGCCTATGCCCAGAAGTGGGATGATATGGGTTGTGCATGATGATGGTAATGATGATGATAGTCATCTCTAAGATAAATAAATTATGAAAGTGTTTTGACGACCACCGGGGTCAAGTAGCGTAAACAAAAGTTATTGATCTGTTGCTAGCTCTGAGTAACGGGCTCGACACTCGGGAGGGTCAATGTTGGAAAAATACTTTTCTACATTTTCTCGGCTTGGACCTGGGTGTTTGTGGTATCTTAATTGTTATGCTTTAGCCACTTCCTATAGGCGCAAAGCATTAATAAGATATTGTCTACTTTTATTTATAAACTAGTTGGTACTAAGTATGTTAGTATGCCTATAAATCTGTCGCCTACACATAGTTTTTGTTTTGGTGCATCTACCAAAACGAAGGGTGTCGCTTGGCTATCCAGTCGGCTGGCTTAGATGAATGAACAGCAAATCAACTAGAAAGATTAAACTTAAAATTTTAACGTGTGGCGGTGCCCTTATACCTGCAAAATTATTTACTAAACACGAAATTGTTTTTGTCAGTTTCCTCAACATACAACGTTTGTAATTATTTATCTAACTTACACGGACTAACCTGGGTCCAAGGTTAAGTCTTAGGCAAATGATAGTTATAATTAAAAAGACGACTTAAGGCTAGCGCATATTTCGATGGGCCGCACCGCATTGCAACGCAAAATAAAACTGTTCCTGAAACCCTTGCAATATTTTTTATGACCAAATAGTACACTGAGGCGGGCTGCATCGAACAGAAAATACTGCGCGCTGAAATATGCGCTCACCATAAACGGATTAAAGCTACTTTTAGCGTTATCCTGTAGTTATCAATACGTGGTTGAATTAAATTAATTTTACTGATTTTACTTGAGAGTTTGTGCGCGAAAATAGTATTTATATCGCAGACTATGTTGTTGCTGGTCAAAATTTTGTAAGGATTGTGTGTGTAACGTAATGTCATTGTCACTTTGTTGATATAATCCATATAATCAAGATGTAAACAATACATAATAGTACCCTATTTTATGTTACTGTACTCTTTGGTTTCATGGTTGTTTATTTAAAATAGTGCTTATAGCTTTGATTAGTTCTTGTCCCAGTGAAACTGGATTCTAATCCGTTACACTATTTTTATAGTTTGTTTTACTGTTGAACTGGCTAGTTCTTACACTTGAACTTTAAATGGTGATGTAATTATTTAAAAAATATTTTTTTACCATTTCATAAAGATATAATTATAATGCTTTAAGTTTTTATGTATTTATAAAGCGTGCAAGTTATACTGATATTGCTTTCTAATTCTCGAATAGGTTGATCGAAAAGTTCAAAAGTATCATTTCAATTAAATTTGTTGTTTTCTTATTTTTGTCTTAATTAGTTGTCTTATTTGAAACGCAATTACTGAGATCCTAAGTGTCTCACAAGTTTCTAGTATTGAAAAAACACATCTACATTTCTTCTTGAAAATAATATATCACATATAATTTTATAAAGCTCGATGTAAAGAAAAATAGGTAAGTAGGTACTTGTGTAAAGTCTTGTATTGCTCGAGAGTAATATTTGCATGTCTGAGTGAATTGAGCATAAGTTCCGAGTGGTTCGACTTCCATAAGTTTGAGAACTGTATTCTCTACTGTTACGTACGACTCCGATAAGTACCTTTATAAAGGGGGTTTTAATTTGTGACATAAATATATTGATCAAATTCGGTCCTTGAAAAAATCAACCTGTTCTGACTATAGGAGAAATTTAAAATAACGGATTGATTTTTATGACAGCACGTAAAATGTAAATAAAATTAAAGTATGATTATCTCACATAGCTCTAAAAATTATGATCTAAGGGTGCGTCCACATCTGTCGAACGAGCATAGTGTCAATAAGCTAATAATAGTATATATAGTTATATATAAGCTATTAATAGTAATGCTTGTTCGGTGCTCGTTCGTCAGATGTGGATGGACCCCTACACGATTTCTTGAAGTACGCAAAGTACATTCAATCTCAGACAACGGCATATCGCCTCAACTAAGGCTATTATTTAATTTTATAGATAAGCCGCAATGGATGACGAGCAAGCGACTTTAGACGGCCAATTCTTTGAGTTTGCGAAGCTTTTCGACAACAAACGCGACGGGAAGACTATTACTCTGTATAGAAGCGACTACTGGATGCGACAAGCCAAAGTCTTAGATGATAGAAAACTTACTATGACCGATACAGGACTGGCGTGGTGGAAATTTGAGTAATATGCCTTTTTTTATATAGATACTAGCTGTACCCGGCATGCGTTGCAATGCAATTTTTTCTACCTAGCACCTGTCTACTACCTACCTACTACCTACCTGCCTACCACTTAGACCCCTAAGTGGTAGGCAGGCAGGTAGGGGTATGAAAAATAGATAGTTGCCGATTCTCAGACCTACTGAATATGCATATAAAATTTCATAAAAATCGGTCAAGCCGTTTTGGAGGAGTATGGTAACTAACATTGTGACACGAGAATTTTATATACAAGATATAAAGTAGTATTAAACTCTACTGCAATCGTATAGAGCAAAGAGAAATAAACCTACTTCACTTCGAAGAAAAGATACTAATTATTTCTTGAGTATTTGTGCAGTGAGACAGAACGGAAAATAAATATTCTTGCTATATTATTGCGAAAGTAAACTTATGTAAAGTCTTTCTATTCAGCAAAACGGAAATAACGTTCGACGAGTGGCACGAGGTCTTAACAGATGTATGTGTGGCGAGAGCCTTGGACCAAGAACTAGTGGAGCTCGCATTGACCAACTGTGGGATACCTGGGACCACGCCGGTGGTCGTGCCGCAGTACAGAGACTTCTTTGACACTTTTAAACCGAGGTCCAAGTTGGTAATGTAAGCCCAGTAGCCCAACCTAGGGCAGCCAAATGATATTTCTACAAGCGTTAACGCCATAGATTAAATAAAGTGAATACTATAGAGTGCAAGTATCGCTAAAAGCCCTTTGTGCCGAGCGTTAGTAGATTTTTGACTGATAGTAGTATATTACTGAAATAACTCACGACAGAAGTTTATGCGAAAATATCGATGGTACCGGTATTTCTGGCGTAATATTACATTTTCAGATAGATTTTTTTTAAAGGGCGAACTCGATTTTTATATTAGTCCATTAGTGCTCATGGTTCGTACCCTGATTTACACACTCTCAACTTTCTTATCTATTCTCTGAGGTTAACGCTAATCGAATCAAGCAGTCATAATGTATGGAAGTGACAAGTCTAAGTCCTGACTTATGAAAATGTAATTTTCATGCATGACCTACATCTCATTGAAGCGATTTGTATCATATAAGTATGTAGAACTATCACTTGGCTACAGGACTGCTTTTAGCTACAATATTAATGAGGTTCCAATAGCGTTTCCCGCAATGTTTTGCGTCGTTTCTGTTTTGTTTTGCTTGGACTGTCTGTCCTTTCAAATAGATTTTACAAGGGTCCTTGGCTTTGTACTCGCAGTCTCTTAACGGAGTGGCTAACATTATTTTATTCCTTTTTTGATGGAGATGCAAACTAAGGATAAGAAGGATTCTTGCTTTGAAGTAATACCGGCTTTAACCTTAGATGTACCTAAGTATCTTAGTATTTTTATGAACTTAAGATTTATTTAAATTATTTTTTAAGGTTTTCTTGAATGTGAGTATATTATTGCTTTAAAATAAAATTATGTTTAAATTATATTTAACTAAATGATAGTATTGCGTTTTTGTACCTATGTTATGTTATATTTAATGTAACTGTAATATCGGTTAAACCAAGCTCGATGAATATGATAGGTGTCAGTGAAAGTGACGACTTAGCTTTGTAGCTTCGTCGTAACTGATTATTTATATTGGCACACGAAAAAGCATTGATATTTAGCATTATATTTTTTTTTTCACTTAACATTTATATTACATACTTAATTCAAAGTCGAAATAATCCCATTTGTTCCATAAAATCATTTTAAAACTGAATTAATTTTCACTGACATGTGTCAGAATATTAACCAATACGTACGTAAAAGGTTATGTCATATTGCAAAAATGTTAGGGACGAGACACTACGATAGATGTAAATCGATTGAACAAGAGTATTTAGGGTCATTTTTTTACAAGTTTTTATGGACACAGTCTGAAATAAAGATTATTATTATTTAATTAGAAGGTTTCTACCATATTCTTATTATTATTCAACTTGCGATGTAAATAATAAAAATTTTGTTGGAGTCATCTTCAACTGATAGAGCTTAAATTTTGCATGCATGTATAAATCGGATGACAATGCAATATTATTAAGACATACAGCTGACCTGATGATGGAGCTGTAAGGTAGCCATAGGAACTCCGTAATTAAGCGACGCAACCCCTTCGTGTTTCGGCTCAATTGATTCGTCTTGACGAGTATCTTAGTTGATCTGAGTATGCAACTCCAACAAAGTTAGGGAAAAACTTGAATTAAAAATACTCAAAAGTTGATAATACAAAAAGTTTAAAAACCTTTTTAAATAATAAGCTCTTAATATTTGTTACAATTTAAATGCAAATTTACCTATTTATTTTCCTAAATGCAAATATTTACATAGTTTTATTTTAAGTATCGATTTAATAAACTCTTTCCCAACACTAGTCACACTAGTTTGACACCTATCATATTCATCAAGCTTGGTTTAATCGATTTATAATTAATTAGGTATGTACCTAATTACTTGTTTAATTTCAGTAGTTTACATTTATTTTCTTTGGCTAGCGAGTTTACTGCAGTACGATATTTATGCAAACATTTTAAATAAATAAACTGCTTTTGATACAGACGAAGCTTTTGATACAGACGAAGCATGTTATTTTAACAAGCATTCTATAAAATCATGTATTTACTTAATTATCGTTTTCGAATAAAATATGAATATTTACAAGTATAAAAAGTAAATACCTGCGTTTACAAAGACAAACGTTATTTCAATTTATTTTTATATTTCAAATCTTTAAATGTTATTTTTAATAAATATTTTCAATCCTCTAAGAACCTGTATGCGTATGCAAGTATATTTTGAAGTTGAAAGATTTGAGGCATTTCATGGAAATTAGATTTACTCACGGCAAAAATGGTTTGAGTAATGACTAAAATATTGGATCTGTAAGGTTTTCTTGACCTTAAATTTCATGAACCAACAATATACTTACGTAATTAACTTATACGGATCGGTGTTAAAGTAAAAGTTGTTTACGAACAAGTTTTCTTCATCAAAATGTATTACTCAAGTTCCTATTGCTAATTAGTTTTAACGGTAACTAGAATTAGATTTTGTAATGACTTATGTAACTGATGATAAATGTAAGTATTGCTGTAAATGATGTGTTTATTGTTACGCATATTATTTGTGTTGTGTGTAAATATTTTTTTTTTTTAAATTTCAAATTATGTTTTAGATTTCAATTCTTATTAATTTAGAGTTTGGTTTAAATAAAGGTTGAGTTTATTGTTACTCTAAATATTAGTTTTATTTCTTATTCTTGTTTTAACCCGACGTTAAAATTTAAACATAAATGTTTATAGGATTCGAGTCAAGGAAGATTCTAATCAACCACTTGTGTCCCTATTCTCGGCAATATAAATAAACTAATAAATTTTCGGTACTTGATCTGAAACATGACACAATTATTTTTCGATATGGATTAATTAAGTAATTAAAATTTAATTGTAAACATAATTTAAAGTGATTTATATCTGAGTGCGGGAATAGTAGAGAAGTGAAAACATAGACCCACAGAGAAAGAGGAAACTGACTTTCAATAAAACTGGGGGAGATCCGCACCACTCGAAGCCGGGCGACGCATTTGGGTTTCCTTTTAAATTTACTGCGTATTACCCACACAAGTTACTCGCCCCACTCTCACACTCACCCAGCCACCAGGGCAACTCGATACCACCGCGAAAACCGAAAATAGGATTCAATAAATTACATCTTGAAATAATAAATTACAGCAAATGTTTTAATTTTATTTTACCTGTATTTAAATTTCAACTCGGAAATAATTTTACTTTGCATTAATGTATTGTGGTGGAAACAAAATATTTTGTTAATTAAATTTCCTTTTCAATGCTCAATACTCAAAACGTTTATTGCATTCCACAATGTGAACCTTTGTGGTAGGTACATAAACATATACACTTTTTGGATCATTGTGGGCCCTGTCGGGCATAACAAAATAAAGAATTAGGAGGAGGGCTATTATAAATATTTACAACTTTAATATTAATATTATTAGTACTATTTTGGTTAGTGTACGTAGGTAGGCTTCTCAATAATTGTATAAACTTATAATTTTTACTACTATACTATATTGTATTTATACATTAATATTTAGTAGTGTAGTAGTGTAGAGTTTTTGGTTATTTCTAAAAAATTTACACATTTCCAAGATATACGTACAAGGAAGGGTTAAAAGTTTATGTTCTAGGAAATGGGGTTTGCAGCTGTCTGAGTTATCTATCCTTTGTGGTAGTAATCGGATTAAAAATTTTAATCCCACAGCTGCAGGAGCTTTTGATAGGATTACGGTTATTTGTGTTTGTGATTTCAAATACTAGTTCAAATAGATTCTGTTGAAAATGATAATTTCAGTTTACCGAGCTTGCTACGGGCTATATTATATTTTAAGCTTTTAGAGTTTATTTCATGTGAATAGAATTTATTGTAAATACGTTCGTGTATACATTTGCCGCTGAAAACCTTTGCCATTTAAATGTAAAGCGTAGGTTGAGCTTTGAATTACACGTGCATTTATATCTGAAGCCTTTTAAACATATATATTATTTGATTTAAATCATTACACACTACAGTTGGTCAAGAAATTGTCACTGGTGGGTGATATTTTCATGTTTTCCGTTGCAATTATTGCCGAGTATGGGTTGGGCATCTCAATCCCCTAATAGATTGTTTATCAGAATATCTGACACCTTCTAATCTACGAAAGTTGTGGTTTTATATTTCAAGGAACACCTATATCAACAGGAAAGCTACAATTACTTGATCTGCACTTAGTTTTTGTTTGTGACAAGTTTCAATTAGCTGCTAATAACGAAGTGTTTGTAAGAACGCATTTGTGGAGAGCTGTTAATCTTAAAAGTCATTAAAGGGCAAATAGAAAAACTAGGGCGATGAAATTAACCCTGTTAAACACAAATACGCAACACGACCTTCAACTTTTATGAGTTATAATGTATTTTAGACAGGGAAAAAGTCAGCAAAGCAAAATAGTATGGACAATCAAATCTAGTTAGATTCAGGTTTTATTAAAATTCGGAACCAGTCCATTCAATACGTTGGGTAAACAACACGAGTGTACATTGTTCTAACTACAAAGGTTTCAGCTCTCACATTCCGCATCCATTTAATTTGGACTCGCTATTGACTGGACTACTGAAAAAGTGAGAATTTCATCGAAATGTGTATTTGTTTTGTTCCAGGTCGCTTTAGATAGAATGATAGTTAGATATATTTTCATTCGTTGGATTTTGTTAGGTAATTCCGTCTAAAATTGTATAGAATATAAATTAGTATCAATAATGAATCGCCAGCTTGAGAGAAAATAATTTCTTTTTTATAAAACCTATTCTCGTCATGTCTTGAACAGACATCTTACAATTTCTTTACGGTTAAGCATTGTTTAGAATATGATGTAGGTATAGGTATAAAACAAGAGAACATGTCATACAGTTTTATTTTTCGAGAGGTTATAAAAGAGGTATGACATAAGTTACGGGAATATTCTGATGGAGATAGCTGAATTTGCTCTAAAACAGCAATTAACATAATATATAACTGAACATAATTATTTATTTGAAGTTATTGAAGTATATTCTATCGATCTATCTATATTATTTTGAATTAAATAATATTTACTGATGGATACGTTAAGATAATAAATCCATTCTCTGTTCCAAATGGCGTCCATTTTGTGCGGAAAATAGATTTGTAATGTTGCTTTACATTTTAATTCTAGATGCACAATACGTGTAGTTGCTTAACAGCAAAAACCGCAAAGGTGAGCTAATATAGTTTAGTTTGTGAGTACAGTTTTGTATTAAATTAAGTCAGAATTTCAGACTTTAACAAATAAAAATAAAATGTCTTTTGTTGTACTAATATAGTTTTTCTTTTTTCTGAGTTTTCTTAGTTTTTATGTACTATTATTTGTATTGTACTGTTTTTATAATGTGTGTATATAGTTAATAAAAGTACCTCACTAACGAATTAGGTTAGTAACTGTAAGGTCAATGTTAAGTTGTTGTGAAATATATATAAATAAAATAAATAAATAAAGTTTGCCATGGTGCAGGTATAAATTTAATTAATTCACCCATAATATTTAAAAAAATTATGTCGAGATCGTGATGCATAAGATATGATTAGTACAAATATGTTTTAAGCCATATTAAATTAAATGGATAAATTAATTGAGCGAGAAATTCAGCGCTTTGTTATAAATCATAAAGTAAATCTAATCCTTTCCATGGAATACTTAATTTGAATTTATTCGTGTAGTGTATGTATAGTGATTACTGAAGAATTTTGTATCAATTAGTTCTTTGTATCCGGTACCTAGTAATTTTGTTTATAACAGTCTCTGTGTTTCGTAGAAAAATTAAAAGGGAAGTTTATTACGGATCGTGGTTTATGAATAAAAAATTATTTGTAAGGTTTTCAAAAGGTCAGTAATATTAAAGGAGAATGTTTAGGTCATAATTGTTAGTATTGTCTTAGTTTTATAAGGATGCTCGTGATGGAAAGATAAGATTATGTATTTGGTTGGTTGAGTTAGATTGTTGTAGATTATTTTTATATTCCTGTAGAAAACTAAATGCCTTTACTGTACTTTTATTTTTATACTATTTATATTTATCTAAAATAATGGTGAATTTTGAGTAAACACTTTGACTTTATTTATGACATACGCGGGGGTGAAAATAAAGTGTTTGTTTCTTTATAAAATATTAGAGCCAGAAAATGTAGACTCCTAGTTTTTATCCTGCAGAAGTACAGAAGACACCAACAATATTTATATGTATTGTATCTGTCATAATTTTTATTTATTTTTATTTGTTTTTTGTTGTACTGACTTTTATTTTTGAAACTTGTAATTTTTGTGTATAATTTTTGTGTATGGACCTTGTGTCTGCAATAAAGATTTTTATTATTATTATTATTAATAGTATAGACTCAGAAATCTAAGACACGTTTTTTTTTAGATGAATTCGTGAGGAGAAAATGATTTAATGAGGGCAGAAGAGTGACGTTACGTACCTGGTTACGTCGATATGACGTCACGAGTTACTCTCAGGTAATCTCCATATCTCCTTACCTGACTTGCCAGAAACCTATTCTTCAATTTAAAACATTAGTGAGTGTTAATGAGCGCGCATGGAAAAGTATGGTAGTGTTTAAGTGACAAATAACATAATAATAATTGATGCATGAAAGATGTATGAGTTATTTTAGTGATATAGTTGATATTAGTGCCCAATGTTGGTTTGTAACGATATTTAATATAACTCAAGTAAAACGTAATTTTGTTCCGAATTTTCGAGAAATTAACGACGGTTTCTTATATTTATGTTGACAGCGCTTAGGAAATGAATTACAGCGCATTTAATATAAATTTCTAGCTTTTGACAAGTTTATATCCTACACTTTGTGAGGGGACATTTTGGGATCGACGAGAACATGGTCTTGGTCTTTATTCCTTTTAACATAATAATATGTTGGTATCATAGATGAGCACACTTTTCAGTTCCAAAATGTTAGAGCATTACGTTATTCGATACGATATCGGTATCGGACACCGATACAATATCGCTTGAAATAAAATGTCATCAGACTGTTTAAACATTATCCGGGGTCGAGTAAACGTACGAAACATGTACCTGTCTTCTTTCGAAAAATGTGATAAATGTCTGAAACCTAAGTACCCGATATCCCATATTGATACTTGGTCCAGATATCGCATCGGTGTCTGATACGATACCGTATCGGATATATCGTATTAGGTAACTTACATTTTGTTCGAAAAAAAAATCTGCCGTCATGCTCTTCAGGTATTCGTAGACCAAACTCATGATTGAGAAAAATGGTTTCGGTGCACTTGCCGAGCTTACTGCAGCGGCTGTGGTGCTTGCGTTAATTGGGGAACTTGTGGAGAAAATGTTCCTGGGGATCGGGTGCTTAAACATTGTTGGGCTGCTTAGGCATGGTGCTTCATTGATTTGTAGACTCGGGGTGAACTTTAAAAATAAAGTACAAGGCGTTAGATGTATTGCACTTAGAAGCTTTATGGAGATGGCAACGTTAAGCTTTTGTCCGTTGAGAATTATTTTAAGACTTTTTAGCACAGGAATAATATGAACAATATCTGAATATTTTGATATTTCTAAGTGATAGGATTCTCAATATTTTGTTAAAATGTGTCATTTTTGACACTTGTTAATGAACTAGTAATTAGCCATAAGATGTAGAGATGCACTAAATATTTTCATTAACAAATTAGCAAGAAAAGGATTTTAGCACCATTAATAAGGAGGTAGATAGTACTAAAAATCTTGAAGTGTATCATAGAAAATTAGTGTTTTTCGAGAATCCCAATGCAAATTACTTTTGCCTCAGTAAAAATAATTTGCATCAACATTATATTTTTAAATTGAGTGGAAATAGAAGTAAACAAAGAAGGGGTTGAATGAAAAAAACACGGAGTCAATGATAATAATTATGCTTGAGGAAGAAGTGTCAATATTTTTTGTGAATAAGGTAAAAAATGTTAAAACGTTTTTGAAAGAAAATTGTGGGATATAATATAGCAACTGACAATTTAATAGTCACAGAGAATCAAAAACTAATGATTATCTGTAACTATTATATTGTCTATCTTGAACATCATATGTAAAAATATACGTTCCTGAAATTCTTATAAAACGTGACCTCTATGATACCGATATATATATACCTACAACTCCCGCTTTTTATAAAAAGTTATATTAATTTTGGCGTTGGTTCAAATAAAAACGTGCCACCTGTTGAGGTTAGTTCCTTCTTGTTGATTGGACCAGGGCCTGCCCCCGCATGTTAACACAACCTGTTGCTGGACCTTGGGAAACGTTTGTTCTTAAACGTTTCCTTTGTCTAGTTGATAACAGTTTCTGAAGGAGTTATATTATACACTGTTTTTAATGTTCTTATGACAACGAAAATATCATCGAGATCAAAACACTTATTTTATATATTCAAAAATATAGGGGTTTAAATTACCTGACACTTAAAATATTTTACAGTTTATTTAAATGATATATATTATAGACCAAAATACATTGAAATTTTGACACTTCGACTAACTTACTTTATTATTTTTCTCTTCGTTGAATACTTATGTAACTGTAAAAGTAGCCTGTACAATTGGTACATCTCAGGATTTACTAGCAAATCTTAGGACGAAATTACACTGTGTTGGTAAATTACAGTATTTCATGAAATAGTGTATTTTTTTTGGCTTTTACTATAACTATGGTATATGATCATTTTTACAAATAACACGAACTTCGACACTAACCTATCCGAGTAGGGGTCCCCAAATTTTGACATATATATTTCTAGGTATATTGAACGAAAACTCTTTGTTTTTAGTTCCCGCATTTCGACGCATTTCGAACTTTTAAAATCACAAGAGTTAATCTTAGGTTAGGCTAGGCTAGGTTTTACTAGTCGAAGTTAGCTTTTACTGAAGTTCATGGTCTCGCAGTAACTCACACACAACACGAAAAAATCCTTCATCGCCATAAAAAGCAAGGGCAAGTTTATGACGACTGCGTATCTATCTATACGTAGAATGTGGAACGTGTGGAACTCCCTCGCCGTGAGCGTTACTATTACATCTAAACATCTGTCGAAATATCTCACTGACTCAAACATAGAGTTTCAAAAAGTTAAAACTATAGAGTGCGTATCGCTAAAAGTCGATTGCGTAGCGAAAGCAGATTTTTGGCTGTATGCAGTACATTCGTTTACTGATTTAAGTTACATCCTTGCAATCACAGATGTTTATGCGAAAATATCGATACTTCCGATATTATTAGGGTTTGAGATGTTTTATTGTAACGGTGCGCTCTGTTTTAATACTTTTTTTACTACTAAACTAGTACATACTAATGTTTGCGATTTATACCCTGATAGTGCACTCTATAGTTTCTTATAGATCCTCTATGGTCAAAGTCCACCTGTGTTGTTAGGAGCCCCCAAAAAGATAAGTAAAACAAACTGCTTCCCGCTGTGTAATATTCGTAGCAGATTCGATCGAACCGGATAGCAATGTAAATAGTAAACAAAATCGTCACAGCCGTTTGATTGAATCGACGAGAGAACACGAATAGAATGCTTATAATATTATGCACCGAATCAATTGTCTTTTGTTTCATGACAGCGAATGTTTGGCTCTGTCGAAGGTTGAAATATAGATCAGTCGCACTGCTCAGGATATACTAGAGAGATAAAAGGCTCGCGAGGCCTGAAATTGGCCTCATTGAGTGGCCAATGAGCTCTTTTGCCTCCATAATCACAGGCTTTACTTAGTAAAGGCTTAATTTTGGCCGCTGTTACGGGTTTGACTAAAATTATTTAGTACCCACGCAATTTTTTAAAATCCTGTTTACAATTGTATTTTCATGTTAATTTATAAGCTTTTAGCTTTAGCATATATTTACAGCAAAGCAAAGTTACGTTTATGAAGTAGTTAAAGTATGTTTATAAAGGCTATAAAGTACAACGTACTTACGTACTGAACTAAAATTATAAGCTTTTGTTGTTAAACTATTTATTTATGTACAGTTAAGACAGACAATTGCTACATACAAGTTTCTTTTTTAGTGTAGCAGTTGTCAAAATTGCTATTTAGTACTTAACATTAACATCTATCAAGCTTCGCTAAGTTTAGCTGTTACACCTAATCGTTAGGACAAAACTGATTCTATGAATCCTATACACAAACGTTTAACACGTGCTAGCCATGTATATAACTGCATCTTTTGGAAATGAGGAACGTTGTGAAATTGTAGATGTTTTTTTAAAGATGTTTTAAGGCTTCCACATAAAGCTGCGATGCGATGTGAACTTCTAGTTAAAAAATATTCAATAAAGTTCGAAATGGAACGCAATCTCGCAGATATTTGCGATGCGATGCGAATTTGCAGTTATGTGTAGGCTATACTTACAGTTATTAATATTGAGCTCGCTTCTCAGTTCCAAAAAATACATAAAAGTGGCAAAAACTTACTGAGATTGAAGGTAAAGTTTGCGTATTTTCCGGAACATTGTAGTCCCCCGTTTTCATCATCGTTTTTCGAAGGCAGGTTGCCGACGGAGATGAAAACGGACAACAAAGAAAAAAACTGCGAAAAGATAATTTATGTTAGTTTTTATGTTAATTATAACTTTAAAATAATTGATTTTCAAGAATAGGCGATCTTTGACTTGTCATTATAAAAGATTGATATACACTTCTTCATAATAAGATAATTAATAAAGTTATAGCCATATAAAATCTCGTAATAATAAAAAACTAAAAAGTCCACAACACAATTTTAATTTGAATTTTAATTCACGTGTTTTCATGTATTCATTTAGAATTTTTTACTTTGTTAACCATTTAAACAATGCTTGTTTGAACTAAAATGTGATCCGGAGTATTCTCGATGCTATTACTGTTCAAATAGCTCTGAGCAATTCTCTTTTACGCTTTAAAAGTTATTAACTCCAACATACTGCGCAATTTGTTAAATAACTACGTCGCGAACCTTACAAAAGGAAACCTAATAAAAATTATTTTCTAAAGAGAAATATCAACATCAAAGCTTTTACGTAAAAGTTTTAAAGTTTAGTAAGTTTCCGTGAATCGACAATACTTCAAACGAAAATTAAGAAATGTGTTTGCTGACTTTTTCAATTCTTGTCGACTTCTTCTGTTTTGAGTGATGTAAAGTAAACAAACTAAGGAATCATTTTAAGCTTTGATTGAAAATGAATCTTACGTCACAGGAGTTATGTAAACAAACATAAATGTCAATTTTAAACATGTAACGCAATAGTTAAAAAATATGGAAGCTTTTCTTCTGTATTTTGAAATATATTTAATAAGAATATCCAATTAGCAAATCCAGATAAGGTATTTCTGAACAATTAAATCGAAAAATACTGAAAAGGGTCAACGTAAACACCTTGACGTTTTTATCACCGTTTATTTACTTTTAATTTATAATAGGTCAAGTCAACGAAAACAGATTCTATTATTGCCTACTACTTTAGGTATTAAATATATAGGTAAGTTAATATAAAGGCAAGTTATGGAAATGTATGACTAATTAGCAAGGTCTTTTAAAAACAAAAAAAAATATTGATGTGGTTTATCTTACTGAAGATTTCTGACCTATTTATAACATATAAAATAAGTGGCATAATGATGGAACTATATAATATTTTGCTAGGAAGTTGTACGTTCAAATATTTATTGATTGCTATAGTGTTTAATCTCTGATGTATCTGGAAATATGAATAAAGTTAATAGTCTACCAAGTATTAATGAACGCAATAAAATAATTAATCACAAATGAAGGAGAATAAATAAAGTAAAACAGACTTACCTTGATGAGTTTTCATTCCTGTGAAAATCACTAACTCTCTAGAAATAATCTAAACTCTCTAGAAATAATCTGAACTCTCTAGAAATAATCTGCGATAGATCTTTAAATTTAAGAAATACTTTACAAATTTTCGTAACTATCTACCTTCCTATCAATTGGTGCAGTTAACTATGAACTATGAACAAATAGAACTACATATTTTGACTAAATTAAAAACTCATTCCTGTGATCAGAGTCTGTTGAATGAACCCCTCCATATACATAGTTACCTGTAACAAAAAAGTTTACACTGAAAAAGTTTCATTAAGAGGGCAAAAGATATCATCCACTGTCTTTGATATTTTTGTCTTTTTTTTCTTGTATTTATCTTTTCAATTATAACCTATTTTTCATTAGGAAGTGTTTTATTTGTAGCTCTATTTTATTCTGCATTTTTGCCATGCTGTGGATGTACTGTCTAAGAATAATAGTTTTATTGTTATATTGTAAAAATGAAAAAAGTAAAAATGCGTTTTTTATGGTTTCCAATGGTTTGGCAAATCTTGATTCCTATCTTTATCGAATTCATTGCCTATTAATTGATAGAATTGACTAGTGATGTTCGTCATTTTGATCATAGCACTAACGCCATAACGTTTCAATTCTATGCGTGCTTTGGAAGTACCTAGCTGTAATAAGAATTCACGAGGTGTCAGCAAATTTCGATCAAAATGATTTCAATAAAATGCTAATATCATATTCATTCCATACAAGCCTTTCAGTAAATGCATCTTCGATTCAATACCGTTAGGATGAAATCGGATTCGGCCCTATACACATCAGACTATTGCGCAACAAGTCAATCTGTGAATGCATGACATATTGTAAGTTTATATCTTCCATTATATTCCTTAGGTCTTATTGTAAACCTGGCTATACGTCGAGGTATCCACATATCAAACTTTCAAGAACAAAGGATGTAGATATCTAACACCGGCCTACCGTCTGCCTGTTAGTTTGTTTTGACTGTACTATCTGTTGAGATACGTATTTGGATTATTAAGGCTAACCATAGTTTGGCAAAGAACACCGGTAAAAATACTTAAGCGGCTTCATACTTTTTATATGACTTAACTAACCTAACTTACACTGAAGCTGGCCACGTCGCGACGCAAAGCATTGAAATTGTTCAAGAACATTTTTGTTTGGTTTCTCTGCTCTTTCTTTTTAAAATCACGTGTACAGTATACATGAATAGAAGTCGTTAATATAATAATATTGGAAGTACAAGAAACTATATGAAATTCAGTCGTTTTCTTAAATAGACCTTAATCAAACTGTAGAGTGCACATTTGATTAAAGTAAATACAGTGATTTTAATACTTATACACCTGTATTCAATTAACTGGTGAAATCAAAGGGTAAAACCAGTTAGTATGAATGAATTATGCATGCACGAGTTTGCTACGTGAGGATATGAAATATGCAAACCCAAATATGCACCTGCCAATTGGCCTGTCAATGATATTCAATATTTCACGGATTTGAAATTTCGGAATATTGATATGAAGTCGATCCTATTCTAGATTGTATATTAAGTTTGCTATATTTCCAATAGGAATAAAAAAATAGCATGAAGGTGAAATTGTCTACAAGGTCATATTTATTTGAAAATCTGATATAAATCTGTAGTGCTATTCTGTAACATTATTGTCATGTCTCGACAGCGGAATCCGCGCTGAGATGTCAAATACGTATTCTCGAATTTGAATTCTAAATCAAGGCCAATTTTGAAGTGAGCTTTATTGTCATTTAGGTGAAGCTCGATACCGAAATTATTTACAGAATAGACATACTGATATACGAGCACGGGGGGAAGCCGTTTTGATTTCCGTTGCGTTGTCGATTTGTCAAACACTTTAGTATGATCTACAAATATGTATTTATAGATTTTTGTGTGCTCTAAATAATATCCCACCAAAAACATTCAATGTAAAAAAAAGCCAAGTCTCTCTATGCAATTCTTCCATCGTAAAAAGTTTTGAGATCGCATAGGAGCCAAGTCCTGTTCAACTTAATTTGTAATAATAAATCAATATTTTGTGACTATATCAATAGTTTTGTTTACATTACAATAACAGTGACTTGGCCATGAGCACAAGTTAAAGGTCGTTTGCTCCTTGTCATTAAGTGCAAATACCGTTGATTTTATATATTATATATATTATGGACATGATTTTGTAACTGATTGGAATTTGAGATCACTATGGACTAAACATTACATGCATGTGCAGTTCACTGATCTTGGATGATACCGACTGTCGGTTAAGGTGGCCTGATATTATTTATTATTTACTTGCAACTCCTCCAAATATGCCGTTTTATATTTGTATCTTATTGTGCTCATGGCCAAGTCACTATTATTGTAATGTAAACAAAACTATTGATATAGTCACAAAATATTGATTTATTATTACAAATTAAGTTGAACAGGACTTGGCTCCTATGCGATCTCAAAACTTTTTACGATGGAAGAATTGCATAGAGAGACTTGGCTTTTTTTTACATTGAATGTTTTTGGTGGGATCTTATTTATTTTTTGTAGGTCTCTTTCTTTTCTTTTTATAAATAAACAAAATCGCTATAAAAAATATTTGCTTTTTGTATATAAACAAAGAACAAAGTTAACAATGCAGTCAAAATTCATATACCATGTTCTTGTAAAACCGCAAATATAAATTTGTTTCCTATTATTTACTAAGGTATATAATATAATTTATTACCGTTTTTATAATTTTCCCTTTACATGTAGCTAAAAACCTATCTTGGTGCCAAATTTGAAGGTTCTAAGTTTGCTAGAAGTACCTTAGATTTTTGATGATCGGTCAGTGAGTGAGTCAGTGAGTGACAAAATGGTGTAACTTTGATCGCTCATAACTCGTAAACTATTGGTTCAAATGTCATGTAATTTTGAGGCTGAGCTTGTTTTAATACTTACTCTAGGTCATCGAAAACCTAAACCCCTAGCTTTGTCCGTATCGATGATACGGGGGGGGTGAAATTGCCGCGAAACGCTTCGAGAAAAGAATGGTACGGCCGTGCCCGTTTTGCTCGAGACTTGGCTGGGGCACTGCCGTGCCCCCAGATTTATAAGGCGATTAAAGGCCCTTAAAAAAAGAAAATTGAAAAATAGACAATGATGATGATATACCTCATTATTCCTTGGTCTTAGAGTTTGTGTAATATAAATATAAACTAACCTGATCCAGATGACTCTGGCTTGTAACTTCAGACGCGGGGTTCTGAAGCCGGAAGAACCTGTAACAAAAACGATATAATGATTAATTTATTCTTAAAAAAACCACAAAAAAAAAATGTTAAAACCTCAAAGATTTTAATGATGGAAAAGCTAATGATTTCTTGGATTTTTTTCTTTACGTGCTTTTTCCTTGAGTTTCGTTTTTTTGGTCATGATTAAATCGCCACCAAGAAATTAATAATAAACTTTATTGTCTTTGACATTATTCAAACTAATTTTCGCTATTGCTTTTTTTATTTTTTTTAATGGAATGATAATTTTTGTTGCAGTAAAAATATGATAATTAGAAAATAAAATAAGGTACAAAACGACACTCACCTCAAGGTAGCTGCTTCTAGACGCTTTGAGATACCGTAGTTAACAGGCACGAGACCTACAACAATACTTGAATTTAGTATCTACATATATTTTTACAGTATTTAAGAAATAGTTGGTTAAAGTATTTCAGTTACTGACCTGAACTTACGGAAGCTTAGAGAGTCTTTGGAGAAACGTTGAGGAGTCGGAGATCGGACGAGTACCTGGAAAAGAGAATAAATACAATATCCGTGACCAGGCCTTGAGGCTAGTTTCATATAGAAATACTAGGTGTACCCGGCATGCGTTGCAATGCAATTTTTTCTACCTAGCACCTGCTTACTACCTACCTACTACCACTTAGGGGTATGAAAAATAGATAGTAGCCGATTCTCAGACCTACTGAATAAGCATATAAAATTTCATAAAAATCGGTCAAGCCGTTTCGGAGGAGTATAGTAACTAACATTGTGACATGAGAATTTTATATATAAGACTAGCTGTGCCCGGCATGCGTTGCAATGCAATTTTTTTCTACCTAGCACCTGCCTACTACCTACCTGCTTACTACCTACCTACTACCACTTAGGGGTATGAAAAATAGATAGTAGCCGATTCTCAGACCTACTGAATAAGCATATAAAATTTCATAAAAATCGGTCAAGCCGTTTCGGAGGAGTATGGTAACTAACTTTGTGACATGAGAATTTTATATATAAGATTATTTCATTTGAGTATATTTTTTTTTGTATAAAGCTACGTGATTTGATTTCGTTGTCAGTTATAATTTGTGACGATCTGTTCAGCATTTTGGAAAATATTAGCAATTTGCTAACACAGTCACGTAATTAAAATTTCAATTTATTGTTATTCCATAATGTACAGAGATTGATTGTTTGAGTACGATAAGAATAAGAATAGAAATGGGTATTGCTTAGTCTAGTCCTATATCCCGTAATGTCGTGGTGGCCTAGCGGTTCAATGAACGGAATTGTATGCACAAGGTTGCAGGTTCGAACCCAGGCAAGTACCAATGTGGCTTTTTCAAAGTTATCTGTACTTTCTTAATTATTCTAAGACACTTCTGACAAACGGTGAAGGAAAAAATCGTGAGGAAACCGGGATTCCAAAATTTGGGACCTGAAATCGCCAATCTGCAGAGAGCAAGCGTGGTGATCAATGCTCGTGCCTTCTCTATATGGGAAGAGGCCTGTGCCCAGCAGTGGGACATTTATAGGCTGGATTATTATTATAGTAGGACTACCATTATAGCGGAAACTCGTGGTTTTCTCAATTATTTGCTTTCGCATATACTTGTGGAATCCGTTTGAACTTTGAGTATTTATTGCATCCGATGGTATTTTTTGTTCCGTACACAATTTTTAAACATACTTGCTGTCTGTTTGTTTATATTATCGCACGCCATTTGTTTTTGTGTAATTAGGTTTGAGAGAGAGAATATCTTTAAAAAAGGAACTGAAAAATAATACTGCTTAATCACCCAGTAAGCAAGCGGAGAATAAACTCTTATTGATTTTATAGACAATACAATGGCAGAAAATAGCTTAAAGGCTTCTAACGTCACGTAATTAATAGCAATGAATATTGTAAAGTAATAAACAAATACAGTCACGAGCAAAATTATGTAGACACGTAGCGAACTTGCAAAACAAATTAAGGGAGGTTTTGGTATTGAAATGGGACTGGGCCGGACACGTGTGCCGAATGTCAGAAGGACCGTGGGCGAAAGCCTCTACAAATTGAGTTCCTAATAGACGGAGGCCGCGTGGAAGACCCAGGCGGAGATGGAGGGATGAACTAGACGCATACAAAAAGGAGTGGCAACAAATAGCAAACAATAGAGACCTGTGGAAAGAAGGAAGGGCCTTTGCCCTGCAGTGGGACAGTTCAGGCTTTAAATAATAAATAATAAATTTGGTATTGAAACCTGTTATGTTGTGAAATTGAACTGTTTTCAATCATTTCTTTATAAAACGTTTTACCATACCAATCTAGAATTGAATAGAAAAACAATTAAGAATTGGAGAGTGTATACATATTATTGCTCGTGACTGTACACAATAAGTTATTGATTTCCTTGCGACCCGGTAATGTTAACCGTATGTGTTGGTACAGTATGAATGGGTCCTGAAAGTAGGGCATACTCGGGCATACTCGGGCATACTCGGGGCTTTTCTCCCGTCACAACACTGACATTGACCTCTTGTTGTGTTTGTCTTGCGGTGGGAGAGAGTTCAGGATCTTGTACCTACGTGATTGTTTAATTATTAATTAACTCCCGAGTTACTACTGGTTATGAGAATGGTGATCGAATCGTATTAATTTATAACGTTTTAGTGGAGTAATTATCAGTTGCCTCTGTAAATCTGTTTAAGAAGGAACTTTGCAAAAATTTAACTAATTTCGCGATAAACTTTTTTTTTCTACCGTGTGCTGTATACACAAAGATTCAGAAACTTACAGGCGTCTCATCGGCTAAAAAATACGAACTTAGTGAATTAATAAATTTATATCGAAAACGATCATTGTGTTCGCTTGTAAGTTTGGGTTTCAATTTAGTATCCTGGTTTAGACTTATGAAAAAAAACAGAAGTTTTAAACTTCACCTGAGCAGTTATGTTTAGGCTTTCTTAATTATTATTATTATTTTCAAATCTTTGATTTTTCTTATGACTTCTGATTATCAAAATAATTTATTTATTTATTTAAACTTTATGCAACAAATGTGTACATAGGCGGACTTAATGCCACAGGCATTCTTTCCAGTCAACCTTAAGGTGATGCAGAGATAACATGGTAGGTGCATTTAGTTAGAAACAGTTACTGAAGTAAAATAATATAGACTGAACACTACTTATATTTACTTAATAATATATACCTACATAAATATCCATACACAAATATTTAACACACATACATACTAATGACTTCCGCACTGAGGAAAGTAGTCCCAGTGCCAGGTTTTATAAACATTGAAATTACAATAATGTTCGTGGAAACCTCAGCTAGAATATTCAATTAATTCGTGTATTCGAATCGGTATTACTTGTGTTTACGAGAAATTATATTTCTGTTTTGTATCTAGTCGCACTGGCTTTTGAGCCCTCTTTGCGCGTGTTCCGATATTAGTAGAATATTCAGGTTCATTAGTGTTTGAGGGATTAAACTTCACAACCAAAGTGCCAAAATGCCATAAAATAATGCTTTTCAAAAACTTTTGCTGGAGAGAGCGTACTTGCAACGACCCGCTTTGACGAAATATCAGCTTTATTTTATAAAGTGCATAACTAAGTTGCTAAAAGCATTGCCTTTGTTCAAAGATTCTTGAAAGTATCGACTGGCTGAGGTAAAAAAAGGATGTTCTATTTAGTAACATTTTCAATTGAGACAATTCAAAACATAGATCATATTTTTTTTTTGTCGGTTAAGAAGAAAACATTTATATTCTAAGGAAAATCGAAAATTACAGGTATTTTAGTATGTATTTAGAGAATAAATTCTGCTTAAAATGACCTTGCTCAAAATTAGTAAGTATGTCAAGGGATGTCTAGAAATAAGGGTTACTCTTGAGGTCAATGAGGGTCTTAAGTTGTTTGCTATTGTCAGCCGCGTGAAACGTTCCTCTTTGCAACCGATTTTTCGGGACATATATTTTTACTTTTAGTCGAAATTTATTGAATGTTAGACCGGATAGAAACAAAACCAGGTTTCCCAGAGTTTAGAATACCAATTACTGTTTTTTAATACGAATATATTATCGTCATAATATATTTTGGACGCACGATTGTTTATGGATTTGAAAACAAATTAAACCAAAATAAAATGTTACTAATTATGCGTTAATCGCCTTTCAATGAAGAGTAAAATATGTTCGATTAGATTTTAATGTTAAAACATACGAAAATGGTGTGTTGTGGGTATGTATTTCTATAAAAATCAAAGTAAATATATGTTACCTTTAAAGAACTTTCCTAATTGAACTTATTTTTGGTACATTGGTATAATGATCTGGGATCGCTATAGGCATTAACTTTGACCTCTAAAATAATTATTTTCACAGTCGTTGCACTCATAATTTTTCTAGGCGTCGGACTGAAGTAAAATTAATGACAACGCTACAATTTTCGGATCTCCACTAGTACAAACAAATGTAAAGTACTATAACGTACGGTTAAAATAAATAACACTGCAAAAATGTAAATTTACTACAGTTTTAGTGGGTATGTTGGATGAGTTTAAAAATACACCTCGTAAACGTGTGGGTTCGGTATAGGCTGCCACTGTCTTAGCAGTGTGGGAAAAGAAGTAGGTACTTAAAAATAGTTTTCTAAAACACGGTCAGTTTTAAACAAGGGCTCGCACAATCGCGCAAGTACACATTTTTTTTATTTCAATATAAATCTCGTTTACATCATTGATTGAACCTGTATGTGCCATGGGAAAGGAGAGTGTAAGATTACACTCAAATAAAATTATAATTAAGAGTCGGTTCGGTAACGACGCGCAATAATTTTTGGAGATAACAAAAAACTTAAAAAATAATTGTAAATGCACTTTTTTATAATTAACTATTATGTTAAATTTAATGTATGGTATGTTAAATTAAACAAAAATCGTATTTCTTTTATAAGTAAGTAATTGTGCTTTTTTTTGTGCAAAATTTGTGCAAAAAGTGCTTCATCAACTTATCTGAATAGCTTTCATTTAAATTTAACGGAGTTGGACTCGTTTCCAGTATTTTTGCGCATCTGTTGTCAACCTCAGTGACAACAGATGAATGTGAATGAAGCCTTGCTCACGTCAGATTAAATTTTGAGCTTTCGCTCAATGTCATATCCCACTGTTTGATAGTATTTTAAAACGAAACCTTTGAACGCTTTTTGCGTCGGAAATTCAGGTACGGATAAATATTCGGTATTTTTTAATGCAGTTGGAAGGCTTTCGTGATATTCAATAGCTTGCATCAAAAAATTTTTGATAAAAGGAATTTCTGAGAATTTTCAATACTACGAAGTTCTTTGCCATGTTGTAAATACAAAAGACAAAAATTGACAAAATAGTGAAGGCGTATCAAACGAATGATCTTAAAATTATTATGTTACATTACATTTCATTTATTTTCATTTCGTTTTAACTTAGGAACGAAGAAGAATTACCAAGAAATGAGTTATGTAGCATCCTTAGGTTTTCATATTTTTTTTCTCCTTTTCATGCTCTCATAATATCCTAGGATGGACTGGCAAATTTTTAAATCTGTGTTACAGATTGAATATAATATGTGTATTTGGTGTATTTGGATAATAATATTTCAAAAAATAAAAAAATACTATTTTGCAATGGAACGCCCAGAGCCTCAGACCTAAATTAATAGCATTTGAAGCGATGTTAGCTGTGAAAAAATACAAGTAGCTATCATTAGTGAAACTTGGTTGGATCCGGAATGTAATCTGAATGTTAGCCAATCTAAGGTTTTTAGGAAAGATTGGATTGATTGTTACGGTGGGGTAGCAATTATAAGACCCATAAATCTCTTCATGTTAGACAATGCCCTATTCAATGCCCTATTCAAATAACCCTGGAATAGAAGCCTTACAATTTAAATTATTGAACTGTAAAAACTTAGAGCATGTTGTTTGTATTTACTGCCCATCATCTGTTCGGACAACACAAGCAGATTGCGACAATTTGGTTTCTTTGTTTGCGAATAAATCTATAATCGCTGGAGACTTCAACACACATCATACAAACTGGTAACAAAACAGACCAAAGATTCCTCTTTGGTCTGTACTCAACTAGCGAATCTACTAACTGGCGGAAGCCAGTTAGTGGATTCGCTAGTTTTTTTCTAATTTTATATCATTAGATGATGGAAGTTATACACGAATTAAACTAGTAAATAATAAAATTCAGAAAACTTCACCGGACATAACCTTTGTTTCATCTGACATTGCAAAGCATTTCTCTTGGAATGTACTTAATTAATGAAAATTTAGGCAGCGACCATATGCTTATTAAGTATTCTGTGAATTATATTGATGACGTTAATTACTCTAAGAGACGTAACTTCAAGCAAGCAGATTGGGTGGCTTATCGTAAATCTCTAGTAGAGCCTTTTACAAATACTCCGGACTACATGTTAGATGTGCAGGATAGATATTGTTATTTCATAGAACAAATTGAAAAATCTGCTGGTAAGTATATTCCATACATTAAGTTTTGTAACAACCCACAAAGCAAATTTAAACCAAAACAGTATTGGACACCGAGCCTTTCTAAAGTCGTTGCTGAAATTTACTCAAAATTATGATATGTTGCAAAACAAAATAAATAGTGCTAATTTACTCATTAGAAATGCAAAAAACCAAAATTGGAAAAAGTTTTGCTCAGAGTAGTAGAGTCAGAGAAACTGTTTCAGTCTCTAAAATGTGGCGTCGCATGAGGTGGTATAAAGGCTATCGTAAAAATAGCTTTCATCCTTCACAGGAACAGCGAGAGGATCTGTTATGCTCTCTTGCACCAGACTCAGTATCAGAAAGAAAACCAATCATCTTCTTGAGTCGGACTTAACATTTCAGGAATTAGAGTCCTGTCTTAAAAAGAAAGAGTATCTTTCTTTGTCCCTGGTCAGGATGGCATAACATATATTATTCTATGTTGTAGGTATCATCTTCCCCAGGTTGCCAAAAATAATATACTTGATACTTATAATTTTGATTTAAAATTTAGCTCCGTTCCATAACCCTGGTTAAATATTTGTGTAGTACCTATACCTAAACCTACAAGGAAATGTTCCTTAAACTTCGACCTATCTCACTTATTTCATGTGTTTGCAAAACTCTTCATAATATATTGTCTAATCGGATTGAATGGTATGTGGATTACCATAAACTAATTTCAATTTATGCAACTGGCTTTAGAAAAATACAATCCTGTTTAGATTGTTTAGTAAGCTTAATCACTAGTATTCAAAAAAACTTGAGAGGTGTCAAGGGACACCCGGATGGAACGAAGTTCCTTTCGATTAATTAGTGAAGGAATTGTAATATATATATTTTTTTAAGTTATAATTATAGTTTTTTTTTATTTTATTTTAGAATTCATTTGAATTTAATTTAATTTAATTTAATTTAATTTAATTTAATTTAATTTAATTTAATTTAATTTAATTTAATTTAATTTAATTTAATTTAATTTAATTTAATTTAATTTAATTTAATTTAATTTAATTTAATTTAATTTAATTTAATTTAATTTAATTTAATTTAATTTAATTTAATTTAATTTAATTTAATTTAATTTAATTTAATTTAATTTAATTTAATTTAATTTAATTTAATTTAATTTAATTTAATTTAAGTTAATTTAATTTAATAAAGAACTTCGTTCCAATTAATTAATTAACATGCGCACGCCGCACAGCTTACAATAGCTTACTATAGCAAAAAGTGTCGTTACAACTTTTCGTAAGAATTTTTTCCGTCTAGCCTCCTTTCTCAACGCGCGATAAGGAACTTCGTTCCAAAATACGTCTCTCTGATAATATACCAATGGCAGCCTGCTTCTTAGAATAGATAATGCTTAAAATAACAATACATCGGTAATAAAAACTGTTAAAATTTTAGACGACTTAAACATTGGTAAAACTATTTGCGAATATTTTTGGTATTTTCTAAGTACCTAATCGAAGTTTAAATATTAAAAAAGAGGATAACGATCATGTTTTGACTAGATTTACTAACCAAGGTTTAGCTCAGCGTGATCCGATATCACCATTAATTTTTATTACCTATTGTAACTAGTTAAATTTGTCACATGATTAGTAATGTGTACATAGCTCAATATGCCGATGACTTCGTTTTCTATACGAGTAATAAAAATTTACAAACCTGCCAAATAAATCTACAAATAGCTCTAAACGTTATGACTCAACTTCTAGGAGAACTTGGCTTACATTTATATTTTCAATTACAGATCAAAATCAAGACGACGCTGTACCAGTCGTCCAGTTCACGGCAGACTACCATCCGCAAGTAAGTCTACCGTAGTTGTATTTAGTAGGGAGCGTAACAGACAACCCGTCAAGTTACAGCTGGGAAATAATCTTCTGACTTCTTCCACATCCGTTAAATATTTAGGCATTTGGCTAGATCAGTCATTGCTAATAAGCTGCCTCGTTGGCCTAGTAACGCTAAGCGCGACTGCTACGCTAGAGGTCTTGGGTTCGATTCCCAAGTCGACCAAGGTGTTATTGGGTTTTTCTATGAAATTCTCAGTAGCAGGTCGGAGTTTGGATTTGTGCCCGGTTAGTGGTAATAGGCTCGCCCCCTATTACATGGGACCTAAACATACCGGCGAACTGTGGGTGTACATTGGTACACCTCTGCCTAACCCTTCGGGGATACAGTCGTGATGGTAGTTATGTTAGTCATTGATATGGAATAAACATTTTACCTAATGAAACTGTGGAAAAATGTTCAAATTTTTTAAATCTTTTCAAGGTATTGGGGTCTCTATGAAAAACACATAAGAAGACTATAATTCTATATATATCACTAATAAGAAGTAGGTTAGACTTTAGGAGCTATTTATATCAAAATAGTGATAAAAGTATTCTGTATAGGCTAGATAAAGTACAAAACCAGGCTCCACGGATAATAGGTGGTTTTATTAGAAGTACTCCAATCCACGTCATGGAATGTGAGTTGTGCATTCCTCCATTAGAGATAAGAAGGAAATACCTTGGTCTAGAATATTGTTTAAAAGCTAATTCATGGGCAAATAATATAACGACTACCTTACCGAACAAGCTTAATAATTTAACATGTACAAGTTACTGGCAAAAAAAATGCCTTTATTGCCATTATGTTATGACATAATTAAAGAATATAATATAAATTCATCACATCCGTTGGAAATGTTTAAGTTGGATGTATGGGTTGGCTTTATTGATGTCAGCAATTTAATTATACCCAACTTAGAATCTTTTGTGAACGCCAAAAGATTACGAATCTAATTTCTTAAAGTATGAATGATTTGGAGAATTAAATCTATAGGTACTTATAATAAATCTGTAGAAGTGAAAATTCTGTACATTGAAAATATCAAAAAAATAAATGGCGGGGGTGTTACTAGACCGACAACGAACCCAAAAGAGTGAAAAAAAATATTTTTGTCTGTCTGTCTGTCTGTTTGTTCAGGTATCACGCAAAAACTACCGGTTCGATTACGGTGAAACTTGGTATAATTATTCTTTATTATCCTGGGCACCACACTGGGTACTTTTTATCCCGGAAAACAAACTTAATTTTTCGGTTAAAAACTCATTGATAAGTTTCGTCATCCACGCGAACGAAGTCGCAGGCACAGCTAGTGTTAAATATAGTAATTGGTATAAGTTGTACACTGATGGCTCTAAGTCTGCTTATAATTTAGGCGCTGCATTCTACGACTCTATGAGAAATGTAAAGAGAAATTACATAATTACTCAAGATGTTTCCATTATGACTCTGGAGCTTGTTGCAATTTCAGAAGCTTTGTCATACTTTGTATATAGAAATAGAAAGCTCGTTATTTTCCAAAGTAGTATTTTTTACTGATAGCAAAAGTGCCTTACAACACTTTTATTCTATCTTCACGGGGGAAAAGAGGTTTACCAATTGCATATACAATTTTAAATAAAATTTATAATAATATAAGTAGTAAAAATATTCTTTTGAAATTGCAATGGATCCCATCACATTTAGGCATAAAAGGTGATGAATTAGCGAAGTTAGTTTCTCAATATGGTACTAATTTTGATATTTTGCCTTTTTACACCGAAATTTTACATAACTTTAGAAAATATTGCTATAACGTTTGGAAATAATATTTCGATGAAAGATCAAAAGAAAAAGGAATCTGGTACAAAATTATTCAAAGTGCACTTCCCCGTATCCCTTGGTTCGCCGATGTAAATTATAATAGGAATACAGTTGTTAGGTACAGCTCTAAGGGTGCGTCCACATCTGACGAACGAGCACTACACGAGCAGCTCGCGAGCCGCTCGCGAACATGCCGCGAACGCACTCATGTCAATTACGTCATCTGACAGACGTGCGCGCGCCGCTCGCGGCATGCTCGCAAGTGGCTAGCGAGCGGTTCGCGAGCGGCTCGCGAGCAGATCGCGAGCTGCTCGTGTAAGGGTGCGTCCACATCTCACGAACGAGCATTACACGAGCAGCTCGCGCGCCGCACGCGAACCGATCGCGAGCCTCTCGCGAGCCGCTCGCGAGCATGTCGCGAGCGGCGCGCGCACGTCTGTCAGACGGCGTAATTGACACTAGTGCGTTCGGGCCACGCTCGCGAGCGGCTCGCGAGCGGTTCGCGTGCGGCGCGCGAGCTGCTCGTGTAATGCTCGTTCGTGAGATGTGGACGCACCCTTACACGAGCAGCTCGCGATCTGCTCGCGAGCCGCTCGCGAACATGCCGCGAACGCACTCATGTCAATTACGTCATCTGACAGACGTGCGCGCGCCGCTCGCGGCATGCTCGCAAGTGGCTCGCGAGCGGTTCGCGAACGGCTCGCGAGCAGATCGCGAGCTGCTCGTGTAAGGGTGCGTCCACATCTCACGAACGAGCATTACACGAGCAGCTCGCGCGCCGCACGCGAACCGATCGCGAGCCGCTCGCGAGCCGCTCGCGAGCATGTCGCGAGCGGCGCGCGCACGTCTGTCAGACGGCGTAATTGACACTAGTGCGTTCGGGCCACGCTCGCGAGCGGCTCGCGAGCGTGTCGCGAACGGCTCGCGAGCGGCTCGCGAGCTGCTCGTGTAATGCTCGTTCGTCAGATGTGGACGCACCCTTAGGTTTCGTTCCGGTCACGGTCACTAAGTTCCTAACTCCCATGAGTGTAAAGTTCTAAGTCTAAGGTCCTAAGTGTCAAAGAGATATGTCAATTCATTTACCTACCCTAAGCACATATTTAGAAGAAATAAAAACAATAAATAAGTAGTTAGCTCATAACGAAATAGTCGGGCATCCCACCCGTAACTAGCACAAAAGATGACGTATGCAAGAGTAAGTTCATACTTACTCTTACTTTCATTCCTCATGGAATGAAAGTGCGAGAGGAATAATAGCGAGAACTAGTATGAATCAGGCTCAATGTTAGAAAGGACTCCGATCATGTTGGAGGTACTAGAATAAAAAAAAAAAAAAATGTCCTAAATCCCATGAGTGTAAAACTCTAAGTCTAATTTCCTAACTCCCATGAGTGTAAAGTTTTTAGTCTAAGTTCCTAAGAACAATGACTGTAAAGTTCTAACTCTAGGCTCCTAAGTCCCATTAGTGTTAAAGTCCAAGCTCTTAAAACCGATGAGTGCAAAATTCTATTTCTATGTTTCTATTCGAGATGCATGTAAAGCGCTAAGTCTTATATCCGATTTTAAATGACGGTGAAACTCGCATTCGAAACACTAAATCAGATGAGTGTAAAAAGCTGGTTAGCTAAACACCTTTTCGAGAACAGATTAAAAGCTTCCAAGTTCAATTAGTGTTTAAAAAGTCTAAGCTCGATAGTTAAATTAGTATTAAAGTTAAAGTCCAAGCTAATCCAGAGAGTAAAACTCAAAGTCCAAGTCCTAAATCGGATGAATATTAGCTCTTTAATCCGCTTAGTGTCAAAATCCATGTCTAAGCTCCTATTCTATTTGAGAATGACTCTCGAACGATCTCTTGAGTACTTCCGATTTTCCGATTTTCCACATTTTACCAACAAGAATTGCAGAATTCGCCTGTAATAGGTGTATTTTCATATAATCCACATCATTTAAAGGTGAATGATAGGAAAAATTAAAAACTGTCTCTCAGTCAACCTTTAGAATGTAAAAAAGCACCCGACATTTGTGTTGCAATAATTGTCTTATTGTAAACGTAGTAATAATAACAATAATTAATTGATGCCGTTGTTTTAGGAAACACGTTTTCTTACAATTCTTCTAATAAAATTGCTTTCTCAATGTCGCAACGTGACTAGCGAAGGGAACTTGAATTTGAATGGGTGTTACATAATATTTTATAAACAATTTGCCGAGACTCGAAAATAGAGATTGCTTGCTATGTCACTAAGCGACATTTGGACAACTTTGGCAAAACGCTTAAATAATATTATTATTAATACCGAGTTCAATTTCCAATAGGATAAAAGTGTAATTTTATAATTACCGAAAACTATTCAGGCTTTAAAATAGTGGTGTTATGTTGTGTCAGAAAAGGAAGGGCAAAACCTCATTTTCAATTTGGCTAAGACTTTTGGTACCATTTAGCTCTACCCCTTCCTACCCATCCCTTTATAAATTAAAAATTGTCGTGATGTCTTTTATTTTTAGTCATTCGTATGAGTATTCGTTTATTACTATTTCCATTGAAATCAAAATGGTTTTAAATGCTGTTGCGCAATGCGCGTTCGACGCCATTTATCGATTTGTTTTTTAGACGCAGTTTATGCTACTTTTTCTTCTATCCATTTTTTTTACATCCGCCTAGTTTCTGCAATATTATGAGAATAGATTTCTTTTCTTGCCCATAATATAGGGTGGGGCGCGATATGCGATAGAACCCACCCCCACCTCGTTAGCTGGGAACGCCCATGCCAACAAATACCTACCATATTCGAAGCCTAATCAGATTAATTCGATATTTGTTCCTAAACTATATATTTGTAAATTAAGAATGCGACGTCATCCTAGGCCGACATAAGGACAAAATCGAACTCTGTAGAGGCGTAAGCGCCTGTCAAAAACGCGTATTCAAAATTCAAATACCGTGCTTCATTTAATCTTAATTATTAAAATAATAGTACATCAAAAATAAAATTAATCCGTAATTTAAATAAATTATTTAGCAAAAAAGTCCAAATTACCTATTTAATAAATAGACAATTAAACTGCCTCTTTCTTCTCTTCTTTTTCTCGTTCATATTTTTAAGCAGCTCTCGAGTAAACACGAGCCGCTAGCTTCACGCAGCTAAAGACCGTGCAGTTTATTGATCCACGCAGGAGGCATATATTCAGTAACGAAAGTCGAAAATCGAAAAAAAAAAAATTCTTTGTTTTGTTTTACTTTTGAGATTGATTGAGATTTTTCTTGATTTTTTGTTTTTTTTTTTCCTTTTCGGTTAATTCCGAGTTAATTGTACGCAATTAAAAGATACTTAATATTATTAAATTATTTTATTATTTAAATAAATTTATTGCAATTGGTATAAAATCCCAATTTCTATGGCGCAATTGCGGCGAGCAATACCTCACGATACCTCGGTCTGGGAACTAGGGCAGTTAGTTCAAGGGCAGGGATACGCGCACGGACCTTGAACTTTTGCATTTGTTTGGGTGCTGTTCCCAGTCCCTGAATTTTGGAGTCCGATTTACTATAGTTATTGATTTAAATTGCCTTAAATGGCTTCGTTTAACACCAAATGTTGAGCTAGACAAAGAAAATTTGATATTTCGACCGTTAATCTATATTTTCTTTTCCAAAATTTCACTTTCGTAAAAAAATTCGTTCCCGAAGCTCGTTTAATACCAAAGGTCGAGCTAGACAAAGAAAATTTGATATTTCGACCGTAAATCTATATTTTCTTTTCCAAAATACACTTTTGTAGAAAAATTCGTTCCCGAAGCCCTATTTTTTACAAATTTAATTAAATACTTAGATAAAAAAAAATCCGATAAAAAACTAAATTAAAAATCCCGCAAAAATAAAAATAACAATAAAAAAATACATACCTTTATGCAGGTAATCAGCCGAAAAAACACTTCTTTTCACTTTATTTTATTTATATTCTCAACCTCAACGGTAAGGGAGATAGCGCGATATTTTTATGTTTGCCTATAATGCAATAGACAGGGTTGGAGAATGTTCTGGAACACCGTTGGCAGCGTATGATGAGGAGACCAGCTTCTGCGACGCTCGGTGATCGAATGGTCCCGGCCCGCCGCGAGCAGCTACTAGTTTACTGTGGTACGAAGGTCACGCGCTACGAAATACTTTGGATGCGGCTACTAACTGGGAGTGAACATACTTCTACAACACCAAATAATATCTATTTAAAAACAAAAAAAAACATACCAGCATTTAAAATTCGTTCGTCTTTACAGTTTAAAGCCGCTTATAATAAAAACCCATGTTTTATCAATGTTAGCGTCAAAATTTTAACTCTAGAATACGTTGAAAAAATCATAGGCTCCAAAAATACTAATATTACATTAAATAACCTGTATTTAAGTTCAAAATTTGAGTTTTAAAGTTGAATAATTAAAATTGCGTGGGTGTAACGCGTGGGCAGAGAGCACGGTAGCGCATCCAAATCTTCTAAAATCCGTGTATGTCCATCCCCTTTCTTCATACCGCTGAAATGGTGCGGTTAATTATATATTATACATGTATTGCTGTGCATGTTTTATTGATTTAGATATTAAGATATTTTCAGATATGTATAATAGTTTTGTATGAAAAAATATTGAAAGTGTGATGTAATTGTCGTGTTTCTGCATTTATATAGATTACGGAATTAGTTTTAATGATCGTAAATATTCTTAGTTCTCTTTTAAATTAGAATTAAAAATGATATCCCATTTTGATCACGTTTTTTATTATTAGTCATCTGAACTATAATTTATTTATCTTCAAATAGGTATATAGGGGTCTTTAGCTTAAATTACACGAATAGTCATGAAATATTCAGTTCCCCTTCGAGTACACTTGGTAATTATTGGGCTGTTGTTAGCTTAATGCATTTTTAAATAAGTCATTTTGTAATTTCTAGTACATTTTCTGCCTTGACATTGACATATTTCCAGCTGCGCTGCGCCGTCTGACCTATTGATTATGAACATACTAGAATGTTCTTTAGGAAAATACTAAATGGTTTGCGTCACGAATATCTGATGAACTATCGCACCGCTTTAGACATAATATTGGCGAATGATATATTATTATCATTTGAAAAATATTGTTGAATAAGTTTAATGAGAAGTAGTAGTCAATGATAGTTTGGTAGAATTTCGGCAACAGCATAGCCTCAAATCAAGGCATCGTTTTGACTATTACTTGTTAACATTAACATGGTTTCAGTTTATTAAAATAATAATTAGTACAATTATTGTTGTGATCTTTTCAGAATTCGAACATACAGTTCTTTTATGAAAAATACCTTGAAATATTTTTTTAGTTTTCTCTTTGATATGAGCTTAAATGTCTATAAAATCATTTAAATCTTATATTACGAGAATTAATTTTGACAATTTTATTTTTTTGAGAAACCCTCTTAATTAATTGGTAGGCGAAATTCTGAACATAAGCCGCTTTAAAAGAAATTACAAATTACAATTATTTATTCATCTGATATTTTATTACTTTCAATAATTTTTTAATGTACCTACCTACGCAGCTTACACGCGCTGCTTTGAGCTTAGTAATACTTAGTATAAGATTATCAATCCACAGAATTTTTATTTAAATTCTCTTTTTATATTTTCATCTCCGCCTACCTAGGCAAATACCTTACACGTGCTTTGGGAAGCACGTGTAAGGTATAAAAGTTTAAATAAAATGTTTCTTGAGGAACTTAAAGGATTTCAGATTGAAAATCTTATCTAATAAAAATTCTTTTACCAAGCCTTTCCCATGCTGTGTTGGGGTTATATCTTCTTATATATAAAATTCTCGTGTCACAATGTTAGTTACCGTACTCCTCCGAAACGGCTTGACCGATTTTTATGAAATTTTATATGCATATTCAGTAGGTCTGAGAATCGGCTACTATCTATTTTTCATACCCCTAAGTGGTAGTAGGTAGGTAGGTAGTAGGTAGGTAGGTAGTAAGTAGGTAGTAGGCAGGTGATAGGTAGAAAAAATTGCATTGCAACGCATGCCGGGTACAGCTAGTAGGATATATTATTAATGTAAGATGATGAAAGACGGGGACGGAGGAGTCTTGGTATGTTGTGTTGGTTACTAACCCAAGGACTGTAAAAACGCGGAGAGCGCGCGTTTACTCTTATTATCTGTCAAATCGTACGGTTAGTCCTTTTTTTTATCCATAGTCCTGCATCTACTAGGTCCCCTTATTAAGCCGACGAGATTTTGCAAGGGTAAAGATGATTATTGAATCAAATCAAACTGTAGCATGGTGTATAAATAATGACGGGCCAAACCAAAAGCAGTTTAGTATCAAGACATGGTTTAGCAGCACTATGCTTTTTCAATAATTATAATTGATAAACCTATGCCTAAAATTTTACTTTACTTGTCCTTTTTAGATTTTCAACATTGGGCGATTATATTGCTAAAAAACGTAATATGGATGCATCTTAAATGACTTAAACTCTGTCTTCCCTCTCACAACAGAGGATTCTTTTTTATTTGTCAACTTCTTTTCATTTTTTTCTCTAAATAATGCTCTAATTGATCAAATTATATTGTATTTTGCGTTATTTGCAACTTTTTTTCGATTTCGTAGACAAATTAGTAAAAAAATTGACAAGGAGTAAGTGGCAGACGTTCGCCACCGTCAACGGACGGCGACCAACTGCCTGATTGGTGGAGAGTAAAACGCCCCCCGTACCCCGCAAGATTTACGAGCACAGCGGGCGGGGTAGAGCTCAGTCGCGTCTAGGTTGTGCAAGCGAGTGCTTGTTTTTTGTCTTTAGAAATAGCGAAAAACTTCACGATTAACCGTGTTGAATTTTTTTTTTTTCTATTTCACTATGCGATAATAAATGGTCAATGTTGGGACTCAGATTCGTACCGAATATTATCGGTAGGAACATTACCTGCTGTGAGGTATTTTTTTAGACTTTAATCTGAAATTCTTCAGTTGCTACTGTAATTAAAGAATTTCAATTTCATAGTCAGTTTGATTTCATTGAATCTTGTAATTAATCTGATTTTACTTTTTACTCAAAGATTGTAGTTGGCGAACAAAGTTGGAGAAACAAAATAGTGAAAATTCAAGCGGCGGCGAAATGCGAATATCTGTAATACACGCTCTATTTGCAAAATAATTTTAATAAAATAATAATAGTTACGGGAAAATAATCGAAAATGATAAAAAAAAAAAAATAAACACGTTTTGAGTAGTAAAGGTATTTTTTGTAGAAAGGTGATATCAATTACATAAAATTAATGAAAATAATTAATGTGATGATGTGTCTAGAACAATAGTTTTTAATATTGTGGATATTTAAGAAAAAAATACAAAAGTGTTTGTCCTGTCGTTTGAAAGAAAGTGATTGGGACTAGGCTGCATTAATTTATGATATTGTTTAGCATGACTTTTTTTTCTAGATTTGAGTCTAGTCAAAGTATCCTATGCGTATTATATGCATTTGATTTTGAGTAAAGAAAGCAAATATGTACTTAACAATTCGACGACCTCCGTGGTCGAGTGGCGTACGCACCGGTTTTCAAAGTGTCGCTAGCTCTGAGGTCCCGGGTTCGATCCCCGGACGGGTCAATGTAGAAAGTCACTTTTCTACATTGCCTCGGGTCTGGGTCTTTGTGGTACCTTCGTTGTTTCTGAATTCCATAACACAAGTGCTAAATAGCTACTTACTTTGGGTTCAGAGCAATGTATGTGATGTTGTCCGCAATTATTTTAAGAAAAAAAAAAAAAAAAAAACAATGTTAAACTAGACTAAAATTTTTATATTGTTTTTTTTTTATGTTTTGAATGTCACCAACTGATTTTCGAAAGGATTATTGTGTGATTAGAGTTTTCCTTATAAAATACTACAATATCAGTTCAAGTTTCAAGTTCTTGAGCCAAGGTTTATTTCAAGCGAATAAACTTTGTCATCGATTTTTGTGGTAAAGTTTTATCGAATAGGAGTGGAAAATATATAATTTAAAATAATAAATTATTCGTTTCATATTTTGAAACTAGCAATTTTTTTTTTACTTTATTCAGATTCAAATCAGTTTAACATTCCTACTAATCAAGCTAGTGGCATCTGCGACGAAAGAAGAATCAGAAAAGAATAAGAGGACTGAAAATTCGATGTTATTGAGTAAAGTAGTGCAGTACATCGTGGACACCAAGCTACGGAGCAATAACAGACGAGGACTCAACCCCATAAGCTTAGCCAAAGCCAGGAATTACTATGCAGCCTTAACGAAAAACATCGACAACGGTGCTGCCAATTATGAAAATGAAGACATGAAAAAATTCTTAAGGCACGACGTTGACGCGACAGAAAATAAACAAGACCAAGGGATTTTAATAGAAAACGAACTGAAGAATGCTTTGACTCATAAGAAGTCAGCTTTACTCGATAGACCGTATGTTGAACACCATGGTAAGAATGATTACCTGGTCATGAGACCTGACATATTAGACCCGTTCGTAACTGTTGTACCGAACCATATTTACTACAACGCTGAGAAAAAATGCGTGAATTGGCTGGATGACTGTAGTTTGCGCGGGATTCGATCAAGATTACTCAGAGGTGTCAATTCACCTTACAAATAAATTGTAATCTTAAGAATTATGATTGTTTTATTTCTGCAATTAGGACACGAACCTCTTTAGGGAATTATAAGGCTTTTCTTTATTTCATAAGACTAATTTGACTTTCCATTTCGATTTTATCATTGGAGCTTAAAATTTGGTTAAGCACTTTTAAGATAGTTCTTTAACAGCTAGTTCTTCTGTATTGTAATCTGTGGATAACGCTGTGAGTAGTGTATTTGTTAATTTTACTGATAAGACGCTATGTTATAATATTTAATATACTGCTGTTTTTTATCCCTATCTAAATAAATAAATATAATCCAGACTATAAACGTCCCACTGCTAGGCACAGGCCTCTTCTCATATAGAGAAGGCTATAAATAAATAAATAAGATAAAATGCCTACGTCAAGGATACTTGATCTGTTTTTGCATATTTTGTATATTGTTGCCATGTTTTTAAAAAGATTTTATTTTACGTTGTGTGTGATTTAAATCTCGAATTAGGCACAAGTGGAGCACAAGCAGTAATAACGTCATATTCTAAAACTTCACTTGTTATTTTGCAATTACTTTCAAATACTGAAATTAAAGAAAACAGTGATCCTATAAAAAGAATTAAGTTTCTTTTTTTTTTAGTACGAGACAATTTACCAGAAACAAAATGAAACTAAAATTGGGTTTGATGTGAAATCTCAATAGTGTTTAATATAGATTTCTGACTTCTCAAGATAGCCTTACTTTATACTTGTCCAAACTGGAGACAAAACATTAGGTTTAACAATTTATTTGTCTAGACTATCTCACCGTTACCCGTGGTTCTATTATCCTATTATCGCAGAGGCTGCAGGCTTCAATTACCAATCAACTCAGTCGTTGCAGGATGCTCTGTTCAGCGCATCACGTGTTTTTGCTGAACTTCTTCTAAACAGCTATTCGATATTACTTAGACCCCTGTGGGTTTATGTAAATTAAAATAGTCTTTCTTTTAACGCAGGATGGTAAGATAAAAAACTGTGAATACATGTTTTAGTTGTTTCATTTTGTTTATTCACTGTATATTAATTGACTATGTTAGGATGAATATTTAATTTATCATCAATGCTTCACCTTGTCTACGCGTTTTTTCTTGTTTCACATCTGCATCGCTACAGCTGTGGCGGAATTGTCAACAGCCTCGGACACCACGGCCAGTCATAGCTATCTTTTTGTAAATAAATTATTAATATAGACCATACCATGTTATAGGTACCATGTAGTCTTAGCGTTGTTGCCGTCGGCGTTCCGGCTGTACTGGATCCCTAGCCTAGCTCGCGACGATGGCAAGAGACCGGACGGCATAACTTTGTTACCGTCGAAGATGGGTAGGCCTTTAGTGTGGGATGCTACTTGTGTCGATACTCGTACTATCCCATCCCAGTACCAGGAGCTAGGATAGTACCAGGATATAGCTAGGATAGTACAATACCAGTAGCTCGTGGTGCTGGGAACCTCGAACTTCTCGCTCAAATCAAATTTTGATGTTATTTAGGTTTAAATTAGTTAATCGTTTTGACGTCATAGTTTAGATTAACTGCTCTACAATAAACTGGATGTCTGAACATAATCTTGAAATCAATTTTAAAAAGACTAAATTAATAACGTTCCACCCCCAACAAAAAATACCAATTAATATCAACTTTAGTTTTAACAGCATTAAATTAGAAGTGGTTAATAAATTTTCCCTATTAGGCCTAGACATTGACACAAATATAAATTGGAAGTCACATATTCAAAAAATAAAAAATATTTCCCTACCCTCCCTCTACATTTTCGAAATTTGCAAATTCGTACGTAAATATCCAGAATTTTACACCAAAAGGGAAGATATTCAAACAAAAATAATACAAAAGGTCATAACCCACTTACACGACTCGGCTCCCACCCGGCAAAAAGAATATAATTTAAATATGGACTTTAAATATTGCTCTTAAGATATATTTTACATTAGCATCATAAATTAGCAGACAGCTCGCTGTCAGCGAGTTTACCGCCGTCAGACTGCTCGGTAGTTGACGCCTCGCTGGCTGCACGTTGTAGACGAGCGGTCGGGGCCGTCTGCGGTGTTCGCGCGCTCACTGCTAGCAGTCGCCGCGCCGTCGCCGCTCTCGCTCAGTCCATAGATATGAGTATAGTATACTGAGTAGCTCAGTCGGTCAGTATCTACCAAGTAGTACCAAGCAATCCGAACGCTCGATCTCTTTCCGAGTGTTTTCGCAGGTATTGAACGTATCCATTATGAACAAAGAAAAAACTGTGTCTATCGCGAAAAGCGAGAGCGGTCGGCGGGTGGATAGCTGGCCGTCTGCTAGTTGTCGCCGCGTGGACTGCTGGGTTCCTGCTAGCTGTCACCGCGTGGACTGCGAGCAGTCGTCTTAGTTTAGGGCGGTGTTGGAGCAGAGTCGTTTAAGTGTACCTTTAGGCACAAAAATAGGCTCAACCTACCAACGTCACGACTAAAAATGCACTCTGACAGTGCCTACGTTATGTCTATAAAATTATACAATAAGCTGCCAGAATCCATGAAAAATATAGATAAATATAACATTTACATAAATAAACTAAAAACATTCCTAATAAAAAAAGCTATTATAGCGTAAATGAATACTTAAATGACAAAATATAATACATCAAATAATCATAAAATAATACATAAAATAATTATAATATAAAACAAAAAAAAAATATAATAATAATAATCTAATTAATAAAATATTGATATTATAATAAAATACTTATAACGCAATAGTATAAAATAATGTCTACACAAACTTATAATATACAAAGACCTAGAAGATTTTTATTAGTATTAGAAAAAATTACGTAATGTACAATATATATTTTTAGTATTAGAAGTAAACACTCAGTGCTCTTCCTCCTCTCTTCCATAATTATGCTATGCTGTGCCCGACAGGGTCCAAAATTGTGTCTATATTACAATTACAACCCACCAGCTAATCTAAACATACGTAATGTGTACATTGAAAAATTGTGGCGAGAAGTTACTTTGAATACAAGTAAAATATTATGTAATCACGGAATTTTCTGTAGGTATAGAAAACAGAAAAAAATGTTTTGACCAATTTACACTAAACGTTACTGAAATAAACCTACACATAAATTTTCCCTTTGAAGTTTTCCGTCCATTTGAGAAACTGGTACGAAAATCTGTAGGGGTGTAATTACTAACTTTTTCTATACAATTAAAGATAAACAAAATGTTATTATGTAGGCAGGAATAGATGTATATATATTATTTGTGTTGTGTTAGATGTACCTACTTCATTTATTGGGTGTTTGTGGTACCTTCGTTGTTTCTGTATTCCATAACACAAGTGCTTTACATCTACTTACTTTGGGTTCAGAGCAATGTATGTGATGTTGTCCGCATTTATTTATTTATTTATATTATTTATTTATATTATACCAGCAGCCCATCCGGCTTTGCATAAGTAATGACAGATTTTAAAACATTGTCCTGACAATGACGAAAACAACTAAAAATGGAATAACCTGATTTGATGCAGTACTTCGGAAGTTATGGCGGAATTTTTACATTAATAGTGTATTACAGGGCAGTGGTGTGGGGTCAGGCACTGCTTCTAGGATAATATTGATCTGGTCAACAACTTTCACCACCTGCTTGGAAGGCTCCCCATCATATGTCACCCAGAAGGTGTTTCATAATAGCGATACGGGGCATACAAAGAGGTTTGCTTGGGGCGAGAATTTTCTGGCTTTTGGGGAGCATTGGTCGCCCTCTCCGCAGGGGATGGAGTCTCCGCTTTTAGCTTTATCAACTTTAGTTGGCTTTCCAAGTTTGCCAGATATTTAGAACATATTGATGACTGTTCCCTCCATATCCCCTTAGCTTCTTTCATTGACTCTCTGAACGAATCAATGGAGGCTGCGGTTAGTTTGATATCAGCTGTTACATTGGTAAAGCACCTGTAATGTTTTCACACAACATGTAAATAAATATTATTCACTTACTTAAAGCTTTCAGGTATAATAAGATTGGTACCTACAGTACATTTTATTAGAGGCTAATTTAAAAAACATTAATCGCTACAAAATAAATTACCTAAATGGAAATTATTCTGGAATATTCTATCCTTAATTAAATCAATAAAGATTATTTTATTTAGGTAACTCCCACGTAGCGTACACATATACGTACAAATTTTCCACTCAAATTCGTTTTTCTCTAATCTTTATTAGAGAAAAACGAATCTTTATGCATTGTGCGATGAATAACGGGAGGTAGGTGGCTGGTGCTTTCAAAATGACAATGTTTGCCTGTTTGTCACCAAAATTGGGAAAATATAGTTTATTATGTAAGTATTTTTTGTGTGAAATTGAGTAAACTACACACAGATATAATATGAAGAAGTATGTGGTGTGTATAAACAGATTTTAGAAAAATGGTAAATAGTATTTAAAAATGACAATGAATTTCTTATCAACCATTAATTTGTTATCAATTATATACTTATATAGACAATAACAAACAAATCTAATTTCTTTAAATTAACATATCTCTGCTAACAAACCTATTGATTGTTAAACCCTGGTTTCTCTTCGACTTCATCCATAAGCCGATCATTACCTATATCGTCTTCACCCATAGTCACTTTTGGTGCAGCTGGTGTTGACGCCATTTTGCGTACGTCACAAATTCGGAATCTTTATATTTATATAAATACGTAGTGTCTTTTTTGTCTTTCGTGCTTGTAGTGCTTCGGAGGTGCGGTGACAAAACTGTTACGTCTTATTCGCAGGTACAAGCGTCACCATGTAGTCACGCCGTAGCTTTTGCACATCTCCATACATAGCTACGGACTACACAATAGCAAAGCAAAAAGATATCCGTGCGCTACATCTAACAATGTAAGGCATGCCTACAATATTCAATTTCAAAAATCTTTAACCAAAACCATTGGCGTAGTGAGGGCGGCAAAATATTTGACGATAAATAGTTTCTTGTAAATAAATATTAAATGGTCTCAAAAACATGTCATAGTCCATAGACCTTTTGGTACGTACTATTGTCACACCTACAGGTTCGGACCGATTTTCAAATGCAGCGAAAGCGAAGCATGGAATTTTTCATAACTTCTGTAATGAAATCGAGCAATGGCCTTCTTCAGCCGGGACCTACTGTTTAACGTGATTTCCGAAACACGGAGGGGTCTCGGTATGTTATAAATTGTCACCCATCCACGGACCAACCGCGGCGAGCGCGAGCGAACCTGTATTATCGGTCAATCCGTACGGCTTACAGGTAGCCACGAGCCCCTCTCATAAAAAAATATATTGTGTAACAAATAAGATCATAATAAAATATGCAGCAGTAACTAATCCGATTATAATTATAAAATCACTATAGCAACAGGAGCTTTTCTTTATTTAAAATCTTTATCGGAATAAAAGCTTTGCTCTATCAAGTAATCCGAGTACAAACCAAGACTTAATTTTTTTAAAGATTATTTTATAATGGGTTTGGGAATGCTTCTGGGAACACTCTAATGGACTAGTTCAGATACCGCTAAATCTCTTCGCAACAAGATGACAATTTAATAATTGCCGATGTGACCACGAACTTTGACAAGGAAGGCTCATTTTCCTTGGTCATTAGCACCCGTATTTGGGTTGCGGGAGATTTTGTTAAAGCATCAACGATGACTTTTATTGGTTTCTACGTCGCTTGCGTTTCATTCGTTAGTAGATTATCGGTTGTTAGGCGGCGTGCGGGACTCCCCGCCTGCGGTATAACGACCAATTAAAATGAGCCTGAACGTTCTACACTGGGTAAAGAAACTGCATCGTAGGTTGGCATACCAGCTGCTGCAGTTTAAGAATGTTTGACGAAATTGTTGTCTCGCTTAAGAGTTAAAGAGCTCGGAGACACGTGCCTGACCCGAATATTTTGCTCTCGTACGAAGTTTGCTTGCATATGTGAAAACTTTTTGGTCCTTTGTAAATCTGGTATTTGAGAAGAACTTGTGAATTTAAATGTCAACCATATTTAATCGGTCTCAAGTTTGAACTTTAAATTACTAGAAAAATAAAAATAAGAAATATTTATCTGGTAGGATTATTTTTATTATTTTAACACCATCATGTTAAAATAAGGGATAAAACCATTTCCAATTTTCGCTTTTTTATATAGAAACTTGATTTAGGTGACTGTAAAAATCATAACAAAAAATTGAGAATTAATTATTAATAATTATGATATTTTAACACTGTGTCCATGTCTCTTTTTAAATGTTTCCAGTCACAGTCTGCTGGAAGAAATTTCACATGAAATAAGCAGTACTTTTGTATTTATTTGATCTGTATATATTAATTATTGTATGTCTATTGTGTGTACAGAAACTTAATGAAATAAATAAATAAATATAAACTAACTAATTGCCTTCATCTCATTTTCAATAAATTTAAACCTACAGGTATATTTTTGGAGCTGAGTTATGTAACAGATTCATTCTCGTATTGATCGATGCACCGGGCGACGATTCAAAGCGCTCTTCCAAGGCTAATGATACCTATATATACTTTGTAACCTTTGGTTATACCTGCTTTGTTGTTGGTATAATTTAATTTCCGTGTTTCGGAAAGCACGTTAAACAGTAGGTCCCGGCTGTCATACATAGATCTTTGGCAGTCGTTAAGTCAATTCTGAAAACCAGTCTTACTATGGGATACGGTGTTTCCCAGTAAAATGGGTTGTGGAGGTCAGATAGGCAGTCGCTCCATGTAAAATACGGTATTCAGCTGAATCCGGTAAGACTGGTAGCCGACCCCAACATAGTTGGGAAAAGGCTCGGGAGATGATGTTGTTGGTATAATTCAAATATTAAATAATGTGACTATGACATATATTTATCAAAGATGAAAGGCTCAATTGATTTGGTTTTTACCTCAAAAGGAAAAAACGGAACCCTTATAGGATCACTTTGTGTCCGTCCGTCCGTCTGTCAAGACCGTTTTTCTCAGGGACGCGTGGATCAAACTGAAATTGATATCTAATACTCAGGTCTACAATCAAAAGAAAGCAATCAAAAGATACAGCCGTTTATGCCGCAAATTACTGCATATTTTCGAAACTCGCACGGGAATCAAAACCTACAGGATACTTCCCGTGAACTTAGAATCTTGAAATTTGGTACGAAGTAACGTCTTGTAGTAGGTACCTATACCCTAAATAAATCTTTGCTGCCAAATCCTATCGCTTTGGTGTCGCAAATTAGGCAAAACCGAATATTTAGAGACCAAATATATCTACTAACCGATCGATGTGGATTGGGCTAAATCAAGAATAGATCTTTGTCGGATGCAAAACCTTTGAAATTTGGGCACAATCTCCATTCTAAATTCGCAGAAACATGAAAATTACCCTTGTACAGATAAAGGAAAAATTGCGAAAACCGTAAATTTTTCGTTACATTGTAGGTATAATAAAAAATATTTTTGAAAATTTTAAAGTACTACTCCTTTTCTCGTGAACGTGTATCTTTCATATTCTTTATTGCATTTCCACAATGTTTTTATTACAAAAAGATCTTAAATTTAGGGTTGGACATACATTATGGACCCGGTTAGGGCTTAGCAAAATATCTATATCTAAGTTATTAAATCTAAACACTTATGACAATATACATTATAAAATATTAACTTAGATACTATTACATAACTTTTATATAAAATTCTAACACACATTTTTAATATCATTTAAATATTAAAATATATTTTTATTATTTAATTTACTTATTTATCATTTAGGTAATCCTTTACGCTATAATAAGTTATTTTAACTTAGTATTTACGCAGTTCGTTTTTAAATTTATTTTCAAATTCTTTTTCTTTTATTTCATTTGGTATTTTATTATATATTTTAATGCACATTGCAAAAGGACCAGAGTGGTATATAGCTAATGTGGAACTGGGTACTGCTAGTTTATTCTTGTATCTAAGGTTGCGTTTTTGAGGTCGTTGATCGCTTGCTAATGGAAATAATGCAGGGTGTTTTCTAACAAAGGGGAATGACGAGTCTAGGCCCAGAATTGCACAAGAGATTCGTTTTACAAAAAAAATATGTTAGTATTCTTCAAATGTCTGCCACGTATTCATTAGTCTGTGCATGTCGGTAACATTTTTTCATAAATATTAAACATTATAACGACTAAACTAACGGAACTTGAACTCTTGAACATAACATGAGTTTCAAATGTTGCCCTTATAAAAAAATGTTGGCAGGTAACTAATCAGAATAATAAGTTTTCGTTTATTATTAAAAACCGTTCATTTTCTTCCCAGCAAACATACATTATACCTATCTAATTCCTTAAAATATCTTTTAATAATAATTATTATACCAATTATTAATAAAAAAATATATCTATAAATCGACCTTTTCAAAAAATATGTCTATAAAAACTTTTTATGGCAACTTCCTATTGCTATGTCAAAGTTTTACTTGTCACTGTCAGTTGCCGAAATACGTAAATGTCAAAATCATTGCTTCTAGCAACTCCATTGCGGTTACTTGCTTATGTTTATTGCGGTTTAAATTGACTACTTTTCGCTATGAATACTGACTCTGACGATTCTCCTATACCTGACGACCACGGCCTGATTATGGATTCCGTTCCCGCTTCTCATGACGACACTGGCGACATAAACTGCAGTATATAAGATGGAATATAAGAATCTTAAATAACTTTGAAATGCTAAGTTCTTTGTAAATCATTTCTATTACTAATTAATTGTTAGAATTGCTCCCTATTATTATTATTATTTTATATTTGTGTGCACAGAGGGCCTAAATTACTATGGCGACTTGGCATTCCCCTTTACCAATTTCTAATATAAATACATGCTCGCTAGTGTGAGCATTTCTAATTTAACAAAATGTGTTTTACAGCTTTCCCTAGGGTCCTGAACATTCTGAATAATTCTTACACATTTTTTTTGCAAGATAAATAACTTCTCAAAATCAAAATCAAAATATTTTTATTCCTCATAAACCAACTCTAGTTGCTCGGTTCCAAAGTGTCCTTCCTATGGAGAAGAGCCGGCAAGAAACTCCAAAGGTTACTCTTTTATTTAAAAAAAAGGTTAACATCGATGTTAATATTACACTGATTTTAAAATATGCGACAACAACGTAAACAGCTGAATGTTTAGATAAATGTAAACTAACACATCCAAAACGGGAAGAAAAAAATAAAATCGAACATTCAAATTAATTTACATTGTCGTCACATTTACAAAGGACGAACATATAAAGGAAAAAGAAATTATAGAAGAAGGCAAAATAAAAATATACCTTTACATACAATCAATATGTAGTCCTAATCAATCCCTAACAGGAATGTCAAGGCATGTCAAAAGCCTTCTGAGAATAGAGGCTATAAGGTAAAACAATATTATTAGCAGACCGCCAGGGAGGCCACATATGCAGTTGAATTGAATAGGCTCCGAAACTACTTGACCGATTTGAAAAATTCTTTCATTGTTGGGAAGCTACACTATCTCCGGTGAACATAGGCTATATTAAATTTTCAAGAAAGTTAGGGATCCATACTCAAACTCCAATAATGTAACCCAAGGTGTGAAAAAATTACCAAAAAAATTTCTTACATTGCGTGCGCTGCGAAAACTATTGATTATAGAACAAAATAATGTACTACGTCTTTGTAGAACATATAATTATCTATTAAAAAATATCGCGACAGCATATGTCTAACTACTATTATAGTTATGTCACAATAAGTGTCTTTTTCATTTTTAAAAATTTATATAAGTGCCACAGCTATAAAAGCTCTTTTATTTATACTTTGGAATGAATCCTTATCAAAATAAATGACTTTATATTTAAGGCTGCTTTAATACCATTATATGACTTTTTGAATTATTTAATTTGGACATTCCATTCGAAAGATATCACAAGTTTAAAAATGTAAGTTATTTAAAAAATGTCGCATGCTCACGCCGCGCCGCGCCGCTCTGTTAGACGGCACCGTAATAATAAGCGAATTGATAATAATAGCAATTTAGCCTTTCGGGAATAAAAGTTGTTTGTTAATGTTTATTATTCCATAGTAAGTTTACTATTAACAAATTAGTAAAGGAACTAACGATGTAACGGGGTTAAAGAGGTAGTACGAGATAGGTATGGAACCGCGAGGTGCGAGGTGTTAGTTCCACTATTCACAACTCAAGAACGGGTAGACCTATTTTCTAAATCTTAAATTTTTTGGATTCGTCTCCGCCCCGTAAAACAAAGTAACTATAAAGACATTGGGAACGGAATATAGGGTATTAACGCGGGTGAAACAGCGGGGCACAGCTAGTATTTGATATGATGCTAACGGGTGGCTGCGCTGTGGGGTGGATCGATACCCCGCGCCTGCTTGCCGGCACCCGCGACACTCTGCCGCGCGGACTTTCTAGTGAAACTATAAATTTTAATGTATAGGTATGTTGTAAAATAATAAAAACTTAAGATTTTAAACAAAAGTTAAACATTTCAAAGTTTTGTAAAATCATATTAGATATTTAAATAACTTTACGATGTGCAGAATTACCTGTAAATATTATTTAGTCAACAAAAAGTGGTACAAAAAAACCATCTCTTCGCTCTCAAAACTTGTCATTAGTTTTATTTTACTATCAAATTAACATTATTGCATGAGTACAAACCCACAAGAAGCCTTACACGAATGATCATCCATATCATCTAATATATAAAATTCTCGTGTCACAATGTTAGTTACCATACTCCTTTATTGCATTTTATATGCATTTTCAGTAGGTCTGAGAATCGGCTACTATCTATTTTTCAGACCCCTAAGTGGTAGTAGGCAGGTGCTAGGTAAAAAAAATTGCTTTGCAACGCATGCCGGGTACAGCTAGTTAAAGATATTTTTAATAGGTCTGGGACGATTCCTTTAGCTAGAGATTGGTTTATTAAAACAGTTAGGGGTAATACGAATTCTTCAATACAAAATTTTACAATTGTTGGTGGTATTTCGTCGTGGCCATAGAGCTATGTTTGTTCTTTAGTTTTTCAATTATAAGTATATTTTATTTCACCTGGATCAACTGGTTTTGAGTAGAAGGATTTTTCACTGGGAGATAAGACTGGACGACCAGTGGGAATGGTTGTACTTTGTGAAGAATTTTATTTTCCTACGGAAACAAAGTAATCGTTAAATGTATTTGCGATGAGGCTGCCATCTTCCGTTAATTTATCAGATACTTTTAGCGTAATATTTTTCCTAGTTTTTTAGTTTAGTTTATTTGTACGTTCTTTTATTACCTGCCAGATCATTACTGTATTATTTTCTGATTTATTCATTATTTTTATATAGCTTAACTTTTTTGATGTCGTTATTGTTTTTTTAAGTAATTTTTCGTATAATTTATAATGTTTATGTACCCAGTATAGAGTCATTATTTTTGGTAATTAGAATTTTTAATAATCGTTTGTGTTGGCATGATCTTTTTATACCTGTTGTTAGCCAGTTTTTTGGAATATTTTGTTTAATTTTAATTTTCTTTTTTGGTATACAATTATTTATATGATGTTGTCCGCATTTATTTATTATTTATTTATTTAATATTTTTTGTAAACTGATGTGAAATGAATTATAGTTTTGATTTATGTTTTTATCCCAAGCTATAATATTATCCCAGTTTAATTTACCTAGTTGCAGTTTGAACCTACTATTATAATTTTATTGAATTTTCTCTTAAATGTGTACCACTCAGTTTTACGTTCTGTAGATTTGTAATTTGTTGGTAAAGTTATTTGTATTCCCTTATGATCAGAAATCCCAAGTTTAATTACTTCTATAGCGTTTTTAGCACGCTTTTATAAGCTTCACTTGTATGTATGTATGTATGTATGTAACCGACTCCTTTGGACTCGATTTTGACCCACTTTAAACGGACAGATTTAATTCAAACTTTGTACACTTATCAAGAATCAGCGACAATATAATAATTTAATAGGTTTATCTCATTATCCTGATTAGGATCACCAGGATTAATAAAAATAAATAAAAAAAAAACAATACTTAAAAAAAATTAAGTCCACAAAGCAATACGTTTGAATTCAGACAACACGTATTGCTGCTAGGACTAAAAAGTGAAAAATAAATATAGTTTTAGATAGAAAAAGCGTGGGTTGCTCGATAGACAAAAAATATGGCACAGAGCGCCCCACGCTTTTTCACAATAATACTAGTGTTTTTGGTTCATTACCAATTTCAGCTTACATTAGGAATTATTTTTCACTTTTTTAGTTAGAAGTACTTTAAAAGCGTGTTTTTTAGTTTTTTTAAACTATATTTATTCATTTATGTGCAGTCAATTATTTATTTAAACCTGAACTATCACGGACTTTCGTCTTGCCACACGTTTCGCTTAAATTTTACGTGAAACGTTTTACATTCCATTAAAGAATACTTAATTTTTCTTTATTTCTCTACAAACAGATTACAATTACAGGTAGGTATAATTAATTTATCATGTAAACTACATCTGGCAGACTGCGCTCCGAATTGCGCTGTTTAGAATTAGACTCAATTTGGTTTGGTGATGTATACATACCTTAGCCAATTACTTACCGATTACAGTTAAGCCTAGACACATACAGAGTCCATTGGAGCGACATTTCAGTATCAATCAAGTAATGGAGTCCTTTGATAGAGTCACCATGTAATGCGACTGTATTTAATTGGTGTCAGTGCAGTAGCAATAGCGTCTGCGTGTAACTCGATAGGACAAATGCAAGGCGAGGCATATGCAGCCGATATTCTAAAGGCAACATACAAAAGATTCAAGGATTCCTATATACAGGGTGTTACGAAACCCCTGTCCGATCCGTTAAGGTGTTGTTAGGTATCAATATCTGATTACAAAAATGTGGAAATAAAATGGAAAAAAAAAGAAAAAAATTAAAACCTAATTTTTTTTTTTCTCAAAAGTCGAGAGAGAGTGTCGGCGTTGTCACAGATGATACCTAATTACCAAACAAAAGACCCTTAAAAAATACCGACGAAATTGGTGTTGTAGTTTTTGTTTTATTCTCAAATTTAGGGAAAATCGGGGCAAAAAATGGTTATTTCAAAATCTTTAAATTATTGTAATTTCATAGGTTTATCTCATTATCCTGATTACACACTATATATAATATCTTCACATTATTATTTATAAGGTTCTCACTTAGAAATCGATTGTATTGGACTTTTAACAAATATACCTGTTTACATACTTTTAGCTTACTTAAAGTTATACATAATTCTGAAAACAATTTGGAAGGATTTTTATCATTTGAACCTACAGATATAGTGACAATATCTCTGTCACTTAGAGTAGGGACCTGTATGTCTATTCTGTTAATAATTTCGGTGACAGGTGAGAGTGAAGTGACAATAAAGCTCACTTCAAAAGTGAACCCAATTGGCCTTGATTTAGAATTCAAATTCGAGAATACGTATTTGACATCTCACCGCGGATTCCGCGCGGATTCCGCTGTCGAGACATGAAAATAATGTTACAGAATAGCACGGTAGTTCGTCTATGCTATTTAATATTTGGGAACTCTGAGCCCCAGGTTATAGCTGATACAATATAGCAATCGTTCCATTTGTTCTTCCTGCTTCGATAAGGTGCGTGGACACGCCTCGCACATATTCATCGAACAATAGTATTATTTTTGGTTTGTCACTCTTGACATAATTATGCACTTGGTATTGTAATTATTTTATTTTTAGGTTCTGTATTAGCGATCTCATTTGATGAGGAGTTATTTGTATAGATGTCCCTTTCAGTGTGTTTTGGACTTATTATTATTTTGTCCTTTGGTGAATCAATGTTTACGAAGTCTAATGTCTTTTTGCACACTTTATCAATCTTCTTCTTGGGCAGCGTCTTAATTTTTGAGCTATTTTTGGGGGTATCTGTAGAGATAGGCTTTAAGTAGGTAATTTCTTTTTGTTGTTCTGTGGTTGTTTTTTGTAAAGATCTAGTTTCTTGTACTAAAACAATTTTTATTTGTGCTTTCTCGAGTTGCTTAATTAAGTCCCTTATCTGTTCTTCCATGTTCTTTAAAATGCTTTCATTGTTTTTACCCGACTGCCAAGAAGGGTTATGTTTTTCGCGCGTATCTTGTATGTATGTATGTATGTATGTATGTGTGTGTGTAATATTCTTTAATACCTCATATCTTCAAAACGGCCGAATGGATTTCGATAATTAGGGTATCGTTGGATTCGTATCGATTACCCAAGTGCCCATTCTTAGATATGTCACGTCAAACAAAAACCAACATGGCGGCCACGAGGTGCCATAGAGTGAGGAAAAAAAAATTAAAAAAATTTTGTTTGCTACAATATGGGTATCAAATTAAAGGGCTTGTAACGAGGATTCCAAAATGGAATATCATTTACGTATAAAAAAATACTATGTGAAAAATTGTTCTTTATTAGTAATTATTTATTACTTCCAAGAAATACTAAATGGTACGCTGGTGAAACCTTAAGAAATAGCTAGACGTATTATGATTTTAACTAAAAAGTGTTAAATAAAAAATAAAAAAATTTAAAAAATAATAAAACCCGACTGTTATAAATTATTATTAATATAATCCTTACTCCATTATAAATGCAAAAGTTTGTTTGGATGTATGGATGTTTGTTAAAATAAAGTAGTGTTTGCGTGAAAGAACGCAAAAACTACTGAATGGATTTTAATGAAACTTTACAATAATGTAGCTTATACATCGGAATAGCACATAGGCTATAATTTATAAAGATAGTGTATGAATTTTCATTCGCGCGGGTGAAACCGCGAGGCACAGCTAGTACAATATTATTCGTTCATTATTTTAAATAACATTCGTATACAAAACTCTTGATAATTTCGTTGCAGTCGAGAGTGGGGAACATTAAATAATTTGACTAATTATTATTTATTTATTTATTTATTTATTACACACCTTACATCTAGCATTACAGGTTACCCTTATTCAATAGATGACGTAAATCGTAAATCAAATTACAGTACTTGCACATGAATCACAGATTAATAGACTATTACAAACTTAAATACTTATAAATGAAGAGATGTTAAATAATATTATTATGTCGCAACGAAGTCAAAGAAAGGATTGTGTATTATGTTTTGGTTTATACAAAAACCATTTTTGTGGTTTAACATTAACGGATAAATTAAATTAGTGTTATGCACCGTATATGAACTTCATCCTAAGTTCGATGACTTCATTTTTTCAATCATCGATGTTGGTATTGTAATTAGCATCAAATAATAATTTCAGAGATATTACTAAATTGAATGATAATGAAGGTTAAGACGCGCTCCCCGTGGTTTGTCCCTGAACGGGGGAACCTTTTGTTAATAATAGTATGTCGAAATCGCTCCGTGCTTCAAAAGCCATTTAAGTTGTTGCCTCGACTGTCATACGTCGATCTTTAGCAGTTGTAAAGACACTATGATTCTGACAACCAATTTGTCTAGTAGCTATACAATTATCATACTTAAATTGCTCAAAGTAGCGGCCGATATTACTGATAAAACCAAGGTTACTCTAAAACAGTCATAAAAAAATTCCTGAGTTTCCGATCGCTGATTGACCTGCCCAAGCAAAGCCACTTAGGCTACTGACATGGACTAAATTAACCATGACTACTTAAGCCCACAGGCACCTTCTCTGACCTCCCAAGCCAAGGTTTTCAATTATAATGAAACTCAGAACTGCGAGTAATTTGTTGAATATAAAGGACGTTCTCTATTGGTCTTCTAGGAATATGTTTCTCAAGTCCACGGAGTAAATACAAAGCTCAAGTCTCAGAAGCAAAGAGAAAATAATTCAACATTTTGAAGTTAATTAAAATTCTTTTTTCAGTGCTTGTCATTTTTTGCAGGAAGGAAGTTTCTTACCGACGCGAGTAGTGGTCCCGTCAATATTAATAAAATCTCATTCTTGTAAAGCTTCTTGTTTCTCATATTTTTGTTTTTTACTTTTCAGTTTTTATTTAAAGTGTTTTTTATGCAGTCGGGTTTTTTATTTATAATTTTTTTCTCATATTCAGTTAAGTCTGGTAGACTGTTTGCTATTGAATAATTTGATGACGGTGTCGAAGCCATTGAGTTTGGCGATGAATTACTCCTTTTTCTACGAAATGTTATATTTTCTGAGCTCATTTTGGCTTGTAGTCCGGTCAAATTAGCTTCAAAAAAGTGTATAAACAATTTTTATAGATAATTCCATGATGAATAATTTTTGTCTCGCTTATTTTTATGATAAAACTTACCGTTTAGCTGGAAAACTCAAATAACCGATTTTTGCAACATTTGACCTTGAATATTTTTTTTCACACGTTGGATTCATTTGGATAATTGACAAATTGTGTGTAATAGGGTTCCCAACATTCATGCCAATTTTTAGCTGGATGCGAATTAATGTAGCCTTGAATGTCTATTTTGACCGGACTATTTCGAAAATAGATAAAGATAATATGAGATAATAATATAATAGAAGAGAAGATAAAATAACAATCTTGCAATTGAAAAAGAACTTTTGAAGTTTCGCAGTCTCGAACTTGCGACTTGTCGTGCACAGCCTCAAAAGTTGACACACATCTCGCAGAGCCAATTGTTCAAGTATTCAATCAGATGAAATTTGACTTCTTAATGCAGTTGGAAATCGACTTTTTCAAAAGAGAGTAGTGAAGCCTGTTATTTAAAAATTTGGTTAACCGCCACTTTTGAAAATTATGGTCTATAATACCTTTAAGCTGTAACTAAATCAAACTTTTATGTTGAATCTACGGAACCCTCGGTGCACGAGTCCGACTCGCACTTGGCCGGTTTTTTGTTTGTTTTTTTTTATTTATTTATTTATTAGAAAAAAAATTATAAAAATACTTCTTAAAACTATACGCCATGTCTGGAAACATAAGACTGGACATTATAAAAGCCCTCAAAAATAAACATAGCTACGGCGTAGATGACTCATGACATACCTTAATAAAACAGTGTGCAATAGAATTATGCTATCCTTTAACGTTATTAATTAATCAAAGTTTCCAAGAGGGCCAGTTCCCAGATGTACTTAAAACCTCCTTCGTTAAGCCCTCCCAAAAATATTAAAAAAAGATAATCATTTACCAATACTGTTTGCCGATGACGTATCAATATTAATAAATTGCAAAGATAGTACCGATTCCAACTTTTTAATTCAAAACACATTACTAACCGTAACTCAATGGCTCCAAACTCATAACTTAGAATTAAACACAAGCAAAACAAAAATCATGCAATTTAGATCTTATAAAAAACCACCCCTTGATATGCATGTAGTATTCCAAAACACTCCCCTAGAGGAAGAAGATTCATTTAGTTTACTTGGTTTAAAAATAGATACCCATATTAATTGGAAGACTCATATCGAACTTATGAAATCCAAACTGTCCAAGTTTTCTTATGCTCTCTTCCAAATCAAGCAAAGCACAAATAAACAAAGAGCTTTATCAGCCTACTACGCATATGCCTACTCATGGCTACGATATGGTGTCATGTTATGGGGAAACAGTGTCAATTGTATCGATTTGTTTATAATACAAGTATATAATACAAGAAACTTGTTAGAATCTTAGCTCAAATAAACAATACAGAAAGCTGTAAACCATACTTTAAGGAATTTAAACTATTAACGCTACCATCAATATATATATATACTAGATATATGCACATTTGTTTATAAAAATATTACCACATTTAAAAAAATAAAAGATACCCATAACATTAACACACGTAATAAAAATAAATTATGTTTACCACAATCCCGTATTAAAATGTTAAATTAAAGTGCATTATGTAGTATATGGCAATTAAAATATTTAACAAGCTACCAATAGACATAAAAAATCAAGAATACTTATTAGCATTCCAGATAAAACTAAAAAATTATTTAATCCAGAATTGCTACTACTCCATTAAGGAATATTTAGAAAATAAGAATATTCAACCTACATAAACAAGAATAATAAATTACTAAATAATTATCAATAGAGTTACATACATATTATGAATATATAAATTATACATATAATATACAAGATCACTCAAGCAAAGGGAGCCGGTAAAGCCTTCCGGTTATATTGATATTATTAACCATATATATGAGCCTATAATAGTTAAAGTAATAAAATAAGCGCTGAAAATAAGTATGAAATTATTTCCCATGAAATACAAAAAGAATATGACAATGTGTGTATTATTATATTGATGTACGAGTATATCGGGTACCGAAGCAGTTATTTTAAGAATTAAATGATTGTGTCTGTAATTATTGGGAAACTACTGAAGCCGATATTTTAAACACGAAGTATATTTTTCATGAATAAATAGTAAATAAGTCTTTTGTGTTCGGTTTTAGGAAGTACTCGCCTTCTTGGTGTTATTAGAAAAATCAAGTTTGTTCTCATCAAAGCTCTTTGTGGTAATATTTGCTGTAGGTTTGGTATAAGCTGAATTAAATGATTCATGTTGTTTCCAGGCATACAAAGGTTCAGGACGCATACTTATTGTGAGAATGTACACTAAAGAATAGTGGAAAATACAAAGGTAACCTTGCACACTAACAGTAAAATGAAGTTGTAATCAGCTTTCAGCACTTTAAATCGAGTTGTAAAGATACAATTTTCTTTGTACTTCAGTGAATAGCTTTTATGATATTTGCGACCTAAGATTTAAAGAGAAATTCTATTTTTCTATTTCGAAATTAAATGTTACGGTGTAAGGACATAACCCAGTTAGAAAGTGTGGACCAAATAGTAACAATAATAAAGAAAATTTTTGTTCCTACGGGTATTACGGGGATTTCTTTAGATTAACTAGACTGTTCTTAAGAGTCTTGGCAATGTGTTCTATCACTTTTAACTGTTCTTGCACTTCGGTAGCCATTATAATTCGAAAACTTCAACGTGTTTATACTTCCGACGCAACTTTATAACACTAATCGGTTAACTTATTAAGTCTTTTGTTCTCGGGTTCCACGTCGCTTCACGGTTAAGTCGCGGTATAGGGCTCGATTTAGGACCATATGTTGATGTACTCAAGGTTCACTTTTCTTTGATTGATGAGTTTTAAATGAAACGACGTGTGATCGGTACAAAGTTGTATTGGACACTAATCCTTACTAACTAGTGGTATCTGCCTACAAACTTTTGCGGAAATTTGCGGCATAAACGGCTGTATCTTTTGATTGATTTGGCTTAGAAGTTTGATTTTTTCACAGCTCCAATGGACAGTAGACTTGAGAATTTGATATAAATTTCTTCTTCGGACAACGAAGTGATCCTATAGGGGTTCCGTTTTTTCCTTTTGAGGTACGAAACCCTAAAAAATAAATATTTCATGTATGAAAGGGTTTTTAATTATGGTTCTATTGCAAAAAGGGAGCCATAAAAAGAGCTTGTAGAAAACCAGTTATAATTTTTAAACATCTCCCCGACTATCTCCCCAAATATTTTATAAGTATGAATATCTCTTAAACTATTAAAAATCGCGACTCATTTTGATGAAGGGAACTTTGGTACTTCTAGGTATAACAAATCTAAATTTTCTTTGTTAACGAGACTATTTGGTCCACTCTGTATGGTAAACCCTAAAGTAAGATAACTAATAAAATTGCGACCACTCATGTAAAACGATGTATGCCATGAAAACAACTAAATGATAAACCAGAACTAACTTTTCTTTTGGGATCAGTATGTCTATTCTGTTAATAATTTCGGTGACAGGTGAGAGTGAAGTGACAATAAAGCTCACTTTAAAAGTGAACCCAATTAGCCTTGATTTAGAATTCAAATTAGAGAATACGTATTTGACATCTCACCGCGGATTCAGCGCGGATTCCGCTGTCGAGACATGAAAATAATGTTACAGAATAGCACGGCTGAAATCGCCAATCCGCAGAGAGCAAGCGTGGTGATCAATGCTCGTGTCTTCTCTATATGGGAAGAGGCCTGTGCCCAGCTGTGGGACGATTATAGGCAGGATTATTATTTATATATTTTTACTAGCTGTACCCGGCATGCGTTGCAATGCAATTTTTTCTACCTAGCACCTGCCTACTACCTACCTACTACCACTTAGGGGTATGAAAAATAGATATTAGCCGATTCTCAGACCTACTGAATATACATATAAAATTTCATAAATCGGTCAAGCCGTTTCGGAGGAGTATGGTAACTAACATTGTGACACGAGAATTTTATATATAAGAAGAAGATAGTTATTCTTTTATATCCCTTCTGCAGCTATGTTTAAAATAATACCTAACTATATACTTATAGTTAGGTACCTAGAATATACCCTTTGTTTTGTGTTAGTTAATAAGTATGTAAATTATATAGAGTCATTAAATTTGATAAAACCAAAAAGTGTTGTTATAACTGTACATGAAAAATGGAATAATTATTAGATGTTATTGTATTAGAATTAAGGTTTGATTTGTATGATAGGTATTAATAATATTGCTATGCTTGTAAAAGGCAACTAAGTAAAAAGTCCCACATATTTTTTATAACATCTAATGTCAATAAAACTTTGACTTTGACTTTGACTTTGACTTATTAATTAAATGACTTTCTGTCTCAAAGACCTGAAGAACCACAAACGAGTCTACAAGTTTTTAATACCTATAGAACTGCTTTAATAGTTTGGCAAATTTACTTTTTATTTTTTGGCTTCTTATAATTATCTACAGGTAATTGGTTGAGTAGATTATAATGGTACTCTTTTATCTAGCGTTCAGTCGCCAAAATAATTACTTATTCTAGGAACATCGTATTTACGTGCCGATACTGTCCTGGTTGCGTGGTTATGAGTGACAAGTGAGTGACGCTCCCAGCTGCCATGACTACCAACCTACCTACCAAAAGTAGGTACTTATGTTTTACAGTGATAGGAAGGATTTTGCATGTTTTGAATAGGTTATTGTAGTTGTCTTTAGATTTGTTTTTCGTTTTCTTATTGACTAGCAGTTTTAAGCTCCTTCTATTTTATGTAAATTAGTTTTAAATGTAAATCCATAGGAGTCGAGAGCGTGACTTAATATTGGGTTTTTTTTTTGGTGGAGATCTTTGCTGTTAGCCTGAGCGCAGGCTTTGACTGCTTCACCCGGACTTTTGGCGAGGACCTTAAGGCCTCCAGCCAGAGCAATAGGAAAAACTAACTACGTCAGCAACGTCCACTAAGGGCACCCCCTGCGGGGTTCGGACCTCGACTTAGTGCGTTGCTAACAATCTTAATAAAGCAAAACAACAAGGGATGGCTGGATCTAAGTTTTAATTATTTAGGGTCATATTTTTATTGCTAGTTTGGCCGGCTCGGGCCAGCTTCTTCTAGGGACGGGGGGATAACAATTACGTTACTATTATTTATAATACGCGACGGGCCTCGCCGGCGAGGGCGTAATATACGGCGCGGCGGCGGGCGGTTGCGTTTTTATTGCTACTACTAGCTCAATTATTGGGTCTACTAATCTACACTATAATTATAATTAAAATATAATATTATAATATATAATATTATTAGTATTATTAGTATTAATATTAATACTGTGTACTACATATCAGGAATTTGTCAATAAAACAAAAAATACAAATTATTCATCTAAATTTATTTTATCGCCTTCAAAGTAGGCCCCATCGCTTGCAATACAACATCTCCAGCGCTTCACCCAGTCTTCCATACATTTTTCATAGGCTATTTGCGGTATGGCCTTTAGCTCATTCAGCGAATTTTCTTTTATGGCTTCTATCGACTCAAAACGTTTTCCTCGAAGTGGGAATTTTAACTTGGGAAATAAAAAAAAGGCAGACGGAGCCATATCAGGTGAATACGGTGCTTGGTCGAGAACTTTTGTTGATATTTTCGCTAAAAACTCTTTTACTATAATGGCTGTGTGTGATGGTGCATTATCATGGTGCAGCATCAGTTGTGTTGCCACAAATCTGGACGTTTTCGGCGGATACTCTCACGCAAACGCTTCATGACGCCTAAATAATATTCTTTATTCACTGTTTCTCCCTCTGGAAGGAATTCGGAGTGAACCACACCACGGTAGTAAAAAAAAACTGTCAGCATCACCTTGATTTGGAGCGACTTTGCCGCGGTTTTTTGGGTTTCGGCTCGTTTTCGAGACGCCATTCTGAAGACTGTTGGCTTGTTTGCATGTCGTAATCATAAACCCATGTCTCGTCGCCAGTTATTATACGTTTCATGAAGGTCGGATTCGTAGAAGCTCGGGAAACCATGTCTTCAGCGACATGCTTTCGCTGCGCTTTTTGAACAAAATTGAGCTCTTTTGGAACTAGTCGAGCGGCGACGCGTTTCATGTTGTTAAATTGTATACTTATTTCAAATTGTTAAATTGTATTAGGTATAGGTTAATCGTAGTTTAGGTTAGGTTTATTAGTATAGGTAGGTTATAGTATTATTTTTAACTTTTTAGTGCTTTTATCGATTTTTGAAGTCGGTTTTTTTTTGCAAAAATAATTTTTATTATCTTGAATTTTTTTGGACTACATTTAAACGCATTTATTTTACTCATGCTATAATCCTTATCAAAATAATTATTTTATCACTAAGTACAGTTTATGTAGATAATATTGGCTTTAAATGATTAAAATTGGATGTTTGGTTTTGAAGTTATGGCGAAATTAAAATATTACGATTACGAAAATAATGTTTTACGCATGGGCAACTTTACGTTGCCCTATCACAGGTCGGGGCTCCCGACCATCAGTATATTTTGTTACCTGAAAATAATTTAACGTCAAATGTTGTTTATAGAGAAGCTCTACAATAATCGCTTTAGTTATCTATCCTAAAACAACGGGTTGCACTCCGGGACTGCCGGCAGAAGTGAAAACTTAGTATTCATTATAGTAATATAATTCACGGGAATAAGCGCGTACATGCATAAATACCTTTTTTGGGTTGATGGGTCTGCTTGCGACCACGGCCGGTGTAACCCGGTCGAAACGTCAAGCCCCAAAAAAGGTATTTATGCATGTACGCGCTTATTCCCGTGAATTATATTATTATAAACATGAAGCTCGATATTTTAAAATTTAATATTAGTATTACTTTATTAGTACTATTATTTATTAGTATTAGTACATTTAAATATTTTCATAATTAACAACTTTAACATCCACATAAAGACAATCTATGCAGCGTAATGACTGCGTCGTCGATGTAAGTGTCGGTGTCTGTGAATTGACCTGGGAATCCTTTTGCTGACCGTGTCTTTCCTGGGTAGGCTTTTTGCAGCGGTAACCGACATCCACGCGGGCGGAGCCGCGGTCGACCGCTAGTTGTAAATAAAGGGCACTTGAGAGTATTCTTTGGTACTTTAAAGCTTAGATGCTAAAATTTACCTAGTAATATTCTAAGTTTATTACATAAATAGTCTATGTGGCTGGACCATGAGAAGTTCTCGTCAACCTTCACTCCGAGATACGTCACACATTTATCACGTACAATTGGTTTACAATCGCAGTTTACATGGTTTTGGTGGTTAAAGTCATGTGTGTACATTGGAGGAGGGTCACCAGGTATGGCGCGCCAAGTATGGCGAGCGGATTACAATTAGTTTGCTTTTATCGGCGTTCAAAACTATTCTCTCGTCGTCGTCGTCTCGTGTTATAGTTGATGCGCTCCCCGTGCGCTATTGACGACAAAATGACAAGTACGATAAAGTGTGTATCTTGTAATATCGTTATTGACGAGCTTTTAGCTTATGTTCAAAATAAAATATCGATTGCTGATACCGTCTGTAAAGGGAAAGGCAAAGATAATCGTGTCTTGAACGATAGGTACTCAATGCATAGAAGCAAAAATAACCACTCCTTTCGGTACTGAGTTAAATGTTGTTTTCCAAAATATACAAAGTATAGGTAATAAGTTAGATTTAATTGAGCACTTTTTAATAGATTTAAATATTGATGTATTGTTATTGTCGGAGGTTTGGAAAAATAAATACTTTTGTGATTCTGCTATAATACCAGGTTACAAAATAGCTTCCGCCTTCTGTCGAAAAACCTGCGAAGGCGGAGGAGTTTGTATAATTGTAAAAGAAACGTTAGAATACATTGAGAGAAAAGACATAAATGATTTTTCCAAAGAATTCATAATTGAATTTAGTGCAATAGAAATTCCTAAGTTATTGTATTTTTATAGGAGTCTATAGAGCAGATCGTAGTATAAATGTGTTCTATGAACAATTGGAAAAGTTTTCTTTAAGTTAAATACAAAAAAAGCAAGTAAATATCTTATAATAGGAGGAGACTTTAACATCAACATACTAAACAAAAATAAACAAACTGAAGAGCTCCAAAACACAATGACTTCTTATAATCTTATTCAATTAATAAAAGAACCTACGCGGGTAACAGAAACAACTTCCACCTGTATAGACTTACTGTTCACTAACTACAAACCTTTAGTAAAAAAATCATGTGTACGCGACTACGGTCTCTCTGACCATAAACCCTTAGATTTAAAAATAAATACCAATAATAATATATTGCCTAATGATAACAAAGTATGGTATGTCCAAAAAAGGATATTTACAAATAACAAAATAGTTTTATTTAAAAATGCATTAAAAGACATAAAATGGGAAAATATAATAAAACAAAATTGTGATATAAATAAAAACTATAATGCATTCTGATTTAGTGCAACTTTACAACAAATTCTAGATATCCATATGCCTATACAAAAAATAAAAATAAAGAGGAAACCTAAATAAACGATGGTAAACGATGTTTAACGATGGCCTCAAAAAGTCTTGCTTACATAAAATAATATTAAGAAGTATCTTGAACGAAACAAAAAGTAATGTCATCCAAAAATATTATAAAAAAATTAGTCAGACGCCCAAACGCAGTGTAAATATATCTAAAAAATTAGAGTATGTCAAACAAATGAAAAAATCAGATAACAAAACGAAAACTATGTGGCACGTCATTATTAATCAAAAAACCGGTAAACCGAGGCTAAAACGCCACCAAAATATATAGAAAAGATAACAGTATCATAGAGTGTCCAAACAAAGTTTCTAACATTTTTAATGATTACTTTGGTACAGTCGGTATAAATCCTAATACAAAAAATGACGCAAAGGGTCGACCTGTTGTAAACTCGCCATTATGTTCATTATACTTACACCTAGTGAACCAAAAAGAAATTATGGCAATAATTGGTTCTATAAAAAATAAAGATAGCTGTGGTGTAGACGGCATCCCACCAATCCTATTGAAACAATGTGCCAATCTCCTTTCTGCGCCATTAACATACCTATCTAGTAAACCAAAGTTTTCAAGAAGCTGGTGGATGCAATTGGCGAGTTGTCGTTCATTGTGGCGTTCTAGGGGGGAGGCCTTTGTTCAGTAGTGGACGTCTTCCGGCTGATGATGATGATGATGAAATTTCCTGATTCACTAAAAATATCACTAATAAAGCCAATTCATAAAAAGGGTGATACGCTCACACCTAGCAATTATAGACCCATAGCTCTATTACCAACATTTTCCAAAGTATTTGAAAAAGCTATGTGCAGTAGGTTATACAAATTCTTAGAAAAATATAATATACTCGATGATAGCCAAAACGGATTTAGAAAATTAAGATCTACGACACTAGCTGTATACAAATACGTGAAAATGGCGCTTCAACACATTAACGATAAAAAGTATGTTTTAGGTGTCTTACTCGATATGACGAAGGCTTATGATAAAGTATTATATCATATACTTCTTGATAAATTACACGGTTCAGGTATTCGCGGCCCGGCTTATTTATGGTTTAAGTCATATTTAGAGAACCGAAAACAAATTGTTCAAATAGAAAATCATAATACAGATAAAAAATTAATAAATGTAGTAAGATCTCGCGAAAGAAAGATGTCTGATGGCTTCATGACCATAATTTTGAAATTAATTACAGCAAAACAAAAATTAATCAATTTAGATCATATAAAAAGCCCGCCCTTGACATAAATACAGTATTTCAAGATTCTACCCTAGAAACCGTAGAAACGTTTAATTTGCTTGGGATAAATATTGATACCCATGTCAATTGGAAAAGCCATATTGAAAACGTAAAACAAAAATTGTCTAAATTTACGTAGGTATGCCCTTTTCCACCTAAAATGCAGCACAGATATTAAAACAGCACTATCTGCGTACTACGCTTATGCATACTCGTGGCTAAGGTATGGAGTGATTTTGTGGGGAAACAGTGCCAATAGCCATGATTTATTTATATTACAAAAGAAATGTATAAGGATAATAGCCCAAATAGATAACCAAGTTAGTTGCAGACCTTATTTCATAAAATACAATTTAATGACACTCCCGAGCATCTATATTCATGATGTCTGTATTTTTTCCCGACTGCCAAGAAGGGTTATGTTTTTCGCGCGTATCTTGTATGTATGTATGTGTGTAATATTCTTCATTACCTCATATCTTCGAAACGGCCGAATGGATTTCGATAATTAGGGTATCGTTGGATTCGTATCGATTACCCAAGTGTTCTTAGATATGTCACGTCAAACATAAACCAACATGGCGGCCACGAGGTGCCATAGATTGAGTTAAAAAAAAAATAAAAAAAAATTGTTTGCTACAATATGGGTATCAAATTAAAGGGCTTGTAACGAGGATTCCAAAATGGTATATCATTTACGTATAAAAAAAATACTATGTGAAAAATTGTTCTTTATCCAAACTAAATACATACTCGAATGCCGTACGCTAGGTGGATAGCCAGTTCTACCACCATGACGTATTATGATTACTAAAAAGTGTTAAATAAAAATAAATAAATTTAAAAAATAAAAAAACCCGACTGCATAAAAATTCCATTAAATAAGCTAGACTAAAATCATTAATTATGGGTCCCGACTGTGACAGTCTATTATGTTTCTCATTAGATTGATTGTGTATTGATTATTAAATTTTTGTACTAATAACATTGCTATCTACACTTCTAGACTTATTGAACTTGTTTTTTACTTTTCAGTTTTTATTTAAAGTGTTTTTTTATGCAGTCGGGTTTTTTTATTTTTTAAATTTATTTATTTTTATTGTATTTAAAAATCAAAAGAATTATAAACTAAATGAAACTAAGAACTAAAACAAGGCATCAAAAAATTCATCCACATCGCTGTCGACTGGGAGTGTGCCCAAAAGGCTGGCAGCATTGCCACGTTGTATGGCAATGCTTATTCGCTGACCTAGATAGAAGCCAGCCTTTGGGTCACGCGAAGTGTCAACCAGGCGTTTGGATAAATCTTTAAAAAATCTGTGTGCACTCGGGCCCCACGGACCAAGGGTCTCAACCCCAAACGGCTCGAATATATAACTTCCAACTAGGTTGGTATATTTCCGCCGCTTGAGGTTCTCAGCAGCCGTAGCAGCAGCGCCAGCACAGCACGACGTACTAGGAAGATGGGATGGCGCAAGAGTATCGACGCAAGTAGCGTCCCACACTAAAGGCCTACCCACCTTCCACGGGAACAAAGACATGCCGTCCGGTCTCTTGCCGTCGTCGCGTGCCAGGCCATTAGGTTTGATGCCTTGTTTTAGTTCTTAGTTTCATTTAGTTTATAATTCTTTTTATTTCTTGCGTAGGCTTAGTTTTTATAAAATTGTAAATATTCTAAGTTTAATTTCATTAATAAAATTATTTCGTTATTTAAAAATCTACATTATTTCACAAAAGTCAAGGATACACATAATGTAAATACGCGCCATAAAGACAGACTCTATTTACCTCCGTCAAGAATTAAAATGTTAAACCAAAGTCCCTACTACATGGCCGTAAAGATATATAATAAATTGCCTAAAGAAATAAAAAAAGAGACAAAGCTTGCAACCTTTGATGGAAAACTTAAATCATATTTAATTAAAAATTGCTTTTATGCTCTTGAAGAGTATGTTGAAATAAATAATAATAGTAAATTTAAATAATAAATAGTCGAGGACAATAATAATAGTTTTATAAATTAGTGAATAATTTAATTTTTATGTTAACTGTTTCGTTTATTATATATATTTTTTTTAATTATAATTATTTAGGTATATTGTAAAATGTTTAGTTTTCGTTTTTAATAAGATTAATATGTTTTTTTTCTATTTATAATTTAATTAGCTTATAAGATTTCAAATATTATAATTATTCCATTTAAATTTATAAAGCCCTCAGTTTTGCAGCGCTTGAAAAAGGCACTAAGTCTTGCACCAACTGTTTTTCGGACATTAGCTGTTTAGCACATCTTGTTAACACTTAGTTTGCAAATAAACACTTTGACTTTGACTTTTGACTTACTATAGCTATTTTCAAAACAACAGAACCTGATTTTCTGACGGTATTTGTAGCCCGTGATCTCGAGACATTACTTGATCATTTGGATGTCTCTAGGACTTAGTACTAATACAGGCTGAAGTTAATAACATAACATTTGACGGACCTGTTGGTCTAGTGGTTAGTGACCCTGACTGCTATACCGGAGGTCGTGGGTTCGATTCCCACCCAGGACAAATGTTTGTGTGATAAGCACGATCATTTGTTCTGGTTGTCTGGGTGTAATTTATCTTTAATATGTATGTATTTAGCAATATATAAGTATGTTTATCAGTTGTCTGGTTACCATAACACAAGCTCTGCTTAGCTTGGGATCAGATAACCGTGTGTGAGTTGTCCCGGAATATTATTATTATTATTATTAAGTCTACATATGTGACACAAAGTGAGTTCCAAAACATTAATGCAGTTTGCGAAATAAACTTTTCGGCCCTACCGAATACTAATGTAAACACTAAAAGAGGTGCACAGTATGATAAAGCTAGTAAAATCAATGGACAAATGTTAAATTCAAAAGGCAAAACGGTTGTAAAAGAAAACATTTTTTCGAATACCGACACAAGTTTAGCAGAGGGTAGTTGAGAAATACTTCTTCAAACGCCGGTTAGCCGTTGTGAATTCAATGGCAACAGAGAATAAACGATGCATGCGCTTAGCGATGAATGCTCGACCGATGCGACATTGTTACCTTTACAGCTGAGTGAATATGCAAGCGTTGCAGCTACGAAAACGGATGATGGTTTTATTTTGGTGCAAAATAAAAAGCGTAAGGTAAAGGATAGGTAGACTTAAAGGAAACATGGGTAACGTTATAATCGAGTCTACAGATAAATTCAGACCGGCTGACAGGAACTCCCGTGTTTATCACACGTTAAAATCGGACATCACGAGCTACTTGCAAAAGAAAACCGATGAAAAGGTGAATCTTGAAAAAATAAATATCAAGCGGCAATGTGAGCATAATGCATACCTACAAGTTCTTTGTGCCACATAGTAAGCTGCAGATGTTTTTAGATCATACTTTATGGCCCCAAGGAATAATATTTCGGCGTTTTACTAACTACAAACAAAAAAGTATTATTACTGAGAACGTATCCAGCGGAACTTTAAGTGGCATAAAAGATAGACACAATGATTCAATGAGTAACAATATTTACAAATTAGTCACATTTAATTGTAAAAACGTGCAGCACTCGGTACAGAGTATTCGTGATTTGTGTAATCAATACTATGTGATTGTACTGTTTGCAGTTGTAAATGCTAACAACGAGTTTTTATATGTGCACACGGGTACCAATGGGTCCGTGGCAGACGGAGCAATTTTGAAATCTACAAAATTTTATGAGAAAATGATTAGGTAGCAATCGTTTAAATTTGCCATCTCCCGCTCCACTACCAGGCACCAATGTCACGGTACCTTATGTGTTTCTCGGCGACAGTGCATTTGCATTAAATAAAAAATTGTTAAAACCATTTCCTTTTAAAAACATAAATAGAAGACAAAGAATAAATTTTTAATTATATATTGGCTTCGCGTTTCAGAGTTCTCCGTAGGTCTCTTAATCTGGATCTCGAAAATGTGGATGCTGTAATGTTGGCATGTTGCGCCCTGCACAATTTTTTGAAGAAACGAGAACTAGTTTCTTCGAATCAGGGAGATTGGATGCAAAACACTGAACCCTTAGTATCATTGCAACAATCAGCAAATAGCCAGCATAATGAAGATGGCAATATTGTGCGAAATAAATGCATCGATTATTTTAATTCTGTGGGAAGCGTTAGTTTTCAAGACCAAAATATGATTGATGTAGTACCTACGTAGTTTATATTTATTAGTATCAGTAGTTTATAAGTATTACATAGTCTATTTTTTTTTGTCGTTATCTCGCTGGATCGTGAAATCGCAATGAATCGTGAAAATGTAATATAGTTCATAGGTAGTATAAGCCCTTTACATAACATATTATTATAACCGTAAAATGTCTTCATTTTACGGTTTTCACGTTGGCGGCAAAATAACTGGGTAAAATTGGAAGGTGCACTCGATGCGTTCACACTCGTGACTTGACAAATAAGTTCACTATACAATGTATAATTTAGTAATTGAAATTAAGAGAAATAGATAACCATACCTTCTATGCGTGGTGAGCAAGATAGGTATGGGTTTTGACCCTGTGAAAAATAATAACACACACAATAATATTCGTTTAAATTTTCCATCAAATCCAAAACAAAATAATAATAATAGGAATTTATAATCCCCACATACTTCTAACAAAAGGGTAAGGAACTGTAAATAAAATGCTAAATATTTGTTTTTGTCCGTACAAAATGGTCCGCCACTGGCACTCCACTGCCGCGCGCCGCCTCAGCCGCCTCCGCCACTCCACCGCCGCGCGCCGCCTCAGCCGCCTCAACCGCGTCTGCCACCTCCGCCACTTAACCACCGCGCGCCGCCTTAGCCGCCTCAACCGCGTCTGCCACCTCCGCCACTCCACCACCGCGCGCCGCCTCAGCCGCCTCAACCGCGTCTGCCGCCTCCGCCACTTAACCACCGCGCGCCGCCTTAGCCGCCTCAACCGCGTCTGCCACCTCCGCCACTTAACCACCGCGCGCCGCCTCAGCCGCCTCAACCGCGTCTGCCACCTCCGCCACTTAACCACCGCGCGCCGCCTTAGCCACCTCAACCGCGTCTGCCGCCTCCGCCACTTCACCGCCGCGCGCCGCCTCAGCCGCCTCAACCGCGTCTGCCGCCTTCGCCACTCCACCGCCGCGCGCCGCCTCAGCCGCCTCAACCGCGTCTGCCACCTCCGCCACTCCACCACCGCGCGCCGCCTCAGCCGCCTCAACCGCGTCTGCCACCTCCGCCACTCCACCGCCGCGCGCCGCCTCAGCCGCCTCAACCGCGTCTGCCACCTCCGCCACTTAACCACCGCGCGCCGCCTCAGCCGCCTCAACCGCGTCTGCCACCTCCGCCACTCCACCACCGCGCGCCGCCTCTGCCGCCTCAACCGCGTCTGCCGCCTCCGCCACTCCACCGCCGCGCGCCGCCTCAGCCGCCTCAACCGCGTCTGCCGCCTCCGCCACTTAACCACCGCGCGCCGCCTTAGCCGCCTCAACCGCGTCTGCCACCTCCGCCACTTAACCACCGCGCGCCGCCTTAGCCGCCTCAACCGCGTCTGCCGCCTCCGCCACTCCACCGCCGCGCGCCGCCTCAGCCGCCTCAACCGCGTCTGCCACCTCCGCCACTCCACCACCGCGCGCCGCCTCAGCCGCCTCAACCGCGTCTGCCACCTCCGCCACTCCACCGCCGCGCGCCGCCTCATCCGCCTCAACCGCGTCTGCCACCTCCGCCACTCCACTACCGCGCGCCGCCTCAGCCGCCTCAACCGCGTCTGCCGCCTTCGCCACTCCACCGCCGCGCGCCGCCTCAGCCGCCTCAACCGCGTCTGCCACCTCCGCCACTCCACCACCGCGCGCCGCCTCAGCCGCCTCAACCGCGTCTGCCACCTCCGCCACTTAACCACCGCGCGCCGCCTTAGCCGCCTCAACCGCGTCTGCCACCTCCGCCACTCCACCACCGCGCGCCGCCTCAGCCGCCTCAACCGCGTCTGCCGCCTCCGCCACTCCACACCGCGTCTGCCGCCTCCGCCACTCCACCGCCGCGCACCGCCTCAAAAAAATTCAAAATTCAAAATCATTTATTTAACTTAGGTTACAAAGTAGCACTTATTAAACGTCAAAATTACAAAAAGGACAGCACCCTAGGGGTCGGTTCATATCCGGCAGAAGAGGCAGCGCGCAATACCGGCCGCGCAACAGAACTTACGAACACACGATAAAACATCCGACCTCCCACACCAGACGCACCCACGCATCAGCTCAGTGTGAAAGGTCGAACGCTCCACCATGCGCCCGCCCGCCCCAGCGCCAGCCACCTCCGCCAGCCATGAACCGACCCCAATTCGCCCACCCTACACCGCTTCCTAAGTGCTCTGGCTGAGGAGAAGAAACGGCGCAACAAACTCTCCAGTAGCACGCCGTCTTTACAATAATATCAATAAGGGATCGTACAAAATGAACAAGTGTTTAAGGTAAAATGGGTACCATACTATTATAGAATAAAAGGAAAAATATCTACAGAGACCAAGGTCAGCAGAATGACCAGTCACCGTAAGCAGCACCCGTTCACGAGTATAACGCAAGGATCAGCCATTCCCTCCCTCGCCATATTAGAGGGAAGTAGGAAACCCGACCCAAGACGCCACCGCAAGCAATAACAAACTAAGGGAGCATGACGACCTGCTGCCGGCATTAAAAAAAAAAAGTATAAATTAGAAGGAAAAAAAAACCCAAGCACTTATTCACTGCACAGTCCCTTAACAAAATTAGGCATTATAATATTATACATACGCATAATTGCATAGATAATAAAAAAAGGCAACATATTGTTACATACTGAGTGTATGACTATCAAATTGAATAAATTACGTTGTAAAAATAATATTTAGTTGATTTAATATAAAAACTAGCTGTACCCGGCATGCGTTGCAATGCAATTTTTTCTACCTAGCACCTACCTACTACCTACCTGCCTACTACCTACCTACTATCTACCTGCCTACTACCTACCTACTACCACTTAGGGGTATGAAAAATAGATAGTAGCCGATTCTCAGACCTACTGAATATGCATATAAAATTTCATAAAAATCGGTCAAGCCGTTTCGGAGGAGTATGGTAACCACATTGTGATACGAGAATTTTATATATAAGAAGAAGATTAAACAATAATTCAAATCTACATAACAATTATCAAAATATCATGTCAGCAAGTAATTATAAAAAAAAGTAATTATACAATAGTATAATTGAGTCAAAAATATTGTAACATACTATCTGTATGGCAATCAAAAACTAAATAAATAAATAAAAAATAATAATTAATAAATAGGAGAACAGTAATTCCATACAGAACCGTCTTATGTCTATCAAGGCGACCAACTGTTTTTATCGTTTAAATAATCATTTAATGTATAATAGGCTTTCTTACATAGCCTTGTTTTAAGAACAGATTTAAATGAATTAAAAGGTAAATCTAACAGGCTAGGGGGTATCTTATTATAAATCCTTGTACCAAGCCCTACAAACAAGTTGTGTACCTTGCGTAGCCGGTATGATGAATTGCATAGTTTATGCTTATTTCTAGTGTTTATACTGTGCATGTCACTATTTTTAGCATACGAGTGAATGTTTTGTCGGATGTACAATATATCGGCCAATTTCTTTAAAACCAATTAGTTTTAATTAGTTAACCGTAAACCAATTAGTAGCTTGTAAAAGCGCATCATTAACATCATCAAAATTTGTCCTATTTCTGTCCGCTTTGCTCTGCTTTACCAATTAGTAGCTTGTGTTATGGTAACCAGACCACTGATAAACATACTTATATATTTCTAAATACATACATATTATAGATAAATTACACCCAGACAACCAGAACAAACGATCGTGCTCATCACACAAACATTTGTCCTGGGTGGGAATCGAACCCACGACCTCCGGTATAGCAGTCAGGGTCACTAACCACTAGACCAACAGGCCCGTCGAAAAAAATATGAGCGAGGTGTCATCTGCAAAAAGTACAGTATCACAGATGCCTTTTAAATAGAATGGTAAATCATTTATATAAACTAGGAATAAGAAAGGGCCTAGTATTGATCCCTGGGGTAAACCTATTGTAACTCGAAGCGGTTCAGATTTAGCGCCATTAATATCTACACATTGAAAGCGTTGTTTTAAATAGGAATCCATTAAAGAACAATGGCGAAATAATTGTTGATATAATTATTATGCGTCTACAAAAGTCTTCATTATAGATTTACATGAAATAATATGTTACGTTTTTTCAAGTTTTATTTAAATAGCGTTTAAGTCTACGAAAAAAATATATTAAATTGGAAATACAATTGATTGAATTGTACTTTGGGTGTTGCCATGTGAACGTTAAATCTAAACTAAGTCATACGAATATCTTTGTCTAGTAAACTATAAAAGCTTGTTTTTATAATATATTGAAGATTTATGAACATGAATAGTCTAAGGACATATTATTTCTTCTCAACATTACCGAAATAAATAAATGACATCAAAATATTATTATGTAAACTTCAATCTAGCATGGCTACAACAACGGATACAATCATTCTGACATTTTGCGTCATGACAATTGACATTGTCTGTGATCTGTCAATTCAAAGTAATTCAAACTATTTCAAAAGTTCGTTTCTTGCTTGCTTGTGCGCACCGTCTTTTCATTTGTTATTTCTATTATTTTCTTTTTGACCTGGGTGCTTATAAACTTTCGAGATTTCTCCCTGTGCCTTGTGCTTGCCAAAGGATTCCGATTACCTACCACTTACGACGATATTTGGTCAGTGGGTCATCTTAGGGATTTTGCTGTCAAGTCCGATTCTGCTTCTTACTTTGGATTTTATTGCGTGTAAAAGACGATTTATTTTTCACGATGGGAAGTCGTGTAAAGCCTCTCAGCACCGGCTGGTTTCCTGGATGATATCGTGATAAAGGAGGATGAAAAATAAATAATAAAAAAAATATATATTTTTTAATTTTTTTGACAATCCCCTGTTAGAATAAATGCTGTTTTTTTTTCTTTCATGCAGTGGGTCAGCTATTTTACAGACGATTTTTGTGCATTTAACAATATAACAAGAAAGTCTTTAAGAAAACATCATCCTATTCTGTCAGAATTATTAAAAAAAAAATACCTCTGATTATTATGCTTTATAAGTATTATCAAAGCGATACCAGGGAAAACCTAGTTTAATTATAACTACAGAAATAACTATTAAATAACCGCATTAAATCTTTTGAAAAGTTATTTCACGATGTTTACTTTTTCATAATCAAAGACTTTTTCAACTTATTTCCTTAATGCAAGGTCGGGCAAAAGTAATTAATTTCTTACAGGAGCCCATTAATTTCAGTCATAAATAACGAATTTTAAATGACAAGACACCTAACCTCAAAGTCTTTAAAACTTAAATATCTTTAATTCGTGACTTCGTTCATCAGGGAACCATAAGACAATATTGTTCAGAAATTCAAACTCTATACTTTAAGATTTTTTTTATTAGTAGACGCAACAAAATTACTTCCACATTCCTTGCGCAATAGCCCCTCGCTGAACGTTTTTAGGACAAGGATAAAAGAACATTTCCCTTCTATTTGAGTTATGTAGTCTATGTATGTCTATATTTAATATATATCATATTAAATACGTACTATATGTAGTATTTGTGTGTATGTCTATTAGTTTGTTGTACACTTCTGTCTGCCTCACAACTTGTTTGAAATCTCAAATTTTCACTTTCACTCAAAGGTTTGCTGGAAGAAAACTCAATTTTGAGTTAAGCTCGCCTCTGTACATCGACTTTTACTAATGCATATCTTTTTAAATGTTTATGTGTACAATAAAGAATTAAGAATTAAGAAAATTATGTCAACAAAAATTTGTATGGGAGTTCGCCATTGTCCTGTCCTAAATTCTGAATACCATAATAACTAAGTTTGGAAAGTAGTGTGCCATGATGAATGCAGTCAAATGCCTTCGGAAAGGTCACAGAAAACCCCTATAGCGTTCTGTGAATTCTCCCAGGCACTGTATATGTGTTTAAGTAATGCTACACCTGCATCAGTTGTTGAGCGACCCTTGGTAAAATCATACTGTTCGTTATGAAGTATTTTATTTTCATTAAAATATTTCAATAGCTGCTGAAGAATTAGCTTTTCAAAATTTTTTCTAAATGCGGGCAATATTGAAATGGGTCTAAAATTACTTAGTTCACTTTGCTACCAGATTTAAACAACGGTATTACTTTGCTGTACTTCATGAGGTCTGGGAACACACCTGAATCGATACATTTATTAAAAACTAGCTGTGCCTGCGACCTCGTTCGCGTGGATGACGAAACTTATCAATGAGTTTTTAACCGCAAAATTAAGTTTGTTTTTTTTCTTTATACTTTTCCGGGACAAAAACTACCCAGTGTGGTGCCCAGGATAATAAAGAATAATTATACCAAGTTTAATCGTAATCGAACCGGTAGTTTTTGCGTGATACCTGAACAAACAGACAGACAGACAGACAAAAAAATTTTTTTTCACACTTTTGGGTTCGCTGTCGGTCTAGTAACACCCCCCGCCATGAATTTTTTTGATATTTTCAATGTACAGAATTTTCACTTTTACAGATTTATTATAAGTATAGATCACATATAGATATGGAGCAATAACACCTATAATATTATTCACTAACTTGACAGAAATACCACAGAAGTCGCCAGTATTCTTCTGGTTAAGAGACTTAAAGGCAGTTATTACGTCTTTTGGGTCAATGTGTGTGAAAGTGAATATATAATTACAATTCGAAGCACTAGTTAGTAAAAGGTTTTCAGCAGCAATCAAGGACGAGTAAAAAAGCAAGTTGTAGCTGTGGGAATGTTGGCAAAAAAAACATTAAAAATCTGAGCTACATCTACAGCTTTACTAATTACTTTATCGTTACTGATAATGTCTAACTGATTATCACGTTTTACAGATTTACCTGTTTCGTTATTGATAATTGCCCATGTGGTTTTAATTTAATTATTTGAATGTTTTATTTTGTCACTAATAAATTTAGCCTTAGCAATGTTGCATACTTGCTTAAATGTTTTGGAGTAAAGTTTGACATAGTTTAAAAAAGGTACATCAAACTTATATTATTTCATTCCGTATAATTCATATAGTCTTGCTCTACTTTTATAAATACCAGTAGTGGCCCATTGGTTAAAAGGAGCTAACCCATTTTCCCAATGTTTAAAAGTTGATTGAAATTCGTTTCTAACAATTTCGAAGAGAGCACTATATATTATATATTATCATTGGGATTCTCAAATTCCAAGATTGATGGCTTCACCTTAGAAATAACATTGCTTTTAAAACGATTACAGCGACTAATAGTATATGGTCTACATTCAATTTTTCGCAAGTTGTTAACTAAATGAGGAAAAAGTAACTACCTAATTGTCCACAGTGATCAGATGTTAAATCACTTAAAATTTGTTTATTAGTAGCATCACAATTGCTAATTATATTATCCAAACAGGTTGAAGATGACGCTGTTATTCTAGTTGGTTCACAAAATAAATTAACCAAACCGTATGACTTAAAAAGATTGAGTAACCTTGTAGTAGTTACTGTAATTTCTAGAATATTGACATTAAAATCCCCACATACTATTAATCTTTTCCTACTAGATTTAATTTTATTAAGCGAGTCCTCCATAACCGATTCGAATAAATTAAAGTCTCCTATAGGGGGTCGATAAACACACACTATAACATACCGATCTAGTTCAACACAAGACAGCTCAATAGTGCGCTCGATAGAAAGGTTGACAATATCGGGACGTTCTTTACATTTTAAATTGTTTGAAACTATTATAAGTGACCCTCCTCGAATGGCGGTCTTTCTTACGAACGCACTTTGTATGGAATGATAAACACTATTAAATACTAGTACCTCATGGGCTTTTAACCAGTGCTCGGTTAAACATAACACCTGAACACTGTAATTCTCAATAAATAAACTTAACTCTAATTCCTTGCCGGAGAGACCTTGCATGTTTTGATGAACAACATTCAATTCATGCAGGCTTCCCGTTGTTCTATCTTGTAGTTTAAATTACAAGATGTATAAGAGCTGTTAGTAATATTACTAACATTATCAAAAACATTCGATACATAATTAGTACCTTTATCATGTAGATTATATGCTAACAACTTAGCAATTCGTCGCTTACGTATAATTAGTTGACTTATACCTACTGTACCTACTCTGTCAGTTTAAATTTACTAATGAAATTGTTTGTCTCAAAATACAAAATAGTTTCACTATGGCGAATTGTTATATATTATTATAAATTAACAAATTTAAATTATAAATGTGCCTATTCTGCTCATCAGTTAAATTCCTAGAATAACGTAGGGCACAGAAGATGAATTTACAATTATTTTTGTGAACTAAATCTTACATTAATTCCACACAGTCAATAATATTTGCTCTACTTTCAATCAGCCCATCACCATATAATAATATGCCAGTAGAACCCGACTTAAGCTCAGACACACTAATTTGGTTTATTAACCTACTAAAACTAGCACCTGGCAAACAAGTATTAAATAAACTTTACACTGCTGGGAAAAGAAACTTATCATACTACTCAAACCTTGACCTATTTTGTCAGAAAATATATAGGTACTTATATTTTTCACTGAATCCAAACATTTAGTTTTAAGATTATCCAATAGTGGATCAGCAAGTAATGGCAGTGGTTCAACACTCTGGGTATTGGCAGGAGGTGAAGAGCAGGACCAGGTACAACACCGATTGTTGGTCAGGGACTCATATCTCTCAGCATTGTACCCCACCAAGTCAGCCAACTCACCGGCCTCCACCATGCGTTCAGTTAGTTCTTTTTGAGACGCTTGATATTTACTAAAAATGTCCCTCAGAGTGTTTTCCCTCGCCTGAAGCTGTTGCTGAAGTAAAACTGTTTCCTGGTCATAACTATACCTACTCTGTAAATTAATTCATCATTCAAGTCATTTAATTGACTTTTTAAATTTACATATCTAGAAATATTGTTTGATTTCCTTTGAATTTGTTGCTGGTGTTTGCACTTTTGTACTTTTCAATGATTTTATTAAGTTTAATATATTTCTTAATCTTACTAAACAAAGGATATTCAGTAATAGAATCTTCTCCTGTCAAATCAATAGTTAATGTTTTCCTATTATGTATAAACAAGTGCAGAGCTACCGTCAACTAATTCATTGTAAAGACTGCAGGTTTTAGCAGCCTGTTTCTGAACTTTAATAGATTCTAATTTAGAAATAGTCCTAAGGGCCTCACTTAATTCTAATTCAAGTTTAGAAATGGAAAAAAAAACTCAACCCCCCTTGTCTGACCCCGCACTAAAACCTGCTTGCGATCGAAAGTTCTCCGGCCCACCTGACGCGATTTTCCTGGTTCAGATACCAATATTTAAGTAGCGATGCTAACTCTGGCGGTATACCTGTGTCTGCAAGCTTTTGCCATAGTATGTCATATGAGACCAGGTCAAAAGCCTTTGACAGGTCCAGGAAACAGGCGTAGACTGGTGTTCGTCTATCAGTATAGTACCTGACCGTATGCTTTAAACTAAGTATTGCTGTTTCTGTTGACAGCCCAGACCGAAAACCGAACTGGGCGTCATGAAGCTGTATGTGGCTGTTAAAATGCGAGTTAAACACACTGTCAAGCACCTTAGCGACGATGGTTGCCAATGAGATGGGTCTATAATTTGACTTGTCCGCCAGCTCTCCTGTCCTGTTCTTGGCTATAGGTACCACCACAGTCTGCATTAATTCAGGAGGAAGGTAGCAATCACTTAAACATAAATTAAACAATAAAGCGAGCACACGCTTAATTTCCTTTGCCTAGGCTACCATGAGGAGCAGCAATAAAACACAATCGAATTAAATGAATATGTGATATTAGCCTGGCTGTTACATGAAAAATAAAATTATTTTTAAAGTGGAATTGAACTGTCAAAAACGGACCCTAGATATTTAAATATTATGGTATCTGAGTGCAATAGGCGCTAAAGTTACCTATTTTAAGTTATTATTAACCTAATATTATAGAAATAAAACAAGATACTCATCTGGTTTATGCGATGGTTTAAAATCCGATCCGTTGCGATGACAGCCGGTAGAACTCGCCGGTTTTACAGGTATTTCGTAGAAACAAATGATTCACTAGCACTAGTCACTAAAGAAGTATGTAACTAACTATTAAAGCTAAATTTAACATAATATTATCAATAATTTTTATTTTTTTTAGCTCTCAGCTGCCTGAACCGCCTCAGACGCCTCCGCCACTCCACCAACGCGCGCCGCCTCAGCCGCCTCAGCCGCCTCAGCCGCATCTGCCGCCTCCGCGGCTCCACCGCCGCGCGCCGCCACAGCCGCGTCTGCCGCCTCCGCCACTCCACCGCCGCGCGCCGCCTCAGACGTCTCCGCCACTCCACCACCGCGCGCCGCCTCAGCCGCGTCTGCCGCCTCCGCGGCTCCACCGCCGCGCGCCACCTCAGCCGCCTCAGCCGCGTCTGCCGCCTCCGCCACTCCACCGCCGCGCGCCGCCTCAGCCGCGTCTGCCGCCTCCGCCACTCCACCGCCGCGCGCCGCCTCAGCCGCGTCTGCCGCCTCCGCCACTCCACCGCCGCGCGCCGCCTCAGCCGCCTCAGCCGCGTCTGCCGCCTCCGCCACTCCACCGCCGCGCGCCGCCTCAGCCGCCTCAGCCGCGTCTGCCGCCTCCGCCACTCCACCGCCGCGCGCCGCCTCAGCCGCGTCTGCCGCCTCCGCCACTCCACCGCCGCGCGCCGCCTCAGCCGCCTCAGCCGCGTCTGCCGCCTCCGCCACTCCACCGCCGCGCGCCGCCTCAGCCGCGTCTGCCGCCTCCGCCACTCCTCCGCCGCGCGCCACCTCAGACGCCTCAACCGCGTCTGCCGCCTCCGCAACTCCACCGCCGCGCGCTGCCTCAGCCGCCACAACCGGGTCTGGCGCCTCCGCAACTCCACCGCCGCGCGACGCCTCAGCCGCGTCTGCCGCCTCCGCCACTCCTCTGCCGCGTGCCACCTCTGACGCCTCAACCGCGTCTGCCGCCTCCGCAACTCCACCGCCGCGCGCTGCCTCAGCCGCCACAACCGCGTCTGGCGCCTCCGCCACTCCACCGCCGCGCGCTGCCTCAGCCGCCACAACTGCGTCTGCCGCCTCCCCAACTCCACCGCCGCGCGCTGCCTCAGCCGCCACAACTGCGTCTGGCGCCTCCGCCACTCTACCGCCGCGCGCTGCCTCAGCCGCCACAACTGCGTCTGGCGCCTCCGCAACTCCACCGCCGCGCGCTGCCTCAGCCGCCACAACTGCGTCTGGCGCCTCCGCCACTCCACCGCCGCGCGCTGCCTCAGCCGCCACAACTGCGTCTGGCGCCTCCGCAACTCCACCGCCGCGCGCTGCCTCAGCCGCCACAACTGCGTCTGGCGCCTCCGCCACTCCACCGCCGCGCGCTGCCTCAGCCGCCACAACTGCGTCTGGCGCCTCCGCAACTCCACCGCCGCGCGCTGCCTCAGCCGCCACAACTGCGTCTGGCGCCTCCGCCACTCCACCGCCGCGCGCTGCCTCAGCCGCCACAACTGCGTCTGGCGCCTCCGCCACTCCACCGCCGCGCGCTGCCTCAGCCGCCACAACTGCGTCTGGCGTCTCCGCCACTCCACCGCCGCGCGCTGCCTCAGCCGCCACAACTGCGTCTGGCGCCTCCGCAACTCCACCGCCGCGCGCCGCCTTAGCCGCCTCAACCGCGTCTGCCGCTTCCGCCACTCTATCTACACAATTCAATCACCACACCACTTAACTCAGTTCCACAACATTCAACCCAACCACCACAGTTCCCAATCCAGTCTCAACATCACTTAACTTATTCACCACAACACTAAATCTGTCTCTTTGTAGTAGTGTATAAATAATCTGGCGTGTTTTTGTCGATGTTGTGTTTGCCCGTAATTGGCATATATATTAGAATATTACCATAAGACTCAATGTATCTATGTCCATATATGTGCTGTGGGTGAAACTTAAAAAAAAAAAAAAAAAAAAAACAATTACCCAATCCAGTCACCAGTGTGGGGGGATAGAAATCCCCCCACAGTAGTATCTAAGTATCAAAAAGAATGTTATGAGAAATTACGATTAATTGACTTCCCTCAAGAATTAAGTAAGTGTTGTGATTATGTTTGTAATAACCCTAGTCACAGGAATTTAATCGATAACTTTTATTTACAAATTGTACGCGCCCGGGCGAGAAGCGAGTAACTATCGACTATTTAATCGCTCAAGAAACGTACAACAAGATATAGATCCGATGTAAATGAAGAAGATGCATTTATATAAATAGTTACTCGCTGACTGTTCACATTGGCCGGAGAGAACTCTCTCAGCTTTTGTTTTCTGCGGCGACTAGAACTATGAAAATATACTTACTCGCTGAACGAGACTCGCTTAGCGATACTCGCTTGGCGATCAAAAAACTCGCCGAAGACCAACCAGTGTCATTCTGCATAAAAGTGCGGTTTTGAATTTAGAACAATTATTGGTAGGGGAAGGGAGGACAAGATGGAAGGCTTAACTTGACGATGTAATAAAACAAAAACATTTAATTATTTAGACGGTCGTGAAATGCATTTTATTATACCTACTATGCCAAATATTTTTAGTACCTTTTAGCAATTTTTTTTTTATTTTTATTAACATTTGATTAATGATGTAAGTATATGTTTTTACAAACAACTCCAACTCAAGGATAGAAATGTGGTACACAAACAAGTCTTGCTAGTGGAGTGCTTATTAAACTTTAAATTTTGACGACCTCCGTGGTCGAGTGGCGTACGCACCGGTTTCAAGGTGTCGCTAGTTCTGAGGTCCCGGGTTCGATCCCCGGACGGGTCAATGTAGAAACCAACTTTTCTACATTGTCCCGGGTCTGGGTGTTTGTGGTACCTTCGTTGTTTCTGAATTCCATAACACAATTGCTTTAGCTACTTACTTTGGGTTCAGAGCAATGTATATATAATGTTGTCCGCATTTATTTATTTAAAATAAAAAAAAAAATTGTCTGTTTCCCAGAGACTCAAAGACTAATAAAATAATATTTTGACTGAGTTTTACGCTGTCTGTCTCATTTTAAGGTTGTGTATGTATGTTAATTAATTTTACGTACGTAACCATTGGTTCCTTTACGTATCTATTCATATGTTTATACTTTAAACATATGAATAGATACGTAAAGGAACCAATGGTTCTCACGGATACCGGTACATCCGCATTTGATAGAGTATACTTAGATTTAGTCGGGCCCTTATATAAGGATAGTTGTAATTTTAGTTATATTCTTACGCTTCAATGCGATTTAAGTAAGTTTGTAGAGGCGTATCCCCTAAATACTAAGGATACAATTTCAGTAGCAAAATGTTTTGTGAACAATTTTATTTTACGCTATATTTATATATTTATTTAACGAACAAATATCTAATAAGCTAGATCCATTATACTTATATTGGTCCATATATATCCACTAATGATTTATGAAATCATTAGTGGATAGAAATGCAAGAAACCGTTGTAAAAATAGTGAATACGAAGAACTATTTGTGGTGTGTAAAATGTTGCCAGTTCATGAGAAGGTAAAATTATTGATAGCAACTGAGCAGTTTTGCAGCAATTAATTTAAGAATTATCAAATAAAACCATTGCGTTTGAGAAATAAAATTAAAAAAGTATGGGAAGTACCATCACATAACAATTATTTTGGGCAGAGGACGAGAAAATATTTAGTGCCAATGATATTTAATGAAATACCTCAGATAAACGACAATGTAATGTCAAAGAGATCACTTACAAACAAGGTTAAAAAAATGTTACTTAACACTATCGAAGAACATTTAAAATGCTAGTGTGTTATTATTATATATGTATATGGTGTTATACCTATTTCTATTGGTACCTAACTATATTATAATATAGAAATCAAGATAAAATAAAAAAATAAAAATGTATATGTTTGTAATTTAGAATAGATAAATGTGTGTGCGTAAATAAAACATCTTATAGATAAGGAGCCTGCATCTGCCAATAAACTGCCCTACAGTTTGGCAGAAGTTTGTATTGTAATGCTGTTGGTGTTTAGCATGTTGAGTAAGCATTAGAATAATACAAAGATTATATGATATGATAAGAAAAAAAAAGTATTTTAGTTTTTTTTTTCGGACCTATGTATTATATTGTATATATACATATTGTATTCATTAATAAATGGTTACTCGTGAAAAGCTGTGTTTCTCTAAACACCCAACCTTATAGGTATAAAGTAGCGGAAGAGACACATTTGAGAATGTCTTATTATTACGTTGCCTTTAAGCATTCGGGGGTACGTATAATAATAAATACTAAAACCTTCTCCTTGATCTAACAAACTATTTTCTGAAAACCGCATCAAAATCAGGTCAAACAAAATACAGGTCAAACTGAGAACCTCCTTTTTTTTGAAGTTGGTTAAAAAGGTATCTCTTACTCTCATCAAATCTTGGCATAACGATAGTTGATTATATTATAATTGTCAAGTTCATAGAAATCTGACCTTTTTCATACATTTAAGATAAGAAAGCTTTTATGGGAGCACCTCTGAGGTAGAGGTACCTATACCCTAAATAAATCTTTGCTGCCAAATCCTATCGCTTTGGTGTCGCAAATTAGGCAAAACCGAATATTTAGAGACCAAATATATCTACTAACCGATCGATGTGGATTGGGCTAAATCAAGAATAGATCTTTGTCGGATGCAAAACCTTTGAAATTTGGGCACAATCTCCATACTCAATTCGCAGAAACATGAAAATTACCCAAGCGTTTTAAGAACTGCTAATTATAAATATATACGCTAGTGTCTTTAGATATTTTTAAACTGTTGAACTTTTATGGATTCAGCTGAAAATATTAATTGAAAGGAAAACTTTGAAAGCTAAATATAAACGCCTCTTTTGTTGTCAATGTATTGGTATTCATAATTTTATTTTGAAAATTATTTCTTAAATTGTTTACAGTTTCATGAGATTTGTTTGTAAAGATCCTTTTACATAAGATTTCTAAAAGGGTGATGATGAAGGTCATCTAATTGTTCCGTTTGTACCAAAACAAAGCATTTTGAATACGTCAAGTGTAATTAAGTCAGTAAGTGCAACCCACAGGTCTCATTTTATCAACTTTTACGCGTTTTTAACCGACTTCAAAAAAAAGGAGGTTCTCAGTGTCGGTCCTTATGATATAATATTAAATTTTGCTATTAGCGGCTGACACCGACTCCAAAAATAACAATAATTGTGCTTGAAGTATAATTATACTTATTAACCAAATATTTTGGTTATTTGATAAGCAGTACATTTAAAATTATTTCATACTTTTCAGTGAAACGGATTTTGAAGGCGGTTCTCTTCTTAAAAAAAAAGAAATTAAATAGTTATCATTTTTATTTCTTTTTTAAATTGCTATTTGGATTATTTTTTCTTTTGTTTAGACTTCATTTCTGAACTACGTTCGAGTTATACTTTTTATTAGTTTATTTATTATTTAAATTTATGTGTATTGCTAATATTTATATGAGTGGAAAGTTTTATAGAGTAAAACATTATTAGTTTAACGAAAAGATTATGCAGAAGACTATGTAACAAAACTTCAGATGGAATAGACCTCTGCCTATACTTATATTTCCCAGTCACAGTGATCGGATCAGGTTAATTCCAGCCTATAAAAGTCCCACTGCTGGGTACAGGCCTCTACCCTAGAGAATCCATAGAGAAGGCGCGGGCATTGATCCCCAGCGGATTAGCGATTTCAGATCCTAATTTTGGAATCCAGGTTTCCTCGCGATGTTTTCCTTCACCGTTTGTCAGAAGTGTCTTAGAATAATTAAGAAAGTACAAATAACTTTGAAAAGTTACATTGGTACTTGCCCGGGTTCGAATCTGCAACCTCGTGCATACATATCCGTTCATTGAATCGCTAGGCCACCACGACATTCGATCAATTGCAACGGATCAGGTTTGCTGTAGGTAATTACTTACGTACCATGCCACATTACTTACCTATTAATTTATATGGCACTGTGTCCTGTTCTACAGTAACCAGAATCTGATTTAAAGTTAGCCTTCGTTGAGAGCGCACCAAACAAGAATATAGAAAGTCTGTAAATAAATAAATAATAATAAATTGTTTGAAAATGAAATTTGTTTAATTTTTTAACCGCCAATATTTTAGTTGGCCATTTTTACCCCTTCTCGCTCAAACAAATTAGCCTTTGTTAAATTTCTATTGCCTACAAGTTTACACACATTAGAAATATTAGTAGTTTTTAATTTACCTAACGATTAAAAAGTAATAAAAACGTGTATATGCGTAAAGATTTACAAGTAATTTATTTTGCTTAATCAACACTGTTTTATGATTGTATGTAAATGAGAGGAAATCACTAAACACTTGTTCAATCTTTTAATTTATGACTGACGTGTACCACGAAGAACCATGTAAGTTACCTATAGATTTTTTTAATCAGGGCATTTTGAAATAAACCTACTTTTTACGGATTTTGTCGCGGTTTAATTTTAGATTTTAGCAGACTGGCAGTCTGCCCGTAACCATAATACCTGCAAAGGCGTCGAAACGTCGGGACCTAAAATTAAACCGCGACAAAATCCGACCGGGTTTTGTGGCGCAAATTGGGAGAGGCCTATGTCCAGCAGTGGACTATGATTGGCTGAATGATGATGAAAATCCGTAAAAAGTAGTGTTATTTCAATGTCTAACATTCACGTAAACCTAAAAAACCAATATCAGGGCATTTTTTGCTTATTTATTATGATTATGTATTCTATAATTTGCAGGCGCATAATAACACTATTGTCTTTATTGACCTGTTTAACGGCTACTTCATCGAAAAACTCCACTCATATTCTCGCAACGGTATTGTTTTACGCAAATGGGAAAGGCATAAGATTGGTCGCATCTGGCCCGATTCCTACTAGTGTCGAAATGCAAATCAAGAGAGAAATCACTAAGAAAGTCCTAAACGCTGAAGTCAAAGTTATTCCGATTTTTGAACACCACGCAGATACACCAGACCCTCAAGACATGTTTGGTTATATGAAAAGCACATATAAAACTATTTTCATATCAGACTTACCTGAAAGAGTAGCTTATAAAATAGTGACGGATGATAAATATTTAAAAAACAAGAAGGTCAATCTAGGTGACCTACGACAAGAGGTGCTTAGTAGAATGTATCCTTCGAATTCGGTCACGAAACCTGAAATATCAAGTACAGGTCCGACTCCAATAATTAATATGACAAAGCCGAGAACGAATACCACCCCGATACCAACCCCAAGTCCCAAACCTTTGAGGTTAAAAGCTTTTTATGCGGTCGAAAGTAAATGTGATAATTATGAAGACAAATGTTTTGCGTTGCCGGGAGAAATTTATGAACTATCAACTGTTTCACTCTCACGCTTTTTGAGAATGCGTCGCAGAACTTCCACTACTCCTATTGTACCTTCACGGCAATAAATATTTAATTACATTTTATTTTTAAATTTTCCTGTACTCATAGATGTACACTGTCTTATATAAGTCTTATAATGTCAGTTAATAGTGGAATGTTTACAGGAAATTAAGACTAAATTCCAAATAAGTAACCCTTTGATTTCCAAATAGTCTTACTTAGTTTACTTCGTTTAACAAGGTTATTTAAGAATAGATTTTACTAATTTATTGTCTTAATGACCATTAAGGTGGTTCTGATGTTAAATTAAGCAAATATTTAATTAGTCTTGACTCACCCCCAATATTAAATATTTATCTGCCTCTGCCTCGTTGGCCTAGTCGTGCTAAGCGCGACTGCTACGCTAGAGGTCTTGGGTTCGATTCCCAAGTCGACTAAGGTGTTATTGGGTTTTTCTGTGAAATTCTCAGTAGCAGGTCGGAGTTTGGATTTGTGCCCGGTTAGTGGCAATAGGTTCGCCCCCTATTAGATGGGACCTAAGCATACCGGCGAACTGTGGGTGTACATTGGTACACCTCTGCCTAACCCTTCGGGGATACAGGCGTGATGGTATGTTATGTTATGTTAAAATAAAAAACACCAAATCATTACAATAATTTTACTCTTTATTGTTAATTGATTTTGTTCACTTAGAAGCAATATACGGGTAGATCATATAATGTATGCAGAATTATTTATAATAGTTATACAGTGTAAAGTTACATAATATATTATAATATCATATCAGTACTTTGTAGTTATAATAATATAATGTCATAGTTCTTATATAAACTAACAACAAATACATTTAATGCATATAAAATATATATATATATATAATTATATAATTAAAATACATAACAATGTTAAAAAAATCACTGACGATAATTAAGTTAAATGCCATCGTACTCGATTTATTTAAATAAAATATATTCACGTAAAATAGATAAGTACTTAACAATAGTTCGTTAATTCGTTGCTTAAGAAGCAAAAGATACTTAATATCTTAAGAAAAATAAATGAATATATGGCAGTGGTACAATTAAAAACAAAAATATATTTATCACGTTTGGCACAATTACTATTAACACTGGGCGCAAAAATATAACTGTAAGCATTGGAAACGGTATAGAGAGAATTTAGAATAATGCCTCGCGAACAAGCGGAAACAACAATTGACACTTATTAGTAAATACGTACCTAACTACAATTTAAAATTCATCTTATGGCACCAAACACAATGTTGCTCCGTGGAGCTCCGCTGTGGTATACGCGAATAGTCAGACATACTTACTCATCACATGATATTAACCTTTACCTAACCGATTCAGCATTCGCATTTACCTATCCACTAAGCTAGCAGTATTGTCTGGTTTTTCAAGTATCTTAATACTAATACAACATTAATTCTTGATTAAAACTATTGAAAAAACCCAACAAGGCCCAACCTTGCTTCGATGGTATCCAAATAAAATGTACCAGTCGAAATATTAAGGTTACCTTGTTGGATCAGATTGTTTAACATTTAATTTACATAGTTGTGCTATTGGAGAGTAGAGTTGATCTATCGATGAAGTTCGTTCGCAGAATTGACGTTAAAAACCTCGTCCTGGCCTGTAACAGAAAACTTGTATTAGAAACTATAATAGATACATCATGACAGTTTTAAAAAAGGTATAGGGCAATTTAGATGTTCGTAGAAGATTGTCGTGTCACATCGTTCGTACACGAGGCAACCCGATCATTTTGTTCTTCGTATAGATGTTTTTACGCAGGTATAGAAGGATTTAAAAATAATAGCGGCTCTGAACACGGGGCGAGTCGCTCCGCAGTAATAATATCCTATAATATCCTCCTAATAATATTTTTAAAATTAAATTTTAAATCCCACTATACGCGTCAGTGAAGTTGATTAGTATTGGAGATCTCCGTCGCCTCGTGTACGAAGGACCCAATAGTCAAGGTAAAGCTGCCCGTATACAATACACTCACACAAATGTACACAATATTGATGAGAAAAAACAAGAAGCGACAAACATTTTTGTATAAATCTGTTGTTAATGTAAATACATATAAAATTTAAACTTTTAAACTATCGCGCCGCATGTTTATAGTAATATAATTCAAGGGAATAAGCGCGTACATGCATTAATACCTTTTTTGGGGCTTGACGTTTCGACCACGGCCGGTGTAACCCGGTCGAAACGTCACATACTATATAAATATAAAATTATTTGTAGCATGTTTCACTGTTGCTAACATCGTCCGGTGGCTAAATAAATTATAAGCAGTAATAAATTATTGAATTATTTTAGAAGCGATTTTCCGGTGCAGCACGGTTTTTATCGAGAGCCTATTTTCAGTAATAAAAAAAAAATTAAGATCTCGTTCCAGGGCTTACTTAACTGGATTATGGCGATTCCAATAACGTATCTGCAGATAGCTTTTCTTACTAGAGTTAGAATTCAATGCCACACTAATTACGTCAAATTCCAATCTCTAGTCGGGAAAACGATCTTTAGATAAATGTTATTTAAATTAGCAGTAAATCGAAATATTTATATTGTATTCTTTGGAGCGGATGGTACAAGAGTGAATCATGCTATCGAACCCACCTGTAAATCCTTTAGTAAACATGGTACATAGCGAGGAGTAGCTGGGAGTACATGAGACACAGTAAGGACGGCAACGGGACGGCAAGGTAGTTCAAGGTCAGTCGGGGATTGGTGTTGAATGGGGGGAAGTCTGGGGGGGATTCGTAGACATCCGAATCTTCGAAGAACGGATACGTGTCGGGGAACATAAGGCTGGTGATCCATAGCAGCGTGGAAAGTTAGTAAATGGTTTGTTAATAAGCATACAGAACTGGTTATGGAGTTAGAACGTAGAGTATAAATAAGTACTATAGAGCGCCTAACGGAGTATGAACAATGAGTACTAGTATGAACAAGGGTCATCGTCAAAACAGGGTGCCTCGTTATTGTAATACATTTCGCTACTCTAATAATAACGGAACCATATTTTTTTCGCAAAACGTCTTGTCGGAAATAAAAAACCTACCGAGTAATTAAAGAAATAAGTGTTTAGGTTAGCTTAAAGCTTACGGTCGGCACAGGCTCTTAGCGATGCGAGCAGTCTATGCTTGCTTATCAATACTCTAAGTATTAGAAGACATAAAATCAATGATCGATATCGATGAACGAGGATTTCAAAGTTTTTCAAAACGATTCTGATGTTGAGAAATAGAGTCTTGCAACTGCATCTACAGGAGTTACGTTCAACGATAAACTAATTTAAACTCACTGTTTGTGTTAGCAGATCATTGAATGAACGACTTACATCCGTCCTAATATTGAATCAAACTATTATTTTATTTAAAGTTCACAGTTCCGTTAGTTCGTTTAACTTTACTCAAGCAACTAAGTTACATATTATTATACCTAGTTGTTGCAAAGGTCAATCAAAGCTAAAATAACTGCTTTTTAACACACATTTCAAGGATTGTTTTGGCTAAACAGTTATTGAATAAATCAATATGACTTCAAATATATAAGTATTGTAAATATTAAAACCATCATCTCCCGAGCCTTTTCCCAACTATGTTGAGGTCGGCTACCAGTCTTACCGGATTCAGCTGAATACCGTATTTTACATGGAGCGACTGCCCATCTGACCTCCAAAACCCATTTTACTGGTTATTAACACAGTATCCCATGGTAAGACTGGTTTTCAGAATTGACTTAACGACTGCCAAAGATCATAGTATGACAGTCGGGACCTACGGCTTAACGTGCTATCCGAGGCACGGAGGGGTCTCGGTATGTTTGGAAATGGTCACTCATCCACGGAAAAACCGCGACAAGCACGGCTTAATCTGTATTATCGGTCAAACCGTACGGCTTACACTTAGCCACGAACCCCTCAAATTGTAATGGTAAATATTAAAACTGTTTTCTAAAAAATAAAATGGTAATGGTACAAGAAATGTTTTCATAATATTAATGTTCCATTTTTGAATATTGTATTCATGCAGTAAGAACTAGGTATTAGAGACGCTGTGTATGTACTTATCAAAGAGCAAAGAATATACATGGTGATACTTAACGAAGAACGTTGGTAAGAAACGTTTTTTATGCTAATGTTTTATAAAAAAATCTCATATGTTACTATAGTACACAGAAAGACTTTTTTAGATTAGGTTAAAAATGTACAAAGCTTCAATTTATTATTAGGTATTCAATTTTTACGCATTTAATGTTTTCAGTATGACTACTCGACGAGGGAATATATTATTATATTATTGCCATTTTTAATATTAGGTGCTGGCTTAGATCTTTAAAATGCATCCTTCGTTAAAAAAGCAACATCCTGTACACAAAACCGTGGGCGGGACGCATACAAAGACTTACAAATACAGTAAACATGGACTTACACAATAAGCAGCTTTCAGTTCTCTTTTACTAGGTATTTCTTAAATAAAAATAATTTCTTGAGAATTTATCTTTTACGTTAACAGAGAGCAAAAATCCATTTAAATCTCTAACACGTGCCTTTCATAACATGAGTGCATAACCTTTATAAAATATGAAAAATATTTTATTTCCGCAAAAAATTTAATATACAGAATATCGGCGTAATACCTTACTACGCACAAGGAAATCCATGATTATCAAATTAGCAACCTACACTTCCATAATTACTCGTAGCATCACGTAGAACAATAAGCAAAATTGGTTAACCATGTTTTCTTATATTTTAGCAGCCGGTGGTCGACGTAAAAACTTTTTAAGTTACGTCTTACTTATTTTTAAAAGTTTGTTTAGCAAAATTATAACCATACTCAAATTATCCTACGCGTACCGTAATGATATGACGTGTACGACGTATTAAAATATTGTTTCACCAGATGTTTATAGAAAATTAAAAATATACTTAGAAACAAATAGGACTATAATTTACTTCTGGTACATAAATTACCTTCTTTTAAGTCTTTTTACAGTATATTAGATAAATGTGTTTATTCATAAATATCTTAGAATATGCTTCAATTCTAACTGGAATTGAGTTTTAGCTGGGGCTAGCTATCTGACTGCCCCAGTACTGACTGACACAATAACGACGGTAAGCCTGGGCGTCAGAGCGTTGAGATTAACAACTATCAAATGCAAACTTGTGACAGCCACTGCTAAAGGCTTAACGTTATAACCTTAGGTTATAACTCAACTGTAGAAAATCCAAAAAGGAGGGTTATATCTGTCACAAGAAAAGTCTTTACAAAGAAGTCGAATTACAAAGAAGTTAACTACAATATTTTATACATATACATATAACATTTTATACATATATAGCCAATGATGCGAATACATTAGTAGTCACGTCCGTTGATGAAATCAATAAAAGCCATAATAATTCAATTATGGAGCATGAAAATATCTAGTGCTAAGTGTTAGTATATAATTGTTTGTCTAAGGGCTTGACTCCACCAAAGCGGTGTCGAGCAGAGCGAAGCGAGTTTTTTGCATAACCAGAAGGAATTCGTTATTCAGGCCCGGACTTCACAGCGAACTCTGTTTTGTTGGAGTCCGGCTCTCAGACACGTTAGTCATGAAATATAATAGTGTGTAATGTGTTGTACTTACTCCTTGCACCGCTGCGTGTTCCTTCCAGCGACAGCCACCGTGCCCAGGATGAGGCCACGGTTGGAATTCATCAGCTCCAGTTGTTCAATGCAGCCAGTGAAGCCAAGGTAGGCCTGCTGGTTGATGTGGTCCGGAATGCCACCTGCAAAGCGAAATGTGTTGAGTGAAGGAGAATCTTGTTGAACATGATGTAATAAATTTGGACATCACATCATTGCTCTGAACCCAAAGTAAGTAGCTAAAGCACTTGTGTTATGGAATTCAGATACAACAAAGGTACCACCAACATAGAGACCAGAGAAAATGTAGAAAAGTAATTTTCTGTTCTGACCCGTCCGGTGATCGAACCCGGGACCACAGAGATAGCGGCACCTTGAAAACCGCTGTGTATGGTACTCGACCAAGGTGGTCGTCGAAGAGCTTAGTTAATAAACCAATTGAACCCAATTTGAAGAGAAATCCGGAGGGTAAAACGTGAGGGTACTTAGGAGCTGCCCATAACCAGCATTGGAAGTTTGATAACACAGGGAACGGTAACGAATCTATTCAGATGACTGGCCTTGATTCAAGTCAGTTTTGAGGATTCTCTGTACTTACCAACATAGATGTTGGAGTCAGCGTTCATGACGTTCGAGATTCCAGTACTGGTTCCGGTGACCTGCTGACTGTCCACAGACAGGGTGACGCGGCCATCCTCCAAAAGCCTTGCGATTATCTGGAAAGGATATTACATTAGTATGTTATTGATAGCCAACGGACCACTTGGATGAAGGACGCGCAAGACAGAGAACAAGATTATGGATCAAACTTTTTGTAAAATCCTAACTGTACAATATTCTTACAAATAAACATTTTACCTAATGTTATCTAGAATGGCAGAAGTTAGGGGGGCTATATGGATGGTGCAAACTGACCTCTCTACTATCACACTTAGAAATTGTGTAACAAACTGATCATGACTGTGACTAGTTGATATAAAGACTAAGAACCAATCGCAGAGCTTAGAATGAGACTTGACATGATTATAACAAATTTTTGTGTTGATCAACGTTTCAGAAACCGATAGAAGGGTTGAACTGACCTGATGGCGGTCCCCATCGTTCACGAATACGTTGACGTGGAGCGTAGACTTGCCGCCACCCAAGTCCCATTCCAGCTCGATGAAACCACGTTCAACTAAAACAAAAGAATAAAGTCAACATTGGTATTACAAATATTCCAGTATTTTTCAAGCTAATGGATGCAGAAGTCTTATTTTGGACCAAACGCCCAATGGCGCTTGTTTCTTATTTTAGACATAAGGCCTAAAGGCTTCTGTCGTTTAAAAGTTATTCGATTCGTATTTATTTAGCTTTCTGATTTTGTCATTAGTATCTGGTTAGTTACATACATTTTTCAGATCGTGATTTCACTATTTTAAAAACAATTGGAGCCCTGCAAATTCAAACGATTAATTCAAATATTGTTTATTCAAAGATTCGTTAATTTTACAAATTTCTCATTTTCGATCACCAATATTCTATGTAGGCCTTCTAATGAAAGGCTATCTGTCTGTTTTAGCGTATCATAGATTTCGTAGTATATGTACTTACTCTTCATCAGGATATAGTCTCCATACTCCGGCGGGCTCTGAGCCTCCTTCTGGTACAGCAGCACTCCGTCCTGGGTGGTGTGGATGGCCAAAGCGATGATAGCTGGGTCCATGTCCAGGTGGTCGTAGTTCAGAAGGGAAGCTGGCAGCTCCAGGTATCCGTTTCCATTGAAGCCGACGCTTTGGAACAGCTCCAGAGCTATGGATAAATAAAGACATTACAACGTGTTTTTAATAATAAAAAAATCTTAGTAAAAAGAATCCAGAGAACAGTAAGCAGTGATGATTGCTCCATATAAATTCTGGGCGACTGATGTAATGAATTAACTATATTAAATATTATCACATACACTCCCAGTCGACAGCGAGGATGAATTTTTTGATGCCTTATTTTAGTTCTTAGTTTTATTTAGTTTATAATTTTTCTTATTTATTGTGTAGGCTTAGTTTTTATATTATTGTAAATATTTTAAGTTATAATTAATAATTGTAAACCCCATTTTTTTTAATCTAAATAAATTAATTACAAATTTTTAATAATTAAGTTTGACTTATAATTACTTTGTGGAATCTCTTTTTCATCAATGGAAACATGAAAAAGGGTGTTTTAGTTTCGTTATTTTAATATACCCTTCGTATTCAAAGGCCTAGTCTCGATTTTAGGGTTTAGAGCAGAAATCAATTTTCGTAAAAAGACTAGGTAGGTACATAAAAATTATTTGATTGATTTTCTGTACATAGTTCTCATCGATATAGCAGCTTGAAGTATGCAAGAATTGAATTATTTTTTATATGTTTAAGTCGTTAGCATCGAACATAATACTTACTCATCTGACAATAAACTCCTGAGAATCCAAGAGGACAATCGCAGGTGTGGTTCATTCTGGAGGTGAGGTCAACTCGGCAGGTGCCTCCGTTGCGGCAAGGGCGGAGCGCGCAGGGGTCACTGGGGGGCTGGCGAGAGGACCTGATGGAGGAGGGCACGCGGTGCTCGCACAGCTGGCCAGCGAAGCCGGCCGGGCATGAGCAGGTAGTGGAGTCGGTCGTGCACGCGCCACCGTTGCGGCACTGGCAGACGCTCTCCATCTGTTGGTGGGATAGTCCGTTAGAACACCGAATTTCTATGTTGCCAGCAGTTGTCAGTAAGTCACGTTTTGCGCCACGACACATGATTTACTGATTTCTTATCTGACTTCACTATTTACTCCAATCTGACTTTGTATTCCAAATATGGAATAAAACTGCCTACAAATCTGTTGATTATTTTGGTGTGTTGATTATATTTAAGGCCTCATTAAATAATGCGACCTCAGAGATACTTAACTCTCTCAACTATTTCGATTAGAAAACAACGTCAGATAAACAAAATATAATATAAGTTACCTTTAGGTACTTGCAAAAAAATCTTTCTTACCTCGGGAATATCTCCGCGGTCGTAGTTGTTGCATTCTTGCACGTTAGCGGACTGGATGGTGGAGTTGACAATGTCGACAGCTTCACCGTGTAGCATGAACTGTGGGAAAAAAATAATTGAAAATCACAACACAAAGAGACACAGAGTGTATTTGTTTTGCATTGCGGATAGTCGATTTTTAGGGTTCCGTACCCAAAGGGTAAAACGGGACCCTATTACTAAGACTCCGTTGTCTGTCCGTCTGTCAGTCTCCAGGCTGTATCTCATAAACCGTGATAGCTAGAAAGCTGAAATTTTCACAAATTATGTATTTCCGTTGCCGCTATAACAACAAATACTAAAAACCACATAAAATGAATATTTAAGGGGGCTCTCATACGACGGTGGTACGGAACCCTTCGTGCGTGATTCCGACTCGCAACTTGGCCAGTTTTTATTTTTGTCTTGCTGGTGATGGCTATGGCTTTGAAGTAAAACGTAAGGTTGATCAATACGTTTATTTGTCTAATCTTCTACCTATTCATAAAGGCATACAAATGTTCTGCACATAAAAAAAAATGTTTATTGTATTTTTAATTTTCTATCTGTCTTTTATGTCAAAGTAACTTTTCATTTTCACTTAAATAGGCATATCTGCTCTTAAAGGTCTACGAGGGTATCTATAAATGTTAGTATTGATCGAACCAAAATTGTTCGCGCTGAAGGCTAAGGTCAGAGCTAGTCTGCGGTTATTTCGATATTAATTCCCTAAAGCTTTCTGGCGCGGCCTGTTTTATTTCCGGCTAGACACATTCGTCTGACACAAATCGTCACAAAGTTGCAGGAAAAATTTAGTTTTCAGTTGGTGTCATATAGTTTGAATTTAGGGAGAGAATTAATAGATATTTCTATCAAAACAGTCATTTTAGAATTAAACCCATATTATATTAGAAAAATAAAGAATTGTGAATTAAGGCAGTACTATGTAAACCTTTACAAGAACGTTAACCAACGTAATTCAAGAAGTGTAACTTAATGTAGTGAGACGATAATGGCTGAAAATAACAATAATAAATAACTTACGTCCTTAATGCATCCGTTGAATCCTCCAGTCACACCGGTGTTGTTGTTCAGTGTAATAGTTTCGTCTATACCACCCACGAATATCGGAGTATCCAGGTTCAAGTCCTAGATGCAAAAAAGGAAATAGTATAGAACAGATCAAGGTTAATTTTTAAGTCACATGAAACAGACTTCTGGGCAACAATAGCCCAGGAACGGGAAAATTGGAAAAAAGAAAAGAGAGGCCTTTGCCTTGCAGTTGGACGATAAAAGTAGAAAAAAAAACAGACTTGAAGGTTCCTTACCCCTTTAGGAGATGTAAGCCTTTGTTCGAAGCTGTATACGGAGTTGATCTTCAGGGAAACTACGGATCCAACTCTAGCGACATGCACGTTGGTCCAGTCGTTGGGTTGCAGAGTCCTGTTGCTTACGAGAACCACGGGTTGGCTTCCTACATTAACAAACAATAAAATTTAGGCATCAGTTTCGGCTTTTTAGTCCTTAATCTTTATACTTTAATGTCGTGGTGGCTTTCCTTTTTAATAAACGCATTTGTATGCTCTAGTTTGCGGTTTCGAACCCACGCAAGTATCAATGTAGTTTTTTCAAATTTATGTGTACATACTAATTACTCTAAGACGTTACTGACTTATGGTGAAGGAAAACATATTGAGGAAACTGCTTCGAAAAACAATAGAGTCTGAAATCGCCAATTTGCAATGAAATAGCGTGGTTATCAATGCTTATGCCTTATTGATATGGGAAGAGGGCTGAGCCCAGCAGTGAAACATTTATAGGCTAGTATATAATTTATCTTAACACTGATGTTGAAGAGTAAAAATTTTAAAATAAATTAAACCTACCTCCTCCAAGGTCGTAACGGAACTCCAATCGTCCATCGTGAACAGCCAAGGAGGTGAACCCTCCGTATCCTCGCGGGGACTCAGCGCAGTACATGATGATACCGTCGGTGACTGGGGCCGCTGCCTTGATCTTCATAGACATCCTGAGGGTGCGAGCTGGCGCTGGTGGCTTGATGGCAAGGTAAGCGCTGCCGGTGAACGCGGGGTACTCGATCGATTGTTTTACTTCGCAGCTGTGAATAGACGTTTCGTTAGGTACTCAAACATAGGAAAATTTTAAGAGTATTTGACTCTTTTTATATATGAAAAGACATTGCAAAAAGTTTACTGATTTTTGCTTGTTGGAATAGGCTTTTACTCAGCACTATTTGTATACAAGCTTTCAAATGTTGTATGCAAAAAATTTTGGGTACGAAACCACAATAGTGATATATTCCACAGGGGGTTTTACTTCCGTGTTGTACTTACTTCCTGCCGGTGTGAGTGACGGGGCAAGCGCACTTGTATCCATCGACGGTATCGGAGCACTTGCCGGGGCCGCAGAGGCCGGGCCGGCACGCCTCGCCGGTCCGGTCGCAGTTCAGGCCGGCGAAGCCAGTCGCACAAATGCACATGTAACCGCGCTCGTTACGGGCTTCCTGTTACGTAATGCAAGATACGATTGGTTCATTTGTGTTCAAGTGTTTTTTAAACAGCGATGAAAAAAGAGGGGTGTTGTACGTTGGACGTGTTGGTCTGTTTTGTGCATTGTAGCTTCTAAACAAATAGTTCGGTTGTGATGCGATTTTTTTTTTCTAAAAGCTGACGTGATTTCGTTGGTTCTTAGCTGTACTTTATGAAAATCCGTTTAGTATTTTGAAAGTAACAAACAATTAAAATGCAATTAACAAGAATAATTTGAAGTTATCATTTTTCATCTAAATATAGTATCGTTGGATTTGAAGTTTTTTACCTGGCACACGCCGTTGTTAAGGCATAGGTTAGGTGCGCAAGAGTTGCACTCGCTGACCCTGTAACGCTCGAGACTGTCCATCATAATGTTCTTCTCTTCTCTGCCTAATATAACCATGCTAGCGCAGCCGATGAATCTAAAGGAATTACACAAATTATAATTCGTTGTTTTTTTTTGTTTTAAGAACTTCAGAGTGGCTTGAGGGCACAAAACCGCGATGCGATGCCGCAACGCACGAACTTCTAGTCAAAATGGAAGGCGAGGTCGCGGGTATTTGTAATGCGATGAGAATTCGCAGTAACGTGTGGAAGCCCTAAAGTTTAAAGTAGGTAATTATTCCATTAACGGACTGAGAAGCAGACTGGGTAGGCTTACAATACCAACTCTAGAATATGTTCTCAAAGTAAGATTTTTTCCTATAAATGCAGGATAATACATACCCAGAAGCTCCAGCCAGTTCACGAGGTAGCTGATCGTAGTCGGGAACACCTCCGATGTAAAGAGGTTGCTTGAGTTCAAGTACCTCCCACTGTGAAGGGGACTCCGCAATGAATGGACCAGTGTTGTCAACGTCCATTGTCACTGTAAGAACAAAAAATATTAGGGTTTTGTTTGCTGTAAAGGCTCATTTTCACTTTTTGTTAGGGCCCGTATTCGCGGTGCGGGAGATTTTGTTAAGTTTCGAACCGATGCATGACATTAATTGGTTGCTAGGCTGCGTGCGTGTCATTCGTTGCTAGGTTATCGGTGGTTAGCCAACGTGTGGGACAGGTCTCATGCTGGATAACAACTGGCGCAATTTTATTTGTCGTTATCCCGTACTTGAAAATCGGTCCGCCTGCTTTATACGACCAGTGAAAGTAAGCCCTTACTTGTTGTTTCTCCTTAGGAACAAAATCTGTTGGAAAACTATACGAACTGTTTTGTCTTGTACCTGAACTCCTTCACATTGCATATCAACAACTGCTTGACGATAGCTCGGTAAACAGTTACTAGACTGTAAAATAACACTTACCCTTGGATTTAGCCCTGCTCAGTCTGATCGTGTGCCAAGCGTTGAGTTGCAGAGGGCGGTCGCCCTTCACAATGAGTGGGTTGGTGCCAGTGTCCATGATGAACTCAGGTACTCCATCGTTAAGTTGCAGAGCTATGTAGTCGCCTTCACGACCTTGGTTCTCACTGTTGTAAAGGATCAGGCCGTTGATGTCTGAAAAAATAATAAGAATTAATATAACATTCTTCTTAAGTGTAATGTAGAAATTAGGCAAATCCATAATTTTGGTGCTAGATTTAAATTAAGGAAATAATTTTCTGCTCCATAATGTATGATTGTTTCATGATTAGAACCTTTCGAAATTTAGCTAGGGACGATAAAAAAAAATACAATCTTCTATCCTTACCGGTGGGTTTGAACGAAATTTCGATTTCGAACTGTTTGTAGGCGTCCTTCAGAGTCGGCAATGAGAGGTAGCTGTCTCCATCGAACCGAGGCACCACACCAGTGACGGTGAGGATCGCTCGGGCCTCAATAGTGGCGCGGCTGTTGCTGATGCGGCACACGTAGGTACCGGCGTCCGCTTCCGTTACCGATTCCAAGTGGAGGTTTGGCTGAAAAACGGTTTTAATGTTACTTTAGGTTTTTGAGGTATTTTTTAACCCCGACGATCAAACGACGGGGTGTGATACGTTTGACGTGTCTGTCTCTGTCTGTGGCATCGTAGCTCCCAAACGCATGAACCGATTGTGATTTTCGTTTGTTTGAAAGGTAAATTAGTCGGGAGTATTCTTAGCTATGCTTGTCGAGGTATTTTTGAAATTATGAAAAAAATATCAAATTTGTTGGGTTTTCTTAGATTGTTAATTGATTTGTTTGTCTGTTTTTTTTTAAGTCATGTTTATAAAAGTGATAAAGTCATAATTTTGTTATTCATTTCAGTAAGAATATTTTGTTTTACATTAAGATTATATTATTAATCTTTATAGGACCTTTTTATGACCAAGATAAATTGTATTACCTGGTTGGAGCTGATTTCAGCAGGCAGAGGTGCAAACTCCCTCCTCCATTCGATGGAGACGGGCGTCTCAAGGTCATGGATGCAAGGTAGCACGACGGAGTCACGTAGACGCGCGGTGTACTCCGAAATCCTTACATCTCTTTGGTCGGGGTAGGATGTTTCTCCTGAACCTTTGTAGAACACAAGCAGTTTGGTTAATATTTAGTTAAATTTTTACAGTATTATTCTAAAGGGTTTGATCGACGGGTAAGCCATGAGCTGACGAGCTGAAGAGCCGCAACCCGAGCTCGCCAGTCACTTGCGGTTTACAGGTGATCCGCGAGCGATCACACCCTTAATCGAGACAACAATTTCAAACAATTTCAAATTAAAATGCCTGAGGGAAAGAGGGGTTCAGACATTTCGGGATAGTTGGCTTCTGTCTAATTCGAGAAGACTAATACAAACTGATGTTTACCTGATAGAACCTCCAGGTTGAAATCGTCGTAGAATGTGCGTCCAAACAAGTCATTACCGATGCAGCGGTAGACGCCAGCATCGGCGTATGCCACGCCTTGGAGAGACAACATGACGCCGTCACCATATGTCTGTGTGGGTAGAATTTATATCAAATTTAGTGTTATTTGTTGTATTGCAGACAATTTTAACAAATTAGAGGATAAAGCGCTTTATTAAGTAAGTGCAGTTTTTTGGAAAAAATAATATTAAGTACTTTACTTTCTCTTTTCCGAGTGACTTTTTTCTTAATATTTTAGTTATAGGTAGATCAGAATACCTCTGGTAGATCAGAATAGTAGGGAATAGTTACTAACCACTGATGCTACATATTGGTTCGTGCCGAGTCGGAGCCACTGCAGTTTAATGTCATTAGCGAGTGCCTGACAACGCACGTCGACGTTGTCACCGACTCTAAACACGTGCCGGGGCTGGTCAATCACCACCAACCGTTGCGACTCTTGGTTCGGTTCCCGGGGACCTACAACATCCCAATCTGATTAGCCAACCTCAAAGATACAAGACGGTATGCCCGACACTAACCACCTTTAAAGCATTCCCATTAAACGAACAACATGACATACTTACAAAAATATCCTGCAGATTTTTACATAAATTTTAAAGAAAATAAAAATACATAATTAGGTATTACTTATAAGAAATACATAGGTAATAAATATAAATACATATAAAACAAACATGCAACCAAATACCAGCATTGTCCGTTATTACTTCACACAAGCATCTAGTTTGTTATTGTTAAGTAAGTAAAACTCTGTATATAAGTGATTGACAAACTTGTTAACAAACTAAATTCTCCTTATTAAGTTATAAACGAGACTTAAACACCAACGAATTCAAAGATATTGTTTAAGCACGTAGGACGTAGGCTCCTTAAACTACTCGTTATGGGAATACATTGAATGATGCATCAATTTCAACCAGGAATAACAGATTCAGTCGCATAACAGTACAAAGTGGACCGCTTAGTTACGATACAGCACAACACCCTGCCTGACAGACAACTGGCCAACAAACCCGCACCAGATTTACCATCGTGTGTGAGGGAGTTGTTCCATAGTGTATAACGTTTGTTTCGCAACAGGCAGTCTTCTTCATCGCTATTGTCCGGACAGTGTCTGCGTCCATCGCATACTAAGTGTTCGTTTATACAACCACTGTTGTCATAACAACGGAACTCCGTATCCAAGCACTCATAACCTTTACGAGCGAAAAATGACAGCTTAATTACAATATTACGTACAATAAAATTCTAAAATCAATTAAAACACAGAACAGAAAGAATAGAATTGCAAATTGATATTTTAAAATTGTATGACTAAGCATGCCAGGTTATTTTAAACGGCTGGGTGAAGCAGAAAGGGGTTCGCAGTACCACCACTGAAAGTAAAGCTGACTAATGGACCATGTGGCGAAATAACTGACCCTTAATGTGGAGATTGATGTAATTGGTAGTAATAGGTCTTCCGTATTGGTCGCGTATGCTGCAGACGTATTTTCCTGTGTCGCTCTTTTTCGCTTTTTTGATGAAGAGTGATCCATCGTGCTTCTGTTTGACGGAGCGGGGGAGCGCGCGCCCGTCCTTGGTCCAGACGAAGCGCACGTTAGCGCGGGACACGTTGCAGCTGAGGTGGACGGCCGCGCCCACGTGCGCGCGTTGCTCGTTATCGTGCGAGACCGATGATGAATGGTCCGTATCCTCTATGGATGGTTATTGTCATGCAGTCAACTGAACCCTCAAGCATTACCAACTACGTGTACGTATCGAACAAATTCCAAAAAAAATACATTTCCTTTAATTTTTAACTTTTGTTTCGTAGCACAAAATAACGTACACGCAGTTAATAATAAATAAATAAATTAAGTTTCAAGCATTCAATCAATGGTGTTGCCCTCGTGTGTGATGTCGATGAGCATTCACACAGCACAACTGAACGGCAAATAAAAATAACAGGTGCCTTAATAACTGTGCAACCTGTACACTCAGTGTCGTGAAGAACAATCTTAGTGTTTTTCGAAATTGATAGAATTTTTTGGAAATGTTATGAGTATAGTACCACAGTGCAACTAATTGTAAACTTTATTTTATCACTTTTACTTCAAAATGTCGAGAACTGGGCAGTTTTTAAAACCCTTGCGATAAACGCTATTACACGGTAGTACCTACTATAAAAAGAGGTTAAATTGATTCTCGATGAAATTAAGAAGAAACAAAACGGCATTCTTCAGTTGTTTTGTTTTGCTGTTAATATTGTTTGCATCAGCATTTCGTTTCTATCAATCTCGACTTAAATTCTACCGTACAGTTATGTGCTGTTGGTTGCCATGCCTTCAAGTGAACATTATCCATACCACTGACGACGACCTCCGCGAAGGCGCTGGCATTGGCATAGCGGCTCCTGGCGATACATTCGTATCGGCCAGCGTCCTCCACTTCGATTTGGTGGAATATCAAAGTTGACGAACGAGTGTCCACGCGGCTGAAAACAAAACATAATTTAATTTCTAATAAAATGAAATAATGTATCAAAAAGTTTTTATTTTTTATAGATCTCAAAAGGCGTTCAAGAAACGTTACGTTAAAATTCTACTGAATTTAGGTGAGACGCCTATGTATGAGAAGCCTATGCCCTACAGTGGGACATGACGGGCTTATTAGATAGATGGATAGATAGATATAATGAAGGTGCTCCGTTCCAAAGTATTCTTGTTATGGAGAAGAGCCAGCAAGTAACTCCATATTTTATGTATAAAATTGATACAAAGATTTAAGGATTCATCAACATGGGACATACATGCTTTCAATTTATCTACCCCTACATTTGTCTGAACTGCTTAGTTGCCCAGACAAAATTTTCCGAGACAGATCTATATCCTTTACTTTTTGATCCATTTCTACTATTTAGCCAACAAAGGTATGATGCTTTAGGGCTTACTTGGAAGGCACCCTGTTGTAAGGTCTCCAGGTGATATCAATGATGTCGTCTCCCTCGACGATACATTCCACGGTGGGCGACTGTCCCGGATGGACGGTTTGCGTCGGCGGCCGCAGCGTAATCCTAGGCGCGGTGATCACCACCAAACTGGTGTACGCTGCCTCTTGGACCTCATCGTACTCGTTGTAGATGTTGCAGACGTACTGGCCGGAGTCGCTCTTTGATACCTAGGTAATTGAGGGTGATATTTTTATGAGATTGGCAGAGACTGGAGAATGGAACGAGAAGAGAGGATTATGACCAGCAATGGGTTGACAAAGGCTGTGGGTGTATTTTCTCTTACAGTTTTGTCGTTGTGAATAAGTAATCTCTTTTGTTTAATAACTACCAATGTAGCCTTTTTTAGTATGCACAGATTTGAGTTTTATGCAGCACAATTGATTATTTGACAATCTACGTTAAGTTTTTGTTTGTGATAAAATATTCGTTGAAGAGTTGGAATATTGTGCGACAAATATTTATTTTTTAAGAAAATTTGTTTTGCTAACAACATTTCACATTATCTGAGACAAGCAGTACTTGTTATAATTTTACTTACGTTCGTGATGATAAGCCGGGACCTATCTTGGACGGCGTTGCGTTGTAGCTGCCGACCGTCAGCGCGCTCCCACCTGACATTGTCTCCTGATTGACGGCATCTGTAAAAATGTCACGTTATAGCCTAACTATAAAATATTATGAAAGGTTTTCTCGTAAAGTGGTCTAAAAGATTCTATTTAAGTTAAGCCGCGCGCACGCTTACACGAACTTAACACAATACCAAAACCCAGTTGGAAGGATTTGCACGTGACCCGTGAGAGCGGCCGACAGCTAGCGCAGTATGTGTTCCTTGATCGCTGACTAACTGCTCGAGCAGTTCGTGTACGGGCATCCTAAGTCTTTAGTCTACACTTCTACACTAATATTATAAAGAGGAAAGATTTGATTGTTTGTTTGTTTGTTTGTTTGAAATGAATAGGCTCCGAAACTACTTGACCGATTTGAAAAATTCTTTCACTGTTGGGAAGCTACACTATCTCCGGTGAACATAGGCTATATAAAATTTTCAAAAAAGTTAGGGGTCCATACTAAAACCTCAATAATGTAAACCAAGGTGTGAAAAAATTACCAAAAAACTTTCTTGCATCGCGTGCGCTGCGAAAACTATTGATTATAGAACAATATAATGTACTACGTCTTTGTAGAACATATAATTATCTACAAAAAGTGTCGCGACAGCATATGTCTAACTATTACAGTTAGGTCACAATAAGGGATATTTTATTAAAAAAAAAATTATTGAAAGGACGCCGCTAGAAAAGGCTCTTTATTTGTTACTTAGTATTGATCCTTATCAAAATAAATTACTTCATAGTCAAGACTGCTTCAATACCTTTATGTAACTTTTTGAATTATTCACTTTGGACATTCCCTTCGAAAGATATCACGAGTTTAAAATATAAGAATTAGAAAAAAGTCGCGTGATTGTCGCTAACTCTGCTCGGCTAACTATGCGATTTAAGCATCACTAATGTACGGGAGTGTCTATACTAATATTATAAAGAGCGTAATAGTAGTAATAACACAGAAACCTTCAATCCTAACTTTTTAATAATGTGTTAAATACCCGTGCGAAGCCGGGACGGGCCGCTAGTTCCAGAATAAAAATGTTGACAGTTTACTTACTCGATGATAAATTCAGGTTGTCCTTCAATAGCGACGGAGTTGCTTGGAGGTTCCTCATATGTTGTATCTGTGTTGGATCCCGGATCAATGCTGCCATCGCCGCTTCCTAAAGAAAAAGTTTAAAAAATTTAGAAATTTATTTGTTAAAATGTTATTTCTAAAAGTGCCTTGTAATGCCAAGTCATGTCTAAAACAAATCCTATCTAAACTACTAGTCTACAACCTGTCAATTACAGGTTTTCATGACCCCCAAATCTCTGTCATCCATAAATTTATTCTGATCTAGCAGACGATGTATACTAATGTTTTTATTAACCGACTTAGAGCGAAAAAAAGAAGAGGTTCTCAATTCGCCTGTATTTGTTTGCATGTATATTACGCGAAATCAACTAAAATTTCTATTTTTCATTGCATGAGAAGGTATGACTCTACAATAGTCACGTGTAAATGACACCAAAATCGATCCAAAATATTTTTTCTGTATATTTATTCTTACCATAATCGAAGCCGCCGCCGTCGCTTCCACCGTCACCTCTGGTCACGACAACCGCGAACTGCTCCTTAATGGTGCCAGCGACGGATGAGGCGGTACAGGTGTAGTAGCCACCATTGCGGGCGCTGGCCGTCTGCACGCGCAAAGCGGCGAACCCGCGTGAGGGAGCAACGACCTCGCCAAAGTCACTCACTGAGAAAAAGGTAGTTATATCAGCCTCTGATGTACAAGAAGGTTCTTAAATAATAAGGTTCGTAAGTAAACATGCATAACGGATAAATAAGAGATATCTTTACATTACTTAAACTTGGTTCTTTTCTATCAGTTACCAGTTTCTGTTAAAAGTTTTAGTGTGATCTCATCGCGATACAAAATGTTTTCATTTAAGTAAGCCCTTCAGGCACTTTTGAAACGTTAATGACTCTGGTTGGTATATTCCAAAACGCCATACTAAGGTCTCCATTCCTATGAAGAATAAACGACAAGAGACTCTTCTAAATTAAACTTGTTGTATTATGCAATTTTTTCAGAAGACTCTTTACTAAAATATCTAATAGGTATATGCGATTGCAAGATGGCAAAATTTCAGATTAAAGTAAATGATAATATTATTGTTTAACGTTCTTCGTACACTTACTTTCAATAGAAACCATAGGTTCGGGGTATCCGTTGGCCCTGCACTCGACGTTAATGGCGTCACCGTTGTAAACCTGGATGTAGGTGTCAGGGGTGATGGTGATTTCTGGTGGCGACCTGACTTTGATGACCGAGCTCGCACTGGCTGAGCCGGCGTCGTTGCGGGCCGTGCAAGTGTACACGCCTTCGTCGTTCACTTCTATCTTGGTGAACCTAGATAGAGACGATTTAGTTAATAAGTGAAATAGAACAAAAACTATAAAAGTAAAAGTTTATTCTTCTGTGGTTTTTAGTAGTTCAGGGTCTAATAATAGAATCCCACCTAAATTGAGAGCCTCGCTCTATTCGTATAAACACGTTGGTATTACTTGTTTCAACTTTTCATGAAGTCTCTTCTAATTTGAGTTTTTTTTTACAGTTGGTGTAGTCAGTTATTAAAAAACTAAAAGGTCCTTACTTAAGTACGTTCTGCGGTTGTATTTGCGTGAATGTTGAGAGAGGTCGGCCTCCATTCCTGTTCCATGTCACGTCTGGCTCCGGAACTCCTCCGAGTACTCGGCACATGAGCTCGAACTGGCTTCCGAGAGGCACTGCCTGTTCACCTTGCGGCCAAATGTCAACCTTAGGTGGCTCGCGTCCTAAAAATTAGTTTTGTGTAAGAAACCCAACAATTTTTCCACGAAGTTCAAGTTCTTGAAATTCTTGGTGGTATTATTAAGCGAAGATATTTTTTTGATAATCAATTATAACTAACAGTTCGGAAATTCAAGGAATACCAACTAAGAACTAATAGAAGACACTTACTTTCAATTTCGACGAAAACGTAGATGTTTGCAACTGGCGTATTGTCAACGGAACCTTCGCAAAGGTAGTAGCCCTGGTCATCCTCTTGAGCGTTGTTGATGATCAGTGTGTTACCGCGTTGACTTGAGTCGGGACCGAACGAACCTCCATGCTGAATATAAAATAGCACAGTAAAATGATATTGATATGAATTCAATCTTTGAAAAACCCAACACAAAGTCCTGGGACAACTCACGCGCGGTTATCTGATCCCATACTAAGCAGAGCTTGTGCTATGGCAGATAACTGATAAATACTAATATATTTCTAAATACATACATATTATAGAGACATCATGCCCAGACACAGAAAACAATTATCGTCATCACACAAACATTAGTCCTGGGTGGGAATTGAACCCTCAACCTCCGGTACAGCAGTCAGGGTCAATAACCACTAGACCAACAGTCCAGTCAAAGTAATTTGCAATCACGCAGTTCTCACCTTGCTCCACTTAATCATTGGTGAGGGGCGCCCTACAGGGTTACAATCCACAGTTCCACTGCCGCCAGTCGGTATCTTTAGACGGTCTACCGACACAGTGATGTTTAACTCTTCTTGTTCGGGATTTTGCGCAACAACAGTCACCAAAATCGGTACAGGGGCTACATCAGTTACTGGCGCCTGGCAAATGTAAACTCCTTGGTTGTCAAGTTCAGCGGCTTCGATGTATAGAACACCATTTTCTGAGCGCGCGTTGTCTAGGAAGTTAGCGTTGTCTTGCCTGAAATAAAATTTAGAAAAAAATATAATATTCCCATATAAAACATCTCAAGTCCTGGTGTGTCTAAGGCCGATCCTTACCTGACCCAGTCGATGGATCCGGCTGGAATGTTTGTGGTTCCCGTACAAGCGACTCGTATGCTCTGTCCTTCATTCACGGTCGGCGACGGAACAGACACTGTAAGTCTGTCGCGGGGCTGATACGACGGTCTTTGACGAACTGTGATTACCGCCGTTCGGTCGTCGGATCCCACTGTGTTAGACGCGATACACCTATACACAGATAAGAACGATATAAACAAATATTACAATAGTGAAAAATAAAAAAAAATATTCGGTACAGTGTAATTTTGTGACAACGGATAATATTTTAAGAAAAGGTTTGCTTATGGTTGCTTAGTTTGGGGATCGAGATTTGGGATCGGAACAGACATTTTATAAAATAAAAACAAGTAATCTCACCTGTATTCGCCAGAGTCTTCGATGCGAGCGCTTTCAATAACAAAGAAGGTATCGAAATTCTCAACGGCTAAAGGCAAGGGCCTGTTGGATGCCCTCACCCACCTAATGGTCGGTGTCGGGTTGCCTCGGACGCGGCACTCTAACTCAATCCTATCACCTTCGTAGTATTCCTTAACCGATGGGGATATTTCCACAGTCGGCATAGTCATTTTATTACCTATAACAAAACAGTAACCTTAATACTTCACTTCAAGGAAAAACATTTTGTATAAACAAATACTCGTAAAAGCATTATTACTCGCTAAAACTAAACTTAAAATCACCAATTTAGTTAGTCCTTTGATCTGCAGTGAGAAAAAAAGGCCAGAAAAACATGACAGCCAGCTAATTTAGCTAATCATTTAGCAGCCGAGCAGAAGGAACGTTTTTATAACTCTTAGGTACATTTTTTTTGCTTTCGTCAGTAATTTTCAGGTAATAGAAACTTTTAGCTTTTGTATTAATCGTAACTATATTTATTTAACTCATATTGTTGTCACGCTCTATATTATACATACCTCGCGCATAAAAAATCCTGTCCGGTACAACTGTTCCAATAATGTGAGCATATAAACAATGTTTATTAATAAATATATAAAAGGTACTGAAAAAGTAAATACTTCATCTAAAACCTATCAGTGGTTCAGTAAAAGTGTAAAAGTGAAAAACTAGTTATAAAGGATTGTCAAATAGACTTACCTGGAACTTTAAGAGTAGCGTAGGCTTGAGCGGTATTGATTCCATCGCTGGTCTCACAGATGTATTTGCCGCTATCTGATACTTGCAAGTTGGTGATCAAAAGAAGGCCGAAGTTCTGATCAACATGAGCCCTCTCGAGAGGCAGGTTGCCGCCGCTCTTCGACCACCTCACAGGCAGGCGGTTTCTGGAGTTGCGGCTCTGAGCCTGGCAGGTGAAGTTGACACTGCTGCCTATTTCCTGAATCTTGATGGTTGGGCTCGTGATCCTTACGAACACAGTCGATTCTGGAGGTGGCGTGCGTGGCGGTTCCGTGACTGAAGAATCGCCTCCTATATAAATACAATATCAAGTCAAGATTTGTTTTTGTGTGCATATTAATAGACGCAACTTTCCTTAATCAAGTTTTTTTTTGTTTTTTTCTGAACAGACTATAACCAGATGTGTAGGAATGGATATTAAAGTTGCTAGTCTTGTTTTCTTTTTGTCGCGTGGAAATTATATTATAGTATCCATAAAGACTGAGAATCTAGAACTCAATATATTTCAAATTACTAATTAAAGTACGACACATAATGAATGATTATATTATTATTTGTCGACAATATGAGCGAATATGGACGCATTTGGACGTTCACAACATAAACATTTTGTTATAACAGAACAACTATAGTTTTCTCTATAGTCACAATGGATTACAACACGTATCGTATGATAAGGGACAAAAACATTGTTATTGAGCGTGTTGTGTGACAAAGCTGGCCACGTGTCACGAATGAAGCCCAAAACCTAACATCTGAAGCATGACTGTGATGCACAAAGACATGGCGCCCGAAGCACCTGCTATTGTGATGCTACCTGGCTCCGGTAGACTGGTGGTCAGTACACCGAGGGTGAATCCCTTTTCGGTTATCGTGTGGCATTCGTAAATCTCTCCCTGCCGTCTGGTGTCCCAAACTGTGTGCCATTTATGAACGCCGTGCCATCCATCTTTATGAAGTCTCGATTGGTTATAGTACATCACAGGTACTTGTTCTCGTCCCTCGTGATAGAATTTTATAGAGAGCGGCTCCGGCGCACGATATATGCACGTAAACGTGACCCTTCTCAAGAAAAAGTCGTCGCCAGCTTCATGGATTGTTGGATGAAGTTCCATAATTAACCCTATAGGCCGTTTATGAAATTTAATTGTCACACAGTTTTTATAATTTATTTATTCAGATACGTCATTTAATAAATGGACCTATTCACATCATTAACTGCATTTTTTTTATTGTTTTTTTTTAGTTCAATCTGGATTTATTTAAGGGGCGTGACTGGTATCGTAAAAGTCGAAACTCACCGATCGTAGAGCAATCATTTCCAGTGTAGGGTGGTTGGCAGTTGCAGACAACTTGGCCGCGGCTGTCTAGTTGGCAGTCATGACCATTGCATGAACATTGTTGGCAGTAACCCAAATGATCCTTGTAATAGCCAGAGGAGCAGGTTTCACAGCTGGTTCCTTGGTACCCAGGTGGGCACATGCAAATCTGTGGAAACATGTCATAGTAAAGGTATCGTCTCATTCCAGTTCAACCTGAAAACCTATTGTTTATCTTTTTTTTATAGTTTTAGTTTTTAATATCATATTAATATAAAGTTGCAGATTTTTTATTGTTTTCGTAAGTCCGTACCTCAATGCCTTTAGCAGCTGGGAGTACGGCATCATAGTTTTGGGTGGCGGTGTCCATGGAAACGTCAGCAATGGTGGTGTCGTACAGGTTGGGGGCAACGGTAGCCCTCACAAGCACTCTCTTCAGATTCCTCAGCACACTCATGAAGTCACTTCGCGTTGCCGGAGTTACGGTGTTCAGGATGTACCAGCCCTCTTCTTTGAGAGGCACTTGGTAGGTCTAAAATGTCATAGAATTTTTATTAATTTAAGGGCTGTCATTTCTGCTCAACTATCGTTTATGGAAATTAGACAGGTATACACTTACGTATGAAACGCCGGCTGGGAACGTGTTCGGGTTGGTCCAGAATATAGAGATGTCGCCACCGTCGAGGACGACGTCGGTACCGCGCTCAGACTGCAGGTAGACATCGGAACTGAACTTCTGTCGGAGAGACATAGTTCCGCCGTACGACAATACTCGGTTACCTGCGAAGAAAAGGAAAATGAAAATCATAATTATTTACAGGGGGTTTGATGTGCATTGACACGGGGACTGTGAAATTTGTTTTTTTTTATTCATTAATCAAGTTTAGTTGTAAAAAATAATATGAACAAGCGATATCAGAATAAAATTCAAATCTCACGCGTTCTCGAAAAAGGTTCATTATTTTAATATTTTATAACAAAGATGATGACGAAACCAATGTAATACAAACCAGGGAAGATGGGCAGGGACCAGTACAGCTCGATATCGGGCCGGAATGAGAAGGTGTACACCAGCTCGCTCTGTTGGAACATCGGGACGAAGTTGTCCTTGATAACCCTCTCCGCGTTCAGGTCGGTGATGGCGAAGCCACCGTAGTTATCGCCTAAGACGGGAGCAGCCATCGGCACCCTAGTGTAGTGGTTGCCCTAGAAACGGAAAATAAATGTTAATGGGTCGATAAATGAATAAACGAAATCATAAATTACATAAAAACCACTGAACTTATTTAGACATGAACTGCACTTTTTTTATATTGATCGGAATTAGATCAATTTTATTACTGTTTTATGTTATTGGGATATTCTGGGCAGCTCATGAAGTAAGCCATGGTTAGGGGAGAGATACCACACTCACAAGGCTCGTTTGTACTATAACCCCACTGGTGCATATTCTTTTTACATCTACATGACCACGCGAGGACCTGTACAGTGCTACTGATAATGCTGTCCGAAAATAAAGTCATCAAAAATATTTGATACTAAGGAATTGCCATTGATGGACACGCTAAAAAGAAATAGAATAAGACTTTTTTGTAATGGCTACAATATTTGCGACTATTTTCACACTTACCTCATGACAATCGGTAGTAACCCCGGAGCAGTAGCACGAGAGGCATCCGTCAGGGTTGGCTGCGTCGAGTCCGTAGGATCCGGGGCGGCAACGGTCGCAAGCGTCGCCCTCTACATTCTGTTTGCAGTGGCATTCGCCAGTTTCGTCGCAAGGTCTAGTCGTACCGCGGGGGTCGCAACTGTAATAAAACAACAATATATTTACTATATAACTTAAATCATTTCACAGTTAATAAAACTAAAAGTAGATAGAAAAAGAAAGTAAGAAGTTAGATTTTATTAGTGTGACAAAAAAATATTTTGTTCACTATTGCAAAAAAACAGGGTAGTGATACTGATATTGAACGATGAACTATATTAAAATTCAATAATCTATATAAGTAGGCTCTTACCGGCATGGCTGGATGGTGCTTGATCTTTGTTCTACACAGTTACCGTATGGGTCTCGGTCGTAGCCAGGCTTGCAAAGCTCGCATTGTTCGCCGTCAGTATTGTCAGCGCAGTCCTGTAATAATAAAATCCCATTAAATCATTTGAAATTACCGTTTTAATAGGATCAGACAGAAATTGACAAATATACTTACGTAACAAACTCCGGTCTCAGGGTTGCACATGGTAGACTTTCCATTACATTCACAAGCTCCGCAGTGCTCCAAGTAGAGACCACTGGAACTCCTGCAAATTAAATGTTTTCTTTAAACAAAAGTCTCTACAAGACTATAATTATATGAATAAGACTAATCACAGCGTATACCTGACAACGACAATTTTGATTTATTAAGAATCTTACCTAGTGAAACCAGGAGCGCAATCTTCGCAGGAAGTTCCAATGTAACCAGGCGGGCAGACGCACTGTTCAACGTGGAAGGCGGTAGGTCCGTAGCCGTCGGCTTCAGCGATCTCAATGCTGGCACTGACCGGGGAGGCGAGTTGCGCGTTTGGCGAGTAAGTGGCCTTGATCAAGATGGTCTTAACGTCAGCTAGAGCCAGGAGGAAGTGCTCCCGAGACACCTCTTTGCCGTCAGGTCTAAATGGATAAAGAAAAAGCGTCATAAAAGTTCTGAGCAATAATTTCGATTGTTGTTTAAATATGAATGAATATTGATTTTTAACCATAGAAGAGGGAGTGGGACAGAACTACTTACAAACGTCTGCCATTTAAACCTAATTTTAGCAGTGGAAAGAATGGGATGATTGATTAATACTGTTGATATTTTCTGAAGTTATATTCGACGATAATTTAGTTTGTTAGTACTCACCTCTGCCAGCCCTTCTCGAGGAACTGAACACTGGTGTTCAAGATACCCTCGTGAGTCGCTGCGAAGTCCCCAAAGTAGTGGAACGTAAGACGATTGTCCTGTAAAATACAAAATAATCGTACTTATAAATGTTTCATTCATCTGGTATTTTTGTTCAGATTTAAATTAATATTACATTATTAAAGTTTTGGATTTTAGGTACATAGATTATGAAAACTTACACTGATGAGTTGGACATCAGCGGCAGTGTTCCTGTATCTGGGGTCGGAGGAGCTCGGCACGTTTTTCAGGGTGTAGCGCAAGTAACCACCGTATGACGTCACCTTGTCACCAGCGAAACTAAAACGAAGCCAGATTGTAAGTTACCACAGTACGAAATTAGCGGATTAGTGAAATTGAAAATGAAACATGAAAAATAAATACCTTGCTGGCAGACTCCAGTAGTACACAGTGGACCGGGTATGATCGATGTCGTTCAAAGAGATATCTCCTCGGCTCAGTTGCGGCCTAAGATCAGTTTCAACGGGTGCGGTGTATCTGACAGCGCCGAGTGGTCCAGCTGGGGAACTGTTGTAGATCTTCACTTGGTCCACGATTTGAGGAACGTTGAACTGAACGTTGACCGTCTTACGACGAAGGTTGCTGCTCATGCACTGCTGCGATACTCCCGAACAGAAGCAAAGAGCACAACCGTGTCTGTAAAAATAGGTTTTGTTAGTTTGACATACTTAAACTTTCAACTATGTGTTGCGGGATATCATAATTCTACATAACAAGTGGCGGGAAAAATCGACGTTTCAAAAGGTATGCACCGGCCGTCTACTTGCAACCACGACCGGTGCAACCCGGTGTAAACGTTAAGGCTGAGTTAGTATTAATGTTAATATTTACCTGAAGTCAGAAGACAAGTAGAAGGAGTCATTCTTGCACTGGTCACAGTAACGTCCTTGTACGTTGTCCTTGCAGACGCACTCGTCCGGAGGGCGGATCATCTTGGTTCCAGTGGGATTGCAGTTGTTGGAAACCTTGCGCCGGCAGGAGTCTCCGGTTATCAACGGGTTGCCTTCGTAGCCAGGGGCGCACACTTCGCAGTGTATGCCTTCGTAACTGTAAATAAAATTGAAAATCAACACGTTAAAATAAATAAGAGATGAACACCTTTTGTGTAGTTATGCATGACAGTGAACCTTATTGTTAAAAAGTGTGAAGATAAAATTATTAAAAAAGTTGATTGTTTTTGTTTCCACTTACCCAGGGAAGCAGTCACAGATGACAGAGCCTTCGGGTCCAAGGGAGCATGTTCGAGCGAATTGGTTTTCGCGGTTCGTGAGTGGGCAAGGGCACTGCTTGCAAGGCACGCCACTGGATGGGTCGCCGTATGTGCCTGGTGGACATTCCTCAGGAACGCAGTCGCCGAGCCAAGGTCCGACCTTCTTGCGTACAAAGCCATTTGCGCATTTCTAGAAAATAAATAACATTAATGAGGACAACAAAATTAACTGTGAATAATAATTGTATTTATTTGTTTATTAGATGTTATTTCATAATTCTTGATTGTCAGGAGCACTACATGCTGCCTACTACATCATAGATTCTTTTTGATGCGTACCTGGCAAGATAACCCTTCGTATTCCTTAGGGCACGTGCACTCCTCGACAAGGCTGGCCGCTCCGAGGCCGACGTTGATATGTTCAGCCGACTCCATGGCGAAGTCAGTGATGTTCACACCGGCGTTGTTCAAGTCAGCGCGGAGAAGAATCATTTCGATTTCATCCAAACTATGAAAGTAGATTAAATGATAGTGAAATTTTTAACTACGGAAAAGAACTAAATTATGATTCCGCCGTTGAGAGTATGCGTTATGTCAGTTGGTCTTGATTTGTATAGGGGAAAATGTGTTATATTATCTTATTAGTTGTAACCTGGTATAATGACATAGTTTTTAATGATAAATAAGTGATAGTAATTTATCTTTCGTAAATTCTTTGCCACATAAAGTTATCTGTATATAGCCTCCTGTTTACCTCGACCTATCAGGAACGCATCCTCTCAATAGCCGGACTATAAATGCCAAATATTTGTCTTTGAGGTCTATTTAGTAAAATACTTACGTCATCATAATGTCTTCCCTAGAGGCTGGTGAGAAACCACTGGGACTGCTCTTCTGCCAGTCTTCAGGAGTCAAACGGGCCTCAATGTTGATATCCCTTGCTCCACCCACACGGTTGAAATGGAACAGGTTGCCATATTTACCCTGGAAATTCAATAGTGAAAATTTGTAACTGTATGACATGAAATTGAAGCAAAAATATAATGGAATCTTGTAAATATACTTTTCTGAGATTTACGCCAATGATTAAAACATTATTTTTACGGCTATTGAAAAAGCAAAAGTGTTGAAACTACTAAATAAAATCTTAAATAAACAGCAACAGTTTTTTTTTACTTAGTTTAGCTAAAGCTTTTTGTATTGATAGGAGATCGACCTGTAATTTTTTTTTTTCTAATAAAAAAACATAATAATGTTTCACAGTTCCTTCCGTACCTTGATGATGATTGTCGGTGCGCTGTTATCATATCTGTAGATCTGAGTCTGTGGCGACAGTGTGTACTTGATGTGTCCTCCGTAAGACTTCAGCTGGTTACCGTTGTACGACTCTGGTAGAGTCAGGAAGGGATGAGAGTTCGACCGAGAGGAAGCGTCTCCGAACTTGGTAACCTGAAATAAATAATAGTTGGTACTTAGTATTTTCTATAAGCCGCAATATCGAAAATAGGCAAGTTTGAATTATTTTTAAAATACTAGGAAGTCATCAATTCGTTTTTACGTTTTTTTTTTGTATCTTCGTCAAGGTAGGTTTCATCAAACGAGCGAGAGAACCCTACCAAATATTTTAGAATTTGAAAGTAAGAAAAAATTGTGAATCGATTTCAAAAAAATATTTTTGCCCTCGAAATGTTATACCGAGTTAGACCCTATAAATTTCACCAAAATAGATCTAGTAGATTGGAAAGTTTCTTTTAAATGATTTTTTTTTTATTTATGTCCAATAAACTATCATTAGTACATACCGTAGCACCGTTCCTCAATGGCTGGTAATAGTACTGGTTGGATATCGGTTGAGTATCAATGGTGATGTCTCCGCTGGGCGCCTGCTTGATGCCGAGCAACCTGGTTCCACCTTCTCCGAGAGGAGTCGGCATGTTGTAGGTGAAGAGATCAGCACTGCGGCACTGGCTCGACTTGCCGAAGCAGAAGCAACGGATGCACTCGCTTTCGGAACGGGCCTCGCTATGTTATCAAACGTGTACATTTAAGTAAAAGTTATAAAGATAACACAGGATACTAAAGCTTATTCCATAAAGAATAAAGCACAAAATTGTATGGCATAAACTTTTTCTCAGTAATAACTAACTTGTTGAAGTATCCTCTTGGGCAGGGATCGGTCTTGTTGACGAAGACGATGGCGTCAGGGGCAGCGAATGTTGTGCCTTTGTTGTTGATGGCTTCACACGAGTACGCACCGCTGTCTTCCGACTAAAACAAATAAGCAGTATCATTAATATAAGGTGTGACTAAAATTTTATTGGTACGGAATGGTGTGAGAGATCAAATGACATCGTGCGAAAGCCACATGCTTGAAAAATAGTATTTTATATAAAATTATTTTCTTTACAAAGATATTCTTCAGATCCAAAAGTCATTTCTGTACGTATAGGATTGTTAATTATACGGTCTTTTTTTTTAGCGAATAATTTCTTCGGTTATTAGGAACCCACCTGCATGTTAGGGCAAGTAATGACGCCGATACCGCCATCACTGGTCCAGGTGCACTTCGGCGGGACATGGCCCCAGTTCAATCGCCAGGAGATCAGAGGCATCGGGACTCCGACCGCCTCGCACTTCAGGGTTAGAGTATCGCCAGGGTTCAGCTTCACGTTCGAAGGTTTTGGTGGGCTCGTTACGTGTATAGGAACTAGAAAAGAGGGGTTAAAATTGTATTTGAGAATGAGCTCCGAAACAATTTTTAGGGTATTTTATACTTTTGTGATTATATTTGTCAGTGTTAAAAATTACAACCATAGAGTAATTTTTAACACTGATTTATAACTAGATGGGACCTCTTCTCGAGCACTTTTAGGTTATATTTACACTTTATAAAACTATGTTAGTTAAAAATGTCATACTATGAAAAAAGAACTTACTGCATCCAATTTCGTCGGTGCCATCAAGACAATCTGTCTGTCCATCACAGTGGAAGCTCCTAGGGATGCACTGGTCTTGAGACCGGCAGGTATACTCCACCGGTGAACATCTGCCTTCGACCTTGGGACCGCAGTTCTCTTCATCAGAACCGTCACCACAGTCGTCTTCGGAGTCACAGATCCAAGTCTTGAGCACACATTTGCGGTTATTACATTTGTACTGGTTGGGCTCGCACATGCCATCGTGGTCTGAAAATAGGAATTTGGTTCAATATAACCAATTCTACTTTTCAACGTACTTTAAAAAGAGGAAATTCTCAATTCTGTCTGGAAGTCTTTTTTAGTATTTATTTTTACGAGATATTTACAGTTCTGAGTCGTTTTTTTAATCGATAGAGATTGGAGGTGGGCCCATACAAATTTAATCATAACCGAACCGGCAGCTTTGTTTTTTTTTTTTAATATGCTGCCGTCTCTTTGTGGAAAGCAAATAAAAGTTTTGAGTTTGAGTATATTTTTTCTTTCACATTTATATGCAATCAATTTTGCCTTTCGGCGTTTTACGTTTTTGATTAAACCGTTTTATGTTTTTTGTTAACTTTCCGAAAAGCTTAGCCAGGATACTTACGGCAGTTTTCTTCGTCGGAGCGATCGCTGCAATCGTAATTGTTGTCACAGACAGCAGACTTAGGGATGCACTGTCCGTTACCACAAGTGGCTTCGTGAGGCTGGCATGCCGTGAACGGTGGTCTGAATGTTGCCGCTAGAAAAATAAATATAAAGTTAAAGATATTATAAAAAAATCTAAGAATTTTGATCTCAGGACCAATATTTTTTTATTTAATCTCATGAAAGACTCGTGCTTTCTCTTTATGGAAAGAAGCCAGTGCCCAGTTGCGGGACGTTTATAGGCCAGTTTATTTCGTTTTCATGAATATAGCAGTTTTTTTTTTAAGTAATTTGGCAATACTTACGTGCACTGTCGACGTTAAGGCTTGCACGGACTTGAGAGCCCGGGTAGTTCTGGTAAGCATCGGCTTGGCAGATGTACACACCACTGTCAGCTTTCTGAAATAATAAATAAACAGAATGCCATTAATAAAGTGAATATGAGTAGTTGTTAAGATTTTTAGCCTTGGGTAATTTACCTAATTAAAACGTGAAAGATAAGTTTGCCTGGAAACATTTTTCTTTTTCGTAGCTCATGGAGCATAAATTAGTCAAAGTTGAATAATGATCCATGGTAATTTTTATGCTACCTAATAAAAAGTTCGTCGTGAACTCTCGTGGCTTCCAAACCAAATGAACAAAGGTAAACATTTTTTTTTTTTTATCTTACATTTTAGTTGCGTATTTTAAATTCATATTATATAGTACCTAATTTAAACACACTTACGTGTATAAAAACAGATACCATCTGTGATAAATTAGGCTCCCTTACTTTTTACGGGTCAAAACCACCAATCAACGAAGAGACAATGATGTAAATTGACTTACGGAAACTTTGAACATTTCCAGTCGTCCTCTAACATCAGTGGATCCAGGCTTGATCCTGCCTCCCTCCTTTACCCATCTGACTGCCGCTCTCAGGGGCCCTTCATCACGGCATTGAAACACCACGTCACCACCTAGAAAAACCCATGACGTCACACTTCGAACCTTAACAAAATCTGAACCCTTTTTCAGTTCCCTGTATGCGGCATTCGGTGATACGTAGTAATTAAATATTATAATATGTGCGAAATGTTATCCCATAGAATTTAATATGGTCCATGCATTTCAGAACTATTTTTACGCTGTGGTGAAAACGTTCTTTTTAACATCTTTTTTTTATTGGAATTCAAATTAATAATTGAATGATGTACAACTTTCATATAACGCATATTGTTTTAATTGTTTTTTTGTACGTGCTATGTGTTAATTGTAATTACTTATTGAAAATATAATATTCAAAACATACGACTTCATGTCCATGGAATTTAAAGTATTTATTAAAATTTTTGGAAGTTAATTAATTTTAAAATTATTATTAATCCTCTAGTTATTTGACATTTTCAATATATGTATTTTAATATTGAAAAATGCATGCGATTTACGATTTTCTCAACTTTATAATTTAATTATAATAATGGGTAAATGATCCCGTATTTTTTAGTTAGTGATTTCTACTGACATTACTGAATACTTACGTAAATAAAATACTCATTTAAATATTTAAATGGTTGATTTGAATTTCTCAATTTTTAAGTGCACCAGTATTCTTAATGCAGTCTGTTATTCAAAGGTATAATAAACTGGCAGATAGACTTTTTGTAAGATTTCAAAATTAAATTATTTTCAATATAAATACGACTTCTTTTTTTTCCCATAAGTATTTAGTAAGATACTCTAATATTATTTAAAGGTATATATAAATATAGGTTTAGGATATACTTAACCCAATTACAGTATTTTAACATAAAGCACCTTAATTATAAACCCAACTTTATGTCCAAAGTTAAAATATTACTAAATAATGTTACTATTATAATCATGGAGATAGCCCATTTAATTGTATTAATGTTCACTCAAAAATAAAACAAATTTAACTAATACGGTAAAATATAAGAACACTCCATTATTCCATGCAATTTGCCCTATTTAGTAAATAGTAATTATGTAAGAACCCTTGTTATAAAATTTTATAAATTATAATAAAAATACAATAAATTTAAAAATAATAAAAATAATTATATATAAAATCCCGAAAATAAATTGTTTATAAGCTGAAAACCTGCAAAACTGTTATGCAAAACGTGTCAATCCTTTAGCTAATTAAAATGTTATAAAAAAAACCCATTTTATTATTTTTATGCCCAAAATAATTATCAGGCAAGCCGACTCACCAGCTATCACTGTTCCACCACCATGAAAGAAATAACAACAGAAAATATTATTAATATAGCCTTCACACATTTTTTTTTTTGTTATTTTCCTACCTATTTAAACTAATACAGAAATAATTGATAAAAATACATTGTAATATTACCTTCACCACAAGAATTAAAAGAGTAAATTAATAAATAAGGTTTAACAAAAACTGTTACTTAAAGAGGTCCAGTATTTGGTTTAAAAATAAAGTAAGGGTAACAGCTTAATCTTGTATCTGTGATAAAAGTTTGACGATAACATGCCACATAAATCTCCTATGAGTAAGTGTAGTAGTAAGATTTTTTTTTCCATTACCATAACCAACCAACAGAGACCAATTATAGTATTTAAAAAAAAAATGTTCATGAGAAGATAAACACAATTAATTTGAACCCTGATAAGTTTAGAGTACAAGATTTAAGCTGCTACACAAATTTTCTCATAGTTAAAAAAATATGTCTTACATTATATTTAAATCCTAATAATGTTTTCTTTAGATAGGTCAGCAACGAACAGAACAACCAAGACAACTTCAAGACTTTTACGAAACAATTTCGCGCATGCGTACAACGTTAAGACGTACAGACGTCCATACACTAGCGACGTTTGCCGCGCACTGAGAGTCTGAAAGTCAAGAGAGAGAGAAAGAATTTCTACAGTAGTGAAGCCTCCTCGACAAATCTATTCGTTTCTGACCATATTCACAATGTTTTACGTGTTTTTTTTTTCATTACCACTCCATTTGTGGTATGGGAAAATTAAAGTCATCATTTCTGCTGAATTTGGCTAAACACACTGCCGTGTTGCCAGAAAACAAATGAATGATAAATTGACTACCCAGCAATGTTTGGGTTCCGAAGCTCACCTGATTGTCCTTGCCTTTTTGTTTAAATGTTGCAATAATTTTCACAAATAATAAATGTATTTAATGATTTTTGTTACGAAAATAATTTGGCAATGAGACCATTGATTTTGAATATTTTTTATTATTTGTAAATTACAAAAAAGTTAATAGTTAATTAGTGAATGAAAAAATATAGTGGGGTAAGTATAGACTACTCTCTTTTTTCCGTGTTCGGACTAAACACTTCATTTGTGTTTTAATAACCTGTAGTACCTGCCCAGGTTCTCATGATACTTTATTGAAAATATTGCGTCACATATATTTATATAAGTATATGCTTTCTTTTTTTTTTATCTTTTATTTGATGAGGCTTCTTGCGCTGGTGCGCCAAGACAGCCTCGTAAGGTACCACAATAAATTAAATAAAAAATAACAAAAGTATATAATCTAATCCTAAGACTTAAAGATAACATATAAGCTTTCTTAAAAAGCAAACGCATACTATTGCTAATAAACACATTCTTTTCTAAATTAAAATTTTTCTCTCTCGCAAATCTTAGGCCGCCGACACACGGTCTGGTTGAAGCAGCTGGGCAGCTTTTGTTTCGACTGTTTTCAAAAAGCAAGGGGCGGGAGACGCTCGTGACGCGCGAGAGCAGTCGACAGCTCGCGCAGTCCGTGTGCGTTGATCACTGATTAACGGCTCGAGACTCGAGCTCGAGCAATTCGTGTATTGGTCTCGGCCTTAGCGAAACCACTTGTAAAGGCACGAAATTCTGCTAAGTAGCCGTGAGTAAACGGCAAACATAAGCTTGTGTAGACCATCTACCTCATCTCATCTCTAGTAGATGAGATGAATGTGAACACTGCTCTATCTTATTTTCTATTCTCTTTTTTCTTGTTTACAGTTCAGAGCAACTGTGTTTATAAAATTAATGTAATGGTAACTATTGCACTTACCGTCTCTAACAGTCTGTGCCTCTGGGTAGAGCTTCAATTTCAACGCGAATGGACCTGAAAATTAATAATTAAAAATAAACATGGATGGAAAGGGCTTTTCGAAGGAGTATTAGTTTTTGAGAACTTTGGTTCCGATAGCAATTCTTTAGGTTCTCAATGTAAAGTGGAAATGTTTCTATTGCTTATAACACCATTACCAAAACATTAGTCTGTCCTTTTGTGTACACTTTTACACGTCACATTACATAACATACCACCACGCCTGTAACCCGAAGGGTTAGGCAGAGGTGTACCAATGTACACCCACAGTTCGCCGGTATGTTTTAGGTCCCATGTAATAGGGGGCGAGCCTATTGCCACTAACCGGGCACAAATCCAAACTCCGACCTGCTACTGAGAATTTCATAGAAAAACCCGATAACACCTTGGTCGACTTGGGAGTCGAACCCAAGGCCTCTAGCGTAGCAGTCCCGCTTAGAACCACTAGGCCAACGAGGCAGTCTTCGGTAGTATAGTGGTAAGTATCCCCGCCTGTCACGTCACATTTGTCGCAAATAAACGATTTGCTTGTGCCTGTTTACTAAATTACTAAATTAAGATCATAAGAATGATATAGCATCTTACATTACCTACGTGTGTTGTAACAAGGTTAATTTATTTATTTCTTTAATTATTTATGTACAGATGTAAACTAAGTATTCTTTTCTTATGACTAAATTATTATTATATTATAAAATTGATTAGTTAATATGTATATCAAAAACTCATTTAAGGGATTACGATTATAAATTTAGTGTTAAAAACTTGTTTCAGTAGTTAGATTTCAAAATTTTAGCATGTAGTTTTAGCAACTTAGTCCAATAGTAGCATTGATTTGGTAGAGTTAATTATTTTTGTTATATTATTTACAAAAACTTCATAGCCTTGACGACAAAAATACATTTAAAGTATTTTTAAGCCGTTGTTATACTGTTTAAATGTTATCACTCCCAAGCACGCTATTAGTTCGGTTTATTAGTTAAATAGCAAAAGGGTTTAACCAAATCTATATTAAACATCGACTGTTCGGTTAGACGTTTCCTTACTGTTGGGGGGACAATCGAATTCGTCACTGTAGTCGAAAGGACAGTCAATATGACCGTCACATCGCCGGCGTGCGTCTATGCACGGGCCGTTTTCGCAACGCCATTGGTTTTCACTGCAACCACCTAATGAATGGAACTTGTAAGATGTTTGTGACCTTAATTCAAGTATAGGTAGGTACCTAAATTCTTACCTGACTCATAATAATGATAAAGCTTACCTATAAATTAGTAACTCATAAATAAGCATTAGACAAAGGTTACTGCTGGTTTCGAATCAAGTTAAATTTCATTCCAAAAATATCTCTACAAAAACGGATAAAATATAGAGATTTTGTGTACTGTTTTTGAGTAGAGTATTTGCATATCAGTGGGCCTGTACTAGGTCGACATCGTAAAATACCAACCATCTACGACTTGTCTACGACTATGCGAACATTTTGTCTAATGCTTTTGCAAAAATCACCTATAGTCTTAGGGATCTTAATGAACCCCCAAATAAAAACAAGACCTATTGATCTTACCAGTTGGTCTGTACTGGGGTGGTTGTGTGGGCCGTAGCGGCGTGTGAGTGGTGATCACTGGACAGTCGCTCTCGTCAGACCCATCCTGACAGTCCTCGACACCGTCACAGAACATCGATGCGCTCGACAGACACTCGCCATTGCGACATTGCCAGCTGTCTCTGGTTGGGCAAGCTAGAAGGAAATATTAAAAGTTAGTCGATAGAAATATAAAAAATTACTTTAGACACAACACTAAAACGTGCAAAGGATCAATACCTATCAAATATGCATTACAAGGTTTCTATGCCAAAACTATACTAAAGATTGTAAATGACTAACCAATTTAAAAAAAATATACTTTTTTGTTCGTTTTGTACATTTTAGATTACAAAAAAGTGTTATACTAATTAGTACTAACTAATATTGTTCGTTTTAAAATACTTACAGCAAATAAATAAAGATAACGATTTCGTTAGTCAATTACAATTAAAGGTAATATTAAAACACATGGAGACGTGCAGAAAACTAGTGACAAATAAAAGATGTGTGCTAAAAATGCAATTTTCTAAAATCTATTTAAATATGCACCTACAAGATCGTCCATATGACAACACCGAAACTAATATTAATATTTTTATTAAGGATGATAGTAATGGTAAATCATACGAAGCATGAAAATTGCCGGAAGAGGGCTTCAAATAATTGGGGTACACTAAAACACTTTTATTTAACCGCATTCCAAAAACTTTTCACTTTGTACGTCCACTTTTGAGTGTCATAAAGCTATCATTTGTTTTAACCGTTTATATTTTAGTTTGTATCTTTCTTATTTATATTTTTTACGTGTAATTCATTTTTAAATGTAACTAGTTTCATCAATTTACGAGACTGCGAATTTATGCATATTTTTTTTGGAACATTTTTTTTTAATTACTTTAATATCTGTAGGAACTAATGTTGGATTTATCAAATAGGTAGTTGCTATTTTAAAATAATTACTAGAAGCCTGACTTAGTCTGGCCAAACAGAAAATACGTATATCAAAACGCGAGTTTTCTGTTAATGTTATGGAATTAAATATAAACTGAAAGCGATTATTGCACTCAAACGTGAAACTACAAAAATGTGTCTGGTACCGGTATTGTAACAGTTCTGTTCGTCAGAAAAATCGAAGCAGTCGTAAATATTGTCACAGCGCCTCGAATGCGGAATGCACCGGCCGTCGTAGCAGGTGAACTCAGACTCATGGCAGGTGACCATTGCAGGGGACCGCGACGCCCGTGTCATGTACCAAGCTGAACACCCATCAATGTATAAGCCTTCCCGTTAATACTCAGCCGCGTTGGCTAAACATCTCGAGATACAGAGCTAGAGTTACCAACTTTGACAAATAAAAATTCTATGCTAATTTTTATTTTCTAGTCTTGTGTGTATAAATAATAAAGAAGGCAAATAATGTATAATTTTTGTGGTATTTGAACAAACATTTACTGAGCTAATTATATATTTTTTAACTTACTCTCTTCACGTGAAATTTATAGAAATACATTACTGTGATTTGACTACTTACTTGATAACAGTAATATGATTATCTAAACCATGAAAAACTGGTGTTCCTTTACAAATATGCAATCTGAAGTTCTCTTCAGTAAAAGGAAAAATCTTTTTCGTATAAGGTTTGTTGGCATAATATTATAGCAAAGTTAGCCTATTTTAGTGCAATTGTGTTAGTGCCATATAATAGATATTTAGTGTAACTTTGTAAGGTGCAAAGAGTGAATTATTGTGCTTCTCTTTGATGCTATAAGCGAGTGAGTGCCCTGTGCTCGAAATGAACACATCCAATTATTACATTGATTTGTGTTCATTATTCATTAGATCAACGTGTCAATCTTCTCATTTACATAACTTAAATAAATAATGAACACAATCGAATGTTACTTATTTAACAAGTAATTAAATTTTTGTAGAATTTAGATGTTAATAATTTTATTTCTTTAATTTCGTTTCACATCGAAAAATTTGTATTTTTCGAAACATCGTCAAGTTTAAATTGTGCGCAGTAAACCGCGCAAAATGTTTGCGCGCAGCATACATTTTTAATTCTAGAACATTCATTTGCAATATAAGTTTTTCTGTAATAGAGCTAGTCATTGCCAAAAAAAAGTGTAACTCTGCTTTTTAGAATCATTAAAATGTACGCGGCGCGCAACTTGACTAAATGTACATTTGTGTGAATACTTACGGCAGTTAGCTTCGTCAGAACCATCGTTACAGTCTCTGTTGTCGTCGCAGTAGAAGTTCTGATCGATGCACACGTGATCTGACACGCATTGGAACTGTTGGTATGAACACGGCTCTGTGAACAGTAATTAAACTAGCTATAAATTGCTCTTCTTTGTTTTTTGACTAAGTAATTATATTGAAAACCCAAAGTTATTATTATAATTTTATATTTAAAGTATCTGAAAGAGACTTTAATTCATTCTATCTATTGATTACCGTTGAACGCAGAGTAGAAAATATAACGATGTTAGTATAAGGTTTTTATAGCCTACAATTAAACATGTCTTTATACTTTTTCTGACCCTAACCTTAATTACAGTTATTTGGTGTCGGTGCAATGTGTTTTTTTAATAATCCTTTTACCATTCACTCCTTTCTTTCTCATATTTTATCATTTTCACACAAACCATCTATCTCTTTTCCAGTCTTCGTCTGCCAGTATATCCAACTATAAATTCACTACTCTTTTTTATATGATGTTCTCCTCTCCCCATGAAATACCCAAATTTTGCCAGTCCTCAAAAAATATAGTATTCCTACTTACGGTCCGGTTTAGCGGTCATCGAATTATTGCAGTTCTGTTCATCGCTGCTGTCTGAACACTCGGCGATGCCGTTGCAGAGCAATGAATAAGACAAACACTCTCCGGATTCACATCTAAAATAAAAATATTAGTTTACAGCCACCATTCATAGAAATACGCATGTATCTCGATCGCAGAATGCAGTAGTCGCTGTTGCATCGCTCATTCGCTTATGACATAACAAGATATTTAATCACGCTTCATGTACTTAAGTCTAGGTCTCATATCAACTCTTATCATAAGTTACCTGAAGTCATCGGGCCTGTCACAGAAATTGCAATCGTTCTCGTCGGATCCATCGGAACAATCTTCGTATCGGTCGCAAATCTGACTGGTCGATATACACGTACCGTCGCATTTGTGGGCACACGCTTTAAAAACAATACAATTAATTAAAACATGTAAGTTTACAACACAATACATTGTAACACACAAGTCGCAGGAAAAACGCAGTTAATCGCAAAGCAACTTAATTCGCAGTACATCTGCTTTAGCTTTTATATTCGCAGAACTTATTAGTTATCATAATATATCTAGACGGATAGCATATAAAATAATAAAGTTAGGATAATTAAGAAGAAAAAACAAGATTATAAGAATTATAATTTAAATAAAATAATATAAAAATAACGCTTGGTCGCATATCTAAGGTAAAAAATATAGCAGGTAAAGTTGATATTCCTTATTTGTACCAAAGAACTGAGATCAACCGTCACTTTAAGATATCCTCATAAAATTAAAAAGGAACGAAATCTATCCCCCCCCAATTTCTGAAACACTGATAAACTTAACCTGTTCTCAAATTTACTGATCACGACTGTGATTGGCTGATATAAAGACTAACAACCAACTACAGCGATTAAAATGAGATTTGCCATGTGATGAACATATTTTTGCGTTGATCAACGTCAAAAACCGGGCTTATGTAACTTAAACCGTATAAAGAGAGTACAAAAAAACATGCTATAGGGCCTTAAAAATATTAAGCCGACTAATCAAATATAATATATATTTTTTTCTTATACACTCGAATACAGTAATACCCCGACTTACTATCCAACTTACAAAACCTATCCGCTTTCGAGGCCCTGCTTCAAACTTCCACCGTCGTACAAATTTTCAGAATTCTTAAAGAGGTCCTTACCTTCGAACTTTCCTTTCTAAGGGTATTACTGTATTCTGAACTTATATTTAAACTTATCAAGCGTTCCTGGTTCTAGCTTTCTTTTTTTAATAAATTTTAATGAGGGATTTAAACTTAATGTACCTCCGCAGTCTTCCTCGTCCTCGCCGCCATCGCATTCGGCAATCCCGTTACATTTCTCAGCGCAAGCGACCGAGTTAGGGCAGGTGAACCGTCCGGGTGGGCATGAAGAACCTGAAACCGTCAAAGTTATGTATCTCTACAAACAAACGAAGGCTTCCCTCGAGGAATTAACACACCCCGAAACTACTGAAATTGTTATACATCGAAAACAAAAGAATTCCTTTTTTGACAGGAGAGAAGTAGAAGGAATAACATTTCTCCAAAACAATTTAGAGTATCTTTATTAAGAACTTATAAGGTACTCATGAAGAAACACATAACATCGAAACTGAAGAGATGTTCATGCGAAACTAGAATGCGCATGCTACTAGCAATAACAATTGAAGTTCCTTTTAATACGATTTGTTTCCAAAAACCATTTGGAAGATTATCAAGCTATTGTCATGTGCATTTTCTTAATCACATTTACTTACACATTATAGTAAAGGTGTAATTATGTATTTTGTGTTCCCAGATTTTAGTTTCACACCCTACTAAATGATGTGGATAAACACAAACGTACCTGTAGAAAATATATTGCTAACTGCCGCAATCAGAGACGTCAATAGTTACTTAAAGGATTTCTGAGTATCGATTGATAGGCCAACTCTTAGAAGTATGAGGGTAAGCTAACATAAATCGATTTAAACGGTTTCTTTAGTATCGATTTAAATAATACAACTGTCAGTAATCTGAGAATTGTCTTATTTTAATCGATTGTAACGAATCTCTATGACTGTAACCATTGATGTCTAGAGCCCGAAATGTATACAGCTACCTATACAAATTGTAATATAACGAAAAAAAAAATTGACCATCAAAAATGTAGAGAAGCTTAACTAGCCTATTCATTATACAATCAATGATAATAACTATTTTTAAAATACTTTATATATATCTATACCCAACTTAAAAACTATTACTTAGGTAAATCTGCGTTATTTTTACAATTGTCACAGCTATCCCAAGCACACTGCATCTATGTAATATACAACATCAAAAGATTTTTAAACACAATCAACAGACTATCAACTCTTAAAATTTAAAATTAGACACATTTCACTAACTACTGAACACTAAGTTCATTCATGCACTAAATGTTAATTCGTTCATATAAAAAAGGTTATTCTTGCAGCGTTACTTACGGCAATTGTACTCGTCTTCCCCTTGACTGCAATCGGCCCGACCATTACAAAGATAGGCTATATTTATACAAGAACCGTCCCGACAAGGGTATTGGTCCCTTTTACAAGGGCAGTTGGTCTCGTCGCTTCTGTCATCACACTCCGCTGTTACGTTGCATCTTGAGTCGGCTTGCACGCACATTCCACTCGTGCATTTATATTCATAAGCCATGCAAACTGTGCCTGCCGTAATAATGCACCATAACCAAGTAAATACACTAGGAAGGGAAACGTCATTACCATAACGAGGCAATCCCTTTCTAGTCATTAAAAATTATAATAAAATATTTAGATTACCAAAATTTAGGAGAGATTTTGGCCATCTAAATTATTATAATACAAACTTGAAACGATGTTGTCCCATACATGGAACTATAGAAACTTGTTTATTATTTATCTTGGTTTAAAGTTATTTGGAATCGCTTCAAGTTTATATCAGCATCAATGTTATGAATATTAATCTAATAAGTGTTGATTTAATGCTGTGCATTAACTGTAAAAGCATTGGAATGTAAAAATTAAATTAATAAGTGACATGCTAAAGGGAGGTATTCTACCATCACCTTGTAACTCAGATTTATAAAATTTACAAAAAGACAGTGTTAAAAATTTGGAAAAATTCAAACCATAAGTGCAATCGCTTTCATCAGAACCGTCCTGACAATCATGCGTTCTGTCACAACGTTTGGATGCAGGAACGCAGTAACCATTATTGCATTTGAAGTCGTTCGCACCACATGCTAACCGGTAAAAGAAACATTCGGTGTTCATATTGGTGTAATTATACGAGCTGATAAATCACCAGCAATTTAGAAAAAGGAAAATCGAAAGAAACGGAAATAAAAGGTAATAAAAAAAAGAATACTGAAATGATATACAGTGAAAAAGAAAACGATACCCGAACTCTCATTGAGCACTTGGAAACGTGTGATGATGATGAAAGATATGTGATAAGACGGAATAGAATAAAGAAGTGAAATAAGACATTAAGCCAAATAGTCATTTACGAAATTTTGAACTTACGACAATTTTGTTCATCGGAAAAATCACCCGGCGTGCAATCATACTGACGATTGCACCTTAGAGACTCGGGTATGATCTTGCCACTTCTGCATCTAAAGTACCCGTTGGCTGGAAATACATGCAAAGCTATACATGTAACCTGATAACGTGATAAATTAATGGGCGAAATTTGGAAACTGGGACATGCATGACATTTTCCCGTGATAATAATATTTATAAAATGTTTTTGTGGATTGTGATAATAAATATCTTCCATGTATTACGATATGGTCCAGTGTAGTGTTAGTATGGGATGGGTATCTTACCAATGCAATTCCTTTCGTCAGACCTATCGGTGGGGCAATCGACCCGTCCATCGCAACGCTTACTGCGTCTAATACAGCTCCCATGATCGCATTGCCACTGGTCAGGGCTGCATGCTTTTTAAAAATTACATTCTTTATTGTACACGGTGTTAGTTTGTTAGTTGTTAGTATCCGCATTGTGAGAATTGTGGTTTTGTTAAGCGCTTCGTTCTATCAAAGAACGTTTTACTAATTTTTGTATAATACAAGAGCATCAAATTGACTACCATACTATAAAAATTGTTCAGAAAGAGTATTATCTTTTTTACTTGACCCTGAGAAGCTTGTTTGCGAGAAGCAAGAGCTCAATTTCATCCAAACCAATTCATGCAACATGTGTTTTGGCATTGCAGGTAAATTATAATTCTGCTCACTAGTGATAAGTTAAAAGTATTTATTTCCGATATTATTAAAAGCTTAAACAAAACCACAGTTCAGTTAGTTGCGATTAAGCAGATACGTACGACATCCAATTTCATCGCTGCCGTCTTTCTTGCAGTCTTTAAATCCATCGCATCGGTGGAGTACAGATATACACGTGCCATCACGACACCTAAACTGACCGGCGTCCCGACACACGTGGTGTCCAGTCCACGACACTAGTCGCGACACTTACCGTGCAAATAGTCCACGAAGAAGCAGCGTGCGAAGACATTAGGTTAAACAACTTGTCGTCGAAAATGTTTAGCTAACTTCTAAACTTTAGGCAGATGTAGTATTTTTTTGTTTTTGCATGGCTAAGTTATTTGTATTCTGAGTGTCCTGAGCTGTGACCACAATGCGTAGTGAGCCGTTTATTGGCTCAATGAGCGTTCTCGGTCTTCGTACTTTACATAAACAACCGTGAATGGTACTGGTTATAAATATGTCACATATTACTTTTGGACATAAATTCATGTTTGGACGTAAAAAATATCATTTTCAAGATTCCCGTCCCTAAATTTTTCCCTTCCCATACAAAGTCAAATTCTTGATGACTACACTGCTGCCCAAAGTTTACCGTGTTTGCTTTAAGTTCTAGATCATTCTGCTCTACATACCACAGTCTTGTTCGTCGGAGCTATCAGCGCAGTGGACCTCGTTGTCGCATCGTTTGCGCTCCTCGATGCAGTAGCCGTCGCTTACGCAACGGAACTCATCGGGTCGGCAATCTAGAGGCAAATTGGGATACAAATTATTAAAAATGCTAAGAAGCAGATACTCGGCTCAAGACAGTAAAAGAGTGTGCGACGAGATTTTTGTGAGTCATGAACGTCATAGTTGGCCTTCTGCAAAGTTCTATGGACGGTGACATATTGATACTTTAAGCGCGAAACATTGGACCTGAAAGAAGTTTATTTTAAAGTTATGTCTTACCGCATCCAAGTTCATCTTCTTGATCGGGGCAATCGTAAACGTTGTCGCATCGTCGACTGGATTCAATGCATCGGTTGTTGTTGCAACGAAAATCGTCGGCACCGCATTCTGTTCCCAAAAAGAAAAAAACGTAAATAACATTTTAAACAATCGAGATAAATGAGTGAAAATAATGGGACTGAGTGACTTTTATAGCAAACTACGCTACAGCCAAAAAAACAACTTTTTCTTCATGACACTTTTTGGTACCGCCAAAAGTGTAACTAACAGCGCCACCTAGCCACAAACTTTTACACTTTGGTTACGAGTCCTACATAAATCAACCGTTTTTAGTTCCATACCGCAAGTAAGATGGCGCTACTTTACCAAACTTACTTGGATAGTGTTAACCATCCAAAATGTTGATGAATGTTTAACTTTTATTAAGTAACTCGGCGGTTGTTGATACGAACATTTCCGTGACAGAGTTAAGCGAGTAATATGAGTTGTCAATGTTTGAACGGTAAGTTGCCAAGCGTTCTGGATTTTGTTGAGTCTACAGTAACTTTAGATACAAATTAAGTAGCTAAATTAACTTAATCATATTCAAGCATAAGAATCACCTATATATAACTCAAATAATAAAGTTAATGACAGTAGTAGGAGCCACAAAAGTTTTATAAGTCAATACGGTTTCTATAATTTTTGACTGTACGAATTCTTCGTCAGTCACCACAAAATGTGTCTACCTTAAAAGAAAACAAACTCATTAAATCGTACAATAAGCAACACGTTTACAACCACACTCACGTAGGACTCCTCAGTTTTAACAAGTGCGAACACCGCGCGTTAGTTAGCATAAATCGACAATAAAAAGAAAGGAGGAGAGCGTCCCGACAAATTTTTCTAAATCTTTTGTTCTATAAACATCGTCAGCAGCACCTATGCGTGGGTATTTAAAATTCCTACGTTGTTCCACCTCGGGCCTACTACGTGGTATACTTAACGCTGTATAAATAGGCAAGTGTTAGTTCAGAGTTTGCGCGTACGCCTTTGAAAATCGCGAAGTTTCGTGCCTTCGCATTATGTATCGTGTCAACGTGTCGGTGTTTAGCAGTCCGCCGATGCCAACGAGACAAGACAACTTTTTTAACGCCGTGAATCTTCGCGTCATTACTTTGAATATCTTATGAGTGTGTATGCTTTAAGATGATTTGAAAAAAGCAAGGATACGTTTGTATTCTGTGTATTATTGGTCTTTATTTTAGAGCACTAAATAGAGGTTAAATAGCAAAAAAAAGGATTTATCTTGGAAATATTTGAATTAACTAAGTATAAAGAGATAAAACATTAAATTTTTATTTTTTAAATTTATTATCAGAAGTCTTATGTATTTATATATTTATATTTATTTTTATTTTATGTTGTATATTTGTATGTATTTTTTTGTAGATATTAAGTATACATAATATTTTACACTTTTGTTTTTTTTTCTCAATTTTGTGATCTTCCACGATTTGTTTTTCTGCATCACCCTAAGGTTGACTGGCAGAGAATGCCTTCTGGCATTAAGTCCGCCTTTGTGCAACAGTGTGCAAAAAGTATTAAATAAATAAATTTGATAAGTCAAGTAATGTTTTATTAATCTCATCGATTCTCAGTTAATGTCACCATAACCTATAGAAGGTCTAAAGTTACTATTAATATTGTAAGGTCAACATTAGTGTTATGATATACGACATATACTTAGCAGTAAGCATCCTAAGAGCAAGTCAAGGTTTAACACTTAACATTTGAAAGCATTACCTCACTCTAATGCAATTTAGGCCGACGGGGCCGGCCAGGAATGCATTTACATTAATCCATAGATTTATGTATCACGTTTTGTATTTAATTGTGGTTATGTCATTATATTTGAGATGGATTGTTTAACAATTGACAGTTTATGCTACTGTTTAGTTATCTAAGATTGATTTGTATCGTGAATTCAACTTAAGTTCTTTAAAAAGATACCTTGTAATAATGCTGCGGTAATAGTTGTGTTAAAGATTTTATTGCATAACATTAATTGTTGCCGTTGATTGTAACAGGTAGGTATATAAATCAAAATTGACAGTGCTACGCGTGTAAATTTAAATCGAAATTTACATAATACGGATCTGAATGGTTTACCTACATATTTACAATATCATAACAAAAAGCTCAACCGAATTAGCGAAGACAAACATGTAACGTTAAAGATTGTAACCAAAACATTTTCCGATTCGCTCGCTTTCTACGACCGTAGCTTCGTGAAAACCTCAAATAAGGTTTCCCCGACGTTCATACGAGGGTAATAATATTTTATTAAAAGCTTTCTAGAGTATGGGGCGTCCTACCGACAGCGACGCATCACTCAACTAAAATAACTTAATGTTGAACAATTACTGAAATTTGGCAATGGTATGTGTGTTGAGTCTGTGTACCTATTTCTACTTATACGGGAAAGGTAAGATTCTCTGTTTAATTTTATAATTATCACACATAAGTGTAAAAAAAACAACTTCAATGACAATTTGGGAGCACCTCTGAGGTCGACCGTATCGATGCCATTTTTTTTGTAAACTGATCCCCTTTTGTCGATTATATATTATTATAAAAAAAAAGAAAACAATCAGTCGAATTGAAAACCATCTCTTTTTGAAATCTAATCTAATTTTAAATCAAGTATAAACGTGTAAATCAGTTCTGGAACTGAACGGTGGCATCGATATTTAAATATAATTTTTCGATAGTTGTATTGCTAGTTGGTAGTGCTGAAACTATAGCATTGAAATGACAACTCAATAGTTGTTTTCTATGTTTACTACAATACATTAGCGTGCCTTAGCGTGTTGACAAAGTTGTGTGCTTTTTAAATACTAGGCACACAATTAAATGGTGCTCAAATAGATAGTTAAACACCAGTGAACCTCAATACGGAAGGTCAAACGCAAACCACTAACCTTCAAAATAATTGAATTTAATTGAACTGAATTGAATTTGATAGATGACGAACTAATAAATTCAATTAATATTTTGGACATAATTAAATTAATGTTTTCATTTATATTTTTGAGCGCCTCCGAAATGAAGATGGCAAGTAACTTTTATTGAAGGAATTTTAAAGGTCAAATGTAAAACTAATATTGGACTCTTGTAGTATGCATTCATTTTTCAAGATGTCTCGACCAAAAGTGCAGTTCAAAACTTTTTGTTTGAAATCCTCTTTAGTTTGAGGTCAGTGAAGTCGATATAAGTATTTTCATTACAATACTTGCCGTTGTTTACAGAGATATAGAGGGGCACTTGTAACCGATGTTAAGAGGTAATAGTATTGTTATTATTGTTGTATAACTTTGGAGCTGGTGTGGTGATGAGAATCGAAGAGCTGGACATTGTACTCTTTTACTGCAGTATATTATATTAACTACGTAACTCACGGTGTACAATAAAGAATATTCTATTCTATTCTAAGAACTAGTACATAGAACATTTTGGATGACTTCGTTTACATTAATCTAAGCATTTTGTTATTTACGTTGTTGTCGCATATTTGTATATTTTTTAAAATAATTGTATTTTTAACTTTGATGTTAACCTTTTTTTCAAAAGAGTAACCTATATACATATATAGTTTCTTGGCGGTTCTTCTTCATTGGAATGACATTTTGGAACCTGCAACTAGAGTCAGTAATTTAACGTTTTAAAAGAGCTTAAAAAGGCCTACTTGAAATAAAAATATTTTGATTTTGATTTTGAGTAAAAGGACATCGTCACCAAAACGCGAAATCTCATCGTCAATCAAACAAGCTCAAACAGCTTGTTTGATTGGACTTTACTAGTACTAATATTTTAGGTTATTTAAATATAAGCTTTAATTATAGATTTTATTTATTTGTTCGCATAATGTTGATATTTGACGACCTCCGTGGTCGAGTGGCGTACGCACCGGTTTCAAGGTGTCGCTAGCTCTGAGGTCCCGGGTTCGATCCCCGGACGGGTCAATGTAGAAAATCACATTTCTACATTGTCTCGGGTCTGGGTGTTTGTGGTACCTTCGTTGTATCTGAATTCCATAACACAAGTGCTTTAGCAACTTACTTTGGTTTCAGAACAATGTATGTGATGTTGTCCGCATTTATTATTATTGTTTATTATTTATATTTTTGTATGCTCAAAATCCATTTAAAAAATATTTCTAACCAATAAAATTATTAAGGGATGTAAATTGGTCTAAATTATATATTCTACTCTAATTATTATTTTAATCTGTTGTTAATTATTATGGAATATTTTTATTACCAAGCGATAAATTATTTTTTGTTATAATCGATATATTTTGCATGATGTGATATTTTTTTTTATTATTATTACTAATATGATGTAATTAGTTATTACCTATCTAGTGGCACTAATTATTATACTTTTTGTTAATATGCGGATAATGTAGTGGGCTGCAATATTGTTTATATTTTGAATTATCTTCTCTCTGTTCCAATACATAATGTAGCTGTTTATTGTCCCTGAATAAATAAAATAAATAAACGTGTGAAGCAAAGTAGAGTACTATTGAACTGTACTTTTTATAGTAGGTTTATATTTAGACTCGCAAATAAAATACGCGTACCGTAATTGACGCAACTAATTGGCTCAGTAGCCAAGTTTGCAGTTACTGTTGCGTTATGATTATAGGATCGATGCCTGAGTTAAGACGTCATGTTTTATGTTTATAAACTTTTAAAACCACGACCAAATAAGAGGGTTATAAGTTTGACTAGTCGGTCTGTGGCATCGTAGCTCCTAAATGAATTGAACCATTTTGGTGCGATTTTTTGTTTGAAATTTCACATGATCGCGTTGTTTTAATCATTTATGAGTCTGATAATGGTTCAACTTAGTACAATCTAATTATTTTTGGGGGCTTCTTAAGTTTTTAATTTTTAGTTATTTAACAAATGTAACAAACACATTTGTTTAAGTCATAAAACATAATTAATCTCACCTTTTTTAACGTAGTTTTGAGCGGTTAAGACAGGATGGTATTAGGTAGCTTCGCTAGTGCACAAAGCGACGCTCAACCAACAAAGGTGGAACCACAACATCGTAGCGATACGAACAGATTGCCACTCACGACGTTGTTTTAGTGCTCCGTACATAATACTATAATTTATAGAAGACTATATTAATATATATTGACTTGTAGTAGGTAGATAGGATCATAAAAGATTGTTTATGGATCTATTGGCTTAATTTCTAATCACTCTGACGTCGAAGATCTTGTTTTACATGGGTTTTTCAAACAGTTCGCGAATTTAGCGCGCGTCAGAAGCTAGTCTGACTGTGTCGGAAAACAGCGCCAGGTCAGGCTGGCAACCATGCTCTGACAGGTGGTAAGTGTTATCTCTGACGGAGATTTGACAGTTTTAAATAACCTTCCTGACAGTCAACCCTACCCATGAAAAGGGAAGTGAAAGGCGGTTGCTCCTTGGAAAATCTAGTAGTAATCCTATCTAGTAGGACCTAAAACTGTTTATGTAAGGCTTCTTACTTCTGCCTCGTTGGCCTAGTGGTGCTAAGCGCGACTGCTACGCTAGAGGTCTTGGGTTCGATTCCCAAGTCGACCAAGGTGTTATTGGGTTTTTCTATGAAATTCTCAGTAGCAGGTCGGAGTTTGGATTTGTGCCCGGTTAGTGGCAATAGGCTCGCCCCCTATTACATGGGACCTAAACATACCGGCAAACTGTGGGTGTACATTGGTACACCTCTGCCTAACCCTTCGGGGATACAGGCGTGATGGTATGTTATGTTTACTTCTTGTCTTTTATCTTCTTTGTTAAACTAATATTTTTAATAAGTTTTTCTTCTAACCTTCGACCGCAAACCTTAAGGGGTGTTTATAAAAATCAATAAATGTTACCATAGTGAAACGCTAGTTGCTTAGCGTCTCGCTAGATAATTTCCATTTCTTTATCTAGTCACTATTAATGAAGTCTCAAAATAAACTAGACTATTGATAAACTCTTCGTACTTCGTCACGCATTATAAGTTTAAAAGAAGCGAACTCATCAAATAAATTGCTAGACTGTTGTTATAGTTGTTAAGCACCCTGCACCAGCAAATACCAGAGCAAGTATCAAGGTTAGACGAGTATTTATAAAGCACGATAGCTGGCACAAACCGTACCTTAAATACAAACATTAACGCTATGGATACGGCACAACTTCACAGACTTGTATACAAAACTAACCACAATTTAAAACTTCACCGTAAAACAGTTCAAAACGATACCATTGTCAGGCATTTACAGAAAGCTCCGTTAAACAAAAAAAATCAAAACAATAATTTAGCTCGCAATAAAGTTATACCGCATCCGTAAGTCGTATATTTATGACGCTAACGTAATAGGTCCCAGACAAGGTGGAATCGACAAATAAATTAAACTGTGTAATAAGTAGTCGCCAGTCAGCACCAGGTACAGGGTAACCCTTATTACAAAATTGTCCCCGTGGGTGATTCGTGAGCGGGCCACTTCCTTGCCCCTTTATTATTATGAAAAGGTTGTAAAGGACCCTGTATATTTAGCTGAAAAAATCGCTGCGACTATCGACTTACTCCCTAAGAAGTAAACTCTAACTATTTGGATATATTCCTAAACATTTGCCTTTCCCTTATGAGTTCTTCGCGTAGCTGAGTACAGTATGTCTATTCTGTAAATAATTTCGGTATCGAGCTTCACCTGAGTGACAATAAAGCTCACTTCAAAAGTGAACCCAATCGTCCTTGATTTAGAATTCAAATACGAGAATACGTATTTGACATCTCACCGCGGATTCCGCTGTCGAGACATGAAAATAATGTTACAGAATAGCACTACTGGTCCGGAAAAATCAAATATTGCCATTTATCGACACGCTAAGAAGAAGAAGATGAGTTCTAGTGATTTTAAAACTACAATTAAAGCGCACTGTAATCGTTTATTATATTAATCAAGTTAAAAGATTTTAAAACAAAAGGCCACACACTATCTAACAATTTCTTTGAATATTAGTACCCACATAATAAATTAATTTGATTTGGTAATACAAACAAAACTATTTAAAAAGCAAACACTAAAAATATAGACGATAAACATCGTGTTGTTGTATGGCCTACCTTGACATGAACTTTTGTATTATTTTAGCATAATAAGTGTTTTATTTTACTGTGTTTATTATTGTAATAGTTTGTAAATTGCCTATTTGTTTTCGGTCCCGAAAGTTTTGTGTTTGAACTAAACTGATAAACATGAGCAAAAATAACCTATAAGGTTGTAGAATCGCAACTGACCGCAGTGACAGTGTGTTGGGGCCCTTACATCATTATGAGATTGAATGACGAAAGAATATTACTAAAATACATGCTCATAGCTAAGTTCAATGCTTTGATGACAGACTTACTTAGATTGTAATAAAAATATAGCTTTCAATCTTAAGATTTTTTTCCGTAACTTTGTTTGGGCGTTTACTGACTGTAACTTAACAGGGAGAAGAATTGTTTTTTTTTTTATATTTTGCCAGTTATGAATAAGTTATCCAGCACTTTTAAAGACTTTATACTCAGATGATCGTGTTCATCACACAAAGATTTGTCCTGAGTGGGAATCGAACCCACGACCTCAGGTATAGCAGTCAGGGTCACTAACACACACTAACTAGACCAACCGGCCCGTCAAAAGGAGCTCAACATATTAGTTGTAGAAAAAAACAACGATGACTGTTCCCCTATGAAGAAACTCTCCTTAAATCAAAGTTACGAACCGAAAGCAACATTACCTAGCATACAAAAATATTTTGCCACAACTGTATGCACGTTCGCATTGACGACGTTTTCACAATTCGACTAGTTTTTATTTATTCCCCACTCTTCTTTCTCCCGTATATTTGACGTCCATTGAACGTAAATATCACGTCATATTTATATCTCGTTTTGATTTACGGCCCATTTTGCGAGTGTCGACGCGACATTAGTATGTAACAAGCAATGTATTTGACACGTGTGTTTTGTGTCGTGCGATATACAGCTGCAATCAATAACTATGTGCTTTGTTGTGAAAAATGTTAGAAAGAACCTGCAAGGGACTACTACGACGTATGTCTGACATTATTTTTTTTTTTTAAATCATTTATTTGATGAGGCTTTTTGCGCTGGTGCGCCAAGACAGCCTCGTAAGGTACCACAATAAATTAAATAATAAATTAACAAAAGTAAAAATAATCTAATCCTAAGACTTAAATATAACCTAAAACCTAACTTACTCGACTGGGACTCAAATGGAAAAAGCACATTTTTATCACATCTTATTACCAGCCTATTGAAGAAACTTGTTGGTTTAAGTTGTACCGTGATACTTCTCCGTAATTTTTAGAGTGAGTTTTCTTTAGGTAGTCGCATATAAGAACCATTACATTAGTTGTTACCCTAAGTTACGTTTAGCCGTTCATAAAGCCGTTTTCCGCCAATTGAAATTCATTGAACCATCGAACTCGACCGTAACATCACTAAAAGCTCAGACATAAACAAAGCGTAGCGCTGCGTCGATCGCTTAAATAATTCCCAGTCAGCTTTCAGGTCTATTGTCGGTACAAAACACTCGTATTCAATCCTCGCCAGGGGGTAATGACCGTCCGACAAACGAATACGACATCACATAACTGAATTATGAAGAACGCCTTCAAACACGGGTCTAATACAGAGACGCATCTCACATTTGTACATCGTTAGTGACTACAATAGCGATTGATGAAATATGCAAAACATGGGATGACCTTAATCCTATTATGTACGGTTAAAGAAAGTTTACGCTTACGGAGCGATGAGTTATGGTCACACAATGTCAACCCATCACTATTCGACTCGGTGTGTTGTACCGACTTAGAATCAATAGACTTCATCCAAACATTCAATTAAATGACGAATACCTGTACTATTTGGTACCTGTTTGGTAACGCATTGCATAACAATAAGGGTCAGAACCGTTTTAGTTTTTTTATTTTTTTTGCAGCCCATAATTAGGTTTCTTTACCCTAAAGTTCAAAAAGCCCGATTTGTTATGTCAGGTTTCTCTGTAATATCATGCTTTAGTGACCCCGAGGCTCCGGCAAAAGCTAGTACGGGACCGGGGTAATTTTAGTCGGTGCAATTCCGACAAATCCCCACGTCGAATCGTGTCCTCGGCATGGGCTGAAGCCATTACATTTTCACCCCATGAAAAAGGTTTTCTGCCTTTTTCCAGCATCATATTAAATAGTAGTTGCTTTAAAGATTCCAAAAAATGCACGAAATAATATACAGCATATATTCATTAAGGTAAGTAAGGATTCCAAATACCCATCTGGTGGTATTATGGCTTAAAGCAGTTCTCTAAACTCTTTAATTAATTAATATGACCATACATTAAAATTACACAAAACGCGCGTAATACTGTTAACGAAGAAGTGTGAAAAGCATAAAAACAAAAATTCACCACAAAGAGAAACAAATGCAAAAAAAAACCGGCCAAGTGCGAGTCGGACTCGCGCACCGAGGGTTCCGTACAAACCTGTAGTGACATAAATAAAAATTTAAGGTTTTCGGATTTTTTTCTTTATATGTGCTATTAAACATTGTTTCATGCCAAATTTCAAGATTCTAGATCGACTGGAAGTACTCTTTAGGTTTTGATTCTCTCGCGAGCAGTTGCGAGTTTGAAAATATGCGGCTTAAATTGCTATTTCTTTTGATTGCTTTGATATAAAAATTTGATTTTGTTACAGCCTTAAGGTATTATAGACCTGAGTATTTGATATGAATTTCAATTTAATACCTTTACGCGTTCATGAGAAAAGAAGTAGTAACTGTAAAATTTTTAAAAATATTTTTTATCATGATGTAACTAAAAATTACGGTTTTCGCTATTTTTCCTATATCTGTACTATAAGACGTTACTTCGTACTAAAGTTCAAGATTCTATGTTCACGGGAAGTACCCTGTGGGTTTTGAATCCCGTGCGAGTTTCGAAAATTTGCGGCATAAACGGCTGTATCTTTTTATTGCTTTGGCTTAGAAGTTTGATTTTTTTCACAGCTCCAAGGGACAGTAGACCTGAGTATTAGATATAAATTCCAGTTTGATACCTCCACGCCTTCCTGAGAAAATCGGTCTTGACAGACGGACGGACGGACGGACAACGAAGTGATCCTATAAGGGTTCCGTTTTTTTCCTTTTGAGGTACGGAACTCTAAAAAAACAAATTACATTAAAATAAAGTTAAACATAATTATCTGCTTCAACAATACACTAATGTAACATGCCAACAGCAAATTTAATTAAAATGCATCCATAATCTTAATCTTAATATATATAAATCTCGTGTCACAATGTTTGTCCTCAATGGACTCCTAAACCACTTAACCGATTATAATAAAATTCGCACACCATGTGCAGTTCGATCCAACTTGAGAGATAGGATAGTTTAAATCTCAAATTATAGTCGCAATTTTAAGAAATTGACGCGGACGAAGTCGCGGGAATCAGCTAGTTACTTATAAATTGTGTGCACCAATTTTTACTAAAATGTTTTATCGTACGCGACAGAAGCAGCACGAATTGGAATACATTTTTCACTTAATTCCAGAAAAATGTCGGGCCTGTGTCATGTTAATATCATCAGCTCTGTCGTGGTTAATCTCTCGTGACCCAAAAAGCGTCGTTTACTAAAAATTAGGGATGAATAAAAATGCACTCGTATTATCATAATAAAGCTACCATTAGCGCTCATGTTCTTAGATATTTGTAAACTTTCTTTGCTCATACATCTTAACTAAAATACTAGTCAGTGCTCTATCGCTTTTGTTTCTCCATTTGTGTTTTAAATTAGGTTTTTTCATCTCGTTGTAAAACTAGTAGACTCGTCCGGGTGTTTTATTTTGATGGTTCATGTTTATCTCGACACGTTGAGTCTTATTCTAAAGTCGAGCCTATATTATGCCTCATAACTCCAGGTGTCTGCCAAAAAAAGTCCCATTCAAATCGGACCAGTGATTCCAGAGATAAGCATGTTTAATCAACCACCAAACCCTTCCACTATCTTACATTAGTATAGATCCTGCTCATCAATTAAGTTTTGTCATAGAAGCTATATATTCCGATATCACGGCCTGCACTTGTTTATTGATCATTGTAAACGAGACTACAACAGTCTCGTTTGTCGATGCAATCTCTTTGCTTCAGTCTTTCGTTATTATATTAATTACAGAATGTTGGAAGCTTACAGCCGGTAGATTTCCCAGCAGTTGATGCCTTTGAGAATACTCTCCAGTAACAACGTTGGTATCGTTAGTATAAAATAATTTATGAATCTGTAGTTTCCGTTCTAAACAAGTGAAAAATTGTCTTTTAAATAAGATTTGTAGTTTGTTGTGTTCATTAGTTTGTTGTTACTATATTCCTATATTATTACAACTATTGTCAAAAGCGGTGCAAATTTGTGTTTTAGTTAGTCACCGTATCTGTCAAGATTTTTTTTCCGATCTGCGGCGATCAGATTGGTTTTACAAACCCTCCGTGTGCGAGTCAGAATCACACTTGTGATTTTAGACCTACATTTCGTAATCCCTTTTTATTCGTGGCAGTTTATTCAGAAATATTTTATACTAGCTATGCCCTGCGGTTTCACCCGCGTTAATGACAATTCATACACTATCTTTATAAATTATAGCCTATGTGTTATTCCGATGTATAAACTACATTATTGTAAAGTTTCATTAAAATTCATTCAGTAGTTTTTGCGTGAAAGAGTAACAAACATCCATACATCCAAACAAACTTTCGCATTTATAATATTAGTAAGGATCATTGACCATGAGTAATATGTATGCTGTTGTCAACACGCAACCTTCCGCTAAATTTTAACCTACACCTAACCTTTTTACAATAAGCGATCGTGACAAACAATGCTAATCAATACACGTGACAATGTTTAAATTAAACATTATTGATTTAGTGATTAAATACGTTTGTGTTTTTATATCTCGCTATTTTTGTTATTACCATAGACTTATCATTAAAAACCTCAATGAATGCAAATTGGTTTTTCGCCTACTGGACTAATTAAATAAATATTTAAGGTATATCGTAGGCTTTACAGCTGTTTTAAAGATAAATCAAAGTAAAAATAAGGACATTTTTAACTACTGAACGAGCAGGAGGCGCGAATTTACCACCGCTAGCATAAGCTTTACCGGTAAAGCGCATTCAAAAACTTTGTCTATTGAAGAATTAACTTGTTTGTAGACGGGTAATAAAAAGGGGCGTGAATATTGAATAGAAGTCTTATCTTATAAATTACGTGTTCTGAGTTAGGACAGACCACTTACGTTGACCACAGAATCTTAACTACGTTAGGCCTAAAATGTCCCCCGCAAAATCTACCATAGTTAGGAAAAAGACATAATGAAAGCGAAAGAAAATTACTTCAAAAAATATTTTAATAATAATATAATTATATATAATAGAATAATTCCAGCCTATAAACGTCCCACTGCTGGGCACAGGCCTCTTCCCATATAGAGAAGGCACGAGCATTGGTCACCACACTTGCTTAATTGTGGATTGGCGATTTCAGATCCCAATCCAGGTTTCCTCACGATGTTTTCTTTCACCGTCAAAAAAGAAAATTATGTATTTTAGGCCACAGATTTTTTCACTATTCTGCTCTTTAATAGTAAAAACAGAGCTTACATCAAAATAGGGAAATACGATGTACAACATTGGACAAAGAGTATCGGGTAATACAGAGTGCAGGTGACGGGAGCGGTCGGTTTGACACGATATCTTCATTCATTCGGAGGCTGGATATTTATTTAATGTAATTTATCAAATATACTACCATTACTTTAAAATGGTGAAGAAGCTTTCACATAGTCCTATGAAATCCGAAGTAAACTTAAGCAAGTAGATCATCGAACCCTCACATAACACACATGGCACATCTTTTGTCCTGCCCGTCCTCTACTTGCACTGTCCAGGACGTGATGGAGGCCAGCGATCGCGCCATCCTGGCGGCATCTTTTTGGTCAGTTAGAGTTTGAAAGTTGGTTTATTGGCTAGAAAAGAAGAACAAGTCCTATCCAATGCATTGGAGTCCAAACACCAATAAATACCAATGGATAGTTTTTTTTTTTTTAATAATATCCTTGGACAACTCACACACGGTTTTCTGATCCCAAGCTAAGCAGAGCTTGTGTTATGGTAACCAGACAACTGATAAACTTACTTATATATTTCTAAATACATACATATTATAGATAAATTACACCCAGACACCAGAACAAATGATCATGCTCATCACACAACATTTGTCCTGGGCGGGAATCGAACCCACGACCTCCGGTATAGCAGTCAGGGTCACTAACCACTAGACCAACAGGCCCATTTAATTTTTTTAATTAAAAGGCTTGTAGCACTCTATCAGTGGTCTGTCCATATTCATCAACATTCATTTTCCGATAGTCTTCCGTTACGGATAATTAAATAACATTAATGCATGTCAGTAGCTCAATTAGTTTAAACCTCGACAGCCTGTCTGCACATATGAATTTATCATCAGTCAAATAAACGCTCAGTACTAATTAGGTATAATGTTTTAATAACTAATTATGACTATCGTTTTACACAACTAATCGCTAACAAAATTGTTATCCATTTGTACGTAAGGATTATAATATGAAATACTGAAATTATCTGAACAAATTAATGAGCAAAATAAAGCCGCTTGAATTGCGGCCTTTTTTGCGCTTTTAAACAATTTTATTAAAAGAAGAATTAATTGTGGTTCTTTTGTTACAGAGAGTGTAGTTTTCAGTGAGATTATAAATACATTCGCTCGGGTATGATGATAAATAACACAATTGAATTTCTATGAATTGAAATGCTAAGATGAAGCCTTTGTTTTTTTTTATGCTTTTCTAGCAAGATCTAAATTTTTGGAGTGTTTAGCATGTTACACTTCCTCTATATTTCAAATCTATAATAAGAAATTTTTCTATGATAAAAAATTGACGATCAGTTAGAAGAATGTCCATAAAATCAAGGTTATGACGGGATCGGCAAGACTGGTCTGACACCGTTCGCATCGTAAATAACCACGGCGGGATGCCGGTCACTGAGAGATCGCCTCAGCATCTATTCCGGGCCTTTTGGTCATCCGACCTGGGCGCAATTAGAACCGGAACGGGTACGCATGCTCGTTTTGATGTCATCAATTATTATAGATGAAAATCCCTTGTTTTTTAGGAGATTCATGTATCAATGCTTGAGATGTCAAGTAATCCATACTGTTCATAATTCTTCATGACGGGATTGGGTTTTGGAGAAGCTTTGCAGGCCTGTAACATGGATTGGGTCCCCATATTTCGGAAATAAAAACTGATTTGTTTTTCTGACGTTCTCTTTGGTACATACGAATTAAGGTGACGTAGAAATTAGAGTGATGTAGTGAAGTCGCTCTCTAATCCAGTATACGTTAGCTGATGCTCTAACAGTACTGATAACAGATCAATCTGTAATCTTAAAGCAGGTAAAGGATATGCTTTATTTGTATAAAATATAATCAATTTATTAGGTTCCAAAACACAAAAAGAAAATGTTCAATTGTAAAAAGCTATTCACCACACTACTTTGACAACATGCACAAATATAATTATGAATAATTATGATCATGTATTTAAATTTCTCCGTCACCAAACTTGTAATTACAATGTCACAACACACTGAATGCGTCTGATTCATCTCTGTGCGTGTTATCTATAGTGAGACGTTGGCATCGGCCTTTCTTTAACAATTAATGGGAACAGGAGCCTGTCTGTCTGTCTGTCATTCTAACGGGCCGATATACGAACAATGACTCTGTCGTATCAAAGAGATAGGTCAACGAAACGTCTGTTAAAGTGCATTTATTAATTTCGATGAGCTTTTAACTTACGTTTGGTCTCACGGTTTGCCCTATGTCAATTTTTAATTGTTTCACCATATGTTTGATGATCTAATAAGTGCGGATGTTTTTATATTATTTATCAAAGCAGATGTTCTGATAAAATAGTTTTTTTTTTAAGGCTCGCTCGGTATTAGATGTATTATTTGTAGTTGTAATATTTTTGTAATTATGAACTCATTATATTATGAAGACTCTGTTTGCACAAAACTTATCAAAACAAAATAATATCCTATACACTTTGAAATTAAATTAGAGCAACCATTCGAATCCGAGTATTGCGATGCGATCCCTTGTTTGTCATTAGATATTAGTCCCAATATATTACGTATGTTTACATATCAGATACATCAAAGTGACCACAATCTATTACTAGTCGGAAACTCACAGAAAATTCGATTTGCTGCCAGCTGCATTGAAATAGGTACCTACTCACATACCACCACTATATTCACGGCCCGCGCAGATAATTCAAAGCGAAAGAGACTACACGACCTATTGCCCAAAATACCTTTAAAAGGAACATCCCACGTTTGCTTTTACCCATCAACCCTTACTAGAATTATAAATGAGAAAATTTGTTTGGATGTATGGATGTTTGTTGCTCTTTCACGAAAAAACTACTGAATGAATTTTAATGAAACTTTACAAAAATATAGCTTATACATCAGAATAACATTATAGGCTATAATTTGTAAAGATAGTGTGTGAATTGTTTAATTGAGCAGCTATTAATTATCAATATAAAATTCACTTTATAAAGTCCATAGTATTTCAAATGCAATCCTATGAAACTAAATGCAACTACATTTGCAAGAAATAAATGTAAAACCCGTTTTTGACTAGTGATTAATGATTTCTTTTTTCCTCTGTCTCTGAACGACATATATTTATGTTTATGAAAGACAATAAAACATTAATTTGACAACGCCTCCGCGCGGACAATCTGTGCAGTACATTGACGGCAGTAACGGTCACAATTATTGTTTTGTTGGAACTGGCGACCCCGGATTGTGACCCGCCTTTGTTGCTCCATGTATTACAAGGTAGCCATAGATAGATTATAGACAGGGCAAGTTTATGATGTTGGTATGAACTAAAAAGAATGGATCTATGTTGTTGAAGTTTACATAAGTATTTGTGATTTTAGATCTTCCGATTTCTTAGTTGCGGTTTTTAAAAATAAACTATTGCTTCACTTGGAATTCGTGACTATGTGTACTCAGGTAAGAAACGTGTACCTACTTCTTTGTTATTTAGTATTACTGTTGCAGTTTACGTAGAAGCGGTTGCCACTACAAATTATAAGATTATTATTTATAATCATTATTTTAACTATGTATCTAACTCTAATGGTGAACATACCAAAAAAAAACTATTCTATATGATAAACATACATCACATGGACTAAATAAAACTAAATAAAAACTTAACTTTGATATTTCTGTATTCCCTGGTCTACTACTGTTATGTTTTCCGATTAATTGTATGTATAGGATGTATTGTATGTTATTGTCTTTTTTTTTATATTGTGTTTCTTTGTAGTAGTGTATTAATAATCTGGCGTGTTTTTGTCAATGTTGTGTTTGCCCGTAATTGGCATATATATATAGAATATTACCATAAGACTCAATGTATCTATGTCCATATATGTGCTGTGGGTAGACTTTAAATAAATAAATAAAAAAATACATTCTTCTGACGCCGCGTGTAAGCTTTCGTAGTGCTACACCAGTGCGGGGTCAAACCCGTCCGTAAGATATGATTAAACACGCCCTTACCAATTATTTTAGATGAAATGCAAAATACAGATATCGTGTTTGAGTAAAGTATTAGACTAAAAATTTACCAAACGCGTTCGGCACCAAAAGTTGTAGCTACTTTTTTTTACTCAAAATTATAATACCTAAATAAGTGTAAATGATGATTATTAATCAGTACGTATACAACATCTACAGATTGTATAGTTCTGTCTTATTAAGAATATGATGTGGTACAAGACACAGTACCAAGTTGCTTACACTGCACGACAAATCGTACTTGGGTCAGCTAGTCCCGCGTCAAATGCAAACTACATCAAAGATTAATTGACACACAAAATCAGTAAGAACCTTTTACCTAGCATTTGACTCTTAAAGGGTAGGTGAAAGGGACGCATTCGTCGATTCATGGCCCTGCAGTTCAGCCTAGTATGGAGTAAAGCTGCGCACACACTGACTTCTTGAAACAGTTTGACCGCTTTTGTTTCGACTGTTATCATGAAGCAATAGGTGCGAGAGCGGTTGACAGTTCACGCAGTTCGTTTGCGTTGATCACTGATTAACAGCTCGTACACTAATCAGATGATGGCAATTTTTCTGCAGACGCAAGTGACCGCCCGGTTTTGAAGTTTCCGCAATAGAAACGTTTGAAGTCCCGCCGAAATAGAACAACTTTTGGTACCCTACTTTATTTTTAATTTATCAGCAGCGTGTTACTTTATTATCCGGGTTATGATGACCAGCTGTGACCGCAGCACCTGACTCATCATACAAACAACCGGCTAGCACGCTTTATAGGTTATTAACCGCCATTTTTATCGGCTGTTCACACAATAATTATGCAGCATCCCTGACCTATATGTTTCGATTCAGCGACATCTTGAATATTTTATAAACTAGGTACATTAATTTAGTTTTTAACCCCGATTAAAATTCATCGTTGTTGACATTCAATTCTCAATTTTTCTTTATTGAAACCGATACGGCGAATATATATAACAGACTACTGTTAGACAAATAATTTTCTCTTTTAAGGAAATGCTTGAATTTAAATTCATTTCATTAAGTTGGAACTAGTAATTTGTGTCACAGAAACAACTAAGCCGGACTACAACATACTTCAAACGTGGAACGTAATTGCAACGTTTGATAGATTTAATTTTCATTTTAAACCTGGAACGCCAGTACTACGTTTGACAAGCTTACATTGAATAAGAGCATATTGAAAACAGTTTGAAAGGTATTCCAAAGCCGGTCACTAAATCCTACACTCATTGACAAAACTATGTCCTCACTTGCGGCAATACTGTATCTCAGTAATTGATTTCCACACAAAGGTATCAAAGAATTCTATCCGAATGCGATGCGGTACAATATTTGTTTTGGTGCAGAGTACGCTGACAGCCTTTAAAAGAAAAACTTGAAAAGAAAACTTTGGTTAGTTTGTTGACAGATTGATTGGTCTTTGCTTCTTTCTATTTTTTTTAAGATGCGCTGTTGTGATGTGTCAATGATAAACTTTTAAGTAGGCAATCAAAATCTATTAACTACCAAATTGCAGAATATAACACAAAATTATTATATATCAGTCGGCTCCAAAAGGAGGAGCAGGTTCTTAACTCGACTGTTTTTTTATATGTTTTTACTCGATATGTCCGGCAAGAGAGGATCAATTTGAGAATTTATGTTTGACATCAATACAGTATACTTTAGAGGTGGTCCTTCCTATATACATTTATACTTATTACCATTATGTACATTCAATAATTCATCCAAGCAATAGTAAACCATAACACAAAAACTTAAAAATCCACTTCACAGTTTAGTCTGCTCTGAATAAACGGAAACACTTCAATTTATTTACACGAAAATTATTGACATGTCAATACTTACGTCTGACGAACTGTGATTGCGCTTCGGCAATGACAGCTGCCACAAGTAGGGGCACCCACGCCCTTGCGGGGTATCTCATACTAGATACCGGTTGTTTTAATAACAGCTAAAAAAATACCACGTTCTTTAGAATCGAAAAATATCGAGTTGCACACACACTTCTCGAACACCACACTGGTACATAAAGTAATCTGTTAATTGGCATAGGAGTTACTTTGACATCGAATGCTTTGCCGAATGCTGATTGTAGATAGATTTTTAGACAATCCTTGTTGCTGTTGACAGGCGCAGATAGTGTTTCGTTTTGTTTACGTTAACGGACGGGAGCGAATCCGGGTATGTTCGTTTCCAAGAATTTGAGGTTTCGAATCAAATGACGGCTTGCAGTAATTAAAGTTACTTAGTTACAGACAGTTTTTTTAATAAAAAGACAGGAAACTGGAAAAATCTGATTGCAGTTTCTATTTACACGACTGTCCAAAAAGGATTGTTATGTTTTCAGGGTTCATGTATGTATGTATGTATGTATGTGAATCCGGTTATATGTTTGTTTCCAAGAATTTGAGGTTTCGAATCAAATGACGGCTTGCAGTAATTAAAGTTAATTACAGACAGTTTTTTTAATAAAAAGACAGGAAACTGGAAAAATCTGATTGCAGTTTCTATTTACACGACTGTTCAAAAAGGATTGTTATGTTTTCAGGGTTCATGTATGTATGTATGTATGTATGTATGTATGTATGTGAATCCGGGTATGTTCGTTTCCAAGAATTTGAGGTTTTGAATGAAATAAAGGCTTGCAGTAATTAAAGTTAGTTACAGACAGTTTTTTTTAATAAAAAGACAGGAAACTGGAAAAATCTGATTGCAGTTTCTTTTTACACGACTGCCAAAAAGTAGTGTTATGTTTTCAGGGTTCATGTATGTAAGTATGTATGTATGTATGTATGTATGTATGTATGTTTGTGAGATTCTTTATTCCACGATAACTTCTAAAAGGCTTGACCGATTTCAATGTTTGTGGTATCATTAGAAGCTTTGAGTTATCCCGAGTGACATAGGTTATGTGGACATTAAAAAATGGTCAAGTGTGATTCGAAATCGCCTGCAAAGGGTTCCGAACGTTTTTTTTTTGTGTTGTATCATGTTTTTGTGTTGTAAAACTATATACTCATAGATTTTTCTGTATTGTATTGGTATGGAACTAAGGTTTTAATTTTTTTGAATTTTAGAAAGCTAGTTTTGTTATGCTTTTTGCGCGACACTGACTTCTTAAAAAGAAAAGTTACTTATATTTTGTGGCACCTTGAGCGCTCTATAAAATATTATTTATCTCTAAAAGATATTAAGTAAAAAAAATATAATTGAAAAAAATAAAAAGGTCAAAAAATAAAAAAATAAACAAGTCAAATATTTGCAGTCGGGGGACGGTTACTTGGAACAATTCATTACAGGGCCCCCGACTGCAAATATTTGACTTGTTTTTAATTTTTTAGTTCACTTTTTTAATAATTTTTGACATGGCAGGCGTGTTTTTTTTTTTTTTTATTCTCTTTAAGTACCTATACTTTCTAAGTTTTATTTGGAAGTAAAATTAGAGGCGATGGAAAATTCCTCTTCGATCCTTTTAGTAACTTGTAATACTACTCACATCTTGAAATCTTCTACTCATAATAAGTTTGAAGCCGCACTATTATATTTCCATTAAGGTAATATTTCTCTCATGAGATTATTGTGCATCATTGTTTGCACATCACAGAGTTATTGAACCTCAAATGAAGTTAATTCGTCGTACGATACGATAAAGTTTTGATAGGTTTTGAAACATAGGGGTGTGAATATACAGATGCGGTTATTTAGTGAGACAGGTGAATATATTGTCGATAAAATGTTTCAGTAGGTGAAAAAATTTATAGAAAAGTATAAAATAAAATGGAAGTTTAATATTTATGTTTTTCTTTTCTAATAACCTTATAGTCTGGATGATAATAAAGTTTCAACTCAAAATGTTGGAAATTTTTGGATTAAATCATCATACGAATATAATATGTTTTCAGATACGAAAAAAGAACACAAATAATTTAGAATTTTGTTTCAGACAACAAAAACCCTAAAGAGATAAAATGTAACATTAAATAAGTCAGTTCAGACCTAACCGCATCCGCGCTTTATGAATTCAGTGTAAACTCGTCAATCTTTGTCGTATTCTGTCCATTAAACATGGCTGCATGCTCGCTACATCTGTCATCGCGACAGCTGTCATTAGTTTATAATACTTTGTTTTTATTGCAGTCGGCCGAGCCTAGGTGAGATTTGTCCGATTAGACATGCTGTCTGTCGTCACACTTGGATGAGAGCACGTGATTCTCGTGAACTAGTTTTGGTGGATGATTTTATGGATCGTACCATCTTGAAATACTGAGTATTTACATTTTTGGATAGATAACTTGAAACCTTTTTACTAAATTGTTTGTAGTTTAGTTTCCCACTGAAATATTAGACTGTTTAACTTGTGTTTTATAAACTAAAAGTAACAATTTTGTATTACATAAGGCTCAACTTCTGTAGTTTTTGGAATAGTGCATGGTGCATAAACCCGTCGCGTATAATAAAATTAAATAATAGTGACGTACCTAAGTGTTTGTCCCTAGATTAAGCAGGTTCGAGACGTATAAAAAAAAAATACTATGTCCCTAAAAATGCATGGTGCATAATGCTTTAATATGGAACCACGTTATTAATCCATACTTGCTGGCTCTGGCTTCTCTTGAAAGCGAAATATTAAACCGAAACATAACATGGTTTGGGCTAATATAACTGCAATTAAACTACAACCTATCATGGGCGCTTCTCGAGTGCGGAACCCGTGTTTGTTCAGCAAACCTTGTTCAGGCGTAATTAGTGCAGATATTCGGTACACATCAACTGTTCGCATCTCACACGAGATTCCTCAACTTATTACTACTTTCTAATTGCTATAATCCAAAACTATTCCGATAAATAAATAAATAAATTGTTTATTATTTCAATTTGTACAATTTTTTTTACAATAATTTGCTTACTTCTAAATAAAGTGCTAATATGTAATTTGCATCATTCCCGATGTCTGATTCTGGATGATTTACTACTGAATAATCCTAAAACCCTGCTTTTTCGTGATTCTTTTTCGAAAGTTACGTTTAAACCATGTTTAATTAAATCTACTGAACCAATAAGTTAGTTATCACTTTATCTTTTAAGAAATGTAGAGTACGTTACTCAGGTCCCCAAGATACAAGCATTCGTTTAGATTGGGGACCACAGCCAAAACAATAATTATCTGTTTGAAATAGTTTTATATTTATTTATAAAATAGTTTAAAGACAACTCTACAAACATTTTGGAAGCATTTTTTTTTATTATTCTTATTAACTCTGTGGTTTTTGTTAATGATGTCATACCGTATAGAATTAACATGTCCGGCAGGGAATGTCGGTGCCTAACGTTTGTGTACACTACACGGCCTACACTGTGTCGCCACTAAAGTAATCAGTTATTTTGTTGACTGATAACAACCTTGAGTATAATAAAATGCATCATCATACAAAAAACATGGTTTGATGTTTATCAGCTTTTAATCGAAAAGAGATTTTTTGTAAATACGGGTGAAAGTAATAATTTAAATGGTTTTTTTGGTGGTGTTCGAGTTATCAGTCAGTTTTTTTTCAGTAAATTCTGATGGTGATTGAAAACCAGCTTAACGCCCCACTGCTGGGCACAGGCCTCTTCCCATATAGAGAAGGCACGAGCATTGACCACGCTTGCTCATTTGTGGATTGGCGATTTCAGATTAAAAATCTAACCTTATAGTCCAAGTGTCTTTAGTTAGGAAATTATGCAGCATTACAAAAAAAAAACATAAAAAATAACAAAACTAATACAGATCCCACGCATTGCTCAGATGATGATTTTATTCGCCTTGTGACTTACAATACACACGTCAACATTAAATCATTCTGTTTTATTGCTAACTCCAAACGTCTTTCTTTGCTTACGAAACTTGATATGTATACTGTCTTTTATTTTTCTTGCAACGTAAATGTTTCTTTAGGTCAAATCTTGTACGCTAAATTAGAATGCCTTCATGACATCCGATCGAGATGTTGTAATGTTATTTTAGTGCTAATTAAATATTTTGGTACTTTCGAGCTGGTATAATGAGTGAGCTAAAAGGTGGCCATAGGAACTTATCACGTTAAAAACATTACCATTTTTGGGTCAGTCGGGTAAAAAGATTGAGGATAAAGATGAATGGTAATTGCTCTATTCGAACTTTGATTATTTTTTTAACCGACTTTAAAAAAAAGAAGGAGGTTCTCAATTCGGATGTTTTTAAAAATTAAAATTATTATTTTAGATCTAGTTAGTACATAGTATCCTGTCATTTTGAATGCTTGTTGTATGTTAATCTATTACTACCTATTATCTAACCAACCTTTTACTACATTTATGAAGGTATTTTAAACGTAGTCAAAAATTCACCTAAAATAGAACACAATATTTGCAATTCAAAGACGTGTAGTTGAGATAAGTGACGTCATCTTGTACCGGTCCAAGGTTGATAAGGATTTGTCTCTTATCAGTCTGATAACATACTTCCTAATGACCTACTAAGCTGAGATTTGTATAGTGACGTTCATAGTTACGTGTACTGAAACTATGGTTGTAGGAAAACTTTTTGGTGGAATCGAGCTTTTTCTTAATCACACAGGTGCATAATAATAATAATAATAAAAATATTCTGGGACAACTCACACACGGTTATCTGATCCCAAGCTAAGCAGAGCTTGTGTTATGGTAACCAGACAACTGATAAACATACTTATATATTGCTAAATACATACATATTATAGATAAATTACACCCAGACAACCAGAACAAATGATCGTGCTCATCACACAACCATTGTCCTGGGTGGGAATCGAACCCACGACCTCCGGTATAGCAGTCAGGGTCACTAACCACTAGACCAACAGGCCCGGCACATATAGGTCAGGCAAATAGTCAACAATATTAAAAACATAAATTAAAATGTGCATTTTACTACTTTTCGTCCTATCTAGTAGAGGTGCGAATAGATACCCTTTGTATGGAACTAACATAATAATAATATAACCCGTCCACCAAAAAAGTCGCGTAATGTTTTGCAGCTGCAACCTTTATTTAACACTGAGTAATTAGTTAAGACTTAACCACACACCAAAAAACTGTTTTATTTTATCTAAGCCCGGAGTATATTTTCAGACCCCGACCTAAACAAAACAACATATTCGCTATTTCCTGTGAATTACGAATTGGATAATCCGATCACAATATGGAAAGTGCATTTCAAACTGCACAATAACGTTTTTAATCAATACATTTGTATTTCATATTGTCAACGACCATTATTCAATAAATTAATCTAAGTAGATTATCTCAGTACACTGCTGTATCGATAACGTGATAACGTGAAAACGTGTAAACTTGTAAACCTCGCAAACCGCCTTTGATGTCAAGGAAATTGCAATAAGCCGAGAGTGGTGGGTCCGTAAATGTTTCGCACCATGTTACTAGGACTAATAAACGTGTAACCATGTTTCCTCCTTTATAAATAGATTCTCTATTTAATTTTATCGGAAAATTAATTACTCTTGTACATGTCTAACGGGGGAAATCAAATTAAAAATAAAACTCGACGTGGAGTTTCAAGGAGCGCCCTTTTTTATTGTTATGCTATCAATAATAGATATTCTTGCATTTCTAATGTGGCTGGTAACACGTAATATCAGTAATATGCAATGGGTAAGAAAAATATCGTGTTCTTGTTGTATGTACATATTATTTTTAAACCAACCAAGCCCTTGAGTTCTCGACCATCTGGCTTTTATACCGACTGTGAATACGTCATTGAGACGATTTCGCTCATTAATACAAAAAGAAGCGCAAACATGTGATTTTAAAAGATATAAAAGCTGCATGTGTTTTTGTCGTTTAGAATAATGTGTCCTGTATACAATTAGTTGTGAAACTTATCACAGACATTTTCAATGACTTCAAGTTGAATGTAAAACCTAGACTGATTTTATATTTAATATTTTTACACGACTGCCCAAAAAGGAGTGTTATGTTTTCAGGGTTCATATATGTATGTATGTATGTATGTATGTATGTTTGTGAGTTTCTTTATTCCACCATAACTTCTAAAAGGCTTGACCGATTTCAATGTTTGTGGTATCATTAGAAGCTTTGAGTTATCCCGAGTGACATAGGCTATGTGGACATTAAAAAATGGTCAAGTGTGAGTCTAAATCGCCTGCAAAGGGTTCCGAACGATATTTTTTTTTGTGTTGTATCATGTTTTATTTTTTGTTGTTCACTAAAAGGTATTAAATAAAAAAAAAATAATTAAAACAATTAAAAAACACGCCTGCCATGTCAAAAAAAATTAAAAACAAGTCAAATATTTGCAGTCGGGGGACCTGTAATGAATTGTTCCAAGTAACCGACCCCGACTGCAAATATTTGACTTGTTTTTAATTTTTTTTGACATGGCAGGCGTGTTTTTTAACCGACTTTAAAAAAAAGGAGGAGGTTCTCAATTCGGATGTTTGTATGTTTTTTTTTTTTTTTTTTTTTTTTTTTATGTTTGTTCGCGCATATCTCCGTTGCTTTCCAACCGATTTGAAATATTTTTTCTTTGTTGGAAAGGGTATACTTCCCAAATGGTCCCATAGTCACCAAGTCGGGATCTGATGATGGAATCTTGGCGAAATCGAGGGAACTCTTCAAATTTTATAGGAAAACGTACAGCGATTTTGGTATTTTCTACAACAAGTGAAGCATTTGCGTTCAATAAGAACCATTCTACTATCAGATCTGATGATGAAGCCAAGATGACCCCGTGAATGTAGCGGGAATTCGTTGGATGTGAGATGCGTGGCACCGGATTTCGTTTGATGGAAATTATCATGAGGATGATGAAAGGGTGTCAACTGAAGGTCTACCCATATTATCTAAGATTAAAAATATGTCACTAAAAATAAACAAATAAAAAACTTTTTGCAAAAAAACAAAACCGACTTCAAAAATCGATAAAAGCACTAAAAAGTTAAAAATAATACTATAAACTGCCTATATTAATAAACCTAACCTAAACTACGATTAACCTATAATACAATTTAATAATTTTTTGGAGTCGGTGCCAAGCAATATACAAAACTTAAATCACTATATACCTACAGACTAAGCGCAGAAAAAGTAAACATAAATCTTACAGCTTCTAAATATTAATTCCAATCGGAAAACAACAAAAATACTTTATGACAGATTACCTAATATTAAGACACAAAGAAAAAAAGATACTAACGTTTACAATTAACAATATTAATAATATATTTTTACAAACACAATACACATCAATATACTCAGGAATTACCAGTAGTTTCATTACTTAGCTTGGCACCGACTCCAAAAATTGTTAGGTAAATTGTATTATAGGTTAATCGTAGTTTAGGTTAGGTTTATTAATATAGGCAGTTTATAGTATTATTTTTAACTTTTTAGTGCTTTTATCGATTTTTGAAGTCGGTTTTGTTTTTTTGCAAAAAGTTTTTTAATTGTTTTTTTTTTTTTTTTTTTTCGAGTTTGTAGGGTTGATTATTTATGACTATTGATCCAATTCAATTCCAAGGAGTCTCAACCAACACAAAGTAAGGAAAGATTGTCAGATCTTTCAAAAACAAATAAATCTTGAGTGAGATAGTTGTTTGTTTCAGTCCTATCAAAATTATTACCTACACGTGTTTCTGAAAGGCAGCGTGAGAGAGAAGCAGCGGGTGCATCACATGCAGCTAAACAAAACAAAAACTAAGAGCACGTATTCATTTTTTAGCAAATGTGCAATGAGAATATCCTGTCAGTTTTAAGGGATTTTTTCCTTTTATTTCATGAGAAGTCTGCGGGCTTCAGATAATGTCAACGGGTTGTCCAATATATGTGGTTTTCGTTCGAAATACTGGAATTAATTTTAGATTTTTCTAACTACAATATGCGTCTTTCAGCTTGTGAAGTGAAGAAAGGTCTTGGTTGGGAATAATTGGAATAGGTATCAAAGTAACCATGCAAAAGCCCATGATAACTTTAGCGAATGTAGAATTTTAAAGATTGCTCATTTTCAGTCAGTTCTTGTCCGGTTAGATTTGTCGTGAGAAACGATTTAATCCAATTTGATTAAAATGGGGTCAAAAAATTAACGAAAATACAACTCATGTGTAAAAGTGTCGGTAAAAACGAAAATGAAAAAAAGCCCGTGTTCGTCAACGAGGAAAGTATGTCATACGTTTCAACGGCACTGTGGGTGTCATGAAAGCTTGCCTTAATCAGAGCCGCGTCTGCCAAGTAAAGGTTTACCTTTTATTCTTCCTTCACTATCGGCTTTTCATTAGGACAAAGGATTTTAACGTTATGAATACATTGCTGCTGCGGCTTTGTTTTATATATTTTAAGCCCTTTAAATGCATCAGTGATCTTTAAAACATTCAAAGATTTTTAACAAGTATAATTAGTAAAAGATCTGTTTGTTGTAACAGCTGCATGTATAGTCGCTCGGATACAGTTTCGAGTCTCGAATGTATGTTTATGAAGCTGTTCGTGCAAAAGTCGAGAGACTAGAAACTATTTCTATTGTTTTGTATGTAAAACAGTCAAATAACATAATATAGTGTTATGAAAGTAGGTTACACGTTCAATGCACAAACGCATGCGTTGATAATTTGAAGCACTTCGACAAATTCGCGGTTGTATTAACGTAGCAACGCTTTACGTTAAGCCGTTTAGCCCATAGCACAAACCACAGTCCAATTCAATTATCATAATTGATATTAAAACTTGGTACCGCGTTGATTTATATTGTAACCTTTGTTCGGGAATCGTAAACCTCATTGGAGTTTAAATTGCGAGCGGTCACTTCATGAACAACTGTACGCGATAGATGGGGCTTACGCTGGCCAAAACTCTAAGGCGCAGGCCAGACAGAAGAGACGTAAGACGCAGACGGGGCGCGGACATTTGTCTTTACCGCGTCCCTTTCATACAAAATGTATAGAAGCGTCGCGACCGCGCCCCATCTCTTCTGTATGTTTTGCGTCGCGACGCTTCTATACATTTTGTATGAAAGGGACGCGGTAGAGACAAATGTCCGCGCCCCGTCTGCGTCTTACGTCTCTTCTGTCTGGCCTGCGCCTTAAACGAAATTCGTGACAGTACCTACTGCAATCTAAAGACAAGCTAAACGACTAAAAAACAAATAAATAATGTATTTTGGAACACATCGAAATACTAAATACGTCGTATATAACTTGGATTTTCAGGAGTACTAGAACTTGTAATAGACGCTTGGCAAACATCTCAAACGCGATCTAACCTCAAACCGAAAATTAGTTTGCTGTATTTGTTTACAAATGCAGTCAAACTATTGATAGTATAGTGGAAACAAACCTGTTAATACAATCATAATATATATCTTTCAAATTCTTTGAAAACTTTCCATTACAAAGTTAAACTTGTCCCCTTTTGTTCCTCAAATGGATTGAACTAAGGTTATCGTCAAGGCTGCCGGCATGAAGAATGCGTACGTCAAAACATAATCAAATAAATTGGCTCGAAAAGGTTCAATGCTTCGTTCATTTAAGGCTTTCGATAGACAGGCCAATATGTATGATAACTAATGTAGGTTACATTAGTTATGTTATTTAATAATAGTAAATATCGGGATCGGTATTATGGTCTTGCATAATTTTAAAAGGCCGAGTAGCGTGTGGTTTTGGCTCTTTTTTTTTAGACAGTTATAAGGACTTACGATTTCCAAAAATGACTTAAATAAAACTCTAAATTATGTAGAAGTTTGAAGTTTGTTCACGATAAACCAAAAATCTTTTTTCATTTAGCAATAAATTATTTGTTGAATCAAAACTTTTTAATGTCTAAATATAGTAAATACGTATATCAAAATGCAGTATTTTTAGATTTTGTATAGAAAGTCAGCTATGTAATACATCGAATTGGTTTCAATCGACTTAAATAGTATTAATGGGTCTTTTGTCGAAAAATTCTTGTCATTCCTTTCGTATGAATGGACTTTTTATGCATTATTTTAATTAAATGACCGAATTTACAGAAACGTGTAGAGAAAGAATTAGCCGTAAAATTAACTATTACCTTTAAAACTTTAGTTTTCTAAAGATGATTTAAATTATACTACAAAAAATTATGACGGAAAATCAAAATCCGACTCATCAAAAAAAAAGTTTTCTTGGAAATGTCTTATCTATCTAAAAAGAATAAAAAAACTCCACTAGTAGTAAGGTAACCAGTGTTATTGAATCCAGCAACCACAGGTTAGCAACAAGCTACCCGACACTGACAAACGGGGTGTTTTGTCTTTCCATTGTTCTTGATACCTATCTACGGGAATCAAGAGCGCGTCGAGTTACCTTACCATTGACTAAACTATTTACTGAATGTTGACCGTGGTCAGACAACAGAGATTTAGTTACACGGGACCTCTGAGAACGACTAGCTAACAACTCTTTCTCGGTAATAGTATAACACAACACCTACTAGCTAGAAAATATAACAATATTAATAGGTTAGGTGTGTAAAGTGATGTTTTTAGTAGTCTCTTCTGCCCTTTTATGCAATTTTATTTGCGGCATCGTAATTGAAGACTATAAATTTCATATCTTGAAACAGCTATTAATGTCAAATAGTTAAATATAAGTTGCCTACCTACATACCACGGTATGTGATTTGTTGACCTTCATCAGATGAGAGTCATTTAAAAAAGACAGTATTTCACTATCTAAGTCTTAAACTAATAACTAAATAAAAAAAACGCGATGTAATTCGTAAAAAGAAGTTTAATTATGTCTAGCACTCGCATAAATCTCAGAAACATAACATAATGAAACTTCATACCAAACAAAATATTGATACAGAAAAACTTATAAAAAGAAACAGACGTTATTGATACACAACTATGCTTTTAATAAAAAACATTTACCATGCGAACGAGTTACAAATTAGTTTATGAAAATGTTTGTTACTTCATGCTGATTGCGAAAAACATTGCGGGATGCCTTTTGCGAAGACTGAACTAAGTTTCAGTGCCATCTAACTTCGTGAAAAAGTAAATAATATTTTAGTCGTTAGGAACTTTAAAATGTGTTTGATGTATAAGTATCATGGTACCTGCCAGTAACGTAAAGTTAATTATAGCTTATTTTTTCCTTAGTTTTCAGTTTAAGGCCCCGCAAAAAATATTTTACAAAACTAATCTGAATTTCTAAATATTGAAGTCATTTATGTTAGCGGAATGCAAAATTATGGGCGATCGGTAACCGAACTGCCGCAGTACAATCCAACAGTTTGACAAAAACCCACATTGCGGGACACTTATTTAGAAACTGATATTAATTTCAACGAGGCCACGGTTTGCGTGCCTCGCTCTGCCTCGCTCTTGTGCCTCGATTTAGACGCATTAGCGACAAACTAACTAATATTTACATTAGCGTTCGCGGTAACAGTAACTAGAGAAAACTTCTGATCACTGGAAATTCATAATCTGATATATACCAGGTGGAATTGTTTCAAAACTAGCGAAGGCTGATAGTTACGACCGCCGCGGAAAGTTACGGTACCTCAATAGTATGTCGGAAATAACGAAACCACTTGTACCGAAGTTTCAGATCGGGTCCTGATTTAAGTTTTATGCACAACAGAATACACTCACTTTCAACTTCTAGACAAAATCGCTTGTATTCTATTTTTGGGCACGAAACAAGATATTATAGTTGTTATTTATGCAAATCAGAGCAAAAGCACGACATCGATGCCATCCTTTTGGGCTTCTTTTGCCTAATGTTCCAAAGTTAACCTGAACCAATCAATTTGCTTTATTTTTAGAAATATTTTATTTATTCGATGTAGATATCATAAACTATTTCGGCTGTGTGCGAACTGTCCCGACGCAATTTGAATAAAAGTTAGTCAAAGCTCAGAACTTTTTTGAATTCATTTAAGTCTGCAATTTTTCGAGACAATGGCTTTGATATTTCACCCGTTCACAAAAAAAAACTGTGGTTAAATAATGATGACGCAATTAACACTACCCTCAAAAATTTTGTAACAGTACCTCGTCCCGTATTCGATCGAGCACCTAACTAGAAACTGCTACATGCCCCCGTTCAGGAGGGTTCTCGACTGCCTTTTTAATTCAAATCAACTTGAGGCTTAGGCGGGTTCCACGCTCCATCGAACTGCCACTGACGGGACCAACTTCATCGTCTCGGATACCGACACCTTTTGTTTTGTCATTTGAGTCCGAGTCTAATAAACTTTACCTCCTTACAAGTTTTGCATTGTGTTAAACACTGGTTTATAGTTCGTTGGAATGAACATTAAATGTTATTTTGCTCTGCGAAGCGTTTTACTGTTAGTGGCCTGTTTGTTTTGGTGTTTCAAATATTGTGACGACTTTTCAACGATATGTGTTTAGAGATTTAAAAAAGATACGCCAATGAATAGGCTCTATACGATAAGTTTGAGAAACAAGGTTGCTTTAGAATATTATCTAACTACTATCTGCCCCGCGGTTTCACCAGCGTTATTTCCGTTCCCGAGACATAATTTCATAAAAATCAGTTTTTGTCCCTTAATACCTGTTTTTTTTCGCTGATCCTATTTTTCTAGCCAGATCTCATTAATGTCAGTCCAGCCATTTTGAAGATAGCGCAAGAAGCAGGTAGACAGACAAACATTTTGAAAAGCTCGTTTTTAGGCGTAGGTTTCGAGCAAAAACTTTATGAGCTTAAAACAGATTATTTTAATATTACAAGCAGACACTTCAATTTTATTTATTTATATGCTGTATTTTATATTAGCCGGGTACTGCGCTTAGTCTTGAGACAGATTCTATTATAAGACTATAATATATTATAAATAATATTATAAGAATACAGTCTGAAGGCTAGATTATTTTAGTAGGTAACCTTCTTTAATGCAGGCTCATCTTAATGGTATCTACATATTAGATAGATTCAGGCTATAGGTAACTTTCGCCTATATTCCCATCAATTTTTTATTTAATATATTCCGATGAATAGTTCCGAATAAATTCCAAACTAATTTTATCTTGACTTATTTTTGTATATAAAAAATGATACATTTGTAATGTTCACTTTTTACTTCTGGAAAAATCCGTGTTTTCATCTCTACTGAAGCAAATTATTTTTATGAAACAAAAGAATATTATTTCGGTTGGATATCAAAAAGCTTTAATTAAAGGTGAGTATTTTACTTGATGCATTGGTCCGGAAAATTTCAGTTCGTTTCGCTCGACCAATACATACAGAACAAAAGTAGCTCAGCCTTCGTTCAACAATTACCTATTATTTTCTGCTTTATCAATGTCATGCGGTGTCATACCTTACCTTATATATATGTATACGCGACGCCGAAAATCCGTATTTCATAAATCAGATTTAATTATACAAAAATATTTTTAATTTCAATAATATTTCGACATATTTTGTAAATGAGATGTGTGCATTATTTTATGCCTGATACTGCTGCAGATGCTCATATTATGTGACACTCATATTAAATGTATTTTTACTCTATTATAAGAAATAATATAATAATTATTTATTATTTTGAGCCTGAATTGTCCCACTGCAAGGTAAAGGCCTCCCTTCCTCTTTCCACTCGTTTTTGTTGAGAGCAAGTTGTTGCCACTCCTTTTTGTATGCGTCCAATTCATCTATCTAATAAAATACTCATGAAAAAAGGTATTTGATTCTGTTTCAAATAAAAAAACGAGACGTACTCGCAATTACAGTAGATAGTTCCACATTGTTACAATCCCGACTAATGCAATTCCACGTATGTTCCAACTTTTTTCTTTTATATTCTCGTCAAAAGGGTTTCCCCGACCTTTGCAAAGAACCCTAATTTAGTACAGATATGCGCGGTTTAAACTATAAGCGTGTTCCCCGGCAACTTTAGTCGTTTAGTTAACTAAGCAACTTCAACACAACTAATATGTGAGGTAGTTTGTAAAATATAAACTTGACACATTTTATTTTACTTTTCTAATGTGGTTTACACTTATATATTATTATCTTAATATGCGATGATCAGTGAAGACACGTGCGAATTATATTAATGACAATTATATTAATGGCTATGCCGATTCTCTGTGTAAGGAACAAACCAGCCTTCTAGGCACGTTTCCCGCCATTGACAAGGATGACGATGATTTTTTTGACGCGTGTTAGTTTTATTTATTTATATACGATTTAATTTTAGTATAGTTGTACGTGTTTGTTCTTGTATTAGATTTAATGACAAGGTACATAGTACCTACCGTAATTATCGATTAGCGACATGAGAGGTTTGCTGTATTTGCACGTTGTGTTTACTTTGTATATCAATTACCATAATATTTAGAAGGACCAAAGAGAACACTAGTTCTAACCATATACTGTAATAATGCAATTGGTAGCCAAAGGCAGGGCGAAACGAATTAAAGGCATAACTTAAGTCCAAAAATCTTGCATCGATAATGTGATCGACGCCCTAATACTGTATTAAGTTTTAGTGATATTATTTCAATAATTACTAATTTTGAAAAATGGAAACAATAAATCAATTTATCTCCTTTTAAATTGAATGACACAAATAATTCGATTGTAAAAAATTAAAAGCAATAAAGTTAAGATTCATTATCATCTACCTAAATGGATGTAAACGGACAGACGAATTCAAGCCCAACTTTCGAGAGAACACACGAATTTTAATCAAAACTATTTGTTTTTTCCACTGATATGAAACCTTAACCGACGATAGCCCACAGAGTTCAAGCGAAGATATTATTATGACGCAAAGTATCTTGTTATGCTGTAAACTGTTTTATAATTGTTTAATAATACAGACTTGAATATTTTTATACTACAGCCTTACTGGCATAGCTTAAAATTGGTTAGTCTTCTTTATAATAATAATATTCCGGGACATCTCACACACGGTTATCTGATCCCAAGCTAGCGGAGCTTGTGTTATGATAACCAGACAACTGATAAACTTACTTATATATTTCTAAATACATACATATCATAGATAAATTACACCCAGACCAGAACAAATGATCGTGCTCATCACACAAACATTTGTCCTGGGTGGGAATCGAACTCACGGCCTCCGGTATAGCAGTCAGGGTCACTAACCACTAGACCAACAGGCCCGTCAATTGTCCCTTTCATTGTCATTTTATGAAATCAACTCACGAATAGAGATGCGCACATTAAGTTTAAGTTGTTCTTTAAAGTCTACCTGTCTCAACTTCACACCTCAAAGTGATAGAGACAGCATGATATTTGGCAGTTAAAAACTGATTGACCTTTCAGTATTTTTCTAAAATAGTCATATTTAAGGTTTTTTTTTTATTTAGTCTTAAACAAACGAGTATTATTTATGTTTGTGATTATATTTTTCAACATTTTATCATCTTGTTTGTATGTTCGAAAACATAAATTTCCCAACATGGTCCGAGCGTGGGCTTTGACAATAAAACATAAAGAATGATGACTGCAATCTTTAAAGAAATACCTACTTAGAATACTTGTAGTGACAAATTGAACTAAATGTATGTTACACGTGTTTAAGGTACCTACTCTTTAAATATCGTAACTTAAGGGCAGGGGTATAAAGTTCAAATGATATCAGAAAGCAGACAAATTTTATTTGGGACAACTAATACTAACATTATAATCGGTAATTAGATGATTTTTCTTACCGAAATCGACTATAATTATTATTGTTTATAATTAAATTATATTAAAATTAAGTATTATTGTATTTAATTAAGAAAGGCTGCCTCGTTGGCCTAGTGGTGCTAAGCGCGACTGCCTAGAGGTCTTGGGTTCGATTCCCAAGTCGACCAAGGTGTTATTGGGTTTTTCTATGAATTCTCAGTAGCAGGTCGGAGTTTGGATTTGTGCCCGGTTAGTGGCAATAGGCTCGCCCCCTATTACATGGGACCTAAACATACCGGCGAACTGTGGGTGTACATTGGTACACCTCTGCCTAACCCTTCGGGGATACAGGCGTGATGGTATGTTATGTTATGTAATTAAGAAAGAAAATATGCGTTCGTTTCTTAGTAAATTGCAACTAGGTTTTAAAACTTTAGATTCTTTGGTTTTGCTTAGAAATAACTTCTTTTGAGTTATTGAAAGTTTATGAGCTTGATAGAATAAATACCTATTATTGATAATTTTACTAGAAGGTATTATGTAAGGCTTTGTATTTGCTAGAAATCATTGTTTGAAATAGACAAGTGACGTCAGGATAATTTGATTAAATTGATTTTGTTCTATGATGTAAACAAAATGGGAGTAGGCAATGGAATAGTCATCATATTGCGCTGCACATTAATTAGTAATAATTACAGCATGCCTTTGTAGATTAATTTAACACAATTATCTCAGTAATGCTACAAAACAATTGATTAACATTCAAGTCTAAATGACACTCATGTTCGTCAGTTTAGCAATGTAGGAATTTATTTGATAATTATGCAACCAATTAATTATTTCAGCTACGTTAATATTATTAATTTCGCCATGTATACTGTAATTGCTACTAACTTCCGAAAACCGCAACCATTTAATTCAATTATTAATTTATATCCAATAATTTAATCAGAGTTTTAGTGGGCAAACAGGATTGAATGCTAGGTCATACGTTCAAATTGATAAATATTGATAGTGTAATAGTACCTAGATTATTGCATCCTTGACCAAAAATGGGTGGAGAGATAAGCCGTCGTACCCAGCGTAGAACTAGCTGGTCACAAACCATGTCAATGAAACGATAAGAGTATTTATACAATGGTACGTGACCCACGGGCGTGTTTATCTGACACTAGGGTCTATAAGGGCCTAGTCACCCGATAATTATGTGTGTCACTACTTAAAAATAATATAAAACGGGACTTGGTTACCATGGCGATAAAGTTTTTACAACTTTAGGCGTCGATAACATAGAAGGTAAATGTAGAATACGGGTTTTTTAATGTGCACAGGTGATTAATCTGCAGGTCTACTCACAGAGTTATAAATGTTACTTAGTAAGTTTTATACCTAGGCTCGTATGATTTTTCTAACTTTACAAGGCACTGCTAACTGCTAAACTTAACTGTTGAGTATCCATGGTGGAAGCGAGACGGCGATCTACAATGCACGTAGCAGCGTCTCGCTTACACAACGGCAACTAGAGTCAGTAATTTAACGTTTTAAAAGAGCTTAAAAAGGCCTACTTGAAATAAAAATATTTTGATTTTGATTTTTGATTTTGCAACAGACCTGCTTTTAGGGTTCAGGGGAAGGATTTTTTGGAAATCATTTCAAAATATTCTGTAGTTAATTTATTTTATTAAAGAATTGATACCCAGTCTTGTTAGATTAAATTATGTTCTGTTGTATAATGTATGATAGCCAACATAACAACGTAATATGTTTCTAGTTGTATCACCTTGAAACCTTTTACTATTCTTCCGCATTACAAGTAAAGTAAAGTATTTAATTGTTCCACAATCTCAACAGTCGATAAAGGTACACGGTAGATTGATTCAAAACGATAAAATTCAAAGCATTGCATAAATGCTTGAAAGTCCTCAAATTAATTGGTTGGCCACTTGGTTTTATCAAACTGTTACAGCGACCGACTTATGGGCTTTTCATATTATCTTTACACTTGGCTTTATAACAATTACTCTACTTTATTAATATCGCAACTAACTATGACTAAAACTCTACCCAAAGAGACTAAAGTTCTAAAATAGAATGATAATAATAATAAATGCGGAAAACATCACATACATTGCTCTGAACCCAAAGTAAGATAAAGCACTTGTGTTATGGAATTCAGAAACAACGAAGGTACCACCAACACCCAGATCCGGGACAATGTAGAAAAGTGGTTTTCTACATTGACCCGTCCGGGGATCGAACCCGGCACCTCAGAGCTGGCGACACCTCGAAAACCGGTGCGTACGCCACTCGACCACGGAGGTCGAATGATAACTACAGTAATGTTTGTTTCCAATATTGCCTTCGATTAAGTACCTAAGTAAGTAGTTTAAACCAGTAACTCGGAATTCAGCATTAACACAAAATAGTTGCGACATAAGTAGGTACGTTGTAAAGTGTGTGAACAGCAATGCTTGAACTCGACACAAATAAATGTTAAATTACTTGACACCCGACTTAACGCCCACATTTCGCTTCAAACACTTACATCTTATCGCTTATCTATAAACAAACATCTCATTGACACATCAAAGCTTATTTAAATGCTCCGACGGTGAAATAACAGTGGGCAAAATAACCTTACGAAGAGGAATATACGAAGCCTTTGTGTTTGAGTACTATGTTTTGTAGTTCAGGTAAAGCTAAACAATTTTCGCTTAAAAGTCGTACCCTGTCTTCTTCTGTCTAAAATTTTCTCATGCTGTGTTGAGGTCGGCTTCCAGTCTTACTGGCTTCAGCTGACTGCCGTATTTTAAGTAGAGCGAATTCCTAACTTAATAAAATTAAGATTTAAAAATGGTGTGTGGTCCATTGTTTTTAACTACAGAAAATATTTAAACAAAAGATGGTGTTTTGTTTTAGTTGCCACAGAGTAGGTTTACAGTCGTTCGTCGCAGTATTTGTATAGGTAATGTCCGTCCCTACGGACTATCGGCTATTCTAAGTAAAATGGACAACAACAAGCATGCAGCTTTTATACTGAATGCTAAGCCCTTAACACCACAAACACAGATCGTCACATCAATAAAAAACTTGGAATACATTTACGTTTCGCGCTTTTGTGTCAAAGATATAAGCATCAAAGGAATAATAAGGTTCTTTAGGAATGTTGTTCTAGAGACAAGTAATTCACCTCGTAATACATTATGTGATACTGTAAAAATTATTCTATGTTTATTTGTTCGGGAAACAAAAATAAACACGAATGTAAGATAAAGAAGCTTACGGAACGTTTGGTCGTTTGACTAGAACGATTTTTCGGAGAAACTTAACATGAAGCATTAGCGAATGGACCTTCTGGATTTAAGCTTTTTTTAAGCAGACATAGGATTTAATTTATGAGTTATATTTTATAACTAGCTGTGCCTGCGACTTCGTTCGCGTGGATGACGAAACTTATCAATGAGTTTTTAACCGCAAAAATATATTTGTTTTTTATTGTTTATACTTTTCCGGGATAAAAACTACCCAGTGTGGTGCCCAGGATAATAAAGAATAATTATACCAAGTTTCATCGTAATCGAACCGGTAGTTTTTGCGTGATACCTGAACAAACAGACAGACAGACAGGCAAATTTTTTTTTTTTTAATACTTTTGGGTTCGGTGTCGGTCTAGTAACACCCCCGCCATTTATTTTTTTGATATTTTTGATGTACAGAATTTTCACTTTTACAGATTTATTATAAGTATAGATTGTATCATATAGAACAATCTTTAGTTAACTCAATTATTTTTTTTAGTTTTTTTTAGTGAACACCCTTTATTGCACTGTGATCTTTTATAATGATTATAGGATCTAGTTTACCATACATGAACTTGCAAGGAACTGAAAATTACACTACATTACCTTAGCTTCCTGTTTCGACTAATTATCTTTCATAATGAGGTCATAACTAATCGGAAATCGGAAATGAATATCAAGAAGCATACATATTCTATTAGAGATACAAAATGTTTATACGATGCACATCGTAAACTAAAATAACCTTTTTTTAAATTGCAGAGAGGTTGCTTTAAATTTGAATAAATTGTACTAAAATATCTTTCATATCGGGTTGTTCAAAAGGATTTTTATCAAGTTTCCACTAGTTCTGTAATACTGTGACAATGTGAAATGTTGAAACAACGGCTATTAATACTTTATTCGACTAGATTTAACAAGCAGCTAGGTACGTGAGCCGTCATACAAATTGGAAAAAGCAGTTTTACATTTTTGATAATACGAGCCGGTGTACAAATTACATTTTTTTTAAAGTTTTTTATGGTTAATTCTTAATGGTTCTTAGTGGTACATATGACAAAGTTTTGTTGTAATGTCCACCAGATAATTTTTTTTACACATTATTATTTATTTTTGTCGTCGCCATAACGACTATACATGGATTTGAAATATGTGGGAAAAAGTGACGTCATGAGCCCCTAGCTAGTTGGAAAACCAAATGGAAATAAGTTTATGACATAAGAAAAATCAATTAAAAATATAATTATTAAAAAGAAATTAATTAAAGATACACCAGAACAAAAGAGACTCTATGATAAATAAAACGAATACAGATGCAACTAAATTAATAATTATTATAATTGTATTGCCAACTTATTACAAGGGGCACGTGGCTAAGTTTAAGCCGCGCTTGCCTCAGATGGTCCGTGGATGGGTGACCATTTATTAACATACCGTGACCCCACCGTGCCTCGTAAAACACGTTACGCCGGTGATCCCGACTGGCATACGTCAATCCACTGAGTTACGCAGTAAAATGGGTTATAGAGGTCAGATAGGCAGTCGCTACCAACATAGCTTGGGAGAGACCAGGCAAATGAAGGAGTTTTAGCTCAGAGAGGCTTTTTCACACGGATGCAAAACCTGAGGAAGGTTAAGGGACTTTGTTCTGACCACTGCTTTTCCTTTACTAAAGACTAAGGCGAAATATAACTAGAGTGTTGCCCTAAAAATTACGCTCCTCGATCTATTAAAAGTTGGATAAATTCAATGTGCGTAAACAGCCTTCGTTTAACCGATCCCTACAAAAGTTCAGTGGCTCGTTAAGTAGCCAAGCACTAGACGAGCACACACAGCGATGGAACAACCCGACTAGTATCTTACACAAACAGACAGGTCACGTCCACGGGATCGACGCAAGCGCATACCCACCTGCTAATTGTGACGACGGGCACGACTTGAATAACAAATAAACTTTACTTTTCATCACTTGTTTAACTTCAACTTACAACTTAGAATAATAATAATATTCCGGGACAACTCACACACGGTTATCTGATCCCAAGCTAAGCAGAGCTTGTGTTATGGTAACCAGACAACTGATAAACATACTTATATATTTCTAAATACATACATATTAAAGATAAATTACACCCAGACAACCAGAACAAATGATCGTGCTCATCACACAAACATTTGTCCTGGGTGGGAATCGAACCCACGACCTCCGGTATAGCAGTCAGGGTCACTAACCACTAGACCAACAGGCCCGTCAAGAAGAAAATGAAACCAATATTCTTAGAACATCGTTAGGTATTAAAATTTAACAATGATGATCTATGAGACATTTTATCACAAATTTCTGAATAGCTAATCAACTTAATCAGTTGTCAAATTAACTGATCACGACTGTGATTGGTTGGCTAAAACACTAACAACCAATGACAGCGCTTAAAATGAGATTTGACATGTGATTAACTAATTTTTGTGCTGATCAACATTTCAGCAACCAGTAGTTAGTTAACTTCAACTTACAAATAAAATAGAAACCAATAATCTTTACTAGACTGGAGAATAGTTAGGTATTAAAATATTTAACCATGATGTATCTATGAGACGGTAATTAAACCAAAATATGCGCAAATCTAGTTCAGTAACCCAAATCGTTAATGCGCTGTGAATAAGCGTTAATGGGTTATGGGTATAGCTACAATACAGATTTATGTTTCTTACGAACTACCGGACATTTGGCAGTGCCACCTGGCAACTGGCAAACCACTCTTGCGCAGGGCTGCCGTTTGAAAACCGATTATGCAAAGATAGCTATTACAGTTGAGTTCATTAAGCTCAAAATGGTTGTGTAATAAACCTTCTTAATGTTAAAATAGCAACGGGAATAATGGAATTCATAATCCTAAAAAAAAATAAAAAAATTATAAGTTATTGACTTATTAATAACAAACATGGCCGGTAGAGATTTTTTAATGTAACAAGCTCGGAAAATACGTTGGATAACAAACAAATATATTTCAACCTTTGATTGAAGTTTGAATCAATAATGTGATAGCAATAAATATTTATACAACAATACTAGTTTAACTGTTGCCGTTTCATTATTACATTGCAATAAAAGCAAGGCTAAATAAAGTTATTTGAGACCCAGTAAACAAAGAAAACTGACCTATCTAATAGTTTTTTTATTGTTAACTAGCGATCGCCCGCGGCTCCACCCGCGTGGATGTCGGTTTCCGCTGCAAAAAGCCTACCCAGGAAAGACACGGTCCCCTATTTTTTTCCAAAATAAAATTTAGCCTATGTTACTCGTGGATAATGTAGCTTTCGAATGGTAAAAGAATTTTTAAAATCGGTCCAGTAGTTTTTGAGCCTATTCATTACAAACAAACAAAGTTTTCCTCTTTATAATATTAGTGTAGATTATTTATTTCACAACAATTTTTCCATAATTTTTAATAATTAATCTTCTCATTTTTTTACCATTTATTTGTTTTTTATTTGTATTTAGTCTTCTAAATCCCTAAAATGGCGACCCTAGCTTGTACAGGGTTGTTAACCCGGACGAAATGGGTACCGTTAGTAGTCCGCGCGCGCGCACCTTAGTTCACCTCAGATGCAGAGCCCATCAAAGCGGGATCGCTCACGTTTTCGTGAAGATACATAAATTATGGATAGAGGAATAAATTACGAATTTGTGTACTTAATTTAAAACTGATTTATAATATTATTCTCTTTAAAATTGAGAGATGAGTTACACTTAGGTGCATACCGACAGCGGATACTTTATCTGAGATAAAATTAGGTTTTTTATTAGAATGTATTTTAAACACAAGCTTTTAAATATGCTAGGCTCAAAGTACTAGTAAAGAAAAATCCAACAAGCCCAAACACAATGGGATTGCGTCCTTTCGTTACTGAGATCCTATGACCATCTTTTGTTTCCATCATCAGACCGGCTCGAAAGTACCAAAAATGCTTTTAAATAATAATAAATAAGTAATTCCTATTTTAAAATACTATGCACTATATTTAAAAAACAAAAGAATGTTCTGTGGCCATTATGAATGTTTATATTTCAAATGATTGCATATTAGCATAGAGATAATAAAACGCGCTTACGATGCTGATTTGTGTTTTTTTTTTATCTCTGGCCTGTGTTCTTTGCTAACTCATCATTGACAGTCAGCTAGTTTGCTAGACACAGATAGTATTGTATTTCTTACACAGAACTGAGTTTTATCTTAGGGACTTAACAGGAATGATAGATATAATCACGCAATGGTTACAGACTCTAGTCATTATAATTTTGATTTTTGTTTTGTCTTGTTAGAAAAATTTATCCCTGGTTTCTTAAAAGCTCTTCTTATATCTGAATCTGTGTCAAATTAACTAATCATGACTGTGATGGGTTGACTCAAAGACCAACACCCAATACAACGCTTAAAATGATATTTAACATGTGATTAATTAATTTTTGTGTTAGTTTTATTTATTTATATAAGATTTAATTTTAGTATAGTTGTAAGTGTTTGTTCTTGTATTAGATTTAAGTATTGAACTGTAAATAAAAAACTATTTTTGTGTTGATCACCGTTTTATGAACCGGGGGTTATTATTTAACTGGATTGTCAAGACATTGTAACGATAAATGTCTTGTATATATTGATGTAACACGGGGTTAGATTTTTTTTGCAGATGTCGCTCGTTTAACATAGTGCTTGACATAGGATTTTTAATTAGAATTTCTAAAGGCACAGTATAATGTCAACCGTCACACTTGTGAAGCTCTTTCATCAGCGAAAGAAACGAGACTTTAAAAAATTGTATGAACAGTTTTTACTTAACGCATTTTGTAGAGTTGTCTTAGGTTAAAGGACTATCTTGTCTTGTTTTATAGAGCTTAAGATGCTCCTAGTACAAACATATGATCACTCGACATGCTTTTGTAAAGAAAACGTAGATTTTCAGATAGCAGATAGGTAGATATTATGTATTTTTTTAAATATATTTTAGTAGTAAAAAAAGACGGATAAAAAAATCAAAATTTTAAGTTTTAAAATTAATAATGGTTAATTTTATATCGACTCAATACTATCAAGAAATTAATAATTATACTATTATTTTTCTTCATTTCTAGCCAGCCTATTTGTAAGTGAAGTGTTCGCTCGGGAGCGCCCCGACAATCCACCTTGTTCGAAGTAGCTGACCGACCATATTTTAACCCGACATAAGGAATTAATGAACCAGAGAGCAATCTGTAACGTTAATTTGAATAATCGTTAAATTAGGAACGATAATAATATTAAAATGCAATTTAAATTAATATTTTAATAATTATTTCACATTATTTAATTTCTCTAGGTACACTAAAACCAGCTTTTGTCATTTTTATAATCGGAATTCTATTTTTGTAATCTCGTTATAATTAATGTTTAATTTTTTATCGCTTTGTCTGTCCAGCCTACACGCGTTTATATTTTATTTCAGACACGGACAGCTCCGTCTAGGCTTTCAGAGGTGCAATTGTGCTCTATACTAATTAAGATACTTAATTGCATATGATTTTTCCATATTTTATTAAATAGTTTTATTGATTATTAGAGAAATATATATTTTAAGATTCCTGAATTTGTAAAAAAAAGTTCTTCTCTAAGTTTTCGTGTCGTTTTAAATAATAATTAATCAATAATTGATGTTGTTCATTGTGTAAATCATAGGAATTCAATTAATAAAATTGTTTTATGGTAAAAAAATGGTAAACGACAAAAACAATGGTGCATCATCTTTTTTTCTGACTAAAATCTTAATTTCCTAGGTCAACAGCAATCTAAGTTGTCGTAAAACATTGTAAGATACCATCAGCTAGATGTTGTATTGTTTGCGATGATAACGAGATAAAATAAGCGTTCACACGCCGTCGGCCGTATAAACCTAATTTTTCACAATTTAAACGTATCGGAAACTCTTAAAGTTAGCCCCAACTTCCCCGCGCCGATGCATCCCCAGAAAAGTTACCAACAATTTTTCTCCTGTAGCTGCAGCCAAGCGTTCGATGCCAATTTTTTTTTTTACATTTAAAATATCGAAGTAATATTTGTAAGTTCACTGATTTATTACCGTTCTGTGTGGTGTTCGATGTGCCGCGAAACTTACGAGTTGTTGCGAGACCGCGCGGGACGGAGGCGACGTGCGTCCGGGCGCACGGACGGTTACCGACTGGCGCGGCGCCCGATGGCGGGAACCCTCGCAGGCGAGTCTCAAACCTAGGCTATGACTGCATCTCGCGGGTTGAATAACTCATTACTATCGGGATTCAGAGGAAATAACAAATAGAAGGTATCCGTCGATCTCCTTCGAGTAATACGTTGGGAATCGGGGCTAATCGAGGCATACGGGAGAAATTAGCCCGCAATTGATTCTAACGGGTTGTAAATTGCATTTGATTAAGACGTTAAATAATAAACAAGGAATTAGCTTATTAAAGGTGATTGATCTATCTGATACTGATCTTCAAATAGCTGAACGGCCACAATAACTTACAGACATAATTTCCATCCCGTCGGTTTGTCATCGGAACTTAATAAATGACTAAACTAATTCCCGAACTAGCTCCAGAAAAATTTGAAGCGGTTGTTCGTTTTTTTGATGCAGGCGAAGTTTCTGTCTGGATAGGTTTTACAAGGCTCTAACTAACCGAGGTTGGCACTTGCGGAACTTTAGAACGACAGTTCCCCGGATTAGTCGGACGGTCACCACCGATCGTAGCAAAGGTGTTATGCGAACCGACTTACCGATGTTCGACGCGGAAAATACCGAGAAATTCTCAAACGGTGTCACTATGTGAATTTTTCTTTGGCTTTTCATGAAGTTGGTCGTTTAACGTGTTAAGAGCATGTAGTCATGGAATATCGGCGAGAATTTCTACGTTCACGAAATAAAAGCTTTAAAGAAAAAAATATTATAGTTATAGTTTGTACTGTATCTTAGGTATACTTAATTATGGACTGCTTTATACAATTCTGAGTAAACGGCTTAGCATTGAACTTGGAGTGTGAAATGCCTGCGGATTAGGGCCAAGATGCGTCTTTACTCGGTTCTAAGGATTCCCTATTAGAACTAACTGATTGTTCAATCCCACTTCAATCCCTTTATTAAAGTACTTTTGCTGTTTTATGATTATCGACAGTCAATAGTACAATGCACGATTTGTACAAAAAATTAAGTAGTCACGGTATTCGGTTGCCTTTCATTCAACTTTGTATTACAAATTTAGTTGTGCTTATTTTTTTAATTTAATATAAATGGGATTATTTATAAATTCCCCTTTTTTATGAAAACCTAATTTGAAGACAGTGAAAAAATGATATTTAAAAATCTTTATTTTTTCATAACAAAAAGAAAAAACGAGCAATAAAAAAATTAACAAGTTCTATTACGAAAATGAAACTCAAACCGTAGTTTGACGTGAAAAATATATTTGGCCCTCGCTCACTGGGTTGAAACATTGGCTTCTAAGTAGTAAAGTATGTACTCTATCTGCCGAGCCACCTCGAGATCACTCTTTAAGTAACATTAATCGGGTTTCCTTAGCTCCCTCCCAATGTTGTAAAGGGCACAAAAGCTTAAAAACCCATTTGATATCTCTTGACCTACGCCCTAAAAAATAGAGTTCATTTTCGCTTGTCTCTCTTTCAAGATCTTAAGATTTTTACTGAACTTACTAAGCACAACATACGTCACAATTTGTAGCTCTAAAATGAATTATTATAAATAGGTAAACTTAAAACGGAGAAGGTAGCTTAGACTGGTTTCATTAAGGCACTTATTTTATGGGACCTTTAATGGTTTAGCGGAAGGATTAATTATATACACCATTAATCTAGACTCTATCTCGTAGGAATAGGTCTTAGAATTGATTGGAAGAAAAGAACAATGGTACATTTAAATCAAAACAAAAGCGGTTCAGTATTGAAAACACACTAAGCGTGTTCATTTATCTGTCACGACGTGCTTGAAACTTACAGAGCTTATTTAAAGCATAAATAGAGCGCCATCAAGTTGCTCTTGAAACCGAGACTCAAAGGAAAGACTTAGCAGACAGAACCACGGTATCAGCTAGTGTTTCACACAATACAAGCGACTTGTCTACGATATTAAACTCGGGTCGCATTGCTGGAGCGACAACGATGGTATTCATTAAATTATATCGATGGAATAGTAACTTGACTTGTCTGTTGTTTTAGTTTTATAATTCTTCTTACAATTTATTAAAAATCAAAACATTTTTTTGTATTCACGGGATATTGAAGCAACGTCTAGATATGATGAATAATTATAGTGAATACAAGATATAAAATCTTTAACTTTAACTGTTTTTAACCGACTTCAAAAAAGGAGTAGGTACTCAATTCGACTGTTTTTTTTATGTTAGGTACCACAAAACTTTTGACTGGGTGAACCGATTTTGATGTTTTTTTTTTATTTGAAAGCTGGTGCTTCCCGTGTGATCGCATTTTAAATTGGTTCAGTTTTGACAGTGAGCTGTCCATAAGAAATAAAAATAAGACTTATTTTGAAGTTGTTTTTTTTTTATTCAAAACTGAATTGCTTGTTAATAAACAATGAATTGCTTGTTAATTAACAATTATCTCATACGTCAAAAGCAAGGTGGAACCGTTTCCTAAATACTCTTAAAGGCTTATTGTTATTTCCGACACCTTAACCTACTTAGATATTATGAAAGTGGACGAAACGAAACAAGTATGTAAGGATCGTAGCAAGTGGAAAGAAGTGGTCTCTGCCTACCCCTACAAGGGAAAAAGGCGTGATTATATGTATGTATGTATGTATTAACCTACTCCACTCCTACATCAGAACGTGGGTGTATCTATTATAATGAGGACTAGACTATGCACTTCATACCGAAATATTCCCATGTTCGAACGTTCATGATTTAACAAAGGTTAATTTAAGGGTATGAACGCAGTAAGTGCTGACGAATATAGACGTCGAACCACAATTGGGATCTGAAATCGCCAATCCGCAGAGAGCAAGCGTGGTGATCAATGCTCGTGCCTTCTCTACATGGGAATAGGCCTGTGCCCAGTAGTGGGACGTTTATAAGCTGGATTATAATGTTCTTCAACCAAATATTGTAGGAAGAGTACTTCAATGTCTTAAGCACGATATTATAATTCATATTTTCATATAAACGTTTTATACGAGAACATGAAATATCGTACTTCTCGATAGAATTAAGTAAAGGAATGCGATTGGAAAAATTATCAACTGAAACACAATGCAGTTTATATTTACAATCCTAGTAGCAAGCAAGCTAGTGGCAACGTTTGCGCTCAGTGACTTACAAAGATACTATTATAAGTTCTATCGGCAATATTCGTGTGCTCAGAAACGCTACTTAACTCCGACCGAATGTGATACCAAAGTAAGTACTGCGCCGGTACTTAGCCGTTACTTAGAAACTTGGTCACAACGAATACTTCCCAGTATTTATTCAGAGAAACGTATTAATTTCCAAAACAAAAATAATATTAGTTCTTGATCTTTGTAACTCACAAGTCATCTATAGAACCATACAATTATGACTAATAGACAATGTTACAATCATAGATTGATTGTCTTATAAACGCTCTTGATTTACTGCATATTTATCATGTTATGTCATCATTAAAAATGCTCGAATTGGTTAGTATGTGTTTATTGAGCGCCCCCTCGTCTGCCTCTTCAATTATAGTCTATTGGTTCAAATATATGTAATTATAAGTATATCGGAGAGTAAGTACCTACTGTCAGTAAGGTTTATTACACACGACACACTAGTATGCAACAGTTAGTAGACACAGAGTTAGTACAGGGGCCGTACCATGAGCTACTGTTGCGGTTGAGTAAGCGGGACAGCGCTAGCGCAGTGTAGTGCGCCGTCCCGTTTATTCAACCGCAACAGTCCTGCTTTAAGAGCTCATGGTACGGCCCCAGCAATTTATTTAAAAGGAATGAAAGCTTTGCAGCATTTTCAGGCTTTGAAATCACACATTTCTCTACGCATATCTGGAGCCGGACGTAATCATCTTAAGAGTGATCCTTTTCATGTTTACCATCTTATCGGAATCACACTGAATAAAACTGCACTGCAACAGATGTACATAAGACTTGTAATCGTGCAAAAGCCGAGTGCGAGCCGACAGACTTCGTAGACTCCGTTTACCTCTCAACAACATTTAAAACTGCGAGTAAAAATAATCAAAACGAACTCGCACATAATTATAATAGTCAGGATTCTTTCTCAGTAAAAGTTAAAAGTATTTTAACTAGTTAAAGTTATTAATAAATATTTTCTTCTAGTAGAGGAAGACCGGTTTTTTAATATACGACAATTTACAGTCTATCTCAACCTGCAACGGCCTGGGATTTCAATTTAAGTTTTTGGGGTTTTGGTTCGGTATAGCCTTAATAGTTTTTATGTTGCTTTTGAGGACGGTTCGGCACGTTTTGTCTTCAGGAATGTTTAAGAGTAGGCATCCCTGAAATGTGGTAAAACAGACGTCTTGGATTCGTCTCATCTGCATCTACTAGATACTGCAAACTGATCGTTTACCCTCAGCTTTTCACAACCGAACACCTTAAATAAACTTCGTATTTTCTTTTTGAATTGTGACGCCGTTATCGATACGGCACGATATGTTTGACAAGGACTTGTTTCGTGGAGTCTTTTCACGTGATATTTTTCTTTCAGAAGCCAGCCTTGTAGTAAAAGACTATTCAATGCATTCACGATATTCTGTCAAACATTTTGCAGGACGGTGTTGGTCGAAGTCGAAAGATTTTTTGTTTAAACTACAGTGAAATTTTCGGTTAAAAATTATTGGAAAAATTCTTTACTTTGCGGTGTTTTTCGTCGTTGTTTTTTGTTTAAATCACTCGTTTCTGTAGGTAAATAATGCAAGAGTTATTGCAAACGATTATCACACAGTAGGTTAACGAAACAACACGGTAATAATGAATCGGAAACACAATAAACGCATGAATACCTCATTTCTAATTTACATGGTCATTTCACAGTTGACAATTAAAGCATCATTCAGGTTTTGATCACTACCTGTTGAACAATGACACATTATGAGGCATAATTTTGGGGAAAAAGGTTTGTAATATTTTACGTTTTTTTTTCTAAATATTTTAAGCAGTGAATCAGTTTCGTGTATCTTTTTCGTAGTTTGTATGCCTCTTCTGAATTGTTGACGGAATATCTCATTGCATTTGATCACAATATCGGGTTTCCTCAAAAGTCTGGCTGCCCTTTCGTCACGGTCTTTAATTCCCTTCCCTTTACAAGCAAAGGCTTCGGTAAAAGGACATCTAACTAGAGTTTATGAACAGTGAATACACGACAAAGCTGATATGAATGTTTTGGTGCGTTTTGATGGGCGACTTCGGAAGCCTAAGAATTAATAGTTTATATTTTAATATTTTTCAACTGTATTTTTGATTAAAGTTATTATTTCATTCTTCTTTCGTGTTCTTTCTTTGATCGATCACTGTTTGTTTTTAATTTAATTCTTCATCGGTCCTTTTTCCACTAGACGACAAAGTAAATTTCTTGTTTCACTATTTAAGGCAGAGGTGCTTTCTTACACTTAATGAGTAGATACATAATAGTTCTCATATCACGTATCTGTTTAGAAATCTGTAACTATCATGGTTATAGCCACCATGAACATTAATAGCTCTTTTGTTCTAGCCTATTGGCAGATTTAGTGTGCATACTTCGTCATGGCAGGTCGTTAGAATAAGGGTCGGCACACATGAGCAACAGTTTCCGAACAGTTGCCAACAACATTTCACAGAAATTTTACAATTTCGACAAACAGAAAATTAAATAAAAAAAATAAATGGAATATTTGCTTCAAAGTATTTGCTTGTTATTATGTGCCCAATTTGTTTCAGTTCATTTCAGTCAGAGTAATGGTGAAATCATTGCATGTATTCCAGATTATTATTTCAGGTTTTATTTTTGCTTTTCATTTTTTTGTTCAATATTTATGTTTAAACCGTACGGTTTGACCAATAATACCAGTTAAGCCGCGCTCGCCGCGGGTGGTCCGTGGATGGGTGACCATTTAAACATACCGAGACCCCTCCGTGCCTCGGATAGCACGTTAAGCTGTAGGTCCCGACTGTCATACGTTGATCTTTGACAGTCGTTAAGTCAATTCTGACAACCAGTCTTACTTGGGATACTGTGTTCCCCAGTAAAATGGGTTGTGTAGGTCAGATAGGCAGTCGCTCCATGTAAAATACGGTATTCAGCTGAATCCGGTAAGACTGGTAGCCGACCCCAACATAGTTGGGAAAAGGCTCGGGAGATGATGTTGATAAAAAATATTTTATAACTATTGTATTGCTGCACAAAGGGAAATGTAATAGGTATTCATGCTTTTTACATCAAAATGAGACACTATTTTTTTTAAGTTCTGTATGAAATTCTGGAAAATTCATAGGTGAAAAGTTTTTTAATATTCAACAGGGAATGGGTACATTTATTTCACTTTAGCGATGTTTGAGTGACCGTGCGACATGGAAAATTGTGTTATACGCGTAAACATGAAGCTCACATCCGTTGAGCGTCCATTCGTAGCAAACGAATTGCGTTGACCTAGCTTCGCTGCCCGTCTTTCTCAAAACTGTAATCGTAAACCGCGAATATTGTTTAGGAGCTAGATAAAATTACGACTCTTTACACAAAGAAAAAATATTAGGTCGGTCGATAGGTACATACTATGTGATATTTTCTTTTAAATACAGAATAGATTTTAATACTTTCAATCAAAGTGTTTGTTCACCGATATAATATATCCCTTTAGAATTAAAATAAAAACAGAATAAGTCAAAATTTCCAGTTTTTATTAAATGTGCTTTTTAAGCTGGTTTGTGTACTTCGGTAGATATTATTTACTAGTTCAGAAGTAAAACTGTCGTCAACCGACCGATAGGGTTACATAGATTATTCTAATTAAAACATATGACGTGTATTCATTGTATGATTAGAGAAGATACATGATATACCGGCTAGTATAAAAATTAGAGGCCACGTGAAGAGTCACGTTATACTAATTTCCAAGTATGAATGAGAGCGATTAGGTATCGCTATCGGCGAATCCTAAAACAACAATGACACAATCTCTATATTTGATTGCATAACAACATGTCCCAGCGTCCCATTTATTAGAACATTCTGTGAAGCCATTAGCGGGTCGAGCGACTTCTTAAGAACGCGTCATCAAAAACAATTGATTAAACAAATATTGAATCTGAAACCTAAATATTTAAAGGCTTATTTTTGAGGAACAATTGGACGTGTAATGGACATTTTTCTGACATCGGCAATCAACTTCAATTTATTATTTCGATGTTAATTCTATTCAAATGCTTATTTACTTGATGTTAGGCTGCCTTTAAGTCTTAAGCGGTTTCCGTCATTTGAGGTATAAAAAAGCGAATATTATTATGAGAATCATGAGAAAATTCGTTTTACAATCATTGCACGCATCATTTGATAGATATATTATTATAATTATACTGTAGTTTAACGATAAATATTCATGGATATAGCCGTGGGTGTAAGTTCCAATTATGAGTTTATTTTGATGCCCTGAGGTGATTGAATTCAGTTTTCCAATATTTTCGTAAACGTAGCAATTTTATTTATCTTGGTAAATGGATATTTTTGGTAGCAATACCTAAGGACAAAATAAATATCCTGATATTTTATGAGTGATATGTAATTAAAACCAAGAGTAAATCCTTGATAATAACCCTGTTACTTATCAGATAAATAAAGAAGCCTTTTAACTAGTCCCTTTGCTGGGCACAGGCCTAGTCCCACTGCTGGGCACAGGCCTCTTCCCATATAGAGAAGGAACGAGCATCGATTAACATGCTTGCTCATTGCAGATTGGTGATTTCAGACTCCAATTTTTACAATCCAGTTTTTCTCTGAATGCTTTCCTTCACCGTTTACCAGTAGCGTCTTCGAATAATTAAGAAAGTATATATAACTTTGAAAAAGCCACATTTGCCTGGATTCAAACCCTTCTCTACTCTTCAAAGCCTTGTACAAATCCGTTTATTGCACCGCTTGGTCACCACAACGTCATCGTTACTCAATATACAAATTAAATTATTTTCGAGATAAAATATTTTTTGCGAACCTATCTCCTGGCCTACATCGTGGTCTAGTTATTTATATTAGACGTGCTTCGGCTATTTTGTCACGGGAGTTCACTCACTACACCTACATGTGACGTCACCCACTGATATCTGACGAGCACACTGCATTCCTGAATACTGGGCTAAACAAACACTCCTTCAATAAAAGGATTACGAAACGAGTTACAGTCGCTTGCATATATTTTCAGGTACGTCATTATAATATAAGCTGAAAACTGTCACACTATGCGGTTAAGAGTGCGTCCCCATCTGGCGAACGCGCACCGAACGAGCAACATCTCGCGAGCTGTTCGTGAGCAGCGCGCGAACGCACTAGTTCAAAAACGCCGTCCGACAGACGCGCGCGCGCCGCTCGCGAGTGGCGTCGCGAGCTGTTCTTGTAATGCTCGTTCGGTGCGCGTTCGCCAGATGGGGCGTCAGATGTGGACACATTTTTTCGGTTTGAGAAAGAAGTCTCAAAGTTGAAAAACGTCTTTTTCAAGGTTTTATATTATTATTTCTTAATGTTTTATTTTTGATCAACGGTCAGTGTCCAAATAATTAAAGATTAAATCCATTATTTTGCGGCAATCATTTGGGTACTAGTCTAACTTTGAATCTGTATACCGAACCTAAGATTAAACCAATAGGCAAACACGTAAAGGAAAGTAAGGCTATTTGGCATTAATTCAACTTTTTCTTATACCTTCAAAACCACGAATAATATAACCTATAATGAAAAACAAATATCAATTTAATAAGTTAAAGAACAAAAAAGAAAGACCCAAAGAGGATTTCCGAATTGAAAATAATCCCGTGGTCATCAAAGAGATTTTGGCGTAATTAATAAAATATTATTCCAAAAGAAATAAACGTGAATACATTCGAACAATTCATATTTTTGGGTATTAACGACCACGGCGCGGCGGCGGCCGGCGGCGCGGCGGCGGCGTGGCGAAGCCAGTCAATATCTTTATGGAATTACGTTTTTTTTTTTTTATTAATGTGGTTTTATCATGTACATACGCAAAACTGAATTCGATTCGATTTTAAACGCTTGGAAGAATTGTTTATATTCAATTAATTAATACGTCATTCAACACTGCAGAGCGGCCGTTTGGGGTTGAAACGCTCGGGTCATGGGGTCCGAGTGCACAAAATCTTTTTAAAGAACTGTCAAAACGTTTGGTAGACTCTACTCGTGATCAGAGAGCTGGTTTGTTCCTTGCACAGAGAATCGGCATAGCCATTCAACGTGGCAATGCTGCCAGATTTCTGGGCACGTTTCCCGCCATTGACAAGGATGACGATGAGTTTTTTGACGCGTGTTAGTTTTATTTACCTATATAATATTTAATTTTAGTATAGTTGTAAGTGTTTGATTGTAAGTATTAGATTTAAATATTGAATTGTATTGTATTGTAGTTGTAATAAAGAAATATTTTTTTTTTATTAATTAATCAATCAACTTATTTTGTCCACTGCTGGACGCAGGACTCCAGGCATCCTGTTCAACGTGTCTTAATAAAATAACATCGTTAAAATTCATATTAGTAGGTACCTATTCGATAAGCCGATATGATGATGCCCAATATCGCAAAAAGTATTTTTTTTTTGTTTCAGGAATTTAATATAAAAAAAAAAAACATTAAAAAAAGAATATGACATTCGCTTGTCTTCAAGAGCGTCGCATTGAAATGCAAAGAGTGCATTGCGAAACAGAGCACAGTTTTTCTTCGAACATAATTACCGGCGCATGCCCTGACAGGCATAGTTTAAACAAAAAGTGAAATACTAAGTCGGAACTATGTCATAAAATGTGCTAAATGAGGGGAGTGCACGCAACCGCTTGCGTTCTTAAGCCTACAGAAATGAAGACAGCACGATCTAAAAATACTACCGACAATACTCACGAAAGTTTTGCAAACGCCTTTTACTGGGCTTCTGTTTACTTATCATATTACTTTTTTGGATTTCAGGATATTTTGTTCTCAAATTCAAATTCAAATTCAAATTGTTTATTTTGTAAATAGGACCATACAATCACTTTCACACGTCTTCTTAATCTAGATGAGGTCGACATTTCCTAACTGACTACCCTGAGAAGAAATGTCAAAACAAACTCGGGGGTCACAGTCTCTTTTAGTCCTGATAATACAATAGTAAATTTGTGTAAACATATGCAGAGTATTTACTGGACTGATCTTTAGTTCTCACTTTCGCTTATGTATTACTTTCATGCTAAGCGTATATTTTTGCGCAAAATAGTTTATCTATACTAAAACGTTAATTAAAAGTGGATTAACTATTGTTAAAACTTTTAAGGAAGTGTATTTTTTAATCTTGTCAAGATTATTAAAGTCAGGGTTCTAAAATCATTGGTTTTCCGTCTGTCTGTGGGACAACCAAGTGATCCTTTAACGGTTTATTTTTTATTTTCATTACCTACTGAAGAAACAGATCTAGAACTACTTTTAATAGCTTTCAAGAATATTTACTGTCTGCCTTATTACTTTTCCAGTTAGTTGTGAGTAGGTAAAGGTATAAAACCATCAGAATAAATAAATTTAATTCAGCGCTATTAAAATTACCAAACGATTTTAATGAAACATTCAGCTATAGGAATATAATGATGAATATGAGTTGTTTGATACCGCCTATTGAATTCAGAGTATGTGCTTTGAAGCCCCAAAATAAAATGAGCAAATTATTTGAATACATTGCATATCAAATTATGGAAATACATTGCATTGAATTGATAATATTCCCTACATCAATAATAATTCAATTCATCAAACAGCTTTAATAAGTATTCATTAAACCAGTCCAAAAACCATCAACCATTATGAAGTAGAATATTATGTCACGTAAGTCCATGCTGTGATATATTCATTACGGCAGCGAAGTGAATTTTAATACTATTATCAATAATCCTTGATACACATGGATGGAAATTTGCATTGTATGCCCGATTCAATGACGTATCATTCATTTCAGCCGTCATTAGAGTCGTTACGAATGGGCCCATTTGTTTACCTGATGAAATTTTCTATAGAACTGTGGAAGTTAATACGTTTGTTTGTGATGTTACCAGACTGTTTTTTTTATGGAATTAATGTATTTTAGAGTTAAATGGAAATATAAATCGGATTATTTTTTGCACGATTGTACTAAGTTGCATTTTTTCGCTTTTAAGAAAACCCAATCTACAGGTTCCTCCGTGATTATTCGCAACGATTAAAACATTTAGAAATTGCTATTGGAAATCGCACAAAAAGGTCAACTAAACTGCGAAATCTTATTTTTTCCGTACAATAATTTAACCTAAGTTTTAGTTCTGTAAAGGATGAAAAAAAATGTGTCTAATATTTTTCAAGAATCTACCACTAGTCACTTCCCTTTTGTCTTCATGTGACACCTGCTTGCCTACAAGTGAAACAAAAGCTGTGGGTGGGCACTAGCCATCGAAACTGCGGTTAAACAGTAGTGCGTTATAAATAGCCTATTATTATCACAATAGATGCAGTAACAACATGACACTTAAGTACAGTCTGAATGCGTTTGTATACAAGTCATATATTATTCGTGTATTTATCTCAGCCGCTTGCACTGTGACACACCGATTACATCATTTCAATGACATCAGTTGTACTAGGAACGGTAAAGTGCTAGAAAATTGAAAACTTAGCGGTACATATTTCTATATTTTATGGAGTTTTTTTTTGCCATATCGAATTAAAGTTAAGAAGGTTCGATGCCCAGGTGTGGGATGATAAGGGTGTGAATTATGATGTGTAAGACGAAAAAAATATGTCTTGCTTTCTCATAAAAATTGCCAAACTGGTGTAAACAACGACAATTATTTATATCATAACTTGCACAAAACACTCAAACTAAGGAAGAACAATGAAACAATTTAAGATTTCTGCGATAAAACCATAATTATAAATAAAATGAAAACATAACTTTATCACCTACTTGAAAATAAACATCACTATTAAGGCAGTTGACAATATAGTAGTTGATGTAATACTTTTAATTGCCCCAGTTACCGACAGGAAGTTGTTGCTAGAAAACAATGACTAAGTATTTAAATAAGTAAACAATGGCGTAAACTGCATTAAAGCTCTTTTGTGAATCATTAGCTATTAATAATTATTATTCAAGCACCTTTCTTCATAGAGACTAGCTATTGCCGGCATTTTCGTTTATAACCAAGTAAAGTTCTATTTAGAATATCTGAATATTAAAAAAAAAATGGAAGTTTTTTTAAATAAAAAAAAACCTTTAATATTACTAAGATTCCATTCCTGTCATTTTTTAAGCTTACAAAGCTTGCTCTACCTATATTTTGTTTTACTATTCTTTAGTTTATCAAAGCACCGTCTTCATCGCTCAAAGTGTCATTAAGATGCCATTAAATCAATTGTCAAACATGCAAACGAAGCCGCTGCTCGATTGTCGCTGCTAATCGATCAATCGCAGTCGCATAACCCGAGTAAAGCAGCGACTAACTGTCAGAAGTTGTCTCCGACTAAGCGCCTTATTCAGTGACTATAGAGTTCACGAACAGGTACAGTCGTGGAAATAAATCAGGTGTGCGAGCGACATGCGGCCGATAACGTCGCGATTGGAATGTCTCGCCGCTCCCGCTTGCGATGGCGCAGAGACGTCGCGCGTCGCCACCGCCGCCGCCCGTGCGTCCGAGACCGCTGTCGTGCAAATAGGGCAAACAGGACACACTCAGCTGAGGGTTAAATTACAATAGCCATTTCGAATTAGCTTTTTCTAGGTCGGATGCGTAATCTATGTAAATTTTTTGTATGTTTGCCAAAGAACAAACTTTTTGAAACCAATGTTCTGAAAACTTCATAGGGTCTTCTAATGACGCCAGCTTTGAACCAAAACCACACAAAGTGCGTACACATTTTTAGCTTGTTGCTTAGAATTTAGCTTTGATTGAATGTTCGAAAAAAAGACCGCCTAAAACTTTTATGACTGACAAATAGAGTCCATCAGTCATAATCCATATTATCCATTTTACAAACATTTTGTAACGGCACAAAAGCTGCAAAAAACTATTTTGATCTTGCCGTTACTTTTGCGGCATTATTTAAACTATTATAACGATGGAAGTTAGCTTCATTAACCATCATATCTTCAAGATATTATGTAGGTACAAAACAAATAGTTATCTACACTTGATGAAGCCCGGTTTCCAAGAAGTAATTTGTGTTTGATTAAACTGCTCAGTTGTTAAGAATAACTTAATGCACATGCAATAAGTTATGCAACACACAGAAGTCGTATTAACTATATGGTACTTTATTTAATATTTGTGTCACCATTCAAAAGCATTCAATGAATATATGACCATTCAATAGATTAAAGTTTACCAAAAGAGTATTTTATTCGAACTAATCAACTCTGGTATGTCAGTACTCTATTCCACAGTTTTGAATAAATCCAAAAAAAAATTTAATAGCTGTATGTAACTCCCTCTACCAGAATAAATAAAATAATGCCTTATTTTACATTTCACAACAGCACGACCCTTATTCATTCGCAGAAGTCACAAAACCAAAAAGTATGAAAAATAACTGAAGTTGTAACCTATTTTCCTACACCGAGACTCGGTATAAAATTTCAGTTTGATCACCACTCCTACAAAAATGGGACTGTAATCTTAGAGAATACTACGTCGAGAAGCCACGCATCAATCGTATGTTATAACTACTTATTTCTCAATATTTGGTCTCCAGCCTAAGGTTATCAGAGTTCGTTGGAACATGTACACTTATCGGTACTTAGTTAGATGTACCAATACCGCCAATTTAATATAATACCCTATTACTACTGAGAGAGACATAGGCGATGGATAGCTCTGAAAATGAGCCCAAGCACGCGAACCTTAGTATTCAATTTCATAGTGAAACTTATTTTATGTTTGCTAAGCCGTACTTATTTTGTTCACGACAAACAAAATTGATCACTTTTTAGTAAATGTTTTGTTGAAATGTACTGATTTCTGTTTTATGCCTATTTCACATGACCCTCTCAGAGGCACGACGTCGGTATCATTAGAAATCTCAGTCCAATCCTAAGTACTTGTAAAAACTAGATTGGTACTGTAGGGAGGAAACTACTAAAACCAAACTCTAAATATTTTAAGCACATAAAAACTGCTTGTCGTAATTGAACACGCGTAGTAAGCACGTGTACGGTCTCACTGACAATAAAAAAATTATAATTAAAAAAATTAAAAAACACGCCTTCCATAATTTTTTTATTTAATACCTTTTAGTGAACAACAAAAAAACAACACAACACAAAAAAATATCGTTCGGAACCCTTTGCAGGCGATTTCGACTCACACTTGACCATTTTTTAATGTCCACATAGCCTATGTCACTCGGGATAACTCAAAGCTTCTAATGATACCACAAACATTGAAATCGGTCAAGCCTTTTAGAAGTTACGGAGGAATAAAGAAACTCACAAACATACATACATACATACATACATGAACCCTGAAAACATAACACTCCTTTTTGGGTTATTTTTTTACACGACTGGTGTAAAAAAATAACTACTTTAAAATAAGACAAAGTTAAAAGCTTTACATGTTTCTTATTTTATATATATGTTTTATGTAACAATGATTACCCATTCCTATCACAAATCTATAGTAATAACATCGCATCTACATTTAATAATAGCTGCTTGATCTATGACCAGAGGAGGACAGCGCGCTTTGATTTGCGTGAACACAAAGGTTTGACAAAAAAATTGAATAATGTGGGGGCAACTCTTCAAATTAGGTTAATCACATTGATGGTAGAACTTTTAAATCAGTTCCCTAACTGTTATTACAATAATTTTGTATTTATAGAAGTACCTGGGCCTAGTTGTAATTAATTAAATTCGGATTTGTAAGTAGAGTAGGCATAGTAGGCATAGTAGGTGCCTACATCATTAGTACCCCAAATATTTAGAAAGGCAGATTCTTAGGGACCTGAAACTATCTTACAAATAATAAACACTACTTTATAGGTTTTTGACATTATCGCGTCATCACCGAATAGTATTTATTTTTTGCATGCGCAACAGATAAACATGAAATTATTTTTAGCAGAAAAGACATCATGCAATTATAATGAATACCAACTAAATATCGATTGGCGACATCACGCAAGCCCTTCTACTAGGGAGGGGACAGGTATTTTGGGATTATCGATAAAATTATATCATTGTTTTTAGTATTTAAGTTATTTTGCTGAATCCAGTGAGTCTGGAAAAAAAACTTTTTCAAATTAAATCGTATCAGAACTTGCCACTTGGTGATCAATATGACCATAATTATTATATTCTAATACAGATATGAAACGGAAACATAATACGATGGTAGACTTAAATTGTCATGTTACATAATCACGAATGACGCTGAAGGAAATAATATGGATTTCATATGGAAAACGCACCTAAGCGCAAAAATTATTTCATAATATTGTAGATAAATCTCCATGAAAGAGCCGTTGATTGGATATAATTTTTTCATTGATACTTGTTTTTTTTATTCGATTCTGTTTTGTTTAGTTAATCAAAGGTCAGACGCAGATTATAAGTCTTGTAACAAAGATATTTAGCGTTGTTGTTTTGACCCCTATTCGTAGTACATCGGGTTCCAAACATTAATAATTATATTTAAATAAGAATTGATTAATACAACGTGATAGCAGTTACTACCTACTTACTGCTTTAGAAGTATTCTATTGATTAGAACACCAGTAAATAAACGGCTAAACATTAGTTCAAGTTTTTTTCATCTACGTAACAAATATTAAAATAGTTTGGTACATTCAACAGAATCACAAGCTTTGTGTTTTTTAGATTGCCAGTAATATCGCAAGTGGTTTGTGTATCAAATAAACAAACACAACGTTGGAAACTGTTCCGTGTTTCGTCTTTTTACTTCCGTTCGTGGAAACGGTAATTGAAGTATCGATATACATACCATGTGCAAAGACAGCTTTTGTAACGAGTCTTTAAATAAAAATGTTTCAAAAATATACTATGAAAATGAAAAATATCGATAATCTCGTAATCGCAACACTAAACGGTAACCCTAAACGATGCACCCAGGGGTCGAATAGAATGAATATTATGTTTAGTATTTTACGATGCTACTTATCATTGATTATGTGGGACGCTATAAAATGTTAGAGTATTCACAAATCGAATCACTTGATGTCACAATACTTAATTTTCTTTTGTTAACATGTCTGGCGTATTTTTAACCGACTTCAAAAAGGGAGGTACTCAATTAGAATGTATTTTTTTATGTTTGTTACCGATTTTGATGAATCTTTTTTTATTTGAAAGCTGGTGCTTCCCGTTTTGGTCCCGTTTTGGTCCAGTTTTCGTCCAGTTTTGACAGTGGGATCCATAAGAAATTTAAAGAAATAAATATAAGAGTTATTTTGAAGTCGGTCTTTTTTACACGCTTTTATTAGCTTCACTTGTATGTATGTATGTATGTATGTAACCGACTCCTTTGGACTCGATTTTGACCCACTTTAAACGGACAGATTTAATTCAAACTTTGTACACTTATCAAGAATCAGCGACAGTATAATAATTTCATAGGCTTATCTCATTATCCTGATTAGGATCACCTGAATTAAATAAATAAAAAAAACATTTTTATTATTTTTCAAGTACACAAAGCAATACGTTTGAATTCAGACAGCACGTATTGCTGCTAGGACTAAAAAGTGAAAAATAAATATAGTTAAAAAAAACTAAAAACACGCTTTTAAAGTACTTCCAACTAAAAAAGTGAAAAATAATTCCTAATGTAAGCTGAAATTGGTAAATGGGTTGCTCGATAGACGAAAAATATGGCACAGAGCGCCCCACGCTTTTTCACAATAATACTAGTGTTTTTTGTTCATTACCAATTTCAGCTTACATTAGGAATTATTTTTCACTTTTTTAGTTAGAAGTACTTTAAAAGCGTGTTTTTTAGTTTTTTTATTTGTTAGAATTATTGAGTTCACCGTCTCTTACCCCCGGATAAATTAACTAATTTGGGTTTCACTCAGTCAGTATCTGGGGGTTAAGAAGTTCGTTAAGGGATAAGACGTTCTTTAATGTCTATCTGTCGCTACTGGACACCTTCTAGTGACAGATAAGAGTGACAGCGTGAGGTTTCACATCGAATTGAATCAGAACGTTTTAGAACAGAGGTCTAAACGTCAATTATTTTACTTAAAATTGCAAGATTCTAAAGAAATCATACAATGTTGGTATTGTGCACCACATTAATTAATAACGGATACAATAATAATAATGAAGAATTAAGTAAATAAATAAATGCGGACAACATCACATACATTGCTCTGAACCCAAAGTAAGTAGCTAAAGCACTTGTGTTATGGAATTCAGAGTCAACGAAGGTACCACAAACACCCAGACCCGAGGCAATGTAGAAAACTTGGTTTCTACATTGACCCGTCCGGGGATCGAACCCGGGACCTCAGAGCTAGCGACACCTTGAAACCGGTGCGTACGCCACTCGACCACGGAGGTCGTCAAATATTTTATTGGCGGTCTGATGGATTCTTAAGAATAATCAATCAAATTAATAAATTTTAAAATCGGCTGTTCCCTATTTCGAAATTGTTAACTCTATGATAAGTCTATGTGTAGGTTTCCGTTTAACCCATACCCTTCTAGTCCCGATCTCCATAGCACTTGTGAGCGTCGCGCGTCGCCTGTCCAATAGAACGAAAATTGGAAAAGATTTAGTAACGGTACAGTTAGCTAAGCAATTTGACCGTCTGAAATAGAACCTTAATCAAGGTACAAACAAAAGCTTTTCGATCCCCGTAATGCATTCAGTTTTCATAATGCACTTCCTATTTGCAGCTGTATCGTTTAGTCTCGGTCCTGTTTCATTTTAATGTTATCGGTCTGTATTCGAAACGACTTGATAGTCCTTAATTATTTTTAATTCGAATCAAGTGAAGCTTTTATCTTCTATTTTGTGGAAGTCTCTTACTTGGTTTAAGATTTTTATTTTAGAATTAGGTTCAACTTGGATTGGGTAGAATTTATAATCATTACGATGTAGAACCTTAACCGAAAAGTTTAGAACGAAGAGAGGTAGTCCTTTGAACTTAAAAAGTAGCCTATAACCTTCTTGGGATCCCACCCCTTACCAAGTTCCATCTCAATCGGTTTAGTGGTTTAGTCGTAAAAGCATAAAAGTCAAATGGATTACTCTGGCATTAAAACAACGTATTTCGTTATCAATGAAATTGATGATTAATCCTATTAGGGGTCGGGATAAGCGTATAAACGGACGGACGGAAAACAAAGGGCGGTTGCATTGAAAAAGGGATTGATATATTGTCATACCTATGGATTAAAAATATTATTATTTTATGTATTTGTGGCTAGACCAACGAGACTCCTACGGAAACAAGTGGCGCATCCTAGCTCCGGACAGAAGTGCGTGGAAGAGGGAGAGGGATGCCATTGACCTGCAGTGGGACAAGTCGGGCTTAATAGATAGATAGACATTTGTGGCGTACCAACCCCCATTAGTGAATTGATACCTGTTTATTCGGGTAGACTCATATTATAAGTCGATTTTTTGGTGAAATAACACAGATTGGACTAAAATTTCAAAGGTATTAAAAACTTTTTTATATTAAAACATATCCGATATCAATGACAGTTTGAATATTCCGCTGGTAAAACTGTCCGTGCAAATATTTAATTATTTCGGATAGTATTGTGCAGTTTTTTTCTGGTATTTTGATAGCCATTTCGTTGAACAGGTGACACGTTACAAAGGATTTTTAATAAAAAACATGACGTACTGGACATGCAGATTTTTTATATGTAATATTTTAATCGTCGGATCAGATTTATTCACAACAAAATTAAATATTTGCAGTCAATGCATGTTGTTTCAAATATTTGAGTATGTCTGTTTGTCAATTGTATTTTGCCAGGTCAATTAACGAACTCTTGTTACAGCTTTTAAACAAATTGCATTTGGCTATTAAATCATCCGTTTGGTAATACTACGCTTTCAATCACTAGAAGTTTTTTTGTGTTAGCGTGTGTATATTCTACATAATTGTCGGATACTATTTTATAATCATTTAATCAATTAAAATCTCTTTAAGAAAGGCCAAAGGAATCATATCTACTATTTATTTATTGAAGTAAGTAAATGTACAGTATATACTCTGGACTGAAATTTGCTAGGCAACCCATATGCATTATATTTATTGACATATTAAATTAAATATAAAATACGTTTCATTAAATAAGCATCTCGGTGAAGGTCGTTCTTAACGGGATCTTATACTATTCAGGAAAGAAATTGTTAAATGCCTACTGGATCTAAACTCCGATTAACTTAAATAGTAGTGAGTAGTGACTAAATGTATATTGTACGTGTAACGTTATTTTTTTTATTTATTTTTTACCTATACCAAATTCTTCATTTTGTTCCGTTTTACATTTCTTTTGTTCTGTTAAGTATTGTTATTTTAATAACATAGCTACATCGTATTTGTATTAAGTAATCTGTGGAAACGTCATAGGTTGTACTTTTAACATATGTATTGATGTTATTTCGATGTACTTATTATAAACTGTATGACTGTTTGTTTTCCCTAATAAAATAAAATATTAAATACGTCTAAAGGTGTAGACTTAAGTTCCTATTTATGAGACTCTTTATTAATTATATTATAGTAGAAACTGTCAAGATCAATTTGGATAAATTTTCAACTATGACTACGGTATAGAAATGGACAGACATGAAGATAGTGAATTAGATAGAATAATAACTTCTCAATATTTGAATATACGATATTGGGCAATGTGCAATTTCAAATTTTTCATCGATGGCTAGACTATCAAGAATAATAATGATAGAGAATTATACCAAATTATAGAAATAACATTAATAATCCAGCCTATAAACGTCCCACTGCTGGGCACAGGCCTCTTCCTATATAGAGAAGGATTGATCACCACGCTTGCTCTCTGCGGGTTGGCGATTTCAGATCCCAAACTTTGGAATCTAGGTTTCCTCACGATGTTTTCCTTCACCGTGTGTCAGAAGTGTCTTAGAATAATTAAGAAAGTATATATAACTTTGAAAAGTTACATTGGTACTTGCCCGGGTTCGAACCTGCAACCTCGTGCATACAAATCCGTTCATTGAACCTCTAGGCCACCACAACCCGAAATAATATTTGCTGAAGAAAATTACAAGCATATTTATAAATTGTAAGACATTTTGCAATTCAATAACAGTAAGTGTTTAGGAGCGGCGTTGTAAATGATCACAAAAACATTTCATTAGCAAGGCTTTTTATTTAATTATGGACTTAAGTAAGCTTTTCTTGGTAGTCACTGTGTAAGGAGAAATGGCTGAAGGGGAAAAGAATACCGCATAAAAATTAAAACCCTATTTTTGTATTAGCAAACTAGCTGTACTTTTATTCAAAATGATTACACAAAAATGTAAAAAGAAACGGGCTTCAAAGAAATTGATATAGGACTATCTTCAAAGATCCCAATATTATTTTTTTTCTCATCTTTGGTGCTTAGCAATAATACCGTTCAATCTAATACCACGAATACAAACGTAAAACATACAGAAATTATTAAAACTGTTCCACAACGAACCAAAAAATACAGTCCAATTGACAACTTTCTCCTTTTAAAGTTGGTTAATAAATTAACCAGCAATCATCCGACACATCGTCAATAACCTCCTAACAACAAGTACATGTTAACGTCTCGCCCTTTGAGGGCAAATAAATGACGGCCGCAATCCCAATCATTATGCTTACTATCACGAATCAGTGTTGAGCGACAATTATAAATAACGACGGTATGCACCCAGCAAGAGCTGCCTCAATTTGGTCCAATCAGCCGGGCGCCAACAGACGACAATTAAGACAACTAATATCATAAGGTCCTTGGTATGACACTAAAATAAATTATACTTTATGTTTGTACGGATTAAATTGTTTTTGCGGTGACATCATGGGATCAACTGTTTTATTTTGGTACCCCTTTGTGTATAGTTCCTCAGACTACAATTTACGTAAATGAGAAATAACAGTAGTCACCTAAGTACCTAACAATTGAAGTACAGTATACTGTTTGCATTAGTACACAAAATGTATAATTATACTAAATACATTAAACTATTTGTCGTCTATCATGTAAACGATCCGTTGTTATAGATCTCAAATGCAACCTAGGGTAAACTACCCAATTATTGGCACTTTAAGGCGTTAGTGTGTAAGAAGTGTCTTTTTTGTGTAACCTCATAGGACTTTGATAATTATTTTTTAAATTAGATACTCTACAGCTAATCTAGTATTAATTTCTCACGGTGAAATAAGAACAGGGTTGCAAGAAATTAAATGAAATAATTATTTTCTAACCTTGGTGTATACTCCAATTATTGGCATACTTTCTCATCGTTCCATCTCTGCAGATATTTCTGCAGAGAAAGGTAACCTATCTATGCAGAAACATGTCTATAAAACGCTTTGGTAAACATATTTTACTATGAAAACATAACACTTTTCATGTTAATGGAATTTAAGTTCATACAGACTCTTTAAATAATGTACTTACAAAACTTTACGAAAATGGCGGTTTCGGTTACAGCAGTTTTTTACTCACAGATTATGAAGCCATATTGAATTCAATGATAGTTGAAATGTTGTTATAAACAAGAGGTACATTTTTTACTAAATTTATCATTCAGTAAACATTGTTTATAGATTAGTCATTTCTTATATTTTTAGATTAAATAGTAAAATGCCAATAATTGGTTAGGTGCCAACGATTGGGTAGTTTCCCCTACTTATGATTAAGGTCATTTTTGTTCAAAAAGTTATTATGAAGTAGTAAACAAAAATAATAACCGAAACAAATATTTAACAATAGACCATGCATAACGCATAAACAAAAGACGTACATTACTGAATCAAACTACAAATTATTATCAGTAGGTAATATATAATACTTGGAGGCAGACAGGAATGTTAAGATCATCATAATAAAAGAGGAACCATAGTTTATAACGGATGTTATAACAATAACAGAAAAGATACTCGCATCAACGATGACTAATAGATACTAATATTTAAACACTCGGGATGTAGTGACGAATGTAGGTCCCGTGACAGATACAAAACTTTTTGGTTGTCAGGGCCTCGATTCAGATATTTTAAATGCATGTCAGTTGTCGGTAGTGTACTTGTCAATGTGCCTAATTTTCGTATTCAGATAAGCCTACAATAAAATCTCATTGAACTCTCTAAGAGAATGATCGTAATGACCAATTAATGATCGTAAAGACAGTTAGCAGAATGCAAATTATCGTAAAAATGACCAAATGAAGCAAGTTATTCGGTCAATTCAAACAACTCTCAAGTACCTGAATCTAGGCCCAGGTGGAAATAATATCAATTTTTGATTATGTATACTATTAATATAATCGATTTACGACCGGATTTTCCAACGCCAGATAATTTTATCTGAAGAATAATTTCGAATTAACAGTTCAAAATATATCAGACGTAAATTGTATCTCTTGAATAAAAATTATCGGGTGTTGGAAATCCTTAAGTGATGATTTAAGGGCTTGTAATATCGTGAGAATGTCGACACTCGCGGAAATTGAAGGAATCTGAAGGAATCGTAATGAAAGTTGGAAAAACCTGAATTTGGTAATCAGTTGTAATGCATTATATTTTATGTCGTTTCGACAGTACCTAATAATTTATTATCTTATTTAATGTAAACTACAAGGTTGGTTTCATTTAAGCCCTGGGGTCTCATTCCGCTATTTTAAATGCATGACAGTGGGCGGACAGTGTACTTGTTAAAACTTAAATGTGCCTAATTTTCGTATTCAGAAAATCTCATTAAACTCTCGAAGATAATGATCGTAATGACCATATAATATCGTAATGACAGTTAGCAATTAACTGTCGTAAAAATTACCAAATATGTCATTCGGTCATTCGGTCAATTCAAGCAACTCTTAAATAGCTGAATCGAGGCATTGCATTCTACGAATACCTAGGTTTAGAAGCTAGCCGTCAACCAGATTATTGTAACTATAATTTACAGAATAGTTTATGAGCGAAATATATTTATTTATTACAATTATGACATTAAGTAATATGACTCAAGTGGAGTGTTAATCGTCATTGCCTTTGCCTAGTAGTTGTAATCGTTATCACGAAGAGGCCACTTAGAATATCCACTGGTGCGCAACAAAGTCAGTAACAATGATTAAAGAACTAGGAACTAGAAATTCTTAAAAGATTTTAACGGGTATTACCCGTGTAAGCTGTTATAATTTTAAATTTTCTTTAATTTGTATGTAGTACTAAAACAGAGTAAGATACAGACGCGAGTTAAATGAGATAGTAGATAATATATTATGGATGTACATTTTCTGAGAAGTTCAAAATATTACCTAATATATTTTTTCCCAAGTTTTTTAATTTTATATTAGTTATACAATATACAGTACATATTATTTAATTCTTGGATATTCTTAGCAAGAATAAATCAAATTTGAAGAAGAGACATCAAAATGATGGAAACATTAAATTGTCTTATTTTTTACTGTGGACTTATTATTATAACTACGAGTAAGTAATTGAACATCTTTGCATTGTCATGGCGAAGACCCATTTTTGTGTCTTCCACGAATTATGTTAATTTACTAAAACTGCATGTTTTCAGTAAAATAACAAAATCGTTACACAAGATGTTCTTTTAATATCTAAAGACTAAAATTGATCACAGACCAGCATAATTCCATGGTTCAAGTGCTCCTCGTGTTACCTACAAAGGCTCCCATTGTCTCAGAGATCGGTAACCGAGAGCGATTGAATATCCTCAGTCGAGCAACAGAGAAATTCTATTTAAATACGAACAGTCGCTTCTTATTCTTAGGCAGAGGTTGTGAACCTGTGGCGCTAGTAAAAGTGGTAAAGTAGGGATGATGACTAATTTTTATTTTTATGTCCATCTTTTAGATAATAAAAAATATTAGACACGTATTTTTTCTAACAAAGAATTATGAAGATACAGCGAGTACAATTCTTGCGTGACGTCACGTCTAAGCAAAAATTGTACCTACCCGTGACGTCACGAACCCCTACTCCTGAACTTTAAAGCGGTTTATCTTCGTATTTTAATATTGATTTGATAAAATAAAAAATACGTGTCTATTATATTTTGATTATCTAAATGGCGGATTAAATAAATTTTGACTTTTCATACCTAGTCATCTACCCTATTGTGCATTAATACGTCAAGGCAAAAATATTACTCCTTTTAATTCAGCTAGTCTAATAAAGCTTTCAATAAAACCTAATAATGTTGTGTCTCTATTGACAATATAAAATATAGTCTACAAACTCTTATACGATTTGTCACTAGCCCGTGGACAAAAAAATTAAGTGTGTTTAGTTATTCGAAAGGTTTAGAAGCCCTGAATGAAGGGAATGAGGACATTAGATTAGATGGTTTAATTACACGCTTACGATGCGTTATGATTTATTTATTAATGGACCCTGTAATCAAACATAGAAGCGCTAATGTCAGTAATTATACTGGTTTCAATTTGTTTCGTCCGTCATTTGATGGCACTTGATGACACGTATTGACTCTTAAGAATGAAACGATGGCTCATGTTTTCATCCTATCTGGATTCGTAGTCAAAGAGTGTCATGGGACTTTTATTATTAATAGTAATAATAATAAAAATAATTAATAGTAATAAATAATATGTACTTTGTACAGTAAGTACTTTTTGTAAGTACTTTAACATGAGAACTAGGATTCAAATATAATAAAAAGTTTGACTTAAATTTTCCTTGAGGCAGAATAACGAAACTAATCATTGAGATTGGTCACATTAAACAAATTGTCTAAAAAAGAGTCCTTTTCGAATTCAGTCAAAACTTCGCCCGATAACTTGCTGTACTGTATCGTAACGCCATCTATCCACAGACGTTCAAAACTAAAACGTCTGGGTTAACCGCAAAGAACTATCAATAAAGGAAATCGCAATAACTTCTTGTTATGCCAATGCATAAAAGTAATATATTTTTATACCATTCAGTAATTTCCACATAAGGATGAAAGTAGAAAAAAATTACAGGCCTTTAGTAGTATTTCTAATAAATATTTGTAGTATTTCATCGGCATAATTAGTACAAACGGGCGTAGAATCTAAAGTACTACGATAGCGATGGCACTTGAGCCGCTATTACACGGACAGACAAACGCACTTCAGATTCCTAACCACGTATCTGTGAGCTTATTTCTGAGTCTCGTTGTATATTTGTTTGAGTTTATTATAATTGCTTCGATATTTTTATATAGGAAACATTTTAGGTACATTTTGATGTATTTATAAATTAGTATTTATACAATTTTCAGAATTAATAGGGATGGCATAGAATTCTTTGTAAATAACGTGGCAGAAATCTGAAAGTGTTTACTTAAGGCAGGGTTTTTATTCATATAATAAAGAAACAACTTTAAATTTTATATCACCACCATTATACAAGGTGCGTGTTAATTAGAGTATAAGTAATAAAATAAATCGTGAAGACTACCGATTCTCGATGACTATTACTGCACTTAATATAAAATAGGTCATCTAAATTGTTTCGAGTGCTCTTGAGTGATTTACAAGAGTAGACCGACACTGACCGGCTGGCAGCAAATGTAGCCCATACACGCACTGCTCGAGCAATTAGTCAATGATCAACGTAGACGGACTGCTCGAGCAGATTCACTGGCTAACATCTCGAGCAGTTCGCGTTTGTTGATTACTGGCTAACTTCTCGAGCACTCCTTGTATGTCAAGTGCAGGCTAACTGCTCAAGCAGTCTTTTTAAGATGTGTATAGTTTACCATCCTGTCGTAGCTTAAAGCAGTCGGTATGGTCGTACCTACTAAGGCGTAAAAAATATAGATTTGAAAATACTCTATAGTCCGCATAATGCTAAGCTTGATTAAACTCTTATAAGATAGGACGCCGCCAGTTGCAAATATCTATCATATTTACCGACTAGTAAATGTTTCTGATATCAACAAAGCGAAAACTTTGACATTAACGCCCTACAGATGGCACTGCTGCATGAAACAAATGCTTTTTAAAACCGTGCAGACACTAGAAAATACCTTTATTTCAAGGCAATAAGGTTAGTATTCAAACTTCCCTGCCACCGGCTTACTTTTCAAATAATGACAACTTTAATTAAATTTTTAGCTGTAGGTGTCTGCCATTCTCTGAGGAGATGGTAACACACAAAGAGTGATGTTCATCTCAACGAAACTGTAGAGACCTCTTGGAGTAGCTAGAGTGGAACAGTTTAACTGGAGGCACCAGGAGTTCCTTAGATAATAAATACCACATTCCCTGGCCTTATACACCATTATATGTATCTTATATCCCTTACTATATCACTCATGTCCATCACAATACAGGGCCGTTTTATAGGGTTTTCACGGAAATACCTGGTGTCTCCGTTTCCGTCTTTCCAATACCTTCCAGATCTAGACTTACCTGCAGGACAGTCAGCTTCGTCGGTAGCATCGTCACAGTCGTTGATGCCGTCACACCGCTTGCTGAGCTCCACGCAACGAGTCGCGTCGCAGCGCATGTGGTCGGCTTCACAAACTGCACAAAAAAAATATGATTTACTTCTTCGATATCTGCCCTGTTATACATCAGAAGAAAATGCGTTAGTGAACCTGTCAGTTGGTCTTAATTTGTTTGGGGAAATAAAAAGCTCATTTATATTATTCGTTGTAACCCAGCATAATGATGTTTTGTAATTTTTTTTCCACATTAAAGTTTTATCTTCCTGTTGACCAAGATCTGTCAGGAACTCATTCATTCAGCGGCCGGACCATAAGTAATTTGTATGAATATTTATCAGACGTTTCGTCTTCAGATATATCTCAGGAGATTTTTTATGGATTGCTCGAATAGAGAAATCGATTTCGAATTCATTTTGGTTTCTGGTTGTAGAATTATCTTCGTTTTGCTTAGAAAATTCTACCGTCCTTAAGTAAATGGAATCTTGGAAACAGGAACCAGCCATAAATTCGTTGAATGAATTTTGCTTTACCTTTGTGAAAGTTAGTTATTCTGATGTTAATTAACAGAAAAAAAAAACGATTGTTAAGACTACCCAAATGCACAGTACAAATAAAGATTTTCATCTGTCAAATATAAATGGTGACTATCGCTTTTAGATAAACCTAATTCTGCAGGAAATAAATCAATACATTATTTGTACTGAAATGAATGATAATATGTATTTGAAAATAATAATTTCAAATGAAATTACTATTCATCTACACCACAGTGGTTGAGTTATTAAGAGCCACTAAACGTTAAAATACTATATTGTGTTTCGGGTGTTGTGTTCCCAGAAGCAAGATGGGTCGACGACATAATAAAAGTCGAGTCGAGTCTGGATGAGACTGGCACAGGATCGTAGAGAAAGGCACGAGAAAAGAGTGGCCTATGCCCAACAATGGTAGGAAAAAGGCTGTGGATGATGATGATGTTTCGGTTGTATCGTATTGTTGGAAATATATACCAGGATTTGTAATGTAATTCCTTCTTGTGGTTATGTCTTCTGGTGATTCGGTTATCTCGTCAATGTCTGCATCTGTTGACTCTTGGTTATCATCTGACGTGTCTATACCAAACAAAAACAAAAAACAAAAGAAAATAAAAAACAAAAAAAATGTAAAGTTGGTCACAAATAAACATTATAGTAAAAAATTTAAAAATTCAGCATCTAATACAAAATACCAGTTGGTAACTAGTAATTTTATTGTAATGAAATTCTAAAAACCCGTAAAAATAATTGAACATTTGCGGCTGGTAATTCAGAAAATATAGAAATTTCGTAGGGTCTGTAGTTTTCTAGCCTGTGACCTGTAGAAGGCGCTACATTCCAACGGGGTGTCTAGTTTTAAGTTATCTTTAAGTCTTAGGATTAGATTATTTTTACTTTTGTTAATTTATTATTTAATTTATTGTGGTACCTTACGAGGCTGTCTTGGCGCACCAGCGCAAAAAGCCTCATCAAATAAATGATTTAAAAACAAAAAAAAGGCGGTCTTTTTACCGCTTGAATTTTATAGTATCTATAGATGCTAAAATGGCCCTCTTTTCGAAACCATATGTAAAAAAAAAAACAAATCTTTCTTATTTTAACAAAGAAAATTGTGGAAAACAAATTAATATAATTAAATAATAATAAAAAAAAAAAAACAAATAAACGCGTACCAGTGGGCTGTGAATCGGTTTCACCTTGATCACCTCTGCCATATACAGAAGCCTCTGTCGAGCTTGGATAACTTTGATCAGGACTGCTTTGATCATAATCACCAGTACGGTTATAAATGGTATTATCATCATCATTGTCATCACCATTTCCGACCTCATTGAGATTGGTGTCTTCATCAACAACCTGATTGTCGATTTGATTATCGACTGACTGATCATCTGTCTTGTCATTGGTGTCGTAATCACTTCCAACGTTATCGGGAGTCGGGGATGTCTCGGGGACCGTGCCTAATGTGAAAACAAAAAAAGGAAGGGGTAACAAAAATAAAAATTATAAGGGAAATAAAAAAAAACAGTTTAGAACTCCAATATTCCTTTCCTTAGGGAAAATTTTTGGTATGGATGCAAGGTAAAATTTTTAACATTTTGCAATTGTTCTCTAACCGTAAGGGTCAATTCATGCTACAACAGAATCGAAGCATTATTCTAAAAGGTAATAAATTACACAAGGTGATGAAATCGAAATATCAAAAGCATACATTTTCTGATATTATCTTGGAGTTGTAATCGGTTAAGGAAAAAATAAAAGGGTTAACAATACTGACTAGACTCAGGGCAGTCGTATTCGTCGGTCCCATCCCTGCAGTCTGGACGACCATCACATTTAGCCGACATTGGTAGGCAGAAATATTCGTCACACTGAAGCTCATTCTCAGCACAGTCTAAAACTATGATATATCGTATTTGTATAATAGGAACGAAAAAAAATAAAAACGAAAAAAAACGCGTGGCAACCCTGGTACAAAAGAATTCAAGTATCATGTCGACTACCTCAAAGCTTGTGAGCTACTTTTAACTTTGAAACTTCGTAGTTATAATTATGATAATTGTTGACAATATTATAAATTCAACACTCACAATTTACCGGCCCTCCAACTTTTCTTTCGAGGCTTTCGAAGCTAGTAGCTCAATTAATAAAAGTGAAGGTATCTCAAATCTGGTACAAACCTGGATCAATGACATTGGCACTGAAGCTTCTATCACTGACTGACGTATTTCCCAAACGGCCGTTGTTTTTGATGCGATTGCGAAGAATGTCCTCGATATTATTCATGTTCTCGTAACCAGAAGTCACGATGTCCAAAGTAACTTTGCACCAGAAATCGTCGTTGACAAGAGACCTGAAAATATTTAAACAATCGATATTATCATAATGCATTAAGAATGGAGGCTATAAACACTTTTCGACTGAATAGTAAAAAACTGATTGCCGATTTGGCAAGAATCTATGTCCCAATTACTCTTTTAATCAAGTATGTTTAGAGTACTGAGTGGGTTATATGTGTAGTAGGTAAACAGGTCTACTTTATATTGTAAGCTTGCTCCTAACTGACTTGCCAATCATAAAATATGAATACTCACTGTATCCTGACGAGGCTAGATCTCTGTGTGCCCGGCAGACTTTCGAACAGCAGGTCGACAGCGTTCGCGAGGGAACGAGAGATGTTCAGGAACTCTTGGGAGTCTCGGTTGGAGTACTCCGGAATGTACGGCTCGAAAACCAAGAATGTCACACGTAGTGTCTCTGAAATAATTTAAGGAAAGAATTTAATCTCTATTCTTGAAAAACATTTGGACTATACGCCAGCGTGTGTATTATTGATTCGATAAGAATTTTACAAGTAGTTGTCTGAGATTTATGTATTTTGACCAAGAGATAGGATTGTAATCTTTATTTTAGAATAATTCAAGCTTTTCAGGATATTCTGAGCTATCAGGCAGACTTTACGTTACTAAATACAAAGAGAGAATGAACTTACTTTCTCTTGGTTCTGGTTCCGTCTTGTCCGGTGAACCGGACCCAAAGTTGTCACTGTCGTCATCCTTCCCGAATCTGAAGTGATAAACATTTACACACATTAAGGTCTGAATGTCAAAACAAAAAGCAATCGGGCTAGAGCAGCAGCTCTCGCAGTCTGTTTACGTTGATCACTGACTACCTGCTCGAGCACTTCATATATAGGTGGTTTAAGAGAGATACCGCAGATTTTTCAAATAAAAGAGGTCTTACCCAGCACTGTCATCCGTTATGACGTTCTCAGTGACATCCTCTGCTTGCTTCTCCGTTGGACTGAAGAAGGCAAAGGGATCTGAAATAAGATATTTTTTATTTTATTTTAAAATCTTCAACACTTTATTATATTATTATTATTATTGTTTAGAGTCATCAATAAAACAGACATTAAACTTTAAGCCTTTATACATAAGTTGAGTATTCAAATAGAGAATGAACATACCGAAGCTGAATCGTTTTAGCCGCTTCAGGTGGTCCATGATGCTGGAATCGTCTTGTTTAACTTCGAGATACTCGTTGGAAGCATCCTCCTCACCCTCCCAGTAAATGTCACCCGAAGATGACACCTGGAATAATAATAAAAGGCATATTAATATCAAATTAAAACCAGACTTACAAAACCTTACAGTAAAAGTATGTATCACTCAAGGTGGATAGTCTTTTGTTTATCGATGAGAGCAATTAGAAAGACTTAACGAAGCCATGAATTCAATTGAGTAAGATAGTAAATAATTAATTTTATTGTTTTAATGCCAACAGCTTTCTTACTCCCTCTTATTGTCGAGAAACAGTAAACAAAATGTTTGGAAACAAACTGTGAAAAGAAAGTGCATACACATTGAAGTACAGTTAGACTTAAATTAATTTGGAGCATGACAATTTAAGAAGAAATTTGGTTCTCTGTTTTTCGTATTAATAATAATATAACTGTTTGTTTCGAATTTATTAAATTACATAATCGATACCGTAAACAGGAGATCTTGCGAAGTACGTCTGGAACATTCGTACGTTCAACGATCTATTGAATGACTTCGAAGAGGTTTCGGCAAAACGTCAGCTTTCCTTGAAATTTCGTGAGGAAATGTTTATTATCCGCAAAGACCTCTGGGTTGGATTAGGTCGGAATAGGTAAATAGGTGTTGCGTGATTGGTCAGGCGCGCTGGTTATGCCCCGCCTTCGTAACGACCTTGATTTAAGTGCTGAATCCCGTTTCAGTAATCTCCGCCTTTATTTTATACATTGTGTTATATACAAAAAGGTTACTTTCAGATTTTTGCTTACAATTGCTCAAGACGGCACTGCGTCTAAAAAGCTGATAGCGCGACGTAAGTGCAGCTGCAGTGCTGCACTCTGCTATAAATATGAAGTCCATTAGTTTGTATTTTGGTTTCCATTATTTCTAAATTGATTAAAAGAATCCTGTTTTTTTTTTATAATAATGTAATGGTAAGTTTTTCGCGAATAAAGCCACTTTTACCTTCAGCATAGTAAGAGGGCAGAACAAAAATATCAAAGTTTTATAAGTTTAGATAAAATTCACAGATTGGTAAGGCTTCTCTATCAAATAATCAATACCTAATAGGTGAAGATCATGAAAAACAACCAAGAGCAACTATAGCGGTGCTGTATGATATGGTTAAAGTAGGTCAACGAAGAGCCAAAACATGTCCAATTTCTATTGTCATCGATGGCCTATTTATTGAACCTCTACCATTTGGATACTTGAGAGAGTATTTTGATTTTACTAAAATACTCTTACTACAGTAAGAAGTCCATAAAATTGGCAAGTTGCATGACACATTTTTTTAGGGTTTTCCTAGATTTTATTTATTCACAAAAAATTGGGTAGACGGTAACAGTTGCAGAATACACAATTTAAATTGTTTTAATTATTTTCATGATTATTATCGTTTCTGTGGAGTCTTTTTAAGACAATTAAGCATCGGAATCTGTCAATATGAATCTTATAAAACTTTTCTTCGTATACAATTGTAATATTAAATGTAAGTTTGTATACTAAAATTATGATGAGATAATTTACCTTCTATTCGTTATATAGTATTTTGCCAAATGTCTTGTGATTTTCACAGTTTAGTTTAGTTTAGGTAGCTAACGCCATCTCTGATTTTTCAGGAGAAATTGTTGGTGAGTACAGCCTTCGTTTCAAACCTTTGTAGGTGGACTAATAATATTACGAAAACAAGTAAATACATTTAATTTTGCTGCCTAAATATTTAGTTGACCTATTTTTTTAACTGTATTGGCTCGAATTGGTTTTCCACGTCTATGTGAGACCCGTTTCAGGCTATAGTTATTTCTGTGCGTGTACGATCGTAGATAAAAGTGAAAAATAATAACGGACTTTTGGGTAGGTATTTAAATTTAATTCAGTGTCACTTTTATTTATATTTTGTTGATTGATAGTTTATTTTAATTTTAGTCAACTGCTTCAATATTGATAACAATGTTTGTCTCAGTTAATACCCTTTTTAAGACACCTAAAAGATTATAAAAGAAATCCTTATCCAAAATTCAAAGCACTATAAAGCTTCATCAGCACACCACGAAAAAGTACCGAAAAAATTAAAAATAACAAAAGACCGGACACAAGATCGTAAAATCGTCATTAAGTCGAAACGGGGGAGTCATGATTCGCAAATAAATCGACACTCGAGCCACAATTAGGGGAGGGTGAGGCTGTTGGAACAAGGGGGATTTCCTTGCAATTTTAGTTAGTCCGACATGATCCGGGGACGAGTGAGAACGACAAGACGTGAAAGCTAATGGCCTCTGCGGAACGGACGACTCGACCCGACTCGACCCGACCCGATCGGGACTGCGGTACTGTGACGACACGAGGCCGACACGGCGACGCCGAAAATCTCTACTTTACAGTATTTTCAAAAGTTTTTATTCGTAATGTTTTGTAAAAAAATATTAAAAAGAGGAAATAAAAAGAGAAAAAGAGTCTACAAAGGACTAAACGAAAAAGGGTTCGAATAAAAATTTAGGAATGCATAAGTACAAAAAGGGTTAAGGCAGAGCCCTGGTCGCACGAACTGAATTGCCCTTCTTTCTGGCTTCGCCGTAGTCGGGTAAAAAAAAACACTTGTTATCATATCACACTCGATCACAAGTTATTATAAACTCTTTTGGCTAGTATATTTAGATATGATAGGAAGGTAGCTACTATCTGGATACAAAAAGTTAAACTCTTCCCTGACACCAGTAGTAACGTGACAGTAACTATTTCAATACTAGCTGTGCCCCGCGGTTTTACCCGCGTGAATGAAAATTCACACACTATCTTTATAAATTATAGCTTATGTGTTATTTCGGTGTATAAGCTACATTATTATAAAGTTTCATTAAAATCCATTCAGTAGTTTTTGCGTGAAAGAGTAACAAACATCCATACATCCAAACAAACTTTCGCATTTATAATATTAGTAAGGATTATGAAAAATAGTTTATTTGACCTTTGTCGTATAAACTTTGCTTTGAAGCTTTTACAAAGCTAATTTCAAATACGAAAACGAAAACTATAACCGACATTAAACTATAAACAGTATACAAATTAATGTAAATTGTAAGTTTTTGTTCTAAACGAATAAATATTGAAAACATCCTTCAGTTTATTTCAGAAGATGTTTATAAACACCGTCTTCACAACTAAAACAAACATGATTGTTATCGAAAACTATAGAACAGGTACCGGGCGCCGAAACTGTAATACTTTATAATGTTAGCGGTGTTTCAGAAAAGGGAACCTTGGTTAGGGAAGGTTTAAATAATCATCGCATTCCTTCAATAAGAAAGGCAATGTGACAAAAACAGCCGTAGTTATAGAATAGTTTAATTGTCCTTGAATAGGGTAGATGACTAGGTATGAAAAGTCAAAATTTATTTAGTCCGCCATTTAGATAATCAAAATATAATAGACACGTATTTTTTATTTTATCAAATCAATTTAAAAATACAAAGATAAACCGCTTTAAAGTTCAAGAGTGGGGGTTCGTGACGTCACAGGTAGCAGGTACAATTTTTGCTTAGACGTGACGTTACGCAAGAATTGCACTCACTGTATCTTCATAATTCTTTGTTAGAAAAAATACGTGTCTAATATTTTTTATTATCTAAAAGATGGACATAAAAATAAAAATTAGTCATCATCCCTATTATAAGTTAGGAGCTTTTCAAGAAATGTGAACTGACTGCATACCTTCCCCAGTAAAATAAATTGACATTTCATATCATAGGGATATTGCTCAGAATAACCACTCTTGGTGCCAATACAGCAGTTAGGTCATTTAAGGGGATTACCCCGCTCAAATCCCAAAAACACTGTAACTTTAAAGAAAATTGTAGATGTATCCTCTCGTGCGTTTTCCATATAAAAAATATATGATATACTTAAGGTTATGACAAATAAATTGTATTGTTTAAAATTTTAATAAACTTTCCCAAATTTGGAAAAAAAAAATATTAAATGGGGCCTTTTTCAACGTAAATTGTAAATTATCTCAGTAACGGCTGAATAGTTTGGCGTGAATTTTGTACCATAAAATGTGTAATGACGTATTTCACAATTTGTATTGTTTTTTTTTTCTTATTTCTTCTCATATTTCTTAAAAATGAATAAAAACCCGAATCCTAACCAATACCCCGCTGAAGCACCCCCGCTACGGCCTGTGACGCGTACTCGGGACGCGATACATCAGTGTCTCGATGACTCTTGTGACGGGTGGACTGTACGCGCGTTATTTCTTCCGAATAAAAACTAAAACTACTCGTTTTGAATGATTTTTGAATGAAATCATATTGTAAATAGTATAAATATAAATATTTCGTAAAAAAACAACAGAAATTAAGTTTGTAAATATATGAAAAGTAGTTTGTAATTTCGTTTAGTTTTTTGAACCTGTCATAGAGTAAGGCTAACTATGCCTAAATATAAGAATAAAATATGTAAGGTGAAGCGTGGCCGAGCTCTCCAAAACTATTGGTGTAAGCTGCTCTTTATGGTACCTACCATAAAGAGTACATTATTTTCTAGTGTTTTTATTTTTTATTGTTGGAACGAAGTTACTTATCGCGCGTTGAGAAATTCTCACGAAAAGTTGGCACTACACTTTTTGCAAAAACAGAAACTATATATTAAATTCTTAAAATAAATTAATAAAATTTTGTTTAAATTAATTAAATTAAATTAAAATTAATTAATTATAAATTTGATTTATTATTTAAATTTAAATTACCTAATTAAATTTAATTAAATTTAAATTAATTAAATTCTTAAATTAAATATAAATTAATTATATTAAATTTAACTTAATTAAATTCTATTATTATTAAGTTAATTAAATTAAATTAATAATAAAAAAAAAATATTTAATAATTTAATTTAACTACCTAATAATAAAAAGTTGAGAGGTGTCAAGGGACATAAATTAATATATAATTTAAATTCAATATAAACAAATAACAATTTTAGTTATAAGTGATTTTTTATACAAGCTTGCAGGTCATTGACATTTTTTACATAGCTGCTATGAGTGAATGTGCTATTTGACGTAACTGCTAAGTGTATAGATAGCATAGCGGTAACATACGTTGGGTAACTAACATTGAATAGGGTCTTGAATTCAAATCTCGACCTAGCAATCTGACTTTTTGTGTTTTATTTTTTATTTTTCTCTGCACAGTTTGATTAATTTTTCGCACAGAATTTGACTATTGGACAGTTAAACGAATTGCAATGGCAACAATGGCGAATTGTAATGCTTGTTATTCGGCAATAACAAACAGGGCTTTTCTAGAATGCTCAAATGATAAATTTAATGCAAAAAGAAATATGACTTAAATTGTCTTAAATTGTCTTGTTTTATTTCAACGAAAATTATAATTCTTACATAAAAAAACGACTTCATAATAAGTGACATATTTATTTCTTATAGATCCCAAAAAGCACCAGCTTTCGAATAAAAAAAGAATTATCAAAATCGGTTCAGCCAGTCGAAAGTTATGAGGTAACAAACATAAAAAAATACATTCGAATTGTGTACCTCCTCCTTTTTTACAGTTGGTTAAAAATAACGAAAGTTTATAATGTTGTATCTACAATAGTAACATCGAAATACCTAAATTTCGAATGGCCTAACTAACTATCAATATGGGTATAGTTCTTTTATCACAAAAGCGGGTGAGCCTTTTGTAGTTGTAATGCCTGGACAGTGTGGACACGCGCTCTTGTGTGAGTAACTATAGTCAGGGTTAGCAAGCTTGTAATTATACGACTTGGTAAAATAAAATATAAACTTATAAATGTTACAAAATGTATATTTTTATATTTATTTTGTACATAATTATGATGTTAATTATATTCAACCGTATTTCAAGTCGAATCTAAACAATTTTAATTTTTAACCGACTTAAAAAAAAATCATTTTTATGATTTATATTTTAATGATTTTAATGATTCCTTCTTTATTTGAAAGCTGGTGATTCCCGTGTGGTCCATAAGAAAACCATATAAGACTTATTTTCGGTTCTTTTTTGTAATAGGTTATATGGTCATTCGATATTTATGTTTTCGATGTTTTGAATATGGACATTTTAAACGTACCTAGGTATTTTAACTTTCGATATTAAAATATGTACCCAAATAAACATCAATCATTATTTACCTGAAGAATAATATAATAATATAACATAATAAAGTACCATAAATATTTTCATGACTTAAATATTTGTAAGTAGTGACCCTAGTTACACTAGCTATCGCGCGCCAAAACGGCGCGGCAGGGCTTCAAAGCGCTCGAAGGAGGCGCGCGCGCTTCGTTTGCGTTGGCAACGGAGGCTCGCGCGACTCGATGTTTTGTGAGCCGACGCTCCGCGCCCCGCCTCTTTCTTCGTTTCGCAAGTATGACGGAGCCTAAAATTCATGTTTGTATGATTATAGGTATAAAAATATCTAAATATTTTCTTGATATTATGGATAGGTGAATATGAATACGTTTCAAAAATAATATTAAATTTATTTATTTATTAAAATAGTTTATAGAATAATGGCATGTAAAATCGAAATCTTTCACTTTTATACTACTTTTTGGATTTTATCTTTGTATCAAATTTTCGTGTCACAATGTTAGTTACCATACTCCTCCGAAACAGCTTGACCGATTTTTACTAAATTTTATATGCATATTCAGTAGGTCTGAGAATCGGCTACTATCTTTATTAATAATTAATATTATAATGTTTTCATTATGTAGCAGCACCCGTGCTCAAGTAGATAAATGTTGAAAGCTAGGTCATCCTAACTATTCCCGTTACTGAGAACCAATAAGTACTTACCTGGTCATCATCAGACCTTCAAAATTCATCATGTAGTAGCACCCGTGCTCAAGTAGATAAATGTTGAAAGCTAGGTCATCCTAACTATTCCCGTTACTGAGAACCAATAAGTACTTACCTGGTCATCATCAGACCTTCAGAATTCATCATGTAGCAGCACCCGTGCTCAAGTAGATAAATGTTGAAAGCTAGGTCACCCTAACTATTCCCGTTACTGAGAACCAATAAGTACTTACCTGGTCATCATCAGACCTTCAGAATTCATCATGTAGCAGTACCCGTGCTCTAGTAGATAAATGTTGAAAGCTAGGTCATCCTAACTATTCCCGTTACTGAGAACCAATAAGTACTTACCTGGTCATCATCAGACCTTCAGAATTCGTCATGTAGTAGCACCCGTGCTCAAGTAATAGTGCATCGTGTAGTTCAAAATAAATATAAATATTATGATGTAGGCAGATCCTCGTACAAGACAACAATAACTAGAGGAACAACATTAGGTCTCTCAGAGAGCGAATAAAATAGGCAAAAATTATGAAAACTCTGCGACACATCTGTGTTCTTGCTTAATCTCCACTTTTTTTTATTGTAGTATGGTCGTTGGTCGGTAGATGGCGCTAGAATAAAAAATACTAGTACACAGATCAAATCTTCAAGGTCATTGGGCAAGGTAATACCCTTAATAATCTAATGCACTTTTGTTTTTGCCTCTTAATTTCTTCAGCTGCACATAAAAAAAATATTTGTTAGACATTTTTTGACTTTACTTGATTTGATAACACAATACTCTTCATGTGTCCAAAATGTATAGTAGTCCGTAGGATTAAAATCAAGGCCCCTCGCAGACCAAGGCATGTGAACGCTTCTGCGCTACTGCGCAATTTATCTGTTTGAAAAGATATTTTACATACGTTTCTAGCCGATTGGAGTCGAAACTTAACTCCTATGGAATGCTACGTATGGAATGTCATACATGAAGAAAATTGTGTATCGAGGCAGTAAAGCAAAACGCAATTCATGAAATTGAAAAAAATAACTTATCGATTTATCGGAAGAGGCAATGGAAGAAGAAATTATCAAAACGAAATTTAATAGATATCGTTGAAGTACTTCCAAATAAAAACGTTGTAGTTCTAATGTAATTTTAACAAAAAAAAAATAGTACGTCCCCACCCACTGTCTGATCTTTCAAATACAAACATCAAAATCGGTACTCTCAATCGGAAGCTACGAAAAATAGGCACATACTCTGCACACGGTACTTCTTGCGACGAAGGTAGAAAAGGCAGAGGTGCTTAGCATCTTTCATGAAGCACCATACACTTAAGACACAGTGTTTCCAAAAATACAGCAATGACATCATACTCTATAATATTCATTTTAATCCTATTGAAAGAGCTTAGGTACTTAGCGTTGATTTAATGTCTGCTATTCAAACTAATAAGCTACTAGGGTATTAAACGTTTCAATTGTAATAATGCATAATGTAGTACATTGTGCAATATTGTAAAATGATTAAATGGTTACTAGGAACTTTGACAAAGCTCTCAATTTTGTACAATGGTAATATATTATCACCAAATAGTAACTTTAAATTGAATAAAGCTTTGAGGAACTATATTATTTGCTACTTTTTTTTTGCAAGTTTCGAATAGACACGAAATGAACTCAATCTGGAGATCATAATATTTAAGATTCTCAGACTTATTTATGACTAACACGATTCGCAAGCTCAGAACACCCACGTAGTAATCATTCTTTCAACATATCCTCAAAAGTCTGCATTTTAGAATTTTTCTCAGCGGAAACGTGTATTTTATGCATTTATTTAAGTAATGTAAACATTAACATACCATCACGCCTGTATCCCCAAAGGGTTAGGCAGAGGTGTACCAATGTACACCCACAGTTCGCCGGTATGTTTTAGGTCCCATGTAATAGGGGGCGAGCCTATTGCCACTAACCGGGCACAAATCCAAACTCCAAACTCCGACCTGCTACTGAGAATTTCATAGAAAAACCCAATAACACCTTGGTCGACTTGGGAATCGAACCCAAGACTTCTAGCGTAGCAATCGCGCTTAGCGCCACTAGGCCAACGAGGCAGCCATGTAAACATTTGTTGGTCTAAATCCAATGTAAACTAACTGTTAAAGTGGCTACATACCTATGATGACGATTGATCTTTAGCGGGTAAAGAAAATTGGGTCAAGAAGTCAAGATCGCACGTGTGAGGTATTGTAAACAATGAGTATTTGTATACTTGCCAACATTTATATTACAATGAGAGAGGAATATCAAAATGCTCCAGTTTTGTTATACAGGTAGGTATACCATAAATACTTTTCTAGGTTATTTATATTATACAAATAAAGAAAGCTAGTTATCAATATTTCAAGAAGTGTGTATTTTTTATGTTATTAGGAATAGTGAGGTGTCACAAAAGTTACCACAATAATTACGAAGAACTAACTGAAAATTACTTATAAGTATAGACGATTATTTTAATTATTTTAAGGTCAACGCGTTAGCAATGGTGATCTGACTGAACGCCTAGCCAATTAAACAACGGCAATCAGTTCAGATGACTAGGATACCTTGTTTTGGCAAGTACGGCACTTTTTTCTAAAGCAGCGTGATACAATAGCTTTCACGTTAATCTTTTCCTAAGAAAACCTACAATAGTTATAGCTACTGTTTTAATAACTTGCTGAAATACTACTCGCAATCAAGCCTTCAAATAGATACAAAAGAAAATGTTAAAATAGATAAATTAAAAATATCTTGAAATTGTAAATCCTACCTTTAAAATTGAACGCCAACCCTTCGGTTAAGTCGTTAAAATTCGTCAAAAATTAATAGAATAATGAAATGGGCAAGAGGTTTCGAGTTACCTCATTAATAGGTGCCTACATAATAAAGGCAGTATCGTCTAATTGTGAAGACAATTAGTAAACGGGATCGCCGCATCGCTGAATAAACTAAAAAGGCTCAGTAATCGCTAATGTGTTTATACAATAAAACAACTATGATAGAGTATTTTTTTTTGAAGATTTACTAAATCTAGATTAGTACTATACTGGAATAGTAAGTATATTGTGAACAGACTTAGAACAATTTGACCTTGTCAGCGTCTTCATCCCAATTTTTCAAGTCCAAAGTGCAGGACGACTTTTTAGGCAAATTAAATATAAGAAATTTAGTTTTTTTTTTATTCTAATATATTTATTTATCTTAAATAAATTTTCTTCTGAGACCACAAATTATGATTTTTCCTTTTAACTATAGCGACAGTTACGTTATACATATAAATTTATGTTCAGCGAAAGGTTCGTCTTGTTGCTAGGAAACAGAACCTTCGATTTTAACAGCATTCGAACGTAATTGCGCGTTTAATTACTGGTTTTAATGATGTGCCTCGTTAGTTACTAAGCAGCGAATGCAATTCTTCTAAAGTTTTATTTGAGTTCGAAGTACTAGAAAATTAAACAAAGAACGGTTTAGAAAACATCTACAGTAATTACTAAAAAACAAGTATAAATACCGTATGAGCAAATATTCTATAATTATCATAATCACACACACAAAGAACGCTTAGACTTGTGACGAATATTTGTGAATAGCACACATGTTGAACAATTGACTTGAAATTAAGTCAAATGTTAAGCGAAACTGATAAGTATTTAAATCTGTTCTCCTAAGATCTTTATCTACGGCTTATCACAGCCACCAAGGTTGCTTTAGGGCTAGAGCACACGGCTGCAAAACGCTCGAACGATTATAAATGCAACTTGAATAGATCTAACGAGAATAGCTTGCCAGAGATAATTATATATAGCATGAGTGCTCTTATACATTTAAGCGTAAATATTTCTCTAAGTAAAATAGAGCAAGGTTTCACTCGACTTTTTGATCAATAACGCAAAAAATCGAACGTCTGCTGCGACCGTAAAATATGCGGCATATTTTTACGCTCACACGCACCAGCTTACTCGAGCATTGTGTTGCTCAGTGTGCGCTGTCCCTTAGTCTCTGAACTTCCATGTTAGCTAACAATTCTGTAGTGACAACAACCGCAAGAGTTTGTTCTATGCTTGGTTCAAGGTAAACGATGACGGCGGTAAATTGAGTTTGGGCGCATTACACGGTCGCCTAGCAACGTCGGCTGGTGAAGCAAATCTGATTTTATCGTTCACCAAGATAGGGGAAACTACCCAATCGTTGGCACCTACCCAATTATTGGCATTTTACTATTTAATCTAAAAATATATGAAATGTCTAATCTATACACAATGTTTACTGAATGATAAATTTAGTAAAAAAATGTATATCTTATTTATGACAACATTCCAACTATCATTGAATTCAATATGGCTTCATAATCTGTGAGTAAAAAACTGCTGTAACCGAAACCGCCATTTTTGTAAAGTTTTGTAAGTACATTTTTAAAGAGTCTGTATTATGAACTTAAATTCCATTAACATGTAAAGTGTAATGTTTTTATAGTAATTAGTTTACCAAAGCGTTTTATAGACATGTTTCTGCAGAGATAGGTTACCTTTCTCTGCAGAAACATCTGCAGAGATGGGATGATGAGAAAGTATGCCAATAATTGACGTAGGTATACACCAAAGTATGAAAATAATTATTTCATTTTTTTTCTTGCAACCCTGTTCTTATTTCACCGTGAGAAATTAATACTAGATTAGCTGTTTGAATTTACACGTTTTTTTTATGAACTTAATAATTATATTACTAATTGATGTATTTAAGCAAAACTGCTACAAATAGCCTGTAAAAATATACACGAAAGTAGAAGTAAGCATTTAAAGTTACTACCCAACGTATGTTCAATCCTAATTTCTGTTCTGTGACAACATTTGTCATTGTGTTTTTAACATGTTGGTAGAGAAACTACTTAAAATACTTTGCATATTGCATATTGGTAAGTACTCTTTCCGAACTTAAAAAGGCCAGGCTTAAAATAATAGCATTAAAAAAATAACTACAAAATAGAAGCTTCCTAATTCAAGAAGTAACACAGAAACCTTTTACACCATCAATTTCCCAAAAAGAAAAAAAACGCAGTACCCTCAAAACTGCGTAGGCGTCTGCATGGTATGAACACCCATAATAGACCAGACCACGTACCTATTAGAATCGGGCGTAAGGTAGCAACACGTGCCATTCCTCTCTAAATTTGTATGAGCATGCACGTGTATTACAATTAAACTCGGTCTTACGATCAGTCCTATATTCGTAACTGAAAGTGGAAACACTGACTTCATGTGATGTGTAGATCTCTCTATTACATAACCAAATACCAATGACGAGTATCTATTTGTATACAGGAACGAGGCAGATATCGCTAGCGCGTAAAAACTGAGGCTTTTTATTATGGGATAATAATTTCATCTATTTCTATCACTTTTTGTCTAGCAGCATGCTTCATCTTAAATACACGGCTCAAAAAATTATACTCCGTTGACTTTTATAAAGTTCGAGCCTATGAACTTATAAAAAACTAAAGGAAATTAATTTTGGTCGATAGGGTATACTTCAGAGGTGGTCTATGTAATTTTCATCAAAATCGATTTATGGATTTGGTGTCGGTTTTTTCATTTATGTGCAGTCAGTTACATTATTTATTTAAACCTGAACCTTCACGGACTTTCGTCTTGCCACACGTTTCGTTTAAATTTTACATGAAACGTTTTACATTCCATTAAAGAAAACTTAATTTTTCTTTATTTCTCTACAAATGGATTACAATTTGTCGTGGTGGCCTAGCGGTCCAATGAACGGATTTGTATGCACAAAGTTGCAGGTTCGAACCCAGGCAAGTACCAATGTGGCTTTTTCAAAGTCATATGTACTTTCTTAATTATTCTAAGACACTTCTGACAAACGGTGAAGGAAAACATCGTGAGGAAACCTGGATTCCAAAAATTTGGACCTGAAATCGCCAATCCGCAGAGAGCAAGCGTGGTGATCAATGCTCGTGCCTTCTCTATATGGGAAGAGGCCTGTGCCCAGCAGTTGGGACGTTTATAGGCTGGAATGTGTATGTGGATAACAATTAGGTTGTCAGGTATAATTAATTTATCATGTAAACTACATCTGGCAGACTGCGCTCCGAATTGCGCTGTTTAGAATTAGATTCAATTCCTTAGCCAATTACTTACCGATTACAGTTAAGCCTAGACACATACAGAGTCCATTGTAGCGACATTTCAGTATCAATAAGTAATGGAGACCTTTGCTAGAGTCACCATGTAATGCGACTGTGTTTAGTTGGTGTCAGTGCAGTTGACTAAATTAGCAATAGCGTCTGCATGTAACTCGATAGGACAAATGCAATTACAAATGCAAGGCGAGGCATATGCAGCCGATATTCTAAAGGCAACATACAAAAGATTCAAGGATTTCTATATATAGTATATATTTGGATACAATTTGGATTCAGTAATATTCTACACTAAATATATGTTATATGTATTTCGATATTTCGATTTTACTGTTACTCGAAAGAGGAAAGTAATTGTAAAAAAAAAGTAGTTTTATTTCAATGTAAAAAAAAAGTTATATTTTGAGAACCTTAAGTTCAAAGTGTAACCATTGATGTGTTTTGACGATTCATAATCTGATATTATTAATTCTTAAAGACTATTACGCGGACTTTTTTATATTAAGCAATTTACTTTAAGGGGCCATCCATTAATCACGTGATGTTTTTATGGCATTTTTTGACCCCCCCTCCCCCTTGGTGATACGTGGTGAGGTTTAAGACTACCCCTCTTTCTCTCCTATTTTTTCGTACCTGCAAAGAATCAATTTTTCTATTTATAAAAAAATACTGGTATAAGTATCATCTAATTTTATTATAGAAAATTAAAGACTACTAAAATAAACGTTTAGAGGTAGACAGAAAGGTTGCAGTTTGTTTTTGACTGATAAAAAAATAATGAAAGAAATGCGAAAAAGTTTACATGAACATTATTTAATGTACAATATTTTCGGACCACGGATTAGCAAGACTTTCTTCAACACCAATAACTGGATAAGCATCTTGCAAGTCGCGCTTGCCGAAAAACTAAGTTCACGTGATATAATACTTTACCCCCCCTCCCCCTTGTGATATTTCGTGATTTTTTATGGACCCCTCCCCCCCTTTTCGAGCCTCACGTGATTAATGGACAGCCCCTAAACTGAATTTAAACACGAGTAACACATCTAAGATCAAATGATAATTGTAATGATTAACAATGTCATCCCTTTGTCATTAAAGTCAATCACGTTCAAGACGTTTAGTGCTTACTACAATATCCAAAATTTCATCCAGATTTAATCACTAGGTTTGGTCTAGAATTAGGTAGCTTAAATGTCAAAGCATTTGCTATGTTTGCAGATAAAGACTGAATGTGATTATTCCTTCTTAAATCCAGGATCGATCTCATTTAAGATGCTAGATTCAGGATATTCTGTAGTGGTGTGCAGTGCACTAATTAACACGATATGTTTGCTCGTATATTATGCTCCAGTTGTGTGTATTCCGATACCAATTTATTCTCCAATTTTGGTGAGGTCTTTGAAGTTTGACGAGGAAGCAATCAATGCTTTGCCGGTAGGATCCTACAGTTGCAAGTGACGTTCAATCTCTGTGCGTTGACGCGAATTGTGACAATAACAAGCTGGTATTGGCTTTGGTAGATATATGGATATGCAACTAGCCTTCAGTCCTCTATACGATATTATTGGCGTTCCAACTAAACCAGTGTGAAAGGGTTCTTGATTATTGTAAGCCAAAGGCAGTGAGGAGGTATTTCTAAAGCTATTGTTGCCATGTTGGTACCTAGACCTTGTTGTGAATATTTTTAAATACATACGGTATTTTCTTTTGTTTTTATAATGTAAAGTGAACGGACTTCTAATCTAAAATATCTTGTATGATTATAATCCATACTCCGTAGAAAGTTACGACTCTTTTGATCTGAAATATGAATGAAATGATAATAATTTATGTCCTGTTTTATTTTAGAAATAAAATAAAAATAAATGTTCACCAATATACAAATAACTACTGAAAGATTAACCGCTTTCTCATTAGCCAAACGATTTCAATGATTGTGACGTTTTTTTGAAAGCACTCACGGGAATTGAATAATTTTATCGATATCCAGTAATGATATATCAAGAGTGTATTATAAAAAAAGCTATCTTTTTAGAACAAAAAAAGTCTTGATTGAGGTATTTTAGACCTAGATTTTCCGATCGTTAATTGTTTTAAATAGTATCAACTCATTGGGAGGCAATTCTTTTGATATTACCTATTTGACGAACTATTTTTTTTCATGTACCCTTCGATCGACCCTGTTATTTCATGGAATTTCTCAAAGGATTAATGACGTCACCTAGTCATTAAGGCGGAATGGTTTTAGCCACCACATTAAACATCTATACTTATAATAAATTATGTAGAAGTGAAAATTATGTACATTGAAAATATCAAAAAAATAAATGGCGGGGGTTGTTACTAGACCGACACCGAACCCGAACATGTTATTTAAAAAAAATGTCGTCTGTCTGTCTGTCTGTTTGTTCAGGCTTCACGCAAAAACTTCAAGTATAGGTAGTATATTTGATAGTGTGTAACGTAGGTTATTTTTAGTACTCTTAGGTAGGATTAGTCATTCGTATAGATTTTATTTTTTAGGGTTTTCGCTTATTTATTGGTTTGGTGTGGTGTGATGGTGTGGTGTTTTACATACATTATAAGTGTAGTGTTAGGGCTCTTCTATAAAAATAGTCTGAGAGATTTTTTATTTTTAATACGTATATACTTATAACACGATGCCTTCCAAAAAGAGACCATCTCTTTCTGCTACATCGAGACACGCTAGGCGAATGAGACTAGCCAGAGGTATGCTCGATAGATAACTTTCTACACAAATAGCACTTTACACAAAAAACTCATTGATAAGCTTCGTCATCTACGAGAATGAAGTCGCTCGCACAGCTAGTTAATAATAAACAATTACTAATCAGATAATGCGAGGTACTGCACATAATGTGCAAATCCGCTGTGAAGCGAATATACAATGCAACTATAGAATAATGCACATAACATATACACATACATACATATATAGTTATATACATAATACCATAGTTCGATACCCAATTCACACTCGAGATATTATCAATGAACGAAGTCGCTGGCACAGCTAGTTAATAATAAACAATTAGGTACTAATCAGATAATTCGAGGTACTGTACATATAATGTGCAGATCCGCTGTGAAGCGAATATACAATGCAACTATAGAATACTGCACATAACATACCTAATTATACACATACATACATATATAGTTATATACACAATGCCATAGTTCGATACCCATTTCACACTCGAGTCATTATCAAAGTGTAATGTAGGTATATTAATGATGTTTGCTAGGTATGTTTATGCTAAGTTGATGCTACTTAGTATAATTGTCACTTCTAAGATATCAGCCAATAATGATACTAAAGTCGTATACAAAAATATTTCTTACTTATTTAAGACTGTTCACATGAGAGGACTTGGGGGAGGCCTGTGCCCAGCAGCGGGACAGTAAAAGATAAATAAAAAAATATAAAATATTTATATAAATAATAAGACATGGATGGAGTCCAGAAATTCAACTGCACTTTGACGCAATATCTATAAAACTATTTTGACAGGATTGGTTTAGAGTATTAAAAAGTAAGTACAGTTTAGTCCCATTGAAGTTTTATCGTAGGTGTATCGGTCAAGTTTAGTCCACTTAGCGAGTTTCGGGAAGAGCCGCCTTGTGCGTCGCGCCCATACCACGATCTCACAAAGTGAAGTACGACTCACCATTTTACCGAAGAAGCGAGATAGTCGCTACGCAGATAGTGCGCCGTCTTTCTTCCACAATGACAGTCCTGCTTTAAGAGCTCGTACAGGCACTGAACGTGATAAGGTTGTCACTAATTTAGTATTATTGTTTGAAATACTTTTAATGTTTGGGTAGTAGTTTCCAGCTGTCAATTGTTTAGGTTATTAGTAGAAATCTAAATCGGGATCATAGGTTTCTTCTTCTTAGCGTGTCGATCAGTGGCAGTAAAGCTAAATATTTCCGGATCGATGGCAACCCTCTATCAAAAGCTATTATGATTATTAAGCCCATCAAAACGTGCAAATTTCACACTGATTTTGACAAGTAAGATTAAAATATTCGTAAATTCTCACTTAAAACTCGACGTCTCACGAACATGTGGTAAGGGTACAGTGTATTTGCTAAGCAAACAGATTAGCCGGTACAAAAGTGTTCGTCGCTCGTCGCGTCCCATTCTTATGATGTAATACTATTGTACGTAGCATTCGCTAATTGACACCAAGAGTCAGTCATTAAGCACAATAGTCAAATCATAGACGGAATTTTTAGGTGTTTTTGGATAGAAAATACTTTTATTAGCATACAGAGGTTCGAAAACATTTTAAGAAGTTAGAAAGAGTTTTTTAATTTTAATTTATAATAGTCTACAAAGTATTTTTTGAACGTCTACGTTATTACACCCTGATTTGCCCACCTTTTACCGCTTCCTAAGTGCTTTGACGAGACGATGCAACAAATTCCTCTACAACAAGGTTCTTTTAAAGACAAAAATATAAAAATATAGTAAAACTTAAGTCCTAATAATTAACTTTTGCCATTGTTCTCACGGATAAAATGTCTTTCTTTTAGATAGCTTCTTTGTCTTGTAGCCTTTTTTTGGTATCAAGTTGCCAACCCATTTGCAAGTGTGCAGTATTAATTTACTATTTCAGAAGAATCAAATAACTTTGCACATCTTAAATTAAGTGAAGATGCCTTTAACCATACAATTTGTATCTACCAAATGATTTTTGCAGACTACAATATATAGGCAGTGAAAACTCGTGTCCATAGGTCATCATCATCACTCCCTAGCCTTTCCCCAACTATGTTGGGGTAGGCTACCAGTCATACCGGATTCAGCTGAATACGGTATTTTACATGGAGCGACTGCCTATCTACACAGTATCCTATAGTAAGTCTGGTTGTCAGAATTGACTTAACGATTGCCAAAGATCTATGTATGACAGCCGGGACCTACTGTTTAACGTGCTTTCTGAAACACGGAGGGGTCTCGGTATGTTATAAATGGTCACCCATCCACGGACCAACCGCGGCGAGCGCGGCTTAACCTGTATTATCGGTCAAACCGTATGGCTTACACTTAGCCACGAGCCCCTTAATCCGTGTCCATAGGTATATCCAGAAATATTAATATTCTGAGCGAATGAGATCATAAAAATATGTCATTACCAAAATCAATACTCCCGGAATAAACTATTGTTACGAATAAATAAACAGTAACATAATCACATTAGCTCGTCCCAAATACACCACTTACTGATAAGATAAAATTTGATCTTATTGATCCAGGTACCCAGTTGCGTTATCGTCAAATGACATAAAAAATAATCAATAAAATAGACATATTAGGAAGTCACGGACGAATAGCTCATATCACGCGTATTGACAAGGTTTTCTGATCTCGGATACTATGATTTACTTGCAGCCGTTTTTCATTCAATTTTTATACTTAAAAGACGTGGAATTGGAATAGGGATGATATAGAATCTATTTTTTTTTGTGTCCATATTTTAGATAATAAAAAATATTAGAGACGTATTTTTTTTATTTCGTCCCGTATAAATAATTATATATGAAGAGACAGAGAGCATCATTTTTAATATACGTCACGTCTAAGAAAAAAAAGTACCTAGCCGTAACGTAACATTTCCCCATTACTGAACTTTTAAGCGGTTTACCTTCGTATTTTTTATTAAAAAAAAAAGAGAAATACGTGTCTATTTTATTCTTATTATCAAATTGACGGTCTAAATTGTTTTTGACTTTCCATACCCAGTCATCTACCCTTCTATTCATGAATACTGGATAGCTGTTACACATATAATCATATTAGCTTCAATCATTACAAGTGTTGTTATCCGGATCGCAAACATATCAACGTTATAACGTCCGGTACTTGAATATAAACGTCAAAGACATAATCCGATCATTTGTAAAGGATTTATAGTCTGATATAGTCTGAAACGCCGGTGACAAACAAAGGCGCAACGTTAACCCAATTAAAGCAATATTAATGCCCTACAACCATAGTTTACTGTAACTGGGAAACGTAATTTCAATACACTCCTTTGTTTTTAATCAACATACATACACACATACCTACATAATTATAATCACGCCTCTTTCCCGTAGGGGTAGGCAGAGACCACGTTTTTCCACTTGCTACGATCCTTACATAAAAAAAACTGGCCAAGTGCGAGACGGACTCGCGCACAAAGGGTTCCGTACCACCGTCGTATGAGAGCCCCCCTCATTTTATGTGGTTTTTAGTATTTATTGTTATAGCGGCAACGGAAATACATCATTTGTGAAAATTTCAGCTTTCTAGCTATCACGGTTTATGAGATACAGCCTGGAGACAGACAGACGGACAGACAGACAGCGGAGTCTTAGTAATAGGGTCCCGTTTTACCCTTTGGGTACGGAACCCTAAAAACGAATAAATATGTTTATCAATCAAAACTGTGGAAAGAGGAAATACTCTTTGCCCTGCAGTAGGACAGTTCTCGCTCTCAAAAATAATAAATAATAAAAAACGAAACTCTATTACGCATAATAGTTAAAAACATAAACAATATACATATAGCTACTACGCTTGAATGACCTTTAAGTGGACGGATATGGATGTTACTCTTTAATAATACGATGCCCATAGTTGAAGTAACTCTAAAAAAGAATTATCCTAAGTTAATGAAATTTTAATTTATTCTCATCTACAAGAAATTTTTATTTTTGTAATTGAACATAAGCGGCGAAGACACCGATTCCCGTAACACAGGTATTCAGCCTAGCACGGGAGCCAGGGCTTCGAAATGTCTGTAAAATAACGTGTTTTATCAATAAAGATTATTATTATTATTAACTCTAAGAGCGAGTTCACACAACAATCTGTTCTATCGTACCTGTTAAATTCGGCAATGGCAGATGTAGTTGTAAGGCGGAGTTCACAGAAGATTCAGGAAAAACAAGGAAAAAAACGAAAACTGTAAATCGGACTGCGGTGTGAATGCAGCCTAACATGAAAATAAATGCAGGGCATGCATCCGTATCACGATGTCGAACACAGTAATGAAATGTCCCAGTACAAGATACGTATTACTCTGTCATGCAGAAACGAAAGTATTCTGTTCGCATTTTATGAAAGAACATGTTTTCCGATTTTCATCTCATTGAGTTTTAAATAGCTCTTCGAATGGATTTAAGTTCTTGTACTAAGATTTCAAACAAATTCTAAAATGTGGAAACATTTTTAGAAAATTTTTCGTTTGGACATTTTATCGTGGAATTTCTTCTTTCTTTTTATTGTTTTATTTGATGAATGGTAGGTTCCTACATGGTATTGATAGAGGGATAGATAGTTTGGAATTCAGAGGCTTCAAAGGTTTTTGCACGCGACGACGCAAGCAGAGCTTGTATGCCAAATATGTGCTGTTCGGTGAATCGCTTTGCTTTTGAATTTCTTTGTGTGTAGTGGATGCTTTGACTGTCATAAATCACTCGTACCTACTTTGTAACTTCAGACAAATTATTGATTCTGGTATGATCTCGATTACTATAGTCAGATGGTCTGATCAATTGTTTCTGGAACTGGCGTTCTTGTGTGATGAGCATCAAAATTCATGGCACTAAAACTATTTTAATTTTAGTGTAAGAAGGTATTTTTGATATATAGAAAGCAATAGCTAATTCTAGTTGTAAAAATTGAATCAAATGCTGATTTTGGATTGGATAACCAAAAGCAAAATAATGTAGTTACTAATGAACCTACTTCAACACTCACAATCTACTCAGCTGACGTAACACTATCTAAGTATTGCATAATTGTGTGTTGTTAAGATAAGGAAAATCCTCTTTCTTGTCTAATCAAATTACCCTCTATAAAGATTTTTAGTATAAACTTGTGATCTAGCGTCTAGATCTTGTGTAGTAACAAATATCACTTATCTGATGAATTCTTAATAGGTCGAAACCGATTCTCGGAAACAGATTATTTTTAGGACACATCTCTACATTATGTTCTCTTTTTGCATAATAATATAATGAGGAGAACACAATATTTTAATTCTTTTTCCTACAAAAATTAGGATGACTATTGTGAACAAAATAATATTTAAATTACCTAACAAAAGAATTCTAAGAAGATCATCATAATGTTGCATCTGGATTGACCAAAAAAAATGTGTTGATTCAATTCAAAGACATTATAAATCATCCAATCTGGTTCTCTACTTCTTAGAAGGCAATTCAAATTAATCAGTTAGCGTTGTCAAATAAACTACTCTATTATGATTGATTGATATTTACTGTGAATAATCGTATTATCATGTAACTGCATAGGTCATTTTAGGGTTTGAAGTTTTTGTTTAAGTATTAGGTTCTCATTGAAATAAAACTACATAAACTGATTTTATGCCGTTTTTTATTTAGATTTTAGGTCCCGACGTTTCGACACCTTTACAGTTGTCTGCCCGTGACCATGATACCTGCAAATGTGTCGAAAGGTCGGAACCTAAAATCTATATACAAACCGCGATAAAATCCGTAAAAGTAGTTTTATTTCAATGTCTAACATTCGCGTAAACCTCAGAACTCAATATTGGGTTCTCTTCTTCCTCTTTTTATGTCAGTCTTAATTGTTTGATAGATCCTTTAAAGTTATCTTCGCATTTAATACATATTGATCAATCAACGTGTAATATTATCTTTGACTAGTTACCACATTACGTGTGCTATTCATTCAAGCAAATAAGCCACTAACCAACGTTTTAGCGTTAACTGGTTTCTGAATATTGATTCTACTAATTAGGATATAGGAAGACTCTTCGTGTGAGAATTAGAATACATATTCTATTAGCAAAAAAGTATTTACGAATTACTTAAATCCGTAAGCTAAGTCACACATTTATTAACTGAACTATTCATCATAAAATAAATCTAGCTTTTTTTATTATATTCTCATTCTTACGTCAAGAAATAAAGTTCCTAGACAAAATCAATTTGCTTTGAACACATTTAATATATTAAATGGAAACCCTTCACATCACACATTACTTCTTCCAACTTGAACAAAGTTCTTTACAGTCGCCGTAACGTTAGTGTGAGGAAGTTATACTGCGGGCTGTTTTCAAAGTAAAATCAACAAGTAGGAGAATAGTTCCGAAAGCAAGGTAAATGAAATAATATTAAAAGTGTATTTTGTTGCAGTTATGTCATCCACATCCAATTAACTAATTGATGATAATTATTATGGGAATTACCGACCATACATTTAATACTAGAATAAGCAAAGGTTCTCCTTTGGGTTTAAACTTTATAATTAGACTAAAAATATCATCATTTTGTTTTAAATAACATTTTTTTATTGATCAAAAGTAATAGGAAATCGTAATAATCATTATCTTCCGAGATATTTGAATAACACTTACAGCACCACATTTACTACTGTGTAAATCCTACGATCACCTTTTCACAAAATTTAATATCGAAAAATCGAGAATGAGAATTCAAAACATGACTGCTACATAAGTTTTTTTGCACTTTCATATAATATGCAGTTAGTAGACATATACAGAGTTTGAAGTGCATCATTAAGGAATGGGAAAGTATATCAAGATTACATCTCTTCGGTTTAATATCTTAGGAACCGAATAATCTTTTAAATCTTTGTTCAAAGGTTGCAATTGTCATCGATGTTATATTAAAACTTTTCAGATTTTGTTTTGCATTAATTTTTGATGGCATATTTAATGTTTTAGATACTCGTATGTTTTATGTGTATTAGTGTTGCTAGCCGCAAGGACGAGTGGAGAATGTAGAGGAAGACCTTTGCCCTGCAGCGGTACAGTATGGGCTAATATTAATAATAACAGGGTGTTACGGAAAGGCTATTACTAACCAAACTGTATGAAGAGTACATCTGGTTTTGAACACTTACAAATATATATTTTTTACAAATATATATATTTTTTTGTATTTTAGTTAAGGTTGTAAATAATGTTATTATTGTATGAAAAAGTGATTTCTTATAGTTTCGATATGAATAGTCGTCACTTGCACAGTGACCTATATCTTTAATCAGCTCGTTACTCCTGACGACTGATAACGATTGGATACACAAGTTATCAGCGTAGAACACTGCCTGAACTTTATAATGTTTGCTTATTCTGCTTTCTAGACACAACTAAATGTTATATACAATTTTTTTGCTCAACTGCCGAGGAATATTTTTTTAATGCTTAGGTATACTATATATACCAAATCATAGTTATCTTAGTTAACAGCCTGCCCACCAATATAAGAAATATTAATAATAAAAAACTTTTTTGTAAAACTTTAAAGACTTACCTTTTGACAAACATGTCATTGTGAGTAACGAAAGGTCTTAACATATTATATTATAATATTATATATTTTTAGTTTTAAGATATAATAAGTTTTATTGTTAAAAATTCATTAGTTTTAGTCGTCATGCCCACAGACAAACTGTGCAAACAGTTTTGTGGGGTTTTTTGTAAAGTAAACAGTCTTATAATAGAAAGAGTTTAATAAATAAATAAATAATAAATAAAAACATATACGTTGATAAATACAAAAATTTATAATACTTTCAGAGGATTTTTCTTTGATGTGTTAATCAAGACACCTTATTTTTGTTGTGCTTTAAATTATAATAAAAATATTTTTTCAGCAATAAAAGCTTATAATGTGTTTTAATATGCTCTAAGATATGTGTGTATGAATACGCTATCTCCTATTAAATTTAACACATATTTATTACTAGATGTGCCCCGCGGTTTCACCCGCTTGAATGACAATTCATACACTATATTTACAAATTATAGCCGATGTGTTATTCCGATGTATAAGCAACATTATTGTAAAGTTTCATTAAAATCCATTCAGTAGTTTTTGCGTGAAAGAGTAACAAACATCCATACATCCAAACAAACTTTCGCATTTATAATATTAGTAAGGATTTAAAGCTGCTTTCGTAGTTTTCAAACATTTTCAAATTCAGTTCTATTTTGTTTTTAGTTAACTTCGCTGTCTGAATTAAAACTAAATTTCAACTGTTTATATAAAACGTGAGTTACGTAACTTACATTTTATATAAACAGTTGAAATATTTAACACAACACATTTATTGAAAAACAAATATACAGAACAGTATTTCTTTGTAAACTACTAAGTCACATTGAACAGTGTTATTCATACTTCTGTAAAATTACCTAATTTATTGTGTTTAAAGTAAATCAGAATTGTAAAAGAAAGAGATAAAAACTGCAGAACCGATTTTATGTTAAATCAATGGCTTAGCTCTTCTTAAATATATTTTAAGTAAAAACTTTTAAAGCTAAAGAACTCGAAAGTGCCATAATATTTGACCATAACATTATAATTTGTCATCAAACTCATATATTTTTAAATATTCATGTCAAACGGATGCCCAGAAGAGTTTCTAATTAAACTTACAAGAATTGACCAAAACAATCATACACACATGAAAGTAAAAGAAAATGCTCGTAAAAATAAATTATCCATCTTCCACTATTGTCTACAGTTATTTACATATTACTAAGTATATATCTATTTCTATATACACAAACAATTGATATATTATTGTCCGCTCTTATGTCACGTTTGTGGTCAAGCAATTTCTGAGAAACTTTTGCACATTTTCCCTGTTTATTTTATTTAAATCCATAAGAGTTACATTTACTTGTAAAATTATAAAGTTATATTTACTAAAGCTAAATTCTAATCCGGTATTACTCATAATTAAAAGCAACTGAGTTTTATTAGTTTACAGTAATGGAAGCTATTTTTAGAACGTGCATAATTGTATTAATTGGCTATTAGTTCATTAACGGTTTAACATAAGCGGTTGTTTAGAACTTGGTTTTGAATCACGTTTCGTAACCCAGCAAATATTTGTTATAGGTACAATTAGTACAACATTTAATCACCGTGAGCGCGATACTCGATACTTTATTTAATCAGTAGTGCTATTCTGTAACATTATTTTCATGTCTCGACAACGGAATCCGCGGCGAGATGTCAAATACGTATTCTCGAATTTGAATTCTAAATCAAGGCCAATTTGGTTCACTTTTGAAGTGAACTTTATTGTCACTCAGGTGAAGCTCGATATCGAAATTATTTACAGAATAGAGATACAGGAATACGATTACAAATTGTAACACCATTTTATTTCTATCAATACTAAGTACGATACTTGTATGGAATAAGTTTGGATCTCAAGACATTGACTTTTTGGTAAGATAGTCAACAACGACAGACAGAAACGCGGGAAAAAGAGTAACATATCTGGAAAAAACAAATGAAACTGTATGGAACAGCGAATAAAATATTGCTCAATGTGTAAACCGAATTGAGTGTAAATAGTTTGACCGCGGTTCCCAGTGTCGCTCTATTATCTGTGGTTCGGAAGCCATGAACTGTGAACACTGGCAATTTGGCATGGATGGTAGCAACAAGTTGCAGCCACTACTGTTTATTGTTTCTACCAATAGACAATTGCCATGCAATTTTTACAACTGATTTTAAAAGAGGAGGTCCACTTTGACCGTTTTTTTTTTGTATGTTTGTTACGCGATACCTCTGGCAATTGTAGATCGATTTCGAAAAGTCTTATTGCCCTCGATATCAGGTTATTTCATATAAATAACATCAAAATCGATTGCAGTTTGTAAGCGTGTTATACAGAAAGTTGAACCGTTTTCATACTTACGAGTAGTATGGACATTAATTGTATGCCTGAATTCTATGAGTGTAATAACAACTAAGCTTTGTGGACGTCAGACCGTTCTGTCTCGGAGTGAATTTAAAGCATAAAGTGACAGAACTACCTACGATCGAAGTCAGTGCATAATATTCTTTCAAGTTTATGAAATCTTAATAAAGTTAATTAAACATGTCGATAGAAGACCGAGAAATAAATAAATTGAAGAATGTATTAAATCCTCTTATAAATGTATCACTTTTTTTTTTCATTTGAAATAAAATTTATTTCAATAGTATTCATTAAGTTAAGGTTTAGTATTCATTAAAGGTAAGGTAAGGTAAAGTATTCATTAATTTAAGGTTGTTTTTAATTTCACATTATATTATTTTAGTCCAGTCAAAATAGACATTTCAGACAAAAGTAGTAGATCAAGACCTCCACTAATTTTCAGCTCTATGCGAATTAATGCACACTTACTAGGTTTTTTTGTCTATTTTGACCGGACTATTTACCCTTTCCAAAAAGCGGAAATACATATTCAAACAGAATGCTACCACAAAGTGTAATAAATTATGTGGTTGCTATACTTCATTGACTATTTGATATTTTCAATACAATTTTGGATGCACAAACGCGATTATGAAAAGCCGAAATGGTAGGTATATTTGAATTAAATTCTACTCAGAGCATATTTTAATTAAAATGTTTACGGAATATTAATATCTGTACAAGCAAAATAAACTTTGTGCATCAGTTCATTTAGCTAATAAGTTCTAAAACATTGAATTGGAAACATTATAATATTATATCAGTTGCATTTTCAAATGTAGTCCATGCATTAGAATAAACCTTTGAATAAACTTTGCCTATCGATAATTATGTAGTAGCAGGTAATAAGTTTTAGTCATATTTCAATTTCCAAGTTAATAAAACATCAAATGCATAATCCTATGCCCTTTCTTAGTATCCGATCTTATTCGATACCATGTTTTATCAAAATCAGTTCAGTGGTTCAGCCGTTAAACCATAACATACAGACAGCTGTTATTCTCGCATTTAATTTAATATTAATATTTATAGACATTAATAAACTGTTACTAAATGAAGTTCAACACTAAGTATTGAACTTGCACTGTCTCAATCATCCCCATTCATAAGGTCCGTTTCCTGGCCAGCCGGCGCCGACGCCGGTCGTCCGGTTGCAAATGTAGGAAGAAACAAAAGAGAACAAGTAGGTGCCATACACTACTAGCCGGCACTTAACCACTCATTATACTATGCGATATTCACCCCCGGTCTCTGAAACGTTGATCAACACAAAAATTAGTTAATCTCATGTCAAATCTCATTCTAAGCGTTATGATTGGTTGTTAGTCTTTCGGTCGACCAATCACAGTCGTTAGCAGTTTATTTGACAACAGATTAATTTAATCAGCCTTTCAGAAACCGGGGGTTAGACTGCAAAAATGCGTTCGGTGGCTTACCGAATGTTTACCTTGTGGAGAAACATCGATCGAACGCGTTTGGTCCGCGTTCAGTCACGGCGAACGAGTTTGCATGCGGTTAAAATTCAGCTTGCTAGTTAGTCCACACTGAGCACCGCGTAATATACTAAGCTCTTTACACACGGGACTTATTCTCAGCATCTTCAGTGTGGTCACTCGTTCGATTTTGGTCTTAGTTCGACAAACATAAGGTAACGAATTTTGATGTTCCCTGATATTTATCAGATCGTGACATATTGTCGGCATGCAGTATTACTTCGGCACTAAGGTAAGGTCCAGGCTTAATCCTTGCTTCTTGTCTAGAAATCTGTTTGAGCATGGTTGTATGTAAAATTTTGGTGTACTTAGGTGTACTTAGGTGTTTTGTTTCACGACTATTTTTTTTGAACAAGATTTTATTTTACCCCCAGCATCTTGTGCGAAATTCTAAAGCAATTTAAATAAAGAAAAAATTGCTTTATTCTTTTTTATTCACAACAATGAAATTTCCTAATACTTAAGTCGTGGACTACATTAAACAAAATAACCAGCTACCTTGAAAGAATGTAAGAACCTAGGTCTTAAAATGGTTACTTTAGACTCACCCACCACTTAAAATTATCGGAAATAAAAAGCGTTTGCTTTGCAACCATTAATGCAGCCAAACGTCTCGCTTACTAAATGAGCCTGCAATAGTCTAAGCCGGCAACACAAGCAATATTATAGGTGAACAATGTCTAGGGGTGTCGAGCAAGACAAGACTGGGAACGATACTTTATTTATACTTTATACAAAAATTGTGGGATCAGGTTCATCAGTCAAACAAATTTAATATATTTTATTTTAAGCAACTGCTTTTAACACCCTACGTCTTTTACGCCATCACGTCGTTCTCCTGTTTTTCTTGTGTTACTTCTCCTTCATCCACAAAAAATAATTATACCTCAACGCGTTCATGAGAAAAGAATAAAAAAACTATACTTTTTTTTACAAACATTCATGTGTTTACAATTTTGATAATGTTAAATAAAGCTAATTAATGAAGAAGCAATATTGTGACGTTGGGCGCTATTTTAGATTATTGTATCGACGCCGGTCTTCATTTAAGTAAAACTGGAAACACATCTATCTTACATTTTTAATTATCTATCTGTATTCTTAATTCAGTCTTCAACGAGTCTATGCAGAAGTGATTCGTTTGAAAAATAAGTTGACACTCAAAAAACTAATAGTTTTATTATTTGTTAACTAGCTGTGCCTGCGACTTCGTTCGCGTGGATGACGAAACTTATCAATGAGTTTTTAACCGCAAAATTAAGTTTGTTTTTTATTGTTTATACTTTTCCGGGATAAAAACTACCCAGTTTGGTGCCCAGGATAATAAAGAATAATTATACCAAGTTTCATCGTAATCGAACCGGTAGTTTTTGCGTGATACCTGAACAAACAGACAGACAGAAAGACGAAAATTTTTTTTTTCACACTTTTGTGTTCGGTGTCGGTCTAGTAACACCCCTCGCCATTTATTTTTTTGATGTTTTCAATGTATAGAATTTTCACTTCTACAGATTTATTATAAGTATAGATGTTATAACGGAATCATTTTGTTTTGCTCACGATCTAGCGCCGTGAATTTTCTTGCATCTGCATAATTTTTCTACGCCAACCCCACCAAACAATCTTGTGCTTTTCACTCCGTAACTAACATAATTATTATCACTATCGTGCAATAAGTTTATAATTAAGCCTGTGTAGTATATAGTAAAATTATTTATTTATTTTTTAGACATAATATAAAAATATTGAGTTTCATTTATTCGCAGATTTTAGAGCTGATTTTTTTTCAGAAAGCATTTTTTTTCTCAACCTTTGCTAACGATATAGCAGAATAAAATAAGTGAAAAAAGAGCTATACCTGGATTGAAATACCTACATAAAGATTAGAAACTAGCTTAAAGAAACAGAATATTCGTCAAAAATCTAGGTTACAATTAAGCTTCACCGCGAGTAAGGCACCCTATTTCAGACATCTCGGCTAGCGAGACGAAATCTTACCAACTTAGGTAAATGTCGTTTATGCAACTCTTGTTCAAACAAACCGTGTCTGGTCATTCTGGTAACTGTTTGTGTAACAAAAATAATCAAGCTTAGATTTATATTTTGTATAGTAACTAGCTGTCATAGTCGTAGCTTCAAATAGCAGTATTGATGAAATAAAAAATAAATTTGCTCAAAGTTCAGTAGGTAGCAAGCAAATAAATAAGTTTTAGAAATTGAATATTTATATTTTTAATTTCTAGCATAGGACTGTTTTTTTAAATTAAGGTTGAAAAAATTAATTTAAGGTATTAATTAACCATTTTAACCATAAAAGTCCTTACGAAAACGTACTGAATAATTTCAGCTAATGAAAATAGAGTCCAAACTTAAATAGGCTAGTTTTGAGTCTAAAAGCGAAATAATATTATTGTTATCAATACTTCGCTCAGTTCACAACATTTCAACCTAGTTTCTATCGTCTCCCTTACTCTTCATTGCACTCAGCAATCGGTCAGTGGAAAAGCGATAGCGAGACTATTTATTGACAAACTTGTATTTAACTCCATAAATAATTATAATTATAATAAATACAGCCTATAAACGTCCCACTGCTGGGCACTGGCCTCTTCCCATATAGAGAAGGCGCGAGCATTGATCACCACGCTAGCTCCCTGCGGATTGGCGATTTCAGATCCCAAATTTTGGAATCCAGGTTTCCTCACGATGTTTTCCTTCACCATAAATAATATTAAATAATAATTATTTACACGTAAATTTACAAAGTAACCGACTTCAATGAAATGTATGACCACTTCCGAGGTATATACCCTGCTAGGACAAAAACAAATCAAATCGATCCAAGATTGCCAGAGATACATTGCGTACCAAACAAATAAATAACCGGCCAAGTGCGAGTCGGACTCGCTCACCGAGGTTTCCGTTCAAACTTGTGTGCGCGCTGATCAATGTCCGTTCCTTCTCTATACGGGAAGAGGCCTGTGCCCAGCAGTGGGTCGTTTTTAGACTGTGAATATTATTATTTTAAGCATCAAATGGTAAGTGACACTCATTACTCATTCTTTCTTACATTTAATATGATAAAATTAATTAGTGCAATCTTATTAAGTTTTTAATAAAGAGCGAATATGGACTAGCTTTTCTCTATCGGAGATAAGAGTATAAAAAAAGGTTTTATATAAAGTTCATCCTTTATGTTTCCACGATAGTTTTTTTTCTAATACTTCCAATAGCTTATTGAATTATGCTATAATCTTCTTATAGTTTATTTTTAACTTAATTTTTTATTTGGTTAGAATTCATTTCAGTATTTTTATAAGCCGATAGACTTTCTATTGAGCATGTATTTTTATAAAAAATCTAATTATACTGTGACAATAAAGTGGGTCGAACCCAAATACTTAGAAACATTTAGGATCTTACAAAAAAATATGCCATGTCATTAATACCTAGTTTAAATATTCACACATGAGAGTTTTCCACTTTTACTCACAGATCTCCAAAACTCTAAAAGATACAACATACGCGTAAACTAGTTTTAAAAACAAAACCTGACATATCCAATTGGTCCAATCGTTCAATAGTTGAAATGTATGCGGTTATTTTTGGCAATTCAGCGCGTTCTAGATCGAACTAATAAACAAAACTCGCAACTAAAATTCGTTATGGCTGAACTTTTATATTAACACATGGTATGTGTTGTTACTCATGTATTGTTTGTTACTGTAACAACCACCGAGCAAATATGCTCGTTACACACTTCCAACATTATTGTATTTCGCTTTTCCTTCGACGATTGACACAATGCAGGCGAATATTCTGTAGTTAGTTTCGCGAATTTTGATGACAGCGCATGTTCTAGAACAATTATTTTACATTTTAGTTTGGCAGTTGTGTGAAGCATCGTTATTAATTTTGAAACAATTTTTAAACAAGCTTAGTGGAATGATATTTTCGCCTCACGTTTTCACGGCTATGGTTGTGAGTGTTAATACGTACGGCGGCGCGAGCCGGCGCGTCCTCACCCTAAGGGTCCTTTGTCAGCCTCCCTGCGACTCCCACCAAACAATTGCTAAACATTCAACAGACTGCATACATCGCGACATGAGTTGCAAACGTTTCTTCTAAACCCACTGAGCTTTGAGTATATTTTTCTATTGTTTTAATTGGAGAACAATGAGGGATTGCGTAGTTTTGATGAATTGTTTCTCTATTATACTAACATGCTCAAATATAACTTGCCCAACAGAAAACTTTATTATTTAAAAATTACGTCATAATTTATCCTCTTTTATTCCGTTGAATGAGGACTAAAAGCTTACGTTCATTAGCTGCGACGTATATCCGGTATAATTACTACCATGAAATTTAAATCCAAATATATTTTACATCAGTGTCGCGATTGCAAATCGTTTTGATCAACACCTGATCGAGCGATGATATATCAAATCTATGAAATGTCCTCTGATAAGGTTAAAGTAACCGCTAATGGGGGTTCTATTAGGATCTGATTAATGGTCTTTGGAACAGATATGGAAGGGTTGAAATTATGAGCTCGACAATATTTTTGCGGAAATTATTTTGGTTAATGACTTTTTTTTGATAGGTTCGGAATACAATTCACTAAAATAACTGTAAGGGAATTAGTAGAAACAAATAGTCCATGTTACAATTGAAATTGCAATGTATATATTTAAGTTTCCGACAATACTGAAATGCTGCCTCTGAAAAATGGTTTTCGAAGTTTCTCGTTTTGTTTTTAAACAATCACTTCCTTTGTATGTCGATCTACGGATATTACTAGATATTTAGTTAGATATTCGACAAAGCACCACTAGCGTACAGAGGGATTTTACACTAATTACGTATTTAAAGGTGAAGTGATCACTCGAGTGCTACATCACTAAATCCCCTGTGAGTGAAACCTTAATACTGGGGGTTGACGATTTGACAAAGCGAAAATCAGAACCTCTTTCAAGAAGATTACTATAGGTACAGGTATGTATGAAAGTTAGTTGATGCCTTACTTCTTCAAGAAAGAAGTTCAAAGAAGATTCGAGAAATGTATACTGCATAAATGTGTACCCCGTTCCCAGCACTTTATTTTACATGTCAAAAGAAACTTTATCTTACATGTCAAAAGAAAGAGCGAAACAAAAACATAAATTTTGTCTTTTAGCAATTAACTTGTTAATAATAGCGAAAAAAAGTTATTCATCCACTAACATTAAAAACCAATTACTTATTTTTATCAAAAAAAAAATTTTTTGCGCTTTAAACATTCTTTTAGAAATAATATTTACGACCGAGAATCGCGCCTAATAATTACAACTGACCATGCTACATCATTCGACAATATTTACTCAAACGTAATCACAATTTGTAAGCGTAAATGAAACCTAGATATCTAATCTTACAATTAAAATAAAGAACGATTATAATGTACCAAACCTAAAATATCTATAAACGCAGTATCACTTACATCTTAACTAATTTCTCAAGTTTACAGTTAAATCCCTGTCTTCAGCCTTACCTATATAGAGAGAAAAGGTGTGACTCACAATCAAATAGATGTGACAAAAATATCCCCAAAAATCCTAACGTTTCATAACCGTCAAAATTCAATTCAAAACAAAATAAAACGAAACGGTGGAAAAAAAAACTCATTTTCACCTCTACGTTAATTAAAATGGGGTAACACAATGCTAGACTATCCAAAATGCAAAAACCAAAACAATTAAAACCAGTTGTAAATGAAAATTAAAATTTCTATTATTCTGTATACTAATAGAAAATTATTTCAGCACTAATTTTACGCCAGTGTTCAAACAATGTATACATAGTTTTTTTATAAAGTAGGTACTGCGTTTGCGTTTGTTTCGTCAAGTTAGTGTAAATTAATGGGAATAACATATTTCGCGGTAGCAAAAGTTAAACTGCTTGATTACTTTTTGCAATGCACTAAATTCATTTCAAATTAGTTCATATGTGGTTTTAGAACATGTCAAATCGTGAAGTTAATGTTTATAACAGTAATTGGATTCATGTTTTCGGTATTACTTATTGTGCGTTCAGATCAATGATCAGGAGAATCATTAATCTCAAAAATATTCGAAGTACCTACTTGGTTTTCAGAGAGAATATTGGTGTGATTTTGCCATGCATGCATTTCATGATATGAATCTGATCATGATTGGATACTTTCATAATAAAGTTCCAAATTGTAAAACACCTTATAAAAGCGATCAGTTTCGTTTAAATACATCGCAATAACAGTCACTAAATACCTCACCGTATCGTATAACTCTTTTCATTTTAAATTTATCGCGAACACTCGAGCTTCGCGTCAAAAGCAATCTACCTTTTTGATCGAGACACATCGTTTCGGGGTTACAGCTCTATGAAATTACTGTGACATCTGTACAGGGGTTGAGTTTAATAGCTCATGAAATGTATGTAAGCAAGACGGGGGATGTCGCCAGTGGAGTGCGGCTGGCAAAAGCGCCTACCTATAGCTTAGAGGGTTATTGTGAAAGGCCCTCGCTATTCCTTTGAGTGTTACAGATAAGTCATACTTTTCGTTTTCCGAAGAGGGGTATAATGACACTCTGAATGGCCATTCTATTTTTAAAATCTTCAGACAAAAATGTGAGCATTTAAATTCTTACATGTAGCTATTACTCGGATCATCAGGACTATTCAATAAATAGATCTGCCTATTTGTAATTATTTATTAGGGTTTCAGATTTAAACTGTAATAATTAATGTTTCTGTTTTGCGGGAGACCACAAAGCAATTGATTCACGAACAGTCTCATTATCGTTATCAATCTGGTTTACAATTCGATTCAATTTGTTCTCAAAACCACGTTTCATAACTACTACTTCGTTACATTCATCTGCCTAGCCTGTTTCCCAAACTATGTTGGGGTCGGCTACCAGTCTTACCGGGTTCAGCTGAACACCGTATTTACATGGAGCGACTGCCTATCTGACCTCCACAACCCATTTTACTGGGGAACACAGTATCCCATAGTAAGACTAGTTGTCAGAATTGACTTAACGACTACCAAAGATCTTTGTATGACAGCCGGGACCTACTGTTTAACGTGCTTTCCGAAACACTACTTCGTTACATTATTATACATAAAAAATAAAAAAACCTGAAAACAAATTGTTCAAATTGTTGCAAATTTTTGTTTAAATATTTTAGTGTCCGACTGATTTCTAGGGTTTTAAAGTTTTACGCGAATCTTACACATTAAAATAAAACTATTTTACTTATTTCAACACACAATGACACAAAGTAATAGCAGTCCTCTTTTTTCTTCGTTCTTTACTAATATCAATGGTCATAATCCGTACTTTGAAAGACTACATTTATCTTTTATCCAACAAAATTATAATACTGACGTTTTATATGTTTACACCGCAAAGATCTCGTTAGTGGAGTAATCCAGTTCATTCTACTTTATGAACTTACATCGATCAAAACATATTTTCATATGGCCGATGTTATTTTACAAAAACATAATTATCTTCATTAAATACTTTCTTTTGTGTTTCATATAATTAAGTTTCGGCTTACGCAAATACTTTTTTGTCAGTATATTCTTTTTCATAAACCACGCTTCAAATGTTTCCGAATGAAATCACTATGAATAAAAATACTTGAACGTTTTGCTAAAACTACAGTCAAGTCAGACAGTTTCAGACAGGCAGGGCAAATTGTAAAAATATCGTATTTATAAAATCTGATATTGCCAATCCGCATTGAACACGCTTCTCTGAATAAAAAAAGCCTTTTTGATACCTAATAGTAGCACAGTAGTTATCTTCTAGTCATCTATATTATGATCTACTTATATTTATTTAAGCATTTTATAATAAAACTGTTATTCCAACCTAAAATTGCAATATAACTGTAGAATCATCGGAGATGGTCACAAGGAAAAAAATGTCTTACAAGAACGGTGCCTACTTTAGCGGGTGTCACCAAATTAGTATAGGTATAGTTATGCGTATTCTAAAATTAAAATAACCAAAACATCTTTTATTCAACAATATCTGAGTAATACTTAAAATAGATTCAAATTCATTTCTTTTAACGTGGAACAAAAATGGTCTTGGTTGCGGCCACATACATATATTCATACAGTAATGGTCACTCCGTGTCCAGATGAAGCCTTATTTTTGGATTGTCGCGATTGTTATTCAATGGCTATGCCGAAGGATCACCCCGGTCAACGAATTTTAACAGTACAATAATATCACGTATATTTCGACAACTTTTGCAAGTATGATGGGTGGGATATCACGAGAATGTGTTATGTGTTTAATAGGTTATAATGTGTTTCTTGACATGTTTCTTGCATTTAAATTTAGAATTTGCAGAGAGATAGTTTGTTTTTTTATCTAGCAAAAAGAAAAGTATAATTTTAAAATTTCTAACTAGAGAAATGAAACTTGACACTGATCGCCTAATTACCATATACATGAGACTACAGTAAAACATTGATTAGAAACATCTGTTTTTTAATACTTTTTCTAATCAAAATCGTGTAGTCAGGTGTAATATTGAAGGAAGCTGGTGTACGAAGTTTCACGTCCTCTACAAAGTTGCTTACAAGCGACACGTATGGTATCGCCTTCCTTTGCGTGTATCAAACGTATTTCAGATCCGAGAACCAATGACTTTCAGTTCTTCGTCTTTGAGTGCAAACCTTTAAATGCTTTTAACTCTCCAGGTGTAAGAACTTTGTCTAGACTATGCAGTAATATTTAATGAATGTCCGGAAGAAATATAAATTGATATCCGAACTAGTCGGAATAAGGTGTCCTAAGATAGAAATGGCATTATTTATAAGAATGTCGACGGTGTTTGACAGATTCTTATTTCTTACTTATTCTTTAAAACTTATAAGAGAATTTGAATTTAAACCCGATTTAAACGGTTAAATTTAAACTCGATTTATAAGGGTGTATATCTACATCTAGTGCTAACTATATTAAAAAACATTTAAATCAAACATATATGAAAAATGAAATTCTGTGGGCAAAACTGAAATTTTGGAAAAAAATGAAATGTAGTTTTATAGAATGCCATTCACCTTCAGACTATGATATCAGTGTCGCGAGCTATCAAACAGCAGGATCAATCAATGTGTCGGTCATCCCGCCAACTATTCCCGCTAAGAGGGATTTCTTGTCCGCGCCGAGCTTTTCCGCCGCCCGTCATCTCTTCATATTGAGATTGATGTTCGTAGCGAGCCGAGAGCCAGCTCGAACAGAATACTAAGAAGACAGGCTCGGGCCATTCTTCCCCAATTAGCCTCCGATCCAGCCGCGTTTGTCCCGCAGTCGGCCACGCGACACCACCCCGCATACTAAATTGATGTCATAATTTTTCACATAAGCTACCCCGATTAAACTACGACACAAGTTTTGTTAAGTGTTCGAGTTCGGCGCCTAGGTTTTTTATTTCTACGTGCTTTCGACGCTGCAGAATTTGGGAATGTTGTCATCTTTATATCATAAGTTCAGACTGTATTACGCGTTTGCATATTTTTAAATCCTTATTTAGGAAATAGGTACCATTAAAATTAAGTAAATTAAAACAAGGGAAATTATGCAAATTCTTCCGGGTAACACTATTAAACACTTACAAGTAACCTGTTAAAATAAACGACTAACAAAGAGTTCTCACATTCGTTAAACGCGAGTAAAATTAACATAGCTTTCAAGTAGGGCGTCAACAAGGCATGCCACTTGCTTCATAATAGAAGACGGACTCAATTACTCGTTAAGGATATAATAAAACATGTGTGACTTGCTCGTAAACGGGTGTCGAATCTACATCACTTAGTGAAACAACCTCACTGCGACCTAAACGAAATACTGCTGTTTTAAATTTATTGACGACATACATGTTTAGCCTAGTTTTGACGGAACGTTGATTTAAATTGTGTTATCTGACTGTAGTTTATATAACTAACAGTGTTTGATGGCTCTTGCTACATAGAAGTTGAGGAGCTATATCTTTTTCTATTATAAACGCTGATAGTCCTTGTCCTGACAATCTACAAAATTTCATATCAAAATAATAACTACTTAAATACTTTTTGTTAATACTCTTTCACACAGCTTTTCCTGACAAAAGAGAACAGCCAAAAAATAGGTACGGAAGTTCTTAAATTATGCTACGTCATAATGTAACTGATTTTACCTTACTACCTACGGTAAACAGGAAGGAATCTGTCCTTCCTGCTTACCCTAGGATGCAGGTTTGCATTTAACACTTTAATAGTTTGCCTTACAGAAATATTCACGAAAACTAAGATAAGATAAAATATATTTTTACTGCCTATTAAATAGGAGCTCCGGTTTGTGTTATTTTTAAGGAAAAGACCTAATTAAAACATAAAATATTATCTAAAGAACTAAAGCTTCTAAAAAACCTTAAGTGTTAGTTAGGTAGTTAAGAAATAAATAATTAATTACTTGCCTATCAAAAACAAGATTATCTTACGTTGAATCGGGAAGACTGAAAATGTTTTGTATTATATGTTTAATATTTATTAAGCCACTAAAAAATGCATGGACATGTCGACAAAACGTCACTTAAAAATACATACAAAATTTTTCAACAACAATTTTTTTTAGAATTGAACAGATTAATAAATACGACGTAGATTATTTAATTTACAGCTAAACTATTTGATTTACAGTATTGTAAGAGGACAAAGCAAGAAGTATTCACAGTTCAAAATACTACGATCAGGTTTTTTTTTTAATTATCGAAACGAATATTCTGTAGAGCTCATTCAGGGGCTTTGGAAATGTGCCCGATAATTGGCATCACGCTCGCTCCGCATTACGTTGAGCTTTATAATATCTTTTGAGAACACTAGGTATGCACCGCACTTAATTCTACGTTCAATAAAGGCACATGTTCAAAACCATTCACTCTATGAGAGTCTAGATGATAACTATAAATTTCTGAGTTTTAGAAATGTGCGGATTAATTATAAATGAGAACCATCGCAAACTCAGATTCAGAACAAAAACAAAACGCTTTTAATTTGACAATTTGTTTAGGAGCCACAGACGGACTGACACTTCAAACTTTCATCACACCTCTTTTTGGTCGGGGGCTAAAGACGTTATGTTTTATAGCTTCTTCGGGCAAGCTATACAACAATAAAAAATCAAAAACCTATTTGGGAAAAATATTATCTGGAATTAGTCAATGGTCCTTATGCAAGTGGTATGCTCGCTGCAGTCGAGCATTATTTCCTACAATATCCAGGCATGCACCGGCCGTCAATTTAATCCCTATGAAACGTTGCGTTAAGTCTGTTTTATTGGACGTAAAAATGAATACAATAGCTGCGCTTGTTGCATACACAAGGACATCGTTTAGTGAATATTTGTCAATGATATGAGTTCATACATATCTAGTAACATCATAAAAAAGTAGTTTAATGTAATGATATTTTTGCCAGAGAAAAACCTATTCTCGTTTCTGTTTCATGAGAAGGCGCCGAATGAGAGACGCTTACAGATATAATTCACGTAACTAAGCTAGGATACGTGTGTAAGGTTCTTAAGGACTTCGTAATTGACCGCGGTCCCTCTTATTTCATGAAGACAACTTACTATGTAGTACTTCACCTGTGTGTTATTCTTGGTATAATTTGCTGTATTTCATCAAAGTAATTTGGAAAACTATAGTCAATGTAACCATAGCCTAACCGGGAGAATTTGAAGAAGGAAAGAAAGGCCTTTCCCTGCAGTGGGACGATAAGGGCTAAAAAATTTTTATAAAAAATACGTTTATTCATATCTGAATATTATTTTACCAAATTTAATATTTTTAAGTGATGTGAAAACCATTTTAAGATTTTCGTTGAATGATACATTTTTATTTGGGCTTCTATTTGAAGCCGATTGGTTTTAGGACTAACATAAAAAGTGCATCAACGCCTACCAATTAGTAATGCCACATGTCTATTCTAGCTGCTTAATTCAATATATATTGACAACGAAAAGCTTTTGAACGTGAGTAAAGGATTTCAGTACTAGGGCCTATTTATACAACTGCCTGGATACATAGTCACAAAGGTTTGAATGTTATCGGCCTAAACAGTATCTCAATTACAAAAGCCGGGCCCGATTTTATTACTTACTAGCTGTGCCCCGCGGTTTCACCCGCGCGAATGACAATTCATACACTATCTTTATAAATTATAGCCTATGTGTTATTCCGATGTATAAGCTACATTATTGTAAAGTTTCATTAAAATCCATTCAGTAGTTTTTGCGTGAAAGAGTAACAAACATCCAAACAAACTTTCGCATTTATAATATTAGTAAGGATTCTTTCAGACTCGAATACTATTATACCCAAATATAATTGACGTAAGTATACTACGCAGTAAAACTCATTTAACGTTCACAGACATTTAATTTCGTAAGTCACAAGCGTATGAGTCAACGTTACAACAATAAAATGTGTTAAAAGTATTAAGCGGGCCTTCATAAATTGATGAATATGATTTGTGTCCGCTTATAAATTAGTTCAATAGGCGGGCAGTGAATAACTTGTCGTCGATTGACGGCTAACCAACGAGACAGCGTAATAAAATAAATGCAGGTAATTTTAACAAATGATTTTAACTATAAACTAGTTTGTTAAAGACATATTTCATAATACTTTACTCTATTCAGTCATGAATTGGGTACCTATCATAAACGTAACATGACTTAAAATAATCAACTCTAATATCGAGTTCCATGTTAAATTGTATTTAATCAAAATATTTGGTAATGCAAGTCAGTTTTAGATCCTAAATCACGAGCAATGATATTACTCATCGGTTCATTTCGTTGCGAGCTGACCGATTGGATGCATTAAAAAGTTTTGACATATTCTACGTTCAATTCAAATCGTCGGAACTTCAAATAATGTGAATGATCTAAAGGCTTGGCTTCATGTTCAATTGCTCAATCTTATACTACAATACGTATTATAAAGCAAACATGTGTAGGTAAGTCTTGTATATAAATTGTGAATGCAAGTGGCTATGGTGTGGAGTCCATACAGTTTTTGTTCCAATTTTTGCAAACTGTTCGCGCTTGTAAATTTGTGCGAGTGGTTGTGCCCTAAGCAACAGATCGCCGAAAACCAGAGATTTCTTAAAGAAATTTTAAACTACAAAATCAGAGGATTCTCTAGTTACGATGACCTAAATGTGACTGATGATGCAGTATTACTATAAAACATTGAATATTCCTATTTTCGTGCTCACGTTTATTCCGTAGTCGAAAACTGGGCAGTGTTGAATGGCATTACCTGAAACAAATTAAAATGTTATCAGAAAAATGTAGTTAATATCAGGATCCTATTTTCAAAATTGAATACGCGACGTATCACTGTGCAAAACATGATACCAAGTAATAATAGATAAGTAGGTACTTTGCGTTTTTTATTGAAATGATTAAATATTTCAATGGTATTTATTGATCTTTTAATTTTCAACGTACTATTTTAAATTAAAAGCATTATTTATTCAATTTAAATGTCAATTTAATTTTTAATGTTTTAGATTTTTAAATTGTAAATTGTAAATTAATTACCCAAATAATAATAATGCATACCGTTACCGTACCAAAGCTGGACACAGTAAGGATTTTTGGTTGCGTTTCTATTCTAATTGTCAGTCTAAGTGTCAGGACAGTCCGGTCGAGATTTTTTATGAATAATTAATAACAAAAATGCAGATGTCAAAAATTAAGTCCGCGAGCAAAATTAAAATTTAAATAAGTCAGAGCTAAAAAGTTAAAATAACTTTATTGTTATTTGTATCTTTAGTGAAATAAATAACAGTTCCATACGACTAGGAATCGATTAATTTAGAAGAAAGGTAAAAAATTAAGATGATCAGAGAAAGAAAAGAGTTGACAATAAAAGACGAGTAGAAGAGACAATGAAAAAAAGTTGTCTGTCCCAAATACTTGGACACAGAAATGATGATCAAGACATCTGACTAGGTAACAAAGATGACGTCATATATTCTTATATTATCTCGCAGGGCCGCGCCTCAGCCCGTCGCGGTCGCTGCAGCCAGCCGCCGGCGCACCCGCTGATGGCCCGGCCCTCGCTCTTATTCACAATTAGCATGTCAAATGACATACGTCTATGTTCACAAGATACCTAAGCAAAAAAATATCGTTCCTGCTTGCGAAATATTTTAGTCCTGGTCCTGTTTACGAATGCAAGGCCAGCTTACAGAATACTACTTGGAATTTTTCGTCTTTAATATCCACAGATTAACCAACCAACGTGTATTAAATTACTTAGAAAACAGCCACAAAGTAAAATTATACGAAACCATAATGAAACTTCAAAGAAAACTTAAATACCTGTTTTCCCTAATTAATTAATTAGTTGAAGGACCTGTTTCTTAGTAATATGTTAGTAACTAACTCACTAATAATTCACTTAACGTAAGCTTATTAAGAGGCTATATGGACCAAACTAGCCATTTCAGACATCAGATGCAACATTCTTGGAACTAAAACCCGGTATTAATTGTTTCTATATCTAACCTACCAACTGTTAAAATGTTCATTCTGGAAGCAATAAATATTGAGTATTGGATTTTTTTTAAATTTCATCTAGTTGTGCTAATGTCTTGGAAAGTGAGATTAATATGGGTACCTATATATCAGCCACTTTAAAGAAATAATGACCGTGCTTTGGGATTATGAACCTTAATTCAATGACTAACAGTTCAGTTTCCATCACATTCAAATTACTTTTAGGCCCTTTTCGGTAATATTTGTCATTCTAAAATGAACACACATGTTGTCAAAGTTGATAATTGCGTAATTAGTAATAACGTTTAATTCTCTTTCCAGATTGGCTTTAGTATACCTATTAATATGGATCCAAAAATATAAAAAAAAAAATTAAGGTCATTTCAAAGCTAAAGTGCAAATCGGTATAGTAAGGTACCTACCTACAATAATACTTTTGTTTATAAGATATAGCGTAACAGACATACACAGTTATTTTCGCATTTATGTATAAATAGCTGTATAGTCAATGATGGAATTGTCCCAAATCCGACTTGCTGAGGTCACTGTGGTTTGTTTGCGAGAATGGTTGTCATAAACAATAACATTTAATATGGAATGTATTAATTGCAGCCTGCAGACGAGTAAGATGCTAGCTGGTGGCAACGCAGACTTCATAAGTTTTGACTAAGTAACAGGCATGCAAACAACGCTCATAAATAATGAATTATTACCTTTTTATGTTATTCGGACAATTCTTGAGTTATAAATGGTGCTCCTAACCAAATATTGGTTTCTATAATATACAGGCAGTTGCCTAATCCAAATTGAATAGTTTTTTTAATCCGCAAAGGCAATTAACATCAACTAATAACGCAACCCAAATATCGATTTGACAAGGTTCTGGTTAATCATATTATCTAAACTACAGTTTAGCATCGAAACGATGTTTTAATACATTCTAATTTCTCTTTATATCACATCAGTACGTTGTGTGTAGTTACATGATGCGTGAACCCAGGCGGCCGCTGTTTAACCACCGTGTTCAACAGATGGCGTTGTTAGTTGAGAGGCGGTTTCTGAATGGCGGTGTTAAGATTTTCGGCGAGTGATAGACTACCCCGGGCTGTATCGGTCGTGTTTGTTTCATTGAACGCTTTGATTGAACAGTTTCGTTTAATAATTTTTGAATAAGTCTGCCTAATGGGCGGGCTTTGTTAATACATTTGATTAAATAGTTGTCTGACGACTGACGTACCTGATTTTATTCTTGAACCTGTATACAAGGTGTTAAACATTTAATTCTAGCCCTCACACACCATAATTAGTTTATTAAATTATAATATCAAAATAAGGTCTATAATTTAATTTAGTCAAACCAAACCCAGCCATTTTTCAAGTAATAAGTACCCTAACTTTACGTTAAACGTATGGTCGTATTACATACGCACACACGCAGAGCACAGTACGCGCACCACTGTGCTCTGCGTGTGTGCGTAGGTATTTGCACGCAAACTCCATTGTTCGTCAGCTGTTTAGGTTAGGTGGGCACTAGTTCAATGATCGAACATTCTCATCATCTTCATTCTACACTCAAATTATTTCTAATAACTACTGTTCACACTTAGCTGGATATTATCATGGTATAAGTTATTGATATATATACATATAATAAAATAGGTAGATAGTTTTCCAACTAGTAAAATAGGTTTTATTAAGATTTATTAATTAATAATTAAGATTCTGTATTTCTATCACGCGGCTGTTCGGACTGGCGTGTTTGGCGTTTTGTTCATTTCACAGTAATTGTGTTTAATAGTAAATCAAACTTAATAAATAGGACATAATAACGGTATGTTACTTTAATCGGTGTGAGACTTTCAACCGTTTGAGATGAAGGTAACGTAACGTGGAGGGGTTGGCGCCCGAGTCGCCGTATTACACTCGTAGGTAATTAAAGGCGGCATAGAAGGAATTAGAACAAAGTTGTACTTACAAAACTGAACATTATGTAGAAACACTAACTTTCTTTGTTTATTCGTCACCTTCACAACAATGGCTCAAAAGTCCGTAGCCTTTTTCGATACACTTTAGGTATAATCCACTTTATCAAGGTATTTTTTTAGTTTGTTACTTGAGTATCACTGTTCACTTTCGCAAAAGCGAGTCCTATTTTACTTTTGAGGTCACGGACACTTGTTGCCTAATTAGTGTACCTACACCAGCGACTTTATTAGACCCACACACAAATAAAAATCCTTTGGCGTCAAGTCGCCCGATCAAGAATACCACTGCATGGGTCCCCACTTGTCCTCAGCGACCTATCCATCAGGGTGCACTACTTCACGTCAAGGTCACAAAGTCTCATCGAAATGGAAAATTGACAAAAGTTATCAGATGCAACATTCTTGGAACTAAAACCCGGTATTAATTGAACTTCTGTTTCGAATACCATTTGGTTAAATTAGACTAACGTACTTCTCACGACTTATAGAGGAAGATAGTTGAAGCAACAATTTAAATTTCATGTTCTACCTTCTTATCAAAGCAAGATGACGTAGAGGTAAGTACTTCAATTAACAATTTCATATTTCATACATCTTACCAAAACGTATGCACTAGTTTATATAATTCATTAAATTACAAAACGTTGGCCTAGTGGTGCTAAGCGCGACTGCTACGCTAGAGGTCTTGGGTTCGATTCCCAAGTCGACCAAGGTGTTATTGGATTTTTTTATGAAATTCTCAGTAGCAGGTCGGAGTTTAGATTTGTGCCCGGTTAGTGGCAATAGGCTTGCCCCCTATTACATGGGATCTAAACATACCGGCGAACTGTGGGTGTACATTGGTACACCTCTGCCTAACCCTTCGGGGATACAGGCGTGATGGTATGTCATGTTATGTAATTACAAAACTAAGCGGCTTAAGTAAGTGTTCCTCAAATAATGAGAATATTAATTTTCCGTGGAATTTTAGTAACGAGCTTTATACAATCTGTTAAATGAGTTCGTAAGTAAGATCTAATATTATGAAGAGTAGGGACTCCTCATTTGAACGGTCTTCATAAATAGTAGCTGCAAGGTGCAATCCGCAGTGCCGCCGCCCGCCGCTGCTCAGCGCTCAAGTAGCAAGGACGAACCTACTCAAGTTTGCTCCAATGTCCCTCCCTTTAATTTACTGAAAACTCACAGAGACTTATAGAAAATAAAATGTAAATATTTAATTGTTAATAGAAGTTGTTGTGTTTGTTTTTGTTTATCTCATTGTTTTTAGATAGAATAGTTTATTATATAATGTTTATAATTTGTATAGCATCGCATAGGATTTTATGAATCTGTAATGGTGTTATATGTTTCAAATAAATAATTCCTCTAATTTCCGTAAATTCTGCGTAGAAACTTCACTAGTGAACCAAAAAATTTTATTATTAAATTCATAAACTAAGATGAGGAAAAAATTAAAATTCTAGTGCAAATAGGATTAATCTATTTCTAGAAACATTAAAAAACCACCGGTTAAGTGCGAGTCGGACTCGCGCACCGAGGGTTCCGTACAAACCTATAGGTATATGTGTGATGTAACTAAAAATTTAAGGTTTTCGGAATTTTTCCTTTATATGTGCTATTAAAAATTGCTTCATGTCAAATTTCAAGATTCCACGTCGACTGGAAGTACCCTTTAGGTTTTGATTTCCTCGCGAGTAGTTGTGAGTTTGAAAATATGCGGCTTAAATTGCTATTTCTTTTGATTGCGTTGTCATAAAAGTTTGATTTTATTACAGCTTAAAAGTATTATAGACCTGATTATTTGATATGAATTTCAATTTAATACCTCTACGCGTTCATGAGAAAAGAAGTAGTAACTTTAAAATTTTCAATTTTTTTTTTTATAATTTTACAAAAAATTTACGGTTTTCGCAATTTTTCTTTTATCTGTACTATAAGACGTTACTTCGTACCAAACTTTAAGATTTTAAGTTCACGGGAAGTACCCTTTAGGATTTGATTCCCGTGCGAGTTTCGAAAATTTGCGGCATAAACGGCTGTATCTTTTGATTGCTTTGGCTTAAAAGTGTGATTTTTTCACAGCTCCAAGGGACAGTAGACCTCAATATTAGATATAAATTTCAGTTTGATACCTCCACGCGTTCCTGAGAAAGACGGTCTTGACAGACGGACGGACGGACGGACAACGAAGTGATCCTATAAGGGTTCCGTTTTTTCCTTTTGAGGTACGGAACCCTAAAAAGATTAAAAAATTGTGCTGCAAAATAAATATTGCATGATTACTTGCGGCCGAATGCTATAAAGGATGTCAGATATATTCAGAGTTCAACACACACAGATCTTATAATTATATGTAGTAACTGTAGGAAGTATGCATCAATATACTATCTGAGAAAATTTTACCGACCTAGTTCGTAGCTACCTACAATTATCAGACATGATTTCGATAAGAAACTTAGGAAAAAAAAAAACATAGTCGAATTGAGAACCTCCTTTTAAAGTATCCTTTTAAAAACACAACAGAGCATTAAGTTAATAAAAAAGTAAAAAAGGATTGTATACACAGAAATAACGCCATGAAAAACTGACCGATTACAAGGTAATACCATTATTCCAAAAAGTACTACCGCATTGATTAGTTTCGATACATTCCACCGATGCTACACAACAAACTAGCAATCATTTGAGTAGGTTGCTTCATCAAATACGAGTAAATAACTTTAAAGATAGAAAAGTTCATTGGTATAGCGAGACTATCTTCGCAGAATTGAATCCAATAAAAACTGCAACTATCAGCTTAGATTCAAGAAATACGCTATTCAAGAACCTTATACTCTTAAAAAAGGAGATATTTTTAGGAAGACAATTATAGATATGTTATTTTCAGACGAAGTAATTTCTTATCATTATGTTATCATGGATTCAAGTAGTTCTCGTGCTCTCTGGTTTGAAATAAGTGCGTTTACAATAACATATCTCAAAGCAGTCCTATTCACTGACCACTGCACCCAGGTATCGTCTATGAGTAAAAGGCATTGTTACCTTATCGAATTGTATCAAACAAAATCTATCCAACACCTCATAAACTAAAGATTTCTTTTAAAGTTTTGACTCCTCAAATGATTTATCAGACTTGCTGTAGACTTACTACGAACTTTTAGAGCAGGGTTGTTGTCCTTGTGGAAGCGAGACGCCGCCGCGCCGCTACGCGCAGTGTAGTGCGCCGTCTCGCTTGCACAATAACAACAGTCTTACTTTACGCTAATAGATGTTATAGTACAGGGTCAAAAAGTCCTAGTCGATGGAAGAAGTATAAAGATGCAAGAATGTTCGTGAAATAAAGTATGGCGTAGCTTTGTTTATAGAACAAATTAAGATTGTTTTTGTGAACAATAAACTTTTCCTAAAATACATCAAAGGAGAATGCAATTTCATGCTGCCTGGTTCTGGAGAGCTAGTATATTCTCGCAAAATTTGCGATCAAACATGAAGTGGGTTTATTTTTATTATTTCTTAGGATTTCTAATACCCATACATTTACAAATTTCTTTATTGCGAAATTAGAGTAGATACGGAATATATGCAGGTTCTTAGAAGTTAGGTGCCCCGTGCCAGTTAAGGTATTGCAATTTAAATGATGAACCTATTATACCAACTAAATAATAATAATATTCCGGGACAACTCACACACGGTTATCTGGTCCCAAGCTAAGCAGATCTTGTGTTATGGTAACCAGACATAAGATAGATAATAGATAAGTATTCCTTATTAAATAATTATGTTCATTATTTATCTTCTTTTAATACCTTTATCGATAGGAGCATATATCAAACAGATTCGGGCAAGAAAAGCGGCTAGATCGCGAGGCACGATTTTAGGTTTATTGGATTTTTCTGCATCCCGATTAGCGAAATACCCGAAAAGGAAATGAAATTGATATCTTACAATGACGGAAACTTCGGAAAATCGCTGAACTAGTTCAAAATACTTCTTCATAATAATATTTTTAAGAAGATTTAAAAAAAATTGAGGCCCACGTGAACTTGTACATGTTTCCTATAGTTTCTCATGACAAACCAGGCATGTGTAGACTTGTTTCTTAGAATACTTAAGATAACTCGCTAAGAACTAATTGGAAGTGTATCATCATTTACATACTTATCTAGCGCTCTACATAGTAAAAGATTGTACGAGTTATTTACTAGAACACTAAAACTCGACAGGTACTTAGTGAAACCTAGACCTATCTGCATCTTTGTGGTGTCTAAAAAAATATTCAGAACGGTAAACCTATTTGAATTTTATCACCGCCATCTATCGACACGAAAATAAAGTTCAATCATTTAGGGCTGGCTTTCTCATGGCACACTGCATTTCTTTCGAAGCATTGGTTTTCGTAAATCTTTTTGATTCAGTGTCATCCACGGTACCTCGGTGCATGCATCCTATCGACATTGTATGTGAGTATAGTACAATATGAAGGTGCGTAGGCTGTGTAAGGGGCTTGTTATTCCAACCAAGAAACACAAATGGAAAAAAAACTGACGTCGTTTTTCGTTTGTGTTATGACCACACTAAACACGGTGCCCACAAATCAGGTGACCCTAAATCTGTAAAAGGGTAATGAAACATTTGACCTGTTCCTAGTAATCGTGTTATGAGAACTCCACACACAGTATTAAAACCACAAGTTTTTATAAGAATTCAATGAACTTAGTCTTACTGGTCCATTACAAAAATATACAACATGTTTTGTAAGAATTCAACTCTCACCTATTATCACCGTAACAAGCGCGAACATCATTATACCAATGTTAGCAGTTCCCTTGCATCTAAACGATTCATTATTAAGTAATTTAAAATTGCAACATTTTCAAATAAGTAACCTCGTTTTTGTCGTGTTGTGAACGCGCCTTACGGGATGATCCACAATCCAGAATCTCATTCGTTGCGAACACGTTATGACTCAGAGGTATTTCCTTGCGATCCAATACGGACAAAACTCGAATACGAGGACCATCGCTCGGTCGTGTCGCCAAAACCCGTGTGCGTCGAAACTAATTCAGTAATGGATATTCACCGTTGCAAAAAGTGCATTTTACCTTCGTACGGCATTATGCACCAGTCGAACTGGTTTGTGCGTAGCAGAGAGTTATTTATAGGTTTTGGTCACATTGTACGCCTGGTATTATACCGTTAATTTGCTAAACGAAATGGCTCCTTAAGAAAAAACATATATCCCAAGATTTGGACTGGAAATACACCTTCATTTGAAGTAATTACAAAATCACAAAATCTTTACAGTAAGTTAACGACAGCACTTACAAGATTTCTGTTAAAAAGGTCCAAAGCAACTATTGAAAGATAACCTATACCTGGTCGTTTTGTTTGCAAAATAAATCCAATGCTAAATTTAATATCTCCCCGCCACATCTCTTTAATAACTAAAGCCTTTTTATCTGCTGGCATCTGGTAACGATGTCATTTTACGAGAATAAATAAAAACTAGGACATAATAAAATACACCAGGTACGTTTTAAATGCTTGGGTGCATCACCTTTGCGTGTAAAACGGTTCTTTAAAATCCGATTATTAAAAAGGGGTTTACAAGTTTCGGCTTCGTTATGTTATAAAAAGGGATTATATAATATGATAGGAAAACCGGTTTGTAAATTATCTTCCGATTCAAAAGCTTGCCGTTGCAATATATGGTAAGTTATTAATTATTTATAAGATGCATCACAGAACTTTTATGGTTTGATGTAAATGAAATAATGCTTTGCGTGACCTTTTTCCCGGATGCTGTTGTGTAGTTAGGCATGGCATAAATGTTAAAGATATAAATTTTAATTTTGTATGTACTGTTTTCTATGCTTGGTACTCTCATTTTATTGACAGAACTAAAAGCGAAGTAATGACACCACTGATTCTGCGCTCGCGCTTGCGACTTGTCGACTTGTCGCATTTTGCGACCGTGTTTTTTGTGCTTTTATTTTAATTATTTTGGGATGGCCACTTTCTGACTTCTTATCGTTAAAACTGTTAAAATCTAAGTGTTAGAATCTAGAAATTACTTATTTCATTGGCCATACTAGATTATGCAAGTAGTATTATATTATTATTATCCAACTAATAATGCAAGTAAACGGGTGTTTGTCTAGCACATGTTTGTAGCAAGTATTCTGTAACCATACACCCAAGTTTCTCAGACCACACAGCGACCTGACCCCGATGCAACTAGCTATGAAATTTTAAGCTGAGAAATAATTAAATAATACAATAATAAGGAACGGAAGTCATATTGAGGGCACGCTAAACAGTAGGACAAGAATATTATGAACATAAGTGCAGATCAAACATGTGGCCCTTTAATATTGTTTAATAAACTTGCCTGTAAACTCTTCAGCGCAAATTAGTTTCTAACACATTTTCATTTTCATTATTCTTTAAACATTGACCTATAAAATTAAATATAATAAAAAGGTGATCTATGTGTCAAAAGTGACGAAATATGATCTATTTATCCAAAACGAAAAAAAAAAATCACCTGAAAAAAGGTAAAATTAAATCAATCGCATGCACTGGTTGACATTATTCAACTAGTAGGTAAGGCAAATAAAATAGAGATAGAGTTAGCCAGGAAAAAAAGGTTTAGGGCGATTGCAAGCAAGCAAATTGTCCTAAAAGATAATCATTAAAATATCTTGAAGTAACACCACCCACAATCACAGTAGCCGCCACGTATCTTCAACTCGTGAAGGTAACACGACATAAACAAATGCTCGCATCAAATGTCGCTGATCGTTGCCATACTAAACACTAATAAGCCACTTGCTCGAAAACATTTGCTATGGCACTCAAATATTCATTCTACATTTTAGTAGTTTGACAACCGTTGACAAGTTTTCAAGATATGTGATTGTTGTTGACCTATGCTTTTACTCTCTATTTTCGCTTTACAAATCATTATTCAATACTCGATTATAATTTTATCGATTTTTGATCGAATTTCAGATTTTAATATTATTTGAAATTTTAATATGACCACAACAAACGAAAGTCGACATGAAAGATGGACATGGATAATGTGTTTATTTCCTACGGAACCCAAGATTCATATTTAATTGACAGACGGAGCAATCACTGCAAAACTTGAGCATTATTCGTCGCTCAGTTTACAACGGTTCAAACGACTCGAGAGCCAATCAGACTCAAGTGACGTCATCGGTTCAAGGATTACAAGAATCACCGAATATGACATATTGTTTATTGTTACAGGCCGTAGACGTCGCCGGCGCATCGTAAAGTATTTGAGGAGTTTATGTAATTTACTGCCTAGAGACCAAATAGGCGAACGCAATTCACATGGCAAGATATGAACTCATTTAGTTATAGTGTAAACAGTTATCACGTGCGAAAAGTAAGAAGTAACTTTTAATAATAAAGATGACAAATTGTACAGTAATGTCCAAAAATCTTGACATCACTTAAAGAGTTTGAACGCTCGTGAAAACTTATGGATAGAGTAGATAAAGCTAGTATAATTTTTCACAGAAGCTTTCAAGCAAGTATCTGCAGTATATAGCATGGACAAAACTTGTAATGACGAGGTAAACAATTTTGTGATTCCCGATTCTATAAACTTTTTATAGAATTTGCTTCATTGTTGAATATGTATGTTTTGTTGATCTTCAGAAGAAGTTTTTTTTTTTTAGTTTTTTTGGCAATCTTCTTTTTAGGTTTAAGCACATATGCACCCACCCACATAAAAAGGAACCCTTATAAGCTCTACAATACACGTGTTTACTCATATTGGTCATATAGGAGTCAAAAGCGAGCTTATAACAACCAGTTTTAAATACTGCACTGTACAGTAGTTCGAATGTCTGTATTCTTAGACCTGTCCCAAAGTCCAATACAAATAATAATAATAATAACAATAATAATATTCCGGGACAACTCACACACGGTTATCTGATCCCGAGCTAAGCAGAGCTTGTGTTATGGTAACCAGGCAACTGATAAACATACTTATATATTTCTAAATACATACATATTATAGATAAATTACACCCAGACAACCAGAACAAATGATCGTGCTTATCACACAAACATTTGTCCTGGGTGGGAATCGAACCCACGACCTCCGGTATAGCAGTCAGGGTCACTAACCACTAGACCAACAGGCCCGTCAATCTACTTACCTCAGTAATAGAGTATCTAATTTTAATTTCATAGAAGTCTTTTCAAGACGTTAAACAAAGAAAGTTATTTTTGGAATGGTATAACAGGGCTTCGCTAGTTTCATAATGGACGTTCTTTATTGATCCGAAATATTTATGTCACTACTGTGACTCGCCTTTTATGAGAAGTTGATATTATTAGATGATTTGCATGTACTATTTATATACCATAGAAATTAGTTTATAAATCTGGCATTTGTCTAATAATTTAGATCAAAGGGTCAGAAGTAAGCGAGTAGTGATGAAAACACTAACTACATCACAGTGGATTGTCAGTAGATTTTTACGAAGAAGCCGAAGAAAAACATGTTTCAGAACAATCAAATTTAAATCATTGATAATGCCTAATTCGCTTGTGACCACCGGTAAATAAACATTTTTATTTGGCAACGGAAATCACTCAGCGACACAAGTCAAACATGACATTAACAAAACGTCTTACGAACAGAACCAATAAAATATCAATTTGCTCAAGTCATTTAACGAACACACGCAATGCGCACGCGCAAGGTCTCGTATTTCTTACACAGTTTTAATCGTATGACAAAAAAAATCTTACGTAAGTGTCAAAGTTCCATGAAAACAACTTTTGATCGTCTACAAATTGGTGGATGACAAAAACTAGCATTTACATAATTTTGGTAGCTCGATGTTGTTTTAAACAACTAACCACGCATTTTTCTCATAAATACTCTAAAACAATCAACTTGACATCTATGTATCATGATGTTCGCTGCATTTTTCCGGTAACATTATCTATAGCTTGACTTTGACAGAACCGTTGCACAAAGGACAATAGACGAACATGAATAACGACATGAGAATTAAACGAATCAAAGGATGACATGATTTAAACTATAAAAGAAAACTTGGAACACTTCTGAACAGTTTGTTAGGATTTTTTTTTTTTTTTATGGGAAATGTACTAGCATCAATGCGAGGCATTTTACGTTCGATTAAGGTTTGTTGTTATGTACTAAGTAAGGAAAGAACACATTTTTTGAAATCTCTCTTTTTGCGGAACATGTTCTTTTTTTTTTCTTATTGCATATCTCGTACTCTCTTGTATCTTGTTTTTTTATTCGATTCGAATTAAATATAGAACTGATCATCAATATCCTCAAAATTCTTAAAAAAACAGGCCAATTGCGAGTCGGACTCGCGCACGAAGGGTTCCGTACCACCGTCGTATGAGAGCCCCCCTTAAATATTCATTTTATGTGTGTATTCAGCTTTCTAGCTATCACGGTTTATGAGATACAGCCTGGAGACAGACAGACGGACAGACAGGCAGCGGAGTCTTAGTAATAGGGTCCCGTTTTACCCTTTGGGTACGGAACCCTAAAAACAGACACTTCTTAAATAAAATTAATAGGTAATAATAATACACTTTACCATTCAGGGTGCAACAGACAGTGAGCTATATACCTACACTGTACGTAGTGGGAGGATCGATCAATCCCTTTGTGTACTACAGTACCCGACGAGCTTTCAGCTTCAAGCCCAAACAAACACGTGTAAATTGGATGCTACCAAAAATCTAAAAGTCTTCTTTTTAAAGAAGTATTTTTACTATCTTTTGTTCAATACAGAAATGTATTAAATTTATTTTTATTTTTTGTCTAATGAAACAAGATCATTAAAATTTAACAGACAATAAGCTTGTAAATAACTTTTTATTCCAACAATAGAATGTTTATTATGTGGTTAACCATTCATGGTATAGGAGAACAGTTAAGCTTTTTTTTAAATGAGATTAAACTAAGAAAATAATGCGAATCAAACTACAACAGTAGTGGCTAATGACGTCACGCTTAAGCATAAAACCGTGACATTTTTGCGACATTTAATTGCAATATATGTGGATAATACCTTCTTAGGTGGTTTTTATACATAAAAAATGATATCAACCCCATTCTGAAACAAATCAGCCATTATGTTTGTATATTCAGAATTACAACTCCTAAGGAAAGTTCATGATATTTTGTGTAATGACCTAAGTTGTACATTTTTAACGATAGACTGTCGTACTAAGCGTAAAAATCGATCGTCCGAGTTTTTTATGCACTACAACCGTCCTCTATTATCGAATGCTATTATTGTAAAGCGATCGTGTACACGTTTAGTCTGAAGGGTTTTACCTTTTAGTCGTAAAACATCCTATTTTTAAACGACTTCTAAAAAAAGAGGAGGTTCTCAATTCGGATGTTTGTATTTTTGTTCTGTGATAAACAAAAGACGTATTGACATATTGATACGATGGATATTTGGCGGATTGAAATGTCAACGTTTCTTGAGCGCTTTATGAGATTTATAGGAAAAAAATACTTTAAGATTGATTACTCAATTAGTAGTAACTGAGGCGGTCACATACGCATACAGGCAGGGATTTGGTGACTTAAAAAAGTTTGAATAACTCGCGACTCGCTGTTCTCTTTCTCTCGCTGTAGTCATCGCTCGTTCAGCCCTCAAGGCGTCGACATTATTACATCATCATCGAATCAAATATTTCGACACAAATGCCATAAATTATATGAAGCTGGCACTCGTCGGATTTATTGACCAGAATAATAATCCATTACTGGTGACCACAATTAGTAATGTTAATATTTGACATTCAAGTAGACTTATTAAAATTTAAGCGTGTACCTGACAAAGTACCAATTAAAATCAGTTTAACATGTTTTGTGGAGTATTTTTGCTGTTTATTTACTTAACAATAATTATTTACTATTAAATGTTATGAAAGATATTTTAATGTCATGTATTTCCGCAAAGTAACGTCTGATTCTATAACTTATTTACTGTTATTAAGTGTCCAAAAAAAGTGATGCGAGGAATGAAATGGTTATTAATTTAACCGCCCCTTTTTTTTGTAAAAACAAAAGAAATTTAGTAACAAAATAGTGAGGTTATTTGAACCATGACTCATAAGTGAAACTGTGACAATTGTTATAATATTACAAGACATGTTTACAAAAATAATAACATAATTAATCAGGCAATTAAGGCCATCAGGACATCGACAAGACGAGCAACTCAAACGCAATAAATCACATTAATCATATCAAAACGATCGTTGAGAAAATAGACGTTTCCTTGCAATACTAACCTACTTACTGTATTGTGTTCTAGTAAATATGCTTCATGCACTAAGTTGTGGCTACGTTACCTCTTAGTACGACTCGCAACTCATTCACAAAAGTTGATATCTCGATACTCGATCAATCATTCGATTATATTTATTATCGATTCGACTTTATCGAATTCCAAATTATGTCAGCAATTTGTTAATCAATTTACTTTTCTTGATCCCACTGTCGTTATTATAGGCCTTAATGTCTTTACGTAACATGATCATAAATAAAAAAACTAAAAATATTAAAATTCAGAGATGAATAAAACTTGTAATAACATAAATTAGCACCTGCAGTCTTCTCACACAAAACAAAGCACATTATGACCCTTTACAATAAAATTTATTGCAATCTTGCTAAGCCGGGCTGAGCTATTCAAGGCACGTCCCACAACATCAGTGCTGAATTAAAACAGGAATAACAATTCAAATGCAACTCAATGAAACATAAATAAGTGCACAATAATTATGTCTGATTAAACACCGGATGAACTCCATAAATAAACTGAATAGTTGCATGATGTAAGAACGTAAGATTAGATTATAGATGCAAATATAGAATAAAATATAAAATAAAAATATAAAATTAAATCTTAAATAAATAATTAAAACTAACACGCGTCAAAAAATTCATCGTCATCCTTGTCAATGGCGGGAAACGTGCCCAGAAGGCTGGCAGCATTGCCACGTTGAATGGCTATGCCGATTCTCTGTGCAAGGAACAAACCAGCCCTCTGATCACGAGAAGAGTCTACCAAACGTTTTGACAGTTCTTTAAAAATATTTCGTGCACTCGGACCCCATGACCAGATCGTTTCAACCCCAAACGGCTCGAAAATATAATTACTCATTAGGTTATTATGCTTATCAATTATTACTTTATAAAGAAAGTCAGTATTTAGATACCTCTTAAGATGAGTCTGAGTACTTAATACATTAGTATTCTAGGGTAAAACCCGAATCAATAATATATGATAGTTGTTGTGATTGGTCCGATAAGAAAAAGACAAGACATAATTTTCTCCTTATCGGCAAAACTGATTTTAATATCAGATAAAATTATGTAGAATACTAAAGGGCTCTTCAATTTGAGATGACTTCTCAAGCATCAAATAAATATAGTGCACTATCAAAATACGAACGATCATTTAATAAAAGAGAAATTAAGTACTCATTTTTTTTGCAGAAGCCGTAATTTTTTCAATCGTATGGCTAGTAAACTTTCACCTGTGATAAAGTTCCTATCTCTAGTAGAAAAAGTATCCACGGATACGATATTAATAATGGCGGTAAGTCACGTGACTTGTCTGGATCACAGCGATTAGCTAGATGACAGCACCCGTCGCCGTCTGGAACTTCAAACAGCTCAGACATCATCAAACAAATGATTAGCTTACGAACTGTTATTTTGTTGCTATTATGGTTTATGGCGCTGCCCAAAGAGGAAAAGATTGAATGGCTCATTTTATTATAATTAATAATTAAATTGTTTAATGAGTAATGATTGCCATGACAATTTCGGGTCTAACTGCAACCGTTAGTTGCGTTCCAGAATGTTTATTTGAATTTCAAATAGGAACACAATTTGTTAGTCACCGACCGCGACGTTTCGTTGCTAGTTAGTTCAAAATTTTTTAAAAACATCACATATTTTTAGTGCCAGCTAATATTAGAAATGGTGAAATTCTGATTAAAACCAGTGTTTATGTGAAATACTAAATGTGAAGTTGTGAAAAAAGGGGAGGATGCACTCGGCATGAGCACTCTTATTGTTTTGCCTTCAAAGGACTGGTACCCCTTAATATTAAAAATAACATGCATTTTTTTTACCTTGTCTTACAAATAGCTTGTCAAAACATCAAAAGACTACTCAAATATTAAATTCATTGTTTTTATTTAACTTTCAACCCTCAATCGCTTAGTTGGTATTTTGTTCTAATAACTATTCGGGTTACCGAATAGAAACAAGTTAGTGAAAGCCGATTTCCGAAAATTTTCAAATATCTAGGTCATACCTAACTTAATTCTAGTTACCAATATAAATTCACAGAACTTTACATTGACAGTATGGACATGGAACATTAAAGTTCATAGCTTCCATGATTATGTTCTATTGTGCTTGAAAAGTCAGGCACAGCAGATTAATATTTCCACGAAATTAATCTATTGTTAGTAAATAGACAGTAACTAGTCAAGTAGTGCCGGAACTCATTACTGCACGCAGTAAAAGCAATTACAATATAATGAAGTAACATGATGTCGCTGTACGGGAAATTAAGAGATTTTCATATACTCATAAATGATTGATGGCCTTTTGAATTCACCGATCAGCGATGCTAGACAAGGTTTCACAGTAAGCCAGTTAAAAACGTTTAATTAAAAGAAGGAACATTACACCTAGATACGATAAAATTGTGACGGAAAACGAATTGGACGGAAGAAGCATAAGACCGGGATAAATGCCATCTGAAGGAGGCCTACACCACAGTTAGGAACGGATTTAAAAATGAACAAGATTTAATAATATCTTATATTAGACACAATTTATTTCGTAACTAAAAAGAAAATTCTTCATAAAGAATTCCTAACTCAATCTTACTCCTAATTAAACTAAATAGTAAAAAGTCTGATGATCACAGTAAAGACGTAAGTAGAACAAACTTGAATCTTATATCAACGCTTCAATAATACACAAACTTACGGTTGAATACTTGTTTTCAAGCAAACGAAACAATTGGGTTTCAGTCTCGTCTCCAAGCGAGTAGGAAGAAATCCACCTGACGCCGCGGACAAGTCCTTTACAAATCTATTGTTATTCAAATAAGGTGCATATTGCAATGCAGTCACGCACATCCGCTGCATCCAGGTTAAGCAAGAGAATGCGAGATGTAGGTCGAATGCGTTATCACCTTATTGTTATCATAATTCCTCATAGTTCCCACATACTGAAACGTTTTCTTTGTAATCACAACATTATGTGGTGAAGTAATCTTTGCTGCAGGTGTCAGCATAGAATGTATAATTTTATTTGTGGATGCTTTGGACGTAAATGAAATTATCAACAACATATTTTGCAAGTCGATATATCGATGGTCCGACAGTTTTTCCAGATGCACCTTCTGAGTCAAAGGCCGACCAAAAGCCACTTTAGTTATTTTATTATACAGTTAAAATAGTTAATATAGCAAGAAACCTAAAATTAGAATATCGAAGGTACAAAGTGAGACCTATACTAAAAACTTAGTTTTTGTATTTCCTTTAGGTATAAAGTTTGTGACCGCTTTTGCATTTGCATGGGAACGGAACTTCTTTCAAGGCCTTCAGCCAGAGCTCAAACTTCACAGCACACTTTCGGTTTCTAAAAATCTAATAGACGTGCGGCATTACGCACGCAATTATATACGAAACAGTTAAACAACAAATACGAGTTTTAGGAAAAATCATTCTAATGCTTTAATTTAAGGTTTAGTTTGTCCGACAACCACATATAATACCCCTTTTGTCCCCATTTATTGGACAATTTATTGTTCAATCACACGATTTCATGCCTGAGAGCGTTAACAGAGGAGCTTGTTGATGCGAGTATAGCCCGACTACCACAGCCATCTTGCAGCTCAGACCTTAATCCTATAAAACACGATTCAGAAAATCGGAATAAGCAGGTACGTAGTCGCTTTCTGGCTTCTACCACTATTCATGAGCTGAACATTGCTGAGGCGGAGGAGTGGACGAATATACCGCATTCAGATATTTAAGTCATAATGGATGGTCTTCCAAATCATCTTGAAGAGATCATAAGATACAGAGGAGACAAAGCTCATCATTAAAATTTGGGTAGGTAATTAATGTAAAAGAGAAGTTTTAGACTGTTTAACACACCTTTGTTTTTGGTTAATAAATCGATGATCTCAAACTTTCTTAGATTGTTAAAAAAATAAAGCATAGCAAACTAAATTTTTGTTGTCTTTTATCAGCAACGAATTAAGCTATAATATTGTCAAGAAATAAAATAATTCCACAATGATTTAACGAAGATATAGCAGAATGTTAAAGTGACCGCTTAATTGTGCCTCTGAGTGTAGTTGGCATAAAATCCGAACGTTTACAGTACATGTGAACCGCGTAAATGTCACGCTCTAAAAATCTCAATTTCATAATTAAACTAAATACAGCAATATCAAAACAATATAAGGAAATTGACACCGTTATCAGTGTTCATTTATACTTATTGTGCAAGGCGTCATAGGTCATTATGCTTGATAAACTGACATGAGTAGATAAGGACGAGAAAAAAAAAATCACTAAATATTTTTCTTTAATTTATCTTGCGTTACAGAAACAGAAGATGAGTTTATTATGAGGAGAGTTCGTGATAACACTGGATAACCTCGACAAATGGCAATCTCGTTGCTCCTGCTTCGGTATCTCAGTATGCACACGATTCGCGCTGTTTGTGTTACGAATACCGGTAGATAACTCACCAAGATTACTTCTAATTCTTAGAAAATATTTTGTTCTTTAAGGCTAAAGGCTAAAGCTGAGTGAAACGTGATAATTGTTTGCATTGCGTATAGTAACAACGATAGCCGTTCCTAGAACTATGATGGGATCGGGTAGGTCTGTCGATACTGGACTAAATTGACATTTTTTTCGTATATTGCTATTATTAAACGAGTACTTATCTAGTAGGTACACAAAAGGAAGGTCTCTACTGCCACTTTCACATTACTTGAATAGAGATGAGAGCACAATCTTAAATAACTTTTAATATGTAGCATTTGCGTGACCCTCAGAAAACAATTATTGTTTATTCATAATAATAGTCTTAACAACTGCATAACGCCTTACCACTCTACTTGTCTGTAATTCCGTTAACGTTCATTTAAAATTACACTTCATACATTAAAAGAGAAGCCAAACATGTCAAGATCTTTACTCTATGAGTGACCTAATTATAGATGTAAAATAATTGTAAACAGTTTTCAATCTGTATCACGAATTAATCAGGAGAATTTTGTGTCGTAAAATAATTGTAGAATATTATGTTGTACATATATTATGTACTTAACTACTTAAGTACATAATATATGTACAACATAATATTCCCTAGCCCTACGGCTTTCCCGAAAATGCGAGTGAAAAAATAGCTACACATGAAATAGTGCAACACTAGACTAAATTCTGAACTAAAAGGGACTTTCCCCTTTAGTCAAATGAGTATAATCCTTAGAGGATATATAAGATGTTACAGAGTGCGCTTATCAGGGTATGAATCGTAAGTACTGGTATGAACTAGTTTCGTCGTAAAAAAATTATCGAAAACTGAGCGCGTCGTTTAACTAAAACTATCTGAAAACTAAATATTACTCTTATAATATCGGAACCATTGCTATTTTCGCATAAACGTCTTTTTTTGCACGGCAAGGAACTTTAATTAGTAAACGAATGTACTACATACAGCGAAAAATGCTTGCGCTTCGCGCAATGGGGTTTTAGTGGTACTCGCACTCTATATTTTTAACTTTTTTAAACTCTATGGTAAAATTATAGTATGGGCTGCATCGTCGTTGTGATACTATGATATGACGTCGGAAATTCTGTGAACTAGTCAATACCAAGAGTCACATTTCATGACAGTTGCATATTATATTCGTAAAGCAAGTGTTTCTAATTACTTATTATAGGGCTTCAGTGCAGTAAGCAACAACCAATTACCTAAATACCTATTGTATAATAGGTAATTGGTAGGTAGATCTGATCTTATTGTGCAAAAGTATCTCTAAATAATTGGGGTTGGACATCCATTTATGTAGTTTCCATAAAGCATCTATATAGTATATTAATATAGATGTTAGCTAATTAGTAATTCCAGACATTTCATTTGTCTTATGCTCGAACAATATTCGTAGTTATATATAACTCTATCCGACTGCGTCCGAAGAAGGGTTATGTTATTCGGTTAAAGCTGAACGCCCACGTCAGACTATTTGTAGGTCAGGTAATCGGGCCGATTTTTTCGCCGATTCTTAGTACCGAATTCTGACCTACTTTTTGTAGGACGTGTGCGTTGCACTATTTGCTTTCAGTATGTTCGGTCACCGACTATCGGACGTGGCCGGGCAGCGTAAACGGGTAAATCAGAATAATATAAAAAAAAATTAGTAAATTGTGGGCGCCATATTCCATGTCTTGATTTTTAGGCGGGTATTTTAATTAAGTATTAATAAATGATGTTATTAGCGAGATGATATACGAATTATATAGTAATTTTAGTCATGAGAGATTGCGTATAGATTTATGTGCTATAAAACGGATCCATGTTTATATTATACTAAATTATGTTGTAAATTAACGTTAAATGGCCTTAAAGGTAGAAGGGAAGTGTATTTTTATTAATATATCAGACAATAAAAAAGTTGTCTAAGTAGTTCAATTAAAAGCACCATAAAACTAAATTATTAATTAAATATTTGTAAATCTAAAAAAAACAGTTATATATCTAAATAACTCCTAATAAAATACTATTTTTAAGAAAAAACTATTTATTTAGGACGCGTCCTTATTGACTATGATAAGTAGTACAAAATATTGTCAGAGGTACCCCAGATGATTCTTGACCTCCGAAATGATTAACCTGCTTAATTAAGATCGCCTAGTTGGACAGGAGATCAGGAGATTTTATAATTATATTTTTGTACTCGCCTGTAGGGCTCCATAATATGATACCCTACTTAAAGGCCTTGATATAAATAAATAAATCCAACTTAACTCTGATAATTTAAAACTTTTGTCCTCGACTATACTTTTGTACAGTGTTTTCTAAGTGTTCTAAAGTAGCGCCATCTATTTAAAATATTATGGAACTAAAGTTTTTTTCTCATTTGTTAGTTATAGATTTTTCGCTTTGCATAAGTATCGGACTGTTTACGCATTGATAAATTTTGTTACGGGTTCGCAGGTTTTCTGGTTAATAATTTAATTCTGTGATAGTTCCTGTCAAAGAAAAACTGCATGATGGGTGTGGATTATGCCTAATAATCCAGTCTTTAACTTACTATTTATAATAAATTACGTATGAAATAATGACTCAGTTCACGATACGTCTACAAAACGTACTTTCTTAATCAAATGACGCGAGAAAACTTGCAATGAAGAGCTCGAATCCTAAATCACAGAGAACTAAGATTTGCTTGATGCAGTCTTTGTAATTAGCTCAATACATCATAAATACAACACTTAACATGTGTGATAAACTTTGAACTCGCAACACATTAGCAGAATAAGTATCTGTTACTACGTAAACTAAGTTTATTTATGTCTCTTCATCTTCAATTTAAATTAATAGCCTTCTTGTCAATGTTTTTAATGATAGCATTGTCAAATTTTAATTTTAAGAATATTAATAAGATAGGTATATTTAAATTATATTTGTTTGTGTTTAATTTTTGAGAGAAATATGTATTTTTGTGACATTAGACGTAGCATGACGTAAAATTTCGTGATTCTGAGTTGAAGGAAAGCAGTAGCTGTACCTGTAAGTTTTGAGCTACTCTCAAGTACAAGAAAATCTACACTAATATTATGTAGTATGTTTTTATTGTATGGAATGTTATGCAATTTATGTCTTAGAAGCTTGAATATTTTGCAGTATCGACGTACCAAGAAAAAAAATGAGTATTGAGTACAAAGACCTGATTGGATATTGATTTATAAATGTTACCACTACGCGTTCCTCTGAAAAAGAAATATTGAAAGACAGACAGGCGGATAACAACTGATCCTATAAGAGTTTGGGAATAATGGTGGTTTGTTTACTACATGTGCTGGTGGCGCCCTCTCCGCCAAGCTTTGCGTAACACTTCCTATTGTTTATTCGTTATAAAAATATGCACGACGTTTCGTATCTCGAGCCACCTTTGGTCCCTATTACGTACTTAACCTTAAAAGATAAAAAACAGCCGGGGTTACTAGACTCATTTATCTAATTATAAAACAATAATTATTACCATCAGTTATATATAGACGCGGCATCATTTTATTATTAAGAACTCCTAAATAATTGAGCAAATTGAGAGCAATGGGGAAAATCAATAATAATAATAATTCCAAACTATAAACGTCCCAGTGCTGGGCATAGGCCTCTTCCCATATAGGGAAGGTATGAGCATTGATCACCACGCTTGCTCATTTGCGGATTGGAGATTTCAGATTCCAAATTTAGAATCAAGGTTTCCTCACGATGTTTTCCTTTACCATAAAAAAATCAAAACTGCAATGCTAATAATAAAATTCGTTATTAGAAATTATTTGACAGTTTTTTTTCTGTTATTCAAACATGCTAGATGGAATGACTAAAGTAATTTTGATTGTACCTAGCATAAAATTTAGGCATTACCGTATCTCGTCGGTGCCATAACCTTGATAAAGTGTTCGCGGATTTGACGGGGTCAATACCTAAGTACTAACCGAACGTCAGAGGTAACAAAAAATATGAAAATCAATCTTACAGTTTTTAAAATAAAAGTGACGAAAAGATTTTAGAATACAGTCTGTCCAGCCTTAATAATTGATCTTTTGGAAAGTTCTAGTGGTGATCTTCTTTTAAGATTGACTTGTATTTTAAATCTACTTACAATCCAGCCTATAAACGTCTCACTGCTGGGCACAGGCCTCTTCCCATATAGAGAAGGCACGAGCATTGATCACCACGCTTGCTCTCTGCGGATTGGCGATTTCAGATCCCAAATTTTGGAATACAGGTTTCCTCACGATGTTTTCCTTCACCGTTTGTCAGAAGTGTCTTAGAATAATTAAGAAAGTACATATAACTTTGAAAAAGCCACATCGGTACTTGCCGGGGTTCGAACCTGCAACCTTGTGCATAAATTCCGTTCATTGAACCGCTAGGCCACCACGACATTACTTTATTAAATCTACTTACGATCGGATAATTAATAGTTAGTCTTTAATAAAATTAAAACCTATTGTATGTTTTTTAATTGTGTTTGTAATTGGATTTGATATCCAATAAACCCGAACTACGATCCATATTTGTTGCATTTTTCAATGATGATAAAACTATTTAGTGCTCTAATATACAAACCGACACACAGGTTATAATAACACATTTACACGAACACGTTCTTATTACATAATAAGCAAATTACGTGACAAATTGTAAGACTGTGTAAACTCCCATATCTCTGTTTTCGTATGGCAAGGGCAGGGAATTTGTGCAAACATAAAATATCAAACTCCTTTAAATTCCGTTGCTCACTGATACAGTCACCTGTTGAATCAGTGTTGCGAATATAAAACTATTACAAAGTTTTGGAAATAAGAACCTTCCTCGCTAAAAAATAAGGGATAGAATAGTTTGAATTTACGCCACTACTATCTGTCGCTCAGTAGTGTATGGAACGCGAGACTCAAAGATTGGATTACTTTACTACCTAGTAATTCCTTATCTATGAGATTTTCTGGTAGGTCATCGACACCAGCTCTTGCTTTGCTCACTTGCAAGGCTAATGGGCAATACTTCAAGAGGTTAGATAAATGTTCGTTCCTATTCATGCTACTTCCTATGTGAAATGTTACAAACAATGGAGCGTTGCATGGAAGTTTTCGTTAGCAACTTTACTGAACTATTTGGTTCAAATTGGAGGCGATATTAGTTGACAGATTTGTATAAAGTTCCGTGGGGTTGTGTTAAACAACTAATATAGACAATGTGAAAGTTTACGAATGTGGATAGATGGATTCTTGTTCTTGTAAAAACATAACATAACATAACATACCATCACGCCTGTATCCCCGAAGGGTTAGGCAGAGGTGTACCAATGTACACCCACAGTTCGCCGGTATGTTTAGGTCCCATGTAATAGGGGGCGAGCCTATTGCCACTAACCGGGCACAAATCCAAACTCCGACCTGCTACTGAGAATTTCATAGAAAACCCCAATAACACCTTGGTCGACTTGGGAATCGAACCCAAGACCTCTAGCGTAGCAGTCGCGCTTAGTGCCACTAGGCCATAGAGGCAGTCTCTTCTTGTAAAAAGCACTACTTAAATAGATATAGACAAACAATTACAGATTGTTACATCAATAGGATAATTTTCACTTTGGTAAGTCCACGGGTACTCGAGCTACTCGGCTAAAGTTAGATTTCGTAGTATAATAATAATATACAACTTATTCCTAATTTCCTAAATTGTTATAAATCAGGGTTTAGTTCCGAATATCCTTAGGCATATTCGTTGTACGACCTTGCTTGCGATATCAGTGGAACACAAACGATATTTGCTCAGTTCAAATAAACAATCGGTATCGCAACCTCTTTGGTTCTGTGAACCTTCGAATCTATCAATCCGCGTTTAACCCGTTCGAAACGCAGCTCTAAAGTACTTAGGTAACAAAATTAACATTGTTTATTTTATACTAACGTTTCTTAATGAAGATAGTAAAAATATAATTACGCCTAAACATAGTTATCAAATTGTAGAGTTCAACATTTTAATTACCCGTTTCGATATTAAAAATAAATAGGTATGGTCACTAACTCTGTTGTTAATTGCTATTAAAAACTTTGCGATAACGTAAACATAAATTAAATTTTTAAAGACTTTATTTTTTTGTAAGTACATCTTAAAAAATTAAGATGTTTGTTAGTTTTGAGATTTGCTTTCTGGAGAATAAACTTGTTTCGTGACGTAATATTATTATGTTTTAACTATTTCTGTGTGATGGTTTATTTGTCCTTCATTACGAAGTGGGGAAAATGGGAAAGGTTGACATGTTAGATGTTCGCAGGCGCAAAAAGAAAAGCTTTTAAGATGTATGCCGTTGACGGTAAATTGAGTTGCTCGTGTGACGGGCGGGTTAATACCTGATTGTTGTGAAAAACACATAAATAAATTACACTTGAAACGCTTAGTTCTTGAGTTTTAGTACCGAGGACTAAGGAAACTTGGAATAAAAGAACTAAGACTTGAAGACGAGTATGGCTGGTTAAGTGAGTTTTGACGAAGTATTTAAATGCGTACATTGTAGAACTAACAATTACTTAATTTTGTTTTCGTTGCAATTATTTTTGTATTTAGATAATACGTGTATATTTTGTCAAGGAAAAGGAGAGTCATTGTAAAAGAGTCTCTCGTGCATCTTATTGTATGAATAGAATTAATAATTGGTACTTAGAGTACGACAAACATACTCTACAATTCATTAAGAAATTTAACTATAATTATATTTTAAAATAAAACATAAACATACCGGCGAACTGTGGGTGTACATTGGTACACCTCTGCCTAACCCTTCGGGGATACAGGCGTGATGGTATGTTATGTTTATGTTTTTATATTTTAAAATAGTAGTTGTCTTTTTCTGCTAATGTTTGTCGATTTAGAATATTTAATATTTAAAAAAAACAATGAGAATCCCAAAATATCTGTGTATCGTTCAGAATGTACAAAAACGTGTACAATTAAACCAGTCTAGTGATGAATCGTGACGTATTCAGCTGGTTTGGCAACTTAATACATTACACCCAAATATTTATGTACCTACTACTTGTTTGGACTTATATTCTTCATTATTTTCGAGTTATGTCATCTTAAATAGACTCGTGTTTTTTTTTTCGTAAACAGGTAAATAATTTATAGTTAAGTTTAGATTGATTTTATCCATGACGTTTTTGGGTAACTGCCTTGCAAACTTATAATTATTGTCAAACTAACGGTTGTAAGGTTTCCGATTTCCGACGAAATTTATGAAGTTATTTTTCTTTTAATCTGTCGAAATAACGTGTTATGGAATGTAATCAACCGAACTCGGAAGAAAACAACCTGCTAATCAATAATTTGCGAAATGTACCAAATTGAGAACATTTTTATTTCTTTGCTTATAAAATTCTAAATCTTGTAGGACAACAAATAAGCTACCTACTTATATGAATTGAAAATTTGAGTAGCTACACTAAACGTGAGAACAATAAGTGGAGTAATCGTTAGCTCGCAACAGTCTTCCTTCCGAGTGGAAAATGAAGCTCTACTAGAAAAATGTGTGCAAGAAGTGCATGGTATTAGCGCCGGAGACCAGCGGGTTGCAATCCCGGCCTGCACAATACCCGTATACATGTGTATACCCGGGTACGTACGAGCTAAGCTTTGTTTGCTGATACAGGCGGTGCTACCCAACCATGTTTGCACCACCGAACTATCTCAACGATCAATTATGACTTTAAAAAATAAACGGATTACTCTTCGTCATCCGATCATCTTCGGAAAGATTGTTTGTTGTAAAATACTCTCATAATTTTTTCGGAAAATAATATTAATTCGGAATTTAGATAACGGTTGCGATTTATTTGCTAGGTGTTTGACCTCATTAGTTTGCATGCTCAATCAGTTTTATAACTATTGTTTAAAATGCAGAATTGACTAGAATCTAATTAGCGTAGGCAATATGGTAACTGCTGTAACAAAACACTCGTAGGTAGTTTGGAGTTGTAAAAAATGGCAATACGATAATTAAGTTTTATTGATATACTTAGAACTGAAAATTATTAGCAATTGAAGTTAGAAGGTATGAGTAACGTAGGAGAAACATATTTTATTTGCTATAAAGCCTAAAAGTCTAGAAAAAGTGTACCTAAGGATTTTAATACCATGAACATGACATGTAAATGAAGCAGTTTTTTCATTATCATCTTTTGTTTGTTGGACTAAACTGACGACCCCTTAAGCTGATTTTGATCGCGTTACGCCACTGAGCTACTAAAAATGTAACTTTTCACTGTATTCTTTTTTTATTCCTTATCAATATAAATATAGAACCACATTTTTCCTTATTAGTTAAAAGTCTTTAAACCTCGTCTCCTTGTTCGTGGGATGTACCATTTTTTTTTTTATTGTTACTGAATTACATAGATTCGTAATTTTTCGTCTTACTACAGTATTACCTAAACAGTGATTTACATAAATCATATTCAACCGTCATGTTTATTCACGCGATAAAAGAACGTGTGTATTTGGCTTACTTTAAATATTATCAGCATCTATCTATTTTTATCAAGAGTTTGATACTAGACACGATTGTTTGTATTAAATTCAAGAAGCACCGCGATGTTCGCCTACCAATATTTATTCTTAAATGATCTATGAATTATAGTTATTAACTCATGGTAACCACTCAAACTGAAAGCAGCATTATTTGCTTATATTTTATTTAAACACGTTCATACTGAACATCGTGAAGTTAAATTGTGTTCCGCCGCAAAAACCGGCTCCGTCACCGATACCTACTTATTACTTTAACTCAGTCAATATTCAAACTACACACAAACCTTTTGTTCAACCAAAATGAGTCAAGCATACAATAAATACAAATCGTAAGTCTAGACCGTGAGAAGTTAAAAAGTTTTTGCAAAGTATTTTTCAGAAATGCCGCGGACTGGTCTCGACCAAACTTTTTGGCTGACTTGGAAAAAAATCTTACCTGTAGCACTGTGGTGGCGAGGACTAGCAGAAGGGCCGCAAGCGGGACCCCTCCGGTCCTCATGATGGTCCGGTTATGATAGTAGACGAATGTTGAAAAGTTAACACCGATAACCGGTTGGCGCGCTGGCGTCGACCGCGCCGCACCACTGTCGGACCGCGAATGATGGGCTGCCGTGCGCTCGCTTCCTCGCTGCTCCGCTGCTCTATATTAACTTTTGGTTGTAACTTCGGAAGCGCACGCAGCGCAACGGCCTGCAGCGCTTCCTACGCGTGCAGCCTCGCCATGCGCCCTCGTCCTAAGACTCATCCCACACTGATACCTTACCAATTATGCACTCATTCGAATACTTATTAACTCATTTTATTGACATTTACTAAAGTCTGGGTGTTCAATGATGCCCTAGCGCTAGAGTTGTTTTTTTTTTAATATTATGAGCATATTTTATAGATGCATTTTGGTATGCAAATCGTAAGGAACTTGCAATCTGGATCAGCATGAAGAAAAATTCTGCGTCTCGCTCCCGCGTGTGAGCCCTGCAAAGTTCTATGACCCCTCTCTTGCGCTTATCACATTGGCGGAATCTTACATTAAAAAGCCTTAAGATTTAACGCGTCGCGGACAGAAAATAACTCTTTCCACAATCAGAGTAGAGTTTTAAATCTAATGTCATGCGGATTGAAGTGATTCAAACTGATATCGCTATTATTTACCTACTCGTCGCGCCCAATTCTCTAATAGCTCGGTATGTGACTACCTATTTATTCATTTACGCAAACGTAGATCATATATATTTTTCCTTAGTCAGTTCTTAAAAAAGGTTAACCCGAGTAAAGAGTTGCGTTTAAAATGTTTATTATTTCCTTTTTATTTTAAAATAAAGTAGAGTTCGATAGAGAAGTCTTGCGATATTTTTTGACAGTGATATCCAAACGATAAGATACAAAATTAGGTAAGGTTAGGTTAGGCTATCGTGAGGCATCTGCGTGTCACAGTATCTTTAGCCGGGAGGAAGTTGTCAGTAATTGAAAGTTGTCTTTGATGAGTTTAGCTTAGGTTTGTTTTGGTTCTAAGTTTACCATACCATCTCGCATCTCGTAGGTGCGAGTAAAGTAGTAGAAGTCTTTTTATAAGCTTGCGACTTGCCATAGGTTTTAAGTAAGTTTTTTAGATGTACTATTATAGATGATTCGATTTGAATAGATGATATAGTCTGATATTGTACAGTCACGAGCAAAAATATGTATACACATAGCGACATTGTAAAGCAATTTGAGCAAGTTTTTTTGTGTTGAAACTCAAAAAGACTTTTTTTGATGATTTCAATCAACCAATCTAGAATTGAAGAGAAAAGCAATTACAAATTGGAGAGTGTATACATATTTTTGCTCGTGACTGTACACAGAAAAGCAAATTATAACTTATGTAGGTAACTGTATTAAATATGGTATAATATTTATCTGACCCTCAAAACGTATAAAAAGCTTTGCAAAAAATAGGCACCATTGTACTTTAGAATTGAGGAGTTGACAATGGATGAAATTGTGTTGTTTAGAAAATGGTAATAAAATCGCATTTTTCAATGATAAATACTGAACTATATTTTAATCATGTTGCTCTTGAGTTTATTTTTATTTTAATAAGATATAATTACATCTAGACTTTATAAAATAATAATTATTAAACTTACAATATTTACAATAATATAAAAATTAAGCCTACACAATAAATAAGAAAAATTATAAACTAAATAAATCTAAGAACTAAAATAAGTCATCAAAAAATTCATCCACATCGCTGTCGACTGGGAGTGTGCCCAAAAGGCTGGTAGCATTTTGGGCTCTTGTTCATTATTTTGGAATAGCAAATGTTTTGATCACGGCCATATTCTGTCATCATAAATACGTAAATCATAAATACGTAAATATAAGGTGGGCAAAAATAACTACTGAGTGGGTTCCTAACGCCGAAACTCGCAGACGAGGCAGGCCGAGGAGACGGTGGCGGGATGACATCGATCGCTTCTTAAGCAATCGGTGTAATGTGGCAGTACAAATTTGGTTCCTAATAGACGAAGGCCGCGTGGAAGACCCAGGTGGAGATGGAGGGATGAACTAGACGCATACAAAAAGGAGTGGTAACAAATAGCAAACAATAGAGACCTGTGGAAAGAAGGGTTGTGGCTCGAGACCGGAATTCCTGGAGCCAGACGGGGGAGACCTTTGCCCAGCAGTGGGACACATACGAGGTTAATAAAAAAAAAAACACTTAAAAAAAAAACACTTTAGACTTCTGCCAACAAGGTGTCTCTGTTAACTGACTTGAACGCATTTCTTATGTCAACTTTTAGAATAACCTCACTTTTCCTGTGGGCCAAAAATGTGGACAGTGCGTGTACGGCAGCTTCAAAGCCCCCTTTTGAGCCAAAACATAACTGAAGGGGCTGGAATTTATCAGACAAAACGTTCCTGTACAATTTACAACAAATTTTGGCTGCCGTACGTCTGTAGGTGGTGCCAACAGCATATTAATAATCTTATATATAAAATTCTCGTGTCACAATGTTAGTTACCATACTCCTCCGAAACGGCTTGACCGATTTTTATAAAATTTTATATGCATATTCAGTAGGTCTGAGAATCGGCTACTATCTATTTTTCATACCCCTAAGTGGTAGTAGGTAGGTAGTAGGCAGGTGCTAGGTAGAAAAAATTGCATTGCAACGCATGCCGGGTACAGCTAGTAATAATATTACCTGGGACAACTCACACACGGTTATCTGATCCCAAGTTAAGCAGAGCTTGTGTTATGGTAACCAGACAACTGATAAACTTACTTATATATTTCTAAATACATACATATTATAGATAAATTACACCCAGACACCAGAACAAATGATCATGCTCATCACACAACATTTGTCCTGGGCGGGAATCGAACCCACAACCTCCGGTATAGCAGTCAGGGTCACTAACCACTAGACCAACACCCGTCTTTATATTGTAGCATTGTTTTTTGAAAACTGGAACTTTTTGCTAGTTAGCTAAAAACTAATACATAATGTAATCTTTAAATATATTTATCTATCTAATGCATTATGTTTATAGGTAAATAATGCACACAAATGGATGTGTGGATACATAGATAGTCTTAAATGAAAAGATAAACTCAAATATCGATTCTCCTTATCAAACCGAATATAATAAATATAGATATACGAGGGCGGGTCAAAGAGTTCGCAAAATGGAGGGGTTAGAGAGGGGAAAGAGGGATTTTTTTTACCTACACTATTGTTTTACTATTTATTGCTACACTATTGATAAATAACTATTGCTAAATAAAAAAAAAAAACAATTAATGAAAAACAAAGAGGAAAGTGGTCTCAAAGTGTGCTCCTTTTGCACGACAACGCGCCCGTTCACAAGAGTCATGTTGCGATGGCTGCCTTACAGAAGTGCGGCTTCAAAACTTTAAATCACCTTTCCTACAGTCTAGGTTTGGCCCCTTCTGATTATTATTTGTTTTAGAAAATGAAAAAAGAGCTTCGTGGACAGAAATTCACCGATGATGAAGAAGTGAAGTCGGCTATTTCTGCCTATTTTGAAGGGCTTGACAAATCATTTTTTTTAGAAGGGATAAATAAATTTATAGAAGGACCTGACAAAATTAAATGTATTAGGGTTAATGGAGAATAAAGAGGAAAATAAACTGTAATTAGGACTAACTATTCATAACACTACTGATCCCATTCAGTCATTATAATGTTTTACCCGACAACGGCGAACACAAAAAGGATGGTTATGTGTTTTTAGCTATAGGCAAGAATCTATCCCGTTTTGTCTGGAATTAAATCAAGCTACTTACACATATTCCTGATTCCAAATTAACAGTTTTGCACGCTTTTGTAATTTTGATGTCAGGGGATGGGACTTATTATTTAAGATTTATTTTTTAATAATTATTATTATGATGCATAATTAAAATTATTGTTTGCTTAATTCTGTAGAATCGCATGCGAAAACTTCTTAATCATCTTCCGTAATATCGAAGTAAAGAGTTGGGTAAACAACTGCACACAAGAATTTTATTTAAGACTAGCTGTGCCTGCGACTTCGTTCGCGTGGATGACGAAACTTATCAATGAGTTTTTAACAGCAAAATTAAGTTTGTTTTTTATTGTTTATACTTTTCCGGGATAAAAACTACCCAATGTGGTGCCCAGGATAATAAAGAATAATTATACCAAGTTTCATCGTAATCGAACCGGTAGTTTTTGCCTGATACCTGAACAAACAGACAGACAGACAGACAAAAAATATTTTTTTCACACTTTTGTGTTCGGTGTCGGTCTAGTAACAGCCATTATTTTTTTTGATATTATCAATGTAAGGAATTTTCACTTTTACAGATTTATTATAAGTATAGATTTTTTTGTTTGTACCTCAAAATTCGATGCTCTGCTGTGATAATAAACATTGAATTTGAGCTTTTATAATTCAACTTCTAATCAAGTCAATCAAATCTTCTACTTAATATAAGTACTAACAGAAAAAAAATAAAGAAGTGATCCTTTAAAGTGTTCTTGCTCCAATTTTTGGGGGAAAAGGAATAGTCGACGTAAAATAAATAACATAATATATAATCTACAGCCACCAATGTAGTATCAATATTTTTTAGTTAATTTGATCTAGTCACAAGAAAATTTTAAGTATCACCTGTCTTTTACTATCAACTCACGTTAATTATTGTCTTTCATGTAACGGTTTTTATACTGAAAAGTCAATCCAGAAATAGCTAGGTTAATAAAGATGTGGTGGTCAATAAAAAGAAGATAAAAGTAAAACTAGAAATACCTGAGTCCTTCCAGTTACCCGTGAAAATAACGGGTACCTAACTGGAATAATTCCGAATCAGTAGTTCAGTCATTTAAACAGGTAGGTTCACTGACGAACTCAACTTATGACTACCAGTAACAATTACAAACTGGCTAAATGTTATAGGTAAGATCGACCACACGTTATTGGTACACACTTTAACATTGATAGCACTTTTATTGTAAGGTAGTAAGGTTGATATTCGTTTGTATTTACTAATGCCGTGAACGATGGTGCGGTCTAGAACTACAAGACGTATTTTTGCGGTGTGGGAGCGCTCTGCTAATGGAGCAAATAATCATATCAGTGCGTCGATGTCCACTTCCTAATGAGGAACTCTTGTGCAATACCTACCTTGAAAGGATTCCAAACTAAAATGGCCACCGCTCCTCTTACCTTTACCGATAGGTACAGAACAAAATGTTGAATTTGGCAGTACACTAAAATGTTAAAAAAGATATTATTATTGAAACAAGACGTCACAGGATGTTGTTGACTTGTTGCCAAGTCACGTGTCGTCACACGATATTTGAAAAAAATAAATATTATATCATCTCTAAAAACAAGAGGGGTCGGAGTGAGCCTTTATTGTGTTCATTTCGAACGTTATTGTTAAAGGTGCCGCTGAAACCTGTTGAGTGTAGAAAACTTTGTGTCAGAAGTTAGCTGACGTTGGCAAAATTTTTTGTTGCTCTTATTATGACGAGTGCCTTTGTCTATTTTAGATGCAATAGAAATGCCTTTGATAAACTTAGAGATTTCCATTTTTGTAAACAAGTTAAATCATAATGAAAATTGGTTGTAAACATGTTGTTTTTGTAAGGAAGGTAGATTTTCAGGGTGCCGTAATCAACATTAACCCTTAAAATTGGTTATGTCCGTCCGTCAGGCGGTCTGTCCGCTTAGCTCAAAGACCCTTGCTTGTACCAGAGAGCTGTAATCTGGCATGGGCATATTGCAACAAAATAATAAAACTGGAACGCAGGCTAATGCTAGTGCTGAGCTTTCTTTATAGAGAAATATAGCGCATCAAATTCCCTTTCGATCACTGAAATTCATATTAACACGAAAACAAATCGAATCCTGTTAAATCAACGTAAGTAATTTATATAGGTTTAAAGAAACTTTATTCTCAATAAAAAAAATTATTCTTTATTCTTATTTTTTTTATTCCATATCTTCAAATCAAATCAAATCATTTATTTATTGTTTGTCACAGGTTAAAAGACAGTTCTTACAGTTATAAATTTTCGTATCACTGTAACATACCCATGGGGTGTACAATATTGACAAGTATGTCCTACAATTCATTTACGTTTAATACGTCAAACAAGTAGTAATAATAGATTTTAAAATGTCAACCATCTCACACTCATTATCAGATAGGTATAATCAAATCTCTAACTCTAGGTATTCTTCTATGACTTTTCTATAATCTTGCTTTAATTTTTCATTTCTCGCTAATTTCACTTTTAACCCCATCAGTCTTTTTTCAGCTATAGCTTTGGATTCACCATGCTGGCCTATCAACTCCGCATCACGTAATGGTAATCTGACGATATACCTTCCCTCCTTATTACGCTTAGTGGTAGTTGTAAACAACTGTTCACATTTTCTCAATAAAATAAATAAATAAATCAAATCATAATTTATTTGTTAACATCTTATTCTTTATTCTCTATAATATATACTTTTATGCTAACTAGCCAATGTTAGTTATTATGCCTAAATTAAATTAGCCTAAAATTAACCTAAATAATTAGCCTAAACTAAATTATGCCTATACTGGGGCGAAAATTATAACATGCAAGGAAAACGTAATACCCGTGTCAAGAGCGCACAGGATTACACCCATTACAATATCGACGAACGCTTTGATAACGACGATGATCCATGCACTTAAGTTTACTACCACCTTAGAGACACTAGACAATGACACACAACATCAATACACGACTAAAGGAACGATGTCTGAATTTATAAATTGACTCTTGAAATAATCTGTGATTTTTCTTAGCATGGTTTGCAGTGCTGTAACCTAACCTAGCCATGTACTGAGGAGGGATGAAGTGCATGTGAATAAAAGAGTGATGAATTTGGATTAGGATCGCTAGATAGGAAGAGGAAAACCAAAAAGGTGGATTGATTGTCTGAGAAATAATATGAATAAAACATCAGTCAATGACAGTATGGCGGATAATAGAGTGGAATGGAAGGACAAAACCTGGTGTGCCGACCCCAAATAAGTTGAAAAAAAGGCAGGAAGAAGAAGAAGAAAAAGGTTTACAGAGCTACTATAAGCAACATTAAGTAGACGTGGATCGATGACAGGGAAGGTACAATTGTTTAGATACCAAAGTAGGAACCTATATCTTACGCAATGCTCATTTCCGTCGCATTTGATTTAGTTCAGGATATTAACTACGATTGCTATAATAATGTAATCACTGTGCCGCCTCCGCCTAGTTATTCGGAAAGCAATGTGACGTCACCATAGCATTGTGGGCCAGCTTACCTACATGTAGATGTCCATCAACATAGCAAGTGATTTCAGACTTCAGTTCATCAATTAACATTCAAACAAATTCATCCTAAAATCAAGAAATCTATGTAAGTATGTATACACCTAAAAATATTTTCTAGATTCTATCAGTAAGACTATTAGCACAAGCATATTTATTTAGATTCTCAGTCTACAGGCTAGACTTCGACCTCATCGTTTTGAATTAGTATGTAAATGCCAACCCACTTTCTTGTGCTTGTGTATTTTTAACCTGATTCTAGTTACACCGGCTGATCCAAAACGCTTGAAATAAGTAGTATAATTAGAATATTTGAGATACTTATCTATTGATAAGTATCATATTTTCAACTTTAGACCCTCCTGTAGGTACACTCCACGTATAGTCACTTCCTAACTCATTGTAATTTTTTAAGATGTGGGGGTGATAATAAAGGTAGCTACTAAATAAAATATGAGATCGAAGATTTTGGATTGACTGTATATTTCAAGATAGTTTCTAAAATTAGGTTTAATGAAAAATTAAAAGATAGCCATGGACTCCTTAACATAGAATTCCGTCCTTCGTGATAGTAGAAGGGTTCACCCTTAACCTGTATTATTATAGTCTAAAGATTATCATAGGCCCCTCATTTTTTGTGCAAGTCTCTACGGTCCTGAGCCAGTCTTATCCAGACTTGGCCAGAAACTTTCGTTATGTCAACGACCCATCTTGCTCCGGACGACTGACGCTTCTTTTGCTATCACCAAGAAGAATATCGAGTGCAAAAGTGAGGTGAGACAGGAAGACACTACAACATATACAATATATGTTGCGTCTCACGTGAATCTGTGTTCCGGCATTCAAAGGTTAAGTTTAGTAGTATTCTTGGTCACATCAGTGATTTGAAATTTACTGAGTATTAAGGTGTTTTTAACTCTTTCGGTATGCTAGTATAAGTATAGCCGTACGCCGAAAATGCGGCGTTCCATGGTTCGCTTGCGAACCTCAAGCTTACACCTCTGCTGAAGTGTCAATGACCAATTCAATGAGATAATACAAGTTTAAAAGTGGTGTAATGTTTAGGTATACACTACACCAACGGATGTCAATTCAGTAATATCTGTAAATATTCTCATTTATTATCTTTTTCCCGAGATCGGTACCTACTCACATGACTAAACGATATTGCTTGACTCTACAGCATTTGACCACATCATTATCAGCTATTCTATATTCGCGTCCATTGCCCTTCTCAGATATAAGACGCCAATCAAACATTATAAAATGGGGCTAAGGAGTTACTAATAGCGACCGAAACCCAATCTGTTTTTTTTTAATTAAATCATTCGATGGACAAAAATATTAAACTTTGAGTTTACAGTTTGGTTTGACATGTTAAAGGTACACCTGTAATACTTTAGTAATTTTTAACCCATGCACTTAGGATGGCTGAGGAAGTGCCTAGATGGGTAACGGAAATAACGTTTAGTTCAAACATCGTACGTACACACGACATGGGTATCTGAAGTTTTACTATGATTTAGATTACCTACCGTACCTACTTAATTACCCGGTAACATGGATTGAGGAGGCAACACAGGAGTACTTTATTTAAAATGTAGTTGGCTAGAATCCGAAAAGACGGGAACGGAAACCCACAGAAATAATGTAGGTAAATGACTTCTATTATTGGTACTGTTGAAATCTATATTGTTGATGACGAGGTTTTAATAAGATTAGTCCAAAGCTGTATTCTTTGGACAGTTAATTACTAGATTTTTCTATGAAATGCAGAGAACATGGACAACGTATGAATAAGTGTGAAACATACACTGCCATCTACCGAACTGAGTGCGAACTGTTTTTTACGGTCTGTGCACTTATTATTAAAAAAGGACAGGTAAACACTAAAAACGTTTATTAAATGCTATTATTACTCTAAAAGTAATGAATTTAAATTCTTAGACGCACCGTATTATTAAAGTCTGAATGAATAATAGTGCTAGGTACTTAATTTAATGTTTTTTTTTTATCTGTAATCGCAATTTTGAAGTTTACCAAACCATTATTGCCCACTAAAATAATATTATTTTGGAAATTATTTTGTAGTATTATGAAAAACATGAGGACGAAAATTATTTCATTCAATCAAAGAAACTAACACACAATCCTGAAAGTAAAACAAGTATACTGTTTGACTGTTTTAACTTTATAAAAATTTTAATGTTGTACCTTGATGTTTTTAAAAAAGTAATGATTTAAATCAACAACTTTGCTACTTATCAGTAGTTACGCATTTTTGAAAATCAGTTTTTATTACAAGTTTTATGAAGATCTTCGATTAAAACGTTTAAATTGCTTTTTGATACGGCAACATTTTCATGGATTTGTTCTACTGACCTAATGGCCTTCATAGTAATGTCAAAATGTAACGTCATTTACTTTTGAATCTGTTTCTGTTTTCTTTCTATCTTGGCGTCGGCGTTTTAGGTTTGTTTTGTCGTTTTATTGTGTTTTTATTTTGATAGATTAATTATATTCTTTAAACTAAAGTGGTATTTAAAAAACATTAAGTATGTTGCATGATATCATAACAGAAACAGTACTTACATGTATGCCACGAATTACGTACAGCAATTTATGTGTTCTGAGTTGTTTACATCTAATGGGGCTTTTTCGTTTATGTATCGTAATTAAAGATATGTTCAAATTACTGTGAAAAACACCTGTACCTATAGAATTAATCAGCGAATTTGATTATTTTTCATATACGAAACTTATGAACATTACTTATGAACTTAACAAGAAAGTTAACATTTTGACAGTGCATGTAAGTCGATTTTCTTATGTTGATTTATCTGATGTACCATGACAATAAATTAGGCTCCATATATACATAGTGATATATATACAATTATAAATAATTACCTACCATTATATTATAATCTGCATCTCTGATCTTGACTGAATTCTGTCTACTACTGTTCAGTTTGCGTCTTACTTAGCATCAATATTAAAACCACTAGAACTACATGTAGGTTAGGATTTGGTCAAATTAAATTCAAACCAAGGCAAACTTGAAGGAGTAGGTACTAAAACAAGTAATTCATTCCAGTTATGTTTACATCACAATGTTTAATGATTTTTTTCTGTGATTCCAGATTTAAGAAAAAAAGAAAGCACTGAAAAATTAAAAGCAGTGCCATGTACGGATACAACCTTTTGAACCAGAACTGGTGCCTATACTCTGGTGCTGAATTTCTAGTGCTAGACGATCCTGTATGATTGGCTTGTAAGTATAATAAATTTAACACATTGACTAGGCTTATTTTGGAATTGGTTTTATTATGCTGATTCGTTTGACAAGTTTCTTTTAAAAAGATTGATCTTGGCAAAAGGCAGGTGCATGCAAAAAAAAAGCTTTTGCCCTGAAGATAACCAATAAGGTCATATTATATTAGTATTGCAATAAAATTTTGGTCCGGCTGTTGAGAAGACAGGTTGTGGTCAACAGGAAAATATTACTTCTATGTGGTGAACAATTAACTATAATAAATCTGTAGAAGTGAAAATTCTGTACTTGAAAATAACATAAAAATTAATGGCGGGGGGTGTTACTAGACCAAAACCGAACCCAAAATTCGTGAAAAAAAAATTTTTGTCTGTCTGTTTGTTCAGGTATCACGCAAAAACTACCGGTTCGATTACGATGAAACTTGGTATAATTATTCTTTATTATCCTAGGCACCATACTGGGTAGTTTTTATCCTGGAAAAGTATAAACAATAAAAAACAAACTTAATTTTGCGGTTAAAAACTCATTGATAAGTTTCGTCATCCACGCGAACGAAGTCGCAGGCACAGCTAGTCTAACCTATAAACAAATAATATCATTTAAAACCATTCATTATGCCAGGTTACAATGGATAATATAACACGGATTTGTATTTGCCCATAGAACTCAAGACCAACTGACATGGCTCAGGTGACAGGAACCCATTTGCTCAGTGGCCGGACCATAGTTACAGGTACTTGTGCCAAAGTTTTTGTAATTAGCCCAGAATTCATTCATTACTTACTAATCACTATTAGAATTAAGTTTTAGGCATAAAACAGACACCATAAGAGAGTGGTGGGAGACTAGATCATAAAAATAAATGTGTCTTATGTTTTCTAGGATACTATGGCTGCAGCCATCCCACTGCTGGGCAAAGGCCTCCCCCATGGCTTACCATATTTCCCTCTTTCTTGAGCTACCTCAAACCACTCGTCGCAGTATGACTAGGTTGTCCTGCCACCTCCTCCTTTTTTCCAAGTCCAAGATGTTGTACGGTAGCCGCGGATGACGCGGACAGCCAAAGCCCTCTGTGGTCTGCTCAGTAGAGCCACACCCCGTGACGTCAGGCACTCCGCCCAGATAGGAGCCCCGTATAGTGCCATAGAACGAACCACTCCTAGAAAGAGCAAACGACAACTTGTACACGGACCTCCCAAGTTAGGCAGCAAACGTCCAAGTGCGGCGGCCGCTTTCATAATTCGAGTCACCAATCGCTGGAAGTGGGCGTCAAAATTGCACTTGCTATCGAGCACCAGCCCAAGGTGACGCATAGTAGATCCCACTTCTATCCTTACTCTACTAACAACGATGTGGGACCCCGCTGGTGGTGCTTTTGGCGTTCAGACACCCATTGGTAGACATATCTGTGATGCATTTTTGTTTTCTCTCTATTGTCTGATACAAGTAACTCTGTAACTCCCCAATTCCCCAATAGTTCTTAGTCCATGTATACTATAGGTATAATCCCCATTATAAACTTCAAGTGTACTATGTACAAGTGTCTACTGTGAATAATATTCAGAATCTGTTTTGTATTGATATATCCCAATCTTTTACAGATTTGCCATAGATATGAAAAAATAAAATCCCACTTGGCACACATGCTTAGTGTAAAGGGTGGACCAGTAAAAAGAATGTTTCAAGCTAAAATTCGTGCAAGCGGGGAGAAGGAGGCGCGTACGTGCTTTCACTTGATAGATTTCTAACCGACTACGTGCGCCGCCAAGGACAAAACCGCGCGTGCGGCGGTTTTGTCCTTGGCGCGAGCGATGAGAACCCCGAATTCACCGCGTCCCTGTGACGCGTACGCCTCCTTGCCCGCGCTCCACCGTTTATTTAAATTCAAATCGACAAATACACACCAATATACATCGTAAATAAAAGAGTAACATTTATTTAAACTTAAATTAATATTTGGTAGTCGCGTCGCCTACACTTAGGTTTTTTATTCCAAACCTAACTAAGAACAGCTCAATAAAAGTAAAATAATATTCATAAAAAAATAAGAATTGTTAGATCATTTGTTGCGGTTGACGTTTACAATCTAAGTGTGGAAACAGTACTGTTTGTCTCAAATGCCCTAATTTCTTTTTGGGTTAGAGTATAAAGTTGTTTTTCGTTCTGACTATTTCAGAAGATGATCCTGAGGTTCACAAACATGATCCCAGAAGCTACCATGGTAGTCAGACCTGGCAGAATGTATGTGCTGTCCAGAAAACCACCTGACGCCATATGGGTTTTAAAGAGGTGAGTGCAACAATCACTTCCACAGTAAAATCAGGCAAGTGCGTGTCTGACTCGCGTACTAAGTACTAACTTTGCTGCATGTCAAATTTAATTCTCCAACAAAAAACTTAATTTGAAGAATTAGTTCATCTATGCTGAATGAAATATTTCTGCGATTTCCAGATATAACCAAAGCAAAAAGAAGTACTGGAAAAAAAATGAAATAATTATTTTCAAAAGGTGTATTCTCCAATTATTGGCATGCTTTCTCATCACCCCATCTCTGCAGATGTTTCTACAGAGAAAGGTAACCTTTCTCTGCAGAAACATGTCTATAAAACGCTTTTTAAACATATTTTACTATAAACACTTTACATGTTAATGGAATTTAAGTTCATACAGACTCTTTAAAAATGTAAAAAGTTGAAAGTTGTTTGTAATCATGATTACAATCAAGTGTATAAATATCGGTCACTAATTAGCAGTCACCCTATATTTTGCCAAAGCTTAGATAGTTATTTGTAATTTATTGATTTGCAGATGTGCTGGATTTGAAGTGATTTATTTGGACGAGGCTCTTTTCAATTCATCTGGCACAAAACCCACATAATTAATAGGCGGATTACTACCAGCGAACTCCTGTCATCAACAGAATCAATCTCTCAGAAAAGTAAGCTCCATATTTATTAATGATCTTAAGTTTTTGACCTCTTTCCAGAGGATATTGCCAGGTTTCGTATGAACTTTGGTCCCAACTCCTAATAGTTACGTTCGATCGTCGGAGATCGATGGAAGTATTATTTGTTGGCAAACGTAGCTGTGGGGCAAGGTTAAAATGTTACTCAGGCGGAACCAAAACCTTGGGGGGATTGTGGACCGCCTCAATCCCCCCAAGCTTGTTCAACCTACCTTAGCAACGGACAAACAAAAGAAAGTGGTTGGCGAGGAACCGGCCCTTAACGGTTTTGCGCCTTGGGCGGATCTAGAGGTCCTGTCTTCTTATGCATCGGTGGCCTCCGCTGCTGCACCCACCAAGAGAGTGAATCCTGGCCATTTTTAGGCCACAATTGGATCAAAAAAAGGCTGTCGCCCAAAAGCTACCGTTTCCAGCCCCCATGTGGCTGCAAATCCGAAGTAAGCGTAACCATCGCGCCAGAAGTTGGCTCTTACAAAGATATGTTGAACAACGTCAGCTAGTCGTTTAACCCGAGGTAGATAGGCATCGCGGCAAACGCAGACTGGGGCTTAACGGCGTTTACGAGAAAAGAGTCAACGCTGCAATGCTACAGAAACCGCACGTTCTCCCGCCCACATAACTTTATAGTGTTAAGACTTCGTTTCGCCCCGTAACGCCACTACAAAGGAGAAAGATGGCACCAGATGTATTGCCGCAGTAGTCGGAGCTTTATTCAAGGCACTGGAAGCCCGGACTCTTACATCCCCACCCCTATCTATGCTAATGCAAAGCAGTATATCATAAATGAGTTTCACATCTAAAATGAAAAGTAGAGGGACAGCAATAATTATAATTTCCAGTCATGATCATGCCAATTTTCTTAAGTTTTACTGAGTCTATGCCGCTAGGGGTGTTTAGTCCGTCCGTAATAGACACAGCTCAATGACGACAGGACTTCAAATGTATGTAGATATGTGGATTCACGAAAAACGTGGCACGATAGCAAAGGATGCGAAGTAGTTCGGTATTCACATTCTCGATCAAGTTTTGGGTTTGTTTGTCGTTTACTGCTTTGTGGTACGATGCCATTAGGCGGGATGACATGACGTGTAGCCCACCTAAGGTTCGGTTATCACAGCTTAACGTAGCCTATCTATGTCCTTTCTTGAGATCCAAGTTTAGTTTCATCAACATCTGTTTAGCGATTTAGCCGTAAAAGCGTAACAGACGGACATGTATGAAAGAATTGTTGACTTACTTCAATGTTTTACATTTTCCAGGTTGAAAAATACTTCGGTTGCGACTTGCGAACTGTATTAAAGGAGCTGATCGAAGACTGCGCCGGAGTGCAAACTTATCGAAGAACTGACTTACTAACGATAGATAAAAGAGCGAGCTTTCATAGTGTCTTTGTAAGCCATTCATTGTAGTTCGAAAAATTACTGTGTAAGGTATGTTTAACTCCTAATGCCTGTCAAAGTGTTACGTAGTTATTAGTTTGTAACAAATTAAACTATTTGTAATATATAAGGGTGCGTCCAGATCTGACGAACGCGCACCGAACGAGCAGCACGCGAGCTTAAAATTAAATAATTGTCCTACTTCTGATGATAGGCATCTCGTAACCAAGAGATGTGCTTTTATATATATTTGAACATATCGAGCGTAATGTTTAGTTCAGTTTTATAAAATAATCTCTTCTTTATTAATATTATAAAGCTGAAGAGTTTGTTTGTTTGTTTGAACGCGCTAATCTCAGGAACTACTAGTTCGAATTGAAATCTTGTGTTGGATAGTCCATTAATCAAGGAAGTATTTATGCTATATAACATCTCGCTGCGACCAATAGAAACGAAGCATCAGTGAACAATGTTGCAAGAACCTGGAAAATTATCCATATTTGAAGGCTTCCGTTGCGTGCGCTGCGTTAACGGTTCAAGTTACCCAAAATATATGTATGAAAGAATTATTTCTCTTTAAATGATTTAAAAAGGGGGGTGCTAGGAATCTCCGGGCTACGGGAGGCTACCACCACCTCAAAAAACTGACCCTGGCGACGTATAACGGATGAAATCTACGGCTGGACCAACACCTCACCGAACTCGAGGTAGAATTGGGTCGCATAAACTGGCACATTTTGGGGTTATCTGAAGTCCGAAGACAGGGGGAGGACACGATAACCCTTGAGTCAGGTGACCTGTTCTACTACCGAGAAGGTGATAGGCCCTCCCAGGGCGGTGTCGGTTTCTTGGTCAACAAGTGTCTCACAAGCAGCGTTGTGGAAATCAGTAGTGTGTCGACAAGGGTAGCGTACCTCTTATTGAAAATCACCGACAGGAAGTTCCTAAAGGTGGTGCAGGTATATGCGCCGACCTCGACATACTCTAGCCGAAACCATGTACGAAGACATAGCGAAGGCACTACATGGTACATGGTATATTAACATAAACATTAAACGGACTTTGACGGCGGCATACAAATATTGTCACTTGTTTGAGCCGTGTAAACGTTTCAATGCACGGTCCAGAGGGTTTAAGTAAATTATACATTAAATTGCACAAGTGGTATAATAACATAAACATTAAACGTACTTTGACGGCGGCATGCAAATATTTGTCACTTGTTTGAGCCGTGTAAACGTTTTAATGCTCGGTCCATGAAATACACAAATACATGACCGACCGAAATCAGTCATTCGAACACAGGAACATTACGAAATTACGTAAATGTAGATTTACAAATTTCAGTTGATACGCTTTTGCAGTCATGCCTTCCCACATAAAACCAACATAAAAGGATAAAGTAGTTCATTCGTAATTATGTATATTAGGTACTAGCTGTGCCCGCGACTTCGTCCGCGTGGAGTTCGGATGCTTGAGTTTTGTTTTCGAAAATAATTATTCTGAATATAATAAGATCACGATACCCATCAAACACGGACAAAATCAAAATGAAAGAACACTCAAAGTTATTTTAGATACATCACGCTGTTGATCAGTAAGAGTTGAACTATAGTAAAAAATGTCACGGGAATAGGAATAACAAAAGAACGCTGGGAAAAAGTACTGGGGGGTTATAAAATGTGGATATGTAATAATATTCTATGGGTATTTATATATTAATTTAATTAGCAGTATTTTTGTAGCAAGTATTCTAAAGTACTTCTACACACGCGTACACGATATTTTTAGTTTTATTATCTTGTGGTAGATGTGCGCATGGTACTTAATCATTATTTTGTTGCGGAGTTATTTTAAATCTATGATATCTCCGAGGAAATTTATTGAATTCAAATGATGTCAAGAGGAATTTTGTTCAAAATTAAATAGAATAACATATTTATTTGGAAATGGATTAATATCATGTTTATAAAGCACCTTTGCAAATAATGCATTATTTTAGAACAAATTTGATTATCATAAAAAAAGTTATTGTGAATCAACCTTAAAAGAAGACATATGCCGTCTCGGAGTTTTTTTAAGACATTTGAAGGAGAAAAATTTCATCATACATCATTATTGTGTAACTTGAACCGTTTACGCATCGCAGGCAACGGAAGCTCTCAAAAGGAATATTTTTCTCAGTTTATGCAGCATTTTTCACTGATGCTCCGCTGCTATTGGTCGTAGCGTGATGTTATATGGCCTATATATAACCTTCCTCGATAAAAGGACTATCAAACACAAAAAGAATTTTTCAATTTGAACCAGTAGTTCTTGAGATTAGTGCGTTCAACCAAACAAACAAACAAACTCTTTAGCTTTATAATATTAGTATAGATTTATTGTAAGTTACATTATGCAGGTATATTCATTAATCATCTTGTTTTATTTAATATTTTATACATCATACTCTATTCAATTGTATTTTAGGCTGGCGATCTGAGTGAGTTGTTAACCCACATATTTTTATGGTGCCACTGGCGGTATTGTTGTGTACCGGGTTGTGCAGCTCCCTCAAAAATGGTTGAGCTGCATGAGCTATTCGTGGCATGCTGGCACATGCTTGCTCAGATCGATCTGGTTCTTTCGTCTAAAGACCAGTCCAGTAAATACTCTGCATTTGTTTACACAAATTTACTATTGTATTGTCAGACTAAAAGAGACTGTGACCCCCGAGTTTGTTTCGACATTTCTTCTCAGGGTAGTCAGTTAGGAAATGTCGACCTCATCTAGATTAAGAAGACGTGTGAAAGTGATTGTATGGTCCTATTTACAAAATAAACAATTTGAATTTTGAATTTAGACGTCTCGGACAGTCTCGGTGATCAATAGGTTTAATACCGGTAGCGATCATAGACTCGTCCGAGGCTCTCTAAATATTAACCTTAAGGCTGAAAGAGTTAGGATGATGAGACCTACTCTCCGACCCACGCTGCCCCAAATAGCCTTAGGTTCCGATAAGTTCCAGTTGGAACTCCAAAATCGTTTCGCACTGCTGGAAACCACGGACAATGTTGACGAAAAAACCGACACAGTGGTCAAAACGCTACAGAATGTGTCTCGAAGGTTGTTCCCCGGAAATCGCGGTAATAGGGAGTCCAAGCTCTCACCCAAGACTATCGAACTTATGAAGGCGATTGAGCGAAATAGAGGCACCAAAGTCTTCGCTCAGCAATTAGGTAGACCCCATCTGGCGAAACTGATGACCGGGGATGGCAGGACCGTCACCTCTAAGTTCGAGATTCTCGAGGAAATTGAGAGTTTTTATAGACACCTATACGCATCACGGATGACTAAATCATCGAGACAAGGCGAAGATGACCACTCACGCGCCATTACACCGAGGACATCCCGGATGTCGACCCGGGCGAGGTTGAGGCAGCGAGTTGAGAATTACAACCGAGCTCCTTAAGGCCGGTGGAACCACAGTCCTGAAAGAGCTAGCGAGTCTCTTTTATTCCGTCATTCACCAAGGCTTAACACCACAAGCGTGGAGAGGGAGTGCGGTGGTTCTGTTCTTCAAGAAAGGCGACAAAACCTTGCTGAAGAATTACAGACCTATCTCACTCCTGAGCCACATTTACAAGTTGTTCTCGAGAGTAGTCACTAACCGCCTCGCTAGAAGACTCGACGAGTTCCAGCCACCAGAACAAGCCGGGTTTCGAAAAGGCTTTAGCATCGTAGACCACATCCATACTGTTCGGCAGATTGTGCAGAAAACCGAAGAGTACAATCAGCCGCTGTGTTTGGCCTTTGTGGACTACGAGAAAGCCTTCGACTCCATCGAAACTTGGGCGGTTCTGGATACTCTACTACAACGATGTCGTATTGACTGGCGATACATCGAGGCGCTGAGATTTTTATATGACACCGCCACCATGACTGTCCAGCTCCATGACCATAAGACCAATCCGATCGAACTGCGTCGGGGGGTGAGACAGGGGGATGTTATATCTATTATATTTATCTATTATATTATATTATATTATATTATTTATAAGACAAAATATTCACTTGTATGCCAAGAATAGTGACATCCATAGTATAAATACGAGAAATAGGCATAAGTTATGTTCTACATCACATCGGCTGCATAGGGTACACAATTCATTTGTGGGGCTTGGTATTCGCTTTTACAATAAAATTCCTATTAGTTTGTTAGAGTTGCCCTTTAACTCATTCAAATGCACAATAAAAAATAAGCTATGTGAAAAAGCTTACTACACAATTAATGATTATTTAAATGATAAACATAGTTGGTCGCCGTGATAGACACAAGACGGTTCTGTATGGATTATTATTATTATTTTTTTTTTTTTAAACAACCTGATTTATCTTTGTGTTGATAGGCATACATTTCGTATGTAACATTTGTTACCTATTTTTATTTTATTTTTAGTACGATTATACAAATGTAGGTATAGTTTACCTATGTCCAATGAACGGTATTTGTTCGTCTTCTTTTGTTTAATGTATAATTTTATTAATTATAGAATTTAATTATGTATCCACTCATATTATTGTGATAAGGGACAGTGCAGTAAATCAGTGTTTGAGGATTTCCTTTTTTTTTGCTTTATATTTGTTTGAGCCGGCAACAGTCTCGTCATGCTCCCTTAGTTGTCACTGCCTGCGGTGGCGTTTTGGGTCGGGTCTCCTCCTTCCCTCTAATATGGCGAGGGAGGGGATGGCTGACCCTTGCGTCATACTCGTGAACGGGTGCTGCTTGCGGTGACTGGTCGTTCTGTTGACCTTGGTTAAGATCAGTGAACTTTTAACTTCATAGTACCTCAAACACTTGTTTATTTGGCGCGGTCCCTTAATGATGTTCAGTATAATTGTAAAGACAGCGTGCTGCTGGGGAGTTTGTTGCGCCGTTTCTTCTCCTCAGCCAAAGCACTTAGGAAGCGGTGAAGGGTGGGCGTTTTAGGGTCGGTTCATTTCTGGCGGGGGGCGCGTCGCGTGTTGTCGGTTGCTTGGCGCCGGGGAGGGCGGATGCCTGGTGGGGCGTTCGGCTTTTCACACTCAACTGATGTTGCGTTAGCGCGTCAGGTGTGGGGGGTTGGATGTCTCATTGCGTGTTTGTTTGTTCTGGCGTTGCGCGGCCGATGGTGCGCGGTGCGTTTCCGCCGGATATGAACCGACCCTTAGGGTGCTGTCTGTGTTTTTGTATTTTGTGTTTGACGTTCGATAAGTGCTACTGTGTAGCCTATATTGAATAAAGAATATTTGAATTTGAATTTGAATATTGTTATCTAGTGTTCGATTGCTGCGCGCATCGAATGCGGACGTGCCTTTGTACAAAGTGCACGGTATAAACATGACAGCCTTTGTGTCGTAGTTACGTACATTTCAATAAAATTATTAAAATCGCCATGAGTCAACAACTTGTGGCAAATGAACTGATGGCGTTTCTGCAGCAGAAGCTGGACGTAATGGACGAGGTGTCTGCGATCCAGATCTGTGCAACAAGCTTCAGCGAGGACGACGAAGCCGCTGCCAAGCTGCTCCTGTACCGATCGCTCAATAAGAGTGACCAGATGGTGTCCCGCCGGCGTGACGGGACTAAGAAGAGTATCCAAGATATTATCACGCTGCTGAAGGAGACTGATCCGGATGACGTGCCGACATTCGTGGCGAAGGACCTTAACAAGCTCCCGCCCGTCACGTTTGATCATGTTGACGTCACAAGCCTGCTGAAGGACATCGTCATTCTGAAGGCAAGTTTAGCGGATGTGCTGAAAAAGTTAGATGCATCCCAAAACACCGTCGCCGATTTGCGAAACGAAGTCGTAGAGTTGCGCAAAATCGTGTCGAAAACTGGGTAACCACCAAGTGCATCTAACGTCAACATGCGTCGCGGTGCATGCCTCGATATATCGGAGTCAAGTTTCGCGTCCGCCGTGTTGAAATCGCCGTCGCCGACAAATGTTGAGTGCGCAGAAAACACTCCCTGCGCGCCCCGCGATCCCGCTGCCGCACGCGCCGCTCCTGTCACTAACCCTGTTCTCGTCATGAGGGATAGTGATATCAACAATGATTGCCCGACGCTCCGATCGATCTATCACCACTATGTCAGGCTTATTTGCTACAATAGTCCTGTCAGTGATGATAGATCGGTCCCAGTACAGTGTGACACGACCATTTTCGAGAACTGGGTCGGGATCTCGGATTCCACAAGTTTGTATCTCAAAGCAAGCTGCTGGTGGATAATCCTGGCTACTTGGTTATGCCGGTGCAAGTATTCGCCGTTAGCAAGACGAGAACAACCCGAAATAATATGTCTTAAGGACTCTCCTGGACAGTGACATGCCCGACATATGTCAACTGTACCGTCCTTTATGATATATTTCCGACAGTTATTCGTCATGATAACTTCGTCCATAATTGCACATACAAACCCTTCGGTTTCTCCAAAAAGATCACCGAAGCGTAGCCAGGCTACGGACGCTAAGAAATCTACATCGGACCCATTAAGGGTCCGGTAGTAGCGCCCGTGGAGCTCCTTGCTTTGCCATACATCCTCGCGGTCCTTGACGCTCAGTACGACAGGTTTGTGCCAGTTCTCTTTGCCTAAGGAGAGCGGTGTTAGGCCCTTATCCACTACCACCACATCTCGATGCATCCCCACGTCGACTTGGAGAAAATACTCCCTGAGGTTACATACCTCGCGATTATGGAGGGTCTTAGCATTTAGAAAGCCTCGACCCCCACATTTCCGCGGGATATATAACCTCATTACTGAAGAGCGTGGGTGATGCATTCGATTTGCGGTTAGTAGTGTTCGGACTCTCCTAACCAAGGCGTCTAACTCAGTCTGAGTCCACTTGAGTACACCAATTATTATTATTATATCCCCAAAGCTGTTCACCAACGCGCTCGAGGATGTCTTCAAGACTCTGGACTGGACTGGACGGGGTATAAATGTGAACGGTGAGCACATCTCGCACCTTCGATTTGCCGATGACATCGTCATAGTGGCAGAGTCGCTGGATCAACTAAGCGAGATGCTGCATGGCCTGAATGGAGCTTCACGACGGGTCGGTCTTGGCATGAACTTGGATAAAACCAAGATCATGTTCAATGAACATGTCATGCCGAGACCGTTATATGTCGAAGGATCGATGCTCGAAGTTGTTCAAGAGTATATCTACCTAGGGCAGGTCATCAAGCTTGGTAGAAACAACTTCGAGCGGGAAGTCGATCGAAGAATTCAGTTAGGCTGGGCAGCGTTTAGCAAACTTCGTCGAGTATTCTCTTCGCCTATACCGCAATGCCTGAAGACGAAAGTTTACAACCAGTGCGTCCTATCTGTTATGACTTACGGTGCCGAAACGTGGACATTAACGGTTGGACTAGTCCACAAATTTAAAGTCGCGCAGCGGGCTATGGAGCGAGCTATGCTCGGAGTCTCTTTGAAGGATAAAATTCGTAATGAGGTCATCCGACAAAGAACCAAGGTAACCGACATAGCTCGTAAAATTAGCTCGCTGAAGTGGCAATGGGCTGGCCATGTCTGTCGAAGGACCGATAGCCGTTGGAGCAGACGAGTCCTAGAATGGAGACCGCGACTCGGCAAGCGTAAGGTAGGACGCCCCCCCGCCAGGTGGACTGACGACCTGAAATAGGTCGCTGGAGGGGACTGGATGCGGAGGGCGGAGGACCGGGTGTTGTGGCGCAAATTGGGAGAGGCCTATGTCCAGCAGTGGACTATGATTGGCTGAATGAATATTTTAAAAAATTGTCTGTGACATTATATGTCAATCTTTTAAGATTGACTCACTGTAGGTAACCTTTTTTATGGTAATCAGATTTCGGGTAGACCGATTTTCATGATCTTTGATTTTTTTAATTTCTCTCCCACCCGAATAGCCGAATAACTATAAAGTCTCCTGCAACGGGACCTACCTAATTCCCGTTGCCGATGACTTTTCAAGCGGTTAAAACCGCGGGGAACAGCTAGTTATATATATATAATTCCTCTAACCGCTCATATTGATCATTGATAAGTTTAATTTACGTAAGAGATGCGGGTGGATTATTATATCCCTCGCAACAGGTAACTCAAATTTGTCGAAGATGTGAACAAGTGATTCGAAGCTCTTGGGATGTTAATTGTAAAGTGCACTACGCAGATAAGCAACGACTCATAACTCTAACATTAAGAAGTTTTGTCCACGAAGATTTTTTTTCCTGGCATAACTACTCACCAATTTGACCATGAAAGCTGCAATCACCATATTGATTTAGCCAAAAGTATAATGGAGAAATATTTAGATATAAGATTACTTTATTTAAGTAAAAGAACAGATCCCAATGCAGTGAGGAGAATCTATACTAAATTAATACATTATAAAAATCAGTAGCAATTATAATGAATTTGTATACAGTCATGGTTTATTTGTTCTATTTCAAATATATATTATATAATATAATTCAATGTTATAAATGTAAGTAAATACTTATCTCTTACGAAAATCGTTGCCATTGTTGAAAGCGAACTAATTATATTAAAATAGTTACCTACTCAATATGAAACTAAGATAATAATATGATAGATATATATATTTGTAATGTGAAGGCAACAGAATATTGTTTTTATGTTACCTATGTATTGTTATTCATCTGTAAGGAAATTTCTTTTTGTTTACTAAAATGTAACATAATATAATAAAACAGTTTGTGTATTGACACATGTATTTTTTATATTTATTTTCTGACAAACCAAAATTTCATTAGTAATTACTGGATTTACGCAAATTTCTGCATTTATTCAACCGCATTTGAGTACAATAATTAATAATTTAAACTTTTAAATAACTAAGATATCCACTACAGTAGACCAAAATTACAACTATTTCACTCCATGCTATTAAATATAATATTATGTAGGAAGTAATTAAACAATTATTTAAAAAAATATCGATATCTGGGTCGATATTTGATATCCTTGTCCTCGCACTATGATATCTAACGTGACCTTGAATTAACCAATCAAATTGCACTTGTCGCTCCCCGCGCATCCCGTGCCTTCCTCAAGATTTGGTGAACTCGAAAAGGAACAAAATGTTTTGCATGCGGTATCTATTAAGGGGGTTATCTGTGGTCGGAGGTGACTCGTGTGCGCTCGTCTTTATCCTTGCGTAAGTGCGCACACGCACAAGACATCGGCAAACGAACTGCATTCGAATTATATCGTATATCTAATCTTGTTGTTTTAACTTTTGTTTTCTTTGTGTTCCGTATTGTAGCCTACGGGTCCTATTTTACCAGCGTAGTTACGGTTCCTTTATAAGGCCCTTGCGTCTATTACAGACGATTTATGAAGCATTGTCTGTGAGACAGCGCTTTTCGTGACTGAACAAGCCGACGGTTCCTTTAGACTTATTATAATATACAACGTAAAGATTCATAGAAAAACATGAACCGAAGCAACATGGATGAAAATCGAAAAATAACAAATTAGCCTAAAACAATGCTCGTAAATTCAGAACGACCATTTTTTCATCATGTCGACAATAAATGTTTATCAAGACCATAGCTACTTCAGTGATTAATTTTATCCAAATTTGTTTAGTTATTGCGTGAAAGAGTTGTAATTACTCATCTTATCTTATTATCTTTTAAATTTATAAATCCTATATAAACACTTGTTTTATTACATTAGTATGACTTAGGATAGGCTATGGATAACCCTCATCCGGTTAAGTAAAGCCAGATCAGCTGATGTCTTATCCTTGTTGCACATGCAAACTGTTAACTTAATTAATATAAGACGACCTCCGTGTTCGAGTGGCGTACGCACCGGTTTCAAGGAATCGCTAGCTCTGAGGTCCCGGGTTCGATCCCCGGACGGGTCAATGTAGAAAATCACATTTCTACATTGTGTCGGGTCTGGGTGTTTGTGGTTCCTTCGTTGTATCTGAAATTCATAACACAAGTGCTTTAGCAACTTATTTTGGGTTCAGAACAATGTATGTGATGTTGTCCGCATTTATTTATTTATAGGTTTAGAATACGGAAATATAATACTGAACTTGCCAAACAGCAAGAGAGCGAGCGTGGTGATCAATGCTCGAAGCTCGTGCCTTCTCTATATGGGAAGAGGCCTGTAGACAGCAGTGGGACGTTTATAGGCTAGTATTATTATTATAGAAAACAGGGGCAGTAGGTACCAAAAGCTTTTAAAGCAGGACCGTTGAGTAAGCGGGACAGAGCTATGCGCAGTGTAGTGCGCCGTCTCGCTTCCACAACCGCAACAGTACTGCTTTAAGAGCTCATGGTACGGCCCCAGATCGCATTTTAGAAACAAACCAATTATTCAGAACTTCATAGGTACCTACAGCAGTGGTATGTATAAACCACAGAGATTCTAGATTATATTACGTAAGTTTACACAAACATAGTGTATAGAAGCATAGATCTAAATATTTATTTCCACGGGCAAGACAAACAGGTAACTATGTACATAATATACATAAATATGTATGCACATTACCGCCGCCACTGAATTAATTAACAGATATCTATCAGAGAAACAAACAAGAACCTCTTGTGCAATCTGGCTTTAAATAGGATTAAACAGGCAATTTTTAAGTAGGAATGTTTGCTTTTTGTATAAGACGAAAATCATAAGCTTACAATTGCAAAATGTATAAACGTTGTGAATAAAATTACAATGCGATGAAAGTTGACGTACCTATACCTAATAAATCATAATTTGATAAATAATAATCAACTAAATATATTAATGTTCTTGTTCTTAACTTAATATCTACAGGTAACTAGAATACAAATTCAAAAGGATACCCAATTTAGAACAACACTGCAGACCTCTGCAGACAGACAGCCAACCACTTTGAATGTCTAATATCAATTTTAAATACCAAAATAGTCTGGAATAATTCATAATGTCAAAAAGATCATTGATATTGAATTGTGACAGAAGATAAACATAATCTGTGCTTTGAAGTCCCAGATTTAGGGATCATTTTGGACCTAATAGTCCAAACAAAATAGACATTTCAGTTTGCATTAATTCGCATAGAGCTGAAAATTGGTGGAGGTCTCAAGTATACCATTAAAAATGAAATATCAAAAGTCCCCAAAAATCCGACTTGTGCAAAAAAAAAAATACACAAGGGCCAATGTCAATAATACCACCTTTTCGCATTTTCCTCATAAATGGCAAGTATTCTCGCCAAAATAGGTCAGACAGAAAGTTGTAGATCATGCAATTATCTACAAAATTGTCTCAATACTTTTTCCCTACGGATCACCATTCCGGAGATATCGTGATGACAAGGATTGAAGAATATATTATGTATCATAGTCATATTCTACATCATTCCACACATTTCCGCACCACCTATGAGGTAGTGTTCGAGGCGCATTTTTAGGGTTCCATACCACGATAAAAAAAAACCGGTCATGCGCGACTCGGACTCGCACTCGAAGGGTTCCGTACCATTGACTAGGTTTTTTGTTGTTTTTAGTATTTGTTGTTACAGCGGTAACAAAAATAATCTGTGAAAATATTAACTGTCTAACTATTGCGGTTCTTGAGATTCAGCTAGGTGACAGACGGACGGACAGACAGCGAAGTCTTAGTCATAGGGTCCCGTTTTTACTACCTAAGATACATATTATATTCTTCAATCCTTGTCATGACGATATCTCCGGAATGGTGATCCGTATTGAAAAAGTATTTTGTAGATAATTGCATGATCTACAAGTTTTGTCTGACCTATTTTTGCGATAATTTGCCATTTATGAGGAAAATCCGAACAAGTGATATTATTGACATTTGACCCTTTGTAACTTTTTTGCACAAGTCGGATCTTTGGGGACTTTTGATATTTCATTTATAATGGTGTAGGGTAAGCTGGGTACGGTTGTGACAATTTTGGTTTGATAGCCTATAATTTTGTAAATTTACCAGTTATCTGGGAGAAAAATCACTTTAATACTTAATTTGAATATTTATCTACCTAAAATTGTTAAAATATTGTCCCTAACTACGCTGTATTAGGCATAAGATCAAATTAAAAAAAGAAGGGAAAGTGTCACAACCGGCCACACCCCAAGGGCGGTTGTGACAGTGGTTGGGGTCGGTAGTGACAGGCATACAAAATACATCCAAATAGTTTGTAATGACTTTTATTGTTACAAATAATTAACTGAACACAACATAATCTTCTTCTAGACAAAGTTAACAATCACTTCATGGCAAAAAAGCGAAAATCTGTGATCACTTCTCTTCTTAAAATTAATAAGGCACTGTACCATATAACAGTCTTCTTTAAAATCAGTCAAATTGTTAAATTAACTTAAAATTACTGTAGCTAACTGGAAAAAGTTTTACAAAATTTTAACAGAACTATTATCCTCTTATTATTCATCATATGATTCATCATATCATCTCATTTCTATCCTCTTGATTCTCGCCGGCTTTGTCGCGTTTGCGCAGGTATCGCAAGAGCGTCATGCGATTAACTTCATGTATTTCCGCAGCTCTCCGTAATGAAGTACCGCGCCGCGTTTCACCTCTTCGTAAGCATTTTCATATTTACTAATATCAGACAGGCCTCTCTCGGTCTTCCGCACGCGTTTTCTAGGCATCTAAAATAAAACAAAACAAAAAAAACAATGTCACAACCGTACCCACAAAATTTGTCACAACCGTACCCAACGCATACTTTTGAAAACAAAAAATGACCATGACTGAGCAAAAAGATCTGCATTAAAAGTAATTACTCGTAAGTAACTGCTAATGTTCAAGTTATAACAAAGAAAAATAAAAAGCAATCTATCTGTGTACAAATAACCGTAATTACAAAAAGAAATCGAACAAAAAAACTTACTTTTGACTGTCGAAAATCAATGTGGGCTCCTGTTTACGTTACCGTCGCACGCCGGCTGATGCAACACTGGGACATGCGTTTAGACTTGCATGCCGCTTATCTTTCCCCTTGCATCCCTCCCCGTGATCCGTATAGTTTCGATGTTATAGCGACTGTCACTACCGTACCCTGGCACAATCGTACCCAGTTTACCCTACTTGAGACCTCCACCAATTTTCAGCTCTATGCGAATTAATGCAAACTGACAAGGTTTTTTTGCCTATTTTGACTGGACTATGAAATATCTTTATCAAAAACCACCCGTACTCGTTAAACCATAATAATCGTTGACGTTACATGTAAGCTTTTTTTCTAAGTTATTTTTTGCGATTAATAAATGGAAATAAAAGCTCGGAACATAGATTTTGAAATATGTCATAAGTACATTTCAATATAAATTCTAAACTGAATAATAGAAAAAAACAGTGTATGGAATCCATACACTGTTTTTTTCTATTATATACTAGCTGTGCCTGCAACTTCGTTCGCGTGGATGACGAAGCTTATCAATGAGTCTTTAACCAATAAGGCTGCACACGCGACGGAAGCTTAAAAAATTTAGTTACTTCTCCCGTTTTCCCAACATTTCCCTTCACTGCTCTGCTCTTATTGATTGTAGCGTGATGAAAACTATACTATAACCTGCCCAGGAGTATGAAGAATAATTGTACCAAGTTTCGTTAAAATCCGTCGAGTAGTTTTTGTTTCTATAAGGAACATACAGACAGACAGACAGACAAAAATTTTACTGATTGCATTTTTGGCATCAGTATCGATCACTATAAATCACCCCCTGATAGTTTTTTTTTTTTTTTTTTATTAATTAATAACTTTGTAGCTTAGCGACAACATCGTTCTATAAAAACAACAAAAATATATATACAAGACAAAGAAAAAACTTAAACGTAATTTTGAAAGTACATTTAATGTACAGAATTGACCTCTCTACAGATTTATTATAAGTATAGATGGATATGGCGTACTATGGATCAGTTCAAAGCATACAGTAACAGCTATAAGTGTTATGTATGCTATGGACGACATCCATAGTAATGAATAGTCTCGGGTATTCTGAACCGTCCTTTCGGACGGTCTACAAAAATTGCTAAAAAGCGTCCCGTGTCAACCTGGAAAAGGAATAAGGTTAGAGAAGCCTAATTCCAGCGGAGGGTTATACCCCAGCTCGCGTAACGAAACCATTGCGCGATCTAATTCGATCCCAACGCCATCTAGTTACGTTTGCGACAACTCTCGTACCACCAAGGGCGCCCTCGTGCAGTACTTTCTTTATTAATATTTACTAATGCTAATTTCGTAGTAAAAAAACTCCAAAAGCTACAAAAATTTAGAAAGTTCTAGCTTTGAAATATTTTTTAAACTTACTTTTTTGGCACCAGTACAATTCTGTCTGCCTCAAATCGACTTACGGAAAACCGCCCCTTATTTACATTGAATAATTATTCTGTTCACATGTGTTACATCCCCTCACATTTTTCAATATACCTATAAATATGTTCCTACTAATGAAATCATTATGTTGATGTACTTAAACAATTTCTCGGCTGAATGCTAAGCGCGAAACCTGAGTAAATCTGATTTTTCATTTTGCAATAAATACAAGTGAAATATTTTATCGAAACATGTATTTTTAAGGACGGTCGGCAATTTCAAATTTGAAAGAAAACGGATGTCCCTAGGAGTTTTGGACTGACATTTTCTAAAGATGTGTTGAGGGTAGACCCTCGCCCACGCTTTGAGAGATAGATCTCGCGAAGCGTCGTCTTCTTGGTTAATGTCGGTCTTAATTAGCGTCAACGTCGCTCGGTCAAATGTTGGTCTCTGCAAACGTCGGTCCCGGTTAGCGTTGACCTCAGTAAGAATTAGTTTCGGTAAGCTTCGGTTTCGAGAAACGTCGGTCTAGGTAAGCGTCGGTCTCGGTAAGTATCGGTCTAAGTTAGCGTTGGTTGCCTTAAGCGTCGGTCCTTGTAAACATCGGCCTCGGTAGGCTTTGGTCCCACTAGGCATCGGTCAGGAATCAGTCGCGGTAGGTAGGTGTCGGTCTAGGTAAACGTCGGTTTTAGTAAGCTTCAGTCTCACTAAGGTAAGCTTCGTTGTTGGTAATCGACGATGGCACATTTATAGGCCAGGAACACAATTAAACTTCCGTCAACCACTCTTGGTACGATTTTGGATGACAATACTTTCCGGCTCGCCATCAGTTTACGTTTAGGTATACCTTGTGTCGCATGTCATCGGTGTCAATGCGGTGAAACAGTCGATTGCCTCGGTCACCATGGCCTGTCCTGCAGCAGGAGCGCAGGACGTATATCCCGTCACGCAAATATTAATGACATTATTCGTCGTGCTCTTGTCATTGCCGGTGTACCAGCTGTTTTGGAACCCAATGGTTTGGTGCGCAGCGATGGTAAGAGACCTGACGGTATGTCATTGTTGCCTTGGAAATTGGGTCGGCCTTTGGTGTGGGACGCAACGTGCGTCGACACCCTTGCGCCATCCCACGTTCTAAGTTCGGCGGCCTCTCCTGGAGCTGCTGCTGGAGCAGCGGAGACCCTTAAACGGCGGAAGTATAATAACCTAATGGGTAATTATATTTTCGAGCCGTTTGGGGTTGAAACGCTCGGGTCATGGGGTCCGAGTGCACGAAATCTTTTTAAAGAACTGTCAAAACGTTTGGTGGACTCTACTCGTGATCAGAGAGCTGGTTTGTTCCTTGCACAGAGAATCGGCATAGCCATTCAACGTGGCAATGCTGCCAGCCTTCTGGGCACGTTTCCCGCCATTGACAGGGATGACGATGAGTATTTTGACGCGTGTTAGTTTTATTTATCTATATAAGATTTAATTTTAGTCTTTGTTTGTTCTTGTATTAGATTTAAGGACATTAAAATAATATGACAAAAATTAAACCGACATTTGTTAAAAATCGAATTATCCGTTGTCATTACAGTACACGTTGACCTCAGTATCGTTTCCCAACAGGTGGGTCTTAAAATGAACATGGACAAGACGAAGATCATGTCCAATGTCCATGTCGCACCTCTACCGGTTGTTGTTGGGAATGATACTCTCGAAGTTGTTGACCACTACGTCTATCTTGGACAAATAGTTCAATTAGGCCGGTCCAACTTCGACAAAGAGGTCGCCCGAAGAATCCAACTCGGATGGGCAGCGTTCGGGAAACTACGCGACATCTTTTCGTCCAAAATTCCGCAGTGTCTGAAGGCGCAGGTCTTTGACCAGTGTGTGTTGCCAGTGATGACATATGGCTCTGAGACGTGGTCGCTAACGGTTGGCCTTTTGGAGAGGCTCAGAGTCACTCAACGAGCTATGGAGAGAGCTATGCTCGGGGTTTCTTTGCGCGACAGGATCCGGAATACGGAAATTCGCCAAAGAACTAGAGTTACCGACATAGCTCGAAGAATATGCAAGTTGAAGAGGCAATGGGCAGGCCATATCGCTCGAAGAACCGATAACCGCTGGGGAAGAAAGGTTCTCGAGTGGCGACCACGAACCGGAAGACGCAGCGTTGGCAGGCCTCCCACCAGGTGGACCGACGATATCGTCAAAGTTGCGGGCACCCGGTGGATGCAATTGGCGAGTTGTCGTTCATTGTGGCGTTCTAGGGGGGAGGTCTTTGTTCAGCAGTGGACGTCTTCCGGCTGATGATGATTACAGTACAGAATATTAAAAAGTGTGTTAAGTCGCCGTCGCTGGCCACCGGTGGCTGTGGTCGGTGGCCCATTTGCGCCGAGCCTAAGGTGACGTCACGCGACTTTTCAAAACAGTGAAAACTAAATTTTTAGTCAACATACAACCCTACTGTGCACTAAGTATGATAGTCGCATATTCAGAGACTCCCTAATTACCTACTGTTAATAAGGACAATCTTACGTGCTTTGTAATAGACTAGTACAATACTTTTAATAAGGCTTGTTTTGTAACAACAATGGAAATAACAGTTATACTGCCGGATTATGACATTCAAATGAGCATTCGAGTAAACTTGCTCAAGTTCGCAAGGTGATCGTTATAGGTAACTCAAACTCAAAACTTTTATTTGCTTTCCACAATGGTATTAATAGGTGGTAAGTAAAGAATATATAGTACATCGTGGACCCTGTTGGGCACGCAAAATTTAGGAGAGAGTAAGAACAATGGTAAGTAGGTACTTATAGCATTGGTAAGTAGTATTTATTTATTATTAAAGTATCTGGATAGAATATATGACAGTAAGTATAGCTTTGAATTTATATATGTACATAAATATACATGATATATATTTTTATCTATAATTATTATGTTGAATATTCATTAGTAAGTAGAAGTTTATGTAGTTTCCTATTTAGATAAATAAGTATTTATTATTATAGTCTTGTATGTAGCATAGTGATATTTGCAGGGTTTAATAATTATTATTTTATTCTTAAATTATTTATTTATTTGTTATATTAAGTTATTAAATTAAGTAGGCATTATTATTATCTTTATTTATTATAATCATAAATTTATGGTAGGTTTATTAAAATGTATCATTTAAATATTCAGTTATGTGGTAATAGCTTTTTCGTAGTAATAATTTCTTAAATTTGTTTATGAATAAGTATATTATCTTTGTCTTCGCTTTTAATATCTTCTGGTAGCTTATTATATATTTTTATAGACATAACATATGGACTAGTTGAATGCATCTTCATTTTTGAGCTAGGTAGGTTTAATCTGTTTTTATGCCTTAGAGCGTATCTAGTTTGTATTTCTTCTCTTTTGTGTAAAAATCTTTATGTTTTGTTATGAATTTACAAATTTCTAGGATGTATATACTGGGGAGGGTTAATATTTTAAGCTGTTGGTAATGAGGCTTGCATGTTTCAGTATTTTTAATGTTTACTAGGATTTTTAATTATTTATTTTTCAGAGTAAACATAGTCGGGGCGTCTGTGCTGTTTCCCCATAGAGTGACACCATAATTTAGCCATGCGAGGCATAAGCATAATATGTTGTAAGCGCGGTTTGTAAATTAGTGGTCTTTATTGTTTCTCGGAGAGCATATGAGAATTTCGATAATTTAGTTTTACTTTTCTGTATGTGGGATTTCCAGTTAACGTGGGTATCTATATTTAAGCCAAGCAGAGTGAATTCTTGAACCATTTCTATTTTTGAGTTTTTATATACAAAGTTTAAAGTAAGTGGGGATTTTTGTGGTGGGTGGAATGCCAGTAATTTATTTATTTACTAGCTGTGCCTGCGACTTCGTTCGCGTGGATGACGAATCTTATCAATGAGTTTTTAACCGCAAAATTAAGTTTGTTTTTTATTGTTTATACTTTTCCGGGATAAAAACTACCCAGTGTGGTGCCCAGGATAATAAAGAATAATTATACCAAGTTTCATCGTAATCTAACCGGTAGTTTTCCAGCCGGACGGCTAATGTAGTAGACCTATTTTTCCTAAACCTATTTTGTGATTCATTAAATATTTTATATTTTTCACAAAAGGAGTAAACTCTATTGCACATTGCTTTTTCAAATATTTTGGATGCTGTTGGTAAAAGAGCTATTGGTCGGTAGTCGTTGGGATCTCTTTTTGAATTTTTTTTATGAATTGGATTAACAATTGCTTTTTTTAACATGTCAGGGAAAGTCCCTTCCTCAAAAGATTGATTTATTAATAGGTAAAATGGCAGGATTAGTTCTTTTGCACACTGTCTAATTAGAAGTGGTGGTAGTTCGTCAATACCGCAGCTCTTTTTACTTTTTAGGCTTCTTATTAGGTTATACACTTCTTGAGGTTCTACTGGTCGAAGGAACATTGTATTTTCAGTGGACTAAAGGACACAGGTGCTACTGCGTAAGCTTTCTCCTGATTTGTGATTTTGGCCTACATCCGCAAAGAATGTGCTGAAGGTATTTGCGACTAGTTTTGGATCTGATATGTCAGTATTGTTTATTTTTAGTTCTATATTGTACTTTTCACTTTTTTGTTTTTTATTTGTACGCTCATTTATTATGCTCCACATTGTTTTTATCTTGTTCTCAGATTTTTTCATTTTATTTATATAATGTATTTTTTTAGACTTTATAACAAGTTTTTGTAGTTTTTTCATATTTTTTATAATAATTATTAAGAATAGGATTTTTTATTTTTAATGTCAATACCTTAGCAATCTTTTATTTTTACAAGAAGTTTTAATGCCTGTTGTTAGCCAATATTTTTTATTTTTATTTTACGAATAGGTATGAAATTATTAAGTGTGTTTATTATATAAATATTAAATGCATTATACTTAGTTCTCATTTATATTCTTATCCATTTTTATTATATTGTGCCAATTTTGTGACTGTAAATTAGTTTTGAATTGTATATTATTATCATTATATATTATTTTCTTGACATACCATTTAGTTTGTTTATTTTTTTGAGGTAAGCTCACATGTAGTGTTGTGGCGTAGTGGTCCGAAAAACCAAATTCTTCAACAGTAGTAAGTATATAGTGTCTTATTGTTAAAACTACTTAGTAAAAATTAAGTCTAGACATGTAGATGTAGTTGGTGTTATACGTGTAGGATCTTTTATGTGTTGTGTAAGCTTATATTCTAGCATGAGATCTATAAATTCATTGGTTTTAAGATTATTTTCAAAGATATTTATATTAAAATCGGTACCAATTTTCTAGTGACAGACTACGTAGAAGCGTAATCGTGTAATACGCACGGTACGGTACGGTCTGAATTAATGTTGAAATTGTTTATTTTATTTATTCGAAGCCTACCCTACATATTAAAACTAGCTTTTTTTTGTATTCAACATTACAACAACTAGATATCGAGGAATAATCGGCTAAATAATGTCCGCTTGAATATACAACCTATACAGTTACATTTGTTTGCCAACGAACTGAGAAAATGTCATAAATCAGTTTTAAGTTCCACCTAATTACCTATAACAATGACACCCAGTAAAGTCACAAATCGCTAAAATATTATAATAATTATAATATTTTAGCGATTAATTATTATTTTACGACCATTTGACGACGTGTTGACTTTGGCCAGGTGTCAAGCGAACTATACAAATAAGAGCTCACGTCAGCAAATGAACAGGGGCCCGAGTCTGCTATTTACACCAGGGATGTTATGGATATATAATTTCGGATCCGGATACGGATATGGATATTGGTAAAATATAATATCGGTTTCGGTTACGGTTATGGATATTAAATTATTTCGGATTATCCGATAGTTTCGGTTACGGATATTAATTTTTTAAGGAACTGTAAGTACGAATAGCTGTGCAAGTGTGCACCTCGCACTGTGACGTCATTAGGTAGCGGGAGAGATGTCGCATTCCAACGGAGTGCACAGTTAATTCGTACGAGTGTAGTATTTAATTAGACTCCGCCCTATCCGAAACTATCCGAAACTTTTATTTCGGATTTGGTTACGGTTACGGATATTTTTTTATTTCGGATATCCGATAGTTTCGGTTACGCATATGGATATCCATAACAACACTGATTTACACTCCGTGTCAGTATGCCAACAGTTGCATCGTCCGGCGGCGCTCGGGCCCTCTCGGGTGCACTCGGGCCGGTTCGGGCGCGACTCGTGCGCGTTCGGGCCGCCCGAGTGCGCACGAGTCGCGCCCGAACCGGCCCGAACCGGCCCGAGTGCACCCGAGAGGGCCCGAGCGGCGCCGGACGATGCAACTGTTGGCATACTGACACGGAGTGTAAATAGCAGACTCGGGCCCCTGTTATTTACCGAGACATCTTTTTTTGCGCCAACTCGATGTCTAGTTGTTGTATTGTTGATCGAAGATTTAAGGTGACTTATGTGCGAGTGTTTTTAGACATGTTTGATGAAAATCGGGTTAACCGTTTAAAAGTTGTGGGGTGTGGTGTGGTGTGGGGTGAGAGTGGGGAAGAATATAAAAATAATACTTCTTATAGGTAGGTACATATAGTAGGTACCTACCTATCAAAACATAAAATAAAAAATAAATAAAATGAAACCCCGACACAAAAAACCAAAGTTCAGTTAATTTGGAGAGGTCCCCGACCGCGAGGTATTTTTTTTAGAATTGTTACTCTAATAATAAGATTGAGATTTTTTTTTTTTTTACTTCTAAAAGGCAATTTAATTAGTATTGTAGGAATTAACTGTTGTTCTAATTTGGCCATACCAGAATTTTTATAATTTACTAACAAAGTGTCATTCTCACAATAGAGACAAATCTAAATGAGAAAATGTCAAAGAAGTATACTTAACATGCATACACTCGAAAAACATAACCCTCCCTCTGCCGTCGTCGGCTAGCAGAATAAGATGTACAATGGTTTATGAATATTAAAAGCATACAATAACAGCATTAACAGCTATATGTGTTATGCGTGATATGGTATATGCATAGAAATTAATAGTTTCTTAACCGTCGGGCGAAGCGCGACGGTTTTCCAAAAATTCGCTTTTTCTATTGTTTTAGTGGTGAAGGTGAAGTTCAATTTCGACGAAGGGCTTATACCCCAGTTCGCGTAACGAAACCATTGCGCGATCTAATTCGATCCCAACACCATCTAGTTACGTTTGCGGCAACTCTGCTACTACGAAGGGCGAGCTTTACCTTGTAAGGTAGCTACTTTATTTACCTTTTTACTAATGCTCTCCTTTTAAAAGTTTGTTTAAACAGATTTTGTTGTCTACAGTACAATTTATCAAATTCAAATCATTTATTGCGTTCATTTGTTATATTGAAACCCGGTAAGGGCACAGCAACACAAATAAAGTACCTTATGAACTATAGATTTCTTAGGTTTACGCGAATGTTAGAACATTGAAATAAAACTACATTTTACGGATTTTTTCGCGGTTTATTTTGATTTTAGGTCCCGACGTTTCGACCCCTTTGCAGGTATCATGGTCATGGGTAGACTGACTGTACCTAGTTTTATTTCAAAACCTTATGAACTAGTTAAAATTACTAAATATACTTACTGCTTTAAAAATATAATTATTCTAACATACATAAATATTGTTAGAACCATCTAGACACACGGCAGTGTGTCCGCCAAGTTCGAGCAAAAAAAAGCGACACACCGTCCATGGGTTATATTACACGAACCATTTCGGGCCAATTTCGACCACCCTATAACTCAAAACATATTTTATCTACGCATATGAAATTTGGGGTGTCTGTTGACATCCCCTTAATTTTCTAGAATACAAAATTTCATTATTCTACCTATAGCAGTTCTTGAGATATTGCCGTCAGAAAATCGCTATTTCTACTATACACTCACTGAGTCACTGACTCACTGACTCATCAAAAACCTAGACCACTTCCAATGGTCGTACTGACTTGAAATTTGGCATGGAGATAGGTCTTAAGGTCAAAGTAAAAGGAAAAATCTGAAAACGGCCAAGTGTGAGTTAGTTTTAAAAATAGCGAAGGTGTAACTTTGTTCTACTATAAAGTCATAATAAACTAAATGGGTCTATCTTCCAATGGTCGTACCGACCTGAAATTTGGCTCGAAGGTTTGTCTTTAGGTCGAAATAAAGTAAAAATCGGAAAACGTCCAAGTGTGAGTCAGTTTCGAAAACAACGAATGTGTAATTTTGTTCTACTATAAGTAGGTATGGAGTGGAAATGAGAAAAGACTTATTTAAATTTAGATACATACCAATTTAAGACAATACATGTTTGTCTTAAAGACAAGAACAATAAAATTGTTCACCACTCTGTGTGTGTCTGTTGCGGGAACCGAACCCACGATTTACGAAGTGCAAAGCAGGTCACTAGGTACACTAGGTGCGCTAAATCAGTCAAACAAAAATGAAAAGACTATTTTTTCTCGCATAGTCTAAATAATTTCTAATTTTACAACTAAGTCGAGTGAGACATTTCCTAAAGCAAAACAGATAAAAAAATAATAAAGAACCTACACCTAACAAAAATAAATGAAATCCCATCAAAAACATAAATGTGAAAGGCTGCCAAGTTCGATACTATGGGAATGCTTCGCCTATAAAAGAAGTGAGATCTGAATAAGTACCAAGTTCCATAAAAATACCTCAAATCACAAATAGTTATAGGAATGCACACTTGATTTCCAGCAGTTTTTAAGGTACATTTTGAATAAGTATGAATCACGTTACATAGAAATACCTAAAATTATAATAGACAGAGAAACGCACACCGGTTTTTTTAGCAGTTTCCTGATAACATTTATTATTTTCAGTACTTTTTAATGATGTAACTGTGTAATATAACTTGGCCAGTTTTAATAGAAAATTATATACTTGACACATTGCAGTTCAAAGGTGTCGATTCATTGCATTGAAAAGGTGTGTGGTGTGTGAAAACTTGCCAAGTAACATCATTAAAAAGTGCTGAAAATAATAAATGTTATCAGGAAACTGCTAAAAAACCGGTGTGCGTTTCTCTATTATAATTTTAGGTATTTCTATGTAACGTGATACTTATTCAAAATGTACCTTAAAAACTGCTGGAAATCAAGTGTGCATTCCTATAACTATTTGTGATTTGAGGTATTTTTATGGAACTTGGTACTTATTCAGATCTCACTTCTTTTATAGGCGAAGCATTCCCATAGTATCGAACTTGGCAGCCTTTCACATTTATGTTTTTGATGGGAATTATTTATCTAATCAGATTTCTAAGCTAAATTAGTACTAAATAGTTATACTTAAATAAACATCTAGTTATTAAAATAAGAGCTAAGAACTATAAGTATCTATTGATGAGTTAAATTATTAATATTACTAGCTGTGCCCCGCGGTTTCACCCGCGTGAATGACAATTCATACAATATCTTTATAAATTATAGCCTATGTGTTATTTCGATGTATAAGCTACATTACTGTAAAGTTTTATTAAAATCCATTCAGTAGTTTTTGCGTGAAAGAGTAACAAACATCCAAACAAACTTTCACATTTATAATACTAGTAAGGATTTTATTTACTATCTATAATTTATTTCTTTAACTCTAATTTATTAAACTATTTATTTTATTTTAAGTATTTTGACTGCCTGAAATCGGTATCGGTATATATCAGATGTGGTTCCACAGAGAGAACAATGTCAAAAAATGTATAGACACTGTCCCCACACTTGAAGCACTTTATATCCCATGTTAATCAAAGTATTATAATTATGTATGTACATAGTCATATTATAATTATGTTCCTATTTTATGACAGAAGAACAGAAATGTGCATCTGAAAATGTAATATCGACATGAAGAAACCAAAATTGGTCACAAAAATAATAACTCCACCGTTCGAGAACCTTTTATTTTTTAATCATTATTGTGGAATGATTTCGTTGGTTTTCAAATAACTCTTGTGAATTAGGTGACTTTCGTTGAACAACTCACGGAGCAAAAAAAAGTTTCATTAAGAATTCTGTTAAATCCCTTTTATTTGTTAGAGATCTTTGCAGTTAGCCTGAGCGCAGGCTTTGACTGCTTCTCCGGACTTTTGGTGAGGACCTTACGGCCTCCAGTCAGAGCAATAGGAAAAACTTGATTGATTCATAATTTTCGATTATTTTAGTACCTATGTACATTTTTTGTTTGTACACCACTATTTTCTAACGCAAAGTTATAGCATATTCTGTAATTTGTCGGACTACAAGGTACTCTTTTGTAAAAAAAGCCGGATTATAGGGGGTCTTAGGCGTTACTCTATAATCCGACAAATTCAATAGTCCGACACATAATAAGCAAATGCTTATTGCAGGAAAATATATTATCAAATAAGTCATTACTTTGTCTGTAACTGTGTTGTAGTTATAACAACAATATTTTTACTCTACAGTACACACTACTCGTCGAACTATGCAGAAAATAACGACATTGATTGTACAACAAAAAAAGCAAAAGAAAGTACCCTGGTTAAGATGTGTTTTTAATATAAATAATTAAAAGGTTTGTGTACCCTCAATTTCAAAAGTATTAAGATACGTTTAGTTTTAGGTAATTTTAACACAATTCATATCAAGAATATGTATGTCTGTAACTGTGTACAGTGTGTACACTATAAAACAGTTACAGACAAAGTAATGACTTAAGTATATATATTTGATAATATGTTTTCCTGCAATAAGCATTTGCTTTTTATGTGCTAGTAAATTAAAAGTAAATATAGACTATATAACAATAACAATAACAACATTAAATAACATTGTTGTATTTGACCTACATTTACAAGTTCCAACTAATTGAATTTGATACCAACATGTATGTTTTATTTTGATTCTGATCCACTTAAAAAAAAGTGTAGGTATATTATGAGACATGGATGTTTGGAGACTTGCCTATTTTGCAACTTGAACGTTTTGAGATGTAGATATTTTGCAACTTGAACGTTATGAGACTGAACCGGTTTGAGCAGGCGATAGAGTAGTATGTTTATTAATAGAAGCCAATTTTTCACATGTTGACACCTTTTTGACAACGTTGTATGGGGCCAACTCCAAAAACAAAATCCAAAATCTAATCCGTTCGAATACTACTGCTGAGCGTGCGCGCTTACTGGCTGTGGGAGAGTGGGAGTCAGGCCTTTGGCTTCAAGAATTGTCTTCGTCGAACATAGGCACCGTGTTCGACGATACTACTTTCTGCCTCGCTGCTGCTCTACGCCTAGGCGCTTCTTGTTGTACCCCGCATCGCTGTCACTGTGGCGAAGTTGTCAACAGCCTCGGATACCATATAGGTATCATCATAGGCCGTGGCCTATCATGTAGCCGTAGCGCGGGCCGCATAGCGCGGCATGCGAATATAAACGACATTATTCGACGAGTTCTTGTTGCCGTCGGCGTTCCGGCTGTACTCGAACCCAATGGCCTGGCACGCGACGATGGGAATAGACCGGACGGCATGTATTTGTTCAATCAATAAATATCAATTTAAGGTCTAATTTTTGTATTAAGTCTACTGGCAGCGCCAATTCTGGGTAAAAGCAACAGTCGCTCTTGTACAGTAAGTGGCAAAGGGCACCCAAAAACCTAATGCATACAAATAACTTACCCCATTTCTAACCGACTTCGAAAAAGGAGGTGTTGCACAATTCGAACTTTTTTTTTGTTTGTTACCTCAGAACTTTCGTCTGGGTGGACCAAATTTGATGATTCTTTTTTATGTAGAAGCTGGGGCTCCATACGAAAACCATATAAGACATATTTTGAAGTGGTTTCTTATGCCATAGTTCTCTTTAATACAGTAGTCCCTAGTAAGAATGCAGGGGCCGAGATTTTGGTTCAAAACTCCAAAATTCGAAATTCCATATCAAGAAATACTGAACTACGCATTATAATTGAGATTGGATGTCAGATAGGCAGTGACTTCATGTTAATAAGGAATACACCTGAGACCCATGAGACTGAAAGAGGAGGTAGTTACAAAAAGTTGACGTACCTACGTATTGAGAGGCGCAGCCCGGCGCAGGGCAGAATTACCAAAACTGTGTTTAAAATTATTTCTAACTGTTTAGAAAAATAAGCAATAGCTAACTAAGGACAATCTCATTTTACCTTTATCAAAGACGGAGGCTATATACGATAAAGTCACTTTATTCTGCCCAGCATAAGGTGAGGGGCTCAAATACCGTACGTATAAATTTTAAAATGTAGAGTATTCGATAGAAAGTTTATTTTACTTAAGGTTTTGACCCAACCTTTCGGTAATTGGATACAAAAACTTTATGAAATTTAAACAAATAAACAAAAATCATGCACGCATTAAACGTACCTACATGAGTAGCCAACTACCTTATAATGAGTATTAAAGAGTTCGCACACTAAAGATTGTGTTTTAAAAAGATAATTGGGTTTTGAGTAAAAACAATATGAAATAACAAAGACAAAATCTTGTCCATGGAATACTATACGCGACCAACAGAAAATATTACACATTACGTTCGAAAAATAATATAAAAAGTGATTGAAAGTTTTTTATAAAGCCTATTTATCAGACTACACTGCAGAATAAAAGAAAACTATATTTCTTGCGTTAACAAATTTTTATTCGCAAAAAGAAAAAACGTGAAATAATGGTAAAACTAACAATGAATGTGTTTCTCAAAAATTATTGAAAAACAAGGAAAAATTTATCTGTTTTTAACAGTTAAGAGAAAAATCAGAATTCAGTTAACGGAAATAACCACCGACGATATATGTACGTGAACCGTTCTCAGTAAAACGATATCAAGTAGTAAAAGTATCGTTATAAAGGACTTTTAAGCTATCTCACAGTGTGAGTTTTAGCTTTTCAAAAATATGTGTGCAGAAAAATCAAAGAATAAGTCTTTGATTTTCCTTACAGATCTACCTAAGGCTTAAAGTGTAGAATGCGATCCAGCCTACTTAACAAAGAGGATGTAACGAAACCATAGCGCGATCTAATTCGACGCCAACGCCATCTAGTTAGAGAAAGAGAATCACTGTGCGCAGATTAAAACATTTGTTTTTAGTGAATAGCATCTGTAATTTTTTACATAAGGTTAAAAAAAAAAAATTGGTAATAAAACATATTATTATTATGTAAAATCTTGGTTATTATGGAATTATTTGGAAGAAGTATTGGGCATGCTCGACTCGAAGCTCTTTAGTTATAACTAGACAAACGCGTTAATAACGTAGTGCATATAATGATTAATATTTAAAATTAAAGAATTGTTTTTTAATGCATCTTTTTGATTAACTTGTAGGTACAAGTATTTTCTGAACGTCTTATTAAACCGGGCATAAAACACAAGGCTCTGTTTAGGTACATAAGTTAAGTAACACAGTAATACTAACTATGCTACATATACTTGATTGAATTCCTTATAGTAAGCTGATGATGAATATATCAACTGCCCCACGTTGGGCACCAATAATGTGGACCCTTGCTATTCTCAAGCTTTTTTACTTGCTGTTTATCTTTTAATTAGGTTCGTATATTTATTTACCCATTGGATTCTTTATTTGTTATAAATTATTATAGATTGCAAATTCCTGGAGCCCGGGACAAACTAAGTTCATAACGTTTTCGTTTTGGTAACTAGTGTCTGATGACGATTTCTGAGCTCTGAATGAGTACTTACCTTAACGATAACTTTGACTGACTTAGGGAACAACTTTACTTCTATAACAAGAACTAAGCAATTATATACTGAAACCCGAAGCTAAAACAGTTTGTACTTTAAATTATTGTTTAGTTGTTCATCGCTGGCGAGTTAGGTTGCCAGAGTATTTCCTATCTATTCCATGTATTAAATAAATACATTTAATTTGGCCGAATGAATTGTATTTCCATACTTGTTTTTTTATTCCAATCCTAATACTACCTATTATTTGTATGTAATGGGTTTTGTTTGTATAAAATCCCTTTAGGTAACATGCTTGATCTGAGGCAGATTTATATAAATCAATAAAATTAAACAATTGGACGTCTTTGTGTTTGTATCACCTGTTTACCTGTACCTGTATTTACATGTTTTGAGAAGAAGCTTGAGATTATATAAAACTTTGAGATAATTCCGAAAACTGAAAACATATTTATTATCAGGTATATAATAATATGTTTATACAGAATGTTAATAAACAGCACAATAAATGTACCACAAATATATCTTGTTAAAAAAACACTTGTTTGTGGCCGGGTAGTACCGTATACTTTGCAGTCCGGCCACGTGTTTATTTTCTGGTAGGAAGGTCAAAATGATCTAAAATATAAACCAAATAAATGTTCTTTTTGTGTTCTTTAATTTTTTCAATGAAATATACCAAGAGAAACGCTTATATAAACAGAAAATTATTTCAAATAAGAATTTGCACTAAGCGCCTGTAGAACTAAAATAGCAATGTAAAGAATAACAAGGCATTGACGTACATATTACCCCTCAATGTAACAAGGAAGATTATTTATTGAAAGCCCGTCAATAGAAATAATTTGCATTTTAAGACAAAACTAATTAAAACAAAATGTAATTTATCTAATCCAAACAAAGTAACTACCTATTAGTATTAATTTATTACGAAACTGTGTATACAAAGTGGTGATGACAATACGACAATAAATGAAAACACGGACAGTACTAGTTCATAAGAATAATCCTAAACGGTAAAAAACCGTAGCATCAGAAATAAAAAAATAAAAATTTCAAACTAACTAAATCGCATAAAATTGGAAACGCAGGAGAACACCATTTGTAAAATATCGTGTCACGTGTTTTTTTACCGTTTAGGATTATTCTTATGAACTAGTACTGTCCGTGTTTTAATTTATTGTCGTATTGTCATCACCACTTTGTATAATACAATGAACAAATATAACTGTATTTTTTGTCCACGAAATTGTACTACTCAGGTCATCTAAACACTGCCATCTGTAATGTTTTCGCTTACAGTGGGTAACATAATGACGCGCATTATCAACGAACTCGATCACTGATAATAAATTGAATTGTTTTCCTTGTAAGAGTAAATTGCTTGGAATAATATTTAGCTAAATAAACTTTTTCCGTAAAGTCATCCAATTGAAAAATCAATATATCTGTCAAATTGTAACTTATTACTTGTTTTCCCAAATTCCCATACATCTCATTCCATTCTTTACTATATTGCAACTTACATTACTATTAAGGTTTAGCATCGATTCAGCTGCTTCTTGAAGTGCAGCCATTCCTTTTTCCGATAAAATCAGTAAGTTTATAGGCATGTATGAGGATTTCCGCTCGACATGACCGCTATTCTGGATACAGCTGTTGCTGCTGCATATTTTTTTTGATGTGACACAAGGAAAATCTTTTATTAATATTCGATCGAATACAAATACAAATACAAATACAAAATTCTTTATTGTGGTACATAGGTAAGCAAATAGTTGTTACATGTTTCCGAGATTGTACACAGCTATGACCCGCCATAATGGCATACAATAATTTTTAATTAGGTCAGTGACATTTATAACATAAACATAGCACAATCAAGTAGAAAATTAAAATAATAACAATTCAAAATGCAGCACTTTAGAATTAACAAACATTTTTACATGTCTAGGCAACAATTAAAATAATAAGACATAAGACATAAATTATAAATTCAATACAAATTAAGAAATATATGTACGAGAAACAATTAAAATTAAATAACATCATCGAGATAATCCTTTAATGTATAGTAACATTTGCCTAATAACAATTGAAATAATTGCTTTTTATAATTATGCAAATCTAAATCTCTAAACAAAAGAGACATTACTCATACAGTTGATAAAAATAATATTATTTGTTGTGGATTTTTCATAGTAATATTTAATTAAAATGTTAGTTCTCATTTCATAAATATTTCTTTTGTACTCTTTGCTAGCAACCGCTATTACAAGTTGACTAAAGTCATTGTTTCTTTTTGAATCAATTATTTTTTGGACATTTGGTCTATCCAAATAACCAATCACGAATGCGTGTAATACAGCGTCAAATGCACACGTGTTCTCAACTATAGTATTTCTTATACCTGACGGGCTGTTATTACCATTTTGTAATAAATGAATCTTATCATGAAAAGTGAGTGATTTTGCTTTAATTTTAGGATTTTTCACAATAAGACCTTTCCAATTTTCCACTGTTACAGGATTCTCAGACATTATGGATTCTTGTGGGTTATTCTTATTCTTCTCTATAGTGGCATTTTTAGCATGTTTTTTGTTGTTGACTTCATCTCTGCATAATTTTGACTTACTTGTGCTTATGGCAATGTCACCCAAATTGTGTTTCAGTTCTCCAGAAAGATATTCGTAATGTCTATGGATGAACTCATCCAATCTTAGTCTTTCATTAGGACGTTTTAGGAGTGTTTTAATAGTTTTGAAACAACTTTCTACGTCAGAACTAGTGGGTGTGACATTTTCAGTAGTGCAATAGGATAGCATTACGTTCGACCAAAGAGGCAAACGAGAAAGAAGCCTTTCCAATAGTTTTATTATTGGGGGGCAATTAGTAAAGATTGTCATAGCTAATTTGTTTTAATCTCGTCAAGTTGCAATTCAAGAGAAATTTTGTCTACTGTAGTTTTAAAAAAAGTCGTAATGCTTGCATCTATATTGCTTACATCTTCGTCCTTAAGCAGTTGTTTTTCATCTTTGGTGTCAATATTATCGTCCACATGTTCATCTGTCATACAATTATTATGTTTGTAGAAACTTGGTTATCATCATCGTTCAATGCGATTGCCGAGCTATCGTGGGTAGGCGGGCGAGGAGAATTAAGAACAGCGACACTCCACCGAACACGTTTTGCTTAGGGATGTGAAAAAATAATCGATTATGGAAATAATCGATTAAAAATCGATTTAAAAATTGATTTAATCTTATGATTTTATTTTTATGAATAACCGATTAATAATCGATTTTATTTATAACCATTCAATAAATTATTCCCGATTTTTCATTTGCAACTCCCCGACATTAAGTTTTGTTTGGTCTTCTGGTCCGGAGCCCAGAACGCGAACTGCCAAAGAATAATATCTCCATATGGCGTCTATGATGATATTCCTTCTGTGCTTTTAAACAGTTTAGTTAGTGGATTCATTACATCAAATATTCACTAGATGGAGTTAACGAATTATACTATTTTACCGACATTAGGTTCGCATGTCTTTCATTATTCGTTGATAAAACTTCATTTTTCAAACATTCGAAAGTTTTTATTGACAAAAAGTTTTTAGAGTTATTTTTAATTAATAAATCTATTGATTTGAAATTTATGGCGTTTATTTTGAAATTAATTGACAATTCTTAAAAAAATACGATTATAACAAAATCGATTATTTTCCGAAGAAGAATCGATTTTTTATGTACAATGTCACATCCCTAGTTTTGCTTCAATGCGGAGCCACCAGATTCCTCTTCATCCGACGGCCGCGAGCAAAAGAGCCCGGAGTTGCGTCAGTGTCAAGAAACGTCAACCCGCTTGTCATGTTTTAGCAGTTCCTTTTCACGTTTCTTAACACTAGAAATAGCGAAGCGCCTACATGTTCTTTATTTAGCAAACGTGCCAAACTTATATCGCATAACACGGAATCACCTTTATTATCTTTGCCCGTATATTTGCTTATCGCTATTATTATGAGGTCACCTATAATTGATTTTATTTCTTCAATAGAAGTTGATTTTTTTATTGTTACTATGCATTTCATATAAAAATATTTCACTCTGTATAATCAAAACATTTATTATTGTGCAGTGTCTTAATGAAATGGGAAGTGTCCAAACGTATGAGACAGTGTGTTTTGCTTGGTGTTTCCTTTTCGTCCAAAATTTTAAAACAATACTCAATATATTCTTTTGTTGTTTTGAAATTGGTAAATGCCCTAACGATTGCTCCTAGTAATGCCGCAGAGTCATCGCAAACGACTTCACGTGGAGGACGTTTATCTTGTATTCCTTGCACCAAATATAAATATTTTCCAAAGTATGGGAATTGGTAATCATTTGCGTTATCGGCACACTACCATTTTCAGTCTTAACGACAGCTACGTATAAAAATATGTGTTTTGGTATTGCAGATATATCTGAAGGAGGATGAGGATTTTTAAAAATGCTTCCAGTCGCGTCAATGGTCACTTTAATACATCTTTTCGCTTCAGTCAGACATTTGTAATATTTGCTTAATATTTGTCTTGAGATTTGCACCAATAGTGAATTGTCAGAGGTATAATTGAAAGAGTTTTAATAAGCGAATTGTAAGGAGGAGTCAGTCCCATAACCCATAAAGACATGATAACATTTTTATTAAAATAAATTTCAGTTTTAGTTTGGAATCTGATGTCCTCTAGTGATTTTAAAGAAGGTACAAATGGTGGTTCGTATATTTAATCATCTTTCATATGTCTCCTTAATAATTTGCTACGTAATACCGTAGGATACTCATTTTTTAGGTCCTTTTGAAGTAGTTCCTTTTGATATTTAGTAACTTTATTTTTTACACGATGATTATGAATAACATTTGGGTCACCATCTTGGATCATACACTGAAATGTGGCTCGAGTTTCCGTAGAGTTCAAAGTCTTTGCATTTAATTTGGCACCGCATTGTTTACAACATGCATCAAATTTGATAAAATTATTTTCAGTTGCGTAGCTGTGCTTAAAAACCCATGTACATGTTGTATTTATATGGCGCCACAGTGGTTGGGCCATGATCGTAGTCCATTTCTGCTTTGGCAAGTTACATCTTTTTTGTTTTGTAACAGCGGGCTTATTTGGATCATTGCGTGCAGAATAATAATCTTTAATTGGTCGTATTTGTTCCCAAATTAAAGGCTCTACTTCGAAACATACGACTTTAGAGTAACTTCGTTCTTCATCAGATGATGGCGTGACAGTGTCCTTATAACTTTTTTCGGTCAGTGGGTCATCTTAGGGGCGGATTTCAGTCGAAGAGTCGCTACTTTCATCATTAGTCACAGTAGTTTTATCAAAAAAATATTTAAAATTTCTCTTTCAAGATAAGTAAAGGGCTTTGGGTGCCATTCGACTGGAGAGATTTTTACTAATATCTTTAAAAATCTTACTTGTTGAAAGTGGTTCATGCTCCTTAGTAAAGTTTTTTAGCTGTTCTTCATACTTTATAAATTCGATCTTCTGTTCTTCTAGACACACAGATAAAAACTTTTCCACGTTTTTTCGGTGTCACGTTCATGTTTTGTAATTTTAATTAAATTCAACCACCAATCACACAGACACCTATCAATTACACAATTATAGATATCAATAAAAAATGTGACATGTGAGGGTAGAAAACAAATCACAATTACAATACAAAAAAATACCCACTAAAACATTTATGGCCTTAATGGAGCTTAACAACGGATTAACAGATTCTATTAATCGGTTAAACCTAGCTTGAGGAAAATGATAGGTGTCAGTGAAAGTGACGACTTAAATTTGTAGCGTCGCGTCGTCGTAACGGATGATTTATATTGGCACACGAAAAAGTATTGATATTTAACATTACATTTTTTTTTACACATAATTTACATATATACTTTATTCAAATTTGAAATGATTCAATTTATTCTATAAAATCATCTTAAAACTGAAATAATTTTCACTGAAATGTATCAGAATATTAACCAAGACATACGTAAAAGGTTATGTCATATTGCAAAAATGTTAGGGACCTCGATAGATGTAAATCGATTGAACAAAGGAGTATTTAGTGTTATTTGTTACAAGTTTTTATGGACACAGTCTGAAATAAAGATTATTATTATTATTTATAGATTTTATTAGAAGGTTTCTACCATTTTTACCCGACTGCCAAGAAGGGTTATGTTTTTCGCGCGTATCATGTATGTATGTATGTATGTATGTATGTATGTGTGTAATATTCTTTATTACCTCATATCTTCGAAACGGCCGAATGGATTTCGATAATTAGGGTATCGTTGGATTCGTATCGATTACCCAAGTGTTTTTAGATATGTCACGTCAAACAAAAACCAACATGGCGGCCACGAGGTGCCATAGATTGAGGTAAAAAAAATAAAAAAAATATGTTTGCTACAATATGGGTATCAAATAAAAGGGCTTGTAACGAGGATTCCAAAATGGTATATCATTTACGTATAAAAAAAATACTATGTGAAAAATTGTTCTTTATTAGTAATTATTTATTACTTCCAAGTAATACTTGTACTTGTACGCAGATGACACTTCCCTACTTGTTGAGGGTAAAGACTGGGCTCAATGTTACCATAACGCAGAGATGGCGTTGGCGAGCGTTATGAAATGGTTGAGTAACAATTTACTAACTGTGAACGCAAGTAAAACGTTTTACGTGCCTTTCGCCATGAGATCAAATTTTGGTCCACCAACATCTTATACTCTAAAACTTCATTCTTGTATGTCCTCGACTTTCTGTGACTGCCCCACCGTGACCAAGTCACCAACCGTTAAATATCTAGGAGTACACATCGATCAACAATTGAACTGGCACAAACACCTCGACACACTTGTAGGTAGAATTCGCAAATTAATATACGTTTTTAAAAAATTACGTAATTCTGCCGATATAGACACACTAAAAGTTGTGTATTTTGCCTTGTGCCAGTCGATTTTGACGTACTGTATTCCAGTCTGGGGTGGAGCCACTGAGAACGTCTTCTTACGACTGGAACGAGCGCAAAGAGCTGTACTGAAAGTTCTACTCTGTCGACCACGGAGATATCCAACTGTTCAGTTGTATGCGGAATTAAAAGTGCTGACAGTAAGACAGTTGTATGTTCTCCAGACCATGCTCCGCAAGCATTCAACGCGTCCACTTACAGAGCCAACCGGTAGAATCAAACACACAGTCTTTCACCTTCAATCTTGTAATACATCTTTCGCTAAAAGACACTACTATATCAGCAGTTCCAAAATTTACAACCATTTAAACAAATTATTAAAAATATTTCATGCAACTCCATATCAGTGTAAATCTGCCTTACAAGAGTATCTCTCAAAACTAGACTATATAATGACGGAGAATCTTCTGACGGGAAACGATGCCAATCATAACACTTGAATTTCATATGGATAAATTAATTTTAAATATCCAGTTATTAAATATTTCGCTCTCACTCATTCCTACACGCAAATTTAAACTCACACTTCTCCCACACATACACTCACACTCTTCCCATCATACACACACACACACACGCACATACACACAACCGATTACATATACTCCTATTTATATTTTTTCTCTAATTAAGTTTTTAACCAACAACCATCTTCTGCCCTGTATCAGCTCACTCGTTTTGTAAAATTACTTTTTATTGTTTATCTTTTTGTATAACTTTGTGTCCTATCCAGGTAATATTATAATTGTTTTGGCTTATGCGCACATAATTTCGAAGGCACACTGGCTTCTAAGAAACAGGTTAATCCTAGTTTAGAAGTCAGGGTCTTTTTGCTCTGCCCTACTTGCCATGTTCCTATAAATGTATAACTTGCGTATTTTTTTGGATTAATAAAGATTTATTATTATTATTATTATTATTATTAATACTAAATGGTACGCTGGTAAAACCTTAAGAAACAGCTAGACGTATTATGATTTTAACTAAAAAGTGTTAAATAAAAAATAAATAAATTTAAAAACCCATTAAATAAGCTAGACTAAAATCATTCATCAAGGCTCCCGACTGTGACAGTCAATTATGTTTCTCATTAGATTGATTGTGTATTGATTATTAAATTTTTGTACTAATAACAATGCTATCTACACTTCTAGACTTATTGAACTTGTTTTTTACTTTTCAGTTTTTATTTAAAATGTTTGTTACGCAGTCGGGTTTTTTTATTTTTTAAATTTATTTATTTTTTTCTTATTATTATTCAACTTGCAATGTATGTATGTTTGTCCGGGTGTATTCTTGCAACTTAATTTTGAACCAAATCAAATTTTGTTGGAGTCATCTTCAACTGATAGAGCTTAAATTTTGCATGTATGTATAAATCGGATGACAGTGCAATATTAGTATGACATAGAGCTGATCTGATGATGGAGCTGTAAGGAACTCCGTAACTAAACGACGCAACCCCTTCGTGTTTCGGCTCAATTGATTCGTCTTGACGAGTATCTTAGTTGGTAAAAACTCGAATTAGAAATACTTAAAAGTTTAAAATGAAATTAAAGAAAACAAAAAACCTTTATAAAAACAAGCTATTAATATATGTAACAATTTGTTAATTTTAGTGTTTTTAATTTATTTTTAACTAAACTGAATTAAAGTTCAGTTTTATTTTAAAGTATCGATTTAATAAACTCTTTCCGAGCACTAGTCACACTAGTTTGACACCTATCATATTCCTCAAGCTAGGTTTAACCGATAGAAAAACTGAATATAGAATCTGCTAAGCTATCGCTAATCGCAGTTGAGATTTTTATTAATAAGGCCATTAACGTTTTTACCATAAACATAATTATAAATCTATATAGGTACATGAATAATCTTAAGAACTTTGATTATATAATGTCTAGATGGACTGTCAAGTGCGCGCAGACCCGTCAAAAAATTGCAACCAAATTTGGTTGTAAAGTACTTTCCCGCCAACCAGTAGGACAGATCGTGCCGCTTTCGTGTCACTACGTTTTACGCGCCCTAAGGAATAACCACATAACAGCGATAAGATGACAGTATGTGCTTTTAAAGTGTGCCGGAATTATAAAGGAAGGCTAAAAAATACCAAACACATCACCTATCACCGTAGACAAGACACCAAGAAACTTCATATTTATTTTAGTTTTTTTTTTATGATTACCAAATTACGCCATATTTTATCAGTGTTGCCAGTTTCTGTTTCTTATTCTCCCAATTTTTAGGGTAAATTTTTTGGTTTATCATTACGTTTATAAAATTTCGTTGATGTACTTCGAACGATCGCCTGTAATTAAAACTCATTCCTAATTAACGAGATGTGATCTTTCATTTCAAATTTCAAAATCCTAACTGCTCAAAATATTGAACTAACTTAGTTGATTTAATACTCCATTCAAACACACAAATCTATTTTTTTTTAAATTATTTAAATAAGTAACTACTTAATAAAAATACACTTAAACTGAATAATACCACATAAGTACATAAAACTAAAATATTTTTTTATTATTATAAATTAGTCTTTATTTAATGTGATTTATGGGAGAATTTGTAATAGCTGGTAACACACACTTGAAATTGTGGTCTCGTTTTTTTACCCGACTGCCAAGAAGGGTTATTTTATGATTGTAGGGCGACGCTCCATCTAGACATTATATAAATCAAAGCTTAAGAATTACCTTGTTTGTAATAATAATAGATCATAGAGGAAAATACGAAATCGTTTTACAAACAACATGACATTATTTTCATTACACAATATTGTCCACTTTTCCTATTCAATTGCTCCTAAAGATATACGTTAGCGAATTCGTACAAATCAGCATACGTGCTATTTTAGTTCTACAGGCGCTTAGTGCAAATTCTTATTTGAAATAATTTTCTGTTTATATAAGCGTTTCTCTTGGTATATTTCATTGAAAAAATTAAAGAACACAAAAAGAACATTTATTTGGTTTTTATTTTAGATCATTTTGACCTTCCTACCAGAAAATAAACACGTTTGTGGCCGGGTAGTACCGTATACTTTGCAGCCCCGCCACGTGTTTATTTTCTGGTAGGAAGGTCAAAATGATCTAAAATATAAACCAAATAAATGTTCTTTTTGTGTTCTTTAATTTTTTCAATGAAATATACCAAGAGAAACGCTTATATAAACAGAAAATTATTTCAAATAAGAATTTGCACTAAGCGCCTGTAGAACTAAAATAGCAATGTAAAGAATAACAAGGCATTGACGTACATATTACCCCTCAATGTAACAAGGAAGATTATTTATTGAAAGCCCGTCAATAGAAATTATTTGCATTTTAAGACAAAACTAATTAAAACAAAATGTAATTTATCTAATCCAAACAAAGTAACTACCTATTAGTATTAATTTATTACGAAACTGTGTATACACCGAGAAATTTTAATGGTTGTTTTCCCGTGGCGAAATGATCTTGTCTATGTAATACAATCGTTTTATAAACAAATAAAATATAATAAACCAAAAATGGCTGATTAAACCATTGTTACTACAAACCAATCGTATTACCTTTCGATACCTACGCTCGGCGCAAGCCGGCCGACCGGCCGCGCAGCCGTTGACCCGCGTGCTTTTCAATCAGCTGATAACTTATTATTAAAAAAAAACACAAAAACCCCCAATTCACGAAAAAAGTTGTTAATTTTCTTTTATTATTTTGAAACAAAGATAATCTTAATTCTTTTTTTTAATCCATATTTCGAAAGTACTCCTTATGGCTAGTTGTTCAGCCGCGGGAAAACAACCATTCAAATTTCTCGGTGTATATGTAATACAATGAACAAATATAACTGTATTTTTTGTCCACGAAATTGTACTACTCAGGTCATCTAAACACTGCCATCTGTAATGTTTTCGCTTACAGTGGGTAACATAATGACGCGCATTATCAACGAACTCGATCACTGATAATAAATTGAATTGTTTTCCTTGTAAAAGTAAATTGCTTGGAATAATATTTAAATCAACTTTTTCCGTAAAGTCATCCAATTGAAAAATCAATATATCTGTCAAATTGTAACTTATTACTTGTTTTCCCATACATCTCATTCCATTCTTTACTATATTATTGCAACTTACATTACTATTAAGGTTTAGCATCGATTCAGCTGCTTCTTGAAGTGCAGCCATTCCTTTTTCCGATAAAATCAGTAAGTTTATAGGCATGTATGAGGATTTCCGCTCGACATGACCGCTATTCTGGATACAGCTGTTGCTGCTGCATATTTTTTTTGATGTGACACAAGGAAAATCATTTATTAATATTCGATCGAATACAAAAGAGACATTACTCATACAGTTGATAAAAGTAATATTATTTGTTGTGGATTTTTCATAGTAATATTTAATTAAAATGTTAGTTCTCATTTCATAAATATTTCTTTTGTACTCTTTGCTAGCAACCGCTATTACAAGTTGACTAAAGTCATTGTTTCTTTTTGAATCAATTATTTTTTGGACATTTGGTCTATCCAAATAACCAATCAGGAATGCGTGAAATACAGCGTCAAATGCACACGTGTTCTCAACTATAGTATTTCGTATACCTGACGGGCTGTTATTACCATTTTGTAATAAATGAATCTTATCATGAAAAGTGAGTGATTTTGCTTTAATTTTAGGTTTTTTCACAATAAGACCTTTCCAATTTTCCACTGTTACAGGATTCTCAGACATTATGGATTCTTGTGGGTAATCCTCTATAGTGGCATTTTTAGCATGTTTTTTGTTGTTGACTTCATCTCTGCATAATTTTGACTTACTTGTGCTTATGGCAATGTCACCCAAATTGTGTTTCAGTTCTCCAGAAAGATATTCGTAATGTCTATGGATGAACTCATCCAATCTTAGTCTTTCATTAGGACGTTTTAGGAGTGTTTTAATAGTTTTGAAACAACTTTCTACGTCAGAACTAGTGGGTGTGACATTTTCAGTAGTGCAATAGGATAGCATTACGTTCGACCAAAGAGGCAAACGAGAAAGAAGCCTTTCCAATAGTTTTATTATTGGGGGGGGGGGGGGGGGGGCAAATAGTAAAGATTGTCATAGCTAATTTGTTTTAATCTCGTCAAGTTGCAATTCAAGAGAAATTTTGTCTACTGTAGTTTAAAAAAAAGTCATAATGCTTGCATCTATATTGCTTACATCTTCGTCCTTAAGCAGTTGTTTTTCATCTTTGGTGTCAATATTATCGTCCACATGTTCATCTGTCATACTATTATTATGTTCTTTATTTAGCAAACGTGCCAAACTTATATCGCATAACACGGAATCACCTATAATTGATTTTATTTCTTCAATAGAAGTTGATTTTTTTATTGTTACTATCTTACTATGCATTTTATATAAAATATTTCACTCTAGAGTCTGTATAATCAAAACATTTATTAATGTGCAGTGTCTTAATGAAATGGGAAGTGTCCAAACGTATGAGACAGTGTGTTTTGCTTGGTGTTTCCTTTTCGTCCAAAATTCTAAAACAATACTCAATATATTCTTTTGTTGTTTTGAAATTGGTAAATGCCCTAACGATTGCTCCTAGTAATGCCGCAGAGTCATCGCAAACGACTTCACGTGGAGGACGTTTATCTTGTAATCCTTCAACCAAATAGAAATATTTTCCAAAGTATGGGAATCGGTAATCATTTGCGTTATCGGCACACTACCATTTCAGTCTTAACGACAGCTACGTATAAAAATATGTGTTTTGGTATTGCAGATATATCTGAAGAAGGGAGAGGATTTTTAAAAATGCTTCCAGTCGCGTCAATGCTCACTTTAATACATCTTTTCGTTCAGTCAGACATTTGTAATATTTGTCTTGAGATTTGCACCAATAGTGAATTGTCAGAGGTATAATTGAAAGAGTTTTAATAAGCGAATTGTAAGGAGGAGTCAGTCCCATAACCCATAAAGACATGATAACATTTTTATTAAAATAAATTTCAGTTTTAGTTTGGAATCTGATGTCCTCTAGTGATTTTAAAGAAGGTACAAATGGTGGTTCGTATATTTCATCATCTTTCATATGTCGTAATACCGTAGGATACTCATTTTTTAGGTCCTTTTGAAGTAGTTCCTTTTGATATTTAGTAACTTTATTTTTTACACGATGATTATGAATAACATTTGGGTCACCATTTTGGATCATACACTGAAATGTGGCTCGAGTTTCCGTAGAGTTCAAAGTCTTTGCATTTAATTTGGCACCGCATTGTTTACAACATGCATCAAATTTGATAAAATTATTTTCAGTTGCGTAGCTGTGCTTAAAAACCCATGTAGGTACATGTTGTATTTATATGGCGCCACAGTAGTTGGGCCATGATCGTAGTCCATTTCTGCTTTGGCAAGTTACATCGTTTTTGTTTTGTAACAGCGGGCTTATTTGGATCATTGCGTGCAGAATAATAATCTTTAATTGGTCGTATTTGTTCCCAAATTAAAGGCTCTACTTCGAAACATACGACTTTAGAGTAACTTCGTTCTTCATCAGATGATGGCGTGACAGTGTCCTTATAACTTTTTTCAGACGAAGAGTCGCTACTTTCATCATTAGTCACAGTAGTTTTATCAAAAAAGTATTTAAAATTTCTCTTTAAAGATAAGTAAAGGGCTTTGGGTGCCATTCGACTGGAGAGATTTTTACTAATATCTTTAAAAATCTTACTTGTTGAAAGTGGTTCATGCTCCTTAGTAAAGTTTTTTAGCTGTTCTTCATACTTTATAAATTCGATCTTCTGTTATTCTAGAGACACAGATAAAACTTTTCCACGTTTTTTCGGTTTCACGTTCATGTTTTGTAATTTTAATTAAATTCAACCACCAATCACACAGACAACTATTAATTACACAATTAAAGATATCAATAAAAAAATGTGACATGTGAGGGTAGAAAACAAATCACAATTACAATACAAAAAAATACCCACTAAAACATTTATGGCCTTAATGGAGCTTAACAACGGATTAACAGATTCTATTAATCGGTTAAACCTAGCTTGAGGAAAATGATAGGTGTCAGTGAAAGTGACGACTTAAATTTGTAGCGTCGTCGTAACGGATGATTTATATTGGCACACGAAAAAGTATTGATATTTAACATTACATTTTTTTTTACACATAATTTACATATATACTTTATTCAAATTTGAAATGATTCAATTTATTCTATAAAATCATCTTAAAACTGAAATAATTTTCACTGAAATGTATCAGGATATTAACCAAGACATACGTAAAAGGTTATGTCATATTGCAAAAATGTTAGGGACCTCGATAGACGTAAATCGATTGAACAAAGGAGTATTTAGTGTTATTTGTTACAAGTTTTTATGGACACAGTCTGAAATAAAGATTATTATTATTATTTATAGATTTTATTAGAAGGTTTCTACCATTTTTACCCGACTGCCAAGAAGGGTTATGTTTTTCGCGCGTATCTTGTATGTATGTATGTATGTATGTGTGTAATATTCTTTATTACCTCATATCTTCGAAACGGCCGAATGGATTTCGATAATTAGGGTATCGTTGGATTCGTATCGATTACCCAAGTGTTTTTAGATATGTCACGTCAAACAAAAACCAACATGGCGGCCACGAGGTGCCATAGATTGAGGTAAAAAAAATAAAAAAAATATGTTTGCTACAATATGGGTATCAAATAAAAGGGATTGTAACGAGGATTCCAAAATGGTAGGTATATCATTTACGTATAAAAAAAAATACTATGTGAAAAATTGTTCTTTATTAGTAATTATTTATTACTTCCAAGTAATACTAAATGGTACGCTGGTAAAACCTTAAGAAACAGCTAGACGTATTATGATTTTAACTAAAAAGTGTTAAATAAAAAATAAATAAATTTAAAAACCCATTAAATAAGCTAGACTAAAATCATTCATCAAGGGTCCCGACTGTGACAGTCAATTATGTTTCCCATTAGATTGATTGTGTATTGATTATTAAATTTTTGTACTAATAACAATGCTATCTACACTTCTAGACTTATTGAACTTGTTTTTTATTTTTCAGTTTTTATTTAAAGTGTTTTTTATGCAGTCGGGTTTTTTTATTTTTTAAATTTATTTATTTTTTTCTTATTATTATTCAACTTGCAACGTATGTAGGTATGTTTGTCCGGGTGTAATCTTGCAACTTAATTTTGAACCAAATCAAATTTTGTTGGAGTCATCTTCAACTGATAGAGCTTAAATTTTGCATGCATGTATAAATCGGATGACAGTGCAATATTAGTATGACATAGAGCTGATCTGATGATGGAGCTGTAAGGAACTCCGTAACTAAACGACGCAACCCCTTCGTGTTTCGGCTCAATTGATTCGTCTTGACGAGTATCTTAGTTGGTAAAAACTCGAATTAGAAATACTTAAAAGTTTAAAATGAAATTAAAGAAAACAAAAAACCTTTATAAAAACAAGCTATTAATATATGTAACAATTTGTTAATTTTAGTGTTTTTAATTTATTTTTAACTAAACTGAATTAAAGTTCAGTTTTATTTTAAAGTATCGATTTAATAAACTCTTTCCCAGCACTAGTCACACTAGTTTGACACCTATCATATTCCTCAAGCTAGGTTTAACCGATAGAAAAACTGAATATAGAATCTGCTAAGCTATCGCTAATCGCAGTTGAGATTTTTATTATTAAGGCCATTTTAACGTTTTTACCATAAACATAATTATAAATCTATATACATGAATAATCTTAAGAACTTTGATTATATAATGTCTAGATGGACTGTCAAGTGCGCGCAGACCCGTCAAAAAATTGCAACCAAATTTGGTTGTAAAGTACTTTCCCGCCAACCAGTACAGATCGTGCCGCTTTCGTGTTACTACGTTTTACGCGCCCTAAGGAATAACCACATAACAGCGATAAGATGACAGTATGTGCTTTTAAAGTGTGCCGGAATTATAAAGGAAGGCTAAAAATACCAAACACATCACCTATCACCGTAGACAAGACACCAAGAAACTTCATATTTATTTTAGTTTTTTTTATGATTACCAAATTACGCCATATTTTATCAGTGTTGCCAGTTTCTGTTTCTTATTCTCCCATTTTTAAGGGTAAATTTTTTGGTTTATCATTACGTTTATAAAATTTCGTTGATGTAATTCGACAGATCGCCTGTAATTAAAACTCATTCCTAATTAACGAGATGTGATCTTTCATTTCAAATTTCAAAATCCTAACTGCTCAAAATATTGTACTAACTTAGTGTAGCGTTAGTGTCTAGGTAGGTAGTAGAAATTAAAAATATATTAGAGTGAGTTACAATTTATTAGTTGATGGTAGGTAGGTAGATATCGGTTGAGCCGGGAGTGAGTTTGAATATCGAGCGCGTACCGAGCTTTAGTTCGCCGGTAGAAACACCACTGTCCTGGATCAGTAGCCGGTTGTGTAGGTAGGTCGCTCGCAGCTCTGCAGCAGCACAGCCGTCGACGATGCAGGGTAGATCCGCTGGCTTCGGCGTGAAGGTCACGAAGGTCACGAAGTTCCCGAAGGTCACGAAGTTCACGAAGTCACGAAGTTCACGAAGTCACGAAGTTCACGAAGTCACGAAGTTAGCGAAGGTCACGAAGGTCAGCCAACACGGACAGTAGGAAGGAAGGTGAAGAAGAAGAGTGAAGAAGATAGTAGGTAGATGCTTGAACCCTGGAATTCGGTAATTGGTCGTCTTAGTAAATGACCGAATCCATGCTATGACTGTAACATCCCGATATCCACAAACACGGCCTACTCAAAAGGAAGCAGTGTTCTAGCACTAAGCAGCTATCGAGATGGGCAGTCTAGGCAGCGTGGTACAGTAGCAAAAGCACGAAGTTAATTGGTGATTTGCAAAAATAATTAATTTAAAATTAACAAAAAACGGAAATATTAAAGATAATTAAAACATGTAGGTAGGTACACATTACTACTGGTAGAATTTAAAAATACAAGAACAAAGAAAATGTATGACCTCTATGAGAGGGTCAAAGTCAACCGTCAATTTGAATTAACGGATAGTAAATGACAATATAGTATTTAGATACTATATTAGCCTTTTAAACACGATATAAAACAACACAAAACATTACTAATTACAGTTAAACGCTAACGACTGATCTAAAACATTATGAGGTACATTTACGAACACAGAACAAAGCTCTAATGAAAATAGCAAATCATGCAATGATAAACTAGCTAATTAGCGTAATAAAGATTTGTTTTGCAACACTCACCCGATCTGGGGTTAACACTGTATTTAAAGCACTTTGTAGAAGTTAACGTAGTAAAAAGTTTTAGACTTATTAAAATACGTGTGCGAAAATAATAAAATAGTATGTACTGCAAATTGGAAACGATTTAAAATGACAGGAAGCGTCTGTTCGCGGCTGCGTGTAGCCAGTGTGATCTTCAAGGTTCTCGAGTATTCCGTACCAGCGGCGACTCGCAGTCTAGGTGGAAGGGATCGTTCGCAAAACTGGTTTCCGTGGCGCGGTTAGCTATCGCGACGCGCGGCGCGCGGCTCACGGCTCATTATATCATAATGAGTATTTTAGTTTTAAATAGGCTTACTTCGATATTAACTATTTATTAGTACACAAAATAACGTGCAACGTTACATTAGTTGATTTAATACTCCATTCAAACACACAAATCTATTTATTTTTTAATTATTTAAATAAGTAGGTAACTACTTAATAAAAATACACTTAAACTGAATAATACCACATAAATAAAACTAAAATATTTTTTTATTATTATAAATTAGTCTTTATTTAATGTGATTTATGGGAGAATTCGTAATAGCTGGTAACACACACTTGAAATTGTGGTCTCGTTTTTTTACCCGACTGCCAAGAAGGGTTATTTTATGATTGTAGGGCGACGCTCCATCTAGACATTATATACCTAATCAAAGCTTAAGAATTACTTTGTTTGTAATAATAATAGATCATAGAGGAAAATACGAAATCGTTTTACAAACAACATGACATTATTTTCATTACACAATATCGTCCACTTTTCCTATTCAATTGCTCCTAAAGATATACGTTAGCGAATTCGTACAAATCAGCATACGTGCTATTTTAGTTCTACAGGCGCTTAGTGCAAATTCTTATTTGAAATAATTTTCTGTTTATATAAGCGTTTCTCTTGGTATATTTCATTGAAAAAATTAAAGAACACAAAAAGAACATTTATTTGGTTTATATTTTAGATCATTTTGACCTTCCTACCAGAAAATAAACACGTTTGTGGCCGGGTAGTCTACACTAATATTATAAAGAGGAAAGATTTGATTGTTTGTTTGTTTGTTTGTTTGCATTGAATAGGCTCCGAAAGTACTTGACCGATTTGTAAAATTCTTTCACTGTTGGGAAGCTACATTATTTCCGGTGAACATAGGCCATATTAAATTTTCAAAAAGTTAGGGATCCATACTAAAACTCCAATAATGTAACCCAAGGTGTGAAAAAATTACCAAAAAACTTTCTTACATCGCGTGCGCTGCGAAAACTATTGATTATAGAACAAAATAATGTACTACGTGTAGGACGTCGAGCTTTTGTAAATTAAAGACTTTTATTAGTATTTAGTATTTATTTTAACTATCCGTAGGTAGCGAATCCCGTTTTCCAACCAACGAACTGCCCGCCTCTTTTTGTTCCTCTCTCCGTGTGACAGCTCGCGTTGGCGGGAAAACGGGTTGTCGCACAATGCAACTACTTATTTTATTATTAGTAATATTTGAACTTTATAATAATCTCATTAAATAATAAATTAATTAAATTATTAATAATCATTAAGTTATAATTTTACAAATATCAAGGATAATGTCTCGATATATTTATATAACCACAACTTTAATTAATACATTTTAGCGATCAATCTCTTTGAAATTCTAATACAATGCAACTACTTATTTTATTATTAGTAATATTAGAACTTTATAATAATCTCATTAAATGATAAATTAATTACATTATCAATAATCATTAAGTTATAGTTTTACAAATATCGAGGATAATGCCTCGATATTTATACATTCACAACTCAATAGGTACATTTTAGTGATCATTCTCTTTATAATTCTTACAATTCGGCCATCCGCAAAATTTACACGTCCTCGTGTAACTAACGGTCTAGAAAAATTTACAATTCATGTAAGATTTAATCTGCCTTCTTATTACTAATTCCTATTGAGCAACACATTATTTAATCTAATGGACTAAGTGCGCATTCGACTAGACCATTTGAACACAGTATAGGGACTTACCCCCAGCACTTTTTACTCTTAATCTAAATTCAAGCATTTTGACCAAATGCTGCTCAAGTGACAATACGTTTTATTTAAGGTTTAAACCAGACAACTATGATACATGGCACAAGTCGCTTCTACCTTGAGGCCACAATTATTAATATTCTTTAAAGAATAATTACACACTTCTAATTTGAACAAACATAAATGCGGTACAAGTCGCTTCTACCTTGAGACCACAATTATTAATATTCTTTAAGGATAGACACTTCTAATATCAACAAACATAAATGCGGTACAAGTCGCTTCTACCTTGAGACCACAATTATTAATATTCTTTAAGGATAGACACTTCTAATATCAACAAACATAAATGCGGTACAAGTCGCTTCTACCTTGAGACCACAATTATTAATATTCTTTAAGGATAGACACTTCTAATATCAACAAACATAAATGCGCTACAAATCGCTTCTACCTTGAGACCACAATTATTAATATTCTTTAAGGATAGACACTTCTAATATCAACAAACATAAATGCGGTACAAGTCGCTTCTACCTTGAGACCACAATTATTAATATTCTTTAAGGATAGACACTTCTAATATCAACAAACATAAATGCGGTACAAGTCGCTTCTACCTTGAGACCACAATTATTAAATTAATATTCTTTAAGGATAGACACTTCTAATATCAACAAACATAAATGCGGTACAAGTCGCTTCTACCTTGAGACCGCAACGTTAATTAAGTGATCCAAGTCGCTACAACCTTGAAATCACTTGACTGAAATAGCAGTTCAAGTCGCATCTACCTTGAGCCTGCCATGAGCCATGTCGCTTCCTCGAGACATGACGAATCTTACAACTATCTGACTTTAAAGTCGCTAATATCTTGACAGTTATCATTTAAACAATCATTAGAATTATTGATTAAACCTAAATTTAGTTTAGCTTGGACAATCACTCACGACACTCCTCGTCATTACTGCTAGGGGAGGAATCAAGATTAGACCTATCAAAATTTAACCAAGACTTAATTTTTTTTTTTTTTTTGTTTTGATTTTTTTTTTAATGTTCTTGATTATTTAATGTATTGTTAAGACCCCACTGGACATCAGGTAAACTTAGATCCCATTTACGTTCATCTTGACCTAAACATTTTGCGGTAAGCGCGTCAAGTAACGTTCGGTTGTACCTCTCAACCTGTCCGTTAGCTCTTGGTGTAGCTACCGCATTAAGGATGTGTTTGGTACCTAACTCGTCAATGTACTTCTTAAATTTGCCACTCGTGAAACAAGATCCGCGATCCGAGATTATTCTTTTTGGCACACCAAAATTGCTAAAATACTCGCGCAGCCGTTCTATTACTATCGAAGTCTTTGTGCTCTTAACCGGTCTTAAAACAATGAACTTGGTATAAGCATCTATTATAACCAGAATATGCGTATTTCCTTTCGAGCTTTTTATAAAAAGACCGACGTGATCGATGTGGATGGTTCCGAAAGGGGTATCTATTTTTGGGATAGGGTGCAATAACGGTCTTTTTCTGTCAGAAGCTTTTGCATAAGTGCACTCAAGACAAGATTCTACGTATTTTTTAATCAACTTTTTCATCTTACTAAACCAATAAGTTTCTTTTACTTTAGCGTAGGTTTTATCAAACGCAAAATGACCGATATCATCGTGACACTGTTTAAGTATTTGCCAACGAACCCCTTTAGGCACCACCCACCTCTCTCCTTCAACTGTCTTTCTATACAACTTCTTGTTCCGAACTACATAATTTTCCATTACTTCTACAATTATCAGTGGTATGACCAAAACGCATGCATTTATCGCATTTTACTACGGGCTTAGGACATTGAGACTTGTAGTGTCCTTCTTGTGAACAGTTAAAACACCTAATGGGCCTATCAGAGGTCGTGCCCTTATTTCCGACTTCAAGTTTTACATCATTCCTAGACCGAACCTTTCGATCAACGTATGCACTATTCTTAGCACTTAGAAAGGTAAGAGCTGGTCCGGGCTTTCAAAACGAGCTGCTTCAGCCCCTAAGCGAACGCTACGATCATCTATTCCGAGTACTATACAATCAACAGCTCTTTTACCTATTATCTCGCAACGATTCAATAATATCATTTTATCATAGAAATATTCCTCCAGCGAATCATTAAATCGAGCACATTTGGCAAGCATTTCCGTGAGTAATAGTCCGTAATTATCATCACAAGGGAAAGCAAGCAACAATTTTTCCTGCCATTCTTGCCAAGAAAACATAACAGTTGAGAGGCCGGCGTACCATTTTTGAGCTAAGCCCTTAAGTTTCGGTAACGCAAAGTGAACTGTTTGCCGATTTGTCCAGTTATATATAACAGCACACTCGTTCACTTTGTGTATCCACATTGCTACTGTTTGTTCCTTGCGAGCGGGATCAAACTCTGGTACCGTATTTTGATTCGACAATTTCTCATTGGAACTTTTGTCGCCAAGGGTACGCAAAGCCTCTACTAACTGCAAAACCGTAGCATTATTATCAATATGAGAGTTACAGTTTAATGGTTCACCCGTGGGTTTGTGCTGGAGATTGCTCCCCGTTGCTGATGCCTGCGTCGTCGTGGCTTCGCCGCGGGTATGACGTCTCTCACTGCGGTGACTGCGGTGCCTCTCGACGCAGGGACTGCGCGACCGGTGCCTCTCGACACAGGAACTGCGTGACCGGCGCCTCCCGACGTGGCGAGCGCGCGACCAACGCTTCTCAGCGTGGGCACTGCGCGACCGACGCTTCTCAGCGTGGGTACTGCGCGACCGACGCTTCTCTGCGTGGGCACTGCGCGACCGACGCCCCCCGTTGCGGTGACTGCGCGGGCGGCGCCTCACGCTGTGGGCGCTGCGCGACCGGTGACTCACGTTGTGATGACTGCGCGAGCGGCGCCTGCTGACCCGATCATGCCTGCGGCGTCTACTGCGGCTATGCGAGCGATGATCCTCCCAGCTGCCCGCTGACTGCCGCGTCCCGCTCCGTGATTTTTGTCGATCACGGGGTGGTGTTGTCAGAACACGCGACCGTCTCTGATTGACTCCATTTTGTTCCATTATCCTGGAATCCAAATTTTCTAGCACAGATGTTTGTTTTCGAAATAACTCATTAATGTGCAATCTGTGTACTTCATCATTTCATTATATTACTTAATAGTATTAAGTGATATAGAGGTATTAAGTTAATACCTTACAGAAAATTTAAATCTTTCCTGCTATACCCCAAGAACACATCAACAATTTAGTCAATAAACTATATGCAATAGCTTTTAAAATGTATAACTGAGCAATATAATCATCAAAGGCAGCCTCCCAAGCGAAACAATAGCAATTCATAAAGAAAATAATAAAAAAAAAAAAACATAAGAACTCGATAAAAGAAAATATGTCACAATTAACCATAAAAATGCGTAGGTTCGTACATAAAATGTAGGAAAAAAAATTGATTTTAGAATAAAATGTTACTTCGTTATCTTTGATCATTAAAAGAATCGTGGTTTTGACTTAACTCAAGTTTGGGTCTGCGTTGTGGAAAATAATCATGCCGTTACTTACGTTTTCCTTTTAGTTGCACGTACAGGGTTCGATTTAAGAAACACTTACGGCTTCTTTGTATCCCTTCTTCTGACTTGTAGGACGTCGAGCTTTTGTAAATTAAAGACTTTTATTAGTATTTAGTATTTATTTTAACTATCCGTAGGTAGCGAATCCCGTTTTCCAACCAACGAACTGCCCGCCTCTTTTTGTTCCTCTCTCCGTGTGACAGCTCGCGTTGGCGGGAAAACGGGTTGTCGCACAATGCAACTACTTATTTTATTATTAGTAATATTTGAACTTTATAATAATCTCATTAAATAATAAATTAATTAAATTATTAATAATCATTAAGTTATAATTTTACAAATATCAAGGATAATGTCTCGATATATTTATATAACCACAACTTTAATTAATACATTTTAGCGATCAATCTCTTTGAAATTCTAATACAATGCAACTACTTATTTTATTATTAGTAATATTAGAACTTTATAATAATCTCATTAAATGATAAATTAATTACATTATCAATAATCATTAAGTTATAGTTTTACAAATATCGAGGATAATGCCTCGATATTTATACATTCACAACTCAATAGGTACATTTTAGTGATCATTCTCTTTATAATTCTTACATACGTTTTTGTAGAACATATAATTATCTAGAAAAAATATCGCGACAGCATATGTCTAACTATTATAGTTATGTCACAAAAAGCTCTAAAAGCTCTTTTATTTATACTTTAGAATTAATCCTTATCAAAATAAATGACTTCATATTTCAGTAAGTCTGCTTTAATACCGTTATATGACTTTTTGAATTATTCAATTTGGACATTCCATTCAAAAGATATCACAAGTTTAAAAATGTAAGTTATTTAAAAAATGTCGCATGCTCACGCCGCTCGGTTAGACGGTACCATAATAATAATAATATAAGAAAATTGATAATAATAGCAATTTAGCCTTTCGGGAATAAAAGTTGTTTGTTAATGTTTATTATTCCATAGTAAGTTTACTATTAACAAATTAGTAAAGGAACTAACGACGTAACGGGGTTAAAGAGGTAGTACGAGATAGGTATGGAACCGCGAGGTTTTAGTTACACTATTCATAACTCAAGAACGGGTAGACCGATATTCAAAATCTTTAATTTTTTGAATTCGTCTCCGCCCCGTATAACAAAGTAACTATAAAGACATCGGGAACGGAATATAGGTATTAACGCGGGTGAAACCGCGGGGCACAGCTAGTACCGTATACTTTGCAGCCCCGCCACGTGTTTATTTTCTGGTAGGAAGGTCAAAATGATCTAAAATATAAACCAAATAAATGTTCTTTTTGTGTTCTTTAATTTTTTCAATGAAATATACCAAGAGAAACGTTTATATAAACAGAAAATTATTTCAAACAAGAATTTGCACTAAGCGCCTGTAGAACTAAAATAGCAATGTAAAGAATAACAAGGCATTGACGTACATATTACCCCTCAATGTAACAAGGAAGATTATTTATTGAAAGCCCGTCAATAGAAATTATTTGCATTTTAAGACAAAACTAATTAAAACAAAATGTAATTTATCTAATACAATGAACAAATATAACTGTATTTTTTGTCCACGAAATTGTACTACTCAGGTCATCTAAACACTGCCATCTGTAATGTTTTCGCTTACAGTGGGTAACATAATGACGCGCATTATATTATCAACGAACTCGATCACTGATAATAAATTGAATTGTTTTCCTTGTAAAAGTAAATTGCTTGGAATAATATTTAAATCAACTTTTTCCGTAGTCATCCAATTGAAAAATCAATATATCTGTCAAATTGTAACTTATTACTTGTTTTCCCATACATTTCATTCCATTCTTTACTATATTGCAACTTACATTACTATTAAGGTTTAGCATCGATTCAGCTGCTTCTTGAAGTGCAGCCATTCCTTTTTCCGATAAAATCAGTAAGTTTATAGGCATGTATGAGGATTTCCGCTCGACATGACCGCTATTCTGGATACAGCTGTTGCTGCTGCATATTTTTTTTGATGTGACACAAGGAAAATCATTTATTAATATTCGATCGAATACAAAAGAGACATTACTCATACAGTTGATAAAAGTAATATTATTTGTTGTGGATTTTTCATAGTAATATTTAATTAAAATGTTAGTTCTCATTTCATAAATATTTCTTTTGTACTCTTTGCTAGCAACCGCTATTACAAGTTGACTAAAGTCATTGTTTCTTTTTGAATCAATTATTTTTTGGACATTTGATCTATCCAAATAACCAATCACGAATGCGTGTAATACGCCAGTGGCGTAACTACAGGGTGGCAGGACTGGCAAAATGCCACGGGCCCCCGACCCAAGAGGGCCCCGGCCCAAGAGGCTGCGAGCTCAGTTATTTTTTTTAAGTTTATACCTGGGGCCCGAGTCTGCTATTTACATCTGCTTGAATCGTCTGAGTGGGTGGGGCTAGTGGGACCATTTTACGATAATTGGCATTCTACTAACTGTCAAAACGTCACAATTGGCCATTGGAACGATTGAGCCGAGAGTTGAGTGAATATGACCGATGGCCGGTACAATTTCGTATTCCGCTATTTAGTATTTTTTGACAGCAGTTGCATACACAGATAACTATAAATAAGTCAGAGAGTTGCATAGAGTAGGATGTAATATGTTACTTAAATTTGCTTTTGACTCTCATATCTATGGCTAAACATTTTTATTTTTCATAGACAATGTGTCAATTTCAACGAAAACTTTCCTTTTTTAAAACATAATTATCCTTATTTACAAGTTTTTAATAGATATTACATATTGTATGGGCTTTTACAATTAATTAGTATTCAAAAAACAATTAATACAATTTTTTGCAACATAAGAAACGATTATTAATAATTAGTGCCAATCGGTGTTGCCTATTAATAATTACAAAATGTTTGATACTTTTATTTTTAATTTAAATTGACAAGACCGCGTCCCACTCATGCCACTCATGTTAATGATTGTTGTTGGCTTAACTGAATACGAAAATTAGGCACATATTGGGTTGACACTATCATCCCACTATGATCACACTGACACGGAGTGTAAATAGCAGACTCGGGCCCCAGGGTTCATGATGTATGTATGTATGTATGTTTGTGAGTTTCTTTATTCCACCATAACTTCTAAAAGGCTTGACCGATTTCAATGTTTGTGGTATCATTAGAAGCTTTGAGTTATCCCGAGTGACATAGGCTATGTTGACATTAAAAAATGGTCAAGTGTGAGTCGAAATCGCCTGCAAAGCGTTACGAACGAAATTTTTTTTTTGTGTTGTGTCATGCTTTTTTGTGGTTCACTAAAAGATATTAAATAAAAAAATTATAATTAAAAATTAAAAAACACGCCTGCCATGTAAAAAAAAATAAAAACAAGTCAAATATTTGCAGTCGGGGGACCTGAAATGAATTGTTCCAAGTAACCGACCCCGACTGCAAATATTTGACTTGTTTTTATATTTTTTTACATGGCAGGCGTGTTTTTTAATTTTTAATTATATTTTTTTTTACAGAATCTTATAGTTAACAAACTTTCACGCTTTATAATTTATAAATATAAGGTGCTATAAAAATATCTGCCACGGCTTTAATGGGAGGTAGTATTGTGTTTATGGATTACAATAGTGAAGAACTTTCGTACCCCGGAACAGTCAATTAAATTTTAGAAAATAAAATTGTTAAATTAACATTGACTCTATTCTGCGTAACGTGGTTCACAAATTACGTGAATTCGGTGCGGAGCGGCAACAGCTTAGAACACGGGATGGTTTTATACTAATAAATCAATTCAAATTTATACGTTATTTTTTTTGTATGAAAAAAAATATGATAAATAATCAATAATTTATCTATACTATTGTAATCTATAAACACAATACTACCTGCCATTAAAGCCGTGGCAGATGTTTTTATAGCACCTTATATAAGTAATATTCAAGATTGTGACTATCAAATTGGTTCTTTCAGCCCACAGCGTAAAAAGCGAGCGCAATGAGTACCTGTAATAAATATACATGTTAAATATGAAACACTACTTTTGAAGGCAAATTGAAGGCAATGTAACAAATTTACATTATGCGCATGTACATCGGGTACCACAAACATCTGTAATTACTATATATATCAAGCTAATAAATGGTTTTCTTTTTTAATTATTTAAATATTAATTAGGATATTATCTTTACTAACCTTATTAGAAGGTGAGATAGCGTCGGATCGTCGGTCTACCTTTAAGTGAGCAGTTAACTCGGACACTAACTGAGTAACTTGATCTTTCTTCTCTTTGTTTTTATGGATTCTGTCTCGCGAAGATCGCGGAATGGATCCACATGGAGCCTCAACCTGGCACGGAATTGACAACGCTGAAGATTTCGGCGTCGACGCTCACGTTAATTGGCTAACACCAAAATACTTAAACGCAAAGCAGCAGCAGCTGGTCTCATTTTTGTTATAAGTAATCCCATCAAAAACATAAATGTGAAAGGCTGCCAAGTTCGATACTATGGGAATGCTTCGCCTATAAAAGAAGTGAGATCTGAATAAGTACCAAGTTCCATAAAAATACCTCAAATCATAAATAGTTATAGGAATGGACACTTGATTTCCAGCAGTTTTTAAGGTACATTTTGAATAAGTATCACGTTACATAGAAATACCTAAAATTATAATAGTCAGAGAAACGCACACCGGTTTTTTTAGCAGTTTCCTGATAACATTTATTATTTTCAGCACTTTTTAATGATGTTACTTGGCAAGTTTTCACACACCACACACCTTTTCGCCTTTTCAATGCAATGAATCGACACCTTTGGACTGCAATGTGTCAAGTATATAATTTTCTATTAAAACTTGCCAAGTAACATCATTAAAAAGTACTGAAAATAATAAATGTTATCAGGAAACTGCTAAAAAACCGGTGTGCGTTTCTCTGACTATTATAATTTTAGGTATTTCTATGTAACGTGATACTTATTCAAAATGTACCTTAAAAACTGCTGGAAATCGAGTGTGCATTCCTATAACTATTTATGATTTGAGGTTTTTTTTATGGAACTTGGTACTTATTCAGATCTCACTTCTTTTATAGGCGAAGCATTCCCATAGTATCGAACTTGGCAGCCTTTCACATTTATGTTTTTGATGGGATTTCATTTATTTTTGTTAGGTGTAGGTTCTTTATTATATTTTATCACTTTTGCTTTAGGAAATGTCTCATTCCACTTAGTTGTAAAATTAGAAATTATTTAGACTATGCGAGAAAAAATAGTCTTTTCATTTTTGTTTGACTGATTTAGCGCACCTAGTGTACCTAGTGACCTGCTTTGCACTTCGTAAATCGTGGGTTCGGTTCCCGCAACAGACACACACAGAGTGGTGAACAATTTTATTGTTCTTGTCTTTAAGACAAACATGTATTGTCTTAAATTGGTATGTATCTAAATTTAAATAAGTCTTATCTCATTCCCACCTCATACCTACTTACAGTAGAACAAAATTACACATTCGTTGTTTTCGAAACTGACTCACACTTGGCCGTTTTCAGATTTTTACTTTATTTCGACCTAAAGACAACCTTCGAGCCAAATTTCAGGTCGGTACGACCATTGGAAGATAGAACCATTTAGTTCATTATGACTTCATAGTAGAACAAAGTTACACCTTCGCTATTTTTAAAACTAACTCACACTTGGCCGTTTTCAGATTTTTCCCTTTACTTTGACCTTAAGACCTATCTCCATGCCAAATTTCAAGTCAGTACGACCATTGGAAGTGGTCTAGGTTTTTGATGAGTCAGTGAGTCAGTGAGTCAGTGAGTGTATAGTAAAAATAGCGATTTTCTGACGTCAATTTCTCAAGAACTGCTATAGGTAGAATAATGAAATTTTGTATTCTAGACAATTAAGGGGATGTCAACAGACACTCGAAATTTCATATGCGTAGATAAAATATGTTTTGAGTTATAGGGTGGTCGAAATTGGCCCGAAATGGTTCGTGTAATATAACCCACGGCCGGTGTGTCGCTTTTTTTTGCTCGAACTTGGCGGACACACTGCCGTGTGTCTAGATAAAAAAATGTTTTCGTTGAGTTTGACGTTTAATGTCGTACTTCAACTGCTGTCAAAAAATAGCGGAATACGAAATTGTACCGGCCATCGGTCATATTGGTCATATTCACGCAACTCTCGTCCCAATGGCCAATTGTGACGTTTTGACAGTTAGTTGAATGCCAATTATCGTAAAATGGTCCCACTGACGCCACCCACTCGCAACTCTTAAATAGCAGACTCGGGCCCCTGTATGCATGTAGGTATGTTTGAACGCGATTATCTCGCGTTTGACTTAACTCATTTTAAGTAAGTAAACAAAGTACCTAACACTAAAAAGTATTAAATAAAAAAAAAGAAATAAAAATGATAACTATTTAATTTCTTTAAAAAAAAAAGAGAACCGCCTTCAAAAAGCCGAGTCGGTGTCGGTCCTTATAATAAAGTATTAAAATTTGCTATTAGCGGCTGTGTAGTGTGTGTGACACCTGCTCCCAATATATAGCGTTAGGTTAGGTAATATTAGGGAGTAATAATAAGGTCTGATTTAGACGATGCGAGAAATGTCGTGCGAGTTGCGGTACATTGCGGGGCCGCGCGGCTATGGTGTCATAAGAGATGGATCGAAGACAGCAATGTACCGCAACTCGCAAGCTATTTCTTGCACCGTCTAAATTAGCTCTAAAGCACTACATAAGAGCACACGCCTTATTATTGCACTCCCGGACGCCCCACATTGCATGGCGACCCTGCCAGTGCTGCCACGATGGCAGCGCTGAGCACGAGTACAAGAAACAGATTTTAGTGATTTTTGGTGCAATTGACTTTTAAAATGTAAATAATGCTAACTGCTGCGGAGTAAGAGCCGAAGAATGTGTTTCAAAGTGAAGAGAGAATTCGGCTACGAATACTGTAAGAGAAGTATTACTAAGTAATGGTCTGCTGGGTGCCGGGCGTAGCTGGCGTCCGATGTGGAGCAGCTGGCAGATGTTGGCGACCTGAGAGCTTCTGGAGCGTCTCCGTGAAACCAACCTTGAAGCGGCTCGGAAACTTTGTGTGAAAGTGATTACAATTATATAATGACTGTAACGTAGGTATTACTTTAATATACCGTAGATTTAATTAATTTTGTACTTTTATACGTCTTAGTTCTAATTAATTTTTTTTTATGAATATTAATAGCGCATTAGATACCTGTTGACAATAGCTCTGACGTATACAGTTAAGTTTTGATAAGTTTTTATTTTATTTTATTTTTTTCCAGCAGATAAACTATTGTTTATCATTTACCTATGTATATTTAAAGTATTTTACCGGTATTAAAATTATATAGTCAAATGTATTAATTTTACGGATATATAAGCTCAGCATTTATTTTTGCGAGAAGTTATTACCATTCTTGCTCAATTTTTAAGGAATTTTGTATGAAGAGCTAGTTTTAGGCATGGGCGTTATTAAAAATTCACGTCACTAGTTACAATAACTGGCTACAGGGCATGTAGCCGATTAACTAGTTTCGAGTCACACATAATCACGTGATTTTTGTAACTAGTTACATTACAATGCAGTGATCGGATGAGAAACGAGAAACGAAACAAAACTACGTTGCCAGCGCATGTCACTTCTTTCGCGCGTATTATTGTGACCCTACCAGTTATTTATACTGATCGACAAAGCGAGCCGAGAGTTCCCTAAATTACTTATTTAGTAAAAGTTATAGATACCGTGACTTTGTAGTGTAATATAGATGAACAACTAAACACCTAGTGTTATATTGAAACAGTGTGAATAGAAAAAAAACTAAATAGTGTTAAAATATTAAAACTGTAAATTGTGTAAATAAACAAAAAAACTAAAAAGTGCAAAAATAATTATCGAATTGTAAATATTTTAAATCATTGTATATACAATCAAATGAACTTCTAAATACGCCTGCATAACTTTCATTGTAATAAATTATTCGATGCAGTTAGTCAAGGGAAGTTTGTTTAGTATTACGTCAGTTACAAAAACTTATCCGTTCAAAAAACTTAAAGCTTACGTAACGTAATTTAATCGTTTTGTATTTTCGTTTCGCTAATAACTGTATTACTTTGATAAAATCACCATGTCGAATCACCGAATAGAATATGAAAAATCACTAGTTAGGTACAAAAATCACTAGTTACAAAACAGGTGACGCGTTCGAAGTAACTAGTTACGTTACCGGTTACGTTTCACGAAAACCACGTAACGACCCATACCTAGCTAGTTTGAAAAACAGCGTGAACTCATATTGTACAGGTAATCTGAATTGCTAAAATGTTATGTATTAATAGTATTAATCTAGTGAATGAGTCATAAACATTGTTTTAATAAAATGTTCTCACATATGCATACCATGACGCTATTGTGGTTTCGAAATTCGACCGCATTCTTCATTCGATACGTAACTAACTGTTGGCCAGTTACTAAGCACGTACGAATAAGGTAATGTTTTAAAGTAAACGTGATATTTAATGTCGATGTAAAACCTCTTCAGTTGACGTTTGTGCGGAAAAAATAGGATTGCGATTATAATTATTTCCTCGCCTGTTACCGCGATGGTTGTATCGGTCGTTGTTAGAATTTGCTTGAGAGAAAGATCAGCCGCGGTTAGAATTTTGAAAAAATCTTGCGGCGGTTGTAATTATTAAAAGACTCATAATTGCGGCCACGTTGACCTTGACCCCTCGGTCCCGAAAAAGGCGTAAACCTACCTCGACCTCCTCTGGAATACTGCATGACGTCAGGCTCAACGGACGTAGAAGGCGTTGATACCTCCTCGTCCTTGGCACCCTGTATGGCGTCCTTGAGACAATAAATTTATTCTTATTACTTGGAACTGATTATTACCTACCCTCTAGTTTTCCTTTAATATTAGAATGGGCTATTTACAACGATATACAAACTTAAGTCAGAAATAAATATAGTTTTAAAAAAACTAAAAAACACGCTTTTAAAGTACCTACTTCTAACTAAAAAAGTGAAAAATAATTCCTAATGTAAGCTGAAATTGGTAATGAACGAAAAACACTAGTATTATTGTGAAAAAGCGTGGGGCGCTCTGTGCCATATTTTTCGTCTATCTATCGAGCAACCCGCAGAAAAATACGTGTTGTCTAAATTCAAACGTATTGCTTTGTGGACTAAAAAATTGTTTTATTATTTTTTTTATTTATTTAATCCTGGTGATCCTAATCAGGATAATGAGATAAACCTATGAAATTATTATATTGTCGCTGATTCTTGATAAGTGTACAAAGTTTGAATTAAATCTGTCCGTTTAAAGTGGGTCAAAATCGAGTCCAAAGGAGTCGGTTACATACATACTATTACATACATACATACAAGTGAAGCTAATAAAAGCGTGTTAAAAAAAGATAACTTAAGAAACCATAATCTAAATCTTCTTATATATAAAATTCTCGTGTCACAATGTTAGTTACCATACTCCTCCGAAACGGCTTGACCGATTTTTATGAAACTTTATATGCATATTACGAAGAGGTGGGGCGATGGGAACACTAAGAAACGTATCTTTCGACCCAGAATTTCACGATTTCTTTCTAAGCAACGATTTAGAAATATTAACATACTTATTAAATCCAATTATGGGTGGAGAAGAGTATATCCCATCAAAAACATAAATGTGAAAGGCTGCCAAGTTCGATACTATGGGAATGCTTCGCCTATAAAAGAAGTGAGATCTGAATAAGTACCAAGTTCCATAAAAATACCTCAAATCATAAATAGTTATAGGAATGGACACTTGATTTCCAGCAGTTTTTAAGGTACATTTTGAATAAGTATCACGTTACATAGAAATTCCTAAAATTATAATACTCAGAGAAACGCACACCGGTTTTTTTAGCAGTTTCCTGATAACATTTATTATTTTCAGCACTTTTTAATGATGTTACTTGGCAAGTTTTCTAACACCGCACACCTTTTCAATGCAATGAATCGACACCTTTGGACTGCAATGTGTCAAGTATATAATTTTCTATTAAAACTTGCCAAGTTACATCATTAAAAAGTACTGAAAATAATAAATGTTACCAGGAAACTGCTAAAAAAACCGGTGTGCGTTTCTCTGAGTATTATAATTTTAGGTATTTCTATGTAACGTGATACTTATTCAAAATGTACCTTAAAAACTGCTGGAAATCAAGTGTCCATTCCTATAACTATTTATGATTTGAGGTATTTTTATGGAACTTGGTACTTATTCAGATCTCACTTCTTTTATAGGCGAAGCATTCCCATAGTATCGAACTTGGCAGCCTTTCACATTTATGTTTTTGATGGGATTTCATTTATTTTTGTTAGGTGTAGGTTCTTTATTATTTTTTTATCACTTAATTGGTGGCCTATTATGTAGCCCTAGAAGTGCACCATCCCATCTCATCCCGTGGCGTATCGGAGGGTGAGATGGGCAGTAGTATATATAATTCCATCTTAGAGTACTTATATATGATTTCCATGTTCTTGAATCTGCGATTATATTAGTTGTAAAATTAGAAATTATTTAGACTATGCGAGAAAAAATAGTCTTTTCATTTTTGTTTGACTGATTTAGCGCACCTAGTGTACCTAGTGACCTGCTTTGCACTTCGTAAATCGTTGGTTCGGTTCCCGCAACAGACACACACAGAGTGGTGAACAATTTTATTGTTCTTGTCTTTAAGACAAACATGTATTGTCTTAAATTGGTATGTATCTAAATTTAAATAAGTCTTATCTCATTTCCACTCCATACCTACTTATAGTAGAACAAAATTACACATTCGTTGTTTTCGAAACTGACTCACACTTGGCCGTTTTCAGATTTTTACTTTATTTCGACCTAAAGACAAACCTTCGATCCAAATTTCAGGTCGGTACGACCATTGGAAGATAGACCCATTTAGTTCATTATGACTTCATAGTAGAACAAAGTTACACCTTCGCTATTTTTTAAAACTGACTCACACTTGGCCGTTTTCAGATTTTTCCCTTTACTTTGACCTTAAGACCTATCTCCATGCCAAATTTCAAGTCAGTACGACCATTGGAAGTGGTCTAGGTTTTTGATGAGTCAGTGAGTCAGTGAATCAGTGAATCAGTGAGTCAGTGAGTGTATAGTAAAAATAGCGATTTTCTGACGTCAATATCTCAAGAACTGCTATGGGTAGAATAATGAAATTTTGTATTCTAGACAATTAAGGGGATGTCAACAGACCCTCGAAATTTCATATGCGTAGATAAAATATGTTTTGAGTTATAGGGTGGTCGAAATTGGCCCGAAATGGTTCGTGTAATATAACCCACGGCCGGTGTGTCGCTTTTTTTTGCTCGAACTTGGCGGACACACTGCCGTGTGTCTAGATAGATGAAGAAATGGATGCATTACCTATATCGTTACAGTATCTACCAAAAGAAAAAAAAACGGGACAATGATATTGACATACGAAGAATGATTTTGGAAACACTTAACAAATTATGTATGAGACGGACAGGTAGGGAGTTTTTAAGGGATAACGGAGTATATTACGTCTTACGAAAGTATCACAAATGGGAAAAAGACCCAAAGGTACGTCTCGCTTGTGAAAACGTAGTAGATATGCTTATACAGAAAGAGGACGAAGTTGGGGCCGAAGACTTGTCAGCAATAGAGGTACCGGATGATATGAAAGACAAGTTTGAAAAGATGGACGAAGATTATATTAAGGAATAATAAATATTTATATATTGTTGTTTATATTCGTTTTTCATTTAATTACTAACTTGATAGTACTGATTTTCTTTAAAAACTTGTGATGTGGAAAATTTTCATTACATTTAATTGATATAAAAAATGTATACCTACAGCAAAATGTGTGTTGCTCTTGAATTTATAATAATGTTATATCCTGTGTACCACAAATAAAGATATTTAATTAGAAGAAAAGACATTAAAATAGCCAATTACAACGAAAGTTAAAAATTCATGGTAAAAATATTAAATAGTATAGAAATAAAACAATGAGTACATACTTACAAATATAATGTTCCTTGGTAACTTATTTAGTAAGAACAGAACAGCAACAAATTTTGACGAAAATTAAAAAAATGTCCTTATAATTATTACAATTACATTATCCTTATTATATTTAATTACAAGTATCCTTATTATTAAAAACTAAATGATAAAAAGAAGCATTCATCAGTTAATTAAAACATAGCTGAAAAAACTACGTGTAACATAGCTTAAGTCAATAGGGTAGATGACTAGGTATAAAAAGTCAAAATTTATTTAGGCTACCATTTAGATAATCAAAACATAATAGACACGTATTTTTTCTTTTATCAAATCGATAAAAAAATACGAAGATGAACCGCTTTAAAGTTCAGGAGCCCACTCCTAAAATTTAAAGCGGTTCATCTTCGTATTGGCCAAGTCAAATCTAACCTACTTTAAGATCTTACATTTTTAAATGACAGCAATTGTTATAGGTATCCAATAAAGCAAAGAAATAGAGTTTAATACTTGTTCATATTTTGTTCCTATAAATACATATTTGGATTTTGCATAGAAGTTGGCACTCATTTAGATCTCCATTCTTTTTGCGGCGAAGCCTACAGCCAAGCATAATTTTTGTATTGAACTTGGCTTTTCTTTTTTACATTATGTTTTTGGTGGGATATCATTACTATTACTAAATATATCTCTACTATTATTTAAAAAGAAACCTAGGCAGGTAGGTATTGAGATTTATGTAGATTTACTTCTGTTCTGTGTATAATTATGTGGTGCCGCGCGACGCCGACGACACACTGTTGGCCGGTTGTTTAGCGCGTATTACAAGTTTTTTGTATGGGAACACCACTTATTTTTTTACTTAACTTATCTTTATATTTCTGTTTATTAGCAAATATAATAATACATAATTATATTGCAATAGTTTCAAATATCTGGTTGTAATGGTTCCAAGGCAACAATTAAAAAAAACTTTTTTTGTTGGGGACCCCCCCCAACAAAAAAAGTTTTTTATTTTTAGATTCAGAGAGACACAATTACCGAGCTGGATTCCAAATTTCATCCTTCTAGGTCATCTGGAAGTAAGTTAGGTTAAGGTACTATAAATGTCAGTCAGTCAGTCAGTCAGTGCTAAAATTTACGACTTTTTGACCTTCATATCTTAATAACTGTTTGTGTCCTTATGGATATTATTGAACACACTTAGATTTATGTGTAAAGAGCTTTTGAGTTATAGAAGGGTCAAAAGTGGCACCAAGTGGTTCGTGCAATATTACACTTGGCGCTGGTTAAGAAAACCCAGGGCCTCGAATCAGCTATTTAAGAGTTGCTTGAATTGACTGAAAGACCTACTTCATTTGGTCATTTTTACGATAATTGGCATTCTGCTAACTGTCATTACGATCATTCTATTCGAGAGTTAAATGAGATTTCATTGTAGGCTTATCTGAATACTATATAATTAGGCACATTGACAGGTACACTGACCGACCACTGACATGCATTCAAAAAAGCTGAATCGAGGCCATGGCCGACCCCAAGGGATGATATTCACAATCACACAACCAAATATGAAATTATAGAATTAGCCTTATCAGACCACACGGCACAAATATTAAGAATCCCAGTTAATAAATCTAGAAACATAAAATCTTGGCGTAAAAGAATAAGAGACATATCCAAAGAAAACCTAGTTAAATTCAGCGACCACCTCAAAAATCTAAACTTTTTCAGATGTATACAATACACTAGACCCAAACATAGCATATAACAATTTTCTCGACATCTTTCTTTTGTTGTACAACTTATGCTTTCCGAATAAAACAGTAACAGTTTGATCTGAAAATAAAATTAAATGGGTATCAAAAGGTATTCGAATATGTAGCAAGAGACAACGCTATCTATTATGGCAAATGAGATTCCAACTGATAAAAATAAAGAAACTTTCAAAGATTATACTAAAAAATTTAAAAAAAATATTAAATTAACGCAAAAGGCTCAAAATAATCATTTGATTAACAATTCCAAAAATAAAACAAAGACGTCTTGGCAAATAATAAATAATAACAAAAATAAGTGAACCTATTATGCAAATTAAAAAACAAGATTTAACAATATATGACCCACAAGAAATAGCAGAATCATTTAACAACTATTTTATTGATCAAATAGGTCAAATACCAAATAATAAAACTTTGGAAGTCAAAAGAAATGAACACAAGCCACATTCAATATTTATACCACCTATTGTACCTCAGGATGTAATTAAAACTATACATCATTTAAAATCTAAAAAAAGCCTTGGCTATGATGGCATATCGACTGAAGTGATAAAATTTGTATCTCATACAATAGCTGGCCCATTAACCCATATCATAAATAATAGTATAACTGCAGGTATATTTCCCAATAATTTAAAAATGACTGTTATAAAACCTCTACATAAAAAGAACGCGAAGGATGATATGACCATTTATAGGCCAATAGCATTAATTCCCGTTTTCTCCAAAATTATAGAAAAAATCATATATTATGAAACATTTTTTAACTTTTTAATCAAATTTAATATTCTATGTAAAGAACAAAATGGTTTCATGAAAAATAAAAATATAAATATGGCTATATATGATTTACTCGTTACAGTAATGAAAAATGTTGATAATAAAATTCCTATATGCGCAATTTTTACCGATATGTCGAAAGCTTTCGACTATGTCAATCATACACTTTTATTTGAAAAACTGTATGCTTACGGAATACGCGGAAATGCTTTAGATTTAATCAAATCGTACATTAGCGGTCGTAAGCAATTCACAGAAATTACTAGGGTGTGCACAAAAACTAGAATTGAACAAACTTATAAATCTTCCATGAGATAAATAAAATTCGGAGTTCCACAGGGCAGTGTCCTGGGCCCACTTCTATTTCTGCTCTACATCAATGATCTCCCTCGGCAAATTAATCACCCAATGGTTTTATACGCAGACGACAGCACAGCTTTAATAAAATGCCATGACAAACAGCTATACGAAAACGACGTAAACGATACACTAAAGGTACTGATTAATTGGTTAAATCATAATAACTTACTAATTAACTTAAATAAAACAAATATAATGCACTTCTACCAAAGACTGCGTTTTGAAAACATAAACATCAATTATAATGGTCAAAACGTTGACAAAGTAGAAGTCGCAAAATTTTTAGGTATTACATTAGATAGCCAATTAACATGGAAAGCTCAAGCTGAAACAATATGTAAGAAACTAAGTACATCTGCTTATGCATTATTTAATCTTTCGAAAAAGGGTAATATTCAGACAGTACTAGTAGCCTATCACGGCCTGGTGGTCTCGATACTAAGATTTGGAATTATTTTTTGGGGCAATTGTACTTATAGGGAGGATATCTTTCGTGCTCAAAAACGATGCATACGTTCAATGTTCAATATTAAAGTCACAGACAGTTGTGATTCAGTTTTCAAAGAACATAAACTATTAACATTCCCATGTATCTATATTTTAGAAATGGCAATATTTGTAAAGACCAATCCTCAATTCTTTAAATCTTTAAAAGAAGTTCGATGTCGCACAGTCTCAATGAGATAACAGTACCAAAATTTATTGTATGAAGGTATCTGTAAAACAGCTTTGTTCAAAAAATGTGTTATGGGAATGGCTCGTGTTATTTTTAATAAAATTCCTAATTGCATTAAGGATCAACCTTTAAAAGTTTTAATAAAGAAACTCACTGCCTTATTGTTAAATAATTGTTATTACTCTGTTCAAGAATTCTTAAATGATCCTTCCATTAATTAAACTTTATTGTTATTAACATAGTATTAGTTTTAAGATTATGGTGAGCAAATGTCGCTCGTAAATGTTTGCATGCCTAAATAGGCAGAATGTACAAGGATTCCTTATATATCTGTAACACCAATTGTAAACACCTACATTCTGTGCAAATAAATGATTACTTACTTACTTACTTACTTACAAATAAAATATGAAACTTGCAATATTCATGACACACATTTTTGCTTATTAACTTAGTTTTTAGCCTATTTTTTACATTTATTTGAGAATTTGATATTTTTTTTTATTTATTAATTTCCAAACAATTTTTACATTGTGTCGAAAATGTTGTCTCTACAAAACACTAAAAAACAAAATCAATTATACAGGGTGATTGGAAATACGATACATTCCTTGTAAGGGGTTAAAGTAGAGCACATTTGGAGTAAATTCAGCCCCGGGATACTATGTCCGATACCCGGTTATTTCCGAGTTATTCAATATTTAAGAATTTTAATGAAAAACCCCAGTTTTCAAGACAAAATCAACCCTTGCAGTGAATTAAAGGGGCTTTTGTTTATTATTTTGTACTTTTATGATACGCAATGGACTAGGAGCTTATTCAAAAACAAAAAAAGCTATAAATCTCTGCTATTTTTTAAGTACGGGATAAAAACTCAAGTGTTTCTTTGTAAATAAAATCAGGTTTTAAGAAAACAAACAATCAGGTTCTAAAAAAAATGTATGGAATGATGTGTACAAATTACTGAATTAACTTCCTTAGTTCATTAGCTATTCAAAAAGGTGCAGGTGTTTACAAAAAAAATGCAGAAAATCCATTTTTTTATTCAAATAACACTTGTAGTAGATTAGTGAAAAATTAACTTATTATTAAAGAAGAAAATTCAAACAATTTTAAGGGTCTTAAATTAGAAACAAATGTGGTTTTGCCACGTTTTATTAGAAAATATCTTAAAATTACACTAATTTAATTCGTGTTCAATATGTGAACCTCGTTTTCTAACACAAGTCCGAAGTCTAATTCTGATTTCCGTTTTTGTAATTCTTGTTGTCAGACGTTGTTGAATTTCTTCTGCTGCTCTCTGAATGCGCTCGCGTAGTTCCTCCTCGGTGTTGACCGGCGTAGCATAGACCAGATCTTTCATATGACCCCAAAGATAAAAATCGCAAGGTGTTAGATCGGGGCTCCTTGCTGGCCAAGGAATAGGTCCACCACGCCCAATCCAACGAAGTGGATATTCTTGATTTAACCACTGCCGTACTCCAAGCCGAAAGTGAGCTGGACATCCATCGTGCTGGTAAATAAGATATCTTCTGGTGGCTAGTGGGACATCTTCTAATAAAAGGTTCAATTGCTCCCTCATAAAAACTTCATAAGTTTCACCGTTCAAATTTTGAGGAAAGAAATGCGGACCAATAAGATGTCCATTAATTATGCCCATCCATACGTTCACAGAAAACCTTCGTTGATACGCCCTTTGTTTTCTCATTCTTGGATTGTCTCCTTTTGTTGCCCAAAAATGTAAATTGTGATAGTTCGTGATTCCATCACGATCAAATTTAGACTCGTCAGTCCACAGAATTCTCTCAAGGAAACGGGGGTTCTCCATGTCAGCATTTATCATAAAACGACAGAACTCCATTCTACGAGTCGGATCACCCTCTTCTAGAGCATGTACCGGTGTGTAGTGATATGTATGCACAGTAAACCACACTTTCCACTGGGATATACTAAGACTTCTAGCCGCAGCCCTTGTAGAGATTGTAGGATCTCTTCGAAATAAATCCAGTATTTCTTCTTCGTCTTCAGTTGGATGAACACGGGGTCTACCCGAATCGCTTCTTCGTGGTGTAAAACGTCCAGTTTCACGGACGCGTCGATACGTCCCAGAAAACACTCTTACATTAGGTACCCGTCGATCAGGAAACCGAACTGAGTATTCTCTTCGTGCTGCTGCAGCATCGCCGTTGCAAAATCCGTATACAAAAAGAATATCCGCGTATTCTTCATTACTGTATGTAGCCATACTAAGGCAGGTCAATGTTGAAAAATATAGTTAGAATGCAACGATAGGTCTGTACTCAGAAGATAGTTGAAACTAACTGATCCAGATTTCTAGTCACTTTAGGTAACACGCCATAGTCCTTTTTATCAGTGATCCCTATTGACATTACAGTGTCCCAGAGCAAGGGGGCATCATCAAACAAAAAGCCGCACACGTGCACCACAAAACAATGTAGAGATATTTTCAGTAAACAGATTACCTGCTTTTTAACTGTATTGTAAATCAATCATATTGGATTTTTGTAAACACCTGCACCTTTTTGAATAGCTAATGAACTAAGGAAGTTAATTCAGTAATTTGTACACATCATTCCATACATTTTTTTTAGAACCTGATTGTTTGTTTTCTTAAAACCTGATTTTATTTACAAAGAAACACTTGAGTTTTTATCCCGTACTTAAAAAATAGCAGAGATTTATAGCTTTTTTTGTTTTTGAATAAGCTCCTAGTCCATTGCGTATCATAAAAGTACAAAATAATAAACAAAAGCCCCTTTAATTCACTGCAAGGGTTGATTTTGTCTTGAAAACTGGGGTTTTTCATTAAAAATCTTAAATATTGAATAACTCGGAAATAACCGGGTATCGGACATAGTATCCCGGGGCTAAATTTACTCCAAATGTGTTCTACTTTAACCCCTTACAAGGAATGTATCGTATTTCCAATCACCCTGTATAATAATAAATTAAGATTCTACCAATACAAATGTCAGGAGTAAGAATATAATGTCACAATAAAATATAATGTCTAATGTAAATAACTAATTCTAAGATAAAGTCTCCATTTTAAATATACATTCAAATCATGAGATATCGTAAGACCCGTGAAAATATTGGTAAAGAAATCAGATGACGGAGATCGGACCTAGTGCGAAACCGCTGTTACAATCCCTTCACGGACCGGACAGGGGTTTCTTAACATTCATGCATGTAATACTACACTTTAAGTACATACAATATATTTAGTCAAGCGGCTTATAGTTCTTAATCCCTTCCTTACGCGCTTTGCGCCTTTCTGATGGCGTCGCTCCTTTTATTTTCATGATCACGTGAGCTTTCTTAGAATAGTCCGGTTTATACGATGTGTAGCATTCCTGAAAACATAAATTACATTATTAATTTATGTTTTTGTTACAACTACAGTCAATCGCCAAATCTCCATACTAATTCCATGTCATAGAAGTAGTTACTTTAAAAACTTAATTATATTATTTATTACTATTATTTTTCTTTAATAAAATGTAACTTAGAAACGGGAGGTCTGAATTTCATAATCTTTGATTTTTTTTACCCCACCCTGAATAAATGTAACTATAAAAAATTTGGGCATTGGGACTTACGTTTGTTATTAATCAATAGAGAGTCCCTCTACTATATTGTATTTTCTAATGGAACTGGTCTTGAGTGAAAAAATTTGAAGAAGAGAGAGGAGGCTCTTGCCCAGCAATGGGGCTGTTGGGCTATTAATAATAATGTTTTAAACGTCAAGACATAAGTGTTCAATTTCACTCTTTTGTTTTACACCCACAAATATCTACTCCTACCCACATATAATAATCCAGCCTATAAACGTCCCACTGCTGGGCACAGGCCTCTTCCCATATAGAGAAGGCACGAGCATTGATCACCACGCTTGCTCTCTGCGGATTGGCGATTTCAGATCTCAATTTTTGGAATCCAGGTTTCCTCACGATGTTTTCCTTCACCGTTTGTCAGAAGTGTCTTAGAATAATTAAGAAAGTACATAACTTTGAAAAAGCCACATTGGTCTCACACAGAGCCACTTGCCTGGGTTCGAACCTGCAACCTTGTGCATACAAATCCGTTCATTGAACCGCTAGGCCACCACGACATACCATAACCTACCCACATGTTACTACTAAAATCACATTAATTAGTATATGTAACTCACATTGTTCCAATCATCGGACGTGTCTGGCGCAGACCGCGCGACCGGCACCGCGGGGCGGTATTCATTGTCCGTCACGTACATTTGTGTGTCTAACATGTGCCGTTTGGGACATGTTGATACGTGATACTGTAATAACATACAATAAATAAGTATAAGAAGTAACTAAAAGAATTCATACAAAAAAAACCGACTTAAAAAATAAGTCTTATTTCATATTTATTTCTTATGGATCCCACTGTCAAAACTGGACCAAAATAAAATGGGACCACACGAGACACCAGCTTTCAAATGAAAAAAGAATCATCAAATTCAGTTCACCCAGTCGAAAGTTCTAAGGTAACAAACAAAAAAAAAATACGGTCGAATTGAGTACCTCCTCCTTTTTGAAGTCAGTTAATTAAAAAGTTATTCGTGTGGTGACGATTCAGAATACAGTGTATCACCACCCTATATCATCCCGTAGGCGTCGTAAAAGGCGACTAAGGGAAAACTGGTAATTCAACTATAAGTCGTTTTAGGTTACTCGGCAATGGCAATAGGCTTACCCCCTATTACAGGGTGACCAAAGTGTGACCTAGTAATATGAGGATTTCATCATCGTGGTCATAAATGTCATCCTAGGATGTGTGTTTGTGCTCGCGATGATGAAGTCCCTGCCTACCCCTTATAGGATATAAAGGCGTGATGATATGTATGTATTGTTAGAAGGAAAACACTGATGCTTTAAACTTTACAATATATTATCATAAGGATGGATACAACGTTACAATTACAATACTTTTAGAGGCCAGCGACGCCATAATGCTTATTATTAATTTATACAATGCAAGAGAGTAGAGACTACTACAACGAGAATCGCACGCGCCGCCATTACCCAATAGACCTCTAGTGTTGTCAGTTCATCCGGTAATAGTGACGCGACGTGTTAGTCGATTCTAATTTCGGTTAACAGTATGTAAGAAGTAACTGACAAGTTTAAAAATAATTACTGATATCTTTCAAAATGCTGAGCATAGCTAGAGCATAGCGAATAAATAACCATGTCGACCACAAAAAAATCGAATCATAATCCATTAGTTTAGGAGCTACAATGCGACAGAGAGATAGAACGTCACGTCAAACTTCGTTTTGCGTCGGGTGACAATAATAAGTGTGGACTACATAACATACATTGCTCTAAACCCAAAGTACCTAAAGTACTCGTGTTACGGAATCTGAGACAGCAAAGGTATCGCAAAAACCCAGGGGCCTCATTCAAGTATTTTAAAGTCAGTGGATGGCAGGTTAATTAACGTTCCAGTGTATTTGTTATTGTGCCTAATTTTCGTATTCAGATAAGCCTACAATGAACAGTCAGTGGCAATCCTACAATGACAACAGTGGCAAGTAGGTGTACATTTGTCATTAAACTAAAATCATCTGAATACGAAAATTAGGTACACAATGGAATGTTCATTATGGCCTCTGATCTAAAGAATGTGGATAAACAAAAACGTATGAAATAAAAGGTAACTTTCCAAAAGCTGAATTGATCTTTATAAATTATAGCTAGCCCTTGCTATAATTTAATCACTATTGCATACAATTTATTATAATTATGAACCAGTTTTTGGTTTGTAAGTGGTTGTTAACTACAAATTATGAAGATCTGTAGTATTAGATATAGAACAAAACTATTTATTTCTCTTAGTACATGGTTATTATAATAATATAGGATAGTTCACATATAATACCAATATAATATCAATATATCCAGTGTAGTAATATTACAATTAGAATACGTATTATTAAGTTTCTATAATTATGTAGACAAAATACATAATTAAGGACTATTTAATAGGAATTATTAATTGTAGATATGTTTTTATTGAATATTTTTTTTACTTTGAAAGTTATCAGTACTTTCCACAACAATAATTCTGTGTCCTTAATTTTTGATTTACTTTTTTAATTCTCCTACTTAGCTCTATAAATATAAATAAATGCGGACAACATCACATACATTGCTCTGAACCCAAAGTAAGTAGCTGAAGCACGCGTGTTATGGAATTCAGAAACAACGAAGGTACCACAAACATTCAGACCCGAGGCAATGTAGAAAAGTTGGATTCTACATTGACCTGTCCGGGGATCGAAACCGGGACCTCAGAGCTGGCGACACCTTTGAAACCGGTGCGTACGCCACTCGACCACGGAGGTCATCATAATGAAGATAAATAAACTCGTCATAATGATGATAAATAAAGTCAATACTCACTTCCAACTCCACATCAGAAACAACATGAGTAGCATCGAAGGGGCACGGCACCTTATGGCTCTCTGGATGCTGCTTGCGACACTTCTGCAGGTGTATGTGCATCCTGTAGTGTTCAACCTGGTGCGACATGTTGTAGGGGCATGAGATAATGTCGTGGGGCTTCGGCTCCATTGTTACTGGGGATAGAGTAGAATTAATTAAGATATTAGGCTATACATGTATATAGTATATCTGGAAGAAGTTTGTTAAGATATTATGGGTTAGGAGTTAGGGGAAACCACCCAATCGTTGGCACCTACCCAATTATTGGCATTTTACTATTTAATCTAAAAATATAAGAAATGTCTAATCTATACACAATGTTTACTGAATGATAAATTTATTAAAAAAAGTACCTCTTATTTATAACAACATTCCAACTATAATTGAATTCAATACGGCTTCATAATCTGTGAGTAAAAAACTGCTGTAACCGAATCCGCCATTTTTGTAAAGTTTTGTAAGTACGTTTTTAAAGAGTCTGTATGAGCTTATATTCCATTATATGTAAAGTGTTATATTTTTATAGTAAAATATGTTTACCAAAGCGTTTTATATACAGAGATCTGCAGAGATGTGATGATGAGAAAGTATGCCAATAATTGGAGTATGCACCAAAGTTTGGAAATAATTATTTCTTTTTTTTTTCTTGCAACCCTGTTCTTATTTCACCATGAGAAATTAATACTAGATTAGATGTGGAGTATCTAAGTTAAAAAATAATTATCAAAGTCCTATTAGGTTACACAAAAAAGACACTTCTTCCACACTAACGCCTTAAAGTGCCAATAATTGGGTAGTTTACCCTATATAATTTAATGTTATATTATATAACTTAATATATGTGTTTGATGATCTAAAAGTGAAGGCTCAATTCGTAAGAAGAAGTATTGAATGATTAGAAAAAGATTAAACTAGACTCTTTTTTTGTCAATTTCAATTATATTTGAGTATTAGGTGGAAAAAAATAGAAGAAGAGTTAGTAATTTGTTAGGACCTATCAATTAAAAAAAGACAAATTAAATGTATAACCTTCTTTCATGCAGTTGGGTAAAAAACAAGAAATACAAGATGATTAATTATCTGTAAGAAACTGTACAGCTTACACAAGGTACATACCCCTAGGCACAAATAAAGTATAAAATGGTTCATCTTAGCAACTCAATAAAATAATACTTCTTATTTCTTCCAATAATACACTATACTTAAAGAGTTCAATACTTAATGCTTATTTTTATAGAAATTATTATTTAACATAACATCTCATTCTATGGTTTATTAAAGATCAAATGACCATGTGTTTTAAATTTTTCATCACCAAAAATGTTATCTCAATACAACAAAGGTTCTTTTAAAATAGAATCATTTAAAGTTATCTTTAGGACTTCAAAGTATGGTGAAATATTGTTAAAAGGGGACTTTTTTTTTTGATACTTAAAGTGCCACATTTTGCCAAATGATGATGACACTTATATTTTGAGTATAATAAACAATAATGAAATATTATTTAATAAGTTAAGTAGGTAAATAAATATTGATTTCTAAACATAGCACTTAAACTTTGATTCTCACGATGATTTACAAATAAGAATTTATCAATTACAAGAAAGGTAGGCACAATGGGCACCTTAGTATGGAAACTATACCCAAGCTATACAGAAACAAAATAAGGTGAAGACAGATTAATGTCTCTAGTTTACGATAGTATGGGTTGCATTATTGTGGGCATAGTCTGAAGTTACGTAAGAGAAGAGTGTTTGGAAGGATATGGAGGCCTTTGCCCAGCATTGTGACTTTGTTCTTTGACCTACCAATGTTTAATACAGCAATAAAAACAAAAAAGTACACGAAATTAAAAGTGGAGTATAAGATAACAATTTAAATCTGGTTTGGTTTATGTACACAAGTTTTCACAAACCGGGTCAAATTATGCCCAATGATGTTTAAGTAATTTAGGACTTCAACCCAACTGTGAAGGGACAAATAGGCCTTTTATCACCTATATTTTTCTCATGGTTAATCTACTAAACATCCTGTTTATTTGAGGATGTGGTAATCTGTTTCTCATAAACTTTATCACAACTACACATATTACAGAGTATGTACACATACATTGTGTGTAAGATAAAAGAATAGGGATGATGACTAATTTTTAATTTTATGTCCATCCTTTAGATAAAATATAATATAAGACACATTTTTTTTGTCCCTTAAACAAAGAATTATGAAGATACAGCGAGTACAATTCATGGGTGTTGTCACATCCAAGCACAAATTGTAACTAGCCATGACGTCACAAACCCCCACTCTTGAACTTTACAGTGGTTTATCTACGTTTTTTTTTTTATTTGATAAAAGAAAAAATACTTGTCTATTATATTTTTATTATCTAAATGGTGGACTAGATTAAATTTTGACTTTTTATACCTAGTCATCTACCTTATTGTATAATTAACAATCACTTATTTGCTAGAAATATAGTAATAACAAATAACAGATGTTATAAATATAGTATGCCGAGCCTTTTCCCAAACTATGTTGGGGTCAGCTACCAGTCTTACCGGATTCAGCTGAATCATAGAGTTCATATTTAACCTGCTTAATTCAGCATGCAAATTAAAATGGAAGGGTTTTTTTAATGCTTTGTAGAAGCAAATTATTCTAAGAAGCATGTTGGTTATATGATTCTGTTCATTTTGTGCTGACAAAAGAATATTGCATAAATGATTTAGAAGTACCCTAAAACTGTACAAATATTGACAAATAAATTACCTTTTTCTATAATAATCTTTTTTGCTTGCAAATAATTCAAAGCACTGAGATTTATATTTATAGAAGTATACTTTATATACATCGCTGGTTGCACACCACAACAAGGACGTAAAGATTATTACAGTCTTGTACACAAATGCCGCGAATTTTCTTGATTTAGAAAATAATTACAAGTATTTATACCACCATACCTACCTAATTAGAATAAGTGTGAAAAGAAATGATTTTAATACTAATATTAAATATATTTCACAACACAATACTCTTTCAATGACAAAATTTGCGCAAGGTATTTTATATTGCCAAAAAAATATCAAATAGCACGTAATAAAAATAATGAACGGTTCTGCTAGTAGATTAAAGTGTGTATTTTATTGTATACCTACAAAGACAGTTATTAAATTTGTCAATAAACCCGCTGAACTTGTTTCAAGCCAAAAAGCTTTCTAGTTTCGATGAAGAAATTTGCTACATCTTGTGATTTCATTATATTACTAGCTGTGCCCCGCGTTTTCACCCGCGTGAATACCTAGGTCCCGTTCCCGGTGCCTTTGTATAATTAGGGGCGGAGATGAATCCAACAAATCACTATCGTAACAAAAGTCAGGAGTACTTAATTTGGTGGTTGAGTATTCTTCAATTTCCTAATTTTCAGCGCAATTTTGCAAACTTTTTCTTTAATAAGAACCTTCTCCTGATAATAACAAACACAACAAAAAAAGAATTGGCCAAATTGGTGGCGTTATTGAGTTATGCGCTTAACAACACATTTAGCGATTCATTTTTATATATATTATAGATTAGGTTTACTTACATGTTTAATGAAGGTTATACTAAAGATAGTTCTCAGCTTTTGCTAATGCAATATTAAATAAGATATATGTAAACCGTGAAGTAGAAAATTAAACGAGACTTTATTGATTACTTTTCTCTATGCTTTATTTATTGGCATTGACTTTGACAGCATAGAGTCACTGACATTTGACATTGTGTTTAACAAAGGCAGATACTCATACAGCCATAATATAATAACTATTATAAAATTAATGTTTATGGGTAATTAATATTTGAGGGTGCTGCTGTGTTTAATTACCGTATAGTATAGTTATGTTAAAACTTTATTGCGTATATGGAGACTCTAACCTTCTGGTCAAGTTCGATCCCCGGACGCGTCAATATAGAAAATAGTTTCAGCATAGTCTTAAGGTGCGTACAGACTGGCCCAACGAACGCCCAACGATGGATATTTATCGTTCGCTAGCGTTGGCTTCCGCACGCTCGTTGGAGTTCGTTAATACATCCAAATACATTTAGTGCTCGAACGAACGTTCGTTGGCACTTGATTCCGTTTCTTTTCTCTTTCATTCGCAATTTAATCATGGACGACGACGACATCATTATAATTGCTAGTTTTATATACCGCAATTAAGAATGTTAGCAATTTCTAGCCAGCAGTCACTTCTCTTCGTTTCAATTTATATTCATTATAATATAATAATATAATATTCCGGGACATCTCACACACGGTTATCTGATCCCAAGCTAAGCAGAGCTTGTGTTATGGTAACCAGACAACTGATAAACTTACTTATATATTTCTAAATACATACATATTATAGATAAATTACACCCAGACCAGAACAAATGATCGTGCTCATCACACAAACATTTGTCAGATTCCAACACATTATTTGTTGGATCCCAAAGACAAGGCTTCTCTTTATACAAATCTATTAATAAAAACATATCGTCGTTACTCCATTCTTTGTTTTTCTCCATGATCTAAATGGCGGGAAATATCCAAGTAATTATCAAATTGGACGTCTACACGCTACGCTCTCTTGCTTCAACTGACTGAGCGAGCGTTCGTTCGTTGGCCTTCGGCGACCGTCCAAACAGAGTTCGTTCAAATAGCTCGATTTCTTTGATGTTACCGCCACGCTTCGGATCGCCGGCACACGCCAACGTGCGATCGTTGGCATTCGCTAAGCCGTCCAGATTGCAGCAACGAACGTCAACGAAACCCGTTCGTTGGCGTTCGTTTGGCCGGTCTGTACGCAGCTTTAGCTTGGGTTTAATCTTCGATCAACAATGCAACAACTAGATATCGCGTCGGAGCAAAAAAATTGTCTCGGTAAATACACTTGATGACGTGAGGACTTTTTTTTAACCGACTTCAAAAAAGGAGGAGGTACGCAAATCGACTGTATTTTTTATGTTTGTTACCTCATAACTTTTGACTAGGTGAACCGACATTCATAATTCTTTTTCTATTCGAAAGCTGGTGCTTCCCGTGTGGTCCTAATTTGGCAGTAGGATCCATAAGAAATAAATATAAGACTTATTTTGAAGTTGGTTTTTTTTTAGTTCGTTCGACACACGGCCAATGTCAACACGTCGTCGTTTAATGGTAAATAATACAATAATAAAATAATATATTCAAGCGGACATTATTTAGCTTTGATTTTGTTCGTGACCCGATATCTAGTTATTGTATAGTTAATCGAAGGTTTTAGTACCTTGGTTGTGACTTTGGGTTACGAGCAAAGTATAAAAAGCTTTCCACATTATTTTCCTAAATAAAATAGTCTTTGACGTATTAACTTTTAAATTATCGCGCTGCATGTTTATAGCAATATAATTGCGCCAGTCGATCTGCCACTGCCAGCCAGTCTGCTTGCGACCACGGCCGGTGTAACCCGGTCGAAACGTAAAGCCCAAAAAAAGTATGCATGTACGCGCTTATTTCCGAGAATTCAATTATTCTTGAACGTGTTTTAATACAGATTAAGCTGAAAATAAAACAACATAATAATGTTCTATCTATTATAGATATTTAATAAACTTACAAGTTTATCCTTAAAGCTACATTTTAACTTTAGGGAGTTGTCCGACTTACGGGCGAGAAGCGAGTAACTATCAACTATAAAATCGCTCAAGAAACGTACAACAAGATATAGATCCCGTGTAAATGAAGGAGATGCATATAGAAATAGTTACTCGCTGACCGTTCACATTACCGGAGAGAACTCTCTCAACATTTGTTTTTTGCGGCGAGTAGAACTATAAAAATATACTCGCTAAGCGAGACTCACTGAGCGATACTCGCTTGGTGATCAAAACACTCGCCGAAGACCAACCAGTGTTATTCTGCATAAAAGTGCGGTTTCGAATTCAGAACAATTTTTAGTAGGGGAAGGGAGGGCAAGGTGGAAGGCTTAACCTCACGATATAATAAAACAAAAACATTTAATTATTTTAGACTGTTACTATGATGATGCCTGATATTTTTTGTACCTTTGGTGTTACTTTTGGGAAATTAAAGTTTTTATGCTTGACCTTTAATTAACGATGTTCATGGTTTTACAAGAGAACTTGCCCTTAAATACAAAACTCCATCTTGCCCTAAAGCTCGCCGTCAATTTTATATTGAAGTTTCTAAAAACCATTAACCATTTTTCATGTTAAAATATCATTACAATAAATCTATACTTAGAAAATACTACCATAATATGGAAATAACGACAAGACCTACCCTTTACTAGCAAAACCGCCTGATACTGTGTGCATTTTAAATCGCGCGCACGTTATATGATCCGGGTTTTAAAGGCATGTTCCATTTTGCCCTCCCTTCCTTTACAGTAGTATAGAATGACCCGAGCGAATTGAGCGAGTATTGCCTGTCACACTCGCTCACTCGCTTATCGCTCGGCGACAAAACTATCAAAACTACATACTCGCTACTCGCTGCTCGCCGACTCGTTTTGAGTTTATCGTTCTACTCGCTACTCGGTTCTCGCTCTAAGTCGGACAACTGCCTTAGCTACAATATATAAAATATATCTAAGTGTTACAATGTAATCAATAACAAATATCACTAAAAAGAAAATAGGATAGTAGTTTTACTACAGAGCTATAAATAAAAACATAAAATTCGTATAAACCTAAAAAAATACAGTATTACAGTATAGATCTTCAAAAAATATTGCTAAGAACCATCACGAACGCATCAGCTTTGCAACAAAAAAACAGCACCACAATCGCTCCAGTCGTTTAGGAGCTACGATGCCACATACAGCCAAACAGGGGCCCGATGCCGCTATTTTAAGTCAGTGAGTGGCGGGTTAACGTTCCAGTGTACTTGTTATTGTGCCTAATTTTCGTTATACGCACTAGACCGCGTCCAAATCTAGTCTACTAGGATTATCGGGATTCGTAGCTATTCTAGAAATGCCTAACGAACCCAATCGAACTGATGTTTGGAGTTCAAGGTAACGAACTCCAAACATCAGTTCGATTGGGGTGAAGCCTGTAACTCTGCATCGGGTACTATTAAGGGCTAGTTGGATCTCACCTAACTGTTCCTGCCATGACCTATCGGAGTTACTTTCAGCTACTGTGAGCTAGCTCTTAAGAGTTCGCAACACGCGCTCCACTTGTCCATTGGCTCTGCAGGCACCCGTAGCTATAAGGTGTAACTCGATATTCTTGTCTTTACAAAAGTTTCTAAAATCTATATTGTCATAAGAGCGCCCACGATCGGCTATTATATTTTTTGGCGCTCCGAATAAATGTACTGAGTCTTTTACTGCTTTAATAGCGTCAACGGAATTTAATGTCAATGTGTGTTTCATTAAGACATATTTTGTAAAGGCATCAATAGTGACGGAACAATATTCTTTGCGGTCACTCTTACCGCTGAGTTTCCCTGTAAGATCCAAGTGCAGAGTGTGCCATGGAAGTGGTAACTTGGGGATTGGATGCGTATTTCTGTGCAACCGATGGGCCCTTTGAAGACTTGCAGACTACACATGAATCTATCTTTACATATTTGGACATGTTACCGAATCAGTAAAGCTCGTACAACTTATCTAGTGTGTTTTCATAACCTAAATGTTTTATATCATTATGAACGTGGCTAATAAGCGACCATATCAAGGAGTGAGGAAGGATTGGTAACCATTTAGTAGTTTTGGCTCGTTCTATTTTACGGTACAGTATGCCTTGCCTAATATCGTAAGTGTGTGCGATTTCAGAGGGTAATTGATTTGATTGTATTTTAGAAATCAAGTCCGTGATTTCAGAGTTTCGTTGTTGTTCTACCAACTCGTATGAGTGGTAGCGACTTTCTGCATTAGTGGTCTTATGACCAAAATAAGCTTCAACATGTGGAAGAGTGTCATACTTCTGAATTAGGACAGCGCCGTATCCGTCACTACTGGCATCGGTATGTAACTCGATTGGCAAAGAGGGATCAAAGATTTTGAGTACTGGTTCTGTAATCAAGTACCTATCTAACTATTTCGCTATGAATCTTATCATGTTCAGCAGTCCAAATGATGCGGCCTTTGCCAGAAGTAAGTGGATACAAGGGTTTGAGTAACTTCGAGAAATTTGGGATAAATTGCCTAAAATATGTTGCTAATCCAATAAACTGCCTATCCTGTTTAACTGTGGATGGCTTTGGGGCATTTTGTAAGGCTTGAACTTTGCGCGGATTAGGTTTGAGAGCTCCTGAGGATACAACATAGCCTAAATACTCGATCTCCTTTTTCATAAAAGAGCATTTCTTAAAGTTAATTGAGAATCCAGCAATAGATAAAGTCTCTAGCAATTGCTAGAGACTGCCCACACCTCACTGCACACACCTCTAGATAAATTTATCTAGAGGAGAAAGGCCTTCATCAACGGTTACCGATGCTGCAAAGACATCATCCATGTAGACCAGGATTCTGTCATCTTTTAACGGTTTTAACGCGGATCTCGAATGAATAGCCCTTTGAAACACCTGTGGAGCATTTCTAAGACCAAATGGCATCGTTAAAAATTCGTATTGGCCTGTTGGTGTTACAAAAGCAGTCTTTTCTACTGTAGTCTGTATCCTCATGAACCCTCACCTGGTGAAAACCAGAGGCCATGTCCACAATACTCTAATAATAAGCTCCATGTAATTTATTAATTTGGTCGCTGATCAAAGGAAGAGGGTAACTATCCGGACGAGTATTGCTGTTGAGCTCTCTGTAATCTACACACAAACGATCGCTACCGTCTCTCTTTTTCACTAATAGGATGAGGCTTGAAAACGGGGACGAACTTTCTCGAATTATATTGGCATCTTACATTTTTTGAATCTTTTCGTGAACGATATCAAGTTCTAGAGGAGACAAACTATATGGTCTTCTGTGAACTATTTCAGCAGGATCAATAAGATCAATTTTGAGTTCGCCGGTTTTAATGCGAGTCGTTGGTAAACTCTGTACCTACGAAATTGATGGAATTTTTTTTGAGTATGCTTAACAGCCGCCCTCTATCATTTCCTACGAGGTCGGTGTCTATCGTATCTTCCTGAAAATGTGAGAGCGCGCAAGAGTTGGATATCTTTTTTTTAATAAAAGTTAAATGATCACCACTAATCTGAACGGAAATTCCTAGTTCTAAAACCTCACGGCCTAATAAAACTTCTTCACTAAGAAAATCGTCTGACAAAGCGTGATAAGTGATGTCAAAATTAAGATTTTGAACTACTGTGGGACATCTAATTTGTAGCATAGAAATCACATTACTATTGCCTACGCCCTTTAAAACTATTTGTTCATGAAACTGCTCGCCCTTAAGAAATTTACAATAGCTCTGTTTGATTAAACTACACTCCGACCCAGAATCGAAAACAAAAGGTAATTTAATACCACTTATCTCAACCACTCCATGCGCAGCTCTGCTTGCTCAAGTGGCGGTAGCGCCCGCGGCATCTTCCTTTTTCTTGTATCGCATGGGACAAGCGGAGGCTACGTGGCCGGGGTCGGCACACACGTAGCAGGCGACAGATGGACGAGGATTCCGCGGAGGGGCTGAAGAATGCGGCGGCTCCGCCCTGACTGCCACTGAAGACTTCTTCGAGATGAATCTGTTTCTGTCGCGGCAATTTTGACTCCGGTGACCGTGTCTACCGCAAACGTGGCAGTTGCCGCGAAACGGAATATTGTTTTTAAAGCGTTTTGCGTCCGGATCAGTCGAACTGATGTCTTCGTTAGGTTACATATTAAAAAATCAAAACTTTCTCGAGCAAATTTCAAAAGAACAATAAAACAATAACAAAATTTAAATGACCAAATGTTTTATTTAGAAAAATTTTAGAATCCCAATGTATGTGACATCAAATGAACGACTGATCAAAAGTTGCTAGATGTAATTTTAAAATATCAAATCATTACTAATCAAATTACATAATCACAAATGGCGACTGAATAAATTAGCTTTTTAGATGTAAACTGATGATTTGTACCGATGGATTAAATCCCAAAGAGCGGCACGCAACCTAGGTGAAGCATGCAAGCAAGCATGCAACATGCAGGTTTCTGTCACGGCTCCGGCGCTGCGGGCCTCCGGCGGCCCCACGCGTGCTAATCGTCGCAAACGGCTTTCGCTCACCACCGCAGCTTCGGCTCACTGGCTGCTTCACCGGCCAGTCTCAGCCGCGGCGGCTTGCTCGCAGCCGCTTGCTCCTCAGCCCGCGGGCCGCCTCACCCCTCCGCGCCTACGCGACTCTAAATAACATTCTAGGAGTAGGGCAGACAAGACTACGTGAAGTCGGTTTTGCAACGATTCGGTTCTGTCACTAACTTTAGTAACACAACATGTAGAATTTTTAACCAACAATGTTATGTATATAATTATGACTTATTAGTATAACGCCTATATTATTTGTATTAGCAAACCGGTCATGTTGTGCAAAGGCTTTCTGTATCAGACAGGCGCTATTTGCTAATATTATTTTTACCTTTTTCAGTTAATCCATTTGATAATTTTCCAGTAATCCATTTTGACCTTTAAACGATTTGGTCAAGAGTGTAAAAAATTATTTAAACATTGATATTCCAGACTTTGGTCAGCTGAACTTTTGATCAAAAGACCATCGTTATTTTAAACTTTGTTGATTTGTACGTTGTTCTTTTGAAATTTGCTCAGGAAAGTTTTGATTTTCTAATATGTAACCATTAACCCTTCGTTACGTCTCTTTAATGAGAAACCGCGTAACGTGCGAAATAACTGGCTTTTGTCGTTTATAATCACTGAATTTAGCTCTCGACGAATCTTGTCATCGCACTGCGACAGTACGGAAATGGCAAAGCCTGTGATCACTTTCTCTGGCATACTTATTCACTTCTGGAATCTTCTCGATTAATTGCCATAATCGCATTCCCGCTTCAGCAGGGCTCTCTTTGCCGTCTAACTGAAATTTAATGACGTGATCGAAATGGTCTTACATCATCAAAGGCTTCGCAAATCTTGATATCAACATCTCTTTGATTGCAGGCCATGAAATTAGGTCAATCAGGTTTGATATTCGTTAGACACGTTGCCACACGTCCCATAAGAGAATGTGTTAGGGCGAGGATTAAGTCGATTCCTTTTATTTTCTTCTGCTTAAGAGGAAAGGGGAGTGGAGAGACTTTTGAAAATTCGGTTTTTGAAGAAAGTATTGCTTTCGCCTTAGAGTAGGTAATTAAAAGCAGCTGTCGCTCTGCCGCACGTTTTGTGAATGTGTGCGTAAGTTGACAGTGTGTGAGTGTCAAAGCGCGCTTGTTTCGTGTAGTTGTCTCTTAGGTCTGGTTTAGACGATGCCAGGAATAACGTGCGAGTTGCGGTACATTGCGGCCCCGCGCGGCTATCTTGTTTAAAGTCATCCATGAAAGTCGGCAATGTACTATTACTTGCACGATATTTCTCGCATAATCTAAACCAGTCATAAGTCTTTAGAGTAATTACTAGCACTCTTAGTTGTCTAATTACATAATTACTCACCAAAATCATTTTCTCATCTTTCACGTAAATTGCCATTATTGGCGTATAAACAAGGGGTAACCATGACAGTACAAGGTAGCCATATAATAAACTATTTTGAAACAATAGTTGTAGTAGGTAAACGGCTTGGTGGTAGTACGAGTGGAAATTTATATCCTTGCTGCAAGATCGAATCCTAATCTTTCTATCTTTTTTAGTTTAATTTTTTGTACAATTTTGATGCTTTTTAGGGTTCCGTACCTCAAAAGGAAAAAACGGAACCCTTATAGGATCACCTGTTGTCCGTCCGTCTGTCAAGACTGTTTTTCTCAGGAACGCGTGGAGGTATCAAACTTAAATTTATATCTAATACTCAAGTCTACTGTCCCTTGGAGCTGTGAAAAAATCAAACTTCTAAGCCAAAGCAATCAAAAGATACAGCCGTTTATGCCGCAAACTTTCGCCTTTTGCAAATCAAAACCTACAGGGTACTTCCTGTGAACATCATTATATAAAAAAACCGGACTGGGGATGGAACCGGATGGGGGTAGATCCGAAATTTCTGATGTAGCGTCAGGGTCCGACATTATTAAAACAAAAAAACAAAAGTCTTCACACAATCACTAAGTTTATTTTAAATAAATAAATCTTAATTAAGATTACAAAACACAAGTTATATTACTCAATACTCAATTCATTATTATGTTAATGTTACGTCTGTACGCTATACGGTACGATGTTTAAATATTTATTCTAATACTAGTTTATAACCTTTTTAACAATAGTCAACTTTTTCCTCTTCCCTTCGCCATCTTCTTGGACAACTAAACAATCAAATTGACTAGTCAAAGATTTAATACAAGCAACTTCATCTTTAGTCAAACCCATTGGTAAATCGAATTTCGCATAATCTTCCCTTCCCGCCAAATCTTGACACATGTCAGCGACGCCATCTTTGAAATCGTCATCGACATTGAAGTCTTCTTTTTTTTCTTCCCGTTCGTTGCCTAAAGCCTTCTTCCACATAGCCTTTTCGTTGATTGCCGACTTTTTGTTCCGCGCATCTAAATCCGCTAATATTTTTCCAATCTCTATATTTTTTGGTTCTAATTTTAATGCTTTTTTATAACAAGATATGGCTTCATCCATTTTACCTAATAGTTCGTAAGCCCTGCCATAATAAAATATACCCTTACAATGTTTATTTATATCGACATGGCGGTCAATATTCTCACACATACCTATAATATATTTTGGTTTATTTATTTTATAGTAACATATAGCTAGATTAACATAAATTTTAACTTTTAGGTCTTTGATTTCAGCTTCTTCGGCGGCATTTTGTGGTCTAGACAGATACAATACATACATTGCTCGTTGGTAACTTCTAATGGCCCTAATAAACTTGTGTCTATTAAATAGATCTTTGGCCTCTGCGCGTATGTCTTTTATAGTTTTCGTTGTTATTTCGAATTTTGCTTGCTCCGCCATTGGTAGGTCGTTGAATCTGGAAATTAAGAAATGAGGGTATGTTGTAATAATGTCATAGCTTTCTATAGTCCGGCCGCTAAGGGTGCGTCCACATCTAACGAACGAGCATTACACGAGCAAATCGCGAGCTTGCCGCGAACGCACTAGTGTCAATAACGCCGTCCGCAAAACGTGCGCGCGCCGATCGCGCCATGCTCGCGAACGGCTCGCGAGCTGCTCGTGTAATGCTCGTTCGTCAGATGTGGACGCACCATAAGAGAACGCGTTCCTGACATTGATATGTATCAGGCTTGATTTGTATGGGGAAATAAAAAAGCTGTGTTATTTATTGAGACCTGCCACAACGATATAGTCTTGAATGATATATTTAGTTTATAGGACAAATAAGTGATATTAAATTATTTGTAGTTAGATTCTTCGCCACATTCAAATTATATCTTTTTGTTGACCACGACCTGTCTGGAACGCATTATCTCAGCGGCCGGACTGGACCTATCGACCATAATTGTATCTAACAACATCTAACACTTGATTATTAAGCGCGATCTCTAAATTACTGAATGAGTTATGAATTCATACCTACAACACATATAAATGTCATAAATAGTGTTTCGTCATCATACAAATTACTATAATAATTAAAAAAATTAAAAAACACGCCTGCCATGTCAAAAAAAAATTAAAAACAAGTCAAATATTTGCAGTCGGGGTTCCTGTAATGAATTGTTCCAAGTAACCGACCCCGACTGCAAATATTTAACTTGTTTTTAATTTTTTTTTGACATGGCAGGCGTGTTTTTTAATTTTTTTAATTATTAATTTTTTATTTAATACCTTTTAGTGAACAACAAAAAAACATGACACAACACAAAAAAAAATATCGTTCGGAACCCTTTGCAGGCGATTTCGACTCACACTTGACCATTTTTTAATGTCCACATAGCCTATGTCACTCGGGATAACTCAAAGCTTCTAACGATACCACAAACATTGAAATCGGTCAAGCCTTTTAGAAGTTATGGTGGAATAAAGAAACTCACAAACATACATACATACATACATACATACATACATACATACATACATGAACCCTGAAAACATAACACTCCTTTTTGGGCAGTCGTGTAAAAATAAGATCGTTTAAATTTCACCACAGGCAACACACGATGTTCTTATCGATTTTCAGCAGTGGCAATCACAACTGTTTTGACAGCTGTCATACGTGCCGTACTCGTTACCCGATTGGTGCTACTGCTGCATCTGTCATGACGTCACGAAAGTTAACGGACAAACCCCCCCCCCCCCCTTATTTTTTACAATCTTTTCTCACCATCTTGGACGCGCGCGCACTTCGCGATCTCTCTCCAGTAAAAACCCTTTAAACGCGTCAACTCAATCGATATTCTGCTGGAAATCCCTATTCCGAGCAGCTCGTGACCTTCAGCAATCAGAAATAGCAGACCAAGGTACGTGCACGTATTGTAGTTTGTTACTGCTGCATTTTCGTAGGAACATCGTTTGTGTGATCGTCCAGCCTCTTGGGCTGTCCCAGATGTGTAGTTAGCTATTCGTTTTTATCACGACTGCACAAATAGTTACAATTAAGTTATCATTTTGAGCTGAAACTTTGTAAACCGACTCTATACCAGGAGTTCTTTTCACCCTATTTTTTTAATCATACCCTTTTTTCAACACCCTACATAGTTACTAAGTCTCACCTAGCCGTGGCCGCCACGCATCGCACGTCATAAAGACACATGACGAACAGCACCGGCTGCGGCAGCACCCTGGGGGGCACACCGAGGACCCCCCACGCCGCTGCCGGCTGCAGGAGCACGTGGAACCTCGCTGTAGGGCCCTTGACGTGGGTGAGGCCTATTTCGAGGCCCGGTAGCAGTTTTCCGATGCCTAGGCGGATACGCTGCAGAAGAAATAAAAAAAATGTACTTACACAATTTGTCTAAAGCAAAATCATTTATTTAACTGAGGCTACAACGTAGCACTTATTATACGTCAATATTACAAAACGGACAGCACCCTAAGGGTCGGTTCATATCCGGCAGAAAAGGTAGCGAGCACCATTTGCCGCGCAGCGCCATAACGAACAAACATCACACAACAAAACATCCAACCTCTCACACCTGACGCTCCAACGCCTACAATAATATATATAATATAATTCCAGCCTATAAACGTCCTAATTGGCACAGGCCTCTTCCCATATAGAGAAGGCACGAGCATTGATCACCACGCTTGTTCAATTGCGGATTGGCGATTTCAGATCCCAATTTTGGAATCCAGGTTTCCTCGCGATGTTTTTCTTTACCGTTTGTCAAAAGTGCCTAAGAATAATTAAGAAGAACATTTATGGAAAAACCAGTATTTTTTACACAATTTGATAAAAGCAAAATTATTAATTTAACCTAGGCTGCAAGTATAGGAGGGGCTCGTGGCTAAGTGTAAGCTGTACAAGTTGATCTTTGACAGTCGTTAAGTCAATTTTGACAACCAGTCTTACTATGGGATACTGTGTTACCCAGTAAAATGGGTTGTAGAGGTCAGATAGGCAGTTCCTCCACGTAAAATACGGCGTTCAGCTAAATACGATGAGACTGAAAGCCGACCCTAACATAGCTTGGGAACAGGCTAGACAGATGATAATGATGTTATTATGTAGAAATAAAGCATAAAATAGTTCTTTTTGCGGATGATGGTATGATGACGGTATGGCTATAATTGAGGGCTATAATAAGGATAAAAATAACTATGAAAATAATATTAATGATACACTATTTAAAATTATAAATTGGTTAAGTAGAAATAATTTACTTATAAATTTAGAATAAATAAAAAATAAATAAATTTAAAAAATAAAAAAACCCGACTGCATAAAAAACACTTTAAATAAAAACTGAAAAGTAAAAAACAAGTTCAATATATAACAGTCGGGACCCATAATGAATGATTTTAGACTAGCTTATTTTGCGGGTCCCGACTGTTATATATTGAACTTGTTTTTTACTTTTCAGTTTTTATTTAAAGTGTTTTTTATGCAGTCCGGTTTTTTTATTTTTTAAATTTATTTATTTTTTATTTAACACTTTTTAGTTAAAATCATAATACGTCTAGCTGTTTCTTAAGGTTTCACCAGCTTACCATTTAGTATTACTTGGAAGTAATAAATAATTACTAATAAAGAACAAATTTTCACATAGTATTTTTTTTATATACGTAAATGATATACCATTTTGGAATCCTCGTTACAAGCCCTTCAATTTGATACCCATATTGTAGCAAACATATATTTTTTATTTTTTTTTACCTCAATCTATGGCACCTCGTGGACGCCATGTTGGTTTTTGTTTGACGTGACATATCTAAGAACACTTGGGTAATCGATACAAATCCAACGATACCCTAATTATCGAAATCCATTTGGCCGTTTCGAAGATATGAGGTAATAAAGAATATTACACACATACATACATACATACATACATACAAGATACGCGCGAAAAACATAACCCTTCTTGGCAGTCGGGTAAAAAACGAAATAAAACTGATAAAAATTTAATTTTTTTTTTTTTTTAAATTGAACCTCCTTTAAAAACGCCTATTCACTGAAAAGCATAACATAATTTTAAATGTACTGCTTATTAAATAACCAAAATATTAGGATAATAACTAAATTTTACTTTAAGCACAATTATTGTTCTTTTTGGAGTCGGTGTCAGCCGCTAATAGCAAATTTTAATAATATGATCTATAATATACAGGGTGTTAAGAAACCCCTGTCCGACCCGAAAGGGTGATAGAGGGTTCACAATCACATGCCCAAGTAAATTATCAAATTTGGAAAATTCATGATAGAAACAATAATAATGGATTTTGAAATAACCATTTTTTGCCACGAAATTCCCTAAATTTGAGAATAAAACAAAAAGGCCCCCAAAAATACCGACGAAATTGGTGTTGTAGACCAATTTCGTCGGTATTTTTGGGGGCCTTTTGTTTGGTAATAAGGTAGCATCTGTGACGACGCCAACTCTCTCTCTCGACATTTGAGAAAAAAAAAAATTTTGGTTTATAATTTTTTTCACTTTTTTTTCCATTTTTTTTCCACATTTTTGTAATCAGATATCGATACCTAACCACACCTTAACGGATCGGACAGGGGTTTCTTAACACCCTATATATCTATAATCATCAGTTTTTTTTGTGTATAACAGTTATCTGCATTGTTCTCTATGTGTATGTGTGTATACTATCTGGGTGCGTAAATGAGCCTTCAGGTGAAGGCACCTGTGCAAAAGTTAAGTGTTGAGTTTTTCTATTACCTACCGGTTGACACCGACTCCAAAAATAACAATAATTTATTGTGCTTGAAGTATACTTATACTTATTATCCTAATATTTTGGTTATTTAATAAGCAGTACATTTAAAATTATTTTATGCTTTTTAGTGAATCGGCGTTTTTGAAGGCGGTGATAATAAAAAATACATACATACAAGTCAAACTGAGAACCTCCTTTTTTTTTGAAGTCGGTTAAAAAACAAAAGTTCTGCATTTTCACCAGCGCAGCGTGACTTCAGACATTAATGTTATAAATTATAAAGGTTTTAAGATAGAAGAAGTGAATAATGCCAAATTCTTAGGTATTACATTAGATAATAAAATGACTTGGAAACCACATATCGTCCGATAATATAAGTCCGATTTTGGAGATTTTGACTTGTCCCTATTTTCAAAACACCTAAAACATGCCGCATATTTGAGCCTAACAGACATTTTCGTATCTTATTCCGTTTCAAAATGAAAGCCATTTTTGTCGAATAGATGGAATAATAAATATCTTCAGGCAAACACAATTTTTTTAAAGGAAAAATAAATAACTCTGTAAATAAATCAATAACTGTGGTCAATGATAAGTTTGATATCAAATAAATTAAATAACATGAGTTGTATTTTTTTGCAAGAAATTATTTTGGTATAAGAACAAACATGAGTTGTTGAATTTTTCCTCTACTTAAAAATTCTTTCACAAAACTAAGTTCTAGGAAAACTAAATAACTCTATTTATTTAATTGTGGTATAATAAGTATCTGATTACAATACACTTTTTCTAAATTGTATTATACTTTTCCATTTCTTCCATAATATAACTTTATTAATCATTATACAGCTTTTTTTTTCTATATCATACCATTATAATACACACATCAAAAAAGTCTAAGCAACACGCATAATTCACAGAATGTACGTGTTTTACTCATTGATACTTTCTGTTTTTCTTTAAAAAGTAGATAGTTATACGATCTTTTTGTCTTGGGATGGGAACATTACAGGCATATTTTAACTTTAATTTAATATATTTTAATTTTAATTAATAATAATAATTTTTATTTACCCCGTCTTTAGAAAAAGATATGTATGATTGTAGAAATATATATTACTAGCTGTGCCCCGCGGTTTCACCCGCGTGAATACCTAGGTCCCGTTACCGGTGCCTTTGTATTATTAGGGATGGAGATGAATCCAACAAATCACTAAAGTCAGGATTACTTAATTTGGTGGTTAAGTATTCTCCAATTTCCTAATTTTCAGCGCAATTTTGCAAACTTTTTATTTAATAAGAACCTTCTCCTGACAGTAACAAACAACAAAAAAAGAATTAGCGAAATTGGTCCAGGCGTTATTGAGTTATGCGCTTACCAACACATTTAGCGATTCATTTTTATATTATAGATAAACTAAGTACGTTTCCATAGTACAGGCTCTACCTAGTTTGGTATCAGAAGATATTATTACTTGTTATTATATACAAGTAAAGATATTCTATATTACTAGCTGTATCCGGCATGCGTGCAATGCAATGCAATTTTTTCTACCTAGCACCTGCATACTACCTACCTGCCTACTACCTACCTACTACCACTTAGGGGTATGAAAAATACTTAGATAGTAGCCGATTCTCAGACCAACTGAATATGCATATAAAATTTCATAAAAAGCGGTCAAGCCGTTTCGGAGGAGTATGGTTACTAATATTGTGACACGAGAATTTTATATATAAGATTAGGTATTAATATCACTTACAAGTGGTTCCCCTCTATTCCTATTGAGGGTAGAATCGAAGGGTATGTTAGCTCGCTCATAGTACGCTGCATAGTGTATGGTCACTTCAGCGTCTATAGGTACTAACGGCCCGTTACCTGTAAAGAGAATAATAATATATGATATTAGTACTGTATACTACTGAATGCAGGAGAATGGCAGATCAATGGGCATAGAGTCCAGTCCAGTTTCCAATGTCATAACAAGAGCCTGTAGCAACCTAAAAATTCTAAGACTGTAATGGCTGGAGTTAAGAAGAAAACATAAGTCGCGCACGATGGGCCGATCAAATGGCCATGTGCAGAAAAAGCCTAGTCGAACTCAAATAGTACTGCATCCTATCAGTCTTCTTATAATCAACCTGCAGACAGTTCAATTGATAAGCCTAAAAATATAAGACATTACATGAATTAGAGAATTGCTAATATATTATTATAATCTTTACCCAAAATATTATTAGTTTTTTTACATATTTGTATAAGAATATGGAAACATAAAACTTTTACATTTTTAATAATAGTGGTTTAGATACATAGTCAGCAACTCAGCAGCGCCCTTATACTAAGTAATACAGTACTAAGTACATAATATTCATTTCAATAAGTGGATGACACAACAATAGATAATAAAACTTACCTTCCTCAATGATAAGCAGCTTTACATCATTTGACTGACAGTTCACCATCTTAAGAGAGAGCTGCTGGAAAGAATTGCACTCGGGGGAAGACAGAAGCATCTTCTCAGCCTGCTCTACATCTTTCAATTTCTCTGTGTCACTGTAGTATACAAGAGTAAGATTTTATCATTAATGGTGTAGTGGCCTTCTAGGATTAGAGTATGTGTCAAGATGAATAAAATGAGCCTAAATTTATATGGTTTAATTGTTTTACATGTGTTTGAAATACTACCTAACTGTAAGTAACAGTATGAAACAAAACTTTGCCTTTGAGAGGCATGTACTTTCTGTTATGGATGTATTTTTGTCATCCTTACCCTTGTATTTCTACAAACTTCAAAGTATCTTTAAAAATGGGTTCCGTATTATGTATGTACAAAACATATCAAATTGTAGATTAACTAATTAAAAAAAAACTCTTAAATTTAAGTACTGTATTTGTATATAGATAACCATACACAGACAGTAAATAATGTTTAACCACTTCCATGGCCAATGAGTCTTATTGAACGTTTCCATTGTTTGACTATTGTCAACTGGTGGGACTGTTAAGTTGTTTACATAAATTTACCTGTCATCATCATCATCATCAGCGTTGGTAATCCCATTCTTAATGAAGTCCAAGTCAATCTGGAACTCTCCAGAAGAGTTCTCCATGAGTTCTCTTTAATTATAATAAAAAAATAAATTATTTAAAGCTCTAATCCATTGAATTAAGAACTAAAATCCATAAAATAAATGAAAAGAAAGGTTTTATATGCTATATGTTTTATAGTAATATAATTCACGGGAATAAGCGCGTACATGCATAAATACCTTTTTTGGGGCTTGTCGTTTCTCGACTTGACGACGAAAAAAGGTATTTATGCATGTACGCGCTTATTCCCGTGAATTATATTACTATAAACATGCAGCGCGATAGGTAGTTTAAGCCCTCTTACGCACTAGCGGTTGGCCGCCTAGGCGGCCAACCGCTAGAGCGGCCAGCCGCCTGATGCGGTTGCCATAGCGGTTGACCGCTACGCCAACCCCATGGCGGCCAACCGCGTAAAGCGGTTGTACCGCTTGAAGGCGTGTTTTGTCTAGTAAAGAAATGGACGCCGTCGAGGTAGCTTGTGTTATCTATTTTTACTACCGGTAGGTAGTTTATAATAGCAACCACCAGAGGCCGCTACTGTAGCATCACTCACACAATAGAATTGCGTATGTGTGTATACTGTGTACGTTAATTCAGGAATTTAGCTCCCAGAGTTCACTCGCTTGCTAGGGCGACACGTTTTAGCCATGAGAGGGCTCTCTATACCCTACTTATTACTTTTCTCTATGGGCGGCTCGCCGCGAACTGAACCGCCAGGTGCGTATAAACAAAATGGCGGCCAGCCGCGAAGCGGGCCGCAGCTATCCATTCAACCGCCGCGGTTGAAATTTTGTGGCGGTTAAGTGCGTACAATCACAAGCGGTTGCATATTAAACTGGAAATGCGGCTAACCGCGCGGTTAGCCGCCCCCGCGGTTAACCGTGCAATGTGATAAATAATGAAGTTAAGATAGTAATTAATCACTTAGCCCGATAAAGCTAGACATTATTCATAATGCTCGTGCATTATAAATAATGCCCGCATTAATCACCTGGTCCATAAAATATACATATCTGACAATATACATATAATATACATATCTAACATACAAATCAGGAAAACAAGATCTACAAACTTTCCAAAGTAACATTTCATAAATTATGCCTGTAACACGGTTTTTCAGATTTTATAAATGCATTAACTAAGACTTTAATACCAATTTTACTAATGAAGAGTGCATTATCTATAGTTAGTACAAACAAATATTCTAGTAACGATAGGGTGACTAGTCATAAACTTACTTTATCTTTAAGTTGATGCGTTTTTTGTACGCAATCATAAGGGTCAATAATATCAGCATGCTTATGATAATAGCATCAACCTGAGATAATGCTTTTATTATTAGGACTACACTACATGATTCAATTCCCGTACATAATAAAACGCACTAAATTTACAAGATAGTGCGTTTATGCTAAGTATCAAGTACAGTGCGTCGAGTGTTAGTGCGTTTATGGTACTGCGCTTTATAACTTTAAAAGGTTATGAATTTTTAGATATATGTGCATTTGTTTTTCTCAAACTCAAGTTATTTACTGTTATTTTAGGTAGGTACCTATCTTAAATTAAACTTTGCCGTAGTTTAAAATATTAACTAATATAAATGTGACTTCTAACTGTATTTTTTATCCCTGCCTAGTATGGGAGTAGATTATATTATTCTTATATCGCACCCTCAATGGAATAAAGTCATAAGCCAGAAATCTCAATTTTTCAGTACGGCCAAAAAACTGTTTTTTTTTTTAAATATTTACTTCGTCTCTGGTCGTAGAGGAAAGATTCTTATATCAAACAAAAGGGAAAAGTGTGCTAATGTTTCCAGTTTATTAGGAATCGTAGAAATAAGTTATTATGCTATTTTTCGTAATTTAAAAAAACATGGTTTTTAAGCATCAATACTTAAGCCAAACTTTCCCGTGAAATTAAATGTATTTTAAAAAGTAAGTTCAATTAAAGGAATTATGAACTTGTAACACTGTCAATTATTGCTAGTATATGTAAAATTCTGCGTTTTTTCTTTTTGTTGAATTTGTTGTTTATGTTTAGTATCCAACACTCATGCCTATTTTCAATTTAAAGGCTTGTTGAGAGATCTCAAGTAAACAATAATAATTATTTATTTCATTATCTGTTATAGAAATTTAACATGCATGACAGATATTACCGGAGCCTAAATATTTACGACAAAAGGAAAAAAAACATATTTTGCTTCATATAATTTTTGTTATATCCAAAATAATCAGCACAGCTTTGGATACAATTAAAGCTTGTAACATAAATAACAGTATTGAATAATATCATCTGAAGAATAACTTTTTAGTTCATTTAATATTATTGATCTCATTATGACATATTTGATTTATATTTAATTATAAGTATTTTTATCATTATTTTAAAACAAAAGGTACACCGTACAGGCCATGTGACCTATTTTGGCCAAAGGCCCTATTTTGTTAACATATCCCTAGTCAACAATAAAAATACAACTAAATACCTTTTAATAAAAACTAGCTTAACAGTATTTTGATTCAAAGAGATACAAAAAGTGTTTTTTTTTTTTGTTGACTTGTAAGAAAGAAAGAAAGAAGAAAGAAAAAACGTTTATTCGCCATGATTATGACGCATAATTAAAATACAAGTAGATATAACAGAGCGAAACAAAACATAAATTTGTTGGGAAGATAAATATGCGTCACAACTTGTGAATGTTTCTTGCATTTGATTTTATTAGAGTCTAATATTTGTTATAAATGGAGTTGCGAAAATTGCTCAGATTGTTATTTTAATAATTTTTACAAGTTAAAGCTGTATGTTTAGTAATTCATCCAAAAAATATTAGTAATCTTCACAGAAAATACACAATAACTTGGCAGTTAATCGTCCTTTTTTAATCCCGAGCAGAAGTATGCCGTCTTATGCTTGGGTGTTAAGAAAGGTCTCAGTATAACAAAGCAGTTTTTATTTTTGTCATTTCATATTATTTTAAGTTAATAGGAAGTAAACACTCATATCGCTGCTTAATATATTTTTATCAAAATATATTTTTTAGTTTGTATGTGCATTTATAATTATAATGTTACATGATTTATAAAACAAAAAAAAAAAACGTTTTCGTGTATACAAGAACCAGCGATGTTAAAAAAAGAAACGGATTAGTAGCATAATATTTGTTGCTGTTTTAACAATAAACGTCATAAAATGTAAAACGTAATATTATTCAACACATTTTTTGCATTAAAACGTTTATTCTATTTATCCCTAAGAAAAAAGATGCTGTATTCAAAATTCATAAAACAAGATTTATGGCATAAATTCGTCAAATTCTTCAAGAAAAATATGAAAAAAAATATGCAATATGCAACTTTAAACGTACTTTTCAAATATGTTAAAATCGACAATTCAACGTAAAATCACTTATGCTTTTTTTCCACCGGGGGTACGATGTAGGGTAAATTAAGATAACCGTTTTTTTCAGATTTGTTTGGAAAAGTGTTTTTATTTGATTTTGTTTTGCGAAGAAGTTTCGTCCTTATAATTTTCTTTTAATTTAATTTTGATAATAAGTGTTCTGAAATAAATAATTTACAAATTGATAGCATTGTATTATCTATTACTTACCTACTTAGTTTTGCTGAAGTAAGAACAACTTGGAGACCTCAAATTTAGAAACCATGTTGAATATAAACTTACCATGTGATAAAGTTGATGCGCTTATAGTGTGTAATAATGAAGGATTCGGGTAACAATGACAACACAAAATTCCATCATATTGTTTTACTAAGCATAAATGCATCAAGACAGTTAGTTAGCATATATTTGATATATATATGTATGGGTAATTCTACGATAAGAGATTACTTGTGCGGCAATCAGTTTAACATAGAAATTTTATTCTATATGTCGTTATTTTTTGCAATGAAACACATCACCTAAATGTACTTTATTAAATAACGTCAAGATGAAATGCCTAATTAAAGTATATTTTTCTGAAATTCCTTATAAAGTCTAAAAAAGTCTCTACCCAGGCCTGTCCCCCTGTCGGTTTCATTTTAATTTGCAAACGATACATACCCTCTTTGTATCAGTTATTATACTAAAGTATGTTATACACAAACTTCAATTAATATATTTAAGTATTGTTAAGGAAAATAGAGTAAGATTTATTTATTTGCAATATTTTTTAAACTTAACTTTTGTCCCACTGTTTTTGTGTATCTACCCTGGCAATTTCATTCCGCTACTAAAATCACAAATATAAAACGGTCATATTCCTAATAGTGCTCAAGTTTATCTATCGACGACGTGAAGTTACTAAAACAAAACACGTGAGCCGTTGAAAGCGCCATCATTTGTTAATTGTTGGAGCGTTGGTTCAAAGTGGTGGTTCCGCGAGGTCATTGTGTCTCTCCACTGGTAAGTCATAAAAGTAAGATATAAGTAAAAATGTAATAATAATGCAATAGTTAAAGTGTGATACATAATGTACCGAAACATTTCTTATGTTAATTAAAACTATTATAGGATTATTATTATTATTAAAGGGTGTGCGGGGAGATAAAGTTGGTGTAAAAAAAACTTAGTTTTAGCATTTCTTTATCAACAAACAGTTTAGTTTATATAATTAGTATTAAAAAAGAATATTTTATTATTTGTAGGTACAATGCCATGTTAATTTCATATATTATTTTGTAATGACACTAAACACCCTTTTGTTTTAAATTTCAGAGAAGGCTGAAATAATATAGCCTGTTAATGTTTAATATGATTGGTAAAAATGATAGTCTGATTCTATGTTAAGTACAATGTTTAATAAAAGTTGATTTTACTAATTGTGTTACTTTTATTGCCACAAATTCTCTCCCCTGCCCAATGTATTTACCCTGGCCTTGTAAAAAGTAATAAAATATGCATAAAGTGACTTGCCCTTACGTGAAAAGATACATAAATAGGACATAAATCGTAATATAAGTGTTTAATAAAAAAACCCCAATTTTTTTTCCGTGGCCGTATTCTCTATGAACGTAAAACCTCTTATCGTAGAATTACCCTTATACATAAATTCTTATCATTTTTTTTTCTTTTTTTTGGTACAAATTTCATATTCGTACCCCAAGTAGTTTTGAAGATAAAGGAAAAATAAAAATATTAACTTTAGGCGCCATTTTTTCGGAAAGTGTCAGATCCTAGTTCCTAGTTAATGCGTTCTTCATAAGCACGGCAGTTAATAGTACTTAATGTAGTTTTTTTGTCACAATTAATAAACAAAAAATGCTCGTAATATGATAAAAAAATCGTGATAGTTTCGACGATTTAAGTTTTTTAAATAATACTTATGTCTAAAGGATAAAATGGTTCTAAAAGAAACTAGGTATAATAAGTCTATACTGTTATAAAAAAACTCCATACTGTTATTGTTATTATATTGATGCATATTCCACAAAGTAATTTAAATACTTTTTTGCTGACCAAACATTTATTTTGAAATTAAAACGCTCGTAGATAGGTACGTAAAATGCACAAGTTACCTGATATTTATCGGTTTTGTTAAATGCACGGGATTCAAGAGTTCTTCTTCCATTGTAATAAAATTTAAAACACTGAGATATTATTTACTTATTTTAGAAATTTTCAAGTTAAACACTTTACTCCTTGTTTAGCACAAAGAACGCGTCGACCATATAATAAGTAGCCGGTAGGGTAGCGTCGACGTTTGTCTTTTTAAATTTTGACGTTTACCAGTAACGGCAGTAACCTTTGAGTAAATATATAAAACTTTTAGAGTGCGCTTGTCGGAGTATGAACTGTGAGCGCTAGTGTGAACTAGTTTCTTCTGAAAATAGTGCCAAAACGGGCGCGTCGCCGCGTCGTTGTTATGAAACTGTCACTTTCTAATATTACTATAATTACATCGGAACCATCGACATTTTCACAGAAAATTCGGTTATTTCTCGAAAAAACAACTTAAATCACTACCCGAAAGAAATATATCGCCCAAATTTTATAACCCTCGTCACCTAGAGAATCTTCCACTGTGCGACAATTATGTACTATGTAGTCTCGTCGAAACTGCCGACATTTTCTCTAGCCACGCGTTTTCGTATGCAGTGACTAATGAGACTGAACATCATATTCAATTGTATCTTTTCGCTTAAGTCGTCTTTAGGTAACTTCGCCAGTAAAGCACGAACTTTATTATTATTATAATTATTTAGCCTGAATTATCCCACTGCTGGGCAAAGGCCTCCCTCCATTCTTTCCATCGTTCCCGGTCTTGTGCTTTTTCCTGCCAATTAACAAGGAAAGCGTCCAGTTGGTCCCGCCATCTCCTTCGCGGTCTGCCGCGTCCCCGTGTAGCTGTTATTGGGCGCCAATCCTGAGCCCTGCGAGCCCATTGCTCAGTTGGCATGCGGCAGACATGCCAACCGGCCCAGTCCAATTTCAACTTTTCGAGCCACGTCCATTATTTGCTTTTCTGAGCGCAGAATACTGTTTCAAACGCGGTTCGTTAATTAACTCCCAGTATGCTGCGCTCCATAGCACGTTGGCGAACCTTGAGTTTAAACTTTTGGATGTTCGTAAAAGACCAAGTCTGTGCACCATAGGTCAGAAAGGCACGAACTTTGGCTATGAATAAAACGATGTTTTCACTATCTTGTGAGGGACTGAACAATGTGCGGTATATTTGATGTGGCGGGTCGTGTTCCCCGAAGGCCCCTTGCAACCTTACAAGGGCTCCTGACCAAGTACAGGGGCCCCGAGTCTGCTATTTACACTCCGTGTCAGTGAGCTCATAGTATGATGACACTGTGCTTGTCAAATGTGCCTAATTTTCGTATTCAGATAAGCCAACAACAATCGGTTACTATACTATGGCATCAGTGGGAAGTGTGGTGCTGTCAATTGAAATTAAAAATAAAAGTAGCAATGTAGTAGATGATTATATATCCCTTAAAACAAATTTACAAAAAATTGGTCTTGATTTAAACACAAGTAAGTGTGAAATATATATTCCAGATACACATTTAGATACAAAATTTGCTTTACAAAAAATCCAAACAATAGCCCCTGAAATTAACATAGTCAATAACTCCTCTCTTCGCCTTCTAGGGTCCCCAATTTTAGAAGAATCATATGAACATTTTATAGATGATAAAATTGAAAATTTTCAATCAATTTCGAATAGACTTTTCAAAATCTCTTTACATTCTGCTATTACTTTAATTCGTTTTTGTTGTTTTGGTCCAAAATTTACATATTTTCTTCGTTCTTCACGACTATGGAAACATTTGCCGCTTTTGGAAAAAGTCGATAAAATTATTCGGTCCACGTTAACGTCCATTTTTAACGTAACGTTGGATGACCGAGCTTGGTCCCAAGCCACGCTGCCGATCCGATTTGGTGGGCTTGGTGTACGTAAAGTTTCCAGTCTAGGCTTACCAGCATTTTTGTCTTCGGTCCACAGCACTGAAAGATTAACCAGGCAAATCTTAGGGTCTTCTCTGGTTGATTTTCAGATTCTGTGCATGACTGAGGCAGTAAATAGTTGGGAATTGTCCTGCCCGGGCACAGATCTACCCGAGCAACGTTCTTCTCAGAGGCAGTGGGACGAGCCGCTTTGCAGTTTGATACGGAAAGAATTAATTAATACGTCAATCAACACTGCAGAGCACGCGCGTCTCCTGGCTGTGGGAGAATGGGAATCGGGCCTCTGGTTACAGGCACTTCCGTCAACCACTCTTGGTACGATTTTGGATGACAATACTTTCCGGCTCGCCATCAGTTTACGTTTAGGTATACCTTGTGTCGCATGCCATCGGTGTCAATGCGGTGAAACAGTCGATTGCCTCGGTCACCATGGCCTGTCCTGCAGCAGAAGCGCAGGACGTATATCCTATCACGCAAATATTAATGACATTATTCGTCGTGCTCTTGTCATTGCCGGTGTACCAGCTGTTTTGGAACCCAATGGTTTGGTGCGCAGCGATGGTAAGAGACCTGACGGTATGTCATTGTTGCCTTGGAAATTGGGTCGGCCTTTGGTGTGGGACGCAACGTGCGTCGACACCCTTGCGCCATCCCACGTTCTAAGTTCGGTCTCTCCTGGCGCTGCTGCTGGAGCTGCGGAGACCCTTAAACGGCGAAAGTATAATAACCTAATGGGTAATTATATTTTCGAGCCGTTTGGGGTTGAAACGCTCGGGTCATGAGGTCCGAGTGCACGAAATCTTTTTAAAGAACTGTCAAAACGTTTGGTAGACTCTACTCGTGATCAGAGAGCTGGTTTGTTCCTTGCACAGAGAATCGGCATAGCCATTCAACGTGGCAATGTTGCCAGCCTTCTGGGCACGTTTCCTGCCATTGACAAGGATGACGATGAGTATTTTGACGCGTGTTAGTTTTATTTATTTATATAAGATTTAATTTTAGTCTTTGTTTGTTCTTGTATTAGATTTAAGTATTGAATTGTAAATAAAGATTAGATAAATAATAATTATAATTTAATAAAAAAAAAAAAAAAAAGGTAGCAAACATTTTGTAATTATTAATGGGCAACACCGATTGGCACTAATTATTACTAATCGTTTCTCAGTCATCGCAATCGCAACGACAGACTTATATGCGAAAATATCTATGGTTTCGACATTGTTAGGATAATATTAGAGTTTTAGATAGTTTTATTAAAACGGCGCGCTTCGTCTTGATACAAAATTTACGATATATATCATACTAGTGCTCACGGTTCATACACTGATAGGCTCACTCTTTAGTTTCTTATCTATACTCTAAGCCTTAAGAAGGCCTTAAGCCATTGACGTAGTATAGAGACTGCTACTATTGCTAGTTTTCTATTGGTACAAACGAAAGCACTTCATGAGCTGTCAGTTCCCGCTCGCTTAGGGATGTTCCGTGCGACGATAGACATTCATGTGTAAATATCGATAGTTGTGAATATTAACAGAGGCATTAAATGGATTTTAGGTTTTGAGATAATATAAAAAACAAATGAACTAAAAATATAACTTTATAAATTAATGTAGCCGATACCAGCGTCAAATTAATTAATTAAAAGTTACCGAAAAAGTCCATACAAGCATACTTACCAATCAGAAACATAAAACTAAATAATTCCAAAAGGTCTTTGTAGAATTCTAAAAACTTTTGAACAATTTTGTTTATCAATCAGATTTTGTTATTATTATTCTAATTTTATTCATATTTAAATTATCCTGTTATCAATTTTTTTTTGTTAATTCGCAACAGTGTAAGTACAAGTTTTATTAATTTATATGATGTCATGAACATACAGGAGCAGTTGGTAAACTATTTTTTAATAAATAAATAAATCAATTCAAGAAACACAAATTTAATTTTAAACAAAATGCTTGCGACATAAAATAACTATCGAATAATTAAACGTAAATGCCTCGCACTATCTCGTCGCATGGAATTTATAAGGGGGGGGGGGACTGAAGAGGACTCCCCCCCTCGCGAACCCCCGCACCCTCTGATTCACCCTACTAAATAATTATAAAAATACGTTTATTTCTATAAACATACTACTAACCGATGAAAGGAAATGTCACTGTTTTGTTTATTGTTCCTTCTTGAATCGTTTTTACAACTGAGCACCACGCAATTCACCATTTTTTTTTAAATGTTTGTCATTTGTACCGGGAGATTCAAACGCGGCGCTCAGTTTTGACACTAATTGGACGTGACATTGAAATTGGTGTGAGATCATACCTGTGCTCTCGGATCAAAGAACGTTAGACTCGCTCTAGTAAATGGTTCCTCTGAGCCTTAAGCCATAGAAATGTCATTAAAGTGACAATTTTAAAAAGGGCGCCAAAATCAAATTTAAATGAAGACTTATTAATAATTCTTGACTGGTTTACCTACTTTTAATTATATAGATGGTTTTTTTACAAAAAGAAATATATATATGACTATTTTCATTGTTAAATTTAAATAAAAACTGATTTATTTTTAATTATAATATACGGGGTTTTACAAAAAATAAGTATACTGCTTTATTTAATGTTTTAATTGCGCAGTTACAAAATGCCATTCCTATGGAGAAGAACAGGCAAGAAACTATAATTATGAGTCAACCAAATTAAAACTAGGTAAAAATTATCTTACTCACACTATTTATTTGAAATAGGTATATTATATAATTCCCATATACATATACTTAACTGTATGTACACTTAAAGAAAACAAATCAATATGAAATGGATTACAATATTTTAAGTTAGCTAAGATGTACCACAGTAGTGGAAAAAAGAGAAAACAGTTTACAATGTTGTTGATGTATTCACAAGAAAAGAAAAATCACCAATTTTCTGGTATAAGAAGATGTAGACACTGCATATTTGCCAATCTGTAACAACAGTTTTTATTAATATCCTCATAATTATGACCACATATTATATCCTATTTCAAGGCCGATAACATACATACATTGTATCTAACGTTCGTTTGTTGCTTTTCAACGTGAAGTGCGCGTCACAAGTGAGCATCTAAAATCAGAAAATATTGGTAAATAGTAATCGTCTTATTTCAGCTGCCCCACAAAGTAGTTTTGTCTTTATCTTCTTCAATCTTCTTTAATTTATTATTAATAATAGTCTTGTTTCAGATGGCTACTAATTCGTTTTTTAATTTTATCTTCATCTAATCTTTGGAACTGCAGTCAAAATAATAAAGTGCGCACCACAAAACATCTGAAAACAGAATATTATACTCATTAGTTTTTGATAATTATCTTTAACTCATCTTTGAAACTGTTTTATTTAATTTTTTACAGAGGTTTATAGTTAACAAACTTTCACGCTTTATAATTTATAAATACAATATTCAAGATTGTGAGTATCAAATACATTGGTTTAAAACCTAATTTGTTTCAGCCCACAGCCTATTCACAAGAGCCTGTTGTAAGGTTTGTCCCCTCTGTAGGTCCATGTTGACACTGGGGTTATGTGGATCCTGAGTATCCAATTTATGATCAGCTTTGGCTCTCAAATTGATTTCAATCTAGAAGAGATAAAATACTTTTTAATAAAAAGCAAGATAGATGTAGGTAATAAAAAAAATATATATTAAATACCTGGTGCTGTTGTTCCCTTTCAGCATTGGTCTCCTCAGCTGTGAGAGGTATTACAGGCACTCGGTGTCTTTTGGCAATGTTATGCTGAACACTGCATGCATTGTCTATTCCCTCGCTGTGATAGGGCTATAGTGCTAAGTGCGTGCACAAGCAAACATCTGCAAACACATTTTTTTTCTTATTTACACTCTAGGTTATATTAGACAGATAGCTTAAATCAATATGTGTTCATTGATACTAGGTACCTGTTATTACCTGAAACATGCTTTTAGTAGTCCAATGCAGCGTTCCACTAGGTTACTTGTGGCCACATGTCGCATATAATAATCGGATCATCGATGTACGTTTAATAACTAACTGAGTAACTTGCTCATTAGTCATTACCGAGACGAAAGGTTTTTATGAATTCCGTCTCTCCGAGATCGCGGAATGTATCCACACGAAGCCTCAACCTGGCTAACACCAAAATACGAAAACGCAAAGCAGCAGCAGCTGGTCTCATTTTTGTTGTAACGAAAAAAACGCTTCAATGTTAAGTAAAACAATTGGAGCAACTTTTGCAAGTACGTTGTATGTATATTTAATATGTATTTGCAAAATGGCGCGTTTTCGTTGAGACTTGAGTTTGACGTTTAATGTCGTAGGTCCTGTCCTCAGACTAAGTAAAAAAAGAGGACTTGGCATAAACATCAGTAGTTATAGAAATGTGATGTATTTCGACGGCATAGTTACTGACATATCGGCATCTCTTTTTAACTTATGAGGGTAATAATATGTAAAAAAAAATGACAGTTGTTTTATCATTACCAAAAATGACAACATTAACTGTCAAAATGTTTCACTGCGGCCGGTCGCCATGTTTTGTCACAGCCAACAACGAGTACATCAGTTGTCATCGCGACTTGCTGGTTACCGTGTTTTGAAGAAAATTTAGTGTTATAAGGCGAAAATTGTACTTGTTTACAGTGTTAGAACTTGCATAATACTGCATTTATTATGGGTAGGTGCAGTGTGTTAGGCTGTCGCATGAAAAGCAACAAAAAACATCCCAATATAACGTTGCACAGGTAAGTAACCGAATTCATTCAAAATATCTTGCTTTTTCTATTATCTTGGAAGATTTTGCTATTTTTGGGTAAGTTTATATAGATAAACTTGCTTTTTCTGTAATCATTTACTGTTTTATTGTTAATATTAAGTGTTTTTTAAGAAAATCGTTCATCATAATATAGAGTTTCGATACGGCATTTTTAATATATCGATAAATTAGCGACAGGTGAATATTATTATTTTAAACTCGATTTCTTTTTTATGATTTTAGATTGCCAACATGTAAAGAAAGAAAGGAACAGTGGCTGGATATACTTGGAATTGAAAATTTTAATACAACAATATACACAATATACAATATAAACAGCGATATACACAGCGATCACAAGGCTACAGTTTTTACTAATGATCGCCGCGGTGGCAACTGGGAATAAATGAGATAAACATGCTATACTAAAATTCGTTTTATTATAAACATTTTAATATCGATATAAAATCCGCGCAGCTCTACGGCAAGCCGCCATCTTTGTGCCAGACCAGACTCACATTAGGTATGCACGTTTTTGTCGTAGGTATTTCATGTCTATTATTTTTCCTTAGTCTGTGGTCCTGTCGTACTTCAACTGCTGTCAAAAAATACGAAATTGTACCAAAGGACATCATCCACAAGTCATCCACTCTCCACAGAGTACATATACATTTTTGGTCCAAATTCGAAAGTGTCGGACAACAAAAAAAAAATTATATTCTGACAGAGCTTGTCCTCCTGAGCATTTCTAAAGAGGAAAGGGGAGCGGAGAGACTTTTGAAAATTCGGTGTTTGAAGAAAGTATTGCTGTCGCTCTAATTCCCCCCGCCCTCTAATTCGTGCGATAAAGACAACTGTTGCTCAGACCGAAAAACTGTCGAAAAATCGAGGTTTGGCTCTCGTCTATTTTCTCCCCCAATTCTTAACCAATTTATTTCATATACTGCATAAGAAAAGAATAATCTGTGCCTCTATTTTTTCCTTTATTCAATAATCGTTGCCAAATTTGAAAAAAAAAACGCCTCTGAAAACTGGGGTCAAAATCGGCACTTTTTAGAAGGTTCTAGTTTCTTTAAATATAACTTATTTTAAAAAAGGAAAAAATAGGGGCATAGATCTAGTTCATATTTATATTACTGCAAAAAATCATAGCCCTAAGTTCAGAAACCAGCGAGAAAACTGACGAGAACGTTTGTATGGAAGTCAAGTCCACTCCCCTTTCGACTCGATTTTCGAGAATATTATGTATGTGCGTAAAAATCTTTCTAGTTTTAGAGTTAAAAGTGATTATCACGATATTAAAACCAGGAATAAAAATAAGTTAGTAGTTCCTAAATTTCGGCTCACTAAAACAAATTCAAAATCATTTCTAGGGAATTCAATACGCTTTTATAATAAACTACCAGAGGTCATTACTAACCTGCCCGGTAAGAAATTCAAATCTTGTGTCAAATCTATTCTTTTAGAGAAAGCGTATTATAAACTTTGATTATATAATGTCTAGATGGACTGTCAAGTGCGCGCAGACCCGTCAAAAAATTACAACCAAATTTGGTTGTAAAGTAGGTACTTTCCCGGCTTTCCCGCCAAGCCAACCAACCACTAACCAGTACAGATCGTGCCGCTTTCGTGTCACTACGTTTTACGCACAGAGTACATTATTATTACGGGCATAGAGTCATCACTTAGAATGATGAAACTAGCGCCACCTATCGGTATACGACACCCGTGTAGCAAATTGCTCAGGTGGTCACATAACATTTCATAATATATTCCTCAAAGTAATTTCCAAAAGTCAAATAATTTTAAAAATGATTTGACTTTTGGAAATTACTTTGAGGAATAATAAGATAGAGAGAATGAAATTCAGGTAAATCAAACAACAGTTTAGCGGTTGACTGCCTTTTTATAATGTTTTCTTTTATTATAATAATTAAAAGCATACATTTTCATTAGGTCATTTTTGTCTACATCTAATCTGGAGCCATTAATTATTTTATTAATATCTCGGCACCAGTTACAAATGAAAAATTTGCAGGACAGCTCCAACATGTACTCAATTGTTTGCGATTTGTGGTTTTCGCAATCAAATAATTTAAAATCAAGATCTACATACATCAACGTTTTTAAGAATGTTTTTATGTTTACATTTATAGATTGGTTTTTTAGATAATAAATGATTAAATCTTGTATTTTTGAAAAAAGCATTACTAAATCATTATTAGGATATGTTAGATATGATTTTCCCTTCTTATACTCTCTTATTTTCAAAAAATCACTTATATTATTTTTGTCATAAAAACAATCTTTACATTTTTTACAATTTTTAAAAACGTTTATTTTTGCTTTTCTTAATAAATAACCAGTTACGTACTGTAATGTGGCTAATATTCTGGGGTTATTTTTTTTCACCTCAAAATCTACATATTCTACTTCATTCTCCAAATCGATTGTAACTGTGGGCATGGACTTATTTTCAGCATGTTTAAACAAAGATCCCATTGATTTAAACATTGTTTGGCAACTATCTTCCTCACAGTTGGCACCAGGTGAGTGCTGGCCACTTAAGTTATTAATTAATAATGCAGCAAAAGACGATTCGAAGCCAGTTACAGTAGGGTTAGTGTTTCTGCACCCATGGCTTCGAATCAACCCAAAGAAATTCTCTAGAGGATCTTGATTAAAATGCCTCATCCACACAGATTTAATGTTATATTTTTTTAAAAGTATTTCTATGAGGTACTCCACATTATTTATAGTACGTAACCAATTATTTATCGTTGGCACTGTGACCTGCTTGTCCTGTGTTTTACTATTATTATTTACAAATTTCATTGAGCTTAACACTATTTTAGCTTTTGACCAAACGGTGCCATGTTCTGATTTTGGTGTTACTTGTGTCAATAGCGTTTTTCCAGACCTTTTCTTCGAGTTATCATAACTCCCATTTAGAGAGTCAAAAAGTTCATCAAAAAACAGGATGACATCAGCAGTTTGTGTACACTCAGATGGGAGTATGTTCCTTTCTGAAAAACAAAAAAAAATAAGGTGATGAATAAAGGGTTCGCCAAAATTGCTGGCTAAGTTTAGAAAACTGTGTTGATTTAGATGTATAACCACTCAGCTACAGAGGATTTTTCCGACAGATATAAATAGTTTATGGAATGTTTCAAAAATTAACTACCTGCTAAAAATCCCATAGTAACTGCAACTTTTTGGCTCAATACTTGTGTTGCATATTTCACTTTCATTTTTTGAAATTTATCAGGATTAATGTGTCGATCAGTTAGTTTATTCACAAGTCTTATCCCTTTATATGCTGGGTCTTCTTCATATAGTTGGACTACATGTTCCCATTTTGCCACTTTAGTAGAGCCATTTATAGCACATACCAAGTTTTTGTTCATCAAATTATTTCTGATTCCCTTTATTAAATGAGGCGGGTCGTATAAAGGAATCACCTCTTTGTCATCTACTTCAAAAATTTCTCTTCGCAATTCTTTATTTTTCCTTGAATATTCTGCCCTTGTCTCCTGAATGAGAGTGTTTATCGCACTGACATTGGATGCACCTTGGTCACATACAGTAGCTAGAACATGTAGTCCTACACTATGCAGTTTTCGTATCACTACTTTTATTTGTCTTGCTAGTTCAGCTGAGTTTGTGCTGCCCGAACAAAATGTGTAGGAAATGGGTTGTTTGTAGTTTTTTTGAACTCCTCTTATCAAGAACACAAGAGCATGGTCAGCCATTTTCATTTGTCTTGACTCCCCATTGTTTACGAAGCCTGAAATTTCGTCTCTTCTTTGATTGTAGTCAAAATGTGGTGCAATAGAAATTTCGTCAAATAATAAAATGCAAAGTTTGTCATCTGCTTTCATTTTATCCACTCTTTTTTTTAATTGTTCAAAGAGGTTTTCGTTAATCCCTGGTTTTAAATTGGCTCGCGCTATTAATCTGCTGAGTGTCATAGCAGATGGCAAGACAAAAATTTTTTGCAGCCACCTGTAAGTCCTAGGGCTTCTTTTGTATAAGCTCAGTGCCATGATTTTCTCAGGCTCTGTAAATCTCCGTCCCATTTTATTTTTACCAGTTTCACGAAACTGCATTAACGTGAACATAGCAGCTAAGGCAGTAAATTTTTTTATGGTATTCTGAAATGTTTTGTTTTCAGACAAGTTCAATGCCTTCTTAAGTCTTGTTGCATAATTGTCTTTTTTTATTTGGAGCTTATTAACAGCCTTAATTAATGTTTTTTGGTCAAACATAGGGGTTTTCTTAGGCAATTTTTGATTTTTTAATGTTATCTTGGGTTCTTCTGAGTCTTTAGATGATGGTTCTCCTGTAATATAATACAAAACTCTATGTAAAAAATTGTCTCTGGGTTATAGTAAATGTCTACTGTTTGTAGTTACATTTTCAAGAAACCATACAGTAGGCAATTTTGGTCTAGCTGTTAAGTGCAATTTCTACCTAATTTGAGGACTTGTTTTATTATTGCAATTGTTAATTGGTCATAAGTCAGTCACAAGTTAGAGTGTTGGACATTGGAACCTTTCTGACCCCACTTTGTAAATAGTGGTAGACATTAATCGAAATAGATTTAATGACTTTTAGCTGATATTTTATACTTTGTAGAAGTTTGCTAGTCTATATACTACCTCATTGTCTATATTATGCAACATGTAACATAATGAACACAAATCCTCATACACCCCATTTAGGGCTTTGAGTTATAAGCAAAATGACCAAAACTTTCAATTATTAAAATGAACTTGCTTTTCTTGCTAAAATAATTTTTATAAATACCTCTAGAAGTGGAAGGTAATGCAGTATCCAATGAACTATTTTGTTTCCTGTTTATTGTGTCAATTAGTGGAACTCCAGCAGTTTCCAATTCTCTTGAACTGGGGGGTAATGCAGCATCCAATAATGCAATATCACTCCTATTTGTTATTTCCATTAACGGACCTCTAACCAATTCAGATACTGTAAAAAAAATAAAAAATGATAAACTCTATTAACTGTTAGAGTATAATTTAAAAATACTTAATCAAATAAACCTTAACATATAGGACATAAAGTCAAATATTTTAGAAACCAGATAGATATCATTTTTGCTCCAACAATACTTGCTATGTGCTTGAAATATCCTGAAAAGTATCCGTATAGTCGCTTTGGAGTACTGAAGTGGTGGTGGTACATATACATTCTTACCTGGCAAGAATAAAGTGGGAACTGCATCAGGGCTCAGTCTTCTAGTCCATGTCAAATATTTTGTTTCAAAATGCGCATGGCACACTCGACGGTTTCTGTACACATACTGGGGATCCAAAGACGATACACTGATTCCAACTGCTCTAGTCCATTCAAGATATCTATCCATATCTTTGTTAGGATTAGGAAATGAATGGAGTACTGTATCATCTTTGCCTAAAAAACATAAATTAATTAGAAGAGAATTCTCATATACAGTGGTAAGTGAATACAAGCAGTCTCATTTAGGTGATATTATAAATCAGTTTTGGACACATAAGCACCATAATTATGTGGCTGTATTTTGTACTTAATATCATGGAAATTCATCAATATTTACTTACGAGTTTTACCGCATCTCGGCACACAACAACCTCTCTCGGAAGCAGCCATAATATCCAGATCAACAGTGTACAAATCGTCAAGCAAATCGGGGTCCAGGTTAACAGGCGTAAGTCCAGCGTAATAGGCGAAGTCGTCGGGGTCCAGGGATGAAGCAGTTGTTAAAAAAATCATAAAAACACAAACGGAGCACATTCACGGATCAACAACGGAAACGGAATGACATTGACAGTTGAAACTTGACTGACATATTTTTGGAAACAACATGGCGGCTTAGCGTTTCTATTCTCAGTATTTATTATCAAAAAACAAGTAAATATGAAGAAAATAACAACTTAGTTATGTGAAACAAATACCTCATTACTAAATTATTAGATTTTTCTACCACGAATACTTATTTATGTTTATAACTACTTTTCAAGTATTTACATTCATAATAACGATCTGCGTAATGCGGAACGGTAATTGAAGGTGTGCTATAAGGAGGTATAGTTATAGTTATATATAGGTATAGTTATGAAATTTAAGACAGTGACATCTACTGCAATGTGGAAAAACTATTTAAAGCATAGAAATGTCATAGAAAAATTAAATGTATGGGAGTGTTATAATAACACTGGTTTTACGCGCTCTAAGGAATAACCACATAACAGCGATAAGATGACAGTATGTGCTTTTAAAGTGTGCCGGAATTATAAAGGAAGGCTAAAAAATACCAAACACATCACCTATCACCGTAGACAAGACACCAAGAAACTTCATATTTATTTTAGTTTTTTTTTATGATTACCAAATTACGCCATATTTTATCAGTGTTGCCAGTTTCTGTTTCTTATTCTCCCATTTTTTAGGGTAAATTTTTTGGTTTATTATTACGTTTATAAAATTTCGTTGATGTACTTCGAACAAACGCCTGTAATTAAAACTCATTCCTAATTAACGAGATGTGATCTTTCATTTCAAATTTCAAAATCCTAACTGCTCAAAATTTGTACTAACTTAGTTGATTTAATACTCCATTCAAACACACAAATCTATTTTTTTTTTAATTATTTAAAAAAGTAACTAGGTACTTAATACAAATACACTTAAACTGAATAATACCACATAAGTAGGTACATAAAACTAAAATATTTTTTATTATTATAAATTAGTCTTTATTTAATGTGATTTATGGGAGAATTTGTAATAGCTGGTAACACACACTTGAAATTGTGGTCTCGTTTTTTTTTATGATTGTAGGGCGACGCTCCATCTAGACATTATATAATCAAAGATTATAAAGTTAAAGACTACGTGGAAGACAAAAGGGCGTGGAGTGTTTAATATCTGCACATGTGGCCTCCCTGGCGGTCCTCAAGATTTGCTTGTTTACTTTAAATGAGTTCTTAAGCCGCCTGTATTTCCTGAAGGCACTGGACATGCATTGATATTCCTGTTAGGGTATTTCTTTATTTATTTTATTTTTTTGTGTGACTACATTATATTGTACTAGCTGTGCCCCGCGGTTTCACCCGCGTGAATGACAATTCTTACACTATCTTTATAAATTATGGACAATATGTTATTCCGATGTATAAGCTACAATATTGGAAAGTTTCAATAAAATACCTTCAGTAGTTTTTCCGTGAAAGAGTAACAAACATCCACACATCCATTCTCACAAACTTTCACATTTATAATATTAGTAGGATGTAAAATTGTTTTCTTTTTATTTTATATACAATTTTAATTTTTTGTACTTTTTTCATGTGAATGCGTCAACAGCGTAGTTTTTTATTATTCATTATAACGGATTAATTGCTTTAAATTATTATTATTAGTATTTTTTCTTTATTTTTAACCGACTTTAAAAAAAAGGAGGAGGTTCTCAATTCGGATGTTTGTGTTTTTTTTTTTTTTTTTTTTTTTTTTATGTTTGTTCGCGCATAACTCCGTTGCTTTCCAACCGATTTGAAATATTTTTTCTTTGTTGGAAAGGGTATACTTCCCAAATGGTCCCATAGTCACCAAGTCGGGATCTGATGATGGAATCTTGGCGAAATCGAGGGAACTCTTCAAATTTTATAGGAAAACGTATAGCGATTTTGGTATTTTCTACAACAAGTGAAGCATTTACGTTCAATAAGAACCATTCTACTATCAGATCTGATGATGAAGCCAAGATGACCTTGTGAATGTAGCGGGAATTCGTTGGATGTGAGATGCGGGGCACTGGATTTCGTTTGATGGAAATTATCATGAGGATGATGAAAGGGTGTCAGCTGAAGGCCTACCCATATTATCTAAGATTACAAATATGACACTAAAAATAAACAAATAAAAAAATACTAATGCAATATACTAAACTTACAGCTTCTAAATATTAATTCTAATCGGAAAACAACAAAAATACTTTATGACAGATTACCTAATATTAAGACACAAAGACAAAAGATTCTAACGTTTACACTTAACAATATTAATAATATATTTTTACAAACACAATGCACATCAATATACTCAGGAATTACCAGTCGTTTCATTACTTAGCTTGGCACCGACTCCAAAAATTGTTAAATTGTATTATTGGTTAATCGTAGTTTAGGTTAGGTTTATTAATATAGGTAGGTTATAGAATTATTTTTAACTTTTTAGTGCTTTTATCGATTTTTGAAGTCGGTTTTTTTTTTCCAAAAAAATTTTTTTATATTAACGTAGTTTTATTGCGTTTTTGACGCATATATTTAACCAATAATGTACAAATAATTGTAACAATTTATTTTTTAAAAGGGTAACCTATGGAGTTTCTTGCCGGCTCTTCTCCATAGGAAGGACACTTTGGAACCGAGCAACTAGAGTCAGTAGATTTAACCCTCCGTTGGTCGCGTCTCTATTGTGACGCAGTTGGTCGCGTGGGGTCCCTGAAAACCCCAAAGTTCAATGGTGTAAAAAGCATCTAACTATTTGTTTTATCCTATGTACTTTAATATTTTATTACCAACTTGTTCGATAGCAATAAAACATCAAAAAGTTATACTATATATTCATTTATTTACTCCTTAAAAAAAATAATATCAAAGTAGGATCTTAAATTGACTTCTTCGACTAGTCTTAACAAAAAAATTAACCAAAAATAGAAACTTCTCAACTTATCGTAATTTTTTTACCTATTTGGAATTATTAGAGATCAATCAACATTATAACATTAAATTTGTAATAATTTGACGTAAAAACATATAAAGTTTTATTTTCCGAATTCGGACTAATTTACGCACTGAACACAATCAGTGCATAGAGTATTGGTATGTAAGGGACAGATATTACCCTTGCACAAATTACATATTTGATTATCTTGATTGACAGTGTCTAATATTATATGAGCATTTACAGCTCCAACATCCAGAAAAGTATAAAACAATCTCAGTGGCCATCGGTTGCAAACGCGAGCAACAGAGTAAGTCCCGATAAGAACATCACCAAGAACATCGTCTTCCTCATCCTCTAACCAGCGTAATATACGTTCTTGTTGTTTGTCCATTGTATTTATGACTAAAACTGATCTCAAACAATATAAAAAGACCAATAAAACATTTTTTACGAATAAAATACAAAGTAACTTCTATTACCATTATACTTACGTGGTTGGTCGCATGGGGTCTTTCAAAGCCCACGCGCAAAAAAAACGTCTGTATGTCACGGCGTCTATGCGCACTCTAACATTTACTGCGATGTGCGCAAAGTAAAGTTCAACTTAGGAGGGTACTTGAAGTTTTGATTTGCTAGGACTGCTTTAAAAACATAAATTTTGCATATTTCTAACACGTGGGCTTTCAAGGACCCCACGCGACCAACGGAGGGTTAACGTAACGTTTCTTGAGCGCCTTTTTTATTTGGTTTATAAGAAATAAAAACATTTTGATTTTGATTTTTCCTCATAAGGCGCTCCCCCGAGCAAAATGCGCAAAAGCGGTGTTTTACTAAGCTATAAACTCGATATTTAAAACACATATCAAATTAATTGTTATACCAAATCATTTTCTAACATGTCGACTTTAATTTACCTGGATATTTTTTTTTTTAATGCAGCAAATTTTAGGTGTTACTCATTTAAAAAATGGTCTATCAAAATTTATTTCTTGCGTAACCTCATGAAGTACACGTGCTTTTTGAATGTAACTTATACCAATTAATAGAGAATTTAAATCTAAACATCTTCTACGCTTCTGATTTTCAAAAAGGCCAACAATTTATTTTATAATTCAAATTATTCCTAAAAATTGTCAAATTCACAACAAAAATACACTCGCGGAGGCGAGGCGGCAGTCAGCCGTAGGCTCTCGACTACCCTACTTATTTACTTTTCTCTATGCTCTCGACGTGAGAGCACGTCTCATTTTTCTTTGAAATGTCATTTACAATTTAATATTATGACAACTGTCAAAAGGTCATTGCTAGCACTATGTAGTTTTACACACGGCACTGGTGATAAAATACAAATAGCATGGAATACACATTTATGTTATAAGATAACTTATAAATGTCAAATTACATATTTGTTTAAATTACATGTATTTATGGATGTTAAATTATGTACAACTATCAAAATTTATTTAATGGGATTTTGAATTCTGAATTTGGGGTTTAAATTAAAACCTTGATTTTTCGATGGCAATGAACACGATTATAACAGGATGATGCCTGGATTTGAAAGAATTCTAGTCCTACCCTTTAAGAGGAAAGGCGGGCGGCTTTTGAAAATTCGGTTTTTGAAGAAAGTATTGCTGTCGCTCTAAGATACCGCACGGTTTGTGAATGTGTGCGTAAGTTGACAGTGTTTGTGTCAAAGCGCGCTCGCTACGTGTAATTGTCTACTTACTCACCAAAATTATTTTACCATCTGCACACGTGAATTGGCAATATTGATATATGAACAAGGGGTAACCATGACAATACAAGGTAGCCATATGATAAAGTTTTTGATTAATTTTCTGTAATAGTAAACAGCTTGGTGGTAGTACGATTGGAAATTATTATTCTAGCTGTAAGTTCGAATCTCAGTCGACACATCCTTTTTGTGTATTATGAATTTTATAGTTTTTTATTTTGTAAAATTTGGTTGATTTTTTACGACATAAAAATAATTTTGATTGTTTATCTTTTTGTCGTGCATTGCATAAACAATGATTATTGTTGTTAGTGTTTACTATTTTTCCGTGGTAAGTTCGATGCCCATTGCAGACCAAGGGTGTGATATGCCGTAAGAAAAAATATGTTACTAATGTTATGTCAGTGGCATCATTTATAGTATTCCTTTGAAAATAAATAATTTATGGTATATTTATTTGTGATTGTTTTTACTTATTGTTTTTACTCAAAACTCATGACAACATTTCATGAAAAAGTAAAAACACAGAAGCATAGTCTATAATTTTCTTATTCAGTATGCAAAATAAAGGTCTAATATTTACAATAATAATAAGTTTTAGCACACAAATAAATATACCAATAATTAGGTATTTCTTGAATAAAACTTCTTTTTACGGATTTAATCGCGGTTTAGATAAAAAGATTTTCATAAACAATTTATATTATTATTTAAATAAAAGCAACTAAATGTAATGAAGATTTAAACTAAAAAAGATATGTTTTAAAACTCAAAAAGGGTAGCTCAACCGAGATTTGAATTTGCAGCAAAAATTTTATGTCTAATCGCACTACCACCAAGCTGTTTACCACAACGATTACGTTCTCAAAAAGTTAATCATATGGCTACTTTGTAGTGTCATGGTTACCCCTTGTTTATAGTTCAGTTGCCAATTACGTGTGCGAAGCATGGTGCGAAGAGAAAATGATTTTGGTGGTAGTAGAAGTATTACTTTTCTCTATGGTAGAAGTAGACAACTTAGAGAAATTATTTCTCTAAGGTAGACAACTACATCATGCGAGCGCACTTTGACACACACACTATCAACTTACGCACACATTCACAAATCATGCGGTAGAGAGACAGCAAGACTTTCTTCAAGTCTCTCTGCCCACCTTTCCTCTTAATACGTGCCTTGTTAGATTGATATTTTTGAGATAAACAACCTAACCAAATCTACTGATTGTGAAAATTAGCACCAAAAATATCGAATTTTTCATCAATTAGAAAAATCGTAGTCAATACCAAGTCACTAAATAAAGGTAAAAAAAAATCTTGTAAAAGACATGAAATACCTTTCTGACTGAATAACTTTACATCATTAAATTATTCACTCAGAAGTTTTCAATTACTTGGGTGATATTCAATTTTAGAGAAAAATAAAATATATTTCACTTATCTTTTTTTTTTAATCTTGCGGTCATGATTGAAGATATTCTTGTCTATAAATTCATAAGTCTACTATTTTTACTACTTAGTACGTAAGTAAATCAACAGATGGCGTTGTTTTTTCATAAAAAGTAGCGATGTATATATATAGAGGGGAAATGCGGGGGGTTTAGAGGTCAAACGCTGAAGGGCATTTGCTCGGGGGAGCGCCTTAATACGGCACCAAAGCTGTAGCACCGCTGCCAGTGATTTTATCCAGGGTTAAAAATTCTGAATTTTCATACATTTTTCGATCACATACCACGATTTTATCGATTAAATGAATTACTAAGAGGACAGAGCTTGTCCTGCTAAGCATTTCTTAATATGGCACCAAAGCTGTGGAACCGCTGCATGTGATTTTATCCAAGGTCCAAGTGCACGAAATCTTTTTAAAGAACTGTCAAAACGTTTGGTAGGCTCTACTCGTGATCAGGGAACTGGTTTGTTCCTTGCACAGAGAATCGGTCGGGATCTGATGATGGAATCTTGGCGAAATCGAGGGAACTCTTCAAATTTTATAGGAAATCGTACAGCGATTTTGGTATTTTCTACAACAAGTGAAGCATTTGCGTTCAATAGCCAGGATGACCTCGTGAATGTAGCGGGAATTCGTTGGATGTGAGATGCGTGGCACTGGATTTCGTTTGATGGAAATTATCATGAGGATGATGAAAGGGTGTCAGCTGAAGGCCTACCCATATTACCTAAGATTAAAATTATGTCACTAAAAATAAACAAATAATTTTTTTTTTGCAAAAAAAAACACGACTTTAAAAATCGATAAAAGCACTAAAAAGTTAAAAATGAAACTATAACCCACCTATATTAATAAACCTAACCTAAACTACGATTAACCTATAATACAATTTAACAATTTTTTGGAGTCGGTGCCAAGCAATACCTATACAAAACTTAAATCGCTATTATACCTACAGAATAAGAACAGAAAAAATTAAACATAAATCTTACAGCTTCTAAATATAAATTCTAATCGGAACCTAATATTACGACACAAAGAAAAAAGATACTAACGTTTACACTTAACAATATAAATAATAGTTATATTTTTACACAACAAACATAATACACATCAATATACTCAGGAATTACCAGTCGTTTCATTACTTAGCTTGGCACCGACTCCAAAAATTGTTTAATTATGTTATAGATTAATCGTAGTTTAGGTTAGGTTTATTAATATAGGTGGGTTATAGTTTTATTTTTAACATTTTAGTGCTTTTATCGATTTTTAAAGTCGTTTTATTTTTGCAAAAAAAAAAATATTTATTTATTTATGATTTAATTTTAGTCTTTGTTTGTTCTTGTATTAGATTTAAGTATTGAATTGTAAATAAATATTTTAAAGTAACAATTAAGTATGGTAAGGTATATTCTTGAGATAAGAATATAATGTATTGTTTTTATTTACTATACACAGACTAGAAAAAAATCAAAAATAGGAAAAAGTTTACAAATCTCCAGTCTTCGACACCGAATCTCCAGTAATCGACACCCAGTCATCGACAGTAACCAGTTACCGACACCCCAGTTATCGACAGTTACCAGTTACTGACACCCCAGTTATCGACAGTTACCAGTTACTGACACCCCAGTTATCGACTATTACCTATAATGTGTATCTGCCAAGTCTTTAAAATAAAATTACCTGTTTAATAATTATGCATTTATTGTCCAATAACCATATTTCTCTTTCTAATGTGTATAAATGATACAGGGTGTTAAGAAAACCATGTATAACTTTAGAGATCTTTGCTCCAAATCAGGGATGTTATGGATATATAATTTCGGATCCGGATACGGATATGGATATTGGTAAAATATAATATCGGTTTCGGTTACGGTTATGGATATTAAATTATTTCGGATTATCCGATAGTTTCGGTAACGGATATTATTTTTTTAAGGAACTGTAAGTACGAATAGCTGTGCAAGTGTGCACCTCGCGCTGTGACGTCATTAGGTAGCGGGAGAGGTGTCGCATTCCAGCGGAGTGCACAGTTCATTCGTACGAGTGTAGTATTTGGTTAGACTCCGCCCTATCCGAAACTAGCTGTACCCGCGACGTTGTTCGCTTATATACCTATCATTCATCTTTATGAATAAATATTTGACTGTGATATAGAGGGCCACTAACACGAACTGCCTACTGCCGAGTAAATTTTGTCACAAATGTTGCTGTTTGTATAAAGTCTCAAAATAAAAAAGTACCATCGTCATAATTATATAATTAGCTTACCTCTAAAAATTTTAAGGATTGGTTTTGATGCTACTTTGTTTAAAAATTTTAGATTTATCTTCCAAGTCCAGAACCGTGAGAAAAAATTAAAATTTTCATGGTGGCTTTCGATGTCAATGTCCAAAATATGTCTACCTTGGGCAGTTTTGAACTGACTCTTTTATATATGTAGTATGTTTTCTCTTTTGTGCTTTACCCAGTTGGTTACAATTATTGAAGGTCAATGTTTTAGTATTGAGTCTACTGGCAGCGCCAACTCTGAGTTAAAGTGAAAGCAGCTGTCGCTCTAGGCAGTAAATGGCAAAGGGCACCCAAAAACCGAATCCATAAAAACAAATTAGTCCATTTTTTATGCTATAGTTCTCGTTGGTACCGTAGTCCCTAGTTAGACTACAGGACGCGAGGTTTTGGTGCGAAATCTCGAAATTGAACTACGCCGTTAAATTGAGAGTGGATATCAGATAGGCAGTGACTGACATGAGACCCATGAAACTGAAAGAGGAGATAGTTACAAAAAGTTGACGTACGGTTTGAGACTCGCAGTGGCAGAATTACCAAAACTGTGTTTAAAATTATTTGTTTGGAAAGATTAAGTAATAGCTGTCCAAGGACAATCTCATTCTACCCTGATTAAAGTCAGAGGCTGTATCCTGTACAATTCGCTTTATTAAGTGTAAGGTGCAGCATAAGGTGATGGGCTTAAATACCGTACGTATAAGTATATTTTAAAATGTAGAGAATGCGATAGAAAGTTTATTTTATTTAGGGTTTTGGCCCAACCTTCCGGTAATAGGGTACAAAAACTTTATGAAATTTAAACACATAAATAAAATATCATGTACGCATAAAAACCTACATGAGAAGCAAGCTACCTTTTAAATAATATTAAAGAGGTAGTACATACTAAAGATTGTGTGATAAAAATATCATTGGGTTTTTGGGTAAAAGAAAATAAATAACAAATACAAAAAGATCTTGTCCATGGAATATAATATAGATGACCAATAGAAAACATTACACATTTTTTTTTTTTTCCTTAGCCTGTACTGTCCCACTGCTGGGCAAAGGCCTCCCCCAATTCCTTCCATACTACCTTATCCCGCGCCACCTCGAACCAGCCCTCGCGGTATGCGACTAAGTCATCCCGCCACCTCTTCCTGGGCCGGCCTCGGCGACGCCGTCCATCTGTTGGCTCCCATTGTGTACAGACCCTTGACCGCTGGGCAAGGGTCTGTACAAGGGTCATTACACATTATGTTGGAAAAATAGTTTAAAAGTGGATTAAAGTTTTTAACCAACTATAAAGTGATCTATGGGGAAGCTTACGTTTTCAAGTCAGCGAATGCGTAAATTTCCAAGCAAATGGCCAGGACATTTACGCCTGAATCACTTTACGGTACATGCCATGCACGTTTGTTCCTCCATGATCAGCAATGAGGAACAAACTTACCTACGGAGATTAGTAAATACAAACACTAAATAATTGTAAGTTTATATATCGGTTGAGAAAAAATTCACGACTTAAAGATGTCGTTTATTGCGACTAAAAATACAACAAAATGTTACAAATATTTTTTTACTTAAAAAAGATACGTTAGTAAAACACAAAAAGAGTTATCTCTACTGAGATTTGAACTTGGGTATCAAAAAATTCAAACTTACATAAGAAAATGGACGCATGAAAAAAAATACAAACATTAACAACCGGATTTGAACTTGCAGCAACATCACTCATTTCCAATCGTTCAACCGCCAAGCTGTTTACCTCGATAGCTAGTTCACTAAAATATAGGTTCTAATCAAATTGAAGATTGCTATGGCTACCTCAGTCTGCCATGGTTACCCTCTTGTTTATCTTTTGATCTGTCAATAATGCCAATTTATGTGTGCAGTTGAGAAAATGATTTTGGAAATTTAAAGCTCCTCCCCTTGTCAGCTAGATTCAATAGCATGTTTCAACATAGCTAACAACCATCTACGATTTCTTGAAAACCACCTCTCAATTTTTTACACCATTCGATTAAGTAGTTTATGTTTGATACTGTAACATGAAATCTGACCCCCGGCAAAAGACAGTTGTAATGCAAGTACTGTACTGAATTGCGTGTTGTAATATTTTACTTCTTGAACTCACTAAATTAATTATATCTTTTGATAGATTGAACCGATTTCGATGAAACAAAAACTAAGTTATACCTCAAGTTGTGTATAATTTTTGTATATAAACATTGTCTGCATTCAATTCGTAGATTTTACGTGATGCGTGCACAAACAAACATATAAACAGACAAACAGACAAACAGACAAAAATTTCAAAAATGATGGATATGGGTTCTGTTAGTTATCCTTTATCACGCTGGCTATTTTTTTTTTTCAATTTCTTCAATGTACAAAAATGACTTTTCTACAGATTTATTATATGTATAGATAAGAAGGTTAGATAAATGAAATAGGTTATATATAAAAATACATTTACAATAAATTCACATTATTAATACACTTCTCATCAAAAAATCGAAACACTTTCGTTTTTATTGTTTCTGTCCTAATTTTTTACAAAAGAGAATTAATTCCATGAAAAAAAAAACATTATTGTGTAGCTGGCAGTTTGGTCATTACAGTAAGAAGAAAAAAAAACAAAATTCGAAATTAGAATTTCATTTGTTTATCCTATAAATGAAATTAATCACTGTTTTGAGACAAATGTGTATTTAGGGTTGAGTACGTTTCTCGTTTAAAAACTAAAAATTAGCGCTTGTCTTTAAACTTTTTGTTTCTTATTTCATTTACTGTGACTTTGGGACGTCTGAAAAAACTTTTTTTTCTAAAACATATGGATACTTCGCCCGCAGAAGCCGCCCAAGTGGTGGCATTGCTGGATTCTGGACTTAGTCAGCGTGTTGTGGCTGCAAGATTGCATCTAAGCTAATCATCTGTTCATAGAGTCTACAAACGCTATCGGGAGACTGGTTCGTTCACGCGCCGTTCAGGATCTGGCAGGAATCGGGTCACTTCTGAGCGAGATGATCGATTTATTGTAACAACTTCTTTACGAAATCGACGCCTTAACGCTTTTCAACTGCAGCAGCAGCTTCGCGTTGTACGAAGAGTAGCTGTAAGTGACTCTACAATAAGAAGAAGGTTGAAGGAACGCGGATTGGCACCGCATAAGCCAGCGAATGGGCCGAAATTAACTGCAGACCATCGAAGAGCGCGCCTTAACTTTGCACGCGAGCACCTAACTTGGTCATACCTTCAGTGGAGCAAAGTACTGTTTTCTGATGAGTGTAAAATTATGCTGTATGGTAACGACGGAAGGAACAAGGTCTACAGAAGAGATGGAGAACGCTTTGCACAATGCTGCATTGAAGAAAAGGTCAGCTATGGTGGCGGTTCGTGGACGGTTTGGGGAGGAATCAGCGCCGACGGTAAGACAGAACTTGCCTTTGTGTCTGGGCCACGGCTGCCTGCACTAAACTCTCATCGGTACATCGAACAGTGTCTTGAACCTCATGTGATGCCCTATGCACATTTTATTGGCAACGACTTCATATTCATGCACGACAATGCTAGAGCTCACACCGCGGGCGTCGTACGAGATTATCTTACCGAAGTCGGTATCTCCATTATGGTATGGCCAGCAAGAAGCCCGGACATGAATCCCATTGAACATCTATGGGATGAATTAAAGAGACGAATTCGAGCAAGAGATCCAGCCCCAGAAACACTTAGCCAGCTGCAAAATGCAATCCAAGAGGAATGGGATAATATACCACAACATGTGATCGTGACTCTCATCCGATCGATGAAGAACCGTATGGAAGCAGTAATAAGAGCTCGCGGAGGGAATACAAGTTATTAAATAAACGTTTCTTACATTTTTTTTTCATTTACGCGTGTTGTTTTACCCATTTCCTTCATATTCCATGCAGGGTAAAAATTACTCATTATACAAAATACGAAACCTATGAAGACTTAATTTGAATTTAGAACATTAACATTAGGATTTAAAAACCTCATACTACTCACTATTAAATGACATTTTACATTTATTCCTAAATATACACATTTTTCTGATAATCCTTATCAAATCATAAACTGCGAGGTGTTTCGATTTTTTTGATGAGAAGTGTATCTTAACCATGGGGAAATTGATTCTTGCATACACGGCAACACTGAATGACGTTCAGAGTACCTACGTATTATTTTATGTTGAAATTTCGAAATTATACGATACTTACTGATGCTATGTGATCCCATTGCCTTTATTATTATTTGTAGTGTTGTTTTTAAACAGTTTTAATACGCAAACCGCCATTTTACTTCGAATTGCGACCAAAATATAATAAAATGTTCGGGACATCTAAGTCAAACAAAGTTATCAACGTGACTGGCACGGGTACGCCTATCCAGGCGTACTATTTTATGCCGCATTTAACGAGTACGACAGCGGTATCTAGGCGAGCGCGCGAGACCAATCATTCATCTAAGGGTTACACCTATATAACTCTCGTCCGATTGTTCGTTATAGCGTGTTGCGCGTTTGCGAAGTTACCCGGTCTTTTTCCTCTGATTCTTAGAACTGATTTTGTGGTCGACTCACTTTGTCTGTGGCTATTGAGGAAGCAGCAAGTCATGGACAGAGAGAATCTCAGTTCCGTTCAGATCGCACCCTTAGAAAATTGCACGAAACTTGCAATGATGCATGTAGCCATAAGATATGTACCCTAGTAATTTTGGTGTCTGAACCACAATTTCTGAGACATTGTGATAATATTTATTCATTCATTCATATCTTTATTTGCATTCCATAATGTTAATAATATAATAATAATGCTTATAGCTAGGTACAATTATGGACCCTATGGACGACTGAATGAGCATTCGCTCGTTAGATGTAAATCGGCCTGTACAAATAAAGAAACGATGTGTTATAAAATGATGTCGGTTTTGATCTATCTGTTGAAGATACCAATTCAATTGTGTTATTGCTGAGAATGTAAAGAGTTATTTAGTACTAGCTGTGCCTGCGACTTCGTTCGCGTGGATGACGAAACTTATCAATGAGTTTTTAACCGCAAAATTAAGTTTGGTTTTTGTTGTTTATACTTTTCCGGGATAAAAACTACCCAGTATGGTGCCCAGGATAATAAAGAATAATTATACCAAGTTTCATCGTAATCTAACCGGTAGTTTTTGCGTGATACCTGAACAAACAGACAGACAGACAGACAAAAATTTTTTTTTTCACACTTTTCGGTTCGGTGTCGGTCTAGTAACACCCCCCGCCATTTATTTTTTCGATATTTTTAATGTACAGAATTTTCACTTCTACAGATTTATTATAAGTATAAATAATATATTATAATGGATAATATTAGTACCTAATTTAATATATTTTTAATAACAGTAACTGATTGATGATGTTATAAAAAAAAAACAATAAAGGTCTAAACAACTTTACAATGTTTATTTAATTTACAAAATATTTACTCCACATGACGATACGACACAAACCTCAATTTCATTTTACTTAATGTTTTAAAAATTGATGCATATTCTTCTCTTAAATGTATTTTCCAAGTAATATACCAAACTTGTACTGCATTTTGTGCACGTACTGTTCGCCTGGGTTTAACACCGAACTGGGGAAGTTTTTCTGCGTGAAAAGAGAATAAAATTAAAAATGTGCAATTATTGTTTTAATTACAAAGAACACAAAACAAATATAGGGACTTACATTGTTGACGGCATCAGGATAGTTCTGTGGCATGAGGCAGAAGAGACCGTGCCGCTTGTAGAATGTGCCTTGCTTGCCCATCAAAGGTATGTATCCATAACTCTTTTTACCCTGAAAATTGTCGAAAGTAATATTATAATAACGGAAACATCAAATACCTCAGTTAATAAACAGCCTATTTCAAAATAGCCCACACACACATTCAAATGTTTCCATACAAAGGCACGACTAGAAATAATATAAATAAAAGTTTCAGAATCACCTCGCTTCCTTCTTCATCCGCCTCTTCACCTTCTGCACTAGACTCCTCACTGGATTGCTCACTGTACTCCTCAGATTTCGACTCTTCTATACTCTCGTCTCCCACCGGCAAATCCTACGCCAAACGATTTATTGAGAACGTGTTCTGGTTTACAAGGACTTGCACTTGGCACTAACTTAATTCCTTTACTTTTCACCAGCAATACTGGTGATATTCCACGCGTCAACCATTCTAAGATGGTTTTCTTCCGATACATTTTATGTAGCATCGAATCAACATTAGCCTTGCTTGGCGCAATCATCGAAGAGTTGTACTTCTCGAAACGACTTTCGATCTTGATTCAAGAGCCAAAAATAATGAAATCTTACCTCTACGATCTTATCGGGGTCTGGCAGCAGGTTGCCGGTGTAGAATTGCATGCCAGGCTGGTTACTATACACTTCAAGCACCCTACCAGTGAATGGATGTAACGCCCTGGATAAAACATTAAAATTTTATATCAGTAAGGGTCAATCGAAAGGGGTAAAATGCCTCCTAAAATCTTATACTAAGCTAAAAATGATCGCTCTTTGCGATCGCTGCTATGAGCAGCACGCAGCGTACGCGCCGAATTCCAAAGGTTTTGTAGGGGAAGCCACGATGCTAAAAAGGTATTTATTCAATCATCGCAGACTTATTGGATGACCTACGTTGAAAAAACTGTTATTTGACATGAGTGTCACGAACAGATTTACAAAAAAAAATCAATAATAATTTTCTTTTATTATTAAATTTCATCATTACACTAAGTTCATGCGCGTGCGCTGTTGGTAAATGATTCTTAAAGATGGTGCTTAAGCCTCTGGCTAATTAAATAATAAGCCAGAATAATTATTAAAATGAGAATGGGGATAAATATGTTAAAGAGTCAATGAATCTCACCTAGCTTGAAACGTCAATTCTTGCTCGGTGCCTCGCGTTATGCAAAAGTTTATGTCGTAGCCTCCCATTGGTATTTTAGGCAACATAGTCCTGAGGATTCGGGGTACTCGAAAATCGTAAGCTGTGCCGCCTACTACTTTCTTTTCTCCTAGAAAATAAACAGGTTTGTATCAAACTTTTACCACAAAATCTATGGAACCAATTCGTTCAATAAGTTTTCAGAACAAGCTAAATTGGTGTAGAAAATACATACACAATGTTTTTCAAATAAAGTAAATATATCCATCAAGAAGGTAAGTTTATGAGAAAAAATGTCTAGACCTACAAAGAAAGCCGTCAAGTCTACGATCAGAGTTATCTTACCCGTAACAAGTCCCTCGTCGTCTATCGCTGTATACTTGTCAGCGTTTATAGTAAATATGTGGTCCAACATCAAGTCCGAGCCCGTGTGCTGTAAATTAATAAGAGAGACCAATTATAATCAATACAGAGAATTTCTCAATGTCTCTAATCCCCACCTATCTCATGCTCATGAAACATTAAACTTTAAAAATTTAAGAGCCCTTAAAGCAATTTTATAGAATTGCTGTGTTGTTTCAAAATCCTGTACAGATCTGCATAATTAATATTTTGCTTGGGAGGCCTTTTTCGGAACAGAGTATTGAAATTTATAAATTAGTAAGGGGAGTGTTTTCAAGGAGGGATACGTATTTTTTTTTTTTGTTTTTATTTGGACGTAGGATCTGTAGTTTTCTAGCCTGTGACCTGTAGAAGGCGCTACATTCCAACGGGGTGTCTAGTTTTAAGTTATCTTTAAGTCTTAGGATTAGATTATTTTTACTTTTATTAATTTATTATTTAATTTATTGTGGTACCTTACGAGGCTGTCTTGGCGCACCAGCGCAAAAAGCCTCATCAAATAAATGATTTAAAAAAAAAAAGATCTGCATAATTAATTATCCTATCAAAAACATTCAATGTAAAAAAAGCCAAGTCTCTCTATGCAATTCTTCTATCGTAAAAAGTTTTGCGATCGCATAGGAGCCAAGTTCTGTTCAACTTAATTTGTAATAATAAATCAATATTTTGTGACTATATCAATAGTTTTGTTTACATTACAATAACAGTGACTTGGCCATGAGCACAAGTTAAAGGTCGTTTGCTCCTTGTAATTACGTGCAAATACCGTTGAATTGATATATTATATATGGACATGATTTTGTAACTGATTGTAATTTGAGGTCATATCATATGGACTAAACATGCGCCATAGTGCATGTGCAGTTCACTGATCTTGGATGATACCGACTGTCGGTTAAGGTGTCCTGATATTATTTATTATTTACTATCAACTTCACTAAATATGCCGTTTTATATTTGTATCTTATTGTGCTCATGGCCAAGTCACTATTATTGTAATGTTAACAAAATTATTGATATAGTCACAAAATATTGATTTATTATTACAAATTAAGTTGAACAGTACTTGGCTCCTATGCGATCTCAAAACTTTTTACGATAGAAGAATTGCATAATGAGACTTGGCTTTTTTTTACATTTAATGTTTTTGGTGGGATCTCATTTATTTTATGTAGGTCTCTTTCTTTTCTTTTTATACATAAACAAAATTACTATAAAAAATATTTGCTTTTTGTACATAAACAAAGAACAAAGTTAACAATGCAGTCAAAATTCATACACCATGTTCATGTAAAACCGCAAATATAAATTTGTTTCCTATTATTTACTAAGGTATAATAATTTATTATAGTTTTTATAATTTTCCCTTCACATGTAGCTAAAAACCTATCTTGGTGCCAAATTTGAAGGTTCTAAGTTTGCTAGAAGTACCTTAGATTTTCGATGATCGGTCAGTCAGTGAGTGACAAAAAGGTGTAACTTTGATCGCTCATAACTCGTAAACTATTGGTTCAAATGTCATGTGATTTTGAGGCTGAGCTTGTTTTAATACTTACTCTAGGTCATCGAAAACCTAAACCCCTAGCTTTGTCCGTATCGATGATACACGGGGGGGGGGGGGGGGATAGCCGCGAAACGCTTCGAGAAAAGGATGGTATGGTACGGCCGTGCCCGTTTTGCTCGAGACTTGGCTGGGGCACTGCCGTGCCCCCAAATAGCTAATAACCATCTCGCTCACATCAACTATTGAACAAAAAAAAACCGCATCAGAATTGGTCCACTAGTTCAGGAAATACGATGCCATAGAGAGACATTTTTGCGTAGTAAGTTAAAAAAAAGTAAAATTATAAAATGTAGCTTCTGAGAAAAATCTAAAGAAACGAAAGAAAAAAATATCTTATGATCAACGAAAAACGTGAACTTACATGGCCCGCAAGATTGAAGAAAGGTGCATTGCTCAGGTTGATGATAGTAGGTTCGCTGGTGGTGCACTTCATTTCAATGTTGAGGGTGTTGTCGCAGGTGACTTCGAAAGTGACCTGGGCCATCACAGTACCAGGGTAACCCTCGTGGAACCTATCCGAAACATGGCTCATTACCACCTTCAGTCCAGACACGTATGAATGCCAATTTACCTGCAAATAAATATTTTCATTTTGTTACAACTCTTCCGTCCTTATACAACACTTTGAAGTAAATAAATACTTCGAGATTAATGATTTATTGAGGAACAGCATGTCGAATTGACATCCAAATTTTATGAGACGAGGAGTTCAGACGCTACGGTGGAATATTTTTTAATACGTAAGTATATGTACAAAGAGACCGCTAAATAGGATTGAATCAGACTTTTTGTATAGGGTTTGTCGAAGTGGGGCGATAAAGTTCTGATTTAATACAGAGGAAAGGATGATTGGAAAATAAGGTATAGACAGGATTTAGACACTATGTCGAAAACACGCAGGAGCATCAAATCACACTCAAACCGACCGTGTAAGTCTTAGAAAGTTCAAACGACATGGCGACGAGACACCCGTGTAGGAAACACAGGTGAGCAGGCACAGTCGTCTGCAGGCCTGTGTGCTATGGGTAAACCCATAGAGTGATAAAAAGTTTCTTAACCGTCCGAAGACGGTCTACAAAAATTTGCTTTATGCATAAATAGTTATATCTTGGTACCGAAGCTTCGTACCGGCCGGCGACCAACCAAGTCCGTGTAACAAAACGCTAGCGCGATCTAATTCGATCCCAACACCATCCAGTTACGTTTTCGTCAACTCTGCTACTCATATGAGGAGTACCTATCTCACCGCTTGAAGCAGCACTGTCGACACTTAGAACAGAACCATTTTTAACCGACTTCAAAAAAAAGGAGGTTCTCAGTTTGACCTGTATGTATGTATGTTTGTATGTTTGTATGTTTGTATGTATGTATGTATGTTTGTCCGCGATTATCTCGCGTTTGGCTGAACCGATTTTGATGCGGTTTTCAGAAAATAATTTGTTAGTTCAAGGAGAAGGTTTTAGTATGTTTTATTTAACCGACTTGAAAAAAAGGAGGTTCTCAGATTGACTTGTATGTATGTATATTTGGACGCGATTATCTCGCGTTTGACTGAACCGATTTAGATACGGTTTTCAGAAAAGTGTTTGTTAGACCAAGGAGAAGGTTTTGGTATTTTATAATTAACCGACATGAAAAAAAGGAGGTTCTCAGATTGACCTGTACGTATGTGTGTATGTTTAAACGCGATTATCTCGACTTGACTAAACCCATTTTAAGTAAGTAAAAAAGTATCAAACACTAAAAAGTATTAAATAAAAAAAAAACTTTTAAAAAAAAAAGAGAACCGCCTTCAAAAATCCGATTCACTGAAAAGTATTAAATAATTTTTAATGTACTGGTTATCAAATAACCAAAATATTAGGATAATAAGTATAATTATACTTCAAGCACAATTATTGTTATGTTTGGAGTCGGTGTCAGCCGCTAATAGCAAATTTTAGTACTATATTATAAGGACAGACACCGACTCCAAAAATAACAATAATTGTGCTTGAAGTATAATTATACTTATTATCCTAATATTTTGGTTATTTGATAACCAGTACATTAAAAATTATTTAATACTTTTCAGTGAATCGGATTTTTGAAGGCGGTTCTCTTTTTTTTTTAAAAGTTTTTTTTTTATTTTATTAATAACTAGCTGTACCCGGCATGCGTTGCAATGCAATTTTTTCTACCTAGCACCTGCCTGCTACCTACTACTACTTAGGGGTATGAAAAATAGATAGTAGCCGATTCTCAGACCTGCTGAATATGCATATAAAATTTTCTAAAAAATCGGTCAAGCCGTTTCGGAGGAGTATGGTAACTAACATTGTGACACGAGAATTTTATATATAATGTCTTACAAGTACAGCTTTATTTTATACCTTTTTAAATTCAGGAAAATGTAACTAAGACCTATCCTCAAGGATAACTTTCTCTAATTGCGACAGTTTAAGAACTTTGTCCAAATCGTCAAAATATAAGGTAAAATATTATACTTATCAAGTACCTTTTTGTTTCATATAATTTAAGTATTTTAAAGTAAGCCAATCAAAAATGATTACGATGATTGAAAATTTCATATCAATTAACAAAAATCTTACGTTAGTCATAAATACCTTGGAACATGATCGAAGATGATAATTGGTTTTTGGGTTATGTGACTTTGCACATACTTCTCTAATGCTTAATTTCCATGGCAATAGCACGCATCCTTTATATACTCTTGACAATTATTTCTTTACATCTTTTTCCACCTATAATCTATTGTAAGTTAATTGAGCTTCTACGCTACCTACGTTTTAAACAGTACGTCGTATTTATAGAAAAAAAAATGTAAATCCTCTAAATTGGTTTTACCTCGTTAAAAAAAAAGACTGACCCACGATGAGAAAATCACAATCGCATAATAAAATGAATCGATCGATTTCAATTTTTTTATTGACGCTTGGACAGGACTGGATGGGGAAGCCTGGGAGTTGGCGATTGTTTGTTGTACTCACCTTATCAAACCCAACGTATCCGCCATTGTAGTGGTGGTGGCCCTTATTGCTGGACAGCATGTACATCCTGCCGGAAGGTCGGACCACAATCGTAGATTCTCGGATCACGTTCGCGTACCGGCCTATCGTAGCACCAAAGTAGGGATTCCTCGGCTGGAAATATTCTAAACAAAACAAAAGCTTTTAATTCTAAAGTAATTCCTCTAAATCTAATTGAACAAATGTGGACAGCTTTACATATATTGCTCTGATTAACCCAAAGTAAGTAGCTACAGCCAGTGACGGATTAAGACTACTTGATGCCCTACGCAATCTACGTCTGTGGGGTATCCCTATCCGTTTGTCAACTAGTACTACAGTCATTTGCTGCTCAAAAAGATTGTTACTTGGAAAGTTTTCCGGGAGTTTGAAAATTGATAGTTTTATAGATTTCGACGTGCCCTTTTCGTATTTTTTTTTAATAAATTAAACTAGAGAAAATTTCCTACAATGTAGGTATGTATTAATTTTTTTATGTAGCACCAATAGTTTTAGCGTATGAGCTTCGCAAAGTCCACTCCTACACGCTTTAGGCCAAATAACTAATATACGCGTTTTTTTTTCTGGTAAGCCTTATCTGCAGGTTCGGTAGTGCCACCAGACCTGGTATACTTCAAATTTCATTCAACTTGAACCAGTAGTTTGAGAATTATAACTAGTCACAGTTTGTTAATTTTGACACTCTTACTTATACTGACTGACCGATCTAAACTCTAAGACACAATACTTTCTTTGTTGTGGTTTTTGGTGACGTGGGAGTGAGACGTGATACCCTAAGGACGGATTTTTTGCTTCTCCTGTTGCCCCTCTCAGACGAGATGCCCTAGGAAATTGCTTAATTTGATTACGGGTTAATCCGTCACTGGCTACAGCACTTGTGCTATGGCATTCAGAGAAAACGAAAGTACAACACACCCTAACCAGAAGCAATGAAGAAATTGATTGTCTACATTGACCCGTTCGGGGATCGAACCCGGGACCCCATAGCTGGCGAGGCCCTGAAAACCAGAATTTTCCTTTCAGAACTCAGGTTGCATGCAGCGAGTCTTTTTTACATCGTAACATTTAAGTAACAAAGTTCTGAAGCCTGTGCCTGTACCTTCAACGGCGGGTGTTACCTACATTATTTTTTTTACCTATATTAATTAAATCTAAATAAAATAAGTACCTCCTAAAGTATCAAATCCAGCGATGACGTCGTCGGGTACTCCCTTTCGGTCAGGAACTGATATTGCCGTTATAGTTGCACCGTACGTTATAACCTGCACAAACAATCGTTCAATCTTTTACAAGGACGAATTTTGCTTAAGAGATTTTGTTCATCCTAACGAACTTAAGATAATTTATCATTTTGTGTCAGTTGCTATAACCTCATTTTATTGTATCTATTGTATGTTCTATATACAGAACATGGTTATAAACCATGCCCCATAAAACCGATTGAACGGTTTGTCTGTAGGAGCTGAAGACATTATAATTTGTGTTTTTAAATTTGTAGGATGCGGACACTGCTTATAAGATTTTAACATTAAATGTGCCTTGTATATTTTGTCTGGTCAAACGATCTGATATCAAGGGTCATGAATGGGACGATTACCTGTACTGTCATCCGATTTTTCGTTTTCCACGTGTACCGCCTGACGATGTCGATGTTTGTGCTGGACGCGCAAGGCGAGTGTTCCTCCGGGTCTTGTTTGTCCTTATTTTCCTTCGGCGCCGGCTTAGTCTTGGCGAACACACTGGACCGCCTTCTCTCCTGCCTCTTCGACTTTGGCATGAAGCCGAAACCGTCAACCAGGAGCTCTACATCTGGTACTTTCACTGGCTCAGGCTCTGGAGCCTGCTCTGGTTTTGTCTCCTCGGCATCACCAGTCCCATTTTTTGTCGTCTCTTCAGGTGCTACATCCGTCATTGTGTTGTGTATTTATTACGAGAAATTTAGATTTTTCCAAAATATAAAGCTCTTTTTTTAAGCCGAAATTTTTAATAAATTATATAAAAAAATATACTTAAAAATTAAACATGTGTGTTTTTTGTTATTTTACAAAATTATGTGACATTTCCATTGGTTTTTTAAAAGTATGAATCTAGTTACTTGCTAGTTACGATGAGTATTCAAAAAATGTGTAATAAGGTTTTAAGCGGAACATATTTTGTAAATAGTCGAACATATTTTGAGTCGAAATATACCGTTACCCCTACCCTTGCGTCGTTCGAGCTGCATCGTCTTGTTAGCGCACAAGTTTGACGCAGCGCCGGCGTCGCGGCGGTGCAGCGCCAGCGCATATTTTATTGAATAATTAGTGGATGCGATTTCGGTGTCTGGTGTCGGGTCCTATAATAATAATTAATAAACCCCTCGGGGCAAGTCGTTACTTCATCATGAGAATAACGCAATACTATATAATAATAGTATTGTATATTAACTTGCTTTTGATATAAATAACCTTGAGATATAAATAAAAACTGTATCTGAAGGTATATGTAGGAGCATACATCCGCAAGGCAGCTTGTGGCGAATTACTGTTTGTGAGTAGCGACACAACGGACCTGACTGCCTCAGGGGGCCACTCCTTAGCCCTCCTAAGGAGTGGCCCCCTGAGGCCTCCCAGCTCTTTCTTGCCTTAACTGGCTGGCTAGAGAGGGGTCGCTAGAGCTATATGCTCGGGGGTGGAAGTGTCTAATGGCATAATAGCGAGAAAACCTGCTCCGGGCCGCTTCTGTGACCCGTGATGGCGAAATCGGCGCCGCACCGCTCGACACCCCTAGCCGCTCGCACTCGCTCTCGCTGCCTATCGTGGCGGCTGTTTCGGGGGGGCCATCTGTTGAGCTGGCGAGTCGCCACCTGCCCATTTGATAGCATTTCTATGTGTTAAAAGGCAGGTGCCATAGTTTCCGATTCCAAATAATTTAGAACCAATCCACAAGATATACCTACCCATAACACAAATTAGTTTCAGCACCAAAATTTACAATAATTCTGTAGCTACCTTGGGCCGTTCATGTCTGTTCTCCAATAGGGCAGGGGTGAATGGCACTCGGTAGATGCCCCATCCCATATTAGAGTAAATTTCTCAACAAGGCCGCTGCGTGTTAGACCTGTGTCCCCACGTAAGAATTTCAAAGGACCGGGTGTTCTCATTGCTGAGGATAACCCGTGAAAGATAAGAGATACAAATAATGTTGGAATATACAAATATTCATTCAACATATAAAACCTCATTAAATTGACTTCTTACTGGCAGTCAATAATCAGCCAATACTTCATTGTTCAAACGTTCTTAAAAACGTATTACTATTGACGCGAGTTGCTGTTTTACTTTTTCCTGAACCCATTTTTCCTATTTCCAACAGGTTATGGGCCCAGACCGTTTTAGTAACTGCGCGAATTAATTAGTTCAAAATTAAATGTAAGTGTTGTGATAATATTTCTACGAAATAAAAATATTTTGTGAAAATTCACACGGCCATCAGATCCTGAACTACGGCGGAGTCTGTGCTATGGGGACCAGACAACAGATATGTATACTAATATATTTTTTCAATACATGCTTATAAAGATAAAATTACATCTAGACACAAAACAAATGAACATGCACATGACACAAAGATTTGTTCTGGAATAAAAGAAATATTTAGCTACATATACTACTACATTACAATTCCCCACACGAAGAATGAAGGAAATGAAGATTTCCCAAATGAAGAACAACAAGATTGCAAAAGGCTTACGATGTGCGACGATGTCATAACTCATAACACTCGGCGAACAACACCTCAGCTTATTAAAACACGCTTGATGTATATCATGAAAGCTAAACCTACGCCTAAACTAGGTTTTTTGCTATGCTAACAGCAAACGGTTCTTAATCTCAACTCACAACCCACCTTCTAAGAAAAACCAAACTACTCAAAGAAGAGAGAATATTTCAACCCAGAAATACTCAGTATACATTTGCTAAATATAGAGTTACTATGATGGGCGCTGAAACCGTGCTAAAAAGAACATCAAGACGATGCAGGAAAATGGTGAATCTACCAGCTATGAGAAGACGACAAACAACGTTTAACCCTGCAATGCTGACAAGGACAGTATCGTTTCTATGTTCTCCAAAGCTACCCAATACTGCCGCTGATCGGTAAACTGATAATGAAATATGTTTTCTTTTAGATTCAGATGTCGCTGATCAGTTGTGAGGCGTTCGCATCTTACGTTAAGCTACTCAAAGAGAGAGGAGCGCTGCGACCACGACTTTAAGCATTTTAAGAATTATTGAAGACGTTTCATATTCATCCGAAATACGGTAAAATTTGTTATGGATAAATAGCATTTAACAGACAGGTACGTCGGTTATTTTTGTAATAATGGTTATCAAATATAAAATAAAAATAACTAAATGCTATATGACCAGTGATAAAACTAACAGCTTTTTCAGTATCATTTTTGAGGTAGATGAGTCGTGACGATATTTAAACATTATTTAAAACAGTTGCGAAGACCAAGATGTTTTAAATTATAAACTAATTTTATGCATCATTTAATTAAACTATTGTGAGTACATAATTTATTAAATTTTAAATAAATTATTTATTTATTCCACAAGAATAAATAATTTCTCAAAAATGTTATTGACAAGTATGATGGTAAAATGATTGGTAATATATACATTACTATTCAAGTTATGTGTAAGAAATGTGCTGTATATTTAGTAAACAATCACAATTTATTTTAAAGATAATTTAAAATACCAATCGAACGTTACGCTACTTCTTATTCATTTTGATGTTTGTGATTTGATTACATTCACAACCGAAGATGTAAACATTGCTATTAAATACAATTCTATGCATCATAGTTATATTACTATAACTTTAATAAAGGGAAAAGTATCAATTGATGGTACTATATAGTCCACAGCAAAATGTTGTCGCTGCGTGCATAAATCGTACGTTAACCAAAATGATTCAAACATTGGTAACAAGTGCGAAATTTTTACTTGATGAAGCTGTTTATAATACGGTAACGTATTTTAAAAACAGACATTCCTCAAAAGCGCCAGAATATAATAAAACACCATGCAAAATGTGACATACCTACTCGTAGCAGACAAACAAAACCCTCCTAGTTTTATTTGTCTGTCGATAGAAATTTGACCAAAACATCGTTAGTAACGAGACAAATGGTTATATATTTCTCGTTGCTCAAGATATTTTGACGAATCATTACTTATGATTCTTGTAGGTCTGTAGATGTTCAAATTCCCGCCGAAATTAGCAAGTCCGATTATAAATCGGTAATGTTAATAGGCATGTTAAAAGGCAACGAACACGAGAACCTTGCTGAAATCTCAGATGTTGGACCATTGTCTAGTAAACTGAGATTCAGATTCATTTACTAAATTTAGAAGAGAAAGGATACAAATAGTTTATAAAGAGATTATAAACAAAATATTGATCTAGATTTTATTTTATTAATTGCATTTTTGAATAAATACTAAATTCAAACATAGGTACTAACGATAATAATAGAACTGATTCTTATAAATGGTTAAAATTAAAAGCCATACAACACAGAATAGCATGGAAATCAAACTTGAAGTCTTATTTATAAACGTTTGCACTAGTTGGTCGGAATATTAATTTTTGATTTTAATATTAGTATGTACTAATAAATAAATTTCAAAATACAAAAAAGTCAAAAAAATATTTAAATTATTGAAGCAAGAACTTCAAAGTTGATTTATGTCTAAAAAGTTCTACATAAGATATTTAATTACATAAAATACATGTAATTTTCTGTATTTTTTATTTAAGAAATATGTATTTAATTTTCTACGGAAAGTTTATATTATATTGTCCTATATGTCAACGTTAACGTTTTTGTACCAGAGATTAATTTTACAATTTTATGGAAAAGGTTTAATAAAGCATTTGAATATGATAGTTTTAAATGAAATAGAAGTGATGGTAAATTGATATTCAATCAAGAACCTTCATATTCAACTTGGCGATAGGGTGCTGCTGGGGAGTTTGTTGCGCCGTTTCTTCTCCACAGCTACAGGCGGTGGTAATTTATTGAACTTAAAAATTAACTTAGATACCTATAGCTACTTAAAATAGAAGATTTTTGTATTAAATTTTAATTTTTTACACAAATTCTTCAATAATTACTGAATCTTACAAATCAACATTTTATTCGAAATTGATTATATGTTTATTGTTAAACTCGGACAATTATCAGGTATAATGTTTTGTAAGCGACCGGATACTATACTGTACTAAATACTAAGTCGATAACAGAGTGAAAACAACGTACAATCGAGAAAATGCTTTTTTTCTTTTATGAAATAACTGCATCAAAAGTACGCTTAGCTTAAAAATAATCTCTGAACCGTGTTAATTAAATTGATTAAAATGTGATAGTGTATTTAGTAGAAGGTATAGTTGGCTACGCATTTTCTGATTGAGGGGGTAAACTAATTGACAAAATAATTAGAAAGGGGCACATACTCATTGTTCAATAATCTTAATATACATGTATATAAATCTCGTGTCACAATGTTTGTCCTCAATGGACTCCTAAACCACTTAACCGATTATAATAAAATTCGCACACCATGTGCAGTTCGATCCAACTTGAGAGATAGGATAGTTTAAATCTCAAATCATAGTCGCAATTTTAATTTATTGCTAATTTTTTGTCTGTTATTATATACAAAGGCACCGGGAACGGGACCTAGGTATTCACGCGGGTGAAACCGCGGGACACAGCTAGTGGTATAATATATAGAAAAAGTACAGAACTGCGCATATTTAAAGCGTTTTGATAATTGTACAATATCGTTGCATTTTCAACGAAGAAAGCAATCTGCATAAAGTCACTGCGTTTTAATTCCAATTGCACTGCAAATTGTAATTTTTGGTGACAATATCAGTTGCATTAGTTTTATAAATAACCCCACAAATCACAATAGTTTCATAACTATTGATGGATATCAAGTACAATTTTAGGAGGACAAATTATGTAATAATAAAGCAATAAACCCAAAACATATTTCCATAGGAAATCTATTGGATATTTCACGAAAATAGTTAATATTTAAAACTTAAGTTCCTGGATATAGAATAAGATAAAGTTAATTTAATTATTTAAGTGTTATAAGACTTTATAATTTTAAGTGTTTTTCTTTGTAATAATTATAATTCTTACTGTATAATTTTATAAGACGATTCTTATATTTCTTACTCAAAAGTTTTATTATCAATCCATTTAAATTTAAAATGTCAATACCAAAACAGTAATGGTATAGTCATGATTAAATTATATATTTCTAAATGGATATAGCTAATTATAAATATTAAATAAATATTTGAGGGCGACTGTTGGAATATACAAATATTCATTCAACATATAAAACCTCATTAAATTGACTTCTTACTGGCAGTCAATAATCAGCCAATACTTCATTGTTCAAACGTTCTTAAAAACGTATTACTATGCTTCACTTGAAATAAAATATGGTTGACGCGAGTTGCTGTTTTACTTTTTCCTGAACCCATTTTTCCTATTTCCAACAAATAATTAATAATAATGAGTTAGTAGATATTGAAAAACTTTTGTGCAAGATAAAGCAAGATTATTTTTTAATATTCGCCTTTTTTAAAGCTTGGCTATGTTCACACCTATAAATTTAATACCTAATTAAAAGTGTGTGACCCAGAAGAAGGGCCTTATAAAATACGGTCAGATAATTTTGAAGTGTATTTTAAAACTTCCAAATCTTTGTCTTGGTCATTGCGTGACCTTGGTCATTGGGGACCTATTAAAGTTACAGGTTTTAAAAAGAATCTCGTATTAGGGTGAATTTCCCAAATGACTTATTTTTTTGTCTTTGGTGAAATTAGTATTTGAAAATAGGAATATAGTTCTGAATTATTTTTTTTAGTATTCAATAGGTAGTTATTGGGTTGTGGCAAAAATATAATTTTCCTAGGACTATTACAAAGGTAGTAATAAAATACATAAACCTCTATTTTTTTCACATCGGTGCTGTCCCTCTACTTTTTTTACAAACAAAACAGCTTATACACTAATAAAAATAAATAATATAAGTATATAACTTATTCTATTTCATAGAATATTAGTTTTGATATTAATATATAGCATATTTTTTTACATAATTAAGTAACGATTATTATTACTGAGAGGCACAAACGTACTTGTCCTGAAAAATTTTCTCATATCGCTGGACAAAAGTAATTTAAACATAAATTTTCATCGACGAGTCGGACAGCGTCCCCACCCCAATTGTATTTCCCTCGTTGGTGTGTGCTAGTGCGCAGTCAGGATAGAAGTGTGTCAAATCGCTGCATATGCCCACCAAAAACGTAAGTACGCCATTTCAGTTGCTCCCGGATAATTATTTTATATTATGTGTTGCATTTTACTAGTGAAATGAGTAGTTTTATTATTGTTGTTTGGTTCTAACAGAGGTAGTAAGTGAATTAGCTTCATTGTCTGTTATTCAATTTATCCTAGAAATTATGCATTTTTTCTAATTTTCTAAAAAGTGTGTTATTTCTCACGTCGCTGTTCTCATGTATGGTTCTCAGGTATGTACCTACTATTTCCTTTTTGATGTTCAAAGGTGGATAGATTATCATATCGCTGGATATGTATATCATTTCGGTGGATATACTTATCATATCGGTGTGCAGAAAAAATAATCGGTGCCGGTTTTTCATATCGGTGGAAACCAAAATTATTATTTAAATGATACGTTGATGATATCAAAATTGGGGATATTTGATATCCTAAAGATTACATAAAACCAGAAAAATATACAAAAAACTTATAATTATAAAAGTTCACCGTTATGATAAAAAAAATGGCATTTGTTGAAATTCACCCATTACTTTGAACTTGAAGGGACCTCAAGACGGTTCTGCTCGCTGATGTTCTAAATTTATAGAAGTACAAACTACGTCCTACATCATTAAAGTATTTATTAAAATTAAGATTTTACATTATACACAGTAAAAAAACATGTCAGCGTTAGTTAATTCCCAAAGGCAACGTAAAATATATACACAATCGAACTGTGAAATGTATGATAAATGATTTGTGCACAAGTGAAATACTGACAGAAAATAATTTAACAGTCGTTATTATGCAATTAGGCACGAATTTGTACATTGGCAAAACATGATTATACCCAAAAAACTTTCACGGTTTGTTTATCCAGGTCCATGGAGTCGCTCTTCCACTGTTCAGCTCCATCCAAAATGTCGGTAAACTCCTCAATGTAACCAACCTCTTTGCATGGCGACGGTGGAATAATACTTATAATAGGTATACCTATCTCTTGGAATGAGCTCATTGACGAAAACCCACTTTCATCTTCTATGAAATGTGCAACATGATTGTATCCGTTCCGTTTGTCGATGGCTCTGGTTTTAGTTTCTGTTTGAATTTTGCTACTTTCATCTTTATGGTTTATATTGACTGTAGCAAATTCGTTTTCCAAGTCGCAAGAGAGTGGCGAAGAAGAGACAATGAAATCTGTGAAACATCCATCTTTTCCGTCTGCATATTTATTCGCAAGGCCATTGAAGGCATCGTTGCTGTCGTAAATTGTATTTAAAATAAATGCGTTAGTCGTGTCTTCTTCAATTAGATTTAAAGAAGAAATCGATTCGTTATGTTCAAGTGTTCCAGTCTCAGAAATGTTTTCATCTTTCAATGTATCATTGCTATCATTGCATTTGCAGGCGAGATCAGGTATTTTAGTACTGAGAACAGTATTGGCAAGAGTGATCAGTCTAGTTATTTCTTCGGTGATCTTCTGAGTACCGTCGTTATCAAGCGTCAAGGATAGTTTGGATTGATTCCTGAAAATTGAATTATGAACATGTGTAACAACGTAAATTAAAAACATAGTAATGTGTATCTTATATGAGACGTGTTATTACCATGTGCCGTTGCAATCTTTGAAACCGTTAACGTTGCTTATGGATTTACTTATTTTCCTTGTGCTTAATTTTTTTCCGGATGCAAGAGAGTATTCATGTTTGTTTACATGCAATACAGATCGGGATCGTGGCAAGTCGGTGTGAGCGCTCAATGGGACTTCTCTAGTCGGAACAGCATCCTTGTTAGGTCCAGCCTCTGGGCTCTGACACTCAATGTGTTCTTTGACTCTGCTTAGAAAAGTCACCACCTGCTTAAGTAAAGCTATGTGCATTTGTCTGTTCGCTTCTGTCTGAAAATGAGTTAAATTCACATTGGCAAAATGTATAGTGTAATAAAGTAACAAAACGCAAGCAAATAATGCATGGATGCAGATCATAAATTCGCTGTGTACAAATACAATAGTTATTAATATCGCATTGCATAAAAATACTATTCCATATTTATACTAAAAATAAAAATTCATATTGAAATTGGTGCACCAATGATAATAATATCGCAAGCTCGAATTACTACTATAGATATACCTGTGCTAGTTGCCATCTTAGAGTTTCTATCGCCATGTTCAGCGCGCTGACTTCGGTGTCTCGTATATTATGATTCTTCATTTGCTTCTCCGGAGCCTTACCAGCCACGTCGCCATTCTGTTCCGTTGTTATCATTTTGGAAAGTTGAGAACAGTGCTCATTTTTTTCTGGAGCCTGCAACAAAAAAACATAAATCCCATTAACTACTGACATGCAACAAAAGAAACCGCGTATTTGCGCGGACAGTCATTAGAATCGAATTCATGGCATAAGGCAAAAGGTCACTCAGCAAGAGATTTCACAAAATGATCTTAGACACAAACAATTTTATACCAGCTACCGTGATCAGTAATTTGGTTTTCAAAAAGCATTGATTCTCTCATGAGTTTAATACATAATAAAATCGAAAATCTGTGATACACACATTGTATAGAAACTAACAATAACTGCATCAACAATTATCATCAACCATTTGCGATTGCATACTTTAAAGCCGTGAGATGTGTATTGTGCTTTTCATCCGAATTACGCAATGTAGACTCAAAAAAACAAACAATCGATTCCACTAACGGTGTACTTATTAGTACCGCTTGTGTAGTCAGCAAAAAAGTTGAGAGCATATGTAGGTGTAGATGATTGGCAGTGTCACAGTCATCCCACGCTTTTGCCTCGATTCATATTGACCTCTATGTGAACAATAAAAAAGTCATGTTGCTCCCGTTATGTTGTTATAGCAACAACATGCATGTCTACTTCGTCTGTGTTACTTATCTTGAAAGCAACCTAGAACTTAAGTTTTGTACTTGACAAATCAAATTAGTCTAGTTTATCAAAACATACATTCAGGATTTTGTATCACCTGCAAGTACTAAATTTTTCGGTAAAATATAATTTTTAACGAACACTTTATAATCTAAAAAAGCAAAATTAAAATTAATTTAATTCAGTGCAAGTTTCTGTATGCACTTCTAATGTGAATGCAGCTATAACAACATCCGAATGAATAGCTAATTTGAAAAATGCGTTACCCAGCTAAACAGTTTAATGACTACGAACAAAACACCATTGTGTAATAAATAGGATCGTAGTTTGTATCATCATGTACAGTTGAACTATCAGAAACGGTAACCACTGGCTTAATTGCAGTTTCATTATTTGTGAAACATATTATATTTGTACAAGTTCTGCTTTAATACGAATAATGTCATCATTTTTGTACAAATTATTTCACCTAGTTTACAATTTTCTATATCTGTATCATCAATATTGTATGAAATGAGAAAACGGTTTGTGGGTCAATTTATCGCAACGTCAATCTTCCTCTTAATAAATAAACTGTCACTCTACGTGAAGATATTTATAGTCCAATCCAATTGTGCTCGCCTAGTTAGGAAGCTCGGTGGATAACATAACAGTGTTTGTCGTAAGCATTTACGATTAAGCGTTTTAAATGCCACAATTATCTTTATCTGTTTACAGTTCTACAACCTAACCGTTGTTGGTTACGAATTCCTTTTTTGTTTGGATCCGACTAAAGCGTTCGACAGTGTTTAGCATTCCGTTTCAATGTTTATTTTAAGTCGGTATCTACTTTTTGATCGTCTGTGCTAAATTTTATAGTCGTCGTGTTTCAAAGATTATGTTGGATGTTCCGGTCAGATTATTTAGGTGTCAGGTTGCGGGGTGGTGCCCGGTTGCTCTGAGTTTCTCAAGTGTCCGGATCGCTGGCATGGAACCAAACACGCGTGATCAAGGCCAATGGGCTACTATTCTCAATTTACAATATAATTTCCATCGTTAATACGGTACAACTTTAAATTAAATACGTTAGGGGTCTAAATGATATGATATATCTAGGCTGACCTACAAAGTGACAAGTATTTAAAATTGTTACGATTAATTCTGATATTATTTCAAATGCAGGTAGGTGGTTAAGGCGTAAGTACAAATATAGGAAGAAACATTTAGAACAAGAGCTTGCTTAATTGCATGGTCATGCACCGATCAAGAGCTTCTACGTTCTCATTTTTAGATTTTGGCGTAGTGTCGGTAATGTATGTATTTCCGCATTAATTATGATGTTCGTATAATTGTTTACTTATTTGTTGTTAGTAACTTCGTCGTCAGTTTACTGCAAATAATCCTGCAACAAAGTTAAAAATCCTGTTTAGATACACCTGTGTTTAAAATATAATGTGCAAAATAACTTTCCCTAAAGAAGCGGGTACATTAAATCCTAAGGAAATCTGGCGAGAGCCAAACTGGTTCCGTACGTAGAGCAGGTGGCAGGTGGCAGGTGCATTATCAATGTTATTACGTTATTGCAGAAGGATTTACCAATCAAATTTGTACAGAAACAATACGTGACAAACACTTAAACAAGTGCTTACTTCGACGAGTTCATAAGGTATCATTTTCTCTAAGGTTGCGTAACTCTGACTCGTGGCCCAAAAACTATAGTGCTGTTCGATTAGATTGGCGTTGTTCTGGCTGCGTGTTGATGTGGTGGGGTCGGCGTTTGAATGAGTCGAGTTAACATCGTGGTGAGGCAAGTCCGTCATGCATAGCCGACGACGCGTGACGCCCGCGTCCGGTCCGGGCCCTCGGAAGCATTAAACGCCCTACCCTACAACGTCGAATAAAGGGAAATACTACTGCAACCAGCCAGACATGCTTTTTATATTTTTTGTACTTTATATCGCTTCCGCCGGGATATGGTGCTTCTGCACGCAGGTATAAGCACGAAACTACGACAAAAGCTTTTGAGGCAAGTACAGCAATTATCTCAGGAAATTAAGTTTGAGTGACCATCAAAGTGTGACCTTGAATAAATTTTGATGCACCAACAATTTCGTAAATGCTCTTTGGTTACACAAACCTAGACTCAACCTACGAAAGTTAAGCGGCAGTCCACTATTCGTCACGATCTAGAACAATAAACATTGCGCAAATATTTTTACGCTCGCGACCCTATTCTTATTATTATAGAAATACTTTGAATTGTATAATAAAATACATTTGAATAAACACCACATAATGGTCCGGACACTGGTGAGAGACTAACTATTGTTACCGAGTTTACCATGTGCGTGTGAACTGAGGGACCACACTGGGAATTCGCGAAATGAATATCCTAGGATTTAGTAGTAGACTTAAAACAATTGTAGAACGAGTCTGCGAATTTGTAGCCAAATATATTAAGAATTACGACTCATAAAGTGTGGTCCCTCAGTTCTCACGGACGATCAGCCAGATCTCGGAAAGTATCTTATAAAAGAAGGTTTTGTGAATACAGACATTTAGTAGAGAATTTGTAAAGATATTTACTAAATAACAGACCACAAAGCATTAAAGATAAAAAAAATACAACGACTGAACTGTGGTCCCTCAGTCCACACAACAAAGATAAATATTTTAGTGAATATTACTGAATAAAACCGTTCTTTTCTACATAAAGTTTTAGTAGGAGTCTTAAAACATTTTGTAAAAAAGAAATGAAGAAAAAATATCGAACCGTTTTGAAGATAGCGATGATTAAAACTGGTCCCTCAATCCTCTCCTCCACTGACATTTGTGCGTGTGCTAGCTGCTAGACGAGAGGAATATCTGAAAGTCTAGTGTACTTAACTTTTAGTAGCAAGTTTCTACTAAATAATAGGTATATAAGATTGTGTATCTCTTACCTATTCGCTGAGATAATAATGTTTTTTTAATCTTATGAAAACAGATAGAGTATTGTGACCACACAATTGAATAAAATGTAGACAGTATTATTATACTTTATTTAATATATCACTATTTAGACGAAACGATAACTTATTATAATACTTTTGTCGATCATTACAATTATTTTGAAATAATGGTACGTACGCATAGTGTGATGATAAGTCAAACATGAAACTGAAAATAGATGGGATTACACTTGATAACACAGAGCAAAGTAAGAAGTAGGTATAGAGGGACCTCTCGTGGCTAAAATGAGTCGCCCTAGCTCGATCGTTACCGAACATGGTGCTTGAATTCCCAAACGAACGTACACAGTACACACACATACGCAACTCTATTTTATTTGTGTGAGTGGTGCTACAGTAGCGTCTCTGGTGGTTGCTATTATTAACTACCGCATGTATTAAATAAATAAAACCCAATCATTCATTACAATACATACTGTTAAGTTTATTTAATTGTTATTTACGCTTGACAGTCTTTAAACCGCAGAAAACTAATTCAAAATATAAATTACGGCATACGAAATATAGATGGCAGCACTATTTTTGCAAAAGTTTCACCCACCTGCTTGATAACAACAATAGAGGAAAAATATTACAGTTTGTGTAATACAGGGTGTCCGGTAAATAGTCCGACAAACTGTAGGTGTTGATACCTTAGGTCAGGACGTACGGAATGAACACATAATATATTTTCCCCGAAAATTAATGGTTTTCGAGTTATAATCGATTTTCAAAAATTTTATAAATTTCTACCTTGCATCAGATTTTTCCATATTTCTGTCTGAAAAATAGGTTTTGCAATACTTTTTTTTATATCAAATAAATCTTGAAGAGTCACTCTACGCTTTGGTAAGCTTTATTTATATCTTAATGAAGAATGTATTGTCGAAAAAGCCATCTGTTTAAAAGTTTTCATTTTTAAATTTTTTTGGTGCTCATATTTGAACTTCAGTGGTGAAAAATAAATGTATGTGGCAGTTTTGTACAACAATTTTAAAAACTTGCTTGATTATTGGTGTCTTCAGGAAGGTACAATACTTGTGTATTTTCTTTATAAAATTTGACAAAACAAGCTGTTGAAGTTTAAATGGGCTTATTTGTTGAAATGTAACTAATGTATATCGAAGGTAAACTGAGACGTAATTTAACGCGGATCATCATTGTAACAGTGAAATTAAGTATTTTATGAACACCCTGTATAATAGTGTCATAAATCAGTTGTCAATATTATTCATTTCCCTGTTGAAAATAAAGTAAGATAAATAATACATATTATATTTATTTTATAATAGAGAAAAGAACCAGTTTAACTTAACGATTTTGTCTTGTTCAGCACGGGTACGTATCAGTTTCGTTAATTATAGGAATTATAATGGGTCAGTTCGTAAGTTGATTTGTAGTTTGATAGGTTGAAAATTAGTAAGGCGATATTGGAATTCGTTCTCGCCTCAGAATTCGCGTGCTTTTCCAGAAAGGTATTAGATGGTTACTTTCAAGTAGGACTTGTATAAATCCTTCCTCTAAAATCCATGCATGTTTTATTACAGTGGTATAATGGCCAGAGGTCGAAAACCAAAAATTGCCTATGTAGATCAATGGAATATTTTTAGGAAACATGCTGAACAATTGCAAGATCCAAAAATCAAATGTAATGATCCAATTTTTTCGAAATTATCAGAAGAACTTGAGCATAAAATGACTGCTTTGGCTTTGTATATATCACTACAACGCAATCGAAATTTAATTTTCGGTAGTGATATTCGATCGTCTGATGACCCCACAAATTTGAGTGATGAAAAGAATTGTTCTACAAGCAGTAGTCCTTCATCATTGATATTGGCAAGTCAAAGCAGTAATTTTAGCTCAGGTTTAGGAGAATACAAAGCATTTACATTTAACCTTGATACATATGAATGGAGAAAAATAAAGCCCTTAAGTGGATATAAGAAACGGAGTGGTAATTCAACGTATAGGCAGTATAAAACGTTGCCAAAGTACAAATGGAGCCACATGTTAAAAGAAAAAATTTGGACACATTCAAAATTACCCTGCACTTGGGTCTTCAAGAAAAATAAGATTGAGGATGATAAAATTAATTTGCACGGGAAATGTGCCCAATGTCCTGCGGAAATTTTTTTATCAAATCAAAAAATTACTGACAAAATAGTTAAATTTCTGTGTAACGTTTCTCATTTCGATGTTAAATTCAAACATAACCCGAAAACTAAGTCCAAGTTAACGCCTTATAGGAGGCAACAATTGGCTAAAGAACTACGTTATAAGCCTGCTGTCATGGTCCATAATGAGTTGGCTTCGAAGCTGATAGAGAGCGAAGACTACAAAAGTTCACCTGTATTGTCATCCATATCGGCCCTAAGAAAAATTAAGTCAGATGCTAGATTGGAGCATTTGCCACATAATAATCCAATTATTTCATTATTGATGTTGGCTCAAAGTATTGACAATAAGAATATTATTCGTGAAATTTGTATATTTCCAGATTTTCGTTTGTTTTTTTGGAGTGACTGCCAAATTAAGTACTATAATGAGTATCACGCAAAAGGGAATAGGATTACTATAACAATAGATGCTACTGGTTCCTTTTTCGAAAAAGTGTGTCTTCCAGATGGTACAAACGTCACAAAACGATTATTTTTATACGTAGGGCTTATTACAGGTAACGCTAAGATGAAGTCCGTGCCAATTTTTCAAATGGTGACAGACTCACATTCTGATGAAACTATTTTGATTTGGTTACAAAAGTGGTTAACGTTCGTAGATAATCCACCGCATGAAATCATAACGGACGATTCATCGGCTCTGGTTTCCGCTTGCGTTAAGGCGTTTGCGTTATTTAACTCCACAAAAAGTTATATTTTACAATTGTTCTCCATTTTTGACAGCAACAATTCCCAGAGGCCTAAAGCTTTTATAAGACTTGATACGAGTCACTTCATAAAGTCACTCCATAATTTACCATGCTTTAAATCTAATATCGATATGCGGATAAAGTATTTTTACATACGCTGTTTATTATTTTTAAAGCATTGCGAAAATTATGTAACCGTAAAGGAAACCGTCCAAGACATTATTAATGTTTGCCTTGGTCAGTATACCAATGATATGGACAATGACTGCAAAGAAGCAAAATTAAGACTTGATAAATTATTAAATGGATTAGAGGTAGAAGTTGACCAGTTTGATTCAGAAAGACAAAAATCAGATGGAACTTACTTTGATGATATTACTGAGGATTTTACTTTTTCACTTTGGTTCGAAGACATTCTTAAAACAATAAAAAGAAAAAATCAACCTGACATGGTCTTAAAACGTAATGAAAATGTATACTTTTTTCCACCATTTATTCCGACGTTCAGAAGAATAATATTAAGAATTCCCCTGTGGTCAAATTTATCGTGTTCATATTTCGATTCCGAAAATAAAGCACCATCATCGTCAGGTATAGAAAGTTACTTTAAAACTTTAAAACACTTAGTTTTTAAAACAAAAGTACAAAAATATAGAATCGATGAGTTCATCAAAAATTACTCCATTTTCGTAGATGGAATAATAAAAACAGCTCTTGCTGACCTATGTGAAGATGTAGTAAATAAAGTAATCCCGCACAAAAAACGCTCAAAAAAGAGAAAACGTATAAATGTAAGTCGAGATAAAAAAAACGCCAAAAAGGTTAAATCTGATATTTCTACTGGATATTTTAATGCGGATTCAATATTTTCTGATCAACCCTCTTTTATTGAAAATTGGAGAGGAGAAGCTAAAATAAATAAAGAGAAAACATGTAACAATGTAAAATTATTAAAAAATGGTAACTTATGTCTTTCGGTAGTACTAAATGATAAATATGTCACTCTTAAGAATACTTGTGGTTTCGATTCTGTAATGTACTTTTTGAGTGCAGGATTTAACGAAAATGTGAATATTCGGGACTTCATGGCCACTTTTGATAACGATTTAATTCCACAATATATAAAGAACCTCTGCAACATTGAATCTACAGACGATGACATTTATTTAATGAGAGCAAAAATTGCTGCGCAATATTTTAAGTCACTAAACGAGAAAGGAAACCATATTAGCTATGATTGCCAGTGTAATATCACATATATATTTGAACATCTTCTCCTAAGATATTTTTTCAGCGCAACTTTCACAAAAAATTGTTTAAATTCATCCTGCCAATCAAACTTAATCAAAAGAGACATTGCGTTTTTACCTTTAAACATAAATTTTATTGATATATTTGGCATAAGTATTTTAGAAGAGGCAGTTAACCTCGATGAAGAAAAAAAGGACTGTACCACATGTGATGGCCAATTTACTTACAATTACGTGCTTTCGAAAATAATATCATTTGATTTGAATGGAACTGATAAAAATTCTCTAAGTAATGTTCCTGTTACTTTAACAGTAAAAAAAAAAACCTACAAAATCCTGGGCGCATCGGAATTCATTCCAGCACTAATTCCTGGCGGTCTTGGCCATTACCGATGTCACTGTTTTATGAATGAGCGGTTCTTTTGCTATGATGATCAACATCTCAAACTTATTGAAAGTACTGACCAACAAATGTACTTCCATTCACTAAGCTACATCCAAATGTCACTACAATAAAAGTCCCTATTTAATTTAATTTTACCCATTTCCTTCATATTCCATACAGGGTAAAAATTACTCATTATACAAAATACGAAACCTATGAAGACTTAATTTGAATTTAGAACATTAACATTAGGATTTAAAAACCTCATACTACTCACTATTAAATGACATTTTACATTTATTCCTAAATATACACATTTTTCTGATAATCCTTATCAAATCATAAACTGCGAGGTGTTTCGATTTTTTTGATGAGAAGTGTATATCCCTTAAAACAAATTTACAAAAAATTGGTCTCGATTTAAACACAAGACATTTTCTTCGTTCTTCACGATTATGGAAACATTTACCGCTTTTAGAAAAAGTCGATAAAATTATTCGGTCCACGTTAACGTCCATTTTTAACGTAACGTCGGATGACCGAGCTTGGACCCAAGCCACGCTGCCGATCCGATTTGGTGAGCTAGGTGTACGTAAAGTTTCCAGTTTTGGCTTACCAGCATTTTTATCTTCGGTCCACAGCACTGGAAAGTTAACCAGGCAAATCTTAGGGTCTTCTCTGGTTGATTTTCAGATTCTGTGCATGACTGAGGCAGTAAATAGTTGGGAATTGTCCTGCCCGGGCACAGATCTACCCGAGCAACGTTCTTCTCAGAGGCAGTGGGACGAGCCGCTTTGCAGTTTGATACGGAAAGAATTAAGCGCGCGTCTCCTGGCTGTGGGAGAATGGGATCGGGCCTCTGGTTACAGGCACTTCCGTCAACCACTCTTGGTACGATTTTGGATGACAATACTTTCCGGCTCGCCATCAGTTTACGTTTAGTCGATTGCCTCGGTCACCATGGCCTGTCCTGCAGCAGGAGCGCAGGGCGTATATCCCGTCACGCAAATATTAATGACATTATTCGTCGTGCTCTTGTCACTGCCGGTGTACCAGCATAATAACCTAATGTGTAATTATATTTTCGAGCCGTTTGGGGTTGAATCGTAAGGGACATGGGGTTCGAGTGCACGAAATCATTTTAAAGAACTGTCAAAACGTTTGGTAGACTCTACTCGTGATCAGAGGGCTGGTTTGTTCCTTGCACAGAAAATCGGCATAGCCATTCAATGTGACAATGCTGCCAGGATTCGGGGCACGTTTCCCGCCATTGACAAGTTAATTTTATTTATTTATATCTGATTTAATTTAAGTATAGTTGTAAGTGTTTGTTCTTGTATTAGATTTAAGTATTGAATTCTAAATATTATAATTGCGAAATTTGTTTGGATGGAAGTACGGATGGATAGATGTATGGATATATTTTGTACTAGCTGTGCCCGCAACTTCGTTCGCGTGGATGACGAAGCTTATCAATGAGTTTTGTGTGTAAAGTGCTATTTGTGTAGAAAATTATCTATCCAGCCTTTATCGAGCATACCTCTGGCTAGTTTCAATCGCCTAGCGTGTCTCGATATAATGTTAACTTTTTTTTATTTAGGGATGAGTGAAAGTATTATAAACGTAAGAGTAAACAAATATAATCAGACAGCTCCGAACTGCTAAGCTATCGGGAGTTACACGTGTTATTGTGAGTCAACCATAAAAGATAGTCATATGCTGTTTAGGGATATTTTTTATATAATTTTATGTAGAACATTTCCGCCATACATGATTTCTATGTGTCTTTAACCATTAAGAATCTTTAACAATTAAAAATGAGTAACTTCTCCCGTTTTCCCAACATTTCCCTTCGCTGCTCTGTTCCTATTGATTGTAGCGTGATAAAATGTAGGTATAACCTGCCCAGGAGTATGAAGAATAATTGTACCAAGTTTCGTTAAAATCCGTCGAGTTGTTTTTGTTTCTGTAAGGAACATACAGACAGACAGACAAAAATTTTACTGATTGCATTTTTGGCATCAGTATCGATCACTAATCACCCCCTGATAGTTATTTTGAAAATATATTTCATGTACAGAATTGACCTTGCTACAGATTTATTATAAGTAGTATAGATAAGCTTTCTGCGGTTTAAAAACTGTCAAGCGTAAATAATCTTTTTCTAATTATATTTATAAAATAATTAAAATTGTAAATAATAATTAAATAAACTTAACAGTATGTATTGTAATTAATGATTGGGTTTTATTTATTTAATACATGCGCTCGATCGTTACCGAACATGGTGCTTGAATTCCCAAACGAACGTACACAGCACACACACATACGCAACTCTATTTTATTTGTGTGAGTGGTGCTACAGTAGCGCCTCTGGTGGTTGCTATTATTAAAATAGCAACCACCAGAGGCGCTACTGTAGCACCACTCACACAAATAAAATAGAGTTGCGTATGTGTGTGTGCTGTGTACGTTCGTTTGGGAATTCAAGCACCATGTTCGGTAACGATCGAGCTAGGGCGACTCATTTTAGCCACGAGAGGTCCCTCTATACCTACTTCTTACTTTGCTCTGTGTTATCAAGTGTAATCCCATCTATTTTCAGTTTCATGTTTGACTTATCATCACACTATGCGTACGTACCATTATTTCAAAATAATTGTAATGATCGACAAAAGTATTATAATAAGTTATCGTTTCGTCTAAATAGTGATATATTAAATAAAGTATAATAATACTGTCTACATTTTATTCAATTGTGTGGTCACAATACTCTATCTGTTTTCATAAGATTAAAAAAACATTATTATCTCAGCGAATAGGTAAGAGATACACAATCTTATATACCTATTATTTAGTAGAAACTTGCTACTAAAAGTTAAGTACACTAGACTTTCAGATATTCCTCTCGTCTAGCAGCTAGCACACGCACAAATGTCAGTGGAGGAGAGGATTGAGGGACCAGTTTTAATCATCGCTATCTTCAAAACGGTTCGATATTTTTTCTTCATTTCTTTTTTACAAAATGTTTTAAGACTCCTACTAAAACTTTATGTAGAAAAGAACGGTTTTATTCAGTAATATTCACTAAAATATTTATCTTTGTTGTGTGGACTGAGGGACCACAGTTCAGTCGTTGTATTTTTTTTATCTTTAATGCTTTGTGGTCTGTTATTTAGTAAATATCTTTACAAATTCTCTACTAAATGTCTGTATTCACAAAACCTTCTTTTATAAGATACTTTCCGAGATCTGGCTGATCGTCCGTGAGAACTGAGGGACCACACTTTATGAGTCGTAATTCTTAATATATTTGGCTACAAATTCGCAGACTCGTTCTACAATTGTTTTAAGTCTACTACTAAATCCTAGGATATTCATTTCGCGAATTCCCAGTGTGGTCCCTCAGTTCACACGCACATAGTTTACCGACGGCTGAATCACCAATTTCCAGACATAATTGCGGATGCAATATGCAGATTTTACGATACCAAGAAGGTATTGTACGTTATATTTTTCTTAGAATCTTTTGGCATTCAATCGGGAACGAATAGCAAAAGTTGAGAAATAAAAACTAGGACATTACTGCTATCATGTGTTATACAATTATGCACTAGGAAATGTCTCGGCCATTCTTTGTCCTGACTCCGGCGAGTGTTTCACAAACATCTTGTTGGATGTGGTGGAACCAGTTCTCTGACGTGTGGATTTCTATTGTGCAGCAATAATACAATAGTAAATCTCACTATTCATCAAACTAGTTTTCGCCTGAAAAGCTAATATTCTTAAAATGTGTATACCGAAGTTTGTATCAATCATTCGCAAAGTAAAAGGTCTCTTGAATGATAATAATTTGTCTTGTGGACATTCGACCTGTAGTGCTATCATATAAAATTGAAACTTGATTTTGGCTGTCACCAATGATGTCCTTCTGTTTACTTTTCCACAACAACTTCTATTTACTACCACTTGATGTAATTAAGTAAAATAAAGTCATCACTTTGACAGGTCTTTTGTGAACTCTCTGGAGTAGAGAAAACTTGAGAGTTGAGAAATTGTCAGTTTTCTACACGCCGCGCCGCGCCGTTTTGAGCAGTCAATATTTTACATGTGCCGTCAAAATTAGTTTTGAAAATAGGTTGAAGCTAGAACTGCCTAAATTTCGTAAGTTTTTAAGATATTTTAGTAGGAGACGATTAAAGAAAAAATTAGTACCGTAATGTACTGCACGAGGGCGCTCTTTGTGGTACCAGAGTTGTCGAAAACGTAACTAGATGGCGTTGGGGTTCGAATTAGATCGCGCTATGGTTTCGTTACACGAAAAGACACTACCCCTCCGCTGAACTTAAGCTTTGTTACTTTAAACCACACGAAACGTTTATATAACGAAATTTTTGTAGACCATCCGAAAGGATGGTTATGAAACTATTATAAATCTATGGCTATTGTCCATAGCATACCTTCTGTATGATATGGATATTCTATGTCCTTTGAAAAAAAACCTTAGTTTATATATAGCTATATACATTGTATACATTGTAACTATAGCTTATTAATTTTTACGCGAGAGTTCAGGAAAGCAGCTTTTGTTTTTGGAGTTGGCCCCATACAACGTTGTCAAAAAGGTGTCAACATGTGAAAAATTGGCTTCAATTAAAAAACATACTACTCTATCGCCTGCTCAAACCGTCCCCACATTTGTAACACTTTAAAATTAATCGAAGGGGTTTTTACTACGGCGAATATGAAATGTGCATCCGATAAAAGACATGAAGAAACCGGTCACAATTATGTTGCTGTTTATTGTAATTTTGCGATATAATGTAAACAACATACCTACTACAACTTTATTTGTAGTATGTTTTAGGTTTATCACCTGTACAACGCTACTGATAATTTTGTCCGCGTGGCTGAGTACTGGTCCACAAAAAGCTAGCCACTGATCGATATGATAAGAAGAGGACATTATAGTTACATTTGGTAAGTTTTTAATGTAAAACACGTTCAGAGTCCAAAAAAGATAGAAAAAGCAGTATTGGTTGGTTATAATAAAAGTCAGTGCATTGGACAACACTGTAATAGAAACTGAAAACCAAATAATATTTTTGTTGAAATATAAAGTAATCGATTTTAATTACAATTAAGAAGGTATTTTTTTAAGGTATTTTTATTAAGATTGTTAGCAACGCACTAAGTCGAGGTCCGAACCCCGTAGAGGGTGCCCTTACTGGCGTTGCTGACGAAGTTAGTTTTTCCTATAGCTCTGGCTGGAGGCCGTAAGGTCCTCACCAAAAGTCCCGTGAAGCAGTCAAAGCCTGCGCTCAGGCTAACTGCAAAGATCTCTAACAAATAAAACATAAATAAATTTAAGAAATAAAAAACCCGACTGCATAAAAAAACACTTTAAATAAAAACTGAAAAGTAAAAAAACAAGTCTAGAAGTGTTGATAGCAATGTTATTAGTACAAAAATTTAATAATCAATACACAATCAATCTAATGAGAAACATAATTGACTGTCACAGTCGGGACCCGTAATGAATGATTTTAGTCTACTTTTCAGTTTTTATTTTAAGTGTTTCTTATGCAGTCGGGTTTTTTTATTTTTTAAATTTATTTATTTTTTATTAACACTTTTTAGTATGTATTTAGTTTGGATAAAGAACAATTTTTCACATAGTATTTTGTTTTATACGTCAATGATATACCATTTTGGAATCTTCGTTACAAGCCCTTTAATTTGATACCCATATTGTAGCAAACATATTTTTTTTATTTTTTTTTACCTCAATCTATGGCAACTCGTGGCCGCCATGTTGGTTTTTGTTTGACGTGACATATCTAAGAACACTTGAGTAATCGATACGAATCCAACGATACCCTAATTATCGAAATCCATTCGGCTGATTCGAAGATATGAGGTAATAACGAATATTACACACATACATACATACAAGATACATCACCTCATCATCACATCCCGAAATTTGGCGTAATTATTTATTTTTTAATTATTTTTGTGACCAATTTTGGTTTCTTCATGTCGATATTACATTTTCAGATGAAAATTTCTGTTCTTCTGTCATAAAATAGGAAAATAATTATAATATGACTATGTACATACAAATTATAATACTTTGATTAACATGGGATATAAAGTGCTTCAAGTGTGGGGACCACGTCTGATGTACCGATACCGATTTCAGGCAGTCAAAATACTTAAAATAAATAGTTAAATAAATTAGAGTTAAAGAAATCTTAATATATATAAATCTCGTGTCACAATGTTTGTCCTCAATGGACTCCTAAACCACTTAACCGATTATAATAAAATTCCCACACCATGTGCAGTTCGATCCAACTTGAGAGATAGGATAGTTTAAATCTTAAATTATAGTCGCAATTTTAAGAAATTGACGCGGACGAAGTCGCGGGAATCAGCTAGTAAATTATAGATAGTAAATAAAATAATATTAATAATTTTACTTATCAATAAATACTTATAGTTCTTAGCTCCTATTTTAATAACTAGATGTTTATTTAAGTATACCTATTTAGTACTTATTTAGCTTAAAAATCTGTTTAGATAAATAAATGGTTCTAACAACATATATGTATGTTAGAATAATTATATTTTTAAAGCAGTTATAGTATATTTAGTAATTTTAACTAGTTCATAAGGTTTTGAAATAAAACTACAGTCAGTCTACCCATGACCATGATACCTGCAAAGGTGTCGAAACGTCGGGACCTAAAATCAAAATAAACCGCGAAAAAATCCGTAAATAGTAGTTTTTACATTCGCGTAAACCTAAGAAATCTATAGTTCATAAGGTACTTTATTTGTGTTGCTGTGCCCTTACCGGGTTTCAATATAACAAATGAACGCAATAAATGATTTGAATTTGATAAATTGTACTGTAGACAGCAAAATCTGTTTAAACAAACTTTTAAAAGGAGAGCATTAGTAAAAAGGTAAATAAAGTAGCTACCTTACAAGGTAAAGCTCGCCCTTCGTAGTAGCAGAGTTGCCGCAAACGTAACTAGATGGTGTTGGGATCGAATTAGATCGCGCAATGGTTTCGTTACGCGAACTGGGGTATAAGCCCTTCGTCGAAATTGAACTTCACCTTCACCACTAAAACAATAGAAAAAGCGAATTTTTGGAAAACCGTCGCGCTTCGCCCGACGGTTAAGAAACTATTAATCTCTATGCATATACCATAGCACGCATAACACATATAGCTGTTAATGCTGTTATTGTATGCTTTTAATATTCATAAACCATTGTACATCTTATTCTGCTAGCCGACGACGGCAGAGGGAGGGTTATGTTTTTCGAGTGTATGCATGTTAAGTATACTTCTTTGACATTTTCTCATTTAGATTTGTCTCTATTGTGAGAATGACACTTTGTTAGTAAATTATAAAAAATCTGGTATGGCCAAATTAGAACAACAGTTAATTCCTACAATACTAATTAAATTGCCTTATAAAAGTAAAAAAAAAAAAATCCCAATCTTATAATAACAATAAAAAAAATATCTCGCGTTCTCCAAATTAACTGAACTTTGGTTTTTGTGTCGGGGTTTCATTTTATTTATTTTTTATTTTATGTTTTGATAGGTACCTACTATATGTATAAGAAGTATTATTTTTATATTCTTCCCCACTCTCACCCCACACCACACCCCACAACTTTTAAACGGTTAACCTGATTTTCATCAAACATGTCTAAGAACACTAGCATATAAGTAACCTTGAATTTTCGATCAACAATACAACAACTAGACATCGATCGACACAAAAAAGATGTGTCGGTAAATAACAGCTCACTTGCTGACGTGAGCTCTTATTTTGTTTAGTTCGCTTGACACCTGGCTAAAGTCAACACGTCGTCAAATGGTCGTCAAATAATTATAATATTTTAGCGATTTGTGACTTTACTGGGTGTCATTGTTGTAATTAGGTGGAACTTAAAACTGATTTATGACATTTTCTCAGTTCGTTGGTAAGCAAATGAAACTGTATAGGTTGTATATTCAAGCGGACATTATTTAGCCGATTATTCCCCGGTATCTAGTTGTTGTATTGTGGATCGAAGCCTTGAATACAAAAAAAAGCTAGTTTAAGATGTAGGTAACTAGTGGTTCTAACCGCGACTGCTACGCTAGAGGTCGTGCGTTCGATTCCCAAGTCGACTAAGGTGTTATTGGGTTTTTCTATGAAATTCTCAGTAGCAGCTCCGACCTGCTACTGAGAATTTGGATTTGTGCCCGGTTAGTGGCAATAGGCTCGCCCCCTATTACATGGGACCTAAACATATCGGCGAACTGTGGGTGTACATTGGTACACCTCTGCCTAACCCTTCGGGGAATACAGGCGTGATACAATAAGAATACAGATAAGAATAATAATATATAATGAATACAGATAAGATGTAGGCTTCGAATAAATAAAATAAACAATTTCAAAATTAATTCAGACTTTATACCTGCGTATTACACGATTACCTAAGCTTCTACGTAGTCGGTCACTAGAAAATTGGTATAACGATCACCTTGCGAACTCACTAACCTCATTTGAATGCCATAATCCGGCAGTAAAACTGTTATTTCCATTGTTGTTACAAAACAAGCCTTATTAAAAGTATTGTACTAGTCTATTACAAATCACGTAAGATTGTCCTTATTAACAGTAATTAGGGAGTCTCTGAATATGCGACTATCATACTTAGTGCACAGTAGGGTTGTATGTATGTTGACAAAAAAATTAGGTTTAACTGTTTTGAAAAGTCGCGTGACGTCACCTTAACTTTTAATCAGTAACATAGACAAAAAAAACTCAGGGGTTCAACCCCTGAACTTTGATTCACTATTTTTCCTCAGTTGTTAATTTTTTAGAAAACCCAAAACGTTTGTGTTTAAAATTTTTGCGAGTTCTAACTTACGAACTAAATAGTTTATTATGTTCTTACCCAGTGAATATCTTTATTGATGCAAGGAGAATTACAGCCTTTGGACAAAGTGCTGCTAAATATATAGGGTGTTGAGAAAACGCTGTCCGATCCGTGAAGGTATTGAGAAGTATCGATATTTGATTCCATTATTGTAAAAAAAGAGGAAACTAAAAACAAAATACCACCTAAAAAATCATCAAAATAGCCCTTACTACAAAAGTTATAGTGTTACCATTATCGTTCGTTTTGTTGTTTGTGGTTCTCAATTAGACTTTAGTTTTTTTTTATGTTTGTCACCTCAGAACCTTCGACTGGGTGAACCGATTTCATGATTCTTTTTTATTTGAAAGCTGGTGCTTCCTATTTCAATTTGGTCCAGTTGTGGCAATGACGTCCTGGCAAACTAGCATTAGTAAGTCTTATTGAAGTCCGTTTTCTTTATGTGTTAGCCACCTTCTACGTTGTAAACCTTTGTCAATATGCGTGTATAAGCGTGATGTAAACCGAGACCGACGTTTGCAGAGACCAACATTTGACCGACGTTGACGCTAATTGATACCGACATTAACCAAGAAGACGACGATAAAATATTTCACTTGTATTTATTGCAAAATGAAAAAACAGATTTACAACTAAAAAAGCACCAAATAGGTATAATGGTTTCGCGCTTAGCATTCAGTCGAGAAATGTTATGAGTAGGTACATGTACATAATAATTTCATTATTAAGAACATATTTATAGGCATATTGAAATATGTGATGTAACACATATGAACAGAATAATTATTCAATGTAAATAAGGGCAGTTTTCCGTAAGTCGATTTGAGGCAGACAGAATAAAATTGTACTGGTGCCAAAAAAGTAAGTTTAAAAAATATTTCAAAGCTAGAACTTTCTAAATTTTAGGAGCTTTTGGAGTTTTTGTACTACGAAATTAGCATAGAAAGTACTGCACGAGGGCGCCCTTCGTGGTACGAGAGTTGTCGCAAACGTAACTAGATGGCGTTGGGATCGAATTAGATCGCGCAATGGTTTCGTTACGCGAGCTGGGGTATAGCCCTCCGCTGGAATTAGGCTTCTTTAACCTTATATCCCTTCCTTTCCAGGTTGACACGGGACGCTTATTCAATTAGCAATTTTTGTAGACCGTCCGAAAGGACGGTTCAGAAAACTCGAGACTATTCATCACTATGGATGTCATCCATAGCATATATAACACATATAGCTGTTACTATGCCTTGAAGTGATCCATACACTGTTATATTATTGTAGTATTCATTTTGGAATTTGTATTGAACTGTGTGATATATTCCAAAATCTATGTTCGGAGCTAATATTTTTATTTATTCGTCGCATTAGCAAAACATAACTTGGGAAAAAAGCTTACATGTAACGTCAACGATTATTATGGTTTAACGAGTACGCATGGTTTTTGATAAAGATTAGTTAGGTCCAAAATGATCCCTAAATCTAGGACTTCAAAGCACAGACTATGTTTACCCCAATAAATATTCAAGAGTCTTCTGTCACAATTCAATATCAATGATCTTTTTGACATTATGAATTATTCCAGACTATTTTGTTAATTAAAATTGATATTAGAAATTCAAAGCGGTTGGCCGTATCTGTCTGTTGTTTTGTTATAAATTGGGAATCACAATTTAAATTTGTAAAGTGTTATCTGTATGTAGATATTAAGTTAAGAACAAGAACATTAAAATACCATTATTATATTTAGTTAATTATTATTTACCAATTTATGATTTATTAGGTAACGGTACCGGTACGTCAAGTTTCATCGCATTGTAGTTTTATTCACAACGTTTAAACATTTTGCAATTGAAGCTTATGATTTTCGTCTTATTTAAAAAGCAAATATTCCTACATAAGAATTGCCTGTTTAAAGCCAGATTGCACAAGAGGTTCTTGTTTGTTTATCGGATAGATATCTGTCAATTAATTCAGTGGCGGCGGTAATGTGCATACTTAGATATGTATATTATGTACATAGTTACCTGTTTGTCTTGCCCGTGGAAATAAATATTTAGATCTGTGCTTCTATACACTATGTTTGTGTAAACTTACGTAATATAATCTAGAATCTCTGTAGTTTATATACCACTGCTGTAGGTATGAAGTTCTGAATAATTGGTTTGTTTCTAAAATGCGATCTGGGGCCGTACCATGAGCTCTCAAAGCAGTACTGTTGCGGTTGTGGAAGCGAGACGGCGCACTACACTGCGCATAGCTCTGTCCCGCTTACTCAACAGTCCTGCTTTAAAAGCTTTTGGTACTACCCCTGTTTTCTATAATAATAATACTAGCCTATAAACGTCCCACTGCTGGCTACAGGCCTCTTCCCATATAGAGAAGGCACGAGCTTCGAGCATTGATCACCACGCTCGCTCTCTTGCTGTTTGGCAAGTTCAGTATTATATTTCCGTATTCTAAACTTATACATAAATAAATGCGGACAACATCAGATACATTGTTCTGAACCCAAAGTAAGTAGCTAAAGCACTTGTGTTATGGATTTCAGATACAACGAAGGAACCACAAACACCCAGACCCGACACAATGTAGAAATATGATTTTCTACATTGACCCGTCCGGGGATCGAACCCGGGACCACAGAGGTAGCGACTCCTTGAAACCGGTGCGTACGCCACTCGACCTCGGAGGTCGTCTTATATTAATTAAGTTAACAGTTTGCATATGCTTCAAGGATGCGACATCATCTCAGCTGATCTGGCTTAACTTAACCTGATTAGGGTTATCCATAGCCTATCCTAAGTCATACTAATGTAATAAAACAAGTGTTTATATAGAATTTACAAATTTAAATATGATAATAAGATTAGATGAATATTAAGAACTCTTTTACGCAATAACTTCTAAACATATTTGGATAAAATTAAGCATTGAAGTAGCTAAGGTAAGCTGGATAAACAGATATTGTCGATATGATGAAAAAATGGGCGTTCTGAATTGACGAGCATTTTTTTAGGCAATTAGTTATTTTTCGATTTTTATCCATGTTGCTTCGGTTTATGTTTTTCTATGAATCTTTACGTTGTATATTATAATAAGTCTTAAAGAACCGTAACTACGCCGGTAAAATGGACCCGTAGGCTACAATACTGAACACAAAGAAAACAAAAGTTGAAACAACAAGATTACACATCGATATAATTCGAATGCAGTTCGTTTGCCGATGTCTCGTGCGTGTGCGCACTTACGTAAGGGTAAAGACAAGCGCACACGAGCCATTCCGACATACCAACTTAATAGCAATAAACACAGATAATTAAAAAACTATAAAATAAATATGTTAAAAAAGGTCGCATGTTTTGTACACCCTTAAATTCGATAATAAAGATAACCTTGTTATTGGCTATTAATAATGACAAATATTTCTAACCTACTCATAAGTTTAGTCTAAGTCCAATATAGTTAGTAAACCAAGAACATTACTGGAAAGAGATAGCTATCTATACTTAGGTATAATAAATCTGTAGAAGTGAAAATTCTGTACACTGAAAATGTCAAAAAAATAAATGGCGGGGCGTGCGTGTTACTAGACCGATAACGAACCCAAAAAAAGTGCGAAAAAAAAAATGTTTGTCTGTCTGTCTGTCTGTTTGTTCAGGTATCAGAAGAAAGAAGAAAAGAAAAGAAAAGAAAAAAAAAATATTTGACACAGCAAACACAAGTACAGGAAATAAAAAAGAACAAAGTTAAAACGAAAAGAAATAAAAAAAAAAATACAATAAGAAGAAAGACACAACACTTTGCTCATGTGTGCCTAGCGGCTGTGCCAAAAAGGTCCAGTTCAGCATATGTCAAGCAGCTAATGCTTGACGCTGGTTTTCACGCAAAAACTACCGGTTCGATTACGATGAAACTTGGTATAATTATTCTTTATTATCCTGGGCACCACACTGGGTAGTTTTTATCCCGGTAAAGTATAAACAATAAAAACAAACTTAATTTTGCGGTTAAAAACTCATTGATAAGTTTCGTCATCCACGCGAACGAAGTCGCAGGCACAGCTAGTATTAAACATTATTTTAAATTATTGATCCCTGCATGTAAATTGATGTCCAGGCTTAGAGGATGCATAAGAAATAACGGAGGGCTCATATCAGGGTGAGAACCGTAAGTAATAGCATGAACTCGTTTCGCCGAAAAAAAAGTGTCTATAGTTTTAATTTATATCTCTATGTGTTCAACTGACATTTCATTTGTTTTAACGATCCCTGTCTTCCATTTTCAAATAATAGAGTACCAACATAAAAATAACGCTCGCACGCTGTCGATTCGTGTGCGATCGACGACAATACGATTCACGTCACGTAGTTTGTTCGTGTCGGCATTATCTACGTGTATAAGATCCGGTACACCGGCAGTTTGTATTTAAAGTACGTACGACATTACGCTACGGAACTTAGTACGAAGTTTCAAATATAAATTACTTATTAATAGTATTATATTCAACAGTTGAACTATGTGTTAGAACATGTTTTTCAAAGAAAGTCATTACTTTTCCCTTTTCTGGTTTTCTGGGATTGTTTATGTAAATAGCGCTTAGTTCGCTGTTAGGGGCGGAAGGAAATGCATTTTTTTTGACAAGTCATATCGAACTTAGACGAAAAAGAAGAATTGTCCAATTAGTCAAACAATTAAAAAAACAAACCGGAATCATCTAACATCCAACAGATCAACAGTTCCTCGAAAACAACAACAATTCAGAACATACTTAACGTTATATAAAACCACAAACTTTATTTACTAAATACGAAACAGTAAACTATAACGTCACGGTTCATTTCTTCACTTTTCTTTTCGTACGTAAAACCCGTGAAACAAACACGCACATTTACATGCAGGTTTTTCAGACAGCATGCAAATTTACTCAATTGAAAGATTTATTGATAGCACGCTGTCACCGTAATTTGATAAACAACAACGCAACATCACGTTCGGTGGTCATAATTTCTCTGCGGTGACTACCGGCAGCGTGGAGAACGACTCATTAAGTTGGAGCCACTAAACAAGAGGTTAATCTTAGAGCAAAGTTTGCTATAATAATCTGACATTATTTTCTGTATAGAAGCACAGAAAAAATGAAAGAAGGATAAATTAGCGAAAAAAAAAATACGCGTCTGTAATAGTGACGCAACAAAGTGCATTTAAATATATGATGTCCAGATTGCACGCAGGCTTAATGCGTTTATATTTAACCATACACCGATATATTACTGACTAGCTGTGCCTGCGACTTCGTTCGCGTGGATGACGAAACTTATCAATGAGTTTTTAACCGCAAAATTAAGCTTGTTTTTTATTGTTTATACTTTTCCGGGATAAAAACTACCCAGTGTGGTGCGCAGGATAATAAAGAATAATTATACCAAGTTTCATCGTAATCGAACCGGTAGTTTTTGCGTGATACCTGAACAAACAGACAGACAGACAGACAATTTTTTTTTTTTCACATTCTTGGTTTCGGTGTCGGTCTAGTAATACCCCCCGCCATTTATTTTTTTGATATTTTCAATGTACAGAATTTTCACTTCTACAGATTTATTATAAGTATAGATATTGCAAATGGCTATTATTTTTTTAGCCATATTGCTTTGCTGTGGTTAAGCGGCCTATCTAGCGTATCAAGCCTATCATCTATATTGTTATCGATAACAATATTTGTAGATGTTAAGAGTTTATAAACAAAACGGACTCTAACAATAAATAATTTTAATCTCATACACTAGTTTAGATTGTGTCTGATATCCTCCCACGACCTAAGTAATCATTACTTTATAGTTTGCACAATATCCCACGACCGAAATAACTTGACAAGTCTGACAAGGGAAACTTGATATCGCTGTCTCTTTTTCACACACCGTTTATGTATATTTGCATCTCAGTAAGCCCGTCTTGTAATCCTTTCCACACTCGCCAAGTTACATTCGTACAGCAACGAATGGAAGTAAGGCTGCACGCATAGTGTAGGCGTTTGGCGCAATCAGATCGCAGGTTGACGCGATTTTGATCGCGCGATAATCATTAAAGAGCCATTAGAGGGAACTTTACTGTTACGTGTATATAACTTAGTAGTTTTATTTGTGAAATACTAAGTATAATATCTTCTTGAAGCAAGAAATACCTAACACAAAAAAAAAGAAAAAAAAGCGGTTTTTCTATCATTTTGGTATCCGCCTTCCGAATTATATTTCTGCAAGTAACAGGATATAGAAAAATATTGTTTAAGTACTTTTACGCTTCGTGTAACCGCTTTTTTCGTGGCCTATGTAGACACAGATACTCGAAGAATAAGAACGTCTTCTTTCATTCGATTTGACGTTCACACGGGAAACTTTTATGACTCGTAATGAACATGAATTAATTTGAAAACTGAATTGCATTTGCACGATTTTGTACGTTCTATCTTAGGGCCGTATTTCCAACGCCAGATAATTTTATCCGAGGAATAATTTTGAAATTTTGACAGATCCTCAATATGAAATATGTCAGACGCGAATTGTATGACTCGAATAGAAATTGTCTGGTTTTGATAAAAAACGCCCTAAAATTCATTAAAGAAACTTTTCGAACCTTTTTAACACGCTTTTATTAGCTTCACTTGTATGTATGTATGTATGTATGTAACCGACTCCTTTGGACTCGATTTTGACCCACTTTAAACGGACAGATTTAATTCGAACTTTGTACACTTATCAAGAATCAGCGACAGTATAATAATTTCATAGGTTTATCTCATTTTCCTGATTAGGATCACCAGGATTAAATAAATAAAAAAAAAATTCAATAAAAAAAATTAAGTCCACAAAGCTGGTGTCCTAATGTAAGCTGAAATTGGTAATGAACAAAAAACACTAGTATTATTGTGAAACAGCGTGGGTTGCTCGATAGACGAAAAATATGGCACAGAGTGCCCCACGCTTTTTCACAATAATACTAGTGTTTCTTGTTCATTACCAATTTCAGCTTACATTAGGAATTATTTTTCACTTTTTTAGTTAGAAGTACTTTAAAAGCGTGTTTTTTAGTTTTTTTAAACTATATTTTTATTTTAAAGGTCTCTAGCCCTTTACGACTGCCGTAGACAAACGATTAACAAGTATTTATCGATATTAAAGAACCTCACTAGCTGGAGAGCGATTACCTGTACCGAATAGAAGCGAGTAATTGATTATCCAACATTGAGAAACTTGTACAAATTATCGTGCTCGCCGATCACGCCAATTAGGGACATTATTGCGATTCGCGCAGAATACTGCCTGTCTGTTTTGTAAACTGATTTATTTACTAGTAATACGTAATAAACTTTATTGAAAATCGGAACAAAAATACTTACTTTTTTCATGTTGTACAGAAGATGTGTTAGTTTAATATCTAAGTCAAACATACTTTGTCATCAATATTTATTGTTGACTAGTGTACAACATTTATAACACTTCTATACTCAGAATTAGATTATTTTTCACTCAAATACTTGATTTCAATATTTTACGGTGAACATAGATGCTTTTAAGTTCTGTATCTAATAGCTGTAAGTTCAAAAAACCTTAAATCTTAACTTGAGCTCTACACATAGCGCACGGTCCGCCGCGCGTCGCCGGCGTCGCTGTGGGGGCACAGCGTTTTATCAGCAGGTGTCGATGAGTCATCCAGGCCGGATCCAGGCGTGTGTAAGCAGTGGGCACCCATGCGGAACAACTTAATATGTATGTATATCAAGCGCCTTGGCATAGAAAGACTTAACGCTACGCCAGTTACGAAATACGAGTATAAAAGGGTTTTGTGCAGTATTTTGTTTGGATAATTGAGGAAGATCGCATCGGTCACGCTTCGGGTTTTTGTCAACCTGTCTGCGTTTGTTAGTTTAGTTAGGTATATGAAGCACGCATGTTCGTGGCTACTTGGGGTCATCAGACACGGTTCAAGCGGTTAGAATTTTGTTCTGTTTTTACAGATATTTGAACTTAGTAACATTGTCGACGACATAGTTATAGTCTCGGGTCGAGTCTGGATGAGGCTGGTACAGGAACGTAGAAAAAATGGCACGAAAAAGGGGAGGCCTATGCCCAGCAGTGGGAAGACAAGGGCTGTGGATGATTATGATGGCGATGATGAACATAGTCTTCCAACAAATAGAAAAGTAAAATAATTATCTACAACAAAATATATGTAACTCGGTGTTTTTATAATCAGTTAACAGTTTATTTATTACCAGTCATTAAAGTTACTCGACCGCTCTACCGATGACTAGTCACTCGCAAATTTGTAACTATTAGACTTTTTTGTTCAATAACAAGCAAGTTTTTAATGCGGCTAAAACTTGAAATAGTATAACTAGTATTACTTATACAGGGTGCATAATTTAGAGTCGATGAAGCTTGACACTGATGATATAATTTTCTAATGCTTTGACAAAAAACGGTGACAATTCAACCGTGGCTACCGATTTAGCGTTTATGAAGTAGGTTTTAAGGAAAAAGTGATTTATTTATTACTTTCTTTTTGTTCTATTTTATGAGGGAACAGAATTTAATATTGGTTATGAATATGAGTAATATTGGTAATTTTGTAATGTTCGATGTTTCTTTGTTATTTCTGCTAAAAAAGTTGCTTTGCAGACAAGAATTATCTCTGTTGAATATACCAAACGACTGTAATCAGGCTAGGATATCAGATAGGCCCCCGGCTCGGTCACGAAAAAGTTATTAAGTACCAAAAATATATGTGAAAAAAAAACACGCACATAAAAAAAGTAAAGCTGAAACAACTGTCGGAGATTTACTAAAACAATTACATCAACATTTTATCCGACACAGAGTATTAGAGAATTAATTAATCACTTAATAATAATGTTGACAAAGTTTAACTATTATTTTCAACATTGAGTTACCGTATCGACAGTCCTTAGCAAATTCTCTCATGACCTCCATTGAAGGAAGCCCCTGAAAATCTTAAGGAAAGCAGTTCAAGGGCATAAGGGCCGCGCTCACAACCGACCTCGTGCCCTCTTGCAATTTTCTCGTGTCAAGGTCAATGTTACAGAGATTTCAAAGTTTTCAACACCCTGTATATTTTCATTTTTCATTGAACTTGCGTGCTTATTGCAATATAGAATCGTTACGAATAAATAGCTTTAATAAGCGATTTGAGAAATAAAATTTATTCATTGTTCGTTTTTTGTTGTTCCTTGTAATCGATTCCGTGTTCTGACGAGTTCGAGCTCGTTCCGAGTATTCGTTTAGTAAGATTTCGTCCGTGGCTAATCGAGGTATTCATATATATCGATATGGATAGAAGGAAGATTAGTAATTCAAATAAAAAAAAGACATTATAGTAACTAAAAAGTCTAACATTGGACAAAGTAATGTATTCGAATTTGTTACAGGACCTATCTAACTGTATGAATCTTTTGAAGTTTTCATGCATACACGTACTCCAAACCAAAACCTTTGTAAACACAGTATACCAAATTTAACGGCTTAATTTAACGGCGGTTTAACGTTGGGTGACAAAACGTTTTATTGACTTCGTTTGATGTCAACTTGACACATTTGAACTTCAAAGGCCTTAGAGGATAGATAAGAAAGTAGAGTGCATATCAGGGTATGAACCGTGAGCACTATTGTGAATTAATTTCGTTGTAAATGTTATAAAACAAAAACAGACCGCGCTATTTTAATAAAACCGTTTCAAAACTTAACATTACCCTAGTAATAAAGGAACCATAGATATTTTTTAATCCATCGTTCCACGAAAAATAATTGATCTATAAAAGAATGTACTACAGAAACAAAAATTACCTTTTCTCGGCGCAATGGGTTTTTAGGGACATTCGCACTCTATAGTTTTTACGTTTTTCAACTCTATGGTCTCTTTCAACCTTAAAAGTGCAGGGTAGTTCACTGTTAAATCCTATCGCTTTACTATCGCTTGGCTTTCACGGGATAGGTCGTATACCTAATGGAAGTTGGTAGAACGTTTAAGAAAATGATGCTCTGTTTCCATTACAGATACCGTTCGTGTTAACAATAGCGACAGGAAACTTTTACACGATTATTCTTTGAAATAAAGCTGACAAAAAAAAGTTATGGATTGCCGCACTCAATAGTGTTTGGATTTTGTTAAATCAGTTTCATTTATAATCAGGAAAAACGTATCATGACTTGATTAAAAATTAAGGAACACTCGTAGTTTTTTTTTTTGCTGGTTTCTTTCAAAATGCCAGAAAATTATAGCTTAGAACCTTTTCAAGCAGGTCAGCTTTCAAACAAATAAAAACCGCAATAAAATCGGTCCATTTGTCTACGAGAAGCCACATTCAGACACACAGACCAACACGTCATACTTATAATACACCTCTTTTTGCAACGTCGGTTAAAAAAGGTAAAACCACTTATTACACGTAATTTTATTGTAATTATTGTACAGTTAAATCGTTAATGAAATCGAAACAGCTAACTAGATACCGTATGGAAGACCGAGTTCACAGTTCATTTAGTTTTTGCAGGGGCGGTGACTTTATCGTAGTTAAGATTACGGGTCATCGAACTTTGTTTAAAGTTCGTGTCTTATTTGTCGTTTGGATGTTTGGTATTAACAACAAATAAGTTCTGGTTTTACCGCGCTATGTAACCTCATAAATACATAAGTACTTAGAAATGTATCGATGAGCAATTTTTTTTTTTTAGTAAGTATTCCATGGTCAATTTAATACAGGTGTTCTTAGATATAGTTATAAGGCTATTTAAAAAAATTTTGTCTTGTTATATGAATAAATTAATCCCATAGTATGTCAGACCCACTATGTAGACCACTTACGTTTGACTTTTGATCTTTATTTAAAAAGGTTAAAAGTCACGCTGTTTTGTGGTGTTGGTGGTTGTGGTTTTTGTTACAATAATAACAAATTATATGAATCTTCTTTTAAACGATGCGTGACTGAACTATCAGAATACCTGGGTACTGATCAGAAATGTAAGTTCGCACAGTTTGTCACACTTCAAAACCATTAATTACTTGTTAAATGAAACCATTGAAGTATAAATAAAATGACAAGTCAGATTTTACTTTTTAAATTTATTTTTAGCTATAGCAATGCTCGAAAGTAAGTAGATACTTTTTAGACGTTTTTGGTAGAGTTATATAATAATAATAATAATATTCCGGGACAACTCACACACGGTTATCTGATCCCAAGCTAAGCAGGGCTTGTGTTATGGTAACCAGACAACTGATAAACATACTTATATATTTCTAAATACATACATATTATAGATAAATTACACCCAGACAACCAGAACAAATGATTGTGCTCATCACACAAACATTTGTCCTGGGTGGGAATCGAACCCACGACCTCCGGTATAGCAGTCAGGGTCACTAACCACTGGACCAACAGGCCCGTCGTTAATGATTGTTTATTGAAGAAATCACAGTAATTAACAAAACAGTTCACGAATGTGACGAACACAGCACGTGAACATTCCTACAGAAATATTTTAGAACAAATATGTAATTTTATAATGTTCGTTAACAGCTCTTGAACTTGTCATTCACGCAGGGCGTTTAGAGACATGATTAATTGATCAGAAACTTATACACCTATAGATGTACATTATACACACCCTTTTACATTTAAATCATTTTTCCAGTTTGCTACAGTCAAATTTTCCTAATTGATTACAATTATAAAAGACGAAGTAGAAAATGGCACGAAAAAGGGGAGGCCTATGCCCAGCAGTGGGAGGACAAGGGCTGTGGATGATGATGATTATAAAAGATGAAGGGGAGAAGAATAAGTAAATTATTTTTATTGTCTAACTATAAAAATATGTTGTATCCTTACAGTCCTAGTCATCTTTCATGAGTTGATTTACAAATTGAAATCCGAATTCAAACTAGTCCAGATTCCCGACGTTTTAATAATAATAATATTCCGGGACAACTCACACACGGTTATCTGATCCCAAGCTAAGCAGAGCTTGTGTTATGGTAACCAGACAACTGATAAACATACTTATATATTTCTAAATACATACATATTATAGATAAATTACACCCAGACAACCAGAACAAATGATCGTGCTCATCACACAAACATTTGTCCTGGGTGGGAATCGAACCCACGACCTCCGGTATAGCAGTCAGGGTCACTAACCACTAGACCAACAGGCCCGTCGAAATGTTTTGAATGATGTGTTTACGATTTCTATCGTAAAATTAGACTTCATGTTATTATTAAAACTTCTTACACGAGTGCCTAAATATAACAACAAATTACAAAACGGTAACAATCTCGTTTGCTAACCGCGGTCGACGACCTTGGCCGTCGAGCTATAAAATTGATACAAGAACACTATTTTCGCACGCATGCGTTGAGAAATTAAGACGTACTTTATATTTGCATTGTAATGTAATTTCATTTACCTACTAATAATGATGTACGTAATGATTCATTAGTCGTAATCATTAGGTAGATTAAAACGCAAACTTTATAGGAATTTGGGACAGGAATAGCTCGTAATTATTACTTATTTGTATAGAATTAATAGCAGCTTCGATGTGCACCACTAACACTATTTCCTTGGATACAAGCGAAAGAACCCTAAGTAGGTCTAGGTACTACTCTTCTGTGCTAGTTCTCAACTTGACATCTCTTCTTTGTATGATGTTCATTTCAATAGGACTTCAAAGAGTAACAAGTAGGCAAAATATACTAAAATGATGAGACATGCTTGACCCCAAACGTTTACTTTTACTTGCGTAACGTAAATCCTAGAACATAATAAATTCTAACCTCATTACAGCGTGGATAAAATTGAAATGATTGTTGTAAAGTTTCTCACAAGTTTGAAATTTTTGAACCGGTACCCGAAGAGTGTTATTACGTTTTTTTGCTATTGCAAAAACTATACAGTGAAGTTTTGATGCCATGCCATGACCTTGTTCGTATTTCTAAGTAAAAATTAAAATAAATCATAATGATTTGTGAGAAACTATGTGTGTTTATAAGACATATTGTGGAAATTAACAATTTAATTAAATTAACTCAGGAATTTAAACGGGTAGTAACATTTTGTCATCGCTTTAGATTACCGTCCTAATTAAATTGTCTCACATTACAATCGTATCAATTCTCAGGTAAGTATTACAACAATTAGTGTTGTTAAGATTTACGATGTCGATAAAGCGTCGACCAAACGACCGTTAAATAGACGCTGTAGGCGTAGAGACAAAAAAAGTTGTATTTATTTATTCTAATTTTACAAAGTAGAAAAATTATTTCGGAAAATTATGACAGAATAAATTTTTTTATTGGTTGCTTTGTTTGTTGGCCATGTCTCTGTATTAGCCAAGTAAACATTACTCGTATAAAAACTTCTGTTCTCGATAAAAGTGAATACGAGTGGAGTCCCATCCCTAAGTACAGTTACATACAGAACCCACAACACAAAAAGATCGTAATTGTCTGTCAACGGATTGCTGGTTTGTAACAAGCAAGAATTACATCGTCCTCCTCTGTTAACTATAACTGTGTATGGGGCATCTGAAGTGTATACCTAGATAATGCTTTAAATGTCCTGAATAAGTTTTGTGCCAAAATTTGGCCAATATCTCCACCGAATTGGTTTTCACTAGCTCTTAAATATTTAAACATGTTTTTGGCCTTTGCTAAGAAAACTCTTATTTATTTAGTTTTACACAGCGGTAGGTAGGTTATTTTTGGGGCATTTAATGGCACTTTAATGCATCAAAATTTCAATAGGTACAGGTACATAACATTGATCGAATCGATTCGTAAAAAAATTGAAATATTGGGATATGATACCTGGGATCGGGATCTCCTTGCACACGTTATCACCGTGGTAAAAAGATAGCGTTGATAAAAACGTCAGACATACATCTGTGATAAACTCTTTCAAAACTGTATCGAGAGATAGTGTATCAGATGAAGTGGGCACTCCTGCGACACCCACTGCAATCAGAAGGTAACTGGATGAATGACCTCGCATTCTTGGCTCTACTAAAGAATATCTTGTTTCATGATCAGATTTCAAAGAATTTGATTTCAAATTGATCTAGACTTTAGACTGACATTCTAAATTCATGGTGATGACAAGATGGGGTAGCGAAAGTCTTGCGAAAGTAGCTAAAATCTGTTGTTTATTATTTTGTTTAAGAGCCGGTTTCTCCTATGCCAGATAAGTTAAACTAAGAAATAATTTTAAAGTATGATAGTTCTTCAATACAAAATATGTCAGACGTGAATTTTAGCTTTTGAATAAAATATATGTGGTGTTGGAAAAAACGGCCCTTAATTAAATATAACTATCAACAGAATTACTTATTTATTTCGTGGTGCTATGCGTAATATGTCGCAGTTTGAGTAAGACAGTAATCAAAACTGAGTAAAAACGATGTTTTAGAATATGTACGTATGGCTGGATATACATACATGTCATGGACGTTGCAACATCACAACCGAAGCATTTTATAAAACTATCACTGCTAGTTAGCACAGTTTTTTTATTTATAGCTTTCTAAGCATCAACAGCATAACAGACAACTAATTAATTGGATTTAATATCTAATCTGTTTACGAGGCGAACTAAAACACTGATTGGATAACAGTAATACTAAACTAATAATCCAGTTTCGTAACAGAAGAACTAATTAATACGGTTTTGTTAACGATTACTTAATACGTATTATAATAATACCGGACTGTTTACCAAAGCTGGGCACAGGCCTCTTCTCATAAAGAAAGGTGTGCTATAAGTTTTTTCACACAACAATTTGGTTCTTCCCGCCATAACAAAAGTTAAAGTTGATACACGTTTTTATTGGTTCCTAGGCAGGTCTCCATACATTTGAAGGATGGGCAATTTACACCCTCTAGAAGGAGTCCTTAAGGGACCGTCGGTAGCCCGCTGGAGATGCGCTGAGAATACTTAGCGATCCCGCGGCTCCAGCAAAGGTGAGAACGGGACTGGGGTGTTTTTGGTCGGTGCAAGTCAGACATATCCCCACGTCGTGCCCTCGACGTGGGTGGAACTCGTTAGAATTTCACAACGAAAACAAAAAGGGGCTCTATACATTTCTGCCCTTCTCCTGCCTATGGTAGAGACATAAACAGTTATTCTCAATACGTTGCCGTCAACAATTCTAATATCGCTCAATTTTAAGGATTTCATCAGTCATTTAATTATGTTTACGTTTAGTACTATTTAAACTGGTTTATTAATGATAAGGAAGTACATTAACGTGATAGTAGCACAATTAAAATGTTATTTAGACATTATACCTAATTGGTACAATTAGTAAAATACTTTTTAACCATGATTGAATACAATTTCTTTTTTATTGCTAAAGTAGTTTATTCAAGACCAAAGTAACGTGTTAAATATTCTGTAAGTACGATACATGTAAATCGACAGTCACGAGCTAAAACATGTATACGCTAAGCGTTTTTAATTGATTTTCTCTTCAAGTTTAGATTGGTATTGTTGTTACGAAGAAATTATTTAAATAAGTCCTTTATCATAGACATATTTTTATTTGAAAGTTTTAATGATAAAAATCTCGCTTTTTTTACAATTTCGTTATGTGTAAATTTTTGCTCGTGACTGTACCTACAGCAGCTACACTATGCGTAAGGTACCACGACAGACTTTAATGAGATTACCAAGTTGCCTATTTAGGTCTTGAATTCTTGACCTGATGTACCCATGTGTGTCAAGAGCGACTGCTACTCAGGACAAATGAGAAGAGGCCAATCTTGTAAAGTATTACGTTGATTAATGAGGATTATATTTTCCCCTATTTTGATAAACTTTTGAATATTGGTATCTTTGGTTTACGCGAATGTTAGACATTTAACAAAACCCGTAACCATGATACCTGCAAAGGTGTCGAAACGTCAGGTCCTAAAATCTACCGCGACCAAATACCAATATCAACTAAGATTTTTCGGGAAAAGGTCACCATTCTTCATTTTCCGTTATGCCTAAAACACGAAAAGACTCCTATTAAATTTATTTAACTTATTGTACAGGGTGCTAAGAAACCCCTGTCCGATCCGTGAAGGTGTTGTTAGGTATCGATATCTGATTACAAATATGTGAAAAAAAATGGAAAAATAGAAAAAAATATTATAACCTAAAAACATATTTTTTTCTCAAAAGTCGAGACAGAGAGTCGGCCTGATCACAGATGCTAGATAGGTACCTAATTACCTAACAAAAGGCCCCCAAAAATACCAACGAAATTGGTGTTGTAGTTTTTGTTTTAATCTCAAATTTAGGGAATTTCGGGGCGAAAAATGTTTGTTTCAAAATTCATTATTATTGTTTCTATCATGAATTTTCCAAATTTGATATTTTATTACACGACTGCCCAAAAAGGAGTGTTATGTTTACAGGGTTCATATATGTTTGTGAGTTTCTTTATTCCACCATAACTTCTAAAAGGCTTGACTGATTTCAATGTTTGTGGTATCATTAGAAGCTTTGAGTTATCCCGAGTGACAGGCTATGTGGACATTAAAAAATGGTCAAGTGTGAGTCGAAATCGCCTGCAAAGGGTTCCGAACGATTATTTTTTTTGTGTTGTGTCATGTTTTTGTGTTTTAGCGCTCTATAAAATATTATTTATCATTAAAAGGTATTAAATAAAAAAAATATAATAAAAAAAATTAAAAAACACGCCTGCCATGTCAAAAAAATATTAAAAAAGTGAACTATTTTTTCAGGGCATTTTGGCAGGCGTGTTTTTTAATTCTTTTATTATATTTTTTTTTTTTTGGGCATATGATTGTGAACCCTATATCACCCTTTCGGGTCGGACAGGGTTTTATTAACACCCTGTATAAAACAAGATATTTGAGATTCGTAAAAACCTGACATTCACTCCCCTACAAATTCCTTTCTTCAATAACTTAACACAAAAGGCACTATGAACTTTAAAAATGCAATTAGAAAAAGTTTTTATTTAAACAGGATATAGTGACCACTTAATAGATGTAACATTTAAGTTAACTTCGAAGCGTTGACCTGCGACCCCTACTTCAGAAGGTAAATTGAAGGCATTGCATTTCTAGTTTCTGGATATCTTTGTTAGACTAGCGAATGCCGTGGCTTGGTTTATTGCTTTCACGTAGTTTTCGTTAAGGATTCTGTTCATTATTCGGAAGTGGAAAGAACGAGGGCTGTTTCCAGGTGGCGAGAGGTAAGGTTGCATAGAAGGAGCTATTACGAAAACTAGAACGTTAAAAATAAGACAACGAAATTGCTAACTTTGATAAATAGTTCCAGAACATTATAATGAGCCGTAATTACCCGTACTCGTAACATCAAATCTCGTCTCATGTTCCATGGAAAATATATCCCCACCTTGATTACAAAACACCAACCTTGATACAATCCCTCGTTTATAGAAAAACGTACACAACATTAGTCGCAATACATATTACATTTTGTAACTGCAATCTTTAGTACTCTTGAGAGTAATCCGAATGTGGTAACTCCTGCATAAAATATCATATACTTACTAGTTTCCCACGTGTCAAAGGGTCAACCTTACTATCTAATGGTAGAAATCTTTTTGTACCTTTATGTGAAGTGACCTTTATGTCAGAACTGGCTGTGCTTCGAGGTTTCACCCACGTTAGTACCTATTCCTAATTGACGAAGTTTTTATAGATATTCTACTAGTCTATGCAAAGAAAAAACGCATAAAATTCGGTCCAGTCGTTCTCGAGTTGAAGATGGTGTAACTAACCTAACGACTATGAAACTATATATCTTTAACAACTTTGATAAGATATCATGAAAAGTAATCTTAATACTTTAAATACTAGATCTTCAAGTTGAAGGTAAATACCACGAGGAAATACTACCATCAGGCATGATTATAATGATGAAACTTATTTTATCTAAAGTGGTAACACGCCCTTTACACTCAAACATTACATACACTTTCAATATCTTTGATGTCGTAGATAAGTTTGATGAAGTTATGCCAGTCATTGAGACCCTGCAATTTTAACCACCAATCATACTAAGAGGTAGGCAAATGGTTCCCAATAAAATACTTTTATTAAATTGCACCCAGGAGCGCTGAATGCAACGCAGAAAAGAAGAAATTTGTTTGCAATGTTGCGAAAAACAATAGAGTGTATTTTTCGGATCACTACTTGGACCAGAATAAGTACCTAGAGGATAATAAATCCAGGGCCATTGCAAAAGCAATTTGGAGGACGTTTTATGTAAGCTAGATTTCTATTTTTTGGATTAGCCACAATGCAGGTCATATTCAGTCAAAAAGTAGCTCATTAAGGTTAATCCTTTTGTTTTAACAATAGGAATATTAACGGTACTATTTTAATCAAAATAGTGATTCATGTCCATTGAATTGTTTAGTTTGAATCGAAAGTAATTTAGGTTGAGAGGATGTGATACCTAACGGAAACAATGAAATAGTTTCTATTACCACCTAGATTTTGACAATGTATGTCATTAGACTATATTCTTCGTGGTATTTAGAAAAATCTAACAAATACAAAGCCTTTAAAAAGTTGCAAGTTTTTCAAATGCAGGTCAACAAAGGTCTTTTCGGTCTATTCCCAGCTTCCCCGAAAGCTATTCCGAATAAAGTGAAAAAAGACAATCGTCCTTTTCCAGAAAAGAAAAGAAAAAATACGTGATTAGATGGACAATTAAAAGCATCTATCTACTCCTAAATATTTAGTATTCTAACGCAAAGCGCATTTACGTTGAGGAAACGAGACCTAGAGGAAGCGAGACAGCGCACTGCATTGTGCATAGCGGCGTCTCACTTCCACGTAGCTTAGCTCATAGTACAGGTACAGGACATCGTAGATATATTAAATTGAGTGCAAAGTTACGACTGCTTAGTGCACATTAAGCACTTGACCCAGTACAAGGAGGAAACAAGTATTTTCTAGTGTTAGTTGTGGTTTTTGGCTTTGAGCCAAGTGACAACCATGAAGATGTAACATTGCTACTCTGGCTAGGATGCAACTGGCTTTTGCTAGTTGACAAACAAATGCAGTTTTCAACCGACTTCAAAAAGACGAGGTTCTGAATTCGTCTACTATATGTTTTTTTATATGTATGTATGCAAATAAAATTCGTTAAAATATATATATTTCGTTAGTGGCCCGTCAGAACTGGCCCCTATATATTTCATCAATATCGATCCAGTAGGTATTTTTTAATTGAATTCGTTTTTTTTTACATTAATTTGCAATAAATATATTTATTTTTTTATTTCTTTAAATAAATACTGTAGTCTTTGGCGTTTTAAAGGATTTTGGGAACAGTGTCATGTATTTATTTACCAATTATTTATGTTTGTCGTTTCATCTTCGAGAGCACATAAAGGGGATCGGAAGTAGTTCAGGTCGCTCTCACCGGTAAAGAAGACTAAATGAGAATAATTATATCCTTAGGATATAATACTAGCATTATTGTTTTAACGTTATACTGGCAGCTTGCCAGTTACTAATGCAAACTCAAGACTATGTTTGACCTACTATAATCTCAAGTACCTTTAGCTGTAACATCGCATGCATTTACTAAAAATGCTTAATTTTTTAAAATGTAGGAAATTATAATCATGAGGCAAGAAAATCAAAATTTATATTAGATATCATAATTTTAACACTATTTTCGTTGACTTGATTTTAAATTACCTACCTATGCAATCATATTTTTTATTCAGTTAATTTATTAGTTAATTTATAAATAATAGCATCAGTAAAGAGTGCCCTTGGAAATGAAAGTTATCAGCTATTTAATTATTAAAAAAGTTAAAGTTAACAGTATCATTACAATCCACTCAATTAACAAGTTAACATTAAATTAACGTAGGCATTAAGTACAAATGATTTCTTGAATCTCAAATGCATAAAAAATTGCTCATAGATAAATTTTATGTCTATACATCAATATGGATGTTTTGTTACTTAATATTAACTTTAAGTACATCATAATTTAATACATTAGGGTTATATTCATTACTACAGGTGCTGCATACCTACTCGTAGTTTATTAACAAGAAAAGTTGAATGGTAACGAACCTACTGCCTTTCCCCTGCGGACGCGCATCCGGTGAACTGTGGGAAAATACCACCCTTCTTTTGTCTTCCCCACAGAAAACCTTGCAATTCCAATGAAGTTCCGTTTTAATTAGCAACTGTACTTAAAGTAGTAACAAGTTATTGGTCTATTACAAAGCGGCTTGACAGGATATGAAAAATAAAAGTCAATTTAGTCCAAAATTTGGAATAAGTAAAATTTTTGAAATGTTCTTTACCACAATGTAAAATTAATAAAAAAAAATAAAGTGTGGCGTCAAGATCTTGCCCAAGACGTACAACATTGTCATTCGGGCAACTGTTAAATACAATCTTTATATAGGTAAACAAAGTCATTTTTTACACCATTTCCCAAGATCGGGAGGACAGATTTTCGTGATCTTTCAATTGTTGGAATATCTCCACCCGGAATAGCAGAATAAAATAAATATATTCAAAAATAATTATAACAAAAAACCACTTGAAATAAGTCTTATATGGTTTTCTTATGGATCCCACATTCAAAATTGGACCAAATTAAAATGGATCTACCTTTCAAATAAAAATAGAATCATTTAAATTAGTAAGTACACACGGTCGAAAGTTCTGAGGTAACAAATATAAAAAAACAGACGATTTGAGTACCTCCTCCTTTTTTGAAGGCGGTTAAAAAAGGTACTCACGCGGGGCACAGTTAGTCTGTTAATAAATAATTTCCTTTACCAGTCACGCGAATAACGCTATCAACGCCCAGTTCACAGCACCATGGTAATCTACCATACATCTTCCATTTCTCAGATCCCGAGGAGGATGGAACACAATAGCTCGTTATCACCCAAACAGATCGCGAGAACCATACAATACAAAACGTTCTACTTCCGACGGGGAAATAACAAGTATATGTACTTCAGTATGTTAATAACCCTTCTTCGGGTAAAACAAGGATTTCTTTAACGATATGCTGGTGTAACTGTTTTAAAAATAAATGCTCGTTTTTAGTCTGAAAAGAGGTTTTTTTATGCATTGGGACCGCGGTCCTAAAATACCACTACTTAGGCTTATATGTTTATGTATCAAAGGTTAAAATGAATGACCTAACTTTCACTTCAGTACTGCAGGGGAGATCTTTTTTAACCGACTTCAAAAAAAAGGAGGTTCTCAGTTTGACCTGTATGTATGTATGTTTGTATGTATGTATGTATGTTTGTCCGCGATTATCTCGCGTTTGGCTAAACCGATTTTGATGCGGTTTTCAGAAAATAATTTGTTAGTTCAAGGAGAAGGTTTTAGTATGTTTTATTTAACCGACTTGAAAAAAAGGAGGTTCTCAGATTGACTTGTATGTATGTATATTTGGACGCGATTATCTCGCGTTTGACTGAACCGATTTTGATACGGTTTTCAGAAAAGTGTTTGTTAGACCAAGGAGAAGGTTTTGGTATTTTATAATTAACCGACATGAAAAAAAGGAGGTTCTCAGATTGACCTGTATGTATGTGTGTATGTTTAAACGCGATTATCTCGACTTGACTAAACCCATTTTAAGTAAGTAAAAAAGTATCAAACACTAAAAAGTATTAAATAAAAAAAAAACTTTTCAAAAAAAAGAGAACCGCCTTCAAAAATCCGATTCACTGAAAAGTATTAAATAATTTTAAATGTATTGCTTATCAAATAACCAAAATATTAGGATAATAAGTATAATTATACTTCAAGCACAATTATTGTTATGTTTGGAGTCGGTGTCAGCCGCTAATAGCAAATTTTAATACTATATTATAAGGACAGACACCGACTCCAAAAATAACAATAATTGTGCTTGAAGTTTTAATATCGTTAAGTGGTAGCGAGAAAGACATGGCATGGTATTTCAAGTAATTCAGATTAATTGTAGCATCAACCGCATACCTACTTCTCATTGCGAAACAAATCGAATGATAATTTGCAACGCTTGCATAATGCTGCTTATAAAATGAGTTTACTTGACTAATTGTTGCTACAAATGCAACTTTAATGTAGTACATTTTTATAAAACAAAATCACCCGTCATGTCTGTATGTCTAAATTCAATATAATTAAAAACTACTGATCGGATTTTCATGTTTTTCTGCAATAGATAAAGTGATTCAAGGGGAAGGTTTGGGTACATAAATATATTAATGTTTTGTGTATCCGTGCGAAGCTGAGGCAGGTCGCTAGTCCCTTACAATTATAAGGGGCTATTAATTATAATTAGTTGATTAGACATTTTATATGTCCAACTTTTAAATCGCAAAAAAGCATGCAAAATTGGCAAACGTAAAAGATTGATCTAATCGATTTTATTATTTGTTTTTATTGAAGTGCTTGTTACACGATATTATTATGTAGGCTCTGGGCACATGTAGAAAGAAGAGCTGTACAATGTAACATCTTACTACGTGTATGCTTGTGTGTGTGAGGATGCACCGAAGGTCACGACCTTCCCCGAAGCGATACGACACGTCATTCGTATGTAAGTTTGGTAATTTAATAATCCGTGTATTGCAAAGACATACGTGAAGTAAACATGTGACCACATTGGTATATCGCACGAATACGTTGTTTTTTACCAAATACATTATGGAGAAATAAACAATAACTAAGTATAAATAAATGTGGACAAAATCACATAAATGACTTTGACTTTGGACGACATTTAGAAATGTGACGTTGTCCGTGAAGTAAGTAGGAACAGTACTTCTGATATAGAATCAGAAACGACAATGGTACCAAAAACGTCCAGATCCGACACAATGTTGAAAAGATTTTTGTAGGAATGTTGCAGGAATCGAATGCGTGGAATACCGGTCTGTACGCCACTCGACCACGGAGGTCACCAAAATGTATGTAGGGTTTTTTAATAAATAAACGTTATTCCTTTTTGAAAAATCTATCAGAAACTGGAAATCGTTTTGAATACGTAACCACTAGCAACACCCTTTACTGAGGTCATGAAAGTTAAGCGAGGGGTGAATAAAAAATAAATAAATTTAAAAAATAAAAAAACCCGACTGCATAAAAAACACTTTAAATAAAAACTGAAAAGTAAAAAACAAGTTCAATAAGTCTAGAAGTGTAGATAGCAATGTTATTAGTACAACAATTTAATAATCAATATACAATCAATCTAATGAGAAACATAATTATTTACTGTCACAGTCGGGACCCATAATGAATGATTTTAGTCTAGCTTATTTAATGGGTCCCGATTGTTACAGTAAATAATTATGTTTGGGTGATCGATACGAATCCAACGATACCCTAATTATCGAAATCCATTCGGCCGTTTCGAAGATATGAGGTAATAAAGAATATTACACACATACATACATACAAGATACGCGCGAAAAACATAACCCTTCTTAGCAGTCGGGTAAAAACAGTATAAAATATTTAGCAAATCATAAAAAAAAAATTGCTACTCGAAAATAAATAACAAAGAGACAATAATGAGACTAAATAAACTACTGAGAACTTCAACGTTTACAAAGCCGGCCCAATATAAAACTGCCTTACTTTAATCGCTAGAAAACAATGGAGCACATTTGTAAGAAACATGTATTTACAACTGTACAATTGCAGAGTTTTACATATTAAAAACCTCTTTTGTAACATTACAAGAACTAGATGATCTAACAGCGATATTACGGAACTCAAAATGTGATGTAAAGAATGACATCTCAATTATTTTTACCCTGTAAGAGTTGTGTACTTAATTGTACAACGCGACTGAGAATTTTGGACCCATTCAGACGCTTATTCTTATTTTTGGAGAATCGAACGAAATTGTGCTTTAGCGTAACTCTTTTTTCGTTTAAGCTCTTTATTATTTGTTTGGTATACTGCTATGCCTTCCGTAGGCTTATAATCTTCGAAAGTTTACTCCGAAACCAGTCGGGCGTTCTCAATATGTGCAAGATAGCTATCATACAAATATAACAGTCCTTTAATCTTATAAGTCTACAGTTTCTTTGTAAACGAAGGGTCAATAACACCTTATTGAAGGCTCATTTTGAATATTGATTAGATCGTGAACGTGAAAGGGTTATAATATATCACGATTATTCACGATTACCATCGTTAACGGGTTAAGCTGTGTTACCGTGAATGCTAAAGCACTGTAATCATATTTTTGTTACTGTTTTAGACGGTTTTGCTCACTCGACTTTTGGCCCACACAAAGACTGCTTTGTGAAAGCCAACACATTCAGCTAAATAAATGATACTTAGCTTACTTATTTCGACTTTGTATTATTTATATATATGACGGGCCTGTTGGTCTAGTAGTTAGTGACCCTGACTGCTATACCGGAGGTCGTGGGTTCGATTCCCGCCCAGGACAAATAACAAGGATCAGATAACCGTGTGTGAGTTGTCCCAAGATATTATTATGCTATAAGATATTTGTCATCGTTTTTTTTTTGGGTCACAGACGAGAAAAATGCTGTCTAAGAAAACCCTTCCAATATTTTAGCAAACAAAACTATTTTTTTAAAGGGTCAGATTTACTAAGAACTTTGAATTACCTATAGTGCTTAACCTGTTATTAGATTGAAAAAATATGCATAATATAATGTATGGAAACGTTTCTAGAGGTACACTCATCAAGGTCCATTAGTGGAATTGTAACGAACCTATCGGACCTCTAATATGGAGCGAACAAAACTTTCAACTGCGCGTCACAACAATATTACGCTGGAATCATCAATCAAATTATTATTACGGTTTATTTAATTACTAGATACTACTGAATAATTTACCTTTACATGTATTTATTATAATCAAATATATTATTTTACTTCTCGTCATGAATTTCATAGAAACATGATATTTTGGACTATAATATTATAACTGCCTCGTTGGCCTAGTGGTTCTAAGCGCGACTGCTACGCTAGAGGTCTTGGGTTCGATTCCCAAGTCGACCATGGTGTTATTGGGTTTTTCTATGAAATTCTCAGTAGCAGGTCGGAGTTTGGATTTGTGCCCGGTTAGTGGCAATAGGCTCGCCCCCTATTACGTGGGACCTAAACATACCGGCGAACTGTGGGTGTACATTGGTACTCTGCCTAACCCTTCGGGGATACAGGCGTGATGGTATGTTATGTTATATTTTATAATTTTAATTTTGCTTGTAAATAAATAATTTTGTATTACCCGATCAATCAAATCGAAAAAATAAAAAAATTTTTTGCAAAAAAACAAAACCGACTTCAAAAATCGATGAAAACACTAAAAAGTTAAAAATAATACTAGAACCTACCTAGATATTAATAAACCTAACCTGAACTACGATTAACCTATAATACAATTTAATATTTTTTTGGAGTCGGTGCCAAGCAATATACAAAACTTAAATCACTATATACCTACAGACTAATTACCAGTCGTTTCATTACTTAGCTTGGCACCGACTCCAAAAAAATATTAAATTGTATTATAGGTTAATCGTAGTTCAGGTTAGGTTTATTAATATCTAGGTAGGTTCTAGTATTATTTTTAACTTTTTAGTGTTTTCATCGATTTTTGAAGTCGGTTTTGTTTTTTTGCAAAAAAATTTTTTATTTGTTTATTTTTAGTGACATATTTTTAATGTTAGATAATATGGGTAGGCCTTCAGCTGAAACCCTTTCATCATCCTCATGATAATTTCCATCAAACGAAATCCAGTGCCATGCATCTCACATCCAACGAATTCCCGCTACATTCACGAGGTCATCTTGGCTTCATCATCAGATCTGATAGTAGAATGGTTCTTATTGAACGCAAATGCTTCACTTGTTGTAGAAAATACCAAAATCGTTGTACGTTTTCCTATAAAATTTGAAGAATTCCCTCGATTTCGCCAAGATTCCATCATCAGATCCGGACTTGGTGACTATGGGACCATTTGGGAAGTATACCCTTTCCAACAAAGAAAAAATATTTCAAATCGGTTGGAAAGCAACGGAGTTATGCGCGAACAAACATAAAAAAAAAAAAAAAAAATACAAACATCCGAATTGAGAACCTCCTCCTTTTTTTTTAAAGTCGGTTAAAAAACTAAATAACGAGAATGTTTCGTTTGAGAAGGCCTTTACAGTTGCATATGAAATAAACTACAGCCTAACAACTTAGGAATAATCATATTTACATAATGTTATTATTAATCTATTTAATTGGCAGAAAGAGGTTAATAACTTCAAAACTTTGTTAGAATTAATCATCATTGTTTTAGAGAGTCAATATGAAGAGTTACTCACGTGGTTAATCTCACGTGCCCAAAAATTTGGGACCCATAAGCCTTATGATAACTACCTACCTACCAGGAAAAAATAGAAGGTTCGAACAAAAGCCTAGGTTCTATAACAAATCTCGGTGATTCAGATTTTTCAGTCGCTTTTTGTAGCGAACAATGATAATATTGCAGTCGGTCAAAAGGTTAATAGAGCAACAGTAAAAGGAAGTAATGTTATTATTATACGAGTTTTGTGTAGTAAAGTAACTATCAAGTACCAGAATCAGAATCATTTTTGATATGTCGAATAATCTGGTTTTACTTTTACATTATAATATTCTTAATTATTGTGACATGAATAATATTATGCGGTGGGTATTATTTTTGTGATTTAGTAAAGTTAAATGGCACTTCAGTAGCTAGAATTCAATGATTATTGAGTTTGCTTTGTCTGTTATAAGTAGCTCCCGAAAAGGTTTTACAAAAGTCGCTCAAAATCATAAAGGTAACAAATTTAGAATAGCTCCTAACTGGGTCAAGAACCAGACACCTCATACTTTATTCGAGAATTTAATGGCATTACAGACACATCTTCCAATCCTTATAAATATTTCACGAATACATTGTATTTTACGTTGGTTTATCGATAAAACATAGAAGTCGCTTCTTTCGGGTTCAGTGTTCACGATAGTTGACGTGCGGCTAATTGCTCAAGAAAACCCAAATATGCCAGTACGCACTAGTCAAAGCGCCGAAGTGTTACTTTTACAAAAACTCACACTCGTTGGCACGACAAATATTCATGGTAAAAGTATACAGTGTTAATTGTAAACAAACACGCATTTCCTGAAGGAAATGTAAATATTTAGACATAACCTCGATAGGCGATCAGCATTGCGCGCAAACAAATATTATCCATCCACCGTTACAAAATACTTTCACCTGTTTCATTATAGGTATACCTACTGTAAATGATATCTAACAAAGTATGACAAAAAACATCTCGATCCATCCATGCACACCGTTATCACGTCACTAGCTTTACAATAAAAACTCGCAAAATAATAAAAATATAAACTTACATTGTCAACTGTTTCTTTTCCTGAGTTTCGGAGTTTCACGGAACTCTGCCGCTTAGTGGTGGCCGGCGACCTGGAGGTGTAGCGGTTCGACAGCCTCCTGGCGAAGTTGCTCTTGAAGTCCTCGCACCTCATGATGGACTCCACTGGCCGGCTGAACTCCTCGTCCGGTTGCCCGGCAACCGCCTCAGTGTGATGCATAAACATCGTTGTTTACAAAACACATTAAAAGTCATTATACACGGGAGAACTTCATTTATAAATTGATTGTAGTTTGAATTTAAATTAACGACGTGGGCGCGCGCTCTCCGCCCGCTGCCGATGCAACCGTTATCGCTTGCGGTGTGTGTTGTACTAACTCGTTACTCGGTTACCCACCTGTCGCGGTGCAACTGTTACTCAGGTGTTCAGTGTACACAGATAACCGACTACATATATTATATTTTTTGTAGCTATATTACTTTAAAAACTATTACTCCAGAGAAACATTTAAAAGTAAATATTAAAACAATTTAAATCAAACAGGTGCGGGTGCGCTACATCAAAACTTTGCGACAGCGGCATCTAGTAGTTTTTATTTAAAGTAACTACTCAGAAACTGATACACTGTCCTGCTAGTTTGTTATCATATACCAAGATGGCGCTGCAGTAAGCGCGGTAATTTTAAATTAACGACATCTAGAACTTAATGACACGACCATTCACTTATTGAGCTGATGTGCTTGTTCGTTGTAGAATAGAGAGATGTCATAAGATTGACTAGAATTATAATGAAATGGAATTAGACCTTCATTATAATTGAATTTATTTCAGCCTAAAGCGGAGTCACCACTCCGCACTGTTTGAACTCTCCTCTTTTCGCTATCCCTCATAAAGTGTTTTCAGCAAATAAAACCTTATTTTATTATTATTTTTTAATGTGACTTTGACTTACGTCATTGATATTATTTGGGATTTTAGGCTAGACGTATTTATTGAAAACAGTTATGAATATAAAAGTTTAAATTATAGTGTTATTAGTCGTTGTTCCCCATAGCGCGGATGTACGATATGGGGATAAGTTAAAAACTTAAAAAAGTTAAAAGAAAATATGGAAAAAGAAACCCCAGCTGGTTGGTACTTTTAAGGTGTCATCTCATTTTATTGAAAAAGTGTTACATATGAGTGTTCATTATATCTGCATTTACTATTGTGACGACCTCCGTGGTCGAGTGGCGTACGCACCGGTTTTCAAGGTGTCGCTAGCTCTGAGGTCCCGGGTTCGATCCCCGGACGGGTCAATGTAGAAGCTCACTTTTCTACATTGCCTCGGGTCTGGGTGTTTGTGGTACCTTCGTTGTTTCTGAATTCCATAACACAAGTGCTAAATAGCTACTTACTTTGGGTTCAGAGCAATGTATGTGATGTTGTCCGCATTTATTGTAAATGAATCATGTTTGTTGTTCAGGCTTAATCATTGTACTTAACATCAAAGCTATATACAATGACTTCGAAAACATCAATGCCTGAACGAAATGAATTATCATTATTTTTACCGATATTATGTAAAAAATAAGCCAGCTAACAAGGCTATAGACTGTCCGATGAAAAAGGCTGATGTGAATCTTTTCGATATATTTTCAAGTTGCTCGTAAGAAATGTGGATTGTTGGAATTTTGGGATAATGAAGCTATCATCCTCATCTATCTTTTGTTCTGCAGATGTGATTGTACTTCCACCTCTTCTGGTAACGATGCAAGTAATCAAGTTCTTTAAAAAAATATTTTAGATGGTAAGTGTCATTCTAATTATGTTCATCGTTGTCGATCACTGGAATCTTCATATATTTATTCTCGCAATTGTCCAAGTTTAATTAGTAAGTTAGGTGTTTGTTCCCAGTTTTACCAATAGCAAGGTCATGAGTGGGAGACAGTATGTGCTGCATTCCTTTCAGTTGTTAAATCAAAGAGAGAAGAGATATCTTCAAATAGTCTTCGTGAAGGACTAAAAAAATGTAAGAAATGGTAACCTCAGATAATTTTTTATGTCTATTTGGTGTCCTTATTATCGGAATCATTGAAATCGAGAGCTAATGAGTCTGCCAAACAGATTCTGTAGAACAGCGATCTGTCAATCAGATACCGTTCTTTCCTATTGTAAATTTTAATAATTTAATCACGTAGTGAAAAAGAAGCAGTTTCATTGTAGTTCTTAAATAAACAAATGTCGTTTTAAAACAGTGCAAGTCGCGGTTGAAAGATGTTGGGCGGCGGGAAAGGCGTCTGCAACAACTTTGATCTAGTTGAGATTGTGTTTATATGCGTCGCCTTCACATTCATTCTCATTCTGGTGACGCAAGCATGCCGTATCCTGTCTGGAGGGTTCATCCATGTGAGTGTTAACATTTACATGGACAAGTTAAGAAAAATCTACTTTAACCAGTGGCAATTTTCGTTGAGATGTTAATGACTACCTTCGTTAATACTTTAGTAGCTCTGGTGCATTCAAGCGATCGACAGAATCCATGTAATTCTTCTCACTTTGGCTACCAAAAACGGGCACATATAATATCATCGTCGTTTTCCTCTAGAAATTTATACTTTTCGTCAACATGAATTATCTATACTTATAATAAATCTGTAGAAGGGAAAATTCTGTACATTGAAAATATCAAAAAAATAAATGGCGGGGGGTGTTACTAGACCGAGACCGAACTCAAAAGTGTGCAAAAAAAAATTTTTGTCTGTCTGTCTGTCTGTTTGTTCAGGTTTCACGCAAAAACTGCCGGTTCGATTACGATGAAACTTGGTATAATTATTCTTTATTATCCTGGGCACCACACTGGGTAGTTTTTATCCCGGAAAAGTAAAAACAAACTTTATTTTGCGGTTAAAAACTCATTGATAAGTTACGTCATCTACGCGAACGAAGTCGCAGGCACAGCTAGTAGCAAATAAATCCTTAACTCGACGTACTAAAGTATTGACAATCGATTAGGTTCTAAAGTTACACGGAAATGCAAAAACTTCTGTTTGATTATATTACTTAACTCTCTTGGAAATATTTTCAGTCCTAAACCATTGAACTGATTTTAATGCAAATTGGTATGGATTTCGCTCAAACTTATGAAGACAATATAATAAACTTATCCTGATAAATCACATACTTTAAGGTAAGGCGATGAAGAAAGTTAAACGAACAATAACTAATAATTTTTTCAAGGTTAGACTTATTAAAATTATATATGTTTCTTCAGCAGGTGTCGAAAAGTTGTACATCCTAGAAGTTGATTTAAAAATTAAACTCTTTCATATGAGATGGATCAGTAAGTACTAATTTACTTTAAATTTTACATCCCATAAACAATATCACAAGCTAGGTCATTTCATAGTGGACCTAAAATCTAAAAAAAGTCTACCCTGTTAGTCTGAGTGCAGGCTTTGATTGCTTCACCGGACTTTAAATCATGGACTTTTAAATCTTGGACCATATGCAGACGATCAGAACTAGCTCAAACATTTGAATCAAATAAGCTTGTGCATTTTCTAAAACCTTTCAGCAATCATAAATATCTATGACCTAAGTGCAACACCTACATTACACTTTTATTAGGTAGGTATATTGTTAGGTATAGTTTCACAAATAATTGTTTATTTTATCAGTTTATTCAGAGAAAAATCCAAATTTAACCAATTCATGCCAAGTTATGAGGTCAACAAGCCCAGGAGTCTCTAAAATCTAAGTGAGTGCATCTGTTATGATATGGTGTCGTAACACTGATTTTGTTAAGATATCTATTTGTAACGTCCACGGGTACATGGGCCATATAGATGACGTAACAAAAGATCGGTTTCCGTATTGCGGCCTATTGTGAATTCCGTCTGTTAAGCTTTAATGGTAACGCGTGCTGTTGCAATGGCCCTATAATGAGTACCTATTGATGAATTTTTTGTGGCAAAGAATGGGTTCGATGTTGTAACATTAGAGTCGGCAGCTCTGTACGAAAGTATTTAAAAGTTTCCAATCTATCGTGAAAATATTCATTGTATGTTTGTGAAATGTAGTTTTTGCCTTAAATCTCACGTAAACGAACAACCAGACCAGGAACAAACATTTGTGGGCAATACAAGTAATTTCCCGCTAATGATGCCTTTGTTTAGTTAGGTGTGGCCAGATCTAGCGAACGCAAACTGAACGTGCAGCTCACGAGCTGCGCATTCATGTCGCATTCGCGACATTCGTCCAGTCAGCAAAGATTTCCAGTTTCTTAATTTTTACCTCGGGAAAGCATTTGTATGACCTACAGATATTTGTTCTAGATTCTGGGTTGAGTTGAGCGTGAGAGATTTAAGGCTGTAAATGAATCCGCAACATAGAAGCAAGCCCAAGGGCAGAGGATTGTTTACAAGACAATGTCGTTGGATAGTCGGGAGATCGACTACGTCTACGTCTACGTCTGGGTATGTATGATCCGCCTGCTCTTCTCTCTCGATTCTCGCGTCTTCAGAACCTATTTTTTTTTAATAAAATCACAGAATTCAGAATAATATAAACTTCTACTTACTAAAACTGCGTTCGAGTGAAGCTAAACTTAAATAGGCCTTAAAATGTCAAGCGAAACGTACATGGGAATCTTCATAGTTCATTATATAGCGTTACGGCATTGTCGGAAATCTATTCATAATATGGACGTTTCTCTCCATTAAGATCATAAGATCATATGCAACGAAACGCTATCGCCCTCGCGCAACATGTAGCTGAATTGAGAAAGAGCTGATCTTTATAACAATTTGGCAACCGTATCTAACGTAAGCGGACCGAATTATTTTTTTAACCGTACCTGCTGCGAGATTGGTGTTATGATTGTTACATAAGGCCGGTCGTGTCGGCATTCCGTGACGGCGACGCGACGTGGCCGGCAGACTTGCAGATGCAATGACGCCGGTGCCGGTGACGCCTAGATGGCAAATTTTTGTCACATTGTGTGTTTCGAAAAAAATTGATCCAGATCAAAAATACAGATGAACTTGTGTAATTTTCGTATTGTAATAGCTTTACTAATTTTGATTTACTATCCCGAACATAAACTTAATTAGATGTTACAAATAATCAATTTAATGGCGTCAAGTCACAACATTGAATTGGTTTGACTACACCAAGAAACTCTACATAATAAAGTTTCTGTCTCAATTTGACCTGAAAAGATTTGTACACAATGTTAATATGTACGAGTATAAGATGATTTCCTTCTTTTTCAGGGATTTCCAGACAACCCTACAAGTAGAAAGGTATACATTTTTATTTTGAATCGTTTGATATGATTATTAAAAATAATACTTGAAATAAATATATGCCCAGAAATACAATGGGGACCCACAAAACTTTAATACTGAGAGAGATCCCTTGAATATAAAATAGGGTTAAGAGGATTTTTTCGGCAAACGATGATTGATGTTTATAATGTTAACAGTTGGGAGAGAAATACGTTTCTGAAGCCGACTGTACTTGCAAATCATTAGTTGTCATGTGTTCGGAAGGCTGTTGTAGTGGCGAAGATTTAGACTCGTAAGTAATAGGTACTTTGCTGAATATAGGCTAAATTCTAATACAGTCAGTTAACAACTATATAAGGTGCTATAAAAACATCTGCCACGGCTTTAATGGGAGGTAGTATTGTGTTTATAGATTACAATAGTAAAGATAAATTATTGATTATTTATCATATTTTTTTTCATACAAAAAAAATAACGTATAAATTTGAATTGATTTATTAGTATAAAACCATCCCGTGTCATAAGCTGTTGCCGCTCCGCACCGAATTCAAACATTTCGCAAAACGCCGCCGCCGCCGCCGCGCCGCGCCGCCGCCGTTCATACACTGTTGCCATTCCTATCAAAGGATGCCGCCGCCGCCGCGCGCGCCGGCCGCCGGCCGCTTGGCTCGCCAGTCAGTCGCCGCCGGCCCGCGCGTTCGGACGTTAGTTTTAGCGGTCAGCGACAGCAATATCGCGCGCTTTCATTAAAAATGCCTCCCAGACGACAGTAATCCAATCAAGAATATCTACATACTCGGCCGAACTCGAAGAGGAAGTGCTTCAGTGTCATCCTCTTGCGAGCACCAGGGATGCTGCTCGAGTCTTCGACGTGAGCGACAACTACGTGTGGCGACTTTTAAATCGTGAAGGGCTCCATCCTTACCACTTCACAAGTGCCGTGGCCTCCTCACTCGCCGGATTTAACCCCTCTAGACTTTTTTTTGTGGGGTCGTGTGAAAGACCTTGTGTACGGCCAAACCGGACATGATATTAGAAGTGTGGTAGAACCAAAAAGGCGCATCAAACGCGCATTTAGGCAAGTGAAAAGTGAAACGGACACATTAAATAAAGTGAAGAAACATGTATGCAAGCGTGCCTTCATCTGTGTGCAACGCGAAGGCGGACTTGTGCAACAGTTTTGTAGATAAGTAGGTACTAGTACTAGGTAGGGAGTGAGTTAATAACTGTAAATACGGTGCAATCGTTGTAAATAAAATGATTAACTTTTAAACACGCCAAGTTACTGTAATTTATCGTTATTCGATATTAATCTAAGTACCTACTGTTTGGTTTCTTAGATTTACGCGAATGTTAGACATTGAAATAAAACTACTTTTTACGGAATTTTAATAAAACCGCGACAACATCCGTAAAAAAGTAGGTTTATTTCAATAACTACTGTTTATAAAATAATAACACAAGTTTATCATCTTATTTACCTACGTCAGTGTTTTTTGAAGAATGCGGTAGCTGGTAAGTAGTTGCACTTTTAAAACACTTGTATGCCTGCGTATTATTGTGTACCTACTAGATTATGTAGTGACGAACTAGTCAGCTGATTACAGTTTTCATTCACAGAAAAGATGGAAAGAGATAGCAGTTGTTTTCATTGACGAAGCGTCACATTGCGCGTAATTTGTGAACCACGTTACGCAGAATAGAGTCAATGTTAATTTAACTATTTTAGTCTCTCAAATTTAATTAACTGTTCCGGGGTACGAAAGTTCTTCACTATTGTAATCTATAAACACAATACTACCTCCCATTAAAGCCGTGGCAGATATTTTTATAGCACCTTATATAAATCCTTTTCGGTGCTATCAGAAATTGGCCAGGCTGAAGCATAACACATGTAATTTTAGGTTGACCAACGGCTAATAATTGTCCTTTTAATTTTCAACGGTTCGGTTGCTTGCTTCATAGTAGCTGTTTTAAACTGACAATTATTTAATTTCAGTGCAGGCGTTCAGTCTGGATTTTCAAAGTTGAGTGAGCTAGCATGTACGAAGGTCAACGTAGTGGACATATTATGTGTGGCAATTGCCTTCACATTGATGGTGATGCTCATGACTCAGATATGTAACACGATTTTCGGAAGGAGGAACCATCCAGAGAGGCGGTCACGGCGCAGCTCTCGATGCTGACAGGTGAAGTACGACTCTACCAGACTTCTGGATATTACTTTGCTAAGAACTAAGACACATTAACATGGTTCGAGTCCATGAATTGATAGAGAAGTAGTTAGCGTCGTCTTTATACAAACATACGCAGTCTATGTACTTGCTTACCTATTAAGCATGTATTGTCCTACTATGAGAAACCTTCCAATTTTTACTTATGGCGTATCAGTAATGACTCATTTTCACTGGACGTCATAAAGCAGGCGGGCAGATTTTCGTGTACGGGACAACAACTAGTGATATTGCGCCAGTCGTTATCCAGCACGCGGCCTATCCCCCAAGTGGCCTAACAACCAATAACCTAGCAACGAATGACACTGCAAAACTGCATTATCTGTCACATAGTAAATGACTAGTATAAGTATTATGAACCCGTCTCCGGTAAACGGTTTGCAATACATAAGACACTGTGGTCAACCTTGTGGAATGGGACCTGACACACAATCCGTGTCGTAACTCTCATGTGTACTTTAGCTAAAATACTTGGATCACGCAACCGGTCATTTGAAGGACGACAGGTCAAAATATGACAAGACAGTTCATTGTAGAAGCATTTTAAATTCACAATTTGTGTAAACCATTCAAGTGTTTTTATCAATATTGGTTGATATAATTAATATGTTCCTATGATATTTGGATAAGATTCAAAATGTTTGTGTCAACACCCAAAAAGTTCAGAAGACATTTTTTTATGCAATTTCGAGACGATTAGGTAAAACGAAAAAACTATATGCATCAAAGCCACGAATTAGTTGTTAATATAGAAACTTGCGTCTTTCAGATAATTCAAGTATTAAGTAGGTACTACGGGATAAAAGTTTTATTTATTGGATAACGTCTTAATCAAAACTTATGAAGGCATCAAAAATTTCAAGGTAACCATATTCTGTCATTCTGTACCTGCAATTAACTCACCCTTCTTACCTAACATTTGCACTAGTGCTGAATAAATTTGTCAAAAAAAAAACAATTTATATCCGTCAGTTCGATACTAAAAAATTATAGATAGTGATAGACAATTTTACTAGATAGGTATCTACTAAGGCCTCGATTTATCTTTCTCATGTCGTTCCCTATACCCAGTCTCATTACTAATGTTTTAATACAAAACCACAGGCACCTAAGCCAATAACACTAATAAGACTTGTTTTCCATCAGGATGTCTGGCAGGAATCTGACGTATAACATCCAGCCAGAAAATACACGAGCACTGTCGCAAAAGCACTACGTGATCGTTTTGATTGGACTTGCAATCATATTCCTATTCCAGCAAGACGATTACACACATTTTTACTATAATAAATAACTTATTTTTGTACAATACTAATAATATTATTGTTGTGAATAAACTTTAATTTGTATAAACCTATTTTTATTTACAAACACACATAGTTAAGAATAGAGTAGGTACAGAACACAAATTCCAGAATAGCTTGCATTATTTTATAATTATGTATCCGAGTATATAATCACCGTAACTAACAAGCCGTAAAGAAAGCTGCAACTGGTAAGAAAGTGACTGCCAGTAACGGCTAACTGTGATGCAACTAACCGCAATCTTAACCAGTTAGTTTATTTAGACTATGTTTAATTGGCTGTGTGACCTAGAACGTGACCCTGCAGAACACTTTTAATGTTCACCTAAATCATAAGCGATTTATTTATAGTGCTTTAACTTATAAAATCTTTGTATGAATCAGTCTATGGTATAAAAAGATTTTTTGTAAATTATTATTGAAATAAAACATTTTTAATTCGAATAAGTGATGGTTATGTGTATCTAAAGCTTCATTAAGATTTGCATTTCTTGATAACCTTGGCCCGGTGAGAGAATGACTTTCGTTTGGTGTCGTTGACTGAATTTCGACAGAATCCGCATAACAGATTCGGTAGTCAGTTGCGTCTGAGCATTCAAAAGAAAGCATTTGTGACACGCCAATTACTATGTAGACTGAATTGTTTTCTACAGTTAGTATTATTTATGCTAGTATTTTTTGGAATAAGTTGTGTATTGTTGTTATCTATGACGTTTAATTTTATTCTATTATCCAAATACTAGCTGTGCCCCGCGGTTTCACCCGCGTTAATACCTATATTCCGTTCCCGATGTCTTTATAGTTACTTTGTTATACGGGGCGGAGACGTATCCAAAGAATTAAAGATTTTGAAAATCGGTCTACTCGTTCTTGAGTTATGAATAGTGTAACTAACACCTCGCGGTTCCATACCTATCTCGTACTACCTCTTTAACCCCGTTTCGTCATTAGTTCCTTTACTAATTTGTTAATAGTAAACTTACTATGGAATAATAAACATTAACAAACAACTTTTATTCCCGAAAGGCTAAATTGCTATTATTATCAATTCGCTTATTATTATGGTGCCGTATTTTTTAAATAACTTACATTTTAAACTTGTGATTTCTTTCGAATGGAATGTCCAAATTGAATAATTCCAAAAGTCGTATAATGGTATTAAAGCAAACTTAAATATGAATTATTTATTTTGATAAGGATTCATTCCAAAGTATTAATAAAAGAGCTTTTATAGCGGTGGCATTTATAAATTTTTAAAAATGAAAAATTCTCTTATTGTGACATAACTATAGTAGTTAGACATATGCTGTCGCAATATATTTTGTAGATAATTATATGTTCTACAAAGACGTAGTACATTATTTTGTTCTATAATCAATAGTTTTCGCAGCGCACGCGATGTAAGAAAGTTTTTTGCTAATTTTTTCACACCTTGGGTTACATTATTGGAGTTTTAGTATGGATTCCTTTATTTTTTTGAAAATTTAATATAGCCTATGTTCACCGGAGATAGTGTAGTTTCCCAACAGTGAAAGAATTTTTCAAATCGGTCAAGTAGTTTCGGAGCCTATTCATTTCAAACAAACAAACAAACAATCAAATCTTTCCTCTTTATAATATTAGTGTAGAAAAATGTTTTATAGAAATGCACGGTTCCTTTTTTTAATAACTCCTATCTTCTGAAAACATGAGATAAATCAGTGTTACCAATTAGTAAATTAAATTATATAACATTTTTATTTGCAATAGCGTATTAGGTTTTGACAATCACCAATAGTTACACACATTGAATTACTAAATGTTTACTTTAGTTTCATTGTAAATTAAAATTAAAATTCAAATAGGTATGTGTGTAATTCTGGAAAAATCTAGGTTATTGAGCGTCGAAACGAAATTTATAAGACCGCGTTTAAGGTTCTTATATTAATATGAATGTGGGTCAGTGTGCTCTCAGCGCCTTTTGCATGACATAAGAGTGTGGTAACCCGTCCGTTCATTTGTGCAGCTTATCTACATCTTGCTCTACTACCTTATAATATCATATCGCTATCTCTTTCTACCATGGCGAGTAAAAGCTATTGTTTTCAGACTTATTTTTCATTCTTTCACGTATTATTATGCCACCATAATCGAAGCACGCTTATTGCTATTTTTTATTTTCCTCAAAAACAGACAATTTAAAAAAGATTATATATTTCTTATATATTTCTAAATCGTTGTTTTTTTCTGTTTACAAAATCATACATTTTAAGAACTTAGGAATGGTTAGTGGTCATAAAACTGAGGAATGCTTACTGCGTAAATTATGGTAATGATTTAAAATCAATAACTTGAGAGTTAGGTATATCGCATAAGTGTTTTTACCGTATACACACAACACTCAAAACTGGGCTAGTCATATTTTATTTTAGGCCTTAGAAAAACTATATTATTATTCCATACCCGTGCTTTTATATAAACAAGAGGAGCTTTTTAAAATGTACTAGGAAACGTAAACACGAACTGACTATCCATCGGTCAATGATTTACATAATATACTTAACTTTAATTTATTTTGTTCCAGTTAATTTAGTCTGCCTATTGAGCTAGGTTATCTAATCATTCAGCCGTGACAGTAGTTCGTTATTTTGGTTGCAGTCTTTAGGGCCATTGTCAAGGTTGCCTCAGCACTTTACGATGCGAAGATTATGACTAAGTATTAAGGCAGATAGTGATAATGGGAGGTTTAATTGGTTATATGGAAGACATCGAAACTTTTATTCATGTAGAATATGTTACTTGGCTATGGAAGCAGGGGCCCGAGTCTGCTATTTACATCTGCTTGAATCGTCTGAGTGGGTGGGGCTAGTGGGACCATTTTACGATAATTGGCATTATTCTACTAACTGTCAAAACGTCACAATTGGCCATTGGAACGATTGAGCCGCGAGTTGAGTGAATATGACCGATGGCCGGTACAATTTCGTATTCCGCTATTTTTTGACAGCAGTTGCATCATATCTATGGCTAAACATTTTTTATTTTTCATAGACAATGTGTCAATTTCAACGAAAACTTTCCTTTTTTAAAACATAATTATCCTTATTTACAAGTTTTTAATAGAAATTACATATTGTATGGGCTTTTACAATTAATTAGTATTCAAAAAACAATTAATACAATTTTTTGCAACATAAGAAACGATTATTAATAATTAGTGCCAATCGGTGTTGCCTATTAATAATTACAAAATGTTTGATACTTTTATTTTTAATTTAAATTGACAACACCGCTTCCCACTCATGCCACTGAATACTGATTGTTGTTGGCTTAACTGAATACGAAAATTAGGCACATATTGGGTTGACACTATCATCCCACTATGATCATAGTAACACGGAGTGTAAATAGCAGACTCGGGCCCCAGGCAGGAAGTATACAGGCACAGCCTTGATGCCATAAGAAATATTTTTTTTTAAGAAAAATCCTGTTGCTTTTCGACCGACTTCAAAATGTTTTTTTTTGTATATATGCTGTGTGATATCTACGACAATCGAGGACCGATTTATTTTCGTGAAATCAATTATGTCTAACCAGTGTCGACCTTTAAATTATAATTTCATTTGGAAGCATATTATTATGCATGGTGTTTGCATATGTCAAATTTCTCTGGTAGCAGTTCCGGGCTTAAATACAGTTGACTATGCTCTGAACTTTTAATGCCTAAATCAACAAATTAAAAAGATTGATGACTATAAAAGTACATTTACTTCAAGAATACCTACAGATGAGTATTTTAAATGCGATTTCGACATGATGTTAAAATACATTGTTATTTAGTATCTTTAGTCTTAATCAGAAACTCCTACTGAGACTAATTGCTCTCGCGAAATAATTGCTGTAAATTATTTTAGATTTTATGTAATGGTAGTAGGAATATAAGTTCAGGTAATTTTTAACGATTGTCTTCTTTATTTAATGTAGATGTTCACCGAGTTATTTTTCAGCTTAAATGGCCCGCGTTCCCAAAAGACATGCCCTTGCATGGCATAAAAAAATAGGAGCTCTTTTAAAGCTAATTATTTATCTTTACATTAATTGGCCAAATGTTTATTGACTACAAAAAAGGACTAGACTTCGATTTCTATTTGCATTTTAGGTACTAATATTACTATTTTATAAATGTTCTCTTATTTAAAAAAAAGCAAAAAGAATTTAAATTAGGTAGTAAACCTCTCTATACTCTATTCTTGCAGTTAGTAACTCAATTTTAATATGACTTTTTTATGGTTGATTACGAAATTGAAATACACCTCTAAATAACGAGTCAAAGTTAATGCTAATATGATAATAATTATACGTCTTACGTTAGAAATTTGTCGCATAATGTTGCAAGTTTTTCATAATTTTCAACAACATCGCATAATTTAGCCGCGGTTAGGGTAAGCACAGATGACCTTAATCGACTTGCTACGATTTTTGACAGTTATACAATAGCTGCAATGGACACCAAACTAAACAACATTCAGGGCTTCTGAACATTTGGTTGAACTTATAACAATTGCTGAAAACTTGCAAAAAAGAGATAGGCAAGATGATTGTGTAAAATAATTTAATATTTAAACAGTTTTAAATTGACGGTAACATAAAAAAAATCTTCACAGCTGAAAACAAACTTTCACATTATTGTAATCCACCTAATTAACTTATTAACTAGAGAGGATCTCTTGCACCTATCTCCAAAAAAAAACTAAATTTTAAGCTTTATTGATTTTTTTAAAATACTTTCACAACTAATGTGCATTCATTATTAGATTCTTTAGTCTTTAATACAAAAACACATACACTTCTTGCAACATTTTTTCTAGACCTCTAAACTATCTTATGTCGCATGACACGTAATAAAAACCACCCAAAAGAATTACCAAAGCAAAAATGTTGTCAATCTCATCAACATTCACTGAAAACCGCAAATATCTAAGTATGTATCAGCACCACCAGTACAGCAGCGCAACAGTCATCGTCTGCAAGCAAAATAGGTGCGCCAGCGAGCGAGCGACGTCAGTGCTAGCCCACACTCAGTGCTGCGTGAACGTGTCCTTTGTGATTTTATAACCAGAATAAAACAAGTGAGTTTATTTTTAATTTAAAATTTATTGCGGATTTACAGTGATATTTTTATTTAGTTATTGTTTTTTAAAAATATATTTCGTCTAATTAATTTTATCGTAGGACTTTTTTAGAGGCTAGTGCTCTCTTTTTTTATATTGGATTGTATTTTTATCGCACAAGTAAGTTATTTATTTACATTTAATATTTGACACTTGTTATTTTTTTTCTGTTGTACAAAAAGGTTGATCATAATTACAAAATACTTAATTTCTCAATTATTGTTTTAGCTATGCGAATTTAAATTATATAATTATGAGCGAATGTTTTTGGATTCAATTTTAAAGTGTGCTAATCACTTTTAATCATAACATGTAATACAAGTTTTATTACACCATTGCTCTTACTACTTTTATGTAACAGCTTTAAACTGTGTTAAGTTCATGCACCTTAATATCTAGATTTTATATACAATTTTATTGCCGTTTTTGTGACTAATTATCTAGATAGTAGCTAAAGGTATAGAAGATTTAATAGTCAATAAAATTATAAAATAACAAAATAGTTTTTAGACCTGAAAAAATAATATAGACTAAATAACTGATAAATATGGATCCATCCGTTACATAATAAACGCAAAACATTTATAAACTTTCGTGTTTATTATTATTAAAATTGTATATGCGATTATAAGACAAGTTTTTAAGAAATTCCTAACAATAATATTCATATCATTATCATCGCCAATCATAACTTATATAGTTGGATGAAATGGAAAGGAATTTAAATTATATTTTATTCTGAACCTAATTCATTAAATATTTCTAGTTTCACAACTACCATGCACGAGTGTTCAAAATGATTTAATTTCCGCTTATTTTCAATTACCATAAATGTCTATACATATTCATTCGCTCTCCGCAGTTTATTGCTTAGTAATTAATTTTAAGTGGTTGTGGCCTGGCGGTTCAGTGAACGGATTTGTATGCACGAGGTTGCAGGTTCGAACCCGGGCAAGTACCAATGTAACTTTTCAAAGTTATATGTACTATAATGTTCTTAAAGTCCAGTCTGAAGTGTCTTATTCTAAGACACTTCTGACTAACGTTGAAGAAAAACATCGTGAGCAAGCGTGCCTTCTCTATGGGAAGAGGCCTGTGCCCAGCAGTGGGACGTTTATAGGGTGGAATTATAATTAATATTAAAACAAAGCGAGCATATCGTTTGCGTGCCGCTAGCACCGCGTTTATCTAAAACATATTAACATTAAAATAGATAAATAATAATAAAGGGGCAATTGGAGAATTCGCTTTGCATAGACGAGACCTTCTCATAGCTTAGAAAAAGCTAGGTAGAAGAAAAGGGTCAAAGGTGCACTTTAAATACAGGGTATTATTTATATATTATCTAATATTTTGCTTCTTCCTGCCAATTCTGAAAAGGAAGGCGTCTAATTCTTCCCTCCATCTTCGCGGTCTGCCGCGTTGCTGTTTAGTTACATTACAAGTAATACTATTAGGTACCACCACACATAATAATTAAACAATAACTTTTAAATCTAAATGCAGTGATTGAACTCATAGATGGCGTCACAGTCGTGCCAGTTTTTGCCGCTGTGGTAACTCCATTGACTTTCTGACTCCTACACCTTTTCGTCATCCATATCCATTCTAACAAAAGAAAACCGACTTCAAAATAAGTCTTACTTATATTTATTTCTCATGGATCCCACTGTCAAAACTGGACCGAAATAAATTAGGACCAGGACCAAAAGTCAGCGCCAGCTTTCAAATAAAAAAGAATCATCAAAATCGGTTCACCCAGTAAAAAGTTACAATAGTTAAAAAAAAAATAGTCGAATTGAGTACCTCCTCCTTTTTGGAAGTCGGTTAAAAAGGTACTGCTTTACTAATCTCCCATTCTATCTATTCACCTGTACATGTCCATTTAATTTTCCGTTAGTAAGTAATGTTGTTTTGTTTATCTATTGCAATAGGCACTCACTCGGACCCAAATAAGTTGTGTCACTGTGGCTCATCGTAATATTGACACATAATCTTTGTGTGACTACTAGTTTTACTGTCTTCCATATTTGTATAGGATGTTTACATTACGAGTAATCTGTTAAGTTTAAGCAATTCGTGCCAAAGTAAAAGTAAGTACCACTGTTGGTCAACATCAAAATTGAATGATCCTTTAAAACAGACATAATTTTCGCTACGCGCAGCAACCAAATTCTTTGTAAAATTAAAAAAGAAATAATCTAAATATACATAATTAGTCATTGACACCTCCTGAACTATCTCAATTTTTTTTGTTTCTTGGTCTTAATTGGCGTCATTCAGACTTATAATTTTTTTTTTGGGAGGATTAGTTAATAACTTTAAAAGCACCTAATGCATAGCTCACAAGGAGCGTCACTTTTGATGCCTAAGAGGACCCCTAACTGTATTCCTTTATTCCAAACAATTTCCTATCTCATTTCGGTCTCGACTTTCTGATATTAATCTGTCCAACTATCGAAACGTATACACTTACAAATATGTGTCATGAACACGTGCGGGCCTCGGGCACAGATCGTTTCACAACAAAGTCTTCGGCTGACACAGTCATACCCTAATTATCTTGAAACAGCTTATGTAATGCTTACAATTACTTGATTAATGAAATTATGTTACAGTGTGTGCCTCTTGATGTTAGCACACTAACAATTGCAACAGAGGACGGAGCTTGATCTTTTCAATTGATATAGCGTAGTGGCACCAGTGATCGACACTTTAAGGACACAGTGGGCTTCTTTATTAAATTAAAGGTCAATTAGTCACCTTTAAACCAAAAGTAACAATTGAGTATGGTAAGGTATATTCTTGAGATAAGAATAGAATGTATTATTTTTATTTACTATACACAGACTAGAAAAAAAATCAAAAATAGGAAAAAGTGTACAAATCTCCAGTCTTCGACACCGAATCTCCAGTAATCGACACCCAGTCATCGACAGTTACCAGTTACCGACACCCCAGTTATCGACAGTTACCAGTTACCGACACCCCAGTTATCGACAGTTACCAGTTACCGACACCCCAGTTATCGACTATTATCTATAAAGTGTATCTGCCAAATCATCACCCCATTAGTGGGTCTTTAAAATAAAATTACCTGTTTAATAAGTATGCATTTATTGTCCAATATACAATAACCATATTTCTCTTTATAATGTGTATGAATTATACAGGGTGTTAAGAAAACCCTGTCCGACCCGTGAAGGTGTTGTTAGGTATCGATATCTAATTACAAAAATGTGGAAAAAATTGAAAAAAAAAAGAAAAAAAAATTATAACCTCAAAAATATTTTTTTTCTCAAAAGAACAGATGCTACCTATTTACCAAACAAAAGGCCCCCAAAAATACCGACGAAATTGGTTTTATAGTTTTTGTTTTAATCTCAACTTTAGGGAATTTCGGGGCAAAAATAGGCCATTTCGAAATCCATTATTATTATTTTTATCATGAATATTCCAAATTTGATATTTTATTTGGGCTTGTGATTGTGAACCCTTTAACACCCTTTCGGGTCGGACAGGGTTTTCTTAACGACCTGTATAAATACAAGACAGAAGATATTGACAAAATGACTAGCACTCTTTGAGTCTGTTTTGATCAATTATATTTTTTTAAGTGAAAACTGCTTTAGCGGCGTTGTACACTTTTTTTGTTGGGTAAGAAATGTTAAAGTTGCGTCAGGACACGTGACCTGATTGAAAATCTTTTCGCCATTTTTTTACAGCTGCTGCTGCTTTTTCTTACTGGTCGGGAGTATATTTTTTTCTCGGAGCCATCTGTAAAACCAATCATCGACACATATTATTCCCCAACTAGCTGTGCCTGCGACTTCGTTCGCGTGGATGACGAAACATATCAATGAGTTTTTAACCGCAAAATTAAGTTTGTTTTTTATTTTTTTATACTTTTCCGGGATAAAAACTACCCAGTGTGGTGCCCAGGATAATAAAGAAACTTTTGGGTTCGGTGTCGGTCTAATTACATCCCCCGCCATTTATTTTTTTGATATTTTCAACGTACAGAATTTTCACTTCTACAGATTGTTATTATAAGTATTCTATAATCGTCACTTGTCGATTACTGGTAGCTCGACTTTGATTAGTTTACTTCAAATATCTACCGAGAACCAAAGTAAGAAGAGCTATACTCGCTTGTCAAATAAAAAAAATGTATCAAAAAATTACTATCGACACGTGTCGATTACTGGAAAAGTCAGTTTGTGAGAACCAGTGATCGACACCAACATTTTACTAATATCAAAATAATCTTAAACTTGCGTTATAACAAAATTCCACCCTATAGTTCTTATAAAAACCCGTAAAACTCATAAAATTCAAATCACTTACAATACATTAGCATAATTAACAAAGAAATGTACTCACTTCCTTAACGATTCCAGTAAGAAATGTTGTTTTTTTCACCGGTACTCTAGCCACAATCAGGTGTCACACCGCTACTTTCAAAATAAAACAGTAAATATTTCTCAAATGTCAATGGGAGCCAGTCAAAAGTGTGCTTTCTATGTTACAGTGTCGTCATATTAAGAAATCGGTTTCCTACTCTTATTTTATTGAATAAAAAAAATAAAGTGTCGATTACTGGTCCTTGTCGGTCACTGGTGCCACTACGCTAATATACTTTTACTTGCAACAAATACCGTAAATAACATTTTTTTTTACTTTTAGATACATTGAGGTTGATAACCTCATCCCTGTTTCACCTGTTTGCTGACTTATTCACTCCAATAGGTCTATCCTTCCTACAATCTCTTTTACGAACCAATTTAGAACTGACCTTGCACTTCAAAATCATATTTAGTGGAATTAAGAAATGATTTGATGCAGTTTGCTTTAGGCATGTCGAAAATTTCACAGTCGTGAAGCAAATACCAATCCGTTATTGTGTTTAAAATGCAATATTACGGTAATTTTTACAGTTTCCATTCAAATCATCAATGATGAAACTCACAGTCATGTTTTCCAATGATTGATGATATAATTTTTTCTCACTGGGTCCGTTCTATTCATTCTTGTAATTGTAACTTATAAGTAGTTTGTTAGTTATGACCGTAGAGAACGAGACATAATAAAAGCAATCTTACTTCATACATTACATAATCCAAAAATAATCGATTCATATCGGACGGAGATTGGCCAACTATTGGCAGTTATTGGTAGCTACCATATAGCTATACAGCGCCTGAGTGTGGGAGACGAAACGACTGTAAATTGCTTCACGAGGATGCAAAGTGTTTCGACAGTCTGTGATGAAACTATTGATAGATAGATACCAAGGAATGCTAGATTTATCATCATTATATTTTCCTCTTGCCATTTCTGTACAACTTTGGCTTGACTTTTAGCTTTGCGAATCGTAAAGTTACTTAAGTTTTTGACCATTTTAGACTTACGAAATATTTAAATGTAATAATGTAATTACCCTCAATAGAGTAGAATGGAAGGAAGGGAGGGAACCTTGCCCAGCAGTGGGACAGCATGGGCTGAAAATAATAAATTATAATAGTAATCTGCCAGATAAAACAAAACGGCTCTATCAAACCACAAAATAATATATTTTATTTTATTTAATATATTATTTTGTGGTTAGTGGTTATAGTGGTTTAAACTATGTCAAACAACATAATATCTACTAGCCATGGTCTCTCATAAATATCGGATTAACATACGGCACCGAGAAGCTCATCGTTTAAAACAAATACATTATCATATTATGTTAATGTAACTGCAAGTGTTACTTAACGTTAAGTTCAAGTTTACTTAATGGGTATTCTTTCATAAACTGGTGTTTCCCAAGTTTAGCTATATTTGAATGTATACTCGGCTCAACGAAGCGTGATCTTGACCTGCGAATTAAGTAAATAGATACTCAATATTTCGTCGAACTCTGAGAAGTGGATGTTTTTTGTGACATTTGTCTTGAAATTTAGGCAAAAATCTTAAGCTTATCAGGAACGGAATCTATCTTCTCTATGATAATAAAGAGTAATGCATTTGAGACATAAAGACAAAGGTACAGGCTTATATCTTGTTACTTGTCAATTGCCGATCCCACAGCTTTGAACGCCAAGAATCATGGTGGCGAAAAGAACACAGTAAGTGTCCCTCTACAAAACAAGCTTAATGTGATTCCAGCTACATAATTGGCCCATTAATTAACAAAAAAGTACTTTGAAAATAATTTATCAACATGAAGGTATCAGATTCATTTTACCACAATTATTATAAACTAGCTGTGCCTGCGACTTCGTTCGCGTGGATGACGAAACTTATCAACGAGTTTTTAACCGCAAAATTAAGTTTGTTTTTTATTGTTTATACTTTTCCGGGATAAAAACTACCCAGTGTCGTGCCCAGGATAATAAAGAATAATTATACCAAGTTTCATCGTAATCGAACCGGTAGTTTTTGCGTGATACCTGAACAAACAGACAGACAGACAGACAAAATTTTTTTTTCACTCTTTTCGTTTCGGTTTAGATCTAGTAACACCCCCCGCCATTTATTTTTTCGATATTTTCAATGTACAGAATTTTCACTTCTACAGATTTATTATAAGTATATAGATTAATAGAACATTTTATTGCGTCCACGGCCTAGCATAATTATATTGTTTAAATGCAACCTTATATAAAACAAGGATTTTGTTCGAGTCATTAGTAGAATTCTAACAATTAGAAAAGGAAAACCTTCATTGATGAAGTGAAGATAAGATCTTCTTCAGAATAATAATTAAATGTAACCTTAAAGAATTTCCGTAAAACGTTACTACGGTAATGGAGGTATAGTCACGTGTAGTATACCAAGAAGATTAAAAATGCAACCAACCTCGGAAATCTGCAAAAAAAAACATATTATTTATAGCTTTTAAAATTGTTGAAGTATCTGCCTAGATAGAGAAAGCATAAATTTTCCCAAACAACTTTGTAACGTGTTTTGTAGACCTGTAATTTAATACTTAAAGTATTTACTTATAACCAACAAATACCTTTGCGTAATGAAGGTGTTATGCGCTAACAAGACCTATTTACTTGTAACAGTAATAACAGGCAAATAAACAGGAAACCAAAGGCGTTATAAAACAGCAAACTAGCCCTTCAAAGTGACCTTTTAGGTATTGCATAAAATCTTTCCTTTAACGACGCTGATCAAAATTTTCCACTGCTTAGCGACATATAACATTGTTCGCTTATAACACAATCATTGCAAACAGAAGCAAAGGTTCGAAACAAACGACGACCTGTTTGACGACCTGTTGGTCTAGTGGTTAGTGACCCTGACTGCTATACCGGAGGTTGTGGGTTCGATTCCCACCCAGGACAAATGTTTGTGTGATGAGCACGATCATTTGTTCTGTGTCTGGGTGTAATTTATCTATAATATGTATGTATTTAGAAATATATAAGTATGTTTATCAGTTATCTGGTTACCATAACACAAGCTCTGCTTAGCTTGGGATCAGATAACCGTGTGTGAGTTGTCCCGGAATATATTATTATTATTAAAAAAAAAACTACTACACGCACAGCTAATTATGTGTGCGTGACCCTTCACTGTCTGTATATATTCTTGTCGTAAAAACATGCGAAGATCAATCAAGCGCTGCGACGCGCGACGTTTTAAAATTTTACTGAACGTGTTTTTTTTCTTTGCAGGCCTAAATATGTCCCGTAGAACCACAAAGCGTTACCTGACGGAAGCCGACGAGTACCAGTGCCCCCTGACGGCTGAGACGCAGAAGATCGCGGAGGATGAGCTGAGGGAGACAGAGAACTCAAGGTCACAGGCTCTGACCGCGCTCAGGAGCTGGATGGAGCAGAACCCGAAGCTCATGGCTGTGAGGATGGGTATGTAGATGGATTTAATAGTATACTGTGACCTTGTGGGGGTCGCGGTGGTATTGCAAAATGCGTTCCCGCCTGGTCCCCGGTAAACGGGAGCGGAGAAGCACTCCTGTGGTTTTATCCGGAAGGAGTCTGGCACGCCCCTTCGACTTCTCCGAGGCGGTAGTCCATGAAGGATTCCCACCGGGACAAAAAAAAGCGCAAGGTTGTAATCTTCGTCACTAGGAATCGGGTTGTGACCATTATTTCGGTGCTATGACTTATGATCACAATACCTACCGACTGACCATTCATAATGATTACTTTAACGTAGTTTTGTTCCCTTATACAGGGTGTTAAGAAAACCCTGTCCGATCCGTGAAGGTGTTGTTAGGTATCGATATATGATTACAAAAATGGGCAAAAAGAAAAGAAAAATTATAACCAAAAAATTTTTTTTTTCTCAATAGTCGAGATAGATAGTCTGCGTCGTCACAAATGCTACCTAATTACCAAACTAAAGGCCCCTCAAAAAAATCGACGAAATTGGTGTTGTAGTTCTTGTTTTAATCTCAAATTTAGGGAATTTCGGGGCAAAAAATGGTTATTTCAAAATCCATTATTATTGTTTCTATCATGAATTTTCCCATATAGTTATCATCCATTCGGGTCGGACAGGGTTTTCTTGACACCACATAATTTCAGAAAAAAAAAAAATGATATCATTTAGATCCTTCAGAAGTTATTTAGAAATAATATCTACTATCACCATTTAAATCTAAATTGTTTTAATTTAATAGTGGGATATTAAATTCAATAATACTTTATCTATATCTATACTTATAATAAATCTGTAGAAGTGAAAATTCTGTACATTGAAAATATCAAAAAAATAAATGGCGGGGGGTGTTACTAGACCGACACCGAACCCAAAAGAGTGAAAAAAAAAATTTTTGTCTGTCTGTCTGTCTGTTTTTTCAGGTATCACGCAAAAACTACCAGTTCGATTACGATGAATCTTGGTATAATTATTCTTTATTATCCTGGGCACCACACTGGGTAGTTTTTATCCCGGAAAAGTATAAACAATAAAAAACAAACTTAATTTTGCGGCTAAAAACTCATTGATAAGTTTCGTCATCCCCGCGAACGAAGTCGCAGGCACAGCTAGTCGTAATTAAGTTCTTTAAGAAACGATTTTAACACACTCGCCCGTAATTACAGTTACTGCAATAGTCATTGAATGTTTGAAAGGACTAGCGTCTCAAATTACATTTATTACCCAAGATAAAGCGATTAAGTCTAAAGGTGTGGGCATTTATCTGCATAAATAAAATAATAGTGCTACAAGTTACAATTAAAAACGAATATAAAAATAATAGACTAGTAAAGCAATACATTGAACAAAAATTGTTTCGTTACTTTAGGCGCGACGGTGGAACATACATACAAAGACTGAATTTCATCATGTTAATATGTGTGTATACAGGGTGTTAAGAAACCACTGTCCGACCCGAAAGGATCATAGAGGGTTTACAATCACATGCCCAAATAAAATATCAAATTTGGAAAATTTATTACAGGAACAATAATAATGGATTTTGAAATAACCATTTTTTGCCCCGAAATTCCCTAAATTTGAGAATAAAACAAAAACTACAACACCAATTTCGTCGGTATTTTTGGGGGCCTTTTGTTTGGTAATCTATACTAATAATATTATAAAGCTGAAGAGTTTGTTTGTTTGTTTGGTTGGTTGAACGCGCTAATCTCAGGAACTACTGGTTAGAATCGAAAAAATCTTTTTGTGCTAGATAGTCCATTTATCGAGGAAGGCTTTAGGATATATAACATCACGCTGCAACTAATAGGAGCGAAGCAGCAGTGAAAAATGTTGCAAAAACTGGGAAAACGATTCATTTTTTAAGGCTTCCGATGCGTGCGCTACGTAAACGGTTAGATTTACTTAAAAAATATGTAAGAATGAATTGTTCCTCTTTAAATGATCTAAAAAAATGTCCGCGACGGTATATGTCTATTTTTTAAGATTGACTCACTATAACCTTTTTTTAAGGTAATTATTTGGTCGAAATTAATGCATTATTATTTACGCAGAAATACTTTTTTTTAAACTTCCAAATCGCGGTCATAATAACAGAAATTGACGCGGACGAAGTCGCGGGGATCAGCTAGTTAGGTATCATCTGTGACAACGCCGACACTCTCTCTGGAATTTTGAGAAAAAAAAAATACAGGTTATAATTTTTTTTCTTTTTTTTCCATTTTTTTTCCACATTTTCGTAATCAGATATCGATACCTAACAACACCTTAACGGATCGGACAGGGGTTTCGTAACACCCTGTATTAGATTTGATAATTTTTCCTTCACCGTAGTCCGGGGAAAAACAATTAGCCGCTTTTCATCCATACCCAAGCTCTATAAACATAATGGATGTTGTCTTCAACATATTTTGTTTATTTGTAGATTCAAACTACTTGCTCCGCTTCCTCCGCGCCAAGAAGTTCAGCGTACCGATGGCTCAGGAGGCCATCGAGCGCTATATCCTGCTCCGTCAGTCGTGGGGCATCGCCTTCAACCAGCTCGACTACAAGCTGCCTGTTATGATGGAATTGCTCGACTTAGGGTAAGCTCACCCCACATAAATAAGCCAAGTATCTGCCTGTTCCAAAGTAAAGGAAGGATTTGGTTATAACCGGTAAAAGTTATGTCCCTGAGAAAGGAAGTCCGAAAGAATTAAAAACGAGAAATATGCTGAACTAGTTCAAAATTACAAATTCAAATTCAAATCATTTATTATTTCTTACATGTCAATAGAGATGTTATAGTTGTAATTGTAGTAACGATGTAATATACCTATTTATAAAGCTTTGTTGTTTACTTGCGTTAAATAAAAACATTCTTAGTCGATTTACTCATTCTTTACATTAATATAAAATTGTACCTTAATAAATTATTGTAAAATTTAATTTGAATTGGTCAAGTTATACATTAAAAATATTATACATGTAAAATTTTACTACATAAAAATAAAAAAGTCATGATGATATAGTAATTCCATTTGATTTTGATTGATTCTACCCTCACGCAATCACGCGACTTTTGGATTATTTCTTCATACACACATACACTATACAGGTGCATGAAGAAATAAGTAGCATGCAGTTGGAGAGGCCTATGTCCAGCAGTGGACTGCTATAGGCTGATGATGATGATGACACACATGCAGTAGTAAATTAGCTCGCTTAAACACTGAATATAAAACTTGATAGGCCTATATCCAGCGGACGATACTTTTGTCAATCTTAGGGTTCCGTACCTCAAAAGGAAAAAACGGAACCCTTATAGGATCACTTCGTTGTCCGTCCGTCCTTCTGCCAAGACTGTTTTTCTCAGGAACGCGTGGAGGTATCAAACTGAAATTCATATCTAATACTGAAGTCTACTGTCCCTTGAAGCTGTGAAAAAATCAAACTTCTAAGCCTAAGCAATCAAAAGATACAGCCGTTTATGCTGCAAATTTTCGCATTTTGCAAATCAAAACCTACAGGGTACTTCCTGTGAACTTAGAATCTTGAAATTTGGTACAAAGTAACTTCTTATAGTACAGATAAAGGAAAAATTGCGAATACCTTAAATTTTTAGTTTTCACAAAATAAAAATACATATTTTTGAAAATTTCAGTTTAAAAGTTACTAGGTACTACTTTTCTCATGAACGCGTAGAGGTATTAAATTGAAATTCATATCAAATACTCAGGTCTATAATACCTTTAAGCTGTAACAAAATCAAACTTTTATGTCAACGCAATCAAAAGAAATAGATACCTACAGGTTTGTACGGAACCCTCGGTGCGGGAGTCCGACTCGCACTTGGCCGGTTTTTTAACTAAAGCATTAATTTTCTTATTTTCAGATACATATTTGTGAGTCCGTTCAAGGACAAAAAGGGACGTCGCGTGGTCATATACAGGCCTGGTAGATATACAACCTTATTATAACCATCAACAGTATACAAGTAGTATTCATTTTATTTATAATTTTATCTCATAATTATTTATTTATTGGATTTAAGTTTATTTAAGATAATATTATGCTTTTTTTGTTTTTCGGGTCACAGCCTTGGTCACCTCTCTAACAAAGGCTGGTAAACGTAGGCTATTAGCATTGGCTATTACCATAACATATCCGAACGACGTTACATTAAAAATGTTGCCAAATTAACAAACCCACAGCTTTTGTTAATGTTGTAATCTTTATTGCTTTTAGCACTTCTCAAGCCTTGACACTTTGCACATAGAACAGCGATTATTTGCACAATCATCGTATGAGTACTTATTCATTTGTTTTTAGATACTTTTTGTGTTACAAACTTTTTATATTTTAGGTTTTATACCTACAGTTAGGGTATCTTCTACAATGATAAATAAATGTCAATTAGTGGCTATTTAGCACCTGATGTACATATTTTTTACCTGCAATCAATTTATCGTTTTTTTTACATTTTGTGTCATTGAGAAAGATGTTCAATCATTTAAATGTAAAGTACATAATAAGAGGATCACATAGCTTTATAAAATCCAGAAACTCGCTCTTGCGCATGACATCTAGAAAGAAAAAGTTGTCAGGTTCCCCAAACTAAAATACCGTAAAAAACCGTTAAATAATCTCCATTCCTTAACCCTTCTCCTAATCATACCTTTGTACATACATATTTACCTTCCAGTCTATCAAAGCCATAGGATGCTGTACCACGATTCAGACATTTTTTCCTTGTCCAGGTGTGTTCGACCCCTACAAGTACACAAACCAGGACATGTGCCGCATTATGGGCACGTGTTACGAGACGCTTCTTGAGGACGAGGAGAACCAGGTCCGAGGCGTGGTGCACTACGCTGATGGCAGCGGCGTCAGCTTCCCACATTTGACACTGTTCACACCCAAAGAGGCTGTCAGGATTGTTAAGAATGGAGAGGTGAATATTGTTTTTATAAGTTTAAAAAGTACAAGTTTTAAAAGCTTCTTTATTGAAGGACATTTACACTTACACTAAGTTGCAAAAACAGCAGCGCGATTTGCACTCTGCAAGGTTCGCTTGTTTGTCATGAGGTCTATCTGTCACTTCCATGATGAGAGACAATAATAATAATTAATAATAATAATTAAATAATAGAGAAAATAATATATAAAATAAAAAGAAAAATAAAAATTAGTAAAAATTTATGTCAGAAGATCACTTTAGGTCCAAAATAAAATAACCTATCTAGTGAATTTTTAGATATTTCGATCATTCACTGGCTAGAATATAGTAAATAGATAAGGCCAAAAACCGAATGAGCTTGGATAATGATTAAATTTATATCTTGGCGCGAAATGTGTAAGGCATTTACCTACCGTTAAATTACGAACCACAAATTGCTACTCCACTTACCACCGTAATAGATGTAATCAAAAAATTATATTACTTACCTATTCTTTATTAAATTACAGAGTATGCAAATACATACTTAAAATTTACTACAATTTATCATAGAACTTCAATCTCGTAAGTGAAAGAAGTGTCAAACAACTGCACTCTATTTCCCAAAAACAAACTTAGTTTCTACACAAGTGACTCGAATCCCATTTCTTTTTCCATTAAGTGGAAAGTGGGTAATCGTATTTTCTAAGACTTCTTATTCTTCTCCATATTTGATGTTCACTGATGTTTACCCTGGATATCAAGGGGTTGCGAGCTTTAAGGTCCCGTTTGATCCCCAGACGAAAAAATACAGAAAGCCACTTTTCTACATTGTCACTCTGATTCAATAACATAAGTGCTTTCATAACAAACTTTAGCTACTTACTTTTAATATGATGCTGAAATCGCCAATCCGCAAACGAGCAAGCGTGGTGATAAATGCTTGTGCCTTCTCTATAAGGAAAAAGGCCTGTGCCCAGCAGTGGGACGTTTATAGGCTAGCATCATTATTATAATGCTGAAATGTTGACATAAGTCTGAATACCTGAAGTGAATAACCTTCATATGCTGATATACTCTACTCTTTCTAGCGCACACTCCCCATGAGACACAAGGAGATCTACGGCATTAACGTGCATCCGACCATCAAGTTCGCGTTAGACTTCGGCATGGCCCTCATCTCCGAGAAGATAAGGAAGCGAGTGAAGCTGTACAGCGCGTTGGAGGAGGTGGAGATTGACAAAAACCTGCTGCCAAAGGAGTACGGCGGTACCATGCCGATGAAGGAGATGATTGGTGAGCCTTTCAGTCTTATGATTAGGTTCACGAGCAAAAATATGTATAAGATGTAGCAAAATTTTTAAGCAAATTCAAATAGAGAGAAATTTAATTAAAAATTGCTTGGTGTACCTACACATATTTTTCCTCGTGACCGTACCAGCCTCATTTACGCCCAATGTAGAAATTTGGCTTACGTAGGATGTCACATACATGGTGTTCTTCTTCTTACTGTGTTGTTTGTCGATGAAAATCTATTTATATTATGACGCCCAAAATTCTGCTACGAGAACTGCATTGTCAGTAGCTTGCATTAAATCGTCCATCGTGCAGGTGTGTGTTGATGATCTGTAATGATGGGAACCTAAAGCTGGAAGAGACTTATGAATTTTAATCGCCTTCTGCACTAACAGAAACAGTACTTTTTGATAACTTTCTCTAGGAACTACTGTTTATCACTGACTTCCAAATCGTTATCAATGTCCAAAGATACCTACACGTAAGATCACTTTTTTCTGTACTAAATATGTTTTTGTTACTTCCAGAACTGTGGAAAGAAGAACTAGCCAGTAAGCGTGATATGCTTCTCCTGAACGACAAAATGGCGGTCCGTCTTGAGATGTACAGCGAGGCGGCGCGAGAGGGCGCCATCTCCGCGCTGAAAGCTGGCGCTAACACCTGCGCAGGCGCCGACGCCGTGGGCGACGCCATGAGAGGACTCACCGGCAACTTTAGGAAACTTGAAGTCGATTGATTTCAATAACTTTAGCTATAAGACTGATTGTTGTGTAATTTTAAGGTTACTATTAAAACTACATAAACATAGATGTGATATTACCTTTGTATTAATAATGAAGTATTGAGTTGCAATAATAATGCAACATTATTGTGGGTGGTATTAAAATTAGTTTTAGAAAAGTATTTTTTAGGAATCATTCTTTCACCTCATTTGTATAAATGAAACAAGACGTGGAAACATTATTTTCATAACAATTCATTATTACTTGTTAAGATAGATTATAACTATCCTATATTTGTATAGCTGTAAGTCCTCCATGCTGTATTAAATAAATAAATAAATAAATAAGTTGAAATAAATATTTTGTACAAAAGGTTCGTTTTAATGAAAATCTAAATAGTTTATTAATTCGTTTATTAAAAATCCATTAACTACCTAATTGGTAGAAATTAATACACATGACTTTCACATCGTCATATATCTAACAAACTTGTTGGGAAATTAAAATAGAAGCGCAGAAAAGGGTTGTGAAAATGCAACTGGGTCTTTGAATTTTCACAGAGAAAATGCGTAGTGGTGTACAGTAAAAGTATGATTGAGACAGTTTTATAATTAGAATTGAATCTCACAGCATCACAAATTGAGAAGTATGATAATCTAAGATGTTCTGTATTTAATATTAACTAACCTCGTTTATATTACGGTACTTACCAAAGAAATCAATCAATAAATACAAAGTTTTAAATATTTGGGAAGTAATATAACTTATGATTCTAGGTGTTCTGCTGATATCAGATGCCGAATTGCAATGGCCAAACAAGCCTTTTACAACAAGAAAAAATATATTTAAGTCCAATATTAGCAGAAACATCCGCAAGAATTTCATAAAAACATACATCTGGAGCATTGCGTTGTACGGTTGCGAAACTTGGACTTTAATTAAGCAGGATATAAGCAGACTAGAGGCTATTGAGATGTGGTGCTGGAGGAGGATGGAGAGAATTAGCTGGAAGGATAAAATTACCAACGAAGAAGTACTAAACAGAGTAGAAACTAAGAGACAACTATTGCATAACATTGAGAGCAGGAGAGGGAAAATGATGGGACACCTTATACGTCACGACGAGAACATTAAAAACATCGTGGAAGGGAAGGTCGAAGGAAAGAGGGGAAGGGGACGTCTGAGGTATAGCTATATCAGTCAAATTAAAAAGAAGGTGAAGGTTGTGACGTATAAGGAAGTTCAGGAAATGGCACTCGATAGAAGGAAATGGAAGGAGCTGCAGCGACAAATCAAATCAAATCATTTATTCGTTTGTGAACATGGGTACAGAGAAGTTCTTATATATTAATAGTTCACATTAGCCACATTCTACCACAAAAGGTAGGCTCTTAAACTAAAGAAGACTAAAGAAATCAAGGGAGTAATGACGAACGTCTTTAAAGATGTTTCAAACTTATAATAAATCTTTTATATTACGAGTTATCAGTTCGATTCATGGATGTGTTACAATGGAATATTGTTGAAAGATTCTTCTAAATATTAGAGAGGTAGAAATTGCAAACTGATTAATATTTTCTTTACATAATGTAATCGAATGGTCTAAGTACGGCTGTCGTTTTAAATACTGTTAACCTTAAATATGCCTTGTATAAAATTTTATACTGGCTTAAAGATAACAGGCAATTTGAAACGACCTACTTTACCATCATTTTATTTTTTTAGTCTATGTTTGTATGGCATAGAAATTAGATCGGTAAAGAAAAGAAGGGATTTAACCAATTCGCACGAAACGTTGCGTTTGCGCATTGTTATTACATTTTGAAACAGAGAGGGCGTTCTATAATTTTGTATAGCTTCAACCCGCTTACTGAAAAACATGGTTTCAAAATGCCATAATATGCATACATTAGATGTATTAAGGACGAACTAGCATAAGTATAGAGTAGCGTCAATTTAAGTTATAACACACCATACTCGCCTCTGTGAGTGCTCTTCTACGTCAAACGAAAGTGTCAAAACATCACGACTTTCGGTCAAATACTACATAATTGTATACTATTATGCAATGTAAAACCAATGTAAATATCTATTGTTTAACCGACTTAAATAAAATATTATATTAACATTAATCTGACTATTAAAATATATATCGGGCAGTCTATGTTGCAATGTCTCTAGCATTTAACTTTAACAGTAACATGTTTGTTATAATTGCTATGTATTCTACAGATTTCAATGTAAGTAGCTGTTTTTGGCAACTGTCAATTATTTCTACATTCATGATTTTATTTCAGCATTTGTGGCCCGAGGCTCAGATAGGGCGGGGAAGTATTACCACGGCAGAACAGACCGACTCATAAATATTTCAATAATCCGTCCGTTAATAAGTCGATTTATGTAATTACGCTTAAAAAAATATAGTTTCATTATGTGTATAAATACATTTATAACAATTACTTATAATCATATCATCAGTCATTGGGTATTGCTCACAGATTTACAAGTTGCAGGTTTAACTTTGAGCCCCGGGCTTCAGACGCCATATTTTTTATTCAAAGTACAATTGCCTATAACGACAGTCTAATTAAACAACGTAAATACGGATTATTCGTTTCTAAACTAGGCACTTTAATGTGTAGAGCATACAATTTTGGCTATGCGTGCGGCTGCATGCTAAGACATTTCTAGATGTGTGTGCAATTGTGCATTCTTCAATTCCTGGATTTCATTGATACCCGCTCGTGAGACGAGACGGCATGGTGTAGGATGAGTGCATAAAGGCAATACATCTTAGGGCCGATGCACACAACACTACGTCACCGCTGCGCCGCCGCAACGCACCGTGTGCATCGGCTGTTACTACATGAAACTCTAACCCCCGGAATCTGAAACGTTTTTCAACACAAAAAAAAATATCTCATGTCAATTTTTATTCTAAGCACTGCGATTGGTTATTAGTCTTTCGGTCGACCAATCACAGCCGTTAGCAGTTTATTTGACATAAGATTCAGCCGTCTCGCTTGATGTTGTTTTATTACACTGTCTTTTCTTTTGGTTGGTACCAAGTTTCAAATCTATCTTTAAAGTAAATATAACAATGAACAATCATTCTATATAGATTATTATATCAAACCCATCTTATTATAAAATTCTTACTGTAAGCAATAAAATATTTATATTTAAGTACACAAAACATCATCTATATTGGCACATCTCACTATAAAAATTATAATACCTTATAACGTCTGTTAGATATCCGTATTAACAATATAAACTTAAATATTAATTAGGAATCCTTAAGTAAAGTGTTAATATTTCTAATAGATTCAATATTAATAAAAATTAATCTAAATTTGCTAACAAAATGATAAATGACGCTTAAATATAATATGTAAAACGCTGGTTGGCACTTAGTTTGGCAAACATGAGTTGTACAATGCCCACTAGAATGTACTAAACTCACGTAGATATCAATACGCATTCTACTTAATATAGAAAGCGGTATCATAGCATATAAATGCGGTTACACAGTGTCATCTAGAATATTCTAGAAGTTCTGACATTACATGTCAGTCTCTACTTACGAAACTTTCAATACTTTACATATTTCCGTACATTCATGGTGGGCAAGACTTTCACTAATATAACAAATACCGAGACGTAATCTAAGGCTAAAATGTTCCTTTTCAGGTGCATTAAAATATATTAGTCATTGCTATATCTGATTTCAATGCACAAGTATCGATTTCTCTTACCAGGTACAATCGGCAAATTAAATCATTCCTAAATCTTATTATCTTTACATATTTTTGGCTTAAGTCATTTATACAAGACAATTTCCTTGACATCGAACTTATTTTCCAAAAACAAGCACGGTGATAAGAAAAAAGTTTTTCGGCTATTTAGGTCAGAAAAATGATTTTTGTCAACTGTACATTTTCATATTAACTATGTGAAAATTATCAGTACTTAGTCCCGCTCTCAGGTCATCTAAACCTATAATTGAATAACACTTACTTCGCACAACTTTGGAATATACATTTAGGAACATTCCATCTAAGATTTGAACATGATTTTCTTATAAAAGGCTGATGTCTCAAAACGAGACACATCGGGAAACGATTTCGCAATTTACGAATTATTTCTCTATAATACAAAATGTTGCAACAGTTTTAAACATATTTTTTGTAACACGTAGCAAAACATTTAATACACAGTCAGCGTTATTTGTACGGAATTTCGTAATTATTGTTGTAGTAATTTGAGGTTACAATGCAGTCAGATTTTTGTTTGAGGTAATGTTTGATAGGATACTGCGTCTGCGCATATGGTGTTAGCCTGAACGAAGCGGAGACAGCACTTTGGTTTACATCACTTCACTTGTCAACTAACCGAACTCTTCCGTTACTTAATTCACAAGTAATATATTGGCACATCCTTTGGTATGAATATTTAAAACCAAATACTGTTTGGTAATCTAAAACATTATATGGGCACTAGGCGAATGACTATAACGTCATTTTATTCCCCACTCGGTCAGACAACACTGCGGACGGGCCATTGAAGACAACCACAAAAAAGCCTCAAACGAGAGGTTGGTTTGTGTAACAATATAACTAATACATAAAGCTTAGCGGAATGGCTACCACTGTGTGAAAGCAGCTGTCATCCATGGCCCATGTCCTGAACCTTGTAACAAAAACGTTAAACCTCCTTATTAATACTGTTTAAGTCATGTGTTTTGCTCTTCCTACTCACTAAGTATAACTACGCGGCGCCACAATACAACGCGACGCCGGGACCAAAGAGTCCACATGTGGGAGTAAGGCGACCTAGCGATTTGTTTACATCGATACACGTACTGGAAAATCAACCGTACTACCTTGTTATAAAGGCGATATTAGCATTAACTATTAATAATAATATAATATCATGGGACAACTCACACACAGTCATCTGATCCCAAACTAAACAGAGCTTGTACTATGGTAACCAGACAACTAATAATCAAACTTATATATTTCTAAATACATACATATTTTTATAGATAAATTACATCCAGACACAGAACAAACGATCATGCTCATCACACAAACATTTGTCCTGGGAGGGAATCGAACCCACAACTTCCAGTTTAGCAGTCAGGGTCACTAACCACTATACCAACAGGCCAGTCAATTGAATCCTTATTGTTCCTATAGTTAATACTAATAAGTCCCCTTATATAGAAGTTCTATGGTATCAATGTATAACAAAACGCTAGACCGCCATGAGCACCGGGGTTAACTAACGGACAAACATAACCCTGTATCCTATACATCAATTGAAGTACATTAGTTACTGTTATACTTATAAGCTATCAATAAAACGTTCCATATCACTAGTTGAACCTCAATCAAACGAGCATTCAATGTTAATACCTACTTACTATAATTGTCAAAGTAATGTACTTCTATTGACATGGCGACATACGAGCGAATCGAAGTCAGTGAACAATAGGGATGATGACTAATTTTGAAGTCCATCGTTTAGATGATAAAAAATTTTAGACATTGTTTTTTCCTTTGTCCCGTAAACAAAGAATTATGAAGATACAGCGAGTACAATTCTTGCGTGACGTCACATCCAAGCTCAAATTATACCTAGCCGTGACGTCACAAGCCTGGGGGCTTCTTGCCCCCAGGCTGCAGGGGGCTAGGGGGTTCAGAGTGGGCCCCTGAACTTTAAAGCGGTTTATCTTAGCATTTTTTCAGTGATTTATTAAAAGAAAAAATACGAGTCTATTATATTTTGATTATCTAAATGGCGGACTAAATAAATGTTGACTTTCATACCTAGTCATCTACCCTATTAAAGTCAACTTGTACACCAACTTCGATTACTTCAACAAAGCTTTACTCTACAACTACAGTGGTTTAAAATGTCGCTCACAATAAATGGAGTATATTGATTTTGAAAACATCGTGGCTTACTTATAATTATCGTTTCTATATAACTTTTCCTGTAAATAACGTAATACATTTGCGATACTAGATAACAAACTCTATGAATTGACATTTGAACAAAGAGACGTATTTTAAACATCAATAATTGCATATATATCCCTTGTCATGAGTATAATATCTTGATTCTTTACCACTATTAATGGATTAATTTTATTAGATTAGATTACATAGATTAGTACAATAAATTGTCTTTATTAAAATTCTTTTGGATTGTATCGACGAATTGTTATAAAAAGTTATCTATTTATTTGCAACTACAATAACGCGACAATTGCAAGTTTTGACCGTCTCTTTCTCCAAAATGGGCCAACAGTGTGTGGCCGACGTAACTTGGGACGTCTAAAAAGAGCTACAACATATCACCGTCCCTGTCTCACACACCGCGCATTTATGTTGCATCTCGCTAAAACCATCTTTTATCTCTTTTTAGACGCGCTTAGTTAGTCGGTACTATAAGTACTCGTTTAGAGGGTAATCTCGCAACTCTCGTGTTTCCCGGTGTAATTGCTAAGTAGAAAAGGCGTAGGAACTAAGTCGACGCCGCGCCGCCGCATACGACGGTTCAGTGTTACGCATCTGTCGTGCGCAGTCACCGTTACTGTGGAAGAGGATGAGAATTTGTTAACTTTATTAAACTTACCATTCATATAGCGATGGGTAAATATGGAGCTCAACAATGCACACAACATTGAAGTTTTGAGACCAGAAATCTAAACTTAAAATAATTAAAAACACCAGAGAACCATAAACTGGTTTCTATTTCCCTTGACAGATCTAATATGAACAGTTGACGACAGAGTTAAGACAGATCACCAGCCCCAGCAGTGTGAGTCGAATCCCTGGATCAGACCTTTAACTGGTTGCCCTACAGAATGACATCTAAATTCACTAATCCGGTGTTAATGTATGTCTGACCTTGTCTAGGCGGCCTCGGCAGTGTGAACGTGTCCTTAGGTTAGACCCAGTTATAGTTGCGTCGCAGCATCACACATGAAGCTACTGCACCAGTGTTAATGTATGACTGACCTTGTCTAGGCGGCCTCGGCAGTGTGAACGTGTCCTTGGGTCAGACCCAGTACTGGTTGCGTCGCAGCATGGGGTTCGCGGGCGCTACGCCAGCGGCTCGCACCGGGTACGCCGACTCGCTCGCCTCGTAGCTGCTCCAGTCCTCCGCCTGCAACGAACCGTACTGATTGCTTCATTATTATTGTTTTTATACAAAACAATATTGATCAAGGTTTATTTTCTACTTTATAGTATAAGTGTAGCAGTTAGTCAATCTGGTTTGATAGTGTAGTTGTTATGTATCGCTTGAACTTACAAAATGGATTCGGATGTTTGGCTCATTGATAGATTTATAGGATTAACAAATAAAATGCGTTTAACTCGTAATTTAGAGTGGACGGGAAGCCCCAGCAGTGTGAAGAAAGTAATTATAGCTAATGATCTCATTATTAGATCATCAGCTATAATTTGAATATTCATATTGTTTTTGCTAACCATGGGACACTTTTTAATATTTCGTGCCTTTGTTTACAATTTATGTGTGCTAAGGTCAAATCTTGTTAGCTAAATTAGTACCACTTCTTGTGATCCGATTGTGATAAAAAGATACTTAGTGACAATAGAGAGACCTTTAGCTGGACCTTTGAGCTGGTCTGGTGATAAAGCCAGAAGGTTGCCATAAGAACTCTGTAACGGCACGACGCAAAACCCATCGTGTTAGGGCTTATTGATTTGTCTTTACTAGTAATTTACACCAAGCTTATTTCAAAGATTGTAGAAAAAACATTAGTAATTTTACTATATCAAGTATCAATTTTATATTATCAAGTTCAAAAATAAAACAATGTAATGCAATACGAGATGAATTTGTGCTGTGTGATAATTCGTCATTAAACAAATGATGTCGTCTGATGGCAAACGACCGGTCATTGAAATATGAAATGCGCTTTTATATTATCATACAGACCCAGCATCACACTGATCCAGTATAATAATAAATACGCAATTCACAATGAACCGGTATTCATTATTTTATGTGTCTTATACTTTTGTCGAGCAGGCGACTTGTCAGGTATGTGATTATTAGAATTCACCTGGCAAGTTGCTTGCTGTGGCGTGTAGTGGAAGGATTGAGTCTAGGTAAACCGATGTAACGAAACCATTGCGACTTCTATTTTAACACCCAACTCCATCTGTTAAGCGAGCGAGAATCTCGCAGTGGTTTGCAGCGCCACTATGAAAACGGATTTCCTTACGCAACATTTGGTATGTATCATATAGGTACGTAGTAATTGGTTACATAGTAAAAAACTACTGGTCTGTGTTTAAGCGTCTTCAAAATGCATACAAACTTTACTGTTGCGCTGTCTATGGTTGGGAACAGAGCAGAAAGAATAAGGCGAATACCACATTCACCAAAAACCTTTACATAATAACAATTCACGACAATTGGTAGATTGTCCACGGAAAAAATCTCTCGAGAGGTATCTCAAGAGATTCGTTCTGCGCGTTATATTAAAAAATTACATAATAAAAACGGGTTTTAGATATTAATTAAAAAACGATCAATAATATAAGCTTTATGTTTTGTAGCACGTACATGTACATATTTTCAATTTTTAATTGTTTTTTCGTTTACCTATATCCCAAACCTGTCAATTAGGTTGAAGTTACGAGTTACTAGAATTAAAGGCTGAAAACACGGAAAAAACCATACATAAGTAGTAAAAGTTACTCACGTCAGTATGGTCGTCGGTTCCGTAAGGATACCTCGCGTTGAGGTCTGGCAACGCCGCGTCGGCGAGTGGCGTCACCTTGCAAGCCACGCTGCCGGCTGACGGTAATGGCGTGCTGGCGCCAGTGTGGACTGACTGCTCTGATGACACGTAACTGTGGAATATAGAGCACATTAATATTTATCCTTTTATTCAATACTAGCTGTGCCTGCGACTTCGTTCGCGTGGATGACGAAACTTATCAATGAGTTTGTAACCACAAAATTAAGTTTGTTTTTTTCCGGGATAAAAACTACCCAGTGTGGTGCCCAGGGTGATAAAAAATAATTATACCAAGTTTCATCGTAATCGAACCAGTAGTTTTTGCGTGATACCTGAACAAACAGACAGACAGACAGACAAAACAATTTTTTTCACACTTTTGGGTTCGGTTTTGGTCTAGTAACACCCCCCGCCATTTATTTTTTTTATATTTTCAATGTACAGAATTTTCATTTCTACAGATTTATTATAAGTATAGATAGGCTACACAGTAGCACTTATCCAACGTCATACATTAATATTACAAAATAGAGAGCACCCTAAGGCTGGCATCATATCCGGAGGAAACGCATCGCGCACAATTGGCCGCTAAAAACAGTGTTAGGAACTTAATTTTGAACTTTTTCATCAATGTAAGGCTCATTTTTACTGTCGTTAAAGCCCGTATTCGGGGTTTGGTAGATATAAAGCATGCCACAGGGCCCGCATGCGGTAACCAAAACTCACAAATGAGTTCTATGACTACGTTCATCTTTTTACATACAGAGGAATACCGAAAAAGAGATGGATGGATTGTGTGAAAGAAAGGAGTGAATGCTGAGATGACGAGTAGTAGAGATGAATGGAAGCTGAATGCGAATTGCGCCGACCCCCAATAAATGGAAATAGGGCAGGGAGATGATGATGATTCATCTTTTTATAAATGTTTATTAGTTAAAATTTCCTTACCGTTTTATAGGCGGCGTGCCCTGCGAGGGCGAAGGCATGAGATGGTCGGGTGGCCTCGGCAGCGGTATAGGAGCGACCGCGCCCTGGCTCTGCCCGTGTATCTTGACCAACGCGTTCTGATCCCGCATGAGGTACCGCCGGCACTTTAGTAACCCGAAGATCACGATGATGGCGAGGACTGTTCCCGATAGTGCCATGAGAATCATCATGTAGTACGATGCAGCTTCGCCGTTTGCCACCTACAAGTTATGCCCCAGAATTAATAGGCTGAATGAATAGAAGGAACGTCTATTAGATAAATTATTAAGGACACTTACCGGAACACCTTCATGACTCTCAGGGTCGTTCGGCCCCGGAAGATTCTTCTTCTGTCTGTTACCTATGTATATTTTGACATCACCAACCGCTGGCTGGAAAATAGTGGCAGCCAACAGAAACCTGAAGCTATCCTCAAAGCCGTTCAGATCACTAACTTTTTTCTTCGTCACAAAGTATATCACACCAGCTTTTACATCTTCATGAGTGAAGTATGCTACTTCTCTCTCCCTAGCGCTAGTTTTCTCACCAGAACTTCTTATAATCTTCTTTATCATACCAAACCTTGGTTTTTTCAGAAGAGTATACACAGGATCGCTTGCTGTCAGTTTCGCTAGTCCAGTTGCATCCATCGTGTTCAGTGTGATCTTCGCCTTGTCTACTTCGACCCTCAGATCGCCTAAAGCCATCAACGGTTGAACTATAACCTCAATTGTAAATGGACGCGTCGCGTTACTATTATGTACGTAAGCGATTAGATCAAAGCTGTCGTTAGCAGTCGTCATGTCATTCTGCATGTATATCACGACTTTCTCCATCAAATCTCTATGAGTGAAGTATGATACTGGATTCCTTCCTATGTATATCATACCATGCAGTGGTTGGCGAGTAATATTGTACAGTACTTTAGAAGTCTTTGCGTTCGTTTCGACGTATATTTGTTCAGTAGTTACAGCCGCTACATTCGAACCCTGCTGCAGGTATATAGGATGCAATGACGTCGCATTTAGTATCACTGGTAACACATCTATTGTAAAAACAGTATAGGTCGGCTTGAACTGACCGTCCCATACTCGAAAGTAGAATGTTGCTGTTTGCAGAATTCCGGAATGTTCGTATATTACTTTGCCATTATTGATGTCGTCTTGAGTGAATTTGTTAATGGAATGTGCTTCAGAAGCTGTCTGGTTTTTGTCTAGCATTACCATTCGACCTTGGGTAGGGCCGCTGATAATATCGTAAAGGATACCAGCGGGACCAGTGTCAGCGTCTTCTGTTAGCAGATCATTTTTGGTGACGGTGTAGTTCTCACCCTGTACAACTTGAATTTGTGGACTGTCTGTCAGCAATCTGAACGGCTGATCGTTCACCGGAATTATATGGATAGGTATTGTGACGTTGCACAGAAGTACATAGTCGGGCAGTAAATACAATGCCATGTCAATTTTGTCCTGCACAGTATCGGAATCATCGTGTTCGTAGTTAACGACTCCGCTTTCGATTTGAGACTGTGTCAAGGACGACATGAATGGTTTGAGTTCACCATGAGACGGCTGCGACCACTGGGCTTCAATCTGAGGTTGCCTTAACCCAGCCTGAGTTTCCAAATACGTGATAACGTTGCTAACATTAACCTTGATAGGCACTTTGTCACCTTCTTGTACTTTGATTTGGGGTATATTAACATATTTGGCGAGTCCACCAGAAGACACGGATATATCTATGTTGAATATTTGATCTGTAAGTGGTTTGGCTAACGGGGCTTCGACGGTGAATATGAACGAGTCATTGGTGTATAAGTCTGAGAACGGATGAGTATGTTCGTAGAACACAGCTGAATTGTTGACGTCTTGTTGTGTAAACTGCTTTATGGATCGATGGTGGCTTTCACCGTTTAACATTATAAGCCGGCCGAGTGTAGGCGCTCTGTCTACTTTATAAATGATGGTCCTTGTAGGGTCAGAACACTTGGACATAAGGAAATAGTTGTTCAATGGCTCTCTCATGAGTGGAAACACTCTCAAGTTTTGTTTCCTTGACAGTTTCAATGATACTGACTTTGTTGTTATAAGGAAAGTGATTTTAGATAGTTCGTGCAGGCCATCTGTGACGTTGAAGATCATTTTGCCCTTTGTACCGTCTGCAACGAAAAAAAACCGAAAGTTAGTAGTTTATTCTTTATGGTTTTCAAGCTAGTGTGTTGTTGAGCGTTATCTCAAAATCAAAATATTTTCATTTCAAATAGGCCTTTCCAAGCTCTTTTAAAACGTTAAATTACTGACTTTAGTTGCAAGTTCCAAAATGAAATTCCTATCGAAATGAACCGGCAAGGAACTCCATAGGTTACTCTTTTAAAAAAAAAGGTTAATATTAATGTTAAAAATACAATTATTTTAAAATAAGCGACATCTATGTAATTATATACTTACTTTTATGTACAAACACGACTTTTCCCTGGTCGATGTCTAGCTGCGTGAACCGATGTACCGCGGTGTCGAGACTGCCTTGCATCGCTATGTACCCGGACACGATGTCCACGACGCGGACGGTCACGTTCTCGGGAGGCGTGTCGATGTCGTTCACATCTGGTGAACATACGAATTATTTGTTATGAAGATTTACTTTTAAAGCTTTTTGATCTGACTATCTTGGCTTCCACTCTCCCTATTAGTAGTTTATACAGCTAAATATTTGGAATTTGTTTGGAGTGTTGGCCTTTCTTACCCCCACCACATACTTTAATTTAATGTTATGTGTGTGTCTGAACTTCACTGTCGTGGAAGTCAGTTAGGCAATCAGTGAGGCTGGAAGTCGACCCCAACAAAGTTGGGAAAAGGCTAGACAGATGGGTGTCACAACTTTCGAATAAATTGATCTACGTATAAAACCACCTTTGCCAAAAGAAATGGAACTGCTTATGAAAATGACTTTAAAAAAATGGTACGAAGCGATTACATAAGCAACATAAATGGGAACTATCAGATATACTCACAAAGTTCTTTTGTCGTGAACGTGAAGGTCCCTCCCTCCCAAACGCAGAGGCCGGTGTTAGCGGCCACTATAGGCGGCTCGTCGTTCACGGGCACTATGTTTATGTGCACGTAGAACGGCTCGCTCTCCTTACTGCTCTCCGTCATGGCTACGAGTTTGAAGGAGTCGGATGATTCTTCCGAGCCATCGTTTGTATACTGTAAATAGACAATACATTAATTCAATTCAATTATCGCTGTATTTGGTGGAATAAAAAGAACTTGAAAGATCTTAGGCTAACAACAGAGAAGGATAGTGTATGAGGTTTTATTAGCAACAGCTCTGGCACAGAACTTTAAACCTATCTGACAATAAAACTAGTACCATATTAAGATGCATCCATATCATATTTTTCAATTTTGATGGTATCTTCCCATCATAATTGAAAAAAGCTATACAGATTACGACGTTTTGGTCGGATTGAAATAGTGCATGCTAGGATAACAGTGACTCACCTGAATGTTCCCAGAATTGAGTTTCAATACTGGCAAAAGATTAAGCTCCTGGTCAGTCATCACAATCTTTCCAAACTTCGGCTTTTCCACAACTTTGTACGCCACCACCTTCCCTCTGTAGAACTCTGTGACAGTTCTGAAAAGATCCGGTTTGACGCTCACTGCTTCACCTTCAACGACTGTCAAATTTAAAGCCGCTACATAAAAGTGTTCCGGTATTATAACAACGTTTAGTTCTACGTCGCGAAGCCACACGATCCCGTTCGTGACATCCATTCGGATCCGATCTCTTGTCCTGTTCACTCCGGACTGAACGTAAACTAGTCGGTTAGCGTTTATAATAGACTGGTCGAAGACTTTTATATGAACTGGTTCTTCGTTGTAGTTTTCTAGTTCTAGTGTGCCAGGTGTTGTGGTGATCTCTAACCAGCCATGGTAGGGACCGTCTGTTACTTGGTATACGATGTTTGATGGTTCGATTTGAGGATGCATAACCTGGAAAACGTAAAATATTTAGTGTATAAGACTATGGTATAAGACTAAATAGATGCTAAATGACAATTTATCCAGTTCTAAGCAAATAAACTATCGAAATTAAACTAACGCAGTGTTTGCTTATGATTGTGGCTTTCCTCATCGCTTTGGCACTACTTTTATCATGACACTTACGGCAATCCATGGTAATTTACAATGTTACGAGATAATTATCTTTAACGCGTACTTTTACGGGCGAAATTCGAATAAGGCTAATTTCCTTTTGGAGCCTTTGTTATAATAAAACTGCTGAGCTTATCAAATTAACCTACCTCTAATATTTCCTTAGTGACATTAACACTGGTAGATTCTTCCACAATCAAAGGTTTGTTAGTAGTCACCCTCAGTGGCTCCCAGTAGCTTGACGGGAATATCTTGATCATGTACACACCCTCGCCCCAAGTGTCGAGGCACATCACTTTGAACCTGCAAGAATAACGAGTTGGAAATGTCGGGTACGTAAGGGTTATGGGGACATAATTACGCCATGACGGAACCTGAGCATTGAGGCAACTTAATGACAGGATAATTACACAAAGATAGGTAAGCGTTCCGGTGACTCATTAACAGGAATACTACACAACGGGGACAAAGTGGCGTTTTGAAGACTCAATGAAATGACTATTACGAAATCAGGAACATCGGCGTTAAGAGGACTCAATGAAAGGACTATTACGAAATGTCAGGCACATCGGCGTCAAGGGGACTCAATGAAATGACTATTACGAAATATCAGGCACATCGGCGTCAAGGGGACTCAATGAAATGACTATTACGAAATATCAGGCACATCGGCGTCAAGGGGACTCAATGAAATGACTATTACGAAATATCAGGCACATCGGCGTCAAGGGGACTCAATGAAATGACTATTACGAAATATCAGGCACATCGGCGTCAAGGGGACTCAATGAAAGGACTATTACGAAATGTCAGGCACATCGGCGTCAAGGGGACTCAATGAATGGAAAATTAAGAAATATCGGGTACATCGGCGTTAAGGGGACTCAATGAAAGGAAAATTAAGAAATATCGGTTCCATCGGCGTTAAGGGGACTCAATGAATGGAAAATTAAGAAATATCGGGTACATCGGCGTTAAGGGGACTCAATGAAAGGAAAATTAAGAAATATCGGTTCCATTGGCGTTAAGGGGACTCAATGAATGGAAAATTAAGAAATATCGGTTCCATCGGCGTTAAGGGGACTCAATGAATGGAAAATTAAGAAATATCGGGTACATCGGCGTTAAGGGGACTCAATGAAAGGAAAATTAAGAAATATCGGTTCCATCGGCGTTAAGGGGACTCAATGAATGGAAAATTAAGAAATATCGGGTACATCGGCGTTAAGGGGACTCAATGAAAGGAAAATTAAGAAATATCGGTTCCATCGGCGTTAAGGGGACTCAATGAATGGAAAATTAAGAAATATCGGTTCCATCGGCGTTAAGGGGACTCAATGAATGGAAAATTAAGAAATATCAGGCACATCGGCGTTAAGGGGACTCAATGAAAGGAAAATTAAGAAATATCGGTTCCATCGGCGTTAAGGGGACTCAATGAATGGAAAATTAAGAAATATCGGGTACATCGGCGTTAAGGGGACTCAATGAAAGGAAAATTAAGAAATATCGGTTCCATTGGCGTTAAGGGGACTCAATGAATGGAAAATTAAGAAATATCGGGTACATCGGCGTTAATGGGACTCAATGAATGGAAAATTAAGAAATATCGGGTACATCGGCGTTAAGGGGACTCAATGAAAGGAAAATTAAGAAATATCGGTTCCATCGGCGTTAAGGGGACTCAATGAATGGAAAATTAAGAAATATCGGTTCCATCGGCGTTAAGGGGACTCAATGAAAGGAAAATTAAGAAATATCGGTTACATTGGCGTTAAGGGGACTCAATGAAAACAAAATATGGACGTATCACAAGCACAATGGCCTTGATAAATTGAAAGACTAATTACGAAATGAAGCGTACAAGGACTCGGGAACTCAATGAAAGGATCATTACGACATGGCGAGCACATCGGCATTGCAGGGACTCAATTAAAGTATAAATACTTAATGACAGGCACATAGGTCCCTACAAGCCTATAAAATTGACAGCGACAGCCATGCTTGACGATTATGACCGTAAACGTACCTAAATTGATCAGTAGGTGTCTTCGGTTCCCTGTGCCTGTACGCCACTCTGCCCGCGGCCACGTCCAGCTGGGTGAAGGTGTATGCTCCTTGTCCTTCACCCACTTCTATAGTACCGTGTTTAGGTTCCAATGTCACCTCGTAACGAATGTCTTCTTCGAGGCAATTCATGTTTGTATCGACCTGAAGACACAAATTGTATCAGTTAGAATTTTAATTACGGTTTATTTTTTTATATGAAAGTACTTAACAATGGACAAACATGATTAAAAACTTTATTTCTGATCTGATCCCAAACTAAGCAGAGCTTGTGCTATGGTAACCGGACAACTGATAAACATTCTTATATATTTCTAAATACATACATAATATAGATATATTACACCCAGACACGGAACAAACGATCGCGCTCATCACACAATGATTTGTCCTGGATGGGAATCGAACCCGAAACGACCTCCGGTATAGCAGTCAGGTTCACTAACCACTAGATCAACAGGCAACACAAAATTACTATAACTATAGGTAAAATACATACCTGCATATCCCTAGCAGTAATAACAACAGCTTTTCCATTCTCTACGATAGAGCCATTCGTCGAATACATTCTAATGAATGGCGGGGACGCCTGTATCTCCAGATTGCCATTAACATCAAACAGCCCATCTGATATCCAGAAAGCCATCTTCCCGTACTCTTTCCCTTGGTGTTTGAACAACACTAAGTTCTTATTGATATCGTCCTGAGAAAACTGAGCTATTTGCTCTGAGGGATTATCAGCTCTAAATATTCCACCGTTTGGAGGATCCTTAATGTATCGCTGAACTGTGTAGATGATATCAGACGGTTTTGTATCCAAGTCTGCGTCGGTATAGCTTAGATCTCTAGCGGTTATCAGTCTTGCCCCGCCATGGACTATGTGGAACACGTTATCGTTGGCCCTCACGGGGCTATTATCGTTCTTCAATATAATGTCGATATGAAAGACTCCGACGTACTGGAAATCTTCCGGTTCGGGACTCAGAGCCATGAAATGGAACGAATCGTGTCGACTTTCGGAGTCGTCGTGTGCGTAATATACTCTGTCGGAGTTCAGTTCTTCTAAAGTAAAATAAGTCGTATTATCTCTCATGATTTTGAGGATATCGTTGATCACTTCGATTTTGCCGTGTCTGGGCAAGTGAGTTATGTTAAATATTAGGTTAGTTACAGCATCGGTACGGAAGTTGAGATGTGTGGCTGGGATGACCATTCTGGAACCTTCTGTGACTTGCAGGCGTTCCAACGTGGTGTGGACTCGGCCTTCAGACCGGTCCGACGTTAATGTACCAGGAGTATGTCTTATAGTCATAACTCCTGTTATATTCTCGCACTCTGTAGCCCCAACCACGAAAGTGAATTCATCTTGAATATGGGAATACGCCCTTCTATGTAATCGATACCATAGTTGGTCCGTATCGATGTGCTGTTGTGTAAAAGTGTTATGAATTTGCAAATGATGTTTTCCTGATGACAGATGTAAGATTCCGTACTTCGGTGGCCTGAGTATTGTGTAGATTACTCTGTCGCTAGGTAAAGCGAGAGGATTCGTTTTAAACTTGAGATGTTGAGACGATATGAAAGCCTCTCTGGTATTGTTTAGTACTAGTTCCTCATTCACTGACTGGTAGAGTTCCAGTTTTATGAAAGTCAGTCGAAAATCGTAAAGGGTGTTCGTTCGTATTGTGCCTACTGAAGCCTTGAACTGTGGACCAAAAAAATTACATTACAAAACAATGTACTCATATCTCAAATGCACATACTGTATGAATTATTTGACATTTACCTTAAACTCATCGTGTGAAGGGTTGCCAAGTAGGTGCATGTATCGTACGCGACCAAACGTCACCATTTCACTTGTGAACGAGTCCACTGTTTGCCAAGTGCCGTCTAATACTCGGAGACGCTCCACCACTCCGAATTGAGGTGGTTTTACAATGTCATACCTACGGAAACATAATAATTTATAATTAGTCGATGTTTTTGTAAAGTATAATAAGAATATTTGTGTTTTGGTAAAATCATCACCCAGCTGTAAATTAGGGATGAAATTATGGGAAATTAAGAGATCTTATCGCATTTGACACAATTTAAATAGTACTTATAAAGCTTTTATCGAAACCATACCGAGTACAAGGCGTATGTCGGACTCTCACCGATTAAAAATACATCTGACCCCTACTTCTGCTTTAACAGAGCCGCGGAAAGCGTGCGCCCGCGCATGCTTATCGCGTCTGCGGTTATATATCTAACTCCAATCTTTAGTATGGCTAACACACCGAAGGCCATTCATTTCACCAGTTATGTCTTAATATGTAGATCCGACAATACATTTATAACAAGATGGAATTTTAATGCTAACTACAGTTTGCCACTGGGCAAAGGGCTCGCCACTCCTCATATATAACTCAATTTAATATCTTCTAAAACTAGCCATCGTAGTACAAGTCAAGCAATAAATTATATTTATGTACTACCACCGCCACCGTGGAGGACGTGATCCTCCAACGACCGTGTAATCCAGGTGGCGACTTTTTGGTCAAATATAATAGGATGGTATTTAAAAGTACTTCAATTTATTCCCATTTCATTTACCTAATTTTGTCTGTGTTCCACCAAATATACTGAATGTGCACCAAAATATGTTCATTAAAATATGTCATAACGAGCATCTATTTAACAACTGTTGCAAATTTGTAAAAATAGTAATACACCTAATTTAAAAAACAAGCATTTATTTTTTTAGTTTTACTTCAGATAATGCACTGCAAAATGTATTTGAATCAAACACCAATTAATGTCCAATGTAGCTTTATTAATAAAAAATGAACACATTATAAAATGTAATGCTTACTAAAAATGTTTTTTTAATACTAATCAGTACGAACCATAATAATTCAAAATGTTAAACAAAGTCTTTACTCCTACAATGTTCACATTATCGGTCCACTCAATCTCTGCAGTACTTCTTTAAATTATTGCACCAATAAAGCGCACTTTGCCTTTGTAGGACGCCCACGTTTGCTTGCATGCATGCAGCATGCAAGCAAGCATGCAGCATGCAAGCAAGCATGCAAGCAAGCATGCAACATGCAGCAGGCATGGTTTCTGTCACGGCTCCGGCGCTGCAGGGTTCCGGCGGCTCCACGCGAGCTTATCGTCGCAGATGGTTTTACGCTCACCACCGCAGCTTCGGCTTGCTGGCCGGCTTTGCCGGCCAGCCTCAGCCGCGGCGGCGAGTGTTAAGACCACCTGCTCCTCAGCCCGCGGGCCGCCTCACCCCTCCGCGCCTACGCGCGATTCGTTTCTTTCAGTAACTCAAATTTGTTTCCGTTATTTCTATTATGCTAATAGTGATTAGGCCTAATAACATTATGCGAATTAAATTTATGCCAAAACAAATTAGCCTTCAACATAATTATGCCAACATAAACTGTATGCTAAAAAAAAATATAGGAAAGTATTATTATGGCAAAACAAATTATGCCAAAATCGTTATGCCAAAGTATATTAGGACAAAGAATATTATGCAAAAAGAAGGGATCCCGTTACATTGACCCTTTACCCAGTCACTATTTTGGGCACCGTCTCCGTCGCACAACAGAGAGCAATAGGCGCCTGCGTATATGCGCGTCGCAAGCGCGCCAAAACCATTTTCAGTAAAATAAATACCTATAAGTCTTAGAAGTAATGTTTTACGAAATGCATTATTTGTTCTTCAATTATAATTATTTCAGTAACATAAAAGTTGTACAAAACCGTTTTAAATGGGTATACGGTACTAGGATGCATACTAAATATTTTGTGTAACAGTCAGGAATATTTGGTGCACGATCAGTATTTTTCGAGAAAGAATAAAATAGTTATTGTTACAATAGAATATTTGCAGCGCACTACAATAAAAAAAGTGTTATATCTTGGTGTTCATTTGGAATTTGTTTGATGTAACATATTTTGTTGGCCGAGTAGTTTAATTATAGTAAAACAATTAAACGGGTTTAAGATCAATATTTTAGAAATGCATACATAGATGTACCTTTAGATTTTTGGTGAACACAAAAATATTATCCAATATAATATAAGGATAATCAACACCAGAAGAACAAAAAGTATATTTACTTACTTGACTGGCACGTTAGTCTCATCAGCGTTCGTAGTAAACGTGAGGTTATCGGCAGTGATGATGACGTAAGAGTTGTGCACTAGTTGCAGCCCAGTGTTGTTCACTAAACGCACTTGCAGAGGCACTATGGATATGCGCAGGATACCTGGACCACTGGTCTCAATGCCGTCAGATACCTACAAGACAAATACAAATATTTAGACATAATAATTAAATGAATAATAAATGCGGACAACGTCACATACATTGCTCTGAACCCAAAGTAAGTAGCTAGAGCACTTGTGATATGGAATTCAGAAACAACGAAGGTACCACAAACACCCAGACCCGAGACAATGTAGAAAAGTTGGTTTCTACATTGATCCGTCCGGGGATCGAACCCGGGACCTAAGAGCCAGCGCCACCTTAAAAACCGGTGCGTAAGCCACTCGACCACATAGGTCGTCGACCTTTTTGGAAGTCGATTAAAAAATGAAGTTGAGTTTATGTGTATGCCAGAAAGGCGCTGAGCAGACAGTAAGCAATGTTTCCGCAGACAGAGACGTAGTCTTCTTCATTGATGGACATGAGTCACGATTCCATTCCTTCCGTTTCCGTTTCCGTCTCCGTCAATCATCGGCTGCGGCGACACGAGGTGCGGCGCGCACTCCTTACTTTACCAACGGATTGATTTTACCTATTTCGAATCATTTAACTACAGTCCACTGCTTTAATTTAAACTCCTGAGATAGGTCCCTAACACAAGCCATGGAATATCGATAAATTGACAATTGCTCAGCTCAGCACCTTAGGTAAGAGTACCTTATACATCAAGACATCCAATCTATACATATAATAAATCTGTAGAAAAGTAATTTTTGTATATTGAAGAAATTGAAAAAAAAAATAGCCAGCGTGTTAAAGGATAACTAACAGAACCCATTTCCATCATTTTTGAAATTTTTGTCTGTTTGTTTGTGCACGCATCACGTAAAATCTACGAATTCAATGCAGACAATGTTTATATACAAAAATTATACGCAAATTGAGGTATAATTTAGTTTTTGTTTCATCGAAATCGGTTCACTCTATCAAAAGATATGATTAATTTAGTGAGTTCAAGAAGTAAAATATTACAACACGCAATTCAGTATAGTACTTGCAATGACATCTATCTATATATCTATAAAAGACAATTACAACTCTCTTTTGCCGGGGGTCAGATTTCATGTTACAGTATCAAACATAAACTACTTAATCGAATGGTGTAAAAAATTGAGAGGTTGTTATTAAGAAATCGTAGATGGTTGTTAGCTATGTTGAAACATGCTATTGAATCTAGCTGATAAGGGGTGGAGCTTTAAATTTCCAAAATCATTTTCTCAACTGCACGCATAAATTGGCATTATTGACAGATAAACAAGAGGGTAACCATGGCAGACAGGTAGCCATAGCAATCAAATAACTTCAATTTGATTTGTACCTATATTTTAGTGAACTAGCTATCGAAGTAAACAGCTTGGCGGTTGAACGATTGGAAAAGAGTGATCTTGCTGCAAGTTCAAATCCGGTTGTTAATATTAGTATTGTTTTTTTCATGCGTCCATTTTCTTATATAAGTTTGAATTTTTTGATACTCAAGTTCAAATCTCAGTAGAGCTAACTCTTTTTGTGTTTTACTAACGTATCTTTTTTAAGTAAAAAAATATTTGTAACATTTTGTTGTATTTTTAGTCGCAATAAACGACATCTTTAAGTCGTGATTTTTTTCTCAACCGATATATAAACTTACAATTATTTAGTGTTTGTATTTACTAATCTCCGTAGGTAAGTTTGTTCCTCATTGCTGATCATGGAGGAACAAACGTGCATGGCATATACCGTAAAATGGTTGGTCTTGGCCATTTGCTTGGAAATTTACGCATTCGCTTCTGACTTGAAAACGTAAGCTTCCCCATATATCACTTTATAGTTGGTTAAAAACTTTAATCCACTTTTAAACTATTTTTCCAACATAATGTGTAATGTTTTCTATTGGTCATCTATATTATATTCCATGGACAAGATCTTTTTGTATTTGTTATTTATTTTCTTTTACCCAAAAACCCAATGACGACCTCCGTGGTCGAGTGGCGTACGCACCGGTTTTCAAGGTGTCGCTAGCTCTGAGGTCCCGGGTTCGATCCCCGGACGGGTCAATGTAGAAACTCACTTTTCTGCATTGCCTCCTGTCTGGGTGTTTGTGGTGCCTTCGTTGTTTCTGAATTCCATAACACAAGTGCTAAATAGCTACTTACTTTGAGTTCAGAGCAATGTATAAGATGTTGTCCGCAAAAAAAAAAAATAGTATGTACTACCTCTTTAATATTCATTAAAAGGTAGCTTGCTTCTCATGTAGGTTTTTATGCGTACATGATGTTTTATTTATGTGTTTAAATTTCATAAAGTTTTTGTACCCTATTACCGGAAGGTTGGCCCAAAACCCAAAATAAAATACTCTCTATCGCATTCTCTAAATTTTAAAATATATACGTACGGTATTTAAGCCTATCACCTTATGCTAGGCAGAATAAAGCGAATTGTACAGGATACAGCCTCTGACTTTGATCAGGGTAGAATGAGATTGTCCTTGGACAGCTATTACTTAATCTTTCCAAACAAATAATTTTAAACACAGTTTTGGTAATTCTGCCACTGCACCTCTCAAACCGTACGTCAACTTTTTGTAACTACCTCCTCTTTCAGTTTCATGGGTCTCATGTCAGTCACTGCCTATCTGATATCCACTCTCAATTTAACTGCGTAGTTCAATTTCGAGGTTTCGCACCAAAACCTCGCGCCCTGTAGTCTCACTAGGGACTACGGTACCAACGAGAACTATAGCATAAAAAATGGACTTATTTGTTTTTATGGATGCGGCTTTTGGGTGCCCTTTGCCATTTACTGCCTAGAGCGACAGCTGCTTTCACTTTAACTCAGAGTTGGCGCTGCCAGTAGACTCAATACAAAAACATTGACCTTCAATTATTGTAACCAACTGGGTAAAGCACAGAGAAAACATACTACATATATAAAAAAGAAGATAAAAGAGTCAGTTCAAAACTGCCCAAGGTAGACATATTTTGGACATTGACATCGAAAGCCACCATGAAAATGATAATTTTTTCTCACGGTTCTGGACTTGGAAGATAAATCTAAAATTTTTAAACAAAGTAGCATCAAAACCAATCCTTAAAAGTTTTAGATGTAAGCTAATTATATAATTATGACGATGGTACTTTTTTATTTTGAGAATTTATACTAACAGCAACATTTGTGACAAAATTTACTCGGCAGTAGGCAGTTCGTGTTGGTGGCCCTCTATATCACAGTCAAATATTTATTCATAAAGATGAATGATAGGTATATAAGCGAACAACGTCGCGGGTACAGCTAGTTTTCTAAATAAAATTGAAAATAAAAAATTGGATGTCTTGTAGTGTTTGAATTATAATTGCTTTAAATGCGCCTGCGCTGAGTAAAGTGCACTGTTCAACAGCTATAGAATCTTGAATTAACAGTAGATTTGTTTTACTATAAGGAGTCGACCTCTCTCCAGGCAATAAATCGACGACAGATTGTTATTTACGTCGATAATTGGTCAGTGTCTAAACTAGACCTAAGAATCTTATTTGTGCAACCGCATATTAAAAGCCTTATCCTGACCATTTCTAATTAAAAATAACATACTGTTCAAGTAGAGTCCGGAAAAAAATAAACATACTGGTGGTTTTCTCGGGCTATAAGGCTAACTTGCATTGCTTGACGACCTCCGTGATCGAGTGTTCGATCCCCGGGCGGGTCAATGTAGAAACCAACTTTTCTACATTGCCTCGGGTCTGGATGTTTGTGGTACCTTTGTTGTTTCTGAATTCCATAACACAATTGCTCGAGCTACTTACTTTGGGTTCAGAGAAATGTATGCATTGTTGTTGATTTTGTTTCGAAAATAACAACCACCTCATCTACAAATATAAATAAACAAAATAAAAACTTACTTGTAGAGTTAGCCTGAGGGACGTTTTGTTGAGTTGCTTCTCGTTATTTGTTCCGTGCACGTATGATATCACGCCGATGTCAATATCTTGTTGGGTGAACGAGTCTACTGGCTGACCCGACATCTCTATGTGGCCGCTGTTGGGAACACAAACATACATTTTAGATTATATTATAGGCTCCATTTATAGGCAACTAGCTTATTTAGATTACTTGATTATCTCCCTGGACTATTCGTAATTTTTTTCGGCCTGTAGTTGCCGGGCAAACTGCTAATCTTATGGGTGAGTGAAGAACGAGTATTAATCACCACGTTTAGTCACTTGGGGACAGGCAACATATCGAGTCCTTATTTTAGACTCAGGGTTACCTCACAATGGTTTTCTACGCCGATTGTAAGTGGTGATGTCAAACCGGCTTTTTCTTTTATTTTTCTAGTCAGTGGTTCAAATGACATTAGCGTAAGTAACAAACGTATCTACTGTGAATCTTGAATACAATTTAAGCCATTTTCTATGTGTTATCTAGACAGTTACATCGTCAAAGACATAGCCGGTAGTCAATGAACTTGCGAATAAGTGACTGGGTAGAAGTTTAATATAATAACCCTTGGTTCTAAAAAATAACCAATGGCCAAACATGAGTCAGCAAGCCTTTACATTTCTATGGCTATATATGCAGATAGACCACCACCCTTGATTCGTATACCATTTGTTGTCCATAAAAATCGTTAATTTATTAAGTACTAGCTGTGCCTGCAACTTCGTTCGCGTGGATGACGAAGCTTATCAATGAGTCTTTAACCATTAAGGCTGCACACGCGACGGAAGCTTAAAAAATTGAGTAACTTCTCCTGTTTTCCCAACATTTCCTTTCACTGCTCTGCTCCTATTGATTGTAGCGTGATAAAAAGTATACTATAACCTGCCCAGGAGTATGAAGAATAATTGTACCAAGTTTCGTTAAAATCCGTCGAGTAGTTTTTGTTTCTATAAGGAACATACAGACAGACAGACAGACAGACAAAAATTTTACTGATTGCATTTTTGGCATCAGTATCGATCACTAATCACCCCCTGATAGTTATTTTGAAAATATATTTAATGTACAGAATTGACCTTTCTACAGATTTATTATAAGTATAGATTTATGTAACAATTACCTATTAGCTTCATTCTTGCCATGCAGAACGGTGTACAACAGATCCTCGGGCGCCGTGTCTGGGTCCTCCGCCTTCAATATGTCTGAAGTTATTGCTTTCCGTGTGCCCTGTGAATTATGGTTCACATACAACGTAATGCCTGGTTAATGATGCCTGATTGACATGGAAAATGTAATTCTATGTCAACGTGTCATGAGTCATTTTAGAAGGTTGCATACCAAGATTTTAAACCAGAACAGGCATCGGTGGTATACAGGTAATTGTTGCCTGACTGCCATGGAAAATATAATTCTATGTCAACGACTTATGTGACGTTTTAGAATGAACACACAACAAGATTTACGTTTATACTAATTTGACTTTTATTACGTTGAGTTTACCTTTTTTGTTGTTTTGGTAGTTATATATATTGAACATTATGTTTGCCACGTTTAATTTGATGTTGATTTACTACATTCATGCAGACAAGGGAGATGGTTGCCAAAATTTCGATGATTCGGTTTTGAAGGATAATAATTTGTAATATTTTTTTTTGTAGTTGTAGTAGTTTCAATTTCCAACAAAATGTGATTAATATTGGTATATTAATTTAAATCGTTATTTTGTTAATATAGCGCGTGCGCAGCCGGCATTCACAACGTGATATGCATCTATTTTATTAATCTATTATTATTTACTTCTAGTACAATTTCATGTATTCACTACTGTACTGCCATATATTTCATACCATGCTAATAATATTCATTTACTAAAACAATTTTTACTTTTAATGGGTTTTATTTTTGTAAATAAGTGGTTAAATTAATATAAAAATACTCACACAGATAAATTAAAGGTTAATCTGCAGTGCTTTTGACGTTCGTGGGGCAAAAATGCATGCAACTACACAAAAGCAAATTATAAAATAATTTGAAGCGCTGGACTCATTCTGAAAATAATAAAACAATAAATAAAATAAAAAATCTGTACTTTTATGACCATGCCGAATCCATGGATACAACTGAAAAGCATCATTTTTGGAGAAGCCACAATGATGTTGCTAAAACTGACTCTCTCGCCAATGTAGAATTTTAAGGTGAAGGAGAACCCTTCCTTTTAGTTGAAGGTAAAAGTTTTACCTTTAAGCTTTTACATTGAAAGACTTTTCGTGGTCTTTCTGTACTGGTACTATTAGAGAACTTGGACTTTTAGAGAAATAAAAGGGTAACACGTACAGTGTTACGTATGTAAAAGGTTAGAAGCAAAGTCTAGTTTCTGAATAAAATAATTAAAAGCAAAAACATTAAATTTAAAATGCACTATTTGTTAAACAATGTAAAAAATCAAACTGAATAAAAAGTCATGCTGATGTTACATAAAACATGCAGTTTTTCAAAATTATTTTGATTTAAGCACTCAAATCTTATAACTCTATGTCGAGCTTTATAAGATAAACTTTAAGCCATACGGACTCCTTGAAACAGTTTAAGTGCTATATCATAAAAATGTATGTAGGACTGATATGTCAGTACAAGTTATACATATTTTTTGTGTGACAAGAGTCACTTAATGACATAAAATATTTTATTCAGTCCATACTAACTTGTGATATCATCAATAATTTATGATTTGGTCCAGAAATGACGCGATATGCCCTATATCTACCTACCTGTGTCAACCTCAGCACTTTTCCCGGCAGCAGATTCAATACAGGCGGGTCATTGACCGGCGTCACGTTGACGTGTAGAACAAACGTGTTCCGACCTTGAAGGTAGCTCGGCAACGTGAACTTTGTTTCGGGGATCAGTTCCATGTCTAAGACAATCGCATCCTGATGATTCTCTGAGCCGTCGTGGACGTAACGGACCTGTGAGAAAGTAAATAAAAGCGTTTTAGTAAAATATTGAAGAAGTAAATTTATGGTGCCGCATTGAAGGAATAAAAACTGTTATGTTACAACAACGGACAATAATAATTAATAAGTTCTTATTTATACACCATTTCTCTCTTTCCTACTACTATCTTCTATACAATACTATCTCCCTATGCAAACTCTTTTCGACGCAAAGACAACGCGACAGTATTTAGACGTTCACGGGCGTTGTGACGACGCTAACGTGGCATTACTACAAACGCATTGTTTGGCGAAGCCACAATGTACCTCTATTTGACACAAAAACAATGCTGAGCTGTTCTGATGCAAACGGAAGTTTTGACGTCGCCGACGCGGCACTGCTACAAGACTGCTACAGACGCAAGACTTCGTGTGCTATACATTGATGATTGGTAGTTTAAAATTATAGTTTAAAAACACTCACCTTATCACGGGAAAGATCAAGCAGAGTAAAAAACTGCTTCGACTTGCTTTCTCCCTCAATAAAGTTGTACTGCTGCGAGTTTCTTTGCAGCGACAGGTCGACAGCTATCCGGCCGTGTTGCGGCGACTGAGCGACGTGTAACACAACGCCTGAGGGTCGCACGCCATACTTGTGATGGTCGAGGACCACGTCTATGTTCTGTGTAGTGATGACTGATACACCGCCTTCTTGAACTGTTAGCGGGAATAGTGCTACTAACTCCAGTTCGCTGCTTGATTTCGAAAATACCTGGTGAAAGATATCATGTTTCAAATTATGTTTAACACGACAATGTCATATCGCCAATTTTGTCCACGATTTGTCCACGTATTGTTGGTATGTTGAAAACTACTCAACGATAGCCTAGAATGCTTTACCTTCTAAAATGGTAATTATGAATTATAAAAATTAAAGACCGCATCTTAACCGTTCACTCTTTTAGCTACTATGATGCCACAGACAGGTACACAGACCGATGTCCAAGTCAGAACACCTTTCGTTTTGCGTCGTCGGGTAAAAATACGATTAAATATCGTCACATTCTTATTACTGTATTACTGAACCAAGTCACATGATACCTTACCTTATACTTCTCAGCATAATCCGGATTGATACACAAATCCGTATCACACTTGCAAGTAAAGTGATCTACGCCGTGTTGCTCGCAGACGGCCTGAGCCACGCACGGCGGGTTCCCGGGGTTCGAGTGACAGGGGTACCACCACACGCATTTAGGACTTACGCCGTATGTTACTACGGCGTTTGGTAGACCGTAGATCTTTTCGTCTACTTCTATTGGTTTGATGCAGCCCTGTAACAATGGTTAGTTTTTAAATTGGTTATTCTTTAAATATCCAACTTTTTAGCGTTGTATTTTGCCTAGAGCCAGTAGAGGCCTGCCTGTGTGATAACCAACATTGCTAACAGCGTTTTTGACCTTCCAATACGATATAGCCAGCCAGAGTTGTCAAAATGAACTTATAGAGACACTGTTGTAGAATATAGGAAAAGCAAGAATTTTTTTCTTCAAGATGTTTTCAGTAAATTTTTTGTTTTCTATCATGCTTAGAACTTATGATCAACTTAATTCCAGTGTATAGATTAAGTAAGTACTCGAAATGTCACGAATACCGCTATAATTATCGCTATCCATGTAGACGTTAGGTGCCCAGTGTTGAAAGTCTTTTGAAACTAAAGTCATAAATCATATTTCTCAAGAAAAGCATGTATGTAGCATTGGCGAGCAATGAACATTATCAAGTTACTTACTTTTAAACTATCCGCTGCATATAATCATTTTATCGGCCGGTGTAACCTGGTCGAAACGTCAAGCCCAAAACGAAATTTATGCATGTCACGCTAATTCCCTTTATATAATATAATTATCAAGTTGTTAAATTTACTCTCACTTAATTACTGTTACACTAAACTTTAAATTAAAAAAAACTCACCATAATACTAGAATCAGCAGCTTTAATCCCCTTAGTGAACGCTCTCTGTTGCTTCTCACTCTCAATGCCTCCGAGATAGAACGAGTCGGACAGGTCCAGGTAACGCGTACCACCGCTCTCGATGCGAGTGTGCATTGCGATGTTGTCTACGGTTAACTGAAACAGGTGAAGGATTTAGTATTGGTAAGTGGATTTTGGGTTTTTGGTTAGCGATGTGTGAGTTAGTTTGTTGGCTGAAAGGGCTGTGTTTACGCGAAGGTGTCGGAGGTGCTGGACTATATAAAATAACATACAGTCGAATTGGGAACCTGATGATTTTGAAGTCGGTCGACTTTCGTAATGAGCTGATGGTTATAGATAAATCTAGTAGGGCTATCTCCGATAATTTTACGTGAGTTTGTTCACTTAGATTTTTCACAGATTATTATGTCTTATGTTGGTTATTATTCAAAAAGAGTTAATAAGTTGTTATTATGGGCATAGAATCAATGCAGCTCGATATTGATAAAAGTGAGTGATAAAGCCTGACATGAAAATGGTGAAGGATGATGAAGTCACAAACAAAAACTGTATTTACGCTATAGCACAGATGTAGCCATTATAAGTAAGTAAATTGTGGGATAAAATTATAAATAGAATGTAAAAATATAAGAGGTTCGCATTCTTTAAAAAATAGATTAAATGGTCATTTAGCTTTGCTTAGTACTCGCTAGCCGAATCAAGAGCGAAGTTCAGTTCATCAGTTGCAATTTGCCAATTAGAATTGCCAGTTAGAATTTGCAATTTCTCCATTGTTTAATTGTATAATTATAAATAGAAATTGCTTAGGACGCTTTTAATTAGTTACCGCAGAGCTATTAAGTATACTGTAAATCGCAAATAATTTAATGAAAAAACTTCAGTTGGCTGAGCCTCATAACAAAATATAGGGTTTTTCAGTTATTTATTCAACAAAAGCTATTTAAGCCGCTAAGCAAGAACACCTTCTCTTGTATAGTCGAAGAATTAGAAAAAATATGGAAAATGTTGCCAAAGAAAGTTTTGCTTTTGTATCATTGGTTCTTTACGGTCTGTTATTTATCACAAGTTTACTTTTAATTCGCATTTGTATGCCAGTGTCTTAAGTACCGTGAATTGCCAGCGAAATAAGATAATAATTTGCATGAAGTTAAATTATACTTTTACGAAACTATCAATGCAACAGAACTTAGGCTAATAGTAATGCATGTCAACTATTGTCAACCCAATCTCTTTTTGAAATAGACCGCTTTATAGATTATAAGTTGTACATGATAATACCCACCAAGTATTCACTTTTACCTCCGCCGGAGACAGTTTGAAATTTCAATTTTTTGCGACACATTATTTATTCAATTTCGCGAGTGGTTTATTGCAAATAGTTAAATAACATCAGCATGGGCTATTAGGTATGCAAGGCAAGAACATTTGCAAGCAGCTATGACAAAATACTGAATAATTCGTTTTCAAATTTAATGTCGTATTAAAATGATATAGGTACTTAGCTCTTCTATAATTAACTTGCTCAGCGATAACTTGCATAGATTATTGAATTTCTCAAGACCAAAAATTTAATTTCATTAAGTTTTAACATAAATAAATCTTTAAAACAACAAAAAAACCTTCGTCCAAAGCATTTCAACATAATAAAGGTACCACTGCAAGGGCAAAGGAAAAGCGCAAGCTGGAATATACAAGAAATATAAATTCAATAAAAAATTGAAATAGCATACAACATGTTTAAAGTATTTGCTTTGCAAACTCTCATAATTTATATCTTATATATAAAATTCTCGTGTCACAATGTTAGTTACCATACTCCTCTGAAACGGCTTGACCAATTTTTATGAAATTTTATATGCATATTCAGTAGGTCTGAGAATCGGCTACTATCTATTTTTCATATCCCTAAGTGGTAGGAGGTAGGTGCTAGGTAGAAAAAATTGCATTGCGACGCATGCCGGGTACAGCTAGTCTATACTTATAATAAATCTGTAAAAGTGAAAGATCTGTACATTGAAAATTAAAAAAAATAAATGGCGGGGGGTGTTACTAGACCGACACCGAACCCAAAAGTGTGAAAAAAAAAATTTTGTCTGTCTGTCTGTCTGTTTGTTCAGGTATCACGCCAAAACTACCGGTTCGATTACGATGAAACTTGGTATAATTATTCTTTATTATCCTGGCTCATTGATAAGTTTCGTCATCCACGCGAACGAAGTCGCAGGCACAGCTACTTAGTTATAAATAAAAATAATAATATGAGGTATGGTACTTCAAATATATTTTAAACTAAGTAAAATAATGAAAGTCTCACCTCAATCATAGACGGGTAGAATGACAGGTGCATCTTATGCCACATGCCGTCATTCACTCTGACCGTGTGCACGATCTGTCCGCGCGCCATCTTGACTCGCACCACGCCTTCCAGTATCTCCACGGCCAAGAAGTCTGAACCTCGGCCTCCACCAGCATTGTATAGTATTATAGCGTTCTGAGCTATCGTTTTGAATTCTATTTGCCATCTGGAATTGGTTTAGAGACTTTTTATCGAATGTACCATAATATTTATTATCAATGTACTTTTTAGTATGAAAGAAAGGAGTGACTGCTGAGATGACGATTAGTAGTTATAAATTAAAGCTGAATACGCATTGCGCCGACCCCAAATCATTGGGAACAGGGCAGGGAGATGATAATGATGAATTAACTTTTTGGTATGCAAAATTTCAACTCATTCGGATGACTAGAAGAGGTTCTAATTTAGCTTGTAAGGTTGGACATAAACAAATATGCAGACTCGCGCACCGAGAGTTCCGTACAATTTTGTTGGTAATCAAAGTAAATACAAAAAAAAAAAGTTGACAAAAAAATGCATTATCTAACGAAGACACGTTTGATCAAAATGTCTAGACAGACAGGCGGACAACAAAATGATCCACCCTATTAGGGTTCCTTTCCTTTTAAAGCACGGCCGTCAAACTAGTTCAAAAGCTACCGCACTTACTTTCCCCCTGCCCTAGAGTTGATCTTCGGCAGTATTAAATAAGCGCCTTCATCAACAAAACTGATATCAGAATTGAGGTCGGCATCGAACTCCGGAGCACAGTTCCACGTCACGCCTTCGACGTGCACAGAACCAGAACGACTGCGGGCTTTCTCAATTATCTTAACGCCATTGTAGTATACCTGCAAACATAATTAGTTTTATGATCAAGGTATTATGACTAATACAAAGAAATTAATTTTATTTGTTCTGTAATTCCACAAATGTATGAAATCTTTAAATGTAAATTATAAACCAATGCATTTTCGAGTTGATTAAGAATTTAATACAACATCAAAGAATTTAATATAACATATTTATACTGAAAAAGGTTTCACTTACGTCTTCCATGCAGCCGCGAAAATTTTCCATATGACCCAAAAATAGTTCTGAGAAATCCCCCTGACCTCCCAAAAATATTCCGAAATGTATGTTTAATTCAAAGAATCGGCCCGGCAATCGTTTTTTCACTGCTGTTTCATCAACCTGTAAGATAAAGGATCAAAACTTAAAAAAAACTCACTGCAGTTCAGACTTGGGTCCTCCCAAGATACACCAATATAAAAATATGTTCAAATTATATTTCATACTGACACGCACTTTTTCTTACACATTCTATAAATTTCTCATCGTATACCTTAGATAATACTCGGTAGCGAATAAGTTTTTAATTGATGACAAAAGGTATTTTAAAACCAATTACAAACAAAGGGTATCTCTATCTTATGCCAGCACCTATAAAACTTCTAAACTCCACTATTTCGTTTCCGAATTATAAACAGATATAGATAAAACAAGAAGACTATTCATAAAGTTCGGATAAGCTCCACTCAACTTGGCAGGCAACAATAGATAATGAAACTCAAAGAGCTACAGAGCTGCAACAGCGCTATGTAGATAATTGTCAGACTGGAGGAAATGTACAGAAAACAATGGTTTTCGAATTGTTATAGACTTTGTTTCAAGTAGTAGACCCCTTTATACTATGAAAATATAAAACCGATTCTTATATAAGCACATGAATCAAGTTAAAAACCACGCAATGTAAGGCGTTTACTTGAAATAGTAATTGATTACAAATAAATTGTCAAATAACGACTTCAAAGACAATATTTACTTAATATAACCAAATCAAATTAGGTTACACTCAATTTCGTTTTCATAAGTGGCATGTTTGATAAATTCACTTTGATCACTTATTAAACGTAACTAATAACCCCACATACAATAGAGTTTTTTTTTAATTTGTTCTAATATTTCTGGAATTATAGCATAGCAAACATACAAAAAAAAAACAGTCATTAACTCCTTCCTATGGGAACTTCAATTGGTCTGTGTATTTTCTTCTTGGCCTTCCACGTTTTCTTTATGCCTCTATTTTCCCTTCTATTATATTGAAGGAAAAAGCAGAAGTGGAAACCTACAGGCAGCTGAAGGAGTTGGCACTGGACAGAGAAAGATGGAAATTGCTTCACCGACAAGGGCCTAGCACTTAAATGATGGATGGATGGATAGGAACTTCTGAAACTGATAAAATCAAAATTGATTTTATCAGATTCAGAAGTTATATTGCCCTGCAGTGAGCCGATAATGGCTAAAAATACTAATAACAGAAGTTATATTCCTACCTTCATGGTCAGGTTAGCCTCTCGCCGTATGATGCTGACATGGTGCCACTGGGTGTCATTGAGGTGTATCCCTTTAGGCGACGACAGCTCACTTTCCCCTGCTCCAAGGTTTATATGCAATTTCAGTCTTCCACTTTCCAAACGGATCTAAAATTAAAGTAGGATGGAATAAATATAGGAAAAGATAAAATAATAATTTGTATTGAATGAAAAGTCACAAAAGAATAAGTAATCCAAAAAAGAAAAAGTTTTCTTGCAGAAACTTGTACAACTTTTACAGTTAATCTTACATAAAGGACCTCTTTTTAAGTAAGAGATGTAGATGCAAATTATAACATAATATTCAATTCTCTTTTTGTTGCAATCAATCAAAATCATCTTGTAATTTTTTAACATATTATTATTACCACCTACTACTTCTTAAGAGAAAGATGGAAATTGCTACACCGACAAGGGCCTAGCTCTTAAATGATGGATGGACTACTTCTTGTGGGTATGGTTTCCACGCTTAGTCCTAATTTAGACCATCATCTTTGTTAATCAGCATGTTATTGTATTGTTAACTTACCATACAGTAGTCAGTTTTGCCAGCGGCAAGCAGAAGGAGAGCATCAGAGAGATGTGTACGGAAACGGAAACTGATGTCAGTCACGCCTTTAGCCTCTTGCAGCGGATACGAAATATAACTTGCCCCATAGAAGGAAGCTGTAACAAGATTTATCTAGATTAAACACCTGGATTCTATTGCAATGGTAAGTAGTTTAGAATTGTGTCACTTAAACAAACAATAATATAAATATAGTACTTGTTATGCTACAGGACTGTTACGGTGTTACAGCACCAACTAATTGATTGATGGAGAGATTTGTGCCATCTATCTATGCATCAATGTCGATCAGTTGGATTGGCAGTCTTAAATGACTATTTTTTGGCGCGTATAAATACAATATTTCAACAGTATTCAAATACCCAATAATATAAGTGACAAAAAAAAGGAAGTTTATTTTTCTATAAATACTTTACTGTGGTTGCTGACATTAAAAAAGTTACTAGTTACTCAACATATTCCCCGCATGGAAGGAAGAGCAGCAAATTAATTATTATTTGTATGACATAAAGTTTGAATACTTATGGGTAAACATTGGTGCTTATTATGTTACATTAATATGTAGCTATTTTTAGAAAATATATGTTCAATTTTTTTTAAAGTTTCATGTAAAAATGAGTCAAGTTCTTATTCAATATTAAGATTAACATAATATGCCCCTGCAGAAACAGCCATTATATCTTTCAATTACAAACATAAGGAGTTTCACAACTGCAAAAAACACTTTTGTGGATCACATAAATGTTTGTATACATGCATACAATGAGCCGGCCTATTGTCATGAAATTAGGCTGGTATACAAACAGATCTATTAGACATACAGTCACAATCCTCAGCATTGAGGGAACAACCAGAAAGAAGAAGACACCACATTTTATACCAATTTATGTAAATCATGATCTAATTTAAATAAAAATTCTAAATCTAATAGACTAAATCATCATCAATATGTTAACCTTTATTTTCTTGTGATACACTAGGTTTTCTTACAGTTTAATTTAAATATTCTCTATTCTTACAATTATTTATATTAATTTATAGCAACTACTTATAAAATTTGTAAGTAATTTTAAGGTCCCCTATAAAATAATCTAATTTACATAGTAGACTCTCTACCATACTCACAGTTCTTAAGGGTCAGCATTTAAAAGATTCCTTATGATCAATATAACTCTCAACAGTATCTTAATATCATTTCTATGTACATAAATTTTAAATTGGTTTCAAAGTAGACTTAAGTAACTCTGAGAGTGGCTGGTGATAGTTAATACTTAAAGATATTATCTACCAGTAAAACAAGATGATAGAGCACAAATTAAGTCTTTTGCGAAAACGAACACATATCTTTGTGAAAAATGCAAAAAAAATAAAACTATAGACAAAGTTCATTGACATTGGCTCCTGCACAATAAATAAATTATGAGTATTTTAGGATTAAATTATATGTAAATAATAATATTCATTTGTGGTCTTATTTAATAACTATTTATAAACATGACGCTTTGTTTTCATTACTTACCTTTATCGTAGGCGAGTCCCACGGAAATGAAAGTTAAAATTAGAATATGTTCCATTTTTATTCAGCGAAAAGAGTAATCATATCACACCAAAACTTTAGCACATAATCAAATACAGGTTGCACTCGTTGAAGAAAATAAATACTCAGTAAATTGAAACCGTGAGGACATCTCACAAGTCAACAACACTGCAGGCGTGGCGTCCTTACGAATATATGCATCTTTGAACGGATATTAAATATTGACCAATCGTCATGATAACTATTATCTTTAACTTAAATGGAAATGGCACTTTCAGATTCGTATTTATAAAGCAGTATCAAGATTTCATATAAAATTACGCAAACGTATAATTATTATTTCACATGCCATCTAGTTCAGACATTGAGTGAGTTCAGTGAGTTAATTACTTTTCTCTATGGTATAGTTCGTTCGTTCGTGATTCGGTTAAATTCATTCTTTTTTAAATTTACGTTCACTTACATTCACTTAAATAACAATCAAGTCAATCTTCGGGTAACGAAAACCAAGGAGATGCCCTATTCTACACTGATGTAGATGAATACTTACTTTTATACTTGACAAATATTTAGGTGTAAGACTAAATTGGACGTAGTTATGCAAAATGGATCCAACCACATAAAAATACTTTTGAGAAAATAAGGGTTTTAGTAAAACTTAAATAATAAAATAACAAGATCATAGTTTGTTTAGAAATTAATCGTAATTATAGGGTATCTTTATGTACTTCCTGTATAATGTTATTTCAATGAGTTTCATGTAAAAATAGTACTTTTTTTTAAATAAAAACTCGCTGGATCTAATTTACAAAATTAGAAATGTGGGATGGATCTTTTTGTTTTAATATGAGGCAGTAAGTGAAACGCTTCTAAGAATACTAATGGTATTTGTTTAAAGGTAGGAAATATAAAAAAAAGTTTGAAATGGTCACCAACAATATCATTAGAACTTGAAACGGGACATTTACCATGTTTATTAATCTCTGATCGCCATGATAACGGCGAATGATCTCGGATCAGCGCCGTGATCATGTCGCTTGCAACAGTGCCGCTATCAGTGGCGTAACTACAGGGTGGCAGGCCTGCTAAATGCCACGGGCCCCCGACCTAAGAGGGCCCCTTCCCAAGAGGCCGCGAGCGCAGTTTTTTTTTAAGTTAATACCTGAGTATTTTATTCAGTGGCGTAGCGTGACTTGGTGGGGCCGCATTCAAATTTGTTTAGGGGCCCTTATGAAGGGTAAATAATTCTTACAGGAGAAAGAAGACATTGCATAAAATTAAAAGAAAAACTAATTTATCATCATTTTCTACTTTTTCTTTACAAGCAATTGAAATTAAATACGTAACACATCCTTGCCTTTTTTCGGCAAACATATTATTTATTGAATCATTTATAGCTGATGATGACTTTAGTTTTTCAAAAGCTTCTGCCTCTATGGACAATAGTCACAGGTCTGCCAGGCGTTCATGGCCCATTAAAGTTAAAAATTATAAATACATATTTATCAGTTTTATTTTATTCTTATTTACATTTATGAAATTTGGTTTACGCACGTCGGGCGCCCCCGTGGCCCATCGCCCCTTATAATTGTTACGGCAGATACGGCGGTAGAGTCTGTGCGGAAAGAGAACCGTCTGGCGTAAAACGGAACTAACATTATGATTTGATGTATGATGAAATTATTCCGTAAATGAATCATGAATGTATTACGATCAAACATATTTTTATAAATATCCAGATTTTACAGCCTCACAATCATCGCAACAGTGTCTATAATTTAATAAATACGGAATTAAACACAGCAGCGCCCTCAATCCTATGACGGTTCTCTTTCTGCACATACTCTAGCTACGCCCTTGATTTTATTCTCAATGAAAACGTGCTGCTTAAAATCAGTTAAAGTGAGTCAACTAAGACCATGATACAATTTCAAAATTGTTTTTTTTTTCGTATTTGATTTAAATAAATTAAGTAGGCACTTTGAAAGTTAAGTTGATTGTGAAAATTAGATATTAAAATGTTCTAATAATCTAGTTCCAGAAAATTGTTTAAGTGGGAGCGGGAAACGAAAGAGAAAGCTTCAAAACGTAAGGAGGTTTTGTAAAAAAACATAAGAAATATATTTTCCTTAAATTATACACAACTACGATCAGCATATGGGTAGAGTCGACTTGCTTGACTCATTCCTGGGATAGTACAAAATAAAGATGAGGACAAAGAAGTGGTATTTGTGACTGTTTTACCATTTCCTCGATATAGTCCAAACATTTTTCTCTATTACTATTAGTTTTTTTCACTTTACCTGTACTTCCTATGTTTTTGACCAAAAATATGATCTGGTATAATTAAAAAAAATAACTGTAATATACTAATATAGGGACAAACCCACGCTCTTGAAAATAAAATTGTTTTCGGCGTTAGAAAAATTGTAGTTTATTAAAATTTAACTAAGTAAGTACATCGTAGAAAAATTACTAATAGGGCCCCATCAAAAAAAAATGCCACGGGGCCCCAGATAGTATAGTTACACCACTGGCCGAAATATCGGAAACTCATAAAAATTACGTGGTTCTTTTTTGCATTTTTAAATTTTACCATTATACTAATTTGCAAAATAGATTCAAATGGCATGGTTCCTGTTTTATAATAATAAATCGAGTTAACATACAGATCCAAAGTATTTTGGATCTTTTAAAACCAGATATATAGGTTACCACGACACATGGTTCTATTTTAACTCTGCGAAAATGCTTAATATGATGTTGGTATCATTGATGTCTGTGTTTTTCACTAGAAAAGAGGCACTTTGCGGCTTGGATATTTTTTGCATATGCTAAAGTTGATGTGTAGATGACATTTACGACAGAAACTCAAAAAATCGGGTTTTGTGGGTTGGATCCATTTTGCATAACTACGTCAACTTGTACTATATTCTCTGCAATACGTGACAACCGTACCGAAACTATCAAAAATGTTGTAACAAACCTGTTTTCACTTAATTATTTGAAAATTTTACACGTTATTTTCATATATTCTTCATAAAGCCAAAATTTTCATTTGTCTTAATATTATTACTTAAATCTAATACAAAAACAAACACTTACAACTACACTAAAATTAAATCTTATATCAATAAATAAAATTAATTAAAAACAGATTTAAGTATTGAATTGTAAATAAATTTAGCATATTATTACTTATTACATTACAAATTGTAACTTTTCGGAATAAAAATTCTAAACACTGACAAATAATTTGAACCTTGCTGTCTAAAAAAACAATGACCGAACATCCCTAACGATGATTGTGCATGTAGCTCTACTGAGATTTACAACCAATAAATTTAAAAGTGGCTTTGTGGTGCCCGCGATTTGTTAGGTAGGCACACTAGATCTATAGGTATATTACAAAATGCGTATACGCAGAATGCAACAAACCGCCATATTGTGATTGTTAATTTTCAGTTCAAGAACTGTCACTATATTATACATCCGGCAGAGAGTAGAATCTGGCACCAGCAGGGGTACATATTCACTAACTCTCGCGAGAGTGAAAAATAAATAGACTTTAGTAAAAGAACTGTCAAAACGCAAATTTCGTATTCACTATCGTCTATGTCCAACGAACGTGACGTCATCATGTGACGGTGTAAGGACGGTGTATTGTATTTGAAGGCAACTGTAAACCATTTTGACAGTCGTTTTTGTATCGATAATATCAATATTGCGATTCCGTAAGTACATCTGCTTTCATTTGACATTTAAAATCCTGACTACTAGACACATAACTGCATTCGCGAAAGCAACCACTCAAGGGTAAACGTTAAAGTATTGAATAAAAGACACTGAAGCAATTTTTTTGCTAAAGTGACTAAAAGAAGCATATTTCGTTGATTTTTATTGTTTTTCGTATTTGTCTAGAAGATTAGAACGTTTAATATTAAAAAGAATTGTTTGAGAAATGCATATATCTTTTGCCATTTTTTCATCATTCTCTTTCACACGAAGGGGTATCTGTAAATCATTATTGTTTCCTTCGATATTCTAAACATACCAATTTAAATTTGATTTAAACGAAACGAAAAATTTCGGACATTTGAGTAGGTACCTACCTAAATGGATAAATATGACCTCGAATTTGGTTTCGATTAACAAAACTTCAGCATATTTATTGGGAAATATCAATATTCTTTCAATAATTTAACGATAAAGTAATTTAAAAATTATATGGAAACAAAAAGTTAGTAAATACGGCTGCTGAAGCGTAGCGGTGGAGGTTTGCTAACTGGTCGGGAATTCCCCGAACTGCAGAAAATATGAACCCGTGGGAGCATAATAATAATAATAAACCCCTCGGGGCAAGTCGTTACCTCATCATGAGAATAACGCAATACCTGAGGGCATATTAACTTGCTTTTTCCAACCTTGAGATATAATTAAAAACTGTATCTGAAGGTATATGTAGGAGCATACATCCGCAGGGCAGCTTGTGGCGAGCTGTTTGTGAGTAGCGACACAACGGACCTGACTGCCTCAGGGGGCCACTCTTTAGGAGGGCTCCCAGCTCTTTCTTGCCTTAACTGGCTGGCTAGAGAGGGGCCGCTAGAGCTATATGCTCGGGGGTGGAAGTGTCTAATGGCATAATAACGAGGAAACCCGCTCCGGGCCGCTTCTGTGACCCGTGATGGTGAAATCGGGGCCGCACCGCTCGACACCCCTAGCCGCTCGCACTGGTGTTGCCCCTCGCTGCCTATCGTGGCGGCTGTTTCGGGGGGCCCATCTGGTGAGCTGGCGAGTCACCACCTGCCTATTTGATTGCATATACATGTATTGAAAGGCAGGTGCCATAGTATCCGATTTTATTTAAATATCCAATCCACTTAACATGCACCTACCCATAACCATATTAGTTTTATCACCACAATTCACAATAGTTCTGTAGCTACCTTGGGCCGTTCATGTCTGTTCTCCCATAGGGCAGGGATGAATGGCCTCTGGTAGATGCCCCATCCCATATTAGAGTAAAGTTCTCAACAAGGCCGCTGCGTGTTGGATCGGTATCCCCACGTAAGCCTTTCAAAGGACCGAGTCTCTTCTTCTGAAGATGTCCCGTGAAAATAAAGAGATACATATTAATAATAATAATATTCCGGGACAACTCACACACGGTTATCTGATCCCACGCTAAGCAGAGCTTGTGTTATGGTAACCAGACAACTGATAAACATACTTATATATTTCTAAATACATACATATTATAGATAAATTACACCCAGACAACCAGAACAAATGATCGTGCTCATCACACAAACATTTGTCCATAATATGTAGTAAGTGTACTTTTTACAGTGCACCTATAATATAATTTAATGTTATCTTTATTTTAGTTCCATTTTACTCCAATACTGCCACCTTTCTCTTTTCGTAGATACTCTAGATTGGAGTTTAATTCAACACATTCAATACCGTACCAAAACTTTTGTAAAATCTATGAGACGATCATTGTAACAAGGTTTTATTTCTATAGCTAGGTTTTCTTTGATTATATAATGTCTAGATGGACTGTCAAGTGCGCGCAGACCCGTCAAAAAATTGCAACCAAATTTGGTTGTAAAGTACTTTCCCGCCAACCAGTACAGATCGTGCCGCTTTCGTGTCACTACGTTTTACGCGCTCTAAGGAAAAGGAATAACCACATAACAGCGATAAGATGACAGTATGTGCTTTTAAAGTGTGCCGGAATTATAGGCTAAAAAATACCAAACACATCACCAAGCACATCACCTATCACCGTAGACAAGACACCAAGAAACTTCATATTTATTTTAGTTTTTTTTTTATGATTACCAAATAACGCCATATTTTATCAGTGTTGCCAGTTTCTGTTTCTTATTCTCCCATTTTTTAGGGAAAATTTTTTGGTTTATCATTACGTTTATAAAATTTCGTTGATGTACTTCGAACGATCGCCTGTAATTAAAACTCATTCCTAATTAACGAGATGTGATCTTTCATTTAAAATTTCAAAATCCTAACTGCTCAAAATATTGTATTAACTTAGTTGATTTAATACTCCATTCAAACACACAAATCTAGTTTTTTTTTTTAATTATTTAAAAAATTAACTACTTAATAAAAATACCCTTAACTGAATAATACCACATAAGTACATAAAACTAAAATATTTTTTATTATTATAAATTAGTCTTTATTTAATGTGATTTATGGGAGAATTTGTAATAGCTGGTAACACACACTTGAAATTGTGGTCTCGTTTTTTTTTTATGATTGTAGGGCGACGACGCTCCATCTAGACATTATAAAATCAAAGTAGGTTTTATAGTTTTGTCCTTTTGTTAAAAGAGTCGATTTAGGGATTTCATAAGGCAAATGTAATTGGATAATTTAAGGCCAGAAATGGCAACGCGGATCTGTCAGTCTCTGTCAGTGCTGGCTGCTGTCACTTGGCTGTCAGAGTGTTAGGTCAGTCAATTGTCCTCACGCGAAGTGTTGACTTGCTGAGGTCTTACTTGTACTCGATCGTATTGTGAAATAGGTCTATCGTTATTCCGTTTTGATTTGAAATTCAGTTTTTACTCTTCTGTAGTCAAGTATCGTGTTTGTGTAGCAAAAAATTGTTTTAACACCCAACAATGAATAGTTCCGCGTGTAAAGTTAGTAAAGCTCGCTAAAGCAGTTATTATTTTATAGTTCTCGGTTAGATAAAACAATTATTTGTTTATTTTTTATATTGATTAGGTGGGTGAAATATTCCGGGAAGCTGGAACAGCGTTTAATAAGCTATCGGAGATCACGACGTTGTTAGGTCCTATTGGCGAAGGAGAGACGGAGTAAGTAAATAATTATTTTATACTGAGTATGTAGGTACCTTCTTCGTTTTTATTATTTATCGAAATCTATTTTGGTTCTCAACTTTGGGGGTGGGGGACCCGGACGGGTCAATACAGCCGGTTGTGTAGGCGGTGGCATGCGCGAACCCGCCGCGGCGCATGCTCTGTGGCGGGTTCGCGCATGTAATCAATAAAGCCCAGGCTCGTTGGACCCGGCCGGCTGCCAGCCTCGCCACCTCATTTCTTATCCGGACGTCATAGGCTGAAGAGGTGTGCATCTTATCTTTTATCTATATTTTTGATTTTTGATTTTTGATTGCCAATAAATCTCTTATTTATTCAATTACTCTCATTCAAATTATAATAATTAGCGAGTACAAGTGAACAGTGAATTTTAATGTTACAGCGGAAAGTGGGCTGATGATGATGTTGATATGCTCCGGAGCACCGTCCATCGCTTCACAGTAGAACTAAACAACTTGAGCCAGCACATCAAGGACCGCACTGTGTGAGTACCCATACTATCTTTGCACACTTCCTAGTCTCTCCATTCCCTATTTCGTTTTGCAAGCATTGAATGTGCTTTATTGTTACCCTTTCAATTCCAGGTTTCTTCAATCCTATGTCAATCCCTATGCTTTTTGATTATTACGTATATAATTTTTTATGTTCGCTTTTTTTGTCAATTGTGATGGTAATTTGTTACCTGCATAATTAATGTCGCTTGTATCATGTGTTATTTGTATCAGGGCAATACAATTTTTTTAATTTAAATAATATAATGAATTTGAGATATATTTTATATTGATTAATTAAACAACCACTTCACTAAATTGAATAGCTCGTAAAATATCCTACTTAACAGCTTTGAATTCAAATAAACAAGTCCAAATGGTGCCTCGTAGAATAATAATTCTAAAATCTTTAATAATAAACTTATTTATTTTAATGAAAGAGTGGTTGTCTCAATGCAATTTAAAAAGGCTAGTTAAAAAGCAAAAAATAACATTATTTTTTATCTAAAAATGCCACATTACATAGGAAAATATGTTAGGTACATTTTAGATAGACACAGTTTATTGATTTAGTGCTTTCTATCTGCAATGGAAGGGGTAGCGAGGGGTGGGGCGTGTTATTGACGTCCCGGGCATAGAGGATGCGCATTGCACATCAGATACAGACGCGTGACGGGGGTAGGGGGGCGGCGAAACGTATCGATATTTCATAATAGGTAGTGCGGGGAGATGAGAACCGGCGCCGTACAGCGCCGCGGTCCCGGGCTGCAGCTGCAACGCGCATGTGTAATGACCGAGCTGCAGCCATCTTAATGACCTTATTTTATTTAGTTAACCTATTAATTGTTATTTGACATCTACAAACGACTTAACGAACCTATTAGTACTTCAGTAATGTAATAATAAATCAAACACAATTGTAAAACATGAACCGCGATTCGTAAACAGATGTTGTCACGTCGCCGCGTCGTCGTTTAGAAGCATATTTATTATTATTATTTTTTGGTTAATTAATATGAAAGTGGCCCCGAGTAGGATACTGCATGCAGCAACGTGAAGAAATTGAATGTTCTTTTATTACCACTATCTTCTAAAAATCTAAATATCCCATCGCTCTTTTTTAATGCAAGTTTAACAGAATATTAAGTTCTTATTTTTGTTGATTTCATCTACGCAGAACCAAAGCATGTGCGAGGGGATATTTAGTAATTTAGAAGTGGTTAATAAAGGTATGCATACATGTGAGTACTTTTATTTTTTAGTTTCATATTTACACGCTCATATTATTTTCAATTATGTAGCAGTACGTCAGTGTTAGTTTGTAGAACTTAGTATGTGTTGTTGCTATTGTGTAAAAGCTAGCTAAAACTCACGTTATATCTTCTAATTCACTTGCGTACCAAGCCTTTATGATATAATGCTTGTAAATTGAATAACAACCGAGGATTTAGAAGCGTATAAGAGTTTTAGTACTGAGAAAGGAGCATTAGTCGTAACAATAGATGTTTATTTTATTTATTTTACATATCTCTTTCCCTTTCTTGCTTATTGTTCTAATGGTAATATTTTACTAAGTATGACATTCTTTGTTTTCAGCTCTAATCCTGATAGCCATAAGTTCAGGTGTGAACAGCTTCTTGAAGTTGACCAGACCAGTCGACCAGCAAAAGTCAAAGTGGAGACGCCGAAGAAAACACCCTCTGGGGACCAGGATACCCAAAACATTCTACTTTGCTTTAATCCCGGAAACGTTCCTCCGACGCCGCCAGAGGACATCATGGAGTCGGATGGCCCCATAGACCAATGGCCACACAACCAAACTGGTTTGAACCCACCAGTACAATATCAACGAAACGAGCTTGGAGAGAACCCACCAGTACAATATCAACGAAACGAGCTTGGAGAGATTCCTCGTCGTAACAACTACTTTAAAGACGAAGACAATGATGATGACGAGGTTTTGTCAGTTGGGAATGACTATGGGGATCCTTCTGAACTCCTGCATATGGAGACTGAGCTTAGAGAGATTGAGCAGGGCAAGCACTCTGGGCAGAGCCGTCGCCATCGGTCCAGGGAGAGTCGTGGCAATCAGCCCAAAGAGAGCCAGGCCAGGACGCAACAATACAAGCGGCACCAGTCTGTAAGAAACCGCTCGCCTGACGCCAGGCCACAGAATAACAAATCGCATCGTTCTCTCAGCCACTCGGCTCTTAAGCCTAAACCAACAGTTGACCTGTCACCACTGGATGCTATTTCAGATTTGCCTATACTGGATTTAGACTTCCTCGATTGCCCTGTTCCGGATCAAGAAGATTTCGACATGTCGCCCGTAATTACCGCCAGTTCTTCTAATGACGATTTGAGTTTCCTCGAAATACCTTTAACGTCAGATTCATTTCTCTGCGACCTGCCAGTTCACAGTGAGCCGCTGGCGCGCTCTGAGTTATATACAAGTGAGGCACTTGTGTGCTCCAACATTCCAGCAAGGTCAGAAAACCCGTTCGCTACACCCGCTCTCCCAAAAATGCCTGGTAGCTTCAACACACCAGTTCGACCTGAAGTTCCAGTAAACTTGAGGATTTCATCTCAGTTTGAAATGCCTTTTCGCTTGGATACGCAAGCTCAATCTGATACGCCGGCTCGTCTCAAAATGCTACCTGTGTCGGCAACGATTACTAATTCCGACATACAATATAATTCGGAGACCCTTTCTAGTTTGGGCATGCGACCGCCGTCACACGCTGGGACAGCACTAACTGAAAAACCGTCGCGTATTGAGCCTTACCGTTCCGAAAGTCTTGGGCGTTTTAACAAGCCTGTGCATTATGAGAAATCCAGACGGTCTGAAACCCCCGGCCGGTTTCAGACGCCACGCTGCGATGACAAGCTAAGTCTCTCTAAGACGTGTTATGATATTCCGTCACGCTCTGAAACGGTTACGAAAGTCGAAACACCTGCTAGTTTAGAGTTTCCAGTTCGTTCCGGAGCCACAACTCGTTCCGAAAGATCGGCTCGTACTCAGATATCGGCTGTTTTTGAGAGACCGGCAGATCCACCAGCTCGTTCCAAAACTCCAGCTTTTACTAGGACAGCTAATGGTTCTAGTACTGCCATGGCAACAATTAATGATGTGATGCTTCCTGATGTTATTCCCACCCGTCCAGAGCGCGCTGCGCGACAGTACAGTCGCAGCAATAAACGCCGAGAACCATCCGGCGGTCATAACAACCTGTACCCTCAGACGTACGTGGACAACTTGTTTCTAAATGAATTCAAAGAACATGAAGAATCTTCTAATGAAGCTATTCGTCAGCTAATGGAACCAATACCCAAAAGGCGCTGGATAAGCCACCCCTTTTGCCCGACTACTTTGGCCACCACAGCTTCAACTGAAGTGGCTGCACGTCCTGCCGCTCGTGCCCGTCGCGCCCCTCGCGCCCCTCGCGCCCCTCGCGCCCCTCGCGCCCCTCGCGCTCCACGCGCCCCCCGTTCTTCACGCTCTGCTCCTGCTCGCGCTGCTCCTGCCCGCGCTGCTCCTGCTCGCGCTGCTCCTGCTGCTCGCGTTACCTCCGCCGCTACCCGTGCGGCTTCCGCTGCGCGCGATGTACCCGCTGCGCCAGTCAAGACCGCTAGCGTTGCTCCTGCCACTGCTCAAGCCGCTGCTCCTACGGCTGCTGGTGCTTTTGCTCCTGCCGCTACAACTACCATTGCATGGGCTGTTGCTCCCGCCGAGGCAACTGACGCGGTATCTACCGCTGCCCAGGCCTCTGGTCCAGCTTCTGCTCCGGCATCTGGACCTACCTCTGGTCCGGCCTCGGCTCCTGCATCTAATTATTCTTTTCGTATTCACCTTTTGTACCCGAAATCTAAAGAAGCAAATCCCCCTGACTACGATCCGTATGACTTCGACACTTCGGAGTCCGACTTCTTTAAGTAAATTGAAAGAAACATTATGTGTCAAGTCATGTTGCTAATAATAAAGGTGCGTAAATTTTGAGCTTGGTCAAGTCAAAGACATTTACAGTGACCTTGACCATAAGGTAACTTGGGATAGACTAGCGTTAAATAAAGCGAGAAGCAGTATTTTGTTGGAATTGGTAGTATAGCAGTTAATGATATAACACCATGCTATATAATGCCATGGGTTTTGACGTGACTATAACTGTGACTTTGTGTGACATTTGAATAGAGAGTAAGATTAATGAACGGCACTGTTAACATTCCTTTGCGAACTTAGATCAGATAAATAAAGTCAAAGCTTAGTGCCAGGCACCTAAGCACCATGAAGGCAACACCGAAGGTCATTTTCTCATTATAATTGTCTATACATTTAATGTTATTTGTGTTAGAATTAGTAAGTCTGTCGTAGAAAAACCGTTGTCGTTGAAGCAACTTCACTATTTGATTAAAACCTCGATTGGATTGGATTGACGTCATCCACGGGAAAAAAATCCTAGAGGTTATAGATGAATAAGACAGTGTTACACATACTTAATCAACGATTCAGATATAAGACCGCCATTTTGGCAGTTACATTAATCATTGATGTAAGAAAACTTAGCTAGGTATAAAGTTTGATGTATGAATAGTATGAAAAGAACTGAAATTTTCCGAGTCATACTAAAACATTTGAATTTGAATATTGACATTTGTTTTTGCATGACAAGGATTAAGGCCTGATAAAATCAGTAACAGCTTTGCTTTAGGCATGTTACGTTGGTATATCACCTGGCAAGATATTTTTAAATTAAATATTAATCATTTGTCTAGATATTACCTTAATCGTGTTAGAATAAATAAGATCTCCTTTCTACTATCTTGATGTACTTACTGGATAAACCCTCAAAAAGAATTTGCCATCATGCCACGTGATTTGTATATTCGTAACAGAGCCCAATGATTTGTTTAAGTTAGCATATTATTTTGTATTTATAGTTTTTTAAAAGTTTGGACTAAGGAAAAATAAAACGAGCTTTAAAGAGCTTATATTAATGAAAAAGAAAAGTATGTAAACATCTACATTTCCTTGAAATAATGGGAAATGCGTACTGTAATCGATTGAATCCTGAACTTTAATACAGTGCTCAACAAAGTCTAGGGAACAATTGCTTAAAATCAAACAGTTCTTGTCGTAGATTTGATATAACAATAGAAGCGTACTTTTATGCTCATTTGAATTTGTCAATTTCCGAAGAAAAGACTTCATTTTTAAACTAATCGACCTAGTATCTAAACTGACAAAAGTTCATCTACGTTAAATACGACAGGTATTACAGTACGTTAAATACATAAGTCAGTTTCAGAGATAATAATACCTAACTATAATTCTAGCATCTTTTAACATCAACTTAAAATATTGAGTAGGGATATTTTTTCGTCGCCAATGTTTAAATGTTTGGTTAAACTAAACTGTAATGCCAGCATAATATCCCAATTGAGCTTAAAACTTAAATAAATGCATTAAAACATGACCAGTCCCGTTGTTTATCAAGGGATCAAGCCAATCCCTAATAAACTATATTTGACTTAGTTTTTGAATTATGGACAATAATTTAACTTATTTTTAAATATTTTGATCAATAAATTAATGTTGAATTTTTCATGATTTAAATAGGTTTTCAAATTATCTATTAATTCCCTGGACTTTGTTTGGCAGATTATCTTTTAGACACTACGTATGTCTATTTATAATCTATATTTATTTTGTACTAAATAGGATTAATGTCATCCTCATGTAGTAATACAAATCAACATCTGGAAACAGTATGTATAATATAATTTATACATTGAAGGCCTGTCACACAGGCGATGTTAGATCTCGGCGTAATTCGGCACACTCGTGCGCCGGCGCCGCGGCGTGCCCTCGCACCTAACACATCACGTGCTGCACCTACAGTGCAGTTGTGTTATTTAAATCATTTAAATGCCACACGCATTTAAATCCCATGTGCGAAAGGCCTTTTAGAATTAGATGTTATTTTTAATATATGTATTCAACTTTTTCGAAATTTCGAATTACTTTATTTGTAAAACAAATAAAAGACTGGTTTTTTGGAAGAATTCATGTATACGTACGTATACGTGTACGTATACATGACTAAAATGAGAAGGAGGTCGGACAAGTTATCGAAGATATCTTAGTCTGACATTGTTAGAGGTTAAGGACCAGTGTTCTATCATTTTCCAAGCATAGCGCGGGGGTTTTCTTTTAGTAATAAGTAATATACTACACATTCATCTTAAATAAATAGTAGATCAAATAGGTAACTGATGTATTCTAGAAATTCAATTTAATTATCTAAATGTCATATTCAGGCAACAGCCGTGTAATCTGTATTCAATTTAATCAATAAAGTAGATGTCACAAATGGTGTTGTTATTTATTTACCCTTTCATATAATAAATTATATTATTATATATGATCCTCTAACAAAGAATTAGATATTTGAAGGAACATATTTAAAATACATGTTTTATTTTATAAATTATTTTTGTACCCTAAATATTAACTCTTTTCTATACATAATATATCAGTAGACGAATAGACTCCATGATAAACACGTTACATTATTTCAAACCTCTAACAAGGTCGTCCTATAAAGCCTTGCCTATTAAAAAAGTAATTTTTATCAATAAAATGATTGAGGCCTATGCCCAGCAGTGGACTGCTATAGGCTGATGATGATGACGATGATGAAATGATTAAAAATGATCCATTTAATTATTATTTCTCTGAGTTTTGAAAAACAACGATTAAGATAATAAACATTTATTCATCTCAAACAATCTTGCATATTGAAATTCAAATTCGTTTATTGTCAGGTATTAACCCATAAAAAACAAAAAGTACACAAATACACAAATTGAACTAAAAACAAAATAAATGCAAAATAACACCAACATTAAATAAAAATTAAAAATAAAATAATACAAAACAAAGCAAAAATAATAAAAGTGAAAATAAATTATAAAATTAAAATGAAAACATAAACAATACTTAAAACTAACCTGGGACTAATTTTGTTTTGTATGCAGTTTTATCCAGTGCCACAACATTGGTGACTCCCACTTTTCTAATTGACTTAAACTCTAAGTGTTAGTAGGTACATACATATAAAACTAAAAACAAAACTATACTACAGTCCAAGTCAACAAGCGGCCAAGTCACACAACATTAACTATAATAATAAAGAAATCGCAGTAAGGAACCTTAGACTTGGTACGACTTTGTCTAGATTTCATTACTTTTTAGAGATAAACAAGCAGCTCCATCGAGACTTGGCTAGTTTTTTACAGAATGTTTTTGGTGGGATTTCACTTCTTTTTGTAGAAACGTGGGCATATTGATTTATTTTATTAGATTTTCTTATTTGACACAGATTCTTTTCTTTTTAGGAGTAGTTTTTTTATTATTACTTCTTTCTTTATTATTGTTATAATCCGTCACTAATCATAAAATTCCTAACCTATTCAAATCTTCGAATTGTTATAATAACAACTTGCTAATCTAGTGACGTGTGCGGGTATTAACGCCACTCTTAGTCCAATGCATTATATTTTGACCAAATTTTGAGCGAAATTAATATTTTAGTGTAATTTAATAATAATAATAATATTCCGGGACAATTCACACACGGTTATCTGATCCCAAGCTAAGCAGAGCTTGTGTTATGGTAACCAGATAACTGATAAACATACTTATATACAGTGTAAACTCTTTATAACGAAACTCAAGGGACTGAGCATTTTTTGTCGTTATAGAGAGTTATCGTTATATGGAGTGAACAAAAAAACAACCAAAGTAATAAGAATTTAAAAAAAAAAAAATTCAAAGTAGGTTTACGACTGATAATACGATAGGTACCCAGTTTGCTTGGTCGAAGACCATCACTTCCGAGAAAACAATGCGTCATACTGCACGTGGTCAAGGCAATTAAGGATAACAAAAGCTAGACCGACCTCGGATGTTTCGGAGCTTCAAAGTCTTTTGTTACCTGATAACATAACATAAACAATAATACCGATAATAAATATTTACTGTCTACAAATATGAACACATTTCTTCGTAATAGAGAATGGCATAAGCTATAAAGAGTGTTTCAATATGTGGGTTTTAACGCAAACCAACCAAGTCGGGCTCACTTCAACGTTACAGGGAGTTTATCGTTATAAAGGATAACGTTATAAAGAGTTTACACTGTATTTCTAAATACATACATTATTATAGATAAACTAGCTGTAGGTACCCGGCATGCGTTGCAATGCAATTTTTTCTACCTAGCACCTGCCTACTACCTACCTACTACCATTTAGGGGTATGAAAAATAGATAGTAGCCGATTCTCAGACCTACTGAATATGAATATAAAATTTCATAAAAATCGGTCAAGCCGTTTCGGAGGAGTATGGTAACTAACATTGTGACACGAGAATTTTATATATAAGAAGATTACACCCAGACACAGAACAAATGATCGTGCTCATCACACAAACATTTGTCCTGGGTGGGAATCGAACCCACGGCCTCCGGTATAGCAGTCAGGGTCACTAACCACTAGACCAACAATGCTGTCAGTTTATTTAATTTCAGCAATTTGTTTATTTAATTTGTGTAATGTTCGAGTAGAATAAAGTTAATCGTTCGATTATTTTTTCTTGTAAACTTGTAAGTATAAGTATAAAAGTCAGTCTAGTCTTATCCAGGGTTTTCCTTTAATTGTATTTATATGCGTATTAAGAGGAAAGGCGGGCGGAGAGACTTTTGAAAATTCGGTTTTTGAAGAAAGTAGTGCTGTCGCTCTATCGCAAGGTTTGTGAATGTGTGCGTAAGTTGACAGTGTGTGAGTGTCAAAGCGCGCTCGTTTCATGTAGTTGTCTCTCTGTCTACTTACTCACCAAAATCATTTTAAACATCTGCACACGTTAATTGGCATTATTGACGTATAAACAAGGGGTAACCATGACAGTACAAGGTAGCCATATGATGAACTTTTTGAAATAATAGCCGTAGTAGTAAACAGCTTAGTGATAGTATGATTGGGAATTAATATTCTTGCTGCAAGTTCGAATCTTAGGCGAGACACCCTTTTTGAGTTTTAGTAACTAATCTTTTTTAATTAAATTTTGTTGCTTTGTACGACATAAGAATATTTTTGATTGTTTATATTTTTGTCGTGCATTTTTCACACAACTCGACCTATGCATAAACAATGATTATTTTGTGTTTGTGTTTACTATAATTCCGTAGTTAAGTTTGATGCCCATTGCAGACCGAGAGTGAATTATGGCGTAAAAAAATTATGTTGATTATGTTATATCTGTGGCATCATCTATAGTATTCCTTTGACAAGGAATAATTTATGGTATATTGATTTGTGATTGGGTTGGAGTGTAGCCTTAGGGGCGCTATTGAGCAAGGACTTAGTCAAATTTTCGAAGTTTTTTTTTTCGGAATCTTTCCGGTTTTTTTGCAGTATAGGGTTGACCTTGTCTGTAGCAACCATTTAGGGACTTAGAAGCATGGCCCTACGACGCACCGTTTCCGAGATATGAGCCTTCTACCGGTTTTTTATTTTATATAAAACAATTTATATTTCCAAAATGGTAGCTCGGATGAGATTTTTTTCGGGAAAGAAATTGTTGCTCTACTCAAAAGCCATGAGGTCATGTAAAAAAATTAGCAAAAACTTCTAAATATGTTTGTTTTTTAATCAGGGTCACCAGGTACTCCAGATCTTCGATTATCCTAGTTTTTATAGTTTTCCCTTTATGTGGCCATTAAACCCTAACTCTGTACCAAATTTCAGCTCTCTGAGTTTATGGGAAGTACTAGTTCTATTTTGATGATCATGAGTGAGTGTCTGTCGTAAATGCGAAACTTTGCTTTCGCTTAACTTCGGAACTAAATGACCTACAGACTTGAAATTTTGGATTTTAAGTATATGATTATAGCTTACTGGATGACGATTAAAATTTCTGCGTTCTGGTCTTATCCAGAGGTTCTCAAATAGAGGCCTGAAAATGCGGCGAAATGGTTCCAGTAAAGGATGGTACGGCAGTGTTTGCTTCGCGCTCGACTTGGCGGGGGCACTGCCGTGCCCCCCGATGGACGTCAAGAATAATATTAGTACCAAATAAACTATTCAGCAATTTCTCTTCGTAATTCTGTAATAAGCTCTAACTAAATTAATACCATTAGCTGAGAGTATTTCGATAGGAGTTTATAGGTAGGAAACGAGCTAGAGATAACCAGGTATTAACATTATGTTAACTTGTCGAGGAAAATCAGAAAGAAGTTTGTTTTCGTCATTCGAAAAAAATATTCTGTCTTGCGATTAATCATTGCGAAGCTATTTAAGAGAAACAAAAACTTAATGAAGGGCGAGTAGTCTCAGTATGGATAGCGAAAACAACAGCGATATCTTAAACTCAAAATCTTTATTTGCATGATAAGGTCTTACAGGTCTTAATTAAATAACAGGCACAGCTTAACGAACTTTTTCAGGCGTAGCAAATACAGTGTAGCAAATATGAGGGCTAGTACTAAACTTAAAAATTACATTAATTAGGACTTAACATAACTTATTTCTTAACTCGAGGCCTTAAATTAAACGAAATCGTTTATATTGCAAATGGGACAAATAAAACACTTTTACAATTTTGAGCTTTCTGGGGTCGACATTTCCAGACCACCCTGAGAAGAAATATCGAAACAAATTCAGGTTTCATAACCTCTTTTAAAGTCCGTTTAATCCAATGTTTTTGTGTAAACAAATGCAGACTATTTACTGGACTGGTCTTGAGATAAAAGAATCAAATCCATCTGAGCACGCCTGTGACAAGCATGCCCCGAATAGCTTATGCAACTCAATCATTTTTGAGGGAGCTACACAACCCAGTACACAACAATACCGTCAGTGGCACCATTAACTCTCACACAGGGACTCGATTCAGTTATTTAAGAGTTGCTTGAATTGACCGAATGACTTGCTTGAATTGACCGAATGACTTGCTTCATTTGGTTCTTTTTACGATAGTTGGCATTCTGCTAACTGCCATTACGATCATTAATTGGTCATTACGATCATTCTCTTCGAGAGTTCAATGATATTTAATTGTAGGCGTATCTGCATACGAAAATTAGGCACAATGATAAGTACACTACCGACCACTGACATGCATTTAAAATAGCTGAATCGAGGCCCAGATCGCCAGCCTAAAATGACTTTATAGACTAAAATTTACAAAATAATACCGCATAATGTTTACACTATAAAACAAGAAAAAGCCAGAAAATAATAAAATCATAATAAAGAGCCATAAGTTCTAACATCGGTCAAATTTCTTAATCACAGCGATTTTACGTAACAGGTTTTTTTTTTCTACAAAAAAGCTAATAATATTGTTCAAAATCAAATCAAAATCAAAATTCATTTATTTTAAATAGGCTGTTATATAGCTCTTTTTAAACGTCAAATACAATAATAGACCCTTCACCGCTTCCTAAGTGCTCTGGCTTTGAGAGAAGAAACGGTGGAACAAACTCCCCAGCAACAGTCTGTCTCTCAGTTTACAAAACAAATCAAAAATAAATTAGGGACCATGCCAAAGAAACAAGTTTTTAAGGTAAAAAAATAAGGGAAATAATAAACAGAGCCACAAATGTATTTGTTGGCCACTGGATCAAACTTCTAAATTAATAAGTAAGCAACGGGCAAAATAAGTAAGCCTCTAAAAAACTAACTCGCCTTTTTATATCAATCTTTTTTATGTCAAGTTTAGATCAAAATGTATCATAAGTGGTCTCTCTTAATACTACACTGCCACCTAATTTACTAACACAGCCACGGAATTTATATCTATATCATCACTGTTTTTCGTTTCACAGTTTCAACTCAAGGGCCTCAAATAATATAATACAAGGATCCATAGACAACATCATTTGAACCCTTGGTGCGGCCTTCAATAGTTTTTACGTTCTTTTAGTGGCCATAATTTACTTTTTGAAATAAATTGTATTGAGTTAGAAAAATTGAAGCTAAATAATGTATTATTTGATGTCATATATTATAATATATTAAAAGTTTGCTGTTTGATTACATGTTAGAAATTTAAATGCCTAAAATAATCACGATGCTGAGTTGTATTAATAGTGGCTGAGATAGGATAATTTAGACGTTCGTTAATTGTGGCTGACTTAGTAATTTATAAGGCAGTGTAGTTTTTAGAGGCGAAAAATGTTATTAAAAAGAAGCTTGTTTAATTAGCACCCAAAAAATAATAATGATAATGACCTAATGCATTTAAAACATTACTACCAACAAAGGCAATCAGCAGAACGACAAGCCACCACATACAGCACCCTTTCATGAGTATGACGCAAGGATCAGCCATCACCTCCCTCGCCATATTAGAGGGAAGGAGGTGACCCGACCCAAGACTCCACCGTAAGCAATGACAACTAAGGGAGCATGACTAAACTGCTGACGTTGTTGACCTTCATAATATTCCGGGTTAGTTTAGACGCTAATGTTATACAGGGTGCCCAGAAAACATGGACGATCAAGTGTCCAGAGGCAGAAGACATTTAGGTATTCGAATTACCTCATGTATGTTCCGCGATCCTTTGTAGTTTTCGAGTAATAAAATGTTTAGTGTTTTTTAACTGATGCCGCCTTTCACAATATTTCTGCCCACACGGATTCCTAATATGTGGATCACATTGTTTTCGAACTAAATAGTGTGGCTATAGGATGTTTAAGCATTTGTTAAAACAGAAAAATATAACCATATAGATAAAAAAATGAAATCTTTTTATATTCATGTATGTCATGTATCACAAAAGGCTGTTTCAACCAGTATTGGTTAAATCTTTTCGCCTACAGTCCGCTTATCAAAAAGATATAACTTGTGTATCCGTTCCACGTATAAAGTAGTGCCTATTTTTATTTTAGATAAGTCCGCTTTTCAGACTGATCAATCGAACGGATAGCGTTAAGAGGCGTGGGTAGTAGGAGTAGGCGTTATTCTTTGGGACGTTTCCTTTATCATCTTTATAGCTAATTTTAGAATACAAAGGTGTTAATAACTTTTAAACTATCGCGCTGCATGTTTATAGTAATATTATAGAACGGGGATTAGCGCGTACATGCTTAAATACCTTTAGGGCTTGACGTTTCGACCGGGTTACACAGGCCGTGGTCGCAAGCAGACTGGAGATGCGGTGTCATCGCTCCGTGCACGAAGTAGATTTTTCATCTACCCCCTGTTCTTCAAGTACCCTACACACTACACTGACCGTGTCCGTATTCTGTTCACTAACCGACTTTGCAGAAAAGCGAGGTTGTGTTAAGCGAATCACTGGATACCAAGATGCAGAGAGTTTAAAGCCGTCTTCCCGATTGAAATTTGGATGCTTCTTGATTTCAATCGCTTCTCGCACTGCTCTCGAATGAAAGTGGCGATCGGTGGAGAGGACTTGCGCGCGATGGATACAAAGGTGTTTTCAATGTAAGAAGCGTACCGTAGAATAATTGCTTCAATTTTTCTTTTACTTGAATGATCAGGGACATTGGAATAATAGGTTAAAAATAACTGGAAATACGTGTGTTTTTTGCACATTAAGATTTAATTCGTGGATGACAAGACTCAATATTGTTCTCGTGTCTGATTTCAAAGGTTTTATGAAAGTTTCAAGGTATTATGAATTTAATTAACATATCAAGTTAGCTATAACATTTTAGGTGATTTTTTAGGCTCGTAATTCTTTTGGAATAAAAATCTTGGCTCATGCGCACTGGATACCCTTACTCGCCTGTTCTTTGCGGTTTAATTGTATTGTCCTAGTCACTTCGGATTATTAGATCTTCGTGGTCGCTTTCATTGTTACGCGCCGAATGCGTTGTGTTCAAAAGAACATGACAGAGTTGACACAATATTCAGCTAATCAATTTGAATATGAGAATTGTACGAGCAGCTCTTGGTTAATCAGTGAATTATTTTTTGTATAATTAGTATACAGTTCGATTTTTCTTACGTTATTATGAGGTGTATTTAAATTGTTGATAGTTTGTGAAAAATAGTGCTAGATACTTTTTTTTTTTTTTTATTTATTCATTAGAGAGGGGGGATTTATTAATTAGGGAGAAGAACTTAGCGACAACATCGTTCTATAAAAACAAGAAATAAAATCGGAAAACAAGGAAAGAATAGGTAAAATAATTCCGTCAGAGATAGCCTGCCTCGCCAACAGATCTACCTCCTCATTTTCTCTGACGAGAATATGTGACGGAATCCACTGAAGACAAATTTTCTTTGAAGGCTGTATGTCCAAAATTAATTTATAAATTTCATATGCTATTGGCGAGCCACCAGCGAGTGAAGTGTGACGACAAAAATGTTGCAAAGAGCTTTTCGAATCTGTCAGAATGACAAATTTATCATATTCAAGTGAACTAATATAAGAAAGGGCTTCGACTATTGCTACTAACTCAATATGCATTATAGATAAATTTGAACTAATTTTGAATTTAGCATTGACCCCAACCATAGAATCCAAAAATGCACAGCCACCCATAGACTGCTGTTTAGAACCATCCTAGCTTCTTTCAATTTTTTTTTAAGCAGAATGTTAAATTCGTTTTTCATGATTTGAAGTTCTTGAATAGCTACATATTGCGTACGTAGGCGTGGTACATATTTCCCGGGCACGGCAGCCCGGTTAATTTTCCATTAGCTGTATTGATCGTTCCTATGCAGCTGAGAGGGACGCGGCGGGTAGCGGAGTTGCAGTCTAGCTTTATGACATACGCTCTGAAATCCGGGGCTTCGAGAAAACGCCGCATTCGAGTAGTCAGTCCATTCGCGTCGATGCAACCAGACAACCGTAAATCTACCTCGCATATCAATAACTATGCAGGAGCAGTGCTTATTGATTATTAGATCTGATACTTATAATTGAGTAGGCACTGTTCGTGTATGTTATTTACTGCAAGACACGGCGTTAGCTCAACGCGCACGTGAGTGGCGGCTTTCGTTGGTGGCCTCTAATGGGAAGGTAAGTACCTTAATTATAGCCCAATAGGGATTATTTTAAACTGTGTAGGGTGTGGCATAACCTAGAATAAGCTTGCGTTTTTCTTTGATAACTACTGCTCTTAGCGAAATTCGGAAACCCGCTAAAATTTTAAAGATTTTTAAAGCCTGAGTTAGTTTGATGATGCGTTTTCTGATTGCCAAAGAAGCCGTGCGAAGTGTTACTACCGCGAAGTGTTAAACCCGCGAAGTAATATGGTATTCATGTGTTGTGTGTATTGTGTGAATATTTTTACTATACTTTATGTATTGATTATCGTGGTTGTGCTGTTAATTGTGAAGTGTGGTGAGGTGATACACGTGTTGAATTTCTTTGTGCTGTGTTATTTAATTCTTTGATTGATATCGAATGCTTGTTCGTGATATGTTTTTTATTGTGTTGTGAAGTGTTTGTAATTATGATGTGTAAGTGTGTAAGTGTTATTAAATATATCATGTATAATATAATGGAATTGATACTTTAATCTTTAACTCTGTAGATATTGTTATTAAATTCTGCTGCTACCTTAATTTGTTAATTATTTTGACTATGTGTACAATTATTCCGGTATGTTATTAATAAATATTGCGTGGGTCGGTAATTTTTAGCTTCGATGTAGTTAACAAAAGAAAATTGAACTGAAATACAGAGGGGAAGGGGTGGGTTTCCATGGCGCATTGCGTATTGTTTGAAAGCGCATGTGCATAGCTGCATTGCTTGATGACTCGTAGCCCTGCCTATCCCTCCCACTGTCGCCCAGCGCCCCGCACCTCACTGCAATACGCCCATGCACTCGAATGTTCTCCTTGCCTTTGATCTTTGTAATAAATTTAATCCTTGTGCCGCTGGGGTTTCACATGCACAAACACCACCGGGACTTAGATCAAGCATTTGTGGCTCATACAAATGTTTGTTCCATGCGGGATCGAACCCGCGACACGTTGTGTGTAGTTAGCGTGCTGACTTCTACCACTCGGCTATCGGTGCAAACAAACTTGACCGCACGGATAGGCAGAGTTACTTTGTAAATGTAGAAATGATTTGTATCTTTAGATAGATTTAAAACAATTTTGTTATATTCGAAAAACATCGCAGTCATTTTAGTAAATTCTTCATAGCGAGGCTTCACATTGAACAGGTACCTTATGAGTTAGGATAAAAGTAATCAGTTTAGTCCAAGTATGATGATTGACTGGTCGAAAGCAGAAAGCTTAACATGTGCACTTTGTTTGAGCTACTCAGTAGTAATAGGGTGGAATAGTCACATCCATATAAAAAATATTCCTCGTAATTCCGAAAACACCCATTCTTAATTCTTTATTGTACACATACACGTATATACATTACATTTATTAGAATAAGTTGATGTAGGTACACAGGCGAGCTTAACTCAAAATTGAGTTTTCTTCCAGCAAACTTTTGAGTGACAGTGAGATTATTAATTGTAAGTGGTTAGGCAGATAGAAGTATACAACTATTATAATATTTATATATATATATTTTAATATACGTACCCATGTATATTTCGCATTTTTTATAGTTTAGGAGATATGAGTCGATTGTTAACGTTTTTGGAATTTCATTAATAGCTTTTATAAAAAAGCTTGTATACAAATTATTATTAAGATGTCTTTTTTGCAATTGAAATTTTAGGGTTTTCTTTTATTTTAAAATCAAATTTTCTTAATCGAAAGAGAGAACTTTACATACTTAGGAATAAAAGTAGATGATTGATTATTTTAATTTTAGCAAATGCTAAAGTTTCTATTAGTAATTTTGAAAACCTGAGGAAGAACCTAAGCTTTAATAAATAATAATAATGAAAACAATTTAGCTGCTCATCTCGGAATCGATTTTTGAATGCGGTGAGATAGAAATTCTTGTCGTCTCGCAAAGCATCCTGTATATTAAAGCCCCCTAGATAAACCGGTGCCTCTAATTCTTTTAAACACAGCATAAATGGTTATATAGATAATAACAATAGCTAGTTTAGATGCTCTTAACATAAAGGCTCATAATTTGTTTACACGATATGTCTCGTGAATCGATCGATTGCACAGTTAGATAGGTCGCTACGCTGACTACGTCTGCGCGAGACGTGTTGGTTCGATCCCCGCATGGCACAAACATTTGTGTGATGTGCATGTTATTTGAATGTTTACAAAACTCCCTGTGACACAAAGGTTACATTCATTAATGCGCTAGTATTTTTTAAATAAACGAAGAAATATAACCATTCGAGGGCATGAACGAAAATAAAGCAATTGTCTGGACTTATAAGAGACAATGAACCCTGACTTTGTTATGACATTTCTTCTCGGAGTCACTTACGAAAGCAACTTATTGACACTTAGCTTAAAATCTATTGAACTTCAACATTTGAGCAGGCTACTTCACGCCCATACTATAGCAATTTCTTTTTCACACTGTACCCTGTCTTAAGGATACATATAGGTTACGTTGTAGTATGTTAAGGTGTTTTTGGTTAGAAGGAGTAGCAATATTTAGGCTTTAGTTTATAAATACTTTTGGTACAAAACAAAGGAAAACTGCACTCCCACTTCGTTTAAGGCCTAGACAGGGGAGAGGGGGCTTACATTGGGCAGAGTGTGTTCCGAGGGTCATAGAACTCTGTAGCCGATCGATCGCGCATTCGCGCATCTGCATTGCTGGGGGGCTTTGGATGCGTCGCTGCGCCGCTCCACCCACCTCTCCCCAGCTCCTCTTGCAGTAGCGTCCATGCACCGGGATGTGCAACACACGTGGTACAGAGTTAGTGAAGCTGATGTCTCGGTTGTCAAGTTATTGTTGCTATTAGCCAGAGGGAAGGTGAGTTTTTGTTGATACGTTAAGATAACAATCGGGCAGTTTAGAATTTTTTGTCGTCGGCGCTGTCGATGTATGCAGTTCTCACGAAGTTTCGGTGTAGTGTTTTGTCTTATGCTCAAAACTCGCAGGACATGGTATTAAACAGACTGTTGGTGCTTTTCCACTTGATTGGTAACTTTGGAACATTCTAGAACGTGGCAAGTAGGCCTTTGGTTCTTTGTCACGCGAAAACTGTACTGATCCAGTACTCTCGGACGGATTTCAATCCCAAAGTACGGAATCGATTGTTGATGTAATTAATACGATAACTATAAGGCAAACATTTAATACTTAGTTTAGTTTATTTTATAGACCGTTGCCTTGGTTACCCTTTTGTGTACGTATCGTTCATGTATTTTTTCGTATTTAGCACATTTCCGAGCAAAAAGCAATCGACATCTATAATAAACATTCGCGTTGGCGATATTAGTCTCAAAAATAAAATTTGTGTGAATTACCTTATGGTTCTAAGCCCTTAAACTTTATTCTAAGTAATTGAAACTGGAAGATTCTGGAACGTCTCGTCAGTCTTAATAATTCGTTAGCTATATTGATCTAGTGCTCTTGGACAGAGCCTGTAACAGGTGAGAGGGGAGTGGCGGCGCATGTGCATACTGCACCGCGCCGCACCCTGACGTCCATGCAGGCGCGACGGAGCGTCCGGGTGTGCGTAACTAGTTGTGTAGAGCTCCAGTGATAGAGGGCGGTGGCAGAGCGGCACCACTTGCAGAGAGCAGTTGCTGTCCATAGTTTGAAGATAAGCAGGTTAGTGGAAAGTCGATTTTCATTTGTTTTATTGCTATTGTTAGGACAGTGTAGAGATGTGAGGTCTTTTTGTGGACCGTTGGTGCAGATTATATGTTTAGGTGATAAATATTCTGTATAAGGAGTCGTAATGAGAAGTTCGCGTCTAAGCCGGTGATTTCAGTCCTCATTTTTGTCGTCTAGGAGCCTTCTCCTTGACCTTTCACTGCACTCTTATTTTATTTCGTAGGGACAGGCAGGGGAGAGGGGTAGGGGTTTGCAGAGTGCATTGATTTTTGGAATGAGTCTAGGATAATGAAAGGATCAAATGCGCATGTTCGTTACTGCATTGGGGGAAGCGCTTCGCCCTGCCGCCGCCCGTGCCCCCGCACCCCGCACTCGGCGCCTCCCATACATGCACCCGAATGAACTCTATTACCGCTCGTGTAGGCAGGGTTTCTAAATCTATTGTCTCTTTATCAAAGCTTTTGAAGCTGTCTTAAAACGTAAAATTAAGAAAACAATAATTGCAGTCATTTGAGGACTTAGCGTGACTTAGCTCCCTTTCTGTTAATAAAATTAGTTGTACAATGAAATAGCTCTTCTCTTTTTCTTCTGTCACATAACTCATTACCACGTGTAATTAAATACATGCGAGTAGTAATGAAATGTTCATGTCCAAGGTGGTAGTTTAATTCCATGCGTTAACCAGCTAATAGTGGAAAACAGAACTTATACTCCATATCGTAGGGATAGACAGGGGGAGGGCGGGGTTTGTAGAGTGCATTGATTTTTGGAATGGGTCTAGTGTATTGAAGGGATCAAATGCGCATGTACATTACTGCATTGTAAGATGCGCTTCGTCCTGCCGCCGCCCATGTCCGTGCACTCGGATGTACTCTAGTGCCGTACGCGTAGGCTGTTGCTGAAACTATTGTCTCTTTATTAAAGATTTTGTCAGTTTAGGACTCCGAGTAGTTTAGAATATCTCGTAATGCATACTTACTATCACCACCTGCTTATAAAATTGGTTCTTCTCTCTTTTTTCTTCCTCATCTCATTGCTACGTGTTATTAAATAAGAATAGCTGAAAAGGAATTTTGAACTTCAGAGGGGACTCGAACCCGCGACAATTCTTGTTAGTATTTTCACACATTGTTCCCGATGTAGACATTGTCCCGTTCCGTATTGTCGTGGTGCACAGTAAAAAAGCTTTTATTCATTAAGTACTTATTTTTTTTAACTTGTCAACTTCCTTGTTTTTTAGCTAACGGAAATAAGTTAGACGCGGTTATGCTCGATACCTGTTGGTTACTAACATACAAGATTAGTAATTGTTCAGTTTAATTACGTTTTCGGGATAGGGCGCACCTGTTTCGCGCAGGGGATTATCGGGACCCCTCGAACATTCTAAATTATAGCTTTATTGATCTGGACTCGTACAAACCCTGTTCTCTCCCTACGAAGGGGGTGGGTATGGCTGGCTCGGCAGTCGTCTAGACTAGGGTGAGCTCGCGCATGAGCAGACGGTACCATGCGGTCTATACTACACTGTACGCGTGTTAAGCTCTAGTGATAGATAATTGTAGTGGTGTGCAAGTTGGCCCTTCGAGAGTGCAGGTTTATCAATTGCTTTGAAGAAAAGCAGTAAGTGTTAGCTTAGTTGCACATGTTTTTGATGCTTAATTAGGATATTCGTATATGAGCATATGGAATTTTCGTGAATTCGAAGATGTTGAATCATTTCGCGTATTAATGAGAGACTAGCTTACGCCCGCGCCTGTTTTTCAATTTTATTGAAATCGGTTGTGTTGTTGAGGCAGGAAAGCGGATCAGACGGACAGTTTAGTACTTCTTAATTTCGAGTTAGTCAACTACGTCGTCGTCTGGAGTTTCGTCAAAGCAAAGTAGGCACTAGATCGTATTTTTAAAACTTCATGGCACAGGGCATTGCCCGGGAATAGTCTAGCTCTATCGATCCGGAAAGTTCGACCAAGGCCTGCTACACTAGGAGTGGGAGGGGGCCGTGGGTGCAGCGCCCGGTGCAGCGCCGCACTGCCGCCGCCTGCACCCTGCCGCCGTCAATTTAGTCTATCTAGTCGTGCCATAGCATTCGGTCGTGCTTAAGTTATATAACTTTTGGAGCTAGAGTGATAAGAAGTTGTAGTTTTGTGTTGGTCACCGCTTCAGAACGCAGTTATTAAACTTTGAATCTCATTGTTAAAGTTAATATTTTATTATATATTTTTTCTGTTTAGGATTTCTTTGAAAGGTGCCAGTTCTCAGATAGGTCAGGAGTGGTGCCTATGATCGTCGTATTTTTAAATTTGATTGGGTGTATTACATGTTTTGAAAGATTTTTAGCAATGTAGGCACAAGTGTAAATATAACTCATGGTGCTTATACTCGTTGTCCTTTTTAATTTTATTATCGGTTTAAGGGCTCGTTAAGTAAGTTGGCACAATATGTGACTTTGAATACCTTATGGCGCTGAGCTTGGCTCGGGAATAGTCTAGCAGTATTGATCCAGTACTTTCGAACAAAGCGTCCTGCATAGGCGGGGGAGGGGGCGCGCATGTGCAAGTGCAGCGCCTTCCTGCCACCCCTGCCGTCGTCCATTTAGTCGATCTAGACACGCCGCAGCATCCGGTTGTGTTTAAATTAGATCACATTTGGACTTATGACTGGTAGCCAGTTTATGTAGTGTTGTGTTGGTGGCCGCTTTAGAAAGCAGTTATTGAAAGATTATCATTGTCAAAGGTATTGTTTCCTTTTTCTCTTTATCTTTTATGCTTTTAGGATTTTTGTCGAAGATTGGGCAGTTTTCATAGATAGGTGAGGCGTGGTGCCTATAATCGTTGTCTTTTTTTATTTTATTACTTTCTAGAGAAATTTTTAGCAAAGTCGGTACTTGGCCTCATGGTGTAGGGCTTAGCCCGGGAATAGTCTGGCAGTATTGATCCTGTACTTCGAACAAAGCATACTGCATGGGCGCGGGAGGGGGCCGGGAGAGGGTGGCGCGCATGTTCAAGTGCAGCGCCGCCCTGCCGCCTGCACCATGCCGTCGAGAATCTAGACGCGCCCCAGCATCCGTTTGTGTTTAAGTTAAACCACGTTTGGAATTTGAGAGATAGCGAGTTGATGTAGTGTTGCGTTGGTGGCCGCTTCAGAAAGCAGTTATTAAAAGATTGGCGTAATTTTTCGTTTTTTTTTTATCTTTTACGCTCTTAGGTTTTCTGTAAAAGGATTGGCAGTGTTCACAGATAGGTGCATATAGTCGTCGTCGTTTTTTTATTTTATTGCATTATTTAAGAGATTGATGGAACAGTAGGCACCAAGCGTAAACATACCTCTTGGTCCTATACTCGTTGTCCGTTGAGATTTTATACTCGAATTGAGGGATCGTTAACAAAGTAGGCACTCGATATAAATTTGAACACCCACGTGGCGCAGGGCATTGCCCGGAAATCGTCTAGCATTATTGATCCAGTATTTTCGAACGACGCGTCCTGCATAGGGATGGGAGGGGGCCGGGGGTGGCGGCACGCATGTGCAAGTGCTGCGCCGAATGCACCCTGCCATGCCGTCGTGAATTTAGTCGATCTAGACGCGCCCCAGCATCCGGTTGTGTTTAAATTAAACCACGTTTGGAATTTGAGTGATTGCCAGTTGTATGTAGTGTTGTGTTGGTAGCCGCTTCAGAAAGCAGATATTGAAAAATTCGCATTGTTGAAGGTAATATTTAAGATTTGTCTTTTTGCTTTTAGGTTTTGTTTTAAAGGTGAGGTAGTTTAGGCGTGATACCTATGCTTGTCGTCTTTTTATATTTTAATGTGGCTTTATTACTTTCTTTGAAAGATTTTTAGCAAAGTAGGCACTGGACTTAAAATTACCTCATGGCCCAGGCCTCGGCCCGGGAATAGTCTGGCAGTATTGATCGTATGCAGGTGGCACGGGAGGGGGCCGGGAAAAGATGGCGTACGTGTGCAACTGCATCGCTCCCTGCCCACGTCGGTTCAATCGACGCAGCCACGCCCCAGCATCCGGATATTTTTATTCACACACACACCACTCGTAAAGAGCTCAAGTGATGTGAAGGTGGCCGCTTCAGAGCGCAGTTATGGAAATCATTTTCGAATTCTCGGACGTAATTCTAGTTTCTAGCTGTTAAGATTTTAGTAATAGGGAACGCAAAAAGCTTTAATGAACAAAGTAGGCACTAGATGTAAACTTTAATACCTTACAGCGTAGGGCTCGGCCTGGTACTAGCTTATTACTTTTGAACTAAGCTTGATAGAGTCGGAGCAGTTGGGTTCTGCCTTTCAAAAACGTTTCACTTACTTACTTTTACATGTATAAAAATACACAATTACCGGAACTATGATGTCATCGGCAGAAGATTAAACAGCGAGGGACCCTTGCTGTTCATGGATACATATAACAGCAGGCATCTGGACGCTATTACCAACGATAACCAAAAAAAATGTTTTATTATACCTTTGAATAAATTTTATGCTGTGCGCATTTCACAATGATCTGGTGGAATAAAATATTAACTAACTGTATCTTTTCTTGATTCCAGATCCCAAATTCGCACCACCTTGAAGAAAAAAGCGTTCGAAGACGCAGGTATACCATTGCGTCAGGTAAGCAGCACTGTCACCAGCTATACGCCGCAACCGCCTCAGGTTGCGCTACTGAGACCTGCGCCACTGAGCGTGATCAACACACATTCGGTTTTAGGAAATAACGCAGAGGTTCAAACATTCACTGACTATAAGCAACCAATAGCTGTTTTGTTTGTTTTTTAGTAGCTGTGACGTTTTTGGTTAGTGATGTTTGAATTTTTTTTTTAATTATCACCGGCTTCTGTTCTTATTGCATGAGCTGTTTTTATTAGTTTATTTTTTGATTTTTTGATTTCAATATAAAAGTCTGAAATTTTCATTCAAAAAATAATATCTTGAACAGGGAAATTATATACAATTTTGTTATTTTTATAATCATGATTCGTTGTTCGATTTATTTACCTACTTAATAGTTGCGTTAGTTAATTTGATATCATATAATTATTTATCATAGACAATCATTATAAATTAATTATAAATACACGTGTCCATCTTAGCGAAAAGTAATGGAACTAAATAACAAAAAAAAACAGACTTCAAAATAAGTCTTATATTTATTTCTTATGGATCCCACTGTCAAAACTGGACCAAAATAAAACGGTACCACATGGGAAGCACCAGCTTTAAAATAAAAAAGAATCATCAAAATCGGTTCACACAGTCAAAAGTTCTGTGGTAGCAAACATAAAAAAACCTCATTTTTTTAAGTCGTTTAAAAAGGAGACACACTATTTTCTTATCTGTTGATAGAATTTCGTTGCTACTGTGGATTATGTTGAATTTGAATATTTTTAAGTTTTGTAACGCAATTGTTATTATATTTTATGTGAAATGTACGTACATGTTGTATCTACTGTAGTTAGATTTTAGATAATTTGTATTTCCAATATCATTGTTAAATTATTTGCAGTAGTTGTAGTAACTTATCTATAACCGACCCGTAAATTTTCCATTTTCTAGAACGTTAATTAAACCATCAAGTAAAGTTACAAAATGAGTATTCATTAAAAACCATTTTTCATTTGCTAGAAGAGGTCGCTTTTAGATGAGTTGTTGTAGTTCTCATTAAGATATTATATTAGTCAAATGTTAGGCCTCGGTTATACTTAAGGCGTAGGCGTGGCAAACTGTATGAGTGACTAAAGTGCTACCAGCAAAAATAACAAGCACATAAAATTTAAATACTTACACAACAAACTTGAGTAGTTTTAAATTTGCCACGCGTGTTCTTTTCATGCAAACTGTCTCCAGTATCAAAGAGCAGTTGATAGAGTTTTACACCAAAAATTCTTACTGTATTTTTTGTAATCTTTGACAAAGTATTACCAGCTGCATTTGCCACTGTGGACATAATATCGCTACCGCGGCCGCAGTTGCCATCGCGAACTCACCGTGACTGAGGCCTAACATGGATATTTATTATGACGGCTTAACATTAAGCTATTTCCAGTAGCGGAAGCAAATCGAATACATACTTAATACGGGCTTGAATAAAAAATTACAATTCAATGAGAAGGTGTAATATCAACCCTGAGACTAAAGTCGATTATACCAATGCCTCAAACTAAGAGTCGTCAGTCTCCCAAGTCTATTCTTATGACTGCGTGTTTGGAAACAAGAATTTAATTTTCCCATAAAATGGTTTCAGGTAACGTTGAACATGCTGAACGCTCTGGAGAGTGAGATGGATGTCGACGAGCTCAGCGGAGAAGTAAAGCTGGAGTTCGAGGCTCCCAACGAAGAAGTGGCCACTGTCTAGATGTTTCAGTTTGTTTGAGTTTGTTGGGTGTGTTAGGCTAAGCGGGCACGGCCGAACTGTTACCCAGAGCTGCTACCTTCACGCTCCTGGCTGGTGAACGAGCTCCCCCATCCCCGATTCATCTCACATCCTCACTGTCCTCGTCTCCGAGGTGCGTCTGCACTTCCCTCCACATTATTTAACTCGGTGGTCTTCTGACTTCTTAGGTCCCTTCTCCTCTTCCTTCCACCTCCTTTTATTTCTTCTACCTTGACAATATGTTGAGTCATTCGTTTATTTTGTATAACCTTCTCCGTAGTCCAACCCCAGTAGTCCCACCCGTGTTCAGTTGTCCCCATTTAATAGGGTTACTCTTTATATCTTTTATCCCCGTTCGCTTTAAAGGGGGGTGATTGTAGCCTCTTTACGATTTGTTAAACATACCTAAGTGCATCTTATGACACAGGGCGGCAATGCAACTTCAAACCTTTCTTAGCGTTTCGTTGAATTAGGCACAATAGAGTGGATAGTCCGCTTGTTGCTGGTAGATATATAATATAATAATATAATATTTTGTTACATTTTTTCCAAGTGCCTTTGGGCAGAATAGTAAGCGTTATCCGAAACCACTAGGGCTTTTTATATATATTCGGTAACAGTTCGGCTAACCCACATTTCGATTTTGTTATAATAAGTTGCGTTTTGATGTTGTCCACTGGCGGTTGATGATGTTTTGTCTCAATCATTTCGAACCCATCTCTTGGCCTCATACGTATGCTAATTTAAATGTTTCATAACATTATTTCAGAGTTCCGTTGTTATAATTTATTGTAAGTCTGTGGGTTATGTTTACACCCGTTAATTTAAGACATTTAATTAATTGTGATTTTGAACCTGTTAGCTCCTAGTTAAGTTTTAAGTGATGTTTTGATGTATTTTGTTCAACGCGTCAGTGGGCCCGCAATTTTCACGCTCGTCTGAACTCTGTTGAGGGACGCTGTACTCTTTTATTTTATTCCAGTTAATTTCGTACTGCCCAGTACAGTTGTTCTTGTTTTCTCACTTGTTAACTTTCCGATCCTTCCGGCGTCAAGCCGGGTTCATAGCAATAATAGATTAGGGTTCTCGCTTAGCGTCCCTCAAGAGATCGTCGAGCCGTTGTTAGGCCGAAGCCTTGGATCCAGACACCGACGCGACGTGGTTCTCTTGATTTGGTGTGTCGAGACGGTCCTAGAGATGGCATACGGTGTGCATTAAGCTGGTGTTTTCATTATGATTTTATTCTTCGTGTCGGCCTTCGTGTCTGGATTTAAGGTTTCATTAATATTTATTCAGATTTTATATGATTTGATATTTAATCAGATTTATTATTTATATACAATAGATTGTTTATTTACAAGAAATTATTTATTTTTATACACAAAAATATATTTTTACTGAGAAAGGGCGGGAGGGTGGGTGGGATACGTGTGGGTAGTGGACGGCGTGCGAAGAGATGTCATGTATGTGTGGGTGTAGAGCGGGACAGACCGGCGTTACCATCAGCGCATGCGCGTCGCCAGGAGTGTAGCTCACTCCGGTGCGAGGCGGTTACAACACTCGCACTGCGATCGAGGCATAGGACGGGTCGGTGTAGTTGCAGTGCGATGATGGCGGCACGGCTAGCGAAGGTGTGGGTTGGACCGTCGGTTATTTAACATCTAGAAGTACCGTGGCTAGGGGGCGCCTCTCAATCCCTCAGCAGTTCGCTGCTGGCTCGTATAACATCTAGTTTAATAACTCCCTCTAGGCTGCGTCGAGGACTTTACCGGCGGTCTCGAATTCTTTGGAGACCTAGGCTTTGGTCCGCGTAGACCTGAGGGGTGACAAGGTCGGCCATGCGTGCACACGCAGCGGCCGGCTCCCGCGAGCGCCGGCGTCTCCCGCGCCACGTGCCGCGGTCCGCAGTGCCCGCCCGTCAGCCGTGTCGCCACTCAAACTGCCCTTCAGTTTATTTGCAGCAATAACATTTGTGCCGGATTGCAATGCAAGTAGGTACCTCATCGTTGCCTCGTATCTGGGGAACGAGTTTATTTCCGAAAGTGTCTTTGAAATAATAAATAACTAAATATTGTCACTGCCTTTAAAATTATCTGCATATTGCGCCAAACTCAGGTGGAAGCCGTGGGTCTAAAGAAATATTTAAAATTTATTTTGCAATGTTCGATATATTTGTGTTGTATGTAGACACCTACATGTGAGGGGTCAAGTTTTGGTCGAAATTATCACTCATGCGTAATCGAGAAAAAACTGGGCACCTCAAATGTAGGAATGATGAAATGAGAGAAATTATTTAAATTTTATTTATGATGATGCACGTATTATTATACAGTAATTACAAGTTTTGTAAGTATATGTCGCAGCCAAATAGTCGAGGTTTTTCGCGTTGCCTGAACGCTGAGCCCAGCGCCGCAGTGAGGCGAGTCTGCTATTTACACTCCGTGTCAGTAGTATCGGGCCGGCCCGAGCGCGCCCGAGCCGGCCCGAGCGCCGCCGGACGCGCCCGAATCGTCCCACTATGAGCACACTGACACGGAGTGTAAATTAAATAGCAGACTCGGGCCCCTGGTTGTAACTTGTAGGCGTCTAGACATTCCATTGAAGTCGAAGTGCGATGATCGGGCTCAGCGTTCAGGCAACAGACAGACCTCACGTCGTGGGCTGCGACACATACGCGTCGTGTAGTTGTTGTGTATTGTTGCGTGCGTGTAGTGTAGTGGTAGGTGGTAGTGCCACACCGCGGCCTTCGGGTCGCGGCCGCAAAGGGCCGGCACGTCCGGGGAAGCACCACCCCCCCACTGGAGACCGGCGTCCGTGGCGGCGTGACGTCACTGCCATCGCCGTCGCCGCGCGGCGCTGCGTGTGTGGGGGAGCCGGAGCCAGCGCGCCGGCAACGTCTGCAGGCAGGCCGCGCGCCTGCCTGCAGACGGCTCGGGGCAGCCGGTCACCTCGCACCTGTGATCCGCTGCCTGCTTGCCGGCGCTATGAGCAGACGGTAACTCCCGCCTGCTCAGGCGGGAGTTACCGTCTGCTCATCTGTTGTACATACTTCTTCCTTCTTGGCTGGACGTATTTTAATGTTAATGGTTAAACGACTGGTAACATTAAAAAACGTTTAAAAAATCCAAGTATATTTTTACCCCCTCGTAAAAATATTATTGGATTACACAATGCTTTGTAAATAGCAGATCTCTAAGGGTCTTTGATATTCTAAGACCTTTTCGGTCTTGGTTTTGGGTTTTTTCTATCACTAGGGCTCGGGATACGTAATTGCTAAGAGTTGGATATTAATGATGTATTTTATTGTTATTCAATTCTCCTCATAATTACTAGACTGTAGTTCTGTTTGTCATGAAGTTCATAATTTTCGTCGTCCAGGCCTAAAGTTATCGACTTCATTTCTACTATTTTAGTATACTTATAAGGTACCTACTTTTAGCATCACAATATGTTCAGCAAATATGTCCATGTGACATAAAAATAAACAAACTAATAATAAAAACAATCCGTTTTATTCCTGCTCACCTTTTCATTTACTCATAACATTTTTTCTGTAAAGAAAAGAAAAACGGAAATGTTAAGAATTAAACAAGACTTCTCTTATACTCTACATAGTTAATACACCTTTTAATACTATACTATAAAAGTATCTAACCTCATACGACACGATTTACACTGAACATCATGCTGCGTAGGTACTATATAAAAGCAAAAATCATTATCTACTTTATGAAACTCATATTGGTCCATCACTGATTAATGACAATAATATTTTAAGAACTCTGGTCTCTGTGGTAACTTTTTCACACTTTAATTATTATCTACTTCCCGCCTTAACAAAAGTTAATGTACACAAAAAATCCTTTTCAATGATACATAGCACGTTGTTATTGGTTTCCAGGCAAGAATGCCCGTTCTCATTTGTTGACAATTCAATATTAATAACTGACTTTGAAAAAGAGAGGATAAACTAACTAGACCAACAGTTCCGTCATCACAATGGATGAGAGGAAACGAGAGCTCACAAATTCCCGATCATCTGAGGCCTTTAGAATACTTTATGCCTTGTGGACCTTGTGGTGTCTTCAACACAGAGATAAAATAATTTGAAGAGCCGCGACACTCGATGCGCGTATTTTAAATCAATTGAGCAAACTTTACTGCTGAACAAAGACTCGAAGGCAGTCGCCAATAAAATGTAATAATTTATTTGCTTGAAACATATTCAATAGAGATGTTATAAATTAGTAGGTACACTTCTTCATATTTCGCCTACCTAGTTCGGCATGCAAATTAACCCCAAAAAAAAATAACACAAGTTCAAGTACACACTAAAAATAAAATACTAGACTAGGTACATCGCAAGCCCAATCCCATTCCCATCTCCCACTGTCACCTGAAAAATTCTGAACATTGAGATAATCGCTGTAGTCGAACGTAATTCAGGGACCTAACATTTTTCCTAATAAACTGCCTCGTTGGCCTAGTGGTGCTAAGCGCGACTGCTACGCTAGAGGTCTTGGGTTCGATTCCCAAGTTTCGATTCGATTTCCAAGGTTAGTGGCAATAGGCTCGCCCCCTGGGACATGGACATGGGACCTAAACATACCGGCGAACTGTGGGTGTACATTGGTACACCTCTGCCTAACCCTTCGGGGATACAGGCGTGATGATAATATGTTATGTTATGTTTATGCCTATCTCAAATACTCGGTTCAAAAAAGGCACTGTGGACTACATACATACACTAAAGCAAATTATAACTACAGAACACGGAGGAGTACAATCTACCTAGCTTATGTGGACTACGAACAAGCCTTCAATATCTTCTTAGAAACCTTTTTTTTTCGGGTTGAAACTCCAATTATTTCAACCCACACTGAGGGCACAGCGTGGGGACATGACGGACATGAATCGACTAAAAAAACCCCGTTCCCGTCTTAGCTTTAGTCAGAGCCGCAGAGCAGAGGGGTCGTTTACACAATCTCCGCGCGGTTCCGGCATCATCTTAGAAATCTGGGCTGAGCTAGAATGTATGGGGGAATTCGTCGTGGACTGCCGATGCTGAGGTGCTGAGATGATGAAATGCTGAGGTTACAACAGAACAGCAACGATGGCCGCTAATCAAAACAGCGATGGTAGGAGCTCTTTCGGATAGGCCTACGTTCAGTAGAGAACGGCAATAAGCTGATATGATGATAGATATTTATAACAGGCACATCAACAACATAAACACAAACATAAAAAAAAAACATAGCACAAGTCTTATAACTAGTGTTTACATCAATTACCTACAGACGTGCACAACAATTAATGTCTTTACTGTATTCACAGGTAACTATGCATTTTAAGTTTCAAAATAACAATACAGCTATATAAAGAGCAGAATAAAAAAAAAAAAACAAAAATATTCTCTTAGAGTAGAAGAAGAAATTAAGTAGCAAAAAAAAATAACAAAAACAAAAATCATCATCGCAGACAATTACGTATCACTATCAAGTATCTTTAGCCTGAGTTGCGCGGGGTGGTCGTGGAAGATATCTAAGTCGAGGTTTTTCCAGATGCCATTGTATGTAGACATCAGCCTTGCTATTGAAGAGTTCAAGCCTAAGTTGGTTCTATAGCGGGGAATAGCGAGTATTTACTCTTGGGACGTTATTACCAATACGCTCCAGAAGACCCTGATACGAAGCCTAACGACATTCTGCAGGAGAAGCATATCGATCATTTGTCTACGGCGTTTTAAGGGACACATTTAAAAAAATAAAAGCCTGTCGTAATATGAACACCGACTACTGATGCCTGACGCAAGAAACGTGAGGTGTCTTGTAAAAGATCTTTGAATTGACTCTATTCGATCTGAGTGAACTACATAGCGTGGGTTCCAGATAACGCTGCCAAACTCAAGCACGCTGCGCACTAGAGCATTAAATAGAACTATCTTGGAGGCAGGGCGCTTAAAGCCCTTGGTGTTGCGTTTGATGAACCCCATCATTTTAGCTGCCTTACCGACCATGTTGTCGTATTGTGGGATGAAGCTTAACTTTGAGTCAAGAATTACTCCAAGGTCACGAACTTGTGAAACAAGCTCAATTTTTTCGTGGTTAATGTGAAACCATGTCTCTATTACCTTTCTCTTTCTTGTAAAACGCACGTGTTGACATTTTAAAGCATTTAGCATCATCCTATTAGAGCGACACCATTCGTAAATTCTATCTAAGTCAGCCTGTATAAGTTCCATATCCTCTGAGGAGTCAATCTACCTCGAAATTTTCATATCGTCAGCAAAGAGGAAGTAGCGTCAATGACGAACTTGATGAGTAATGTCGTTAATAAATAACAGAAACAAAATCGGCCCCAAATGCGATCCTTGTGGCACTCCTGAAGTGGCGATATACTATACGTCTTAGATTCATAGCCGCTAAGCACTACAGATTGATGGCGATCTTCTAAATATGATATAAACCATTTTAGTATTGAATCGCAGATACCATATTGGTTCTGTAGTTTACGTATAAGTATTTTATGGTCCACGAGATCAAATGCGCTGGCAAAGTCAGTGTAGACTGAGTCAATTTGTTTATTACTGTCTATTGCCTCCATTACTGGAGTTATATACGAGACGAGATTAGTAATAACAGATTTCTCCTCTTGGAAGCCGTGCTGTTCTACTCCTATTTGGGATCTAGTGTGCTTCGTTAAAATCGGGCATATAATACTTTCAAAAACTTTTGAGAAGGTAGATAGTATCGATATAGGTCGATAATTTTTAACGTTGCTATTATCGCCTTTCTTTAAAATCGGAACAATACGCGCACCATAAATAGGGAAAGAGACCACTTTCAAGTGACTTGTTAAATATTTCCTTTAATGGATATGAAAGTTGTAAAGCACACTTCTCGATGAAATAAGGTGGGACTCCATCAGGGCCTCTCTCTCTTGAACGAGACGTAAATAGGCTAATTTATTGCAGCATGTTGTCGATGTCTCATCACAGTTATCATCAGAACTGTTTGGAGGCAATACAACGCTTCCAACTTTCGTATAGACCAAGCTGAAATGAGATGCAAACAGGTTGGCAATATCAGGACCACTTGATGAGTATTGCCTATTGTCGTTATGCATTATTGAGGGGAGCATATTGGAAGGGGATTTTTTGTGTTTTATAAAACTCCAAAAGACTTTGGGATTCTTTTTTAAATCATTTTCTATGGTACTCATGTAACTTTGGTAACAATCGCGCATAAATCTATCGCATACTTTTCTAAGATTCTCATATTCAAGTTTATCTCTAGGATTATTAAATTTACGACATTTATGTCTTAACTTATCCTTTTGCTTTAACAGCCTAATTAAGTCACGCGTAAACCAGACAGGATGACTGCTACTCCGAGGCTTGCGTCTAGGAACATGCTCATTAATAATTATGCCGATTTCATCGTAAAATTTTAAGACCATATCGTCAACGTTCCTACAACTATTAAATATTTTCGACCAATCCACACCACTCAGGCTGCAAGAAACTTCGTTATAATCGGCTTTATAAAAAAATTATAATTAAAAAAATTAAAAAACACGCCTGCCATGTCAAAAAAAATTAAAAACAAGTCAAATATTTGCAGTCGGGGGACCTGTAATGAATTGTTCCAAGTAACCGACCCCGACTGCAAATATTTGACTTGTTTTTAATTTTTTTTGACATGGCAGGCGTTTTTTAATATTTTTAATTATAATTTTTTTATTTAATACCTTTTAGTGAACAACAAAAAAACATGACACAACACAAAAAAAATAATCGTTCGGAACCCTTTGCAGGCGATTTCGACTCACACTTGACCATTTTTTAATGTCTACATAGCCTATGTCACTCGGGATAACTCAAAGCTTCTAATGATACCACAAACATTGAAATCGGTCAAGCCTTTTAGAAGTTATGGTGGAATAAAGAAACTCACAAACATACATACATACATACATACATACATACATACATACATACATACATGAACCCTGAAAACATAACAATCCTTTTTGGGCAGTCGTGTAAAAATTGAAATCCGATCTAGGTACACAACTTAATCTAGGGACAGGTTTAAGGTCTAACATTATTTGAAGTGGAGGGTGATAAGGGTCGATTTTACTAATTTGGTCAGCTTCAGTTACTTTACAATCTATGTTACTCAATACTAAATCCAATATTTTGTTGTTATGATTGGCAATAGAGTTATGTTGTTGTAATCCCGACACAATTTATAAAGTCAGTAAATATAGAAGCTAAACGGCTATTATAATTATCTGCATTTATAATATTAATATTTCATCATTGCTAGGAATCACATACGAAACGCTACAATCTTTGGTCCAATTAATCATGCTTAAATTAAAATCACCTATCAAACAGATACTGTCAACCAAGTCCATTACCTTATTTACACTGTCTATAAAAGCGCTAAGGATATCTGTCTTAATAGGCGGCGGTAAATAGACGACACAAATTGCAATTTTTGAACGTTTGTTGTTGTGTACCACATCTAGACAGACCCATACGTCCTCGCAGTCACTTTCCCACTCATAAGTCCTGGGGCCCGAGTCTGCTATTTACACTCCGTGTCAGTGTGCTCATAGTTGGCTCATAGTGGGAAGATTTTACGATAATTGGCATTCTACTAACTTAGTACGTCCCACTATGAGCCAACTATGAGCACACTGACACGGAGTGTAAATAGCAGACTCGGGCCCCTGTAGGATGGAATTGATCGTGACACGGCGACTAAGACCCAGCCTCCATCAGTTTTAGAAGATTGGGATAGATCTCGATTTGATTTGAATTGTTCTAAGTTATTTATATGAGCTGATGTATTAAGGTAAAAGTCCTTGAGTGTCAGGAGTTAGTTGAGACTTGTGAGTTTCCGGTAGTTAAACTGTTTACTTACACTAATACGGCTTGCACTTTTAGTTGGTTCTCAAATTATGATTCTTGAATAATTACCTACTTACATAACTTATCTGAAGTATTATATACTACTAAGGGCCGATTTCTCCAACGCCAGATAATTTTTATTCGAGAGATAAAATTCGTGTTTGACAGATTTTGCATAGAGAAAAGTAAATAAGTAGGGTATAGAGAGACCTCTCGTGGCTAAAACGTGTCGCCCTAGCAAGCGAGCGACCTCTGGTGTTGTTATTCCTAAACTAACGTACACAGTACACACACATACGCAATCCTATTTTCTTTGTGTGAGTGATGCTACAGTAGCGGCCTCTGGTGGTTGCTATTATAAACTACCGTATACGTTTACACACACATACGTAATTTGATTTTCTTTGTATGTATTAAATAAAACCCACTTATTCATTTTAATACTGTAAAATTTATTAAATTATTTTTACAAGTCTTAAAGCTAGTATAACTTAATAATAATAGGACAATTTAGTTATTCTTACAATGTTAAAAAACATAAATTAAGAATCAATCATAACATCTATAAAAATATGAACTAATATAATAACATAAAGCAACATCAGTATAAAGGAAAATATTATAAACCATATAGGGCACAAGTAATAACAATCATTATTGCACAATTATTCGTTTGCTAACAATGTTATAAAACCTTAATTATAAATCATCAAACATAACATCTATAAAAATATGAACTAATATAATAACATAAAGCAACATCAGTATGAAGGAAAAAAAATATAAACCATATAGGGCACAAGTAATAACAACCATTATTGCACAATTATTCATTTGCTAACAATGTTATAAAACCTTATTTATAAATCATCAAACATAAAATTTTTATGAACTAACATAATGACATAAAGCAACATCAGGGGCCCGATGCCGCTATTTTAAGTCAGTGAGTGGTAGGTTAATAAACGTTCCAGTGTACTTGTTTTTGTGCCTAATTTTCGTATTCAGATAATTTTAGTTTACAAATGTACATTTAACTGCCTCGTTGGCCTAGTGGTTCTAAGCGGGACTGCTACGCTAGAGGTCTTGGGTTCGATTCCCAAGTCGACCAAGGTGTTATTGGGTTTTTCTATGAAATTCTCAGTAGCAGGTCGGAGTTTGGATTAGTGCCCGGTTAGTGGCAATAGGCTCGCCCCCTATTACATGGGACCTAAACATACCGGCGAACTGTGGGTGTACATTGGTACACCTCTGCCTAACCCTTCGGGGATACAGGCGTGATAGTATGTTATGTTATATGTTATGTTACAAATGTACACCTACTAGCCACTGTTGTCATTGTAGGATTGCAAGTGACTGTTCTTATCTGTATACGAAAATTAGGCACAATAACAAGTACACTGGAACGTTAATTAACCCGCCACTCACTGACTTAAAATAGCGGCATCGGGCCCCAGTACGTAGGAACAAATGATGAACCATATAGGGCGCAAGGAATAACAATCATTTGTAATTATTTGTTTGCTAACAATGTTATAAAACATCAAACATAACATCTATAATTATGAACTAATATAATCACAAAGCAACATCAGTATGTAGGAAAACAATAATTTACTATAATTATGTATTTTTTTTTGTTATTTCACAAGTCGCTCTAAAGCTAGTATAAATGAACACTTATAGACCCTCTGGGGCAATATTCACACGAAACTTTTATGAATTATACACCGAACACTTCTCGTTCAACCACTTTATCGATTTTAAAAAACAAACACAATTTTCACAAAACTAATTAACGAATTATGTACACAAAACCTTTTTACTGAATGTCCTTTGGTGAAAACCGTATATAAATTAATGTATTTATCTTATTTTAATTATTTTATTAAAATAATTTTGAAAAAGATTGTTTACGCTTGACAGTCTTTAAACCACAGAAAAATTACACAAAAGATAAATTACGGAATACGAAATATAGATGGCAGCACCATTTTTGCGAAATCTTCGTTGTATGAGAGTTTCACCCCCCTGAGATTTTGTATTGAAGACCTGTCAAAAATTCTAAATTATTCCTCTGATAAAATTATCTGGCGTTGGATAAATCAGCCCTTAATCTATTATCTGATATGAAATAATAAGGTAAGGTTTCTACAAAAGAAAAATAATCATCATATAATAATTCCCTAACAAAAAAAGCGAATAAGTAACTATAAAAATAATAATTTCGGAATCCTCTTCGCACCCACCAATTTAAATTTCTGATAGCTTTCAAAACACTGAACAAATCTATAAATAAGTTGTACATTTCATTTATGTACTTAGTTAGATCAAATTTCATTAAAATTGATATCTTAGAAGACATCAGAGATTTAAAAAGCGGAGGCACACCGGCTGGCTGTCCGTAATTTTCGACGACGGCGGACGCGAGGTAGATGACCGTCTCATGAAAAATGAAAAATCTGGTATAAATATTGTATATATATTATAAAGATACCCTGTAGATAGACTTATTATAATATTATTATTCACTCCACACTGCCCTATATAACTTTCTACATTGCACCTGGGGCCCGAGTCTGCTATTTACACTCCTTGTCAGTGTGCTCATAGTGGGACGATAGTGTCAACCCAATATGTGCCTAATTTTCGTATTCAGCCAACAACAACAGTAGCATGAGTGGCATCAGTGGGACGTGTGGTGTTGTCAATTTAAATTTAATGTTGCAAACATTTTGTAATTATTAATAGGCAACACCGATTGGCACTAATAATAATTATTACTAATCGTTTGTTGCAAAAAATTGTATTAATTGTTTTGTGAATACTAAGTAATTAATCGTAAAAGCCCATACAATATGTAATTTCTATTAAAAACTTGTAAATAAGGATAATTATGTTTTAAAAAAGGAAAGTTTTCGTTGAAATTGACACATAGTCTATGAAAATAAAACGTTAAGCCATAGATATCAGTCATTAAAGTGACAGACTTTAAAAGTGCGCCAATATCAAATTTAAATGTAGAAATTCTTAATTGTCAAATTTTAAGACTGGTTTATTTTTAATTATATAGATGGTTTGTTACATAAAAGACATATATTTTAGACTATTTTTCATTGTTAATTTTAAATAAAAACTAAATAAATAATTAAATGTATACTGCTTTATTTAATGTTTTATTTGCGCAGTTACAAAATGCCATTCCTATGAAGAAGAACAGGCAAGAAAGAAACTCTATAGGTGTCAACCAAATTAAAACTAGGTAAACTTACTCACACCATTTAATTTATTTGACATATATTATATAATTCCCATATACATAAACTTAACTATATGTACACTCAAAGAAAACAAATCAATATGAAATGGATTACAATATTTTAAGTTAGCTAAGATGTTACCACAGTAGTGGAAAAAAGAGAAAACAGTTTACAATGTTGATGTATTCACAAGAAAAGAAAAATCACCAATTTTCTGGTATAAGAAGATGTAGACACTGCATATTTGCCAATCTGTAACAACAGTTTTGACCACTATTATATCCTATTTGAGGCCGATAACATACATTCATTGTATCTAAAGTTCGTTTGTTGCTTTGCAATGTGAAGTGTGCGTCACAAGTGAGCATCTAAAACAGAAAATTTAGGTAAATAATAATCGTCTTATTTCAGCTACCCCACAAAGTAGTTTTGTATTATTTTATCTTCTTCAATCTTCTTTAATTTATTATTAATAATAGTCTTGTTTCAAATGGCTACTAATTGGTTTTTAAATTTTATCTTGATCTTATCTTTGGAACTGCAGTCAAAATAATAAAGTGCGCACCACAAAACATCTGAAAACAGAATATACTCATTAGTTTTTGAATATTATCTTTGAAACTGTATTATTAAATTTTTTACAGAAGCAAACTTTCACGCTTTATAGTTTATAAACATAATATTCAAGATTGTGACTATCAAATACATTGGTTTAATACCTAATTTATTTCAGCCCACAGACTATTCACAAGACACTGTTGTAAGGTTTGTCCCCTCCGTAGGTCCATGTTGACCCTGGGGTTATGTGGATCCTGAGAATTCAATTTATGCTTTGGCTCTCAAATTGATTTCAATCTAGAAGAGATAAAATACTTTTTAATAAAAAGCAAGATGTAGATAATAAAATATACATATATTTAATACCTGGTGCTGTCGCTGCCTTTCAGCATTGGTCTCCTCAGCTGTGAGAGGTATTATAGGGACTCAGTTTCTTTTGGCAATGTTATGCTGAACACTGCATGCATTGTCAATTCCCCCGCTGTGATAGGGCTATAGTGCAAAGTGCGTGCCACAAGCAAACATCTGAAAACACATCTTTTTTTCTTATTTACACTCTAGGTTATATTAGAAAGATAGCTTAAATCAATATATTGTGTTCATTGTATTACCTGAAACATGCTTTTAGTAATCCAATGCAGCATTCCACTAGGTTTCTTGTGGCCACATGTCGCATATAATAATTATGCTCAGGAGTTCCTTCTGCTGTGTCTTATATAGGAGTCAACACATCATTTAAAGCATCTGTCACTTGATTCACAGCCCGCGAACGGTAGTCTGAGACACGATAAGGAAGAATGATTGCCCAACCAAACTTTGGAATGAGCCCGTCGCGTAAAAAGCGAGCGCAATGAGTACCTGTAATAAAAGGCAAATTGAAGGCAATGTAACAAATTAACATTATGCGCATGCACATCGTGTACCACAAACATCTGTAATTACTATATATGTAATAATAATAATAATCCGGGACAACTCACACACGGTTATCTGATCCCAAGCTAAGCAGAGCTTGTGTTATGGTAACCAGACAACTGATAAACATACTTATATATTTCTAAATACATACATATTATAGATAAATTACACCCAGACAACCAGTACAAATGATCGTGCTCATCACACAAACATTTGTCCTGGGTGGGAATCGAACCCACGACCTCCGGTATAGCAGTCAGGGTCACTAACCACTAGACCAACAGGCCCGTTAAATGTATATCAAGCTAATAAATGGTTTTCTATTCATCAGCAGTTATTAGGATATTATCTTTACTAACCTTATTAGAAGGCGAGATAGCGTCGGATCGTCGGTCTACCTTTAAGTGAGGAGTTAACTCGGACACTAACTGAGTAACTTGATCTTTCTTCTCTTTGTTTTTATTGATTCTGTCTCGCGAAGATCGCGGAATGGATCCACATGGAGCCTCAACCTGGCACGGAATTGACGACGCTGAAGATTTCGGCGCCGACGCTCACGTTAAAGAGATCAGATTAACTGAAATACAAAAACATAATCGTCGTGAAAATTAGCCAGGGTACTTTGATTATTCAAAATCGGTTGTTTTTAGGGTTCCGTACCCAAAGGGTAAAACGGGACCCTATTACTAAGACTCCGCTGTCTGTCTGTCTCCAGGCTGTATCACATAAACCGTGATAGCTAGAAAGCTAAAATTTTCACAAATGATGTATTTCCGTTGCCGCTATAACAACAAATACTTACTAAAAACCACATAAAATGAATATTTAAGGGGGACTCTCATACGACGGTGGTACGGAACCCTTCGTGCGCGAGTCCGACTCGCACTTGGCCAGTTTTTTTTATTCTATTTCGAAATAAATATCTAATATCTTCAGAAAACTGTATTTAAAAATTTTGAGCAAGGCGCTTTACAATTTGCTTTTTAAATTTATGTTTGGATAGAGCAAAAACGTCGATTTCATTGAAATTATTATTGTAGGCTAGGACCAATCTTTGGAGCGGCGCTCTCTCTCCTGCATTTGTACGACAGTGAGTTATAGCAATCAGTGGATAAGAACGGGCCTGTCTTCTCATCACAGTTCTAGGTACCAGTGCCGGTTTTAACACTACCAGCGCCCTGGGCGAGATTTCTACGGCGCCCCCAACTGCAATTCAACTCCATAAAAAAAAAAGGAAAGGATTTAATGTATAACAATACCCAAGTATTAAAAAAATATATAATATATATTATAAAAAACAACCCTTTATTGGAAAAATCTACAAGAATTCAATTTTTCTATGTTCTATATACATATGTAGATACGGATGTCACCTGCCAAGTATTGAGTCCTAAGGTTGTAAGGGTGTGCGCCTCCAAGGACCTTCGAAGCCAGGCGTATGTCGCTGCAACGAGTTTGGTGACCGACCCGGTGGCGAAAACTGTGATTTGTTGTTGCCATTGCTTGATATTTGATTCCCTGATGATATGGCTCTTAGCTGGCATAGGAGAGAGGGAAACTTTCGTATACTGGCGCCCGCTTGTCGTGTATGGCACCCGTATTTGCAAGCTCATCAGCCAGCTCCAGGCGCCCCGGACGGTACTCGCCTTGGCTTCGATAGCCAATAACTTTGGACTTGGTTGTCGTGTCGGGTTACTCGTGTTACACGACCGTCGCTTTCCGATGCCGTGTGAATCCCCCATCGTCCTTGCTGACTGAACATCTCAGACGTTTTCGGTCCGTCCTCCTAGTGGGGCTGTCGAGGGACCTGCAAGGCACCGACACCTTGAACTTCATTTCCTCCTCGGGGCGACGTCGTACATGACGAGCCCCTCGAGCACCACTCGCGCCTCCCTCGTCATATTTTCGTGGCTCAGCTTGCTTGCAGACCGAGTCACCCTCTTCTCTCGTCCCGTCCCCAATTACGTCGGTCGTGGGTTTCCCCACTTCCCGAGGCCGATGCTGGCACCAGCAAATTCGTACGCCTGGTACGCCTATTCTGTTCTTCTGCGGGATTCTGTTCCGCCAGTAAGCCTACCTACCCTTGTGACTGTCTTTTCCATTGTGCTTTTTTTCCTTTTTAAAAGGTGCTTGATTTTTATTACAGTTTTGTTTCACGTAGTTCCACTTCTGTAAAAGAAAGCGGCCACCGGTCCCGTCCTGAAATCGACAGAGTTACCGGTTCGGCCGACGGTGACCGAACTCTTGCCCGACAAGCCCGCGTGTCCCATCCCTCAAAAAATATTTCTTTGGGAGAGGAGGAAGGAGAGGTAACAACGCCCGTCGCCACGATTCGGAATATGTCCGAGGCGAGGTCTATTTTCTCAAGATGTGGTCAGTGCCATTTCTTTAGCCTTATTTCACATTGACCGCTGTTAGTGGAATAATCACCCACTGACTTTTGCGTTGGGGTTTACTTGCATCCGGTACCGCCGCTTATGTAATTCCTTGTAACTAGTCCGAGCAGATCTTTGATTATAATGAACGCGGTTTCACCCGCGTGAATAGCAGTTTCCCGATGTCTTAAATTTTTAAATTAATATTTTTTGATCGGCTGTAATGTTGTGCAAATTTTTAATTAATAATCTTTAATTAATAATCTTGTCTGATTTGTTTAATGTTTTTGTACATTGTTGGTTTTATGTTTTTGTACATTTAAATAGTTGTTGTTTTCGTAATCAGCGAGCCGATAAACCATAAAAACGATACTCATGTTGATTTTCAGAATTTAATTGTCACCCCTTTTCTACCTTTTAGGGGTTGATAGTTAAAGAGCTTGAACCAATTGTTTACTCATTTATTGATAGGAGTACTACTGTGAAGAATCAAATAAAATAGTTTGACTAATCTTGTTTCCCCATAAAAACTTTCAACCCCTTTTTCAACCCCTTAGGGAGTGAATTTTCAAAAACTCTAGGATACGTAATTTTTTGTTTCAAATTTTTAACCTAAAAACAAAGTTTCAGGCTTTTAGCTCTAAAAATGACGGACTTACATTCAAAATTTTAACCCCTTTTTCACCCCCTTATGGAGTGAATGTTCAAAAATAATTTCTTAGCAAATGCTTACATCACTACTGTCTGTATGCTAATTTACAGCAAAATCCGTTGATTAGCTTTAACTGTGCGTTGATAGATAAGTCAGTTAGGTTTGCCTTTTATATATTTAGATAATAATTGTGCACAGGGTTTTTAAGAGTAACTACGAGTAGACCTCGAACTTTGAGAGATGGGAAAAAAGGGGCGCTTGCGGCGCCCTTTTATTATAGACTAGCGGCCCGTCCCGGCTTCGCACGGGTATTTAACACATTATTAAAAAGTTAGGATTGAAGGTTTCTGTGTTATTACTACTATTACGCTCTTTATAATATTAGTAAAGACACTCCCGTACCTCATCCTCATCATCATCATCCACAGCCCTTGTCTTCCCACTGCTGGGCATAGGCCTCCCCTTTTTCGTGCCATTTTCTACGGTCCTGTGCCAGCCTCATCCAGACTCGACCCGAGACTTTAACTACCCGTACCTTAGTGATGCTTAAATCGCATAGTTAGCCGAGCAGAGTGAGCGACAATCACGCGACTTTTTTCAAATTCTTATATTTAAACTCGTGATATCTTTCGAAGGGAATGTCCAAAGTGAATAATTCAAAAAGTTACATAAAGGTATTGAAGCAGTCTTGACTATGAAGTAATTTATTTTGATAAGGATCAATACCAAGTAACAAATAAAGAGCCTTTTCTAGCGGCGTCCTTTTAATAATATTTTTTTTTTATAAAATATCTCTTATTGTGACCTAACTGTAATAGTTAGACATATGCTGTCGCGACACTTTTTGTAGATAATTATATGTTCTACAAAGACGTAGTACATTATTTTGTTCTATAATCAATAGTTTTCGCAGCGCACGCGATTCAAGAAAGTTTTTTGGTAATTTTTTCACACCTTGGTTTACATTATTGAGGTTTTAGTATGGATCCCTAACTTTTTTGAAAATTTTATATAGCCTATGTTCACCGGAGATAGTGTAGCTTCCCAACAGTGAAATAATTTTTCAAATCGGTTAAGTAGTTTCGGAGCCTATTCATTTCAAACAAACAAACAAACAAACAATCAAATCTTTCCTCTTTATAATATTAGTGTAGATAATAATTGTGCACAGGGTTTTTAACAGTAACTAGACCTCGAACTTTGAGAGATGGGAAAGAAACGGGCGCTTGCGGCGCCCTTTTATTATAGATAATAATTGTGCACAGGGTTTTTAAGAGTAACTAGACCTAAAACTTTGAGAGATGGGCAAGAAAGGGGCGCTTGCGGCGCCCTTTTATTATAGATAGTAATTGTGCACAGGGTTTTTAAGAGTAACTAGACCTAGAGCTTTAAGAGATGGGCAAGAAAGAGGCGCCTGCGGCGCCCCTTTCTTGCCGGCGCCCCGGGCGGTCGCCCAACCGCGCCCTGCCCTAACGCCGCTACTGCTAGGTACAATATAATATAATTTACTGATCAATTCAGGGCAATCAAACTTGTTATGTAATAGTCCATGGAGCATAATTCCTTGGAGTAACAAGCGTCTGGAACGTAATGTTAATGAACGATGGTAGGTAAATTCATTTTGATAGGACATTAGTATTTAAAACCCCATCATCGCATCATTGTTTCGCGATGTGACTAAATGTAGTTTTTCATTCTTCTCCTTTTCGAGATCAATGATCGTTAAATTCTATTTGACCATATATCGCCATCAATAGCTTTGTCATGTTTCAGAGAAAAAGAATCTAAGTAGGAAGATATAGGTAGGTGTAGCCCGTGTAGCTATGCTCGTTATCCTGTTTATTTTTAACCGCATTCAAAAGAGGGAGAGATTTGAAGAATAGATTCTCAATTGGTCTGTATTTTTTTCTTGTCTGTATGTTACTCGATATCTACGGCTATTATATATCTATAGATTTCGTCAAAATCGACACAGTATGTTGTTTAAAAATCAAGTTTTTACGTTTATTGGCAAACCGCAAATCAAATATCTTATGATTTTATTACTTGGTTGTGGGGCTCGTTAACAAAGTAAACACTAGATACAAATTCATATAGGTACCTGCATCGCGCCGACCCTCGGATAAGGTAAACGACCCTTTATTCGGTATGTTAGGCTCTTACATTTTTCAGGGTTTTTTTTATGAGTTATGTCCTCATGATATTGGTGAAAGTTCTATTATAATGAACGTACGTATGTTTCTAGTTATTTTGCAATTACTTTGAAGCAGGGATGTTATGGATATATAATTTCGGATCCGGATATGGGTATGGATATTGGTAAAATATAATATCGGTTTCGGTTAGGGTTATGGATATTAAATTATTTCGGATTATCAGATAGTTTCGGTTACGGATATTAATTTTTTAAGGAACTGTAAGTACCAATAGCTGTGCACCTCGCGCTGTGACGTCATTAGGTAGCGGGAGAGGTGTCACATTCCAGCGGAGTGCACAGTTAATTCGTACGAGTGTAGTATTTAGTTAGACTCCGCCCTATCCGAAACTATCCGAAGCTTTTATTTCGGATTCGGTTGCGGTTACGGATATTTTTTTATTTCGGATATCCGATAGTTTCGGTTACGGATATGGATACCCATAACAACACTGCTTTGAAGTATAAATAACGTATTTTGGATAACACTTTATTTAATATTATACATATTTGTTTGTGGAACTCTTGTTCGTGAGCTTGTGTATTATATGATTAAGATTTTTCTTGTAATTAATGAAAATTTTGACGACCTGGCCTGACCGACCGTGGTCGAGTGGCGTACGCACCGGTTTCAAGGTGTCGCTAGCTCTGAGGTCCCGGGTTCGATCCCCGGACGGGTCAATGTAGAAACCAAAAATTTTCTACATTGCCTCGGGTCTGGGTGTTTGTGGTACCTTCGTTGCTTCTGAATTCCATAACACAAGTGCTTTAGCTACTTACTTTGGGTTCAGAGCAATGTATGTGACGTAGTAAAAAAAAAAATGAATTGATAATAACTAATTAAATAGCTTAACAATTATAACATGATAAAGACAATTTTTATTTCTGACACTATAATTAAAAAAGACTCCGTAGTTCCGTACTAATCTATATTTAAACTAAATATAATTTTAACAGCTTATCATTAGTGCTAAAAATAATACAAAATAACATTCTATGACAAAGTCAGTGGCATTCACCTTAGTCTAGCAGTATTGATCCAGTAGGTACTTACGCTTAGAATCGAGGGGGTTGGATCTTTTCGAAGGCACGTGCAGCGTTGGTGGTGCTTGTCGTCGTTCTCCAATTTTTAGTTTGTTTCTATACCTAGTACTTTCAAAGTTTGCTTCCCTATTGTATATTTTTATCAACCGACTTCAAAAGAAGGAGGCTCTCAATTTGTCTGTATGTTCTTTTTTTGTATGTTTGTTATATATCGATATCGACGGCATGGTGGAAGGCCTTCGAAAATTTTGAAAAAACAAAACTATTGCAATTTATTCAATTTTACATACCTACATATAGGTACATGGCAGAGGGTTTGGCCCGGGAATAGTCTAGCAGTATTGATCCAGTACTTGCGGACAAAGTCTGCCTCCCCCCCCCTCCCCCCCCCTCCCCAGCCTCGCAGACTCATGGGGCGGTGGCCAGGGAATGCGCGCGCACATGCATGCTGCACCACGCCCTGCACTTTAATCGTCCATTGATTTTTGGCATTTTGAGAATAATCGTCTGATGTATGACTAATATTTATTTAAAAAACAATGCGAAGAACTAGAATTAATTATACATTGGCTGGTTACACATTTGACATAACTTATAGGCAGCGCGCACATAGACTGCTTTAAGCTGCGACCGCATGGTGCACTACGGACTTCTATAACCGCCAACGGACTGCTTGAAGCACTTCGACTGCTTTTGTTTCGAATATTTGACTCATCCGCATTCGCTCATCTTGGTTGATAGTTAAGTGTTTGATCAGATCGTGTATCGGCGGGCGGCCTTAATCTGAAACGAAATTCGTTTTAAATCGTGTGTATTTTTAGCTACGAAAACAATACTGTAAAATTGGGAAGAGTTATTTAAAGTAATAATTAACTGTAACAACTGTTTGTTACAGAATCCAATTGGCACCACCTTGAAGAAGAAAGCGTTCGCAGTCGCGAGACCATTGCGTCAGGCAGCACGGACACCAGCTATACGCCGCACCTCAGGTTGCGCTACTACAGCCGGGACGTTTTTGGTTAGTTATAAATTTTATTTTATTTTCTCTCAATGTAAAATTACAGTTCAATGAGTAGGTGTCATTTCGATCCCAAGTCTATTCTATTGACTGTGTGTTTAGAAACAAGAATTTAATTTTCCCATAAAATGGTTTCAGGTAACATTGAACATGCTGAACGCTCTAGAGAGTGAGATTGATGTCGACGAGCTCAGCGGAGAAGTCAAGCTGGAGTTTGAGGCTCCCAACGAAGAAGTGGCCACTGTCTAGATGGACGAGTTTCAGTTTGTTTGAGTTTGTTGGGTGTGTTAGGCTAAGCGGGCACGGCCGAACTGTTACGCAGAGCTGCTACCTTCACGCTCCTCGCTGGTGAACGAGCTCCCCCATCCCCGATTCAGCTCACACCCTCACTCTCCTCGTCTCCGAGGTGCGTCTGCACTTCCCTCCACATTATTTAACTCGGTGGTCTTCTGACTTCTTAGGTCTCTTGTCCTCTTCGTTCCACCTCCTTTTATTTCTTCTACCTTGACAATATGTTGAGTCATTCGTTTATTTTGTATAACCGTCCACCCGTGTCCGTAGTCTGTAGTCGTGACCGTAGTCCAACCTCCCACCCGTGTTCAGTTGTCCCCATTAAATATGGTTTACTCTTTATATCTTTTATCCCCGTTCGCTTTAAAGGGGGGTGATTGTAGCCTCTTTACGATATGTTAAACATACCTAAGTGCATCTTATGACACAGGGCGGCAATGCAACTTCAAACCTTTCTTAGCGTTTCGTTGAATTAGGCACACACAATAGCGTGGATAGTCCGTACTGAGATGTATAATAAATAATTCATACGACATTCAAGTAATGTGCTTATACATAGTTAAACAAGGCTGCAATCGATGAAATAACTAAATAAATGTTTATATCCAAGCAAAAAAAAACAAATTTCAATATTTTTAATCCTCATATAATAATCCAGCCTATAAACGTCCCACTGCTGGGCACAGGCCTCTTCCCAAATAGAGAAGGCACGAGCATTGATCACCACGCTTGCTCTCTGCGGATTGGCGATTTCAGATCCCAATTTTGGAATCCAGGTTTCCTCACGATGTTTTCCTTCACCGTTTGTCAGAAGTCTCTTTGAATAATTAAGAAAGTACATATAACTTTGAAAAAGCCACATTGGTACTTGCCTGGGTTCGAACCTGCAACCTTGTGCATACAAATCCGTTCATTGAACCACTAGGCCACCACGACATTTTTAATCCTCATAAACATCGTTAAATCATTAACGAATTATCAAAATTTTTACTTTTCTGGGTAAACGGAACGTCGCAATTGAATGATTTCATGGTGAACGAATAACATTTGTATTTATCTGTGGTTGATATTCAGACAAGATTCAGACCATGGTTCAAAATATGACGGTACGAAGAAAAGCTTTCGAATGGAATGTCCGAATTTAATAATTCAAAAAGTTATTGAAAGGTATTAAAGCAGTCTTGCATATAAAATTATTTCGATAAGGATTAATGCCAAGGTACAACCAATTAAATAATCAATAAATAAAAAAATTAAATAACCAATACACAATCAATCTAATGAGAAACCTAATTGACTGTCACAGTCGGGACCCATAATGAATAATTTTAGTCTAGCTTATTTAATGGGTCCCGACTGTTACAATCCATTATGTTTCTCATTAGATTGATTGTATATTGATTACTAGCTGTGCCCCGCGGTTTTACCCGCGTGAATGAAAATTCACACACTATCTTTATAAATTATAGCCTATGTGTTATTCCGGTGTATAAGCTACATTATTATAAAGTTTCATTAAAATCCATTCAGTAGTTTTTGCGTGAAAGAGTAACAAACATCCAAACAAACTTTCGCATTTATAATATTAGTAAGGATTTAATTTTTGTACTAATAACATTGCCATCTACACTTCTAGACTTATTGAACTTGTTTTTTACTTTTCAGTTTTTATTTAAAGTGTTTTTCATGCAGTCGGGTTTTTTAATTTTTTAATTTATTTATTTTTTTATTTAACACTTTTTAGTTAAAATCATAATACGTCTAGCTGTTTCACCAGCGTACCATTTAGTTGTAATAAAGAACATTTTTTCACATAGTATTTTTTTTATATTTAAATGATATACCATTTTGGAATCCTCGTTACAAGCCCTTTAATTTGATACCCATATTGTAGCAAACATATATTTTTTATTTTTTTTTATCTCAATCTATGGCACCTCGTGGCCGCCATGTTGGTTTTTGTTTGACGTGACATATCTAAGAACACTTGGGTAATCGATACGAATCCAACGATACCCTAATTATCGAAATCCAGTCGGCCGTTTCGAAGATATGAGGTAATAAAGAATATTACACACATACATACATACATACAAGATACGCGCGAAAAACATAACCCCTTCTTAGCAGTCGGGTAAAAAGAGTTTACAATATCTATACGCTAGTCTTTTTCCATATTTAGCAAAAACTCGAAAATTTGCGAGTAGCATAAAAATACTGCACATAATAGTAGATATGTACAGGAGCTGGGGACCGGCAAATTTTTCCAATAATTTTTATTTCAATCTCAAAGTACGGAATCAATTTTTGATGTACCTAATTAATACGATAACTGACAAACATTTAATACTTCTTAACATGAAATTAAAATACTAGCGGGATTTGAAGATTAATGGAAAAAACCGCATTACTGTAGTCACCGTAAAATGAGAGCCTCGTTCCAAAACTAGTTTAATTTAATTATTATTATTCTAATATCAAGAACGTCGCTATGGTTACTCTTTTGTTAATGTGGCGTTAGTCGTTACTGGAAATCATAGAGAAAAGTAATTAAGTAGGGAACTGGAAATTTTTCGTTTTCAGTCACATTTCTGGGATAAAAAGTAATCGTCATCTAAACTTTCTCATGAATTGTATAAGTATAAACTATAGATTTTTTTATAGATTACCTACCGTCTTATGGTGCTTAGCACCTTAATATTATTATTTGTAAATGGTTCTAAAAGATTCTAGAACGTCGAGGCGGGCTTCATAATTCGTTAGGTGTATTGATCTTCTCGAACAGAGGCTGTACCGGGTGAGAGGGGAGTGGCGGCGCGCCGCGCCGCACCCTGACGTCATGGCTTCAGTCCATGCAGGCGCGCCGGAGCCTACGGGTGTGCGTAACTAGTTGTGAAGCTCCAGTGGTAGATGGTGGTGGCAGAGCGGCACCACTTGCAGAGAGCAGTTGCTGTCCATAGTTTGAAGATAAGCAGGTTAGTGGAGAGTCGATTCTCATTTGTTTTATTGCTATTGTTAGGACAGTGTAGAGATGTGAGATCTTTTTGTGGACTGTTGGTGCAGATCATATGTTTAGGTGTTACATATTCTGTATAAGGAGTCGTTATGAGAAGTTCGCGTCTAAGCGGGTGATTTCACACCTCATTTTTGCTGTCCAGCAGTGGGTTACTGCTCTCTTATTTTATTTTATAGAGATAGACAGGGGACAGGGGAGAGGGGTTTGCAGAGTGCATTGATTTTTGGAAAGGGTCGAGGATATTGACAGGGCCAAATGCGCATGTTCATTACTGCATTACGGGATGCGCTTCGTGCTGCCGCGGCCCGTGCCTCCGAGCCCTACACCCCGCGCCCCGCACCCACGTCCCTGCACTCCCACCAATGCACCCAGATGTACTTTTTAAAATAAAAACTTGTGTAATTCGAAATGGTAGCAGAAGTCATTCAATTTTAAACTTGCACTATAAAAGGCTGCTTAATATGACAATGTCGTTCGAAAATGAGGTCTTCGTTCGTGTCGAAGCATAACCACACTAACCACTTTAACATCAAATCCGTCGCCATGGTTACAACTTTGTTATTTTTTTTTAATAAAAACGCCTAAGTTCAATTTAGGTGCCGATTGCCTTTCATTTTGATCCGATCGGGCGTAATGTTCCAACTAACATCCATTCAATCTTTTCCATTGATATTATAACTTGGTCTTGACGTCATCCGCGTTTACTGTAAATTCGACCCATAGAGACACTATTACCTTTTTGTTAATATTTAATTGGTAACTACAAACCACACAAAATAAAATTATTAAGGTATGATATCATTACCACTGCTTAACTTTACACACCTTTACACTTACTCAACTTGCATTCTCGTAAGAAAAATTCATAATGAGACAATACAGTTCAACAAAAAACTACATAAAAAATAATCTACACACAAGCTTAGAAGTAAAAACAAAATTAAATTAAGACAGCCACGCACTAATCATAATCATAATCATTTATTGTGAAACATAGGTAAATTTTACAAAGATGTTACATTATATTACATAATATTATCCACTATGTTCTACCATATACATGGTGTACAAATTTAATAACATTATGAAAAAATACAAATGAAGAATTTACAGTAATACAAATTAAAATACTGAAAATTACAATGAAATGTCAATAAATAAAGAAGAAATTAGTTGTCAATAATGAATTTGAATTAATAGATTAAAATACAGAAATTATAAGTGTCAATATATAATTAAGGAAGTCATGTTAAATTACAGTGTCATTTATATTTAAATCATTCATAAATTCTTAAAGAAGAAATTAGTTGTCAATAATGAATTTGAATTAATAGATTAAAATACAGAAATTATAAGTGTCAATATATAATTAAGGAAGTCATGTTAAATTACAGTGTCATTTATATTTAAATCATTCATAAATTCTTCAACTGAATAATACGCCTTTTGTACTAAAAATAATTGTAATTTAAATTTAAATGTAGCAGTTTCTTTCAAACGTAGACATTTCGGTATTTTGTTATAGATCTTTGGCGCCATTGCAAAGATACTTTTATGAAGTAGGGCTGTTTTAGCGGGCACTAAATGTAATTTACCAGATCTTCGACTACTACCTACTTCTGAGAATTTTGACCAGTTTCGCTTTACAAACATAGCTGTTTCAAATATATACATAGAAGGCATTGTTAATAGATTCAGCTTTTTAAAGTACGGTTTACAAGAGTCGGTGTTACGTAGATTGCATATAACTCGAATGCAGCGCTTTTGTGCTTTAAATACTGATTCCTTACCAGTTGCGTTTCCCCAGAATATAATACCGTATCTTAACGTAGATGCTACTAGTCCATGGTATGCTGTGAGGGTTGTTTTTTGATTGACAGTTTTAATTAACATATATAGCATATACGCATATTGGAGTTTACTGCATACTTTATCAATCTGAGTAGTCCACTTCAAAGTATTTTCTACGTGTAGTCCAAGAAATTTAGTCACATCACTTTCGACAATTTTTTTTATCTTTGTATTTTATGTCTAAAGTGGTTTTTTATTTGCTTTCTGTCCAAAATTCATTATGGTGGTTTTATTCAAATTTATTTTCAAATTTTGTAAAATTTGAAAATTTGAATTTGTTCCGCGATCCTTTGTAGTTTTCGAGTAATAAGGTGTTTAGTGTTTTTTAACCCAATGCCGACTTTCACAGTATTTCTGCCCACACGGTAGTGTGTTGAGTCCTAATATGTGGATCACATTTTTTTCGAACTATATAGTGTGGCTATCGGATGTTTAAGCATTTGTTACAGTAAAAATTACCATATAGATAGAAAAAGAATCTTTTATATACATGTATGTATCACAAAGGGCTGTTTCAACCAGTATTGGTTAAATCTTTTCGCCTTAACAGTCCGCTTATCAAAAAGATATAACTTGTGTATCCGTTCCACGTATAAAGTAGTGCCTATTTTTATTGTAGAATTAGATACCTAAGTCCGTTCGTCCTAAGGTAGTAGGAGTAGGCGTTATTCTTTGGGACGTTTCCTTTATCATCTTTATAGCTAATCTTAGAATACAAAGGTGTTTTCAATGTAAGAAGCGTACCGTAGAATAATTGCTTCAAACTTTTCTTTTGGATTTTTCCTTTACTTGAATGATCAGGGACATTGGAATAATAGGTTAAAAATAACTGGAAATACGAGTGTTTTTTTGCACATTAATATTTCATTAGTGGATGACAAGACTCAATATTGTTCTCGTGTCTGATTTCAAAGGTTTTATGAAGGTTTCAAGGTATTATGAATTTAATTAACATATCAAGTTAGTTATAACATTTAAGGTGATTTTTTAGGCTCATAATTCTTTTGGAATAAAAATCTTGGCTCATGCGCACTGGATACCCTTACTCGCCTGTTCTTTGCGGTTTAATTGTATTGTCCTATTACTTCGGATTATTAGATCGTCGTGGTCGCTTTCATTGTTACGCGCCGAATGCGTTGTGTTCATAAGAACATGACAGAGTTGACACAGTAGGTATTCAGCTAATCAATTTGAATATAAGAATTGTACGAGCAGCTCTTGGTTAATCAGTGAATTATTTTGAACCGACTTTAAAAAAAAGGAGGAGGTTCTCAATTCGGATGTTTGTATGTTTTTTTTTTATGTTTGTTCGCGCATAACTCCGTTGCTTTCCAACCGATTTGAAATATTTTTTCTTTGTTGGAAAGGGTATACTTCCTAAATGGTCCCATAGTCACCAAGTCGGGATCTGATGATGGAATCTTGGCGAAATCGAGGGAACTCTTCAAAGTTTATAGGAAAAAGTACAGCGATTTTGGTATTTTTTCTACAACAAGTGAAGCATTTGCGTTCAATAAGAACCATTCTACTATCAGATCTGATGATGAAGCCAAGATGACCTCGTGAATGTAGCGTGAATTCGTTGGATATGAGATGCGTGGCACTGGATTTCGTTTGATGGAAATTATCATGAGGATGATGAAAGGGTGTCAGCAGGGGCCCGAGTCTGCTATTTACAGTTGCTTGAATCGTCTGAGTGGGTGGGGTCAGTGGGACCATTTTACGATAATTGGCATTCTACTAACTGTCAAAACGTCACAATTGGCCATTGGAACGATTGAGCCGAGAGTTGAGTGAATATGACCGATGGCCGGTACAATTTCGTATTCCGCTATTTTTTGACAGCAGTTGAAGGAGTTGAAGTATGGCTATGGCTAAATATTTTTATGTTTCATAGACAATGTGTCAATTTCAACGAAAACTTTCCCTTTTTAAAACATAATTATCCTTATTTACAAGTTTTTAATAGAAATTACATATTGTATGGGCTTTTACAATTAATTAGTATTCAAAAAACAATTAATATTTTTTTTTTTTGCAACATAAGAAACGATTATTAATAATTAGTGCCAATCGGTGTTGCCTATTAATAATTACAAAATGTTTGATACTTTCATTTTTAATTTAAATTGACAACACCACTTCCCACTCATGCCACTGATTGTTGTTGGCTTATCTGAATACGAAAATTAGGCACATATTGGGTTGACACTATCATCCCAATATGAGCACACTGACACGGAGTGTAAATAGCAGACTCGGGCCCCTGAAGGCCTACCCATATTATCTAAGATTAAAAATATGTCACTAAAAATAAACAAATAATTTTTTTTTTGCAAAAAAAAACCTTCAAAAATCGATAAAAGCACTAAACAACCTACCTACATTAATAAACCTAATCTAAACTACCATTAACCTATATTACAATTAAACAATTTTTTGGAGTCGGTGCCAAGCATACAAAACTTAAATCACTATAAACCACAGACATTCTAGAGATGCTACGCATCAGACGGTAATCTTCCATAGAAGAAAAATCACCTTACGATTTTGTGACTAATGAAAGTGACGTTTGTTTTTTTTTTAATTTTAATACGCTTTGTGGTTAGCGTATAAATAATTGGAATACGGGTCTTTTTACCAGATTCGCTGGCCCCAGTTTGAAACCTAGTCTTTTAAGGCTTCACCTATTTCCTTCGTAATGTGTACCTAATTTATTTTTCAAATGTGTTATTTAGTAGGAAGTGTAAAAATAAAAATACATTTTACTTATTATTATTTTTATTTTTCAATTTAGTTTTAAATTTAAATAATGCTTGCATGCAATGCATGGGAGGCAAACGTTTATTTTGCAACCTCAAGACATCTGTGCCCTTTATTATTTACATTACACCAATTAAATACTGCTAATCTAAGGCTTAATACGAGTAAAAATTGCCACAACCTTTGATAACTTTTTAATGTAACAATCCAGTACTTCAGTGAGGGCACTGATATCTATCTATTAGTTTTATTGTGTATAAATTTTGTTTTGTAATTTTTTAATGGCTTCATTCCAAAAGCTATGATGCTGGGAAGAGGCCGTCACTGCTTTTCGTAAAGGTTTTCCTTTATTCCTCTCGTTTAATAAACTGGCTCCATTTACAGAATCAAACAAATCATCAAAAAAGGACACAACCTCCACTGTATTCTTCAATGTTGGGCTTACATTAGTACCATTTGCATATTGAGCTACAACAAAAAGTTCCATGTTTTAGTATTGTATGAAACATCATTTGCAGGAAGTGAGAAATGTAGGTACAGATTAGGTAAAATACTTACAAAACTGAGCAGTGTATGACAGAGTAGCTGCTACTGTCTTGCTAAAGACTCTCACACAATTTTTAGTATTGTATGAAACATCATTTGCAGGAAGTGAGAAATGTAGGTACAGATTAGGTAAAATACTTACAAAACTGAGCAGTGTATGACAGAGTAGCTGCTACTGTCTTGCTAAAGACTCTCACACAATTTTTGACACACGATTTGTGAGTGTTTTTCATAAATTAAATACCGTGATATGATTGAGTAACCCTCAATCATGCAAAAACGCTTAATGGATTTAGGAGGCAGACCTGAATTTACACATAGGTTACTTTGTACCCCAGTACAGTAGAGGAAAATGGGTTTCTGGAAAGCTATATATTCTATAAATAAAAATAATTACCTTCATCTTTTTAATTTTTTCTAGTATAACATGTTCATCGTTTAATTTGTGCAACAGCCTCATCTGAGCATGATTGCAATCTGCTTTATACATCTACAATATCACTCCATTTGCAAATTTTATTTTCATGTTTTATATTTTTTGTGATGAAATTATTCCTCAAGCCCTTTATAAGGTGGGGTGAATCGTGAATAACGCTCACTGAACATACATTGATGACAATGGTATCATCTGAAAGTAATGACAGGATTATGAGTTTATCACTTAAAGCAATCCAAGCAATCATCTATCACACAATGTTTAATAATAATTGAATGTTGTGAATAATGCTAAAATAGACACTATCAACGGACAACGAGAAAACTCACCAATTTGTTTACCTGTTCTTATTTGTTCCTTCCGTGTGTCCTCTTGAAGGTTTTTCAGAGCGGATTGGAATGCTGTCACAGCATTGCTGCATTGCTGTGCCCCTGATCAAAATTCAAACCAAATCGAAATCAATGCCGAACTTCACTCGATCACTTTAAAACTGTAAAATGGCGGTTTGTAACTTTGTAGTCTTTGTAAACAAATATGGCGCGCATATACATACAGGCGCCAAAGGAAAGAAGAACGAGGGAGGGAGGAAGAGAAACTGTCAAAATCATTAGTTCTCATTAGTTCTGTTCTTTGTTGCAAACCATAGATAAAACGGGCATAATGACCAGATCATAGAGAAAAGTAATTAAGTAGGGAATAGAGAGACCTCTCGTGGCTAAAACGTGTCGCCCTAGCAAGCGAGCGAACTCTGGTAGTTGAGACATTAAAACTAACGTACACAGTACACACACATACGCAATTCTATTTTCTTTGTGTGAGTGATGCTACAGTAGCGGCCTCTGGTGGTTGCTACTATAAACTACTGTATACGTTTACACACACATACGTAATTTGATTTTCTTTGTATGTATTAAATAAAACCCAATAATTCATTTTAATACTGTAAAGTTTATTAAATTATTTTTTACAAGTCTTAAAGCTAGTATGTACAACTTAATAATAATAGGACAATTTAGTTATTCTTACAATGTTAAAAAACATAAATTAAGAATCAATACATATCATAACATCTATATGAACTAAGTAATATAATAACATAAAGCAAAATCAGTACGAAGGAAAAAATTATAAACCATATAGGGCACAAGTAATAACAACCATTATTGCACAATTATTCATTTGCTAACAATGTTATAAAACCTTAATTATAAATCATCAAACAACATTTTTATGAACTAACATAATGAAATAGCAACATCAGGGGCCCGATGCCGCTATTTTAAGTCAGTGAGTGGTAGGTTAATAAACGTTCCAGTGTACTTGTTATTGTGCCTAATTTTCGTATTCAGATAATTTTGGTTTACAAATGTACACCTACTTGCCACTGTTGTCATTGTAGGATTGCAAGTGACTGTTCTTATCTGAATACGAAAATTAGGCACAATAACAAGTACACTGGAACGTTAATTAACCCGCCACTCAGTGACTTAAAATAGCGGCATCGGGCCCCAGTACGTAGGAACAAATTCATAATAGGGAGCAAGGAATAACAATCATTGTTGCACAATTATTTGTTTGCTAACAATGTTATAAAACATCAAACATAACATTTATAATTATGAACAATCAAAGAAAATAATAAGAAAGCAACATCAGTACGTAGGAAAACAATAATTTACTATAAATATGTATTTTTTTTTTGTTATTTTACAAGTCGCTCTAAAGCTAGTATAAATGAACACTTATAGACCCTCTGGGGCACAATTCACACGAAACTTTTATGAATTTATACACCGAACACTTCTCGTTCGACCACTTTATCGATTTTGAAAAACAAACACAATTTTCACAAAACTAATTAACGAATTATGTACACAAAACCTTTTTACTGAATGTCCTTTGGTGATAACCGTATATAAATTAATGTATTTATCTTATTTTAATTATTTTATTAAAATAATTTTGAAAAAGATTGTTTACGCTTGACAGTCTTTAAACCACAGAAAACTTATCCAAAATATAAATTACGGAACACAAAATATAGATGGCAGCACCATTTTTGCGAAATCTTCGTTGTATGAGAGTTTCACCCCCGTGGACCAGCAGGCCTATTCACTAACTCTCGCGAGAGTGAAAATGTTATAGACTTTCGTAAAAGAACTGTCAAAACGCAAATTTCGTATTCACTATCGTCTGTGTCCAACGAACATGACGTCATCATGTGACGGTGTATTTGAAGGCAACTGTAAACCATTTTGACAGTCGTTTTTGTATCGATAATATCAATATTGCGATTCCGTAAGCCTAACTGCTTTCATTTGACATTTAAAATCCTGACTACTAGACACATAACTGCATTCGCGAAAGCAACCACTCAAGGGTAAACATTAAAGTATTGAATAAAAGACACTGAAGCAATTTTTTTGCTGAAGTGACTAAAAGATTCATATTTCGTTGATTTTTATTGTTTTTCGTATTTGTCTAAAAGATTAGAACGTTTAATATTAAAAAAAATTGTTTGAGAAATGCATATATATCTTTTGCCATTTTTTCATCATTCTCTTTCACACGAAAAAATACTAAAATAAAATAAATAATAATAAAGTAATTTAAAAATTATATGGAAACAATAATCATTTTAAATATTAAACTCAAAACTCTTTATTAAATCCTACTTACTACTTAAATCACTTTACACATGGCGATGACGGCTCTTAGCAAAATAAAGATTATAAACGTCAGCCTTTTTCTTGTGTGTTTGTTTACTAAAATTCTCAAGAAAACATACTGTTTTACTAATATAAGATGTAATTCGATTAAATGAAATGGTAAATTTTATTTTACGAAGTTTCAAGAATATGTGTTAGTCAACAAAACTCAACAAACCTAACTGAAATGGATGTTTGTTGTGTATATTGTTCATAAAATAATTAATTTTTCATTTTGCCCTAAGATAATATTGTAACTATGTGAATGAAATAAATGAATAGGTATATAATAATTTATTGTTTTAATCTTTTCAAACCTATAGGTAAGGTACATTTTTAGAGACAATTCATTGCATTAGTATTGCACATAACACTATGACAAATGTTAAGGATTATACAATTATGTACTGCATCGCCAGAATAAGCAGGGGTGGGCTGGCATGTAGATCCTGATGAAGTGGTGGTACATACGTAGATCTCTGTAAAATGTAATAAAAAATGTTATTTTAGTACATATACCTTTAACAAAATTTAATAAAGAATCAATAAAGCGGTAGGACTGGGGAAAATACTACTTTTATTCACATAAAATAAGCAAGAGGAATACATTTTATTTGCACCCACAAGAATCATTTAATGTAAATGCATATGAAATTAAATATAGGTATGTAGGAATACTCTAGACTACTCTAGAGGTTCATCAAGTACCTATGCAAAACAAGAATTTGGACAAATTTTGAAGCAGGCTTACCTTCAACATTATTAAAATAATCGCCATCGTCTTTTCACTCTGCTGCTGCATTTTAAGGTTTTATATTGATTGAAGTCCAAAGCCCGGCCGTGGCATGCGGGTGAAATGGTTACAACCCTCGAGTCTTGCCGAGGATCTTCTCAAAGGGCAGGATAAACGAAACTTTGGTACCTTGAAACACATTTTAACTCGAGCATATTCTACTGATATTCTGAGTTAAATTTGGTTTTCCATTATTTTATTACACGGATAACACTACATCGCTGCACTCCAGTTGCAAAATAACTCTAAGCAATAGTCAGGACCAATAATATTATGAAATACATAAGAGATTTAAACGTAACGATTGTTTGTTTTGACATGTAACGTAGTAAAAACCCTCTTAAATAAAATGTTGTCTTTTAAAGACTATTACAAAGCTCAAAAAGTGTCACAGAATTAGGCCGTATAATAGTCGATAAAAAATAGAGCCGCCTCGAAAGCAGTCGAACCCGAAGGAAAGCAACCGGAAATAGATACAGAGAAAACGAGTTAGTGAATACCAAAATTTTGACAACTACCCGCGGCAACGAATCTCGGTCGCCTTCGATTGAGCGAAAGCAACTATTGTCTATGAAGTTAGTGAATAGGCCTGCAGATTTTTTGTTCCGAGATTAACAGCCGTGCTATAAACCTACAGACTAAGAGCAGAAAAAATAAAACATAAATCTTACAGCTTTTAAATATTAATTCTAATCGGAAAACAACAAAAATACTTTATGACAGATAAATATTAAGACACAAAGAAAAAAAGATACTAACGTTTACACTTAACAATATTAATAATATATTTTTACAAACACAATACACATCAATATACTCAGGAATTACCAGTCGTTTCATTACTTACTTAGCTTGGCGCCGACTCCAAAAATTGATAAATTGTATTATAGGTCAATGGTAGTTTAGGTTAGGTTTATTAATGTAGGTAGGTTATACTTAGTATTATTTATAACTTTTTAGTGCTTTTAGCGATTTTTTAAAGTCGGTTTTTTTTTTTAAATTTTGGTATTAAAAGTATACAGTTCAATTTTTCGTACGTTATTATGAGGTGTATTTAAATTGTTGATAGTTTGTGAAAAATAGTGCTAGTTTCTTTCAATTTTTTTTTAAGCACAATGTTAAATTCGATTTTCATGATTTGAAGTTCTTGACGAGCTACATATTGCGTACGTAGGCGTGGTACATATTTCCCGGGCATGCGCGGCAGCCCGGTTAATTTTCCATTAGCTGTATAAGCTGTATTGATCGTTCCTATGGAGCTGAGAGGGACGCGGCGGGTAGCGGGGTTGGAGTCTAGCTTTATGACATGCGCTCTGAATCTGAAATCCGGGGCTTCGAGAAAACGCCGCATCTACTTAATTACTTTTCTCTATGGTCAGTCCATTCGCGTCGATGCAACCAGAGTTAACCAGACCACCGTAAATCTACGTAGCAGTGCTTGTGTGTGTATTAGATCTGATACTTATAATTGAGTAGGCACTGTTCGTAGTGTTCGTGTATGTTATTTACTGCAAGACGCGGCGTTAGCTCAACGCGCACGTGAGTGGCGGCTTTCGTTGGTGGCCTCTAATGGGAAGGTAAGTACCTTAATTATAGCCCAATAGGGATTATTTTAAACTGTGTAGGGTGTGGCATAACCTAGAATAAGCTTGCGTTTTTCTTTGATAACTACTGCTCTTAGCAAAATTCGGAACCCGCTAAAATTTTAAAGATTTTTAAAGCCTGAGCTAGTTTGATGATGCGTTTTCTGATTGCCAAAGAAGCCGTGCGAAGTGTTACTACCGCGAAGTGATATATTCATGTGTTGTGTGTATTGTGTGAATATTTTTACTATACCTTATGTACCTATTGATTATCGTGGCTGTGCTGTTAATGGTGAAGTGTGGTGAGGTGATACACGTGTTGAATTTCTTTGTGCTGTGTTATTCAATTCTTTGATTGATATCGAATTCTTGTTCGTGATATGTTATTTATTGTGTTGTGAAGTGTTTATTATTAAATATATCATGTATAATATAATGGAATTGATACTTTAATCTTTAACTCTGTAGATATTATTATTAAATTCTGCTGCTACCTTAATTTGTTAATTATTTTGACTATGTGTACAATTATTCTGGTATGTTATTAATAAATATTGCGTGGGTCGGTAATTTTGAGCTTCGATGTAGTTAACAAAGGAAAATTGAACTGAAATACAGAGGGGAAGGGGTGGGTTTCCATGGCGCATTGCGTATTGTTTGAAAGCGCATGTGCATAGCTGCATTGCGGGATGACTCGTAGCCCTGCCTATCCCTCCCACTGTCGCCCAGCGCCCCGCACCTCACTGCAATACGCCCATGCACTCGAATGTTCTCCTTGCCTTTGATCTTTGTCATAAATTTAATGCATGCACACCCAAATCTCTAATAGAAGAGAGCTCCTCGAGTGCAGCATCTGTTATAGCATTTAAGAGAGATTTGGGTGTGTATGTTGATGGTCAACTTCGTTTTATAGAACATTACGACAGTATTATAAGGGCGTCTATCAGGCTCTTGGATTTGTTCTTCGTACATCAAAAGAGTTCAAGAGCCCTTCTACGACTATACTTTTGTACAATTCTTTTGTACGTAGTCGATCAAAATACTGCAGTGCAGTCTGGAATCCAGTATCCAGTATCTGGAATCCAGAATACGCAAAGCACTTGAAATTTAGGACGCAAAGGGCAACCTCGAGGGTCGCGGGCTATATCCTTACTTAAAATAACCACAGTTTTCTTTATTTTCTAAATCTATACTTGCATCTAAAATCGTCATCACTCAATTCAAAACGATTTACATTTACATTGTGTGTTCCAAATCCATCATGTTTATTGATTTAAAATATAATTTGGAAAAATCATTAGAAATTAAAATAAATAATGTATTTTACAAATTGACATAATACAGCAACTCAAACATCAAATTAAGTTGTTGCCATAGTTACCATAGTTGAACTAGGGGTCTCGTTGGTTTATCTTTAGTACCATAGTTAGTAACAGAACAAGTGATAAACTTCGTTTTGTAATAATGTTTTACTTGGTACCATCGTTGATACCTAGTTAAGTCCTAAAACTTTATATAGTCCGCGTTTTGGAAAAAGAGGGTTAGGGTTTTCTTTTATTTTAAAATCAAATTTTCTTAGTCGAAATTCAAATTCAAATATTCAATATAGGCTACACAGTAGCACTTATCGAACGTCAAACACAAAATACAAAAAAAAACAGGCAGCACCCTAAGGGTCGGTTCATATCCGGCGGAAACGCACCGCGCACCATCGGCCGCGCAACGCCAGAACAAACAAACACGCAATGAGACATCCAACCTGACGCGCTAACGCAACATCAGTTGAGTGTGAAAAGCCGAACGCCCCACCACGCATCCGCCAGCCCCGGCGTCAAGCAACCGACAACACGCGACGCGCCCCCGGCCAGAGATGAACCGACCCTAAAACGCCCACCCTTCACCGCTTCCTAAGTGCCTTACGGCGCAACAAACTCCCCAGCAGCACGCTGCCTTTACAATTATACTGAACATCATTAAGGGACCGCGCCAAATAAACAAGTCTTTGAGGTACTATGAAGTTAAAAGTTCAGACACCAGTACACTGATCTTAACCAAGGTCAACAGAACGACCAGTCACCGCAAGCAGCACCCGTTCACGAGTATGACGCAAGGGTCAGCCATCCCCTCCCTCGCCATATTAGAGGGAAGGAGGAGACCCGACCCAAAACGCCACCGCAGGCAGTGACAACTAAGGGAGCATGACGAGACTGTTGCCGGCTCAAACAAATATAAAGCAAAAAAAAAAAAAAGGAAATCCTCAAACACTGATTTACTGCACTGTCCCTTATCACAATAGTATGAGTGGATACATAATTAAATTCTATAATTAATATAATTATACATTAAATAAAAATTTTTTTTGCAAAAAAAAAAATCCGACTTCAAAAATCGATAAAAGCACTAAAAAGTTAAAAATAATTCTATTAATAAACCTAACCTAAACTACGATTAACCAACCAATAATACAATTTAACAATTTTTGGAGTCGGTGCCAAGCTAAGTAATGAAACGACTGGTTATTCCTGAGTATATTGATGTGTATTGTGTTTGTTAAAATATATTATTAATATTGTTAAGTGTAAACGTTAGAATCTTTTGTCTTTGTGTCTTAATATTAGGTAATCTGTCATGAAGTATTTTTGTTGTTTTCCGATTAGAATTAATATTTATAAGCTGTAAGTTTTGTATAATATTGCTTGGCCCCGACTCAAAAAAAATGTTAAATTGTATTATTGGTTAATCGTAGTTTAGGTTAGGTTTATTAATATAGGTAGGTTTTAGAATTATTTTTAACTTTTTAGTGCTTTTATCGATTTTTGAAGTCGGTTTTTTTTTTTTGCAAAAAAAAAAATTATTTGTTCATTTTTAGTGACATATTTTTAATCTTAGATAATATGGGTAGGCCTTCAGCTGACACCCTTTCATCATCCTCATGATAATTTCCATCAAACGAAATCCAGTGCCCCGCATCTCACATCCAACGAATTCCCGCTACATTCACGAGGTCATCTTGGCTTCACTTCTTGGTCACTATTCTTGGCATACAAGTGGATATTTTGTCTTATAAATAATATATTTGCAAAAATGAATTGAGACGCTACAGTTAAAATACCTATCTACTTAAATCGCTCCCTAAGCTAACTGGTAAATGGATCTAACAGCTCGTTTTTGCAAAATAAAAATGGTTTCTAAAACCGCCGCTTTACCCCACAACAATATGCCATAGGACATGGTGCTGTGGAAGTAGCTAAAGTAAACAAGACGAGCTGTGGCCACATCAGTGATCTGTCTTACCTTCCTAACGGCGTAAGCAGCGGAGCTAAGCTTACTCGCAAGGCACGAGATATGTGCCGACCATAAGAGTTTACTATCTAGCGTTATGCCTAAAAACACTGTTGATTCTACAGTCTCTAACACTTCATTATTAATAATTATATTAGTGCCAAGATTTTTTACGTTTGGCATAGAAAATTTCACGCATTTGGTCTTCTTCGCGTTTAAAACTAAGTTATTAGATGAGAACCAATGCGTAACCTAAACAAGTGCAGCATTTATGCTGCACATGCTGTGTTATGATTAATTATTCTACCCTGTGTTGTATGTTTTGTTTAAGTTATTTTTTATTACTTTTGTCAAAATTGGTATACTGTATTATTTTCCTGAGAAATAAATTCTATTCTAAATTCTATTCTATTTATCTCATTAAATTCGTGTCTATTCCTATCTACTTTAAAAATTAAAGAGGTATCATCTGCAAACAGCACGACATCACAGATGCCTTTTAAAAAGAAGGGTAGGTAATTTATATAAACTAAGAACAAAAATGGACCTAATATTGACCCCTGGGGCACACCTAGCTTCACTGGTAGTCCGGTGGACCTATCACCATTGACATCGACGCATTGTAGTCGATCACATAAATAAGAGTTAATTAAATTAAGTGCTGTATTCCTAATTCCGTAATGCTCGAGTTTGCGAATTAGAGTACCATGATGAACGCAATCAAATGCCTTGGAAAGGTCACAGAACACCCCAATTGCGTTCTGCGAGCTCTCCCAGGCACTATAAACATGCTTTAGTAAAGCTACACCAGCGTCCGTAGTTGAACGTCCTTTAGTAAAACCGTATTGCTCGCTATGTAATAGATGTTTCATATTAAAATGAATTAAAAGTTGTTTCAACATCAATTTCTCGAAAATTTTACTGAATGCGGGAAGGATCGATATTGGCCTAAAATTACAAATTTCGTTTTTATTACCTGATTTAAATAGAGGTATAACTTTACTACATTTCATAAGGTCAGGGAAGATACCTAATCGACGCACTTATTAAAAATGATAGCTAGTGATGTGGGGCAACAATATTTATTATATTACTTAAAAGGTTTACAGAGATGCCCCAAAAGTCTTCGGTTTTCTTTTTATTGAGCGATTTAAAAGCATTTACTATATATAGTATACTATATATAGGAGTTACATGTTTGAAACTAAAAATATTACCACATACAGGCACAGTATTACGTAGTAGGTTTTCAGCCTCAGCTGCTGATGAATTTAAGGAGCTAGTTGTTGTTACAGGTATGTCAGTAAAGAAGTTATTAAAAATTTGTGCAATGTCGTGGGCTTTATTTACTAATTGATTGTTAAAAATAATCTCTAGTCCGTTTTCTTGTTTCTTAAGCTTACCAGTTTCTTGGTTGATAATGTTCCAGGTAGCTTTTATTTTATTCGAAGTATTTTGATTTTATCGTTAATAAATTTTGACTTAGCCATAAAACAGACTTTTTTGAATAATTTTGAATAATTTCTTATTTAAGTTACAAACGAAATATCAAAGTTATATTTTTTCATACCATATAGCTCATAAAGTCTAGCTCTACTTTTGTAGATACCAGCAGTGGCCCATTGGTTAAAAGAGGCTGAAGTGCACTTGACATGTTTAGTTTTACACTTAAAATTAGCTTCAAAATCATTTTTTACAACATCAAAAAGTGCTCCATAAATGTCATTAGGATTGTCGCATCCAAAAAATGATGGCTGTATTTTGGACTTGATGCTGTTTTTAAATCGAGTACACCGGTGCACTGTGTATGGCCTAGGTTTATTTACAACTAAATGTGGAAAGCTTGCAAATTGACCACAATGATCAGAAGTAACATCTGTTAAAATAAACTTATTATTCGCTTCACTATTACAAAATACGTTATCTAAACAAGTTGCAGAAAATGCTGTTATCCTAGTTGGTTCGCAAAACAGGTTATTCAAATTAAAAGACTTAAATAAATTTAAGGAGTCTGATAGACATTGGCGTTAATTCTAATATATTTACATTGAAATCCCCACATACTATAATCCGTTTCTTACTACTTTTAATTTTAGAGAGTGAATCTTCCATTACTGATACAAATAAATTAAAGTCACTCAAAGGGGGTGCAAACACACAAATTATAAGAAATGTACTGCAAACCTCTCCAACCTCTTTATGCTGTGCCCTACCGGGTCTATATTGTTTAGAATATATTGTTTTAACTTTATAAGATGCCAACTGTATAACATATGGAACGCAAATAAAGAATTGAATTGAAATTGCTCTAATTCAACACAAGACAGCTCAATAGTGCGCTCGATAGAAAGGTTCACAATATCAAGACGTTCTTTACATTTTAATTTGTTGGAAACAATAATAAGTGATCCTCCCCGAATGCCACTCTTTCTTACAAACGCACTTTGTATGGAATAAAACGAACTATTAAAAATCACTACCTCATGGACTTTTAACCAGTGTTCGGTTAAACATAATAAATGAACACTATAATTTTCAATAAATAAACTTAACTCTAATTCCTTGCCGGAGAGACCTTGCATGTTTTGATGAACAACATTCAATTCATGCAGCCCTCCCGTTGTCCTATCTTGTAGTTTAAATTACAAGAAGTATATAAGCTGTTAGTACTATTACTAACATTATCAAAAACCTTAGGTACAGCATAAGTACCGGTATCCTGTAAATTATATGCTAACAACTTAGCAATTCGTCGCTTATTTATAGATGATATATACATATTGTACTGTGTGAGTCTAAATTTACTAATAAACTTATTTGTTTCAAAGTACAAAATTGAGCTATTGTGTAGATGTGTTATGTTATAAATTAACATATTTAAATTATAAATGTGCCTATTCTCTTCATGAGTTAAGCTACTGGAGTAAGGTAGGGCACAGAAAATAAATTTACAATCATATCTTACACTTAAGCGTAACATTAAATCTACATAATTTATAATATCTGTTCTACTCACAGCCAGACCATCACCATACAATAATATGCTTGTTGACCCGGAGTTAAGCTCAGTCGAAGCAATATGACTTGTTAATTTATTTTAACTAGCACTAGGCAAACAAGTATTTAATACACACTGCCGGGAAAAAGAACTAATTAAACTACTAAAACCTTGACCTAGTTTATCTGAATAGATATATGTACCTATTTTATTTACTACACATGTATTTGAACTTTGCAAAGTATTAGATTCTAAAACAGGTTCAGGAAGCACAGGAAGCAGAGGTTCAACACTCTGAGTATTGGCAGGAGGTGGCGAGCAAGAACAGGTACAGCACAGATTGTTGGTTAGGGACTCATATCTTTCTGCATTGTACCTGACTAAGTCAACTAACTCACCGGCCTCCACCATGCATTCACTAAGGTCTTTCTGGGACGCTTGATATTTGTTGAAAATATCCTTCAGAGAGTCTTTTCCCCCGATTCAAGTTGCTCCTGAAGTAAAACTGTATCCTGATCATACTTTAACCTACCCTGAATTAATTCCCTATTCAAGTCCTGCAGATGACTTGTTAAATATAGATGTTTTTTTTCTAAGAGAATTATTTACCTTATTAATATTCTGAAATCTTTGACATTTTTTATACTTTCTGATAGTTTTATTTAACTTAATATATTTTTTAAGTTTATTATGACTATTAAAAATAGGATATACAGCTCTAGAATCATCTTCTGTCAAGTCAATAGTAACAGTATTCCTATCACTAACAAACGCAGATCCACTATCAACATACTCATTATAAAGGCTACAGGTGGTCGCAGCTTGCTCCTGAACTTTGACTACTTTGAGTGAGGTAATGGTCTTATGTGCCTCACTTAATTCAAATTCAAGTTGTGATATCCGATCTAAGGCCTGCTCATGAGTGCCTATACACTGTTGGAACTCTGAAACTATTTGACGGAGGTTACAATGTTCATTAAGGATCTCTGTGTGAGAAACATGCAATTCTGATAGCTCAATCTTTAAGCTAGTGTTCTTATCAATAATATTGTTCACTTCTAATTCACTATCATCTCTTTCCCTTAGCAGCGCATCACAAAGGTTATTTTCCGACTCCAAATCCTTCAGCGTAGCCCTCAGTTTCTCCTCCATGGATGCAGCTCTGCTGGTCTGCATATTGATTAGTTATTAAAAGGGAGTTAAGTGTAAGGAAAGAACTTAAGAGAAATGGGAGTGACAGTTAAGATTAGTTGGGAAAAGAAGAACTAAATGGATAAGATTGAAATAATTTACCAATTACTATAACAGTTAAATTGCCCTTGTTGACCCTGACTGCTATACCGGAGGTCGTGGGTTCTATTCCCACCCAGGAAAAATGTTTGTGTGATGAGCACGATCATTTGTTCTGGTTGTCTGGGTGTAATTTATCTATAATATGTATGTATTTAGAAATATATAAGTATGTTTATCAGTTGCCTGGTTACCATAACACAAGCTCTGCTTAGATTGGGATCAGATAACCGTGTGTGAGTTGTCCCAGAATATTATTATTATTAAATAGAAATTAATGAAAAGCAGTAGATATATGTAAAAACTATGCACACTTAACTATTAAAATTATTATTCATAAGAGGGTAAATCAATGTAAGTAGGTAGGTACTGGATTTTAATACTCTTGGTTTCTTACTTAACTATGAGAGAGTATCAATATTGAACTACGGTGAGGAATAACAATTATTAAATAAATAAAGTTAATGTTGTATAAGCATAACAGTCGAACGTTAATTAAGTTTGCAAAAATAATTTTGTACTTTGTTCAGTCTGTCAAACGAACCTTTAATAAATCTGTTTGGGAATAAAATAATATGCAATCAGCACAATAGTCTCTAGAATAACCTATATTTTATTATTAGAATACTGATATTATTTAGATAAAACAAAATACTCATCTGGTTTAGGTGATGATTTCAAATCCCATAGAGAAAAGTAATTAAGTAGGGAATCAAATCCGATCCGTTGCGATGACAGCCGGTAGATTTTTTCACTGTTTTACTGGTATTTCGTAGAAAAAGCTTTCACTTGGACAATTTTTATAACAGTACTATATGTGACTAATTACTTAAACTATAATTTATATAAGATTAACAATAATGAGGAAGATGTAAATAAAAAAAAAAACCGCATTTTTAGTGGCTTATCGAAAAATGTAGGTGAATAAAAAAATAACTGCGAAAAAATTATGTCGATATCTCAAATAGTTATTTTTTAATAAATTTTTCAATTTCGTATCTCCCGATAAATTTTTGAGCCGGCCGAGAATCTGTCGTGACGTCACATCACCCTACCGCAGGCGACGGGCGCTCGGGCCGGCCGGTAGTTATTTTAAAATTATGATACCTCCTAAGATGTTGATTGAAATCAAGTAATGTCGAAGACAATTTTGTTTACAATTAAATACTTGTGATTAATATCACATTTATTTGTATAAGGATTAATATTATTATATAAATAAATAAATAAATAAATAAATAAATAAAAATAAATAAAGAGGAACAACTTCGTCATACATGATTTTTGCCTAACTCTAACTGTTTACGCTGCGCACGCAACGGAAGTTCACAAATAGGGATATTTTTCCGTTTTTGTTACATTTTCCGTTGATGCTTCGCCCTATTGGGTGCAGCGTAGTGTTTTATAGTCTGAATCAGTAGTTCCTAAGATTAGCAAGTTCAATCAAACAAACATACTCTTCAGCTTTATAATATCAGTATAGATAGGTAGATTTCTCATGTTGAACATTTTGCTCATGTTCGAGAACATGAAAAGCAGCGGAATGCTAAATATTCAGTAGGTAGTATATGTGCCCAATGTTTTACAAAATCCCGTTTTAAAATAAATAAAATTTAAACTTCCTATTGCATTATCTATCTGTGACAGAAAGTTCTGTCAAATCGGTCCAGCCGTTTCAGAGATTACCCGGAACAGGCAGACAGCCAAACAAAAAAATTAAAACATTTTTTTTTACGTAAGTATGTACCGTATTTGTAGTTAGTGTAATGCTGTTAATATGAAATTACAAACACACTTTAGGGTAAGATATCTATGATAATATAAGAAAGAGGCAAGATTTGATTGATTGTGTCTTTGTTTGCATTGAATAGGCTCCGAAATTATTATACCGATTTAAAAAAATCTTTTATCGTTGATTAGCTACACTATCGTTGAGTTGAGTTATATTAAAATAAAAATAGGGATACTAAAACTCCAATAATGCAACCCGAGGTGCAAATAAATACCTTAATTTTTTTTACATTGCGCGCGCTCCTAAAACTATTGATGATAGAACAAAATAATGTACTACGATTTTACAGAACACATCATTATCTCCAAAAAATGTCGCGACAGCATATGTCTAACTATTATACTTATGACACAATAAGTGTTCATTCATTTAAAAAAAATTGCAGTGACGTCGCTGGAAATGGCGTGCCTTGTGTTTGACCTTGGTATTTATCCTTATCAAAATAATTTGTTTTATATTCAAGACTGCTTTAATACAATTATATAACTTGAATTTTTCATTTCGGACATTACATTCGAAAGATAACAGTATGACACGAGTTCAAAAGTGTAAGTATTAGAAAAAAGTCGCTTGGTTAATGGTGGCCGCTCTCTCCGCTCGGCTAACTATGCGATGTAGACGTCACTGGAATACGGGAAGGGAGTAAACCAGTGGCGGATTAAGACATTTGCCGCCAGTAGGCTATTCAAATTTTGCCGCCCCTTCTGACCTCTGCATTTCGATACCCTACACGATCAAAAGACGGTGGAAGAAAATGTTTTAGAATTAAAAGACTAAAAAATGATTCCTTGTTTAAAAAAAAATTATATATTATGAAAAATAAGAACTGATTACAGTCATTCTAAACCTGTCCAGTAAATTTTCTATTCTAATAACATTTACCTATTCTAAACCTGTTTAGTAAATTTTCTGAGCTTCTAAATAATGTAATCCATGAAATCAATACATATATAAAGCAGCAACGAATTTCTAGTAAGCATGATACTGATATTTAAAGACATTGGATTCCAAAAATAACCGCACAGTTTCTAAACAATTGGTATTCTCATCACAAATATTAAACTATATAAGAATACTTGTACCTACTAATTTTTAATAAATGGTTGACAAAAAAAAGATAAATAGTAAATTTACTAAGCCGGTTTGTAATTTTTTGAGTTTCCAGTAGGTAAAGTTTAGTAACTTGAGAAATATAATTTTTGCTGAAGCTTGATAATTATTGTTATATTATATTACTATAACAATATATATATTACTACATTTTATTCCTGATTCAACATTTGAAACAGAATATGACTGTTTTTAAAAAAGATAATTTTTAGTATAATACTTTTCTCCGTGTAGTCATAATCAATTAATCATAATATTATTTTTTTTGTCAATGAAATTGCAACTTGCATGGAATAACACGACTTGTGTATTGTCTTTATTTTATTAGATTTTTTCCGTTATTGGTATGACTGTAAACTAGGGATCATATTATATATCTAGGGGATATTTTTACAACCCTTGACTTAGTGTAGGTTACACAAGAAGTAATGTTATTTCTGAGCTAAGAAAAGCTCAATTATGTATTGCTTATAAGATGGACTAAAGTTTGCCTTAATACCCTTACACAATATGAATGAACACAGATTACAAAATAATTTACATTCGGTAAATCTTGTTAAATATTAGATTGCACCACTTAACCTGTCAATGACAGGTTAAGTTAAGTGGTGCAATTTAATAACATTGAGGTATTTATTTATTTTTTATTTCTGTAAGACAATTTTTTTTTTGGGACAAATTTGCCGCCCCCCAAAATCCGCCGCCCTAGGCTCAAGCCTACTTAGCCTGCTGGTAAATCCGCCACTGGAGTAAACGTTAAGAAATAATAAAATATAAAATGTAATAGAAAGATACATAAACAATAATAAAAAAACAATAATAAGCCAATTTTCTTTATAATGAAATTTAATGTACCTACTCTTTTTTTGTACCCCATTCAAAAAGGTGTTTGTGTGTGTTTGTGTATTAAAATTAATATATTTTAAAATGTTTGTTAAATACTCGTGCGAAGCCGGGACGGGCCGCTATAGATAGAAATAAAGTTTTAGCATTATTTTTGACATTGAAACGATCTTTGCAACAATGACGACTTGTTCTTCCTTTTCATTAATTTACAACACGTACACATACGTACACGAGCACAAACTTTTTTTTTTGTTATTTCGGGCACAAATTGGTTTTCAGTTTCTAATATAAATTAATTTTAAACACAAGCTTCAAATTTAGCTAAGCTCACAGTAATAGTGTAGACTTATGAAACAAGCCCAAACGCGATGCGATTACGTCATTTAGTTCTTCCTCTGGCCACCTTCTGGCGCCATCATCAAATCAGCTCGAAAGTACTATCAAATTATATTGTCATCCAAACTTAACAGATAAACAAAATTTCAGCTCAATCAGAAGATATCTGTTTCAAAATTAAGTTGCAAGATTCCACTCGTAGCTGTAGGTACAAACGTATACATTGAATGTTAAATAAAAGCTTGTAAAGATATATTTTTTGGCGTGCTAACTGTTGTTTTAGTACAAAGAAGACTATTCAGTAAGATACGCTAGTCTTTTTTCCATATTTAGCAAAATCTAGAAAAATATGCGAGTAACATAAAAATACTGCACGAAATCGTATGTTCGGGAGCGGAGGACGGGCGTTGTGACGTCACGCGTTGATCGGGCGAACCAAAACTAAATTTAAGAATGCCCGACTTTAAAAATTCGTAAAAAATAGAGTTTTTGAGATATCGCTAAAATTTTTTCACCATTCTTTTTCTAATTTTTAGTTTGATTTTTCTAGATGATAAAAAAAACATGCTCATCTTCCTCATTAAGAATTTAAATTGATTAAAATTACGATTTACGAGACACGGTTTTTGACACAACCGGTCGTCAGTGTTGCCAGAGCTTAGTGCCAGAGCAAAAAAGTTTTGAAAGAGAGAGAACTTTACATACTTAGGAATAATAATAATAATAATCATTTATTCAGATAAGTTTTATAAAAAACACAATTTCGCTGAGTCACAAACTAAGTTACACTTGTATCTTGTGACTCTAGTTATCGTTACAAAAACTAGTTACATATAATTACAGTAATAAAATTTAAATGACTACAAATATAAAACAAAACATAAGAAATTTAAATTTAAAAGCAATGAAACTAAAACTAAATAACACTAACTTTAAAAGATGGGCTCTTGAGTATTGTGACATTGCGTGTGAGAGTGTGTGTGTGTGAGTTTGTTTGTTTGTGTGTGTGCGTTCGTAAGAGTGTGTGTGTGTGTGTGGGTGTTTAGATGGTGCGTCTCATCAGTGTTACCAGGTACTCGGTAATTACCGTAGAAGCACGGTATTTTTGACCAATACACGGTCTACGGTAACGATTCCCTACCGTGTAATTTTCTACGATAATTTTAAATATTTACTACCGTGTAATATACAGGGTGTCCGGTAAATAGTCCGACAAACTGTGGTGTCTGATACCTTAGGTCAGGTCCTATCCAATGAACACAACATATGTTCCCGAAAAGTTACAGGTTTCGAGTTACAATCTATTTTCGAAAATTTTAGAATTTTCTATCTTGCTTCAGACTTTTCCATTTTTCTTGCTGATTAATAGCTTTCGTAATACTTTTTGTACATTAAATTAATCTTGAATAGTTACTCTACGCTTCAGTAAGTCTCATATTTATTTAGAAGAAGAATGTATTGACAAAGAAGCCATTCGCTTAACAATTTTCACTTTTCGTTTTTCTTACTGCTCAACTTTGAACTGCAGTGGTGAAAAATAAATGTATGTAGGAATTTTGTACAACAATCTTAAAAACTTGCTTGAATATTGTTAATTTTGGAAAGGTACAATACTTGCGTATTTTCCTTACAAAATTTGTAATATAAATCTGAGGAAAAATGAGACGTAACTTAACGCGGATCGTCATTGTACAATGAAATTAGGTATTTTCTTCTAGCGACTAACTAGGTAAACAAAATAATTGAGGAAAATATGGAATGAAAAAAAAAACATTTATTAAATTTTTTGCATTTTTTTTGCAAAGATGGACATGCTAACGAAACCCTTCGTTAGCATGTCTAGATCCAACTTGACCGGTTTCTTAGAAGACCAACTCTTCGTAAATACATTCTAGGCAAGTTGAACGATACAATATGGTTAGGGAAAATGGGTGCTAAGTGCAGTATGGGCCTGAAGTAAGAGCCTCCTCTAATGAGGGATACCAGGGCATATGGATTGGGCATCCAAAACCAGCTATTTCATTGTTGTTGCATGAAAATAAAGTGTTATAAAATCTATTCATCTAGTAAGAAAGTACTGAAGGAAAAGGTAACTTTACACTAAAACATGTTTTAATCTGGCATAGAGAGTTAATGGCGAGAAGAAAATACCTAATTTCATTGTACAATGACGATCCGCGTTAAGTTGCGCCTCATTTTTCCTCAGATTTACATTAGTAATATTTCAACAAATAAGCCCATGTGTGTACTTCAGCAGCTTGTTTTGTCAAATTTTGTAAGGAAAATACGCAAGTATTGTACCTTTCCAAAATCACCAATATTCAAGCAAGTTTTTAAGATTGTTGTACAAAATTCCTACATACATTTATTTTTCACCACTGCAGTTCAAAGTTGAGCAGTAAGAAAAACGAAAAGTGAAAATTGTTACGCGAATGGCTTTTTTGTCAATACATTCTTCTTTTAGATAAATATGAGACTTACTAAAGCGTAGAGTAACTATTCACGATTAATTCGATGTACAAAAAGTATTACGAAAGCTATTAATCAGCAAGAAAAATGGAAAAGTCTGGTGCAAGGCAGAAAATTCTAAAATTTCCGAAAATCAATTGTTCTCGAAACCTGTAACTTTTCGGGGAACACATGTTGTGTTCATTTTATAGGACCTGACCTAAGGTTTTAGCCACCACAGTTTGTCGGACTATTTACCGGACACCCTGTATGTAACTGTAATTTAAACGGACAGAAAAAGTTTCGGTTCCTGCCGACTTTTATGTTAAATATTTTATCGTATCCCACTCAAATGCTGCCTGTGAAAGGATATTAAGCCAAGTCAACGATATTAAAACGAAGAAGAGAAATAAATTGATAATCAAAACCATAAAGAGAAATATTCTTGCGCAACTTCTCTTTTCTCTTGTCTTTTCTTTTTCTCTTGTCTATTCACCGACTTGGAAACACAGATAAAACAGTAGTAATACTTGGAAACAACTGTGTTGATTTTGTACCTATAATAATAAGAATATGTTGTAAAAATTACTGCAGCTATATATAGGTACGATCAAGAAGTTCTTGTTTTAAATGATTAAAGAAAGTGGTTAATTATAATTTTGAATACAAATATTGAATATTCATGGTCCTTTCATTTCCTTTTTACACCATAATTTACACGGTATTTAACAAATATGTCTACGGTATTTTGAGTCTGAAACACGGTATTTTTTATTCATCAACACGGTAGTTATTTTTGTTCATCTGGTAACACTGCGTCCCATAGTGCGTCCATACTTACTATACTCTATGGTGCGTCCCATAGAGAAAAGTAATTGTGCGTCCTCAGGGATTCCGTCATTCCGTCCGTTCCGTGTCTAAATATGAAAGAGGTATCAGGAATTTGGTAAGTTGTATCTTACAGTCTTTAAGTGAACAGTCTCCTAAATAACAGACTTTATAAACTTTGTTGTAAATGTTGGGAATTGTGTAAGTTGTGCAGCGTCTTGAAAGTTCAGAGGTAAAACATGGTAGAGGTATTCTGAAGACTCGTTTATTCATAATGTTCTCGTAATCAGGTCGATTTTTAATAGTTGCGTGCATTCTAAGCATTGCTTTCAGTATGACTGAATAACGCTAACTGAATAAGTTCTTGTTCCGCAAGGTGATATATCCGGTCCCAAGATGATGATTGATTATTATAATTTTAGCAAATGTTAAAGTTAGCAATTTCAAAACCTGAGGAAGAACCTTAGCTTTAATAAATAATAATAATAAAAATGAATTTAGCTGCTCATCTCGGAAATATCGACCTTTGAATGCGGTGAGGTAGAAATTCTTGTCGTCTCGCAAAGCATCCTGTATATTAAAGCCCCCTAGATAAACCGGTGCCTCTAATTCTTTTAAACACAGCATAAATGGTTATATAGATAATAACAATAGCTAGTTTAGATGCTCTTAACATAAAGGCTCGTAATTTGTTTACACAATATGTCTCGTGAATCGATTGCACGGATAGATAGGTTGCTACGCTGACTACGTCTGCGCGAGACGTGTGGTTCGATTCCCGCATGGCACAAACATTTGTGTGATGTGCATGTTATTTGAATGTTTACAAAACCCCCTGTGACACAGGGTATTTAGTTTGAACGGCCCAAACCGAATGGACCCCGGGCCATTCAACCGTAACCAAAAATCGTCTACGTTTCAAAGGACCGGTGATAAAATGATTTCAAAATTAATTTTAAAGTACAGTCACATACATTGTTATAGTCGCTAATTTTATGAATTTTAACTATTTAAATATTTGAGATCACCTAAATAAACAGAATACATCTTCATAACCGGTTGGCACGCACAGAAGAATTTGTGATTCCTGTTTTGTATGCTTTACTGCCTGATAAGAAGCTAGACACATATCAGTTACTATTCGAAATAATAAAAAGTCAAGAAACAGAATGGGAACCAACTTCTGCCACTATGGACTTTGAAGTAGCTACAATAATAGCATTACAAAATATTTTTCCTAGTGTTGAAATAACAGGGTGCAATTTTCATTTTAATCAGTGCTTGTGGCGTAGAGCAAGGAATTTCAATTTACATAAGACACAGACAGACAGGGCACATATAAAGTTATGTGCAGCATTATCACACATTCCTCCACATTTCGTTGAAGATGGTTGGCTTTATATTATGGCAGAAAGTCTAAGCAGTCAAGATTTTACCAAATTCAATGATTATTTTGTTAGCACAAATGGCTAGAGGATAAGGTGCTTTCAAGTATTTGGTGTGCATATAATGAATATCATAAAACGAACAAAATTGTTGAGTCATAGAACAACAGAATAAAAAAAAATATAAAAGTCAAACCAAATATTGGACAACTTCTACAAGGATTACATAAGGATGTCCAATTTTGTTTAAAGCAGCTGAGACAACCTGATGGCATCAAAATTTCAAAAAGGAAACCTGAAACTATAATAAGAAACTGTAAAATACAAACTGCAATACATGAATTATTGACTGGGCAGATAAGCGTGGGGCATTGTTTGGAAAAATTATAGTTTTAATAATGCATGTCCTTTTACATACAATATCGTTGACCTATAGACACAGAGCTTTATGTTGATTTATTTGTTTAAAAAAGACTTGATTTGTAGATATTGTAAGATTTCTTATAGTTTAAAAGTTAATTATTATTAATTAATTTAAATATATTTACATTTTTTCCAAATTTAGATTAAAAATACATAATTATATTTTGTTGATTCGTTTCTTGAAAATAAGACTGATTTTTACTAAATCTTATTGTTTAATTGTAATCTTATACAGGGATTTAGAATACACTAAGAGTAAAAATATTTCATAATTTTAGGGGAAAAAAATGATTTTGAACGTTTTTTGTGTAAAAACTGCGGGCAATTTGGTGTTTTTAAGAGTTGTGGTGAATAGTAGCACTATTTAGGTATAAGATAAAAAAAGAATCTTAAGCATATTTGAGAAATTGTCATCGTGGTCGTTCAAAATATCATGAAGGGTGTAAATTTTCAAAGAAATTCTAAATTTTTCTTGTAACTAAAAAAAAAAACTAGGTATATTTTTTTTATTATTTTTCCTTATGTACTCATGAGCAGGTCTACCTTTTGGCGCCCGCTTATCGTTGAATTTTGGGACACATTGTATATAAAATTCTCGTGTCACAATGTTAGTTACCATACTCCTCCGAAACGGCTTGACCGATTTTTATGAAATTTTATATGCATATTCAGTAGGTCTGAGAATCGGCTACTATCTATTTTTCATACCCCTAAGTGGTAGTAGGTAGTTAGTAGGCAGGTGCTAGGTAGAAAAAATTGCATTGCAACGCATGCCGGGTACAGCTAGTTTATATATATATGTTTGTTTAAATAAGATTGGCTTTTAATAAGAATCTTATTGTTTAATTGTATTTTTTTATATTTTGTTGATTTGTTTCTTTAAAATAAGACTGATTTTTATTTAAAATTATTTTATTACCAAATTTAACTTTTGTAAACATTTTATATTATTGTTGATTGTTTTTTTAAGGAAGATAATACAAATCTAACCAAAATAAAAAATCTTTTATTTCAACTTTTTAACTTTTGCACCCGAATGTACTTGATGTAGTTTATGACACTGAATTTGTTTACCAGTTTTACCGGTCCTTTGGAACGTAGGCAATTTTTGTTTACGGTCGAATGGCCCGCGGGCCATTCGGTTTGGGCCGTTCAGACTAAATACCCTGACACAAAGGTTACATTCATTAATGCGCTAGTATTTTTTAAATAAACGAAGAAATATAACCATTCGAGGGCATGAACGAAAATAAAGCAATTGTCTGGACTTATAAGAGACAATGAACCCTGACTTTGTTATGACATTTCTTCTCGGAGTCACTTACGAAAGCAACTTATTGACACTTAGCTTAAAATCTATTGAACTTCAACATTTGAGCAGGCTACTTCACGCCCATACTATAGCAATTTCTTTTTCACACTGTACCCTGTCTTAAGGATACATATAGGCAGTAGCGGCGTTAGGGCAGGGCGCGGTTGGGCGACCGCCCGGGGCGCCGGCAGATATTATCTATAGGCACAATTATTATCTATAATAAAAGGGCGCCGCAAGCGCCCCTTTCTTGCCCATCTCTCAAAGGTCCAGGTCTAGTTACTCTCAAAAACCCTGTGCACAATTATTATCTATAAAAAAAGGGCGCCGCAAGCGCCCCTTTCTTGCCTATCTCTCAAAGTTCCAGGTCTAGTTAATCTTAAAAACCCTGTGCACAATTATTATCTATAAAAAAGGGCGCGCAAGCGCCCCTTTCTTGCCTATCTCTCAAAGTTCCAGGTCTAGTTACTCTTAAAAACCCTGTGCACAATTATTATCTATATTAAAAGGGCGCCGCAAGCGCCCCTTTCTTGCCCATCTCTCAAAGTATCAGGTCTAGTTACTCTTAAAAACCCTGTGCACAATTATTATCTATATTAAAAGGGCGCCGCAAGCGCCCGTTTCTTGCCCATCTCTCAAAGTATCAGGTCTAGTTACTCTTAAAAATCCTGTGCACAATTATTATCTATAATAAAAGGGCGCCGTAAGCGCCCGGTTCTTGCCCATCTCTCAAAGTATCAGGTCTAGTTACTCTTAAAAATCCTGTGCACAATTATTATCTATAATAAAAGGGCGCCGTAAGCGCCCCTTTCTTGCCCATCTCTCAAAGTTCCAGGTCTAGTTACTCTTAAAAACCCTGTGCACAATTATTATCTATAATAAAAGGGCGCCGCAAGCGCCCCTTTCTTGCCCATCTCTCAAAGTTCGAGGTCTACTCGTAGCTTTTAAAAACCCTGCGCACAATTATTATCTAAATATATAAAAGAAAGGCAAACCTAACTGACTCATCTATCAACGCAGAGCCAAAGCTACTCAACGGATTTTGCTGTAAGTTAGCATACAGCCAGTAGTGACGAAAATTTTTTTTGAACATTCACTCCATAAGGGGGTGAGAAAGGGGTTAAAATTTTGACTGACACTCCGTAATTTTTAGAGCTAGAAGCCTGAAACTTTGTTTATAGGTTAAAAATTTGAAATAAAAAATTACGTATCCTAGGGTTTTTCAAAATTCACACCTTATGTGGGTGAAAAAGGGGTTGAAAGTTTGTATGGGGAAACAAGATTAGTCAAAATATTTTATTTGATTCTTCACAGTAGTACCAATAAATTTGCACAAAATTACAGCTGATCAAAAAATATTAATTTAAAAATTAAAGACATCGGGAACGTGAACTAGCTATTCACGCGTTTTTTTTTGCATTCATTATAATCAAAGATCTGCTCGGACTAGATACAAGGAATTAGATAAGCGGCGGTACTGGATGCAAGTAAACCCCAACGCAAAAGTCACCGGGTGTTTATTCCACTACCAGCGGTCAATATGGAATAAGGCTAAAGAAATGGCACTGACCACATCTTGAGAAAATAGACCTCGCCTCGGACATACTCCAAATCGTGGCGACGGGCGTTGTTACCTCTCCTTTCTCCTCTCCCAAAGAAAGATTTTTTGAGGGATGGGAGACGCGGGCTTGTCGGGCAAGAGTTCGGTCACCGTCGGCCGAACCGGTAACTCTGTCGATTTCAGGACGGGACCGGTGGCCGCCTTCTTTTACAGAAGTGAACATAGAAAAATTGAATTCTTTTAGATTTTTCTAATAAAGGGTTTTTTTTTTATAAATATATTTTTTTTTAATAATTGGGTATTGTTATACATAAAATCCTTTCCTTTTTTTTGTATGGAGTTGAATTGCAGTTGGGGGCGCCGTAGAAATCTCGCCCAGGGCGCTGGTAGTGTTAAAACCGGCACTGCATATAGGTTACGTTGTAGTATGTTAAGGTGTTAAATTTGGTTAGGAGTAGCAATATTTAGGCTTTAGTTTATAAATACTTTTGGTACAAAACAAAGGAAAACTGCACTCCCACTTCGTTTAAGGCCTAGACAGGGGAGAGGGGGCTTACATTGGGCAGGGTGTGTTCCGAGGGTCATAGAACTCTGTAGCCGATCGATCGCGCATTCGCGCATCTGCATTGCTGGGGGGCTTTGGATGCGTCGCTGCGCCGCTCCACCCACCTCTCCCCAGCTCCTCTTGCAGTAGCGTCCATGCACCGGGATGTGCAACACACGTGGTACAGTGTTAGTGAAGCTGATGTCTCGGTGGTCAAGTTATTGTTGCTATTAGCCAGAGGGAAGGTGAGTTTTGTTCATACGTTAAGATAACAATCGGGCAGTTTAGAATTTTTTGTCGTCGGCGCTGTCGATGTATGCAGTTCTCACGAAGTTTCGGTGTAGTGTTTTGTCTTATGCTCAAAACTCGCAGGACATGGTATTAAACAGACTGTTGGTGCTTTTCCACTTGATTGGTAACTTTGGAACATTTTAGAACGTGGCAAGTAGGCCTTTGGTTCTTTGTCACGCGAAAACTGTACTGATCCAGTACTCTCGGACGGATTTCAATCCCAAAGTACGGAATCGATTGTTGATGTAATTAATACGATAACTATAAGGCAAACATTTAATACTTCTAAACATGAAATTAAAATAAATATTAGAGGGATTTGAAGATTAATGGAAAAAACCGCATTACTGTAGTCACCGTAAAATGACAGCCTCGTTCCAAAACTAGGTTGTTTTATTATTTTAATATCAAGAACGTCGCTATGGTTACTCTTTCGTTAATGTGGCCATAGTCGTTACTAGAAATTTTTCGTATTCAGTCACATTTCTGGGATAAAAAGTAATCGTCATCGAAACTTTCTCATGAATTGTACAAGTATAAACTATAGATTTTTTTATAGATTACCGTCTTATGGTGCTTAGCACCTTAATATTATTATTTGTAAATGGTTCTGAAAGATTCTAGAACGTCGAGGCGGGCTTCATAATTCGTTAGGTGTATTGATCTAGTACTCTCGAACAGAGGCTGTACCGAGTGAGAGGGGAGTGGCGGCGCGCCGCGCCGCACCCTGACGTCATGGCTTCAGTCCATGCAGGCGCGCCGGAGCCTACGGGTGTGCGTAACTAGTTGTGTAGAGCTCCAGTGGTAGAGGGCGGTGGCAGAGCGGCACCACTTGCAGAGAGCAGTTGCTGTCCATAGTTTGAAGATAAGCAGGTTAGTGGGAAGTCCATTCTCATTTGTTTTATTGCTATTGTTAGGACAGTGTAGAGATGTGAGATCTTTTTGTGGACTGTTGGTGCAGATCATATGTTTAACATAACATAACATACCATCACGCCTGTATCCCCGAAGGGTTAGGCAGAGGTGTACCAATGTACACCCACAGTTCGCCGGTATATGTTTAGTTGTTACATATTCTGTATTAGGAGTCGTAATGAGAAGTTCGCGTCTAAGCCGGTGATTTCAGTCCTCATTTTTGCCGTTTAGGAGAAGGTCACTTTATCTTATTTTATTTCGTAGGGATAGACAGGGGAGAGGGGTAGGGGTTTGCAGAGTGCATTGATTTTTGGAATGAGTCTAGGATAATGAAAGGATCAAATGCGCATGTTCGTTACTGCATTGCGGGATGCGCTTCGCCCTGCCGCCACCCGTGCCCCCGCACCCCACACACTGCGCGTCCCTGGACCCCATCCCTGCACCCGGATGAACTCTATTACCGCACGTGTAGGCGGGGTTGCTGAAACATTTGTCATTTTAGTAAAGTACTTGAAACTGAAATATTATGTACGTTTTGAAAATAGTAAGTGTAGTCAGATTAGGACTCAGCATCTCGTAAAGCAAACTTATCATTGGTTGTGCTATGAAATAGCTCTTCTCTTTCTTTCTGTCTCGGAAACTCCCCCCTATTATTCAGTGGATAGTATGTTTATTATTTTAGCAATTAAGTACTTGAAATGTAAACCTTAATATGTTGCTGTTTGTTGTCCAAATAAAAAAAAAAAAAAAAAATAACTCATTACCACTTGTAATGAAATAGAAATAGTATAAGGGGAAAATTTGTACTTCAAAGAGGACTCGAACCCGCGACTACTGTTAGGGTGTTACCACACCAATCGAGCGATCGTCGATCGATGCCATCGATCGATGGTAGAATGGATTAATCGACGTCGATCGATAGTTTCTACTAGACCAATCGATCGATTCTTGATCGACGATCGATCGATGGTAAAATGGATTGGTCGACGTCGATCGATAGTTTCTACTAGACCAATAGATCGATTCTTGATCGACGATCGATCGATGGTAAAATGGATAAGTCGAAGTCGATCAAGCTGCTTGAGCTCGACGCGACAAAAACGCGTCCTCTTGTGAATACATTTCGAAAGAAACTGATGGAATATAGCCGGGGTTAATCGATCTACGTCGACCGATGCCATCGACTGGCAAGCGATCGATTGGTTAGTCGACCGGTATCCGTCGACCGATGCCATCGACCGGCAATCGATCGATTGGTTAGTCGACCGGTATCCGTCGACCGATGCCATCGACCGGCAATCGATCGATTGGTTAGTCGACCGGTATCCATCGATCAATTAAAGCTACCACACCAATTGATCAACGTCGACCGATGTCGATCGATGGCATCGATCGACTATCGATCAATTGGTGTGGTAACACCCTTAACGCGCCAGTGCCACGTCACTGTCATTACCCCTTTCTGCGTACCAGTAAGTTGTTCTTCTTTTTAACTTAGTATTTTCTCACAAAGACTCAGTGGTTAGAAGAAATAAAATAGTTAAGAATGTTTTATTTAGTAAATTAACAAAAAAGTTATCGAGCAAAAGAACAAGTACGGTCCAAAAACGGACAAATGGTAAATTTTTAATTAGCTTGCGTTTGCGGTTCCGTCCGCGTTTCTTTAAATGTACTTTTGAACAATAAATTGACTACTACGTTCATCTATATATAACGCCTCAAATAATGGGACAGAAGTACAGAACGGTTTTTCAAATTTTAAAATAATAACTTGTGTTATTTGAAATGTAGCAAAAATCATTTAATTTTAGGCTTCATCCACTAAGGGAAGGTTCATATCTGACGGAAAATGCGTCGCGTATTATCGGTCGCGTAACGCCAGAACAGACAAATGTATAGAAATCGCTTGACCGTTCACAATCAACAGACTAACGTATCATCGGTTGAGTGTGAACGGTCAAGCGTTTTTACACGACTGCCCAAAAAGGAGTGTTATGTTTTCAGGGTTCATGTATGTATGTATGTATGTATGTTTGTGAGTTTCTTTATTCCACCATAACTTCTAAAAGGCTTGACCGATTTCAATGTTTGTGGTATCATTAGAAGCTTTGAGTTATCCCGAGTGACATAGGCTGTGCAATGGTCAAGTGTGAGTCGAAATCGCCTGCAAAGGGTTCCGACTTCCGAACGATTTTTTTTTTGTGTTGTGTCATGTTTTTTTGTTGTTCACTAAAAGGTATTAAATAAAAAAATATAATAAAAAAAAATTAAAAACACGCCTGCCTGTAATGAATTGTTCCAAGTAACCGACCCCGACTGCAAATATTTGACATGTTTTTAAATTTTTATGACATGGCAGGCGTGTTTTTATTCTATACATTTGTCTGTTCTGGCGTTACGCGACCGATAATACGCGACGCATTTTCCGTCAGATATGAACCTTCCCTAAGCTGCATAATTATATAACAGTCTAGTTCAGAAATAAGGTCTTCATTCCAATGAAATTAAAATCGTAACCACTTTGGTTCATACTAAGAATATATCATCAAACCTGTCGCCATGGCTACCCCTTTATTTAAGTCTCTTCAATATAATTTCTAAATAATAAAAAATAGTCTATATGAATGACTTTCATATTGATGCACTCTGATTTTATTTAATAACTAATACCGTCCAGACATTAGCATTTTTTGTCCGCGTCTACTTTAAAATCGGACCCACAGAGACGTGTTTGTAAAGAATAAGTTGATTACTTTTACAAATAAACTCAGAGGTGGTTGAAAATACGATTCTAATTCCGATTTATTGCCAGAGATCGTCACTGTTATAGACATACTTGCATACTGAACACTTTTGTAGAATCATGTCTATTTTATTTTATACCTATTCCAAAACACTACTAGAAATTTTAAACAAAGATGTCCACAATTGATAGGGTTATCGCCTTGTATGTTAGCATAATTATAGTGGACTTAAGAGCCTAAGTATTTTATGAATTCTTTCGGAGGTTTAAGATTGCCGTAACTGTCAAAGTATTCAATATAATCATTGTATTTTGCATAGGCTACCCAATGAGAACCAGGATTTTTAGAACTGTCTAAATTAATTACTCCACATTCTTTTTTTTAAGGGTAACCAGGGAGCTCATCTCTCATAAAGACACCTCTAAAATAGGGAATACTACTTCCATACTTCAAAATGTCCAAATTTGTTAGGGCACGGTTGGGTAGCCGATACATTAGTTTTTTGCGCTCGATACAAAAATTCCAAGCCCATTTTTATGCGGTTTAAGTTGTAGTCCTTTTCCGATGCAAATAGCTTCAATTTTTTCATTATGTCTCTTTGATTCTTCATGTAGTTTTTTGGCCATCTTAAACTCATTTATGGTCTTTGCAATACCAGCTGCGCCGCCTGCTAAAGCTCCTGCGGCTTATAATCCAGCAAAAATAGGAATCAGAGGTAATACTCCGACAGTTTTTGGTATAGGAATAACCCGAGGAAGTTTAATGGATGAATTATCAGCTAATTCTCGGGCAGCGGCCATTGCTAATTCTATTGCCACTTTCTTGCATTTTGGTTTTAATTTTTTCATACGTTTTTTCATGCCAGATTATTTCATACTATGTATCTATTATATAAGTCGTTTTTGTTTCAGATATTCAGAACCATGGAAAGTGACGCTAAAGTATTTACTTCAAATATTACAAGAGATGGAAATAATCAAAACAATAATCTGTACGATTTATTAACTATAGTTCCTGCTGAACCTACAAAAGTCACTGCCTTAAAAACATATAATTGCGATTTTAAACCTAAATCTGTTAAACATTACATACCTAAACAAAAGTCAAAACTTAAAGTAAAGACTGTCAGAGACATTAGAAAATCATTTGAACAGGACACATTATCTTATCTGTCTAATGAGTTGGAATCTCAAAAAAATAATTTATTTAAAAGAATAAAACGCGGTTCTTCAAAGGACGATGATACTAAATCATTGGCAAAGAAGATTTTAAAGCTTAATAAACCTGTATTAAGATTTACATGGCAGATGTTGATACATCTAAATCCTGAACAACATGCTCATCCGCGGCAATTCGTTAAATGGAACGGAAAACATATTCAAGTTAATGGTAGTCGTGGAGGCTGTAAAAAGTTTATTTACGATTATGATTTAGCCTGTAAGAAATTCACTTCTGAAAATTTGAAAAACAATATGAATAAACCTACCACAATCAACAAAAAGAACGAACTCATACACCATTCGTTAGCCGTTAAGTTTAAACCAGGGCCTGTAGAAAAGAAAATGTTTCTCGACCATTCACATCAAAAATATCACATTGGAAATGCCGAACTTATACATCTTCCAAAACCTGGCTTAGATATTCAACCAACTTATGGAACCGCATTAGAATCAACTACGACTAATTTTTTAAACAATTTACGTAAGGAAGATGGAACTATAACTAAAAAGCGGGCAGAGTTAGCTGTGCCCGTCTTAGGAAAAGTTGCAAAATCAAACTTTGTTAAATTGCATAAAGATTGTGTGACATTCGATTTAAATTATAAATATAATCGATATCGAATTCTTGTGAGACCCGATATGGAGAATTTGTTTAACAACCAAAACCTAAGAAAATCTGAGAAGATTTATAAAAACAGGGAAGTGTTCGAAAACACTGTGCTACCTGAAGTAGAAGATATGATGAATAAAATCTTAGATTCTGTAGAAATAAATATACATCAGGATAATATCTACAAAAAAGACGAAAAAGAGTCTCATTTCTTAGAAGAGTCGAATTCGTGCCATGATAAAAATGTTAAAACAAAAAGAAGATACTGTGAATTGGAACGATTAGACGTCACAGTTAATACCGTTCCTGAAACCAAAAAACTAGAGGTTAATAGATGCATGAAAGCACATTGTAGATTAGGATGTATTTGTAAGTCCTTGGATAGCACACAAAAAAATCGTCAACATTGCGGCCAAGTTAAATGTATGTTCGAATGTAAATGTGATAATTTTAACCACAACGGTGGCTTGTCATATGGCATAGATAATGATATTGAATGTATTCCCAATCTAGACAAGAAAATTAATGTAAAATTAGCTAAAGAGGAACAGAAGTTTCATCAAACTGTTACAGTAACCGGTAAAAAAAGAATACTGTTAAAAACAGAAAGAAGGAGCTGCAAAATACCAGAAAAACATGCCGAGTACTATAACAATATTCGCTTCAAACAGGATAATCAGTTAAACCTTGAGATATCGATAGTCACACCAAAACTTAATTTAGAAAATGTGGAACCATGGTGCATGGTTCATAAATTATATAGGTGTTTTTGTAAAGGACTGTTTACAGAAACATTCGTATCACCTAATGAAATGACTGAAACTTCTTCTTTAGACCATAGTGTGAATGTCGTAAGAGACAAACGTTTCATAAATTCAATGAATGTAGCTGAAAGTTCAAGATTTGATCCAGGCGACAAAACAAAAAGAAAAGGTAGGCCTGCCTTTTCATCCAAAAAGACAAAATTAATCAAGAATACTTTAGCTGTATGTGCTAAAAAATATCAAACAAGGTCCACATCACGAAATTTAGAATCACATAAAATTTCTTCAAGTCCGGAATGCAGTGTGTATGAGAATGATATGTCTACGAGTTTAAGAACTATTGCGTACGAAGGACGAAAAAACAGCGATGGTTATAACACACATCTTAAAATTTTGGAAATGGAACAGAACGACAAAAGTTTACAAGAAAAATTAGCTCTAATTAACAAAGTACCACTTCAAGATAAAAGTGTAAAAGAAACACGCATTAGTACCACTATTGATTCAAGCAGTTTAAATATGATGTGTAATAATAAAGTTATGAATTCACAATCCGTTCGAAGTGATGAAACCAGAACTTCTCAAAGAAAACGGTTGTCTAGTGCAAAGAGACTAGTGCCTTGGCTAGAAACTAATTACAAAATGTACAAAGAACGAAGTAAAGAAGAACTAATAAATAAAATACTCGAAACACCAAAAATAGACAAAATAGTACTCCAGCCTTGGGAGTTTATTTTAAACAGATATCGAGAACAAAAAAATCTGTTTCTTGTAAACCAGCAGTTACCCTTCAGACTTTTTATGGCAATACATACACGTCACCATTTATTTGATAATTGTGTAAATATTAATGAAATTCGATTTGCTGATTTACATAAATATCCAGAAACAGTAAAGAATTTACTTACTAATGCAACTGATTTAAAAGATTATTTTTGTATATTACGGGGTTTGGCTGTCTGTTGGGAGGTTATTGGTTCCGTAACCAAACTAAATAAAAATAAAGACACTTCACAAGTAAATGCTGGATCGTCTGAGAAGAACACGTTTGTTATAGACGATGACAGAGAAAATATTGTGAAAGAAATTTCTTCTTTTGTGACTTCACAAAAGAACTTTGAAACATATGACAGTGCACATAAACAAGTTGAAAATTCGAGTGAAATTTCGGAAGAAGCTAATTTATCAAAATGGTTTGTCATGACAGTAGAAAACGATTTTACAGAAATAAGTTTCCCCGATAAAGGATTCTTTGTCACGCATGAAAGTATTATGAAAGTAATTTGTATGGCTCGCCTAGTTTTGAAATCAGTGCGGCTGTCTTCCAAACACTGGATAGAGGAAAGTGAAAGACCTTTATTTGGCATTTACGCTGTGCCTAACACAAATGAAAATTGTGTTTTAGTCGGCCCGTATGAACTAAAGGATCCCTTAGGAATAGAGACAGTTAAGACATGTATGAACTCGAGAAAAATGAACACAACTAGGGGTTTTTGGATAAAAACAAATAAGGTCGATAATATGCAAGTGGTATGTAATCCGTTATCATTTATGTCACGTGCTAAGTCTCAAAGTAACGACGCATTGCCTTTAGAAAGTCATTGTTCTGTAAAAGATGTTATCTATCAAAACCAGCCAGAAAATCTCGACAAAATTGAGAAGGCAAAGCAAATTAATACGCCACAAAAAGATTTTACCAACTTGAGTAAGAAGGTACTCTGAAAAACAATTTCATTACCACCAAACTTATCAAAAACCATGCCAGTTGTAATAAATACGAGTTTAAATGTCGACACTGGTAGAATCTTATTAATAAAATCTCCATTGGGCAATATGTTAGTTGCCCAATTCAATAAGCACTCAGAGTCAATTTTGAAAACTACAGCGGAAGGAAAAGCCTCTGATGCATGTTCATCGCAAAGCGATAATGTTTCAAAAAGCGGTATGATACACGAGAGAATTTTTATTTTGAAACCTGAAGAAATTAATAGAAAGTTTTTGCAAGAAAAAGAAACTGCAATAACCCCAAGCAAGTTATGCTCTGATGATGAACCTTCAAATGCAGAACTAACGGAATTAGTTTTAGATAATACATTTGAACCTGAGTTCTTGTGTACTACAAATGATGATATTATTGTTATATCGGATGATGATGACTCAGTTACTGAATTCAAAACGGAAAATGACATCAGAGACGTATGGATAGAAAGCACAAATAATGATGATCTTGGCTGGATTGCGGGAAGAAAAAATTGTTATAATTCGCTAAGTTTTAAATTCCCCGGGTATGATTACTCGCAGTTTTACACTGAGGAAAAAGCCTTCTTCTACATAAACTTGTAAGTATTAAATCTGTTTACGTATTTAGGTGCCTAATGTCATTCTCATGATGAAAATTACAGAATTATAAAAGACATTCACAATCAGTCTTACCTATCTGTTATGGTATAATCCATTACTAAAAAAATATGGTTATTTGATCAATTGCTTTATGAAAAATACGATACTTTAATACCAAAGTTATTTTATGTATAAAACACTACAAGAAACTGGGATCAACACAAACCAAAGAAAACTCCAATAACATTCATATTTTTAGCTGAATCTGGTGAAACAGGAAGAAAAAGACATTTGTTTATATTTATTTAATATTTTCAGAAAAATAACTGAAATCTGCAGCTGCTCAATATCTAAAGACATAAAGTGGAAGGTTATCGAATCTCCTGAGCTACTCAAAGGAAATGAAATTAACCTCGAAAAACTATTCGAAGAAAATGTAAGTAAATCTATGTTTAGATTAATAACAGAATGTGCTTTTTTGTCTACTAGATTTTTATTAAACACAAAAAACTGTGTCTCTCTTTTCCTGTAGTCATTTTTAGTTCGACCTCCTTGAATATAGATCCTATTGAGCCTTGCCATTTTGAACATCTGTCTGGAAGTTCTCACTTCATTCTTTCTTCAACTTCCAGATATCTTAAAGATTTGTTTTTCTACCCCTAACCCATCTGTTAGCATTGTATATTAGTTTCTAATGATCTCTATACCTAACAAATATTACAGTGTATGATTTAATAAAATGTTTAACACTATTAACTTTTTGGGGCATGTAAAAAACTTTACTAGACTCATGCAAAATTACTAAATTATTAATTAGATATACACCAACCTTCCTCAGGTACTTACTAAAGATGGGGTGCAACTTAAACGTAAAACTCAAAAAGACAGAGATAATTTAAGAACATATAAGAAAAAACCACAGAAAGTAAAATCTCTTTCTCCCTGTTGTCAGCCTTCCTTTTCCAGGAATACGGACTCTAGTGAACAGGTAAATTATATGCGATAATTATATTATGTACCTAATTATAATTGAAACCCCAGCGTGTGCGATATCGATAAGAAATACGTACCCCAATCTGTAATTTAGTGATCCCACCAAAAACAGTAAATTGCACAAACAAATGTAAATTAATAATTCTAAAAAAAAACGTCGCGTTGGGGGACCGCTCATCTTAATTTTGTTTTTAAATTCATCTATGCTGCTAAGTTAGGTAATAGACTATTTGCAATTAAATTGTTAAGTTTGGAGCAGTCCCCAACGCGATGTTTTTTTTAGAATTATTAAAACATACATAGGTACTTTAAGATTGAGTTTTTTTTATTATTTTTTACTTTTTAAAGGTAACCTAGATTTTGTGGCGGGGGTTTTTTAAATTTTAAATTTATTGTTTTATGCTATATCTTGGTAGGTCGTAGGTTAAGGAAAAGGTTGCCTGGAAGGCTGCCTTTTGTTTATGTTTCTTCTTTATTTTATTTTGTGTTTTACCTATATACAATAAAGAAATAAATTAATTAGCATGTTTGTGTTTATTCCCAGTGTGCTGGTAAGCGTGAACCCGAGAAGGAGAAAGAAGCCCAGCAATGGATAGAGGCGGTGATCGGGGAGCGGTTCCCCAACATGCCGTACAAGCAGGCGCTGCGTGATGGCATCATCCTCTGCAGGCTGATGAACCGGCTGCAGCCGGGCATCATTTCCAAGATCAATATCGGCGGCGGTGACTACAAGAATATGGACAATATTAACCAGTAAGTTGACTTTGGTGTTATAGTTGATGTTGTTTAGAGTGCAAGAAAAACTAAGATTTATCAGAGAAGGCTTTTGGTTACGCATTTAATAAATACATTTATTTTTAATCATTATAATTTCTGTTTTGTTTATAATCCGGTCTCGACCAGGCTTGAGAACGGAAAAACAATGTTTAATTTTTTTCATCGTTCATATTATTTTCGATTTTACCCTTACAATATACAAAAAAACAATCGATATTTTCTTATTTAAAAAGTCCCACGATCATAACGTTCTTTACTGAGCAAATTTTAACTGACAATTTATCTTTACAGATTCCAGAAAGCGTGTGTGAAATACGGAGTACCGGATGTGGTCCTCTTCCAGACAACGGATCTTTGGGACCAGAAGAACATCGCCCTCGTCACACAGACTATCTTCGCCTTGGGCAGGACGGTACGCATACTTCTGATATCTATAAAAAAAATTAGCCAGCATGTATAGTCACGAGCAAAACTATGTTTACACATAGCGAAATTGGTTTAGCGAGATTTTTCTGTTGAAACTCGAAAAATATGTAAATGATTCAGAAACTGTTTCAAATTATTTCTTTCTAACATGTTTTACAATACCAATATAGATTTTAAAAAGAAATCAATAAAAACTTGCTTAATGTTTAGAATATATTTTTACTTGTGACTGTACATAGTTCAAAACTCCTTTTCAAAGCAAATCTTACCATATTAGTCAATAAATAACGTTTAGCAGGGGCGAATGGTACGTGGTTGATCCTCCTTTAGAGTAAAAGTTAAATAGGGCCACTGCGTGTTGGTCCAGTGTTGGGTGTAAGCCTTTCAGGGGCCCGAGTCCGCTATTTTAAGTCAGTGAGTGGTGGGTTAATAAACGTTCCGGTGTACTTGTTTTTGTGCCTAATTTTCGTATTCAGATAATTTTACTTTAAGTACAAATGTACACCTACTCGCCACTGTTGTCATTTTAGGATTGCAAGGGACTGTTCTTATCTGAATACGAAAATTAGGCACAATAACAAATTATACACTGGAACGTTTATTAACCCACCACTCACTGACTTAAAATAGCGGACTCGGGCCAACGGGCGGGTAACTTCGTTTATAAAGAACCCGCTAATGATAACGAATTAAAGTTGTAAAGCGTAAAAAAATAATTGAGATTCCTCATACTTAGGAGTATACGAAAAACAACCACGTATGTTCCGCAACTTTTTAAGGAATATTTTTTTATATTACTGACGTAACTATTTTGTCAAGCCTGTAAGTACATAATATTAATGATAATATCGCTTGTATAATGTTTCAGGCATACAAGCACCCCGAATGGCGCGGTCCCTTCCTAGGCCCCAAGCCTGCTGAAAAGAACCGTCGTGAAAAAAATAACTTGAAATATTATTCCTGAGCATAACATATTATAAACATTTGCTACTATTTTGAAATTAAAATCTAAATTAAAAAAAACCTACAACTAACATTGTTCTTGTTTTACGTAAAACTTGATTCTTATTTGTAAAATTATAAGTTAAAATTAATTCTTCTTATTTCTTGTGTAGGCTTAGTTTTTATAATATTGTAAATATTTTAAGTTCTTTAATAAAATAAGTAAATTATATATCCCTTAAAACAAAAAAAAAAAAAAAATTACATAATTAATTAATTTAGTCAATAATACGCATGGTTAAAAAAAAAAAAAAAACAAATATACGCGTCGAATTGAGAACCTCCTCCGTTTTCGTCGGTTAATTAATAGGTCTATACCGGTTAACAAGCATAGTAAGTAAGTTTTTAATTATTAACTATAAATATTTTGTAATTTTTTTTGCATAATTTGTTCTACTATATCAGTACTTGTTTACGTCTTACTATACCCAACAATTTTTTTTTTGTAATAAATAATAATATAATCAGAATATTTGAATAAATTAGGAAAAAAAATATATTATAAGTATTAGGTATAAGATAAACATTTATTGTTACGAATTTTTTCAATAGACTTTTAAGCATCAAACTTTGACGTATCTGCCTATAATTTTCTATTAAACTTTGTAGTAAACTTTGACATACGTATCTATCAAATAACAAATAAAAGAAATAACCAGTCTTCTCTTCTAATATTAGACAAAAATCTTTTAGTAATAAAACATTTCTTTTATATAACAAACAAAATAACAAGAAGTAAAAAAAAAAAAACTTATCATCTAAGTTGAGTTGACTATTAAACAGATATTATATCAATTAAATGAAACTATATCTACTATAACTACAACATATACCAATTAGTCAGACTATTAGAAATTATAGATTAATTAACAAAATATACCAATCAAATGAATGTGTACCAATCAAATGAAAGTGCAATCTCGTTAAACTCGCGAGATCTCGCCTTTTTTTCGTCCGAGATCAATCTCGCTAAAAAAGAACGAGATCTCGCGAGATCTCGTTCTCGCGAGAAAGTAGTACTTGAGATACTATTAACGAGATTGCATTCCCTAATTGTAGAGTAGCTTTGAATATGTTAGACTAAGTTTAAGAGATGCACTTAATTTATAATTATGACGGGCCTGTTGGTCTAGTGGTTAGTGACCCTGACTGCTATACCGGAGGTCGTGGGTTCGATTCCCGCCCAGGACAAATGTTTGTGTGATGAGCACGATCATTTGTTCTGGTTGTCTGGGTGTAATTTATCTATAATATGTATGTATTTAGAAATATATAAGTATGTTTATCAGTTGTCTGGTTACCATAACACAAGCTCTGCTTAGCTTGGGATCAGATAACCGTGTGTGAGTTGTCCCGGAATATTAATTTTAATTAATTTTAATATTAATTTAATATTAATTAGCTTTAATGTGTAATGTGTAGTGTTTAATGTGTGCTTTGTATTGAATTAAAAACCTTATACCTAAATATTTCTGGTTTGTTTTCAATTACCTACTTGTTATTAATAAAATATTTATCCCAATGATACCTACTCACAGATAATTCTGTTTTGACCAGTTGACTAAAAATTATGAAAAATACAGACAGATAGTATCTTTCCAGACCATATTTGAATAACACTTACTGTAACGGTGCGTCTAAATCTGACGAATGAGCACAACGCGGTGGGTTTCCGTGAGCTGCTCGTGTAATGCTCGTTCGTCAGATGTGGACGCTCCCTAATGCTCGTTCGTCAGTCAGATGTGGACGCACCCTTACGGTACAGACAATTTAGCCTTTTTAGCTTTCAGCCTTCAAAGCTTAGAACTGCCTAGTTAGAGCTAAATTCGAATAAGTTAATTGCGTTGCGATGCGCTGTTAATATTCAAATGCAACAGGTACTTAATTAAGAATTAAATCACATCGATTATGTCCGTTGTACGTGACCAATAAACCGCACATGTTTTAAAGATTTATATCTCATCTAAGGTAGGCACTACTAACTACCTAAGCTACCTTCATCAAGAATGAAGACCTTGTATCTTTCTAAAACTTACGTTTCCTGACGGTTTTTGATATAAGTATGAATAAGACATTATATTTTTAATTTGAATTGACATAAGATGGGAATTTGGAGCTCTTAAATTAGTGATAGTTAATCATTTGCAAAACATGGATGAGAAATCAGAAAATAAGTAAATTGCAAGTAGGTTGATTAGGTAAGGACATATTATGAATATTATAAAATAATGTACCAAAAATTACAAATCAGGCAATTTCTCTTAAATTATAAAATATGTATTTTGGTAATCGTATTTTATTTTTATTTTAGTGTAATATAAATGTATTTTAGTAATTGGCCTTAAGTACCAAATTAAATTTTTTTTACGCGACCATGCGAATCTATGAAGGAAAACATTTATCCGTTTTGGCCAATCTGGCTGTCCATAACTTAATTTAGCCTTACCGGCCATAGTAAATATGGCCGGTAACGACAAATTAGGTAAGTATGAGAATTAGGAATGGTTTGCAGGAGCAGTAAGCTAATAAATAGGTATATGCGCTAAGGGCGCCAATACAAGGGCGTTATTTTACAGGGTAAGTACCTAGATATACAGTCACGTACAAAAATATGTATAGACATGGCGAAATAGTTAAACAAATTTTACGAAATCTTGGTATTTAATCTCGATATGAAAAATATGTACATGATTTAGGAACTACTTTCAATCATTTCTTCATAAAACATTTTATAATAAGTACCAATGTAAGGTAAATGTACTATATTACGGGATAGTACATTATGCCGTGATATTTTGATTTTTGACGTAGAATAAGAAAAGAAACAGTTAAATCTATATTTACTATATTACTAAATCAAGTCTAGTTATAATACTAAAAAAAGTAAAAAAAAAATATATTAGATATATATAGATATAGATTTTTTTTTTTTTACTAGTTATAATACTCCAGGAAAATATTTTTTTTGAAATCACTGGACAAGTTTTAAAAGCCGTTTCGCACCTCCGAAATCGCCAGTCGGAACCACGCAGTCGTTTCTAACAGTTTTTTGTCGGTGGGCGTAAGGTAACGCCGGAAACTTCGTAAGGATTTGTTGTGATGCCGTATTGTAAAATTATTGTTAAGTAGTTATTAGAAGAAGGTTTTGTAGTCATATCAAATTTATTTAAATAATATTTTAAGGGAAATAGACGATTTTGTGATTCCCGTAATTATGTACACAGCCGAGACGCGATGTACGTAATTGCGTGATACTCACGCAATTAAAGAAACTCAGTCAGAAATGTTTTAATTCCATAAATATATCTGGGGCTACATTTTTTCATAAATTTTATTTGAATAAGCGAAGTAATGACTGTAGATTATGAAGACGTAATTACGGTATATGTTTTTTTTGGAATCTTAGTCTTACATTCAGGTCTAAAATAATGATAACCACGTTTTACTTAAGTTAAATGGAGTATGACATGAAAAATAAATGAATGATAGATTATATAAGTAATACAGTAGAGTTATTTATATCGATGTCATGCTTATAATAGTAATATCACCTTCCAGCTTATTAAGAATTTTTAATAAAAATATTTAATTTACACACTTTTTTTCACTCCCGCAATAATGAACGCAGATTTTCTACTAATGTCTCTTATTCTGGTATATTCGATATTAGTAAAATATTTAAGCAAATGAACTAAAAATGCGAGAAATGCTAGCAATAACTATTTTGTGTGTGTGCACTTGTAAATATTTTTATGCAATAAATGTATAATTTTATTATGTCATATTGAAGCTAGATAGGTATTTCGGGTTCGATCCACGGCCTAATAGGGAATAAGTAGTTTAATTTTGTTTTTGTTTTAAGAAACTTTGATTTTGTTGAGAAAGTTTAATTTTGTTTTTGATGTTTTATTATATTTGTTTCTGCAAAGTTATGTTAATTATTAAGTAGAAACAATAATTTTAAAAAGCATTAAGTATGTTTCTTATTGTTTATAATGTGATTTTATGTTTAGCAATAACAAATGTTGTGATTCTACTTCAAGATTATAATATAAATAAAAGATTTAAGATTTTTTTTAATTTTTATTTCAAACTACCTGCCCAAATTATGAACGGTTAAGGTGTCACGGAATTACGTGCATCAAAAAAAGTGCTTCATGGCGTGCATCACGAGCCTAATTTTGTCACGGAATTAGAGCCAAAGAAATGATTTAGCAAAATATCAATTATTTCTATAAATTAAGAGGTATGAGGCAAAATAATATCCAAAACCCATCTTATACGAACAGTCTCTAGAATGAACAAGAGTTGTTACTTTTAGCACCTTCGTATTTTTTTTAAATCGTCCTCAAACGCTCAAAGTGTACAACGCCTTAATATACCGTAATATGGTACATTTACCTTAGCTACTAAATAAATAAAAACATTTTTGCAAAAAAACAACCGACTTCAAAAATCGATAAAAGCACTAAAAAGTTAAAAATAATACTATAACCAAAGACTATAACCAACCTATATTAATAAACCTAACCTACGATTAACCTATAATACTATTTTAAAATTTTTAAAGTAATGAAACGACTGGTAATTCCTGAGTATATTGATGTGTATTGTGTTTGTAAAAATACATTATTAATATTGTTAAGTGTAAACGTCAGTATCTTTTTTTCTTTGTGTCTTAATATTAGGTAATCTGTCATATTTAAAGTATTTTTGTTGTTTTCCGATTAGAATTATTAATATTTAGAAGCTGTAAGATTTATGTATTATTTTTTCTGCTCTTAGTCTGTAGGTAGTACATAGTGATTTAAGTTTTGTATATTGCTTGGCACCGACTCCAAAAAATTGTAAAATTGTATTATAGGTTAATCGTAGGTTAGGTTTATTAATATAGGTTGGTTATAGTATTATTTTTAAGTTTTTAGTGCTTTTATCGATTTTTGAAGTCGGTTTTTTTTTTGCAAAAATGTTTTTATTTGTTTATTTTTAGTGACATATTTTTAATCTTAGATAATATGGGTAGGCCTTTAGCTTTCACCCTTTCATCATAATATGTTGCGCTAAGTCGTGTCAGAAGTATAGAAGGTATAGTTTTGTCAGATTTGGATGCCAACAAGTTACATAATCAGCCACACGACGACAGGGCGTTGGCAGAAATAACGAGGCTAAGAAATCTTCCTTTCAATACTTGAACGTCGGAAAACATCTCCATTTAGAATATCCTTAAACTGTTTTTTGTCTTCACTATCGAATCTGCAATATTACCCATCTCAGCTTAAAGTGCGCATCAATACGAATAAAATAAGCCCAAACACTATGTAGCTGCTATCAATCATTAAGGAGTTCCCTAAACTGTACTGCACCTGCATTACGGACCTTGTAGTGGCAATCATTACCCATCACGGTGTAAAGATCTTGTCAACACGAATATAATAAGCCCAAACACTATGTAACTGCTATCAACCATTAAGGAGTTCCCTAAACTGTACTGCACCTGCATCACGCACCTTGCAGTGGCAATCATTACCCATCACATTAATGCAGGAGTCAAGAAAGGACATTAACCACCTTCGTTCAGAAACTATTTAAATTAAAAAAAAAACGTTACAGAATTGTCTGAGGAAGTCACTGAAATTAAAAATACAGCTCAATTTATCTCGGATAAATATGACGACAACCTTAAACGTTTGATCAGCCTGGAGGAGCGGGTTTTGAATCAGAGTTCATTAAAGGCACTCGAAGGCAGGATAGACAACCTGGACCAACAAGCCCGATTATGTAACTTGGAAATATCAAATGTTCCTGAACGGCGTGACGAGAACTTATTCAGTTTATTGGACGACATCGGAAAGAAAATTGATTATGCTACACCACGAGAGGATATAACTGCCGTGCATCGCGTCCCGCACGCATTGTCCAACGAAAGGCCAAAAAATATTATTGTCCTGCTTAAAAACCGTTATATAAGAGACAATATACTAAGCGCCTACCGCCTGAAAAAAGGCCTCACCTCTACCGATGTAGGCATCTCTGGGACATCTAGAACCATCTATATTAATGAACACCTGACTCTCCAGAAAAAACAGCTACTACGTGATGCACGTGAACTGGCTAAGAAATCTATATATATAAAAGAAAGTCGTGTTAGTTACACTATTTATAACTAAAGAACGGCTGGACCGATATGGCTGAAAATTGGTGGGGAGGTAGCTTAGAGCCAGGAGACGGACATAGGATACTTTTGTACATTAAAAAAAAAAAAAAAACAATTAGGTAGTAGGTAGGTAGGTAGTAGGTAGGTAGGTAGTAGGTAGGTAGGTAGTAGGTAGGTAGGTAGTAGGTAGGTAGGTAGTAGGTAGGTAGGTAGTAGGTAGGTAGGTAGTAGGTAGGTAGGTAGTAGGTAGGTAGTAGGTAGGTAGGTAGTAGGTAGGTAGTAGGTAGGTAGTAGGTAGGTAGTAGGTAGGTAGTAGGTAGGTAGTAGGTAGGTAGTAGGTAGGTAGTAGGTAGGTAGTAGGTAGGTAGTAGGTAGGTAGTAGGTAGGTAGTAGGTGGGTAGTAGGTAGGTAGTAGGTAGGTAGTAGGTAGGTAGTAGGTAGGTAGTAGGTAGGTAGTAGGTAGGTAGTAGGTAGGTAGTAGGTAGGTAGTAGGTAGGTAGTAGGTAGGTAGTAGGTAGGTAGTAGGTAGGTAGTAGGTAGGTAGTAGGTAGGTAGTAGGTAGGTAGTAGGTAGGTAGTAGGTAGGTAGTAGGTAGGTAGTAGGTAGGTAGTAGGTAGGTAGTAGGTAGGTAGTAGGTAGGTAGTAGGTAGGTAGTAGGTAGGTAGTAGGTAGGTAGTAGGTAGGTAGTAGGTAGGTAGTAGGTAGGTAGTAGGTAGGTAGTAGGTAGGTAGTAGGTAGGGTAGTAGGTAGAAAAAATTGCATTGCAACGCATGCCGGGTACAGCTAGTATGAGTATAAATTCGTCTGGATTAAACACGCCACAATTCTAGTAAAACGGTCCGAGAACTCCCCTACTATAATAGCTATAAAAGCTTCAAATGTCTTATGTAAAATTAAGCCACGCAATGATATTTAAGTTAATTTCCGCAATAATATTTCACTTTTAACAGCTACAATGGCTACCAATTCAAACGCCCATTAGTATTATGTATGATAATAATATTAGTTATAAATAGGAATAAGTAAGATAATAAGATTGTGCTTAACATTTATTTCTTTCTGCTTTAATGTAGGTATATATTTTATTGAAACAGAAATATATAGATTTAAATTATTGAATAGCGCGAGGTGCACAGCTATTCGTATTAGGTACCTACAGTTCCTTAAAAAATTAATATCCGTAACCGAAACTATCGGATAATCCGAAATAATTTAATATCCATAACCGTAACCGAAACCGATATTATATTTTACCAATATCCATATCCATATCCGGATCCGAAATTATATATCCATAACATCCCTGATTAATATAAAATAGTTCAGGAAATATATTAATGACAAGCTGTGCCTGCGACTTCGTTTGCGTGGATGACGAAACTTATCAATGAGTTTTTAATCGCAAAATTAAGTTTGTTTTTATTGTTTATACTTTTCCGGTATAAAAACTACCCAGTGTGGTGCCCAGGATAATAAAGAATAATTATACCAAGTTTCATCGTAATCGAACCGGTAGTTTTTGCGTGATACCTGAACAGACAGACAGACAGACAGACAAAATTTTTCTTTTTCACACTTTTGGGTTCGGTGTCGGTCTAGTAACACCCCCCGCCATTTATTTTTTTGATATTTTCAATGTACAGAATTTTCACTTTTATAGATTTATTATAACTTTATCCCATCAAAAACATAAATGTGAAAGGCTGCCAAGTTCGATATTATGGGAATGCTTCGCCTATAAAAGAAGTGAGATCTGAATAAGTACCAAGTTCCATAAAAATACCTCAAATCATAAATAGTTATAGGAATGCACACTTGATTTCCAGCAGTTTTTAAGGTACATTTTGAATAAGTATCACGTTACATAAAAATACCTAAAATTATAATAGTCAGAGAAACGCACACCGGTTTTTTAGCAGTTTCCTGATAACATTTATTATTTTCAGCACTTTTTAATGATGTTACTTGGCAAGTTTTCACACACCACACACCTTTTCAATGCAATGAATCCACACCTTTGGACTGCAATGTGTCAAGTATATAATTTTCTATTAAAACTTGCCAAGTTACATCATTAAAAAGTACTGAAAATAATAAATGTTATCAGGAAACTGCTAAAAAAACCGGTGTGCGTTTTTCTGACTATTATAATTTTAGGTATTTTTATGTAACGTGATACTTATTCAAAATGTACCTTAAAAACTGCTGGAAATCAAGTGTGCATTCCTATAACTATTTATGATTTGAGGTATTTTTATGGAACTTGGTACTTATTCAGATCTCACTTCTTTTATAGGCGAAGCATTCCCATAATATCGAACTTGGCAGCCTTTCACATTTATGTTTTTGATGGGATTTCATTTATTTTTGTTAGGTTTAGGTTCTTTATTATTTTTTTTATCACTTTTGCTTTAGGAAATGTCTCATTCCACTTATAATAGTTGTAAAATTAGAAATTATTTAGACTATGCGAGAAATAATAGTATTTTCATTTTTGTTTGACTGATTTAGCGCACCTAGTGTACCTAGTGACCTGCTTTGCACTTCGTAAATCGTGGTTTCTGTTCCCGCAACAGACACACACAGAGTGGTGAAAAATTTTATTGTTCTTGTCTTTAAGACAAACATGTATTGTCTTAAATTGGTATGTATCTAAATTTAAATAAGTCTTATCTCATTTCCACTCCATACCTACTTATAGTAGAACAAAATTACACATTCGTTGTTTTCGAAACTGACTCACACTTGGCCGTTTTCAGATTTTTACTTTATTTCGACCTAAAGACAAACCTTCGAGCCAAATTTCAGGTCGGTACGACCATTGGAAGATAGACCCATTTAGTTCATTATGACTTCATAGTAGAACAAAGTTACACCTTCGCTATTTTTAAAACTAACTCACACTTGGCCGTTTTCAGATTTTTCCCTTTACTTTGACCTTAAGACCTATCTCCATGCCAAATTTCAAGTCAGTACGACCATTGGAAGTGGTCTAGGTTTTTGATGAGTCAGTGAGTCAGTGAGTCAGTGAGTGTATAGTAAAAATAGCGATTTTCTGACGTCAATATCTCAAGAACTGCTATAGGTAGAATAATGAAATTTTGTATTCTAGACAATTAAGGGGATGTCAACAGACACTCGAAATTTCATATGCGTAGATAAAATATGTTTTGAGTTATAGGGTGGTCGAAATTGGCCCGAAATGGTTCGTGTAATATAACCCACGGCCGGTGTGTCGCTTTTTTTGCTCGAACTTGGCGGACACACTGCCGTGTGTCTAGATAAGTATACCTAGATGTAATTTTTATTTTCAGATGATCTGAAAATAAAAATTAACATTTCTTTGTAGGATTTGAATCAGATCCTACAAAGAAATGTTATTTCCTAACAAGAGAAAAATGACAAACAAAGGTTAAAAGAAATTTTAATGATCAATGTTACAAGAATTTAGAAGAAGATTCAAAATATTATTATATAAAATTTAAAAGTTTAGTTATTAAAAGTAAATATTTTTAGTTATTAAAAGTGTCTTTCAATGAATTGCAGTCTTCTAATATTTCCACGTACATTATTATCTATTGGTAAAACTACTGCTTCTGATTTTTGCGTGTTAGCCTGATTGTCATCAAACCCTTAACCCACTATCAAACACATCTTCTTTCATATCTATTGCGATACAGGCGATACAGCACATGCCTCAATAGTTGAATAATGCTCTTCGATTTTCAAATGTTTATTTCTTGTGACTAAACATACAAGTGAGGCAGCTATTTAATGAAGTAACCATTATTAACCTGACTGTACCTTTTTCTTGCGGTGTGTCCAGTTGGTGAAAATAAAAGTGATTTCATTTAAATAACACTATGTGGACACACGTAAAAACTTAGCGTGTCCAGATGACGAAATAATAAGTTACACTAATTTTGAGTTTCACCAACTGGACAGACGTGTGTCCAGATTTTGGTGTCGATTTGACGAATAACCCAAATTTTTTATTGATTTATGCACGTGCAATTACTTATTATTGTTTCGAAAGAAACTGATGTTTTTAATTGAGTAGATAATGATTTTTGCTTTTATATAGTGTGAGCTGAATCGGGGATGGGGGAGCTCGTTCACCAGCGAGGAGCGTGAAGGTAGCAGCTCTGCGTAACAGTTCGGCCGTGCCCGCTTAGCCTAACACACCCAACAAACTCAAACAAACTGAAACTCGTCCATCTAGACAGTGGCCACTTCTTCGTTGGGAGCCTTAAACTCCAGCTTGACTTCTCCGCTGAGCTCGTCGACATCAATCTCACTCTCCAGAGCGTTCAGCATGTTCAACGTTACCTGAAACCATTTTATGGGAAAATTAAATTCTTGTTTATAAACACGCAGTCAAAAGAATAGACTTGGGATCGATATGACACCTACTCATTGAACTGTAATTTTATATTGAAAGAAAATAAAATAAAATTTATAACTAACCAAAAACGTCCCGGCTGTAGTAGCGCAACCTGAGGTGCGGCGTATAGCTGGTGTCCGTGCTGCCTGACGCAATGGTCTCGCGACTCCGAGTGCTTTCTTCTTCAAGGTGGTGCCAATTGGGTTCTGTAACAAACAGTTGTTACAGTTAATTATTACTTTAAATAACTCTACCCAATTTTACAGTATTGTTTTCGTAGCTAAAAATACACACGATTTAAAACGAATTTAGTTTCAGATTCAGGCCGCCCACCGATGCATGATCTGATCAAACAGTTAACTATCAACCAAGATGAGCGAATGCGGATGAGTCAAATAGTCGAAACAAAAGCAGTCGAAGTGCTTCAAGCAGTCCGTGGGCGGTTATAAAAATCCGTAGTGCACCATGCGGTCGCAGCTTGAAGCAGTCTATGTGCGCGCTGCCTATACGTTATATTATGGCAAATGTATAACTAGTCAATGTACAATGAATTGCAGTTCTAGTCTATATCTATACTTATAATAAATCTGTAGAAGTGAAAATTCTGTACATTGAAAATATCAAAAAAATAAATGGCGGGGGGTGTTACTTGACCGACACCGAAACCAAAAGTGTGAAAAAAAAATTTTTGTCTGTTTGTTCAGGTATCACGCAAAAACTACCGGTTCGATTACGATGAAACTTGGTATAATTATTCTTTATTATCCTGGGCACCACACTGGGTAGTTTTTATCCCGGAAAAGTATAAACAATAAAAAACAAACTTAATTTTGCGGTTAAAAACTCATTGATAAGTTTCGTCATTCACGCGAACGAAGTCGCAGGCACAGCTAGTCTACACTAATATTATAAAGAGGAAAGATTTGATTGTTTGTTTGTTTGAAATGAATAGGCTCCGAAACTACTTGACCGATTTGAAAAATTCTTTCTCTGTTGGGAAGCTACACTGTCTCCGGTGAACATAGACTATATTAAATTTTCAAAAAAGTTAGTGATCCATACTAAAACTCCAATAATGTAACCCAAGGTGTGAAAAAATTAGCAAAAAACTTTACATCTTTACATCGCGTGCGCTGCGAAAACGATTGATTATAGAACAAAATAATGTACTACGTCTTTGTAGAACATATAATTATCTACAAAAAATATCGCGATAGCAAATGTCTAACTACTATAGTTATGTCACAATAAGTGTATTTTTCATTTTTAAAAATTTATATAAATGCCACCGCTATAAAAGCTCTTTTATTAATACTTTGGAATTAATCCTTATTAAAATAAATAACTTCATATTTAAGTTTGCTTTAATACCATTATATGACTTTTTGAATTATTCAATTTGGACATTCCATTCGAAAGAAATCACAAGTTATTTAAAAAATACGGCACCATAATAATAAGCGAATTGATAATAATAGCAATTTAGCCTTTCGGGAATAAAAGTTGTTTGTTAATGTTTATTATTCCATAGTAAGTTTACTATTAACAAATTAGTAAAGGAACACGTAACGGGGTTAAAGAGGTGGTACGAGATAGGTATGGAACCGCGAGGTGTTAGTTACACTATTCATAACTCAAGAACGGGTAGACCGATTTTCAAAATCTTTAATTCTTTGGATACGTCTCCGCCCCGTATAACAAAGTAACTATAAAGACATCGGGAACGGAATATAGGTATTAACGCGGGTGAAACCGCGGGGCACAGCTAGTCATTAATAAAGTAATTACATAAATATCAGTCGTACATTGGAAGATTATTCTCAACATGGCAAAAATCAATGGACGATCCGAGTGCATGTGCGCGCGCATTCCCTGCTCACCGCCCCCTGAGTCTGCGAGACTGGGGAGGGGGGGGGGAGGCAGGCTTTGTCCGCAGGTACCTACTGGATCAATACTGCTAGACTAAGGTGAATGCCACTTACCTCGTCATAGTATGTTATTTTGTATTATTTTTAGCACAAATGATAAGCTGTTAAAATTATATTTAGTTAAATATTTTATATTAAAACTAAATTAGTACGGAGTCTTTTTAACCGACTTCAAAAAAAAGGAGGTTCTCAGTTTGACCTGTATGTATGTATGTTTGTATGTATGTATGTTTGTATGTATGTATGTATGTATGTTTGTCCGCGATTATCTCGCGTTTGGTAACTTGGCACATGTGGCCTCCCTGGCGGTCCGTTAGTTCATTTGCCTCATCTTGTTGTTTTATCTTTCTCGATTAGCTTCCCCACGGTCTCTATTCGTAGAAACCTTTTGACATGCCTTGACATTCCTGTTAGGGTTTAGTTATAGTATAAGATCCCGTTAAGACCGACCTTCACCGAGATGCTTATTTAATGAAACGTATTTTATATTTAATTTAATATGTCAATAAATATAATGCATATGGGTTGCCTAGCAAATTTCAGTCCAGAGTATATTTAATTAATAATTAAAAAATAAAATATTTTTTTAAACATTCCACCGGTGTGATTATTAGATAAATTCTATACCAATCGAAAGTATAGAATAGACTCGTAGATACTATGGCAACCCTATAGTTGTGACCGGAAAAGAATAGGCAACCTAACGTTTGCTTATTGATCAGTGCGATGCGCGCTCGAGAACGGTCGCGTCTTCGCTGCTCACTACGAATATTATATTCGCGTTTTGCGCGGCAATAGCCGTCGCCCGTTTTAGTCGCGATGAGTTCTAAACCACTCATCGCCAACGAAGTGTTGGCATTTATTATCCATGCCATCGATTATATGGACGAGGTCAGCATCGTGCAGATCTGCAGATCCGCCTACAAAGAGGAGGAGGTTTGCAGTGCCAAGCTGATGCTCTTCCAGTCGCTCGGACAACTCGAGCAGATGCCATCCCGCCGAAGGGACGGTGGAGACAAGAGCCTGCAGGATATCATCTCCCTGCTGAAGAGGACTGATCCTGACGACGTGCCTGAATTCGTGGCGAAGGACTTGCACAAGCTGCCTCCCGTCACGTTCGATCACGTCGACGTCACCAGGCTGCTGAAAGACATTACGTGTCTAAAGGCAAGCCTGGAAGATATGAAGTCCAAGATGGAAGCATCACAGGTAACCATCAATGACCTGCGTGGAGAAGTGGCGTTGTTGCGCAACGTTATTTCTGTAAGTGGGTCATCGGACAAAATGAATGTTAATACACGACGCGGGGCGCAAAATGCGTCCATCATCAGTTTTGAGTCGGCGAATTCGAGTGCGTCACCGGTCGCTGATATCGCTGACGATGCGCCCCGTCCCGCCGCCGCCGCTGTGTCGACACTTGCGGCTGAACCTAGCGTAGGTACATCGACCCCTAAACGCGCCTACGCAGCAGTTGCAGCCACCAACAAGCCCGCCGTGACGCAAACAAAGCGGGCCAAAACGAAAGGGGAGAAGCAATCTCGTGGCAAACCACAGCCACCGAGTAGTCCAAAGAAGGACACGTGCGACAAGGATGGCTTCATAAAGGTAGAAAGGAAGAAAAAGAAGCCTCCTTGTAGGAACCAGTGCGGTACCGCACCAACTGGACCCAACATCCTGCTGCGTCCTGCAGTACCAACGACGCAGCTGTACGTGTCCCGTGTACATCACACCACGACGGTGGAGCAGGTCGTGGAGTATGTCCGGACCAAGACCAACTGGACCTTGAGGGTGGAGAGGTTGGAGTCGCGCCACAACACGAACTTCAAGTCGTTCATGGTGCGAGTTCCAACTCACCACATTGAGACCTTCCTCAAGGAAGAGTTTTGGCCGAAGGGTGTCGTCTATCGAAAGTTCAGAGGAAGGATACGCGACACCACGCAGCGTAACACGATGCCGACACTTCGTGTGCATTAGTTTTTTAGTTTTTTATTTATATAATATGTATGTTAGTTTATAAGGTATTTATCTATGGGCCTTAGTCGCCTGACAATAAATGATTTATTATTATTATTATTATTCTATGGGCTTCATACTTTCGATTGGTATAGAATTTATCTAATAATCATACCGGTGAAATGTTTTAAATTTTTTTTTTTTTAATTTTTAATTAAATATACTCTGGACTGAAATTTGCTAGGCAACCCATATGCATTATATTTATTGACATATTAAATTAAATATAAAATACGTTTCATTAAATAAGCATCTCGGTGAAGGTCGGTCTTAACGGGATCTTAGACTATTAGGACTGTATACCTTTTGTATGTAAAGCTATTTAATTAGATATTTGTTTTTACTTTTTTTTTTAATTATTGAGTTAAGTCTTTTTTTTTTATTATTCTCATTCTTTTCGCATACGCGACCTTTGTAAATGTGACAACAATGTAAATTTAGTCGCGTGTCCCTTTTCATTTTTCTTCCATTTTGGATGTCATAATTTACAATAAACTAAACATTTTGCTATTTACGCTGTTGTCGCATATTTGTATATTTTTTTTTATATATAATTCTATTTGTTACATTGATGTTAACCTTTTTTTTAAAAGATTAACCTATGGAGTTTCTTGCCGGTTCTTCTCCATTGGAATGACATTTTGGAACCTGCAACTAGAGTCAGTAATTTAACGTTTTAAAAGAGCTTAAAAAGGCCTACTTGAAATAAAAATATTTTGATTTTGATTTAGAAGGTTTTAGTAATTTTTATTTAACCGACTTGAAAAAAAGGAGGTTCTCAGATTGACTTGTATGTATGTATATTTGGACGCGATTATCTCGCGTTTGACTGAACCGATTTTGATACGGTTTTCAGAAAAGTGTTTGTTAGACCAAGGAGAAAGTTTCGGTATTTTATAATTAACCGACTTGAAAAAAAAGAGGTTCTCAGATTGACCTGTATGTATGTGTGTATGTTTAAACGCGATTATCTCGACTTGACTAAACCCATTTTAAGTAAGTAAACAAAGTATCAAACACCAAAAAGTATTAAATAAAAAAAACTTAAAAAAAAAAGAGAACCGCCTTCAAAAATCCGATTCACTGAAAAGTATTAAATAATTTGAAATGTACTGCTTATCAAATAACCAAAATATTAGGATAATAAGTATAATTATACTTCAAGCACAATTATTGTTATGTTTGGAGTCGGTGTCAGCCGCTAATAGCAAATTTTAGTAAGTACTATATTATAAGGACAGACACCGACTCCAAAAATAACAATAATTGTGCTTGAAGTATAATTATACTTATTATCCTAATATTTTGGTTATTTGATAAGGGATAATATTTTTGTGTTCACCAAAAATCTAAAGGTACATCTATGTATGCATTTCTAAAATATTGATCTTAAACCCGTTTAATTGTTTTACCATAATTAAACTACTCGGCCAACAAAATATGTTACATCAAACAAATTCCAAATTAACACCAAGATATAACACTTTTTTATTGTAGTGCGCTGCAAATATTCTATTGTAACAATAACTATTTTATTCTTTCTCGAAAAATACTGATCGTGCACCAAATATTCCTGACTGTTACACAAAATATTTAGTATGCATCCTAGTACCGTATACCCATTTAAAACGGTTTTGTACAACTTTTATGTTACTGAAATAATTATAATTGAAGAACAAATAATGCATTTCGTAAAACATTACTTCTAAGACTTATATTTATTTTACTGAAAATGGTTTTGGCGCGCTTGCGACGCGCATATACCTGCCTATTGCTCTCTGTTGTGCGGTTGAGACGGTGCCCAAAATAGTGACTGGGTAAAGGGTCAATGTAACGGGATCCCTTCTTTTTGCATAATATTCTTTGTCCTAATATACTTTGGCATAACGATTTTGGCATAATTTGTTTTGCCATAATAATACTTTCCTATATTTTTTTTTAGCATACAGTTTATGTTGGCATAATTATGTTGAAGGCTAATTTGTTTTGGCATAAATTTAATTCGCATAATGTTACTAGGCCTAATCACTATTAGCATAATAGAAATAACGGAAACAAATTTGAGTTAGTGAAAGAAACGAATCGCTGCAAAACCGACTCCACGTAGTCTTTTCTGCCCTACCCTAGAGTGTAATTTAGTGTCGCGTAGGCGCGGAGGGGTGAGGCGGCCCGCGGGCTGAGGAGCAGGTGGTCTTAACACTCGCCGCCGCGGCTGAGGCTGGCCGGCAAAGCCGGCCAGCAAGCCGAAGCTGCGGTGGTGAGCGTAAAACCATCTGCGACGATAAGCTCGCGTGGGGCCGAAGGAACCCTGCAGCGCCGGCGGAACCCTGCAGCGCCGGAGCCGTGACAGAAACCATGCCTGCTGCATGTTGCATGCTGCATGCTGGCTTGCATGCTGCTTGCTTGCTTGCATGCTTGCTTGCATGCTTGCTTGCATGCTGCATGCTTGCTTGCATGCTGCATGCTTGCTTGCATGCTGCATGCTTGCTTGCATTCTGCATGCTTGCTTGCATGCTGCTTGCTTGCTTGCATGCTGCTTGCTTGCTTGCATGCTGCTTGCTTGCATTCTGCATGTTTACTTGCATGCTGCAGCAATATTGTATAGAAATGTGTATTAGTGTCTAATATTTTAGGTGTTAATTATTAATTCTTTGTTATGCCTATGTATAATGTGAGCAATATGTAAAATTGTGTATGATGAAGTTTTTTCATAATTGAGGAGTTAGATATTTGTATGGTGTATGATTAGTTTGCTTATAAAAATTATGCTTAAATATCATTATGCGTAAGGATATTTAGGCTTTAGAATATTATGCTTCACAATTATTATGCTTAAAGTAAGTATGCCTAATAAATTATTCTTATAAAGTTATGCCAAATTAATATTGTGCGTAACTATTATTAGGATAAATACAATTATGCCATGTTAACTTATGACATAAAATTTTATGCTTAAAAATAGGGAAACCAATGTAACTGCCCCGAGTTTTTAAAAAATTATAAATGTAAACATGTTACTGGACTTGCGATCAGGCTGAAATACATAACACCTCCAGTAGAAGCCAAAAACATAGCCATCGGGCAAAAACGAAAACGTGGGCGTCCTACAAAGGCAAAGTGCGCTTTATTGGTGCAATAATTTAAAGAAGTACTGCAGAGATTGAGTGGACCGATAATGTGAACATTGTAGGAGTAAAGACTTTGTTTAACATTTTGAATTATTATGGTTCGTACTGATTAGTATTAAAAAAACATTTTTAGTAAGCATTACATTTTATAATGTGTTCATTTTTTATTAATAAAGCTACATTGGACATTAATTGGTGTTTGATTCAAATACATTTTGCAGTGCATTATCTGAAGTAAAACTAAAAAAATAAATGCTTGTTTTTTAAATTAGGTGTATTACTATTTTTACAAATTTGCAACAGTTGTTAAATAGATGCTCGTTATGACATATTTTAATGAATATATTTTGGTGCACATTCAGTATATTTGGTGGAACACAGACAAAATTTGGTAAATGAAATGGGAATAAATTGAAGTACTTTTAAATACCATCCTTTGATAAGCAGTACATTTCAAATTATTTCATGCTTTTCCGTGAATAGGCTTTTTGAAGGCGGTTCTCTTTTCTTAAAAAAAGAAATTAAATAGTTATCATTTTTATTTCTTCTTTTTTTTTATTTTTTTTTATTATCAATTCATTTTCATTAATTACAAGAAAAATCTTAATCATGAGTGCGTCCACATCTGACGAACGAGCACTACACGAGCAGCTCGCGAACCGTTCGCGATTATGCGCGTATAACGTCGCGTTGCGCTCATATTAATTTTGTTTTTAAATTCATCTATGCTGCTTAGTTAGGTAATAGACTATTTGTAATTAAATTGTTCAGTTTGGAGCGGTCCCCAACGCGACGTACTTTTTTTAGAATTATTAAAACATACTTAGGTACTTTAAGATTGAGTTTTTTTTATTATTTTTTACTTTTTAAAGGGAACTTAGATTTTGTGGCGGGGGTTTTTTAAATTTTAAATTTAATTTTTTTTTTTTATACTTTTTATAGGTACAAATAACGTATTTTACCCACCACCAATTTTCTCATCAAACGAAGCTAAGAACACTCGATTAAGTTATCAATATTCCCTTTCAGTACGAATTCATTTGAGACCCCACTCGAGTATATTTGCAGACATTCGGTTATTCTTCCCCACTTTTACCCCCACAACTTTTAAACGGCTCAACCGATTTTCATCAAACATGTTCAAGAACACTCGCAGATAATTCACCTTTTAATATAAAAAACTAAATTGAAATCGCTTCATCCGTTCGGGAGCTACGATGCCACAGACAGACAGACACACACACAGACACGTCAAACTGATAACACCCCTCTTTTTGCGTCGGGTGTTAAAAATACGTTATTTATACTTCAAAGTAATTGCAAAATAACTAGAAACATACATATACGTTCATTATATATCAACAGAACTTTCACCAATATCATGAGGACATAACTCATAAAAAAACCCCTGAAAAATGGTAAGAGCCTAACATACCGGATAAAGGGTCGTTTACCTTATCCGAGGGTCGGCGCGATGCAGGTACCTATATGAATTTGTATCTAGTGTTTACTTTGTTAACGAGCCCCACAACCAAGTAATAAAATCATAAGATATTTGATTTGCCAATAAACGTAAAAACTTGATTTTTAAACAACATACTGTGTCGATTTTGACGAAATTTATAGATATATAATAGCCGTAGATATCGAGTAACATACAGACAAGAAAAAAATACAGACCAATTGAGAATCTCCTCTTCAAATCTCTCCCTCTTTTGAATGCGGTTAAAAATAAACAGGATAACGAGCATAGCTACACCTACCTATATCTTCCTACTTCTAGATTCTTTTTCACTGAAACATGACAAAGCTATTGATGGCGATATATGGTCAAATAGAATTTAACGATCATTGATCTCGAAAAGGAGAAGAATGAAAAACTACATTTAATCACATCGCGAAACAATGATGCGATGATGGGGTTTTACCTACCATCGTTCAATGGCTCTTTTCTAGAGTAGGTTAAAGTAGGTCAAATTTTCAATTTTCAAATACAGTTTTCTGAAGATATTGGATATTTATTTCGAAACAGAATAAAAAAAAACAACCGATTTTGAACAATCAAAGTACCCTGGCTAATTTTCACGACGATTATGTTTTTGTATTTCAGTTAATCTGATCTCTTTATTAAGCAATTAGCGACAAGCCACGGCTTCGCACAGGGGCCCGAGTCTGCTATTTACACGCCGTGCCACTATGCCAACAGTTGCATCGTCCGGCGGCGCTCGGGCCCTCTCGGGTGCCCTTGGGCCGGTTCGGGCGCGACTCGTGCGCGTTCGGGCCGCTCGAGTGCGCACGAGTCGCGCCCGAACCACTTCAATCTAGCCCGGAATTCCGACACGTGGTCATACCAAAAATGAAGCGGATGCACCAATTCTGGAGACGTTCGAGCTTATTTAGAAGTTCCTAAGTTGCTTCTAGATAACAGACATCGGCATAGTCCAGAAGAGGTAGAAGAAGAGATTGGGCAAGAGTGATTTTAGTCTGGAAGGGCAGGAATTTTTGGAGTCGCTTTAGGGAGTGAAACGAGCAAAAGACCCTCCTACTTACCTCAGAGACATGTGCATCCCATGACAAATGGCAATCCATGCCGTTTTAGTGTATGCTATTGGAGCCGAATTGTACAGTATAGGTGGAAGAGATTCATGATCCAATAGGTTGTAGAAATATCTACCACCAATAATGAGAGCTTGAGATTTGGAAGGATTTACTAACAGACCGAAAGAGTTAGCCCACTGATAGATATTGCTAAGATCATTATTGGTGGCGGCAATAGCATTGGCAATATTGTCAAAGTCACTGTGGCGATACAACTGCAAGTCGTCTGCGTAGAGGTGATATTGGGAAGAAGGAACTGTAGTGATAGAATTTATAAATATGGAAAAGAGAAGAGGAGAAAGGACACCACCTTGGGGAACTCCCGCCGTAAGTTCGCACCACTCAGAGGAGACCTCATTGGCATGAACAGACTGCGAGCGACCCCGAAGATAAGAGTCAAACCAAGCCGTTGCGGGAGGAGAGTCATTAAGGGAGGATAGAATCCCCAAGAGAATGTCAAAATCAACTGAATTGAAAGCACTGCTGAAATACAAAAGTACCAGGACAGTAAGGAACTTCTTCTCCATGGCCAATCGTATATCGTCGCTAATTTTAACAAGTGCAGTAACAGTGCTATGGCCAGGACGAAATCCAGACTGATATGGACTCAGCAGGCTGTTAGAGGAAAGATAGTAAGACAGCTGATCTTGAACAACGCCCTCAAGGACCTTGGATAGGACTGGGAGAATGGAAATTGGGCGATACTGTGTTACGGATGTTGGATTGGGTACTTCAGGAAGCGGTAGGATATGGGCTTTTTTCCAAACGGAAGGAAAGGAGCTTGTTGTCAGGGAGAAATTAACAATGTGGGTGATAACAGGAACTAGATATTCTAGGATGGGAAGGAACATTTGGAATTGCAGACCGTCATCACCTACCGCTTTTGTGGAAATGGAAAGAATCGTTTTTTTAACATCTCTCTCCACAACGACTTAAAATGTGAATGAGGTACATTTTGCCAAAGGAAAATTAGAAAGATGTGCAAGAGTACTTAGTAGATTTAGAACTAATATCCAAGGTAACGGGTGCTTTGGAAAAGTGGTCATTTAAAGCGTTGAGGTCCAAATTAATGGCCTCGTCACTAGTGGCTTTACCGATACCGAGGGATTTTAGGAATTGCCATACCTGTGAAGAATTAATATTTAGAATGGAGTGATGTATGTGGTGCCTTTTTGCATCTCTACACATGCGACTGCAGCGATAACGCAACCTTTTATACTGGGCCCAGTTGTCATCCGTAGGATCCTTTTTATAAAACCTTTTCGCCCTGTCTCTTTTCGCCATGGCATTTTTGATGCCTTCTGATAGCCATGGAGCGGGAAGATGCCTCACTCTAACTTTTTTTAAAGGGCGCTCCCCTTATCGTACAATTGTAAAATACAATTGTTAAAATGAGACACCTTACCGTCCATGGTATCACAGTTGTAAAGAGGCGACCAGTCAATTTTGCTCGCATCAAAGCCCAAACGCTGCAGATCAATATTCTTGAGACTGCGAAGATAAAGAAATTTAGATTTGGGTTTAGGTGGACGAACTCTGTATGACAGGTATATCAGGTCATGATAAGAGAAGGAAGCAGACAATTGCCCATGAGCAGCTACTTTGCCAGAGTCAGAGACAAGTATAAGATCAAGCAGAGAAGGAGTAGAGTGAGGAGAATGATGGGTAGCATTAAGCTGAAGGATGTTCATATTGACAGAAGAGACAAGAGCGCGGAGCTTACGACTACGCACATCATCCTTGAGCAGACACGTGTTAAAGTCTCCGAGGATTATAGTGTCATCATATAAAGGTGATAAGAGCTCAAGCTTTTTTTTCAAAAGATGTAAAATAATCTATCGTACATGATGGGCTATAAAATACTCCCAAAAGTACCTTTCTATTGTAGACCACTTCAACAAACATATGCTCAGCTGACTTCGAGTAATCACTCGGAGACTTATCAATGACATCATGTAAAATATCGCCTCTAAGGTAGATGGCCACGCCTCCGCCTCCCTTGCCTGTTCTGTCATTACGTACTAGCTTGTAGCCGGGCAAAGAATAATGAGAAGAAGGAAGTGCGGGTTTTAAAAAGGATTCAGAGATAAGAACAGCCTGCACAACCTTAGAGTCGAAAGAAGAAATAAGGTCAGAGTGGTGAGCGGGAATGCTCTGAGCATTGATATGCACTATATTAAAAAAGTTGTTAAAGAAGAAAATACAGAGGTTAATTGATCACGCAGATGCAAACAATCGTCACTAAACGCACGACTGGCGAAGCTCACGTCTGACGCATAGGAGGAAGAACAACAAGCAAAACTGTCATCTGAGTTATTAAACATATAAGTAATTAAAATAATATAATAAATAAGTTATAATAAAAATAAATATAAATATGTTAAATATTATAAGCTAAAATATTAAAATTCCCTTTTTAAATAATCATTTACGATGCACTCGCCAGTTTGAAAAAGAAATATTAAAACTAATCAATCACAATAACAAAACGTCAAATACGTTTCTGAACGCGCTTGTCAATGTCAAACAGCTAAAGGCAGCTAAGGCAGGGCCTTAGACTATAGATAACTATAGACCGATATTATCGTTAGTTTTCCTTCGTGCCAAGCGAGAGCACTTTTTGTCTGTATCTAGTACATTCGTTTAATGATTTAAAGTTATTTTTCGCGCAACGACAGACTTATATGCGAAAATATCGATGGTTTCGACATTGTTAGGATAATATTAGGGTTTTAGATAGTTTTATTAAAACGGCGCGCTCCGTCTTGATACGAAATTTACGATAAAACTAGTTCATACTAGTGCTCACGGTTCATACACTGATAGGCTCACTCTTTAGTTTGTTATCTATACTCTAAGGGCAGGGCAGAATGATAGTTGACAGTTGACACTAGATGACAAGACAGTTGACACAATAATATAAATAAAACGTAAAAAAAAGAGGTTATTTTGCAAATTTCTGAACCAAACAACTGTCATTAATTTGTCACAGTATCATAAAGTTTGAGAACTAACAGAAACAAATTGAATTTAAAAATACCGACAACTTAAAAATGACAAAACGGGAACAATAAGTGGGTATCCGTGTGCCTTACTACTTAGCAGGCTTTCGAGACCTCTTATCAAGAGGCTTACTGGCACCCTTTGTCACCTCACCAGCTGCAGAAGACTCCAACACCGACGTCGGGAACTGCGCCATAAGTTCTTGCAGTTCGTTAGCAGACTCAATTTTACGGCGCGTCTTATTAGGAAGTAAGATGTTTATCTTCCCATCAGACGTCCAACACTGCCTGACGCCGAAGTGTTTGCGGGCGTTCATAAATGTGTCATGCCTTGGCTTCGTCAGGAACTCGGAAAGTATCAGACTAGAACCTTTTAGAGTGGTCTTTGCCCGCCAAACATCATTCCGTATCTTATGCCCATGGAATCTAATAAGAAGAGGACGGGGCTTGCCTGTGGTGTTACCAAGACGATGACACGCTACAACATCTGAAGAAGAGACATCAGTAATCTTCATCTTTGCAATTGTCTTGACCGCTACCGCCACATGGTCCTCCTCCCTGTCCTCTGGAAGGCCGTGAAGGAGCAACACCTGCTTGCGTGAAGCCATCTCATGCCGGTCAAGGCCAACAATCAATAGCTCCATTTGGGATTTCAGCATGCTCACAGTTTTCCAAATTAAAGATTTAAAGTCGGTGAACTCACGTGACAGACTGGCAATGGTCTTGTGAGTGACTTCAGCTCCACCGGCAGACTTGAGCTCCTCCTCATACTGATTCATCCTAGTAGTGAATGTTGCAGTCAACTCTTCCATGCTGTTTGTAAGCTTAGCGTATAGATCCATTGATTGTGATGTGAAGTTGCTGATGCAAGATAGGTTATCCGGAACAGTGAGAGATAGAGTGAGTGAAATTAAAGAAGTGAGTGCACCAAAGCCAAATGACGACTTTTAAACCATTTAACAAACAAATAAATGAAAATTACTATTTTTAAAATTAAATATAATCAAGAGCTTATAAAATTTTGTGTTGACACTTCAACTACCCTCAACCAAAAAAAACTTCAAGCACAATTATCCTTATTTTTGGAGTCGATGTCGGTCCTTATAATATAGTATTAAAATTTGCTATTAGCGGCTGACACCGACTCCAAAAATAAGAATAATTGTGCTTGAAGTATAATTAGAACTTACTTTTCTAGAAACCTTACTTTATATTTTTATTGCAGATAATAGAGTTAGTAGTATATTATATTACTTCAGATAAGTTATGTAAGTAGGTAATTATTCAAGAAGCATAATTTGAGAACCAACTAAAAGTGCAAGCCATATTAGTGTAAGTAAACAGTTTAACTACCGGAAACTTACAAGTCTCAACTAACTCCTGACAGTCAAGGACTTTTACCTTCATAAATAACTTAAAACAATTAAAAAAAAATCGAGATCTATCCCAATCTTCTATAACTGATGGAGGCGGGGTCTTAGTCGCCGTGTCACGATCAATTCCATCCCAGGTCTTGTGAGTGGGAAAGTGACTGCGAGGACGTATGGGTCTGTCTAGATGTGGTACACAACAACAAACGTTAAAAAATTGTAATTTGTGTCGTCTATTTACCGCCGCCTATTAAGACAGATATCCTTAGCGCTTTTATAGACAGTGTAAATAAGGTAATGGACTTGGTTGACAGTATCTGTTTGATAGGTGATTTTAATTTAAGCATGATTAATTGGACCAAAGATTGTAGCCTTTCGTATGTGATTCCTAGCAATGATGAAATATTAATATTATAAATGCAGATAATTATAATAGCCGTTTAGCTTCTATATTTACTGACTTTATAAATTGTGTCGGGATTACAACAACATAACTCTATTGCCAATCATAACAACAAAATTGGATTTAGTATTGACTAACATAGATTGTAAAGTAACTGAAGCTGACCAAATTAGTAAAATCGACCCTTATCACCCTCCACTTCAAATAATGTTAGACCTTAAACCTGTCCCTAGATTAAGTTGTGTACCTAGATCGGATTTCAATTTTTATAAAGCCGATTATAACGAAGTTTCTTGCAGCCAGAGTGGTGTGGATTGGTCGAAAATATTTAATAGTTGTAGGAACGTTGACGATATGGTCTTAAAATTTTACGATGAAATCGGCATAATTATTAATGAGCATGTTTCTAGACGCAAGCCTCGGAGTAGCAGTCATCCTGTCTGGTTTACGCGTGATTTAATTAGGCTGTTAAAGCAAAAGGATCAGTTAAGACATAAATGTCGTAAATTTAATAATCCTAGAGATAGACTTGAATATGAGAATCTTAGAAAAGTATGCGATAGACTTATGCGCAATTGTTACCAAAGTTACATGAGTTGATGAGTACCATAGAAAATGATTTAAAAAAGAATCCCAAAGTCTTTTGGAGTTTTATAAAACACAAAAAATCCCCTCCCAGTATGCTCCCCTCAATAATGCATAACGACAATAGGCAATACTCATCAAGTGGTCCTGATATTGCCAACCTGTTTGCATCTCATTTCAGCTTGGTCTATACGAAAGTTGGAAGCGTTGTATTGCCTCCAAACAGTTCTGATGATAACTGTGATGAGACATCGACAACATGCTGCAATAAATTAGCCTATTTACGTTTTCAAGAGAGAGAGGTTCTAAATTGCTTAAAGCAACTAAATCCTAACAAAGGTGCTGGCCCTGATGGAATCCCACCTTATTTCATCAAGAAGTGTGCTTTACAACTTTCATATCCATTAAAGGAAATATTTAACAAGTCACTTGAAAGTGGTCTCTTTCCCTATTTATGGTGCGCGTATTGTTCCGATTTTAAAGAAAGGCGATAATAGCAACGTTAAAAATGATCGACCTATATCGATACTATCTACCTTCTCAAAAGTTTTTGAAAGTATTATATGCCCGATTTTAACGAAGCACACTAGATCCCAAATAGGAGTAGAACAGCACGGCTTCCAAGAGGAGAAATCTGTTATTACTAATCTCGTCTCGTATAAACAAATTGACTCAGTCTACACTGACTTTGCCAGCGCATTTGATCTCGTGGACCATAAAATACTTATACGTAAACTACAGAACCAATATGGTATCTGCGATTCAATACTAAAATGGTTTATATCATATTTAGAAGATCGCCATCAATCTGTAGGTAGTGCTTAGCGGCTATGAATCTAAGACGTATATCGCCACTTCAGGAGTGCCACAAGGATCGCATTTGGGGCCGATTTTGTTTCTGTTATTTATTAACGACATTACTCATCAAGTTCGTCAATGTCGCTACTTCCTCTTTGCTGACGATATGAAAATTTCGAGGCAGATTGACTCCTCAGAGGATATGGAACTTATACAGGCTGACTTAGATAGAATTTACGAATGGTGTCGCTCTAATAGGATAATGCTAAATGCCTTAAAATGTCAACACGTGCGTTTTACAAGAAAGAGAAAGGTAATAGAGACATAGTTTCACATTAACCACGAAAAAATTGAGCTTGTTTCACAAGTTCGTGACCTTGGAGTAATTCTTGACTCAAAGTTAAGCTTCATCCCACAATACGACAACATGGTCGGTAAGGCAGCTAAAATGATGGGGTTCATCAAACGCAACACCAAGGGCTTTAAGCGCCCTGCCTCCAAGATAGTTCTATTTAATGCTCTAGTGCGCAGCGTGCTTGAGTTTGGCAGCGTTATCTGGAACCCACGCTATGTAGTTCACTCAGATCGAATAGAGTCAATTCAAAGATCTTTTACAAGACACCTCATGTTTCTTGCGTCAGGCATCAGTAGTTGGTGTTCATATTACGACAGGCTTTTATTTTTTAAAATGTGTCCTGCCGTAAAACGCCGTAGACAAATGATCGATATGCTTCTCCTGCAAAATGTCGTTAAAGGTTCCTCTTCGTATCAGGGTCTTCTGGCGCGTATTGGTATTAACGTCCCAAGAGTAAATACTCGAAGTAAACTTAGTGCAGTTTTTTCTATTCCCCGCTATAGAACAAACTTAGGCTTGAACTCTCCAATAGCAAGGCTGATGTCTACATACAATGGCATCTGGAAAAACCTCGACTTAGATATCTTCCACGACCACCCCGCGCAACTCAGGCTAAAGATACTTGATAGTGATAAGTAATTGTCTGCGATGATGATTTTTGTTTTTGTTATTTTTTTTTTGCTACTTAATTTCTTCGTCTACTCTAAGAGAATATTTTTGTGTTTTTTTTTTAATTCTGCTCTTTATATAGCTGTATTGTTGTTTTGAAACTTAAAATGCATAGTTACCTGTGAATACTGTGAAGACTTTTTATGTTAATTGTTGTGCACGTCTGTAATTGATGTAAACATTTTTTTTTATGTTTGTGTTTATGTTGTTGATGTGCCTGTTATAAATAAATAAATAAATATCTATCATCATATCAGCTTATTGCCGTTCTCTACTGAACGTAGGCCTATCCGCAAGAGCTCCTACCATCGCTGTTTTGATTAGCGGCCATCGTTGCTGTTCTGTTATAACCTCAGCATTTCATCATCTCAGCACCTCAGCATCGGCAGTCCACGACGAATTTCCCCATACATTCTAGCTCAGCCCAGATTTCTAAGATGATGCCGGAACCGCGCGGAGATTGTGTAAACGACCCCTCTGCTCTGCGGCTCTGACTAAAGCTAAGACGGGACCGGGGTTTTTTAGTCGATTCAAGTCCGACATGTCCCCACGCTGTGCCCTCAGTGTGGGTTGAAATAATTGGAGTCTCAACCCGAAAAAAAAAAAGGTTTCTAAGAAGATATTGAAGGCTTGTTCGTAGTCCGCATAAGCTAGGTAGATTGTACTCCTCCGTGTTCTGTAGTTATAATTTGCTTTAGTGTATGTATGTAGTCCACAGTGCCTTTTTTGAACCGAGTATTTGAGATAGGCATAAACATAACATAACATATTATCATCACGCCTGTATCCCCGAAGGGTTAGGCAGAGGTGTACCAATGTACACCCACAGTTCGCCGGTATGTTTAGGTCCCATGTCCATGTCCCAGGGGGCGAGCCTATTGCCACTAACCTTGGAAATCGAATCGAAACTTGGGAATCGAACCCAAGACCTCTAGCGTAGCAGTCGCGCTTAGCACCACTAGGCCAACGAGGCAGTTTATTAGGAAAAATGTTAGGTCCCTGAAGTACGTTCGACTACAGCGATTATCTCAATGTTCAGAATTTTTCAGGTGACAGTGGGAGATGGGAATGGGATTGGGCTTGCGATGTACCTAGTCTAGTATTTTATTTTTAGTGTGTACTTGAACTTGTGTTATTTTTTTTTGGGGTTAATTAGCATGCCGAACTAGGTAGGCGAAATATGAAGAAGTGTACCTACTAATTTATAACATCTCTATTGAATATGTTTCAAGCAAATAAATTATTACATTTTATTGGCGACTGCCTTCGAGTCTTTGTTCAGCAGTAAAGTTTTCTCAATTGATTTAAAATACGCGCATCGAGTGTCGCGGCTCATCAAATTATTTTATCTCTGTGTTGAAGACACCACAAGGTCCACAAGGCATAAAGTATTCTAAAGGCCTCAGATGATCGGGAATTTGTGAGCTCTCGTTTCCTCTCATCCATTGTGATGACGGAACTGTTGGTCTAGTTAGTTTATCCTCTCTTTTTCAAAGTCAGTTATTAATATTGAATTGTCAACAAATGAGAACGGGCATTCTTGCCTGGAAACCAATAACAACGTGCTATGTATCATTGAAAAGGATTTTTTGTGTACATTAACTTTTGTTAAGGCGGGAAGTAGATAATAATTAAAGTGTGAAAAAGTTACCACAGAGAGCACAGAGTTCTTAAAATATTATTGTCATTAATCAGTGATGGACCAATATGAGTTTCATAAGGACTTACAAAAACAATATTTACTTTATTGAGGTCAAATTTTTAATTGATTTATGTGCAATTACTTATTATTACTTCCAAAGAGACTGATGTTTTTAATTAAGTAAGTAGATAATGATTTTTGCTTTTATATAGTACCTACGCAGCATGATGTTCAGTGTAAATCGTGTTGTATGAGGTTAGATACTTTTATAGTCTAGTATTAAAAGGTGTATTAACTATGTAGAGTATAAGTGAAGTCTTGTTTAATTCTTAACATTTCCGTTTTTCTTTTCTTTACAGAAAAAATGTTATGAGTAAATGAAAAGGTGAGCAGGAATAAAACGGATTGTTTTTATTATTAGTTTGTTTATTTTTATGTCACATGGACATATTTGCTGAACATTTTGTGATGCTAAAAGTACCTTATATACTAAAATAGTAGAAATGAAGTCGATAACTTTAGGCCTGGACGACGAAAATTATGAACTTCATGACAAACAGAACTACAGTCTAGTAATTATGAGGAGAATTGAATAACAATAAAATACATCATTAATATCCAACTCTTAGCAATTACGTATCCCGAGCCCTAGTGATAGAAAAAACCCAAAACCAAGACCGAAAAGGTCTTAGAATATCAAAGACCCTTAGAGATCTGCTATTTACAAAGCATTGTGTAATCCAATAATATTTTTACGAGGGGGTAAAAATATACTTGGATTTTTTAAACGTTTTTTAATGTTACCAGTCGTTTAACCATTAACATTAAAATACGTCCAGCCAAGAAGGAAGAAGTATGTACAACAGATGAGCAGACGGTAACTCCCGCCTGAGCAGGCGGGAGTTACCGTCTGCTCATAGCGCCGGCAAGCAGGCAGCGGATCACAGGTGCGAGGTGACCGGCTGCCCCGAGCCGTCTGCAGGCAGGCGCGCGGCCTGCCTGCAGACGTTGCCGGCGCGCTGGCTCCGGCTCCCCCACACACGCAGCGCCGCGCGGCGACGGCGATGGCAGTGACGTCACGCCGCCACGGACGCCGGTCTCCAGTGGGGGGGTGGTGCTTCCCCGGACGTGCCGGCCCTTTGCGGCCGCGACCCGAAGGCCGCGGTGTGGCACTACCACCTACCACTACACTACACGCACGCAACAATACACAGCAACTACACGACGCGTATGTGTCGCAGCCCACGACGTGAGGTCTGTCTGTTGCCTGAACGCTGAGCCCGATCATCGCACTTCGACTTCAATGGAATGTCTAGACGCCTACAAGTTACAACCAGGGGCCCGAGTCTGCTATTTACACTCCGTGTCAGTGTGCTCATAGTGGGACGATTCGGGCGCGTCCGGCGGCGCTCGGGCCGGCTCGGGCGCGCTCGGGCCGGCCCGATACTACTGACACGGAGTGTAAATAGCAGACTCAGGCCCCAGCACCTCTGGCACACGAAGGCCGCTCACTCGCCTCACTGCGGCGCTGGGCTCAGCGTTCAGGCAACGCGAAAAACCTCGACTATTTGGCTGCGACATATACTTACAAAACTTGTAATTACTGTATAATAATACGTGCATCATCATAAATAAAATTTAAATAATTTCTCTCATTGCATCCTACATTTGAGGTGCCCAGTTTTTTCTCGATTACGCATGAGTAATAATTTCGACCAAAACTTGACCCCTCACATGTAGGTGTCTACATACAACACAAATATATCGAACATTGCAAAATAAATTTTAAATATTTCTTTAGACCCACGGCTTCCACCTGAGTTTGGCGCAATATGCAGATAATTTTAAAGGCAGTGACAATATTTAGTTATTTATTATTTCAAAGACACTTTCGGAAATAAACTCGTTCCCCAGATACGAGGCAACGATGAGGTACCTACTTGCATTGCAATCCGGCACAAATGTTATTGCTGCAAATAAACTGAAGGGCAGTTTGAGTGGCGACACGGCTGACGGGCGGGCACTGCGGACCGCGGCACGTGGCGCGGGAGACGCCGGCGCTCGCGGGAGCCGGCCGCTGCGTGTGCACGCATGGCCGACCTTGTCACCTCTCAGGTCTACGCGGACCAAAGCCTAGGTCTCCAAAGAATTCGAGACCGCCGGTAAAGTCCTCGACGCAGCCTAGAGGGAGTTATTAAACTAGATGTTATACGAGCCAGCAGCGAACTGCTGAGGGATTGAGAGGCGCCCCCTAGCCACGGTACTTCTAGATGTTAAATAACCGACGGTCTAACCCACACCTTCGCTAGCCGTGCCGCCATCATCGCACTGCAACTACACCGACCCGTCCTATGCCTCGATCGCAGTGCGAGTGTTGGAACCGCCTCGCACCGGAGTGAGCTACACTCCTGGCGACGCGCATACGCTGATAGTAACGCCGGCCTGTCCCGACTCCCGCTCTACACCCACACATACATGACATCTCTTCGCACGCCGTCCACTACCCACACGTATCCCACCCACCCTCCCGCCCTTTCTCAGTAAAAATATATTTTTGTGTATAAAAATAAATAATTTCTTGTAAATAAACAATCTATTGTATATAAATAATAAATCTGATTAAATATCATAAAATCTGAATAAATATTAATGAAACCTTAAATCCAGACACGAAGGCCGACACGAAGAATAAAATCATAATGAAAAACACCAGCTTAATGCACACCGTATGCCATCTCTAGGTCCGTCTCGACACACCAAAGCAAGAGAACCGCGTCGCGTCGGTGTCTGGATCCAAGGCTTCGGGCTAACAACGGTTTGACGATCTCTTGAGGGACGCTAAGCGAGAACCCTAATCTATTATTAAATAAGTTAGCAAGTTAACAAGTGAGAAAACAAGAACAACTGTACTGGGCAGTAAGTACGAAATTAACTGGAATAAAATAAAAGAGTATAGCGTCCCTCAACAGAGTTCAGACGAGCGTGAAAATACATATATACTTACTATGCTAATATAAATGGAAAAAATGTGTCTATAAAAAAAACTTAAACCTTCGATACCGACCTAAAGTCACTCGTGGAAGACGGAATGAGGTAAGTGTCTTTACATATCTATTATTTGCTATAATTTATGCCTATGAGTCGAGTTACTCAGTTCGATACCGAAGGATTGCGGGCCCACTGACGCGTTGAACAAAATACATCATAACATCACTTAAAACTTAACTAGGAGCAAACAGGTTCAAAATCACAATTAATTAAATGTCTTAAATTAACGGGTGTCAACATAACCCACAGACTTACAATAAATTATAACAACGGAACTCTGAAATAATGTTATGAAACATTTAAATTAACATACGTATGAGGCCAAGAGATGGGTTCGAAATGATTGAGACAAAACATCATCAACCGCCAGTGGACAACATCAAAACGCAACTTATTATAACAAAATCGAAATGTGGGTAGCCGAACTGTTACCGAATATATATAAAAGCCCTAGTGGTTCCGGATAACACTTACTATTCTGTCCAAAGGCACTTGGAAAAAATTTAACAAAATATTATATTTATCTACCAGCAACAAGCGGACTATCCACGCTATTGTGCCTAATTCAACGAAACGCTAAGAAAGGTTTGAAGTTGCATTAAGCCCAACAGAAATCCAAATACAAATTGTTACTCCGAATCACAAGGTATACTATACTTATTCTCTCTCTTTGTAAATAATCACATTCTATTAACTAGTCTAAATCGGGATGCATTTGTAATAAGGCAACTCTTTCCAGAGACAAGTTGACAAATCAGGTAAATTATTTTCAACTCATTATACGTAATTCAACGCTTTCAAAAAAATGATAATCCTAAACCTAAAACGTAAATTAAAGTCAACGCCTCAAACGGCCCACAAGTGGACCGGAGCGATGGTACGCGATGGTATGCGATGGTACACCCTTCACGGGTTTAGAAATGAAAGTTAACGAAAGTAACACTAACATTAAACGGGACAAACGGCTGACCCAAGACTCGTCGGGTCCGCCCTGTGTCATAAGATGCACTTAGGTATGTTTAACATATCGTAAAGAGGCTACAATCACCCCCCTTTAAAGCGAACGGGGATAAAAGATATAAAGAGTAAACCATATTTAATGGGGACAACTGAACACGGGTGGGAGGTTGGACTACGGAGAAGGTTATACAAAATAAACGAATGACTCAACGCAACATATTGTCAAGGTAGAAGAAATAAAAGGAGGTGGAACGAAGAGGAGAAGGGACCTAAGAAGTCAGAAGACCACCGAGTTAAATAATGTGGAGGGAAGTGCAGACGCACCTCGGAGACGAGGACAGTGAGGGTGTGAGCTGAAACGGGGATGGGGGAGCTCGTTCACCAGCGAGGAGCGTGAAGATAGCAGCTCTGTGTAACAGTTCGGCCGTGCCCGCTTAGCCTAACACACCCAACAAACTCAAACAAACTGAAACTCGTCCATCTAGACAGTGGCCACTTCTTCGTTGGGAGCCTCGAACTCCAGCTTGACTTCTCCGCTGAGCTCGTCGGCATCCATCTCACTCTCTAGAGCGTTCAGCATGTTCAACGTTACCTGAAACCATTTTATGGGAAAATTAAATTCTTGTTTCCAAACACGCAGTCATAAGAATAGACTTGGGAGACTGACGACTCTTAGTTTGAGGCATTGGTATAATCGACTTTAGTCTCAGGGTTGATATTACACCTTCTCATTGAATTGTAATTTTTTATTCAAGCCCGTATTAAGTATGTTTTCGATTTGCTTCCGCTACTGGAAATAGCTTAATGTTAAGCCGTCATAATAAATATCCATGTTAGGCCTCAGTCACGGTGAGTTCGCGATGGCAACTGCGGCCGCGGTAGCGATATTATGTCCACAGTGGCAAATGCAGCTGGTAATACTTTGTCAAAGATTACAAAAATTACAGTAAGAATTTTTGGTGTAAAACTCTATCAACTGCTCTTTGATACTGGAGACAGTTTGCATGAAAAGAACACATGTGGCAAATTTAAATTTACTCAAGTTTGTTGTGTAAGTATTTAAATTTTATGTGCTTGTTATTTTTGCTGGTAGCACTTTAGTCACTCATACAGTTTGCCACGCCTACGCCTTAAGTATAACCGAGGCCTGACATTTGACTAATATAATATCTTAATGAGAATTACAACAACTCATCTAAAAGCGACCTCTTCTAGCAAATGAAAAATGGTTTTTAATGGATACTTATTTTGTAACTTTACTTTATGGTTTAATTAACGTTCTAGAAAATGGAAAATTTACGGGTCGGTTATAGATAAGTTACTACAACTACTGCAAATAATTTAACAATGATATTGGAAATACAAATTATCTAAAATCTAACTACAGTAGATACAACATGTAGGTACGTACATTTCACATAAAATATAATAACAATTGCGTTACAAAACTTAAAAATATTCAAATTCAACATAATCCACAGTAGCAACGAAATTCTATCAACAGTTAAGAAGAAAGAAAAAAATTGTGTGTCTCCTTTTTAAACGACTTCAAAAAATGAGGTTTTTTATGATGACTTATTATGAAGTCATTTTTTTTTATTTAGTTCCATTACTTTTCGCTAAGATGGACACGTATTTATAATGATTGTCTATGATAAATAATAATATGATATCAAATTAACTAACGCAACTATTAAGTAGGTAAATAAATCGAGTAACGAATCATGATTATAAAAATAACAAAATTGTATATAATTTCCTGTTCAAGATATTATTTTCGTGAACGAAAATTTCAGACTTTTATGTTGAAATCAAAAAAATTAAAAATAAACTAATAAAAACAGCTCATGCAACAAGAACAGTAGCCGGTAATAATTAAAAAAAAAAATTCAATCATCAACAACCAAAAACGTCACAGCTACTAAAAAACAAACAAAACAGCTATTGGTTGCTTATAGTCAGTGAATGTTTGAACCTCTGCGTTATTTCCTAAAACCGAATGTGTGTTGATCACGCTCAGTGGCGCAGGTCTCAGTAGCGCAACCTGAGGCGGTTGCGGCGTATAGCTGGTGACAGTGCTGCTTACCTGACGCAATGGTATACCATTGCGTCAGGTAAACAGCAACCGTCGAACAAGCGTTCGAAGACGCAGGTATACTGCGTCTTCGAACGCTTTCTTCTTCAAGGTGGTGCGAATTTGGGTTCTGGAATCAAGAAAAGATACAGTTAGTTAATACTTTATTCCACCAGATCATTGTGATATGCGCACAGCATAATATTCATGTAAATCTTTATTCAAAGGTATAATAAAACATTTTTTTTGGTTATCGTTGGTAATAGCGGCCAGATGCCTGCTGTTATATGTATCCATGAACAGCAAGGGTCCCCAAGGGTCCCTCGCTGTTTAATCTTCTGCCGATGACATCATAGTTCCGGTAATTGTGTATTGTTAGATGTAAAAGTAAGTAAGTGAAACGTTTTTGAAAGGCAGAACCCAACTGCTCCGACTCTATCAAGCTTAGTTCAAAAGTAATAAGCTAGTACCAGGCCGAGCCCTACGCTGTAAGGTATTAAAGTTTACATCTATATATCAGCCACTTTAAAGAAATAATGACCGTGCTTTGGGATTATGAACCTTAATTCAATGACTAACAGTTCAGTTTCCATCACATTCAAATTACTTTTAGGCCCTTTTCGGTAATATTTGTCATTCTAAAATGAACTTAAACACATGTTGTCAAAGTTGATAATTGCGTCATTAGTAATAACGTTTAATTCTCTTTCCAGATTGGCTTTAGTATAGTGCCTACTTTGTTCATTAAAGTTTTTTCGTTCCCTATGACTAAAATCTTAACAGCTAGAAACTAGAATTACGTCCGAGAATTAGAAAATGATTTCCATAACTGCGCTCTGAAGCGGCCACCTTCACATCACTTGAGCTCTTTACGAGTGGTGTGGAATAAAAATATCCGGATGCTGGGGCGTGGCTGCGTCGGTTGAACCGACAAGGCAGGGAGCGATGCAGTTGCACACGTACGCCATCTTTTCCCGGCCCCCTCCCAGTATTGATCGTATGCAGGTGGCACACCTGCATACGATCAATACTGCCAGACTATTCCCGGGCCGAGCCCTGGGCCATGAGGTAATTTTAAGTCGAGTGCCTACTTTGCTAGAAATCTTTCAAAGAAAGTAATAAAGCCACATTAAAATATAAAAAGACGACGAGCATAGGCATCACGCCTAAACTACCTCACCTTTAAAACAAAACCTAAAAGCAAAAAGACAAATCTTAAATATTACCTTCAACAATGCGAATCTTTCAATAACTGTTTTCTGAAGCGGCTACCAACACAACACTACATCAACTGGCTATCTCTCGAATTCCAAACGTGGTTTACACAACCGGATGCTGGGGCGCGTCTAGATCCACTAAATGGAGGACGGCAGGGTGCATGCGGAGGGAGGGCGGCGGCAGACGGCGCTGCAATTGCACATGCGCGCACCCTCCCCCGACCCCCTCTCGTTGCCACACAGGAGGCTATATTCGAAAGTACTGGATCAATACTGCTAAACTATTCCCGGGCAATGCCCTGCGCTATGTGGGTATTCAAATTCAACGTTGATTGCCTACTTTGTTAACAATCCCCCAAATCAAGTAATTAAAATATAAAGGAAAAGGAGTATAAGCACCCCACACCCCACCTATCTATGAAAACTGCCAAATCTTTGACTGAAATCCTAAAAGCAAAAAGATATGTTTAAAGATAGATCTAAAATATTACCTTCAAAACTGGGAATCTTTCAATGACTGCTTTCTGAAGCGGTAACCAACACAACACTACATACAACTGGCAATCACTTAAATTCCAAACGTGATTTAATTTAAACACAACCGGATGCAGGGGCGCGTCTAGATCGACTAAATTCACGACGGCATGGCAGGGTGCATGCGGCGCAGCACTTGCAAATGCGTGCCGCCACCCCCGGCCCCTCCCATCCCTATGCAAGACGCGTCGTTCGAAAATACTGGATCAATAATGCTAGACTATTCCCGGGCAATGCCCTGCGCCATGTGGGTGTTCAAATTTATATCGAGTGCTACTTTGTTAACGATCCCTCAATTCGAGTATAAAATCTCAACGGACAACGAGTATAGGACCAAGAGGTATGTTTACGCTTGGTGCCTACTGTTCCATCAATCTCTTAAATAATGCTATAAAATAAAAAAATGACGACGACTATATGCACCTATCTGTGAACACTGCCAATCCTTTTATAGAAATCTTAAGAGCGTAAAAGATAAAAAAAAAACGAAAAATTACCTTCGACAATGCCAATCTTTTAATAACTGCTTTCTGAAGCGGCCACCAACGCAACACTACATCAACTCGCTATCTCTCAAATTCCAAACGCGGTTTAACTTAAACAAAAACGGATGCAGGGGCGCGTCTAGATTCTCGACGGCATGGTGCAGGCGGCGGCAGGGCGGCGCTGCGCACGCTGCACTTGAACATGCGCGCCACCCTCTCCCGGCCCCCTCCCGCGCCCATGCAGTATGCTTTGTTCGAAGTACAGGATCAATACTGCCAGACTATTCCCGGGCTAAGCCCTACACCATGAGGCCAAGTACCGACTTTGCTAAAAATTTCTCTAGAAAGCAATAAAATAAAAAAAGACAACGATTATGGGCACCACGCCTCACCTATCTATGAAAACTGCCCAATCTTCGACAAAAATCCTAAAAGCATAAAAGCAAAAAGACAAATCTTAAATATTACCTTCAACAATGCGAATCTTTCAATAACTGCTTTTTGAAGCGGCTACCAACACAACACTACATCAACTGGCTACCACTCACAAGTCCAAATGTGATCTAATTTAAACACAACCGGATGCTGCGGCGTGTCTAGATCGACTAAATGGACGACGGCAGTGGTGGCAGGGAGGCGCTGCACTTGCACATGCGCGCCCCCTCCCCCAGCCCCCTCCCGTGCCTATGCAGGCCGATTTGTTCGAAAGTACTGGATCAATAATGCTATTCCCGAGCCAAGCTCAGCGCCATGAGGTATTCAAAGTCACATATTGTGCCGACTTATTTAACGAGCCCTTAAACCTATAATAAAATTAAAAAGGACAACGAGTATAAGCACCATGAGTTACATTCACACTTGTGCCTACATTGCTAAAAATCTTTCAAAGCATGTAATACACCTAATCAAATTATAAATACGACGAGCATAGGCACCACTCCTGACCTATCTGAGAACTTTCACCTTTCAAAGAAATCCTAAAAGCGGAAAAAAATATATAATAAAATATTAACTTCAACAATGAGATTCGAAGTTTAATAACTGCGTTCTGAAGCGGTGACCAACACAAAACTACAACTAAATAAATAAATAATTATATAATATAATACGATCTAGTGCCTACTTTGCTTTGACGAAACTCCAAACGACGTAGTTGACTAACTCGAAATTAAGAAGTACTAAACTGTCCGTCTGATCCGCTTTCATGCTTCAACAACACAACCGATTTCAACAAAATTGAAAAACAGGCGCGGGCGTAAGCTAGTCTCTTATTAATACGCGAAATGATTCAACATCTTCGAATTCACGAAAATTCCATATGGTCATATACGAATATCCTAATTAAGCATCAAAAACATGTGCAACTAAGCTAACACTTACTGCTTTTCTTCAAAGCAATTCATAAACCTGCACTCTCGAAGGGCCAACTTGCACACCACTACAATTATCTATCACTAGAGCTTAACACGCGTACTCGGATTCAACTGGGTGTTGCCTGTGAGTACATGGACCGATGGTCTGGGGATCAGGTGCGCCCTATCCCGAAAACGTAATTAAACTGAACAATTACTAATCTGGTATGTTAGTAACCTAATCAACAGGTATCGAGCATAACCACCAAGGGTCTAACTTATTTCTGTTAGCTAAAAAACAAGGAAGATGACAAGTAAAAAAAAATAGTACTTAATGAATAAAAGCTTTTTTACTGTGCACCACGACAATACGGAACGGGACAATGTCTACAGCGGGAACAATGTGTGAAAATACTAACAAAAATTGTCGCGGGTTCAAGTCCCCTCTGAAGTTCAAAATTCCTTTTCTACTATTCTTATTTAATAACACATAGCAATGAGAAGAGGAAGAAAAAAGAGAGAAGAACCAATTTTATAAGCAGGTGGTGTAAGTATGTATTACGAGATATTCTAAACTAATCGGAGTCCTAAACTGACAAAATCTTTAATAAAGAGACAATAGTTTCAGCAACAGCCTACGCGTACGGCACTAGAGTACATCCGAGTGCACGGAAGGGGATGCATGGCACGGGGCGCGGGGTGCGGGGAGATGGGCGGCGGCAGGACGAAGCGCATCTCACAATGCAGTAATGTACATGCGCATTTGATCCTTTCAATACACTAGAACCTCTTCAAAAATCAATGCACTCTGCAAACCCCTCCCTCCCCCTGTCTATCCCTACGATATGGAGTATAAGTTCAGTTTTCCACTATTAGCTGGTTAACTCATGGAATTAAACTACCACCTTGGACATGAACATTTCATTACTACTCGCATGTATTTAATTACACGTGGTAATGAGTTATGTGACAGAACAAAAAGAGAAGAGCTATTTCATTGCACAACTAATTTTAGAAGCAGAAAGGGAGCTAAGTCCTCAAATGACTGCAATTATTATTTCATAATTTTACTTTTTATGACAGCTTCAAAATTTTGATAAAGAGACAATAGATTTAGAAACCCTGCCTACACGAGCGGTAATAGAGTTCATTCGGGTGCATGTATGGGTTGCAGGGAGGCGCCGAGTGCGGGGTGCGGGGGCAAGGGCGGCGGCAGGGCGAAGCGCATCCCCCAATGCAGTAACGAACATGCGCATTTGATCCTTTCATTAGCCTAGACTCATTCCAAAAATCAATGCACTCTGCAAACCCCTACCCCTCTGCCCTGCCTGTCCCTACGAAATAAAATAAGAGTGCAGTGACCTTCTCCAAGACGGCAAAAATGAGGACTGAAATCACCGGCTTAGACGCGAACTTCTCATTACGACTCCTTATACAGAATATGTAACACCTAAACATATACCGGCGAACTGTGGGTGTACATTGGTACACCTCTGCCTAACCCTTCGGGGATACAGGCGTGATGGTATGTTATGTTATGTTAAACATATAATCTGCACCAACTGTCCACAAAAAGATCTCACATCTCAACACTGTCCTAACAATAGCAATAAAACAAATGAGAATCGACTCTCCACTAACCTGCTTATCTTCAAACTATGGACAGCCACTGCTCTCTGCAAGTGGTGCCGCTCTGCCACCGCCCTCTACCATTGGAGCTCTACACAACTAGTTACGCACACCCGGAGGCTCCGGCGCGCCTGCATGGACTGAAGCCATGACGTCAGGGTGCGCCGCAGTGCAGTATGCACATGCGCCTCCACTCACATGGTACAGCCTCTGTTCAAGAGCACTAGATCAATACACCTAACGAATTATTAAGCCCGCCTCGACGTTCTAGAATCTTACAGAACCATTTTCAAATAATAATATTAAGGTGCTAAGCACCATAAGACGGTAATCTATAAAAAAAAACTATAGTTTATACTTGTACAATTCATGAGAAAGTTTCGATGACGATTACTTTTTATCCCAGAATTGTGACTGAATACGAAAAAATTCCAGTAACGACCAACACCACATTAACGAAAGAGTAACCATAGCAACGTTCTTGATATTAGAATAATAAAACAACCTAGTTTTGGAACGAGGCTGTCATTTTACGGTGACTACAGTAATGCGGTTTTTTCCATTTATCTTCAAATCCCGCTAATATTTATTTTAATTTTAATTTCATGTTTAGAAGTATTAAATGTTTGCCTTATAGTTATTGTATTAATTACATCAAAAAAATTAGATTCCGTACTTTGGGATTGAAATCCGTCCGAGAGTACTGGATCAGTACAGTTTTCGCGTGACAAAGAACCAAAGGCCTACTTGCCACGTTCTAGAATGTTCCAAAGTTACCAATCAAGTGGAAAAGCACCAACAGTCTGTTTAATACCATGTCCTGCGAGTTTTGAGCATAAGACAAAACACTACACCGAAACTTCGTGAGAACTGCATACATCGACAGCGCCGACGACAAAAAATTCTGAACTGCCCGATTGTTATCTTAACGTATGAACAAAACTCACCTTCCCTCTGGCTAATAGCAACAATAACTTGACCACCGAGACATCAGCTTCACTAACTCTGTACCACGTGTGTTGCACATCCCGGTGCATGGACGCTACTGCAAGAGGAGCTGGGGAGAGGTGGGTGGAGCGGCGCAGCGACGCATCCAAAGCCCCCCAGCAATGCAGATGCGCGAATGCGCGATCGATCGGCTACAGAGTTCTATGACCCTCGGAACACACCCTGCCCAATGTAAGCCCCCTCTCCCCTGTCTAGGCCTTAAACGAAGTGGGAGTGCAGTTTTCCTTTGTTTTGTACCAAAAGTATTTATAAACTAAAGCCTAAATATTGCTACTCCTAACCAAATTTAACACCTTAACATACTACAACGTAACCTATATGTATCCTTAAGACAGGGTACAGTGTGAAAAAGAAATTGCTATAGTATGGGCGTGAAGTAGCCTGCTCAAATGTTGAAGTTCAATAGATTTTAAGCTAAGTGTCAATAAGTTGCTTTCGTAAGTGACTCCGAGAAGAAATGTCATAACAAAGTCAGGGTTCATTGTCTCTTATAAGTCCAGACAATTGCTTTATTTTCGTTCATGCCCTCGAATGGTTATATTTCTTCGTTTATTTAAAAAATACTAGCGCATTAATGAATGTAACCTTTATGTCACAGGGGGTTTTGTAAACATTCAAATAACATGCACATCACACAAATGTTTGTGCCATGCGGGGATCGAACCAACACGTCTCGCGCAGACGTAGTTAGCGTAGCGACCTATCTATTCGTGCAATCGATTCACGAGACATATTGTGTAAACAAATTACGAGCCTTTATGTTAAGAGCATCTAAACTAGCTATTGTTATTATCTATATAACCATTTATGCTGTGTTTAAAAGAATTAGAGGCACCGGTTTATCTAGGGGGCTTTAATATACAGGATGCTTTGCGAGACGACAAGAATTTCTACCTCACCGCATTCAAAGGTCGATATTTCCGAGATGAGCAGCTAAATTCATTTTCATTATTATTATTTATTAAAGCTAAGGTTCTTCCTCAGATCTGAAATTACTAATAGAAACTTTAGCATTTGCTAAAATTAAAATAATCAATCATCTACTTTTATTCCTAAGTATGTAAAGTTCTCTCTTTCGATTAAGAAAATTTGATTTTAAAAGAAAACCCTAAAAGTTCTATTGCAAAAAAGACATCTTAATAATAATTTGTATACAAGCTTTTCTTTAAAAGCTATTAATAAATTTCCAAAAATGTTAACAATCGACTCATATCTCCTTAACTATAAAAAATGCGAAATATACATGGGTGTTTTCATTACGAGGAATATTTTTTTATGGATATGACTATTCCACCCTATATCTACTGAGTAGCTCAAACAAAGTGCACCTGCTTTCGACCAGTCAATCATCATACTCGGACTAAACGGATTACTTTTATCCTAACTCATAAGGTACATGTTCAACGTGAAGCCTCGATATGAAGAATTTACTAAAATGACTGCGATGTTTTTCGAAGATAACAAAACTGTTTTAAATCATACCTTTACTGTTTATAAAAGATACAAATCATTTCTACATTTACAAAGTAACTCTGCCTATCCGTGCGGTCAAGTTTGTTTGCACCGATAGCCGAGTGGTAGAAGTCAGCAGGCTAACTACACACAACGTGTCGCGGGTTCGATCCCGCATGGGACAAACATTTGTATGATCCACAAATGCTTGTTCTAAGTCCCGGTGGTGTTTGTGCATGTGAAACCCCCGCGGCACAAGGATTAAATTCATTACAAAGATCAAAGGCAAGGAGAACATTCGAGTGCATGGGCGTATTGCAGTGAGGTGCGGGGCGCTGGGCGACAGTGGGAGGGATAGGCAGGGCTACGAGTCATCCCGCATCCGCAATGCAGCTATGCACATGCGCTTTCAATCGATACGCAATGCGCCGCGCCGTGGAAACCCACCCCTTCCCCTCTGTATTTCAGGAATAGAGTGAGCGTGCAATTTTCCTTTGTTAACTACATCGAAGCTCAAAATTAGCGACCCACGCAATATTTATTAATAACATACCAGAATAATTGTACACATAGTCAAAATAATTAACAAATTAAGGTAGCAGCAGAATTTAATAATAATATCTACAGAGTTAAAGATTAAAGTATCAATTCCATTATATTATACATGATATATTTAATAATAAACACTTCACAACACAATAAATAACATATCACGAACAAGAATTCGATATCAATCAAAGAATTGAATAACACATCACAAAGAAATTCAACACGTGTATCACCTCACCACACTTCACCATTAACAGCACAGCCACGATAATCAATACATTTACAAAGTATAGTAAAAATATTCACACAATACACACAACACATGAATATATCACTTCGCGGTAGTAACACTTCGCACGGCTTCTTTGGCAATCAGAAAACGCGTCATCAAACTAGCTCAGGCTTTAAAAATCCGGGTCCCGAATTTTGCTAAGAGCAGTAGTTACTTTATCAAAGAAAAACGCAAGCTATTCTAGGTTATGCCACACCCTACACCGTTTAAAATAATCCCTATTGGGCTATAATTAAGGTACTTACCTTCCCATTAGAGGCCACCAACGAAAGCCGCCACTCACGTGCGCGTTGAGCTAACGCCGCGTCTTGCAGTAAATAACATACACGAACAGTGCCTACTCAATTATAAGTATCACATCTAATACACAATAAGCACTGCTCCTGCATAGTTATTGATATGCGAGGTAGATTTACGGTTGTCTGGTTGCATCGACGCGAATGGACTGACTACTCGAATGCGGCGTTTTCTCGAAGCCCCGGATTTCAGAGCGCATGTCATAAAGCTAGACTGCAACCCCGCTACCCGCCGCGTCCCTCTCAGCTGCATAGGAACGATCAATACAGCTAATGGAAAACTAACCGGGCTGCCGTGCCCGGGAAATATGTACCACGCCTACGTACCTACGCAATATGTAGCTAGTCAAGAACTTCAAATCATGAAAATCGAATTTAACAATTTGAATACACCTCATAATAACGTACGAAAAATCGAACTGTATACTAATTATACTAAAAATAATTCACTGATTAACCAAGAGCTGCTCGTACAATTCTCATATTCAAATTGATTAGCTAAATACCTACTGTGTCAACTCTGTCATGTTCTTATGAACACAACGCATTCGGCGCGTAACAATGAAAGCGACCACGACGATCTAATAATCCGAAGTGATAGGACAATACAATTAAACCGCAAAGAACAGGCGAGTAAGGGTATCCAGTGCGCATGAGCCAAGATTTTTATTCCAAAAGAATTATGAGCCTAAAAAATCACCTAAAATGTTATAGCTAACTTAATTAAATTCATAATACCTTGAAACTTTCATAAAACCTTTGAAATCAGACACGAGAACAATATTGAGTCTTGTCATCCACTAATGAAATATTAATGTGCAAAAAAACACTCGTATTTCCAGTTATTTTTAACCTATTATTCCAATGTCCCTGATCATTCAAGTAAAGGAAAAATCCAAAAGAAAAAATTGAAGCAATTATTCTACGGTACGCTTCTCACATTGAAAACACCTTTGTATTCTAAAATTAGCTATAAAGATGATAAAGGAAACGTCCCAAAGAATAACGCCTACTCCTACTACCCACGCCTCTTAACGCTATCCGTTCGATTGATCAGTCTGAAAAGCGGACTTATCTAAAATAAAAATAGGCACTACTTTATACGTGGAACGGATACACAACTTATATCTTTTTGATAAGTGGACTGTTAAAGCGAAAAGATTTAACCAATACTGGTTGAAACAGCCCTTTGTGATACATACATGTATATAAAAGATTCTTTTTCTATCTATATGGTAATTTTTACTGTAACAAATGCTTAAACATCCGATAGCCACACTATATAGTTCGAAAAAAATGTGATCCACATATTAGGACTCAACACACTACCGTGTGGGCAGAAGTACTGTGAAAGTCGGCATTCGGTTAAAAAACACTAAACACCTTATTACTCGAAAACTACAAAGGATCGCGGAACAAACATGAGGTGATCATTATTATTTTTTGGGTGCTAATTAAACAAGCTTATTTTTAACAGCATTTTTCGCCTCTAAAAACTACACTGCCTTATAAATTACTAAGTCAGCCACAATTAACGAACGTCTAAATTATCCTATCTCAGCCACTATTAATACAATTCAGCATCGTGATTATTTTTGATCATTGGATAAATTATAAGGGCTTAGCACCATAAGACGGTAATTCACACAAATTTTATTGCAAAGACTAATATCGTCAACGCGAAAGTTTATTATAGATGTCGATTGCTTTTTGCTCGAGAAATCTGCTAAATACGAAAAAAATACATGAACCATACGTACACAAAAGGCAGTAACCATGGCGACGATCTGGATGTTAGAATAGTAAATAATGAAAACCCTAGTTTCGGAACGAGGCTGTCATAATATAACACTTGATGGTTTTACGAAGACAGACGAAGACATTTTTCCCCGACAATTCCGAATCCCAGAATTCTTTATTTTAATTTCGTTTTTAAATGGCAAATTATATTGGTTCTTATTTATTTATTTATTTATTTGGGACTAACAAACAGTTACATAGTTCTTATAGTTCGGTTTAACATACAGGGGCCCGAGTCTGCTATTTACATCTGCTTGAATCGTCTGAGTGGGTGGGGCTAGTGGGACCATTTTACGATAATTGGCATTCTACTAACTGTCAAAACGTCACAATTGGCCATTGGAACGATTGAGCCGCGAGTTGAGTGAATATGACCGATGGCCGGTACAATTTCGTATTCCGCTATTTTTTGACAGCAGTTGCATCATATCTATGGCTAAACATTTGTTATTTTTCATAGACAATGTCTCAATTTCAACGAAAACTTTCCTTTTTTAAAACATAATTATCCTTATTTACAAGTTTTTAATAGAAATTACATATTGTATGGGCTTTTACAATTAATTAGTATTCAAAAAACAATTAATACAATTTTTTGCAACATAAAAAACGATTATTAATAATTAGTGCCAATCGGTGTTGCCTATTAATAATTACAAAATGTTTGATACTTTTATTTTTAATTTAAATTGACAACACTGCGTCCCACTCATCACTCATGCCACTGAATACTGATTGTTGTTGGCTTAACTGAATACGAAAATTAGGCACATATTGGGTTGACACTATCATCCCACTATGATCATAGTAACACGGAGTGTAAATAGCAGACTCGGGCCCCAGTTCTTTTAAAATAAGATATTGACGATTTATAATTCATAATAATTTCTTATTCTAGCGCTTACAATACATTACTATTGATAAATACAATATATTGTTAAAATTCAAAGTTTTATTATTATTTTAATTCTTTAAAGTAACTCGAAACGCACTGCGTAATCTAAATTTAAAGTATCTCTTTGATAAATTTAATTATTAAGATTGGTCATGTCAGTTTACATATTTTTTTTTTTTATATCTTATGATACAGGCAAGACCTAGTTTAAGGGACGAGTCAATATACTTGTGCTAATTGTTAAAAATGTAATATTAATGGCGTGCAATGTTAACAGTGCAATGTGCTCATGTTTTTTTGAAATAAATATTATTATTATTAATTATACTTGGAAAAATAGTTAGAAATTAATAAACAATAAATTAGTAATTTATAAATGAGATTCTAAATTTTTTTTTAATCCTTACTAGGTAGTAATTTGATTTAATTTTAATATATATTATTGAATTTAGTACAACCTATTGCATGCTGATATATTTTTTATTTATTTTTTATGCTACTATCCTCCTTTATGTCTTCCGGTAACTTGTTGTACAGCAGCAGCTGCCTAGCTGTGCTCCCTCAAAAAGTAAGTATTGTTTATTTACCGTAATTAGTGCGTGGCTGTCTTAATTTAATTTTGTTTTTACTTCTAAGCTTGTGTGTAGATTCTTTTTTATGTAGTTTTTTGTTGGACTGTATTGTCTCATTATGAATTTTTCTTACGAGAATGCAAGTTGAGTAAGTGTAAAGGTGTCACGGATCAAAATGAAAGGCAATCGGCACCTAAATTGAACTTAGGCGTTTTTATTCCAAAAAAATAACAAAGATGTAACCATGGCGACGGGTTTGATGTAAGTGTGGTTACGGTTCGACACGAACGAAGACCTCATTTTCGAACGACATTGTCATATTAAGCAGCCTTTTATAGTGCAAGTTTTAAATTGAATGACTTCTACTACCATTTCGAATTACACAAGTTTTTATTTTAAAAAGTACATCCAGGTGCATTGGTGGGAGTGCAGGGACGTGGGTGCGGGGCGCGGGGTGTAGGGCTCGGAGGCACGGGCGGCGGCAGCACGAAGCGCATCCCGCAATGCAGTAATGACACATGCGCATTTGGTCCTTTCAATATCCTAGACCTATTCCAAAAGTCAATGCACTCTCAAAACCTCACCCCTCTTCCTCACCTATCCCTACGAAATGGAATGAAAGTACAGTTTTCCACTACTAGCTGGATAAAACATGGAATGAAACTAACACCTTAGACATGAACATTTCTTTACGACTCCTTATTAGAATATGTAACACCTAGCTACAAAGCCTGCACCAAGAGTCTACAAAGAGTTCTTACACCCCTACACTGTCCTAACAATAACAATAAAACAAAATATGATAATCGACTCTCCACTAACCTGCTTATCTTGGAACTATCGACAGCAACAGCATTCTGGAAGTGGCGCCGCTCTGCCACCGCCCTCTACCATTGGAGCTACACAACTAGTTACGCACACCCGGAGGCTCTGGCGCGCCTGCATGGACTGAGTGAAGCCATGACGGCAGGGTGCGGCGCGGCGCGCCGCCACTCCCCTCTCACCTGGTACAGCCTCTGTTCAAGATTACTGGATCAATACACCTAACGAATTATGAAGCCCGCCTCGACGTTCTAGAATCTTCCAGAACCATTTACAAATAATAATATTAAGGTGCTAAGCACCATAAGACGGTAATCTATAAAAAAATCTATAGTTTATACTTATACAATTCATGAGAAAGTTTCGATGACGATTATCTTTTTATCCCAGAAATGTGACTGAAAACGAAAAATTTCCAGTAACAACTTCCATTAATCTTAAAATCCCGCTAGGTAGTTTTTTTTATTTCATGTTTATATGTTTGTCTTATAGTTATCGTATTAATTACATCAAAAATTTATTAAATAAAAATTATTGGAAAAGTTTGCCGGCCCTCCGCTCCCGTAGGTGGGTCCATATTGGCTCACCTAAAGTTCTTTACCCGAAAATGTTCTTACTAACAATTTTTAATCCGAATAATCACTCTTCCTAAAATTTTTCATCCTAAAGTTTTTATTCATACTATTTGTAGTCCTACCGACGATGTTCATAACACTCATGTTTCCGAAAATTGCAATCAATAATATCATTAATGTAAATATATTTTAACTCCTAACGTTTTTATCCCTAAACATTATTACCATAATATTTTCACTCATACTCAGAAAGAAACATTTACCAAGTGTACACTTGGTAAATGTTTCTTTTATACTTATATAAAAATATATATGTGGGCAGAAGATGACGTATGTAGGTACATACGTCGTCGCTCGCTTCGCTCGCTCTGTTGCAAGGGCACAATATCTAACCTAACCTAACCTATTGATCTCTGTCACACAGTCGAACCTAACCAAGCAATGGATTTCTGGGCCTATGTCAGTTCTATACTATTACATTACACCAATTGAATATTCGATATAAAATAAAAAAAAGGAATTATGATTATTAGGGACAGAGAAATTAGGAGTTGTGATTGTTAGGATGAAAAATGTTAGGAAGAAAATTTTCGGATTTCCAATTATCGGAGTTGAAATTTTAGGTGAACTTTGGCTTAGGAATTATGATCATTAGGGACAGAGAAATTAGGGGTTGTGATTGTTAGGATGAAAAATGTTGGGAAAAAAATTTTCGGATTTCCAATTATCGGAGTTGAAATTTTAGGTGAACTTTGGCGCACCGCCCGTAGGTACATACCTACTATTATGTGCAGTTTTTTATGTTACTCGCATAATTTTCGAGTTTTTGCTAAATATGGAAAAAAGACTAGCGTATAGATACTGTATACTCTTCTTTGTACTATTATATCAGTTAGCACGCCAAAAACTATATATTTACATACTTTTATTTAACATTCAACTAGCGACCCGCCCGGCTTAGCACGGGTGTAATGCTGATGCTGATACTAAAATAATCTTAATATATATAAATCTCGTGTCACAATGTTTGTCCTCAATGGACTCCTAAACCACTTAACCGATTATAATAAAATTCGCACACCATGTGCAGTTCGATCCAACTTGAGAGATAGGATAGTTTAAATCTCAAATTATAGTCGCAATTTTAATTTATTGCTAATTATTTGTCTGTTATTATATACAAAGACACCGGGAACGGGACCTAGGTATTCACGCGGGTGAAACCGCGGGACACAGCTAGTTTATTATAGGTATCTATGCGACGCATTATTTATAGGCCCCCCCCCCCCCCCCCTCCCGGCCGGTGCCGCCGCAACCGCTTTGCCCTGCATTTAAAATCTGTAATATCTTCGAAAATATTCATTTAAATTACATGCTGTAAAGGGCCATATTGGCTCTACTAGCTGTACCTGCGACGTTGTTCGCTTATATACCTATCATTCATCTTTATGAATAAATATTTGACTGTGATATTGAGGGCCACCAACAGGAACTGCCTACTGCGAGTAAATTTCGTCACAAATATTGCTGTTAGTATAAATGCTCAAAATAAAAAAGTACCATCATCATAATTATATAATTAGCTGACCTACAAGCGGCAATACAAGCCGCCGCGCCGGCACAAGCCGCGCGAAGTCGCCAAGCATCAATCTGCATCTGCTCGAATGGCCGGCAAACCGCGTGACCCGCGCCGGCACACCCCGGTGGCCATGGCGGCTCCTTTGTGCGGCAAAGCCGGCCAAACCAAACTGTGCATCCTGATATAACAGGTAGTAATTTTTTTTTCAAAATTGTTTTTTTTCTTTCATGTTTCTTATAATAGCGCAGTTTGCAATATTTTTTTTTCAATAATTTTATGTAATTTAATTATAAAAATGATCAAATTTGCTGTTTTATTATTTACATTTATTTTTATTGAATTACTAAGATAAACGCATGGAAATAGCAGTTAATGCAATTTAATCGATGTCTGTCAAAATTGTATGAGCGAGAAACTAAAGACAATTATTTTGGATCAGCGCGGCGCGGCCGGTGTAAATAAAGGTGCTTGCGATGCACATAGCTATCGGTAAAGGATTATTTAGTTCAAGCGTGTTCCGGCGAACCAAGACATCGGCAAATCTTGGTATCGGCCAACCATTCATTCTATGTAGCGTTATTCGGCGAAACGTGCTGTCGTTAAATAATGGTTTCGGAAACCATTATTTAACGACAGCACGTTTCGCCGTTTAAACATAGCTAACAACCATCTACGATTTTTTGAAAACAACCTCTAATTTTTTTACACCGTTCGATTAAGTAGTTTATGTTTGATACTGTAACATGAAATCTGACCCCCGGCAAAAGAAAGTTGTAATTTACTGTTTTATTATATGTATAGATATAATATGCACAATGTATTTAAGGTAGATACTTAATTGGATAAAGGATTAATGCTGTATTGCTTAAAATAGCTTTTTCGTAAATAAGTAATAAGTACCTAAAGGATAAAAATAGTTATTGTGGGTTATCCCCAAGAGACAGACATATGCCATCCCTGACTTTTTTGTAGACCTTTTTAAGGTGTACAATACTATAGTACATTATTTTAATCTATATCGTAGGGTTCAGCCAGCGTTTGCAAGGTAAGCGCAAAAAAATGTGTTTATTTACGACCTTACATTACTAGACTCTAGATTATACATATAAACTTTCCTCTTGAATCACTCTATTAAAAAACCCGCATCAAAATCCGTTGCGTAGTTTTAAAGATCTAAGCATACATAGGGACAGAGTCTGTCCCTATGTATGCTTAGATCTTTCTGTCCGACAGACAGCGGGAAGCGACTTTGCTTTATACTATGTAGTGATGTATGTTCGTTTGTAACTACAGCTACGAGTGGGATTGTAAATATATATCCCACCAAAAACATAAATGTAAAAAAGGGAAGCCAAGTTCAATACACAAAAAGAATGGAGATCTAAATGAGTGCCAAGTTCTATGCAAAATCCAAATATGTATTTATAGGAACAAAATAACATTATGAACAAGTATTAAACTCTATTTCTTTGCTTTATTGGATGCCTATAACAATTGCTGTCATTTAAAAATGTGAGATCCTAAAGTAGGTTAGATTTGACTTGGCCAGTTTTAAAAGAGCCGAGAGGGAAGGCGGACCACTTTAATATGAGCTATGAAGGTAAGCTTCCGATCAAGAATTATAACACCCAGGTATTTGGCTTGCTTCTCCCAAGTAATAGGTTTGCCGAAGAGGGTTATAGGTGGAGGGAGAGCGGGTGGTTGCCGTTTCTTGCTAAAGAGCACGGCTGCGCTCTTGGTAAGCCGCCGAGCGACAGAGGGAGGCAAGCGCTGTGCTCCCTTCGCGCCGCAGGCGCACAGGGCGCCGCAACAGGGCGCTTCATGACCTGAGACCACCCTGAGGTAAGGCCTGCGGGTGATGGGGAGGGCACCTCGTCACCCGATCAGCTGACAGGCCCCGGAGGATACGGACGCGATGTTCCACGCGTTCGTTTTCAGAAGGAATGAGGGGTGGGCACTTTACACCCACCCCTCTAGAAGGAGTCCTTAAAGGACCGTCGCCTGCCGGAGCTGCGCTGAGAATGCTTAGCGATCCCGCGGCTCCAGCAAAGGCGAGAAGGGGACCGGGGTGTTTTTGGTCGGTGCAAGTCCGACATATCCCCACGTCGTGCCCTCGACGTGGGTCGAACTCATTAGATTTTCACCCCGCAAAAAAAAAAAAAAAAAAAAAGGGTTTCCCGAAGGTCGTGACCGCGGTCTGGAGAGTTCGACCTATCGCTAAGGGGCTGGCGCCTGAATAATAGATGGCCGTATCGTCGGCGTACATAGCTACTTGGGGTTTGCCACCGCGAGGAATGTCGCTAGGGTATACCGTGAAGAGGAGTGGAGAGAGTACGGAGCCTTGAGGGACTTCGGCGCGGATCGGGTGAGGGGAAGAGAGAGTGCCATCGCCGCGATAGCGAAAGGACCGATTCGACAAAAAGTTTCGGATGATGAGCACCAGATGATCTGGCACCTCGAGTTGGTATAGCTTGAAGATCAGGCCATTGTGCCAGACCTTGTCGAAGGCCTTTGCTATATCGAAGAAGAGCACGCCAGTGAGCCTTCCACGCTGAAAACCAGCGGCTCGACTAAGCGGTGGACTTGATGGACGCACGAGTGTTGGGTTCTAAAACCGAACTGCTCGTCTGGTATGAGATTCCTGGACTCGGCATAGTCCATAAGACGAGAGTAAATAATTCGCTCGTATAGCTTCCCAAGAACCTTGAGTAACTTACTGGGGCGATAACTAGTGGGCTCAGACTTCGGTTTACCGGGTTTGTGGAAGCCGATGACTATTGCCTCTTTCCACTTATGTGGGAAGAGATAGTTGCCTAATTCTGCATTGAAGATGCCTGTCAAGAGAATTACTAATACTGGGGGGAAGAGTTTAATCACCTTATTGGTGAGACCGTCTGAACCTGGGGCTTTACGTGGATGCACTTCCTTGATCGTTACCGGCGCGAGTGGGTGTTCCAGATCCTCAGAAGGAGGGAGCGAGGCCTTACGTTCAACTTCAGCGTCAACTCTGGCGAGGTGAGCTTGATCGACCGGAAGGTCGCTAGGCGTACACTGGGCCTCTAAGCTGTCGGCTAGGCATTTCGCTTTCTCGTCGTCTTCGAAGGCAGGGCTCTGATTTGGACGGGCATGGTAACTTCGGTACAACTACGTAATGTACGTTGGAGATTCCAAAACGCGTGATGATTGGGCTCTAATTGATCGAGAAACCTATCCCAACGTTCCTCACGCAATTTCCTTATGCGTTTCCTAAAAGCGTGCTGTAGAGAGCGCATGCGGACGCGATTGGAGTCGCAGGGATAAGCGTCATAGGCGCGTATAGCCGCGTTTTTCTCCGGTACCGACCGTGAACACTCATTCACCAGGGACTGCACGTGCTCAGTGAGGGAGTCGATCTCGCCTATAGCGTCTGTCGCGGATTCTTCGTGGTCTGGGATTGAATCGAGATGCGCGGATTGGACTGACTTAAGGCGAGTCCCAAGCTTCGTCCAGTTCGTAAATATGTTGATGGGAATCGGCTGACCAGCGTCAGGGGGACCTACACTCGTCTGGGGTTGTAATTGTGCAATAAAACAATGTTGTGAAATAGTGTGCGCTACAGTAAACATATACTTTTATATTGGTATAATGTTTTAATATCAATGATTAAGACTAGGTACATAATTAATATAAGGTAAAAACCATTACAACAATACGTGTTTATAATGTAAACAGTTTAGCCTTTTCAAAAAATATGGTCAAATAGGTAACGCTCGTTCTCATATTTAGAACTTAATTTTTGTAGCAGTGCAACATATAATTTTATTGTATGTTTTTATGCGAATGTATCTGCTAGGAATAATAATGATTACTTTCTTAAACATTTCATAAAAAAATGCGAATGTTCCTCTACTTGTCAATAGATGGCGTTGTTGCAACTTTTAAAACATTTTGTCAGGGATACATGGATTTATGAATCGTGAATGTTTTCTCATACATATAATCACGCCTCTTTCCCTTGTGTGGGTCGGCAGAGACCACTTCTTTCCACTTGCTACGATCTTTATACACTTGTTTCGCTTTGTCCACTTTGTTCGTACATGCTGTTCGGTTCATGGTACTCATGACCTGGCCTTTTTTTCATTCACACTCGCCTTGTACACTTTTTTCGTCAATCGTTCTTCATTCATTCTCTCGATATAGCCAAACCATCTCAGCATACTTATCTTAATTTTTCTCTCAACATCCATCATCTGACATACTTTATCCACCTTACCATCCATTCCTCCTCTTACATTCAAAGTAGCGAAGCGGCTCTCCGTTGGCCACTTTTCGCCTCCGCGAGAAACGAGGTGTGATGGGTGGCGAACCACATCGCCGCCATTTTGGATAATTCAATTATTTTTATAAGCCGGATCCACACCAGACGATCCAAAATGGATCGGCGATCCCGCGATCCCGCGATCCAAGATCGTGATGCGTGGAGCGTGGATCGTTCTAGGTCGATCCAACAATTTTTTCTTGCGATCCGCCGCCTCGCACCGACACGCTCCAACCGATCTACACTGATCCGCCTATGTATAGCACAGTTGAACTTTCGGTCGCTATGGAGTCACACGTGCAGCAACGACGTCGAATTGCTGTGGCAGCAACAACCTACATTTTTCTTAAATATTTACGAAATAAATCGCAATAACGAAAAAGGCGTTACTATTAGACGACGACATTAAAATTTTTCCATAATGTGTGATCGCGCGCTCCACACACAAACGTCTACACCGAGCGCTCCGAGAGACTGAGGCTCCTGTGTGCTTGTAATAAAAACCGACAACTGACGGATCGCTCGCGGCAAGGAGCGCGCGCTCCTGCCGCGCAGTTTGGATCGCGCGAGGCAAGTACACATCAAACGCTCCTATGGAGCGCGCTCCTGCCGCGCGCGATCGGAGCGCGATGGATCGTTTGGTGTGGATCCGGCTATTATCCATTGCGTTCCTGCGGGATAAGGAATTGGGAAAGGATACGTTGGAAAGACTAACAAGGTAGGACGGGTTATAGGATGCTACCATCACGGAGGTACAATGAATGTGACAGCAACAGCTAGGGCAGGCCGGGGTCGCGTATCCGTAGTACTAGTGGATCTAGCCAGCTGTCGGACAGATAATTGGTAGATCCACCCCCTGAACCGCTGAATGTTTTCTCTGTACGTTATATCATATACATCTTGTATTTCGCAATTTTCTAATCGCTTCGGCAGTAAATTGGAACGATACAGAGAAAATTAGCATGGCCCCAGCACACAGAAAATTACCTATAGCATAAGGCAGAAATAATTGCGAACAGACTTATGATTAGATTCTCCATTTATTTACGAAAAAAACGGACATTAATATACATGTTTTTACGATACTAACACATACTATACATACAAATGCTTAAAATACGGTACTAGTCTCTTTAGTTTTCTAAAATTGACCCCAAGATTCAAATTCATTTGTTAAGGTACGTTACACGTCCAACACGACTACATATGTGTAACTTACGTCCTTACACGATTAGGGTTCCGATTTTAACCATTTTAGGTACGGAACCCATAAAATTCCTTGTAAACTTAGCCTAATGATTATTATATAACAATACTACAATAAATATCAAAAAAACAGTCTCAAAAGTAAATGAATATGTTTTTTCGATATACGTTTTACGTTAAACAACGCTTTTGAGCTAAACATTGAGATCTTTATGACTTAGCTTAAACATAATTTTTATACAAGATGTTAAGAAAAGCCCGTCCGACTCTAAAGGGTTATACAGGAATTACAATCACATTTCTAAATGTGACAACACCATTTTCATCGGTATTCTCTCTCTCCCCTGTAGAGAAATATTATTTATTTCGCCAATTTTACCTTAACATTTTTACATTCTTAGAATCAGGGCCTCGATTCAGCTATTTTAAATGCATGTCAGTGGTCCGTCAGTGTTCTTGCCATTGTGCCTAATTTTCGTATTCAGATAAGCCTACAATAAAATCTCATTGAACTCTCGAAGAGAATGATCGTAATGACAGTTAGCAGAATGCCAATTATCGTAAAAATGACCAAATGATGATGTCATTCGGTCAATTCAAGCAACTCTTAAATAGCTGAATCGTGGCCCTGATATCGACACCGAACAATACCTTCACGGATCGGACAGGGTTGCCTCAACATATTGTTTATAAGTATATACTACTGTATACATATTATATAAAAATTACGTATCTAATCTTTGGTTATGAAATAGTTTTAAACCTTAGACAGCGACAAACAAAATTAGGTAAAAATTAATAAGTTAAGGACTTAGTATCAAAACATCACCCGTCTGTGTGAGCCGCGTACTCGTACGTAAACATATAATAGTACAGAAATACATTCTGTGTACTAAATATCGGGAATTTGTCAATAAACAAAAATTACAAATTATTCATCTAAATTTATTTTATCGCCTTCAAAGTAGGCCCCATCGCTTGCAATACAACATCTCCAACGCTTCACCCAGTCTTCCATACATTTTTCATAGGCTATTTGCGGTATGGCCTTTAGCTCATTCAGCGAATTTTCTTTTATGGCTTCTATCGACTCAAAACGTTTTCCTCGAAGTGGTAATTTTAACTTGGGAAATAAAAAAAAGTCAGACGGAGCCATATCAGGTGAATACGGTGCTTAGTCGAGAACTTTTGTTGAATTTTTCGCTAAAAACTCTTTCACTATAATGGCTGTGTGTGATGGTGCATTATCATGGTGCAGCATCCATGAGTTGTGTTGCCATAAATCTGGACGTTTTCGGCGGATACTCTCACGCAAACGCTTCATGACGCCTAAATAATATTCTTTATTCACTGTTTCTCCCTCTGGAAGGAATTCGGAGTGAACCACACCACGGTATCACCTTGATTTTGGAGCGACATTGCCGCGGTTTTTTGGGTTTCGGCTCGTTTTCGAGACGCCATTCTGAAGACTGTTGGCTTGTTTGCATGTCGTACTCATAAACCCATGTCTCGTCGCCAGTTATTATACGTTTCATAAAGGTCGGATCCGTAGAAGCTCGGGAAACCATGTCTTCAGCGACATGCTTTCGCTGCGCTTTTTGAATAAAATTGAGCTCTTTTGGAACTAGTCGAGCGGCGACGCGTTCCACGCCTAAAATGTCAATGAGAATGTTGTGGACGGACTTAAAAGATATGTTCATCTCACTAGCCAACTCTCTCAGACTCATACGTCGATTTTCGAGCACTAGCTTCTTGATTCTGTCGATGTTTTCTTTGGTCGTAGCGGTTAAAGGTCTACCAGAACGAGGCAAGTCTACTACTACTTCTCGGCCTTCTTTAAAAGCCTTATACCATTCATAAGCCCTTGTTTTCGATATACACGATTCGCCGTAGGTATTTCGCAACATTTTTAGTGATTCACCACATGAAATATCATTCGAAACACAAAATTTAAGGCACACTCTTTGTTCAACAATATTTTCTATTGTAAAAATCGCCGAGAACTCAAAACTATGACCAACAAAAAGTGTAGTTTAAAACAAATTAAATGACAGATCCCGCTCAAACTTTGCGCGCTAAATCAGTACAGTGCTACCAACATGCAGTAAAAAAATTAGAACGACCTCTTTTACGCGGGTCTTTTTATTGACATATTCCCGATACTTTTTACACAGAGTAGTATAGGTACTAATAAATAGTGTAAATTTAGTAAAGTTTCTAAATAGTGTAAATTTATTAAACATACTTAATCGTATTGTCATATTCTTATTACAGTACCAACTAGGGACCCTGTGAAGAGTGAAAAGTGCTTATTATTATTATATTATTATTATTCAATATGACATAGTGAACTAACAGTGACACATAACTACAATACGTTTATGAGAAAACTTAAAAATACTAAAATGGCAACATTAATAGTCAAAATTAGTAATTTAGGGTAAAATAGTTTGCAAATTACATTGAATTACTATCTTTGACTTTTATTTACGATATTTTTTTTTGCTTTTTCTTTTGTGTTTTCTAAGAATCATGTTCGCGACGAAGCGTCACCAAAATGTTATTAAGTGTTTTTGAGTACCCACATATGTAGGTGATAAAAGTTGTTAAATGTGTTTTTATATGAATACCCACATATGTAGGCGCAATGTTATTAAGTGTGTTTTATATACGTATCCAGCTATGTAGGCGGTATAAACAAAGACTTAGGTGAAAATAGTGATTTGTGATATTTATAAGTAAATAGTGTCTATTGTTAACCGAAATTAGAATCAACTAATACGTCGCGTCACTATTACCGGATGAACTGACAACACTAGAGGACCATTGTATAATGGCGGCGCGTGCGATCCTCGTTGTAGTAGTCTCTTGCATTGTATAAATTAATAATAAGCATTATGGCGTCGCTGGCCTATAAAAGTATTGTAATTGTAACGTTGAATCCATCCTTGTGATAATATATTGTAAAGTTTAAAGCATCAGTGGTTTTTCTTTTAACACTATGTAACAGTTGACTGTTAAGACTGTTAAGCGTTATCTTGAGATAACGCTTTAAAATGTAAACCGTAAGTACGATCCGTTAGAACCCTAATTTTCTTAGTTAAACGTTAAAATATTATATAAGTGTTACATAGGCATCAAGTTTTAGTCTAAACCTAACTTGTTAATAGTATTTCATGTTGACAGTTTGTAAATTAGCTATAAGAGTGATGGAATAAACATTATTTTTTTACGGTGTATCATTTCTAAGTAAATAGCCCTTATATACTGAATATGTAATGTTTAAAATAGTATATCTAGTTAGTCCGATATCTCCCCTTTTTATAACAGTGTGTTTCATTAAAATATATTAAATAGTTTCGGAGATATAGTAAATACAAAAGTTTGTTTACCTTAATTAATTACAATGTTTGACTTCTCACTGTAATAACTTTTTATTGAATTATATTTAAGTAAAGCTAATTACATATCCAGATAGGGCATAAAAAGTGCTTTCTATAAATATAAAGATTTAATATAGTTTCATTTGTAAACATAGAGAAAAAGAAAGAAAGATTAAAAAAGTATAATAAAAATGTTATCAAATAAAGTGCAAAACAGGAGACGGTTTCGCGGCTCTCGTGTCGGTAAAGTTCCGAAGTACGTAAGCGCACGAGTTCGCAAGGCTAATCGTAGTCATCGGCACCCGCGAATAATCCTTCAAGCTAAATAGTCAAGAAGCCGCCTCCTGAACAGCTATGAAGAATAAATAGGTGTTTTATTTCAACGGCAACGTTCCTTTCCACGCTACAGTACAAGATTCATCGGACCTATTATCACGCACTCATTCGGAACCTATAGGTGCAGGACGTCAGCGTCTCGTTAGCAATAGCCATACACACGCTTCGAGTTACGCCCGTCTGGCACAAATCACCAACGTTCATTCTGATTATTATATTGACCGTTTGTAAAGCTAATGAGATTAAGATATTTCTCAATTCGCAAAAGAGACAATGAATGTTTTAAGAAATGCGCCGATAGAAAAAGAATGATGAGATGTTTTTTTTATCAGTTATTAGGCCGTTTTCTTAAGGCAATTTTTTATATTATAAACATAGTTTATGCGGAAAAAACAAGGACTATGCAGCAAAAACAAAATACCTAACCTAACCTTAAAGGTTATCTATCATACCATAATTTATTCATTTTGAGCAACCCTAACACCACAAATGGCAATCGACCTTAAAGTTACAATAGTCAGGAATTGTACAAAAATAATAGTTGCCTTCACTCGGGCGGTTCTTGATTTAAATTAGCAAAAAATAAATAACAAATAAAGGAAAAATCATCGAAAAAGGATAAAAATTTCGAAATTTGGCCTTTCATCTAAATCACATTTAGGTTCATTACTACATCACAAATAGGTTGCTAACTAAACTACACATTGACTCATATCCAAATACCACTGAGATCATATTATCTTATTCCATCACACATAGGTTCTTTTTAACAAAAAAATTAAACCGCCGAAAAAACTGAAAAGCAAAAAATAAAAAAAAATATAATAAAAAAAAAATATTTGCAGTCGGGGGTAGTCCCTGTAACGAATATTGTTCCAAGTAACCGTCCCCCGACTGCAAATATTTAATTTTTTTAATTAAAAGTTTATTTTATTTTTTGCTTTTCAGTTTATTCGGCGGTTTAATTTTTTGTTAAAAAGTTTTTATTTTATATTTTTTTGTGGCTACTTCGAGGTATACCCTATCTAATAAAAAAAGAATTATCAAAATCGGACTACTCTGTAGTAAGTTACGCGTACGGTACGGTAATACATTACAATCAGTGAGTGAACAATCAAACAATGTTTTCCTACCCGGTGAGAATTCTTTTTCCAAATTTATATGGGACCAACTTTGGAGTATACCCTTTCCAATATAATATAATAATAGAATTATCAAAATCGGACTACTCTGTAAAAAGTTATGATTAGTCCCACATAAAAAAAAATATACGCGTCGAATTGAGAACCTCCTCCGTTTTTGTCGTCGGTTAAAAATAAGAAAATTGACATATTTAACGTAGTTCGGGCGGAGAGAAACCTTGGATATTAATTCTTAGGCGCATTCGTTTAGGTTTTAGTACAACCCTCGCACCGAGCTCCAAGGTTTCTGCCATCGAAATAGTGGAGGCAGTTATTTGGTCCTCCAATGCCTCGACAGCCATGCCAGCACTACTTGGTCCTGGTACTGTTCTCAGGGTCTCAGGGTCCATGATCCCGCTGTCAACTATTTTCGTCTCGATGTTAGCTTTTACTTCGAAGCTTTCGGTTGTCTTCGGCTTCTTGCTTGATTTAACTTTATTTTGGGTTTCATTAGCGGGCCGTTTCCCTTTTGCCGATCTTGCAGCGTATCTGTAAACGTGTAAATGTGGAATAAGAAAGACGTAGGAATATAGGCAAAATTTTACGATAATAGTGGCTATTAGACTTTTAAGTGAGGCCTCGTTCAAATCAAACGTTTAGCAACTATTGAGTTAGTCTGTGCGAACGTGAGCGATTGTTAAGCAAATTATTGCATTTCCAACGAACAGACAATAAATACGTTATCACACTATCCCCCAGTTTCTGAAATATTGATCAACACTAAAATTAGTTAATCCCATGTCAAATTTCATTGTAAGCGCTTTGATTGATTGTTAGTCTTTTAGTCAACCAGTCACAGTCGTGATCGGTTGATTTGACAACAGATTAAGTTGACCAGCCTTGCAGAAACCGGGGTATGCCTAGGAACTAGGATTACTTTTTCGTTCACACTGGGGCTCACAGTGACCTTGCTCTCATTCAGTGGCTGACAATCCAACGGGTTTGAACCTATCAGTATAGAAAAATTGCAAAATATTATTTATAAAAACTTACTGATGATCGAGTCCCACTAAGACCACGGGGTTCATCTCGACCGGCTCGACCGGAATTGGTTGTGGTTTAAGGGTGTTAATCTTTCTACAGAGCCCACTTGTGCCTTGAAAAAAAGAAATCAATTTTCAGTAATGCATATGTCGCAGTCATCTGGTTGAATCAGCTATTTGATTGAATGACTAGCGCGTTCATTGAGTGACGACATTTAATTGAATGTCTAAACAAACTCGTCAAGTTGTTTAATACATTAAACTATGCTAAATGCTAAACTAAGCTATGCTAAATGACGTTCAGTCAAAGTTTTGATTTGATTTGGATATAGCCGACTTTGTAATGTTTGGTTAGGGTGACCATAATTTCGCAACTTAAAAGGTAACTTACATCATCAAGAGAAACGCAATAAATAACAACGGGAAAACGACTATTTACACACTTTAAAAAAACACGTCGACAAACCAAAAGCTCGCTTCGCTCGCTAAGGGTTAAAAAAAAACCTAACAACCTAACCCAACCATGTCGGGGTTGACTGAGTCGGATTTGAAATGATTTCGAGGGTTTTCTTTGCGCTCTATAACAATTTGTCAGCGATCATGACACCTATATGTACCTATATCAGCGTGCATGTCGCTTTAAATCAAAGTCGAGATTAAGTATTGTCCTGGCTTGCTTAGAAATCATGGACACCCTAGCCTTTCGAACATTGTTTGAACAAAAATGAACTAAATTTCAATCACCTGACTGATTTTTCCGCTCTTTTCAAAGGGCTATGTTACGATCCGCTAACTTTACGATTAAGTTATTGATAAGGAAATGAATTAGGATGTTAGTTATGTTTTATAAAGCGCCTATAATTAATTTTCTTTAGATGAGTAAATAATAAAAATACATTTTAATTTGAACTGAAAACAAGATAATTTACTTCTGCTCTTACACAATAAATAGATATTTTGGCTTGAAAACCTTCTTTTTCCCCGTTATAATCTTTTATGAACGGAACCATTATTGAAATATGTAACGTTAGCACGTCGGTTAATAATGGTTATAGTGTACATTGCGTCAACTTTTACACAAAACCGACTATTTTTAAATAGGGTGTCATCGAAAAGGTGTATCGATTCAAAAGAGGTGAAGAGTGGTGCCAAATAATTGACACGAAAACTTTGATATTAATTATTAAATGAACTCATTTTGAGCTGATATTTTGTACACTAGCTCTACACCAGATGTACTCTTCAGCATTTTTAGATAGGTAGATATATCCTTTCGGTAACACCCTATTACATACAGGGTGTTTCCGAAAGGGTAAATAATAAATAAATGTGGACAACATCACATACAATGTCCTGAACCCAAAGTAAGTAGCTAAAGCAATGTTATGGAATTCAGAATCAACGAAGGTACCACAAACACCCGAGGCAATGTAGAAAAGTTGGTTTCTACATTGATCCGTCCGGGGATCGAACCCGGGACCTCAGACCTAGCTTCACCTTGAAAACCGGTACGTACGCCACATGACCACGGAGGTCGTCAAATACAGGGTGTCCGGTAAAGAATTCGACAAACTGTGGTGGTTGATACCGTAAGTCAAGACCTGCCAAATGAACACAACATATGTTCAGCGAAAAGTTACGGGCTTCGAGTTACAATAGATATCCGGAAATTTCAGAATTTGCTACCTTGCATCATTATCATCAGACTTTTCCACATTTCTGGCCAAAAAATAGGTTTTGTAATACTTTTTTTACATCAGAAATAATTTTGAATAGTTACTCCACGCTTTAGTAAGTCTCATATTTATCTCAAAGAAGATTGTATTGACCAAAACGCCATTCGTTTAACAATTTTTACTTTTCGATTATCTTACTGGTCGACTTTGAACTGCAGTGATGAAAAAAACTTTTTTATTTCTTTTGTTATTCTAATTTAAATTTTTTATTTAATTTAATTATTTTTGTAAACTATAACATAAGTTTATATCAATTCTAATTAAAATTCTAATTGTGTTCAAATTTGTTACTACGCATGATGTGATTTCCTATAAATAAGAAAGCATAGAATATTGTTTAATATGCTACAAATGTAATTATGCTTGTATTGTGTTTTTCTTGTTGGAAATCCAAATAAATAAATAAATAAAAATAAATGTATGTGGGAGTTTTGTACAACAATCATAAAAATTTGCTTGGATATTGGTGATTTTGGGAAGGTACAAAACTTGTGTATTTATGTTACAAAATTTGACAAAACAAGCTGCCAAGTTCAAACAGGCTTATTTGTTGAAATATTACTAATGTAAATCTGAGGAAAAGTGAGATGTACTGAGGTATCAACCACCACAGTTTGTCGGACTCTTTACCGGACACCCTGTATAATAGAATATTTTTATCATATACTTACTGGGGATACATCCGTCAGGTGGGCTGGCTTGACCAATGGATAGCTGCTCGAAAGACGCAGCCATTTTCTTTGCGATGGTCTCATCGTAGTCACTGGGGTTATCATTCGGCCCTGGAAGATGCGGGTTTATAACAATTTAATTTCAATTAAATATAATATAATAAAAATGTATTGAATACCTACTGAAATAAATTTATGACCGGTAAAAGGAATATCTGGTTAAAAAACGGGACAAGTTCGAGTTGAACTCACAGAAGAGGGTTCCGTACGATGTAAATATGTTCTCCCACACGTTCTACCTCTCAATGTGAGTTGGTACGTACAATATTAAGTGATTTACCATGTTATTTTAATATCATGGACTTCTTACAGGTTTTCCTATAATCTATAAGTATAAAACTATTTTTTCCATTGAGATAGGTGGGGGGGGGAAGGCCAATTTTCGTCTATTTGAAGAACTCGGAAACTATTCATTTTAAAAATGCAAAAAAATACGTTTGAGACCACAACAAGACCTTTCATTTATATGTATGTCTCACAATGCAGTTTTAATTATTTTTTTTCAAATTTTCCGCCTTACCCCCAAAAATGACTTCCCATATACAAACATCTATTCATGTCACACCTCTGCGTTTGGGTCACAGAAATTGATATGTGTACCAAATTACAACTCAGCCGGTCTAGTGGATTCGGAGATAATTGACTGTGACCGAAGGACAGACGGACACACGAGTGCTCCTATAAGGGTTCCGTTTTTTTATTCGGACGTACAGAACCCTAAAAAAGGTAGGTATATATTGAGCAACTGGTAAACTTCTTAAATTGAATTGCTTTCTTAGACTAACGGAGACGAGGAGATCCCTATTTGATTATGTCAAAGTGATTCATTAAATACTCTTTCCACCCTGGCCGTATGTGTAATGGCGTAGATGACGACTACTTTTAATAACCGTCATATCGATCATAAAAATATATATAATCATTAAATGTAACTTTTTTAATTAAATATTAATAAACAGTTTAAATAATAGAACAGTTAAAAAGTTATATGTACTTTCTTAATCATTCCAAGACATTACTCATTACTGGAAAACGTTTGAAAGATTCAAAGCAGAATTTTTAATGTTGAGGTATGATGGCTTAACATTACTGATTAGAAAAACTTATCGGCTAAATAAAAAGCTATTACTAAAGGACTGCCTCGTTGGCCTAGTGGTGCTAAGCGCGACTGCTACGCTAGAGGTCTTGGGTTCGATTCCCAAGTCGACCAAGGTGTTATTGGGTTTTTCTATGAAATTCTCAGTAGCAGGTCGGAGTTTGGATTTGTGCCCGGTTAGTGGCAATAGGCTCGCCCCCTATTACATGGGACCTAAACATACCGGCGAACTGTGGGTGTACTTTAGTACACCTCTGCCTAACCCTTCGGGGAAACAGGCGTGATGGTATATTATGTTATGTTTTTATTAAATTAATATAATATTGTTCTTACCGACTAAACCCTCCATCACCCGGCTATGCCGTTTAAGTTGTATCGAGCGACGTTCCAATAAAGTAGAAAGTTCAGGCCCTGAAAAACAAAATAACAATAAAATAGAACATATTATGACACAGTTTAGAAATAGTATACTATTTCGACTAGTGCTAATATTACCAAGTGAATGGTGGTAAAAGTACGAGTCGCAAACTTTTTCGGACATTTACCATTAAGAATTGGTAAATCTTAGGTTTTACTGGAAAATCTTAAGATTTACCGTAGTTTGGGCTTTTACAGTAACATATGTACAAATTAAATATATAATAACAAACTCATAAAAAATAATAAAAACAAAAAAAAATTGTAACTTAACTTAAACTTTTTACTAGGACAGGAACAACAAAATGTCAAAAATTCCGCAATGATCAAGTCTGCAAAAAAAAATAATAAGGGAAATGTTCAACATTTTTTTTTCATAATTCTCTCAAAATCAATGTTCAACTGAGGTTATTTTTGGTTTGTCGTTTCGGCAGCGGTTTATTATTGCAAAGCTTGGTTCAAAGCAATATAGTTACCTCTTACTTTCGATACTCTAGCTTGGCTGACGCCACGTACAAAGTTTATACCAAGGGGTTTACGGTACGACCCTGCAGAGAAGAGAGCACCTTATGAATGTAATATTATTAATAAACTCATCGAGAATAATCATACTTTAGGTAAGTATGCTTCTTACATTTGTTCTCGCCAAGCAAGAATCAGGTCGCAAGAGCGCTGATGACGTCCTCCAAGGTGTTATAACTAATTGTGTAATTAATAATAATAAGGACTAAACCTTTCAAAGGACCGGGTATTCTCATTGCTGAGGATAACCCGTGAAAGATAAGAGATACAAATAATAATAATATTCCGGGACAACTCACACACGGTTATCTGATCCCAAGCTAAGCAGAGCTTGTGTTATGGTAACCAGACAACTGATAAACATACTTATATATTTCTAAATTCATACATATTATAGATAAATTACACCCAGACACAGAACAAATGATCGTGCTCATCACACATAGATTTGTCCTGGGTGGGAATCGAAACCACGACCTCTGGTATAGCAGTCAGGGTCGCTAACCACTAGACCAACAGGCCCGTCAGACTTCTTTTGACAGCGCATACTGAACGCTTACTACGAGCTCTTAAAGCAAGACTGTCGTGGTTGTGGAAGTGAGACGCCGCTACGCAGTAATGTACGCCGTCTCGCTTCCACAATGGCAACAATCCTGTTTTAAGAGCTCATAGTATAGGCAGCAACGGTAGTAAAGGTAGCTTTGAACTTGTCGTGCGACAAGACTAAAGCTTGCCTATATTTAAAGGGTACATTTACCCTTCTGCCTTCCAGCTCAAAGTACATAATATAAATTAATTTATTAATTTGCGCATCATACTCAGGCGCGGATCCAGGGGGGTGGTCACGGGGTCATGACCACCCCCCTGGGCCAGGTCCAGGAACTCGGTGGACCACTAATTAAATATGTCTATAGGGCGCAAAAAGGAGAGCAGCTGGAGCTCGATAGTAAAAATCCCAAATACAACATCAAGTTATGTAATTATATAGACAAAAATCGCGCTGCGCGGCCAACATTATGATGAAGAAGGAAATTAGCTATAGGCTCATTTTTTAACAGCCGGTTGTTACCTAACTTGGGAGGACCGGGCCCGGGAGCATGCTGTCGCCGGGTTTTCATGAGGAATAGTGCTTTATGGGGTTCTCGTGTAAGCCGAGAGAGTGACGGTTCGCGGTTTGGCTCTTTTGAGCCGATTGCAGAGAGCAACGCAATTCGAGTCTTACGCGCCTACCATTATATATTTTAGATTGCCACATAATGGCATGGACCTGGTCAAAGGCCTGATCAAAGCACTAACAAGTATAAATATCTAATAATATATCGATACAAGTAGTCTTATAATCGATTTTTGTAGTTAGTGGAGTCAATGAAGCATATCACCTGTAAAATGTCAGAAACAGCACCGATTTTGATGATATTTCTTTTACCTATTTTTTTTAATACTGTTATTAATCACAATAGGAGAAACAAATGTCTTTATTTTTAAATATTTTTTTTGATAATATTGCCATTCCTGGAGAGGTGTTAGCCTGTTAGGGTTGGTGGAAATAAACAAATTAATTTATAAAATAGACTACATTGTTAATCGGTTCTGAGATTTTTCGACCAGTTTAACGTATTTTTAGAGGTTTAGTTACAATTTTGTTTTGTGCAGTCTAGTCCTACTTTTTTGTTTTTGGTGTTTCCATATAAAATACTTTTAGTTATCTGAATCCTATTCATAAATTTAATTCAAAATTGCTTCGAGAAAACTTTACAAGAAGGATTATACATTTCCTAATTATTGTTCTATTAGACAAGAAGGAAAACAGGGATTAAAAAAAAAAGTAGGTCTTTAGTTAATTACACCAGAAACTTTTTTGTTTCATCAACTTTTTAAAAAGGTACAATAGTCAAAAGAAATGTAGGTGGTTTTACGGGAAATTAAACCCATGAAACATCAGGTTGAAGGAAGACCTCTCCACGAATGGCAAATGACTTTAGAGTAAACCTTTTAATAAAAATAAAATATTTTAAGAAACTAAAAATTTCTTCTATTCGGGAGATTTTTTATTTTAAACTAGCTGTGCCTGCGACTTCGTTCGCGTGGATGACGAAACTTATCAATGAGTTTTTAACTTTTAACTTATCATTAAGTTTTTTTTTATTGTTTATACTTTTCCGGGATAAAAACTACCCAGTGTGGTGCCCAGGATAATAAAGAATAATTATACCTAGTTTCATCGTAATCGAACCAGTAGTTCTTGCGTGATACCTGAACAAACAGACAGACAGACAGAAAAATTTTTTTTTTTCACACGTTTTGGTTCGTTGTCGGTCTAGTAACACCCCCCGCCATTATTTTTTTTGATATTTTCAATGTACAGAATTTTCACTTCTACAGATTTATTATAAGTATAGATAGTATTAAAATATAAACCAAATAAAAGAAAAATCATCAAAATCGATGCTGTTTCTGAGAATTTAGAAATGTTGCCTGTTTTATGGGTTTATTGACTCTACTAAGTAATACTCTACAATTTTTGAGACCTTTGAGAACAAAAGTTGAAAAATTATTTTGCGTCGAGTTATATAGCATAAAAAAATCCTAGGTCAAAAGCTAGGTACGCCCTTGCTTCTTGAGATTATACCGCGACTATGTGACCACCCCCTGGCACCAAAGCTGGATCCGCCCTTGATCATACTATCAGGGCAACTAGGAAAAGAGGCTATCGCTTTGCTCATACAAAAAATAAGTAAATATTCAAAATTTCGCCATTCATCACGAGACAATAGCATTTTTTTTCACTGTCGCTTTGCTTTTGCAAGTTAGGTTACACTGCTGCCGATCATAGAAACAATATTTACTTAATTCGATTTACCAGGGGGGATAGCGCGTAGCAAAAGGAAAAAAAGCGTATAAAAAATAAACTAAAATATACAAGCGAATTGAGGTCATTTTGAAGTCGTTTAAATAATGATAGAAAAAAAGGTACAAAAGCGACTGTAAAATTATACACGAAAAAAAGACAAAAACTGAATATAGGAAATATACATCACACCCGCGAAAAACAAGAAACGGTCAGCATATGCTAAGGTTCTTGCTAGAAACAGGGTCTTAGCTCTGGTTGTCAGCAGCTGTCAGCTTTGACGAGATGACGTAGAGTGAGTGATAAAAAATATCAAAAAAAGAAATAAAATCAATACTGTAAATCAATAATTAATAATGCAATGTAAAACATATTAAAACAAAAATCTTCTCATTCACCAGTTCTGTGCTTGAGGCGTGGTACTAAATGCCAGTTTTTTTATGTAGTTTTAATCAGTCAAAGTAAATTACAGATAGGAAATAGCACACAGTAAACTACCTATCAGTTCAATTCATCTAAAGGCTTGAAACTGGCCCCCAAAAAGCTTCAAAAAGTCGATATAGCAACTAACCTTGCAGATGAGTCCCAAACCGCAATTCCCGATCCTTCAATGATTTAACTCGTGGGTCCAGACCCTTGCTCAGGACAAACTTCAGCATGTACAAGACATCGGTCCTGGAGCTCTGTTTAGCACCAGCTTCCAGGCGGTCTAAAGCTGGTATGTCCTCCGGTACAAAGGTCACACAAGCATAGGGTTCGCACGGCTTCATCGTCATGAGCTTGTAGAGGATGAAGAGACCGACCACTGCTTCCTGTGGAGAAAATGTTTTTTCTTTAACAACAGGTTCTTCGACGGACAAAATGTTCATTACAACCTAGCGTAGGGTATGTGAGCAGACTTGGATCTTAGCCTTAATTCTCCACTTTTCATGATTATGCAGGTATTGTTGGAATTTTGTGGATGGTTTATCGCAGGACAGAACTGGGTGAGACCATCAGTGGAGTTTGTGCAATACAGGGCCCTGTGCAGAACCCAGCGGAACTACAACTTCAAAATATTATTGAAGATATACAAATGTGACCATGAACCCATTGAAATTGTAAATGACATGGCTGGAATTAGTATGGAGCTATGCCCTGAAAAAAATACTCATGTATAACGTGTCAGCGATGTACAGTATCTCATATTAAAGCTTATGGTTTTCTCTTTACAATAGTTAAAGTTTCATGCTCAGGGAACTTGCAAGAGATCCGGTAAATAGGTTATTTTTTGTTAAGAGCCTAGATTTTTTGAATAGTAATGATTTTTAATTTCGAGTTTTATAGACAAAATAATAGGAGAAATACAATAATCTTAATAAATAATAATCAGTGAATTCTATTCAATGTATGGAACCCTCTAAATGCCGTTGTACCCTTTACATAGATTTATGCGTCAACTAGTAGAAAAAGGATCTTAAATCGAAATACCAAGTAAAACCCTTTGGTGATCATATTGATGAGTAGGATATACTCGTATTTACAGTAACAATCTATTTTTTGGTGAAACGCGTTCTTTCTAATTAGTCCTAACTATCAGTGAGAACTAAGGAGAACGCCTTATGTATTGGTAGCATAGTATATAGAATCTGGTTAGACGTTCCAATCTTTAAGGGCTTGTCGTGTACTTATTTTTTTGTATACTAGCTGTCCCGGCAGACTTCGTACTGCCTCAATCGATAAATAAAAGCCTAAACTTTTGTTAAGCCTAAATTTGTTTAAACTATAAAATAAACTTTAAACAAATTGTTTTTTTTTTATTTATTTCCTAACATTTTTATATTTATTCACCTTTTAAACCTACTCTGGACTTCCACAACTAATTCAATACCAAAATGAGCCAAATCGGTCCAGCCGTTCTCGAGTTTTAGCGAGACTAACGAACAGCAATTCAATTCAGCAAAAATTATCGTTGCAAATACTCAAATAAAACACTTTCAATGTTTTAATGTAGTATAATAGTTATGCAGTAAAATATACCTTTTTTCACTGTTTTTTCAAGGGTTTGGTCTCGCACCGAGTAAGGCTTGCTCATAATAGGGCATCCACAACGAAATCACACGATGTGTAGCCCAGTACTCCGCTATTTGAACATTTTTACCGCGTTGGTTTAGCAATACATATAATATGCCTTCAAATCAATCCATCTAAAGGAAACTAAAACTCTTAGAAGTTCGATTTTTCACAGCTCCAAGGGACAGTAGACCTGAGTTTTAGATATAAATTTCAGTTTGATACCTCCACGCGTTCCTGAGAAAAACGGTCTTGACAAACCGTCCGTCCGTCCGTCCGTCTGTCGTTTCAGATCGTTTTTCTCGAGAACGCGTGGAGTTATAAAACTGAAATTTATATCTAATACTCAGGTCTACTGTCCCTTGGAGCTGTAAAAAAATCAAACTTTTAAGCCAAACCAATCAAAAGATACAGCCGTTTTGCCGCAAATTTCCGCAAATTTTTGAAACTCGCATGGGAATCAAAACCTACAGGGTACTTCCCGTGTACTTAGAATCTTGAAATTTGGTACGAAGTAACGTCTTATAGTACAGTTAAAGGAAAAATTGCGAAAACCGAAATTTTTTTGTTACATCATATAACAAAAAATATTTTTGAAAATTTTAAAGTTACTACTTCTTTTCTCATGAACGCGTAGAGGTATTAAATTGAAATTCATATCAAATACTCAGGTCTATAATACCTTCAAGCTGTAACAAAATCAAACTTTTATGTCAACGCAATCAAACGAAATAGCAATTTAAGCCGCATATTTTCAAACTCGGAACTACTCGCGAGGGAATCAAAACCTAAAAGGTACTTCTAGTCGATCTAGAATCTTGAAATTTGGCATGAAGCAATGTTTAATAGCACATATAAAGGAAAAATTCCGAAAACCTTTATTTTTTAGTCACATCACATATAATACCTACAGGTTTGTACGGAACCCTCGGTGCGCGAGTCCGACTCGCACTTGGCCGGTTTTTTTTTTCTTTTGAGGTACGGTACCCTAAAAACACTAAATAAATAAACAAACATATTTTTTGGATTTTCTTGTTGCAAGTTCTAGAGAAATGTAATTGTTGCTATTCATTTTAGTACTATATTTAATAAGTAATTTTCATATATTGATAGTTGCTGTACAATTACTTTTTCTATTTCATTCGGAGTGCAGAATTCCACACAACATCAAAGAGCATACTATCTTTTTTCACCATTTTTTTTCGCAGGTTCTAGAGAAATATAATTGTAGCTATTAATTTTAAAGTGCCCGTCACGAGAAGCTATAATTTTTGTAAATAAAGACCTTCTACCAAGTTACGTAGCGACAATTTAATCAACAACAAATAATCCCAAATTCAATAAAGTCAAAGTGACGTACGTGTTATACGAAACTAATGGGCAATTTCACTTGATCGGGTTATATTTTAGCGATATAATTAAATTATATTTAGGTTTTGTGGTACTGGAACGCATCTGATTCATGGAACGTAAACATTTGGGCCAAGATTTTAAAGTAAGTTCATGCTGACGTTGTCTCTTTCGAGTTTCGCATGCGTCTGTTTGTTTGTGGTGTTTTCGCGGATTAGGTTATATTGTTTGTTATTGTTAATTATTATAAAAGGAATTGTTATTTTTTTACTACTTATAATGGATCCAGGACCCAGTACGTCCAAGGAAATTATTTTACCCAAAGATTGCAAACCCCTGAATGTGTGTTTACAAAATTTATAGCTTCTCGTGACGGGGACTCTAGTATATTAAATAAGTAATTTTCATATATTGATAGTTGCTGTATTTTGCATTTAATTATTTGAAATTCATTTTCAGGGCAAAATCCGGCCATGTCCTTAAGATTTTATGATACACCTTTAATTAAATTAATCATGTTTGTATTCTTGTCTAGTATCCTTTCTTTGTAAAAAATAAACAAAGACACATTTTCATTAAACAAAAAAATGCATTTTTTCCGTATTTAAGTTGTTTCATTATGCAACCTGGATAGTTGGCATAAAGAATTCTATCCCGTATGAATATTTCACAACATAGACACACAAAAAAAAAAAAAAAAAAACCCTGCTATAGTCCTTGTATTTTAAAATTACATGCAACTCCAACATGGCAGACTTACTTCGTATTTAGCTGTTATAGACACCATGAATTGTTTTGCGATCTGAATATGTCGCAATAGCACTTCTCTCTCATCATCACTAGGCGTCATCCTGGAACAACAGATTGTACAGTTTATTGCTGTTAAGGACATGAATAACGGGGAGTAAACGGAAAATACGAGTAGGCTGTGGGAATAAAGAACATAGACGTAGATATATCTAACCGAATAAAAAATCTACTAAGAAAACTACTTTCTAGACTAAGTGAATTAAAGTTTCGAAGTCTACTACCTATCCTCTTGACGGGCCTGTTGGTCTAGTGGTTAGTGACCCTGACTGCTATACCGGAGGTCGTGGGTTCGATTCCCACCCAGGACAAATGTTCGTGTGATAAACACAATCATTTGTACTGTGTCTGGGTGTAATTTATCTATAATATGCATGTATTTAGAAATGTATAAGTATATTTATCAGTTGTCTGGTTACCATAACACAAGCTCTGCTTAGCTTGGGATCACATAACCGTGTGTGAGGTGTCCCGAAATATTATTATTATTATTATCTTCGTTTTTTTTTTTCAAAGTACCATGGGCCAAAATTTATTTGTATAGGTACACAACGTTGCAGGTTCGAAGCCAGGCAAGTAACAACATGATGATTTTTTTAAATTTGATGTATTCTGTTAATAATTCTAAGACACTATTCGGAAACGTGGATTCCAAACATTGGAGTCCGAAATCGCCCATCTGCACACAGAAAGCCCATACTTAGAGGAGCGTAGAAATAATGACGTTAATATTAACTACAAATATTTTTTTAGTTACTCATTAAGAACTATCACGTCAACATTCAAATAAAAAAAAAACCGCATATCAATCGGTACATTCGTTTAGGAGTTACGTTGCCACATATATACCTAACAATAAACTTATAACACCCCTCTTTTTGCACCGCGGGTAAAAAAGGGGGAGAATTTCCAGCAGTAGGTTATACAGAGATAAAAGTTTCTGACTGGTTTGTTGATCGAGTGGTTAGTGACCCCGATTGCTATACCGGAGGTCGTGGGTTCGATTCCCACTCAGGACAAATCTTTGTGTGATGAGCACTGAGCACGATCATTTGCTCTGTGTCTGTCTAATTAATATATTATTATTATATTATAATGTCCACAGAAACCATGTATAAGTAAGTATATTTTAAATGTAGCTCAAACCTGCACCTTTTTTTTTTTTGGCTTGACTTGGTACATCGTAATGCGTAAGTTTCAGGGCCTCGATTCAGCTACATATTTGAAATGCATGTCAGTGGTCGGTCAGGATACTTGTCATTGTGCCTAATTTTCGTATTCAAATAAGCCTACAATGAAATCTCATTGAACTCTCGAAGAGAATGATCGTAATGACCAATTAATGATCGTAATGACAGTTAGCAGAATGACAATTATCGTAAAAATGACCAAATGAAGCAGGTCATTCGGTCAATTGAAGCAACTCTTAAATAGCTGTATCGAGGCCATGATCAGTGCTAAATTACATACTTACAAATCCTTTCAACCGTTCAAGCGTAATCGAGTTACAAACATGCATCCACCTGTATAAATATCCATAAACATTTTTAACTAATTTATAGTCATCATATTAATTGCCTCATTAGTATTTTGACTCAAAGACAGGAAGATTGTGAATGAGACAAGACAGGAATATGTCAAATATTACAAGCAGTAGACAGAGGAGAATAGAAAACCAATGAATAACCAGACGCATTGTAGAATATGACTGCAACTCAAAGGTGGCTGAGTATATATTGCAGGAGTAAGGACGACTTACAAGAGTCAGGGAAATTCGAAATCACGTCAATTACATAGTAAAATGGAAACAGACAAATAGGGCAGAAAAACACAGGCTATAAGTATACAGGGGGAGTGATATGAAGATTCAAATGACGTTATTGCGACGCACGCTATTTCGAAATAAAATAAGAGTGGTACGCCAGTTCGAAAACACATATCGAATGACGTTGTCGCAAACACGCTGATTCGAAGAACTGTTTGAATGGTATGCTAGTACATAAGTCTTGGTATCGAAATCCACTGTTGCGAAAAACATATTCCAATCTGAATGTGTCTGGGGGTCTTAGCCTTATATGTATTTGTATTGGGTTTGGGAAACAAGAGCAATGGTGGTTGTGTTCTGTTCGTCAATGAGCTAAATACAGCCATACAACTCAAGTTTTCGATTAAAAGACGGAAGAATGTTATATTAACTTTTTTCGACTTTTGAAAGAATATTCTTCTGAATTTAACATCGATTTCAAACCAGATTTGTGATATCCCGACTGCAACCCTTGTTTCCACCTAGTTTCTGGTCAGCTGAAAGAAATAATAATTTACGTCTTCCGCAAACTCAAAACAGCGTGGAAGCATGGCACTTGTTTGATGGGCAGTCAAAAACTTGGGTTGTACGGCTGTATTGAAAAGCTCATTGACGAACAGAATACAACCACCATTGCTCTTGTTTCCCAAACCCAATACAAATACATATAAGGCTAAGGCCCCCAGACACATTCAGATTGGAATATATTTTTCGCAACAGTGGATTTTGATACCAAGACTTATGTATTAGCATACCATTCAAACAGTTCTTCGAATCAGCGTGTTCGCGACAACGTCATTTGATATAGCGGTTTTCGACTTAATGTGTTTTCGAACTGGCGTACCACTCTTATTTTTTTCGAAATATCGTGCGTCGCAATAACGTCATTCGAATCTTCATCTCACTCCCGTATTCAGGCGTGGGTGATTCTAGAATAATGATATAAATTTTTAATAACAAATTAAAGATTAAGAAAAAACAGACCTATATCAGATCGTTATTAAGATTCACACCGATCACGTCAGCATTCAAACAAAAACAACCGTATCCCAACCGGATTATTATTTCATGAGCTACGATGCCACAGACAGCCTACAAAAAGATAGACAGGTCAAACTTATAGCACCGCTCTTTTTACATTGGTTAAAAAGAGGGTCTAATATCCAAAAGAATTATACAAAGTTGAAAGGTTTATAATAATATATAAACCTTTCAACGATGATTAACTTACGAGTACACTTCTCCGAGCTGCATCTCGTGCCATATGCGGGTGAAGTCACGGAGATACACCTGGCGCTTGGGTGCTGTGCACCGCTGGATCAACTCCTCGCAGTCTTCAGCGAAACCGTCCAAAATGTACGCGTCTTGGTTGAGCGCCATGGCTGAAAAAAGTTTTAATCGAATATATTATAATGATCAGGTGGGCAAATAGATGTTAAAAAAAAAGATTGCAATGAAATTCATAATATGTATAAAATACGTATAAAATTATAAAGATTTATTAAATGTATTATATAGGTAATTTCAATTCTAAACTTAATTTGTTTAGTTCAATTGCTCAACCCCGAAACTATAAAGATATCGGGAACGGAACTTAGGTATTCGCGGGTGAAACCGCGGGGCACAGCTAATAATATACAAATTATCCTGGTACATCTTACGCACGGTCGGATCACAAACTAGGCAGGGCCTATAACTACGGTAACCAGACAACTTACAAACATAATTACATATTTCTAAAATTTGTTTTTGTATCTTTACTTTTTACCGCTACGTACAACTACTACGCCGTAGCTACACGCTACGCAAACCGTAGGCGGAATCGCAATCTCTCGCTTTTGAACTTGTCATTATGTAGGTAAGTGGATTATGTGTATTATGTACCAGGTAGGAAAATTGATGCAAAAAACTGACTTCGATGAATTTTATATGTGACCACCTCTGAGGTACATTATTGATGATAAAAAATAAATAAATTTAAAAAATAATGAGAAACATAATTGACTGTAACAGTCTGTCAGAGTTTTATTTTTTTTACCTCAATCAATGGCACTTCGTGGCCGCCATGTTGGTTTTTGTTTGACGTGACATATCTAAGAACACGTGGGTAATCGATACGAATCCAACGATACCCTAATTATCGAAATCCATTCGACCGTTTCGAAGATACTTATGAGGTAATAAAGAATATTACACACATACGTACATAAAAAAGATACGCGCGAAAGACATAACCCTTCTTGGCAGTCGGGTAAAAATAGCAAATAAGGATCACAATTGATGTAAATGTCGCATGTTACAAACATGCAAAAAAAAAAACGCACCAAACGTACGAATTGAGAAACGAAGTATTCTTTTTGAAGTCAGTTAAAATTTCTACTAAGAAAATATAAGTACTACCTAGGTACATTTTTTAATAATATAAAGTTGAATATTTAATTTTGATATTGTGTTTGTCTAAGTTTATCACATCCTACCAAACCTAGCAGTAGTGCTATTCTGTAACATTATTTTCATGTCTCGACAGCGGGATCCGCGGTGAGATGTCAAATACGTATCTCGAATTTGAATTCTAAATCAAGGCCAATTGGGTTCACTTTTGAAGTGAGCTTTATAGTCACTCAGGTGAAGCTCGATACCGAAATTATTTACAGAATAGACATACCTACAGATCATGCTTAGTGATCCCACGGCCCGTAAACATAAAGACGGGACCGCGCGGGTCCGACGACATATCCCATCCCACGTCGTCGTGACCTCGGCGTGGGTTGAAATAATAACATTTTCACAAAGCTAACCAAAAGCAAAAGATGATCTACCAAAACGGCTGGCAGATATTTATATTATTACCTACCTTTATTTTTTTATATTTTGCTATGTTATGTATTATTTTGTATAATGTATTTTTCAAATAATAAATTTTAAACAATTATAGCTGGGTTGTCGAACATTTAAAAACTAGCTAAAGCTAATTAATATCTCTTTTTTATGGTTACCATTTAACTTCTACGACGCTAAAATATTGTATAAATTAGTTGTTATTGCTGTAGGTACCTAGTTAGTTTTGTTTTTATGTTACGTTTAAGTTTTGTCTTTGTCTTGTATATATATTTTTGTTGTTTTTATAGAACGATATTGTCGCTAAGCGACAAAGTTCTTTATTCATAAAAAAAAAGAGTGATGTTAGAACGCGTGTATTTGCGACATCGCTGTTATTTAGCGACTGGACTGCTTTTGATGCGGTTTTCAATATTGAACTGATGTTAGCGATTTAATTATCTAAACAAATATATAAATTAGATTTACCTACTACAGCTTGTTAAAAGCCATAGTGTGTACGAAGTAGTACGTACGTTACAGTATATTAAAGGTCAATGGGCACACCTTAGTATGGAAACTATACCCACGCTGTACAGAAACAAAATAAGGTGATATAGACAGATTAATGTCTCTAGTTTACGATAGTATGGGTTGCATTACTGTGGGTATAGTCTGAAGTTACGCAAGAGAAGAGTGCCTGAAAAGATATGGGGAAAGCCTTTGCCCAGCATTGTGATATTGTTCTTTGACCTACCTACTATTATAATATTTAATACCGCAATAAAAATAAAAAAACGTACATGAAAATAAAAGTGCAGTATAAATTAACAATTTAAATATAGTTTGTTTTATGTACACAATTTTTCACAAACCGGGTCAGATAATTATAATGCCCAATGAATGTCCTTTGGCCAATACAATACAAGTATTTAATCAATATCAAATCTACATTAAAAGCATTCGATCTATTGAATAGTAAAGCCTAACAGGTGTTGATCAAGCATGCTGGAAAGTGAAAATGGAATGCCAAGATCGTATCGAAACGCGAGAAAGTATTGACGTGGTATCGTACAATTATTACAATTGTATTTAACAATTAGGAAATATAATTATATCAAATCAGTGAACATTGGGAAAAGTAATATTTTATAAATACACTAGCTGACCCGGCGAACTTAGTACCGCCTAACTGTGAAAATAAATGTGAAAATGTACTAATTTATTATTTTAAAAATAAGTACTCATACACACAAGCATTATATATATTATGGCAGTAGTAACTGCAGCTCTCGACTCGTTGGCGGTCGCCATCGTCCTCAGAGCACTTATAGGTACCATTTTACAGTCTATACCTATGCAGTACAAGAAACCACATTCGACTGGCCTGTCGGCCTATGGTCCGGCCGCTAAGAGAATGCTTTCCCGACACATGTCAGTTGGTCCTGATTAGTATGAGGACATAAATAACCGTTTTACATTGTTCATTGTAACTTCACATAATGAATGGTTTTGAATTATATTATTCGTTTAATGGACAAATAAGTGATGGTAATTTATTCTTAGTAAATTCTTCCCCACATAATCGTTATAACTTGATGTTGACCACCACTGTCAGAAATGCATTCTCTCAGTGCAGACTGCTAAACCAGGGGTTGTGGGTTCAATTCCCACCCAAAACATATTTTTGTTTTTTTATGAGAACAAATGCATAAGCATGTGTGGTGTGGACCTGTGTCTGGGTGTAATTTATATAATTTATGCAATGTATTTAGAAATATATAAGAAGTTACATAAGATGTCTGATAGCCATAATATGGGCATTGCCTAGATTAGGATAAGATAGCTGTGCAGGTTGACTGCAGATATTATCAAAAAATTTAGCAATATTGTTGAAAACTGCAACTTAAATTAAAATAAGATAACATGTTAACAAATATATAAAGACTTTAACATAGAATTAAGTTTGTAAATATTTAAGCATATTATATGTATAATGTTTTGTAAATGTTTAATTAATTAAAAACTGTAATAATAAATATTTATTTATTAAAAATAGAAAGTAAGTAGATATAATTTAACTATGACCTACATTCTAAGCAAATCTTGTATCTTTTAATTCTACACATTCCCAATATTAAACTTCCCGTTTAATCAATAAACTGACCTTTTCCGAGGAATGATACCTTGTATGTGTAGCGCACCCTAGCAGTCAACCTACTAGCCTATTGGACTGGGCAATCTCTACATATTGACAAGTGCTGTGTTGTGAACATAAGTTCATGAACACATAAAGAAGATTTAGACCGAGCAGCCTTCTTAGGAGCTTTCCGCTACACCCAGACGGGGCATTTACCAGGGGCGAGCAACCAAGGTCTATAGCAAATTCACAGCAGATGCATGATCTTTCTTTTGTCTTAATACTTTTTATTGGATTTTGTACCAAAAACACAATTTATTAATCTCATCATCTATTGAATATATTTAACACAGTTACATTTGTTAGTGAATAAACCTCCCGGCAGTTCAATCAACACATCCCGCTTGTTAAAAGTAAGTTACAGAGACTAGAAGTGGTGAAATAACAGTAAAATATACAAAAACATACAGTATTTTGGCGACAGTTTCATATTGTCTAAGTTTCAAATTTTAATTATTTTAGAATGGAGTAAGACCAAAATAGTCTCAAAATTAATATTTTTTATCTTTTATTTTTATCTGAGTATATTTATATCATACTGGCTTCTACTTCATTTACCTTAATTTAGAGTTATACCAGGTAAATTTGAATTATTAAATTGCCTTAGCTTAACTTGTTCTTTCATTAAGTACAGTAATTTTTGGAGTTCTTACCTGAAGACAGAATCAGCAGCAGGAAAATATCTAGCACTTACCAACCGGGATACGTATATTAAGTTGTAGATAAGCACTAAGTTAAATTTTCAAAACCAAAACAACAAACCACAAAATTTTAATGGAAGTGCGACTGAACGTTTCTCTATACGTAGGTATCACTCAAACTCAAAATTTCACTTACGTCAAACCTGTCAAAACCCATCGTTGCCAACTTCTGAATTTAGATAATAATTTCATAAAATCAATAATATAATCGGCCAAATAAGTTCTAAATGCAGTATTATTTTTACCCAGCTATTATTACTTTATTAATTGCCGATATTTTTTCTTGTTTCTACCATGATAATTCTATTTTATTTTCATCTCTGCTGTAGTTTCGACGTTTCGTCCGATTATTGATTTTTTGAAAAAAATAATAACCGACGATTTAGTCCCAAACGAAGTGTTATTTTTACTCAGCTATTATTATTTTATATATTTTCGAAAAGTTTTCTAGTTACTTCCATGAGTAATTCTATTTTACTTTCTTCGCTGCTGTAAAGTGTTTACTGAAAAGGCGGACACAAACATACGGAAACTCAATTTTTCACAGCAAATCAATACAATGGAGATAATTTATAACGGAAGCAACTATTCGTCAATGAACCCTCATTCCATCACGAGCCAGTAGCTTGTTTCTCATTGGTGGAAATTGACACAAGGACCTCATGCTACAATAGCGAACGACAATCAAAAGCGACGATTTTTCGCGCAACGACAGACTTATATGCGAAAATATCGATGGTTTCGATATTGTTAGGGTAGTATTAGGGTTTTAGATAGTTTTATTAAAACGGCGCGCTCCGTCTTGATACAATATTTACGACAAAAATTGTTCATACTATTGCTTACGATTCATACCCTGTTAGGCTCACTCTCTAGTTTCTTATCTATACTCTAACGTCTACTAAACTGATCCATGCTTTAGTAATTTCTCTAAGATCCAAATCCAATCATAGACTTTAGATATACTATAGACCGCTAGTATCGCTAGTTTCCCTTTGTGCCAAGCGAGAGCACTTTTTCAGCTAATCAGCTGTATCCATATTCAACGAGCCGTGAGCCAAAATGTAAACAAATCATAAAAAGGGTTCTTTATATGTCACGATTGATGTAGTGAACATATTTTATAAAAATAACTACGGAAGTAATACACTGACAACATTAGAAATGATATTTTAGAACGATGTCTGTAGAACTTATGTAATCCTTTTAGACTTATTTGAAATCAAATATCATAAATGCCTTAAATTATTTTCTTAATTTTAATTATTTATGTATTAAATCGTTTACATGTAAAAGAACCTAAAAAAAGACTTGATTCTCAAAGGAACGCATTTAGTACTTCTAAATTGTAGACCACAGTTACTGCGAAAATTTTACATCAAAATGTGACGTTTTGTCATCGGTCGGGTTATACCCGCCATCTTTACTATCGATAAACTTGTTGATGCGAGAAGTGCCACTGCAGATATTTTCGTTAAATTCTTGTTATTCCGTTGTTACCTTTATTGCTTTCATTAAGTTTATTGTTTTGTTAAGTTTAAATTTATTTGTAAATTGTTTTGTTTTTGTTATATTGACGTTTTCGTGTGTAATAACATGAGTGAACCTGAACCTGGGCCAAGCAATGCTTGGCACATTTTCTTCGCCGAAGAAAAAGCGAGCAAACAAAACTCCAACAAAAAAAGTGAATTGCAGGCATGGCTGAAAGAGAAAAACATATCCTTTGAAGAAACAAGTAAAAGCTCAGCTACTTTTAAAAATAAAACAAGTAAAAGGTATGTACCAAACATATGTTGTTGATGAAATGGCCCAAGAAAAGGGAATCACAGTGGTGAGGCTTCCACCTTACCACTGTGAATTAAATCCTATTGAATTAATATGGGCTGTCAAAGGATATGTTGCTCAGAATAATAAAAGCTTTAAGTTAAATGAAGTTAAAATTTTATTAGCCGATGCAATTCAAAATATAACAGAAAAGGCTTGGCAAAAGTACATTGACCATGTGATAAAAGAAGAGCAAAAGATGCTAAAAATTGATGGCATAATTGATGATTTAATGGACCGTTTCGTTATTCATGTTGGTGAAAGTTCCTCAGAATCCTCTGAATTCTCAGAATAAATAATTAAATAAGAGATCTTTGGTTTTATTATCCTCATAGTTAAGTACCTTCTAACAAAACTTGAGCAATTATTTGTACATGTAAACAATGTAAGATAAACTGAAACAGAAACTAAATGCATAGTTTGATTATAATTTTATAATCATAGTGCTTTCAGGCAATACAATAAAAGAACAGTACACCTAGCTGCTAGTTATATAATTGGGAAACCTTACATTAAATTAAATGAAAATAAAAACTGAAATAAAAGTTTGAGAAACATTGTTTCTTTGTTTACACTTTGGCTCCGCTCAAACCCAGATGAATAGGGTTCGTTTACTGATTTAAGTTATTTTTCGCGCAACGACAGACTTATATGCGAAAATATCGATGGTTTCGACATTGTTAGGATAATATTATGGTTTTAGATAAATTTATTAAAACGGCGCGCTCGATCTTTATACAAAATTCACGACAAAACTAGTTCATACTAGTGCTTACGATTCATACCCTGATAGGCTCTTTAGTTTCTTATCGTAAGTTTTGTCGTAAATATTGTATCAAGACGGAGCGTGCCGTTTTAACAAAACTATCTAAAACCCTAATATTATCTTAACAATGTCGAAACCATCGATATTTTCGCATATAAGTCTGTCGTTGTGCGAAAAATAACTTAAATCAGTAAACGAATGTACTAGATACAGCCGAAAAAGTGCTCTCGCTTGGCACAAAGGGAAACTAGCGATAGTAGCGGTCTATAGTATATCTAAAGTCTATGATCCAATCATTTGGACTTTGACATTGACAGTTGACAGATTTGGCAGAATCGTCGGAAGCGCCATCTGTTATAATAAGCATGAACTTTAACAAGTTATTGCTACCGTAACAATTATACAGATGGTGCTACCACTGTATTTATTTTCAATAGAGTACATACGAGGTACAGTCTTCGAGAAAGCACCATAAAAATTTGTAGAATTTATATCTGTAGTAGGGAATCTGTTTCTTTACACTTGTTAAGGCGCTCCCCCGAGCAAATGCCCTTCAGCGTTTGACCTCTAAACCCCCCGCATTTCCCCTCTATATATACATCGCTACTTTTTATGAAAAAGCAACGCCATCTGTTGATTTACTTACGTACTAAGTAGTAAAAATAGTAGACTTATGAATTTATAGACAAGAATATCTTCAATCATGACCGCAAGATTTAAAAAAAAAGATAAGTGAAATATATTTTATTTTTCTCTAAAATTGAATATCACCCAAGTACTTAATTGAAAACTTCTGAGTGAATAATTTAATGATGTAAAGTTATTCAGTCAGAAAGGTATTTCATGTCTTTTACAAGATTTTTTTTTTTACCTTTATTTAGTGACTTGGTATTGACTACGATTTTTTTAATTGATGAAAAATTCGATATTTTTGGTGCTAATTTTCACAATCAGTCGATTTGGTTAGGTTGTTTATCTCAAAAATATCAATCTAACAAGGCACGTATTAAGAGGAAAGGTGGGCAGAGAGACTTGAAGAAAGTCTTGCTGTCTCTCTATCGCATGATTTGTGAATGTGTGCGTAAGTTGATAGTGTGTGTGTCAAAGTGCGCTCGCATGATGTAGTTGTCTACTTCTACCATAGAGAAAAGTAATACTTCTACTACCACCAAAATCATTTTCTCTTCGCACCATGCTTCGCACACGTAAATTGGCAACTGAACTATAAACAAGGGGTAACCATGACACTACAAAGTAGCCATATGATTAACTTTTTGAGTACGTAATCGTTGTGGTAAACAGCTTGGTGGTAGTGCGATTGGACATAAAATTTTTGCTGCAAATTCAAATCTCGGTTGAGCTACCCTTTTTGAGTTTTAAAACATATCTTTTTTAGTTTAAATCTTCATTACATATAGTTGCTTTTATTTAAATAATAATATAAATTGTTTATGAAAATCTTTTTATCTAAACCGCGACTAAATCCGTAAAAAGAAGTTTTATTCAAGAAATACCTAATTATTGGTATATTTATTTGTGTGCTAAAACTTATTATTATTGTTAATATTAGACCTTTATTTTGCATACTGAATAAGAAAATTATAGACTATGCTTCTGTGTTTTTACTTTTTCATGAAATGTTGTCATGAGTTTTGAGTAAAAACAATAAGTAAAAACAATCACAAATAAATATACCATAAATTATTTATTTTCAAAGAAATACTATAAATGATGCCACTGATATAACATTAGTAACATATTTTTTCTTACGGCATATCACACCCTTGGTCTGCAATGGGCATCAAACTTACCACGGAAAAATAGTAAACACTAACACAAAATAATCATTGTTTATGCAATGCACGACAAAAAGATAAACAATCAAAATTATTTTTAGGTCGTAAAAAATCAACCAAATTTTACAAAATAATAAACAATGCACGACAAAAAGATAAACAATCAAAATTATTTTTATGTCGTAAAAAATCAACCAAATTTTACAAAATAAAAAACTATAAAAGTCATAATACACAAAAAGGATGTGTCGACTGAGATTCGAACTTACAGCCAGAATAATAATTTCCAATCTTACTACCACCAAGCTGTTTACTAATACAGACAATTAATCAAAAAGTTTATCATATGGCTACCTTGTATTGTCATGGTTACCCCTTGTTTATATATCAATAATGCCAATTCACGTGTGCAGATGATAAAATAATTTTGGTGAGTAAGTAGACAATTACACGTAGCGAGCGCGCTTTGACACAAACACTGTCAACTTACGCACACATTCACAAACCGTGCGGTAGAGCGACAGCAATACTTTCTTCAAAAACCGAATTTTCAAAAGCCTTTCCTCTTAAAGGGTAGGACTAGAATTCTTTCAAATCCAGGCATCATCCTGTTATAATCGTGTTCATTGCCATCGAAAAATCAAGGTTTTAATTTAAACCTCAAATTCAGAATTAAAAATCCCATGAAATAAATTTTGATAGTTGTACATAATTTAACATAAACATACATAAATACATGTAATTTAAACAAATATGTAATTTGACATTTACAAGTTATCTTATAACATAAATATGTATTCCATGCTATTTGTATTTTATCACCAGTGCCGTGTGTAAAACTACATAGTGCTAGCAGTGACCTTTTGACAGTTGTCATAATATTAAATTGTAAATGACATTTCAAAGAAAAATGAGACGTGCTCTCACGTCGAGAGCCTACGGCTGACTGCCGCCTCGCCTCCGCGAGTGTATTTTTGTTGTGAATTTGACAATTTTTAGGAATAATTTGAATTATAAAATAAATTGTTGGCCTTTTTGAAAATCAGAAGCGTAGAAGATGTTTAGATTTAAATTCTCTATTAATTGGTATAAGTTACATTCAAAAAGCACGTGTACTTCATGAGGTTATGCAAGAAATAAATTTTGATAGACCATTTTTAAAATGAGAAATACCTAAAAATTGCTGCATTAAAAAAAAAAATATCCAGGTAAATTAAAGTCGACATGTTAGAGAATGATTTGGTATAACCATTAATTTGATATGTGTTTTAAATATCGAGTTTATAGCTTAGTAAAACACGGCTTTTGCGCATTTTGCTCGGGGGAGCGCCTTAATATAATACATATAACAATCAATAAATAATTATTATGGTATGAGAACCAATAAGTATATGATCCCTACGTTATATAATAGTAATGATTGGCTAAGGAAAATCACAAAAAAAAACAAGTAAACTAACCTTAAAAAATAAGTAAAAAAATATGTTGCTTACCAATTTCAGTGAAAATTTTAATTAATAACAACTTTTATAAGTTACTACCAGCTCAATTATATTATATACTAGCTGTGCCTGCGACTTCGTTCGCCCTATGACGAAACTTATCAATGAGTTTTTAACCGCAAAATTAAGTTTGTTTTTATTGTTTATACTTTTCCGGGATAAAAACTACCCAGGATAATAAAGAATAATTATACCAAGTTTCATCGTAATCGAACCGGTAGTTTTTGCGTGATACCTTAACGAACAGACAGACAGACAGCCAAATGTTTTTTTTACACTTTTGGGTTCTGTGTCGTTCTAGTAACACCCCCCGCCATTTATTTTTTTTATATTTTCAATGTACAGAATTTTCACTTTTACAGATTTATTATATTTATAGATATAAGTATTATATTCTATCTATTGTTCACTGCATAAATATATAACTACTATTAAGAACTGTTAACTGTAAACCAAATGTTTAACGAGCGCTTTTCCCGCCGACAAACTGACACACAGTTTGGTGGGTTTAATTACTTTGTAATGATGTTTAAACCAATAAATGCCTTAATTATTATTATTTCGACCATTCAAAAAATGTTATTTAAAAACATTAATAGCAAGTAACTTTTTGGCTCGATATTCCAGTTATAGCAACTCCTAATAGATGTCACTGTCTGGCCTAGCAAAGTAACTTTCGTTATAAAATCTAAAGCGAATGATTGGAAAAAATGCGCTAGGTCTTTCCTTTCTGGTTTATGGTTTTAAAACAATGACGTTTTTTAAACTTCCGAAGCAATCAACGGGGTGTGCAAAATAAGATTGACGTTTCAGCCAGGTCGTTCTATCTGTGTAGGACTACGAGTAAACTGATGTTGTCGATGTTGACATGTTTTTTTTTAATCATAAATAATAAATAAATGCGGACAACATCCCATACATTGCTCTAAACCCAAAGTAAGTAGCTGAAGCACTTGTGTTATGGAATTCAGAAGCAACGAAGGTACCACAAACACCCAGACCAGAGGCAATGTAGAAAATTTTTGGTTTCTACATTGACCCGTCCGGGGATCGAACCCGGGACCTCAGCGACACCTTGAAACCGGTGCGTACGCCACTCGACCACGGAGGTCGTCAATCATATTCTTGATAATAATAATTATGGTCCTTAGTTACAATATAAAATTAGTAGGAGGTTTCCTAAACATTTGATTTTTAGTTTTAATTAATATCGTTATTTCTAGCTCGGATCACCCATGTCTTAGTATAAGTTCACCGTTCAGCAATTTGAAAGTTATCAGCAATAAAAAAAAAACAGAATTTTGACAAAAATTATCATCGTCAATAGTAGGACCTGAAGCCGGCTTTTGACTACGGGATGTAATGTAATATATATTACATCACGAGATATAATTCAATATCGCTCACCATGCTATTTAAGCAACCTCTTTACACTAAGCTGTAATATATATTATATCCCAAACTATAAATATTTTTTCGAACGACTGGGCGATAAAGAGGAGCTGTATATTTTACCTCACGTCCCCGGACACCGCACCTCCCCCTGCCTCGCCCTCACCTCACTTTGAACGGAACGGTGCAGACTGTAGACTTCGTGTTTTGAATTTTTTTTATTATATTTTTTTCTTGTTAACAATGATAAATGTAAATCGAATACAGCATTGTCGTCGTCTGATGAACTATAGAAGGAATCAAGCAAAACAATCTCCATATTATCCATTTTATAATTCAACCGTTTTGATAAAGAACGTGATGACACAGTGGTGATCGAAACTGAACTGTTCCAATATATATATCTTTCAGTGTGAACAGCAACTGCGGGATGAAATATATATTCCAGGATGTAATATATATTACATCCCGCAGTCAAAAGCCGGCTTGAGACTAGGTAGCAGGTAGGGTAGGTACTTACTATTTATAATTTTGTGCTAGGTACACAGGTAAGTAATGAAATACAACACAGTATAATCTTTATAATGTTTTTTAATTTACATCAATTTATAAAATTACCGAATCAACTAATAATACAAGTCCAGATGTTCGATTAGTATTATTATGAGGACGTAACATGTTCATTGACTAGATGTTCGTTCGGCTCTCATTTGTACTTACATTAAACATTGACAGGATAGTGGATACTGACTTTGATACATTACAGAAAATTAACAACTATTTGAACTATTAAAATTACATAATGAAATTATACTAACGTGACTAGAATTGCCTGTAGGTAAATCTGCAGGTAGTGCGTAACTACTGTAAATATATTTAACATACAACATCTATAACTGTAGAATGGGTATTAAGTTTAATCGATTATATTCAAGTACAATACTTTGATTCAGAAACACATACATTGATTACAACAACACATATCTGATTTAATCGAATTGTGCTACACGTATCTACAACATCGGGCTGGTCTTCATATATTTATAGTTTGGTATGTATACCACATTCGTATTAGACACCTACTACATAATTCGAAATACAATTTTATTATGTACATTTTAAAATCTAACTACGTTCTGGTTACAGCAACTATAGAGAACAAAATCATCTACATAGATACTAATTCCAAATCCCGGCCAAATATATCCCATAACTTATATTAATTTCTTTTCAGTGGCTTTCTGTACAATATATACAAGGTTAAATTTATTTAAGAATAATAAATGCAACCAATAAAACTCTATTCTAAGAAATATATAAATGTTGATTTGATATATTATATAACGTGAAAGAACCAGACATTGACTACTTTCGATACAACTAGTGCAATATATTGTTTAATTAGGGAAACTGCTTGAGTGACAATTATGCAACAACTGACTACCGAACATGAATGTTACGTTTGTATCACTCACGGTAACAAGAACGGTTCAACGAAGTGTCTGTTAAAGTTTGAAGAGGTAATCGGTGATATCGTGTCTGCGTGTGAGTTGGTGGCACTGGTGATGGTCTCAGTGTAGACGGGAGCTTGTACCACCGTGCGGCACGGGCGGCGCCCGCGGGGCGGCGTGCGGGCGGCGCCGCGGGCCGGAGTGAATCAATGATCAGTACTGAAGTAGGAGTTCTGCATGAGGTAGAGCTTGTCGATGGGGTTGACGACGGAGCCGGTGCCGAGGTTGAGCGGCTCGTGCGCGGAGTGCCCGGCGTGCTGGTGCGCGTGGTGCTGCACCTCCAGGTTTTGCAAGCTCATGGTGTCCGACGCGCCCTCGTCCAGCTGGTCGAAGTTGCTGCCGTCCAGCGAGATGTCCGAGCTGCAGAAACTGTCGCCAGAGTGCGCTGGGTAATCTGGAACGAGAGCAATTGTAATTTAATAAAGTTATCGAAGCACTAGAACGTTCAAGTTAATATTTACCTACTACCTAAAATTGAGCTCATATTTGTCGGAGATGGGAATTTAATTAAGTTAATTAAACATTTGGGTATCTATGCAATTATGGTCTCAAGATTATTAAACATTTCCATTTGAATTGAACGCAATGAAATTTAAAAACCAGTCAGCTCTTTGTTAATTTATTGTCAGTGTCCAGTGAATATAAGGTCATAATTAATTATAATAATTCAAACATGTGCATACCGTCGGGTGAATACGGCAGGTTGGGGTTGAGTGGCTGACTGGAGGCGGAGTAGGACCCGTCCAGGCCCAGGTAGTTGCCGTGCTCGCTCGATGGGGATTCCTGTTTGATGCTCTTCTCATCTTTATCTTTCTCCTTTTCTGTATTCTTCTCACCTTCTTGTTTCGCTTTCCTCTGGATCTTCTTCATTTTTGCTCGTTGATTTTGAAACCACACTTGCACAACTCGGACGCTGAGTCCCGTGTCTTTCGCTAGCGCCTCCCGCACCTTTCTGCAAGGCTTTGGACTCACTTCAAAAGAAGCTTTGAACTGTCTGCGTTGTGCCGAGGTGAGTATCGTCCGCGGACGCTTGGGGCCTCGCCTGCCGTCGCGAGGTCGCTCAGAGTCATCTAATATCATGTCGTCTTCAGCGTGTTGCATCAAATACATTTCTTTCTCGAAGTCTTGTCGACAGAAGATCTGCCCCGCTCGGATGACGTACTGCTCGCCTTTCTGTAGCGGCTGGCAGCACATGACGCAGACGAAGCATTGTATGTGGAACACGTACTGCTGCGCTCGCATGACCATCTCCTGCGGCAGCAGCCGGTCGCCGCATCTGGTGCATTTGACTCCAAATAACCTAGAGGGAATGAACTTATTACAAAAACACGGAAAATCAAACAAACGCAAAGCTAATCGCGCGGCATAACGCTAGCATATCGCATTGCAAATCGCATTTGACATACATCCTAACCTATCTTAGTTTCTGGGGCAGAATAATGGGACATTTGGACAAATAAGAGTAAGAAATCCGGCGAAAGCAAAGGTTCGCCGCTCGAACGTTTGCTTTCGAATGCGTTGTTTATTTACCTATCGTAGTCAGGCTTGCAGTAGAGCTTGGCGTTGCGCGTGTAGCAGGTGTGTGCCAGCGGGCAGCCGCACACGCAGCAGCTCAAGCAGTGTTCATGCCAGGACAGCTCGCCCACGCGCATCAGGTAGCGGTCCTGGATCTTCTGGCCGCAGCCCTCGCAGATCTCCACGATCTTCTCCCGCTTGATGTTCGCGCTGAGCTCTGTGGTAATATCGCTCTGGTTAGTAGCATGTGGTAGTTCTAAGGCCAAAGGATAAAAGTATTATAAGACACAAGCTTACTAAAATTAACTTACTTAATAAGTTAAGTACATTACAACAATTTGAAGATTTTTTTTCATATAATTCATTCATGTAACTTTTTCAGTTCACACGAATCATAGTAGACACATCAGTACATCAGTGAGCAAGGTAATTCATTTAGTGCAAATAGGCAAATAGTGCGTGTGGTACAGTCGGGCGGTCGCCGGATATGCGGCCCCGTGGCCCTGTAAGAGGTTACAGGGCCTAAACAATCATCGGAACTAAACGTATCGGTCGCGACCGCTCTACTATTTGGTCGATATCTGGTTTGTTAACACATTGTTAGGTATCGTGTAACTATTACGCACTGGAAAATGGAGAGTTCCTGATCTAATTATGCCTGAATAGGTTTGATAGACGACATGAATGCTATTATAATAATAATGAGTACCGATTTTCTCGGTGCTCATATTATTGTCACACAATTATTAAGCCAGTTCAATTTATCTTTAATTTAAAAGCGTTATTACTTATATATATACATGATTTAAATGTTAATTTAGCTGGAATGATTGTGAAATAAATCTTCAAGAATTTGTAATGGAATAAAAATAATTTTGGGAATGTGCAAAAAATCATTTACAAGATTTTTAATTTGAAAAGAATGGTGTAAAAATTGTTGAATGAATATGAAACATTGTTGTTGCGACAAATATTATGAGATTTACTGCACCAGCGCGGGAATTATCAGAATTCGCAATGCTACGCATAATGTTATGTATGTGTAAACAAAAAAAAAACAGCTATGCTTCATTGGGATCCGCTACCTGTTTCACCGGATTCAGTTAAATACCGTATTTTACATGGAGCGACTTTTTTTAGAGTTGATCTATTCAGTTAGTCTGAGCCACGGAGCAAATACAAAGGTCTGAGCGCAGGCTTTGATTGCTTTACCGGACTTTACTTGGAACGGCTGCCTATCTGTAGACGTAGGTATTGGCTGTAACGGTAACACAAATCACGTAATAAAAAAAAAATACAAGTTTTGTATCTATATCGAATACAATTTAGCCGAAGTAAAATTTGCGTTTCTACCGTTATTTTAATGATCGTAGTTTGGATTGTGTTATGGCACTTTTTATTTTTTAGATAAGTAAATATAACCTCTTCATAAATAGCGTTAGATGCAGTTGTCAGAGATAAAATTATTTTTAGGGTTCCGTACCCAAAGGGTGAAACGGGACCCTATTACTAAGACTCCGCTGTCTGTCTGTCTCCAGGCTGTATCTCATAAACCGTGATAGCTAGAAAGCTGAAATTTTCACAAATGATGTATTTCCGTTGCCGCTATAACAACAAAATCTAAAAACCACATAAAATGAATATTTAAGGGGGGCTCTCATACGACGGTGGTACGGAACCCTTCGTGCGCGAGTCCGACTCGCACTTGGCCAGTTTTTTGTTGGTTTATAATAGGAATTAAACCACTGAGCTCATTACAAAATTTGATAGTTAGTGCATACAATATAGTTATACAGAAGTGAAACTGAGGGCATAAGTATTAAGTAGAGAGGTTAGTGTTTATAAAGCTTTTAAAAATCAACATTAAATTCAATCTATAAGAATCCATACAGTTGAAGTTGTAAAGGTATATTTAAAATAAATTGTACTGTTATTAAAATATGAATGCACTCGGTTTTTAAAGCCTTATCAATATTATCTAAACAACCGGTTGAAAAGGCTTGCAATGTATAGATCTAGAATCCATATTCTATATCCCTCTTTTTTTCTAGTTATCAAGCAGGACATCTAAATTAATAAATTGTAAACAATTATAGCTGGGTTGACGAACATTTAAAAACTAATTAATATCTCTTTTTTATGGTTATTCATTTAACTTCTTGTACATAAGAGGGAAGTTAGAACGCGTGTATTTGCGGCATCGCTGTTACTTAGCGACTGGACTGCTTTTGATGCGGTTTTCAATATTCAACTGATGTTAGCGATTTAATTATCTAAACAAATATATAAATTAGATTTACTACAGCTTGTTAAAAGCCATAGTGTGTACGAAGTAGTACGGACGTTACAGTATATTAAAGGTCAATGGGCACCTTAGTATGGAAACTATACCCACGCTGTACAGAAACAAAATAAGGTGAAGACAGATTAATGTCTCTAGTTTACGATAGTATGGGTTGCATTACTGTGGGTATAGTCTGAAGTTACGCAAGAGAAGAGTGCCTGAAAAGATATGGGGAAAGCCTTTGCCCAGCATTGTGATATTGTTCTTTGACCTACTAATATTTAATACCGCAATAAAAATAAAAAAACGTACATGAAATTAAAAGTGCAGTATAAATTAACAATTTAAATATAGTTTGTTTTATGTACACAACTTTTCACAAACCGGGTCAGATAATTATAATGCCCAATGACCTTTGGCCAATACAATACAAGTATTTAATCAATATCAAATCTACATTAAAAGCATTCGATCTATTGAATAGTAAAGCCTAACAGGTGTTGATCAAGCATGCTGGAAAGTGAAAATGGAATGCAAAGATCGCATCGAAACGCGAGAACGGTATTGACGTGATATTGTACAATTATTACAATTGCATTTAACAATTAGGAAATATAATTATATCGTATCAGTGAACATTGGGAAAAGTAATATTTTATAAATACATTAGCTGACGCGGCGAACTTAGTACCGCCTAACAGTCGATTCTTTAATATATATTGTTTTTATTTTCTCAACCGTCCTCGTACTTCAAAGAATATTATAAAAAAGAATAAGCGAAATCGGTTTGCGTTTAGCAACACACAAATTAGAAAACTAAACTTTTATTAAATTAAGATTTTGTCATAGAATAGCTGCTGGAGCTTAGAGTGATTTGCATTATTTTATAAGTAATTAATTGATCTACTTACAAAACACAAATGAAGTTTTTTTGAAAAAAAACCTATTAGATATAATAGGTTTTTTTTCAAAAAAACTTTTCACTTTAAGATATTAAAGCGTTGTGCGGCGAGACTTAGGAATTGCACAAAGAGAAAATAAATTGATAGAGCGCTAAGTACAAACGACGTTACAAGACCTGACTTATTTTAAATTGAACGGCGAGTGAAACCGCATCGCAAACAGATTATCGATAAAATCGCGGTGAAATGAAATGTTCTTTTTTTTTCTCAAACTACATTTTATACTTCCACTTTAAAATTACTCGGTTTCAGGTAAAAAATATAGTCTGGATCGCCGTTTTAGTTTAGTTTGAGTTTAAACCGTTTTGTTTGAGTTCGACCCGCAGTCTCGGGTGCAGTGTGAGGAGGCAGAGGGGCATTGAGGGTGAGGGGGGGGTTGTCTGGTCTTATCCCTACGCTTACAGAGTGCTCTGGTCTTTATACTAAGGTCACAGTCAAAGTCAAAGGACCTTGTTTGGAATAACTGGTCGGAGTTCAAATTTTAAATAAAAAAAAAAAAAAAAAAATATTAGAAAACCCGACTGCATAAAAAACACTTTAAATAAAAACTGAAAAGTAAAAAACAAGTTCAATAAGTCTAGAAGTGTAGATAGCAATGTTATTAGTACAAATATATAATCATCAATACACAATCAATCTAATGAGAAACATCACAGTCGGGACCCATAATGAATAATTTTAGTTTAGCTTATTTAATGGGTCCTGCTACCTAATTATCGAAATCCATTCGGCCGTTTCGAAGATATGAGGTAATAAAGAATATTACACACATACATACATACATACAAAATACGCGCGAAAAACATAACCCTTCTTGGCAGTCGGGTAAAAACGTTAATTTCCTCTCTTCCATTCATATGAATAGTAATTATTTACAAGTATTTTATTTGTTAAATTGTTCAGGACTTTACTCCCGTCCTTATAAAAAGAAATAAGTACCTACCTACACTGAAACTAATCATATCTTTTTGAGATTATATAAAAATAAGTTTTTTTTTTTTTCTTTACAGGGTCAACAATCCGAAAATATCGAAACGGTTTTCAAAAATTTATTTTGAGCTTCAAAATTAATCAAACCAAGAAACCCAAAGCTTCTTAAATTCGTGACGTGCAACCCTCGGGGTAACTATTGATTAAAGTCGGTACCTACATAGCGTGAACCGCGCTCCACATCGGTAGACACGAATAGCTGCGTATAGCAACACTGTCGAAAGCCTCGGGAGCAAAGTAAGGCGCCTCACCGCTTCTTAGACTGTGTGGGAGGACACGCCCCGCGGAGAGGCGGGACCCGACCTCGAGGTCATGACGATCAAGTCGCAACAAAATGTCGGCGTCAATCGGCATTACTTTTCGAATGGTGAGATAGTGTTGACTGAAGACTGACATGTCAATATGAAAAATTGGAAAGTAACATGTAAGATAGCCAGTGGTTAGGCACAAGCCGCTTTAGGGCCTTGAAACTTCGTATCTCATAAACTATTTAAAGGAAAATCCTTGAATTTCAACAAACAACGCTGCAAAAGTAATATAACTTTGAAATACTATCATAAAATCGACATCAGTTTAATTTGAAAAGTCGATTCCAAAGCATTCATTCAACTACAAGTTTCCTAACAAAACATCTAATAGATCCGCTAACACAAAACTTTGTTCTAATTCAAAGCAAAAGCCATTTTACTTTGTCAAGACCCACTGTATACTTCCACGGGATCGACTCGCAAATAAAAAGAAAAACGATCGTTCAACAGAATAACGACAAAACCAGGGCTTCGTTAAAAAAACGACAACGTGTGATTAATCGTGATGGCGCTAAGCGTTCGTCTGTCCCTTTCTAACTTCACTGGAGGAAGAAGTACCGACATACCTATATATAAGTACCTACACATATAGACCTACATTTACGAGAGCGGTTAAACGCACTTCTCACGATACGGAATCCTGAAAGCGGAACGCGTGGTAGAGAAACTATGCAGTAGATGTATTCTATTCTATGTCACTCGTATATCTTAGTTCTATGAGTAAGACTCAGAAACTTGGCCTTTGAAGTGAATATAACTTTTAAATGCTAACTTATTTAAAAAAAGTGTTATAAGCAATTATTGCTGTCAACATAGTTAAATGGATCAATCTGGAGCAATTTTAATAAATTGCGACTATAACCTGTAAAAATTGCTTTTGATTGCTCTATATTACCAGCGACTACCATTTAACAGAATTTCTGATATATCAATGTAACATAGTTGCTCATAGCGATAACTTTTTTATTCTTAATTTCTTTGAAAACAAGCCATACTTTGAACTAAGTATTGATAATCGAGATTTTAATTTTAATAGGTATTAGTATTAAAATATATTGGATTTCCTTCTTACTTTGCTCGCATATTATCAGCTTTTATCAGAGGCTTACAGCTTTGTTACTTACATAAGAAATATTCCGGACAAGTATGCGCATCACGGATTAAAAACTAAAGTATGTTGGCAAGAGATTATCAACAAATTAACTCGATCGGTTCTCAGCGAAATAACTTATAAAGTAATAATAATAATAATAATAGTCCGGGACAACTCACACACGGTTATCTGATCCCAAGCTAAGCAGAGCTTGTGTTATGGTAACCAGACAACTGATAAACATACTTATATATTTCTAAATACATACATATTATAGATAAATTACACCCAGACAACCAGAACAAATGATCGTGCTCATCACACAAACATTTGTCCTGGGTGGGAATCGAACCCACGACCTCCGGTATAGCAGTCAGGGTCACTAACCACTAGACCAACAGGCCCGTCAAAAGTAAGTATAGTATTTAAAAGTTTCGTAATGCTAAACGCACTGAACGATAGACGTAAGAAAAAAAACACCCGTCTTCTAGAAAGCTTTGTTAATCTTCAAAAACCTGAATAAGTTATTATTTAAATTAAGTATCTAGACACAGTCTAAAAATTTTAAATAATCAAAAAAATCTACCACCACACACGTATCTCACATAATAATATAGGTACACGTTAAACTTATTTATAACACTACACTTTTTGCATCGGTTATTAAAAAGCATACGATAAAAAGATTAGAAATTCCTCTCACATCAGGATAGGCATTTCGAATTTTCATAAATAAATAGTTGTGCACTCTCGTATTTAAAAGTTATTGCCTATCTCGTGAGCTCGGAGTCGGAAGGCAATGAAGGCATTCCGCTTTGCGTCTCAGAGTAGGCACAACTTCAACAAGTATTCATAGTTTATTGGAGTAACGCATAACTTTTTCAATGTCACTAGTTTGTTGTTACTTTAACATTGACTTAATTTAAATTTAGTAGTTAATCAAGACGGGGCTCTAACTTAGGGTCAAAGGTGGGGTTTTGTTTTAAGGTATTTCCATACAAATGTTCTCGCGTGTTAAGCACGATTCTTCTCAGAAATGTAAATGAAAACTGACTTGAGATGATTTGGGGCTATGTTTTATGAAGATCGGTTCAGTAGTTTTAAAAGCAATACGCTATGTCGTATAATTTGTCAGGGTTTTATTAAAATTATTAAACATTTAAGAAGCTGCATTCTAAATTAAATTACATAAATAAGCTTAAATTAGGTACTAATCGTGTTCTTAGTCACTTTTAACGTAGTGGAGCTATGAAATGAGAAAAGTACTACTTAAGTAACTGGAGAAATGATGTTGAAGACTAACCTAAATCGAAGAGCAAGGATCAAGAATGCGACGAGAGTGAAGCTTGCGGGGGCGGTATGTGGAAACTTACGTTCATCAAAACTTTCATTGATGTTATTTCCAATTAAATAAACATGAACTTTATAGTCGTGTCGATAAAGTTTATTTTACACTGATTAGTACTGTCGAAAAACTCATGCAAAAATGGATTTGTAGCACAAACAGCCTAAATGTACCTGAGTGTTATAGTTGTTTTTCCAAAACTCGTGTTCGTTTACATGTTTGGCTTGTAAATTGCGAATGCAGTATAGACGGAGCAAGGACGTCAAAAAGCCACAGGATCCGGAATGGTAGACGGGCCTGTTGGTCTAGTGGTTAGTGACCCTGACTGCTATACCGGAGGTCGTGGGTTCGATTCCCGCCCTGGACAAATGTTGTGTGATGAGCATGATTATTTGTTCTGGTGTCTGGGTGTAATTTATCTATAAAATGTATGTATTTAATTTTTGAGTTTGAGTTTGAGTTTAGAAATATATAAGTAAGTTTATCAGTTGTCTGGTTACCATAACACAAGCTCTGCTTAGCTTGGGATCAGATAACCGTGTATGAGTTGTCCCAGGATATTATTATTATTATATTATTAATGTGAGTAAAATAATATTGACCACGGCATGTATTTTCTTAGGTATGATCATTTTAAAATTATTGAAAATTTGTATTGTTAACCAATAATTCTCGATATCGACGTTGCTTCGCTACCACCAGAAGAACGAACAACACTAGGCGGGGAGGCGAGACGGGAGCATGCTTTTTTTTGCACGCGTCTCTTGAGTAATATCGAGTTATATTATTGTAATATAGTTATACTAGCTGTACCCGGCATGCGTTGCAATGCAAATTTTTCTACCTAGCACCTGCCTACTACCTACGTACTACCACTTAGGGGTATGAAAAATAGATAGCAGCTGATTCTCAGACCCACTGAATATGCATATAAAATTTCATAAAAATCGGTCAAGCCGTTTCGGAGGAGTATGGTAACTAACATTGTGACACGAGAATTTTATATATAAGATAAAATCAAAATCAAAATATTTTTATTTCTAGTAAACAAAAAAAAAAAGGCGCTTAAGAAACGTTACGTTTAAAACTACTGACTCTAGTTGCTCCGTTTCAAAGTGTCCTTCCTATCTGGAGAAGAGCCGGCAAGAAACTCCATAGTACGTTATTTGTTATTTGTACATTATTGTTAAAATATATGCGTCAACAACGCAGTACAAACTACGTTATAAAAAAGAAAATTTAAAATTATTTAATCTGTAATAGAAATGATCACTCTGACAACCGAAGAAGTCAAACTACGCGGTTGACGCATTCACATGAAAAAGAAAGTACAAAAAATGAAAATTATAAGGTCTAAATGTACAGAAAATGTACTGATAAATATAATTTAATGATAATAAACGTATACAGAATAAATGAATTATGTCCTAAAACTATACTAGTAGTAGAAGGTACTGTTTATAAGGCATTTTTACCGTTTTTATTTTAGTACGCTATATCACGTCCACTTATTGCTGAACTGTGACAGCGTGTAATTAAACACTCTGAAAATATTTACAGCGCTGAGCGCGGGACATCAGCTCTTTGAAATAAAACTGTAAACAGAGGCTGTTTGCATAAAATTATTTGTCTTTTAATTTCCTACACAGGAAATGTAATAAACTGTCGTGAAAAAACTTGAGTCTTGTGTTAATTACGTTTATGCTTACATAGAACTGACATCTTGTTACTGAATCAAAAAGAAAACAATTGCTCTGTATAAAACGAATATTTAATTAAATTTCAGAAGAAAAAAATAAAATAATTAGGATTAAAAAAAAAAAAAAATTGACGACCTCCGTGGTCGAGTGGCGTACGCACCGGTTTCAAGGTGTCGCTAGCTCTGAGGTCCCGGGTTCGATCCCCGGACGGGTCAATGTAGAACCAAACTTTTCTACATTGTCTCGGGTCTGGGTGTTTGAGGTACCTTCGTTGATTCTGAATTACATAACACAAGTGCTTTAGCTACTTACTTTGGGTTCAGAGCAATGTATGTGATGTTTTCATTGCATACATTCATAATTTTCGCATTTATTTATATTTATTTATTTATTAATTTCCTACGAATGTAACTTCAGTTTAAGGCGTTCTTAAATATCTATCTGTCCCTCATTAGACCTTAAGCAACGACCAGCGTTGACCTTAAATGACGGACACATCATGAGACATAATGTCTTCTAAATTTTTTTTGAAATTAACTAAAACAAAATTATTTCATCTTCCTAGCGTGCGTGTTATTCTAGAACTCACGAATATAATAAAGTTTCATTTTTTTTTCTAACCCTCCTTAACCCTAGTAATTTAAATTGTTAGGTTTAGGGACTATAATTACTCATGGAAATGTGGATGAATTTTTTGATGCCTTATTTTAGTTCTTAGTTTTATTTAGTTTATATTTTTTCTTATTTATTGTGTAGGCTTAGTTTTTATATTATTTTTGTATATATTTTTATACTTCTCCCTGTAACTCTTGAGCATAAATGGCCTGAATATATCGGAAACGGTTATGTCTATTTATATCAAAGATCCAGTACAGGATTTAGTTCTTTACCTTAGTTTACATGGAGTGAATATTTTATCTTGTCTTATATATAAAATTCTCGTGTCACAATGTTAGTTACCATATTCCTCCGAAACGGCTCGACCGATTTTTATAAAATTTTATATGCATATTCAGTAGGTCTGAGAATCGGCTACTATCTATTTTTCATACCCCTAAGTGGTAGTTGGTAGGTAGTAGGCAGGTAGGTAGTAGGCAGGTGCTAGGTAGAAAAAATTGCATTGCAACGCATGCCGGGTACAACTAGTTGATTTTATAAAAAGTTTCTAGTTTTGCTTGTGTAGATATTTAAGCCCTATGCTTTGTTCTCATATCAGACCAGCTCCAATAAAAACACACACATGCCATGCCATGCCATGCTATGCTATGCTATGTGTAATATCGATCAGTTGAAACCTTTGTCGGATATTTTACACATAGCTGGTCCTAATAGCCGCTAACCGGTGCTCGGCAACCGCGGTCGTGTTTGCTCACGATAGAATACTGTGGGGCTAGGCTGAGATGTACTTTTGTGTAGTACTATGTATTCTGGGCATAGGCAATATTTAATTAGGGTTATGAATTTCTTTTTATGAGAAATTAATAAGCGGTTTTTTGCATGAACAATTTATTTGTAGAGGAAACTACGAAGTTATGATTTCGAGACATTTTGGTTTGCGCCTTACATAAAAGCTACTTTTAAGACTAATTGCTTTACTCGAGCTAAAAACGAGTCTAAGGTTTATTTGCCATTACCCAGAATCTTTGTAAGCACAAGTAGATAATACAACTAATTGATCAAAAGAACGTGCATTTATAAAAACCTAGCTAAATACTTCAGAGCAATCAAGACGTACTCAGGTATTTTTCCATTAAAAATAAAATACCCGAGTCTATACTTATTCTCGTAGCGATTGCATTGTTATCAACCTTAAGCGATATAATGCTCACTCAACAAAGAGATCGGCGCTTTTGATTTGGTCGCGTAGTCGTCTACGTAGCGCTACGCCGCGCACCGTTGCCGATCGTAACCGTCTACGTAGCGCTACACTTTGGAATAAAAAGTGCTGAGTAAATAAATGTGTTTGTCAATCGTTTTTTCAGAAGTTTCAATGTGAGTTTTCGGAAGGATGTCTCGAATGTCTTGACAATTTTTCGGTGCTTAAACTTGAACACTTACGAACATTTTGGTGCACCCCAAAAATGTTCTGCGAATTGTTCCATGATTTTATGCCAGGACTTTGCTTTGGACTTTTAATTCAAGTTAAATTTGTCGGTATAACAATTGTCATGAGCCGAATTCATAATACAGGCGTATTTTTTTAACACCCGACTTATTTCGTTTCGTAATTAATCATGAGCCTAAAAAAGCAACTTACATGCATCCATCCCACGAATATTTTTTTTTTGTTGTAGCTTGGGATATTTTGATTTATTAGACAACATGGAGTTTGGATTTGGACTTGGATTTTGATTATTGAACGCTGTAACATGCATTAGGACATCAAATGTTTGAATAAATCTAGTTACATTTCAATGAAACTGAACCATCTAAATTGTAATGTAGTTTATCCCCTTGCTGCAACTCTTATAGAATAAAATTAAGAATATTCTTTCCATATATTTTCATTTAAATAAGACGCTTGTCTTTAAGCAAGACTCGGAGGGCAATAGCTGGGTTTAATAACGGGACTGGTGAAGGGTATGTTGCCATGGCAACGCTAGGGTTCTAAGTGACTCCGCCTTCTGATGGAAGGCTTTTGGACCCCGTAAGAAAATTATTTGCGAAATATTGAAAATTTAAATTGAAAAGAAAATGTAAAATATGTGAGAAGGACTACCTGATATTAGAAGAGTTTCTGATAGCCTGGCCAAATGACTATTTAGGAAACGTGTGCAGACAAAAAGTGGTTTTGTATTTTGAATTTTGAAAAGTGATTTCATGTAATTTATATACATAGAAAAACGAGTGAAAGTGTGACCTTCACTTTCAACTTTTGATTCCATTCCCATTTCTAGGAAAAAAATCCATTCATGTATATCTGAACGTGGCAAAAATTTAAAGTGACCTGACGTTTGGAATGCCATGAATGACAATCGTCGACCTATGAAATGATCTAACGAAATGTGAGCGCTGCTAACTTTTTACATGCAGGTTGTGTGATCAACAAGTATTAGTAAATAATACTTATACAATACTAATTGTAATCCCGTTTATTTTACTCAATACTCAATACTAAATTTTATTGCACTCCACAATGACATGTTACATCAAGGTGGTTTAAACTAATTATTTTGCCAAACATTGTGGTATGTTTTCAGTGGCGATAAATTTACTGAGGTCTTATTACATAAATTAAACCTAGATAATAATAAACGTAAATAGAAATTTAAAACTTAAAAATCTCACTACATATGGTTATTAGAAAATATCTGATAACTTGCAAAATGCTAAATAGATCTTCATAAATTATAGCTAAGAACCGTCTCGATCACCTTAACCTTTAAATTGAATAAATGCATCATAATCGATTCATTCGTTCAGGAGCTACAATCCCACGTAACATCGTTTAAAAATGCTTAATATATGAACCTAAAACAAACTTATATATGTTTCCATGAGGTAAGTAATGTTAAGAATCTTTATAAACTTGTTTTTTATGTGTATAATTATATTCTGTTTATTATTTATAACTTAAAATATTTACAATAATATAAAAACTAAGCCTACACAATAAATAAGAAAAATTATAAACTAAATAAAACTAAGAACTAAAATAAGGCATCAAAAAATTCATCCACATTTCCATGAGTAATTATAGTCCCCTAAACCTAACAATTTAAATTACTAGGGTTGAGAAGGGTTGGCTTGCAACCTATCGTCATTCCGTCAGCGTTATGTTCAACAGGTGAGCGATCAATATTGATCTTGACTATTGCGCCACTAGAAGTATATAACAGTCACCAAAAAACATATAATAATATGTACTGTTAAATATACAATTAGAAGAAAACTAAGGCTCTAAACTTTTCAACCTTTCTGACATCCAGACTTAAAACAATTATAAGAAGAGGCTCCCACAATTATAATTTACAAACCAAATCAAATCAAATCAAATCGTTTATTTGTGATTCTTTACGGGAATCAAATAACACTTTGGTATGTGTAATGGTCACCTATACAACATACATCCTTGCCTCAGATACATATCATTCTATTGCTTACCTTCGCTTTAACATAAGCCCTAAAGGTGTGCTGCAATAGTCAAGTCAATAAACACCTTACTCACAAACAATTAACGACAATTAACAATTAACGACGACATTATTTGTCTAATCAAACAAACGGATCCTGAGGTGCTGCCCATCTTCGTAGCGAAGGAATTGCAGAAATTGCCGCCTGTTCTGTTCGACCATGTGGATGTAACGAGGTGAATGATATGAAGGACCAATACGTGGCGAAAACCGAAATAGAAAAATTTTGCTCCGATAAAATGTTTACATATAACAATAATACATCATTAGACGCGAATGCGTCGGTGACCTTGAACACTTCGCGTGATAACAAGTCAATAGAAAGAGTCAACATGTGCATTGAGGCCCTCACAGCGGCGCCCGCAGAAAAAATTAGGTACCAATTTCGAGCTTAATAACACGTCGGCGGTCGGGGACGCAGGAATACTGTGACGTCAGCAGCGTAACGCAGGTGCGCGCACAGGTGTGCGACGAGGCGCCGAGTTCCGAAAATAATAATAATATTAAAAAATGCAGCAAAAATAACAATTTATTTATTTAGGTTGCCGCTCAAAATCTTCGCAATTTTCAACCTTCAAATAAAAATAATTCGGTTGTAAACACAAACCAGTTAACAATGGCAGAAATGTTAAGTCGAGGTGGTAATTGGAAAAAGGTGGAACAATCTGATGACTGGACCTTAGTACAAAAAAGACGATATAGAAATCGTTTTATTGGTAACTCCGGAAAGGCGGACTGTGAGAAGGACAGTAAATCCAAAGCGGCTGTACAAAAAGTGCCCTTGTTTATTAAATATCAAACGTGCACAAAAATACGGCTGAACAAGATATTGTGGACTATATTCAAAGAAAAACTAGCGAGACAGTTACATTAGAGAAAATAGACATGAAAATAGAAATAAATTACAATGCTTATAAGCTTTACGTAAATAAGAGTAAGGAAGAATTATTTTTAAATGAAAGTTTATGGCCAGAAGGAGTAACATTTAGACGTTTTGTAGCGTTTAAACATAGAAACAAGGAACAAGAAATTAATAGCAGTGATAATTAAACGTTAAATATTATAAATACTTTAAAGTGCCTACAAATATAATAACAAGTAAAAAGTATTGATAAGTAAACTATAGTTCCTATTAAAATAAGTTATTAATAATAATACTGTCTAATAATACAAATTATAATAAAATATAAATATAATTAAAAGAAGAAAGTTTGTTAGTTTTAATTGTTAGAATTTCATAAGGTCCAAAGACTGTATGAGAAGACTGTGTCGATCTGCCGATGTCATAGCACTACAAGAGACCTGGCTGATGCCGCATGATGTACCCCTGCTGGCCGGAGTTGATGACGACTTTGGCTACACCGGGAACTCTGCCGTCGACCCAACAACTGGAGTGCTGCGAGGGAGACCGCATGGCCGCGTAGCTTCCCGACGGTCAGTGTAATAACATGTAGATCTGAGCGTCTCAGTGCTATAAGGATCTCACTTTTAGAGCGGTCATTATTAGTTATTTCTCTTTATATGCCAACGAACTCGACAGATAATTTAAGTGACTTTACTGAAGTACTAGGTGAGATTAATTCTATAAGTGAGAGTAGTCAAAATTCTGGAAAACTACAAATAAATTAAACCATAAGCCAAGCCTGCCCGTGAGCGTCGCGGCCGTGCATGACCCGAAAGATTTAGCTAATGTATGCAGATGACACTGCAATTCTCGTGCAGGGACTTACTTGGGATATAGTAAAAGCAAAAGTTGAAAGGCTCTGACTCAAGTAAAAAAAATGGCTTAACTCAAACCTACTCACACTTAACCTGCAGAAAACCAACTACATTTCTTTTGCAATACGTCGTAACACCGCACCGTCAAATACCTTTAATATAACTGCCCACACATTACAGAAAGACTACACATACACGGAGTCTTTACTATCTTACATCGCCTAAATGAAAGAACGCACAATTCAAAACATACTCACATATACATCCACACACTCTCACCCCTATATTTACACACACGCACCCACAAAAAGCACACACCACATCACACCACTATACATCCGCTTCACATTTTACCTGTACACGCAAAACTATTACTGCTGTCATGTGTAAACGGTAGATCGACACTGTCCACTGTTGTTTAAATTGGCAAATTTATAAGCTAGACACTGTCTCTTAAAACACAGGTTAGCCTAGTTTAAGAGGCAGGGTTACAATAATAATTATGTACAGAATTTTTTGCAATACACTGTAACATAGAATAAGTCTACTCGTTATATACCTACCTGTGTACAATTTTGTAACTATTTTTGATAAATAAACTTTTTATTATTATATTATTATTTGTTTGCGCTCTGTTCAGAGTCAGTGAAAGTGACACTTTTCAAAGCTTACTGCCAGTCTTTTTACGCAAGCAGCCTGTGGGTGAAATATACGCAGAGAGCTTACAACGCTCTGCGAGTGCAGTTTAATAAGGCATTTTGGGCGCTGATGAGGTTGCCACGCTATTGCAGCGCCTCGGGCATGTTCGCGGAGGCGCAAGTTGACGGCTTTCATGCCATTATGAGAAAGCGTTGTGCCTCGCTCCTTGGTCGCTTACGTGGCAGCCCCAACAGCCTCCTGAGTGTATGGGCAGAAAAGTGGGAGTCACCAATGTTGTGGCACTGGATAAAACTGCATACACAACAAAATAAGTCCCAGAATTTTAGTTTTAAGTATTGTTTTTGTTTTCATTTTCATTTTATAAAAAAATTTGCTTTGTTTTGTATTATTTTATTTTTAATTTTAATTTAATGTTGGTGTTGTTTTGCATTTATTTTGTTTTTAATTTAAATTGTGTATTTGTGTACGTTTTGATTTTATGGGTTAATACCTGACTATAAACGAATTTGAATTGAATTGAGGTTAATTTTCCTCCAAATTATGGACGAAACCTATTCGAAATTTTGACAAACAACTGAGCATCGATCGGTTTATCCCTTTAACAATAAAACTGATAATGAATCAATTTCAGCAGATTAGATATAAGTATCGAGATATAGAAGTTATCTACGTCAATAGGTTCTATTATTGTATATTTAGATATATGATAAGTTGCATGAAAACAAAGGTCTCTCCACAAGACCGTTTCATACTATGATCATGTAAAAACGTTTCAGGTTCGGAAAGCAACAAGCACTACTATACAATATTATACATTCTAGCAGGCAGCAGCTAGAATGTATAATCTTCTTATATATAAAATTCTCGTGTCACACTGTTAGTTACCATACTCCTCCGAAACGGCTTGACCGATTTTTATGAAATTTTATATGCATATTCAGTAGGTCTGAAAATCGGCTACTATCTATTTTTCATACCCCTAAGTGGTAGTAGGCAGGTGCTAGGTAGAAAAAATTGCATTGCAACGCATGCCGGGTACAGCTAGTATTGTATAAAATCCGTGACAAATGCAGAGAACTTGTAAGGGCTCTGCCTACTACAATGTATTATATGAACGCAATAGGAACGTGTAAGACAATAAATAGTAAATAAATTTCGACGACCTCCGTGGTCGAGTGGCGTACGCACCGGTTTCAAGGTGTTGCTAGCTCTGAGGTCCCGGGTTCGATCCCCGGACGGGTCAATGTAGAAACCAAAAATTTTCTACTTTGCCTCGGGTCTGGGTGTTTGTGGTACCTTCGTTGCTTCTGAATTCCATAACACAAGTGCTTTAGCTACTTTGGGTTCAGAGCAATGTATGTGATATTGTCCGCATTTATTTATTTATTTATAAATAGTTTTTTATTGAATAGTATGAGACTGTATACAGAACATACCGTCACTGACCGGGATCGTCACTCGAAGGAAAATAATACGAGAATTTGTAAAGTGCAGTGAAATAGAAAGCCTAGGACTAAAGGAATGTGCGAACTGTTATTTTTAACGCCTTTCAGATGAAATTCCGGCTGCTTCACGGGAATTGAAATCCGTTCCGCTTTCCTGGAATCCGGATCTAGCTAGTGAGTAAAACTGCGCTTTTACTCTTTTGTATCACAGAGAGCGACCGGCCTTTGTTTTCGGGTTTGATAAATATGGATGCATTCGGAGCTTCGCGAGCCCTTGTTTCAAACTAGCCACAAATACCTCAGTTACGGCAGAGGGGTTCAATCTGCAGTATAGGTAGACTGCAGTGTAGGTATGTTTGTTACTTCGGTCGGTACACCTAAACAGGAGTGTGGAAGGTTGTCACTAACCGTGACACAAGTAATTTACTAATAGGTATTCTGAGATTTATACAAGGAATTGTGATTATGAATAGCAAGTTAAGTTATATAAGATAAGCTTATTTGACACCCAATAGTAATATTTTTTCCTTTTTGAATACATATAGGTTGTTGTTTATTAAAAGGGCATTGTAAGCGACAAGTCGACACAAACATCGCGTACCTATAGTTCAGACTGCGGCGTCACAAAGGTGGTAAGGCGAGCTACTAATAAAGATGATTATATCCGTTTACCAAGAAATGAAACTATAATAAATATCTTTACTACATTCCTACTCATAAGGTCTCTTTTAATAAACGAGCGAACTATAAAGATAAAGAACGCTAAGCATGCAGTATCATCGCCAAACCTCAAAAGAATGCAAATACAATAAGACTACATTTTCCATTATATTAAATTGAATATTATATTTGAATAATTAACTTAATGAATATAATTCAACTTTATATTGCAGTTTATAAGCGCTCATTATTGCTCGTCGTGATTTACGTGACAAATATGTAACATGTTTAACTTTTTGTTAGTGGTTTGGTGAGCTTGAATTTTTCCGATTTTCGAGCTCAAACTTTTTGGAAAATGCTCGTTGCACTGCATGCAAACAGCAAAAGCCTATAAAATATAAATTTCACAGTAGTTGTTCGATCATGCGATTGTTCCGAATGAGGGAGTAAGCGTGAAGGCTTCGATATTATTCTGAATAAATCATTTTATACCCGTTTGGTGGGAAAATAGTATTTTCTGGATTTTGAGTAATGTTTGTGAGGCGTGAGGCGTGTTTGTGAGCTATTAAACTTACGAAACTTTGTAACTTGAATTACGTACTGTTTAATATATTTAGTTGGTGTTTTAATGAACTCTATTACTTTAATTGCGCCCATTACATAGATACAGATATCGATAGATTTGTTTTGTAATTATTAAATGTGACTCAACTAAAACATGATTATTTTTTTATAAATTGATAGATGTCCTTTACAAAATACATATTTTTAATTTTAATATATTTAATTATAACGTAAGCCAGATTTTGAATTTTTAGCAAAATATTTTTGTTACAGATAGTGCCAATCCAATAAAGAAATAAAATTGTAGAGACGTTAAAAGTTTTATAATAAATATTGCTTCTTGTGAAAATAATGTTACATAACCTTCGCGCCCACAAGTATTTAAAGTTCATACAACTTTGAAGGTTGTTCGAAACTACGCTGTACAAAATACATACAAATATATATATAAATAAAAATAAATTCTTGTTTGACAAAATTTCACTCACTCAATAAAATTAAAAAACACTGATTTTTTTGAAGATCAATACTTAATTAAAATAACTTTAAAAACATTATTTAAAAGAAAAAAAATATTTTTATTATTTTCGAGCGCACAATTTTTTAGGCCATTTCAAGAACTTTTTACCACAATATTTATTATGTTTAAAGTTCGTTACGGAATCACTTGACCTACTTACTAAGTTTGTCACTAAAGTCACAGAAAATGTTGTAAAACAATATGTGGTCTGACTGACCTGTCCGGGCGGAGCAGGTGAGCGGCGGCTGCATGCCCTCCGCCATCAGGCCCGGGTTGATGTTCGTGTAGAATTCCAACATGTCGACACAGTTCACTGCCGCGAGACGCTGCCAGCGCGCCGGTCCAGAGCACAATGCTGCTAGTATCCGTCTGCTACCCTCATCACGATGGTCCGTTCTGTCCCCTCCCCGCATCCACCAATCACGAGCCCCCCTCTTTAGGTAGCCCCGCCCCATCTACCCGTGACCCAACCTACCTATTATACAGAACAATCGGTAGCAAATGCCAAATTGTGCTTTTTCGTTAACGTTGTGGACGGATGGCCGGCGCGAGCGCTCACAGTCATTATTAAATTCTGAAAATATGAAAATGCTTTTTTAATTTCAGTTTCGGTGTCCTTAACTGACCATGGTGGTATTTTGGTTCGCTCGCGGCGCGCGGCGCGGCGCTCCGCTCGCCGACACTCGTGTACAGCGGCAAGCTTTTACAGATAGTGGACGCCTCGGGCGCTCTTGTTTATGAGAATTTAATCGGTTGGTGCCATCAAAATTAGCTTCTGTGCTTTTTATTTATAAACATCGAGTACGTAGATTTTTCACGTTGACATTTTCGTGTTAAATCTAGTGATAACCATAGCTAAGTTGTTTTATAAAAGTTTTTTAAGCACCCTTTTTATCACGGGCTTAGATATACTAGCTTTATAACATTTTTCTAGCTAAAAAGTTATTTTAGTTTAGTACGTAAAAATAAATAGCGCTGACCACAACTGAATCCACAATTGAATTAAATATTTAATTGTGTAAATTGCGGTTACAATTTAACAAAATATTATTCAGATTTACTCGTACATTTATTGAAACTTCTAACAACTTTCAAACGTCAGGATTTAATATCAAAATGCGAGGGCGACGATGCTCGTTCTTCTTCTTTTCGAGTCGATGGTAATCTTGTTTATTTAAAAATTAAATACTCTGCGCCCAGTAGTTGGCCACACTAACTCCAGCGTCATTGGCGAGGTTTGAGTCCTCCAAAGTGCAGGTGTCCGGACTAATTTGGGCCACCGGACACTTTCCCCCAAGACGATGCTTGTTTCAAATAAAACATAATGTCAACAAAGTGCGGCAGTCTACATAAATGTACCAAAAGTTTTAAAAAGTTTTAAAAATCGTATAGAATTTTTATTTATATAAATATAAAATATCCCTTTTTGCGGACTAAGTACAAATCAGCCTCCTTATGAATATCGCAATAAAAAACCTCGTATAGACATTACATTCAATATCTTTGAGGTAAACTGTTCGAAGTTTTATTTCTAACGCATTATGAAATACGGAAATTCCAGTTCCTCAATGAAATATCTCAAATACTTTGGTCATCGCAGACATAAAAATAAAAATATCAAAGTGCTTACTCAACCCCAAAGAGCGGTCTTTCTGTGATTATTACGTTATATAAAAAGCATAAAACATGTTATTGGTCGGTTAGCAGACACGAGAAGTATCTCGGCAGGGGCTGCGCGGCCATTGTGCTTCAAGTGGGCCAATTCTCCCATTGAACCCGTACTTGCACCATACGTCGTGTAAACATCACGGATGTTAGTTAAGCTTCGGGATTGGATGTGGCATTTAAGTCTGCTCATAGTTTTTGATTCACATATTTTTGACAATGACTATAATTTAATTAGATTCGAAATAAAGGTTCTTATGATTTTAATATGATTCACATTCGAAAGAAGTTGGATAGATTTTCCCTAGTCACTATACCTAAGTATTAAACTTTTTTTGTGGTTGAGTTAACCAAAGTACTTTTTTAGAGCATCAAACAAATTGTCATACACACACACACAGCCTATTAATTAATGCCGTACATTAAACATCCCACCAAAAACATTCAATGTAAAAAAAAGCCAAGTCTCTCTATGCAATTCTTCCATCGTAAAAAGTTTTGAGATCGCATAGGAGCCAAGTCCTGTTCAACTTAATTTGTAATAATAAATCAATATTTTGTGACTATATCAATAGTTTTGTTTACATTACAATAACAGCGACTTGGCCATGAGCACAAGTTAAAGGTCGTTTGCTCCTTGTAATTACGTGCAAATACCGTTGAATTTATATATTATATGTAGGTATTATGGACATGATTTTGTAACTGATTGGAATTTGAGATCACTATGGACTAAACATGCGCCATAGTGCATGTGCAGTTCACTGATCTTGGATGATACCGACTGTCGGTTAAGGTGTCCTGATATTATTTATTATTTACTTGCAACTCCTCCAAATATGCTGTTTTATATTTGTATCTTATTGTGCTCATGGCCAAGTCACTATTATTGTAATGTAAACAAAACTATTGATATAGTCACAAAATATTGATTTATTATTACAAATTAAGTTGAACAGGACTTGGCTCCTATGCGATCTCAAAACTTTTTACGATGGAAGAATTGCATAGAGAGACTTGGCTTTTTTTTACATTGAATGTTTTTGGTGGGATCTCATTTATTTTTTGTAGGTCTCTTTCTTTTCTTTTTATAAATAAACAAAATTGCTATAAAAAATATTTGCTTTTTGTACATAAACAAAGAACAAAGTTAACAATGCAGTTAATTATAAAAAAAAAAAAGAATATTATATTATTATAAAATATTATATTATAAAATAAAAATTACCGTTTTTATAATTTTCCCTTTATATGTAGCTAAAAACCTATCTTGGTGCCAAATTTGAAGGTTCTAAGTTTGCTAGAAGTACCTTAGATTTTTGATGATCGGTCAGTGAGTGAGTCAGTGAGTGACAAAATGGTGTAACTTTGATCGCTCATAACTCGTAAACTATTGGTTCAAATGTCATGTAATTTTGAGGCTGAGCTTGTTTTAATACTTACTCTAGGTCATCGAAAATCTAAACCCCTAGCTTTGTCCGTATCGATGATACAGGGCGGGTGAAATAGCCGCGAAACGCTTCGAGAAAAGAATGGTACGGCCGTGCCCGTTTTGCTCGAGACTTGGCTGGGGCACTGCCGTGCCCCCAGATTCCTACATAAAACTAACCACAACCATATCTAATCAAAATCAAATAAGCTCAATTAGAACAAAACAATTACTGTAAATTAGTTAACTCAAATTGAATTAAGAAATAACTTCCAATAAGTTGCGAACAGTAGCTATTACGGAAGGAATGCCATATCCAAACCGCGTCGCTCACAGATTAAACATAGAGAATCATTATTGTGTTTTCATTGCTCAAATTCAGTGAATAGCACTGCGTGTATTTTTTGTACACCATTGTACCCCGTTGGGTTCACCACTTCAAGTCAAACGGTGTGGTGATCAAGAAAAATGGTGAGCGGTTGACGGGTTGCCAGTAAAAAAGGATATATGCTTGAATCATCCAGTACACATGTGATTGGGCAATGGAATATCTATTTGTATTGACAGTATGAGAAACATTAAATGAATGAATTTTGCTTGAGGACTTTTTTGCTGGCAAATTGGATTTTTATTACGGTGTGGTTTATTTTGTTGGTATTTTTTTTTGTTGCTTGTAAAACTCAAAAGATTTTTTCGTCCGTGTTTTTTTAAAGTTTGTCACGTTACTGGATATTTGTTTGTTTGTGTGAGCGGATTAGCTAAGTCGATAAAATTTAAATTGTAAGTATGAACATCACTAAACCTTTATACTAAACATTATTAGTTACCTATGTGGGCAAATACCCTACTTAGCAGTATTTAGTACTTCATCAGAGAGACGACAATTATAAAATACTTCATGTTCCATTTTAAATTCTTTTTCAATGATTACATTTTGTAAGCGATATTTTCGGTGGTCCGCGATCACATGGTTCGTTAGTGACGAGTGGCAGCCCTACGCGGCGCTTCCATATTTTTAGGATTCACATTCACGCTCGTGATATGGTAAACTGGAACTTTTGAAGGAAAACATTGAATTTGATCATTTTCGATCGCAAGTTTTCTGCCGGTTATTTATTGAAAAATTTATGTTCAAGACGAATAATGACATACGTCGTTACGATCAAAATGTACAAATGTACTGCTTATTTCTGAATTTTAATAATTTACTTTATATAGCTCTTCGATGAAAAAGATTTTTAATGCGAATTCGAATTATTTTCAAGGTATTATTTCTATTTTAAAAAATCTACAAAATAAATTTACTATCCGACGAATTTTATTTAATAAAGGTATTTTGCACTGTTCTATCTTTGTAATAAATTGGATATTCTCGAAATAGCAAATAACTATAATTTGTTTGTTACTCTAATTGCACGAGCGAGTGTATTGGGAATTATTGGTACCTACTGAAATTTCCGATAATTTCATTACGCAACAAACTCATAAAACTGCACTTGAGTAAGGACGAGAAATCAATAGCGTACAAAATGCCAAGTGCCACTTGTTTAGTGATCAGTCTGAAATAAAATATTTTATTGATATTCTTTAAATGTTGCGATTAATCGTCGACGATGGATATATTATTATTGTAAAAGATCGGAGAGACGATCAGTAAACAACGATTATAAATACTTGATAAATGCACTTTTATTTACAATTCAATACTTAAATCTAATACAACAACAAACACAAGTCACAAGTATACTTACTAAAATTAAATCTTACATAAATAAATAAAACTAACACGCGTCAAAAAATTCATCATCATCCTTGTCAATGGCGGGAAACGTGCCCAGAAGGCTGGCAGCATTTCCACGTTGAATGGCTATGCCGATTCTCTGTGCAAGGAACAAACCAGTATGTCTATTCTGTAAATAATTTCGGTATCGAGCTTCGTCTGAGTGACAATAAAGCTCACTTCGAAAGTGAACCCAATTGGCCTTGATTTAGAATTCAAATTCGAGAATACGTATTTGACATCTCACCGCGGATTCCGCTGTCGAGACATGAAAATAATGTCACAGAATAGCACTATAACTGCTCTCTAATCACGAGTAGAGTCTACCAAACGTTTTGCCAGTTCTTGATAAATAAATAAATATAAATAAATAATAAATAAATAAATGCGGACAACATCACATACATTGCTCTGAACACAAAGTAAGTAGCTAAAGCACTTGTGTTATGGAATTCAGAAACAACGAAGGTACCACAAACACCCAGACCCGGGACAATGTAGAAAAGTGGTTTTCTACATTGACCCTTCCGGGGATCGAACCCGGGACCTCAGAGCTGGCGACACATTGAAAACCGGTGCGTACGCCACTCGACCACAGAGGTCGTCAAATAAAAGATAAAAGGTTGCGAGACAAAAAAATTGGATAAATATAAGTAAATTAAAGAAGTAGATCATAATTATATTTCTTTTATAGTTTCCGTAAATCTTTAAATTAACAAACTTATTTATCTATTTTCAGAGTGTAACTTTAGTATTCGTTGCAAATTAAAGTCTTGAAGTTCAAGAATTTTGCTGTACCAATTACGTTGTTGTGAAATATACATTCAGAAATTACTTGTTATTATTATTACAAATTCATGTACTGTTTAAGATTTTATAAAACCAAGTTGAATAGTGACGTCAGCCAGGTATTGCGACGAATACTGTTGTGCTCTCGGAAGATGAATACTGCACACAAATATATATTTATTAGAGCTTCACTGGCAGTCGAAACGTGTTTCTGTTTGATTTGTTTTCTCATCTCAGCTATATAACATTTGGTATTATTAATGGGTGGAATCACGAACTAGACCTAATTCTATTTTTTTTTACAATTCTTAATTCGTACTCTTTATGTTTAAAATGAAAATTTACTCGACTATACCCCATATGGTAAAGCATGGTATTTTGAAAAAATAATGTTATGCCTATTGTTAATGAATGCTCAAGTGAATATTTTCTAAATTCTTGAACTAATTTTATTTCTTAGCCAGTGTGGATGTAGGCCCCTAGGCCGGCCGACTGACGTTTTTGCATACCAATGAAGTGGGGGCAAGTATTTAGAGCAGGTGGTATTTCATTTGTCTCCCTGTGTGGGAGGAGCGAAATCTTCAATAAAGGACGTGAACCACACGTGCCATCGATACGGAAAATTCCGGGTGTAACATATTTAAAGTAATGTAAACCTTAAAATTGAAAGCATAAGGTTATGTTTTGTGTGGACATTTCAGAATCTTCTGCGAAAAGGGACTCGCTTTCCCCCATCGTAAACACAGGGCTGTATTTTGTTGTAGATTATGAGTTGCGTGGTGCAGAAGCGACTTGACTTGTTGGATGAAAACTTTTGTAACTATTAATAACGTAGCAGATTTTAGCAGATTTAATTTGTAACTAGTATTAGGAACAATAAAAAATTTCTATAAAATAAATCTAAACGCTAATTGAGATGAAAACGCGCATTATTCAAATGAATAAATAACAACTACAAAACATATCTATCTTTTTCCAACCAAAATCTAACAATGAGTATAATAAACTACTAGGTAAAGTATTCTGTCTTTCCTTCAACCCGACAGAAAAACACTCACTTGGCTCACAATACTCACAGCTCAACTTCACAGAGGCCCATTCTGACTAGGCATAAAACATGTAAGTGCCTATTCCGATATAGCCCCATCGATCTTTGCCCTACTAAACGGCTGTAAGCATTTTAAACGGGTGGGTTCTGCACCGGCTTGCGGACTTCAATCCACATTATTTTTTAAATATATAAATCTTAATGAAACGGAAATCCCCAGCACGTTCCCGGGATAAGCTGTAATGTCCTACGGATTAACTTTATATGGGAATATTGAATAAAATGTTCCGTAACCTGCGGTGATGGGTGCATTAACGTGAGAATTTATTCATTTGCGTTTTAAACTTTTGATTATTATGAAGTAGATGAGAGAATACATTACTTGTCCTACATTTGCTCCATATAATAGATGAATTAATAATAATTTGATCGAAAACGAACAGTTGTCTAAATACTTATGTAAGAAAAGGTATAGAACAAAAAAAATTAAGAGTTCATGAACCGGATGTTGACAAAAAGTTCTACTTAAATTATAAAAATCAAGTATGTTACCTATTTTTAAACATGGCTTGTCGTTTTACTGTGTTAAAGGCTGTTTAGGAAATGATTTTTAACTATAAAAATCTAAAAACTACTAACTACATTTGTACTAAATGACAAACACATAAAATCAATACGTCATTTTAAATTCCGCATCAGTTTCAGATCAGATTTTTTTTTAATAAATATTGATTTAAGTGGCGAACTGACGTGTCAATATGTTAACAATGTCAGAGTTCAATGATCGCGTGTCACAAATGATGATACACGGAGGTCATACAGGCTCTAAACAAGAATGTATGAAATTCAGCCGTACTGGGGTTATATCAAGGAAAGTGGAACCTGGGAGGTCGACTGCAAGTACCGCTCTGATTTTATACAACTGTTTGCTATGTGAGGCAACATTATGACTTGCGTGTTGCATATAGTTTTTTTTTTACAGTCTTGGACAGAATGTACTGTTCCTACATTCTTACCCAAAAAATACTTCTGGTTACTAACAATATTTATTCTGAAATACGAACCAAAAGTGCTAAACACTTTTGGATCGATACTAATTAATATACTATAAATAAATATACTAATGAAAAATATAATAAATGTTCTAAATAATTAACAAGACCTTTGAAAGTAGAAAAAAAAATGAAAGCTATATTTTTAGTAATTAAATGTTTATTTAATATATTTTTTTGGATTTTCATATTTTCGTTCCTCGCTTCTAAAAGCTTTTGATAGAAACGTAATGTGGAACTCAGCATCGAAATGTCGAAAATCAGTAGTGCTATTCTGTAACATTATTTTCATGTCTCGACAGTGGAATCCGCGGTGAGATGTCAAATACGTATTCTCGAATTTGAATTCTAAATTAAGGCACATTGGGTTCACTTTTGAAGTGAGCTTTATTGTCACTCAGGTGAAGCTCGATACCGAAATTATTTACAGAATAGACATACTGGTATTGATGCAGCGAGAATAGCACGGCGGCGCGGCGGCGTCCTTGTAAAGGGTAGAATTTTAAAAGAATTTAATAAAAATTTAATAAAAATTTACAAAACGTGGCGAATATTTTTAATTACAATACATTTTAAGAGGCTTCAAGTACAAGTAGACACGAGTTCGCTTGTCAAAAGAAGACTGCTATTTATTGTAATAAAGTTAGGAAAATGTGCAGTTAGGCAGAAACAAATGCCGACAAGTTGTTCTTAACTTATCATAGCTTTACCAAAGAGTTTATCATAGATTAAAAATAAAAACATTCGATTTAATTATTTTTAATTCTCATAGGTACCTTTGTGAATTGAACTGAACACAGAAAGTAGATAGGTGGTATCAATTAATGATATGAAGTAATAGGGCAGAGGTCTAAAAAAATGTTGGTACAAACGGGCCACAAAAAAGATTGGTGCAACGAATATAATTTAATAGTTTATAGTATACCTAGCCCATATGAAAATAGTTGTCGTCAAGCTTTACTGTGGAGAAAATTACTATCGGAAAAACTACCCATAAATAACGTCCAGTCGAGGTTTATGGTTCCACTAAGCCTGGCCATTTATATCTCAGTGGACACACACCAAGTACACTGTAATATTTATCAATATACCTCCTACCTCAACCAAGAGTAAGCTGTGGGTCACGATCCTAACCTACGAGAAAAGACAGAGATTGTCAACACCCAAAAATTGGACAACAGAGACTAAGAATGGAGAAGATATCATAATCTTTAACTGTTTCGTATTTTGAACAAAGAAATCGACCTTTAAAAAGATTTGCCATCATTTTGCAACCATTACCGACAGTTACAGCAAACGATCTTTTTATAAAACCAATCGCCAGAACCGGTGATAAAAGTGAAGTAGTTTGACATCGAGACATTGACGAGCTTAACTGGCAAAAGAGAGTCAATTTCAGTTCTGAAGTCGCAATAAACGGTCTCAAAAGAATAGCTACCTTTAAACGAGGGACGAGTGCAATAAAACAATGAAATAACGGACGGGATGAAATTACGGAAGGGACAGGTATGGAAGTTTGCGTATGAATTGTTTGCAGGGGCTACCAACCCTGGTATCGACGGTTATAAATTGAAAAGTGATTTTAATTATGCCAGGGATTTTGTGCTGTTTGGTGGCCATTTTATTTTGTAGATCGGGAAACTCAGTCTGTTGGGGTGAGGGAGTTTGGACGTGATGATAACCTTTATTCAATGCTGTTACTTTATGTTAACGGACGGCGTATTGCGTTTGCATTTAATAAGTTATAAGTACATAATAATATATTCCCTTCATGGTTCAATCTTGAACACTAAAACTTCGTTATATTAAGTTCAAAGGCAGATATTATTAAGAGCTTTTACAGAGACTAATCTCACATTATTCTATACCAATAAAGTTACCGTTATTGAAATTAAAAACTGTGCTAAATGGCTCAACATTTGTTTATTTCATTTTATAACAAACCTGCAAGGAAACAGAATCATATTAATATTATAGAAATATTCTACTAACAAAATTAGATGGGGAATCTACTCGTTTGTTGTGAACTTTTGCAAGAATTTATGGAATATTAAGACGCACTTCAAACTTGTCACCTCTCCGCCAACTAGAAGTGTCCCTTAAGTGGCGCGGTGAACGGAAAATAAGTTAGACATCGAAATATACACTATAAAGCTGTAGCTAAGTGACATTTTCATCGCTTAAACGACCATAAATGTATGGATATTATATTTTTATTTCGATAATTTAGTTCATGTGACTTCACCTGTATTTTTTACAAAGAGTGATTCGATCAGCGTTAAATCTTTCACAATCATAACTTTTCGGTTCCTTCAGCCACCCGAGTTCGGAGCTATCAAGACAATGCACAAGGAGCTACTCTCATTTGTATGCTAATAAGCCATCAGTAGCAATGTACCAGCATGATCTACAATAAAACAACTGAAGGGTTTATAAATCCAGTATTGTACTAAGTCCACAACAATTAGAGACACAGTGAAACGCGTGGAACAATTTTACCGTGTAGGTTTATCTATCGGCGTGCACGACGCGTTTATACCAAGGTTTTATTAAACGTTATCCGGGTACACGACATTTTCAAACCACGGATTGCTGAGAATACCCTAACAGAAAATCTCATAATACTTTCTGACGGAATTGTGGCCCAGACGTTGGAGTTTAAGGCGCAGATATATGAGTTATGACGATTTTAAAGAGACGATTGAATGAAACAAGTTTAGTACTTGATTTGATTGAAAAAAATCATTCAATGTGAAACTAGAACATTTTCTAATAACTTACGTTTGCGTTTTTACGTTAACGTGGGTTATTAGACATAATTTTTATTTAGTGTGTAATTCATTTGTAAATTTATGTATAATGCCTATCAAATAATAAAATCACCCAAAAACTATCGGGTGTATTTTGATGAAACGTTCACTATTTTTTTTTACTATCTGTTCTATCATTTATTATAAAGTGATTTGCAAAATAAATATAGCTTAAAAAAACTAAAAAACACGCTTTTAAAGTACTTCTAACTAAAAAAGTGAAAAATAATTCCTAATGTAAGCTGAAATTGGTAATGAACAAAAAACCACTAGTATTATTGTGAAAAAGCGTGGGTTGCTCGATAGACGAAAAATATGGCACAGAGCGACCCCACTCACTCGAACATGTCGGGTATGTAATTTTGTGCACTCTAAAATTCCATTTAGTGTAAATATCTCGTAATATTGAAATGTGAGGAAGTTCGATGTGAAAATTGAAAATAGTTTCAACTTGAAATGCGTTTCATATGTAGTTCCATATTGTCATTTTATTTATAAATCCATATTTTATGCATACATCATTTTAAAGCCATATTTATTTTGTTTTTTTTTTTTATTGCCGAAGACTGAGTTATTATTATTATTGACGACCTCCGTGGTCGAGTGGCGCACGCACCGGTTTCAAGGTGTCGCTAGCTCTGAGGTCCTGGGTTCGATCCCCGGACGGGTCAATGTAGAAAATCACATTTCTACATTGTCTCGGGTCTGGGGGTTTGTGGTACCTTCGTTGTATCTGAATTCCATAACACAAGTGCTTTAGCAACTTACTTTGGGTTCAGAACAATGTATGTGATGTTGTCCGCATTTATTTATTATTATTATTACGAGGCAATATGAGAGGTATATTATTCAAAAAACAAATCATACGTCTAAATAAAATAGAAGGAAGGTGAGTACAGGTAATGTATAAAAAAAGGTCCAAACAAAACTTACATGAACCATAGTCGACATTCCAAACAAAATAATCCCCATTGCAGTTTTAATTACATTCTAAACGTCAAACATACGCTCAAAAGGACTGCCTACACTTTTAATAAAACAAATCGTTTGACAACAATCTGTTGATTGCCTAATTTCCCAAGATACACTATAAAGATTGGTTAGTGAGGCCACCCTAGCAAATATCAATCGGAAAGCGATCGCAGGGGGGCGGGCGACGCGGCGACGCACGCGCCGGCCACGCGTCGCGATTTAACTAAAAACTATACACACCCCTAGTTTTGAATAAGATACAGTTGTTTGATGTGAATGACACCTGTTTGTCGAATACATTGAAAGCTCTTTAAAACTAGCTTAGTTTTTTGTTTGATGCAGCTTGCGAAAATTTCAAATACACTATGCCATGCGTTCTGATTGGTATAAAGTTTACAAGGATTTTTTTATGCCTGAGTTATTTCATAATTTACTCTAATAGAAGGAAGCAAAGGAGGTATTAATACCAACTATGTTTTTTTGTGGATCGTCCGAAAAAAATAATGATCTCGTTTTTTTACTTTTTTTCTTTTATTGAAATTAAAGGGTTAGAGGTAAACTCTGATTGTACGTAAATAATTAGCTAGATAGGTACTATGCTATGCCGTTACCAAATACCATAGATTACTGATATTATTTTGTTTGAACACAGATTTCGTAAAATCCTCCTTTTGTCTGGGATCTTGGTGTCCAGCTGCGATGTTTTTTAATTTCATCGCTTTATGACGTTACAGTCTGACGTCACGCTGTGCCGCGCCCCACCGATAAACAGGGCTAAGATTACGGGAATTATAACTTGGAATGCTGTACGCGGGGGTTAGATAGACACGGACCTTTTGTTAAGATCTACTATAGAATTCGGATCATTCAAATGAGGATAAATAAATATAAATTTAATTAGTTTTCAGACGTCGCGACGACTGTTTTATTGAACTAGGTAAAGATTTTCGTAAAACATGTTAACGCTACGCCTTTCAAACCGTCAATCCATTAATCACACTTCAAACCATTCGTAGTGTGAATATTGCACATTTCAATTTAGCAAGACATTGACCATAACACGGAGCGTGCTAATCACACGGTGATTTAATTAATGTTTCCGATTGAGTATGCACGTAAAGCGATACAAGGGAGCCCTTATCCCTGAATTATGCCGCGATTTGGCACACGAAACACATTACTCGTCGACAATCGCTGTATTAGTGCACATTGAACTGATAACTGTCGTTAGTAAGTCGTCAATGTATGTTAAGCAAGACGATAACTTTGTGTCCAAAGCTTCGAGGTTTATATTAAAGTGTATATACCTACATGGTTGTACTACGCCATGTCAAATTCCATATACATGTAGGTTAACCGATCTATACTTATAATAAATCTGTAGAAGTGAAAATTCTGTACATAGAAAATATCAAATAAATAAATAGCAGGGTGTGTTACTCGACCGACACCGAACCCAAAAATGTGATTAACAAAATTTTTGTCTGACTGTCTGTCTGTTTGTTCAGGCATCACACAAAAACTACCTGTTCGATTACAATGAAACTTGGTATAATTATTCTTTAATATCCTGGGCACCACACTGGGTAGTTTTTATCCCGGAAAAGTATATACAATAAAAACCAAACTTAATTTTGCGGTTCGATCCCTAGACCCGATTACTGTACCAACCGCAAATAATAAGTTTCGTAGGTTACGTCACCTTTAAGGTAGAGTTATTTAGGTTTATTTTTATAAGTCGTAGGCATAGATTTTAATTTTAAAGTATAGGTAGTATATTTGATAGTGTACGTAGTGACCGTTGGTTATTAGTCATTCGTATAGATATTAGTTTTTAGGGATTTTGCTTATTTATTTGACTACATTTATGTGACTTCTATAAAAATAGTCTTAAAAATTTCTTTATTTTTAATACGGTTATACTTATAACACGATGCCTTCCAGAAAGAGACCATCTCTTTCTGCTACATCGATACACGCTAGGCGAATGAGACTAGCCAGAGGTATGCTCGATAGATAACGTTCTACACAAATAGCACTTTAGACAAAAAACTCATTGATAAGTTGCGTCATCCACGCGAACGAAGTCGCGGGCACAGCTAGTTTTTACCCGACTGCCAAGAAGGTTTATTAATATTTTACCTTTATTCTAATATAGAGAGAGAACAATGTTTATTTGTTCTGAAATATTACATAAGCTTTTTATTAAATCATAATTATTAAACTTAAAATATTTACAATAATATGAAAACTAAGCCTACACAATAAATAAGAAAAATTATAAACTAAATATAACTAAGAACTAAAATATAAATATAATAAAGTGGAAGTATTTTTTTTTTTAATTGCAGTAATCGTTTCGTTGATTGAAAAAAGCTTTGTATATGTGAAGCCCTGATTCATAAAGAATAAACCTATACTAAGCTATCTAACATATGCAGAGGAAAAAAAATCTCTGGTATCAGCTAGCACAGGGCTTGGTTAACCAATTGACTACTAGTTACCAAACACATTTTGTTTTTTGCAAACACGGTTTGCTATCAACTGTTATCAGATAAACATTGCAGGTAAATTTTCAAAACAATTTAAACACGAAAATGATTAGAATTGGCATGAACCGATTGTTTGTTAATTAAAATACTACTAATTCCTACATCATCCATCGTCATCCATCCATCGTGTCCTACATCCCGACCAGTAATTAAAATGGATAATTAATTAATTAATCCTAGTAATCTAAACTATTTACGCTTTTGAATGTATGGCATCAAAGCGGATACCAGATAACCACATTTACCACAATAATTAGGTATTATTGACAAAATGAGCGTTTAAACCAATCAAACAAACAATTGACATACGTCTATGTTTGATATACATGTAATGCTACCTATTTAGGTTTACTGTTAGAGGTTAGACTCTGTAAACTCGCTATACAACACCCGGTCCTCTAACAGCTTATATCTAACATAACGTTACTCTACGTTTAGCCATATATTGCATAATCTACTAATATTATTCCTGAGTCTATATTTGCGTGTGTATCTTTGGCGTTATGTCTCAAAGACTGTATTTAGTAACTACACACAAATGCAGTAGCGACATAGGTAGCACAGTTCTGATTTAAGAAGCTCTTGTTCTTACGTAGTATGTAACCACACATAAAACATTTTGTTTTTTTTTTTTTACAAATATAATTCAAGAAAAATACCAAAAAAATCCGACATCAAAATAAGTCTTATATTTATTTCTTATGGATCCCACTGTCAAAACTGGACCAAAATGGGACCACACGGGAAGCACCAGCTTTCAAATAAAAATTGAATCATCAAAATCGGTTCACCCACTCAAAAGTTCTGAAGTAACAAACATAAAAAAATACAGTCGAATGGAGCTCATCCTCCTTTTTTGAAGTCGGTTAAAAAGCACTGTCAGCGCTTTGAAATTGCTCTACATCTAAAAAGTTCCGATAAATAACATTTTATTTTGTGAAAAAGGATTTGCTAACACAGCACACGTGAGTGCGACAATGTTCGTTCAGTGACAGAACAAACATGAAAGTAGTTTTGTCACTAGGTAGCTAGCTAGGTAGATAGGTATTTCTATGCGCCCCCAATGAAACACTGTATCCTGTGTCCGTTGTAACAAAAACATGTCCGTTGTAGGTAAACAAACGAAGTCAATAGGTCTTATTCGACGGCATTCAGAAACAACTGGACATTTTATTTTGTTTTAAAAAACTTTGATTGTTATAGAGTTAAAAAATATAAGTGAGTATTTTTTTATGGGTTAATAATGCAATTCAAAATTGCATGATAAATATTACATTTTAAACTATCGCGCTGCATGTTTATAATAATATAATTCACGGGAATAAGCGCGTACATGCATAAATACCTTTTTAGGGCTTGACGTTTTGACACCAGGACCTATTCACGGAAGACGAGTATCTAAATCTTTTTAGATCAAAATCGAACCAACCCCCTAAATTATATGGCTTGCCAAAAATACACAAGCCCAACGTGCCACTGCGGCCTATCGTAAGTCAAATTGCGTCCCCCACTTACGACCTTGCGAAGCATGTTGCGACAGTATTGCAGCCACTTGTGGGAAAAACATCGTCTTACGTGAAAGACTCGCGACATCTCGTTCAGATTTTAAGAACCATAGTACTGGAACCTGAAGACACCATGGTAAGTTTTGATGTGGAGTCATTATTTACCAATGTTCCGATCAACGAATGTCTGGACGTAGTCAAGGACAAGCTGAGTGATAAAGAGATGCCGCACAATTATATTGATCTACTTAAACACTGCTTAGAAGGCAATTACTTTCTCTTCCGCGGCCAGCATTACCTCCAGATTGATGGTGTCGCAATGGGGAGTCCAGTAGCCCCTGTACTAGCTAATCTCTGGATGGAACATTTTGAAGAGAAAGCGTTGGCCTTGGGGCCAAAAACCATCAAGTTGTGGAAGAGATACGTTGACGACATCTTCTGCGTCATCAGAGGGGGCCAACAAGAAGTAGATCAATATCTAGAACATCTAAACTCCATCCACCCTAAGGTGAAATTCACGTGTGAGATGGAGAGGGACAGATCACTCGCTTTCCTGGACGTCAAAATAAGTGCGAGAACAAATGGGTCATTAGGACACTGTGTTTACCGGAAACCCACACACACTGATAGATAGCTGCATAGCACGTCTCATCATCACCCTAGACACCTGCAATCCGTCATGACATCATTGAAGAACAGAGCGTTTGATCTCTGTGACCCTGAACACCTAGAGCGCGAGCTGGAACATGTTCAGGAGGTTCTACAAAAGAATGGATTTCGGGTGAGGGGAAATATGAAGCGGCAGTCGAAGCGGGTCGAGCATCCTGACGTTAACAGACAACGAGCCTACATGCCCTACATCAGAGGAGTTACTGACAAAATCGGAGCTTTACTTAAAAAAGTCTCCATCCCGACCGTCTACACTCCTGGTACAAAGGTACAAAACTTGGTGGGCACACCGAAGGATGTCCTACCCCTACAACAACCAGGTGTTTATAAAATCGACTGCAGCTGCGGTAAGTCATACATAGGTCAAACTAAGCGAACGATCGCGGAAAGGCTCAAGGAACATATCGCAGCTGTAAAAAACCGTCAGACGTCTAAATCGGCAATTGCAGAACACTTACTACAGCCTGGCGTAAGTCACTGGATTCAATTCCATCGCGCGCAAGTCCTCTCCACCGATCGCCACTTTCACTCGAGAGCAGTGCGAGAAGCGATTGAAATCAAGAAACATCCAAATTTCAATCGGGAAGACGGCTTTAAACTATCAGCATCGTGGTATCCAGTGATTCGCTTAACACAACCGCGCTTTTCTGCAAAGTCGGATAGTGATCAGAATACGGACACAGTCAGTGCAGTGTGTAGGGTACTTAAAAAACATGGGGTAGATGAAAAATCATCAACTTCGTGCACGGAAAGATGACACCGCATCTCCAGTCTGCTTGCGACCACGGCCGGTGTAACCCGGTCGAAACGTCAAGCCCTAAAAAGGTATTTATGCATGTACGCGCTTATTCCCGTGAATTATATTATTATGCATGATAAATGATGTTTTTATAAGGTAAACAGAGCAGAGTAAATAACTCTCATTATGTTGCTACACTATTTTATATTTCGTCGGACATAGGTTGAACATTGAAAGTTCCGGAGAAAAAAAAACAGTTTTGGCACTTAACTTTACAAGAAAACAAATAGAACTAATAAAACTAAATAAAAAAAATCAAGGTTAAAATCAAAATAATTCTGTAATTTGATGGATGTTTAAGCTAGGGTTGTATAAGGATGAACCAGCCACCCGCCGCGCCCTGCGCCGCGTCCGATTTTGACCAGTTGGTCTTATTGACAACCCTGAGAGGTCACTCACTACCCGGTACCCGAGTGTTCGCAAACAACGATCCAACTATTAAACTTTCTATCGATTCATGATATGAAAGAGGGAGTATAAGTCTGAATCTAAAGAGTTTTAGTAGTTAGTACGATTGTCTTAGGTACTCTCTGTTTCAGAAATGCTGATCTTTTTAATCTGTTGTCAAATCAACTAATTACTCAGGGGCCGGAGTCTGCTATTTACACTCCGTGTCAGTGTGCTCATAGTTGGCTCATAGTGGGACGATTTTACGATAATTGGCATTCTACTAAGTTAGTATTGTATTGTATTATCGTAAAATCGTCCCACTATGAGCCAACTATGAGCACACTGACACGGAGTGTAAATAGCAGACTCGGGCCCCTGGTATGTGGACCAAATAACTAACAACAATTTATAATGCTCTTGACATGAGATTTGATAGTTGAATAACTAACTTTTGGCGTTAATTAGCTTTTCAGAAACCGTAGATTAACTTTTTATTTACAGCATTTCTTCCTTTCAATGCTCGGCAAAACTATACTGGACCTATCGTTAAAACAACAGAAGATCGAATATCTGCAAAAAAAAATTGTAGATGGAGTATTTATGCAAAAACAGCTCATATAGAGCATCAAGTAACCCTTATAACTGTTAAGCCACCACTGCAGGGTAACGCTGACTGATCTAGAACAGGTTTTTTAATTAAACTGCATGCTGCATACTACAAACATAGTCAAACACAATGTTAGGATACGCGGACAACAATAGTAAACAACCCCTGGCACGATGCGACTATGTTAAAATGTCGTGTTTTTTTTTTGTACCGTCCCGTTTTGAATTAGATTTGAATACGTTTAAAATTCATTGAAATTTTGTGAATTGACCATACCTGTAGAGTAAATTGACGTATGAGACAAGTACCAACCTGAAACCAATCCAATGCTCATTAGATTTTTAGATAAAGTTAACCCTTTTCTTTTACAAAAATTAGAAATCCCCATCAAAAAATTTGATCCATTATTACAGGCTGGCGAAATAATGTTAATTTTCTTTGAACGATTTACACAAATTAATAAAAGGAATATATAGCTTCATAACGATTTGATAATGCATGTTTATAGTAAAATGAATTCCTGTAAAGTTTTGTAGAGTGCTGCGGCGCATCACACATATATTGCACATACCAGAATTCCTGCCACAATAAATGACATAAGCTGCAGTGGACTGCGCTCCGTGTGCCTGACCTATTGTTTTGTGAAGTAGCCTTTGTCGATCCATCCTAACAGGCCGATAGAATTGGTATTGTGGTATCGAACCCCTAAGTTGTAATGGCGGATTCTGTTATTTCAGAAATTAATTTATTTACCAACAATTTACCTTAGTTTATTGAAGTTTTCTTCTAACTTAACTAAACAATATCACGTTTCTTTACTAACTAAAGCTTAAAGCCACAACACGCACTTATAAAATATAATATTGGAAGATTTATTAACTTTTTCTTAGCTCTTGATAGTAGGACGTGTAATATCTGTGGAGGAGCTGGTGCCCTTCAGCCATTAACCTCGTGTTACGGGTCTAAAGTAATGTAAGTGCTTACGGCAAGCCCGTTGCTATGGCAACCGAGAGGTAATTGAACCGTGGGGGCGCCGCCTCTAGCACCAATATCAGTAAGGCCGCGAAGATGGCGGTGACTCAAAGTTAGGGGCCTCTATACCTACAAACACGGCCCAGATGGTATATTAAAGAAATTAAAAAAAAAAAAATTGTACTAGCTGTGCCTGCGACTTCGTTCGCGTGGATGACGAAACTTATCAATGAGTTTTTAACCGCAGAATTAAGTTTGTTTTTTATTGTTTATACTTTTCCGGGATAAAAATTACCCAGTGTGGTGCCCAGGATAATAAAGAATAATTATACCAAGTTTCATCGTAATCGAACCGGTAGTTTTTGCGTGATACCTGAACAAACAGACAGACAGACAGACAGACAATTTTTATTTTACACTTTTGCGTTAGGTTTCGGTCTAGTAACTCCCCCCGCCATTTATTTTTTTGATATTTTCAATGTACAGAATATTCACTTCTACAGATTTATTATAAGTATAGATATAGATTTAATAAACAACGATCCGAATCAACTTTCTAGTCTAAAAGAATCCTGAAAATAAATTGATTTCTCTTACGCACTTTTCAAATAAAAGCGAGATAAGCTCAGGCTTTGCGATCAAAGCTTACGCGGCATTAAAACGGCAAGATTTTTTTCTCGTTTTTAAAGAGTGCAAGCAATCGAGCATACAATACAGATTAATGGAGAATAAATAATAATAAAATACCCTAAATTTATTTGTAATTGTTAAAATTTAAAAAAAAATCGCTGTATTCTGAACCCCACCCTGTAACCAGTAGGATTCTCTCGAAAACAAACAGCGAAACTAAACATAAAATGTTTCAGTATTGGCTTTAAAACAATAAACGGAAATACTGTTTACCGATTTTATAACTTAATACATATTTACTCACTTTATAAAACTACTATTGGGTCTACTATTGGGTCGACCTACATATTATGTAGGTCGACCCAATTATATTACTTGTACGAATACGACTTCTTTCACCGATTTTTTTATGTTTTTTACCTCATAACTTTCGACTGGACGAGTCGATTTTGATTATTCTTATCTTATTTGAAAGCTGGTACAATACTTCCCGTGTGGTCCCATTTTAATTTGGAAATCATTTTGGATCCATAAGAACACCATTTAAGACTTATTTTACTTACTGTCCCACTGCTGGGCAAGCTGGGCTACCTCCCCCAAGTCCTTCCAGTAATCCTTGTCCCGCGCCATCTTTAACCTTGGCGGTATACGTCCTTAGTTCGACCTACCTTTTCCTGGGTCTGAAAAACATTTCAAGAATTCTTGTAAACAACATAAATATGCTTTAAATAAATACTATGTATTCTCACTTCATCTCACTAAGGTTATTAATTAAAATTCTTTCATTGTAACGCTTTCACGAACCACTGAACCGATTTTCATGAAATTAAGTACAAAACCCTTTACTCAAAGAAGTTTCAAAGGATGCTCTTGTATGTTTTCTTTATTTTATAATAAAATGAAAAATGTAGTATTAAAAAACACCTTGAGGAAATTAGCTACTAGAAAAGTCGCATTTCCTTGGGTTTTTCTTTGACAATTATGTTATTTAACATATTAGGTGACATAGGCCTCTCGCTAAATTAATCTAGACTAAATAGCTGTAGATCAGTTTGCAATTAATGTTAGACTAATGCCACTGCGAAGCTCTCACAAAGCTAACACAAAACTAATTCAATTACATTTGCACATTGATTACATTACGTTCGGTTTTGCTGATGTATGAATATCGCTATGTATCCATATAGCATAGTTTTAGAGACCTATAGAGCACCGCAAAATGCACTGTATAGGTCATGTTCTCGCAAGACTGGACCCCGGTTTCTGAAGCGTTGATCACCACAAAAATTAGCTATTCACCCGTCGAACCTAAGTCAAGCATTGTGATTGGTTGTGAGTCTTTTGCTCAGCCAATCACAGACGTGATCAGTTGATTTGACAACGGATTAAATTGAAGAGCCTTTAAAAACCGGGTAAAAGTATTTTATTATATTCAATTTCAATTATCATCTATACTTATAATAAATCTGTAGAAGTGAAAATTCTGTACATTGAAAATATCAAAAAAATAAATGGCGGGGGGTGTTACTAGACGGACAACGAACCCAAAAGTGTGAAAAAAAAAATGTTTGTCTGTCTGTCTGTTTGTTCAGGTATCACGCAAAAACTACCGGTTCGATTACGATGAAACTTGGTATAGTTATTCTTTATTATCCTGGGCACCACACTGGGTAGTTTTTATCCCGGAAAAGTATAAACAATAAAAAACAAACTTAATTTTGCGGTTAAAAACTCATTGATAAGTTTCGTCATCGCAATCAAGTCGCAGGCAAAGCTAGTGAATAATAATTGTCTACAAATAAAATACAACTACAAACATTGTTCGTGCATGTAATCCTTAAAGATACTCAACCCCTTTAAACCGTATCAGTTTATAAGCCAGCAAATTTAGCAATGTTTAGTGTGCAACAAAACTATCTGACATTAGATAGTGTATCAAAACAAATAGTGGGCGCGCGTCACAAGTGCGCTCAGTTCCCATGCAAAGATTCATTGTGATATTTTGCAGTACAAATAATGGGACAGTTTATGTCATAGATTATTCAATTAAACAAAACAGAAGGGACATTTTTTGATGCGTACGGAAGCATCCAATCCAGGAACCCAGAAATATTTAAGTCATTGGAGTTTTTGAAAAATTTGAGTTGTGCTTGTAAGTCGATTTTTTTTTATATCTAAATAAAGAAAAAAACTAAATTTCTGCTCATTAGAGCTAACTTCCAATAGGCAAAACCGATTTAAAGGACATTTTGCATGTTTCATGCTATTCGATATGTCATATATGTTGAAAGTATCCAACTTCAAATTAATATTGGGCCATCTCTGAAGTATACAATATTGTTGCCAAAAATTCTAATTATTATTATTACCTGAAAAATCTCAAACAAATATTAAATAAATAAAGCGATTTTTAGAAGGAGGAGGTTCTCAACACGACAGGTTGAGAACCTCCTCCTTCTAAAAATCGCTATCAATGAAATCGGACTAAACTGCAAACTATTCTGCCTAAACACTGTCCTCTCTACGCCTGCATAATCAACGCAGGTAACAAGCGGGGCGCGCACGCACCCGCCACGCGTGGGAACGCCGCCGGCGCACCGATATCATCTATATTGCCACTTGTCTAGTCCGATAGCGAGAACATTTCACTAGGGGTAATCAAACGGACTGGTGAATATTAACACGCTTTGCAGGGATGTGTGTCATTCCAAGGTATTGGGTATTGGATGGAATTGGATGTGACTTAAATCCAGTCTTACTGATTGATAGGAGGATGTTAAATGGGTCATGGATGTCAGATAGGACTCCGTGTGAATTTTATAAAGCTGTTGGGAAAAGCCGTGGCTAATAAAAAATAGCGCAAATTTTCCATGTAATGATTATTATATTGTGCCATATAATGGTATAAAATACCATGTAATTGTTTTTCGAAATTATACTAAATTGCTAGAATTAAAGTGGTATAACAGTTTTTATACCGTCTTTCATTTATACGCCATACAACAACGCCTACAAAACCACCCAAAATAGCAATAATTTAAAGCTAACCAGAAAAACACAGGTCACCCACACATAAACGATGTAAGCAGAACTCATATTTCACACGTTCTGCGTCACTAATTTCAATTTACGCCGCAAAGAGATTAAATTGTAAGTCACAAAGCCGAGGTGAGCGCATTCTCCAGTTTAAGCCAAGCCGCCAAGCCGCCAAGCCGGAATGCGGCAACGCAACTAGGTGGGTTAACATTTTTTCCAAGAACAATAGCTTTATAGTATTTTCTTTGGTAGCGGACCCCCCAGAAAGTAAAGGTATTTAAGACATAACGAGTGTGCAAAACGCATTGATAGATACTAATTTTAATTTTATTGGCTGAATGACAATGATAAAAGAAGACGGACAATATTCATGATAGCTAGATAGATTCACTGTACATTAGGCCAATGCACGAATGCTGCTCAGGAAGCACTACTTTCTATGTATTTCCTTAATAATTGCAATAGTTGGAACAGCAACCTGAACCTGAGACTATAGTTACTGGTTTTCAGTACCCGATGAAATCAGACCCCAACAAAGTTCAGACACTACGAGAGTGTTCGTTTGTCTTTTGTTTGGTATGTTTTCTTCTGTTTGTAAATATGGTCTATTAAATCAGTCATCCGCATTCAAATTCTTCAGGTCGTTTTCATAGTAAATACGTCACCCTGCAATAGTGTTATCAGTTCCGAATCCGACAAGCCGTCTGTTTGTTAGGGTTGATACACAACGTCAACAGCATGTATTTGTGCAGGTGTCATTATCGTACCGATTGTGTTGCAAGACAATCATCGTGTCGCCTGACAAGCGCTGGATTGACCGCTTAAGATAACGTGTTTTGCGAACTGTGTTTACAATCCGGGATTTAGGGGTGTTTTTTGGATATATGGTTATTAGACTTTCTTTTAAGGTAATAGTCAGTATTTACAGGTTTTCGGTGTAAGATTTGTTCCCGATATTCCAAGAGCTACAAGATCTACAATTTAATTAGAATTAAAATCAAAAAACCATTTCGCTCGTCGGGTCAACTGCCGTGCCCCCAGATTTTGACTTGATGTTTTATACTAGTTGCACCGTGTCGGTACAGTTTTAATTTAATTTCCTTCGCACGAGTTCAGTACCTAGCCTACCTACCAGACAGCTTAAGGGCTTAATCACAGCCACCCTAATTTCACATTCCCTAAAACATAGGTGAGCGCGCGTCGCCGCGTGTCGCCGGCGGGAGCACGCGCCTATAAGCCGACCGTCGCCCATCCGCCACTAAACGTCAAGCGGGGCGATTGATAAGTCGACTAGTGTTCACCCGCCCTTGTTTGCCCGCCTTTTATTGCCCCGTGGGATGTTGCTCATTGTAGCTTACAATAAATACTGTGTCAATTGAAGGCGATGGGAAAATAGTTTCCACTGTGATTTTAGTGCACGCCAAATAGTCAAACACTGAATTTGTGGATTTACTGTGTTTGCGAGCGTGGACGTAACAAAAATAATGTGGAATTTGCCTCGGTCATTCACATTGAATTAACAACCGTCATGTTTAAAACACATTCATGAATCATTTATTAATTTAGTTTCCGTACCTTAAACTTTAACTACAAAGTTTAGTTTTTGAAAAATTAACCGTGATGGTCAGGAAAATTTGTACGGAGCGCTCTGTGTGCGAGTCTCCCACTCATCTGGTTTTTTACTTTTGCGGAGACTTTGCCTACTTTACTTTGCCTGTAGGTTTTTAGTTGAGTTTATGTGTACAAAATCTGTTTTACAAATTACTTACATTGAGTTTCAAACAATAAAATGCTATACAGATCTTCAGAAATTATGTCGGAGAATTATTAATCATCATCTTTCAAACAAAAATCTTCGTGATCGGTCCATACGTTTAGGAGCTACGAAGCCACAGATAGACAAACAGACACGTCAAAATTATTACCAATTTATAGTATACTAGCTGATCCCCGCGACTTCGTCCGCGTCAATTTCTGTTATTATGACCACGATTAAGAAGTTAAAAAAAAAAGTATTTCTGCGTAAATGATAATTATATATAATTAGTATAGATTATGTTGATAAAACTCTGTAGCAAATAATTGGCAATAATGCATTAATTTCGACCAAATGATTACCTTAAAAAAAGGTTATAGTGAGTCAATTTTAAAAGATAGACATATACTGTCGCAGACATTTTTTTAGATCATTCAAAAAGGAACAATTCTTTCATACATATATTTTGGGTACCTCGAACCGTTTACGCAGCGCACGCAACGGAAGCTTTCAAGTATGAATATTTTCCCCCGTTTTTGTGACATTTTTCACTGCTGCTTCGCTCCTATTGGTCGCAGCGTGATGTTATATATCCTAAAGCCTTCCTCGATAAATGGACTATCTAACACAAAAAGATTTTTTCAATTCTAACCAGTACTTCCTGAGATTAGCGCGTTCAACCAAACAAACAAACAAACAAACTCTTCAGCTTTATAATATTAGTATAGATAATGCATTAATTTCGACCAAATGATTACCTTAAAAAAGGTTATAGTGAGTCAATTTTAAAAGATAGACATATACTGTCGCAGACATTTTTTTAGATCATTCAAAGCGGAACAATTCTTTCATACATATATTTTGGGTAACTCGAACCGTTTACGCAGCGCACGCAACGGAAGTTTTCAAGTATGAATATTTTCCCCCGTTTTTGTGACATTTTTCACTGCTGCTTCGCTCCTATTGGTCGCAGCGTGATGTTATATATCCTAAAGCCTTCCTCGATAAATGGACTATCTAACACAAAAAGATTTTTTCAATTCTAACCAGTACTTCCTGAGATTAGCGCGTTCAACCAAACAAACAAACAAACAAACAAACTCTTCAGCTTTATAATATTAGTATAGATAATGCATTAATTTCGACCAAATGATTACCTTAAAAAAGGTTATAGTGAGTCAATTTTAAAAGATAGACATATACTGTCGCAGACATTTTTTTAGATCATTCAAAGCGGAACAATTCTTTCATACATATATTTTGGGTAACTCGAACCGTTTACGCAGCGCACGCAACGGAAGCTTTCAAGTATGAATATTTTCCCCCGTTTTTGTGACATTTTTCACTGCTGCTTCGCTCCTATTGATCGCAGCGTGATGTTATATATCCTAAAGCCTTCCTCGATAAATGGACTATCTAACACAAAAAGATTTTTTCAATTCTAACCAGTACTTCCTGAGATTAGCGCGTTCAACCAAACAAACAAACAAACAAACTCTTCAGCTTTATAATATTAGTATAGATTAGTGTCACTGACATGGAAATGGGAAATTCCCTTAGAAATTCCATAAAATTTAAATTAAGACCTTCCATGGAATAGATTTCCTTTTACAATTATACGCTGAAAACGTTAGTGGTCCTTGATCGGTGCCTTGATTATGACGGTGCATTCGAATCGCAAGCTTAACAAAAGCGTATACGGCTGAAATTCCAGCGACGGAGAGTTTTAATAAAATTATTTATAATTGCGGTGTATGACACTTCACACGTTTAAGTCGACAATGGCGTAATAATTGTCAGTGCAATCGTTTTAATTTCATTGGGGAGTAACTACGATTTAAATTTCACCCTCTACAAGCCATTTCATGTAAATTGCGATATTTTCTGATAAATTCGTTAAGAGTGTGATTATCAGTGATCAATTGAAAAAAAAATCCTCTTTACGGTATTTGATGTAATAGATATGTAGCTATTAAAATTAACACCTGAATCCTCATAAATTAACAAAGGCTAACTTCTTAAACAGTTGGAAATATAGAATAAAAAAAAAATCACAATAAAAATTAAACTAATAAAAAAGTATTGAATGCAAAGTAAGTTCGAAATAATTTTAATATAATGCCAGTATCAATATACGATTGCAATTACGATAAGTGTCTTACACTGCAATATATCAATTCTGGGGTTGTACGAACCGCAAATTAAATGGGTGCTATTAAAGAGCTTAGTATAGTCTTAGTGCATGAATTATTTATAACAAAATTATGGGGATGGTGGGAAAATGGCTAGCAAGGGGAAGTGATTTTGTTACCAACCTTCCTTTGTAATCCTTTCGCTATTTGACAAGCTAAATATTAAAGATAAATTGTATTATAGGTTTATCGTAGTTTAGGTTAGGTTTATTAATATAGGTAGGTTATAGTATTATTTTTAACTTTTTAGTGCTTTTATCGATTTTTGAAGTCGGTTTCTTTTTCGCAAAAAAAAATATTTATTTATTTTCAGTGACATATTTTTAATCTTAGATAATATGGGTAGGCCTTCAGCTGACACCCTTTCATCATCCTCATGATAATTTCCATCAAACGAAATCCAGTGCCACGCATCTCACATCCAACGAATTCCCGCTACATTTACGAGGTCATCTTGGCTTCATCATCAGATCTGATAGTAGAATGGTTCTTATTGAACGCAAATGCTTCACTTGTTGTAGAAAATACCAAAATCGCTGTACGTTTTCCTATAAAATTTGAAGAGTTCCCTCGATTTCGCCAAGATTCCATCATCAGATCCCGACTTGGTGACTATGGGACCATTTGGGAAGTACACCCTTTCCAACAAAGAAAAAATATTTCAAATCGGTAGGAAAGCAACGGAGTTATGCGCGAACAAACATAAAAAAAAAATGAAAAAAAAACATACAAACATCCGAATTGAGAACCTCCTCATTTTTTTAAAGTTGGTTAAAAAATAAAAAACGCAAAAGTATCGACTAACGTTAGAGGCCAACTACATTGTAGAGATCATGTAAGACCTATCGTCTAAGAGTGCGTCCACATCTGACAAACGAGCATCGAACGAGCATTAAAGTAACAGCTCGCGAGCTGCTCGCAAGCGGCTCGCGAGCATGCCGCGAACGGACTAGTGTCAATACCGCCGCGCCGTCCGCCAGACATGCGCGAGCGGCTCGGAAGCATCTCGCGAGCCGTTACTGTAATGCTCGTTTGGTGCTCGTTCGTCAGATGTGGACGCGCCATTGGTCATGTTAGGCAATACAAAGTTTATGTTTTCAACTTTATTTTTTAATAAGTGATGATAGAACACAATGAATAACTACAGCTGAGTCGAGGAAATAATTGACAAACTGCACGTTTTTTTTTTTATAGAATTTTTGCAGTTATCGTGACCTCAGTATACTAAATATTCGTGGCAGTCAGCCATTGGGTGCTCGCTGGCTGCCTCGAATATTTGGTCGTCATTTTTATCTCAGAATAAATATGAAATATGCGTTGTTGACTTAAGGATGAATTTGGTATATTAACTTTTAGTAGGATGCTTTATTAACAAAAGATGGTTTTGGATGATGATGACGATGATGATGGATGGATGAATTTTATGTTGTATTTAAGATAAATCGCTAGACAAACAATTTTATTAAAGTTTTTATGTTTCTTTTTTATAAATATCATATAGCAAGCAGCAAGCATATCTTAACCAAAAACAAACATATTGTACCATAGATTCATTCAAAAATTTAATTAAATCCTTCTCAAGACTTTAGATCACCTTATTCTCGGTCATTCACAAGCTGAAGAAAAAATAACAAAAATGCAACTTTTTAATTAATAAAAATCGGACACGACGGCCACAAAGCTTAAGTAGATACCAATACTCGTATTATAAATGCGAAAAGCAACCCTGTCCGTCTGAACTGTTACGCATTTACAGATTTTAATGAAATTTGGTGTTGCTTTAATTCCAAGAAAAATATTGATTTCTCTTTTAAACGAAAACTTTTTAGGGTTCCGTACCCAAAGGGTACCAACGGGACCCAATTACTAAGCCTACGATGTCTGTCTGTCTGTCACAGGCCTCTACAGACCAAACGGTAAAAGTTAGACAGCTTTTTATACAAAATACTTGTTACTATGGCCGCTATATATATCACAACAAATACTAAAATCAATGAAAACTTAAAATCTAAGAGGGGCATTGCATTGATGTTTTCAAACCGCAAACGAATTGCCTTAAAATGTATAAAGACATTGCACACAGTTAAACAGTGTTATAAATGTCGGGCGTTTCGTATCAGAAGCATCGGATACGATGCTTGTATCCGATGATAAATTACACAAAACATGATAATGTTTTGTGTAATTTTAAAGCACTTCTTTCTGATGTTGGTACAGAACCTGTAATGCGCGATTGGCCGGTTTTTTATAACACCAAATGTATATTTATTTATTATTTAATGTGTAAAGATAATGGATGTAGGTCGGGAATTAAAAATATCATGAAATATTTCAACTGTGTTGGTTAATTTCAATCAACCGTTGATTTACTATATTAAAAGCAAATCATGCTTGTTGGTTATTTACATTCATTATTGGTTTCCGGGCAAACCCAATTTAGATTGCTATCATCTCGATTAAGGGACCACCTAATCAGCCCTGGATTAAGTAAGGACTGTAACTGTTTGACGACCTCCATGGTCGAGTGGCGTTCGCACCGGTTTCAAGGTGTCGCTAGCTCTGAGGTCCCGGGTTCGATCCCCGGACGGGTCAATGTAGAAACCAACTTTTCTACATTGCCTCGGGTCTGGGTGTTTGTGGTACCTTCGTTGTATCTGAATTCCATAACACAAGTGCTTTAGCTACTTACTTTGGGTTCAGAGCAATGTATGTGATGTTGTCCGCATTTATCATTTATCATTTAACTGTCAGTAACACACTCTCCTAAACGTATTCAGAGATAAATAATATGCGTCTCCCATTAAAACAAAATTAGTTAGTTTGGTAGTATAGTATATATATCTCAATACTAGCAACTGAGCCCGAGGAGGAAGTTATTCAAGTTTCAGCTGAACATAACAACAGCTAACGGCAAAAGTATAATGATTACAAAGACACGTACAATAGCTTCCCAGCACAGACATAGCGGACAAAGTAACGACGTGGCACTCGTCATTAGATTCCAAACATCACTCTCCAACAGATAATATTATAATATGTACAGCTTCACAATGAAAATCGTTTAACCTCAGAATCCCGGCATAGCTCGCCAACAGTTTTATCACACGTAGAATAAAATACGTGCGTGTACGACAGACACACGATTCGACATGACCATTCTTATTGTAATGTAATGCCATAACAGTTACGTTCCACAAGTTGCGCGCCATTAATAACAGGAACATCGTAAAGCTGACCAATGTTTTACTTACAACAAGTTCGTCGCTAATGGGTGGCCAAGATACTGAATATTTATGATTGATTGAACTTGAGTTAGCCATGGGCATTAAGGAGATCGTAGTAATTATCCTTCAAAAGGTAACCTTTCAACTTTTGTAAGGAGCTGTGTTGCCGATGACTGAGAGATAAACTGTATCTTATGTAGAAATGTCGTGACGAAAGGAGGCATGAAAACGTATGTGATACAACAGCCTTTAAGTAAGCTATAATTATGTATTTTTTAACAAAGAAGTCTAAAGACCCGCTGAACAGTTTGGAGCACAGTCAATATGATAATGATAAAATCTATACTTGGACACTACTTCACTGACAATAAACACAACTAAAAATCAAAGTAACTATAAAAAGGTTTTATCTATTATTCCACGATCTGTACAAACAATTCGATTTCGATAAAACTAAACAAAACTAAAACAAAGTTGAAAATTAATTCTGATATTGGAATTTCCTAAAAACTCTAAGTACCTACCTATATTTTTGTTGGAACATTGTTTATTGAACTGAAATTCATGCTTGTAAAGGTATTAATAAAACTGCAAAGTGTATAATTAAATTAAGGGGAAATTGGTAACCGGAACTAAAAATACGCTTTGTGAATAAATAACATAGCATCATATTTTAATTTGAATGAGGAACGTTCTACGAAATGGACATAGTTCAAATATTCCGACTCTCCTCATATTTCCGTTAATTTCATCTGAATAAACTTTTTTTTTCAATTTCACTATGCAAGGAGTCAATTACCATTTTATTAATCTCAAGACTTAACTTTATTTAAATAAAATTAAATGAGATTCTGCTTTAATAAGATCCAAATGAGTTTCTTCTGATGATTAAACATGAAGAAGATTAAATGAAGGCTGATGAATTAAGGACCAGCTTTTCAATCGCTATAGAAATATATTATTTTGGCTCATTTGAGATTATTAATTAATGTTAATGTAAGCGTAATTCACATTTTAATCATCGCACGGGGCTGATTTTACTGGGGTAATAGTGCTATAGATTTTTCGAGTGTAGTTAATAGCGATCTTATACATAATGCAAAGAGACGAATCAAATAGCCGAAGTCTACGCACGCTGTAATTCACGAAACAGAATTGATGGTTCTCTTTTTAGGGTTCCGTACCCAAAGGGTAAAACGGGACCCTATTACTAAGACTCCGCTGTCTGTCTGTCCGTCTGTCTGTCTCCAGGCTGTACCTCATAAACCGTGATAGCTAGAAAGCTGAAATTTTCTCAAAAGATGTATTTCCGTTGCCGCTATAACAACAAATACTAAAAACCACATAAAATGAATATTTAAGGGGGGCTCTCATACGACGGTGGTACGGAACCCTTCGTGCGCGAGTCCGACTCGCACTTGGCCAGTTTTATTTAATTTTCCTTTCTTTTGTAGCGGGAAATGTGATTAATGCAACCGATGGAGCTTGTGTGTGTTTTGTATGTTTAAGTGAGTTTAAGTAAGTATGGAGGTACTTAGATGACCACCTAGAAACTAAATTAAAACATATTCTAACAGAAATGGGCAAGCTACACTATCATATTTTCAAAAACATTCATTTCGTTATCCTATTGTTTGTTTTGCTGATTCATATTGACATTTGGTGCACTTGTCCACATGCAGTTGTTCGTTTTATTGCCTTCATATTTCAAAGGATAACCATATTTTTAACGGTACCTACTGTGTTTTGGTTTGTTTTCTAATATTTTTGTAAACGTGACAAAGAATGAAGTAAATATTAGAAACATTGTCTGTTGTACCTATTAGGCTCTTCGTACACAAGGCTACGCAAGTTTCCAATAATAATAATAATAATATTCCGGGACAACTCACACACGGTTATCTGATCCCAAGCTAAGCAGAGCTTGTGTTATGGTAACCAGGCAACTGATAAACATACTTATATATTTCTAAATACATACATATTATAGATAAATTACACCCAGACAACCAGAACAAATGATCGTGCTCATCACACAAACATTTGTTGTTGAACCCACGATCTCCGGTATAGCAGTCAGGGTCACTAACCACTAGACCAACAGGCCCGTCCAATATCGAACGAATTTACTTTCCAAGCAACCTTTACCAAACTTTTACATACATACTAAAGACTTGAGAAGCCTTGTGTACGATCGGCCTTAACTAAACCAATCTGGATCAAAAAATATTTTTAATGTAGCATCTGTAAGAAAGATGTTATTTTTCAAGATAAACATAACATAACATACCATCACGCCTGTATCCCCGAAGGGTTAGGCAGAGGTGTACCAATGTACACCCACAGTTCGCCGGTATGTTTTAGGTCCCATGTAATAGGGGGCGAGCCTATTGCCACTAACCGGGCACAAATCCAAACTCCGACCTGCTACTGAGAATTTCATAGAAAAACCCAATAACACCTTGGTCGACTTGGGAATCGAACCCAAGACCTCTAGCGTAGCAGTCGCGCTTAGCACCACTAGGCCAACGAGGCAGTTCAGTTTTTTCAAGATACGATTTGATTATGTCACAATATTAAGTTAAGTTATCTAGAGAAATTTGTCAACAGTAAATCAAAGAAAATGTGAATAGGGATCAGGCCAGTCGGGCCGAGTTTGATGTGATCCGGGGACAGATGTCAGTAATCGGATTATCCGGGACGACCTGGGTGAGGACACGCGGTGCTGTCATCAGAAACGGCGGGGCTTCGCAACTGTACCCGGTTCATTTACAATTATAAGAAAAAAAAAAGAATTGGCGTAGTTGGCGGACACTTTCTTCACAGTCACTCAAATTAATATTAAAATTAATCTATACTTATAATAAATCTGTAGAAAGGTCAATTCTGTACATTAAATCTATTTTCAAAATAACTATCAGGGGGTGATTAGTGATCGATACTGATGCCAAAAATGCAATCAGTAAAAAATTTTGTCTGTCTGTCTGTCTGTCTGTCTGTCTGTCTGTATGTTCCTTATAGAAACAAAAACTACTCGAAGGATTTTAACGAAACTTGGTACAATTATTTTTCATACTTGTGGGCAGGTTATAATATACTTTTCATCACGCTAAAATCAATAAAAGCAGAGCAGTGAAGGGAAATGTTGGGAAAACGGGAGAAGTTACTCCATTTTTTAAGCTTCCGTCGCGTGTGCTGCCTTAATGGTTAAAGCTACATAGAAATCATGTATGACGGAAACGTTCTACATAAAATTTTAGAAAAAATATCCCAGAACAGCATATGTCTATCCTTTATGGTTGACTCACAATAACACGTGTAACTCCCGATAGCTTAGCAGTTCGGAGCTTTCTGATTATATTTGTTTACTCTTACGTTTATAATACTCTCACTCATCCCTAAATAAAAAAAGTTAACATTATTAACTATTCAATAAAAAAAGAATCATCGAAATCGGTATAGAAACTCCAAACTTATACATGAAATACGCTATAAGCCATCGCGCGTAAATACTGAATCATGCTATAAGGATTATTATTGCGTAACGGTTGCCGAGCTCGACGCGGCTTGCGGCGGTAGGGTATAAAAAGGCGTGAGGTCCGAGCGCGAGCGTCTGGCTGGAGGCGTATTAGTAATGTCTCGCCAACTTAGTCCGGTAAAGCAGTAAAAGCCTCCACGAGGCTAACTGCGGCAGCTCACCACAAAAAAAAAAAAAGAGCGCGAGCTTCATTCTATATTTAATTTTGGCTGTTGATGCGTTCAGAGCGTTCGACTTTATTGACAGACAATAATTGATATTAACAAACCGTGCTTATCAGCGCGACTCCGTCTTTAAATAGTTTATTTTGTTGTTATTTTATAAAATATAGATTAGATACCTTTATCTATGGAAACCCTTAATCAACTACAATATTAGAATAAATGAACAAGGGTTTAGAGAATCATGAATATTAATTCTATAATAATCATTATTATCTATACTTATAATAAATTATTATAATAGATCTGTAGAAGTGAAAATTCTGTACATTAAATATCTAAAAAATAAATGATGTTACTAGACCGACACGGAGCCCAAAAACGTGATTCAATTTTTTTTGGCTGTCTGTCTGTTTGTTCAGGCATCACACAAAAACTGCTGGTTCGATTACTATGAAACTTGGTATTAAAAATTATTCTTTAATATCCTGGGCACCACACTGGGTAGTTTTTAGCCCGGAAAAGTATATACAATAAAAATAAACTTAATTTTGCAGTTCGATCCCTAGACCCGATTATTGTATCAACCGCAATTAATAAGTTTGTCGTAGGTTACGTCACCTTTAGGGTAGAGTTATTTAGGTTTATTTTTATAAGTCGTAGGTATAAATTTTAATTCGTAGTGACTGTAGGTTATTTTATAATACTGTTAGGTAGTATTAGTCATTCGTATAGATATTAGTTTTTAGGGATTTTGCTTACTTTTATTAAGTTTAGATTAGTTATCATCAGAAATAGGTTTATTTAGGTATTTTATTTTCTGTTAATGAGTTTATTTTTTTTTTAATTAAGTAGGTACTTAGGTTTACTTTTATAAGGCGTTGACCGTATAGATTTTAATTTCAAGTATAGGTAGTATATTTGATAGTGTGTAATGTAGGTTATTTTCAATAGTAAATAAATTGCTCAGTAATTATGACTGTTATTTTGTCACTGACTTGATAACGTAGAGTATTTTAGAGCTCTCTGTTTCATTAATTTACGGCATGGTTAGCATAACATGCATTCATTCAGTCACCACATTACACCATTTTCTCTGGTCACTGTCAAAACAGCATGAGCTAAAGAAATAAAAGTGTAACACATTAAATCGTATCAGCTAGGGTTGGCACAAAGCATGACGCTAATTCTTTCGATGTAATTGATGAGCGCGTGCGCATTCACGCTCACGTCCCGCGCACTTGCGCACTTTAGGGTTGACAAACAATTAATTATACTATGTCACATTTGCCAGTAATTGCACAGTGATGATTCTGATTTTGTTCAACCAATTTTATTAGTCTACTCTTTCTTCTTCTGAACCTTTCTGTTTTTCACCTGTTTAAACATGTTGAGTGAAATTAAAAGATGTGTTTAAGCGATATTACTAGCACGCACGAAAGTATGAAAATAATCATAGTGGTTGAAATGGTTTAAACTACCTACCGATGTCAATAAAGTTACACTGCATCAAAATATACACCTATGTTATCGCGGTCAGGGTCCGCTATTGCAGTGTCACAGTGTCATTCATTTTTTTTTTTTTTTTTATTTGATAACATTTTTTTTTTTTTTTTATATCCTGGGACATCTCCCACACGGTTATCTGATCCCAAGCTAAGCAGAGCTTGTGTTATGGTAACCAGACAACTGATAAACTTACTTATATATTTCTAAATACATACATATTATAGATAAATTACACCCAGACACCAGAACAAATGATCATGCTCATCACACAACATTTGTCCTGGGCGGGAATCGAACCCACGACCTCCGGTATAGCAGTCAGGGTCACTAACCACTAGACCAACAGGCCCGTCAAAAAATTAGTTATATTTTTAATGTTTTCCTCTTACAGTAAAGATGAGTCTTATTCCCCGATCTGCTTTCACAGAGAAAGGAATACTATTTCTTCATTTTATAGGTTCCTTACAACTTAAACGTTTAGAAATCACAACTTTACTGGACTGCTGTTGTAGATTTACTGTCTAGTAGAATTAAAGTTAGGCCGAAATGATTCTGTTTAGGCGAGTATTATTGGAAAACACGGTTCTCCGGTATGGTTTATTGTTGACTGTTTCTGCTAAGGTTCAGAATAGAGTGCATTTCTTTTCTATTTCATAGGAAACAACGAATTGGATCCTCTTATATTTGATTCAATTCCAGCTTTCCCAGTATCGCTCAACAACCGCTCGACAATATTCTTTGACATAGCTTTCCGGAGTTAATTTAATAGTAAAGGTTACCGGTGCATTTTATTTTTCAATAAAAAGCGATGCGATCGCTTCCAATATTGCCTCGATATTACATGCTTAGAGATATATTTCAATCCTGCTAACGCGAGTACAGCTCTTGACTTCGTCGCGTGAAGAGCTTGTTGTGTGATCAGCACGGATGGGATAATCCTGGATAATTACTGGAGACTCCCGTGGTGTAAAAAAATGTTAATCATCAAAGTCATAGCCGTCTTGTTCATTTTGCTTTACGTATATTTCTTGATTGAAGTTCTGGATATGTTCCTTTAAAGAGTAGAAGAGTGACGAAGTGTCAGGATGCCCGATGCGAAACTCTTGTGAAGCTCAAAATGTAAGTGTTTTTGTTCTTCTTTATGCTCTGCTCCTCGTCACTTTGATGATGGTTCTGCATTACTTTTTTCGTCCGTTCTTTTACCTAACATTGCAATTATTATTTTCTGCCATATCTTCTTTTTAAAGGAGCATTCAGTTTTAACTATCCGATATTCTATTGAAGAATGATTATAGTGACTTAATACTTAACTTAGTTGCTTTTATTTAATCCTGTCAGATTTACAAATAAATAATTATCTCAACGCATGTTAAAAATACTAACTTACCTTTATAATGACATTTAAATCGTATAAAACGGATTAAATAAAATCGAAACCAATATATTCAGTTGTCATTGGAATTTGGACCTTTTGTCTAAACTAAGAAGGTCGAAGTTTTGTAGTTGTGATCGTTGGGTGTAAAAATAATTTATGACCTAAAGCCAGTAAGGGTTGCAGTCGGGGAGTTGTAACAGGTGGCGTAATGCGTGAGACTGATCAGCCCTAATTTATAGGGATGGTTTTATGTTTAGTTTTTACGTGTCAATACATTGCGGACGTAGATTATTATCTGGTTAATTATTGATCAAGCGCCGATCCAGGGGGGTGGTCATGGGGTCATGACCACCCCCTGGGCTAGGTCTAGGAACTAGGTAGACCACTAATTAAATTGTTTTCTATTTCTAAAAGAGGGCAGAAGAGCAGCTGGACCCCGAGCAGTTCAGTAACAAACCCAAATATAACAACAAAATATGTAATGTTGTAGAAAAAAATCACGCTGCGCGGCCAATGTCATGGTGCAAAAGGAAATTAGCAACCTATTTTAGGCTCATTTGTTAACGGCCGATTGCTACCTAACTTAGGAGAACAACTATTTTTTTTGAAAAATTAACGAGCATTGCATTGGGAGAAATAATGTTTTAAAATTCTTTTGTGTCGGCTAAAATATGGCTAAGTTAAATCTTATTAAAAAAAAAACTGATTTCTGGACCACAAGCTGAAAAACCCTTGCTTCTTGGGACTTGGCCACGACTATGTGAACACCCCCTGGCACCAATGCTGGATCCGCCCTTGTTTTTGATTCGGGTTAACGAGAGATACTGTGTAGCAATAACAATGTAAAGTGAAAAGATTCTTCCGATAAGATATAAGATCTTATTAATAATTAATTTATAACTAATTTAGAGTATTGAAATATCCGCTCAGTGTGATTTATTTTCTCAATGTGATGCGCAGGATAGGCTTGATCGATTCAATTCCCCTATAATTAATGATCTGTTGAGAATACCAATCGAAATCCTAGTGTAGTAGGTATTGTATATACAGAGGTCGCAAGGAATATTATTCCTATGTTTACCAAATGTTTTCGGCTATCCGCAACATGGAAAATTCATGCTTATTCATTCGAAATAGTTCAATAACTAAAATATTTTAGATATTTCAGATTGACGAAGGGGCTTGTGGCTAAGCTAAGCCGTACGGTTTAACCACTGGCCGCGGTTTGTGACCGTAAATTGGTGACCATTTATAAACATAGCGAGACCTCTCCGTGTCTCGGGCGGGTCCTCAAGTCCTCCAAGTTATAACTTCTGATTGTCATTGATCTTTAATAGACGTTATGCTATAACGATTCTGACAACCAGTCTGAGCATGAGATACTGTTACCCTGTAAAATAGGTTGTGTACCTCGATCCTTTGAGATTGAAAGTTAACCACAATATAGTTTGGGTAAAAACTAGGCAGAAAATATTAAACTAATAATTATTATTGATATCGAGAAGAAGAAGTAATTGACAAACTCTCAATGGCCTAGCAGCAACTGGCGATTTCTTTTTGTATTACATGACTATACTTTTCAGTATGTTTTTGGAATTGAATAACATACGAATAGATTATGTGGCCATGTGAAATTTATAGTTATAAGTAACTAGCTGTGCCCCACGGTTTCACCCGCGTGAATACCTAAGTCCCGTTTCCGGTGCCTTTGTATTATTAGGGGTGAAAATGAATCCAACAAATCCCTATCGTAACAAAAGTCAGGATTACTTAATTTGGTGGTTGAGTATTCTTTAATTTCCTAATTTTCAGCGCAATTTTGCAAACCTTTTCTTTAATAAGAACCTTCTCCTGACAATAACAAACTCAACAAAAAAAGAATTAGCGAAATCGGTCCAGCCGTTCACGCGTGATGCCGTGACCAAGGGAAATAGGGATTCATTTAATTAATGCCACATTATTTCTTACATCCTTTTATATAGGTCTTTCAGTTAAAGATTGGTGCATTGTGTTTTTTTTTTACGGACAGAAATACGTAAATATAGGCTTTAAGAAATTATAGAAAGGAAAGAGGGTCCATCTGCTCAATATTTCCGAATGCAATCTGTATGTCTATTCTGTAAATAATTTCGGTATCGAGCTTCACCTGAGTGACAATAAAGCTCACTTCAAAAGTGAACCCAATTGGCCTTGATTTAGAATTCAAATTCGAGAATACGTATTTGACATCTCTCCGCGGATTCCGCTGTCGAGATATAAAAATAATGTTACAGAATAGCACTACAGGACCGTAAATTAAAAATGCCAGTTTCCTCGATCCAGACGAGTACTGAAAATTTGCTAAATACTTAACTTTAAAAACATAAAATGTTTCAAGTGATTAAACCAGAGTGATGTATCTATATTTAAAACCCTTGTAAACAATTATTTTTATAAAGTGAATTATCCGTTCAAACAAAACTCTATTTTAACCGACTTCAAAAAGGAGGAGGTACTCAATTCGACTGTATTTTTTTATGTTCGTTACCGCAGAACTTTCGACCAGCTGAACTGAATTTGATGATTCTTTTTTTATTTAAAAGGTGGTGCTTCCCGTGTAGTCCCATTTTATTGTATGTATTTGGTCCAGTTATGACAGTGGGATCCATAAGAAAACCATATAAGACTTATTTTGAAGTTGGTTTTTTTTTGGAAGAATTACATAATTAGTAGAAGAAAACAATAGAAACATTAATCTTTGCTAGGCTGCGTCGGATTGAAGTTCTAAGGAATTCTTCAAGAAACATAGATAAATAGTCCGCCTAACCTTCGCAGTTTCTATTGCGATACAGGTACACAGCTACAGAAATTAGGTCAGTAGACGTTCAGGTAATATCTGATAAAACATACTAACTATTCTACGCGAAGCGAGATGATAATAATAAGAAGTCAGGATGCTCAAATATCTTAGCATGTAAAATAATAATGTCCAAATATCTTATTAATAATAACAGCCTATAAATGTCTATCTGCTTGACACAGGCCTCTTCTCATGTAGAGAAGGAACCGCCCTTCCTTTCATCGCGGTTTCGTTCCCTCACGGTGTTTTCCTTCGCAGTTTGCCAATGGTTTCTTAGAATAATTAATAATTTTCAAATTTATATATTTTACTAGCTGTATCGCAACAGCTGTAGCGTTGCAACGCAATTTTTTCTACCTAGCACCTGCCTTCTACCTACCTACTACCACTTAGGGGTAAGAAAAATAGATAGTAGCCGATTCTCAGACCTACTGAATATGCATATAAAATTTCATAAAAATCGGACAAGCCGTTTCGGAGAAGTGTGGTAACTAACATTGTGACACGAGAATTTTATATATAAGACTAGCTGTACCCGGCATGCGTTGCAATGCAATTTTTCTACCTAGCACCTGCCTACTACCTACCTGCCTACTACCTATACCAATAACATCACTAGCGCTTTTCGCATAATTATCACATACGTTGAAGATACCTAGGTTTATAGGATAAGGTTGGTGCTACGAAGTTTTCAATTCAAGAGGATTTAGAGAAAACGCTACGCGCGTAGCTTGATTACGTAGCGCTACGGAGACTCTCGATTATAATACACACATATCATAATTTTTTCAAGTAACAGCTTGGAGATGGTAAACGAGGTCCTAAGAATAATTGACAATACCTTTTTATGACCGACTACGGCGATGTTAAAAAGATAGTATAAGATCCCGTTAAGAACGACCTTCACCGAGATGCTTATTTAATGAAACGTATTTTATATTTAATTTAATATGTCTATAATTAGAATGCATATGGGTTGCCTAGCAAATTTCAGTCCAGAGTATATTTAATTAATAATTAAAAAATAAAATATTTTTTTAAACATTTCACCGGTGTGATTATTAGATAAATTCTATACCAATCGAAAGTATAAAGCCCATATAATAAGCAAACGTTAGGTTGCCTATTCTTTTCCGGTCACAACTATAGACTCGTAGATACTATGACAACCCGATAAATTCATTAAATAAGCATCTCGGTGAAGGTCGGTCTTAACGGGATCTTAGACTAAGAGGTATTATCAAATGAGGTATCATCGGAATCGTCTTTATCCTCTGGCTTCAAACTATACTTATTTACTTTTCTCTATGTATTTTATAATGTTGGTATACCACATATCACATATCACATGTTGTGATTTTTCGCTAGTCAAAATGAATATCAAACAATAGGGAAAGATAAATCTCTTATAATCACGAGGTATTACTAACTGACATTACTATCGACAATGGTTTCAAAAATTAAAAACTTTACCTCTGATGTGGCACTATCACGTCATTATACATTACTTTCACGTAATATTGTAGTCCCACATTGGCCGTTAATGAACGCGATATTAACTTGGGACCGTCCTTTCAAGTTAAATGAGCATTAATTACAACAGCAGTTTATCAATAAAAGCTTGCCAAAAGGCTATGGCTGTAATGATTTTATGTAGATAAGTAGTGTATGCCTTTGACCGTAGTAGATACACACCCAGTCATCTTTCAATGAACCTTCTAATACGTGCCAATGTGGCAATACCCTAATAAATAACACACAAACAGAAAAGACAAAACCAACGGTAATCATTCCATAAAAAAAGGTAAAAACCATTTCATGTAACTTCAGACGGTAAAGGCGAATCTCATTATCGCCCTCCAAAACTCGACTGAAAAACATACCAAGCTAAAAGAGCAGCAAAAATAAAATTAAATGTCATCAGACGTTAATGCAGGAGGAAAACCGGATAAAGACATAACCGTCAGAGATAAATACAAAACAAAACGCAAAGCGAACCCAAAGGACCTTGAATGGGTTCCAAAAATAAGATGTCCAGTTGGAATTAATAAGTTCGGCAGGCAGCTGTTATGACGGTACGGTATCAGACGGGTCACACGGACAGTGTTGGCGGCGCGCTAGTGTGTGTGCGCGCCGCTGTGTGGGTAAATGTATCTTTGCGATTGCACGTGACGCCGTGTCGTCGCCACTGCGATATTAAACTAGACGACAGTGGCTCTCAGAGTTGTGATTGTCCTACTTGTTTTTCTTTGTGGAAGTTTAGTAGTTTTGTATGAAACTGTTACAAAAATAAATTTAAAATATATTGAGCATAGTTACTTTATCAAAATAAGTAGTGTGATAACGACTATTGAATCTGAAAACCTAACATGATACGTACACACTTGATGAACATACTACACAAAAAAATTGGCAGCCAAACAAAGCACCTGAACGTAATCGATACCATGCTTTAGATAGCAAGTCCTAAACAATTCAACATCAGCCAACTAATTGGCAAATATTTTTGAAACATTCATTTAATCTAGAAGTTTGAGCATCGCTTTCCCCCACCCCATGGCGAGAGCGGCGTTGCTTGGCGTACACACTCGGCGAGATCGCGCCAGAAAAATTTAATTGTAAAATACGAGCACCCCCCGCCACCCTCCCGCTTACCCCAGGGCAGCACCCCTCGCGAGCCGAAAATCAGCCAGTATTCAGGTAGGCGGGCCTTTCATGAATACTCACAGAAAAACTCTAAGAAAATACAAATAAATGTATAAGTTCCATGATATTAAAATTCAAGGAAAAATCACTATGAATTCATTATTAGTTACTTGAAATTTTCTTTATTCTACGGTGGATAGGAATGTAATTAAGTTAGTCTTATGCTCATATTCTGTCGTCTTGGTTCAGATTTCAATTAAAAACAATCTACGCAACCTTTCTTTAGCAATTTCCACTGAATACCTTTGTTATTAAAACTCTTGTGTTCATTCTGAATTACATGTCTATAAGGATCTATTGATTTTATTCCTTCCGGCATTGCTCTTGTTTTATTTTCTGTTGTCATTCATATCTGAAAAGTGTTTTCAATTTAGACTACGTTTATATACATACGTATTTATATACTTTACTATTTATATACGTACAACCTTTTTTCCAGTTCTGTTTTCGGTTGACGCTGTTTGATGACATAAAATATTTTGTGCTAATTATTTAATTTTTCGTCTTGTAAAATTAGGTCACGTAAGACATCATTTCAAAAATCATAACGTTACCTATGAGCACACAGTACACACTGATCCAGCAGAACCGTTAATAAAAACTCTGAGAGCAGGTATTGTTTTTCATATGTTTTTTTTTTTATATTCGGGAAACAGATTGGGTTTTAAAAACTCTGAATCTATTACCTGAATATACTGAGACTAGTTGAGAGGCGAGTCTAGGCAAACCGATGTAACACAACCATTGCGACTTCTAATTTGACTGCGAACACCATTTGTCGAGCGAGCGGGAATCACATATAAGGCTTGCAGCGCTACAGCCTGCGGAACGGAAAATCGAAGCGTTACTCGACGTAGGTAGCTTCATGAAATTACTTGCGAAATGTTAAATTTTACTCCATCAATGCAACTTTAATATCGCATTTACGCATTTATTATAACTAAATAATAATATTATAATTTTAGTGTAGTTGTAAGTGTTTGTTGTTGTATTAGATTTAAGTATTGAATTGTAAATAAAGTAGATAAACGTAAGGTTTATAACTAAAAAACTTCGAAGAACTGATCTCTAAAACTTTTTAGCATATTATTTGTTTAATTAATGCTGAAAAAAAATGCTCAAAATATTTTGGTATCTATTAATATTCGAATTACTCTAAAAATCTTTAATTTTAAGACTGTAATTTTTTTGGTTGAGATTCTTTGAAAAGCGTAAAAATTGTACATACAATACTGATAATTCAATTGTTTAATTATTACCAAAGCAAAAGTAGAGGAGTATATAAGACTGTTTTCGCATTATCCGGTCAACGTGTGTTTTAGTTTTCCAGTCTGTATCATCATTGCATCTATATCTGCAACTAGAGTCAGTAATTTAACATTTTAAAAGAGCTTAAAAAGGCCTACTTGAAATAAAAATATTTTGATTTAATTTTGATTTTGATCGGTCATAGCTAATATAAAGAATTATTTCTATACAATTTGAGAGATTGTTTCAAATATCAAAATAACTATATTTAACTTTCTAGAAACTCCTAACTTTAACTATCGCGCTGCATGTTTACAGTAATATAATTCACAGGAATAAGCGCGTACGTGCATAAATTCCTTTTTTCATGGGCTTGACGTTTTGACCGGGTTACACCGGCCGTGGTCGTAAGCAGACTGATTTGTAGAAACTTTCTGAAATTACTGAAACATCTACCCATGAAACACTTCTTGGTAATCTATATCTGAACTATCATTATAAAAGTTCCCATTTATTCAGTTCGATATAGGTCCTAGGTTCCTAATTTCGAGATTATTGAGTCTACACAACATTTATAATCAGACAAAGATTAATGTTACCCGTACACGACGCGTTTAATAAAGCTCGGCCTTGATCCTGATCGTGCAACACGTGTGCCGAGGAATGCACCCGCGACGACCGCCGCACTGCAAGGGTGCATCCGCTGGGGTGCATAACAATGACACGGTACGACCGTACAAACATATTGCTATACATTTAATAATAATTCAATTTCGCGGCCTCGTTATTAATAAATACCGAAAAAAAAAAACAAATTTGGGAATAGGGGATGGTTTTTGTTGTTACTGTAGGTGTTTGGCACTTGTTTCGATGTTTTGTACTAGTTTGTATTCATCTATACTTATAATAAATCTGTAGAAGTGAAAATTCTGTACATTGAAAATATAAAAAAAAACAAATGGCGGGGGTGTTACTAGACCAACACCGAACACAAAAGTGTGAAAAAAAAAATTTTTGTCTTTCTGTCTGTCTGTTTGTTCAGGTATCACGCAAAAACTACCTACCGGTTCGATTACGATGAAACTTGGTATAATTATTCTTTATTATCCTGGGCACCACACTGGGTAACTTAATTTTGCGGTTAAAACTCATTGATAAGTTTCGTCATCCACGCGAACGAAGTCGCAGGCACAGCTAGTAGAGTAATAAAAGTATAATTACCCTTTCCATTTTTTTTCTTTATCAACGTTTTCATCGCTTTTACAAAACACAACTCAGACCACACATGATGGAGAGTCATAACGATAATTATAGTATTCACGAAAACCGATATTTATTTTCCGGGACCAATTTCATGTTTGTTCTTGTTTACGAGGTGAGCTTTTCACGGAAAATACAATATTTTATTATTAAACATACGTAACAAACAAGGCATGAAACTGAGTTTGTATTGAAGCAAGAAGTTTACTTCGTTTAAAAAAGAGAGCCGTTTGTTTGTCTGTAGCTTTAGGGCTCCCAAACGAATCGACCGATTTTGATGATATTGTTTCTGATTGGGCTGATCTGAGTTGGTTCGTAGGTTCCTAGCGTCATTCAAGATTTAATGTCTGATAGTGTAGTCATCAGGACGAAAGCATATCGGGACAACTGGTTATTCGTTCTACCTAAGAGTCAGCAAATAAAGATTAAAAAAAGTTTAATATAAAGTTCGTTTGTAAAAGCGAATTCCCGTTTCCTTAATTAACAAAGGCTACTTTATTGCATACTGGACTCTCAGTTACAAAAGCCCAAAGGAAAGGCGAACATCGAGAGAAATAGAATCCTGTTGTAAAATCATCATTTCATCAGCTTTTTTCTTTTAGAAAAACGTTTTCTTTACAATATTACATTTTAAACTATCGCGCTGCATGTTTATAATAATATAATTCACGGGAATAAGCGCGTACATGCATAAATACCTTTTTTGGGGCTGGACGTTTCGACCGGGTTACACCGGCCGTGGTCGCAAGCAGACAGACGTGTTTTCATTAAAGTAAGGGACATCACAAGAAAAAAAATTGTTGCCGTTTTCGAAATTTAAGTCGTAACTAAGGGTTATTCACTAAGGGAATTAATTTTTACTATACATTTAGGAATATAATATCGCCAATCCGCAAGAGGCAAGTGCTCGTTCCTTCTCTATAAGGAAAGAGGCCTATACTGTAGTCCGGTAAGACTACATATTACTATTCTAACCTCTCCGCGTACAAGTGTTACACTTGCCCAAAGCATTGTGATCGATTCTGTGAGCTTAATCTCTACTAATCATGCGTGACTATCGCACAGCATTCAACAAACATTGTCACGGCTATAACGTTATGCTGTGACATTACCTCTGATTCGCTCCCTCATTGTCCACCTTTATAACGATTTGTCAAGCGCCATCCGCTACGGAGGGGCAATGCTAACTAGGCGCAACGCTTTATGTTAGGCCAGTGAAACAGCGGCCAACAAAGCTATAAAAAGGCCGAATTTTGGCTCAATTTTAACGATTAGTAAATTTGGTACGTCGTAAAAAAATCTTAGTTTTTAAGCAGAGAACTATGTAGAGCACGGTTTGCAGATTTTATTACAGACCGAAGTGTAAAGTCAAGATAAGTCAAAACTTATTAGATATATAATTTTTTAACCATCGATCCAGGTCCGCTGGCAAGCATTTCAGCAGTGAGATAATACAGGTTAAATGCAATAATAGAATATTATAACTATGTAAAAACGAACAGGAATAATTTATGAAACTTACTATTACGAGATAAAGAATTCTATTTACCCGCCATATTCCGCTAGTTTGGTGGGCCCACGCGCTTACATAGCACGAATTGTCACGGGTTGACGTGCGATTGGTGACGCGCACGCGTTGCCAACATTTGTGGTGAATATGCTTCGTGCCCGCCGCCGAGCCGTCGAGCCAGGGGTACGTTTCATTACACGGCTAACTGCTGCAAAATTCATGTAATGCCAATTACTGAGTGTTGAATGAAAAACAGATAAACATGTTTAACAGTGCGTAATTACTAAAGCTTTGTTTTACGTGTTCAGGCCGTACTTTGTTTTTCAAAGGCCGGTAAACATAACCGAGCTTAGCATTACTGTTAGTTAGGTTCGTTAGTACCTAAATAGACTAATTATTCTATTTAATTGGCAATTTGTGCGACTCTCGATCAGGATTTCAGTTTTGCTAGAATTGTACTTTTTTGCATCGAATTTTATAAGCTGTTTTATGATGAAATAATATGTTTTTGAGAAAATATACTTACAAAATTGTGGTCTAGCACAACTCTTAGGATGCGATGGATAGATAAAGGCCAGTCTAGTCTATTAAAAGCTAGTCTATCCACATCCGCTGACGCTTTTTAATCATTCTCTCTTCAGCATCCTTTACCAATTTGAGTGACCCTCTCACTTTAACTAGTAAACGGCCCGTCAAAGGTAACTGGTACAAACGAAGCCTTGTCGATCTCTGCTCCGACAATTTACAAGTTTTGTTCTACAAAAATGCTTTTAATATTCACTGTAGTTTTAAGGGCCAATTCGCGTCGCCAATGCATTCAGTTCTGTCTCGTCACAGTCAGGAATGGACGTAGAAATTACTGCACTGTTATTATATTATTACTAGCGTCGCAAAAAAATGAAACGAAAAAAGAAAAGAATATGGGTACATCCATTTGTATCAAGCCAAAGCGGTGTTTTTCTCAAACTCTATGAAGATTTTTAATAAAAGAAAATAACCTGAAAAAATGTTCAATTATCTGTGGATTGGACTAACATCATTTGATAAATTATTGAGTTTATGTCGGAATGATTTCATGGCGGCGACTGGTTGGCGACTGAGTGAGTAACGGAGAATACAAACATGTGCAAACAACTGGCGACGTCGCCAGGTAGCCAGCGTCGCCAGTCGCCGCATACGGAGCGGTCGACTCTGGCTACGCTGGCTACTTGGCAACGTCGCCAGTCGGTCGCCAAGTGAGTTAGCCGTTATACATCTCAATAAGAACTAGTTGGCGACGTCGCTGGCCACGTCGCCATGGCGTTTAGGTGAGGTATGGCCCTTACAGTTCTCTTTGTGAATGTTAGTGATGTCGGTCTTTTTATTGGAGCATCATGCAATACGAATTTAGGGTTATTTTTTAACTTTATTTTAGTAGTAACGACGTAAAGAATCGATTATTCAATAACTATTGTATGAATTTGGTGTTATTTTCATATCAAGATTGTCATCGGAAATGCTAGTCTAGTTATGCCTGATTGGGGCCCATAAGAGCCTATTATAGCTGTCATTCGAGAGTTATTATACAAGATGCTCGGTGAAAATGAGAAACAGTGATTTTGTTTTAGCATTGCTTAAATATAAACTGTACCATGTTCCAGCCAACATAATCAACAAGAATTGACTACGTCATCAGCGTTCAGTATCGCCTCGTTTCTGTATCTGTTAACCAAAGCGTACATAGTCCTGACCAGCAAATATGTGGTTAGTGCCAACGGTCAAACGCTATACCTAGCAAACAGTTGTATCAATATTGTTTTAGTCGTATCGTCAAAAGCTGCCAACTCAGCCGTAGTTGAGTATCATCAACTCCTACAATCGTTTGAATTCGATGTTGTCAACTTGTAGTTCTATTTGCTTGTATAGTCAAATATGTTCTAATTTACATGACGCATATCAATACTGCGCGACGTTTTTGATCCGATTGATTTTAATTTCTGTCATTATGTGACTGAAAGAAACAGATCATATATTATATAACACAATAGATAAAACTAAAACAATGTCCGACAACCTCACTTTTGTATACTCATTATTATTGGTACTTAAATGTTTTTGATTTTGCTTATGCTGACAAAAAAATTCAAATTATTTAAGATCGATACGATCTACAACAATCATACCTGCTCTATTAGGTCACAGCCCTAGAGGTCGGCTTCCAAACAATGCGGCGACACTTCTCAACGTTGGCGCGTTGGCGCCAGATGTACCGCTAGCCACAAGTGACAGTTTCTATCAATTAGATCCAGTCACTGAAATAAACGTTATTATAATATACAATTGGGAGGATGATAACTATGTTCACATGTGTCACATCACATGTAAAGTTTACATCGGGTAAAAGAAAGTACAGACAAGTGTTTTCTCTTTTTCAAGTAATCTAAACGGTAATGATACGTTGATTAGAAATAAAGTCAGAATTTTATAACTTTGATTTGCTTTATTTAAGCAGATTTTTTATTTGAGAAAATATAGTCAGAATAAAATCTAACTTCAACTCGTTTGTTGTACGCGTCCCGACCGATCGACTATCGGCGATTCTGAAAGAGGAGCTATGGCCGAAAGGGGTAGTATTTAGGAAATTCCGCGGCCGCCGGCGTCCTCCGGATGTCACAATACTTGCGTCACACGTTGCGAAAAAGTGACTTAGTTATAAGTTTATATTGTATGTATGTTAGTCTGTAAGGTATATATAATATGGGCCTCTGTAAGCTTTGTTTAGCATTGTTTTATATTGCCTGAAATAAATGATTATTATTATTATTATTATTATTATGTATACTTATAATAAATCTGTAGAAGTGAAAATTCTGTAACTTGAAAATATCAAAAAAATAAATGACGGGGGGTGTTACTAGACCGACACCAAACCCAAAAGTGTGAAAAAAAAAATTTTGTCTTTCTGTCTGTCTGTTTGTTCAGGTATCACGCAAAAACTACCGTATAATTATTCTTTAATATCCTGGCCACCACACTGGGTAGTTTTTATCCCGGAAAAAACAAACATAATTTTGCGGTTAAAAACTCATTGATAAGTTTCGTCAACCACGCGAACGAAGTCGCAGGCACAGCTAGTTATAAATATATGTTTCCTTTTCATAGGTCCTGTTTTTTATGTCTTATTCATAATCCGTGCTCCATCTGTTTTTCGTCATGCTATATTCACAGATTTTTCTTACCCTCTTCCACGCTATCCATCCACCACTTTTCGGCCTACCTCTCCCTCTTCATCCATCAACATTTAAAATTTAATATGTAAGGCTAAAATAGGCCTCTAGAAAAGGCGTCGCGAAAGCACTTCAACATTTTTGTCAGGGAAATAAGTTAAATGAAAAACAATTGAAGGGAAATGCCCAATACTTGTTATAGGCTGTATGTTTTAAGTTCCAGATTCGATGTTGAATGTCATGCTTAAGACAGGGTGTGCTATCTGTATACAGGATGATGTCCATTGTGCAGTGTCGGTAACGCAACATTACTCGTAGGCTTGGCGGCAGGTGGAATGCGCTAGGGTCACAACACTACGGGACAGTGCTGGGATAAATTGGGACATATTTTGAAGTTCAAATTAGTCTTTAGTTTGATTGTCGTTTTAGAACGTGAATTTATTCCTATTGATGTAATTTTTCTATGTGGTCTCGTTTTATTACAAGTGTATTGGACTGTGCTAATTGGATACCTAAATATACCTGATTACCCAAAATACCTGAGTTTGCATTAAAGACAGGAAACATGGTTCACTTAATTGGTTTCAACATATGCTTTCTATTTGGATCCAATTTACTTCGTTGATGTGATAGTTATACAAATATGACCTAATACCTAACACCTAATCAAAAGCACATTAGTAAAATTACCAATCAAAACTAACTTACTCAAAAATACTTACCACAAGCAAAGACGAGACTAGACTTTTTACCAAAAAGAACTATGAGACAAATACACCAATCAATAAAACCCCATAGTCACCGTAGTCTTACGCACGTGCTGCACCCCATAGACGCATAAATTCCACCCCGCCATTGTGACGTCACTGGCCCTCCCTGACAGGCAACACATTGCACCGACATCCATAGGGCGCCGTGTACTAAAGATGCTGCGAATATTTCAAACGTGACGTCACTAAGACCGTACGTGTGGTACTGTTGTGGTAGTTTAGACCCTAAATTGTTATTGTAAGCACTAGAAATGAAAGCATGGCGTGGGAAGGTAAAGGTACCACAAGAAACCGCTTAAGGGTTCACAGTCACGTCGCTTCTAGAAAAACACAAGTTAAAACTTGCTTTTTTTTCTGAGATCTTAGCGTGAATCTTAGCTGATACGATTGCGTATAAAAACATGAAGTGTAATAATATGAATCCTAATCAGCTAGGAACTCAGTGCTAGTGACGAAAAAACAAAAGAGCCACCACGAAATTACTGTCGTCTATCTTCTGTTACTTTACCCCTTAAACTTTAGAGCTTAAAGTCATAGAGATAGCACGAAACTTAAAGACTTAAATCTGATTGGAGTTTTAATATTTAGAAATCAGATATATACTCGGGTATAGTCCGGCTAAAGGCCGAATATCTGACAATTCAAAAGCCTTGATTTACTATAAATTGTCAGTTCGTTTGAGACATTATTTACGGCAACACGAGTCTGCACCTCGATGATTGAGCTCGATCGGCTATGCGCTAATTGTGTATTTCATGATTTTCATGCATTGTCAGGTACGCAGCCAGCAAACATGTAAACTAGCTATGTGTATATAAATAGACGAGAATTTCGATGGTCTGTGTATAGCGAAGGCTGTAAATTAAATGGTTCGGTAATGCCAAGATCATCTAGGTTAAACTGCGTATTTTCCTAAGAAACTAAACTCTCCTTGATTGAACTGATACATTTTGTAATTTTGAATCTTTGGCTTCACTGGTCGTGTTTATACACACCTGTGAAAAGCCTTATCTTTAGTCTTAACTTACTACTCTGTGTTAATGGCTTACTACAAAATCTCGCTATATTGACAGGCCTGTTGGTCTAGTGGTTAGTGACCCTGACTGCTATACCGGAGGTCGTGGGTTCGATTCCCACCCAGGACAAATGTTTGTGTGATGAGCACGATCATTTGTTCTGGTTGTCTGGGTGTAATTTATCTATAATATGTATGTATTTAGAAATATATAAGTATGTTTATCAGTTGTCTGGTTACCATAACACAAGCTCTGCTTAGCTTGGGATCAGATAACCGTGTGTGAGTTGTCCCGGAATATTATTATTATTATATTACAAAGCACTGAATATCGCGCATCATTCGCAAGGCGTACGTCGTGATACGCGCAGGCGAACGCACTTCTACCGTTTAATTAGTCAGTCTCTCACACTACGCTAGATCTTAAGACAAATAAGGACAAATACCCGCTAAGGATAAAAAACCAAAAGGTAAACGTCGGTCGAAAGTCAATGTAATAACAGGACACATCGACATAAATATAACTAAGTTTGTATAATCGTTATCAGCCGGTTATCATGGTATATCGCAGTACTCGAGTGTTGATCGTGATAAAATCGGTCCAATTGATTTTTCCGACACAATCCGGCCTATTTGGTCCTTGTTTTATTGTTTGGTATCGGGGCTTTCATTATCGCAACAAATTAGTTTTCACGAAATATGAAGGTGATACGTTTCTGTTATTGTTTTATTGATTCCATTACGTAATGGCTTTTGAGTTTACTACATTTTGCTCGTTTGATAGGATATCTAAAAAATGTTTGTCATTTGAAAAACTAATTTGAGTTTTGATGATCACTTAACTTTACCCAATATTAAATAACTAGCTGTACCCGCGACGTTGTTCGCTTATATACCTATCATTCATCTTTATGAATAAATATTTGACTGTGATATAGAGGGCCACTAACACGAACTGCCTACTGCCGAGTAAATTTTGTCACAAATGTTGCTGTTAGTATAAATTCTCAAAATAAAAAAGAACCATCGTCATAATTATATAATTAGCTTACCGCTAAAAATTTTAAGGATTGGTTTTGATGCTACTTTGTTTAAAAATTTTATATTTATCTTCCAAGTCCAGAACCGTGAGAAAAAATTATCATTTTCATGGTGGCTTTCGATGTCAATGTCCAAAATATGTCTACCTTGGGCAGTTTTGAACTGACTCTTTTATCTTCTTTTTTATATACATATGTAGTATGTTAGGTCAATGTTTTTGTATTGAGTCTACTGGCAGCGCCAACTCTGAGTTAAAGTGAAAGCAGCTGTCGCTCTAGGCAGTATGGCAAAGGGCACCCAAAAACCGAATCCATAAAAACAAATTAGTCCATTTTGTATGCTATAGTTCTCGTTGGTACCGTAGTCCCTAGTGAGACTACAGGGCGCGAGGTTTTGGAGCGAAACCTCGAAATTGAACTACGCCGTTAAATTGAGAGTGGATATCAGATAGGCAGTGACTGACATGAGACCCATGAAACTGAAAGAGGAAGTAGTTACAAAAAGTTGACGTACGGTTTGAGAGGCGCAGTGGCAGAATTACCAAAACTGTGTTTAAAATTATTTGTTTGGAAAGATTAAGTAATAGCTGTCCAAGGACAATCTCATTCTACCCTGATTAAAGTCAGAGGCTGTATCCTGTACAATTCGCTTAATTAAGTGTAAGGTGCAGCATAAGGTACAGCATTAAATACCGTACGTATATATTTTAAAATGTAGAGAATGCGATAGAAAGTTTATTTTATTTAGGGTTTTGGCCCAACCTTCCGGTAATAGGGTACAAAAACTTTATGAAATTTAAACACAAAAATAAAACATCATGTACGCATAAAAACCTACATGAGAAGCAAGCTACCTTTTAAAGAATATTAAAGAGGTAGTACATACTAAAGATTGTGTGATAAAAAGATCATTGGGTTTTTGGGTAAAAGAAAATAAATAACAAATACAAAAAGATCTTGTCCATGGAATATAATATAGATGACCAATAGAAAACATTACACATTATGTTGGAAAAATAGTTTAAAAGTGGATTAAAGTTTTTAACCAACTATAAAGTGATCTATGGGGAAGCTTACGTTTTCAAGTCAGAAGCGAATGCGTAAATTTCCAAGCAAATGGCCAGGACATTTACGCCTGAATCACTTTACGGTATATGCCATGCACGTTTGTTCCTCCATGATCAGCAATGAGAAACAAACTTACCTACGGAGATTAGTAAATACAAACACTAAATAATTGTAAGTTTATATATCGGTTGAGAAAAAATTCACGACTTAAAGATGTCGTTTATTGCGACTAAGAATACAACAAATTAATGTTACAAATTTTTTTTACTTAAAAAAGATACGTTCGTAAAACACAAAAAGAGTTATCTCTACTGAGATTTGAACTTGGGTATTAAAAAAATTCAAACTTATATAAGAAAATGGACGCATGAAAAAAAATACAAACATTAACAACCGGATTTGAACTTGCAGCAAGATCACTCATTTCCAATCGTTCAACCGCCAAGCTGTTTACTTTGATAGCTAGTTCACTAAAATATAGGTACTAATCAAATTGAAGATTGCTATGGCTACCTCAGTCTGCCATGGTTACCCTCTTGTTTATCTGTCAATAATGCCAATTTATATGTGCAGTTGAGAAAATGATTTTGGAAATTTAAAGCTCCACCCTTTATCAGCTAGATTCAATAGCACGTTTCAACATAGCTAACAACCATCTACGATTTCTTGAAAACAACCTCTCAATTTTTTACACCATTCGATTAAGTAGTTTATGTTTGATACAGTAACATAAAATCTGACCCCCGGCAAAAGAGAGTTGTAATGCAATTACTGCACTAAATTGCGTGTTGTAATATTTTACTTCTTGAACTCACTAAATTAATCATATCTTTTGATAGAGTGAACCGATTTCGATGAAACAAAAACTAAGTTATACCTCAAGTTGTGTATAATTTTTTTATATAAATATTTTCTGCATTGAATTCGTAGATTTTACGTGATGTGTGCACAAACAAACAGACAAACAGACAAACAGACAAAAATTTCAAAAATGATGGAAATGGGTTCTGTTAGTTATCCGTTAACACGCTGGCTACTTTTTTTTTCAATTTCTTCAATGTACAAAAATGACTTTTCTACAGATTTATTATATGTATAGATAAGTGGTGTGCAATCAATTTATCCTGCCAAAAAATATGTACATCGCCTAACAAAACTGCACTATATAGTCAGTTGGACTGTTGAAAAGATAGGACTACAAAATTAAATGGTGTAGCTACAAGTAATTATTACACAAAGTAAAAATCCGAGCACAGCATTATGCAATCTCATGAAAAATATTGGTCAGCAAAACAAACTATTTTAGAGAAAATCAAAATAAATATGTAATAAATACAAAACTATCATTTTATTTACCATACACGTAATAAACCAAAACTAGAAGGGGAAACATACATTCATAAATTAACCTGAACGTGTTAGTCAACAAATCAGGAAATCTCTCAAGAGTATAATAAAACGGGCAATGGAATTAGAAAAATCTAACACCATGTATTTATAGATGAACATGGTCTAATGACACTGATGACAGGGATACTGGTCGTCCAATAACCCTTGGAATAAATCTCTGGTGTTACCACAAAATGCGGGGGAAGAGGGGGGAGGAGGCGGGTGCTGCATACTATCAATAATACAATGCTTTACGCGTATCGTTAGAGTTGTTTCTCGTCCAGGCCCTACTGGAGGATACGCTCATAACATAACATAACACACACAACATAATATACACCCACAGTTCGCCGGTATGTTTAGGTCCCATGTAATAGGGGGCGAGCCTATTGCCACTAACCGGGCACAAATCCAAACTCCGACCTGCTACTGAGAATTTCATGGAAAAACCCAATAACACCTTGGTCGACTTGGGAATCGAACCCAAGACCTCTAGCGTAGCAGTCGCGCTTACAACTACTAATCCAACGAGGCAGGATACGCTCATGATTGGTGAAAATATGAAATTCTCAAATGAGTTCACATCGGTTCAGCCAAAAACCGCGGCGCAATGCTCTTGACTGGGTGACACTCGTCCCTGCGCGTGTTCTTAGTCTGGATTTGATGTTATTTACACATTCGCTAAAAATAGTTTTTTTTTTCTCTACCTCTCTTGATCTCACTCGCTCACTCTACTATCTCGTACTCACTCGTCTAGTGAAGATTGGGTTTTATTATATTTGACCAAGTATCAGTTGACTGTTATCAAAACAATTTGAGCCAAAACAGGTCCAAAAACATGATGTTTACCTATATTTTAATTATATTTTATAACTAGGTAGGTACATGCCATTCAAATGAATGTCATAAACGAATGAGTAACTTTAGATATTACAATGGAAAGAACGACACAAAATCCAACCAATAAAACGTAGTCCAATACACCCAAGCTGTTATCAACCAGAAACCTCAAACACGTATTCAAATACAGCAAGACCTCAAGCAGCCTCTTTACATGCCTCTTAACTTCGAAAAGACTTCGAAACGACTTCGAAACTTATCAAATGGTGTTTAAAAGAAGTCAAATTGTCACCAGATTGTTGGATAAAGGGTGTTAACAAAACGGTAGCATCGTGACTCCATCATAACGAGTGTTTGATCCGTTCAACAGGTGTCGGAAATTCCTCGATGTAAACAAATGCTGAAGATAAGTTTACACGGCAGGTTACAGGTTAGGGAATGTGTAGAGGCGGCTTGCAACACGATACAGCGCGATACAGCGCTAAACAATTCATTATAATTATTAAAAATCCGTTTTCAAAGTTAAGTGATAGCCAAATTAAAAGAGAGTCAATGAAAAACTTAAAATAAAACTATAAACATTATGCGTTGCCTTCGTTTTCTCTAGGATTCCTTCATTGTATCCCTGAGCTTATGCCCATGAGCTGAAAGAATACACTTACCACAAACAAAAACAAAAACTGTTTGTACTTAAATTGACCTCACTGATAAGCAAGAGCATTGGCAGACTTTAAACCAACAATTAATTATTTCATGCAATATTGCCATTTCTACCAAGTTCATAACTCTACCAAAAGCTCGTCAAAAGGCGCATAGTTGGCGATTCTAACAATTGCTTACTGAGGTGTCGTCCACAGAAAAACATTATATTGCCAATACTTAATAACAAATATTATTTACCAGGTAATCAGAAACATTACGTAAGCATAAAACCATGGAAAATTTTAGTTCATTGAAGTTGTTAATTTCTTAAAACGACAAAACTTCAGACTTTGTAAAGATACATTTCACCAATAAGCGAGACTTTTCGGTGTGGTGTTTACAGCGACACTTACTACTTAATTACTTTTCTCTATGGACACTAATTATATGTCTGACATAACCTTTTTACTCGAAAGCGGCGCCAAAAAGGGAGGGCTATGTGTTAGATCTCCATGTGTTTTTAGCTCTCTTTATTTGGCGCGTATCAGTCTTTTTGGCAATAAATGTGCCACATTCGAAATCTCGTGTTTACACGTAACATACTGAAAACTCAGGGCTTCACGCCGACTGTATGTATAAATGTAGGTATAGGTGGATATTTTGACGCCAAAAAAGGAACATGAAAAGATTTGGGGTAGGTTTAAAGAAGATGTCAAACTTAGTCGAGTTTTATTGCGTACGTAGGTATTACCACTACCACTGGTATTTGATAATCATTGTGTCAATATCACCTGATAGACAAATACGATTGTACCTTAATAATGGAGCTTGTATTTAATACATACCGTACAATTCTTTTCATTCATGTTCGTACCTAAACTGCCTGCGATCTGCAACAAACAAATTGAACTTATATCGCAATTTCTAAATCTCCGTTACTATGCAAACACACTCGCTACTTCAGTTGGAAAAAAAGTTACGACGTCGAAACTCAAATATGAGCTTAAAAAATAGCCGCCGTAGAAAATCCTGGAGCGGATAGAAAGCAATAAACCGGTTGCCTGGGGCGATGGATAAATATCGAGTCGCTTGCAAACACCCTAACGTGTGCCGAGCGCCGCTAAATCTCTCATCGCAGCCAGAAGAGTGCGGGCACGTGTCCTCCGTACGCCTTCATACGCCCCAGCCCGTCTTTATTATATCCCGATGCGGATTAGCAACTGTTTAAGTTTGCTTGACAAGCTAATAGAAATAGTTCCTCTTCAAGGGATAGTGTTTGCTGACTTTCTGGCGACAGAGACGCGGCCATGCTAGCATGCGTGCAAATTATAACCGACTTTCAATAAGTAATTCTTGACGTGCCTAGAGCACATTATGGGCCTAATTTTAGTAAATAAAGAACATATTTGTGTCAAATTAGGCAAACACAGATCTAAAAAGGGTTTATTAAGAAGAAATAAACTACAACATAAGCATAGCCATATAGAATAAAAACACTGCTGTTAAAAACAAAAAAACATGACGTTACAATTACGTAAATTTTCCGGATGACATGACGTAACAAAAAATTATATTCATAAAAATGATATAAATTATTTTGTAAATTTGTAAAAAAAAATGTGTTAAACAATGGTAGTACTGAAGTAGAATAAGGTTAATCTCTTTATAACTGAAGACACTTACTTTTCTGCAGAAAAATGGCAACGTAAGTTTTAGATCTCATTGTTACACTACGCAAAATCCTGTTACCAATTCCCAGAATAATGTAAGGTCATAACAATAACAATAACAAGTACACAGTACACTAGAACGTTTATTAACCTGCCACTCACTGACTTAAAATAGCGGACTCGGGCCCCTGATGTTTTACACGTTTGAAATTGGTATAACCAAGACCAATTTGTTAGGATTCTGAATTCGGAAAACGCCAGTTACAGCAACCTTTGTTAGGCTTTGATAGAAGCTTGCGCCCGTCAGTGAATCAATTAATGCTCGAACAGCTTAAGTTGTTCCAATAAATGATATTCCTTTTTTTAGTGACAATAATTACAGGTTGCATTCCAAGACATTTATGTATCTACGTATCATGGTCCCAGGGTGTATTATGTAATACTGTATATTCTTGTAGATTTAATAAGCCAACTTATGGTGTCCGGTGAATCAAGTCAAATGTAGTTTTAAATAATCAGAACTCTTAACATAAACTATCGAAACGGTAAATATATATTTTAGTACACATGAATATATTATATGAAACCGCTTCAATATTTATACATCAATTAACGAAGTTTAATTACTTTTGAAGCACCTCCCTTATTACCGTATATGCGCCATGCGGTTTAAACCCAAATATTTATTTTGAACTTAATTAATATTTTCCGATAGTATTTGGGTCTGGACTATTAACCACTACTAGGCTATGATTTTATAAAATAATTATTTTTAATATTCAGTATGTATTTTACTATGTTGCGTGAAGTATCAAAATGACGTCATGACTTTCAGCCATGCTACATGCTACATTTCCATCATTAATACGACAACGCGGCGACGTGTGTGTAAGTAAACGAGTGCCCGAGTGTGAAATATTGCAAAACGGATACTTAGCAAACCGTATCGTATTGTGAACAGAAAGTAAAATGGGTGAATACGTTCACCCAAACCCTTACATCTTCTAAGCATGTCTGGGTCCACTCCTGAAAATATGCCTCTTGCATGGCTCTCCAAGATCCTGGTCAAAACGGGCTCTGCCCTCTTTTTTACATCGTCCGATCATCTGGCAGCTGTTCTACCTACACCTTTGTCTCCAGCTCTGCTCTGTTCTGTTCTGTCGTCATCACATCAGCATAACAACATGTCCGGCCCATTGCCATTTCGCAACTCGTATACCTGTTATTATGTTATAGGCTAAAGTTATTATAATGTTATGTTGCAGGTGTTGCGCGTGTCGCGGGCCAAGCAACGCCGGCGCGGGCGGAGCGAAGGCGAGCCTCCCACTGATCTGCCTGGTGCCCCGCGACGATGCGCGCCTGCCGGACCAGGCCGGCGGCAGCAAGCCGCGCCCCGCATCGGCCGGCATCGCTGCCCAGAGCGACTTCCAACTGCTCGATGAGGATTACATCAAGAAACACTTTAAGCTACCACAGAGAGCATTGTACCTCGACCCCTTTAGGTAACACATTCTACTTTATGGGCCAAACAAGGCCTACCTAGTGCTTATTAATCATTTAGTTTCGAAAAAAAAGTTATTAACCCATCGTGATTTTGGGAAACTGAGACCCGACAAACAATTCTTACTTTGCTGGTTTTAACTAAAATTATCGGTATTTCATTCTTATCATCATCATCATCATCGATTTAAGAGCCGTCTCTTATCGGTACAGCTCTTTCCATTTGTCTATGTCCTGTGCTAATTCAATTCAATTCAAATTCAAAACACAAAAAAAAAAAAACAAAAACGACAGCACCCTAAGGATCGGTTCATTTCCGGCGGAAGACGCACCGCGCATCATCGGCCGCGCAGCGCCAGAACAGACAAACACGCAATGAGACACCCAACCCCTCACACCTGACGCATAAACGCATTGTCAATTCAGTGAGAAAGGTTGAATGCCCCACCACGGATCCGCCCGCCCCGGCGCCACATAACCGACAAGTGACAACACGCGACGCGCCTCCGCCAGAAATGAACCGATCCCAATTCGCCCACCCTCTCTGGCTGTGGAGAAGAAACGGCGCAACAAACTCCACAACAGCACGCTGTCTTTATAATTTATTACAATAAATATAAAATAATTAGAGACCGTGCCAGATGAACAAGAGTTTTAGAGGGTTATGTGTCATACTACTACAGAATTAAAAGTATTTTCTAGTGAAACCATGATCAGCAAAACGAACAGTCACCATAATGCTTCTATAATAGGGAAAAAAATATATAAATATTATCTTCTTCCCCAGACGCCCCTTGATCACGTTCCCTATGACTCAGGAAGGTTCCAAGAACTTCAACTTGGCACGCAAGTGCAAAATCAATCAACAAATTCTTGATGGATTTTTGGACCCAAGCGAAGCCATATCTGCACCAAGTGTCTTCGTAAGTACAGTCCTGCAACCGTTGTTGAAATTAGAATACTAGCGCCATCTACAAATGGCACAGTACAACCAAATTAGATTAAGATAACATGTAACAGATGTCGCTGTTTTGTCGCTCTGATTCTACACGAAACCGGTAGATGGCGCAGTAACGAATAAATTATAAATTCAAAAGGCTATTGCCGTTGATTAGGTACTTAATACAAAAGTATAATTAAGTTTAATTAACTAAATCAGGACTAAATACCGCATATAACTTATATCAAATTAACAGTATTATGTGTATGTAGACAGAATAAACTATAAATAAAAATATATATTTCCTGTTTGGCTTTGTCGCAGTGAAAGATGAAAACTCTATTGTTCTGTTAATTTATGTTTCACTACTCAGTTGAATTCATAAATTGAATGTTAAGGAGAATGTTTTTTAACAGCCATACGCGAAAACTGAAGCCGATAAACGTAAAGAGTCCGCCGAAGATGATGAGGAAATAATTTACATCTTGCAACTGCCAGACTGGGAGTTCAAATGTCCAATTCACAACGAGTCTGTCCGCACACCGAGGTATTGATAATTTCTCAATTATTTGAATGTTAAGGCGCTCCCCCGAGCAAATGCCCTTCAGCGTTTGACCTCTAAACCCCCCGCATTTCCCCTCTATATATACATCGCTACTTTTTATGAAAAAACAACGCCATCTGTTGATTTACTTACGTACTAAGTAGTAAAAATAGTAGACTTATGAATTTATAGACAATAATATCTTCAATCATGACCGCAAGATTTAAAAAAAAAGATAAGTGAAATATATTTTATTTTTCTCTAAAATTGAATATCACCCAAGTAATTGAAAACTTCTGAGTGAATAATTTAATGACGTAAAGTTACTCAGTCAGAAAGGTATTTCATGTCTTTTACAAGATTTTTTTTTTACCTTTATTGAGTGACTTGGTTATTGACTACGATTTTTTTAATTGATGAAAAATTCGATATTTTTGGTGCTAATTTTCACAATCAGTCGATTTGGTTAGGTTGTTTATCTCAAAAATATCAATCTAACAAGGCACGTATTAAGAGGAAAGGTGGGCAGAGAGACTTGAAGAAAGTCTTGCTGTCTCTCTACCGCATGATTTGTGAATGTGTGCGTAAGTTGATAGTGTGTGTGTCAAAGTGCGCTCGCATGATGTAGTTGTCTACTTCTACCATAGAGAAAAGTAATACTTCTACTACCACCAAAATCATTTTCTCTTCGCACCATGCTTCGCACACGTAAATTGGCAACTGAACTATAAACAAGGGGTAACCATGACACTACAAAGTAGCCATATGATTAACTTTTTGAGTACGTAATCGTTGTGGTAAACAGCTTGGTGGTAGTGCGATTGGAAATACATTTTTTTGCTGCAAATTCAAATCTCGGTCGAACTACCCTTTTTGAGTTTTAAAACATATCTTTTTTAGTTTAAATCTTCATTACATTTAGTTGCTTTTATTTAAATAATAATATAAATTGTTTATGAAAATCTTTTTATCTAAACCGCAGCTAAATCCGTAAAAAAAAGTTTTATTCAAGAAATACCTAATTATTGGTATATTTATTTGTGTGCTAAAACTTATTATTATTGTTAATATTAGACCTTTATTTTGCATACTGAATAAGAAAATTATAGACTATGCTTCTGTGTTTTTACTTTTTCATGAAATGTTGTCATGAGTTTTGAGTAAAAACAATAAGTAAAAACAATCACAAATAAATATACCATAAATTATTTATTTTCAAAGGAATACTATAAATGATGCCACTGATATAACATTAGTAACATATTTTTTCTTACGGCATATCACACCCTTGGTCTGCAATGGGCATCAAACTTACCACGGAAAAATAGTAAACACTAACACAAAATAATCATTGTTTATGCAATGCACGACAAAAAGATAAACAATCAAAATTATTTTTATGTCGTAAAAAATCAACCAAATTTTACAGAATAAAAAACTATAAAAGTCATAATACACAAAAAGGATGACGTGTCGACTGAGATTCGAACTTACAGCCAGAATAATAATTTCCAATCGTACTACCACCAAGCTGTTTACTAATACAGAAAATTAATCAAAAAGTTTATCATATGGCTACCTCGTATTGTCATGGTTACCCCTTGTTTATATATCAATAATGCCAATTCACGTGTGCAGATGGTAAAATAATTTTGGTGAGTAAGTAGACAATTACACGTAGCGACCGCGCTTTGACACAAACACTGTCAACTTACGCACACATTCACAAACCGTGCGGTAGAGCGACAGCAATACTTTCTTCAAAAACCGAATTTTCAAAAGCCGCCTTTCCTCTTAAAGGGTAAGTAGGACTAGAATTCTTTCAAATCCAGGCATCATCCTGTTATAATCGTGTTCATTGCCATCGAAAAATCAAGGTTTTAATTTAAACCTCAAATTCAGAATTAAAAATCCCATTAAATAAATTTTGATAGTTGTACATAATTTAACATAAACATACATAAATACATGTAATTTAAACAAATATGTAATTTGACATTTATAAGTTATCTTATAACATAAATATGTATTCCATGCTATTTGTATTTTATCACCAGTGCCGTGTGTAAAACTACATAGTGCTAGCAATGACCTTTTGACAGTTGTCATAATATTAAATTGTAAATGACATTTCAAAGAAAAATGAGACGTGCTCTCACGTCGAAAGCCTACGGCTGACTGCTGCCTCGCCTCCGCGATTGTATTTTTGTTGCGAATTTGACAATTTTTAGGAATAATTTGAATTATAAAATAAATTGTTGGCCTTTTTGAAAATCAGACGCGTAGAAGATGTTTAGATTTAAATTCTCTATTAATTGGTATAAGTTACATTCAAAAAGCACGTGTACTTCATGAGGTTACGCAAGAAATAAATTTTGATAGACCATTTTTAAAATGAGTAATACCTTAAATTTGCTGCATTAAAAAAAAAAATATCCAGGTAAATTAAAGTCGACATGTTAGAGAATGATTTGGTATAACAATTAATTTGATATGTGTTTTAAATATCGAGTTTATAGCTTAGTAAAACACGGCTTTTGCGCATTTTGCTCGGGGGAGCGCCTTAAACAGGATATTTTATTTTTTTCTGTGGCTACAAAATACTTACACCTACCTACATACATTACATGTCATGTAACAATATACCTACTCCATAGAAATCACGATTTCTAAATACATACCTACCTACTCAAAAAATATTTGCAAGTTCGCTAGTCCTGCTACACTGCACTTTTGGTTTTGCCTAGGAGTACCTACTTCAAACTGCTATTTAAAATAAGACCGATAAAGCTATCTTGAAATTCTAGCCCTAGCGTTTTATACCTAAGTATTTAATAAAAGCACAAGGTGCTTTTGCTGCTGATCTGTCAGCAGACCATGCCATAAAGTTAATATATTATTCCTAATATTTATTTCACAGATTCATATGGCACTCTTGCAAGAAACCGAAGAAGGGAAAGACTAGTGAGTTGCAGCGTGGAGGTGGACCCATGAATAAACCAAAGCCGTGGTTACTAAGCAGACATACTGACTTTGATTTACTGTCTCAGTGGTAGCTTTATTATATTAAAAATTGGGGACCCATACACTTCGTCTACATTAGAATGTAAAATGAAATAAAAATGGAATGACAGTATTTTGTGGTTTTGTATTATGTCCTAAGTAGCATATTTTTCCAATAATCACATTGTAGGTAACATTTCACCGGTGCATAGAAATGTGTAAACTGACCATAATCTTAGCAAGATCACCAACATAAACTGAACCCAGTGTAGGAAAAACATTAATATGAATGATGTAGATATAATTGCAAAAAATCATACCTGTATTTATGTAGTATCAACAATCAATCATCTGATCCCATTGAACATCACACTAATATTATAAATGCGAAAGTAACTCTGTCTTTCTGTCTGTCTGTTACCTTTTCACGCCTAAACCACCTAACCGATTTTGCTGAAATTTGGTATGTAGATAGTATGCATATTATTTTTTGTGTGTGGCAGAGTTTGTATGAGAAAAATTAGTAGGTAGGTAGGTAGTAGGCAGGTGCTAGGTAGAAAAAATTGCATTGCAACGCATGCCGGGTACAGCTAGTTTACATATAATTATGATATACTTACTGTTTTATCCAATGTATGTCCACTTGACATACTATTAGCAAACATCACCAACAGTTGGGAAGACTGGAGCTGGATGTCTGTTATGCCAATGCAGTTAGTTGCTTGTGTACTAGGTACTACTGAGTAAGTAGTGGCTTACTCAAATGTCTGAAAAATTACTTTTTAAGATTACAAGTGAATCTAAGGATCTCACACATCTAGGCCATAGTCACCCATCATTAGTGTGTGTTACAGACAATATAGAAAGCTTTCCAGGAAAACTTTCCAGGTTAGATAATACAAGAAAACTTTCCAGGTTAGATAATACAAAAGTATACCTAAATGGCAAATTAATATACTGAATTAAAATGGATATCTTTACATTAGTTTACATAGTACAAAACGATATTAGTACAAAAATAATTAGATATTTTGACTACTTGAAATTTTTTAATGCAGTTTTCAGCAATGGATAAATGTATAATACCTACATACACATTATTGTGCAGAAAAAGCTGGAAAATTCTGGTACAATAATGCAAAGTAAGTCACTAGTAAATTATAAATTAAACAAGTTTTAATGAATACCACTATTTATTACAACTGAAACATAATTGCTACATAATAAGTTATCTTCAAGGCCAGGTTGGTGGGTCACCTTCCTTCACCAGGCCTCCGTAGAGACTAGACTTGTCTCTGAAGTTAGTCATCCTCAGGGTTTCCTGGTCATCCAGAAACTTGCCAATCATGAAACCACCCATTGGTACCGCAAACCAAGCATAACGCAGAGTGATACCAAAGATAGCCATCTTAGTTTTGTATCTTCTGCTGCTTCCACTTCTTAGTGTGACTCCAGTCAAGCCAAATGAACGTAGCAGTCAAAACTGGAAACGATATGCTCACAAAGTTACGGCTGAGGAATCTTAACACCGCCATAAACCTGGGGACAATAAAATATACAAATTGAGACAAAAAGTAAAATAACAGTAAAACCAAATAGCTAATAAATAAGAGGGTAAGACTAACTTGACTCCTACCATATGGGACTGGCCCATGCTAGCTCAGGACAAATGCGTGTGGAAGAGGCTTGGCAGAGAGATCAAACAGACTCGTATATTTGATAATTATGTTTTAAATATGTTGGTGGGCATTTAACAAAGATGAAACAATTACCTACCTACAGTACTACTTAATTTAACAAGCTTGTAGTTGTAGCTTATAATATTTGTTTGTTTATGTTAAATCTTGGAAGCTAGACTAAAATTTAGAACTACTTTTAAAATCCAATTGAGTGGCAATACAATATTATGGTAGTTTTGACTTGGTTTGATAATGAAGCCTGAAGCACACTATGGGAGAATAATGAAATGATGCAATTCAATGAGTTTTACGTTGGTAAGACAAGTCTTGACAAGGAAAATCATTCAACATCATTATTAGTATACCACAGATATTATGCAATGCCAGTTTAAATTGCCTCGTTGGCCTAGTGGTACTAAGCGCGACTGCTACGCTAGAGGTCTTGGGTTCGATTCCCAAGTCGACCAAGGTGTTATTGGGTTTTTCTATGAAATTCTCAGTAGCAGGTCGGAGTTTGGATTTGTGTCCGGTTAGTGGCAATAGGCTCGCCCCCTATTACAAGGGACCTAAACATACCGGCGAACTGTGGGTGTACATTGGTACACCTCTGCCTAACCCTTCGGGGATACAGGCGTGATGGTATGTTATGTTATGTAGTTTAAATTGTATGTGTTTTTATTTACATGCTTCCTACACTCTTAATAGCACAATTATAATAGGATCTGCACTAAATAAAAACAATGTAACAATATATTGTGTATGAAATCAGTTGGCAAGCATGAAGAGTGATATTATTTAAAAAAAATGTTTATTGGAACATATTATTGTAATGTAATGAGTGCAATACTCAGTGCATCTGCCACATCAACCAGATCATCTAAATCACTAATGTTGACTGGCAAAGATGCTTTTTGGCATTTATTAATAATTTCCTATGTAGGTACAATATTTATATTCACTATAGGAAAGTAGTAGAAATGGGTAAAAAAAGGAAAAAAACGATTTTTATCAACTTTGTAGGACAGATATTTAGAATACTGAGTTTGTGGCACAGCTGTGTTGTATGTTATGTTTTTATCTGCAATGGTTAAACCTAAACATTGTTACATAACGTCATTAGAACTTTAAACGTATTGAAATATTAAAATTTACAGAATGTTAAACATTTATTGAATGTACAGTTATATTTACTAGATTTTTAACCAGAATTTATACTTTTAAAGACCAAAATAAAAAAAACAAAAAATCAAACATGCCTAACAAACATGTATTATTGAAGTCAAATCGCAAGTATTACAAATTAACTGCAAATATAATTTAATAAAGCTACTGACGCTGACAATCCTGAAATTGTTTTAAACTAATATCCTTAAGCAAATAATTAAAAAAAAAAGCAAAACTAACCTAGTTCCCAGCGGGCGGATGATTCTGGAACCATTAATTTATTTGACAGTTGTTGGTTCGCTGTTTGGCACTTGACAAAAATACGTCATAGAATAAAAATTGTAGAGCGCTGTATCGCTAAAAGCCCATTGTGCCGAACAAGCAACATTTTTGGCTGCGTACTTGTCCACATTATTTTGTTTAGGTATACTGGATAAAGTTATTTTCCGAGTAATGACAGACGTTTTGGCTGGCTTTGAGATAGTTTTATTAAAACGGCGCGCTTTTTTATGGTTTTATTTTTACGACGAAACTAGTTCATACTATCAGATTTATATCCTGGCTTCATGTCTTTTCATTTAATTAACTCCACATCACAAAATATTAATTTTCAACATTTTGGTGTAATTAAATTTGGGTCGATGAGTTCCTATAACTTTATGTTGCCAATGTGTGTTTTTACTATATAAAAACACTTTAGTAATTATTCAAAGAACTATTCAGTAAAACGCATAATACGCATTTTTTTAATTGCGGCTTACTAATTGATGATTTTTATTAGAATCTGCTAAATGAGTTCTACTGGTAGTATAGAAGAGTATGCACGACCGTCCGATAAGGCCCGGAGAGAGAACACGTCCCGCAAACCCCCTAACCCCCTGCTACCGACGATGTTCATAACACTCATGTTTCCGAAAATCGCAATCAATAATAATATCACTAATGTAAATATTTTTTAACTCCTAACGTTTTTATCCCTAAACATTATTACCATAATATTTTCACTCATACTCAGAAATAAACATTTACCAAGTGTAGGTATATACACTTGGTAAATGTTTCTTTAATATATACAAATATATGTGGGTAGAAGATGAAAAATGGTTATGATGAGAAAATATAGGACAACAAATAAAAGCATAAAAGGTGTTTATTGCTACTGACATTATGAAGTCAAATGCTTCGGAATTCTGAACATTAGAGACAGAGAAATTAGGAGTTGTGATTGTTAGGATAAAAAATGTTAGGAAGAAAATTTTGACACTAATTGGACGTGACATTGAATTTGGTGTGAGATCATACCCGTGCTCTCGGATCATAGAACGTTAGACTCGCTCTAGGTATTAATGGAAACTCTTTGGTAGAATCAATCTGATGCATTTATGAAAACCTTACAAAACAATATTTTATTTTCTGAGAGTTGGCAGAACCAACTCATGGGTGCTGCAAGTTAAATGCTACTGAATAATCCACTTTCTAGAAAAACTTACGAGTACGATGCGTTTTTGTAAAGATACTTAGTATTTAAAATTTCTTAATTTGTTTTATTATTGTGCTCTAGGTCCCCAATATATTTTAATGGTTTTATAACTAATACAATTTTATTGGCAATACTGCTATTAAAGCTCTAGCAACATTGTTTTGATCGATTATGTTGGCATCAGAAATTTACGACTTGAGCGGAGCATGGAGCGGGCGAGTGCCTTCGTCATCGTGTGCTGATTTTTCGAGTTGCAAAATGCAGTGTAGGGTGCGAAAATTATGTTAATAAGTGTGAACAATAAAATTGGTGATGTTGGCCTTAGGATTATTGGTATTTCGCGAAAAAACTGTTAAAGAACACAAGTTTACTGTAGTAATCCGTCAGAAATCTAGAAAGCTTCAAACGTGTTTGAAGCTTTCGTTTTTGCATTAATGGAACTATGAACCTGGACCCTTTAACGTTTAGCTTATTGCAAATCAAGTATCTCGTTGTAAATTTAAGTAAGAAGAACTTCAAGCAGACTAATCAAGAGTTGACTCAGGTGAGATATTGTCAATGTACAGCTATTCTTTGTTTTCTGTTGTCGCCATATTGTGCATACGGAAAGTCATGATCGTTTGGTAATAGCATTGAGTTGTTGTAGTTGTCATGATTTATTATAATTATTTCTGTATTGTATTGCGATGCGCGTTGTTTGTTGCCAAATCGACCATTACGTGACTCCCGTGTCGGATTATGTTACGGATGTGGTTGGCTGCGCGCTAAGAGCGTCTTTCACCCACCCCCCACCGTTCGTTACTTGTATAATAATATCTTTATTGTAATCTTTTTCTTTATTTTTTCTTTTATTTTTATTGAATTTATGGAATAATCCAAATTTCTTCTAAATTTTGTATTATGATCGGGAGCAACGGAATGTTATGAACAAAAAAAGATGACGAGACAACACAGCCAAGAATAAATAAGTACCTAAGTAGGAAAAAATATCCTTATTCTTGACATCCTTATATTTTACAGAATTCTAAGTTCCATTGTGATATTGATTTTGGTTAATTCTAGTATCTATTTGCTTACTAGTGGTATTTTTTTTTTCCTACTAATGAGCTAGCAGCTGGCTAATGCTGAATTTATTAAACTTCAATTTAAATATTTATATCATGAATCATTTAGTAATATCACAACTTTTACAAAGCATTTGTAGGTACATAAGCATATTCCTACTGAAAATTTAACAGCAAATACTCTTTAAATTTGGTTTAAACAGGCATAATACTGCAGAGAAATGTTATTGGTTGAGGATACCAAGAGTTGTATACATAATGTTAAGAGAAAGCAAGATGTAGTCACTAATATGAGGTATAAATAAATAATACTGGCCCATAAACTTAACAGTGCTGGGCAATAGCCTCTTCCCATACAGGAAGAAGCCTCTGAAAGGCTTTAGGCTTTAGGCCTCAATGCCATATAGGTTTGATCATTCACTCATTGTGTATTTTTGATTTTAGAATCCAGGTTTCCTCATGATGTTTTCCTACAATGTTTGACAGTTGTGGCTTAGGATAATTAGTAAAGAGCAAAAATAGTATTTTTTCGTTTATTTCCATTGGAGGTCATAAAATACTTCCGTAAAAAGGCTTGATTGATCATTTGAGTCTCATACTGTTTCCATGAAGTCAGTTAAATACACAGCAGTTATAGAGCCTAATAGAAGACAGAATTGTCTAAAATGCTTACTTATTATCCAACTGCTAAAGATTGATATTATTGCTTCTATCTTTTATTCTTTGTATTTTTTATTATTACGTCATATCTTTTGGCAGTTAATGTTTGATTAATCTTACAAAAGGTGTTTAAAAAATGGAATTTACCCCTTAATTATATGATTTTACTTAACCAACTAAACATCTGGATATTTAAATGTACTTTTGAATGAAAAGCCTTAAAAATTATTGTATCTATGTAATATAATAACAGTATAAAAACTGACCTTGATTGTTATTTGACAAGCACTTTGATAAGATCCCAAAACTGTTCAATCGATCTTGCCATAGCATAAAATAACAACAATTTAAATCAAATCAAAATTCGTTTATTGAAGGTCAGCTTATTAGACTGTTTGTTGTTTCATGTACCCATACTTGTATATTCAGTATAGTATATTGTCACTGATCTTTCCATAATCGCTGCGTATTATACTGACTTTTCAGGTCACTCAAAAACTGAAGGAAAAAATCAGTCTTAAAATATTTTATTCATACAATATAAAATTGTACAGATTTACATAGTCTAGACTGAACAAGGCCAAATTACACAATAACAGGCAAATTTGACAAAGAGTTATTTATCCGTGTCATCGATATAAGCTATGTGCATTTAGAGCACATAACTACATCATAATAAAATATTTAGAATTAAATCAAAAATGTTATTGGCAAGTCTAAACTTGATCAAAAATCAGATCACAAATGTTTAAAAGAGCATTACAAACTGAAAACATCAAAAGATACCAAGTGACTTTGCACAGGCAAAGACAGTATAATCTTTTGTATTTATCTTTTTAACCGTCTTCAAAAAAAAGGAGGTTCTCAGTTTGACCTGTATGTATGTATGTATGTTTGGACGCGATTATCTCGCGTTTTACTGAACCGATTTTCTTATGGTTTTCAGAAAATAATTGAGAAGGTTTTAGTATTATTACTTAACTGACTTGAAAAAAGGGAGGTTCTCAGAATTACCTGTATGTATATATATTTGGACGCGATTATCTCGCGTTTAACTGAACTGATTTTGATACGGTTTTCAGAAAAGTGTTTGTTAGACCAAGGAGAAGGTTTTGGTATTCTATAATTAACCAACTTGTAAAACTTTATGTATGTATGTATGAATGCGATTATAATTACATCTAATATCAAGTACAAATAACTTTAACTGTTCACTATAATGACGTCTGTGGCTGTTACTAAACTGTGATTTAAATAATAAAATAATACCCTCATTTAGTCTCGCATAACCAAATATTTTCTCATGATGTATTTTGTGACAATTATGTTTGTTTTTTATGTTTGAATGCTTATTATTTTTCAGTTCATTTGTTATTGCTTTATATTAATGATAAGTTATCACCCTTATATCTATGAACTAAAACATATTTAGAGATACTACATAATTATAATTTTAAACATAAAATCGGTGATTTTTGTCTACAAGCCCATTTATATTATCTTGCCAAGCGAAAGTTTATAGCAAAATTGTTTGTTCCCTTCATGATTAGTATTGATTTGTGCTATTCACAGTTATTTTTAGGTCTGTTAAGGATTTCTATATGCTATGCTGAGCTATAATGCCAAATTTTGAATGTAAACAAATTGCTGCCGAAACATGTTACATGTTTAAAAATAACAAGATAGGTTATCTTGTTATTTTATGTTGTATGTAATCAATTCAATAGTTTTAACAACACTCGTCTTACTCTCAACTTCCATTATATAAAAAATCTTTTTATTTTCAATGGTATTTAAACATAATTGTTGTGAATACACAATGAAGTATCAAAATAACTCCTATTGCAAACATTCTCAACTAATACAGTAAGCTGAGAATATGTTTCGGTGGATCCAGATTTGGACTTACCTTTATATTGTGTAAAGATTACTAAGCCATATATTCAACAGAAGATATAAACTCAGTAACATCATATCAATCTATAAGCTACATTTCATTAAAAATATCCACCAAGAATGTCCCGGTATTCTCAATCTATATATTTATTATATAAAAATGAATCCCTATTTTCCTTGGTCACGGCATCACGCGCAAATGGCTGGACCGATTTCGCTAATTCTTTTTTTGTTGTGTTTGTTATTGTCAGGAGAAGGTCCTTATTAAATTAAAGAAAAAGTTTGCAAAATTGCGCTGAAAATTAGGAAATTAAAGAATACTCAACCACCAAATTAAATAATCCTGACTTTTGTTACGATAGTGATTTGTTGGATTCATCTCCACCCCTAATAATACAATGGCACCGGAAACGGGACCTAGGTATTCACGCGGGTAAAACCGTGGGGCACAGCTAATAGTAGAATGAAAATACATTGGTAGTGAGTTTAGTGCTAGCTTTGTACATATAATTTATTTCCCCCTAACGTTTCCGGGCATGTGAAACAACACACCTGACACACCAACACACCTACAATGGGAAACAATGCACCTGACTAATAAATGCGGTTTAACCCATGTTACAGGAAGTACTCTGCTAATTGCATGTGATTATATATCACTGAATAAGTTAGTTTCATTTGAAGTTGCTTTGCCTATGTACATAAAACATATTTAGAAAGGCAGTCAACTAAAATCGTTTTTATTGGTCATTATATGTATTTTATTATTATGTAATTTTAATGGTGTACAATAAAGAATATTCTATCCGTCTATCTTTGGCTTGATCTCTTTGAATCACACACTTGATGCATAGCTGTTTATTCTCATCAGACTTTTGCCTGCTTTGCACTTACCTGTTACTGATACTTAATAATATATTTTTTTTTTTTTTTTTAATAATTATTATTATTAAAAAGACATACTTCCAGTTTATGAAAGGCTGATCAGCATAATCTGATGTTGAAACAACTGATCACAATTTTGAATTGTGGACCAAAGGACAAACAACCAACCACATCGATAACATGATTTGACAGGAGATTAACTAATTTTTGTTTTGATCAATAATTCAGAAACCAGGGGTTTCTTAGGCGAATGTGGTTCTTATTTCAGTTGACTTATAATCTCAGACTTCTGTGTTTTTTGTGTTGAGTTGTTATAAAATGTTGATAACTGATATTCATCAGTTGATAAATGACTTCATGAGCCAAGTTAACTACGGACATACCATGATTTTGACTTAGCTATTGACCATTGAAGGTATTAACGTTCCTGTAACTTTGTTGTGGATAAGACTAGAGGCCTGATTCTTCACTGAGCTAAAGTGCACACTAACTAGACATATTGTCAATTCACATAAAACTAGACCAGTAGTTTAAAAGACTATCATTATTGAGATAATGATAAGATTTCTGGCACTGATCTAGTCGAACGGTAACTAAAAAGGTCGGTTGTTGTATGTATGGTACAAAGAAGAATAAAACCTGCAGAAAATCTACAGTATAAAACAAGAAATGTGCTGTAATGTGAAAAGTGACGCAATTCATGTCTGATATCGATGTCGTGTTATTTTGTAAACGTATTGCAAAATCAACAAGGCTTTGAACACGTTCATTTTTAAATCGTATGCATCAAAAACACGCTATTTATACTATATACTATACAGTTTATAATTTAAGTGCAGTTCATATCATCGCAAGGTACAATAAAGAGTGTGACACGTAGACATTCTATAGTAAAATCGTTCTGAGAAGTTTGCCCTTGACACCTCTAACTAATTTGTGTAACGAAAATTGGCAATAGGTTCGCTCTCATTTCAGTGGGACTATGATGTCAAAAGCTGGGTATTTAGTATAAAACATCACACCTACAATTACTAAAACCTACCAGTGATTATGTAGAAAATAAAGTTTGTAAGACATCATTGAAAATGTTCTAGTACATCTATGTTTTATTGATAACAACTAAAATACACGACCTAGTTCACCGCGAGACCGAGACGTCTGGTCTGTGCATTACAAATGACTATTCGATCGCCAGGGGGTGGCTTGAAGTCAATAATAAATTCATGGTAATGACGTGGCTGGTTCCTATAATGTCAGTTCCATTTCTAACAATTTATCGAACTATTTATCCATATTTGACGAGACTTACTGCATCATTGCATGTCACCACTACACTGCGAATGTTAAAATAAATAAATTAAAACATTTTATTGTTAATAAATACCTATAGACCTATTTTACAGTGATTTGACTTATATTGAACTCTAAGCTAATCATGCATTAGTTAAACCTCATTGTTTGTTCATGTCTTAATCAAAGGTTTTAAGACGTTTAGCGATAAGAATAATATGGTGCATATTTGATAGGCGCTCGTTTCCTTACCATGGCTACGTGGCTGAAAACACAAAACGCATAGGACGGCCCGTACGCGAAGTGCTCGAACAGTCGGTAAACAAATTAAATGGACTGCAGGAGCTGTCAACCGCTATAGCTGTCGAACTTCTTCAAGCAATCCATGTCCATGGGCGTCTATAGTTCACGACGCAGTCGCATCAAGAGCTTTGTAAGAAGCTTGATAACATTTATTGAACTTTTAAATAGATAGTTATTTATGTCGCCATCTGCCGATATAGAGCAATTTCTAACAATATTTCTGATACTGTTCCACTGCTGAGGAAAGGATTCCTTTAGTTTCTCCCTCTGTACTCGAGAGAGCTTCGATACCGCTAGGTAATGGCTTAGTCTCCGCCGCTTCAAGCAATCAGTGCAAAGTGTTTGCAAGACATTAGTTGTTAAGATATACGTTCGGTTAGTCCCATTTCCTGACTCATTTTCTTATCTTTATGCTTTAAACAATATGTATGAGTCATAAAAACGGTAAATATGAAATTAGTTCTATGATTACTTTAATTTAACATAGAGTACTACTACGTAAAGATAAAAGATACATTTTAAAACCAATTTTAAAATATTTTCGTTTAGTCTGGTGTTAGAACATTCAAAAAAGGTGTGAGCAATAATAGGCCACATGAATCACCACACTTGTCGCCACTTGTTTGGCTAGATTACGTAAATATAGTAATTGCGTAGGTTCCTACCCTTTATATTTATTGTACTTTGACAGTAAGACAATTATCACAGATTAATGAATTATCACCCAGACAATCAATGACCCCAAATGAAAAAAGACACGGCTAACTTTCAACCTACGACACTTGACTTACTACCATTATTGAACAATGCGATGTTGACGTATTGGCCATTCTTTTGATCACGGAGCAAATACAAAGAGGAGATGTCGTAATAAGATTTTGCTATGAAACAACGCGTGACAATTTGCGGGGTGAGGGGGTGTTAGACCCCGCCCACTTTTTAATTTTCCATCTACAGGTCAAGAGCAAAAGTATTCGCTCGTTCTGTCGATTTTACTTTGAAGTTAAGTTACTATCTCCCACTAGATGTCACGAAGTTCAAGATGCAACATGGTCGTACTCGGTACTCATAATTTTCGTATCAGAGATTTTTTTTACAATTTTTTTGAACGATCTTAATGGGTAATGTTTTTTATAAAATAAATATTATTAGATTTCCTATAATGTTTAAATGACTTTTGGTTCCTAAAAATACTTATGAAGATAGGTAGCAAAGCGAGTTCTATTAGGAAAAAAAAAACGCCTTTGTTCATTATCTAAAATTGAACTTAATAAAGTAGGTGAGCTTTAAGTTTTTTAAATAAAATAAACAACAACTACCATACTAGTTGTCCCACGGAGGGAAAGTACCTTAAATAAATTATTGTAGATAATATTTAGTTTCTAGGATTTTTATGTCCAGCATTTTAATTTTTCAGTTCTTTCCATATATGATATATTATAGCCGCGGTACCTTCAGTAAAATAATTGGATTCTAATTACGGCCCTGTTTATAAAATGATATAAAAACTACAAAACTAATATTTTGGACATTAAGGGACCTTTAAAAATGAATGTAAAACAAATTTCAGTACATACGATTAAAATATGTTAGTAGTAAGCTCTACCTACCTAAATGTGTTTAGATTCTATGTCCCTAAGTGTCGCCATCTAGTGTTGGATAGAATTATGTTTGTAAACGCCAAACTAAGACACCTTTCTAGAATAATTTTATAAAATTACGTATAAAATGACTTACAGATCAAATGAGATGCAATTCATAGCATCAGAATGTCTATTCGAGTAGTTTTTAGTCTAAAATACAAAACTTATTTTTTTCTATCTTCTAGCCCGAATTGTCAGTAAAATGAGAACTTTAACACAGGTGTGCACAGTACGAACGTCAACGATACACTGACTTAGGCCACGCCCATATGATGACGTCAGTGCCCAGTTGAGAATCACTGTGCACAGTTGCTTAGGCCATAGTATAAAGAGAGGGGAAGTAAGTTATCTTCATACAAACGCACCGCGCGTGGCTTGTATGTGTGCGCCATAGTACCTACGCGTCGCCGCACGCACACTAAACAAAATCTCGACCCGTTTCTCAGTGCGCCAGTCGGGGCTAACACCGCACGAGGTTCGTGCGTCACGGCTTTTCGGCACCGCTAAACGAATGAAAATTGACTGATAATCGCAGAAGAAGGTGTTTGGGTGTTTTAATAATTCATCGATTCCAGAATAGAAGAATACTGCTCTGAATCTTGAATACATTTCTGTATTTGTTAGGAAAATCATTGTTAAGCTTTATTTAATCATGATCACTGAATTAGTTATACAGAGATGTGTTATCTTTGGCAAGGGCCGGGCTTTAAACTAATGAATTGGTGACAGTAGGTACTATCAGTAACCTACCGTTTACTCGTGCTCATCACCGCCCCGCGCCGCCCGTCTGCTGGCCCGTCGCTTTTTCTTTCATCGTGAAAGGTTTCATCATCGTTTAGGTAAAACCGACCTCACAAACCCTGTACCCAGACAATTAAGAAAAAAATACAACTTCCCGACCCTTGCCAATTTATAGGCACTGAATTAAAATTTAGCTAAAAGGTGACAACCCTGAGACAGTAGGCAATTATATCGCGGATTGGGCCGGAGATAGCTTACTTCCCCTCTCTTTATACTATGCTTAGGCCGTCTGCTCTTTGTATTTGCTCCGTTCTTTTTATCTATTTTTCACAATCGTGCTATAATATAAAATATGTGGCAGTCGCAATGAAAAATGTAACTTAAACTACAAGAGGATTAATTTAACATTGTAAGTGTAAATTAAACTAGTTAATTTTATTTTTTACCTTTTGTTTTAGCCATATAACAAAAGAAATGTATAATTCAATTTTATTTAAATATTTGAATAATATTTATAGTTAATAAAAAGTAACTTTCAGTTTAACAAACAGAAAAAAAGTTTTTATGGTAGAGAATACATTGACCAAACTTATACATATTAAATAAAACTTAATAATTAAGTAAACAAAATCTGCCTTTAATATTAGCCAGTTCCATTCTGCAAGTTATTTTTTTTATAGCCTAGTACATAGACATAATCGTGGCTCTATGGCTTGTCACGACCTAGTCTATGCTCAACACTTTCTAATCTGTAATCAAATGGTTTTCTTTATGGATAAATCGGTGCGGCACGTGTTACTAAACGCCTCGCGAAATCACATTGAGCAAAACGTGTTAGTTATCAAGGTAATAAAATTACATGGCGAGCTCGTTCATTGTCTTCACTTTAAATACTGTTCTTCTAATGCATTTCTTATTTACAGTTAATACAATGTAGCTCGCGCTTCAATTACTTATTCTATAATGATATCGAAACTAATTATTGTATGTTATGCTTATAGTTATCTGATCTAGCTCACATGTGTATGATTTGCAGTTGAGCAATTGAAACTATGTTTAACCTTAGTGCTTCTGCGGTTTTATGTTTTCTGATTCCTTGAGATGTTTTTTTTTTGTGATAGAAACCTTTAATGTCATGCTACGCGTAAAATCAAGCTACGTTATTTATTTCATTATATGAACTTATTTAAATGTAAACATAATTATGTTTACCTATATATTATGTTATACATTGTACTTACTTTAATTATTTTGACCGAGTGTAATTAATGATATTACGTCTATAGTACCTATCTAATATGTTTATTTGTTATTAATATATTGTATGTACTACAATTTAGGCGACGAGACGGCGACTGCTTTTCTATTACAGTATTGTAATTACCCTGATTTTATGACCTTAAATAACTGATTTGATAATAATATAAAATTTTCTTTGTCATTCACAGCTGGTCAGTCTATACGGGCTGGAAGCAGAAAATCAACTCTTGAGGTGCTTGCTTACTGAGGCCGCCAAGAATTCCTGGGACACAGATCGCCCGAGCAGTTCTGCTAACAACAGCATCCACGCATCTTTGCTCGCGCAGCACCTCGCGTCATTGCTGAACCACCCAGCCAAGTCGACTGTTATCTGTCGCGCTGTAGACCAACCCACGAAAACTCTTCAGAAGGTAAGTATTTTTGTTAAATGAAATCACGTCCCACATGTTTTTGTTTCTTTTATGTAGCTCATAAACATTCAGTGGCCATATTACCTGTATCGTCTGTTTGTCCTGGGAACCATACCATTATTTAGTAAATTCTACATATCATGATTTTGTTTTATTACATTTGATAAAAAAAATTGACAACTTATTCATTCAAAAGTTACGCAACCATATTTTGCTGTAATATACAAAATACTTATTGATAATTTAAGATGTTCTGTGAAATGTATTTTGTTAACTGCAGCTGGCTTGGAGGCCATGGAGATTATCATAAACAGAAGGACATAACACACCATACAGATGTAGGTACTATAAGTTTTTACTGTGTCAATGTCATTATATATTGATATAGTGTAGATGAGATTTGACTGCCCTCAAATGATAATCAAATATCAAACTTGTCCTACAAACATTGAGTCAGTGCTTGATTCTAGTTTCCTAATTAATAATTTTTAAATTCGGTTAAAGTTTTAATTTATTCCAGATATTAAAACCAACAAATACTTTACTCAATCGATTGTCGAGATTGTTAAAGTTAACCACTGCCGAGGATGTTGCTCTTTCGCTGGTTCTGAGGAGAAATTCGACGAAAACTGAAATCGTAAACTTATCCAAGCAGCATCTGAAAAAAAGATTTTTAGACCTTGTTCAGTGCTACCTAGACGCAGGTCAGTCTCTCAAGATATGTTTGGATATTTTGTTGTTGTTCAATAATATTAAATATGCTTTGGTTTGGTTCACAGAACGCGGGCATCAAGTTGAGCGTGCTGGACTTCAAGAATGCAGCCCTGAAGTACTGCAAACTCTTCTTACTAATCTCGCGCATGAAAACTTTCGTTTAGCCGCAGTGACAAGGGACTTGTTTTTGAAAAAGTTAAGAATCGATTTCCCTCGCGAAGTTGTGCCTATAGTGCTCGCTCCCTTGTTGTATCCCGACGATACACAGACACCCCTCGAGGAAATGACCACAGCTGATGACATGGCCGCAGCCATGATGGATAACTCACTAGCTGAAATCATCCGAGACATCGGCTATTCTTTCACCTCATCCGTTGAGGAATGTAAGAACAACATGCTGAACTTTGGCGCTCGTGAGCCAACGGCCACTGATGTCGCCAAAATTATATCAACGATGGTGAGATACCATACGACCGTCCAAGAAGGACCACCAATACAGACACCAGGCAATTTCTGGGTTGGCCACGAAGTGAAGAAAGAGCCCATAGCACAGGGACATGGAGATACATGGAATGCTGAGGTATTTGTCCAGACACTCAAGGATTTGGCCTCAAACCTAAACTGGAAAGAAGTGATCTTACAACTGGACCATCCCGAATTTTTCGTGCCAGATAGGCAAGGACTGAGTCTGCTGTTCACAATATTACGACTCGGCTTGCAGAGTGCAGGCTATCCAGCCAACATTTTCCCGGTTGAATATTTGTGTCGTCGTTGGACAAACTTGGAAGGACAAATGAGTTTTATCACCAATATACTCAAATACCCGGATATATTCAGTTTCGCTGATCACCCATTCCATCCAGTATCTATTGATTTGCTAAAATCGCCTCCTGAAGCTGACAACAAGGATGTAGCAACGTGGCGTTGTCTGTATTTAGTGGAGCTCTTGCTGTTCGCATCAGAGCGTGGTTATTATATGCAAGTACATGAACTATTCAAGGTTCCTTTGCAATACTGTCCCGACGTGCTAATGCTAGCCTTACTGCAGATAAGTCCACCAGTAAACATTGTAAGACAAGAACTATTCTCAACACTGATACCAATATTTTTGGGTAACCATCCTAATTCTGGAATTATCTTGCATCATGCGTGGCATAACCAAAATCCCAACATAAAAGCAATCATCATGCACTCCATGGCTGAATGGTATATTCGTGGTGATTGTGACCAGTCAAAATTATCAAGGATCTTAGACGTCGCACAAGATTTAAAGGCGCTGTCCTTATTATTAAACGTACAATCTTTTCCTTTCGTGATCGACCTGGCTTGCCTAGCGTCCCGAAGAGAATACTTGAAACTCGACAAATGGTTAACAGACAAAATTCGAGACCACGGAGAAGCGTTTGTGACCTCCATGGTTAAATTCCTGCAAAGAAGATGCCCCCAAGTTCTTGGCAAATTACCAGAAGAACAGTTACCGAAAGCGGCACAATTACCGCATGAGACTATTGCCACGATGTTGGCATGTTTACAATTATGCATTCCAAATGTTCAACAAGAGCTACAGGAAGCCATTTGCAATGTTATCGCTAATTGTCAGACTCTGATACTGAGCAAGTCGCGGCAAAGCGTCGCAGGGATTGCTCGGCCTCATACTAGAGTCTTGGAAACGCCTTTCAACCCTGCTGGATTAAGCGGTCAACTATTTCCGCCGCATGTTGATTCCATAGCCAATTTAACACCCAATGTCGCGAATATGAGTCTAGGTGCACCGGCCAATACGGCATTTGCAATGCCCGGTACCCTGGGCCCATTAGTGACTGCCCCAGGGTCCCCGTCGCGCCTAATGGGCGCTGGTCCGAATAGCCCTTTCGCTATGATGCCGTTACAACATAATGCGACTATCGCAAATATGGGTCTGGCCAGGATGGCTCCTGCTCCCGCAATGGATAAGCCACGTATCCCAGATCCCATACACTTCCCCGAGATAATGCACAACGTAGCCAAGGAGATTGAGGACGAAGCTAATGGCTATTTTCAAAGAATTTACAACCACCCTCCGCATCCAACTCTTTCAATTGATGAAGTTCTTGATATGCTGAAGAAGTTTCAAGATTCGCCGAGTAAACGGGAGCGGGAGGTGTTCTCGTGTATGCTGAGAAATCTCTTTGAAGAATACAAGTTCTTCCCTCAGTACCCTGACAAGGAACTTCACATAACCGCCCAACTCTTCGGGGGCATCATTGAGAAAGGACTTGTACCCAGCTACGTTTCGCTTGGTTTAGCACTGAGGTTCGTTCTCGACGCCTTGCGAAAGCCGGAGGGATCTAAAATGTATTACTTTGGTATAGCGGCCTTGGACCGATTTAAATCACGTCTCAAGGATTATCACAAGTACTGCGAACACGTTAGAGCTATACCTCATTTTAGTGAGTTTCCCCCACATCTGATCGAGTACGTAGAGTATGGGCTCCAGAGTCAGGAGCCGCCTACCAAACCCCAAGGCGCAGTGCTGCCGACCAGCCTCGCCGCAATGCTAAATCAGAGTGCAGTCGTAACCGTGTCAGCTTCATATAGGTAGGTCCTCCATTTAGAGTTAACAATTGCAACAATGCTCTACAAGCTTTACTCGACGATCAAACATTGAGATTGTGTATATCACAGTAAAAGTAAATGAAATTAAATACAACTCAATCAATGCTTATTTGGTTACTCATAATATGTTATCGAATGTCAAGTATTAATGCCAATGTTTCTTTTGTTTGCAGAGCTGTAGCACCATCAATTTCTGTAATATCAAAAGTAGCTAATTGCACCGCAGGCGGTATGGGTAGCCGACCGTCCATAGCCAACGCTACCAATATTGACACGTTGCTTACAGCTACAGATAGGGAAGAGAAGATCAACGCGCCTCCGGAACCTATTCAAGATAAAACTGCATTTATCTTCAACAATTTGAGTCAACTGAATCTGCAAACTAAATGCGAAGAACTCAAGGAAATAATCACTGAAGAATATTTTGCTTGGCTCTCACAATACCTTGTTATGAAGAGAGCTTCTATCGAGCTTAATTTTCACGCTCTCTATTCCAATTTCCTTGATGTTCTTAAGATTCGAGAAATTAACAGAATGGTTACGAAGGAGACTTACAGGAATATTAAAGTATTATTGCGTTCGGATAAAGGAATAGCAAACTTTTCTGACCGATCACTACTGAAAAATCTTGGTCACTGGCTTGGAATGCTTACATTATCACGTAATCAACCAATTTTGCACGTGGACATCGACCTAAAGGCCCTCGTACTGGAAGCCTATCATAAAGGTCAACAGGAACTCCTGTATGTGGTACCATTTGTTGCCAAAGTATTGGAATCATGCGCAAAAAGCATCGTTTTTAAACCTCCCAATCCATGGACGATGGCTTTAATGAATGTTCTAGCTGAACTGCATCAAGAACCTGACTTAAAATTGAATTTGAAATTCGAGATAGAAGTTCTATGCAAAAATCTTGGGTTAGACATTGCTAATTTGAAACCTGCACTGTACTTGAAAGATCCAGAAAAAGTACGGCAAATCGAATTCCAATTATCGCAACCGAAACAGAGTAAAGAAGCGGCTGCAGTATTACCCGTGAATCCAACACTTGTGCAAGGCCAACCAATACAAATGATGCCTCTGCAACCTCCTATGATTCCCGCGGAAGACATGACCGTGACCGCGCCGACACCGACCAGCGGCCTCATGGGTGACCCCACTCTTATGGGAGTGCTGGGACTCCCCGAGCCCAGATTCAACTACTTGGACGTCAACGTGTCATCGACATCAGCCTTCGGCCAGAAGATCTGCTTCAATCCCCACATACTGCTGTTCCAGAGCTACCCAAACCTCAAACAATTCGTCAAGCCTGCTATCGAGAGATCAATTCAGGAATGGATCCATCCCGTAGTGGATAGGTCTATAAAGTATGCTTTGACTACTTGCGAGCAGATAATACGGAAAGACTTCGCGTTGGATCCCGATGAAGTTAGGATGCGTACCTGCGCTCACCACATGATGCGGAACCTGACTGCGGGCATGGCGATGATCACGTGCCGGGAACAGATCATCAGCACAATCAGCACCAACCTGAAGGGCGCCTTCGCGACCGCCGTCTTACCTTCTACACCCCAACAGGTTGGTATATTTTGAAGTAAATTATCTATTTTTGTATTGATAATTTGATTTGTAAAAGTAATTGTAAAAATATTAACTGTCATATATGTTTTGTACATGAAATGAGCTTTATGAAGCAGCCCAATTTGTAATTATGAACTCCAATGTTATTTGATTCTCATACATTGAATTTGTGGACTGTGTCAAAATAGTTCCCGATTTGGTAGCTTAGAAGTTAGGTTAAGCTTGTTTGCCTAGGTAAACTAGACCAGAAAATCCTAAATATATGATGCTGATCACAAAATATGGAAACAAGCTTGAATTAAATAGGAATTACTAATCTAATCATCAAATGTATTAGGTATGGTTCAGACAAAGAGTGTCTATTTCCGTATAGGTATTGTTTGTAATACACATTCGAATATTTATTTTATTGCATTCATTCACAGGTTCAGTTTTGTTTTAGAATTATTACTATGTTCTTTTCTTTATAATTATTTTTGTACATGTTTATTTTTATTCGTAATTTTACATTATATAATTACTGTATTTTTTTTTATTTTGAATAGGAATTACATAGGTATCGAATTTTATGGGCCTTCACCACTAGTGGGTGCAGTTAGGGCAAAAAGCATGTTAGGATTTTTACAGGTGTAATCATTGGTGTTAGCTGGCCAATGCTTTATCTGTTACGACAACATGACGAGGACGTGCCCTGGATGTTACTGTAAGAAGGAAACTGAAATTTTATTATGTCTTTCTAAAAATAACAACTAAATGACAAAAAGATACTTTGTTGATTCTTCTATTTGATAGTAACGAAATCTCAAACTAACCTTATGCTGGACAATGACCTTGAAAAACTGACAGACTGACACGCTAGGCCCCTTTTTGTGTTTTGTTTCCCCCGAAAATGAGTCAACAAAAGATATTTTACTATCATATTAATAGTTTTTGGTATTTCAGAAGGAGATAATAGAAAGCGCAGCTGCTGTTTTAGCTACCGAAAATATGGAATTAGCTTGCGCGTTCATCCAGAAGACTGCAGTGGAGAAGGCGCTTCCCGAACTCGACAAGCGGCTCGTAAACGACTACGAGATGCGTAAACTTGCGCGTCAGGAGGGTCGCCGCTACTATGACCCCATGGTTCTCCCTTACCAGACGGAGCGCCTGCCCGAAAGAGTCCGGCAGCGCGTCGGCGGCCCCACCGAAAACCAAATCACTGTCTACGAAGAGTTCGCGTGCAATATCCCTGGCTTCACGCCAGTACGCGACGTCGGATTGTTCATTCCTAAGCCCTCTGCCCAGGAACAAATGTCTCAGCTCACGTTCAGCCAGGTCATCAACCCAACCCAGGTGTACGGAACAGACGAGATGAGTTCCTTGATCACAGCTGCCGAGGTGTTCCTGGCGAACTGCCTCGCAGTCACATCACTTGCGGTGCAGGCTGCGAACATGCATTCTCTGCTCGAGTGCCTCTGCATCGCCAGAAGGAACCGTGACTTTGTGTCCGGATGCGCTTTGCTACAGAAGGTAACATAAATGTGTTTTTTGACAAAAAATCTGCAATGAAGTAATCATGTATTATTACATTACTTTTTATGTAATAATGCAATGATGCGTATTTGTTGCTGATTTTAACTTATTTATACGTCCTCTTTTTAGTTTGCAACCATCCCCTTTTATTTTGGTTATTATTTTTTATTTTTGTTTTCTTATTAAACGCTCAGCTGCGTTGTTATAACATAGCAGCTCATTATCTTGAAGAACGGAATTAAGATAAGTCTGGAACTTACATTAGAAAAGATACTGTGTAATGAATTTAATTGGTCGGTTCTAACTGAAATATATATATCTGTTAGGCGGTCGAGGGCTTACTGGACGGACACATCGTGCAGCCGGGCACCAGCAGCGAGCACGTGGAGATGATGGCTCGCTACCGAGATATTCACCTTCGTGTGCTGAAACTGTTGGAGGATGCGCGTGTCTACGGCCACGTGTGGTCTACCAAACAGATCACCTGCTGCCTCACCGAGTGCCGGGAGGAGCTGCGATACAACATCGAAGCGGTCGACTGTCTTATCAGGAACCACCTTATCAACTTGCCCCAGGTAAATTACAAAAACAGATTTCCTCAACTCATTCAAATAAACATGAAAAGTTAGAATAACATAGTAACAAGCTTAAAGTTATCTCTCTAAACGCATGAATTACCTCAACAGTACGACCTTGCTCTCGCGCACATGATGGATGGCGGCAACAACTACATGGCTGTGGCTTTCGCGATGCAGATAGTCCAGCTTTACCTTGTCGACGACAGAAACAACATTTACGTGAATGAATGCGACCTGTACCACACGACGGAGACACTCGTTAGGATGCTGACGCACTCTCGCCAGCCCCCGCCGGAAGGACTCGGCTCCCTCATCGAGATGCTCCGAGTTCACCAAGATCCTAGCGCATATCTCGGAGAGAGGTCTCCGCTAGGACCCACTGCCCATATTCATTCTGGAATCCTGCAAGTGCGTGTAAGTTTATAATGCATACTAGTATTCTAAGGCGTGGCCAAATAATGGGATTTGCTAGATACCTATTTTTGATAGCGTTGATCATAACACTCTAATCCTAAAATTAAAATACTACGGATTACTAGGACACTCTTTAGATCTAGTATTTGATATAAAATTTTTGATTTTGGTTGAAGTTTTTGATTTAGATTTTTCACCCATATACGCCAATCGAAAGACCTGCTACTTCTAAACCATAATTTTCCAAAAGGTACAGAGCTGTGACGACCCACCCGGCCTACAAGAAAAGACGGAGAATCTTCTCCGCGAATGGAGGAACGTGCTTCTCAGCCCCTTGACTGAAATTGAACTAGCTCAGAATTTCAATCTGTATGTTCATCGCATGAACATGAACGGCATTCTCAAGTCCGATGACATGATCACGAGGTTCTTTAGGATCGCCACCCAGATGTGCATCGAGAACGTGTACCAACAACTCAACGAGGACAGGATGAACACGCCGCCGCTGCCGCCGAAGAGGGACAAGTACTACGCCATGTGCGACTCGTTCATCAAGCTCGTGTCGCTCCTGATCAAGAACACAGCCGACGGTGGAAACCCCACCCCCAAACTGATCCTCCTAAATAAGGTCAGCTTATCTTTTTAATGCTCCTTTATTAATGTGAAATGAAGCGGTCCTAATAAATGTATTTATATGCCCACAGATTCTAGGTATCATTGCCGGCTGCCTATTACAAGACCATGAGGAGCACGGCACCAACTTCCAGCAGTTGCCATACCATCGGCTATTTCTCATTCTTTTCTTAGACATGAATATGGCGGAGCCAGTTTTAGAATCCATGAATTATCAGGTATGTATTGATTAAGGTATATTTTTTTACCCTGAAAATCATTAGATTATCCAAAACTTGCTTTAAAATGTTTAGTTTGTATCTAACACACCTCATCTTGTTTGGACTAAAACATTCTCATGAATTTTTACAGAACGTAATGCGCGTACAGGTCTGTACTCATAGCTAAAATACGTAGATTTTGTTGTATTGTTTTGTCCTATGTCCATATGTGTACGTAGAATTTTACGGAAATTAGCAATCTATGTGAATGTAAGTGTTGTTTCGGGAATGTGATTTTATATCAATGTTTTCTTGCTTTAGGTTCTGACGGCATTCTGCCACACCCTGCGTATTATCAGGCCGAGCATCGCGCCGGGCTTTGCGTATGCTTGGCTCGAGATCGTCGCTCACCGCGCCTTTATCAACCGCGTCTTAGCGGTAACACCACAGCAGAAGGTATATTATCTTATTTATTTAACGGACAATGACCAGCCCTTTTACTATGATATATAAACCATATCCCTGCTCATATTACTAGCTTAATTAACAGTTTAACTTTCATCATTTTGTTTCATTAGTCCAGTGTTAAAAAAAAAAAACATAAGACAGTTTTTTATAGAATTAGTTACGATGCGTGATTCAAATGTATTTGACTGTATTTTCCTTGATTTCCACCAATCGGATACCTTCATTGGTGGCATACTCTAGTGTAAAAACATTATATAATGAATGTATTATTATATAATTGCTTTTTAAGATTGTCAAAGTCAGTCCACATATCTAGATGAATATTGAGAGAAATTAGAAATTGTTACTACTGAACAGATACTTTGAATCACATGTCGTGAATTCATCCATATTAGTTAGCTACGTTAATGTTTAATTCAGTCAATGTATTCATTTGGCAGAAGAAAACCACTGTGTAATACTAACAAGCATTGACACGTAACTCTTATTCCACGAGGTAGGCGGCGAGTCCATCGTCATTGGTCGGGCCAAAAATAATACTTGAGTGTTAATAAAATTAACAGCAGAAATTTCTAACAGAAATACTAAAACATTCTGATAATTGCCTGACCTCAATCGAACCCTGGACCTCAAGATCCGAAGCCGCGCTTGTACCCTATGTCAATCATGTTACGACAACAAGACATATGACTCTGTCCGTTTGATTGCGTAATTATGTTAGTCTGTTCCAGAAATCCAGGATATTCTTTATTTTAGAGTGCTTCCATGTTGGTCGCTAAGTCAGTTTATTTTGTCAATATGAATAGCGTTACCTTACATTGCTCACAAAGTAGTTATATTATAAATGCTACATGTAAAATGTATTCTGTGCTCGTCAGTTATGAATACCTTCATATCATATGTTGAACTGATGATAAGTAAACTGAGTAAGTAACCTTTATGAATGCACACCTTTTTTCTTTTCTTATATTGATTTTATTCGTTTCTTTCTTTTTAGCTTACGACTGGAGGCCAGGCAGTTAAATTCAATAATAATTACTTTTTGTGTGGTTTTATTAACTTTCGCAGCTTTATTATTAGAGATGGGCTGAATATTTTGCAAGTTTGGTGATTAATTATGTAATGTTTGCAACCCAAACCATCAAAGTCAGTCTTTTTAATGTCTTGAATATTTAACATGATAATCCAGATATACGGCCCATCTCTGCTGATCACTTGATCCTTAACACCGTAGCGTCCTGTCTAAATCATTTTTCACGTAGATCAAATCGCTGTTTATTTTGAATTCCTATTCAAATGCTGCTACCGCGACGATTATGCTTGTGATTGCTTACAGATTTCCTCGATTTTGTTAGAAACTCTATTGGAATTTGATTTATGCAATTCTACTTCCAAATAACGCCATTAATACAAAATTAACACGTACTCAGACCTGCATACAACAAGATTAGTGATAAAATAATTTGTTTACAAAGTTAGATATCAAAATCGAGAAAGTATTTAGGCTTTATGATTCTGTGGCGTTCACTGGGTGTTTGTTTAATTCACTGATATTAGTCGTAAGGCTTCATTAGTATTAATGTTCTTTAAATAATCTACGCCATTGAGAGGTAAAGTACTAGATTTATAAATCAAATTAAATTCGTGAAAAAATAATGAAATCCCATGTTTGGCAAATATTAAAGTCAGTGAAAGAAATTTGAAATTGAAAGTTATATTACTACGATTAAAGAAATACATGAGTTGTGGGTGAAAAAATATGCAAAAGTATAAAAGCAGTAAAGTGAGGACAGCCTATTAGTTATTTGGATTGCAAATAGATATTTGTGCATGTCCATTGCATGCATTTTTGTTTGGAATGCCCCTCATCTTGGTAACTTGTTGAGGGGCAATTATCGTTAGGCAGTGATCAAAGTAAGTTTTGTGATTTGCAGGGTTGGGGCATGTACTCCACGTTGCTGATCGACCTATTCAAGTTTCTAGATCCGTTCCTGCGCAACACTGAGCTGGCCACCCCGGTCATGATGTTGTACAAGGGCACATTGAAAGTGCTTCTGGTGCTCTTACACGACTTCCCTGAGTTCCTATGCGACTACCACTACGGTTTCTGTGACGAGATCCCACCAAACTGTATACAGATGAGGAACCTTATCCTGTCAGCGTTCCCTCGCAACATGCGTCTCCCTGACCCGTTCACACCTAACCTGAAAGTGGATCTGTTGCCCGAGATCACACTGCCGCCCCGCGCCGTCATTAACTACACCACGATCATCCCGGCATCTCAGTTCAAGAAGGATTTGGACGCGTATCTAAAGGCCCGTGCTCCGGTGACATTCCTATCAGAACTGAGGAGTAACATGCAGGTAATTTCAAATTTGGTACAAGTTATCTTAAATATAAACTTGGCAATATAAAGATCACAGTGTAAAATATTTTCGAATGATTATAAAACTAATCATCCGTCCAGGTGGTGAACGAGCCAGGTCGCAGGTACAACTGCCAGTTGATGAATGCTGTTGTTCTATACGTAGGCACTCAGGCTATTGCATACATCAGGACTAAGGGCCAGTCCCCTAACATGTCCACCATCGCGCATTCCGCGCACATGGACATCTTCCAGAACTTCACTGTCGACTTCGACTTCGAAGGAAGGTATGTTAAAAGATTTTGCATTTCGTCATTTTATGGATAACTATAAAAATCTTTTCATGACGTAGGAAGTATTAGTTTTCTATGAGTTATAGTAGAGTAGATTATTTGGAGTACACATTATGATACGTATCGTTTGTCTACATAGGTACTTGTTCCTGAACGCAATCGCGAACCAACTGCGCTATCCTAATAGCCACACGCACTACTTCTCGTGCTGCCTCCTGTACCTGTTCGCCGAGGCGAATAGTGAGGCGGTGCAGGAGCAGATCACCAGGATGCTGCTGGAGCGGCTGATCGTTAACCGACCGCACCCCTGGGGCCTGCTCATCACCTTCATTGAGCTCATCAAGAACCCGATCTACAAGTTCTGGTCGCATGACTTCGTTCATTGCGCTCCTGAGATCGAGAAGTAAGTGTTGCTTGTTATGCTGGTGCTGCTTGGATTGAGTTTGGCCTAAATTGTAATACTAGTACTACTAGTAGAAATATCGTATTTGTGACTAGTGGTAGAGATTATTCAAGTAGTATATTAATAGGCTCTTTAATTCTTGTTGAAACTGGGTTAATGTGGGACTCCCTACATTTGACTGCGCGTTTTTGCCAATCATACTGGGAGCTATGGGTCACCAATCAACGTCATAAAGTAAACTAAAGGTGACATTTTTAAATTTCACTTCAGAGTAAGACATAAATTGATCCACTCAAGTTGCACTATATTGTTTATAAAATCATGTATGCGCCATACCAAATTTTATATTCATGAAGTACACACAGTTAAGCAAATCGCTTAGTATGCCAGGAACACTATGATGTATCCATTTTATAATATATACATGATATATGTTTATATTTGTAAATTATAGTGTGCCTTGCTTGTCTCGCGATTAACTTTGCTGTGTGTACGTAGGGTTGTAACTTTCATAGTGATAAATCTAGCCTTGCTAGAATTTCGTAGACCTTACTTATTTTAAATAAGAGTAGGATACGGATAGTGATTATAATATATTTGCTTTCAAATTGGAGAATCACATCATGGACGGTCGTGTTTCAAGTAAACAAAAAAAAAGATACAATCAATTCTCCGTTAAATAAGAATCATGGCAGGATTTGTTCAAAATTTTGAGGTTTACGTGTAGTCATTGAAATAAAACTACTTTGAATGTATTCCATGGCGGTTTATTAAAATTTTCGGTCAGGACGTTTCGACGCCTTTGCAGGTGTCATGGTCACGGACAGACTGAAGTAATTTTGTTGAGGTTGCTCGTTCTACATTCACTTTTTTTTTTTAGTACGCAATATGAGTTCATTGTGTCTTGTGGTCTTGCAGCGCTGCACTGAAGTTTGGTTTTAAGTTAGTGAGTTTTTGGGTCCCAAGTAGGCCATATATTCCGGCCATATACTCTATTGAAATTGGGGTGCTTCACAAAACACTCTAGGTAGGAATTTTCGTTGTCTAGCGAGGATCAGTAGATTCTTCTTCGTATCCGGTACGCTCTTGACAGAGCGGTCGTGATTGCTACGTGCTCGTGTCGGAATGGGCAGATGTGATTCGCTTCACGACGTTTCGCCACCGCTGCCTGTTAGAGGTCATCCTGCTGCACTCGATGGAACCTCCAATGGCTGACTCGATTTGATCAGTAGTTTATGAAATCTAATATAATGACTGGAACGATCAGCATGTTCGGCGAATGCAGGCTTTGTTGTAAGGCGGGTGCTTTATACAGCGTTTTGTTTGACCGATGCAAGTCCGAGATATAATCCCTTGAAAGTAGATTTATTTCAATGTGTGTAGTATTTAATTTTTCTTGTTATAATTTCGTGTAAATATATAGAAAGTTGTATTTACCTACTTATCGGCTATATCTTTATATTAGGTGATATACTAAATATCTGATCTGTCATAGAATTTTGTTAGCTCATGCCTAGTTTTCAATGGTTAATTATGAACATTGAAAAACTTTTCAAAACCCGCTAAATGAAATAATTCGTTTTTACAAATCATTGTAAGGATCTTGCCATGATTCTTTGTATACCATCAGGTTGTTTTATGAGTATAAAATTAAATCCATGTTTTGGTTTTTTCATTAAATTATTTATTATTGGAAATATGTTATATTATTTATGTACTTAATCATAATATTTTTATTAGTTAATTAGCCTATTTTGGGAAACATAACCATTATTTATTTAAATAACATATATATAACAAGTGTTTAAAAGAATCAGCTGCGCTATTGAACTTGGCAAGTTCAACCTTAATCATAATTTTATTAATCTCAATCATTCATTACTACCAACTAACTTTCCGTAAATAACAATTGAATTAAAACATATTTATTTCGTCTCGAAAAATGGTACATAACATGTAAGTAAAGTGTGTTCGATCAATATTTTATTATAGTATTATATGAAGTATTTCGTCTGGTAGAGTGAGATGGGCAGAGACACTACATATGCGTTATTATGTGAAAGGCTAACACCCGTATTCTAAGTCGTAACTCACGATTTCTGGAGTTTTATGGAACGGCACGACATGCTACGTAACGGCGCCTATGTCCTGGTTGAGGGTGGGCTCCGCTGTCGTCGCCATCATTGTTCGTACTCCCGTAGCTGCTGTGGTTTGCCGCCAACAACAGTTCGACTCGCGACGTTGCCGAGCCAAATATCATTAAGGAATCTATTGGGTCAGAAAGTAGCCGGGCGTTCTCGTAAAACACGCGTTGTAACCTAATTACGTAATTATGAACTCGCATCTTGAAATGTTTGTAACATAAAGTTGATTCATCTTCTTAAATCACGTCAATCAAAGATTTTCATTAAAGAACGAAAAACCTGACTACTACTAAGGGCTCCCACACAAAACTGCGATGCGATGCGATGCGAATTCGCATCGCAGGAATTTCTAGTAAATAAAGTTCAAAATGGAACGCGAATTCGCAGAATTTTGCGATGCGATGCGAATTCGCAGTTATGTGTGCGAGCCCTTAAGTCCAGTCAATGAAAACATGAGTTAACGACTAAGGGTGTAGGTGTTTGAGCATGACCTCAACTGGATGTAGCCGCTAACCTTACCAAGTAGGTACATATTTTATTAGTAACGGGGCAAAGTTGTACGTAATGGCGCATGCACTGTTTAACTTTTAATAGGTAGTCTAATGAGCACTTGTTTAACCAGCGCAACATGGGGGCTATCTACAATCTTGGGAGTGCGTCTCCAGCGATGTCGGAAGGTGTTCTGGGAGTTTTCAAAAAGGAAAGGAAAACTTAAAAAAACTATAATTAGGTGGAATAAAAAGATTGGAATAAGTTTCTTAGTATTAATATAGTAATATTTTTTCAATAAGTATTATTCTTCACGAAACAACTGAAAAGTGCTTAATTTGTGATAGGAATATTTTAATGTTTCTAGGGTCATCATCAGCAATAATCAATATATGCGATGAAATAAATAACAATATTTTTTTGTCCCTTGCATCCCATGGTCACCCGGAAATTCAGTTACGTGTAATTTACTATTGTGTTGTTTTTCCCCCTTCCCCTCTCCGATGTTTTATGTGTATATTTAGACGCCAATCTGATAAAACATGGTTACAGATTGTGTTCTAATTAAAACATAAATGTTTTTGACTAGATAGATGCGTTACATCATTAATTATAATTTTGATTCATTCGTAACATTGTGTACGTTAATAGAAAATAGGCAAAGTTTCTAATTAAAATAAAAACTATATGAAACGGATCCTATTGCTAGTTAATATTTAAATTAATATTCTTGACGTTTCGGTTTCTCAGAGATCATCAAAGGAATCTTATCGGGATTATTTATTGATTTGTCAATTGCAATACAATCCGTTCAGATGATTTTATTTTAATGTCTACATTCGCGTTAACTTAGAAATAATTAAGGTTTTTAATTATCGCTTTCGCATATTAATGTTTTCTACATTGGCCATTCGAACAGTATAATCAGAAAGTTAAGTTTTAGTTAATCTCAAAATTGCATTGCTAGATTATGGAAATTAAAGTTGCCCCGTTACTTATGTTATAAAAAACACGAATGCTTGCTTGCTATCTTGGTGTCTAAAATTACGAAGTTGAGACATTTGGCAATTTTAATTTTTAACATGTTCAACGGTTCAAACTGTTGATGCGAAATAATGTGTATATGCGAAAACGAATGAATCTTGTGGCACTACTCATGATGAAACGCATCGTCGTGAAGAGTTCACACGTGCATGCTGTGTGCTGCTTGTATGCTGCATGTGCGTTTCAATTAATGTTAGTTACTCTTCTACGAATAGTATATTGTAGTATAGAAAACAGCTGCATGTCAGAGCTATGCATTGTGAAATCAACCACTTTTAGCTGTATATTGTGGCTGTTATTAGCGTCACTTAAATCAGTTGATAAAAGAGTAATTGTTATATAAACAGTTTATCGTCACTATATGCTTTAAACGTTATTTACCCATTTTCGAAACAGGATTTACCGTTATATAATGTGCAAATGTTAAACACGCACTCATCTTACATGTACATCTTCATTTTCATATTGCTGGTGGCATAGCGAATTATTTTTCAGGAATCCATCACTTTTGGTTTAACACTTAATCCGTTTACGAACGCATTGATTTTACTTACTTTTACTACATGAAATATTATACACTTGATGCAAAAAGGACACTAGTAGTAAAGTTTTACGTGCCGTAAAATATCCATAGTGGTGTAGTCCACACCATGAACTAGCCTTAGAATTCTGACTTACCTACTCCATACCAATGTTCTTTAAAATTTACTTTTGGTGGTTTCGTAAGCAAAGAAGACAGAGTTATTTTCCCATTTATCATATCCCCTTCATCATTTATGGACTATGTAAGGATTACCCCAACTCACTGGAACCCAAGAGTAGTCCTAGACTAGAGTATCTTGATAAAAAAAAGTTTTTACAGAAAGCTACAGTTTCCTCATAAAGTTAAAAAAGCCCACAAATATGTACCTATATAAAAAGCTGATTCCGTTCTATTTTTAACAATTAATGAGCATTTTTTTCTATACAATTACTACAAATTTTATTCATGAATATAATTATAATTTCCGCACTTCATGGAACTTTCTCTGCCTTCTTTGTGTACTAAGATTGCACAGCGATATGCTTAGTCTAGTAGGCCTATTGGCTATAGTGGTTGTCCAAAAAAGCGATAGCCGCTTAATTAAATAAACGTTGGAATAAACTTCGATTCGCAAACTTCAGTAACTAGATCTACTATATTCTAGTTTATATCCCACGTCAGATGATATGGTGTGCTGACTGATTTTTAGACTGGAGATAGACAATAAGCCAGCTAGAATGATAGATACCAAAACCAACCAAAACCAGAAAGTTACTTTTATCTACTCCTCCGCTTTATCTCTAAGTTGAACCAAAAACTGCCTATAATTTGCTTTACCTAAAAAGCTTTTCCACACAAAAAATGTACGACCGGTCGCATATCAGTGGTGACAAATGGAAAATCCCTTGTTACTAAAGGCGCTGCCAATGTCAAAGTGTTTCCACTGATATCGACCGATTGTCAACTCGTGCTTTCTTAATAGCCTGAGTAATTAATAAGTACATGCAGTAAGTATGAACGGCGTGCACCTCATCGCCAGCTGAGCTTGAAGATCCATGAACCATCCTCCTCTTTATGTTTAGTTCATAACTCATTCTATAAACCTGTAGTTTTAACACGCTTTACGCTTTAGGGCAATGCATTTTGATTTCAGGTTTGTTGTTATATTCGTTTACTAAAACTCATGTCCAGACTGACCTAAGACAAATGCAATGACTTAACAATTATTTTCATATTTGTTGTTCATGTTCAGATATCACGTAAGATTTTTGCTTTAGGCTGGTTATTACAAGTTTTACTATATAATGACAGTGAGAGCCTTTTGAATATTAAAGTTACTAACTTTCGCTCGTGGCTTCGCCCACGTGGATGTCAGGTATCTTGGCAAAGATATAGCCTTTGTGTTTTCGTGGAATTCAAGTTAACTGCATGGTTAGATCGAGAGACGATATTAGGATTGACAGTGTAGATAAGGTATACTTGCAATAATATATGATCCGATCTCAGGGGCATTTTATTACGAATTGCTACACCAACGATTTTGCGGGCCTCATCATAAAAAGCACCTAGCTGTTGAGTGTCAGCAACCACCTGGTCTTCCTTACTTCCCGTACATATTTCCGCAGCTTGGCACTACTTTGCTTGACTTGCTCCGCTTGGTTGTCGTCCCGATGCTGACGTTAGAGAGATCGGTGACTCCGAATAACTTTTGACAATAATATTTCATCATTGTCATCAAACCAGTCCTCGTGTCTGCTAGGTTTTATACTCAGTGTCTGCGAGGCGGTCGCGACTAAATAGGATGAGAGCGTTGCCAATTACCCTCAGAATCACAATTCTCAATGTTTACCGTTCGCATTAACTGCCTGTGCATAGTTCTTACGCACCTCTAGACTTTGCAATTTTTCTATATCTAGTCGCTTAGGCTTCACAGCTTGTGATCTGCAAGGAGAATATAGTAGTAGCTTCATTTTAGAAACGACAAGACGGTGGTCCGTGGATCTGACCACATTAGCATCACGCATAACGCGAGTGACATGGGAAATATCTCTTTGTCGGATAATAACATAGTCAATCCTCAAAAGCCAAGGACAAACCTTCCTCTGTAAATCCACCTTCCTCCTTATATTCATAAGATTCTCTCTGTCCATGACGTGCTGCTCCCTCGATAGCCACAAAGTCGTCCACAAAATCGGTCCTAAGAATCGGAGGAAAAATCGGCCCGATTATCTGTCCTACAAAAAGTCTCCACTCTCACGTGGGCCAGCAGCCTAATAGAGTGAAATGGAGGCAAAAAGACGACGATAAATGAAGCATTGGGCACGAATAGGAAGAATGGAATCTGAACTATTGATATTTTCTATAACTGAATTCAGTAAACGAATGTTACTACATACAGCTTTTTTTTTTTGGTAGTGATCTACGCAGTATACTTACTTACGGTTGAGCGAGGGCTTTGATTGCTTCACCACACTGCTACAAACAGCCAGCCATTAGTTGATGAATAAAACACAGTTGAGTTTTGCAGTTTAGGTTACGAAGGAAAAACAGCCATAAACAAAAAGGATAGGAAAAAATATTGTTTAAGAAACTGCTTCATCACGTTTAACACGAGAACAAAATCCCAACGTTTAGGTTGCGATTTTGTTACCGATAACCATTTAGTGTTTTTATTGAGTTAATGTGTATCTAACCCCAACCCTATTCCTATAGACGTTAATAATATGTGTTAGTTATAATTGTCTCACAATAATAACGTTAAACGTTAACGTGTGATTGTGAAATTGTTTGCACTTTCCTAGTAATATGTTTGAATAATCGCGATATAATGTGGGTAATTTGTGATTTATTGACAACTGCTTACAATACGACTTAGGTTAGGTTCTGAGATGTCAAGATCTTACACATACTCGTATCTAAAGTCCGATACTAAATTACAATTGTCCAACACATATTATCGCATAATTTTTAAACTAACGGTTTTCACAATCATACGCTTACATAAATGTACATTATTTGGTGGCATGTAACGGCGACATTTAGATAAACATTTAGCTGTCAAGTGAACTCATTTTCATCAAATTGATACAAAAACTAACCATGTTTATTGTGTTCTGAAATAATCTTTCTTTCTAGATGCTGTAAATCTCTCTTACGTTCGACAGTACATCAGTGGTAGCACTTTGACATTGACAGCGCCCTAATGTAATAGTAGTAAGGTATTCGTATTTAGTTTGCTACTACTGACGTGCGGTCCACTGTAGTAGCAACGGGCATTTTAATTGTTTCTGCTATTGTTAAAGTGGAGTTACTGGCCGAATACTAGGACACAACTATATTTTACGTACTGTCCCTGTCACTAAGGTGTAAAGTACTTACCGATAAATATTTAAGGGCATCTTAAAATAAAGTTGTGTTTCAGTGTTTGGGGGTATGTCGCATATAATTAGTATTTGTGGCACCCTCTAGCTCTTGTTGTATAGCATGATATGATGACGATGTGTTGTGTGCCAGCTGACTTCTGACAGTGGTACTAATTGTGTGTTCTTGTTTAGGTTGTTTGCGTCTGTGGCTCGCTCGTGCATCGTAGACAAGACGGGTGCGGGAGGGGGAGAGCGAGAGATAACCGAGTAGCGTCGCGCCAATTGGGAGTCTGTCCGGCATAAGCACATATTTAAAAGCTATGCCGAGAAAGGTACTTGGTTATTTAATTAATACATCATCACACTTTCAATATTGAGACCCTAAACCGCAGAAAATGACTGCGATTGACAGTCAACATATTAGAGGAAAGCTTAGTAGAACAGATAATTTAATATTTTTTATAAATAACGAGTTCGAATAACACATTGCTTTAGCTACTTACTCTGGGTTCAGAGCAATGTATGTGATGTGGTCCACATTTATTTATTTAGATTTGTATTTAAATGGTTAAATATTTTTGTTGACTTAATTATATATAACAAGTTATATATTAAGTTATTTATTAAGCGATAGTTCAACATTGTACTTTGTTTCCAGGCTTCCAAGGCGAGGCAGGGCCCAGCCAGCCTCAGCAGCCGCAACCATCCACCTCTGGCCTTCCCCCGAAACCGCAGGTGTTGTCGTGGAACAAACTATTTCAAAAAAAGTAATCAGTGTTTAAAAATTTAATTGTAAATATATTTATATTATAAAAGTGAATACTTGTACATTACAGTAGGTATTGACATTTCTATTTATTTACTTTCATATAATAATATATGACATTTTAACAATTACTATCATAAACATTTTAACTTACTAGATCCATTAAAGTTTTATCAACGTAATCAAATAGTAATAAATTCAATAGTTTTACTCCCTCAATCAAATACTATTTATCTGTCTCTGTATCTACGATTCTTGCTGTTACGTTTTGCGATGCTCAGGCAAAGTCAAAATCTTGCAGCAAAAATCAATTAGTATATTATGTGTATGTAGACTGTTCTGCGCGGTGGTACAAGAACTTGTCAGTTTGGTGGTCGATCATAAAATTACATGTAGTGAATAGAAGCGTGATCGATGATCGAGCCTCTATCATCGTGCTTGATACCGAAAATTTGTAAGGGTTCCATAGAAGCAGTTACTGATATGATAATTTAAACTTAAGTGTCAAAATTATAGATTCATAAGAACTGGCAGGCCACAGATGTAGTGGCTGTAACTGTAGCAATGTATTTTAATTATCTATTGTAGAATTGTTGATTAGTATGGTGTTTTGAATTATCAATGTTGTCTATGGAGCCCGCAACGTTGTCCCCACATGGGTGGTTCTTGGTTTTAACAATTAGTGTCTGTTTAGAAACGGCACCTTTTATTATACTTATTTGTAAATGGTAATGTTCGACGCCTGGCTTGCCGCGACTGACGTGTATCCCACACACAACGTAGAACGTTGCGTCCGCCATGTCAGTCGTAGTGACCGCGTGAACGTTATTCATTTGCATTTTTTGATGTATAATTAATCTATAATTAATATTATATCAATTTTGTATTTTAAATTATAATGTATTTTATCTCACAATTTCATATTCCATTTTAATAATGTATGCAAATATTTTAATGCTTTTACGATAATATCGTTATTAACATTTTAATTAATTAATCTTAATCCATTTTACTCACACAGCAATTTTAATTACAATAATTCGTGAACAATCATTAATGAATACATTTTAAATATTTAAGTAATGTTTAATAGTGCGGTTTGGCTAGACAGCTGATGAGGTTGCATGTTGAGAATAATCACTTGGTACTGTGAGGGGACGACAGGCCCGTCGCACCGCGGCACAGTCGCGCCGGGCCGGTCGTATCGCTCGCGTGTGGTGGCTGGCGCGCCGATCCTGAGGCTCATTTCGCTGCAGTAATTGTTATTTGCCTTGAGATCGGAACGACAACACGCCCGCCACTTACTATTATGCAAATTACGCTAAGTGATATTCTGAACTAGCTCGTCGAATTAAGTAAATCGACTGATTAATGTAACCGCTACATGTGTTAGTGTTTAATATTTTAATAATTAAATAATAATTCAAAAATGTAGTAGTTTTTAATAATATGCGCGCCCTATGCAACGTTTGTCTTAATTGTAAAACATTTTAGTGTTAATGATAATATGTATGTAATTCTTGAAGAGCACATTGTAAAGTTTTTTTAGGTGTGATTTTAATATCTATAGGAATGTGTGCACCGGTGGAGGGACCGTCGCGCGCATTGATCGCCGTATATCGATATGACGTAGTCTCTCCGCCCGGTTTTAGAATTTAGATGTAATAAAATAAAATTACACTTTGATTAAGCATAAAGATTGTGTTTGACAAAAGTATTTTTACATCACTTTGTTTTTATTTGTTCTCTTCATACAACTCTCGCTTTTAGGGACAATAACATTAAAAAACAAATGTTCTGTGGTTTCTTCTTCTGCCCTCTAAGTACTTCTTAGACATTAGGTAGGTAATTAAATAAAATTATGCAAAGTGTGCTAGTAGAGCAATACTAAGTAGAACATAATTTAAGTAGATGAGCAAAACCTCTCAAGTAGGTAGGTACTAGGTAGTCTCTTTAGATAGTACCAAAAAGCAAAACCAAATTGTACAAATATTCATCTTACTCTAAAGAATGGCAGACGTTTTTTGCGTATGCAAAAGTGGTTATTTTCTGTGTAATTCAGATGCGTGCGTTAGCACGAGGAGACAAGGCTAAGAAGCTTGGAAGCAGGCTCCACATGAGCGACGTGCAATCAAACATCACAATCTAAATAGTACGACTTTTAATTTATTATCCTATACATATTTTATTAGATTACAGTCATGTGTCATCATTATCTCTATCGACTCACCTGTATGATTTTTTAAATCTAGCTCTTTTCACTTATTTTAGAAATACTACACTGTATTTTGTTGATAGTTAATTAATAGAGTCAAAGGAGGAGTGCCTGGTAATTTTATGATTCCATGCTTAAAAAAAGTTAATAATGGAACACTGACACGATTGAACTCGTTTGTCCGTCAGAGATAATTAGTACTGAAACAACTGAACTGAAAGATGGTGAAATTTGGTAAACATAATGTAAGTTGGTGACCCTGAGAAGTGCATAGGCCACTCATTGTGAGGCCAATTAGAGAATATAAATCAAAGTTTTCTTATCTTAATTATTGTGTTACACATCAAATAAAAGGGAGTTGTGAGGATCTTCAATAATAAAGAGGTTTTAAGTTCTAGTACCTATCTGATATGGTCTATAATTGAAAAAATAATACCAGACCTCAGCAAGTCTGTGGTTATTTAATGCAACTGTAAGTGGCTATTATGGCTAACAAACTTTATTTTAAAATGATTTGCTATTTTGGAACTACAAATCCAGTTGGTAACTGTTCTATCCCTAGATAATCAAAACCTAGGTACCTAGGGTTTTGATTATCATAGATTAGCTATACTACGGTAGGTATGTTAAATAAAGGACCTCTCAGGCTGTGCTCTAGGTCCATGTTGGAAATAGAATCTGCTTCGGCTCCCAACTCGGCGTAATTCCACCTGAATAGTATTTTTTGTCTACGCACCTGGATCACAACTGTTGGTATTATATACAGGGTGTTAAGAAACCCCTGTCCGACCCGAAAGGGTCATAGAGGGTTCACAATCACATGCCCAAATAAAATATAAAATTTGGAAAATTCATGACAGAAACAATAAAAATGGATTTTGAAATAACCATTTTTTGCCCCGAGATTCCCTAAATTTGAGAATAAATCAAAAACTACAACACCAATTTCGTCGGTATTTTTGGGGGCATTTTCTTTGGTAATTAGGAATCATCTGTGACAACGCCGACACTCTCGACTTCTGAGAAAAAAAAAATTTACGTTATAATTTTTTTTTTCTTTTTTATCCATTTTTTTCCACATTTTTGTAATCATAGGTATATCGATACCTAACAACACCTTAACGGATCGGACAGGGGTTTCTTAACACCCTGTATGTACAGGAATGATGGTTAAATGGCCTCAACGTATTGTTTATATTCTCTTAGGTCGGCCTCCTAAGCAACAAGACACGATGGAGTCACAAATAAACTGAGTCTGCAGCAACAAGAACATTCTACACAGTCCTATGTAGCCAATTGAGATATCCATTCTATCAAGTTGCAATTGAGTAGCGAGTTAATGCTGGACTGACGATCAAAAATCTTCCATCCCATCCCCCATGTACTTATTAATATTTCTTTAACAAAAATTACGGTAAACTCATTCCTCTCATAAACTTTAGATCTTGGTAAAATCTTAATTATAGAGGTCAGTGTGGTACCTATCGTAATAATACATTACCTATGTTGCTGTTGGAGTGGAGCAGTCTGGAAATGTACGGTAACTGGTGAGGTTGAAATAATGATATTGAATTTGATCTCAGCGGAAACAGTCTAGGCTAACAGCAATATAATTAGGTATATATTGTATAAAATAATAATGTGCTACATTTTCAGAAGTATTTTTTTAAGATAACGCCATATTTGCTCTCCGCAAATTTTGGTACTGTACACCGTACGGAATACATGCTTGAAAACAAATATGGTAAAAAAGCAATTACTTTAAATTATCTCATACTTATCAATAAAAAATGTAGTGTTTTATTAAAATTTATGCCAGCAACATACATTTTACCTTTTCATCCTAAATACAATGTAAGTGTAACAGATCGGGTTAAAATTAATTATTATTTATTTTATTTAGAGCTGGAACAGTGCCACTGCAGGGCAAAGGCCTCCCTTTCTTCTTTCCACAGGTTTCTATTTATATTACTTAGACAATAATTAGTGACGAAGTCACTGGATCTCATTTACAGCACTTGTGCGGAACGTTCACTAAATTCGTATCTTTGTTACATCATTTAAAATTAAGATCAACATTAATGTTCACAACAAAACCAAAAGTAAAAACGAAACGCACCTGGCCAATCACACCACAGACTAAGGAAAAATATAGACATGAAATACCTACGACAAAAACGTGCATACCTAATGTGAGTCTGGTCTGGCACAAAGATGGCGGCTTGCCGTAGAGCTGCGCGGATTTTATATCGATAATAAAATGTTTATAATAAAACGAATTTTAGTATAGCATGTTTATCTCATTTATTCCCAGTTGCCACCGCGGCGATCATCAATAAAAACTGTAGCCTTGTGATCGCTGTGTATATCGCTGTTTATATTGTATATTGTGTATATTGTTGTATTAAAATTTTCAATTCCAAGTATATCCAGCCACTGTTCCTTTCTTTCTTTACATGTTGGCAATCTAAAATCATAAAAAAGAAATCGAGTTTAAAATAATAATATTCACCTGTCGCTAATTTATCGATATATTAAAAATGCCGTATCGAAACTCTATATTATGATGAACGATTTTCTTAAAAAACACTTAATATTAACAATAAAACAGTAAATGATTACAGAAAAAGCAAGTTTATCTATATAAACTTACCCAAAAATAGCAAAATCTTTCAAGATAATAGAAAAAGCAAGATATTTTGAATGAATTCGGTTACTTACCTGTGCAACGTTATATTGGGATGTTTTTTGTTGCTTTTCATGCGACAGCCTAACACACTGCACCTACCCATAATAAATGCAGTATTATGCAAGTTCTAACACTGTAAACAAGTACAATTTTCGCCTTATAACACTAAATTTTCTTCAAAACACGGTAACCAGCAAGTCGCGATGACAACTGATGTACTCGTTGTTGGCTGTGACAAAACATGGCGACCGGCCGCAGTGAAACATTTTGACAGTTAATGTTGTCATTTTTGGTAATGATAAAACAACTGTCATTTTTTTTTACATATTATTACGCTCATAAGTTAAAAAGAGATGCCGATATGTCAGTAACTATGCCGTCGAAATACATCACATTTCTATAACTACTGATGTTTATGCCAAGTCCTCTTTTTTTACTTAGTCTGAGAATCACACGCAATCACTGACATTTTGGCTTTTGTGCCTTTTGTCATTGTCAAAACATCAAAACAAACAAGAAACAAACTGTACCTACCCTACTGTACCTAACAGTCTAAGAAACAAACCCTAGTAAAATAAATAAGAAACAATCATTTATTAGACAGACAGCGGAGTCTCATTTCTGCAATTAAACTTCGCCTTACAATATTGTCGTTTGCAACTTACAGAATACCTTCTAAACACCATAATCAACAAATATTCTAACTATTACACGATACCTTTAAGTTATGGCAGCTGGCCAAGACACAGGGCACCAGGTGTTTTGCCGGAGTAGTCGGAGCCTTTTTCAAGGCTCTGGAAGCCTGGACTCTTGCATCTCCGACCCTATGGAGAGGCAAGGCTGGCTCATAAATGAGTGTCACCTGGGGCCCGATGCCGCTATTTAAGTCAGTGACTGGCGGGTTAATAAACGTTCCAGTGTACTTGTTATTGTGCCTAATTTTCGTATTCCTTTTTCGTATTTAACTTTTACGTTAAATGGAATTTACGTTTAAATTCCATTTAACGTAAAAGTGGTAGTAAACGTCAATAAAATTATATGGGAACAATAATAAGACAAAGTAATAATATAGTTTTCGCGGGTAGAATACGTCGGTTCACTTTACTGCAAGACGCAAGTTATAAGAACTTGAATGAAAATTAGGTGCTTGTGTAGAAGATAATAATTGATTTAAAATACATTATACCTATTACATTTTGAATTTTAAAAATATTTTTAAACAGAATTCGGATTCCACCAACTGATGTAACCGACGCGGTTTGCATTCATTCAATATTACATAAACTATATCAAACTAGCTGACCCGGCAGATATCGTACTGCCTCAATCGATTAATAAAACCGAAACTTTTGTATATTAAAAAAAAAAAACAAATTGGTCCAGCCGTTCTCGAGTTTTAGCGAGACTAACGAACAGCAATTCATTTATAAGTATATCATATAGGTAGAAGACAAGAAACGATTCTGGCGTACCAAATAAACATTTTTCGCATTTAAAATATTAGTAGATTAGGTCATAATATCCTATTATCAAATAGGATAGCCTGCGGGACAAACGATACCTACCTACTTTTTATTCCGGTTAGTTCGAAACAGGAATTACGGAAGTAAAACCGTAGGACATAGCTAGTATTGCATAAAATTTAAAGGAATTGAAGAAGTCGGAGCGTCTTTCCTTATAGTCAGCGGGAACATTATAAAAAAAGGCAGCCGAGGTCCAGACGGGTTCAAGCCGGCGTCGGCGGGCGCGGGGGCGGCGCCCTCGTTCCGCGGGGTCGCCGCTCAGCGCCGCGGCGCCACCGTCGCACGTCACCTGCGACGGCCGACGACGCTCGGATCCGTTACAACACTCCTGCGCCGAAACGACGCTTTATTATAATCCCTCTTCCCAAACAAAGTTGAACTCGTGCGCTAAAACCCAGTTTACTACTGCTGAATCAGTGTTACACGATCTCTGGAATCAAACAATCACGGTAAGTGTTTCAATGTTTATTACAATAAAGTCGAGTTTTGTGTAACCGCGCGCACGAGGCTCGCCTGTCAAATAGCCGATGTTTTTGTTTATGTTTTGTGTTGATTATTTATTTAATAAGGTTTTTACGTTATTGTATGGTAAAGATTGATAATGCTGCTGTCATTGCATTATGATTTTGGACTATTTAAATTCTAAAGCGGTCTAAGTATATTTTTCTTGTAGGTTTAATACTTAAAAATCTTTAAAAGATGAACGTAGGATAAATAATTATGATATTGCTGCTGTTGCGAGAGAAAACATGACAAAATTTTACTGTATTTGTTGCTATTATTTATTATGTTTTAAACTTGTAAGTTTGCTACTTCGAGTTTACTGAGGCAGGATTGTCCGGCGTGCATGCTTCGAAAAAGTTGTTGTGTATGGGAAATTGCACGTAATGTGTGTGGGATAGAGTTTATATTTGCGTGGGCGGTGACGTAGCCTTGGGGGAAAGGGACGTCGCGTCGCCGCCGCCGCGCCGCCATCCAGGTAGGCTCACTGTCGGCGCGAAGAGTACACGTTTACCAGAACCGGCACTGCTTGCATCTCAGTAAACCGACTTATGATATCTGCCTAACGTTAGGCGATTGCGATTCTCATTGCGAAGCGTTTGTGAAACAATTTTGTATTATGCTACTATGCGATTATGTATCAAGCAGACTAATTATGGCATGTGTGTCGACAACTTATAATACCAATATTTTTTCAATATCATTATGTTTTATCTTCTTACAATCTTTTTACAAACTACCTACGCTACTACCTACTTAGCTATACAGCGTATTTTGTCAATATTGCAGTTCACACGTGGTGTTATTGCTATTCAAGCTAGATTTTCTAAAATCGCCTACTAATAAAAAGGTAGGTTAACACAAAATAGGCATTTGTTTACCGAATCCAGTTCAGTACAAGTTTAATAAATACGTCTAGTAATTAACAGTATTTTAGATAAGGAAGGTATAAAAAAAATAGGTCACATGGTAGGCACAGAGTAAATACCCTACAGAGACAAAACTTTATACAAAAGCTACGCAAAAGGCACAACAGTGTGTGTGTGTACGTGTGTATACAGAGTGGATATGACAGAGGGTCATTAAATTACACTACGTATACTATACGTGTTTAGTATTAATTTGATACGGTATAAAAATAAAAAGCGCCAAAAATGAAAAAATATTTTTTCAAACAAACTAAATAGCTTACAAATAGAATAAAACGCAACCACCCTGTGTAATAATACTTGTGACATGCGTCAATGCTTAGACATAATCAGTTGTTAGGAAAGATACATCGTGTTGAAACGGAGCAAAATCTTAAAAAAACATTTGCGACTAAACTATACTGCTCCTATTTAATTGATTTTTGATACAGAGCTTGAAAATGGTATCTTGTATAGGCAGTTTAAAGAAAAGCCCCTCTGTCGTATCCACTTTGTATGTGTGGTGTGTGTACGTGTGTATATGTGTTGTGTGTGTGTGTGTGTGTGTGTGTGACTTCTTACGCGCCCCTCGCTCATATTGTTTTCCGACCATTTGGTCATTTGTTTTCCGACAGGCACGTCTTACATCTAATTAATTACGTTTAATTGAATATTTCTCTGCTAATTGTAATTGGACAACGAAAAAGCGAATGAAACAAAGAAAACCCACTTTTTTTTTGCCGTTTAAAAGAAAAATATAGTAGGTTATATACCTTGTATGTTTATTTACCTTGTATTCAAGTTTCATTGTACCTATAGTATTATCTATCATATAAATTCTCATTAATACTTTACTTCGTACATATTAAATAAATAAGTTATAGAGTCTGTTATTTATCATCATGGGATTTGGCTCCGAGAGGCAATTACTCATGTGGCGTAGGCATAAAACAAAATGCACTAACGACATCCGTCTCGACCATCACATCTGTGTTATTTATTACTCTGTGTCGACTACAGTGACCGAGAAGTAGGCACTACCCGGGTAGGCTCTGCAGCCATAATTTCAATTAAGTTCCAAGACTTAATTAACTATTGTGAAACGTTAAGTCCTTAATTGAATTTATGCTTGTTTGTTTGTATTATTTTTTCTTCGGTTTGTCATCAGATTCTTTACGAAAAGAATTTTCACTTGATGGTTATTATTTCGCACCTTAGGGCTGCCACAGACAGTTCATTTATTTGCAGTAAATACCTATGATATAATACTATACAAAAAAAAAAATGATTACTTGAGCAAAAACTATTGTGCCGTACCAACCTACCTACATTTCGAAACCTGTGACATTTTCAAAGTTACTTGTCTGTTGTAATTATTTTAAACAGTAAGTGGTCAACTTATACATCTCGTTTTTCGCGTAGGAATTATGATTTTGGAATAAGTATTGCCAGGATCTAATAATAGGATTAAAAAAAAGACAATCCAATTGTTTAACTTTATCATTCAAATATGATCTATAAACTTTATAACTATTTTCTAAACCACCAAACTTTATGACTAGTAGAGTATTTTGATTTTGACCAAGGGTTGTATAACTTGCGTCTTTTAATTATTCATTTGGATAAACAAAACCTAACTATCATGACAAGTATACTTACTGCCCTATTAACTTTTAAACTATCGCGCTGCATGTTTATAGTAATATAATTCACGGGAATAAGCGCGTACATGCAACGAAACGTCAAGCCCAAAAAAGGTATTTATGCATGTACGCGCTTATTCCCGTGAATTACATTACTGCCCTAATGCGATAGCTAGGTACAAGAATTACAATCGCTACATGAGAATAACATAATATGAAACTAAACATAGTGATACCTACCTACTTAGTTGGTCGCATATAATTCCGAACATTGTTAGGAGTGCGCATGACAACACGTCTTAAAGGACTATGATTGTCTTTGACGGCCACGTGCATTTTAATGTCCAAGCCACGTCCAAGCCTTTTATGTTTTAATATGCTAATTTCGATATGGATGATATTAGTTAGTTCATAGGTGTGTTCTATCAAACATGACAGTTGATAATGAATAGATAGTAGAGGTTAGGGTCTTAACTCAAAAGACCACAAAATTGTTAAAAAGTAAGTTTTAGCAACGTTTTAATGTTTTTGTACTTGTAATGAATATTGGAAAGGGGGTAGTCTTTAACCATAGCTTAGCCCCTGTGTCTTGAAACTGCCTCGTTGGCCTAGTGGTGCTAAGCGCGACTGCTACGCTAGAGGTCATGGGTTCGATTCCCAAGTCGACCAAGGTATTATTGGGTTTTTCTATGAAATTCTCAGTAGCAGGTCGGAGTTTGGATTTGTGCCCGGTTAGTGGCAATAGGCTCGCCCCCTATTACATGGGACCTAAACATACCGGCGAACTGTGGGTGTACATTGGCACACCTCTGCCTAACCCTTCGGGGATACAGGCGTGATGTTATGTATGTTTATGTTATGTCTTGAACCCACTAAAGAAAGACTAAAGTTACGACTAAGAATAAGGTTAGACAATTTTGCCTACCTATTTCTTTTTAATTGTATGTCAATTCAGTCGTTATGGTAACTACTCACTTATCCAGTAAATATTTAGGATTTGGAGGTCATCTAAGCTGTTAATTCAGGCATCTGTAGCTAACCTAAGGATTGGAGAAGTAAGGCTGTTTATATGCTTTAAAAGATCCAGACGTGGATCAAAAGACCTTTTCAGTTGTTTAACTTTCCTGCAAGGTGGTTAATAACAGTACAAATTAGAGTTTTTCCATAGACTTAATACTTGCATCTGAATACTGCTCTGTTTATCTTACTGATGTAATCTACAATTTACTCGGGCAGTGATAAGAGAGTTAATAACGAGACATCGTAAACAGAACTGAACGGGTAGTGATGTAGCTATGACGAATTTTATTTTAAATGTAAGGTCATTAAAAAGGGGGGCACTGGGACCTCCCCTGATTACTTCTCGCAACTTTTCCACGGGTTTTCTCTTATTAGGCACCAGCATTGTCCACCTAATAAAATCTATCCAGGTTTCCGGTGTTCAGAATTATGTTAAGGATTATTTAAAAAGAACTAAGAAACTTTGCAAAAGTAAAAAAATGATAATATTAACTAGTAATTAGTACAATAATGCTAGCACTAGCAGCTACCCCTTTGATATTTTGTATCGCTTCACGAAAGCGGCAAGCGAGCCTCCTTACTTGATAGTTCCGGTTACATTTAACAGGTGGCGCTAGCAGTATCGTTTTTACAAAAGTTTCGTAATTCTACTTTATAACTTACTTGTGCGTCTTATTTATTGTAAATATATTATAGTTACTATCACACTATGTATTAATGACTGCGAAATAAATTCATTATTTTTTAATATATTTTTATTGGAGGACCCAAGTTTCTGCCAAGTCTAACTAACAATAATGACTGCTTTCAGTAGTAGTTCGAAACATAATTATTAGTTTAGTAGGCAAGTATATCTATACCCACTTTATTTAAAACTAGCGGTCGCCCGCGGCTCCGCCCGCGTGGATGTCGGTTACCGCTGCAAAAAGCCTACCCAGGAAAGACACAGTCAGCAAAATGATTCCCAGGTCAATTCACAGTCACCGACACTAACATCGACGACGCAGTCATTATCCGCAGGCTGCATAGATTGTCTTTATGTGGATGTTAAAGTTGTTAATGATGAAAATATTTAAATGTAATTAATACTAAGTTTTCACTTCTGCCGGCAGCAGTCCCGGAGTGCAACCCGTTGTTTTAGGATAGATAACTTTTTGGTCAGGCAGAATTTGAAAGTTGGATCTTTGACTCGATAAGAAGAAGAAGGATAGATAACTAAAGCGATTATTATAGAGCTTCTCTATAATACATTTGACGTTAAATTATTTTCAGGTAACAAAATATACTGATGGTCGGGAGCCCCGACCCGTGATAGGGCAACGTAAAGTTGCCCATGCGTAAAACATTATTTTCGTAAATCAATTCCTACTAATTTTTCGCCATAACTTCAAAACAAAACGTACAATCTTAATCATTCAAAGACCAAATATTATCTTCATAAACTATACTTAGTGATAAAATAATTTATTTTGATAAGGATTATAGCATGAGTAAAATAAATGCGTTTAAATGTAGTCCAAAAGAAATTCAAGATAAAAAAATGGTTGTTGTGCCTCACTCGACAACAATAGGTATAGTATGTCGCGGACTTTTTTGTAGATATTTATAAGATCTAAAATTAATTAGAACATTTTATGGTTCTATCTTTTATAGTTTAGGCAGCGTACGCAAAATAAGTAACTTTTCTAGTTGATTTTTTACACCTTGTGTCCGAAAAACCCAAATATCTTACGGAACCCTATTATTTTTTTAAATAAAATTTAGCCTATGTTACTCGTGAATAATGTTGCTTTCGAATGGTGAAAAAATTTTGAAAATCGGTCCAGTAGTTTTTAATCCTATTCATTACAAACAAACAAAGTTTTCCTCTTTATAATATTAGAAGAAGAAGAAGAAGAAGATAGAAGATGTAGATAATAAAAAAAAAACATAATAAAATCTAAGCCCGAAATGGAAAAAGAGGGGGGACTAAGTAGCTTAGGTATAGTAAATAATTAATGCCTATAGAAAACTAAGAGTTAAAACGGAACAGACCACAGATATCTAAAATTAGGTGCTTCCTATTACTTCCTAATAATACAATTAGGGTGAGAACGCATTAGTAGCAGTATTTGTGGACCTTAATTGTGGCTGTGGTCAGTTAGACAAGGCGACAATTAATTAAATAGCAGTGGCTGGGTTTCCATACACCTAAGGGATTTATGTGTCCTAAGCCTGTCTATGGGGATATACTAATGAGGTGCCTACTAACAAGTTAGTCTTATTTAATGAATACAAGATTCCATAAACCGCACATCAGCAGTCTTTAATTTCAATAAAATAATTAACTTAATATAATTAAGTAGACACATTATTCAGTGTTCTTATGAAACAGTTTTAATAATGTTACTTAAAAGCACGCGCGTCATCCGTCATTTAAATAAATATATCACAAGATAACTTATCGGATATATAGTTTGCATCTAGAGAACCCCCTAAAGGCTTACTATTATTATTTAACTAGCCAAGTCGGTCTGTCCGTCATGATAATATTTATTGTTACCAACAATATACATAATATTAAATGGTTTGCGTTTAACTTCACTTAATACGTTTAAAATTATACGTTGCGAGGCCTGATCGTGGCTTTTACAATAAATAAATTCAGTTTTGACGGTAAAATTGTATTATGCGTTTTAATAAATACCGATATATAATGACAGGCCTTTGAACGTGCAGATTGCGAGCCATGCTTTAGAAATATATATTTTTTTACTCTTTGGTGCAAGGATCGGCGAAACAAGGGTATCTTGAATCATCTTCGAGTCGTTAACATCTACGAAAATGGTTTTATTAATAGAACTATAAGATTTAACTTTACTAAGTGAACTAAGACTAAAGTGTGATCGTAAAACACCGTACAGTAAGAATTAAGCACAGAGTGTATCGTAGCGGGTGTGATAAAAAGTTGCAAAATAAATGTAAGAATAAAGTTGTATTGCATTACATCATAGAATGGCAGAATCTTCCGATCAAAAGTCTAATTATATTTTTTTTATCTAATACCTTTTAGTGAACAACAAAAAAACATGACACAACACAAAAAAAAAATACCGTTCGGAACCCTTTGCAGGCGATTTCGACTCACACTTGACCATTTTTTAATGTCCACATAGCCTATGTCACTCGGGATAACTCAAAGCATCTAATGATACCACAAACATTGAAATCGGTCAAGCCTTTTAGAAGTTATGGTGGAATAAAGAAACTCACAAACATACATACATATTATATACATGAACCCTGAAAACATAACACTCCTTTTTGGGCAGTCGTGTAAAAAGTTTCGAAATAAGAGCCTAATTTAACCAAGCATCGTGAGCAAAGTATGATTCTTTAAATTTAGGTACCATAGTTTTGATGAAAATATGTAATAATAAAAGTATAGATTTAAATTATCTACAATATTTAACCCGAGATAGTTTAAAAGTGTCATCACCACGACGCGACGCAAGCAAACCTTGCCAGTTGTATCAATAAACAAGAAAACTCATTCGCAAATCTAATTTCTGATCTCGATAACATAATTTCAGGGGTGAGTGAATACCCACCACGCCTAAAAACCAAAATTTGATACGATTTGCTAGTACGGAACCCCACTGAGCGTATAGCATTGAGCAGTTGCCGTGCCCTAAGACCCTTGCGATACCACAGGGCGTGCTCCACGGGCCTCTAATAGGTTGTTTAAATATTTTTCATTTTTAACTGTTTTTACCTCCCGTCGAGATGTAATTGTGAATATGTTGTTCAGAGTTTTGGGGTTGTCGAAATCATTTTCGTTCGCTTCAATGTTCTTTGTGTTGAGTTAGTTTTGCGGCAGCCAGAGAAGTGCATGGTTTAGTGGTCTTCTTAGATAGTTTGAACTGATTGTTGATTATTTATTTCGTTCTTTGAGAATAGTGCAAATTGGAGGTTTATTTGTAACGAGTGTACCGACTAATATAAAACATTAACATACAATGGTTGTACCAAAAATGTACAACAAAAATATTTGTTATTTTGGTCGCACGAGGTAAGAGATAAGAGGTAATTTCTAGTGTCATTACCGTTGTTCATATTTGAGAAAATGGCATTTTGTGGTGCATTTTCATCGAACACAGGGTTACAAAAGGTGTCTGTAAAATAACAGGACCGAATATATATTTTTTTTGGGCATAAAGCCATGTCGATGCCATATTTTGATTTCTTGTATTTTCAGTTCAGTTTAATAGCCTTTAAGAGCTGAGTACTGATGCTATTGAGCCCCATCCGAGCCGAAAGCTTCCCTATTAATCTGCAGTATGGAACCCTTTTAAATAATTAACTCCAGACTATTATGGCTGACCGGTGCACCGGTAGGGAGTTCCTTCTACGCACGCTACAATTCAATTGTTTCATCCATGGGACATCAAACGGACCACCACACCACCACACCACTTAAATCAATTTCTGAATAAATGGGTTTTGTTCCGATACTGATGGATTTACAAAGTAAACTTAAGGACAGTGTCTCTTCCATGATAAGGGGAGATTTGTTCCAATTATTTTGTTGAATACAATGTTAGGTAAGCATTTTGTATTGAATCAGCGCCCGTGTTACCACTACGTCTGCCTACCCCCCGACATACCTCCTATACGTGTATGGCCGCACGCCTATCGCCTGTCTGTACCGTGTAATTCTATCTCATAAATATCAGCGCAAATAATACATATTTGAGTTCAAATCGCGGCTTGATTGATGTCAAAGCGGTCGCAATGAGAGGTTGCTGTAACTATGTGAGCCAGTGTAGCTCGACCCCTTCCAATCCATTTCCAACCTAAACAAGAAGGTCTAAGGTCTCTTATTGAGTGGTATGAATTTATATCATGGGCCTAATTGACTGAGTAGATATTATTGCAGTTTTTTATTATATTTTGTGTTTACGATTTCAAATCGTGAACAATAAGCCTGTTAAGTGAACTATTTTAGCTGATTGAGCGGAGCGACTGCGTTCTTTGTTTTTTATTTGATGGCTTCACGCTTGATGCTTAACTATCTAGTTAAGAGACTTGTGTAGTAAAAGTGATTTAGTTATACTCACATACTTAAATCAATTCTTTTGATTTAGGCTTCTCTTCAAGGACTCTGCCGTTTGAATGTTTTGCATGCTTTTAGATAAAATAGATCTTTAATCTAAGATACTTTCCCACATAACTCTTGTTGGTTACAAAAGCGTTTAGTCCATGCCGCGGGCTGATTCAATTTGATGTCAAAATGCTTTTGACAAGGTACCTACTTCCCAGGGCAAGTCTAGAATTTACGAAATATTGTTGTCGCGATAGCCTGGGAAACACAATGTGTTGTGATCTTATTCGTCTGGCTTTTGTTTGTCGATGCGTTTCTTTGTTTGATTGATAGCTATGGTTACAGTGAGCATCTATAGTATGTATCAAAGTATCCTCTTTGTATCAAAAGAACGATGATATTTTTTTTTGATCGCCTTTTGTTTTGAAGAGAGAGATTTTTTTCTCGGTTAAGTCATTATACCAACCGACGTTAATTATAAGGTTTATCCCACCAAAAACATTCAATGTAAAAAAAAGCCAAGTCTCTCTATGCAATTCTTCCATCGTAAAAAGTTTTGAGATCGCATAGGAGCCAAGTCCTGTTCAACTTAATTTGTAATAATAAATCAATATTTTGTGATTATATCAATAGTTTTGTTTACATTACAATAACAGTGACTTGGCCATGAGCACAAGTTAAAGGTCGTTTGCTCCTTGTAATTACGTGCAAATACCGTTGTATTTATATATTATATATATATTATGGACATGATTTTGTAACTGATTGGAATTTGAGATCACTATGGACTAAACATGCGCCATGGTGCATGTGCAGTTCACTGATCTTGGATGATACCGACTGTCGGTTAAGGTGTCCTGATATTATTTATTATTTACTTTCAACTCCTCCAAATATGCCGTTTTATATTTGTATCTTATTGTGCTCATGGCCAAGTCACTATTATTGTAATGTAAACAAAACTATTGATATAATCACAAAATATTGATTTATTATTACAAATTAAGTTGAACAGGACTTGGCTCCTATGCGATCTCAAAACTTTTTACGATGGAAGAATTGCATAGAGAGACTTGGCTTTTTTTTACATTGAATGTTTTTGGTGGGATCTCATTTATTTTTTGTAGGTCTCTTTCTTTTCTTTTTATAAATAAACAAAATTGCTATAAAAAATATTTGCTTTTTGTACATAAACAAAGAACAAAGTTAACAATGCAGTCAAAATTCATATTACCATGTTCTTGTAAAACCGCAAATATAAATTTGTTTCATATTATTTACTAAGGTATATAATTTATTACCGTTTTTATAATTTTCCCTTTACATGTAGCTAAAAACCTATCTTGGTGCCAAATTTGAAGGTTCTAAGTTTGCTAGAAGTACCTTAGATTTTTGATGATCGGTCAGTGAGTGAGTCAGTGAGTGACAAAATGGTGTAACTTTGATCGCTCATAACTCGTAAACTATTGGTTCAAATGTCATGTAATTTTGAGGCTGAGCTTGTTTTAATACTAACTCTAGGTCTTCGAAAACCTAAACCCCTAGCTTTGTCCGTATCGATGATACAGGGGGGGTGAAATAGCCGCGAAACGCTTCGAGAAAAGAATGGTACGGCCGTGCCCGTTTTGCTCGAGACTTGGCTGGGGCACTGCCGTGCCCCCAGATACAAATCACTTACAAAATGGAATCAGATTTCTTCAAAATTTCGAAGGTTTAAATTCGCGATAAGGTTATTTGGATTTGGGGGACTTTGTCCAGCAGTGAGATAGTATAAGGCGACGAAAAAAAATCTGTGGGCAAGATTTTTGGGAATGACATCACATATTCGCGATAAAGCATCGTGTGCGCAGAGTTCGACGAACGCATGCGCAGAAAGCCCGTGTGATGCGAGTATGCGACACAGTGTTTATGCACGGCTGACTCCTTTGGGCTCCATAATATGAACTCTTTAACCGTGACGATTGTGAGGTCTCATGATCCTGCCATGTTGTGTATTTTCATAAACGAAAAAATTAGACAATTGAATTCATAAATCCTGCCTTGGTTTGAAAGTGACATTTTAGCTTATGACGACCTCCGTGGTCGAGTGGCGTACGCACCGGTTTCAAGGTGTCGCTAGCTCTGAGGTCCCGGGTTCGATCCCCGGACGAGTCAATGTAGAAATAAACTTTTCTATATTGCCTCGGGTCTGGGTGTTTGTGGTACCTTCGTTGTTTCTGAATTCCATAACACAAGTGCTTTAGCTACTTACTTTGGGTTCAGAGCAATGTATGTGATGTTGTCCGCATTTATTTATTTATTTATTTATTATTATTTAGCTTTTGAGAAATTGTAGAGTAACACTCTACAATAAGTTGACGAAGCTAGTTTTTATTTTGTTATTGTTACTTGCGATTGTATTTCTTTTGTTCTTATGAAATATTAATTTAGATCTGAACTGATGATGGCGCCAGAAGGTGGCCAGAGGAACTATGTAACTAAACGACGTAGGTACATAATCCCATAGTGTTACAAAACCAAAAAAAAAAAAAAAAAAAAAAATTTTCTCATAAACCAAAAAAAATGCGCTTAAGAAACGATACGTTAAAATCTACTGACTCTAGTTACTCGGTTCCAAAGTGTCATTCCTATAGAGAAAGGCCGGCAAGAAACTCCATAGGTTACTCTTTAAAAAAAAAGGTTAACATCGATGTTAAGATTACATTGATTTTAAAATATGCGACAACAACGTAAACAGCAGAATGTTTAGATTAATTTCCTAAACTAAGACATCCAAAATGGAAGAAAGTTTGAGCGTGTAGATTTATCTTTGCTATAACTATAGGTAAGCTTATCTGATTCAAAAGCTTGTGTTTCAAATTCATTTGATGAAAACCTTTTTCACAATCACGAAAATATCGTATACCAATGTACCCCAACTTCTTGCCAAACCATATATCTCGTCATCCCATTTTCTTACGAAACCACAGGAACTTATTAATTAGCATATTTTTTACATTCATACACGTTGTTTAATTCCTACCCAAGGACGATCAATCATCACAAAGGCATCATATTACCAACGATGATTGGCCGAGCAACACAGAGCTGCACTGAACTACCAGCGTGAATTAATGCTGCCATTATTAACGTCTCCTTATAAGTAAAAAGCTTAATTCCCGTCATGTTCTTACTAATATTATAAATGCGAAAGTTTGTTTGGATGTATGGATGTTTTTATCTGTGTTGTCTACTGATCCAAACTATCCATACAATAATGTAGCTTATACATCGGAATAACACATAGGCTATAATTTATAAAGATAGTGTACGAATTTTTATTTACGCGAGTGAAACCGCGGGGCACAAATAGTTTTATTATAAACATGCGCGACAGTTTAAATGTTAGTTTGTTTATAAAGTTGTCTTTAATTCAATATAGTACACTAGCTGTGCCCCGCGGTTTCACCCGCGTGAATGACAATTCTTACACTATCTTTATAAATTATAGCCTATGTGTTATTCCGATGTATAAGCTACAATATTGGAAAGTTTCAATAAAATCCATTCAGTAGTTTTTCCGTGAAAGAGTAACAAACATCCACACATCCATTCTCACAAACTTTCACATTTATAATATTAGTAGGATTTGATTTTCTTTGGCTACCAGTAACCTACTAACTTATACTTAAACTTAGTTGAGAACAGATTAAAGTCACAGAAGTCTCGAAGCAACTTTCTTTTTTTTTTTTTTCTTACTGTAATATTCAGTTACGGTAGGTAACCGAATGTTACAGAAAGTTAATTTTATTTAATTATTCGTACATAGTCGGTTTAACTCGTGATTTGGCCTTTCTAAATTAAAAATTAAACATTAAAAATAAGCTGTCACCAAAGTAGTGGGCTTGTAGTGGGTTTTTGTTTTTACAGGACATAAAGGAGTTACTGTCTGTAAACATTTTTGTGCCGAATTAGAAAAGCTAATTGTGGGTGCCGCGGTGCTGAGATAAATTTACCAGTACTGGATCTTCAATTGTTTAGTGCTGGATACATTTTTATCTCCACTATTACTAATACAACTTTCAAGTAGGTCATATTAGTAATAGTTTTTTGTGCCCTGAAACAGCCAGTAACCACAATCAGGGCTGTCTAACCCACGACAGGTTCGTGCAAACTACATTCAAAGCAACATCTATCGATATCGATATGACCACTCGATGACGTCAAAATCCATGTTACCATCTCCCGCTGTGCTTTGAATGTTTCTATACACGTTTAGTTACACTTTCATTACAAAGTTCAAAGTGTTCGCTGGATTACTTGAACTGTTGACTTGACATTCATGTACTGAAAGTTTAAGTTGTACCCAAAATCTGTCGGACATTTTTGCATTTTTTGGCACACTAAGATCGAAAAGCTTTTTGACTATTTTTAATTTACTCATATTAGATAACCTCACCCCCTATGATTTGACAAGAGATTAGACTACTAGACTTCAAAAACCGGTGTTAATTTATAACGTTAAAATGAGCCCGAGAGTCACGAAATAAAACATGCAGTTCACACAACACACATTTAAAACTCAAACTATTACAGATATATAAATATTATTCCGCCTCTTTGGCCGTATAAAGATCAATTTCACGTCGATCGGGATGTGCGCAAGAGCCGCGAGCGAACAAACTCCCTTATTAAGAATTATAAAAATATAATATGCCCCTGACTTCGTACTTTTTGTTTCGGTAGCCGATACCCACCACAAATTATTATGTATTAAAATGAGCGAGGTACGACTGCAAGCGAGAAGGTTCGAAGTTCTTGCTTGATAATGTGATCGTTAATAATTTTATTTTTTTATTTTAATAAGCTCGTCTGCTTTTATTTTATTTTACAATTTTGCACCAAGTAGTTTAATAAACAGCCATTAATCTTATCTACACAAAATCGATATTATATACTTCCACAGAGATGTAGATTCGGCAGTATTAAAATGGCACATTACACATGTTTTGCACTCAACATGTAGCGAACACCTTACAGGAGCTCGTCTGTGTCCGAGAGTAAATTTATAGCGACATCCGTTGTGAAAGGGCAAATCCACCTACAGATTCTACAGAACATTCTAACAAGTTTCTAAGTATACTTTTAGTAGAATTTTCTAAATATATCTTGAGTTTGCTGTTAGCTTTATTATTGCAAAGTTTAATAAGGCTAGTGAAAATGTAACTAATAAATAAAATCGCAGTCGCTAACGCGCTCAGCTTACTGTGGGACTGAGGGTCAAACAGAAGCGTGAGCATCATTACTTTGTTTTACCGTAATTACTTTTTTGAATTATTATTCCAATATTTAAAATAAAACTAAAGCGATGTTCTTAAAATAGAATACTTATACTTACCATTGGTCTTGTAAGTTACCAACGATATTGTAATTGTACGCTTAAAATGTCTTGCTTGCTTCTTTATGTTAAACAAATGAAATAGATAGGTCGCGAGTATTTCTAGGTAATGTAAATTAATGTTGTGTATGTTTGTTGTCTATGCTCTATCATAATCTATACTTATAATAAATCTGTAGAAGTGAAAATTCTGTACATTGAAAATATCAAAAAAATAAATGGCAGGGGTGTTACTAGACCGACAGCGAACCCAAAAGTGTGAAAATAAATTTTTTTGTCTGTCTGTCTGTCTGTTTGTTCAGGTATCACGCAAAAACTACCGGTTCGATTACGATGAAACTTGGTATAATTATTCTTTATTATCCTGGGCACCACACTGGGTAGTTTTTATCCCGGAAAAGTATAAACAATAAAAAACAAACTTAATTTTGCGGTTAAAAACTCATTGATGAGTTTCGTCATCCACGCGAACGAAGTCGCAGGTACAGCTAGTATATAATAAATGATCAGAATATGTTGACACTTTGCTAGCGTGCTTTAAAAAGCCCAAAATTTTCTTAGGTTTTAAAAATGAAATACTTAGTAATAAAAGGTTTTTCCGATGAATTGCAAGGCATAGTGCAGTAGTTGCATAAAAAGTAAAGAATTATACGAAAAATTGCTACATTAACTTTTAAACTATCGCGCTGCATGTTTATCTTCTTATATATAAAATTCTCGTGTCACAATGTCAGTTACCTACCATACTCCTCCGAAACGGCCTGACCGATTTTTATGAAATTTTAAATGCATATTCAGTAGGTCTGAGAATCGGCTACTATCTATTTTTCATACCCCTAAGTGGTAGGTACTAGGTAGTAGGCAGGTGCTAGGTAGAAAAAATTGCATTGCAACGCATGCCGGGTACAGCTAGTATTATAGTAATAAAATTCACAGGAATAAGCGCGTACATGCATAAATACCTTTTTTGGGGCTTGAAGTTTCGACCGGGTTACACCGGCCGTGGTCGCAAGCAGACTGCAAATTGCTACAGTTCTGCACGGACGGTCGTCCACTTAATTTGTACTATCAACGTAAACGCAACTGCAAATTTTCCTTCAAACTACAGATTAAAATGCATGCACTTCTGGCTATTATTTTCTATTCAAATCTATCGAAACGTGACAGTTAAAATGACAGGTTTGAGCATCGAGGAGACACGAGAAATTAATAATATACATAAACATGTCGCTTGTATAATGTATGAATGAGACCAGGGTGCGAACCTTCTCGACTGGGAACTGGAGCGCAAAATCAGCTGCCCCTCACTGAGAGACCAACTGCTGGATGTTCGAGTGCACTTAGATTAGACGCAGCGAATGTTACTGTACACTTGTGATGTACCTATTCTGAATTTAAATTACTCGGTAGATTAGCTGCAGACTTTTGAGTGATATTGATTGATTAAAAAACATAAGAAGGTCTGCTTACTAGTGGGATGTGTGACCAGTGAGAGGACTCTATGTGAGTCAAAAACTGATCTCTAAAAAAATTCAAGTAAGTACGATTCTGATGGCCAGGCTTGCCGAAGTAGGGTCTGTAGACATAGTAGGGTGAATCTGGTGACACTGGAAGCTGTGATCTCAAAGCAGTTTAGACACTCTGTCTTCGTCTGATTCATGCTCCGAGGTTAAGGTACAATATTACAACAATTACCAAGTGCAGTCAATACAATAACTTTTATGTTATCGCTTCTTTGTCTCGATGTTACTCGAGTTGAATTTGATCGCAGCTACAGACGCTTAATTTAATGTAACTGTTTCCCCTTTTGAACTGTTGTTTCCGTTTTTTAATATCGTCATATTGTATGGGTAGTGTTTCAGGTCTGTCTTATATTCTTTAAACATTGCGTTTATACGCGGTGTTGGAATCTGCGTCGAAATGTCAAAATTTATTTGTGTTTTGACGTTTTGACGTAAGACAGCTGTGAGTTTGACGCTTAATGTTCCGACGATAACAATATCGAAATTGACTATGGGTACCTATTTCTTTCATTTTAAAAACTGTGCCAGTAGATTTGAAGTCTGAGGAAAAATATTAAAAAAAAATCCGCTTATGGGAATTATTTCTACAAAACCATTATAAATGAATGGTTATGTTTTAAATTCAAACAAAAACCCGCACTTCAAATATTTCAGTTCAAAAACAAATTGCTAATAAAGCCCAAAAAATATTAAATTTATAACTTTGAACTTGCCCTCACGTTTCTTCACGGCCGATCGGGATAATAACCAACTGCGCATTATTAAATTATATTGAATGTAACATAAGCCTTCTGAGTTTCAGTAATGTTTGATTTATTTGTTACTAATTATTATTTGTGGCAGGCATAAGTAACCGTATCTATATTCGAGTCCTTTTGATTGCGAATCAAATCATCCGATTTGATAGAGTACTCAAATAAACAACATCTCTAATAACAATTAATATTGACACATACACCTCTTTTATTTGTCTTAAGCTTACATTAAACACAAGATACACTAGCAGCCTTCCTTTTTTCTATTTTAAACTTGTCAGTCCACTTTCTTAATTTATCAATACTTCTGAAATCCATGTAAAATTGTTACATTCAATATTGTAAATTCACACAGTATGTACAACGGCACATAACTAAATGAAACAAGTACCTAGGTACCTATCTAGATATAAGGTAACTCACACGAAGCCTTGAATCAGGACCACTCAAGCACCTTTATGAACAGAACAAACAAAACAAAACGACACTTCACTATCGCGAACTAAAAGTTAAAAAAAACCTAAAAATTCTCGTCTATCCGCGGATCGTGAGAAAGTCATAATAAACATATCAATTTTAAGATCGATCAGCTTTCTCGTGATTCCTAACTGTTTATTAGTACCCTATATAAAGGGCCCAGTAAGTATAGCGGGGTCTGCAGTAGCCATATTTATTGAAATTACTTACAATTTGATTGTGGAGTGTAATAATGGCTTGCAAGTCGGTAGCTTCGCTCGCCTCAATATTAAGCCAGCATTTTGTTTGAAACGACTCGAATTAGATGGTTTATATGTTAACGATTTGGTTCAGCCTTCGCTGAGTGCAGGTAGGGCAGGCTCGCGTCTGTCTAGCTGGCTATGCTGATATACTACCTTAACACGGGTGTAATTTCTTTTCTTGATAAGCAAACCATCAAATTGACAAAACAGTAAAAGAAAACATAAGATTTAATAGCACGTAACTACTCATCTGTAAATGAAACAAGACCAAATTCAACGTAAAAACCCTTACAACAAATTTCAATATTACCAAAAGCCATTAAAAGAGTTATCGCAAACCAAACAAATTCACTTTGAGCTCAGTATAAGCGGCACTTAGGTACGTATAAAACACGCCACTCATTCCAAGTTCGCTCGGTATTCCAGCTAATATTGTTCTTATTTGTCTAGGTCGTTGAAAGCCAGGCATACCGGCGCGAGGCCCACAATTAATCATTGAGATAACCCACCAATGAAGGAAGGAAGTATGCTACATTTATATTTTGTATGACAAAATACCTAGCGGTTTGATCCGGACATAAAAACTCAAACAGTTCACGTTATAGGGCTGGACGTCTTAGTTGTTTAGTTGTTGTGTCGATGATTTTTTGTGTACTAAAGGTCCAAAGTTACAATTTTGACTAGATTTTTTATGAGTATTCATTTAATTTCCAATAACTTTAGTACCGGCCGTACTAAAGTTATTTTAAATTAAATATATACTCATAAAAGAGATAGGTACATGAACGGCTAAGAAGCTAGAAATTTAAAATAATTTTCATAAGTTTGAAAAACCTACTATTATTAAAATAGAGCTGACACAAAAAAAAGAGACATTCGGGAACGAATATATAAAAAGCAAATTAACATTTTGTAATAACATTGCAGATTTTCAGCCTACACCTACATAATCCCACTACTAAAGCCTCTAAAACTTCCATTAGCAATCAAGCCACAAGTTCCACCACAAATCAATTACCAAACATCGACGTCGATAAAATAGCTGCAGGGTCGCATCCCTACCGTTTCACATTTGAGCCTTCCGCGTAGTCGCTTATCGGTCGCGTTTTACATTTTTATTGCAAGCGGATACGGGCCGCGCTGCGCCGACGTTATTATTTCTCCCTACAATTATTGCTTAGAGAAGTCCGGTCGACGGGCGTCGCGCGATTGTCGCACAACTGTTTCTGTGACTTGTTTTTACAGGATACGGGGGTTTATGGCTAGGATTTGTGGGCTTAGATTTATGACAATATAATGCGATGTCTTTCTGAAAGAATTTACTAAATTATCTAGTACTTAATTTTCAATGAGTGTAGTTTCAGAACATGTGTCTCGTTCCATTTTTCGGTTTTAAACCACCAATGAGTTTCATGTTTGTCAACTTGTTATGAAGTTAAAAGATAGGTTAATATGTTGATTCAGAAACTCTACATGTTAATTCACTAAAAAACATGCAACAATTTTAAAAGTCAGGTGGGATTCAGAAATCTGTGGTTAGAAATATTAATTTGGCTGTGATTCAACATGCATGTTTTAATAATCCTGCATACATATACAAATGAAATCGTTGAAACATTTTTCCGTAGTTACCTACACAGTATCATAAATAGAGAAAAAGATTTAATTTCGCAATTTAATTAACAATTATATATTTCTAAAAACATTTGGTAAGGAACCCAGAACGTCTTACTTATTTTAATGCAATAAGTACACAGGCTGTGGTCGCGGATATTTATATCTACGTATCATCCACTAATTACAATGTAACGTCCCTGCGTGAGTGAGCTATGCGGAATGCGGTGCAGCGGGGTGCAAGTGCAAGTCGGCGACCAATTCTAAGCACGACTCAATTACGAGTATCTTTATACTTCATAGTCATTCAACACTTAAGCACCATTTAGAAGTTGAAATCTTTTTAAGTCCACAAAGCAGTACGTTTGAATTCAGACAACACGTATTGCAGGCTGCTAGGACTAAAAAGTGAAAAATAAATATAGTTTAAAAAAACTAAAAAACACGCTTTTAAAGTACTTCTAACTAAAAAAAGTGAAAAATAATTCCTAATGTAAGCTGAAATTGGTAATGAACAAAAAACACTAGTATTATTGTGAAAAAGCGTGGGTTGCTCGATAGACGAAAAATATGGCACAGAGCGCCCCACGCTTTTTCACAATAATACTACTTAGTGTTTTTTGTATTCATATATATAAAACTAAGCCGGGATAGTTACTCTATATAAAACTCTAGAAGAGGTGCAGCGATTTTCATCATTGGATAAAAATATAGGAAACGTTACGAAAAAACTATGCCAAAATGAAAAGGGACTATATACGCGGGTCATTTTTCTTGCATGTCTCAGCTCATCTCTGTATTACGCAGGTATTTTGCCCTGTTATGTGACGTAGCTAGGTTTAGATGGAAAAGAAGTTTAGATAATAATATGTACGTATACAGGGTGGTTAGAAACCCCTGTCCGATCCGTTAAGGTTATGTTAGGTATCGACATCTGATTACATAAATGTCAAAAAAAAAATGGAAAAGAGAAAAAAAATTATAACCTAAAAAAAAATTTTTTTCTCCAAAGTCTAGAGAGAGCTTCGATGTCGTCACAGGGGCTGGGCAAATGATCATACAAAAGCCCGCCAATAATACCGACGAGAATGGTGGTGTAATTTTTGAATTAACTCAAATTTAGGGAATTTTGCGACAAAAAATGGTTATTTCAAAATTCATTATTTTTGTTTCTATCATAAATATTCCAAATTTAATATTTTATTTGGGCTTGTGATTATGAGCCCTATATCACCCTTTCGGGTCGGACAGGGGTTTCTTAACACCCTGTATACGTTGCAGATTGATAAATGTAATAAAGACATGTTGTTTCAATTATCTCTTTCTGGAGAAAATCTGTCAGAAACCCATAGAAGTATAATTAGTTATAAGTCATTTACAAGGTCGAGAAGTTTAGGATTATTTCTCCTTCAAGTAACCATCGACAGGGAGTTTTCTGTTATTGTTTCCTCTTGAAACAAGTAACATACCTATCTACTGAGGTCGATAGAGTATGCTCGTTATTTCAGCTCACAGATTACCTAGTTATAGAAAGATAACTCTCGGCCTATCCGATTGATTGGCGAACGTGCGATGCGGTATGCAACGAACGTAACGCCAAACATTGCACAATCGATGCAGCGATGGTTGGGCCTAATTAAACATTGTTTAAATTGGAAGCCTGCTCACAAGTACTTAGGTAAAGGATGCGGGTGTGGGGAGGTGAGGTACTTTTAGTTATTAGGAGATTGACACTTTATATGCGTACTTTTTTTGGTAGGTACTACTTGTATGATTTTGGTACTTTATACTTTAGGAACGTCTAATAGATCACTTAGAGTTAAAAAACCATTTCATTTGTATATCTTTCAGAGATCCCTTTTTTGTAAACTGTAACAAAATGGTAATAAAGAAAGTATTATTTCGCGGTAAATTAATTTATCATTTCAAGGGTCATTATCATCTGCAGCCTTTCTCATCCCACTACTGGGCGGGCTTTTCTTTTCACGGCACATTCTTTCCGGTCCTTTGTCAATCTTGAAAGTTGAATGTAACATCTCAATAATAGAGTGTTTTATAAACAAAGTATCCGATAGCTATTCTATATTTTCCAGAATATTATTGCAAAAGTATGCATAGGTTCAAAGAAAAGGAGGTTTGAAAATTTACATGATAAAATTTGCATAAGGTGACGCCAACATGTTAAAGGCGTCTTCTTTTATATGCAATCATAGGATGCACTCAAAGAGTATGGGACGGAAACATAACGGTGCCCTAGTTTCACCAAATAATAAAATGTACTACCACAGAACAAGTTTTTAAATCTGGTCATGTAAAAAAAAAAACTTTTAAAAAGTATGAAAAGTGCACTACATAATAATCTAATTTTGAATGTCTTGTCACGTGAACGTGACAATCTTTAACACCAGAGAACTTTTAGGCGCTTTTATAAGCTTCAAAAACAACATGCAATCTAATATTATTGCTTATCCTCCTTGATAGGTTTCGTTCAAAAACTTAAAAGCTTGTCCTGTCTGATTTATTAGAAGAAAGTAACGTTAGTTTGAAGTTTCATAGCACTTATCGCAAATAGAGGGATCGGAACTCGCTTGCATTAGACTAATGAATTGTATTCCATAAACGCGTGCCTGCAGTGTGCGATGAGAGATATTCTGTTTTGTCTGATTGATTACTCCTCGTGTTTTGTTTGTCTGTGTGTTTGTATTTACGTTCTTTTATGTTTGTTCTAGGTTTTTAGTTCGGCCTTTTACTTTGATTTGGGTACATGTTTTTTTTATTTAGCTGATGTTAAAAGGTTTTCCGTTCGACTGTAATATTTATAGTGTGTTTACGCGATGAGTTTGGACGTTCGTGGTCATTTATTTTAGTAAAAGTTTAATTTTCTCTTATAAAATACTATAGGAATAAAATCCAACTTTAATTTAAAAAACATATCTAGTCTACGCTAGATCAGATGTTTCGTATTTATGAGATCAGATATAATTCTTTTTTTTTTTTCATATATTAAATTATAATTATAATTCTATCTGGTATCAAACAATTACTTAAAACATTTCAGTCTATATATTACAGTAGGAATGCTACTGAATCGTTCAGATGCAATTTAATGCGATTGATTCGCCGTTGCGTATCAAGTTCAAACCAGGCAGTTTTGTCGTTATGTCTTAGTAATTTGAATCGGTACAGACTCGTTTTAAATAACCCAGATTTTTTTAGAAATACATTCTTCGAATATAGTTAGATAGTAACTGTCTTAACAGTTTAAATTCAGGGTTTCAAGGTCGACAGCTTCCGTGCTTAACGTCAATAAAGTTAGATCGGGCGAGAGCATGTAATTGGTCGCCCGAGGCTTATGAAATAATACATACAATAAAACCGCGAGTTTTAGTCGCAAAGCGATTGTTAAACGACTGGGCTTGGGATCGGAATCTTAGTCAGTCCAATGCTTTTAAGATAATAATAAAAATACAACTAAAAAAGGTGATAACAATGGCTAAAACTCACTACTACAGAAAATATTATTTTCATTGATCTTCAAATATCTATTGTCTATGTTTAAGATCATTTTATTTATGTATGATTTATGTTTATTGTTAGTTAAAATTTCTTCATTTTTTCACACGAACAACGCCCATCATTATTTTACTCTTTTTAGAAGAGATCTACACAGTAAGCTTGAGCGTAGGCTTTGACTGCTTCACCAGACTTTCCTTCTTCCACTCGTCATCTCATCATCACTCCTTTTTTACGCCATCTTTCACACAATCCATCCTTTCTATATGTATGTTAATATTCCATTCCATCCCAATTCTCTATATATCTTCCCACACATATTCAACTACCTAAGTAGGAACTGGGGGCGTAAGTCTTAGTAATAAGGTAGGCAGTGCAGCAAGGGCGTAACCATCGCGTAATATCCGCACGGAAGGACCCCAGACCTCGGCTGGGGACTCGCTGTATAACAATCAGTACTAATTATTAGGTAGGTTCTAGTGGTTGCTGAAGCATTTCGAGACTTTTACAAATTATAGAAATAGAAGTGTTAGTTCTAGTATGCTTATTTTAAGCGGGTTAGAAATTATACTGTTTTTCAACTTGAAGTAAAAGAGCGGTGTTATAAGTGTTAAGTTTTGGTGTTAGAAGTTCAATGTGTATGGCTGTCTACAATTTTAAGGCTTTTTAGTTGCTAAAAAATTCATCAACTTTTCAAATTCACCAAACACATAATCGAGAAAACCAATCGTTTTATAACCTATAGGAGATGCGGTGAGCTCATATTTTACGTTTCGAAAACGGTAGCAAATCTTTGTAGACTCTTGAAAAATCCGAATGCTTTCAATATCTTATTCAATGCTCAAACCAAACCAACCCAAAGTTACTTGTGTTATGGAGTCAGAGATGAGGAAGTTATCACAAACACCCATTTTCGAGACAATGTCGCATAGTGGTTTTCTACAGTAACCCGGGACCTCAGAGCTAAGGACACTGAAAACCGGTGTGTACGCCATTGGACCATTGAATTCGTCAAAAACTATGTAGAGTTAAGGTGACAATACCATCTTAGACACAATTAACTCTACCAAAACATCCTTGATTAATTATATACTTGACGGAACATCATATTTATTATATCATAACATAACATACCATCACGCCTGTATCCCCGAAGGGTTAGGCAGAGGTGTACCAATGTACACCCACAGTTCGCCGGTATGTTTAGGTCCCATGTAATAGCGAGCCTATTGCCACTAACCGGGCACAAATCCAAACTCCGACCTGTTACTGAGAATTTCATAGAAAAACCCAATAACACTTTGGTCGACTTGGGAATCGAACCCAAGACCTCTAGCGTAGCAGTCGCGCTTAGCGCCACTAGGCCAACGAGGCAGTTAATAATAAATAATAATATAATAATAATATTCCGGGACAACTCACACACGGTTATCTGATCCCAAGCTAAGCAGAGCTTGTGTTATGGTAACCAGGCAACTGATAAACATACTTATTATATATTTCTAAAGACATACATATTATAGATAAATTACACCCAGACAACCAGAACAAATGATCGTGCTCATCACACAAACATGTGTCCTGGGTGGGATCGAACCCACGACCTCCGGTATAGCAGTCAGGGTCACTAACCACTAGACCAACAGGCCGGTCAAAAAACCATCTTAGACACAATTAACTCTACCAAAACATCCTTGATTAATTATATACTTGGAGGAACATAATTTTTATTATAGGTATCATACATCAATTAAAATCTGTTAGTATCTTATTTACTATGTTTTATATTATTATGCTCTTCGATGCTCTTTGGCTTTACTGTAGTGAATTGAACCTAAGTTAATCGATCTAAGTACATTTGTGAGGCTCCTGAATCAATCTAGTTAAGGAACCAATTAGGATATGAAATAGTTTAATTACACGGTACATTTAGCTGTTAGCAGTACGGATGGTTCGCCGTAATTAGTGTATACTAATTAGCTGTATAGCTAAGAGTGTTTCATTGATGATGTTATCTCAGCTAAGAGTGTTTCATTAATGAATTAATGATGTTATCTATGTATCGAGTAAATAAGGGTGCTGTAAATAGTAATAATACCTATATTTCAAGTGTATTGCAAAGCCTACTCAAACAGGGAATCGTTGATTTCATTAAAATATTTTAAAATAAGGATGCTCAATCAGAGAATTAAATCATCAAAAGATTTTTAAATAAACACTGCCTTTTGAAGGAAATTTGCGTGGTTGTAGAAAATAAATAGCAGATATTTTATTTATAACTTAGATTCATTCTTAGAAAAGTATAAGAATAAATGTACACGACGCGCGACGGTTGAAAGGAAATAAGACGTAGGCTGCCAATGAAACACCTACGCTTGGAACTAAAATAGTTTTTTCTCTATGGTTGCATTCTTTGATTACATATTTCTTAGGACATTTTTACAAGCCAGTGACATAATTTTATTTAAAAAAAAATTATTATGTTTTTTCTTAGTTCAAACTTATTCTTACTCTGATACTCTTTTAATACTGTTGCTACGACGTTCCAAATAAATATCTAAAAGTAAAGATCGAGTCTACACCATCCAATATCTGTTTATTAATGTATCAGGAGGTCGGAGAAAATTAAATAATCTTCCCCACGAAAATAAATTGCAATAAGGCGAAAACCGCCGTCAAGTGACAATATTTTAAATTATATCAGTTTATCAACGACCAATAGGAGGGTGGAGATTGTAAGTCTCGTGTCGCGCCGCCAATAGGATCGGTAGATTTGAATTTGGAATTTTACGCTTTAAAGCGCGGGTTTCTGGCAGTAATTGTTGGAGCAGAGAAGCCTTGGGGCGAATCAAAAAGCTGGGAATCGACTGCTGTCTTGTTTATACATACTTACTTACGCGCCGATCATGATTCATACGATCAGAATGGTAATTCCTCTGGATATTATCTAGTCACGACTATTCTGGGACTGCTTACCCCTTTATAGATTTAATGGTGTACTTCTGCAAAAATTACACAATTAAATTTCTTAGATCTGTTATAGCAGGTTCCATTAAAATAAAGTGTTATTCATGATACTCATAAAAAAATGTGTTCTCTTGTATGTTTCGTGTATCCTCAATGAGTTTAATCTTAACAAATCGATGAATGTTTAAGTTATTACTAGATGTGACAATACTACTTTACTACGTCACACCTACGTTTTATTGTTAAAGATCTAATTTTAAAAGATTTTAATGGCTTCGATCCTTTTCTTCAGATGCAATTCATTGATGGCCAATATGTAATTCGTATTAAATATGTTTGTGTGATGTGGCTTGTTGTATATGTTCTTCTTTTTTTGTTTGCAGGTCGATTGGTGTCGTCGCAGAGTTAAATGCAACTGGTCAAGTTATTGGGCTGTGTAAGTATTAATTTTATTAATTGTATTATATTTTCACGCAAAATCTTCTCTCGCTATTTGGTAACTATATGGTACAAAAAGAGTCTCATTGGCTTTTCCCATTTTTTCGTACACCTTTGCCTGCCATTTATATTCGATTTGAAACACCCAAAACATCTTAAGTTCTTTGAAGTTAAAATAGATTAAATACTTCTTAAAGATGAGTGGCATGAAATGAAGCTTATGTTAAAACTACTGCAGAACCTTTTCGCCCACCAAACTTCCCACGTTGCCTTTATTTATGTAGAAATTACATTTCCTAAGCATTTCGCCATTTTATGGAAGTGTTAATTAAAAAAGAAATGTTTGTATGTCTGTTCTGCGATGCGTGATTACATTGTGAAAAAACTAAATAGATTTCTGGATTCTGCTCAAAAAAACCCGCAAAAAAAATGACGTAACTTGTAATGTATGCAGCTATCTTCCAATAAAAAATATCGATTTTAGAAATGTAACTGGTCTAGGTCGTATGATTTTTCAACCTTTTTGTATTGTATTAAGGTGCATTTTTTGTTGCAGATTTAATTAAGGAAAACATTGTGGCAGATCTTCAACAGATAGCGGGTGAAGCGATTTAAATCTTCAAATCGGTAAGCTAGTTGCTTCAAAAATGTTTTGCGCGGTAAACAAACATTAGAATCTTGTGCGCAATTTATGTATTTATTATTAATGGTAAAATACAAAAGTTAGCTTATAGAACTTAGACAACTAAACTATAAATAAACCGCCCACAAAGCTGCTAGTTGTACGAATTGTAATAAGGTAATTAAAAAAAAAAAAAATTAAATTGATTATAATATAAAACTTGATGCTCAAATAGGGCAACCTTATCTAAACCCAACGTGTATTAATAACAACAAAACCAAGTAACAATTTGAAACTGAATTTTGGATCGCCGGATGCGTAATTTACATTACGGCTTTCAAGGGTCAACCCTAATTCAATCCGCCTACACCGAAAGCAATCGATCATGCATTGCTTCTAAGCTATGTAACACACTTTGCAAAATCTATCTATCTATACTAATATTATAAATGTCAAAGATTGTTTGGATGTATGGATGTTTGTTACTCTTTCACGCAAAAACTACTCAATGGATTTTAATGAAACTTTACAATAATGTAGCTTATACATCGGAATAGCACATAGGCTATAATTTATAAAGATAGTGTATGAATTATCATTCACGCGGGTGAAACCGCGAGGCACAGCTAGTTATGAATATTTTAAGGACCTAGAAACAGATGACATAGGTATTATAAAAAGGTTATTTATTTGTTCGAACGCGCTTGTCCAGCGTACCTCTAAAACTGTAGTCAGGTTAGGAAAAATATTTTCGGCTTAGCTAGATTTTTAGTAACTAAAAATTGCCTTGATTATTGAAAAAGACGATATTATGAATTTATGATGGTCCTTGTATAATATTAACCACAATTAAAACTTTTTTTCTCCGTGCTATAAGTTAGAAAGAGATAGAAATACGGCTAAGTGAAAACTAAGTGAGAGGGCGGGTAGGGCATGTATAGATAATCCGATTTATTTTAAATTAAACGGGCGAAAGCGCGGGACATAGCTAGTTCAATTAAGCTGAAGTTAAAGGAAAATTTGAGACTGGTGGCACCGAGTATATTTTATTTTACTCAACTAATATTTACAGGTTTTTATTGCTCATACAAGTTATAAGTTAATTAATAGTTTAATTCGATGTTTACTACAGAGTTATCGACGAGAGCTTTTAATTCTTGACGTTCGTTTGAATACTTATACCCAAATAGAAAATGAAAATGGTATAGGTAAATGATTATAATTATAGGTAATTTCCTCTTTCAATCTCGTAATTAATACCGTGTCCGTCTTGGTTTTCTTACTTTGAGAAGCGCTGTACCTTCGACTGGTAATTTTTTTATTAAAAATTGTAGGTATATTGAGTAATAGTTTTTACTTCTTTAAAGTGATACATGAAGATTTTTTCGGTTTCTTGAATTCGTCCTTAAGATTCGAGTCGCATGTAAGTAACACGGCCGCGTCAGACGGTGAGGGAGGACTTTTCGATTTCCGTTGACGCAGGCACTTTATAATATTGAGTTGTCGGAATTACATCCCTCATCTCCTTACTTCCTAAATATAACTATCTCTATCTAACATTAATAAAAAAGATAAGGACGGATGTATAAAACCCGTTGCTTCCCATTGCGCCTGATTGCGCCTCGATATGTACTGGTATTATTATATAAAAATGTAAGTTTATGTCTCCTTACATAAGTGATTGAAACGGAACTAGTTTGATGAGACATTTTCCGGTTTGTTTAACTTTTCTGCTTAACCCGTTGCTGCGATACGCTGTAATTATTATGTGGTTAAGCATCCGTATGAGGCAAAACTTAAAGGCTGTGTAAAAGTAGTACGTCTCAGACTAACTGCGATTTTACTGTTGTCTGCTTTTTATTTTTAATTGTCTACATAGTAAATGGTTTTATGAACTGTTTAGTGAAGTATCATGTACCTTAAGTCTGACCTTTAAAGAATATTACCCAAATAACAAAAGTGAATACATGAACACATTCTATTTTAAAGCAAGTTGTTCGAGTGGATACGAAAAAAATACGTCGATACAGACTTTTCTATTAGTTTAAACTTTTCCATTTTAAGTTTTTGAACTAGAACTAGGTTTTTGGTGCTGTGAGTAAAAGCAACCCAAACATTTACCCCAATCTATTAGATATTGGTTCGAACTCATAAGGTTTTACACGAAGAGTATTTTTTTTCATTCTTATATGCGTTCAAAGATCACCTTGTGAATTGGACGAGAAACTTGGAACCTCCTAAAAGTGGAACACAGATTTTCCTCGTTGACTTAAAAAGCAATGTTTAAAAAATATATACCGGCCTATAAACGTTCCACTGCTGGGCCTGTGTCCAGCAGTCGTCCTATATAGAGAAGGAACGAGCATTGATCACCACGCTTGCTACTTATAAATATATTATGAGCAATAATTTTCAATCAGTTTCACCATCATTCCATTGAAGGAGTATCATATTCGCTGTACCTACTTCATTATTTATTACAGGTGATACGAAACAAAGTAAAAACATTACAGCGGGTACAAATACTCGTAAAGTGTGCAAAGAGCAAATGTTTAACAGTCCTAATGATTGGTAGGGCGGCGGCATAATAAACTAATACTTTATTGACTGTGTGTTTGACCGCGTGTGCGTCATAGGCGCACCCGTCACTTTGACCTGTTATATTCTTTTTTGTTGTTTATTTAAATAGACGAGGTTCGGATTACTAATTGATATCGCATTTTAGGTTTGGTCCAGGAGTTTTATAAAACCTTGAAGTTTGGTGGTGGAAATAGTTACGTCTATAAGTTGGTTCCAGAAAATGAATGCTATTCTATTTGTAAGGGTAACAGAAAAAACTTACCCTGTAATTGAAATTCCGAGGAATTTTGGTGTGATTAATTAAAAGAAAAGCATGTTTCACATACCCTGAATCGCAATAAAAGTTGTGGAAAATGAAAAACAGCACTTCACGAAAATTTTTACCGAAATATTCTGCGAGTCTAACTCGTATATTTCTCGAAACCTCTACCATATATTTCCAAAATTACAGGAACGTTACATTCATGTGCTGCGAATACTGTGTAGCAGAATTCAATAATCCACGTTCATTACTCGATCGGATTATTCAGAACATTCAAAATCAAAATGTGTTGAGGCTGGTTCTGCTTCTATTCATACATTTTGCTGTTTAGGTGCACCATCCAACATAGTTGATTTGCGACCACTTCAATTATCCAGTGTATGCAATGTCGGCCGACATTGCATATCCTGCAATATTGAACCACCCGGTCCTGGGAGAGCGAAATCTTTAACGCAACCATCGGGCATTGGATAAATATGCTAACGGGCTCTAATTGCATTGTTCCGTTATGGCGTGATGTGTATTCTGTTAGGGGTAGTCCGCAATAATGGGATGCAATTCCCGAACTAGAAAGCCTTGGATTTTGCTTTCTGATCAAGGGAAATTTGGTTATTCAAGCGGCAGATATTACAGCTCCCATTTTACATTACGACGAACTCTTCTCCCTACTTTGTTTCTGTGATATTCATACTTTTATTGTACTGCAGTCAGTAAGTATAGCAGTGATAGAATAACAGAAATGAGCAAGTAATATCAGCCCTATTTGGGCGGTACTTTGAGCCGGGCCCTATCGATGCGTATCGTAAGATGAACGGTAAGCCGCTTTTCCACTGTGACGCACATACACGCTAAACACGTTAACTGTGTGTCACGTGGGCAAGGCATTTATATAAAGTGATCGGGTAGCATTACAGAACTTTGTTTAACTGTTTGGTCACGAGGACTAACAGAACTGAATCCGTTTTTTTGTGGTTGTGGTTTTAGTAATATAGAAAGACAAGTTGCTCTTTGCATCTGTACTTATGTTTTTTTATTTTGAAAAATATGCTATGTTGTAATTTTTGCCCCAAAATCGCATAATAGTTAACTGTAAATTATTATGAATTGTTTTTTAGCTCAAACTGTCTCAATGCAGGGAAAAGCCTCCCGTTTTTCTATCTCTTTTTTCATTTTTTCTAATTAATTGACCAATTATTGGCCAATCACGTCAACAATACACCAGCAGTTTGATCTACAAATCGTTTGGGGTACACCAATCAAAAGCACCCACTCCCGCTTAAACTAATCTATTACAATCTTCGGAACCACAAATGCTCTGTCCTATTGTCGGACTTACGTCACGCGTGCCTCTGTGAACACAAACACAAATTTAAACAAACCCACAAAATAGACAAAAATAACCTCTATTATTTTACGGATAAGGGTGTCTGGGTGTGTGTTGGTGTCGTGGTTATTTTGACAAGACAGGTAGTAGGCCCGCACACGTTTTGGTCTCACGAGTCGTGGGGCAAATCACGACAATCACGTGTTGGGAATAACAATGGGGTGACCATACTTCGGCACGAATTGATTTGGTACTTCGATTGTCTAGCTTTTCACGTATTTGTCATTATTTTAATGTGACCATGTTAATCGGGTACGTTAGGAAGTGTGTCAAGCTTATGAGGACACACCTGACTCTTGAAAAGTCATGTAAGTGGTTGCTAATCTAAATATTTTTTTAGATGCATTATTTTAAATTTTCTATAATGTGTGAATTCTTGGCTAAAGATTCTGTTTTACTATTTTGATGTCCAAAATAAATAAAATATTCGGAATAAGAAAAGTATATAAATAAAGTGTTTATTTTGTCCTTAAAGATTTTGATTTGAGTTATAAAATCCTATGTTATTTTGCCTACGACAATTTATTATATCATGTAAGTTTATTTCTCCATAAATGACAACAACTTTACTCTCTCAGTCAATTAGAAAACTAAAATGCTCATTAATTGAAATTAATTACTCGTAACGTTAGATGTCTAAACACAGTCATTATAATAATAGAACAATATTGAATACAGTCATGCGAATGACGTATGAAATCGGCGCGAAACCGCATCGCCACTAAAATACGCATAATAATCTTCATTATTATTTAAAGGCTTGGGCACACCAAACGCGGGACAGGCGCAGCACCTGAGCAGGGCAGGTCAGTTGCGCCGCGGTTGATGTCACACCAGAAACATGAGCAGTCGGAAAGCAGTTTGAAGGCGGGCCTGCTTTCTAACTGCTTTCAAACTGCGTTATGTGTGTCGTATCGATAGCCACACTCAGTACACTTCAAGATGTTGAACGGTTCTGACTCTGACGAAGAGGAGCTATTGTTAGTTCTAGCATTAGATAAAAAAAAAAAGAATATGGGTTCACGATGTAAATAAGAGAAGAGAAGAATATGGGGAGTACCATCGTCTATGTCGGGAATTAGAATCTTTTGAAGATAGGTTCTATACTTATTTTCGGATGTCAAAGTAAACCGTAAACCTGTAAACCGTATTTCTATAATATATGTCCTTTAAATCATATAAACATTTATATTTCCTCACTAACTCAATCAATTTTTCATTCGTTTCCATGATAAAGTTGTAAAAAATCACAACCGTTTACGACCCGCGCCGCGTCTGTCCCGCTCAACTGCTTTGGTGTGACTAGTCAATATGGCGGACATAGTAATACAACGCGTAGTTACTGCGGCCGCCCCGCGCCTGCGCTGCCACCGCCCCGCGCCTGCGCTGCTCACGTCCGAAAGTTTTGTAGAACAGCAGTGCGTGCGCGGCGCAGTGGCGGAGCAGTTTGGATCAGCGGGCCCGCGTTTGTTCAGTGTGTCACCCCTCATATAACTACATGAATTACAAACGTAGACGCACTGCTACCGCACTGCTACTGCTTTTGGTGTGCCCAGGCCTTAACTGTATAAATGCGGGCTCAAATGGTTATTCTAAATAGCACACAATATTCTAATATATACATATTAATTTTATTAATCGAAATAAAGTGTTCGAATGTATGAGAGTTTTAATAAAATCAATTATAAATTAAAACGTCATTTCTAATCGTTGCGAAAAGTATGTCCTTCTTCATCTATTTGCCAGCAAAACTTTATCATGAATTTATTGTACGTGCATATTTAAATTCAGTAAAATGGTGTTACAAAGTTTTATTCGCTGAACAAAAATGCCTGTTCGTCTCGTACGGATATGGAATCCAGAACCTTCCGTCCTTACAACCTGAACAATATTGTGTTCCTGAAGTTATTTATTTCCAGTTTTCCGCTTTGCTGTCTAGTTCTAGTTCATTCCCATCCAAGTACTTCTACAATCTGCCATACATTATCTATATAGGTATCTCTCCACAAACGGTGAAGGAAAACATCGTGAGGAAACCTGGATGGACCAAAATTGGGATCTGAACTCGCCAATCCGCAATTAAGCAAGCGTGGTGATCAATGCTCGTGCCTTCTCTATACGGTAAGTGGCCTGTGCCCAGCAGTGGGACGTTTATAGGCTGAAATTATTATAATCTCTCCACCAAACGTTACAACGTACACGACATATTTATTAACCTTCAATAATACTTAATAACCGTCTCTACTGAGAATTAAAAATCAATATATAGGTAATAGCGGTAAGTAGGGAATAAAGGCAGTATAATGATGGCCCGGCCTTCATTATGTTACGTTTAAATGTCAAAAGCGCATATGAAATTGTAGCATTTTATAACATTTTTCTTTGATCGTAGGTCAAAGAGAAAATGTTTTTTTCCATACTGTGGGAATTGTTACCAGTAATTTGTAAGTCCTTAGGCTCCAGCTGAAAATTAGCGCTGCAGTCACATGAAGCATTATGCTGAGCTGAGGCCTATTAGACACACATACCACACCGAGCATTAGGGTAGATGACTAGGTATGAAAAGTCAAAATTTATTTAGTCCGCCATTTACATAATCAAAATATAATAGACACATATTTTTTCATTTCTCAAATAAATTACAAAATACGAAGATAAACCGCTGTAAAGTTCGGGAGTGGGGGCTTGTGACGTCACGGCTAGGTACAATTTGTACTCAAACGTGACGTCACGCAAGAATTGTACTCGCTGTATCTTCGTAATTCTTTGTTTACGGGACTAAACAAAAAATACGTGTCTAATATTTTTTTCTTGTCTAAAAGATGGACATAAAAATAAAAATTAGTCATCATCCCTATTGTATCAAAATGCATACCTTCTGTATATGGCTATCAGATGATCTAGATCTCCTTCGATAATATTATTATTGTTTATGTGTATTTCTGTGTCTTGATATATTATGTTATTCTCGTGTGTGTTAGTATTTTGTGTTGTCTATAAATGTATTTTCTTTCTTTCTTTCTTTCTTTCTAAGTTAATATCATCAGGATTGCCATTATTTAGACTCGCACTAGAACGTGTGTGGTTTTATGGTGTTGTGGTGCAACTTTGATTTCGGACGTCCGCAATTTTGTCTAGGTTTTGGTGAAACGGTTAACGCAAACGCAACTTAGTTTAGTTAGACTTAAATGTAAGTATTGTAAAAGTAGATATATTTTTGATGCATTAAAATCATTAGTAAAACTTTTTTCAGCTTGCACTGACTACTATGGCTAGCTAGTAAGTTCATACTTAAGTAAAGCCAAAACTTCTTTGTACTTAAACTTATTAATTATAAGACAGTTCAAAATAAAACTGCACAAATGGTTAAATGATAATAATTTTTATAGTGTCAAAGAATTTCTAGAAATACCTAAATAAAAAAAATATTAATTAATTTTTTTAACAATTCAATAACAATTTTGCATGCTACATTATTTTAGCTAAACATATGATCAAATTGGACTATTGTAACACCCTTTATACCATGTTTTTGTGCAAATAAATATTCTTATTTAAAAATATTTAGGCTTATTAATTCTGCAGTTTTTGAGAGATGAAAGTGTAGATTATTGATGTGTTTAGCTGGTATACATTTCCTGAAAACATAGCTTATTTGTACAATATTGTTTCGGATAACCAAGAAGGTACTTAACTAGATGTTTTCAAAAAACCTCAATTGCCTACATTGTCTGTAACTATGGTTGCGGCGGGGTACGGTCGGCGGGCTCTCGTCTCCCCTGTAAGGGTACTATGGACCCTATGTAGGCCACTGGTTATGGGCAAATATGATAATGCTAGCTAATGCAATCCCCGTGAACCCTAGCAAGTTATCGGAAACGATTGTAATGAGAATTAGATATACTCATTTCTTTGATAAATTAGTTTTATATTTGTTGTAAAAAATATTATATTATTTTAAAACCTCGGAAATTACAATTTGAACACAATTTCAGATATGCAAAATGTGTATGATTTCACAAAAGTCATGATCTTATAAAAAACATAGAAGAATTTTTTTAACATTAATTACAATTAGTTATTCAATTATATTCAGTAGATATAAACGTCACAAATAAACGGCTCGCATCTTGCTAGGGAGACGTACTCGTCACAAGCGTCCCCAGCCGGCCGTCTTGACCGTCCGACACGGGAATTCGATTAAGTTAGGTAGGCAGAGTAGGCGCCGTAATTGGGACACCCACCACACCTACGCCCCACTTCCGTATCGTACTAACCGCATCGTATCGTTCCACGTATATCGAGATCTTAAATGCTTGTGTGTGTATCATTGATTCTGTATCGTCTTGAGCCCGTACTAATTAATGGCCGTCTGAGATCTTAGATCGATTGTCGATTGATTTGTACGTGGTCTTGTGATTTACGCTGTGTGTTAGGGAGGTAGACAAAAACTTGAATAACTTCTGAAATGCCTATAATATTGTCGTGTAGTAAAACAGTCATATGAAAAAAAAAAACTGAACGAGTAAAACTTGGTTTAGTTGGATAAGAGTGATATAAAATTAAAAACAATAATTTTTTACTGCATTTTTTGATACATTTCGAATGGCACCAACTCTTATATTTTTTATGAAATTTGTCGTTTTTTATTAGGGCTTTTATTTGAAGCTCTATTGATTTAATATCGGAAATTCCCTTTGGTATGTTGTAGTACAGATTGGCCATTCAACAAGCGTCAGTGCGCCAGACATACTAAGTATTAGCCCTTGATACGGCCGTACTTACCCGCGGCGAAGCGTACGAATTGGACGGCACTTAATAATATGTTCCACGGTAGGTACTACGTTACGTGTGTAACAGACTGTGAAACTATTCTCTTGACTAACTAACTTGTCTTCAGTATTGAATATCGTGTTTTAGAGCTTCCTAATCGTCACTCTGATACAGTTTAGAATTTACCCTTGGCAACTAGAAACTCTGGGCTGAATATCTGAGGAATAATTTTGAATTTTTGACAGTTCGAAATACAAAATGTGTCAGACGTGAATTTTATCTCGAATAAAAATGGTGTCTGTGTGTGGTTTTGGAAAGACAGGCCCTAAGTTGGTTATATAAATAGTTATGACCAACTACAGAATGCATCTTAAGTTCGACTCGAAAAGAATACGGAAATAACATATGTTTTTTATGTATAACGACTGCTAGAAGCTGGAAGAACAAATTTTATACAAACTATTTTTCCTCATACCTTTTCATGAATGTATTTTAGTTTTCTTTATCTCTGCTTTGGTTATTATTTGTGAATAATAAAGCGTCTTCTTTTAACTGAATTTGATGTAATCGGGCACAAAATATTACCACTAGTAGATCAGTGGTCGCTAATTTACTGACTGAACTCCCGTGACTCGTAGTTTTTATAAAGTTAATTTGAAAATTTATAGATACGTACGTGCGCTATTAGAACAACGTTTAAAAAGAACTCATCATAAAAATAATGAGATAATTCAATGTCAGTTGTCATGTGATCTCTCGATGTGTAAAAAATAACAACTCTCTGATTATACGTGATGTTTCCGGGCCAGTCCATCTCTACTTACTCAACAATGGCTATCCTCCTAACACGGATAGCGGTCTAAAAATATGTTAGATAATAATAATAATAATATTCCGGGACAACTCACACACGGTTATCTGATCCCAAGCTAAGCAGGGCTTGTGTTATGGTAACCAGACAACTGATAAACATACTTATATATTTCTAAATACATACCTACATATTATAGATAAATTACACCCAGACAAGCAGAACAAATGATCGTGCTCATCACACAAACATTTGTCCTGGGTGGGAATCGAACCCACGACCTCCGGTATAGCAGTCAGGGTCACTAACCACTAGCTAGACTAACAGGCCCGTTAGATTTAAACAGGACAATTGTGTTCCGTACAAATTTTGGTGATCGTCACAACTAATACTGTAAAACCAAACTAAGACGTGTGGTAGAAAAAGCCTGTTATATTGTTGAAGTAAGTATGGTTTTGTTAAATCACGACTACCTTTTAAACTATTGCTGCATGATTATAATAATATTAGGTGGAAGGAATTAGCGCGATAGTATACAAATCGAACAACGTGGAAACGTTAGGCCCAAAGGTATTTGCACTAATTCCCGCCAAGTAACAATATTATATCAAATCATTATTCCACGAAAATTGTTGTTGTTAATTTTGCTTGACACGTGATAACTTCGCTGTTTACCGGTGGAATGTCGCGATTTCTTTGTTGACCTACAGCTTAAGACGTTGGTTATCGTTTGAGTATAATTTTGAATAATAAATATCTTTTTTGACAAAAAACCTTCAAAATTCTTAACACTTTTCAAAGTATTTTTTTCAAAAACTGTTCAGCAACAATTTTATTTAGTTATATCTGTTTGTAGGTCTCTTAAAGACCTTCCTAAATATATAGCACACGTATCGTGTGATTATATAGAACATCTAAAATTTTAACCTTCAAAAGTTGTTAATTTTGTAAAAAATCAGTTTTTCTCGGTTTTTCAGGGAAATTTGTACCCGGACCCCTAAATTTTATAACGCCATTCGCTTGCAAACGTCCAGCCGAAGAGAACGATACCACTCACGTGGTGCTCCGACTACCTGGAGCCAAAGAAATTGCGATTTGTGTTCCCGACCAAAACAACTGTTTGTGGAGTGTTATATAAGTACTTGAAAATCCACCTAAGTCGGCCGCACAAACGGTTCACTTGTATACAAAATTTATCATTGTTGTGCGATTTTGTCCAAACTTATTTGTAAACGTGTCCATTTTGACCTAATTGTTGATCTTCGCGCATTTACACGCGAAAGTATTTAATATTTTTCGTATTTTTACGAAAATTGTTGTTGTTATTGCTATATAGCGGTACCATATTTTGCTTGACACGTGTTTATCACAATTCAAGACTTAAGTATAATCTAGTTATGCAAGTACGAAGCTATTAAGCACAATCAATATACCTTAGAATAGTTGAGTATATTGAAACAAGGATTAAACGTTCACCAGCACAAACAAAATTAGTCATCATCCCTAGATGATGACTAATTTTTATTTTTATGTCCTCCTTTTTGATAATAATAAAATATTAGACACGTATTTTTTCTTTTTTCCCGTAAACAAAGAATTATGAAGTTACAGTGAGTACAATTCTTGCGTGACGTCACGTCTAAGCAAAAATTGTACCTACCCGTGACGTCACAAGCCCCCACTCCTGAACTTTAAAGCGGCTTATCTTCGTATTTATTTGTTGATTTGATAAATAAATATTTTATTTATTTACAATTCAATACTTAAATCTAATACAAGAACAATTTGATAAAAGAAAAAATACGTGTCTATTATGTTTTGATTATCTAAATGGCGGACTAAATAATTTTTGACTTTTCATACCTAGTCATCTTCCCTATTGCACATCGAATATAATCCGAATTCTCATCGGAATACAGCAAAGGTACTTACGTTTCGGACGAGGTGCCTTACGAGTATAGAATGTTACCTATAACATTCGTAACGAACCGCTCGGAACAACCGACTACACATTTTCAGTTGCCCATCAAATTTCGTGTACGCAGTCAGTAATGAGCTACGATTTTCAGAGATATTCCAAGTTTCCCTTGGTTGAATAACAACACAGCATACTGTGCCTAGGGGTGCATTCAAACTGTGACGTCACAAACAATCGTACACATGAACAAAACACAATTTGAATTTTCTTCAAAGACGAGTTTTTTTATGTTCATTGAATTGTATTTCTGTATAATGTGGAAAGCCGATTCCCATATTTAAAGTTGCCTATTTTGGTTGCAGATAGAACCACCTGGTAAAGTGCACATTGCATAATTTATAAATGACGTGGTGTCTGGTTTTAAAACGGTAGACGAAGGGCATTATCATAAAAGTAAATATAACAATGGAAATTTGGTGTTCAGAAATAAAAAGGCCTGAATATTCAAGGCGCGATGCCGCGCTGCAAATATATTTTTATTTTAAGAGAGCTCTTTTAGTAAAAGTTTTTAAAAGGTGTAGTGAAGTTCATGATTTATGAAAAAATTAACGTACCTAATATGTAATATCTTTCATTAAAGCAGGTTCTCCTTTTCACGCCATTAACGTTAAAATAATAAAAATATTTCGCAATCCAGGTATCGAACGTGTTGCGTATCAACTGGTTACGGTACGTGTGGTGTAGGCGAGCATCGTGTTCGACGGGCGGCTCGGCGAGCGATTCGACGAGCGGATCGGCGAGCGGTGCGGCGAGCTGAGCAACAAGGACCCTGCAGGACAGGACTTCAGTCTACACACACCTACACACCAAGTTTTACTCAATACCGTAACCAGTTCTAAGCGCTCTACGAACTGTGCAGTTCTACTATTATTATTGGTAAGTAAATCTATTATCTAGAAATAAATATATTTATCTTTATGGCCTTTGTCCAGCAGTGGGAGAATATAGGCTACTAAAAAAAAGATTATACATCTGAAAGGAGGAGGTTATCAATTGGCATGTTTTTTTTTTGTTTGTTCTCCGATTACACCCTTAATCGAGAACCGATTTAAAAGACAAAATTATACGTCTCTATTTTCGAGGCATATTGCTAATGCCTAGCCCACAGAAGTTAATTTTAAATTGACACATGGAAAGACAGACCTAAATACTGCACTGGATGCAACTCACCGTTATTTTCAGAATACATTATTTGAAGTTAAATTCTTTTGTGCATGTGCATTTGTTTTCAAAATAATTTGGTAAATTTTGTTCTATGTAATGTTTTGTTATTGGTGCAAATGGAAAATAGTAACTTCGATATTCTCTTTATTCTTATAAAGAAAAGAATGTATATAGGTAAAAAAGCTTGTAGATTTGCATGTTTTTAAAATGGTAACGGTGTATTGAAAACTATTTAAGAGGAAAGGGGAGTGGACTTTTCTCCATACAAACGTTCTCGTCTGTTTTCCCGCTGGTTTCTGAACTTAGGGCTATGATTTTTTGCAGTAATATTAATATGAACTAGATCTATGCCTCTTTTTTTTTCCTTTTTTTAAATAAGTTATATTTAAAGAAACTAGAACCTTCTAAAAAGTGCCGATTTTGACCGCAGTTTTCAGAGGCGCTTATTTTTCAAATTTGGCAACGATTATTGAAAAAAGAAAAAAATAGAGGCACAGATTATTTTTTTTCTTATGCAGTATATGAAATATGAAATTGGGGGAGAAAATAGACGAGAGCCAAACCTCGATTTTTCGTCAGTTTTTCGGTCTGAGCTGCAGTTGTCCTTATCGCACGAATTAGAGGGCGGGGGGAATTAGAGCGACAGCAATACTTTCTTCAAAAACCGAATTTTTTAAAATGTATGTCCGCTCCCCTTTCCTCTTATCAATTTACAGGCATGACCGCATGAACTGTTTTATGAATATGAATAGTTTATTGGTATCAGGTTTATTTTTGTAGAGATTTCACTGAGGTATTATTTTGGTAGCAATAATTTTTTAGTTCAATATTCAAGCACTGAGATTGCAATAGTGAAATTGAAACAAGGTAAGGTTTTAAACGTTAAATGCAGAACGAGAACCCGGCCAATATAGGTAACTGACAGGATGGGTACCGAATAAGTCTGCAGTCTCGAATATACTAGACTAGCTATTCCCCGCGGTTTCACTCGCGTAAATATGCTATATTTTGGACAATTTACACACTATCTTTACAAATTATAGCCTATGTGTTATTCTTATATATAAACTATTTTATTGCAAAGTTTCATTAAAATACATTCATTCGTTTTTGCGTAAAAGAGTAACAAACATCCATACATCCATCCAAACAAACTTTCGCATTTATAATATTAGTAAGGATATTTATAGCTTTTTTATTGTACTTTCTTCTAATTATTGGCACCATATTTGTGTTAGGTCTCATCTAGGAAAATCTAATAACACTTTGTGTGAGACTTAAGAAGTTAATCTAAAATCTTCGGTCCTTTTTAGGGTTCCGTACCCAAAGAGTAAAACGGGACCCTATTACTAAGACTCCGCTGTCTGTCTGTCCGTCTGTATGTCTCCAGGCTGTATCTCATAAACCGTAATAGCTAGAAAGCTGAAATTTTCACAAATGATGTATTTCCGTTGCCGCTTTAACAACAAATACTAAAAACCACATAAAATGAATATTTAAGGGGGGCTCTCATACGACGGTGGTACGGAACCCTTCGTGCGCGAGTCCGACTCGCACTTGGCCAGTTTTTTAGGTTGTTAAACAAAAATTAAATGCTGAACTTTGCTTATTAATGACATAATAATTCAGTGGAAAATTAGACTCACGACCTTTTTAATTGCTCATTACGATAAACAGGTCAGTCCGGTCTTAGACCAAAAACATTTTAAAATATACAGTGTTTGATTGCACGTTAGCGCCATTGTTTTTATTTCAAACCGATTTGTTTAGACGATGCGAGAAATGTTCAACATGCTGCACTACATTGCCGTTTAAGATCGAAAACTAATGACACCATAGCCGCGCGACTCCGTAATGTACCGCAACTCGTGCGATATTGCCTCATCGTCTAAGCTAGGTTTTGTTTGTGGTAAATCCCTTCGTTCCATTTCCCTTAGTTCAATATAATACGGCTGTCAGGAAAATGACAAGTGCTTATTACTGGGGTCAATACAATGTTATTACGACTAACTTGTACTTTGTGATGTGTTTGATGAGCCAATGGCTACCATTACAGATAATAGCATATTTATGTTACTTACTTGATAGCTGTCTTTCACAAATTAAAATTAAAGGGAAGGGTCCAGAAAGTATTCATTTGTAGGGATAGAAAATTGCTCAAGAAAAGGTATACGCGAATGTTACACATTGAAAATTTAATATTTAGTAATGAGCCCTTGCATGTCTCATGGTCAAGGGTAGACTTGTCCGTGGCCTTGACGTCTTCACCGGCATCGATACGTCAGTAATTAAATATAAATCATAACCCGCGATAGAATAAATTTAAAACTAGTTTTATTTCAATGCTTATAGGAACGATAAAAACTGGAAACTTTACCGACAAGCAGACGATTTAATTAAAATGTCATTATTTTGTTAATTTCAATATTCTTTGGCATATTTCCTTTTCTAAAAATATTTTTTTTACAGTTCTGATGGTAATGCAGAAACATTTTCAAAATAATATTCTCATAGATTTGATTTAAAATACTGCTAGCAAAATGGTCAGTAAAATCATCTTACAGCTCAAGTCGCTTGATTCAATTCCAAGTTTGTTTAAAGAAAATATCTGTCAGACAGTCTTGTCTATTGACGAAGTGAAGGTTGAGGTGAGACTGTTTGCATCAAATGTTAAGCTTCACTAGTTATTATCTATAAACGTCTGTTATATCGTATTATCAGGACTTGGGGCTGATTATTCCAATGCCAGATTATTTTACCACACACTGAAAGCTCTGTAATACAAAATATGTAAGAATTGTATTTTATAAAGTCCGGTGAAGCAGTCAGCCTGCGCTCAGGCTACCTGCAAAGATAACTACAAAAAAAAAATGAATTTTATTTCTCCAATAAAAATTATCTGGTGTTGGCTAAATTATTTAATTTAATTATGGGGTTGTTTTGCGTAATATCGTATGCACTTTTAAGTCAGTAGATCCGACCTTGAATTATCTATAACATTCCACGAAGGGCCGATACACGACACACGTATCCGTGGGAATGCACAGTGTGCTCAAACGCAGTAAGTTTATTACAAATTAATGCGTCTGAATGTCTTCAGTGGTATATATTATTAAGTCAGAACGCTCGGCCCGACTGCGGTTGTCAGATTCTGTCTATGCTACCTCATGCATCTTTTGGTAGACTTCGTGTTACAATCAATATCAAGAGGTTATAAAATTTAACCTCGAATGTTACGTAACATTATATTTGTAAACGACTTCATAAAGGGAGGTTTTCAATTTGTCTGTATGTTTTTGTATACATGTTACGGAATATCTACCTCAACTGGAGATCAATATCAAAAATAATTTTGCATATATAGGTTATATACCTCAGAGGAGGGTTTTTAACTTCATGGTATCATTCTTTCAGAAACCGGTCATCGGTCAGCCATTATACTTAATCATAAAGTTTGTAATCGTGAAAATTTTTCTCATAATCGATCCAGTAGTTTTGTCTTTTTCATTGAAGTTGGTCCCTTTTTACCTTTTCGAACAATAAATTATAGGCATACTTCGTGATTAATTTTAAGGAATTTTTATACCAATAAAAAAAGATGCTCCTCTTTTGTTTCCCCTCTTCCGTTCTTATTACGAATACTGTATTAAGAAAGAGTATTTCAAACCAGACTAATAAGACCTGAAAAGTATTATATCTAAAGATAGAGACTTAACCAAGCGGCGGCTTATTGCTTTATTGTTGGTTTGAAGTGTAGGGTTTTTAATAACAACATAACATAAACATAACATACCATCACGCCTGTATCCCCGAAGGGTTAGGCAGAGGTGTACCAATGTACACCCACAGTTCGCCGGTATGTTTAGGTCCCATGTAATAGGGGGCGAGCCTATTGCCACTAACCGGGCACAAATCCAAACTCCGACCTGCTACTGAGAATTTCATAGAAAACCCAATAACACCTTGGTCGACTTGGGAATCGAACCCAAGACCTCTAGCGTAGCAGTCGCGCTTAGACCCACTAGGCCAACGAGGCAGTTTTTAATAACAAAGGCACAGATAATACGATTGAATTGCATACTGGTTATAAGCACTTAAAGGATTAAGCCGAGCAGATGAATTGATTTATTTTAATACATACCTGCAAAAAGAAGTCTTTAAACTTAATTGTTTTCTAATAAGTAGAAGGTGACGCAATAGGGATGAGACTAATTTTTATTTTCTTGTCCGTTTTTTCGATAATATATTATTATAAATATTAGACACGTATGTTTTCGTTTGTCCTATAATCAAAAAATTCTAAAGATACAGTGAGTACAAATCTCGTCTGACGTCATGTCTAAGCAAAAAATTTACCAACCCGTGACGTCACAGGCCCCACTCCCGAGCTTTAAAGCGGTTTAACTTCGTATTATGTAATAAATTTGATAAAAGAAAAATTCGTGTGTTTAAATTTCTATCAAAATGGAGGACTAAATTGATTTTGACTTTTCATACCTAGTCATCTACCCTATTCGGTTAAAAACTTTATATTTTTTATTGTGTTCCCAAAAATGGTTTGTGAAGATAGGCAGACGCTCCATGTAAAATATCGTATTTATCTGCATCCGGTAACATTAGAAGCCTAACATAGCTTGAGAAAAGGCTACAAAACTTACAAAGTTATGACTTACATTGAATAGAGTTTCATTCATGCATTATAAGTAAAAAATGGATTTCCGATATGTTCGCATGCAAGGGCTGACCTTGACCAGTGTAGTCGTCAGTTATATTAGTTACGTGCCCTGTCAATCATCATGGATCGATCCAAACAACCTTAAAATGGCTGCACGCGTTTTTGTACTGTACACTGGAAATTATTTTAAAGAGATAGATGGATTATGTGACTGGTGATATGAGAAAGGAGTGTATGAGATAACGAGTAGTAGAGATGAATGAAAGCTAAATACGCTTTGCGAAGACTCCAAATTATTAGAAACAGGGAAGAGAGATGATGACTTTGGAAGATTATTATTATTATTTTCTGCCATTATCATCCCTGAAGATGATATGAGAAAGAAAGGAGTGTATGAGATAACGAGTAGCAGAGATGAATGGAAGCTAAATACGTTTTGCGACGAACCCACATTATTGGAACAGGGCAGGGAGATGATGACTTTGGAAGATTATTATTATTATTTTCAGTCACTATAGTCCCACTCCAGATCTCCTGGTCCTGGCCTATTGTCCATAATTTTGACAATAAGGATTTGTAAGATATTTAGACGATTTTCAAACTAGTGTTTATTGTTTCCGATGGTTATATCATAGTGTTTGGTACCGTGATTCTTGCCTGACGTCTGTCGCTGGGCGCTTGCCGTTCATGCTCGTCGCGTTAATTCGTGATTGGCCAGACACCGGACTATTGTGCTAATATTACACGAATACAGTAACTAAGAAGAGTTGGATGTGGCTTTTTGACAAAAATATCCAGTATAATATATACTCGATGTAATTTGATACTTAGGTATTGTTCAAAGTTCAAGCAACTTTTAGACCTGGTTTAAAATATCACCTTGTTCTTATTTGTAGAGGTCCACATTTATTACTAAAGTCTAGATTATATATTTATTTTTAGGAAGTTATTTATGTCAAGCTACGAAATACAGATGACGTTAAATTAAAAATATAAGTTTTACCGTACAAAAATGTACTGGGTGGACAAAAATTTACATGAAATATATATTTTTTGTATCTAAAAATTTTTGAAACTCCGTACAAAAACATGGGTCCTATGTATGCCGATATACCAGATATAAGTAAATACAGAAAGTATTAGATTTTCTGCATATTCATGAACAGTCGTGTTATTTTAACCGCGGCTTAACGATCCAGTAGGACTAGACATGTTGCGTCCACATTTTTATTATTATTTTAATAACTGATACAATGTAAGCAATCGTAGAATCTTTATCGCCCAGACTTGTTCCACGGAGTTATTTTAAGTATTATTACTTGTTTTAAAGTTATTCAAAAACATGAATATTACTTTGTTGGATACAAAATGTTGTATTTGAATCGTCGTGTTCTGATGATGTTGAGGTTGTTTATTCGTGGATGGTTGTTGCTCTCAATGTTTTAGAATCGTTTGATAACCTAAGAACGTATTTTGATGTCATTTATAATTTTGTTATTAAATAACTAAAATATAAGTACCAAAAACCGCTTATAATTTGATCTTTCTCATACGGAACGGGCTGTGTAGCTATAAGATCAATAGAATAAAATGGTTTTGGGTGATTTACATAACATAATAACATACCATCACGCCTGTATCCCCGAAGGGATTAGGCAGAGGTGTACCAATGTACACCCACAGTTCGCCGGTATGTTTAGGTCCCATGTAATAGGGGGCGAGCCTATTGCCACTAACCGGGCACAAATCCAAACTCCGACCTGCTACTGAGAATTTCATAGAAAAACCAAATAACACCTTGGTCGACTTGGGAATCGAACCCAAGACCTCTAGCGTAGCAGTCCCGCTTAGAACCACTAGGCCAACGAGGCAGTGATTTAAACTTTAAATAAAAAAAAAAAATATTCGTGACATTGTTAACATGTTCCCTTTCCGTTAACATGTCTTTTATTTAGCTAACTTTGATTGTACACGTAAAATAACGACATGGGCATTTAGGTAAGTCATATGTGAAGTTGTAGGTAAGTCTTTGTAAGCCAGATATTGCGCTGTAACCGGCACGTCCAATCGTTCGTGTGTCCACGCTCCCGAGCATTGGACGTTCATTATTAATTCTAACTATGTACGCCACCCGTTCTCGCATGTGAATCAGAGATTTCAGATCGCCCGTCAATCGTGGTCACTCATAATTGATGATATTAATTGCGGCATCTGTATTGTAGTGCCTTCCTATTTAATGCAGCATTCATTTAACATGCGTTATTAGGTTGTTTTGCTTTACGGGATTAGGGTACAGTACGCTGGTATTCGTTTTGTAAAGCCTCCATGCCTCGTGCATTGTCAGAATCTAATTTGGTCGCCGGTGGCCAAACGTTTGGGAGAATGTCCGCGTTTTCGTACGCTTTGTGTACACTATGCACAAATAGAAACTAGGCTCACATTTTCTAGAGATCTTCAATTGAGTGGGTACACTTAAATGATTAAATTATCATTTTAAACGAAATAGTTATTGGTCTAAGTTTTCGTAGTATGTGTATGTAGCGAAAACGAATTTCACTGAAAGTATTAAACACATTAATTATAAGTAATTAAAAATGAATATCGACAATTACTATTATGTTAATTTTTGGAGAAAATTTTGTGGTATAAAACTCCATATACATAATCAAAGAATCTCGTACCGAGTCTGCATAAAATAAATAGGAAACATTGAGGAGAATCTCTTGAACCTAATCCCACAAACGTTTCCTCGTCCTCGTACTATAAAAACATAATAACAAAGGTAGGTTCCATATTGAAGTTTCTTACCTCGATATTTTATGCACTCAGGCTCTATTTGCGGAACAGAAATGCTCTTAAATCTTTTCACGCTTTTCTAGGTGTCTTTAAAAATCCGCTTCGGAGGGATTACCGACAGATGGCAGCACAAACCTGAGTGCATTTACAGGAGTAAACCGTGTGTTCACATACTCCCACGCTTAAACGAAGGTCTCTAGTTAAATGCTGTTTTAGCTGTGGCTAGTTTAGTGTGGGTGCTTTATTCAAAAATTAGCTCCACGTGGGACGATATGGACAGGAGGAGATGACAGTTTTTCATGTCTTTTTTTTTTGGCTATGGTACTGATTTTGGTGTCTTTCCATTTTTTTTGCACTGAAATAGGTACCAATTTATAAAAGAAAATCACTAAAGTACTGTTTTTTTTTATTAATTGATGAACGCCAAGCGAATACTTGTAATTATATGCATATAGTCGAAAGAAAATTTAACCTCAGGAAGGACTCGAACGGACTACTGATTAGACGACCCTTTACCAACTAAGCTACAGATGAGATTAGGTACCCACATTTATACACGGTTTAACTTACCATTCTTCAAAGTCGCCAGTAAAGTAAATAAGTAACTTACCGACATTTCTAAAATTAGCTTGTAAAAATATCGACTCGCTAATTTCATTCATCGGATATAATTCGTAGGCATTATATTAAATGACGGTATACAATAAAATCGTACTACTTATAGAAGGCGGTTGCTAGAAATCATTACAGAAATTACTGCGACTGTCTGAGCACGTTGATTTGCAAGACTGTAATGATCGTCACATGTAATTTCACATGACTTTCATTCGTCCAGCAATTTTCCATGAAGGTTAGAAACTTTATTCGCTTCAGTTTGAATTTAAAAATATTCATGATGGAAGGAAATAAAGACTTCAATTCTGCCGTTCCAGTAATGGAAGGTTCTCGGCCTGAAAATAAAATACTTTTAGTGTAGTCTGGGACCGCGTCTAGCAAATGGGTCAACGTTGCTATTTTTGGGTATGTTGAATATTTTTATGGAAACGTTAAATTAGAATTATTTCCTCTCTTTCTTTACATGTTTCTTTATTTCATTCACTATTATTGCGGATAGGAGTATCTGTAAGGTATTTTCCATTTTTACCTAAAATAACTTTATTAGCCATTGGATGCTCGAATCCAATACATAACTAAATGAATATAGTTTTACCTTTTTTTATATAACTTTTTAAGTGTCCCACTGCTGGGCAAAGGTCTCCCCCGTCTGACTCCAGACATTCCTGTCTCAAGCCACAAGACACCAATCAATTAAGAAGCGATCGATGTCATCCCGCCACCGTCTCCACGGCCTGCCTCGTCTGCGAGTTCCTGCATTAGGGACCCACTCGGTAGCTATTTTTGCCCACCTTTCCGGAGTCATACGGCAAACGTGTCCAGCCCAGATTATTATAATTTATTATAATGCTTAAATTATTATACCTTAAGATACTTAAAATAAAACACTGGAGTCGAGCTCTTTAACGACACGTTTTCCTCTTGCATAAAAGCGGAAATAAGTTGTATCTAAAAATAACACGTTGAAGTGCGAAATAAAATCTTGCGCTGTCTGTTGATTTCATATTGGAAAATAAAGCATATAAAAGGTAAAATGAAAGGCACTAGTGTAAAATTGAAATGTATTTTTATTTAAGGGTATTTTATTTGTGTTACATAACTGTATTTTAAGAAGTGGATCGTTATTCTGCTTTTGGATTCTTTACAATTATTCTTATTATTTTCAGTCATTATCGTCCCATTGCAGGGCAAAAGGCCTCCCTTTCTTTCTTCCAATTCTCCCGGTCTTGAGCTAAAGATATATTCTTCATACAATAGATAAATTAAATTATTATGTACTAGCATAGTATGCAGAACAAAAAACTGTTTTACTGTGGTATAATTTAACGTTTCCTTTTTGTTTAGTAAAGCCTATATTTTTCTAATCAATCAGTTTATTAAATATCGGGTTTTACGGTCCCACTGCTAGACAACAGAACCTATATTTAAAACTTTTCAAGCGATAGCGAAAATTAACATGTTTAAATATTAAGTACGATAAAAATTCTACGAACATAAAAAATGCAGACGTAAAAAAATCGATTGCGCTTTTGTTCAACCGCGTTAACATTTTTTACTTCGCTGTGCACTTAAAAAGCACTAGGTATTCATAAAACGGAGAAAAGGAGGAAGCAAAGGCTATAGCAAATTGCCGATTTGACGAATCCAAACTGTATTTATAACCTGTCAAATGACAATACAAATCCTGACAGCGTTTTTATCAATTTTGCATCCGTTTCAAACGTATCTTACTTTTAAACTATCGTATACCCAAATAAGTTTTATTACTAGCGCCATCTACACCCACAAATAGTCACTAAGCACGTTCATAACATCAAGTTGTGATGTGTATCATTGTCATCGTAAAGCATAGAGAAACACAGAGTTACGGTCCACGTAACCTCGCTAAACATGGTGCGGATGAACTAAAGAGAAATTATAATCCGTCCGTCACATAACGTAGGGTTAACTTTAATTAGCAGCTACCATTATTAATAATAGACCGCCTTACGGTACTATCGGGGACACACGGCTTTGATAATCGCGGCGACAATAGCTACCTAACTAGATTTTTGATCACGTCTGTCAAAATGTTTCATTTTTTTTTTTCTCATTTGGTTTATAGAGTGCCGACAGAAATCGGGACTGTAATATTATTAAAGCTGTAGTTTCTATTGAATTTCGCTTTTTCATTCGTGAATGAGAAATAAAAAGTATCATGGTTTACCTGGACCTTCGATAGACCGTAAAACCGTTGAGAAATAGTACTTAGGTAGACCGGCTCAAAACATTGCAAGTATAGTAAACGAAAATAATTAAAAGTATTTTTTTATGAACCTTAATAAGTTAAAGTATTTTTTTATACTTAAAAATAATTGTGGAGTAGGTAAACTTTGAAATAAAACTACTTTTTACGGATTTTGTCGCGGTTTATTTTGATTTTAGGTCCCGACTTTTCGACACCTTTGTAGGTATCATGGTCACGGGCAGACTGATGCCTGCAAAGGCACCTGCAAAGGTGTCGAAACGTCGGGACCTAAAATCATAATAAACCGCGACAAAATCCGGAAAAAGTAGTTTTATTTCAATGTCTAACATTCGCGTAAACCTAAGAAACCTGTAGCCTGTAATAACTTAATAACAGCACAGATTACAGCAGTAAACGTCAGTTATATGAAGAAGAAAACAGAAAATCGTGCAAAAGAGATAGCAACAATGAAAATTGAATTACAAGTGTTTATTACGTGTAACGAAAAGCGGGCGAAAGACAGGCGTCCAAATTTGTATTCGTAACTAAGCTAGCAATCTCTATATGCTGTGGATTAGGGGAGCATTTTCCAATATGTAGGTTTGAAAATGCATGTAGCCAACTTCTTCAATAGGCAAGGTTCTTAAAAGTATATCTAATTTCGGTAGTGAAGCATTTCGATAAGGATTTTAAAGATTTCTAAGGGAGTGTCGAAATCTCGTATAGCAATCTTTAATTCTATGGATTTATATCTGAAATAAATGAATATTATTATTATTATTATAGCAAGGTACATGACTTAAAATATGACTCCTTATTTTGCACGCGTGTAAAAATACATAATAAAAAGTGAGGGTAATTGTGTGTCGCTTTTTACATAAACAGTAAAACAATAATTCTGAATGAAAGGCAATAATAAACAATGGAGTCTTTTTTAATTAACCAGCCCTAGCTTTCCACAAGATCTACAAATTACCACACGTCCGGTCTACCCCAAACCAAACAACTTTGTAAACGACTGTCCCTCATAATTGTCTAGGCATTAGCCTATAATTGTTAACAATGCGCACACATTGTTGCAAGTACCAAGACTGGTCATAATGTATAAAATTATGCACAATTGAATTATAACTTGTACCTATCATATGATTGCGAATACGTCCGTCTGGCGTTGATGATTGTCCTCTTAATAACCTCTGATGTTTTGTACTTACTGCTATTATGTAGTCACTATTGTTAGTCACATGCTATTGTCATAAAAATGCCGTTTGGCATATTAATTTGTTGGTACGCAAATTACGTTTTTATTTATTTGTTTCGCTATTCAATGCTGCAGGAATGCTGAATGGATGCAGGCAGGTTCGAACTAAGGCTAGATATAATTGGGCTTCTAAATATTGCATCACCTTCCTTAGTTATTCTAGGTGGCCATCCCCCTGTGAACAAGCGTCTGTGGCCATCGCTATATACCCAAGTAACACAGGAAGCATTTTAACTAACGAATAGTTAACTTATGTAGAACTTAAGGTCTTAATCCACTCTTATATAAGGTCACCGAGCACCTAGACGCTTTAAATTGGCATTTCAAAATCATTATGATGCTTTCTACTGTATAACGGTTGGAAAAGTGCATATCAAAATGCTTTTGTAAAGACTTTAGTTTTAGTGCAGCAAACTACAATGCAGCTGTACAACTTTTAGCTGTTTTTAGTGCATTTGGATCTATAATGACATTTTTAAGTAGTAAATAAAAACTTATTGCTGTTTAATAGGATTAACATGTACCATTATAATGCTACTTAAATCCGCTATACAGCATTCAGCTGTTTTTAGTGCCTTAGTATCTACAAAAGCATTTTTAAGTAGTAAGATAATGCCTAATACTGCTTAATAGCATAAACTTGTCCCATTATAATGCATCGTAAATCCGTTATACAGCTTTAAGCTGTTTTTAGTGCCCCTTGTTGTGTAATGGCATTGCTTAGTGGTAAGTAAAAGCCTAGATCTGCTGAACAACATAAACGTGAATCAATGTAATGCTTGCATTTTTAAAGATCAACTGAGTTCTGTTGTACAACTAACAACTCTTTAAAAAAAAACACGTGAGATATTATAATGCGTAAAGCTGTATTTCCACTGATTTTACTGTATTCATAAAACCATTTGTCGGCCATATTGGAGAAAAGTTTTTTGTCAACAGGTTTTAATGTTTAGCTCAAGGATCCCCACTGTTTCAGTCTACATTAAGTTAACTGGTATACCGGTGAACCCTTAAATAACTTCTTTATAGATAATGGCACAGCAGTGATTCATCAAAAGTCTTCTCTCTGGCCTCTTGCTTAACAATTGTTCACCTGTGAGTATTTATACTGCTGGTGGCATTAATTAGCCTTTTTAAAGGCTCACCGGGCTGCTATAGAACGACACCATTTTGTAAATACTTTATAACCAAAAACATTATAATTCGAACCTGTTAATAATTAAGTAATTTAGCAATAGACCTATGTAATAATGATATTAACTTAATTTAATACTTTCCCACCAATAATGTTATGTTAATTATGTAAAATTCGTTCTATACTAGGAATACACAAATGTTTTTGTTAATTCCCACATATCTTTATACAACATTTTATATCAAAACCACAAAATATCTAAGGCGCGTGAAAATTTTCAATAAAACCTATACAGACATTTACAGTAAACTACATTGCGCAGTAATAATTGAAAGCATGAAATAGTAAAAGAGTTAAAAACTTATAAATTTTGCTTTGATGCAAACAAATATGGTGTCAAACAAGTATGGTGTTTTAACTGTTTTCATCCATATTATATGACGCGGCAAGTACTTAGTTAAATTACAACGTTAATTGTATAATAACATTTATACCGTGGTATTAGAGGTGTTTTTGCAATGAGGAAGGGTTTATTTAAGTTCAAATTGTGAACACTTAAACAGCTCTTATCATTCTTTTACTTCTTTTTAAAGCTAGTCTAATGCTTTTGTAATGCAATTAACATCTTCAATAACATTAATATTACCAGTATAATGCTTTAGTAATGCCATTGGCAACTTCATTGCCCATAATAATACTTCTTTAATGCGATTGGTACTTTCTTTGACCACAATAATGCTATTATAATGCGCCTGTAAGGCAATTATGCAACTTTTGTGAACCTATTTAGGATCTAAAACCATTTAATTTGTGCCCAAATAAGCATTACAGTAGCCATAAAAACGTTTGTAATGCTACTATAGACCTAACTCAAAATGCAAAAACGATACAAAAATGCTGTAACTCAGCCGTTATATTGCTTTGATGTGTTACTTGGGTAAGCATATGTCTATGCTCTCAGCACAGGTCATGTTCACTGTAAATTGATCTTCAAATTTTCTTTGACCAATATATTATATATTTTTATTCTGTATTGCATTTCCACAATGGTTTTTTTTTATAAAAAGATCTTAAATTTAGTTTTAAGTTTAGTTTGTTCAAATGAAATGGTCATCTAAAAAGAAAAAGCGAGAAACCATCGTTTACAACAAAAAGTGAATTATACATATATACGGTAAAATCCGGAAAACTAAGCTTCATTCGAGCGGCGCAAAAAATGCACACAAAATATTCCTCTTACAAATAACCCAGGCACTCACTGCAACTTATAATTAAAGGTAACATGTTAAAAAATCAACCAGCCAACAACAACAGATCGACAATTTACTAATTAAAATCATTTTAATTAGCCATTAAGTTAATTAAGTAAATTAAGCGCGCCGCATACGAGACTTGCTCCTCCCTTGATGTTAATATTACTAATTGGTTGACAGTAATGATGTGCGAAACATTATCGACATGTCAATGATTTAGCGAAGTATAATATTGCAAGACTTGAAAAGTAAAAAAGATAAACACATTAAAATCTATTAGAAATGAAACAAATCGTATAACTAAAAAAACTATGTACGTACACAGGTTTATTTATTTCAGAATTACTTTCTCTTCAAGTTACCTCTTTTTTAGGATGCACAATGGGCGCACAAGGTTAATTGAAACTAAAATTATAAGCAAAAAATATTTACACGCAACAATTTTGTTGCTATTTTTTTTATTCTACATCCTTTTGTGGCCTTGTATTGGACTTGTTTCGAACTATCGATCTTATTTTCTAAATAATAGAATATAATGGAATGGAAAGGAAGCATACCCTTGCATATTAAAAATGCATAAATGTGTACTGCGAAAAGAAAGGCCGACAGTATTTCTTGAAATAAGTAATTGTTTAGCATAACTTGTGTAGATTATAGAGCATTATATATCAAGCATAATAATTATCTGGAATGTCGTGGTAGCCTAGCGGTTTAATAAACGGATTTGTAAGCACGAGGTTGCAGGTTCGAACCCGGGCAATTACCAATGTAACTTTTCAAAGTTATATGTACTTTCTTAATTATTCTAAGACACTTCTGACAAACGGTGAAGGAAAACATCGTGAGGAAACCTGGATTCCAAAATTTGGGATCTGAAATCGCCAACCCGCAGAGAGCAAGCGTGGTGATCATTGCTGGTGCCTTCTCTATATGGGAAGAGGCCTGTGCCCAGCAGCGGGACGTTTATAGGCTGGATTATTATAATAATTATATTATAAAATGAAATTATTTCCTTGTATTAAAAAAAAAGTTTAATTTGTAAATCTGCAGAACATGTTTAGCTGTTTTAATATAAAATTAAAATTACTTTTACAGGTACACTATACTTCATAGTTTTACAATTAACATTACCAACCAATTATTTTTCGAGCAAAAAGTACTATTATTTCAACAAAACACATAAACAAGTCTTTTCAAGTCATCACACTAATAAATTGTTAAAAATCATCAACAATTTTAGTCATCACAAATCAATTTTATCCCCACAAAAAATAAGTTGTTATATACGTTAAAAGGCCTCAACTAAATAGCCACGAACGAAGTCAGGCATGCGACGTACCGTCTATTCCTAGCAAATGGCTCGCAAGCCTTTGCTGTGTCGCTTTGCATAATATATGATTTGCATAGAGATTTACTCAGATGCATAGAGAGAGGCCTAAGTACCGTGTCCATTGCAATGTATTCATTGATGTTAATACTCTCATTGCTCCGTTTTCCGATCGGGTCTCGTCGAATCAAATCAAATCAAATCAAAAAGTTTTTATTTCTTGTAAACCAAAAAAAAAAGGCGCTTAAGAAACGTTACGTTATAAACTACTGACTCTAGTTGCTCGGTTCCAAAGTGTCCTTCCTATGGAGATGAGCCGGCAAGAAACTCCATAGGTTACTCTTTTAAAAAATAATAATTGTTACAATTATTTGTACATTATTGTTAAAATATTTGCGTCAAAAACGCAGAACAAACTACGTTATAAAAAAGAAAATTTAAAATAATTTAATATGTAATAGAATGATCACTGATCACTCTGACAACCGAAGAAGTCAAAGAAACCAATCTGTTAAATAGTGAATAATAAAAACTACGCTGTTGACGCATTCACATAAAAAACAAAGGACAAAATATGAAAATTTAAAAAGTAAAAAATAAAAATAAAAAAGTAATAATAATAAAAGGTAAAACAATTTTACATACAATACATATGTAGTCACAAAAAAAAAACTACCCTAACAGGAATGTCAAGGCATGTCAAGTGCCTTCAGGAAATACAGGCGGCTTAAGAACTCATTTAAAGTAAACAAGCAAATCTTGAGGACCGCCAGGGAAGCCACATGTGCAGATATTAAACACTCCACGCCCTTTTGTCTTCCACGTAGTCCTTAACTTTATAATACGCTTTCCTTAAAAGAATAGATTATACACAAGATTTGAATTTCTTACCAGGCAGATCAGTAATGGCCTCTGGTAGTTTATTATAAAAGCGTATTGAATTACCTAGAAATGATTTTGAGTTTGTTTTAGTAAGCCGGAATTTAGGAACTACTAACTTATTCTTATTCCTTGTATTAATATTGTGATAATCACTTTTAACTCTAAAACTAGAAAGATTTTTACGCACATACATAATATTTTCGAAAATGTATAAGGAAGGCAAGGTTAGAATGTTAATTTCTTTAAACTTTTCTCTTAATGACTCTCGAGGGCCCATGCCGTATATTGAGCGAATTGCCCGTTTCTGCAAGATGAAAATGGAATCTACATCGGCCGCGGACCCCCATAATAGAATACCGTAAGACATCAAGCTGTGAAAATAAGCGAAATAAACTAATCTAGCAGTGGGTATATCAGTAAGCTGCCGAATTTTCCTAACCGCGAATGCAGCCGAACTTAACCTAGACGATAGTGCCGAGATGTGTGGCCCCCACTGCAACCTAGAGTCAATCGTTATTCCCAGAAATACGGTTTCATTTATTAAGTCGCAAGAATATTGTCATTTGCAATTCGAACGTGTGGCGTAGCTTTGAAAACAAACCTTGTATTAAATTTACAAGATGTATACAGGGTGTTACCAAAAGGTTATAGTTAACAAAATAGGGTGAATAGTACATCTGGTATAGAAACAGTTTATAGAAACGCAGCTCAAAATGAGTTAATTAATTAATTGATACCTACCTAACTCACGCATCAAATTTTCGACATCAAACATCACAAAAAACTAGTTACAGCACTACGACGGTCTCTATCTTATTTCATCACTAACTGCATGTCAATATACGCTATATATAGAGCTGTCTGGTTAGGATTTTAGGTGTCGAATGATTGATAGAAGTATTTGACATAATATTTTTATCTGAAAAGGTTCTACCAGATATGCTATTTACCTGGACTGTGATGAATTCTTTATGTGTTTATACATTTTTGATAATACCCTGTATAATTGTGTTCTTATGTTAACGCTTACCTTTGAAACTACTGAACTTATAACGTTGAAACTTTACTTTAACTTGGCAAAGATGATGTTTTATGCAGGCGAAGTCGAGTACAATCTAGGTAGCCTTAGTATACTACATTTTATAGCTACCGTTATTTAAACACTTACTACTTAATGACGTATTAAATCGAAGGAACACAAGTTAAAAGTATTAATTGGAAGTCAGCATTATTACCAGCTTTACTTAACACATTTTATGTATTATAGTATAAAATATAATATATGCAGTAAAAAAGAAAGTATTCACGCAAATAGAAAACGTATAAAAAATAATCATTTTATCTAAACAGTTATTTTTATCGATACTTTATTTACTTAATACTAATACTGTTGTATTCGTTCCGTTTAACTACTATTTTGTGTTTGTATTTAATTATTTAGCTTTTTATCTTGAATATTTTCGTTCATTTTAAATGCATAGTGAGACCAATTTCGGCTTACCGTTGTCGCTTGTAGGCTTACTAGTCTTTGTGCCCATTTCAAGTCCGAGGTTGCGATGTCCCTTCCATAGACTACTTACAGTATAAACTCTGCTTGAGTAAATGTTAGTTAGATAATAATCGTGAGAAGATACCTTTCAAGACAATGTTTTACGAATGATTTTAAATTAAGATCCTTAAAAAAGTTAGAAAAAGCCAATAGTTCCGGTAATTTCAAAACAATGAACTAAATAATGAAAAAAAAAAAACCGTTCTTGTAATTCAAGTAGTAAATCTAGGCCTACACATTCGTACCGCGGTAGTTTACAAAGCTTTCCTGAATAGTCCCCAGTATAAACGTAGGGAGAAAAACTCCGGTAGTGTTAAGCTTCCACCTCCGCCTTCCCCAAGGCAAAGAGAGTTTAGTTTTTCCCGGAAAAAAAGGCGTACACCATTCCTATTAACATCAAATTCATTACAAGCTTTTTATCATCGCATAAACTAGATACCCCTACCCAAAAACCACGTAAGTTTTGGTGTATTAAAAGGAAAACCCCTTCATTTGATGCTAGTATTGAATAGATTTCATCCGTATCATCCCCCAATTCGAGATGTAGGCTACAGTACCTACTTATAGAGGCACGGATATGCTGGCAACTAGACAGCGCGGTGTCGGGGCGATTCGCGCGTCAAAGACTGCTGGCGGTAGGGTTGACCTAACACTGCCTTGTTAGTTCAATATAGACCATTTTTTTAAGGAACTTGTTGTTTAATGATTAAAAGTTTTATATTAAAAAAATAAATTGTAATATTTTATATATTAGAGCTAGCTATCAAAGAGCATACTACCTAACAAGTAAGTGTGCTGCAGTATGCAATATGTGTATATTCCAGGCTTAATAAAAGGTAACAAGTGACCATATAAATAAATAAAAAAACCCTCTACAGCTAATTATTATGAACGGATAATAATTAGAAATAGAATGTCTAGTCGATGACCCTAAAATAGTCTTACACAGTGGCTGAGATAACGAGCACTAGACAAGATTCAAGTCCAATTCGATTAATATTCAATCAAATCAATACCAGCTAATGGTTTGGTTTGTTTCTTGCACAGAGAATCGGCATAGCCATTCAACGTGGCAATGCTGCCAGCCTTCTGGGTATGTTCCCCGCCATTGACAAGGATGAAGATGAGTAGTTGACGCGTGTTAGTTTTATTTATTTATATATAAGATTTAATTTTAGTATAGTTGTAAGTGTTTGTTCTTGTATTAGAAAATAAATACCAGCTAATTGGTATTCTTATTTTAATTATTTATATTACTCCAAGTCTAAGTATAAGTTTAAATAAGTACGAGTTAAAAAAATCGAGATTTAATTCGTGGTGTATGATCCAAATATAATATATATGAATAGAATATGGCACGAAAATGTGAGGCCTATGCCCAGCAGTGGGAGGACAAGGGCTGTGGATGATGATGATGTATGATCCAAATGGTACAAATTATTCAACATCAAAAATCATAATAGATGTGTCCTATTATGATTTTTGATTGCTTCAGGATTTTATCAAAACCTGATTTAATAGTTTCTTTTTTTTTTGCGTTTTTTACATACTCTCTTTTATAATTGGGGTAGTGTTTTTGGGCCTAAGTGACTCATTGGGCTGTCAAAAGACGATGTGATTCAAGAATCTTAAAAAAATATTTAAAATAATGGACACAGTTATTTCACATTTATTGCCCTTCCGTCCTCCCCTAGGCGGAAAAGTCCATGAGACTTTCCCTGGTTGAGTACCGTTTACTTGGTTAAACTCAAAACACAAACAATGTAAAATGATATCTTGAAATATGCCTCGTATATGAAACTACCGTATGACATATTTCAATAGGAAACGTATCGCATCGCCAATCAAGCTTAGCAGAACTGATGACACCTTATTAATGCTTTCCCCACATTCAAAGGAATTAGAGGTTTTAACCGTAAACCCATAACAGTTAGCTGCTTAACTGTTTAGGAACGGTTTTGTTCCGACTGAATACTATCCACTTACTGTGGGTGTAACATTGAAAATTTCAAACTAATCAACAATTGAAGTGCTATTTTCAAATAAAGACTGCGTGTTTCACTCCAGTAATTACTGGAGGGGTGTCGGGGGCGGTGTGGGGGTAAGGGGAGGGGGGGAGGTGTATTGCGAAGTGAAAGCGAAGCAATAGTGGTAGGTGGCGCCCTCAGCGATTTATAGTTTTTAATAATAACGTGAACCCGTAACAAAGAGGATAAAAGTCGGCGGTGCGCCGCGCGCCCACACCAAGCGGTGATCATCTTCTGGATACGGTATTTAGTTAAAAACGACGTAATAATAGAAGTAATTAGTTTTGTGTTTTACCTCAAACTCATTACAGAAATTAAATCGGGTCGGATGTTCACTGAAGTTAATTTTATCTGCACACTTATCCAAATATGTTTGAGGCTTATGTTTCATCGAGTTTTTTAGATTTATGGTATTTTGTGCTAAACAACTTTTTTATATTTTAAATGCGCGTATTCTATTTCTGGTTTGGTAGTCCAGAGCTGTCATGGAAAAACCCTGTCTAGTTGTTTCTTTTAAGATTATTTTTATACTTCGATACCTTGTAACCTTCAATTTTCAAATAGCAAATAGTAGCTCATACCAATAACGTAAATTAAATTCGATGTTTCATAAACCAGCATTTCTCTTAGGATTCAGATACACTATTGAATTAAGGCAATCAAATCACTGTGTTTACCTACAGAAAATACACTGATAAGTAACAGAAAAGAACGAAAGAAACACATTTATTTAGCTCAGTGCACAATACATAAAGTTAATACACAAAAAAAGCAAAGAAAAAATTACACTGTAGCACTGTTCAACATGCAATACCAAAGAGGTCGCCAACTCAGCCTATGCTAGGTGTAGAACACCGCAGACGACCCAGTGGTTTTTAGTTGACACCTCATAGTGACACGGACGCAAGCAAAAATAATAAAAAAAAACATGAAATTTGTGTCAAAATTTAAATAATAATAAATAAATAAATGCGGACAACGTCACATACATTGCTCTGAACCCAAAGTAAGTAGCTATAGCACTTGTGTTATGGAATTCAGAAGCAACGAAGGTACCACAAACACCCAGACCCGAGGCAATGTAGAAAATTTTTGGTTTCTACATTGACCCGTCCGGGGATCGAACCCGGGACCTCAGAGCTAGCGACACCTTGAAACCGGTGCGTACGCCACTCGACCACGGAGGTCGTCAATAAACAATTTATTGGCCACCTCCAATCCATATTGTTTTAGTACATCGTTGTTTCGGCTCTATTCGGAGTCACACTGGGGCGCGGGCGGTCCGCGGTCGCAATATTAACATTCGTACGATTTCATCCGACTGAGCTTTTTGCGATTATTTCCTAACTTTGAAACGTTCGTCCAACTATTCAAACGAGGACGGTTTGCGCGACCTTTGTTGTTGATCGACTAGTGACTAGGACATGCTCAATTTAGGTTATCTGTCCTGATGTTAGTTGAACTGTTTTAGAACTTATCATCTTAGCAAACAGTTTAAGAATTAAAAATATTATTTCATCAAGAAAAGCTTTTCCAAAGATCTCTTCAATATAAAGTTTACTGCGCTTGATTCCTAATTTGATACGGTATTACTTACGTCCAGCTTTTTAACTAGCATGTTTTAGGAATCCTAAAACAAATGAGACACAACTCCATTGACATTTATCGTTTATTTAATTAGAAGGAAACTTCGTCTAAAAATAGAATAGAATATTCTTTATCGTACACCATTCTTAATTCTTTATTGCACACAAATACATTTCATTTAATATACATACAGTATTAAAGTTAATGTACAGAGGCGAGCTTAACTCAAAATTGAGTTTTCTTCCAGCAAACCTTTGAGTTATAGTGAGTTTATTATTAAGTGGTGAGGAAGATAGAAGTGTACAACTTTCATATTAATGATACATGGTAATAATAAAGCAAACAATAACAATGGCAGTCTTATCACTTTTTTAAAGACTTTTTTGTAAAGAGAATGTATAGGAAACTTAATAAGGTGCTTTAATACATCATGTAATGAGAAAAAAACCGCGGCTTCAGCAAGCGCTTTTCCTTCCTCGCCTCTAAAGGAGGTTCGTACAAAGAACATCACCTTTCGATACCAGCCCTGACCGCGTAATAACGACGCTCGGTTCTGCACCCACTCCCTTATGACGGCTGAAGTATACTAGTAGTGTAAAGGTAATTTTTTTAATAGGAAAATTTTCCTCTGTAAAAGATTTGCGCTGATTGATGGTCCTTTTACAAATTTTATTCATTTTATAAATATGAAATTAGGAATTATTTTCTGTAAAAGTTTCATTTCGTTATTAATCTTAAAGCTAACAGACTTTGTAGCTAAGATAATTAAATGAAATTGACGAATATTTCAATCGTAATTACTAATTAATTTACTCATACATTTCATTAGACTCATGCAAGCCATCTTACAATATTGAAAGTTTTCTATCATTTACGCGAATGTTAGATATTGAAATACAACTACTTTTAACCACCTCAGACTGCCCAAGACCATGACCACCTGCAAAGAGGTCGAAATGTCTGGAGTCTGGAACTAATCTTAAAAATAAACCGCGATAGAATCTGTTAAAAGTAGTTTTATTTCGTTGCCTACAATATTTGTTAACAGCATACTGAATTTAATATCTCAATACCTTTATTGACCTAAAAAACTAGTTTTATTAACCTTTTTTCAATCAATCTTTTTTCAACCTTTTAAAATGTAGAGCAGCCTCGAAATCTGTAAGAGGAGACAATTATATCTCTATATTATGGTGTCTCCTATTGCGGAAAGTTTTATATTTGAAATTGAATTTTTTGAGAAAAATGCTGCACAGTCCCTTCATTTGAAACTTAGATATGAAGAAAAAAATGTAGGAATAGTAAAGCTTTATAGTTATGTCATGTTATTGAGCCTGTATGTGTATGATAAGGTGCTCCCACATTGCCGTTAGAAAATGTTTGTAAACATTTTCTAACATAAAAACATTTACTAACAAATGTTGTCAATTGTTACATTTTGCTAGGAACTGTTACATGTTATAAGTGCTCCTACACTAATAGAAAATGTTTACTAAGTCACCTTTTTAAAAGATTTACAATCAAAAGGTAACACATGTTTTATTTTGTTATAATTTGTTAACTAACGTTACTAAACAATTTCTAACATGAAAAGATTTTTTTATGTTCGTGATTAAATGTTTGCTAACAAATGTTTACTAACGTTACTAAACATTTTCTAACGGCAATGTGGGAGCACCATTACGGTTTTGTGTTTTAGAATTAGAAGTAGCTCGAATGTCTTTTGTTTCCGCCTAATCTCAACAAACAAAATATGAAGGCAGACCATTTTATTCGTATTATAATGGGTCGGACAAACAAATCACATCTTCAGTTGCAAAGTCGCTAACGCTTAACCCATTTAGCAAATGACTCGTTGGAATCTGATTATACTCTTTTTTCACCTTTTTCCTTTCTTCAAGCGACATTGTTTTGTTTTTGAGGAAAAAAACTTCAGAAAAAGAAGTTGATTTGTGGCGTGGCCGTGCCATCCAGTAATTGAATTATATCATCGATTTTCCATTAAAATGGTTTATGGTATGAAATGTAAAAGTCTGGGAGGGGCGACTACTTTCTCATGCTTAAGTCCGGGTTACAACTGGCGCTATCTAGGTTATCCAGTGCCGTGAATTTGCTTTATGACTGATGGATAGTGATGTGTTACTTACTTTTGTTATTACTGTAGAGATTTAGCACATTTTGAAATAAACTTGTTAAAAAATATTGGTGGCACCTTGTCGTACGGGTATGAGATTTTCCAAACATTTCCATCTACTTTTTCCAAATTAATTCTATGCAAATCTTGTCCTTACCATAAGAGACATTAAAAATATTATCTGCCTTGGTGTGCGTAGTTCGGCAGATATAGCTTGTCCAAGATAAATCAGTATTTACTTTTTAAATGCAATATTTTAATATTATTATTTTAATATTAATGTTATGACATTTTGTTACTAGTGTATGGCCACAGTATAAACTGCATAAACCCAAATTTGATGTCGTTCTCCTTTCAGTGACATAACACTTGCACTACCTGCATTACATTGACAAGTATTAATCAAGAAATCCTGAATCCTTTACCGGACGTTTGCGATTGGTACTGTCACGAGCATATTTGTATACACTCTACAATTTGTAATTGATTTTCTCTTCAATTCTAGATTGAAATTGTAAAACGTGCTAAGAAAAAAATATTGGAAACAGTTCCATAACATAAATAATTTAACAAAAAATCTCGCTAAATTCATTTAACAATTTCGCTATGTGTATACATATTTTTACTCGTGACTATACAGGTATTAAACTGGGAACAAAGCTGGCCCAGTGTGTGCACAGCCTGGCCAAAGACGGCCAACAGTCGCCTTGATTAATAGTTGCCTTCTGTATTGCTACAATATTGGAAGTCTTTAGATTAGGTCTCTTTGGTCCATGATAATTATGTTGTGGGGTTTTGTAATGTAAATAAATAAACGACTCGAAAGTTTAAGGAAATTAATCGATCAAATTGATTAATTTGACGGGCCTGTTGGTCTAGTGGTTAGTGACCCTGACTGCTATACCGGAGGTCGTGGGTTCGATTCCCACCCAGGACAAATGCTTGTGTGATGAGCACGATCATTTGTTCTGGTTGTCTGGGTGTAATTTATCTATAATATGTATGTATTTAGAAATATATAAGTATGTTTATCAGTTGCCTGGTTACCATAACACAAGCTCTGCTTAGCTTGGGATCAGATAACCGTGTGTGAGTTGTCCCGGAATATTATTTGAATATTATTATTAATAGATACTTTTTTTTGTATAGTATCGTATAACATATAAAAAATATCTTATAGTAATAAGGTTATAATATTTTGTTGGTTATTTAATTCTAGCAGTTTTGATCCATTGCTTTAGCCTATACGTTCTAATAAATTAAAATGTATACAATCCTAAGGTATCGGAAAATATAAAAAATCCATTATTACCTAAAACAATGAAAATCAATAATCATTATTTTTATCAATTACTTTATTTATTTGTGTATTGAAATTCCATACTTACTTCAGTCGATACTTCAAACACTACATTTTTTTTTTTTCGCCTTTTTTATTTTTGACCTAAAAAACCCGCAATTACACACCACCGAACACCGCTAAAGCCGAAAAAACCGTTTAACCCGCCAATTTACACTCCGACCAAAAAACATATCGTCAATATTCATCGATATGACAGGACGCGATTTCAATTAATTCTTGCAAAAATAGTCGCGAAAGCGCAAAAAACGTCGCACACAAACTCCTGTTCTCACATATCTACACGTCGCGACATCTGTCCGTCGGACCATCCGCACTTTTCCAATTAACCTCACGTCACGGCGACACTCAAAAACGGAGGTGTGGACGAATAAAAAATATATCTTTACTGCGTTCGAGCACAAAGTTTTAATGACCCATGGATTATGTTTGCTTTGTACCTACTGAATAGTTAGACAATGCCCGCATGATTAAGCGGACTAGATTTAAATGATACGTTTCAGGTTGTGTTTGATTCATTTTGCTTTACTATCTGTTATCTGGACATCACTAGCAGTCCTTGTGCACGAAACATTCAAATGTGCATCATTGCAGGGATTAAGTTATGTTAACTTTAAGGGTTGTTAGATTACCACATAAAATATATAAAATTGGTTGTCTTTTAAATATTTCAGTGTCCTCTTCTTCTTAGCGTGTCGAAGTCATATATGATACTATTATAAAAATATCTTGTAATGTTGTTAAAAGACTTAAATACAATGTGTTTACACGAATTTTATATCGTAGGGCGATGAAAGCGTGACACGTCTTTATAAAATCCATTATGCTATCGTAATCAACTATTTTCAAACCATCCCCTAAACCGAAACTATAACAATATAAAAAAACCTATTTAATTAACTGTCGGGTACGAATAGTATCGTGAGTCATTTGTAAATGATAAAATATAATCTTTAGTTACTATCTGTTAATTTATAACATGGATACAACTTGTTTTATGTAGTTTTAGGGAACAACGACGGAACCCTAAAAAACACACTACTACGAACTACAAAATTTTCCGCGACAGCTGAATAGATATCCAATGATTACTAGAGAAGTTCAAAAACTAGTTAGGGAAGTAAATTAATCGGTTTGTCAATGAAATGACTCACAGGCGAGTGGGCACAGTTCTCTTCGGCCAGATTAATTGGTAGCCGTGATTGCAATCTGACTGTTTTCCCCTAATAACACATCCAGAACATGTAGGTACGACAAGTACCCTTAGTTGACACCTACGACACTCACTCTAGACACTTTATTTGTTTTCCTTTGAAGCATTTCGATTTGTAATTGGCTTTACAATTTCTTTTTTAGACGTTTTTATATTGACGTTTTTGAAGACTCGTTTTACCGAATTTTGTTTTTCCATAATACTTTTTTTGTTTATGGAAGGTGAAACTACATAAAGCCTGATTTAGACGATGCGAGAAATGTCGTGCGAGTTGCGGTACATTGAGGAGCCGCGCGGCTATGGTGTCATAAGAGATGGATCGTAGACGGCAATGTACCGCAACTCGCACGCTATTTCTTGCACCGTCTAAATCATGCTTAACGTAAACACTAGTACTCTTTTCTCTTTATTAACCAACTTCAAAAGAAGAATGTTCTTAATTCGTCTGTTTTTGTGTTTGTTACGTGATATCGAAGACAATCCTCGATCGATTAAAAAAAAAACCGGTAGCTAAATTTAATTCAAGTTGGGACTTTTGTTATTATGAATAACTAGCTGTGCCCCGCGGTTTCACCCGCGTGAATGACAATTCATACACTATCTTTACAAATTATAGCCTATGTGTTATTCCGATGTATAAGCTACACAATCGTAAAGTTTCATTAAAATCCATTCAGTAGTTTTTGCGTGAAAGAGTTACAAACATCCATACATCCAAACAAACTTTCGCATTTATAATATTAGTAAGGATAGTTTGTTATCAAACTTTTTAAGGACTATTACAGTACTTGTAACAGGTAAAACAGTTGTCCAAATTTAAAAATTCTACGTACATAATCGGTACGATATTTATTTACTTGTCTAATTTGACGCATGTTTTTGAAAGCGGCTTTCGTTTGTGAGCTCCGTTCTCGGAAATTTAAATTCTGTACACTTATACAAAGTGTAATTAGACTCGTCTTTTTAAATAGTGTGGACAAATATTGGTGGGTCGTACCGCTACGTTGTGAATAAACGGCTTCGTATAAAATTAGAATTTTAAAAGTAAATGATATCTTGACAAAGCGGTCGTGATCGCTACGTTCTCGTGTCGGAATAGGCAGATGTGATGCGCTTCACGACGTTTCGCCACCGCTGCCTGTTAGAGGTCATCCTGCTGCACTCGTTAATGGAACCTCCAATGGTAGACTTGATTTGGTCAGTCCAACCAAAAATGATATGTTCCACGGTATTTTTAAATGTTTCATTACATCTCCTCACTGCATCGTTTTAACGAAAGCTATTCAGTGGCAAACTGCTTTGGAGATGTTCAAATATATAAACGTGCGCGAAAACAGTTTCACTCCAACGTAATCATTGGCTATATGCTTGTTTCTATTACAAATATATTTATTTAATCCTGGTGATCCTAATCAGGATAATGAGATAAACCTATTAAATTATTATATTGTCGCTGATTCTTGATAAGTGTACAAAGTTTAAATTAAATCTGTCCGTTTAAAGTGGTTCAAAATCGAGTCCAAAGGAGTCGGTTACATACATACATACATACTTACATACATACATACATACATACATACATACAAGTGAAGCTAATAAAAGCGTGTTAAAAAAAAACCTTTTAAGCTTTGTTAAATGAAGTACCTATTATTACGTCATCATAGACATTCCATTTATGTGTTCTATTCCACCCATATATGTCACTGTACATTGTCCTACACAAGTCTATTATTCTAGCTTAGAAATACATTAGCTCGCGTCCGTGGCACAAATGAATCCTATTGTGTTAAACGTCGAATGAAAAGTTTCTTTCTAACGGCTATGGAGGCGATCGAGTTACGGTTTGGTATTAAGGTTATACACTAACTGGGCGATGGAGGTAGAAAGATATAGATTTAGCTCCCTTATTAAAATTGTGGTGGCAGAAATTTGACCATTGTTTTAGTTAATTTGGAAAAAATATGCCAATTTTGGTCATTTTTGCAATTTGCTTGTGATAAATGTTGCTACGTAGTAACATAAAAAAAACAGAATAACCTGAAAATAATTAATTATGTGATAATTATAATTAGGTATGTCACCATTAGGTTGGCATACGGTTGACTGTGTCAAGTCAAACTGCAGAGATCGAACTGAGTGCTTTAAAGTAATTGTTTCTTCAGTGCTGGGGCAAAAGGTCATATTTAAAGAGGAAGTGATTATCACTTTAATGTACCTAAGCTTTTGTGTGAACTTTTTATATGCATCTAATAACTAGTGCTTAAGTGCGAGCTTTCTATAGACCGCCTCAGGGAAGCTAGTACGACTCGTGCGCGACAGATGGCGCTGTGACACAGAACCCACTCGCCCCCTCTTTTATAGATCCATAAATATGCTAATACAGTCATGACTTTTTTATAACTTAATTAATAACGTGTTTGGCCGACGTGCGACGTCGTAGCCGAGATTATGATTTAGAACATTTTATGTGGTACAATTTAATTGATGTTTGGGTACCTCGCGTGTTTCGTACTGTCGTCACATACAGTTTACGGCCGATGTAAAATAATGAAAAATACCGCGGACCCACACTTTTATATGCTGTTTGATTTAGTGCTCGATGTTTATGGATGTTGGTTATAAGTGAAATTGTAATCATATTGGATGTACACGGGTGATTACTAATTAGTAGACAGGGTTCGTGCGTGACCGGACGTTCTCACATATTTACACGGCGACGACAAATGGGGGGGTGTCTTCTTTGATAAGTAGGTGGGAAAAGGCGCATACTTGATATACTTACCTGTGTAGAAGTGGAAGTTCGCTAAGTGACGATACTATGTAGTTGAGGCACTTCAAAGCAAAGACTGACGGACAAGTAGGTACATTACCACAAGCTAGGAAAAAAGAGAGGCTCTCTCCATTGAGCTTATCTAAGTTAGTCTAGATTACCTTCGGTTGCCCTTTCTACTTACCCTTGTTGACTGGTTAATATTTAGGTCCTATACGAGGGGTGCCTTTTAAGTTTTGTCGTTTGAAGAAAAAAACACAACTAAAACCTTTTTAACCGACTTCAAAAAAAAGGAGGTTCTCAGTTTGACCTGTATGTATGTGTGTTTGTATGTATGTATGTTTGTCCGCGATTATCTCGCGTTTGGCTGAACCGATTTTGATGCGGTTTCAGAAAATGATTTGTTAGTTCAAGGAGAAGGTTTTAGTATGTTTTATAGTAAGTACTTTTTATTGTTTTTCAAAGTATTCACCACGTAGCTCTGATGATGTCGTAGACGTGATTTGACTCTCCTCGGTTGAACCTCTGCAGAGTTTTCTTACACCATCTGACGCGGGCCACCTTGTGATCGTCGGAAAGCAGATGCGATATCCAACAGCAAACTAGCTTTCTCACACCAAGCACTTTATGCAAGATCTTCTGGATGGTTGTCCCTGAGATGCCTAATAGAGCCTCTATCTCTCGATACGTCACATGACGATCTTCGAGAATTAGTTGTCTCACAGCAATGATGTTATCTTCAGTGAAGGCAGATTTTGGGCGTCCTTCGCGAGATTTATCTCTGACGCTAGTATGTCCACGCTGGAATTCTAAATACCAGCGTTCGACAGTCTGCAGACATGGGACTTTATCACTGAACACAGATGTTAGCTCTTTAAAACACTGAAGCCGTGTCAGACCTCTTCTAAAGTTGTAGAAAATTATTGCACGAACATTTTCCTTAGAAAGATTCATTTTCGTACGTAACCTGACAGATTCCAATCGACGCTGTGACTAAACAAAAGCATTAATCCTAATACTTTCAACAGTTTTGAGATTCAAAATTTAAACACATTCGAATATAGAATAGTTCCAAATTCAAAATTGCCGGGAAATATGGAAACGACCAAACTTAAAAGGCATGCCAGGTATGAAAACGTCAAAATTTAAACACATTCGAATATAGAACACTTCCAAATTCAAAATTGCCGGGAAATATCGAAACGACAGAACTTAAAAGGAATTCCAGGTATGAAAACGTCAAAAGTAATTTGATATGGTTTCCGACGCAACTAAATATAGTCCTGCAAATGGCACATTTTGGGATATTCACCGTTTTGGTAATAATTTTGCAATTCGGATGGTCCAGTCGTCACTGTGAATCTTCCATCGACGAATTAATAACTACTTTGACAAATCTCTTCGAATAGAAATGTAAAATACGTATAGTATAAGATCCCGTTAAGAACGACCTTCACCGAGATGCTTATTTAATGAAACGTATTTTATATTTAATTTAATATGTCAATAAATATAATGCATATGGGTTGCCTAGCAAATTTCAGTCCAGAGTATATTTAATTAATAATTAAAAAATAAAATATTTTTTTAAACATTTCACCGGTGTGATTATTAGATAAATTCTATAACAATCGAAAGTATGAAGCCCATAGAATAAGCAAACGTTAGGTTGCCTATTCTTTTCCGGTCACAACTATCGGGTTGCCATAGTATCTACGAGTCTATAGTTGTGACCGGAAAAGAATAGGCAACCTAACGTTTGCTTATTCTATGGGCTTCATACTTTCGATTGGTATAGAATTTATCTAATAATCATACCGGTGAAATGTTTAAAAATTTTTTTTTTTAATTTTTACTTAAATATACTCTGGACTGAAATTTGCTAGGCAACCCATATGCATTATATTTATTGACATATTAAATTAAATATAAAATACGTTTCATTAAATAAGCATCTCGGTGAAGGTCGGTCTTAACGGGATCTTAGACTAGTAGCGCCGAGCGATGAAATTCCGTGATTGGTCCGCATAGATGCAGGGATTTTAAATGTTACGTATTTAGATATTGATCGCTCGATTTTGGACGCTATTTCGATGACTAAGCTGTTAGTTGGGGTCAGGCAAAGGTCAGTACTGTATTGGCGATTGAATTGAATGATCAGTATTTTGAACTAATAATAATTACCTATAAACGTACCACTGCTGGACACAGCCCTCTTCCCATATAGAGATAGAGATATATAGAAGGTACGAGCATTGATCACGATTTGTGAATTGGCCGTTTCAGTTCCCATGTTTTAGAATCCAGTTTTCCTCACCATATTTTTCTTCGTCAGAAGTTATTGAAGAAAGTTAATAATTAATAATAATCTAAAAAAGTTTTTCATACGGAACCTAATCTTGCTGCTTAGTGTACACTTCATCTTAGAGAGTTAGTTAAACTATGGTGGGGGCTGATGCAATCGTAGTTATATTTTTCAAAGGCATCACAAAGTCACGCATATCATATAGTGCTATAAAACACTCAAGTTCTTCATAACAACTCTTGTGAGCAGAAAGGCTTGGTCGAGCTCCCCTCGCGTCGTCTCAACTGAGAATAATTAGCCCCATGTAGAAATACAATTACCTCATTTAACACCTTCGTGTCTATAAGTCTACCTACTCCTATATCCTGCCATATAGGTCTATTCAGACTAGACTCGATGACCTGAATATGAACCACAAGTTTTAAAAATAGGAGAGAATTGGGATCAATACCTATGCGACTTTTGTAAGAGCGTGAAGCTTTGTAAAGTTTGAATTTTTTAAACGGAAACTCAAGCCTATAGATTTTGATTTAATTATATCATTTCTCTTTTTATCATCTGCTTTTTCATATTCTGATTAATTTGATTTCTTATATTGACACATAGTTTCGTTATTGCCAATTTTAATTACTTTCTCACGCAATTTTTTTTTCTCATTTACGAATAAGTGCTGCACGGATAGCCGAGTGACACCTGTAGGTCACTACGCCAACACCTACTGCGCATCGTGCTTCGAGTTCGATCCCCGTGTGAGACATACATTTGCTGAGTCCGCAAATGATGGTTCTAAATATGAATGTTGTTTGTCTAACTCAGGGATAAAATGGACTAATGAGGGAACCTAAAAATAAAAAAGATAAAAAATAGTTTTTCTAAGAGCCAATCTAGAATAGACGTTCATTAGTGAGACTCTACTAAGTATCATCCGGTCGGGCCGCGTGGGACGATATAAGGAACAAGTACGTAAGCATTATTTTCTCCCAGTGTAATTCAGTTATACAGGTATATTTGTAACATCGGTTGTCAACTAAATCAATAGTCGCTTTGAAAAGAGATTATGTTGATGACCAACTAGATGACAACGATGTAGTTTGTCACCGACATTACCTGATATTAAAGTGTTTTATCTAATGTACGTCGCTTGGATCGTCAACTGGAGATAGCAACTTAACCATACGTTTAACAGAATAGAATCGGCAGTTTGTGGCCGTGAAATGATTCCCTTAACAACTTTCAATCCTCGAATGTTTTTGATTCGTTTGTTCACAAATATTTCCTTCTGAATCGTTGTGATTCCAGTCATGAATTCCACAGCACAATAGCTCGCATCTAACAAATAACTGTGGGTTTACGCAAATATTTGATCCATGGAAAAATCTTAACTACGAATCGTAAAAACCATCTAGCAGGAAATTCGAATAAAACCTCAGGGACCGTGCGATTGCAGTTTTGAAAGGCACTGTTTTTAACACTTTTAAAAACTATTAAATCAGTACATATGTAATGTACCTATACCAATCTATCCTTACATATTACATACGTGTAATATGTAAGGATAGATTGGTATAGTTGCCGACTAGTTCGGTCTTCCATTTGAGCCCGAAGCTTTAATAATATTCGAACACCCGCCACATTTTCTAATCTTCAGTCGTTTAGTTGTTTTCAAGAATTATCATGTCTCACAAAAATTATTATTAACTACTCTAAACTACTTTATATAAAAATACGAAAGTAACTCGGCCCGTCTGTTACGCTTCCGCGGCTTGACAGATGTTTTTAAGACATGTTATGGAAATAAGACATGCAAAATTTTCGCGCGATAAGTGCCTCATGCTGAAGGAGCCGCGGGCATCAGTAGTATACGTATATAAATTTATGTTTTATTTTCTATAAGGGCTAAACATGCACAAAATTGTATAAGATTATGTTTATTTGTCCATGAATAATTTCAGTTTTATTTGCTTACTATTACTTCAACTTAGCGCAGTGTGCAAGTTAAATATGCATCAGGTTACCGGTTACGTCATTTATTTTTCAAGAAACCTGAATCACATGTCCGCTAACTACTCAATATCAATTTCACACTGCCATTGTATTGGAGTTATTAAAGACTTTATTAAGGACTGGGCACAGTTCTATATTTATTTTCATCGCAGTGTTTTCTCTTGTCCATTTTCTAGATGACCTTATATTTATCCGGTCTTATTGTTGGCTTTCTCCTAAGAAATTGATATTGCATTCTTCTCTTGGGAAAAAATATTTTTATTATAGACCTAACCTTTTATTTCTTTGCTATTCGCTTTGAGATAAAATTTATTAAATGACAATAATAGAACTGTTGGGAGTATTCTCATTTTTAGATTAAGAATTATTGATTTTACGCAATTTCTATCTACGCTTATTTTTATCGTCTCGAAATAAACTAACACTTGTAGACGTATTCAAGTTTAATTTTTTCACATTATTTGTAAGTTTACTTTTAACAAAATTAAAGTGGCAACACTGAGCTATTTCGTATGTATTTTAAAGCTGGCAACACTAAGGACATCGATGAAAATGTAACAACGCAAGGAACGTCAAAGATTTTTTAGTTTTTTCACTTTTGAAATTCGAACACAGGTGCTTCGCTTTTGTTTTCCTAGTTTTAGCAGTTTGTTTTGTAGAATGTGCCTTCCTGTGACACTATTTGGGTCACGTAGAAAACAAGCATTTCGTTGTTCGTTATTATTACTGGGAATACTGTTTTCTGAGTGGAATTCTGTACTAATTAAATACGGCTGTCCATTGTGTGACTCACTTCGGTAACGTACAAAACAGTATGAACTAAAAAATAATGAAGTTGACTTGTATTTTCAAAATACAAAATTTCATCCATTCAAATCAGCTTTTTAATTAAGTGTAAGTATAATAATAGCTATCATTGTACAATGAGCATTCGTTAGGTTCCATTTAGCAGTACATAGAAAACAAAAGAACATCAATTCAGTTGCCAGAATTTCCTACAATACTAACTGTGCCTGAATACCAACAAAAAATGTTACACCAGAACCGCTATTTCTAGACTCTTTTTTCTTTTTAATTCAAATCAGCCAATCACAGTCCTCTTCGCATACCTGATTACGTATCTTGCAAAAGCAAAGCGACGGCAAAAATTTTAAAATATTTGCTGTCAAGTTGCTAATTAGTATTACGCTATCACGATATATAACAGAAATAGAAAGTTTATTCACTAAGTTATCTTAAATAATATAGAAACTTAGTTAAGTTTGTTTTTTTGTGTCGGGATATAAAACTTTATATCCCGACACTTAAAAAAACAAAAGAAACTATAAATTCAGAAAAGCAATAGGATTAAGTAATCAACAGCAATAATTGCACAATTTTCGCTTTACTTCTGCTGTATACGTAATCACAGTTCACGTCAGTCTCCCACAATCCTATAAACGCGTCAGTCCCCGATCTTCGAGTGATCACGCAGGACGCACAAACAAGCGCGGTCGGTGGTCCATCCAGCCCGGCTTCACACAATACTATTATTAACTATTTGTCCAAAGCCAAAACTATTAAAATATTTGTACTATATACTTACACCACGAATTTTTTCTACCCTATCCTCCATAGAGCTTTTAATGTGGTAGAGCTAGCGTGATTATTGTGTCGTCTTCATTAAAAATATTTATTCCAATAGAGAGGACTTATTAGAAAAAAATAGGTAACATTACTAAAAAATTAAAATTAAAAAAGCGTTTTTTTTTTAAAGTTATAAAATAATGTGATAACGTTGAAACATTCGTTCCCTTTGTTTTTATTTAATGACATCACTTATGTATTAAACCACTTCTCTATTGTACTGCTTTTTTTTATAACATTTGATTTGGTTTGTAATCAACACCCATATAATCCACGGTGCATATACCTATAACACTAAAATAATTCGAATTCTGGAGGTCAAGAAAGCACTACTTCACGTTTCGCTCTGCGTTTGTGACCTTGGTCCGTAATTATGGCGGAAACACGTATTTTCTTCGCAACATTTACAAAGCTTTTAAAAAAGGCATTAAACGTACAGACCCATCTTTCAATTCTGTGATAGCTGAGTCTGGGATTCGTCTTCAGTTTAGCAAAAGTCAATAAAATAAATTGACTGGTTTTATCAATTTCTAAACAATTTCTAACTAAAAATCCTTTTAATCTATCGGTATTCTAAATCAACCAACCTCAACTTATATTACATCTTACACTCATTCCAATAGCAATCAAAACAATCCATAATCCCGCCACAAAAAAATGCCGCGAACTGCGAGCATTCTTGTTTTTTTTCACTTAAGGCTCCATTAGGCGCACATTCAGTATCAGCCTTCACCTGTAATCCCGGGAGAACCCACAAGGTCCACTGAACAAATGCATCTCACGTCCTGAAAACAACCAACACAAAAATTTTGTCACGAATCCGGTATTTCGGGTATTTTCGGATAAGTTCGGATATTTTCGGCTTGCCGCCTCTACTAGCTGCATAGGTCTGCGTTACTCTATTTGTTTGCGGTCCGCGGAGGACCCTTGTATATTTTATATTGCCCCTGTCCAAACAAGTGCGACTGCTTTCCTAGAATCACTTTATGTTACCACGACTTGTGTTACAGTCTTTTGTCTTTGATAGCTCGCATTTTGTTTGTTTTAAGAAAGGGTTATTAACACTAATCAGTGCAGTTGTGGTAATGATGTTATTTATACTTAACAAGAGGCCAATATCTTGACGTGATCTGACGAAGTTTGGTATACCAAACGTACTGGAAAACAATAAAATAACTATTTGTATTTCATATAAATAATAACATCATCATCTCCTTGCCCTGCTCCCTTTTATTTGAGGTCTTCAGCTTCCATTCATCTCTACTACTCGTCATCTCATTCATTCCTTTCTTTCTCATATCAGCTTCCACCCAATCTATTCATCTCTTTTATATAACCTCTAATATTGATAACATTTAGATATACATATTTAGTTTCACATGCCATACTAACATCTCATCTAAAAGAAAAATAAAGTAGAGGAATCCGAACTGGCCAGTCACCGACTAAAAGTATTATATTACACGTACAAAGGTAAAGGCTGCAACAATGCAACGACGCACCATTGTCCATCCATTGAAACCTTCCATTAGCGCAAGAACTAGAAAAATGGAACGAGGCCTCCTATATTATAGACTAGTACTCAATAACCTTGTTACTAAGGTTATTTAAAGGACACGGTCATTCTTTTACCCGTAAAAGTATGTCGGATGAAACTATTTTAACGAACTTCGTTCACAAAGCAAACCAAACTAAAAGACCAAACACGTATACCATTTTTCTGAAAACTTGATGCAACATCGTACAAATAAAACAAGGAACTGTTCCTTTGTCCAACTGTGGGTACACTATGCGACGTTATGGGCTACTAATAAGTAACTTATTTACCCCTTCAGAGTAATACTTACATAGTTATAATAATAATTTAGGTATATAACTATCACTTTATATTACATATTATGTATTACTAGCTGTGCCCCGCGGTCTTACCCGCGCGAATGAAAATTCATACACTATCTTTATAAATTATGTGTTATTCCGATGCATAAGCTACATTATTGTAAAGTTTCATTAAAATCCATTCCGTAGTTTTTGCGTGAAAGAGTAACAAACATCCAAACAAACTTTCGATTTTATAATATTAGTAAGGATTGATGTACACGTGTTTTATACAAATAAATTATCTTTATCTTTATCTTTAAATAACAAAATTAAAAACTCCCCGCCATGCTTTTTTTACAGATACATAAAGTAAAAGAGGCTCTTCCCTAATGAATTTGAAACATGTTTTACAAAATAATAAGTAATTAAAAAAAAAAACAATTTAAAATAGCCGTCTACACAAACACTCCTTGTAATCCTAAGCTGTAAAAGTTCAAGAAACACGGTGTCTATGTAAAATCTAGATCCGTTTCCATTGAAGGATTTCAGTGCTCTGTACTGCACGCTGATACATCTAGGCTTAGACTTAGGTATCCTTTGTTGCATTATAAAACCTAAAGGTATTCTTAGAATAGTCTTGTCCTCGCCATAGTATAAGTATAGATAGGACCCTGTAAAGCTGTCCGAGGTTTGAGAGAATGTTAGATACAGAAATGAAAATACTTTTTGAAAGGATTCTGTTTTTCTTAGAATAGTCTTCTTTATTTATAATATAATAATAATAATATTCCGGGACAATTCACACCCGGTTATCTGATCCCAAGCTAAGCAGAGCTTGTGTTATGGCAACCAGATAACTGTTAAACATACTTATATATTTCTAAATACATACATATTATAGATAAATTACACCCAGACACAGAACAAATGATCGTGCTCATCACACAAACATTTGTCCTGGGTGGGAATCGAACCCACGACCTCCGGTATAGCAGTCAGGGTCACTAACCACTATACCAACAGGGCTGTCAATTTAGCTGGATCCATCTTTGCAATAATACAGGTATATGTAAGGTTATGTGTGTCTGAAGCTGTCTGAGGTCTAAGAGAGTGTTTGATACAGAAATAAAACTACTTTTTAAAAGGGTCTTAAATTTTAGTTTCCGTTTAAATGCCATTCCAGATTTTGTGGTCATGGGTAGACTGACACCTGCAAAGGTGTTAATAAGTTGAAAAGTACTAATTAGTATTAATAATGTTTATAGGGTTATTCTATCGACACTTTATACGTATAAGGTTCCATGCATGCAAATTAGATGTAGGTACCTATTGTGTTTAGTGAAGAGTCATGTATACAATTTAACTTGCGTTATTGCGCATATTTTTGAGTATTTAATCGCGAATTTAAAATAGTAATGTATGACAGTATAGTAAATAATGTACTTTAGTACAGAACAGGTTGAATGTACAATATGTAAGTAACGTCTCTGTAAAGGAATCGAAAATTTTATCCTTGAATCAAATTGGAATAAATTTTGATGAAATCCGATTGAAAATTTCATTATACTTGTAAAAAAAAACTTTCGGTTAGGTGTATTATAACATAACAAACGATATTTAAGTATGTATGTATATAAGTCAGTACTGAAATTCAATATCACAGTCTCTTAAAAAACAATATTCGTATAAAAAGGTCCTAAATTCACTCATTATTCAACAAATTCAATACCTATTTCGAAATAGCATTTAAAGTCGATATTCTCGGTAATATTATCGTATATTGCCTGTAAATTGTGTTGTAATAATAAAAAATACATTTATATCGATAGCCATAACATACACATACATACACACACATACATGTATGTGTGTCGAATATTAACAAACTCACACAAGAGGTTATTTTTAGTTTCTACCTACAGTGTTTGTAGATGTTATAACTGCTGAATTATTTCGACTATTGAATAACTGTATAATTCCAAAGTTTTGTTTTAAAACAGTCAAGTTTATCTCTTATATATAAAATTCTCGTGTCACAATGTTAGTTACCATACTCCTCCGAAACGGATTGATCGATTTTTATGAAATTTTATATGCATATTCAGTAGGTCTGAGAATCGGCTACTATCTATTTTTCATACCCCTAAGTGGTAGTAGGTAGGTAGCAGGCAGGCAGGCTAGGTAGAAAAAATTGCATTGCAACGCATGCCGGGTACAGCTAGTTATATCTAGATTATTAAAAAACCTAATTTTTGAATTATGCATGTAATCGAAATGATCACAATAAACCAGATTCTTAATACAAAAAAAAACGACTCTACTTTTTTACGGTTTGAGTAGTTTAAATCATGATTTAAAGTATCAATTCAAATCAAATTAAATATTGTCTGGTGCTTAACTCTATACTTAAATAATTTCATTCAAGTTAGTAAGACTTGCTCTTTAATATACTTATTTTTCCTATATAGACTAGTCGGTGGAAACATACAAAACACTTATAATTTATGGTATTATGTAGAGATGTAAAGAAATGTCTCTACATACTATCATGATACATATACTTTAAAGGCTGTGTTATTTAGATGTTTGTTAAACAAAAGCCTTAATAGAAGATAGATTATAAAAGTGTAATAAGTTGCATATAACCTCGTAGCCTTTAAATTACGAGGATATGCACATTTTTGTGACTTGCGCATAATCAATTCTTTCAAGTTATAGAGATAAAAAGTTCAAGTAATACAGAAATTATATTGTAGCTATAACAAGGAAATAAAATAAAACTAATTAAAAACGTCAGTTTGAAAATGTAGAGTCACCTTTAAGTTTTATTGAATCAATTAAGAAATTAGATGTTTTACATTTACAATTATTCGAATATAGTAGAGCTGTTTTCATTTTTTTTTAATCAATCATACTTTTTGAAATAGTATAAAACCTGCATAGGCTCTACCTGTAAACTAATTTAAGTAGATAGGATCATACCTGTTGGCATATACTCACCAAATAAATAAATAGTCCCAGTATTTAATTTTTTTTAGCTATCTATTGTAAATTTCCACACACAGAAAACTTTGGGGAGAGCTTTTGTCAAACACATTTTTTTTGTGGTTAATTTGTGACTGATTGGAGTGAATACTGTAGTTTAGAATGCATGTGGATGGGAAAAGCCTGGGGCTTGTACTAGTATGTCGGTGCTGATGAGTAGAGGAGAGATGCACCCCACTGACTCTACGTTGACATCTGTGCTTACTCTACACAAGCTGACACCTGTTGAAGCTTCCCTCTAGCCAGCTCTACAATATGTCTATGTCTCTCTACAATATGTATGTATACCACTAATAACTAACTTTCAGCTAAAAACACGTACTATTGATATGAATCATGAATTAATCATAGATCAATATAGCTCCTATACGAAATCGACCACATTGTGCACTGCGTTAATTGTATTTAGCTTTAATTAACTTTTTGCTATCTTCGTTTACCTGCCTAAAGCAAACAATTAATGATAGAATTAACAATTTAGAAAAAATCATATTTATTGCGCTACTTACTGCAAGTTAGTATTCGAATTGCCATTTAATTGTAATTTATCGTCAAATGTAACGCGAACGTTGCACAATATGGTAGAGAGCGCGTGGTGCGCTCGCGCCGGCCGGCGGTCGATGCGGGGGCGCGGGGCGCGGGCGGCGGGGCGGGGGCGTGTCGCCGGAGGGCGGCGCGGCGCTCCCATTGGCCGCGCGCTCGGCCGGTCCCGCCCCCGCCGCCGCCCGCCCCGCGCGTCGCCGCTCCGCTCCGAGCCGCGATATTCAGTGCCTCGCGGTCCGTCGTTCGTGTCGCATGCGTTGTGTTCTTACCTTGCGCCTTCCGCTGCAGATGCGATCCCGTTGTCGTTGAAGTGATGCCGGCCGAGGAGGATCCCGCGGTGATGGAGTGCCGGGAGCCGGTCGACTCTCCGCAGCAGTTCTGCCTGCGGTGGAACAACTACCAGAGCAACTTGACCAGCAGCTTTGATCAACTTTTGCAAACCCAGTCGTTCGTGGATGTGACCCTATCTTGCGATGGACAGAGCTTGAAGGCACACAAAGTGGTTCTATCGGCATGCAGCCCCTACTTCCAGTCGTTGTTCATGGACAATCCGTGCCAGCACCCGATCATAATAATGCGCGACACCAAGTACTGCGACCTGAAAGCTGCGGTGGACTTCATGTACCGCGGCGAGATCAACGTGTCGCAGGAGCAGATCCCGGCACTGTTGAAGGTGGCTGAGTCGCTGAAGATCCGCGGGCTGACGGACGTGAGCGGTGACCACGCCGTGGTGCAGCCGGGCACGCGCAGCGCCAAGCGGCCGGACCGCAGCCGCGAGCCGGACTCGCCGCCCAAGTCTCGGCGCCGGCTGTCCGACGACCGCGCCAGCGTGGGGTCGAGCCGCGCGCACCAGCCCACGCCCAGCCCCACGCCAGCCACCGAGCTGCTGCCGCCGGCCGAGCCCGCCGCCGCGCCCGCCATGCCGCCGCTGCACCCTGACGACGTGGACATCCGCCCCGGCATCGCCGAGATGATCCGCGAGGAGGAGCGGGTGAGTACTCTCGCTAGTCGCCACCAGTCCCGCTCGTCCCGCGCGAGCTCGCCAAACTTTTCCCGCCGTCCGAGAGGGTCGGCCCGCCGCCTCCCGCCCGCGCTCCCTCGCACCCCCGCTTCCACAAACTTTCCATACAGTATCGCATTATATCATTAATTTATTTTTGACTTAACTACTTTGTTAACGCTAATGAGAAAGTTAAGGCCTCTGTTTAGTGCAGTTTGCAACAAATGCAGCTGCACTGCAAGTGCGCAAAACTTTCAAAGTAAAATAAATAGGTCTCACAAGAGTCTTGAAGTCCGCGAATAACTTTTTTTAATATAATATTTTTTGGTGTGAAAAAATATTAATATGGTTGAATAATTAACAGTTTTAATTCAGTAATTATATTGTTTTTTTAAATAATGAATTCTGACTCTTTTTCCGTAATGGAATAAAAATTGCACTTCCGATATGCAAAACGCGTTTCCGGATTTTTATTGCAATTATTATTATGCATTTGTGATTTAAAGAGAAGAAAAAAAATGCATTGAACCTAATAAGATAAATAAGTATATTAATATTTTCTTATTTAAATATTCGGTTAAAGATACCTCTCGTCTTATCCATTAATAGTTTTCGGCCGCACCGAATTCCAAAGTACGTAGCGCGGGAAAAGTTTTACGTAGTCTCTTGGGCTCACATTTTTGACGCTGATGGCTAAAATGCCAACAACACAAAAGTAAGTATTTTATGGTCTTTCAGGAGTCGGCTGCTATTTTCTTGTAGGAAAAATAATTTAAAACTAACTAAAAAACTAATTAGACTTTAATTTCGATAAAGTATTTTTTTTATTCTTAGTAGAGCCAAATTTCCGTTCGCAAGTTACCTCGCTCTACATTTTAGTTAATTTCTTTTTCCGCCTACAGAGGCGCTGCTAAACTCAGAAACTATTTTACACCGAACACCAAAGTCGTATTCGTACAATAAAAATCAAAGTCATCATAAATCTCTTTTACTTATCGAAATGGCTACAAATAGAAAATATTAACGTTCATATTCGTGCCATTGAAATATTTATTGGATCTGTCTGCAAGAAACTTTATTCTAGACTTACTGAAACTAAATACTTACTGCGACCGGATGGAAGCTTAGTGTTGGCACTTCGAAAAGGAATTGTCGACATTGTTAGGGTTACACTTACCTACTTCGATTGGTAGAATAACGTAATATTACCTAGGTACCTATAAGTATAATGTAGGTTGAAAATAAAAAAAAAAATAAAAAAAAACTTAAATAAAAAATTAATTTATGACGGTTACTAGTTTAAAATAGTTAAAATCAATAATTGGTATTAAAAAAATATATCTCCTTTAAAAAAGGGGAATAGTTTTTGCACGCAATAAAATATTAAGAAAGGTTTAAAACAACGCTCAAGAAATTCCAACAAACGCTCTCAAAACGAACGAGTTGTAGAAACATAATTTTTTGTTGAAAATATAAATACTAACCGTCCATTGTTAGTGCAAAGTTGTATAATTTAGCGTTTCGCGACCAAAACTAGGTCTTTCTTGTAACAAAAGGATATTGTTTCACTACAATTAGCAATGCAATCAACATAGATAAGTAAATGTTTGCCTTACCCTGGCTATGGTTAAAAAATGTTACGATTATTTAGCGATGTTTGTTAGCGTTTTATCGTGTAAAGCCGAGGGGCCGAGGGGCCGAGACGACTCGCCGAATACTCGCGGCCGAGGCCGGATAGTTATACCAAGGGTTGCGCGTTAGGGGACTCATTACATTTGTATTGCGCTTTTTACTCTTCCTTCACTCTTCTCAACTTACACCGAAGTGTTAAAATCGGTATTGTATATTCTAAACGTACTTAATAATTCGGTATTAGAAAAGGCTGTTGATTTATAGAGTTTGTAAAGTACTGTTAGGTATGAATGTGACGAAATATAAACGAGTATAAAATACATTTAGCTTAAATTTTTATTACTCATTGAAGGTAAAGGATTGTGTTAGTCCGCAGGTATTAACAAAAAGTCATTGCTGACTTTTCAGTATTCACTGTATTCACTGTACACTGATATATATTTTTCCGGATCACGTGTTTAATACACGAAGCCGCATTCGTTAATTTGTACGGTTTATAGGCTTATGTCTCGGCTCCCTTTGCTGCGGGAATGTTCCCTACTTAGGGGTAAACCAAAAGCGTTGATAATTTAAATTTAACGCGAACAAAATATTTGTGGTATTGGTTTCGGCTGATAGGCTGTTGAGTTGCTTTCAACTGATCCTTTGATCGGTTGTCTGTTTGTTGATTGCTACTCAATGTTAGTGGAGTGGGTTATTAGTAGGTATTAATGTACTTGAAACTAATAGTAGTTATCGATGTAGTTAAATAGTAAAAATTAAAAATAGATTTTTATATAAATTCATAAGTAAAAATTTTCGTTTATGATTTATTCAAAAATATTACAAATTGATTAAGTGTTAGTTGATGGGTCTTGGTCTTTGCCCGACTGTAGGAAATTAATAGCTAGACAAATAAGTTAACTATGTTAAAAAAAAGAGTCACTTAAAATTTATATGTAAATCGTAAGTTTTCCAACCTTTTGCAGCAACGCATGCAAAAGCAATGCATCCTTAAATGAAATGTTTATCATATACAAAATACAGATTTAGCAAAATTAAGATATTAATATTTAATTGACTAATTTAGGAAATCAATACATTACGTAATTGAAGTTTGAAATACGGCACAATCAACAAACGTGCTACATAAAGAAATATGTATAGGTACATTTTTAATTACCTAGATTGGCAGTCTTAAGTGCCAATACCTATAAAATAATGAGTTAAATAACTAGCGGCCTAATCATTAAACATTTTGACATTAAATTACGATAGAGAGGAAATAATACGCATTGGGTAGAGATTAAAGTAACGTGGATTTGTTTTACATGTTAATAAATTATAAAATTTCAAAGAGTCGAAGTCCTGTTAACTTATTTATTTTACTTACCTAGTATATATTGACTTACAGACGTACAAAATGAAATGATGAGTGTAATTAATTAAAAAACTATTCGTCTACTCGCCAATAACTAGGTATGTATAATGCTACAAAATGTCTTAACACTAGGGCTTTTAACTTAGCTAGTACTCTAAAAATTCAAGACCAATGTTCAATACTATATTGAATCGAAATTTTATTCCATTGTGGCCATTTTTAATTTGGGGTTTAAGTGAATTTAGAATTAAACAAAAATGGCGTGTACATTTGTACAATTACGTTCTTCAATTGTCATTATCACGTCACAATTATTTCAAATAACGAATCTAAATGTTCCGAGACACTTTGCAAACAATAGAAGCTTTTAAAACTGTATAATTAAAACAATTATACTTATTATTGAGTTTATTTAAGTAACTAAATAAATATTTTTTAATTAAAGATTTTTAATTAAAAATCACAATCAAATCTAATTGTTGATTATTCTTTTTCGATTAGTGATCCCAATCAGAAGTATCGTGTCCCAGCATTAGTCTGTTGATTTTAATTCTAGAACAAACTAGCTGACATTAATTCCGCATATGAAATCACCAACACGAGCATGCAGATTTCAATTAACGTTCGTAATTAAAAATGTAAGTAGAGAGAATAAAAAAATATAGTATTAAGTAGGAGATTAATTTATGCCAGTCGATAAGCCTATTTATTATTGGTGTACGATTAATTCTGTTAATATCCAATGGCCGAAGAAACTTTGATAAGCTGACCGATTTTATTACTTTATTCACCACGACAAACATATTTCGCGTATTTTGGTGTACCTAATATTTGAGCAGTTATTCAACATAACTGGGTAGTTACTGGTTATTAGCCGGCCGCTTTCAGTAGCCGACTGCTCGGACGCTCGGGACTTTGTTCGCCTGAAAAGTTCATAATTATCCTATTAAAAAAGAAAAGTACGTCATGAACTATTTAAATTCCATTCCTCTGTAACACTGTTTTTGCTCAATGTGTTACGGTTTTTGATATGATAACCGAAATGTTTCACTTACATTTAAATGTGTTTGAATGAGCATTCCTTAGAAAGTTTTTAGATATTTTGTATTTTTAATTCGTAAGTAATAGCAACATTATTGTTTGAAATTAATGCTGCTTTTTTCTTTTCTTATTTTCTTGTATTATGAAATATGTAATAACGTAATAAAGACGTATAAATACAACATTGAGTTTAATGATTTAAACATTGGGAAAAAGCAGCATTAATTTCAAACAATAATGTTGCTATCACTTACGAATTAAAAATATAAAATATCTAAAAACTTTTCTAAGGAATGTTCAGTCAAACACATTTAACTGTAAGTGAAACATTTCGGTTCTCATATCAAAAACTGTAACACTTTGAGCAAAAACAGTGTTACAGAGAAATGGAATTTAAATAGTTCATGACGTAGAGTCCATACGAATATATAAGCGGACTAGTAAATGTTTCAGAGTGTGTAAGAGCCTTCCATTTACGGATCATAATCTCATGAATATCCAGCTTCCAATAAAGTCTTGGCTTGTTCCAAAAACACTTCAAGGAAAATGTTTGCTTCAAAATTGTAGTGCATTTGGAACCCTTTCATGTAAGTTTATTTTAGACAATAAATTATAGCGGAAGAACGACAATCTGTAATAAAGGCCCTTTTAAGAAAATGTAACAGTTTGTGATGGATACTAAAGTTACTAAAAGATATGAATTGTTAAGTTACTTAAAAGCTTTTGTGTCTTACTGGAAACTGAACAATAAAAAAACATAACCCTTCTTGGCAGTCGGGTAAAAACGTTAATTGATATCGTCACAAGATGTAGGATATTTACTGGTACATGCGAGCTACGGCCGGTAGGATATTAGAATCGGGATTACGAATTAAACATTAATAGGAATTTGGATTGCGGGTCGGGCGCCGGCCGACGCTCCGCGCTCGTGAGAAGCACTCGTACAATAGAATATTATCTATTACCTCTGTCAGCTTCCATTAAAACACACTTATAGACAGGTTATGTCTTTAATAAAATAACTCGGAAGTTCTACTTCAGAACTTTATTCAAAAAAGTAGGAATAGTCATTGATAGTTAACTTATTTTATACATTCAATAATTATTAATTTTAATTATATAATTCCTTCGTTTATTTTCAAATCATACTTAACTTAATTTTTAATTAAGCACACACGCACGGTATTCGTTTCAATGCAGTCAGTGAGACCCCTAATAATGATTAATTGGCCACTATTGACTCAAAAGTTCGTTGACACCGCGTTTTTGCCGAGAATCTGCCAAATGTCACAACGATGATTACAAGGTAATTATGAACAACTGTTGACAATTGGTATGGGCAGGTCCGGTCATAAATGAACTTTGTAATCTTGTAGACCGTTAACGGTAGTTTAAACTTAAAATTTTTGAAAAAAGAACATTTACTCATAGTGAAAAATTGATCGTGATTTAAGACAGCGACAATTTGATTGTAATAAGATATGACAACCATTTTAAAATGGAAGATAGACGTCATCTCCCAATATTGTGAGGTCTTAGTTTTTAAATTAGATGCAAAATACGTTGAAATAAGTTTCTGGTTGTTGATGATTTCCAATATTAGTTACGGGCCGTGTAAGGCGTAGCCGTCGGCCAGAGAACAGCAACTTGTGTAGTGTGTTCAATCTTTGACACTTGTTAGAGAAGTTTCTTGACATCTAGGTATCTATTTAGTTAGATTCTAATGCCATCTCAGTTTCTAGTTTGTGACGTCTGCTTTCTAGATAGTGTTAAAACTTTGCTAAATGTCGGCGTAGGTGTAAACGATTTCCTTTATAGGAAATGTTATGAGATACTTATAAGGGGTGTTGGCGTCTACGTAGGGGTCTTGGAAATGAGTAGTTATTTTTGAAAACTTAGATTTCTAATTAAAGGTTTAAACAATGTGGTTATTTAAATCATGTAGTTAGCTTGTAACTATAATATGATAGTTTAGCATTATAACTTAGTATACAAATTAATATTAACATAGGCATACTTTAGTTTTAACTACAGTACAGATACAATTTTTTATTTTATTTAGTTTATGGAATCTAAGGAAATGTACATATGAGAAAACCATCGTGAACTAGGCTTAAATTTAAATAAAACTATTTTAGTTTTAAAACGTTTTTGCTTTAGGCGCAACAGTTTTTTAATCCTGTTTTTTTTTAAATAACAACATAATTACTATATTTAAAAAAGGCAAGTCTTTAGAACATCTATCTCGTATATATTTAATAGATTTTTAACCATAATTTGTGTATAAATCAGTAACAATTAATTAAACTCATCCCTACATTAGCTGTTCCGTCGTTTATTAGGTAAATTAACCCAATCATTATTACATATACCTACCGCAATGTGTTTAGGATTAATTCTGTAATAGGCTTGAGTGTGTGTTACTTATTTCATTAACTATACTACGTATCCGAAGACGCATTAATGGCGGGAATGCGTTTAGCTATCGATATAGACGTAGTGTCGAGATGATTATTATCTGTTAAAGTGGTCTGAAGTTTTCTAGCAAACTAAATAGTTATAATAGTTATAACTAATCGAACTAATAACCTAACTTATCAATTTTTATATAATATATTATGAAAAAAAAAAGTTACGGCGTCATACTAACGGAAGCCAAATTACTATGAGTGAATAAATTTTATAGCAATAATTAATATTGGTAGCCTTAGACTAAATAGACAGTAGGTGTATATAAAAGTTAGACTTTAAGGTAATTAGGTAAAAAAGACTAGTTCTGACATTTTGCAACTAGATGGCGCTGCACACAGCTGTGTCTATAGTATCATAAAGCGTCGGCTGAAGATAGTAAATGTTAAAGTCACGGGAATAGAAGAAATGTGATGTCTTTACATTTTTTTTTAAGTTTTAACCGATTGTAAAATGGAGAGGTTTTCTATACAACTGTATGGCTTTTGTGACACGTTTTTTTTTCTTTAGCGGATTTTTTTATTTATTATGCATTAGAGATGGTCCCGTGTAAGTATAGTTCGATTGAGAAATTTGGTTTTTTAGAGATTTTAAGTTATTAAAGATCGGTTTTTTGTTCTTTCTTGCATTCCTTTTGATTCTTTGATTGTTTTTATTTAAATTGATTTTGACTTACTTTGATATAATTTTCTTACATCTTAGTGTGACTTTGAGATCATCTAAATGAAATATAAAGTAAAGTTTTTTAAATACGTTGTACTTTATATTCCTAGTAATAGTTCGTACTTTTGTACTTGAGGATTATATTATGTTAGTTATTCCATTGGCAAGCCGACCCTAGAGATAAGATGGCTCGCACAGAAGCTGTTTTATCTGTTTGTTTGTTTAAGCATTTACATCTACGTACATTATTCTAAAATACTGCTAACCACGCAATAAAAATTTAATTGTTGCATCCTTTTATAAATTCTCAATTAATAAATTATAAGATAGGCTTGTTACTTGTTAGTTTTATAGGATTAATCTAATTTGTATCAATTTAAGGTATTGGCAGGAATTATACTTAAGTTCCTAAGATAGGTATAGTTAACGACACATTAATTTGAAATATCGCATGACGTCATAATTTTGTAAAAAGTCATTAGTACCTACTTTATTTCGGCATCTATTAATAGTTGTCAAAAGACTTCATAGTTTTCTTGTTTTTATACCCCGCCACCCGTAGGTTTGATGTTTATTGGTTTAGGTATGATTAAACATCAATATTAAATGAGGCTGGAATAAATTCGATAATTAAACAGATTTTTGGATATTTTCAACGATAACTAGCTCGACATTACTTTTAACTTGATGAGTTCAGATTTTTAATGTTAGTTCGAAATAGTTCGTAAAAAAATATCATTGGATTGTAATTTCTTTATTTTGCATTAGTTCTTGTAAAGCATCTTATAATATAAAATGCGAATAATAAGACGGAGTCTGTATAAAATGAAATCGCTTTCATAAACAATAACGTAAATTACTTACGTCTTATTTTAAATTGAAAATAAAATAGGTATTACTGTTAGATTTTTATTGATTTAATGCTATACGGACAAGTACATAAGCTGGTAGGCTGGTACATGTTTATTTGTAAAGAATTTAAAATACGTTCTTTTATCATTTGTGTTTACTTACCTGTTTAAATTGTTAAGTTGGCTAATTAATAGGAATAATTGAGAAAAAAATAAGTTTATGATATTTTTTTATGGGAATTGTCGTCTTCGATACTTGATAACATCGATGTCTTGCCAGACGCTTGCATCTTTTTCTTACTATCTTTTACGTACAGTCTTCGTTTGTGGTAAGGTTCGTGTAGCTGGCCTTTGGTTCAGCATTTAGAGAAATTGGCTATGTGTCTAATAGTATGTATATGTAGGTAATATAGGGGTAATATAATTCGTCTTATAGTTACACTCTTTAACTAAGACAAAACGTTGCCCGAAAATATAAAGTTTTGAAATACGCCTATTAAAGAATTTTTGATTCATAAAAATAGGTTCGTATTAGAATATGGACGGTTTAGCTGTGAATAATTATTAGTGACTACGTATAAAGTTAGTTTAACTGGTTTCCGTTAAGAGTGGCTGTTTTGTAGTCACTCATAATCATTGTAGAATGCGGGAAGGTCACGGTGACTTGTTATATCGAAACACATTTTTACTAACAATTTTAGTGTAAATAATGTATTGTAACAATAGTTTTACGGTCATTGCTCATAAAGATAAAGTGGTAATTAAGTTCTTAATGCTCGTGATTCAGTTCGTTTTGAACATTATTTTAGCCGATGTGTGAGTAATGTATTTTATGGCAGTGACTGTACGACCCAGTTACTTCTATGGGTTAATGTTAGGCCTGATGTGTCACACTGGTCAACTTATGTTTTCAGATAAATTTTATGATTTTTCTATAATGAGTCAGTAACAAGATTTTATTTAACTTGCACTGTTCTTTTGTTTGTAAGTTGTCCGTCAAACTTTCAAACTATTTTTCTATGGTTAAAATTTGTTGGTTGTTTGAGCTGAAATTTTGTAAAATGATGCTTGTATTATTCTGGGTACTGATAAGAAAAACTGGTAAAACTAGAACACAAAAAGAAATCATATCAGATAAAAATCTAGATTGACTTTTCTACGCTTGCCTCCCTTGCCTACCTCGCAAGCTGCCTTCAAGACGCTACCTTGATAACTAAGTTAGCCACTACCCAGACTCCAGACTATCCTACATCTAGATGCCTAGATGTCTAGGATACCTTGAGAGGAACTAATCCGTTTTCTTAGACCGCTTCGATCTTAAGATCCGATGAATTTAATTACCTCTTAGGTCACATCCGGCCAGATTCAGCCAGCGAATGGGAAGGAAATTAATTTTGAAATTAGTATTTAACCCTTAGATTGAGGACCAATTTGCAATATACCTACTAGTAAGGTACTTTAATTCTAAATACCTACATAAATAACCTAAAGGCATATTTTCATAAAACCAACACACAGTTAAGAACCTCCTTTTTTTTGAAGTCGGTTAAAAATAGATTCAATTTCCAAAAAGAAAGTTAATAAATAATATATTATGGGAATAAAACGACCTTTTTCCTGTTGGTTATAGGAAGGGGTAATTAATGAAAACCAAGGTCGAGGTTTATCTTAAACCATAGCTATTGGGTATAGTACTTTATTAAAAGATTTTTGTAATTTGCGACCTTTATTATCTTAGGGGTTATTGGTTCTTGCATATTATTGCACTTTTCTACTGTTTGACAGATGTTACTTCTAAGTTCTATTATAGTTTACTAGCTGTACCCGGCATGCGTCGCAATGCAATTTTTTCTACCTAGCACCTGCCTACTACCTACCTACTACCTACCTGCCTACTACCTACCTACTACCTACCTGCCTACTACCACTTAGGACTACTGAATATGCATATAAAATTTCATAAAATTCGGTTTAGCCGTTTCGGAGGAGTATGGTAACTAACATTGTGACACGAGAATTTTATATATAAGAAGATTACAAACTTTATAACAACATTATAAATATTAATTAATACCTTTTTGTTTTTGCAAATCACATACACAATAGTAAAAAGGTGTTGTGTATGAATAGCGAGGATAGGGTTGAAATAGACGCAGAAGGGTTTAAAGGTCACCGGGTCATTGACCCCGGGGGACATTTTTCCCGAATGGTTACGTATTTGCGTATATAATTTATAACTTCGTAAGGTATAATGTTATTTAAATGTTATGTGATGGTAAAATAATGGGAAGATGAATTATTTTAGTAATCATGATATATGGGCGACTAAAAGACAGTTCAATTAAGTATATTTATTTATTTATCAAAATAATGTTCTTACAAGTATTAAAGTTGCTTTTTAAAAAACTATTACAGGCTGGTTACTTATTTATTAGTAGGCAAACGAAGGGTAATTTCTACTCTTTTAAATGTTTTCTCCAATCTATAGGTACCTACCTACTACAATATAATTAAGAACTTAACTTTTAGAGGCCTCCTAATCGGATAAAGTGCCAAAAATAAGCCGTCGTTTTGCCCAGACGGCTAAATATTACAAAGATAAGATTAAATAATTACAACGTTTATTATCTGTTGTTTAAACTAAGATATAATCTTTAGTTGTTGGCTGTGGACTTGAATAAGCCGAATGTAAATATCTCTACACGTTTAGCAATAAGTTTTAACATTCATAACATTCGTTAACGAAACTTTACATACCAGTATAAAATAAAATAGAGCCTTATGAAATTACAATCAAAAAAATAAAAATTCAATAAATAAATAAATTAAATAAATTATTTATTTACTCAGGCATAATTATACAGCTATAAAATAACAAAAAAAAAGAAAAACTTAAGAATGTGACAAAACTAACTAAATAAAAATAAATAATTTCTTAACTCAGGCATAATAACACAGTTTTAAAATATCATTAAGAAAGATAAACCCAATAATGTTACAAATTAATCAAATTAAAACAAATAAATACTTAATTCAGTCATAAAAATATAGGCAAAAAAAGGATTATTTATTAAAAATATTGCTGCAATCCAACAATTATTTGAAATTAACTTTTTCGCCGTCAATCCTTGTCGGGCAGGGGTCCGCCGGCATGTGAGGAGCTCCGAATACATGAATATGCATACAACACGCGGCACTCAACAAAAAAACATAACAAGCGAACAAAACTGTATAAATTCATCAAAATCAAAAGAAAACTCGTGAGTGAGGACAAATATTTTTCAACGTACGAGCATTGTAAAGTTGTTGGCACACCAGCGGTCGCAAGAATCGACATGTCAACAAAACTTAACCTTAATTCATAGGAACTGACACTTTTTTATGTTATCCGTAGTTTTTCTTTTTAATTTAAGAGATATCTTGTGTGTGTACAGGCTTAATGAAAAGTTAAAGTACCGCCCAAGTTTGTCTAAGGCAAATTGTGTAAGGCACTATGTATGTACTCAGATAACGTTTAAAGATATCATTTGCATTGTGTAATGATATCGCCTTATGATTATATTTCTTACTAGCTTTAGCCCGCGGCTTTGCCCGTTCAGCCTATGTCCTTTCTTAGTGTTCAAGTTACATACGAAATATTATCAAAGTCTGTAATGTAGTTTTTTGTCTAGATGTCCCGAAATTATCTCCAAATGATTCAGTTGAACAAAATAGTTTGCAAGTACACTATAGATATATTAATTTAAAAAACCAAATTGGAAATCTCAACCATGCATTTGCTGAGGTACAGACGTGAATAATTTTAGCTCTAGTTTATTTAATTACGTTAATATTTAAAAGAATCTTTCGCAAATAAGATTTATTGATTTTGTAACGCTATTTTTAAACCAAATTAAATCACTATTTTAGTTAAAGCAACAAATTATTATTACCACCAACCAACCAGTAATTAAAAAGGGAAATCTTAGAACTAATTTCAATAACAACAACAAGAACAGAACTGTTTTACATAAACTATAGAATTCTTGCTAAACGATACGCTAAAGTGCAACTCATTAACCGCAACTCAGCTTACCTAATTAACGATTGAAAAATAAGAACAGAAGGTAAATCATTGTTATTGTTGAAGTGTAAACATCTCACTGATCTTAAACAAGACTACAATTAATGTCGGTATCACATCGTGAGACTATTGATGGCTAATTAAGCTTTAGAAGCAACTAATAATTCCTGTTGTAAGCTTGTAACACTGTAATTAAATGATCAAACGATTTTACGTCTATCTGCATTCACTTTATCGTACAGGGGGTAGTGATCGAGAATGAGTGAATGTTTTTGTGTAATTACTACGTCAATCATAATAGTTTGTCGCGCAGTTCGCGGCGATTAGCATGAGCGCATTTAGCTGAGGCCTGGAATCCCTCAGCCTTGGCCGTAAACCTCAACTGCGCCATGCATGAAACAATATTGAAATAGACTGATCACATTGCGCATAATATGAATTGAAGAATCGAGTAGATCGGATCGTCGCCCGCCGATGACATTCACTCAAATTTAAATTTCGAATCGAATGCCCTAGAATAACCCGTCCATCATTCATTTATTCGTTTATCAATGCGTATGACGCTGTTATCTTGAATTAGGGCTTTAAATTTTATAGAAATATTAATATTTTAGCGAGTTATTTACTGATGCGACGCCGGCCCAGTAAACAGGCGGGAAGCGCCGTTACTTTATTATGTATTCACGATTTTTATGCACCCGTATGTTTGCGTGGCGAATAATACTGCAAAATGCATGCCAGCTATCTTATGTGCCCTAACTGACGTAGTCCGCGCAGGAAAACATGTCTGCGTCGCCACTGGCGAGTCAAGGGCAGCGGGATGAGCCGCGCCCGTGCACCGGACTCATGCACTAAACATATCCTTACGGCCCACACGCACCTGCAACTGTGACAATCACAACACCTCCGCCCAGTGGGCTCCTACCCTACTTAATATAAACGCGTTAGTTTTAATCACGTAAAGTAATAAATACAATTTTATTAATGTTGAAATAATAAAGAATTGCATATTGCGTGAATTTTAATATCAACCGATATATTTTTTTAATTTCACGGGCAAATAAATATTAATTGAACATTATAAAATATCTCGTTACGATTATTAATATTTTCAAAGTTTTTTATTACTTCACTATCGATAACTTGAATATTAATCTGTATAAACTTATATTTACTTTGCACATAAAAACATTAGACGGAACTTCGTAGGAATTATATTTGACGGGCCTGTTGGTCTAGTGGTTAGTGACCCTGACTGCTATACCGGAGGTCGTGGGTTCGATTCCCACCCAGGACAAATGTTTGTGTGATGAGCACGATCATTTGTTCTGGTTGTCTGGGTGTAATTTATCTATAATATGTATGTATTTAGAAATATATAAGTATGTTTATCAGCTGCCTGGTTACAAGCTCTGCTTAGCTTGGGATCAGATAACCGTGTGTGAGTTGTCCCGGAATATTATTTCTTGTCGTAAATGTTGGTAAGGCGGTGTGTACACATCACATTAATTGAAAATGTAAGACATTCAAATTAGCTTACACGTAGGTTTTAAGCGATGTTTAAACTCAAGTAGAGTATCTTCTTGTTGAGTATCTTGTTTTTGAATTTTCTTTTTCAAGTAGGTAATTTTCTACCGAACACTTTGTTTAGATGTGAGTTTATGGAAGTAGGCCTCTCGACTCTTGCGCATGCATGACGGATAGTAGAAGTACAATTTTGAACTATTACTCTACTTACTAAGAATACTAGATGTACATAGAAGACAGTACTTTACTTTTTTTGTTAATTTTTTTTCCTTAGTATTTGCAGATTTATTTTTATATTTATGATTATTTAAATGATTTCGCTAGACTAGCAATATAAAATAAAGTGTTAGTTTTGTGACATTTTGAAATAATATAATCAATAATAGGGATGTACCTAACTACCTTAAATCTTTATACCAAAAGGATTTTCAAAAACACTAAAGCGTCTTAGAAAATTCAGCTTCTAACTACTGAGATTTTCAGTGATAGAGAGGGACACAGCTATGTACACAAATATCGTCATCTCTTTCTCAAAAACGAAACAAGTCTTAGTACCTGTTCTTATCAAATACCGGTGGCTATATACTTTCGGTTCTACACTAGAGCGTGTAAACAGACCGAGAGCGCATGCGTAGTAGCTGTTACAAACAAACAAATGTGTAAAGAGATTTCGTTCACTTATCATTTAGGTTGCGTTATATTAATGCAATTTTCATTTAGTTGCAGTTCAAATAATACTTATTTTTGTTGCAAATTAGTATGGCAATTTTGTGTCTCGATAGTATGAGAAAAATGCTGGAGATTTATAGTGATAAAACTCACTTACTTATAGAATTTAAATCATAGTGAAATAGTACCACCATTTTATAAATAATATAATCGATGTGGTGTCCGATTTGACAAAAAACAAATAACAAATTTTCATTTGAAAAATAACAGTTGACAAAATTATACTTGATAAAATTATTATTTTACAACCTATTGTTTAATAAACTACTCATTAGACAATATATTTACAAAAAAAAAACATTGTATGCTAAAACATTAATTTACAAATTGATTATTTTTTAAACATGTTCCTTGGCAAAAAAACGTAAAGCATAAAACTATTTTATTAACCAAAATTTACGTTGAATTTTCATGGAAATTATTTATATTTATATAGGTATGTTACTGTAAAAGCCCGAACTACGGTCAATCCTAAGATTTACCAATTCAAATGTAAAAAAAATCACGTCATGATAGCCGACAACTTGTTGTCGACTCCAAATCAGACCCTCGACTTAGTATAGAACCGACATAGACCCAGAAATCCATTGCTTGGTTAGGTTCGACTTTGTGATAGAGATCAATAGGTTAGGTTAGATATTGTGACCTTGCAACAGAGCGAGCGTAGCAAGCGACGACATAATATGTAATTCACAAGCCGAATAAAAATATATATATTTGATAATATGTATAATTAGGAAAAAAAAAAAAAAAAAAATTATCTTCTAACTTTTTGTACAATCACCAATTTGGCAAACGAATTATTTAGTCCTGTGATTATTTTTAAAATAATATTTTAACATTTTAATTTTTTCCTAAGTAAAACATTTGCGAAACCTGTAGTATGTAAAATGATTGTTTTTAAAGTAATAATAATATGTTTGCGAAATGAAAGTTTGTCAAATGATTACTTTTTCAAACATTGTTTGTAAAATCATCAATAATAAAGCAATCGATGTAATTAGTTATAACATTATGCAGTCCAATTATTCACCTAGAAACACTGCGATGATACATTTATGACATATGGAACATCGCGGAAAATTGTAGGGTTGCCAGACAAAGTACCGGTGCAGACATGTTATTTTTGTTACTAATTGTCTTTACTAAGTGGCTAGCAATCAGTTACTGGCTTACAGGATAGCTAAGGAACTACAGAGTACACATATCAGAGTATGAACTTTTAAGTATTAGTGTGTACTAGTTTCGTAAAAATAGTATCAGAACAGAGCGCGAGGTTTTAATAAAACTGTCTCTAACCCTAACATTATCCTAATAATATCGGAACCATCATTATTTTTTGAATAAACGTCTGAAATATAACTTCCTCAGTAAACGATTGTACAACATACAGCCAAAAAAAATATGCTCACTCTTGGTTTGATAGGCTTTTAGCGATACTATAAAATAACTAGAGTGCTAACTCTATAGTTATAATTTCAAACTCTATGGTTACTCGCTTTCTGACAATAGCTGGGTAGGGCTGGTGCATTCCTTACCGATAATTGGTTATAGAGAGGGCATTTAATTTGTTTAGCGATACTGAATTATAAGTGCTAATCGATTCATTTTAAACTGTTCATGGCGTTTTCGAAATTGTTAAGCTGAATATCGTGCGGTTAAATTCGTAGCACTTTATAAAATTAGTGATATAAATTATTTAAATAGTATTTTCTAACTTTCTTGAAGTAAGGCTCATTTCTTAAATAATTCTTCCTTAGTGGTCATGTAGGGTGTAAAGATGGCTTAAAATAAAATTCATTCGATATGTATCCGAATTTTAATATCGAGTAGTTTTTTTATCTAGATTTTTAAGAACCGAATTATATTTGAAATGGTGACGTATTCCACAGTGGCATGGTGATTAGTATTCATGACTTATGACTTGACGTACTTCAGGTTCAATTGGTTTTGTAACTCATCTGGTTTTATTATGGATACCACAGATACGCTCACTATATTATTATGGTTACATATAATATAAAACTTTGGACTTAAAATTAAAGATCCCAATTGTTGAAAAGCTGTTCATAGTAATCTTAAATGGCTTCGTTTTGATAAAAAATATGTATGCCTAGGAGAGATGGGTGTTATTATGTATTCGAGATTAACCGATTCAATCGTCACATATTATTTTAAAAGCATTCGGTATACAGTTATATTAAATCGCTAACGCAATCGACACGTCACTCTGCCAATACCTCACAGAGTCAATCGAATTACATTTTAATATTAAAATTATTCATATCGCCAATATATTACTCGTCCGCCGGTCTCGATTGATCCAACTCCGGTAGGATTAAATAACTCGAATACATGTGAAATTATAATTAAAATATCCCTTATGAATATTTTTTGCATTATCCACGTCGAGACGCGCAAACATTTTAAGTATTTTAAAGGCGAAATTTACATTTAAAACGTTATAGGATCATGTATCGACGTGCGGTAAGAGATTAACAAAAAATAACATCATATATGTAAGTTATGGTAATATAATAATGTGGTGAGAGGTTCACTCAGTGCCTACTCAGTGGCCACTCAGTGCCTACTCAGTGCCTACTCATTATTACTCATACGTAAGTTCGCGCGTCACAGATCGCGGACGTGGTCTTGTTTATTTAGTAATATGTTAAATATGGAAGTGATAGAATTGATATTCAAATATTATGTCCATTCATTTGGGTATATTAGCACTTTTTCATTCGCAATGAAGAGGTTTGTTTTTACTTTATGTAGAAATGATAGTAAGGTAGACCTTTGGAGAGTCATTGTTTTTCGCTAACTTTCTAACTTACCATATTTTTTATTTTTATAACATAGTGACAGTTATAACAATATGTCGTGGTGGCCTAGCGGTTCAATGAACGGATTTGAATGCACAAGGTTGCAGGTTCGAACCCAGGCAAGTACCAATGTGGCTTTTTCAAAGTTATATGTACTTTCTTAATTATTCTAAGACACTTCTGACAAACGGTGAAGGAAAACATCGTGAGGAAACCTGGATTCCAAAATTTGGGATCTGAAATCGCCAATCCGCAGAGAGCAAGAGTGGTGATCAATGCTCATGCCTTCTCTATATGGGAAGAGGCCTGTGCCCAGCAGTGGGACGTTTAAAGGCTGGATTATTATTTATATATAGTGTCAGTTCCAATTTGCGTAATATCTGTACCTACTCATGTGTGACAAAAAAATGTTTTAAAAGTTTTGACTTTTAAATAAGTTTAAAGTTATTTCCGCCAGTGTACCGTCAACCGAACATTTCGGATAATATTTTGCATAATATTATATTAAAGTAATCAGTAGCTGCAGGTGCACTGCGCCTTTGACTTCTTTATTCCAATCTCTAAAATGTCATGCTTATCATTGTCATTAGTATTAATTTAAAATTATGTATTATTAGTTTGAAATAGAAATTAAATAATTAAATGTATTTTTAAATTTGTGACGATACTTAAAATATAATAATAATAATAATATTCCGGGACAACTCACACACGGTTATCTGATCCCAAGCTAAGCAGAGCTTGTGTTATGGTAACCAGGCAACTGATAAAAATACTTATATATTTCTAAATACATACATATCATAGATAAATTACACCCAGACAACCAGAACAAATGATCGTGCTCATCACAGAAACATTTGTCCTGGGTGGGAATCGAACCCACGAACTCCGGTATAGCAGTCAGGGTCACTAACCACTAGACCAACAGGCCCGTCAAACAAAATAGTGTACAGCTTAAATAAATTCTAAAATTAGACCGGTTAAATTTTTATAACAGTTATTTTATTTAACCTTATCGCGGTCTGAAGTTTTCCTACGCGACCTTATAATAAGGAAATCAGTTGAAGTAACAAGAGCAATAGAAATCTCGTCTGCCGACGTGATATCAAATTAATAAATTTAGGAAATGTAGGAAAATACAAAAGTGTTGTATGAATACCTACATAGCTACAGTAACTACACAATATCATTAAAATGCACTTAGGTACACCGGCGTAGGTAGTACATTGTTATGTAGGTAGGTATATGCAGACAATGTAAACAATAACTTCATAAATTAATTGCTCAATTTTGTCGTATTAACTTCAACATACCTGTATCGAAATAAACTTATTTATATACTTGTTGATATTTCACAAAAAGTTCAATGAAAGCTCTTACGGATGTTGTTGATGGCCGCGGCTCGCATTACCTATAGTTGAGCTGACATTCAACTGATATTTAACTCTTTAACCCTTACGCGTCGATGATTGAAGAACCATATATCGATAATATTTTAACAAAATGATAGGCACTAAAGATATCCCCGCACGTATTATGGTCCACAGCTCACCGACACACGCTCACAAAATAAATTCAACACGTAATCGGCTCCCATATTTAGAATAAGTAACTTCGTCAATACTCAATATCGATTTAAAATATATATTTTAAAATACCTTGCACCTTCATAATATATGCATTTGCAATTCACTCAGTATTCAAAACGCGCACATACCATTTGTATTAATTAAGTGGTTATACTGACTAACCTATACAAAAACAGCCTCGATTCGCAAAGTAATATCTTAATAAAAATGTATGAAACAATAAAAATCGCTCAATTAAATTGTATGTCATAAATTTATTTATCACATCATAATTTTTAACCCAAAAAAAGTCGCGGCTTGTGCACGTAACCCTGCGGCTGCACATTAATCTTACGAATAGCGTAAGTTAGGTGAGGAGTGTATCGCGCGCTGACAGCGGCGCTCGGCGCTCGGCGCGGCGCGCGGCGACAGCGGTCGCGCAGCTCGCGGTGGCGCGATGTCGGCGCGGCGGGTACACGTGTCGGAGGCGGCGGGACCCAAGATTAACATCTATATTGCTTCACGGCCCACGATGCCACCGACCGGCTACCGGCTACCGGCTTCCTTATAATATCGTTATTTATTAACCCACACTCGTGTTTAGTTCAACATTTTCGGGTGTTTTAGATGAATGTGTTGATTTGATTGTCTGATACGTTACATTTAATGCGTCGACACGGTGGTGTGACACTAATTGTTGTTGTTATATGTTGTTACTTTTTAATCATTCTTATATTTTAATATAAACATAAATACAAGTTGAATACGAACTGTTAAAAAAATCGTAGCTTCGATTGAGTGGACTTAAATATGCACTGTGTTGTTTCACAATGACATTGAGCAAAACATAGTGCATCAGTAATGATTGAAGTCTTCATTCATCCACAATTAAGGCGTTGACTGCAATGAATGTGCACATTAACCACATTAGAACCCTGGGTGTTTACGTGACACGTCCTTCATTCCGGTTGCATTGAAAAAACACTTAAAAACAGCAATTACATATGTACTTGCTGTGCACAATGGCAGAAAAATTAAATGTGTGTAATTAAAAAACAAGTGTACTATAATGCATGATCGGGCTCCTGTCAGTACAATATACTGTAATGATGGAATGTTACCGTTTAGGCTTAGGTCACAGTGTCGAGCGATCGCGCGTCTATACCCTTACGAAACGCTTTGTGCGCGAGGCAAACGGAATTGTTGGCGAATATTCCTGGCACTTTACGTAAAGTGAAGCGTGAAGGCAGTCACCTGTATGCGAGATAAACGTATGTAGAGGTGCCTAACGTGTTGTCCAACCGCACCGAACACGTGCGTACAGGCTCGGGTTACATTGTATCGGAATGTGGCGCACTCTTCAACTGCTGTTAGAGCTCTTCGAAGGGTTTTCGATACTTTAAAGCCATGGCACCGAACTGTAATTCGTCACTCCGTCAAGGACAAATCAAGTAGGTACAAACGAGTAGCCCTCACTATAGGCCTTATACTAAAAACGACATGGTCAGTAATTTTGACTAAGACGTTGCATATCCTAACTGTAATGAATTGACGGGTACGTCATACCAGTGACATAATTAACTAAGTGTAATTACGCGAGCGACGATCACGACGCGCAGCGGAGCGCAAACTACCTTTTGCGAAGTAGTCAACGTGGGCCGTTTGTGACCCAGTACAAAAAATAAAATAGACTACATACAGTTGGAGCTAACCGATGTATTTAATCGAATGTCAGTCGCTGATGGATATTTAGACCCACAAGAGACTATTGGAGCGTTTAAAATTATAAGAGTATTCACTATATCAGTAGTAATGGCATTTAAAAATGGTTTATCGAGATTAGTCACGGCCTGTTGTAAGTCCATTGAAGGAAAACAAATAGTCTCATTTGTAGTTTTATGCATTTTTCATGCCAGTGACACTACAGGGTTATGCAACATTTTGTATTAATGATAACTTTAATTCGGTCATTGCTTTCGGACCATTTATTCCTTGATTGAACTACATGTATCTCTAGATTAATGTATATCATATGATACATTTATTAGTAAGGAGAAAGAAACACAGTTGAAAAAGGACCCCTTTTTCAACTATGTTTCTTTTTTGATTATTTGATTTTAGGTTGATTATTCCCGTGCCCGAATGAATTGAATCTAAGGGTTATATTAATTTTAGGTAGGTAGGTACCTAAATATTGCCCTAAAATTAATACTAAATAGCTTTAATAAAATAGGCATCGTGACAAAAGTTTTAGAATATGGATCTGAAAACATCAAGTTATTAACAAATTCAAGTAAGATGCCCGGCTATGTCCTGAATAATTTAAATATAAGCCCCAAGGCAAGTTTCCATTTAGATTTGATATTATGTTACCGTTAAGACTATTCTTTGAATAATAGAATACCTTCTAAGACCTAGCAATGGCCTCTATAACATCAGAATTAAATTTTACATGTATTTTGATATCGCTGCAGAGTCACCTTTATGCTTCCCTGCTTGTTCCATCTTGTCCCTCCCTGACCTTTGAACTTCGTCAACAGTAAGTCCGGCCTTTTCGACCCATGCTCCTTACGAGACTCGATCACTTCTCCATAGTATCACAACTTGTACCTTATAATCTTTACCACTCAAAAGAAAAGATTAGTAGGAGCAAGAACGTGACCCCAACCCTTCAATGACACAAAAACGTAAATAAAAATATTTACCATTAACTTAATCGACCAGTAACAGGTTATTGGTAATTCCACCGGTATTCGCGCACCCTTCCCGTTTTTTACCGTTCAACATTCAAACGTATTATAATAGTTCCAATAATAGCTTCTTATTATTTGCGTTGCCTTTATGACACATTAACACGAGAGCCACTGATGAAATGCGGTTAGAAAACTTTGTAATTGCTACACATTTTTGCTCCACTGGACCATAATAAAGTATTATAGTGACGATACCTTTTTTTTATATACTAATAGTTTTTGTTCCTGTTAAGTGGAAGTCTAACGCTCGGCGCGAGTTCGAAGGAGTTTTTAAACGTATTTGTTTTGTTTTTTACTTTCGTCTTTATATTTCTTATATGCGCTGATTAGATTAGTTTGTTTTTCTCTCGAGGCACATCATTAGTACAATTAACATTGTATTTTATGACTAGATTGATGCCAATGATCCAGGAAACGAAAAACGAATGAACAATGTTTCACGGAAAATTTAATTGAAATTTCAATTCTGGAAAAAGCTGCTTACCATACAATCACTAAATCCAGGAATAATATGAATATCATATTACTTCCGAGGCCAAAAATATGTGTTTCGTTTAATATTTCATTTTGTCTATTTCGAGAACCTTCCCTAGGTATATTTTTATCAGTGCTTTGGGCAGTAAAGTCTACCGAATCTACATCAACTCGATACCGTCTTTATTTCGACGCAGTAAGCGTTTTTTTGGTATTGTTGTCACCTCAGTTCAGACTATCGCATCAACCAATGGAACGGTCATAAAAAAGAAACAAAAGTACTGCGCAGCACTCGCCACTCCTATTAGTTGATACGTCAGTTACCACTCCAGGTGCCATTTATATATCCGAAGGTAAATTCATTACTACCGTCAGGCTTTAATAAATGCATTTATTGGATTTGGAAAGGCTGTTAGGAGATCCAGTTTTTTCGCAATGGCTAACGAACTTAAGTATTTTTAGGCACTGTTAGGAGGCTCTACCTCTATAATGTGTTTATCTTCATCCATTTCATCCTAATGGGTGTTTCGTCTACTCTAGATAAAGCTTCCATTTTTGTTAATTATCGCGATTTGGTACTTCGGCTCTTCCATCTAACTGTCGAAAAGCTGAGAATAATCCTTGAGAAACTTCGCGATAAAATTGAACGGACGTTAAAATTTTATGATAAAGTGAACCTCAATACAAAGACACGTTGGAAATGTAAACCTATGTACATTTCTAAAGCAATTGAAATCTTTTAAAACAAGACCCGAGCAGGTCGTCATATCCTCGTAGTATCGATTTCCCTGCCAGACCAGCTCCATTCAGACTACCATAATTGTAGGAAGCCGAATGCAAATCGTTTATTATTTATAATATTATAATTACGCCGCAGTTATTACATAGTTGTGCGATTATACAAAATGTTGTCGAGTCGGTTAGAGTACGGAATGACCGGTTGTTTAGCATATCTTGTCGTTTCTCCGCATAACCCCTTTTCATAAGGGTCTTACTTCTATGTTTAGAAAGTATGACCATTATAGATTGATGCTTTAGATACTTTCAACCTTATATCTTACTTGACAAGATTATTGAAAAAAGGAACCCGTCAAATAACAACAATAACAGTAACTAAAATACTTGTATTCATGAAAGATGCGTGATTCAATTGTTTTTAAGTTAAAATATGAAGGTTTTAGTTTACAAATCTAGATGAAGTGCAAGGCAGTGTCGGTTGCATGCTCATCATGATAGGAGAACCGATTAATTTATTGTTGAATTGAATATAAATGAAAGTCGATGTTACATTACATTGCATTCACTATTTAAATGTATGCTTAGTGATGTTATCTTTGCATAAAGTTGCTTTTTCACTGAAATAAAACGAGAAACATTTTATATGCACTTGCAAATAATGCTTAAGCAATTTAATTATACGGATCTGAAGTTAACACGATCTTCAAAATATTCATAATTAATTCAAATGGAAAATATTATTAAAATTTAAGCTTTAGTCTTCCTCGTCGGATCAATGCACTTAGTAAAGTCAGCTGCAGAAATACATGCCCCCGCAAACAACCATGAACTTATATGTTATTAAAATCTTAAAATATTGCACATGCAATATCTGTAAATACATAAATACGTGATTTGTGAATTAATTCAATCGATATTTAAAAGATAAAAGGTCTCGCAGCTGACAGTACGAACACGAGTACCATTAAATCATCTGATGAAGATATAAGAATCAGTGACGTCAACATTTTGGCCAAACGCCAAATTAGGCAATTTTTACGTCGTTTCATATCCTAACAATAATGTCTAAACATTATAAGCTTGAACAGTGTACACGGAACCATTATCTCTGGAAGTAGGTTAAAAGAAACTAATGTTTTAATAGGAAAAGCCAACAATATACAATAGAATCAGTGGAAAATATTTGATATCGCGATGACGTGGACCCCTGGCTTGGGGCGGGGTCATACCGCGAGCGGCATCAATAGCAGAGCGGGTTTCTGTAAAAAAAAGTTGAATCTGATCCTGCGTCAGTGACTTATACTCCTCATCAAAAAGATGCGTAGTTATAAAATATATTTTTGTTTGAAAATTTAATAGTACTCAACAAAATTTTAGTGTTACAAATTTTTTGAAAATGTACTGGTTGCATTTAGTTCTTAAAACTCTTACTTACACAGACTGCTTACTAGACTTAGAATAGAATATTCTTTATTGTACACCATTAAAGTTACATATTTGAAAATAATAAAGTACAGTAAAGCGTACAATGGCGGTCTTATCGCTTATAGCGATTGCGACTTAGGTACTTTATACATGACCCTTTTTTTAAACAAAAAGTTGGTGTAATCGCTTACTCTCGTGTATAAGCGGCGTCGCCCCCTTGCAGTGGGACCGCGCCCTACAATGATTCACGTTCGGTAGGAGCGCGTACGCTCATAATGTGCGTTAATTTTATCTAAAAATAACACCCATTCTTTGTTTGTTAGAATTTTACGAAATCTGCCTGCCTTTATTAAATGTGTTATACGTTTCTTTAGTTTTTCTGTTTCTCATTTTATTGTTTTATATACATGTAAACTAACGTAACGAGTAATTCAGGGAGTTTATTGTCGATACGAGTTTTATTGTATACTTAAAAACATAATAAAATTTGATAATCTATACTATAACATAGTAAAAAAATATAATTACTCGCTAGCACCCAAAACATATTTCGGCTAGTTTATTTGCGCATAAAATAGTTTAACTACGAGTTTGAGTAAAATATTATTAATTTCTCATACAGTTGGGATTGTAATATAGATCGGAGAAAAAACATTCATCTAGTAACACATCGTAGCTTATCAAATCGAATCATAAAATATAACACACGTGCAATAAAATCAATAAAAAAATCGATTAGTCAAAATAATTCGTTTTCGCTCTTCTATTGGTCGATACAAAATCTTATCATACAATTTGCAACGTCGCAATTTGTACCGCCATTTATATAAACAATAATGCATTATATTTAATCAGTTTTATTGTAAACAGTCGTGTTATTGTAACTGTAGCGTTAAAAATATCACTAATGCGTTTATTTATGGATTAATAGATGTTAATAGCTTATCGTACTGGTGTTGGATCATTTGTTCAGGGAGTAGAATGCTCAACCAAATATCCGTTCATATTCACGCTTTACTTGGTCTCAGTAGGCCACTTGTGCAGACACTCTTGGAGAGAAAGTCATTTTTTTTGTAGACCCATTAAGAATCAGTACTTGGCAAAGAATTACACTAGAATTTTTGTACCAATATACCTTCTAATATTTAGTGTACAATACTACAAGGCGTTGCACAGGGGGGCTTCTGGTTTGTTCTTTAAGAGGTAACAGAAGTCCCTTTTCATGTGCTGATGGTGACCAACGGGGTGGTTTTAGTCCGGTAAAAATCCCACACTCCTCTCGGTCTTATAAATCCCCATAAGGCCGGGAGCCTTTTGAAGGTTTCCCACCGCATAAAAAAAAAAAAAAGTCTACACCATACAGGCATTCGTTATTACCAATATACGAACAAAAATTGAAATCTGAGTAATATTGTTTACACGGACTTTTTCGAAGAATATTTGTACTGACGTTATTTATTTATAAACCGGCCTATATCCGTCCCACTGCTGGGCACAGGCCTCTTCCCATATAGAGAAGGAACGAGCATTGATCACCACGCTTGCTCAATTGCGGATTGGCGATTTCAGATGCAATTTTTGGAATCCAGATTTCCTCACGATGTTTTCCTTCACCGTTTGTCATTAGTCGCTTAGAATAATTAAAAAGTACATATAGCTTTAAAAAAGTCGCTTTGGTACTTGCCTGGGTTCGAACCTGCAATCTTGTGCATACAAATCCGTTCATTGAACCGCTAGGCCACTACGACATTATTCGTTATTATTTACTTACGTTATTTATTTATTTTATAATAAATTATTCGTCTATGGGACCATCGGTTTTCCTGATACCCTGACATAATCTTTTGTTTTGCGTCACAGAAAAAAATCTACAGGTTTTGATGAAAGTCTATATTGTGTGACAAAAGGCAGGCCACGTAGGCTGAATACTAGGCATACCCAAACATGCAACATCGCATTTCCTCCTTATTCGAGGCGCTATGATGTTATAGATTCAATATTCAAGCATACCAATAACAAAGAAAACATTGTTTATAATAAACAGCGCGGTAAACAATATTATTATTGTATTAGTCAACTCTCATTGAAGATCCGTCGGAAGTAACGAAGATACTCAACAATTGTCTAGACTGGAAGCAGACTGATACATTGACACCCTTATTTCAATCCATTAAGGTTGATATTCGTACGATAAACTTATGACGTAGATAGTACTGTTTATCTGAAAACTTGTAGTTTCACGAGTTTGACAGTTGACAAAATCTGCTGGAAATGGTACTTATCAGAATATTTCCTACTTCTACGATTTTCTTTTGTTTTTATTATGCTTGAAGTATCCATATGCTAAAGATAAGGTGGACATAATTTACTCACATTTCTTTCAAAGATTTTTCAGTAGGTTTTGTCTACAAGTGGTCAACGTACACGGATTGCGCGAGCTGTACCGCTCTTGCACCTTCGCTTGCTTTTTGTTTTGTCGACCGCTCGAAGCAGTCGACCTGTTACAAGCAGTCCGTCTGCAGCGACCATTTATGTCTATAGTTCATCATGAAGTTGCGACTAGAAGCAGCTATACTAACTTTTTCAAAAAGTCCGTGTGTAGACTTCTTTTTATGGCCCCTCAGTTATTTTTTGTATGTTTTAAGTAAAATAACATATGTTTTATAAAACATTGTTTGTTTCAGGTACGTTAAATTATTTATTTTATTGCCGACATTCATTTCGGACATCAATACGGACGTGAGACAAGGTAAGTCATATAGTACAGGCGATCGCAAAAGTGTTCGTGTTTCTATTTCCTGATATACTTAAAAAAGACTTTAACTTTGGCTTCTACTGCGATTACAAAGATAAAACTAATTCTGCGAAAGAAATAAAGTAATTCTGACTAAAATGTATCTAAAAATAAATAATATTTGGCATATAATTACAGTCTTAGATAAGAATTAAAGACCTTGTCTTGCAGACATTAATTTAATTTCAAACAATTCACTGACTGTTGAATTACTGAATTTTATGACTAATGATATTTATCATGCAGAACAGAATTAAAATCACACTGTCTGTAAACACAAAGTAAGCAAGATATGTGTTGATCAAATATTGTATTATTTTCCAAGTCGGAAAACTAATTTAGCACGAACACTTCTGCCTTCGCATGTACATATTAGCTTAATTATTCTATTATACTTGGTACCGTATTACTGAATGTATTAAGTTGTACAAAATCATTTTAATCCTCATTTTATTATGCATATATGTATATGTATACAGCGCGCTGCTTGTAATAAACTTATATCTATAGTTTGATCAAAGTTACATACAAAGTGGTACCGCACTGTGAAATAGAGATGACATTTTTATAGTAACAGTGTTTTGTGCTCGCCGATGTTGTTAATGTGGGAAAATTAACTATTTCTGCTTTTGTTTAACTAAGAAGAGTCACAGAAAAACACAATTTTAACTAAAAAGTCTTAATTGCCTTGTGTGACAAAGTTTTTATGCAACTAACACTTATTTGTTCAAACAATTTTTGGAGTATGATTAATTTATTTCTAATTATATACGAATTTATCCCTTAATGAAGACATTATTTAAATGTAATGAATGTTAATGCTCAAAACATTGTACATTGACATAGACAATGGCATTGTGGTTTTACCTTTAGCTTTTCCAGTTACTATTGACATCTAGGTATAGCTTATGCGTTGTGCTTGCATTCTTATCTAACAAGTTGCGTGGTGTTCTTGCCGCTTTTCTAGTCATCACATAACATAACATAACATACCATCACGCCTGTATCCCCGAAGGGTTAGGCAGAGGTGTACCAATGTACACCCACAGTTCGCCGGTATGTATAGGTCCCATGTAATAGAGGGCGAGCCTATTGCCACTAACCGGGCACAAATCCAAACTCGGACCTGCTACTGAGAATTTCATAGAAAAACCCAATAACACCTTGGTCGACTTGGGAATCGAACCCAAGACCTCTAGCGTAGCAGTCGCGCTTAGCACCACTAGGACAACGAGGCAGTTTTAGTCATCACTATCTTTTTTAATTAGTTTGACATGTCATATTCAATGATACTTCGCAATTTTTTAGGGTTTTGTGTCAATTCTTGCCTAAAGGTAAAGTTACACACACCTTTTTTATGGAAAACAAAAAAATGTTACCACAAGTTCAAACTTTAATTCACCTTTAGAATAATAGCTTTACAAGCACTGCTTTTTATTAACATCATTTTTATTAATTAACATAAACATATAATTAGTGCTCAGATTGTTTCTATATGAAAATGAGCGATGGGACCGCGATATCTCTATTGTTTAGTCAACACTTAAACGCTGGTGTAACGTTAAACTTATTTTTAACTGCCGTCTATATATTACTCACATTTTACGCTTTCCGTTTATTACACCGTACATTAATTATAACAGTTAAATGAGCGTAGTATGTATAATAAAAATGTACATCGCTCCCATTTTTTTAGTTTCGATATTTTTAGTTTGTTCGTTCGTTTGATTGCTGATGTCAATTGTTCTTTTTTTTTGTAACACTTATAAATTCTCGTGTGGTTCACACACTTATCCATAATATTTATACTCAACATAATCTCTCATTAAAAAAATACTTGGCATATCAAACCTATATTTTAAGACTATAATCCACCAATATTTCAAAGACTTTATTTAAAAGTCTAACGTTATTATAAATAATTGAAAGTAACAATATAAATGTGTCATTCTAAAAAATGAATATTGTCACATTGTTTATAAACAAATATAAAATATATATATATAAAATTGCAGTGTTTCTGTATGTCTGTCAGTCACTACACACTAGCTGACTGGCCATTTGTTTTCGCCTCGGTAAGGGCAATTATCTTAATAGTCCGTACAGAAAAGGACAGCAATTATAGGTGCTTCATTTTATTATTGGTCTTTAATTTATCGTGGCATGGAATGAATGAGTATACTTAGTATTACCGCCTTAGGTCAGCTACTAGACCTTAATGCTAGGGAACTATAATACCATCGAAAGAAATTCGTAGAAACAGTTCACTGTATTTTTTAACCTTAAATATTTTGAAAATTTCAAACGTCATAATTATTAAGGACAGGAGAGATAAATAATTGACTTATTATAATAAAATAATATAATACAGAAACTCAGTGAATACGGGTGGATACGCGAGACAAACTAGTCATTAAAATAATTGTTATGTAGTTGTAATTCGACAGGGCTGTCGAATAAAAGATAATAATGAAGATTCATTTTAACGTTATCTTCGGTCATGATTATTCCAACTAAGAATTTAAATGTGATGAAAGCTTCTTATATTACTGTCTTGATAAGTGTTCAATTAATTAAAAAGAAAAAAATAAATACTTGTTTCAATAACATAAATCTAAAACAAGTAAATGGCCTTCATAAAATATATTAAAATAAAAAATCGTGTCCGCTATTGTCCCTTGCACTTATGATTTTATTATTTCATGATCGTGCCAACCCTAATCCCACAGATGTTATATTGTAACATGTGTTTCTATAAAATATGGGTTAAGTACTTTTAGTTGGAGAACAATTTTTTTATTTTGTCTATGAAGAAACAAAATCTAAATCAATTGACTGTCTCATAAAAAGACAAGTTTTTTTTTGTTACAATTAAAATGCAGTCTTCGCATTTTGACAGATTTAGTATAAATTATCTGTACATTGTTCATCCCACTGTCGCTAAACAAAAATTTATTTTTCAACTACTTATTTTTAATTCCATAATTCTTTCCACCTTTAGTTGCTTAGCTTAGTTTACCTGGATGTATCTCAAACATATCAGCAAGTTCCTATTATTTAAAGATCTTCTAAGCTCAGGTGTTTTCTACCACTAACAAAATGTAGCGCCACTATCGTGCCACAATTGTGCCACAGTCGCCCCACAGTTGCGCCACTCACAAACATGTAAAACGAGTCGCTCCTGTCCGCGGCCGTGTAACTACTAGTTTCCGCTCCGACTTATTTTGTCCGTCTGTTTGCTTTCAATTATTGACTTTAATAAGACTTTGACAATTCACGGTAGGTAGAGCACACAGACGCACTATTTGTACATGTTTTATATAGATGTGCTTCGGACTTGGAAGCTCGATTTTCAACGAAGTATTTGTTCTAGTAAAGTATGTGTGTTTTGTTATAAAATCAAAAGTTTTATGTTATATTTACTGAGCTTTTACTAGACTACATTTAATAATGGGGTAGATGACTTGTTTATAAGTAATAAAGTTCTTTAGATATGGCATAAGTCGTATCTTATTGTGATTTACCAAATGACATGACCTAAGGAAAACAGACAATAATACTTATACAATTTAATATTTTTAATACTAGTAATTTCACCGCGTCCCTAGTTTAAGCACAAGATTTAGTCATTGTATTCGTCAGAGCATATACATCATGCGACATTGTTTTGGCACGATATACTAACCTTGCTTCCACATTAAAATATTCCCAAACAAATGGTGAATTAAATAAAAACTATTTTAACATAGGCATCAAGGATTCCGAATTCCATTACACGTTTTTTGTTAAATTCCAAGGAACGTAAAAAGATGAATGTTTTGTCTACGAATGATGTAGTCTGCTTTTTGTTTGCACAGTTTGAATTTAACTGGAGAGCTGGAGACAGCCAAGGTGGGGGTTCACAGACCGCGGGTAACCCCCTTAGGTATATGATATCTTTAGGTTACACTAAAGATCAGTTTTGTCATTGTCACAAAAAATGTATTACACCTAAAAAGAATTTAAAGTGATATTAAAATAAGTAAAAAGACTGAGAATATATCAGAAAACGTCGTTGACCTTACGTACTTGATTTTAGCCTAGCATCACCTTCTAATTATCTACTTAAAAATATCCGGATAGATAAAGTTTAAAGATGTCACAAGTATCAAGATACACAAACAAGCAAAGCTCAGTATGCAGTAGCCCGCTGCCACCGCCGCCCCACCTCGACAAGCACGTTTTGTCTCAGTACACAAACAAAAATTGAGTCTTCGTCGCTTCAAATGTAATTGGTCGTGATATTCTACCGGTTCCAACACACCAACAGATTACCCACTTATGAACTCACTTTCCAGCTTTATTGTTCTCTAAGTGGTTATTTATCTGGCGCTAAACCAGTATGGTTAACCATGACCATTGACCAATGTGAAGGCGACGTTTAGTACACCAATTGGCTCGTTTAGTCGCTTCCCATTACTTCCCTATTTGACAAGACTTAATATAATTACGCCAGCAATTTGAATGGACTGTACCTATGTTAAAACTGAAAATAAAATTGCGCAAAAGCCTGCTTATTATTGGGCATTTATTGACTGGTGCAAAGTTGCAACACAAGCATTCCTTTCTGGTCTATGGTCTCTAATGAAAAAGGTACTGCACGGTAGCTGAGAGGGGACAAGTAATTAAATGATGTCTCATTTCGTTTTTTGAACGTATGCACGACATTATAATAGAGTTATTAATTTCTGGCTCTACGTGTCTCGTCCCCTCTGCAAGTACACGGACCATGCTGCAGTCTTCTTTGATCTGTTAATTAACAGGTAATGACAAAGGGGGTTAAATATTGAAACAGCGCGTGCGCTGCACCGTCCAGGATAATTGCAAAAAATTCGATACATGATTAACATCGGTATGCCTCCTATTGACGTATATCAGTTCATAAGCATTTCCTGTGACCATTCCCTGGAACGTAACTGGAAACTAGTAGAAGTTGTGAATTTTCTCGGTAAGCTCTATCGGTTAAGGATGCGCGTTTCAGTGCTTGCAAAGTTTTGGCAAGAAACCAACACACACAAACACTACATCAATATTTTAGTCAAACATTTGATTCGGCCACTTCATTCCTTGTAAAACAGGAGTCTTGAGTAAAACATTACTGTGCATTATTCGAAAACTTTAAAAAGGGTACAAACCCTAACTCATAAATTATTACCGGCTTCCAAATATTGGAGTCGGTCGGTGTTTATCTTTTTTGTGCCGGACGCATCGAACCTGCACTGTAGTATTTAAATGTATAGTCAAACAAAGGGAGAACAGAGCCCTCGGTGTGAAAGGGCCCTGCGGTATCTACTACTATGTATTGTGCCTAATTGAAACACTGTTAAGTGCGACGGCGACTGCTTGATACTTGAAACTATTGGACGTGGCTTGAAGATGATTCAATGTATTCATATTTTAGCTATATAGAGTCTAAATTGTAGTAAATAAAAATTTTGTGTGTTTAAATTTTTTTTAATTAACAAGAACTATAAAACTAAGCGGCGTTTAAACTATTTCTAAGATGTCTGTACCCACAAGAAATATTATGAATCTGCGGTATTCTAGTTTTTAACACGAATCACATCAAAGCGTTTTTTATATATATAAACTTTTATTGGGCAATATAAATCTTTTCCTTTGTTGTTTGCAAATAATAAAATCTGTTTTTAGGTATAATATTAAAAGTGGCTTTAATAGTTGTTTTGCGAGATTTATAACGTTTGACCGCTTACTTAAGCCAGACTACAGCAGGCTATGTACACAGTTTTAGCGATTTAACGCAATTACGACGGAGTTTAAATAACTTGTAATACAAATAATTTGATGTTCTATTGTCTCGATTGAATTTATAAATACCAATTATGATCACGCACCCGTCATGTTTACTTTGCAAAATGATATCTAAATAAAAAAGTAATCATCGAAATGAACGGGCATCGCTGCTGCGCCATAGCTCGCTGTCGTTTGGAGACTTTGACAATTAATTTTGACGAGCATCGTTTTACAGTATTGTGTGGGGACGAGCCACCCTTTCGAAGCTTGATAATATTACAAAAAAGCAATCGAAAACCAACAAACTGGTGGCGATGCTACCCTGATCAGCTATTTCACGCCATAGCTGGCTTAAGTTCTTTTGTCAAATATTTGAAACGTGTTCAAGAAATATCGTTTTTTGTATGTTTTTTGGTGAAGTAAGAATAACTTCACGAACATACTTGTTTTAAAGCTGACCAAAAAGCTTATAAATTTATTTCTTTTCCGCTACAATATACAACCGTGACATTTATGAACTAGATGTTACGTCAAAATAATATTATTTAAAAAGTAATAACTTAAAAATATCAAGATTAGTCAGGCGCTTCCGACGGGCCGGGTCGGCCGCCGGCTTAATGTTTACTTATAATATTAAGATAAATATTTCACATACCCTCGTGAAACTTCTTTATGGATGGAGAATATCACTTTTAAATCATACTGCGCCTCCAGTCTCGCGCGTTTTTATAACAATTAGACGCATTTTACCCTACGTTATTGTTATGTAACATTTGTGTTGATTGTGTGTCAATACGAAGCCACGATGTGTGGCTGGAACTTTACTTCGGGTTTGCTCGTTAAAAATATAGACTACTACTTTTGGTGGCAAACAGACTACCTTTGGTGGCTTAAGGAGAAATGCTAACACAGCGTCGTGGTGCGGCCGGTGGTCGGCGCTGGCCACACAACCGCTGCGGGTCGTCTCTGCTCCCAGACCAACACGAATTAACACTTGGTCCAGCAGCGCTTGTCGGCTCTCCTCAAGTATATTCGGCGAGCGATTAGCTGGTGTTAACGATCGCCGGATGCGGAAGGCATCAGCGGTGATTATGCTCATTTGTAAGTTTAAAGGCCATGCCATCATGGCTACGGTTAATTAGAATGAATACATTGTAAGTAACAGCGAATAATTGAACACAAGCTGCGCACACACTACATATTTACCTGCTGTCGCTAATATTTATGGGTTTAACAGGTCATTCTAAATTGCTTATCGATTATACAGCAGGGTCGTAGGTACCAGTTTATTTATTCTAAATAATTTGACAAGCGTACCGTTTATGTATTGTAATCTTCTTCTTCTTCTCGAGTCAATGATCTCTAAACTCTGTTTGACCAGAAAGTCGCCACTTGAATGGCTTTGTCGTTGGCTTCCATTAAGTCCTGGAGGGTGGCGGTGGTGGTGCAGGACGGGCAGGACAGAAGATGTGCCATGTCTTGAGTTAAACATTCTATCATGCCCCATTTGCTCAGGTTGTCTCTGCAGTAATCTAAATTTCTTTATAAAATAAACGTCAGGATTAGAGGTGAAACCATAAAACGGAGCTGTAAATTATTTGTTGTATAAAATTAATTTGCCAGTGAAGTTTGCGAAGAAATAAACCAACAAATATTAACACTTGAAACGATATGAAAGCGGAATCGGGCCACCCGGCGGCGGCGCCCGGGCGCTCGCTCCATTATATAGAAAAATATAAAATGTTGCCTGTCTGTCAATGTTTATGAGAAACGCAATAACACCGCGAGTGTTCGTTGTTCCTGTGATGTTAAAGTTGAGTTTTATAGTTATTATCAGGTATATGCGTACTTACTTGCTACCTGTTTATATATTACCTTAGTAATTTTAGTGGCTCAAAGTTCGCTACAATTTGAGTAAATTTCTCTATCGTAGAGGGGAGTTGTGCCTTCGTTAATACTTTACCACTTCTAGAAGCACGTTATGAAATATTAATAACAGAAACATAGCGGGCGTACCCGCGTGGCGGGCTTTATCACAATAACACTTCACAAACTTTTCTCATTTTAATGTTGTTGAAGCAAAAGTTTAAATATAAAAATATAATGATACTGTACGCATTAGTGACTCATTGAGCGGGCGAGTGCGTGCCGGTGGAGTTCCACCCTCGCGTCGCAAATATACAAGTTAAAACAAATGGAAAATAAACTTTTCAAATAAAATAAAAATAACCCTCTTGGCGGCCGGGAGGGCGGGGGCCCACTCCAATAAAAAATATAATAACTTTTCTTTTTATTCGACGTAATGGCAACGATTGTTCCTTTCTAATATTGTTTCTGTCTCGTTTTCTCCGAGATTATTATAATAGGGTGCGGGACGCCCCAGTCACCGCTCTCTGCGATACGGTGCCACTTTTCAACTCAAACAATCGAACTGCTAATGAACTTTTTAATATTTATGGTTGCCACAATGTGTCGTCGTGTCACAAAAACATTTCAATTTACCTTCGCATAGATGAATAAGAACACATCATTTAGAAATGGTGTTAACGTTTTAAGGGTAGGAACAACAATTTATTGGTTACTAGCTGTGCCTGCGACTTCGTTCGCGTGGATGATGAAACTTATTAATGAGTTTTTAACCGCAAAATTAAGTTTGTTTTTATTGTTTATACTTTTCCGGGATAAAAACTACCCAGTGTGGTGCCCAGGATAATAAAGAATAATTATACTAAGTTTCATCGTAATCGAACCGGTAGTTTTTGCGTGATACCTGAACAAACAGACAGACAGACAGACAAAAAATATTTTTTTCACCCTTTTGGGTTCGGTGTCGTTCTAGTAACACCCCCCGCCATTTATTTTTTTGATATTTTCAATGTACAGACTTTTCACTTCTACAGATTTATTATAAGTATAGATTAAAACTGATGGGTAACAGAATTTTGTATTAATACAAAACATTCAAACTATTTCAGATATTGTGCATAATTATTTGAAAAAGTTTGAATTTTGTTGTTTGATACAACTGTTGATACAAATGATACAAATGTTAATTAATAACTTTATGATGGAATTCAAATGGACTATGTTAGTTTTGGAATACCGATGCTGCAAATACCACTGAGTTTCTGGTTAATGAAAACCCGCAAATTAAAAGCATAAAATCGGTTTGGTAAAATCTGATATGTTTGCTTTACCCTCGGAATAGTTATTAGGAAAAAATAATATTGATGAAGTGACACTTTTTGGCTTTTGAACACCTTACGAAAAATAAATAAATTATTTTCCAAAAAATCTCGTAAATTCTTAGAATTTGTATTTGTATTTATTTTAATTCACATGATTGTGTGTAATCCTTATCAATCGCTACGGCGAGCTGATAATAATAAATATGTGCTCGTAATAACATCAACAGGTTTCGAACCGTCCGAACTATACGCGGTAGATATAGCTATGTACACTATGGGCTACACAACTACATCAGTTGTGGCCCAGTGTCCCCCACACTGGGAGAGCTATGGATCCCCCAATATAGCATAGGGGAACATCAGGTCGGCATTCGATAGTTGAAACAACTAAACAAATGACGATTAGAAAAGATAGGATTTTTCTTTTATTTTTACTTAAGGCATCCTTGTAATATCGGGTTCTAAACATAGGTAGTTTCTTAAGAAATGATTCTTTCTTTGTGAAAGTAAGATGGTTCTGTTAGTTTATAGGTAACCCCTACGCAGAAGAGGGTTAGTTTACCGTTTCTATACTTCCTTATTTTATATATCTATCTGTGACATCGAAGCTGAAACGTGGGTATAAAGGTTTTAATTAAATGAGATTACTTAAAAAAAAATGATTTAGGTTTCTAAATATAATATGAAGAAACCTCTAAAGTCCTGAGAATATTATAAGCTCTTCCGATGAGAAACATTGTGGCCTTATTAAATTTTTAATTTAATGTTATTATATCATTGATTACGAGGTTTGTCCTCATTAATTTATCATCGAGTTAATTAGTATGCACCATTACACTAATTATATTTGTATGACCTACCGATGTTTGTCTTGCACGATGGTGCATGTTAATTAATTAATCTAATATTAATTCTGTAAGCGCATTAAACCTATCTTAGAATTGTATTGAAATGGAGCCTCTGAAGGCTCCTATAACCTATCCAGGATAAGATATAAGGTATTTTTTTGAAATCCGTACACTTTTGCCCAAAAACAAAATCTTTGAATTGAGAGAACTTTCTTTTTCTGAAGTCGGTCAAGGACCGAATTATTGCACTACAGCTGATGGTATCTAATATTCGGACATTTTAATAAACACAAATTGGTTAATCTTTGAAATAGTAAAAATGTTCTTTCTTTGGCCAATTTTCAATATCATAGGGTACATTTTATATTGAAGATAGCAACCCATGGTGCCCTCAGGCAAAATATAATGTCACATGAAATTATACTATCCTAATTTTCCTTTGACAAGTAGTCCAGTCAAAATAGACAAAAAACCTTGAGAACCGGAACTCTAAGAGTTCGCCTCGTACACTGCCTCATAGATTGTGCGGAAATGTGTGCATATGATGTAGAATATGACTATGATACATATATTTTTCAATTCTTGTCATCACGATACCTCCGGAATGGTGATCAATAGGGAAAAAGTATTGAGACTATTTTGTAGATAATTGCATGATCTACAACTTTTGTCAGACCTATTTTGGCGATAATACTTGCCATTTATGGGAAAAATGCGACTAGGTGGTATTATTGACATTGGACCTTGTGTAAATTACACAAGGTCAAATGTTTTTTGCACAAGTCGGATTTTTGGGGACTTTTGATATTTCATTTATAATGGTGTACTTGAGACCTCCACCAATTTTTACCACCAAATTAATGCAAACTGAAATGTCTATTTTTACTGGACTAAAGTGTGTATGTTTATTAAGCCTAAACTCAGTAACTCGAGGTCCAGGGTTGAAGCCAATACATGTGTTATTAGTTTACCTTGGTATTAAACATCTCTCAAATCGAAATGCAATTGGATTTGTGGACTAGGATATACCGGAATTGAGAGCACTAATCTAGATAGACCCAATTAGATTATTAGTACTAAACCTTATTATCCTTTAAACTTTGAATATTAAGGAATTAAAGAAATAATAATTGTTCTGAAAATAAATCGAGGTTTGAACTATGAGGGTTATTTAGTTAATAGAAAGAAGTTAAGTTAAAAAAATAGCTTTTTGGTCTGTTTCGACTTATTTTCCAGATCACGTGGGCCCTAACGAATAGTTAGGATAGCACATAATCAAATAGTTCCTACCTATCTAAATTTAATTGCATATTCAAACTAAATAGTTACTGATGAATTGTCCGGCTTGTTATTTCAAAATCAAAATGTTTTATTTCTTATTAATTTATTTTTATATAACTTATTTACACTTTGTTTTGACCTTTGGTTTTTGATCTAAAGTCTGAAAACATAACAAAAGTTATTTATGTTTGATAAGAAGTTTGTTTAGCAGGCGTGAAACGCATTAGGTAGGTATAGTGTCCTACCGATTGTCAACACTTTTTTAGGGTTTTGTATCCCAAGAGGTATAAATGGAACCCCTACTATTATCGGAATTACCCCTAGTGAGTAAATCTGAAATAATTTTAAAACGAGTCTTCTAAGAAAATGGGCGAGAATTGACATTTCCCGTACTTGCACTAGAGATATTTTCCTGATTTTTTATGTAAATTCAATCATTTTCGAATAGAGCATATTTTATATCTTTATGAATTAAAATTAAGTTTAAGATTTAAAATTAAAATAAAACTGCGTAATAATAATTTAAATTCTTAAATAACAATAAACAAGCACGTGACCGAAGTAGATAACCCAAAACAAATCTAAAAGATAAATTATTTTTATTATTATTTATTAAATTTGATTTCCTTAATTTATTAGAACCAAAGATTATGCGAAGATCGGGTGGTCCAATGTCAAATGACCCGTTAATCACGTCCATTAAAATCCAAGGTTCACATAAATCTTTCCACTTACCTCAGTAACTGATCGCATTATTATAATTATATTAAATCGTCTCAGAGCATTCAAAATGCAAGTTTTATTACGTCGAGGTGTCGCCAGTATCTGTTATTATTACAATAATATCTATTGTTCATGATACATTGTAAAGCGAGCTATGTTTTGAATTCTATACGTATACAAATAATAATATTGTATTTTGTTTTAATGTTTTCTGTCTGCACGATCATTATGTCTAATAATTATAAGTTTTGTTATACCCGTATTATGATAGAAATAAACAATTGAGAGTCTTATGCTGAAGTGTTACAGTTCAAAGTTGGTTGGACAGTTTTAGAGAAAATGATCTCAGAAGATTTTTATAATAGAGTATTAAATCAACGTTATGTTTCTTTAGTGTTTTATCTTTGTCGTTAAGGTGAGTATACAATATTATCCTGCCTGACACGTCGAAACCTATGGTATAATATGGACCCCTTTTGTAACGAACATTATTTATTCCGATTTCTATTGTGTCGTGTGTCGTCTCCGAGAACTGTGTTTCAGTCGTTAAGGTGTATTAATTATGATTTTAGCCGGGCATGTCGAATCCTATGGTATTGCGCCTTTAAGCACTTTTAAAACTATCGCGACGGCCCCCATTGTCTCGTCTCCAAGGTCCTTCTGGAACAATACGATTAAATTATTTACTCCAGACAACGACTTCAGGAATCACATTCATCATACCAGACGAGCAGTTCAGTTTTAGAACCCAACACTCGTGCGTCCAACAAGACCACTGCAAAGTCGAGCATATAAGCGCTGAAATGACACATCTCGGTTTTACTACTATTTTACTAAGCTAGAAATTTAAACTTCATGTAACGTCATTTTTGTCTCAAAATGAACTCTCCTACTATTTTGAACACTCTATTTCCGGGTATAAATATTTCGAACAAAATATCTTTGGTGCATAGTTACACAATTCATGTAAGTACATTGTACAATACAATAATCATATTCATTGCTCCTTGCGGAATCACCGTGACTGGATGCAATCATTGGGAAACCACAATGTATCACAAACATACACAGCAAACATCTTACATCACATTACAGTAACATTATCTATAAACCTCATTACATTTATAATTGAAACAACATTTATCATTCGAACCCGGATATTCTGTTCACGGAAATATTATAAATATTTTGGCAAAACTATTACTATCTGACTTGGCAGTATAGTGGCTCGTCATGATTGTTGGCATGTAACATCGATTCAAAACTAGAATAAAAAAAAACAAGAGTGTATTCTCTTTGGTGTAGAAATGGCGGGCGCTGCTGTGGATTTCATTGTCTGGGGTTTAATCAGGTCGGGGAAAGAGTAAATTGTTTTAAAAACCTCACTAGAGCCTCAGACCCCGTTGCTGTGTGCATTTAAGTTTTAAACATTTATTTAGATTGCTTTACGTAAATTTGTGCAACATTTTTCTCGGATTGTTAAAAATACACGACGTAGGTACTAAAACCTAATAGAGTTATTGGAGTCTACTTTTGTAATGCTAGTTTAGAAAAACAGACAATAGAAGTTTATACATAAATCTCTTTTCGACGGCCTTTTTTGTATCGTAGACCTACAATTGGTGAATTAGCGCTAGTATTATAAATAGCGATAGTGTCGCTATGCATACTGACCCTATCATTGTTTGGGGTTTGAATTAACCCAAAAATACTGTTAAAATTATTAATAAAATTGTTGTTCTTCATTTGGTAGCCTTGATTTTTGGAAGCCTTTTTATCACTAGATAATAATAATAATATAATAATAATATTCCGGGACAACTCACACACGGTTAACTGATCCCAAGGTAAGCAGAGCTTGTGTTATGGTAACCAGACAACTGATAAACATACTTATATATTTCTAAATACATACATATTATAGATAAATTACACCCAGAGAACCAGAACAAATGATCGTGCTCATTACACAAACATTTGCCCTGGGTGGGAATCGAACCCACGACCTCCGGTATAGCAGTCAGGGTCACTACCCACTAGACCAACAGGCCCGTCGTAAAGATAGTCCGATCTATTGGACAGATGCTTCGGTTTTTATTCATAAGAACCGGTCAATACTAATACTACCCGGTTAACACATACATGTATTTGGCAGTGTTAACGCTACGTGCGTCGCATTAAACTGTGGTGAAGCTAAGTCACGTTTATCCGATCTAGTAAACAAGATCACGTTATGGACAGGTAACGATTGCGCGAGTGATATCAATGTTACAGTATTGGGAAGTAAATAGTCGGTAAGTTATTATATTTATAATAAAATGTAATGTTCAATTTTATTTATAAACTAGCTGACCCGTGCCCACTTCGTTGGGCATAATGTTCAAAAATATATATCTTTCATAGTTAAGGCAGCGTTCGTAAGAAACGTTTTCATTCGAATGTTTTTTCGCCGATTTACTTTGCAAAACGGACTACCATGTAAAAGCCTTTTTATTTTTCGGTTTTTTATATGTATAACCTATGACACTCAGCAATAATGTGTCTTTCTATTCGTGAAAGAAGATTCCCGAGATTCCGATTAACGAATTCCATGAGGACCAAGTCGCAGGATAATTTTATAAACATAAAAGATTTTTTTTTTAATGTACCGAAAAAAAATTTTATATAGCCTATGACACTCAGCGATAATGTGGCTTTCTATTAGTGAAAGAATTTTTAAAATCGGTGCAGTAGATTCCGAGATTACCCCTGACAATTTAACAAACACACAAACTTTACCTCTTTATAATATTATAAGTATAGATCTACCAATGAAAGTTGGATTTTTTTCATTGACAAAATCTACATAGAATGATTATTGGTAATATCAGTAGCAACACAAACATACATTTTTAGTTCACAAATAAAGAGGTCATTGTTATATTAAAACTATTTTTGATTTTGTTTTAATTATTCGCATAGCAACAGACTAAAGAACCAAGTAACTCACAAAACAAAATAGATTTTTACGTTTAAAATAATACTCCGACGACAATATTTGGTTCGAGAATTTTAATGGTATACGTCTTTGAAGTTGGACCTTTTTTTATTTGTACGTCACCGACCTTTTTCCCCTTTGTTTTTATAGTAAACGTCAGACAAAACAGTATTTGCTTTACACCATTTCTATAATAAATCCTTGTCCCGAGAAACGAACGACGACTGCACGTATTATAACTATACTAGCTGTGCCCGCGGTTTCACCCGCGCGAAAGACAATTCATACACTATCTTTATAAATTAATAGCATATGTGTTATTCCGATGTATAAGCTACATTATTGTAAAGTTTCATTAAAATCCATTCAGTAGTTTTTGCGTGAAAGAGTAACAAACAAACATCCATACATCCAAACAAGCTTTCGCATTTATAATAGTAGTAAGGATTTATTAAGACCACTCAAATTATGTAGTATGTTATCCTATTCTATATACAAGTGCCCGATGTTTCTCCTATAACATTAATTTTAGAGGTTAAGCCTACTATTAACAGCCTGCATTCCAGAGAACCTTTTTAATAAGAGTCCTGCAGTCAACCTGCAGCTTTTGCAGTTTCACTGGAACTTCATTTGAATAATTTGTCCATCGAATATGAGTCAATTCGACCCAAAATATTTACAGCTAATATATATAATATCTTTTCGGGAACAAGAATATCAATGCTTAGAAACATATATTATTATAAGTATTACAACTCACACAATGAATTTATATGAATTAAATAATATTTTGACTAATGCGCTAACAGTATACCTAGCTTGTTACAATTTCTAGGTATCAAAAAGTGACAATGACAATTCAAATTTAATTATCTATGCAATATTAATGAGTTGCGAAATACATGTCGATAATAATCAATTACAGAATTCCAATACATGGTTTTCACAAATTTTCAGGTTAACGTTTTCTGTCACAGACACACAAACATAAACACTCCTTCAAATTAGAATGACCTTGCATCTTAACAACCACATAATATTATCAGAATTCGCTAATCGAGTTCAGTTTAAAACCGACAGCGCTATATAATATCGTATGATAATCTGAGCATCGCACACTGTAATATATTATAATATTATAAGATAACTCTGATGGTTTCAAATTAGAATCATAATACGTATTCTTAGTGTGGTTTGCCGACCACAATAATTGCTCGCGTGTAGATTATAACTTAAAATAATATGTCTATATTATTCTTTATGAATGTTACTCATGTTATTATAGTTATAAATAATGATACACAAATGTATAATTTACAGTTACGATGTTTTATACAAAATATAAGGGGTAATAAAGTTTTCCATAGTTTTGTTTGTGAATCACTCCAAGTTTGGCGGTGTTTTGAAACTTGAATTTGATAATTAATTAATTTAAAGATAGGTTGCTCTCTGATTGGACGGTAAATATACTGAGTAATACGCTGGACGAGAGTAGGTACATATTAATTAACTTAATTACTTGCTTTTAATCGTATTATTGAACGCATTGTAAGTGAAACGCGTTCGTGTTGTGGGTATGTCTTACTTGTATCTAACTAAATAAATAATAATAAATAATAATAATATTTTTATTGTTCATAAAAGTTACAACCATCATTTAAATGACACTGAACCCCACACTAGGATACCCTGTGTCGTGGGATTCAGTCTCTTTCGTCTAAAGAGGTACAATTTACAATTTGTGTTTTATAATTAAAAAGGTTCTAAATAAGTATAAAGATAAAGAAAATCTCTTTTAACATTGTTCACTAAAATGCTCCCGATGCCACCGGATTTCCAGTTTCTTTGGGAAATATTATTCTGTTTCTGCGTCACATAGAATCTCTGACTACCTCTTTGAGCTACTAGACTAGCGTGATGTACACACGTTAAGCCTTCATTCGCAGTACACATACTACACGTATTTTATCTAGAGTAGTAACAAATTGTGGGTAATATTCTCTGCTACGTGTAGTCTGGGCTTTTTGGCAACGAGTGATGTTGTTTCCTAATGTTTGCCTGTTAATCTCTCAGCTAAGCTTCGTGCTTTCAAAACAACGTATCTAGAGAATTAATTCGGACGACGAAGCGAGGGCCGCTATCGGACGCATCAATCTAATGCACGCGCGTATAGTTCGCCTATAGAGAAATTGGTAACACTAGTTTGTTCGTATGCAAATAAACACATTAGACATTCAGCTTTGTGGAGTACATAAGAAAAACATCGTGTCTTATCATTTTAATCGATTATTATTTTAATAACAACCCACACTGGTAGCTTTGAGCATAAGTGGACTACACCCTAATGCTTTATACACAAATGATTCTCTTCTCTCTTCTTCTATGCATTGGTGAAAAGCAGATAAAAATCCGTTTGTTTTTGAGTTTCTCACCTATAGACAGGCAGGCAGACAGACGGACGCGGAAGGTCTTTGTTTTATATGTAGGTAAAGATTAATATGAATGTCAGTCTGTTGCTCAGTTACACAGACTTACCAACACAATCAAAACGAAATAAAACAACATAATAATATTCTGTTACAATCCAACCCAAAAATTCACATGACAATAATATTTTTTATTGTTATTATAATTTTATTTCATCGAATAAAAAAAACACGTTAATAACATACGGAACTGCTTATATTGAACATAATTATAGTAGCAGTCTCTCGGTTCGGCGGTCAGGGGCACCACGCGTCGATAGTTCGATACCTATGTTAGGGTAAATACCATGTAGGAACATTCGACCCGGTACAAACCCTAAATTAAATAGATATTGTTTAAAAAACGTCGCTTAATATTATGGGAATGTTGAATGACATTTTAGGGTTACATTTTAATTTGATCTGTAGAAGCAATTACACTTTTCTGTTAAAAAAATTGGATGCTTGAATAATTAAATATCTTTTGCGTCAATAAAATATTTTATTTACTATTTTTATGTAACTTTTACAACTTGCCAGATCTGATTCTTTACTGTATTTATACGGCTTTTTCCTCCAAAGTAAAATGTTGCCAATATAAAGTTAATGATTTTTTTCGTTTCCCAAGTACGCGGTAATGCGCTTAGCCACTTAACGAATCGAATATTCATTGACAGAACATGCATTCCCTTAACCTTTGTGTTTCCTCCTTTGGTCTTACTCTTAGAGTATAGATAAGAAACTAAAGAGTGAGCCTATCAGTGTATGAACCGTGAGCACTAGTATGAACTAGTTTTATCATAAATTTTGTATCAAGACGGAGCGCGCCGTTTTAATAAAACTATCTAAAACCCTAATATTATCCTAACAATGTCGAAACCATCGATATTTTCGCATATAAGTCTGTCGTTGCGCGAAAAATAACTTTAAATCAGTAAACGAATGTACTAGATACAGACAAAAAGTGCTCTCGCTTGGCACGAAGGAAAACTAGCGATACTATCGGTCTATAGTTATCTATAGTCTAAGGTCTTACTAGTTTATGGCGAAAAATTCACCAAACCAATAAGTAAAACAAGATGTGACGATATGGCGGGCTGTTCGCCACGAGGGTGCTCATAATATTAAATAGACGTATATTAATGATTGGAATTATGAAATGAAAAAAAAAGTCTTATTAAAAAAACATCTTTGCTAGATAATGTTTGGAAGGGAATACCTACATCGACGAAAAAAAGATTTTTTGAAATCGGGGCACTATTTTGGTAGACATAACATAATCTAGAAAACACATGAAACGGAAATGAGAACCTCCTCTTTTTGAAGAAAGTCGCAATAGAAAAACAATTATAAACAAGTAAATAACTAATTTAAAATTCTACACAAATGCACAATTAACAATATAAACTTTTCTAAGAAAACTACGCGTTCAACTAGGGTTGGTAGATAGGATGATAACAGTAAATATACATCTTATCAAATACATCGCAGAGTGTGAGGGCGCACACCCCTAACCGATTGTGTTGCAATTACTTACGTGAATACTAGAATAGAAGACAGTATTTTGCTGTATTACCAGGCTTTCAGTACCCATTTGCCATCCAGGTTGCAACTCTTTGGTCAGGCAGAATTTAAGTTGGATCTTTGACTCGATAAGAAGAAGAAGAAGTACCCATTTAAATCTTAAATGAAATCAGCTGGTCAATTACCTACTGAAGACAGACTTAAAAGTCTTTTAACCCTTTAGAATTTTGTAGAAAAAAGAAACGGGCAATTCATGACGTCATTATCATAAAAATAAGAAATGAAAATTGGATCACCGTCATCATCTACCGAGCCTTTTCCCAACTATGTTAGGGTCAGCTACCAGTCTTACCAGATTCAGCTGAATACCGTATTTTAGATAAAACTATAATAAAATAAACAATAATTTAATTATCCAAAATGGCGGCGATGTGGCTCGCCATCACGTCTCGTTTCTCGAGGGGGCGAAAAGTGGCCCACGGAGAGCCGCTTCGCTACGTTGAATTTAAGAGGAGGAATGGATGGTAAGGTGAATGGATGGTGGTCAGATGATGGATGTTGAGACAAAAATTAAAAAAGATATGCTGAGATGGTTTGGCTATGTCGAGAGAATCAATGAAGAACGATTGACGAAAAATGTGTATAAGGCGAGTGTGAATGAAAAAAGGCCAGGTCAAGAGTACCATAAACCGAACAGCATGTATGAAGGGAATAATGAAAGTGGACAAAACGAAACAAGTGTGTAAGGATCGTAGCAAGTGGAAAGTGGTCTCTGCCTACCCCTACAAGGGAAAGAAGCGTGATTATATGTATGTATGTATGTATAATAAATAAATAATTTCATGAAGATTTCATGATGTAGGTGACGAACAAAACCAAATTAACAACGATGACGTAATTTTTCATGATGAAACTTGCTCGCTTAAATGTAGCACAGTTCTGTTAACTTAAATACAAATAGAAATACTAATGCTAATTAGTGTTACCGTTGCAATTAAGACATTTTCAATGGAAGTGAATGAAAGATTGAGGTCAATATCATTTCAAAAGGTAACGAGATTGTTCTGTGGAGCACGAAGTTCGTGAAAATTTCGTCATTTTTTAATCCTCGTGAATTGGGACATCTCGTTACATTCGATACCAGATGTAGGCTATTGTACAGTGAAGGGTTAGCTTTGGCTAGCTAGAAATTTCATTTGACTCTTTTCATGTACCTACGTGTATGTGTGCGAATGTACTGGATTACTTCTTTTTGTCGAACTTCAGTGTGTACTAAGAATTAATCATGTTGGATGTCAGTGTTGTGTGTCTTCGGAAATTTTTGGCTACATATTTCTCGTAGTACCTTTTTTGTAAAGTTTTTTTAACATCGTAAGTATCACAATTAGGCGTAAGGTAGGTAATTGCAATTCTCGCCTAAAGTGTAGATTTTTAAAGATACAGGAAATACTTGCGTATAAGTTTTGGCGAAATTCTCTTAAAAGGCTTTGTAAAATACATCGTTAGTAGAACATTCGTTTGATAGTTTTACAATTATTTAGGGATTACAACGTTTCTTATTTCCTCTCTCCTGGAACTAGATATTTTTAGCTTTATTAAAATTATGATCCGAGTGTAGGAAGGCATTTTCTATCAAAGTATTTCATAGGTTGTATGACACTTACTGCGAAGTCTATGCATATGTATATAAGTACAGAAATACAGCTACGCAGTAATGTATATGTATTAAGAAAGTATGTTGCTAATTAAGTGAGAAGCGCAACTAGCTCGTGTGTAAACATAGGGCAACTTTTAATAAAACGGCTCATATAAATATAGCTTCTAAATTATTGCAATAAAGTTGAAATTTAATTACATGGGTATTTGTTCCTGTTGTATGGGCGTGCCGAAGTATGGTTTTCGGAGTACGTCCGTGTCTATGTTTGGCTTGAAACTTGTTGGCTTCCAGTCTTCACGTTATTTGCCGTTTAGATGTCATCAATATGGAAAGTTTTGTTGACCCTCCCATCCCAGAATTAACTCATAGAAAGTTTGTCTTGATATCGAGTCGAGTTTGTGTCAATAGATGGCGTTTCTATCAAATATGCAAAACCAATCGGCTGATAGTTTTGATAGGGACGAAAGTTTTGGGCTGAGTGGACCGGTAAAACTGCCTCGCTGAATATAACTTACAATGCAAATGTACTCAAAAGATTTTGAACTTTGGTCTTATTTTTGGTACTAATTATACTATCATTAGGTTTTCATTTTCCAGTTTCCTTTATTATCCGACTATTGAAGTAGGAACAGAAAACAACAAGTTACGTGAAGCATTCCCACGTCGCGTACCTATTGTGCGGTGGATACTTTTGTTTGCGAGTGTACAATGTTTCTAACGTAGTGCTGCTAATAATGTTCATTTTATTCGTTTTAGTGACCGACGGTACGTTGGCCCTCCGCGCTGTCATAGAGTAAACAAGTTCCCCGTTAGGTATATTTGTTGTAACCAATTAAATGTGACTCATGAGATTATGAGCGATGTACGTACACGGTACCGAGGTACAGTTGTCGACCAATCGGGTTTAATGAACAGTAACGATTTTTTAGGTCAGCACAATCTAGATAGCATTGTAAATATTATACTCTTGACTTCTAAATGAATTCAGCATACAACTACTTAAATGTTTAAGTGTTACATTTGTTCTGAAATACTTTTTTCATTAAACACTTTAAAGGTCTTTCAGTAATTAATCGTTTATTATTAAAGTCGTAAAACATTTCTCGAAACAACATCATCACTGATAAAAAGCATTAAATCAGTTCATAAGCGTCGAGGACTTTCAGTATAAAAGCTCACAAAGACAGTAATTGTATCACATTTTTACACATTGCAATCAATGCGCACGCTTTAAATAATGCTCGTAGGCAATTACCATAGCCCGAGTCCCATCTATTTAATTATTTACTCATTGTTAATATTATACATGAATCAATTTATTCGAGCGCTGCGCGCGAGCGGCTGCATATTTTTCAATTACGTCAATTTAAAATAATACATAATTCGCTATTGTGAGTCACTGGGAGCATTGTGTCAGCCGTCTCGTTGCTCGAATAATGCTGATTTCATGTGTTCGTATGTTTATGAGCCGTATCGAAATGTCACGCGTGTACGGAATACGACTGTTTGTAGGTGATGCTAGCTTTTTGTACTTGACTTGTGATTCACGGACATCTTGCTGTGATTGTAATTAGCGTAAGTTATTGGCTAAGTCAGAGCTCGAATTAGCGCTTCGCTTACCTGTCTTTTTGACGAAGGTAAATTAGGTCCGTCTACCTATTAGCAAATAGTTAACTACTATGTTTTTATAACTTCGGTTGTTTTGAGCTATTTACAAAATACAAATGCAACTTCCGGTCAATTTTTAATTCAAAGTTAATTACAGATATTTCTACAAAATTATATTTATATCTAAGGATGTTTTCTGAAAAGGTAGAAAGGTTTAATCTGTAGTAGGTTATTGGGGAATAGAGCTACGTCTCCATTAACTTTATTTCAATTGTATAATAGATATAAATTATGTAGTCTCCGTGAAATCCAACGCTCCAATGCTCAATAAGCAAAATAACAAACAGCAGACCCGGACAGCTTTAAAATAAACTTGTTTATATAAAAATAATATTTGTGCAATGCAAATGTGGCAGTTGCACCGATCACCACTGTAGGTCCTTACACTGTATTATAAAATAATCCAATACAAGATAAAATAAAAATTTGCAAGGCTGTATGATTTTCCTCAGCTTCTAGCCACTTATTAATGGTACTGTCGAGCTCAAAATAAAAAAAGTAGTAATCATATTTTAAATCCTAGTAATTATATGCTTTACACATGGGAGATACAAGTTTGGTGCCGTCAAAAAAGTTTGCAGCCAAAAGTATTTTTTATTTCTAACAAATTTAAACGGAGCATTGTATTGCCAGAAATCAAAACCGTTCAATACATATATAACCTCATTTCCTCATCTTTAGGTAACATCAGTTCATAAGCGTATAACTAGTTACCACGCGATGGTACTTTCCGATTCTCAATATCCACTAAGTATATGATACACACATTTTAAAGCTTAGGCAGGCCGCAGACTGCCAGACATTTAATACTTATTCATCGCAAGGTGTGTTACTCTGTTGACCTAAGTAGTTTGTTTTGGTCACTTGTTTTCAAAAGCTTGTCTGCAATATGAAAATGTTTTTTTATGTTGCATGTGAATGTTTTTATGTAAACAGTCGGCGTCTAAGCGAACCAACTTATTATTTTTTCCCGTTTACAATCTAGAGAACATGCTGTATTGTTGATGTAATTCTAATTGGAATCATTCGCTTGATTAGCCAACAAAAAGCCCTAAACGCCATTACCGCTAATAGCATTACGGAGTGTAAAGACCTAATCAATTATCCTACAACAACGTATCCAGAAAACAACCGTTTCATAAATAAATATCTAAGTGGTTCATTTTGAATAAATATACATACACACATTATTTTACAATGTTGTCTGTCTGTAGCGTCCCGCCACTGTATTTGGTTTATTTCAACCGTTTAAGTTTAATTAGACAATTTATATTCAAGTTGCAATGAAGACAGCCGTTTTATTATTTATTGAGCGTATTAAAACAGCGAGTGTAGGTACTGTTTGTGCCGTTTGTAAGGTCTAAATAGGCTTTAAATATAGTATTATTTTTTTGAGGGCTTATTGAAATTGAATGGTTTATGTTGTTGGTGTTTTATTTTATATTGTATTGACGTCGCCACCTGCGTAGTGCGGTGTTAATGAGACAGTCGGGACTAGATGCACAGACATGTTGACTTATAGTTATTGTTTCTTTAATACTTTTAAATTTTCTGTACAACGTTGCAGGCAAGGTGGTTGTTGGCTTCGATTTTAAGTTAGGTAGTCTTTGACTTAGTGTTTTTAGTACTTAGTGTAGCCAGTTCTTTTTCCTGTAGACTATTTCAAGGTTAGCCAACCTAATATTATGAATGTAGAAGTTACTCTGTCTGTTAAGATTTTACTGAACTGTTGAACTGATTTTGCTAAAACTTGGTAAGTTGTTATCTTGAGTCCCAAGAAATGACATAGGCAACTTTTTACCAGGATAATGTATTGACGAAAGAAGTAGAAAGGAGAATCCAAAACGCATGGGAGAGCTTCTGGGCCCTTAAAGAACATCTAAAGGGCAACTTGCCAATAACGCTGAAGAGGAAACTCATCGACATGTGCATACTGCCCGTCCTAACCTACGGTGCTCAGAGTTGGTCACTTACTGAACAGCAAAAGTCCAAGCTCAAGATTTGCCAACGATCAATGGAGCGCAGCATACTTGGTGTTAAACTAACAGATCGTGTTAGAAACACCACGCTGCGTTCTATAACTCAAGTGGCGGATGTGGGAGTCAAAACAGCCAAGCTTAAGTGGGAGTGGGCTGGTCACGTCGCGCGAATGCAGCCTGACCGATGGGCAAAAATCGTCACCCACTGGACGCCGGAAGGACATCGCCGTCGAGGTCGTCCGCGGCGAAGTTATGCGGGAAGCACGTGGCCAGATATCGCAAAAGATAGACAGGTTTGGAAGACGGAGGGGGAGGCCTTTACCCAGCAGTGGGATCTGATGTAGGCTACAAAAAAAAATGTATTGACGATTTAATGCATAAAGCGTAACACACAACAATTTATTCCACCAATATTTTACCAACAATAACCTATTGGTTTAATTGACAGAACTGCTGAAAAGCTATTGCTTTTCAGCAGTTCTGTCAATTAAATCGAGATCCCAACATTTATTCCCTTACATTTATATCGCGTCAGAAGGTAACACTCTCGAATTTTAATATGCATGAGTACAGTTACAGTTTATTTATTATAAATACAGACGCAAATTACGCCTCCAGTACTAACCGCCATTTGAAGGATGCGTGCATAAATCTCAATAATTTTCAATGCCTGCGGAAATAGTGCTGTCGATCATTAAACCTGGGAATTAACGATAATAGGATCGACTTCTAATATTAATATCTACATAATATTCGTTATCGCACTTATTACTGCAAAATTAACAAATTTTAATATAAATAAGTAGCTGTTACGCACAATCAATTAAAAGTTACACAAATATGCGGTAATTTGAACGAAAATACTGAAGGGTTGATTTGAAATATTTTCATGTATTATTATAATTTACGTTGAATGTAAGCAAAAGCTCAGTCAAGTGTAATCGAGACAATACTTTAATTGCATTTTAGTAAGTATCTCTCCAAAGGATTTTGTTACTTTACGAATACTTAGACTAAACAAAGTAAATAAACACAAATGGAATATTACACAGAAACTTATCTGCTTCCCATAGCAAATCTGCACGGACTCGAAAGAAATTAGACTGCAATATTTGTTTAACTTGTTACATGTTTATAATAATATCTCGAAAAAATATCGATATATTTCGGATAACAGCAAAGCATAACTATCGATATTATGGACATCCTTGTGTAACGCAGTTGCAGTTCATTCATATCAACCCTTTACTGTAGGGCTACTCTCTATGATTAGCAATTTGTCAATGTTACTAATGAGATGCTGATGATAATGTCAAAGTACATTATTCATTAGATCACGTTGCACAAGTTACCTAACAAATAATCTTGTTTAACGACAGCCTCCGCAGTTAAAAGGAATCAGTACCAACTAAATAAAAACAACATTCTTTTGTTTTTAAAAAAACAGTTCATAATAAAATTTTCTCTTTATATTTCCGAACAACCGAAAAACGTTTTATGACTTATTCAAATTCAAATTCGTTTATTGTCAGGTATTAACCCATAAAAAAAAAAAAAATTACACAAATACACAAAATAACTCGAAAATTAAATTAAATTAAAATAAATAATAATAAAATAATACAACACAAAGTAAAGTTTTTATAAAATTAAAATTAAAACATAAACAATACTTAAAACTAAAATAAATTCAGGAACTAATTTCTTTGTGTGTTATCCTCCATCCTTAAAAGTTTATTTTCTATATTTAATTTACGGGAGAGTGGGGCTGGAAGTTTCGACTTTTTTAACGAAAATGAGGGTTTTCATTATCAACACAGGCTATGAATCAAATGTTTATCGACCTTTAAAAAGTAGAGTAATTAATAATTTATTCTAATATTAAAATACCTAGTTTTTTTCTGAACAATCAGCCCCGCTTTGGGGAGAGTTGAAGCATTTTGTGGTTATTTTTTGACTAAACTTTTATAATTATCAGATAACGGGTTCCCGAAGTAACTAAATCGATTAACAAACACCTAACGTTCACACCTGCACCTGCGCTACACCTAACGTTCTGACAACGCACTTTAAGTGTATTACTGACTCGCTTCCTCAGAAAGTTATCTGTACATCGTACCCCGGGAACTTTCAGCCCCAGTTCACAACACCTACACATTTTTTAAGATTCGAGATAACAGTAAAATCATCCTTTTGCACTTCGAAACTGAAGCTCTACAAAACACGTGTTTTAGAAAACTTTAGGAAGTTAGACAATAAAAAAAAAAATGTTATGAATGACTTCAAAATTTCTTTTATAATGCAAAGTTTGTTACGAATGTACTTCAAAGCAAAATCGCTTTTCATTGGCAAGTACACGTAAAATTTTCGATACAATTTTTTTAATTGTTACTAGAGTAAATCTAACGCGAAGTTATTTTACGTTCCATTTTCTCTAGTGTTTCGTCAATGTGTGTATTTGATATACAACAGAGAGATATTCGGAACAGTGCTATAAACTGAACAAAGCCACAATTGGATAGAACTAAAGCAATTACTCAAGTTTGACTATTTGGTACTTCAATATTTGTAACTCGCTTTGGTACTCCGAAAAAGCGTTGTTATATTTTCATTTATTAATACAGTTGCGTGTTAGATTGTTGTTTTCATTGTTTTAGAATAGTACAAACATTCGATATTTGCGGGTAAACCCATAGGATGAAATAACTTTGATTTGCTTTACACTCCCTGGGGAGAGGATTGCAAATATTTGCAATTTCTGTTAGCAAAACGTATGTTTTTTTGTTAGATGCGAATTCTATTACGAGTACATTATTAAATGCATGTGTTTATATGAAACATGGTTAAAAGATTATTTCTACATAAATTTTATTTGGAATCTCGATAGTAAACTTTTCAAAACAGGTTATTGTCAACCCTAGGGTAGTGCGGTGACATTGCTAAAGTTTTTGTTGTTTTAGTAGAACTCCGCAACCCTATATTAACAGGTTGATGTTATTTTTACAAATGTAAACAAAATGAAAGTTCACTGTTCACTTCAAGTCAAGTTCAAATCGCAAATAAGAAAACAGCGACTGCCCTTCAGTCGACCGAGGTCCTGAGTAAGCAAATAGGGTTGTCAAAGTTATTTTCTGAAGTGTTATTTATTATTAAGCTAATGAGAGATAAAATAAATATTAACTTAAAGCTTCCTGCTTTAAGTTAATATTTATTTTATCTTTCAATATTAGAAAGTAACTTCAAAGCAATACGTAGTGTTACGTTCCATCGTAACTCAATTCTGTTATTTCTATGCACATTTGTATGTATATTTTTATAGTTTTCTCACTGCGCGGACGTGCGAAAAAATAGATCGAGCTGATTGCGCACACAAATATTCATACAAAACGTTTTTATCTCAGTACAATTACACAAAAAGAACGCCGAAAGACGTACATGTCTGTACACAGCGGGCCCCAATAAGTGTCCCGTCTAATAAAAAATAAGTCGATGCGACCAAATTAAATCAGCTCGTCAATCACTTCAATGTATTTTATTTGTAATATTGATCCCGTTGAACTTTTTACTTAATTATTTATCTGTGTTTCGACCACAGTTGACTGTGTCGATATATCAAATTGCAGTGTCTTAACGAACTTAATAGATAGCTAGAGTTTAGTTATAAAAATATAGTTCAACCTTAAGTACTTGCGAACGTTGATAGTAGACAAATAATTCAGTATCACATTGTTTCGTTGTTGTTATGGAACAATCCAACCATAAAACTATCTGGAACTGAACCTAGAACGTCTCAAATTAGTCATACCGTTGTGGTTGTACCAACAACTGATCATTGGATTAAAACAGTGTTTTTTTCACATCATTATCTGCAAACATTTTCGTGTGCGTACACTTTTTGCTCGCATTTCATTGAAATATGGTTTTCGTTTGCACGCCTCGACTATAAAATATTTTCTCTATTATCTACATTCTAATCAGTATATTCAATGCATCCAGTTGCAAACTTTTTTCGTCATAATAAAATTGCAACAATGCACACATAGTTTTTTGCTCGCCAGTGTATCTCTTTGTGTTGCTAAATAAAATAATTTAATATTGTTGCCATGAGAACAGTGGGTAATGAGATCTTTTTAAATATTTTAAACCAAGCTTTTAGGTTTAAACCGTTTTAGGAACGACGACTTGGATAAATTGAGCTTGACAACAAATGTAAATAGTGTTTATTTTTATTATACTTTTTTGTGTCAGTACCATTAGTTTATTTACTGTCAAAGCCTTTGAGTGAGATTGTGTAGTCATAATCAAAGGCTGGTGAAGCAGTCAAAGCCTGCGCTCAGGTTTACAACGGTAGACCTATAATAAAAAAAAGATATAATGTGTGCTAGAGATATCGTTACTTCAGTACAAAAAGAATCTCAGATCTTAGTTGTCTAATGGTGTAGGTCACAAACGTCGATGTCGTAGTCCGTGCGTATCGTGCGAATGTTTCTCTCATTAATGTAACAACATTATTTTAACTTTCATATCATATGAAATGTCAGTTAGTAAGTACATTCTGCAGCACAATAAACCGTGTGCATAAACTGTGAAGAATCATATTAATAAGTTTGTTTTTTATCAATGCAAACATGCGAAGAATACTATTGTAGAGCCTCAGCTGTTATAGCGTGAGTCGCGGTTTTTTTAATTTAATTAATCTAATATCATCTAATTATGTTAATAGATATAATGAAAATGCATCTATACGCCACTTACAAACGCAATTCTGTAATAAACATAGATCAATCTTCTGTCTCATTGTTCATTTGAAAACTTACTTTTTACGCGATAAAGCTATGACTTTAATGCAACACTAACGCTGCATACGAAATTAGAAAATATTTTTTTAATCATAATTTAACTAATCTAAAAATAAATTACATTGGAACACGTTTTTTTTGTCCTGCAGTGTTTGAGATCGTGTGCACTCGCTTGCAAAGAAACTGGATACATTAAATTATGTATTGCACCTCAATGTATGCAATCAAATAAATTGCTACGCAGTGTATTTTAAATTTATATTCTTAGAATACAAAATATTTTAACGGTTATTACAACCTATTACTAATGCGCTGTTATTATATGCACATATTTATTAATAACTAAGTAAAAGCCAAATTTGTGGTCATACTACAGTGGCTAGTAAATTTAAGCCTAAGGGTTTGGATACACTGTGACTATGGGACAAATGGAGCCATGGTTGCAGAACATGTACCGTAGCAACTTTTTAATGTCCCGAGACGTGCGCTCGCTCTCGGGGTAAGATCACGCAACATGTCCCACGATACGTAACACGTAGCGGGTCTCTGCCGAGTGCGCGTCAATTTAAAAAATATATTGTCCTCGAGTGTATTTATGGCTTAAGCTTCATAAAGAGGTCATTTATATAAATTTTCAAAAAAAAATTACCTATTCTTGTACTTTAGGGTGACGAAAACACATAATTTATTACAAAAAAAAAAAACTATCAGCAATTAAAATAATCGTATAACAAGTAAACCAACACTTTAAAATATAATATTTTATACCAACACAACCAACAATAGGGCATTAAAGTATTCGAAACAGATAACAGCTCCCCCTTAACATATTACATGGAATTCTGCAATTAACTTACAATCAGTATAATTATGTATACTTGAAATAATTATTAAAATCTCTTATACATTGTATACTCGGGTTTTTCTTAAAGAAACTCGTGTACTGTCGGTGCTAGCGTTACTTTAACAATGAAAATTTTTAATAAAATTATTTCTTATTAAAAATAAAATTTATATTTTTATTAAACACATTTTGTAATTTTTATATCGAGTAGAGAGTAGAGTAGCTGCAAAAATATACCTTCGGGATTGCTTTTTGTTAGGAGTTTTTTCTAATTTAAAATTTAAATTAATTATATATTTTTCGCTATCAGTAGCAGCAAATTGTAGTGCGTTTTGCGGTCGGCTTTATAGTTTGTTTTTAATACGATTCGAAGCTACTGTCTTATAAAATCACTTCTTTCTTTCTCTTCAAGGTAACTGCGAATCCCCAGGTAAGACAACAAGAAAATAATATTTGTGAGAAATATAGTAGTTATTTTAGAAATATAGGGAACATCAGATGCCAATAAATATGAGTTAGACATTGTAGTGTAGATACACAAACGTCTGATTGTGATAAACAAGCGATGTTTACCTTTGGTTATTGGTACGCTACTCTGCAAAACTGTTAGTTTTTTCGCAAAGTTTGCTCTTTCTATTTCCTGGGTGACTAACTTCGTCTGTGCATCTAAGTTACCCAACCTTCTGAACTTTTTAATTACACCTTTTTGCATCATTTTTTTCTTCTGAGCTATTTGTTTTTCCTGACAACTAGTTTGTTTAATGACGTCCAGTACACTTGGTGTGGATGTGCACTTGTGGGGGCGACTGTACCGCATATACATACAAACAACAATGGATAATTAATATCGTTACACAAAAGTTACGCATGAACGGACCCCTAGCAAGAAACACGCGGCATTTACCGTAAATAATATTTTTTTTATGTTTCACGAGTTCATTCTCTAGTTATATCATTTAAATAAGTATAAATTGAATTTATAGATTCGTTAACTAATAAATTAATTCGTTAATTAATAATAAAAAATAAATCTATAATTATATAGAATTGCAATTTTTACTTTTAGTGTAGGTAATAGTTAGACTGATATCCATCATTTCTTTAATGACACATTTTTCAAGATGCAATGGCCTAGACCGCAACTAGTCGGGCCGTCCCGGAAAAAACTGCGTAATACGTACAATATACTTATAAATTCATCTCAAGATAGTTAACTGTACAACAAGAAACAGTATTTATATTGGAACATTATATAAGTATTTTCAGAGCATAGTGTGAGCGTGCCTTAACTGCGTCCGCCGCCGCCGCGGAGATTCGCATAATGCCTCATTTGTCAAGTTCGGATGAAGCATTTATGAGACATTTCTTATCGTTTTGAATTTCATAGTAGTTTTTATTGAGATGTATTAAAACTTTATAGCAAATGATTTATTAAATTATATCATGTATTTGGTTGGTATTGTGTTCAATGTTACTGAAATTAATCATTGAGAACGATATTTAAAAGCAAGTTCTGTGTTATATCACATATAATTATTTTTTTATGAAATTACTTCTTTTTTATTTGTTTACTCTTGCATCCTAGGAAAGTCTAGGAAGGGTATGTCAGAGCCAGAACTGTTTCCAACTAAAAAAAAGTAAAAATCATACATTCTAATCCAAAAAATAACCTACTCTACAATTTCCGGTTTCCGCTGATCTTGCTTATCCGTTTTAACATTTAGATCGGAACACTTCTATACCTATAAAAAACAAGAACAACACTATAATATATATTTACACAACGCGTCCCAAAAATGATAGCACTCTAAACAAACAAGCGACTAGTTCGTGCCTCTACCTCGACTAGTTTCACACTAGTCCTTCACAACCCTAACGTTTTTGTCATATCCCAGCCTCTTATACCTTGCGGTGTACCATCGATTACACCATAAAATACGCCATGGACTCCATTACGTGGCGAAGGTCGATTTCATTTGTGATCCCTGTATTTAAACGCTATCGCCTTATATTAATACGAGCACCATAACTTGACTTGATATTCAGTATTACAACTTCGTGTTGTCTTTGAATTGTTTGTTGCTTTTTGAGTTGTGAATGGTGTTTAGTGATAATGGTATTTGATCGTGATTTTGAAACATATTTAATGTTGTGATTTGCTGCCGTTAATTATTGAAAATTAATTAAAGGCAAAGAAAAGTAGTCGTTAAGAATATCTGTATGAAAAATTGAAAACATTGCATATGTCGATGCTTAATAATCGATTTAAATATACAAACATGATCTGTACAAATTTCGGAAATAATTAATAATCTCAAAAGTAAGTCTTAAGTTCTCGATCTCTCAAGTTGTCCTACTGTTTACGAATCAGCTGTGAGTCACAAGTTGCCTCGGTGTGCGTCGCCCGCGCGGCTGTGTGCGTGCTATTAGACGTTTCATATTCTGAGGTCGATGACTCGACTGTACATTGTAATTGTAATTTATAATATATTTAAATGTTCCAACATTTGATAGATGGCCGCGGGATTCTGCAATGTGTATCATTGTACGCGAACGAATAGAGGTTACTCGATCATTCCTGCCGATTTATAAATGGAAGTATTTTTGAGTTTCACTTGTTTTTATGCCGTTGTACTTTTGAATTTTGCATTCGATTTAACAAAATGTTTATGTTTCATTACATTTTACATTTGTGACGTCGGTCGTTCGTAATAATTCAGATTATAAAGTTTTGCAAATTGAACGCTAGAAGTACGCTCGACAACACACCTGCATTGTAATCAGGTTTTAAATTACGATAATTACAACATGGCACAGAATATTAGTTTACTATGTTCATATTTCATATAGAATTGTGAATTCGAAAACAATTCTTGACAGTTTATAAATAATTCTCTATTATCTATTTTAATTATGTGCGTTGTGCAACAATAAGAGAACCTACAATTTATTGGATACTTACCAAGAAAAACAATTGGTTCTAATTATGAAACTGTATCTCGGCATTATTATTTTAGAATAGTGTTTTGCTGTCGCGTAGTTGCGCAGACTATTTTTGAGGTTCAGATGATGTGTGGTGGTCTAGTGGTCGCTAGGTAGCCGGTTTGAATCCTGATGATAGAATTTTTTAAATAGGATTTGGAACGACGTCGACGATTTGTATTTCCGAAACAGATTGTAGAAAAAATATTTTATCTTATTTATTTATCTTAACACAAATAAAAAACAACAGTTTCACGTTATTCTGAAGGCACACAATATGCAATTGCGTTTCCGTTGCAAGATAATAATTTTCATAAGATTATTGCAATCACGTAATGTGCATATTTATATGTAATTTACAAATCAACCTTACATCTGTGTATGGTAAGGCACACAGCCTCGTAAACCTACTTACATAAATATTTACAATAATACATATGTAATATTATTATTATTTATCATTGTTGCTGAAACACAATAGACCATATCATTTGAATAATTTTATCTGATTCGAGTATACGTAGCGGGCCGTTCTCTGTGTGGGTACACTCGCACACACACAACGATACCACACATATTTACAACACACCATTTTAATTGCATTCAAATTAAATTATCATTCATGCATCCTTTGCATAGATTATATTCTCCGTGCAAATAAAGCACTAACATTATTTAAATTTCTGATGAAGTTGTCATTTAATAATTGTTTTTATTAGTGAGAAAACTGGCGTTCACATGTGTCAAGACAATTTAATAAAAGAATTAGGCCATAACGATAAATCAAATGTTACGCCACGTTCCCGAAGGCAAGAAAACAATATTTGTTTAAACCGATTGAACGAGAGAATAAAACAGCCAATTACCTACGTTTGTGCGAAAAATTGTGTGTCCATTGAGTCATCGGGATCATAAATTAGTGTACCGCCTCTGACCTTGACCCCTTTGCGAGCTATTTCTGAGATGCATTGTCACAATCAAAGTGTGTTAAGCACGCATGTGGCTATAAAAATAACTAACATCTGTAGACGTAAGAAACGGTCGAATAGACCGATTGTGATAATTACAATTTTGTTGATAATTTGAATTTTTATGATTAGAAATATTAGTAGAATCTAAGTGAGTCACAAGTGTTCATGGTATGCCAGATAATCTTGTTGGAATTGATTACAAACAATAAGTAGACGTCACGAAAGATAGGAATCTGCTATATCAATTTCGTACTAGGCTTTTACAGCACAACGAAAACTGTTTTCATTACGGCTTTTCCCCGAACAGGCACTTTTCGCGTCGACCGTCCGCAGTCGGCAGTTACCACTTAACTTCAAGCCAACATAATTTCACCAAAATGCATTCTAAATCTATCGAGTTACGGTCGTATTTAGATTAAACCGATCACTTTCACTCTTGTACTGTCTTGTAGATAATATTCAACGGTTCACAACCACTTTTAGGAGTATTTACGCGCATTAGATTGATTATGGATAATGCTAAGCCATTTCGCATTCAATTAGATAAATAACATGGTCTACAACACCGACCTTGGATGTTTCAAAGTGTTTCCGCGCCTGCGTTCAGTTGTCCAATTCGAAATGCGTTTGACTTGCCTACCGGCTAAGTACAGTCGGGGGAATAACTTTTGATCTGTCATATTGTGTAAATTAGTAGCTTAACTTGGAATCCATTTGGAGCTGTTAAGAGAGGTAATAAACCTCCAATGATGCATCGGCTGTGTCTTTTGAGCAGTCTTGTTTCTCGAAATAGTGCTGTAAAGAGAAGTGCTCGGACGACTAACACGTCGTACACACAAACAATACACTAAAAAAAGTTATTTCAAATAAACACGAACCCTTCGGTTGCGTATGTACAGTTGGAGTTGATATTAATTTATTTGATGTAATGTGCGGTGGGCGCCGCGCATGCGCCGGCCGCCGCACCGAACATTCTGGACGCCAGTTTTTATGTGTTTATATATTCTAATTTTATTGTTTTCTTTATTTGCGTCCCACTTTTGTTTGGTTCGGAGCACGGCATTGTTCCCCGTCGTAAACGCCGATTTAGATGATAAAATGAAAATGTTGTATGGAATTTTTATTTGGTACGCGTAATTTCTTTGTCTGTCCGTCTGTACTGTTTAACTGTATCTCGTTTAATTTTGTTGTAGTTATGTCATTAAAATATCTAAGTAGGTATGTATTATGAAACTAGTATCACAGATGTTACGTTGATTTCGCGTTTATTTTTGACGTTCTCTCATTGTATCACGTTGCTACTCTACAAAATGAGTTGTTTATATTATTGTTACCATTATAAATATACGATTGACGCAACTACATTTCATACAAAATGTCATACAAGTAGTCATTAAAGGACACGGTGCGTATGCACATGATAATGTGTTAGTGTCTGTCTGCTCGCCCGACTTATGTATAACAATTATATTTTACAGCCCAATTCTAGTTATTACAAGTGAACAGAATGGCGGTCGTTAATTGTTTAAATCACAATGTAAGTTATTCTATAATTAAATTTAAAATAAGACACGGGTTTTGAGTTATAAGCGGCGCACTGAGAACTCTCGTATCGGGCTTCGAGACCAAACCTGTTTTTATCGCGAATTAATATTAATAATGAATACTTGAAACGGGCGCGATTGTGAGTTGTATAGTTGTAATTAAGTGCGATTATAGCGGCACCGGCAATTACTGACAATGTCTGCGGCTTGCACCGGCATTGTGTTGCCACACGGCGACGCTCCAGACGCCCGAACACTGCTGCAAGAAACTACACTATATCTCAATGAATTTCAAATTTCATTTTTTTTTATCGAAATACTAATTATCATTCTAACGATATATTAATATAGAAAGTTCTGCTGCGTTTTTCACGCGACTGTACGCATAACATTTCTTAACTTTTTGTAAGACTTTTTGTCAACATTATTAATTTTCTGCATCTGACTACTATACATTACTTGCACACATAAACACACATACATAGGAACAATAAATAAAAGAGCACTCACATAATGGCCGAGTAACTTTTGCATTTGGCAGTAGTTCAATATATTTGTATTAAATAAGATGAATTACTGCATACCTAGATATTACTAGGTCATCAGAGATCGCAGAGAGAACATTAGCTCGATAAATACTGTTCGCTAGGCAGCTAGCAGGTTTCCCGTGGGAATCACCGTCTTATAGTGATTTCCATAGCTTTTCATTAAGTATATTAAAAAATTGCAGTTCTTGAGATAAAATGAACGTGTCTTTCAACTCTATTTAGTTTAGAACGGATCTTAAACTGGTCAAAAACCGAAACGTTTAAAATAACACATTTGTTACAAAAAAAGGAAGAATCCTTGTTTGTTGGACCACACGGGTTAGTTTTAAGGGTTCCGCTAGTACCTACAAAAACTAACAAACATTGGTTAAAGCGGGGTTAGCACGATGCCGAGTCATCGCGACGATCAATATGCGAGGTTAAGCAGGAGCCGTTACAAACGGATGGGTTTAAATTATGGGGTGGTATTCCCGAAATAACAAAAGAGTATTCCTTTTGTTATTTCTTAAGGAACGACACACAAACAAAGCTTATAAACGACAAACTTTTCTTCGGCGTAAAAATTTAGGGTATATTTTCAAAATCAATAACTCATAATATCGTATATATAATAAAATAACAATTGTAGCTATAAGACCGTTTTTAGCTTTATTACAGCTGCCCATGAAAAATCCCGTAAAAACTAAAAGGCCTCCCACGAGAGTAAAATGTTTGCTCTCCGATGACACTGCAGCCCTGGTTCCACTCTCCTCTGTGTACTAAGCACTATTGCACGTCTGGGCAATTTATTGCGAAAACTATTGGACTGATTTTGAACTTGGCAAAAAATTCATGGTCATCCAAAAATTTTGTAGTGTTATTTTTGTGTGTCCCAGGATATTATTATTTTTGTCAAAACTTGTATATGTAGGACGTAGGTAGGTGGTACCTTCTTAACGAGAAAATATACTTTTTTTGTAATATTTGATTAGTACCATAATATGTCATTAATTTTATTATTAATTGCTCTTCTATGTACATAATTTTGTGGGTATCTTCATCTATATAGGCATGTCTAGTCTTTGAATCGGCTCTTGCGGTTGGATGTACTAGTTTCAAGTATAGGAGTCGCAATTCGCAAAATTGATATCGGATGCAATTTATTGCGCGAGTGGGTCACACAGCCGTAGGGGCGTTGTTACTTGATCTGTTTACAAACTAACCGCGCCTTATTTTGTCTCTATAACTATTAGATAGAAAATCAATATGAATTGTTCAGTCGAAATCATCTAAATGCAGTCATTTGGGCTCGTTTCCTGATTTATGGTAATAATAGGATAAATTAATTTTATGATAACTATTGTGTAGACTGTAGAGTAATAAGATCAAAGATCTAGCTCTACCCTAAATATCAGCGATATCTATCACTTATCATAAAAATGTTAAGAACATGACTAATTACTATCCACGTAACAGCTACTAGTAGTAAACGACAATTAAAACACCAAAGCAAACCACACGAAAGATTATCTGTATACAAACAAACAACACGTGACGTTGATCGCCCCAATGTCAGCGATGCGTTAACATGCGCAACACCTACAGTCTACACTTAAACTAAACTGCAGGTCAAACACATCCCGCCGTGAAACCCTACCGCAAATCCAAGTCGATTTCATCGATAATCCTGCCCTTCGCCTTAATACGGACTTTGATTGATTGGTCATATTGTTTTATTATACGAATGGCTGAAGCGAATTGGATAATAGCGTCATTAAATACTGGACAACCCTGACTTCGAATGCTGTGAAGGATTGTCTCAGTTTCAGAATTTTCTTTGACTTAGTACTCGCTGACACGAAAAACAAATGCCGAGCGGTATTCGGTTTCTCGTAGATTCACGCATTATAGTTCAAGAGCTCCTAAGATTTGTTAAGGTATAGTTTTACACTTCTACTCTTATAGTCAGGTACTTATTCTTAGGCTACACTTCTCGGCCTTGCAATAATTATGAGCAACTCCAAAATTTTAATATGAGCCCGCGTACTAGGTGCTCCGTTTAAATTACGCGAACGTACGGATCGATGCGAACAACGTTTTACGTTCTATTTCCGAAGAAACGCGAAACCGACACGAGCATCGGCCATAATAAATTTCTTGTCTTATAAAAATAAAACTTTTCTTTTTGCTGGCGCGGGGCGGCGTCACAGTGTGCTATCGATCAGTATGTCAACGCTTCCGCGTGCTATCCTCTTTTGCTGTTAATTCGTATGATTAATTAGAGCAACGCATTGTTATTTCGTGTTTGTGTGTTCATTTTAAATGAACAAAATAGCACGTGTTGTTCTTATTAATATTTGAATTCTCTCATATCTACGTATCAAGTATTTTTATAAATGAATGAAAGAAATGGACCAGTTATAGGTATAATTAAATGCATATTTTTTCGTAATCACGCTTAATTTTATAATGATCGATTGGTTGAGTAGCATCCATATCTAAGTAACATTAAATAAGAGTGTAGATAGCGTATTAGCGTGGTGTTGTGTGGAGTTGCGCTACTGCTCGGGTCTTGCTGTGGCGGCGCCGTGGCGGGGTGCAGCGGCGGGCGGCGCGAGGCGTGGGGCGCTCGCCCTGGTCCCGGTAAACTTGTGAATTGGCCGCGCACACAGCCCCGCGGAACATTATCGTGATTCATATCATTTATAATTTTATATTATGTTAAAGCGGGGCGGCGGGCGCGGGGATATTAAAAATACAAGAGCCCCGCTCGGCACCGTCTGCATGGTAACCAGCATTGTTTGTATTCAAACTATTGATCCATTTTAAAGTTAGTAGACATCTTAAGTTTAATAAATAATATAATCGCTGTGTGCACGGTGTTTTGAGTTGTGATGTAGAGCGGATTCATTTGCAGTCTAATGATTCGGTAACAATAAAACTTGAGATTTGGGTAATTAGTCAGCTCCGTATAAACGAAGTTTGTCGCTTACTGCTAGGGACACGTCCACGTGTTTATATGCTACATTCCCTAAGTTTTAATTAAGTACTTGCAAGCCCTATAAGAAACAACAATATAATATTGGAACAATGATAATGAAATACAAATTGCTAAGTGCCAGTACGCATTATGTGTCGTATTTAAAACAAGTCGTACGCGTGTAACTGCCCTTACGACATCTTCAGCTGTACACGTTTTTCCCCCTGCCCCATATAAAATATTTAAATGCTTATTTTATTTATACTTGGGCGTGACATCCGGTGGTTTGCGTACCGTAACTCGCAAACGCAACATACTTGCGTTAGTCCAAATAAGGACCATCGATGTCCAATTAACCTGCCATATTCATAATAAAAAAGTATATTCATATTTTTAAACACCTAGACGCGAGAAGCACAACTTTTTATGTCGCCATAAAGAATTTCTTAATGGCACCCCGCGTTTTATACTTTATTTTATTTTGATAACTGTCCTTTTATACATAATTGCAAATTTCTAGCCATTATCTATTAGAAAGTTGACGACCTTACTAAAGGTGTTAACTGCATTTTAATAAATATATTTCCCTTTTTTTTTAAGTACACACTTCCTTTTGTGGTATTTCCAATAACTTAATATACGTTTAATAAAAATATATCTTTAATTACTTCTTAAGTTGTAATCCGTTTAAATGTTAATGTATCTGTCCGTAAATCGGTATATGGTGTGTGGCCCAATTTAATCTAAACGCATTAATGTATATGATGAATGTATATGAATGTGTCTCCATTGTATTGTCAATACAAAGTATTCGTGTGAGCGTCAAAGGCAGGCTGCACTCGAGCGACACGACTGCGACAGACGGAGCGACGCGACGCGACTGACGCCAAGTGTTAAATTACAGTTAGCACCGGGACAATTTGCTCCCAAACCTTTGATAACACAACACAAGTGTTTCATACCTCTCCCTTGCTTCGTAATGGGCCGACACGTTCACAAAGATAGTGGAGCCGCTGCGAACGCTGTCCCGACCAGGAAGCATCGCTAATAAACAACAGCGGCTATTAAATGGTCCGCCGAACCGAGAAACACGATATATAACCATATATTTATATGCAATACAATTTCATTATTAGATGCCTATTTGTGACTCGTTATTTCTATTGTCGCTTTTTCTATTTATTATCCAACACAATGTGTGATTATAATGTGGCTTATAACAAATGAGATATGTGGGAGTCGGATCGTTCCACACGGGTGGACTCGAGTCAGCTACGAAATTTTTGTATGTCATTAATGTCACAATTAGCGATGCGCCGTATAAGTTTTTTTTTGTCTGGACGTATTTTTTGTGTGTACACGCTTATTTTTAATTAATTTATTGTATTTCACAACTGATGTATCGTTCCTGAATGTCATTAGGTGCCGCGCCGAACACAATGTCGCGATTTTTTTTGTAAAAGTTTCTATTTGTTTTAACAATTTAAATTTAATTCGCTGCTCGCTCGCGTAATTAATGGCGTCGTTTTTAAAATAATTGCACGTTTTCATTTGTAATGACTGAAGGAACACGAATAACTGTCATAATTTCGTGTTGTAACAAAACGTAACAAGAATTTTATGCTAAACTAATTCGCTTATTACTAGAGAACGGATGCGGAGTAGTACATTATTATATATTAAAAAATACTTTAATGATACTAATATTTTAACGTTTCATTGTTTGTGTGTCGGGGGTTTTTACGTTTTTACTGCTATATTGCGAAACCGACATCGTGAAAATGATTGATTATGACCTTTGAGTTAGAGATACAGCCATGCTTTTTGTTGTTTATTTATTATGTAGGCTATTTATAATTAATCTAAGTAGGTACTTAGGGATATTTCTAGTGTTTAAAATTGAATGTTAGTGAAGACTGAACATTCTTGAAATTGGTGAATTATTTTATCTCACCTACGCACAAGTTAGGTAATGTCTATGTTCTGGGTAGTCGCCTGTAATGTCGCACCCGGTCTCACCTCCCTTAACCTCTATCAACTTCTACGAATAATATAACTGTCTTCAAAAAGCTATTCAATAAAAAGTTTGTGAGAACTAAAATCTTACAGTGTGACTTGATCGTGTTGGTAATGGAACCCTCGCGCCATAACCGTACAGACCTATATCTAGCAGACACACAAACAATCTTCGACCTTATTTTAACTGAATAGAGTTCAATGTCAAACACCCTAAAAAGATTGCGCTTTGAACTTTTGAACGCTCAGCTCGCTCGTATCATTGTAAGATCGCGAATTTGATTAATGTTACAACTAATTTGTATCTTATTGTTATGTGATAGGATTCAATTTCGCCTGTGTTGCCAGTTTGAGAATAAATCCCTATTGTCATTTATAACAGAGCTAAGGAAATCAACTGTTTTAATATAAGGTTATGTACATACAATGCGATTAATTAAAGTTATGTCTAGTGTCTGGAGCGTGTTGTTGATCTGAGGAAATCTGTTTGAACTTAATATAGCTAGATATTAATACAGCGAGCCTATTTCTCCGTGGATTATATTTACGAACAGTTTAGCCTTTCTATCGTTAATCTTTAGCAAGTCTGCTCTTAAGTGTTTAGTTAATTATTATTCATAAATTTACTATATTGAAAATTACTGTTTCTCACAATCAACAAAGTTATTGAATATATGAGTGTTAATGGATATGATAATGAATTATTTTATGTACGGTTAAGTCTGTTTATGACTATCTAGCTGTAAAACAACTGCATTGGATGTTACGAGGTGGGATTTTTAAAATAGATGTAAAATCTTGTCAGTTCTAAGTCAAAGTGTGACCCCATTGAGATTCAAATAGAGCTTACACCCAAATTTTGATACATAAATAGGTAACACTCAAAATTAAAGAATTGTTTTTTTATTTTTTTCTCTCGGCTCATTATTTCTTTTATTATAGATAGGAGCTAATAGAACAAAATTTTGCAAACTATGATGACAAATATAGTTGTTTTTAATATGCTTAGATGTTGTCGGGTAAAAAATAATGAAAAGTCAGCCTTCAGAGATTCGAAGTGTCGACGTTTAATCTTCATATTAATGCGAGTTTATCCTCGACTCGAAGTTAACAGACCAATCAGGGTGACAAGAAAGTGCGCTAACTTAAATATGTGTAAAATGTATGACGTACATATAAGTAGGTACTAGCAAGATAGGCCTTACAGTAATTTTGAAGCTTACAATTAATATTAAACCTTAAATTACTCGTCAAGGTTTTAATTGTGTTTTTGTGTAGAGTAGAGGTAGAATTCAGTTATAGGAACTGAAAAAGTATTTAAGAAATAATAGACTTTTCTAATATAGGTTTTAAATTAATAGTTATCATACAGAATTGTTAGCTTTCGAAACACTCAAAGGCACCATCAAAAACACAAACACAATCCAAAATACAAAATTGATTAGGTTGCATGCAGGCTCATGTTAATTGCTTAAAGTACTGAGAACCGATATCAAACATAAAGAAATGCAGTACCTATCCGCTACCAGCAACGGCTTTCTACAAAAAGGAGATAAAAAAAAGTCTCTTCTACACTAAGGTTATTACTCATTCAAATCCGATGATACAGCCTTTGAAAAACCAGAAAATGTACTTCCGTTCGGCCCAATCGACTTTTGATTGACTGGTTATCGGCAGGGAAAAAAATCCTCGTATCAATATCCGCTTCGGAGCTCCACTAGTCTAGACTTTTGGTAAACTTAATTACAAATCTCCAATCATCTACTGGGAACTAATGAAATGAAAAATTGGAGGATGGCTCCATCGGTGCTGGTGATAGATTTTGTAACGTGAGCACGTGCACGCGGATTCTTTAATTGTGTTTAGTTGACGGACGAGAGCCAAAATTTTTATCCTATCCGTGAAAATTATATTCCGTAACAAAATCGACTACAGGCACCAACTTAATAAAAAAAAGAGGGGAATGTACTGTATTTACGGGCCTTTGATATTGTCTAACTGCATCATACTCGCAATGAAATAAATGTTGTCAATAAATAACAATAAATGGTGTGCACTAAATCAGTCAATTCCATCTCATTCTCCATATTTGTCTACTATTAGTCTTTGCTTGGCTCCAGGATTAGTGCAATATTAGCTGAACGATCATCGGATCAGTCCTTGGCGGTTTGCTTCCAGGCGTTTGCTTGTTAATATAAATAAATGTGTCTATCAGTTGTCTAATCTACACTGAATGCCAGAATAACTGGTATCTAACTATATGTCGTAAGCTATTCCTGCATAGCTTTGTTTACGTCGAGAACTGGATTTTTTAAATCAAATGGCTAAATGACCTGGTTATTGATAATTCTGGCCTGAGTGCTCGTATTTTTATTCAGGTATGACTAATTCCGGATGGCACAGTTAGAATCATCGCTAATATTTTTAATTGGGTCTCATTTAAATGCTTATAAAAAGAAACGATTCTCGTTGAATAGGTAATTGTATTCCATTTATACCTATTAATAATCTGACCATTCGTCAGATTATTACCGGAATAGTTAAATAGTAGTTGTGTTCGGTGTTGTAGTATTATGAGTTTAATATGAATACTGCATGGAGATACGAAGAACGGGCGCAGCGTGGCCCGGATTAACATATTAATAAATTGGTGAATTCAGAATGTTTGGTCGAACTCAAGCATTATTGAGCGAAATGATTTTCATATAATCAAGATCGGCCTAAACTAGTTATTAGCTTTAAAGCCCAGTTAACTGTGATAATTTAAATAACTAGATGAAATCCACTTCTGTTTAAATAAAGGGTCGATGGGATTAAGTTTAAACATGAATAAATCAACCTGTATTTCATGTTGTAACTGGGTGGGTAATTCTGCAACTAGTGAAAAGTTTGCTGACGTGTTGTTGACCTGTAAACCACCAAAAGGACACGTGTCTATTGCGGTCTAGACAACGTCTGTGTCCATTGTCTCGGGAGACTCCCTATAGATTTTGTGTAATCGATCAAGGAAGTGATTCAATTGGGAGATTGTGATCAAATAGGTGAGATACATTGTACTGTCTGTTATGCTTAAGTGAGTATAATCTGTACAATACACACTGACCAGGTCAAGGTCTTGATAACGTAATACTGTTATTGGATTACATTCATTCAAGTACAATAATGTCTTATGCGTTCAACACATTCGTTCGTTTGTTTTTGGGTCGAAAGGTTTGGTTAATATATATTTTTTGTAAACATTTGTAGGTATTGTTAGGTACTTATAATTTATTTGTTAGTATTAATAATATTTTAAGAGATCTCGGAGGAGTCATTTATTTAAAAAAATCTTCTTACTCTACTATTAATAAATTCTTAAATTCCCAAGATAAAAGATAAAATACCATGTTAAAAACTCACTTAACACTCATGTTGACAAATAAATAGTTACTTACTTACTTACTTATTGGTGGACTGCGATCGTAAATTACTTAGTCTTGCTACAACCGAAGTAATAGTACTCTTATCATAATTAAGTTAAAAGCGACAAAGTATGAAATTCCATACATCGGCTAGCGCCACAATACTCATACAGTTGCAATAATGTTTAATTTATAATTATACTCTTGCGGACCTATAAAAATTAAAGGTAACTTGTGATTTACGACTTCGCAATACAAGCTTTAAAATTAAAATTACAGTGGTATTTAAGCCGTGGTTAGTTTCAAACAATTTACAATCGGTGTATGGTAATTGGTTACATGCAGTACAAAGATTCAATCAATTTATTTTCTTCTTGAAGAGACGATGTTAATGTTCATTAACAAATGACTCGTGTAATCGCAGTGTTTTGTATACAATCTCATAATTGGGCCATTAATGTTATTTACTTGTTCGTTTGTTATGAGACGGATACGAAATACCTATTCGAATCCCACTAGATTTTTGTACAGATGTTTCCGAAATTAAATTGTTTTGGTAAGAGTAAATACAACGATAAAAATTAATCATTATTCGTGATCCTCGGGGACAAGGGTTTTCTTTTTTTTTAGGTTTTCTTTTTTTTTATACATTGTATGAACAAGTAATATTAATATTATTATGTAGGTTAAATATGGTTTTGGGCATGGGTTTTTCACATAATTACATATAGTCTAGATTTTACCTTCGTATATTTTTATTTTAAAATTATGTTTATAACATGATGTATTCCGACCATGATATGCACAGTTTGAAGGTATTGCAAATCTAATGGTATTTGCCCAATTAACCTATACCTTCGACTGAAAAGCTAAACAGTGTGTATGTGTATACAGGCGAAGTTCAAAGAGGTTTGTTTACCTAAAACTGTCTGTTTTAAAAACGAAAACATAGTATTTTTTGTTTTTGATTGATAAATAAAACTGGCCAGTCGTCCTGAAAACAAGCTGAAAAACTGCGCAAAATCCGCCTTTTTGGGCACGTTTGTGGTATATTCGTAAAGGTTTCGGATCCGAATATAAGCGGATTTTTTTGTTGGTGGCAAAAAATACGTTACCTAATGGCTGATAAAAGCTAAATACTGTATACTGGGTATTATTGAAACATACAAGCTAAAACACACAGGACCTAAATGAACACATTTGATTTACTGCAGTCGACCCACAACTAATGAATAAAGGTGGGATGATCTTAACATGCGTGTCTACCAGCTGAGCTAACACAACTTTCCCAGCACGTGGCAATACAAAGTTCCCAATGAATGAGTCAAACTGTTTTGAATTCTGCTCACGACCCGAAGTTAAACAAGCGTGAAGCTCAATAATTACAACGCTCAACACCGTTTAAGTAACAAAAAGTTCATCAAAAACCACGGCCTATTTCTGTATTAACGTCAATTGACGACTTGTAATTAGGCCTGCATACAGTTACTCGCTGAATATAAAAAATCATAAAATAATTATTAAAAATAAAAAGCTCAAGAAACAAGTGTCGCGGTTTTTTTGTAGCTATCGCAACATTGTTGCATCGAATTATACTGGCCAGCCGAGAAGCCTGTTTATAGTAAACGATTGTCGTTCCGTTATCGTTACGGATACTCATTATTATTTATGAATGTTAGGTAGGCCTTTTTTTAGGATTTTTATCCTGCACATTTTCCATCATGGAGGTATTATAATAAAATGTTAAATATATTAGCAGTTATGCGGGTTAAATATTACGGTGGTATGGGTTGAGAATATTAACGGACTTGTAATAAGGTGGTTCTTAATGAAATGCGAAGATGTAATAATATTAGTTGTATTTAAATACGATAACTGCATGAAAAACCCTTTAGTTGTTTCTTAACACGCTTTTTAACCTATTTTGAAACACAACAAACAAAAAAATTGTATATCGAAAGTTTACCACGATGTAAACTTTCGATATACAATTTTTTTTTTTGCTTGAGAAATTGACAAACAAGTCATTGAGATACACGTAGGTAGCCAAGGAAGAGATGTCTTAGTGAAGTCGTCCCGTGTCCGTGTCGTGCCGCATGCACTCCTTGTAAACACCCCGCCCAGGGGTCGTTGCCCCGCCGAATGGTACGACGTCGTCACTAATTAAAGTATATTTTATTGTTCCCCTAACTATTACTATCAATACTGGCATGGCGGGCCGACACGAATGCGGGCAAATAATAATTATAATTACATTTTATTTTTATACCATTTTATTAATAGTGTCGACCTTCCTCACGTAACAATGTTGATTCGCTTGTGTGGGTTAATTATATTTCCTATGTGTTTGCTCGTTTTCGTTTAATACGCGGGGTGATCGCCGGGCAAATAAGAAAACAAAAGATCAACTCTTAATAACGCCCGATATGGAACTGAAATATAAATACACGCATACGGTATGCCTAAAACGGTTTTGTAACAACTTAACGATATTATTGTTTTGTAGAGTCTATGTTAACCTTCTGAGTGGTTTAATGTTCTTGGTGGGTATCTTACTTTGTCTGTGTGTGTGTGAGGACAATTTACGCGATATTTACTTGTGGGTTGTCATAATTGGGTTCCTTTAGGGTCCGCTTAGACGATTGACTAAACTCTGTTGTGTCAACAGCGCATGATGTTTGTAATTCAGCGAAACGACTTTTAATTGATTCGATTGTGCGTATAAATGGTTTTGTTGTAGCCGAACAGTGCGTATGTTTTAAATTAGTAAAGAATACAATTAAAATAAATTATTGAATTGATTTCGAAGAACGGTCGTGACTGTTCATTGTAGTTACCGATTACTATTTATTCTAAAAAAAAAACTTTTCTCGAGTATAATATATTATTGTGACTCTACCTATAACACTTTTAAAACAGCCTGCTCCTTTTACACTTATAGGTACTAAAGTAAACCAACAAATTAATAATAATTTCCCAATGTACAGAGATATTAATCGCCAACATTTGCGACCAAGGTTTGGCACATACGCCAACATGTAGCATCCGTTTTTGCGTCATTCATTCTTGTCATCTTGGCACTTCCATTCACTATTAAACAATAGACCAATTAGCGTTATATCCAATGTACGGCGCTGTTATTTATATTATTTTATATGTACATTATAATTATTATTGTTTTCCGTTCGTACTAAGTGTGTTGTGCGAATTTGTAATGTATGTTTTATTTTGTTTGTACATACCACTTGTGTTATAAACTGTGCTGAGGTATAGCGACTATTGTCTTGTTATATTGTTATAAAGTATTTAAATCATAGACTTTAGATATACTATAGACTGCTAGTATTGCTACTTTCCATTTGTGCCAAGCGAGAGCACTTTTTCGGCTGTATCTAGAACATTCGTTTGTTATTTTCCGCGCAACGACAGACTTAGGTAAATGCGAAAATATCGATGGTTTGGACATTGTTAGGATAATATTAGGGTTTTATATAGTTTCATTAAAACGGCGCGCTCCGTCTTGATACAATATTTACGACAAAACTAGTTCATACTAGTGCTTACGATTCATACCTTGATAGGCTCACTCTTTAGTTTCTTATCTATACTCTAAGATTTTAATGTGTTTAAGTTTTGCCTCTGGTTTAAAAATAATGTATTAAAAACAAGTTTAACTCTTAACTATCCACATTTGGTATCAATCTACTGAAGTTCTCTAAAAGTACAAATAAACAAAAATTGACAATTTTATTATGGTCAATAATATTAAGTACCACTTAGGTCCTGTACTCCAAGTTCCATTTAAATCATCTATTATTTGATTGCATTAGCACGTACACTGTCTTAAATTACCAATACAATAATAAAAACTATTTTAGTTAGAAAATAAGATTTGAAATCGTCCTCAACCTTTAGTTCTTGCGTCTAATAGGTACATTTACTTCAAAAGCCATACGTACTCGTATTATGATAATGATCGTAATTAATTTAGGTCTCAATTGTAATACATCCCTAACGTTATTTTTATTTGAGTACTAGCTGTGCCTGCGACTTCGTTCGCGTGGATGACGAAACTTATCAATGAGTTTTTAACCGCAAAATTAAGTTTGTTTTTTATTGTTTATACTTTTCCGGGATAAAAACTACCCAGTGTGGTGCCCAGGATAATAAAGAATAATTATACCCAGTTTCATCGTAATCGAACCGGTAGTTTTTGCGTGATACCTGAACAAACAGACAGACAGACATACAAAATTTTTTTTTTCACACTTTTGGGTTCTTTGTCGGTCTAGTAACACCCCCCGCCATTTATTTTTTTGATATTTTCAATGTACAGAATTTTCACTTTTACAGATTTATTATAAGTATAGATTTTCTCATATAATCTTTTAACAGTGTGTTACAGTTTTTTAATATCTCTCGCATATCTTAAGGCTAGGCGCCAAGCGCTTGAAGCATTCAGAGCTAAAGGGATTGTTCTAAGGCGTTCATATTGTCACAGTGCACACAGTTGAGTTCTGTACAGGAGATATGCATTAGTCAAGCAGTTGTGTAAACTAGGCCTTACCGACTTAGACATAAAAAAAGTTTTGTTTTAATTTTTAATAATTAAACGGGTTGTGGAGGTCAGATAGGCAGCAGCTACATGTAAAATACGGTATTCAGCTAAATCCAGTAAGACTAAAAGCCGACCCCAACATAGTTGGAAAAAGGCTAGGCAGATGATGATGAATTAGTAAAGCGTGTGAACTAAGCTAGTAACTAAACTACTGAAAAATACTTTATGAATTTTCATCACTCAAATCTCATGCAAACCAGCCGGATATCGATGTCAAAAATCTATGTCACTAGCTGTGTCCCGTGGTTTCGCTCACCTTGCTTTAATTCCAAAGTAAGTAGGTAATGTGATTTTTAATAACGAATACACTTCCTCGAGAATTGATTAAAAAGTTTTTTAAAGCTGATTGATAGTTAGTTTAGTAGATAGTTTTAGAGATTAGCGCGTTGAAACGAAAACTTTTTAGCTTCATCACATTAGTATAGATAAGTATTTTCTTTTGTAGGTCAATCTTTGACACCTACGATTTATGACGAAGGAAAACTTAGGAACGAAACTGCGGCAATACTCTCCACATTATTATGATTAATGTGCCTTCGATATGAGAAACTTTTTTAGTCTATCATAGTTAAAGAGTGGTCATTAATACTGAAAAATAGCTCTACTTGAGCCTTGAAGGAACCTGATTTAATGGCTAAACGCGCAATGCCCATATATTCGATTTATTTTTTGTACAAGAATCAATAATCTTATAAGAACTAAACTTCATTTAAGATACTACGGTAGACATCGTATTTGTAGTTTGTACCTACCGCAAGTTTCACTTTTCGAATTTCTTGCAAGATATCTTCCCGCATCGCTGCCATTGATATATTTCATGTGACAACTAATATGACATTATAATATCTATTTTCATACAAATAACATCAAATATGGCCTGACAGATGGAATAATTTAGTGCGACGTGTACATATATATTCTTATTTATAGTCGTTCCTGTCAACCGTCCTACGTTCGTAAAAAAAAACGTATTAAAATATATTGCGTATAACTTCCTTCGCGTTTTGCACAAAAAAAAAGAAGAAATGTTATACACATAACTCTCTCATTTTCTTGGAAGTTGATTTACAATTGCTTTGTTGAAATTGTTTATTTTTGTTAACAAAATTAAAACTGTGTTCCGTACGTCTGAGCAGTTTTAATGATGTTACTAAGAATGAGTGAAACAAAACACACTCGCGCCGTAGGGTAATGTGTTTATTAACGTATTTCTTTACTTTATTACCTGTTCCTACATTAGAGTACTAGAATAATATAGCCAAAAACACGCAGCTTGCATCTCAGCTAACATACGCATTCCCTAACAGCTCTGATACTTAATATTATTTGTGTAACTGTATTTTAAAACGACCACCTCATCGGGGAGCTATAAGCGAACAATATAAAATTCGTAACACAATGAAGGCTATATAAATACACTGCAGGCGAGTAAAAGTGGAGTCGCAGTTGAAATTTTATAATTTCAGTTCTCAGAATACGAAATTAAAATATTTCTTTAGGTCGTGTTTCGTATATGGCGACGAGCACCCCGTGACAGACAGACAGACAAGACAGCGGCCGGCTGCGTTACTGCGTATCATATATTATAAATATTACGCGCGTGTATAAAAGCTTTCTATTCACTCTCGATTTTACGATACGCTCGCGTCCGTGTGTGGGTGGCTCATAAATTAGTTGTTCACGAATTATAAAGTCACTCGAGATTTAAAGCTGACATCGTATTATGTGAAATTAAACTTCCAACAAACAACTTATTTCATACTGGTTTCGGATGCCCACAAAAAGCGAAAATAAAAATAGAAATCTAGGTAATCCTACCTTGTTATAATTTCAGTGTAACTCGACGTTTATTAAGTCGCAAGTCGCGTGGCGACAGCAATCGCTGCGATTAGTCGCGAGTCGCGCGGTCCGCCGAAACGCCAGCTGCTGCTCGCTACAATAAAGTAGAAATAAAACTTTTTGCCGGCTTCCGCCTCGGGGGTCGGCGTAAACGAACATTTTTATGAATACTTAAACTAATAATTAACGCCGCACTTAGTCGCGCTTAGAACACTGTTTACGACTAAATTTTCTTCGTATGCATTGTTTGTGTCCTTAACGGTAGCGTTGCGGTCCATTTTCTAAGCGGCTCATTATTCCGTATCGGACGCGTGCCACTTTTGAACACCATATTTTAAACTGCAACATTTTATTCTTGAATATTTTTTAATTATTGTAATTAATGGTTTCGTTGAGCGGCTGCCGGTGGCGGTCACAGTGTGATGGTACGCCAAGCGATGGGAATTATAACGGGATCGCTTGTTTTGATCTATGTTTATATGTTCCTTTAATTTATTTTGAATATATTCCTATAGATAAAGTCTCAAGTGATTAATTATTTAACTGATTTTCTTAAAATACGCTTATCAGATCTAGTAATAAATAAACCGAATATATTTATTACTATATTATTCTGGTAGCATGCACTGACAAAAATCTTGGTTTTTGGCTTACGCTATTATCATTTTGTAAAGTCTTCCCACAAATCTAGGTAACAACCTAACAAGTAGGAGACAAACAAAAAATCCGTTTTCCTATAAACAGCTGAAAGCGTTCGTCCTTTCAGTCCGTCACTGGCTAAGATTTGCCGACACAATTGTGTCTTGTTTGTGTGCGTTCCACATTGTCTTACCTTGTCTTACCTACCCAAGTGGCGTCCCGGTGTTGTGGAAGACAGGCGACATCTGACGGCGCCGCGGGGCGTTAATCCGAGTGCGATTTGTCGACCTTTTATCGATGGCCTTATTCTTTATTCGTTAATTGCTTTTAGAGTCATTTAAATTATGATGCAGTAATTTATTAGTGTCAAAAACGGCCACGGTACTACATACCTACCAAAAAAAGATTTGAATAAAACTAACATAAGTAATTATACCTTTGCCAAGTTAGAAAGTTATTTTGGCAACCCTAACATCAATACTACAGGTGCATTCTTCTGCTAAGAAATAAAATGAATGGGTGTGAATTATATTTAATAACAGGGTAGAATTAAGAAGGGGCAGTGTTAGGGGTTAGAAACTTTCAAACCAACAACTGTTAGATACACTATCTGTCTTCAAAATCTTACTAATATTCGGTCTTTTAGTTCACTCTTTCATTTTTTCGTAGGTATAGTACCTATGTACCTACTAAACAAAGTTCTACAGAATATATACAATTTTGCTCGTATAGCATATAAATTTCTTGCTTTTATTTAAATAAGCCGTTAAAAGGCACTTACGAATTGTCTAGACTAGCTGCCAAATTCCAATATGACTGCATTACCGTCGCAAATATATATATCCTTCGTCACAATGTAGGTAGGTACATAAACTCTTTGAGAATGTTGAAACATAAAGAATTACAAATCATTTCACTCAGTATCTGTAATAACTAAAACGGTCCCGATAAATACATACAAAAGTTGAATCCACCACAGATGAGACACGTTTTATAGCATAAACTTGATACAGTAGGAACTGGATAATTTAATAGAATAATAAATGTTAACATCCGTATTAAAGTAGTAGGGGCATCGCATTGTATTGAAGCGACAACAATGAGTACGGCGAGGATAAAAGTTCGTATTATTTTATTGTACAGTCGAGTGAAAAAATGTTAAAGAGGCGCGATGTCGCGCGACTCGACGCGGCCGCGGCGACGTGTGCCCTCAAGAACGCTTCAAACTCGCAAAGGTGACCCGCCGCGCCGCGCGAACCGCCCGGACGACGCGTTCCAACTCCAAAATTTTAAATCTTCCACCCAAGTTTAGCGCCGTTAATTAAATAAAATGTAAGATGTTCATTAAGACTTTTTTCCACGGCCGTACTTATACGACAGATTCGTTCCGCCGTCGGACAATTAATATTAATTAAGATTTAAATTGGTCTAATTACATAGAGCCCAGCCCATCTCCAGCAGGCAAGCGGGCTATTCTTTGAGCGCAAACGAAATATTTAACAATTTTCTTAGAATTTCTCTTATTTTGTGCCTATTACCTGTTTAAACACCCTTTATGAGTGAGTTAAGTTCACGTCGTTTTGCTTAGTTGCATTGCGTTTTATTACAGAAATAGTAAAAAAACTATGAGTTTCATTTGATGTTTTTTTTTGCTTTCAGGTACGTATTATTTACGCATCAGCAATATCATAAGCTCACCGAGTCAAAGGTAAGTATTATTTTCGAACGATACACCATCGAACTGCGGTATTCAGGTTGGATCAAGCATCCATATTAAAAATTAACGTAAGTAGCTACTCGTTAATTAAAAGCACCGCACCTTTTCATAGGTTTGATTAAAATAATCTTCGTTAATTCGCATATCAGCATTGTTCTATTGGATTATAATTTTCCTGCGTGATGTGCAAAAAGTATTTTACGAAGTCGACACCTTTTTACTTTGATATACCTATCATCAAAGGAGACCTATAGATATGTGTGTAGGTATTACAATAGAAGCGTACGCCATGTTATAAATATGAGTTGTTTTCACTAAAACGTCACAAAACATCCTTTAAGTTTTTACAAGCTGTGTTTTGTCGCGCCGCCGCGATTACCCCTTTCACTGGTCTCCGCGTGAGGCTTTTATTTTATACCAGTCTGACTGTACTTATGTTTATCTGTAGGCGACGTCGCGTATCTTTTAATAACACCCAACACTAGCGTCGTGTGTAACCGCCCTTTCAAATGCGAACAATGTACTGCAATTTGTGATAGGTTCCGTATTCCAATTAAATCATTTTATTTTAGGAGATCTGCATTTGGAAGCATATCCACTTGAGTATTATACTGTGTATCGTTTGTTTAGAACAGGGAATTGAGACGAGTGTCCCCTTTGCGCTCGTACATATTTTATTTGTCGTTTAGAATGTTGGCATCATTGTCTCCTCTTCGCATTGTATTTATCCTTTATGAGTTCAATGTTCAATCAATCACGCCAATTAGCTGCTCCCACAAAACACAAACAGGATAATTCGTGACGCACCACGCGTCTCGCTTGCGGTACCCAAAAAAATGACTCGACGACTTATGCAAGCCGGTTTGGATTGTCCCTCAATTTAGCGCACTGCTTTAGTGGATCATTGAGTACAGCAAAGCTTTGGGTTAGCACGACAAAAGTGCTAGATCTCTCCCTTTTAATGGTGCGCTGGGAATGTTTTTAGTCGTGTGACGTCAACCAACCCTTTGTCGGCGGGCGCTATAATTTGTCGCGTTCCGTCGACGCGTTTGAATAAATGTATCGCGAGACGCGAGTGCCTCAATTATATAGCATTATCGTTTTATATAGTTGTGTCAGGGAAAAGTAAACGAGCGACGTTCACGCTCACCATTACCTGTCGTGTTTGACTCTTGTACTGCAGCGGGTTACAGTTGTTTTGCTTAGATAATAGGTGGCGGTAGATATCGTTATTGATTAAGGGAACGACATCATCATCACATAATGGTTTGTTACACATTTTTAGGTATTTATTTAAGGATTGTCGTGAATGTCGTGGTGGCCTAGTGGTTCAATGAACGGATTTGTATGCACAAGATTGCAGGTTCGAACCCAGGCAAGTACCAATGTGGCTTTTTCAAAGTTATATGTACTTTCTTAATTATTCTAAGACACTTCTGACAAACGGTGAAGGAAAACATCGTGAGGAAACCTGGATTCCAAAATGGGGATCTGAAATCGCCAATCCGCAGAGAGCAAGCGTGGTGATCAATGCTCGTGCCTTCTCTATATGGGAAGAGGCCTGTGCCCAGCAGTGGGACGTTTATAGGCTGGATTATTATTAAAGGATTGGCGGTTTGAAGCAGTATTGGGGTTGAGAGGAGAGAAGAAGAGGTTGTCCGCTTCAATCAGCTTAAATTTTTTTTCATCTTAAGTGCTCTTAATTACTTCTAAACACCTGTATTATACTTACTCTTGATCCATAGCTCAAAGGCGAGTTCAAAATAGATAATTATAAGTCAAGAAAATTTCTTTGTGCTAAATAATGTACCACACTTTTTAAAGGTGTCTGAATATTTATAATAAATATTGTTTAAACATTATTTAATTTTAACTCTCTTTAGAAGACGCAGCAACGAAAAAAGTGGCATATCGATACCAGAAGTATCAATTAATGTAAGGGACAAAACACTGTTTTTCAGGAGAGCCAAAAAACGATTTTATTTTTTTAAATCTCTTTATAACTTTTTACTGTTGTTTCCAATTTTAATTGTGTCTAGCGCAAAGTTTCTTAGAATTTTTTCTTCTTTCATGCTATAAAGGAAAGGTTTAGGAATACCCAGCGGTTTAAAATATAGCTTGTCCCTTACATTAAAAAAATATGTTTAGTTGTCCCTTACGTTACTAATATTTTACGTGTAAACCGTCAAGCATAGCGTAAGCAGCAAAAGAAATAGTAAATAACTTTTATAGTATTACAATTTGATGTAACTCTAGATTATCTACTAAAATTATGGTATTTTGACACCAAGGAAATAGGTTCTTTGCATGATTAATGTTAATTTCAGCTTGCTGTCACATTTTTAAATGAAATTTAGGGATGCAAAAATAAAACGATTTATTGTTAATATTCTTTTCGACTTTTATGTCTCTGTTATTATTATAAATTCAATACATTAATCATCTATAACACTTTTTATTAAGTGTAAATAAATGTTTTAAAAGTAACAGTCTTCAAATTAACAGTCTTACGCACCTTTTAATCAATAAAAAAAAATATCTATTTAACTCCATGATCTCATCATTTAACAAATCAAGGCCTTAATTGACACTTATACAAACTCTGTACTTTTAGTAATTAAGTTAATAATAAAAAAAGGCTTTATAATAAAAAAAATAATCTTATCAGACTTTATCAACAGTCTTATTTATTAAGTACTTGTATGAATGTTCTGGGAAGTAAGAACTGTAAAGACAGATGACAATATGAATTAACTGAAAAATATATGAATAAAATAATATAAATTATATGATTTATTAATGTAATAAATATATATATTATTACAAGAATAAATATATAATAATTAGGAAGAGGCAGATTATAAATAAATAAATGCGGACAACATCACATTGTTGAAATATTTTTTTCTATTTAGTTTTTATCTAGTTGTCATCATCAGCTGTCATCCCATCTTCATCGTCGTCAGTTTCAATGAGGGTATCTTTAACTGGCAAATTTCATTTAAATATGTGACAGCTAAGCTGAAATTAACATTAGTCATGCAAAGAACCTATTTCCTCGGTGTCAAAATACCATAATTTTAGTAGATAAAAAGTTTAGAGATTTAAAAAAATAAAATCGTTTTTTGGCTCTCGTGATTGTCCCTTACATTAATTGATACTTCTGGTATCGAAATGCGAATTTGATTTCTAGTTATTACGTAAACGGCATATTGTAGTAAGGAGCTTAAAATAAAGAAATAAAGATAGTTTTGCGAGATAATAATATAAGAGAATAATTAAAAAAAAAAAAAACTAAATCTTGAATTAAAGTAAGGGACATGTTATTTAAATCGACTGATTTGAGGTTTAAGGTAAGGGTGTAACTTATTAAACACTATGACTTACTTTATTTTTCAGAGAAAAAAAAATGTACATGTCTGTTACATCAATTTTTCTGTCATAAATCGTTTTACGGAGGCCATAAATTTTTACTGTAAGGGATTTTTTTTAAACGATAGAATTTTTTTAATAATACCAATCGATAGAGCAGAAAATTCTGAACCCAATGATATATATAACTCATTTTCGCCAAAATGTCCCTTACGTTAATTGATACTTCTGGTATCGATATTTCCGTCCAGCCAACGTTTTAATAGTAAAACGATATGTCGGACATTTGGTCCCAAAAAATCAGGTCAGCCTTGTCTCGCCCAACGTTTTCCTTACACAATTATGAAGCCATTAGATTATTAGAAAAATGATACATTGTTGACACAATGCTAATTAGTAGTATTTCCTTTATTATCATATCGTGTGCTCGTAGAAAGTAAAGAAAACATTTATTCTGTTAAGGGAAGTTATACTTTGTGTTCTTCGCATAAGCTTTTGTATTTATCAGACATTTGGTGGATAGAAATCATTTCTTGGAGTAGAAACTCGTTATTCTTTTGTTTTCTATTAAAAAACATCTAAAATGGACAAAAATTTATGACCATAGGATTAACGTAATTTGAATATATTGGAGTCTAAATAAACATAATGCTTTTATACATTGAGTTCTGAGGTTTACGCGAATGTTAGACTAAAATCAAAATACAAACCGCGATAAAATCCGTAAAAGTAGTTTTATTTCAATAATGCTTTTATTTCTTTTTTTTTATAGTTTCTTTCTTTTTATCGTGGTTTGCTACTATATGTCTGAATATCGATATTCTAATAATATAATCCTATAATTCGAACAATCAAACAAGGCTCATCACATGTTTATTTTATACATATTTATTTCAATAACTAACATAATTTAATAAAACGCTCACCACTTTTGTGTATGACTGTACAAAGTTCCCATATGACTTGTTAAACACAAAATTTTAGTTTAAGTGGATACCGATGTTTTATTAGTAATTAAGGTTAATTAACTAAAAGTAATTTGATATGTTTAGTACAGACTTTGCTTAATATCGTTTATAGAATTATTAAAAATTAAATATTAATGCACATCCATTTATGGGAAGCCTTGTAGAATATGAAAATATAAACGACTAAAGCTCCCACAGTCATCGTATGAAATGATTCCTTCAATCAGTGATATGTTCGCTCCAATAGCATCGAAAATACTGATATTAATATTGAAGCGGCAATTATTATAAAAGCTCGAACATTGCTCTTAATGAAAATAAATTAATTTCTCTTTACATTGGTTTACGTTCGCCCGCGCCGGTACCGCTAGAGCAAAATAAAAATTAGCCACAAGCCCGACACCATTTCACCTTTCCGTGTTTATTACCTCTATAGAAGGCATTCAGGCAATGTTCGCTAATTCATACGCGGGTTGAGAGAGCGAGTTTCACACTTACGTCAATCAGTGCGTAACTCAAGTAAAGGCATAGTGCTCCAACCACTGGACTAATTTAATGAGAGGGGCCTTTTCACCCAGAGCGCGCCGCCCGCGCCCGCCTGTCATACATCGCATATTATTGTGATTAACATAGAAATGACATAATTAAGACACTACACAGTGTATTTAAGTTAGAATACTTTGAGATTTTTCTTTGGTAAACGTTACTTTTTCTATTTTCGTCGACGTTTTAATAGGATGTGACGTAGGTGGGATGTTGTTTTTTATGGCTTGCTCGGGTCACCAATATGCGCAGAATATTCGCTTCTAGCGAAATATGACAGGGAATTTTCCAATAAAGCTTTTATTTTCTATTTTGGCTTCGGTAAAGGTAATTCAGATAGAGGCTTTAAAGAAAATCGTGTCCTGTGAAATTCTGTTTCGTGAACCATCCTAGAAGTTTTTCGGTATTTGCTAATTGGCTTATCTGTATCATTATTAACTTACCAGTAATATTCACTTATTCCTTTTTTATTTTGGATTTTCGGATTAGATGCATGGTAAGCTCTGCAACGAGTATGATAAAACGATAAATCTTTTTCGAAAGCAAAAAAACAGACAACAACTGGTCTCGTTCCCTAAAATTACTCAAACTTATAAACTTGAATTAAAATTGCCTGTTGTATATAATTACAACGGGTGCGAGTACAATGTGGGGGCGCAGAATTAATGTGAAGTATTCGTAGGGTCGCCAGCCATGTTGTTTGTGCGCAGTGCAAGCGTTTGAGCTCAGTGCGCAGGCGGCTAGCAGCGACCACTGCGCACACTTAGCTCAGCTGTTCCAAACTTAGGATTATTGATCGGGATGCATTCACACGGCCATGTGGGGACTAACGACGTTTTTTAATGCGGGGTGAGTTTTTGGGTCAATTGCTTTTGTTGTTATGCAATAAATGGCATTATGCGAATACGTCGTCCGCGTCGTTATGGATTAGTGTGGGGTACTTCTGATAAAATAATATTCGAGTGGAGAGTAAAAAGTATTGTTTGTTATGATGACTAACTTTTGTCAGCACCCGCGTAGTTGTCTATTATCGCAGCAAAAAATAGCCTATGACAGTCAAGTGTATAGAAAAGCTTTTCCTAGTTACTTTATATCGACGTAAACAGACTATATCCATATTATGTGAGTCAAGTGGGTGCTTATAATAGACATTCACTTAAATCGCCCGATGTTCAGTGGGTGGTTGTTATAGATTGTTTTAGGTACTTCCACCTCCGATATTAAAATAAGGGGCCAATCGGTTCCAATTCTGTGAAGCCATAATTCTTCGAAGAACCGTTATAGCCAGCAATATTATTAGGTAATTGAAATATGCTTGTTTGTGAGCTTTCTTCATGCACTATCTGACCATCTGATTCTTAGGAAATTTAAGGCCTAATCAGCGATGTACTTACCTATGTAAACTATTCAAGTTATTTGTACTGAAATAGCTATATAAAGTATTCTTATTATATTATTAAACACACAAAAAATATTTGGTTTTTTATTGGGTTTCTCAAACACTCGGACTTAGAACAAGCATTCGTTGATGACACAAATGTTTGTCACATGCGGGGATCGAACCCACACGTCGCGCGCAGAGGTAGTTAGCGTGGTGACCTATACCATTCGGCAATCCGTGCAGTCGAGTTAGCTCTAGTCCACATAGATTATCATCATGATTAAGGCTTTGTTTTTTTTTACTTGCCCTGTAGATATATCGCTCGGTACTTCTTTTTATCTTTAGAATTCTCTGCTCTATTACGAAAACGATATTTGAGACGCAGTCAGACAAAATCAGTTTATGTCTCATGTAGACATATTGTCGATATAATATGTCGATATTGTAAAAATTGTTTAAGTGTGCGTCGGTGACAATTTAAAAGTTCAAGGAAACGCCGCGAGGTGGCGCCTGTTCCACATTACTCAAAGAAGTAATACGTGGATTGGACAAAGGAATAAGTCATGCAAGTTTAAATAAGCATATTTATTTCCAAAACAGACAAACAGCAAATAACTTTGCATGAGCATGCTTTTATAGGCTTCAACTATCTTTGCATAGCATGCCGCGAACCTACTAGTGTCAATAACGCCGTCCGCCAGACGTGCGCGCGCCGCTCGCGGCATGCTCGCGAGCTGCTCGTGTAATGCTCGTTCGTCAGATCTAGACGCACCCTGACATTGCTTTTAATAGCTAATCATATAACATAACTTTACAAATTCCTTTTTTTACATAAATCGTTTCCAAGTGCAACTAATTGTAACTATAAAACCACCCTTTTCTTAGGACTAGCGTTCATTAGCAACAAATAGTGTTTGCATTGCATTAGCAAAAACTAAAAATTCTTATCATACGATGAAAACTAATCGTTTCTAAACGTTTAGCACACATGAAATTGTCACATAGTCCATTACTAATAGAAGAATTATTTATTCAAATCGTGAAAACTAGCATGTGCGACTGTGCGTTCATTAAATTATATCTAATGACTCTGGTTATAACGATTACGGTCGAATTCAAAGTATTATTTCTTAGACTATAAGTAATAGAATCTGTGACCTAAGTATACTCCTTAATTATTTATATTATGATACCGTTTCACTCCGTAACACTTTGTTTTTAGCAATGGGCCACGTTTTGTTTTAAATTCTGCATGGAAATGGAACGCTTTTCCTATTATTTATTACGCGTATATTATGTTTTTCTGAAAAATTCTTAGGCAACTTTTAGGGTTCGGTACCTCAAAAAGTAAAAAGAAACCCTTATCGGATCATGCATTTGTTCAGCTGTCTGTTAATATTTTAAAGTGCTGTTTCCATAACTACCTGTTGAAGCAGACTGTCTAAAACTTGTTAACGTGTAACAAAAAAATATATTTCTGCTATTACAAAGTTATGTTTGCAGTTTTAAATAGGACTGTGTCGTACATCGATACATGAGTGGACATTTTATCAAATGGAAAGTTAAGTTTGTTTTTGGAGAATTATACGCGTCGATAAGAAAAAATTGTACGGAACTCCGGTGAGTAAGTCTGACTCGCTATTGTAAGGTTTTTATTTAGATCTCTGTTTTAGCGAAGTAGGTACTATGAATTCCTTTTACCTTAAAATTGTTGACGTAAATAAAAGAAAAGCATTTACAGGCGTTACTCCATTTTTAGAATAAGACTGACGCGTTCTTATTTTACATATACAGGGTGTTACCGAAAGGTTATATCTATCCAAAAGGGGTGAAGAGTATCTGGTATAGAGATAGTTTTTTCGTGGTTTAAAATAGTTAGTCGACTTCATCTAGCTTAGGACGACATTGTAAAAGTGATTTATATAGTCCTACTTACAAGAATAAAATATTTCATTTCATTTCATTTCAGTTTATCTTAAAAATAACAGTTTACATATACATACAACAAAATACTACAGCACAGTTATTTTTTAGGAGTTTTGTGTCTCTAATGCTTGCACACAAATAGCCGAATGGTACAGATCACGGTTTGGTAGGGACTATGCAAGCCGAAGCGACGTGTTGCGGATTCGATTACCGCATGGCGCATACATTGCGTTATCCACAAAAAAAAATACGAAGTATATACATATTAGGATTGATCACTCAATAAGAAATTTAATCAAGAAAGTCTAACTAAGTTGCGTTTTTCGTACAATATTTATTAGATTTGTAATTACAGTTGAGTACAAACGTAGGCTAGAACGTAGTGTTTTCCTATTTTTACACGACTGCCCAAAAAGGAGTGTTATGTTTTCAGGGTTCATGTATGTATGTATGTATATTGTATGTATGTTTGTGAGTTACTTTATTCCACCATAACTTCTAAAAGGCGTCAAGCCTTTTAGAAGTTATGGTGGAATAAATGTGTGGAATAAATGCGTGCATGGTGGAATAATAAGCAATTTCAATGTTTGTGGTATCATTAGAAGCTTTGAGTTATCCCGAGTGACATAGGCTATGTGGACATTAAAAAATGGTCAAGTGTGAGTCGATATCGCCTGCAAAGTGTTCCGAACGATATATTTTTTTTTGACATGGAAGGCGTGTTTTTTTTTTAATTATAATTTTTTTATTGTGTTTATCGATCGCAGATTCTATGCACTAGTGTATTAATTATCTGTTATGTGTAGTTATTAAAAGAGCTATTACGTGTCCAAGCCACGTATTACTTCTTTGATTATTGTGGAAAAGGCGCCATCTGGCGGTGTTTCCTTGAACTTTTCAATTGTCACCGACGCATACTAAAACATTTTTTACAATATCGATTAAAAAAAATGATTGTTGTGTAGGTTACATCTAAAACTATAAAGTGCATCTAATTAAAAAGATCTCTTCCAAATATTTACGCAAAAAAAGAGAAAAATCGAAAGGAAAATTAAAATGACTTTTTTTTAAAACAATCATCAGTCTCCAATGATTGGTCAATGCTTGGTTCCTTGTAACCCCACACTCCAATTGGCATCTTAGTGCAGCGATCAACAAATACATAATAAACGCTTCCTGTCGCCCGAGATGCAAGCGGAACTTGCAAATCAAACATTGACGCATATAAAAAGAGACAAATTACGCTAATAGCTACCCGCAACGGCCTTCACAGCAACGTTTTCTTCAATTCTCTTCAGTACTAGCGCCAATTTGACTTTGTGCGATGACAGGAACAAACTACGGATGCGTCTATTAGAGCACTTATTTAATACTTGAAAATAAAGGAGTACGACCATTATGGAGTAACGCAAGTTTCCGGACGAATCGCATGCGCTCGCCACGTGTCGTGTTGATTGCATTTTGTGGTTCAAGATCTCGGACACCTGAGCGGCACTTAGTCACGAAACTATCGTCCAATGAAACATAGACTACGTTATACGTCAGCAAAAGGAGTAAAATTGATGATCAGAGTAGTAAATACTTTATATAATACGTTAGTAAAAATGTATTTTCAAAAAAAAAAGAACAAAAATATCGAATTAGAATAAATGTTGATTTAACAACGGTCCGGCCATGTCAAGTTAAATCGAGCTTAACATTAATTCGAGATTCAATTTGTTGTTGCTAGTACGTTTTAAATTAACACAATTTCACGTGGTGGTGGAGTGTGCTAGATGCCCAACCTGTGGGCAACCGGAACTGGCCCACTCGCTCATCAGCCCACTAATGTGGCGCTCTCAGCTTCCTATGGCGTCACAGTGCTTCACACGCAAGACAACTTGCTGAATCAACAATTGTTGTTTCATGCTTGCATTATTTCTAATGTCTAATTTTTTTATTTAATTTTTAATTTTCTGTCACCACACTCGTACTTTTGATAAAAATTTCGTTTTTGAAACAAGTTTATTATTTTGTTTATCGTAATTATTAATGCTTGACATTTACATTGTTCTAATAGAAAATATATATTAATAGACTTCTAAAAAATATTAAATATTTAACTAAATCTTAATTCTAAAAAGTAAAAAAATCAGTGGTCTGACTATTGTAAGACCTCTCCGTGTAACACGTATCTAAGCTATTAAGGCCAATGGGTCCTGCAACTGACATGCGATTGTCTAGACACCAAGTGGTCCAATCAGTTGTCACTCATCATCTTGAGGTCCGTTTTAACATTCAATATAAATTATTCATACTCGTTGCAGCGCTGACGCGAAGGTAGATAGAATCAAGTACTAAGTCCAAAATTTTCAACGATTTCTGTCACTAATTACTATCTGGTCAATATTCCAATATATTTTTTCCTTTCCAAAATATCTTTCCGAATATAAATAAATAAAACAATTTACAAACTTCGTACTTGAGATTTTTATAATTTCATATTGTTTCTTCAATAAACAGTTTATAATCTTAGAAGAAACTTTTAACTTAATTCCATTTTTATTGCATCATTTAATTGTTATTTTTGTTTACTTTTGACGATAAATATACTTCCCATGTAGAACATAATATACTACCTTTGCTAAAAGAGTTACGGATTTTTGAGTTTTTTGTAAAGCTGCAAGCCAATTTTGTAGGGAGAGATTTTCTAATTACCGCTGCCAGCGAAAAATAGAAAAAAAGTATTTTTGCAGCTAACAAAATTCTTCATCATATCCGGACGCATATTCGTAATTGAATCACGTGACTTATTTTTGAAACAAGAAGTGCCGTTAATATTGACGCAAGACTTGTCGTTGGACCGATGCAGATCTACTTTGCTCTGTGTACAGATCGCCCGTTCCGGTACATATATCAAAATATTCCTTTGAAATGATCAAATGAATAAAAACAAAGCTGCATTTCTAAAGCTATACGTAAGTGTAATTTCTAAAATAATCGATCCCCCACCCCCACGCATTAACTGCGTCTGCCGGCTCCGTCGCGAGGGACGCATCGTTATCGACCAAATTTTTATTATGCATATTTTTTAATTTATTTTTTGTTTCACCCCCTGCCCTGGGGCGAGTCCACGTGCGTATTAAATCAATACTCGCAACGAGCTCTTGTTTTTATTTGTTGGCCGCTCTGCCATTTTTGGCGGACCTCACCTTCTGAAGTCTGAACGTACATTCGATTTCCGTCTAATGGACCACCACGCTAGGTGCTCAGGAAATGTACGGCCGTAATACTTTTTGTACGTACGACTAATGCACCTCCAGCGCATTTTTTTCGGTGTTTTATATATGCATATAAAAATTTTATATATCCACGTGGCGGCGAGTACATTCAAGTCTTATATTTTTATTCGTGATCACAATAGTGGCAGTTTACCTGTCCAAGTGTTTGTGGTTTTGTTTGTATTGTGGTATTAAGTCATTGGTCAAAACAAAGTTAGTTCTATTTATAAAACTCTTGGGTACTTTGTTCCAAGCTGGTTCCTTAATTTATTTATAGTTCTACTTTGGGCTTCTCTTTATCTGTGTCTGGTATACTTTCTTCGTCATTTTGTTCGTTTATTTTAACTTTTGCTTCTACAATTGAGTGCACTCATTTTGAGATGCAAGCTTGGACGTAAACGCTTGTTCCTGAAAAGTGTAGTGAATCGGAATTAAGAATTCACATGACGTCACTCAGCCGTTTAGCTAGACGTGGCAGTCGTATTAGAAATTGTCACGTCGCTATAACCGGCTGTCACGGGCATTCGTAATTGACGTACGAAACACGTCGCCTCGTTCGGAACATGAAAGGGTTAATTTACGCTGACTGGTTTGCAACTAGCCCGTCACTTGTAAATTTTACAATGTCTCAAACAAGATAACGCTACATGGTGGCCCCGCCCCGCACGAGCGTACTCGGGTTCACAACAGCATGGGATCTAGGTTTTTTTTTAAATCACTTTATCACTTTTTTTGTACGCTACGATCACATAAGCGGGCTTGTTATGGGGCGTCCTATGTAGCGTAAGACTTTGTTGGAAAGCTGTTATTTTTACTTTTTACGCCTACGCCTGCTATAATAATTCGTTATAAATAATTTATTAGATATAAATTTATTGTATCGTTGTAGTGTGCGTCACTATCTGCTTCTCTTTTAAATTTCTAGAAATATATTTTAAAATAATAAAAACCGTACTGCTGGAAGCGCACAACTTCTTAATGTGCACTTAATTATCGTTTAAAATAATGACTGTACACATTACTGTTGTTTCGCAGAACTTTCAACTAAAACGTTAAGTAATTAATTAGCGATTGCGACGCCAGCAACTAACATAGAAAACACGTTTTATAATAAACGCCTGCATAAATTAGTCATATTTCCGCTTGACTAAAAGAATACGCAATAAGTATTACTTATTAGGAAATATAGCCGCTCGGGAACAGCGTGAACAATACGCACATAAGTAATTGAATTTATTTTACATTAATTTTAATTAGGACCTCTCTAGTACGCATCGAGCAGCGAGCTCCTTACTCGCGGCAAACAAAGAAAAAAAATTTAAAATAACTTTTCCGTTAACGTAACATTATAACGAATGAATTATTAATATACCGATAGTTAATAATTCATTTAAACTACGTTTTATTGTGTGCAATAAATTTCGCGGAACAATAAAATCTCTTAGATTGTAGCATTTTTTTCTTGCTTTGTTAATATTGCATTGGTTGAGTTGTCTCACCCGGTTTTGCGCACGCGATAATTTATATAAACACTGTTTATAATAAGCCCCGAGTGTTGGCTATTTTAATACTTGGCGTTATTTTATAATGAGATGATCTTGTTTGTTGGGCTGTGTGCTTGCAATTCTTTAATAGGTATGCAGATGCACTTAAATAAATAATCAGATAAAAAAAAGTTTGCTAAGTGGCGTTTGTAGTTATAAATTAGGAATTGTAACTAATTATAATAATTTCTTTGAAGATATTGGAAGATACATATTTTAATACCTAATCAATCGGCTGAATAATAATTCTAATATTGCGGGTAAGACGGCTGTTTGTTACCCTAAAAACTACTAAACGAATATCGATGAAATTTGGCACACATCATCCTAATTAACTCATAGGACCAAGTCTACGGGATGTACAGGAGTAAAACGGGGGTACTCAGCTAGTCACAACATAATTAGTTATTACCGAAAACAGACACCGTGGCCCATGTTTACATATATTCACGCACTCTGCTACACTAAATCAAACCAATAATTATTTTGAAAAGGCTTACTATTATACTTGTGTTATTATTCAAAGCTGTCATTCATGCGGCCATCATTATTTATTATAAACTATTTATGATATTAACTAAATTGGATATCAATATACATAGTTTTGGTTTACGGACGATCATTAGTTTAATTACCGTATCCGTATTTACTTACTTAGCTTTACCTTTTTTTTTGAGTACCTACCTACTCTTTTAGTACCCAAAGGTGACAGTAAAAATTGCAATGAAAACTGAAGCCAATTAATCAATACAATACTGACATTAAAACAATTACAGACCGGTTATTAATAACTAATTAAATAGAATAAAGAAATTATACGTAGAAGACGTTACTTATACAAATAAATGCTTAAAAAATTATTTATTCATAAATAAATTGATGTAATTAATTATTAAAATACACGTCTACGTAATTATCCATTTACTTCCAATTTAAGTGTATGCCACAACGGACACTTTGACGTTTAAATTTTGTTTTGTCCTGCTTTTTGTGCAATGGTGATAATTGGGCATGTTCACATTGTCCGGTGTCATTGTAGTGCAATTATTTGTATGCAAGTATGGTAAAAGGTGTTTTATTTCTGATATAATTCGAATTATTGCATTCCGTCTTGTTACCTTTTTTTCTTGAGATGCTTGACGGTTTTTAAATTAGTATTATTTATATATTTAACTTTTAAAATAGTTATTTTAGTAAAAAAAAACTGAAATGCGCATCCGAAAATATTATAACATTTTGTCTCAAAGCTGGGCAAAGACCTTAACTTTTATTTATTTAGATTAAATTCGCTAAACTTCAAATCCTAATGTTCCTTTAGCAATTTTCAGCCAGTTTCATATACATCTAAAAAGAAATATAAAAAACCCAACAAATTATCCAGTCAACAGTTATTCATTAATTAGTCCACTCTTAAAGCATATTTTTCCGATCAGTTTTCCTAATTTCAAGCTTATTCCATACGACATAAGATGTATTTTGCGTAGTATGTTAATGTTTCTCGCTACATTCTCTATGTCTTGTCTGTTTTGTTGTCGGCTTCCCTGACCTGGCTTTTCTCCAGAACAACTCCAATTTCATGAGATAATGTTCGCCCCTTTTAATTGTTGCATTTATGTTCACCTAATACCCCTCATTTATTTTATTTTTATTGTATGCTCTTGACCTTAATCTCCTTGTGTTCATTTGTTTTTCTTATTCTTTTTAAATGCTCTCAATACGTATTTTTTATCAAGATGTTACCTTTTTTAAAGATTTTTTTTTGTATTCGTATTTTCTATCGTTGCCGCAGTTATACATTGTAATATCTATATTGAAAAATTTGCCTTCATTTTGTTTCGTGGTGAGTATTATAAATGCTATTTATCAGTAAATTGCAGCCTTTGAAGGTTTTTTAGATACCAATCGTCAATAAGACCTCTTTGCAACCTCTGCGGAAAAAGATAATTAACGAAGGTTGCTTGAATATTCTTATTTTAAACTTTTTATGAAAAAAGTAAATGAATAAGTTGTAAGACTTCTTTAAAATAGTTCGGTCTTTGAATAAAGGACTTAACTCTTCCTGTCCTTTACTTGATTTTTGTTTTATGGTTTTATAAACGAATGAAATGAAGTAAAATTTTGTTGATTTAACTTTTAAAAGTTGAATTTATTTAAGTATTTGAATGATGCTAGGCAGCAGATATTTTTGAAAACAACAAATATAAATAATATGTATTGAAATTAGTTCTTTAAGGGCTGATTTTTCCAACGCCAGGTAATTTCATCCGAGGAATAATTTTTTTTTACAGTTCTTCAAAACAAAGTCTGTCAGACGTGAATTTTATCTCTTAAATAAAAGTTATTTGTCGATTGAAAAATAGGCCCTAAATCTATAAAGCCAACCAAAACCAGTGCTTATTTACTGTCTTTGGCTATTCTAAACATGATCTTACTTAGTTAATGCGCCTTACCGCTTTCGTTTTGCTATTTTCATCTGTAAAATCAAACAAAAGGTGTAAACAGTCCTAATGATAGAAACACATTTCACGCAGTTTATTTACTGAAGTTTTGTTTGACATAAAAGGTATAATCGACTGCAATATTATTTATACGACGCATAACACCGATGGACGAAGCGAAACAAGTATGTAAGGATCGTAGCAAGAGGAAAGAAGTGGTCTCTGCCTACCCCTACGGGAAAGAGGCGTGATTATATGTATGTATAATACCGATGTGCAAGAAACAATGTTTTACTGCACTTTTTGATAGATCTTAATAATAATACTGGCTTATAAATGTCCCACTGCTGGGCATAGGTCTTTAGCCATATTAAGAAGGATTTTATATATGAGATAAATATATAATTTTAACTGTTCCATTCTAAAACCATCCGCCAATACAGATAGGTACAGCTTTTAATGAGTAAACACATATTATGTAGCACACCTACAGATGTTAGTCAATTAATATATTACATAATAATCATCAAACAGTTAATTAACACCGGCATTGGTTAGAGTTTTAGCCTATAAATGCATTCGGTTTTCATTCATAGGTAAGCGAAATAGGTATAAAAATATGGGCGGGATTATAAGCCTATTGCAATTTATTTAGGTATAATTACGTTACTAGTGACACTGTGGTTTGTGCAACGATGTTGAGGTCTTCGTGATATATTATAAGAGTGAAGTAGAAATCGACAGAAAGTCTAAGGACCCTATACATCGGTAAATAAAAACAACCGCGAAAAACATACTTAATAAACAATAAATTCCACGACCGCACTTATTAGGTACCGACATTACAAAAATCAAGAGTTTTTTTATAAACTGTAAATGAAAGAAAATACTTAATAAAAAATAATAATAATAATCCAGCCTATAAACGTCCCACTGCTGGGCACAGGCCTATTCCCATATAGAGAAGGCACGAGCATTGATCACCACGCTTGCTCTCTGCGGGTTGGCGATTTCAGATCCCAAATTTTGGAATCCAGCTTTCCTCACGATGTTTTCCTTCACCGTTTGTCAGAAGTGTCTTAGAATAATTAAGAAAGTACATTATAACTTTAAAAAGTTATATAAATACTTAAATACATTTTAAATTGTTTCCGTTTTTCAACAATATTGTTGAAGACACATTAATTTAATTAATTATAGCGCAATGCAATAGCGTATTTACCTCAGACTCATAAATTAATACGTAGTTAATGTTTCAATGAACCAGAACACGATATCACCGTACATTGTAGTGCACTCCTGCGCACGTAGCGTATCGCAATAAACTCGTCAGTATAAACAGCAAAAACTAAGTTAACGTGATTGTCGACAGAACGTATGTACATCATTCATTTATATCGCAATAGCCACGGCATGACACTTTGTTAAGGGACTGTGAAATTTATAAAAACTTAAAGTACCTGTGTAGTAACACAGGTACTTTGAGTCAGGTACTTTAAGTATCCAAATAGTAATTTGGAAACATGGCCTTTGGATTTCAGTCAAGTTCTCCTAATGACAGCAATTTTTATAATTAAATGGAAAAAGTGTTCTAAATTTTAGGTAGGCTTTTCATACGTATAACAAGTTTAAATTTAATTTTCTTTTACCATGTTTTCTAAAAAGCTCCTTTGAAACTGTGATAAGGCAAACCAGAGGGATATTTTGCTCCGAACCAAATCATACGAACATGATGCAGTGTATTTAAAAAGACCCTTTGAAATGACCCGTATCGACCCAAACCACGAACTTTTTAAGCTTCTAACGCATTCGTTTTTGCGATAACCACGATATTTTAACCCTGCAAATTTTACTGCACCGCAGGGCGGTTTTAAACAAACATTAATCCCCCTAACTCTTTGAAGGTTAAAATGTATTGGTTTAGATTATCTCGCAGTATGTAGGAATACTGTATTCAATTTAAATCAGTTCGTTAAATCAACAGATCTAAAAGCAATCACCTATGAGAGTCAACGAGGAGTAGAACCATGAAGTACTAAGAGCTGTGTAATTAATCGACATATTGCCGCTCAGAATATTTTGCGATAACTTTAATAATCCGCCGCATGATTGATATTTTTTGTTTCCCACCTCAGTTTGCGTCAATCATGCGAGTATTACGCGAGGTTTAATCCTTCATTTCATCGTTTTTGACTGACGTATTGATGAACCAATGACAGCCAGTTTAAATTGGTGTTCGACGTACTATGGCTCGTGGTTTTAGTCGAGATTGCGTTTAAATTGTTCATGAGGTGAACGAATTAACTCTGTGCTTTAAATTAAGAGGGGTTTGTCATGTCAGGTATGTAGAAGTATTTCTTTTAAATTAAACGACTTGGTTAATAGGCTTACTTGTAAAAGGAATACATCTAATGTTATTTAGACATTATAGTTTTACTGAGCTAGACAGCACTTAAACTAATTTATAAACTTTTTCATTGCTAATACTGTAGTTACCATAAGTAGGTATTGTAAAATTTTAATGTAATATTTAATGCGATTGGGATTACCTTGATTAATTGTAAATTTAATGAAACCATCTATTAAAAGTAGAAAATGCTCAAATATCTTAGAACAGATAAATAAAATTGATCAAATTTATAGATGATGAAATTCTCAGTAGCAGGTCAGAGTTTGGATTTGTGCCCGGTTAGTGGCATTAGGCTCGCCCCCTATTACATGGGACCTAAACATACCGGCGAACTGTGGGTGTACATTGGTACACCTCTGCCTAACCCTTCGGGGATACAGGCGTGATGGTATGTTATGTTATGTTATGAAATACAGAAATAGGTACTTAATCAATACATTACATAATTTCTACTAACCAGTATTTTGTGGTTGTAGTGGAAAATCTTAATAACATTAAAGCTTACTAGCAACTTACTACTGTTTAAGTGCGTTAGCTCTTTTCCTGTACAAGAATAAGTCGATATTATAATGCAAGATAACCTGCGATTAATGAAAATTGACAGATAAACTTGATGCGACACAAGAGTCTTCAGCGGATTTTTGCTTCCCAAAACAATCTGACAGCAAAACTTTTAAACTTTAGTCGATTCAAAAAACTTTACCAATTAATAATAATATAATAATAATAATATCCTGGGACAACTCACACACGGTTATCTGATCCCAAGCTAAGCAGAGCTTGTGTTATGGTAACCAGACAACTGATAAACTTACTTATATATTTCTAAATACATACATATTATAGATAAATTACACCCAGGCACCAGAACAAATGATCATGCTCATCATACAACATTTGTCCTGGGCGGGAATTGAACCCACGACTTCCGGTATAGCAGTCAGGGTCACTAACCACTAGACCAACAGGCCCGTCGAAACGAAATGAAAATCAGTGAAAGCGCAACTATATAATTCATTTCAATCACAGATGCAAAAACTAATGTACACATATGTAGACACCACAAACGTGGTCGCGTCAGTGTATTCATGGGCTATCGCGTAAACACATCCGACATTATTCGGTACAAATGTGTGGATGAGTAAAAACGGTTTAATTGGGCGGTACGCGTTGCCGGATCATTCGGTATCGTGTTGTATGCGTAGGCTGTAGTGACGCGCCCCTGTCGACTACTGCGTCACGCTTTTGTCGAATATCGACTTTTTTTTTTTGTTAAAATGCTTTTTTTTGGAGATGTTTTTTTGTTGTGGTGTCGTTTGTGACAAATCAACGTAAAGATTTTTAGAGTTAGTCTAAAATTGATGGTTTAGAAATTCGCTGTGTAAAGAAATTCGCGCAGTCTCTAGGTAAACATATAAAAATATTCTAGTAGCTTACAAGTATTTTATGCTTTATCAATGACGTCACTAGAAACCCTTGAGGGCTTTAAAACGCCCCTAATAAACAAACTAATCTAAAATAATTGGACACTAAAATATCGTGCCAAAATCAAGTAACGGACAACACCAATTAAAAAGTACCAAAACCAATAAATACTAATTGCATCCCTACAGCCACACGCATCAACTGAACAAATGACGAAAAATAAACAAACAAATCCGTTACACTTCACTATTGTAAGTGCGACAAACAACAGGTGTGACATGTCCCGACACTAGTGCGGGACACGTAAAAATAGTGGGCAAATCTAGCAACCTGTTAGTGGGCTGTGACAGGCCGCCGCGCTCCCAGTCACACCGCACCTACTTTTGGGTTAAATGCAGGGGAGATTTATTTTACAATAACCAACTTTGTTTTTTTTTTGGGCCCACGAAATTGGCGGGGTAGTTTCGGTCATTTTAAAACGTGAGGGATACTATATGAACGTTCTGCTACGGATACAGTTTGAAAGCTTCTTGAGATATTCTGATCAAAGTAAGAGAAACAGTACTCATTACTATAACGAGACTTATTTTTAGGCTGTAACCTAAATGAGCTATGCTTCTACGTAATAAAGCCCATTACTTATAAAGCCTAGAACTACACAAGTTCCGTACAAGACCGTGAAATATAGGTCATCCGTCGATACTAGCTCGTACAACCTGCTAATCGTTTCAATAAACGATCGTAGGCAAATACGGGCGAATGTTGCTAACATTCCCACACGTGCATTATATCACTAATACAACAAGACTCTCGAGTAATTTGAAAACCAATTGTTCAAGAGCGAAAATGTTTAAACAAACTAACATTGAAATACAGAAAACTTTTATGAATGTTCGTCATTATGATCTTGACGTGTGGCTATGGCAAGGTTAAGAAGGAAAATAAATGGCATTAATCAACGGCTTTATGCCGAACTTGCATTTTAAAAGTCATGTTGTTAAACCTTCCATTTTGGATGACATCGTTTACATTAATCTAAACATTTTGCTATTTACGTTGTTGTCGCATATTTGTATATTTTTTAAAATAATTGTATTTTTAACATTGATGTTAACCTTTTTTTCAAAAGAGTACCTAACCTATGGAGTTTCTTGCCGGTTCTTCTCCATTGAAATGACATTTTGGAACCTGCAACTAGAGTCAGTAATTTAACGTTAAAGAGCTTAAAAAGGCCTTTTTGAAATAAAATTATTTTGATTTTGATTTTAACCTATTTATTTTACCATCAGGAAAAATAACACCAGCTCAAAATCCAACTCTTATTAAAAACCATTTCTCGTGATTCTTCAAAAGTCTATATTCAATTACTAGTCTCTTCATTAGAATTTGTTAATAATATCAATAAACTTGACTAACAAAGCGTGCGTGAAACTGATACTATGATTTTCAGACGTAACAATGAAAGCTTGGCTGTCAAACTTGTCTTGGAATCTGGATACTAAAAGAAGGATCGAATTTCTGAAATTCCCCCCTACATACACTGGAAAATTATCATGTCTTATAATCTCACATGGCGATATTGTATTACTTTTGGATATTTTTGGAAAAGAAATAAAATGAAATTTCTTTAAAAATATGCAGTTCTGTCATACATTTGTGTTTTTTATAGGTACGTAAATTATTAAATTATAAAAATATCTTGAGACCCTTATTTTCGCTCGTTCAAACAATTTGTCATGACAAAACAAAACACAATAAAAAAAACAGCCTTATTGGTCGAGCCATTCTTAAGTGATGCTTAGTCATACATGTAGCAATTGACTTTTCTTATATATAAAATTCTCGTGTCACAATGTTAGTTACCATACTCCTCCGAAACGGCTTGACCGATTTTTATGAAATTTTATATGTATAGTCAGTAGGTCTGATAATCGGCTACTATCTATTTTTCATACCCCTAAGTGGTAGTAGGAAGATAGTAGGCAGGTGCTAGGTAGAAAAAATTGCATTGCAACGCATGCCGGGTACAGCTAGTATTTATATAGAATTGTCATCAAAATTATTCGACTAACATGTGCCTTTTAACTACAACAAAATAAATTAAATAATGATCCACCTCTATTATTAAATATCATGTCAACATTACCTAATAATCAAATACCAAATAAATCACATTTAATTACGCGCGGACTGATGTCACAATAATTTAATTTTAACGCTCTTTTGATGACAATTAGTGATAGATTATACATCTAAAGCGCTTGAATCGCTTTATCCGTACGTAGTTTAATTGTGTACGGTGTTCATTCACACCTGTGGACGCAGATATTCCTATTCAAAGTATGCAGCGCTAAACGATGGTAAAAACGCGCTTGATTGCATTTGTACAATATTTTCGATGATTTTACGCAACGTTTAAATTTACATATTTTGGAGTTTGTTACTATATTTTTAGTATCGAAAGTGTTGTTAGTTGTATTATTAATTATTTGTGATACACATATTTAATTAAACCTAGTTGTAGTTATACAAAACAACATGAAAAATAATGTGTAAGATTTAAAATTTTGTAAAATAAGTAGTTATATATATATTATATACCTATTACATAAGAAGACGACCTTTAATAGCCAGCCGCAGATTACGTCACATTACACATTGGCTCTCTATCTAATTAGCAATATTGAAATACTTATAACTGTTATGAAAAAAAATACTTTCATACCTAAAAATATGCTAAAAAGTTTAATTTTCAGTATAAACCTTAAAGAAATTGTCTAATACCCAATAGTAAGAAGCTTGTTACTTTTCTACTGCAGAGTTGAAAGTCTAGAAAATCAAGGCGCACTTTGCAAACCTGAAAACTTTCATATAAAAAAAAATAATGTTTTTATTTACAATTCAATACTTAAATCTATTACAAGAACAAACAAAGACTAAAATTAAATATAAATAAATAAAACTAACACGCGTCAAAAAACTCATCGTCATCCTTGTCAATGGCATATAAAAATATTATGAAAAGAAAATTAAATATATTTTTCTATAAGTAGGATACTTAACACTCATACCTATACTAATTGCTCGGAGAAGAAATATGGAATTAAATAAAGAGGTCAATGCCCCAATAAGTATCGATCGAAATAGCTTATAACAACTAATAAAAGTATTGCTTGATGTTTCCTTTTATACTCCTTAAAACTTTTCTACAAACTTATTTTTTATTCTCTTATTTACTTATAATAAATAAGAGAATAATAAATAATAAAAAAATAAAATAGACAGATATAGATTTAATATGAATGAAAACAGTAATATTAAATCTATATCTTATATATAAAATTCTCGTGTCACAATGTTAGTTATCATACTCCTCCGAAACGGCTTGACCGATTTTTATAAAATTTTATATGCACATTCAGTAGGTCTGAGAATCGGCTACTATCTATTTTTCATAGCCCTAAGTAGTAGTAGGCAGGTAGGTAGTAGGCAGGTGCTAGGTAAAAAAAATTGCATTGCAACGCATGCCGGGTACAGCTAGTATATATATAAATGAATCCCTATTTCCCTTGGTCACGGCATCACGCGTGAACGCCGGACCGATTTCACTAATTCTTTTTTTGTTGTGTTTGTTATTGTCAGGAGAAGGTTCATAAGAAAGAAAAAGTTTAGAAAATTGCCAGGAAAATTAGAAAAAATAAGAATGCTGAACCACCATATACAATTATTTCTAATCCAACCTAAACTTTTTTAATGTAACCTTATGACGTTTGACATAGAATTGACAGAATTCAATATTCATAGTTAAGACAGAACAACGTCTGGTGGGTCAGCTAGTTTTATATAAAAAACAGTATACATTAGATGGCCTCATTGTACACGCCTATTTCCTCCAGACAACCATTTTGCTTAAGGTCACCAAACACCTTAAAGGTTTCTAGAGTTTTTCTTTTGAACGATTACTTCTTTATAAAGTGGACACAGGTTTCTCATTAAATGATTCTCATCAAAGTGGTTAAATCTCTTTGTATGCAAGAACTAAGCTCACTAAGACTGTTATGCACTTTAGAAATACATTAAAGAAAGATTTGTATAAATGGTGCCTTCTCTTGGAATATTTGTATATATAAATCTTTACTTAGACTAGGCACTAAGTGGCGGAGATAAGATAGGTACTCGCCATGTATATATATCTCATATGATAATGCTCTAAGTGTTCCTAGTAAGCGCTAACTTAGCCAAGAATGATCATCCTCTCCCTGCGCTGGTAACAATTATTTGAAGTCGGCGCGCAATGCGTATTCAACTTCCATTCATCTCTACTACTCGCCATCTCAGCAACTACGCCAAAATACGATGGTTTATTCTTACATTATAAATAAATAAATAAATAATAAATAAATGTTCTAGTTATGAAATCCTGATTGATTATTACTATCAGAATTGATGGAAAATTCTCCGAGACCTACAGTTACATCATTCATTTTTACCGCCAATTAGTATACATTTTCATGAGCAATATTCCTAAAAGGCACTCGATTGAATGTTAACAGAAAAACAATTCAACTCCCATCCATTTTAATATCAAATGTATGGACGACTTGCACGTGATATTAAAACTCATTCCAATTTGATTGTGATCGAATCTGCCTATTGTGGGTAGATATGTATGGGTAGTGAGGTAGAGAGCCTCTACCTACCTTTAATTGAATGAAATTGAATTAAATCAATTGAATTGAATGCGATATCCGTTTACTTAGCAAGTGAAATTGTTATTTCTTAATCATATAATTTATTTTATATACCAACCAAAAGTCTCTCTGGGATTTTTTTTTTCCTAGCCGTTTCTGTCCCACTGCAGGGCAAAGGCCTCTCTACCCTCCTTCCATCTCTCCCTAGCTAAGGCCGTGGTCATCCACTCCTGATCAAAGGACTCCAGTTCGTCCCGCCATCTGGGATTTATTTAGAGTAGTTCTTTTCGTTCTCTCAAAAATCCAAATTTTTAAGCTTTTACCAAAGGTATGGACATGGATTTATGACGTAGCATCATTGAATATTGCGTTAGCCTCGAAAAAGGTCTGTTAATGGAAGCACGGGTGCCTTATACGATCTCTATCCAGTTTTTAGCTATATACTACTAATAGCACAGTGTAGTAACATAGTACAAAAAATTGGGTAAAAGTTAATCCGTCGGAATAATAAATCAAGATTTTTTGGTAGTCATTCGAACTCTATTTTTTTCTAAGAGGTGCCAGAAAAATCTTTTCTTCTGATTTGGGACTAACAGCTTTATTAACTTACAGTTATGATATCAAATCCGCGAAGAAAGACTACGAGAGTATTCTTCAAAAAGTAGCAAATTAATTATAAGATCTCGTGAACAAATCATAAATTCGCCACGTCCACAACACGTAGTATCTATCGCGGAGTCGAACTCGCTTGCCGTACATGGATGATTAAAACCGATATTAGTACGAACCCTTACAAAACCAACGACACAGCCAATCAATATAGTCCTCAGGGCTCAGTGTTTCATACACCTAAAGTTTATAGCACAAACGCGAAATAGCCTGGCTTTACCCTGCTTCTAGAAACTCGATTACGTCCGATGGCCATGTCAATGACTTGAATTTCAATTAGAACAAATTATCAAGGGATACGGCAGGCAAACTTGATTTATTAACGCATGCGCAGATGATCCGCTCGCCCACAGCCTCAAATTACCAGCCTGTTAAATTTTAGTGCACTTCAAACATGGATAAACATGACTGATCTAGCACCATATTGATTGCAACGCTCACTCATGTATTACACTACTTTATTACTCTGAACTGCAATAACATATTATTATGTTATTAAATTACATTTTTATAAATCTAACTTATTAAAAACACAAAGGAAATACATTATCAATCGAAAACAAAGAATTCTTACCCTTCAACTCTGTTCGCTAAATATAAACAAATTGTCACATCTTCGTAATAAGATACAATCTCTATCAATTAGCAGTTGTCACTTATAAATTGTTTAGCTCCGTCGCAAATTTAACACGCAAATATGCCGGCCGTCCGTTCCAACGTAATACGCTGCGAGCGGGTATCGGGCCCTCTGAGCTATACGCCGGTAGGCCGTCAAATCAGTCAATGTCAAATCACTGTCCACTGCGTATTAATCAATTCAGAGCAAGTACGTAATTAAATTAAAACTACTATCTAGCACAATTAAAATATATCTATCTATACTACTTATAATAAATCTGTAAAAGTGAAAATTCTGTACATTGAAAATATCAAAAAAATTAATGGCGGGGGGTGTTACTAGACCGACACCGAACCCAAAAGTATAAAAAAAAAATTTTTTGTCTGTCTGTTTGTTCAGGTATCACTCAAAAACTACCGGTTCGATTACGATGAAACTTGGTAAATTATTCTTTATTATCCTGGGCACCACACTGGGTAGTTTTTATCCCGGAAAAGTATAAACAATAAAAAACAAACTTAATTTTGCGGTTAAAAACTCATTGATAAGTTTCGTCATCCACGCGAACGAAGTCGCAGGCACAGCTAGTACCTAATATTGTGACGACTTGATTTTTGTAGTTATTTTCGTCGCAAATCAAATTACTTCGATGACATTTCTAGACTGCCTAGACGTCGATGCATAATAGGATTTAGTATTTAATAAAACATTAGCGTGCTTAAAAAAGCCTACTTCTTTCAATTAAAAAGACCAAATCTCCATTTCAAAGTTATGTAACTAACTAGTAGCAATAATAAGTATGAAATATTGCGTATAGTTTGTCTGAAGTATTAAACCCACTTCTTTAAATAGCAATCCGATGTCTATGTCTGGAATCGCAGCGGTCAAACGTCTGTCAACCTGAGTGCAGTGACGTGTCCATCTAAAATGTGTAGTGTCGCGAGCTATTTTAAACTAATTTTCTGTCAACTGCTACCTATCTTGGAAAGCTGCACTTACGAAAATATGTAGCAGAATGGTGAGGGTAGCTGACGTCATTTTATTTATAGTTAGATCATTTATTTATAGGTCTGTTTAGCTGTGAAGTTGCGAAACATACCTGTGAAGAATAATTATAATTTGATATTTAATTTTCATGTCGTATAATTTTCTGAATATTTTCTTTGCTTTTCGCTTTTGTTGTTAGTATCGAACTTAATCCGATAAACAAGCAGTCATTAGGCGTCCTTTAGGTGTCCAATTGCAACTAGTCAGTACCCAGTATTTATTGCTAACCCTTCTGAACTATGGCGCGTGGTCCTTTCATCTCTTTAATTAAAAGGAGCCAGACACGAACAACAAAACGGGCTGGAACTACAATCTTCCTAATTTATGGCGCGAATCTCGACTAGGTGTATTTGATTTCTAGTTTGTATATAATTTTGTTGACAGCTTATTAGTGATAAAGGTGTAGACACGGCGTAATGATGTACCAAATACACTGCCTCAAAGTGAATGCAAATTTGAACATTATGAAAAATATCATAAAATAAAATAACGTTACAGTAAATAAATCCACCCTTTCGTTATTGTTACTAACATAAAAAAGTTTGATGATGTAGTTTTCAACAAAATGTTAGGACGACGTAAAACTTGCAGCAGTTATGAATATCTTATAAAAGCTTGTAACACGTAACGTGCTATAAACTCTGAGATAACTGATCAAAGATGGAAAAGCTTTATCAATAATGCTTTAGGAGTATATCGCTATAAAATTCATAACTAAACTTCGTAACTAACACGTATTAGGTAGGTTCATATTTGCAATGTGGTAAAATTTTCAGGGTAAAAACTGGAGTCGGGCTCGTGCTTGAAAGAGTGTATTATCATACAACATTTACGTCAAAATAGTGTCTTGTACCAATTGTCCTTTTGTTTTATAATAATAAAGATCGCACAAAATTTAAATTCTTTTGATTCTTAGTTGATTTTTATGATTGGTTAATATATTATAATGGTAATAGTAATACACACTCTGAAAATTTCAACAGACTACCAATTCATGAGGTACAGCTCGCTGACAGACAGACAGTCAGCCGGAAAAACGGACAGCCTGGTAATAGGGTCACGTTAATAATAATAATAATCAAGGACCGCAAGGATGTATGGCAAAGCAAGGAGCTCCACGGGCGCTACTACCGGACCCTTCATGGGTCCGATGTAGATTTCTTAGCGTCCGTAGCCTGGCTACGCTTCGGTGATCTTTTTGGAGAAACCGAAGGGTTTGTATGTGCAATTATGGACGAAGTTATCATGACGAATAACTATCGGAAATATATCATAAAGGACGGTACAGTTGACATATGTCGGGCATGTCACTGTCCAGGTGAGTCCTTAAGACATATTATTTCGGGTTGTTCTCGTCTTGCTAACGGCGAATACTTGCACAGGCATAACCAAGTAGCCAGGATTATCCACCAGCAGCTTGCTTTGAGATACAAACTTGTGGAATCCGAGGTGCCGTACTACAGGTATGTGCCCGACCCAGTTCTCGAAAATGGTCGTGTCACACTGTACTGGGACCGATCTATCATCACTGACAGGACTATTGTAGCAAATAAGCCTGATATAGTGGTGATAGATCGATCGGAGCGTCGGGCAATAATTGTTGATATCACTATTCCTCATGACGAGAACCTCGTGAAAGCTGAAAAAGAAAAACAACTAAAATATTTGGATTTAGCGCACGAGGTTGTCGACATGTGGGAGGTGGACTCAGCAATTATTGTCCCGATAGTCGTTACAGCCAACGGCATAATAGCCAAGAGCCTCGACCAACACCTTAAGAGGCTCGCGCTAGGCGCCTGGGTCAAGGGTTTGATTCAGAAAGCGGTACTTCTCGACACGGCGCGTATTGTGAGGAGGTTCCTCTCTCTGGAGTCCTAACCACCGGCAGCTTGGACCCTGTCCCGAGGCCGGTTGGACACTATATTTTATATTTTTAAATGTATATTGTTTTTTGTATATATTTAAAAATGTATTTTATAAGTTTATTGGAAAATAAAGGAAATAATAATCATTTATTTTGCTTGAAACATGGTGGGTATGGGTCGATCTCCAGAGGCATTTTTTTTCATGTCGAGCTGGATAAACCCGTTTTAAAATCGAAAAACGTTTTCAAAATATTTTTTTATACACAGTTCGGTGTCTGATCTACGTGATACAAGGCTAATATTAAGAATAAGTTTATTTTAAATATTAAAAAAAAAATCTTAAAGCCTAAAATCCTGATCGCTCTGGGTTGACCCAACTCCCGATTGAATGAAAAAAACATTCTTTAACTTTTTAATGAGAAGGTTCATATGAAACAACTTATCTAGATTACATAACAAATAGTTATTCTTCATGGTAATAAAATATTTTTAGTTATATTAACAATACTTTTGCCACAATTTGAATTTAAAGTCGTGACCGAGCATTTTATCTCATCACTCTGCGCTGAGGTAAAAAATCGCGCTCATCCCTAGTTACGCTTTATAGACACTCTATTCCCCTCCCGCGAGGTAACGCTGGTAGTAGTCTAACCGCCGAGGAGGATACCTGTGCGCCACGTCCCCGTGCTCCAACATTACGAAGGTAAGTTTATGATTGTTCTGGATTTGGTTCTCGAATTTTATGATTGCTATGGTACGTTATTTAAATTAAATAGTTAGCTTGCAAAAGTGTTTGTTATGTGAATTAAGTGATCACTATGATGTTTTTTATGAGAAGTAATGACAACTTTCTACTGCTTTTAAATTCGGCTAAATTTATGATTTTGTGACTTTTTCTGATCGCTATGGCTGTGATTGCTCTGTCCAAAAAGACCAGAGCAATGATATTTTGCATTAATTGTACGTTATAAATCTATTTTAGGTAGTAGTAGCAGACTGCAACAATGACAAATGATGAACTATGCATATAACCTTTAATTTATAACCTTTCCTGGGTTTCTTTAGGTAACCTAAACCCATAAACCGATTTTGACGTATTTACCTACCTTACCTTACCTTACGTACCTTATGTACCTCGTTCACATTTAAAGCCGTTGTGGAGAGAGATGTTGAAAAATCAATTCTTTCCATTTCCACAAAAGCGGTAGGTGATGACGGCCTACAACTCCAAATGTTCCTTCCCATCTTAGAATATATAGTACCAGTTATCACCCACATCATTAATTTCTCCCTGACTACAAGTTCCTTTCCTTCCGTCTGGAAAAAGGCCAATATCCTACCGCTTCCTAAAGTCGCCAATCCAACATCCGTATCACAGTATCGTCCCATTTCCATTCTCCCTGTCCTATCCAAGGTCCTTGAGGGCGTTGTTCAAGGTCAGCTGTCTAATTACCTTTCCTCTAACAGCCTGCTGAGTCTCAGATTTCGCCCTGGCCATAGTTCTGTTACTGCACTTGTTAAAATTACCGACGACATACGACTGGCCATGGAGAGGAAGTTCCTAACAGTCCTGGTACTTTTGGATTTTAGCAGTGCTTTCAATTAAGTCGATTTTGACATACTGTTAGGGATCCTCTCTTCCCTCAATGTCTCTCCTCCCGCAACGGCTTGGTTTGACTCTTATCTTCGGGGTCACTCGCAGTCTGTTCGTGCCAATGAGGTCTCCTCTGAGTGGTGCAAACTTATGACGGGCGTTCCCCAGGGTTATTGCCTTTCTCCACTTCTTTTTTCTATATTTATCAATTCTATAACTTCAGTTCTTTCTTCTCAGTACCACCTCTACGCAGACGACTTGCAGTTGTACCGCCACTGTAGCTTTGACAGTATATCCAATGCTATTGCCGCCACCAATACAATATAATATCTTAGTAATATCCATCAGTGGGCTAAATCTTTTGGTCTTTTAGTTAATCCTACAAAATCTCAACCTCTCATTATTGGTGGCAGACATTTTTACAGCCTATTGGATCATCAATCTCTAAGTAGGAGGGTCTTTTGCTCGTTTCACTCCCTAAAGCGCCTCCAGAAGTTCCTGCCCTTTCAGACTAAAATCACTCTCGCCCAATCTCTTCTACCACCTCTTCTGGATTATGCCGATGTATGGTATTTAGATGCAACGGAGGAACTTCTAAATAAACTCGAACGTCTGCAGAATTTGTGCATCCGCTTCATATTTGGTCTTCGGAAGTACGACCACGTGTCGGAATTCCGGGCTAGATTGAAGTGGTTGCCTATTCGGCAACGTCAAGATTCTCATATTCTCTGTCTCCTTTACTCAGTTTTGCACAACCCTAAATATCCAGGCTACCTGCGGGAACGCTTTGAATTCCTGGTCCCCAGGGGCAAGCCTTGTCGTACTTCTTCTTCTCTTCTCCTTCGCACTCCTCTTCACTCCTCTAGTCGTTACGACGAATCGTTTGCTATTCGTGCTGTGCGCCTCTGGAACTCACTTCCACATTCCTTGCGCAATAGGGGTTGCGCTATTATCGTTGAACTTTTTTAGGAGAAAGATAAAAGAACGTTTCCTTTCTATTTGAGTTATGTAGTCTATGTATGTCTATATTTAATATATATATTGTATTATATACGTACTATATGTAGTATTTGTATGTATTTATATTAAAATATGAAAGTTGTACACTTCTATCTTCCTCACCACTTAATAATAATCTCACTATAACTCAAAGGTTTGCTGGAAGAAAACTCAATTTTGAGTTAAGCTCACCTCTGTACATCAACTTTAATTAATATATGTATATTAAATGAAATGTATTTGTGTGCAATAAAGAATTAAAGAATTGATTTCAAAAGGTTTTTAATTTTGTCTCATTTACCTAGAAGTGGTTTACTTAAGTCCAAATAAATGAAACTAAGCCAAAAATTCATTTTTATAATTATGTTAATTTGTTATTTTAGCAATTATTTTAATTATAATATATATTATTATTATAATCTTGTTACACGTTCACTGAATATGACTGAAAACGCCTAAATAAATAATATTTTATCAATATATTTATTTTTGTTTCACTGATTTCACCATTTATGATCGCTCTGGCATCAATTATGATTGCTCTGGTCGCGAAATTTTTGAAACTTAAATATTTTCAAAACTGATTGTGTAAATTGAAGGCCAATAGTAAAAATGTACTATTTGAATATCATTATTTTCAATGAAATACATAATTACCATTATATCAATATCTGAAAAGCACCAGAGCGATCACACGAATACGCCCGTTTTGGAGATTGATCCGTATACAAGATGTTAAATTAAATTATAGCACAGGACATATAACCCCTGACTCGGGCATGCAAAAAAAAAAAATTTAGAATTTATTTTAACCTAAAAACGTATACAAGTAGTATTTAAAATAATAAAAAATACAGACATTTGACCACTGTGACTAAAAAATATGATGAGTGAAGTGAATCTTTGTTTCAATGTTCGCGATCATAGTGTAACGTTCGGGACGTGTTACAATCATCGATCGTTCAGTCAGCGTCCACCTTTAGAGCGGTTTGCACACTACCTCAGTGCAAATGTCTGTAGGCAATATAGGAATCTGAATTGCAAAATGTACCCCCTCTTAATGTTTGCACACACAGTACTTCATGCGGCGGTGTTTGTGTTTAACTGGTGAGCTGAAGATATGAGGTGGCTCTGGTGCATTGTGGGCGGGGTTTTTGATGACGCTAATTGCATGATGATTTGGATTTCGGCTACTATTATACACACTTTCAATGTTGTTATACGTCGTTCTATGTACATACAGTTGAAAATTTTTTCTCAGTTTTAGTTGTTTATCAAAAAAGACGGTGTTCTTTAATCTGTTAGTAGTAGTAGTATCTAAAAGGTGTTCCTTGAAATACGGTAATATTTTATCTTCTTCAAAAATCTGTGTTACTTTTCGTGTTCCCTTTGACAAGTTATAAGTGAAATTCAAGAAATCTGTCCTGGGATTAATTTGGACTTAAGCCTGTTTTTTCGTACCCAGAGCACAAGATAATTAAATTTTTACTAGAAATTTTAGCCTAGCCTATCAAAGTATTTATAGTTGACTTTTATTGTAGATATTGGTTCTTAGAACATTAATATAATAAGAATAGTTGTCTGACAAACATAGGATTACGTCACAGACTATAATGATGAATATTATTAAACGTAAGGTCCCAGAATTTGTTTTGTTAAAAGTTTACATAATCACAAAGTCTGCTCCAAAGATCCACATACCTACGTATATATATACCTACAGTTTCTCAAGATGCATTCGAGATAAGTAATTAGTTCAGACGTTGACGGCACGCCAGTTTTACTCATTTAATGGAATACGTTAACATAACTAGGTTAGGTTAAGAACTATCTTTCGACGTTTCACATATTAACGTGGATTTCGCTGACTTTAAAGTAACTTAGGAACTTTATGCGTCTGTGTTTTGATGACAGTTGTTTGTCGTTGAACAACATTGAAAATTAGGTACTTCAATTAAAAGGCCACAAAGAGCTTATTTATGAACTAAAAGTTATAACTTTCTGAGAATTGCGCAAATGTTAGTTAGAAATTGAAATAAAAAATATATTTATGGATTCTTCCGCGGTTTATTTTTAATTTTATTTCGCGAAGTTTTCAATCTACCTATAGCAGCAAAGGCGTCGAAAATCGGGAATAAAAAATATAAATAAACCGTGACAAGATCCTTAAATGTAGAATTATTTTTTTTTCTAGTATTTGTTCTGTCACAATAATGATAGAAGGGTAAACATGATCAATACGAAAGCTAGTGTAATAGCTAGTAAGAAATATTTGCGCGGATATATTGGTAACCACACCGGTTCGTTAGCTAACTCAAATAACAGGACAAATAACAACCGGCAGCGTTTATCTAAGTTCCGAATTACAATACGACATTATTACTCCATATTAGAAATACCAAATCATCTGCACAAATTGTGACTTAATTTAATTTTGTTTACCTAACATAAAACGAGCACAAAGCTACGTTCTTCATAGAATAACAGAAGGTATAATAAACAAGTGTTTAACATTCATAACACACATTAGTTGTCAGCAAAATAAACTATTCACAGTGAATGGGTCAAGAGCTTTCCCGTTACGGTAACTTGGTTCTACACTCAAACTGCTAAACTATAACATTAGTAACTGGATTCGCCTATTCCCAGTTGCTGTCGTCAATGGTTGTCAATCACTCGTGAGCTGAGATGTCACCGCTTACCTTCCATTTAGCGTCCCTATTTTGGCTAAAAACCTTTAAACTCGCGAACTCGTGAAAATAGATGCCTGAGGACAATGGCGACGTCATCTGTAGTGGACATCAGTGCGGCCTCATTGTTGTCGATTGTGTCGTTTATGCGAAGTTTGCATTGTCTGTCCGTGTGTAAAGTTTCAGCTATCGACAAGCTGATAACGGGTGACTGAGCGCCCGTCGTTTGTTAAAGACCTCGGAGCTAAGTGAATTGTCCTGGGCAGTCTCGTTGACGTCACAAACAATCATGTTAATTGACGCAGTAATTGATTTGATTATTAAATTGGATTTTTTATTTTGCAATTTAATAACGTGAATATAAACTTACATGCTTACATGATAATAATTACCTCAAACAACATAGTTACATGGATCACTAATATGATTATTGTAAACGATTCCAATCACAGCCCCCCGGAATGTAACAACGGAATCCTCTTAATCCGTTTAATTGATACAAACGTTAGTAAATGAATGTGGACATCGAAGCATCCTTCATTAACGAGACTAGCGATCTAAACAGGTGCGGTGTAGGATGCATGAGAACGTTGTTTCACAATGCAATAAATATAGTAGACCGTTGCTTTTCATACAATATGGACGCTTGCCGCATTAGCGCGCCCTTTAATTTAACAAGCTTATACGAGCTCGCCGTTTGATGTTACTTATGTATGGAGAAAGTCGCGAAACTAGCGCCAGGACAAGTGCTTTGAGCTAGTACTGGCCTATTGTATGTTATTAGTCTTTCATTAGGTGCTATTATACAGTGCTCTGAGTTACCTTGCTCGAGTTTTAAATAATGTCCGTTTAATAATGAATGCGCTTGCTTCATCTCAGAGATTATTAATAAATGATGAGCATTTATTTATGTAGAAGTTGCTTAGACTTAGGGTTGGGTGCTTGTTAAGTTAGGAGAGATAATGCAGATTGACAAAAATTATGTTGGTTCTTAAGAATGAGATTGCGAAGTTTTTAAAATTAGTAATATTGTTTTCTGTAAATTTTTGGTTATTTAATTATCACACAAGACTGCTTATGATAATGATTTTTTATTGCTATAAGTTTCAATTGATAAATTAAACTTCTTCAAAGACCCGTAAATAATAATAATAATAATAATATTCCGGGACAATTCACACACGGTTATCTGATCCCAAGCTAAGCAGAGCTTGTGTTATGGCAACCAGATAACTGATAAACATACTTATATATTTCTAAATACATACATATTATAGATAAATTACACCCAGACACAGAACAAATGATCGTGCTCATCACACAAACATTTGTCCTGGGTGGGAATCGAACCCACGACCTCCGGTATAGCAGTCAGGGTCACTAACCACTAGACCAACAGGGCTGTCAAAAATGAATTTAGTAAAGAGAACTCCAAACAACAAGCGCCTTATAATTCATTAAAAAGTAAACAGGTTTCATTAGTTAATCGGCGCTGACCCGTCGCCGTGGCCCTACACCAGAAATCCTTATTAATCATTAATGAAAATTGCAATACATATAACGTCTGCGTTTAAATATTTAAAAGCGTAGTTTTCCTCTTCGGGATCCGGCGGGTCGGGTGTAATGGTGCCTCTGAATTATTTATTATGAATTTTATGATACGTCTCGCGCACCCCACTTCGTAAATAATACTTTTGATTTTCTTGGAGCGAACGTTAGTGATGGGCGACATCGCGCTTAATGTTGCCCATCGATTTGTGTTAGCTACTCGATTTTCATTTGACATTTACAAATTAGGTTGTTCGGTTTGTGTTTACGTTGAGCTATGAAATTGGAACATTGTGATGGTTTAAAAAGATTTTATTCAAATTCGATTACTGTCGTTTGTTTATTTTCGAACAAATTCGCAAACATTTTTTTATTAAAGGTGATTTTTTAAGTAATGATTACAAAAACTGGTTTGTCGTCGTTAGTTTAAATCGATTTTACCGGTACCTACCGATAGTCGATATTTCTTATGCATTCGATTTTCACGCACTAAATGTATCGAGATATTTTCGTACACGTTCGTCGTTTGTTTGGACTCGGTACTGAGAACAAATTATTTATTGAATTAATCGGTTTGGCGCGAGCCAGTAAAGCTAGACGAATGGGTAAATAATGAACCTTCACTTTGGTTTGTATTGGATTTCTTATTTCTGGTTGGCTCTACGTCATACTATTTTTGATTTACGTTACATTCATTTATGACTCTGTTAGGAAATAGAGAAGCGGTACCTTACACTGAATTCTTTATCAAATATTGCAGTCATTTATAAGAAAATTTGTGGATGCTTATAATATAAATGAATCTGAATAAGTGCAAGACGTCGCCATAGTTGCCAAATATATTTTTTTTCATTTTTTTATGACTAAAATTATCTGTATGAATATAATAGAATTATGGTTCAAAAGTAAACTCAATTTCAGATGGCTATTTTGTAATAAGGAGAAAAATAAATAATAATTCAACATTTCACCATTTACTCGTATACCTGAAACAACCTTTGACATATTGAAAGGCTTAATCAAACCACTAACAAATCAGCCTGGCCTTGCAAATACTAGATTAACTGTCGTCTCCCGACAGGAGATGAGTTAAAGTGACGTCACATACGTTTCCAGATCAAACGCTATGATTGAAATACGATTGCTGCTTAATTACTAGGCTAAACTGGTTTTGGGAATTCATTTAGTAATGTCTTGTGACAAAGGACTAAATTTACCTTTGTCGTCTGTGTTGCAATTAAAGTTTTCAGTCAATGGTTTAAGGTTGATTTTTGTTTGTAGTTCGTAGGTGCAACAATCATAGTTAGATTGGCTTACCCTTAGTCTAGCTTGTGTCATAAATATGATTAGAAAATTTGATACCTATCTTGGAAAGGGAATGAGTTGAAGTAGACTTTTGACCTTTGGGAAGTTTATTTCTGCCGTAAATAAAAGATAATTGTAAAAAGAAAATATCTGAAACGGGAGCTAGGTACTAAAGGGGGTAAAACCGCGGGGCAAACCTAGTAGTAAATATAATAAAATCTCCATCGATAATCTTCATTCCTATACACACTAAACTTTACTGAAAAGGGCTCAAAGTCTAGACATAGTAATATTATTTACACGGTTTTATTAGTCATAATAGTGTAGTTCCTGAAGATACCGCCCTTCATCCCTTGGGTGTCGTAAAATGCGACTGAAAATATTATTTATGTCGGTATTTGAAAGCTAACAACGTACTACCTTCAGTTTATTTAACAAGCAGGGTGGCAATAATAATGTTCATGGTAAACAGTAAATTTATATGGACTTACCATACGAGGTTACACGTCGGAACTTCGGGAAAGAAACGTTAAAGGAAAAAGCTCTTAAGTATCAACGTAAGTATCTAAACGGTTTCTATTTAGATTTTAAATACGTTTATTTAAAAGCTAAAAATGCACTCTCTCTCTAAAACTTTTATTTTCAATCAAGCTTGGCTTTTTCCATTCTATGGGATTATAACATGTACAATCTAAAACAAGAAAAAAATACAGAAAACTACACTACAAACAACAGATAAAGTACTAACCCAACATAAACCTCGCAAATACAACAATTAATCAAAAATGATAGAGAAATCTCCAAAACAAAGTAAAGCATTGACAATATGTGTCCTGTTAATTATCGGCATCAACTGTGGGAGGCAGGGAGGGACAGGGAGGCTTGGGAGTCCAGTTTGTCGAACAAATGCGCCTGATTAGCTTCGCTTTGTCGACCCGGCGCCGTTCGCCTCGCCTCCTACTGATTTGAGAACAGTTTTATCGAACCCCACCCCCTAGAGGCATTAGCCGCAACGATAAGGCATACTGACCTGTGTTTCAAACGGTTAGATACTACTTTAAATTATACACTTAGTTTCAACTACCGTTTCGTACAAAACAGTTTTGTAATCAATGTCATAATGACACAAGTAAATTGGTTACCAAATCCATAACATAAGAATGAATCGCTGAATGTGTTGCTAAGCGCAAATCTCGAGAGCAGCTGAACCGATTCCGCTAATTAATAATAATAATATAATATTCCCGGACAACTCACACACGGTTATCTGATCCCAAGCTAAGCAGAGCTTGTGTTATGGTAACCAGACAACTGATAAACATACTTATATATTTCTAAATACATACATATTATAGATAAATTACACCCAGATACAGAACAAATGATCGTGCTCCTCACACAAAGATTTGTCCTGGGTGGGAATCGAACCCACGACCTCCGGTATAGCAGTCAGGATTACTAACTACTAGACCAAATGGCCAGTCTAATTTTTTTTTTTAATTACTAATTAATTACTTATTCCTTGAAGTACGAGGATGGTTCTTAGGGAGAGAAAAATAAAAAAAATCGACTGTTAGGCGGTACGAAGGTCAGCTGACCTTCGTAACGCCTAACAGTCGATTTTTTTGTTTGTTACTAGCTAGTAATAATACAAAATTAAATCGAAATGACGGATATGGAATTAAAATAAAATGTCATATTCCGCTTTACATATTTACGTAAATTTAAACTGTCATCGGTTGTCAGAGTGGTGTAGCTCATACGTCGCGTCCACGGGGCGGCGCGGCGGCGGAGTGTCAACTGATTGATAATAAAATTATAATAATTATGCATGCGGCTTTCATCGGAATATAATACTCGAATATATCGACAGACTAACAAATTATGGAGATTTTTTTTTTTTTATTGTGATTTATAGCTCAAAGCTTTTTTAGTCTTATTGGTTCATTATTATAAATAGACAGTTTCATTTGTGGACAGTGTTGAAATTTTTACATTCACTAATGAATTAAAGTTATACCTCATATAACCACGTAATTATTTTGCAAAGATAATAAAAATATAAGGTCTTAAAGACGACAGTGTTGGTGTATATATTTAAATAATGATTTCCTTTGTGATATTATTGCCTTTCAATTTTTATTCACTATAATATATAAATGTAATCGATAAGGTAATTTTCTGCATTGTATACCAATCTTTTTTTAGAAGCAGTAGGTAAACGAGTACAAATATTGAACTTTATTATTATAGTTCAAACAACACATTCAAAGATTTTAGGTAAATTGAGGCATGGAATTTACAAATGGGCTAAGGGCCAAAATCAAAATTTTAATTTTATCTTTCATAGGAGCTATGTTGTACAGACATTTCATTTCAAAGGTGCATAGTGCCCACAAAAGTTTTAGCACTTAGCCCATTTGTCAATTCCGTGCCTCAATTATCTTTTGCCCAGCTTTGCGGCCCACGCATTCAAAGAGGTAGATGACAAACTTTTGTTTTTATATTTGACTTTAGACATTGTGCAGCATGATTATGTGTTTAGCATGATGTCATTAGCCGCCACTCGTAAACTTTGATTCGCTTTTTCTACTTGACGATTTCTTATCAAAAAAAAAAAACTAAAAACACATATTCCAATAATTTTTATTGTCTAACTGACTGACTAAATAGATTCGGCATACCCTATCAATTCCATAGCCTAGTTAACGTAAAACCGAACGGTCTTCAGATAGAACATTCAATAAATAGCGGCTCGCATATGCTCGCATAGGGGCGCATTGTCTAGGGCTAGCATCGCCAGGTGCGGTGCCTGAGTTGCTCCTAATTCACTTTTAGGCCGTACTTCGGATACCTGGCACAATGCTATAGCAATCAGAGCCATGCGGGAGCCAAACATCGATAACACGGGTAGTCCTATTTGCTATGGATGTACTACAAAGGTATTTCGATTTGGACGTACGGTTGTTCAATTGTTTAATCGCTTTGGGATATTATGGGCGGTCCTTTAAGATATTTTGTCTTGTTTACGTTGAGATTTTGGTATTGTATTTGCAGTGCTAAATATGGCAAACATTCATCTAATTTTACTTTTTGGTTTCAAGAAATAAAAAAAATGTTTTTGCCAAAGCTTCTTTAAATATTAATATGGATAATTATATGAATAGTAGCCGACCCCAACATAGTTGGGAAAAGGCTCGGGAGATGATGATGAATATGAATAGTAGATACTGTAGATAAATTTAAACGCCCGCAATGCGCTCTAACAAAGTCACAGAACAAATAATGACGTCACAAAGTAACTTGTCCTTTACATCACTCAAGTTTAAATAAAGCGTTGTTTTTTAAGGTAAATGTTTCCGCCCGGCCTCGCCTGCACATTTCCTGCTAACTATAAAGTTGCAAATGACCGCAAACCGGACTTCTTGGAATAACAAGCATATAGGTACTCAGTTTATTTGTGGAAGGATTGTTAAAACCTACTTACTGTTTCAAACTAATTTTACTTTTACCATTTTTAATCTTAATTGTTCTTTATAAGGCGTTACCTGGATAAATATGATGTGTCAACATCGTAGTTCAATCAAGATTTCAGTAAACTTAAAACTTGATTTCATCTCCATAGACAGAAATTGGTTTTCGTAGGGACGTAGCAGCTACGCGACTACGCGTGTAGCGTTGTAGCTCGTAGCACGTAGATGGCTGCCATCGTTAAGTAACGTCGATGTTTGCTAGAATGACGCCTGTGTAACATGATTCACGTCAGATTGGTGACGTGTATACAATTTACTTGTTTTGACTGCTACTCCTTTTAACGTAGCTAGGACCAAATAGGACAGGCACTTTAGGGTTTTTCCAGCGTTGGATCGTAAACTGTTTATGTCTTTAATCGTGACGGTTTTACAAATACTGTTTCCTTGTTTATGGTGTTGAAAAATGCTAGCTTTTTTATTCTTGTTCCCTCTTAATACTAGTTAAAAAAAAGCTCTTTTCTGACTTTATTTAATTCGAGCTTATACAAGGATTTTTTTATTCTTGTTTATATGGAATCTTGATATTGCGAATTATTTTGGGATATCTTGTCAATATTAAGTTCGTTACTGACGTCACCATAGCAACTGGTCGCCAAGTAGGTCGCTGTAAGACATTGCCGCGGATCACTCGTATCCGCACATAATTGTCGCGGATGTTCGCGAATTGCGTTTAATCAGTGGAATTGCCCGCCAATTGCCCCAAAGAGGCACAAAATTAAACGGTTTATGTTACGTAGATTTTAAGTTTTAGGTTTTATAAGATTATGTTTCCTCTGCAAAATCAACGGTTTCAGCTGCGTGTTTTTACCTGAATACTCTGTTATTTTGACCTTAAAAACTTTACAACAAACAACAACTAAATTTGAGATAATTTAGAAAAGTGGTTTTCTTCATTGATCCGCGCGGGGATCGAACCCTGGACCACAGCACTGGCGTCAGAAAAAACCGGTGTGTACGCCACTCGACACATGGATCCAAACGAACATTTTTTAAGTAGAATATAATGGTCTAGACAGCCAGCATGTTTCTTTGATGGCAAAACAAATGCCGCTCGCGTGCAGTTCATAAGAAATATTATTATCTATCATCGCTTACTTTGAAAACTGAATGACATTGTTCACAATAATTGTAATAATTATAAACCTCAGATTATATTATGCAGATTGATAGATACCAGATGAATAATATTTTTTTTGTTATTTAAATAAATATACAATGGACAGACTTAGTGTAATTAATGATTTATTACCGACAATTCATGAAGTATTGGAACTCATAATTAACTTGAATAATTATGGTTCTATTTATCGGTATACAATTTAAATTGAATGCATAATTTAAAAGTATTTCTAATAATAGATGACCCTGAGATTTGAGTCCTTATAGAACTGAATTAATTTAAACATAAATATAAATTAATATACACATAACATAAATAATAGAAAATTACAGATATTACTTAAAATACAAAACATTATGCTTTTATTCCATATAAATTATAACTAAGAAACAACTCGATCAAGTCAGCTTTAAAAACAAAAAACAATTTTTTTTTATTCAGTAAGTAATCATCATGCCGTAGATTCGAACTCCGGATCACATAATAGGAATTATTATAAATAGACTAAACCCTCTTAAAACAAACTATTTCCACTCGCACCACGAGTGCGAACGTACAGAAGGCACCTACGACGCCATTATTTCTCCCACACATAGGTATTTCAAGCAAAAGCCTTATTTTTATAGCTCAACAAATTCTAGAATATTCCGTGTCCTAAGTGGAACACCTACACACAAATAGCCCAAGTGCAAAGCGTGGCATATGTGCTCAACTCATTTACTATTGGATTGGGGAATGATCTTCTGGGGACTGTAAGTATGGTCACTTTGAGGGTAAGATTCTTTAAAACCTTCAAATCAAATCTAATCAAATTTATTTGTTAAACACAGGTTTTGTGAACAAAGATGGTCATAAATAAAAAAGGTACACTATGTTTTGTCATTTAGACATACAAATTTGGAGATACATACAACATAATATCATTAAAAATTATAATTTATCAATATTAACCTAAAATTAAAGATAAAATTTAAATTGAAAACATAACAAAATTATATTTTAATAATTACATTAAAAGATCAATCTTTTCTCGCGACGTACAATTTAGAAATTGCATATTTTTTTTCAGTCATATTTAAGCTGTTTTCCGGTGTATTGAGTAATAGGCGATATTAAGTTATTAACAAATATTTCAACTTAAACAGGCAACTGAAACCTTAAGTTGTTTGTTTGTTGAGTAAAGAACTAATTTCTGGGAAACAAAACTCGGAGGAATCCTTAAAGATTTTAATAAAACGACAATAAATATAAATTTATTGGCTTGACATCATTACTATAATCTTGTATTCGGGCTCTAGAGGCGCCAATGTGTAATACACGCCACGGCCTCCAGTTACCGTTAAATATTAGCACATAATTCAGATTGGCGATGCGAAAACATTACGCGCCCATAAATACTGGCCCAGTGTGCGCTGCGATTTAGTCGCACGACACGACTTAGTCGCAGCATCGGTGGTAAAAGTATATTAAGATTCATTTTGAGGTCTAGTTCTTTTCTGTTGGTCTTTGAGAAGGATGGGGTTTTTCTTTATTAACATTTTGATATTATAAATAATTTTTGTCTAATATCAAAAACATGTTTTATTTATGCTCTTAAGGTCTCTTTTTGCGAGGTTTTTGAACACCATGTCATACCAGCCCCTTGATGCCTTAATCTTATACTAACATTACTTAATGTTCTAAAACTGAATTGTAAAAAAAAAACGATTATTTTTTCTGTTCTCTAAATATATGTACAAAATTTCATATTTTTGAAAATACATAAGATACCTCTAACTTACACTAACTTCATATTTTTTTTATACAAAAGCATATTGGGAAAACTGACACACATTTTAAAATAAAATGTGACTATCAATACACGTACATACTTCGCTTCAGTCAGAGCGTTTATTGTAACAGCATTAATTACCTCAAACCGACGATATTCTCAACAGATTAATCCCTAATTAAAGCTGCCTATCGCTGCTTGTAAACAATTAAACGCGTTTGGCACACGTTTTATACAAACTATATACATATATATTGTATATACAAGCTACCCTCGTTCTAATCACGGCTGTACTCATGAATTTAGATTCGTCCGTCCGCGCCGTAGGGTTGATAGGAAACTTTCAAAGGATTTTTACGAAGCCAGCACTTCTAACTATAATTTATGCGTGTGTTATAATGTATGCATATTTTCTTTTTTGTGGTATCTCATTTAATAGAGATTTTCAGTATACATTAAAGAAGCTATTTTTCTAGATGCCTTGTTGCACAAACGCATGCAATACTAGACAAAGTAACACGTACCTACGAAAATGAAAAGACTAAATTAATGTCCATATATTTGTGAGTTCATATTAACATAACATACCATCACGCCTGTATCCCGGAAGGGTTAGGCAGAGGTGTACCAATGTACACCCACAGTTCGCCGGTATGTTTAGGTCCCATGTAATAGGGGTCGAGCCTATTGCCACTAACCGGGCACAAATCCAAACTCCGACCTGCTACTGAGAATTTCATAGAAAACCCCAATAACACCTTGGTCGACTTGGGAATCGAACCCAAGACCTCTAGCGTAGCAGTCGCGCTTAGCACCACTAGGCCAACGAGGCAGTCAGAGTTCATATTTTACTAACATAAAGATCGTATCTGATGCGGCAAAATTCTGACAGCTATCATATTTTTCGAATTATTTTTAACTATCGATTCGTCGTATTAAGCTGTAGTTCGACTGAAGGGTCCGGATCATGGCAGGCAGCCAAACTGTATCGTCTTGTGAAGTTAGACTACTCACTTTCATAGCTATATTAATTAAAAGAGATTGCTAATTGACTCTACATCTGTGAGTAAAAAGCTATTGGGATAAAACATCAAGAAAGTTTCTTTTAAATAAAAAAATTTGACCTAATTTTAACGTATGTCTCTAAAAGAAATATAATTAAAACTTTTCTAAAGCTAGCATGAATTTCGTAATTTTCAAAAATATAATATTTATGGGTTAAGGAATCTGGTCTTCGAATAAATAATTACATAGCAATAATATCCATAGTAACAGTCTTGCATGTATACCTACTGCATACTAAACATTTTAAAATCTACTGTGTATTATATTTTCTTAACTATTAATTATTTATTAGATAAAATTGTAATTAATCCAAGCACTAAGAGTGAACGACGAGTGAGAACCCTAGCCGTCTATTTGTAGTACTTGTCTATGACAAAATGGTTAGATTGTATAATTAATTTATAACATATTATTTAACGAATGTTGAACTTTAAACATTAGCTTGCTTGATTAAACGATTACGTTGTTTATGAAATATTGTTAATATCTCAGGCTAGTTAAGTAATTAGGTTGGTCTATAGGTTCACATCCCGGAAAAACAGTTTTTAGTACAATATTTTTTTTCTTATTAGCCCACGTTAGATCCCACTGTTGGGCAAAAGCCTCCCCTTTCTTCTTCCAAACCTATCTGTTTTGTGCGATTTCTGTCCACGTGCGCCCCGCATAACTGACTAGATCATCACATCACCTTCGCCTATATTATTTAGTTTAAAATAAAAATAAACTCACTATACATGAACACACCATAGTTATCATTACTAATTAAACTATCCAAGACAAAAGATAAACGTTTAATAACAGATCAAACGTCACGTTAATAAAAAAATATAATTAACTTAATTGTAAAGAATGCCAGAGCAGACTGGAATCGTTGAAGTAAATTATAATTTCTTATAAATGTTTTATAGTAACATTATCGACGCAAGGCAACGGTATCACGCAATCTTTTATACAAGAAACAAAGTCGCGAAGGTGACTGTTCACCATTGTAATAACAGATTACAACACTGATTAATTTTATTTAATTAGGGCAAATAAGAAGAATATTTGTTCTACTGCGGTTTGTAGGTGTGTTTTGCACGTATTACCTCGATAATAGGCTTTAAGTTGGAAAATATTTACTTAATTTAACATACTTTGGTACCTATTAAACTGTATTTTGCTATATACTGTAAAACATACTTAATGTTTCAACGTAAAACATACTCTATAACCATAGCAATAAGATCACTTTTTATGATTAAAAGATTTCCTTGTAATCGGATCATTGGTTCCCATATACTTTATTACTAATTTTTCTTAAAGTATTACAATTCAACACTTTAATGTTGTATAACATGACAATCTATCAAAACTTGGACAGTAAAAATCGTGTGATTAACCTCTGAACCATACTGTGTAGCAATGATTTATTATGATAAAACACCTGTGAATTCCTAGCTGAATGCTTTGAGCTACATACATACCGTTCACTCGTTAATTCACTCATTCACTTGGTCACCCAATGCGGCGAGCTATTCATTTAATTCGCGGTTAAAAGGGTTCAGAACTGAAAAGTTTTTAAAGTACGCGCAATCGATAATCAACCTTAAACAGTCAGAATAAAGATGTTTTGGCGATTTGATTAATTGGATTACAAACTAATTTTAAATAATGATAAAGATTGAGTGAGTTGGATTCCTTTGTACTTATAATATATCATAGTTACTTAAACTATTGAGCACAAAGTAAACAAATAATAAATGAAGTATAAAAATTAGAATTCTGTACCGACATTGCCTCAAGATTCACGAATTTCCTGCCACAGTTTAAACTTGTGAATAATAGTTTACACGACACGAAGCCCGGAATCCTTCAAAATAATTGCGTTACGCCAGCATTTAGCGCGCGTTCCTTACACCAATCCAGATATCATCTCCTCAAGTTAACGCGAGCGTACGGGTTGAACTGGCGTTAACCCCCCGCTACCTCGATACAACCCTACAAACGCGTCCAGATTCAATTTTCGCACCGTCGACCGCTGTCGCAGCGGAAATTGTCGAAACCCCTTGTGATGTTACGGCCTAGCAATGTGCTTCTGTGCAATTTTGTTATGAAAGCCTCATCGGCCTGTGATGCCTATTCGCTTGAATTGTACGCATCAAATGGGAAACTACTAAACATCAGGCCGCACTAGTATAATTTCGAATTCGGGAAAATATAGCTTCTTTAGACGTACGTAGGCAGTAAACTGCAATGAACTGAGCAAAATGTGTTGTGTTTTGATAGTTTGATGGGCGTCGAGAATAAAGCGATATCCGTTATTGCTTGTCGGAAACATTATATTTAGCTGATTAATTGATTTGTGCTTGTTCTGTATTTTGCTGATCGAAACTGCTAATTGTGAATTGTAGTAATAACTTGTCTTTTACATAATTTATTTAACATAATTTATTGAAATTATTCTCAAATATGCTCTCTATTATATTATCACAACATTGAAGAAGTCCAAGTAATACCTTCCCTTCTTCATGGAGAAGCAAATAGGCGCAAACGTTAAACAAAAACAGTGTAAACAGCCGATCGAGTTACAGCAAAACAACTATATGAACAATGACAGTTTACATTTTAACAGAAAATCGCATTACATTATGGAGACGAGTTTTGAAATCTTAACAAACAAATTCATAACAATAACGCGTCGGCGAGTTACAGTGAACTATAAAAGTTTTCCAAATACTCCCACTGTACAATAGAAAGAATTTTGTTGACATATTAATGATTACAGAATGCGGTAAGCAATGAAGTCGCACGATCACATTAAATAAACATTCGGACAACGTTCGCATTTGGACTACTTTCAATGTTAAGCGCTGATTCGCGTAGCTTGAGATGGATGTGGTTAGAGTAAGCTACTCCGTCGAGAACTAACCTTAGGGTCATCTGTCAAGGACAGGAGTTCCATCGTACGGAAATCTTATTTTATAAAAAGGCTTGAAAAGATCGCAAAATAAGAAAAATGTTGACGTAGATTATGTTATTGAACAATAGAGTTTTTAATAAGGTAATATAAATATAATATACCAACTACTCGTAAAATATAAGATTCGGTATATGCCTGACAAAATGGTAGTCTACGAATTATGTCATATTTTGACTAAATGGTTTATGTTAAAAAGTAAGATATTGGGTCAGTTGAGCGTTAATTTATTATCAATTGCGGGTTAACCATTCGCCGACATTTTTAACCCTTCGGTGAGGAATCACGGTAAATCGTGTCACCCTTGTCGGGTAGTTATAGACAGTCAGACGCCATACTATTTTCCAGTAATTGCCTTGCAGTTCAAAAGTTAGGTCTACTTGTTTAATAGAAGTTGTGATATAGGGGACTATATTCTTTTATATTAATAAACCTTTCTTGTCAACGATATTTGATTAGTAAACTTAACGAATGAACAGTGCATGCACAAATATAGCATAAAAGAAAGTTCTCATCGAATTAGTCATTATTTTCATGTTTAGTTTAGATTTTTATCAAGAGTCATTTAGAAGATCGGACATATCGGTAGTCATGGTGCGACATCAATCTCCGAACAAAATCCTCCCGAGCAGGTTTAAGTGCGAAAAGTTCGAGTGCGCACCGCTCCCATTATTTTTGATAGGCCTATAATTGGTGCACTCGCCAAGATGAATGCTTCATATTCGCTTATTCAGCATCTAGTCGACGATTTTATTCCAAGCGGTGACACTGATAATAATTGTTAATTTTTAAGTAACGAAATTGTTTGTTTTAATTTTCAACTTTTTTGTTGAATGAATGCTTGATCCAACTAATGTAAGGAAGTGCTCATGGTGTCGTTTGTAATATAATACCTACTAACCTGGAATGGTCAACACATGAAATATTTTGGGTAAATCCTAAATACATCCAATCTCATACATTAACGGTAACAACTGAATAATTATAAATCAGACATGTGCGTATCGTGGATGACGCTTCATTAGATATTTAGCGCAGTACGTGGTTAGGTAGGCACATTTAGCGCAAATAACACTAATATAAACTAGAATCGAACGTGGTGTGCTATCGATTAGGAGCCGGCGTTCACAACAATTAATGACCTGCATGTCCCGGGCCCGACAAAGCTATGGCAAAACAAATAGACGCCCAGTGCGCCTCCCCGCTACACAGGCTGCTCCCAAACGCGGCCCGAGAAACGTGCCACTTCCACGAAGCGAACTCGCCGGAATTCATGCTACTATTTTACTAAACAATATTTTATTTTGCGTCTTTTTGACTCAACCGAATTGATGTTTACAAAACTGTTACATAACGTTTCTATTTTACCAGCAAACTGTGTTGCATGTTGCTCGTATTCAAACGCTAACATTTCGATGAATTTCACACAAAAAGTTTTTTTTCTTCTTCTTTTACGCAATATTTATAAATGCAAATATTGAACATCGAGTTACTCAATAACTTCGTCATGGCTGAACTAATTTATATTTACCTGATGTAATACGGACGTAAAACGAGCAGTATAAATTAGAGTCTACTTAAACGTCGAATTTTAAATTGATTAGTAATATTCGATTGTTTTTAGTGTTTACAGCGGATATAGGATATGTTATTAGAAATGTATGATTAGAATTCGGGTTAGTTCTGATTTAGATTTTAATGTCGGTGGTTTTTGGACGCCCGCTGTATACGCGCGGCATGGGGTGCGGCGCGCCTGTGTGCGTGCGCCTGTGTGCGCCAGTTTAGGCAGCGGGGCCGTGCTTAGACAATTTTAGTATTACGTGTGGAAATAATGCACCGCGGTCATACTCTATGCATAGCCTCATGTCATACCCGTCGTTGTTTACTCCCGCTCCCCAGCAAAAGTCCTTTTTGCAGAGTTTTACACTCGCAATTTTTCGTGGTGTCACTAAGTAGGTATATTATGTGTTTAGAAATAAGGTTCGACTAGTTTATATTCAAATTGGATTTTCCTTAATTTTCATATCGATGATGTAGCTAATTTGGTTTTACAATGTAGGGAAATTCGGTTCGAGTTTACGGTAGATAGCTGATATGATAGTGATTTATAATGTTTTGATGGTAGCGCGATGCCGCTGCATTTTCTTGTAAGTAGGTATTTATGATTATTGGCGTGCAGGTTTTAAATTTGGGATTTGCATTATTTCAAGTAGATATAGTCTTTTTTAAGATATTGGTGGTGTATTTTTCTTGGTATATGTAATTGTGAAGTACAAAAAAATAATTCTTGTAGGTATATTTAAGATTAAGTAGTATTGTATTTTACATTCATTTACGATGGATAATGGATCTGACGCCTCATCTCAATTATTTCTTAACTCCTATTATTTTAGTTTTCTTTTTATGTTCAATATAATAATCCAGCCTATAAACGTCCCACTGCTGGGCACAGGCCTCTTCCCATATAGAGAAGGCACGACCATTGATCACCACGCTTGCTCTCTGCGGATTGGCGATTTCAGATCCCAAATTTTGGAATCCAGGTTTCCTCACGATGTTTTCCTTCACCGTTTGTCAGAAGTGTCTTAGAATAATTAAGAAAGTACATATAATGTTCAATACTTTGTTTTAAAATAGGTTTTAATTTATTAAGGAATATATTTATTGACTTAATAGAAGTTTATAGAAATATATCACATTATTTTTGTTATTAAATAATAATATATGTGTTTTTCTACATATAAGCCTCAAATGTTTTACTTCTCAATATTACTAAATCTAACAAAACACGTAAAATTCAAAACTCAAATTTCAAAACCAGCTAATCAAAGCCCGTCATTCAGCGTCATTCGCATCCTAGCCCCCTTGCAGAGCACTAAAAAAACAAAACACAACTAAGGGTGTACGCACACGGCACAGTCGCGTCTATTCGCACACTTCGTGCGTCGCGAAAAGATGCTGATAGACGCATAATTTCCTCTCGCGTACAGCCTGCCTAACAACGTCAGTTACTCTGTAAGGATATCAAGAGGCCATTGTCCAAATATAAAAGCTTGCTGTCGCCTTTTGTTCTATGTCATGGACAGCGGAAGATTGCCTGTTTTCTCTTTTTTTTGTTTTGTGGCATTCCAGTTTGATGCGAATATGTCTCGCGTCGGTGGCGTGATCTTTTATGGCGTTTGTTGTTTTTTTTTGTAGCTACCTTTTCAAAGGAAATCTGATGATTAATTCTTCTAATTAATTGACTATACTTCAATCTAAAAGACTCAAGTATCGTTAAACTATAGTCATAAAATTAAATTATCTTACCATTTTACCTTTTATAAAGTAATTTGTTGATTTCATTAGTATCGTAACACTCACAGTACTTAAACATATAGGTAGACAACAGTCACGCTATCTAATCGATAATTACCATAATTATAATTAATGCAATCTATTAAATAGACTTCTTGCACAAGTATTGTAAATTGTTTGCTTATTCAAATAATACTGGTGATTAACAAAGTAATTATAATATTTTGAAATAGAACACAGTTAAGGAAATCCAATTTATTTTTTATGATACCAAAAGTAATATTTAATTCAAGATTTGTTTTTGCATAATTGTTTTTGACAACTAAAGGTTGAAATTGTTTAATAAAACTATTAAATAGTAATTATTTTTTTTTTCATTAATGGAAAATATTTATTAATTGTTAAACCTCGAGACATCTCTTCGTTGAATTTGCATTATACCTATATAACTATAAAGTAAAACTAGCGAACTCAAGAAACTCAAAGGCAAAATTTAGTCAACATTTATAAAGTACAAGCCCTGTTCCCTCTCTACAGGGCCATCTGACACAACTGCATCGAAAACTTACTAACTTTGCTACGATGTCATCCTCAAATGTCTCAAAGAATGACTAACTTAATGTCTTCTTAAGTACTTGTATGACGGAAAGAATATCAACCAAAAACAGATCTTGACAAAGACCTCATAAACGCTACTGACAATCCATTACTCATAGAAAAATTCTAGGTCGACTATTTTTATTGCTTCTACTCGATACGAAGAAGAATCTTTGACAATAGTATTAATGGAAAATTGAACAAATAATACGCTTCGATCAATTCAGTATTTGAAATAGAAGTTTCGTAAAGTGCAGATCCCAGAGCTATCCTAAGAGAATTCTCACATAGCTTACTGTAACTTAGATTTGAGTATGAAGTTAGCTTAGAATAGAACAGCTGTGAAATCCCCACCATTACTATAATCTTTCAACCGTCCCACATAATACTTACAACATATTACCTAAAGGAGACTAACGAAAGACCGATCGAATTGGCTAAGTTCTGGGCTGGTCCAATCTATAACAAAGAAGAACCACCGACACGAAAACATGAAGAACATTATTCTTACAAAGTAGTTCTCAAATCCATCCAATCTACTTTGATAGTACGGATAGCTGTGTGGTCACCGTGGCGACGTGTTTCGGGTTCGATCCCCGCATGGGACAAATATTTGTGTGATCCACAAATGCTGTTCTAAATCTTGGCCACTGTGCATGTGATTTGAACCTTTGTGAAAACCTCGCAACACAAGGATTTAATTACTTAGTGCTGGAATCATTTTATAAAGAAATAAGTAATATTAAACTATGACAACCATGATAAAACAAGAAGGTACTTATTTTAAGGTGTTTAAGATGTTCCTAAAACCACTTTATATTACTAAAAAAAAGAAACCAAAAGTAACAAAATTACTTAAAACTGGAACAAACTAATTAACTCTTTTCTTGCACAGCATCTTGGTCTCTTCAGAGAAGCCTCACAACTACATCAACTAAGATTCAATAATATCAATAATATCACGGAATATTATTACATTATTATTATAATTATATTATCTTTCATTGCACTTCACTAAGTCAGCCGCATTTCAACTTAGTAGGCATTATCCCAACGTATTAACTTGGTGGGCTTAACTGTCTCGTCCGCCATTTTTAGACCTACAATTCATGAATACTTAAACCATTTCGCACCTCCTTAGTTTTTGCATTTTTTAAGTTACACCAACTGCCTTTTAAAATCTACCACTTTTACCCCACTTGAAAATTAAAACATGATAAAATTTTTAAAGTACTTAAAAATGGTAAATTAACAAGTTAGGTCCACTAGTACTTTATTCATTGCCACAGTTAAACCTTCTCGAAAAATATATGAAATCAAGTACATATTAAAGTAATTTTAAAATATTATTTAGTAACACACAAATGTGCATGCATTCCTAATATTATATTAGCATTGTAATACGCTAAAGGTAAGGCATGCGTAGGCATTTATATCTTAATAACTCTTAATAAGACCTGTTTACGAGTTCACCTGCTAACAAGTAAAAATGTATGAAGCAACAATTAATGCCTTAAATGGTATAATTTCAGGCCGTTTTATTATTAATTTGTTTTTAAAGTCTAAAGGTTAAAATTGTTGAATTAATTGTTATACGTACATAGGTATTATGTTTTGTTCTTGTTAAGTGCGGCGTTTCTTTTTATCGTTTCTATAAAGGTAAATCCGTATTGTTATAAAGAATACGTCTTTGTAGCGATTATCGGCCAAAGAATAAAAATAATTGCAACATAATTAATTACTTAGGATTTTCCGCAATGAGAAACTATTATTAATCTTAATCGCATCGCAATTAATTTTAATAAGAAATGTTGGAATCGTTCTTTAAAAGGATTATTGAGTAATTTTTTAACTACACAACGATACAATGATTGTAATCAAGATTTTATTTATAATATTATCATTAAAGATATTTCCAAACGTAATTCCAGCGATAACCCGCACAGGAATTAGAAGACTGGAATATGGTTATGCCCAGCAGTGGGTAAAGTTATACCGGACTCGCAAATATCATTTCATATCTCACGTCAGTCAATGAGTAAAACTTAACTATCGAGCGGAATGCCTCTATCCGTGGTAACCAGCCCAAATTCGAATTTCAACCGAGAGATTCTTAACAAGGCCCCCGGCACAGGCTAACTGAAAATCTCGAAAATCCCACCGCAGATCGCACGAGAATCGGAATATGTAAGGTATTTAGCAAAATGATAGTTCGGCGTCGACGAGCTGCCACGCCGCGCCGCGCCGCGCCGGTGTACGGCCAGGTACCTACATACCTCGCCTGTGTTTTGAATGTGTTTTTGGAGCTCATTGTACTTACGCCTGGCCCTTCGTAGTTAGCGATGACGTCACGAAGGACTCGCGACTGTACCAGCTATAATGAGCGGTGGCACACGTTACCGAGCTGCCACAACAAATAATTCTATATAAATGATTCACATTGACTGCATTGTAGCTGGTTATTAGACCGTCTACATTACCGCTCGTAATTGTTCGTGTACATTTATAAATAACCAATCGCTTCGTACTCCTTTTGTTATTAGTGATTGTAATACATTTTTTCTTCTTTTTCAGGTAAGTTCGGCACAATAAAATTCAACCTGTTTAGAATTCCGAACGATTTCGTAGCAGTAAAACAATGAGTGAGTATTTTTATGTTCCGTGTGTGTGCAATGACGCGTGTGTGTGTTACACACACATGGACGGAATACAATGAGCGTTTCAAGCGTTGATTGTTACCTCTACTTGGAAGTACATTATATTGTATAAAGTAGGTACTAGAGGTTATATCATCTGTCTCAGTGTAGACTCAATCAATTGTTTACAATGCAATTTAAAAGTATATACGTTGCACTTCGTTTGACGCACACTTGGTGTTTTAACTATCGTTCTATCAAATTAGTTCGAAGAGTATCTTATAGGAATTGAGTTATCACATAAAGTGGCGCCTAGTTTAAAACAAGAAATCGGTTTGTACGACTAGACGGCACAGCACGAAGCAATTTTCCTGACTTGACATTTTTATGATCATGGTAAACATAGGTAGTTAATTAATCTCAAATGTACTGTTTATTAACTAGGCAATTTCTTGCGGCTTGTTTAAATATCATACAACGAAGAAAGGTAGTTTGATTGAATGTTTAAATTACCAACATACATTTATTGTAGTTACTTTACGTTCTTTGTTATTTTTATCAATATTTAATGAAATAGTGTTTTCTTTATCAACATTTAAATTTAAAAATCTAAGTAAGATTTCAGTTTAAAAAAGAAGCAACGATGTCACCCTGTCGTCTTGATAAACCTCAATCATTAACAACCCTTCCATTGTCCCGAAAATAAAGCGACGAAATAACGTTCTCGTAAAACATTTCTAACATAAGAGTATCCACATCAGCCAACTCCCTGCAACGCAGCGTGTATAACAGCTACAATTAGCTCGGAGTAAATAGGGAGCCCACAATATCATACAAATCAGCTTTGTGTCTCACTTTCACGACGTAACACAACCGAGAGGTCTACCGGCCATTTTGATTTTCGTCGTTCGCACAAACAAACGCTTAAACTTAAAAGCAGTAAAAAGCGCGGGCTGGGGGGTACCTATTAACACATTACTCACACAAACGACAATGACAAACGGGGTAAAACAAAACACGGCAGAGTACCGCGTCGAAAAAACTTCAAAAAGAGAACGTCGATTTTGGATCGAGGGAAGTTCGGCACGAAAGTTGGCTCCGTGTTATAGCAAATGGCTCTCTGGCTTTAAAATGGACTTAGATAAATATTTGGACGTCTAGTTTTACGTGGAGATACTAGGGTTTTTGGTGGCGATGTACCTATGTTTAGGTAATTGAGAAGACCGATGGCAAGAACGTTTGGTACATAATTCAGCTCATTAATACGATTTCCGAAAATCCATAAAATGCCGTATAAACAGTGAATGTCAAACGACATGCTAATTTAAATAAATAAATTAATCAAGTTCAAATAATCAATAATTAAATAAAGGATTCATAACTTAAAGGACTTATAACACAGCTACAGTACCAACACAGAATCAATCAACACAAATCAAAACAACTTAATCATATTCACCTCACTATCCGAAAATAATGAACCGCGACTGTACATTAGTAGTAACAATAATGGACATTCGCGCATAAAAGTGTCTCGGGGGCAGAGTGGCTGCGGGGGCAAGTATAGATAGGGCAGGCGTCACCTTTGTTGCGGCTTTCGAGAGCCACCAAGTGCAGCGACACACAATTCGCGCTCTCATTTTTTTATAACCGTTCTTTTTTTAAATAAAATCCGTTTCTATTTCGTTTTTTATTTTGATAAAAATATTTTCATTAACATTTTGATGGGGAAAGTTTTGTTGGTATTAATGTTTTAGATTTTTTTTGCTCGTTCCTTTTTCGTAGATTTTCTTTTCTTGTGAAGGCAAAAGATTTGAGTTCAGTTTGTATAGTCATTTTTAAAGAATATTCATTACAGAATCACGATAAAGATAGGTAATTTAGGATATTCAATGTTTTCTGAGAACATTTGCTTTTTTTTTTCAATAAAAGATTACTATACGAATTAAATACAAAAATATTCTGCATTAAAATTACTTAATAGGCCCGTGTTGTAACACGGTAAAAAATATAGGCTTATTAAAACGCCCGCATACTTCATCATAAGTAAAGTTAGCAGCAAAATAATACTGAAAGGGATATTAATCTGGTTATAAAAATTTGGTACAAATGCAATGCTTATTATAACGAAACGCTTGCATATGTGTTGGAGCCTTTTTTTAATTTGTTCGCAGTTCAAAACGGCAAACTTTGACGTGGAAACTTTTTAATAGTCGACACGTAGAACTAAGCGTTGCCTCTGAACATACGAACTGAACGGTTTTAATGCGTCAAAATGTTTTAAACAAATTTTCGCGTTAATACAAATTATGTTACGCCAAATTGGTTTAGTTTTTTTTTATCAAACAATAATTAAATAACTTTAAAGAAAAACGCTTAACTTTTTAAAAGTCTATCAAAGATTTTCGCTGTAAAATATGACAGTGATCTATAATCCTAGTATGTAGGTACAGATACGTATAGACGCATATTTCAGGGTCTTTATTTTCGTACCCGAAAATCTATTTCGCATGCGATTCCAAAACGACAGCCTTGACTGGGAAAGTAGAGCTGAAAGGGGAAGGGGGGGAGCCAGGGAGCCGTAACGTGTAACACAAATTATAAATAATAGGTGAACGTTATTTTTTCGGATACATATTTCATTTTATATTGTACGGGAACGCGTGGCGGGCGTTCCAGGGGTGGGGGTTAAAATAAAGAGAAGCGCAATTGAATTTTTAATATTTCATGAAGAGGGACGCTGGCGGGGCCCGAAGCAGTTTTAATGGGGTTACGGCGAGCGTCGCGCTCGTGGGGCAGCACCGTCGCCCGGTGCCCCTCGCGACTCGCAACCCGTTACACGCAATATTGAGCATTCCAAATTGCTTATAAAATTGATACCAACATATCCCGCTAATGAAAACGCTATGTTGTACCACAATACTCACAATTAATCACAAATCGATCCGATTTTGACACTCACTTTGGTTCCGTTTCCTCCTGTCATCGGAATTATTTTAATTTTACTTGTTTTTTTTTATAGTACGTAACAATTGAACTCAGTATTTAATCCTAAAAATGATTCAATACTAATATTAGATCAGACAGCAGTCGAAAATTTAAATCATTAGAAAAAATAATTGCTAATTTCTTATCACTAACATAATAATAAAATAATTCCATAAGGATAATGATACCGTTAATTTGAGGTTCACGTATCGGATATGAGGAGCAATACGTGTACCGAATGTAACTCAATTGTGACCCCACAAGGGGTGAGCTGTACCCCCCCAACTAGCACAAACACGGCTGCGACGCTGCCCTTGAAATAATGACGTCACGACTGTCCGCTGCTAATGTCCATCACATATTCTAATTGTGTGCTCTGAACGCATATTTTATCACGGTACCTTTGAGCCTATAATAGACGAGACTTCAATGTGATCACGAAGGACTTATTGTTCAAATTATGATGGGAATATTCTCCTGATTGTAAATTGTCTGCAGCAGAATACACGACATTGTACGCACTATACTACTGACAGTGTAGTCTATAATTGTGATAGAACAAAGATAGGTTCCTGTAAGTGAACGAAGATAATTGCGGTAGATTTTCAAACTGCGATTAAAAGAATAAAAGTAACCTAGTATAAATAAAGGACAAGGACGTACAAAACAATAAAATACGCAGTTACATTTAGATCAACATAGATGTATACACATTACACACCCCGCATGATACAATCAAATCAAACAGCTATTTAAACGCATTAAAAATACAAAGTTGAGCAGTTGGTTACAATACTAAACAATAGCCAAGTATTACAATGTCTTTGAGGCGTCAATTTTTCATATCCGCGGCATCGCGTGGCAGTATCACATAGCCCATTCACCTCATATAGTTTTGTTACTCGATCATAATATCCTGTACGGTATTATATTGTTTACTTTTCACACGTAACACTATATAATGAACGCAAGCGCATCTATTCCGCATAAATGTTAACATTGTTGATGTGCGTCTGCGCACTATGAATGGAAAATTAGTTAGTAAATAATTTTGTTATTATTTCGGAAGAATAATAACACTAAAGGCATATGAGCATAAATAAACGTAAAATACTTTCTATATCTCTACATGTCACACATTTCAAAAAATTAAGAATGGAATGTGTATGATTGTCAGAGTAATTAAGCACGGTACAGGAAGGACCAGAACCCGTGTGTGTACCAGCAAACATCAATGTTCGATAATGAAGTTGCAAGGTAAAGGGGTCAGGGGGTCCGTCTGAGCCGGCTCTGTGACCCACATCGGCACAATACGCTTCCGCCTAGCGCCACGCAATTAAGCTCTACACCAGACATAAAAATTACCGAAACAAAAGCGAACGGGGTGTTAAACCCCCCTTCGGCACGCCGCAGTTACAATTTATCATAGCAAATAAAAATACGCGAAATTAAAAGAAAAAGAAACAAGAATTCGGAGCGAGAGGGGACGTTACACCGCGTGCCGAATGTTCAAAATAATACTATATATTTTTACTACCGCTCCTGGGGAGAAGGGAGGCGAGACGGGACGTCGGTAACCAATTAAAAAAAGTATTGCTTGCCGATTAATGTTTGATGTTCTTGGTGTAGAGTGAAGGACTCGGGTACCATCTAGCTCGGCTAGTTGGCCTCTAGAACATTCCGGGAACATTATTGGATTTATTATTTGTTCGGTTCACTCGCTTTTTATTTGGTATCTCGTAGCTAACTGTTAATGTTGACGGACTGATTGGCGCAGCCTGATCATCCGCAACGGATTGTGAGACTCGATTCTGTAAGAGCTAATGCTTATGTGGGCGACTGTGCGTGTTGTTTACTGTCTCTCGTAGTTACAATACGTTCTACGTCAGTGTGTTACACGTATAGAATTTTCTAGTACCGGAATACAGGAACGTTAAACAATTGAAAAACAAATCCAAAAATCTATATATATTATTTAGATGGGTCCGTAAATCGATAGCAGCATTAGTAGTTTTATCCAACTATTGGTAATAACACCAGGCCTCATCAAATTTTCTTTATAGCCACCCAAATTAGTCTAATAAATTATTTAGCCCTAATCAAACTATAGGTTAATTATACTTGTAATTAATAAATTATACGTGATAGTCTATGCGGCCGTGTACTCAGTTAGTGGCTTAATTAAAAAATATATTTATTATTTATTTTCTATTACTTGTTAGGTATTAATGAGGTATGGTGACACGAAGGTTTTTCTGTTTTATAAAGTTATTATACTTTTGTTATTGGGGTTTTTATTTTATTCATGTTGCTGAGTATTTCCCCTTCAATAGCTGCCCTCGCTTTATGTTGGGGGTGAGTTTATGTGACAGTTGATGTCCCCCTGACCGAGTTTCGGTGACCAGCCGACTGCGTAGGAGTGCGGTAAAGATTCAATATTCTGTAGTATAGTTTCGTAGGTGCAGATGTGGGTGCAAATGTAGAGGCTCTTTATTTTCCTCCGGGTACAGGTCATTGTCTTACCGTCTGCTTGAGTATCTCGTAAAGCCTGTAGTTCCATTGACCATGCCCGTATAAAGGCGTCCAAGCAATAACTATCGTTCATTAATACTTCTTTCATTCATAATGCCAATGCACGGTGTTTACTGCCGATAAAGTAATATAAAATATCAATCGATAATGTTTAAACTGTTTACTGAAACTATTCACATTACTTTTATTTTCTTTTCTTAAATCAAAAAGTTTTACACACGTTGTATTTAAAAAAGAAATTACCATTTAATAGCGTATCATCATCATCATCATCCACAGCCCTTGTCCTCCCACTGTTGGGCATAGGCCTTTCCTTTTTAACCGACTTTAAAAAAAAGGAGGAGGTTCTCAATTCGGATGTTTGTATGTTTTTTTTTTTTTTTTTTTTTTTTTTTTTTATGTTTGTTCGCGCATAACTTCTTTGCTTTCCAACCGATTTGAAATATTTTTTCTTTGTTGGAAAGGGTATACTTCCCAAATGGTCCCATAGTCACCAAGTCGGGATCTGATGATGGAATCTTGGCGATATCGAGGGAACTCTTCAAATTTTATAGGAAAACGTATAGCGATTTTGGTATTTTCTACAACAAGTGAAGCATTTACGTTCAATAAGAACCATTCTACTTGGCTTCATCATCAGATCTGATGATGAAGCCAAGATGACCTTGTGAATGTAGCGGGAATTCGTTGGATGTGAGATGAGGGGCACTGGATTTCGTTTGATGGAAATTATCATGAGGATGATGAAAGGGTGTCAGCTGAAGGCCTACCCATATTATCTAAGATTACAAATATGACACTAAAAATAAACAAATAAAAAATTTTTTTGAAAAAAAAAAAACCGACTTCAAAAATCGATAAAAGCACTAAAAAGTTAAAAATAATTCTATAACCTACCTATATTAATAAACCTAACCTAAACTACGATTAACCAATAATACAATTTAACATTTTTTTGGAGTCGGGGCCAAGCAATATACAAAACTTACAGCTTCTAAATATTAATTCTAATCGGAAAACAACAAAAATACTTTATGACAGATTACCTAATATTAAGACACAAAGACAAAAGATTCTAACGTTTACACTTAACAATATTAATAATATATTTTTACAAACACAATACACATCAATATACTCAGGAATTACCAGTCGTTTCATTACTTAGCTTGGCACCGACTCCAAAAATTGTTAAATTGTATTATTGGTTAATCGTAGTTTAGGTTAGGTTTATTAATATAGGTAGGTTATAGAATTATTTTTAACTTTTTAGTGCTTTTATCGATTTTTGAAGTCGGTTTTTTTTTTTTTCAAAAAAATTTTTTATTCATGACATTTTCTACGGTCCTGTGCCAGTCTCAATAGCGTATAAAACAGCCCAATTCATTATAGTTTTTATCAAAGAAAACTAAACAAATTTTACGATTTTTATACTCGTTCAGATTTCCATTGTAAACCACATTAACTGCAGATAATAGCATTACCTTCCACCGCGGATGATAATAGAATTTAAAAAAACAAACGTTTTCCCAATAAAATCAATCTCCATTCTCGGGTCGTTTGCACGTAGCGATTACGTTAGAATAGTATTTTACAGTAACATTTTTATCCGGGATTAAAGTGCTACTCTTTAGAACACAATAAAACACGGTTAAACCCGGACCCTCCAAGTGTAAAACATTTGTTACGGAAAATAGACACAATTTTTTTAAACATTTGCACGTGAATTGTGCCTTGGACCGCATCCTCAGGTACAGTACGAAGAGGGCATTTTCAATCAAGCCATATCGTACAACAGCTCCCGATACTAATTTGATATTTTCTGTACTCCAAACCGTCATCTCAATGGAACCTTCTAATTAAAGCCCACTGCTTGAACCTCAGTTTTGAATTGGTAATCATTTCGTATCAAAGAATCCTATTCATCCTTCTCGGTTACCTTGCAATGAGTTATCGATAGTGCTTCGTTTGAACCCAATTAGTTCTGTTACAGCGACGTACTTGGACAGTAGTTTCATTAAATTATACCGAGTTCAAATGAGGTGCAATTAATTTTTTTCCGCTTTCAAGTAGCTCCTACATCGGAGGGTGAATCGTTGCATGCAATTGCAAAAACTATTAAACCACTTTGTATTTTAGTTATATTATTGAGCTAATAAGTACCTAATTAACGAGGTATAGGCTATTTTGAGAAATGAGTGAGAAATTACTGTAATTAGCAGAGTATTTATTTGATATATTCGCGTGTGATCGCAACCCGCGTGATACGGGTTGCGTGCGCATCACTTGATTTTATTTTATTGTAACTAGGTATACGTGTATTATATTTAGATATTTATTATTATAACCATGTTCCCTTGTTATTTGGTGAGGTAAATAAACTGTTTGTTTTTATGTTTCATGCTCATCTATGATCGTAGCTGGTAAGTTACATACATGTTTGTTGGTGTTATGTTGTCCTCATTTATTTGTTCCCTAGATTCAGTGTATAGCTAGCATGGGTGTTTGTGATCTATGTCTTTATGGGCTGTTTGTAACTCAATAAACCAGCATGTCCATTCGACACCTATTCATGTGGTACTAAACCATTTTTATTTTGGATCCCAGGAATGTTTATTTTAGACGCAAATTACCCGTACCGAGTGCGGTATTTCACATCCTTCATCCTTGCCTAATTCGTACCACATGTAGACTAATTTAGCAGCAAACCATTGCAACTAGCAATTCTACCTTAGGACTCCATACAGATAATTCAACATAAATCTGTTTAGCGATTTCCGAATTAAGCCGCTATGGCTAGCTAAGCTCGCTCCCAACTCACCGCACAGATATTATTTGAAGTGGTCGGGCGCATTCCCTCGTACCAGTGTGTCTGCTGCACAAGTAATACCCACTAAAGGGAACAATGAGTTATCTCACCGACTACCTACTCGTATTACGTCACTGTGTCTACGTAACAATAAATAGTGTCACAGAGTGGGAGGCGACGAGGGGTTTGTTGTTATCCTCTTCCTTACACTCTCTTTACCTATTCATATTTTTGTTAAACTTTTTATTGAACCCCGAGTTTTGTTTCGTGAATGCCTGTTCCCCAAAACGTGTAAATGTTGAATGTTAATGTCAAATATGTATATTATATGTACGTTTATGTGTATGTTGTTGTTCAGGTAAGTTTCATGTGTATTTAGGTTTTTATATAATATATGTTTTTGTTTATAAATGTTGTGGAGGATTCGAATTTCGGCGTGTTATTGTTGTGCTGGGAGAATATAAATAGAATCTCTGAGTGGTATTGAGGTAACAATGTGTTTAGAAAACCACTTTTGTCGGATGAAGTCATTTACGTTACAACTAAAATTCATGAGGCGTCTCTATCTTATAGTATAATACAGTAAAATCTCAACGAAAGCGAACAGAAAAGCCAATGCACCTTTGATCTTTGTGCAGTGCGAGCCTCTCAGAGGCTACTCCCATTACTGCATGCAGATTTTATACTTTGTGTCATTTTTGTGCGAACGGCGCGCTGCTCGCCCCACACCCTCAGCCGGAACCCCCCCCCCCCTGTGCGGGCTCCCCGATCCCCGCTGCCACTCCCCCCTCTCGCCCTCAGCGTCGCCTGCCGCGCGGGGTGCGCTACTTAGCTGATGACTTATTAAGAGTGCATTCTTCAGAGGTGTCTGCCTGTCGCGGCGGGTTTAATGACGTGGGTTGCAACGTGCTCTCCGATTTCGTACTTCGAGTATGTCCCACTTTTTGTTACAATGCTTTACGGTTTTGTGTGGTGTTTGTTGGTGGTGTTCGTGATTACGCGACTGTTGAGCGCCGAGATAAGATGGGATTAGTTTTGATTTAGGATAGGTATAGGGGTCGTAGCAAAATCAAACAGTACATAATAAAAGAGTTTAACACAGCTTATTAGAAAAGGGTGGTAAAACATGAAAATTAATTTTAATAATTGTTGTCATAATGACTGTCATCACAAAACACGCCACACCATCACCACTGAAAAAGAAACTTAAAAAAAACAATCAACTGCATTAAAAATAATACCAATATGACTTGCATAAATTTTACAAAAATCATAAAATACTTCACTAACCTGAAACACAAAGAAAAAGTTTCGCGTTACGTGGCAGCCCTATCACGGGCCGCGATTGATGCTTAGAAAACTTTTGCCGGCCTAAATTACGAGTCAGGGTTGTCAGTGTCGATGATAAAAGCTATCTGACAGAGGATCGCGGGAAATTAAAAGGGCCCCGTTGTATTTGTTCGTCATTTGTGAGGTCTACACGCGATCCCTGCGTTGACGTTATAAGTGTTGAAAGAGCCGAAGATGGTTTGAAGAATTTGTAATGAAAATAAAGAATTTGACGATAAAAGTCATGGTGGGTGATGAAGTTTATGGTTTTGTTCCGTCTGTTAAGAACTAGAATGCTATGTAAAAATAGTATTGCTTAGATAATGTCACTCGATGAGGGGTAGATTTTTCTTCGAGATTTGAAGAATATCTTTATTTCCATATATCCTTACTTAAAATAAATATACAAAAAAGGCTGGAAAATGGTCAAGATAGATACAACATATTCAGTTCCACACGATAAATTCCTGGTCGAAGGGCTAAGACTTAGTTCGAGGTAACACATTAACAAATTCAATTTACATTAATGCTTGGCAAACACTGCATCAATTAAAAACCCTCGTGCCAAGTTAATTATCTATGGTCTTATACGTATCTGTGGATTACGCAAATATTTTTTTCTTACGGTACCCTAAACCTGAGAATTACAATCGAATCGAACCATTAACCTTTTCAAACGCTAGTAAGAAACGGAACGAAAAAAAAAATGTATGATGAATGCAATATAACGACTATTTTAATAGGGCTGTGTGTTTTCTTGGTCGATAAATTACCGCTAATGCTGTAGATAGGCGACGTTTCTTTCATTGTGGAGTATTGTGAGTTTTTTGTTGCGATTGTAATTACGGGTAGTCGTTGTTGCTGTTGACAGCCCTAGCGTGGTGACGTCAGAGCAAGTGTTTGATCAACCGGACTTAAGGCAATTGTAGGCGTTCGATAACTGTATGTGTGATGGGTGATCAGTGGAGCAGTGGCTTTTAGGCTCAAGGATTTATTGTACATTGAGTTTAATAGTATTACACTTTTACTAGCTGTCAATTGTACAGTAGGTAGTATAAAGAAAAAATCTGATGAAAGGTCAGAGTCAAACAATTTTCAATTTATTACGCAGTTTGTTTGGTTACACTATCCAAAACGTGCAACGAAGTACGAACCACTTAAAAAGTAACAATATAACAGAGTAAAGGCATGTCATAATATGTAAAAGCCACACGTTATGGCAGCAAAACACACCACTCACCATACTTGGTTGTTAACGCAAATTGCACTTTCATATGTGATAGAAAAACATAAGCTTTACCCGCATGGGAAAAGTACGTGCGAAACATAATATATGTGAAGAAAAAAACATGTTTACGCGCGTTTAATAGAAACCATATTAATTGTTGTTCGCCGATATGGGAGCTTGAGAACAATTAAATGTTTTAACTTGTTCCTCAGTCGGTACAGTTACACACTGAGAATAAGTCTCTTGATCCGTAACCCAATACAACTAAGCATCCTAGTAAAAACTACTAGTCTTTATCTGTTTGAAAAGGTTAGCTTCTCTCAGCAGTCCATGCTAAGTAAGACTGAATTTAAGAACTCTAATAATCCAGTCTATAAACGTACCACTGCTGGGCACAGGCCTCTTCCCATATAGAGATGGCACGACCATTGATCACCACGCTTGCTCTCTGCGGATTGGCGATTTCAGATCCCAAATTTTGGAATCCAGGTTTCCTCACAATGTTTTCCTTCACCGTTTGTTAGTAGTGTCTTACAATAATTAAGAAATTACATATAACTTTGAAAAAGCCACATTGGTACTTGCCTGGGTTCGAACCTGCAACCTTGTGCATACAAATCCGTTCATTGAACCGCTAGGCCACCACGACATAAGAACTCTAAGAACGAATATATTATTGCGTATGAGCAGTTTTTGAAACAGGTTGGTAATTGATTCTTATGCAACAACAAAAAAAACTATTTGATCGTCTTTTGAATTATTGGTACTTTTGACTATCACCAACTTCTCATCATTTAAAATCTTCTTTACATTCTTGAATACATTTAGAAGACGAAAATTGTAGGCATCACTAAACCAACCAGTGAGTACAAGACTCCAACAAGAAAATGTAACTTTAAAACTATTTCCATCCACTTGCTTCAGGACAGTCCCCAATTCAAAAAGTCCGCCACTAAAATCGCGGGGTCCAAATTCCCTTTTTTTAGCGAGCCGCTTGTTTGTTCCGTCAATATTTGTGTACACACCCACACTCGACTGATGGGATTACTGTGCCTGTCACATATGTTTGATTGACGTGATCGCATTCAAAATGTCAATGCTACCGCTCATTCAAAAACACCACCACAAAGAAACATGCAACTACAATTTAATTTGCATTAAAAAGGTGTCCGTTATTTTCCTAGTGATGGACAAAACAAATAAGTACGCACCTAATTACTTATAGACCTGATAAGGGAGTTTCACTTTTGTCGACAGCTACTCAAAAATGCAAATTATCAGAAACCTTCAGGTGTCAAATGGTTTATTAATTAACCGTCTAATAATTGAAGAAGTGCAACAGTTACACTGGAATCCCCACACTTTGTCTTGTCATTAGTTTACATCCACGTATCTAATTAGTCACCGTGACTAATAGACGTCAACACGTTTAGAACGATTCAGAACGTTTATTAAAACGGTGTAAAATTTAAAAGCGGTCGCCGCCGCCGACAATGGCAGTACACTTTGTGCGACTCTACTTCTGTCCTTTAATACGGGGATCGCGTGCAGCTGGTGTGAAAAGGGAAGTTTGTTTCAAATGTAACATGGTGTTTTTTACCCGCAGTTTCCGATATGAGCGTTTGAAAAGTTTTACAAAACAATTTTTAATATTTTTTTTGAAAGGTATTTCGCGACTCCGCGTCGCGCCAATGCCGCTGCCTGTCGATGCCGTTTTGTTTTAAACACATTCGGCGTTCAAGAGAGAATTCATATTGTAATCTGACAGTGTTTGAAGGTGTGAGTTTGTTGTTTGTTTCGTTTGTGTCGTTATCAATAGTTTTTACACATTCAAATTTAACCTGTCTAGACAGTTTAAAATACTTTAAAACGTGAATGTACGTATCAGTTTTTCCTTTAACTAAACTATTGAATCGGAACAGAAATGACAACGTTTGAAAATACACTTGTTTCATTAAAGATAATGTTGTGATAAACTGAACAGTGTTAATAGAAAACAATGCTAAATTAATATTTTGCGGTAAGATTGTTTAAACCCGATGATGCGGTCTATTCATTTCTTTAAAAAAACATCCTACGGTCGAGTGGGCCCGACTGTTACCGGCTTTCACATAAATATCGCGTCACGGCGACTTATTATTTACTACACATTTTTATCCACTTAATGTTAATAGTGCATAAAGATGCATTCGAGAAAACATCACTTACGTTTTCACATATTTCAATTTTCAATGCTGAAGATAAAAATTTTTTTTTGATGTAATTATAAAATATTATAATAATACTCATGCAACCAATTATTATGATATAAGAATGAATTATTAAGAAAATGTTTCCAGATGTGATTTTATCTAGGTACTAATTCTTGATACATTGGTCAAGTGACACAAATTACCTCTTCATAAAGTTATCTCAAGACATCTCTGTAACTGAAGGTTATTTTATCGCAGTGGCTTCGGAAACATAAAATTATTCAAATTGCATTTAAAGGGGGTCGCGTCGTAAAAGAACGGACTAAATACATAATCATGGGCATGTGACGAAAACGTGACCTAATTCTCTGCGATGCCATTCATTTGACATTTAATTTTGTAAGATGCTTGTATGAGAAAATTGGCAAAAGTTGGCAGTTTAAAAAAAACTGCATAGATTTTTAGATTAAAATCTAGTTAATTGTAATTAGTATCAGTATACAGGACGGAGTTTTTGATGCTACCTTTAGGAAAAGTACCCCAAGTGATAAATGTGCCAAATTGAGTGCTGGTAGCAAATTCTACTCAAAGAAAACATTACACTTTATTTTTAAATAAATAAATTTGCTTTTAATGTTTGTTGAAAATACGTTTGTATCGCCTGTATAATTTCTCCGGATAAAATACGAAAAATTTACACCTATATATTTTTTACATCTATCGGAGTTTAAAAATAAGGATCATCGATTCGTTCAACCAGATCTCTCTCTAACAACCATGGTAAATGAAATGAAAACTATCAAATCTTTAATTTAGGGTACTTGCCTTCCAGGTGGTATAAAATTTTCTACCCTTTATAAGTAACAACATAATAATATTGACTTCGTCAAAAATAAAGTTGTTGATAATTTTAGTGTCGACAATATGATGTAGTACAACGTGCGTGATCAATGAACGTCGCGGGACAGTCGAGCTGCGCCGACGTAACAACATAAACACTGTGTTTAATGCCGTCTATAATTTAAAGGCTGGCTTCCTGTCATTGGGACTGGTAATTTCCTTCTCCTTAGCCTTGAAAAGCTTGGAAACCATGACTTTATTTCGTTAAAACTAGCCGTAGATATAGAGTTCCAGAATTTTGTATATATATTTTTGAAGAGGTCTACCACTGTAAGCATGGGCGCTGGTTTTTGGGTTGAAGGGGTCCTTTCAGGCCAATAATAGTAAAAAAATGGAGCATATACTATTTTGGAATGAATCGGAACAAAATATTTTTTTTCGGCCAATTAAAAAGTAACTAAAGCATAAGGTTATCCAAATAATTGGCACAACTACGAAGATATATCAATGATATTAGTTAAATGCTCTCAAATGCATCCTATAATTAATGTTGATATCTCCACAATTTGAGTGCACGTTAGTAGTGTTGTAATTAATCGGTAACCGTTCCGTTTATTAGATCAATCATTTCATGGTATTCTGAACGGAAGCAACAATTTGCCTAATAATATTATATCGGCTGTATTGACGTTGGTTGCCTATTAATTAACGTTAAGCAGAGTCGTGCGAGTCTTGCGTTCTGATCGGAGCCAGCATACAGTATCTCACCGTGCCGTGCTGTAGCTATTCACATGTACTGTAACATGGAATTCTTCTGCAAGCGGTCTTTCATAAATGCCAATTAAATCATCGTATTGGCGAGTATATTTTTTTTGCTGTAACATCATCAGGAAAAGAATTATATTATTATGCTTATATGTCAAAATAGCTTTTTTTATAAAATAATTATTTTATTTATTTGTTGTAGAAAAATGGTGAACATTTTACAATCAATCTATATTGGACTCGATATTAGAATATTTTCGGATTAGAAATTAAACGACACACGTTTCAAGACTCCAAATGAATCCATGTTCATAACATTAATTAATAATGGATTAGTTTTTGTTTATAAAGCAAGAGAGTAACCTGTCTTTTACCATACTTAAATAATTTTTGACCTTTATTAATTATTAAGCTCTACACATTAATCTATAGAGGAGTAACCTTGTACACGTTTCCGAAAGGTGAGGGAGGGCCGATTCCTTCCCGGAACCACACTCCACTGGTATTTAGTCAATCCGCGTAAATATTTTAGTCATACAAGGGTGCGATAAACCATCGGCAAACAATTTTCAATTATTAAACGACCAGGTTGAATAAAATAACATCGTACCTATAGCAGTATGGAAGGGGAACATGAATTGTGCATTGTTAGACCCGCTTCCATACATACGGCTTTAAGTGTCAGGATAATCACGCTTGTTTTTCTGTTAAGGGTAGGTAGTACTCAGTCACAAAGGCGTGATCCCTAGTAAAGGCAATGATGGTATAAAATCTGGCAGATTGCAATTTAAATATATTATGTTTGAATCACTTGCATGCGGCCTACAAATCTATTACGTTGTAAAGCCGATAAACAAACCAAAAAACCTACAGATTGAATCAAAGAGCGCACGTGACGATTGAGTGTTCACGCCTTCATTATTAATTATCAAACCGAACTTTTTAATTAAGCATTGTGCTCGCAAACATTTCTACAAACACCGGTCGCTCGGGACTCGTACGATACATTCAACGTGTCTGCATTAAGTTAATTATATCAGAATGTAAGTGACATTGTGTTCGATTATGATTCAATACATTTTTATAGCGATCTCATGGTTGGCATTGTTCGGTGCGGCGTTCTCGCCTCTCGGCTCGGTTTATTGCTTTAATAAAGTGATTAAATACCATGGCGTAAAGCCAGGACTCGATACAGGCCGAGCTAATTTCGAAAACTTGTATTCGCTCCCTTTTAGGTCGGTCGGTTTTAATGCGGGGTCAGTGACTGTAGATCCTGAATTAGAGTCGTGTGGAGCGAAGGCGCGCGGTGATCGAACATAATCGACAATAACGGCCGAACTGAAGAATATGTCGCTGCAACCAACTGTCGATAGTTCGATAGCTCACGGCTCGCCAACAAGTTGCTCCGTGTCTGCTTTAAATTCCGTACATATTTAATGAGGTGAAAAACCTTACTTTTACTAGAGACCAGAAAAAGTTATTGTGCTTAAAATTCCGGTACTGGAAAAATTGATATATTTGTGGCATAGGTTTTAGTTTCGAACTCAATCTTCATTTAGCTCTAAGGTACTAAAGGTAACAATCGTGGCGTCTTCCTAATACACTCTAAGTGGAGCTCTCAGATGCGATAAGTTAGGTAAGTCACAGGTGTTCCGCTGGAACTAAAAACATTAGCGGCGAGGCAAGAGTAATCGGTGCATTGTTGCGTGCGGGGCGAGGGCGGTGCGGGCGCGGTGCGACCACGGCGCGGCGACGTCGCTGCAGCGCCCCCCGCCGCCACTTTTATATTTTTTTCTTTGTTTTTTTCTATATGAAGGTCCACTCACGTATTCATGCGAGCGGGATTGTAATTTTTTTCCTACTTTTTGCATGCGCCGTATATAGATATTTTGGCTACCTCCTATTTTTTCGTGACTATAAAACTGGGCCGGGGTCGTGGGCTTTTTTCGCGGCACCCCAACCCGCCGAGGGGTGTGGAGGGTGCTCGCAGTTAGAGAATTATTCATTGCCTACCCGCCGAACCGGCTTTCCGTTATTTCTGTTTGTTATGAATTATGTCCGATGACTTTTCCCGACGCCCCGTTTCTTTCGTTTTCACTAATTACTTTTTCTATAGAAACTATAAATCTTCATTCCTTAATCGAGTTGGGAGCAGTGCGGTAATGACATTGGTCGCGTGGGTCGCGCGCTCGCTCCTTGCTCTATGATAAATATATTCGTTTGTGATAAAACATTGTTTTCCTGTATAAACTGACGTACTAAACGCTAACAAAAGATTCAAATTCACACTCTGCTGCCTACTAAAATATGTAGAAGAGCTCGCTCCCGGCCCGCTACAAATTTGAATTTCATATGTATGTTTCGCCTATTACGGATGCACTCATTAATATCTTAAGTGATGTGTGGAGGTTTATGGTGCGCAATTTTCGACGTTATTACTTTGTAACAGAGTTCATTGCCGTCATAACGTTTACGGTTGTCTCCATTTATACAGAGCACGCGTTAAGATTATGTCGGATGAAAAAATGCTGCAAATTGTATGACCCCCCATGAAAAAACATTATCATTACGGGCACATCCGGCGGGTTATCTTTTCGTATGCAAATCTTGAGTGCTTACACCGCTTGTGTGATACTTGTAACAGAGTACAAATTGTTTATTGTGTTCCGCGGCGGGACGGTCAAGCGTGAATCGTGCTATTATTGCATCAAATTGCCGGCACTTTTCACGGTGTTGCTGCTCACAAACCAGCCTGCATTCCGATGCTGTATACACATTTAACTACAATATTTCCGGACCTAACCCAACATAAAACTGAGGAACAAAAAAGATTTTGAAGACATTATTAACCTCGACTGTATTACAATTTCTTCAAACTATAGACATAATATTAAGAAGGAGGAACTATGTAATAAAATGTACTTTGATTACTGTAAATAAAAATTGGAAACTTATGAATGCAAATGAGTTATTTGGCTACAAAGAAAAGTTACCTTCTGAATTATAACATTTAATTTAATAAAAATTTAACGTACTGCAACGCTTCATTGAAGAATTAATAATGAGCTCTATAGCAGTACTTAAACGAATTGAAGAATTAATAATGGGATCTATGTAGCATTTGTGAAAAAGAACCTCGAATCAAATATTAAAAATTGCCTTTAAACATTTAAAAATTTTAGGGTTTTTCCTCAGAGTATTTAATTTTAAACGCTTTTCATAGTTACATTCGAAATTCTTATTTACCATCTTTATTGGCCCATTAAAACATGAAATAACTATTTTAGTGAAGATTATATTTAAACATGAATTTTATTTATTTACAATTTTAGTAAACCAAGAGAATAATATAATCTTGAAATCTTCAAGGTGATCGTACGTAACGTCCTGTAATACTCCTTTATGATTTTTCATTTCTTATTGTTCGCAACAAGGAGTAAAATCTCCATGGTGACCTACCTAAGTGTCAGAGTTTATCAAGATGGGTGCTCCGTTTATCAGTGCTCGCAAATCACAGAGTATTGGGATACGAAAATACGAGCTTAGTAGGTTAAACGCATTTAAGGGAGAATATATTACAATTTTAATTCAATAGTTGTTCACTAAATTGAGTATAATACACACTAGTAGAATTCACGGAAGAGAAAAAATCCTGAGTATACAATATACAGGGTGTTACGAAACCCCTGTCCGACCCTAAAGGGTCATAGATGGTTCACAATCACATGCCCAAATAAAATATCAAATTTGGAAAATTCATGACAGAAACAATAATAATGGATTTTGAAATAACCATTTTTTGCCCCGAAATTCCCTAAATTTAAGAATAAAACAAAAACTACAACACCAATTTCGTCGGTATTTTTGGGGGCCTTTTGTTTGGTATCAGAGTATTAAGTATCATCTGTGACAACGCCGACACGATCTCTAGACTTTTAAGAAAAAAAAAAATTTTAGGTTATATTTTTTTTTTCTTTTTTTTCCATTTTATTTCCACATTTTTGTAATCAGATATTGATACCTAACAACACCTTAACAGATCGGACAGGGGTTTCGTAACACCCTGTATAAAAATACCAGCCTATAAACGTCCCACTGCTGGGCACAGGCGTCTTCCCATATAGAGAAAAATTAGTACAAAAAACATTTTATACTAAATTTTTTTTGCGCTATTTCCGTCGGCGTATTTTCTCTTCAAAGATAAGAAATATCAATTATATTTTCTTTTTAATTACTTTTGTATTACTCATTAAGAAGCACTAAATGAAAAACATTAGAAATAGGCTTTTAATTAACTCTTTTGAAATGTCGTCAGATTTATAGTTTCCTATTTTCTCTGGCTTTTACTTTGTGTAAGAAAATTTAAAAAAGAAAAGCTATAAAAAAAATGGATCTCGTGTTAAAATATAGTTTTTAATTTAATATCTCTTCCAGAACTAGCTATTGGAAAAACCATCAAAATCTCTAAAATCCTTTGAGAGTGTGACAAGACTTTTTAGAACCAGGTGGCCAGACTATAATTTAGCAATGAAAAAAAATGTGTTAAGAAAAATTTAGGAAACTTTATACTCTACGTAGAATAAGTGATACCTTAAAAGTAATCGTATCTCTTTGCATTATACATGTTATAGGTACACATACTTTAACGTGTGATTTTGTTAATCTTTTAAAATAAAAGTTTTATCGAAAAATAATACAGGGTTGCAGGCGATAGAAATAGATAACCTAAAATAAAGTACATTTTACTCAAAAACATTCAATTCCACCCGCGACGGGGTAGTCTGACCAAAATCTATAGTTCCAATCGACACGAAATACAACGTTCCTAGAAATGTATTCAACCATATCTGTAAATATAGTGTAAAACAACATATTCAATTTCCTGATTGGTTTCCCAAAATTCAGTAAATTATACATCAGCCAATCATAACAATCTACAATTGATTAGCGCAATGTACTAAAAAAATACATAACTATGTAGCTAGGTAAGTATAAAATATATTATTATTATAAACATTTTAAAAACATGAAAACTTACATACAATTAAGTTGGTGGGTTCTTTGCAATAGGGTTGATTATCCCGTACTTAATCCATCAAGCTACTTTTTAATTATAAACATAACATACCATCACGCCTGTATCCCCGAAGGGTTAGGCAGAGGTGTACCAATGTACACCCACAGTTCGCCGATATGTTTAGGTCCCATGTAATAGGGGGCGAGCCTATTCCCACTAACCGGGCACAAATCCAAACTCCGACCTGCTACTGAGAATTTCATAGAAAAACCCAATAACACCTTGGTCGACTTGGGAATCGAACCCAAGACCTCTAGCGTAGCAGTCGCGCTTAGCACCACTAGGCCAACGAGGCAGTTTTTAATTATGTAGTATTATAATGACGTATGTATAAACAAACATTCCGTAAAACACCGTCCACTGTTTTCTTACATATTTTATGAGGTCTAAGGCTCTTCTGACTTGACGCCAGAACGCAGAGGCATATAACTGCTATAAGATTCATTGCTTCACACGAGGACGTATGCGATTTCAGCACATTTAAATATTTATGTTAGTGCATGCGATGTACAGACATACATATTTAAATTAAGGAAGTTGTGGCGTGGTCCTACGACCTGCGGTTTATATTTAGGAGTATTATCTGGTACAGGGGACCTACTCGTATAAAGACAAATAAAATTAATAGACATATTTAACTCTACTTATATAGCTGCAAAAATATTGTACATTCTGCCACGCATTTTATGTACAAAATACTATTGCTGCTGTATTATAAATAGTACAAAGTTTTTGATATATTATAATTATCAGTTGAATCTATTCCCAAAACCCGCAACTTCTAAGCAAAAATATCATCAGGCTGCCGTCACAAAACAAAGAAGTTTGATAGTTCATAGACCTGTACATACATTATGTAGTTAGTAATTCGCGGAGTAGCAATGTCACAAAGAAGGCTCTTTGATGAAAAGGACCTTAGTGCTATTCATTCATACGTACAGTGCGAGCGAGAGGAATCGCCGCCGCGCGCTTTCTTGCCACAGGAGCGGATTCGACGAGGGTTAACTAAGTTACTTGTTTATGAGAGTATACTTAATTAATATAAATATTAATATGGCATTTTTGTGACATGATTTCAACTATAATTTCATGAGAGAGGAGGTAAAGTATTAAAAAATTAATGAGAAATCTTTATGATTATTCTCTATTTTATGGCATTTTCAGTCAACTCGGAAATAGAGTCAAAAGGAAATCAAAAAGAGCAGATAACTGCCTGAAAATGTGAGATAATATTTTGGCTTCGTCAATAAAACTTAAACGTCAAATCTTTTACTTTTTGCTCATTATTTATCAAGTAAACTTACGCGGCAGCTTGTCAACAACATTATATATTGCGTTTCATTTTAAAAGTTTATGCTCATTTTATGGTAAGCGTTATCCTTTGCCCTGACTTTTACCTGTATTAATACAAAATATTCACAAATATTCTATGTATTCGGGAGGTTTATTTGCTTAGTGTTTCAACAGTTGGAATACGTTTATTTAAAATGAGGTCTCAATAATGACTGGTCGTTGTATAAATGACTTGTTCTGTCCTTTTAGTTTTAACGTGCATTTAATAATCGTTTTCTTTTGTTGTCGGTCCCGCGGTTATCAGAAACATGATTAAACGCTACGAGTCCGAATGTTAGACGGTTTGATTGAGGCAACAATTTAGATATCGGGATAGCAAATTTTGATTAATCGTGTTGTGGTAGACTGACCACCGAACAAGAAATATTTGGACCGGGAATATGTGAGATAAAACATACTGTAATTTGTTTACTTTTGTTTCTTACAAACGATACATTATTATCTAAAGCGTTTCCCAAAAGTTTTCTCTCCATTTTGTGGTTTAACTTAAGGTAGTACTAAAAACACCCTCACCTAAATCCGTATCTGTGCGTCTTAGGTCTTTGCAGTACTAATAGACGTATGACGCGTTCTCTCATGTTCTGACAAAGAGTGACGCGCGCCGACTATTTTTATTAAAACCCGCAAGCTGAGGCATACTTTTTTTAATAACTTATGTACGTAGGTGCGGGTCGAGTCATTTGAATTGCACTCCGGGTTAGTTCACGCTCGCGGCACGAGATTTTTTCCCAGAAAATTGTGGAGTGTACCCTTTGTGCGGTAGGCTTTGCCGCCTTGAGTCTTACGGGTTTGTTTCAAAATGTTTTCCTTTTCAACCCCGAGAGTGGGGGCCAAGTCGATATCGGCTGTGTACACTATACTAACCCATTGTTTTGTAGTTTCATAATTAACCAGTTTCCGTCGTGATAGTGTATTGATTGATTACTTATTCTATAGAATATACTATAAAAAAATCAACCAGTCCACATGACAGTCCGCCAGGGGTTTCGAATGTGAATATTGACATGCTCACGAGTACGTCAATGTTCACATTCGAACCCGCTACCCTTTCATACTAGATCATGATAGCTGCAAATACCGTTACAATATGTTTAAAAATCCATACACACCTTTGACATGTCAAAGTTGCAAAGCATTTCAATGGGAGACGAAAGAGAAGAGAAAATATCGAAGTAGTGCATAGCAGATAGTTATACTACGAGTATATATATTACCGTGCGTCTGCAAAGGGTCTCACTTCGCTATGCCTTTCATTCATTTCACTCTATCCCTTAGACTCTTTTCACAGCGACTCCGCTTTTATACGCCTCTATTTTTTATATTAGTAGGTAGTTACTCAATGTCCTCCCAAAATGTTTGAACTTGTTTCGTCTTTGTAGACTTTCTGAAGATTTTCACCTATTTTGAGTGACATAAATCATTCAATTAATATCGCTAGAAACCGCTTTGTTTTCGATATTCCACACAGGTGATGAGTATTTAAATACGGTGACAGATAGACTTCTAGACAGGTACCATAAATTTAAATTTTTGAGTCAAATATTCGCATACATCAGCGTCGCTAGACGTCTAAGCATTAGTCAGTTTTGTCTTTTTCGAATAACAATGTCTGTGTCAATGAAAACGGATTACATTCGTAACAACGGAGCCACGAAAACGGATACATCAAAATTGTTTACGTAAATCTTCATTTACAAAGCGGCACGCAGAAGTCATGGCATTTATTATTAGTAGGAATAAAGATAAGTACACAACAGCTATAAAAATCATGTCTACAGTTCAAGATTTCCGTCTTGGAGGGAAATTGTCGAATTGGAGAAGCGTAGCGCCCGTACCATCGGCGGGGCTCGTGAATATTACATGAGGCAACATCGCGCATGCGCGTAATCCGTCTCAACATGACATAGTTCAGACTTCGAGATTCCTGTTGCAAAAAAAAAAACGTTCTGTCGATGCCAAATATGGGGCGAAAAACGAATATATAAAAACACATAACTTTAATTGCTAAAAAAATATTTAAAACACTGTGAAAACATGGTAATCGAATCGGGTCACAGTAAAATTGTAATTCGTTTCAATTCTATATTTATAACAATTAAATTCAACATTTAAAATCAACGTCTAGACCATCAATCACTTGTCAGACTTTTTTGTTATAATTTGAAATTTCGGTTTTTCTCTTGAAAATTATCAAATATGCATGCTGTCAATCTAAACCTGCATCTATAGACGATTAAATAAAACATATAGACTTCATATTGTACAAAAAAAAACGTATAATTTATCTAACCGTTAGATATCTGTAAAATATATATCCAAGTCTCTGCACGTGACATAAATAATTAGTCAGTCGATGAATGAACCATGTAAAACATACAAGGCACTAAACAGGGGCACAGGGTGTGGCCCGTTTAACTAGACGAAAGACGTCCGAAATTAAAAGGAATCAAATATGAACACACTGTACATGTTGCATGAACGACCGGGGCTCTTGGCGGGCGTGCCGTTACTCTCCGACAACTAAAACTTATACATTAATAATGCGTTTGCTTACAATGCGCTTTAAATGTAGATCCAGCGCATGTCCCGTTCCCTCGCCTCGCTCTCTCTCGGTCGCAGCGCACACGACGCGCCGTTCATGCAAAATGTACGAAGTAAGCGACTAACGTACTCCGCTTCTCTCAAGATAATGGTGTTGGGGCCCCCGGCGCCCCCCAGCAGTGGCCCTCCCTGATCGGCCCCGTATCGATGGTCATCGCGCCCCCCGCCCGCCACTCATCAAATCATCGTTCTGTGATGCTGATTTGTATGTTTGTCGTTGCTGATGATATGTGAACACTGATTTATGAATCATTATAGTTCTCGATCGCCTGGTTATATTGTTATACAGATGTTTGACTATTTTAGATATGAGTTTACTAGCTGTCCCCCGCGACTTGGTTCGCATGGGATAGTTAGTATCATGGGTTTTTCATATGGTGTCCGTGGTTTTTTTTTCTAAAATGAAAGTTGACTAATATGGTCAATTTATAATACCTGGCCTACGCATTTAAGCAACATGCTATAAAAACCAACGTTTTTAAGACAATCTTTTGCGAAACGAAAGACAGACAGAGCTACTTTCCTATCTATACTTATAATAAATCTGTAGAAGTGAAAATTCTGTACATTAAAAATATCAAAAAATAAATGGCGGGGGGTGTTACTAGACCGACACCGAACCCAAAAGTGTGAAAAAAAAAAATTGTCTGTCTGTCTATCTGTTTGTTCAGGTATCACGCAAAAACTACCGGTTCGATTACGATGAAACTTGGTATAATTATTCTTTATTATCCTGGGCACCACACTGGGTAGTTTTTATCCCGGAAAAGTATAAACAATAAAAAATAAACTTAAATTTGCGGTTAAAAACTCATTGATAAGTTTCGTCATCCACGCGAACGAAGTCGCAGGCACAGCTAGTTTATAATATTAGAATAGATAACACCGTACAAAATCCTAAAATGTTCCCTATGTAAATATAACCTAAAGTTTGTGAAATATGTAAAAACTTAAGAATATCTTTAGCGGGATCCTGTTCACGTCTCGCTAATGGCTACTCAATAATGCAATGAATAATTTGTCACCTGTCTCGCTAAGCGGACAATAGTACTATTAATGTTTATTTATACGTTTATTCCAACAGTTTATTAAGTTAGCAACTTCCGTGATAAATCTTTTGTTCAAACTATTTCAGCTTCGATTTCCGCGGAAAATATCCTTCCGTGCTTTAATGAGTTTTACACAAAACTTTTCATGGTATACACCTAACTATAAACATATTACCTTTATTTAAATATTAGTAGAATTCGCATAATTAAAAGCAAATGCAAATACCCGTCGGTTTTCAACACTATGTAAATTGGTGACAATCTATCTCCAATTCTTTCTCAAACATCGTTCAAAGGGGAAGAGATGATGTATCAGACAATACATCACAATTTACATTGGCATAGAACAAGCAGTTTATTTGATATTCCGATCCAACGCAGCTGGAAGTCAGCTCAAATTGAGGCTATTGTTACAAAAATATCTTTAAAGTATGCCAGAAAATCTACTTTTATGGGCTGGTTCTATGACATGAGATTCATAGATTGTTGAAATGTATGAAAAATTTATTACTTACACATAATAATATGTTAAAGTGGATTTCAATGAATTTATAGGGGACCATCTCTGAAGTGTATACAACCTTTTGATAAAAAAGTTCTTCATTAATAAATTAAAAAAAAAAAAAAAAAAAAACCTTTTGATGATAAAAAGGTTTTATTGGAATTGATCCACAACTTCCAGAATTTTGCAAATCAAAAAATACAAAAAAAAAACAATTGAAATGAGAACCTTCTCTTTTTAAGTCGGTTAAAAATCATAACATGTTCAAACGGCCGACTATTTAGCAATGACATAATGTTTTTTACAATGTAAGTAAACATCCTACGTTTTTCAGTGGGAACACTCGACAACTCGTAGAATAAATAACGCTAGCCTTAAAAGATTGTGTACACTTTTGTTACTAAATCAGATAATGGATTTCTAAATTCATGGAACTCGATTGGTCTTAGTGGCTTCGAATAATCGAATCGAATCAGCCGGGTTTTGCAGGATTTTCTATAAATATGGTTCAGCGCAATTTTACTTACAAACTAGGAACTAAACGTGTCACCTCTCTAAACCATTTATTGACTCAATAATTTTAACCAGAAAATTTATGACATAGATTTTATCTCGCAATAGAAAAATGATTATATAAAAAATGGTGGCTGGGTCAAGCAATAAGGTAGTTTTAACAACCACAATGCACAATACAGGCAGTCAGAATTTCAAACCTTCGATTATTTAGCATTTAAAACAAAATGTATATAATATAATTCATGGGAATAAGCGCGTACATGCAAATACCTTTTTTGGGGCTTGACGTTTCGTTAATTCGTTCCAGTGATTCGCTTAACACAACGCGCTTTTCTGCAAAGTCGGATAGTGATCAGAATACGGACACAGTCAGTGCAGTGTGTAGGGTATTTGAAAAACATGGGGTAGATGAAAAATCATCAACTTCACGCACGGAAGGATGACACCGCATCTCCAGTCTGCTTGCGACCACGGCCGGTGTAACCCGGTCGAAACGTCAAGCCCCAAAAAAGGTATTTGCATGTACGCGCTTATTCCCGTGAATTATATTATTATAAACATGCAGCTCGCTAGTTTAAAATTTAAAATGTATATAATTAAAGCACCTATTTAAGGAGCAACAATTACCTCGTTGTTATTATATCATTTGACATAGCTGTGTTTTACATGACATGCATAATGAACAGTCAATAGGTGGAGCCAGCCCTGACTTGGGAATTTGGAACTGAATAAATCATTAGACACACCGCTTACCACTGAAATATGCAATAGTTTTGTGTAAGTTGAACGCCTTGGGCGGGCGGCACACTGAGTACCACGCGATATTTTATTAAATAAAGTTACGCAGTTACTGCGTGTTATTTAACAAAGTTTGTGTAGTTTTCCACCTATTTGTGTAGTGTACGATAAATGTTAATGACTGGGACAAACGTGTACTGTTCGCGTTACACTATTTATTAACTTTGTTTGTGCTGTGTACCAAATGAATTTTTAATGTTTCGGATAGAGCTTCATTGTGGGCGACTTAGCTGTGTGACTTGAGCCTGTTATTCTTTAATCTCTACAGTTACCGGCTGTGTTTTTGTTTTATATTTTATGTTCGCTATCACTTCAACACGTTGAGAGCACTTGAAACCGAATTTTTCAGCAGTAGATTTGAAACTACTAATACCCACGCGTTATTTTTGTATATTCAAAAAATCTTTTTCGATTTTTATGAACTGGAGAATTTATGTTACGCACGCAATTAAACGAATCTTGCACTGTTTTAATTTGGGATTGTAACAAAAGAAAGAGAGAGTCTCGTCTTCAATCAAACAGGACACATATGTACCTTGGTAAGGTTCAGGTAATTGGGAACAATCACGGCGCTCGTGATTCGTTCCTCATAACCCGAGTAACCAATCAAAGCGTAGGATCAGTTTTTGAATTGAAATGATACAGACGATGTAACAAGTTTCTTCCAATTGCAAACGACAAAACTGAACGGTAACGAAGGTTTAGTTTTTTAATTCCGCGCTCTGTGTACAGTCGACATATCAAGTGTTAACGCTTTAGCACAGAACTGTTAATTTCGATTGATTTAGAATAGTCGCAAGAATTGAAACGCTCTTAACTGGATTGGAAAGTCGTTAATTCCGAATTTGAATGTTAAAACATTCTAACTGCAGTGGTAGTGAATGTCGAATGAACGAAATAAAGCTGCATTTATCCTACACACAGTATTGCCTTCAACTTTGTATAAACTATCCATTTCAAAGTTAAATATGTAATAAATAGGTGACATAATTGACGACTAGGAAAAGCTGTGTGCGTGCAGCAAATATGTTTTTAACTAGATATAGATAACTAACATGCAACCTGAGTATTAAATAATCATAGTAATAGAACACTTTTCCATTTTACTTACTTAATAAAACTGTTAATATGTAAAACAATTGAAGATTGAGTAGTTCTTACCACCAGAAAAAAGATTTTTAAATTTTAAATACTTACATAATTTTGATGTACCTATTATAATTGTACCGACTACTTTTGATAAGATTAAAGTTCTCAGGAAACTTTTGTTGTCGCCAGTACGTACATACACGGTTGCCGTTTTGATTGATCTTGGTCGTTTTCTATTCGTTCCGCGAGGGAATCCTATCCGATTGTATACTATAACTGCCCGGTGACTTGACGACGATTGTTTTGACGAAATTTTGTGTATTATTTATTAATCTTGGTAAACATACCCACTACGGGTAGTACTCAGGAGTATGTATATGTACGTACTGCTAGTAATAAACTGGAGAGTAGATCTTTTTTTTTTCGAAATCAGCTTGATTTCTACTAGACTAGGTTCGCTTAATTATGAGTACATGAAATCAAAGATATAGCACCTAAAATTATTTTCTTATGTACACATCTACGTTAAAGTTATTCAATGATACTGGATTCTCTATCTTAAATGCCGCTTTAATATCGTAACGCTATGAAATTTTCGTCCATAATGTGACGCAAATTGCAAGGCCAGGTAGCCAGAATTTCACCTGTTCAGATAATCACACAACACGTGTATTCAATTCCCCGTAAATACATAGAATAAATCAGTTCCAAAAACCGAAATTTGGAAGAATAGTGCGAACTGGATAGATTAATTAAACCTTGATAGCATAATCAACTACACTTACATGAAATGATAATGAAATCTGTGAAGAGTGCTTTACAGGAAAACTCTTTAATTAATGAACATAATTTAGGGGAAAATCGAACCAAATCCCGAAAACTTAAAAGTGAAATTTTCACTAGAATAGACGATGTGATCAAGCTTTCCATCCATCAAAAGTGATTCTTGAAAAACTATTTAAAAGACACATTTCATCTTTTTTACACGTTTCCTGAAGATAACAGTAACAAACGATTATGAAAGTTTCAAAGGAAACAAATGACTATCGAATATATTAAGATGATATAGTGTTGAAACAACATTTTCGAAATTTAAAATCAAAATAATTGACGATCAATATTTATTGTTTTTTTTATTTCTCTAATTTCTGTTTAAAACAAATGACAAAAGTTTGGGTATCCGTTTTCAAAATGTCTGATTAATACAAGTGACTACCAAATGTATGTTTTTGTTTTTACCTTTTCTACTCGTATCTGTACGGTCCCAAGTAGGATGCAGTTAGGTCTATATTCGTTTCTATTCGATATCGCATGTTGATTAACCTTAACCACACGGCGTGTCCACTTGCGAGCTGTAATTGATGCTAAATAATTTATTTTCAGCCGGTCATCTGGACATCGGAAATCTCTTTGTACCTATATCCGATTCCCCCCCGAATCCTGCTTCAAGTAAAGTTATTCGGTAATAATTGGTTTTTAGTTTAATGTGATTGTAAGTGTATGTATTAGTATTCGTTAAATCTTTATACATTAGGCTCACCAGTTGTACCAACGTTGAAAATGTAAATTTTTATTGAAAATTATGTAGAAGCTTTTTTGTCTGTTCGAAATGTAGTAATAAAGCATTATATCACACTAAGATCTATCCTTGATCTCGCATTTCCATTAATAATGAGCTATACGCTATATCGCAAGCGTTAGGTTAGAATTTTTGAATATATCTAAACCTACTTTATTAGTGTAATTAGTACAAAAAATCTTACTAAAAGTTGTTTTTGTCTCCATATCCGTAAGATGAATACATTTCATATCTAGTATAATGTAGTTTCATTCAAATCACGATATATGTTCGACGGTGGGCTGGGCGGGCGTTTTTTTTCTTCTTTCATCACCAGCAAAAGAATCCCGCAACTAGATCGGGTTTATTGGATTTCAAATTCGTTATTGCAAGTGCCTTTTTCACTTTGGACGGCGCGAGATTTTTTCCGTGGTCGACACATAGCTCAATCGTAACTATGTATACTGGAGACTATATTGCGTTTTTTTCGAGTTGACAGTCGTCATTGGAATGGTGTTGGCCGAACAGAATGTTTTATGGCTTTTGTAATAACGCCGCCTGGGGTTTGGGTGGGGTGAAGTCCTTGCAAATATGTACCAATTTTTTTGTTCGTGGCTTTATTTTGAGAATAATTATAATTTGAAAGGTAAATTTTTGGAGCCTTTGTTAATCATAAACTCGTTTCATAATATAATTTTGATTTTGAAAAAACTTACATATATCTCATTGCATTTTATAATACAGAAGAGATTAAATCGCTAGGGTTTTCTGAATTCTCCTTGAGATGCCAAACCGTCAAGTCGGCCCACTTCCAATCTTGACACTCACGCTCTTCGGTGAAATATTATAACTTCACCTAATCGTTTCCCTTGTTTTACATAAAAGTCAAACATTGGCAAGCTCGCCACCGGCCACAAAATTGAGATGTCATTCACATGGATTTGTTAACTCCAAAGACGTTTAGTGCTCGTAATTCTCATTCGAGCCATGTTTACATGACAACGTAATTGGTTTATTCGTGATAGATTACAATTTTACACGAGTGCTGGCAAACTGTGACGTTGCCTTGGCTAAAACGATGTCCAGTGGTTTACGCTTAGAAATAACCACCACTTCATCGATAATAATATACTTTTCACAGCAAAAAAATATTTTTTTTTAACTAGCTGTGCCTGCGACTTCGTTCGCGTGGATGACGAAACTTATCAATGAGTTTTTTATTGTTTATACTTTTCCGGGATAAAAACTACCCAGTGTGGTGCCCAGGATAATAAAGAATAATTATACCAAGTTTCATCGTAATCGATCCGGTAGTTTTTGCGTGATACCTGAACAGACAGACAGACAGACAGACAAAATATTTTTTTTTCACACTTTTGGGTTCGGTGTCGGTCTAGTAACACCCCCCGCCATTTATTTTTTTGATATTTTCAATGTACAGAATTTTCACTTCTACAGATTTATTATAAGTATAGATAGGTTATAGCGATCATTGTACAAGCTTTTAAAAAGTATCGCCAATTTATTTACGAACTTATTTATAAAAAACTTTATAAACTGATTGTGTTATTACCAATATTTATAGGAGCATTCTACTCGTCCTTTTAAATTGAATTAACTGACCCTAAAAGCCTGTGTTTATTAAATTACAACGTTAATCTCCCCTTCAGCTGATCTCGTTCAAACATAAACGGAGCGAACAAAGTCCACTAATATGAATTGTGAACGATGCTTTATTTCTCAAATTTTGGTCAGTAACGAGTATTATTTTGCGGGAAGAGTTGGGAACTATTGAGGGCCTATTAACGGCTGTAGTCGAAAAAGGGCAATTTAATTTTTTGTTGCCGTTTTTCGTGCTGTCTCTGTCACTTTACTGTGAATAGTAGAGACAGATAGTATTTTATGAACTGAATATGAAAGCGCATCTTACCTCTAAGATGTTATTAAATGTATTTCTGTCGCTACTTTATACTTTAGAGTGATAGAGAGAGCATGAGACTTAAGGGCGATTTAAAACTGATTGACGTTTCTGTATTCAGGGGTTAATGTCTTGAAGTTCAGGTGAGTTTCAGTATCAAGTAGGTTTATCAGGGTATATCAATATGTATACGAAGCAGAAACTAAACCGCGACACAATATAAACTGTTCTCAACTGTTATTTTCTATAAAGACAGCGACGAGGTTGAACAAATTTTAATAAAAACTTGGAGTTGTTCGCATAAGTTAGATCAATAACCAATAAAGTTAAGATATTGCTTTGTCATATAAAATGTTTCTGAGGTAACTGTGACTGCAATGCAATAATACTGATTACATTTTTTTCTGCTTTATTGAATATCAAATACATGATATGTACGTTTTATTCTGAAACCTGATCTGAGGTTAGAAAAGCAAAATAATATAAGAATAAATCTCAACATGGAACACTTTTCTACGCCTTAAATAACGATTTTTTTTATTATCTAACCATGTAACTTGTGAGCATTCTCTCCAAATGTTTATTTACTCTCACGTCCTCTTCCGATGTCTATTAAATGTAACACCAAATAGGTCAAGGAACAACATAAAACACGCGTATATAAAAACGGATAAAAGCCGATACATTCACAAAAAAAGGTTCGGTTATTAAATGTTTCATAGCCGCCGATTAGCGAGAGTTTAACGAGAAAAATATCCGAACACAATATTGCCGCGTTTCGGGGCTATCTTTAATTTGTAAACCAATAAATGTTAATACATCAAGCCTGGTGGCAATCGAATTGTCGGTACAATTCAATTTTTCACGTTGCCAAACTAATTTGGGAACTATACGCGTCGCTATTGGGTTCCGCTTACGTTACTACCCTAATTATTTTGTTTGCGAAATATTTTTCGCGCGGTACTGTTACGTGTTGATCGGTGGTCAATATTTGATCGAACACGTTCGCTGCCAACGGGTTACATTTTTAGAGGACATTAATTACTTGAATTTGTTTTTATTTGCGTACAGGGATTTTTATTTATTTCGTCGAATAAAAATGTAAGATTGTTTTTTCAGTTTTTATATCAATTCCCGATATTGTGAATGACCAGGTAAAGGATGGATTTATTTTCATTGCAATGCTGATTACAATTATAATAATGTACTCTATCGTCTTTCTGTTTCCGATTTCTCTTGAGAATACCTTGAAGAAGGCAAAGGAAAATGTAAGCAATTTACGTAGAAATAGACTTTTCAAGGTATAACTACTCTTACGTGAGCTTTTTGAGATGAGACTAAGGCAATCGGGACCGACCGACCTTTGAATTCAAAGGAGCTACGGCGCTACGGTACGCTACGATCTGAGAAATCTTTTTCTTATGAAACTAGACTTACACTAAAATTAAAAAAATACACAGCACTCATTAGTCTTAAATGTAAATGGCTGAACTTATAAAGATAACATCTGGATGATGAAGATTGAAACCTATTCTATGAATCAAAACCACAAATTAAAAGTCAACTGTCGCCACATAAAATAATAAAAGTACTTAATTAAATAATAAATTATTTTAAAGTTATAAAAAATACATTATGAAAGTGTAGGCAGAGCGCACGTCAGGAGCGTTTCGCACTTGATATATCGTCGCAATCAACGCGTATGTCGCACACATAACATTAAAGCCACCGTATAGATTTCATTTTATTACGCGCCTCGTTAATGTTCCAATGAATTGTGATACCCTGAATAGCTCCTGTCTCTACTTTTTTTAGCAATATCCACCATTTTCACGATGAATAGTTTCCCGCCAGGTAGCGTCACTCCTATTCGGGTATTTTATTTCACAAAACAATTCTGCACATAGTCCCACTACAGAACATTTATTTGTTAGATTTTGAGTTTGAATACGCGCGGATTTGGCTTCTAAAAAACTTTTTATAACGCTTCTCGGTACTCTCTATGATTTTTGTATCTATAAAGGGATCGGTAAACGAACGCATTCCGTGCATATTCTAAACTCGACGAGCAGAAAAAGCTTGGATAACATCGCAGCGCATCACATTATTCGGTATCGTAGATTAGACAGGTAATACACCAGTTTAATACGAAGCCCATGCATAGACTTTATGCATTAGTTACTATACATTTCCTGATTAAAGCCAAACCTAATTACTTCATTACCTGTATGCGTAGGAATTTTGGACACAAAAGTGAATTAGCTCACTGACCGCGGATGAAAACCCACCTCTTTTAAGGATGCCTGCGACCGGCGAGCGGTGGTGAGCGGTGGCGAGCCAAGCCGAGTGCCTTACAATATTTTTATTACAATAAAATTGAGCTCCGTCTACGGAAGCAAAATCTAATATTCTTTTCAACTCCAGTGCTCCGGAAAAGCGGATTGTGAACCGTGACTCTATGCAGTGCAATAGAATGATATCAATTGATTAGCGGCAATCTACTTATAGTCTACCTCGATACGGCTGACTTTAAACTTTTATTGTTTTCAAACGGATACATTGTTGAGTTATTGCGAGAATCATTTCACTTACAAAACTACAAATAGCATTTCATTGATTTTTTCATGTAAAAATTACTGTTTTTTTAAGTACGTTCTTTTTAGTTTTAAACAAATAACAATTAAACTACAATAACAAATATTGTTAAAAAAACATCCAAACCCCGTAGTCGGCCACATCCAGTAATATCCAAATGCCGGAATCGGTATTTTATCGCTCATAGTATATCCAGTCGGTTAATGAATTAAGCCGGGCGAGTGCGAAAACAATTTTGTCCGAACAACGGTGATAATACGAATTTATTATATCATTTAAAACGTCGAAACGTTAACAAAACTGTGATAGTTATACAACATTGGGCAGCCATCCGTTTGTGAGACCACTGTGTTACTGTTTAATGGAAAATATTAAAATGTTACGTAGATACGTATCTTGACTTCAATTGTTTTCATTAATGACTCTCGATGTTGTGATGTTTACTGTTTCGTGTTCAATGGAAATTTTTAATATTGTTGTATACAGGTTTTATGACACGGACTATGTAATGTTATTCAAGAATTTACACCTACCGTTAGGGAATAGTAAAGTGTTGAGATTACGGCATAAATAGTTAAGATACCACTCGTAAATAGTAGACAAGCATAGCAGGCTGATAAACATGGCGGACATATCTACAACCAGGTATTTTATTAAACCTGTTATGTCGTCAGCAAAAAGAGAACCTTCAAACTAAACGGTCTAACCGGATTACTCTCTTCAAACAGGAGCTGAAAAATATATTTTTTTATTTCACCTCAAACGGGTGAACTCTGATTGTCAATCGTCCGCACCGCGGGATATGTGCCGATAGCGGTTAAAAATTCGCGTCAAATTAAACCATTGTCCCGGGGTGGGCCCGACCGGCCGCGGCCGACTTAATAGCCAGGACCAATTATCGCGACCGGTATCACTGTTAGTTTACGATAACTGACCGCAAGCGCCTTTTTCACGGGCCCGCACTAAAATCCGTCCAATGTTTGCAACACTATCTGTCTATCCTGTTATTAAAATGAAACGTGGCCGGGCCGGCTAGCGGGTGGGCGCGCTCTACAAACGTACGATTGTTCGGTTGTTCAATTTAAAATTGGAGGCAGTGCAATCTGACAGTTTAACACACATTTGTTTAAGAGTCCCTTACTATTCTTAAGGGCAAGATATGCGAATCCTGAGAGAACAGAACTCTTGATTTGACATCTAATCGCGTCCAACAGATTAGTAAACAAATGCTATCGCTGGAGCATCGCAGGAGGGCGCTTCTCCCCCCTCCACCTCCACCTCGCACCCCCTAACGTGGTTAATTGCCAAAACAATTAAACCATTTATCAACAATACGAAATTTAAGTGTCCGATTTCATTCGACGTAAGCGCCACACCCCGCTATGTCACGCGCCTAATTATTTCAATGTTTCCAACGTCCACTAACTCGCATCTTCAAACAGAAAATAATTATCCTTAGTGGACACGATGATTTGTACAATGTATAATGTAATTATTTTATCGTCGATTAATTATAATATAGATCGCCTCGATGAATAACAATTATCTTCTAGGTATGTATTTATTCTTCTATTATTTTTTATGTCTTGTATGTTCTATGTTTCCAAGTACGAATTGTTTGTGGCGTTAATTTAATTTCCACTAATATATTATAATATACCGAGAGCCCACGACGACCAGACCTTGCGTAATTTTATAAAAGCTGAAAGTTTCTCAGTGTCCCCTATACAGGTGAGAACGACCAGCGACTATAGAGTTTGGGTTGTGGTTACTTGGGCAACTATCAGCTATTACATATACATACAGCAGACTTCCAATGTGTCTGGCAAGATGTAAAAATCATTCAAACTGTAAGGCTATTGAGGTAACGTCTTTTAATAGGTCCCCAAGTAACATAATAAAATTTAGCTTTTATACTATGACAAAAGTTAGGTATCTACTATTTTATACACCTTTACTATCTGATAGCTGCCCAAGTAACCACAAACTAAACTAAACTCTATAGTCGCTGGTCGTTCTCACCTGTATAGGGGACATGTACTGAGAAACTTTCAGCTTTTATAAAATAACGAAGGTCTGGCAGTCGTGGGCTTTTAGGCAATCAGTCATTCGGAATCTAAATCAGTCATTTTCGTACGACGTTTACCACATAGTGGTTGTCGCTAAAATAATTGATTGACACAGCGGTTCCAAACAAAAATCGGGGATTGTTTACGTTGAAAACGTAGGTACTGAAAAAAGGGGTGATAATTAAAATACAGACTCACTATAGTTGCTAGTTGAGTAAATAAAAATAAAAACACAACTTGTTTTCCTGTGTCCTTTCGCGCGAATTCCCGCAAGGAGGCTGGTATTCAGGTTTTCGTATCAAATTTCAGCTGAATGGATTCAAAGATACGTTGATGAAACATCGCAATACTTTTATGCTTGCACTGTAATAATAATGTGCAGATGTCTGTTTGTTTGTACAATATAGATGATTAATTCTCTACCTGTATATAGACAGCACAAATAAAAGCAAGTTTGTATGGGTACACTATTTAAAAATAGCTAGTGAAGATTAATTATTATTCGAAAAGTAATTTCGAATGAATTCCAACGTCTGTGACAAAGCCTGTGAAAAAACATTTTAATAATACAAAGGACTTGTCGATAAAAATAAAATCTCTTTGTCGCTATTGTACTCAAACGATTATCCTGCTCATTCGTGGTTTTTTTTTTATTAAACCCATACCATACTTATATTAAAATTTCTAAATGTGAAGTTACTTTGTCGGTCTGTTACGCTTACACGGATAAATTGCTGATACGATGAACGTGTGAAGCGGACCCGCAAGCCAAAGCTTGTAGTTTTATAGGACCTTAAGCTACTCAACATTAATTTAATGTGTTCACTATTTTATACTCTCTACCCGATACCAAAAAAAAAGCGAAAATTTAAGTGAGTTAATAATTTAATCAATTATTAAGTGACCTACTGATAATTTTGAAGTCGTTTCGAATACCTTTTTATCTAAGCGCCAATTTCAACAATGAACAAATAACCCTCGATCCTTAACACCACAGAACACCTTAAAATTCGCCCCATAAAGTTATTAAGTAACCCTGATCACAACACAGACAAGAATTTAATCTAAACCATTCTAAAACACTACATAATGCATAATTTGTACAAGCAACGCCGGGCGCTCACACTCCATACATAGGAAAGTGAGGGCATCGACCCCCGTTCACACCGAAGAAATGGTAGCAAATACCATTACCATTCCCATGAGTAATTCATACTTTTCCAAATACATTCAATAGTCTCTCATATTTTACTATACAAGCAAATAATCTAATACATTGTGGGAAGGAAAAGAAATGTTTAACAAAAGGGTGGGTCATACTACTGTAAACTGAGGTTCTGTATTTGAATGTATGTTTTTTAAGGATATCAAGCAATTAGGGATAAGTCTGACAGCCCTGTTGGTCTAGTGGTTAGTGACCCTGACTGCTATACCGGAGGTCGTGGGTTCGATTCCCACCCAGGACAAATGTTTGTGTGATGAGCACGATCATTTGTTCTGTGTCTGGGTGTAATTTATCTATAATATGTATGTATTTAGAAATATATAAGTATGTTTATCAGTTGTCTGGTTACCATAACACAAGCTCTGCTTAGCTTGGGATCAGATAACCGTGTGTGAATTGTCCCGGAATATTATTATATTATTATTATTATAGGTTTCTATTTCCCTCTAACGAACCATATAAATTTTATGAAACATTTTCAGTAGCTTTTGAGGTCTGTTTTTGACCTTTATAATATGTAATCGTTTATGTTATGTTTGTCTCGTGCGAGGTTCGAACCCGTAGCACGTCGCGTACAGTGGTAGTTAGCATGGTGACCTATTTCACTCCGCTATCCGTGCAGTCAAAAAATTATAATCGAACTACTGTTCGATTACTTATTATTCATTTAATGTATGTTTGTCTGTCTCTAATAAGATGTCCCCATGAATGCAGTATTTAAAAAAATATGAATTATCTATTCCCTTGTTTCTGTCAATATTTGGAAAATAATGTATAATAATATGTACTAAAACTCCAGTGCCTATATATGAAAAAGATTTATTTCTGGAAGATACTGTTTTTTGGCATTTTATTTTTGACTAATTAGTTTATATTTGATCTTTTGATTTGATTGAACTAAAAGGTCTCTACAAATATTAAATTCAAATACTTTCAAAGTTCAAAACCTTTGCAAATGGTCACTTCAAACGAGACGGCAATGACCTTCTAAATAATTGGCACCTAATCAGTCTGGAAAAACATATTATTTTTATTACATACATACATATAATCACGCCTCTTTCCCTTGTAGGGGTAGGCAGAGACCACTTCTTTTCACTTGCTACGATCCTTACACACTTGTTTCGCTTTGTCCACTTTCATTATTCCCTTCATACATGCTGTTCGGTTTATGGTACTCTTCACCTGGCCTTTTTTCATTCACACTCGCCTTATATACTTTTTTCGTCAATCGTTCTTCATTCATTCTCTCGACATAGCCAAACCATCTCAGCATACCTTTCTTTATTTTTGTCTCAACATCCATCATCTGACATACTTCATCCACCTTACCATCCATTCCTCCTCTTACATTCAACGTAGCGAAACGGCTCTCCGGGTTTTATATATAATATATATAATAATAATAATAATCCAGCCTATAAACGTCCCACTGCTGGGCACAGGCCTCTTCCCATATAGAGAAGGCACGAGCATTGATCACCACGCTTGCTCTCTGCGGATTGGCGATTTCAGATCCCAAATTTTGGAATCCAGGTTTCCTCACGATGTTTTCCTTCACCGTTTGTCAGTAGTGTCTTAGAATAATTAAGAAAGTACATATAACTTTGAAAAAGCCACATTGGTACTTGCCTGGGTTCGAACCTGCAACCTTGTGCATACAAATCCGTTCATTGAACCGCTAGGCCACCACGACATTTCATATTACTTTTATTTTATTATTTTTATTACTTACAAGAAACCATTAAAATTATAAAAATAAAACTATTCGACACTAATATAACCTATTTATGTTACTTATTTATTTATTCTAATTCTAACAGCTATTATTTGAATATACGACAAGTGTGTATCGTGGGAATATCTAAATTATAAGCTTGCATAATATAAATAAATAATAAATATAATAAATGCGGACAACATCACATACATTGTTCTGAACCCAAAGTAAGTTGCTAAAGCACTTGTGTTATGGAATTCAGATACAACGAAGGTACCACAAACACCCAGACCCGAGACAATGTAGAAATGTGATTTTCTACATTGACCCGTCCGGGGATCGAACCTGGGACCTCAGAGAGAGCGACACCTTGAAACCGGTGCGTACGCCACTCGACCACGGAGGTCGTCAACGTGCCGTTTAAATCGCAATTAGTTTTTGAATAAAATATATCTAAATTGGCCAAGACTGTTTATAAATCTGTCTGTAAAATACATATTGAAATGTATTTTACAGTTTAATCATATAGATTCAAAATTATATTATTATAATGCATTCGCGTAAGGGTGTGTCCACGAGCATTACACGAGCAGCTCGCGCCTTTTAAAACTAAACAGTTGAAACCGACAATTTTCTCAACAATATTACTACAGTAATTTTTCTTTATCATAACAAGTATGTCGATGATATCTTTTAAATTATGCAAGTGAACTGGGGCAGCACTGCATGAATAAGTTAGTGTTGCTATTCCACCAGATAACGTGTTGAATATATTCGATATAATATTTATTGAAGCTGAATATTTCAAGTGCTTAATGAATTTTAAACACTTTTTAATTAACAAGACCGACTATCCTATCCGCGGGCGATGAACGTTGATTTTTAACCGACTTCAAAAAAGACGCACTTTTATGAATGTGTTTTTTTTATTTGTGTTGATGGACAGTTGCACACGCAGTGCAAACATGGCTTGTACTGTATATGTACTGTATTGGTACAAAGATTTCCCTTTGAAAGTCAGCAAACATAAACAACTGGTGTATAAAAATCCAAATGTCGGAATAAAACTCAATCGAAACCTCCGCTAGAGCCTCACATCCATCATCGAGTGTCGCAACGTTACTTTTATTTCTTTTATTTTTGCAAAGCAAACATTTGCTTAATTTAGCTAGCAGCGGCAGTAGGTATTAGCGGCCAGTACCGGGTACTGCGGCCTTGCGCTTTGTAAGACCAACGAATATACACAAAATACTTTTCATCTAAACTTGGTAGTCTAATTTGTGCCTACAATTAATTTGGTTTAGGTTCAAAATCGCATGTGAAAGGAGTCTCTGATCTCTCAGATCATGCACAGTAAGGTCTTGCAGATACTGCACAATTTCGTCTACAACATTGTATAGTCATATACACAACACGTGTAAATACTTGACATCAATAAAATATATACACATCATAATAAAAATTCTAAATAATAAAAGTTAATAGCTGGCGGGATCGAGCTCAGTTTGCGTGAAACTCACTTGTCAAGCTTTTTTAACAATAACAATTATTATTATAGGGAATTAATTGCCCCTATTACGTTGTCTCGCAGTAGGCAACAATGTTGCTGTACTACCGACCTTTATTTATGTACCGAACCAGTTTATTTATTAAAAGGATATGCTCTCTCTAAACTGTTGTTTTTTATGCAAAGAAACAATAGTAACTGAATATTTGTAAAATATTTTAATGTTAGCCATTTGCTTTAAAGGAAATAAATGTTTTTAAAGTAAATTACACACTAGTTAATAATAATTTGCAATATGTACCTGTCCTTTGCCTTACCTTTGCGTAAACAAATCGAACATCAACGGACAGAGCCACGGGCAAAAGCTAGTTAATCATAATCGCGATAGAAAGATTGCGGTCGCTTTGTTCGACTCAATAAACTAATTGGATTTTAAAAATAAATTATTGGTTATTGGTAATCGACAGCTAAGTTAATAGAAGATCGGATTTCAAATTTAATGATTTCTATTAGATTATTGTAATCTGTTTAATAACGTTGAGGCTGCTACATTTTAACTGAAAATTGATTAAATAACATGTCCTTAACTACAAAAACACAACTGTTTACCTGTCGCTTCTTTACGCCTGAAAATGACAGAGACAACAATATACTTAACTACGAAAACCTGATCCTATTTCAACTGAAAAATGGATCAAGATTTGTAAATCTTCAATAGCGTATACCTACAATGTATAATGCCTTTATTAATATATGAAAAGAGTAGTTATTCAAACAACCATAATTATATCCTAATTAACCTTGCATAGTACATTAATTTATAACATTTGCAGTGCACCTGTTTAATTGTAAGATTTGTTATAAACTTCAATAAGATGCAAGGCCGTAATTACACGCGATGATTTTCTCTGGTCTATTGAATCCCAGATATTTTTATCGCATTTATTATATCCAGAATAAAAAACGGGTTCATGTAGATTTTTTTTACTTATCAGTTTTACACTTAATTAACTACCTAACATTTACGTTACACGTCTTGTACTGAGTTTTCAATCTGTCTAATTTGTCTCAAAAATGTAATCTAGGCACACCCTTTCCATAACAAAAGGTTTTTTTTAATCCATTTACAATTGCTGGGTGGTATATTATTATTTATTATTATGTTATTTTAGTGGTGTACAATAAAGAATATTCTATCTATCTATCTATCTATATATCGCGTATCAAAATGCAATAAAAAAGATACCGCCTTATTAAATACCTCCTCTTTTATAGTAGGTTAATAAACTGCAACAAAATTAAATGTATTCCAAAACAATTATAATATTGCAATGTTGTTTAATTTTATATTCATATTTATTATAAGATGGCGTGGTGATAGTAAAGAATAACAATGTACGAGGCAGCGAAGCGGTTGCCGTCCGTAACTTACGAATACACACACAACCATTTTACACTCATGTTTAAATAATATATTAATTCACGCTAACCGAGCTGCACACTATAACGTTTTCCTTGTGATACACCTGGCTCAAACAAATGAATTTATTTCTGCATGTCACACTCTAAAACGGGTCAAAAAACAAACCATATTACCACATTCTTTGGTCCAAATAAATGCAAATAAATGTTTCTTTCTTTCTTTCTTTCCTCAACATTCTAGCTTCAATAAAAGAAGAACAACAACACGTGATACTTACGAAAAAGTCACAAACAGACAGTCACACGTTAAGCTGTTTCAAATTGCGCTTCAATTTAAAACTTTGTACGTACATTTTTATCTCAAACTGAAAAGAAAATATCTCGATGGAATAAACGAATTGTGTAAAATAAAGCAAAAGGGAAATTCTGAGGCGTCGGAAAGACTAAATGCAGGGTTTTTTGAATCGTTGTATTCATGTTTGTGTTGTCGATGCATGTTTTCCGTGGACGTTGCACGAGCTCATAGCCGCGTGCAACGCCAAACAAAATATAACTAATAACATACTACGTGCATTTTATTATCGCTGTAACAAAGTATCTCGCAATTTACAGCAGTATTTTTTTTTGTTTCTTTTATATTTAACGCGAAGTGTTCCTATATTCTTGCGGTTAATTGAAATAATTTCTTTTGCAGGTAAGTAGATCGCGTGTTTTTCGTGTCCGCTGCGGGCGTAAGTACGTACATTTTAATTCATAATACAATGGTTGGAGCCGCTGAGAACTATTGACCACGGTTCGAGGAATGCACTGAGTTCGGCGTTATTATGAGGTAAAGATTTTATATAATTGTGACTATTATTCCTGGAATTAAAAAGAGCGGACATTAAAAAGTAATTTTTGAGAAATACGAATATGCATCCTTTATGCCCAAATGTCAAAATATAACAAAAGAGAATGATGGAGGAATAAATATTTAAGGCAATGACAGATGTAAACACAGCTACCTCTTTCGTTAAATTAGGCGAATAGTCCTCTTGGCAGGAGTGCAGACAATCCGACGGCCGCACCGAACCGTATTATCCAATCACACGTGCTTACAAAATGTCGGATTAGAGGCTACAACCTGCCGACTACGTCATTAGACTTAGACGTCCGGCGCCGGACACGGGGAACAACTCAACCAAATCTAAATGTTCTGTCGCGTAAACATTTTATTATCTAACCTGTTTACAAAAGTATTTTCTTATATTCATGTCTCTTCTAGTCCACAAATTGTATAATGCCGTAGAGCAATCATTTAAACGGTGTTTTTAATGTTTTTATACGCTGCATTAACGGATCATAATTATTATTATGCTGATTGAGCAATTCTTTTACACCTCGGGCGAGTCTACATGCTCATTATATCGCGATAAATATTGTAGGAACACTGTAAAGGCGTATGACGAATCCTGATTTACATGAAATTAAAATTGTCCAGCTGTCGATTCGGTAAGAGAAGTTTACTTGCGAAAATACTATCATACTAGCTGTGCCCCGTGATTTCACCCGCGTGAATGAGTTATATTTTGGACAATCCACACACTATCTTTACAAATTATAGCCTATGTGTTACTCTGATGTAAGCTAGATTATTGTAAAGTTTCATTAAAATCCAATCCAAAGTTTTTGCGTGAAAGAGCTACAAACATCCATACATGCAAACAAACTTTCACGTTTATAATATTCGTAAGGAGTAATAGTGATATGGGAATACTGGTGTATTCCCATTCGGATGATATTTGTATTTTCGAGCGTCTTCGTATTGTTGTGTCACCTGCACTCTTTCCGTGCGGATTTTTGAACAGCGCAGTTGCATGTAGACGGCTTTATCTTCTTTTTAAACTTGCAAAGAATTTGCGCCTTTTGTAGTCATATTTTCATCGGCAATTTTATTGCACTTTATTCACAACCGTGTCTTTGATTCCAAGACTTCCTGTTTTCATATGTTTCCCATATGTAAAAGGCCTCATTTTGTTACATTACTGTTACTACAGATGTCTCAATATGATAAACAAAATATTTAAAAAATGATATGACGATATTAATTTCTCGCATTGCCAAATTTTCTGAAAGCTTGTTCTTTTCAATACGTGTACAAAGGATCGTATATAAAAGCGGAGCTGTAATTAAAACTGCGTCATTCATATGCTACGTTATCTCAATTCCCCATTGCGTGTCCGCGCAAAATCTCACGATGCACCCTCACAGGCACATCCCCGCGGCTCGTCTATTTTCTAATTGAGTTGCCCGAACGCATCCCCCAATTAGCCCACCACGTGTGAAGTAACTGAAGCAGGGCCGAACAGATAAAAACTCGCTCCTTCACTGAAACGATCGATCGTGGACACAAAAAGAACAATACGAAGTGCATCGCCTTTTTTCGAAGTTGGGCGGCGTGGGCGGGGTGCTGCGAGGGTGGGGGGGTACTCTCCCCCTCCGAGTCGAGTGCTTAACGCGCCTGGAAAGTGCTTTTCGGGTGGCCGGATAACAGAAAGGCGTCAACGGCGCCACAGTATCTAGGAATTAGCTTTGAGAGTCGTTCTTGACGGCACGAGGGGCTGTCGTAGACAGGTCATCTATATTTATAATAAGCCTTTTTTCTGCTGCACTGACAGGTAGCATGCTCGTGTGTTTGTATGATTGTACGTGTGCGCAGTTTGCGAATTTAGTCAAGTTTGTTATTCATATTTGGGTCTTGTATCCACATGACATAGTCTCAAGGGGTTTCTCCTTTGCCTTCCTCGATTATAAATCATTTTAACTCTGTTTTTATTTTACTTTCATAAAGTTTTATAGTTTAAGTTAGAATAAACACTTGGCCTTCAAAGTCCAATTGGCACAAGCAGGTTTTAAAACCGCAACTTAAGGCGAGCGGGTTCGACAGACCACCATGTTGCAAGATAATTGTTTAAAAAAGCTTATACAAATAGCATTTTCGAACGGGACCGGAATGCAATTTTTTAAGTACCTAAGTATATTCAAACTTGGGTAAAGTCATGTCCGTAATTATTGTAATAAATAATCTGCCAGTCATAAAACAGACTACTCAAGCAATCGATCTAACTACATAAATTATTTTGTTTTTTTTTTTTACAATTATGTTAAATTGACTGTTGTCAACTGTACACGGACAGGTGAAAAGATGCAAGACAGAGTGTTAAGTCACTTATTACGAACATGCAATTACTAAGGCATGAATATTTTGTGTCCAGCTGGGAAGCAAACGGGTTGTTTATCAAGGTGATATCTTCCGAAGTTTTACTTTAGCTTTCCGGTCTAAGTCTATTATTATTTAAAATGTTATAGAGGTAGATGACATCTTTTTTTAATCCATTATGTAGATAACTTAAAAATATTAGACAGGTATTTTTTTCTTATTATTCGCAACCAAAAACTCATCACGTTAAAAATATTTAAAATATCGCACGTGTGATGTGCGGTGCGAATATTGTTATAATATGTGAATAAATAAACCGATTACCGGGTACCCGAAAAAAATATGTTCGACACGACACGTCGTCGTAATTTTTTTATTTCCCCCCTTTCCCTGTCTCAATTAAAGCAGGGATATGTCGATGTCACAGCGTAGCCGTCACTAGAGTCCTCAGTGTCACCACTCGTCCAACTCGCGTGAACAAGCGATAACTAACGTCACATAGTTACAAAAAGAAGGCATCGATAATTCTCAAAATTGATGACCACTGTCTTTTGTTTTCGATTTTTGGTGCCTTCGATTGGGGTCTCAGTTAAGCTAATTGCCTTTAGAACATGGAGAGTTACGCGTGTGAAATTAGTTCAGGTCTGTATATTATAGGTACTATTGGGACGAAAGATAAAACAAGATTTTAAACTTTAACTGAGTCAGGAGTGCAGTTTAGTTTGAAGTGCATTACACTAACTATTGAAGTCAGCAAATATATATTTAAAAAGCAATTTCTTCGTTTTTACTCGAATTATAATTACAATAATATAACGACCGACCGCAACATTAATTCATTCCCTTAAAATAACTACAATCCAAAATGCATTAAACTAATCCGAGCACATCTTATTTGCATAAGTAACATCCCAATACGTCCTGTGTCGGAACTAGCCGGAACTAGTGGGAACTAGTCGGAAGGGAACGCGCCGCAGAAGGCAGCGCCCGGAAATATTCAGTTCCGTCCAGATCCGGGTCCGTAAGGCGAAAGGAGTGACCGGATCTTATGTCCTGTTAGTCCCTTTGGCTAAGATATCTTGCGTTTAGTGAATTTAAAGATCTTTCTTTACAGTAGAAATGAAAAGTACATGTACTTTTTAACCGACTTAAAAAAAAGGAGGTTACGTAAACGCGATTATCTCGACATGACTAAACCCCGCCATTTTGCTATTAGTGTCAGCCGCTAATAGCAAATTTTAGTACTATATTATAAGGACAGACACCGACTCCAAAAATAACAATAATTGTGCTTGAAGTATAATTATACTTATTATCCTAAAATTTTGGTTATTTGATAAGCAGTACATTTAAAATTATTTAATACTTTTCAGTGAATCGGATTTTTGAAGGCGGTTCTCTTTTTTTTTAAGTCTGAAGTCTGTCTGATAGTCTCGATTCAGTAAGAATTTGCGTGAATGTATGTGCGAAACATTTTAACAGTAGGAATTTATAAATTGATGTTCGCAGAACTTGATAAATAAGGAAGGTGTATTTCAATGACACAAGCTTTTGATGTTCGGTTGTCCTTAAAAGTGTCGTTGATTTGACTGACAGTGACGTGCCTATACGTGCGAAATCTATTTCCGTCGAGCACTGTAAATGTCATGCCTGGTTAGGAACCAATTGCCGCCCGGATCACATTCAAATAAGCCAAAGGCCACCAAAAATACCGGCAGTATCTCTTACTGGCCACGCGGCTATACGACAATCGCCCAAATATGTGGGTCGCTATTCTTCTATTCCTTTTCGAGTGAGCGCACATTTACGTTTAATGATCAATTGACGCACGGCGAAGACATTTAATTTAATAAAACAAGTGGGCGGACGCGCTGTCGTCATTTATAATAACGCTCATTTACACATTACTTTAGTCAATTTGTTTAAGTTGCCATTTTAAAAATTTATCGCTATTATCGATTGCCGGCAAACATAGCTGTCATCGTGCATAATAGTAGTTAACTAGTCGTAATTGTAGGGATATCAGTTACCGTATGAGGTAACACATTTGAGAAATTTGTTCAAGTACTTATCACTCGCGTGGATCGATGCGCGATCGATGCATTAAAATATAGTTGCGTGTTAGAACGAGCTTTTACGAACTGAGTATTGGAAGTTGTGACTTTTATCTGTTGTGTAAATCTTCACCACGTATCTAAATTGGTGTAATTTCCTTTTATTTCTTTATCAAGGTATTGTTACTTACTAATGAAGTTATGTTGGACGAGGTGACAAGTTTTTGAGACACGCGACTTGACAAGACATTGACCAATACTCGCTGTAGTCGTTAATATGCGCGCATCCTTATAGCCAAGTCGGAGCAAGGAGGCGGATGTCCCCCATTCAGACGGACATACATATGTATACGCACTTCCCATTTACCTGTTACAAATGGACGGACACTTTTTGCTGCGGAATAGCCCGCACTAACGGTTACGATATATTTTAAATATTTCTTCTAGAAACCATCGTATCTCCTTTTTTAAGGTTCGGAAACGATGTTTTATTTAAAAAAAATACTGAGCTTTTAATTTTTTGTTTCCGCTCGTAGATTGAGCGCTGCTGGCTCATAATTCGATTGCTCGTGATTGATTCCTTTTTATTTGATAACTTAGGAATATAAAACTAGGTAGGTAAAGATACTATATCTTAGTGTTACAATAATAATAATAATATTCCGGGACAACTCACACACGGTTATCTGATCCCAAGCTAAGCAGAGCTTGTGTTATGGTAACCAGGCAACTGATATACATACTTATATATTTCTAAATACATACATATTATAGATAAATGACACCCAGACAACCAGAACAAATGATCGTGCTCATCACACAAACATTTGTCCTGGGTAGGAATCGAACCCACGACCTCCGGTATAGCAGTCAGGGTCACTAACCACTAGACCAACAGGCCCGACATAGTAGTCATAGTAGTCATACAATGTCATACCTACTTAAATATCTGGAAGTTGTATCCGCTTCAATCCGGTCTGAACAATTGATTGCATTCAAATTAATTGACAGATGTTCGCCAGACAAACAGCGACCGCTGGCTAAATACGGAATTATTATTATTAATGACAATTCATTCACTATCTTTATAAATTATAGCCTATGTATTATTCTGATGTATAAGCTACATTATTGTAAAGTTTCATTAAAATCCATTCAGTAGTTTTTGCGTGAAAGAGTAACAAACATCCATACATCCAAACAAACTTTCGCATTTATAATATTAGTAAGGATTTAATTCAACTCTAACGATGTTTATTTATTGCTTGTTAATGTATAAGTATGCTTTTAATTATTAACTTTTTAACAGTAGGCTAGAAAACAACCACGCTTGACACGACATCATTAAAAGTTATGAAATAATTTGTCATTAAAAATGGTTGTGGTTGCTTATGACAAACATAAACAAAAAAAGTTTGCTTTGCCCTTCTCCATTTCCTTTACATTTCATTTACATTGAAAAAGAACGTTGTGAATAACGCTTTTTTATTCTTGTTTATGGTTTCCTTAATAATTAAGTTTCTTGGTACTGCGCTTTGACTCTACTTTTACTCCATCAAAGCCGCAAAAATTCGGAATTAATTAGAAATCCGCCTTTCCGAACATTCTTCATTAGCAAATGGAAAATAACATCTTTGAGAGCTCGGATGCTGAAACCTAGGCGAGCTAAGTTTAGAGTTTCATGGAAAAGTAATAACAACTAATAGAGGACCGAGGCTTTAAGCCTGCCGTGCTATTCTGTAACATTATTTTCATGTCTCGACAGCGGAATCCGCGGTGAGATGTCAAATACGTATTCTCGAATTTGAATTCTAAATCAAGGCCAATTGGGTTCACTTTTGAAGTGAGCTTTATTGTCACTTCACTTTCACCTGTCACCGAAATTATTAACAGAATAGACATACTGATCTAGTTATTTATCTAATGAAATAAGGGAAAATTGGTGGTGCTTCTAAAAATGTAAGCGGAGGCAACTTTATTTGGTTTGTAGGCATCACCTTTTCGACATTTTGTTTAGAAGAAAAATATAAAATATTTTTGTGAGAATTTATAGACTTAATCACCTCGACAAATAATATATTTGCGCATCTATATAGCTGTACCATTTGGTAGATCAGATATCTTATGTATAGTATGATTCAATGAGTTAATCGGTTCCAGGTGTCCTTATCTTAATAGTTTATCAAACGATGATACTCACTCGCCTTATTCGAGTATCCAAATGCGCATGCCTCATTAATAAAGGTTTAGCCCTAAAAGGCTGAAACCGGTTCCCCACGACTCCACCACTCGCAAGTTTATAGCATAATTTCTTTTATCTATGACATACATAGTGACGGAACCTGCTATTTCTTTAATAAGCGTCAATAAGATATAAAAATGCAGCAAAAAATATTAAATGAGTTATAATTGATGCCCTTTGTCGTTTTTAAGAGACGTGTTCATTAATTAATTGTGCATTAACACAGTAGGCAGCTATTATACTAAGTGAAATTCCATTAAGGCCTCTTCCAACTTGGTCAGGGCAAATAAAAACATATATAATATTTGTAAAATGTTGACATTTAAAAAAATACGATATATTTTTATAAAAATGTCACACGGTACGAAAATACAGTCGCGAGCAAAAATGCTTAATACTTTTATAAATTCCCACCTGCGTAACTACCGCTTCGACGCGACTTCGGAGGTAATAGGAATAATAGCTAGGTGACGGTCTAACATCATATATTTTGCATATTACCATCGAGTCGTCAGCCGTTACAAGTTCCAAAGGCTCCTAATATATAGCGACAAAAATGTATCTGATAGACGCGGTAATTGCTTTGTAAAATATTATTAGCGTCTGTTATCGGCGTGTATAATTATGTGACACCTAGTCGTGATGTAAATTTTTATGTTGTTTTTTGAATTCTATCGTAATTGCTTCACCAAACATTGTAGTAATAACAGCTTATTAATGTCGTCGTGCTAAGCAAAGAACTTTCGTGATGAAATTAAATTATCAAAAGGTACTATTCGTAATTACTAGTTGCTGATACGTGAAACAGAATCTCAATAAATATTGGTACTGTGCAAATTCTTTTGACGCATTAAATTAACACTTGTACCCGCATCGATTCAAATTAAGATATGGTTGACACTACTTGAGTTTTAAATAAACACGCAACGCATAATTATGTGACACAGTCTTAAATCAATGGAGTTGTTATCACAGAGGTCGCAGCTCGCAGATCGGAAGGGAGGATTCATTGATAAGCAAAGAAAGCAAGGAATCGCTCTCGCCTCCTCTCGCTACCCACTCCGTCTCAAGGTGAACGACCGGCGTAAGTTAGCCGCCCGCCCGACCACGTGACCCGCCCAGCTCTTGAGCTAGGTCAGGGTCGGCCGCGACATCTGGCCGCCTCGCGCTGGCCCCCCGCCACCAGCGCGCTCGCCTGGCGCGGGGCTCTGCCTCGCTGGTCGCTCCTCTCCTTACCGCGTCGCCGACCCGCCCGATTTTTCCATTCGAATAGTTTCTGATACGTCCGATGGGTCACGTTTGTTGACCCCACATTGAGTTAGGTCAAGGATGAGTATATTTAAATGTGTGCGTGTGAGGATTGCTAATGAGGATGTTTGTCATAATAAGGATTCTGTGCGAATCTCTTTGTATTTTCGTTTAGTGTCTAGTAAAGCCTATTGTTTTAGCAAGTATTATGTCTGAAGGGATATGTCATACCTACTACATGATGCTTTGAAAATAAACTATAATTTGTAATTGTGTTAATTTTACCTATTACATTAAATATTTACCTACTTTGTTGCAATTATCACTTATCGCCAGTAAGTAATATGGTACTTTTTGTTATATAGAGGCCGAATAGTATCCTATCTGTAATTTTAGTAGCAACGTTATCATCGCGCATACTTCAGTTAGAGTAATGAGTAAGCCAGGGCTATCTGCATCAAATCCTATACGAAAAATTCGTCTATGATTGAAGCCTCTGGTACCATATGCAGCCTTAATTGGTGAAGGTTTCCTTCATATGAACAAACTGCAAAAACCAGGTCAAAAAGTGTCGACTTAAAATCTACTGAACACCTTTGCAATGAATAAAAAATTCAGCCAGCTTCACTGACTATTAACAAGCTAAGTAAAGCCATCGAAAAGAAAAAGTATATTCCACAATATTACAGCCAAACATTTATCAATTCCATACAAAAAGTATAAAAGTTGTAAGTAGTGAATGCTGTCAAGAGTTAATTTTAACACTAGGTACTAAACAACTGTTTACTAAGTAAACGTTTGACATATCCCACAATTCATAATATACGCAGACGAAACTTGGTACATAAACATTCTTTATGTATAATCCAAATTAAAATTTTGACTTAACAGAGATAAATAAATAAATAAATGCGGACAACATCACATACATTGCTCTGAACCCAAAGTAAGTAGCTAAAGCACTTGTGTTATGGAATTCGGAAACAACGAAAGTACCACAAACACCCAGACCCGGGACAATGTAGAAAAGTTGGTTTCTACATTGACCCGTCCGGGGATCGAACCCGGGACTTAAGAGCTAGCGACACCTTTAAACCGGTGCGCACGCCACTCGACCACGGAGTTCAATATTTGTGTAAATAATCGAAACACAAACTAAATTAAAACTACTAACTAACTATTTCTGTCTGAAGAGACTTTGTCATGGAAAATGCTTAAGAACAATTTTAAACGAGCTTGATATGAGTGACAAGCTAAGGAAATAAATTGAAGACTGCCATCCTTTAATTCGTGTGCATACGATGTAAAAATGGACATAATTGCTTTACCCATAGCGCAACCAATTACTCCCCCTTGTAATTCGCATTTATCTAAAAATACTTTCTTTTTAACATGTAAACTACTCCTAGACAGCATACACAGTTGCAAAAGACAGCTGTCGTAAACAATTGACTGTCTCACTAACGACACATTACCTGAAACATTAAGTTCATTTTGTACACAAGTACAGATACGAACAAAGTTTTAAATCACAGCTATTATTATAGTGACGTGTAATGAAAGACTGCTAATTTAAATCCTAAGTATGTGGGTACTGCACCCACTGGCATGCTTAGCGGCCATAACTGTCGTCAGCTGCACTTGCGCTCAATAGACCAGCGGCATCGGACCTCGGGGCCATTAAATCTGTATCTGCTCTGTTTACAAATGTTATTCCCATTATTATTTGCGGCTAACAGTTTCGCTCTCGACTGTACCGTACACCGTTGCGTTCGACGCGTCAAACAATTGAATTTAGCATTTAAATGTGTATGTTATTAGTTGTAGAAATCGAGTGCTTCCAGTGAATGCTTTGTCTTAACAGTAAGAAACAAGCATAAAATATACAACACAAATTATATTAAATAAACAAAATGTATGAGATTTTGCTTAAAAACAACCTAATTACAATAGAAATAGCTGTACGGATCACGTGCGCGATTTGTATAATATTATGATTTTATTATTAATGTAAATAATATACCTACCGTACGATCGTACTGTGTGCCGAGGCAATTTCATTATTATTTCAATCAACTGAATGTAAATTTATTCAACAATCTCACGAGGTAATTGCGATGTGTTGGTCTCTTTCTTTCGCGGTGCTGTCTCGTTCCGGCGCGCGGTGTTGCCCGCGTCTCCCCACATTCTTATGCGTTCAATCAAACCTAAGATGTGGTACGCAGTCGCGACTCCCTACATCTCGCCGGGTCGCATTGTTCGTTCCTTTTGTTTTGTTATGAAAATTAGACGTCGACGTCCGCGGTATGTTCTTGCTGCAGTGTAACATGATTCCGCACAGTGTTGGCACACGCGGTCAACGATGTTACGCAAAGCGGGCGTCGGGCAAACTTCTGGCGACGACGATGACGCTTCTTTAAACTCAAATCCATCTAACTTTGGCTAATATCATAAAACTGGCAAGCCCTGAATATAGATCTGTATTACAAAAAAATGTTAGTAAGTTTGTTAACGACTGTACTCGTAATTGCCAGTTGGTCTCTACTACCGAGTTATTCGAGCGTTCGTCAAAAACTTCTAAAAATCTCTTTTAACGTTATAGGATTCGAAAGTCAATTTCTACCGCTAGACACGCTCCCGTAGGTCTAGATAGTATTCACGTAGGTAACCAAAGCCCACGCGAACATGTTCGTTCGTTAAGGACTTGGAAATCGTTCGTTTCCCGGTCTACTTTTTGGCCCTTTTTGTTAATCGATTCAATATTTTCCATGTTATAGCTATATTTATGTGGTATTGTACTTGGTTCGTGGTTTTTGCTTTATTTGTGCAATGAAAATTCTACATGCAATCGTTCTCTATCGCCGACCAGTTATGGCGTTTCATTGGATTTTTTCTTCGCTCTGTGATTGACTAATACTTCTTCCACTGTTCTTGTCGGTGTGCCAAATAATACATATCAACTGAAATAGCTTATTGTGAGGAAATCAAACACATCCGAAAAATTTCATAATTTGAACAAAAATAAGACTTCTGTTTACTTAGGAAATAACTAACATGACATACATGACAATTAGCTAAATACATACGGAACCATGGTGTGCGAATCAGACTCTCACTTAACCTTTTCCTGAATAACAGTACGACAAAAACTGGAACTACTGTTCTATTCATTAATTATCTAGAAGCTAAACAACAAATGGTTGGCGTAATATGACTAACCTAACTAATTATCCCTGTGTTCCTAACTAAAGCCGGCGAAATCGACTGAATACCGTGATGTACTTGACACGTATTCATTGTTAATTATAATTAATTTAATTCAGCTTTGTCATAATATTAGGATGCGCTCCCGATTATTAGATGGACAGCTCAATTTTAGACGATGATAGGTTTATGAGCGAGTTACCCTATTAGCTTACTGCAGTAATAAGCTAATAGGGTAGGCTCGATGATTTAATGTAAATGGGGAAAGTATTTCGTAGTTCTAGCTCGGCTGGTATTATAAATTATTTGCAATCCTTGATTTTAATAATTGTCTTTTTATTGAGGTGGGAAAAAATGTGTAATTTTTTTTATTATTATAATATTATTATCAGCCTGACCGACTAATTACATTTTGTCTTTCCATACCCACTACCTTAATTAATTACACAGTATTGTATTGCTTGCGGTTAATATGTCAATGTGTTCGACGTACAGTGTTCAAAGGTTTGTTAGGTGACATTCGAGACCTGCGCCAGACTTCGGCACGCCGCACCGCATCGAATCTCAAAGCAAGCCTGACCACAATGATTAGCCATTAGGTTTAATTATAAACGTGGGTAATGGCAATGACGAGGCTTGACATACTGTTTGGAAGGTTCTGTTTGATCTGATTTAAAACTCTTAAATAGACCTCGAAAAAAGTCTTTGAAATTCTGATAATAATATTTTAAAATTGTAATTAGTTATAAGTTTTTATTTTTAAATCTTTTGCATGCTTTCATGGTAAAATATGGCTGTACTTTTTATGTTTTTTTTGTCATCGTTTGTCATCACCCATATTTGCAAAATAAAAAGAAGTCGGTTAATTATCTTTATCTTTATCTGATCAAAACTATTCGATATATCTATTCTCCGTTTCTTCAATTAAACAAAACTCGACCATCCATTCCTTCATTACATAATATACTAGCTGATTACCGCGACTTCGTCCGCGTCAATTTCTTAAAATTGCGCCTATAATTTGAGATTTAAACTATCCCATCTCTCAAGTTGGATCGAACTGCACATGGTGTGCGAATTTTATTATAATCGGTTAAGTGGTTTAGGAGTCCATTGAGGACAAACATTGTGACACGAGATTTATATATATTAAGATATAAAGTGATTTTTAATTTATGTTAAAAAATTAACCAAGTCGTCAAGCAATGGGTATTTGAATGGAGAAAAAATAATAATGATCAACTTTTTTAAATAACATTTTTGGGATGCCCCTAAATCATCATCGCTTAAAGAAAATTCATCTTACTATTTCAGTTTCACTGAAATCCCAGTTCTGATCGAAGTATATTTTCCTGTGTCTCGGTCAATTAACACAGATTTGCCTAGTGCAATATTTGTCCGAAGTTTCTGATATCTTATGGATAGATGTCTGACAGGAAGCTTTGATCAGCTCGGAGACTTGAAGCCGGAGAGTGCTTTTTGATTATTTTGATAAAGTTATTTGGAGACACATAAAAGAAAACATCCACTGGCTTTTGAGTCTCACATCTTTTTCTTCTGTAAAAGCTTCCCATGCAGCTAGCTGTAACTTTAACGGAAGAGAAAACAAAATAGGGAGCTCGTTATGTATCACCTAATCATTATTATGACATTGTTAGTGTTTACACTGAAATAGGCTTAAAACGGTATCGCCGTAGAATGGGCGCGAACATGCGGCATCGCTGTTATTCAACGAAGCGCCTGCAAATAAAAGGATTCATAAATTTTCCCTTTCGACATCTTTATTAAAAACGGCGTGCAGTGCATTCTTTATATTTCCATTTTCGGGTTAGACTTAAAAGCAATTAAGCATGCTAGTTACAGGAAAACCTAATATTTGCCTAGTCTGTTTCAATCCAACTATCGACTTTCAGCCAAAATATAAAAACACAGGAACCGTAAAAGCTTTTTGACATTCGCCGAGCATTTTTCTCTCCAATCTCCAAATTCCTCTCTAACAGGGTCAAAAGATGGTATTTATAAATCGTTGTCCAGTCTCGGTCCATAGTAAATTAAATTTCGGCAAAGGCAAACACGAAATATTGAAAACCTTTCAAGATTTTCGTTCAAGCGTGCGGTCTCTTTACTCTATTTCTATTTGTCCAAAAATTTTGCAATTGAATGCAATTCGGTATGGAATATTGAAACGTCGGTGGGCGATGCGGGTATTCCTCATGGTTCGTACGTGCACGCACAGCGCGGGCGGCTGCGGAGCGGCGGCGGGGCGCGAGCGGGGCGCGGGCGCGGCGCGGGCGGGGTGCGGGCGCCCGGCGGGTGGCGCACATGGGTGACCGCCGCACAGCCGCCCCCTACACTCTACCTCTCCTCCTTTCCTAAACCTACGCGCAAATACTACGTACACGTTTGCTTGGCAACATTTCATGCTTAGTGTGTACAAATAATGTTCGGTAGCGCAACAAACTGTGCAAAGGGAATACCGATATAAGCAGCGCAAGGCACGGAGGAAAATCAAACGTATAGTCAATGATTCATATTCTAATAGACACCAGTTCCTCGTCGGCCGGAATGGACTTGGCTTCATTTGATATGCAATTAAAATGCATGAATTCGTTTTGGAAATGGCACATTAAGCCGGGGCTGGTATGTCGCGACGTGACAACAGAGCTTTGATAAGGATTTCATGTTCAATATTATTTTGGTTGTGGTCAGAATAGATCAGATATAATACAGTGCTTTATTCAATACCTGACCTAATTACTGAAAAAAACTTAATATTGTTTGTAGGCGTTTTCAAAAGTACAAAAAGGTCAGCTTTTACTTACAATATATTAATTATTAGAAAAAAATTACGAAGTATCTGTCAGATAGGAAACAAATTAGTTTAATGAATTAAATTGATATAAAAATCACTTATGCAGTGCTTTGGCCCTTCTTGATAAAACTTTCAGATTGACTCGGTGAGGACATGTTACGGAGAGGACTTTGCCCAGCAGAGAGAAAAAATAAGAAGAATCATATTGAGTTTAAGATATTAATAAAGCTTTACCGACACCTTTATAAACTAAATAAAATATTGATATATTCTTAATTTCTATTCTCAAAAGTTATTTAAAAGAAAAATAATGAGTACTTAAGTAAACGAAATTGGCGAGACTTAACAGCTAGTTAAAAATAAAGTTCAGAATAAAGGCGCCGCGGCGTTTCCAGCTATTTTTACGATTTTCCAATAATTCCAAGAAAAGTAAAGAATAGGTTTGTGTTTTCTTTCAGTAAATAGGCTTATATTTAAACTTTTTCTTTAGGCAGCCCACTTAGCATCGACTTAGGTGTTATAAATAAGAGAAATGAAAATGCTTAACAATTTAACTTAATGTGACCAGTGAATGAACTTTTGTGATTACTAAGTAAATACAGGTATTTTTTTAGACTTTATTTTGTCTGTATTGAAAATCAGTATATTTCTACCACCAATCCTTTTTGTGCAAAAACAAACTAAGCGATACAAAAACTTGTTTTTTTTCATCGACCCTCAATTTTCTTGTAAAACAACTTTACCTTTTCAAAATACATAATTGTTTTTACAATAATCGTACCAACTCATACCCCATAATCGTACATACCCATATCCCTTGCCGGTGTTTGATGGTTCACCCATTGTCAAAGGGCACACGGCCGGACAGGTGGCAACTGCGATTGCCAAATTGGTGTCGGTCCATTTCCCATGCACTAAACATTTAACACTTACTACATGTTTTCAGTAGGTGTCCTGTTTTGAGTACCAGCATTGTTTTGAGCGTTTTGTTTTCAGCGGATACATGCTGCAGTGATTGCCAGGGTTCATTACAGGAATGTTTTGTACGTTTGTGTTTTGTGAATGGTAGTACTGTGACGTAGGTTCTTTATTGAAGGATAATTGATAAGTTAAATAATTTTATAGCGGATTTTCTGACCATCGATGAAAATACTGTATAGTCGCACAGATGACAGAACGAATAGTTTGTCTGTCTTTTTTTTATGCAACCTTATTAATTGTCCCAAAGCTGTGCTAAGGTTTTCCCCATTTAACTCCAGATTTTTCGGTCTGAAACCAATCTTGAACAACAATCTTTTTAAGAAGCGTTTGAAGTCATCTCGCTACCATCTGCTAAGAGACTAAATTTAAAATACATATTTAACAAGCCCGCATATTTCACATAATACAGGAGAATATATTCAAAAGTAAAGACTTTTTTTATTACATTCTTCTCTTTAAGCAGCCTACCTTCTGCGGATGCTTCTTCCCAATAACAAGCCAAGCTTCTTAACAGACTCAAATGGGCCATGATTTAATAAAACTGTAGACTGACCGTAGACACTTGACGGCCGAGTCCAAGCACTCTAAGCCAATCAGGTCGAGACTGTGTCCTATTTCCCTTCGACAAGCTTTGATATATTAACTACCGCCTTGATTGGTATCAAGACGGTAAGATGGTTCTTACAATACAACTTAAACGTGGGTGTTAGTTTAGAAATTTAACCCTCCCATACTAAGGAGTAGGCTTTATAATAATTTCGACTAGGGAAAAGATTGGTATATTTTGTACCATCCTCAAGAAAAGATCCAACTCAGATTTGACTAGTGCTACCTCTTGATAATTGACTCTTTTTTTGTCTACCAACTCAGATTTGACTAGTGCTAGCTCTTGATGATTGATGAATTTTCTAAGTGGAATTTATCAATGTAAGTCACTTTGAAACTCTATTACTCAAATCCGCATGATCTTTTAAAATGTTATGTTTGCCGATTTATATTGTTCACATTTCAAGAATAGTTTAACATAAAAAGAAACATAATAATTGTGAATAACTTAAAAACGAAAAAGTAAAAATTTTGAATAGTGACTTTTCAAGATACAAAAAGACCGTTCTAAATTTAAATTACTCAACGGTCGCCATTAGCCTTCTTACTCAAATAAAATCCTCAAACATAAGAGAATTCGGACTTAACCCCTAAATACGTGTGTGGCTTAGACAATCCCGGAGTGTAGGAGACGGGGAGGGTGGGACGCGGGACTCTTGACCTTCCACGGGATTCGACCTTGATCTAATTTTGTTTTTCGAATCTCTGTAAACAGGTGGGAAGTGTGTCTCGGATGTGTATTTAAAGGACTCGTGGTTTGTTTTATTTTCGGATTCGGTATTTTAGGGTTGACGTATTGTAATTTGGGTATCCGTGTCAATGTGTGCTGTTTGACTTTTGTGACTGGTTACCGAAGATTTTATAATTATTTTTTATCGCGAATTTGTCTTTGGAATTGTTTGTTGTTTTTTTTTTATATTATTTATAAACTATATTAATTAGTCTGTTTAATTGGTATGGTTTTAGATGTTATATGCGTCATCAACATGTATAGAGTCTAGACAATCTTAAAACAAATAATGTTTCGACATAAATTCTCTGTATAAAGATAGGGATAGAGATAATACATTATTTTAATGTACTTATTTTATAGGTAGTAGTAATTAAAGAACGTAATGATTGCTTTGCATTGGGTATTAATATTTTTTGTTTGAATTAATTCGAGTATTATTTTCAAAATCAAAATGAGATAACATTAACAGTATTTAATTGTATTTTATGAAATTGAACCATCATGACAATTCAAAACTACATTCTATTAATCTCAATATATTTTAACTTGTAATAGTCATGGTAAAAGCTTGTAACTTTTCGCAATAGGCTGTCAGAGGCACAGTTAACTTAATTTGATTAATCACTTGTTAAAAATCACAGTAAGATGACATTGACGTATTTTAAGTGCTCACATATTTAATAACTATTGCTATAATAAGTTCAGCGGTCCACTTGTACCTTGCACCGGAACGTTACCTTGTCCGTGAACCTATGTAGTTTGCAACAATCGATATTCTTTATGACCATAAATCATTATGTCATGTCGATTGGGTGATATTAATGTGACGCACCTACAGAGCGGCATAAAATTTACAACATATCGAAAACCCTGTTATGACGTCACAAAGCTCGAAGTGGCACAAACACGCTCGTTACGTTTCTTAGCGGCCCTCTGTCCCCACCAGGTGGTCCCCAAAGACAAAATAAATCGAGATGCACTAAATACGCACACATTACAATAAAGCTGCGTTAAGCTCAGACGTGGCAACCGTAGCAACCGTAGCGACCGTGGCAACCGTGGCAACCGACAGTGAACGGAATCCCCAAGCGCACGGATAATTCAGCAAAAGGCAGAATCCACAATCTGCCTGTGACGTTCACGCATAAACACTACAGCTCCCCAGGGCAGGCCGCACAAAGTCGGACTGATTCGCAATGCAAAACGCATCGGCCGCCCACCTATCTAATATGGCCCGATGTATTTTGAATAATTGCTGGGCAGCGGGTACGTCACCGGCCGCTGATTGCGTCCACAAAGAGACACAAGGGTCGGACAGAAAATGTCTTGCTTAGGATTTGCGGCGCCGACGGACGGACGACTGTGCTGCCACCGGAGGTCGCCCGTGCGAGCTTCTCCGTGCTATACTTACACTCCTACACCTCGTTCAATGTTACATTATATTTCTGAAATAAAGAACTTTTTTGTATTTGCTTAAAGTTAATTTCTTCCAATTTCTTGAGATATGTAAGTATTTTTATTTACAATTCAATACTTAAATCTAATACAAGAACAAACAAAGACTAAAATTAAATCTTATATAGATAAATAAAACTAACACTAACTAATATTTCTTGAGTGTTTTAAGTACGATTTTAAAACCAATATTATTGTATCCATTACAAATAAAGAAATGGAACAAGTCCCACTCCGGTTCTTAGTATTTTATATATTTAAATTAGTTAAACAAAAAATAATAATATACAATAACGGGAATATAGTTATTATTTTGTAATTAAAGGCGGTATTTGATTTTTTCTGGGAACCCGTTTATATTCCAGTTTAGCTGGAATATAAACTGTGTGTTGAATAATGATTAGATAAATAACGTACTATCATTAAAAAAATTATAGAAATGGACAATAACATTCTCCGAAGGCTCCATGCTAGCTATTAGTGCAATTTTAGATCAATAGAGTAAATTACAGGCCAAGTAATGACCGGTAGTTTACTTTTATAAAATCAATATATACGGTTTGAAAAAAAAGAAGCTTCTTTTTTTATAATTTCTATAAAACTTAAAGAGACGATCACAAAACAGTGAATACATTTAAAAAATTGTAACCAAATGTTTGAAAGGGAGTTATTTAATTAAATGACAACATTTTGAGCACGTATTTGATATGATTTGGTGGTTATTAACATTTAAACACTTATTATTTATTTTTTCATTCTTGTAAACACTACCTTACCAGAATTTAAGCAACGGTTAAATTTATACACTCCCTTCAGTTAAGACGGGTAAAATAGAAGTGGCAAGGTTAGATATCAATATATGAATTATCCGATAGCCGATGGTCAGAGCGCTGATCCAATTTTCCACTTAGCGTCGTCTTGTTACTTGATAGGCGGTGCATCAGCTGATCACGACCTTGGAAGCAGATCGAACAAATTTCAAATAGGTTGGTACTGGCTGAATAGTCTTATTTTTGAATATTTAAGCAGTGAAGGGATTAGTTTATAACACTGTGTTCTGGATTTGAAATTGAATTTGAATTTAGAATGAATTAATGATTTAGAAATTAGATGAAAGGACTTGGTCTGGCTGTTACGAAAAATAAAAATGCTTATTAAAAGAAAAAAAAACCCTAAAACGATTTGAGTAAATGAATGCAACTGAAAAATCTTTAGGCAAAATGTTACCAAATATGAGTAAGCTTACAGCAGGAGTGAGTTCCATACAAATGTCTAGAAAGCTAGATATTATATGACCCCTATTGAGTGGTGTAACGAACTAAGACAAATTGTCTTATTGCATGTAATAGATGAGCTTTTAACGAAACAACTTACCGTAAACTCTGCTTACACATCATTATACACTGTGCATTCAAAAATGGCGTCCGGTATAGTCTGTCATTCTATTAATGGCCGTTGTTTTAGCTTGTGCTGTATAGTTTCCTAGGCCTATTAGATTTATGCAGTTCAGTAGACTGAAACATAAAGGCTTCTACCTAGGTCAGCGAATAAGCATTGCCATACAACGTGGCAATGCTGCCAGCCTTTTGGGCACACTCCCAGTCGACAGCGATGTGGATGAATTTTTTGATGCCTTATTTTAGTTCTTAATTTTATTTAGTTTATAATTTTTCTTATTTATTGTGTAGGCTTAGTTTTTATATTATTGTAAATATTTTAAGTTTAATCATTTTTTTTACATCTTGATCTGTATAATGAGAATGAAGTCAAGGCTTCATTAAAGAAATTTTAACTAATTAGTTTCTTATTACATGGTAATGATACGGAAAAATGCACTGTAGACTTTGCTGCAGCACGTACTTTATGGGATCTATTTTTAGTCGTGTAATTTTAAACCAACATCAATGTACCTACATGGATTAATTAACTTCATTCGAAGCAAATTCGAGCAACGTTTCAAAAGTATTCCTTTGCGCAGTTTTCTTTGCTCATTTTCTACAAAGAAAAAATAGAATAATGTAAGCAAGAAGTTGCGAATGCATGGTAATTACATTATTCGTTATTGAAGGAATCCTTGCATTTTAATGAATAAGATCTGGCATGGAATTCTTCATTACTTTGAACTATGTTAATGTGGATTTTCTCTTTCAACGACATTTCAGATGACATTACAGATTGTAGTCTTTGCGGCCTTTGTGTTACAAGAAAAAGATTTATTTTAGTAGCATAATTTATGTTTTGTTTGTTTTTTTAAATTATGTTCGGATTCAAGAATTGAAATAAAAGTTGGACTGGTGTCCCATTACGGAGATAGTGGCAAAATGGGTTGGTTTCATCTAACTAGGGCATCAATAAAACCCACCTCTGTCTATCATCTGATCCCAAAGTTTCAAAAGTTCCCAAAGATTCCAAAGTTAAGACAAAAAACAGTAAAAATATAAAAAATATTTGACTGCAAAATTTTTGCTCCGATATGAAAGTCAAAAAGTCAAAAAGAGTGTCATAAAAACGGAGCACTGAAAATATCAAATCATTTTCTGCTTCAATTTAAACCGATGCGATAGAGCGACACTCTATCAAGTTAATCTGCTGTTATCCCGTAGTGTCCAAAATCTTGTCAAAGGCGAAGTAAGAGTGTAATTCCATTGTTTTTAAACAACGGCCCTCCACCTGTGTCGCGAGTCCAGCTACACAAACCCGTACTGAACAAACAAGCGCGGCTGGTAACAAAATGTCCGTCGGGCGAATAAATGTTTGGCCCGGGGATTGAATGTGCGACTTTTGGTGCTGAACTTTAAGCTGGGCTTGGAAAGTGTTTAAGCTATTATAGTAGTAGGTAGTGTGGGAAAAATCTGTTTGATTCTTTATTTTTATTTCAGCTACTAAGAAACCAATTCCATAAAAAAAGTAAGAGAAAATTGTGCGATCGAAATATTTTACATGGTAACATAAAAAAAAAGTTATTGAGCCTAGCATAGTATTTTTTCTTAGTTACTTTAAACTTCTTTTGCCAACTGTAAATGCCTTTTTAACTCTAAATATCACACTTTTCATTAGATCAAACATAGAACCAATTTTCCCCCGCTAATTAATTAGAGCGAGTATTTCTTAAGTGACATTTCGTTAACAAATTATTTCTGTAATATTTTGTGTATACGTACAGAATTACAAAAATAAACGTACATATTTTATAAATAAATATTACTTAGAAAACTTTATTAAGTATCTACCCACCAATGAGAGAACTAAACAATACTCGAATTAATGTGTGAGCGACTACACGTTATGGTAATCCATTTGATTAATTAAGTTGAACACGATTGTCAAGCGCATCTGAAATATAGAATCACCGAGCAACGTGCCAGATCCGAATTCTCAAACAATATCACTTGAACATTTTAGGGTTGAAACACGTTTTGACGTGCTATAAATACACTACGGACTTGGATCTCAAAGAATGATTTTTAATTAAAAGTGTATCGGGAATCCGTTTCCCATCGTCCAGGCAGAATATGATATTTTCGCTAAAACAACGCCAGTCACGTCCATTGCAAAACTGAGCTTAGAAAGGACGTCAGCGAATAAAGAATCTGAATATTGCAAACGAGACATAAATTGTCGTTTCCAGAATCACATGTAAAGATATTTTTTGATCAACCAAAACCTATTACTTTTTCACTACTTAGTTTTAAAAGTATTTGTAAGTACTTGGAATTTAGTAGCTATGCAGATTCCTATTCTGCAAAATGAAGCATGATTTGAACATTAACAAATCATTAACAATGACTTCTAATCTAAGTATAGTTATAGCCTCAGTTCGGCCTGCATTGGGGGAGGTGGTGGGTAGCCCAGGCACTACGCCCCAGGTTTGGGGAGGGGGGCACAGACCGCCGTTAGATCGATTCCTACAGTGGATATTATTCTGTGGTAATTAGAATTCGCGCTTCGAGGTGCAACTTGTTATGGTGCAATGACGTATAGCTAGATACTGTGTGCTTCAGTCAAACAAAATGTAATTATGATACGGACATTTATGGGAACGTCTAATAATATTCCGGGACAACTCACACACGGTCATCTGATCCCAAGCTAAGCAGAGCTTGTGTTATGGTAACCAGACAACTGATAAACATACTTATATATTTATAAATACATTAATAGTATATACTCATCACACAACATTTGTCCTGGGTGGGAATCGAACCTCCGGTATAGCAGTCAGGGTCACTAACCACTAGACCAACAGACCCGTCTACTTCTCATTATGCAGAAAATTTACCATGTTGTGGCTTATAGGTAGCTCAAGATGCTTTATTAGTGAGGTTTGGGAATACGCAAAACTTTCTTTCATAATAAGGATTTTGGAAAGATAAGATAAATATATATATTAAAAAAAAAACATATTTGTAGATATTTCTGACTTGCGGCAAAGGAAAGAATATAAAAGAACTTTGCTTTGAACTTTTTTAACTTACTTACCCGGCTGAAAGGCTAGCCTTTCAGCCGTACCTCTATCGATAATTCAGTTCTTTAAGATAATTCCGTAAGGTCTAGACCTTATCACAGAAAGTGCAGGTACGATATCGTCCTGCCATCATACTCTCCACTTCAGTCAATATATTAAGTACAATATAAAAAAACCTTTGAACCTCCTTTCGAACAAGGCTTTCGAGATTTTTTTCAAAGTAGTAGAGGTAATTTTTTTAAGTGAATGAAATTTTGGGACTTTTCATAGAAATTTTAACTATTGCAAAATTATATTTCGGGGCACTATAAAAAAACCGCTTGGTCCCGATCCCCACATTGTGCTCACCCATACTCCGAAGCTCTCACACACATTCCGTCACAGCGTTGCTCAACCTACTTTGGTGCGTTTCACCGGTATATTTGACTTTGCAAAAAGAGTCACGCCGGCCGAACAATAAGAGCAGGAGAGGTAACCCTTTCCGTGCGACTTCACAGCGTCGCTTTGTTCCGACTAACACACGATAGTGCCAAAGAAAAGTGTACTTGTATTGGGGAATAGTGACACAAAGTTCATTAAGGCGCGCTAGGCGTGTTGAAGTGGCGGCGGCGGCGCGAGGGTCGATCGCACCCGACAATACTGTCCCTCCGTCCTAATATTTTCGATATGAGTGTGCGACGCACGCAGTTTTCGCGAACAAAGATGTTGGCTTTTATGCTGAAATGTGAAGTTTAGAGTGTTTATTAGTTGGATATATTGTAGCCGGAACCGAGGAAAAGTTTATAAGTTTCCCAACTATGAAGTTTACTTTGAATTTGTAAGTCTTGTGGTAAAACGTGTACTTGCCGTGTAAGTAAACCGATCGAAGCGAGGTACGACCACGCTTACCTGTAGAAGTGTCTTACGCCTGCAAATTAATGGCAAAATAAGAGCATATTTACAATCAGACTGTAGGTACATTTACTTTTCTATGATTCTATGTCGACTGAACACCGATCACTCCAATTAAACATTAGAAACCTAGAAATGTTAACACCATCAATTTAGAATCGGAATTCAGAATTGATTTCAACTAAACAAACAGATTTAATTACTTGTGGTTTAAACCAGCGTCTATGCGTTAGAGAATCATTATTATTAGTCTAGATAGTGCTAGTAGTTGTTTAAATATGAATTCAAAGTTACTTATTAACCGACGAAAAAAACGGAGGAGGTTCTCAATTCGACGCGTATATTTTTTTTATATGTGTGACCACGTATAACTTTTTACAGAGTAGTCCGATTTTGATAATTCTTATTATATTGGAAAGGGTATAGTCTCCAAAGTTGGTCCCATATAATTTTTTGATAATATGGGTATGATTCTGTTTACAGACATTTTTTTAATGCTGAACCTTTTCATATTATTATGTGTTGATATTTTTGTAGGTTGGTTGGTAGGTTTTATACTTCTGAGATAATTTTGATTAAGTTCCAAAGATATTTTCTCAATTTTTTTTTGTTTTTCTTTACATACACGTTGAACAATTTGGCAGTTTGTTCTGGTTCTACACCGAAGAAGTGAAAATTCTGTACATTGAAAACATCAAAAAAATAAATGGCGGGGGGTGTTACTAGACCGACACCGAACCCAGAAGTGTGAAAAAAAAAAATTTGTCTATCTGTCTGTTTGTTCAGGTATCACGCAAAAACAACCGGTTCGATTACGATGAAACTTGGTATAATTATTCTTTATTATCCTGGGCACCACACTGAGTAGTTTTTATCCCGGAAAAGTTAAACAATAAAAAATAAACTTAATTTTGCGGTTAAAAACTCATTGATAAATTTCGTCATCCACGCGAACGAAGTCGCAGGCACAGCTAGTCTTTGAATAAATTTATCGTAATTAAAACCGATGTAAACTCCCCTTTACAGCACTTATTATGCATGTCTACGTCACTTCACATTTATTTGACGCGAGTCAGCAGATCGCAAAATCCACGCTAAAGGGAAAATTTACTCTTAAGTTGGTTTCTTGTTCCAAACAGTTTATTTTATCCTTGCTTAAACCCCATACATTTTCAACTAACACCTACACGTATTAAAAACTTCAACGTAGCATTGCTGCCAGCCTTCTGGGCACGATTCCCATCATTGACAAGGATGACGATGAATTTTTTGACGTGTGTTAGTTTTATTTATTTATATACAGAACTAAAATTCAGAGGAAAAATATTTGTTTGTCCCAATTTTATTTATTAAATCGCCGTCGGTATTTAATGCGTTATTGAAAAAAAAACTCGAAATTTATCAATACCTAATAGTCCAGTCATTTGGTAGTTCTACCTGGAAAGTTTTCCGGGAGTGTTGAAAATTGGTGATTTTATAGATTACGACGTGCTCTTTTCGAATCGTCACTTAGTCTACCTCATAGTGGTAAGGACATTAGTTGTTTGGCCAAAAGCGACTATAACCTAACTTAAATGAGCCTGAAAGGAGTTATTGTCAAAAAACTGTATTTGAGGGCCATTTTTCCAATATAGTGGCGCGAGCGGCAAAGATACGAGGTCGCAAAGTGAAAATTCGAAAAGAGCACGTCGTAATCTATAAAATCACTAACTTTCAACACTCCCGGAAAACTTTACAGGTAACCCCCTTTTTGAGCACCAAATGACTGGACTATAAGCTGATAATGTTTCAATATTGCAACGTATTTATAACAAAGATTTTCCATTTTTATGAACAGTTTACAATATTTCTATTTTTGCATATTTTTGCATTTCAACTTTTCAATTTCAATCAAAATGCTTCGGATTTCGGATGTGAATGACCAATTGAAATTAATATTCATAAAGTTGCGTGTTCATACAAGCGCCCTAGTAATGTGGCTCTTTCAATGTCATATTTACCTCGCTTTATTTATTATATAGGACTTTATTCAGCTTTCGCACTGAAGCAACAACCATCTGTTAAATACAACTCTTAACAATTAATCAGTGTTTCAATATGGTGTCAAAGCTAAGCTATTTTGGTGTTATACCTTTATACATTACTGTTATCAGGAGTAACCAGTACCAGTTATATATAAATTTTCATTTTCTAACTAAATAAAATATATTTCAATTCTATACATAGCAAAATTAAAGCTTACCAAACTTAAATGTAGCAGATAATATAACGAATTTAAATGTATTTCACTTCGATGCATATCGACAAAAGCTAATATTACAAAACTTCAGTATGTAAAATGAACCCTGACATGCGAAGGCCTCAATCAAGCTGTCAAAGTGACGCAAGTAGTATCGAGTTTGCTTCATAATAAGTTGAAGGTTTAAGCACTGTTTTGTGGCATAGAAGCTCCATGAATTATTGACTTGGAACATTAAAAATTATTCAACTATCACGTGAATATTTTGTCATACTTTACTGAGGAAAATGAGACATGTTAAATACCTCTATATAATGTTTTGTTAAATAAACTACCAGATTTAATGCTAGACTGGGCTGACTTCAGGTCAATCTGATGAAAAACTTCTAGATGCTTTCTACTTCTGTGTGCCGCGAATTACAATAGTTGTAACATATAAAAAATCCTGTAACACGGGATATAAATTTGTATAGTAAAGCAAAACAGAGAACACAAGACGTTACCATCCAGATAACTTTACCAATAACACTAAAATAATGGCGTGCGATAAACCGCTCATAACCCTAACGTAGAACATTAACCAAAAAACCAACACGGAACGTAAAGCGCAACCCGAGGGTTTCCAACAAATCTAGCCGCCAATCGATTTGGCGAGCAATTTAAAATCCACTTAAAGACAACCGCAGACTGCTAATCGAAAACTTCGTCGGCTTCCAGTGGGAACCTCTAATTGCTTGTATTAAAATAACTGACTTATGTCAAACATATCTGGGGCGCGGCGTACGTCGCCGCCTGGCACCAGCTTCACATGTTAATAATCATTATGATAGCATCAAGTGTACGATAGCCGGGCTTTCACTCACCCCCTGCCCGCGAATAGTGTTGGGAGCGGGCGAGGGTTGAGCGATGTCGATGTCAGCCAGCACGCGGCACAGTCACTCTACCAGGAAGAGTAAAAAAATAAGTCTATTTTAATTCATAGGTTTATTATTTTAAGTATTTCTTTTCAGGGAGTATCATACAAATCATTTAGATATATTATCGATGAACTTGTCGACATAATTCGATAAGTACTAAACAAAATCACGTCAGGTTGGCTTGCCTCGCAGTACCGTCGGCGCGGCGTCGCGACCGAAACGCAAGGCATTCGCATTCGCAGCACTAGTTCGCCTAGCACCGGCACCTCGCGCCTCGCCCGAGGGAGTGAGTAAGCCAATGTATTGCAGTTAACGCTGGCATTACCTCGCTGTTTTGTGTGTGTTAACCGTCTTGCGCTTTGTAACGTGTCAATAAAATGAACTTACGAATACGTGGATACCGCAAAACTATTTTAGTTCATGATTTTAAAACTAGACTACCGTTTCCTCATACATAACGGTGCGTTACCGTGTATTAATCCATAGTACATCAAACGCATCGATTATCACCTTGTAGGTACTTCATTAAAAACTGACTAACTGCACAAAATTCCCAATGAGCTAACCCATAATTAAATTAACATGTGTAAATTGCAATTTCAATTGACGTCGGTCAATTAATAGTAACCGATATGGATATGGCTATCTGTTCGATCACAACCAATACATTATTTTCGAGCTGTAAATGTTCTATCCATTACCGTATTAGTTTGTCGTGTGAATAGCATAGTCTGTGGTACGTCAGCAATAGAAAGTGTGTGACCGAAACACAACAATATGAGCTTATGTAGCTCGCAGCTACCTACGGCCGGCGTGATCTCAGTAGCATTGAATGGCCGATTCAAGTCCACTTCATTGTACGGAACCAGAGCGGTCTCAGTTCACTGCAGTGTAGGTCTTTACAGGCCAATGCAGGCTATAGAAACCGCCTAAAATCGCCAGCCTGTGCACTGCTTTGATTTTTGATTACCCTGATTGGTTTTGTATTAGACATAGGTATACAATCGTCAAGGCATTAACTTAAATGCATCACAGTCATGAGATATACAGGGTGTTACGAAACCCCTGTCCGACCCGAAAGGGTTATATAGGGTTCACAATCACATGCCCAAATAAAATATCAAATAAGAAACAATAATAATGGATTTTGAAATTACCATTTTTTGCCTCGAAATTCCCTAAATTTGAGATTAAAAAAAAAATTATTACTCCAATTTCTTCCGTATTTTTGGGGATCTTTTGTTTGGTATTTAGGTAGCATCTGGGACGACGCCGACTGTCTCTCTCAACTTTTGAGAAAAAAAAAAAATTGGTAAATTTTTTTTTTCTTTTTTCATTCTTTTTCACATTTTTGTAATCAGATATCGATACATAATAACAACAAAACGGGTCAATCAATAACCAGAAGTCGACGTGTCATCACACACAACATTTAAATCCATTCAGATATCGAGTAAAATTGTATTCGAAAATTAAAAGGCATTTATTTTTTATAAAGCTTCATTTTATTAATATGTGAACACTGCATAATAAAGTGCCTGACCGTCGGACGCCACGCTGCACGCTGCACGCTGGCATCTCGACACCTTTTAAAATGATGGCAAATGGCGCAATTTCCGTTACGACTCGATACCCGTCTCTCGATTACCCGACCGATTTTCCGACTCGATGCCGAATGAAAACTCGATTTTGCTACATTTTGTTAATAAGATATTCGTGATTCATGTACGTGGAAATGTTAATTTCATTGTTTTCAACCGAATATAAATTACAAGTTATAATAAATTGACGTCTTACTTTACCTTTTTTTAAACATATTGTTTGTTTTTCAGAACGCATTAGAAACTTATTTATTGATGCCGTTAGTAGTCAATAATGGGACAAAATTGTAACTTCGTTGTACATGACGAAGACTGACAGCTTGTTGCAGTTACATGTTTAAGTAAATTGAAAATGGCTACCGACGATGAGTAAGCCATTTGAGTCCCACAATTAAATAAAGAATCGTTTATAATCATTTAATTATCTGAATGCACATTTATTGTCCAAGATACATTATAGCTTAATAAATATAAACGCAAGATAGTAGATTTTAATTACTCTCGCGAACATTAATTACAATGTACACAATAAGCAAGCCATTTTTAATTATATTACAATATGATAATGGAAATGAGTAAATAAGGTCCAATGAATTGTAAATTTAAAATCCATTAACTATTTTGACAATTAATAAAAAGGTTACCGGTTTAGCCCTATTAAAGTAAAGCTTAAAATAGCGTCAATTAATTAATATCGATAATTATTCGCGGGTCAATAATTTTTTTATAAGTATGATCTTTTGTTGCCTTCTGTTTTTTAACTGTAAAGAAGGTTTTTTTTTTGTGGGAAATAACCATGACTATCACTACTTCTAAATACTCGGTATGGAGTCCAACTCGCATTTGTCCGGTTTTTACCTCAACAAGTTTACTTAGCAACAATCTAGCAGAAAGCTCCGCTCTGACTAATATATACAAAATATTTAATTATTCTCCGCTCTGCCATTATGACTAACATTCTCAAGTCACATAAATGACTTGATAACTATGATCATTGTATTTATAATATCACACAGAAAATCATAAACAGTAGATCAATGATTTCATATTCGCAAACTTATTTATTTATTTATTTAATTATTTACACGGGTTGGAGCCAATTACATAAATCACATAAAAAACTTAAACTAATCATTAAAAAAAATGCACATTATTCTAACTAAAACATAAAAATATAATTCTTATATATAACAATAAATTGGAAATATCTACTACTTATACAATCACTGAATTATTATAACCAAAGGAACAAAAATCATTTCCAATAAATCCTATAGATTTTACAAAAACCATTTTACATCTTTATAATTCTGGGTGAAAACTTGTAATTAAAGAAAAACAAAAAACCATAATTGATTACAGATGAATCTGAAGAGGTACCGACATTAATTAACCGACGAAAAAAACGGAAGAGGTTCTCAATTCGACGCGTATATATTATTTTTTTTATGTTTGATCTCCCAGAACTTTTCACAGAATAGTCCGATTTTAAAATTTATACCTTTGGATATCTACCACAGCAAAAATAATTGAAATCGATTAAAAATTATCGGATATATTAAGCAATAGACATACAAAAACAATCTAACAGTCGAATAAAGAAACCTCGTATTCTTGTAGACGTTAAAATGGTTGTTTCGCAGATCAAATGTTTACCTACTTTAAAATTTTGAAGATAAATTGACTTTTTCGTACGTCCATTTTGCAAAGGGTTACCAAAGAGGATATTTGACGACAATATCCGTTTGTAACCGGAAAAAGGATTAATCAATGAATGTTCATATTATCTAAAGTTGTATAAGAGCCGGTCCGGATGTAATTCATTAGCGTTTTAGGACAAACGTGAATGGGTGGTCTGTCGTATGCTGATTACGTTCAAAGGATCTTCAAAGTACACCGAAATCCGTCTAACCTACATAGAGGTTGTAGTTCAAAATATAAACTTACTGGCTGAATTTTTTTTTGTTTGCTTGTCGCAATAATTTTGACGTGTCGATCTGTTAGTCTGTCTGTGGCATCAGCTCCTAATCGAATGGACTGATTGTAATGAGTTTTTTTTAAAGTTGACGTAATATTTTGATCTTAGCTACATAGAAAGATTTGTTCAACAATTTGAAACTTATATTTAGTACATTTTATGTTATATTTCTTCTCTTAAAAAAGGCGTTTCTCATACTGTTTATGTCAGTAGGAGCGACATCGATTGTCACTTGTCATAAAGCTGAAGCATTCCAGTTTTATGACTTTTAAAATATAAAGTAGCTTGGAGGCCGCTTTCAGTATTTAAAGAATAGAATTCCTAGACCTTTCTCTCTTCACGTACGAGAGCTTAGTATTGCTACTTCATGGCTAATCTGTGAGATTATTAGGTCTATACTATAAGCCTACGTAACAGGATAAAAAGCAAAAAGTTAAATTGTAATTATTTAGAAATTAATTAGTACCCTGACTGATTTATTTACTAGACAAAAATAAATATTAGAAGTATTTTTACTGTACCTCAAGCACTGTGGCACATTTCAAGATGTGCATTGTTTGTACAACAAAGAATATGTATTTAATTATTTTACCTCGCGTTACTTTGTATGCAAATGTTTGTTACATTAATATTCATTTATATTGAATGTGTCTTGCTTTGACGGCTTTGCGGCCTGCAAAACCAACTCAGTGTTTGGAAGCTCGGAATAATACAATACCGAAATTAAATTTGAGGTTTCAAGTGAAAAAAGCTGTAAAAACCTCAAACAATGATAAATAACGTAAAATAAGTCGAACGAGTGTTGATTCACTCTTATAGAATTATAAGTTAAAACCACGCGAGCAAGCCGCAAGCAGTCTGTGTGAACATGCCATCATGCCATCATTAAATGATTCCGTTTGCATTCATACAAAACGGAATAATTTTCATTTTATCCTCATTTGTGCATCCAAAAACTGCTCTATATTGAAGCCCGATGGTTCATTATTATCAACTTGTATTCATATACGGACAAAAGTTTTTGTTGCAACCGCCATTCGGTGTACTTTTCCTGTTTCGTATCGGAAAATCTTTGAACAAAAGCCTTCGTCGAAATAGAACTCGAAATAATTTCGATGTCCGAAGGCAGCGCGTGTAAAACACACACGGGGCAAATCAGCTTACAATAGGGATGTTGAATAGGTATTCAAAGCAAAAATATATTTAGTCAAAAAGCTACAAAATATTAGACATATTTTTTTCCTTTATCATAACAGTACAATTGACGAAGATAAAGCGCTCTACAAGTTATACGCTGTGGTATTTTTTTTATCATACTGTGAAATTTACATTCACAGTATCTTCATAACATTTAATTTACGCTAGGAAAGAAATACGAGAGAACCCTATCAAGCTGTGTATTTTCATTATCTAAAAGACGAACATAACAAAATATTCAACATTCCTATGGAAAATCATCGCAACATAGACCAAACACACGTGCCTAAATAGTACCAGCCCTGTCGAAGCGAATTAAAAATGAAGATAGAGGTCGCTGTATGAGGCACACACACACGCGCATATACTTTTTCATCAGTTAGCTTCTGGGCGCAGGATATTAATGAATTTCCTCGTCAGAGCGGCACGTGATTAGTTCGTTAATGCGATTAGTTGTCTCCTACGGTTCGCCGGTAGGCATTGTTTATTGGTGCGCGACCAGCGATGTATAACTCGTTGTCCGACTGATATAATATGTCGCATCTGTCGCATCGCACTCATTACTCGCTCTAGCAATCGGAATAATTAGTAGGTGTCGTGGGTACTTAAGATGGAAGCATGCGTACTATATAATTGTGAAGCTATTGTTGCTGCACTGCTGTTGTCATTAATTACGCATGCAGCTTATTAATTTATTGTAATCCACCTTCGGAACTCGGTCTAGTATAACGGTGTGCGTGAAAGTTGATATATAGTTTGTCTTTATCATACTGGTACTCGCGATTTAATAAATTATAACTTTGCAGGAATTAATTATTAAGATTTAATTCTGTGAAGCAAGGCTTATTGTTCTTCTGAGTCTTGCAGTATACTGCTCTGAATTTACCAACATTAACAGAATCCTTTTTTCAGAATTCAATCGTGATAAAATACATCAATAATTGTTTAGAAAACCCTCTGCAATAATTAAATACTCAGGTCAAATACAATAATCTATGAATCAAAAACAAGAATTGTAAAAAATGCATAAAACTGTAATTGCATGCTATAGATACATCGATACACTACACATTAGTATATTGACTGGTCTAGGTGTACAATTTGGAGGTTGAGTGTTTTTTCAATTTATATGCAACGGACATTTTATTATACCCATACCATTTTAATGTTTTGCACTTAAACTAGTCTAAATGCTACCTATAAACCGGCTAACAACAGTCTTATAAAGTAAAATACAGATTTCAAAACTTGATAAGAGTCCATTAAATAGACGCGATTTATAAAATCATTCGAAACCGAAACTCTTTAACTCGCACGTGGGTCCACGGTGCACCCAGAATGCTCTTCGAGTGAAAATTACGACCGTATTGCAAATAAATCCATTCATACGTTATAAGGAAGCTTGCCGATGCAAGACCAAAAAAAAATATGTATCAAATTCGAGGTCAATTTCCACGCCACATCGCGGTAGGGTTTCAAGCGTTATGTCGCATTGTTAAGTCGTAAGTGACCAATTAAATTGTACAAAACGACTCCCATATGTATGTAGGTATATAAGTGTTTTCGTATGGGGTTTTTATGGGCCTCCCATGAAGCTAAACCGACCGTATAGAGATATAAATCAACTTCATACTGTGATTTAGCGAGACTCGTTACTGTAACAATACGCCATATTTACATATAAACATTATTTTCGTGTGTACTTATAGGAGTAAGTTATTTGATATTGTTTTTGTATTAGCAGAGAATCCTACTAATATTATAAACTAGCTGTGCCTGCGACTTCGTTCGCGTGGATGACGAAACTTATCAATGAGTTTTTAACCGCAAAATTAAGTTTGTTTTTTTATTGTATTTATACTTTCTGGGATAAAAACTACCCAGTGTGGTGCCCAGGATAATAAAGAATAATTATACCAAGTTTCATCGTAATCGAACCGGTAGTTTTTGCGTGATACCTGAACAAACAGACAGACAGACAGACAAAAAATTTTTTTTTCACACTTTTGCGTTCGGTGTCGGTCTAGTAACACCACCCGCCATTTATTTTTTTGATATTTTCAATGTACAGAATTTTCACTTTTACAGATTTATTATAAGTATAGATGTGAAAGTTTGTGAGAATGGATGTGTGGATGTTTGTTACTCTTTCACGCAAAAACTACTGAATGGATTTTAATGAAACTTTACAGTAATGTTGCTTATGCATCGGAATAACACATGGGCTATAATTTATAAAGATAGTGTATCAATTGTCATTTATGCGGGTGAAATCGCGGTACACAGCTAGTATTAAATAGTACTGCATTAGTAGGTACCTATGCAAGAATAATATGCTTCACAAAACTTGGTTTGTTAGAACTAAACCACATAATTATTCAGTTACAGTTTGAACTAGTACACCTACAAATTATTCAACTTCATTACAAGTAATAACAAAAATTTCAGTTGCCTCAAAAATCTTTACCCGTCTACAGGATCGAACTCAAGGCGTCATATCCGCCAGCCACACGCCTAACCGCTGCACCAAAGCGCCAGTTATTTTCGTACCAACAATGACTCGTGTTGCCTTCGATATTAATTCATAAGTCGTTACGATTTTTTCAACTTTTGTATTTATTGTATTCGGGGGGATTGTTCGGTTAACGAATGAAAAACTAAAAATAGTTACAAGTACTTAGAGTAAGTTTATGTGGATTGCTTGACTGGAGAGCTGTTTATTGTTCTGTATACCTCATACTAGGATTTCTTTCCACTTTTATATTAATACTAGCTGTACCCGGCATGCGTTGCAATGCAATTTTTTCTACCTAGCACCTGCCTACTACCTACCTACCTGCCTACTACCTACCTACTACCACTTAGGGGTATGAAAAATAGATAGTAGCCGATTCTCAGACCTACTGAATATGCATATAAAATTTCATAAAAATCGGTCAAGCCGTTTCGGAGGAGTATGGTAACTAACATTGTGACACGAAAATTTTATATATAAGAAGATTATATAGAATAGTGCCGACATGTTATTTATTTCCAATAGTCAAATAATTGTACATCAAACCACCTGTCATTTGATACAATTTAATTACACGTCAATGTATTTTGTAATAATTTTGAAACGTATGTAATTGAGATGTACGGTAGTAAGTCATAATTGCTTTATTTCTTTTAATTGAAGGGAATTTATATTGTTTTTTTTTTTAATAATTTCCGATGGAAAATGATACCTTAAAACGGTTTATAGGCTTTAGTAAATATTAAATGGTATTTTGTTGTGTAAAGGTTGTTTGGTATTGGAATTGTGTTAATATGTTATCATTGGGTACTTTTCCGTTATGCAGGATACAGAAGGGTTATTAACACCAGGTGCAAAATGCAGAATAAATGTACATTGTGTATTAGTTGTGAGCGCACTGTTGAAGAAATCATTTTTTTCTCTATTGTCTTGTTTACCTATCGTAAGAATAAAACATTTTTTTATTAAAGTAACATAATAATATAACAACAGAAAATATTTTAGTGTTAATTAAACCCAATAACTGTTATTCTATGCCTATAGATAGAGGTTTTAAGACCATTTTTTTTCTCTCATAAAGTGTCCTTTGATTTACTCAACTCACAGTTTTATCGGCCTTCGCTACGGCTATGACATTCAATTTACCGTTCAAAATGAATATTCTCTACGTTTTGAAGCGGATTCTGTGTCCACTAAAAACTTTTTCGTATCCTACCTATGACCTTTGCATTTTCCCCTTTCGCTCTGATAGTGGATATTTCGAACGTGGAGGGCTTTTGCTGGAATGTTCTATATCATTTTCAGAAAAATGCTTTTGTCTATGGAGAACGGCAGAATTCGTACCGCATACTTTTTGTTGTTGTTCTGTTACAGAATTTACACCATGTATTAAGGTGACGAAGCCATTTATTTTCATGTAAATGTGGTATTTTTAGAACTTCGGATCAATTAATAACATGAATAAAATTATTTTAACAATTAAACGTAATACAATCGTAAACTAAACGCAGTTGTGTTTTTAAAAGTTTCCACATTAGTAAAAAACAGCATATATTGAAATGTTAATTAATTATCTAGAAATAGAAATAACATTAAATAAAATAAAACATCTATATGTTACATCTAACAATGCATAATTCTGGCATAAATAATAATATTATAATAATAATAATAATATTCCGGGACAACTCACACACGGTTATCTGATCCCAAGCTAAGCAGAGCTTGTGTTGTGGTAACCAGACAACTGATAAACATACTTATATATTTCTAAATACATACATATTATAGATAAATTACACCCAGACAACCAGAACAAATGATCGTGCTCATCACACAATCATTTGTCCTGGGTGGAATCGAACCCACGACCTCCGGTATAGCAGTCAGGGTCACTAACCACTAGACCAACAGGCCCGTCAATAAAATGATAACAGTTCATGATTTAATGATAGAATTGATTTTCGTAATCAATATTTTTGTTTGTTTGTGGCAATTTTATTTATTGACAGGAAAAAGTATATAATCTGTCAAAAGTCTGATTTTGGATTAGTTTGAAAACTGTTTTCAAACTATTGCAGTCCGTCCGCTGCTGAACATAGGTATCTCCTAATGCACCTCACGGAGTAGGTACAATCCTCTCAATCTACCTGCTTAATGGTAATTAAAGCACTACAAAAATAGCGACAAGCTATCTAGAACATTAACTTTATCACCATATCAATGTTTATTTGCCTAAATGTAACATTCTACATTAGCACACTAGTAGGTATATAACCTTAAAGAAAAATAATGGTTGTAACTTTTTGTCCAAAGTTCTAAAATTCTAAGAATTTACAGAGGGCTTGTTTATCCAATTGAACCAAAAAATATCCCAAAACACGAAATTTTATTAGCGGTACGAAATTCCCGTACAATCCTGCCGGTCACCTTTAGCAAGACATTCTATAACACTTTTTTTTTAAGTTAATGACGTAAGAAAGCAGAAATCCAGTTCCCAATTGGTCGGAAATAATAAAGCTACAAACTTCTTGCTCACCAAGAATAAGTCAAAAATTCTCACACACTTGCATACAATCGTACTCAATTATATTGTGCCAAATTTAATATTCATAATAAATCGCGTATAGTTTCTATATTTGTACCAACAAGCCCACGACATGCGACCTCCGAGACTCAAATATAAATAACTGGTGTGCGTGTGTGTGTGCGAGATTTGTGTGTGTTTACAGCACACGAATTACATTTCACAAGCAAGCGAAACAATACGAGCCGTTCGGGCCTGCAGCACATTGCAGCCGATACTATACAAAGAGATGTTTGGATAAATTATTCTACTATTCTCGGTTGAACAATAGTTGCAAATCAATGGGCAGGTTATGGTAAATTTAGTCATTTTGGTAGAATTTATATGTTAAGTATATTAAATAACCATACCGTATAATCTACCTACCCAAAGAACACTAATTCGCAACGTAATAAAAATTATAAAATTTTATATTTTTAGTAAGAAAAAAAGAACTCAATCATTATTATGTAAAAGCGACCGGCATTATAAATCATCAATAAATTCACTGACGTCAAAACACATATTTCCATGTTTTTACTTCAAAGGTGACATTTGAGTCATGCGCTTACGCAAAAGGACAGAAGAGTTCATGTACGAAACAAAAAAAGTATCCTCCCATATAAAATGGTTGTTTAAACAAACAGTAAAATAACATAAGAATCATCATAACCACAGGGAATGCAAATAGTTAATTAGTCGCAGATTATAAATGTCAACACAATTTGGATATTATGATTTTACTTTAAAGAAAGTTCAAAAACAGCTTATTAAGTAGAGAGAGTTTTTTTAAGTTATAAAGAATTACAGTTAAAATAACCCAAAAGTGATAGGTACAGTTAGTATAGAATGAATGAATAGTAATCCTGCGAGACGTGCGTCATTACACCCGAAGCATGATGTTTTTGTTGTTTTCATTACAATTTTAAATGAAACCAATAAATCTCAATAATGACCGTGATAATATATGGCATCGGTTAGCTTTCATTCAATCGTTCGATTTAAAAATAATTTCGCCATAAATATCTTAGCGGCATAGCTTTTTGTGTGACGCGGAATTAAACATTAAATGCATGAAATATGCTCTGATTTGAAACAATGGCAAAATATACATATAATAACATCAATGAATAACAATGGAGTATAAATTATCATTTAAACTGTTGTATATTTTATAAAATATAGCCCTTGTGTTTTGTTTAAACAAAAATACAGCAATATAATTTGTTTGAGTGTATGTTAATCGCGAAAAATAGAGGTTTGTGGGGACTATGAAAGGCTTAGATTTGTACCAGGATCTAGCCCGCTGGATATGTTTGTTATGCTAAGTTTCTTCTGCTAGTTTGAAGATTGATTTCCAGCATAAAAGTATGGTTATGCTGGTAATGAATCTTCAAAGATGTTTTATTAATAAAAAATTATATGATGAATTAAAAAAACTCATATCCTCATTTTATTTACTTCATTATAAAATACAGCCTAGTTCATGACATAATTAATTAGACATCTATCGACATTACATATTTATATCTAGATACAGTCTGTCCTAGATTAGAAGACCCTGAATATGGGTTAAGTGCGCCGTGAACTGTCACTTTACAGCCAACATTGCCACGCTTCAGAAGGACAAACGCTGATGTGAAAGTATCAAAGATTAATACTATACGTGTACAGGTTACTAATACTGTACATATATACATACAGGCGGTATGTATGGTATAACTATCGTGTGTCGAAACTGTCTAAAGCTAGGACAAAGTTTTACACGTGAATACAGAATTTGTATTCACCGGTTAATGTTACGAGCACGGCTTCAAAACCTAAGCTGCAACTTTAATTAATCTCTTGTTTTCTCATTGATTTGTTTTTAAATCCAATGTTTGCCCAATTTTTTGACCTGTCGCAAACAATGCGTTGAAACTGGTTGTTTTAACTTTAACTTTCGGCTAATGGAGTTTCTAGTTGGGCGACTCCATATTCGCAAATTTAACATTGTAAGTTGGACAGCTAAAATTGACTTCATACAAAAACTGCATTTTACAGCTGGTAAACTTTTGATTGGTTTTCGTTTACGAACGTACGGAGACTTTGTACAAACAAACAAACTGGCCGGCTGCATTGACCACTTAACAACAATAAACATTTACATAATTGTAATGCTACTCTCTACTCTGATATCTTCAGGAGTTCGAATAAAATCATTTGGATTCTGACATCCAGCGCCGTCGGCGATCAGGTCCCGAAAAGGTCATAAAACAAGCCATCCGTTGTCAGGCCCGGTAGTGGAATAAGAAGCATTCGGCCCGCGGCTGCGACCGACACGACTACCGTGGCCCGACTGCACGACTAACTTGTAAGATGATTTTTTCGTGATCCGCCGTTCATTGTTCGGTAGCTGTTACGATTCGATTGAAATTGTTAACATCGACCACTGCGGTGGCCCTGTATCCTTCTGTGTCCACAGCTGTCTGTCGTGCCATTTATAATCACACGTTTTTGAATTCGCATGAGGCGTGAACGATGATATTTTAACACAAATCAACAAAATTATACCTACTAACTTGACAACTTTTTCATTGAATCTACATACTACAAATCTTATCTAAACTACCACTTCAATCATAGACATTAACGAAAACCAGAAAGAAAAGCAACTTACGAAAGTTTATCAAACAATGCATCAAACAAACAAAGCGGTTGATGCAACGACAAATACTCTTATAATAGACGTACATTCTATTCTAAAGGTATTTCAAAGAATTTTCCACAATACCACGTCGGTCGCGCGTAACGGTAGGTACCGCTCAGTTATAAGAAAACGCCAATCGTAATAGCCCCCATACGTTATGGAAAATAGAGTACAATAGCAACAATTTGTACTTCACAAACGGAAACAATGTTCGAGATATCTTCAGGTGGGTACACTCGCCGGCAGAAGTTTGACGCCGCCAATTAATTACCACTTTTTAAACTCACGCTTGGAATGACTCAGTAGCTATCGCGCTCAATGTTCAAACAGAAACTCTTAAATTGAATCTGCCAGTTGTTCTTTAGTTAGCATGCCTGATTGTGCGGGTTCTTGTCCTGCCAACTATTTTAATTACATCACTAACTTTACAATCTGCCCTTTTTTGTTATCTGTTTAGAAACTTGACTTTTTTTGTTTATTATTCCTCAATGCGTCAACACCACTGCATGTGGTGACATTTTAGGTTTTACATCCAAGATAATATGCTTATATTAATGACTTTTAAGAAAAACAATGCCTAAACAGGTGATCGAGAAGGCTCGACAAAAACTAATTTTATCCGAATCGTGGTGTATTTGGTCTTCCTCGGACAACACGTGTCATACTCAAACTAGTCGTCGACAAGTGTCCATTGCTGGGTTTTTTCTTTCACACGTCAGTCAGAATTCTCGAGGCGATCACAAAAACGTACATGCCAATTAATTTTGCACAGCCGTCGCATTTTCACTTTGAATTACAAATGCAATTCATAATACGTTAAAAATAACAGCCAGAAAGAACTGGGCAAAAGTGTTGAACGACAAAAAAGTCTTTATTAGCGCCATTACAATTTTTACAAGGCTTTTATTGCACTTTAGTAGGCGAGTGTACGTGCCTTCAGCGGGCCTCTCGGCCCTACACTTAATGCAGTTATGCAAAACACTGCAAATATCTCGTTTGCCTCCATCTACTTACTCGAGTTGCCCTGTTTTTTTCGCGTTTTTTACATTACCTTCGTAAATTACATTTTCATTATCGTGTGGATGCATGAAATTTTTCGGCTTATTTTTACACCATTTTTTAAATATTTCGTTACTTGTTAGTCAGTTGTTAGAAATCGTGTTACCCCGAAGAGATTATGTTATAAACTATGGAATATTTCTCAGAACACATACACAACAGTAAAATAGAAAATACTAAGCAGTAACTAATTTTAGTAATCATTTCTGACGTATCAAGCGAAACAGCGCCTGTAATTTTCAATTTGATTATGCTTACAACCAAGGAGCTACTGGATAATCCAGTGTCTTTAAAATAATTGATCCAGTTGAAGTAATATTGATACAAAGTAACGTCTGAAGGACGATCGTGTCGATGTCGATAAACTCTACTACCTAAATACGATAAAATATTCATCCGATACGATAAAAATACCGGGAGCTAAGGTTTCGTCTGGTTACAATCTTACTGCAAAGCACACGGGGACAATGTTAGGTGTGCGCGAATGACATTTATCTAACAAATTAGGACTTAGGAAAATAATGATACCTGTATCGGAAAAATAAACACGTACCAAAGGGAATTAGAGCGTCTAAATAAAACCACATTGAAAACAAAACATCGCTAAAACACTCGTACGGAAACACTCACTTTCTTATTCATAAAAGTAATTTTCGATCCGCCACTTATGCAAACACGCCATTGTTTCATATCTGGCAATATTTTCTAGCATTTCGGTCAGTTCTCCGGCAATTTGCCGGTCCGGTGCCGGCAGAGCTCTCCGGCACCCGGAAGACAACCTCCGCATCACGGCTGCCCTAATTTAAATAACATTAGTACTCAAACAATTGAAGTCGTGGTATTTGTAAAAACGTTATCGCCGCGCCGTATCTAAAGCCTATAATAATTGAGAACTATTGTTGGCCTTATGCATTATGTTTTGCGAATTGAGAATAAGGTTAATTTTACAGGAAATGTCTTTGATTGCCTTGTACCGTAGCTGCTAAACTGTGAACTTAATTCTTTAACGACGGGCCTTGTGTGCCACGATAACTTCAAACGTTCTATTAAAACTGCATTTGGAATTTACTGTTAGTTACTGGTCCAATCGATTCTATGAAAAAATCTAAATACTTTCAGTTTCAACCTGAATAATATGTAAATCACAATTATTCACAATTATGAATCTAGTTCACTGAATGATTTTAAATTTATGGGAGTCGTGTGACGTCTGAGTTACAATACAATTGAAGTGGAATCGTAAGTGGCATGAACCTTCCATCGCTCGGTGTCAATGTCCTTAAACCTTACGAACCCAACCCGGTCATCGGGGCCTGGGCCTACGGTCACATTTGCATACTATTTACATTTTTATAACAAAACTTACGTCTTAGGTAACTAATTTGATATTCTATAGTAAACCTACTTATATTATAAAATTACATACCATTTACATTGCTAAAAATAGACAGTGCAAAACGTCATTCAAATCACGAGAAAATACACACAAAATGATTAGTTTTCTACTCACTGTTGGCATAACGTCCAGTAGTATTAGCTTGAATAAAAAATAACTACCAATTGTCACCCCACATAACACGTCGTAGGCTCATACAAATTGCATGGCCTTTTATTTATTCAGGCTTGAAATCTGACGTCCAAGACTTTGGAAGGATTGCGCCCTATTATAATCGCGATCCCTGAATTGATTGAAAACATCGGTATTTTCAAATTTAGACTTTGTTTGCGCGTACGATTTAGGGGTGTCAAAAGTATCTTGCAAGAAAGATATGAAACTTGAAATTTTAATTAGGATGCTTTTGTTTTTTATTGCTGTTTTTATATTCGATTTTCAGTCAGTGTCAGTGAGGGGCTCGTGGCTAAGTGTAAGCCGTACGGTTTGACCGATAATACAGGTTAAGCCGCGCTCGCCGCGGTTGGTCCGTGGATGGGTGACCATTTATAACATACCGAGACACCTCCGTGTTTCGGAAAGCACTTTAAACAGTAGGACTCGGCTGTCATACATAGATCTTTGGCAGTCGTTAAGTCAATTCTGACAACCAGTCTTACTATGGGATACTGTGTTTCCCAGTAAAATGGGTTGTGGAGGTCAGACAGGCAGTCGCGCCATGTAAAATACGGTATTCAGCTGAATCTGGTAAGACTGGTAGCCGACCGCAACATAGTTGGGAAAAGGCTCGGGAGATGATGTCAGTCAGTGTCAAAATAACCAAAGCTCCTGATTTTCTATGTTCAACTTTTATTCATATACCATGTCTGAACGTGTGGCAACTTGACAGTCTAAATAGTAACCTAGTTTAACGTAACTGAAACCTTTTCAATACCGAGAATCGAGTCGAGTTCGAATTTCCAGCGAGCGAGGATAGTGACCGACCGATCACCGATCCTTCGGGACTTATACTTCTAATAACCCCGTAACCACGTATTTACTTTATAATTTACAGAATATTCTAGTTAATACGGCCCTGATTGCATGTGGGTTCATGGGGGACTAACCTATAAATACTGCCGACAATAATAAGTCGTTCGCCGTAAGGTATTAAGCATCGCTACCGGATCCATTGAAGTAGAATTATTATTACTTATTCAGTAATCGGTACTTAGCTGGATATGTGAACAAACATTGAGAATTTAAGTGTTAGTGGCCTTAATTATTGTTTACTCCAAAATAATTTGCCTTTATTAACGTTACACCGCTGCAAAAAAGGGGTGTTATAAGAATGAATTCTAGGTCGTATCTCCCAAACGAGTGAACCGATTTTGATGCAGTTTTTTGTGTTTAAAAACAACGTGATTGAGATGTTTCTTAGCTATAATTTGAAAAAATCTTTTTAGTACTTTTAAGTTTATGAACTAATTATATTACATGTATAGTAAGTCAAACTATAAAGTTATTAAACATATCGTAATTTCGTGAAATAATTAATTAATAGTCCTTTCAATCGGTAAGTGAGAACCTTAGCTGTTAGATTGAGATAGCTGTCGTTTGGCGGACGGGCGGCGCCGGCGCAGCGCATCATAAGCGCTAATTATATCTACATTTTGTCCAACAGCTGATTTACTGCTTAACAATACCCGATCGAATGATGGATGGTAAGGATTGCACTCAAATATCTTAAACTGCAAACTAGTATGAAAACTTATGTAATTATTTTAAAATCATTTTATTCTTTTAACAATGTTCGTTAGTTTGGTTGGATTATGTGTTTGATGATAGTGTTTTGATAAAAATTTAGAGAAGAATAAGTAATAACAGTTTGTACAGTTTTCGCGTCAAATGAAAAGATTAAATGTACCACAAAAAGTTTTTTTAAAGTACATTTTATGTTTTGTCCTTTATAAAAGGTTTATTTAATTTATTAAAGGTTTTAGTATAAAACCAAGCTAGTCTCGAAAACTCAATCCAGTACCAACAAAAGATTCAATCACAGACCACAGACTGCACAAAAGTTTCAAATTAGATCGTGATGAAAAGGGCTTAAGGAGCTTATGTGTGAACCATGCCTCGTCTATTCATTTCATTTAGTCTATGTAGCAAATAAAATCCCGTATGTAACACACACGGATGGAGTTACAGGTAGAAATAAGTTTTGATTACAACCTCTAAATCTTTTTATAAAAATCGATAAATTTTCATCTCTTAAAAAATGTACGCGTAGATAAAATTAAGCAAGAATTCGCTTTTAAATCCGCATTGTTATAGGAAAGTACGTCAGCATGATAAGCGCGCCAAAACCGAGGTTTTGACATAAATTAAAATTGCAATACGCCGCGTCATCCTACAATGTACTATTTAGTAAAAGTAAAACATAATGCTTGACGGATGAATGCAGGGTTGCCGCTGACGATATTTAGGTTATTACAGTTTTTATGCTTGTACTCTTTTACAGCTTCTGTATTTGCCACCTTTTGATTCTTCGTCAGAGAATTTTATAAAGCTTAATTTTTTTACACACTTGGCCAAAATTTAACGTTAAAAAAAAACGTTAAGAAATATTCTAGTACTACAATGTACAAGTGTACATTGAATAAATTCAAAATAAACCAAAGGCTTCTAAAAATGTGGTGAATCACATCAATCTAGGACTCACTTAAATCTAATCCTATATCATATGTAAGAGCTCTACAAAATCTGAAATGATCGCTCATTAAAAGAGTACTACTATGTAGATGTAGTTACCAGACTGGGGACGCTGAGAGCGTAAAAGCCGCAAAAGCGGTTTGTGTCAACACGATCAAATGTTGATCGTTTGATTTTGTAAAATGCAAAAATATGCGCGTGTAATCCCTAGGGCAGAGGAGGCGCGAGGCGCGAGGCGCGAGGCGCCGGCAGCTGGCGGCGGCGGGCGGCGGGCGGCACCTCACTAATATATAACAATAGTGAAGATGAGAGTGAGTCGCTAGATCAAAGCCCGACCACGCCGCCGACGCGCTTTGTTTACGCCAACGCCGGCGAACCATCGACTAATCAACCAACTGATTAATTTAATTAAACATTACGAGAAAGTTCTGTTTATTTTACGTTTCCTCGGGCCCACATGCGAGTTCAAAGGAAATACGCCGGGAATGTAAACACGAGGATATTGTTGGGACGCGAGGCGAGACGTATTGTGCGATGCCGACGCCTCTGCGACACCTCTTCAGCGGCTCTGCTTCAATACGCCTCGTCAGCCGCACCTCTCACCTACATGTTCCCAGATTACCATCAGATTCATAACCTGCAAATCCCCTCGTAATACCCAATTGTTTCTACCTAAGTAGGTTAAACCTCAACTCTTACAACAGCAGAGTTAAGTGAAAGCGCTTAATATAGCAAATTAACTCTTAACTCAACAACGCAATGCTCATATTTCTTCAGCGATAATTAATTCAATGCGCGTCAACTCTTTTGTACTATAAATCGAGGCTAAGAGTGTGAACTTCTATTTATCTAAATACATAATATTTTCCTGACTCCCGTACAGCACTTCAGTGAACGCTAATGTTAGCTTTCCATCAAATTTATTTAAGTATTGTATTACTGTATATTAATAATAAATATACTTAGATATCTAGTTGGGGTGAGGACACATTTCATTATAGTTACAGCTTTCCTTAATGCTACCACGTCACCGGTAATAATATTAATTAATATTCATACTAAGGAAGGTCGACACTAAATAAATCGAAATTTCATTCGTCGACGGCCATGCCCGACATTTAATGGCACAAATTGAACGATAACACAATAAATTACTAATCGTCTGTTAAGACGGCGTCCCAGAGAGTTTTCGCGCCCTGTTTATAATTAATTTACTACATTAGTAGCTGCTGCGTATGTATGTCTGTGTGTCTATTGTTTTGTTTTAATAATGTAAGCGAAACTGGCGCGCGGCGCCTCACTGCCTCTTGTTATGATAAAATCATCTTATTTTATTTTTGTTTTCGTTGAGCAAATGGCGTGTAAGGTTAAATCATTACGACTCGATTTACTCTCCCCTAGTAGTGATTTTGTTAATTAATATTCAAAGATATCGTGCATCTTCAGTTTCTTTATGGGGACCTTACGTCCGCCATTACTAAAAATCAGAATTTCAACCCCACTAATCATATTAACAACTTAACTGTCCCGCCAGTAGACACAATAGTTAAACAATGGAAATGTTCATATGTGACTCACGGGACAGGGAAATGGTTAAAACAGAACTCGATGAAATTGATTCGTGTGTCAAAAACTCGCCGAACTCCAACGCATAATGTCCGTCAAAACGCAATGGATTTGGCAAAAAATAACAGTCGAAAACAAAATGAACAGTGCAAAATGCGGAAAAGTTTAAGGGGTAACTAATTGAAAAACAAAAGCAGAGAGTCGCTCGACGCGGCGACGTGCGGGTAACTAGCTTCCCGAATTATAACTCGCTTCTTTTTTCGCGCGTTTTCGCTTTCGTCCGGCTAATTAGGGTTAAGGAGGTTCGTGTGTTGTGCACGACGCGTTTTAATGTTTTCACGGTCGTATGTCGTTAAAGAGAGAACACCAAAGATGTGTATACAAATGCGGAACGTTTACACAAAACTTTTGCAGTCGTACATTTTTTGAAGTTGGTGCTAAATGTTTTGAATGGCTGCTTTCACGGTTATTAAATGGAATATAATTTAACGATTGAAAGCATGTGTGAAATAATTTGAATAAAAATAGTTCAACCAGTATTGGCCTCTTTGGTGTTGGCAATAAATACGTTACTATTCGTTTAAAAGAAATTCCATTCATTCCTCAGAGAGATTCTATTCAAAGCCTTGTCAGTGTTTTTATTATAAATTTCCTCAATTTTACTCTCAATGAAATTCGTTTTACTTTCCAATAGATTAATATCCGAAGCGATTTAACTACAGATGAAAACACAAAAATGGCGATTTGAGAATGTCGAATGGCGGACGCGCGTCGGTCGCTACGATTGTTTTAAACGTTTTTATTTTGGTCGAAATTTTGACGAAGTGCAGATATCGCTAACACTACATAGGACGGTTTAAGGGTTCATTGTTTTTAATTGGAACTAGTTGTTTATATGTATTTATAAATTAAAAATCAAAGATTTACCTACCTATATTTTATATAGTTTTTTTTCTAAAGTCAAAACTTTTTATTTTTTTATTGTGTCAATATTTTAGTTACGACTAGAAAATTCGTCCGTACGGAAACTTCCCAAAACGCAATTAGGCCGAACTTAATAGCCAATTTAGTAACATTAATTCTACATATAAGTATCTACAATAAATAATTCAACACGTTTATATAAGCACGGAAGTTGGTTTGGCGTTCGTGGTGAATAATATAACGACTATGTAATTTGGGCGCTATCGTAACGTAGGGCACAAGAGCTGTTTGTAAATTAAAAATAAATGTTCGTCAAAGTTAGCGGTAAATAATTCACAGCGCCCTCTGCCGGCCCGAGTTGTAATTGACGCCGTTATACAGGGATGTAACAGTTAAAGACTTCCAATAGTAATCGTGTAGAGCATCCCTAATGTGGTAATTACCTACCGAAGTGATTCTTAACATACTCAATGTCAGATTAAAAAGGAAACCTTTTTCTCTTCATCATCTTCAGGATTTATAGATCAAAGAAGTGAAATTTGGAATTAGCATTGTGAACAAATTGATAAAAATAAATATTTGCCACATAAACGCACTGTAACTATTAAAAAAAATATATCGATCATCACAAGCTTCAAACTCGATAATTTTCTGATCTATTATTAAAATGTTTTTTCTCGTCCAAACGTCATTATATTTCAGCCAGCACTAGGGTGCTTTCAACGCCTCGCGGCATTCCTAATATGAAAAGTTTATAATACAAATAAATGTCTTATTTAAAAGATATATTTGGCAACCCTACTCCGGCCACGGGGGTGAAAGGGGGTGATACGAGAGGGTGAAAATTAACATGTTTGTCTTGCTTACATCGTCGCCAACACTGAAACTACGCCTAAGTCAAATAAATTTCTCCCGTTTAACATAAGCATATATACTAATGTTTTAAACAAACAGAACGGCGGGACGCGGGACGACGTTTGTTCCCAGTAATTAATGCTAAGAATTTAAACTTTTTGTGTGTTAAAATGATTTTAAGTTTGTAATTTTGTTTGTTTGGGAAATATGGGTGCTTTTCATTATATTGGTGAGTTTCTGTGAAGTTGTAAACTCTTATAACGATTGTTCACGCGGGTCAGGACTGTCCATTTTAAAAAGAAAACGATGATCAGAGCTGTTACATTAAGGCTGCTCGTACAAGGACTGCTCGAGCAGTCAGCAATTATCAACATACACGGACTGCTCGAGCAGTCGTTATCGTCGGCCTCAAGTAGTCCGATAACGGACATCCTTATTCCAATTTCGTTTTTCCATATTTGAATACAAATCTTTTTGTTCGAATTTTATCAGGTGTGCCAATATTTTATTCATATCAAGCAGTATTTTCGTGACCCATTTTAGATCATTATGCAGTGGCGACCAAATCATACAAAGAAGATACCATATAACTATTTGCATACATCTATTGTGTCGAAATGATTTAATAATATAATTAAGCATTCTATATCGTCAAATAATACGTCTATAATAATATTAATAGCGGAAAATTGTCGATCCTGGTCGTTAACAGAGTAATATGACGACAATGGTTGATACAGCTTAATAATTATGTTGTCGTCATTATACTACAGGGTGCTACAGATAAGTATTACAGTTTCGAAATAAATTTTTAAACTTGTTTTAATATGCTCTTATAAAAATATTAATATAAAAGAACAAAGCCGAAAACCCTAAGGCTATTAAATTTAATCAAGATGCAAAAGTAGATTTTCTTCTCCTTTACAATTAATATTTTTTTGTCATAACAAATCTTTACTACCAAATACTACCAATCCACAACAATAAAAAAACGGTCACAAATGGTCCTAACTACTTATGTTCAAAAATACATACACTTATGGCGCCGTCTACACAATGCAACGTATAAAAAACAAAAGAGCCCAGCAATCACTTTGGAATAAGCGCAGAAGTCACCAAATCAAGCCGTATCCTTAGTTAACGCACCTTAAAACCTAAACTGAAAACGTTTTCGAAAAAAACAACTGGAAAGCGCGGACACGAACAATGGAACGTATGTGTAATAGAGAGGTAAAGTGCCTATCAAGCCTTCAGACGCTGTAAACATATAAAATGGAGGCGCTTATTGTTCCTTCAGTAACAATAAGAGGAGCATTTTTCCACAATCGACTGAGGCCATTTCGAGTGAGAGGAGTGGAAATAATAACCACTGGATACCGCATCGACGCACGTTTAAACAATCAAATGGGGAACAAAAAGACAGTAATGTGGAAATGGATAATGCAGAAGCGACTAGGGTGGGGTCCCTTTGCGGGCGGACGCGGCTAGCTTCAATGAGTGCTGTATTATAATTGTATTTTAGTTTTTGTCTTTGATTGTGCTGTTGATATCAAACTACAAATCTGAAAAACCGTTTTTAAGGTAACAAAAGACAATTTTAAGAACGAGAGTAGTTATTTAATAGTTAGATTAGTAGGCAATAGATTTTTATCAATGGTATTAGAGACCAAATAACTTCATTTTCAACCTGTCTGGGAATAATAACGTCATGCAAAGGTAAAAGGAGAAGAGAAGGAAAAAGTTTTTAAACTCTCCTCAAGAACAGGTACACACAATCACAAATATTTTTGAAATCATCGCCCGTAGTAAAAAGAACCTAGAAAAATTCAAAACCCGAGCAACTAGATCAAAGTTTGTATCAGCTCATAAATCTCGATACTTTTCAGCGCATGTCCCCGCTGCCATCTATCACTGCGACCCCACCCTTCGCTCTATGAAGAGGATGTGTGATTAGTTTTATCCTTCGCCCCTAGGAGCATCGCCCCTTAGCCCCCCCTCCTCTTACCCCCATTCACGCGCCCTTCCCGCCATTCTTCGCCAACTGTATCTCGGAACAAATGAATCACCTGTATTAACAGGGAAATAACTAACCGTTATTATAGCAAATTGAAATCAATTCGCAGAATGGTGAGATTTAGAGTGGTGATACGTGAATATCAAGCTCGCGTTCAATAGGAAATAGGCTACGGCTAGCCAGCTGAATATCTATATCAAAAATCAAGTTGATATTTTTTCCACATCCTTCAGGATATTTGGTAAAGCTAGGTATATTTCTAGACCTTTTTCTGAACGATCGACTGACCAATTCTTTCTAAACTGAGAGCAATTTTTTTTCATAACTATAGTAAACTGAAGTCGCAAACAAAAGAATCTCAAAAAAGGATTGCACATGAAACATGTTTCAGCATGAGTCGTGCAATAGTTTCCCTTTCCCTGCGTATTAATGCACCGAGATTAAATATTAAAAACATTCTTGTCTGCGCCCTTTTCATCTCAATAATTTAATATTAATTTTGGAAGTAATGGCCGAACGGCACACATCTCCTCACTAAGTATCAAATGCTCAGGAACTAAGTATCATATAAGATCGGGAAACCCTCTTAAACAATGAACCCACCCTATATTTATATTAAACTATTAACTTTAGTTCCAAATATAATAAGCAAAGATATTATGAAGAACAGACTTCGTACAAAATTATGGTAATCCGGTACCAACTAAATTCTATTCAAAGAGTAACAAACATGTATTTTACATAAAAACCTTCGCCGTTATAATTCTAATAGGAAGTGTGATAGCATCTACCTCGGCATGCGCGATGTTGTGGTGTACAACCCCATTCTAGGAGTACGCTATCCGAGTACTGCTATAGACTTAGATTATAAATAAGCGAAATTAAATTTCGCGTAAATCGTTCGCAAGGGCCGGCTGACGCGGACTTATTACGAGTATACATACGTAATTGCGCGGCTCCGCGGAAGTTTATTATTGCGTTTCGTACGCAAAGTTTCGATTAGAGGGGCGCCACGCCGAGCCGACGCCGGAATAACATAAATAATGGCCGACTAATGCGCTGGATTGCACTCATTTGCTATCTAGGAAGTTATCCGCACAGATGCTGCTAGATTTTTGTCTACCACGTTAATACGAACCCTACGCAAGCACTTCACGATCAAATTTAAATTCTTGTAATTTCTTCCGACGAACTACTTAACATCAAATATTGAACGAAAGTTTTCCTTCCTACCGCTGCTATAGGTAATACAATTAATATTTAATTTCTTGAATGAAACGCGGTAATAAATGTTGTATAGCCGAGCAATATTGTTAACAAGTCTGTCGGCGCCCCCAGGGCTGCCGCTGTCAAAACAAATTCCAAAAAAACTCGCTTCAATTGTGACAATAAAAAAACTATTTCGTTTTCATTAGACTTTTGGAATTGAATCTGACTAGGATATCATGTTCGACAAATGAAGTGCCACTTGTAACGGGTTTATAAACCTGACGAGAGAAGAGTCGGTAGCCGATCGCAAGTGATCGAGTTTGGTTGTGACGTCAATAGATGGTGCCCATAATCCTACGATACGGTTACAGGAAAGTGATGGGAATACATACATGGTACTCACGTGTATGTAGATGTAGATATGCAAATAGTGTTGAATTTCGAAATGAACGAGTTTTCAGTGGTTGTAGAGCAATAACCAACGGCACATGTAAAGTGATGTAAAAGTAACAAGGATAACAAAAAATTGCAGAGTCCGTTTATTGTCGACATTTACAATATTGATCAGACGATGTGCTCGCCCGTCTCCACTGTTGTTATTTACAAATATGAATTTTTTATTTAGTTTGCATAAGGTCGGCGCCTGGCGCCACCCACAAACCCTATTAATAACCTAAGCGTCTACTAAATGATACCCCCATATAATAACAATTCAGCCCCAACCCCCGCCCGAACAATCTACCCACTGTTACATCATATTTTATTATAAAACATAATAGCTGCCGACATTATCTCGCAGTTTCTTTATTGAAATAAAAACGAGGTTTATTAAAGTTGGAAATAAAAGTCCACCGCATTCGGACTTGCTGACACCAAACTTGTACACAATAAAGGTATTTTTTTCTAGTACTGTGTATAAAGATACTATTAACGGTTATTAAAATAAAGACCTTGCGTGACTCTAAAGTACTTGCAAAAAGCTAGTCAGGTCCTACAAAACTTGCGATGAATTTATCAAAATAAACCAATCTAGTGTCGCCTACCAATTTGTTTCAGGCGACATCAAATAAAATTTTAGTTGTTTCGTGGTGGGTAATGGACCTCGACATGACTGAAATGTAATCCACGATTACTATCAGCGGCCAGAATGTCCCCTAGAACAGTCCGCCATAAAAACTAGTATTATCATACTTTAGTACCGTATAATCTACAGTGTTGTTCCTTTTAATGTAATGTTGTTTAACTTTTTAAACGTTAGTTTGGATGACCCGCAATCTTTGAAGTCCATGGTTTTTACAGGGTTAAAATTTTTAGAAAGTCACAGCTTACTTTAATTAGTATTTCTTTTTTTTTCAACCATTTATTAGAATCAATTATTTTTGGTAATACCCATTTTGCAAATAGGAGCTAATCTCTTTACCATTTCTTTTGACTGACGACTAACCTCCTGAGACGGTACCATTTCTACTTCCTTACAAGACTTCAGTACTTCAAAGCTTTTCGGTCGAACTTACAACAGAACAAGTATCTTTTAAATTTGTAATAGGTTGTAATTGGCTCTTACTAAGTCTAAGCTTAGGGTGGTATCAAAAGGCCAATCAGCATTTCTTTATCGAAGCTAACTGGTCAGGGGGCACCGAGGGTAGCACGAGCAGGCTTTATTTGTGTACTCCAATATACACTTGAGACATCATACTTGAGGCGGATTTGAAGGCATGATTAATTTTTACTACCTTGGTCCGTCTTAACTTGTATGTATTTTTGTATAGTGTGTTCGATGTGTGTATTATTTAAGGATCCGTACACTTCACTTTTGAAATCAAACAGGAATTAAAGGCATTGGATCATAAGTAATTTTTACCCGTGAAATCTGTTTCAGACAAATCGATAACCTGTTCAGATTGACATGAATTTCTTATTGTTAGCTTGTTAAGATAAGCTCGTAGACGTCGCTTTTTACGCTCCCCTTACCCTCGTCAACACAGCTGTTCGCAGTGACGTAGCCGGCTCAACAAGTTCGCCCGCGCACTACGTGTCGCACCCTGAACCGATCGACCATCGTTACACCTCTCTATGAAGCCCTTACACACGTCCGCACTCCACACTACTTCATAAACATTTATTATACCACGTACGCAATGTACGCATGTACCAACATATTATCGCGTTCGACGACCGATTTCTTCCTACGATACAGTCTTGTCTTTAATCAAATGCAATAACAGCCTATAAAATTTTAACAGATTGTAATTTAGTTGACCGAGTGTACCTAATAATATTATCGGCGAGGCGGCCGCGTCCCCCGCGCGCCGCGTGCCCTGTTCCCTCCGCACCCCGCACCCGCCCGCTACTACATAAATCTATTTTATCGTACACTGGCAATAAATTTTATTTCGGGATCTTTAATTCTTTGTTATTGAATTGGATTTTAGTGTTTTATTCGGGTAAACAAACAATACATCGGAACGTTTCAACCGGTACTTAGGGCACGTGTGCGTTTCGTAAACACGACTAGCGGCGGGCCCGTCGTCGCCCGGCTAACTTAATAAAAGATTTTATTTGTAGATTGGACTGCGTTCCGTTATTGCCGCCGTAAAATGGCCGTCTTTTGTCTGCGTTCACAATTAAAACTTCGATAATGTTTAGTTGTAGCGCTGGGCACAAAGAAATGCCGCTCTTTGCTTCAACAATTACAGGGTGGACGTAAATAAACGTGCGCTCGCGCAGCGGCGCGGGCGGCGCGTCCGCCGCGTGATCTACAGTAGCGATCGATAAAATGTGCAATCGTAAACTTCCTGTACAAGATGGGAAATTGTAAATTAACTGACGAATTGTTCTTTTTCATCTGACCGTTATTATTATTGTACGGTAATGAAGCCGACTTGTTAAACGTTAGTTGTAATTGTGTCGGCACAAGATTTAGAACGCGTTTTATACGCTATGGGCGGCATCCATTACTTCACTGAATGAAAAGAAAGGTCGATTTGTTTCTGATGTTCGTCCTGAAACTTTTCCTCAATGAGTTTAGACTACTTTTGTTTTCAGCTAAAATAGCTTAAGTTATTGTCTCTTCTAAATAAACACTTTAATTTTCCACATAACAATGTAGGTAGTTTATGTTAAAATGCTGGTGCGCCCGTCGACAGGAAAAGCGTTGACATATTTTTATTTAAAAAAAGATATTTCCTCTGCGTGTGACAACCCTTGCCACAAGATTCGTCGGCGCACCATTTTTGTCCCACCACAATATGACGCGTTATATTTATAAAAACCTGCGGTTTACTTACCAAACTTAATTACTATTTTAGGATATTGAAACAACCGGACACAATACATTAATTTAGGGAGGGTTGTCATTCAACGTATTCTTCTTCCGTTACACGTTGACAGTTGGACAATTTTGACATATCGATCAACAGTTGTTGAAACCTGTATTTTATACTTTCTAAGTATTGTGACAACTGGCGATTATGCTTTCTCTTATTACTTTTTAATAATTGATACTGTCATTTTTCATGAAAGTTTCTCTATACTCATGCATTACTTGTATTATTAATAAATCTATGCTAGTACATTTTTTTCTCTGAAGCACACATTTTTGCCATATCCCGGTTCGTATCCGCGACTTAAGGTAATTAATTCACAATATGTATAGCCACGCATTTGTCGACACTAGGATTTAAAATAATACTTCTTAAGGAAATCTGATGGTCAATACCCGTCTTTCATTTCATAAAAAATATCTTTTCACATTGTTTAATATTCCATTAACTTACAAATTAAAAAAACGCTACTGACATGGCAATGATTTAAGAGCTCCACCACAGTAGAAACCCAGGCGTTTAGCCACCATTTGTTGATTATTAAAATACCTTTACTAATTGTATGTTTTTCTTCTTACAGGCCAAGATGATTGAAAACTCGCAGGCCTGGCTGGGAGCCTCTACATCTGCTGCCATCGCAGGTTAGTTGACTATTCAATCAAAATCATTACATTTAGAATTAGAATTAAAAATTTAGAATAAAATAATAATTTAGAATTAATCAAAATCAGAATATTTTATCCGAGGAATAATTTTGAATTTTTGAAATTTCTGCATTTCTCAATCTGTCAGATTGAATTTTTATATCTCAAATAAAAATTTATTTTCGATTGAAATATCGGATGTAATCAAAGGATATCACCGTGTATCAATTCATATCATTAAAGAAAAAAAAACAATTTATAAAATACTTTCTTAATGTTTAAACTTAGCTTCTGTCCTTTTTAAATTTTAAAATTGTAAACTTATAAAATTCAAATTCGGAATGCCTTTAATAAGGTGAATTTATGAAGAAAAAAGAACGCAGTTTGAAATAAAGAACTCTTTTTTTATACAAATAATATTATTAGGTTCTAATGTTCTGTAGTGTAGAACAGTTACAAGTACTTACAAGCTAGTTGATTTTCCTCTGTTTTTTTCTTTTTATTTGCGGTATTTTGTAGAAAGTCAAAATACACAAAAGCATGCAGTTTTTTTAAAGTGTTTTGTTTAATTATTTTTCGCTTTAGAAATCCATACTACATTGATGCAGTGGTTTACAAAATAAATTGTTACTAAAAAGCGTTTTCTACACTCAAATCAAGTAAAGACTACAACACTGTAAAATAAAATCGCATTGTATTAAAAAGGTATTGTTTCTGAGTAGGTGTAATAAGTAAGATCGGGAGATATTATTCTCAATTCTCTTGTATATAGCAAAACATAGGCCTTCAATGTATATTTTATTGCAAATATTTTTCTCATTGATAATAACTTTTTATTCTTAGCCTTTCATTATAACGTGAGAAAATAATATAGAAACACTATTATATTAGCTTCAACATTGTTAGTGTTACGATGGCCGTATGTATTGTGCTAGTAAAATTTATAATTTAATAGCATAAAAAGTAGCACACTTACCTACCTACATTGTTGAAGTAAATTCAGGTATTTTTTCCGAGTTTCTCGTGCGATGAACAACGTCGTATGATTAGGTAATTGTTTTATGTACGCCCCTTTACTTGTCACGAGCTATATTACGCAACATTGCAACATGTATATTAAATATATTAACACGGGATTTACTTACACACATTTGGACATTTCATTCAAACGAGCCTTAGGAATCACTTTGCAAAAACATGTAATTAAAATGTACGAAAAATTACAATGACCCAAAATATTTGATAAGCCAAGCTGCAATGAAAAACTCAATGTAATTTTCATTTATTAATCTCATTTCCCATTGCTTACTTCTCATAACTATATTCTCGCAATTCTTACTTAAAGATAATTTAAATACACATTCAGTCCACGTGTTTCATTCGAAAAATCCAAGTAAAATAACAATTTAATCTGATCAATCTTCGTAAGTATTTCCAATCTTCGGAAACAGCCATTGTATATTTTACTGTTTATAAAGTAATAATGAAAATGTTTTATAGTATATTATGTCCATAAGTATTTTATTGTTCATAAAATAATAGGAAAGGTGGGACAATCGTTATTGGTGAAGGTTTTTGTAGAAGTTATTTTGATGCGGTCGGACTATCAATATTTTTAATTGTGGCCCCACTTAAATTTTATGTGCATACCTACTGTTATTAGAACATTACATACATTGCTCCAAAAACACGCCATTTTGAAGGGTCAATATACTTTTAGATTGGTATACTCACTCATACTATTCTGTGCACGGTACTATAACATTGTTTTAAATGGAGGCCACATTTCACGTCATGCGGGTATTTTAATGTGACGTAATCTGAGACTAATTTTAACTAGGTGTATCATTATTCATATTTATCTAAACTACACAAATTATCAAATAAGTAGAATTAAAGGAATTAAGAGATTAGGTACTTTAATTGATTCAGTAACGGTAATTTCTACTGCTGCATCAACGTGATATGGATTTCTTTATTTCAATGTTTGTGTTGTTCCCCTACCTGTTAGATTATGGTCATAACACGCGCAAGATGAAGTCTCCGACGTGGACCCACGAGCAGCTGCAGAAGGCCATCCAAGCTGTCGTCACCCAGAGAATGAGGTTCACACAAGCCGCTACACATTTCGGAATCCCAAAAGGGACTTTATACGATAACATATTAGGGAAATCAAAACGCATGGCAGTGTTAGACGAAGCAGGGTTACAAGCCAGTGAAGAAAGAGCAGTTCTAGATTACTGTTGCAAAGCTAACGTGTCCCCATACAATAGGCGGACCAAAAAGTCCTTAAAACAAGTGTTACCTTTCGTAGAAAAGTTGAGGAAGATGAGAGACCCAAACTTTGTTTTCAAAGGTCTAACTGGTTTTAGATGGTGGTGGGCCTTCTGTAAAAAATATTCTATAGTGTCACTGTACTACGAAGGTTCTTTAAAGAATAAAGACTTACTAAAACTTAAAGAAGAGTCTGATGAATGAGCAGGTTTATCTCATTGTAACTAGTAGCGCCATCTAGGTGTTCCATGCGTAAATGTAACTTGTTTACTCTCTGTTTATCCCGAATATGTTTTTGATACTCTTTTGTTTTGCTAGTAATGTGATTAATAATCTTTATTAGTGATAGAAATTTACACAGGAAATTAATTATTCTAAGTCGATAATTGGTAGAAAATTAATACCGCATACGCGATAAAAAGGGGTCTCAATTCAAGTGCAGACTGCAGTATACAACTATACAGTCAAAAAATAGTAAAAATAAAAACAAGTCAGTGTTTTTAATATAAAGTGCGAATAACATGATGATATCGAACCATAATTATTTCACCCCGAGCTTAAGCACTTGTCGCTTACACGGACAACAATTTTGTTATTATAAAGGACACATATACTACTTAACTCAATCGACACAATTTTATTTTAAATAAAGCAATTTATAACCCGCATTTTAAATATTACTCGATTATTGTCTTATAATTATGATATTCCTTTTATAATTAATTCTTGTTAAAAAACAAGTTTATTTTGTAAAACGACACTGAGCGACAGGTGTTTATCACGGGTTGTCATCAAAGTTTCATCAATTTTATAAATATCATGTTTATTTTAAAAACTGTTGCGAGCTCCTGTAGTAGGACCCAACTTTCTATAGTCAGAGGTTGTTAACATTTTTGATAAGTCAATTAATGGTAATTACAGCATTTTATCTTTTAAATTTTGTCATAACGGGATAGACAGAGTTTGGAGTAATACCTAATTAACTATACAAATAAAAACCTTCGTGTCATAAAACTAAGAAAAATAATAATAACGGCAACATCCTACTAAAAAGGACTGTTAGACCAATAGTTAATGTCTAAAAACCCGTTAAAAAAAATTGATGATAATTCAACTTAAAAATAAGAACAATCAAATGTAGAAAACCTTGCAAAGGCTGTTTCTTCACTGGATGTAACTGTAAACGGCTAGTGCGTCCATTTACTTTTAATGATATTTCAAGCATTGCCATGTAGACTTATAGGTGTATTAAGATAGGTTATAAAAATGTAAGCACAATTTTTGTTACAATGTCAATACTTTATAGTAAGTACTCAAGTTTATACTTATTATAAAATGTGATAGACTGATTCTGAAATAATTTAATCATTCGATTCTTTGTAAGTTTTTTCAATTTAATTTTAGATACTAAATTTGATTATTGATTAGGAATCAAAAATAGAATTTTTATTTTTTTTCATTGTTGTAATGTCGTTTATTTTTAAGTAATTGATTATTTTATGTGCCAATTTACAATATAGAATTTGAATGTAAATTTTACTTTAAAAAACTCGTATATTTTTGTAAAATAATCTAGTAACGTCTGCAGTGGCATTTATAAAATACATTTTAATTAAGTGAAACGTACTTTTTGTGACAGTAAATATGTTTTGTCACGTCAACACTTTAGCTAAGAAAATAAGGTTAATAAGTTTATACTTTTTGTGATAATTGTATTAATTAATTATCGTTATGTTAAATTCGTCCCTTCGTGATGAATAGGGTAAGAACAAAATTTATTCTTGCCCTATTCATTCTCTTTTACATTTTACACTATATTTAATACTAGCTGTGGATGACGAAACTTATCAATGAGTTTTTAACCGCAAAATTAAGTTTTTTTTTTATTGTTTATACTTTTCCGGGATAAAAACTACCCAGTGTGGTGCCCAGGATAATAAAAAATAACTATACTAAGTTTCATCGTAATCGAACCGATAGTTTTTGCGTGATACCTGAACAAACAGACAGACAGACAAACAAAATTTTTTTTTTCACACTTTTGGTTTCGGTGTCGGTCTAGTAACACCACCATTTATTTTTTTGATATTTTCAATGTACATAATTTTCACTTCTACAGATTTATTATAAGTATAGATAGTGTAAAATGTAGAGTGACTAAAACCCAAGCCGTCCGTAAAATAATTTACAATATAGTATGTAGGTATATATTATGTATTAACATAAAATGAGGGTAAAGCCATCAGCTGTACTAGTATCGGAATATGTTATATACGCATGAATAATTAAGACGTTTTGACATTTACCCGCAAACCGTAAATGGTGTGTCAACGGTGGGACGGGACGATGTTTTCGTTAAAATTATGGTCACAAGTAAAGGTGCGTACACTACGACACAAGTGTTTGACACTAATTTCTTGTCAACAAGCATAGAGTGAGCATTTCGCTAGTACCTGGTTTTCTGATTTTTGTTATTTTGCGTGAGACGGTAAACGTTTATGCTATATTTTCGATAAACGTCGATTAAATATCGATGTTCAGAGTAATCTTAACTTTTGAGATCTATTTTGACACTAACTTAAAAATGACGTTTTTTCTATTAATGCTTGAAGTTCATACTCTGTTAGGCACACTCTATAGTTTACTTATTAATACTCTAAGCCACATACTATGACACTTCATTTGTTTTGTTAGTGTATACACGTATGTCGCAATAAAAGTGCCACACTCGGACACTTGTCTCCAACACATTTAAGCGTATGATTTTTTTTTGTCCTGAGTGCATGAAGAATATTGTCGTAAATGTATACGTGGCTTTAGCCTGTGTGTATTTCAACCCTCAATCTTGCGACATCAATCAAAAGATACTGTCGTCACTTTGACAGCGTCATTCAACTAATTAATTGTTATTCTCACAAGACTGTTATTATGTGCATAAAGTTTATCGCTTTAATTTTTGTTCATACAAAACAATTACACATTATTTTAATATGGACGCCTATCTATTGAATAATTTTAAAAACAATTTACTCCACTCCACTTTACGGCACTCCTTCAAAAAAGTCACATTTAAAATAAAAAATATGAAGATTCTCGTAACATTATGGTTTATGATCTTAGATGAAGGTTACACTATATTCCTCATCTAATAAAATATTTTCATAATTATATAATCATTTAGTTTAATACAAAAAAGGAAAAACCACCGATAGCAGTATAAATAGGTACATATGCGGAACATATAGTAGAATATCATTATAATTATATTAATTACGTTGAAAAAAACTACAATTATTTCCTTTCACAGCTGTGCTGTTATTCTACAAAAAATCTTTTTGTTGTATTCATGTCTAATCATAATTTATGTCTAATGTCTATCTTTAAAATATCTGAAATGGAAAAACTTGTGTTCGTATTGTTTTATATGCACTAGATGTGTGCCAAATTGTACACTGTTTAGCTGTTAAAATATCATAATTATAACAATAACATACCTATTAGGCTATTTTTATAAAGCGGATTTTTAGGAAAATCGATAGATGTACAACAAAAAATGAGGAAATTTAAGAAAAGTAAGGATTACTAAAAAGTGCAGCTATAAAACTTATTTTATTAAATACTAGTTCGAATCTAGAAATACTTCACAGTATTAGTCGTGTCTCGAGTTTCTGCAAATATGCCCAACATATTATTATCTAACTTAAAAAAACTTAAAAGCAAAAACTTTAGAACTTTATATTTACTATGTCTATTTAAAAAACTAAGTATCTACCTACATAAAAATAGAATTACTGCCTCAAAATTAACTTAACATTTCTACTAATTGAAAACCAAACATTAATTGTTCTCCCTCAAAAGTCTAAATACCACAAGACAGGAAACAAAAGTACGTTTTTATCGCATAAATATATATCAATTATATTTTATCGTTAAAATTAAATATAAATTAAACGGTCGCCCGCATTCTGAGTTTTTCTGAAGTACATTGTTTGACTTGCCCACCTGCGCGATCTACAGTTTTTTATCGAGTATTTTATGAGTAAATATAAAATAGATGGTTATACGGTTTCCTCACTGAACTAATAATTTTCGTCACAATTGAGTACCAATATGAAAAACCGCTCGAGTGTAAGTTCAAATGTACGTATAATTTTAAAGAGTTGTATTAGAAAGCCTTCCAATTTTCCAAATCGTTTCCCAACATGGGTAAACCTGCATGGGTAAACCTGTGACTATCCCACATCTGGGCAAAGGCTTTTTCACTTGATTGTCCGAATCCAGATGTCCCCAATCTTAATTCTTTCTTATTCTTATTGTAAGTAGAGAACTCATGACTAAAAGGTAACGTTACCTACGAGCAGTTCTGGGTTTAAACCTGAAACTTTTATAACTTGTCAAAATTCTGTTTCACCAACCTTTTCTCCTTCTAATCTTACAGTTGCTAAAATACTCAATACCTTGAAAATGTCGCGTTGTTACCTACTCCTGGTTTCGAACCTGCAACCGACAATTCGAGTCACATCATTGAACCTATCCCACGTCAGACTCTACACACTGCAGGTTAATTAATAGAACTCCAACCACATTAAACATTCCAGTTTTTTTTTTCATAATGAACTTATTTATTGATGAAATTAAACTAAAAATATTTACAAAAATAAAAAAACGAAGCCTACACAAGAAATAAGAAGAATTATAAACTAAATAAAACTAAGAACTAAAACAAGGCATCAAAAAATTCATCCACATCGCTGTCGACTGGGAGTGTGCCCAAAAGGCTGGCAGCATTGCCACGTTGTATGGCAATGCTTATTCGCTAGACCTAGGTAGAAGCCAGCCTTTGGGTCACGCGAAGTGTCAAACAGGCGTTTGGATAAATCTTTAAAAATCTGTGTGCACTCGGACCCCACGGACCAAGGGTCTCAACCCCAAACGGCTCGAAAATATAACTACCAACTAGGTTGGTATATTTCCGCCGCTTGAGGTTCCCAGCAGCCGTGGATCAACATTCCAGTTAATTTACTAACCAGTCTATTGCAAAGTTCTAGCTTCATTATTCCGAATAATATAGTAGTTTAATATTTTGATTGTATCGTCAACCACACATCAATAGTTAACATATTAACTTCTAAAACATCTTTATGTCAAAGCTTTAGAGTTGAGAATCGCAATTTGCTTTTACCTTAATTCCGTGCTCGACTATGTTTACATTCGGCCAGAGTTTTAACCAAACTAATATCACTAGAATCTACGTCATATAAATTAATTAATTATTTTTGAAAGTGTTTTAAATTAAAATATCGTAAGTGTTAACAAAAAATATTTTTGATAATATTTACCTACCTACTATGAATATTTTGATTGTACATATCAATAAGATTAGTGCCTTAAGTAGTTGGAGAATGATCTCGCTTTTGTATTTAATATTAGCACTAAAACTAAATGCCTTAGATACTCAAATGTTGATGTTTATTTTTTGTGTCAAATCGCGTGTAAAGTCCCTATTTTCTGAAACGTATGTTGTATGCTTTGATTAAATAATGTCTAGATGGACTGTCAAGTGCGCGCAGACCCGTCAAAAAATTACAACCAAATTTGGTTGTAAAGTATTTTCCCGCAATTCCCGCCAACCAGTACAGATCGTGCCGCTTTCGTGTCACTACGTTTTACGCGCTCTAAGGAATAACCACATAACAGCGATAAGATGACAGTATGTGCTTTTAAAGTGTGCCGGAATTATAAAGGAAGGCTAAAAAATACCAAACACATCACCTATCACCGTAACAAGACACCAAGAAACTTCATATTTATTTTAGTTTTTTTTTATGATTACCAAATTGCGCCATATTTTATCAGTGTTGCCAGTTTCTGTTTCTTATTCTCCCATTTTTTAGGGTAAATTTTTTGGTTTATCATTTCGTTTATAAAATTTCGTTGATGTACTTCGAACGATCGCCTGTAATTAAAACTCATTCCTAATTAACGAGATGTGATCTTTCATTTCAAATTTCAAAATCCTAACTGCTCAAAATATTGTATCAGCTTAGTTGATTTAATACTCCATTCAAACACACAAATCTAGTTTTTTTTTAATTATTTAAAAAAGTAACTACTTAATAAAAATACACTTAAACTGAATAATACCACATAAGTACATAAAACTAAAATATTTTTTATTATTATAAATTAGTCTTTATTTAATGTGATTTATGGGAGAATTTGTAATAGCTGGTAACACACACTTGAAATTGTTGCCTCGTTTTTTTTTTATGATTGTAGGGCGACGCTCCATCTAGACATTATATAATCAAAGGTTGTATGATAATAATAAGTATTTTTGCAAAGTAATTTATGTAAGACTTTTACTAAATACCTTTTTTCGACAAAAAAGTATTAAGTATCGCATAAAATTAATTTAGAAAGTAAGCAGTCAATGTTCGCAACACTCATTAAAAAGAGACTTATGTTATATTTATTGTGATTTGTTCTAAATTAGTTATAAAAAACCTACATTCCTTTGAAAATTTATTAAGAGTAACTTTAGTGAAAATCGCGCCATCTTTAGTCCTAATCAAAAAGACTGTACTTTATTTAAAATTATCTAGATTCGAAATTCAAATGTATTTTTATTTTAATCCCGCTAATGGTTTTCTTTCTTAGAAACAGGTTCCATCAGGAGGTCAGTATGTAGTGTTTTTTTTTCTTTTAATTCTAGGGCATACATACCTTTGTCTTTGAAAATCTTTTTAAACGTGATATTTTAATTGAATTGTTTGTCACTAGATACTACGCTTCTCGTTATCCGAGCAGTAAAAGCCAATTTACCTGAGACAAACGCTTTATGAATGCCCTAGGAAGATTTATATTTCATGCTGTTTTCGCTTGTATTTGATAGAGTATTTTTTTGCAATTGTCATATATTTTTCAGGTGCTATGTGTATTTTATAATGTTATGATAGCATTTTAAATATAATTAAATTTGCTACTGGGTAAAATCCGAAAAACAAAAACAGTTTTAATTTTAGAAATTTAAATAGCCATCCATCATCATTTAATGGATCTTCCCAACAAACGGGTTAATTAAAAATTAATCCCCGAGTAATTGTATCACTCCTTGTTTAATAAATATTTATAGGCAAACTTAACTGATAAAAATCCATCCGAAAAACTTATTCTCCACCATAAAAGGATTGAAAATAATAACGTCAAAATGAATAAGAAGTAGCGACAAAGTTTTTATTCGTGCCACAGATAAAATGCAATTTTAAGTGATTAAAGCTGATTAGTCGGTAGCACGACGAGTTAATCGGGTCCCAACGATGATGGCGATATCTTAAATGGAAACTCGACGACTCATGCATAATCGAATACTTAATAATATATATCAGACTCGATAATGTTCTCGAATAAAATTGTAACTTTATTTAGTTTAAGATTAATCCCGATGCTGTAAATAACTTGAGATCGACGAACGATCATGTTTATGACGCCGTTGCGGTCGCCGCTTATAACGGTTGTTGTAATCTAAAAATGCAATATTATGGAAATATGTACTATCAACTAAAATAAACATGTGCGATCGAGCTGTTGTCTGCACCGCATAAATTGGTCTATATTGCCCCCTTTGAGTTGCAGTGGACAACGGAAATGTGACGCAAGCATCTCAGACGTCCCGTCTCGTATTCAAAGCCGTGGATACACTACACACAGGCTTTATCGAGCCATTAAGCCACTTTTTACAACCCAATTTTGTTCTCAGTACATTATAAAAGATTAAAATAATATTAATTCGCCATGTGTATCCTTCAACAGATAGCTACCAGTACCAGCTGCAGTCGATGTGGCAGAAGTGCTGGAACACGCAGACTCTGGTCCACAACCTGCGATTCCGCGAGCGCGGGCCGCTCAAGTCCTGGCGCCCGGAGACCATGGCCGAGGCCATCTTCTCCGTGCTGAAGGAGGGGCTGTCCCTCTCGCAGGCGGCCAGGAAATATGACATACCGTATCCGACATTCGTCCTGTACGCCAACAGGGTGCACAACATGCTCGGCCCGAGCGCGGACGGCGGCGCAGGTATGTTCAACAACCATTCTATTTCCAAGCTGGACCCACTAGCGCAAGCCACTTGAAGTACGGCTTCACAATACTTATTTCCGTCACAAAATGAACTTGATTTAAAAGCTCTTGGAAATATTCGTGCTGCAAGTCGTGTCCGCCAGTCGGTTCCCAGCTTACCGACAAGTGCTGATGTAACCAATTTTCTGATGGTTGTAGTACATCTCCGGTTGTCAATGATGTTGTCGCAGGCTACTTTGAACGTTTAAATTGAATCGTTTTCCATTACAGATGCCAATATCGACATAATAAATATGTTAGAAATTTGATTTTCGCTAGAACCCTTTCTAGTGCAAATCAAATTTTCCTAACCGCGTTGCTTCTCCTGAAGAAACGAGATTTTTCAACCTTGCAATTTACAGATTTTTTTCTACCTATTGACATCAAATTTTGGTTGAGCAAATTCCTCAGTTCTCAACCTTAGCTCATTATTATTCTCAAACATTGAACTATTAACTAAACGTCATAAGTAACCTGTGATACGACATTCCTAAATGTATTTTTAATGATAATATAGGTATTGAATAATGTATCTCCATGTTTAATTGTAAGGTGTGTGCGAATTATAATAAAAATATGTTTTTAGCATTGCGAACTTATCTGCTATGCGAGTGCTCGCAGCAATAATATTTTTTCGAATTACTTGTGTCTATGTAAAACATTATGAATATGTAGGAATACTTATTTAATATCTATCAGGATAGATGCAATACGACGCAAGAAAACGTTTGCCATTCAAAGTCATGACTGAATTTCTTGAATATTAATCTTAAATAAATTAGAATTCAATTTTCTCAAATTCTTTATCAATGCAAGACCGATATGAGAAAGAAGCAAGTGAATGATGACGATTAGTAAGGATCAATAGAAGCGAAATACACATTGCGTCGACCCCATATAAATAATTATGAACGGGTCGGGGTGATGATGATGATGATGATGATGAATGTAAAATGAGGTAGTTTAACAAAACAATTTTTTTTTATGAATTAGGTTAATTTATTACTGATACTGTTCGATTGTCTTAGTATGTAGCAATTTAATGAACTTTTTTTTAGAGCTACCAATTTACTTCTAAACATTGGCTAAAATTCATCATCATCATCACCCCGCCCCGTTCATAATTATTTATATGGGGTATAACACGGTTTGACTTCTCAAACCGAACACGGTTTGAGAGGTCTTCATCAATAACAATTGATGAACCATTTTCGACCTTTTGAATTGATTAGTCAGAGCTGCAATGCCTACTAATTTTCAAAAGCAGAACCAGCATACCGACTAGAAAACTATTCGCTCTAAACCAAGATAGGCGAGAATTGAGCACGTTCCGTGGTCCACAACGAAATTGTTTGACACAAATGCAAATAATTTCCCAATACCTCTGTTCGATGGAAACCGAAACCTGGTGATTGTTCCACTATCAGGAATCTTACGTAAATTACCGGATACCGCTTTGTGTTTGGTTTCCCTTTTCGAAATGACGAACGGCTTTGATGAATTCGGAATTAGTATTTTCTGCGCATGAATACTTAGTTTTGGTCCTGTATTAATTAGGATTCAGCTTGGTTGGAGGATATATTCTTCGAAGCGAGTTTTTTGATATGAAAGAGCTACGTTGTTGACTTGTTTCTGAGTCGCATAATGTAGGTTTTGTCTTGTAATTGGATGGCAATATTATCGGCCTATAGAGAATTGCTAGTCGCGTATGATTAGGCCAACTTTTTCTTGCGTCGTATTAAGTCATTATTTTAAAACATCACAAAAATAACTTTGTTGTCACGCAAAAATATTTCATGGTGTGCATCGACAGGGCAAGGCACCTCCATCGGCTATAGACTAAAGCTTCGCACTGTCGATAAGCAATCCATAATTTATTTAAACGCTCATTCATCTATTCATTGTCCGAAATAAACATTCAGTTGTAAATATATTCACTGCCTTATTTCGGACAATCTATAGCACAAACATTTTCAGTAACCAAATACCTTACGTGTTCACGTTTTACTATTATGCGACTTTCCAGATTTAAGACCAAAGGGAAGGGGACGACCGCAAAGAATCTTACTGGGCGTATGGCCCGACGAGCACATCCGCGGCGTAATCCGCGCGGTAGTGTTCAGAGACACCCACGCGCCCTGCGCCCCGCAACCCACCAACCTTAAAGAGCTGGAACTGCCGGGCTACCCCGCCATCGCACCGGTCAGTATCACAACCGTCGCGCAGCCGCGGCTTGCCTTGCATCACACTCTTACGTCGCGCTGACGACCCGCGCGTCACATACTCTGCACTCGAACCGAACGTGATATGACGTAACATTGTGATAAAGAAAAGCCATTTAATAGCATTCATGTTGTTTGAAATGAATCTACTTTATATCGTTGTTCTATTATTCTGATCTCGTTGACCCCATGTTTCCGCAGCTATTGCGAATATGCTATTGCGAACATCAATTATAATAATTGGCTTAGCGGCTACCATTGTTACATTTGTTTACATATATTACAATTATTCTTAGAATCAAAATCGAACAAATGTACCGAAATGAAGACGTTATGCGTGAAACGTCTCATACACTACTGTAACTAAATGTAATAGCGTAGCGAGTGTAGTCGTGACGAGCAGGCATTGTATGTGGGGGTATGCGTGTTTCAGGACGGTGTTGCCGTACAGAACGCGTACATCGGGTGCGGCAACGGGCGCGAGGGACGCATGTCGCCCAACGCCGCGGCCGCCGCCGCCGTGGCCGCTGTAGCGCACGGCCTGCGCCGCCAGATGTGCAACATGGTGGCGGGCCAGCGACCGCCCGACCACCCGCCGCACCTGGGCCCGCCCATGCAGTCCTCGCCGCAGCTCACCTCGCCGCTGTCCACCGGGCTGGAGTCTCCGCTGTGCTCGCCGCCGCCGCCGGGCCACGCCCTCGAGCCCGCCAAGCACCCCGACCCGTTCCGCCCCTTCGCTTCACCGACCGATAGCCGCTATGGAGACCGTGACACATCCTCGGACATCACTGAAATGGGACCGCCGAAGAACGGCCAGGGCCTGACCCGGAAGGTGCCGGGCCAGGGCTCGTCGCCCTCCGAGCTGGACGCGGTGTCCGGGCGTGCGGACATCTGAAGGGAGGCCGCGGGCGCGGCACAGGCGCACACGCCACTGTTGTTGCCGCCACCGCCGATGCCCGCATACAAGTACTTCGTGCCGAACGGAAACGGCTCCACCTATTATTAAACCCTAACGACGTGAGGTGCCACCGCCATCTGCAGGACTCGGTTACTTTGTGTACTCACAGAGTGCCCAAAGCAACTCGGACTCACCTCTGCGGACCTCACGCCCAATGAATCATTTGTGTCTCTCTTTCAAGTTAAAACCGAAATTATCGACGTTTTTAATTTTAATCACCGCAGTACAGTCAGCACCGTTAATAAGAGTAAGTTTGAATTAATTGCATTTACACAGATGCTTGAAATTGCGTGTAATGGTGCTGACTGTATGATTTGTCAAGTCAAGAGAAGAAAATTTTGAGAAAAACATGTTTCCAATATCGCTTAACATTGCGTCAAGAAGACGCTTCCAATAAGATTTTTTTTCTTCCCAAAGAGTAAATCAGTAAAGTCATTTATTATTTAGAAGTTATGGAGAAGAATTTTGTGTTACGACGCTGTTGAAACTGCGGTGAATTTTAGCAAACATGTTTACGGCAATATAATGATACGACACGAAGTAGTCATATCGTGTGTGACCGCCGCGACTTGCGATCGGCGAGCGGCCACGCGACGTCGCCGAGCGCGCCGATGTGCGCCTATTGTGTCGGCGGGATGCGCCCGGCTGGAACTGTTCCCGGGCGGGAGCTCAGAGACGATCACGTGACGGGCCCCACGGGCCCGGACAAGTTTTAATCAATATTTCAAATCGGCATTAATTTACGATCATATTTAATAAATTATTGTGGACTCGCTGTGCAATACAATGCTTTGTTATTAGTTGTATTTTGTAACATTATGGATTTATTATTATTTTGATCATTATGTATTGTGTTCCATTGATATATTTTAAGTTTTTTCGTTAATTTACTTGGGAGAGGGCTTCGCGGCCGGGTCGTGTATGCGCCGGCGCAGCCCGCTCTCCCCGCACTATTATTATCTAATCTTAAGTAGAACTTCGAAATACGTGTAAGCTTAACTAATACATTACAATCCAGATCCATCTGTGAACGTAGGGTTTATCAAAATTTAAAAAGTATATATATTCGGCCCGATTCAAAAGACTGTTCGGTATACCTATTCATTATAATTCAACAGACATATTTAAGAAATTATAAAAAAAAAATGTGGATTAGTGTTAGATGTAATCCTTTAAAATATAGATATCCTATCGTTTCATGTCTGGTCGATGTCAATTTCTCTATTAGCCGTTATAGTGACTGTGTGTTGTTGCTTGCGGGTCTCCCGCGCCCAAGCTCATTGTTCACTGTTCGTGCAGCGATTCACATACATGTAGAATTAGTGATCGCCAAATGTAATATAGATGTATCGTTAGTCAGTAGTGATTGTTCCAAATGTTAGGCTAAATTAGATGTTCGCGACGGCGCCCACCTCTGCCTGTTACCTTCCCTTCAGTTTGTCATACATCGGTCTGTCCGTACGTCGCAATCACAAATGTAACACCTCTCGAGGTTTGACTTCGAGAACAGTGTGACATTTATGATTCCGACTGTACTTCTTTAGTGTAGCAACACTGCGATAGAGTTCTTGATCTAAGATATTTAGAGTCAAACAAACTCTTACATTTTGGCACGCGTTAAAAACGCCGTTTAGATATATTTTTATTTTGAAAACGTTATATTATTATTTTAGTTCTTATATCATATTTATTAATTTTAACTCTATCAAGAACACTAATTATACAAAGTAATGCCACTTTAAGTTCCTTTACTATTTTAGGTTAATTTTCCGATTGCCGGATCAATTTAAACTAAGCTTATGTTATAATACAAACAGCAACTATCTGTTAATTGTATGATATGGTTTCAGCACCCTTGTGTTGTAAACTGACCAATAAATGACGAATATTTCGTCTGGACAAGTGTATACGATATTATAATCTCAAGTCACTTCTAGTATTGTGGCGTAGCATAAGCTAATTTTGTTCTCGTCTTTCATAAAGTGTTGCCACACTATAGAACCTACGTAATATTATACTCCCTTGATTAAGTTTTTTAAAGTTAATTGACAATTTAGTTCAATTGATGAGATTTTTTATTAAGAGTATTAAGTTCGAAACAGAATGGTTTCAAATTATTCAGTGTCTAGTTAATTAAATATTTTAATTGATAGTCAGTAACAGACGTCGCAAATCCTACTTGTAGGTGACGTCACAGGCCAGGACCCTGCTAGTACCACCCACTGATTGTATTATTTGCCAGTAAACACGCAGAGGCGTTGCCCGCCGCATTAGTTTTAGATGCACTAAAATCGCCAAGTACTGAATGTTTATCATTCATTTGTCTGCTATACTACTTACGCATAGTTAGTGTATACATTTCAATTTACTTAGATTAGCTATGTAACTATTCGTAGCGATCAGATCAGTGTTATTCGACGCTAAGGATTCCGCGAGCCGCGGTGCGCGCGCGCCGCGACGCGGGTGCTTCACCGTCGCTAGGACTTATAAGGTGTATATGTACAAATTTCTTTTACCAACTACTTCCCTGGACGCATAGTTTCGTTTCATGGTTTGGATGAAAAAATTACTAGTGTTACCTTCTTGCCGCAGGGGTATCCACGATTTAGATATTGTTGGCGGAAATTGTTGGCGTTCACGTATTCACTTGTCGCGTTGTAGGGAGGGCGAGCGAGCAGGGGCGCGCGCACCGCGCATGCGCGAGCGCGCGTCGCCTGCGCGCCCGCCCGGCGAGGACTCGTCGCAAAACATGGTGACCATGTTTTATAATAAGTCTCCAAGTGGCCTTGATACTTCACTATTATTTGGTATTTGGAATATCCGGTTCGGTTAAAGTTTGGAACTAGAATATAAAAAAGACCAAATTATTAAAATTGAAGAGGAAAAATTAATACATCTGCAATTCAGATTAGTGTTGAAACTATTTGGCTGTCCTTTTGGAAATAAATATAATCTAGGTAAAAAAATTAAAAAGTTATATACTGGCCTATACGTTTCGGATGAATTGCGTAAATTTTGGTAAATGTTACTACGCATATTTTCTATTGTGTAAGTCTAGGCTAATGTGTTCAAAAAAATAAATAAAAATTTAAAATTTTTGAAAAAGTAGAAAGTGCCTTCCAAATTTTTGACCACAGTAAGTGTTGGGGTGGATGCGGCGATGAGGGGCAGGGGCGGCGGGAGGTGGGCGCGCTGGCAGCGCCGCCGGCTCCCGCCGCCCCGAACGTGCTTAACTATAAAACGTTAGAATAAAGAAAATTCAAAATTATTATAACAAAAATAAATACATATGACTATTATATAGAAAAAAAATTATAAAAATTATATATTCGGCCGATGTGGTAATACCCTGACAGGCAAGCGTTAGCTGACTATTCGGCGTCAAAATTAATTCTATATTTCTTTATAAACGATGACTAAAATCCATTGAGTAAACAATGCAGATATGCAAGTGCCATTTGTTTTGAACTGAATCCTTTATGGTTCATATTTTTTGTATCACAATTTGGATTTTGTAGTTATAATTAATCATTAATTTATTGTATTGAAAAAGTATACATTTCGGATTACATAAATAAGTACCTATGTGTTATTTTCGTGATAGATAAGGAAAAAACTTGTAGTAATATTATATACACCTACAGAGGCGGTTTTGGTTGGTTTGTAATTTATATGAATAGATGTTAATTTATGTTTTTTTTTTTATAATAGTTAATCTAATCGTTACTGGCGACCATTACAATGTGTTATACTGCATGACAAATCTTAACTTTTTTTGTGATAAATATATATATAATTTTTTAACGACGATACCGTTTACCTTTATTATTGCTCTTTTGGATTATTATGAATATTTATTTGATTGAGCGCAACTACCGCCGCGTTGGGCTCAAATTCGATGTTACTTTCGTAGCAAGCTGATTGTAACCAAAAATATTTTACTGAAACAATTCCAATGTGTATCGTGCGACTGTTTAGTTATTAAGTAGCGTTGTCTTAAGGTATCTTGATGTACTTGTGGTACCTACCTAAATATCACCTTGCTTTGACTATAACAAAATATTTTGACTTGCATATCATTACAGTTTAGCCGACAATCGGCCTTGTCACCCTATCGAGAAATTCTTATGTATTAACGTTAAGTATAGTATTGTTTTTTCACAAAAGTATTATTATTCATTAATGTATATTTAAATAAGTACGTTGCGTCACTAGCTTTATTTTCTCTTCGTATATTGTATGCGAGCTAGATCTTATTTATTTAGATAAAATAATAGGTAGACATTTTAAATTTATTAAGTTGAGATAAAACATAAAGTTTTTTTTCTTCTTGTTTTGGGGTGACAGAACCGTTTGGGGCTTATTAATACAATGTATGTATTTTAATTTAATAAATTTATTACTAAATGGAATGTTAGCTCGCGTTAGTTAACGAGTTAATTAAACTATAATTAGAGTTCAGTCAACCGGCGCGGGCGGTTGGACGCGGCGTTTGTGATGGGTCCTGTATAACGACCGGACCGCCGCGTTCCAACCTCCCGCGTCTGCACCGCTCATTCGGTTAACGTTAAACATTTCTTTCTTTTTGCTGCTGTGTTCCTGATTATGGTGTAACCTTGTTTGTATGTAGGTAAACACGTATATTATAGTATCATTAAGTAATGTTTAGGCTGTTGCCCCGTTATAACTTAGATCTCCGTAGAGTAATCGTTACACGCCCTTGTTTATTTTCTGTATCAATTATTTTATCGAAATATTTATTATTTTAAACTCGAGGGGCTCGTGGCTAGTAAGCCGTACGGTTTGACCGATAATACAGGTTAAGCCGCGCTCGCTGCGGTTGGTCCGTGGATGGGTGACCATTATAACATACCGAGACCCCTCCGTGTTTCGGAAAGCACGTTAAACAGTAGGTCCCGGCTGTCATACATAGATCTTTGGCAGTCGTTAAATCAATTCTGACAACCAGTCTTACTATGGGATACTGTGTTTCCCAGTAAAATGGGTTGTGGTTGTAGTCGCTCCATGTAAAATACGGTATTCAGCTGAATCCGGTAAGACTGGTAGCCGACCCCAACATAGTTGGGAAAAGGCTCGGGAGATGATAATTCATTATTATAAACTTGGCTTAGCCATTTTCATTTAGTTTTATGGTTTATTGTTTAATGAGAGCTGTTTCATTGTAGACTTTGTATTATACTTTTATCATTTGTCTTGTTAATGTTCTCAGTTAGTTGTTTGTCAGTTTGATCTTCGCAGAAAATAGCAGGGTTGAATAGCGAGTATTCTACAGACAGGTGGCACAGCAATATCGATACATCCAGTGTTTATCTTAAGTACAATTTGTGGAAATTGGTGTAATCTTTCATTAAAATGCTGTATACTGATAATTATTCGTGTAGATGTTAATCGGAGTAAACACAATGAGTCTTTAGTGGCAGTTTATCTGAATAAATTATAATATGTAGTACTATCTGTCTCAATTAAATTCATTAATTTAAGTTTGTTATTGTCACAGTGTACCGTTGTCTGAATAAATAATATAACATGAAAATAGAGCAAATAATTGTTGTTTCATTTCATATCCTCTTTATGTTGCAATATTTTGCTTATTTTTATTTTATCTCAATTTGACATTTTAACCTTGGACATTAATAGAAAAAGTAAAAAGCGGGCGCATGACCGAAGTGTATGAGCACCACACTAAAATGGCTCCTACACACAGTGCCGGCGGCAGTGCCGCCGGGCGAGCCGCCGCCGGCCAAGCCGTCGCGCGTCGTCACACAAACAAATGCCGGCGGCTCCTTTGTGCGGCTTTGAATGCCGCCGGGCGCACGGCGGCTTGGCCGGCGGCTCGCCCGGCGGCACTGCCGCCGGCACTGTGTGTAGGAGCCATAATAGGATGGACGACCAGGTTTAAAAGAGAAAGAGCTATTTAGTCTGAATTAATAAACATATACCTATGTAGTAGCTTGAACTCCTGAATAGGGCATAATAATATAAAAAAATAACCGACATCCAGCCGGGAGAAGCCCCGGAAAGATAGTGTTTTTAAGATAGGTGTTATAAAATATGAATTTAGATCATTTTTGGTACACAAGGCAACGCTGAAGAGAGGAAGTATTTTTAATATTTTTTCGAGGTAGTCTGTCTAGTAAGAAGACCTGGAATGTCTACCTTTTTTTTGGTAGAGATCTTTGCAGTTAGCCTGAGCGCTGACTGCTTCGCCGGACTTTTGGCGAGGACCTTAAGGCCTCCAGCCAGAGCAATAGGAAAAACTAACTACGTCAGCAACGTCACTAAGGGTACCCCCTGCGGGGTTTGGACCTCGACTTAGTGCGTTGCTAACAATCTTAATATCTTAATAAGGCAAAACAACAAGGGATGGCTGGATCTAAGTTTTTATTATTTACGGGTATATTTTTATTGCTAGTTTGGCCGGCTTGGGCCAGCTTGGTCTAGGGACGGGGAGATAACATTTACGTTACTATTATTTATAATACGCGACGGGCCTCGCCGGCGAGGGCGTAATATACGGCGGTTGTGTTTTGTATTGCTACTGCTAGCTAAATCGAATGCTTCGGTTTTGTAGAGTTTGCATTCGTTTGAGACGATAATCCGGTACGTGAAAGAATACGACGCTGCTGTAAGTCATGATAGGTCTCACGCACGCAGTGTAGATTCTCTTCTTACAAGTTAGAGAGAGTTTACTGCGCTTGTTCAACATACAATGAAGTCGGCCGAGAGCGAAGGCGGCTCGCGCTTTCCGATGAAGGATTACACCCATATATTTAGCTTGCTGCTCCCAAGGGATAGGCTTGCCAAAGAGGATTAAGGGTGGAGTGAAATGTCTACCTTGAAATTAGTAAAGTACCTACCGGTCATTTTACAATACCTACTGGGCAAAAAAAGTTACATGAATGGGGTAGATAGTTTCGAAAATTAAATTGGTCCGTCAATTAGATATGAAAAATATTAGACACGACATGAAGTACCTAAAGCAAGTCAAAATTCAGGAATAAAGGCTAGTAACATCGTGCTTTTGCGCAAAATGCACAAAATTGTGAGGTCATGCGACATATCAAATCAATGTATCGTCGCAAGATTTTGGATACGTGAACTAAGAAAGTATCTATATTTTTATTATTTTTAATCAACCTTAATGACGGGCTGTCTGATCTGCAATTTATCAATATATCTAGCTACCCCACTTTAAAACGGAACATCTAACAATTGTTGAAAAACACAAGAACTTAGAACAAGTATCTAGGTAGGACTGACCGTCACATGCGCGAGCCAAGCGAGCCACGGAACACTAGAATATTTTTTTCTATTATACAAATGAAAGTCTCGGTACTGTCGTAAGTTCCTACCCACTGCTATTGTGGACAGTTTTACGTGTGCTCTACTTTGAACGACTGTGAATTGCCAACGACTAAACATCTATGGATGCAAAAACGTTATTGTCATCTATGTGTGCAATGTTATTTAGAGTGGGTAAGTACCTAAATAACATTGAAGTGACTTTTTTGTAACACATTTTAATTACGATAGTCATATTTTGTTGAGTTTGTCTTTTTCTCCATCTGTTTAACTCTGTAGTTTGTTTAGTTTTTGACAATTAATCCCGCAGTAATTTATAAAAAAAAAATGTGCGGGCTCACTTGCTATCACTATAATAATGTTCATGGTCCCGTTTGTGTCTTCTTCTTATCAAGTCAAAGATCCAACTCAAATTCTGCTTGACCAAAAAGTTGCAACCTGGATGGCTCAGTCGCTGGCCTCCATCACGTCCTGGAGAATGCAGGTGGTAGTGCAGGACGGGCAGGACAAAAGGTTTGTGTCGATAGCAGAGGACAATGGCAGTCGGGTACAGTCAGCTACTAATGTGGTCCTGGACGCCAAAGACTTCGTGAGAGCTTTTGAGAACCTATAACCTAGGCTGAAAATTGTTTTTTACAGAGGTCTTCTTGGTTTTTAAGAAGAATTGCGGCTAGGTATTAATTGTCCATAGATCAATGTAAGTACAGCCTACAGGCGTTACATTATAGGAGAAATAATCTTTTAAAAAATCTGTCTATAATTACCCCACAGCTGGACAATTAAGGTTAAACATGGTACCTATAAAAAAACGGCTTGCAAGTTGCAACAAACTTTTGTTGTGTATATTCCCAGTATAAGTAAAAATACGAATTATGGTTCGTGGTGGCTTCGGAAATTATGAGGCAAAAAAGTTGCAAATTTAAGAAAATTATAATATTTATAAGGGTTACTTTTAATATTTGTTTGCGTTGTATGCCTCATAACTTCCACAGCCCTAATCCAAACTTTGTATTAGCAAGGTAATAGGTACTGATGCAAAGAGGTAAATAAAAAAATTATAATTAAAAATTAAAAAACACGCCTGCCATGTCAAAAAAAATTAAAAACAAGTCAAATATTTGCAGTCGGGGGACCTGTTATGAATTGTTCCAAGTAACCGACCCCGACTGCAAATATTTGACTTGTTTTTAATTTTTTTTGACATGGCAGGCGTGTTTTTTAATTTTTAATTATAATTTTTTTATTTAATACCCTTTAGTGAACAACAAAAAAACATGACACAACACAAAAAAAAAACATCGTTCGGAACGCTTTGCAGGCGATTTCGACTCACACTTGACCATTTTTTAATGTCCACATAGCCTATGTCACTCGGGATAACTCAAAGCTTCTAATGATACCACAAACATTGAAATCGGTCAAGCCTTTTAGAAGTTATGGTGGAATAAAGAAACTCACAAACATACATACATACATACATACATACATACATACATGAACCCTGAAAACATAACACTCCTTTTTGGGCAGTCGTGTAAAAAAAGAAAGATATTGTTATATTTAACTTAAAATATTTACAATCTTATAAAAACTTAACTACAAGACTTGTACACTTGAAATAAGAAGAACAAAATAAGCTAAAACTGACATCAAGAAATTCATCCACATTGCTGTCGACAAAAACCCCCATGTTTTGAAAAGCGACATCTGTCATATTATTGGTGAACTTGTGAATATTGAAGGGACTGCTGTCTGCTAGACACCTAGAATCGAAATTCTAGATGTCTCTGTCGATAATCTTTGATAATATCCTAATAATATAATTGACTGATAATATCTTTATACTCGATTCTGCAGATTCATTTGTCTTTCTTGTCTGATTAGAGTATAAGAATGATTACAGAGTAATGCAGTATTCAGTAGTTCTAAATAAATAAAAATATAAAAAAGTGCATTTTTTTACACTGATACATTGTTTTAACGCAATGTTATATTAAAAGGGGAGTCTTTAGAGAGTCCTTTGTATTTATCTACTTACCTTACTGGACACAGTTGTTAGGCCAGCACGGCCAGATTTCAGCGGGAGCATATAAACTCGATCAGATAGGTAGCTAATCTCGATTCTTTACAATGCTCTAATTTGCATCAAAAATAATTATTATATTTGCAATCCCTTGTCAAAATTAAATTGTTTATGAAAATCCATTTTTTTTTTGTCATTTTTACTTTACAGTTTGGTTCTTTTTTTCCAACAGTAGAATTCGCTGATAATGCCCTTCATGGCCATATCTATAGCCAGTGTGATAGTAGCTTTCTCATTTCTTAGCACGCTTTCATCCAGCCAGTCATAATGTTAAATATTAATAAGTAAAAAAAATAACCAAATAATAATGTCATAGGTTATAGCTAGACTAAATATACTTAATAGAATTTCCACAATTTTCAGCGGAAAACTATCTATAAATAGGTTATTAATAAATGAGCATGTAGAAAACTCGTCAAGTATTACAGATTAACTGATATAAGTAATATTTTATAAAACGGGGATTAGCGCGTACATGCATAAATACGTTTAGCGCTTGAGTAATTAAGTAATATAAAATATTACTATAAACATGCAGCGCGATAGTTTAAAAGTTATTATAACTGATATAAGGTAATAACACTCTACAAAAAAGCCAAATAGTAAAATAACAAAATAAACTTGAAAACAATTGGATTTATTAATTAATAATCATACATAAAAAGCAAAAGGAATCGAAGAATTAAATTGAAAAGAATAACAACCAAACATCGCCGTGCAGTAACACCTACATACATACAGTTGTGCTGTCAATTTGTTCGTGCGGGCGACACAACGGCCGCAGATGGACGACTGGCAACACATTCAAATTAAAAAAATCCCGACATGTCAAACCAAACACACGCGATTATCAATGATAGTGTTTAAATCGTAAAATTAACCCTAGAAACTGACCGTAACATAAATGTACATAATGAAATAGACAAAATGGCTGCAATTCGTCCATCTTGTCCGCTGGCCACAATAAAAGAACCCAGTTATGTGATCAAAACGGCCCCATTTTTATTCTCATCAGCCCATAATTACTAAGAACTAAATTATAATCAGATTACACGCCCGCATTAAATTTAACAGAATATTCGTTGGTGTGTTGAATTACATTTAATATTATAAAATGGTATGAATGAAGAAAATGCTGCAGGTGTACCGGGGTTAGAAGTACGACTATGACTAACTTGAGCAATATAAAGTGTACGAAATCATTTATACTATGCTCAGCGGAGACAATATCGAAAACCTTAAACATCATCGAATTATGTGTTTAAGTACGTGGAATAATTATTACAATTTATTTGCAATACTCTGTGAATTATGGATTTATCTTTAATAGGGCTTTATATGCATTAACATAACTATTTAAAACATGATTCAATCTAGTCGATTTTATAAGTCACATTTACTTCAAACCATCGACGCGAACTCTATAAACCAGTAACCACTTATTGCTCCGCTGACAGAAGTTTACGTTTTATAACAAAACATACTGTAATGACGAACAACGCTTATGTACCTGTTATTATGAAGAAATCTAGTATCGAAGGGTAGATAGAACTAGCAACGGCTAGGCGTAACAAATATTATTAATACTGGCTCAGTTACATACTATTTCAACAGGTGCAGTTGCAAAGCCTGTACGCGGTTATTAAGGAGAGTCGAATAGCATAAGTCAAATTGTAGGGCATTCATCCTGAACTGGCTATAAACATCGCATTTTTAATCTAGAGATTTTTGATATTTATGACTCGAAGTTTCTAATTATTAATTAAAATTCACCACTCATGGACATGATCTAAGTAAAGTTTAATCTGGCTGGCTGCGAAGTTGCGCCAAGCTTCCACAAACGGCCGTATCTCAGACGCAACCGGAGCCTTTCGTAAAAGTAAAGAAACTAATATAACTGAGTCCAGTAAATAAACACTTGAGTACAACACAGCGTCGCCAGTTCTGAGCCTAGTAACACAAGATATAAATACATTTCTAACCCCGTCTACGAAACATTAACGTTTTACAAAATACTTAATGTAATAATTACATTTACAACTTAAAAGAACTACAATAGAAGTACCTATATTAAAAAGAAATCATTGATTACTATCGCGACGAATACGCGTCCGTGCTTAAAATCTAGTAACAAAATAAGAAACCAAAAGGTTTACACAAAGTGGGGGAAAGTGTAGACAACAAAGACATACAGCTGAGTGTGATGGTCGGTAGTACAGGAGTAACTACATTTTAATACTTTAAATATTACTCTATAACTATGCTTCAGTCTTCGTTTAATTATTTATAATATTACAGCCATTTATGAAGAGTAGCGGCTACATAATCGCGACCTTCAATGACCACATTATTATTTGTATACAACAAATAAATACACGCACAGCGAGTGTATTATAGCCACCCGCTCCGCTATGTTACGTTAAATCGCAAAAAGTTCAATTGCATACGCGCATACTAACACCACCAAGAATGATTATATTTAAATTGTTTAAATCTTAATTCGGTATTATTACAAGTCTGAAATGTTTATAATTAGACGTATATTATCTTAAGTGACTATTAAAGAAGTTAAGTGATAAAACTGCTGGCCATTAAATTGAGATATTTGGGACGACACAGTACACATAATAGCAAATAATAATAATGATTGAATAATTAACCAAATTCAAATTTTGGGGACACTACAATAACATAAAGCAATTCTTTAATATTAAATTATATTCGCCGCATGGCAGACAGGACTCACTGTCTTGTCTTGTCAAATCAAATAAACTAAATAAAGTAACTTAATCTCGGATAACAAATTACTTACTCTATACATAATGAATTGTTCGAGTGCGGGTGTATGACCATATCTAACACATAGGCAATAGCGAAATTTCATTTTATTCAAAGTCTTGGAGTAAAATAACCCTAATCACACACGTGAGCGCAATAATCAAACTAACACAATTTTTATGATACAACTAATGTTCGTCAAAAATAGATTATTTAAAGTGAATCTTCTGCTAGATTGCTGCGACCACTATTTTTTTATTGTAGCCATCCATATCCACATGAACAATTCACTCTGTACGTATATCCAGATATTCTGATCTGATTTCTTCTAAGAACATGTTTGAATACATTGAAACCTTGGACGCAAGACGACGGACTTGTGTCTTGTACGAAGCAGTGTGACATCACCAAAGAGGGTGATAAAACATAAACATGATAATATTATATTATAATAAATTAATATTATTCTCATTGTTCACAAATCATTGGATTGATATAAATAATTAAATTACAATAATAAATAAAGTTATAACCTTCACAGTAAATCATTACCATCATTTGTCAAATTTAAATCCGGAGCACATCATATAAAAAATTAACACAGCAATAACCATTTATCGATTTATCCAGGTTACCAGTGAAACCAAAGTACCTTATTCACAAACATACTGTGTCGACTTAAGGAAAACGATAGAAAACCTCACTGGGAAGTATCTTAAAAATAAAATAAAAAAATAAACTTAACATCTAATCCTGATTTCATCTCTTTGGAGTACAGAGTAAAAAATAAAGGAATTTGGCAATGTGAGATGGTTGTTTAGCCACCATTTTTATCTACTGAACATTTTAACACTAGAACTATAGTAATGGTATTGATTATTATTGAGTACATCATGGATACTTGAGTTACGCAAGACTATAGTAAGAAAAAATTGTCCTTTTGCACGTTGCACATTTAGAATCCGATGGGTAGAACATATCTATAAGCCACAACGCCAGTGCACACTCACATGTTTTTAAACTCGTGCAAAAATGTTCATGCAAATGTTTGAGTGCAATCGCGAATGCACCCAAGCGTTTTGCAAGGAACGCGCGGAACCGACAAACCCCCGCCGTCGTCGCCGCTACGCTGTGCTGGTCGGTCACAATGCCCATTACCTAATTTGACATAGCAGTGTCCCAGAACTCGTTACGTTATAATAATGATATGCCTCATAATATGAATACACATCGAAGGGACATCCGACATGTGTTCTACGGTGGCGTATCGACGTCCGAGCGCGGCGCGTCGTGCGACTCGACCACACTGGTATCGTGAGCCGAGCCGCTCACAGCGCGACGCGCTCCCATGTCAATACGCAGCTTAAGGTGTTGTTTATCTTATTTTTTTATTAACATTTGACTTTTTTTTCAATGGCAAGTAGTCAATGTCGACAATAATTTGATGATAAATTAAAAATACCTCACTAGTATTGTTTGCGGTAGTTTATAAAACTTATACTGCAGAAACTATACCAAATTAAGTTGTGGGCTTATACTTAATCACTGTTAACTACTGAGACCTGAATAAAATACCAATTACTATGTCCAAATACAAGTGTACATGATTACGGTGACGTTTTTGGCGGAGATATAAGTGTGCCAAATTAAATTTTAGTAAATTTTGTCAGGCCATGATATAAGTTGTTATTGGTAACAGTCATTAGTTATAGATGGACATGAATAGTTATTGTAATGTTGCTGTGATGTTGGTAGCAGCAACAAGGACCGACGCAGACACTACGGTGAGCACCTTAACAGTGCCACGGTGCGTAGAGATTGGCGCAACGACGCAGGAGGCGTCGGTTAAGTCGCTGCTATTCATTGCACTTGCGGCAAGCGCCGGGCACGTCAAAGTCGAGGACGAGGAGCTTGGTCTCCTCGGTGCCGTTGCGGGAGCCGACGGCGCAGATGAGCTTGGTGGCGGAGGCCCGGATGCGCCATACCACGCCACCGGAGCCGCCCGAGCCCAGCTCCACCAGGTTGCGTATGAACTCGCCCGTACGCACGTCCCACAGCTTCACAGTACCGTCGTCCGAGGACGTGATCACGAAGCGGTTGCTCGACTGCAGGCACGTTACCGCCGACTGGTGCTTGTTTGGTCCTGTAAGAGAAAGGCGGTCATTAGTAAAACTTGCACTTTAAGCTAATTTAAAATAGGAAAGTAATATATGTATATTGTTTTATTACTTTGAAAACAAACTGTACACCTTGTCAAGATTGTAATTGTACAATAATGTTGATGGACTTATTGCACGCAATCAGTATTTATGAAAATGGGACTTGTAACTGAGAATAATTTAAATCAATCACACTCAATAAACATTGAACACCAATTCAAATAGTCTCTAATTTATAGCTAACAAACATGCATCAGGAATCTAACATTAGACTTAAAACAATTCCGTGATTCAGAAGGTCATCTTCACTGAATCGTGAAATTACTTTCGACCACACACAGCATGCCACAAAACAACATCAATATAATAAAAATGCGAACAAACCCTCACCCGACAGTGTGTGCAGACAATGTCCCGTAGTGATGTCCCACACTTTGACAGTGGAGTCAGCGTTGCCAGACACCAGTATGTTGGAGTGCAGCTCCATGCCCGAGGTCAGCGACTGGTGGCCGGTCAGCGTGTGCTTCAGCTGTCCGGATTCTACGTCCCATACGCGGATCGACGTGTCTAAAGAGCCGCTGACTACGTGTATGCCGTCGAACTGAAAATGGTAAGGTAAAGTTATGTTAAAATATCATACAAGTATAATATAAAAAACAAAGTTCAGATTAATTACGTAATTTATAACTCAAAAACGGGTTTTCCAATTTTCATGATCAATAATTTGTTGGGTTCGCCTGCACCCCAGATAGCACAATAAAGTATAAAAACATCTGATGAAGATATTACTTACAGGTACGGAGCCTAATGTTAAGCAGGTGTAACCACTTGGGATACCTACTATCAGATACAAAAAGTTTTATAACAAGAAAAATTAAGATCAGTTGTACAAAATTTAGTCAATTGCTAATTACTGCTTTCAATAATGATTGTTTCAAAACGCCATATTCACCCAGGTGAACGTTCTGTCTGTATTCTGAAAGGAGAACTAATAACATTTTCTTATCCTGTTGTAATAAATAATAAATTAGATAATAAACAACTAACCTGCAGACTATACACCCTATTAGTATGTCCCGCAAGAGTATGCAGACAATCCCCGGTCTCTGGGTTCCACACCTTCACGAAGTAGTCGTAGGCGCCGGACACGACCAGCTTGCCGTCGTACTGCACGCAGCGCACGGCGGCGAGGTGGCCGATGAGCACGCGCAGACAGCGTCCGTCGGGGATCGACCATACACGGAGCGTCGCGTCGCGGGAACCGGACACCACCCTGGAAATAACGTGACGTTCAGTATTTGGAACGGGCATCCAATTGAGAGATTACGGTCGCAGTTCCAATAGAAAAAAAAACACCAAATTCTAACAATGACCACAAACCCTTATTCAGAGGTTATAGACTTGTCAAAAATCATGATGCTTTTATCAAAAATAAGCATGTCATAAACATTATTTTAAAGCATGTGTGATAAACGATAAAACATGACTTATACGGGGAGTGGGAACCCCCTTTGATTCTTTGAATGTAATTTTATCATAATATTTTTGCAGCAAGCATGTCATGTCTACCTAACATAGAGCAAAAAAACGCCAGAAAAAACGTTTTTAGTAGAGGTTTAATTTATTTTTATTATTTGTTGTTACGCGCTCTGTAGAAATGTCAAAAATCTAGCTATCTTGGTTCATGAGATACAGCTTGCTGTCAGTCAGACGGATAGAGGGCCTGACAGCGAATTCTTAGTAATACGATCCCGTTGGCATTCTGTAGGTAAGTTTTTCAGAAAAGTTTTTTCTCATAACTCAGGGTTAGGTAAACATTTTGCAGATCAGACAGGTTAAACAAACAAAATCTAAGAGCCGTAAGTTTGCCATGAATATATCTTTACATGATTAACCTCTAAATGCAAGATCACGTGCCGTGCATACGAATCGACGTCACTGACATAAAGCACTCAAACTTGAATCAATCAAAATAAGCCAATCATGATAAATTTAGTGTTGTCAGTCCAATGAAGTAGAAAGCGGTGCTATATCAACCAGCTAGCAAATAAACGTGTGATTCGCAATAGCATTCATGCATAGGCTTACTTAATAAATAATAATATTAATATATTCGTTATAAAAAAATGTAAAAAACAAACAATAAACTTATCGCTTTACAGCAATTCAAGATAATATCCTTACTTCCTTACTAATATTATAAATGCGAAAGTTTGTTTGGCTGGATGTAGGGATGTTTGTTACTCTTTCACACAAAAACTACTCATTGCATTTTAATGAAACTTTACAATAATGTAGATTATACATCGGAATAACACATAGGCTATAATTTATAAGGATAGTGTACGAATTGTCATTCACGCGGGTGAAACCGAAACATATATAAATATACCAAGACAAGATTGAATTCGCAGTTATGAAAACATTTGCTTTGCAATATTAACATTTTATTATTTTATCAGGAATAACGTAACGAGTAGTAAATGTAAGGAAGATAAACTATGTGTAGTATAGGTACTAATGTTATCTATATTTTGCAATATGATGCATTTACTGGTAATTTCATAATAAATTGTTTATACATAATAATAAACTCTCTACATTAAGTTATTGCTTATATATCTACGTTATTACAAAGGTGGCTTTTTCAAATTTATATGTACTTTCTTAATTAAATTCTAAGACATATCTGACAAATGGTGAAGGAATACATCGTAAGGAAACCTGTATCCAAAATTTGGGATCTGAAATCGCTAATCCGCAGAGAGCAAGCGTGGTGATCAATGCTCGTGCCTTCTCTATATGGGAAGAGGCCTGTGCCCAGCAGTGGGACGTTTATAGGCTGCATTATATCTACGTTATTACTATGTACTTGATAGTAAACATATACATACAACACATTATAATATAACTGTTTTTACAAAGAATTTTTTACGTTTAAGAGTAATTTAGCAATTCAATTTTATAACAAAAATCGCATATGCTCTATTTATAACAACATAATTTTATGTCGATAAAAAAAATAAAAAAATAAATGGTATTTCGCTAGCGCAGTTTGTTATAAATATTATATGATATCCACTGTAATATTGAAGACGTGTATCTGGTTTCTATTATTTAACCCATATAATTTGTTTTGCCTTAACTAGTTATGGCTAGGCTACTGGTTATGTACCTATCCATTATAAAACTTTCCCCATTTGAATGATGGCTAAAATATAATGCAGTTAGCGCGACAGCAGCATGACTTATCTAAGAGCTATTGATTTGGCTATGTTTGGGTGATACAAAATCTAATAACACTTGAAACATAAGAAAAAGGCAATAACAACGACTTATTATAAATTGGTAATAAATGACTGCATATTTTATTAACATTAATATATAAACTTTTTAGTGCACTTGTTCTTGTTATCGTCATAATGTTTTATTACTTTCCTTTAAAACTCTTAAAAGTTTTGGGTATGTATGACAAGAACATTAAATTACAACAAATGCACTATAAAGTTCAGTGACTCAGTCAATATAAAAGTATAATTTACTTATTCTGATGCAGATGCATGCAGCGTACGGTGGAGGTGTGTCCCGCTAGGACTTTCAGGCACTGTCCGGACTTGGCATTCCACACGCGGAGGGTACGGTCGGTCGAGCCGCTGATCACCAGGTCACCGACCATCTGCGAGGACCACACGCCGCCAGAGTGACCGACCAGGGTGCGGAGACACTGGAATAGATAGAATTGATTAGTACCTATTGTTAAGGCAGCATTAATCAACGACACTGTAAGCCCAAATAATTATTGCTTTCACTTTATACCACACAGAGGTACACAATGGCTCGATTTAGGTGTTTTAGAAGATATAGGAAACTAAACTATAAAGTTAAATGGAAACCATGGATGCACCAAAACGTCTTTAGGTGGAAATGTCAGGAGTAGGCCAGCATAGGCAGCAGAGAATACAACATCATCCTAAACTATAAAAAAATCTCAGCTACCAATACCAAAACAATATCTATTTTTAAAACAATGATGATGATATGACTTACCTTGCCGGTAATAGCGGACCAAACTTTGAGTGTAGTATCGTCGCTGCCACTCAGAATCCTGTTCCCGTAGAACTGCAGGCACGTGATGACGTGATCATCATGGCCGCGCATCACGATGGGCGCGTTCACCGATTTATGCAGCCAGTTGTTCTCGATGAGGTACTGGCGCATGTACGCCGCCTTCCAAGGGCTGGCGCAGTGAGGGAGGGAACGTGGCATCTTCTTTAGAGTCGTGATGCCGATGCGACGGCACTGCTCTTTCCATAGGAGGTTATCTTCCGCCAAGAATCTGTTGAATTGGTCTTAAATGTAGTCTCAGCAGAATAAAGGGGCGAAACCGTCTTTGATGCAATCAAAATATTGTAAAATTATCAATTTATTAGAACAGACTTACGGACACCTGTGCTGTTTGCTCTGAAAGGCTGATTAACACAAAAATAAGTTGTTAAATCTCATGTCAAGCGCCGTGATTTGTTGCTATTCTTTTGGACAAACAGTCACAGTCATGATAAGTACATTTAACAACAGCATAAATTGATCAGCCTTTCAGAAGCCAGGTCTCAGTGTAGTGTGCCTGTCTCCGTAAAGACAGGCCTACTAGCTTACCATTCAAGTAATACATACTTCCAATATCGGCAAGTCTGCGCGGCCCTCAGCAGATCCTTCGGCTGCAGGTACCCCAGCACGGTGAGGGCCAGTTCCTTCGGCAGCAGGGATATGAAGTCCCGCTGGAAGAGCGGCTCGATCGCCTTCATCATGTGCCGCACCTGGCTCGGGTCGCAGCAGTTGATCAGCTCGTCGATAGCTTGGATCTTCTCGCCCTTAGACCATGTCTGGAACCTGGAACATTAACATATGAAAGACATGTTTCAGAATATTTTCATTCAATAATATTTAATCATTTTTAATTAAATGGATTAACTAATTTGAGGAAATGACTATTGTGATTGAAATAAGTAGGTGATATTTTATTTTGTGCCTAGGATTAGACTTCAGATTTGTCTGTAATATGTATAATTAATATTTTACTAACATATTCGTATACCTGCGTGGTGAAACATAGAGCTCCACTATTATACATTCAACACCTTGTAACCAACATCTATGCTTTTCAAATAAAGTTTGATTTGGTTTGATTTGAGGTTTTATTGGAACTTGTGCTTATATTGTGGTAAAAACAAACGCAAAATTATAAATAATATGCGTTTTTACAAATAACTGGAGATTTTTTTTGTAAATCCACCTTTAAATGAATTAAATCACATCCACTGTAGTTAACATTTTAAATAAAAACTAAGTGTTTCCTATTAATCCTAAGATCTCCTATTTTAATAAAGTTTGATTGACACAATACAGGGTGTTAAGAAAACCCTGTCCGATCCGTAAAGATGTTAGGTATCGATAATTGATTACAAAAATGTGAAAAAAAAATGGAAAAAAAGAAAAAAATATATAACCTAAAATATATTTTTTTTTCTCAAAAGTTGAGACAGAGAGTCGCCGTCGTCACAGATGCTACCTAATTACCAAACAAAAGGCCCCCAAAAATACCGATGAAATTGGTGGTGTAGTTTTTGTTTTAATCTCAAATTTAGGGAATTTCGGGGCAAAAAATGGTTATTTTTTTTTGGAATTTTTGGAAAATAATTTATACCGCTAGTTCAATACCCTAAAATCGTATCGAACGATTATCAAAAACACATACTTTAAATAGAGAGTGAGATTACGAGTGATAGCTTTGGTGTCGATGAACTTTTATTCACGTCACTGCCTTAAAAAGTAAAAAAAAGTAAATAAGGCGGACATTTGAACTTTAAATAAAAAAATAAAAAAAATATATTGTAGTCTTTCGCTATATTACATATTATAGTATTATTAGTGTTTTACAAAATTTTGTGTTCATGTATAGGATCGCAAAGTTGAGAGAGAGTGATGATATGTGTATGTTTAGCTAGCCCCAGATATCGCAACAAATCCAATATTATTGTTAGTGAAAACGAATGTTAACATCGAAATTTTGTAATATAGATATCTTGTAAGATAATTTGAAAATAAAATATTTAAGCTAAACACGAAAACCTGCTAAAAACCCCTGAATTCTTTGTAATATACACCAGTCTTACAAATAACTGAAATAACGGGGGCGCTTGACTATTGGTTGCCGCCATCGGTGACTGCGACCGCAAAGGAGGTAAAAGATTGAAGCGTCATTTAGACCCCCAACACTAAAAGGAAGTTTGACTTAACTACTCACTTTACAGAGAGAGATGTTCCTTCTAGAGAGCCCAGACTGTAAGGAAACCTGCACTTTGGACGATCTTAACCTTGCTGACGCTTACTGACGCTGCAGTTAGTTAGGCAAACTACTAGGCGCACAGTATAAGAGAGAGAAATGTACATTAAAATGTGTAAGTGCCGTACCTGTTCAGCCACTGCTGGACCTCCGGCGGGCTCTGCGCGCCGCTGACGCTGGCTGTGCTGCAGCTAACGGTGGGTGACGGCCAGCAGTCGGACCCGGACGACGAGGACCCGTCACCGCAGAACTTCTTAGCTGTCTGCGGCGGCGGCTGCTCATGACGACGCTTCCGCTGTGGATCACAGATAAGTATTATCATCTGTTACGATGTGGATATGGAAACTGCCACAAATAACACAAACATAAATAAGTAAAATATCTATTACTTATAATAAATCTGTAGAAGTGAAAATTCTGTACATTGAAAATATCGAAAAAAAAATGGCGGGGGGTGTTACTAGACCAACACCGAACCGAAAAGTGTGAAAAAAAAAAATTGTGTCTGTCTGTCTGTCTGTTTGTTCAGGTATCACGTAAAAACTGCCGGTTCGATTACGATGAAACTTGGTATAATTATTCTTTATTATCCTGGGCACCACACTGGGTAGTTTTTATCCCGGAAAAGTATAAACATTAAAAAAAAAACTTAATTTTGCGGTTAAAAACTCATTGATAAGTTTCGTCATCCACGCGAACGAAGTCGCAGGCACAGCTAGTATTTAATAAAGTAACATAAACGCTAAGTTCCGTAACTTTTTCCTTTACTCATCTCATTTGGCGGCCTAAATCTTTAATAACAATACTTTAATGTGAAGTAATATTCAATACTCCCGACAAACTAACATTCACGATAATTAATTAAAAAAAAATGACCATTTCTTCGCGTCAATGTTTTCATGAAATACCATAAGATCTGACGTCGTTTTAGCAGCCGATTGCTAGCTATTCACCTGCAATTCCGATCTCAATGCGACGCACTGCATTAGATACACGTTATCTTCATCAGAAACCGTATATTGATCCGTCATTTTAACGCGTAAACCTACACTACGCGTGTCCGTTCGCTACTGAGCGAAAAGGTGAACAGGAAAAAATTGTGCAACCCTACAACCTCATGAAAAATTAAAGTATGAAAAGAATTAGGCAACGACTCTTGAAGCACGCTCAATCTTTTCACAACTTTCAATTTTCGCCCACAACTCCAAAAGCAATGGGCTTTGGTTTTAAACCATTTTATTTTCATTAAGACAAATCGTCACAAACATGAGAACAATAATAAGACAAAGTAACAATCAAAGTATTCGCGGGTAGAATAAAACATTTTGCAAAACGTCACCGAAGCGAATTTGTATGTAGGTCCAAGCTTAGATAAATGATTGGTCAAGTCGAGTATATTCCGCACTATGATCAAACAAAATCTCCGTTGATGCAGCAACTCATTATTGTAATGTGTAGAATTGTGTTGACAGCTGCTCAACGGTTACCCAAGTTAATGGGAAAACATTATATGCTATGGTCAAATCAAATGCTATGGTATATTAGTTGTTACTTGTTATAAATGCAGCTCAGAATATATTTGAAAGTGAATTCATCAATATATTTGAGAATGGGTTGAGCGTAGGTTTCTTCTTTAGAAAAATGATAGGTATGCTTTTCATCAATTAGGCGTCACTTTTATTTATATTTTAGGGTTCCGTACCCAAAGGGTACCAACGGGACCTAAGCCTACGATGTCTGTCTGTCTGTCTGTCACAGGCCTCTACAGACCAAAGGGTAAAAGCTAGACAGCTGAAATTTACACAAAATACTTGTTACTATGGCCGCTATCACAACAAATACTAAAATCATTGAAAACTTAAAATCTAAGAGGGGTCCCCATTGCATTGATGTATTCAAACCGCAAACGAATTGCCTTATAATTTATAAAGACAATGCACACAGTTAATCAAATTGATATGTTATAAATGTCAGGCGTATCTATTTATATACAGAGTGTTAAGAAAACCCTGTCCGATCCGTTAAGGTGTTGTTAGGTATCGATAACTGATACCAGTAATGTAAAAAAAAATTGGAAAAAATTGAAAAAAAAAATATATAGGTACTTAACATAAAAAAAAAAATTTTCTTCTAAAGTGAGAGATAGAGTCACTGGTGCCGCCAAATGATCAAACAAAAGGCCGCCAAATAATACCGACGAAAATGGTGTTGTAATTATTGTTCTAATCTCAAATTTAGGAAATTTTGAGGCCGAAAGTCGTTATTTCAAAGCTCATTATTATTGACACTATCATGAATATTCCAAATTTAATATTTTATTTGAGCATGTGATTGTGAAACCTATATCACCCTTTCGGGACGGACAGGGTTTTCTTAACGTAAAATGTAAGTAAACTTCAATGAACTTTGCTATGACATCAGGCACCTGACCTACAATGAGTAACTCAGCACTTCTTTCTGATGGTGGTACGGAACCCTTAATGCGCGAGTCCGACTCGCACTTGGCCGGTTTTTTTTATCACATGTAATATTTACAAATTATTCAAAATATTCAAATTTCGATTATTTTAAAACCACGGGGAACTTGATTCTTGTATAAACTGCAACAGTGAATGGCATTCAGGATTCAGTGGCGTGCATTGGTTTTCGGCCATGGTAGGCAGGCTCGTACATGGAGCAACTTTACCATAAATACACATACATTTTAATTCATAATAAAAATGGATCACTGGGGGCGTCCAGATCAGGCGAGAGCGCACCGAATGCACTGCTCGCGAATGCAATTACTGCACTGGGTCAGTACGCCTCTTTAGCGGAACTCACGCAAAGTTCGCATAGAGCGCGCGCGCGGTTCGCGAGCTGCGCACGAGCAGATATAAAAATATCCAATTTCAATATTAAATCACCATTTCAACTAGGTGGTATAAGTTTGTAATAAACGTTGTAAAGCTAATAGTATGGGAGCTAGCAACGTTTGGAAAGTAAGAATTTTAGGTCAGCTGATTTTGTGATATGTCGTCCTTCTTGCTCTTTCGGTTAGAGTCTGGGCTATCTGGCTGGCAGTAGCGGTTGCGTTCATTAGTGCGCATCCTACCTGTGCAGGTAATAATCCTGTATTTTAAAAATAATTTTAAGAGGCGTAATTTTTAATTTTTTGTTTTTAAATAAGTCTACCTGATATACTTTTTTTATTGCCAGACATTTTTGACAATGCTAATTATGTGCCATACGCAATTAAATTTTTTTTTTTATTTAAAGTATTTTATAATGTCTGTAATTTTAATATTATGTTATTTAAAGATAAGAAAAACTTAAAATTAATTTGCCAGACATTAATTCAATTGTTAAACCTTGAATTAAAATAAAAAAGTCATGAAAAGTATTGGATTGGATGCGCACTAATGAACGCAACCGCTACCGCCAGCCAGATAGCCCAGACTCTAACCGAAAGAGCAAGAAGGACGACATATCACAAAATCAGCTGACCTAAAATTCTTTCTCGAAAACGTTGCTAGCTCCTATACTATAATTGCGAGCAGCAGCCGCAACTCCGCGACTCCCCCGTCAGCTGATGATTGAGGACTTATTTCGATATTATTCTTAGTTAGGGTTCAAAAGTAACCCTAAAAAATATAAATTCATTGTCACTATGACGATTCGACACCAACATTTATCTTACCTACATTTATAAAAACCGGGCAAGTTCCAATACAGAAGAAAATAAAAAACATTAATTGAAAATAAATAGAATTCACATTAATAATTAACTTAACAATATTGTGATAATTAATTTACATTTGCAAGTTGCATTTAAAATACACTAATAACTGGAATAAGAATTGGCAGGTGCGATAAACGAGCGAAAAGAATCTTCTTTATTGGCAGGTAAGCAAGCCTACTGTATGTTCAAACAAATTAAGAATGTCAAATGTCAGCGCACTACGCTTTGAAAACAGGGATTTTTGTTTTTAGGTGTATAATGAAAAAACAAGATGGCGGAGTATTTTTTTTTTAAGTGTGCGTAGCAGTTTATGAACAAGGAGGTTTTGTTTGAATGTGTGAGTATACTCTAGGTACTATTTTCAGACCCTTCGTATATGAGAAGAAAAGTATGTTGTTGTATCCAAACAATCTTATCTTATTATTAAACATTTACATGACACTCGTCGCCATCTGACGCGCGACGTTACCGCTTTATTAACTACAATTGATAGGTGACTGGTGAGTAATTTTCTAAACGGTTTGCATCTTACTTTAATTTTAAATCATTTGTTTTGATTGAAAACTGTTTTTTCTTACATTTTGTTTCGTTTACTTTTTTACGTTTTGGAATTGCTACTAACCATGACTAGCACACGTAGTGTAAAGGATAGCTCATCGGAGCACTGCGTGTATGTTGATCACTGGCTAACTGATCGAGCAGTCTATATCAGTCAGTTTACGTTCAGTTAAATATACTCCAAATTAAAAACTACATCCAATATTTGTATCTAGATTCTAGACCAAACGGCTTCTAGACATCTAGACAAAGGATAAAGACCAAATAAATACATTTTCAACCAAACTGAAAAGCTATTACTTGTTACCAACCACTAACTACGTTAATCTGCGATACTAATATAATATTCTAATGCTCGGTTTCTTAGCTTTTCACCCCTTTTGAAATACATAACTTTGGCTAGTTAGTAAGTCGATTGCGAAAGAGTCTCTAAAAAAAAATTTTAAAACAAGGAAACACGAGTATCGAAAATTTTGAAATGTCAACTGGTGGAGAAGCCAATGAAACAGTAACTTTAGTAATTTCGTAAGTAAAGTAAAGGTCATATAACCCGAGATCACGTTTTTACGTTTCGTCCACGTTTTATAAATAAACGCAAGTTCCGTTTCTTACAGGCTTATTTGAAACCGAGATTCAGTGACATATTTGATGTACCCGAGTATGCTTGTACTGGGAATGATTAGGTGCACTAGGCTTACGAGGGATTTATTATTAGTTAAATATGACTCGGGTACACCACCCGGACGTGCTGGAGGCTGGAGGAATACTAGATTAGCTGTGGAGTATCTAAGTTAAAAAATAATTATCAAAGTCCTATTAGGTTACACAAAAAAGACACTTCTTACACACTAACGCCTTAAAGTGCCAATAATTGGGTAGTTTACTACATAATTTAAAATTAAAAGAAAGTTTTGCAGTTGTTTTAAGAGGAAAGAAGGCCAGACAAACTTTAAAAATTTAGGTATTTGAAAAAAACTATCGCTCTCGCACAGAGTTCGGCCTAAATAAATATCTAAATATCCAAGTGCGACAGGGACAACTGCAGATTCGACCGTAAAAAGTTGTATAATTAGAGGCTCGGCTCTCGTCTGTTTTCTTCTTCAATATTGGACCAATTCAAAATATATTTCGTATACTGAATAAGAACATTATAGGCTATGCTTCTATGTTTTTGCATTTTTATGAAATGTTGGCAAATTTGTACACTACACCTCTGAAAACAGCGATAAAAGTAGGCATTTTTGGAGGGCTCTAGTGCTTCTAAAAGTAACTTGTCTTCAAAATGGCAAACATAGGAGCACAGAACTAGTTTACATTTATATTACTGCAAAAAAATATTTGTTTCTTCATAAACCAGCGAGAAAACAGGCGAGAGCGTTTGTATGGAGAAAAGACCGCCTATCTTTCCTCTTAAGAGGAAAGAGGTATTTTCTCCTTAAAAATACTCTCGCTTGTTTTTGGCTGCTTTATGAACTTGAAGTAATGATTTCTTGCAGTAGGTAGATAATATAAATGCATGTACCTTTATTTTCATTTTTTTTTTAAATTGTGTGCCACCGAACTTTCGTAACAAAGTACAAAAACTTTATGATTTACCTGGATCAATGCATCAAAAACTTCATGAGTAGCAAGCTACCTTATTATGAAGAGTTAGTAGTCACTAACGAATTGTGTTATATAATGATCATTGGGCTTTGAGTAAAAACAATAAGTAATTACTATCACAAATAAATATACCATTAATTATTTCTCGTCCAAGGAATACTATAGATGATGCCACAGATATAACATAATCAACATAATTTTCTTACGGCATATCTCACCCTTGGTCTGCAATGGGCATCAAATTTACCTACGGAAAAATAGTAAACACAAACACAAAACAATCATGTACTTAGGTAAAAAAAAATGCACGACAAAAAGTAAACAATCAAAATTATTGTTTTGTCGAAAAAAAGAAACAAAATTTTACAAAATTTTTAACTAAAAAAAATTAGTTATAAAACTCAAAAAGGGTATCCCGACTGGGATTCGATCTTGCAGCAAAAATAAAAATTTCCACTCGTACTACCACCAAGCTGTTCACTACTACGGCTAATGTTTCAAAAAGTTTATTATATGGCTACCTTGTACTGTCATGGTTACCCCTTGTTTATGCAGCCTATATATGCAGATGAGAAAATGATTTTGGTGAGTAATTAGACAACTACACGAAGCGAGCGCGCTTTGACACTCACACACTGACAACTTACGCACACATTGACAAAACGTGCGGTAGAGCGACGGCAATACTTTCTTCAAAAAACAAATTTTCAAGTCTCTCCGCCGGCCTTTCCCCTTAATATGTTATGTTGTTGAATAAATAAATAATTATTTTCTTAGTGCTTGGTGAAATAAAAACAAATTCCTAAAAATATTGTACCTAATGAAAAATGTTTTTAAAACTTGATACGATTATTGAATATTTGCATGCATACATCAAACTTATAACAAGAAGGTGTTTTCGTGTAAATATTTAAAAAAAATATGAATATTACCCAAGGTCGTTCCGGTTCTGGTTCAGGCTCATCATCTTCATCATCATCCTGAAATAAGCATTTTGTTACGTTCATGTGATAATAGTGAGTGACTGTTACATTTTTTAAATAAGTATATGACATGGTATAATATATATAAACAATAGGCTATTTGACAACATTTAAAATATACTACAAATGACAGTCATTTTATTGGGCAATAAGAAAAAAACACAGAATACTTTATTTTATCTGTGACGTTTGTGTGTGTGAAGATTTGTTACACCTCTGGTGACGTCACACGTAAGTAGACACTATAGTTTGTGGTAGTCATTGGTGTGTCACGCGCGACATGTGTTCGGAGCCATTACAGAAAAAGCATTTTAGAAATTTAAACTTCATATAAAAAGTATCTTCTCTACATGAGAAGAGGCTGATGCCCAGCAGTGGGACATTTACAGGCCGATATTATATCACATAATAACTTCATAAAATTTAAAGATAAATGACTAATTTCCCGGAAATATTAATTTAACGAGCGTATTTTGCTGACTTTCCAAAATATGTCAAATAGCTAACAAATATCATAATTACAGCTGTGTATAATGCGAGTATTGCGCATTATCCCGAGATAGCGATAGTCGGAGACGTCACAAGTTGAATGTCCTTTATTGAAGGACGTGAACACTCGAACAGCGGTATAAATGTTACTCTCCTGTCACATATCTATTCAGTTATTAACTTATTACTAGACAGTAGGTACTATACGCTGTATAATATATTTCTGCTCTCTAGTAATAACTGATACACTCTGTATATTATACAGGATGTGCCTTGGGTCAAGATCTAGCAAAACTACTCCGAAAAATAAACGCATTAAAAAAAAGATTATTTTTTTTATTTTGTAAAATCATCTAATTCGCATTAGATAATACTTTCTATTTTCGAAAAATGGCTTTAATCATATTTTTTATACCATAATAATATTAATTACTATTTTTACAAGATTAAAATTTTTATGTTATTTTTTGTTCTAGTTTTGCTTAATTAGAAACACTTCTGGACATAGTAACAATGCTTTGTTATTTAGTCTGATTCAGAAGGTGGCTATAGGATTTATTTTTATGATTGAACTATTTGTCTTCTGTAAGTCTATTGTTCTGCACGAAAAAGAAGATAATAATAATATTCCGGGACAACTCACACACGGTTATCTGATCCCAAGCTAAGCAGAGCTTGTGTTATGGTAACCAGACAACTGATAAACTTACTTATATATTTCTAAATACATACATATTATAGACTAGCTGTGCCTGCGACTTCGTTCGCGTGGATGACGAAACTTATCAATGAGTTTTTAACCGCAAAATCAAGTTTGTTTTTTATTGTTTATACTTTTCCGGGATAAAAACTACCCAGTGTGATGCCCAGGATAATAAAGAATAATTATACCAAGTTTCATCGTAATCGAACTAGTAGTTTTTGCGTGATACCTGAACAAACAGACAGACAGACAGACAAAAATTTTTTTTTTCACCCTTTTGGGTTCGGTGTCGGTCTAGTAACACCCCCGCCATTTATTTTTTTGATATTTTCAATGTACAGAATTTTCACTCCTACAGATTTATTATAAGTATAGATAAAATACACCCAGACACAGAACAAATGATCGTGCTCATCAGATAGTAAGTATTCACGTATGTAGTAAAAACTGTGTTATTAGCGAGCTTGTTAGACCCTGTCTAAACAACCTAGGTACTACTTATAATGATTGAATGGAGTATGACCGCTATCTTGAAATACACTTTGTATTTGTCACATCCATTCAAAATATCAGTTGGCTACGACCGGTTGGTTTATCCTAACAAGTGATAAGTATAATTTTATTGTTTTTATTTTGTTTTTCTGTGTCATTGTTTATGTAAAATATCTTTTTTACATAATGAACTGGAACTTTGGCTGAACAAACTGTATAATGTAACATTTATACCGCTATATTCAAAACACAATATACTAAATTTGCATCAACAGTCAGTTTTTTTTTCTGTTATCTCAGTATATATTGGATTAAATACCTCATGAGACGAAAGGCACGTGCACCACGACTCCTCGGTGATTTCTTCATCAGAATCATCATCGCCATCACAATAGTTGTAGTTCTAAAAATTGTACAAAAAATGATTACAATTTTAATTTTCACAGCACAATTAGTTCTTTATTTTTTACAATAGATTACTTATTCATTTTGAATTAAAAAATATGTTATATGTACTGTTAATAAAGCAATGCTTACCGAGGATTTTGAACTCCCTGGCTCATTCTTCCTGCTGTCGTCAAGACCCAGCAACTTTTCAGCGTTAGAGGTGGAGGGTACGGTGAACCCCTTCGTACTATCTGAACTGGAGCTCCCTATACTTGAGGCGTTGGAACTTGTTCTCCCTGAAGGTCCTCCTACACTATTCAAATCACACCCCTCATCATTCTCACAGTCCATCTTGTCACCTTTATACAACTTCCCTTTAGGAAAATCTTTCTTCTCTTGTGTATTGCTATTCAACAGTTTCTGCATAAAATCTTCTTTCGGCTCATGCACAGCATATTTCCTTGAATGTATCATTTTCTTTATAGTGGTGTTGGAATCATCCCCATCTTTGCTGCAGCCGGGCAGGCTGTAGTCGTTTGTTATTAGATTAGACAGATTTGATATTGTCTCAGAGCTAGATGCCAGGCTGGAGTTGGCACTGGACAGATTGCCGGAGTAGCGGGCAGCCGCTGCTATTTTCCCATCGACGATCATCCCGGAGCAGTGCTTCAGGATACGGTTCTCCTCATCGAAGTCTTCACGTTCGATGTCATCGATTGGCTGCCTACTACTGCTCTGTGAGGTCACTGGCTTCTCTAATGGTACTTTTTCAGTCTTTATCTCTGCATTAATATCATAGGGGGCTTTGTTTGCCCCCTCATAAATGTCACTCTCGTTTTGCGAACATGATGGATCCATATTAGTGGGTGATGGGGTCTGTAACAAGTTTACAAGTAAAGTTTCAAACTTTAACCTGCATATTTTTTAAACATATTCGAAACACCTTATAAAAATGACACTGACAAAGATGCTGCTTTCAAAGCGCAAAAGAAATGTATACGAGCTATTACCAATATTAAGCAAACAGAAAGCTGTAAACCATTATTTTTAGAATTAAGTATTCTTACACTTCCATGTATATATATTTTAGAGGTTTTAATGTTTGTTAGAAAAAATATGCACTACTTTAAAAAGTTAAAAAGTAAAAGATTAAATAACAATATTAGTTTACCAGAAAACAAGACAGCACTATTCAACAAAAGTATATTATGTATGGCTCCACGCATTTATAACCATTTACCCAAATCAATACAGGAAATTTCAAACATAGATAAATTTAAAAATAGTGCTAAGAAATTATTATTAAAAAAAGCGTATTATAATATCGGAGAATACCTAGAAGATAACTTAAAATTATATAAGATATAGATTTAATAAAACACTGTTTTTAGCTTCAGTTATTTAGCTATTATTATTGTGTAGTTTGCATGCCGTCTGGCAGAATATGGTTAATGTGCACTATAATATTATGTAAGAACTTTTATGTACCCATATTCGCAAATGAATAAAAGATTTGATTTGAAAACAATAAGTTCATAATTAAAGGACATGGCCGGATTCTGCCCTGAGAATGAATTTCAAATATGAAAATATATCCTACTCATCAACGTTTTACTTGGTATTTCGACCCTTTTTCCACAACATGCTTAATTTTATGGAAAGGGTACAATGGCATTTAAAGTGTTCTATACATTGAATAGAATACACGATTTTATTTATTGATATTGTTGTATTTCTCTTATTATTTTGTCTATAAATATACAATATAAATGTACCTTATTCAAGCAAATAAACGATTTATTATTATTATTAAAAAATAAAAATAAAGTCAGAACAAAAATCTTGGCTGTTCAAAAAATCAAGGCACTGAACAAGAAAACCTATTCACCGGATCTCTCGCAAGTTCCCTGGCCATGTAACTTATACCTTTGTAAAGACGAAGCCATAAGCTTTAATATGAGATACTGTACATAGCTTTACATGAGTATTTTTTTCAGGGCATGGCTCCATACTATGTAATTCCGGCCATGTCATTTGGCAACGGATACCTGTGACTTTGCGGTTTCTGTGGCGACAATACAGAAAGAGGTATTGTAATATTACCAGAGACACTGTTATAGTCGTCCATACATTTTGGTTCGAATATATAATTTTTAGTGCACGTCAGCACCGACTGCCACACACGTGACATTTTGTAAACCGCAATTTAGCTTAATGCAGCGCTGAGTAATTTGTATCCTGCTTGAGAAATAATAACTGGTATTCTAAACAACCGTTCGGACATACTTACAGACACGCCACATAGTCACGTACTTATCAAATGTGAAGGAGCTGTATCAGCCAAGAATTAGCAGATAAACAATATTTCAGTTTCGAACTTATTTGCCTTATTAATGAATTACGACGTGTATGTATGTCTTATTAATGAATTTTGATTATATTTAGATATAATCAAAATTCATTAAAAAATTGCAGAGTTGCAAAAAAATGTTACATTATATATATATAATACTTACAATCCTGTAATAACTTCTGTGTATTTGATGTGCATGGGCCGGATTCCTGCGAAATGGCACACAGAACATTTAAGTTGTTTAGAAATAATTAATTGAAATAAAATGATTTTAAATGGATTCGCAAAAAGCATTTTTTCATACATTTTATCTTCTGTGATTTATTATTACACTGGCAACTAAAACCGAAAGCATAAATTCTAACAACATACGAAAATAATATTCTACGAACGTAAGTACTACACTACCATAAACTATCTACAAATATATTTCTAATGAAAAACATGGTCTTTACCTAGCATTCATGTTGATTTGAAAATGAACCCATTTACTGTAAACTAGAATTCCTTTATTGTTTTGCATTTTGGAAAACTATTGATCACTTTTTCACACTAAAACACTACCATTATTGGCACAGTAAATGAATGAATGTTACACAATGATGAGTTTTATATCAAATGTCTTTTGTCACACTTGCAACGTCAGCACTATGTAAGCTTCCTAAAAAAAAATATATAAAAAGCCTAGCCTTTAATAGAGAAATTTCGATTTAGGTGATATATGACCTTAAATGAGGGTTTTGTCTCCTGAAATCGAAATAAGAAGCCAATTAAAATGAAATGATGAACAAACAACAATGAGTATTTGCTAAACAAACAATATTTATGTGATTAAGGAATGATATTTTTTGCAATTGTCACCAATTTGCAATATCATTCACCACAATCCTAATCACTAATGCAATGATAAACAGCGAGTAATTCGGGTACTAACCGCATCACAGATGAGCAAAGCATTTATACATCTCAAAACAAACCGCTGTCCCGGTTAACGGTGATATAAAAGCACTAACATGATGACATTCTTAACCACCAAATACAAGACCATTTCCTAAATGTATAGCAGCTTGAACTACTTTATGAATTTGATGTTTGCTTTGCAGTATTTATAACAATGTTCATACTAGCCTTGGAACAAGCTCCTATCAACAGCTAATTACAATTCAAATGGAAAATCAATAGCGCAGCCCCGATGACTCCATACATAGTCACATTTTATTTACAAGAAAAGTTTAAAGTTATAAAATTTATAAAGCTGCTTAATATACCCAAAATACTATAAAGTTGTATGTACAAAACAAGTTTAGATTACTTTTAGTATTAAGAGGGAGACAACTTCCTTGAGAATTGGAAGAGGCGCAGAACCAAGACAGATACAAAGAATAGAGGAAAGCATTTGCCCAGCAGTGAGACAGGAGGGACAGATAAAAATAAAACTTATTACACCATCTTTCTACAATATATTCCACAACCAGGTGATTTTAAACGGTTTTTTTGCATCTAAAACATATAGAAAAATTGTTTTAAACCTCTGAAAGACATTGGTATAAAACAATGATTAGATATAGTAACAAATTCTACCCCACACAGATTTTTTTATAACAATTTTAACAGATGTGTCCTTAACAAAGAATACAGGTGACAGACTAAAATATTGGAGCAAGATTCCTACCTATTAAAAATAATATCAGTAACTAAAGAATCTGTAAAAAAGTTGGATAAAATAAAGAAAATATAGATATTTATAGTTGAGATCAAATTAGAGTCACAATTACTTTTAAAATGTACTCGGGACACTGAGGGCTGTTAAAATAGTAATACGGACAAATCTATATCACTTATAGTAATAAGTAAATTGCACAATATAACTGAAAATTTTGCCACAAGAGTATCCAATCATTGCTAATGCGGATTAATTTATTTTGGTTTTTTAATTTAAGCAATGATTTGTGGAATAACTCATGTTAAGCCTCAGATTTATTTATGTTCATAGTAAAAACTTAACAAAACAGATAAACACTTACCTTTGAAAACCAAATAATATTATTGAAATCCAATTTTTTTTTTATTAATATTTTAAAATTTTCTTTGTGCAACTTCCATGTTTATAGTTAAAAATTTATGTTAATAAAATATATTCATAGAATTATCAAACTAAACATAACTACTCCATGGCTCATGTTACCTATTACTGAGAATCAATGCAAATAGAATTACAACACTTTTTAAGTCAACTATCTAAAATTCTGAGAGGTTAGAAAAACATAATCTTATGATATTCACTTCTCCTTCAATTGGTCTCAATCACACGACCAGATGACCACATAACCAATCAAGAAATAATTTAAAATAATAAAACAGCATGAAAGATAACTTTAAACACTAACTGAAAGTCAATCAATATTAATTGGGAAGGTCTCCATCTAGATTCAGTAACATGTTTCACTACAGAAAAGCACAATTCTTTAATTTGAAATGAATTGTGAACACAATTCAATGATATACCATGAAGGAGTAACAAGGAACAACAAGTTCACAAGGCCATTGTGTTGGATTGTTTCTTTGGCTCAACAACTGCAGGCAATGTCATAATCAAGGCCATCACAGTCATATGTTCAAGAATAATGTTAAGAACTAATCACAAAATAAAGGATCTCACATCGTTAACAGCAATACAAAGAAACGACTCACGGCATCGACGCGAAATGCGATCGAAACGTACGCGCGGGCCCTGGGCAAAGCTACTACGTGCATCTGTACAGGAAGTATATCACATGGACACAAATTCCTATAAAAAAACTAACACAACCTCTACAACAACCGTGAGACCCTTTTTTTAACCCACAAATCGATAGTTACACTTGAATTCCTTATTAATAAAAAATATGGGCAAAATTTCTCACAATTTATGGCGAAACTGTCTGACCTTTGCATAACTACAACTCAGACTGACGCGATCGGTTCAATATTGACCTATATGTGCAAGGACTAACTGGATGCGCAGAAACGCATCACGAGTGGAATAGCTGTGCCTGGGATTTTGAAAGGCGTTAAACATAAAAAGTGGGATGGGAGAACCTATTACGTGCTCCACGTCTGCGACTAAACTGATTAAAATATTAAGCATACCTGTTTAGTAGTCACAGCATTAATATTTTCATTGGTTTTGCATTATGATTATTATTAAAACATAATTAAAAATGTGTCCGAAATAAAAAAAATAATGCGAAGTGCATAAATCTATAACATCGACTTCAAACACCGTGGTCGGCCATCGACCATAGTAAAACTAGAAAAACTAACTAAAAAGCTGCCATATAAAAAAAAGACGTAAAGATATGTGTAAGTAAGTATGTAACTAGGTATAATGCCGTCTGCATACTTCATCTAACTATGATTATGTTTTCCACTAGATGTTATTGATTTTTGGTTATATGCAGTATTAAAGGAAGGATCGTGTGTGAACAGGCGTCCTGGAGAGGACAAGGCTTTGCGAGCCTGTATAAGTTTAAGTTTCTGTACTTAACATAATGTTATTGTGATAGAGCCGATATTTTTATGTCATGTCGCACTGTGTATAGTAGTACAAAAAATAATAATTTAGTTTAACAATCTAGACAATTACAAGAATCTAATTTTTTACTATTTAATTGATAAAATACCAAAGCACCAATGAAAATAATTATTACAATCTTATATTATTATATCATTATAAAATTATTTTTAATCCCATTAAAAAATAAAGAAATAGGTATAACTATTTGTTGAAATAATACCAAATAATTATCGCTAATAGCACGGACAGACAATATTATGGACCACGCGCTTTCAGAATGAGGCGAGAATTTATTTTCTCTTTCGCTCTGATTATTTTCACATGGAAGCCGATTGCGTCCGATTTGATGTCGTTTGCTGCATTTCATTGATTTTACGTACGCTTAGATTACCTTCCAAAATTCGGGTAGGATTTAAGGGGCCTTCCCTTAAATCCTACGAATCACTTTTCCGTAGAAAGTCTCCGTATATGTGCAATAATCGACAACATTCAAAAATATATCTTCTATTCAAAAAATACATTTTAGTAAATATTTTATTTATTTTTGTATAATCTCGAAAATAATTATAGTGAAAATATAAATAAGTAGGCTACTGTTGAGTTGGTATGTTATTATTAAGCAAATAATTATAGCCTTTGTATATAGCAACACAGTTAATGCGTTTTATTTACGAATTAATGTAAAGAAATGGTCTTTGGTGTTTTACGTAGGTTATAACCACGACTTGCAGTTGCAAGACATTTGAAGACAGCTGTCTAGAAATGTAAGGACTTAACTTTGCAGTGATTCGCCAGTGTAATAAATTCCCAGTATTTTCCTCCCAATTTTGTTCCCAACATTGGTCTGAATAAGGAAACTATTCAGGCCAATGATCTTTTTTTAATACATCGCCAATAATAAGTGGCCAGATCATTATACATTTTATACGGATGCGTCTAAACTAACCCCAGATGGTAGAACTGGTATCGCAGTCTACAATTCCAATTCCAAAATTGTTCTTCAATTCCAGTGCCCTCCAGTCATCTGTTTTCACTGGAGAGTGAATTAATTGGCATCTTAGAGGCATGTTTATATATTTCTTCTCATACAAATATTTCCAAAGCGGTTATTTTCTCGGACTCCAGAAGTGCCCTGGAAGCAATTGTTAATAAAAATTCTTTAAAGGTTAATCTCCATAGCTCAATAGTCTCAGAAATAAAAAAGACTGTATTTTCTCTCCAGTAAGGACATAGAGGTGATACTGGTATGAATCCCGGCGCATTTGGGCATCGCGGGCAATGAGTGTGCGGATGTAGCTGCCAAAGCGCAGCTGCTCGTGACAGCTCACGAGCAGCTTGGCAGACAGGAAACACTTCACTATTGAAGTTTATGACTTGATCCATAAAGCCAAAGTTGATCTCTTCAAGGCCTGGCAGTCTTACTGGTCAGAGACCAGTAAGACCAAAGGCGGAGCGTTTGCAGCAATTCAGCCCTCAATTCCCCCTAAACCTTGGTTCTACAAATTCAAAAAGGTCCCAAAGGTGGTTACGTCTGTAATATGTCGTATCCGCATTGGTCATTGCTGTTCTCCAGTTTTCCTACACAAAATCCGAGTACGCGATAATTCCCTGTGCGAATGCGGTCTAGACGAGGGTAACCTGGATCATATTTTCCTTGACTGTCGCAGTAACGATGCCTACACTATTGACCAAGTTATAAATAACTTAAATATCCACCGGTTAATCTCCGCCACCTACTTTCCTTTTTCCCCAATCCCCAAATTATACGTGCTTATATTAAATTTATTGTTGCTAACAAGATAAAGTTTTATTAGTTTAATTTATTTAATCTACATGTTTGTAAATATTATCTATGGTAAGTACTAGTATCTACTAACATTTATATTTGTATTGTTACAGACATAAAATAAATATTGTCGAAAACAGTGGTATTAAGTATAATTATTAGTGCCGTTAAATTACCCATGTGTGGTCACTACACGACACTGGCAGAAATAACTGTGACCTGAGGCTGCAGTGGGTTGCCAAAAAAAAAAAAAGAAGAAAAAAAACTTTGCAGTGAGGTACTTAGGTACCTACCTACTTATATTACCGATTTCATTACATTACGCAATAAACAGCTATCACAGCATCTTAAATTATTCTTAAGAATAAATCTTATAATCGCGACATCAATTACATATATAATTGAGAATTCCTTTTTACGGTTGCATACTTGTTCCTTACCTCAAAAATAAAAGTAACCCTTATCACTCGCTTGTCTATCAGTCCGCCTGTCATCGCATTTATGCTCTGAAACTACTTGACCGATTGAGTTAAAATTTGGAAAACATAATAATATTATGTACCTAAGTTGGTGATGGACGTGTATACTTAATACGATAAATTAATTAATTTAAAAAACGACTTTGATTCACTGACTTAAAATAGCGGCATCGGGCCTCAGTTTCTATGTGCAAAAAAAAAACATGAATGTACCGGTACGGTGCTATCTTTGTCGTTCTAAAGTAATGTGAGAGATAAAAATCTGAGTGAAGAAGGGTGGAAAATTAAAAAGGACTAAGGTTTTTGAATGTTTAGTGCCTTTAATTAAGTAAATAGCAATATTGTGTCAAGTGTTTGCTCAAATGAATTTAAAGTACTGACTCAGGAGTAGAAAGAATAAGGTTAAATTGAACTATTGCAGCAACGGTTAGTGAGAACGTACCTAATAAAGTAGTTCCGGGTTCCCTATTAAAAATATGCCAAGAGTACCTGTAATTAAATGTATTATAATCAATGTATTGCAGCTATTAGATGCAGGGTAGAGCAGCATGAGCAGGGAAAAACAAAGAAACGTCAACAAAATTGTAATGTTAATTCATTTCATTTATGTATGACGATGAAACGAAAATGAATTTTCGAAAGTATAAACCTTACTTCCTAAAGAATTCATTTCTGCTCTTGAAAGCAGAAATAGAAAGAGTTTAAAAATAGGGATGACGTAAGGTTTAAAAAAGAAAACTGTGAAACATTTGACTAAACTTATAATTTAAAACAAGTTTACGTAACACAACTTTACATTTTTATAGTCCGGGTAAATTTCACCACTGTGACAGTAAATCAAAGTCCGTGAGGCGTTGCATGACAAAACCGCGTTTTTTTAACCTTCTCTTGTCTTTTTCTTTTTCTTCCTCTTTTACTTCGGCTGCCGTATGAGGGTGCTTCTTTTTACTCGGTTTAGTTTTCTCAGCCTCTTTCATCTTTTGAACTTCACATTCCATATCGAAAGGGCATTGATCGGCTGGTGAAATCGGCATCATAACGACAGGTATATATTGCGGGTTCCCAGAGGTCTAAAAAAGAAAATAAGAATAAGTAGAACATGAAATGTTTTTAAAAATAAAATTTACGAACAACCCCTCCATTCAAGTTCGGGTGAGAGTAGATATATACTAGTAATCTTAATATATATAAATCTCGTGTCACAATGTTTGTCCTCAATGGACTCCTAAACCACTTAACCGATTATAATAAAATTCGCACACCATGTGCAGTTCGATCCAACTTGAGAGATAGGATAGTTTAAATCTCAAATTATAGTCGCAATTTTAAGAAATTGACGCGGACGAAGTCGTGGGAATCAGCTAGTAGTTTACTAAAGCATGACGTGTGCCATATATGTTAAATAACTTGCCAGCGGCTTGAAAAAAATAACTTGAAATTTAAAAATAATCTTAAACACTACATTACTTATATCAAGACTATAAAATAAATATTTACTTTAAATACACCATAATTATGTCAATTCCTGTAAAAAACCTACTATGTACCTAACTATTCTATTATATTAATGTATACTACATATATGTATAAAGATTACTATTAATATAATTATGTAAAATAACTAAAGCGGAGCTCCCACGGTTAAACCACTGAACTGGGGCCAAATTCTGCTATTTTAAAGTCAGTGGGTGGCAGGTTAATGAACGTTCCAGTGTACTTGTTTTTGTGCTTAATTTTCATATTCAGATAAGCCTACAATAAGCAGTCAGTGGCAATCCTACAATGACATTACAGGTGTACATTTGTCATTAAACTAAAATCATCTGAATACGAAAATTAGGTAGATGTCCTACTCATTTGATGGCCCCATCGCGCTTTACAAAACAAGTTGTGGCTTCTAAAAGCGATAGGTACCTTAGGATTTTCTGCAGCACACTGGCAACAATAGCTTTGAGCTGCAGATATCGCCTTGGAATTCACTAAATGCTGAATAACTGCTCTCAATCTTTCTTCATCCAAGTTTTCTGGTTTTGAATTCTCCCATTTGCCTTGAGGATTCATTTGTACTATTATAGGTGCCGACATTCCCAATGTGTCGTATCCAGGTTTAGCTAGGGGGCTAACGAAAAAAAGAATAAGTTTAAATACCACTAAATGAATAATTTATAGTTCCACAGTGATTATTAGTCATCAGAGAACCGCTCAAGTCCGAGTCTCCATGAAATTTTCCGAACCATGGTGCAAGTCTATGTACCATCTTCTTATTTTTAGGGTTCCGTGCCTCAAAAGGAAAAAACGGAACCCTTTAGGATCACTTCGTTGTCCGTCCGTCCGTCCGTCCGTCTGTCAAGACCGTTTTTCTCAGAAACGCGTGGAGGTATCAAACTGAAATTTATACCCAATACTTAGGTCTACTGTCCCTTGGAGTTGTGAAAAAAACAAACTTCTAAGCCTAAGCAATCAAAAGATACAGCCGTTTATGCCGCAAATTTTCGAAACTCGCACGGGAATCAAAACCTACAGGGTAGGTACTTCCCGTAAACTTAGAATCTTGAAATTTGGTACGAAGAACTACGTCTTATAGTACAGATAAAGGAAAAATTGCGAAAACCGTAAATTTTTAGTTACATCATATAATAAAAAATATTTTTGAAAATTTAAAGTTACTACTTCTTTTCTCATGAACGCGTAGAGGTATTAAATTGAAACTCATATCTAATACTCAGGTCTATAATACCTTTAAGCTGTAACAAAATCAAACTTTTATGTCAACGCAATCTACAGGTTTGTACGGAACCCTCGGTGCGCGAGTCCGACTCGCACTTGGCCGGTTTATTTGTTACAATGCGGCAATAGAATTATAAAATATGAGATTAAGCCCGCTGAAAGATGGTCGGACTGTCAGCGGAGGCCTAGTACAGGGTCCTTCGGGTATCAAACCCTAAAAGAATACCACTCTACGTACACGGGCACTACATTTGCAGCGATAAACTATTGAGTCAAAACCCATAAAATACTTAATTTACTTACACATCAGCTAGTTTAGCGATTAACTTTTTGTCAGCCATTGTAATAAAAGTTATAGTTAGGCTTAAAATGTAATTTATACGTTAAATTTATGTAATTTACTATTTTATATTGATTAAATAATTTATTTCATTTTACAAATTTTATCTAAAAGCTTCTAATTTTTCTTTGCCGACATTTACATTGACAGTTATATATATAAAAAAAACACTGTACTTCAACTGGACAGTAACAATTGATTTTAATAAAATCAAATAAGAAGTATCTATTTGAGCATTCATTCATTCAGAATGAGCATGAAAATATAATTGCTGCTATTAATTTTAGTATATTTCATAAGTAATTTTCATAATTATATTGATAGTTGCTGTACATTTATTTATTTGAAATTCATTCTCAGGGCAGAATCCGGCCACGTCCCTTTCGTATTTAGGGGCGCAATTCTGCTAGTTCAGTGGGTGGCAGTTTAAAACTTAAAACTTTTTGCCACTGACTGTTCATTGTATGCTTATCTGAGAACGAAAATTAGGCACAATGAAAAGTACCACACTGGAACGTTCATTAAACTACTACCCACTGAACTTTAAAATAGCGGAATCGCGCCCCAGGCTTTCACTCGACAGCCGGCGACAGCTTGCTCTCGTGACCCTTAATTAGGCACCAAAGGACGGCTAGCGAATGAGCCTAGTGCTAATTTGTGGTGATACAATCGCCGATGGGCGCTGTCTGCTTTTGTCGATGCTGGAGTATTGGGTTTTGCCTCACTTGTTCGGTGAAGACGGAATCGTTCTCGTTCCGGATAAAGAACAGTGTTTTAAATTAAAACCGGGAAAAGAACATTCCAATAGCTGACTTTAAAAACAACTTTACTAATATTCCGAGAGCTCACGACGGTAAGACCTTCGTCATTTTATAAAAGCTGAAAGTTTCTCAGTGCATGTCCCCTATACAGGTGAGAACGACCAGCGACTATAGAGTTTGGGTTGTGGTTACTTGGGCAGCTATCAGGTAGTAAAGGTGTATAAAATAGTACCTAACTTTCGTCATAGTATAAAAGCTAAATTTTATATATGTTACTTCGGGACCTATAAAAAGACGTTACCTCAATAGCCGGACAGTTTGAATGGTTTTTACATCTTGCCAGACACATTGGAAGTCTGCTGTGTGTGCTACTTTTTCTTCAGAAAAGGAAAATTAAAACCATTCAAGACATTAAATAAAATAATCCTGAGTACCAAGAAGCTTTCAAGAAAGAGGGGTCTCGGTATGGTTAGAAATGGTGACCCATCTACGGACCAACCGCGGCGATCATGGCTTAACCTGTATTATCTAACCGTATGGCGGACACTTAGTCACAAGCCCCTCTAATTAATCTTATTATTTTTAACTAGCTGTGCCCCGCGGTTTCACCCGCGTGAATACCTAGGTTTCGTTTCCGATGTCTTTATAGTTACCTATTCGGGGCGGAGACGAATCCATAATCTACCGTAGAGATCGCGATCTGTTAAAGACCTCTAAAACCGATGGTGGAGGCGTATTAATCGCCGTTTCCAAACGTATTCCTTCACGACGAATTTATTCATGGGAAATCGATTGTGAAGATATCTGGGTCACTCTGGATGTCGTCATAAACTAAAAACATAAAAAATTGCTGTGTGTGTCGTCTATCTGACTCCTCAAATTGCACTCGATGTTCTGAATGAATTCATAGAGAGTGTGGCCGCAGTGGTTGATTGCGTGGACGATGTTGTTCTCGTCGGAGATTTTAATTTGAGCTTTATTAACTGGACCAAGAACTGTAAATGATCACACATGACACCTAATATACATACTGGCACTAATGCCAATAATCATAGCTGCAGATTGGGATTTGCGCTTACTGATTTTGTTTCTCTCGCGGGTTTATAGCAACAAAACTCTATAACAAATCACACGAACAAAATCTTAGATCTCGTTTTAACTAATGTAAACTGTACAACGTCATTGGCACAGTCTTTATGTAAAGTTGACTCATACCATCCTCCTCTCGAGATCATTTTGGACGTCGAACCTCAGTCTGTGCTTAAATGTGTCCCACGTACGGACTACAACTTTTACAAGGCAAATTACAATGCAATTACAATTACAACTAGCTAATTTGAAGGGTGTTGATTGGTTTGGTTGCTTCAAAGATTGCGTGGATGTTGATCAAATGGTATCTGTATTTTACAGCAAACTAAATTCTATTATTAAGGAACATGTACCTAAACGTAAGCCTCGTCCAACGCGGCGGCGTCCTACTTGGTTCACGCGTGGCTTGAATCATCTTTTAAAAGAAAAGGACAAATTGCGTTTAAGATTTCGAAAGTATAATAACCCTATGGCCTATGGATAAACTCGAATACTAAATGATTAGACTACAGTGCGACAAGCTACTTCGTGAATGCTACGCCAAATATCTAAGTACAGTCGAACACAATCTCACTAAGAATCCAAAGGCGTTCTGGAACTTTATAAAACAAAAAACTGGCCAAGTGCGAGTCGGACTCGCGCACGAAGGGTTCCGTACCACTGTCGTATGAGAGCCCCCTTAAATATTCATTTTATGTGGTTTTTAGTATTTGTTGTTATAGCGGCAACGGAAATACATCATTTGTGAAAATTTCAGCTTTCTAGCTATCACGGTTTATGAGATACAGCCTGGAGACAGACAGACGGACAGACAGACAGCGCAGTCTTAGTAATAGGGTCCCGTTTTACCCTTTAGGTACGGAACCCTAAAGAGATCGTCGTCAAACTCACTACCGTCTGTCATGCATAATAACAATGAACACCATTCTGCCTCTGGTCCCGATATTGCCAACTTGTTTGCGTCCCATTTCGGTGCTGTTTACACCAAACCAAACACGGTACCACCATCTTATTGCGCCAATGAGGTCAACAGTGAGTTTAGTTGCAGACTGTCATGTCTCAGCGTTAATGAAAATGACGTCTTCAAATTACTGAGGAAGTTGGATCAATGTTGGATCCCAACAAAGGAGCAGGACCTGACGGATTTCCTCCTCTCTTTATTAGCAGATGTGCTTCCTGCCTCTCATACCCACTTAAAGAGATATTTAACAAATCGCTGAGTAGCGGGATCTTTCCCAGCGAGTGGAAACGGGCTCGTATAGTTCCCATCCTAAAGAAAGGAGACAACGATAATGTAAGGAACTATAGACCTATATCTATGTTGTCTTGCTTCTCAAAGATATTTGAATGTGTGGTCTGTCCGGTATTGACTAGGCACACTAAATCCCAAATACGAGTGGAACAGCATGGTTTTCAGGCCAATAGGTCAGTCCTGACTAATCTCGTCTCATACTTCTCCAATTATGGACGGAATGGACAAAAACCAGCAGATTGACTCGGTCTACACGGATTTTGCCAGTGCCTTTGATAGTGTGGATCACAAAATGCTTATTTGTAAGTTACATTGTCAATAAGGTATTTGTGGCTGAGCTGGTTCGAATCTTACCTAGCTAGCCGTGAGCAATCGGTAATTATTGGTGGGCACGAGTCAAACAATTTTTTTTCCACCTCTGGGGTACCACAAGGTTCTCATTTGGGGCCCATATTATTCCTCCTTTTTATTAATGACATCATTGATCAGATTCATCACTGTCAATGTTCCCTATTTGCAGACGACATGAAGCTGTCGCGACAGATAAATTGGAATTGATACAAGCTGATTTAGACCGAGTTCAAACATGGTCGCGTCAATAATATGAAGTTAAATGCCTCAAAATGTCTGCACATCCGTTTTACACAAAAAAGAAAAGCCCTTGTAACACGCTTTTATATAAACAGTGAGGACATCACGGTTGTGACCGAGGTTAGAGACCTTGGCATAATTTTGGATTCTAAATTAAGCTTCGTTCAGCACTACAACACCATGATAAGGAAAGGAGCCAAAATGCTGGGATTTATCAAGCGAAACGCTAGGGAATTCAAGCGCACTGCCGCCAAAATAACCTTATTCAATGTTCTGGTGCGTAGTGTGCTTGAGTTCGGTAGTGTCGTGTAGAACCCGCATTACGCCGTACACTCTGATCGAATCGAGTCCCTTCAAAGATCGTTCACAAGGCACCTTGCATTTGTTACCCCCGGCATCAGTGCGAAATGTTCGTATGACGAAAGACTGTCACATTTCGGTCTGGTGGTCCTCCAGCATCGCAGACGGATGTTGGACTTACTGTTCTTGCAGAACATTGTGCGGAGTAACATTTCGTGCGACGGACTCCTCGAGCATATCGGAATACATATCATGTTCCTAAACTAAATGCGCGAAAAAAAGGTAGCAACGTTTTTCACATCCCCAGACACAGAAGCAATCTTGGCATGAACTCCCCAATCATTAGATTACCCTCTACTTACAACGCCTGGTGGAAGTTGTTGGACATAGACATTTTCCATGACCATCCCTCACAGTTCAAAAAGAAGATTTTGAGAGAAGCAAAAAGTAAACGCGAAAAATAGCACATACTTGTTATTGTTCCCTTCTAATATTTCCCTCATAATATTATTTATTATTATATTCTAAATTTCCAATTACCAATTTCAAAATTACCAATATTCAGATTTAAATATTATTAATTATTATTCACATAGTATGTAAGATAGGCTCAATTTCATTCACTAAATCCAAGATTTAATCTTTTTTTTTTTTATATAGAAGTCTATGAAAAGCAAAATAATGTTGTGCATGTCTGTTATTGATGTAAACGCTAACCTTATTTTAACGTCATATTATTGTTTTCATGTGTGTGTTTACGGACGTGCCATAAATAAATAAATAAAAAAATAAATAATCGTCGTGAAAATTAGCCAGGGTACGTTGATTGTTCAAAATCGGTCGTTTTTTCATTTTCTTTCGAATAAATATCCAATATCTTCAGAAAACTATACATATTTGAAAATTGAAAATTTGAACGGGATTTTGCCATAGTTTTGAGTAGGTACCTACTCTAGAAAAGAGCCATCGAACGATGGTAGGTAAATTCATTTTGATAGGACATGAGTATCTAAAACCCCATCATCGCATCATTGTTTCGCGATGTGACTAAATGTAGTTTTTCATTCTTCTCCTTTTCGAGATCAATGATCGTTAAATTCTATTTGACAATATATCGCCATCAATAGCTTTGTCATGTTTCAGTGTAAAAGAATCTAAGTACCTACCTATATCTTCTCTATTTTTAGGATATCATAATTTAATAATAAAAATATCCATAGATTGGTGAGTGTTAACCGCATTCAAAAGAGGGAGAGATTTGAAGAGGAGATCCTCAATTGGTCTGTATTTTTTTCTTGTCTGTATGTTACTCGATATCTACGGCTATTATTATAAATTTCATCAAAATCAACACAGTACAATTTTGTTGTTGAAAAATCAAGTTTTTACGTTTATTGGCAAATCAAATATCTTATGATTTTATTACTTGGTTGTGGGGCTCGTTAACAAAGTAAACACTAGATACAAATTCATAATATAGGTACCTGCATCGCGCCGACCCTCGGATAAGGTAAACGACCCTTTATTCGGTATGTTAGGCTCTTACATTTTTCAGGGGTTTTTTTTATGAGTTATGACCTCATGATATTGGTGAAAGTTCTATTGTAATGAACGTATGTATGTTTCTAGTTATTTTGCAATTACTTTAGTATAAATAACGTATTTTGGATAGCACTTTATTTAATACCATACAATTTGTTTGTGGAACTTTTGTTCGTGAGTTTGTGTATTTTTAACCGACTTTAAAAAAAAAGGAGGAGGTTCTCAATTCGGATGTTTGTATTTTTTTTTTTTTATGTTTGTTCGCGCATAACTCCGTTGCTTTCCAACCGATTTGAAATATTTTTTCTTTGTTGGAAAGATTATACTTCCCAAATGGTCCCATAGTCACCAAGTCGGGATTTGATGATGGAATCTTGGCGAAATCGAGGGAACTCTTCAATTTTAAGGAAAACGTACAGCGATTTTGGTGTTTTCTACAACAAGTGAAGCATTTGCGTTCAATAAGAACCATTCTACTATCAGATCTGATGATGAAGCCAAGATGACCTCGTGAATGTAGCGGGAATTCGTTGGATGTGAGATGCGTGGCACTGAATTTCGTTCGATGGAAATTATCATGAGGATGATGAAAGGGTGTCAGCTGAAGGCCTACCCATATTATCTAAGATTAAAAATATGTCACAAAAAATAAAGAAATAATTTTTTTTTTTGCAAAAAAAAACCGACTTCAAAAATCGATAAAAGCACTGAAAAGTTAAAAATAATACTATAACCTACCTATATTAATAAACCTAACCTAAACTACGATTAACTTATAATACAATTTAACAATTTTTTGTAGTCGGTGCCAAGCAATATACAAAACTTAAATCACTATATACCTACAGACTAAGAGCAGAAAAAATAAAACATAAATCTTACAGCTTCTAAATTTTAATTCTAATCGGAAAACAACAAAAATACTTTATGACAGATTACCTAATATTAAGACACAAAGAAAAAAAGATACTAACATTTACACTGAACAATATTAATAATATATTTTTACAAACACAATACACATCAAGATACTCAGGAATTACCAGTCGTTTCATTACTTAGCTTGGCACCGACTCCAAAAATTGTTAAATTGTATTATAGGTTAATCGTAGTTTAGGTTAGGTTTATTAATATAGGTAGGTTATAGTATTATTTTTAACTTTTCAGTGCTTTTATCGATTTTTGAAGTCGGTTTTTTTTTTTGCAAAAAATTTTTTTATATGATTAAGATTTTTCTTGTAATTAATGAAAATGAATTGATAAAAACAAAACATTAAATAGCTTAACAATTATAACATGATACAGACAGTTTTAATTTCTGACACTATAATTAAAAAAGACTCGGTACTAATCTATATTTAAACTAAATATTATTTTAAAAGCTTATCATTAGTGCTAAAAATAATACAAAATAACATACTTATTATGACGAAGTTAGGGACATTCACCTTAGTCTAGCAGTATTGATCCAGTACTTACAATAAACCCTTGTCCCAGCACACGGGAGGGGGATGGCGGCGCATGTGCAAGTTGCACCGCTCCTAGCCCTCGTTTGCTCAGTCCATTTCTGTCGCTCCAGCCGCGCGCCGGCATCCAGTGTTCAACATGAGGAGCCTAAAGACTAGACAGTTATAGTGATTGGTTGCCACTTCTGAGAGCAGTTGCTGAAACCTGTTGGCGTTGTGGAAGGTAAGGTTTTAATCTTGTTATTATCTTGTCTCATTAAGCTTAGAATCGAGAGGGTTGGATCTTTTCGAAGGCACGTGCAGCGTTGGTGGTGCTTGTCGTCGTTGTCCAATTTTTAGTTTGTTTCTACACCTAGTACTTTCAAAGTTTGCTTTCCTATTGTATATTTTTATCAACCGACTTCAAAAGAAGGAGGTTCTCAATTCGTCTGTATGTTCTTTTTTTTTGTATGTTTGTTATATATCGATATCGACGGCAATGGAGGTTCGTTTTCGAAAATGTTGAAAAAAGATCGATTGCAATTTATTCAATTTTACATACATATAGGTACATGGCAGAGGGCTTGGCCCGGGAATAGTCTAGCAGTATTGATCCGGTACTTGCGGACAAAGCCTGCCTCCCCCCCCCTCCCCAGTCTCGCAGACTCAGGGGGCGTTGGCCAGGGAATGCGCGCGCACATGCATGCTGCACCACGCCCTGCACTCGGATCGTCCATTGATTTTTGCCATTTTGAGAATAATCGTCTGATGTATGAACTAGAATTAATTTTACATTGGCTGGTTATACATTTGACATAACTTATAGGCAGCGCGCAGATAGACTGCCTCAAGCTGCGACCGCATGGTGCACTACGGACTTCTATAACCGCCCACTGACTGCTTGAAGTACTTCGACTGCTTTTGTTTCGACTATTTGACTCATCCGCATTCGCTCATCTTGGTTGATAGTTAACTGTTTGATCAGATCGTGTATGGGCGGCCTTAATCTGAAACTAAATTCGTTTTAAATCGTGTGTATTTTTAGCTACGAAAACAGTACTGTAAAATTGGATAGAGTTATTTAAAGTAATAATTAACTGTAACAACTGTTTGTTACAGAACCCAATTGGCACCACCTTGGAGAAGAAAGCGTTCGCAGTCGCGAGACCATTGCGTCAGGCAGCACGGACACCAGCTATACGCCGCACCTTAGGTTGCGCTACTACAGCCGGGATGTTTTTGGTTAGTTTTAAGATTTATTTTATTTTCTTTCAATATAAAATTACAGTTCAATGAGTAGGTGTCATATCGATCCCAAGTCTATTCTTTTGACTGCGTGTTTAGAAACAAGAATTTAATTTTCCCATAAAATGGTTTCAGGTAACGTTGAACATGCTGAACGCTCTGGAGAGTGAGATTGATGTCGACGAGCTCAGCTGAGAAGTGAAGCTGGAGTTTGAGGCTCCCAACGAAGAAGTGGCCACTGTCTAGATGGACGAGTTTCAGTTTGTTTGAGTTTGTTGGGTGTGTTAGGCTAAGCGGGCACAGCCGAACTGTTACGCAGAGCTGCTACCTTCACGCTCCTCGATGGTGAACGAGCTCCCTATCCCCGATTCAGCTCACACCCTCACTGTCCTCGTCTCCGAGGTGCGTCTGCACTTCCCTCCACATTATTTAACTCGGTGGTCTTCTGACTTCTTAGGTCCCTTTTCCTCTTCGTTCCACCTTCTTTTATTTCTTCTACCTTGACAATATGTTGAGTCATTCGTTTATTTTGTATAACCTTCTCCGTAGTCCAACCTCCCACCCGTGTTCAGTTGTCCCCATTAAATATGGTTTACTCTTTATATCTTTTATCCCTGTTCGCTTTAAAGGGGGGTGATTGTAGCCTCTTTACGATATGTTAAACATACCTAAGTGCATCTTATGACACAGGGCGGACCCGACGAGTCTTGGGTCAGCCGTTTGTCCCGTTTAATGTTAGTGTTACCTTTGTTAAGTTCCGTTTCTAAACCTGTTAAGGGTGCACCATCCCGCTCCGGTCCACTTGTGGACCGTTGTAGCCTTGAATTTTCTTGTTCACCATCTGTTTCAAACATTATGACATTAATTTTTTTGAAAGCGTTGAGTTATATATAATGAGTTGAAAAGAATTTACCTGATTTGTCAACTTATCTCTGGAAAGAGTTGCCTTACAAATGCATCCGTTTTAGGCTAGTTAATAGAATGTAATTATTTACAAAGAGAGAGAATTAAGTATAGTATACCTTGGGATTCGGAGTAACAATTTGTATTTGGATTTCTGTTGGGCTTAATGCAACTTCAAACCTTTCTTAGCGTTTCGTTGAATTAGGCACAATAGTGTGGATAGTCCGCTTGTTGCTGGTAGATAAATATAATATTTTGTTACATTTTTTCCAAGTGCCTTTGAGCAGAATAGTAAGCGTTATCCGAAACCTCTAGGGCTTTTTATATATATTCGGTAACAGTTTGGCTAACCCACATTTCGGTTTTGTTATATTAAGTTGCGTTTTGATGTTGTCCACTGGCGGTTGATGATGTTTTGTCTCAATCATTTCGAACCCATCTCTTGGCCTCAAACGTATGTTAATTTAAATTTTTGATGATATTATTTAGAGTTCCGTTGTAATAATTTATTGTAAGTCTGTGGGTTATGTTGACACCCGTTAATTTAAGACATGTAATTAATTGTGATTTTGAAACTGTTTGCTCCTAGTTAAGTTTTCAGTGATGTTTTGATGTATTTTGTTCAACGCGTCAGTGGACCCGCAATCGTTCGGTATCAAACTGAGTAACTCGACTCATAGGCATATTAAATTATAGCAAATAATAGATATGTAAAGACACTTACCTCATTCCGTCTTCCACGAGTGACTTTAGGTCGGTATCGAAGGTTTAAGTTTTTTTTATAGACACATTTTTTCCATATATTAGCATAGTAAGTATATATGTATTTTAGCGCTCGTCTAAACTCTGTTGAGGGACGCTATACTCTTTTATTTTATTCCAGATAATTTCGTACTGCCCAGTACAGTTGTTCTTGTTTTCTCACTTGTTAACTTTCCGGTCCTTCCGGCGTCAAACCGGGTTCATAGCAATAATAGATTAGGGTTCTCGCTTAGCGTCCCTCAAGAGATCGTCGAGCCGTTGTTAGGCCGAAGCCTTGGATCCAGACACCGACGCGACGTGGTTCTCTTGCTTTGGTGTGTCGAGACGGACCTAGAGATGGCATACGGTGGTGTTTTTATTATGACTTTATTCTTCGTGTCGGCCTTCGTGTCTGGATTTAAGGTTTCATTCATATTTTTTGGATATACCTATGATAGTTTATCAGATTTATTATTTATATACAATAGATTGTTTATTTACAAGAAATTATTTATTTTTATACAAAAATATATTTTTACTGAGAAAGGGCGGGAGGGTGGGTGGGATACGTGTGGGTAGTGGACGGCGTGCGAAGAGATGTCATGTATGTGTGGGTGTAGAGCGGGACAGACCGGCATTACCATCACCACATGCGCGTCGCCAGGAGTGCGATGATGGCGGCACGGCTGGCGAAGGTGGGGGTCGGACCGTCGGTTATTTAACATCTAGAATTACCGTGGCTAGGGAGCGCCTTTCAGTCCCTCAGCAGTTTGCTGTTGGCTCGTGTAACATCTTGTTTAATAAGGCTGCGTCGAGAACTTTACCGGCGGTCTCGAATCCTTTGGAGACCTAGGCTTTGGTCCGCGTAGACCTGAGAGGTGACAAGGTCGGCCCTGCGTGCACACGCAGGGCCGGCCGACAGGGGCTCCCGCGAGCGCCGGCGTCTCCCGCGCCACGTGCCGTGGTCCGCCATGCCCGCCCGGCAGCCATGTCGCCACTCAAACTGCCCTTCAGTTTATTTGCAGCAATAACATTTGTGCCGGATTGCAATGGAAGTACCTTATCGTTTCATCGTTTTTGGGGAACGAGTTTATTTCCGAAAGTGTCTTTGAAAATATAATCAATAAGTAAATATTGTCACTGCCTTCAAAATTATCTGCATATTGCGCCAAACTCAGGTAGAAGCCGTGGGTCTAAAGAAATATTTAAAATTTATTTTGCAATGTTGGATATGTTTGTGTTGTATGTAGACACCTACATGTGAGGGGTCAAGTTTTGGTCGAAATTATTACTCATGCGTAATCGAGAAAAAACTGGGCACCTCAAATGTAGGATGCAATGAGAGAAATTATTTAAATTTTATTTATGATGATGCACGTATTATTATACAGTAATTACAAGTTTTGTAAGTATATGTCGCAGCCAAATAGTCGAGGTTAGTGAGTTGCCTGAACGCTGAGCCCAGCGCCGCAGTGAGGCGAGTGAGCGGCCTTCGTGTGCTAGAGGTGCTGGTTGTAACTTGTAGGCGTCTAGACATTCCATTGAAGTCGAAGTGCGATGATCGGGCTCAGCGTTCAGGCAACAGACAGACCTCACGTCGTGGGCTGCGACACATACGTGTATGTGTTGCGTGCGTGTAGTGTAGTGGTAGTGGTAGGTGGTAGTGCCACACCGCGGCCTTCGGGTCGCGGCCGCAAAGGGCCGGCACGTCCGGGGAAGCACCACCCCCCCACTGGAGACCGGCGTCCGTGGCGGCGTGACGTCACTGCCATCGCCGTCGCCGCGCGGCGCTGCGTGTGTGGGGGAGCCGGAGCCAGCGCGCCGGCAACGTCTGCAGGCAGGCCGCGCGCCTGCCTGCAGACGGCTCGGGGCAGCCGGTCACCTCGCACCTGTGATCCGCTGCCTGCTTGCCGGCGCTAGGAGCAGGCGGGAGTTAGGGCCTGGACCCATGTCTACGGTGCGGCGCCGTGTGCCGTGCAACGGTACGGCACCGCCGCCGTGGTGCGGCACGGCGCCGTACCGGCGCGTGCTCACTATTGTGTTGTCAGTTGCATAGTGCGCACGTGGTAATTTTTTGTTTAAAATGGCTGATGCTTTATTATATTATTTAAATAATATAATACTGCTTTATTATATTAATTAAATAATATAATAAAGCATCTGCCATTTTAAACAAAAAATTACCACGTGCGCACTATGCAACTGACAACACAATAGTGAGCACGCGCCGGTACGGCGCCGCACCGTAGACATGGGTCCAGGCCCTAAACCGTCTGCTCCTAAATCTGTTGTACATACTTCTTCCTTCTTGGCTGGACGTATTTTAATGTTAATGGTTAAACGACTGGTAACATTAAAAAACGTATAAAAAATCCAAGTATATTTTTACCCCCTCGTAAAAATATTATTGGATTACACTTGTAAATAATGCTTTGTAAATAGCAGATCTCTAAGGGTCTTTGATATTCTAAGACCTTTTCGGTCTTTTTCCTGAGATCATTCATTGTTTTCGTTATCACTAGGGCTCGGGATACGTAATTGCTAAGAGTTGGATATTAATGATGTATGGTTTATTGTTATTCAATTCTCTTCATAATTACTAGACTGTAGTTCTTTTTATAATGAAGTACATAATTTTCGTCGTCCCTAAAGTTATCTACTTCATTTGTAAAGTATCATTATAAGCTACTTTTAAGCATCACATGTTCAGTAAACATGATCAAAAACATGTGATAAAAAATAAAAAAATTATAATATAAGAAACAACCTGTTTTATTTCATTTTACCTTTTCATTTAGGTACTTATAATTAATCCAGTCAAAATAGACCTTGTAAGTTTGCATAAATTCGCATAGAGCTAAAAATTTGTGAAAGTCTCAAGTACACCATTATGAAAGAAATATCAAAAATCCCTCACTGATCCGACTTGTGCAAAAAAAATACACAAGGTCCAATGTCAATAATATAACCTTTTCGCATTTTCCTCATAAATGGCAAGTATTTTCGCAAGAATAGGTCCGACATAAGTTGTACAGGGTGTTAAGAAAACCCTGTACGATCCATTAAGGTATCGTTAGGTATCGATAACTGGTACCATTAATGTAAACAAAAATTGGAAAATATAAAAAAAAAATTAAAACCTACAAAGTTTCCTTTTCCCATACGGCTTGAGAGAGAATCGCAGGTGCTGCCAAATGATCAAACAAAATGCCGCCGAATAATATAAACGAAAATGGTGTTGTAATTATTGTTTTAATCTCAAATTTAGGGAATTTCGTGTCAAAAACTCGTTTCTCGTTTTCAAAGTTCATTATTATTGATAACATAACATAACATACCATCACGCCTGTATCCCCGAAGGGTTAGGCAGAGGTGTACCAATGTACACCCACAGTTCGCCGGTATGTTTAGGTCCCATGTAATAGGGGGCGAGCCTATTGCCACTAACCGGGCACAAATCCAAACTCCGACCTGCTACTGAGAATTTCATAGAAAAACCCAATAACACCTTGGTCGGCTTGGGAATCGAACCCAAGACCTCTAGCGTAGCAGTCGCGCTTAGACCACTAGGCCAACGAGGCAGTTCTTAATTATTATTATTGATACTATCATAAATATTCCAAAAATATTTTATTTGGGCATGTAATTGTGAAACAACTTTCGGGTCGGACAGGGTTTTCTTAACACCCTGTATATCATGCAATTATCTACAAAATTGTCTTAATACTTTATCCCTACGGATTCCGGAGATGATATCGCGTTGACATAATAATATTGAAGAATAAATGTATAATAGTCATAGTCATATGAAGAGTAAATGTATAATAGTCCATTGGATTTATTCTTCATAGTCATATTCTACATAATGTGCACACATTTCCGCACCACTTATGAGGTAGTGTACATGCGCATTTTTAGGGTTCAAGAATAACGAGATGAACGATAAAAAAAATAAAGAATAACAAGAATAACGAAAACTTTAAAATATTAAAGATAATAAATGTAAATGTTGTTGCAAAAAAATGAGGCGTCTCAACATGTTTTTCCATATTTGGCGTAGGTGCAAATATCAGTTGTCCATTGTTGAAATTATAACTAACTAAATAAGATATTACGGATTATCGGTGTCAATATCCGTCGTGCTCTTGTCATTGCCGGTGTACCAGCTGTTTTGGAACCCAATGGTTTGGTGCGCAGCGATGGTAAGAGACCTGACGGTATGTCATTGTTGCCTTGGAAATTGGGTCGGCCTTTGGTGTGGGACGCAACGTGCGTCGACACCCTTGCGCCATCCCACGTTCTAAGTTCGGCGGCCTCTCCTGGCGCTGCTGCTGGAGCAGCGGAGACCCTTAAACGGCGAAAGTATAATAACCTAATGGGTAATTATATTTTCGAGCCGTTTGGGGTTGAAACGGTCGGGTCATGGGGTCCGAGTGCACGAAATCTTTTTAAAGAACTGTCAAAACGTTTGGTAGACTCTACTCGTGATCAGAGAGCTGGTTTGTTCCTTGCACAGAGAATCGGCATAGCCATTCAACGTGGCAATGCTGCCAGCCTTCTGGGCACCTTTCCCGCCATTGACAAGGATGACGATGAGTATTTTGACGCGTGTTAGTTTTATTTATCTATATAAGATTTAATTTTAGTCTTTGTTTGTTCTTGTATTAGATTTAAGTATTGAATTGTAAATAAAGTATTTCTCATATAATAAGATATTGCCTCTTGGGTAATTATAATGAAAAATATTTCGGAGTCGTTACTTTCGATAATTAAGTACCTGAATTACATAACTGTAAGTATAATACCTATAATATAGGGGACATAACTGAATATCGAACATTAAAATACCTACGTTCAAAACATTAACGATCAAAACATCGAAAATTTGAATATCGAGTGTTTCATATTTTCTAAAATTGTTATACCTAAACTAAAAAGTCTAAAATTGAAATGCCGAATGATGAAAATATCTAATGAATGAAAATATCGATACTTCCCTACTTAATTACATTTCTCTATGATCGATACTCACTATGATACTCATTAGACCTAAGTTTAAAATGTCAACATTGACCTACGTTTAAAATATCGATTAGCATAGGTAATAATATTGAGGTATACATTAAATAGAAACAACGGAAACAAATTTGAATTATTTTGACGTAGAGCTACCTATTATTTTGAATTTTGATTTTTGTCTATATTATATAACTTGATGTTGTATTTTGCCCCCTATTATAGACATATGTAGATAACGTTTAACAAATTTAATTAGTGGTCCACCTAGTTCCTGGACCTAGCCCAGGCGAAAACGCTTAAACGAACCGCCTAGGCGGCCAACCGCTATGAAACCGCGTAAAGCGGTTGGACCGCTAGAAGGCGTATTTTGTCTAGTAAAGAAATGGACGCCGTCGAGGTAGCTTGTGTTATCTATTTTTACTACCGAAAACAACGAAAGAAAAATAAAATCAGATACTGGATTCACCCTTTACTAGAAACACGCAACGAATTTGGCCACCCTTTTTACTTTTCTCTTTGGGCGGCTCGCCGCGAACTGAACCGCCAGGTGCGTATAAACAAACTGGCGGCCAGCCGCGAAGCGGGCCGCAGCTATCCATTCAACCGCCGCGGTTGAAATTTTGTGGCGGTTAAGTGCGTACAATCACAAGCGGTTGCATATTAAATTGGAAATGCGGCTAACCGCGCGGTTGGCCGCCTAGGCGGTTCGTTTGAGCGGCCAGCCGCCTGATGCGGTTGCCATAGCGGTTGACCGCTACGCCAACCCCACGGCGGCCAACCGCTATGAAACCGCGTAAAGCGGTCTGACCGCTTGAAGGCGTATTTTGTCTAGTAAAGAAATAGACGCCGTCGAGGTAGCTTGTGTTATCTATTTTTACTACCGAAAACAACGAAAGAAAAATAAAAACAGATACTGGATTCACCCTTTACTAGAAACACGCAACGAATTTGGAGACCCTTTTTAGCCCTCTTACGCACTAGCGGTTGGCCGCCTAGGCGGTTCGTTTGAGCGGCCAGCCGCCTGATGCGGTTGCCATAGCGGTTGACCGCTACGGGCGGCCAACCGCTATGAAACCGCGTAAAGCGGTTGGACCGCTTGAAGGCGTGTTTTGACTAGTAAAGAAATGGACGCCGTCGAGGTAGCTTGTGTTATCTATTTTTACTACCGAAAACAACGAAAGAAAAATAAAAAGAGATACTGGATTCACCCTTTACTAGAAACACGCAACGAATTTGGCCACCCTTTTTACTTTTCTCTATGGGCGGCTCGCCGCGAACTGAACCGCCATGTGCGTATAAACAAAATGGCGGCCAGCCGCGAAGCGGGCCGCAGCTATCCATTCAACCGCCGCGGTTGAAATTTTGTGGCGGTTAAGTGCGTACAATCACAAGCGGTTGCATATTAAACTGGAAATGCGGCTAACCGCGCGGCTAGCCGCCCCCGCGGTTAACCGCTAGTGCGTAAGAGGGCTTTGAGCCCTCTTACGCACTAGCGGTTGGCCGCCTAGGCGGTTCGTTTGAGCGGCCAGCCGCCTGATGCGGTTGCCATAGCGGTTGACCGCTACGCCAACCCCGCGGCGGCCAACCGCTATGAAACCGCGTAACGCGGTTGGACCGCGTCCATTTCTTTACTAGACAAAACACGCCGTTTTGTCTAGTAAAAAAATGGACGCCGTCGAGGTAGCTTGTGTTATCTATTTTTACTACCGATATAGGTAGGTAGTTTATAATAGCAACCACCAGAGGCCGCTACTGTAGCATCACTAGCAAAATCAAAATATTTTTATTTCAAGTACCTAGGCCTTTTTAAGCTCTTTTAAAACGTTAACTAACGTTTTAACTGACTCTAGTTGCAGGTTCCAAAATGTCATTCCAATGGAGAAGAACCGGCAAGAAAATCCATTTTAGCCATTGCCTCAACCGCATACCAGACCAGTACCAAGACAATACAAGGTAGCTGGCTGGGACTTAAAATTCAAATGAACCCAACTCTAGTTTCACAAAACGGACGTTGTTTAAGCTTTTCTTATGAGCAGCTTAAATAAAACGCGACAGGCTCTCTACCAACTAACAGAGACAAAAGTTTTTTACTTCTAGAAAAGGTGAAAGATAGGTGCGAAGAAAAGAGGAATATTTTTTATACGTGTTTAATTTCTGTAGAAATTACTGTTTTAAAAAACATCAGCATGTATACACGAACACTTTTAAGGATTTCATTTACCTGTTTAAGCTAAACTAATGTTAACAATGATACCTACATCTTATTAAACTATAGTAGGTAGGTACCTAAATAACGAAACAATTTTTCATAGATTGTTGAACAAAGGAAAAAAAAAGTTTTTTTCAAACTAAACATGTCGCTACACTCGTAATCCTCAAACTCAAATAGGTACAAGTAGAAATAAATCTTAGATATCCATATTCCAAGAATAGACAAAAATTAAATAATTTATAAATAAGTAATTGTTAAAATACAAAATGTTAAAATCTAATAAAAATCCCAACACGCACTAAGCGTAAAACTTGCATTTGACAGAGGGCTATTTCATAAAAGGTTTTTTTTTAATTTTTGAGTTTGTCTAACCTTTACATTTTTTTTAAACTTCTCTGGAATATTTACATTGTTTTAAAAAGTAGCCCTCAGTCATTACATGTTAACAATAAAATTGAGAGGAAAGAAATGTAAATACAGGAGTAGGTAGTCGACAATATTTACAAAATAAAACTAATTATTGTACTTTCCTTTTTGTTTAACAACTACAAAGTCCTTTTAGCCATGGAGTACCATACTATGAGGAACGGGGCCCATAAACCGACGCCGAAAAAGACAGAAAAGAATACTGTCGCTACGTACCTGAAAATGGAAAAAAACTTAATATGTAAGTTAAAATGATTTTAACTTAACGGTTTGATATAATGATAAAACAAGGCGAGGAGCAGTTGTAGGGAGAAAATTATTGCGCTTCACTTTTTGTTTGCCACCACCATTAGGGGAGATGATTATAATTTTTTTTTGTTTTTCCATGTCAATAAATATCATTGAACGTATTTTTTTTCTTATGCGTCCCACATTAATATATACAAAAAATTATGAAATTACATTGAATTTAACTTGTCCGCGACGTCACTTCTTGCTACAATTTTTCGTGACGTCTCGGTCGAAGTTCAACCTAGGCAATTGTTATGTTGTGGTTAATGATTCTGGGGCAAGGGTAGAACCTGGCAAACAGGAACAAAGAGTTGGATAACAATGGTTATTTACCGGTTTGGAATTGAAAATGGTAAATTGTCAAACGGCTGTGGTGGTCCCTCCATATGTGCTCCATATTTTTGGATTCTCACTGGTGAGTGGACATTAGTCAACACCGTTCTCGCACGCAAAGTGGCTGAAATTATTGATCGTAAACCGCTCATTTTAATTCTTTGTAAGTAAACACGTAAACTCTACTCCAAACTGTCGTTCATTGAATAATGACAATTTATTGTTGTTCTGATAATTCAAATTATTTATATGAATTCCTCAGGATCTCTTTTATTTATACAGCCAGTACCATGACCTTAAAGAAAAAAAAATCAAAATTTAGTCTTTTTTTTTAAAACATTTAATTTTGTTTCTTCGTTATAGATGCGACTAATAAAATTTATCAAAAATAGTGAAAAATTTCAACATTATAAATAAATGCTCATAAGGCAGTGTTTCATATGCACTAAATTCAATCATAGAGAAAAGTAATAAAAGTCAATTTTCAGACGAACGATAATGGTTGTCATGTCAAAATGACAGACTACACTTTGACTAACCTCATCCCAGAAAATAGAAAAAATATGATTTTGTAAACTCATTTGAATTTTCCTGCAAACAATAAATAACATATGCTTAAAAATGCTATCAATTACTCGGTTGCCGGCTTTATCTATATCAAAAATACAGCAAAAATTATCTTTTTTGTTTAAATATGGTGTTGTTGAAAGGCATATAAATAAACAGTGCCAGAATGATATAGAGAAATTGTGTAGATCTTTTTCTGTAATCCACAACTTAACTAACAAATCTAAGAACCCGGTGAGTATAGAAAAACGTCTGTTCCAAGTTTCTAACCTATCTTATGTTCGCAATGGTAGACCAATCGAAGACGTTATCTAATTCCTAATATTTTTAAAGTAGTTTGAAATTGAGTTAACAAGCTTGAATTATATAAATAATCATTCAACATTTTGTCAACTAGTTAGTTCCTAAAAGTACATGACTGGTCTGTAAACAAAGTGAGACAGTGAAATTGAGTATTTATTTTTATCCTGATGTAACAAAAAGTTATGTTGTGAAATCTTGTTTACTCAAACAAGATTGTCATATTTTTAGCCCATGACAAAACAGTGGGTATTTTAATGATTATTAAATTACTAATGTGTATCACTCATAATTAATACAAACAGTCTTTTGTGGGTGACCTGGATAGTTTGCCTGTGCGTGGACTATTTAGGGTTAAAAAGAAAAAAAAAAATATAAACCATTTTATTAGATTAGTTTAAAAGAGTAACATATTATTATATCTGTTCATCCATCCATCATACATTTTCAAATACCCTTCTTTCTTAAATTATTGCCAGGATATTCATGACTACCACACAATTATGTAACATTTTTCATATTGTATAAAGACATCTATGAATTTATTTACAGCAACTGCGTCAGTTCAATGCAGAATATAAAGCAGCATGTAATTTACTAAAGAGGTCCAACTTGCCGACTATAAACTCCTTCCTACAGAGCTACAGGGGGATCCACACATCTACTGCAAGTAGGAATCAACAAAATGACAGGGATCCTAATAAGGTTAGTTTCATAGAGTAACAAACTACAAAGTGCACATATAGCTGAAATACCATTGTGCCAAGCGCAAGCAAATTTTTAGTTGTATGGTATTTGTTTTTTTGCTTATTGATTTCGAGTTTTTTTCTGTGCAGCAAGAGACATTTATGTAAAAATATCAATGGTTTCAATTTTATTAGCATAATGTTAGGTTTTGAGATAGTTTTATTAAAACAGTGTGTTCTGTTTAATACTATTTCCATGACAATTCTAGTTCGTACTAGTGCTCATGGTTCAAACCCTGATATATGACTCTGTAGTTTGTAATGTATCCTCTAAGGTTAATTTACAATAACAATAAAATATATAAATGCTATGTATACCCCAAGCTCTCTATGAACACACAATGTATGTATACATGTGTGGATGTGAGTGTCTTATCTAGAATTTCGCAATCTGATACAAAAAAAAATATGAAAATATTTGTTGTCTGACATGGTCAGTGTTATTACAGCTTAAAGATTATATATCTTCTCCTCAGCATGTTTGTTCTTCTGCCCAACATATTATGATGACTTTTGCATATGTTTTCATGACATTCTTATGACCATCATTATCATCTCAGCCCAAAGACATCCACAGTTAGACAAAAGGTTACCACAATGACTTAATGACCATTCCTGCACTTCCCATAGTACATACATGTTATACTGATATACACAGGGTTTTTTCTGGTCCTTCGTACTTTCTTGTTACAGTCGGTCAGTATGTCTAACACTTGCTTCCCAATATGTAATAATCTTAGGGTGCGTCCACATCTGACGAACGAGCATTAGACGAGCAGCTCGCGAGCATGCCGCGAACGCCCTAGTATCAATAACGCCGTCCGCCAAACGTGCGCGCGTCGCTCGCGGCTCGGTCGCAGCTCACGAGCTGCTCGTGTAATGCTCGTTCGTCAGATGTGACGCACCCTTATGGGTGTAAAATTGTCAAATGGTGAGTATTTACACATACACCTTCAAATTGTATGTGACAATAAATGACAACAAAAGTTTTAAAACAAGTACTCAGCATATTCTTTTTTCCTTCCGGACTACTGAATTATCCCTGTATAATAACCCCCGCTGGTTTCACAAACATTCAACTCACATGCAAGTAAAACCCAGACAAGGAACAGACATTTGTGATTGAATGTTTTTTTCTCATCCAAATCAAACCCTGACCATCAAGTGCTGACCACTGTAACCCTTCTGTCAAATTAACAAACATTACACACAAGAGTAAAATTTCACTTATTTTATATTTCTTATATAACTCATCCAGGATGACAAAGACAAAAATAAGAAGAATGAAGAGGTTTCCTCTTTATTGATGAAAGCAGCTTTTTGGATGTTCACCACATTCTTACTTATCATGATGAGCTCACTCATGGTACCGGGTGACAGCACTCAAAATGAGGTATGTTGTGTCATTTTGTTATACTATTCAAATTCAAATAATTTATTACACTCATGTGTTATATTACTCAGTTGTTATAATATAAAGTGGTTTCAAGATAAAACCCAGTGAGGGCTCAGCAACATAAAAAAGTACCTTATGAACTAATTAAAATTACTAAATATAACTGTTTTTAACCGACTTAAAAAAAAAAGGAGGTTTTCAGTTTTAAGAACCTATATTAGTCAATCTATATTTTTAAATCGACATCTAGTAAACTATTACGGAATGCAGAATTTGATTAGGCAATTGAAGTGTATTGGAAAAAGTGTGTGCAACTGGCTGGTGCTCTGAATCAAATGCAGTATTTGGTTCAGAGCACACCAAGTTACATGTTACACAGCGATAGCAGACACTTAACTATGAGTTAGACGCCTTTTGCAGATAAAACACTTCTTATTAATTATAATTTAACTTATTCTGTGTTTGACAGTTATTACTTTTTTTAAATTCTATCAATCTTACTAATAGTCTAGCACTAGTTTGACAATGTGATAACAAAATTGTTATAGTTACAAAATAATTGACTTCACGTAAATATAAAAAGAACCGAGTTACGTCGCCATAACCAGGAACTCACCTCTACACCATAACGATTAAGAATCATGTTACATTAAGTTAAGATAAGCATAGCGTATGTAGTTCTTAAGTAGTTTCAGTTCTGAAATACCTCTCGTAGTGGACACACTTGTCCAACATTAAATAAACTTTTTAAAAACTCGCTCGCCGTTTCCTTCGACTTAAGTATCGACTTGAATGAAATTATATGGGATCACCACAAGTGGTCATACAATAAATAATCTGACAACATTTTAACTTTAAGTTAGTATTTTTTTAACTGATTCACAAATTCTAATTTACATAAAAATCATAAATTCCTTTTCGACATATCTGGTAAAAAAAATCGAATGAAAAGAAACCCTTTGGCAGAAGTCGGACAAACATAATAATAAATCAACTACAACTCTGAATGTCAGAAACAAACTTCTTATTTACTAAAATTCTATATTTTCCAGTTGATACGATACGTTTCATGGAACGAGTTCGTATACTCGATGCTGTCCAAAGGCGAGGTGGAGGAGCTCATCGTGAGACCTGACCTGGAGGTGGTCACTATCATACTGCATGAGGGAGCCGTTATTAAGGGCAAGAAGGTAATTAAAACGTATATTTTTTATTATTGTGTTTTGGTAATAAATCTAAATTTAAGTAAAGGTTGCCAGTCACTGTTTGGAAATGAAAGCAAGTGGGACTCAGAAGGTCACTTTAGTTCATAATGTTCCTTCAGTTAGAAGTGTTTTTTTATGTAATTTTATTTTGATATTAGTTGACCTCAGGGACATGTTTCGGGTGCTTTATATGTTATTATTTTATTCTCTTGGTTTAAAGCTGAAGGAAATTATTTTAAGTTTTATAAGTTTTGTTAATTTTATATATAAAATTCTCGTGTCACAATGTTAGTTACCATACTCCTCCGAAGCGGCTTGACCGATTTTTATGAAATTTTATATTCATATTCAGTAGGTCTGAGAATCGGCTACTATCTATTTTTCATACCCCTAAGTGGTAGTAGGTAGGTAGTAGGCAGGTGCTAGGTAGAAAAAATTGCATTTCAACGCATGCTGGGTACAGCTAGTATACAATTTGAAGAACAGTTGCCTGGGTTGGTAAGTAAGGTGTAGTAGAAATTTGAACATCAGTCATTGTTCTTTGTATCTCAGTTGGTAAAGGAACTAGCTCATTTAACCAGTAATTGCAGGTTCAAGTCCTGTCAGGGGTTCAGATGCTTATTTTCTATTGTTTTTATTTAATTACACGCAGGAAGTCGGAAGAAAAAAAAAAAGGACTATAATGAATTGATTTCATAATCAATATGTATTATCTGTAGCGTTAAATTTACATGTGGAAACAAATATATAATTGCAAAAGACTTGAGACTAGACAATGTTGCACGGAAACTGATATTCCTGACTTAATGTTTACTGACTGAATTAATGTTTTCAGACGAACCACCGAGTGTTTCACATGAACGTCGGCGACATCCATAGATTCGAGGAGAAGCTTCGAGCTATTGAAAAGAATCTGGGTGTTAAAGAAGGTAAGGGGACCCACAAAAACTATGTAGATACATATTCCGCACTGCACTGTAAAATAAATATATTTTTTTAATCTTTTTATGATAATGTACAATGCGGTCCGCACAGGGCCGCATCGTACCGCAAAGCATCGAAAGTGATTCAGGAATATTTTTTTGATTCTTTTGCGAACTTCCCCCATTCACAATGGAAGTCTGGCTTTACAGTGGCAGTGTTAGAATGGAATATAAAGGTTTTTATTATACACGAGTTATACTCAATCTCAATTCTCAAACACAACTTAAAGTTAAGACGTATTTAAATGTATCCGTCGCTACTATGAAAGTATACAGCATAAGCTTACTTATAGCATCTGCCATCTAAACAGTCACTTAAAGCCAACTTTTCTTTAAGTACTCACCCATAAAACAAATATTAAAGGTCACAATGTATATTTTCCAGGTGTCCGTGTGATATACGACAGGAACGGCAGCGTGGCCGGCAAGGTGTTCACGACGCTGCTCATCGCGGCTGTTATACTCTCCTTCCTCTATTCCACCAAGTCTATGCGGATGAATATCAATCTGGGAGGATTTGTGAGTAGATCGTTGTATATCGACGACCTCCGTGGTCGAGTGGCGTACGCACCGGTTTCAAGGAGTTGCTAGCCTAGGGTCCCGGGTTCGATCCCCGGACTGGTCAATGTAGAATCCAACTTTTCTACATTGCCTCAGGTCTGGGTGTTTATGGTACCAATTCCATAACTCGAGTGCTTTATTTACTTACTTTGGGTTCAGAGGAATGTATGTGATGTTGTCCGCTTAATATTATATTGTTTGTAAACGGTTAGAGAATGCTAAACGAGTAATACATGCAGAGGAAGACCGAAAAAGAGATGGATGGATTGTGCGACAGATGATATGAGAAAGAAAGGAGTGAATGCTGAGATGACGAGTTGTAGAGATGAATGGAAGCTGAATTATACGCATTGCGCCGACCAGAAATAATTGTGAACAAAGCAGGGATATGATGATGATGATGAATGGTTAGAGAATGCGAAGGTAGTGATGTAACAAGGTTTTGAAATCATCGAGGCTGTTATACTCTCCTTTCTGTATTCCACCGAGTCTTTGAGGATGAATATCAATTTGGGAGGATTTGTGAGTAGATGTCAGTGTGTATTGTTTCATAATGGTTAGACGATGGGTAGCACAGTTTTTAAATAATAATATATCATTTATTCTCAGGCTACTCAGGCCCATAGAGTACCTTACAGACTAACATACCTACGTATTTTATACAAAAGTGGTTAGTATATAAGACTTAAAATTAAGTTAGTAATCTTCTTTGCACTACGTCTTAGTGTGTTCTCGTGTTTGTCCGCGGAAGCGATTGCAAGGCATGCCGGGCACAGCTAGTTTATTATATATTTTTTTATGTGTTGCTATGTACCTATAGTTTAATTTAAATAATTATAATTAATACTCTATTAATTTCAGAACCAACTCGGAAGAGCTAAGTTCACCTTAGTCAACTCAATGACTGGACAAGGGAAAGGCGTGAAGTTCGAAGACGTGGCTGGCTTGAGAGAGGCCAAGGTCGAAGTCATGGAGTTTGTCGACTACCTGAAGAGACCCGAACATTATAAAAGCCTGGGAGCTAAGGTATGTAGTAATAAATGTAGTTAGTAGTATTTTAACCTACTTCAAAAAGAGGAGGTTGCCAATTCAATTGTATTGATTACACATATCGCATATCGCATACGTGATATCGCATAATAAAACAATCAAGACGCCGTCGAATCCGTTGAGTGTAGGTCGTATTTATAAAACTACATGAATGAATGAAGCGCACACAGTTTTTTCTGAGAGATCACAGCTGCCTAATATTTCTCAAGAGGAGCTGCCATAGTCGAAATTCAGTCAGCAGATCATTATTAACATAACATATAACATAACATGTATAACATAACATCACGCCTGTATCCCCGAAGGGTTAGGCAGAGGTGTACCAATGTACACCCACAGTTCGCCGGTATGTTTTAGGTCCTATGTAATAGGGGGCGAGCCTATTGCCACTAACCGGGCACAAATCCAAACTCCGACCTGCTACTGAGAATTTCATAGAAAAACCCAATAACACCTTGGTTGGCTTGGGAATCGAACCCAAGATCTCTAGCGTAGCAGTCGCGCTTAAAACCACTGGGCCAACGAGGCAGATCATTATTAACGTAAAAAAATGTAAAAGAACTCACGATCATCAATCTGCCCTGTTCCCAATTATTTGGGGTCGGCGCAATATGTATTTAGCTACCATTCTCTACTACTCGTCATCTCAGCATTGACTCCTTTATCATATCGTCTTTCATTAAAAGTACTGGTAAACAAAAATCAAATTCAAACACAATCCCCCTTATTACAAAAGATGGTCTAAGAAAAACCAAAGTTTTAGAATAGCCCCGACTCTTTTTGTTATATGACATAAGAAAGTGATGGGTTTATTTTAAACCTGGGTTTACCTTAGACTTGGTTTCAACCATCTTTTGTAATAAGGCCCAATAGGTTTACATTGTTTCGATATAAGTTCCTATGGCCAACTTGTGTCTTCTAAAACAAACATACACACACACATACTCCTGTTCTCTTCTGTATTTACACATTATACATGCAAGTGTAAAAACAGAAGCTCACTGAAGTCTATTTAAATTATTTCATATTTTTTTTGTTGACCCTAGGTTCCAAAAGGTGCACTATTGTTGGGGCCCCCGGGTTGCGGCAAGACGTTACTCGCGAAGGCGGTGGCCAGCGAGGCGAACGTGCCTTTCCTGTCTATGAACGGGTCCGAGTTTATAGAAATGATCGGTGGCTTGGGTGCTGCTAGAGTCAGGTGATTTTACCTACAGTTTTATTATGGCATCGAAATAATGATTGTAAAGTAATATTATAAAGAGCCAGCAGTTTGTTAGGTCTTGGAAATTACCATTAGAAACTACTATTTGCATTATGGCCATCTTCTAAACGAAGATCTCTCTAATCTAGTTTAACAAGACCGTCTTGTCCCACTGCAGGGCAAACCCCTTTTCCATGCGCTCTTTTAATAATAAATTGGTTAAACTTTAAGGATTTTTATTTTGTATTGCGACTGTTTTATAAAATAGCGAACTTTTTTAATTGTCTTATTATTAGTTATTATATTATACACCTTTAGTATATCATAGTAAAGTCATCATTGAACTATATAATCTACGGTTAAGTGCAGTAATTGTCCAACGAACAAACTAAATTCGCCTTATTCTTCATGTTTTCAAAATTAACATCATCTTACTCTCCTCGTATAGGGACTTATTCAAAGAGGCATGTTCCCGAGCGCCCTGCATCATCTACATAGACGAGATGGACGCGGTGGGCCGGGCTCGGTCCTCGGGCCCCCAGTCGTGGGGCCCCGGCGGCGGCGAGAGCGAGCAGACCCTCAACCAGCTGCTGGTCGAGATGGACGGCATGAAGAGCCGCGAGGGGGTCGTCGTGTTGGCTTCCACTAATAGAGCTGATGTGCTCGATAAGGTATGAGTTAAATTGCATTTGTGAGTTGTACAGGGTGGTTTGTAAAGAGTGTGACAAACGTAGGTCGAGAACTAGCAAACGCACGCACACACACATGTTCCGCAACAGTTTACGTTTTCGAACTACAATCGATGATAGTTTTTATTTTTTTAAATATTGGGGATCTTGTTAAATCACTTTAAACAACGTAAAATTATTTTAGTTGGTCGTTTCTAAAATAGCACCGAACCTGCAAGAAACTTAATCAATCAAGAAAAAATCATGGCTCAAAAGGTGCATATTTGGCGACCTCCGTAGTCGTTTGGCATACACACCAGTTTTAAAGTGTCACCGGCTCACTTTGCTAGGTCTTGAGTTTGATCAAAGGACGTATCAATGTGGAAAATCCATTTTACCACATTATCTCTGTCTTGGTGTTGGTGGAGCTGCGGCTACTTACTTGAAGTTCAAAGAAATGTATGTATTACATTTATTTGTTTCGCAGGCGCTCCTCCGTCCCGGGCGTTTCGACCGTCACATCCTGATCGACCTGCCGACGCTGCAGGAACGCGAGGAGATATTCGTCAGGCATCTCAAAAATATTGTGCTTGAAGATTTGCCTGATTACTATGTTAAGAGGTATCTACGTTTAAATCTCGATTTATTATTTTTTGTGACTGCACTGTTCAGAATAAATCCTAGTACAGTGAAGTTATCATTGTATTGTCAAGCTAATTTGTGAATTGTCTTTTTCCTAATTTCTTAACGAGAGCAAAATTTTATTTTAAACTAGCTGTGCCTGCGACTTCGTTCGCGTGGATGACGAAACTTATCAATGAGTTTTTAACCGCAAAATTAAGTTTGTTTTTTATTGTTTATACTTTTCCGGGATACAAACTACCCAGTGTGGTGCCCAGAATAATAAAGAATAATTATACCAAGTTTCATCGTAATCGAACTGGTAGTTTTTGCGTGATACCTGAACAAACAGACAGAGAGACAAATTTTTTTTTTCACACTTTTGGGTTCGGTGTCGTTCTTGAAACACCCCCCGCCATTTATTTTTTTATAGGTGGTCAATACAGTAAGTTAACAGCTCATTATGGACCCTGTCGGGCACAGCAAAAGTAGGAGAGAGGAGGAATACGCTAATTATTTTATGTATTATGATATATTTTAATATAATATATTGTGCGTATTTTATATAATTATCCTTTAACTAGTGGTTTATTTTATCTCGAATTCCATCTCAGGTCAAAATTATTATCTAAAGGTTCTGTAAAGTTGAGCCTTTAAACTCGCACCAGTTTACGTGAGACCCGTCGATACAACATAAGAACCAATACTATCATTAATACATTCCAGGCTAGCATACATGACGCCCGGCTTCAGCGGCGCGGACATAGCGAACGTGTGCAACGAGGCGGCCTTACACGCGGCCCGACACAAGCAGCCCATCGTCCGGGCCGGCGACCTCGAGTACGCCGTCGAGAGGGTTGTTGGTCAGTGTACTTCTTAATTTTCGTGTTTCCGTATCCCTTATATCGTTAAGGTGCGTACGGATTGCGCGTACCCTGGTACGCGTACTCAGTATACGCGTATCCGGAACGCCAAGTCCATACCTGCAGCTACGCGTTCACTCTTGGCGTACGCGTACCGCGCGAGCCAACTCGCAGCGCGACTCGCGCGAGCCACCGTTCAGTCGGTTTTTCGTCGCGCGTCAAAGAGGACGCACGCGGCCGGCTACGCTATATTTGGAAGGCAAAATGAATAAACACGCGTGTTCTTCGAGTTTCAATAATGAAACTGGGGCTCGCGGAGCGCTCTGGATCGATTGACCTCGCGTACAGGTTCGCGGGGCTCATTTTCATTACTCAATAACTTTGTCGTTATACCGCAGGCGGGGAGTCCTCGAATACAGGATAGGGACTAATGGTGTGCCATTGATATCAGTTGTTATACCCCAAACATGAAGCCCCGAAAGCGGGGGCTAACTACTAATTAAATTTAGCCTTCTATAGTTAAAGCCGAAAATTAAGAATTCTCTAATGTAACTCATTCACGAATAGCCGAGATTATTATTGCTCGACGAGCTGGGGACTCGATTTTTACTAAAACCCCGCTTTGTACTAAAATTTTTTTTTTGGAAAATTTGAAAATTAAATAACATAATAACATCCGATCAGAGCTGGGGCTGTTAAAAAAACAACAACAATCTGAAATACCCAACTAGGATCAGCCTTTAAAAGAGCTCAAACTGCTGCAATATCACTATACCAGACCATTTATGTAACAGGTGGCACAGAAAAACGCAGCCACGCAATGTCGCCGGTCGAGAAGAGAGTGGTTGCCTACCACGAGTCCGGCCACGCTCTCACCGGCTGGTTGCTGGAGCATACCGACGCCCTGCTAAAGGTCACCATCGTGCCGAGAACCAACATGGCCCTGGGATTCGCTCAGTACACCCCGTCTGATCAGAAGCTGTATAACAAGGAGGAGGTTTGTTTGTCCTGTTTGTTATATGATGTATAGGTGAGATGAAAGCAGCTTGGAGCATGCCGACACCCTGCTCAAGGTCACTGTCAGCTGACTGTGTACGTAGATACGTACGACTGGGTACAGCCATATTCATATATTTTGTGTCGTGATAAGTGGACATGATGTGGTAAAATTTATATAAATGAAACTAAAACTGTGTTTCCTTCTGTTCGTTTATACTGATTATACACTATACAGCGAAGTAACTTTTAGTGCTTTTACTGACAGTAGATTGTGCTAACCAAAATAAAATCTTAATCGAAATATTTTATTTTTAGAGTCTTTACTTCGCAGTGGTACAGTTCAAGCTCACAATAACAATAAAAATGTTAACGTTTCAGTTATTCGACCGCATGTGCATGGCGCTGGGCGGGCGGGCGGCCGAAGCCATCATCTTCAACTCCATCACCAGCGGCGCGCAGAACGACCTCGAGAAAGTCACCAAGATAGCCTACGCTCAGGTAACCTAGAAATAGGAGGCCTGTGTTGCCTAGCGAATTATGTACTACTTCTTTGACCTGCGCGATTTTCTTAAAGCTTTCTGTTGCCTTAAGAACAATCTTTAAAACATTCAGCACTCATCTGTTGCCGTTGTGGAAGCGAGATGCGGCTATGCAGTGCAGTGCGCCGTCTCGCTTTCACGGCAACAGTCCTAATTCAAGAAATAAGAGCTAATAGTACAGTCACTGTTCCCTATCTTTTGGGTGTCGTCTTAATACCTATGTTTATAGCCACTGAAATTTTGTAGCCTTCATTTCTATGTTATATAACGTGTGTTATAAGTTTTAATATCGGTTTACAGGAAAAATAGCCCTTTTGCTTCAAGGTTACTTCAAACAGAATTTCATCAAAATTAAGCGTTGTAGGTGTGGAACGTACCAAAAAGACTGACTGGCTTATGTGTTAATATATTTACTTTTAAATGCGATGCTTTTAATGCTTATTACCCATTGCGATACTTTATCATATTGATGTAAGCTCTTGCGATTGGCCAATGCTTTGAACTACGTTTATCATGTTATTTATTTGTGTTGCCTTGTGTGTATAAATAGTACCTTTTTCTCGTTTCATAATGTATAGTTAGTACATAATTTATTTTTATTCCCCAGATCCGTGTGTACGGCATGTCACAGACCGTGGGCCTCGTATCGTTCCCGGACCTAAAGGAACATGGCAAGTCTCCGTACAGCAGGACGCTTAAGAACCTGATCGATCTCGAGGCGAGGAAACTCATCGCCAGCGCTTATTTCAGAACCGAAAAGCTGCTTAGAGACAACGAGGGCAAACTTAAAAAGGTAAGTGAATAGGCCACGCTGATTTATAATAGTATAAACGAAAAATTTAAAAAAATCACAATCAGAAATTTTAGTAAAGTGCTCATTGCTGAACCTTCAATTGAAAATTTTGAAAAATTATATCTTTTGATCATCTCAATCAAATCAGCTTTCTGAACAAATATAACCGCAAGTTAATCGGTCTATTCGTGAGCTACGATGCTGCTGACAGAAACTCTCATTAGACAAACTTATAAAACCCCTCTTATTGCTTCGGGGGTTAAAAAATCACCGTTGTGAACAAAATCTACCCACACTAGGAATACGGATGATCGACTCTTCTTTTAGATGGATCTTTATATACCTAAGTGCTCATACTAAGAAAAACTACAGATAAGTTAAGATAAGATATATTTATTTGTCAAAAACACGTGTAGGTAACAATCAGTTGGAATAATTACACAAAAAAAAAGTTTCAACATGTTTTGCCTAGGAAGGCGTACAAATACAATAATAATAATAATGTAATTCAGATTAAAATAACAATAAATTGATGTAAAATAAATACTAATAATAACAAAAATGTCTAAAGTAAATCATTTAAATAGTCAGCAACATTATAGTAGCATAGCACTACCTATGTTAATTGCATTGGAATGCGTTCCAATGCAATTTTTTCTACCTAGCACCTGCCTACTACCTACCTACTACCACTTAGGGGTATGAAAAATAGATAGTAGCCGATTCTCAGACCTACTGAATATGCATATAAAATTTCATAAAAATCGGTCAAGCCGTTTCGGAGGAGTATGGTAACTAACATTGTGACACGAGAATTATATATATAAGAAGATTAACTACACATTTTCTATTACAGTTGGCCGAAGAACTGCTAAAGAAGGAAACCTTGAACTTCAAAGACGTACAAAGCATATTAGGACCCCCTCCATACCCCCGCAAGAAGTTAGTTGACCCCGTAGAGTTTGAGAACAGCCTGAAGAGCTTGGAGAAGGCGGCGATACCAGAGAACTCGCCCGTCGGGGCCCCGTCCGCGAAGCCGCAGGAACAGAAACCATTCTAACTGTAAATAGTGTAGATTGTTATAAGTTACAGAAATAAATTAAATCATGTTAGTTAGACTTACTGTTTCATTTGGTGGCTGTCAGGATGGCCAGTTCTCAATCATAATTCTCGATAGAATAGGTCTTAAAATTACAAAGACAAAGACATTTATTTTGCAAAGTATGGGTACAGTAAGATGACAAATAAATATAGCTCAACCATATTTTACCCGTAGGCATGCAAAGTAGTTAAGTACATAATTACGCCCTGTGAGGCACCTTACCGTGAAAAAGGGTCAGTTTACGGGTATATTCCACTTTGTTCACCTGGGTGATATCACCCAGGTGAACAAAGTAGACTTTTGTGTCTCCTCATTTCACCTCGGAATCAATTCACCCAGGTGATATCACCTGGGTGAAATGAGTCGACTTTTTTTGTGTAATTTGTTCACCTTGGAACTGTATCACCCAGGTGAACAAACGCGACTTTTTGAATTATTCTAGTCGACTTATATCACCCGCATACAAAGTGGCAAGATGTTCATTAAATTATATTAAAATTTATTTTTATATTACTGATTGTTCCTATAATAAATACGAGATAATACTTTAAATACAAAAACGATATACAATGTAAATAAAATTAAAATAAATCAGGTTTATTGCTAAAAAATACTTCAAATATTTTTAATGTAAAAAGTAAGGAAATATTTTTGGATACATTATCACTCCTATAAAAAACTCCAATGTCTGTTAAAATCACGTATTTATTTTTAATATTTAGCATATTCTGATTTAATTGTTACCAATTTTTCATTTATAAAATTATAATACAATGAAGATAAAATATTTTCTAGTAATTATTATTTAACAATCAGTCATAAAATATAAATTTTATTACAATTTAATGAACTTATTGCCACTTTATATGCGGGTGATATAAGTCGACTAGAATAATTCAAGAAAGTCGCGTTTGTTCACCTGGGTGATACAATTCCAAGGTGAACAAATTACACAAAAAAAGTCAACTCATTTCACCCAGGTGATATCACCTGGGTGAATTGAGTCCGAGGTGAAATGAGGAGACACAAAAGTCTACTTTGTTCACCTGGGTGATATCACCCAGGTGAACAAAGTGGAATATACCAGTTTACGCGCTGTTATAGATATTTTGAAATCCATCTTCAATTAACAAACTTTGGTGACAATTTTTATAAACAAATACTGATGATTATGTCCATCTGATAAGTTATACAATGGTGAGTACGGACTATATAACATAACATGTTATTCAACATTGCAATATAACAATATTGTACCCAAGAATAAATGTTTTATAACATTCAGTGTCCACATTATCTGAAACATGTTATATCGCAATTTGTATAACATGTTATGTTATATAGTCTGTACGCACCTTTACGTCGCAAATCCGTCTCTAATCTGATGAAAACTTTTAACTGATTTTTTTTATATCAAACTGAATTGGGATATAGGGAAGTCACAGGGACTATATAAATTCTTAGAATGAATAAATAGCTTAGACCAGTAGCAAGTTCCATGGATGTAGGGAAAGGGCGCAAAATGAAACGCCAGAATCCGTTACATCGACTTTATTTCACGATCAAAATGGTTAAGGATACACGGATAAAACATCGATCCCCGACAATAGTCACAGTAAGATATAGGTAGGTACATAAGGTTACAACAGTACCGACACTAGAAGGTTACATACAAACACATTCTCCTCTAACTTACAATAACACATACTACTTTATTATTATTATAAATATCAAATTAATTGCCAGTCTTCATTATGTAATTTAAAATTACAAATGTAATTTTAAACATGTAATTTAAAATACATACGTTTCCCTAACTCCTTATTTATAAGTTATAAATTTAGTACTAAACATTTAAATTCGAAAAGGGTCCTGCATTCCGTGATGGTCAACTTTCGAAGCTCTTTTGTAGAAATCAAACGAGAAGTAAACGTAAGACTAAACGGAAAAAAGAAAAGAAAAATAAACATTTCATATTTTAAAATATATTTAAGTACGGTCCATATTGCACTCTTCTGCATTGTTTTTTCACGCGAGTTGTTCCAATGACTATTGCATTTCGTTGGTGTGCATTCGATTCGTGAATCAAGATAGAACAACGGTTAAATCTATTTCTCGTGTACCTACTACATAATCTATTTATTTGTGTACTACATATTTGATAAACAAGTTATGAATTATTATGAAAGGCTAAAAGATTACAGTGACTGGTGTAATTGGAGATGCCTATACACTGTTATGACTAGTTTGGAACCGACTTAGGGCTTAGATTTGGGCATCAATTATGCACACGAGCCATCGACTCGTCACCGCTCGTGTGTGTTCGTTAGATACCAGTTAAAGTCAGTTCTTCCATTAGAGTTAGTTTTCCAGTTTCCACCATTAGAGAATGGTAGAAAGAGAAGTATATGTGCACGGCAAGTAACCAGGACTAATCAGGCATCTCCAATAGTAACTACAACACGTAAGTGCTATTGTTCAGTTTTTTCTACAGCTTTGTGTCAGAAATTACATTTATTAATACAACTGTATTTTTACCGCTGTGACATTATTTAGTGTGATGCCGAAACTTAACAATATTGTGCCTCTAAACAGATACCTATGTATCTGTGGCACCATATTCATATTTGGGAACTCCAAAACAGACGGTAGTTATATAAATGATAGCCAGTTCACACAGCAGCACATTCACTTAGGATTTATATATTTTTCAAACTTATTTTCTTTGAGTATTTACCGTGCAACGAAATAAATCAGCGTATTTTGCTATTTGAGTCCATTAACTTTTATTTTTACTCCTTTTTACTTGATTATGGGATGTTACTCGCGGTAAAACACAGTTGTAACGTCGAATAGAATAGTTTGCCTCACGAAGCTTAAGTAAGAGAACACCTAAAGCAGGGTTTCCAGTACGCGGAACTAATTAATTGGATCACATTGAAAGTTTTCTACTGACAATATAGCTAAAATGTCGGAAATTCTTACCTATGTATGTAATATGTAGACACTTTCCAGTTAAATACCAATATAGATATAACTAATACATGGCAATACACAGATTTTTTATTATTATTTTTTGTATTTTTTTTGGACATCAATCACGGTATTATGTATTACAATTAAGATGGCGATCAGGCCAATTGACTTAAATAGTAAATCAGTGATTTAATTTATTTAAAGATGTTTTCTGATTTATTTTCAATGGTCTTACAATTTGTGTATAAAATATAGCACTAATACACAAAATTTGCAATTGTTTATATTTGCATCATTGATGTATTAATCTGTACTAACCGCCAATTTGGTCTGATCGCTGAATGGTACTAAACATCTGTCAATATAAGATACACAATATTCAATGCAATGCATCGCTTTGTGGACACCCTACTTTAAAATTAAGACAATTTTCAGTTGATCCACAGAATACACTTAATTCCGTTTAATTTAAACATCTTATTGCAGCGAACGCTGCTCTAGGTCAGTTCTAAATGAATACATTGTTGAATACACATTTATTTGCTGGGAAACATTTGACTATTTACGAAGGGACATTCATCTACAGAGTGTTACGGAAATGCATGGTCGTATTTGAAATACATCTTCTGCCATCGTCAGTTGATCAGAAATTGTTCGGTCCAAAATGTTGTTCGGAACAGGCAATGACATTCTTGGAAAGTTGTTAATTTTCATGGTTAAAAGAAGTATTTATAATATGACCACGCATATCCGTAGCACTCTGTATATAACCAGTTAATTTAAAAACATTAATAACTAAGAATTTTTGACATCAAAGCCAAGATGGCGTCAAAGACAATATTATTAAAACTAATATCTAAAACAGCACATTAATCATATTTTTAAATCGCTACAAAGTGAATTGGTTATGTAACTGATATAGGCCCACGGTCCTTACTCTAAATCGGGCAAGATATTTGTTACCGACAATTTATATTGTAGTGCAAACGTTCTATTAACTTCTGTAAATATCAATTGATAGAGTACTGACATCTAAATACAATACAACAGTGTTTTTTTTGTAAACAGTAAAGAGTAAAATTAATTATAAATATTGAGCCCTAACATCTTCCACACAATACGAGAGGCCAAGACTTTAACGACGGACAGACGATTCACGTCACGAGTAACAAAGAATTACCAAAATAGCCATAGTAACTACGTGTTAGCGTCTTCATCAAATCTTTTGTTTTGCAAATCCAGTAGATATTTAGCCACGTAGACAGCATTTTACTGGCAAGGCCAATCGGCTTCGTACAGGTCCTTGCATTTATTGTTGGTATCTGCAAGTCAGTGGGACTGATGCAGTCCACGGCAGAAAACATTCTTAAAAGTCCCGCCTTCGTATTGTAAAGAATAAAATAAGTTGTGCTTTCAAAGTCCAAAGGCTAACCTTCGAATAATACTAGCGAAGTTAAATTGAGCACTTGTCCAATCTATAACTAACAAGTTATGTACTTAATTGAGAAACTAGATGAGAAGGTGTCTCCTTGATGACACGTTTGGGACATAAGAATAAAAAAAATATAATGTGAAGACGCTTCACTCTGTCACATATAATAATATAGCTGTGTAAGTTATGTGACTAGAAATGGAAATAATCGTAATTAATTAATTAAATAGCTATTGTTGTGCGAAAACAACAGTATATTGTACTTATTATATTATGCAATGATACAACGATAGCCCCAAGCGTGTCACAGTGGGCGTGGCAGTATACTATTACAAATAAGATCGACTCATTGATTAACTCTACGATCCTAACAACTAATTACGAAGACAAAACATTGTTATGAACAATGCGTGGAAATCGCCAGCCTTCAATAAACTCTGTCTCAATTAAATATAAGACAGAAATATTAAAAATTGACTGTGAATTTTCAATTTAGGTGGTAACGCGGCTGTAACAGCAATTTCCACGCACTTCAATATAAAATAAAACAATAAACCTAATTGGACATGATCACAAAATAAATTAACATTTCAACATTTACCGAAACACATTATATACAGACACGGAGATAGTCATAGCTCTCGGCCACTAGAGGTCGCTGCGATTTGAAACAATATACAAAACACTAGCCCTTTGTCAGGGAACCCGTCCCTTCAAGGGGAAATAATTACTTTCCTTATAATAAATTAAGAGATACCTAGTACGAAAAGTATACAAATATGTTTATTATGAGCTATGCTCAAATCACTTGAAATCTGACTTAAAAAGTCTGATTTAATTCAATACACGTGGCTATCCGATCCCTCCTCGCCCGTCGTCTCGTTTCTCGCCTAAAATACTCATTATTATAGGACTGTATGCTCATAGGAGTCATAACAATCTGTCGGCGAACCAGCGCCGAATGTTTACTTCTAAATTAGCGACACCTAGCAAGTAGAACAGAACGGATTGACAATTCCAACTCTGTTGTTGTTTAATTAAAGTCCTATCGCTGACCTGTCGCTTTAAATTATAGCAGCTTGCTTTCAGCAATATTATGACCTCTAGCGTAACCTTAAGCTCTTTAGTCTGCCACTATACGGAAACATCAGACTCTTGAAAATTTTACCAAAAGTTCTTATTGAAGACGCTTCATGTTTGAGAGTTATCAAATACGTATAGGTCTCAAAATGTGTTCGCAGATATTCGAAGAAGTAAGACAGTTTCATATCTTTGCAAAATTGACTGAATTGTGGGTCAAACTGAACATATTTTGTAAGAAAAAAGTTCCCATGGCTCCCGTATCGTGACAGATTTGTGACAGAAACGGCACTTGCCGTGCCAACACTGGACGTGGACAATTATGAAAGATCTTCGGAAAACAATTCCATTCGTCATAAAATTAAAAATAATAGACAAAAGTGTCATTGAAAAACCTAATAATAATATCTTCAACGACCACTTAACAAAATATACAAATCAACATTTACTTAAAAAAATTAAAAAAATATCTTTGTGGATACCAACTTTCAAAATATTTCACGAATTGTCCACTCCTGGCCTGTTCCTGTCGATCGCCTGAAAACTTCACCCATTTATAGTGAATCAATAGAAAAATCAATATGTGAGGTGCTGACTTGCATACCAGTTAGTGTTGTGTAAGGTACCACAGCAAACGGCTTTTCGACACATCAGTGTTACAAACAATATGGTTATTACGATATCTACTTCCATGTTAGCTGATGCGGTAATGCATGTGAATAAGTGAAAATAACTATCGATCCTTACAGTAGGCACAATATCAAGGTTTTTCATCGATATTATTCATGGAAGCTCTGCCAGGCATGTTGTGAGCTAGGTATTAATGTCAAATCAAATTGTCAATGCATGCGACATGCGGCGTCATTGTGACGACCATGTAGCTATAATTCAGAAGCTATTGTGTACCCTACTTATTACTTTTCTCTATGCTATTGTGGCACTTTACATCAATTTATAATAAGAAACTTTTGAATGCGATCAACAGGAAGGCCGACTGTCTCCGACTAATACTGAACATTTAATATAACTCCCGGCAAATAACTTGGCAAGAGTCGTTAGATGCGCAGAAATAGTTTTTTAGGTCTATTTGGTGGTCAAGCGGGACGCGGGGTATGCGGTAGCGCCGATCCGAGCGCGCGATTGGTGCGTTAGTCGACCGAGTCGCCGATCCGAGCGCGCGATTGGTGCGTTCGTCGACCGAGTCGATTAGAGATTGGTGAGTTAGTCGAATATGCGCGGGTTTACCCCCACTACGTCAAAATCTTGCCAAGTTATTTGCCGCGAGTTATAACTCCGTACTCTTACCACATTACAATGCGACTTGTAACATTTTCAAACTTTCCAACATAACACTACTAAGTACTTAAAATCTATGACTATTAAACTTTCGCGAACAAAAGTTGCTGATAATTAATGAGACTCTAACCCTTCATGTTGTAAGATTTTACATTCCAACCAGTGGAACTTCGCAAGCATATTTTTTGGTATAATAATCATGTACTGTCAATATATTGTTAATAATTATAATTAAACAAAAACAATTCTGTAAAACTTATAATTATTGTGATCAATTAAACCTATGAGACGATATGGCAAATTACTAAAAAATCTTTAAAGCAATTTAAAATGTACATTTGATACATTGTGAGAATAAATTTGTACTAGCTAACATTCATATTTGGGTGAGCTAATATATAATAGTTTGCATTGTAGGCTATATTTCGGAAATTGAAGATATGTGTTCACATGCCAATGAAACTACAGATTTACGACATTTACAGATTACAACAACTTGTCTAGAATAATATAATGTTGCAAACTATGAACTCAAACAGTCAGTCGCTATGATCGATGACGTCCCAACCGCCATGGAAAATGGCGGCTAACTGTTGATTGTCTATGATCAGTTGTTACCATAGAATATTATTGTTATTTTACTATCTCGTTTAGTAGTTTTTTTTTTTAATTCTGTTCTCCTTTCGGAGCAGTAAGCGTTTTAACGGCAAAACTCATTAGAGCAATGCGACTTGACATCCTCAGTACGATTGGGTACAATGAATCAATTTCCATTGCACATGAACATAAATAAGCGCAATGCAACACGAAATCCGGTCTCTAGTTATCTCGTACCCTGATATTGTATCACGAATAGTCTCTAGCCCGCAGGCGAAATGTCACTTTGTTAAAATAGTTTTTTTGATCATCGTAATAGTTTTTTATTCACTGTTCACATAGTTTTTCATCATAAAAGTATTTTCACAAACTTTCACTGACTCATACCAATAAAGTGTCCTATCACAGGTGTCCCACCACATTTAGTTCTTTCCACAACACTCAATAGTTTCCATATAAGCTAAAAGCCCAAAAAGGTCTTTTTCATTAGACTAAAGAGCATCGGAGACAATGGTTCATCACTGGTACCCTAACTGGGCAACTTTACTTGCGAAAACACTTCGTCCGATCACTTTCAATGAAAGTTCCGCACTTGATATCAACCGCCTTACGACTCGTGCTCGTATGATATAATGATATTAGTTACATATACTTAAGGTTAAAACTACAGTCATTTTTGAAGTCTATCATTTCAGGTTTTTCACTTAGAGGAAGAAGGATCCCCGGCCGGGGAGAGCAAAGCCACGGCCTCGTCACCTTCAGGCTCGGCGTCGGCCTGGCCATCCTCGGGGGCCAGGTCCTGGCCTGGACTGGCGAGGTCGTCGTCGTAACCTACCGCTTCGTCCTCTAAACCTTCTTCATCATCGTCAGAAGGATAAAAGTCCGGCTCCGACTCTACACTGTCATCCACATACAAAATATCTTCTGGCGTTAAATAATAGTCCTCCTCACATGGTACGTCTTGGTGAGCCCCTTGGGGCTCAAGCAAATATTATTTAGATGCAGCGGAGTCAGTGTGATGAAATACCTGGAAAATTTTATTATTTACTGAATACGTGGCTTATATTAATTGGAAGTTGGGATCAAGTGGAAAACAAAACTGTGTTCCTTTCATAAAAAAAAAATTAAACAAGTGCAGTAAAACACTATAAAACAAGTGGTCTTATTGTAGTAGTTAGTTGACGGTTAGTGCAGAATAAATCTAGGCAATGCTGTACAATCATGTTGGTGGCCGTCAACTGTTTATGTTTCCTGCTGCGGTTTGATCGTCATGTGCTTTCTACTTAAAACGACATCAAAAGCGTTAAAATATGAAAAGTGTTTGAAAAAAGAAATAATGTTTCAATCGAATCACTGCTTGAAATTAAACCTCCTTGCTCAAATAATGTAATGTCATGCAAAAGTAAAATATAAAAAGCCGCTAAGCCATCAAGCACCTGTCATCACCTCAACGGGCAGTGAGCTTCGGCGAGGGAACTGCTGCAGGGTCCTCTCCTGGACATTGTAAGTGGCTTTAGCCAGCCATTGCTGGCAGGTAACGATCGGGCTAGGCTTACGACGGCCTCCGTTCACGCTGTGTCGGAGGGAACCCAGAGAGGCGAGTCCTCGTAGTTCAGACGGCGCCACTGGCGACGGAGCCGAGCCACGCCGCCGCGTCCACGACTCCTTGCCGGGCATGGTGCGCCGGAGGAACTGCGGCAGCGCCGTCGGCACCTCGCGCATCTTCTTCTCTTTGGGAGCTGAAATATTACAATGTGTTCAAACAGCGGTTCAATTAGAGTTACGCTGATCAAAATTATGTGGTTTAATAATTACACAGTGACTCACCAAGGGCAAGGACGTCAGATGGCATGGATTTCCGTCGGTGGAGCAGCGGGTCTGAATCAAGTCCCAATGGCATTGATGTCAAGTTATCAAGCAACTGACTCCCTACTGTGCTGTGCTTCGGCTCTTTATTTAAGGTCTGCAGCGGTTGCGCTATTTCAAGATTAGTACGACCGGCCTCTTCAGTATCAGTCTTTTCAGTATCTCTCACGAATACGTTGCTATATTTGGCATCCATTTTGCCTGATTCCGAATCAAGCCTTAAGAAGTCGGGTCTGAATCGCGATAAGCAGATGGCATCCTCATTGCTGGTGAACATCGGCCTTGATGCAAGAGTATGTTCACGAGACTTCGTTTCCAGAGGTGGGAACGTCTGCTGGCGGACCAGCTTGCAGGTGCCGCCTTCTTTGATGACTGTGTTCAGTCGCGTAGCCTGTACCGGAGTGGTGATAGAGGCTATGGTTGAATCTGGCAATAGATTTTCTGAGCTAAGAACCTTTTCAGCGGGTTCTTTCGAATGTTCGCATTGTCCGCGGATACTGAGCTGCGAGTGTATGCTGTGCTCGCTGCTGGCATGGCTAGCATGGCCGCGGCTGCGGGGCTCTGCTAAGGAAGAAGCACGGGTTTTATCCCTGTTCTTGAATTTAGAATCCTGGAAGATGTTCAGCGGCACCGAGAACCGCCTGAGTTGTTCCTTGAACGAGTTCTGCTTGGCGGGATTGAGGGAACTTCTGCGCGGAGGCAGCAGTAACTCCGAGCTACTAGACATGTTGGTGTCAGAACTAGAATCCATGTCATCATCGAGCATGTCTGTGCCAAATAACTCCATGCGGATCTCCAGCTCCAGCTCCTTTACAGTCAACGTCTCCCATTTGTGTTGATTGTATACGAGGTTTTTGAGCATCAGTGTCGACAGATCATTGTGCAAAAATCTGTGCCACTCTGAAATCAGTGGGGTCACCACAAATTTGAAGAATCCTGAAAAATAAATTATGTGAAAATTTCGTGTAATTCCATGTTTACTATCCAGTACTACATTTCTAAATTCTCATATTTCTATATCCTTAAATCTCTACAATAAAATGTTACCTGTTTGTATCTTGGGTATGGATGTGTTGTGTCTATCGCAGAGCGCTGAGACAGGCAGGTTCAGCTGCCTCTCGTAGTCTCCCTGGCGGAAGAACTCTTCACAGACCTTGAAACTCCACTTCCTGCTGATATCCCACGGCCGGCAGGGGTTAGAGATGTCGGCGCACTTCAAAGCGATCTGGAGCACCAGCTGCCGGTGCTCGCTGTTCGACATGTCCAGCGTGTTGGTGTCCAGGTAATGCTAAATACAAAAAAAAGATTATTTTCAAATAAGCAAATATTTTTTAAAGGCGTCAAAATTCTCAGAGTATAAAAATAACCAATGAAAATCTTCAAACAACAGATTAAGGGAAACAAAAGATGCAAGAAAAAAATGATTGAACAACTCGAGAGGAATCCTTAAAAGTGTAAAAGACAAACATTTTTATTGCAAAAACCATTCGTCCAATACACAATCAATTCCAAAGCCGATTAGTTCGCTGTGAAGTTAATAGCATGTATTTTCTTTTAACTTCTGATTTATCATTCCTTTTTCTAGATCGATTTCTGCTGCTTTTGGATAAAAGTTGTGGTGGTTGAATAAATATTATAAAAATGAAGTTATTAATGTTTGCATGTTTATTTAATTGAACTGAACTGAAACTCCATAGTAAGACTGAAAGGAAACTTCCTTTTTATTTCAACCGCATTTTATTGGGTAACACTACTGTGCTACCCAATAAAATGGGTTGCGAAGGTCTTATAGGTAGTCGCTCCATGTGAAATAGGTACGGTATTCATCTGTAGATTCAGCTAAGACTGAAAGCCGTTCCTAACATAGTTTGTGAAAAGGCTATAATAATAATCCAGCCTATAAACGTCCCACTGCTGGGCACAGGCCTCTTCCCATATAGAGAAGGCACGAGCATTAATCACCACGCTTGCTCTCTGCGGATTGGCGATTTCAGATACCAAATTTTGGAATCCAGGTTTCCTCACGATGTTTTCCTTCGCCGTTTGTCAGAAGTGTCTTAGAATAATTAAGAAAGTACATATAACTTTGAAAAAGCCACATTGGTACTTGCCTGGGTTCGAACCTGCAACCTTGTGCATACAAATCCGTTCATTGAACCGCTAGGCCACCACGACAATTGAAAAGGCTAAGCAGATGATAAACCTTCTTTAAGAAGAAATAGCATTCATGACTCAGTTGGTCATTTTCCAAAGCTACTGCATCAACAACTAATAGTATTTGAAAGTTATAGCTAACATCGTTATAAAATAAATGACGTGTTATAATATTAAGAGTATCGGTACGGATACTAATCACGAGGTAAGTGCACATTCGAGCCGACTTTACGGACTCGCGAAAACGTCCAATGCGCGATATTTACGAGACACAAATATGGCTCTTTAATAATTATGAGGACGCAGTACAGAACATATATATACCTCAAATTAATATTTCGTGTTATTTTAGAGTACTACAGTACATAAACACATATGAAATTAAATCAGATTTAGAGCAATTTCTATCCAAAACGTTCAGGAATCAGGAAATAAGTTTAGACCTTGGTTGTAAACAAGAGACATTTAGAAATCAGCTGGTAATATACTAGTATGAACACATAATATGTACATGGTAGGCACACGCACCTGCCAAATGCGTTATGAGTGTTTTAGCACCCGCTGTCATAACTAACGCTTTGTTACTCAGAGGACAGATAAAGTAGAGAGTGCACATATTAGGGTATGAACCGTGAGCACTAATGTGAACTAGTTTTGTCGTAAAAATAGTATCAGAACAGAGCGCGCCGTTTTAATAACACTAATTATATCGGAACTATCAATATTTTCGCATAAACGTGTGTCGTCGTACGGAAAATTATTTAATCATTAAACGAATTAAATCACATACAGCCAAAAATGTGCTTACGCTCGGCGCAGTAGGTTTACGATACTCGCACTCTATAGTTTTAAACTCTATGGTAGAGAGGTGTACTTAACAAAATTAAGACTGCTTCATGTTTACCGGGAACAAGGGCCAACAACGCGCAAAGACATAGAATATAAACACTTGATCCTTTCTGAAATTAGCAGTGGAATCAGCTGATGTGTGGAGTGTGAGTGGAGTCATCGAAAACCAATTACCAGGGTTATATTGTATACTTTAGTAAAACTGATGGAGGTAAACATGGTGCCCCACTGCAGGGCAAAGGCCTTACCTTCTTCCAATTGTAACGGTCTTGGGCTATTTTTGTAATTTTTTTCGTAAACATGATTTTATTGTAACTCAAGAAAGAATATCTAATAACTATAGGTGATACCCGTCTCGCCAGTGTAAGGAACGAATGACCTGAGAGAGTTTCGGCGTGACAAGTATAGTACGCACATGTGGCCAAACAAAATAAACAAAACGCTGTCAATGAACTAATTTTAAACGCGGATAAGGTCTTTGATCTACATCGAGATAATTAAAGCAACGGATTTGGAAAGGTTTTGATGTTCCCTTAATATAGACTGAAACGTTTTTGTTTTACTGATGTGTATTTAATTTCAGATTCATTACGGTCCCATCAAAATATTTATATCTTTATTTTTCTGATAGATCAAACAAGACTTTCATGGAAAACTTTGTGATTTGAAGCTAAAAAGGTAAATCAGCCAACGAAGTCGTAATTCCTCTAATCCAAAGTTTTCTCGGCATTTAATGACTTGCAGATACAGTTCCAATAATGGAATTATCCGAAAACAAAGCGACATTAAAAGCCAAACACAATTTGGCATCAAAACACGTTGTTGTAAACGTTTCCAATTCATCTGTATGTCAACGGTAGCATACCCTTATCATTATTTCCAAGGCGTCGCCGCAAGACGGGCTAGTTACGCAACGCTTGCAAACCTCTTGTTATCTTTGTCTAACGACATGTGAATGAAACGATCACGTTTCGACACTGCGGGGATCGAATGCCTCGGCCAAATGACGCCCAAATCACAACTAGTAAACGGGATCGCGCTATTTATATACGATTTATTTTAATCTCGCCATGACTGTAAATGTTTGTATAGGTTCGTAATAATATTGTGTTTACTGTGATGAAAACTGCTTTCTTATTCTTAAATATCTAGTAGCAAAGATTTTACGTCTTACAAAAGTACTAACTAACATTTGCCAAAACGTTAACACGTGTTATAAAAATTTCCCGTGTACGATATTTCATGCATATTCAAATGAAGGACTAACTCTTGACCGCGGCTGCGGCTAAGTCCATGTCATTTGATGGAGTTGAAGCCAGCTCCATTTTTTTTTTCTTCAATCTGTGTGTTAGCCGTCAAAACGTGACTGGAAGATAGTTCTGTCATATTATGCTTACCCGCGTACACACAATATTGTTTTTTTTTTCTTTAATTTCACATTTTTATACAAATCTATTCAGTACTTTGTAAATATCTTTTTTTTTAATTTAGGTACAGTCATTTCATATTTACATAAATCCCTCGTGACGTATTCCAAACTGTATATAGATCTGACAAACATAAACACGGGTGAAGCGAAGTGCAGACATCTTTATTTGTTTACTAGAGAACACCGCTTTCATCGGTTAGCGAGCGGAGAAAGCCGCGGTCACATGCTTGTCTATAATTGGTCAACAGGTGTGCCATATTACGACCTAACCTTACCTATACATGGTATGGGACCTATACCACAATGGGTTCAATGCTACCAGCGGGGAAATGTTGCTATCATGAACACAAGTAATACTACCACTCAGGTCGTATAAATCCTTACTAATATTATAAATGCGAAAGTTTGTTTGGATGGATGTATGTATGGATGGATGTTTGTTACTCTTTCACGCAAAAACTACTGAATGGATTTTAATGAAACTTTACAATAATGTAGATCAAACATCGGAATAACACATACCAATGTACACCCACAGTTCGCCGGTATGTTTTAGGTCCCATGTAATAGGGGTCGCCCCCTATTACAAGGCTCGCGCCTATTGCCACTAACTGGGCACAAATCCAAACTCCGACCTGCTACTGAGAATTTCATAGAAAAACCCAATAACATCTTGGTCGACTTGGGAATCGAACCCAAGACCTCTAGCGTAGCAGTCGCGCTTAGCGCCACTAGGCCAACGAGGCAGCTCGAATTATACGTTCAGTCAAATTCTTACTTTTAGAAAGCTGTAATTGTATACTCTTAGGATACCTAATGTGCGATATGATTGTGTTTACGATACAATATGTCCAGCAAACAAAACATTTAATGTTATTTAATTCTCCCTACTCCATCTCATCTCCAATTCATCTTGTTTTTTACTATCGTAGTACAGACCTTTCAGTACATTCACAAACATTCAATTGACCTATTAATTAACGAACTTGCAAATTAGGAGCTTCAACAGAATAGCATTGGTACTTCTCGTCATAACGGAATGTCTCTAGCTAAGTAGTGTAGTGAGTATGCAACATGTGTGGGATCCTCGTACGTTACCTACTTTCGTTATAGCATCACCTGAAGCAACAGGCAAGGGAGAAAAGAAGTACCACTTTATGTAGGTTTTGTAGTCTGTGCGAAAAGGGAACCATCGTGGAGTAAAACGGAATTAAAATTTTGATGACCTTAAAATCATTTCATAAAAGGTTTATGGGGACGTCTCATATTTAGATGTCACAGTCGCACTATACCTAATGACGAAACAATGTTGTCAACATACCGAATACGGCAACTAAACAAAACTGCGCCCTCAAATACTAACACGGTTCTCATCCGTACAAACACTAGTGTTTTCTTTTGATTTACTGAAAATTCTACTTAATAATAATAAATAAATAATAAATGCGGACAACATCACATACATTGCTCCGAACCCAAAGTAAGTAGCTGAAGCATTTGTGTTATGGAATTCAGAAACAACGAAGGTACCACAAACACCCAGACCCGGGACAATGTAGAAAAGTTGGTTTCTACATTGACCCGTCCGGGGATCGAACCCGGGACCTCAGAGCTAGCGACACCTTGAAACCGGTGCGTACGCCACTCGACCACGGAGGTCGACTACTTATTACTTTCCTCGCAATACGGCAAAGACTCTTGCAGGTTAAAATCACTGAAATTGTTCTCCTTTTCATTTGCAGATCAAGCGAAATTAATCATTTGAGGATTGTTGTTATAACATCATGCGTTAAACAAATCTCTCAAAAGTGTAGTTCTTGTAGGCATATAAGAAAGATCTTTATGAAAAGCTAAGACCAAAGTCGACCGGACCTTCCGTTTCTACCGCTTCTTGGCTTCGCGTTGTTATATGTTACTATGAGTCCGTCCTTACTGACTACGTGCGTAGTGACGTACGCTGCGGTTTAGCACGTAAAAGTCCGACCTATTCATAATAATAATTATACCGTTATCTGCTACGTAGCTATAAAAATACTCCCGCTGAGAGTGCGGTAAATTTTGAGTTCGATATTCGCGGTCAAGTGTCATAATATATAAATAAAAATAGTTTTTTTTTTCCTCAGGTCATCATCTTCCGAGCCTTTTCCCAACTATGTTGGGGTCGGCTTCCAGTCTTACCGGATTCAGCTGAATACCGTTTTTTTCCATGGTTTTACATAGTTTTTTTTTTCCTCGGTTATTGTTGGGGATTGTCGACGGCTCTTTAAACTCCGGCATAAATACAGGTGTTTTGAGTTTTACCTGTCGGTCTATCGGGGTGCGATACCTGTGGCTGCGTAGTTTCCAATTACTTCCAAACGGGTGAAACGATTTTGTCTTTTTTAGCGCGTTTATTTGACGCATGGTGCATTTAAAACTGGTATTTTTTGGCAATAGTCGTACATGTAACGTGATGTTACCAGTAATTAAATAAATAAGATACCCATACAGCTTCCAGCTTTTAGGTTCAATTGTGTTAATCCGCATAATTGTTACTCAACACACACGGTATTTCAGGGGCTGCTTACTTAGAATACGAGAGCTGAAATAGCAGTGGGTAGGGACGAGTAAGCAAGAACTAGAAGAAATAATACTAACGGCAATAAATACGACGAATAAAAATAAAAACTTTAGATAACAAATGAGAAACAAGTTGAAGTGGAAACTCATCAAATCATAGAAAAGCTTAAAGGAAAATATAAAGAGAACAAACATCCAATTTTTCCATTACAATCCCACTTTAATTAAAAAAAAAGTATTCCATGAAAACTAGAACTTTACGAGTGGCAATACAGATAAAAAGCTCACAATTTACAACACATTTTCTTTGAACGTAATAATGACTTTATAAGAAGACATTCTATGAAATGCCGAGGAATATAAATGTCAGTTCAATGTGTATTGGATTGGCATTACTACTGTAACGTCGAATAGTCACGTGAACGGTTACAGTCTTAGAGGATAGAGAAACTACAGAGCGCATCATGGTATGAACCGTGAGTACTAGTGTGAACTAGTTTCGTCAAAAAATAGTACTCAAAACAGATCGTACTGATTTTTAATAAAATTATCTTATTTTTTGCATACACGTCTGTCGTAGCACAGAAAATAACTTAAATCAGTTAACGGATGTACAACTTACGGTAATCGGTACGGTACGGTAATCGGTACGGTAATCGGTTTTTAGCGATACTCACACTCTACTAGTTTTAATTTCTTTAAACTCTATGGTTACGACTGTTTCAATGCTGATGTATTTCTCAATGATACAGCTAAATATCTGCCAGTTGTAAATGATAGAAATAATTGAAATGGCATTATTGAATTCATATGGAAGTGATAAGCCTTAGTCACGTGTCTTAGATTTGTCACTTCCATGCGTTTGACCGATCAGTGTTGTAGAAATGATCGTCAGTTTTTGGGATTCTTCAAGAGCAATGCATGAAAAGTCGCAACCGGGACCAAGGTCTAAATTGCTTTCTGAAGCAAGGAACTTAAGAGATCGATCTATTAGTCCCACCTATTGTATATATGTACATGAATATATATCTTGTATACCAAGACCAGAGAAACAATTTTTTTTTTTTTGCTTTTGTTTTCACAATTCTTAAATAACATTCTTTACTTTACTTTACAGTCATGAAAAGTTCTTTAACAACTTCAATGGTCACAGCAACTTTTAACACGTTCCGTTTTTCTTTGAGAAACTTAGCTGATACGGCTTCACGTTACACGACAGGTTTCTGAACTTCAGGAAAGCGTTAGGTCACGTGATTAATCGAGGTCCAGGCACTGGTTTTAAGAAGGATAACATAAAGTATAATTTTTAGTATTGTATTGAAAGATACTTTTTGTTACTGATTTAGTTGTTAAGTTTTGGTTCCCAAATGCTCTAATATATCAGCCAATTCAATTAATACATTTATACAAAATAGAAGAGAGGAGAGATGAGAAAAAGCTTAACTCGATAAAATTTTCATTAAAATTCATAGCACGGAGTTTTATCGCTTGCACGTCGCTGCACATTCGAATGTAAACTTGATTCAATAATTAATAGATATCTTTATTACGCCAACACGACTTGATTTTACTGCTCAGGATTAGGAATCTATTATCTTATTCTAAATAATGAATTGATGCGATAGATAATTAATTTAATTGACAAAACGATACGAACGACAAACTTGAGAGGTGCTTTAGTTATTCGGAATATAATAAAATAACTATTACACCACAAGTTTGTTTGTTATTTAGAATTATCTATTTAAATATATTTGAGACGGGCCTGTTGGTCTAGTGGTTAGTGACCCTGACTGCTATACCGGAGGTCGTGGGTTCGATTCCCGCCCAGGACAAATGTTGTGTGATGAGCATGATCATTTGTTCTGGTGTCTGGGTGTAATTTATCTATAATATGTATGTGTTTAGAAATATATAAGTAAGTTTATCAGTTGTCTGGTTACCATAACACAAGCTCTGCTTAGCTTGGGATCAGATAACCGTGTGTGAGTTGTCCCAGGATATTATTATTAATATCCCTTCATCTAGTTGCATATTTCAATGGTAAAGGAAAACCATAATTATTTCTGCATCTTCCTTCACCAAACTTCATCCTCGTTACCTAACTATGGTACAGTAACAAGATCGTATAATCTAGTTATTGTGATATTGACAGCATTGTTCATAATTGAATATCAATCATATGAACACAGCTCCGTTATTAAGACAAGGTCGATCCGAACACAATTAGGGCAGGCAGACAACTGATGCATCATAGCAAGGCCGCGTTAAGCAATCGGACGTGCGTGCCTACAGAAAGTGCCTACATATAGTGCTATAGTTGGGTAGTGATTAGCTTTAGTGCTGCTCAAATCAATGGCAAACATAATCGCAATGATTCATCAATTATCGGTTACTTACAGAATGGAAAGTGGAACAGATAGCGTTAATTAAGGTAAATAACTGAAAATTGTTATGGTAATCATTGCAATCAAATAGATAATAATTCATTGCACATAAATGTAAAATAAACGAGTTTATATATTTTTTATGAGACCACCAAAATATTAACATTAAAACATTTTTGAAATCGATCGGTAATTGCCGGAGATTTCGCGTAATAAACATACAAACAAAAGACAAGCAAATTGAGAACCTCTACCCTTATGAAGTCGTTTAAAATGTTCAAAGTAAACTGTAGCATACCGTAGCCTGTTAAAACTAAAGAGAAGAAAACATTTTCGGGTGCATCTAATTAAAGTTATTTCTCAAAAAGAGAACTACTTAGTATAATTACAGTTAACGTGAGTAAAACATTCCCATGCAGTTAATTATCTCAAAAGCAAAGAACTTTGTAGAGCTGGAGATAGCTAGATTAAAGTTCGATAAGTTACACGTCTTCAGATGTTGTCAGTCGTAGAGTAAAAAAAGTTAAACTATAGAGTGCGCGTATCGCTAAAAGTCATTTGTGCCGAGCGTAGGCAAATATTTGGTGGTACGTAACATGTGTAGATCTCTCTTAGAAAACGAAAAATTACATATACCGGAAAAGTCATTCTTTCCTTTGGTCTAAATAGAAAAAATACATAATACATTCGTTAATTGATTTAATTTATTTTCCGTACCACATGCTCTTGTTTCCACAACAGACGTACATGCCAAACTATCGATAGTTTTGATATTTTTAGGTTATGATATAGTTTTATTATAACGGCGCGCTCTGTTTTGAAACTATTTTTACGATGTAACTAGTTCATACTAGTGCTCACAGTTCATATTCTGACATGCACTCTGGTATCTTATGTATCCTCTAAGACGTCAGGCGTTAGCTTGTATCTGCATACACTTCATTCTTCGAAAGTTTCTAGACGCGCGCAAATGCTTTTAGTTCGTCGAGTATGTAATCAAGGATGCATCAGCATTCGAAACTTTAGTTGATATTTGTTGAGTATTTGCTAAATTTAGCGTTACTTAGCATTTTGAGTTTTAGCCAGACTGCTATAAAATATTCAGTGGCCGCTGAAGAGCCTAGGTATCATGCAATTATATTTAGCCAGACTGTCAAAACTGGGCACGTATTAGGCAAACCAATAACGTTCATATATTTAGTCAGGCGTCAAGCTAGATCGGAGGTAATCGATTGCAACGCTCCAGTGGGCGCAGGATTAAACGTTGTTAGGATATTTCTGTTGGTTTTTTGTAGTGCCAAAGGCTATTTGAACAGTAGATCTGATCACAGCTTGATTTAAGGTATCACATAATGATGCGGGAAGCGCAGTACTGCTCATTGTGGAAATGTTTGTGGGAGGCTTAGACTATAGATAACTATAGACCGATAGTATCGCTAGTTTTCCTTCGTGCCAAGCGAGAGCACTTTTTGTCTGTATCTGGTACATTCGTTTACTGATTTAAAGTTATTTTTCGCGCAACGACAGACTTATATGCGAAAATATCGATGGTTTCGACATTGTTAGGATAATATTAGGGTTTTAGATAGTTTTATTAAAACGGCGCGCTCCGTCTTGATACAAAATTTACATATAGTTCATACTAGTGCTCACGGTTCATACACTGATAGGCTCACTCTTTAGTTTCTTATCTATACTCTAAGGTGGGAGGCCTTTGTCCGTCAGTGGACGTCTTTCGACTAAGATGCTGATGAATCTAAATGAAAGCACGGCTCAAAAGAAAATAATTTCAAAAATAATGTTGAATTTGTACGAATACTTAACGACCTTAAGTAACATTGCCGTATTTCGTAGAAGTGGTTAAAGTTATAGGAAGTTGTATTAATTAAGAAAAGCTTGGAGCCATTCGCGTCAGATAATGCGCAATTATAGCGCCTCGGAATAACTAAGAAGTTTGTCGTTGATACTCGAATCAGTTTCTTAAGTCAAGGGCTACTCGAGAATATCAAACGGGATTAGTTTTCCTTCTCTGGTTTCCCTCGAATTGGATAAATAAATAGTAGACGAAACGGTTTAAAATATTTAACTACTTATAAGATCTACAAATGATTATGTACATATGTAGATATCTAAAATTGTTGTAGTTACATTTATTTCTTAGTTTTTTTTTTATAAATAGAGAAATAATTATAGATATTTTTTTTTCCTGTATTTTTTATCAAGAGACCATATTATAAAAAATACTATTGAAATGCAACCTACTTCGACTTGTTTCTATCAAGATTGAAAGATTCATGGAAAATAAAGAAAATCAGTGATGCTGTGAAATAAAAAGATTTATAGTATATCACATATGCCGTAAACGCCATGACATATTTATTGTTTTTTGAATTTATGATAAAATTTCTGTCAATATTGGACCAAAATGGGACCACTCTGGAAGCACCAGCGTTCAAATTAAAAAAAATCATCAAAATCGGTTCACCCAGTCAAAAGTTCTGCGGTAACAAACATTAAAAAAAAATACAGTCGAATTGAGTACCTCCTCCTTTTTTGAAGTCGTTTAAAAAGAAAAATGCTTAAGCGACTATGGAACGGAATCTTAGGACATAATAAAGCTTAATTTACAGTCTAATTAGATGACTTTTGAAAACTGTTCGTCTGTTTCACATAAAGTTCGAAGTAGTTCTCGGCAATAACTTTGTAAATTATCACCGGAAATCGAATTTATCGTCACCGAAGCATCCACATTGTCATAGCAACCTTAGAGACCAAGGTCATCAAGGTCAAATCATAATAAACAGTTTATTTTAAACTTAATTGAAGTTTTCACCTTTTTAATACCTTCACATAACTTGAATACTGCGCGACTGTAATGTGCATTCTCTTAAAATAATAACAAGCATATCTTCCAGACAGTATGGAGGTAGATTAATATTCAAATACTTCTTAAAATAGCAAAACAATTTTCCATGTGCAGGAACTGGCGGGAAATGCCATCTTCTTTATTATTTAGATGAAACTTGAAAAGACGCTTTCATAGTTTCTTACATCAGGAAAGTCTGTTGTGAATAGCCAGAAACTGCGAAACAAAATTCTTGTCTGAAATGTAGAATATTTAATCTGTATACAACTATTTGCAATTATACACTCGGCTCTCAGAAGATTAAAAACAAAAAAAAAAGAACTGGTGAGGACTGCGTTACTATATTAAACCATTTTTAGGGTTCCGTACCCAAAGGGTAAAACGGGACCCTATTACTAAGACTCCGCTGTCTGTCTGTCCGTCTGTCTGTCTCCAGGCTGTATCTCATAAACCGTGATAGCTAGAAAGCTGAAATTTTCACAAATGATGTATTTCCGTTGCCGCTATAACAACAAATATTAAAAACCACATAAAATGAATATTTAAGGGGGTTCTCATACGACGGTGGTACGGAACCCTTCGTGCGCGAGTCCGACTCGCACTTGGCCAGTTTTTTTGTTTAAAACATCACAAGCAATAATATTAATTCTCGACATTACTGTAGAATTTAATCCTAATTTAACCAACGTCATATGAATTTCATCTACAATGTTCCGCTCAAAGATCGAAATCGCTTATTGAGTAAAAAAAAACAGTTCACAACGTGAAATTCTTTTTCTGGATCTCATGAAAACGCTCATGACGCGTTTTTCGCTCAATCAGCGTATTAGAGAATTGAGCGTCAAAATTATATTATTATATTCATTGAAAACTAGTTTATTATACGTCGTTACGGAAACAATTATGGAATTGGCATAACTTATTGGTGACACCTGCGCTGCACATTGCTCTATATGTCATACGTATCTCCCTAACTGTTGCTATTGGAGGGGCTCGTGGCTAAGTGTAAGCCGTACGGTTTGACCGATAATAAAGGTTAAGCCGCGCTCGCCGCGGTTGGTTCGTGGATGGGTGACCATTTATAACATACCGAGACCCCTCCGTGTTTCGGAAAGCACGTTAAACAGTAGGTCCCGGCTGTCATACATAAATCTTAGGCAGTCGTTAAGTCGATTCTGACAACCAGTCTTACTATGGGATACTGTGTTTCCCAGTAAAATGGGTTGTGGAGGTCAGATAGGCAGTCGCTCCATGTAAAATACGGTATTCAGCTGAATCCGGTAAGACTGGTAGCCGACCCCAACATAGTTGGGAAAAGGCTCGGGAGATGATCTCCCTAACTGTTGCTATTATAAGCGTTTACAATTGTACGAGGTATTTGAGTTATGATTGGAAATCATAGGTTTCCTGGTTATTATTTACTAGCTGATCCCCGCGACTTCGTCCGCGTCAATTTCTGTTATTATGACCACGATTAAGAAGTTAAAAAAAAAAGTATTTCTGCGTAAATGATAATCTATACTAATATTATAAAGCTGAAGAGTTTGTTTGTTTGTTTGTTTGGTTGAACGCGCTAATCTCAGGAAGTACTGGTTAGAATTGAAAAAATCTTTTTGTGTTAGATAGTCCATTTATCGAGGAAGGCTTTAGGATATAAAACATCACGCTGCGACCAATAGGAGCGAAGCAGCAGTGAAAAATGTCACAAAAACGGGGGAAAATATTCATACTTGAAAGCTTCCGTTGCGTGCGCTGCGTAAACGGTTCGAGTTACCCAAAATATATGTATGAAAGAATTGTTCCTCTTTGAATGATCTAAAAAAATGTCTGCGACAGTATATGTCTATCTTTTAAAATTGACTCACTATAACCTTTTTTAAGGTAATCATTTGGTCGAAATTAATGCATTATTGCCAATTATTTGCTACAGAGTTTTATCAACATAATCTATACTAATTATATATAATTATCATTTACGCAGAAATACTTTTTTTTTTAACTTCTTAATCGTGGTCATAATAACAGAAATTGACGCGGACGAAGTCGCGGGGATCAGCTAGTTATATATAATTAGTATAGATTATGTTGATAAAACTCTGTAGCAAATAATTGGCAATAATGCATTAATTTCGACCAAATGATTACCTTAAAAAAGGTTATAGTGAGTCAATTTTAAAAGATAGACATATACTGTCGCAGACATTTTTTTAGATCATTCAAAGAGGAAGAACAATTCTTTCATACATATATTTTGGGTAACTCGAACCGTTTACGCAGCGCACGCAACGGAAGCTTTCAAGTATGAATATTTTCCCCCGTTTTTGTGACATTTTTCACTGCTGCTTCGCTCCTATTGGTCGCAGCGTGATGTTATATATCCTAAAGCCTTCCTCGATAAATGGACTATCTAACACAAAAAGATTTTTTCAATTCTAACCAGTACTTCCTGAGATTAGCGCGTTCAACCAAACAAACAAACTCTTCAGCTTTATAATATTAGTATAGATTAGTATTAGTATTAGTATAGATTATGTTGATAAAACTCTGTAGCAAATAATTGGCAATAATGCATTTATTTCGACCAAATGATTACCTTAAAAAAGGTTATAGTGAGTCAATTTTAAAAGATAGACATATACTGTCGCAGACATTTTTTTAGATCATTTAAAGAGGAACAATTCTTTCATACATATATTTTGGGTAACTCGAACCGTTTACGCAGCGCACGCAACGGAAGCTTTCAAGTATGAATATTTTCCCCCGTTTTTGTGACATTTTTCACTGCTGCTTCGCTCCTAATGGTCGCAGCGTGATGTTATATATCCTAAAGCCTTCCTCGATAAATGCACTATCTAACACAAAAAGATTTTTTCAATTCTAACCAGTACTTCCTGAGATTAGCGCGTTCAACCAAACAAACAAACAAACAAACTCTTCAGCTTTATAATATTATAGTATAGATAATGCATTAATTTCGACCAAATGATTACCTTAAAAAAGGTTATAGTGAGTCAATTTTAAAAGATAGACATATACTGTCGCAGACATTTTTTAGATCATTTAAAGAGTAACAATTCTTTCATACATATATTTTGGGTAACTCGAACCGTTTACGCAGCGCACGCAACGGAAGCTTTCAAGTATGAATATTTTCCCCCGTTTTTGTGACATTTTTCACTGCTGCTTCGCTCCTATTGGTCGCAGCGTGATGTTATATATCCTAAAGCCTTCCTCGATAAATGCACTATCTAACACAAAAAGATTTTTTCAATTCTAACCAGTACTTCCTGAGATTAGCGCGTTCAACCAAACAAACAAACAAACAAACTCTTCAGCTTTATAATATTAGTATAGATAATGCATTAATTTCGACCAAATGATTACCTTAAAAAGGTTATAGTGAGTCAATTTTAAAAGATAGACATATACTGTCGCAGACATTTTTTTAGATCATTCAAAGCGGAACAATTCTTTCATACATATATTTTGGGTAACTCGAACCGTTTACGCAGCGCACGCAACGGAAGCTTTCAAGTATGAATATTTTCCCCCGTTTTTGTGACATTTTTCACTGCTGCTTCGCTCCTATTGGTCGCAGCGTGATGTTATATATCCTAAAGATTTCCTCGATAAATGGACTATCTAACACAAAAAGATTTTTTCAATTCTAACCAGTACTTCCTGAGATTAGCGCGTTCAACCAAACAAACAAACAAACAAACAAACTCTTCAGCTTTATAATATTAGTATAGATTATATTAGTTAAATTCACTTGGATTCTACTGCTGAGCTGAGAATTTCCCCTTTTTTTCTGTATCCTATCACGTGCCCGTCCAATAAATTTTAGCATGAACCAAATATGTCTATCAGGTCCCATATTTAGCTTATGGTTAAACGCACATAACCCATTTAAATAAACATTCACCAACTGTTGTTTTAGTGGCTATAAATGATTTTATTAGAATCGTTTGTTTTATTAAACTACGTACGAGAAAATTCCGATTTGTATAGATGGGTTTTTTGGATAGTAGGTATATTTATCAGCCTGACTAAAAATATGAAAAAAAAAAACATGTTTTTAAATGAATGACAAAGGGATTGTTTCGGCGTTAATATAGTTTCGCGACAGTTTTCTAACATTTTTTTTCACACATTGTCTCTCTTTGCATCCGTAGCCGCAATGTGCAACACAAGGGAGTTTTCTCATAGACACTGTTTATTATTTGTGGCTCAGCTAAGCAAGCCGTCGCGATTTAATCTGGGCGTGCACCTACATTACAAATCAATTACGATTTTATTCCTAAACTGTGATTAGAACCACATTTTGGAAAAACTTGACTTATTATTTAATCAACCCAAACAGTTTCTGTTAGGAGTGTGTGAGGCAATAAAGATGATTTTAAACTTCTGAGGATACTGGAACCAAGAGACTGAAACAGTGTTTGTTGTATAATTTATCTTTGAAGTATTTATTCTTAGACGGCGTGCGTGCGTGGTGCGTGATACGCGTATGCGTGTGGGCTATGTATCTATATATCTTAGCCGAGTCATGTTGTGACGTCACTAGTCATTTTGGGTAGAACTGGGGCCGTACCATGATCTCTTAAAGCAGTAGTGTTGCGGTTGTGGAAGTGAGACGGCGCACTACACTGCGCATAGCGCTGTCCCGCACACACAACCGCAAAAATCCTGCTTAAAGGGCTCATGGCATGGCCACTGTACGACCGACGTAACTCGGCGAATCTCGCAGGAGATACAAGTTATCATCGACTTATTCTTACCCACCGTTTATGTGTACTTGCGTCTCACTTAAACGGTCTTGTAGTTCTTTCTACACCCGCCTAGTTACATCGGCCGTACTGTAGTTCGGACCGCATTGATTTATTTCCTAGTATTAAGGCGATAGATTAAAATAAACGAACCATACTTATGTTAATTTAATGCATTGTTAATTCAGCTCATGTTTAGACCAGATGCGACGTTTTAAATCGTATGAAACCAATCGAATGCAACCTCAATAAGATAATTGTAAAACGTATGGCAATTCAACTGTTTTATGTAGCATTTAAAGCTCTCAGATATAGCATAAATCCGTAACCTATACCATAGAAAGTATAAGTAATACGTTTTCGTAGTTTAAGACTTTACATTTGGTGCAAATAATCCGAAACGAAGTTGCAGTACAATTTCATCGGTAGATACTGATTTTGTCTGAATTAGAATAAATTGTAACATGCAAAACATATTGTTTTCTAATATTTGCTCTGTTATAAATTATTACTATGTAGTTTTGCGGCGTGGAGTAAATTTTGAAATTATGACTTAGTTTTTAAGAAGTGCGTATATGGGTAATGTTGTATCTTGACTGCCTCGTTGGCTTAGTGGCGCTAAGCGCGACTGGTACGCTAGAGGTCTTGGGTTCGATTCCCAAGTCGACCAAGGTGTTATTGGGTTTTTCCATGAAATTCTTAGTAGTAGTTAGAGTTTGGATTTGTGCCCGGTTAGTGGCAATAGGCTCGCCCCCTATTACATGGGACCTAAACGTACCGGCGAACTGTGGGTGTACATTGGTACACCTCTGCCTAACCCTTCGGGGATACAGGCGTGATGGTATGTTATGTTATGTATCTTGACTACACTTGGTCCACTCATAGATAAATAGTTATTTATCTAAGTACCTAAGAAGTGCGGTTATTGTTATGGCAATCATGTCAGGTTATCATAGAAGGCCTGGTACAAACTTGTTTAATATGGCATTACAAGCAGTAACCTTCTGAATGCATTCTTGACGACACGATGACTGTTGATCGTGCCAAGCCCTAACTGCGTCAGTATTGCCCTTGATATAGGCAATTGTTTAATAGTAGAAAAGTGATATAAGTATTTATATATTACTAGTAATTCGCCCCGGCTTTTCGTGATAAGCAGAGAATGTCAACTTTCTTTCTGTTGTAATGTCGCATCAGTTTGCATAGGACATGCGTCGAAATTTGTATATTTTCAGCAATAGCGATAGTAGTTGCGAAAACTGCTAAGATATTCATTTAAATTGGGTAATGTAAACAGTAATTATAATGTCCAGTTTTAGGGAGGTAATTAACAGTTAATTTAACTACGAATCAATATCGAACTCCTCTAACTAGCTTTCAATTTCCAAATCAAAAAGCACCATTAAATGTTATTAAAGATGCTTCATAATCTACGTTGCACTGAAATTACTTCCATAACTGTCGTTAATAAAATATAATCAGTACAGCAACAGAAATGTTTTGAATAATATTAAAAACAGAAATATTTAAATTTTTGACACAAAATCCCGTGAACTCAGCAAATATATTCTGAATTTTGAGTAATGAATGAATATGATGGGGAGGCCATTGTGTACGTGAAAGAAGGGTTTCAACGACGTTTAATTAGGTAATATCGGATAATACGAGGGGGTCAATAACCTCGCCTAAGACCGGGATCGTTTCAGGGCTGCCCGGTACCTTTATTTGATTTTCTATAAATAGAAAACATAAGGAACCTCTATTTGACATTAGTTACCAATGTCTTTTTCAGTCTGATTAAGGTGGCTTTCTGTAGTAAATTGACTTTTTGTTAATGAAGAATCTACGTCTGATTGACATAATGAGTCAAGAACAGCTTTAAAAAAATATTGTATCCAAAAATCAAAATTAAAATATTTTTATTTCTCATAAACCAAAAAAAGGCGCTTAAGAAACGTTACGTTAAATCTACTGACTCTAGTTGCTCGGTTCCAAAGTGTCCTTCTTATGAAGAAGAGCCGACAAGAAACACCATAGCCGGCAAGAAACTCCATAATACATTTAGTGGCACATCCGAAATTTAAACTTATGCCGAAAAATAAGGAACAGATTCTGAACAGAAAGAAACATCTATCCTTACCCAACCCGACAGTATACTTAATGTTATGGCTATAAATTATAAAGCGTTCGCGGAACTCCTAAAACAAAAGTTATTAATTGTAATGAGTATTTAATACTCTTTTAGCTAGAAACCCTTTTAGCTAACATTGTGTAAGAATATTAATTTATCTTTGTTTTGGAAGTCTTTATAACACTTTTGTTTGATAAAGGGAGCACTTCGTGAAAAAAGAACAGAAATGTTAAGGTATTTTATGAAGAAAAGAAAAAAAAAATGAAAACAATTATAACAAAAAAAAAAACAGACTTTAAAGTAAGTCTTATATTTATTTCTTATGGATCCCACTGTCAAAACTAGACCGAAAATAAAATGGACCGCACGGGAACCACCAGCTTTCAAATAAAAAAAGAATCATTGAAATCGGTTCACCCAGTCAAAAGTTCTATGGTAACAAACATAAAAAAAATACAGTCGTATTAAGTACCTCCTCCTTTTTTGAAGTCGGTTAAAAATATATCTTTAGCGTATATATAGCGCACACAGAGTTAGTTCAAAAAGTATTTTTTTCCAACGAAAGGAGAGAGAAAAGAGTGAAGTATTTAAAATAAGATGATTGCTAACCCATTATCCAAGGGATATTTTTCAACAGAAAAATTTGCAAGACTTGCAAATTACATTCTTAAGTACGCAATTTGTTGAGACATTGAAGCTTTCAGTTTGACTTGAAAACTTAATTATGTGTAATTGTGGTCGAGAAAGGATTATACTACACAGGTAGATTTAAAGCTAGTACAACTAACCACAAACATAAGTATCATTATTATAATAATAACGAGGATACGGTGGCGAGATAAAAACGATCTTATAAGACTTTATAAGGAATTGGTGCCAAGTGGCTCAGGACAGAAAAGTCTGGACTCAGATGGGAGACCTTTGCCCAGCAGTGTGACACAAAAGAGGTTATATAAAAAAAAAATATTACACTGAATAAAAATAATTCGCCCATTAATTATAGTAAAGTAAAAATGTAAAGAGACTTTTTTAGATAAGATATTTAGTACGTCCAGTACGTAATCAACCGCTATCATCCTTTGAGCCGGAAAACCTTTACTCCAGCAAATAATAATAATAATAGGGTCAAGGGTTTGATTCAGAAAGCGGTACTTCTCGACACGGCGCGTATTGTGAGGAGGTTCCTCTCTCTGGAGTCCTAACCACCGGCAGCTTGGACCCTGTCCCGAGGCCGGTTGGACACTATATTTTATATTTTTAAATGTATGTTGTTTTTTGTATATACATATTTAAAAATGTATTTTATAAGTTTATTGGAAAATAAAGGAAATAATAATAATAATATTCCGGGACAACTCACACACGGTTATCTGATCCCAAGCTAAGTAGAGCTTGTGTTATGGTAACCAGGCAACTGATAAACATACTTATATATTTCTAAATACATACATATTATAGATAAATTACACCCAGACAACCAGAACAAATGATCGTGCTCATCACACAAACATTTGTCCTGGGTGGGAATCGAACCCACGACCTCTGGTATAGCAGTCAGGGTCACTAACCACTAGACCAACAGGCCCGTCGAGCAAAGATTAACGGTTTTCATAAGCGTTTTCATAAGAAGACGTTTTTTTTTATTGGAAATCATTAACTACATCTCTTTATTAACACAGGACATAAAAAATGGAGCCGTTACGAAAGCTTCATCAACAGCTCCAATAAAAACGTATTAAATTATGGAGATTGCAGTATTGTCCAGTCCAACACATGCTATAAAATTATAGTAAAATTTCCGCAAGTTCGTTACAAAAACAATACAAAACGAAGCCCATTGTTCAAAGAATCGGATTTATATTCATTATTGTTCAGAACTTTTACAAAACTGAAATACAAACGTATAGCGCCGAGTTACAGAGACGGGGAGGCTAGATTACCTATAGAATTTGCATACAAAACTGTTATTCGATATTTTTATTTTGTAACTAGCTGACCCGGCAGACTTCGTACCGCCTCAATCGATAAATAAAAGCCCTGACTTTTAAATCAAATAAACTTAAAACAAAATGTTCTTTTTTTTTTATTAAATTCCTAACATTATCATATTCACCTTTTAAACCTTCCCTGGGCTTCCACGAATAATTCAATACCAAAATTAGCCAAATCGGTCCAGCCGATTTCGAGTTTTAGCGAGACTAACGAACAGCAATTCATTTTTATATATATAGAAGATTAATGTGTAGTTTTCAGTGGTGAATGAATTTTAATTCATTCCGTTGATGCGTAATTTGATAATATTTTTTAGTGAATATTAAATATCCTCGTTTATTTTTATTTTGTAATTAACGAGTAGTTTTCAGTGGTGGATTTTAATTCATGCCCGTTAATGCATAATTTGATAATACCTAGTTAAATAAATTAGATTAGATAAATGCGGACAACATGACATACATTGTTCTAAACCCAAAGTAAGTTGCTAAAGCACTTGTGTTATGGAATTCAGATACAACGAAGGAACCACAAACACCCAGACCCGAGACATGATTTTCTACATTGACCCGTCCGGGGATCGAACCCGGGACCTTAGAGCTAGCGACACCTTGAAACCGGTGCGTACGCCACTCGACCACAGAGGTCGTCAAATGAAAAGTTTTAAATGAACATTCAATTTTAATATCCTTATTTACATATTATAACTCCTTTTTCATTGTTGTGTATTGCGTCATTATATTCCTGTAGTACACACTTTTTAATATGTTTGCCTTTTCCATATTGTAATCACACCTGAAACTTTTGTTCTTTGATCAGAAGCTGTTTTTCTACGTCTTATACTATTACAGTTGTATGTAATAAACTTTAATAAATTAGTCGCGGTGGCCTAGCGGTTCAATGAACGGAATTGTATGCACAAGGTTGCAGGTTCGAACCCAGGCAAGTACCAATGTAGCTTTTTCAAAGTTATTTGTACTTTCTGATTATTCTAAGACACTTCTAACAAACGGTGAAGGAAAACATCGTAAGGGAAACCTGGATTTCAAAATTTGGGATCTGAAATCGCCAATCCGCAGAGAGCAAGCGTGGTGATCAATGCTCGTGCCTTCTCTATATGGGAAGAGGCCTGTGCCCAGCAGTGGGACGTTTATAGGCTGGATTATTATATGTAATAAACTAACGGAAATCCTATCGAATAAAATGTTTGAGTTATCGTTCAACATCCAAATATTGGTTTATGTAGAGAATATCAAACAAACGAAAGCTTTCAATTTCAAAAGTTTCGGTTCTCCATATTTCTGCATCCAAATGTTTCAATCCTGTTTGTCTGTTAGTATAAAAAAGGAGTTAAACGCAGCTCAATGAAATGCTATCGAAAACATTTGAAGTTTGGATGAACCTCGCGATTGGAGTTCTCTTTCATTTGTTAAATGGATAGTTGAAAATATTGTTGTGTTGTACGGTTTTTGTAATCTAGGTAAGTGGAGTGTAAGTAAGTGAGGTCTGTGAACAAGTTGTCAAAAGGTTAAGATGCGAACAGTGATTACAAACATATTTTTTACAAATTGTCATACTGTTTACCGATCATGGTGTAAGTGTGAATTTATTGTTCTAAACACTCTCACAATATTACGTATATCCATGACTTTCCCGATGACGTAATAAAACTGCGGTCAACTATGCGTCCTTTAAATGCACGTTAAAACCAGATGATAGCCTGATAAGGGCGATTAATATAGGATTTTGAGCCTTATCGCAATGTAAAAAGGTATGTATAGTGTAATTGTCGGTTAAGATAGGCGTTGTGAGATCCACGTGGTAATGTGTTTACAGTGCGGCATTTGAATCGGTCGTGTTCCGAATACTTGGGACTAACACGGTCATAGAGAGCAAACAACTCTTTTTGGGCCGCGCGCCTGCACAATATGTTACGTAGTTGTTGGCGGAGAGCTAGAGAATAGACGTTTTAATTTACCAAGAAAAAAGAAAAGACTTTGGTAGTGCTATGCAAGTTTACATACGATATTTATTAAAATTTGTCAGTTGTTATAATTATAAAGATATTTAACTTATGAATAGTCTGAATAACATTTAATTTAGTTTATTTTAAATTTAATTTTATAAGATTTAAAAAACAATTATGTAAATAAATACATACAATCATACAAGCAATATTTTTTCAATGTTTAGTGTAGAGGGAGTGTTTCGTTATTAAATACCACCGAGGTTATTGCTAAGGTAAATACAACGTAAAATAAAACAATTGTTTTGATCGTCTAACGTGTTGAAAATAAAAATATAGACTATCATGTTTGTTTCTGTTACACAGTAATTGGAAATGTTTTGACAGCTTCTTAAAATAAAAGCCTACAAACGTTAAATATATTCATTAGTTTAGGGTTATTCGCCAATTGTAAAGCTGCTCAATATAACGTGGGTTCAACTTATTTTTAGAAATAGGCCTCTTTAGCATTTTATCATGAATTTTAATGAAAGTACACAAACCATAAAGAAATAATTGCTCGAATCGAGATCGCGACCCCTTTTTATTTTTATCTACAACGATGTTACGATGTTTTCGTAGTTAGCTCCTCGCCTATCAAAATAAAGAGTCACTTGGCATGCTGTACACGGTTTTGTTGTACGCTGATAGTTTTAAGTAGTTTATAGTGTTGGTATACTAAGAAGTTGGAAATATATTACACTACAAAATAGAAAATAATATTCTTGCCGCTAGTTAGAGATCTTTTAGAATTTGATACTCGTCCCAATGAAAATAAAAATCAAGAGATTTTTTTTCATGTTTAAATTTTTTGTTATTGATCGGCAAAAGTTGGTTTGTTTCCGATGAATGACAAAAAACGACAACTTTAGAAGGGACTAACATTTTACTGAAACGTGCACAACTGCACTAACATAGCTTCACTTTATTGTATTAAGAGAATACGTGTAATGTGTATATTCAATTACCATTAGCTTTACCAAACTTTTGAAGACGTCTCCACGTCCAAAAACCCTTCAGAGACATACCTACAACCAGACAGATGTTCTGACCAAGATCTCTTTTTTCAGCTGTTGATAGTAATACAACTATAAGTGTAAACATGTAGAGGGAATCCATACGTTTGCAATAAAAGCGTCTGAAGTGTAATTGACGAGAGGGCGTTATGTATCACACTCTCTTACAGGTCGAACTCGTTTTGACCCCCGACAGATAAGCTAGAACAAGTTTACACTAAATGCATTGTCTTCTTAGACTGAACAACAAGCAAGCGGTATGGTAAGCATGCACCACTGACCGTGGATCTTTGAAACGCCAAAAATAATGAGTATGCTTGTTTTTTTAACAGGTTTTGAGCAGCATCTCAATCAAGCCCAACCCGACTTTTTCGGGCGGTTCCATTCCCCCGCAATTTTACTTTCTTAAATAGAGTGTAGCAAAGTCATGAAATTATTTAAAGATTGGCCGAAGATAGTTGACAGGGGAAATTACAAGACTTTCTCCAAATTCCTCACTAATACATTTAATATTGTAAAAATTGGAACTGGGATCTAATGCTTACAATAGAGCTATCACAGTTTAAAGAGTAATTTTGACGCTTTCTAATTCTTAAAAAGACATAGGTTTACAATGAGCTATAATAAGTTCCTCTCAAGTTTGATACTGTCCTGGTACTATAAATTTAGCGAAATCTCCTCAAAAACAAACTTCTGCGACTGACAGACCTCTAAAACTTTCGTGAACACTGTCAATATCGATTGCTTCAGTTGCAATGAGAATTGAGATACCGATGTTGCCAACAAACTTCCACTTTTCTAGAAAATAGCAGTGATCTATTTAATTAACCGATTCCAGAAGGAGGTTTTCAATTCAACGGCATGTTTAAATTTTGTGTGTGAGTGACAAACCTGACGATTGTTCCTTCAAGGGATCAAGTAAAAAAAAGTAAGTTTATAACCTCTTAAGCGAAGAGAACTTATTATAAATACTGAATTTATAACCAGTATTAACATACAACTTTTTTTTTTATAGAGTTTAGTTCCTCGTATGATTAGGTGTTTCTACAGTCCAGAACAGTTAAAAATACGATACCACAAACAATTAAACCAGATTTATTTCTATTCCCTCAATAACTAAATTATCCATTGCAGGTTCTATTTTGACATCTGCTAAACACAAGCGAGGTTCAAGCGACGTCTGAAGTTGACAGCGTTAAGCCTTGAAACTATACAAAGCAACGGTTTCCTGATCCAAGGTTTGTTGATCGAGAAGGCTGCATACTACACTAATTAGTTAATTGCTGTTCAACTACTTCTGAAGACTGAAGACTAGTTTAATGTTTGAGCCGAAGAGAGCCTAGAATTTAGGAGCTTCAGTTTCACTACTTAGCGTAAAGCTAGCTTTAACTTAGATGAGTGTAGCACTATCCCAGATTGTAAGTTTTTTTCTCTGATTGTCGTTTGAGTACTTAGCTATGAGGATATCAAAATCAAATTCAGTCTAAAAGCTCTTAAATAAGATACTCTGTTAGTGTATATTGGCATTTTGTCAAAAACTAATGTAAGTTTATCAACTTTTAGCCCACATTCATAACAATTTAGTTTCGAGTACTTTGGCACTGGGCTCACGGGAATAATTTGATTTATATGTATATACAAGTTAGTTAATATGCGTAATCTCTCAGGGTTACTTGGCAAGTGCGATTACACAAAATACTATAAACTGCTGTCCATTGAGTTAAAATGCATTAACTCAGTATATAGATGAATGTATGTTACACAATTAATTAGCTTCCACTTATGGCTTTGTTCGAGTGACTAACTATGTTAAGTTGACGGGCCTGTTGGTCTAGTGGTTAGTGACCCTGACTGCTATACCGGAGGTCGTGGGTTCGATTCCCACCCAGGACAAATGTTTGTGTGATGAGCACGATCATTTGTTCTGGTTGTCTGGGTGTAATTTATCTATAATATGTATGTATTTAGAAATATATAAGTATGTTTATCAGTTGCCTGGTTACCATAACACAAGCTCTGCTTAGCTTGGGATCAGATAACCGTGTGTGAGTTGTCTCGGAATATTATTATTATTATTATATTATTATTATTAAGTAGTCGCTCTATACTATTATTATTTTCTATGATTGAGAATAGAATTTCAAGATCGAGAATTTAGTTTAATACAGCCAGCATTTTAAAAGATTTGGTCGCTTATTTCATATTTTAAAAAGCAAGCGAAGATTATCACAAATCCATCAAAACACATTTTCCATTATACAAAATTAACAATTCATAATTATGTAAAACACGTGTTATTCATGACAGCCCAATACTTAAATTAGTATCATGTTGTGAATTAATTAACTGTTGCATTTTAATACACTAATTATTACCGCTAACTCGCACATACAGAATGTTGAGTTCACACTGTATGAGAATTCAAAGGCTGGTAAGCCTTGTTGGCATTTGGGTATATTCAAAGCGTGGTGAGAAACACTACGTAACTAAATTCCAGATTTCTCGTTCAATAATGTCGGTAGTCGCATTTCAATCATAATCGAAACAAATGAAACTGTTCGAAGCACATTGATACGCTTTTCATTGCACGCGTAGTATGCGATATGCGAACTGACGTTCCGTTATAAACGTTCGATGGAACTTCAATAATAGTCAGGCATTCAGCATACTTTGCTTTGTTTGAAAATTTAATCTCTTATATATACAATTCTCGTGTCACAATGTTAGTTACCATACTGCTCCGAAACGGCTTGACCGATTTTTATGAAATTTTATATGCATATTCAGTAGGTCTGAGAATCGGCTACTATCTATTTTTCATACCCCTAAGTGGTAGTAGGTAGGTAGTAGGCAGGTGCTAGGTAGAAAAAAATGCATTGCAACGCATGCCGGGTAGCTAGTTAGAAATATAAAAATGTAGCATCGTTGTTTTAATAAGTATTTTCATACGAAAAAGTCGTAATACATTTCCGGTGTTACGGAGCTGTATCAGATTTGGACTGTAATTCGTATTAAAAGTTGAGTCGTCGGTACAGAGAAAGTTTTCACCGCTTCATGTACAACCTTCCGTAATACTTGCCCGCGAACAAGATGAGAAAGAGACTTCAAATGTTTTATTTTGTTCTTTTTATGTCTTTTTGTCTTCAATCCACCTTGGATATATACATATACCTTAGATTTTAGAAAGACAGTTTCATGATTCAGAAATTTTAGTAGGTGTCTCAGAAAACTGGAATCAAGGGTAATCAATACCTTCGCTGTCAAGACTTTGAGTACAGGAGTCGATAACTGAAGAATAAAAGGAAAATGATCAAGGAGGCCGATCCATAGAGTTACACTAGATCAAAGTAAACATTCCTACTGATGATTATAATATAAAATGTGTTTAACGTGGGCGAGGCATTGTTTATATATACAGGAACAACGATCGGCAGAACAATCAATGGAAATATCATAATGATTCATACGTGACTCGTCGTAGAATGTATGGGTTCACAAACTTTTATGTAAAGAATGAATTGAAATAAAAGTTCTGCCGCAAATATTAAAAAAAAAACACAAGTGTTTCAATTACATACAAAATATTATAGATTCCATTTTAGAATACAGTTACAGTTGCTTGCTTGCCATGACAACCTTATAACGAAACATTAAAATGAGAAGTTGTAAAGCTTATAAAGTAAAGCCAAGCTTGCTAGCTTCGCATTAAATAACGCCCACGTAAGGAGGACGAAACAATAGCACCTGCAGCCTTACTCTCGACACTCGATCCCAATCTGAATTCGAAATTGGGATCGAGATCTTGTCATTTGGCACTCTTGAATGCTACACTAGCTCACGATTGGAATCGGATTGGGTGGTTTTTTTTGGAACTAAATGAAATCGACTTGACTCGAACGCATGCACTTTTTCGGTACTCTTGACGCGATTTTGACGTTGACATATCGAGTTTGAATTCGTGTTTATGATCAAAGTTGAACGATCACAAAAAGGCTACTTTTTCGGGATCGAGTTTTATATTGTGACTGATTTGTGAAGTTTTTAGCGTGAATAATGGCACATTTAGGAGTTATTTATGATATTTTGGACAATTCTCATAAGTTAGATATGAGACAAAGGCGGAATTTGAGACGAATGGCGCGGTACTAGAGTCTCCAGCTGTTGATGTGTTGGCCTACTCATCCTGTAAGAGCAATCAATGTTTGTATTAAGCAAAAGTGAAGAATATTTAAATTTAAAGGATTACAATATTTATAATAAAATTGAGCCATACCTTTAAATTTTCGTCTTCGTCGGTGGAATACTTAAGTTGAACTAACTTAAACTTGTGCACGAAAACGTAAATTCCAGACTACACACTTGAAACTTTTTAGATAAAATCGCTTTGAAACTTTGTTTATCACAGCACAAAATAAATAATATTCACAGTTCGTAGTCAAGGAACCATTAGGATTCAAGTGGATGACAAATGCGCGGGAAGTTTTTTTAGGCAACGACATACAAAATGAGCCATTGCTGCCTAAGCAAGTGTTAAAATACATATAAATGCAAGCAAAAAACACTAAAATGATAAATTATGTAAAAATAAAAGAGAAACACAAATTTATTTAATTATTTAGCGAGTAATTCAATATTTTTAAATTTAGTAATTAACGTTTTCATTTATATGGCCACCCCATGACAATCAGTGTAGTCGAACATGCAATCGATTCCAATTTCAATCTCGACTTCGTTCAAGAGTGCCAATTTTCTGAAGATTGGAATTGAAACTGGATCAGATTGGAACACGATCGAGATTGGGATCGAGTATCGAGAGTAAGGCTGCTGGACTTGTGTCGAACTGACTATGTTACAGTAGAAAAGTATCGTCGTTTTACTTGTTAGAAGTATCAAAAATGTAACAGCTGCATACTACAGACCTACACATGTAGAAAACCAAATTTTATATTATAAGCACAAATGCAGGAAATTAAATTTCAATTCGATTTATGTTCGATTCGATTCGACCGCTTCAGGGTTTCAGAGCAGATAATCACATGATCCATCAGCATTAATAGTATTAAAAGCTGAAATTAGCATTAGCAAATTAGCACGGCATTTGAAATAATTAATCCATTAACGACCAAATATTAACAGACATCAATAAAATGGACGCGTTAGAGTTTTGATGTATCGGTTTTGATATTGACAATATAGTCTTAATGGTTGGATGACAACGTGATAATTAAAATAGAGCACTCCACTAATGGTTTTTAGGGAATAAACTATTGATGGAATGCACAAAACCTAATGGTTTTAAAATAAAACGGATGACAGATCGGTATTAGTTAATAAAGAGGATTTTTCAGTTTTCCAGTGGTGGTTTTATGTAGCTCTCGTGTTGGCTTTTATTGCATGCATTAACTAAAACATTATTCCCAATTTTTCACAACCACGTAAAGTTTTTCTCGTTTTTTTTTCTTATTATGTCATTAGACCTGAATATAAACATTATAATCAAACAAGAATCAATTTAAGTTAAACAGTAGTGGTAGTAGTATTTGCTACTTTAACTTAGTAGTAGGTAATTAAAATGCTCGTAGTCATGACAGTTAAGGATTTATGTACTTACATCAAACAAAACGCAATTAATTAACCAGTTGATTCATAATACCCTTTAGTAGTCTGAGCATTACACAATGCATTTAATAGGAAGCGCATTTAATGACACTGCGAGAAGAGCAGCGTTAAATTAATTAGCGTATAACGAAGCGGGTCTGTGGAAACTCATGAGGCCGACTTCACAAGTGAATAAAACTAAAAATACGCGGAACATCAATTGTTTTTAGCATAGAATTAGGTTGTTACATACGTAACCAGCGTCACTGACCCAGTAGCATTAAATTCAGCTTAAATAGATTAGTGTAAACAAGGACGCTTTACACTAGATTTAGATTAGGGTACATTTACACTGTATCGTATGGCATATCTCAATGACATAGATCTTTTCGATATGACGAGCGCTAGGTCGCGTGGCGTACAAACTGGTTTTCATGATGTCATCATATGTCTGAGGTCCAAGTTTCGATCCCCAAAAAGTCAATAAAGAAAATCATTTTTCTTTATCGTCTCGGGGCTGGTTGCTTTAGGTACCTTGTCTCTGATTCCATGACACAAGTGCTAGATTGGCTTCAGAGCAACTTATGTGACGTTGTCGGCATTTATCTATTTAATACCATAATAATTGAGACTGACTTATTTATAGGAGACCATAACTGCGACTATCTCCAACTAGGGCAGCAAGTTTACTTCCACATAGTTATTTTCCTTACTTTCTACACGTGCAACTAATAAGCATTACGTGAGTGTAATACCTATTGGTTAGTCTACCACCCTCGGAGTATAACTTACTTACATTCAGACGGTAGTAAGAACGGGCTAAGGTAGAGGGTAATTACGATAAAAGTATATTATTACTAGCTGACCCGACAGACGCTGTCCTGTCTTAACTATGAATTCTGTTTCTAATTTAATTCTGTCAATTCCATGTCAAACGTCTTTAGGTTACATTAAAAAAGTTTAGGTTGGATTAGAAATAATTTTTAGTGGTTTAATTCTTAAATTTTCTAATTTTCCCACGCAATTTTCAATTTTTTTCTTACATAAGAACCTTCTTCTGATAACAATAAACACAACAAAAAAAGAATTAGCGAAATCGGTCCAGCCGTTCAGGCGTGATGCCGTGACCAAGGGAAATAGGGATTCATTTTTATATACCTATATAGATTACCACCTTCACTATACAGATCGTTAGCGAAAGGGTATATCTATACAAAAGGGGTGAAGAGTACATCTAGTATAGAGTCAGTTTACAAAGTTTCAGTTCAAAATGAGTTCATTTGATATCCAATTTTTCGTATCAATTATTTGACACAGAAATTATAATAAGTGTCAACGCACTGCAAGGTACAATATATTATTATGTCACTTGCTAAATTTAAATTATACATCGCTTTAGTGGTCTGTTTATATTTTTTTGTGTGAAATAATTATTGATGAGCAAAATTGGGTATCAATTATTTCATTCATTTTGAGCTGAGATTTTTTAAATTGACTCTGTTCCAGATATACTCTTCACCCCTTTATAAACACTATATAGTGCGGCTTCAATGCACACTTATTAAAAGCGAAAAAATATTAACACAATATTCAACATACGTAGATAATTACCACATCATCAATTATTCGGTGCCCATATTGTGGAAACAGATAACGATTGTGATTACTGTCGCTATTTTCACCAGCGATTACTATCGATACACGTACAGTGGCGAGTAAAAATATGTATACACATAGCAAAACATTTAAACAAATTACGACCGGCAGAAATGTATGGAGCCTGGCTTATCGAGTTTTACAGTTCCTTTTAATCTAATCTTAATAATATATGTATTATTAAGACTTTTTAAAGCATTATTAGACATTAAAAAAATAGCTTTCAAAGTTGTAGAGCTCAAAAAACCCTTTCTAACGACTTATCGCTTAACCTTAGTGCTCTATAGGCCAGGCTCCATAAATTTCGCCCGGTCTTAATTTGTTTAAAAATATCGGTACGCATATTTTTGTTAATTACTGTACTTACTTCGAATAAGCGTATGTAAAGTCCAATTAGTTGGCATGAATTTAATATAAATATATTTCGGGAACGCTGCATATTGCAGGCTATTGTTCTGGTATTAACATGGCATGGCATGGGGTATTAATGAGTCGTCATTACAGGAAAGCGCATGGCACTGCATTGTTGCATTTCTATGATTGCGGGTCAAAGAGCAATCAAACCTTTTGACGTGTACACCGATGTAGGGATTATGTGCGCCATTCAATATCGAACTTAGTGGCAAAGCACATACAACATGAACCGTCATTAAAATGTTCATATTACAGTTGAATAAAAAATACTTTTATGGATTCTCTCGCTGAAAATAGTTAAAAGTTAAACGTCAGAACTCATAAAAGTTCAACTAACAGTTCAACTGAAAAATTGTTATAAGTATAGGTTGTTTCTATACTCCGTTTGTGCAACTGAGTTACGTTAGAAATATTAATTAAGATTTTAATTAAAAAAACAGCGCTTTTAAGACAAGACCTACAAACTGACGCTGCGTGGAAAATGTTTATAAAACGGTTCATCAAGGTAGTAAAAACTGTAAAATTAAAAAGAACACAGCTCTTTGGTTACTTTTTACTTTTTACCTCCCTTCCCTAGGGCAACTCACTTTATGTAACAAGGAAGCTCTTTCATTTTTTAATTACTTACTCTTCTAGTTTGTATAACGTTGGGAAATTTTAAAGCAACATTATTTATTTGCATTTTGAAAATATTTTATACAGTCATTTTAATATAAAGGAACTCTCGAGGTTTGTGAAAAAACCTTTAACATAACATCATCTCCCGAGGCTTTTCCCAACTATGTTGTGGTCGGCTTCCAGTCTCACTGGATTCAGCTGAATACCGTATTTTACATGGACCGACTGCCTATCTGACCTCCACAACCCATTTTACTGGGAAACACAGTATCCCATAGTAAGACTGGCCTGGGAAAAAAACCTTCAACATAACATTAGTAGATAAAAAGTGAATGTGGCAAACTGTACGCGATAGATTTAATTAATAGTGGTTACTATTAACCACTCGAACATTTTCACTGTGTCATCCAATTATTGAAAACGTTCTGTATTAAAGTTTCCCTAGATTTTCTCATATAAAGTGTGTTGTATAATAATAAATATCATACCAATATTGTTTTAATATCAAAGCGGATCGTAGTGAAGCCACTTTAGAACAAGAAAGACTTGCAAATAGATTAAAAATATCGATACTTATAAGCGGATTACAAAACAGATGAATATGAAGGCTTTGACTAAATAAATTGCTTTGACCATACCATGTTTTCTACTGGATAAAGGTATCATGAAACTTGTCGCAGTTTGTTTTTTCAGATGAATCAATTTATAGGAATGGGTTCTTTATTCGGGTGCTCTTTCATGTATTGAAATGTTACAGAATAAAGTTACAAATATAACTAAGTTTTACAAAAGTATAGACGAAAGGTTTTAGATGTCTTGACCATTGAATTTAGATTACACCATTATCTTTTCTTCATTAAAACGTATCTATTTAAAAATTAACACTCAGATTTAATCAACTTACTAGATTTTTAATTTTTACCTTTATTTTAAGTTGAGATTTAGTAGCAATTTGCGAGCAAAAACGTCTCGTTTTTCACTTGCTATTAGTAGGTCACTGAGACTCAATACGTAATATAATTGTGTACACTAATTACCATTACGGAAACTGTTTGCTATCAATATTATTGTTACGATCAAATTAGCTTCGCAAAGGTTGGAATGAATATGTTTAATATTTATTTAACATGCAAGCCAATTTTAGAAAATTGCTGATAAGTTTAATTATTAAGTCGCAAACCGCATCATAATTGGACGATTCGTTTAGGACGTATGATGACATAGACAGGCACGTTTTGCTTGCAACTTTTTGCGTCAGGGTATGAAACAGTTTGTAAGGCTTGTTCAGGCTTTTTAAAAAGCTTTCAATCGACTCGCGCTCCAGGGAATAATCCTCGTGTCTGGTAGATTAGGCGGAATACATATTTATGCAACACAGATTTTTTATCTGCAGCAGGTGTATTTTTATTGCATAAATACGTCGTTAATGCCCGTTGCACATGGATGAAATATTTTATTAATTTTTGTTTGATTTGTTGTGAGGAGGACCCTCAATTTTGCAGTTAACAAATGTAATAAAGAACACAAAAATAAAACCAGATGGAAAAAAGCTTATTTTTATATTGGGACTTAGTTAATTTATATGTAAATATCATACTTATGCATTCACTATTGTTAGTTAGATCGTTTTGAAAATAAATGATTGCATATCAGGTGCCACTATAGCTTTCCTACATTTTAATCTCGTTTTCCGGAAGACTAGCCACGTCCGTTACAAAATATAACAAACACACCGCCCATTATCACGCGCAAGTCAAGAATTCGGGGGTCATTGAACCCACGACGTTGATATCAGTACCTCACCTTCGTGGGTCGCGATAGCTTACTATACTTAGGCCGCGCGTACACGTCCGCACTGTGATTATGACTTCAATTGCTTTTTTTTATTGTTTTTTTCGGTTTCAATATCAGACTTCATCGTACGACATGGACTAACTAAAACACCCGGTCCCGTGCTCACCTTTGCTGGAGCCGCGGGGTAATCATTCTCAGCGCAGCTAAGGCATAGACTTCTATGCCTTGCTTGCACTGACTAGTGTTACGGCATGCAACGTGCAAGAAAACGAGCATTTGTGCGGACAGCGCGTGGAAACAGGCATGTTTTTGTTCGTTACTACGTTCTGACTGCAAGAATTATAGGCGGACATTTCATCTTTCATTGTTTCTTGTGTGCGCAGGCCTGTAGTTCATAATAATCTATTAAAAATACAACATGAAAGCTCCAAAGCAAAACAATGTGGTTTTTAAAGCTTATTGTCATGTAGAAAACAATTATATCTCTGCACGAGACATGTGAAACGTAGTGCAGCATGTTTGAATCAATGTCAGAGGGAAATGAAACGTCGGAGTAAAAATGTTTTTATCAAAACTAAAAGTAAATTGATATTTCATGAAAAAGCATTTTATTTTTGAGTTAAAAGTAATTTATTTACTGTCAATGTCAATGCTCGATTGTCTAAAAATTGGATTTGTTTGAAGTTTAATTTTGATTTTTAACAGACGCATGTGTTGCACATTGTGTTAAAACATACTTGTAACTCGCGGTAAAGTCGTAAAGTTGTTACTCTTTGTATGAAAGGAGAAATTAACTAGGTTTAAGCAGCTATTAGACGAGACGATTTCAGTCTGTCTTAATAAGACAACTCAACGTGTAATAAGAGTAAGCCAGCAAGCACGCTAACTAGCGTGCTTCCTCAGTGCGATCGCTAGCTCACCGGTTTGTTCAGTCTAGTGTCGTCAACTATCGATATTTGCTTTGTCGATACTATACTGTAGTGAAAGTATAATATATACAAACAACACAAAGCATAATATATACCCTTAAAATATTTACAGGAAAGCTTATAGCGCTGCGGCGGCGCACGGCGCCGAACGGTTCTCGTATTGAATGTTTATACGCGTGATTACTAAGAAATTAATTATGTAATACTAGCGACCCGCCCCGGCTTTGCACGGGTGCAATGCTGATACTAAATATACTACATAAACATAAAGTGCTGTAGCGCGAAGCGCGGCCTTCGACGCACTATTTGGTATAGGCACGCGCCCCCGGCCCCCGGCGGGGCCCCCCGCCGGTACCGCCGCAACCGCCATGTCCCTGCATTTTAAATCTTCGAAAATATTCATTTAAATTACATGCTGTAAAGGGCCATATAATAATTGGATAAGAATTAATGCTGTAGTGCTCTAAATCGTTTATTCGTAAATAATTTATAGGTAAAGGATAAAAAAATGGTTATTGTGGGTTAACCCCAAGAGATAGACATATACCATCGCGGACTTTTTTTTAGACCTTTTTAAGGTGCACAATATTGTAGTACATTATTTTGATCTAACTCGTAGGGTTCAGCCAGCGTTTGCAATGTAAGCGCAAAAAAATGTGTTTAGTTACGACCTTACATTAAAAACCTCTAGGATTATCTGTGTTTCTCTACTACATTATGCATGTATTATACATATAATATAAACCTTCCTCTTGAATCACTCTATCTATTAAAAAACCCCGCATCAAAATCCGATTCGTTGTTTTAAAGATCTAAGCATACAAGGACAGACAGACAGCGGGAAGCGACTTTGCTTTATACTATGTAGTGATAGTGATAATAATATCCTATTTGAAAGTAAGTACCTACTAAACACTATTTCACTGCTTCATAAATACTCTTTATAACAAAACTGTTAATTTAAATAAGATTTAATACTAAGATACGAATTTATCAAAGTTCTGTTTCTACCGGCGATCTAATTACATATTATTTTAGGAACACGAAGGATACTATTATGACTTAACTATGATAGCTAGATATAGTACCTCGCGGACTTATTTGTAGGTAGGAATGAGTACTTTAATCACGTAGAACATATTTTTTATATATCATTAATAGTTTTCTCAGCGCACACCAAATAATGAATTTCCAGTACTATCGAAACCTCTAAACTTGGTATAAAAAAAACCCTTTCCTGTTAATCGTATTAGTATCGACAGTAATGTGTAAAAAAAGATGTGGAGTGGTTTATAAATGGTAACCCTGCACCACGCAGCTAGCACGCAGAAAGTCTCTGTAGACTTTCTCGAAAACCAGCAAGCACGCTGCCGCACTGTTTAACCTTGTAAGCACGCGATTTGACCTCTACGGGCCGCCCGACGAATACACCTAGGGTTGCGATCTTTACGTAAGACAAGTGCAGTAAACTATTTCATGCAATTGTTAATAATAGGATAAAATTACAATATACCTTGATTACTTTTCTATTTCATATTTTGGATTTTGCGATTTGACTTTTGAAACTTATTATTTTTTTAGTACTTCGTTTTAACTTCTCGATTGATATCTGCTATTGAAAAGCATTTATCGCTATTCAGTAGTTTTTTTTGAGACTAAAATATCTATTATTTGCTTATCTTTTATATGATTTTATTAACTAAAAGTAATTAATTAAATTTATTGAAACTAAGCATTGCCATGAATGTCTTATATATTACCTTAGTGCAAAGATTCCAGTATATTTTTAAATATTTGAAAATAAAAATGTGCTACAGTTGATTTACCGTTGAAAATGTAGTACCAATTTTTCGTACCATATTATTTTCCTATTATATATATTACAATTTACTGTATTATAATGAACATAGTACGATACTATATAATAAATTGCAGGAGGCAACCCTACACCACGCAGCTAGCCCGCAGAAAGTCTCGACTAGACTTTCTCGCGACGAGCAAGCACGCTGCCGCACTTTTTAACCTTGTAAGCACGCGATTTGACCTCTACCGACCGCCCGACGGATACACCTAGGGTTGCACAATCTTTACGTAAGACATGTGCAGTTTCAAAACTGCTAAAATAATTCACATGTGGAAAAATAGGATGAAATATAATATACACTATTTAGGATTTTGCGTTGATTGCACCTTCGAAACTCATTATTTTTATAATTCTAATGGTTATTTTTTTTAACTTGTCAATTCATCTCCACTATTGAAAAACATTTGTAACTATTCAGTAGATTTTAGACTAGACATCTATTATTCGCGTACCTTTTATTTGATTTTATTTTCTGTACTTAATTTTATATTCTGTACTTAATTTTATATGTGTTTATAAAACAAATAATTATATTTTTCATAATGCGAATACAACATAATATTACTTAAAACTAAATCTTTGTCTATACGTTAAGTATGTGTAAAAATGTTGGTAAACCTAAATTTATTAAAAAATAATAACTTATTAGCGCATTACTAAAAATATCGATATCGACATCGTCCACCTTGTTTACCAGACGACCAACACCAAAAACTTCACACTGGCGATTGAGTAGCATGCGATATTAAGTCCGGTGTAATAACGAGCATGCTAGTTAGTCTGTCAGCCAGGCTAGCTAGTCTTGACTGGAAATTGTCTCGTGTAATTGCCCCTTTACTTTGAATTTGAACCGACTTCAAAAGGCGGAGGTTCTCAATTCGTTGGTTTGGTTTATTATATAATAATACTAGCTGTACCCGGCATGCGTTGCAATGCAATTTTTTCTACCTAGCACCTACCTACTACCACTTAGGGGTATGAAAAATAGATAGTAGGCGATTCTCAGACCTACTGAATATGCATATAAAATTTCATAAAAATCGGTCAAGCTGTTTCGGAGGAGTATGGTAACTAACATTGTGACACGAGAATTTTATAGATAGGTAAGATAAATAATAAATCATTTATTTCTCATTAATTGTACACTAACACTTACATGTAATAAAATGGTTGTTCCTATTTTTATATAAACAATACAGATGGTCAGTATTTTTTGTTGAACTCTGGTACCCATTATTATGTATGGTGCGACCATGATATGTCCAGTATCGATAGGGTATATTGCTCAGAGATGATCCCATATACAATTCTTTGAAGTCGGTTCCTTTTTACCCGACTGCCAAGAAGGGTTATGTTTTTCGCACGTATCTTGTATGTATGTATGTATGTATGTATGTGTGTAATATTCTTTATTACCTCATATCTTCGAAACGGCCGAATGGATTTCAATAATTAGGGTATCGTTGGATTCGTGTCGATTACCCAAGTGTTCTTAGATATGTCACGTCAAACAAAAACCAGCATGGCGGCCACGAGGTGCCATAGATTGAGGTAAAAAAAAATAAAAAAAATATGTTTGCTACAATATGGGTATCAAATTAAAGGGCTTGTAACGAGGATTCCAAAATGGTATATCATTTACGTATAAAAAAAAATACTACGTGAAAAATTGTTCTTTATCCAAACTTACTCGAATGCCGTACACTAGGTGGATTATGATTTTAACTAAAAAGTGTTAAATAAAAAATAAATAAATTTAAAAAATAAAAAAACCCGACTGCATATAAAACACTTTAAATAAAAACTGAAAAGTAAAAAACAAGTTCAATAAGTCTAGAAGTGTAGATAGCAATGTTACTGTAACAGTCGGGACCCATTAAATAAGCTAGACTAAAATCATTCATTATGGGTCCCGACTGTGACAGTAACATTGCTATCTACACTTCTAGACTTATTGAACTTGTTTTTTACTTTTCAGTTTTTATTTAAAGTGTTTTATATGCAGTCGGGTTTTTTTATTTTTTAAATTTATTTATTTTTTATTACATTTACGATTCAATTACTTCTTTAATATTCGAATCAATTATTTTTATATTTTTATTTTTTTAATATTCGATTCAATTATTTTATTTATGTTTATTTTTGGTGTTCTCTCATTTTAATATAGTTATAACATTATCAGACAGCTTAACGAGTTCGTGACCATTTCCATAGTTGGTGGCGATGAAAACTACATAAACCTGAGTGTTTCACATTTTTTTTATTCACAATTTGTTTAGTGTTTAACAATGTTTATGAGATTCGAGGACCGTCGTTTGGTACGTGACAATCCGTCACAGAACCTCTATAGCAAGGCCCTAACCAAACATTAAATATTGTTAAAACAACAATGTTCCCGGGAATTACTTGAGCTAAAACTCTACAGGTATCTCGTTTTAGATTGAGAATTAAATAATGTAGGGGTTTATTATTTCCAGTAATTTAATGAATAAAAGTAATAAATAATATTTTGATTATTTTTGCACATATAATACCTAAAAAAGATAAAATGTCAGAGAGCGCTCAAATGGATAGAAATGACTTATCTTTTCGAACAGTCTCGAGATTTAGACTTGTCACTTTTATACATTTAAGTGTCTAAACACACAGCACAATTAAGCAATGCTGTTTGAATTACTGAATGGTGAGTCATATGAGTCATATCAGCCGAATACGTCGAAACGTAAAATCAGCCGACAAACTTCGATCGCGTAAATTCGGCATAGTGTGTTTAGACACTAAGCGATTGAATCAGTGTCAACGATTATAGAAAAGCCACTTGCAAAAAATGATCACTAATGAATTAAGTAATTGCAAAAATCCTGGAATTTATGGCAATGTACTTGATGTATTATTGAAGCTTTCATCGATGAATACACTCTTCATATTGGGCTTTCAATTAAGCCTGAAAGCCACATTAATTAAAATTAATAACGTAATTAATTAGCGATCCTGATGAAATGAAGTGATTGGTGTCCCGCATTTTGAGTACATAATGACGGAGATAATTACGTATTTCATATTAGTGTATGAAACCTTATATTGACCATATTATTATAATGAGGACAATTTAATAAGCGAATTGAAAAAGAATACTTACAGAGATAACGTGATATTTATTGATTGGGATTTATAAATTGTACCAGGATAATAATATTGTGCGACTAAAATAGAAGAAATGTTAAAAATTACAATTTAAGTGAAAATTAAGTTCGATAAGATTAAAAAACAATCAAAACTAATTTATAATTAATTGTAATATATTTAAATCTAATACAAGAACAAACAAAGACTAAAATTAAATCTTAAATAGATAAATAAAACTAACACGCGTCAAAATACTCATCGTCATCCTTGTCAATGGCGGGAAACGTGCCCAGAAGGCTGGCAGCATTGCCACGTTGAATGGCTATGCCGATTCTCTGTGCAAGGAACAAACCAGCTCTCTGATCACGAGTAGAGTCTACCAAACGTTTTGAAAGTTCTTTAAAAAGATTTATAATTCAATTGTAAACTCGAGTCGCCGAAAATAAGATAAAGTGTTTCAACAAAATCTCAAAAAAAAACTACTCAGGGATTGTAAAAACATGAACGTTTTCCATTAGTTATTTAAAACTACGAAACTGCTCTACTCAATACCGACACTCAAAACATTATGCAGATTTAAATAATCCAATCCAATAAATCCTTAACATTAAGTTATTTTTAGATTACTTAAAAGACAAGCTTTTATCTCATCAAATGTAATAATCAAATCATTTTAACAGATATCTATAATATAAATAGACGGCGAGTTTGCAGCTCAAAGGCGCAGTTTTGCTCGAGTTTCATGACTTTTACATACTAAAGGAAACCTACCAAGGGCAAAGGGCTCTGTTGAGTCAACCCCGTTTTATTGTTTGATCTCCACAATAAGCTAAAACATCACGTTCAATATTACTTTGCATTTAAAATCCGACAAATTATAATATTCCGATATTTTGAGAAATGTAACGTAACTTGTTACAAGTTTAAAGTATTTATTGTGATGTTGCCATAGCAATATGGTTCGATTAATTTTCGTATAATCAAGTAGAACCGTAGAGAATAGGTAAGAAACTACAGAGTGCATAAACAGGGTATGAACCGTGAGCACTAGTCTGAACTAGTTCGTCGCAAAAATGGATCAAAATATAGCGCGCCGTTATAATAAAATCATCTAAAACCCTAATATTTTCGGAACCATCTATATTTTCGCATAAACGTCTGTCGCTGCACAGAAAATAACTTAAATAAGTATACTATAATGAAGTACATACAGCCAAAAATGTGATGCCACAATGATCGTAAGCTCATTGTGACGAGCTATACTCGCACTCTAAAGTTTTACCTTTTTTAAACTCCATGAGTAGTACAAAGCCAAAGCAAATGTTTGACAACTGGGGGTAATGCGACAAGTCGATGACGCACCGCACTAGTGTTGCGACAAACATGCTACTAATGTTTTCCTTCGTTTTGGAAATCGAGGATAGGGGTGATGGAAGTAAAAGGAGAGAATAAATAGCGGAATTAATTCAAGAAGGTAGATAACTTGGTATCCGTCATCAAATACGTATTTTTGGGTTCGTTATAAAGAAAAACTAAGTTCATAAATCGTATTAAAGTTCAAGAGCTGCACTGTTGAACTAATGACGTCACGTTTTCGCATATTCTATATGCCATAACCTACCCTATTGGTTTATTGGTTCTTCCAGACTTGAGTCATATTTCTGCGTAGGCGTTTCTACTACCTACACATGCTTATCAAAGGTTCAGGTTTCGTGTGGTATACCTTTAGTGATACTGATATTGTTGTTATGACAAATTAGAACAATGAATGCATAATTAAATGGGATAGATACCTATTGCGAAGCGAAGCCGTAGAGTAATTAAAAACAGTAAAATTATTATCAAATGATATATACAGCTGTATTTTTGAAATTTCGTTTTATTTATAAGCATGTTAAAATATATCTTGTATCGAGCTTAATTGTGAATTTTAAGATATATCTTAATATTAATCTAAACAAATCCAAAAAGTGAAGTACGGTTATATTAATAAAACGTTGCGATATTTTTGGGTATTATTCAATTATATATGTAGTATACTATAATACTTTATTTATTTTACTATAAGTAAGTGAATGCCTTAGTTATTCGAGCTTCCTATTTACGCCGCCAACTAACATAACTTCCGCTTTAAATATCAATCAGAAATTTTAGCCTTATTAGTTACTTATGTATGTTAAATATATATATAATATTAAGGTAATATTTATTAATAAAATATTTATTTATAATAATATTTATTTTTTAATATTTATGAATATTCTCAAAATTCAGCCTATTTATAAGGTAGAGAATCGAAAGTTGTTACTATTTAAAACAGTTAATTTGGTATATTTCTTCTTATTCTGTAGTAATTATTGTTTTCCCTCAAAAACCTCTACCAATATTTAAGTTTCTTACACAAAGTAAACTGCACATATATCACACCCTTTATCACAATCAATTGAAATGGCACAAACGTACTTCCATCGTGTAATAAACAGTGCCAAATTGCCGCTACGATCGCTTTCAAACTATATTTCATAGATTAAAATCTTCGAATTTGTCGTAGCGGTCGAAAAACCCGTGATTTGGATGCAATAGTGAGATTACGAAAGGAGATATGTAACCTACATGGAAGAATAGCTGCGCTTTGTGCTTCTATTCCTGTTAATTAAGTTAATTAGAGCAACCTCAATGTTCTTTATAACCTTTTTCGTCGAACTTATAGCATTGTTAGTTTGAAGTATTGGTAGCTAGAAATTAGGAAATATCTTTAGTAAGAATATTACTGGAGAAATTAAAAAAAAAAATGTAAGGTCGAACGACAGTGAATATTATTTTGATGCTATAATTTTTATTTTTAATTATTTATTCAAGTAAGTAAAAACACACAAATAAAAACAGAAGTCGTCTGCCAAACTGCGGAACAGTTTGTCGGCAGTGTTCTCGTGGATACATATATTAAATCGTGAATTAATATTAGATTCGTGCGGTGTACTGTTTACCAAAGAATGTAATTTATCGTGGTCATCTTAAGAACTTATGCTCTAATAGGCCCGCGAAATATTTATTGCGAAATTTTTTATTTTTACTTTGTAAAAGTATTATAAATATACTGAAGTCCGATAAATACTTTTCTATCATTTCTATCGATACTTTAGTTTTCGTTTACGGACAAGTACTGAAATCTTTAAAGCTAGTACGTAAACATTTCCACCCTCATTAGGTATTATAATCACTTTAGGTACTAAGTATTTACCTTTACAAGAGACACTGAAAATGACTTTTTAAAAAGGCAGGTTCCAGAATGTTCTTTTAGAACTGTCTCGAATCTGGCTTAATTGCTAAGTAACCGTATCCAGTGCGACCTTAGCCGCAGGCACTGAAAACAATCAAGTATAAGTAGGTTGGAATTGCTTTTGACGTAGCGGACGACAAGAAATAGAAGAAAAACCTACATGTTTGCAATTTAATTTAAATATTTATATAGTATACAAATAAGTTAAAACGTACAGGGCCTCGATTCAGCTATTTTAAATGCATGTCTGTGGTCGGTCAGTGTACTTGTCATTGTGCCTAATTTTCGTTCAGATAAGCCTACAATAAAATCTTATTGAACTCTCGAAGAGAATGATCGTAATGACCAATAAATGATCGTAATGACGGTTAGCAGAATGCTAATTATCGTAAAAATTACCAAATGAAGCATGCCATTCGGTGAATTCAAGCAACTCTTAAAGCGCTGAATCGAGGGCCAGCAGACCGCGATTAAATTGAGAGGTACAAAATCTATACTTATAATAAATCTGTAGAAGTGAAAATTCTTTACATTGAAAATATCAAAAAAATAAATGGCGGGGGGTGTTACTAGACCGACATCGAACCAGAAAATGTGATTTTTTTTTTGTCTGTCTGTCTGTTTGTTTGTTTGTTCAGGCATCACGCAAAAACTACCGATTCGATTACGATGAAACTTGGTATAATTATTCTTTATTATCCTGGGCACCACACTGGGTAGTTTTTATCCCGGAAAAGTATATTAAGTATATACAATAAAAAAACAAACTTAATTTTGCGGTTAAATAACATGTTTGTCGTAGGTTACGTCACCTTTAGGGTAGAGTTATTTAGGTTTATTTTTATAAGTCGTAGATATAGATTTTAATTTTAAAGTATAGGTAGTATATTTATTGATAGTGTACGTAGTGACCGTAGGTTATTTTTAGTACTCTTAGGTAGGATTAGTCATTCGTATAGAGTTTAGTTTTTAGGGATTTTGCTTATTTATTATAGGGAGTTTGGATCATAAGAAATAGGTTTATTTAGGTAGGTAGGTATTTTATTTTCTGTTATGAGTTTTTTTTTTAATTAGGTAGGTACTCAGGTTTACTTTTATAAGGCGTAGACCGTATAGATTTGAATTTCAAGTATAGTTAGTATATTTGATAGTGTGTAACGTAGGTTATTTTAAGTACTCTTAGGTAGGATTAGATAGATTTTAGTTTTTAGGGATTTCGCTTATTTATTGGTTTGGTGTGGTGTGATGGTGTGGTGTTTTACATACATATAAGTGTAGTGTTATGGCTCTTCTATAAAAATAGTCTTAAAGATTTCTTTACTTATAACACGATGCCTTCCAGAAAGAGACCATCTCTTTCTGCTACATCGAGACACGCTAGGCGAATGATTAACTTTTTTGTGAGGGTAGTAATTAATGAAATTCAGTCGTGGCTGCACTGATCCTGCATTCCGTGTTAATTTGGTGAGTGGAAAGGCTTGCCGTCGGCGAAGGCTTATGCGGTCAAAGGCGAGAGCTTGACACTGTGTGATGTCAAAAATGCAGGACGAAATCGTCACGTCGATGAAGAAAATGAAGTTTGCTCTAAATACTACGTTCCTAAAACCCTTTATGTAATGCCTACTCCCATGTTTCCTTACTTGAGATAAATTGGGTAAATATAGCTAATTTTTGCAAGGTTACGAACAATTTATTAATGTTTTTTAGGAAAAAAAATAACAATAAAAGAAAGACATGAAATCACTAAATTTATGTCTATTTTTAAAGAAAATTATAGTTATAAATTATATGGTGATCAATGCTCGTGCCTTCTCTATATGGGAAGAGGCCTGTGCCCAGCAGTGGGACGTTCATAGGCTGGATTATTATTATTATATTATAGTTATAAATGTTTTGTCGATTTTTTATTAGACTAACAAAATGTAGTTAAGGTCTTTTTATAATTCGCTAAGAAATAAGCCGCTTTCTAACCGAAATACCAAAATGTATTCGTCCTTTGATCGATTACGCCGAGTCTCCGGGCTGTAAGCTTTTCGATACACATTCAATATTGCTATTAACTATAGAATGATGTTTACGTTCCCTATATAGATTGGTGTAAACGATCGATTTCCTAAACACGAAACTCAATTGAGCCATATCGATAAATCAATGGGTCTGGTTAAAATATTGAGATTATCTTTTGGTTGCATGAGTAAGCGAAATATGATAGAGTAACTAACAGTTACCTGGTGATGATAAAAGGGTTTTAATTTATTCTACAGGGTGTTAAGAAACTCCTGTCCGACCCGAAAGAGTGATATAGGGTTCACAATCACATGCCCAAATAAAATATCAAATTTGGAAAATTCATGATAGAAACAATAATAATGGATTTCGAAATAACCATTTTTTGCCCCGAAATTCCCTAAATTTGAGATTAAAACAAAAACTACTGCACCAATTTCGTCGGTATTTTTGGGGGTCTTTTGTTTGGTAATTAGGTAGCATCTGTGACGAAGCCGAATTTCTCTCTCAACTTTCGAGAAAAAAGAATAATTTTAGGTTATTTTTTTTTCTTTTTTTTCCATTTTTTTTCACATTGGAAAATTGGTATAAATCGTAGGCTAAATATGACTATAGGTACTATGATTTGTTTAAACAAGAACTTTGTTTCACAGCTTTCAACTAACAAATAATTTCCTGTCACATATTTACAACTAGAAGAAGAATAAGAAATAAACCTTTTATTTAATTTAATTTTTTTAATTTAAAAAGTGTCTCTTAATTAAGTGGCTTCAGATTGTCAAATTTGTTTCAAGTACATGTTAACGTTATAGCTAATATACGCTTATAACTAATTCATCCGTGCGCAAATTATTAGCTGAACCTTTCCGCGAATTGAGGCCAAAATTGACTTCAGTAATTTTGACGGTTCACTTTCCTGATTCCAAGGAAAAATATTGATACGATCGGTAAATTGAAGGATAAATTATGCTTAGGTTGGTATTACTGTGGACGATGTTTAGCAGCACGTTTTTTGAGGCGGGAGTACCTACTACTGCTACACGAATGGCAAGTGCAACAAGGAATAAATCAAAATATAATGGGTCACACCAACACATCAAAATTTTACTAAATTAGTTACTGCATTTAATGTGCGGACTCGTGCAAATAATAATAGGTTTTGTTTAATCCAAATCGAACAAGAAAAAAAAATAAAACAGATATTTTTTTTGGAATTACCAATTTTTTTGACGTACCGATAAAAGAAACGTTGCTATGACTCATTCGGTAATAGACGGTAATACCTACTTAGTTACACACAACTAAGGCCTGAGCACCTTTTTCACTACGATTCCTGATATAGTTGAAACAATTCATTGGTATTTTTGTAATAATATACGATTATATTTGTATTTATAAAATTTCTAAGAATGTCGCCATACGCCACCTAACGAGGGTCCTAAATTAAGAACGAATAATAAGAAAAGTGCAAAAAAAATTTTTTTGCAAAAAAAAAAAACCGACTTCAAAAATCGATAAAAGCACTAAAAAGTTAAAAATAATTCTATAACCTACCTATATTAATAAACCTAACCTAAACTACGATTAACCAATAATACAATTTAACAATTTTTGGAGTCGGTGCCAAGCTAAGTAATGAAACGACTGGTAATTCCTGAGTATATTGTGTTAGTAAAAATATATTATTAATATTGTTAAGTGTAAACGTTAGAATCTTTTGTATTAGGTAATCTGTCATAAAGTATTTTTGTTGTTTTCCGATTAGAATTAATATTTATAAGCTGTAAGTTTTGTATATTGCTTGGCCCCGACTCCAAAAAAATGTTAAATTGTATTATTGGTTAATCGTAGTTTAGGTTAGGTTTATTAATATAGGTAGGTTATAGAATTATTTTTAACTTTTTAGTGCTTTTATCGATTTTTGAAGTCGGTTTTTTTTTTTTGCAAAAAAATTTTTTATTTGTTTATTTTTAGTGACATATTTTTAATCTTAGATAATATGGGTAGGCCTTCAGCTGACACCCTTTCATCATCCTCATGATAATTTCCATCAAACGAAATCCAGTGCCCCGCATCTCACATCCAACGAATTCCCGCTACATTCACGAGGTCATCTTGGCTTCATCATCAGATCTGATAGTAGAATGGTTCTTATTGAACGTAAATGCTTCACTTGTTGAAGAAAATACCAAAATCGCGATACGTTTTCCTATAAAATTTGAAGAGTTCCCTCGATTTCGCCAAGATTCCATCATCAGATCCCGACTTAGTGACTATGGGACCATTTGGGAAGTATACCCTTTCCAACAAAGAAAAAATATTTTAAATCGGTTGGAAAGCAACGGAGTTATGAGCGAACAAACATAAAAAAAAAAAAAAAAAAAAAAAAAAAAAAAACATACAAACATCCGAATTGAGAACCTCCTCCTTTTTTTTAAAGTCGGTTAAAAATATCTCAACTACGATTCTTGATTATTCTTTGATTCCTGGATTCTTGGTACTGAGCCTGTGGGAGTACAGAGAATATAAACAAAGTACAGACGAGTGCAGAAATCTCTGTATAAAGTATAAACGAGGCCAGCGTAGGTATGTAATAACGTTTGTTAGTGAGTCTACAAGAAAGTATTTAATAGCAACTTAAATATACGTTGAATGCAACGTCTATCGCGGCACAAGTTAAATGAAGACCGTAAGAAGTTTCTCTTTATATGCTTGTACTTTTACTAATTAACTTTTCATGAGTCGACTTAGCTGTTACATTTTTATTTCAAGTTACGTCGCTTTTCAAGTGGTATTGCTCTCTGTTGCGCAATGATTGCCGAACTCTTACAAAGTTTTATTACTTCGTAACTGTTCGGTAAAATATCGGAACTTCAATAACATTATTATGATTAACTGAAATCAAATGATATTGGCAATAATTTAAGTCTCAAACTTTGTGTATTTAATGGGGATCGCGGTAGACGGCCATGGATAGACAAGACAGACAATTAAATTAAATTGTAAGTATATTAGTTATATACCTAAGGCTAGCTGCGTCTCACGGTTTCATCCACAGTTTGTTGATAATTCTGATCATGAAAAGTAGCCTATATTTGAATTCAGATTATTAACTATTTATGTACTAAATTTCAGTCAAATCCGTTTAGCCGTTTTATCGTGATTGAGTCACACACATCCATCCCGCCATCCTCGCATTTACCTATAATATTACTAAGATAACTTTTATTGAATAATCTTTATAAGAAGAAATCATTAGTTAAGTGATGCAGAGTAAATATAGATTTAAATCGCGCTGACATTTGAGGGGGAGTTTCCAGGCCAGAGGACAGGCAAGTTCCGCTCCTGATGCTCAAGTTACCTTCGAAGCAATCCACTAAGTAATGACGCAGGGTTTTAGCGCTAGACAGGAAAACATCGGTACACGCGTCACCACGTATGGATGAAATGAATGGATTTCGTTTTTAGATGTCCACGACTTCTTCTTTGCTTATATCAGTGCATGGAAATAAAAGCACACATTTTTGAGTCGATACTCAAGTTAATAGGTTGTAGTATGAGCGAAATATTCTTGGTTCAAATTATTAACACGCTTTTATTAGCTTCACTTGTATGTATGTATGTATGTATGTAACCGACTCCTTTAGACTCGATTTTGACCCACTTTAAACGGACAGATTTAATTCAAACTTTGTACACTTATCAAGAACCAGCGACAATATAATAATTTCATAGGTTTATCTCATTATCCTGATTAGGATCACCAGGATTAAATAAATAAAAAACAATATTATTTTTTTTTAAGTCCACAAAGCAATACGTTTGAATTCAGACAACACGTATTGCTGCTAGGACAAAAAAGTGAAAAATAAATATAGTTTAAAAAAACTAAAAAACACGCTTTTAAAGTACTTCTAACTAAAAAAGTGAAAAATAATTCTTAATGTAAGCTGAAATTGGTAATGAACAAAAAACACGAGTATTATTGTGAACATTAGGAATTATTTTTCACTTTTTTAGTTAGAAGTACTTTAAAAGCGTGTTTTTTAGTTTTTTTAAACTATATATATTTTTTTTAAATAAATTATTTTATGGCAAGGGCAAGAAAGTAAATATTTTGTTTATTTGATGCAAGGATCCATGATGGCATGCACGAAGAGTCGCAATGCGGAGCATATACCCATTTTCAAGATTAAGTCTTAAGATTTTCAACAATTTTGAAACTTATTGAAACTTTATCGAGCCAGTCAGAGATGAGTGGTAATCACATCGATATTGCATTGGTATTAAATGATTATTTGCGGTAATAATCAACTTTTTTAAGCCGACATTTACCTTAAAATAAAAGACTCAAATATCAAGTTACATATTTTCTACGGAAATATGCTTTGATCTACTCGAATTTACATCCTTAGAGACCAATATTTATCACCTTCATGATTTCGATAAGATATAAAATTTATCAATATTATCAATTTTGTGACAATTCTGTAAATCTACGTAATATTTGAATTGTACAATAATAATATTATTTAGGAATTACCGTTTACCGACAACGATTGAATCGTATTCATTTTCTTTTGAAGACTTGTGTAAATGTATTGTCAATATCTTATGTGAAAAATATTAATTTAATTATTTGATAAACGACTTTTTATTTTTTGTCTCAATTTGAGTAACGTTGGATTTTTACGGTCTTAAAAGGGATAATATTAACTTGCGTTAATTTTTAGCTGTTATCAGACATAACAAAAAGCAAAAAATATTACATGTAATTTGTTTAATTGTCTTTTAAGCCGTCGGTCAGAAGCCTATGGTCTGAACACAAGACTTGTAAAGTAAGGATTAAAATCCAAGACTTGTAAAGTGGTGTATATATGTATATATATTACACAAAAAAAAAAGGTTTCTATATCACGTGCACTTAGTTATTTTGACTGTGACCCATGCTTCAAATCATTGAGGCTTAAACATTTTCGTCAAGGTCGTATGGAACAAGGTTTTTTCCGCAACAAGCTCGGATCGTCCCTGTTTACTTTGATCTTTTGCTCTTGCTTGTTTTATAGAATACGAACATGGTTTCATGAGAGAATAATTGAAATGATCTGGGACACTTGTATTTTTAAAAGATGCTCCTATTTTCATTTGTTGTATCGTTTGTTTATAAGGATAACTGTTATGTAAATGAGTACATTAAAACATAAAAATAAATGATTTAATTTTAGTGTAGATATAAGTGTTTGTTCTTGTATTAGATTTAAGTATTTAATTGTAGTAAACACAATAATTCACAATTAAAAAATAAAATAAAAATAAATGTGATTTATACTAAATATTTGATTTTTGAATGAACATTTAATTAGGCATCTAAAAGATGAAAAATATCAATACTTTAAAGAACTGTAAAATGTGAAAATAAACGATTACCGAACATTACACTAGATTAGTGGTGTTTTTCTCTTTAACTCAAGCTTTTTCCTTAGATATCTTACAAATATTGGTCAGTCCATACAAATTATACCTAAACTAAAGCCAATCTGGAAAGAGAATGAAACATTATTACTAATTACGCAATTATCAACTTTGACAACATGTGTTTAAGTTCATTTTAGAATGACAAATGTTACCGAAAAGGGCCTAAAAGTAATTTGAATGTGATGGAAACTGAACTGTTAGTCATTGAATTAAGGTTCATAATCCCAAAGCGGTCATTATTTCTTTAATGTGGCTGATATATAGTCCGGTATTCCCTGGGGATCTACTGTAAGTTAAAGCGTTCTGTCTTTACCGCAGCAACTTGGATGAAACCTTTTTATAAAGAAAAAACGTTAAGTTTGACCGTAATACGTCCCGCTGAGACCAAGTAACTAGACTGGAAGTTTGTAGGTCCTGTGTTTCAATTTAAATTTTCGTTGAAAATTTGACGTTTTCCGGAAATTTATGCATAATAAATTTTAATTAGTTTTCTTTCGTCAAAGTCGTATCGACAGTACTAATAACATATCCGTCTGTAGATGTCCCTGTAAGTGGAAGAAACTTGCATATTTTTACGGCTTTAAAATTCATCTAATTTAGATAAATATAGTCGATAGAGGTAACCAATAAAATTAACAGATAGTTTGGTTAATGGTAAGTTTTGTTAAGACAATTTACAAATCAATATTTTGTAGCAACCCTATTTGAAGTAGATATAGCAGATCATTGTATATCTATCATATTAATGCAAAAGCAGGTTCTCAATTCGGCACCGACTTCAAAAATTGTTGAATTGTATTATAGGGTAATCGTATTTTAGTTTATTAATATAGGTAGGTTATAGTATTATTTTTAACTTTTTAGTGCTTTTATCGATTTTAAAAGTCGGTTTTTTTTTGCAATTTTTTTTATTTTTTTTATTTTTACTCTTTTCATTTATTTTCTTTGATTGTTACGAATAATTTCTACCTAAAACTGCAAAGCCAAATCGTTGACATACAATAACCTTCTAATCCCATATAGCATTCGCAAATGACAAATATATGTAAACATATTATCCATTTCCAGGTATCAATACATGAGAATGGCAATACACAAAATACAGAACGGACGCAATGCTTAATTAATTGATGATTGATTAGTTCAGAATCCCTGTACATTTGCGCTGCATTAATTATAATTATTCGCGAATTGGAACCGAAATCCGATCAATGATTCCATATAGCTCCAGTACCTATAGAATTGCGGTTTTGCTTCGAATTTCGTATAATTGAGGTGCTCGGTGGTAGCTTTTGTAAAGGTTTCCAGGTATCAATGCCAGGTCTTCGCCTGACGTGATTGAACGTAAAAGTAGGTGAAACGTCAGACAGAGTTTCAATAGGCTTAAGGGCTGTCAGGGATGTGGGACGACGAATACTAAAGTAAGATTCGAATGGATTTTCTTTTGAGCTGTAGTTTCGTAATTTTTTTAGCGCGTTTTTGTTGATGTTAGTGACAGTAACTGCTGAACCAGGACAAATCTTTGTGTAATGAGCATGATCAGTTGTTGCGTGTCCGGGGTTTTTATCTAAAGTAATATAATAATATAGTATGTTTATCTGTCGCCTGGTTGCTATAATACAGGCTCAGCCTATTTAGGGAACAGATGTCCGCCTGTAAGACCCAAGATATTGTTAGAATGTTTTCTTGTATTAACATTTTTACTCTGGTTTCGAAACTTTGTGAATGTCTTAACAAACTAACTTAGCGAAAGTGAATCACTTAGCTGCGGCGTCAATCATGTCGTAACTTGAAGAAACTCTCAAATAAAATTTAAATTAAGTGACGACAGTGAGTTGGATCTTTACTTTAGACACTTAAACAACAGTATTTAAAGATTTATTTTATTTAGTAGTCATTGGGTATGAAAAGAGGAAATCTATTTTTCCTGTCAGTTAGATAAAAATAAATATTAGAGACGTACTTTTCAGAAAATACTAAGTAGATAAAGTGAATCAAAGTCCAGGAATGGGAGTTGTCACATCATGGTTTTGCCGAAATTGTGACGTCAGGCGACATTTTACATCAGAGTACAATATATTGATTTTAGAACTTGAGTTCTTCGTCTAAAATTATCGTGTCTTATGTTTTTAATTAGATACCTATATGACAAACATTAAAAATATATTCGTCATCTATATTGTCCTAGCTTGACGGCAGATTTATAATTCTAGTCGATGTACTCGAACAACAACAATAGTACCAACTATGACAAATTGTCTAGCTGCAGTCTTCATATTACGTTGCAGCGGTTAATCTGTCTCCCGGTCCAGATAAGAATGTTCGGCCACAATATAGGTATCACAGATACAGTGGATGCGATCCCGATGCAGCGATTTGTCTGTGTCTGCGCGTCTCGCCTTACTACGCGATCTGACGCCAGAGGTAAAGTAGGGATTTCGACTATGCTCTTGACCAACGATTGATAATTATTAACGTGTTTTTAAGGGCTAGAGTTTTTAGCAGATGAGACCTACGAATGTAGCTTCTTCCAGGTCCCTCACAGACAATGAAAAAAACTTTTTCTGACAATTATCGTGTTTTAAGAAGAATGCTAAATTTTATTGACAGTTAATTAGACATAGACGAAAAGTTGATTATGGTTATTAAGTTTAAAGTAAGTACCTGTATTTTTATAATAGTTTTCTAGCAGTGAAAACAAAACTTTGTGATAATAAATGTAACCCGCATAATATTTGTCTGCTTTATAGCTATAATAAGACACAAAAATGACACTGACATACTCATACTTAAACAAAAGTGCATTATTATTTGTAAAGGTAGTTCCAGTAACACAATTACATTTGTAGCATGAAATCTCATCTTACAGCTAATCTGACTTTTGAGCTCTACCTGAATTTGGTTAAGTGACATTAATTGGCATTCTGTGAGAAAGGTAAGATTGCAGATGCATTTTCGGGACTGGAATTTCTGAAGGAGATATTCCAAACTTACTTAAGTTTCGCAATAGCTACGGAAAGCCACAAGTTATACATCAAGGAATGTTAGTTTACGAGTGTTCAGCGATTTATGTGCAACGGTACACCACTGACAACATACTTTTAGTTCGGCATCAGTGAAAATTTCCCATTTATGGAATTTTGAAATGTAAGTTAAGAGATCTACTGACAAACGGTGAAGGACAACATAGTGGGGAAATCAGGATTCTAAATTTCGAGTCTGAAATCGCCAATTTGCAATGAGCAAGCCTAGTGAACAATGATCGTTCCTTCTCTGTATCGGAAGAGGCCTGTGCCTAGCAGTAAGACGTTTATAGGCCGGTTATTTTTTTTTTTTTAGGAAAAGAGAAAATATCAGGCTTAAAATGTTGTCATCGTAAGAGGAAAACGGTTTGATAATATAACATTTATAATTTAACGTTGTCGAAGCTTCTTGCGCAACGGATGTACTCTCTTATAACATTGTCTTTACGAAAGTACTTACAAAAATATTATTGCGTAATCCAGTAAGAATGGACATTACGTGACAATTGTTCAAACAGTTACAGGTCTCGGTAATATTTTCCTCTTGTCAGAAAAACGACAGCCATAGCTACATCTTTTAAATATTTAAATGCTATCGACTGTTTATTTTTAGAGATTCGTGAAAATCGAGGAAGAATTACCCGGGCCGGAAGCGAGACAATTTTAAAGAACTGTGGAAAATATTAAGAAATGAAAGGGATTCCTTGTTAGAAAATCCGAAAAACCTGTGGTTACCTAAATTTAAGAGTTCAAATTAACTTAAATTGATTACTGTTCTCAGACCGCTCCTTCAAAAAACAATAAAAAAAGCAACCTAGCAATTGCTACTTAAAATAGCAACAGAATTCTTCGAGGTAGTCTGAAAAGTTCAGTGCATTGCATATAAAATTCAGTTTGAATTCCTCACGGTCCCGCCGTAAATATGACCTGAAATAAATATCTATGTACTCACTTTGAATCGGCTAAGATACTCATGCTGGCGCGTGATGTCAGTCGCCAGGATGAGCGAGCTGATCAGGTTCTCCAACTTGGTGCGGCTGCAGCCCATGTGGTCGATGATACCGCTCTGGATCAGACAGCTCATGGCTGAACGATAGTGGTGGTTCTCCAGCACTGATGTGTTCTGTGTGGATAAGAGAAATAATCGTTATTAAGATGATGTTGTATAGAATATGTGTTACCCAGTAAAATAGAGGTCAAATAGGCAGTAAATCCATTTAAAATACGGTATTCAGTTGTATCCTGAAACAGTTGAAACCTAGGAAATGACTAGGCAGAAGTATAGTAAAAATAATAATAAAACTAGCCTATAAACATCCTTTTGCTGGGCAAATACCTCTTCCAATGAAGTAAGGCACGAGCATTGATCACCACGCTTGCTCATTTGCGGATGGACGAAGTATATGCGCCTTTATTTCTCTCGGCTTAGTAGAGCTAAACCTACCCTATTTAATAAATGCTAATTGTAATCTACTGAAATCAAAGACTCGACTTTTCTCCTATCAGAAAACAAAGTCACAATACAATGTTCTTTAAAGCGCATATATGGGACAAGGTCTTACAAAGTCTAACTGGAAGGTTACATAACATTTATAGCATCGAAACCTAAACCAGTCTGTTTCTAAGAATAAGTGGGAAAGGCTAAGCTAAAGTAAGATTGATCTGCGCTGTTTACATTTAGGTCCGGGAGAAAATGACAACAGCCCCAATTGACGGCTATATCTTTGATCACCCTTAAAGAGACAGTAGCCTTGATTTTGTTTTAGAGCTAAAAATAGGCAGTCTATAATACGGGGCTTAATATTTTAATTAAGTTTTACTGTTAAAGGAAGCTGAAAGTATTCTGGTAAGCATAAGACTTGCGAGTAAAATAAATGTCATGGAAGTTTAGTTAAATGTTTATAGACCACACATTAACCAAGTTATTTTTTACCGAATTACGAAGGTTTCGCGCGAAGTTTATATTTATATTTTTTTCGTCCGATCTCTTCAGCACGCTTATCCTAATCCAAGGCCGGGCATAACGGTAAAGTACAAAGGACACAGGTACAGGTCGTGTATCCAAAAATACCCAAGCATTTACTTTGCTCATGTGGCAAGATTTAACCATTCGGTACAATTTTCTATGAAGATATATTTTCACAATAATGAAATGAGTTATTTAATCGGTTCTGAGAAAACGTAATAAACTGGATAATGAAGCTCATATGACAGAGTTCATTGTCAAATTAATATCGAGAGGAATGCGAAATGAGTGGTGTAAATCGAGAACTAGTGAGGGAGACGTCGCGCTTCGTCGATCAAAGAGGGATATCAAAATAATAGCATGACTGGGTAAACGGTAAATGTGCTAAATTGAATCTTTCGCGATTATAACAATGTTACATGTTCTGTGAACAATTATCTCCCGATTAGGCGAGTTAAGGCTCCACGAACAATCGCGATGCAGCTTAAATTGTGTTACAACGTTAAGTGACGTGCAGTCAGTTGATGTGAGCACAGTTTAAGTTCTGCTTGTAAATTACTTACTGCTCTATACTGTATTTAGCAAATACTCAGGTTTACGCCACTTACAGTTCTAATGTATAACATATTAAAACAAAAAAACTATTGAGGGATGGCTTTTTTATGCCACCCTATTTTGTTCCACTGGAGGACCTGAATTACGTATGATATCGCTCTTTATTTGTATACTAAATGAACAGAATTTAGGTAATAACAAAACCTTGAGATGACCAACATAAATCCTATAAAATATTGCAACTAAAAATAAAACAAATAAAAATAATATAAATAACGTGTAAATTTTTCTGTCTGTTGCAATTCGTACAGTTAATTGCAGCTCTTCTACCTAGCATGTTCCTATGCTATTTCGCTATTTGCCTTACTGAAATCACCTGAATACTGTATCTTACACGTAGCGTGTCTAGCTTACCTCCACAACGCATACAGTTAATTGCTCCTAATTAGGATAATCCACATTCATAAGCGGATTATATTCAATTAGGTGTAGCTGTTAACTAATGGTGATATGGATTGCGTTTGTTTGTAGCGTAAGCTATAGCTGAGATGTAGGAAAGTGTACTTTGATATTTGCAGTTTCTTAACTTTTAAGATACATGAACTAAATAAAGTTAAAATTGAAAGTAAAAGTTAAAATGTTGTGTGATGAGCACGATCATTTGTTCTGGTGTCTGGGTGTAATTTATCTATAATATGTTTGTATTTAGAAATATATAAGTAAGTTTATCAGTTGTTTGGTTACCATAACACAAGCTCTGCTTAGCTTAGATAACCGTGTGTGAGTTGTCCCAGGATATTAATATTATTATTGAATGCGAGCTCGCAGTTACTTGTACTCATTTTAATTCGTATTGCCAAATTATTGGTATGTAAACTGTCATAAACCTACTATATTATATTTTTTTAATATACAACTAGATTCTATTCTATAGATCGTCATAATTAATCTTGTATTGTTGTTTCTTGCTACGAGAAAATATTATGTTAAATTTAATATCATTATTAATTTCTAATTGTTATTAAATAACAAAGCTTGACTAAATGAGGACGCTACCTTGAACTTTATTTTATAAGTTTTCTCACAAGGGTTGAACACAGTACTGGCTGTAAAAAATATAACTACAATCCAGTTGTTTTGTGCATTTTTTACAAAAATAATTAAAAGCATTCCCAACGTTTTCAATGGTTTTCACATGGAAGTATTTCGTCCAATTGTTTACTAGTTAAGTGTCCATTGCAGCGTACTCGTCCGATTGATTTCAGATTGAATTTTTTTACACATGTGACATCCAATCATGTCGGGTTTTGTCGTTTTCAACATTTTAATATCCAGTTCAATAAATATGTCTGCTTCATGCTTACCCAACTATTCAGTCATAAACTATTTTTTTGTACGTGTTTTTACTCACTTTTAAACTATCGCGCTGCGTGTAATGTTATTCACCGGAAATTAGCGCGAATATGGTAAAATACCTTTATTTTTAATATTTCTTACAAGCAGCCGTCTTGCTGTCTTGAGTCTGGTTGCGACAACGGCCGGTGTAAGTAAGCATGTTCGCACTAATTCCGGATTAATAACATTACTGTGTGTATTTTTGTTCATATTTGGTATCAATATCATAATCAATCATAATCAAATCTAACCTACTTTAGGATCTCACATTTTTAAATAACAGCAATTGTTTTAGGTATCCAATAAAGCAAAGAAATTCATAATGTTATTTTGTATTTATAGGAATAAATACATATATGGATTTTGCATAAACTTGGCACTCATTTAGATCTCCATTCTTTTTGCGGCGAAGCCCACAGCCATGCATAATTTTTGTATTGAGCTTGGCTTTCCTTTTTTACATTTATGTTTTTGGTGGGATTCTAAATTACACATAATAACTCAACAAAATTTTACACCAATAATACCATTTCACAGTTAAATACGTGTTTCAGTAAAGAGCTTTATAAAGTAATTGCCGTTAAATATGACCAATTTGTGCATTCAATGTTGCACAGAGGTGTTCGTAGTCTCGCTTCGTCCGGAGGCAAGTGGCGTAATTTAATAACTGTATAGGAAGTACGGTTAGGATGGTAATAGGGTTGTTGCACTTGTTTGCCTACCTTTAATAAATTAAACCAGTAAGGTATTTAAAATATAGTTCGTTTATTTATATTTTATGTTTGAGGTCCCGTTGCTGGCAAAGTTGTTTTTTCCGCTAGTGTTTTAGTTTTACTTTATAAGTAATATTTGGGTTTAGGTTAAAGTATTTCTTTTATATATTCAACATTAGTTATATTTTAAAAGATTGTGTAGGTTAAAATTACAGTACAAATTATACTACACATATTACCCTAAACAAAACACAGTTCCCCGTTCTTAAAATAGAAGCAATTGTACGACCGCCAATGCTAGTCGGCACAATTGAAAATTTAAAATAATAAAGTTCAATCAAGTCGATTGACATTTGACAGAAATTGGATCGTGCATTTTTAAGAAGTAATTTTCTTTCATATTTGAACGTAAAGGGCGTACAAGGGGACGAGCGACGAGGTCACGCACGGTAAAGCACGCGGTGGTTTTACTCGAAGCTCGTCGTGACTAATACACCGGCGAGCAAAAATGTTCGCAACGCGTCACGCTATAAATCTTCAAACATTCATGACGAGTCGATCACACCCTTAACTCCCAGCTTGATTGTTGGGGCTATAGTATATGACTATAATAATGGTATGAGTGCAGTAAATTGTGAACAAGAGCCTAAGCTCTTTACGAGTTTTAATTGACATTGTGGCGGAACTCTAAAGTTCCGCCACAATGTCGTAGCTATCTCGATATGTTGCGAAACAAGAGTTTTATTACAGAATGTCTCGTTATTATATTTGCGGAAATTGCGGGACAATGAACTAAAAGTAAAGATATATAAAACTTTGGATACATTTATTTTTTCTGCTACTTTGTCAACTATTTCTAGCAGACCCAATTTATGAAGAGATTAAGTCATTAAAATTCTGAGCATGAAATTAAATGAAATGAATCTAGAACTTCATGTACGGTCTGAAATTGCATACAGTTTTCCGGGGGCCCGATGCCGCTATTTTAAGTCAGTGAGTGGCGGGTCAATAAACGTTCCAGTGTACTTGTTATTGTGCCTAATTTTCCCTTTCTCGAAATTACAGATTCAAATCCGACGTTAAATTTTCAAACTAAATATGAGCATCAAATTATAGAGAGCCAATACTTGCGAATAGTTTCAGTAGGAAGTTAAATACGAGAACCAATAATTAGATTAGAGTTGTAATATTGGCTTTGTCGGAACCTCTTTGCTAGAGGAAATAGCTAAGTTGAATTTACTTGAAGGTGTTTTTGTTCAGGAGTGACAAATAGACGTATAATGAAGTTTCTAATGAACTTTACAGCATTTATGTTAAGTTAATCGGAATTAAATTTTTTTAATTAATTATTTGAGGTCCGTTACAGCACATTTTATTTTATTTGTGCTGCAAGTAGCTTGAGTATTTGACAAGACTAAGAAATTAAAAAAACAGGAGTTAATTTTTGGCTAGGAAAGACCATGAATGGCTTGATATTTCATTTCTAAGTATTTTTTACGCAAACTTCTTCAAAAAATATTAAAAAAGATGATCAATTATTTGGATTTTCATTAATTATTTAACTGTTTGGTTTTGATAAATACTCCCGGCAAACAGTCTTTCGAATTATCTGAAAGTTGAAGTTGGTAAAAGCTTTCTGATACATCCACTTATATACGGTTTTGCTACAGGCAAAAATCTATAGAATATTAAAGTATATGTCGTGTGGGAACACCATAAGGTGTCCGTTACAATCACTTTGTCGTTAGTATTCGTGCTAACTCTGTTATTAAAATGCCACTCATAAAAAACTCTTTTCATTTTATAAAAAACTTTGAGTGACACTTACTTTTTTGTAAAGTGAATTTCAGAGTATTTAGCATATTATTATTGGCACTTTTCCTGTTAACTAGCCTTGTACACCAAGGTAGTGCTTAACTTTCACCTTTGATGTTACACCTCTTAATCATGTGTCGATCAAGTGACATGATAAGTATACGCTATTGTAGAATAGTTTCTTTAACAAAAGGACTTCAATTTGTATCAAAGTAACAGAAATAGTAGGTTTATTATTTATTAACTTATATTTCCACGTTTCTTTGGCAGTCGTTAAGTCAATTCTGACAACCAGTCTTACTATGGGATACTGTGTTTCCCAGTAAAATGGGTTATGGAGGTCAGAAAGGCAGTTGCTCCATGTAAAATACGGTGTTCAGCTGAATCCGGTAAGACTGGTAGCCGACCCCAACATAGTTGGGAAGAGGCTCGGGAGATGATGATGATATTTCCACGTTTTGTCGAATGTATTTAAAATTCGTGGTATATTTTTACCCGACTGCCAAGAAGGGTTATGTTTTTCGCGCGTATCTTGTATGTATGTATGTATGTATGTGTGTAATATTCTTTATTACCTCATATCTTCAAAACGGCCGAATGGATTTCGATAATTAGGGTATCGTTGGATTCGTATCGATTACCCAAGTGTTCTAAGATATGTCACGCCAAACAAAAACCAACATGGCGGCCACGAGGTGCCATAGATTGAGGTAAAAAAAATAAAAAATATATGTTTGCTACAATATGGGTATCAAATTAAAGGGCTTGTAACGAGGATTCCAAAATGGTTTATCATTAACGTATAAAAAAAATATTATGTGAAAAATTGTTCTTTATCCAAACTAAATACATTGTATACTCGAATGCCGTACGCTAGGTGAATTTATTATGATTTTAACTAAAAAGTGTTAAATAAAAAATAAATAAATTTAAAAAATAAAAAAACCCGACTGCATAAAAAACACTTTAAATAAAAACTGAAAAGTAAAAAACAAGTTCAATAAGTCTAGAAGTGTAGATAGCAATGTTACTGTAACAGTCGGGACCCATTAAATAAGCTAGACTAAAATCATTCATTATGGGTCCAGACTGTGACAGTAACATTGCTATCTACACTTCTAGACTTATTGAACTTGTTTTTTACTTTTCAGTTTTTATTTAAAGTGTTTTTTATGCAGTCGGGTTTTTTTATTTTTTAAATTTATTTATTTTTTATTATGAATGAAATTCCATAGAGTATTTGAGGCAGTGAATCTTTGATGAAAAGTGGTAAAGTTTGTGAAGCTATTTAAAAAATGTAGAAAGCTTACAGCCAGAATAGGTTTTCTTTACAATGTCGCACTTTTATTTAATTACAACTTAATTACACAAAAAGTGTATTACAATACGAATTATTTGTGCTACGATTTGTTGTTCGCCTTTATACGGATTTTTAATGCATTATTTCATGATTTTTAAAGCTGCAAGCAAGCTTTAAAAATCATCGGTAAAGAATCGGTACAAAGACAGGACAAAGGACAATATGTTTGTTGTATTCTAATTAATTAAAATAAACATACAAAGATTAAAAGTAAAAATCAAATCTTCTATAAGGATTAAAAAAAATGTTTAATTAATTAATTAAAAAGTAAAATTATACAAAGAAAGCTCTTTACAATTTTTTACCTGCCAAACCTGATAGTACCTACATAATTTGTTATATATAGATTTCTATATATCGATGGGTCCTATGTAAAAGGGTCAAACTAACAATTGGGCCATTTTTACTTTTTTATGGAAAACGCATTAGTATGGTTTATAATGTGAGCTAAAAAATCTACAATTTATACACGGAAATAGTATTTTTTTCTGTAGTAGGAAGGCCTATGTAGCGTGATTTTAAACGTAAAAAGGCCAATATGTTAAATGGCCGTTATACGCTTGAAACTCAAAACATTGTTAGTTAGCATTCGACGCGTATGCCTACAATATTTTTACTCGTTAAATTCATAGACAGTTAAACAATATTTATAACTAACTGGTTTTTATCCAAAATATCTAGGCATTGTAATAAGTATGTCACATTGAGCCTTATACGTAGTTTTGCGTAAAATAAATTCAGACTGAAACTCACGTAAAAGGTATATGTATATATGTATAAAGGCATAATGTAGTAAAATAAAAATTTAAACATAAAAAAAATAATGACTTTGTTTTACAATTTTTTTTTGTGTTTGTTATTGACAGGAGAAGGTTTTTATGAAAGGAAAATTTGGAAAATTGCGCTGAAAATAAGAAAATTTAAGAATACTTAACTACCATCTAACATTATTTCAAATCCAACCTAAACTTTTTTAATGCAACCTGATGTTTGACATAGAATTGACAGAATTCAATATTCATAGTTAAAAGTTAAAAGTTAAGACAGGACAACGTCTGTCGGGTCAGCTAGTAAAATATAAAAATAAGTTCATTGTTAACCATGGAACCTTAAAACACCGGTTGCTTTGTGTATACAAGTATAATATAAAAAAGCTTCAATCTGAAACCATTTCTAGGTGAGCGTACCATTCAGAAGGCAGGGGCCGTGAAATGGAGCATTTATCCTGTGACAACACTGAATGTTAATTTGCAGCTTCAACAATCTTCAAACTAGTGAAGGATACGATGAAGTGAGGTATAAAAATGTAAAACTGGCAAATAGCTTAGTACCTAGTGGTTATAAGAGCAGTTTGACACTAGCAAATCCTACTAATATAATAAATGTGAAAGTTTGTGAGAATGGATGTGTGGATGTTTGTTACTCTTTCACGCAAAAACTACTGAATGGATTTTAATGAAACTTTACAGGAATAACACATGGGCTATAATTTATAAAGATAGTGTATCAATTGTCATTCATGCGGGTGGAACCGCGGGGCACAGCTAGTCTATCATAAGACGGAAAATGAAGTAATGTTTCGTTTAAAGAAACATTTCTATCTGTAATGTAAATTATATTGGTGGAAAAAATCATTGCATAGAAGGGACATTTTTTGAATTAACGTGTCTATCCGTATCGCATATATTATTTTGGGGGGTAATAATAGCATAGCAAGAGGCTTGCAGTCAACCTTATTTTAACTTCTACAATTAAAATTTCATACACCTACAACTAACATTTAGTAAAAATACAAATTAAGTAATCGATGTTATTATAGGTGTATCGAAATTGAACTAAGGTATTAAATTCCCTAAAAAATATTTGTAGATTCAATCGAGTCAAAAATAAGACACGAAACGAAAACAATACTGCTAAACTTTAAAAAGAATGTTCATTGAAATAACAATTTAAAAAGTAAAATACAAAATGAGATCGAATCGCTAATAGCGATCTCTTGCTGAGAACGTTCGGAAAAGGAAATTACTCGAATAGTTGCAACGAACAAACAATATTATGTTTCACTATCGAGTGGAAGCATGTCTGACATAATTTAACATTTCCTCCAACTTTAAAAGTTTATTGTTTACTAGCTATTTGAAGTTTAATGTTTGCTTTAAGTTACTATAACATGATTACTTGTTGTATTAATGCCGTCGTATTCTTGTCAGTAAAGTTAGTTGTTAGAATAGTTTATTACTTATAATTATCAGTATTACTTCTGCTTGTTTAGGTAAACAGGTTAAGGTAATTAGGTAGGTTTAGGTAATTATACTTATGTAGGTACATAAGTATTAATGCTTGTGTAAACGATGCAGCTGCCGCACCGCCGTCGTTTGTTTTTATCTTTTACTATTGCTGTTTCTATATTCAGGAAATGATTCGTTTTGCTTACAGACTTTAGCTTTTTCTTATTAAATTCTACCATCCGTGAGCAAAATTAATCTTTTCTTGAATATTTTCAATGTTCAAGAAACGATCCGGGCGTGTATTTTTTGTAGCGTCGCGTAAAAGTTCGTTGGCGGCAGGTAATGGAATAACAAAATCAAAAAAATAACGGTGCGGTTTCGACCTGTGTGCACAGCTTTGCGGCGCGGTGGCGGCACGGCTGATTTGTAGCAGCATGGCGACATCATATACACGAGCATTTACTAGCCTAACTAAATATAGCTGACAAACGAATGCTCTAAAGTCCAGTAAATACTCTGAATTTGTTTACACAAATTTACTATTGTATTGTCAGGACTATAAAAGAGACTGTGACCCCTGAGTTTGTTTCGACATTTCTTCTCAGGGTAGTCAGTTAGGAAATGACGACCTCATCTTGATTAAGAAGACGTGTGAAAATGATTGTATAGTCCTATTTACAAAATAAACAATTTGAATTTGAACTTGTTGAAAAACGAAAAGTTGACAAGTCCTATAAAGTGGTCTGAATCGACTCTGCTGGTAGTAAAATACAGTACTGTGATAGGATAAGACAGTGTACTCACCCGGTACAGCGCAGCGAGATGATTTGACGTCGCGATGAGGAACGGCTGGTTCACGCCGGGATGGTCGACGTCGTGAGCGATGGCCGCCAGCAGAGACGCCATTATCTCAAGCGGCGTCAGGTGCTCGCGGATCTGAGGACAAAATCATTTTTAATAGCTTATACATAAAGTTTAATAGTTTAAGTTGTAAGAAGTCAATTATTGTGTGTGGTAAAATGTGTGGGTACTTATATATTTATTTATTTTCAAAGTTATGTAATGGTAATGTGTTTTTCACTATAATAAGTATTATGCACTTGGGAAGAGACTGGACTCCACGACACAGGGTATCCTAGTGTGGAGTCCAGAGAACTGTAAAATTAACACATCATAATTTCATAAGTAATGTAACTTGTTTATGTAAACATATTGTACAAATTTATGTTATAAATAAAGATTTATTATTATTATTATTAATTTCGTTTAAAACTGGGCCATGTAGTTACTAAAGTAATTTGGGGTAAGCGCAACTATTCTTCTTTATTCCACTCCATTTTTTTGAAGCAGTCTCCCGCTATGGAACTGGGCGCATCCACATCATTCTTATTTACATTTTTTTGTAAAGAAGTCTACTTCAGTCAGGCTTTGACTGCTTCACTAGGCTTTTTGGCATACTCAGCAATAAAAAAAAACTAACTACATTACCAAAATTCCCTAAAGGCACCTGCGGAAGTTAATAAGGAAATAAAGATCGAGACTTAGAATCTCTGTGGATCAAACCTGGAACTCGTCGCGCAATACAATTGGTTGTAGAGATCTATTATTATTTAGTACCTAATCTGTGTCCCTCAATTCCGCATTTCGTTCAAGACTCCTGCACGCTTATTAATCCCGTTATTCATGCAAAAGCTGTGGTACGAAAACAAAAGACTGCTTCGGCAGACACTTTTAAGTTGCGTTATGTATCACACAAATTCACTTCTCTACCCTACTTTATGACTCGCGATTATACCTCAAAATATATTGCGAAAAATAAGGCATTTTCTGTCTCTATAATTTGTGAAATTAGAAATTAAAATTACAATTAGAAGCTAACAGTGAAAAACCTTGAAACAGTAGAAGGAATGGAATTGCTATACGTATAGCTATAATACCTTTATATTTACGAGTAGCTTTTAGTTTGGCTGTTATAAACACATTTCAGAACTGTTATTCGTTTTTTCCCACCATGTTAAATTCCCTTTGTAGTTGTCATAAAAATGTGCGTTTTACTATTTGCTTTGAAGAGTATTTATATCAAGATTAGACACGCAAAGAACATTATTTGCTGTACAAACACTATTTTTGTTATAAAACTTGGATAATAATCTGAAATCGCTACCAGAACTGTGAAAAGCTGTGAACAAAAACGTTTCTTCTGTGTTTGAGAAGAACCCTTCTTTTTCTTATGTTCGTGTAGGACTGGTCAGGGTCAGTATTTTTTTTTGCTAAAGTTTCCATTTTTTTTGTACCATAATCTAATAAAGTAAATATTTCAGAACATTAAATTTTTTGTAGTTACAAAATTAAGCGTACTGAACAATTTTCAGATTTCATCTCTCGAACCTTTTCCCAACTATGTTGGGGTCGGCTACCAGTCTTACCAGATTTAGCTGAATACTTTTACATGAAGCGACTGCCTATCTGACCTCCACAACCCATTTTACTGGGAAACACAGTATCCCATGGTAAGACTGGTTGTCAGAATTGACTTAACGATTGCCAAAGATCAACGTATGACAGTCGGGACCTACGGCTTAACGTGCTATCCGAGGCACGGAGGGGTCTCGGTATGTTTAGAAATGGTCACCCATCCACGGACCAACCGCGGCGAACGCGGCTTAACCTATATTATCGGTCAAACCGTACGGCTTACACTTAGCCACTAGCCCCTCAAATTTTTAGAATGATCCCAATATTAAAAATATCAAAGAAACTCTGTACACTTTCACGGCAAAACCACCCAACCGATTGTATAGAAGGAAAGAACATAGGCCACTTTTTGTGGCGATAATCAACATCCATGCGGACAGCGCCGCGGCGATAGCTAGTTAATAATAAAGGTCAACCCTGATTTCCATTTGTGTCAAGCGTGGGCGTAGCTTAAGTTATCAGCAATGTATTTTGGGAAATATGTTTTTGTTTCCGTTGGTACCAATTGGGTACGTGACAATATTTTCTTTAGTCCATAACATAAAAATAGTTCGAGTTGTAAAAACGACTTATTAATTTGTTTTATAATTAGCTATTTTAGAGAATTTTATGAGATGGAGGTTTCAGGTGCAACCAATTAAGATTGAATATTTCACTTGTAGAAGCAAATCAGCTAATAAAGTCAAGTGAGATAAAAGGTATCAATAAACCTTGATAAATATAAACATCACATCACAAAATTCTTAATGATTATTGTAATGAATCAGACCGTAATTATAATTAGCTGTAGGGCAAAGGCCTCGTTATACACGAAATACAAAGAAATAAACAGTACTGTCGCGCTCGATAACAGAATATCAAAATTTGTTTGTTTCTGGTTTTATACAAGCCGAAATTTTCTACATAGTATGTGAACGGCCAACAGTTGTATTGCTCTAACTGCCGTATTAAGAAATATCATGGTAGCTAAGGGTTTTCTAATAATCTTTTTTGGTAAACAACTCTTTTAAGTTTGAGTAAAGGATTATGATTTTTTCAAAAAGAAAAACCTAGCCTCTGCTTTTCAGTAGTGTTTGAAAACCGAATAAAATTTTCACATTTGCAATGTAGTAGGTTTACAAAATGACATACCTATTCGCAATATATGACAATATAGAATCAGAGAAATATAAAACAGAACATAATGCCTAAACTGTAAATACAATACCTTACCAGGTAAATCAATTTAATTAAATGCCCGGCAGGCTCCCAATTAGTCTCGAATATCAGGCAGACAGACAGAATGACGGGCGAGCTAGCGTCTAGCTTGCCCGTCATTCTGTCTGTCATATGTCAGATATATAGACAATGCTTGAGGCAAAGCTGGCCATTATACAATCATACGTCTTGATAAATGAGTTATTCCTGTGCACGGATGCACTTCGTTACGTTATAATTGATTGCGGGATTGTACACGGATTTGATAGTGGATAATTTAAGATTTGATCTCTTTTGTCATTTATAATGTGCAATACATCCTTCTGTTTTTGTCATATTATCATGTATTACCATAATTTACAAACGTTTATAAATAAATAAAATAAATAAATAAATGCGGACAACATCACATACATTGCTGTGAACCCAAAGTAAGTAGCTGAAGCACTTGTGTTATGGAATTCAGAAACAACGAAGGTACCACAAACACCCAGACCCGGGACAATGTAGAAAAGTTGGTTTCTACATTGACCCGTTCGGGGATCGAACCCGGGACCTCAGAGCTAGCGACACCTTGATACCGGTGCGTACGCCACTCGACCACGGAGGTCGTCGTACCGTTTGTTTAGCTATGTTTCTCTTTATGCTTCAATATAGGTATACACTATATTTCGCCGAAATATATTGAGCAGAACTCCTCGCGATTATTTTAACAAGTCGACAAATTACCGCCACAACCAAGTCACAAGATAGTAACAGCCAGACAGCTACTGTAAGCACTGTTTGCTAGAAGTATAGATAAGTAAACTATAGAGTATTAACTGAGAGCACCACTATGAACAAGCATAGTTAAAAAAATAGTGTCAAAACAGAGCGCCCCGTTTTATGAATACTATAATCTCAGAACCCAATATTGAAATGATCGATACTTTCACATTTAAACGACTGTCAATGCACGGAATATAACTTAAATCTGTAAACGGATGTGAAAAGTTTGCTTACAATCGGCACAACGGGCTACTAGCGAAGCGCATACTCTATAGGTACTTATGTATACTCTAAGACTGTATGTAATTTAACAGTGTTGCATTTATCAACATTATCATCATTTATTTTGACGACCTCCGTGGTCGAGTGGCGTACGCACCGGTTTCAAGGTGTCGCTAGCTCTGAGGTCCCGGGTTCGATCCCCGGACGGGTCAATGTAGAAATCAACTTTTCTTCATTGTCCCGGGTCTGGGTGTTTGTGGAACCTTCGTTGTTTCTGAATTCCATAACACAAGTGCTTCAGCTACTTACTTTGGGTTCAGAGCAATGTATGTGATGTTGTCCGCATTTATTTATTTAATTTATTTATTATTTATCAGATTTCACAAGCACCGTTACTGTTGTACCACAAATTGTAGAAGTACTCATAATGATATAGGTGGGCAACACAACTGACAATCTCGTACATTATCAGTACCTAAAATTGAAATACACTAATTGGTTAGAACTAGCTTTTAATTTATCCCTAGACATAAGGCGAAGGTTGAAGCTCACAATTGGACAGAAGTCCATGTAAATATTGCAACTGCACTAATTGCTATCTTGTCTAAACGGTTCCGACTTGGCCAACTTTTTCTTTGAGCACGAACAAATTGAGAGTCTGGACACTTGAGCGGCACTCGAATGGCCGATCTGCTTTTACAGAGCGCTGCATCAAAAGTACCTCTTGAATAAACGTCCGAATGACTTCCTATTTACAAAATTAAACCAATAATTCGTTGAAATGCTTTGAGCAAATTTGCAAGAGGAAGTTTACAAAACGAGTAATTACCGAACGAAACCATTGTAAATACCAAATCGGTTTATTTATTTCATATTTCATTGGCTAGAGTCAATCTCGGGTTATAACTCAAAGGTTTTTTTACATAATATATCATTTTCATACAATACAGTAAAGTACAATTTGGAAAACTCGGGGTAATTTTGAACGTACATTAATATCGACTTTTTTATATTTTCAAAACTACGATTTGTACAAATAATATTCAAATATTACATACTCATGAGATAACCTACAAAATAAACATAATTATAATAAAAAAACTTTGATAAGAAATGGAATTCAACCTAAAAATCTCAGGTCTAGCATAAACACGGGCATGCATGACTAACAAATCTGTATGAATAAAACAAGTCAATGTGATCACGCATAGTTATTCAACATTGCAATTTATGCACGCAAGGACCATGTTCCGTTTATAAGCGGAATGTAGCGGAAAAATATGCAGAAAGTGAAATTAGTAAAAACATGTGACGTGAGATTTACTCTGACGTCTTAATCTGTTGCCTTGTACATACAAAAACACCACAAACACAATACAAAGTTATACGTTTGTGTTCGTGTATATGTATATTAATATATATTAATACTACCTAGCTGTACCCGGCATGCGAATTTTTTCTACCTAGCACCTGCCTACTATCTACCTACTACCACTTAGGGGTATGGAAAATAGATAGTAGCCGATTCTCAGACCTACTGAATATGCATATAAAATTTCATAAAAATCGGTCAATCCGTTTCGGAGGAGTATGGTAACTAACATTGGGACACGAGAATTTTATAAATAAGATTAATTACGACTCAGTACCTAAGGCTGCTTACAAGTGTGCATGTTAAGTAAATTGTATTAGCTTTTGAAGTCATGATCAAGCTTACCTATTTCATTTTTTTATAGTTACAACTCCATCTCTAATTGCAATACAGGGCGACTTCTGTTTACATCGCTTTTCTAAAATGAGAGTTCATATTTTTTTTCTTATTCTTTTTACCGCTTATCCTGTCTAGCCCACTTAAAATAAACCTATAATAAACACAAACCAATCAAATATATTACGTTAGTACAATATAACCATCGAAATTAATATCCAAACTTCATTTGTTTGTGTTATAAAATGAAATAAAGATAACATCAATATTGTTACCGCATCAATCGTACACCACAACAAAATGGCGGTTTCAACTTGTATTCAATACTGGCCGCTAACAGATTTGAAATATATTTTACATACATTGTTATTTGTAAATATCGGTCATTGATTATGTTGGTTGCAGGTTCGGTAAAGTATTATCTGTATATATTATTTAATTAATAATAAAATATGCATCAACGCCATCAACTAGTCAATTAAGCACGGCTCAATGAGATCCATTGTTATGATTATTTCTCTCCCAACAAAGATAATTAGATTTTGAATATGGAAAGTCCCTAATGTAAAGCTTTAGTTTAATATGTAGTTCAATTCATTTGAATTATCACGCGCATCTTGTGAGAATATAATATCGTGGGTATTGCAAAAAAAGGTATTTATACTGATTAAACATGTCTTTCTCGTTTCTAATTGATGCAAGCTTTTAAAGTAGGGACTTAAAATGCAAAGAAAAGTTACAATATGAAGCGCAACAACCATTGAAATAAAAATGAAGTAGGCGCCTCGACGTATGAAGACGTCTTAAATGTAAAGGTTGATGTTTTATATTGTTGAATGTTGTTACTAATTTCATGAAGTGTATTATTCTGAGAATAGGAGCGTCAATGTATGTTTTGCTACTTTATTTTTCTTGTCTTTCTTTCTATGTTATACTTTGCAATAGGGATGATGACAAATTTTTATTTTTATGTCCATATTTTAGAGAAAAATATTAGACACGTATTTTTTGTTTAGTCCCGTAAACAAAGAATACAGCGAGTACAATTCTTGCGTGACTTTACGTTTGAGTACAAATTGTACCTAGCCGTGACGTCACAAGCCCCCACTCCTGAACTTTACAGCGGTTTATCTTCGTATTTTGTAATTTATTTGAGAAAAGAAAAAATATGTGTCTATTATATTTTGATTATCTAAATGGCGGACTAAATAAATTTTGACTTTTCATACCTAGTCATTTACCCTATTATAACAAAGTTCATATGAAAAACTAGATCAACAAGTCTGTACCTACGTCTCGACAGAGAAAATTCCTAAACCAGTGAGTAACGTAGTCGGGAATGTGACATTTGCATGCGTTCCATATCAGGCACGGCTCCGATCTTCAGGACGTGACATATTTGAGAAGTATCACAGCTTTTATAATTTATTGTGTCCCAAATTAACGTGTGTAATGAAGGCGGCGAAACCACAATATGGTGTTAAGATATGTGGTAGACCAATGATATTATTGTAAGGGTTAGTTTATACTACTCGTAAAAAGAAAAGAAGCGCATCTATTTTGCTTATCTCGACGTAATGCGCTTACGATACAAACTAGGCGCGAAAAATCCCGACATACAAAACAGAAGCACGAAAAAATTTAAACAAATATTTGTCGAACATGTTAAGTCAAATGCCTCCCTGACCGAACTTTATTTACTTAGCTGAAGCTTTTTAACTATCTATTTATTCCGCTAAATACTAAAATATTGAAACGCCAAGTGTAAACTACGAAGGCCTTAACTTGCACTTGATATAGTTAAAAAGCGAAGTGCTGAACAAACTTATTTGTACCAAGATTTGAACGGGAGAATAATTTTATTTAAGTTTTTATAATACACACATCAAAAAAGTCTAAGCGACACGAACGGTTTTGAAGTTTTGAACGATTTTTTATATTGGAATTTGTTTATATTTCTGTTTTAAAGAATAACTAAGCCTTTTTTGATGTATTTGTGATAAAAAGAAAAAGTGTCACTCATTTAATAACAATAACTCACATTATGTTGCACCGTAACATGCATGGTATAAAAAAGTTCGAACGATTTTAAACTTTTAATTTTTTTTTAAGTTATATTCCGTTTTTTTTTTAATTATTCTAAAAATTAAAACATACTGTGACCGATTTTGTTTTTTTTTTTTAATTTGTTGGAAACGATTTTTTATTGAATTTATAAGATTGTTTATCTGATCCTGCGGTAATCGCTTCCAATGCAATTTTAACAAGTCTTTCAGTGGTTGAGTTATCGACTCTCCGTTCAAGTTCTCTAAAACCCATCTCTGGAGTCCCATTGTCCCATGAGTTTTTGATGGTATTGAGGTCTGGTGATTGTGCAGGCCACGGTTATACCCGCAGGTTTTCCACTGCCAAGTAATGTCTGGTCGTCCGAGCTGATTGCGAACAGGCATTGTCATGCATCAGCGTAAAATCTGGGGCAAACATTTGTGCAAATGGGTGAACATAAGACCACAGAAAGTCCTAAACGTAATTTTCAGCTTTTATATCGGCATCTACAAAAACTAGCTATGTTTTTCTATTCGTCATAATACCCGCCCATGCCATAATTTTCGAGACACTGTAAGGGTGCACTTTCTGGACGCATCTCAGCCGTTTGGCATTTCCGGGACATCGATACACCCTTTTAGTATCTGGGGGTCTACTCTGAAATTACGAAAGCGAAAGTTCCGACTGTCGAAATCACGACCGAAATACGCAACAGTGTCCTACTCTGAAAATTGTTCGGATTCATAAAGTTCGTCCCGTGCCATAGGCAATGTTCGGAAGATGGTCGGATCGAATGAAATGTAGTGCTAGAGTTGAACGTTTTATCGATACATTATTTATGGTAATTAGTAATAATTTTGATCCACTTTGACTAGTGAATTACGGACTAAAAAAAATCTTTATAACAAGAAGAGATAACTTTGCTTTTAATTTAATATTTATACCTACGAATATTGTAATATTTCTTAAAATAACAACAATAAATTCAAAACTGATATTCAGACTCCTTTCTTCGATTGTCAAAATCTCTTTTTGACAATCGAAGAAAAACAAATTGACTAAGTCAAAGGATGACAAGTAAACAATCTTTAATTGAGTTTATTATTACTGCAAAATCCAATCGTCATGCGTCCTAGTCTTTTCCGACTAAAGTGTAAGAAGTTCAAGTGATAAAATAACAACAAAAAACAAGTTAATTATACCAAATATGCAGTCACGTGCTGCTGCAGTTCAGATTGTTGAGATTTTTAAGTGCTCCGAGCATGTTTCCACCTACAGATGGATTTTACGCCTTTTTACTAAGGAACACGATGTGCGTTCTTACCCAGAAGTATCAAGTCTAGCCACAACTGCAAAATTAAAGTATTCGTTTATAGATGAGACTCCACTGCTTAGCCATTAAATACGCACACAGCGCAATGATAAAGTTTCATCGTCTTCCTATTATATAAGTTTTTATTGTTTATAATTGTATGTCGTTAATGGTCGTGTTCATGTTTTGTTGAGTTTTGTTTTATTCTATTTGAAATAAATATTTACTAAATATACGTTGTTAATATTATTTAACTGCCCCTTGGGTTTATCGTTCTCTCATGTCTATGCTTTGGAAGTTTGTAGACTGTAAATAAAATTTTAAAGGTGCGTATAAGCTTACAAGCCGAGGATGAGCAGAGCACAAGCCGCGCACGAATTCGTGTAGTGTGGACTTACTAACGAAACTCGATAGAGCAGGCGCCGTGTGTTCGGCTCGTTCTCCACTGTGCTTCCCTATTGTACGCTTTTTGAAAAAAACTAAGGCGGAAAGCTATGTTCGAGGACAGTGATCATTGGCGACTCTTTTACGTCCACACTTGAAGCCGCGAACGACAACGAGCAGAACGGCTCTCTGGTTTGGCTCCTATGCGTCTACAAGATATTTATATTATTAGAATTTTGAGGAAAATTATGTACCTAATAAATGGAATATCTGAGTAATCCGGGTGTATTCATTACTAATGAGAAGTCTACTGTACTCCATGATTCAGTCATGTGAAATAATGAATCTTATATAGCGCTTGTAGTTTCCGTTTATTATTTCACAATAAAGGATATGAAATCTAACTAACACTCAAAGGAGAGTAATGAAATAGCGTCAAGTCGATAAATAGGCAGTAAACTATTGTAAAATAGGTTTAAAACTCAAGATAATGGTAACAATTCGTCAAATTTAATATTTACGATACTCAATAAGTAGCTATTTTGGTGTCGTAAATTTTGACATAAATTTCACGATGCAACTCTTGTCAAAATCGAATTTTCGGTCGGATTTTGTGTTTCGGAGTAGGGTTTACGATACAACAAACGTCAAAATATAAGTTCAGTCGGACCGAAACCGACGGAACGAAAAATAATGTGTTCGGAGTAGGAAACGACATTTCATCGGCCGAAACTTCGGTTTTTACCACTTCGGAGTAGGCCCCCAGGCCTAAATCCAAACCGGGAATCATCGCAAAATAAAAATGTATCCTATTGCTTTTGAGCCTATGCAAAGTCTTCCATACACCATTCGTTTAGGCGGGCGGGCCTATGTACCTAATTGGGCATCGTGCTTGTAGGCTGTATTTATACAGCCTTTTTCTCACAGTTTGGTGCCTAACAACAATACCGTTTGGGAACTGTAGCCTTAAACCTATCTCCCGGGCGGTTAATATCGGTTGACGTCTTGCATTCGGTTGTATGTATCGATACTGCCGAGCAGTTGTACTCCTCCGCAGTTACAATAAGGATCCTCAGTTATAGCGTAAGGCTGCCAAACACGTCAAATCACGCTTCAATTTACAACAAAATGCTAAGATACCTGGGACTGATTACTTCCGGCTTGTAACATTCCTAAAGCTCTCTGCGTATCATCAGCAGTGAAATGATGTCATTACATGACGTAAAAAAAGTCCACCACTAAATTAAAAAACAACCAAAAGCAAGCAAAGAAAACTCATGAAATTGGGATAAAATAACAAGAAAACTTTTATTTAAACAAAAACAAAACATAAACGTAATGTTTCTATTTTTAAAATAGGCCTATAATCTTCCCAAGACAAAGAAGATTACATACATAAACACTTTTTTGCGAAAAAAATAAAGTTACTGAAACATATATGCATTCTGTAAATTATGCGTGTTGCTTAGACTTTTTTTATGCGTGTAGTTCGAGCTTGATATTAATTGCCATAAATACGGGGCAGTTTATGTAATGCTTGGCCTTGCATTAAAATAATTACACGTATGCTTGCCCTTCCTAGAAAAATATGGTAGAAATACTTGCAATTTTACAATTTCCAATCATTAAAATGATGAGGATAATGTGACGCTTTCCATATCATTAAGTTCTTTGTTCGCATTTTGTAAGGTTACAAAAATTAAAATAATGCAACATAATGCGAGTGAGCTATTCATTACTTATCTATATAATTGAAGGCTTTGTAATGTTTGCGCTTTAATGTTGCCATAGTGAAAATAAGTATGACGTCCTCCGTGGTCGAGTGGCGTACGCACCGGTTTTCAAGGTGTCGCCAGCTCTGAGGTCCCGGGTTCGATCCCCGGACGGGTCAATGTAGAAAACCACTTTTCTACATTGTCTCGGGTCTGGGTGTTTGTGGTACCTTCGTTGTTTCTGAATTCCATAACACAAGTGCATAAGCAACTTACTTTGGGTTCAAAACAATGTATGTGATGTTGTCCGCATTTATTATTTATTTATTTATTAAGTATAGGTTTTCGTCGTAGAGATTTAAAAAGTTAAAACTATAGAGTGCGAGTATCGCTAAAAGCCCATGGCTTCGAGCGTAAGCACATTTTTGGTGCTATATAGAACATTCGTTTACTGATTTAATTTATCATCTGTGCAAAGACAAAATCTTATGCGAAAAATCGATGGTTCTGATATTATTTGGGTTTGGGACAGTTTTATTAAACAGACACGCTCTTTTTTGATACTATTTTTACGACGAACCAAGTTCATACTATTGCTCACGGTTCATACCCTGTTATACGCATTCTATAATTTCATATCCTATCCTCCAAGGTTTAAGTGCACTAAAGTAAAGTCAGCTGAAGATTTAGCTTTTATGAAAACACTGAAGAACAACGGAACTTTCGAATGGAACTTCAAAGCAAATCGCGATTAAGGAAATTTTGTTTCGTTAGTTCCATAGTTGTTTGAAAGTGGGCTAACAGAGTGCAGTGTTTTAACTACTCAGCTTTTCAGGAACAATACTGTGGGAGAAAGGCTTGTTTTCAAAGCGCTGAGTTAGATCGAGTTTGTTCAGAATCAGACTAGTTAGTGGGTTTTGAAAAGTCACGAAAATTCATGAGGTTTTACTGAACTATTAAACAAGTTCAAATACGCTTCGTTATTAGGTTTGTTCTAGTAAATTCTGTTTTACTATACTATTGTTGTAGTCTTTTGTTTCTTAATTCAGAAAGGTATATCGCCTATTAAAAACCAACGCAACAAGCTAGTGAGAAGAGTTACCTTAATCGATATAAAAAAAAACCCTTAAGTAACCATTAACATCTCTGAGTGCAACGCTAACTTACCTAAATAATTATTTATTAGTGAGGGTGCGCTTCATTAACAACTACTCGAAACTTTTCAAACAATTACGTTATGAAACAATAGTTCCATAGCTTTGAAACTATTGGTGTACAGTCACAAACAAAAATATGTATACACATAGCGAAATTGTCTCCCAAATTTTACGAGATTTTTGTATTCCATCTTGATAAGAAAAATATGAACATGATTAAGAAACTGTTTTAATTCATTTCTTCATTACACGTTTTATAATACCAATCTAGGATTGAAGATAAACTCAATTAGAAATAAGCGAGTGTATACATGTTTTTGCTCGTGACTATACCTAAATCTTATAGGTATATAAAATTCTTGTGTCACAAAGTTAGTTACCACACTCCTCCGAAACGGCTTGACCGATTATTATGAAATTTTATATGCATATTCAGTAGGTCTGAGAATCGGCTACTATCTATTTTTCATACCCGTAAGTGGTAGTAGGTAGGTAGTAGGCAGGTGCTAGGTAGAAAAAATTGCATTGCAACGCATGCCGGGTACAGCTAGTATCAATATAAATACAGTTTGCGGTACTGAAATGGTTATCGACGAGTTAAAACCACATCCTGTAACTGAAAATTCGAATGGTACATAGTTTTGTTAATTAAGAGGGCGCTGTTGGTGTAGGTATGCTAGTGAAAATGCGTCGTTCACAAAACGTTTGTTAATTTGATTTTGACCAACAGACGTGACCACAGTTTTACAAACAGGTATTTAACCCTTTCACCGCCCGAGTCGTATATATGCGACAAATATTTCCGTGCCCCTACCGCCCGTGTCGTATTTATGCGACAGAGAATATTCACGATTTTTGCTGTTTTCTTTGATTTTATTGCATCTATTCTCTATCTCTCTATTTATGTAGATAGACAGATAGAATACTTTTTATTGTACACCATGATATTATCTCGGAATAATACTAATATCATGATATAATCGCAGCTTAAGAAGAGCAGAAAGAGAGGAGCTTTTATTTCACCGATTCGTAGCCGGGCGCTAGGGGCACGGCAATTGACATTTTGCCAAGCGCTTAAAAGGTTAATAAACACTTTTAGTATTGACACATTCTATCTAATGTTAAAATTGTTTAATCCAATAAAAAATAATGTTAGAATCCATAATAATTAAATCTAAAACTAGTTAATTTTCACTTTGATTAGACACCTACATTTCTCCATTTTCAACAAAATAAAAGTGCAGTTTTTTCCTAGTAACTTTATGAATGGAAATAAAATCAAGATAATGCGTGCAAAAAAGGTAACGCCATTGAAGACTGAAAAAACGAGTAAAACAGAATTCATTAGAGAAAAAACAATAATTTACTATACTCAAAGGATATTTTCATTAACTGAACGGAATGAAAATCGTATTATGCGCTTTTACTGATGCAAATGTAGACCTAATTAAAACGCGATATGAAAAATAAGGACCAGTCGTTGTGGAAAATCTTGGAGAATGATTTTGTCCAGGTCCTCGATTCAGCTATTTAAGAGTTGCTTGAATTGACCGAATGACCTGCTTCATTTGGTCATTTTTACGATAATTGGCATTCTGCTAACTGTCATTCCGACCATTAATTGGTCATTACGATCATTCTTTTCGAGAGTTCAATAAAATTTTATTTTAGGCATATCTGAATACGAAAATTAGGCACAATGACAGACTAAAGAAATACAGACTCAGATACACTAAAATACAGAACCTGAATCTCAAAGTGCAGTTAAATAAAATCACAAACTTTACACATGTCAGTCAATCAGAATACTAATCGAAATTTGGTATTCACACTGACTAAGTTACTGTAGGTATGCATAACAATATGTTCATCTCCCGAGCCTTTTCCCAACTATGTTGGGGTCGGCTACCAGTCTTACCGGATGCAGCTGAATACCGTATTTTACATGGAGCGACTGCCTATCTGACCTCCACAACCCATTTTACTGGGTATTAACACAGTATCCCATGGTAAGACTGGTTGTCAGAATTGACTTAACGACTGCCAAAGATCATAGTATGACAGTCGGAACCTACGGCTAAATAAAGATACTTTGACTTTGACTTTGACTTTGGCTTAACGTGCTATCCGAGGCACGAAGGGGTCTCGGTATGTTTGGAAATGGTCACCCATCCACGGACCAACCGCGGCGAGCGCGGCTTAACCTGTGTTATCGGTCAAACCGTACGGTTTACACTTATTAGTCCATCCAACAAAGACATTGTAGAGTGTGTGAGTTAGGCCCTAAGCAATTACTTCAGAAAATTGTTCATGGTGCTTAGAGAGTTAACATACTAAAAGTCCTGACATCTAGGGGGTGAGGCGGAGTGGGGGGAGGGAGTTAAAGTTCCCATTTTTCAGTTTTTCGCTAATATCTTTTAAACGGTGCGTCATGGAGATAAGAAGTCTTCTACGCAATGAAAGCTTATAAAATTATGTACAACTTTTATCTTGTACACTTTTTCACATTCCTACCTATTTTCGAACTACACGTTCCGGAAAGGTAAAAATTGAAAAAAAAACTACTTGAATTGAACACTACCTCTTGTATACTACTTCCTTCACGTTATTTGGGGATAAAAAGTATCTTATATCTTAAATCAACTCCTACTATATCAATTTACTAAATTTTATCCAAATCTGTACAGCCGTTGGGATATCAAAACTTTTATCTACACTTGTCTTATACACTTTTTCCAAATTTTCACCAGTGTTCGAGTATTAGTGTGATGTGACAAGCATTACCGAATGTTAAATATGAGCTAGTATATAAATTAGGTATTTTATTGATAACATAAGTTGGGAGTACCTCCAAGCGTTGAAGGCGGTAACAGTTTGAGATCTCGTTTTCTACCAGTGGTAATGGAGCAGAAGCGGGTCGTCACTTTTCATTCCATATTTCCTGTCGTAGAAAACGAGATCTCACTGGCTAAAACTCCCATAATCATCCATGCCTTCGGGCTTATGTTATTGTTGTCGTTTATGATTCAACCTCTTTGGCATGGTAGCCTACCCGGTAACGCAGGGGAGCAGCCAGAACAGTTCTTTGCTTTGTAATCGTCATTAGTTACGTTACGTTTACTAGCTTTGATAAGGCCGAGTATTCCTTTTTGTTTCACCTCAGAAACATCCTTACTCCCTTTAACGATGTCCTTATCACACACAGGACACTTATTATTATTAGCACTCCTGATGGATAATCCAATTGCGTAACTAATGACGATTACAAAGCAAAGAACTGTTCTGGCTGCTCCCCTGCTTTACCGGGTAGGCTACCATGCCAAAGAGGTTGAATCATAAACGACAACAATAACATAAGCCCGAAGGCATGGATGATTATGGGAGTTTTAGCCAGTGAGATCTCGTTTTCTACGACAGGAAATATGGAATGAAAAGTGACGACCCGCTTCTGCTCCATTACCACTGGTAGAAAACGAGATCTCAAACTGTTACCGCCTTCAACGCTTGGAGGTACTCCCAACTTATGTTATCAATAAAATACCTAATTTATATACTAGCTCATATTTAACATTCGGTAATGCTTGTCACATCACACTAATACTCGAACACTGGTGAAAATTTGGAAAAAGTGTATAAGACAAGTGTAGATAAAAGTTTTGATATCCCAACGGCTGTACAGATTTGGATAAAATTTAGTAAATTGATATAGTAGGAGTTGATTTAAGATATAAGATACTTTTTATCCCCAAATAACGTGAAGGAAGTAGTATACAAGAGGTAGTGTTCAATTCAAGTAGTTTTTTTTCAATTTTTACCTTTCCGGAACGTGTAGTTCGAAAATAGGTAGGAATGTGAAAAAGTGTACAAGATAAAAGTTGTACATAATTTTATAAGCTTTCATTGCGTGGAAGACTTCTTATCTCCATGACGCACCGTTTAAAAGATATTAGCGAAAAACTGAAAAATGGGAACTTTAACCCCCTCCCCCACTCCGCCTCACCCCCTAGATGTCAGGACTTTTAGTATGTTAACTCTCTAAGCACCCTGAACATTTTTCTGAAGTAATTGCTTAGGGCCTAACTCACGCACTCTACAACCCCTTATGGGTGATTTATTGACTGGACTATTATGTGTTATGAATAATATTATTATATAGGCTATGGTAACTAGCGATTATATTATTCTAGTGCGTATCACGCAAGATTTAAACAAATGACGATTTCTTCTTCGAAGTTTGAAACGTATTAAAACTTTTCCGATTATGTTTTGCTAGGAGGAGAATTTTGACCAAAATTTGTTGTCATTTGATGTGTACAATGAGATTTGCGTATAGAAAGATTATATGAGCATTTGCGACTATGCTGTTACAGTATGTGTAAAAGAGAATAGTCTTAGGATTTGAAGGCGCTGTTGCGTTTAATTACCGTATTTGGTATGTTGACAACACTGTTGCGTCATTATTGTGCGAAGACATATTCATAAAATTTTATAATATCTACTAAATAACTAACTTGATTCAATAATAAATCTTATATATAAAATTCTCGTGTCACAATGTTAGTTACCATACTCCTCCGAAACGGCTTGACCGATGTTTATGAAATTTTATATGTATATTCAGTAGGTCTGAGAATCGGCTACTATCTATTTTTCATACCCCTAAGTGGTAGTAGGTAGGTAGTAGGCAGGTGCTAGGTAGAAAAAATTGCATTGCAACGCATGCCGGGTACAGCTAGTCTCTTTATAAAATTGTTAAAGCATTTGGTTTTGAGATTCCTTCTTCATCATTATTTCAAGGAATGTTTTTAACGTTATCATAATGTTAGTTTCATTTAAAAAATGGAAAAGCAGTATAAAAAGGAAACAAACAGCAAAGATTATTTCCCGTGGGGATCGAAGCACGAACAGATAGCACTGCTTCGGTTTCTTCATCTACATATAATACTATCTATCTACACATGATAATAGATACTGGCTAGAATGGTGAGGGGCAGATAAGTATAAAGTACTTAGCTAACCACTTTGAAATCTAAACTATAGTTAATAGGCCAATAAAGTTGATATTATAAACAAAACCTTGTGTTCTGTAAGATAATTGTTTAATTTAAATAATATTTTAAACGAAATCGGTCAAGAACAGCAGGTATGAAGAAGTTATTATTGCAGTTACTCATCAGCGATCCTGTAGCAATAATAACTAAAATTTTCTTTTTCTTACAAAGTTACTTCGCGACGGGCGAACAGTTGTTTCTCCACAGAACAATGAAACAGTTTCAACTATCTGATTGATATTGTTTGTTATGAAGTAACTTCTACGAAAGCTTCTTTTGTGTACACAAGCTTAAAAACTGCCTTCAAGTGACAAGCTTACCTGAAGTTCGGTCAATTATTATGTTTAAAATGTCGTTATTATATGCCCGTTAATTGTACTTGTACACTGGTAATGGAATTGTCTAATTTGTAGTGCCCAATTGGAATATCGTTTTTGGTACAATTAGGTTAATCTTAATAATCTGTTTTAATGGTATAATTAGACACTACATAATCCTATAAAGTACGATTTCAAAGGGTTCTACAATATAACTGGTGACGACCTCCGTGGTCGAGTGGCATAAGCACCGGTTTTCAAGGTGTCGCTAGCTCTGAGGTCCCGGGTTCGATCCCCGGACGGGTCAATGTAGAAACTCTCTTTTCTACATTGTCTCGGGTCTGGGTGTTTGTGGTACCTTCGTTGTTTCTGAATTCCATAACACAAGCGCTTAATAGCTACTTACTTTGGGTTCAGGGCAATGTATGTGATGTTGTCCGCATTTATTATTTATTAACTGGTGGATAACTTTTTAAATACTCATCACTCTTGCAATAATATTGACATAAGCTTACATTGGAACTTTTACATATAATACAATTTTTAAAGAGTCAGATATTCAAAGACCAATTTTGTTTATTATATATGCACCACAAGTTTACATTGGAACTTTTATACCTATATCATACAGTTTTTTAAACAGTCAGCTATTCAAATATCAACCGTTGTTATAGATAGACCACCCTCTATAACTCACTTTACAGTGACGTAGTGCAGAGGTCAAGCCCGCGACTTGTTTCGTGTCTATCGCGACGCGAGACGTCGATCATCCAAGACGCGAGATGCGACAGATGTGTCCGGTCCAGTTTCATTTAGAGCTGTTTTATTTTCAACATCCGCTTTTTGTTTTGGAGCGCTCTGTTTTTATTTCGTATGGAATGTTTCTATTATGACTGGAAAGTTTGGGTTTTTTTATAACAATTATGACTGGTTTAGATTATACGAGAAATATCGAACAAGTTGCTGTCCATTGCCGTCTATAATCGATCATTTATGACAACAAAGCCACGCGGTGCCGCAATGTACTGCAACTCGCACGATATTCCTGGCACCGTCTAAACCAGGCCTTAGTCTCGAGCGAAAGCTTGTATGTACCGTCACCAGCATGAATATGTATACTCTAAGCATTTTTTTATTGATTGTCTTTACAATTCTTTATTGGTATTGTAAAACATGTTATGAAAAAAAAAAAGAACAAATCTGTTCCTAACGCTACCTAACTCTACCTTTACTTCGTGACTGTACTGTCAAAGACATTCCAAAAGCACTTACAAAGGTATTTATTATCAATGCATTTTCATACACACGTCTTGCACTCTTACACTAGAAGTATGCGATGAATCTGGATGTCACATACCAAAGAGGATAAAACCAGTCTTTGTCACATACCGATAACGCATTGAATTTAATATCTGACATCGGTACCTTCACATTCACAGCTCGATTTGAATTCGTGTTCTCGAAACAGCTTGGAATCTGCACGGCAAGAATTTCAGTGATGCACTTTCAAGATTTCCTTTTTCAGCAAATGGTTCCGTCGACTTTCGGGGGATTTACACTTTTTACACGACTGCCCAAAAAGGAGTGTTATGTTTTCAGGGTTCATGTATGTATGTATGTATGTATGTATGTATGTATGTATGTATGTATGTTTGTGAGTTTCTTTATTCCACCATAACTTCTAAAAGGCTTGACCGATTTTAATGTTTGTGGTATCATTAGAAGCTTTGAGTTATCCCGAGTGACATAGGCTATGTGGACATTAAAAAATGGTCAAGTGTGAGTCGAAATCGCCTGCAAAGGGTTCCGAACGAAATTTTTTTTGTGTTGTGTCATACTTTTTCGTTTTTCACTAAAAGGTATTAAATAAAAAAAATATAATTAAAAATTAAAAAACACGCCTGCCATGTAAAAAAAAAAATTAATTACAAGTCAAATATTTGCAGTCGGGGGACCTGTAATGAATTGTTCCAAGTAACCGACCCCGACTGCAAATATTTGACTTGTTTTTAATTTTTTTTTTTTACATGGCAGGCGTGTTTTTTAATTTTTAATTATATTTTTTTTGACATTTGCGCTTCTTTACGAAGTGTCAACATCAAGAAGTGCTGTCGGGATATGAGTTGTGTAATTTTTATCTCATCATTCATCAGTCATTTGGATAGTAAAAAGTTATTTGTAAAATATTTTCTTGTTCATATTTTTAAATCACCATTGAAAGGTGAGTGTTTTGGTGTACTGTCCAATAATGTGATTGACCTTTAAAAAGTGCTACATAGTATTTTAAAATAAATGAATTTTGATTTTGACGGGCCTGTTGGTCTAGTGGTTAGTGACCCTGACTGCTATACCGGAGGTCGTGGGTTCGATTCCCGCCCAGGACAAATGTTGTGTGATGAGCATGATCATTTGTTCTGGTGTCTGGGTGTAATTTATCCGTAATATGTATGTATTTAGAAATATATAAGTAAGTTTATCAGTTGTCTGGTTACCATAACACAAGCTCTGCTTAGCTTGGGATCAGATAACCGTGTGTGAGTTGTCCCAGGATATATATAGGATATATATATTATACCTAAAGACGAAGCTTCGTGTGAGATTATAAATATAGATACAGTGTGATACCACTGTCTCTGTCTATAGATATACAAGTATTGTTTTGTTGGCGCCAATTCTCAGCAACGATTCAGTTTGTTTGTATTTGACCAATAGGTACATGGTATACAGTAATTTATGTGTAATTTTGTGTACAACAAATTCTGTGAAAATATACAGTTGTTAAAAATATACGCGAGTGACTGAACTCTTTGAAAACAAGTCTTGTGGAACTTTGCGAAGAATTAATGGTGATGTTTGACATCAAGAAACATAAAATGCAATTTCGTTCACCAACTTTTATTAACTTAGGGCTGGTGGCGGAGATTAGTAAAAGTTTGTTATTGTGTCTCTGTTGGTAATGTTGGTGAAAATAATCGATTGTTTAATGGCGAAATACAGTATTCTAAGATTGCGGTGCGTGTGCTGGTAATACCACTTAAATATATCACTGTTTGTAAATGAAGTAAGAAGTACTATATCATCTAAATATTGTAGGTATATATAAAAATGAATCCCTATTTCCCTTGGTCACGGCATCACGCGTGAACAGCTGGACCGATTTCGCTAATTCTTTTTTTGTTGTGTTTGTTATTGTCAGGAGAGGGTTTTTATAAAAGAAAAAGTTTGCAAAATTGCGCTGAAAATTAGGAAATTGAAGAATACTCAACCACCAAATTAAGTAATCCTGACTTTTGTTACGATAGTGATTTGTTGGATTCATCTCCGCCCCTAATAATACAAAGGCACCGGGAACGGGACCTAGGTATTCATGCGGGTGAAACCGCGGGGCACAGCTAGTATTATATATTTTTTGCTTGAATTTATTAGAGACAAGAAATTAATCTCCCCTAAATTCTTGCTTGAAAAATATTTCAATACACAAGCTCGTAATATTTAAAACGCGGCACTGCCGTACTGGTCCAGTTTCTTAAACAAACTTTAACTTTAAAATATCACGAAAATCGAAGGCATAGGTACCTACACTAACGAAGTAATTAAAAAACATGATACCAGAACACTAGACAAGCTTGTTTTAGTTTAAACGTTATTTTCCAATTTTAATATTAAAATTGCGCTAATTGTGTCCCGGGTTCTGAGAATATTAAACACCTCGTTTGCGTTGGAAATATTGAAGAGGTCGCCTAGGTCTTAGTATAGGGCCTATAGTTAGGGTTGTCAACCACAGCAATTATAATATGTGGTATTATTACTTTACCTATTTTGGATGTACACCTCAACAACAGTAAATAGCATGTAGGTGACATATAATACTGTTGTAGAAATATACCTATAAATAATAGTAGGCAAAACTACTACATTTTGGTTGAATGGAGCTTTCAATTTTCATTTTTCTGAAAACCGTCCCATTAGCATATTATGACATTACTGTTGGGAAAATTAAAATTAAAAGACGCAACCAAGTGCAAAACATTGCTCAAAAATGATTTGTAGCTACATACCTTACTTTTCATAATTATTTACAGAATACAATTTTTTTTTTCTTTTTAAGATTTTTAGGTAGTTTATTCTAAAAATAATGTATTTAGCTTAACAAATATTGGCAACCCTACCTAGTACACGCAAGCTGTTCAATATTCCCCAATATCTGAGGTGAGCTAGACGCCACTCAGTTTACCTGAAGCTTTTATATATAAACATAGAGTACAGCAACAACAGACGTTGTCCTTTAGATTGTTACTTAAGGTAGGTAATTAACTAATGTGATATTTTCTTTTTAAGTCACGTAAACCACTTTTTAAAGCATTGTTTGTTTTTTTTTTTTGTATTGCGAGATTGAGTGGAGAAGTGCGTTTAGAGAGAATCATTTACATTTTATTTTTACAATAAACTGCACGGAAAGACCAGCGGTGTAGGTCGCAATACCAACTACCGTACGTTATGCCGCATTCGGGGTTCAAATTCGAAGTCCGATGAAGCAGTCAAATTATGCGCTCAGGCTAACGGTAGGTAAATCTATTCCAAAAGAGGGGTACTAATTCCGCGTAGGACAAATATTCCACGTCCCTGTGTGTCACTATTTGTGATGATCCACACGGGTCTGTTCCAAGACTGAGTTCAACACAACAGTTTTAGATCTTTCCTGAAAGCGCGACTCACCTGTTTCTGCTGCAAGAAGCAGTGCATGGCCTGTGTGACGTCAGCCGCATGCGTCGAGTTGTGGTAAGGGTTGGTGGTGTGGTAGCCCGCCTCGATCATGGTGAACAGCTTCCAGGCCTTCGCCGGGTCCAGCTTGAAGTACGACAGCAGGCCGTACAGCTGGAAGAGGTGGATGCAGAGTAGCGGCAAGCACCTCCCTAAGGAGATAAGGGTTTCGTCAGATTTGTATTTGAAGAAGAAAGATGAGAGAGAGAGAGATGTTTGACTGTTTTGACGCGGACTGTTTGACTGTTTGGGTTTTCGACGGATTCTTTTGAATTTAATATTTATATTTTTGTGAGGTAAATTGGGAAAGCAAAATACAAAAGACTATGTCTTGCTTTTTTTTTCGATATTTTCCTAACCAAATTTAGACTTTATAATAATTTTAGTAATATTTTTGTCACCTTTTTTGTTAAATATGATCCATTTTGTGTCAGATTTATTTACGACGATTTGTGAGTGAAAAATTCCTACATTCAATGTTTGTCTAAGTATATAGATACGTATATGGACATTACGTGTAAAAGTTTTTAACATGTCCAATTGAACATCATTCTATATAAGCTATTATTACTGTATCCGACTACTCGGTAAGTTATTGATTAAATATAATATATTCGTATGGCAACTTTCCTTTTGAACCAAAAATAGGGGCGTACAAAGTTTTGGCTTTGATTGTATGGTCGTCGCGGTTAAAGTTTAAATGTAATTTATTGGTAACATTTGAAAGAGATTAATTAAAGCTATGCAAACTGCTTGAATTGGATTTTATTTTTGAACGGGCCTGTTGGTCTAGTGACTGCTATACCGGAGGTCGTAGGTTCGATTCCCGCCCAGGACAAATGTTGTGTGATGAGCATGATCATTGGTTCTGGTGTCTGGGTGTAATTTATCTATAATATGTATGTATTTAGAAATATATAAGTAAGTTTATCAGTTGTCTGGTTACCATAACACAAGCTCTGCTTAGCTTGGGATCAGATAACCGTGTGTGAGTTGTCCCAGGATATTATTATTATTATTAACTTGATACATTCTATATAAGACAGTGTGGTGGTAAAACGAATAGCTATGTATTTCATTAGAATCTTAATGTTATATAAAGGACATCATCCACTCTCTATACATTTTTGGTCCAAATTCGAAAGTGCCGGCCAACAAAAAAAAATGTGATATTCTGACAGAACTTGTCCTCCTAAGCATTTCTTACTATGGCACCAAAGCTGTAGCACCGCTGCACGTCATTTTATCCAGGGTTTAAAATTCTGAATTTTCATACATTTTTCGATCACATACCACGATATTATCGATTAAATGAATTTCTAAGAGGACAGAGCTTGACCTCCTTAGCATTTCTTAATATGGGACCAAAGCTGTAGCACCGCTTCACGCGATTTTATCCAGGGTTAAAAATTCTGAATTTTCATACAATTTTTCGATCACATGCCACGATATTATCCATTAAATGAATTACTAAACACAAATGAAATGTTCTGTTATGGATGCTAGCTCATAGTTAATGATTTGGGGGTAGTAATAAATTCAGGGATTTTTGTAGGTTTTTAATGTATTTTACTGTTGAAAATGTCTTGCGTAAAAATTATATACTCTAATCCTAAAGCTGGTGGTTATATTTTGTAAATGTAGGACCATAGCTCACATAATAATATGCACATTACATGAGATGATGATGAAATACATTAAAAACCTACAAAAATCCCTGAATTTATTACTACCCCCAATCATTAACTGTGAGCTAGCATCCATAACAGAACATTAATTAATTTGTGTTTAGTAATTCATTTAATGGATAATATCATGGTATTCGGTCGAAAAATGTATGAAAATTCAGAATTTTTAACCCTGGATAAATTCACATGGAGTGGAGCTACAGCTTTGGTGCCATATTAAAAAATGCTTAAGAGGACAAGCTCTGTCTTCCTAGTAATTCATTTTATCGATAATATCGTGGCATGTGATCGAAAAATTGTATGAAAATTCAGAAATTTTAACCCTGGATAAAATCGCGTGAAGCGGTGCTACAGCTTTGGTCCCATATTAAGAAATGCTAAGGAGGTCAAGCTCTGTCCTCTTAGAAATTCATTTAATCGATAATATCGTGGTATGTGATCGAAAAATGTATGAAAATTCAGAATTTTAAACCCTGGATAAAATGACGTGCAGCGGTGCTACAGCTTTAGTGCCATAGTAAGAAATGCTTAGGAGGACAAGCTCTGTCAGAATATCACATTTTTTTTTGTTGGCCGGCACTTTCGAATTTGGACCAAAATGGATGATGTCCTTTATCCTTTCTTGCCAAACTATGTTGGGGCTGGCAGTCTGTCAGTCCGGACAGCTATCCTGAAAAGCTTATTCCGCCTTATTAAATACTAGCTGTTCCCCGCGACTTCGTCCGCGTCAATTTCTGTTATTAAGAAATTTAAAAAAAAGTAAAAGTATTTCTGCATAAATGATAATTTCAGTTTACATTACTTATGTTGATAAAACGCTTTAGCAAATAATTGGCCTAATAATGCATTAATTTCGACCAAAATTGATTACCTTAAGAAAGGTTATAGACATTCACTGTCGCGGACATTTTTTTAGATCATTGAAAGAGGAACAATTCTTTAATACATATATTTTGGGGAACTCGAACCATTTACGCAGCGCACGCACGGAAGCATTCAAATATGAATAATCTTTCCCGTTTTTGCATCATTTTTCACTGCTGCTTCGCTCCTATTGGTCGCAACGTAATGTTACTTGCAAAAAAGCCTTCCTGGATAAATGGACTATCCAACACAAAAATAATTTTCAATTTGAACCAGTAGTTCCTGAGCATAGCGCGTTCAAAGAAACAAACTCTTCAGCTTTATAATATTATGATATAGATTTATTATGAAGGTCTTGTTCACCATTCCTAAACATCTATTAACCGCAATTATAAATCGATTAAAGTTGATTACCGATCACCTAAATTTAGATTTGGCTATAACTAAAATTATTTTCTGAACTACGATCAGAAACATTTTTTTATTTCATTTATTGATTTTGAGCCTAAACTGTCCCACTTAAGGCCAAAGGCCTCTCTTTCTTTTTTCCATACGTTTCTGTTGAGATAAAGTTGTTGCCACTCCTTTTTATAACATTGAAACATTATTATTAAAAACGCTCTTTAACTCCAACGTCTATAGCAACTAAAAACTTAATTGTAAAGTTTATTCATAAACATCTGAGTATTGTTATCGCGGTACAATTCCCAACACGATCCCCGTGAACGAGGCAAGGCAACAGGTTGTGTGAATGTTTTGTTGTACTCCGTTATTGTATACATTTTTAAGCTTTCCCCCGGTTCTTTTATTTGCTGCATTCGTATTGCTTCTTTTGGAATACGTATTGTTTGTAATAATTTCTTTTACTTGCATTCTGTTGCAATGTTAACAAAGTTTGTACAATTACTATAGTTTTAATTTTCTTTTTTGTAAAACTATTGCGGACATGTGTCCTTACTCTTCAATGTATTTAATTCCAATACAATTTCAATACGTAATTGACATTAGTTAAGCGAGCAGGAGATTCAGCACCCTTAAAAACTATGTATATGGAAGGAACTAACTGGAATCTAAACATTGACAGTTTTTTTTTATTTGTGTTGTTTGTGTGCCTGCTAAATTAATAACAATTTTCTATTGACATTTTATAAAAATTCATTTAAAAGTAGGTTACCGCCCAGGTTCCTACCACAAAACAAGGAAATCTACTACAAATCTTTTGTATGAAAGAATAATGCATTTTATAAGTATATACCACAGTACAAGAAACCGTAGCTAATATCTTATAGCATACATCTCACGTAGCCTTGTGCACTACAATAGGATGTAAAACTGAACATTTCATTTTATCTTTTAGTCCGGTGAAGCAGTCAAAGCCTGCGCTCAGGCTGACTGCAAAGATCTCTACCAAAAAAATGAAAATTTCATTTATAAAGCCGGAGTTGAAGGAGTTCTTGTGGTGCTTTAATCTGCGTCTGCACGAGATTAGACTTGATTACCTATATCAAGAATATACCTAAGGTTTTACTTACGGCGTTATTTTATTTGTGTTACCTGTTAAAATGGGCTGAGGAGCTTAGTAGGCAGTAGCTACATGTAAAATACGGTATTCAACTGAGTCTGGTAAGACTGATAGCCGACCCCAAAATTTACTGGAAATGGGCTATGCAAGGCAATCCAGTACGACAGGAAGCAGACCCGAAGGTAACTTGGGACTTTCTCTAAGTTTTTCTCAAAGGTTAGGTTAAAAATATGTTTCTTATAATTCTCGTCAAACTTAAAAAGAAAAACTGAAACGTAGAAGTGAACACAACTCAAAACGCGCGACTAATCAAAACAAATCATCTGTTTACAACAAATTCTAGCCAAGGTCGGCAACGTGAAGTCAACTAATACGAATTCTGTGGATTTTGACATACCCACGAATTGTGAGAAATATCCGTGAAGACATGAATGTGTCAGAAACGCGTTTAGTTACGTCGTCATTTGAAACAGCCGTACACTATTGTCATGCTAACCATGTTTCGAGGATTTATTTCGATGATTATTATGGACTTTAGCTGTTCAATATTTAGTCTTTAGTTTGACACAAAATTTTGTGGTTATATTTTGTATTAAGAAGACCAAAAAAACGATGGATGGGTTGAGTGACAATATTGAAATGATGAAATGAAAAATGACAATATTGACAATATGAGAAAGGGGTGAATGCTGAGATGACGAGACGACGATTGCGCCGACCCCAAGTAACTAATTGGAAGCAGGGTAGGGCTAATAATTATGATGATTTTGTATTAATTATTTGTTGCGTTTTGAGGTCATAGGTGACGGATGAAATGTATGTGGAGGTTAATTAAACAGTAGGTATGAAATAATAAACAGCTGTACCCGATGAGATTAGAAGCTACCAACAAACACAGTTTGGGAAAGGAAAGGCCAAAAAACAAAAAGAAGTATTCAACAATATTTGACGTTGTATCACTAACCTAACTCGTTCGTAAATAGGTTAAGCTGAAACTGCATATAAATTAACATATTCATACAGAGGCTGGAAAGTGGTGGACGCAAAAGATATGCGCACTTAAAATGATGTCTACATTTTTATTAGTACCTTGAGTAGTTGTACTATGTACCTACCTACTAAAAGAGGGTAAAGGCCTTCGTCCAAAGATTTCGATGACAGATTGTGCAGATTTAAATGGTAAAATAAAATTAAAAAACGAGGTAAAAAATTAAGAGAAATTGCACTCATTCGACGCAATTATACATTGCAATGAGAAGCTTATTAACTACGTATTGATAGGAACTTCTAAAAGCCAGTGTATGGTACAGTCTACCACTCATTAGTCGTAGCGGGAAACAAAAACCAGCCTTCCTGCTTAGAAGATTGATGCTATTGAAGTAACACGAGTAAATAGTGGTTTATTGTACGAGCCGAAAGTTGTGCTAGGGCGCAGTTTGAAAACTAAGCCAGTCAACTTTTACCAGTCGGCTGTAAACGTTATTTTAGTTGTATGAACTAGCTACAACTCGGTCCTCAATTTCGGAACTGTTTATAAGTATAATAGAGATCAGAACATGTCTTTCGTTTAAGTTATGATGATCAATCGAATATTAATAGATGTTGGCTCTGTCCTGGTCCCTAATTGGCAACTAGTTGTTTTATATTAAAAGACGTGGGATAATTAATGATAAACCATTTGATGTAATCTATTCAATATCGTATGTTCAACGAAATAATTGATTGATGAATAAAGGTAAAAGGGTAAAATAACCGACTCGAATTAAAAAAGTCAAAACTGCAGATTTTTGAAATCGGCCTGCAATTGACATAGCTAAATAACGCGTGACGTAAATACAAAAAATAAACATCATAAACCAGAATTGAGAACCTTCTCTTTTTGAAGTAGGTTGGAAAATTATGTTAGTTTGAAGAAGCGAAAAAAAAAAATCTATTTCTTTCTCGCGGGGGCGAAAGGTGGCCCACGGAGTGTCGCTTCGCTACGTTGAATGTAAGAGGACGAATGGATGGTAGGGTGGATGAAGTATGTCAGATGATGTATATAGTGACCAAAATTAAGAAAGGTATGCTGAGATGGTTTGGCTATGTCGAGAGAATGAATGAAGAACGATTGACGAAAAAAGTGTAAAAGGCGAGTATGAATAAAAAAGGCCCGGTGAAGAGTACTCTAAACCGAAGAGCATGTATGGAGGGAATATTGAAAGTGGACGAAGAAAAACAAGTGTGTAAGGATTTCTAACTTAATATTTCTGTGGAGTGTTATGAAGCATAACAAATATTATTACAGTTACGTGATGCACACTACTTCAGTTCGATTTTTCTGTATTAGGTTACGTTTTGGGTAAGCACAACACCAAAGATCTCGAGAGAAATATTTTAAAAAGAGGAGCTGTAAATTGAAACTTAAGACATTCTAAATTTGTTTTACACAATACAAGACATAAATGTTTAATATTAATAGATTGAGATTGCTTAGCATTTCTGCCATGAAATTAACTACAAGAAAGTTAAGTAGTAGTTTGAAGAGTATCACGAACTTTTAGTCATTGCAAATTTTAAAAGAATATTCTTACCCTGCTTAAATAAATTTCCTTAAAAGACTATCTATTAAACTTTGAGAGCTAAGTTGGGGATCGACGCGAGACACATACGTCGTCGGTATGTTTGGATCAAAATAGGAAATATCTCCAAGGTTTTAATGTCAAATATTCAAACAGTACTTCTGAAATACAGGGTGTTAAGAAAACCCTGTCCGACCCGAAAGGGTGATATAGGTCTCACAGTCACATGCCCAAATATAATATCAAATTTGGAATATTCATGATAATAACAATAATAATGAAGTCTGAAATTTTTTGCCTCGAAATTCCCTAAATGTGGGATTAAAACAAAAACAAACACCGTTTTCGTCGGTATTAAAGGGGGCCGTTTGTTTGATCATTTGGCAGCACCTGTGACGACGTCGACAACTTCCCTCGAATTTTAAGAAAAAAAAAATTTTAGGTCATATTTTTTTTTGTTTTTTTTTTTCCTATTTTTTATATTAATGGAATCAGATATCGATACCTAACAATACCTAAACGGATCGGTCAGGGCTTTCTTAACACCCTGTATATGAGCTTTCCGTTTTACGGTTTAGAAATGGGGAGACGGTTTGGACGGCTCTAAGTAACTTTTAATGGCGCGCTTAAAAAAGTCATCAAAACTTTTCTTCAAACGTTAGCCATGAGTGCAGAAGCTTCTATTTTTTAACCATTTTGACGGAAAGATGTTGAGACGTAGAATGCCATACACGACCTGTTGGAGCAGTTATACAGTGATTGACATTATATAGACTGTTCGAATTATTTTAGGCTGTTGGTGAATTGCAAATTTTAACTTTAATTATTTTTACGTTATAGCCGAGATTCGTTTTTACAGATATTTCATAATTATCTGTGATTTTTACTCTAAGCATATTATTATGATTTGAGATAAGTAAAGCGACATTAAGTGTTTTTTTTTATGTTTGCTGTTGCACACACGCACACACACACACACACACACAAATCCTGCGATTAAGTAGGTTTTATAGTACCTACGGGGAATTTGTAGCTAATGTACCTCTAACTATCAATAAAAATATTTTCGTAAGTCTAATAGTATCCCAAAAGTTTTTCGTATATATCGATCTAATAAAAACATTCAAAACAAACATTTATCGAGACAAGACAAATACCAACTTCTATCCCACGCAAAATTAATATTGATAGACACTTTCGTTTATTGAGGCACTTTCAATTAAAAATAATATACTTTAAAAATAACCTTATTTTCTATTTGAATGTTTAGATACTTTTTATGGAATTTAATAGCGTCGGTATTTAAAGTTGATCAATCCGCGAACAGTCAACATTTAGCTCTCTCACCGCCTACGAATATAATGAACATAATGAGCAACATTACCCGCCGCTGCATTTTCAAGCGCGAACGCATTGAAGTGCCAGTGGATAGACTGGTTCAGCATGCACTGTAACAGAAGCAGAATAGTTAACATCACACACAAAATCGCCTCTCTCCAAGTCGCGAATAATCGCAAGGCAGTAAGTAACAAGGCGCAGTACTCGCAGTGCGAAAGAAAAGTTTATACAAAGGCGCAGGCAGCGTGGAGTCAACGACCTCTCTGCCAGGATGAATGATGAATAGCGGGCTCACAAAGAAGCACGTCCGTTCAACGGATTCTTGGCCGATTGTCAATGACCAATGCATCAGGAAGGAATTGTAATACTTGTATACGTCACTTGCATATCTACACACACAAGTGGTTGCACACATGCGAGCAACACTTCCTTGGCAAACAACACTAATTTACTCGTAACAACGGTTGTTTACGACGTGCCACACCGGACTTCATAAAATTTCATCCAATAAACAAATCCCTTGTTATGTGACCGCGAAATCTATTAATATTCGCAATACAAGTAACGTCACCTGTAAAAGTGCATATTTGCGAAACAACCATTTTTTTTCGCAATAACACAAACCGCATTAAATTTAAATGTCTCGCCAGCGTTCATAATCGAGACTGCACACCATAAAGAACTGATCTTAAACGATTTACACATACTTTATTCAATATAGGTATGAATCTATGATTTAAGCGTAGAGAATTTATCATATTATATGAGGTGCAGTCACAATATCTGAACGTTAAAACAAACCGAGGAGCGATGATTTAGCGCCAATCGCGGCGTCTCCACGCACAGGAGTTGGACAAGACTCAGCAATTACCGAATCGTCTTAATCTTTCATTCGCATTGCGACGTCCTTGCTTCGACTACTTGGAACGCAGAACGATATCCAACAATATGTCACAAGAACATACCTACAAATAGTGCGTGAGGACGGCTCTTGAATACAAACAAACGACATTTAAATTTGCGGCGGAGTTAGGAACAATACGCGTCGCTACAGCGAAGGACTGCGGAATGACCATGATGGGAGAAACAATGAGTGACACTGCCACGTTAAACATGGCAATTATGGCGGATATTATACCTGCGAGCCATAGTTAATTCTGTCTCAATACTCCAGGAGATTTGAGCGGGTATTACACAATGAGCGACACGGATTTTAATCCAATCGAAGCTTTATGCTAACTTTTATGACTATACATCAGACCGATATTTCATGTTTAACTACATACTTAGATAACACTCATAATGATGCACTCATTTATTCTGCGCAGTGGTCATTCCGCAGTCGTTAGCGCATAGGCCAGGAGCCGCGTGGCAGGTACTCACCTGCACCTCGCTCTGGGAGAAGTCGTCCAGGAGCCCGTGCTCCTTGCTCAGCGTGCGCGTCAGGAGGCGCCGCTTGCGTCGCTTCTGGACCGTCATGAACCGGCACGCAGCCAGGTTCTTTGGTTTCATGTCTGTTAGTTCCGGGAATTTTTCTTCCGGTATCCTTACTGGTTCTATAATTACATCTGCGAAAGAAACAACCATTTTATTTACATGTAATTGACTTTTACTGTTTTCCAATTTTTTGAAAGCTTTGCTTTCCTTTTAAAGATGACACTAAATAACCTAAAAGGTCGAAGAGGTGTGCGACAATGAACGATTTCTCGTTAACAATCTGATAGCGATACGATGTATATCAGGTAACATAGCAGTTTATCAAGCACATTGTTTACAAAGCATTGATAAAAATGCCGGTAAAAGTGATAGTTAGGTTTCAAAGTACCATGCCTGTGTATTATTGACAAGATACCTCATAACAGGAAAAGATAGCTTTTTAAACATTGCGGGATAAGGTAGTGTGGAAGGAATTGGGGGAGGCCTTTGCCCAGCATTGGACAGTAAAGGTTAAGAAAAAAATATATATATATGTGTGGCTGGTCACTGGTGGCTCAGATCGATCGTATAGAAATTGAGATAGTGATACATCATAATTATTACAGGTTTGTACGTGTTCGCAATTTTGGTAAATAAATACTCTTGTATCTTGTACCATCCCACATCGTGATTACGAGTAGGTACCAATATCTTAGAGCGTGCATCTTCAAAACTAATTCATTTACTTAAATGTTAAAATCGGGGAGAAAAGCTTATCTTGGTCTCTTCATATTAATCATCCCCGAGCTTAAGTGATAAGAAAATCTTAGGCGCCACTTTTAACCTCGACCGACTTATCGAGACGAGGCAAAGTAATTATATTTATAAGCTAGGCCAATAGTGACTAAATTAAATAAGATTATAGGCTCTTCATATTTTGCTGAAAATGGCTGGGCGGTGCCGGCTATCCGTAGGAAAAGCGGACGGCTCTAAGAGAGCTTTAAACACTTCCCAAGTCACCCGGCAAGGTTTAGGTTTGTGATAATAAACAAGAACTTCTACGAATTCGAGTCGCTTTAATATAAATGGTTATGGAACAGTTCAAAACATTGCTCAGATTTTGTTGTCCAAGATTCCTGAAAGGAATAGAATCTACAAAGAATAAAAAGGATGATGACTTCATTGACAACCCAATCCAAAGCTAACCAAAAAACATCAATCATCATCATCATCTCCCGAGCCTTTTCCCAACTATGTTGGGGTCGGCTACCAGTCTTACCGGATTCAGCTGAATACCGTATTTTACATGGAGCGACTGCCTATCTGACCTCCACAACCCATTTTTTTTTACTGGGAATCACAGTATCCCATAGTAAGACTGGATGTCAGAATTGACTTAACGACTGCCAAAGATCTATGTATGACAGCCAGGACCTACTGTTTGACGTGCTTTCCGAAACACGGAGGGGTCTCGGTATGTTATAAATGATCACCCATCCACGGACCAACCGCGGCGAGCGAGGCTTAACCTGTATTATCGGTCAAACCGTACGGCTTACACTTAGCCACGAGCCCCTCAACAATAACCAAATAACATCAATAAAGTAGATAATGTTAGGTCTGAAGGCCTAGTAATACTCTTCATATCTAGCCTGGCACGCTCTGTATATAACAAAACACTATCTGTAAAACTAACAGAGACCGAAGCTAAGCGAACATTGTAAAACCAAATTCAAGTCACATGAGCATATTGTTGTGGTTGTTATATGAAACTTGAATATCCACCGTTTAATTGATCTTCCTAATAACCCTCAACACAAACCCAGGTGCAGTGTATTTTGAACCACTGTAGTTAAAGGATAATATACCTTATCCGTATATTCCCCTACAAAACTTCAACAAACACCTAATTCCTAAAGGAAATTCAAATGAAATGTGTGTATTGTAAATATGAGAAAACGTACAATCGTTATTCAAGTCTATTGGAAGAAAATCATTTATCATTTGTCGTCAAACGTTTCCCATGGGAAGCGGAGCGGACGGGATTCCTATTAATAGATAGCAATACGGGATCATAAACTTACTGAAACGGAGACTTAGGGAGGCGGAGACTTATCGATATACCTCGTAATACTACAGCGATACTCTGGTATCGAATCGGATAAAACAGTGAAACTCAACAATTTAGGTAGAGGTCAAGAAAAGTAACTTTGTACTTTGTGATTTGGTTAAAACGATTACTTTTAGCAATTGATTGTAAATAAATGAAAAAAAAAAACAATTCAAACTTAAAAAGCCAATCGGTCAATCTGTTTGAAATCGGTCCCCAATTGACGTAGGTATCGCCGAATATCGCGTAAGATACATACAAAAAAGGTAAACTGCGATGTTGGTAGCATAAGTAACTTAATTGAAATATGCTATTTGTCTTTCAACAGTAAAACAGAACATCGATCGTAAACTTACTATTTTATCTCACGTAATAACTAAATCTAATTCTTGACAGTGTCGTCTTCACGCCATTTATATTTCCAAAGGCTTTAAATAATCTTTATGCATAATATGGTATTGTTATGCAAAAACAGCTGTAACATATAACTCAAGAAACACGTATGGACATAAAATTAAGTCATTGAAGTAACAATTAGCATCGCGATAAGACGAGCCGTGTGGCCTTTGAATCGAACAGCTCTTTAGGAGGTAGACAGGAAGACAGGTCTAGAAGAAAATTTGTCTAATATTTTTTTAATTGTTTAATGTTAAGACTGAATACAAGAACAAACACTTACAACTACACTAAAATTAAATCTTATATAATGTAGTTGTAAGTGTTTGTTCTTGTATTAGATTTAAGTATTTAATTAAAACTAGATTAAACACGTCATAAGTTATAAGACGGAATATAATTTATGATCATTTTTACTAGTTTTACAGTCACGAACAAAAATATGTCTACACATAGCGAAATTATAAAACAAATTTAAAAGGATTTTTGGGTTGAAACTAAAAAGAAAAATATTATTATGTACAATGGTTTATTTATTTATTTTTATGGATCACCAACAAAGAATACACCTTACATGCTATACAAGAAAAAAAAAAGTTACAGAGTTCTTGTGCTTCCTTAATTACAGGTGACCACATCATGCAAAATAAGCCTTGTGAGCTTTAAAAAAAACGTGGTAACACATACAAAAGATGAAAATTAAAATAAAAATTAAAAGTGAAATTAAAATTAAAATTATGCAGTTGACATAATACGTACGGAGGTACGTCAATAAGTTAATAAAAAAAAAACAATAATTTAGTTTCAATTTAATTGTTCAGTTATTAGTTTTTTGAATACACCAATAGAATGGTTAAGGAACTTTCAATAATTTCTTCAGAACACGTTTTATAATATCAATTTAGAATTGTAGTAAAAAGTAATATAAAATTGGAGAGTGTATACATATTATTGCTCGACTGTACACAATGATATCTGTTTTCTGACCATAAAACCGTTCTTGAGTTCTAAATGGTGTAGCCCACCCGACCGATTATCGAAGTTTTTTTTTCTCAATACGATGATCGTTGATAGATTTGAGGTGTTTTGGTAAAACATGTAGATATATTGACAAAACTTTGAGAAAAAAATCGACTTAATTCCCAATTTATAATTTAGTCCCTGTTGAGATACAACGACCATCTCTGTTTTAAATGATAATATAGAACGCTTTATTATCGACCCCGCAATCACATCGCAGCACCCTATACCTCGAGACAACAATGCCTGTTACCATGGATACCAAATAATTATAAAGATATTTACATTTAATACACAATAATGTAAGTTATTTATTGTATAAACCAAATTAAAAATGTCGTGGTGGCCTAGCGGTTCAATGAACGGATTTGTATGCACAAGGTTGCAGGTTCGAACCCAGGCAAGTACCAATGTGGCTTTTTCAAAGTTATATGTACTTTCTTAATTATTCTAAGACACTTCTGACAAACGGTGAAGGAAAACATCGTAAGGAAACCTGAATTTCCAAAATTGGGATCTGAATCGCCAATCCGCAGAGAGCAAGCGTGGTGATCAATGCTCGTGCCTTCTCTATATGGGAAGAGGCCTGTGCCCAGCAGTGGGACGTTTATAGGCTGGATTATTATTATATTATTATTGTATAAACAATCTAGGCAACTGAGTATTATCTTAGTAATATACGGTATTTCTTATCGGGTATGACAATCTTCCAGACCTTTGGATGGCCAGTCAGACGCGAATCAGGTTAACGAGACGTCTCATTGTGCATAAAGATAATTACTATTTAATAATTAAATGCATTCACTTGACTACACTAAACGATAGCACGTTTATTTCAATCTGTCTTGTTATTAATTTAACTTATATATACACAATGGTGTCATTCCTGAGTCCACAGAACAAATATAATTAATTAATATGAAAGGCCTCTTCTTCCAGCAAACAGTATGTAATGAACACGGTAAACAAGCGGGCTCTGCCTGAACGTCCGGTGAGAATGAATATATGAGAACCCCATAGTGAGAAAACACAACATTTTAACTGCACTTACAATGTTTTTACTATTCATTTTTAGTCCGTTACTTCTCTTTATTAATAAACTAGCGACCCGCCCCGGCTTTGCACGGGTGCAATGCTGATACTAAATATACCACATAATCATAAAGTGTTGTAGGGCGAAGCGCGGCCTGCCTTCAACGCACTATTTGGTATAGGCACGCGCTCCCCGGCCCCCCGGCCGGTACCGCCGCAACCGCTATGTCCCTGCATTTTAAATCTGTAATATCTTCGAAAATATTCATTTAAATTACATGCTGTAAAGGGCCATATTGATCTTTATTACATGCACAATGTATTTAAGGTACTTAATTGGATAAGGATTAATGCCGTATTGCTTAAAATCGCTTTTTCGTTAATAAGTAATAAATAAAGGATAAAAATGGTTATTGTGGGTTATCCTCAAGAGATAGACATACACCATCGCAGACTTTTTTGTAGACCTTTTTAAGGTGTACAATACATACAATACGTACATTACTTTGATCTATCTCGTAGGGTTCAGCCAGCGTTTGCAATGTAAGCGCAAAAAAGTGTGTTTATTTACGACCTTACATAAAAAACTCTAAGATTATCAGTGTTTCTCTACTTTATTATGCATGTATTATACATATAAACCTTCCTCTTGAATCACTCTATCTATTAAAAAAAACCGCATCAAAATCCGTTGCGGAGTTTCAAAGATTTAAGCATACAAAGGGACATAGGGACAGAGAAAGTGACTTTGTTTTATACTATGTAGTGATAATAATAAATGCGGACAACATCACATACATTGCTCTGAACCCAAAGTAAGTTGCTAAAGCACTTGTGTTATGGAATTCAGAAACAACGAAGGTACCACAAACACCCAGACCCAGGACAATGTAGATAAGTGGTTTTCTACATTGACCCGTCCGGGGATCGAACCCGGGACCTCAGAGCTGGCGACATCTTGAAAACCGGTGCGTACGCCACTCGACCACGGAGGTCGTAAAATTGGACGTGATTTAAATAAAAATATTGCAGTACTAGCTGTGCCTGCAACTTCGTTCGCGTGGATGACGAAGCTGATCAATGAGTCTTTAACCATTAAGGATGCACACGCGACGGAAGCTTAAAAAATTGAGTAACTTCTCCCGTTTTCCCAACATTTCCCTTCACTGCTCTGCTCCTATTGATTGTAGCGTGATGAAAAGTATACTATAACCTGCCCAGGAGTATGAAGAATACTTGTACTCAGTTTCGTTTAAATCCGTCGAGTAGTTTTTGTTTCTATAAGGAACATACAGACAGACAGACAAAAAATTTACTGATTGCATTTTTTGCATCAGTATCGATCACTAATCACCCCCAGATAGTTATTTTGAAAATATATTTAATGTACAGAATTGACCTCTCTACAGATTTATTATAAGTATAGATTAACGTACAGTAAAATATAAACGTATTTATGTGTAGGGATGTAATGCGAAACAGTTTGGTATTGATAGAAGCAGTAACATAATATATGTTATGATAATACTGAAATACGAGTAGGGCATAGACAACAATTTTGTTATGAACAAGATTCTCTAATAAATGTTTATTTTTGTAAGGTAAGTAACGTTATTATTTTTCACGTATAATACCAAAATCGAAAATATCTCAAATTATCAAATCAAATCTTCAATATAGTCTTGGTTTTTATGTCTTATGGGTAGGTATTTTGTTTCTATGATCATCTCTAATGCCTATGGGCTACGTCCCGAAGTCAACCCTAAGCTCTATGTGGAAGTGATTTTTTTTCATAAGATTGCAAATTAACTCTAAAGTAATATACACTGCCTGCTCTTGATGTACCGGATTACCTTATTTTTCACTGAATACTTTCACCCACTCAATGAATGTTTAATCAAAACTGCAGAACTGATAAATCTTCTATATCTATCTATATATATAAAAATGAATCGCTGTTCTTTAGTCTCGCTAAAACTCGAGAACGGCTGGACCGATTTGGTTAATTGGTATTGAATTATTTGTGGAAGCCCAGGGAAGGTTAAAAAGGTGAATAAATATGAAAATGTTCGGAATTAAATTAAAAAAAAAAACAATTTGTTATAAGTTTATTTTATACATAAGTTTAGGCTTTTATTTATCGATTAAGGCAGTACGAAGTCTGCCGGGGTCAGCTAGTCCTTAATATAATTATAGACTTGTCAAAATCAAAAAACAAAATCAAAAATTATTTATTTATCAAACGTCAATTATTGACAAATGTGAATCGCTAGGTCTTATTTTACCTCGCGTAGGTCTATGGTTTTAATTTACTGACATAAGATGTTCAGTTTATTTCGACATAAAGAAGGGTTAATTATATCTCACTGTCACACTCGGATATGTAACTGGCTACTTAGAGGATTCCTTATCTATACTTATAATAAATCTGTAGAAGTGAAAATTCTGTACATTGAAAATATGAAAAAAATAAATGGCGGGGGGTGTTACTAGACCAATAGCGAACCAAAAAGTGTAAAAAAAAAAATTTGTCTCTCTGTCTGTTTGTTTGTTCAGGTATCACGCAAAAACTACCGGTTCGATTACGATGAAACTTGGTATAATTATTTTTTATTATCCTGGGCACCACACTGGTTAGTTTTTATCCCGGAAAAGTATAAACAATAAAAAACAAACTTAATTTTGCGGTTAAAAACTCATTGATAAGTTTCGTCATCCACGCGAATGAAGTCGCAGGCACAGCTAGTTTTCGAATAAAGTGAGCCAACTTTCAGCATTCTGAGATTTGTAAAGTCTCCATTAATATCTATGAGTACGGTAAGCTTAAATACTAAAGTAGTTTGATGTTAATTCCTTGACATGCAAACGATAATAAGGTATGCAATGAACAGTGAAACGTGTACTTCAGGCAGGATTAACTGGTAGGTAATGTATGGACTTGCATTGGATTGGAACAAGTGTCGTGATGTTTCGTTGTATAAATAGCTTATTTGTGGGTTTCGAGGATCATTTGTAACGTATAATATATGTAAACAAATGAATTAAGCATATTATTATTACTTTGACTTTTCATTTAAAAACGTAATCAGTGATTTTTTGTAATGTTTTCATATGTTGGAATACTGTTATCCCTATATTGGAGGTAGGACTCAAGAGTTGCGACACGGTTTTCCTGACAAATTTAAGGCACTATTGAAGCACAATTAGGCCTGTTTTAGACGATGCAAGAAATTTAATGCGAGTTTCGGTACATTGCGGGGCCATGCGACAATGGTGTCATAAGTCATCGATCTAAGACGGCAATGTACCGAAACTCGCATGATATTTCTCGCACCATCTTAATCATGCCTTAATGATACTTTTATCACCGACTGTGGCGAAGCCAATAAAAGAGGTTTTGGTTTTTGAGTCAATTTCAGCTCTTTCGCTCTTTCTTCCGTTCTTCCGCTTGTAAATTTTCTATACCAATAAATGATGTTGTTTCTTTTTTCATTTTATTTTTATTTGTATCTTGTTTTACATGTTATGCAATTATATTTTAATTGGAAAAGTGTTTTCCAGTACTTGACAGGTATGAAGTAGGTACTAGCTGTCCAATTTTGTTCGCAATGGAACGATTCGATTTGATTGCTCCTAGATCGAATAACGCCAGCTATTTTTGGAGAATATTGCACTAGAAATCCAGTTACGGTAAAATGAATAGAAAAAATAATAGAATAAAAATAGAAAAAAAAAACTAAAATATCATGTATTCTGTCTCCTAAGCCTGTTTATTTTCGGTATTGTTTCATGTATCCTCAGAAATAGATCATAGCGTATAAAAACCTTTCTTAGTATACTCATTACTTAAAGTTTTCCTTCAGTACCCGATCACTTAAAAATAAATGAAAATCAAAATCTATGGTAAGTCAAGAAAAAAAATAAAAAAATAAGTCATATACATAAAAAATTTTTTTTCGTTTAATTTTTTCTCTCAATTTACAACAATTTTATTGCCATATCTTCTAGACATACTATTAAAAAAAATATCCTCCTGTAAATTTGTCTGCCTGAGCAGTAATAAAATCACTAATGGATAGAATGATTCAAGAAAAAGGTTAGTTTGCATTATTGATGTGCTCTACCCGTGCGAAGTCGGAGCGGGACACTAGTTTACTACAACTCAGGCTATCAATAGCAAAATCATTCACACATAAGTCAATCAGTTTCACGGTTCGGCTCATTAATGCCATATCTATTGCGTACATTAATCTCTTCCATTTGAAGGGACAAACAAGCCTAATCAAGAGATCAATTGATTTACCTCAATCACTGAATACAATACGCGAATTGACCCAAAATAGTAGCGACATAATGGTGGTATAATCGGATGAAATTCGTGTGACAGTTTCGAATTATATCATGGAAGTCACAATGACGTCAGACTAATGATTAATTTCAAGGTATTGCAGAGATATAGAGTTCAATAGAAATGAAAAACTATGGAAGTCGATCACATTAAAATGTGGGTATTCTCGGAGAGAGAATACGATTTAATGGAATAATAAACTCTGAAACCAAGAAATGGTAATTAAAAATACCTAGTTGCAGGAATTAGGGCTAGAAAACTTGAATTACTGTAATTTTCTAATGCTCACAAAACACAAAATTTTCCAATAATAACCCAAGACATCCATACGGAACTCTGGTGTACATTACACCAGAGTTCCGTATGGATGTCGATCAACAAATCTATATTTAGCCGGGGTCGTGTACTAACAAAGATGGAATCAAATAAGCCATAATACATTCTATAAGATCACACACTTTTCCACTCATATTGGGCCGGATCAACGCTTATATTCAATATAAATTCACGAGTAATAGACGTTGACAAGAGCACGTGGGAGGTGTTGGGAATACCTTTGTTATTTTATATCTCCACAACCGTTTAATAGGGTCTCGTCTGTTATCATTGATTGATCCTATAAGCGGAGATCAAAAAATCAAGTCACATTTCGATGGCACACAAAACACAATCAGTTGCTGTACAACGGACAGAAGAAAACAAGACACTATGTAACGTCATAGAATCAAATCAAAGAAGTTTGTATATCTTATAAAATGGTAGTGCATAAAATCCTCAAAAAGGAGCATCTCCTTATCAGCAGATAAGGAGATGATAACGGGACAAATCTACATGACTCTAGATATGTTACGCGCTTGCAAAGTTTCCTTTTGATGGAGAAGAACCGGCAAGAAACGTCTAACCTTCCATAAAATTCAATCAATAATTCGTACACGTTTCATAATTTCAACCGACATAATATAATACATTTAACTAAGTATCTACACGAAACGATATTGAAAAATTCGATGGAGTTTCCAAAGATGAAACTATTGCAATATCTGCTCATCACGAAAGTCCATAACTATGCAAAATCACAAGCTGCTACTTAAACGAGAAACGCGGCTGTCGCAAACTTAAGAAAAAGTATTTTTTTCAGCAACTTTTAGTTAAAGATTTGCTTTTTAGAATTTCAACCTACTATCTATAAGCTTAAGGTGTACATTACCTAGATACTAATTAAAAGTTTAAGTTTTTTTTTATCCATTTTTACTTTCAAATTAAAAACTATCACCTAAAGGTGCCAATTAGAATGAGATATTTAAGGAAATAATTGTTTTGATAATAAACTTACCTATTTGGGTTTCAATGTGGCCGCCCGCGCCGGCGTCTGCAATCAAAGAAATAGAGTTTTATTTGCATTCTGCAATGTTGTTCTTAGATGTTACTTTGAATGCTTGAGTCGGTGGTTAAGTTGCTTATTAAGTCCTACAGGTCGCCTTTTGTGATCATTACACGATCGTGAATTTATGTATCTAAAGTGCCCCGTAAACGCTCAAATTGTTTGTCAAATTTTACGTGTTTGTCAAATTAATTGATAGTGTACAGCAGTGTTTGAGGCGTTTGTCAAACAATCTACGTGTTTGTCGCGTTTGATGAAGTTTGATGAAAATCTGGATTGAAGTGGAGTTTGACAAACAAGTTTGAACGTGAACGGCGGTGTTGGACAAGAAAAATCTCACTGATTTTGTTTGCGTCATGGAGGACGCTACGCCCAGTGACAAATTTGTTTGATATTTGGTTTGATCGTTTAAGCTATTGTTTGATGAAAACGTGAAGTTTGACACGCAAATTTGTCAAGCAAATTTGTACCCTAACAGGGCGCTTAAGAAAAATTTTAAAAGGTGTAATCGCAATCAGTCTTTTTAAATGCGAACAAATCATATGTTTTGACAAATAGGCATTATAATTAAGTGCTGAATAAGGATGAAATTTGGAATAGTGTCATAAACGCTTTTGTTAAGAGTGTAATTTTTTATTACAATACTTATACAAAACAAACGATACTTAACTAATATAATATTTTATTTCAAAGTTTAAATCTTGGCAGTAATTAACAACTTCTGGCTTCTTTGATAGTTAACTAAGAGATTAAATCACTTGGGTAAACAATATGATTTTGTGCTGATAATTAATTACCAAAGTATCTAATCAGGCATGATAATTAGGTTGATACATCCGAGAGAGATGATACATAATTATGTTATCTATTTATATCTGGTTCGTAGGTGTAATAACTTATGACCAAAAAAGGCCCGAGTAAGACTGTCTGATTTCATCAATAGAGACAATGATTCAAGGGAAAAGCTCGTATAATAGGGTAGATGACTAGGTATGAAAAGTCAAAATTTATTTAGTCCGCCATTTAGATAATGAAAATATAATAGACACGTATTTTTTCTTTTATCAAATCAATCAAAAAGTACGAAGATAAACCGCTTTAAAGTTCAGGAGTGGGGGCTTGTGACGTCACGGCTAGGTACAATTTGTGCTTAGACGTGACGTCACGCAAGAATTGTACTCGCTGTATCTTCATAATTCTTTGTTTACGGGAAAAAACAAAAAAAATACGTGTCTAATATTTTTTATTATCTAAAAGATGGACATAAAAAAAAATAGTCATCATCCCTATTCATTAATGTTTTTTTTTCGTCTACACATGCGAAGCCGTGGCGTTAGTATATGTATAATTTTGTTTGAAGTCCACCAAACTTTTTACAAGTTTTAATTACTTAAGTAATTTGAAATCCACAAACTAATAAATACAAACGTAACACAAACTTTATAAACTGTAAGTCGTAACAAGTTTCCGAGAATAAAGGTGTATTGTAATAAATTTTGAAAGAAGCCGTTTCGATTTTGCTTGGAAACCAGTAAGTCACGTGTTAAGTTTCGTGATATGAAATTAGTAATATAGACATTAGTAACATTCTTCAGACAGTTACCTGTATAACTTATATTCAACAAGTAGGTGAGCGTGCCTAACGTAATTTTGGTTTTATGTTACTTTCTGGCTTGATTTCCACTGTTGAAATAAGACCTATTTTGTTTATCCTATCTAGATTTGGGCATATTTGATGAACACATAGAAGTAACTCAATTGACTTGTAAATGATAGTAATGTAAATTTTTGAACTTTAAAAATAATAGCTTTATTTTTATTTGTTTGTATCTATGCTCTTCAAATAGCCGCTAAAGTGTACTCATTAATTATATTACATTCCAAACAAAAAACATAGCAGTTACATGGCAAGAAATACATATCATCTACTGATGAAACAAAAATAAAATACTTAATTACTCATCATCATCATCTCCCGAGCCTTTTCCCAACTATGTTGGGGTCGGCTACCAGTCTTACTCGGATTCGGCTGAATACCGTATTTTACATGGAGCGACTGCCTATCTGACCTCCACAACCCATTTTACTGGGAAACACAGTATCCCATAGTAAGACTGGTTGTCAGAATTGACTTAACGACTGCCAAAGATATGTATGACAGCCGGGACCTACTGTTTAACGTGCTTTCCGAAACAAAAGAAAATACTTAACTAAAGTATTAAAAAAAATACGATTGAAGTAAAACCTAAAATATGAAATACTTCGTTAATTAAGTGAAATCAAAATACCTACTTCGTTTTCTTTTAAACTTTGAGGAAGGAACTTGGTCCGACCAACTTACTAATTCTTAAGAAACTTAACAATATTTTTATTTTGAGTTTCGACACAAAAATCACGCTAATTTTATGTTACAAGTTCGCTATGTGTACGCATATTTTTGCTCGTGACTGTACTTACGAAGCTACGTCATAGGTATTTAGTTTGAGTGAGTTTTAATATAAGTTTGAGAATGACGATATTTTAGTTATAGGTAAATGTGTAGGTATACCATATAAAACAAATTTTTCACTTCACGTTTTTTGTAAAGTTACATCAAAAGACGTCATTCCTAAGGCACAGGCCAGACAGAAGAGACGTAAGACGCAGACGGGGCGCGGACATTTGTCTCTACTGCGTCCCTTTCATACAAAATGTATAGAAGCGTCGCGACGCAAAACATACAGAAGAGACGGGGCGCGGGCGCAAAGCTTTTACGTCTGCACCTTTTGACAAATGTCCGCGCCCCGTCTGCGTCTTACGTCTCTTCTGTCTGGGCTGCGCCTAAGGGTGAATGTATTTTCAACTATTGGTTTATTCGTAACGCTTTAAATGTTTCTTTGAGAGTTACGTAGGTAATACTGTGCGCAAAAATAGTAGGTATTTTAATTAAGCAAAAATAACCTTATTCAACGTAATATGATTTTTTTCACGAACTATCCAGTCTATAAAATTTTAGACACCCGTTTCCAATTCAAGATTAATTTACCTTACAAATTTATCTACAAAATTGTTTCCTGGAAAATGATATTGTACTTTTGCCTCCTTCTTTTCGTGTCGATGGTAAATGATGATATGCTTTAGTACATGGGCCCATTATGTATATAATTTTCTTTTAAGAATTTCATGGATGACTGGGCTGGAGTTTCGTAATTTTAATTAAATTATACAATTTGTAATCATTATTTAAAAAAAAAAACAAAAATAACGAAATGTATAGTTATTGGTACTTACGTCCGCGGGACGACGCCGGGCTACCCTCCTCTCGCCTGCCATTGCACATACCTATAACAAAAACAATTGGTCACATTGAGTAACGACGCAGAGGTCCATAAAACTAACATCTAACAACCACCACTCAGGCGCATTGTAATGTAATATGTTCAATTTAAAGATTCAATTGTGCATAAAGAATGAACGCGACTCTACGCATTAAATAATATCCTTTGGCTGATTGGCTGATATGGCTCGACGATGGCTGGTTGACGCGTTTGTAAAGAGTAAATAAACATGGTTATTTTAAGTATATACGAAACCGGAAAATACTTTACGAATCAATACACAATCGACTACATTTTTTTGTTATCTGCAGAACATCACGGCAACCGGAAAACTTTGCAGGATCTGTCGATACGTGAAAATTTTGTACCCGTGTTTCGATCCTATACTTAATAAAAACTGGCCAAGTGCGAGTCGGACTCGCGCACGAAGGGTTCCGTACCACCGTCGTATGAGAGCCCCCCTTAAACAATCATTTTATGTGGTTTTTAGTATTTGTTGTTATAGCGGCAACGGAAATACATCATTTGTGAAAATTTCAGCTTTCTAGCTATCACGGTTTATGAGATACACAGCCTGGAGACAGACAGGCGGACAGACAGACAGCGGAGTCTTAGTAATAGGGTCTCGTTTTATCCTTTGGGTACGGAACCCTAAAAATGTAAAATTTTTATTTTTTTATTTATTGTTAAACTTACACACGCTATCTTTACAGGACACTGCAATAGCGGTTTCCAAAAATAAGGTGTGTTTTACACTGTAACTAAACTTTATTACCACTTTCTTTTATTTTCTTTACACAGTCGTCAGCGACCCGTGTCGTGCAACATAAACGTGCTTCTTGAATGACTTAAAATTGATTTTTAAGCTATTTAAAAGAGCGGCGCTTCAGGCTCCCGGTAATATTTTACCGGGAGCCTGAAGCGCGTTACACCAGAAAAAATAATTCGAGGTAAAAGCAGTATTTTTTTTTTTACTTGCTGGTCGTGCGAGCGACACTTTAATCGGCTGCTGTGGTAACAGCTGCCTCGGGTGGAATAAATAAATTACGTCTATATACTCTCATTCTCGATGAAGCGAAGTAAGGCATCATTAAGCGAAAACCAGAGAACTAAGTTTAAAACAGTTTTAGTGCTGTAACCTTTATTTTCGTTAATGAATGTTATAATGGGTACACTGAACGTTCACAGCTTGCATGGGTATACTGCTTCCAATTATTTTTCTAATAATAACCCGACCGCGACGTATGAAATTTAATAACTGCACAATGCACATATCTGTTTTTATAGAAATGAGGCGTTAACTCTGACCTATAATATTTTCTTCTGCCAAGCTTTTTCTCAGGTCAGGTTGTATTACTAGATTCAGTTAGAAACCGTACTTTACATAGATCTGACTAAAGTGTAATTTAAGGTTTAATAGTAATTCATACCTAATGACCTCTTCAGTTGTATGATAAGATAATCCGATTTCGCGTGGCCAAGTGTAAACTCGTGTGTTGTGTGTTGTGTAAGTCTGTCTGTGTATATTATAATTGGCGTAAGCCAATTAGACAAATATACACAGACAGACTAGGCATCAAAAGATTATGATTGGTGCTTAGAATCTTATGATCCTAATTTGGCAATAAGTAACCATTTGGCAGTAACACATAAATATTGAATAAAGCTTTGATTTAGAACTTATTTTTACTTATTTTCTTGTACAATGTACTCATTGGACTATTGAAATCATATACACCAGACAAGTGTACACATTATAACTGGTCCAGAGACCACCACACATATTAAAAAAACCGGCCAAGTGCGAGTCGGACTCGCGCAGCGAGGGTTCCGTACAAACCTGTAGGTATATATGTGATGTAACTAAAAATTTAAGGTTTTCGGAATTTTTCCTTTATATGTGCTATTCAACATTGCTTCATGCCAAATTTCAAGATTTTAGATCGACTAGAAGTACCCTTTAGGTTTTAATTCCCTCGTGAGTAGTAGCGAGTTTGAAAATATACGGCTTAAATTGCTACTTCTTTTGATTGCGTTGACATAAAAGTTTGATTTTGTTACAGCTTAAAGGTATTATAGACCTGAGCATTTGATATGAATTTCAATTTTATTAAATTGAAATCATATCTAATAAACCTCTACGCGTTCATGAGAAAAGAAGTAGTAACTTTAAAATTTTCAAAAATATTTTTTATTATATGACGTAACTAAAAATTCGGTTTTCGCAATTTTTCGTTTATTTAAAGGATTTCAAGATTCTAAGTTCACGGGTATTACCCTGTAGGTTTTGATTCCCGTGCGAGTTTAGAAAATTTGCGGCATAAACGGCTGTATCTTTTGATTGTTTTAGCTTAGAAGTTTGATTTTTCACAGCTCCAAGGGACAGCAGACCTGAGTATAAGATATAAATTTCAGTGAGACACCTCCACGGGTTCCTGAGAAAAACGGTCTTGACAGACGGACGGACGGACGGACGGACAACGAAGTGATCCTATAAGGGTTCCGTTTTTTCCTTTTGAGGTACGGAACCCTAAAAAGTCCTACATCATTAATAAAACATAAGCAGTGACGTAAAATGCATATAACTGTTAATTATACACCTAAATGGATATCAAGCTTTATCTTACTTCTCCCAGAACTATATAAAAAAACTCTTTTTAACACGCTTTTATTAGCTTCACTTGTATGTATGTATGTATGTATGTATGTAACCGACTCCTTTGGACTCGATTTTGATCCACTTTAAACGGACAGATTTAATTCAAACTTCGTACACTTATCAAGAATCAGCGACAATATAATAATTTAATAGGTTTATCTCATTATCCTGATTAGGATCACCAGGATTAAATAAATAAAAAAAAAAACAATAAAATAAATTTTAAGTCCACAAAGCAATACGTTTGAATTCAGACAACACGTATTGCTGCTAAGACTAAAAAGTGAAAAATAAATAAGTTTATAAAAACTAAAAAACACTAGTATTATTGTGAAAAAGCGTGGGGCGCTCTGTGCCATATTTTTCGTCTATCGAGCAACCCACGCTTTTTCACAATAATACTAGTGTTTTTTGTTCATTACCAATTTCAGCTTACATTAGGAATTATTTTTCACTTTTTTAGTTAGAAGTACTTTACAAGCGTGTTTTTTAGTTTTTTTAAACTATATTTATTTTTTAAAGTGGACAGACGCGAACTGCGAATTTGAATTCAATCGGTTCAGCGTTTTCAATTAATTAGCATTGCAACTGTTGATAGAGTTACGTAAAAATAAAATGCACTTTGGAATTTTCAAATGAGCTTTTCCTTCGGCCTCCATGTCCATTATCTAACGCGATCGTGCCAGCTCGCATAGCATTAGATTCCTAGTACTTATTTAAGATGGCATTCACTACAAAGATGCGGTTAAGAAAAAATTACAAAAAGAAACGTGCACACATAGGGTGTAACGGCAAAGGATCAATATTCATATATTGATTTTATTGACGGGCCTGTTGGTCTAGTAGTTAGTGACCCTGACTGCTATACCGAAGGTCGTGGGTTCGATTCCCACCCAGGACAAATGTTTGTGTGATGAGCACGATCATTTGTTCTGGTTGTCTGGGTGTAATTTATCAATAATATGTATGTATTTAGCAATATATAAGTATGTTTATCAGTTGTCTGGTTACCATAACACAAGCTCTGCTTAGCTTGGGATCAGATAACCATTGTTGAATTGTCCCGGAATATAATTATTATATACGGACGAGAAAGGAATTTCTTAAATATAAAATTATTTGAATTACCATCAAAAGCTCAACTGTAAACAGTACTCATTATCAATTTGAATGTTCTTGCTGCGATTAACTGCATATCAAAATACCTTTGTGCAAGCATAGTAATTTGCTTTTTCTAAATAGTATTGTCTACGGTCACATTATCTCTCACATGTCATACTACATTCTCGTTATATCCCCTTTATAATGTTTAAGTCCCACTCTACAAAGCTCAGCGCTAAATACAAAGCAAATACGATATTAATTAAATGTAACAAACGTTGTTTGAAGCATATATTTTGATCTATCAAAGGCTAGAGCACAACTAACGATAGTATTAATAATAATAATATTCCAGGACAACTCACACACGGTTATCTGATCCCAAGCTAAGCAGAGCTTGTTGATGCGCGTAACATTGTAGTTAGATTACCTATAGTAGCTTGGAACAACTCACATACGGCCATCTCATCACACACGATCACAAAACTGGGCAGAATCTGAACTATGGTAACGAGACAACTGATCAAATGTATTTTTACCTATAGTAGCTTGGAACAACTCACACACGGCCATCTCATCACACACGATCACAAAACTGGGTAGAATCTGAACTATGGTAACGAGACAACTGATCAAATGTATTTCTTTATACCCAATATAGATAAATAGCACCAAGACCAAACAGTAAACATGCTAATCACACTAAGATTATTTTGTACTTTGTGAGGTGAGAGTCAAACCCTCCGGTCTAGCAGTCTGGTTTAATAACCACTAGGCCAACATGACACCAGACCAGTTGAGTTGCAAGCTGCGATTGTTTCGTAGTGAAAAGCCTACGTTGATAAACCAAATTACTCAGCCGATCCCGAACAATTATTTCAGATTGCAGTTGCTCTGAAATTCGTCGTAGTTGTCATAACTACGCGTTGTCGCGTCTCTCCATTGTTCGGGAGTTTAAATTCAATTAAATGAGTTATGCACACAAATAACCGAGTCTTGCGCAGCGGAAGCTTCTTTGTAATACAATATAGCATCTTTAGAGCGTTTTATTATGCCCTTATCTCCATCGTTCTCGTAAGATTGGTCATCGTTGTTATAAGTTTAGAACAAATTTCATCAACTAAATTGGGAAGGATCGGTTACGATGGAGTATCTGTATACTTTAAGTGTCTTCTATCGAAAACTCAGAGGAAGGATACGCGACACCACGCAGCGTAACACGATGCCGACACTTCGTGTGCATTAGTTTTTTATTTATAAAATATGTATGTTAGTTTATAAGGTATTTATCTATGAGCCTTAGTCGCCTGACAAAAAATGATCCTAACCTAACAACACCTTCACGGATCGGACAGGGTTTTCTTAACACAATGTATATATTAGAAATTGGTAAATTCGTTAAAAAACACCCAACATGATTTCCATTAGCAAGCGATCAACGACCTGAAAAACGCAACCTCAGATACAAGAATAAACTAGCAGTACCCAGTTCAACATTAGCTATATACCACTCTGGTCCTTTTGCAATGTGCATTAAAATATATAATAAAATACCAAATGAAATAAGGGAAAAAGAATTTGAAAATGAATTTAAGAACGAAATGCGTAAATACTTAGTTAAAAAAACTTATTATAGCGTAAAAGATTACCTAAATGATAAATAAGTAAATTAAATAATTTAATATTTAAATAATATTAAAAATATGTATTAGAATTGTATATAAAAGCTATGTAATAGTATATAAGTTAATATTTTATAATGTATATTGTCATAAGTGTTTAGATTTAATAACTTAGATGTAGATATTTTGCTGTGCCCTAACCGGGTCCATAATGTATGTCCAACCCTAAATTTAGTATTAAAATTTATAAATTTGTAAGGGAAGTGTTTTCAAGGAGGGATACGTAATTTTTTTTAGTTTTTATTTGGACGTATTGTCTGTAGTTTTCTAGCCTGTGACCTGTAGAAGGCGCTACATTCCAACGGGGTGTCTAGTTTTAAGTTATCTTTAAGTCTTAGGATTAGATTATTTTTACTTTTGTTAATTTATTATTTAATTTATTGTGGTACCTTACGAGGCTGTCTTGGCGCACCAGCGCAAAAAGCCTCATCAAATAAATGATTAAAAAAAAAACCCTAAATTTAAGATCTTTTTGTAAAAAACATTGTGGAAATGCAATAAAGAACATGAATATGAAAAGCAAGCTTTTTGTAACAGCTTTCAATGACTGTGTATTTAACAAGTTACGAGTGACGACGGGACTCAGAAAACCGGAAAATTAACCTAGAAAATCTCTGGGAGCATTACGTCGTAAAGTATGATATTCTTTTATAAGTCCTGTGCTCGTAATAGTGCATTTATTATGTTTATTGTGATTGCTATTCTTATAATGAAATTATATTTCCGCAGTAACAGACCTAAAAAACTATTCTTTTAGTTAACTTTATAGAAACAAGTCTACATTGACCAAGACGACAAACGGCTCTTAATGGTATGGTATAGAATTATTAAAAAAAAATACAGAATAATCGTTATACCAAAGAACCCGTGAAAGTTGAGGTCAGGAGATCTCAGCTTTCACGGATTCTTTCTCATAGGTTTTCCACAAAATACATGCAACTCTTTTTCGGGTGTTCCCTACCTGTATATTCTTCCACTTTCATATTCGTCGTAATTATTTGTTATGCGACTTTTATCCCTCCTTATCACATGTCCATTATTACTTTTCAATTACTGGTACTACTTGTAAACCTCCTGTTTCTCCACTTATTTATACCTACTTAATAAAGAATTTCAAACAAACAATCTGCACTACAAAAGGTACAGAATCCAGTTGTGTCAAGGGGTTAATAAAGTTTAGCTTGAATATTCTGCAACTGTACCCACTTAGTCTTTGTTCTCGTAATTTCATTTTACTTTGTATATTTCTTTGACGATGCACAGAGCGGTAAGTGAAGTTGTTAAGAGGAAAGGGCAGTGGACTTTTCTCCATACAAACGTTCTCGTCTGTTTTCTCACTGGTTTCTGAACTTAGGGCTATGATTTTTTGCAGTAATATAAATATGAACTAGATCTATGTCCCGATTTTTTCCTTTTCCTTTATTAAAATAAGTTATATTTAAAGAAACTAGAACCTTCTAAAAAGTGCCGATTTTGACCGCAGTTTTCAGAGGCGTTTTTTTTTTCAAATTTGGCAACGATTATTGAAAAAAGGAAAAAATAGAGGCACAGATTATTCTTCTCTCATGCAGTATATGAAATATCTTTAAAATTGGTCTAGAATTGGGGGGAGAAAATAGACGAGAGCCAAACCTCGATTTTTCGTCAGTTTTTCGGTCTGAGCTGCAGTTGTCCTTATCGCACGAGTTAGAGGGCGGGGGGAATTAGAGAGACAGCAATACTTTCTTCAAAAACCGAATTTTCAAAAGTCTCTCCGCTCCCCTTTCCTCTTAAGAGGCAGTCAAAGCTGCAAGTAAATATCGGGTTCTCAAAGCTTAGTCAGCAAAGTTGTGTTTTTGTCAGATGTCCAGGGTCGAGCGTACTGTTTTAAGTACAAGGAATTTCGTTTCAGGTCTGTATTTTAAATTCAAGTTACCTAAGGAATGTTTTCCTGCTAAGACAAGGTAATTATGTAGGATACATTTCCTTGCATACGGTAATCAATATAAATTAGACGCTCATAATAGGTGTAAGTATGCCTAATATACAAGTCGCAATAGTCATCAAACTGCGGAGTTGTTGTTTCGGAAGTTTGTAGATTTTCAATTGATCAGTTAAAAGGCTAAAAATTAAAACAGATTCATTTATTTAATCTTTTTGACATTTAGAGAATTGTACATCTATACTTATAATAAATCTGTAAAAGTGAAAATTCTGTACATTGAAAATATCAAAAAAATAAATGGCGGGGGCTGTTACTAGATGGCTGTTACACCGAACGCAAAAGTGTGAAAATAAATTTTTGTCTGTCTGTTTGTTCAGGTATCACGTGTTTAACCAGTGCACACTTTTGTATTCATTAGATATTATAATATGCAAAAGTATTAAAACATATTGAACAATGTATACTGTTTATATTGAAACTTCACTTGTAATTGGATTAGTGTGTACAGCACAGAAATTTGCAAATCGTGTACAATTGCATTGTACTCGGGCCCGGAGGGATAGCTGGCAGCTGCTGAATGCACGATTGGTATGATCCCGCCGCTACGAATGACGGAAATAATTAATACTCGTATCTACCTAGTACCAACTTATATTTTATTTAATATTTTTTTTTACCAAATCTTACTAATTTCATAGAGGTTCAACAGAAAAACGACTGGCTTATTATATAATAACGTACTAATATTAGTATTTATCATAATTATCTTTAAAATGTCCTACTTCCAATAAAATTATCGTTAACAAGCCATCTTATCTATCACTACTGCAGGTCAATTTCTTCATATTTATTATGTTATCAATAAAACTCTGATTTAAATAGGAATTACACGTGTTGTATCGCTTTGTTTGATACACGATCAAAGATATGGTTTGCTAAACTTTAAAGGCCGGTGCCTGTATCTGTTGGTAACGTTCAATTAAATTTGATTATACAAGTTCGTTGCTATTACATTAGATATTATTTTACGTGACTTTACCTAAATAATTATAAGATATATTTAGGCATAAACTTCAAGTCATGCAACGCGGAATATTTTCCATTATCTATATTTTCAAATATGATATTAAAAATAGGCAAATCAACTTGGACAGTCCAAGCTCAAAATTAATTTAAGCCCTAATGAATATTTAGTTCGTTTAAATCACATTTCACATGACCAAAGCTGCCGCAAATTCCTTTGTTGTGGCGTTGCAATTGGCACAAACACACCACATTCTATTAATTCGTACGAGTACCTATACAAGCTTTACCCAAATCTGTAACACAAATTATGATATTTATTACTATCAAAGTTTTCGAGTAAATTGACAGAACTGACCAGGGCTTTGATTCAGCTATTTTAAAGGCATGTTAAGGGTCGGTCAGTGTACTTGTCATTGTACTTATTTTCGTATTCAAATAAGCCTACAATAAAATCTCATTGAACTCTCGAAGAGAATGATCGTAATGGCCAATTAATGATCGTAATGACAGTTAACAGAATGCCAATTATCATAAAAATTACAGGTCATTCGGCCCAGTACCTTCACTTGAGCAATCTAGTTAATAAATTATATTTTGAAATTGGTCAACCACATTTCGAAACAGACTCGTTTTAACCCTCTTTTTCGTCAATTTGGAGTTCAATATAAAACTTAGATGATTACTTAATTAATAATTATGGTAAATTTTATTACGTCAAATATTCCATTTCTAAAAATAATTACCAGTATACTAATGATATAATTCGCGTTCAGTTGTAATGATAGAAATAAATAAAATAATTTTACACAAGTAGTCATTGTATTTTCCGTTGGTACGCGGGTGGCACTTGGCGAGTTTTATTACATTAGAGCCGCACTCTGAACCACTTTTTAATGCCACGGTTACATTGCGACCTTAAGCTTGATTCTATTATATTTTAGATGAAAGTATTTTCACAATTTAATTATATCAAGACCGTGTTGGCCGCAGGGGTAAAAGCCGAACGAATAATGTCGTACGTATGATCCGTTTCTTAACATTTATTTTGAAGATATAATATGTGTGGCTAATCTCAATTTGTTATCAGTATTTTGATCTGTTGTAATAATATTGATTCGATCCCCGGACGGGGCAATGTAGAAACTCACTTTTCTACATTGCCTCGGGTCTGGGTGTATGTGGTACCTTCGTTGTTTCTGAATTCCATAACACAAGTGCTTTAGCTACTTACTTTGGGTTCAGAGCAATGTATGTGGTGTTGTCCGCATTTATTTATTTATTATATTAAAAAAAAAAATATATATATGAGACACTGACTAAAGAACTGAAGCTATGCATTTATGCAACTATAACTTCTCGCTGCCTATTACGAAGAACTATTGCTCTGACAGCCAGTATTAATTCTTACTAATATTATTAATGCAAAAGTTTGTTTGGATGTATGGATGTTTGTTACTCTTTCACGCAAAAACTACTGAAAGGATTTTAATGAAACTTTTCAATAATGTAGCTTATACATCGGAATAACACATAGGCTATAATTTGTAAAGATAGTGTATGAATTGTCATACACGCGGGTGAAACCGCGGGGCACAGCTAGTATAGGATACTATGTTACCCAGTTAAGTGTGTTGTGCACGTGAGATAGGCAGTTACGCCATGAAAAATACAGTATTCAGTATTCAACATAGCTTGAAATACGTTAGGCAGAAGAGTTATTTGGTATTTGTGATGGTACGGTTGGTAACAGTTCTAGTCAATATTCCATAGTAACAAGCATTATAAAAACGTTAACAACACGTCATTAACGCCTTGTATATCTCCACCCTTTATTTACTGTCTGTGTCTTCCCATACATCTCTCATTCACCAGTAGTTTGATATACTCGATATTTACGTTAGAAAAGAAAAATAAACTGGAGAATGAGAATTCCAGTTCAAGTGAAGTATATTATACATAATAGCTTCTATGTATCGAAGACATAAAATGTATATGAAAGAAGTAGGTAGGTAGGTGTATTTGTTCAGTATAAAAATGCGAGAAAATAGTTTTATTTTTGTGTTTCGAAGTCCTTTTCTCTGTAGGGATCGCTAACGGTCATCATATTTCTATATCGTATAGAGCTGAATAAAATAGTAAAATAGAGTTTTTGAGTCTAGACTAGACGTGACTTCTCAGATCTCGTAGTATTATTCCCAATCCAACCTCCCTTCGACTACACTACATTGCACAACTTAACAAGCTTCTATAACCCAGCTGAGATTATCGTTAACTTTCCTCCTTCAGAACTACGTTAAATATTTGGTTGGAATTAACAAGATACTGGCCAACATTATCTTTTTAGTTTTTTTGGTCAATTGCGGCATTTGTCAACAAATTATTTACAGAATATTACAAAAATAAACTACTATTTTAAAGAAAATATTTATCCACGATAAGACAGGGAATTTCCGAATTGGTAGGGCTTAGTACTTATTATACAGAGACACGCCGCCGACCGGATGGACGACAGGAGCTATCTTTAGTCTCTCACAGCATCCACCTACGCGACATATTCTTAGCCGATCTTATAAAAGCACATACAATTATCTTTAAATAACTCGAGTTGTTTGTATAACCGAAAATCGTAATGTATAAATATTATTGAATTTTCGTTCATATCAAACTGAAGCTCTGTTTAGAATTTCCAGAGCAGTGGTTCCGTCAATCATGTCTGACTTAACCAACCCGTCATGGTAACAATTCAGCTCTAAATACAGGCCCCATTCTCGGTAGATAGGCTGTCAATTCGCTAAAACAACCCCGTCGGACAGCGCAAAATTGAAATTCACTGAGGTTAAATGACAAGGTACGCCTGAGCTATTAATTAACCATCATGTATTTACTGGAAACAATCAAAGCGAGAAAACTGTACAGAATTAATAAATTTAAAGTTTTAACAGATGACTTAAGTTTCGTTAAGTTTTTTATTGTGTTGAATGGCGAGACTGAACTATTAAGAAAGGTTGTATTCAACTGCCACATCTTTGTCCTGATTGGAGTAACACTGCACATTGTACAATAGTTTTAAAACTTTTTTTAGTTGTATTCTACTGAATTCTTTGCGTAGTTTTCGGTGTTTGTAAGTTTCGTGAAGGATTTTTCTTTCTTCTTTTGTGTCTTTAAACCTGTATTATTTTAAACATTGCAGTCGTTTTTTTTACAATGGTAATGTGGCGGGCCGCACCTCATCGCTTAATAAAAATCTTCCTATATCACATTCATACATAATAAATGAACGAACGCACACAACAAGCGGCATCGCATTGGCTGATCGCTTGCTAAGCGTTATTTAGAGATATTTTACGTGACGATGCTACCCGCTCCAGTGTGCGTTTAAGTTCACCACAATCTTTGAAAAAGCTCATAACATTATCGTTTTGCTCTGACCAGCGCAATATAAATGTCATTGATGACCCAGTGGGAATCTGTCACAATTACATGTTACGTTGTGCTTTTGTTTTAAAGTCTGCGCAACGATCTACGTCACAGGGTATGACATGTGTTTAGGTTGTTGTAATGAACTTTAGAAATGAGCTTACCCTTTATTAAACAATGGTCGGAAAAATAAATATATAGGTATAATATGTATGTCTTTGGAAATATCTAAGTATGTTTTTGAGTTTGGATTTGTGCCCGGTTAGTGGCAATAGGCTCGCCCCCTATTACATGGGACCTAAACATACCGGCGAACTGTGGGTGTACAATGGTACACCTCTGCTTAACCCTTCGGGGATACAGGCGTGATGGTATGTTATGTTATGTTTATCATTTGTCTGCTTGCTATAGTGCAGGCTCTGCCTACTTTGGTATCAGATGACATTGTGTAAGTTGTTCCAGGATCTTATTTATTATTATCAATCAATTTTTATTATATGAGCAAAAAAAAATATCAAATGTTTTTATAACTTTTTATTTTTCCTATACTGAAGAGATTCCAGTATTTTTTAATAAAAAAGGTAAATAAATATACCTGCAACATGATCCAATATTTACTTTTGAAATAAACGGAAATTCCTGAAACCCTTTGATACAGCCATACAGTTAGTTGACTATTCAATTTTGTGTAAATAAACATGTTTCGGTAAATAAATACAGCGGGTAAAAACGCAACTACTGCAAACATATTTTTGGATACACGTTTGTAGTCAATACATTTCAATTAATACACTAAAGCTACCTATTGGAAGCTTCAATCCATCCATTTTGTGTCCGAATCAAAGTATGAGCGAGCAATGTTTTATCAAATATTTTGTCCTGAATTCTGATTCACAAAATAAATCCTTTCATCGGTTCGCAGTGTTTTTTACGTTTTTTGGTTTTATATTTCACGTACAAAAAAAAACATTTTATTTTATTTTTTAGACGGGCCTGTTGGTCTAGTGGTTAGTGACCCTGACTGCTATACCGTAGGTCGTGGGTTCGATTCCCGCCCAGGACAAATGTTGTGTGATGAGCATGATCATTTGTTCTGGTGTCTGGGTGTAATTTATCTATAATATATTATCTATATTTATCAGTTGTCTGGTTACCATAACACAAGCTCTGCTTAGCTTGGGATCAGATAACCGTGTGTGAGTTGTCCCAGGATTTGATTTAACATTTTATTTTATTTCGCAACATTAAACTAAGTCCGTTAGCTACGAAAGGAAAATAGGAATTTAAAACTTGCTAAGCCAATTCAAACACCGCGCCGTCGAGTATTTTCAATGTTGCATTTCTCTAACCTAATCCGATTCGGCACCCAGTCAGATGCATAACGTCACCCGTCGGGCATACTTCGAAGTTACTCAATGTAATAAAAAATCCATTCACGGAAGACCCATTAAATTAGCGTTAGAACTTTTGAGACCGTAACTTTATTATTTCAGGGATAAGCGCAAGCTACCTTTGTGTGACTTTTTCAGCAGCTATTTGACTTGGATGTTACGTATATACTACATACCTAATCTTTTTAATGTGAAGTCCATATCATCCTCTCTATACTCTTTCTTTCTGCATTAATTAATTACGGAGGAGGATTAAGGAGGATATACGTTTGCAGTGACCAGACTGATGAGGATCTAAGTTTCTTTACATCATTTTTACTTAACAGACTTTTTATTTAATAGGCTAAAGCTGCAATATCGGAAAAAAATCTAATTTCATTTTTCATCATACTTTATTGAGGATCGACACAATCCGCTTTCAAGAAAAACAGAGTAAAAGCACTCTGCAATATGCTACTATATTAAATATTCTAATCATGTTTAGGGTAGATACGAAACTAGTCTGGCCTCTAGTTATAATACGACAGAAATAAGCTTCAGTCCGCATATTCCAGCAAGGATGATTATTTTGATGCTGCTATAAATACTGGTGATAAAGACCATAACACTTTGGTTGTCAAGAGCAATGATAGATGCGAGCCGCGGGTGTCGCGTGCGTTTGTCCGGAATTAGATTCCTCAAACATTTTCCGTTGCGTCGCCCACTATTGAATTTTTCCGTCTGTCACTGTGTGTTTTTGATCATCGCGATATTATAGCCGTCGATTAATTATATTATTAATTAGCGCCTATTACTACAATATTACGGACTAGATGTTTGTATACTTGTTTTTATGGTTTTGATGTGTCATATTTAATTACGAAATAGTAGCTCAAAACTCATTTTATGATTTTTATAAACTAATAAAGTTCTGAATTTTCCACTGTTTTCTAAGTAAAATATTTTAAAAGGTAGGTAATAAATATGTATGTATCACTTATCATCATCATCATTAGGCCTTAGACATCTTGACAGATGATTTAAGCAGCGCCTACGCAAAAGGAGCATCGTCGCTCGTGGCTAAAGACTTACTCGTGTATCACTTAATATTGCAGAATAATAGTTTCAAGTCGCATGTTGATTCTAAATGCGTTGCGTTGACATTGCTCGGGAAATTTCAACGTTTCCTAATTAGTTGCATGTTATACTTATAGATAAAACGAAGTGTAAAAGTGTTTCGGAAGTTCACAAGCCTAATTAACCGCACGAGGGATTCGATAATTAGTGCACGCTTACTTGTATGTGTCACATTTATTTTGTCTAAGACATAATTACCCAGAGAAGTAAAATTCGTTTCGTTTAAAGTGCAAAGAGTACCTTCATGGTGTATACTTGTCACTAAACTAATTAAAGCAGACTTTCGTCTCGTGTAACACAATTATTCGCAACTAATCCAAGAAGCTTACTCGTCCAGTGATCGCTACGTTATAAGTAACCAAGTACAAAATTGGATCTGATATCACCGCAGGCATTTTAAGTACGTTTTTAAGCTGGGTGTACATCGTTCGGGTGTGTCATGTAGACTTAGGTGCTTTCCCTATCCTTTAAAACAACACGTGTTGATTATAATAAAGCTTTATTAAAACGTTCTCATGGTAGAGCTTTTCTAAAATAAACGTACTTGCTATTTTTGAGTGATGCTTTAATTAGGTTTCCCGTTTTAATTTTCTTTTAAGCAGTCTTTAGAGTGGATAAGTTCTAGATGATCTAGAATAATTTTAAGCTTCGGAAATAGGTTATGCTGAGCAGTTAGTAGAATATGAAGTCTAAATGCAAATAAATAAATTATGTTTAATAGTGCGTTCAGAGCGCACAAACTAATCATGCGTCCATCAATTTGGTATGTCAATCACATTTGATATTAATTAATTAATTAATTTAGATGTTGATCTATAGGTATGGTGATCAATAGTATCTATCAATTGAAGCGCAGGTGTTCACACAATACTCTATCTCCGAGAGATAATATTGCATGTGGAATCAGGCATGTAATCAGGATATAATTTGTGTATAGAGATTTACCTGACCATTATTTGTATGAATCTGATTAATAATGATTGTTGTATTTACTGGTAATGGAATACTGCTGAAAATTTAGAAAATGGGTGTTGGTACATCATTAAATGCACAAACATCACACTTCAGCTTTAGAACATACGACTTTCCGAGGTCTGTGCTTCAGATTCTCTTTTTAAACTTGGTTTTATTAAACTTGGTTACCAGAAAGAAATAAAGTCGAAATGAATTTTAGTTATATGTTTTGTGCTTTTAAAGGAAACGTGTTTGAAACTAGAATATAAGAGAGAAATAAAATGAGAGTAGCATAAAGTAAACTAATTATACTGAAAAAAAAAATTGAAAGAATCATCGATATCGATTCGTAGGTTATTGACGGACAAATCTCTATACCGTAATACCGATTTAAATTAGGTATGAGGTCTAATTAAAACCTCCTTATTTTCGTATTGGTTAAAAATATATAGTCGGTTAATAATATTGCACGCATTAGCGAATGTCGTCTTATCGTGGGCGTATCGTAAAATGTCTGAAGTAAAACTCCAACACATAAAATATATCTCCGTTATAATTACGTCGATGAGACGGTATTTTTCGTTTGTGACTCACTCTTTTCATATGTCATACATATGAATAGATTAGTATCCTCGGCTTAACGGAAATACGACATAGAATTTTGTTTCTCACACTATTTTGTTTTTTGATTGATGAAATGTTAGATATCAAACTACAATCACGAACTTTTGAAATTTCAGATTTTTTTTTTTAATTCTTTAATGTACACACTTAAACATTTTAAAGATATACATTAATAAAAGTCGATGTACAGAGGCATCTGTTGATTGGTCGCCCATTTATCTGTTTAAAAGATGAAATTTACTTTTTTACTAAGGAAATAATATACACGATGTTGACGTTATCGGTTCGAGAAATAATTGAATTAACGATATGAATGCGAAACGATAGTACTTTATCACAATATTTTCTTGCAAAACGCAGCGAATACAATTCAGAAGTCGTTTGTTTCAAAATATGTTTCCGTCTGAACTTGACTGTAAACTAAAACCCTGTTAACTAAGTTTTCAAAAAACAGAAATATTGGGTTTTATTAATCATTAACCAACAATATAGATGTAATATGAGCTCAAAAAACCAGACTTTTTTAATTCAATTCAATTCAATATTTTATTGCACTCCATAAGTTTCATAAAGGTGTTACATAGGTTATTTTGGTACATTATGGACCCCGTAGGGCACGGCAACGTAGAAGAGATAGTTCTATTTGTAATTCGACTAACTGGAAACATTTACCGTGAAAATTTGTTGTAAATGCGTAAATAGTAGAGACTACCCAATACAGACGCACAGGTAGGTACTTCTGGCTATTGCAAAATTTTAATGCCACTTTCAGTGGCCCAGTCTGTCGAATGAGATGACATAATATTGTCACTAATAATTCGTAGCACCCTCTATTGTCTACGTAGCTACATAAAGATAAGTAATTAAACATTTAAGTATTGTCATTTGTCAGGTATCTAAAGTTGCATAACAATGTCTAATATAAACCTATAGTATGTATTTTATCGATGTCAGTTTTATGAGCATTGTATGTATAATGTCCAGGCAAAGTCACCCATCTGACCATTTTTGTTTTTCTATGAACAGCCAAGAATTCTTCACCTTTTTAACCGACTTGAAAAGAAGGCGGTTCTCAATATGACAGCATCTTTGTTTTTTTGTTATGCGATAGATACCTTCAGTAATAATGGACCGAATTAAAAAAAAAAGTTTTATCGTCGTCAGTAATGTTTAATTCCCATATATAATCCTTATGGAAGTTGGTCATTTTTTACATTTATGCGTAAGCAATTATTAAAAACTAGCTGACCCGACAGACGTTGGAATATTGAATTCCGTCAATTCTATGTCAAACGTCATAAGGTGACATTAAAAAGGTTAGATTAAAAATATTTTTATAGGGTGGTTAAGTATTCTTAAATTTTCTAATTTTCCGCGCAATTGTCCAATGTTTTTCTTTCATAAGAACCTTCTCCTGACAATAACAAACACAACAAAAAAAGAATTAGCGAAATCGGTCCGGCCGTTCACGCGTGATGCCGTCACCAAGGGAAATGGGGATTCATAATATATATATAAGATATCTACAGTGTTTTCATTTGTATTAAATTACGTATAATAATGAGACGTCAATCAAGAACATAACTAATATTATGTTATTCGAAGAAACGGGCGCGACTGTAGACTGATACCTGATACCGATACCTGCCCGTTAGCAGTACTCTAAACAATAAGCTAAGATCAATTAATATACGATATATGGGACCGTTGATGGATTGACTATGTACTGTACACAAGGACATGGAAACACCACATCATACAGTGAATGACATTGGCCTCATGTGTTTATAGTTATACGGCATATTGAAGATTCCAGTGCAGTATCTGGTGGATAAACTTCGTAATGAAATCTTTCGCCTGAGAACTAAAGTCACTGACATTGCTTTTTGCTGATTGGAGAACCAGCGCTAAAGTTGAAGTCATCCGGCTTTGTCTGCTGACGGACAAATGGTCGATGGAGCAGCCATGTGTTAGAATGAAGATCGCGTTGTGGCAAAGATTATTAGGAAATTCAAATTTATAGTGTTCGACGAAATGAGCTTCGATTGTTTGGTATTCGTTATGGCGTAGTACCCGTGTAGGGCGTTGCGGTACGTTGGGCCGACGATTTTAAGATGGTGGCTGGACAGGATAGATAGAGGCAGCCCAAGACAAAGACGGTTGGCGCTCTTTTGAGGAGGGCTAAGGTTAAAATTTGACGGCAATAAGCTGATATGATACTGTCTCCCAAACTCACTTGATAACTTTTTTCACTTGTTTTGACGACCTCCGTGGTCGAGTAGCGTACGCACCGGTTTCAAGGTGTCGGTATCTCTGAGGACCCGGATTCGATCCCCGGACGGGTCAATGTAGAAAATCACTTTTCTACATCGTCTCAGGTCTGGGTGTTTGTGGTACCTTTGTTGTATCTGAATTCCATGACACAAGTGCTTTAGCAACTTACTTTGGGTTCAGAACAATGTATGTGATGTAGTCCGCATTTATTTATTATTTATTATTATTTATAACTTTCACCGTCCAAAACTAAACAGAAGTAGGTACCTAATACGTAATATTCAGGAAATGATCAGTAGCGGAATGTGACGCTCAATTTCGATTGCATTGTTACGTTTAATATAAAATAAACTATATCTTCAAGTGCTTATTGAAGAACAGCACTTGTAAGTCGAATGAACAAACAATTTATGGACTAAGACTTATTTATAGAAATACTATTAACATTATTTTAATTCAATATTCGTTTCATAAAGTTGATGTATTTCATATTGTACTGCATTTGTTACAGAATACATAAAAAATAAGAAAGTTATGAAGACATAATGTCTTTAATTTTAAATCTATAATTGCCTTGATGAGAAATGGCTTGAATTACAAATAGGTCTATGGTTTGCAATTAGCACCACTTTACTCTGCATACATTGAATGGAAAATTCGTAATTAGAAATGATAACTAACGTCTTGAGTTAAACGGCGTTTATAACTTGCCTGCCAGTTATTAAAACCGAATCCAAGTTCCATACTTCATCCTATATGCAAATTGCAGTTGACAATTTGTTCAAGTGAGGTATTTAACTGACCTACAAGTGTTCAGTAATGGTTAGAGTGGAACTGAAACCTGGGAAATATGAATATTTTAAGGCTTAAGGCGCTCTTGCAGTACGGCCTGTAGGTATTAAAATACGAATCGCGAACAGGGGCGCGGGCGGCCGCCGGCCGGCGCTGCGCAACGAGCGTATGCTCGCAGGGTTGCGGGGTCGCGGGGTGGGGCGTTTCAATGTGCCACAGTGTAGCATAAATGCGGTAGGTAAACCGTGTTCGATTGTTGCAATACTTGGATTACATTTTCGTGAAATGTTTGTTGATAGGTGCGTTAATTATTATTATCAGGATGGCAGGAAAGAATTATTTTTACGATAAATTCTATCGATTAAAAAATGTAGTTTTACTGTAAGGAATTGAATAGCTTATTATATTAGCTAGTGTCATTTTGTTTTGTTTTAAATATGGAAAGTGCACAATGCAATTATATTGGCATGTGCCATGAAAATATAGATTAACGCATATGACTTAAAAAAATTGTGAGAAAGTTTATAAAAATATATAAATAATTTGATACAGTATGAATCATTAAAATGAGTTGAAACAACAAAAAAAATGAAATTATTATTTATTAATTTAACAAAGATAATTACTTTGGTTTGAAGAACCTTTAAACAATATTTTCTTAAAAATACAACGAGTAGGTAGGTATACAATTATTATAAAATATTAACCCCCCTACTAATAATCGATGACTAAAGTTACTTTGTTTTATATTTAAAATCGGTCAAATGGAATTAAATTTACAATTTCACTGTTGTCACTGTCTTCTAAATGCGAGTCTGTTGAGTACCATACTCAGATTTTTTTCTTCTCATCGAAGCACTGTAAAGAAGTTTACATTTACTAAGCACATGTTCAACTATACTACCTACGAATGACAGTATTGATTCAAGCAAAATCAATCTTTTCATTGAATTAGACTTACTGATTTATTTATACTGTGGCAAAGGCACGTAAATAGTGCAAGTTGGCGTAGAAACTTAGAAAGCAAGGTATAGAGCGCGAGTATCACATCATTCCGTTGCATTGTGGCGATTTTGTTAGCAGATATGTTATAAGTTACAACTTATCTTATTATTTATATCTTATTATTATTTATATCTTATTATTATTTATAACTTATTATTATTTATAACTTACTATTATAATGTAACTTAATTATTGTTTTGATTTAAATAAAATATAAAAGAACTTTAATATAATATAATGTAGTACAATATTACAGTCAACAATATTTTCTTTTATTTCTACCTACATTCAATGGAAAGGATCAGGCCAAAGCCAAGAACGAGATGTGCATGTTCATACAATTGATACTTTGTGACGCGCGCTCTATTAAGTCTATTACTCTAAGGTGAACAAAATGTAACAGTTTATACTTACGCATTTAAATAGGTAATACTGTACGGTACTTACTACTTTTCAACTAACATTTCTTTTCGAGTGTACTACGTGAGCGCGACAAATGGATGTGCGACTAACGCTTATGCGACAAAACTGTACTGCGACTCACCGTAGTTCGAATGCACGCTAGTGCGACACACTGAAGATCGACATCTCGCTAGTGCGAGAAACGATTGCGCGACAGTAGTTCGACACTACGGTAGTGCGACACTACGGTAGTGCAGTACGTTGATGCAGTATTACAGTAGTTTGTTAATAAAGATAAATTTTGAATTACATATGTCGTCGACATTATATAATCAAAGGTCGTCGCTCGCTTCGCTCGCTCTGTTGCAAGGTCACAATATCTAACCTAACCTAACCTATTGATCTCTGTCACAAAGTCGAACCTAACCAAGCAATGGATTTCTGGGCCTATGTCGGTTCTATATTATTATGTTCTATGTCTTCATGTCGCACTAGCGAGATGTCGATCTTCAGTGTGTCGCACTAGCGTGCATTCGAACTACGGTGAGTCGCAGTACAGTTTTGTCGCATAAGCGTTAGTCGCACATCCATTTGTCGAACTCACGTAGTACACCCTTTCTTTTCTTAACATTTCATAAAGATCTTCTTATAGGTTTTTACGAAGAAATAACAAAATATCGAAATAAAAACTGTACCTATATACACTAATTCTAAAACTAAATCTATGTTTACTAATCAAAACTAAAACTTTATATACAAAAATATGAACTACAAATTTTACGATGCACTTTTACGCAGAGGAAATATTGCGGAGCAAACGAACATACGTCCGACCTCGAAGACGCCTAGGCTGGCACTAACGAACCGCAGCGCGCGATAATAATGCAAAATTTTGATTGTTTTGCTTCGTTGAAAAAAATTATAACTAAATTTTAAAATCTGTCTTTACCATTTTACGCGAAATAAAATTTCCTTTTATTAGATATAATTTTCAAATAAATTCCTAATATAATTTCTATACAGCACAAGTTTCAAATTGCGATTTGGTGTCATGTTTGAGATTTTTTTTTATCGAGATAATTATCCTAAATCATGTTTTTGTCTTTACGATTTACTAGGGGGTATAATAAACTATTATAAAATGATTTTTTTTATTTAAAATTCCACGTGAAATAACTTTTACAGATGTTCAAAATCCTTAAAATTTGCTGCATCCTCGCCTTAATAAGCCTTTTTTTTGTCATGTGGAACTCATTTATGAGCTAGCCTTGAATCCCTAGGGGGTTGAGGATGCAAGAGTCCGGACTTCCAGAGCCTTGAGAAAGGCTCCGACTACTCCGGCAAAACACCTGGTGCCATCCTTCGCCTTAGTGGCGGCGTTACGGGTCCAACCGAAGTCTTAGCACCATAACGCCCCCGGCGACTGCCCGCTTAGTGGCGGGCCCGACATGACCTCCGTCCTATGAAGGAGGGAGGACAGCGGGTGCAGTGCACTACACTACCCCCGCCCAGCACGGAGGGAGACGCGTGCAGAGAAGGCTGAGGGACCCCCGACCCGCCCTCTGCGTCTCCCCCCCCCCTGAATTCCAATTCCAAGTCTGACTACGGGGTTTCTCGCCCGTGCCCTACCCACCCGCCGTCGGAGGCTTAATAATCTATAATAACCAGCCCAACAACTCAAACTGATTACGAGTTCCTGGGAATTTTTCTGATTGCAAATCTATTGCAACATTTGCTTCGGAACTAAGGTAGTTATTAGATAGGCTGTTTTATATTATTACATCCCCTAGATACTTCACTTGTTTTTTATTCGGAATTTTTCAAACAATTCCCCTGTATAAGTGATATTGTCTTAAGCGAATTGTTATGTACGAAGTTGTACCTTCTGAATTTTTAAACGCCGAAATAAATAAACAAGGAATGCCGAGCAAATAATTTTCCTGATTTCTGTATTTAGTACACCAAAATATATTATGTGCAATGAGTTTGCAGTTATGCTAATCTATACTTATAATAAATCTGTAAAAGTGAAAATTCTGTACATTGAAAATATGGTGTTACTAGACCGACACCGAAACCAAAAGTGTGAAAAAAAAAATTTTTGTCTGTCTGTCTGTCTGTTTGTTCAGGTATCACGCAAAAACTACCGGTTCGATTACGATGAAACTTGGTATAATTATTCTTTATTATCCTGGGCACCACACTGGGTAGTTTTTATCCCGGAAAAGTATAAACAATAAAATACAAACTTAATTTTGCGGTTAAAAACTCATTGATAAGTTTCCTCATCCACGCGAACGAAGTCGCAGGCACAGCTAGTTCTAACTATAAATCTGTTACATTGATTTAAAAACAAGTGGCAATCAACTGAAAAGATAAAGGTCTTAAATGTGATTAATTACCCTGAAAAATTTAAAGCCGACATCAAATTTCCTTCTACTTTGTTTTGATGTTTATGAGTCAATGACAAAATAACAACAACAGGTTAGTACCGGCAAGGTGCGCCGTACTTAGCAGAGGAGTGGTCGACACTTTTCTGTCGACGGAAAACGCCGAAACTCACTAAGTAAAAGTAAAAGTTCTTACTGAGACTTTTCACATTAACCGACACGATATGGGTATCGGACTCCAATACGATATCAAGGGCAAGTAAATTTATAAAACATGCACACACCTGTCTTTCACATTATCCGGTCCGATATCGGATCTTTTTAGTACCGATTTTTTTTCTTTTGGAAAGATCTTTATGCAGTTATCCTGGCTTTGACTGCTTCACCGGGCAAATGATCGATTCGTAATTTTCATACATTTACTTGCCCCGGTACCGTTGTGTAAACAGTCTTCACTACCCAAGTCTTCAGACTGAACGAACTTTAAATAAGTTGGTAGGTAGTGAACAGTTTATTTGAGCGGGTTGTGTGCGCGGCAGTAATTAAGGCCCTATTGGTTTGGAACAATTTTGTTGACCCCGACCAGAAAATACACATCATCCCTGCACAGAGTAAATCCCTACTGTGCGTGGGCCGGTCAACACCAGTTAATAACACGTTGTACGTTGCATTTATTACGTTTTACTTTTGGATACTCACAATGCAGGAGGTTATTCTGGATTAATTACTTTTTAAATGTCAAATAATAGAATATACTGTTAAATTTTAAATGCATTTTCCTCTCGTTGCGTGATTTATTATAAAAACGACATATTACGAGATGTTAATTATTTCGAAACGAAAATAGTACAAACTTGGATGTGTGTCATAAGTATGACTATAGCATTTCGCGTCCTGCCTAATTAAACTTTCATCAATTTTGTGTCTAAAAATATATGAACGAAGCAAGCGAGAGATTAATTAATCTATCAAAGATAAATTTCTTAACATCGACGCACTATAATAACTTATATGGTCGCCATATTAAATGGCAGACCTTCGGTGACGTCGCCCAAGTCTTAGCACTAAGCCGCTGACACACAATAAATAATTCAATTAATTGGTTAAGTATCTATCTTTAAGTTACAGAATAACAAAAATGCTAAATTTTATATAGTTGTTAACGGGAAAGCACTTAACGCTCAGGTCTCGGTAGCGCGTGCCAGTCGAGCGCCCGTTTTGCGGCGGCTACGAGTATTCTTTTTATTTTATAAACTATTTTAAATGCAATATATAGTGTAAAAAGTTAACTTTTGCATAGGCTTCACTTCAAGATGTTCTGTAGACGCTGATTTAGTTATCATGAACTATCCGTCATTTTTTGTATTATATTCTTAAGCCTACATCTCATTCATTCAATATTTTCAGCCTATTCTGTCCCACTGATGAGAAAAAACTTTTCTCCCTCCTTCCATTTTTCTCTATTACATATTTTTCTAATTTTTGAAACTTATCTAGCTATTATCACCCCGAAAACTTTTGTTGTTTGTTGTGTCCTAGGCTGTTTTCGGAAGCCGAGACGACAGCGGTCGGATGTGGCCGCTCTGAGAGATGAACTTTGTGGGGAGTTTGGAAGGAACATGTTGTTTGTTTCTACGAAACTGTATCTAGCCGACGTCATATAGATGGTCAGATAGAGCGTCGGAACAGCTGGGCATACCTATTGCCTATAAGTGTGATTCTGCTCATTTTAGGCTGCGCACACACGGAATGCTTTCTCAATAAGACATTTTCAAAACGCAAGGGCGGGAGGCGCGCGTGACGCGAGAGAAGGGTTCATCATCACTTACTGCTCAAGTAGTTCGTGTATAAGCGGCCTAACATTAATTTGATTTATTCCTTAGGTTATTGAATATGGCGAGCGATTTTGAAGACAAACTTAGAGCTCTCCAATATTGACACTAGTTAGCATGAGGATTGCACTTTCCATGTCAAAGAGATGCTGTAATTCGATACTATATTGTATGCATTGAAGTATTGCATTTATGAGGATAAAACTCTTTTCATACTTTAGCTGCAGAACACAGGCCGGTAATGTAAAATCACAACTTAAATTCTAAAAGTCAATAAATCAAACAGAATCAAACCCAGTCATTCCTACTCAAATGATTCAAGTGGCGGGTTTGTTAATCTTTTTTGCTCTTCGATAATTTTTCCTCAAAATGTTGGGGTCATGACCTTAACAAAACAATGTAGAATTAAAGCTACTCGTCATCTTTAAGGAGTCACGCACCGGTTTTCCTTCGACGTCCACCTTCCGGTCCCGCTTCCTTGTGTCTAAATCTATAGAAAACCTTCTTGAAGTCATTTGACGAAGAGATTTATATTCTATGAAAGTATTTGTTAAAACGCCTTCCGGTCGGCGAGCGCTGGGCAAAAGGAAATAGAATTATCGACACCTTTGAGGAATAAGTAATACCTATAGCTCGAGGCGGAGCGAGTTATATTTGTGTAGTTAAACTATGGTTGGAAGATGGCGAATGATATTACTTGAAAGAGCAATAGTGGGTCAGTCGAAGCTAGTGTAAAATATTGCTGTATTACATTTTAGTTTGTTTGCATTTATTGTTTTAAATAGGTAACATCTATTAAGGAAAATTCGAATTGAATAGAGATCGTCATCAATTTCAATAGTTTTATTAAATACTAGCTGTGCCTGCGACTTCGTTCGCGTGGATGACGAAACTTATCAATGAGTTTTTAACCGCAAAATTAAGTTTGTTTTTTATTGTTTATTCTTTTCCGGGATAAAAACTACCCAGTGTGGTGCCCAGGATAATAAAGAATAATTATACCAAGTTTCATCGTAATCGAACCAGTAGTTTTTGCGTGATACCTGAACAAACAGACAGACAGACAGACAATTTTTTTTTTTCACATTTTTGGTTTCGGTGTCGGTCTTGTAACACTCCCCGCCATTTATTTTATTGATATTTTCAATGTACAGAATATTCACTTCTACAGATTTATTATAAGTATAGACTAGCTAAGCAAGAGTTCGACGGCTTCACATGAAGTACTTTTTATTCTCTTCCATAATTTTCGATCTTTTAATTTATGAAACTTGTGTTAAAATTCCCAATGTATAAATTACTTACTAAAATAACTAACTTTAGCTGTACGCTCAGATTGATTGAGTTCTAGTACTTAAAGCGGCCATAATTAATAGGCTCACATCCAAAGTATGGTGGAACCGTGGCCGTCGTTAAAAATGTATTGTGAAGCCACCGAAGGGAACCGTCACACACCGCTTTAAAATGTAATATTTTTAGTTCAGCCGGAAAGTTTCGGAACTATAAAGCGGATATTTTTATTATTATAGTGCGGTGATTTAATTTGTTCCTGACAGGTTGTGATGGAATTGATGAATGATCGTTGTGGAGCACAATTTACCTCTTTCTTTAAAATGTTTATCACAAACGAATTAAACAGTTACACGTATAATTAAATAAATAATTTAACCTTATAAACGTCCCACTACAGAGCAAAAGCCTCTTCCCATATAGAGAAGGAACGAGCATTGATCACCACGCTTGCTCATTGTTCATTAAATTTTTGGTATCTAGGTTTTCCTTTCCATGTTTTCCTTCACCATTTGCCAGATCGTTTCACTTGTCGGCTATTTTTGTGCGAGCCAGCATTATTGCTCTCACTGAGAACACCTTTTGCTACAATTTCCAAGTCAAAATCATCGCTGACATCAGGTGTCAAATATGGCCATAATTTTGAAAATTAGGCATTTCGTTATGTAAGGCAGGTGTAGCTGTTTCATGGCGTTTTCCCTGATCTTAAAAACTATTATCTCTCTCTTCTTTATATTGTAAACCCAGATGTGACCATCAGCGTAGTTTTCACCAAGCACTGAGCGCAAGCCTCTTAGCGTAGCTAGTATTATCACATGAGTAGATAAACGAAATTATTAAGACACTAGCTGTGCCTGCGACTTCGTTCGCGTGGATGACTATTTGTGTAGAACGTTATCTATCGAGCATACCTCTAGCTAGTCTCATTCGCCTAGCGTGACATCTCGATGTAGCAGAAAGATATGGTCTCTTTCTGGAAGGCATCGTGTATTAAAAATCGTGAAACATAATTAATGGAATTTTGGAAATTTACTCGTTTTAATTGCTTCCTTGTAACCGATATAAAAAGATATTTTAGCAATATGAAAACGATATATATTACGTATTATGATGGCGGGAGAATTGAAACGTCAATGATGGATGACAGTTGGTGTTTATTTTTATTCCAACACAAGTACATACAGTTATTTTACTTATATGGTAGGTATGCAATTAAAAAAAAATAGTACTGAAGAAGCCTATTCGTGGTCCTAGGGATGGACTGCGGGGCTATCCTATCCCTTAACCTCCTAGCTATGCTATTCCTGAGGGCGACGGGGCCTCCGCTCAGTTCAAGCTTGGACAACAGAAGTGACTGCGGGGCTATCGACCTCTGTGCCGCCTAAGTAGCGAGTGATGTCTTCACGGCGAGCGTCTCCTTTTAAAGGCGCCTGCTTGACCGCTGTGTGCGTGCAGTGTATGCGTAGGTGGCGCTGTGTGCGTGAAGCGTAGGCATAGATGGCGCTGTGTGATGCTCGCAGAATCTCCACAATCATGATAGGTGGCGCTCGCAGCTATTATCTAGTTGTTTATGATCGATTCGGGTGGCTTTGAGTTGCGTGCCTAGCCCGATAGATGGCGTCTCGTTACATTCTCCCCCTCTGGTACTCTATAGTCGTCCCGACAGAGTACCAGGATCTATTTGTTTTCGTGGTCTTCCTCTACGGCGAATTGGATATGATGGTTTGAATATCGTATCGTCTCTCATTTCAAACTTTGTAATTGCAGACGTGTGATACTTTCCAATCGATTTGTCTGGAGTATCTGGGTGCGCAATTTCATATGTAGAGGTTCCATGTTTCTTCAAAATAGTATATGGACCGTCTCGTCGTGGAGCGAATTTTGCAGTAAACTCTTTATTAATGTTGCTGATAGGATGCGATTCTATTAGCACTAAGTCTCCTTTTTCATAGTTTGGGTCCGGTCTACGTTTCTTATTTGCTTTTTGGCGTGTCGCTTCTTTGTTGTATTCTATATTTTCTTTGGCTAATTCCAAGTCTTGAGCTAGTTGCTTCAATTTTGGTGTTATTTCTGCTACAACTTTTTCAGAATCTACGACAGCGCTTAAGTCATGTGTCAATTCATATGGTGTACGTAATTCTCTTCCAAATGTAAGGTAAGATGGTGAGAATCCTGTTGTTTGACACTGAGCTGTATTCATTGCAAACCGTATTGCTGGTAAGGTTGATGGCCAGTTACGGTGTTTGTGTTTCACCATAATGGCAATCTGTGACTTCATGTCTCTATTTTTCCTTTCTACCACATTTGGTTCAGGATGATACACTGGGGTAAAAATTTGCTGAATCTCTAGACAATAAGCAAGTTTTTGCATTATCGCGGAAATAAACTGTACTCCATTATCGCTGATTATTTTCCTTGGTAATCCATACCTGAGAAATATTTCATTGAGTAAAATCAAGGCACAATTTTCACCTGTTGCTTCATTTAGTGGAAATAATTCAATCCATCTCGAAGCAGTATCTTCAATTATTAGAATCCACTTTTCTCCTGATGGTCCTTTCGGTAGTGGTCCAAAAAGGTCAATGGACAATACTTCGAATCTTTGTGAATTCGGTGTAGACTGGTATAAACCTGCTGGTTTCATGTTTGTAGGCTTATACTTTTGGCATTCGACACATGTTTTAACGTACTTTATAACGTCTTTTCGTAATCCCGTCCAATAAAAATTGTTCGTAATACGTTGTATTGTTCGCTCTATTCCCATATGACCAGCAGTGGGCGAGTCATGGTAAGCTTTCAGAATATTACGTATTTCATGACGTGGAACTACTAATTTTGCTTTATCCTGTTCCTGTTCAGGACTATATAGATACAGGACTCCTTTATGAAGTAGGTATCCTTTCTTTATATATTCTATGTAACTTGTTGATTCTTTACCTTCTTCTAGACTTTTAATGATAGTTAGAAGGGTTTCATCTTTCATTTGTTCTTCTCTTAACTGTTTTTCATTATGTCTAGGCAGATCTATCTCTGCGCTGCATATGGTGCATTTTTCATCATGCGTCTCACACGGTGGTCGTGACAAGGTATCAGCCAGAACATTCGTTCGCCCTGGAGTGTATTGTATTTTAAACTCGTAGGGTTGTAGCTGTAAAGCCCATCGTGCAAGGCGACCAGTAGGCGTTTTGAGATTCATTAACCATTTCAACGGTTGGTGGTCGGTAATAGTTATAAACTTTGTTCCTTCTATGTAGCCACGGAATTTTGATATAGCCCATACAATGGCTAACGCTTCCTTTTCTGTGACACTATAGTTTCGTTCAGCTTGGGTTAAGAGTCTACTTGCATATTCAACAGGATGCTCATTTTCTCCCTCCCCCTGCACCAAGGCTGCTCCTATAGCGTACTGGCTGGCATCAGTCTTAATAGCAAAGGGTAAATCATCACTTGCCTGTTTTAATACGGGTGCAGTAGTCAATGCATTTTTTAATTTTATAAATGCTTCTTGTTCTTCTTGTCCCCATTTCCAACTTATTTTCTTTTTTGTTAGATTGGTAAGTGGTCTAGCAATCTCTGCAAAATTATTAATAAACCTCCGATACCATGATGCAGTTTGTAAAAATGATATCAGTTGTTTTAAGTTTCTCGGCGCCTGCCGATCCGCAATAGCAGATATTTTCTCTGGGTCGGTTTTTAGCCCTTCAGAAACTATAAGGTGACCGAGATATTTAATTTCAGAACACATTAATTTACATTTCTTTCTGTTCGCTCTTAACTTGTATTCTCTGAGTTTAGTAAAAACTTCTCTCAAGTCTTGTATGTGTTGATAGAATGTAGTAGATCTTATTACAAGATCGTCTAAATAGCTTAACACACATTGAGCGTGTAATCCTTGTATGAATTTATCCATTAATCTTTGAAACGTAGCTGGCGCGTTGCGTAATCCGAATGGCATTCGCTTGAAACGGAACGTTCCAAATGGCGATACAAAACTTGTTTTGTCACAATCATCTGGATGTACTAAAATTTGCCAGTAGCTTGCTTGTAAATCAATTGTTGACATGTATGGCATTGCCTTTGCCTGATGCAATAAATCATCAATACGAGGTAGAGGGTATCTGTCAGGTTTGGTGATCTCGTTTAATCGACGATAGTCTACGCATACCCGAACGTCATTTTCTCCTTTTGGAACTAAAATTACAGGTGCTGACCAAGGGGAATCACATTCCTCTATAATGTTGTCATTTATCATCTCATCAAGTTTTTCCCTTAGTTGTTTTTGTCTTGCAGGCGACAGTCTATAGGGTTTAACGCTAATGGGTGAATGATTGCCTGTATCTATTCTATGTTGTGTAAATGGAGTTGGTTCAGTGTTTTTCTCAAAGATGTCGCTGTACTCAATTAGCAACTCATTGAACGTTTGTCGTTCATTATTTGAAAGTGAAGTTCCTTCATCGGGATGTAAATAAATATCAATAGAATACAAAGAAGTAGGGTTTATTGGTAAATAATTAATTCTAGGGTCTCTACATGAATTGTTGTCAGCAGGTTCTCGTGGACGAACAGGACGTGGTGGTGTATTTAATTTTCTTAAATTCCATTTTGGTCTTTTGTTTACAGGCGGGCTGTCTTCGATCTCTGTGAGTGGTGATGGGGTGTTGGGCAACGGTGACAGATTGTTAAGCTCGTTAGCCCAATTAATAAAATTTGACATTAACTTCACCTCCTCAGGTTCCACTGGTGCCTCGAATGTCAGTGGCCTTACTGCCTTCAATGGAATGCACCTCTTCAACTCATTTTTTAATTGTATGAAGTTGTGTGTCGTCTTTGGGTCGTCAATAAAGCTCCAACTGCGCTGTGGCAAATTCAGTACAATTCCCGACTGTTCCAGAAAATCAATACCAAGGAGAGTACGGTTATCTACAGCTTCTGGTATTACTGACAATGTTATTGGCAGTAGCCGATCTCCAACTAGTATGTCAACAGTCGCGTTTAACATATTGGTGGTCTTGATGGTACCATCCGCCAAGGTGATGTCCGTAGGTCGCTGATTAAAGCTCATACCTTTCCGTATCAGCGTCTTGTATAGCTGCGTACTGGCTATACTGCACCGAGCAGCTGTGTCTATATAGGCGTATCCTACTTCACCTTTTATGCTAACCTGTATGGTTGGTATCTTCACCTGTGTTTGGCACTTGCTTTCTATGGAGTAGAATGCAACCGGTTTAGGAGGGGTTTCCTTGTTCTTACAAGTTTCGCAGTTACTCCTAAATACTCCCAGTGCTCCACACCCGTAGCAAGCTATAGCAGGGGTTTTAGCAGTCTCCTCATTAGCGTCTTTCTGCTCTGCCAACCTTTTGCGGCATACGTCACTAAGGTGACCTTTTTTCCCACAGAAAGAGCATCTTTTTGCTGGTCTCCGCTCTTGTGTTGCTTGTACTTCACCTACCTCCTTTGCCAGACTTTCTAGGTGTCGGCCTCGCTCTAACAATTCCGCAAACGTTTTGATTTCTGTGCGTGGAATTTCTTTTTTGTAGGTTATGTTGAGGAGTCCGTACACGAAATCAAGGTGTTCCTCCTCTCTGTGCCTTTTCATCGGTAGTTGTGCTAGTAGGGCACGCTTCTCACACACGAAAGAATCTATGTTTTCTTTAGTTTGTTTCTTTGCGAAACATTCTAAATAAATCTCGTGTGGCTGCATCTTTGGGGCAAACGATGTCCTAATTGCGTCTAGGGCTTGGTTCCACTTTTTGATGTCACTTTTTATTCCGTTCCACCACGTAGCAGCAGTACCAGTAAGCAACAACGTTAAGCCTTCAAGTGCGTTCTCGTCACTGATATTTTCAATTTTCTTGTACACTGAGATACTTGTCACGAATTCTTCAACTTTGTTAAAGTTTCGTTCACCGTCAAATCGTTTTGTGCACCTTGCAAAACTTTTTTTCCCAGTGTCATTTGATTCTGACAGTTTGTTAACCAATAAGGTAAACTGCTCTTGCGTCATCATTATCATTTCTTGTTTTTTCTCAGCCATGGTAGGATAATATCAAATCTTGAGGGTATCCGTATTTATAAAAATTTTGATGAGGGTACTCCGTCAATATAATTATCAAATTGATGGAGGTAGATGAATTTTACGTTGGGCGCCAATATGATGGCGGGAGAATTGAAACGTCAATGATGGATGACAGTTGGTGTTTATTTTTATTCCAACACAAGTACATACAGTTATTTTACTTATATGGTAGGTATGCAATTAAAAAAAAATAGTACTGAAGAAGCCTATTCGTGGTCCTAGGGATGGACTGCGGGGCTATCCTATCCCTTAACCTCCTAGCTATGCTATTCCTGAGGGCGACGGGGCCTCCGCTCAGTTCAAGCTTGGACAACAGAAGTGACTGCGGGGCTATCGACCTCTGTGCCGCCTAAGTAGCGAGTGATGTCTTCACGGCGAGCGTCTCCTTTTAAAGGCGCCTGCTTGACCGCTGTGTGCGTGCAGTGTATGCGTAGGTGGCGCTGTGTGCGTGAAGCGTAGGCATAGATGGCGCTGTGTGATGCTCGCAGAATCTCCACAATCATGATAGGTGGCGCTCGCAGCTATTATCTAGTTGTTTATGATCGATTCGGGTGGCTTTGAGTTGCGTGCCTAGCCCGATAGATGGCGTCTCGTTACAGTATGTATTTTTCACTACCTACATGTGTTTTGAAGTCCATTTTTTTATGTTTTTATTCAATAGGACGTTAGTGATAAAATAACACAAAATATCGCCAAACTTCACAACAGTTGGTTTTTTGAGTTTATTTCAGAACCCACGACTAGGACAAGGCCCCTTTTAAATACTAGTAATAAAATGTACACCCTGTACTTACTACGTAGAATCTATATATAAATGAATCGCTAAATGTGTTGGTAAGCGCATAACTCAATAACGCCTGGACCAATTTGGCCAATTCTTTTTTTGTTGTGTTTGTTATTGTCAGGAGAAGGTTCTTTTTTAAGAAAAAGTTTGCAAAATTGCGCTGAAAATTAGGAAATTGAAGAATACTCAACCACCAAATTAAGTAATCCTGACTTTTGTTACGATAGTGATTTGTTGGATTTATCTCCGCCCCTAATAATACAAAGGCACCGGGAACGGGACCTAGGTATTCACGCGGGTGAAACCGCGGGGCACAGCTAGTTAAATATAAAAATTGAAACTTATTCCGATATTTACTTTGTGTATTCACAGCGCATGGCAACTGCATACGAATTTATTACATTGTAACTAAAATTATCAGGGAAACCTATTACAAATTGTAGAAAAGAGAAGTACTAGGTCATCAGGTCAATGATTAAATCTAGTGTTTAACACATGAAGTGTAGCTACAGATGCGGTCCAGTGTTAACTAACGACTATATTTTAGTATCATCATTTTAAATAAGACCTTAATTATCTTACCTTAGTAAATAAGATACTAAACTAATAAAACCCTTTTTATGTACTTTTTCTACATCACTTTTGATTTTTCCTAAGCTAAATATAGTGTAACGAAGTAAAGGGTAAAGCCATTAAAGAACGTTAGTTAAAAGCTAACTTTTAATCTTATTTCCTACCATGCAGGTCGCTAGCGTTGCGGATACCGCACCAGATACAGTATAATTCAGTTATTTCCAAGTGATATTTATAGAAAAATGTAGAAGAAAAATACGTTTAAAAAGTAAAAAAATAGTTTTGTCGTTCACATATTTTGTAACGTTATAAAATTATTTAAAGGACAGCTGACGCTGAATTAATTTGATCTACTAATGGGCGCTGTTACATACATGATATAATCATCAATAATGTTTTAACCTATGCCAATTTACGTTTCTCTTTTAGAAAGTGTAAGATATTTCATCATTTATACTATGTATCTAACAATTATATTGTAATTAAAAAGTTTCTGTTTATTTTAGATTTAGCTAGCACTAAACGCCTGAAACACAGGATTACCTAGTTCAGCCACACATGTAACGTAAGCTGTATGTATTAAGATTTTATGTACCTTAGTATTCATTGTAACATTTTAATTTGAATAAAGATATATTATTTGTAGAACTTAGAAATAGGTTTAAGTAAAGTAATAAGTTTAACTTTGGACAGGTAGTACCTATTCCACAATTTTTTTTGTAACCTTTAGTAAAAACTTAAAGACATTAAAAACCTGAAAACGTACTGAAAAAGGACTTTTTTAAGCATGAATACCTATTTTATAAAATACCAGCTGTGCCCCGCGGTTTCACCCGCGTGAATTACAATTCATACACTATCATTAAAAATTATAGCCTATGCGTTATTGTACGGGTCAACAACCGTACAACACGTGTCACATTTTACCTGGCTCATCATAATAAGTGTGCCGCGCTATAAGGCCCGATCATTTTCTTTATTACTAATAACGTTGTAATTAGTCAGTTGACAATCGACACCCTACCGTGCGCGTGACTCATATCTCTTTAATCTCACCTCATTTTAGTTTAATTTAATCTTAATCTCTCTCTGTATTGACTTGGAATATAGTGAAATTTATTATCCTTACTCGAGTTTATCTTTTCTCGACCCAACCCCGAACATTGGTCCTTCGAGCCGGATGGTACTTAGTGCAAAAAATCTACAAGGACACTTGGACTCAATGGAAAAAAGAATACCTGTCTCAACTATCCCTTAGAGCAAAATGGAGACAATCCCAAAGGAATCTCAACCTCAACGATATAGTCATCATCAAGGACGAAAATCTACCGCCGGGAAAATGGGCTCTAGGTCGAGTCGTGAAGCTCCACCCCGGAACTGACGGACACGTAAGAGTCGTCACCCTGAAAACGAAAAACGGTTTTCTAAAACGTCCGATTGTTAAGCTTGCGCTATTGCCTGTCAATGATTGCGATCAACCTCCAGAAGATAGTAAAGTTAACGACAAGGTGAAAAGGAAAAAGAAGTCCAAGTGTATCTCACTCTCAGCTATTGTTTTGTCTGTGACGTTGTTCTTCCTGTCACTATTAAACTCGTCTCAAGCATCATCCTACCACTTTACTCCAGTAAATAACAGCGTTTATTTCGACAAAATCTCAAACATGCACCTAATCCGAGAAGATTGGCGCTTAATTGTTTATTATGATACTCATCCTTACAAAGAAGGTAGGTCGGCACTTGCGAAGTATATCCAATATCTTGTTACTCAATGCTCCGCGATAAGAGGCCAAACACCTTGCGACGGTATCATTTTACAACTCGAGCACGAGTTTGAAGAAATAAAACATTACGATAGTATTATAAATATGAATGAATCATTTGTAACTGGAGACGACAACAAGCGCCGGCGGCGAGGCTTGATAAACGGTGTAGGTTATGTCGCGAACAGTTTGTTTGGTGTATTGGATCAGCGATTTGCTGATAAATACGAAAAAGACATTGCCCTATTAAGAGCAAATGACAACCACCTTTACAACCTTTGGAAGAACCAAACATCTATTGTTGAAGCTGAATTCAATCTTATAAAGAGAATGGAAGACACTATGAGCAAGCATCATAAAACGATCAACCAAAAAATAATCCATCTCAAAGAAGATTACCAGAACCTTCGGGTCCACGTACAAAACATAAGTTATACTACAGATTTTTTGACCTCCGCATTAACTGCTAGTAACCTGATATATAGTCTCCGGAAAATACAAGATTCTATTTTAGACACGGTAACGAACATTTACAATGGGAGACTAGACTTTCACTTAATATCTCCAAATCAAATGAGAACCGAGTTAAGTTCGATATCTGCCCAAATACCTAAAGATTTGGCGATTCCTGTCGATAACTTGCGCCTCAAGGATCTCTACAACCTATTAAAAGTGAAAGCAAGGTGCAGCTATAGGTATCTTATAATAGAAATCAGAATACCTTTGATCGAAAGGGACGTTTATGAAATATTTAATCTCATCCCAGTCCCTCGAACCTCAGAAGATTACATGGTAAATGTGGAAGTCATAGCTGAATACGCCGGAATCAACATAAAAAAGGGTTCTTATGTAACTTTAACTGGCACTGACCTTCAATCCTGTGTCAGACGTAACCCCATGATGATATTATGTCATATCCGAAATCCTATTTATCAATTGAGAGATGATCATAACTTATGCGGGACTATACCTAACACCGGGACCTGCAAGACTGTCAAGAAACATTGCAAAAACGCTTGGAAGGAATTAACCTCGAACAACAGATACTTTTATTTCTGCTGTAATGAATGCCACATCAAATTTCTATGCGAGGGTCAAAGTACAACCGCCAAACTAAGGAACGCTGGCCTTTTGAATGTTGGGGACGATTGCATAATAAAAACAGAAGATTTCCTGGTGTACCCTGTCAAACAGCTCTCTAGTAAGATCAATACGGAAGCGAGGTTAGATGCCCCAGATATCCCTTCCATTAACCATATCCTCAATATTTCTATTCCTGACCGTCTCGAGATTGATCCCAATAACAATTCAGAAATCTTGCGACAGTTTGAAATGGTACAGAAAAATATTGACATCCTTAAACGAAGCGATCCTATAAATAACGAAATATCTTACCATGACGTGCACCACTACGCTGTCATATATGTTCTCGTGATAGCCATCCTACTAGCCTTCATCATATACTACTGGCGATGGCGGCGGCAGAACAGACGTCCAGCGTCACCAAGGCCTACCGAAGAGGTACTGCCAATGCAGGCGGTAAAGGAAAGTGTTTTAAGTGAGTGCAGTGAAGTTAGGGAAAAAAGACAATCTTTAGTCAAAGTGAAAGGGGCAGTGAGTGAGTGCTGTGACAGTAGGGAATATGGGCAATATTTATCAATTAATAGTGATCCCAAGGTAGCCAAATCTAGCGAGTGTTTGCAAAAGGAAGACCGAGCATCTTCGCCGGTGTTTCGCGTGTTTTCTCTTCCCGATTTACACTGTCGCGATAATTTGTAATCCCGTACTTATTGCATCTTTGTATAATTATTACCTTCATACCAACTACTACTAACCTTATTTTATAATTTAGTGATTACTAGAACATTGTCTTCACCTTGTAAAACTCATCTTTCATCTATTTTTAATATCTACTAACCTAACTTTCTTCGCCCTCGGGAGCATGTACGGGTCAACAACCGTACAACACGTGTCACATTTTACCTGGCTCATCATAATAAGTGTGCCGCGCTATAAGGCCCGATCATTTTCTTTATTACTAATAACGTTGTAATTAGTCAGTTGACAATCGACACCCTACCGTGCGCGTGACTCATATCTCTTTAATCTCACCTCATTTTAGTTTAATTTAATCTTAATCTCTCTCTGTATTGACTTGGAATATAGTGAAATTTATTATCCTTACTCGAGTTTATCTTTTCTCGACCCAACCCCGAACAGTTATTCCGATGTATGAGCTACATTATTGTAAAGTTTCATTTAAATACATTCAGTAGTTTTAGCGATAAAGAGTAACAAACATCCATACATCCAAACAAACTTTCGCATTTATAATATCAGTAAGGACACGACATCCGAAACTAAAAATAAAATTAATCTCGACACTTTTATAGTTACATCAATATACCCAACTGTACTTGGCTTAAAATAATTGACGCGTTATTTTCAGCCTACGCAAACACGGCTAAATGCAGTTAATATGAAGGTTGATCGAAGTCTCAGTTAATTGAGTTTAAAAAAACCTTGTGAAAATTTCTAGCGATAAAATTCCCTCGTAAAATTGGATACAACGTTGCTGCTTAATTAATATTTTAATTTATGGGAGGTGAGGTCTCCTCAAGTTATGTGCAAACAGTTTTTAGTGACAAACATACCTACCATTAATTAGCTTGTTGGTGTATGTATGTACCTGTAGGGCGATAACAGTCTTGGTGGATTGGCCTCGACTCGGCAAATATTGGCCGCCAATATGTAAAATGTTCTTACATTAGTGCTACAATGTCAGAGAGATTTAATTTTAGTGTTCAGAATTATCGGTGCTATAGACCAATATGTATGCTCTTAGGTGTGAATAATCGTATACACAGCCTTGCGGCAAATGAGCGTACATGACGATAGCGACTTACATTTAGAGTTTAGAAAACTTAAAACTACAGAGAGCGAGTGTCACCGTAATCACCATTTGACGGGCGTAAGCAAATTTTGGCTGTATGTAAAACATTCGTTAACTAATTTAAGTTATTTTTGGTGCAACGATCGATAGATGTTTTTGCGAAAATATTGATGGTCAGATATTAGGGTGATATAAGGTTTTGCGAAAGTTTTATTTGAACGGCGCTGTCTGTTTTGATCCTATTTTTACGACGAATCTAGTTCATACTAGTGCTTACGATTCATACCCTAACAGGCGCACTTGGTAGTTTCTTATCAATCCTCTAACTAAGGCCTTACCGTTTTCTTACCTTTAATACATTTACATAAACAGCGTAATTCTGACTGCACTGTTTACCACGTTATATATAAGGCTGGAGATCATATATGGACAGTCATTCGGGAGGGAATCGATTTCGCTGTCTGACTAATTAAAATTTTCATAGAGATTGATTAATTTTTACCTGCCTCGTTGGCCTAGTGGTGCTAAGCGCGACTGCTACTCTAGAGGTCTTGGGTTCGATTCCCAAGTCGACCAAGGTGTTATTGGGTTTTTCTATGAAATTCACAGTAGCAGGTCGGAGTTTGGATTTGTGCCCGGTTAGTGGCAATAGGCTCGCGCTATTACATGGGACCTAAACATACCGGCGAACTGTGGGTGCACATTGGTACACCTCTGCCTAACCCTTAGGGGATACAGGCGAGATGGTATGTTATATTTGATTGATTTTACTCCTTAATAAAACAAATAGCCAGTCCTTCAGTCCTTAAGACACAATTGATATTAATGATATAGGTACGGAGCAGCGGATCGGCCGTCATATAGGTATGTATGCATTATATGTTATAATATGTATGTATATGCAACCCATGTAACAAGTTACGTGTCATGTCTTCAGAGAACTGGGCTCAGGCTTTTAGTTGTGGAAGCTAGGCCTTGTACCTACTAAGGACCTGTAAAAGGCCTATTCAGATGTGGTATTTAATAGAAAACATAACTTTGTCACAAGAAGAATAAAATAAATCGCATGGATTGGTTTCAATTTATAAGCAAAGTTGCGAATCAATTTATTAGCACAATTTTAGTACATTAAATTATGAACTAAATTGATAAATACTAGATTTTACCTACACTTCGCCGACATGCGTAAAACACTTAAACATGGCACTCGATAGATAATTACTCAATTTGTTAATAACTTGATATAGTAAAGATTGGATGAAATCGCTACCATTTCGTATTGCTATCTATACACGGCGCTATCGTACCAAATCGCAACAAGTGTAACAACATAAAGACTTAGTAAAGCAAGGCTGATTTGTATCGATAAATGCTATCTGCTGATAGCGATTGTTATCAGACCGATACGTAATTGGTGTACATTTATTATCCTATCTGTTGATTGCGTTATAAGCACAAGTCTCTTGTAAATCGTCAACAAAAACATGTGGTACTCTATTTTAAGTACCTAACATGCAGGCTAACATTTTAACATAATACGTTACACAACAATTCAATTATTTAATACTTTTTAGTGAACAACAAAAAAACATGACACAACACAAAAAAAAATATCGTTCGGAACCCTTTGCAGGCGATTTCGACTCACACTCGACCATTTTTTACTGTCCACATAGCCTATGTCACTCGGGATAACTCAAAGCTTCTAATGATACCACAAACATTGAAATCGGTCAAGCCTTTTAGAAGTTATGGTGGAATAAAGAAACTCACAAACATACATACATACATACATACATATATACATACATACATACATGAACCCTGAAAACATAACACTTATTTTTGGGCAGTCGTGTAAAAATTCATACTAAAAGAGTAGCATATCTACTATCATATAATTTCATGTACAAGCCCTGAAAGTCTGACTATTTATTTCGAATCTCTTATCGTTCGATGAGCGTTATCAAAAAGATTATTGTACGCAAATCGTAGCGGCCTAAAGAACGAATGATGGGAAACTCACAAATTATCTATATTAGGTTTACAAATTAATTAACTAGATAAAATTTTGTGTTTACAATCATCAGAATATCAAGGAGGATTTGCAAGAATGGTAACTGAATGATTCTTAACATTGGCCCGGTTTAGACCGTATAGAGAGAGACCTACCTACCTAAAACGGGTACAAAGTTACGCCATTATATTAATTATTATAGTTATTTAGACGTTGCTATCTATCTCTCCTTCTTTGTCTCTGGAACAATCAAGGATCTAAAACGTCATACCATCACAGAGGCCGTACTGTGATCGTTAATCTCAATGGAATTCATACAAAGATCGCACACACTATATAAAGCGGCATGTATCGTGGACGTCTAGATATCATATCAGCTGCTACATATTTATTTTTAACTGTACTCTAATTTAAGAACGTGCTGTCATGAGATAATGTGGATGATCTTTACGTTTCAATTACATATCCGAAGATAGTTTCAGCTACTAGAGATCGAATTTTAACATAAGAGCAATACCAATTATGTCAAATTCCAATCTCTTTTCTAAAAAACGATCCGGTGATATGTTATTGAAATTGGGAGTTTCTTGCTGATCTGGTATTTTTTAATACCTAGGTTTTGTAGTATTTTATAGACGGTTATGAAGGTAATGACATTATATGTAGGTAATGCTCGCTTGAAATTGGGGTTTTAGAGATAAGAGTAATCCGCAATTAAACCATGTCAAATTTAGCCTAGATTCAAACGGACCGCATATCTCTTCATATTTATGAGTATAGAAAGATTTAGGACTACCTATTACCCGCGACATCTTTCGCATGTAATTCAAGATTATAAAAGTGACCGTTTTAGAAATTGATTTGTCATAGTAATCGTGCAATAAAGATTTATAGGTTTATAATTTGTTTGGTAGAAATAAAAATAATCTAAATCTTGTTGTTAGTTGCAGTTAATTAATTCAATTAAATGCATGTCAAGTAATGTTAAAGCGTTGCGTTTCGTTTGAATGTTAATAAGACGCTATTATTAGTATGTCTCGTGTCATCAATAAAGATATCTCGATGAGCGATAAATAGATTAATGGTTATTTACAATAATAATACTAGCGACCTGCCCCGCCTTCTCACGGGTAGACAAAACAAATGAACTATACATGCAAACTGTACCCTTCACTCTATCCATTTTTGAGAATCATATGAAAATCCGTTCGGTTCTTTTTGAGTTTATCGCGTTCACACAGACAGACGGGCGGGGTGGAGGCCTCCGTTTATCTTATGTTTTGACCTATGTAAAACATGTAACAAATTACATGTAATGAATAGAGATATTTTATTTCTGCGTGTTTTCTTACGATAGTGTAGGTGTGTTTGCAAGACTTCTAAGCAGAAGTGAGAAACTAAGTGGTTAACCTTATAAGGTAAGTTAAAGATAAAACAATATTTTATGGGACGAGGACGGTATCCAAGCGAGAAGCGATTTAATTGTAAATATAACGGAGTTTACTTAGATCGCGACAAATGAGTCTTAATACTACGTCAGAGGCGACCTAGCGGCCAAAGGTGCGATTACTAAACGAGCAATTTAACTTACTGACAATTCTTTGCGATATTTTTTTTTAACATAAATAAATAGGTAGTATTTTTATGCTTCTTCTTTGTGGTTCATACATGCTTGTCACGTCCGGGAGAGAACTCAAGCAGTGGTAATTGGTGTCCCATAAAACTATGCTCTGCCAATTATTATCACCTGTCTATTTTATTCATATTATTTTTAAATGGTTCTATATTTTGATAACAATACTATAAAATCGCGACAAGTTATTAATAGCGATTTATCCTTCCTCGATCGTAGTAACGAGTTATCATATACTAAACATGACACGGGTTCTATGGGTGTCACGACGAAACTCCTGGAAATAGCTCAACCAAACATAGTTATAATATTGCAGCTGTCTCTCCCTCTTGCGAACTATGAAATTTATCGATCTTCAATTTAATACGGTCTGAGAAATACCAAACGGTCTCGACCACTAAATGCATTGCTTCGGTCCACATCGAGAGGTACCTACCTACCGATAATCTAATAGCAGCAGTGACTCGAACCTCTTGGAACTAAAAGATTAGTTTTCAGACTAGAAATTTGTTCGAAATTCCCTTCAAGCGAAACGGAAAACTACTCGAACATTATAGTCACCTTTGATGTTAGAAATGTATAAAAGAAACTGAAAAAAGACATAAAAGTGAAAGGCTTCTTAAATAATGGACGTGGAAACTGAATTCTGATGCGATTGGCACTAAGCTTATGGCTCATGAAAAACCTTTCAGCCGTCAAGTGTTTGAGATCAAAAATCTTGAACCAAAATTATTTACAAAAGACTTTATGGAAGTAACCCATATATTGATTGCATATCAATGTAAAAAACCGACTTAAATTTATAAAAAACAAAGTTTCATCTTTTTGGATGAAATTGGACGAAAAAAAAACCTTTAAATTAGTCCACAATTAACCGACGTATCAGTAAGTAAACATACAAAAAAAGTACACATTAATTGAGAACCTCCTCATTTTGGAGTGAAAACGTTTATCAAAAGTATGTGCGTAGTACCTACCTGACAATTGAAATTTTCATACCATGCTGATAAAATAGAAATTAAAAGTAATTGGGTTGTGTTCACGTCATTCGTACCCTCAACATTCTAATGGGAGATAAGTGATTGTGAGCCAATTACTGCTCGGGGTAATGTTTGGCCGCGTATTACACGGTTATCTATGAGAAAATGGAAGTAGGGGATCGAATCTCTTAATACTCAATACTTTAGAGCATTCCATTGTGAGTTCTTAAAAGATTCAGACGACCTCCGTGGTCGAGTGGTGTACGCACCGGTTTCAATTTGTCGATAGCTCTGAGGTCCCGGGTTCGATCCCCGGACGGGCCAATGTAAAAACCAACGTTTTTACATTGCCTGGGGTCTGGGTGTTTGCTGTACCTTCGTTGTTTCTGAATTCCATAACACAAGTGCTTTAGCTACTTCAGAGCAATGTGATGTGATGTTGTCCGCATTTATTTATTTATCTAGATAAACTTTTCAAGACAAAGGAGGACAGGAGAGGACTGGAATACTTGAAACCTTTTTGGAAACGAACAAACACAAATATTCTTAAGAACTAATTAACGAACTCAGACGTTAATGGTTACCTTAAGGCATGCTTAGTTTCGACCTATCATAGAAAAACGACACAATTTTTTTTTTCTACAAATATATTGTTAAATCTTTACTGAGCTGTTTAAAGTTTAATACGAAAAATTGAGAAAGAAAAGTGTTGTAATACAAATAAACACTAAGTCGAAATATTTAAGGCTTGAGCTACAACGACTAAGTTACAGTTTATTTATTGACCAAGTTGGTTCGATAACATCACTATGAGCTATTTCTTTAACGAGAGCTGCAATGTGTGTACTGCACACACAATGCAGCTCTCGTAGGACTTCATAGACGGTGGTGCAATGTATGAAATGCTGCGGGAGAAAAGGAAGCTTTATTTACGGAGATATTGTGAAGTTTTACGGATATGTCTACAATGCATAATCGGTGATCGGTTTGATCAGTATTATGATCTCAAAAGGAGTGGATGACCACGGCCCTAACCAGAGAGAAATGGAAGGAGGGTAGAGAGGCCTTTGCCTGCAGTGGGATAGAAATGGCTAGAAAAATAAAAAGTATAAAGGTATGCTATAGAATACAGAAATGTACAGAAAATACAGAAAAATCAAATATTTTTTTCAATCTAGGTAAATATTGTTGTAAGGAACACTGAGGCTTTCCGTAAATAAATTATCTGTGTTCGGTTTCTCAGTATTTGTGTATTTTATTCCTTTTGAGTCTATCAGAGATAAACTAATAATTTTAAAGGCAACTCTAGCAAAAAATAAACAGCGAAGAACAAGGTAAACTAAATGAAAAATAAAATAGATTTTAATCAGATTCAAACAGTTCGTGTATAGCGCCGCGGGCTAATAAATGCACCGCAGTTTGTCCGTACGTACAATTTCAAACGATTCGTCATGAAACCGAATCGCCCGAGTTACGATAACTAGACGCATGTCCGATACTATGTACTATACATAAGATTGGATATTAAGGAAAATGGACTAATACTATTTGTAGTTAAAAAATCACTAACAAACAACTTCAAAGAAAGGAGGTTCTCAATTCGTTTGTAAGTTTTTTTGTTTAATAATTTTTGTTTTTCTGATATCTACGGCAATCTTGAACCATTTCAAAAATTCTGTTTTTCATCAATAGGGAAAGCACAGAGGTGGTCACTTATAAATGTCATCAAAATCGATCCGTTAAATATCGATTTTTTTAATTTTTGTGAAATATTTAAAAATTTCCTTTAATTGCTTTGTAATTGTCCGTAGGCTATTTTATCACAACAAAGTGACCCGTCCCCCAAAGGTTTCCTAAAAGTACCTGCTATTACAAATTCCCCATCGGTCAAATGATTGTCTCTGATGACGTCGACGCTTATGGGTCAGTTGCGAGCTCGCAAACATACCTCCATACATTTATTGAATAAGTATTTACAACGTCACGAAATACTCTATTAGGAAACTAGAACCATTTATCTAAATTCAATGCATTCATGAACACTTGAACGGAATAATACATTGGATACGTCTTGCCAGATACAAAATATAGAGAAGGGTTAATCTGCTGTCCAAAGGGTCGGGGTTTGTGTAAACTAATATCAGGTGAGGATTAATTAAAAACATAATACACGTGAATATTATGACGATATGTATATTACAGTCATTATTAATTATTGAAATTTTAGTATTAGGTAATTACTGTAAAATTTATAGGCACTACTTTAAAAAAAAATAGACCACACTGTAACGCGAACCACCACAGAAGTGTGAGTAGAAATATTTATTACTAGCTGGCCCGCGACTTCGTCCGCGACAATTTCTGTTATTATGATCGCAATTAAGAAGTTTTTAAAATAACATGTCTTAAAGTACTTTTGCGTAAATGATATTTTTAGTTTTATTTTCTTGTGGCAGAAGAACATTCTAAGATGTTAATTGAAATTAAGCGATTTAAAGAACAATTTTGTTACCAATTAAACAATCTTAATTGTAACATTTTTCACTGATGCTTCGCTCCCATTGGTCGCAACGTGATGTTACATAGTCTAAAGCCTTCCTCGATAAATGGACTATCCAACACAAAAAGATTTTTTTCTATTCGAACCAGTAGTTCCTGAGATTAGCGCGTTCAAACAAACAAACAAACAAACTCTTCAGCTTTATAATATTAGTATAGAAAAAAGTTGTTGTTGGGTTAAAAATTATGAGAAAATCCCATAAGTCCAAAAGTTCAAAAAGCCCAGAACTCTCAACTATCTCTGGACTCCCTATGCTCGCTCGTCCATACTTTGTGGGACACCCTGTATATCGCCTCAATGTTCACACACAGTCTAAATTAAACAGATTGTGTTGATTTATCATAGGCTTAACACAAACACAGAACAAGTAAAATAAGTTAGTATCTGACCCGGAATGTAATAAACCCATACCTCGACCACTGCACTAATTGAGTCTTCAAATATGCAATTAATTTTCAGTATTTCAGTAGGTAATATGAAGGGTATACCCGTATTTATGTGATTTCTGTCTTAGCGTCAAATTAAAATTGTAATTACGCGGCCAGTGGTGTCTATTGGCTAGGTCTTAATTAATTCAGTGAAAAAATTTCTAATTACAAGAACTAAAATGTTGGCAGCGCATCAAAGGGCCCGCTAGTTTGCGGATAATTAATTAACTGTGATTGCTTACAGTAGCGTATTGATGTTGTTTCTCTTTCCAGCGGAACTTTATTTAGAGTATTCTGTAGACAGTACATAATATTTTGATTTTTGATTACTAACTTAATTTTAAGCAATAGGTATATACTAACAACTTTTGTATAAAATATCTATGTTAGTCTGAAACGTATATGTCTATGGGCCCTTAGTAGCCTGATAATAAATGTTCTATTATTATTTCTTTATTTTACAATAAAAATATAAAATACATTTTTGAATATATACAAAAAAAATATTATTATTAATATTTTAGCTTTTTGTCTATTCAATAAGGACGAAAAGAGCCAAGAGGGGAGAATCTTTATCAAATCCTTGTATAAAAAAATGCAGCAGCCTATGTAAATTTCGTCTCTAAACTGTATAATAAACTAAGTTAACTATCAACTGTGCGTCGGTAAAAGCTAGTTGAAATCTCTTAGGAACTAAACGGATTTGCTGGCACTGCCGCCGGGTGCTTCCTACAACATAAACCTGAAGAAAATAACGCTTTAGACTATAAGTTCTTGTTTAACCGGGAGCGGTCGCCAGGTACATATTTTTACCCACGGGGTTTAAAAAGAAGTATTTAGTACAAAAGAGAGTCGTAGACATGTCCAGTGAACGCTGCGAGCACTAATGCCTTCGGGGGATCCCGACCACAAGGGAGCACTTTCTTTTCAAAAGAGGTTCTCAATTTCTTCTTTTTGATGGTATCGAAAATCGGAGTAAGATAGGATTAAAATAGAGACATTTAAGTAAATTGTTTTTTTATTTGTCAACTCTTGTTAATTTTAGAAGTGGAAATGAATTTTTGAATCTAAGAATTCGATTAGGTAGTCATCCTGAGTGACTTAAATTAGGTTCTTTTTTCGATATCTGTTGATTTAAAAGTGAAAATGCTTTTTAAACCGACTTCTAAAAAAGGAGGAGGTTCTCAATTCGGATGTTTATATTTTTTTTTTATGTTCGCGCATAACTCCGTTGCTTGCCAACCGATTAGAAATATTTTTTTAAAACTAAGAATTCAGTTAGGGAATCGCCCTAGATGTGGTATTATGTGCTTGTATCTACCAAAATGTCATTCCACTGATGTCCGGTACATACAGTGCCTAGACGGTAAACCCCATTTGGAGAAGCATTGATAGTAATCCCCAGACGTTAACAGAATAGACAGATTTGTTAATTGCATCGCATTGTTCTGCAGTTCAATCTCGACAGATAGTAATTGTTTCACTTCCATTGCCACATCGCGATGTACATATTATAATGTTGTTGGCAATTAATTTAGGTGTCAATTTTAAGATCAAACCTTGTTAATATGTATATTTCCTATATAATTACAGATTCTTTAACTTTATAAAAACTGTACTTTATTTAGGAAATCATTTGTTATCTGCATACATACATTGATTTTGTGGGTGCAACGATTCTCTATTCAAAGTATCTATATTGGTTATTTAAACAATATTTATTTTTCTCGATTAGTTGTCTGTGTCACAGACAACTAATCGACCTTTTTTGCTTTTATAAAACAAATTACCTCATTTAGAGCGTCAATTGTACTTTTAAACGCAACTCCAGTTTAAACATAACACACGAGCTATAGATGCGTAGGTTACGTCCACCAATGCATTGAAATATGCACGTTCATATGAATACGGGACTGACGTCCGTACATTTTAGTACTCCACAATTTACTGCATTCCATAACGGTCGGATATGCATTTTGATTAAATTGCGTGGATCTGTATTTGTGACAGGGGTTTTTGATAGACATATAGACTTGCGTCGGCCATGTTGGTCGGATTTAAAGTTAGAATCGTTGAAATATTCATCAGATATGGGAGAAGTAGATTTTTAAAATCTTAACTTTTTGAATGAGTTATTATAATTATTGGAGACATTAATTTGAGATTTGAACCCCGCTTACATTTCATGGTCTGAAACCTGAAATTTTACCATCCTGAAACTTACATGCTTTGACCAAACGTAGTGATTATAGTATTTAGTATCAAGACAAAGCTGTGCTGAAGAAGAAAGCTAATACTTGGGTCACCGGGGACGAAATCAGTACAATCATTTAAATAATTATAAAAAAGTTTTTTAAGAATATCGGCTTTACATAACTTTGTCAATTCATTAGTCGACCTTCCGTTATATTAGCACATCTACCCGCGGGTCCCTTATTATTCATATTTCATGTGTAAGTAGTGAGCTTACAAGCGTAGGTTGTTTCACATGGCGAGGATTACCCTTTACCGAGCAAACTTTAATATTTGGGATTTATGAATAGACTTTTGTGATTGTTGAATATAATAATGACGAGATCATTTATAAAATTGTTTTTTAATATAGAACAATAGGTGATGCCCGCGGCTCCAACCGCGTCCGTATCGTATATCTCGACAAAAAGCTTATATCCTTTCTCAGACTTGTCTTTGTACCAAATTTCACTTAAATCGGATCAGTAGATTAGGCGTGATTGCGTAACACAGACAGTCACTTTCGCATTTATAATATTAGTAAGGAAATGACAATCGGCACTGAATGATTTACATAAACAGTACGGCTTATGCGAATGCTGGTATTTCATATGAAAACATTCTTAGAGTTGTTGTCGTGTCGCTGTACTAGTAACGATTAACGGGTGGTGGGATGAATAAGCCATTAAACTTTAGGGGGGTTAGTGACTTGGTGCTATTGAAATCAGGAGAAGGGCGTCATTTAGAAAATCGCACCATCATACACGAACGATGCGGAACTAGGTTAGAGAAAACAAGTAGTGAGACTGAATGGAATAATAGAAGTGTATTAATAATGACAGAAAATATAAAACAGTGGGTTATTATTATCGAATAACCAATTGATTTTGACTGTTTTTTACATATAACAAGCTTTTATTTTATTACTTTTTTTCGTATGGAATCTTACAACTTAGTTTTGAAGGTATCTTTATCTGATTAAGCTAAAACTTTGTTTACATGTTTATTTTGTATGACTATTATATGATTGGTTTATTAGCTGTACTTATACTAATATTTAAATCGGTTAAATTTAAATCGATCGTAACCTCTTGATTATTTAAAATTTAATTAAAAAATGGATTAACACAGCTTCATATCAGATTGAGTTAGCTAACAACCAAAGCTATGGCTAGCCAGGTATGGGTGTTGGAACTCTTCCAACTTGTAATATGCATGACTGCACTTCGTATCGGGAGGTTAAGTGGTTCAAGAACTTTAAAATGTCATCGTTTACAGTTTATCGTGTTAACTAGAATTGTTTCTAATACCTTTGGGTAGGATTAGGGCTATTGTATAACGATAATTGAGTAGGTTCACATAAATGTGTAAAGTAACTAGTTTTAGTGAAATTTGGTATGAATTTAGCTGAATCCGGTAAGGCTGGAAACCGATCCACACATACCTTGAGAAAAGGTTAGGCATAAGAGCAAATGCTTATTAATGCTTAGACTTTGATTCGTTTCCATCAGTTGGATGTTTATCGCTACCCTCGATACAATGCGAGTATGCTTCCTACGAAGATTTATACATAAATATAGTATTTTATTTAAAATAAAATGTACTTACTAGTCTCTTCCTCAGCATCGTCGGAAAAATCTGAAGATCTGTCTTCAATTTTCTGCAACAAAAAAGAAAAGTTAAGGTAAAGGACCCATAGAAAAATACATCTAAACATTAATAAATGCACGCACAAATCAAAAATGCTAGGTAGAGTATTCAATTAAATCTGATTATAATTTCTATCTTTAGTTTCGTGGTCATGCCATGGAACTCTATATTGATAGTATTCTGACAGAAAATAAGTTTGAGTTTGTAATTTACTTTTCAGAAGAAAAAACACAAATTACATGTTTTTTTTTAAACTGCTCTTTAACAGACTGCGGTTAAGCCAAAACAAGAGTGTTATTTACAACTTTGCGAGTTGCGTCCCGATGACATAAACAATGCTTGTCACCGTCTGCCAAAATATCGATCCAACGCTATGATACTTTGATAAACTGCCGTGATGAATACTATCTGGCTCAACTATAAATCGAACTACATAAACAAGAAGCTAAAATTAAATGTCCATTGCAAGTGTCTTGTACGAATATCAAAACTTTTCTAACTAATCTCACTTGGGTAAATTTGACTATCCACTAGCTAGAGCTATCTATACCCTCAAACAGTAATTCTATAGGAATACTTTGAAACGGTATTCACAAACACTTGACATTTTAAAAGAGTACCTGAAGACGGAAAAAAGGTCAGCCGCTTCTCAGCTGTTTTATTTTATTTGCCCGTGTTAATGGTTGCGGAAGAAAGAACTTTGCGCAAAAAATAGCAATGTTTTATGAAATTAAAATATTTCGCTAAAAGCTACTTGTACTATTAATCCGTGCAAAAGGTAAGATTGGTTAACTTAACATCAAAAGCTTTCGTATCAATGCAAAGGCAACAATATAAAGAAAGTAGGTACCAATGAGGGTAGTTTCCGAACAAAACAGTTTTATTTAGTGAAACGATTACTTCAATAACACAGTTTAGGTGCTCAGCGTAGGTCTACTTAAATCTGGAACCCCGCTGGTACTTCTCGTCAATAATACCCTTTTCTCCAAACTGAAGGCCTTTTATATTAATTTCAGTTAAGAAGTCGTAATTTCAGTTAGCTGTTCCAATCTCTATGCCTACTTGTTTTGGTAACTTATTACGGAAATTTACTGGTTTTTTTTTTTAAATAGAACGCAGTGTCTATTGATATGTAAACGTGGCTGCCGTAAAAACAAAATTGTTATATTTAATGGCAGAAAATGCATGTAGACAGATCATTTGAGTCCATAGTAATGCGAGGAATCCTGACGCAGGAGTTCCAAAGTAAATAATTTATATAAACCCCCTTTGAGTGAAATGAGTGTCTCATGAAATTAATAACACAAGTCTTCCAATTTTCTATGAGCTAAACTGTCTCAATTTTACGTCATTTTACGAGGTGATACGGAAGCTTTATAACTATAAATAAAGTCTTGGAGTAAAATAAAATTTGTCGAGATTATTTAGTGTATAATATTCATTAATCATAACTATTTATAAGTAAACTCCGGACGTTCCAAAGATACGTTGCAAAGTACCACACGAAACACAAAATATCCAGAATTCCTTGGTCGCGTAAAATAAACAAGTATAAAAAAACTAGGGATGTTATGGATATGAATTTTTGGATACGGATTGGATACGGACATAGAAATGATTATTATACCGGATACGGATATGAAATTATTTCGGATTAGACCTTAGTTTCGGATAATTTCAGTTACTGATTTCAGATTTTTAAGGAATTTCAGAAGTAAAATATAAATAGCTTTTATTTATATTTTAATAGGTTTTATTTGGTAAGAACAAAAATCAGTCAGATAAATGTTGAGTGTCCGCCCCTATCCGATATCCGGATTCGGTTACGGTTATGGATATTATTTTATATCGGATATCCCAAACATCCCTGATAAAAACTCTAGTGTTCCGAATACACGTGTATAATTGTCATCGTGATGAATATTTTCGGGTATCTGACGAGGATATCTGGATAGACATACTGTCTCATGGAAGCGATAAGAGAACAACGCGGCTTTTGTCTGCGCGATGCAGACGCTAAGATAATTATGTAAAATGTGTAGGTATAGGAAATAAGTTCATGCAAGTGTTTAACATAATTTTGAGGAAATTATGCCTCGGTCACGAAGTCATGTTAGTTTTAAAGATAGCTACATTGTAATAGGGTAGATGACTACATATGAAATGTCAATATTTATTTAGTCCGCCATTTGGATAATCAAAATATAATAGACACGTATTTTTTCTTTTATCAAATCAATAATTAAATACGAAGATAAACCGCTTTAAAGTTCAGGAGTGCTGGCTTGTGACAAGAATTGTACTCGCTGTATCTCCATAATTCTTTGTGCACGGGACAAAACAAAAAATACATGTCTAATATATTTTATTATCTAAAAGATGGACATAAAAATCAAAATTAGTCATCATCTCTATTGTAGGTACCCTCGTATTATTTTAAGGCTTCTGTTCCGAAACCTTAACGTCCAAATGCCTTTGAGAATTCTGCCGCTAGGTTTCTTATCCTACCTCTTTCCTAAATGCCTCACGACTTATGAATTAGATATAGGGAAAACCTACTCGCTTCACCTATGTTTTTAAACTGTTTTATATTTAATCACGGTTTAAGTAGACCGACAAGTTAGCAAAGCGTTCCGGATAAAATAAGTGACTGATTCGTTTAGTACAAAAATGTTCTTAAGACTTGGCAAATAAAGATTGCTATTATACTCGAATTTAACGCAATGATTTTGATTTTGATTTGATTTTGATTTTGATTTTGATTTGATGATTTTAACGCATGATTAAGTTTTTCGTTATTTTTTTTAACAATTCCATATTACTAGGTATAAGAAATTCACAAGTAAAATGAATCATAGCGATTGTGATTACAGAAACAAATTAATTAAATTCATTTGTTACTGTACTATTTATGAGAAATGAGGATTCAGTACGTGCCTACTAAATAATATTATAATTATTTAGGCGGAATAATTTGGCTTTTTCAGGTAATTCAATGACTACAGTTTGAAACCTATATAATGTTTTTCATACATAACCCTGTGCCTTGATTTAAGTCATTAGTGGGGGAAAGAACGGAAATATCTCGAGCGACGGATGGCTCCCATGAAACGGCTGACTGGTACATTTTTTATAAGTGCTTTCAGCTCATCCCGACGCGACACGTATTTCGTTTTAACAGAGTCGGAAAGCTAAAATAGTTACACCATTTTAAATTAAGTTAGAATCCTCCTCTTAGAATTAGATTATTTGAGATATCGATGCAGGTCAGTAGTTCTATCAAACCGTACAGAGACTACGGTAACCGGTCTACAGTATGATTGAACCAGTGACCTGAAGGATCGATGTCTGAATAACCAATAAAGCTCACTGAGCTTCGAAAGTCCATTAACGCTGGCAATTTGCATTTTCAACTTATTGCAAAGTTAATACCAAAATTGAAAAATAAAACCTACGCTGCAAGATGTTTTGATCGACCTATGATTTTATACTTAATAGTATTATTAATAGAATACAAACTAAGTCAAATAACCGCTAATTCTTGGGGTTATAGTCGTACTACTCAAAACTAGGCTATATGTTTAAGTTCCAATATTGTAATTTCTTAGTTATGTATCGCCGTCATTTTCTCACGTTGTTTCTAAATAAGCTAACGTATAGAATACCTTGAATTTTTGTAAAAAAGAGATTTATCGCAATTGGCGCTATACTCGCTATACTAAAATAAATAAATAAAACCTACTTCAATACTAGTCTAGTGGGTGTTATAACGTCATTTCCAGAGCCTACAACCTTTTCATATGCACCCTCCACAGTGCCGTCCTACTTTCTAGCGCTGCACCGCATGCGAGCGGAAATAAGAGGGAAACATCGTGTTAAGATTAAACCTATCCCTGGAACGCTGGCATTGTGCACTCGTGCGCAGGAAATGAACGCCTCCCGACGTCGGTATTGGTATATTTCGTTGCTGCACCTACGGGCTACGTCTAATTTCCTTACAGAATGGAAAATGTTCAGCTTCAAGTTAGATGCCGCAAAGTAAATAGAACGTTTGTAAAGTTAAAGCCCTTTTATTTATACGTTGTACTATTTTACTATTACAATTTGTGTTAGATTTATGTATTTCAACCAAACAATACATCGACAGTTACCAATGATATTCGATGCGGGCTGTAATTATCTGTTTAATTAAACCAGAATTCTAGTGATAAAAGTAATGGAAGAATAGATGTTTATTATTTTTTGTAATTACAAAAAATACTTTATTTGTATCTACCCACAAATAAGGAAGGTAATTTTGTATTGTGTGTAGTTTAACAATTTGTTATGACCTAGGTGGTCTGCGGTCTCGAAAATCTATAATCATGTTTTTTTTTATTTTATTATAGCTACTCTGTTTAAAATCCGTAAGGTAAATATCATATTTGTAGACTGTTGTTAAATACAACTAGGAGGAAAATGTGCCTATCTAAGTACGGATGATTACAACATTCACGAGTAGGCAGATGAGACCTAGTCCTGGGTCGCCGTATACAAACGTGACGCATGTAATAATAAATAAATAAATAATTAAATAAATGCGGACCACATCACATACATTGCTCTGAACCCAAAGTAAGTAGCTGTAAAGCACTTGTGTTATGGAATTCAGAAACAACGAAGGTACCACAAACACCCAGACCCGAGACAATGTAGAAAAGTGAGTTTCTACATTGACCCGTCCGGGGATCGAACCCGGGACCTCAGAGCTAGCGAAACCTTGAAACCGGTGCGTACGCTACTCGACCACGGAGGTCGTCCAATACGGTGAACTAGTTGAACGGATAAAATTGGGTGGACCGCAACAGGCGCTATTGAAATGAAAAACCTCGGGAAGGGACTGAAGTATCTAACGAGGTATATTCGTGTAAATCTCAGTATATACCTAGACGTTTTGAGTAGGGACGTGGACGTATGCCAGACATGTATACAGACAAAGGAGAAACAAATCATTGCAACAAGTTAGAGACAATTTTTTGGATATTTCTTTCACTTGTGTTATAAGCACCTTGCCATCAACGCGGAAGAAACTATAGGTTTTTATTCTCTTGCGAATGACAAAACATTATAAACAGAGCTATAATTTTGAAGTTTGATATAATTATACCTCCACGCGTTCCTAAGGATGCATGGAGTCCTAAAAATGCCTTGAACATTACCTAATTTCAATGCCAAATGCCTATGCCTAATTTTAATGCCTATCACCTCACATAAGAGCACGTGATTTAAACCAACGATTATTGCAGCATGATATAAAAGATCGCTTGATCGTTATTGCGTCATGAATCCTGGCATAATTTGTAATTGTGTGATATCGCGCACCAGCTTACATGCTTTGATTAGTATGCATGTCGCGCGACTACTAGCATACGCTATAAAATATATTGAATGGGAGTATCGCACTAATAATAATTATAGGCCCCGGTACACAGCGTCCATACTTCTATCCATACTGTTTTGTTTTCACGGCTAAACTGCAGAACCGATTTTGATGTGAGTTGGTATGGAGTACGCCATAATTTAAAAAAAAGGAATTATTGCCGCTTTAATTGTCATCCATTGCGAGGGAAGCCGCGGGCAAAAGCTAGTACTAGCAAGCAATCAGTAAAACTTATCCTTACATGTTCCCGGATGAACTGGCTTTTGGATAACCGAAGCGGATAATAGCGGAGTTAATTGCGAGATGCCACACACTTCTATCCGGCAGGACAGGTTTTGTGAAAAAGTAACTATCCGAGAGATTAGCTCCGGTATTGCACACTCTACTCATACTTATAATGCTAAATTTTTAATACCAATAATAAATTAATGGCACACAGAAATAATATTGATAACTCTGTACATTGCAATAGATAACACTAAAATATAATATACGTTACAGCACACCGAAGAATTTGAATAGACTTCTGTCAATTTCCCATTAAAACAATTTTACGATAAATGTCATAATAAACGATAAATGTCGTAAAACAGCTGACAACCGTTGTAAATTGTTGAGGTAGGTCCTGGTCCCGCCGGAGTCGAATAGAAAATGCGAGGGTGATACCGCGACTCTGGCCAGACAAAAGCATAGGACCGGGGTGTTTTAGTCGGTAAAAAGTCTGACATATCCAAACACTCTGTGCCTTTGGCGTGAAAATTCCGGTGAAGCCGTCAAAGCCTGGGTTCACAAGAATTTTACATATAGTCGTAGCTGCGGTAGAACTCTTTTACACACCCTCGGCGTGGGTTGAGGGAAAAAAGGTGTTTGATTTTCATTGAAATGTCAGTGCCATTCGAAAATACCGTAAACTATATGTATTTATTTTTTATATTTGTTTGAATTATTCCAACATTTCCAAGGCCTATTCATTTATAACCTGCAATAATAAAAAGATTAATAACTAACTTTATTCAACGGGGAAATCTATTACCGGGGTAAAAACTAGCCTTTGTCCTGTCTTGAGATACCAATTTACTCTAAACCAAGATCAAAAAACATATTAACATGAAAGTGTAGCAGACAGAAAAAAAGTAAGGGTAAAGAGAAGCTGCCCGTAAGGTTAAGTCGGTTAGAACCTCAGCTTTCCCGGCACGGAAAATGTCCATGGGGATTTTCCGAGGTAATTTTGTTATTCGATGAAGCTTTTTAACTCGTTTGCTAAAGCAACGCATTTACACCTGAGATAAACTAGTTTGGCATTATTTATTTATTTATTTTAATCATGTTATGTATGTTAAACTTTTATTTCAACGCGGATAAAAGAATAGGTTCCAGTGAAATGCCTCTTGTTGAGTGCAGTAGGCTAGCGAAGCGATGTGATAATACCCCTACTTGTTATAAAAGGCAGTCTCTCTGTATACATGTAGCTTCCGTCCTGCCCCGGTTCGCGCTAATAGCAGACGGATCACTGAACTTAACAAGCAGGCATTTTTTCATTTTTGAAGTTCATTGCTGTTTTTTAGTCACTTTTTGCAGAATTGTGGCGTTTTCGCATTTTTGAAGTTCATTGCTGTTTCCTAGTTATTGTTTACTAGACTTGAGCTAATGGTGCGCAATCAACGAGTAGTTAATTAAAATATAGTTATATTTATTTCTGTTATGCAGTTTGGATTCGTTAGTCATGTTTGAAATATGGGGTATTGCTACGACACTACTATAAAAAGAGACTTTTTACGTGTTTTTACTTAGTAAAACAGGTATTTCTCTAACCCGACTTGATCGTTGTTAAGATAATGTTCGTTTTTAGATACTTTTAATTATTTAAGATTGTTTCGATGATAGTTTGTCGTTAAAATATATGATCTGCCTATACAGCTATGTTTTTAATATATGATCTTGAGCTGAACATAAATGGATTGCAATAACAATACATATTTATAAGACATGAGTTTTACGAGACAGCTGTTAAGTGTCACTTATGTTAAAATCTTCACCGCTGAGTTTCATTTAGAGCGCGTCGACTACCCAACAAAGAAAACTACCTAGTTATAAGACTGCTACGATATTTTAAGATACTTTAGGCGCTAACAATTTACCGCATATCAATTTAATAAAATTATTTCCGCCAAAAATTTTATACCCGTATATGATATAAATACCGATAAAAATAAGCTTTAGATATGAACCTCATATTTCTTTAAAAACTTTAAAGTAGCTACAAATAGTTTTGTTTACTTAATTATGTACTAACTCTAGATTTTTGCTCTCTCTGGTAAGTAAACCTACTCTAAGGCGTAGTTATTGGGACAGGCACGCAAATTCGATAAATGATTTTACAGTTGACTAATATACATGTATCTACTTCAACATGCTCTTTCAAATTGAAACTCGAGATTATACACAATGGGGATTTATCTTTGCGTATCTATTTAGAAGTATTGATGGCTCTTGGTCCGATCTTGACAAACGAGGTGTCTATCCAACGATTTGTCACAATAACGTATATCGACGTATCACTAAGGTTCCAGCTCCACTAAGATGTTTGGAAACAGTTTCGCGAAACGGTACTGTTTACAGAAAATTGTTTTGTTCAATGCTAATAATATCGGAGTAGAGTTTTGAATGTTTGTTAAGAGAATCGCGTTAATTCTGTGCGTCCGAATGATTTGAAGTCTGGGCAAATTGTTTCGTTTGTAACGTCTAATTTAAATTATAAAACGTGTAACTATGGAATGATATTAAATCTCTATTATTCTTTATCGATCAGGTGCGTCCTGAAAAACGAGTACACTCTTCGCTCTTTTACGAACAAATATGATTTTATCCCTGTGTATCATGGCAGTAGGGTCAAATACATCAAGAGTACCACCAAATATACTGTATAATAATCTAATACAATTATAATTGAACTGTTAAAAAACTTTAGCGAGTTAATCGTAAAAAAAAATCGTTCGTGTCACAAGTTTGGTTACATTTATCAGATAACAATGATTGTAAGCATTACTGTTGTTAAGGTCGCGGCAGCTCAAGAATAAACGGTAGCTTAGCAAACATAATTAAAACATTTACACAAACATCAATCGTCGGTATAGCTCCTACACACAAGTATTAGTACCTAATCTCCATTTTTTTTCTACAAAACCTGTTCATTACAATGAGTTAACCTCTTGAGTATTTACCTTCATAAAGTAAACAATGTAATTGCTGTGCAATTATATTACTATTAATGATTCTATATCATAGCAGTGAATTACTGTTATTGTGGCATACAATCTCGTATTGTGCGATACTAAAACATTTACGTCATCCGAGTAGCCGAAATACATCCTTATTTATGTACTAGGAGCGGAGAGAAGCTAATTGTGGCTTTCTGTATTGACCGACGACATGACGAGACTACATATAGATACTTCACACGGAAAATAAAACGTGTGTACTGGGAATATACTACTGGAATTCTGTAATATATTAGCGTTAACTCAGTACCTAATTTTAATGGTGCAACCAAGGCTAAGCCACATTCACATGTTTGCGTTAGTAATGTGTTAGGAAATACGATTATCGTTTTGTTTCGTTTTATTGTTTTATTGGGTGTTAACAGTGATATTGGCAACATTTGTATAGAAGACCACACATCAAGGTACAACTAAAAAGTGATTTTATGCTGAATATTTCCTCTTACTATCCCAACCAGGTCATTCCTACAATTAAATATCACTTTTTTATAATTATTTTTTTATAAGTATTTTAAACGAAAAAAATACTCATTTTTTTAACAATTAATATCTTGTCAAACTTGAAGATATGCAAAGTTTCACAACCTCTAAGAATTTTGTTGATCATCAATCATCATTCCAAGTAGGTCAACACTTCTGAAACTTGCTATGAATCTCTTTATAGGTTCTGAGAGATTATTTTTACATCTTTTCATGTATTTGAAGAGTTTATTTTCAAAAACTCTTGTTTATTTATAGATTGTGACATGTAGTATTTTATGAATCAATTTAAGACTAATTTCATAATTGGAATACCTACTATTAAATCTTATTTTAGTTGTTATTGTGTATTGTGGCCAAATTAGGACCCCATTTTACTTTTTTCTTTTTCTTGCAGAAACTTACACAATTTTTGTTAGAATAATATGTCGTTTTTTTAAAAAATAAGTTATTTTATGTTTGACTACAGTAATCTTTTAGTTATCTAAATAATATATAAGATTTTAATTTTTAATAATTCCTAACTATGAAGTAAGTATTTGTATAAATTCAATAGCGTGGCAAACGGAGAATTTAGGAATTGAATATTTCACAAAATGTCCTGATATATTTGTTGACTCATTACAACATTTAGAATTAATTTACAATATAAAATAGGTAGCAAACTGAGCCAAGTAATTGTCACTAGGTTTTAACCATCTCATGTATTTCAATCAGGCCACTTTGTTTATACCTACCACTAATATATTCTACCATAGAGTTTATGTTTTCTGGCAGACATAAAGGAAGTCAAGGCCTCTCGATGCATTTTAGTAAGTTCTATTTTCAAATTTGAGTATTCATTTTAATTGTCTGCTCTTGGAATTGTTTATTTGGAGGCCATTTTGTATTTATGATGCCGGGGCAAAGGAACAACGGTGTTTAAAAGAATTTATAGATGTAAATTCAGAATATGCAGTTTGCATTTTATAGAAGCAAATTATATTTTTTGTGTAGGTTTTGCTAACAGTTTTTTCATAACTTGTTGCTAACATTAAGAAACAGGGGCTTTTTAGTATAGATTTTTTTTTATTTGCATGCATGATACTTTTATGTTACTCTATGTATATTGAGTGTAGTAAGACATCTCATTCAAGATTGCTATAGCCCTTAGTCTTAAATGTTTATAATGCATTTTAGTTAAATATGGTTTAATTATAACCTTAATTCATGTCATCAGATTTATTAATAACCTTTAAATTGTGAGCAATAATTAAGTTTTAATAAATAATTGTGTTTTTAATATATAACAAAAACAATATTGTTAAATAAATGTTAATGATCTTGTTTATTAATCCTAAGGAAGAATTTGGGCAAAAGTGCTTTACCGTTGTCAAACAGTAAATTAAGTTTGTTTGTCATTTGATAATATTTGCAGTATATTGTAATATCATGTTTTATTAAATATGAATAACCAATGTAACATTATTCAGCCAGTTTTTTCATCATTTATGATTTCACATATAAACATAAAGAACTAACACAGCTCACAATAAGTGGAATAAAGACTCACAGCTCAGAAATAAGTGGTGACTAGCATAAAGAGAAACTCTACTTTCGCTACACATAGAAAGCATAGACCACCAAACATTATTTAAAATTAACATTCAAAACAAAACAATAACAGAAAAAAAGTTTTAATATCTAAAATTAAATAAATGAATGCACACAAATCATAAAACATTAGCTTCGTAAAAAATATACGTGTCTAATTAGCATACTACGGCGCTACGATGTATGTAAATATAATAACACATTAATTAAAGACAGGTAAACATGCCGAGAGCCAGCAGTGCACGACACGCGTACGCACATGAAATAAACAATAATATGAATGAACCAAACCTCTTTGAAGCTACTAAAGCGATGTAAATGTAATGCGGTTATAGATAATTAAAATGTTTACCAGTGTGTCTTGGTCGCCAAGCTCACGGTAATAGGAGTCACTGCTAGCGCGTTGACTCCCAGCGCACATAGACCACCGGAAGAACCCAGAAATCTTTGAGCACAAACCACATTTTTGCATAGTATCCTATTGTGAACTTAATTAAAACTAAACACAGCGTTTTTGTTTATTGTCTCTCATAAGAAAATACTGATATCGACACACGGAAAGATTTATCTTAAAACCGACTTATAGAACTCGGATTTCGTGTAACATTTTAAAATTACGATTTGTGTGATTGTGTCTCAAGATATTATTAAGACTCGGTGTATCTCATGTTGACGTATAATTCGAATATTTAGTTAGAATTTATTGTATTTGCGGTAAGACGCGCGATAAGAGTTGATTACGATCGCAGGCGTACAACTACGGACAGCGCGCGACCAGCCGCCAAGTCAAATGCTGACAACTTAACGAGCGAGCAATGAATGAACTCTCGGCACACGGCTCACTCTTTCGAAGTCTCGTTCGTTCTGGCTTGCTGATCGTTTATTGGTGAACATACATAACCACTGTTTTGAGGGAAACAACGCGTTTTTGCCGTGCATAAGAGCGAGATAGCAAGTGCTCCCAGCATTGCTGCAGTTAATTGGCGATTTTTGATTGGTGCATCGGAACTGCATTTCAGTAAAGGCATAACGGCACGTATTGAAATTATTGAAACGTGACAGTAAGCACTTGGCTTTAAAAACACTTCTCTTAGTTAGCAGAATAGTTTGTGGTGCCGCCCTGTGATTATTATTATAATAGGCTTTACTGAACTATTGATCGTATCGAGGTAAACAGCAAAGTTGATCAAAATCTTTCCATGAAAATGAAAATTATAATAAATCCACCCGAGAAAAAAGAGCACTATTATTAAAAATGTAATAAAAAAACTGATGAAGTATTTACCAAGATTTGTTGAGATATTTTGTTATCCATCTACACCTAATTAATAATTATTAACACAGAAAAGATTTTAGTGGTGATTTGGTAGCATGATATTTTAATATTTACAGTTTATAAGTAGGTCTGTATTAAATTTTGATTCAAGTACATTTTGTATCTACATGCCTACGCTGTGCCCTTTTATACATAGTTATGTGATACATTGATACTACTTTAATTTAATTATACAGTTTAATCTCGATAATCAATATTACCACTGATTGGAGGAAACGTTACTTTTAAACATTAACGCCAAATTAAATAATATTAATTTAATAAAGAAAGATTGAAAGATTTACTTATTTATTTTTTACACTTTTACTGACATTTTGACGTGACGTGACAAAGGAACAATTTATTTGGGACTTTTAATGTAGGTAAGATTTTTTTAAATAAATATATATTTTTATTTATTTTATAAACTCTAATTGATTCCTTATAGAAAAGAAAGTTGTTCTCTGCTTGCACATTTTTATCTGTCGTCCTTCTACTAGAACAAAAATGGTTTTAACCCTTCATGATCCTCACTTATTTGTTTCGTATTTTGACCAACCGATAGTTACACATAATAGGTAACAGTACAAAAACGGTGCGTTTAATGTATTAGTGATATGATTGAAATGGTAATTATTAAAAAAACTGGCGTTATTTTTAAGTACCTAGTTAAAGTTTCGAGGTAGTTAAAATTATGACCATTATGAATTTGTACTTGAGTTAAAACGATAAAGTTATTTCATTTATCTCTATAACTGAAATTTTATCTTTAAGTTGCATTTAGAAATATAGGTGCTACCTATTCTACAACTAGTGTCAATAATTTAAAAACCGCAAAAAAATTGCATTTAACGGCAATAATTAAGAAATAGATTATAAAATATAATAAAAAAGTCACTATTTCCTGTCTTTATTTCGTTAAGTTTTTATCCAGTTATTTTAAAGTATACATTTATTTACCTATAAAAATCAAATAAAAAAAGAAAAAAAAAGCATTACTCATAAATAACACTTTAAATACTAGGTTAATTCATTTTATTAGTTACTCTCACTTTAACATAGAAATTTTAAAAATAAAATCCCAAAAAAAAAAACAAAATCTTAATCAATATATTTTGACATGTACCCTTTTCTCTACTGCTTTTTTGCCAGTGTAGCAGACGTAGCAGTCATTGACATTTTGACAAGTTACTGTCAAATTTTAATTGACATAGTATTTTCAAAAATAATTGATAGTAATTTACAACAATGAATTATGCATAATGAATATAGGAAATTAACTAAAATACATTATCACATGTTGAAAATATAATTAATAATTTATTGTTTACAACATTTGTAAACTATAGCTATCTTTTTTTGTAACGCCAACTCTGTTCAAGAAACTTCAAAAGCGTTCCGTACCCTACGAAATATAATATGAAGCATGAATAAACTTTTTACGTATTTGGTACAATAATAATAAAAAAAAAAACTATACTTAATTTGATTGAGATGGATATGTACTGTATTGTATTGTAATATAAATAATAAAAGTAGATTTCGGCAAGTGTAATCAAATGGCATCCATAACATTTAATTTTGAATTGTGTAAATTAATTTGTAGGTATCAATTTATATCAATATAAATAAATAATAATAATTCCAGCCTATAAACGTCCCACTGCTGGGCACAGTCCTCTTCCCATAAAGAGAATGCACGAGCATTGATCACCACGTTTGCTCAATTGTGGATTAGCGATTTCTGACCCCAATTTTGGAATCCAGGTTTCCTCACGATGTTTTCCTTCGACGTTTGTCAGAAATGTCTTAGAATAATTAAGAAAGTAACTGACACTAACTTACATAATATAACTTTGAAAAGTTACATTGCTACTTGCCCGGTTTCGAACCTGCAAACTCAAGTCTACAAATCCGTTCATCTGGTTTTTTTTAATAGTACTATTTAATTAATATTATTAAGTATATTGAACATTAGCGACACAGCTAAATATAATACGATAAACTTATTATCTACCAAATATTTTGTGAAACAATCACGGCATTTCTTAAACACAGCTAGTAGCGACATCTAGCGAGAAGATTTAAAATCACACTTTGCGTTTCGTGTACTTTTAAATGATTAAATCCGTCCGTTGCTCAATGCGGTTAGCAAATAGTACCTAACCGGTAGTAGGTTGAATGACGATAAATACTGGTAACGTCAGTTGGGATTGTTGTCTAGGATAAATAGCTAATCATACCAACGCCAAAATTAAAAAATCTTAAACTTCCACGTAAATAAACAACTAGGAATCCTCTTGCCTCAGTTTCTTGTCTTTTTATAAGTATATAGGCATTTTTTGCATCGCTCGCATCATATACCAGCTCAATATTTTATATTTAAACTCAATTAAATATTTGTATCTACATTAGAAATATGATGACAGTTGATGTATAAAAAGAATTATTTTTTCTCAGACTGCGTCATTTGTATGGCGTAGGCATTTATTAATAAGGATCGTCGTAACAATTTCTTTTTAGGCCAAAAAGGGTTTTAGTTTAAAGCCTACCGTTGTTGTTTGTCTGCCACGTAGATCTTAAACGAATGCCCTATTACATCATACCTACTTATCATAAGTAATATCTAGCAAAAAAGTAAAACAATAGTATGTGCTCCACTTATGACTGGCAATGATACCTTCGTCCTAGGCCTACATCTTACACACCTAGCCAAGTCAGTAAGGTCAGTAAAAACATTAAAATAGCGTCAGACGGTGACAATCGGTAAGTGGACGATATTTTCCTTGTGTGTCGAGGTAAGTCTACAAGTAAATCTACATACCATGCACTACTATATGTACCTACCTACTTATTAGAAGACATATCGAGTTATTTGTGCCTTATCTAGTTAGCCGTAGGTGGGTACGTCACTTGTTATATGAATTATTTATTTTATTCATTTATTTATTATTAAATGACATGTCACATAACAGTTAGCATACCGTTGTGTAATTAATTGCCAATATATAAATATGGTGTTGCCTATGGATAGTTTATAACTAATGGCGCTTCAGATTTCTTTAAGTTGTAAAGTAAAAAAGGCTAAGCGCGAGTTGCATACACAATGAATGGCTCCGTACCATGATCGTTTTTGGAACTTCATTATTTTATTAATTTATTTTTATTATTTGTGGTTATGGTGTATAATACACACTCTGTGAAAATTTCCACTCTCTTTCTACGGTTCCTGAGGTAGGTACAGCTTGCTGACATATAAACTGACAGGCTTAGTTATAGGGTCCCGTTGGCCGCTGTGTACGGAACCCTAAAACCAACAAACATTGTACACGTGGACTTGAGGTTAAATACTCTATTGCGGCCTTCACCGGACGAAATAAGGCCTTAAACCGTACTTTAGGCCTTAGGTTACGTTATTAGAGGTACAGATTTGATGCGATTTGAACTTATCAAAGCGCAATTTTGTCATTTACGACCATTTTCGGATTCCGACGGCCGAATATCTCTCTATCATAGATCTTTAACATACTATTTATAGATAGAAGGTTATTTTTATTAAGCATACCGTGGTGGGTTAACGGTTTAACGACCGCATTCGTGTGCACAAGGTTGCAGGTTCTAATCCAGTGTAGGTCATACTCTAGACTCTGAGACTTTTTAAGTTGCGGACAACATCACCTTCATTGCTCTGAACCCAAAGTAAGTAGATAAAGCACTTGTGTTATGGAATTTAGGAAGAACGAAGGTACCACAAACCTCCAGGGGCCCGAGTCTGCTATTTACATTTGCTTGAATCGTCTGAGTGGGTGGGGTTAGTGGGACCATTTTACGATAATTGGCATTCTACTAACTGTCAAAACGTCACAATTGGCCATTGGAACGATTGAGCCGCGAGTTGAGTGAATATGACCGATGGCCGGTACAATTTCGTATTCCGCTATTTTTTGACAGCAGTTGCATCATATCTATGGCTAAACATTTTTTATTTTTCATAGACAATGTGTCAATTTCAACGAAAACTTTCCTTTTTTAAAACATAATTATCGTTATTTACAAGTTTTTAATAGAAATTACATATTGTATGGGCTTTTACAATTAATTAGTATTCAAAAAACAATTAATACAATTTTTTGCAACATAAGAAACGATTATTAATAATTAGTGCCAATCGGTGTTGCCTATTAATAATTACAAAATGTTTGATACTTTTATTTTTAATTTAAATTGACAACACCGCATCCCACTCATGCCAGTATGCCACTGATTGTTGTTGGCCTAACTGAATACGAAAATTAGGCACATATTGGGTTGACACTATCATCCCACTATGATCATAGTAACACGGAGTGTAAATAGCAGACTCGGGCCCCAGACCCGAGGCAATGTAGAAAAGTTGGTTTCTACATTGACCCATCCGGGGATCGAACCCGACCTTAGACACCTTGAAACCGGTGCGTACGCCACTCGACCACGGAGGTCGTTGTAGTTAGGTAGAATGTACTTTCTTAAGTATTCTAAAATGACACCACTATGTAACGCTCATTCGGTGCGGGTTCGACGGATTTGGACGCACTTACTTATGATCAACAATTCGAGTCATGGCCTCGATTCATCTATTTTAAATAGACAAATAGACAAATCTTTATTATGAACTTTACAAGTGCATCTATCAGGTGAGACTCTGACCTCCAGACTAGTAAGATACTGTATCCTGAAAGGTCAGTTCCTTCCCTTCACAATTATAGAGAATATAAATTAACATGTTCATAATTTTAATAAGGTAAAACACGTCCTGATTAATGAACTAACAAAAGAAATATAAGAAAAATAGTAATAAACAAAAATATGTGTGTGCTAGTGTGTGTACTAGTGCGTGTGTTTGTGTGAGGAGTGTGTGTGTGTGTGTGAGAGTAGTGTGTGTATGTGTGTGTGTGAGGGTGTGTGTGTGTGTGTGTGAGTAGTGTGTGTGGTGTGTGCATGTGTGTGAATTATACCGTTATAACAAATAGTGACTCAATGCTCTCATAGTCCATATCATTCAACCATGCAATAATTTTAATTCTTGCTTGGTTGTTTTTGAGTGATCTCATGTTTTGTATAGTGTCGGATATTTTATTGTATAAGCGTGGTGCCAGAAAGTAGTAATTTTTATTAGCAAATTTTGTGTTGGATCTAGGCACTGGACATCGCACTTTTCTTTTGCTGGATTTGGGTGCATGTCAGTGGTCGGTAAGTGTACTTGTCATTGTGCCTAATTTTCGTATTCAGATAAGCCTACAATAAAATCTCATTGAACTCTCGAAGAGAATGATCGTTATGTCCAGTTAATTATCGTAATGACAGTTAGCAGAATGCCAATTATCGTAAAAATGACCAAATGAAGCAGGTCATTCAGTCAATTCAAGCAACTCTTAAATAGCTGAATCGAGACAGTTTGTTCGCTAATTCTAAAGGATTTTCTAGAGCAGAAAACAACCTAGTCCGATGCCTGTCTTTTATACAGCAATTTCCTTCTATTTATAAGCTTATCTCAGCGTGTCTCAGCCATGGAAAGTAGGTATAGAAAACTATCGCAAACTTTAATTATAAAATAATGAAGTAGGTACCTACTTGTGTTGTATCTGGAGAGTTGCTTCGAGCGGCGCCACGTGTGGCTATCACGTGCATGTGCATTGTTATGTATATTATTATTAGATATTATTTACTAAAACTATGTTAGTCGCAGTCATACTGCGAGAGTTGCTTTGAGGTGGCGCGAGATAGACCACTATGGAAGGATTTTGGGGAAGCCTTTGCCCTACAATGAGACACTCTCTTATGCCTGAACGCCTCTAAACCCAAAGCCAGCCTAGCCGAATTCGGCAAGGATATGCTCATTGTGGAACCCCGAGAGTCGGGAGGCTCAAAACAATGTGACAAAAACAACTCACATGAACTTTTTTTTACGAAAACTATCGTTAATATGCATCTCGATTAGAATGTTCTGGGCAGGCTTGAAACTCCCGGGCATCTCCGATAGTAGGTATTAAATAATTAAATTCGTATAAAGTATAATTTGTAGAAAAAGTCCTGTGATTTACTTTAGGACAGGTATAAAGACCTTGGGCATTTTTGAAAATTTTCATGCACCTCCGAGAGTAGGTACTTATTGTGTGATTAAAACCGTTTTTTAATCAAGCAATACCTATTCACATCTTTAGACTCATTTGAGATACATCTACTTAGTAAGTAGATATCTACTAGGTACTACCGGTAGACCACAAGCTTGCTGGGTAGAGAAGATATTAAAAATAGCAGTCACTGGTTGAAAGAGGCGAACTTCAGGAAATTTGGAGGCAATTGAAGGAGAAACTCGTAAAACTAAGGTATTTACTAATCCATGTAATTCTGTGTCATTGTCAAATCACTCTAGACATTTTCTCTGACTTTTATATGGTTTGTTATATTGTTTCTTTATTTGACTATGACTATTAGATTGATAATATGAACTTTTCTATTCCCGCTTCTATAACGTTAACGACATTGCAACGCCATCTATTATAGATAATTGGTACTATGTAGAGTAAAATTGCTGTTTATTTTATGTACCTACCTATTTATTTTATGTAGGTACCTACCTACCTATTTAGGACAGTTTGTAAACATTCATAACGTTGTAGTGAATAATTCTAACCCAAAAAACCAACTTCAAAATAATATTTGTTTCTTATGAATCCCACTGTCAAGTCAAAACTGGGCCAAAATGGGACCTCAAGGGAGGCACAGTTTTCCAATAAAAAAAAATCATCAACGTCGGTTCACCCAGTCAAAAGTTCTGTGTTAACAAACAATTAAATTATACACAGCCGAATTGAGTACCTCCTCCTTTTTTGAAATCGATTAAAAACAGTAGGTACAATGAAGGGATTACCATCATCAGTCCGTATATGTCGACAGCTGGGCATCGGCATTAAGTCGTATTGTTCACGATTTATTAAATGAATAATAAATAGATAATAATGATGAACGTGTTGCCAATTTCCCATGGGATATACTTAGTGCTACTCTGTAAAATGGGTTGTGAAAGCCAGACCGGCAGTCACTCCATGTAAAATACATTATCAACAGAATAATGAAATAAATTTACATCAGTGTGTAATATTATTATTAAAGGATGTTTTTGAATTTCTATATATCATCATCATCAATTAAAGGGCCATGCTCTTGTTAGTGCAGCTCTTTCCATTTATCTCTGCCCTCCGCTAATTCTTGATCTTCTTTGTACGTCATGACCTCTACCTTCTCTTTTATTTGTGTAATTTAACTGTATCTTGGTCGCCCCCTTCCTTCAATCTCCCTTTCTAAACAAACATAATATTTTAATTGACCTTAAGGCTGGAAAAAATACAAATTCTTTACTAAGCAGGTGCAACAACAAACTTACAACTGCATGGGTTTACAACAAATTAAATAATTAGCTTTTGTATCCTTTATTAACATAAATCTAATAAGTTAGTACAGAGTTGACGCTGTTTGGGTTTTTCTTCAGCAGGGTTGACAACTTCCTCTGAAGCGGGATTGATGCGGAAGTTAGGGAACTGCTCCCATGGAGCAGCCAGTTCAAAGTGTCTGATCTCTTGGGCCAGTTCTGCTTTGAAGACATCATTGGCAGTCTACTGGGGTCAATACATTAGTGTATGTCTTAACTCGGATTCTAGCGTTGTAGCACAACGAAAGCAAGTTGTAAATTATCTCGAACCTGTTAGGCCTGTTTGGCACATCCATGCCTGCAATGTCTACGTGATTTGTGAACTGAGCGCTGTGATTATCTTTCAAGAACTGCAACACTGGAATTACACCTTCTGGTGGTATCAGGACTTTCAATTCATTGTCAGCCATGAGCTGTACTTTCTGCACATACTTAGGCATACATTCTGCAATGTGTATTTTCCAAAATCCACAAGATGAGCTTTTTGCAGAGGATCAAATTTAGCAACAGTCGGTCTTGTCTCCGCAGAAGGAGCCAGCCACTTGATTGGCTTTGGTGGCCACACACTGTAAGGCAGGGGATTTCACATTGTCTAAAATGTTTCGCCCTACAGTCCCAAAAGAGCGTTTTAGAAACAACATTTTGTTATAATTACTTCTTGAAATAATATCCTTACCTACGTTATTGAACTCAATGAACAACCATACAGTGCCTTGTCTTTACCGAAACAATTAGGTAATTGTAAATTGTACATTTTAATGTTAAATGTGTATGTGATGAGGCTTTACTTTTTTTAATAAATAAAACAAGAATGACATAAGACAGTAGACACGAACTGTCACAAAAATCATCAAAAATGTCAGTTCGTAGTTCTTAGCTTATTTATTACAGTAAAATAATTACTCTATAATTACTTTGCTCTGAGGTTGTTGAGGTAGAATAAAAGAAATAAGAAAATAACTAGAGTGCGAGTAAGAGTGCGAGTATAGTATAGCCCTTGTATAGCCCAATAGGACGAGCGGATGTACTGATGTAATGAGTCACACTATCAAATCAAAAATCAGAAGAAGAGTTACTTAATCGTTTTTGTTTCATTCATTTAGTTAGTTTATAATTTAACTTGCCTACTAAAGCAATCATTTTAATTATTTAGTAATAAAATTACTCTAAGGAACCATGTATTTGTCCATCTGTGGTATATCATCATTGAAGCATCATTGCTGTGAGATGGAATCTGTGGTAGATATTTATGACATAAATATCTACCACAGATTCCATCTCACAGCAATGTTATGATGTTATTATTTTGAAATGCGCCGGGTGTTAATTTTTATTCCGAATAGTCATTACTACAGCATTTATTATAGTTCTTAATTAGTTTTCTCTTACTAGTACTATAAATATGTGCTATGATCTAAATCGGTGTTAATTTTTATATCGAAAAGTCATTACTTCAGCCTTTATTATAACGACGAAAATCTGTAAGAATTCGCCTAAACTTCTCTATTCGGCACACAAATTATTTAACGTAGGTAAGTACAATAACATGGATGCAACCAAGTAATAATAAAACTTGTAATGTAACATAAGGTACATAACATATATCATACTACAGATACTAAGTTATTATGTTATGATTCTACTCAAAGCAAAGCGCTTTTCTCAATAATTTATTATTGCCAACCAAAGTAATGCAGAGTGCATTTATGTAGTTATGTAAAAACAAGTAAAATGTTTTGTTTGTATTCTAACCAGGGCCTCTATTAAGCTATTTTAAATGCATGTCAGTGGTCGGTCAGTGTACCTACTTGTAATAATTGTGCCTAATTTTCGTATTCAGATAGCCTACAATAAAATCTCATTGATCTCTCGAAGTGAATGATCGTAATGACCAATTAATGATCGTAATGATAGTTAGCAGAATGCCAATTATCGTAAAAATTACCAAATGAAGCAGGTCATTCGGTCAATTCAAGCTGAATCAAGGCCCATTTTGGTTGTATTGTTCTATGGCAGTGTGTTATAATTATTTTGGGTTATTTAATGTGTTCATCTTGCAATAATATTAGAAAATTATACATTTGCATCTCCTGTTCATTAATTTCAAATAGCTATAATTCTACAGTTTTCGTGATAAGCACAATGATGAATAAGATTGAACTGATAATATCCTTTGATGTTACAGATACCTACGTACGGAGAATAACGAGGTTTATTGATCCCGTCCAAGCCAAAAAGACAGAATTGTAAAAAGATCTTTAATGAATAATTAGTGCTATGATCATTAAAGGGACAGACAGCAATATAGCCAGGTAAGAACTGTACCTACTTTACTGTTAATAAATAAAAAAAGAATTATTCTCAAGACTCCTTTATTCAGAAATCAAGTAGACTTTTGTACCTATCACCAATTGATTTGTTCATCCATAATTTTTTTTTTTTTAAGTGTCTACGGTGCTAGCTCACATGCTGAACATGTTTTTGGGTACACACAATGTTTCCAAGCTCCAAAGGATCAAACAATCCAACAAATTCTTTTGAATAGACTGGGGATAGTAAAGACCTCAAATTAAAAATATTGTAACTGTATATTATGATGTACACTATAATTTATTTCGTTCTTGTATCACAATAAAATAAACATAAAAATTCTTACACAATTATTATTGTCTTTATTTTATTTACAAATAAAGTTATTGATGATGTGCAAGATCTTTAATATGGTATGTACATAATCTTATATATAAAATTCTCGTGTCACAATGTTAGTTACCATACTCCTCCGAAACGGCTTGACCAATATTTATGAAATTTTATATGCCTATTCAGTAGGTCTGAGAATCGGCTACTATCTATTTTTCATACCCTTTAGTGGTAGTAGGTGGTAGGTAGTAGACTAGTAGGTATGTGCTACGTAGAAAAAATTGCATTGCAACGCATGCCGGGTATAGCTAGTCTTATATATAAAATTCTCGTGTCACAATGTTAGTTACCATACTCCTCTGAAACGGCTTGACCGATTTTTATGAAATTTTATATGCATATTCAGTAGGTCTGAGAATCGGCTATCTATTTTTCATACCCCTAAGTGGTAGTAGGCAGGTGCTAGGTAGAAAAAATTGCATTGCAACGCATGCCGGGTACAGCTAGTATTTATATAATATGCTTAGTCTAGTTTTAGTAACATTTAGAACCTAATTCATGGAGCATAGATTTTTATAAATATAAAGTTATGATGAAAGACAACTAATATCTTACTTAAACAATAACCATTTACATAACACTTTATTCCTAATGCATATATTACAATATTTGATTAGCTCCAATAAACACTACTAAGTTGCAGCATGTTAGACTGCCTAGTTCTTTTCGACCCATCACTAAAATAACCATTTGACGTAACATTGTAAAAGCGTAGGTAGTACACGTATTATTAGTAGGTCCCTACTATTATTTTGTGATAATTGAACGTTAAATTAAGCATTAACTGTGACATAATAATATAGTTTCGAATGAAATTATTCGTTTATCATCTGCCTTTTCCCAACTATGTTGGTGTCGGCTTCCACTCTTACCGGATTCCGCTAAATACCTTATTTTACATGAAACGACTGCCTATCTGAGTTCCACAACCCATTTTACTGGGTAAACACAGTAAGTATTCCATTGTAAGACTGGTTGTCAGAATTGACTTAACGAAATAATGCGGCCAAAGTTTACAATACCTATTCACTTTCATTACAAAGCTATTATAGCAACTACAAAATGACCAACACCTCATCGGTGAACTCTCTTATAATTTAGGTCAACAACAAAGATTTTTGGCCCAATCGAGTGGGGGTCAGAAACAATGGTAGGTACCTACACAGAAAAGCGGATATAAATACAGTGTACTCCCATTATTTGAGGCCAAATTAGTCTACGTCGATCATAAGCTTACCTTTGTAAAGAACAATCAAGAAACTCAAGTAGCTATAGAGGTGAGTGTTATCTCCAGTTTCCGATACGACGACCTTTCTTACAAAGCGAGTTAGGTCAAACTTTTGATGCGTCTTGGCACCGTTCCACAGTCTGACCAGCCCGCTATTTATATCTCATATGATAACATTTAGGTATATATGTTATTTATAAATTGTGTAAGCGGGTCGAACGTATTCTATTGTTTTGGAATGTGCTAAATGGCCGTCCGTAAATTGATCGAGATTGAGCGACGGGAAATAATGGGCTTGTGGCGGTATTCCAAACTGTATAGTAGGTAGAAATATAGTTTATTTTCCATTCATTTTCGGTATAGTATAGACACTGTATGGTTTATTTTCCATTCATCTCCGGAGCAAAATATAATATTCAAGATAGAGTATTCGGAACGAGCAACTTTCGCCTTGACTATTTATAAATGGCGCCTGGAGATTCTACATGAATAAAAAAGTGAACTTGAACTTGGTTAAAAAGCTTCTTGGTTAATTAAAGCTGCTCTTCAGAAGTTCTTGGAGTCACTATCTTTTGTATTCCAAGTTTTAGGCTGGTTTTATAGCTACGCGTTTCGACAGCGCGGCTGATGCGCGCGCGTTCGGATTTGTTGGGAGTAGTAGTTGCGTTTTATAGTCACGCGCTTGAGCAGCGCTGTTGAGTAAAGCGCGAAACGTTGAATAAACAGCGGCGCTGCTCAACGGCGCGTCTAACAGCGTAGCTATAATACCAGCCTTAAGTAGGTAGGCTAAAGTTTTTACTTTGCGAAATATGAACTTCAAGTGTATCAATTATTTTGATGAATGAAGCTGCTACTGACTGTTATACCTATAGTAGAATACAAACGATGGCCAACTGTGGATAAATACAAGAAGAAGACGAAGACAGTGAATTTTGTACTAGCATCTAAAAATCTCTGGATGATCTAAGTGGCGTGCAATTGGAGAGGCCTATGTCCAGCAGTGGACTGCTTTAGGCGGATGATGATGATGATGATCTAAAAATCTAATCGTTATTGGTTCAATCCAAGTAATAAATTGTAAAAGGTTTCATTAAATTTAAATAAACATTGCTAGATACACTTAACCACAAATAAAACATCCCAAAAGTAGGTATCTACCAATACTAAACGTCCATCCATATTTCCAATGTGATAACAACTCGATAAGTTAATTTAGTTTAATGTTTTATGTTTCATTCCAGGGTGCAGCTCGCGAGCTGCTCGTGTAATGCTCGTTCGTCAGATCTGGACGAACACTTAGTTTCTCTTGACGATTGCAAACAGAGCCATCTGTTGGTTCGAGAAAAACAATTAAAACCCGATTTAATTGTTTTTCTCCAATGATTTAGTACATAAACCGTAGGAGAAGAAATACATTATTTTATAATTACTTTACCTGAACTATTTAAAAATTACCACAACTTAGTTCTTACCTAATGTTGTCCCACACCATTGTCGCTTATGTATTATGTTGGCTGATTTATTCGATTCCTGCATATTTTGTACAAATAGCCAATAAAACCAAACCTCATATTATTTAACAAATTTTTATTTTCCTTTATAATTACACAACAAAAAAGGAAATTTACAAAATGCATAACGCCATTTGAAACACTACGTTAACAGTGCGGTTAATATATTATTATATAACTAGGTAACAAAGTAATAATGTTTAAATAAACTTATTGCAAGACATTTATAGAAAATAACTCTTGGGTTTGATAATAATAATGTGACGAGCACAGAGAATCTGATGGCGCTAGGTAATGCTTCATTTGGGGAAAGTGCATCGCTGCATTGAAATGCAGTTGTCAACCTGACAGATCGAACTTGAAAGTGTCATTTGAGTCAAAGGGGACGTCAGGGAGTCATTTGGACGTCAAAATTAACCAGTAGAAACAACTTACCTTCCACATCTAATTTTATAAATTTATGTTTACCAATGTAACGTGTATGTCGATATTTCTCCCAGATAAGCGTTTAGTAAAAGGTTTTTAGTTTTGGAGATTCCGATGACTAGTGAAAAAGAAATTTACGACCTTAGTAGATAATAAATTATTGTAGAAGGTGTTTGGGACGAAATATTTTAAACGCAAACTTGTCGAACGCAGTTGAATTAAAATAGGTTGGCAGGTTTTTTTTTGTATATTTAAAGCACCATCAGGAGTAAAACAAATATTCTTTAACTTACAATAACAACTAATGTTCATTTAAAATAAACTGTAGTGGAAAGTCTGGTTCGCATGAAATGCATATTATTTCTTCCCATTAAACGTTTGCATCATACAGTTCACGACTTTACATTAAATTACCAGACTTGATTGGACGCTTTCTTGAAGTATAAACTCAATAACAAATGGTGACTAGATATCACAAATTATACGTAGATGTATTAGTATTTCTGTATGTGTGATTTGAGCTAAGACCCCTTATCCTGGATTTGTCCAAACATAAATAAAATTAATAAATTAATTCATATCCTACACGTCCAACAAGTCCGTCAAACTTAAACCTAATTAGTATTATACAACGTTAATGGATTTTATACCAATACACAGTAAAGTGCGATGATCATTCATGGCTTCCCATCCGGTGGGTTAAAGAACTCCCAATGGTGATGGTGCACCGTCTTGCTATCACTCAGACCGAACATGATCAGGCCAGCGATCAACACCAGGAATATTACCATAGCCATCTGCACATCTTTTTTGTCTTCAGTGCCGCTTACATACGACATGAAGGAGTTAAACATATTCCTTAAAGTCCTGCTAATAGAAGAATGGCAAACACGCAAGAACTGAGCACCAGCTTCGGTTATCGAGGGCTCGTGAGTTCTCACTGGGGGAGGCATTCGTCGCGGTGACGGACGAGGTCGGCCATTATCGGAACTGGATTCGGAATGAGGAGCCGCAGGTTTCCTCTTAACTCGGCGGGTCGGTGGTGGCGGAGTCTGGTGCTGGGAATCGTGGTGTTCGGTATGGGGTCGTTCTCGTAGCGACCGGGTGGGGAAGAAGGTTGCAGGAGGTATTGTTATATCTTGGAGATATGAGTATAACAACGGAGTTAGATCGGGAGGAGGAGGCCGTTGTGGAGGAGGTGCTGTGTCCTCTGCACTAGGAGGTCTAGGAGGCGCCTCATCCTCGACAGAAACCTTTGTTTTCTGTTTAGCTTCTACCGTTTTAGTTTCTACAGGCTCAGGTTTTTCTTCAGGCAGATCATCGGTTTGAGTATGTTCTTCTCTACTGACTGGCCTCGGTGTTTCAATAACATCTAAAGTATGTGTAGGAGGTGGTGGCGGCGGCGGAGGGGCATGAGCCGTAGAAATTTCCGCAAACTTTTTGACAATCTCATCTATTACTGACTGGGAAAATTCAATCCCGCTAACAGAGATGTGTCCAGATTTAGAATCCAATTCTGAAACTTGCAATGTCATGCCTTCTATATCTGATACCAGAATCTTATTGGCTTGAAGTTCTGAAACGTTTAGTCGACCCACATCTAAATCCCTTACCTGCAGTCTTTGGGTTACTAAATTATCTAACTGCACTTCTCTGGTTGATTCAACCACTTTTTCAAGTGCACGATCCTCACTTTGAGGGGCAGGAGGCTTTGAACTTGTAACACCCCTTGACCTTGGTAGTGGTGGTACGTCAGGGATTTGAGATTCATCAATATCTATAGGTTGAACAGTTAACGAAGCTTCAGTTAACATTACGTCGTGTTCATTTATCCTAGTGGGACTCGATACACGCCTTTCTACTAATATAACTGTGGGAGACGTTCGCCCAAGATTTGGTTTAGATAATTCAGAAATCTTGGGTTCAGAAAGCTTTAGAGATTTCTCTGATCGTGAAGTAGGGCGAGATATACGAGGGCTCTCTGCTATTTTAGAGTGACTTTTAGCAAGAATTGAGTCGTCGTCAATCATGTCTCTTAATGAGCTTGACATTGACAAGTCTAGATTGTCTTCCATACCTAATTCAAAATCTACATCATCTGGCAGCGGGTCAGTCTGAGTAGAAACTTCAATTTCTACTACATCTTCTGGTTTTGATAGATCATCATCAAAGTCGCGAGATATACCCGTCGCAGAACCTGTGTCTGCAGAGTAGTCCCGCTGAATGTTTCTTTTACTTCTGTTTCTACGTCTGGATCCTCTCGGTGGACGTGGTGGGGGAGGCAGTGGCCTGTCTTTCATTTTATTGACAACTTCTCCAGATTTTAAGTCTTTATTGGTGTCTTCAAACGGTTCGTCAATTTCAACGTATTGCGTTAAATCACCACTAACTGACCGTCTAGTGAAGCTATCTAAAGTCATAAGACTGGTTGAAGACTTCTTTCTAGGTGGCCGGTCAGGTACGGCAGGTTTTGTAGAGCCTACCGTGTAATACTTGCGTTCTGAGCTGTTGCTCTTGCGGCGCCTCGGTGGGGTTTTGCTCTTCGAACGTCTGACACCTTTGCTCGGCACGTACGGGCCCTTGTCAACTGTTGCGTAACCAGGGCTCTCTTGACGTATTTCCCTTTCAACGTCTTCTTCAGCTGGTGTATGTGCTAAATGTGTGTCAAGAGTTAGTGATTCAGCGCCGTGTGACGTGCGGTCGTCGTCGCAAAGGGAAGTGCCTCTTGAACTTCTGGAGCGAGTACGCCTTGGAGGCACAGGACTTTGTTCTGTAACCATCGATTGTGTGTAATCCTGAGGTACGATATACTCATGTTCCGTGCGATAAACGATTATCTGAAACATGAAAACATGCTTTTATTGTAATATATAATATTTATGTGGCAATATAAACATGTATCAACAAAAAAATCTAATTAACTGACAAGATGGATTGAATAATTCAGTATTCATTGACGACAATAGTTCCTTGACCTTGTGTTTGAACTAGCACAAAAAATATATTTATTAGAACCAATAATGAAAACAGCGCGGCGGTAGGGCTTAATTGTCTTCGATTGAGATTGGTCTCAAATGTTCTCGTTCATTACATTTATTGGTATTGTTTGGTAGATCTTAGAGATATCATTGTACTAATTAGGTTTTGAATAAATGTATATTTAACTGTCAGTTGCAGGTGCGTAACAATTTTTTGTTTAAAAGATTAGAACTTGTGTTTTAATATAAATAATTTCTCTTAATAATAAAAGTGTTTAATCAGTGAGGCTAATGACTTTCTTTTAATAAAAGTTCTCTATGTTATTGACCGGCGGCTGACCCCCCACGACGATCAGCTGGCGCTGAGTACATATATAATTATCTACAAAGCCATCGAACTCTTGATACACGTTGTGTATTGTTAAGATGACACTAAATGTTTGTATTTACTTGTATTTAATAAGAACAAGAGCAAAGATAAAGAGCTTTCAAGAGTGGGGGCTTATGACGTCACGCGAAATTTCCATTCACTGTATGTTCGTTCTATCTTCGTATCCGTTATTATTTGTTTCCGAGACAAAAGAATAAATACGTGTGTAACATGTTTTTGCTATTAAAAAGAGGGATTTTTTTTTTTGTCATTATCTCTGTTATTTATTAGATTAAATTATTGGAATGATTAATTTTATCATCTCTCTTTTCTTCTAATTCTCTTTTTAAGTACCTAAAAGTTATCTAGCGCAGAAAAGGGCCTTAGTTAACATGAGATAAATACGTGCAAAATAATTTGAAATAGTATTGGGTTCTAAATGCGTGTAGCAAACTATTTGCAAACAACTTTTCTAAGAAATTTATCTTTGTTTTAAATGAATATCACATAAATACATATAATAATGTGCAGATTCTAGTGCCAGAAGCTATTCCTGACGGCATTCGTTCACATTATCTAGCAATCTTTATGCTTTTATAAAATAATATTTTTATTTTTCATTCCTGTAATCTTCAATCTGATTTCGTCTGTTGTTTATTTTGAGTTTATCATAGACAGAGTTGGCAGAGCTGTAATTTCGTACATTATTAAGTTCTATACAACATAGGTCCTAAGCTATACTGGGGTCAGTTTTAAGCCTAACTGGATTCACCTAAATACTGGGTTTTACATTTAGCGACTGCCTATCTGACCTCCTAAACACATTTTACTGGGTAACACAGTATCCCATGGTAAAGCTTTGCCAGTACGAAAGATTGACTGTAATCTCTAAAAAAACCAGTCTGATTAAAAAAGATACGGTTTAGTATTAATAGTGTAACTAATTTTCTAGGTAGTTTATAGGCTATTAAACATCACGTTACTAATCTTGGAAGAAAAACAAGGCGAGTGAACCGTGAGGCACAGATGTAGGAAAGCCTGTTTCCTTTTGGGAACCATTACAAAAAAGCAAATGACATTGAAAAAGTCGGTTATATTTTAGTAAACCATTGGAATCAACATAAATATAAACATATTTTCAAATAACTCTCATGACTAATGTTCCGACCGACTTTAATAAATAACAGAAATCTTGAAGTGTATATGTGCTATAGATTATGTAACTGGCATCTGGTTTTCAATCGTACGCGGCTGAAGTTTGTTGATCAGAAATAAACACAATGTACATGTTACGGAACGAAGCATGAGAGAATATGACTTAATATTCAAGTAAGCTCTATAAATAAACAGTCATAAAACAAAAAGTGCAGAACTTGTTTATTTTAATAAAATGCGTTAAATAGGTCAACAATCAAAATAAAACAAGTTTCCCAAAAATATTATTCAAACCCATCTAACCTATAGTTATCCGATGGACGTTTGCCAAAACACATTGCACGGAATATCACTTATTTTATAACGGACATAAATATTTTTAAGTTCCTTCGTTTTAATCTACGGATGACGTAAATGTTGCTGAAATGATACCTGCCTTTCAGTTGATGGTTCGTCATCACATTAATCATATTTCATCCATCAAATATTATATTTTAGTTATAGATTTGGAGGCAGTTGTGTTACTAATATAGTATTTATATTAGGTACTGAGTAATTACTTTGTCGGATAGATTAACTGTTAGGTCCAAAGCTTGCTTGGTAAACTTCTTATCAATAAAAGAGCTATATATCAGCCACTTTAAAGAAATAATGACCGTGCTTTGGGATTATGAACCTTAATTCAATGACTAACAGTTCAGTTTCCATCACATTCAAATTACTTTTAGGCCCTTTTCGGTAATATTTGTCATTCTAAAATGAACTTAAACACATGTTGTCAAAGTTGATAATTGCGTAATTAGTAATAACGTTTAATTCTCTTTCCAGATTGGCTTTAGTGTAAATTCTAATTTATAATGGGCGCATCAATCACTTCGAAAGTGGAAAATTGGCATTCTGCTACATATTATTGTTTGTTTTCTCCGATTTTTACTACAGCACAAGTTTAGTAATAAAAATAAAGTTTAATACTTACATCGTCCGTATTTTCATGTTCATTTGGCTGTTCCCATAGGTCTGAAGCGCTCACATTATTGAAATCATTTAGAGACGAGTGTCTGAAGTCCTTTCGTCCAAACCTCTTCTTTCGTTTCGGTGGCATTGGAAGAGTTTGAGATTGAATGGGGACGGTCTCTGGATACTGAATAACATCATCGTTTGCATATTCATGTATTGAATGCAAATCCGTAGTAGGGGTGAAATCGAGGTGACTGTTAATGTGCATGTCATGAATAATATTTTCTTCAACTTCACAACTGTCATGCTCATCATGGTGCTCTTCTGGTAGCCTTAAGTCGACATCACTAAATTGCATACTGGCGTTCACACTATCGTCTATGTACGAAGTAGCTTCCTCCTCTTTCTTCTTCCGTTTAGCTCGCGACGGTCTCACCGGTGGGAATGTATAATATCCATCATCTTTATCATTTAAATCTTCGGTTGAATATCTCATTTGGTCGTTGTCATCGATCATCAGCTCAGGATCGGCTTCAGAATCGTTGACGTACATATGTTCGTCGTTCAAATCCGTGTCGTTCCCTATCATTGAGAGAACGTTTTTCGGATTTTGAAAAGCTTTTCGAGTTTCGTCGCTCAAGTATTCTCTTGTTTGAATATCTTCGCGAGACATACCTCTCGGTCGAACGAAAAATTCGTCATTATTAATTTCGGTTATGACATGTGTGTATTCTTGTTTGGGCAGTGAATCGGGGATGGAGGTGTTATTGTGGTCGTGCTCTAGGACAGTTGGATCAGGCTCATCGTCCATGTACTCAGAAGTTAATTTATCAAAATCGTAAGTAGTTTCGACCCGCCTATTGTCTTCCATCTCAAAGTTAGCGTCATCATTTTCAATATTACCATATTCCCGTGGCTGTTCAGGACTATCTGGGATGTAGGTAGGTTCTTCTTTCGATTTTTTCACCCGAGTAAATGTGAATGTGGGAGGAGGTGTATCTTCCCTGTTAAGTGTCGGTGATGATGACGTCTTAGGAAGATCAGACTTTTTCTTACGATTGAATAGTCTCGGGTAAGTTCTAGCTTCAAAGTCCACAGTAGCTACATTAGTTACTTCATTGTTTGGGTCTGATGACTCACTTGCGACTTTTTTCCTACTGAGACTGGGGAAATTAATTTTAGGCTTATCTGGCATGCGGAATTTAGGAAGATCAGGGACGGTAAATCTGGGCCTGTCTGGCAGAGTGAACTTTGAGCGATTTAATTTTTCTGCTATGTTAAATTTAGGACGATCTGGTAGACTAAATTTTCTTCTGTCAGGAAAAGTGAATTTGGGTCGATCAGGAAGAGATATTTTAGGCCTTTGTGGCATTTTGAATTTAGGCCGATCGGGCATTGTAAATTTAGGTTTGTCAGGCATAGTGAATTGTTTAGTTTTGATGTTTTGTAATTTCGTTTTTAACTTCCCGGCTTGAGTTTTCAATTTACCTGTACCTTCTCTGATACGCTGTTGAATTTTGTTATCAGTGCTCTCGGCATTTTTGGATCTACTGTCACGCTTTAGAGGTAACTGTTCTAAAGCAGACGAGTCTACTTGACTAGTGCTAACTTCACATTCTGTGCGTGAAGGTGTTGACGGTGTGTTTACGAAATATCTGTCCTCAATGTCTTTTTGGAGTGCTTCAGCGTTCATCATTTCTTCATTCTTATCGTCATGCAAATTATCTTTCTCGTCTAATTGTTCCTCGTCATCCGACGCGTGCTGTAAATATTTTCGCTCCAAAGAAGTAGTACTAGACAATTCATCATCTGTTTTAACCAATTGGATTGGTTTCTCGTCTACACTCGGAGCAGTGTAAATTATATTCGGCGGTGGTTTCTCGATGATTTCATATTCGTGATCACTGAAAAGTAACAATCATTGGTATAAAATTACTGTTTTGTTATAAATTATATACAGTGCATAATATACATGTCATACATTCGCAAAATAGTTTTTTAACCATGTCATTTAAGAGGTGATTAATCAGTCGCTGTGCATTAAATAGAATAAAGAGCATGAAAATGAAATGCAAATCGCAAAAATTGTGATTCGTCGCAGAAGATTTGAGTTATATTTAAACTACACACACACGTTGCTCGAGTCACAACTAGGCCAACAGCCGGCGCTCGTTTTAGCCGCAGCCACCGGGCAAAAGACGTTGTTTAAATTTATTTTACCGCTTGTAATTTTAGTGATAAATGTCATCAAAACCATCTAAAATAAATGTAGGTGTTTGTATGACTTACCTCTCATACGAAATAAAATTACTAGCTCGCGAAGTTGGCCTAGTACCCACTGGATTCACTCTCTCTGGTAGGAGCGAGTCGCATTGAAAAAACTGACAACCGCATCGGACGTCTGGAGTAAACACCTGGACGCTGCCTTCACGTGTCGGCCTTACAGCTCTCTCTATCGGAGTGCCACCTTCGGATGTCCATCGCCGAAGTGTACTCATAACTACTGATTACCGAACCCCGGGCATATTTAGTTACTTGTTTCCCGTAAACTACAAGCTGAACTGTCATTAGCACGCGAATAATTAGTCATTAAGCGCGTTTGTTAAAGCCGGGCAGTAAATGAACTAATCACAGACGTGAAAGCAGCCGCGAGCACTGATCACTGATGACAATTTTAAAGAGCTTACCCAATGTGCAGGAAGATCGGTCGGACCGGTCTATATTTAACAAACAGTCAGAAGCTAGCGCGTTCGCTTTGCATGTGTTGTAACGCAACTGTTATGTCACTCTTACGTGTGATGTTATACTACAATGGGGTTATTTGTAAAGTAAAATATTATACTCTAAGTTATATTTACCTGCTGGGTTTAGACCATTTTCTGTTCGGGAACTCAATGCTTTTGCGATCGTCGATGTCGCGAGGACTAGGGCTGGGAGATGACTCGATAGGCGTCGCGGTAGGCTGGTCACCGTGGACTTCTGCATCCTCCCCTGTCAACTCCGTGATAGTTATATTAGGAGAGTCGTTGCTAGGACCTCTTTCATCCAATTGATTTTGGAAAATTTCATCCACATTTGGTTCATCTGCATCCATTTCCTCGTCTAAGATAATAGCTTCTTTGTTGACGTTATCTAGTTTATGCAACTTTTCCATGACGTGCTCTTCAGATTTTAAACTAGTATTTTCAAAAACTAAACTGGGATCTTGCGAAGCAATTGACTTCTTTTCTAACAGGCTCTCATTTTCTTTATTACTGTTACTTTTATTTTCATCATCCATTTCAGCACCATCTTTGTTAACTTCAGGCGAAAAATGCACATCTTTACCTTCTTCTATGTCTTCATATATATGCTCCTTTTTTTTTCTTGATGGTGGAGTTTCTACTGACATGGTTTTACTCATTTCATCAGAGTCACCTAGTTTTATTGCACTAAACTTTTGTCTTCGAACAGCGCCAGGTGATGATTTTAACTGTCTTATTTCTTGCCCGTCTTCATTTTTCTTTCTTTTTGAAGTGGGAGATTTTTCATTTTCATTTCGTTCTAACTTGTGTAACGTTTTATCCGCTAAATGTTTTATCTTGTTCACTAAGGGATGACAACATTTTGTTTTTTCCCTTGTTTCTGATGTTACTCCTATACTATATTGTTGTTCTGGTACTCGACGTTTGAGTATACCTTTAGGGGACACATTTTTGGGAATCTCAATAGGCGTTGCTAAATGGGAACTAGCTTGACTTTCAGGACGTTTAACTATGTAAGCTTTCACAGCCTGATTTATGACGTCATCTTCGGAATCTAGAGATATTTCTTTCGAAAAATTTGGTACATGTACTCCCTCATCTTCACCTTCTTCGCCGTGTTTGCGACTACTTCCAGGTGAAGAATCTAGGTTGAGAATCTTTTGTACATCGCCATCAGCCGGCGAGTGCGTCCGAGACCTTGAAAACTCCCGCGACATACTTCTTCGAGGCGTTGTCTCTCTGATGATGTCCTCAGCAGTTATTTCACCTTGAAGCGGTGCCTTCAATAGGTGTGTCCAAGGGTATCCCCCCGCCTCACGAGCTTTTCTTAGATCCTCCCATTGGTATGTTTTTAAAGGCACCGGTGGTAAGTCTTTTTCTTTATCTGGTGACAATTCAGATTCCATATGTTTAATTATTTAATTAATTTAACTTAAATATTTTTAATATAAAGTAAACTCTTCCAGACACAGATTTATTTTAATGGGGTTTAAAGGTATAAAACAGATTTAAAGCACGAACCCCGCAAAGTTTTCACTTTTTCACCGTATAAACTAAGAACACAACATATCGATTCAATGCGATAATCTCTGACTGAAAACACGCTATGTTTGCGTGGGCTCGTGTAGAAATAGGTGTGAATAAGTTGTGTACTATGATCACTGGCCAACAGATTATTTTGGACTAATGCACCGACGTTACCTTGAAGCGTTCAGGGCACTTCTCTCGTGAGTCTTCAGCTCACCATCCCTGGTGTTTGTTTGTTGACATGGGATGCACTAGACGCTTTTTTGTTTTATTTTTTTCAATTCAAAAACGATCGGTGATCGGCACTGAATCCCGGTTCGACTGGCCGACACGTCTTAGTCCGAGCAAGCGCGCTAAATATAAGATTGAGCATGAATTTATTTTTGGTAAGCATTTCGCGTCATCAGTTAAAACTATAGGACCGTTCTCGTTTTTTGGAGGCTAACGGTTGTAATCAGAGATGATGGGGTTATGTTAATGAATGAAGGAGGTAGGTCCCTCCTGTCAATTGGCTTGTAATGAGTTGGACTTACCTATAGCACCTTGAACGAAGTCCAAATGTCTGGTGCGGATGGCCGGCGGGCGCTGTTTGCGCGTGACTGCTACATTCACACATTTATTTATTTATGTATGTAATTGCTATATGTACTCACGCAGTTGTAGCGTATGTGTATTGTGTGTGTATTTAACAGATGTTTAAACGTAAAATTGTTCCCTATATTCTTGTGTGAGTTTTGTTTTAGTTCAGTTTTCTATAAGTTCATTAACGTAGCGATCCAGTGTATTTACATTATAAATAATACACAAATAATAAGTAATATAATATGTACAACAAAAAAATCATCATAGCATAATATTATAAACTTTCTTAAACCTTTTGATATTATTCACGACTGTTGCCAGATGATCTATGTCATCTATATAGTACATACCTACTACGTTACATATTATGCTCAACCAGTTTTTAATATACCTACCTATTGGGATTTTTGATATTCTTGAATGTCTGTGTTTAATAAATATGTATCTAATCTTGTCTGTCTCCAGTTATTGATGTGTAAAACGTACCAAGCCAAACAAATAAACAAATAAAAGTTTGTCGAAAACAGCATAGTCTTGGTTATTAAAATGAAAGGCAAATTAGATACGACTTAACATTTATTTTTAATTGATATTATCTGTAGATGATATTTCTTAATTAATCATTATTATTTAATTCTGTATTCCAAGTGCAAGTTTTCTGAGTCATTTTATATGGATTATTTTTAAGCATTACTAGTTGTTTGTACAGTATGTTGTTATTTCACTGCCTTGTCGATAGTCTTCTGAAAAACTCGGTAACATGCCCAAAATTATAACATTCTACTCGATGTTATAGTTACAGAAACTCACATTTGGAAGTCAGTTGATAACATTACATTTTTTATTATTTTATAATAACATTGACAACTACGAGTTGGATAAGTATTTCAGGTGATAGATTAACCTAAGATAATTGATCAAATGTATAAACACGAGTTTAACCTCAAACAGTAAATGAAAAAGTAGACGTAAAATTGTACGTAATAGGTTTTTCATTTAAATCATTATTTTGCCAATATATAATTAAGTATATTCAATAATTCAAAGACAGATTTATTTAATAAATTTACTAAATTAGATTGTAGATAAGGATGAAAGAGCGTACCTACATTAAATACAGTAAATGGAATAAGTTCTATAATTTTAACATTTGTGTTTGTGGTACAATCGTTGTTTCTGAATTCCAAAACACAAGTGCTTTAGCAACTTACTCTGGGTTCAGAGCAATGTATGTGATGTTGTCCGCATTTATTTATTTATTATTATTTATGTTTTTTTAAGTTCGACTCTAGTACAAGTTTTGAATTATAATGAATATGACCCTTATATTAATTTAAGACTATTTTATACTGCTAAAAGGGGACAAAAAAAAAGTGACGATAACAGAAACAATATTTAGCAAATAATAAATGATTAGGCCAATCTACTTGCTATTAGTTATTTTTTAAGTAAACTGTTTAAAAGTTTTTAATATGGAATTTATAACGGTTTTTTTATGATTATGTGTTAATTTATATTTTTATTTAAACTTTGCTTTTATTTTGCTTTTGAATGTGTTTTAGTGCAAACTTCTAAGTTAATCTAAAAAAGTAATTTAGACTAATATGCCTAAAAAAGGGAGATTAAGGTGTCTAATTATAAATGAAGCTTACAATCCTAAAAATGGGTGCAGTTTTCTAAAAACTGGAAATTAAATAATTAACTTTGTACTTTGTTTTATTGGTGCTCCTTTCCTGGGTTGGATTGTAAGAATCCAAGCCTCTATGGATGTGGGTCAGTCTCACATCAACATAGATCTGGCTTACCCATGGCGGTTACGTGGGACTTACAGATTCTCAGGCCGATTTTCAAGCCGATGTTAAGCTGATCCTCAAGCTGATTCTCAAGCCCCTTAAAATGCATATTGTTATCGGTGGCCTGCAAATCGTATCGTAGCTTTATCACAGTAAGTGCCATCTCCATAAAGTTTCCATTGTATTGGAGTAGGCTCCACTGCGATTTTCAAATCTAATTCCAGCAAAAGTCACGCACCTTCTTTCTTTTGGTTTAGTGTGTCGGTTAACTTTGGTTGGTTTAGTCTTTTAGTGCTTTTTTCTTTATCCTTGGCCTTACGGACTGATGTGGTGACAATTTACTAGATTGACTTACTTAGCTTGCGATACACAGCCAAACTAAAACTAATTTAGTATATAAGAAAGTGATGAAATGTGAAACTGAGATTGTCAAAATCTTTTGGTTTTTGTAAAAATAACGAATCATAAATTAATTAACTTATTATGACTTAAATTGACGAGTGAGTGATAATGATGTGATGATAATCAAAACTTGTACTGAATCGCGATTATATTCTAATAACTACTCCTATATGGTGTATCTACTGTCTACTGAATATTATGATGGTTAACTTATTGAGATCATTAATTAATGCTATTTTAAAGGCTAACATTACAGAGATTTACCCGTACAGAATCGTGGACATAGAAGTGTTTTATTAAATGGGAATTTTTGCCTATGGTTGTTTACATTATGTAAACTTTGAATTTTATGTTCGGACTCTAAGGATTTCTACTTTCTTATTGCAGATGTGTTTTGAGCCGATGTGTGGTAGACAGTTTAGAGTACTCTTGACCGGCGGCCGATCTGCCTTGGTCTTCCCCGTTCAACTGTCATTCCATCACCTTTCATTCATCATCACGCTTACGATACGTCAGAAGGTACCGCACCTATCACTCTCATCTTTTATTCACATCCATCACCTTTTTGTGCGTTAGTAAGAATGGGTACCTAACCAATATAAAAAGATTTTTAAAATATCAAAAAATTGGGAGATCGAGCAAAGATTAACTGATAAAGTAGAGAAATCGGCCAGACGAAACAAAAAAGGAAAGTTGCGCACAACAATTTTTAGATGTTCTATTGTTATGACGCAGAAGAGGGCCTGACTTGAATATTTGTGCATCAGGCACAGTAAACAAATTGTCATACTAAGGATAAATTAATATTTTCTTATGAGTCTGTATTGAGATCTGGCGCTGTCTGCGCGTGAATTTACGTGATTGTTGCGGGATATTCGATATAATCGGTCAGACGAAACAAAAAAGGAAAGTTGCGCACAACAATTTTTAGATGTTCTATTGTTATGACGCAGAAGAGGGGCCTGACTTGAATATTTGTGCATCAGGCACAGTAAACAAATTGTCATAAACTATGAAATAAATACTAAGGATAAATTAATATTTTCTTATGAGTCTGTATTGAGATCTGGCGCTGTCTGCGCGTGAATTTACGTGATTGTTGCGGGATATTCGATATAATCGGTCAGACGAAACAAAAAAGGAAAGCTGCGCACAACAATTTTTAGATGTTCTATTGTTATGACGCAGAAGAGGGCCTGACTTGAATATTTGTGCATCAGGCACAGTAAACAAATTGTCTTAAACTATGAAATAAATACTAAGGATAAACTAATATTTTCTTATGAGTCTGTATTGAGATCTGGCGCTGTCTGCGCGTGAATTTACGTGATTGTTACGGGATATTCGATATGTTATTTTCCAGTGCTGTTACTGCGTCATGGTCATGATCAAAACCTGATTGTTGATGGAAACGCAGATTAAACCCACGTCATCGGATTGATTGGCATTGTTAAATTAAATGTGGGAATTAATCCATCATCTGTATCTGTAAATTCTCTCTGTAATGTTGGCCTACTCACCTACCTATTGAATAAATTATAAATGCTAATTTAAAGCGCCCTGTTAACGTACAAACTTGCTTGACAAATATGTTGTTCAACCTTCACGTTTTCATCAAACAATAGCTTAAACGATCAAACCAAAGATCAAACAAATTTGTCACTTGGCGTAGCGTCCTCCATGATTTTCATCAAACTTCATCAAACGCGACAAACACGTAGATTGTTTGACAAACGCCTCGAACACAGCTGTACACTATCAAATAATTTGACAAACACGTAAAATATGACAAACAATTTAAGCGTTTACGGGGCACTTTAAGAACACTTAAAATAAAAATACTAGGCAACATTTCCAACAAATCAGTCAAGGAAAATTTTGATTAAATAAATTATTTACATAGATATACAAAACTAAAATGAATGTCTCCCTTAAAACATTTTCTAAAGAAAAAATATGAAGCTAGTCTTTTTTATTTGCTCTAAATGAGATTCCTGCTAAAATATTTTCAGCCTTACTCTCAATTGCGCCATGCGTCATCTTAAGCCGAACAAATTTGCGCAAGTCCGTATTACGTATCTAGCAAAAGCTTTGAGCAGCAATATTGGTACCACGATGGCTGTCTAATTGCATATGTACATTGAGTTAGTTAAAAGACAATTGCAAGTTTTGCTGCCAACTGCTGTTGCGCTATACGTAATACGGCAGACTCGTGCAAATCTGTCGTTACCTGTATAGCCGGCATTATTCGATATTATAACGCAAAAACAATAATTGTATATGGCTGGGGAGACAGTCAAATTAACTATGTATCATTCTAAATTCAGTGACTTTAGAAGTACATATTTTGCTTGTAATGACACCAACATACTAAATTATATTGATGTCATTCCATTTATTTGCGATTTATATTTATGTATGTTAAACACATAAATAATATACATAAATATCAATCGACTGTCAAACCTGTGCTGAACAAACATCGCGTGGTGCCTAAACTTCCTGATCAAATTAGTCGCATCATATTAAACTCTAAAATTAAAACGGTAACTACTTGCTTTCTAACAATCTTTTTACAATTAGAATATTTATACAATGTATAACTACTTAGATATTGCGGTTTTTTTTTTTTTACTAACATAGATTATAAGTGTTTTTGTAACTAAATTATTTATTATTACAATTTTTTTTTTTTTTTTTGTGTTTTTTTTGTATTTTTTTTTTATTTTTCGTCTCGCTATTTTAAACGATCGTCAAACTTCCATTCGTTATTACTATTTCAAAATAGTTTTATTACTTAGATCCCCTCGTCTTTGCTTTCAATCACTGCTTTACTTTTAGAGCTACACTTAAAGTTAAAACATCGAATTAAATATCGTGCCTCAAATTCAGTTCCTTCTCTGATTCCACATCCGTTTTGAAAACGGTCCAAAACATTTCTTTCATTTCCTTCAAGCACTGCTCTCCTCTATTATTTACAACATAAATTATAACCTATTTTTTTTTTACCCGGGGAAATCCTCATGGACTTCCTCCGCCCTGGGGAAGGCGGAGGGGTATAACATAAATTATAACCTAGCCTAACCTAACTGTTTAAAAGTAATTATATTCTAAGCCTTCGACTGATGATTATTCAATATAGCCATAATCAAATTATATTCATTCCTCTCATATCCTGCAATCACAGCTTTTCTCTTATACTAATTACCTACAACATTTTTTTTATATATACTCACACACGGTAATCTGATCCCAAGCAAAGCAGAGCTTGTGTTAAGGTAACCAGACAACTGATAAACTTACTTATATATTTCTAAATACATACATATTATAGATAAATTACACCCAGACACCAGAACAAATGATCATGGTCATCACACAACATTTGTCCTGGGCGGGAATCGAACCCACGACCTCCGGTATAGCAGTTAGGGTCACTAACCACTAGACCAACAGGCCGTCAATTATTTATTTTTTGTTTATTGCTTACTTAAATATCTTTCCTTAAATGCGATTCCGTCGTCTTATGGCTCGACATATTATGTATACATGATTCTAATTCAATAACGGGCAAATATACTGAATTCCACCTTTGATGGTCTTATGCCAGTCACAATATGCCATACTTATCACCTTCACTATCTCTACATTGCATTCAATGGCTGCATACTTTGATGACGAGTAATCTGACGAGAGTTAGGACCCATACTATGTGTCTGTTCAGCTTTCATAATATGCTTCTTGATTGCTAGTCGTTCTAGAGCCAAACTACTGTTTTACTGTTTTTTGAAATAATTAGTAACACCGATACGTAGTTTTTAATGAATTTTAGAACTTAATTCGATCGAACGATTGTTATAGCAATGAGAAAACTGAGCAGCATTCTATACGGTAAGATGTTCTGTTTGAAAGGAACATAATAAAATAACTTTGAAATAATATAAATGTCCAAATAACTGGCATCACATGCACGAAATCTTGGACATGCGGTGCCAGCATTTGGACTGGTTTCGGGCCTCCGGATCCCCCACAAACTCGATCGTAATTTATTTCATGGGCGAACCACATCGCCGTCATTTTGGTAAGGCTCGAAAACAAATGAACAATCATGGAGCATACCAGGATTAGGTTTTAGGAACTATTTGAACTAGGTATGTACAACATAATAGAATAGATGAGTTCTGGAAGCCTTTAGATAAATAACCTACTTGTCTGTAAATTAACGACTGTATAGAACTTAAACTAATTCAGGAAGACATTGGAAGAACTGTATTACAAATAACAACTGAGATCAAATTATCACGTTCATAATAATAACAAATAAAAAACCCCTCGGGGCATGTCGTTACCTCATCATGAGAATAACGCAATACCTGAGGGCATATTAACTTGCTTTTTCCAACCTTAAGATATAAATAAAAACTGTATCTGAAGGTATATGTAGGAGCATACATCCGCAGGGCAGCTTGTGGCGAGCTGTTTGTGAGTAGCGACACAACGGACCTGACTGCCTCAGGGGGCCACTCCTTAGGAGGGCTCCCAGCTCTTTCTTGCCTTAACTGGCTGGCTAGAGAGAGGCCGCTAGAGCTATATGCTTCTTCAATTATTTCAAATAAATTAAATCATTTGATTTTGATCAATTTATTTGAATTGATGAAAATTAGAAAGTTAAAGATGATTACATTTTCTTAGTTGGTTATAATTAGTAATTGTGCTGAATTACAACCAGCAAGAAATCTCATACCTACTTCCAAGTAGTTGTAATACTTAAATACGTAATTATTTACTAAACACAACATATAATGTGACTTTTAGTCGTTATTTACATTTTCAACCTTTTATATACTATTATTACACCATTAAAATCACCATTAAAATCAAAAATACATAACATATTTTAAATATGTTATGTATTTTAAATGTTAAAACTACCGAAATATTGTCAAATATCACTAACATTCTATTTCACTGTTCATTGTCCACGGGTTTTTTAGTCCTTCTGTATTTAACTAACCATGGTGAGTATTTGACAGTATGTCGAGTTATCGGTGTTCCTCGCCTTACAGGTCGGCGAAAGATACCGTGGAGGCTCGGTATCATTCCTTGTTCGGAGCCGGTCCCACTGCGCCTGCGGGCTCGTGGAAATGGCCGCGGATCTGGAATAAACCAGCCACTAACATTACCACAAAGAAATAAACATAAAAAAAACAAAAGAAAAATCTAAAAAATGTTCCAAAAAAATCGATCGCACACAGCAATGCAAGCAATTGCGTAGTTCGCTCAAACAATTTTGATCCTTTCGAATACCAGTACGTAAGTAACTAATTTTAAACTAAATAGCCATCGTTACTACCTGTAAATTTATCAATTACCTGCAAATGCTGGGCCAGTTCCAGAACGATCTGCGTCAGAGCCGGGTGGTCGAAGAGGTCGTCTGGTAGCGGCGGAGAGCTGCGCGTCAGGTGGTTGCGCGAACGGAAGGCGCGGTGCAAGCGCATTACAGTCTCGCAGAATATGAAGCGCATCGTCAGTAGGCGAAGGAAGTCGTCCCCCATAAATGTTACGTACATCGAGTCTGGAATTGTTTGGTAAAAGTTATTACATTGGTAAAAGAGCAACGAAAAACAACTGTACGATTTATTATGATGAAAATTGGGTCCTAAAATGGTGAAAACTAGATTTAATGCTATAAGGTATTTTCCTACAGTCACGTTTTTTCAGTCAATGCATGAATATTTTAAGAAAAACATGAGCTGTATTAACAGTAATTAGATAGATATTAAGAAAACCATTTTTCCCTTTTCAATCACTGACAATAAAAAAAATAGTATGTTTCTTTCTTTCAATTATGAACATCTTAAGTTATATTAACGTTTTTTTTAATAAACTTACCAGGGCGCGTTCTTATCAAGATCTGCAAAGCTTCAACTAGGAAGCAGTCGACGTAGGACTGCGCCCTTTCCCACTGCATCAGCGAGATCCTGCTTACGTCACAGCAGAAGCACAAAGCCGTCAGCGGGCTGTGCAGGAAGAGGGTAAACAGACTACCCTCCGTCCTCTTCTCAATGGACGCCACTGTAAAATGTGTAGAGTAGTAGGCACGAAGCCTACTAGTAAGGAGAACTAGTGGCCAAACTACATTTTTGTCATTCAGGTCCGTTTCGTCAATGCTCAAGATGCATCGGTCGACGTATTTAATAGTCTACATGTCAAAATTTATTGGTATCAAAAATATTTTTTTTCTATTCTGTAATGTAGCTGGCCACTTCGTTTCTCACTTTTAAAATTATTTTTTATTTATATAAAAGACTTTGTATCAAGGATCACTTGTTTCGATGCCAATGTTTATTTCATGCTTCTAAAACTACGGTTTGATTTAATTTTTGTCCGAATATCTACATTAAAAAACATATATTATTTAAACCGTTGTTTTAATATCGATTTTAAGAGTTTTTTTTCTAACTACTTACTTAGTCCATTTAATAATTTTTGTTATTAGATTTAATGAAAAACTACTCGACTGAATTTATGATGTACTAAACTACTAAGTCAGTTTTAGTATTCAGAATTATAGGAATAATTATATTTGTCGTGGCCTTAGACTATAGATAACTATAGACCGATAGTATCGCTAGTTTTCCTTCGTGTCAAGCGAGAGCACTTTTTGTCTGTATCTAGTACATTCGTTTACTGATTTAAAGTTATTTTTCGCGCAACGACAGACTTATATAAGAAAATATCGATGGTTTCGACATTGTTAGGATAATATTAGGGTTTTAGATAGTTTTATTAAAACGGCGCGCTCCGTCTTGATACAAAATTTACGATAAAACTAGTTCATACTAGTGCTCACGGTTCATACACTGATAGGCTCACTCTTTAGTTTTATATCTATACTCTAAGGTCGTGGCCATATCGTAACATCATTTCATGACTGGCCTTTTCTTGAAATAGAGCCGTTTCATGATACTATTATTTTTGGTGCAGGTGCTCATCGTGCAACTCTAAACACATTTTAAATGGAGTGTTTAGTTTTTAAAAAGTTTATTTTGGCTCTTTTTACTGACGATCCCTTTTTTTGTGATTTGGACTAGAGTAACCGTAAACCGTAATTTAAGACACAAGAAAATTGAATCAATTTTCTTTGGAAGACAAGAATTCGGTTGAAAAGACCCTTCCATTGCTTCCAAGACTCTTTCATTTTTAATTCAGTATCGAAATCAATCTTGGATGCACATCATTGTATTTAAATACTATTTCTAGGTGCTCATGCTTGTATGTGCGTTTTTGAACTTTAAATTCCAAACCAGATCAGATGGACCGATAACAATTACGTCTCTGGTATCTTAAGTTTTGTGAAAATAAATATAAATGTTTTTAAGTTGATTTCAGCCTTAGATTTATTGAATAATGGAAAATCAATTTCTGATACCGTTTTTTATATTGGTTGTCAGAATTTTGAAAGGTATTTGGTGTATGTACGTTATATATCTTAATTGTATGGGTATTAGCCACTTACTTTACAAAGCTTTGACACGGTGGGGTGGTGGTATAGGGATTGGCCAGATAATAAGGATGGGTAAGGCAAGGACCACTGGACGTACCTAGGTATCGCCCATCAGGCATCAAGGACGTTCTGGCACTGTTATACTTTGTAATTTGTTATTTATGTTTAATTTATAATTGAGTTTAAAACATTAACAAAACCCCACCAGGTCTTCATTGTAATGAGACTTGAGGTTTATTTGAACAACACAACTACTTTTTGCATGCATCCCTTTAAATGCCAATTCGGAGATGTGAAATTTTGAATAGAACTATCTAATTATCTACATCACATGTGAAAAATTGTGCACATCTATAGACTACTTTTCGAATTGTTTTTAATGGAGGATGAGACAATTTAGAGCAACACACCTTGATAACAAAGCCTTTTTTGTTAAAAAAAACCTTTACAGAGCGAGAAGATGTAGTACTAAAGATTGGCAGTGGAGTTTAATAAAACTGTACAAAACTAATTTCTTATAAAACTACCTAAACCTATATTAATATAACACTAAGGGACAGTTTTTCCAAAGCTTGATAATTTTATTCGAGTATTTTTTTTTTCTTTTTTACAGTTCTGCAATGGAAAATATGTCAGACATAAATATCTCTTAACTAAAAATATATCTGGTTTTGGAAAAACCGGGTTAAAAACTCCCGGCAAGTCTTGGTCACGTCAGTAATCAGATATATGATATACAAAAACAAACATACATAATACTGAAGACGTTACCAAACTATGGTTAAAATACTAGTAGTAGCTAAATCAATTTAATGTCATACATATGTATAGAAGAACGTTCAATCCATACATATTTAGAACATCAAATTGGCGACCGGCATTGACCTGGACGGTGGAGGGGAAGCTGCTGGCAGCACTGGCATAAGCCCTATACGATTATGTGCCAAACTCTCATTGCTCTAATTTCAGTGAACTGTAATCGCGCGGTAATTGGTCCACCGATTTTGATCGTTGTCATCGAACAAATTGTCTAATAATCGCGGCCTTTTTTAATTAAAAGTATGATGTATCATACTGGATGAATCTATAAATCTAAAGTACATTATATTATACTTATTATAAACTAACCTAAACTCTACAAACCCTGCAAATACGTCACTTTTAGATTTAAAATACTATGAATATTGTCAAATACATTAAGCTATTATTTAACAGCACAAATATTAAATAAATACTTGTGCGTGTTTTAATAAAATTGACATATTCGCAAGAATAAGAATCCCTTAAAATACTACTGCCAATCGACAAAAAAAAACGGACAGATTATAACCTCGTCTTTTTGATGTCGTTAGAAAAAACTCTCCATTCCGAAATAACAATGAGAAGGGATGTGTAGATTGGTTGGTTGGTAACACCTAGATCACATGTATTACCGACAATGTCTTACCTATACGTTCAGGTATTTTGCCTACCCTTTGGGGATCCATTTAAGGATCGCGGCATGTCTAAAATTAAGGTTGAAGAAGAGTTTATAACGCCCAGACAGACAGACACACAGACCTCATATAACAAGGAACGAGTGATTTTTAATCTTATTAAAACTGTTAAAAAAATACGGTAAAGTGTATTACATACGTATAAGAATAGTAACAAATTTTTATTTATTTACTCTTCTTATACACTCGCAATATACAATAGCAGACATTATTTGTCAAAACCAAAGGGTGATTCAGAAACTACAAGAAAAAAATAAATAAAAATATAAATAAAAATAAAATATATGCCTATAATAAAATATTAGTCAGGGATTACTTAAATATAATATTCAACATTGGTCTATGAAAATATAATAATTAGGGTGGGTGAGGAAATAGCGAGGACTCTGACAATTTTCCTAAACAGGTTGCGAACTTTCACATTTTAAGCGTAAATGACGGTTAGTGGAGATAGCAACATTTAATATAAATATGTATATATAAACATAAATAAATATCGATTTATATACAATCACCCTCTAGCTATGCCCGCGCAATTATCCGAATAAAAAGTAGTCTGTAATAATCCATGTTTTATTAAACTCTGTGTGCCAAGTTTTATTCAAATCCGTTCAGTACTTTTAAGTAGAAGAGAAACTGACATCCGTCCATCCATCTTTACATACTTTCGCCATTATGATATCATCAGGAATTGTGCATCACGTTCACTCCTTCTACTCAAACTATCAGTGCTCCTAATTCTATGTAATCCGTTCAGTAGTTCACACAAGAAACACCCATTCCTTCAACTTCAAATACTTGCACCCCTAACATACTATTAGAATTGAGTTCTTTTTTTTTTATTGTCGCTAGAAAAAATCTCCAATCACACACATTCAAATCACGTGATATAAGTCCAAAAAAATTTAGAACAATCATTTGTGGCTCATACAAATGCTTGTTCCATGCGGGGATTGAACCCGCAACACATTTAGCGTTCTGACTTATACCACTTCGCTGCCCTCGCAATCTGTCTGGGGCGTTACATCCACTCCTTCGACTACATCTAAGGCGGTACTTAATATTCCCATTGACAGCATTGACCGGCACATGTCTTAGCCAAGTGACATTTCAATCATTAAGGCTGTTCAAAAACGCTGACTCGGTACGACATGTCACGTGACGAGAACGTCATTCCATGGTGCATCATTTTGTAACAACGTCGATGATTACAAATTTCTCCTGGCTAGTATGGCTTTTCGCGGTAAAAATATTAACCCAAGTAGCAGCAAAATTTGTAAAAAACATTTTGCTATTTATATCTGTATTTTTTTTTTTTTTTATTTGGATTCCAATGAGTAATATACGAAATAAAAATGACATAAAATTTTGTTCTAAATTTAAGGTTACGCGAAAAAACACAACGCAATGACGCAGATAGCGAAAAGTAAAAAAAAACTAACAAAATACAAAAGACGCGAAAACTGTTGCTGCTACTGAGTTGTATAAAGGACGAATAATAAGTTCTTAATAAACTTTACATCCAGATAAACAGTTGAAAATCAAGGCTCAAGAAAGGTGTAAGCCCATTCCCTACTCCTAGTCTATCCTATGCACTCGCTGCACTTATATGCCAATTTGTGCAGATACCCAACGCAAATTTTGACCACATTTCTTACCCACTGAAATCAGATTTTAATCTCTAGACACCACGAAGGGCTGGCACATTTCGTGGGCATCAATTAACAACTGCGTACCCAGACTAAAGTAAAGCCTTGTTTGAAAGGACAGAGTTGTCCAAAATAGTTGATTGATTATGGCTTTTTTATTATATAATGTTGGTGTCCTTTTCGATAACGAGACATTTTCAGTTCAATACTCTAGTGTCAAACTTATTATCTAAGTAGCATTATTCAAAGAGTAATCTGTAGTTAAATTATTTATAATAAATTAATTATGACTTTATTTTGAAGAAAAGAGTAAATTGGTAAAATTTTAGGCGTGTGACTTATGTAAGGTGAAATTATAATTATTTGCATGTCTTACTGTTTAACCGCTTTTTTTTCATTAACACTATTCCTCAACGCCCGCATAGTTCGTAAATATTTAGGTTAAGACTCCATTTGAGTTCGAAGCTAGTCGGGGGTTTCCGAAAAATGCACATTGCTAAACCGCAAGAAATACAAATAATTATAGCACAGATTGCTCTTAGAGTTTCTGCTCACACCATCAACAAGAAATGTGATTTCTGTGTAGGTAGAACCACCCAACCATAATTATTGCCTTCTGCGTTTCCCGAGCGATCACGCCGGTTGGAGTCTCGGCAGACGGAGAAGAAAATTACGAAAAACATTGAAGCTGTAAATTTTGCCCTGAAGTATAACCATTCGTTTCGCCGAATGTGAAAAAGTCCCTTCTAATTGTTGAAATTGAATTTAGATTAAAATAATAATTGAAAATAGAAACTAGTGGCCGATTTCACCAGATACATAACAAATTGAGTTCCTTGGAACTGAGTTCAAAATTTCTGAGTTCGATTTTGTTGCAATACAAATTGTAGCTTTAAACTCACCTACACGTGGCCGGACACGCTTAACTGAGCTTAATGTTCCAATTGCAAATTTCGCCTAAGTTGATCACGTTCGTATGCATCAGTTAAATCGGCCTTCGAAATATTCAAATTGAGTCGATATAAACTTAAATTTGAAATAAGGGAATGGAGAGTATAGTTTATTATGAAAACCCTATTCGCTCTGTAAAGGTTGTAGAACATAAAAATAAGAAACATCCACTTTGTTCTCTACTTACTGTGCAGGCAAGTTGGTATCTCGACCGGAGACATGAGAATCACCAGTGGCTGTCCGAAGTGCCTTGGCATCGTTTGAAATATATAAGAGTTATCCGAGTCTATGATCAGGAACATCGGTCGTCGAGTGAAAGCGAACAGGTCTCCGGGATGCAGGACCTGTTGCTCCCTGTGTTTCGGAGGCACGGGCTTCCCATCCTTGATGGTTTCCCTGTAAGTGATGTCGCTCCGTGACGTAGTTATAAGTCCGCCGACATCGAAGCCACCGACCGCAGCTGTAGGAGAAAATACAATTATTTGTTCTGTTGCACCAAGTATTCAAGAAAGTCGATTTTTTTTAATCTTTTTCCCTCTGGCATATTCAGAGACCTTGTTTTATTGAACCTGTTGGGATGATTTGGATTCACTTACCTTCTTCTGCGTGTCGGCTTGGAGGCACGATGAGGCCTTCAGCGGACATGTAGAGGAGGATCACGCCGTTGGGCGGCAGGTCATTGCACCCGCTTGCCAGGTACACAAAGATCTGGCTGGGCGACGGTTTGAACAGTAAATATTTATGCGGGTTATCTCCGTACTTCAAGGCGCAGTCTATGCTATATCCTAAAACAATGATAAATATAACGTCGATATTTTTTTTTATCTATTTTTTAAACCTATGTTCTGTTGATAGTACACATAACATAACATACATACCATACCATCACGCCTGTATCCCCGAAGGGTTAGGCAGAGGTGTACCAATGTACACCCACAGTTCGCCGGTATGTTTAGGTCCCATGTAATAGGGGGCGAGCCTATTGCCACTAACCGGGCACAAATCCAAACTCCGACCTGCTACTGAGAATTTCATAGAAAAACCCAATAACACCTTGGTCGACTTGGGAATCGAACCCAAGACCTCTAGCGTAGCAGTCGCGCTTAGCACCACTAGGCCAACGAGGCAGTTGTCTGTTGATAGTGCTCTGAATATAAAATAAAGATTTTTCCAAGACTTACGAAATCAGCGTTCTAGTTGTTTGAGTGGAAAGTAGCAAAAGTTCGCCCTGGTGTCCAAAAATCGTGACTTTATTCAATTAAATTAACAAAGAAAGAGATAAAACAGAACAAACCAAAAAGTATGTGGCTTCATATTCGCTGTGCTGTTTTTACGCTTATTCTTTTATGCATAAACTACAAATATATATTACGCCTTGGGCCAGTAGTGTCGTAGATACAAACGCAAGCTAATGCTTAGTTGATAAAAGGAATCAAATTCGCTTTTATAAGCATTTTTTTTAATGACTTAGTCTGAGTCTTAAGTTTTGTTAAATTTACTGTCGCCGTGTGAACTTTTGCCTTGACTAGTGGTCAAATAAAGTAACCGAGAATTATAAAAAAAAAAAATCGCAAGCTAGTTAGAGTTAGGCCATGTTAAATCCAGCTCATGAATCAATGGCATGGTTTTACGGTCAATTTACACAGCGCACACGATATGGAGAGATCATGAACGTATCATCAATAGCGATCTATTACTTTAAGTTTAAATCGCAAGGAATTACGCTAGAGGGATTTATGCTAGCAGCCTTTAAAATATATAGCAAAATAAAAGACAAAATAAACATTACAAAGTTATTAAAAAAGGAGAGAGTCTCTCGCAGTGCTCAAATAGAAAACAAACAACGTACAAAAACAGAGATCTTATTTAAATAATTGTTGGAGAAGTTATTTACCTGTGTTATTAAGGGAAGCTGGCACGAACTGCGGTCGCGGCGACTCCTCGAACATATGCTGGATATCGCCCGTCGGCTCCCGCTCTAGCGTCTGCATCATTCGGAACATGTCCATGGTCAGCTCGGAGAACTTGACCTGGGCGGAGTTGCTGCCCACGATGAGGACTTCTTGGAGGCTGAGTACCATGTTAGAGAGCCGGTCTACCGGTGGCGTCGACTGGTGGCTGAGGCTGTTAAGCAATTCGCAGTGGGGATAATACCGAACGAAACATCGAAAGAATGTTAGGGCGGTGAAAAAACTAACACTGTATGAATTTAAAGTCCGTTGAAGCAGTTAAAGCTTGCGCTCAGGCTAACTGCATATATGTAATTTGAAGAACTTTAAAACTCGTGTGTGAGAAAGTAGTTAAAAGGTAAGTGGTGTTAGTTTATCTCACCGCCCTAACAAATACAAAAGATTATAAAACTCGAGCATAATATGTTTATCTAGATATAGAAATTAACTTCATTTTTTCCTTTCCGTTTATAGTTATTCTGATAAATCTAACAAATTGAAGATTGTTTTGAATGAAAGGGAAATTTTAATGTAAGAGAAAGTTTAGCATGACATTTCTAACAACCATCACTTATGAGCTCTTTATAATATGAAAATGTATATGTTACTGTAAAACCTAGATCTACGGCAAATTTTAAAATTTTTCAGTAAAACCTAAGATTTACCAATTATTGATGGTAAATGTCCAAAAAAGTTTGCGATTCGTACTTTTACCACTATTCACTTGGTAAATCTTAGGATGTACATCAAGGCACAGTAAATGTTAAATAATTCATGTCATGATCGCCGACAACTTGTTGTCGAGCGCAAATCAAACCGTCGACTTTGTATAGAACCGACATAGGCCCACAAATCCATTGCTTGGTTAGGTTCGACTTTGCGACAGAGAAAAATTGGTTAGGTTAGATATTGTGACCTTGCAACAGAGCGAGCGAAGCGAGCGACGACATAATGTAATTCAAAATTTATCTTTATTAACAATTGCGTGCTATTTATAGATAACATCTACCAGCTGGTAGATGTTGGTTTGTTGTTTTCAACATTTACCGTGCCTTTAATATAAATCCTAAGATTTACCAAGTGAATAGTGGTAAAAGTTCGAATAGAAAACCTTTTTGGACATTTACCATTAAGAATTGGTGAATCTTAGGTTTTACTGGTAAATCTTAGGATTTACCGTAGCTCGGGCTTTTACAGTAACATACAAAGAAGATAAACTTTTGAATAAACCGCTAAAGCCTCACCTTACTTACCAAAAAAAAATATACATATGAAAGTACAATAATTACATAAAATATGTTTATTAAATATTTACCTACAAACACAACCCAACAATAAATAATTTTAATAAACAATTTGAATTGAATTGAAGTAATTGTAATGAAATATTGATTTTAAAATTTTTACAAGCGCAAAAGCTTCTTTGAATAGTGAACTACTCGTAATTATATGGACAATCATTATACATAGCGTGTTCAAAAAAATAATGTTTTTTATTTTTATTTACGTACATTTTTTAATTTTCTGAGTCAAATTGATCTATGGAACAGGGGTTGATTGCTGTTTTTTAACGTTTTACAAATTGTCTTTTTTCAAACACGCCATTCTTTAAATTAATTTAACTAAATGGGTTGATAGATAGACTTATATTTATTATTTATAAGCATGTAATTTAAAAAACTTAGCCTTAGAGATACCTGCGGATGATGGTACTTATAAATATAATACATATATAGGTTTGTTATAATTTAGGACAATTTAAATTAACTTCATCTTAGTTTGTTGATTACCCGTTTCTGATAAAACTTACTCTGTTACCTAATTTGAAAGATACGTTATGTAATAAATCTATAATTATTAGATAATATATAATTATAGGTTTTTGAGTTATACGTGGTTAAAAAAATATACCTACTAATATTTTTTCATTTTCGTGTAGATATCACATGGATAATTGTAAAAATAAAAGTATTTCTTTTTTATGCGTTAATCTCTGATTTATACCAGTTAACATCGCGTTTCTTGCTTAGCAGAAAATACAGGGGCAAGGCGAGTGAAATTGCGCGACACAGGTTGTTTAAATATAAACCCAAAGAAACAACGAGTCTGTATGGCGACGTATTAACGGAAAATGATTCATTTCAGTAGCTTTCCAGATAATTAAGATAAAGTTTTCAAGATATTTAAATACGGTACTTTGAGTAGTATGGTTAAATAATAGTGTATGCAAGTATGGTTAAATAGGTTTGATCCGCCATATTTACGAAAAGGGAACATAAAACGTTAATGACTTGACAATACATGGTGACCAAATTTTTATAATTTCCAAAAAGCAAGGTGCTCTTTTCTACCAAAGTGACATTATAATATTTCATTAACCATGAAAAAGGTCAGTAAAAACTTGCTGGAGAATGAATCTCTTTATTGGGATTTGAATACAAACATAACACAAAATAAAAAATATATTATATAATCACTGTCTTATGTGTGGGGGGCTAAACCACATCTATATATCAAGCATCTAGTGTAGATATTTCTATGTATGTAGGTTCCAATAAATGGTCGATCGTCTGATCATTTACTCACCGGTGCGATAATATTACGGAATAGTTGTCGGGGTGTACGACTGACACCACAGGCTCTGCTTTGATAAATGCTTTTACTTCGTTCACAACGACCGTCCATTCGGCTTGGTCCTCTGGGTCATACGCATTTCCATACTCTACGATTTGCTTGTCCAATTCTCTTATCAATTCCGATACAAGGTTCAGTTTTTTCAGTAACAAGCAAACCACAATGAACCTAGCGTAATAACGCAACTTTTTCACCATTAGCTCGCATTTGTCTTCTTTGCTTGCTTTTGTATAATAACTTCTGCCTCTGATGGCATAATAGAAAGAATATGCCTCGTTAAGGTAAGCGGTTTCACTCGTTCTCAAGCTAAAAATACAACTCCTTATTATAGCAGTTGTACGCTGCGAAGGACACTCATATTAAATTAATTGTGATAGGTACTCACTAAAAGTGATAATAGAGTTGGCCTATTTTGGAAGCGATTTCGCCAATTTGCCAGCGTTTTAGGCCGTATTTGTTGTCTAGAATCGTTCGATGTTGCTGTTGGAACTTCCAAAGCTTGGTGTACACATCGAACGTTCTGCCGAAATACGAGTGCCATTGTTTGTGGCCATATTGGGGAAGCTCCCTAAAACATGAGAACACTTTGTTCAAATTCTGTGCCGTGAAGGCTTGCTCGGATTTGTTTTTGGATTGTGTGCGCGATTGGTGCGTGGTTTTAATGCTGATTCTTCTTTTAATTTTTGAAGAGTCTTCGATCGATTTGAGCAATAATCTATGTCTAAGTCGTATTCGGTTTATGAAGTTGTCCCGTCCGCCGATGGTCGCGGGGCGGTGTCGAGCGAGGCGCAACAAGTGTCGACACCCTCGCGTCGCTTTGCCGGCACGTCTCAGTACCTAGCTATTTAACTTGTAGCTTCAGCGTTCTTTATCCTTCAACCCAACGAATGGACGGAGGTTTTATGATTGCATTCACTTGGAAACCTTTATGTTACCAATAAAGATTTACTCATCTACTTATCAGAGCTTTAAGTGGTTTTTCCTTTCAGTTTTTGTGTTTGCATCGTTTTTTTCTTCATATTTAATTAGTTTTACTTCGGATTATTATTTTTATGTCATCGTAAATAAACGAAAGACTTCATTTTTTATAAATTTAATCGTGAAGTACGATGAACTAATTAACTAAAATAGATATCATGAGTATTATTTGAATATTAACTTTAGTAAGAAGAATTCAGAATTTTTTTAGGAATCTTGACGGTTCTCCCGCGCGCCTTTTTCGGGATCGCCCGACCAGCTCAAACACAATAGAAGCTGAAAAGGCGGTGTCATTGTCTCGTATCAAATTATTAACGGTTACGTATTAAAGTAACTGCACAACGTCAAATTTCTTGAATAAAAAGTATATAAGTTAGAGTATTCATGAAAGTCGCAGCAAATAACTAAAAATCACTTTTAGCGCAGGTTAATTAATTTAGGCCATAAATGTATTGACAAACAGGAATTGAACCCGTCGCAGATGGCAAAACGAATTCTTAACCATTATTAGTTTTTATAAATCCGAAATAAATCGAGTATAAACTCGTTTATAAAACTAGCCCAAAATTTTTAATCAGGCTGCTTAATTCAAGCTAGAAGTCGCAGAAAGTATGAACCAGCTAACTTTCAGAAGAGAATTAGAGGTATCTGAATCAGTCCAATGTATTTTTCGAGATTTTTTACTAGTTTTTGAGCTACGAGACTGATTTCTAAACAAACTCCAACTTCTTTGATTATTTTGCTCATACAGTCGTAATGTGAATAAAAATGTAACTGTGTTGGTTAAACAAAATATTATTCAACTTCGAAAACTACTTAGAACCATTTCGAAATATTTGAGAGCCGATCAACATAATTTTAGCCCATATACAAGGTCTTTTAATGTGCATTGCGTTTCATTGGCTACCTACCTTGTAAATTTTATAAAGGTGTCTGTGCGGCATCAAAGATAAGTCATTTTAAGCGCACTGTTTCATTTCCATAAAAACAAAACGTAATTCGACATAACCAATTTAGTTTTATACTCTTTGTTCTGGTATCCCGCGGCAGCAGTATCGAAACGCCAATCTGTTGGTTGTTCATGTACGTACATTCACCAATCAGAATCGACGGCATGACTCGCGCGGAGCTCGTTAGAGTCGTCAACGTTCTGTTGCAAAAAAGAAGCGCGCGCGCGGGCACGATATCGCTGCTCAATTTAAAACGAAAAAACCGATTGCAACTCCTATTTTCCGTGCGAAATCATATCAGCTAGTAGCCCTCAGCATCCTGGGATCAAGAACGCGGTCACCGAATCACAATTCATTTCGGCTGGTGCGAGTTGCTACACGCACAGTTTCGAAAACGTTCCCAAAAGATTTTATAGACTTCAAGAGTCTTCAATAATTTTCGTTATTTCCGTATTTATTTATTTATTTATTTATTTATTTATTCAGCATGGAAGACTTACAGCAACTTAAACACATTATTATCTTGAATAGTAATTTGACAGCCAGTAACAAGTCTTCACGTTTATAGCTAGACTAGCAGAAGAGAACCGTGAACATAAAGTTTAGGGAACAGAAGAATAAAATTACTTTAAGTCAGTACAAAAAAAAGATTACTTTTAATATAAAAAATAACCAAGTCGTCTATCTTGAAATGAAATCCCTATGAGGTCTACCCTTAGATGACAATGTTTTTTTATATTCTTCCATTACTATTAACAAATCCTTTTTTAAGTCACCAAGCATGGTGAGCAGAAAATACTGAAGGTATGAGTTTGATTAAAAATCATGAAAAAGTCTCATATCTCGAATACAATAAAAAATCCGGAACATACAGGATTTTAAAGAAAAACTACACTAAAATTCGATTGCAATTTAAAGTACTCAATGCAATACTTACCTTAGCCCATTGAAAAGCTGCTTCGATTTTTCCAAGAGATGACAAAATTCTATTATAATTTTTCGCTCATGTTCTTCCAGAGCATTCATTCTGTCTGTTAAATCTGGCTCTGTGGAATGCGAAGTAGCAGGACTGACACTGGTGAAGCGTTGTCTCGTGCACTTTCGAGACCTGCTTTTCCTGGGTAGTAGTGGTGACGGCGGTAGTGCTGCAGCTGCAGCGCCCTCTTGCTCGTCGTATGAGGAGCAGGGTATAAACTGTACCCTGTGGGGGCTCTCTACCCTTCCATGGTACCCAGTACGATAGGGTCTTGGAGGTGTAGACGGGCCAGAATACCAACTTATATCCTGCTCCGGTGAATTACCCTGTGGAATACATTTCGTTTGATACTTGGACTTTATAGTTCTTTAGTCTACTCGTTTGGGCGTATATTTGTATTTTCTTATATGGTTTTACTTATTCTGGGTTATTTGTAAACATTAACAGATTTGCAGGACGATATTACAATAATCATAAAAAATAACTTTTGCTAAAGTAATTACATTACATTTAGGCTCTGAATATTATCAACTTTACGCAAAAACAAGGATAGATCGAAATCCGTAAGTTAACTTACTTCTGAATTCTTGTTTAAAAAGTTTTATTCTGGGTATGCAGAAATTTTAATTTTGACATAACGGTGGACAAACACTAGGATCTCGAAACAATTGATGTCATTTTAAAACCGTGGAATAGTAAAACACATATTTTTATTTATCAGCCATTTTTATCCAACTGCAAAACAAAGGCCTGTCTACTTTTATTCCAAATACTAATTCTATTGTTTTGAATAAGCCTATGATTTTTTTCAATTCAGTGACGATTTTGCATTTTGTTGTTGTATTTTTTTTGTTGTGAATGACATCGCCTAAATTTCATGTATAAATAAATTTCATTTATACGATCATAATAATGCTTAAAATATTTTTTTAACTTTAGATTTTGTGTGTCTATTGCTCAGTTTTTTTAAATAACATATTTTTATTTAATTACCTGTGGCGGTATCCAGCGATCTACAGCAGCCTCACTGACTGGAGATGGGTCGAGGAACGTCCTGGCACTGCTTCGGCAGTCCTTCTTGTGCCGATCTGTATCTTTTACGCTGTCTTCTGTACAAATGTTCAAATTTTTAATTTCCGGAAATCTTATGCTCTGCTGCCTAACAAAGATGGATTCTGGATCACCTGGGGATGCAAGTGTGGTTGAGTTACTTGTTCGTTGTGCTGCTGATAGCTTGCTTTGATTGCGGTACCTAAGTTTGCGGAATATTTGAAGGGCGAAATCTATGATATACACACATCAACACTGTCTAGGAATATTTTGGATTTCTTCAAATTACTCAAAGTGTATTGAAAATAACATACAACATGTTTATATTTTTATAAAGCCTATTTATCAGACTACACTGCAAAATAAAAGAAAACTATTTTTCTTGCAAACAAATTTTTATTCACCATAAGAAAAAACGTGATGTAATGGTAAAACTAACAATGAATGTGTTTCCCAAGAATTATTGAAAAACAAGGAAAAATGTATCTGTTTTTAACAGTTATGTGAAAAAACAGAATTCAGTTAAGCCACCTATGACGTTAATAACGGTCCTGCACTGGTTTTTCATGCTTTGGATTATTTTAACCAAGTCTTGCTGCGGTATTGTCCCAGGTCCGGCTAAGATGTAAAAAAAGTTACTCTTCCGTCGCAATGTTTGCAGGGAAATTCCTCAAAGCTCTTCTTTGGATCATGTCCCACGCGTGTTCTATGGGGAACTAAGACCGATACGTCGTGCTCCTGCAACAAGCTTGTCACCGCTCTCGCTGTATGCGGACGGGCGTTATCGTGCATGAGCGTGAATTCTTGGCCCATTTGTTATCGACGAGGGTAGATTATTGATACTAGCACCTCGTTACGGTATTTTTCAGCCGTCATGGTGTTTCTAATCCAAACGAGGTCTGTTCTATCACCAATACCAATTCCCATCCAAACCATAATTGTCCCGCCGTGCTATGAATGGACTTCCTGAGGATGTTGCAGAAGGCTTTCACGACCAGGAACTCGCCAAACACGTACTCTACGTGTATCGGGATAGAAACCGAACCGGGACTCATCGGTAAACATCACTACAGACCACTGGTTATCTTCCCAGAGCAAATTTTCAGGAGCCCACTCTAGTCGTCGTCCACGATTTCCTCGGCGTAGTCTTGGAGTACAAAGCGGTCTGCGAGCATGAAGATTAGCTTTATGCAGCCTTCTCCTCACAGTTTGGTCACTCACAAGCAACAGGTGCTCTAACTGGAGCCTCTGAACCAACTGCATAGCCGTAACGTTTGATCGTCTTCTCGTGGCAACTTGCAAAAATCGGTCTTGTTGTTGAGTGGTTATGCGATTCCCGCCTGTGTGTCTTTCAGCCGCTTTACCAGTAGCAAGATAACGTGACCATAACCTTGGTATCACGTTTTGTCTTGTTTCAATCTCCTCAGTAATGCTTCGTTGAGTAGCCCCAGCTTGGAGCATGCCTACTGCCCTTAACATTTCCTCTCTCGTTAAATGGCGCCGTTGCATGATGCACACAATAACATTAATTCGAAATTAACCGATAACTTGTTATAAAACTTAAATTTGACATAAAAATTTGCCAAAAACTACTGTAGGTAAATGAAACCTTCGGAATTCGCTACCATTATGCCGCGTAAATCTTTTGTTTTTAATTTATTTTTTCAAATTCTAATTTAGAATCGTTCAAAACGGTTAACAAAAATAAGCTTTCTTTAAAAGAATTTAAAACTGGCCAGTATTTTTTGAGTTTAAGAACTTTATACAAAATATCCGTAGACGGTGTTGATGTGTGTATATATAATCTAAACTTGTTTTATTTTGATCGGTTGTTGTAGCGGTGGAAGTAAGAGGTTTTTTTATAGTAAGAGGCGGGTATTAGTATACATAATAAAATAAAAAAAGAGAAATTTTTTTGTTCGGTAGGCCGGGCTTTATTTGCAATCTTGAATGTGATACAGAACGAATTTACAGGTGTAGTTCGTACCTTGATAAGCTGGAAATTGTATGCATATCTCTTTCTTTTCTCGTCGTCTTGAGCCGCTTCGCTCTCGCCGATCTTTTTTTGTTCTTGTGTCTAGTTTTTCAGGTATTTTTCGCTCTGCTTTGGAGCTCTCTGGTAGCTTTTCAATAGCTGTGGCTAGAGTAGTGTCGTAAATGTGTACGTCGGCAAACACACGCTTCTCATTTTTGCTCAATTTAAACGCAGGCTTCTCCTGATCACATTGCGTAGTTACCAGCTGTTGTTGGTAGGGCGCGTGTTTGAGTCCTTCGCGTCGGTGATGTTGGATTTCCTTTAGGTAATCCTTAGGTGATTTTATGCTGTCCGATGATGTGCGGTGTATCTTTTTATCTTCAGAAGACGAAAAGTACTTCGATGGAAGACTGTGGCGACGACGTTGAGACTTCGGGGAAGGAGATCGTTCTGTGGGCGAAAAAAAAACTGTTAATGAAACTAAGTTATTACTGTTGCTGAAATTTAAGCATCAGATGTGAATATGTTCCGTTTCATGCAGATTGTTGTTGGGATAAATAACCTATTTGTCATCTGTTTTTTGTTGATTCTATATTTTCCATCTTAATGGAAAATACGAAACCGATGAATTGCGACGTATAGAATCTATAGCTTGTTTTAAATTAACATGCAGTTAATTAACGAATAAAATAAAACATCATGCAGGTTTACAAAAACTTAAGTATAAATTGTTCTTAATTGTTTTAGATATATTAAGCGTTATCTGTAAATGAAATCTGTTCTTAGAATTTAAGTTTTTGCTTGAAATAAATAAATAATAATAATTATTATTATTAGATGGGGTATTGTTACGACATGGAACTAAGTTTTTTTTTATGTGATTGATAATACTTTCTGATATAAAATGACTGCCTTGTTGGGACTGGGTTTTTCAGGATTCAGTATATTTTAACTAAACGTACTTCACATAAAGTTTTCAAAGCTGAGTGGTCTTGAATCAAATAAAAAAAAAAACGGTGCAACAATTTTCCCTGACTCTCATTACTCATAACAATAAAAATAAATTACAATGTTTATTGGTCTATAAGTCACTTAGGTATATAAACAATTTATAACTATTCCGGTACCCTTCCACCGGAATAGTTATAAATTTATATTGTTTTTTTTTTTGTTTTTTATATTGTTAATGCTTACGAAAATATAGAAAACCATAAATAGGTTCAAAACAAAAGTAAAAAAAAAAACATAAAAAAAACATAATAACTAATATATCCTTTTGTCAATGAAAAATAATAAAATAACACTGTCTTTACATATTTGGTTCCAGAGAGTATTAAATAAATTGAACGGGGCTGGCATGTTCTAAGAATAAAAGCCCTTAAAATAAAAGATTAAAAAAAAAAAAAAAAAATTGAAAGTCGACTTAAAGAATTGTTAATTTAATTAATCTTTAAGAATCATAAGAAATATTTAAAAGAATTGTTATTTTTTCGAAAATCCGTTTAATTGCAGTGGAAGGAAACTTTTAAAACCGTGCTTTGTTAGTATACCTATTAATAGTCTTTCATCACTACATAGTATAAAACAAAGTCGCTTTCTCTGTCCCTATGTCCCTTTGTAAGCTTAAATCTTTGAAACTACGCAACGGATTTTGATGCGGTTTTTTTAGTAGATAGAGTGATTCAAGAGGAAGGTTTATATGTATAATACATGCATAATAAAGTAGAGAAACGCTGATAATCTTAGAGTTTTTTATGTAAGGTCGTAAATAAACACACTTTTTTTGCGCTTACATTGCAAACGCTGGCTGAACCCTACGAGATAGATCAAAGTAATGTACTACAGTATTGTACACCTTAAAAAGGTCTACAAAAAAGTCGGCGATGGTATATGTCTATCTCTTGAGGATAACCCACAATAACCATTTTTATCCTTTATTTATTACTTATTAACGAAAAAGCGATTTTAAGCAATACGGCATTAATCCTTATCCAATTAAGTGCCTTAAATACATTGTGCATGTAATAAAGATCAATATGGCCCTTTACAGCATGTACCTAATTTAAATGAATATTTTCGAAGATATTACAGATTTAAAATGCAGGGACATAGCGGTTACGGCGGTACCGGCCGGGGGCCGGGGAGCGCGTGCCTATACCACAGATTACTAAATAGTTACTACGTAACCTATACCAAATAGTGCGTTGAAGGCCGCGCTACGACCTACAACACTTTATGATTATGTAGTATATTTAGTATCAGCATTGCACCCGTGCAAAGCCGGGGCGGGTCGCTAGTTGTTTATAAATATGTCAAGTACATACTTAAAGTGTTATGCGAAAATGAAAAATCGTCATTCTTTGTGTGGGCGACGACTTTAAATAAGTTAGATACGTAGTCTTAAGAATTATTGTACTGTTTTGGATACTTGTAATATAAAACAGCAAAAATAATAAGAGAAACAACAATATCAAACCTATTTGTGCCGGTCAATGAGCATTTAATATTAATACACGAAATCCCATCCTGCTCTTATTTTCTTAACGGGATAAATAATTAATAGGTCATTATAATATATCGTAAGTTATCCTGTCATACCCTTCAATAAATAGAGGAATAACAACAAAACACTTCGCAATCACTGGCTTGTTACTACACGCCATTCTTTCATATTTAACATCTATATCTATACTTATAATAAATCTGTAAAAGTGAAAATTCTGTACATTGAAAATATCAAAAAAATAAATGGCGGGGGGTGTTACTAGACAGACACCGAACCCAAAAGTGTGAAAACATTTTTTTTTGTCTGTCTGTCTGTCTGTTTGTTCAGGTATCACGCAAAAACTACCGGTTCGATTACGATGAAACTTGGTATAATTATTCTTTATTATCCTGGGCACCACACTGGGTAGTTTTTATCCCGGAAAAGTATAAAAAATAAAAAACAAACTTAATTTTGCGGTTAAAAACTCATTGATAAGTTTCGTCATCCACGCGAACGAAGTCGCAGGCACAGCTAGTAGATTAATAAGACGCTGTGTAAAAGCAACTAAATCTTTAAATAGCGCGTTCTTACAATATCAATAATTCTGAAACGGGGGGTTTCATCTAAGTAAATAGTTTGTAGTTAGTCCCCAGTTGCAATAAAACGTATTTTGTAAAGTTATTCTGCATTTGGGTTGGATACGAATCCAAAAAAATAAAGATCATGAATATCGGTCCACCCGTTCTTGACTTACATATGGTGTAAATATTCCGACTTTGTTTTATGTATGTAAATTATCTAGAAGAAAATCTATAAGAGTCAAAAAGATGTTTAAAGTAGAAGCAACAACAGATTTCGAGAGTAACATTGGAAGACAAAAAAGAAGAAAAAAAAGATTCTATTCTTATATTATCGTATTGTCTATTGATATATAACTAAGCTGAACAGAGTAAAGGAAAAAGGATAAAAAAGTAAATCGCTGATCTTTGTTTTTATAATTTACTAGCTGTGCCCCGCGGTTTCACCCGCGTGAATACCTAGGTCCCGTTCCCGGTGCCTTTGTATTATTAGGGGCGGAGATGAATCCAACAAATCACTATCGTAACAAAAGTCAGGATTACTTAATTTGGTGGTTGAGTATTCTTTAATTTCCTAATTTTCAGCGCAGTTTTGCAAATTTTTTCTTTAATAAGAACCTTCTCCTGACAATAACACACACAACAAAAAAAGAATTAGCGAAATCGGTCCAGCCGTTCACGCGTGATGCCGTGACCAAGGGAATATTGATTCATTTTTATATATACCTATAGATAAAAACTCAAAAAGAGAAAGTCAATCTCAAGAGGTATTACGACATATTGTGTCAAAAGCACAAGGGGAACAGAAATCATCATCATCTCCCGAGCCTTTTTCCCAACTATGTTGGGGTCGGCTACCAGTCTTACCGGATTCAGCTGAATACCGTATTTTACATGGAGCGACTGCCTATCTGACCTCCACAACCCATTTTACTGGGAAACACAGTATCCCATAGTAAGACTGGTTGTCAGAATTGACTTAACGACTGCCAAAGATCTACGTATGACAGCCGGGACCTACTGTTTAACGTGCTTTCCGAAACACGGAGTGGTTTCGGTATGTTATAAATGGTCACCCATCCACGGAGCAACCGCGGCGAGCGCGGCTTAACCTGTATTATCGGTCACACCGTACGGCTTACACTTAGCCACGAGCCACAAGAGGAACATAAATCAAAACAGAAAAAGAAACAAAAAACATCAAACACAACATCAAGTTACCGATACCAACCTGGCCTCTTACAACAACAAGACGCACTATCACAGCAGGAAAAACAAGATGCTACAGCATTCAGACAACTATCTAGTGACGCCATTGTCGACAGGAACTAAACTTAACCTCGGAGCAACTTGAATCACTAAAACTTTCTAATGAATAAACAAACACTCAGAACTTTGTCAGATAAAGTCTTTTTGCACAGAATGTAGTGAGCTAGAGAAACTGAAAAGATTTTTTGTTTTAGTAAGCCGATTGACAAGTTAATAATAATATAATAATATAATATCCTGGGACAACTCACACACGGTTATCTGATCCCAAGCTAAGCAGAGCTTGTGTTATGGTAACCAGACAACTGATAAACTTACTTATATATTTCTAAATACATACATATTATAGATAAATTACACCCAGACACCAGAACAAATGATCATGCTCATCACACAACATTTGTCCTGGGCGGGAATCGAACCCACGACCTCCGGTATAGCAGTCAGGGTCACTAACCACTAGACCAACAGGCCCGTCGAATAATGGAAAGCCCAGTACCTTTTCCCAACTATGTTGGGGTCGGCTACCAGACGCGACTGCCTATCTGACCTCCACAACCCATTTTACTGGGAAACACAGTGTCCCATAGTAAGACTGGTTGTCAGAATTGACTTAACGACTGCCAAAGATCAACGTATGACAGTCGGGACCTACGACTGAACGTGCTATCTGAGGCACAGAGGGGTCTCGGTATGTTTATAAATGGTCACCCATCCACGGACCAACCGCGGCGAGCGCTAACTTGTAGTTTCGGTCAAACCGTGCGGTCACTTAGCCACGAGCCCCTCGTATATTTTGATATAACCGAACTGCAAGAATTCAAAATATCGAACTAGCGTTCGAGAATCGCTCACACAGGACACCGCGTTAAACAAGATTACTTTGAACTGAGTTTTAATATTGACCTTTACTTTAAGTTACGTTTGAGTACCTATACAAAAATGTTAACAATAATTGTCAAATTAAAATATTGATCGACGTTTTTATGAAGTATCCTAGTATATAACAGAAAAGAGCACACTTTACGGTTGCATTGATATAGGATACTCACTAATGGATCAACTATCAAGTGAAAATATTATTTTACAGGAATGAATAGTTGCCGTAAAATAATCATGATATAAATATATGAGCATGAACATGAAATTGTCTGAAATCTATATGATATGACCCTCAATGAGATCATTTATTTTGTCATTCTAAATTAAGAACCCCAGTTTTTGGAAGCGTTTAAGATTTGTACAATTCTGGAAATTTTAACCAAAATTTTTAGAACAAATTCAGAATACTGAGCTTTTTTTGCCACAAAAATCAACCGCATGTTTAGGTACTATATTTTAAATAGCTACCGACATTATATTTACAAACTTTAGTTACCGACAGTACTGTAGTTAGGGTTGCCATGTCATGAGTCATATTATTAATTGTTTGGCTGGCTTCTTTTATTTTTTAGATTAAATGTTATCCGTTCACTAATAATGTTTTATTTATTTTATGTTTCGCTTAATTGCGTAAAACTGACGACGTTAACAAAAGGTATTAATTAATGAAGCGCACTTGCGCTAGTGATCTAGTTTGTATAGGTATATAGATTATATAATTAAACATAAAGTCTATGTAGTTAGGTATATAAATTGTTTATGATAGTTTTGTTTTAATTTCAATACAACAACGATGATTCCGATATGTGATTATGGATGTAATGATAAGTCATATTTCATAGACAGTACAATTAAAATGTAAACTTTGATTATTTCCTGGAAATAAAAGGAAACAAACATAATAATATAGCAATGACTATAATGATCAAATAAATCATACATTGATCATACGTTACCTGAAGTATAATAAATGTATAAGGTGCTATTCTAAAACTAACATTTTCATATAATTGTAAGAGCGAAAAAAGCCGAAACGTGTTTTCTACGCTAAAGTGGGACTAATCCTGCCTAATGAGGCAATAAAAAAAAAAATCTGTAGGAGCGTTACTTTGACTGCGAGAATTTTGCGTATTTTTAGAATTGATCAATAAAATATTTCAGTGTCGAAGTTTGTCAAAAGACGGGTAACTTGATAACTAACCATTTGGGTAACCTACATGTTAACAAGTCAGTAATACTCAATGAAATAATTTAACTCAGAAAACGGTACTTGACAATCGAGAACTTTAGAATAATTGTCAGAAGATTGAAAACGTATTTTCTTTCTTTTCTAAGAAGACTGCTAGTTTCAAGAAAATGCGTTTTGGATGAGCGCTAAACACAAAGTTGAGTAAGGAACTTATTCAAATCGGACATCACTAGTTCCAACGTCAGTTAATTTTCCCTAAATCAGCAGTAATAATTATAATCGAACTATAACTATAACTGCTATCCGTCACGTTATTAAAAAGTTTCAGTGCCGCAATTTCATAAAAGCCCTGTTTTTTTGTAAAAAAGTCGATGTAGGAGTTAAATTATAAGCGAATTATTTTTAGGAATAGTAAATTATCGCACAGTTCAATAAGCTGTATTAAAAAAAAAACTCATTTATAAAAGACTAAAAAGAAGTCTTGCTTTAAACTCCTAAGTCCTTTTGTGACTGCTAAATCCGTATACAATTTTCAGTGAATAAATGGATACCTGCCAATACATTTACACGCCCACTATCGTAGAATAGGAGGTGGTGCTAATTAGGATAATCTCGCAACAAATGTGCTTACAACTTATTCGGTAATAGGGTTAGCTTTCAATCAGGTATTGTCTTAATTGAAGCCAGCCATTATATGCATTTGGCTGCGCCCGTCGGCTGTCAGGACTCCGATACCAGGATCGAATTCTAATTAGCTTCCGAAATGGTTTCCTTGTAACATGTATTATAACAAGTTTTATAACTTGAATTGTTCGTACGTCTTTCTCGTCCGAAATTTGCCAACGGATTTTATAGGGTTTTATCCAGTTGTTCGTTAAAGTTTTCCTGTCTACTGTTTTGTTTAGTTTATTGTGTCTGAGAGCAAAAGTTGGCTCACAGTAAGTGCTTGTTACTTTTTGATGGTTTGAAGATTTGTTTCACGTTATACGCGGTTTTTAACTTTAGAGTTTAAATGCAATTATTGAAGTCCTAGGGTTAAAGTTATGAAAAAAAAACCCGGCCAAGTGCGAGTCGGACTCGTGCACCGAGGGTTCCGTACAAACTAAAAGGTTTTCGGAATTTTTCCTTTATATGTGCTATTAAACATTGCTTCATGCCAAATTTCAAGATTCTAGATCGACTACCCTTTAGGTTTTGATTCCCTCGCGAGTAGTTGCGAGTTTGAATATATATGTGGCTTAAATTGCTATTTATTTTGATTGCGTTGACATAAAAGTTTGATTTTGTTACAGCTTAAATGTATTATAGACCTGAGTATTTGATATGAATTTCAATTTAATACCTCTACGCGTTCATGAGAAAAGAAGTAGTAACTTTGAAATTTAAAAAAATATTTTTTTGTTATATGATGAAACTAAAAATTTACGCTTTTCGCAATTTTTCCTTTATCTGTACTATAAGACGTTACTTCGTACCAGATTTCAAGATTTTATGTTCACGGGAAGTACCCTGTAGGTTTTGATTCCCGTGCGAGTTTCGAAAATTTGCGGCATAAACGGCTGTATCTTTTGATTGCTTTAACTTAAAAGTTTGTTTTTTTCACAGCTCCAAGAGACAGTAGAATTGAGTTTTAGATATAAATTTCAGTTTGATACCTCCACGCGTTCCAGAGAAAAACTTTCTTGACAGACGGACGGACGGACGGACAACGAAGTGATCCTATAAGGGTTCCGTTTTTTCCTTTTGAGGTACGGAACCCTAAAAAAGACTTCCTTAATGAGAAACTTGTCTTGATAAGATTTTACAAACATCAATTCACGCGAGCAAAGAACACCCCGACTTGGCTTCGAGAATCGAACCCGCGGCACGTCGAGTGGAGGTGTAATTAGCGTGGGGTTATTCCACTCGGCTATCCGTGTAAAATTTTATTTACTCTGAGTTGTATTAGTCATTTCTTATTCAATTGTTAACTTGTTGCTGTTGCCGACGGCATTTTGTACTACTAAGTGAATATTTTTGGTTGTGGTTGTTTTACGATTTATAACTTAGTTTTAGTTTAGAACAATGTAGAATGTTTAGAATTTGTATCTTCGGCATTTTTTTACTTCGTTCAGTATTCTTTTTTTAACTTTTAAGGGTTGTAAATTTTTTGGGGCATAGACAATGGAAATACGTTTCGCCTTTTCAGTATTGGTAGATTAAGTATAAATACGATGATATTATTAAAATGTAAGTTAGAATGGCTGTTATATATGCAAGGGGCACTCATTTTTAATAAGTTGATTGCTAGGCCTTTGTGCCGACAGGATATTGGATTGATAATACTATCGTGTATCGTATTCGTGTATCGTGTAACGTATACATGAAGTACAGTATTTAAACGAATTTAAAACGTAAAAGATTCTTTATACAACTGTTTTTGTTTGTATACGTATTATCTTCTATTATGGTTCTTTATTTAGTTTATTGAATAAGTGTTTTCCTTTCTTATTACAGTATAAATTTATATTTTATATTTTTAGCTTTATTTTTAACTCTAGCGACCGGTAAATTGCATACTTCATCAAAGGAAAGGTATTGATGAATTTTCAAATGCTATTTTCTTGTAAAAGTTGGTTTAAATTTAAAATGCAATTGCTGGTTTGGTTTTCCGACGGAATAATTTTATGGAAACACTTTTGTAAGTTTTTTTGTAAGTCCGACATTCAATTTGTAACTTGAATTGCTTTCATCGAGATTTATATTTTTATATTAAAAGTATTAATGTTTTATATAATGTTTTAGGGCTTTAACTTTTTTAGTAAGAGGTTAGATGGACCCATTAGAAGACAAAGCGTTTTTTTTTCGAAATTCCTTTTAATTACATTTTATAGCTGAACTTAAAATTGTTGATAATGATTTGTGTAAGTTATTTTTTATTTGTCTTTAGTTGTTTTTGAATTATTTAGTGATTTGCGTAATAAAGCACCCGACGGCAAAAAAATTGCAATTATTAGCTCGCTACCCACTGCGGATTGTGTTTTGTTTTCTTTTTTTATAAGATCTAGTTCTTTTTAGCGTTCCGTACCTCAAAAGGAAAAAACGGAACCCTTATAGGATCACTTCGTTGTCCGTCCGTCCGTCCGTCTGTTAAGACCATTTTTCTCCGGAACGCGTAGAGGTATCAAACCGAAATTTATATCTAATGCTCAGGTCTACTGTCCCTTGGAGCTGTGAAAAAAATCAAACTTCTAAGCCAAAGCAATCAAAAGATACATCCGTTTATGCGGCAAATTTCCGCAAATTTTCGACACTCGCACGGGAATCAAAACTTACAGGGCACTTCCCGTGAACTTAGAATCTTGAAATTTGGTACGTCTTATAGTACAGATAAAGGAAAAATTCCAAAAAAAGTAATGTTTTAGTTACATCATATAATAAAAAATATTTTTGAAAATTTTAAAGTTACTACATCTTTTCTCATGAACGCGTAGAGGTATTAAATTGAAATTCATGTCAAATGCTCAAGTCTATAATACCTTTAAACTGTAACAAAAAATCAAACTTTCATGTCAACGCAATCAAAAGAAATAGCAATTTAAGCCGCATGTTTTCAAACTCGCAACTACTCGCGAGGGAATCAAAACCTAAAGGGTACTTCCAGTCGATCTAGAATCTTGAAATTTGGCATGAAGCAATGTTTAATTGCACGTATAAAGGAAAAATTCAGAAAACCTTAAATTTTTAGTTACAGCTCATTTTTTTTTTCAAATAATTGGTTTGTACGGAACCCTCGGTGCGCGAGTCCGACTTGCACTTGGCCAGTTTTTCTATTGACTCTCCCAGTTATTAGTAATTAACGCGTCGTTACGAGGATTATTACCCGACGGCACGCTTGTGTAAAGATATTTACTTCAACGATCATATTTAACATGTAGGTATTAAATAAAATGATAATTATTCGCTGGTTTGGTTGGCATACCTGTTTTAATGAACTTAATCAAAAACTTGCGGTATTTGCGTTTTATAAGCTTTAAATATCGTTTAATTCACTAACGACATAATTAAGATTATTTCAAATGATTTAAAGTCGAATAGTAACAAAATAATTACTTGCATACCGTTCCTACGGCAGTTTGTTACTTTTTTAGCAAAAATATAAAAATCTGTCTGATTTTATTAAAAATATGAGTTAAATCTTTAGTAAGTGAAGAGTTACTTCAAGAATGATTTTCAAGTCTACTGCTATGTAAATTATTTATTTTATGTAACAGAAATTATTTTCCCTGATCGTCTCGTTAAGAAATAACTACATTGTAGCTTCCGAAGATTACGTAAACTGCTTTAATTAAAGCAGGATCAAAAATTGCATTAAAAATTGTATTAAAATACGGTACGGTATTAAAAATTACACGGTATTAAAAATTGCATTTTTCCTAAGCAAAGAATTCCGACAGTAGAAAAACTGAAGTATTTGCAGCGATTAGCGCCGGCCATCTTTTCTTCTTCGAATAATAGGCTAGGAATTTGTCGCCGTGATTTTATATCTAAACTGATAAAAAATATTTTTAAAACTAAGTATAAAGTATGGATTAATTGAGATATTGAAAGTATTTTTATCTTTTTCATTTAATTTCTTGCCGTTAAAACGTTTAAACTTGGAGCGTAATGTAAGTCGCGCATTCAAACCGCTCCTACAGAAAACTTCAACGAGCGCGATACCGTAAAATGTTAAAATATATAATTCATTTATTTTCAAAATTAAATGTAAATAAATAAATTAAGCACTAAAAGCGATTAAAAATAAATTAAGCATAATTCTAATGTTAAATAAACTATGGAAAGTAAAAAATAAAACTATGATTATGAAATTATAGTGAAATGCGTGGTAATGCGTAATGATTAAAGATTTTACTGGAGTTGTAAGAATCAGATCATAAAATAGCATTTTCAAACATTTTTTTCAATAATCATAGATTCTGTAGTAAATCTAGATTCTAAAATTGAAATAAAATGGTTAAGGCAGTTTACTGAAAGGGGAAAATCTTACGCGGGTACAGCGCCTCAGAAAATATATTTCCTGCCTTGTAATTGTTCAACATGTTTATTGCTCTTTTCCTTGCTCTTGCCTTCCTTTGTAAAGTGGCATTCATCATCTTGAAGGCTTGCAAAGTTTTTGATCAACCCCAAATTTAAATAAATCGAGAGGTGTGAAAGCTGTGAGTGATACTGATATCGAATGATAATGAATATGACGCGAATGATTTTGTTTTTATGTTTCTTGATTTAATCGACAATCTTCATGTAGATTTTAACCCGGAACCGTTATTTAAATGTTTAGTGATGATCGCGGACTATTAATATTTATTTTACTTAGCCAATCTATTAACTTGAAAATTAATGCCGATCGAATATTACCAAAATCTTTTTTAAAAACTTACAAAAAAAAACCTTTGGAATTTAAAATTATAAACTTGCCAATCGTAGGAAAATTAAATTTAAAATCGTATTTGAATTTAACACTGAGAGAATTTAGAAAAAAATAATTTATTGAGATTGCGTATCGTCGTATCGGTAGGTCGGGAGCTTCGCGCGCGTATAGCTCGGAAGTCCACCGGTGACTGGAGGCTGCTGGTGCAGCGGGCGAGCGCGTCACTGGCGGGGATGGTCCCGACTGACGAGATAGCGCTGTTGCATCCCATCGCACTTCTCTTCCCACTAATAAAGAGCTACGCCTTCCGCCTTTAAAGTTCGTACACACTACGTTCGCACGCAATTAATATTTTGACAGCTTTTTTTCGACTTTTTTTTTCTGATGATTGAAATGTTGCGACCATTATTAATAATGACGATTTATATTATCACTGTTATGTTTGATAATTGTTACTATACATTAACTGTTTAAATGAGTTACCTAGCATCTAAAAATGATGACATTCCGAAAATTGGAGTAATGATTTTAAAAGTACTTTTTAGCGCTTTAAAATGATCAAATTTGATTATTTTTGTAAGGGGTAATGAGATCGTAGATTTGACTAGCTAATTGTAAAATAAAATGGTCAAGATGTCCAAAAATGGCAGAGAAAAATATAAAAACGTTCACGATAGAAACGCCGCGTTACACACGTCTCGTCAACTTTTATGTTGGGTAGTGTAAACTCGATCTTAATAATAAATTGTGGGAAATGTTCCATTCGGTAGTCGGCTGTGATTGGTCGACTAATAGTTGTATATATGGCCTTCTCAATATCGATCGCTTGTACTGACCAATCAGAATATTCGGTAAAATACGGTACATATTCTGAGTTCTGGCAATTCTGAATTCCGAGTATTTGCACTGTTTCACGTAAAATGAATATTGCTGGAAATGTTATTATGTTTTCTTGTTACACCTAAATATAGGTCGCTCTATCTACCAGGATGGTATTACATAACTAGCGAAATAAAAGCGATAGAATTTCACCGCGAAAAAATTACTACTATTGTTTTCAAAACGATAAATGATATCTAAACGCCATAACTTCATACTGAAAACCCTAACAGCAATAATTGTTAATTGCTGTCGCTCTGCTATAGTCGCTGCGGGGCTGCGTCGTCTATAACGTATTTTTACCTACATATTTTTTGTTCGCGGGTTGAAAATTTAATGACTGCAACCCACGCCGAGGGCTCGAGGAGGGGCTCAAACACCCCGGTCTGGTTGCAGCTAAACCATGCTGGTCTATCTATAGCTTTAACTTTATCTAAAAAAGGTGATGCCACGAAAATATATGCATAGATATGTAATAATTTTCTCTCATCATCTCATTATATACCTGAAGCCGATTCTAAAAAGAAAATAAATGCGTACCTATAAGAAGTTACTCTAATGTTTTTATATAATTATGAATAACACCTACTTCAAGTTTTTATTAAATATAATAAATTGACTTTGTACATGTTTTGTATTATGTTCTTTCTATGTGATTTTGTGTGTATATGTTACTGTAAAAGCCCAAACTACGGTAAATCCTAAGATTTACCAGTAAAACCTAAGATTTACCAATTCTGGGCCTATGTCGGATGTATACTAAGTCGAGGGTTTGATTTGCGCTCGACAACAAGTTGTCGGCAATCACGACATGATTTTTTAAACATTTACCGTGCCTTAATGTAAATCATAAGATTTACCAAGTGAATGGTGGTAAAAGTACGAATCGCAAACTTTTTCGGACATTTACCATTAAGAATTGATAAATCTTAGGTTTTACTGGAACATCTGGAACCGGAGGTCGTGGGTTCGATTCCCACCTAGGACAAATGTTTGTGTGATGAGCACGATCATTTGTTCTGGTTGTCTGGGTGTAAATTATCTATAATATGTATGTATTTAGAAATATATAAGTATGTTTATCAGTTATCTGGTTACCATAACACAAGCTCTGCTTAGCTTGGGATCAGATAACCGTGTGTGAGTTGTCCCGGAATATTATTATCATTATCTTAAGATTTACCGTAGTTCGGAGATAAAGATTTTATATGGGCCTCTCTAATGATTTTATATTTAGTGTAATCTGTATAAGAATATATTTATAGAGATGTATGGAAAAGTAGAAAAGATGTGCACTCCAATGTCTCCAATAATTCAGATTGGTACGTAAGTATCTAACTGTAGGGTTTAAAAATTAAATATCAACCACTTTTTTCCTTACATCCTGTGAGGGTAAGTGTAGGGCTAAAGGCTCAATTATAGGAGTTCCAATATTAGATATACCTAATATTGGATTACCTAATATAAATTATTTAATTAAATTTAAATCCAGTTAAAAACTTACAAACCGGAACATCCTATAATGAGTCGTTCACTTTGTTTTTAAAGAATATTGGCTTTATAATAATCCAGCCTACAACGTCCCACTGCTGGGCACAGGCCTCTTCCCATAAAAGAAGGCTCGAGCATTGACCACCACGCTTGCTCTCTGCGGATTGGCGATTGCAGATCCCAAAGTTTGGAATCCAGGTTTCCTCACAATGTTTTCCTTCACCGTCTGTCAGTAGTGTCTTAGAATAATTAAGAAAGTACATATAACTTTGAAAAAGCCACATTGGTACTTGCCTGGGTTCGAACCTGCAACCTTGTGCATACAAATCCGTTCATTGAACCGCTAGGCCACCACGACATTATTATTATTATTATATTATTATTATATTGGCTTTAATTTTTCGATATTACTGACACTGGCATCCTTTGAATATAATGCAGTCTCTCTTAAAATACCAGACGGAAGATTTATTTCCATTCGCCACTATTCACCATTTACAAAGTCGGTTAAAGTTTAGTTGACTATCGACACCTAAGTGATTGTTAACCGATAAAACTTTTTGTTTGAAAATGAAAAAAACAATGAAAATGAATGAAGTGTTTATTAAGGATCAAACATACAATTAAAATCTAAACCCAATAAACTGAGAACTTTGTCGGCGAGAACAATTTTGTATATTTGTAACGCGATGCTACTGCCGCCAATTATGGACTATTTAATTGTTTTTTATCGATACTTCAGAGTACTTCAGGGTACTTCAGAGGTAGTTACAGATAAATTTTATCGAAGTCGGTTTGTTTTTACACAATTATTAAAAGCCTGTATAACACTGTTGGAATATGCAAATATTCATTCAACATATAAAACCTCATTACGTTGACTTCGTTCTCTCTTCTTACTGGCAGTCAATTATCAGTCAATACTTCATTACCAACATACACCAACGTATTATTATGTTTCACTTGAAATAAAATGTGGTTGACGCAAGTTGCTGTTTTACTTTTTTCTGAACCCATTTTTCCTATTTCCAATAAACACCATGTTTCCAATCTCTAGTAACAAAGTGTAAACAAATTCTCTCACTTGTTCCTTATTCCTATTTCCTCAAGTGATCACAATATTGCGGGCACCTTACATTCGTTCCCAAAAATAAATTATGAACACAAACCTTCCTCTTAAATCACACTACCTTTTGGTAAAGACCACAAAAGGAAGAAATTCACTCGGCAGTTTTTATTTTTAAGAGATCTTTGTTGTTAGCGAGCGCAGGTTTTGACTGCTTCGCCGGACATTTTATTCTCTACTATCTTTGAGTTTATTATATTCAGACAGATAGACGCGGGGACTATGAATAAATAGTGTTGTCCTTAACTTCTTGTTTTTATTACAGAACATCAAAATGATGCTAACTCAAATTACAGCAACATATTTTCCTGCATTTTACAACGAACATGAAAGTAATATCTTGTTTACCAACTCATTCGGGTGACATAACCTAACCCACTGGTATGTTAAGTGAGATTAAGATTCGTATCGGTTTTAGTTAAAAATTAAACACGTCAAAAGGTATCGATGCATGAAATTTCCTTTGGAAACGAATTTGTTGCTATGGAGATGAAATTAAATCGCGGTTTATTCACCCAAGTTTAAGTTCAAGTGGTTATTTTCGCCCCCGAATTCCGTGTGGCATCGTAAACGAATGGAAATTAGCGGCTTTTTTATTGTGTAAAATTCTTATCTTCAGCAGGATTGATATTAAGCTGCTTTTGTACGGATTTGATCTCTGGTAAATATTAAGATTCAGCGCCTTTTAGATGGTTCTTTTGTTGGCAATCGCCATAGCGAGTAGGTACAGGTAAACACTACTAACTTTCAAACTATCTTGCTGCAGTTTAAAACAATATTTTGAAACGATAATTAGTTCAAAAGTTTATAAACCGTAGCGAGGCTTGACGTTGACTGTTTCTGTGGCCGATTGCCCAAGAAACACTGCCTGCGAATGCTCTTAATAATTTCTAAACGTTTTAAGATACTCTCTGCAACTGTAAGTTAGGACGTCAGGTAAGCTTCGACGGGCCACATAAGAGACAGCCGTAACATGCGGCTTTGCCTGGGAAATAACATATTTTCGAGCACGAGATCTGAAGCCCCCTTCACCATGTTAACTTCGAAACAATGCAGTACCCAACAGTACTTGAAACATCGAAAAACATTTATTTTTGGTACTGTATTTTTATGTTCGAATATGCCGATTTTTTTGATGCAAGTGGATAGGATTATGTATAAAAATATATCAGACACATTCCATGTTTATTATTATTCGTATTGAAGTACCTACAACGCTGATTAAATTCAGAATTGATTTCCTGTTGCAAACACACTCAATACGATATTTGCTTAAAATATCGGAAATAACAAATATTTTTTTCCGTGAAGTAATCAGAATATACAAGAAACAAAATAAATTAAGTTATCAGCGATTCAGGATTATTTTTAAAACTATAATTATAACAATTAACCTGCTTCAACCGATAAGCCTTTTTTAATAGGTTGATATTTGGGAATTGCTCTACTAATGGAAAAACACTACCAAGAAATTTTCGTAGATAAAATCTTAATAAGCATTATTGAGCTTTGTAAATGATTCACGATAAAATAACTTACTTATATTGAGAGGTATAGCTTATAAACATAGTAATATAATTTTCAGATATTTAATTAATTGGACTTAAAATACCTTTATTAACGGTCCCCTGAGTATAAAATATAATAGGGTCTGTCCTGTACTGTCTCTTTCAAACTTCGTTGAAGCAGTCAAAGCCTGCGCTCAAGCTAACTGCAATAATCTCTACCAAAAAAAAAAATGTGCCGTTTGCTAAAATTATAAATTTCTGCATCGTAATTCTCTTAGAACTCATTCCATGATAGTAAGTATTTGTAAACGCAAGTCGAAATAACTTAAAGCTTATTGTCTGTCTTTTGCAATCTGTACTTGCAATCTGTGGGTGAGGTACAGCGTCTTGCAGGATTAGTATTTATTTTGCATTAATGATGCATTTATGATGTTGGGTCACACAATACTTTTGTAAAGGATGTCTACCGAGGCCAAGATGATAGTTGATAGACATGATGATAAGAAAAGGTTGCGCTTTTATTATCTTAAGAATCGGAGCGAATGTCCGCGGCGAAGGTGGTGTGATGATCTAGTCAGTTATGCGGGTCGCACGTGGCCAGAAATCGCAATAGATAGACAGGTTTGGAGGACGGAGGGGGAGGCCTTTGCCCAGCAGTGGGATCCTATGTAGGCTAAAAAAAAAAAAAGAATCGGAGCATAGATTTGTGGAATAGGCGGGACAATACCATGGCTCGTTCGATTTTGTTTTTAGACTGTGGCTTTTACTAACATTAAAACTTTACTAATAAAATGGCTCTTGCAATACCAGCTGACATAAGTAAAAATATACTAATAAAAGTGGAATCAATATTCAATGAAAACTATATTAAAACAGGGGATAATACTCGTAATTATTATTAATATTCAGCCTCCAATAAGTATGTATTGCCTCAAAAATAGCAATTAAACTAGTATTTCCGGGGTTTAAACTCATTATATGCAAACAAAATTTTTAATATAATGCTTTAAAATTTTGCTTCTTAAAGCAATTTTCGTTAGACCTTATAATGCAGGTAATATTGATCTGTTTTAAGCTGCAATGGCATACCTATATCGAAAATGTAAGTATAAATGCATTTCGTTCAATCAACGAGTGGACAGCGCTGAGTGTTATGGATTACATCTATATAATGAATGCGAGATAATCTGTCCGTCTGTGACTCTGTTGAAATGTAATTAATTAATTTTGGGCTGCATGGTAATAAAGTAATTGATTACATGTGAAAGAGAACCTACTTTAATTAAAATAAAAACAATTGCAAGTATTAAAAATATGCATGTTCGTTTGGTCAGTCTTGTTTTTTCTATTATTTTTAACCCCCGACGCAAAAAGAGGGCTGTTATAAGTTTGACGTGTCTGTGTGTGTGTGTGTGTGTGTGTGAGGGTGTGTCTGTCTGTCTGTGGCATCGTAGCTCCCGAACGGATGAAGCGATTTCAATTTGGTTTTTTTTATATTAAAGGTTACTTATCTGCGAGTGTTCTTAGACATGTTTGATGAAAATCGGTTGAGACGTTTAAAAGTTATGGGGGTAAAAGTGGGGGTAGATAACCGAATGTCTGCAAATATACTCGAGTGGGGTCTCAAATGAAAGCGCACTGAAAGGGAGTATTGATAACTTAATCGAGAGTGCTCTTAGCTTCGTTTGCTGAGAAAATTGGTGGTGGATACGTACCTATAAAAAGGATAAAATAATTTTTTTTATAAAAAATTAAAAATAACCCCCGCCATAAAATCTAAGTAGGTACCCTACCCCTTAAAAAGTAAAAAATAATAATAAAAACTCAATCTTAAAGTACCTAAGTATGTTTTCATAATTCTAAAAAAAACGTCGCGTTGAGGTTATTGGAAGTGTACGTTATCCATGAAAGAACCTAGGGTGCGTTATGTCTTTGTGACAATCACTCTCGCAGGCGAGTCCGCGAGCAAAAGCTAGTCCACAATCATATAATAACGGCAGTTCAATTCGGTTGTATCAATGTAGGTAGCCATAGTGATGGATTTATGTTTATAGACAGTTAAGCCCAACAGTTTAGTATACCTACAATATTGAATTTCATCCCTTGTTTGATAGAGAGATTATGGTAACAACACCATAATAGATGTCCAAATGTGGATTCCTGTCAGTTAATAGAGCCTATTAGTTTATAGTAATTGAGAAGCAATTAGTAGATAGTGTTTCTGATAAACAATTATGTTGTGCCTTGTTGATTAGCAAACATGACATAGAGTGAAGAAACCCGATCACATGTTCATTCGTTTCCGTACATCTATTTCTATGTAGAAGGTACACTTTGTTTATCTGACGGATTTGAACTTGAACTTGTTCTTTGTTTTCTAAACATAATATATTATATACTAGCTGTACCCGGCATGCGTTGCAATGCAATTTTTTCTACCTAGCATCTGCGTACTACCTACCAACTACCTACCTGCCTACCTACTACCACTTAGGGGTATGAAAAATAGATAGTAGCCGATTCTTAGACCTACTGAATATGCATATAAAATTTCATAAAAATCGGTCAAGCCGTTTCGGAGGAGTGTGGTAACTAACATTGTGACACGAGAATTTTATATATATGATGATATGGCCGAAAGTTGCTTCTACAACATAAATTACCAATTCCGCGTAGGTACCTACTAAATGATGACGTTATAACAAAAACGAGTTATTGGTATCGATTTCATTTTTATATGAAATTACGGCAACGTCTAGTAATTTGGGCACACGAGTCCAACTGTGATGGTCCTCAGACATATCGGTTTCTGGCTGTCAAAGGGTTCAGTCAATCTGGTTTGAGGGCGAGCCTTACTCTACGTGTGCATATCAAATAAGGGGAGCGAGGTTCTCTCGGCTGACTGGATATTACAAGATACCAAATAAATACATAATATAGATAAAATGCAATACGTAGTTAGTGTCAGTGTGTTTTGAAGCGATGTTCGGTCTCAATAAATGTAAAGCGCTAACAGTATTTGAAGCCAGTTACTAATTTGTTAGGTTATAGACATTCCTGTGGGTGGGGAGGGGCTTGTGGCTAAGTGTAAGCCGTACGGTTTGACCGATAATACAGGTTAAGCCGCGCTCGCCGCGGTTGGTCCGTGGATGGGTGACCATTTATAACATACCGAGACCCCTCCGTGTTTCAGAAAGCACGTTAAGCCGTAGGTCCCGACTGTCATACGTACATTGGCAGTCGTTAAGTCAATTCTGACAACCAGTCTTACTATGGGATACTGTGTTTCCCAGTGAAATGGGTTGTGGAGGTCAGATAGGCATTCGCTCCATGTAAAATACGGCATTTAGTTGAATCCGGTTAGACTGGTAGCCGACCCCAACATAGCTTGGGAAAAAGGCTAGGCAGATGATAAACATTCCTGTGTGTTGCGCTGAAGATTTATGGGGATTAGTTATTATCTACTATTGAACCAACATAAAAATTATAGAATTTATAGCGGCAGGTAGGTAGGTGTAGTTCATAATATACATCCTAAAGAAATATACTTATGTTTTAACTTATATTGGAAAAAAGGTTACAATCATTTGATAAAAAATAGTACTGAATATTTGAATCTTCCTGTTGACTTATGTCCTAATTATCTTGCACTTATAATGCGGGGGTATCACACACTCAGAACAAGCATTTTGTGGATAAAGCAGATGTTTAATGAGGGAATCTCACCTACTTTGCGCAGTGTGGCGACACAATACGACGAATGTTACACGGCTCTCCGTGAATTCTACACCTATTATAATTAGCGTCTCATTTACGTCTTATTCTAGGAAACAAAAAAAAAACAAAACACCCGTTATAGTCTGCCCTTTATGTCTCCATAATGCAGGCTTTAACCTCATCCCACATTTGTACATCCTAAACTAACACCCTAACTCGTAACACAATGTATTACTGACAGGTCGTGGTCAACAAGAATACTTAACTTTAATGTGGCGAAGAATTTTCTACAAATAAATTACTATTACCTACTTATCTATACTTATAATGAATCTGTAGAAGTGAAAATTCTGTACATTGAAAATATCAAAAAAATAAATGGCGGGGGGTGTTACTAGACCGACATCAAACCTAAAAAATTTTTTGTCTGTCTGTCTGTCCGTTTGTTCAGGTATCCCGCAAAAACCACCGGTTCGATTACGATGAAACTTGGTATAATTATTCTTTATTATCCTGGGCACCACACTGGGTAGTTTTTATTACGGAAAAAACAAACATAATTTTGCGGTTAAAAACTCATTGATAAGTTTCGTCATCCACGCGAACGAAGTCGCAGGCACAGCTAGTTTGTCTAATATAATATTATTCGAAACTATAATTATGCCAGGTAACAATGATATATATGACACGGATTTTTATTCCCCCATACAAAGCAAGACCAATTACTGTCTACTGACAAGTGTCGGAAAAGCATTTTCTGAGCGGCCGGAAAATAGAGCTCAGCAGATACTTAAGTCAAACATAATTATACGTAATGTTTAAGTTTCCTTGAAGTAGGTACTAAATACTGTAGTAAAAGCTTTATCTATCTATCTTATATTTTATATAATATTGTCTAAAATGCCCATTTTCACTTTATATAAATATCTTTAATCTATTACAAGAACAAACAAAGACTAAAATTAAATCTTATATAAATAAATAAAACTAACACGCGTCAAAAAACTCATCGTCATCCTTATCAATGGCGGGAAACGTGAAATTATGGAGCGAAAATGTCTTGGAACTATATATTGGTATTGGTCATAGTGTTCATAACTGGCGGTATGTTGCTCACAATTTGTGTTTTTCTGCGTTTGAATACAGTTTTTGTTACGAAATCTGAATCGAAATCGAAATCTGATTTATCCTAGAATGTAACTTATTTCTTAATGTGTATATTTTTTTTACAACCTACAAAAAACATTAGAAATATAATTTAAACAAGAAAATGAAAAGTCGTTTTTATAGAATTGTACATAGAAAAGAGCTTAATTTAGAGGGTCAAGAGCCTTTGAGACTGCAGTCGTACACAGAAATGTCAAGTAAGAAATAAAGCTCCAGATGAAATAAAAAATATTTTCCGAGGTTTAAATAAACAAACTATTTCTTTAAATCCACATCCTACAACAATTGATACCGGGTTCATAACATTTTATCGAGCCGACCGTTTAGAAACGGCTGCCTTAAAATCCTCGTTCGCGTTTGAAATTCACACTACCTTCAGGGTGTTTTCAATTAAAAATTGTTGCCGGTTCTACCTTTCATGTGAAACCTGATATTAAAACTTCGACTATTGCTAAAAAAACATCTCACAGTAGAGGTTTTTTTAATATTCTTTTTTAGTCAATTTTACTTGTTGATGAGAAAAAGTACAATCGACAAAGAAGCGCTTTTATCACCAACTACAAGTCTTGAATGTCATTGGCATTCATTATAATATTGAAATAAGTACCAAACTTTACCTACACACGTTTCTCACGCGTATCTGAACGCATTACAAGAAATAATGAATAACTCGAAAACTTTCCTGTAGGCCAAAAAAGTTATCGATCGTCAAAGATTCAGCAACAAATGTTCTATCTACTTCAAGCAAATTTAATTTCTTAACTCACATGAATAATCTAAAAAATGAATTATAAAGAACTGATGTGGAGACAACTATTTAGAAAGTTTGTTTTCAACTTTAATTATTGAATATATTTAAAGGTGTTGTTGGGTTTTTCTATGAAATTCTCAGTAGCAGGTAGAAGTTTGGATTTGTGCCTGGTTAGTGACAATAGGCTCGCCCCCTATTACATGGGACCTAAACATACCGGCGAACTGTGGGTGTACATTGGTAGACCTCTGCCTAACCCTTCGGGGATACAGGCGTGAAAGTATGTTATGTTTATGTTTTATATTTAAAGTACTTTACCAGATTACTTTGTTAGACAATGATTGACGAAAAATATCAACGATACCGCAAATAAATATAAAGATTATTTAATACTGTTTAGAAAAAGATTTGATTGTAACAATGTATAATGGGTATTATTGGTACTATGATGTATAAATAAAAAAGCTATCATTTGCAGAACATTCATCATCTTAAATAATTAAAAAAACTAAGAACGAGAACGTTTATATTATTCTTTCAAGAAATGATGAAGTTTAATCGTACTAACAATTTTCTTTTTGTTATCAACTTTTGTGCTCTGATTAACAAAGTAGATTTAATACCAGTAGGTTTTATTCCGCCAGTCATTATTTGGGTAAAAAGAAAATTGACATTGAAGGAGGTACAAAATAGGCTGAAACAACCCCAGGACACTGCACTTTTCAGGAAATTAATATTTATGTAAAGATAAATATAGTTATACGTACAAATATTAGTAGCAGGGGCCTGATGTTGCTATTTTAAAGGCAGTGGGTGGCAGATTAATAAACGTTCCAGCGTACTTGTACCTATACACGAAATAATGATTGATTTTAAATAAATGTAAAAAAAAATAACTATATATATGAGACTTGTTCTAATATTATCTATACTTATAATAAATCTGTAGAGAGGTCAATTCTGTACATGAAATACATTTTCAAAATAACTATCAGGAGGTGATTAGTGATCGATACTGATGCCAAAAATGCAATCAGTAAAATTTTTGTCTATCTGTCTGTCTGTATGTTCCTTATAGAAACAAAAACTACTCGACGGATTTTAACGAAACTTGGTACAATTATTCTTCATACTCCTGGGCAGGTTATGGTATACTTTTCATCACGCTACAATCAATAGTAATAAGTTCGTCAATCATTGATAAGTTTCGTCATCCACGCGAACGAAGTCGCTGGCACAGCTAGTACAGAATAAAATTTTTAATCATAATGGATAAATATTGTATACAAACGACAACGGTACTCCTGATTAATCAGCGACTTTATGCAGTGCTTACATGACTTTTTCATGTTTTAGGATTTAATAGAAGAGTTTTGCAATAGGTTTTAGTCAGAGAAGCAGAAAGATAAGATAAGAAAAACAGGCCAAGTGCGAGTCGGACTCGTGCGTTAAGGGTTCCGTACCTTTTTACCATTGTAGGTTAGGTGCCTGATGTTTCTAATACAAAACGCCTGACATTTATAACATTTCAATATGTTGAACTGTGTGCAATGTCTTTATAAATTATTATTATTTGTTTGCGGTTTGAATACATCAAGGCAATCGGAGGGGGGCAAAAGGGGACCCTTCTTAGATTTAAAGTTTTCAATGATTTTAGTATTTGTTGTGATAGCGGCCATAGTAACAAGTATTTTGTGTAAATTTCAGCAGTCTAACTTTTACCGTTTGGTCTGTAGAGGCCTGTGACAGACAGACAGACAGACATCGTAGGCTTAGTAAAAAGGTTTTCGTTGGTACCCTTTGGGTACGGAACCCTAATAATTAAAAAAATATAATGTAGGTATATGTCCGGAAATTTGTTATTAAAGTTATAAGTTCATAAATGAGTTTCAGTAATTACCTCAAAATTTATTACCTACTGCCAGTATAAGAGTGGAAAACATTTGTACCTAACGATTTTGTAACATAACATTTTCATAATTGGAAAAAGTTATAACTTATAAACAAAGAAAATTACAATTCTCTTTTTTTAACAATCTTAATAAGACACAGGAAACAATGGAAACAGAAAACCTATGAAACTACCTTTGAGCCTTTATTGCACTCGCTAATTTCTTTCAGACAAGGTTTTATTAAAAAATATTATGAAAAGGATATAATATAATGTAATAGAGATAAAGAAAGTAAGTGTTTGTTGTTGTATTAGATTTAAGAATTGAATTGTGAATAAAAGAATTTTAATACAAAAAGAAAAAATAATTAAACAAAGAAATAATGTAATAGAGAGATTCTATCCTATTACTATCATCTACCTCTGTTTTCTAGTATCTTTCCTGTCCATCCAAAGGTGGTCTGGAAGATATCGCTATTAGCGATAAGACCGCCATTGTACGCTTCACTGTTACTGTTTTTATTATTGTTATGTAATTTTAAAGTTGTACAATAAACTATATTCTATTCTATCCGGGGTACATACAAGTTATTAAAACTGAAATTTAATGAGTGCTAATTACTCAGTAGTAATTAGAATACTTTATAATATGTTCCTTCGCTGTCCTAATGCAGGACAAAGTTTTCATCAAAGTTTTCTTTGACAAAGTTTTGAAAGGAAATACAGAGCATATGGAGATAGCGAGTACGCTATGTATAGCGAGTACGCATGCAAATAGTAATTTACATGCATTTAGTGCACCAAATTCACGGAAAACCTATTGAAATGAAACCCTCACTACACAATATGTTCTTAATAACACGAGCTTAATAAGCACAGGTTGCAAACAGACCAAACTATTCAATCAGGAATGTTGTCGGTACTAACTGGACTAATTTTCACAAAGCTACTCATTTGTAAACGACGCGGCGGTACTAGAATTTGTATGAACATAATAAATAATAAATAAATAAATAAATGCGGACAACATCACATACATTGCTCTGAACCCAAAGTAAGTAGCGAACATTGGTACAACACTTCAATTATTGTTTGTCCGATCACAGTTCTGCATTACGTAACATATCAGTTGAACAATGCAAAAACGATTATGTTCTCCGAAGCATATTTTAGCCAGCATATATTTGCGGATCGATCACTTGTAGAGAAATGAATGCATTGGATGGGCTATTTATTGTATTACTGATGACGAACTTTTTGTAAACTTTTATGTTTTTAATATTGTTCTCGAGTAAGTGACTCGTGTCTTTATCTTCTATATCTATACCTACTTATAATAAATCTGTAGAAGTAAAAATTCTGTACATTGGAAATATCAAAAAAATAAATGGCGGGGGGTGTTACTAGACCGACACCGAACCCAAAGGGGGGAAAAAAAATATTTTGTCTGTCTGTCTGTCTGTTTGTTCAGGTATCACGCAAAAACTACCGGTTCGATTACGATGAAACTTGGTATAATTATTCTTTTTTATCCTGGGATAAAAACTACCCAGTGTGGTAGTTTTTATCCCGGAAAAAAATAAACACTAAAAACAAACTTAATTTTGCGGTTAAAAACTGGTGATCATCACCCTCACTGCGGATTGGCGATTGCAGATCCCAATTTTGGAATCCAGGTTTCCTCACGATGTTTTCCTTTACCGTTTGTCAGTGATGTCTTAGAATAATTAAGAAAGTACTTATAATTTTGAAAAATGTTTTTTTTTTGTGTCGTTTTATTGTTGAGGTTAATTTGAATGCCGTATCTCTCAAGGTGTACAATAAAGAATATATTCCATTCTAGATTATGAAAGTTATTTGGCAATAACTAATAATTAAATCGAAAAGGCTTAGAAAATCGTAATTTCTAAGTGCAAAAGTATATGTATATATTTAGATTGCTATACCACCATGTAATATAGTATAGCTTTATAATTACTTCTGGTCAATTTAAAAACTCATCCAATATCGCCAAAATAAGCAACCAATGACGTCACAAACTCTCTCTATATAAATCAGTTAGTAAGTAACAACTTTAGAAGTTTATTGAGCTTCCCCTAACTCTGTCCTAACTGTTCCCAAACCTACTGAGTTGAGTGCTAAGGGCAACCGAGGGTAACATTGAAGGTTCAAGTACCCTTATTTGTACAAAAATTAATAAAGATTTCAACGAACTCAATATAATCCGTTTTTAATGATGAGGGTAATGTATGTGATGGGTAATGGTAATGTATTATAAAAGGTAATTTGTAACACGTAATTATGGTTAACTAGGTATAACACGCGGTTTCACCCAAGTCCCCATTCCCGTAAGACATACATTATTTTTACTTTTAAACCGACTTCAAAAAAGGTGGAGGTACCTACTCAATTCGACTGTATTTTTTTTGTTTGTTAACACAATGCTTTTGACTGGGTGAACCGATTTTGATCACTGTAAGAATTAATAGTAATAAAAGTAGTTAAAAAGCTAGCGATAAACAAGGCTCAAAGCAACTTTTAGAGCGAAAATTTACTCGTCAGAGTCAGAGCAAAATGAATTCAATCGAAGCTGACTTTTCGAGAGTACAACCTCACTGCCTTTCTACGATAGACTAATTAAATATCCAGTTTATAGGACCAATCGGTTACTTTGAGATAATAGTTATTACTTGCCCTTTACTAACATTAATTATCTACCTACTATCATGTGAACTATAGTAGGTACAATCACGAGCAAAAATGTGTATACAATGAGCAATCTTTACTTGATTTTCTCTTCAATTCAGGATTGGTATCGTAAAACGTAAAACGGGTATTCTTCATTATTGAGTTACAACGAAGGAAAATCTCGCTGTTTTATTTACAATTTCGATATATGTATAAATATTTATGGTCGTGTCTGTACATAACAGGTATATTATTCAAATTGCTTTGATCGTATTGAGATTGCCATTTAATTGTCTACGACTTAAAAAAATAATTGTTACCAAAACCTTATAATGAGTATCGTTTTCCAGAATTCGACATCAACTGCTCTATTATATTACATGACAATACCATTTAATTATCTACGACTTACTAAATTGGTTTTTATCAAAACCTAATAATGAGTATCGTTTTCCAGAATTCGACATCAACTGCTTTATTATATTACATGACAATGGAATACTTTTATAATGAACTTTTCCGTCCGAACCGATCTAGTAGAGTTTACAGTTCATCGAGTTTCTACACCTGCGTAGAATTGCTAAAGCGTAAATGATTTTGCCTGACATTTATTTCTTTAGAAAATATAAGGTGTCCTGGTATCTATGCTAGTTAAACTAAAATAAATTGCGTTTGCAAAAACTATAAAGAAACAAAAGATAAAGAGATTGTAAACAAAACCAACTTATATAAGAAGGTCCTTTTTAAATTAGACTAGATTCAACAAATATGTCTGCATCTGGAATACATTGTAGGAACTCATTGATAAATCTAATTGCAATAGCAGTCGTACTGTTGTCTGTCTACTTAGTGCGTCGAACAGAGATTTAACTTTGAGCACTAGTATGAACAAACGTCGTAAGATGACAAATTTATGTTAAAGGAAGACCGCACTGTTTTATTAAGAATCATCGCAAAACTTTATATTACCCTAATAATATCGAAATGTTTGCATAAACGTCTGCCTTTGCACGGAAAAGCTACTGAAAATTTTCTTACGATCGGCACAAAAGGCTACTTGTCATCGAGATGGATTTGTTATTTGCGGAACGTGTCGCCAGCCATACTGATTAGCTGTAGAAAGGACGGGTCAACCGCAACAGGATTAAGGTGCCATTACCCAGGTGGGTAAAGGATGCAGTTGTGATTAATAACATATTATTATAAATGTAAAAACACTTTACTTTAAGAAAAACTTGGAGAAAAGTGAAATTATGCAATCTGAAATTTACCTTCGCGGTATTTTCTTTTCAGATATTTTTATGAAAAATAATAAAATTACTGAAGAGTTTGTAATGTAAATATAGGACCACCTTTGAGTTGTTCTCTAACGATTACGAGAGAAAAAAGGTTTTTGTAAACGTTCCATAATTAACGTAAGTAAGATACCGCGTAACATGCCAAGAAAACACAGACTTGAGAATCTCAAAGAATAAAAATTACAAACATAAAAAAGTTCTTACTTAGAGTTAGAACTCATAACCATGCCTGCTTCTGTTCAGCTGCATTAAATATCGCTTCATCGTTTTTAAACCGTGTTTAGTATTTTCATTCGCAGGTGTAACATTCAATTAGGATTAAAAAAGAAATAGTGTGAGTTACTCTGCAATGATGTAAGATTATGTATGCCAATATTTACATTATTTTCTTCCCTGGTCGGTCTTAAATTTAGACTTGTATATACTTTTACTTATAACATGACAGTTTATGGGTAGCTGTTGGAGAGTAAAAACAGAGTACTTAAGTGCAAATCCTGGCTTTGTCCTTTTTGAGCCAAATGAATATTGGTTTTGGCGACAGTGCTTGTGTGGTAACCCATATGTCAGTCTCACATCACAAAACAAGGTATGCTTTCGACGCGCCTTTGATGTTTGATTGCGTTGCAGTATACATACAACTATTTAAAATAATATGTTAGTATCTAAAAAAAATTGACGAAGTTTGTACCAGCGCAACAAAAATATTTCTCTCTCCTTTCCAATGTTGTAAAAGAGTAATTTTTGCGCGCAGAAATATTTGCAAATCAAAAGTGTGTTTTTAAAAATAAAATATTACTTATTGACCTTTCTCGTTTTATTAACTTACTTTTTTCTCTTGGTCGGTAGTCTAAAAGTAAACACATACTTTCGTACGCTCCGTAAACAATAATCGTTTAATAAGATTCCAATTAGGAAATTAAGTAGGTAGGTAGTATTTACTAAGACTACTTAAGTGTGCATGCAGGATTCACATTGAGTAGATATCAATCTCATGTAGGTATGTATACCCATTGCGTTTAGTATATTGCAGTTTATGATTGTATATCAGTTTTGTGAATTACATAAAAAAAAATGCCAGACTATTTACGAAAGGCTTTCTCACAGTGGTAGTTTGGATTATTTAAGGTCAAAAATGTAAATAGTTTTTTTTTCTTTAATCTACTTTATACTAGCAATCGTCGTTCAGCAAATCTCGTACAGAACAACATTTTGTTTCATCACCTTCTTGAATAAATAAACATGAGAAATCGTATTTTCTCAAACATGTTTAAACTTCCTTTTATGAACCTAACTGGCTGTGCCCCGCGGTTTCACCCGCGCGAATGAAAATTCATACACTATCTTTATAAATTATAGCCTATGTGTTATTCCGATGTATAAGGTACATTATTGTAGAGTAATGTAGAGTTTCATTAAAATCCATTCTGTAGTTTTTGCGTGAAAGAGTAACAAACATCCATACATCCAAACAAACTTTCGCATTTATAATATTAGTAAGGATTTAAGACCTAGAACATTTTTCTATTTCCATTCCAGAATTGGCTTTATAAACCTTTGATTGATGTTTCAATGTGCTCTGTCTCTGCTGTAGTATGAATTGACCCTTATTTGCTCGCAATTCGTTTTAACCTTTTGAACGCCACGGTCGTGTATAGACGACAAAAGAAAACGTGCCCAAAACACGCCACGGTCGAGTATAGACGACAAGAAAACTAAATTTTTTAACTACAAAATAAATATACAAGTATATTATTTATTTTGTACTTAAAAAAAAAAAACGTTTTCTTGTCGTCAATACCCGAGCGTGGCGTTCAAAATGTTAAGGAAACTTCTTCAGATTCTTGTAACGATTAAAAATTTCACTGTTCGTAAGAATTTGTGTTCGAAGAATATCTTCCTTGCCCAAGTGCACTCTATAATATCAGCGAATTATTCATTTAAGTAAGAGCGTAACGACTCTTCATAATAATATAAAACTTAGGAAAATGGAAAATTAAAATATAACAACAAATCGCCGCCTAAATAATATTGTACCCTCTATGTATGCTTGGACACAAATTTTTGTATTGTTATTATTAGTTATTTCTTTAAATCGCCTTGTTTTTATTTTGTTACTATTACTACTCTTTAATATCTCTTCAGAGGGTAGCCTGCTGATCTGTAACTCAGGTTTTACCTATCCCAGACACCAGTCTCTATATTAGAGCCTAATTACTAACTGTACAATATTATGTGATGATGAGAAAATAAACATTTAAATTATTGATTATTATTATTACCTCCCTTTCAATCGAAATGGATACTATAATATAGCAAAGTAACTCACAGTAGAATTGTCGAACAAGTCAATAAAAACAACAATCGTTCCATTTGGTCACCGTTGGGGAGTAGAATTTGATTTTACAAATATGTTTGAAAACACTATTTTTTTGTCATATTTCCGAAAGAATTTTTATTTTCTTTCACTAATAGTTTTATTAATTAGATAAAAGTTTGTGTTCAAAATTCATTAATGTTTTTCCTACCGATGCTCAGCCGGGTTCTAGTTAATTATACTTGACTATAATTAACTCATTGCACTTATCTCTTGTACCCCACAAAATACTCAGACATCGCTTAACCGATTTATGCCACGTAAAATTTCGTAATACCATGTCAGCCAGAATGTGCCGGGAATTAACTTGTTTATGAAATCTGGAACGGCTGAAATTCCTATACCTCGACGTAAAACATATTTCAAGGAAAGTAATGTAACTTAATTATTTAGCTTACCTACATAACAATATTTCACGATCGTTGAAACTATGTTTTTATCAGTGTTTTGTTTCTCCCTCTCTATTTCTCTGTAATATTTCAAGATCATAAAATGATACGATAGTGCTAACTACAAGATAGCATCAACAAAAATTTCAACTTTATCCTCTTCACCAATAATTACCAAGTGTGTAATTATACATTATTTATATTACACTTAACCTCAATCGATCACATTACCTGACTACCTTGTAATGTATCTCTCTATTTTCTCTAACTGTGAACTATGTAGTTGCTATCTACAACGAATTTTGCCTATCATTTGCGAGCGTGTATTTTAGATTTATGAGTAAATTAATATTACATTTTGTACTCTTAAAGTGTAAGAACCTCTTACAAACAGCGCGCTAGTGTCTGTAGTGCTCTTTCTTCTCATCAGCCAGAGCTTTTAGGAAGCGGTTTAGGGTGGCAAAACAGGGTGTTGTCTAATATAGTACTTTTAAATAGTGCAGCAGCTTCCATTAAAATAAATTAATTATGAGGTTGATTTAAATAAAACAGGTATAAAAAAAATCAGCTCAACTGTAAAAACTCATTCGTACTTTGCAGTTTGTATTTGTTAGTATGTTTATAAATAAAAATGTATTTTAAAAACAAAGTATGGTCATACACACTTCCTTTGCTCACCAAATAGCTCGTTCATCAGATCAGCTTAAAGGTATTGTAGTACGTATTGTCTTGTCACCGAAATTACTTCTTTTTGTCTATAATAGAATATCTAGAAAAAGTTTAAATTTAACGTGTAAGGCCGTTTTTGCTTCAGATTCAACATCAAAAAACATAAATTCATTGCAAATTAAACTAAGCTTGTAAAAATAGCACCGCTCAAAAATGTGATTACTATGTCAACCGTAATATAAATCAGCTTGTAAATCAGTTCCATTTACTTTACACTTTGCATATTCACTTGCTGAGCTACCCATTGTGTCCTACCACCTGTACACGCGAGGACCTGTACAATTCTACAGATAATGATATTCGCGTAGCTGAGTACTGGTCCGAGGAAATCTAATATTGCCATTTATCGACACGCTAAGAAGAAGATTTACTTTGAATCTTTACTTTGAATTGTGAATCATATATCACAATAAAGCCCATATCGAAGTCGACGACGATTACACATGTTGCACTCACTTTGCCGCGGGCTGCACTCAATACAAATTGAAATTCGCACGTAGTAACGTACCGACATCAAAAGAAGCAAGTGTCCGGGAATTCAATATAAAAAAAATTGTTTCATATGAATTTATACACATAAATATTATTACTTTTGATATATTAAATTATTAATCCTGTTGTGAATACATTGGTACGTTTTAATTATGTTCAAATGTAGTAAAAAACGATATGAGATATTTTTCGAGATAATATATAATATAATAATATATATATATATATATATTCCGGGACAACTCACACACGGTTATCTGATCCCAAGCTAAGCAGAGCTTGTGTTATGGTAACCAGGCAACTGATAAACATATATATATTTCTAAATACATACATATTATAGTTAAATTACACCCAGATAGATAGATTTGAATGCAATTGGAACTAGACCGGAAATAAGTTAAAACGGGAGGGTTATGTTAGTATTTTGGCAATGAAAAGCGTTCAATATGACGTAACATTTTCAAGTGTGGAAATCTTAAGCTATTCCTAGCTATTCAACAGAACTTAACGATCAATGATTCGAGAAGAAGAAAAAGTGTGTAAAAACTTACACTTTATAACCTGATTTAATAGGACACTTTTCATCGCAGTTGTATACACATATACCTATATATCTCACTGATATTCCTCAGTACTTTTGCTATAAAGGAAACTGACAACAATATAAACGCTTGCAGGTGAAAATTATTTTATAAGAGGTTTTGTAGCATTGGTTTTCCGTGGAAATTTCCCATGCATTATTAGAGAGCTTGGGTGTAGGAGCGTTCTGCGTATTTTCATATAAACACAATGAGTATTATTTTACAAAGAGGAATTTAATACATTGAATTTATTAAAGAGGTACAATAACTGTTCCTAGTATTTATACATATACTTATTTAAGTTTAAATTGCACAAAGTATAATTTATGTAATAAATAATTATAGTACAAATAAGTATAACAGATGTAACAATATTATTTAGTTATTGTGTACAATAACTAAATATTTAATTGTTACTCAGAAGCGCTATTATCTATATTATTAAATGTATTTAACTTTAAGAAAATTACTTTTCTAAATTATACAAAAAAAACTTTTTAAAGAACTGTCAAAACGTTTGGTAGACTCTACTCGTGATCAGAGAGCTGGTTTGTTCCTTGCACAGAGAATCGGCATAGCCATTCAACGTGGCAATGCTGCCAGCCTTCTGGGCACGTTTCCCGCCATTGACAAGGATGACGATGAGTTTTTTGACGCGTGTTAGTTTTATTTATTTATATAAGATTTTATTTTAGTGTAGTTGTAAGTGTTTGTTCTTACATCATTATTTGTTAGTTAATAAATAATATATCAAAAAAATCTTAAATATTTTATTTTCAAGTGTCATCTGTCGTGGCATTGATTGATTACTAGACGGCAGAAGAGATTCGACAAAAAATCTCACAAATCTCGTTTTAAAAATTCGCTATGTGTGTAAATATTTTTGCTCGTGACTGTTCAGCGTGCATAGCTATGAGCTGTGTGGGCGACACATCCGTGTCCGTGCGCCGCGGTGGAAACGAAGACCGATAGCTCTACAAAGGAAAGCTCTGCTGCGCATGCTGTGCACGGATGCGTGGCTTACCTCTGCTGTCTGGGTTCATTAGTTCGGCGGCGTCGGTTTATTGGAGAGGTCCTTTGTTGAGCTATCGTAGTGCTACTCAAAGACGACAGTCAAAGCTATAGATTCCTTTCAGGTTTGTGACGCTATTCACCCTCGAGACGTTCATACTAATTTCTGAGAAACTAGACTAACAATATTTGTGTCGAATTGTGGACAGGAAGACCAGTTTTAATTATAATTACAACTCAGTAATGAATTCAGAGATGATGCAGTCCAGTCGACACTGCCAAAATAGTGACGAATTTAAAAGAATAATAATAATTGTTGTAAATACCAAATGTTTATTAAATCCTGATACTATTTGTATATTAAAACTAGCTGTTCCCCACAGTTTCACCCGCGTGAATACCTAGGTCCCGTTCCCGGTGCCTTTGTATTATTAGGGGCGGAGATGAATCCAACAAATCACTATCGTAACAAAAAAGTCAGGATTACTTAATTTGGTGGAAGAGTAATCTTCAATTTCCTAATTTTCAGCGCAATTTTGCAAACTTTTTCTTTAATAAGAACCTTCTCCTGACAATAACAAACACAACAAAAAAATAATTAGCGAAATCAGTCCGGCGTTCACGCGTGATGCCGTGACCAAGGGAAATAGGGATTCATTTTTATATATATAGATTAATCAGTAATTACATTAAAAATGGTATATAAATATATCCGACTATATTATCCAGTTAGATTTAGCAAAAAACATTTAACTATAATCGTAAATAAATCGCCATCAAATCCGATTAAAAAGTTGTTTTATTTAAAAAATATTGCCTTGCTCAATAGGTTCAGTGGTATGTTTTTAATACTAATGTAGCGCTATAATTATATAAAAAAATGTCCGCATACTCTAAATAATGATAATTCTAAACGTATAAATCTGATACATAACATCTGATTAAGAACAGCTGGTGTCGAATAAAACTGTAATCATAGTAGCACATAGTTGTACGCGGCACGGAAGGCCAAAAAGGAGCAAATACTCCGGCGAACATGTTGAAAAACCGGGCAAGTGTATGGGCTCGCACACATAACTGCGAATTCGCATCGCATCGCAAAATTCTGCGAGCTCGCGTTCCATTTTGAACTTTATTTACTAGAAGTGACGCGATGCGAATTCGCATCGCATCGCATCGCAGTTTTGTGTGGGAGCCCTAACACGGACTCGCACACTGAGAGTACCACACAAGCTATATGATAGTTAGTGATAGCAAGGGTGATTTTTACGAGTAGCGATTACAAACTTACACTGGCGGTTGAAATGTATTGACTAAATTATTTCTCAACTTCAGTTTAAGGTTGACACATTTTTTTCTACTTACTTGTTAACTGCAGTAGGTACCTACTTTCTACTAACCTTTCGTTTGGCACTTTATAGCTCGACTTATGTCATAAATACAATAATTATGCTTTTTGACTTATCTTTTTCACTGCTTAAAGAGATTGCAGGTTTGAGTAATTGATTTTAAGTTAAAACAGGGTGAGATGACAAAGTGAGTTATAAGGGGTGCTCACACTACACACACATGTGGCTTTGCCCGCGGTATGGCTACGTGGTATACAAGGGTCAGTTTATGAAACGGTGACATGCAATAAACAACCAGTGTTAGCCGCAGGGCACCTATTACCAATAGTCATTTATTTTCCGATGTGATACTGAACCCTAAAAACGCAATTATTTTTAGTAATCTACTGTTTTCATATGGTTGTTTTTGTATATGATGCGTTACTTTGTTTTAACTCATAAAGAATGAATTTGCTTGAAAACCTTTTAGTGATCGATTGAAGGAAAAAATGGTGGTTGTGTTTCGCACAATAGACCATGGTTTGAAAACATGTCAAGGGATTAAAACTGAATAAAAAGTGGCGCCATTACGCTGCACGTGTAAAGCCTGCACGGTGATTATCAAGGAAACACAGTTCCCTTGAAAAATCGCAAATAGAAGTCTCTCAAACGATACCAAAGTAAAGTAAATCATAATTCTTAAAAAATGCCCACGCGGTACACGTGCTACTGCACTTGGCTTCATTTAATGTGTCCCCACACTAATACGAGGAACAAATAATATCTTCCTTTTTTATTGATAAAACCTCCATACAATTAATACGTATAAAAACGACATGACGTTACTTCAACACACTTTTTGTTTTTGAAGTTGACACATCTATTTTTTACATCCGAATGTATTTGTTCTAACAAAATAATAAAATAATTATTACAATAGTGACTTTCTTATAATAATATTTTGTGACAATGTATTTTCGGGTTATTCGAGCGAATCAACACATCCTGGTCGGGTTTTGCAAACATGAGGGGTGAGTACTGACTCACCTATGATCACTGGATCATGCACAACTATATTAATTTACAAGGGTATTGACAGTTAGGAGCAGTATTGCACTATGTAATCAAAGGGGCCGACGCTTTGATTACACAGTGCAATACTGCTCCTAGCTGTCGTCAATAACTGGTGTTGTAGATAATTCTCAAGCTTCTGGTTTTCATGTAACATGATGAATCGAAATCATCGGTGTGAGGGATGACGGTACAAAGGCACGGTGAGCCGAGCTGAAGTGTATAATACCTGTACATGATTGTGGAAGCAATTAGTGTTATGTATTTTAGGCATGTTACTATGCGCTGCATTCATAGATTAAAAATCCGCATTTTAATGATCATTCAATTCAGTATAATATGCTGCAAGAAACAAATTGCTACATTATGACTTGACTATTAAATTTTTGTCTTTTTCGTAATCTTAGTAGACAGGAGAAATATAATGAGAGATATAATCACCATGTCAGTAAAGCTGATTTCGGCAAGACTGAAAACAAACCTCAACATAACTTGAAAAGACTAGGCAGAGAAAAAGAACTAGAAAAGTCGGTATTTCTGTGGCATTTTGTCTTTTCATCTTGGCAGGACGAGGTGGCAAGATCAAAAAAAAAAAAAAAAAACCGCCTTCAAAGAATGTTTAAAGATAACGAGTATTATAATTTACTTTGGGCTTTTACCAGTATTTTTCACAAGATATTAATGAGATAATGGGTTCATGCCGCCCACACAAGCAACGACACATAAGCGCGAGTGTAGACTTGCTTAAGTTTTCTTAAAAGTGTGTAGGAAGGATTTTTTACAAGTTTTTTTGACTTGTACAAGTCTTAAAAAGTTTCTATCTTCGAGACAGATTATAATCAGTTATGATTTGATAGATTTTGTAGGGGGTTTATTTGACTGATCAGTATGGTACAATACCTTGTCAATTTCTACGATAATGCTGTCAAGAAGTTCAGACAAACCCTTATGGAATATTTCCATTTCTCAAAATTATAATTCTCACTATTCCTTTGTTCATAGTAGTCGCTGGTATTAGTAGAACAGGCCTTAGTAAAGAAGCTCTCCGTAGCAATCCGTGTTTACCTCCTGCGTTGCCTACTATAAGGATCTTCCTATAACTGTGAGAATACTGTTTAAAATCCCCTCATTTGCTAACACTTTTTGAATGTCTAATATCATCTCATTAAAAAATATATTTGTAATTGTCGGAATTCTGTAATTTTCTGTAAATATTGATTGCGTTTTAAAATTATATCTGGATTTTAATTAAACTGGATAATTGAAACATGTCGTTTGGTTGACACTGACACTACTGTAGTCAATTTTATGTCAGCTGTTGTAATGTGCGAGCGCCACAGGAAAAAGGGTAATTTCTCGCGTACGGTATCGCAAAAAGTGTTTCGGTCATGTCAAAACGCTTTTTTCATATATTTTTTATCGTGGTACGAACAACTGCACGATTAAAATTGTCTACACAACATTTATAGCATGTCTGCTTCCGTTTTGTGGGAGATTATTTTTGTTTTGTCGAGTCCTGCTAATTTTGATTGAGATTTGTTTGGAACAATTTTCTTTTCAATAAGCCTCTGTAAAATACAACATTATCCATTGACTGATTGATTTTTCGACACAGTTTCTGATACTATTCTGGTTAGTACTCGTTCTTTCAATACAATCATTCACTCCGAATGATTGTATTTTTAAGTCATGAAAAAGTGACATTAATTTTAATACACATCTTTATAGCACGTTGTGAGCGAGATCGAAATCGATGGATGGTCGATGCAGACTCGTGCAGCTTAAGGTTAAGATGTCGCGGGGATGTGCGGGGCGAGGGGTGACGCCTCAGCCCATACGCCGATTGGTACGTCGACCTGTCGCGTGAAATCTCATAGGTCGTATCAACCCTGAATACTGTAAATTGAATAATATCTACGTCTATTATTACAATACCATATATAACATATTAATACACCTATGCTGTGATAATTATTTTCCTTGGAAATTACTTGCAACATAATTATATGTTTAGGGACTTAATTAGTCCTTTGGAGAGCGCAACGTATATTGTCTACCTGATCGTCCCTCTGAGCCTAACGGTAATGAGTACCATCGTACTAACATTGCACAAGGTTATGATAAATTAATAACCTATGTGAAGCATTATTACACTAGCTGTACTCTGTGGTTACACCCGCGTTAGTAGCCCCGTATTTAATTAACAAAGGATATGTTTTTTTAAGTGGATCCCTATTTTATCGTTGATGATTCTGCCAATCAAAGACCATAAAAATCGGCCCCCCCTTTTTGAGTTACAAATGCTGCAATAAACCCGACTTTGTTTTATTTGTGTTTACGTTGCAACTATTAAAATAAATAAGTTGTAATATAATAGGTGTAATTAAGGTGTAATCAAGCCTATCGCCATATTACACCCTCGATCGCCGAGTAAACTGCATAACCTGATTCGCCGATCATTCGGACCGTCCGAATTCGGCGCGAGTCAGTTTCCAGCCGGCGCGGCGCCTTATTTGATCGAGAACGACTTCACGCAGCGCCACCTCCGTGTTTGACGTCGGATGGTTTGCGAATCCGTGAAAGGGACAGAATCACACAACAGCCCAGACTTTTAATAGTAATGCCAGTCGGGTGCAAATATGAACACTCTTTATTTAGTTCTTTGACTGGCCTGTTGGTTTAGTGGTTGGTTATACTGACTGCTGATACGGAGGTTGTGGGTTCAATTCCCACCTATGCATGATGATGCTCATTTGTTATTTGTCCTGTTGTAATTTTTCTTTAATTGTATTTATTTAAAAATATTTAGGTATCAGTTGGCTGGTTACCATGGTACGGGCTCTGCCTATTTTGGGAACAGATGACCGTGTGTGAGATGTCCAAGATGCATTATTTAATTAGTCTTCCTTTGAAAATGCATGGCGCTCGCATGAAAAGTACCCGGCTAAAACTTGAAACTCTGTGTAAAGCACTGGCTTGTATAGTGTACACAGAGCCAGTTTTTGAGAGGCAGTCCAATTAAATTAGTCTAATTAATAGTTCCGAAAATTATAAGACTAGGTCCCTTTGACAGGTATTTTGCATCTCCTAGCTTTAAATAAATTTACGTTTGGTACAGATGTTTATTCAGAGAAATCTATACTTATAATAAATCTGTAGAAGTGATAAATTTGTTCAGGCATCACGCAAAAACTACCGGTTCGATTACGATGAAACTTAGTATAATTATTCTTTAACCTCATCATCTCTAAATTTTTATCCCGGAAAAGCATATACAATAAAAAAAAAACTTAATTTTGCGGTTCGATCCCCGATTACTGTACCAACCGCAAATAATAAGTTTATCGTAGGTTACGTCACCTTTAGGGTAGAGTTATTTAGGTATATTTTTATAAGTTGTAGGTATAGATTTTAATTTTAAAGTATAGGTAGTATTTTTGATAGTGTACGTAGTGACCGTAGGTTATTTTATAATACTGTTAGGTAGGATTAGTCATTCGTATAGATATTAGTTTTTAGGGATTAGTTATCATCAGAAATAGGTTTATTTAGGTAGGTAGGTATTTTATTTTCTGTTATTGAGTTTTTTAGGGTTCCGTACCTCAAAAGGAAAAAACGGAACCCTTATAGGATCACTTCGTTGTCCGTCCGTCCGTCTGTCAAGACCGTTTTTCTCAAGAACGCGTGGCGAAATTTTCGAAACTCGCACGGGAATCAAAACCTACAGGGCACTTCCCGTGAACTTCGAATCTTGAAATTTGGTACGAAGTAACGTCTAATAATACAGATAAAAGAAAAATTGCGACCTACTTCTTTTCTCATGAACGCGTAGAGGTATTAAATTGAAATTCATATCAAATACTCAGGTCTATAATAAAATCAAACTTTTATGTCAACGCAATCAAAAGAAATAGCAATTTAACCCGCATATTTTCAAACTCGCAACTACTCGCGAGGGAATCAAAACCTAAAGGGTACTTCCAGTCGATCTAGAATCTTGAAATTTGGCATGAAGCAGTGTTTAATAGCACATATAAAGGAAACATTCCGAAAACCTTAAATTTTACTTATAGTATATATATACTTATAGTAGGTACTACAGGTTTGTACGGAACCCTCGGTGCGCGAGTCCGACTCGCACTTGGCCGGTTTTTTTTTTAATTTGGTTTGTATTTAGGTTTACTTTTATAAGGCGTAGACCGTATAGATTTTAATTTAAAGTATAGTTAGTATATTTGATAGTGTGTAACGTAGGTTATTTTCAGTACTCTTAGGTAGGATTACTTATTCGTATAGATATTAGTTTTTAGGGATTTTGCTTATTTATTGGTATATACATATAAGTGTAGGTAGGCGCTAGGTGTTAGGGCTCTTCTATAAAAATAGTCTTAAAGATTTCTTTATTTTTAATACGGATATACTTATAACACGATGCCTTCCAGAGAGAGACCATCTCTTTCTGCTACATCGAGACTCGCTAGGCGAATGCGACTAGCCAGAGGTGTGCTCGATAGATAACATTCTACACAAATAGCACTTTACACAAAAAAACTCATTGATAAGTTTCGTCATCGACGCGAACGAAGTCGCGGGCACAGCTAGTTAAGAAATAAAATACACAAAGGCAGTGTAAATCGGAATGAATGGCAGCTTTTTGAGTTGTGTCGTGACAAAGAGAAATAAGTCGTTATGTATTTTTGTATGAATCTTACATACTTATAATAACGAGATAACCTTCTTTTTGGGACGATGATTAGGCGTGTCAATATAATGCTGTATGTTCCAAAATTTGATGATAATGGTTGTCCTCTAAGCTATCCCGAATATAGCCCAAACAACTAAAAACATTTTTTTTATCTTTATAATTTCTGACTAGGTCCTAAATCCTAATTTAGGAATTTATCACTATCTGCTTAATTAAATCTCAGCTTAATTTTAGCCGGCCTGCTTATAGCCCTGTGAAATTAATCCCCTTTGTTTTGCCATGAACACATTCTGGCGAGCGATAATTTTGATTGACGGCCATGTTGCATTCGAGTATTCGTTACTCGGGCCATGCAATATCATGGTATCCATAATTTCGGGGAACTTACTTTGTCATTGTTTTTGGAATTAATCCCTTTGAAACGTCCAGTTTACGTGACATGCCTTTATATATAAGGTGCTATAAAAACATCTGCCACGGCTTTAATGGGAGGTAGTATTGTGTTTATAGATTACAATAGTATAGATAAATTATTGATTATTTGTCATATTTTTTTTCATACAAAAAAAATAACGTATAAATTTGAATTGATTTATTAGTATAAAACCATCCCGTGTCCTAAGCTGTTGCCGCTCCGCACCGAATTCACGTAATTTGTGAACCACGTTACGCAGAATAGAGTCAATGTTAATTTAACAATTTTATTTTCTAAAATTTAATTAACTGTTCCGGGGTACGAAAGTTCTTCACTATTGTAATCTATAAACACAATACTACCTCCCATTAAAGCCGTGGCAGATATTTTTATAGCACCTTATATTGTTTAATTAAATTATAGTTGGGAATATTAAAGAGAGGCCTTTGTTCAACAGCGACAAGTCACCCACACGGTCAAGTTGATTGATTCAAAGTGTACTGTAAATTATAAAGTGTTTTATAGTCATCATTTTCAGCCCTCTTTTGCATGTCCCAGACGGAAAATTGAGAGAACAGATCAGATTGCGATAAGTGATTGGAATTTGATGTAATTTGTATGGCGCTTAAGTTAATATTCCGATCCTAGTATGAAAAACCTGTCTACGGATATGTTATTGAAATTGGCTGCTAATCAATATTTTTCATCAACGTTACGACATTTGTAACTATGTGAGAAAATAAAAATACCATTCCAACAGTTTATTCCCCAGCACCAATCCCCTCCGCGTATCTCCGGGCTTGATGGGCCTAGTCTGCTACAAGTCCGGCGGCGGCCACCAGGTCAAGTACATGCCGTACGTGCCGGTTTGTATCCAAGACCACGACCACAAGAACATGAAGCTGAAGAGACCGATGTCGCCGCATATGACGGTGTACGCGCCCACCCTGCCGGCGATGACGTCGATAGCCCAGCGAGCCACCGGTAAGCCTTTATCATATCTACCTACTGGCTTCTGTTTGTATATGTGGGTGTCTAAAGGCTACTACACACAGTGCCGGCGGCAATGCCGCCGGGTTTATGCGGAGCGGCTATGCCACCGGCAATACAACCCGCCGCCGCCGCGCACCGGCACAAGCCGCGCAAAGCCGCCAAGCATCATTCCGGTTGTGACAGTCACATAGAACGCTAGTGAAGTGCACATTTTATGGTTGGTTGGTTACAATGAATAATGAAATTATCAGCACTGCCGCCGCAGTTGTAATTTTTATTTTAATAAGAAAAAAATACAAAAGGACGAGGTTTTGGGTGCGCCCAAGTTCACAAAATAGAAAATGGCAGAACGGTACTGTAATGATAGAAGAGTATAAAAAGATGATGTGGGGTGTCAGCGTTTGCGCGATAGTATGTTAGGATTTTTATTTTTTTCTATTAATAGCAACACAGTTTCGTCGTCCCAATGAAACGACATTTTAATTTCTTTAATACCTACAAACAAACCGCACACCACTACCGCTCGAATGCCAGGAACGAACTGACGCGTGACAACGGCACTGTGTGTAGGAGCCTTATGGCATCGTAGCGCCGAAACGCATGAACCGATTTTCATTTTGTTGTGCGTATTATTCGGGAGTGGTTTTAGCTATGTTTGATGACATGTGAAATCTGTTAAGTACTTCAAAAGTCATAACCAATTAAAAAAATTGACAAGTGTTTCTTAAAATTTTAATTGATATTTTTATAGAATAGAACTGTAGTGGAAAAAATATAATAATATAAACACAAATTAAGTAGGTAAGCACGACTTGTTTTCTGGAATAAGGACATAAATCTGGGTCTATGACTGAAACACCCAGATCCGAGACAATATTTTAAAGTGGTTTTCTTCATTGACTGGTTTGGGAAACAACCCTGTACCTCGAAGTTTAGCGATACCTTGAAAACTGGTGTGTACGCTTCTCAAATTGAGTGAGAAAAAAGATTTTAATGAGGTTTATAAAAAAATATTTATAATCTATATTATGTGAATGCAGCTGTTTCTAAATGAATGCCTTTTATTTTAGTTTTTGTCGCTAAACACAAATCTAGTGATCGAAGATACAAAAAATCTATATTGTACTCTAGTAATCCACATTAGTGGACTCGTATTTGAATAAGCTAGTACTTTAGTACCTAAAAGAAAATTTGAATTATTATTGGCCAAGTGATATTATTTTGTTTCTACATGTAGTCAATTATATGCATTAAATGACTGACCACCGACGGGGGGAGGGGGAGGGGGAGGGATAGATAAATAATAAAATAGCAGCATCGGGCCCCTGTGTGTGCGCTACTGGACCACGGAGTTCGTTTGATGTATGTTTGAGAACTAACATTTAGATTCACGCTTCGATCGTTTAGTTTACATCGCTGTTATACGAAATGGCCGTCAATATTCGCGGAATATATTTAAAAGTAAATAATCATAAAAATTCGAATAATATAATTTCACGTGAAAACTGAAGGTCCCTACGGGTTCATCACCATGACCAACTACGACGAGGCCGTGGTCGCCATCCAGTCGCTCAACGGGTACACACTCGGCAACCGAGTGCTACAGGTCAGCTTCAAGACTAATAAGATCAAGACCATCTAAGGGGATCGCCCCAGATTCGGCCTAGCCGGACGCAATAGTTTCTGGTTACATACTGTTTGTGACGATATTCCGTATAAATGATTTGGGAATGTTTATTAAGGTTCCATGTAATGACGAATACGACGATCTAAATTAGTTGGAATTCACATACAAGTAATGGAAGGCCAGCTTGTGAAATATTGTTTTATTAACTGAAATTTAGCAACCATAATTATAGTTTTTCTTCCTAAGTTGTTAATTTGATTCCCATTACCTTGAACGTAATTGAATTCATTTCAGATAAATTACGGTTATTATTAATTATTGTTTTTCATCTTCGAATCAATACATGTTTCTTTTAATTATAACATAACAATAAAAAAATCCACACTAAAAAGGAGACTAGTTTCAGAGACATAACTTTTGCGTTCGGTGTTTGCTTTTAATTTATATGTTTCGTACTCAGAATGCAACGCTAATAGAACGACAATATTGTAATAACTAAAAGCCATGCGTCGTCTAAATATTTTACAATAAATAATACTCGTTAATCTAATCAAAGGCTAATAGTAATTTTCCATTGAGAGAACAGTAAAAGATTCTAAGATTGGTTCAAAAGTGACTGATTATCAAGTAAGCCAAAAAAGTAATAGAGGGTGAATTAAACATTCCAAACATTGCCCAGTGAACTGGATAATAATCCGCTGACCAGACGGCCACACACACAGACAGCAACACAGTTATGGCTCACGAATTTTTTTTAAATATTTTTATTTATTGGCACCATAAAAAGTACAAAAACATGAACAAAAACAATGCAGTTATAAAACAGGTTACAGAGTAGTAGATTAATGATTAATTGATGTTAAGTTAAAGGGTTTCGCCCTCGTTCCCCTATATTGGGATGTCAGGACCTAAATCGCAATGGGCAAATTTCAACGCTTATGTTACGGTATCAAAGCCTGCACTCACCATGAGAGCTATCTGATTGATCTAATAACTCACATTGCATTTTAGTATCTATGTGTTTAGACAATAGGTCCACATTAGTTTGTAGCACAGCATAATTAGAATTTAAAACTTAATCCCTGATGAGGACGTCGTTATAAAATAATAACCAATCAAAACTCTGTTCTATGGACTGCGTAAAATGTAACGCGAATGAAACGCAGTGGGGATCCAAATATTTTATTGGACCTTGATTTTATTATGATACCCGATAGATAGCTTTAGATCTTTTTTAGGTTTTCTGAAATTTTGCTATCTTGCGATGTTGTCGCATACTTGAATAAAAGGGATGATGACTAATTTTTGTTTTTATGTCCATCTTTTAGATAGAAAAAAAATATTAGATACGTATTTTTTATTTTGTCTCGTAAACAAAGAATTATGAAGATAAAGCGAGTACAATTCTTGCGTGACGTCACGTCTAAGCACAAATTGTACCTACCCGTGACGGTACAAGCCCCCACTTCTGAAATTTAAAGCGGTTTATCTTCGTATATGTAATTGATTTCATAAAGGAAAAGTTACGAGTCTATTATATTTTAATTATCTAAATGGCGGACAAATCAATTTTGACTTTTCATTCCTAGTCATCTTCCCTATTAGTAAAATATTATCTATTATGATTTCTTTTAAAAGAGTTAACCTATGGAGTTTCTTGTCGGTTTTTCTCCATAAAATGTCATTTAATAACGATTATCTAGAATCATTAACGTTACATCGAAGGCTTACTTGAAATTAAAACCATTTTGACTTCGGTAGACAACTGAAATAAAACTACTTTTTACGGATTATGTCGCGGTTTATTTTAGATTTTAGGTCCCGACGTTTCGACACCTTTGCAGGTATCAATATGGTCACGGACAGACTGTAGACAAAACTTTTCGGTAGACAAAACAAAGTCTGAAAGATTCAATTAAATTGCGGGAAACATTTGTTAAATATGTTGTTACTAGCTGTACCCGGCATGCGTTGCAATGCAATTTTTTCTACCTAGAACCTGCCTACCTACCTACTACCTACCTGCCGACTACCTACCTACTACCATTTAGGGGTATGAAAAATAGATAGTAGCCGATTCTCAGATCTACTGAATATGCATATAAAATTTCATAAAAATCGGTCAAGCCGTTTCGGAGGAGTATGGTAACTAACATTGTGACACGAGAATTTTATATATAAGATTTTAAGTCATGCTAAAAGATTCTGCTATCGTTGTACAAACAAAAATAATAACCCGACGGCTTATAAAAACGAATGGTTTTTTAATATTGACGAACAAATAAATCAATATTCCCGAATTACAGTCCTATATGCTGTTGGCGTAAAACTCTACGGCTTACGGCTTGTAGTTTTGAAATTCGAGATTCGTTTTCATTTCTTTTTTGAATATCTATTTCCAATCGGTTTTAGAATCGATTTTTTGTTTGTAAACCGATACTGAATGACTTTGTGTTATTTGAGTTGCGACAATTTTGCAGTAGAAAGATATTACATCGGGTTGTGCAGCTCCCTCAAAAATGGTTGAGCTATAAGAGTCATATTATTTAAATACTTAGTTATAACACTACGCGATATTCGTATTATTAAGACTACACGTAATGTAAGACAGACACTAAAAGTGCGTTCGGTCGCGCTATAATTTGACGGATTTCCCACCCAGGACAAATCTTTGTGTGATGAGCACGATCATTTGTTCTGTGTCTGGGCGTATTTATCTATACTTATAATAAATCTGTAGAGAGGTCAATTCTGTACATGAAATATATTTTCAAAATAAACCACCCTGTATATTGTATATTATAATATAATTTCTTGGTGTAATGGAAAAATCTCTTGCAAGGGTTTCTTGTAAGATAAAATAGAACCTTCTATATCGATATTGATTTCCTTTATTTATACCTTGGTACCTCATATCAGTTCAATCTCTTCTAAATATAAATCTTTTGCAAGGGTCTTATAAAAAAGATTTTTCCATTACACCAAGAAATTACATTACAATATATAATTTTAAATGTCTTTCTGTCGCTACATTGCTCATTAAAAAGTCAGAGAGAGCATGAGACATACGATTGACATTTCAGTATTTGGCCATTTACTATTGTGGTATCAACTGAATAGTAGCTAATTAATAATTTTGAACATGAAAAAAATGTTAAAAATGTTTTTCCGGTGTAAACTTAGAAATACCGTCACTATCGAATCTGTTAATTAAATGATTGATCGAGGCTTTCAGGCGTGTCATATCCGCGGACACGCCATCACATACACCACTAGTGGCTGAAAGTATCCCATTCATCAAAACATATCAATATCCAGCTTTGATAGGGACTAATTGGCATGGAAATATGAGGGTTCCAAATGTTTTTTTAACCGACTTTAAAAAAAAGGAGGAGCTTCTTAATTCGGATGTTTGTATGTTTTTTTTTTTACCTACCTACAGAATAAGAGCAGAAAAAATAAAACATAAATCTTACAGCTTCTAAATATTAATTCTAATCAGAACCTAATATTAAGACACAAAGAAAAAAAGATAGTAACGTTTACACTTAACAATATTAATAATAATTATATTTTTACAAACACAATACACATCAATATTCTCAGGAATTACCAGTCGTTTCATTACTTAAAATTTACAAAACAAATTTCATTTTTTAAATTGTGTTATAGGTTAATCGTAGTGTAGGTTAGGTTTATTGATATAGGTGGGTTATAGTTTTATTTTTAACTTTTTAGTGCTTTTATCGATTTTCGAAGTCGGTTTTTTTTTTGTAAAAATAATTTTTATATAAGTAACTAACTAAATATTGGAAAAAAACACAAAATAAATTGAATTTTTTAAAATACTGGTTTACTATCAAACTAATAATGTTGTAATTCTGCTCAGCGTTTTCCTTATTTGGAATATGATAGCATGTTTTGTTATCAAAATATATATTTTTCTGAAGTAAGCTTTGAGCATTTAGTTCTAGCACGAGGGACAGATGATATCAAGTGGGAAACAAAGCTTTCAAGACTTTTCTGGTATTCTAGATAATTTTAAGAACTCTGAGGCCCAATGCACTTGCAGTGTTAATTTCCATCAATTATTTGTATAACACATCGATCAATACTGAGTAGCGACTATGATTATTAGTTTCGTATCAGTAGATTGGGTCATAAAGTAATTCGAAGCAATAAAAAATTTAAATCCCTACTAACTAATATTATTAATGTGAAATAAATGCCTTCTGCACTAGATGATTTATAATAATAATAAAAATAATAATAATCCATTTATTTATTTATCCCAGTAGGTACGGTGGATATCACACACAAAAAAATACATTTGTGAATCATACAAATATTTGTCTAATACGGGGATCGAACCAGTAGCACGATATTTATACCACTCTGCTATCCGTGCAGTCGTCTGTCGGATAGATATGTTCCACTTTGTTCTCTTGGGTGACATCACCCACGTGAGCTACTCGTAAGTGGAATATGCCGTCTCGACTGCTTTCACAATATCCGACATATGAAAATTCGGACCGGATAATGGGAAAGAAAGGTAAACGATTTCATGCATTTATTTAACCCCGATATCATGTCGGATAACTAAAACCTTCTCCTTGATCTAACAAACTATTTTCTGAAAACCGCATCAAAATCGGTTCAGCCAAACGCGGGATTATCGCGGACAAACATACATACATACAAACATACACACATACATACAGGTCAAACTAAGAACCTCCTTTTTTTTGAAGTCGGTTAAAAACTTCATAATTTTTCACAAATGTCACGAAACGAAACAAGTGTATGAATGTAACGAAAACGTAACCTGTGCTTCAATTGTCTTCATCTTGCAGTTAATTATTTTGTTTATTAAGGTCTTCAAAAGATGTGTGTACGAATTTCTATACCTAAATGTACTTGCGTGCTTGCTTGAGGGGTGCATTCGTTTAAACTGGAATAAGACTTAGACGCCGTATAAGTCACAACTTATACGAGAGTACATTAATTTTACCATAGAGCCAGAGAGAGGACAAGTAAACCGATTTTCTAATAATTAATGGCATATGAAAGTAAAAAAAACTTGCTTAAAAAAATACAGGAGCAATTTTAACGAAATGTACATATTTGGGACCAACTATCTTTCACAAAAAAAAAAAAAAAATCTGTCTACATTTGCCGTAGATGTCAAATTGAGAATATCACATTTTGAAATCGCTTGAAAAAGTTATGTCGCTAAAATTTTAACTGACTGAATAATAATATCTGAATTGAGTAATATGAAGTCGAAAACAAACCACTCAGACGAATTTAAAACATGTGCAAATTTTAACTTATGTATTCGGTTTGTTTCAGGTTCCATTTTGACATTCTACGCGCTGAGCCTGGCGTGCGGGTCACTGTTCCTGTCTAACGGCGTCGAAACCTACGTGTCCATGATACAAAGCCTCAATCTTGGAAGGCTGTCCGTACTCATAATCAAAATTCTCTTAGGAGCACCATTCGCGTTCCACTACTTCAATGGCATGCGATATGTAGCGTGGAACACCGGTAGGATGTTGGAAATGAAACAAGTCTACGATACCAGCAAAAAGGCTATGGTGGCCGCCGCCATCATGACAGCCTTCTTTGCTTTCATTTAGGCGAACATATCCAATTTTAGTGCTCACTTTTGGTTCAGGCGGTTTTTTACAAACTTGACGATTACAAAAACATTTGCTTGAAAAAATCTATTAACGCTAAGCGTTAAAACAATATAAGGCCAATTTTGTAGTTTCAAAATATTACATCGTTAATTATAAAAAATGGAAAACTGTTTGGAAAACTGAAAGTTAGCACGATCTGTAACTTTTATGGGCGGGGAAATTGAATTATTTTTGACGTTTTATTTAACAATTGTAATGAATAAGATCTTTTTTTCAAATCGCCAGTAAAGGAAAAATAAACACTTTGTAATATCTTAGGGGTGTAGGTAACTTAGGTTTGGAAACTATATCTTAATTAAAAATAATGTTATACAATGATTAATAAAACTGTCTCAGTTGTTTATTCGTGTTTTCTTTAATAGCAATTTTTTAGAAAGTGTTATTTATACATACCTACTTAGACACGCCACGAAATGACTTTTTGTGCTGTGGGTTCGATCCCCACTCTTGTGTTGGTTCACAAATTGTATGAGGGAAACAAGTTTCAATTATTATTTTTTATTATATTTATGTTTTTATAGATATATTTTGTGTGAATATTGGTTAAACATTTAAAGTCAAACAGCTCGTTTATTAATACAGCCAGTTATTATTAAGCTTTAGTAATTGTTTAGGTAGCTGTTTAAATGTGTAAGGTCTTGATCATCTTCAATCTATACTTATAATAAATCTGTAGAGAGGTCAATTCTGTACATGAAATATATTTTCAAAATAACTATCAGGGGGTGATTAGTGATCGATACTGATGCCAAAAATGCTATCAGTAAAAATTTTGTCTGTCTGTATGTTCCTTATACATAGAAACAAAAACTACTTTACGGATTTTGACGAAACTAGGTACAATTATTCTTCATACTCCTGGGCAAGTTATAGTATACTTTTCATCACGCTACAATCAATAGGAGCAGAGCAGTGAAGGGAAATGTTGGGAAAAAGGGAGAAGTTACTCCATTTTTTATGCTTCCGTCGCGTGTGCAGCCTTAATGGTTACAGCTACATAGAAATCATGTGTGGCGGAAATGTTCTACATAAAATTATATAAAAAATATCCCCAACAGCATAGGTATGTCTATCTTTTATGGTTGACTCACAATAACACGTGTAAGGTATGCTCGATAGATAACGTTCTACACAAATAGCACTTTACACACAAAACTCATTGATAAGCTTCGTCATCCACGCGAACGAAGTTGCAGGCACAGCTAGTTTAATAATAATAGATTAGAAAGATATTCTTTAAAGTAATATTATAATGTTGTTTTCGTCATTATGTTACAAATGCTACGTGTAGTGACATCTATTATCAGATGGAGGAAATAAAACCGTTCAAGAAAAAAAAAACCTACTGAGGTGTGTTACAGCGCCATCTGCACTTTTTAGCTAGAACTATAATGCAGGTGCATTACATTCTAAACTAAAATGGGTTGTTATTAGGACTTATTCTATTCAACACCACCTATTACAAATCCAGTAAACTACGTCGCCGTCCGGCTCATTAACGTAATTTTTCCCCCATTTGGCTTTTTATATAAATATTGTTTAGTTCGGTTATGTTGTCAAGAGATGGCGGTAATAAGCTCTTGGTCAAGTAGGGGTGAACGTCCTTCGGCCACATTGCGGCGTAAAGTTTCTCGTGATTTCGAGGATTTTTTATAACTTCGTCTTCGCAACAAATATTATATAATAAGTTCATACGTAATTTCGGAATTCTGCAGAAATTGATAGTTGATTCTTGTGTTCTATTATAAACTCGTACTATGGCCGAGTTATAATTTGAATTGTGTTGACACAGTGGCACACTTTATTCCATACTATACTCACGCGATATTTTATAACCAAGTTTTTTTATCTATGCGTGGCTTGATTTACTGCCAAAGTTCATCCAGTTCGTTGGCTATGTAATTACAAGTCAGACGCCAATACCGCATTTTGGACAGAGATTTATTTTAATATTAATATGAAATAATTGTTTCTTTAAATACGACGAAAAGACTGAACCTCGAATTTCGAGGTGTCTACGAGTTGCTACAATACTCTACGTTACGCTACGGTTGCCTACGAACCGCTACGAAAGTCTACGCTTTACTAAAACCAGGATTCTAAGTTTAAATGAGCTGTTGTAGGTTTTTGATCTAAGATGAATTAATGGATCAAAACGGAAACATTTGTTACATAGCAGTCTCACAGTTCCCATACCGACAGTACAAACAAATTATGTACGGTTTGTAAGCAATTGGATCTCATCAACACTACAATTTGCACTGCTGGACGACAAAGTGCAGTGCAAGTATACAAATGATAGCGACCAATATAAATCAGGATGTCACTGATTGCCGACGCTCTGAAGTAGCACTTCAACTCGGCGACGGCTCAAGTCTTGGGAACGAATCAGAAAAGTACAGAACAGTTAATATACAGCAATTACTAGGTATAGCCTGCTATCGCAATTTCTTTTAAAATTTCGTTGTTTTATTTGGTCAAGGTATGTGTGACTAAAAATGAATGAACAAAAATTATTTTATAATTTTATGGTATGTTATTTTGTGGGTTTTTATTGTATACATTTTTAATTTTTATACTATTTTTTTAGTTGTTACTTTAACTATACGGTAACTAAGAAGCTAAGAAATTTGTCAGTTATTTTGTTTGGACACGGTAATCTCTGAATGGAACATTATTATTCGTAAAATTACTGTTTTAGTAGCATTACTCCTGTTGAATGTTATATAAAGTTTGGTAAATAAAACTAGGCTTTGCGGATTTTGTCGCGGTTTATTTTGGATGTTAGGTTCCGACGTTTCGACACCTTTGCAGGTATCATGGTCAGTCTGCCCGTGACCATGATACCTGCAAAGTGGCGTGTTATTTCAATGTCTAACATTCGCGTAAACTTAAGAAACCAATTTGGTAAATATTTTTTTTATAAAAATGGACGTGTCTCTTACTTTTCCATATCAATTCTCAGAGGCGGCGGTGTGAGTCAGAGGTCCCTTGAGCGAAACGGACTCGACGAGAATTGACATCAATTGATAAATTACATGCGTATTATGTATCGTGATATTATTTGATTGCTGCTCACACTTGCTGTGTTAAAACCGATCGCTTAGCAACCGAGATTGTTCGCGACAATTCCACTGTTGCTTAGCATATAACTCGAAGATTGTTGTCTTTTGTGGTGAATGACGACTTTCCTTTTTGACCGTACTTTTGCCAAGACAACATACAAGCACAAGTATACAAGTATTGGTTTACAAGTTATTGGTTTTCTAAAAAAAGCCATTCGTACACGTGGCTACCTAAATTACGATTCAATTTCAATAATTTTTCGTAACGTTTAGGTTTTTGTTCGTGTGTTTACTTTCGTTTCTTTTTTCTTCCTGTAATTTATATTATAGTTTTTTATTAACACATGATGATTATTTTTTTCCATTTGAACTATTAATTAATTTTTCTCTTTTTTGAGTGTTTTTCATTTCATTGAGAGTTTAATATTTCAGAGAGTTAAAGAACAGAAATAAAAATTTGATTTTGACTTTTTTTAGTTTCCTACAATTCCGAGGCTTTGATCATGGTATACCGCTAGAAATGCAATCACATAAAACTTAGTATACCGTTGAAAAAATTGACTAGATTGGTTTCATCGAAATATCCGGTGAAACAGTCTAACGCTACGCTCAGGCTGATTGCAGTAACCCTATCTGAAAAATATCGTATCGTGAACAAAACCTATGTTAGCATAGGTTTAGTTCACAGAATTCAAACAATCTATAGGAAGTTATAAAGTTTTCAGAATTATAGGTTTTTCTAGAAGTTTGACACTAATGGAAAAAGTGTACTCTATTTTAATAGCACAAACTAAGTCACGCGAAATTTTATGGTCACTGGTATAGCTAACAATGAAAGTCCATTTTTTGTTTACTTCTTTTCCTTTTATATTTATATTCTATCAAATTTTGAACGATAAAATAAGTACCCACTGCGTTATAAAAATCATAAATGCGCTAATTATTCCTCCTTCAGAAGACAGGTAACCAGTACATACGTTTATTGAAAATCAAATCGTTTCTTAATTCAAGGGTTTTACAGGCAAACGCGAAAATTTTTCGTTGTTATAGAAAGAACAATGCCCAAAAATGCATGGACACTGTTCCCGCCCGGCCGGCTAAGATTACAATGGCCCTTCGATAGGTTTTAAAGTGCTACAAGAGTCGGGACGTTTTGGGGCATTTTTTTTTTTCCTCCAAATCAAGTTCAAGCATCTAAAGATGCGTGCAGGTGATTAGAAGATTTACGTTTAGTAGAGTTTGGTAGACCCATTTTAATACAAAAATATCAAAAATATCTGACCTGTAGCAGCAAATGCTTCGCCCACAACTTCGCTCCTTGAACAGTTTTCTTCAAATAACATTGAAGGTTTTTTCTGAAATTGGCTTAATAGCCAGTCTGTGTCTGAGACGATAGCGAGCAGTATACTGCAAGAGCTTGCAAAAGATCACTATCAGTCTGTCGGCTTAAAAAATAACTTATCTAAACAAGACGATTAGTCGCCGACGATAGTTCGTCACGACTTGAATTGAGCTCAATTAACTGCGAATAAAGTATGTATTTATGTAGTTAGACAGTCTACATAGGACAAATGTTTTACGAAACCTACGAGATTTACAAGACTTATTGAGTCTACTGATTGGAATCTTTAAAGGTTCAATATATCAAGATATAATTATCAGGTTGCCAAATATTTCTTTAAAATAATTCAGTCATTGGTAAAAATTAACGTATTACCTTGACATCCATCTTCGAATACTATCATATTTAAAGCTAGCTGTGCCTGCGACTTCGTTCGCGTGGATGACGAAGCTTATCAATGAGTTTTTAACCGCAAAATTAAGTTTGTTTTTACTTTTCCGGGATAAAAACTACCCAGTGTGGTGCCCAGGATAATAAAGAATAGTTATAACAAGTTTCATCGTAATAAAACCGGTAGTTTTTGCGTGATACCTGAACAAACAAACAGACAGACAGACAAAAAAAATTTTTTTTCACACTTTTGGGTTCGGTGTCGGTCTAGTAACACCCTCCGCCATTTATTATTTTGATATTTTCAATGTACAGAATTTTCACTTCTACAGATTTATTATAAGTATAGATAATTAGTAGGATACACTAACAATTGTCTCATATGAAGTGTTTACATTTCCCGGCGCTTATAATCTACATGGCTAACATGGCTAACATGGCTATAATGAAAATTCGGTCCATCTAGCTCATCGTAGGGTGGAAAAACACCAGTATTAACTTGTATGGATCATTATAAACATATTGACGAAACTTGTGCTCAGTCATTTGTGCTGGCGGGCGGCGCCACCGACACCTGTAGAAATTGTTCACTGAATACCAATTAATATTTGTTGAGCTCAAACATTTTACAATGTATTTAATTTTGATTGAAAATGTATGTGTTTTTGTTGGGTTGATTTAATTGTAGGTTATTTAAAGCGTGGATTGGACCGCAGTCCAAATTTATGTAGGCTGGAGCCACATTTATCAATAATGCAGAAGTAACTTAATGAATGATATTTGTGATGCTCTCACTTTTCAGTTGGTACTGTACTGGTAAACATGAAAAGGCGTAAATGGGCTTAAACCCAAATTATAGTTAGGTAGTTTTCGTAATAAAAAAAGCCATAACAAAACCCTACTGTCTTATATTTTCGTTTAGGAAGAAATACATTTTTCCTATACAATTTTTATTTAGAAAATAATATCGGATCGCAATGTGTTACGGGCTTTGTTCACTCGATAAGGCAGTGGTCCGACTTACGGGCGAGAAGCGAGTAACTATCGACTATTTAATCGCTCAAGAAACGTACAACAAGATATAGATCCGATGTAAATGAAGGAGATGCATATATAAATAGTTACTCGCTGACTGTTCACATTGGCCGGAGAGAACTCTCCCAGCATTTGTTTTTTGCGGTGACTAGAACTATGAAAATATAGTCGCTGAGCGAGACTCGCTGAGCGATACTCGCTTGTCGATCAAAACACTCGCCGAAGGCCAACCAGTGTCATTCTGCAAAAAGTGCGGTTTCGAATGTAGAACAATTATTAGTAGGGGAAGGGAGGGCAAGATGGAAGGCTTCACGATATAATAATACAAAAACATTTCATTATTTTAGACTTTCGTGAAAGGTATTTTATTTTACTATGCTGATGCCTGATATTTTTTTGTACCTATGGTGTTTTTTTAGCAAATTAAAGTGTTTTTCTTTTGACTTTTGATTAACGATTTATGTGGTTTTACAAAAGAACTTGCCCTTAAATACAACATTCCATCTCGCCCACAAGCTCTCCATCAATTTTATATCGAAGTTTCTAAAAACCATAAACCATTTTCCAAGTTAAAATATCATTTCAATAAATCTATACTTTGTAAATACTACCGTAAAATTGAACAACAAGACCTACCGTTTACTAACAAAACCGCCTGATACTCTGTGCATCTTAAATTGCGCGCACGTCACATGATCCGGGTTTTAAAGGCATGTTACATTTTGCCCTCCCTTCCTTTATAGTTGTTGTTGCGGACCCGCCATGCAGACAGCACGATCTCTTTTTCCCAACAATTTACGCCCGAATACCTCAATTATTTCATCCATATCCACAGTAACCGGTACGGATCCGATGTAACCAATTAGTTGGTCCACCAGATCAAAAATGAAAACACTTCACCCCAACAACATAACAAAAATTTATTTCGTAGTAAATTAACAGTTGGTTTGGCAATATTTGCTATTCAATCACGCGTACGAGACGTGAAACCTCGTGAAAATACATTCGAGTGATGTTTCAAAATTCAATAATACGAATTTATTAAAAAAGCCGAACACGTGCGCGTCGGACTCACGCGTCGATGGCTACGCACAAATATTTCTGATCGTCAAGGCTAATTAGCCGAAAACAAACTTAAATGTATGGTTGAAAAAATATACTCCCAAATATTGGGGTCTGCATTAACAACTGCAAATTAAGTTGGTACTCACAAAAATGTATTTTTATATAACAAAACTATTATTTCACAATTCAGTATTCGAGACCCTTTGGTTTTGAGTTTTCCGGAAATGTATGAAATGTACGGCTAAATACAGGGTGTTAAGAAAACCTTATCCGATCCGTTAAGGTGTTGTTAGGTATCGATAACTGATACCATTAATGTAACAAAAAAAATGGAAAAAAACCCTGTATATATACTTTTATTCCATTGACATAGAAGCATTAATTATGTTTCTTCAACTGACCGTAGACGTTCCTATATGTTCCTATACGTTCCTATGTATATACGGAAATTATTTTTGACAGACAGACGATCGGACAGCGTACGATTAGAAATAGGGTCCCTCTCTCTCACTCTCTCACTCACTCGTTGGGTACGGAACCCTACATTTAAAAGTGATTCAATTGATGTTTGAGTGTCGAAACCATTTATCACCATCAACTCGGAATGTAGGCATTTGTTATTGTTAATTAATCTACATCGGTAGTTACTAATACTTTTACTGCGACTAAAAGTTATCAAATTATATTTCAATGTAATACTAGGTTAAAATTAGGTGCAAACTTTAATATCATTAAACGTGAATAGTAGAAGACAGTGTCCTCGGTAGCTTAGTGGTGCGTCTAACCAGTGCAGTGGTTGCGGGTTCGAGTTCTGCCTGAGGATTTCCTAATTTTTCCTTCTACTATCAATATTTAACAACATAGATCGCATCGCGGACGTTATTGCGTATTAAATAATAAAAATAGACATCTATAAGATAAAATCTTTGCTTGTTTGGTTCGAATATCAACACTAGCGCCTTGCTAATGAACTTCAACAAACTTGCAACTTCAGTTAACTAGTGTATTTAACGTCAATTGATTTCAAGTGATCTCCAATCAATCATTTTTGTGTCGAACAATTGGTTGAGTATCAGCACTCAATTTATTTGCCTCGTTCATGTCAACAGTATAAAGGACACAAAAATAAAAAAGGTCTCGGCGAGGAAAGTACCAATACTTTTTTTTCACATGCAATATTGCACGCAAAGGTATCGAGTTAGCGAAATATTCGATGTATCCGAATCGAAATTTGTAAATTGGTATGCGAAAGCCTAGGAAAACATTCGATATCCATGGATTGCATGACAAAAGTTTGTCCGTACAGAAACTATTCGCGAATAGGAATGTTTGCTGTACAAACGGTAGTCCGTTAAACTGAACATAAAAAGTAGAATGAAAAGTTTTTAGTTTCAATCAAGAAGAGCGTCAAGGTACTAGTAAACCAATTATTTTAGTTCAACAGTCAATAAAATATTTACCTACGTATTTGTCCGTATAATATTATTTCCAGTCTAAATTTTAATGATAAGTATAATTTTCCGAAAATATGCAGTTGACACATATTTTTATGATCATTTGTAACGTATGATAATTTCTGGTAAAACTATTGTACCTTAATAAGATCAAAAGGGCTTTAAACTTGCGTAAAACTTTGTATAAAATAGCAAATTAATTACAAAAGGACTCATTTACATTATTATTTTGATTGGCTTCAGCACACGGGATCATACTTATTTTGCTTTTTAATTGGGCAGTGGTCAGTGCATTCAACGTTAATGATTGATACGCGTCTGCGTAACAATTATTTTTGACGTGTTAACATGCGGTTTTTCAGGACTATTAAACAATTACGCCATCATTTTGTTCACTATTAAAACGTTATCCATTACAGCTACAATTATTTAAAAGTTTGTTTTGGAATCATGAAATAAAGCGTACTGTATTTTTTAATCCGGCAATAGAGATAATATTATATATGTAAAGAAAATCACTATAGTATTGCTTTTCTTAATTACCTGTGGTGAATTGGCCGCTTTATCCATATAATTAAAAAGATGTCACTGTTACTGTCAGTGGGTCGGTGTTCTTTCGAACGCATCAATCCTACTTAATTACTTTTCTCTATGGCATCAATATTGCGAAATCCAAAAACGCGGCCCGTTATCCACAACAAATAGTACGCATCCATTTCAGGACCATATGCAACCTAATGAATACTAATCTGCTCAATATCAGTACAAAGTTGTGATAAGCTGGACTCTGATACAAGTACATTGCCGTCGTGTGATACAGGAAATATTGTTTAGATTACATTCTGGTTTGCAACAATGTTTGATAGCGCATGCATTTCCTTAAGGACTGGGCAGCATGACGTCACGGTTACATTTTTGTTATGTCTGGGTTGGTGTGAGTTGCTTCAAGATTCAAAATTCACAAAGAAAAACCTAATAAAAATTAGATGATGTTCAAAAAATGTGTTCTTATTTTGCCTAGCCTTTTTCATGTTATGCTGGAATAATCTTCGTGTTTAACATGAAACGACTTCCGATCTTTAAATATGTAAAAAAAATAACTTCTAATCCTGGGCTGGTTACATAAAGGTGGAGTAGCTTATGTTGTTTATTTTTCCACTTGCTGTAGTGTATTATAAAGTAAGAAAGAGGCAGTTGCATAACAGTTTAAAAACCGTATGATGAATGGACTAATTGTTAAAGCAACAAGAGTCAGTAGATTTAACGTAACGTTTCTTGAGCGCCTTTTTTATTTGGTTTATAAGAAATAAAAACATTTTGATTTTGATTTTGAATAAGCAATTGTGTGAATTAGTTTTTCTGGTGTTCTGCACTACCCCTAAGATGAAGCATTCTTTACAGCACAGAAATGAAATGATCATGTTTGACTGTTTAATACTATGCTCGTTCCAACCTTGAAAAATGTTTACAGCTCTATGGTAAATTCAATTAAGAGCTACCGCGTTAATGAGGCCAGTGTCAGAAGCCGTGGAAACACTTTACTTTTCAACTTCGTAATAGTTCGCGAAATTGTTTGTTGGGATATTATTACTAGGTAACTTATCAATGAGATTTTAACCGCAAAATTAAGTTTGTTTTTTATTGATTATACTTTTCCGGGATAAAAACTACCCAGTGTGGTGCCAAGGATAATAAAGAATAATTATACCAAGTTTCATCGTAATCGAACCGGTAGTTTTTGCGTGATTAACAGACCTGAACAAACAGACAGACAGACAGACAAAATTTTTTTTTTCACACTTTTCGGTTCGGTGTCGGTCTAGTAACACCCCCCGCCATTTATTTTTTCGATATTTTCAATGTACAGAATTTTCACTTCTACAGATTTATTATAAGTATAGAAGATAAATAAAGTACAAAAGGTGACTTGAGAAAGTTACGTCGAAACACTTAAAGAAAAAGTGCCCTGCGCTCCAGTTGTCTTGTCTTGGCGGGGCAATGCCGTGTTCCCGGATATTGGCTAAATAGAGGGCTCATCCAAATAATTTATGAGTGTAGTCCCAAGGTATATAAATCCTAAGGTTTGTTTTGCCTGTATGAGTTACCTTTAATCAAAACATGTTTGTTTTTCTTAGTCTGTTTTTACGCCTTTCCAGAAAATGTAATGGTGCATCTCATAGACCGTTCTTGAGGCGCGATCTATGTATAAACAAGCTACTTAATCCATGGTATTCGCAGAACGTACAAGTATGAACAGAATATTCCTTACATATTTATAGATATCTATACTTATAATAAATCTGTAGAAGTGAAAATTCTGTACATTGAAAATATCAAAAAAAATAATGGCGGGGTTATTAGAACGACAACGAAACCAAAGTGTAAAAAAAAAATTGTCTGTCTGTCTGTCTGTTTGTTCAGGTATCACGCAAAAACTACCGGTTCGATTACGATGAAACATGGTATATTATTATATTTATTATCCTGGGCACCACACTGGGTAGTTTTTATCCCGGAAAAGTATAAACAATAAAAAACAAACTTAATTTTGCGGTTAAAAACTCATTAATAAGTTTCGTCATCCACGCGAACGAAGTCGCAGGCACAGCTAGTATCAAATAATTCCAGATACCTAAGACTAATTTGTGAAATTTCATTCAACCGTACTTAAAGTAGGACGGACAAAAATGTACCTTTATCTCATTTTCTTTTGCGTTTGATTTCAACAACCTTAAAACAATTCCAACTATGTATTTTGCACATCAAGGTATAACGTCACCTGACATGCTACCGAACCTCTGTTCGGTAACGCTACAAAGCAAATTGCCTGATGGTAAAATGACATATTACGTCTTGAGAATATTTGTGCAACGGAAACTAAGCCTTCTAGGCTAAAACTTTTTTACACTATCCGATACGATGGAGTTTCTTGCCGGTTCTTCTCCATTGGAATTACATTTTGGAACCTGCAACTAGAGTCAGTAATTTAACGTTTTAAAAGAGCTTAAAAAGGCCTACTTGAAATAAAAATATTTTGATTTTGATTTTGGTGTCAGTATCAGACTCCGATACGACATCGGGGGCAAATAAATGTATTAAAATTACCAATCTGATATCCGATATCGTACCGGATAATGTGAAAGACAGGTACAACATGTTTCATACATTAACTTGTCCCCGTTGTATCTCGCCGACCACAAATAATTGGGAACGACAGGAAGATAATAATGACTTGTCCCCGATATCGTATCGGAGTCCGATACCGATATCGTGTCGAATAATGTAAAAAGAGTAACTCCGCTAAGCACGGTTCTGTGATATCGAGCTTTCCCTTTGACGAGGGGCTGGACCGTCGGTGGACCCCAGTCCCCTGCTGCCTACGGTGTTCAATATCAATGTTGTATTGCAACGGACATTAATGAACGCGTTCTGCATTTTGGTCACACATGCCTAATTGCTTATAGATCGGATTTCAGAACTACGCCAAAGGAAAACCGACTTTCCCGTTAGAGTTATGAAGGTATATTTTCTGGACCCTCGGAGCCTCAAAGACAAAGGGTGAAACATTTGAGGGGTGGCTCGTCATACGTTCTCTGAAGATGCTTTGATTTTGCATTCTATAATAATACTAGCTGACCCACCAGACGTTGTTCTGTGTCTTAACTATGAATTCTGTTTCTAATTGAATTTTGTCAATTCTATGTCAAACGTCATAAGGTGACATTAAAAAGTTTAGGTTAGATTAGAAATAATTTTATATGGTGGTTAAGTATTCTTAAATTTTCTAATTTTCCACGCAATTTTCTAAACTTTTTCTTTCATAAGAACCTTCTCCTGACAATAAGAAACACAACAAAAAAAGAATTAGTGAAAGCGGTCCAGCCGTTCACGCGTGATGCCGTGACCAAGGGAAATAGGAATTAATTTTTAGGGATCCGTACCCAAAGGGTAAAACGGGACCCTATTACTAAGACTCCGCTGTCTGTCTGTCCGTCTGTCTGTCTCCAGGCTGTATCTCATAAACCGTGATAGCTAGAAAGCTGAAATTTTCACAAATGATGTATTTCCGTTGCCGCTATAACAACAAATACTAAAAACCACATAAAATGAATATTTAAGGGGGGCTCTCATACGACGGTGGTACGGAAACCTTCGTGCGCGAGTCCAAAGCTCCTCGCACTTCGCTAGTTTATATATATATATATATATAGATGTAAGTACCTACAGATTTTTAGTGTTTGAAGTTTGTTGACTGATTTTTGTTAACTTACAAAATTAAATTATAGTTATAATGAAAGAAAAAAAGACTTTAAGAACTAAGGTTCTAATTTCAAACTGAATATACCTTTAATGTATTTTGTTTCGGTATCAATAGATCGATTTTCAGCGAGAGTGAGACATCGATTTTGAGAAGAAAAGTTCCACTAGCGTATTTAAGTACGGGAGTTACTAATGAAGAAAAGACTCATCTCCTAAACTACTGAAAATCGCGGAACATGGAGGTTCTAGGAATAAGTAGGTAATCTAAATTTTCCATCCACACATTGTCCACCTTGTGTATTATATTGAAATGTGCAGACGAGTTAAGGAACCTGTCTGTAGTTTGGTAGGTATTTGTTCTTGCAGACAACTCGATGCTTATTTCATAGATTTCTGCATTGCGACACTGATGTTTTTGAAACTACGGTCTCAGATCCGACTACGGCACCTCTTTCTTAAGACTTCAGGATTTGATCTTTTAGTATACCTAATATTACGCTATGAAAAAAAAACAAAAATTTTAATAAAGAATCTTGCTGAATAAAGACAATAATATAGTTAAACTACACTAGAATTTTTATTTTTGCGAGATTGTTAGGACAATATTTACAAGAAAGATGTAATTATTTAGGTAGATACGTGCATCAAATAAAGGAGTTTATAAATAAAATTACTCGGAAATAAGAGGCCTTATCAAAATAAATAATGTGATATAAATTAATAGGAGAATCAAATAGATTTTCTAAGAATCGAATAAATAAATAATAGACATTAAGTTATACTATATTTTGACGGGCCTGTTGGTCTAATGGTTAGTGACAATGACTGCTATACCGGAGGTCGTGGGTTCGTAATCTTTGTGTGATGAGCACGATCATTTGATCTGTGTCTGGGTGTAATTTATCTATAATATGTATGTATTTAGAAATATATAAGTAGGTATGTTTATCAGTTGTCTGGTTACCATAACACAAGCTCTGCTTAGCTTGGGATCAAATAACCGTGTGTGAGTTGTCCCGGAATATTTTTATTATTGTTATACGATATGTAACAGTGTCATTTGATATGTGACGCCACATATAATGTAACATTTATTTTAGTATAAAACATGCCTATATACGTCTTAATAAAATCTAGTTTTCCTCATCTTTCATTAGTATCATTTAGTAGTTAGTTACAATATTGCAAGTTAATTAAAGTCAAAAAGATATGAGGGCGTCGCATAAGATGAACAGTGGTTGTTAAATACTACTTTACGACAAATTATATAATATACATATAATAAAAAATAAAATAAAATTCTTTAGCGGCGTTGTACACTTTTTTGTAATGGGTAAAAAATTTTAAACTCGCGTCAGGACACGTGACCTGCTCGAAAATTCGTAAGACGGATGGAGAGTAGACAGCATTCCAAAATAACAAAAAAGCACAAAGTTAATATTCAAGTTTTCACTTCTGCCGGCAATCCCGGAGTGCATCCTGTCGTTTTTCTTTTTAAGAGCAGAGCACAGATAATAATAAATATGCGCTTTTCCGACCACATTAGTCTGCAAATTTTTAAATTAATAATTCTTAAGGTTGTAAGGTATTTTGTAATTTGGTTTTCATTTTTGTCGCTCGCTACGTCTGTTTATGATACCGCTCACCCATTTATACGGATCATATTAAATAAAAAAATTATGTATATAATATTAACTTAATAAAATAAGTACGTAATTAAACTGCCTCGTTGGCCTAGTGGTGCTAAGCGTGACTGCTACGCTAGAGGTCTTGGGTTCGATTCCCAAGTCGACCAAGGTATTATTGGGTTTTTCTATGAAATTCTCAGTAGCAGGTAGGAGTTTGGATTTGTGCCCGGTTAGTGGCAATAGGCTCGCCCCCTATTACATGGGACCTAAACATACCGGCGAACTGTGGGTGTACATTGGTACACCTCTGCCTAACCCTTCGGGGATACAGGCGTGACGGTATGTTATGTTATGTTTTACGTAATTAAATAATTCAACCATTTTACTGTAGGAGAGTAATACGATAATAAGTGTCTTCTAATATTTAAATGTTAGAATCTAGAATTCTACTTTTTTGTGCCTTAACAAGGTTTCTAGTAAAAAGATTGTGGGTCATTTAAAAAGAATAAGAAGCATTTTATAATTTTTTTTTAAATTATACTAGTTGTGCCCTGCGGTTTTACCCACGTGAATACTTAAGTTACGTCCCGATGTCTTTATAGTTATTCTTTTATTCGGGGCGGAAACGAAGACTTTTTTTATACTTTGATGAACCATCCTCGTACTATATATATACGTATAAAAAAGAATTAGCAAAATCGGTTCAGCTGCTTTCCAGATTTGCGCTTGGCAACACATTCAGCGATTTCTTTTATAGATTATTCGCGGTATTAATACTAATAATGATAGTTTGTTTCATTTATTATGATTACATTATTTAATTTATGAACTAACATTATCACTTACCTTAATATTATCAGCCATCTTTTCAGTATCGTTTCAATGACTCGACTAACCGAAGTATAATTATTTATTTAATATAAAATGTTCCACTTTTCAGTTTGCTAACAAAAATCCCTGTTGTTCCTTTAAATATAGGTTTACCACTAATAAAGGTATACTGCAAAATCAACCTTAAGCTAACCGTTTAAAACTCAATTTAATATAATATCTGAACTTACCGAGTAAGAATTAGAGTTGTATAAAATCTGTATAGGTTTACCATTAATGAAGTTATAGTTAAATGTACAACCATAATGAAATAACTTTTAAAATTTGAAATATTTAATAATATTTAAAAAAATAATAATTTAAATTTGTTTAACATCTGAATTCACAAGCACTAGTCTAGTAACGAATTAAACCATAATTATAGTTGAAAGTGGAAATCAATTGCAGATGTAAGTGGACAATTTTTTTACTGAAGGTCTTTTTATATGACTCACGTAATTGGATTATTAGATATTGATTTAAAAAAAAGTCTCTACTAGCGATAGAAAAACGATAAATAGAGAAATAAAGCCATCCAGGTATTGATTTTATAGTCGAATAGCATATTATGTCATTAATAATTATTGATACGAAATGAAGAAAAATAAATCTCTACTTGGAACAACTGGGTTTTATTAACACACTGTATAATATATATCTAACAGTCTCACTACACGGTATGATTGCGACTATTAGGTTGTTACTGCTCGACGACTCGAAAGTGAATGACCGCTTCTACGTTCAAAGTCAAAAGTAAAAAATTAACATCTTACAAAAAAAAAAAAGATTTTAATTGTTAAAGTTGTTGTAAAAGGGTAACTTTAAAAGTTTTTGTAAGGCTTATACTTCTGAACACACGTTTGTTATGCAATACGCCTCGTGATTTGAGGTGCGGTTCCCGTTCACGTAACCACTTATTATGTTCGCAGTATGGTACACGAGTTTTGGAACTTTGTGGTAGGTACATTGCATTGTTAAGTTTGTTTTGTTCTTGGATGGAAAAATTTGTATTACGTAATCAGAGGCAGAATTATAATTTTGGTCCGATCCCTATAGCAATACGTCGTTGGGTAGGTATTTTTCAGCTGAAAGCAGTTACTATGGCTTTAAGTTAGTAATGTTAGTCCGTTTAGATTTATGCTCTTTTAAACATGGTAGTTCAACAATAGGCGACTAATGTTTTTTCGTTATTTATTGCTTTTTAGTGTTTAATAATTCTCTTTTCTCTTCATCTCATTAAATAGTTTTTTATTTAATAACGTGATATCGTGTTTCTGAGGGACGTTAAAAAATCCTAACATCCTACTAATATTATAAATATGAAAGTTTGTGAGAATGGATGTGTGGATGTTTGTTACTCTTTCACGGAAAAACTACTGAATGGATTTTATTGAAACTTTCCAATATTGTAGCTTATACATCGGAATAACACATAGGCTATAATTTATAAAGATAGTGTAAGAATTGTCATTCACGCGGGTGAAACCGCGGGGCACAGCTAGTTCGGTATAAAGCAAAAACTTGAAGCGTTTGTATTTGATTATTAGTGTAGTTACGAAGAATATTTCACAGTATAATACTTAAAAATAATAAAAGAAGATTGTATAACTAAACACCCGTTATCATACAAAAATGATTTCGACTAGAAAAACATACCGTTTAGGTACGTCCTCTTAAACATGTGACATGTCACTCACATAACTCTATCAGACTAACATTTGCACCGTGCGTTACCTATGTGCAAATCAATCATATCTATCCATATCACACGTAAGTACCGGAGGGTGAGACTACAGATCACACAAACTGCGGCCGCCTTGCAACAGAGTCGTCAGTTGCAAGACACGAGACAACTGACGAGCGCTGCATCTGACGCGACGATAGACTAGGTAACTATTCCCTATTATCAATTTTAGTACTTATAAAATAAGGCCCATTTTTAAATGGCTTTTTAAAGTTACGATGTATAGTTATAAAATATATTTTGAATTGTACTAAAACAAGGCTTATTTTCAAATGGCTCTACAGAGTAAAATTTCATGGTTTATAACATTTTAGTAATTTAGTTTGATAAGGGTGCTTGTAATAATTTCGTTGCGTGTAGATAGTATCATTAGCAATTATTACAGAATTTACAGTAGGTACATAGACAACGATAAAGTATAATTAGTAGATAGAAAATTGTCTAGGGTACGATGTAAGGTTTCCTTAGTGTACTTTTAGTGTCATGTAATGGTAATTTTAAGCCGGATTTTTGTGTCTTGTTTAGTAAAAATGACGAAAACTATCTAAGCACTTTATTCGTGCCTTAAATAATTATATTTCATTTTAACTAATATAACAAAAGTAATAATTTTAACTCTTTCGCGAAATAATAGTTATTCTTTAAAAGTAAGTATATTATCATATAAAAAAAATTAGGAGCCGAACGATAACTTCCACCACCACGACAAGTTATAATTCATTTATCAATAAAATATAAATGATAACTAATACTACTGTACTATACCGTAACATTTAAAAGTTTTAAGTCAGAAAAGCCGAACATGATAATAACGACAAAATAGATGCTGAGTTAGTGAAACAGAACCTTAACTCGCTCTTATGTCGAGTGATTTCTCAAAATGCACGGAGTAATAGCCGTAACACCGTGAACAATATTAAAAACTAGAAATACATTTACTTATCCCAGTCCCAATATAAACTTGTCAATAAAAAGTTTAACTAATTAATTCTGCTGTCAAAATCCAATCATAATATTTTGTCTCTTATAAAAAGAGAAATAAAGTCTCCGTAGAAGTTTAAAACAGCTGTATGCTACTATTAATATTACAAATAATCTTTTGTCAATTATTATTTAAGGTACTTACCAATTCGCTGTCAAAGCTGCATAGCCACAGTAAATGCCACTTAACTTCTACACTTCAATTATAAGCATCACTTAAAATGACACTCCACGGATTTAATTTTAAGATTTTCCAATCATACATGTAAAACAATTTTATTTTCTTTTTTTCAATATCGTTTTTCTTTTTAACTAATAGAACGTAAAACGAACGTAATAATTTTAACTCTTTCGCAAATTTCGCGGTCAACACTTAAGGACGCGAAAATTCCTTACAAGTAAGTATATTATCATATAAAAAGTTTTTAGGAGCCGAACGATAACTTCCACCACCACAACAAGTTATAATTCATTTATCAATAAAATATAAATGATAACTAATACTGTACTATACCGTAACATTCAAAAGTTTTAAGTCAGAAAAGCCGAACATGATAAAAACGGAAAAAACATGCTGAGTTAGTGAAACAGAACCTTAACTCGCTCGTATGTCGAGTGATTACTCAAAATGCACGGTAACACCGTAAAACAGCTGTATGCTACTATTAATATTAGAAATAATCTTATGTCTATTATTATTTAAGTACTTACCAAGTCGCTGTCAAAGCTGCATAGCCACACTAAATGCCACTTTACTTCTACACTTCAATTATAAGCATTACTTAAAGGGACACTCTCATCAAGTCTTTCCACGGATTTAATTTTAAGATTTTCCAATCATAAAAATGTAAAACAATTTTATTTTCTTATTTTCAATATCGTTTTAGTACTGAGCGTATATTATTGTAATTCAAACATAAACTCATCTACTCTTACTTTCTGAAAAAAAAAACAGACATTATTTGACATAAATATTATTCTAGTAACGTATATATGACCTCGGTAGTACGCCAGTAATTATAGTGAAGCGGTGTCTGTCAGCCGGTAGTAAGGCGTCGCTTTGTCAAGCAAATACGTCACTGTTTTAACTTAAACTTTGCACACACACTTAGTAAAACTATTTTAATTGAAACGCTAATTATTTTAGTAGTATATTATATCATTTCTGTTATCATTTGCGGTAGATATTATTCAAACATGTTTGAGCGGATAGGATAAAGTTCACAAAATGGCTCGGTTTAGCTGCGTCACTTTATGCTAAGGTGTCCGCATGCGCGGGGCTGGCCTCGCCCCTGTCGTTGTTCCCTCAATGGGTGACGTCACAGCCACGAGGGTTCCCCTTCTCAGAATTGTTTTCTTAGTCTTGCCAAAACTGTTTGATGTAGTTTAGGCGACTTTTTAAGGCTTTACTAACACAATTTAATGTTTTTTAGCTTTTGGTTGTTACTTTTGAAGAGTTTGGAATTGTACTTTCAAAGATTTCTTTGAGTTTTACCGGTGAATTTTGCTTTGGTTAGGTATCGATTGGCGGTCGCCATGGGGACGGCTGTGAGTTACGTTAAATGCAGAGGTATGTTTTGGGTGGCCAGTGACCTGTCATCAGTGACTTGTCAAGTGTGCTGACTGTACAATGTATTTTAAAACAAGCTAAGTTATTCACCTGTATTTGTTTTTAAATGTTTCTGGATTTATTATATAATATCTACGGATTTTATTACTTAAAAATCAGAAGGTAATTTTAGCATAGACCACTAAAACTCTGTCTTCACCGAGTGGTTTTGGAACTTGTTCAACAACGTCAACGGCGAACGGGAGGCTTGATATCTTGATCCAGATTGCTCACTACAGATAGTAGGATAGGTCTCAACTATATTCATAGATTGCATATTTTACATGTTTATTGCAAAACTTAATTTAAGAACACCAACTAAGTACTTTTTTTTAGAGAAAAGAAGAAAGTCACATTACGTATCATGCTATTTAGTCCAGGGTTTCAGTTGGCTCTGTGCCCCCTTTGCTATAATAGATTGTTCGATTTTGATTTTTGATTATTTTTAACTTTTATTCTAGATTGATATTGTAAAACGTGTTATGAAGAAACGATTGAAAACAGTTCCTTAATCATGTACATATTGTTATTTTTGAATTTCATCACTAAAATCCTCCTATTGTTATGTTACAATTTCGCTATGTGTATATATGTTTTTGCTCGTGACTGTACATATTTTTCTTTTTTAGTTTTGACACAAAAATTTCTCTAAATATGTGTTACAATTTCGCTATGTGTAGACATATTTTTGTTCGTGACTGTACAAGGCATTATAAAAATAAATGCTTTACTAATTATGATGGGATAAAAGAAAGAGAAAAACACCCCATTGACACTATTTATAGTCTGTTAATTTTCTGTACAAGTAGAACAAGATAATAATTAATCGAGCGTTGTTGAACGTGAAATGAGAAAGCCAAATAAGTGCATGACAATGCACGGGTCAACTAGGGTTTCACAGTTTTAACGACAATAACCTGAGGATTAGCAGACACCTTTTATTTTTAACCACCTATGCAAAAATAATAGTGCTATTTTGTTGACTATTTGTCTGTGTGTCTGCCTGGGGATCGTAGCTCCTAAAAGAAAGAACGCATTTCTTTTGTTCGTAAGTCTTGGTTTGTTCAGCATTATACAAGTTATCAGCAATATTCCAAAGTAGGAGATTTATTTTATTTTATTAATTCGCATTACATCATTTATAATAAAAATTAGTAAACACTTAAAACAAAAAAGGCAGTATACAATTAGTTAAAAATGTGTTTTTAAAAATGACACAAAAAAAAATTAAAGAAAGAACATACAAACCAACATACTTATTTAAAAAGCTATTTAGAGTCAACAAGTATCGTTAGTTAAAACCAAATCAGGAATACAAACACCAAAGACCTTTTAAATGAGGCCTAACAAACCCTAAGCTACTCTAATAAATAATGCAGGCAATAAAACTCTTACAAATCAAAACAATTGCTTTTTTCTAGCATTCTCTAGAAATGTTTGTTTCCACTGAACACAAAAGGCTGCTCATACACGGACCACTCGAGTAGTAACCAGGTTCAAAATATATGGACCGATCGAGCAGTCAGTCACTGATCAAAATACATTGAATTTTGTCCCCCTCTCTTTTGTTTTCTCGGCAGCTCGAAGAAGTCCATCTGCGATCTGCTTTACTCAAAATTGGTGTTTGGTATGGTATGGTTTGTAACAGTCGATAGCAACTGCTTCAAGCAGTCCGTGTATGGTCAGCCTAACAGTCGTTTAAATGTCAATCCTAACCTCATAGTAATTGGAAGCATTACCGAGTATTTTCTCGTTGCATGTCTCATTACTTATTTATGGCCTACAATCGTATTTACAGGTATTCGGACCTGATGTTTGTTTTACATTTCCTTTTTAGGGTTACGTACCTCAAAAGGAAAAAACGGAACCCTTATAAGATCACATCGTTGTCCGTCCGTCCGTCTGTCAAGACCATTTTTCTCAGAAACGCGCGGAGGTATCAAACTGAAATTTATATCTAATACTCAGGTCTACTGTCCCTTATAGCTGTAAAAAAATAAAACTTCTAAGCCAAAGTAATCAAAAGATACAGCCGTTTATGCCGCAAATATCCGCAAGTTTTCGACACTCGCACGGGAATCAAAACCTACAGGGCACTTCCCGTGAACTTAGAATCTTGAAATTTGGCATGAAGCAATGTTTAATAGCACATATAAAGGAAAAATTCCGAAAACCTTACGTTTTTAGTTACATTACACACACACAGGTTTGTACGGAACCCTCGGTGCGCGAGTCCGACTCGCACTTGGCCGGTTTTTTAAATATCAGGAGATTTTAAAAAGTCAAATTGATGGTGTTAAAGGATTTAATAAAATATTATATGATTGTTTGAGTCATACATATTTGAAAGTTACGAATAAAAATATGTATACACTCTCCAATTTTTCATTGATTTTCCCTTCAATTCTAGACTGGTTTTGCTAAATGTGTTATGAAGAAATTATTCTAAATAGTTTCTTAATCATGCACATTTTCTTTTTGATTTTCAGCACAAAAATCTCGCTCATTTTATATTACAATTCCGCTATGTGTATACATATTTTTGCTCGTGACTCTACCTATAGAAAATGTACAGCGGAGTCCCAATAATAAGGTCCTGTTGATACCGTTTGAGTACTGACTGAAAAATTATTAAGTTTTTAAATAAATGTCCAAAAAGTTTGTATCACTAAATACTGGCTAACAAAATGAAAGTAATTTATTAAACGATCAAATTTGACACGACAAGCGAACAAACATTTTTCATGGTTTTTTAGGATTGGGATTTATTTGTTTTACTAAACAATCGTTTTATAGTAAGTGTATTTCGGTCAACAATGATTCTATTAGCAAAGGTAAATTCAATCTATTTATTTTGTATTTAACACGAACTTATTACGTAACAAAAAGAATTTGACGCGACGCGATGGTGAGATGAAAAAAAAAATCTAAAATAATGTTGTTATTTGCAATGTCTTTGCTATCTATTTGTTTGTAATAAATCTTCTTCTTCTTCTTTTCGTGTCATTGACCTAAATCACACTTTCGCTGACCAATAAGTTGCCACCTGGATGGCACGATCGCTGCTCTCCATCACGCCCTGAAGAGTGCAGGTGGTAGTGCAGGACGGGCAGGCCAAGAGATGCGCCATGTCTTGCGTTGGGGCACCGCATTCACATGCAATGTGTGACTGATTGATAATGCCTCACTTGCCTAAGTTTACTTTGCAGCGAACCACTAGTAATAAATAATACTTTGATAAACTTGATCCTTGGAAAATTCGTAATGCGCAGTAAAAAATTCATAAAAAACTTAGTCATTTTGAACATAATTTTGTTTCAAAAAATTCTCACCTTATATTACTATCAGTTTTAACTGTATAGTACACACATCTTAGTGATCGAAAAACATGCACTTAAAACATGTACTTATGTATGCTGTGGTAAGCTTCGTCACTGGTTTACCAAAACTGAAACCTAAAAAGTTAAAAAGCGGTCAGAAAAAAAAAAATCTGTAAAAACGTCGCATTCCCATTATTAAAAGGATTGGTAAACAAAAATTGGTTTTCAAAGGCGACAAATTGATTTTTATTACGAACGGAGTAATATTCAAGGGGGATAAACAATGTGAAGCCATACAAATATTGCAGACTAGCTGTGCCTGCGACTTCGTTCGCGTGGACGACGAAACTTATCAATGAGTTTTTAACCGCAAAATTAAGTTTGTTTTTTTATTGTTTATACTTTTCCGGGATAAAAACTACCCAGTGTGGTGCCCAGGATATTAAAGAATAATTATAGCAAGTTTCATCGTAATCGAACCGGTAGTTTTCCGTGATACCTGAACAAACAGACAGACAGACAGACAAACATTTTTTTTTTCACACTTTTGTGTTCGGTGTCGGCCTAGTAACACCCCACGCCATTTATTTTTTTGATATTTTCAATGTACAGAATTTTACTTTTACAGATTTATTATAAGTACAGACATGAGGGAATGTCACTGCATTTTGTAATTTCCGTATTCATATATAAGTCCCTGTAATGAGAATTCAGAAATATTCATCGCGGTTTTGTTAATTATTTTTCCTTTATTTGCACCACGCACGTTTTTACCGTGTAATTAAAACTTTCAATGGTATTGATTCAATTTTTTATTGGATTATACAGTATGTAATAGTTTTATAAAAATATTATTTATGTACTTTTTTGGTTGCAGAAAATCGGCTGTTCGTTTCTCATTAAAGCACGCGCGCATCTGCCCTTAAAATGTAAGATAATGTTTTAATTTATATTCATAATAGGTATTGCTATAATTAACATTTAGTTGTAATTGCTGGGTCACCAACTTTTCAATGGCAGGGCTCTAAAGACGAAAAAAATGCATTTATAGAGAGTCAACCAACATTGTTATCAAATGAACCACAATAATTACTATCCTAAACATGCTTTTGATATGAACTGTCCAAAAAAATTACATTCTCAATTTTCCATTCCTTCGATATTGAAGCAACTCGACACTAATGTGAGTAAAGATAAAATTTTAAAAAGGTAACTCCACGACTCGCTTGATAACGATGATGTTAGATAGCCGAAGGCATACCAGTGCGATTCAAGTATTTGCAGTCACGCGAATTGGTTGTTCGAAAACCAGGATATAGCATACTCCATGTCTATAACTCCAAGACTGCAAAGTGAGCATATAGCACAAAAAGTAGTTGGATGCAGGCACAAGTGTTTGTCATGAACTAACCCTCTAGTAGTACCTATAGTTTTGACCCATCATGTCAGGAACTAAAGGAAACTTACTTTTTAAATTGTATGGAACGGAAAATTTTCCTTGTCTGATAAGGTTTTCCTTTGGCTCGAGTTCAATTAGGGCTTGGCTATAATAAAATAAATTCCGTAAGAGGTCTTGAGGCATAAAACACCAAAGTCATTAATTCTGAATAGGTTATAAATCGCAGATGTATAGAAACAACATATTCAGTAGATCATTCAAGACACGCTTGTTTTTTAATTAGACCTAGAAGATGAACAGATGTTTAACTGAAAAAGTCTTGATTTGACTAGTATGTTCAATGCAGGAAATATTGTACAACTACAAGTATTACACTAATTTTGGTAACTTGGATGATTTTTGGATAAATATCCTTCCAGAAATTTCTGTTATTTTCCAAATTGCGTACACATTTCCACAAGGCTATCGGAAGGCACGTGTAAGTCGCAGATGGAAAAGAAACGTGACATTATTCAAACGAACTACCGAAGTATTTGAAAGATGACGCAACAGCAAACTTCGAGGGCCGCCCTCGCTCAGTAACAGGGGTAGTACAAAAGGCCACACAAAAAATTAAAACTTTTCACGTTGCGTAAGGTGGCAACTAACTTAATTACCTACTTGTAATTAAAGGAAAAATTTGAACCTCAGGTGGGATTCGAACAATTCTTTTAGGAATGAGTTACCTAATTATTGTATATCTTTATCGTGTTGATTTTTAAAGGACAGTCATAATCAATCTGCTTAGCCTTTTCCCAAACTATGTTCGGATCGTCTTCCAGTCTTACCGAATTCAGCTGAATACCGTATTTTACAAGGAGCGACTTATTAAAGGACAGTCACGAGCTTTTTAATTTTCTTCCTTTCAGCTTCGCATCGTCATGGTTCATACACCATCCAGCATCACGTACATGACTGCGTGGTCATCGGGGCGGGAGGAGCTGGTCTTCGAGCCGCCTTGGGCCTGGCTGACGCCAAGTTCTCAGTAGCCATGGTCTCCAAGCTGTTCCCCACCAGGTCACATACCATTGCTGCTCAAGGTGGCATGAATGCGGCCATTGGTTAGTCTATGTAACCCTAAACTTTAGAGTAATATAACCACGAAGGTTTGGAAGTAACAAATTTTGAAACAAATTAATTAAATAATATACATTTCACTTGAATCAGCTGTCAAGCGTTTGCTCAATTGGACCTTTTAAAACGAAAAGTTCGAATTGCAACAGATCTGACACCAAAATAATCTTTGGTTCGACTCCAAATAACGAAAACTGAGATGAGTCTCGGCCACAATCTGATCCAGAATTACAAGGATCGATCGTAGTAATGGTGTCATTGCTCTAAGAGACGCTGCCAAGTCAACTAATGAATTCGATGCTCTAAATCTCAACAAAAACATTCGGATTCAGATACATTGTGCCATATAGAAATGTAGGTCGTCGACCGTTTCGCGAATTGGATTAACTATGATTGATCCAAGTAGAAAAGAAAGTATTTTTTTTTTTACATTTTACTTGAATTCTCAAGTAACCTTTACAAGCAAGACATATAGTTATTTTGCGTGAGGTAAATGAATTGATTAATCAAAAAGGGGTTTTTGATTTTTAGGAAGCATGCATGAAGATGACTGGAAGTTCCACTTTTACGACACTGTCAAAGGATCAGATTGGCTTGGTGATCAGGTATGATAGAATAAAGTTAAATAATTATAATAATGTGATTTTAGCTGAACCTGACCAAGGCTCAATATAGCATACTAGCTGTGCCCTGCGGTTTCACCCGCGTGAATACCTAAGTTCCGTTGCCGATGTCTTCATAGTTATTTTGTTATTCGGGGCGTAGACGAAGACTATCTTTTGGATTTTTTTCAGCTATTTTTTTTTAATTTTTCTCTCCATAGAAACCAACCTCGTACTTCAAGGAATATTATAAAAAAGGATAAGCAAAATCGCTTCAGCTGCTTTCGAGATTTGCGCTTAGCTAACATTCAGAGATTCATATTTATATTATACACTAGCTGTGTCCCGCAGTTTCACCCGCGTGAATACCTAGGTCCCGTTCCCGGTGCCTTTGTATATAATAACACAAATAATTAGCAATAAATTAAAATTGCGACTATAATTTGAGATTTAAACTATCCTATCTCTCAAGTTGGATCGAACTGCACATGGTGTGCGAATTTTATTATAATCGGTTAAGTGGTTTAGGAGTCCATTGAGGACAAACATTGTGACACGAGATTTATATATATTAAGATTTGTCAGATTTGTATAGAAGTTAGTGAGCGAAACAAAATTTACTTGCATGATGATTTATATTCACAATGTAATGCGTCTGCTGTTCCAATGATAAAGAGTTATTAAGAGTCTTTTAAAGAGTACAGAGCTCAAAATTAACATAAATATCATGCTCTCTTGCTTTCGGGTTTTCCATATAGGTGATGAGGCCTGTGCCCAGTAGTAGGATGTTTATCGGCTGGTATTATTTATTTATTACATAAAAAATTAACCAGCTATTGGATACCCGACATTTATCACTAACTACCCAGTTTTACCCGGAACATGTTTTATATAAAAAAGTTCAGGTTTTTTTAACGTAAGTACTGTTCACTGTATTCGACAGGATTCTATACACTATTTGACTCGAGAAGCCCCGACGTGCGTCATAGAGTTGGAGAACATGGGAATGCCATTCTCAAGGACTAAAGAGGGAAAAATATACCAGAGGCCGTTTGGAGGTGGTACTATGAACTTTGGGAAAAGTATTGCTAAGAGAACATGTGCTGTGGCGGATAGGTAATATTTTTTTTTTAAACATTTGACACAAAGCAATACGAACACAATTAAAATATATATTTCCAAGCTACATTTCGGCTCCAACTTGGATGTGTTATTTCAATCAAATTAAAAAAATGGAAAAATAGCAAAAATACAGAATATAATTATTTTATCACCACTGATTCTACGCCAACAACAGTAGAACTAGTTTTCTTGTACTTTTCCTCGAAAACATCTCTAGGCAGGAAACATCTCTAAAATATCTACATTTTTTCATTTGACGACCTCCGTGGTCGAGTGGCGTACGCACCGGTTTCAAGGTGTTGCTAGCTAGACGGGTCAATGTAGAAACTATCTTTTCTACATTGTCCCGGGTCTGGGTGTTTGTGGTACCCTCGTTGTTTCTGAATTCCATAACACAAGTGTTTCAGGTACTTACTTTGGGTTCAGAGCAATGTATGTGATGTTGTCCGCATTTATTATTATTATTCTGTCGTAGGTAACACAAATTTTCGCTGTTACCCTAAGACTGTTTTCACATTATTCGAATGCGATAACCGATATCGGGACGGATATTGTGAAAGACAGGTACTTGTTTCATACAATTACTTACCCCCGATATCGTATCGTAGTCCGATACTGATATCGTGTTAGAAAATGTGAAAACAGTCTTAGATTCCGATACTTTTCTACATAAACTTTTCTCTTTACAGAACTGGTCACGCCCTTCTTCACACCCTTTATGGCTACTGCACAAAATATAAGAACATTGATTTCTTCACTGAATTCTTTGTTCTTGATCTATTGGTGCAAGACGGCGAGGTAGTAGGATGCTTGGCTATCGATATGGATAACGGATGCCTTCACAGGTTGGTGTCTTTACATAACCAGCGTTGCACCGTTGTGAAACAAGGGGGCAACGCTGGTTATGTAAATTTTGTTTGTTAGTTTTTCTGCTTAAATAAAACATTTTTTTTTCTTGAACTTATTTATCCTTTGTGTCTGCTATTTGGGAAACAGTAAACACCAACATATTAAAGATAATGAAAATAGGTCCACCCTTTATTTAGTTATAAGCGGAGTTAATGGTGGAATTAACCTGAACTTTGTTTCGATATTATTTTTATATTTAACTAGCTGTGCCCCGCGGTTTCACCCGCCTGAATACTTAAGTTCCGTTCCCGATGTCTCTATAGTTGTTGACTCATACTTTAAGGTATATTACAAAAAGATAGTGAAATCGGTTCAGCTGCTCTCGAGGTTTGCGCTTAGCAACACATTCAGCGATTAATTTTTATGTTATCCATATCACTATTAAAACCGACAGGAGAGTAAAATTTCCCAACATTATTTTATGGACTGTTAATACTGTTATACTTCTTTGATGTCTTTAGGTTCCAAGGTAAAAATTGCGTGATGAGCACCGGGGGCTACCCAAGGATGTACTTCTCTTGCACCGCTGCTCACACCTGCACCGGCGATGGATGTGCGATGGCAGCTAGAGCTGGTATTCCCCTTCAAGACATGGAGTTCATTCAGTTCCATCCTACTGGTAAGCCAATTGCAGTTTTGACTGATATATTCATTGATACATTAATCGCTGAGAAAAAAAAAATGTGGGGGGTGTTACTAGACCGACACCGAACCCAAAAGTGTGAAAAAAAAAAAAAATTCTGTCTGTCTGTCTGTCTGTTTGTTCAGGTATCACGCAAAAACTACCGGTTCGATTACGATGAAACTTGGTATAATTATTCTTTATTATCCTGGGCACCACACTGGGTAATTTTTATCTCTGAAAAGTATAAACAATAAAAAATAAACTTAATTTTGCGGTTAAAAACTCATTGATAAGTTTCGTCATCCACGCTAACGAAGTCGCAGGCACAGCTAGTAGGTTTATATTTTCATAGGTATTCGTATATTATTTATAAATAGCCATAGTTAGATGTAGCAGTTTTAATTGTTTCGTATTATATTGTTGTACCTATTTCAGCTGCTTCTCCATTTGACCCAAAGGTTGACTGGTAGATAATGCCTTGCGGCATTTAGTCCGCCTTATGTTCCACAATTGTACGTGAAAGTTTAAATAAATAAATTTGAGTTTGTTACCTAAAACTTAAATTAACTAAAATCTTAATACACCGCGACAGATTCCTTCTTTAGTACTTTTATTTAGATGTCTAATATCTCACAGCAATAGGTTTATCTTTTTTTATATATTTCCAGGTATGTACGGCTCAGGCTGCTTGATGACTGAGGGTGCTCGCGGCGAAGGAGGATATCTTGTGAACAGTGAAGGCAAGAGGTTTATGGAGAAGTACGCTCCGAAAGCCAAGGACCTGGCCAGTCGTGACGTGGTGTCTAGGTCGATGGCTACTGAAATACGACAAGGTAAAATATTAATTGATGATATATATTTTTTGTCTAGTTGAAGTCTCGTCGTATTGACAACTCAGTGCATCTTATCTTATTAGTCAAAGATATACAAAAATTAGTTAATACACTGTCAAACCTAATTTTGAGCGCTGTGATTGGTATATGGTGTTTTGGTGAACCAATCACAGCAGTGATCAATTGATTCAACAACAGATTGAGATAATGACCCTATCAGAAATTGGGGTTAAAGCTTTTTAATTTACACCAATACTCCCGGAGCGAATTTTTAATTGAAGTTAGTGCCATCTAGCGGATATTAAATAAATTATACAGTCTCGCTGTTTTCACACCCACTGAGTTAGTTTTGCATATGTATCATAGATGGCAGGCTAATCAACATGACCAAGTTTATAAAATTTTGTTCTCGCGAATGAATTTTCGTAAAGAAGTTCGTTATATTTGCAATATAATCAGTAGTTAACTAGACAGATATATTTACAACGATTATCTTAGGTAGTGTGTCCTAATACAGAATGTAGGTATCAAAAACCTATTAAAACTTGATCATTTCCCTTTTAGGACGAGGAGTGGGGCCCAAAAAGGACCATGTATACCTCCAGCTCCACCACTTGAGCCCAGAACTTATCAAGGACAAGCTGCCAGGGATCTCGGAGTCCGCCTTCACCTTCACCGGGGCGGATGTGTATACGCAACCTGTACCAGTACTGCCTACTGTCCATTACACTATGGGTGGCATACCCATCAACTACAGGGGAGAGGTAAATAGAGTAAAGATATAAATTAGTTACGACCAAAACGTGTGGAAATTGGAAAGGGAGGCTTTTGGCCTAGTTGGTGCAGTTCATGCTTAAAATAAACTAATCTGATTCTAACCTTAAAGGTTCTGCTTTAAGAGTAAATTAGATCTGAGACCTTATGGATCTAAAACATTTTCAGGTACTTCTGTAAATTTTCTGATCTCTGTCAAACGTTTGTCTCAATTTCAGGCTTTAGTGTATCAAGGTGGCAAAGACTGCGTGGTGCCAGGACTGTTTGCGTGCGGCGAGGTGGTCAGCAATGCTCACGGAGCTAACAGACTTGGTGCGAACTCCCTTTTAGATATCGTGGTATTCGGAAGGTCTGTCGCCGATACAATCATGAAAGAATTCAAGCCTTGCCAAAAACAAGTTACTTTGAAGGATGTAAGTTGACATGTAGTAGTTGGTATGTAGACATTTAAAATTGGGTATTGTACTTACGTTGATGACGACCGATGCAAGTCTTATGACGGTGCCACTTTCTAAGACAATTAGAGAATGATTGTGCTTATCATACGATATCTGGTCTGGTGGCATGTTATATCGATTTATGCTTAATTTTAAACAGACACTAGTCCCTCACAAAGTCATGTCTATTAAGATTTAAAATTTTGTTCGTAACTTTTTGTAACGAGATAATAATTTTATTTTCAGAACCTCTGTGATGCTACTCTTGATAATCTGGAGAAGATTAAAAATGCCAATGGCTGCGCTCCACCACATGAACTTAGGGAAGCTATGAGGCATACAATGCAGGCGAAATGTGGCGTGTTCAGAGATGCAAAACTGTTAGGTGAAGGTAATATCACCATAAAATGTTTTACAAAAATCCGTGTACAGATCGCGAGGTGATCTTGAGATACTTTGGTTCCAGACCAGGTAGGCTAGTAAATTTCCCGCAATAGAATTTGATGAGGTTTTATCGGACAGCCATTATCTATCACACAAATTAGATCTTTATTTATTACGTTATTTAGTTTTTGCTTACTTAAAACTCGCCTCGCCGCAATCGACTAAAAAGTCTAAACTTTGTTTACTAATTAGTATACCTACGGGATTAAGATGGAAGAAGATGTGAAACAACATATAAATTTTATTTAAGAAAACGTTAAACTTATAATAGTATGCATTTATCAATTATTTACAGCTGACACAGAAATTCAGAAATGGTTCAAAGCCTTCGAAGACATTAGAGTTGTGGACAGGCGTTTGAACTGGAACAGTGACTTGATTGAGACTCTGGAGCTGCAGAACATGCTACAGTGTGCCGTCCAAGTCGTGGCGTGTGCCAAAAACAGAACAGAAAGCAGAGGAGCCCACTTCAGAGACGATTGTCCAAAGAGAATAGATGAGTTTGACTACAGCAAACCTGTAGAAGGACAGGTAAGAACAAAGCTGTTTGTAATTTAGATTATGGTAATTTTTATTTCGTTGCATCATGCAGGGCAGAAAGCAGAGCAATCGACGACCTACTGCTACTATTTAAGAACAGTGATTTGAGCAGTAACCAAGACAAGTTGATAGCTTTTTTTGGCAGTTAGCGTTACTCTTTAACCCTTTTTAGGGTTCCGTACCCACAGGACCAACAGGACCCTATTACTAAGCCTACGATGTCTGTCTGTCACAGGCCTCTACAGACCAAACGGTAAAAGTTAGACAGCTGCATTTTACAAAAAATACTTGTTACTATGGCCGCTATCACAACAAATACTAAAATCATTGAAAACTTAAAATCTAAAGCCCATTGCATTTGATGTATTCAAACCGCAAACGAATTGCCTTATAATTTATAAAGACATTGCACACATTTAAACAAATTGATATGTTATAAATGTCAGGCGTTTCGTATAAGAAGCATCGTATCACGTTTTGTGTAATTTTAAAGCGCGATTTGGATCTGGCTGTTTCTCTGTACGGAACCCTTAATGCGGAACCCTTTCTCGGCTCTTCTGCCTTGTGTCGAAGCGAACTCAAATGCTAACTCCAAATGCAAAAAGCGGAACAGTTTGCATGTGGCATTTGGCTTGCTTACTTAAAATCACTCGCGGATTGTCCTATATTTGCACACTGCTCTCTTTTGGTCCTACTGTTCTGACTTACTTTAGTTACTTTTCTGCCCTGGTGTAAAACCACCATACTAGCCCAATGCCTCTATGTAAGAGCAGAAGAAAATCTTGATATTTTAAAATGTACAACCACAACTTTTTTATTACAGACCAGAAAATCTGCGGAAGAACACTGGAGAAAGCACTCGATGTCTACCGTAGATTTGTGCTCAGGGAAGGTGACGATCTCCTACAGACCAGTGATCGATAAGACCATGGATGATAAGGAGGTTAAGTGGATACCCCCAGTGCCAAGAGTGTATTAATGGAAAGATGCAGACAGTCAAATTGACTGGATATGGAACGATATACACACGTTATTTATTTGACAAGCTGTTTGTAATAAAATTGTTTTAATTCCATTTGGATTTTGTTTCAAAGAGTTTTTTTTTACATTTGGTAGGTACTTTACATTCTTAGTTGGTCCTCCTACAAAATGGACTGAGTCAGCCTAAAGAGTTTATTTGACAAGCTGTTTGTAATAAAATTGTTTTAATTCCATTTGCATTTTGTTTCAAAGACTTTTTTTACATTACTTTACATTCTTAGTTGGTCCTCCTACAAAATGGACTGAGTCAGCCTAAAGAGTGAAACTTCAGTCCCCAGTGCAATGAAAGATTACTTGAGTGTGCGATTCTGGAGTATCGGACTTCACCGTCAGATATGTTGCTGCTTCCTCACCAGGGGCATTCGCGTGTAAAGGTGCGTACAGACTATGTAATATATAATATAGGTAACTTGTTTTATAACACGTCCACATTATGTAACCTTGTTATTCAACATTGCAATATAACAGAATATTGTACCCAAGAATAAAATGTTTTATAACATTCAGTGTCCACATTATCTGAAACATGTTATATCGCAATTTGTATAATAAAAGAGAAGGTAAAGGTCATGATGTACAAATGGCTCCTACACACAGTGCCGGCGGCAGTGCCGCCGGGCGAGCCGCCGGCCAAGCCGCCGTGCGCCCGGCGGCATTCAAAGCCGCACAAAGGAGCCGCCGGCATTTGTTTGTGTGACGACGCGCGACGGCTTGGCCGGCGGCGGCTCGCCCGGCGGCACTGCCGCCGGCACTGTGTGTAGGAGCCAAAAGAAGTTCAAGAATTAGCACAGAACAGACATAAATGGAAAGAGCTGCACCGACTAGAGCATAGCTCTTAAATTGATGATGATGATAATCATGATAGTCATGTTATCTATACTTATAATAAATCTGTAGAAGTGAAAATTCTGTACATTGAAAATATCAAAAAAATAAATGGCGGGGGTGTTACTAGACCGACACCAAACCAAAAAGTGTGAAAAAAAAAATAGACATTTTTTTTTTCACACTTTTTGGTCTGTCTGTCTGTTTGTTCATCAGGTATCACGCAAAAACTACCGGTTCGATTACGATGAAACTTGGTATAATTATTCTTTATTATCCTGGGCACCACACTGGGTAGTTTTTATCCCGGAAAAATATAAACAATAAAAAATAAACTTAATTTTGCGGTTAAAAACTCATTGATAAGTTTCGTCATCCACGCGAACGAAGTCGCAGGCACAGCTAGTTTTATAATAATATAGTCTGTACGCACCTTAATATAACACTAGATTGGACTAAGCAATACTACCTTCCAGACTGAAGAGCTTGCAATGTAAAATTCGATTACAAGTGGAGCGTATTGATGTTACAAGTTGTTTAAGTATTGTCAATGCATATACCCCTCCTTCACTAATGTAATGCTGTAATTATGTAATGTTACATTACAGGTGAATTGCTCCCGTTGAGCCTCAGCCCTATGTTCTAGAACGATAAGGTCAGGCGTGCTCTTAAGGTGCGTACGGACTATATAACATAACATGTTGTAATAAAACATTTTATTCTTGTGTACAATATTGTTTCATGTTGCAATGTTGAATAACAACGTTACATAATGTGGACGTGTTATAAAGCACAAGTTATATTATATGTTACACTAGCTGTGCCCCGCGGTTTCACCCGCGTGAAAGACAATTCTTACACTATCTTTATAAATTATAGCCTATGTGTAATTCCGATGTATAAGCTACAATATTGGAAAGTTTCAATAAAATCCATTCAGTAGTTTTTCCGTGAAAGAGTAACAAACATCCACACATCCATTCACACAAACTTTCACATTTATAATATTAGTAGGATAGTCTGTACGCACCTTTAGCTTATCCAGTTTTCGTTCAAATAAATGTTACTTTTAAGGATTTTACAAGATGATGCTCAAATTGAACTCTATTAAAACACAAATCAAAAAAATTAAAAAGATATTAAAACCACAATTCAAAACTAGTATAATAATATTCAAATGAATACTTAAATAAACATTCGTGTTATAAAACAATCATGTAAAGGCCGATTTACATCAAACCAGCAAATTGTCGTTCTATCCCCATCCTATCAAATTAAGAATTTCCAAGAATTCGATAGAATGAGCATTCCCGTGTCTGATTTAAATCGGATTTAACGTGCACACCTTCGTTTAACGACTGTTATAAAAGTATAGTTTATTAAAAGCGTATTGTTTGTTGTCCTGTCGTATCAGTGTCTGAATATGTTGTAGAGTGTATCTTTCATTGAATAAGTCGGTTGTAGGTTGTTAGTTGACTCTGGCAAATCGGTTTGCGTATCGGTACTCAGACTTTTATCTTGAGCAAGACAAGCAAGCAAACAAGCACTAAGCGTACGCTTTCAAGTGAGGACACAGCGCAGTCAGAAATGATTTCAGAAATACTAATATATCCATTACGAATATGCTTCAGAGAAGATTAACACTAAGACAAGGCAGAGAGCCTTATGATTATTATGACAAGGACCACAAACAGTATCTTTTAAATTTCACCGAATTTTTCGTAGATCTCTAGCAGGCTAGTGTAGACACCTGCGACCATGCTGAACGTGCCTAATATAATGATAAGAAGGTCGCGAAAGAATTTGTAGTGGCACGGTCCGAAGTTCTTGGGGAAGTAGAGACACAGGTCCATTAAAGCGGGAAACACGATGGCCACCATGGTAAGACTCAGCGCACCGATCAGCCCCATGAAAGGTCCAAGCGACGGCGCTGCCACTGCCATCGAAACTGCAAAAAGTTTTACGCACTGTAACTCTTTTTTCGAATCTTATAATCTAAGATAAATTGTATCAAGAACTTTCCTCAAAAGGTTTTCAAATGCGATGGGAAATAAACCGGGGATAATATGTTGACCAACCAATAGTTTTAATTATAATTCACGACTAAAGCTCGCCAATGATGCGGCTTATGTCGCAACATACTCAGTAACATAAAAAAGAAGAATGATAATTAAAGCGATAGGATCTACTTAAATTGACTGCCTAAGATGATGAACTCTTTGTTAATGTTAAAGCTTGGAAGAGCAAGCAAAAACAAGTTCTTGTAATAATAATTCCACCAAAAACATTTCAATGTAAAAAAAGCAAAGTCTCTCTATGCAATTCTTCCATCGTAAAAAGTTTTGAGATCGCATAGGAGCCAAGTCCTGTTCAACTTCATTTGTAATAATAAATCAATATTTTGTGACTATATCAATAGTTTTGTTTACATTACAATAACAGTGACTTGGCTTTTTGTTACATTGCATGTTTTTGGTGGGATCTCATTTATTTTTTGTAGGTCTCTTTCTGTTCTTTTTAGGTGATTTTATTATTTCTTGTGCTTCAGCTGCAGCTTTGCTTAGAGCCCCCCGGTCTCTTACTCTTTTGCCCGTTCTGTGATGTTTCGTAATTTCTAAGGCACACAAGTCTGGGCGGTAAATATTTCTGAGTCGATTATATTCAACTATTGCTGACTCCTGAGCTTTGATGCTGTGCGAAATATTTGTGTGAAATATTTTAAAGTACTACTAATACTACGCTATGTAACGAAACCATAGCGCGATTTAGACCAGCTACAACTCCATCTATCGAGCGAGCATAGATAAGAGTATTTATCGCATTGCATTGATGTGTATGAAAGATTTTAGCTTTATTCATTTCATTTTAACCTAGCTTTGTTTATAAATATGTATATTATTCAATACATTATTACCATTTATTAATAATATAAATCGATTTGTTTTACTTTTTGTACATAAACAAAGAACAAAGTTAACAATGCAGTCAAAATTCATACACCATGTTCTTGTAAAACCGCAAATATAGATTTGTTTCCTATTATTTACTAAGGTATATAATTTATTACCGTTTTTATAATTTTCCCTTACATGTAGCTAAAAACACCTATCTTGGTGCCAAAGAAGTTTCTAAGTTTGCTAGAAGTACCTTAGATTTTTGATGATCGGTCAGTGAGTCAATCAGTGTGTAACAAAATGGTGTAACGTTGATCGCTCATAACTCGTAAACTATTGGTGCAAATGTCATGTAATTTTGAGGCTGAGCTTGTTTTAATACTTAGATACTCTAGGACATCGAAAACCTAAACCCCTAACTTTGTCTGTATCGATGATACAGGTGAAATAGCTGCGAAACGCTTCGAGAAAAGGATGGTACGGCTGTGCCCGTTTTGCTCGAGACTTGGCTGGGGCACTGCCTTGCCCCTAGATGCCACAATAATGTTCAACATTCACTTACATGGTAGCACCACAAGAATTAACCGGAGAGCGTAGTCGACTGACCAGGCGCCCTTAAACTTCACTCTTTTCCGTATTTTCTGCCACAAGATGTGGTACGCCACAAAATTTTGCAGTGGGAAAGATAGAAAAAGCGCCGTAGCAAAGGAAAGCTTCGCCACTTGCGCCTTCCTGTGATCATAATACATTATATACTTATGTGTAAATTATTGTTTCATTTATACATTGATGTATGGAACCCTAAAAATTGTACTAAAATTGAATCTTAATGAATGAAAATAGATTCACTAGATGTGGACGGAAGACAAACTAAAAATATATTACAGATTTTAACATAGAAAGCTTACTTCTCTTCAAATGGTAGATTGAGGGTAATAGAAGCCTTGACTTGATCACCATACTTTAGGTAACCGAACACGCCTAGCAGAGCGAAAATTGAAACTATGATAAACATCCCTATGCTGAACAGTCCAAAAATACCGGTGAACTCTTTAGGCTTTTCCATGTTGTACTCGAGCGCCAGCACCTGCACACGAGAGACCAGAGTCAGTACGAGAGAGAGCGAGAGCGCGAACTCCTCGCCGCTCTATACTTACTCACCACACCAACCGCTTCCAGTGCAAACAACGTTATCCCAACGAATATTGGTAACTCTGAAATTCCTTGCCCTTTTAATTTCTTTTCATCCATCACTATATCATCTTGAACTAAGTAAAAAAATACCAAAATCAGCCCGATCAGAATTATGAAGTTTGAAAACGATGAGATAGGCGTTAATAATTTAAGATCCTTCACCCAGCTCAACACAAGAAGAAGAGGAAAACAGCAGCAGATAATAAATCGCACAGAGTATTCTATCCCATAGAAGTCAAGGACCTGCAGACAAAAATCTCATCACTATTTAGGATTGCTCTATGACTAATTATATAATTAGAATTTTTAATTACAGCAATTTACCTGCTTCACATTTTCTGATACGAATACAAAATATATAGCGCAGACACCAATCTGCCATGTTATAAGAAATGTATCAACGAGCTGGTAGAATATCACACCAGACCATCGTATACATTTGGGGCCATTTTGGATCGCGACTTTCATGCCCTTGGGGAACTTGACATAGCCGCGTCTTAGTTTCTTGCATACTTTATATTCTGCGTAGACCTGAAAAAAAAGTATTGTTATCTCATTGAACTCACTTGACAGTTGTGAGTCATAAATAAATTAAAATCATAATCTACGTACCAAGGCTAACAAACGTAACTAAATAAGTTATGAACATGACTGTGCATGGGTATCCATGTACAGGAAGAACGAAAAGAGGTGGGTGGATGGATTGTGTGAAAGATGATATGAGAAAGAAAGGAGTGAATGCTGAGATGACGAGTAGTAGAGGTGAATAGAAGCTCGTATTTAGCTCGTATTGCGCCGACCCCAAATAATTGGGAACAGGCAGGAAGATGATGATGAATCTACGAACCAGTAATTGAATGCAGTATGTGGCAAATAATCCGATGCCTATTATGCCAATGGCACCCATTACGATGCCCATGCGGCGCACGGCGTCGGGCATGGCGAGCATGCCGGCGCCCATGCTGCCCTTCAGCATATGCATCATGGTCTCGCCGTATCTGATTAAACATATCACATTTCATTCTTAAATCCTATTTATATAATACTCAGCGGAACGACAAATTTAAATAACGTAGGTACATTAATATTCAAACAGTCTTAAGAAGTAGTACTGATTGAGGAGTAGTACGTTCTTTTGATAATAAGAGCATAAGAATTCGGACAGCTCACAAACATAAATCATCACTATATTTATTGAAGTTCCAGTTATAACTAGACGTAATTGAGAAACGATTGTATACATGCAAAGGAATACCGAAAAGGAGGAAGATAGATTATGTAAAAGAGGGCATGAGAAAGAAAGCACTGAAAACTCAGATACCTAGTGGCAGAGATGAATGGAAGCAAAATTCCGTAGACCTCAAATAATTGTGAAACTGGCTGGGATATGACGACCGGAAACTTAGAATTACGGTCAATGTTGTTCAATTTATTTTAAGTGACCAGTAAAGGTATGTTAATTAGTTGTCATTAAGTAGTTGCTATTAACCAGACATGGAAGACTTATTAGTAGAGTGTATTGTATGTCTAATATTTTTATCGGCATGATCAGCATTTATTTCAAGAGCTAACAAAAAAACAAGTCGCTCTAAGATTCTGGTAAACAACAATTTCCTAGTCAAGAGTTTCATCGTCACTATTTGAATTCACGCGAATCTAATATTGGTGCCTTTCAGTTGTTTTGTTAATGGATACGTAGTCCATTGTAGATCAGTTAATAAAATATATGATATTACGTGGTCGGCTTCGGAACTTTGCGGTGTGCGTGTGGATCAAAGTGCTCCTCATCGTCGCCTGCAACAGAAGTGACAGTTATAATAATAATAATATTCCGGGACAACTCACACACGGTTATCTGATCCCAAGCTAAGCAGAGCTTGTGTTATGGTAACCAGATAACTGATAAACAAACTTATATATTTCTAAATACATACATATTATAGATAAATTACACCCAGACACAGAACAAATGATCGTGCTCATCACACAAAGATTTGTCCTGGGTGGGAATCGAACCCACAACCTCCGGTATAGCAGTCAGGGTCACTAACCACTAGACCAACAGGGTTAAGCACGTGTGCGTACTGTGCGGGTAACGCAGTGCGGGCGCGACCACTCACCGCTGGTGATTGTTTCCACCATCCCGACCAGGTACTTGAAAAGGTTTGTAGTAATCATGTTGCCGGCTCTCCTTGTTCCGGGCCTTTCTCAACATGGAACTACCCTACAAAGGGTATTTAACGTATGATTTAAATGATTTTACACTGTTTCCAACATTATTTTCGCATACAAAATCAAAACTTATTTGTAATGTTCATTGCTATTAATTGCGCACTAAATATTTGAATATTAGAATTTTACGTCATCTGTCAGAAGAGTTTTGTTTTTTGCTTTCTGTAATGCTGCCAATACTTCAAAGTAACTAACTTCTCAACTTTTAGGTGCAACCTTTAGGGCCTTAATTTAATATTCAAACCAAAAAAGCAGACATACGTTTTGAACTTTATTTAGAAATATTATTATGCAAGAAAAATCATTTTACTTTAGCGCTATGCTAAAGTTAGGATGCTAAATGAAATCGTGCTTGACACTAAAAAGGTTTTATTGTAATCATTCTTCTTAAATGCAAAAATATCAATCGCTTTTTCACATCTCGGTGAGTTTGTTATCTTGAGTATAAACGAAAAGTTCGACGACCGACGACCTCTTATCTGTTACAGACAATTGGTATTATAAAATCGACTATTACCATACAACTTTTAAAATGCCTATTACAAATATTATAAAAATTGTTTGGTAATAATCTGAAAAATCAATTTTATTCCTTATGCGTTTTTAAGAGTTCTAATTTAAGCTTTATTTTGTGCAACGCTTAGAAACTAGAGAACAAGAGTTTTGTACCTTTTCAATAAAATGTTGAAGCTCAAGCTAGGCTTTTTGTTGTTTTTTTTTTCGATAGCGTTTATGGCATAGGTAGTAATGTTATGTAAGGAGCATAAGCATGTCATGACGGGAGGGTAGCGGCGCCGCGCGGGCTGGCGAGGGCTGTCGCCGCCGCCGCACCGCACTCCCTGTGCCAGCGTGCGGTGGGCAGCCACGCAGCGCCCTGCTACCTCGTGAGTCGCGAGCTCGCGCCGGTCGCACTCGTCCTCACATCGTTCCAGCTGCTACTTAAAAGTGGGTACCCTATATGTAGCTCTGTTCTAGGGTCTAGCTCAGACAGATATTTAGTGTTAGTTAGTGCGTGTGTTAGGTGTTGTGAGCGTGTTCTAGTGTTGGGTTCGTGTCATATTTGGGGGAGGTTAGGCCAGGTGGGTTCCAGTGCTGTCAGTGCGTGTGGAGCTGGCGGTGGCGGCGGGCGCGGCTGGTGGCTCCGGGCTGGCTAGGCGTTACGTATTGCGACGCGCTCCGACCGCGCATGCGCGTTGTCGCGCGTCGATCGCGTCTCTCAGCTTGTTTAGCAAGCGCTCTTTGTTATTGTATGTTTCCGTCAGAATTAAAATTTCAACATTTTTACTTCAAGTTGTATATTTTGGTCAGTAAATGTAGGAGTCATTATACACATATACTGAGGAGTGAATTATGTGCACCTTAACCTAATTCACATTTTTATAGGTTAGATAACACTGTTTTAACCTACTGACCTTTCAACTATCGCGCTGCACGTTTACAGTAATATACTCGTAATTCTACGGGAATAAGCGCGTACATGCATGAATAACATCAAGCCTGTACTCGCATATAGGTACTCGCTTATTATATTTATGCATGTACGTGCTTATTCTCGTTGAATTATATTACTTTTTAACCTTATCCCGTGTAAACAAAAATTTTACTGTATTTATCCCTTCTAGACAATAACGAGCGTCTTCTTACATTTTAATGGTTACGTAACTCTCGTGTTACCTGTATTTAGCATGAAGATTACCATGATGCCGTTCTTAAAGAATTTAGTAAAAAGTCTTTTAGCGATAGCAGATAGCCAACGTAGAGTATAAATAATTACCTAGGCTATTTCCTGAAAATGGGTCACTTTAAAAATGCTAGCTATGTTTGCAAACAATCGATCTGTTTGTGGATGTATGAATGAAGATTTTATTGGCATGTCAGATGTACCTACTGTGAGAAGAATGTATGAAAGGAAAACTTTGTTTTATTAATGTTTTTATTTTAAATTCTATTTCACTTTGTTAATGTTGTTTATTTCACATTATCTATACTTATAATAAATCTGTAAAAGTGAAAATTCTGTACATTGAAAATATCAAAAAATAAATGGCGGTGGGTGTTACTAGACCGGCCCCGAACCCAAAAGTGTGAAAAAATATATTTTTGTCTGTCTGTCTGTCTGTTTGTTCAGGTATCACGCAAAAACTACCGGTTCGATTACGATGAAACTTGGTATAATTATTCTTTGTTATCCTGGGCACCACACTGGGTAGTTTTTATCCCGGAAAAGTATAAACAATAAAACACAAACTTAATTTTGCGGTTAAAAACTCATTGATAAGTTTCGTCATCCACGCGAACGAAGTCGCAGGCACAGCTAATCTATAATATAAAAATGAATCGCTAAATGTGTTGGTAAGCGCATAACTCAATAACGCCTGGACCAATTTGGCCAATTCTTTTTTTGTTGTGTTTGTTATTGTCAGGAGATTTTTCTTATTAAAGAAAAAGTTTGAAATTTAATAAAAAAAAAAAATAGGAAATTGAAGAATACTCAACCACCAAATTCAGTAATCCTGACTTATGTTACGATAGTGATTTGTTGGATTCATCTCCACCCCTAATAATACAAAGGCACCGGGAACGGGACCTAGGTATTCACGCGGGTGAAACTGCAGGGCACAGCTAGTTATGTTATAGAAGTAGTTGTTTAGTTACTGTAATTGATACACAAAATTGTAAAGTGCGTTTTAGGGTATGTCAAGGTGCAGTGTCGGTTCTAGGAACCCGCGCCGCGCGTCACGCAATGCGTATTGTTGCACTCTCAGAAATGCAGTCATTTCCAGACATGTTTATAAACGCTGATATTTTGCCACACTTCATTCAAGATGATTCTTTACCATTTAGAAAAGATAAATAGTTAATAGTCTATCGTGGATCATTTTAAAGAAATATTTAAAATAAAAAAAAATAGAAAAGTTATGGTCTATCCGCAGAGAGCAAGCGTGGTGATCAATGCTCGTGCCTTTTCTATATGGGAAGAGGCCTGTGCCCAGCAGTGGGACGTTTATAGGCTGGATTATTATTATTATTATTATGGTCCATCTTGGCACCAAATTGCCGCCTTGTTTGACATTCAGCGCAGACTAGTCGAAACAATGCAATAAAACTTACTAAACTATTTTATATTCTTAGTTAGTTGATTTTAAAATGAAAATAAATAACACTTAAGGCTCCTCCTTTAGAGACAACATTTTTACCTACTATTTTTTGTACCTACATATTTCTGCGCATCCTATAAAATATTTTAATTGTAAGTATGAGACAAGGGGCCCGAGTCCGCTATTTTAAGTCAGTGAGTGGCGGGTTAATAAACTTTCCAGTGTACTTGTTATTGTGCCTAATTTTCGTATTTAGATAAGAACAGTCCCTTGCAATCCTTACCTAGTGGCAAGTAGGTGTACATTTGTTATTAAACTAAAATTATCTGAATACGAAAATAAGCACAAAAACAAGTACACTGGAACTTTTATTAACCCACCACTCACTGACTTAAAATAGCGGACTCGGGCCCCTGTAATTACTGTAGTCTGTGATTTCCTGTATTATGATTTAGGTACCTACTCTTAATGCGTATGCAATATTTGTTTTTTTGATGCATGATATATAATAATAAATAAACTGTCTGCTACAGGCGGTTTTTTTACTACCTGAGAGAAAATCGTCGATGTAGATGATAAACAAATGTCCAATTTGTGCTTTGTTCCTAGTTTTCTCAATTTTTTTTATAAAAACTCAAATTTTTTATTTATTAGCTGTACCCGGCATGCGTTGCAATGCAATTTTTTCTACCTAGCACCTGCCTACTACCTACCTACTATCACTTAGGGGTATGAAAAATAGATAGTAGCCGATTGTCAGACCTACTGAATATGCATATAAAATTTTATAAAAATCGGTCAAGCCTTTTCGGAGGAGTATGGTAACTAACATTGTGACACGAAAATTTTATATATAAGACTAGCTGGACCCGGCATGCGTTGCAAATGTTGCAATGCAATTTTTTCTACCTAGCACCTGCCTACTACCTACCTACTACCACTTAGGGGTATGAAAAATAGATAGTAGCCGATTCTCAGACCTACTGAATATGCATATAAAATTTCATAGAAATCGGTCAAGCCCTTTCGGAGGAGTATGGTAACTAACTAACTAACATTGTGACACGAGAATTTTATATAAAAGACTAGCTGTACCCGGCATGCGTTGCAATGCAATTTTTTCTACCTAGCACCTGCCTATAACTACTAACTACCACTGTGACACGAGAATTTTATATATAAGATTTTATGGATATTAATCAAATCATATAACTTATTATTTTGTTACTAGTATATAATCCTATAATGGTATCTTGAGGATCCAGGTTCGAAACTAGGCTAGGATACAATCAATTAAGATTTTCAAAGTAATATTGTAATTTAAGGCACTACTACTATGGACACTACCTATGGAAAAAAAAAAATTTTAAGTAAACAAATTCGAAAAATCTGTAAATGCTAACCCGGAAGTGATCAAACGTAATGAATGATGATCAATGCTGCTCCTTTTCTTTATGAAAGGCTTTTGTCCAGCTGTGACACATATATTAACAAAACCCATTGAAGAATATAGTTAATGCGTATTTTTATGTGCGGCCATTTTTAGGTAAACGAAGTTTTAAATTTAGACACGAGTATTACTCACCGGTACTATTCTTCTGAAATTTATACGAACAGATTTCTAAACTAACTTTATATATATACCTTTCTTATGTTCTGTGTCTTAAAAGGAACAAAGGATACCGCCGTGGATCACTCCGTTGTTTGTCTGTCTGTTGAGACCTTTTTTCTCAGGAACGCATGGTTATACTCAGGTCCAGAAATTGAAGTTATGCTCTAAAGCAATTTAAAGAGACCGTCTACGTCGTTTTTTCTGTACATTTGCGAGTTACTCAAAACCAGCAGTGTACTTATCGTTGACCTAGAATGTTTTAGAGAATTTATCCAGACGCTCAACAAGATATGTACGGAACCATCTATGCATAAGTCAGCCTTGCACTTGTCCGGTTTTCTTGTTTACCCGTATTGCATTACTGATGCATAACAGCTGCGGTCCTGCGCCGACCGCAGCTTATAACATAAAAACAGAATCATTTTAAGTGTTTGTATGTTTTGTCCTATAAACATGCGCATCAAGGGTACCAATCAAAGTTTCCATGAATAACGTTATTAAATAATTGTCGTTGATGAACATTAAATTGAAAACAACAGCAAAATAAAATCAAGGCATGACAGCACATTAATTATATTGTTATGTTACAAGAGCGGCGACCTTTGTGTCTGAGTGTTCCTAAGTGAACAATGATACGGTGGTGTTATTTGTGGTGATGGCGGTGCCCATGGATCTACTCGTACAGAATGGTAATTGTTGCGTGTTTGAGGTGCGCGCGCACGTCGCGGGCTCAGTCGGCGCCCTGGTCCCGCGCCGCCCGCCGCGCTGCGCCGCCTACGCCTCGCGTCACGCGCTCTTCCTCAAAGCTGTAAAACAGAATATTTCGGTAGTAGTGCTCTGCGGTCTGCGTTACTGTACGTTTCATTCATCTCTGTCTGGTGTTAGCCTCACGTTGAACGTATGTACTCAATTCCCTGGTTTTCGTACGTTTGAGATCAGTTAATGCTTCTTCAGCACCAGAATAGCTTGGTTTATCTCGAGATTTATAGTTGTTGATTGATAAATAGAAGATAAATTTAAGATTGGATTTACCTGTTTTTGTGTGTTCTGCGTTAGTTTGTGTTTCATCGAGTTGTGATCTTCGGTTAGTATTTTCGTATTTTGCCTTTATTATCTTTATTGTTTATAAACAATAGTATCTTGGTTTCTTTCCGGTAGGTACCATTTATTATAGCATTATATTTTATTGGGCTGTAGCGAATATGTACTTTAATCTGAGCTGAACTAGGTAGGTACATTCAGTGATTTTGTTAATTGGCAAATATCCGTATAAGTTTTTAATTTATATACTTACGAGCTTATTAATTAGGTGCAAACTGCGTGTAGGTACGCCTACGTATGGGCATATTTTCATTTTGCTGAATCCTGCACTTCGGAGTATTAAACTCAGAAATAACAACCAAACACCTGGTTTCAAAATTGTACTGAAATTGCGAATTGGGGAAATATTCTTGCCATGTGAAGAAGTAATACGGACCACTTTGCATAGTGGTTGTTACCACCAACGGCCAATTGAATGCCTAAAGTTTTTTTCCGGCCTCTGTAAATGGTAACTAATAGCTATTACGTACAAAGAGTCAGCTGCTACTCTGACTACGTTACATTTCCCTCTTGACTCCCACATCAATGATTTCAGAGGCCCCCCTCAGTACAAGGGAACACATCCAGTAGATCTGATACACTGTATGGTTCGGTAGCTAGATCGTTGTCACTTGATTTTGATGCTCGCATACCTATATCTATACTTATAATAAATCTGTGGAAGTGAAAATTCTGTACATTGAAAATATCGAAAAAATAAATGGCGGGGGGTGTTACTAGACAGACGCCAAACCGAAAAGTGTGAAAAAAAAAATTTTGTCTCTCTGTCTGTCTGTTTGTTAAGGTATCACGCAAAAACTACAGGTTCGATAACGATGAAACTTGGTATAATTATTCTTTATTATCCTGGGCACCACACTGGGTAGTTTTTATCCCGGAAAAGTATAAACAATAAAAAACAAACTTAATTTTGCGGTTAAAAACTCATTGATAAGTTTCGTCATCCACGCGAACGAAGTCGCAGGCACAGCTAGTTTTGAAATAATTTAGTTATATTCAGTCTTCTTACGTCCAAGGCCTGTTTAAGCAGCTCGAAACGTCAAGTCTTAAAACGTATTTATGCATGTACGCGCTTATTTCCGTTGAATTATATTACTGAAAACATGCAGCGCGATAGTTTAAAAGTTGGTAATTTAGGTACTCTGGAACGCGCCGGTCAACACACCGTCAACCCATCATTAATTGGAATAAATGATTTGCAGACAGGCCCTCTGTTCCAATAAGAGCTAACTGACGCGCTACACATTAAGGCCCAGGTCAGTCAACCCGTAATGTTAAAGTAATTGCCCAGTTTCTGCTTACTGCCTTACAATTGAACAAACAGAATACATCATACATCCGATTCAATGACAGTTTCCTTATTATTTCATTGGCAAGATCATGATAAGTCTGATAAAGTTTAGTTTTATTGAAAAAAAAATGTAACAACAAACGCCGGAAAGCCTTCTTGTTCTTGTGTAATTGAAGATCAGAGGCTAACCTCTGATCTTCAATTAAATATCGGTCTATAGCTGAACGGAACTATTTAATGATCTAGAAACGATTAGTTAAATGAACATCTTGTATATATGTCAGGGCGGTTATCGTTATTAGTAGCGTTGTTCAGGTCCTCGCGTGTACAAATTGGTGAAATGCACCTACTAAGTTTTTTTTTTTTTTTGTCAGGAGCCTTAAAATGATGACCGAGGACAACAGCAAGTCGGAGACGGTGCACCTGCAGCCCATGGGCGAGGGAGCCGGGGAGCCCTTCAAGTAAATATACTTCTAACTATTGTGTCTTTCATTAAGAGCTTTCTATCTTTGTATTGAAATAACACAAGGTGTGAGTGAGATATCATCGAATTTATTTATTCATTAAAAAGAGAATTACTTTTTTCAATACCATTTTGTATAGAAAATGACATCTTTCAAATATCTGCCGTGGCTTCGCTGGGTGGCGATCACTCAAAGTTGGTAATTATCGACCTATAGCCGGCCAAAGTTATCAAAGAAATGTGATCCGCTGTCCGCCAGCCCAACACCAAGCAGTGACTTTCTCGGGATGCATCAAACGCGCCTGGATCTGTTGATGATGATGATTGTGTTTTATTAACGAATTCATTCATTAAAAACAGGGTATAAGAAATGGGGTAAAATAGGCGAAGCGCTCGAACCATTTCGATAATACAATTTTAAGTGTCATTTGCACGTGTTGTTGAACGGCTTGCCTGACCATGGTGATTTTGCAAGGCAGCCTAGCAGTTAGTTTGACAAATGTAATTTCAACAATATAGCAGCGATCTACTGTCAAAGTTCGGAAGTTGTAATTGAAAGACCCTGTAGTACAATAAAGCAAGCAAGTCGACTGGTAGAGCTACCAATGAACATAATGTATCGTACCCTACGGCCATAGCAACAGTACATGCGCTGTTGCTAAGGCCGTACACCACATTACACGCTGTTGCTAGAGGACCGATGTAGCTTTGTGTTACGTCACTAACCTTCTTACCGGTGGCTTTTGTTTATTGAGTTATTAATGAGATACTTTATGATACCGCAGGGAGGGCGCCGCTGACGACTACGACCCGCACGAGCACCGACAGCTCTCCAAGCCTACCAAGTAAAAGTTTTAACAATTTTCACATAATTATCTCAGTTTATTTTGTTTATAAAACAACTTTCTGGTATATATTTTATTGATCCAAAAAAGTTGATAATTATTTTTTTCTTTAACATTTAATGTCTTCAGTAACTGGGAGACGCTAGTGCACCTGCTCAAATGCAGTCTGGGTACCGGCATCCTGGCGATGCCGCAGGCGTTTGCGCGCGCCGGCCTGGTCACCGGGATCATCTCCACCGTCATCGTAGGCATTCTGGTCACGCACTGCCTACACGTACTGGTGAGTCTTACTCGGGAGTATAGTTCACTATGGACTGGCCGCCGAGAGAATGCGTTCCTGACATAATTATGTCAGTTGGATTTGATTTGTATGGGGAATTAAAAATCCGTGTTATATTATTAACTAGCTGTGCCTGCGACTTCGTTCGCGTCTATGACGAAACTTATCAATGAGTTTTTAGCCGCAAAATTAAGTTACCAAGTTTCATCGTAATCGACCTGGTAGTTTTGGCGTGATACCTGAACAAACAGACAGACAGACAGACAAATTTTTTTTTACACTCCTTTGGGTTCTGTGTCGGTCTAGTAACACCCCCGCCATTTATTTTTATGATATTTTCAATGTACAGAATTTTCACTTCTACAGATTTATAATAAGTATAGATAGATTGTAACCTGGCATAATAAACAGTTTTAAATGATATCATTCGTTTTTAGAACCAATAAGTGATAGTAAATTATGTTAAGTAAAATCTTTGCCACATTAAAGTTATATCTTCCTGTTGACCTCCACCTGTCAGGAACACATTCTCTCAACCGGACCATAGTTGGTGAAACGCGAGGGTAGCTGACTTGATGTCTGTTGCAGGTCCGGTCGCAGTATGCAGCGTGCAAGCGGCTGCGTGTGCCCCTGCTTACCTACCCGCAGTCCATGAGCGCGGCGCTGGACGGGGGCCCGCAGCCCCTGCGCCGCTTCTCTGCCTCGTTCGCCACCACTGTAGACGTCTTCCTTGTCGTCTACCAGCTTGGCATATGCTGTGTCTACATCGTGTTTATTGCCGACAATATAAAAAAGGTCAGTTTACATAAGTCTTACTCAACATGTAACATTATTAGTTAGTATTTTAAATCCGTTCAACGATCGGTTAACGTTCGTTCGATCAAGCAACTGCTGTTTTTATTAATCATCATCATCATCTCCCCGACCTGTTCCCAATTGATATAAAGGATTTTTTTTCACAAACGTACAATTGAAATGGTTCTCTTGTATGTATTTACATTTTTGTCAATAACAATAACTGCGTTTAGTATTCCAGTTAACGAAACCAGATGACTGTCCATGCAATACTTATTATGTATTGGAGTGTGGGAGCTCGGTTCAATTGAGCTAAGTAGGGCGGAACGACATCTCGCATCCTTGCGTCAATATTCATCAAGACATATTTCTGGCTGCCGGCGCGGCGGCGTCATGACGCAACCTCACACCTTTTTAATATCATTAAAATTTATTAGCGTCGGAATGTCTTACATCACTGATTAAGTGCTGTGATTTCTTTTTCAGATAGTGGATCCTTACTACACGATGGCGGTGGAGTTCCACATGCTGATAATTCTGGGCCCGCTGATCGCCTTCAACTTGATCCCGAGCCTGAAGCTGTTGGCGCCGTTTTCGGCGCTGGCTAACGTCCTGACTTTTGTGGGACTTGGCATTGTGGTGTATTACTTGCTGCACGAGGAGAAGAAATCGACGGAACCCCTGGACCTGTGGGGCTCCTTGGCAACGTTTCCGCTGTTCTTCGGCACCATCCTATTTGCGCTGACGGCAGTGGGGGTGGTAAGTTATCAGTCATTACAGTAGTTTAAGACTGCCTTGCGATCATTAATCGTCATTCTGTATGTGTTCGTTATTCTCCTAAGCGTTAGGAAACAATCCCCACGTTTTGTTTACTAACATTTAAGTCGAAAATAAACTTGAAACAAATGTTACTGGATTATAGTTGGCCCTAGTACGGTAATAACTATAACACACCGTATCGCATATTAGCCGTTGGAGTAGTGTCCACTTGATCATCAGCATGTGCAGTTATTTTCAAGGCAGATTCCATCAAATTCGTTCCTTATTTATTGGAAATAGATATAGTTTACGCGAATGTTAGACAGTGAAATAAAACTAGGTTTTACGCATTTTGTCGCGGTTTATTTTTGGATTTTAGGTCCCGACGTTTCGTCACTTTGGTCTGCCCTTTGCAGGTTTGCAGGTCTGCCCGTGACCATGATACTTGCAAAGGTGTCGAAATGTCGGAACCTAAAATCCAAAAATAAACCGCATAAAATCCGTTCTTTATTACTATATAAAAAGTGGACAAGAAAAAAGTTGTAGGTAGTCCTAGTTGGCATTTAGTTTGTGTAATCAATGAAATAGAAAGAATGCGTTTATTGTGTAATAAGAAAATAATGGCAGGAATTATTTTTATTGTTTCACAGAAAACAAAAACCATAAAAATGCTGTCTATTGAATTAGTTCTTGTAAACAATGTACCCGTACATATCTAATGGTTCTGATGATGTCCCTTGTAGTAGCTGAGCGCATTATTTTTTAACATATGATAGATAAATAAAGTAGTGAGTGAGTCTGTTACCTCTCTGATGCTAAGCTCAGCACTGGCACGCGCACCTTTAGCAATGATGTTGCGAAAACCATTGTATACCGCCTTATCTGCGCAAACCACTCCAAGACTAGGCTACTTGGCTAAGCAAGAGTAGCGAGCTTAGTTTGCTGTATCCTACCCATATATATAAATGTTGATATATTTTTAAAGAACTGCGAAGGATTCTATTCGATAGTAGTTACTATACATGCGCACCAGTTTTGCTGCCTGTCAGGCGCCCCGTTCTACTCTAGGCTGCTATGGGCTTTGCTAGCGAATGTATTAAATAATAAAGACCGATATTATACAGGGTGTCCGGTAAATAGTCCGACAAACTGTGGTGGCTGATACTTTAGGTCAGGTCCTATCCAATGAACACAACATATGTTCCCCGAAAAGTTACAGGTTTCGAGTTACAATCGATTTTCGGAAATTTTAGAATTTTCTACCTTGCATCAGACTTTTCCATTTTTCTTGCTGATTAATAGCTTTCGTAATACTTTTTGTACATCAAATTAATCTTGAATAGTTACTCTACGCTTTAGTAAGTCTCATATTTATCTAAAAGAAGAATGTATTGACAAAAAAGCCATTCGCTAAACAATTTTCACTTTTCGTTTTTCTTACTGCTCAACTTTGAACTGCAGTGGTGAAAAATAAATGTATGTAGGAATTTTGTACAACAATCTTAAAAACTTGCTTGAATATTGGTAATTTTGGGAAGGTACAATACTTGCGTATTTTCTTTAGAAAATTTGACAAAACAAGCTGCTGAAGTACACACATGGGCTTATTTGTTGAAATATTACTAATGTAAATCTGAGGAAAATGAGACGTAAATTAACGCGGATCGTCATTGTAAAATGAAATTAGGTATTTTCTTCTAGCGACTAACTAGGTACACAAAATAATTGTGGCCAATTTCAATTTGGAAAATATGGAATAAAAAAAAAAAATGCTTGTTAAATTTTTTGAAAAGTTACGGAACCCTTCGTTAGCATGTCCATCTCCAACTTGACCGGTTTCTTAGAAGACCAACTCTTCGTAAATACATTCTAGGCAAGTTGAACGATATAATATGGTTTGGGAAAATGGGTGCTAAGTGCAGTATGGGCCTGAAGTAAGAGCCTCCTCTGCTCTAATGAAGGATACCAGGGCATATGGATTGGGCGTCCAAAACATTTCATTGTTGTTGCATTAAAACATAAAGTCTTATAAAATCTATTCATCTAGTAAGAAAGTACTGAAGGAAAAGGTAACTTTACACTAAAACATGTTTTATTTGGCATAGAGAGTTAATGGCGAGAAAAAATACCTAATTTCATTGTACAATGACGATCCGCGTTAAGTTACGTCTCATTTTTCCTCAGATTTACATTAGTAATATTTCAACAAATAAGCCCATGTGTGTACTTCAGCAGCTTGTTTTGTCAAATTTTCTAAAGAAAATACGCAAGTATTGTACCTTCCCAAAATTACCAATATTCAAGCAAGTTTTTAAGATTGTTGTACAAAATTCCTACATACATTTATTTTTAACCACTGCAGTTCAAAGTTGAGCAGTAAGAAAAACGAAAAGTGAAAATTGTTAAGCGAATGGCTTTTTTGTCAATACATTCTTCTTTTAGATAAATATGAGACTTACTAAAGCGTAGAGTAACTATTCAAGATTAATTTGATGTACAAAAAGTATTACGAAAGCTATTAATCAGCAAGAAAAATGGAAAAGTCTGATGCAAGGTAGAAAATTCTAAAATTTCCGAAAATCGATTGTAACTCGAAACCTGTAACTTTTCGGGGAACATATGTTGTGACCATTGGATAGGACCTGACCTAAAGTATCAGCCACCACAGTTTGTCGGACTATTTACCGGACACCCTGTATATCTGACGTTAATTATCTCAGTGCCTGTCGAAGACTCCTATTTATTTAGAGCGTTGCTTACCACGTTTCGTCACTTGCGGGCTGGCAATTTTAGCATTTTTTTGTATCCAGATTTAACACGACATTTTCCTTCACCGATTTCATTTATATTGGTACTTGCCTGATTTTGAAACTCGAACCCTTTGTGTCACCGCGAAAGAATCTTACCTACTTTGTTATCATGAAATATCTGCTAAGCTAACCCTGTGCGATCAGGCCACAAGTAGTGTGGGTGTTACTAAGACCTTAGTGGGTACTGAAAACTATACTTCTTATTACAGGTGATAGCCCTGGAAAACAACATGGCGACGCCGAAGGCGTTCGGCGCTCCGTGCGGCGTTCTCAACGGCGGGATGCTGGTCATCGTGCTGCTGTACGTGGCTGTCGGTGCCATCGGCTACTTGTTCTGCGTTGACAAGTGCAGCGACTCCATTACCCTGGATCTACCGAGTGGACCGTACGTAGCGATGCTCTTTTGTTTTTTTTTTTGGTGGAACGCTGACGCAAAACCTACGCTGAGGGCATGTCGCCTTTGCACTGACTAAAAACACTCCGATCCTGTCCTTACCTTTGCTGTTTAGAATTTAGGTTACAAACACACGTAGTAAGATCATCATCATCATCTCCCTGCCCTGTTCCCAATTATATGGGGTCGGTGCAATGCGTATTTCATCATTTGTACTACTCGTCATCTCAGCTTTCACTCTTTTCTTTCTCATAACACCTTTCACACCATCCATCCAGCTCCTTTTCGGTCTGCCTCTGCATGTATACCCATTCACAGTCATACTCATAACTCGTTTAGTTACGTGACTTTCTTCCCTCCTCATACCATGTCCATACCACGACAAACGGTGACCTCTCATCTATTCATTCACGGGCGCTACTTTCAAACTTTTTCTAATATACTTATTTCTCATCCTATCTAATCTCGTTAGGCCAGTCATCCATCGAAGCATGCTCATTTCAGCTACATGCAATCGTCTTTTATCTGTCCATTTCACTGCCCAGCATTCTGAACCATACATCAATACAGGTCTTATAGCCAATTTATTCATTTTCCCTTCCAACTTTACAGGCTTCTTTGGATCACAAATCATCCCAGTCTTCTGTCGTCATTTAAGCTAAACACACGTAGTTAGATGCAAAATGAAAATACACTAAATACTATTCGTACTTACCTACGAGATAAAAATACCGTGTTGCTAGTGCAAACAACATTTATCCACAATTAAAGGCTAATGCGTTAAAAGGGTTCTATTAATCCTTTATACCGATACATATATCAAACAGAACGGTAATAGATCTAGTATGGCGACATCTCTTAAAATATTTGGGTTTTCCGAGATATTTATGCTTAGTACAAGTTCAGTTTTAAATTTTCCATACTTACGTGATATAATAATACGAAAGGCCGTTTTAGCAGATACTAATGTTTCTTAGAAGGTCAGTCAGGTATTTAATTTACTAGGTTTTACAGATATTATTTTTACATCAGTGATGAATTTAATGAGGAATGCATGTTGTAATACAATTGTGAACTAGCGGCAAAATATATAAAAATTAAAAAAAAAACATATCTATCATCTATTCTCCATTCCTAAAAATAATGTTATTTAATGGTGTAAATGAATTACCCAATAGTTTCCTCTACCTATGGCAGAAGACGTAGATGGCGGGACGAACTGGAGTCCAATGATAAGGAATGGTTCACCACATTCCTAACCAGAGAGAAATGGATGGACGGTAGACAGGCCTTTGCCCTGCAGTGGAACAGAAATGGATAGAAAAAAAATAATGTCGTGTAATTTTCATGTTAATATAAATATTTTTCCTGTTTTATAAAAATTTGCAATACGCCTTTCAGGCAAAGCATACCTAACCGATGTTATTGTACCTACGTTAGTACATCTTAATCTTTATTATGTTGAATACTAATTTCTTTCTTACATTTGACTTAAATTTACATATGTTATACAGGCTAGCATCCAGCGTGATCGCGATGTTCGCTGTCGCCATCTTCATCAGCTATGGTCTGCACTGCTACGTGCCGGTGGAGGTGGTGTGGCGCGGGTACCTCCTGCCGCAGCTGCAGCGGTCAGGCGCGCCGCCGACCCGGCTGCGACTTGCTGAGTACGCGCTCAGGGTGGCGCTGTGTTTACTTACATGTGAGTGTCCCTTTTTAAAAAACGACGAATTTATTATCATTATCTAAGAATTATGATTGGTGTTCTACACCTAGCATATGCTGAATTGGTGACCTTTTTGGTATTTTACGCTGCTACAGAGTACTGTGTTTTGTTTGTTTTTATTTATTTTCTTTGTGTTGTCTTTTGTGCTGTGCCAAATAAATAAATAAATGCGGACAACATCACATACATTGCTCTGAACCCAAAGTAAGTAGCTAAAGCACTTGTGTTATGGAATTCAGAAAAAACGAAGGTACCACAAACACCCAGACCCAAATGTATGCCCTTTCTTCTTTCTATAAGTTTGAGGTGTCGGTGTGTGTGTGTTTTTTTGTTTGAATGTCGACCTGATTGAAACGGGTTGTAGCTATAATATATGAAAATCTTTTGATAAGTAGGTATTTTGTGAGTAGGTACCCTGACCTATTTCATATCTAACATTACAGAAGTGTCTTTTACTCACTATTAACTACTAACCGAGGGGTATTATGGTGCAACTTAAAAGAGGCCTATGTTCAACAGTAGCCTACGTGCACCACAAAATAATAGATATAATATAATATAATAATATAATATTCCGGGACATCTCACACACGGTTATCTAATCTCAAGCTAAGGAGAGCTTGTTTTATGGTAACCAGACAACTGATAAACATACTTATATATTTCTAAATACATACATGTTATAGATAAATTACACCCAGACACAGAACAAATGATCGTGCTCATCACACAACCATTTGTCCTGGGTGGGAATCGAACCCACGACCTCCGGTATAGCAGTCAGGGTCACTAACCACTAGACCAACAGGCCATTGCATTTTACTTCCTAACAACAAGCATTTATTTGCCTATTTTATTTATATTGTATTTTGTTACCTATCTAATTTATTTATCAAAACCACTACATAACTAATAGCTTGGGTAGTTTACCCAGTTTACCAATAATACAGGTTCTATTTTAAGTGCATTCATAATAATGGAGGTTACTTTGTCGGTTTAACCAACGAAAGGATTTTGATCATTAATTGACGAAAAATATACCTGATCCTAATAAAGGTAATATTACCGCCTGATTGACTGGCTATTATTTCTAGGTGTGTGACTTGACGGTGTGGTTTTATATTTGGTGTGTTTACAGTCGTGCTGGCGGTGGCGGTGCCGCGCTTGGGGCTGTTCATCTCGCTGTTCGGCGCGCTGTGTCTGTCGGCGCTCGGCATTTGCTTCCCAGCCCTCATGGAGATGTGCGTCTCCTTCCCCGACAAGTTCGGACCCGGCCGCGTCCGACTCATCAAGGACGTACTCCTCTTCATCGTCGGCGTGGTCGGCCTAGTAGCCGGCACTTACACCGCTCTCCTCAGCATCGTACGCTCCTTCATGCCACCAGCCGACTCACACGCTTAGGCCCTACCAAGCGAAGATGCCTTTCCATTTCGCCCTCCACTAACACGCTTTGCTAACTTAACTGTTCCTCTGTGATCGAAATCAAGTGTTCAAGGTCTCTGTGATGCTCCGATCGTATATAGGTTAAGTAAAGTTACGTATGTTATAGCGCTCAACGACTGCACATCGGTAGTTTGCTGGCTCCCTACACTATTGAGCACTCATTCAAACTCGAGCAGTAGATGTCTGAGTGCGTGACATTATACGTAGAAGCATGTATTCGGTTGGCAATCCTCCGGTAGGCCCCCACCGGGGTCCGAGCGGGACCCCACCTGGCTCCCGGTGGGTTCCCGGGGGCTCGCGACCTGCCTACTCCCCCGCCAGCCTCGGCAGGCACCACGCATCACTCGCTGTCCAGTCGGCAAGCTGTACCTATATAGATATATTTACCATACTACATAGTATACATAGCGGTGAAGGAATCTATTAACCGTTTTTTTTGATAAAGTTTAAATTGTTATTGTTTTGTATAGTGAACGTACCTGCTATTGTTTTTTTGTAAAATAAAGTAAAAGTTTGTTACGGATAAGCCAGTGTTTCTGTTTCCCCACTACTCGACTCCCAGGCCGCGAGGGTGACATCGTGGCAGCATTGGCGCACCACAGAGTGGCTTCCTACCGAATACCTTACAGGAGAGGATAATGAAAACTCGTGACATGTGCAAGGTAATTTATCGACGATTTATTAGGTACATAAAACACCGACGGAGACAACGTGTCAGCAGGTTGATGACTACAGCGTGCACGCGACTCACACACGCACCACAAATCAAACTATATATAAATACAACAATTAACGTTTATTTTCAATCCATAGAACCATATATAAATTAAACTCAAACAAAATACTACTCGTACATGTAAAACAATATGGTTTTATGTTGTTGCAATGTAGACAAGCTTCCTACACACAAGCCTCTCGGCGAGGGCGCGTTTCATAACAAAATAAATAAATAATAAGGAAACAGGAGAGGCGCGACTGCGGGCGGCGAGCGGCGAGCGCTCCGCCCCCGCGCCTCGTATGCCTTACCATGCAATGTTCTTACATACGACTCCATCTTATCACGACACCTTAATATTATTACATTATTATATCCATGTTACAATTTTCTGAGAGAAACAATTATAATATTATGATGTATGTAAAGGTACCATTTATACAGAATATTGCATAATTCAATGTATATCTTTTAACAAACAAGATGGAATATCAAAGGGCGCGCGACGCCGTGACGCGGCCGTCATATATTAAGTTTATTACAATAATATCGTTTGATATGAAACAGTGCATTTCAAAGTTCAACCGTCACACCTATGTATAGAAACCCTCACATGTAAACTTTTATAGAAAAAACATTTTATTGTTCTCGCTTTGTATCCATAAAATACTTTCAAATGCAACAACTTCTTAGTCTTAGTTTATAAACATTAATTTTCTTTCAATTCAATAAACATTCAATTGACTTATTTATCAACGACAAAAACCTACAAAAATATATTATAACATTAGCACGAGTCAAATAGAGTGCGGAGGAAACGTCCGGATGACGTCATCAGTGCGTAAGTCGCGGCTGCGCGCGAGCCAATCCGGGGCGCGTGCACGGGCGGGGCGCGGGAGGGGGCGCGGCGGCGTGAGCGGGACGGCGGCCGGACGCGGGCCGGACGCGGCTCGCGCCCGCCCGACTCCGGCCCTTACCGATCCGGTCCCGCGTCTAGCGCCGGAATTTTTTTGTCCGTGGGTTCAACCCAATCGACACTATAATGCGAGTCTCTTTAGAACTAAAAAAAATTATATAAACTTTCAAAAACATTAACATCTACAGCCATAACAAAAATAGACTAATGACAACTACGCTACGGAATCTACATACTACTTAAACTATCCACTAAGTAAATTTGAAACGAAACTAGTGTTCGCTCACTACTGAATCGACAGAGGGTACTGGGGGCACGTTAGTCCCCGGCAGGAGCTAATCTCATCTGGAGCAGTCCTACGAAGCGAGCTAGAGTGAGAGACCGGCGAGCGCGAGCGACTCGCGGGGGCGCGGGGGCGCGTGGGCGCGGGGCGCGGGCCCCGGACACGGCGCGTCGGGAGAACTTCTTGTGGAGACGAGGGACGGATGAGGTCAGAGTTTACAACAGCAACGTTTATAATACAGATTTCGAGTAGGTTCGAGTGCCCGGGGCCGGCTCGGGGCCCTATTAAAACTATCTATATACAGACGCAGCCACTACACTTGCGCATGCGTGCGCGAGCCACTTGAGCAAACACGCGACCGCCGCCGTGGCCGGTATCGATATACATAAATATTCAACAACATTAACTTATTATAATATATCCGCGGTCGGTCGGACATTACAGTCGCCGCGGACGCCGCGGGCGCGACGAAACGCATCGCACGCTCGGGACGGGACACAACAAATACCCTTTAAAAATATCAATTTTCATAATTTTGGTCCGAACGTCGTTGACTAACCCTGTTGAGTGTCGGACCGGGTCCGAAAGAAGGAATTAGAGACGACGATAGATCAGAGCTCGAACGGAACTTTGGTTAAGATTTTCCTATTAAACTAAGTAGATAAACTTACGGTAACTGCAGTATCAATTAAACCTACTAGTCAAACTAGTTACAGAAGTTGACTGACGAGATCATCGAATAGCTACACGATCGTTCTTAACGTGTCAACATGGACGACAGCTGGTGGTAGAAGTGGTCGCGGCGATCCCACAGCATTCGATGAGCCCGCAGCCGCTGAGGAAGTAAACGTCCGTGGAGCGAAGAGCAGGCGGGCGCGGCGCGGCGGCGGGGCGGCGGCGGCGGCGGGGCGGCGGCGGCGGTCCCTGCCGGAGGCGCCGGGGCCCGCGACCTGCAAACATACCACTACAGTCAGCCTCCAACAAACTTCTATCACCTATCACTTCTAGCATTTGATCAGATGTCTTAGGAAATGCTTAACTAAATCTCAGCACGCGTCTTACATTTCGTGTGGCGTGTTTGTGCTATGCGGTGGGGCGCGGGCCGCCTATACATCCGCGTACTTCGAGAGCTTCTCTCGCAGGATGTGGTTCTCCTTCTTAAGCAGCTCCACTTCTTGTCTCAGGCCCATGTTCTGAAATATCGAGAACGTAGGTTAGCAACAGTTCAACTTGACAGAAATACTTGGACACTAATGGGAAATGACCATCATCTGTACCAATTTAGTAATTGGATTCACACATACATTCTGTAATGACTGGTAAAGATAAAGTGAAGCTGATAAAATCCAATCTGATAATTCTGAAATAATTATTAATGTTTTATTTTTTTATTATGATTTCTATTTCATCACGTACAACCGTCGGTCATGAATAATAATTTCCGTGGCAGTCATTGAGTAATAAAAAGAATAAAGTCCATTTAAAGCTACTGAAATCTACCATGACTGGACAGCAGAACGCTGTTATAGTTTGAAGCGGAGACCCTAGTAATCATGACCGGCGTTATACAACTAGTGATACTGACCTCTTTCTCCAGGTAGCCCGCTCGCATCGCGATCTGGTTCTCCTTCATGCGGCGCGCGTCGCGGGACCGTTTGGCAGCCATGTTGTTCTTCCGCCGGCGCGCCCAGTACTTGTCGTCTTTCAGGTCATCGGGCACGAACTGCCAACGATGTCGATAGGGGGTTAGCACGTCGCGCCACACACTCAAACTACCCTTCACCCAGTAGTGAAATACAACAGGCGCGTTACACAGCGGCGCACACGCAACATGCGGGCGCTGCCGACCACGCATGCGCCGGCTTACTGTTCCATGGTGCGCCGCTGCCACTCGGACACATCGTGTCACCGCTACGAGAATATGCCCGAAGATGAGCATCTGGTACATCCTTGAACCTTGTTTGACTTAAAATATAAGTTTAGGAACGAGTTTCAAAATATAATTAAAATCGGGACAAAATGAATTGTCCATAGCGTTTTTGCCAGGATAAAATTTGGATCGTGCCAGTAGTAAGTACAGTGACTTGCGCTAAGTCTGATCACAACAGTGAAAATGCACCGAATTCCGAGAAACGGGAAGATGCGTTCCTTCTCCAATATGTTGGGCGGAGCACATGCTACCTCCGCCGCAACATTGTCAAGATTTCTGAGTGCTACGCGGTAAGGAAACGCCCCCAACCGTATTAGTGCCGTGTTCAGTAGATGCGTTATAAAAGCATTTTGAGTTATAGTGTGTGTATAAGCCCTAAGGGTAAACATAACAAGATACATTTTTATTTAACAAAAATTTTGCATAAAAGCCGTAGCCTTCAGAAGTATTTTTTTAAACTCTGTAAGGCACGTAGGTATTAGTTTTCTAAATAACTAGGTATCTGAGAAAAAGAAAAACTGCCTGCCAAGTCTACCATACTATAGACTATTTCTTTTTCACCATGTCTCGAGAATAAACACAAATCTCATGTGTTTGAACTGTGAGTCAACTTATTCTAACTAATATATTATGGCTCCTACACACAGTGCCGGCGGCAGTGCCGCCGGGCGAGCCGCCGGCCAAGCCGCCGTGCGCCCGGCGGCATTCAAAGCCGCACAAAGGAGCCGCCGGCATTTGTTTGTGTGACGACGCGCGACGGATTGGCCGGCGGCGGCTCACCCGGCGGCACTGCCGCCGGCACTGTGTGTAGGAGCCATTATAGTGGGTAACCTTTTAAAATTTCGAATTTCAGTTGCCCGAATCTTAAAATCCCGAAAACATTTGGTAGTACTTTTAAAAGACAGATGTAATGAATGACAACTTTTTTAAATTCCTTATTTTATTTCGCAGATGTATCAATTTCCAGGTGCACAAAAACAAATTTCCAAAAAGCATTTTTTTGTTTTACCATATTCTCATAATCCAGATATAGTTATACCAGATTCTCAGAATACTTTTTTTTGTTTCCCATCGTACCATTTTCCAAATAAACTATTGCCAGATTTTCATAATCTTTTTATTTGGTTCCCATACAATTCGCCGACAACTTGTTGTCGAGCACATTATATCCATTAATATATGGATATCCATTAACTGTATTTAAAAAAATTGTGTTTTTAAAAATCTGGCTTTCGTGCATATGGATTACGGGCATCTGGATTTTATGCATTAAGATTTCGTGTGTCTGGAACTCATTCGTCTGGATTCTAAAAGTCGGACAAATGAATAAATGGGCAAATGAAATTCGGAGTTGCGATTATATGGCAAACAAAACATCGGAATTTTAAAAAACGGGATTATGAAAAAATGTCCAAACGTTTTCTGGATTATGAGATTCGGAATATTGAAATTCGGGAATAAGATAGGTAACCATTATAGTGATATCGAAAACAAAACAATTTAGAGGTTTGAAAAAAAAATAGAAATCTGTAACTTTAAAAATCGATTTCTGTCAACCTAAGTTTCACGTGCCTTTCTTTTTTCTCAAAGCCCGAATATGGCTAAAAAAATGCAAAAAAATACAAATCTGACACATATTAATAAGTAAAAAGAAAAATAAACTCTTTATCTTAAATACATTATTAGTATAGATGCAAATATACCCCACAAAGTATTATAGTTATGTATTAGAAGCTGGTTGTAGTAAGTGTCGTGTTTTGTGAAGTCCCAAGTGCGTGTATTTAGCGTGCGTGCAAGTGTGTTTGTTTGTGGTTTAGTAGTGTGTGTGAGCGCCACACCCGTAGGCGGACCGCAGCATGCCGCTAGGAATGATCAGCGCACTAACATCATTTACCTGTTTCCGGGACTTCTTGATCATCGGCTGCGGCTTCAGCTCCTCGTCGGAGAAGGCGCGCGTCCGGGGATCGAAGTCACGTCCTGATGAGGCCATCGAGAACGCTGGAAATATTAAAACGACGAGTTAATCTACTAGCTGTAGTGCTAATGTAGTTAAACGGCTTAATGAGGTCACGTTCCTTTCATAATTATGTTCCCAAGATAACGTATAAAATATCCGGTGAAAATTATTAAGTTACTTCAGAACTACCCACCGTTAACATAATATCATGTACTTATTGAAGGACTAGAACATGATAAGATTAAACTTTCGTGTGCTTCACTAATGCACGTGGAAAGATCTATAAGATTCTAAAATTTTTCGTTGGGGTTAGGCGACTGACGATGTCTGATGATGGTTTAATATTTTGTGAAAAGTCTTTTTTGAAGAATGACATCGGGAAAAAATTAAGACAAAGTATGTAACTTACTGGAGTCGGCGGGTGAGAGCGGCGGGTTGATGGTGTCCGGGCTCATGCAGTCGGAGGGCGAGGGCGAGCGCTCGCGCTTGGTGACCGGCGCCTGCAGGCCCAGCGCCGGACCGAACGCCGAGCCGCCGAGGTGCGCGGCGCCGAGCCCCTCCCCGGACATGCCATTCTCCGACAGGAACTCGTCTAGGTCCGCGTACTGTAACAGATTCGGGGGTTAGCGCTGCGCCCGGCGCACTTCGCGCATCCGGCAGCGCTGCGCACTCCACTTACATACGAGTAGGCACAGGGGCATATACATTCGCGCGCAGCTAATTCGCTTTGCTTGTCATCACTTAAATAATTCATAATTTGCATACATAAGGATTATACAAGATATGACAACAAGGAGACGACACTGAGGCGTAAGCAAGTGTTGATCGGAGTCGGGAGTCGTGTCGAGAATAAAGCAAGCAGGCGACTATATTACCTAGTGCGGGCAGCAGCCTCGCGACTCGGTTAAGAAGCCGGTGAGAAACGCACACAACACGCAGTAGGTAATAAAGTTGCGAGTACTGACTTCTTGTACCTTGAGATCGGGATCGTAGGGCAGCGTCTTGTCCCACAGCGTGGGACCGAGGAAGGCGGCCTGCGCCTCCCACAGGTCACTGTCATCTTTCTTGTCCTCGAGCGGGTCCTTACTGTTCACCGACTTGCCTGCAACAATGATGACAGGCCGTCAGCCCGAAGACCGGCGACCGGCGTGTGCGGGGAGGCGCGCCACGCCGGCTGCCAGTGCAAGCCTTACATACTGAGCCACACAGTTATATATCACATCGCGCGCGACACAATACATTCGCCGCAGCTACATTATCAACATTAGATATTCGCGAGAGCAATATTCTAATCACACAGTAATCAAATGTTGATATTAAAACTTTCAATATGACAACATTATACAAATGTCACATAGACAAACACAAATTACGTCCGATTTAGTTCAGGTTGAAACTCAAACTTATGATGGTCGGTGAGTTCTAAAATCACGAGGGCTCCGTCCCAGGCGCGTGTCTTAGAGCCTTCGACCATGCAGAACCAGAATACAGTTACCGAGTGCTGGAGTCATCACGCTCACTCGCCTTTGCGGGTTACAAGCACGGGAGCTACCATGCAAGTTTCACTTTCGTGAGTCAGTGACAGGTACCTACATCTCGTAGGCCGCCGCTGCCGGGCGCGGTTGTCGTGGTTACGGTGTCTTTGATACTGGGTAAAACCTAATTCTACTATAAGCGGCGAAGTAAGGAAGCGAGTACCTATTTACACGACATTCGTTCGTTTGTAATATTTTCATTACGTAGATTTTTTGTAACATGTAGGTCGGTTTTGCAAATAGACATAATTAATCACACAAGAGGCTCACGTGTGTTTTTGGATCTCACGTTGATTTCCATAACTACGTAACCTTGATAGGATCGTAAGTATTCGTAAGTAACGCATTAAACGTAAACGCGCTTGTTTTTACTTGGTAAGTATAAAATACATTCGAATAAAGATTAAAAACATTTGTTTTGCGAGGTGGCCTGTTAAGCTACGATAATGAACTGGCTTCGTTTGAGGAAACCTTAATTTTAATTGATACTAAGAATCCAGGTACTGGTTGCAGGAGGTGGGCATGTGAACAGCCGCAGGATATTTGTAGCAGCTAATCTAGTGCTGAAGGCCAGAGGGTGCTCACGTTGCAGTGCATGCGTGGAGGCGCGGGGGGCGGGGCGCGTCGTCAGGGGGGGGGGGGGCGCGAGGCTCGCCTCGTGACCACGCACTAGCTCGCGACCAGAACTTAGTACCGTACGGTAATATAGCGCCGAACCTAGGTTACAGGTTAGGCAGAGAGTTGCTTACATGACCACCAGGCATCTCGTGCTTGTTTAGTTGGATCTAATTAGTTGGTCAAGTGGTACCGGTGCATGCGCGGGCGTCAGCCGGGCATCTGCCGTACGTGAGAGGCTCGGCCGGTCTCTCAAGGTGAGCTACGGCATTTACATAGCGGTGACCTCTAAGCACGCAGCACGACGTATGCGACCCGCGCTCGCTTGCATGCACTTCTATACTACAGATTCTCATAAATGTCTAATAGTTGACAGCTGGTAAAAAAAACAGGAGGATGTGTTCCTTCTTTTTTACGGGGATTTAACAAGATCGGGGAGTTTAGGATTAAAATCACCATCACCAGCCCATGAAGGAAACAGCGGCTTCCTACAGATACTTTTCGTAAGAAATAACGTGTTATGCTATTTATTAGATGCCAACTACACAATAGCGCCTTTTTATACAGCATAATACATTGACGTAAATTTATATTAAGGCGATTTAAAATTATAATATCCAATGTTTCCATTACATTAATGTTGATTAGGTAATTATTTATCCATACATACTTGACTACATATTTCGCGAATCGAAGTATCAAAAGAAACTGTTCGACAACAATGATGTTATATTATTATAAGTAAGAGGGGTTTGTAGCTTAGTGGTGTCTGAGTGACACAATAGCTCGTGGGAATGGCACGCGACGCTCGAGCGACTGTGCTGTGCTTCCTTTATAAAAAGCGAGGCTCACTCGGCAGGAAGCGGGAAGTAACCCAGTTGCGGCGTTACGTGCGCGCGCGCCACGCTTTCCTCGCGCCACGCACGCACGCGCGCTCCCACCCCTGCCGCGCTACCACTCTTATACAACCAATTATGTACTTATGCTATTTACATTGCTGCCTCTCTTTTACTCAGGTTTACCTTATTCTATTCTATTTCAATATCGAGTTATAAATTTGACTTCTCAAGTTTTGGATTATAACTTAGTTAAACTTCTTACATAATACAGTTCAAACAAACAACTTTGCCGTCAAGTTCAATCGCACTTACATAATGAGTAAGGTTTCTTATGAACAATAATGTTTACAAACAATCTTAATAAACCTGTTGTAACCGACTGACCCAGAAGGAGGGTATGTTATTCGCACAAATTATTTCGTGTCATTTAGATTTTACTACACATTTTATGAAAAAATAATTGCAATGTCTGGTTACTACTGTTCAGTGCAGAAATTCCTAAACAAATTTAGATCAAATTTTCCACACAGATAGTTTAAAATCAGGATTACCACATTTAATATCTTACATCCCGATAAATTTACGGGAACTAGAAATACGTGGTTTTACGCGATTTGGAACTAGTTAGTTATAATTTTGGTTTTAAGTTTTTCATGACCTAATATAACTTTTAGAACAACGCTAAAGCAACACCGGGCAGCAGGTTTCCGGAGGCTTGATCTCCACAAAATTAATAAACAGCGTTTCGAACCGCCTTACGTGTTATTGAATTAATCACAAAAGATTAAAAGTCAAAGTGAGAACGTTGAGCTCTGCTCGCTCTCACTTTTAACTTCGCGGTGAAAGTTAAGGAGGCCAGTAACAATAACCCAAAAGTGATGCAAGCTAAGATTTAAACATACTACTTAAAGTAATTTCTCATAAGGATAAAATTATAATTCCTAATGTTCCTGTGGGTTAAGTTGGAGCGAGTGTGAGAACAGTGAAATTCGGCACGTTTAACTTATCAGAGAAAGTGTCCGAATCGAGTAGTTTCGCAGCGCCCGCGCAGCGCCCGTGCCGCCTGTGCGGTGACGCTTGCACTCTCACTTTCTTCCGATACGGTCGGTAGAAAGTGACGCGCCTCCGAATTACCTATTCTCCATATAATGTTAACATAAAATAGCTTAGGTATTACAGTACACTCTTTTATTAAAATAATAGGTATATCCAAGGTTTTAACTAGTCTGGTATTTGGTTCAGGTCACATAGCCCTACTGGTCGCTAGAACATGTGGATATCGCGGACCTGTTGACAAGGATATACCGTATGTGATGTCACGAGGTAACGTCGCTGGTGCGTCTCGATCGGAATGCTGCGCCGGCGCCGGTGGAAAGCTGTCGTTGCGTAACCATCTCATTTCCTACTCGGAAAATAGGTGAGGAGTGCCGTGAGCGGCGAGTACGGGGGGCGCGGGGGCGCGGGCCGAGGGGCAGGGTGCCGTCGAGCGGGAAGTGGCTGCTGCTCTTGCGCAATGGAGAAAGCCGACGTTTTCCGGCGACGCGCGATCATTTTCGTAAACGTGTGAATTGAGCGAAAGTGAGCGAGAAAGTGATTATGTCAAAATTTGGAATGATGCGCTTTATGCTGGCGCTTATAATAGCTACGACATAGATATTCACATCATCCAAGAGGCATGACGTCGCAATTTACGAACATATGAATGACGAGTGAGAACCCTCATAAGTGGCGGGTTGGTGTGGGGTTTAACAGGTACTCAAATAAAGATGAAACAATAGATTATAGGTATTAGTTTTTAATTGTATAGAGAACAAGAACAACGTATTGAAACAGAGTAATTGTGACATACAACTAGATTATAATTATGTGAACTTAATTAAATTATTCTTACTTAGTAATTCTTAGTGGTGAGGGCTGTAAGCAGTAAAAGACAGATATATCGACTTCCTTATGTTGGTATATGGAATTGACGAGCGGCCATGGGGTTTTTGTTGGTTGCACCTTAGCAGTTTTTTTCAAAGACTTCCCAGCAGTTTTACCAGTTTTAGTTTGTCTACGACAGGTGTTGTCATGAATCTGAGTAAACACATACTAAGAATCGGCAGTCGAACCATAGTTAAGAAGTTTGGGCAAGTTTTCACGGTTTGCATAAGAGAGAAATGCTACCTCCTTACCGAAATTCAAGCGACTGTTACTAAAAATTAAAAACTTTCCTAGATAGAAAGCGTCCAAATCAGTTTATAATGAAACGACAAAGGGAGGACAAGAAGGCGATTGATCGGTGGAACGTGTCGGTACGCGCGCGCATGTGTGCGTCAGCAGAAAAGTAAAAGTCGGAAGGTGTCGGTCGCGGGCGGCGCGCGGGGGAGGGGCGCCCCATGCGGAAATACTCCGGAAGATTACTTTTACTCTCACCGTGGAGCCTGCGCGAGCGCAGCGCCCCTGCCCCCCTCACCTCCCCTCAACTCTCGCCAATTCTGCTCAGGCACACTTGCCATAAGTTACACAAGAGAGGCTTAAACTTTAGGTACTGACTATTTGTATGCCATTGATTTATCAAAAATAACTTTACACGCTTCAGACAAAGCAGTAAAGTCGTAGTATCTTATTATCTCTATTATGTATTATATCGTATGTATATATCGGCGTGACCTATTGTGACGAGGTCGGTACGTATCACCTATTCGCTATACTATGGATGCGCGCGTCATGATTACTACCGAGCTGCTTGTAAATAGGTGTCAGCTGGTGGGAAACACTGCACACCTGTGTCAACATACTAACTTCCGGTAGTTGCAGAGATTCTGTTCAAAGGCCTAAGCTTTAGTAGGTTCTTAATTTTATTATTTACTTTAAACTAAATCCCTATTACACAAATTAGCAGGAAACCTCAACAGTAAACATTTTAGGAAGTAGTACCGGTCGGACCAAAAATCGCATAAAATTGGAATCCATCTGCGATTACTTCTTCGGTTTTCTTATTAGATTTCCAAAAACTTCCGTAGTGTGATAAATTTTAGTATAACTATGTGGGACTTTAAAAACATATATCATAATTATTGTCTCAATGTAAAAACTAATGCAAATCAATCTTAATTATAGAAAGCTAATAATCCGAAATCTAAAATTTTACGGTTTTTTTTAATACCTTTTAATTAGTAAACACATTTAAAACCCAATACATCGTACTCTGCTAATGCGGATAATGGAAAAGTTTATGTTATAGTTTTCCAAGCGATGGCCACATCTCGCTTTGAACATTGTTAAGTTTTAAAAGTAAAAGTGGACGGTGCCCACGCGCACGCGGAAGAGAGCACGTGCTAGGTGTAGCCGGGGGGAGCGCGGGGTCGCGGGGCACTCAAGAGGCGCGGGGTGAGGAGAAAGTCGCGAAAAGGTCGACACTTTTTCCCAAATATTCGGAGAGAAAGTGCGCGCGGCCACGCTCGAATTGATGAAAAAAGATACGAGCGATGACGTGATGCCCCTCCGCGCCTCCTCCCCTGCACCGCCTCCGAAGTTGCCTGCACTGGACCCACGTATCCGGATGTCCTCAAACCAATCGTGTTCATGCCGAACAGAATTTGTTTTACTCGCTCAGAAGAAATGGCAAGACAGAAGGTTTCTGTTTAGTGCTGAGTTCAATGTAAATAATTGGTACAAGATAGTGTGATCACCGTACATACCAAAAGCCATAGACTTTTCTTTAGCAGTTCCTTTAGTTTCTATTCTACAATTTCACGAACTCAATGAGTATGTTTTTTTTTTTATTTCAAGCAAATTAAAAATATTATGAAATAAGGAAGTTCCTTTCAATTTTATTTAGAATAGCGATCCGACTTTAAGAAAACATTCGTCTTTGTGGAATAGAGATGAGAACCGCCGTAAAGTTATCGATTGTTGGGCTTTGGTGCAATGTTCTAAGTCTTTATGATCGGATTTTTTTCATCTAGGTACAATTATTCATTTGGGTGCATATATCTTGTTGGACATGGTGCTTATTGAATACGGTGTCATCACAATGGCGAGTAGTTCAAAAGATCAATTCTCCGGTTCTTTACCAACTCAAAAATTGTTCTTGTTTCGTACAGACACCGTTATACAAGGAATAATTTCTAAGAATAAACGGATAAGTAACTATCGATTTTTTTTTAAAGCAACTACTTCCTGATCATGCAAATAATTCCTCAACGTTTAGAAATAGTCTGAAATGAACTAAAAAAATTATATGTCAAGTAAAGTGGTGTATTCACCCGCACTGGGATTGCAGGTGTTACGGACGCGTCTTTCTTTACTGAGAAGTGATTATCTACAAATAAGAGAATAAAACATCTGTTTGGTGAACACATATAGTGCAATGTGATGACCAAACAGATCTTCAGAAATATCATGACAAAGTTTCCCTGTACTGGTTTTTAATGTGTGGTTGTTTAAAGTTGCTTTGCTTCTAAAAATGTTAAAGATCAAAATTTTATTTTTATTCATTTATGCACCGCTAAAAAATTTTTAATGTCACGTAAATTTTGGAGTCTAGTGCCTTTTTAAGTAATATTTGGAGCCTATCTCTCCAGATTTTATGCCGACGAAAACTCGTGAATTCCGTTGAATTCAGTATTTTTTTCCGAGTGGTTCTAAGTTAAAAATATTCATTTCTTTTATACAATTAACTACAATACTAACTGCGAAATAAATTGTGAGAAGTAATAATTACATACAAAAATTACCCTTCAACTTATTAACCATTAATTATGATTTGTGTAAAATTTTGGAGGAATTTAGGATTATTTTAAATTAAAAAAAGTCGCGAACTCATTATTTATTTGTTGAAAGTTTGTATTAATCGTGTACTTAGTCGAATTATTGTAAGAAAAACCAAGACTTCGTTTAAATTAATTTTTCATTGCTTTTTACATTCAATTTTAAGAACCAGAAACATGTGAAGTTTCTGTTGAATTTTATTGCGACAATATTGTAATATCATTAGCGAGGGATTCCGGTCACTTGGCGCGAGACACAATAAGAGTGTCGGCGCTATGGCTTCCTGCCTTCCGAACTAATCGGGTTTAAGGTCAAAGTGCCTTCGCTACGTGTGCTGGGACTAATACTACGTACATGTTTTATGTCAAAGTAATTGAACGCGCCGCTTCGCCACTACCGTATAATACAGCGACGTATGCATGCATGTAAGTACGTACATGATATCGATCAGCATCTCGCGCTGGGAATGCGATACAAATACACGTGCCTCTGCAAGATAACACACAGCAGACACAAGCGGGGACACGTGCGCGCGCGCGCGCCGCCCGTGGACCACTCGCGCAATTTTTACACGTTTACGGGACACAAATATTATGGCACAGAAATACAGCAGTGTAGAGGTCTACAAGACGAAGCTCTCGTAAAGCCACCATAACACTGTTGCTAGGAATTAACGTAAGATGGTATGCATAAGTATCAACATAAAGTTCCCTTGTAAGTGCGGCTAAAGTGGTAGAGAAGCCTGGGAGGAACGCAGCAAACGACTTGCGGCGGGTGAAAGGCCCCGTTGCCGAAACAAAGAACTTTCAATCGACCAAAAAGTTTGGTTGATATCGGCGCTCGCGCACTTTCTCTTTTTTCACGGCTCTCTCACGCCCGGGGGCAGCATCAATCACGAATCTGAGGCGAGCATGTGCTACGAGGGAGAAAGTGTGCGAGCACTTCCTAGCGTCCAACTGTCGGCGCTACGGGGTGTCACTGACCGTTGACGAAGACGTGTTGTCTCCAGATGTGGTACTGGTTCCAGCGGTCGTCGTCCTGAGCGTGGCCGTGCTGCAGCTGCGGGAGCGAGGGCAAGGGCGGCGGGGGCGCGGGCGGCAGCAGCTGGGGTGGCGGCGCCGGCGGGCCCAGCGGCTGGATGGGTTGGTGCTGGTACTCCATGGGGTCGAGTCGAGGCGTTCGGGGACGCACTCGCTCAGTGATCACTCATCGCGGCGGGCGCGGAAGACGCGGCGTGCGTGCGCGGCGGCGAGCGGCGCGCGACTGCCGACCGAGCACCGTCCACGGCTCGCCGCCCCGCCGACCGCCCCCCACCGCGCGCCCCCACCCAAGCCTTCGGATACTTCCGAGCACGCAACACACAGTTTTTAATTGCGGTGACATAATAGCCGCGATGCGCGATCACTCTCGCCACCGATAACTGATTACTGTTGGCGCTTGCGCTCACCGCGCATGTCGTATGTACATAAGAGTGCACGTGTCGCACGCCGCATGTAAACAAAGCCGACAACTAGGTTATACGAGCACGTCGGCCGGCTAACATTATCACGTAATCATTTTGCGAGTCCCCATTCATAAACATTATTAAAACTTTTTCTCTTTAGTAAACAAACTATAGGACGAATAATTTTTAAAATTGGTGTGATGAGGCAACTACAGACTTGATGCACCTGTAAAGAATACGCATTATTTACGATATGCATCCTTAGACTCGTCACCAATAAAAAAGTAAGGAATGACACAGTTTCACAGTCTGTACAAGACGTTTTCTTTTCTTGTGTCAGATAAAACGTACACAAATACAATGAGCAGTCGATAAATCATTATAGAATAAGGTGCCATGAAACAATTATTAAAAAGCACCAATTTTCCAAAATAAATGCGAGTATTTTCGACGCCTTGCGCGCGTTGAAGTCTTTTACATGGGAGTTGCTTTCACGATATCCCGGTGTCAAATTACGTATTTACGTAGTATCATTAACTAACTGTGCTGTTGTGAAGAGTAAACTGAAAGAGTATTATGGTAATACATTCTGTTCGGGGAAGCACTTTTTGTGGGACTGCCTGAAGACGTTAGCCTTAAAAAGAACTGGCTATATTCTCGTTACCGAGGATAGCCCATGAAAAATAAAAGATAAAATCGAAAACCTGACTGTCCGACCTGAAAGAAAAATGCAGGTTTTATAAATAAATGAAGGTGTATTGTGTTTGAATCGTAGATTTTTTTAGGAAAAAAGTCCTACGAAAGAAGGTTTAGGAAATAATTTAGGTAAACATAATTTTAACATTCGCTTTTAAACAGAGCACATATCGATCTCGTCACTATCAAATGAAAATAATGTTTTGGAATTTCAACATAAATCATATAACTAGGTAAAAAATAGGACTCTTGGAATTTCTTGAGTGCATAAGATTCGCAAAAACATTAATAGTGAAAGATTGAATCAAAACTAAAAAAAACCTACTTTAACCAATTTTAACTGATACCTTTACCACATTTACTTAGTCAAATTAAATGTAAAAAATAAACAATAATGGTCTCTAATTAACATACAATAAGAACGTACTTAGGGCAATGTTTCGGAGAAAGGCGTAGAGAACAATACGGACTCTGTAAAGTTCAATATTTTTGTTCTAGAAAATATAACACACAGCACAGAGGAGTATTTTGCAGTTTCAATAAAATCGCATGAATTACACGTGTCAACTAAAAGATACAAAAATCTTAAATCGATTAAAAATTTATCCAATCCGTGTTCTGAACTGAGCCATAGAAACTACACACTAGGGACGTGACATTGGCGACGAGATTCGCATTTTGCCATAAGAGGACGTGTGAAGTGGCGTAAACGATTTGGGAATGCTGTGCTGTTCTGGTCTTCTAAGGACCTCTGCTTCATAGTTTATGAAGGCACAGGCAGAGCCAGTACAGCCAGGTGCGCGACAAGTTCCTTCAAGAGAACGTGTGTCATACCGTTCACTATATGGGGACTGTGCTTCTGGGGACCTCTACTCCATGATGCATGGAGGCAGAGCCAGTACAGCCAGGTGCGCGAAGCAGAGGGAGGGGTAGAGGGGAGGGGCTTCGCATGAACCGATAGCGACAACAATAGTGTTTACGCGCCGCACACCAGCTGGCCCTGACTCATAAGCCACCAAAACATACACATATCTTACAGATTTTTCAGCAATTTGCTAAATGAACTTAAATGGGATGATGTTATTATGAATCCTTATGATGTTTATTATACTATTGAGGTAAAATAATGGTGAGTGTTGCCGACTATGCTGATACGGTTGTCAGGTTTGTAGACCGGAGGCCCGTTTAGTCAAACATTTAAGTAAAAAGTCCGGGCATCCTTAATTTTCTAATCTATAAACTGTTTTTATAAATCAATTCCTTTAATCTTATTAAAAAAAAATCATAGCAATATATTTTTTTTATTAAGTCCAATAGAATGGATACCATAAAATTTTGCTGGACACATAACTAAAAAGCCTGGATGTTAATGCGTAGTCAGCCATCCCGACGCCTGGCAATGCCCTGTGCAGCGTAAACGTTAAGAAACTACATAATGAACTTTATTTATTTATTTATTTAATGTACTTTCATGGAATAGGGGACAAATGCGCAAGCGACTCATCCAATGGTAAAATATACACCGCTGCCCTTTGACATTTGCGGAATTTTCCAGTAGGTGTCTTTGTAATACGGGTCAAAATTACCGAAACTGGAAACCGATTCCACAAAAAAGATGAAAATGAAATTACCAGATAGCTTCCTGAATCTAGCCAAATTTAGAACCTAGTTTCTGAAAACGGCCTGTCAAACAGATGGTGTTCGTAGAATCTGGCGCTAACAGGGCCTCCCATTGTTAGTACGATTGTGCATTGAAATGATTCTTTGTTTTTGGGTCGCGTATCGCGTTTAATTGCCGATTAAGAGTAGAGCAGCAACAATGTAGCGTTTGTCGACGTCACAGAGGTAAGAAACTTACATGATCCAAAAAGAAAAAGAAGTCAAAAAACAAAAGAAAGTGCGGTGGTGGTGCCATAGTACCCAGGACCCTTGGAACATTGTGAGGGAGTTCGAGTGATGGAAACAGTTCGGGCAGTGTTCTCGTAGCATTATCTTATCGCAGTCACGAACAGCTGATGTTGCGCAACCGCTTCATTGACCGCTCGCCGCCTCACTTTGCGCTCTGTTTGTTTATGTTTGTTATGTACAGCTCGCACGTTACAGACTCGAACACACTACAGTAGACGAGCCGCACGCCTGCTCTACGCATGCACTCTCATCTTATACAAACATCGAGACGATCGTTTGAAGAAGAGAATGTTTATTAATTAAACCTCTACTTAAGGAAATTCTTTCTAAGTTACAATTTTCAATAGAAATATCTCGGAATGACGTCACAATAGGCTGCGGACTTGAAACACAACACCTGATAAAACTACATTTCACATATAACAAGTACAATAGGTGAAGTTGAATACGGCGGCCGGTGACTAATCGCAACAAGTTCGGTTCTCGAATATTCGATGGCGCTACCCCGTAACCCAAAAAATCGACTTACTTATATTGTTTACTAAGCAAGGCTTTGCAAGTTTTGAAAAAAGGGAAAATTACTGACATTTACAAAACAATCGTTTTGACGCGTGCTGGTTTTATTCATTTATATAAGATTTAATATTCAAACTTATTTTGTTTGAAATTAAAACATAAAAAGGCTTCACTTTATAAAGCACTCACGCCGCCAGTTTTTTGGGCATTGTGCGTAATATTGAATTGTTGTTATTTTCTGAAAAATTCATTAGAACGATGTTGTGTAATAACAAATACAATAATTAAAATATACGTGTAACGCTCAAGGTTACTAACATGCATGTCTAGATAAGGATTAATACTGAATATAAGAACAAAGTCAAATAAAAATTTTAATTATTAAAACATGCTGTAAGTTAGCTGCTGCTAAAATAGTCTCTGGGTTATTTGCGTAATATGTTTGTTAAGTTCTAAACCACACATGTCATGCACGTTTGATATGGAACATGGTTATAAAGAAAGAGTACCCTAAACCGAAGAGCATATATAAAGGGAATAATGAAACTGGACGAAGCGAAAGAAGTGTGTGAGGATCGTAGCAAGTGGAAAGAATTAGTGGTCTCTGCCTACGGGAAAGAGGCGTGATTATAATATGTATGTATGTATGTATGCTATAAAGAAAAAACTTCTTTCCCAAAGGGTTAAGAAATAAATTACGTAACCTAACTTGTGCAGCTTCGTCCACAATACAATATAAAACTTGCGTCCAGAAGGAAACCATTGTGTAACAAATGTTTAAGTATTAATTAAAAGACGTAAACAAATTGCGTAAAATAAACAATGTAATGCTTCCAGAAAACATGTAACAGTTTTTCAACTTTGAAATAACCAAAATATAACCTTTTTGTTATGAACTTGAAACAGAAGTACGCAATGAGTTTTTGTTAAATCACCGGGCTGTATGTAATTTGACAGGCTTCTGTGGTCGTTTTTCATACCTATTCGTGATAATGAAGAACATGAGACGAATTTATTAAGATAGAGATTAAGTAATCGAACTCTCAAAACGTTTGGTCGACTCTACTCGTGATCAGAGGGCTGGTTTGTTCCTTGCACAGAGAATCGGCATAGCCATTCAACGTGGCAATGCTGCCAGCCATCTGGGCACGTTTCCCGTCATTGACAAGGATGACGATGAATTTTTTGACGCGTGTTAGTTTTATTTATTTATATAAGTTTTAATGTTAATATAGTTGTAAGTGTTTGTTGTTATATTAGATTTAAGTAATGCTTAACATTTTATTCCGATCCAGCAGACAAAGTATGTCAAATTTATTTTTGTAGTATATAGTCTAAGTTCTATAAGCTAACTTGTAGCAATAAATAAATAAAATCAATAACACAAAAGATTTATCTAATTTTGTGCAATTGTTTGGAAGTTCATTTGGTGCGATTTTTTTTTAGATATACATCGAGTAACACATTTTACTCAAGTTAAGAAAGTAGTCGGTTCAAAATTGGCTTCTTAATCGAATTCCGAAATAAAAAAATCATGTAAATTTTTCAGGAAAACACCCTTCACATGTCTTGAACTTTGATTATATAATGTCTAGATGGAGCGTCGCCCTACAATCATAACAAAGAAAACGAGACAACAATTTCAATTGTGTGTGCGTGCAGGCGTCGTTTTACACTATGCATCAATGTCTCTGTATGCGTAAATAATGATACCAGCTATTACAATTTCTCCCAATCACATTAAATAAACGATCTGTACTGATCGGTGGGTAAGTACTTATCAGCCAACAGTTGGCTGATATTTTTTGACACGTTTGCGCGCACTTGACACTCCATCTAGACATTATATAATCAAAGGTCTTGAATTAGAACCACCACCTCATAACAAATAATGTAATCTATAGTTTAAAGTAATTTAAACCTTATGTCAAAGAAATAAAACTCCAATTTGTATTTTGTTCTTACGTCGCTAGCTTTTCTAAGTATTGCACCCTGATGGATAGCTCGCTGGGGACCCATGCAGTGGTTTTCTTGATCGGGCGACTTGACGCTAAGGGATTTTATTTGTGGGTCTAATAAAGTCGCTGGTGTAGGTACACAAATTAGGCAACAATTAGTGTCGATGACTTCAAAAGTAAAATAGAACTCGCGTTTGTGACAGTGAACAGTGATACTCAAGTACTAAACTAACTAAAAATACCTTGATCAAGTGGGTAATACCTAAAGTGGATCGAAAAATAAAGCGGATTTTTGAGCTATTGCTGTGAATGTGACGAAGAAACAAATAAAGTTAGTGTTTCTACATAATGTTCAGTTTTGTAAGTACAAATTTGTTCTAATTCCTTCTATGGCGCCTTTAATTACCTACGATTGTAATACGGCGACTCGGGCGTCAACCCCTCCACGTTACGTTATTGAAGATAGGTGAGATTAAAGTAACATACCGTTATTATGTCTAATTTATTAAGTTTGAGTTACTACTAAACACACAAATATCATCAAACATGCCAGTCCGATCAGCCTGGAAGTGTGATGAAAACACAGAATCTTTATTACCTATTTTACTAGTTAGAAAACTATCAATAACTTATACCATGATAATATCCAGCTTAGTGTGAACAGTAGTTATTAGAGATAATTTGAGTGTAGTTAAAATGTTCGATCATTGAACTAGTGCCTATACCTAAACAGCTGACGAACAATCAAGTGAGCGCGACTGTGTTCGTGCGTAGGTTAATACGACCAACTTTCAACGTAAAGTCAGGGCATCTATTAAATGAAAAATTACTGTTTGATTTGACTAAATTAAATTATAAACCTTATTTTGATATTATAATTTAATAAACTAATTGGGGTGCCTGAGGGTAAGAACCTACAAACCTACAAACCTACCTATATTTTACACCTTGTATACGCCTAAACATTACGTTAAAAAATCGAACTGTTTAAGTCATTAAAATCCACTGCGTTGTGAATGAATATGCTGTGAGACGCGGAAGGCGAGTTATATATAAACATATAATTATAAACTATATGTTTATATATCTATACAAAACTTTCTATTTAGGTTTAGGAACTCTGGGCGAAGCCTGTTAGCTTCACAACACACGTAGCTAGAACTAAGCCAGCGCTCACAAAAATACAAGAAGAATAAGAATATAAAAAGTAGGAGAATCATCGAAACATACAAAATCTCAATAGCCGAGAGTCGTACACAGTGGTTTTCAAGGTGTCGCTAATACTGAGATCCCGGGTTTGATCCACCTCTTTTCCACATCGTCTCGGGTCTTAGTGTTCGTGGTATCATCGTCTCTGATTCCATAACACAAGTACACATAGCTACCTACTTTTGGTTCAGAGCAATGTGATGTTGATATTTTTTTTTTATTTTTCTTAAAGTAAAGCTGCGTGAACAGTACGAAATGAAAGTGTAGGCAGGAGTGTGCACGTGTGTGTGTTCCGGCTGCGATACCCCGGGGCTATCGCACTTGTACCCATACCATTGTTTGTTTCGGCTTAATTCGAGTAGCGCCAGTTTATTATAACTTACGAGTTCGCCACACAACCATCTAAACCTACATACCTAAAAGCCTTCCTACATGTAGGTAGCACTTTTTTTTTTGACGTGTGAAAATCTAATGTTTTGAACTCACGTCGAGGGTACGACGTGGGGATATGTCAGACTTGCACCGACCAAAAACACCCGAGTCCCGTCCTCGCCTTTGCTGGAGCCGCGGAATCGCTAAGCATTCTCAGCGGTCGCGGTGTAGGCAACCCTAGCTAACTAGGTACTTGATGGGATCTCTATGTATAGAAAACATCAGGAAGCTAAATCTACCTCATCTATCTTTCCTGTCCATCCAAAGGTTGTCTGGAAGATATCGCTATTAGCGATAAGACCGCCATTGTACGCTTTACTGTTGATGTATTTTATTATTATGTTATTTTAATGGTGTACAATAAAGAATATTCTATCTATCTATCTATCTATCTAAACATAACAGCACCGAGTAACCTAATTTGGTTGGTAAACCTAATAAAACCTACTTTCTTTCTTCAATAGCCTATAATTTATAGGCACAGATGACTTACAAATTATAAATAACTATTCCTAAATGCGTCTACATAACTTAACCATGAACTTAAGCAATCAAATCTGGATTCAATGTTATCAGTAATTATGTTATCAAGATGTAACAACAGTCACCGACGTAGTGGACAGCGTAGTTATTGCGTTATATCATTAAATTTTTATTAACTGACTAATAGTGTTTACTAATTATTATCTGCGCTTTGGTCAGCACGCAGTAGTGTTAGGTATAAGCAGAGACCGAGGCCGGTCGTCATCGAGACCACGAGTGGTGTCACTGCCAAAAGTCAGCAGTCACTCAACCGGCAGGTTTCACTTTCATAGAGGCGCGAGGGACGCGCGGGCGGGGGGGAGGGGGACAGTCACTCGCCCGCGCAAGCCTCTTACCACAAAAAATAAGCAACTTTTCCTTTCTCAAAAACACGAACACTTTCACCTTTGCCGAAACTTGCGCGAAAATACGGCGCATTTAACATGCGTTAACATAGATACTTGGTGTTTAGGTTTCACTATCGTTAGCGCCTCGTCAGGCGAGGGGTCATTATTATGGACCCAATACCATAACTACAATAGCCTGCCATAGGTAATGGTGACGTTTCTTACCAACAACCCAATTAATTTTCCATACGTTTGATAGCATTCTTATCGTTGGCTTTTAAAGGTTTGTAGCGATTTCAATGGCAATTGTAACTATAAATATGCTTATCACAGGACTGTTTAGAGTGCGGCTACGAGAGTTATGTACCTATAAGCTGAATGGAGTCGACTTTTGCTTTGTGAAATGGTCGATAATATCTAGGCCAAAAAATAGGCATTGGAACTAAAACTTACGAAGATAAATCGAAGGAAGTAAGGATGTGGAGTTTGTAAGAAAATAAGGAAATGGTTTAGGATGTTGTTGATGTGTGGGAGGTTTAGGTAAGGTGTTGCGAAGCGCCTCGTGTTGATGAGTGTCGGCGCGGCGCGGTCAATGTCAGGGTTGTCGGCGAGCGGCGCGGCGCGGCGCGGGGCTGCGTGTTATCGCCGCTGTTATCGGCCCATTGTGTGCGTACAATAACATCGGTGTTTACAGTCGCGACACCTGGCGATGCCTCCGCCGCCTCGCGCCATTACCGCAGAACGCACACATTTTGTCATGTGATTTCAGAATCATTAGAAATATTTCAACTTATTGCAAATCTTAAGAAAACCTGACTATTATATCTTCAGGTTAAGTTTAGTCCTGAGCTTTAAAGTGAAGGAAAGAAATTTCCCCTCTCTGGCCACTCTCGAAGTGCCTCTATTAGAGCTAAAGTCAGAATTTTGAAAGCGTCTCGAACGACCTTGGTGGTTACTTTTGTAAACACAAGATTCGGTTTGTGCACTTTCTCCTCGGCAGAGCTATGCGGCGCGGCGCGGTTAGTTACTGCCGTACGCGGGTAGGCCGCAGGGAGAATGCGGGGTGACCTATTAAATATTGCCGAAACGTGAGCTCGAATTATTTACTTATTTTAAATAAGTATACTTTAAAATTCTATTGAAAGTTGAGCAACTTGTTAAAAACTAAACAATAGAAATGTGACTGGCAATTAGCTAGCACCGCAGCGGCCGAAACTTTTCCAAAGTCACGTTACTAAAAATCGAAACGTGCCAGGCAATTACGTAAACAAATTGTTATTTTATTAGTTAGTAACTGAATACAGGTAGGCTTCAGCAGCCTTGGAGGCTGTGAGGCAGAAGGGCGCATGTGCCGCGTGACCTACTGCGCGCTAAGGCTCGCATTCCTTACAGCGAAGTGAAACTCTCTGCGCCATGGATGCTACAGCCGCGAGCCGAGAGCGCGCTCAATCATTATCGCTTTTTTGACTGCCGTTAATGTCGACTGCGAAATTATTACCTATTTGGGAAGAGAAATTTTCTGATATCGGTTCAGAGATCCACCTAAGTTATCGGGTTCATTTACTAGCCCTGAAATTGCGGTTATAACCAAATCATCTTTTATAACAAGAGACAGAAATAACACGCAATTTACTATATTAAAAAAATTATAAACTCTGCGTTATGTAGCGAGTACTCTTAATGAAAACAGTACAACTCAGGTCAACAAAAACATAGAAATAAGAATCGAAATAGAAATTAAAAAACCGACTTGGGGTAGATTTAATAGGAAATGAATTATGGAATGAACAATACGAGTTCTACAGAGAGTAAATTTAGTAACTCTAATTAGGGGGCAGAGGAGGAAGGAAGAGAATAAGGAGGTACAAGGAGTGAATTAAATTTAGGGGTGAAGGTCTGGGAAAGTACGAGACTTCACTTAGGCATTTTAGGCATAGGCATATTAGGATAGGCACACCTAACCTCGGGAAAGATAAGTTTCGCCTGGTTAAGAAAGTTAAATTTTTTGATGTGTTTTTGTGTCTATTTTTGTATTTTTGTTAAACCTCGGCTACACAAAGTTTAAAAACAATACCGCGAGACCTGATTTAAAATTAATGGTCCGTTAAAATGTGATTACAATTTCCTCATTTCGAAGATAGCTATTTACAGGTATTACAAAGTTGACGAGATGGTTTTTCCGACAATCACAATACTCGACTCAATTTCTAAAGCAAGCGGCTCGCGCGGCTCGGTCCTGCTCGCGTAGAGGAGGTTCAGGGTTCAGTGCTAGCTGACGCACGTATAGGATAACTTAAAAAAAAAAACTCTGGGTTTCATTAATGCGTTTTAGGTTTGATTTAGAAATAGATAGATAGGAAATGTAAATTTAGAAGTAGATACATAGGAAATATTTTAAAGGTGAGCGAAATGAGCGGTAACTAAAATAAATATTACATTCATTACAACGAATTTCATTAATAAAAACAAACGTAAATATTACGCGACCGGTGTAAGTGAAAACATGAATGTCAAAGTCAAACTAACAAGGCAACTACTAAGTATAACTCCTCTACCAACTTTAACACTTGTAGTCATTCTGAAAAAGTACGCGAAATAACTTTCTAAGTGTATTAATGTTGTAGGTGAAGAGTTGCGAGTGACCGGCCGATATGAAACCAGTTGTACAAAAAACGTATAGGTATGAGTGATGGAGTGGTGAAGTAGCGACACCTGGCGGGCGCGCCGCGGAACTACTTCCTCAAGAGCGTCACATGGGCACGAGACGGCGCGCGAGCAGCTCGCGCCCGCGCCCGTCTGTCCCGCCGCCAGCGACCGACACACGTTCGTGTATGTACGAAGCAAACACGAGATGCAATGTTATGATGTGTGTTGGTGCCTAAATGTAATAACGATAAATTAATATCACGGTTGAAGAGTTGTCGACGAGCACATGACGCGTCACGTGCATGGTGTGTGCATGCACACGCACACACGCGCGGCTGTGTGCCCACAACAAGCGGCGGCGCTAGTGTGGGAGCCATTAAATCGTCACGCCCACCGTGACAATTCATTGCGCGAATGTGTGAGTTTAGGTGAGTGACGGCGGCGCTCGTTTACATTTCTTTACATTGTTCATTGTTGCCTGTTTATGGTTGTCTAATTAAAGGAAGATAAAGCGGAATAAGAATGTTGTTTGTTTGTTACTATTTGACCAATGTCCTGAAAGTGACATCTTTGCCAAATGTAGAGCCAGTCTCTTTTCCAACAATATCTATGGGCAATTAAATACTACTAGATACATATGTCTATTGTATAGAGAACCGTAGTTAACGTTGTTACTCGCCATTCTATTTTATTTGCCTGCTAGCTATATCTGACAATCTTATTCTGATTTTTTTCCGATGTTTTGATGTGAGCACAGACAAATCCAACAAATCAAAGATCACATAAACGTCCATCGGTTCTAAAATCGTAAAGTTTTGTATCTAATCCGACAGTATTGTATAAGCTGAAGCTTTATCTTGTGTTAGCGCACATCCTGGACTACAACCAGAGTAATATAAATTCAGTACATAAGATGGAAGAGAAATTACAGCCACAAATGTTAGGTCATTTAAAAAAAGGTGTTTATAAAAAAATATTGGCTATAATACCTATATTATACCTATAATAGAGAAAATCTTATATTACAGTAAACCTACACTACTTTAGGATCGACAAACCTGAATTTACAATAGTGGATAGTGGATATTATGAGAAGCTTATATCATAAATATCGCTCACGAGCTTTCACCACTCACAGTTGACAATTACTAATTTACAATTGAACTTACTGATTGATTATATTTATGGATTTGCTATTTTCGAATAACTATTTTTTTCACCTAAAAATATAAGGATCATCGCATCGACAGTTATTTCATTGAAAATTGAAAAAAAAAAATACAGCGCGACGATTTTTCCACTAAGAACAAAATCCTGAATATTGAACAAACTCAGCCAGCTGCATTCACTTTATCATAACTCAATACTGCATTTTAAAAAGAAAACAGAAATTTACTTTGCTCTCGTCACTGGTTCTAGTTACGGACGTTCTTTCTGTGTGGGACACGGAAAAATGGAGTTATTCCCGGAATATTGCCTGCTGAAAAAATACTCTTAATAGCCATAATTCTCGGACAGCGTTCCGAAACATTGAAATAAAGCTGCATGAAAACAAAGAGAAAACATGCTAAAGCCTTTGTCCAAGCGTGCCCTTTGCCAGTGGCCATGTGTTGAAACTAAAACTTGAAAACAGACGAGAACAAAGCAAGGGAATATCGGAAAAGCAATTACCAAATAAATTGTATTACAAACACAAACATTGCTTTTTCTGCCCAGGTCTTTTTGGGGTTGGCTTCCACATAGTTAGAAAAATACTAGGCAGATGATGATGATTGGTTCAAGACTTACGATTTATTTGAATTATGTATGCCATCAAAAACATAACTTGTAAAAAAAAACAAATCACACAACTCAGTTCTTCTAACGTAAAAAGTTGTTAAAGTTATCATGTAATACCAAGTAAATAAAAAGATTGACAAGGGGTCGAAAATTGGCTGAACTGCTTCGAGAAAACAATGGCCTTGCCTTGCCTTTAATGCTCAACTTGGCGGAGGCACTGCCGTGCCCTTAGATTTTAAATGAAGCGACTACCTATCTGACCACCACAACCCACTTTACTGGATCATATAGTAGACAATAGACAGTATCTTATAGTAAGACTTGTAGTCAAAATCTACTGTTAAAGATCAAAGAAACATGAACGTATGTTAAATTGCAAACATACTGTAACTCAATATTTACTTGTTAACACAACAGGAGGGCGAACCTGTGAGTCAAGGGCTAATCGATACCCCTACAATGTTTAGACCTCCCGCAGGTTTAACAGGGACACATATGGGAAGGTCAGGTTTGCTTATACATACGCACGTTACTTTTAATCCCGTCCAAATTAAGCGCGTGATGCGAGACATTTGGTTCTGTTTGTTATTAATCCCCGACGAAAAAAGAGAAGTTATGAAATTGCCAGTATGTGTGTCTGTATGTGGCATAGTAATTCTTATTGTAATGGAAAGATTGTGATAAGTATTTTTTTTTGTTCGAAAGCTGGCGTGATAGATATAGTCCTAAAGTTGTCAAAATATAAAAGGTCCGTTTTGACATTTGTCATCGCGACGTAACTAGTAATGTAGTTTCGTTCCAAGTTACATTCTAGGGTCTTTCTCAAATGTCAAAACGGACCTTTTATATTTTGACAACTATAAGCTCTAACTTATGAAAACCTATTAAGAATTTAAAAAAATAGTCAAAATAAATCATAATTCAAAAGTATGTGGAGTGTTTCTTAAATTTTCATTTTTCTAATCACTAATTTAATATACATACCGGCAGAAATAGTGGTACGATAAATACTGAACAGAATATAGATTGGACAAATATAGTCCGACATGAAATAACGAACCAATTGACATCTTTTGACATAGTCTTTAGTCTTCGCATTCTGCGAGTCTGATTGTTGTTTTATTAATACACACTACACCTTTTTCACCCGTTTTTTTTTTGTTTTTTTTCAGCCGATTTGTGTATATTTGCAGTGTAAAAGTAAATTTTATAGAATAAATAAAAATAAAAAGACATTTATTGCTACTAAACAAAATAAACAAAGTAACAAAGAACAGTTTTACAGAAGAATAAAGTATTAACAGTAGCAAAAGGAGATGGCTCAGCTAATGTTGCTCCGAAAACGTCGCAACGCTGATTTTCAGCCATTCCTACTCCTTGAGCTATTGTGCGGGAGTGTGATTTTATGATGATGATATGAAATTGACATGTCGCTTATAATAAAATTCAGGAGGGGGCACTTTTCACGATCAATCCTTTTCAATAAATAGAGATGGAGGTTACTAATTTTGATGTATTGTTATGGAAAACTGTGGTTCGCGGTCTCCTATACCATATGCTATGTAGGAATAGAATTTGACCGTGGACACATTCGATCACGTCAGCTGCGACACAGTAATTGATGCATAGCGTCAATACGATGTAGGCACGTGTCATATCACAATCTAATGACTGGAGGAAATCAATTCAAACAGCAAACTAAGTGGTTGTCTAACCAGCTAGTACTAAAATGTAACTCAACTTTAAGACATTCTCACAGGTCTCAAAGTTCTTAGGTCTTAGGTCTATCCATCACCACTTAAAACCTTAAAAGTAACACGGACAGTACGAGACTTAACGGCGACTTAAATCTGATTTACATTATTTTTTTCGCCTTTGAGAGATTCAATTACAAGTGTTCGTCACGTGTCATGTGAAAAGGAAAAGTTATTTTTTGAGCGAAATTAATAAGTTCTTCTGCCAATTGTAATAGGCTAAACAGTGAAGAAAGGTACCTCTAGGTATTCTACTTCACAGAGGTCATCAAATACATATCCAAACAATTCCTAAAACATCTGACGTTAGGTAAAACCAAAATTCATTCATTTTAAGTGAATTTTAAGATTTAAGATTATTAAAAATAATTCTTATATTTATTTCTTATGGATCCTACTACACACGGGAAGCACAAATAAAAAAATCAAAATCAAAAAAAGAATCATCAAAATCGGTTCACCCAGTCAAATGTTATGTGGTAACAATTATATATAAAAAAATACAGTCAAATTGAGTACCTCCGCCTTTTTTGAAGTCGGTTAAAAATGGAAACGAAGGTGCAAGTAAAACGACTTTTTATGTTAGACTATTAACAAAAATGATTAATTATTATAATGAAAACCAGTTATTGTTGCTATTTCCCATAGTTATTACTGTTGTAAAAAAATATATCACACACTTAGTACCTATTATATTTTGATTTTAACAGAAATTATAAATACATAATATAAATTTTGTAAGTAGAAAATTAATGACGTTAATTATAATTATTGAGACTATTTTAAATTATATTAATTATTTTTATACTATACATATTAAATCAAATATTATAGAACCGTTATACAGAATATCTAGGTATATTGTTTTCCAAAAATTTATGCAAATAAATATTCGATAAGTTTTATTTGATATAAAAACACGTGTAACGATAGGCATGTGTTGTTAAACGGAAGTGAAGTTAACACCTCGCACACAGTCCCGCTTCCGTACAATATTCTTTCATCCATTTTTACTTACAAGTATAGTATAGACAAATAACTAAGCCAAGATTAGGCGTAGTTATCGCATAATTAAATAAGTGCAACGAAAAAAAAATATTCGCATTATTTCTCGTCTATATTCAAGCTCGAATAAAAGTTATTTTTTTAACGAAGAGCAACGAAAAAAAAAAAATATTCCTCGTCATTATTCAAGTTCAAGTAATAATTAACTCCATAATTTTCTTTTCTAATTGCTATTAAAAGTCGTTAAAAAAAGTCTTCAAGAATCAGTTTAAGTTCTGTATACTTCTAAATTCCCAATGAATTTTAATCTATTCAACATACACGGATCAGATTAACCTACAAATATTAGTTGGTATAATAACAGTGGTTAGATCTCCCAGTCACGTGCTTTCCGTGTAAATACAAATGTCAATCATGAAAGTTCTGAACTAATTAGCTCGCACATGTGCCTCGCACAGCCTTGTGACTGCCTGTATGTTTGTATACTTGTTATATTATGCTTGTTGCCTATTGGTAAACACGACTATAATATATTTATCAGGTTTTTAATGATGTATTATTTTTTAATATTAAAAGAGAAGTTAGATGCGTTTTGACGGGCCTGTTGGTCTAGTGGTTAGTGACCCTGACTGCTATACCGGAGGTCGTGGGTTCGATTCCCACCGAGGACAAATCTTTGTGTGATGAGCATGATCATTTGATTTGTTCTGTGTCTGGGTGTAATTTATCTATAATATGGATGTATTTAGAAATATATAAGTATGTTTATCAGTAGTCTGGTTACCATGACACAAGCTCTGCTTAGCTTGGGATCAGATAACCGTGTGTGAGTTGTCCCAGGATATTATTATTATATTATTATTATTATTTTGGGTGAGAAGTGGTTTGTTCCTTTTTAGACAACACTACACTAAATAATTGAATTCAGCAAAACTCTTAACCGATGTCTTTGTACTAAAAACAGTGATAAGGTTTAGGTTCCATTTTAATTATTTTGATTATCCTTTATAGTTAGTTTTCATTTTCCTCAATTTGTTCCGATGGTGGCAAACGCCTTCGTTTATAAAAATAAGAGGTGACTCTTTAATAGTTTCCCAAAAAACCAAAGTGTTTCATAGCTATTCTAAAATATTAAGTATATAATGTTTCTATTTTTACACATCTTATTTAAACATTAAAACAAATCTCAATTTTTAACCGACTTCAAAAAAAAGGAGGTTCTCAGTTTGACCTGTAGGTATGTATGTATGTTTGTATGTATGTATGTATGTTTGTCCGCGATTATCCCGCGTTTGGCTGAACCGATTTTGATACGGTTTTCAGAATAGTGTTTGTTAGACCAAGGAGAAGGTTTTGGTATTCTATAATTAACCGACTTGAAAAAAGGAGGTTCTCAGATTGACCTGTATGTATGTATGTTTGAACGCGATTATCTCGCGTTTGACTAAAGCCATTTTAAGTAAGTAAACAAAGTATCTAACACTAAAAAGTATTAAATAAAAAATAAAATAAAAATGATAACTATTTAATTTCTTTAAAAAAAAAAGAGAACCGCCTTCAAAAAGACGATTCACTGAAAATTATGAAATAATTTTAAATGTACTGCTTATCAAATAACCAAAATATTTGGATAATAAGTATAATTATACTCGGAGTCAGTGTCAGCCTCTAATAGCAAATTTTAATACTATATTATAAGGACCGACACTGACTCCAAAAATATCAATAATTGTGCTTGAAGTATAATTATACTTATTATCCAAATATTTTGGTTATTTGATAAGAAGTACATTTAAAATTATTTCATATTTTTCAGTGAATCGGCTTTTTGAAGGCGGTTCTCTTTTTTTTTTTAAAGAAATTAAATAGTTATCATTTTTATTTCTTTTTTTTATTTTATTTTTTATTATAATCGACATCATTCGACGGATGTCAACCACAGACTCTATATAAATTCAAATAAAGAAATGTAACAATGTTTTTTCTTTACAAGTATTTAATAACATCAATGTCGCAAATACTTCCGTAACGATAACTTAAGCAGTTTAACTACTATAGATAATAGACAAACTAGATTCTATAAGCAACAAGTCAAGATACACCCTTCGCGATCCTTACTTTGATACTGTTCTAATTTCCAAACTCTATCCTCTTGTCAATCCTACTTTAAAATCAAGAAAAAATCAACCCAAAATAAAGACTTAGATTAGAAAGTTTAAACAAAACTTACTGTGTTTAAATAAGTTAAAAAGGATTTAAATACCATCAAACGGAACTAATTTCACAGCATCTTAAAGGCACAACATTCGCCACAAACTCGAGAATAATAAATACCGGCGCGGGCCGTTGCTTAGCAACGCTATGTTTATCAAGCGGCCAGTTAAGTTTGCAGATTTGTAAATGACATCTTCTAGTTTAAAATTAAAGCTAATTCTGGCCATACGAGTGTTAACTCGATTTGAGCCAGATTCAAAACATTTCATTTAACTAAACCGACATGTGAGTATTTTTTTTAAAGTCTTGCTTGTCCTTGATCTAGTCTGGTATGTAGCACGTACGTCTTTTATATGAATGCCTACTATAATCGAATGATACTCGCAGCGGATACACCTTCCGGCGCTATTCTGCACAACTAGCACCGCTATTACTATACAGAGCCACAAGATGCACGCCACTCACATAACGAGGATTAATTCCTGGATCCAACTACTAAGTTTATAACTACGTGTCACAATTGTAGATCTGCATCGAATAAGATTCGAGACCACGGGGTCAAGCGCAACGCGGTAGTCAAGTATCAACAGCATAAGTGCCTGCACTCGTATACAAGATTCTGTTATTTAATATGCGCTCACTGATTACTGATCATACTGCTGCTTGTCGGCACAGAGCGCAGCGCTGCGCGTGTGTGCGTGTGGAGCGTGAGTGTGCAGCGAGTGCACGAGTCTCGCTAATAATCGCGGTGCAACACCTGCGGCGAGCTCGCGTGTGCACTGCGCGCACACCGCGCGCGATCCTCTGTACCAGCACAGTGCACAGCGCGCGGAATGGCCGGCCATACCTGTCTGGTGGATGTGGAACTGCTGCATGCAGTGAGGATTCTTGGTTAGTGGAGCGGGTGGTGCTGGTGCCAGGAAGCACCGTTCATTGTCCATCTGCGGTGAGCACCAGGAGGCGGCTCCCGCACGCGTGGAGTCAGTCCCCATGTCGATGTATCCATGTTTGTCCAAACGGCGAGCGGGCCAGCATCGCGAGCACTCGCTCCCCCTTTCTGCCCTTACAGTCTCAATCGTTGCTGTAATCGCGAAACCGTAGACGCGACTCTCAGAAGAGCTGTGGACGCGACCGTTCCCGAAGCAGTTCGCGGCAGGATTGATGAAGGAGCCGGCGACCGCGCGCGGCGCACACTCAGCGCCACGTGCGCGGCACGGTCGGCGGCACGTGCTGCGCCCGCTCGCTCCGTCCCGCTCCGCCCGCGCCCGCGCCCTCGCGCCCTGGGGTGGCACTACCCTCTCCTGACTGCCGGCTCGCTGGCTGTCTCATCTTCAGAGACGCATGCCGCTCAGGTACACGCACACTACATTCCACTGCATGCACACGCATCGCAACAAGTGCATTATCTCCATGCGTAATTCTATTATTACATTTTAAAGCCTTTATCATCCATGTCATGTTGTGGTAACATTTCGAAATATCAAAAATGGGTAATTAATTTATCATTGTTCGCTGTTAATTATTATGAACTAGCTGCCCGCCTGGCGTCGCACGGTTAGAGAGTTTTAAAATACATCAGCACATTTTTTTTCATGTTTAAAATCGTTGTCCTTTCAGTAAGGAACACAACAATACAAGAATTACCGATTTGTTAGTTCGCAAGGAAATCGGGATTATTCTTTATATTGTTATGTATATGAAATATGCATATGAAATGAGTGAATGTTTAGACGACGACTAGTAGAGATGAATGGATACGTAACAGAAAAAATTAAGCTTAATTTGAAATAGATGACATCTATGTTTACTATAATATACTCTTACACGTAACAAGTTACTGTTAGCCAACAGTAAGAATAAAATCCATGTAAAGTGTTAAATAATTATTAAAAAGTATGTCAACAGACCGCTCTTGAACACAAGTGGCTGTACTCTAAGAGGATCCACCAGACAACGGACAACATTACCAATGCAGATTATAACTATGTATACTCTCACGTGATTAGATTATTAGTAGCTACAAGGAGTATAATTAATAGTACCTACTAATTACAGATTCACTTCGTATACATTTAAATAGCGACTTTAGAAGCGACGCAATAAAGTACAATTTGACTTGCACGTTAAATGCCGAAACTATATTTACCTAAACAAAGCCAGTCTTTTCTAACGCGTAAATCTGTCGTTGTCTGAAATGGCGAGTCTTGTAGACGATTTGTCGCCTATTGAAAAAACAGATATCTATATTTATTCAATGGAAAATCATAAAACAGGTTGAGTAATACAATCGGCTGAATGCATCTAAACTGCATACTGTATAGTGCATGAAATTTTCTTTCTGACAAACAAAAACAGGACTTGCAAGTTTAAATAAAATGTTGTATGTTTGCTAGTCAACTGTTATTTATATTAGAAAGTCTATGTATATCAATTTAATAATAAATACTAAAACCTTCTCCTTGATCTAACAAACTATTTTCCGAAAACCGCATCAAAATCGGTTCAGCCAAACGCGGGATAATCGCGGACAAACATACATACATACATACAGGTCAAACTGAGAACCTCCTTTTTTTTTTGAAGTTGGTTAAAAAGGGATTGTTCGTAAAAAGAGTCAGTACTAAACATGACACTCATTCCTCTAAATTAACTTTTTACGCGATTATATTAACACGCACTTTACACATAGAGTCAAACTTATCGCGATATAAGTATGTATGTATGTATTGCGAGACTTAGGACTCAGCGGCTCCTTAGCCTAAGTCCACTTTATATAGATAACTTCTACAAAGAGATGACGATAAAGAGATAAATTTGATTGATAAAGAGTGACGTCACGACTGGGTATGCTTAAGATGTTTCCTCTAGTACTGACTACTTGAGGAAGCACTCGCTACTTGACACATCGCGCCGCACGCGATCCGATCACCAAGTATACTTTCCGTCATGAGAGGAAACAATCTACGACTCGTGGATAATATAAAGGCAAGCATTCAATAGTATTTAATTCAGCCAATACTACATACTACATGTACGTTCCTAGGAGGTATATCCAAAGCAGTAGATGACAAGGTTCTTAAGGAGAGGCAGCTCACACTTGTTCGTGAACAATGAATGCGACAAAACAAAAAGAAGAAAAAAAAAAAGAAATAAAAATGACAACTATTTAACTTCTTTAAAAAAAAAAAATAACCGCCTTCAAAAACTGGAGTCGGTGTCAGCCGCTGATAGCAAATTTTAATACTATATTATAAGGACCGACACCGACTCCAAAAATAACAATAATTGTGCTTGAAGTATAATTATACTTATTATCCTAATATTTTGGTTATTTGATAAGCAGTACATTTAAAATTATTTCAAACTTTTCAGTGAATCGGGTTTTTGAAGGCGGTACACTTTTTTTTTATTTAAAAAGGAATTTAAATAGTTATCATTTTTTTACTTTTATTATTTTTTCTTTTTTTATTTAATACTTTTTAGTGTTAGGTACTTTGTTTACTTACTTAAAATGGGTTTAGTCAAACGCCAGATAATCGCGTTCAAACATACATAAATACAGGTCAATCTGAGAACCTCTTTTCTTCAAGTCAGTTAATTATAGAATACCAAAACCTTCTCCTTGGTCTAACAAACACTTTTCTGAAAACCGTATCAAAATCGGTTCAGTCAAACGCGAGATAATCGCGTCCAAATATTTATACATACAGGTAATTCTGAGAACCTCCCTTTTTTCAAGTCGGTTAAAAAATAAGTTCTAAAACCTTCTCCTAGATCTAACAAACTATTTTCTGAAAACCGCATCAAAATCGGTTCAGTCAAACGCGGTATAATCGCGGACAAACATACATACATATGGGTCAAACTGAGAACCTCCTTTTTTTTAAGTCGGTTAAAAACACGCTCATGTCCAGACGTATCGTTTCGAGTGGCTTACAAATATAAATATTATGAATATATATTTTTTTTATAAATAGAACATCATTTAATAGGAAGTATACCTGCCCCACGCAACACACGCTGTGGTAAACGTTAGCCTGACTTTCTATTAATAAGCGCGATGAGTACAAAGGAGGACACCGCGCCAATCAGCGCGGACGGACAATGGCGGCGGTCACGTTGCCCGCATCAACACCGAAATCCCTCGGCCCACGCAGCCTGCCTTAATCCTACTACAGACCTTACCGATAAATGCTAACGTCGATAGTTTACGGTGAGACTTAGCCGTTTTAGCCAACACTGCAGCACTGCCATGATAGAAACTATGCGTACTGATTTTTATTGATATAAATCCTTTACGAAAATTATTAGTTGTACAGAATATCATGAAGAGAGTCTATGAATTTGGGACTCCTTAAAAAGACTCCAAAATATGTAATTTTATTTCATGAGCTGAAATGTAATTTGTCATATTTGGTTCAATCTTAGTTATAAGCAAAACCAAAGCAAAGTAAAAGTTAATTATTTCTAATACACAAGTATTTATTCAGTCAGCATAAATAACACGCACTACGGAATCAGGGATATCCGTCCAATATCCGATTACGTAGGTTGTAGCAGCGTAGAGGCGCGTAGCTATCAACTAGCGTTACGAAAACGCTACGTCTCACGTAGCGCGTCACGGGAGAGAATGCGAAGCTTAAGAGCGTAGAAGGGCTGCATTTTTTCCATACAAACGTATTCCTCTTTTCTCTTCCTGGATAATGCCTCTAGAGTAATCGTATAATTTCTAAAAATGTAGGCCTACTGAAGGCATGTACCTATTTTTTTTTTTTTAATGATATATTTCAGACATAAATATGACGTTCCGAAAACCTAAAAAAATACCCCGTTTTTACCTACGTATTAAGACGACTACCAATGAAAATTGAAAAGGTTTTAAGATGAAAGAAAATAATAGGGATATACCTAGATCTATTCTTCCTTTAAATTTTGATACCAAATATATTTTAATCGGCTTAGATTTCGAGGAGAAAACAGCGGAATACGAAACGTCGATCGGTCATATTTTTTGTAGGTAAAATCAGAAGTAACAATTAGTGTCGAAGTTTTTATCGATATTATAGTGATGTCAGTCGATATCGACGTTTATCCTATACTGATTTACTGAAAAGTGTAATTGATGCTTATATGTTTTTTTTTTTTTTGAGTGAGGTAACGACATAATAATTATGACATTTTTATGGTTTATAATTAACAATTATTTTTTAAATTGAAATTGAGCAAAGTGTCTCTTGACGTAGAGTTACGTATTATATTATTAACTCTACTGCTTGGTGTGATAATTTTGCTCTTGACTTGACAGTTTTACTGGGAAGTTTATAAAATAATGACTGCTTAGTCCGGTCAAATTAGACCAAAAAATAGAGGTGAGGTTTCAATAATTCGCACGCAGCTGAAAATTGGTAGAGGTTTATCAATTTACATTTAATTTATAATGGTGTTTTAAACAATCCTAATTTTCAGCTGCGTGCGAATTATTGAAACCTCACCTCTATTTTTAACAGTTACAAAGAACAGTTTCAAACTCTTATGTTAAAGTTAAGAATGTTTTCGTAACGACAGACGTCACTCAGAACATGAACCAAGTAGTGACGTCAAACAAAATATTGCGTTTATTCCAAAACTCCGCAAAATATGTAGTTTGTCGGCTTCTCTACGCAACAATTCTCGGAACAACTTGATATTTAAGTTGTGAAATTTTGATAAACTTACACTTTATACAAGTTATATAAAAGTTTGCGAAGGAGTCGGAACAAATTCAGGACTTAATTAATTACCGCATCTTATTTTGTGAAATGTTTAGGGCTTGTTGGGGTCACGTGCGGAGGTCCGTGAATTTCGACAAATCGAATCGTCGCGAATCTGGAGAACTCGTGAGCCTGTACGCACTCAACAGAGGATTCGAAGCCCTATTTCGTTGGAGATAATGACATATCTCTCTTGCACGTTGGGAGGTGATCGAGTTTCAACAGCCAGCGAAAACATTGCGTAGGTCAAGGGAACATGTACTAACCGTATTTTTTGTTGAAACTAGCCCCGTGGCTCAGGAAATCTGTAAACAAAAATAGCATTGTTTAGTGAACGTTATAAGAGCGTTTTATGTAAGAGTAATTTTAGCATCTTATTCTATTGTTTATCTATACCTACGCATACTAGTTTGTCTAAGGATGAGATAGTATACTTAGCGAAACTCGTTTTAGCAACACTTTACAAGCAACTAAACAACAATGGGATATATGACTGGGTATGAAAATCCAAATCCAATCGATCGAGTCCGTCAATTAAGTGATAATTATTAGACAAAGGTAGATAAAGCTAATCAAAGTTCTGGCGGCTTATGTTGAAGGGGGCTTATTATATACTTTTAACACATAATTAAATATTTTGTGACATTGTCACGACATAAAATATATCACTAAGAATTACATGAAAAATTACGTGTGTAATACTAATTAAGTAAAACTAATTTGTCTAGCGGACATAAAAAAGCATATACCCCATAGCCAACTTTAAAGTTGTTTTTGATTTATTAATGAGTAGATGAGATAGGAATCTTGAGTGCGAACAGTATGACTAAAGGCCGTCATAGAGCCTTAGCAAAGCGGAAGTATCGCTAAATAGTTTATTAATCCCATCATCCGAGTTAAGGTAGTCAGTCATAATCTTTGAAATACCCTTTGTCGCCGAATATAACAACGGACTATCCATACCGCACCTATTGTGGCGCATACACCTCTAGTCAGGCCAGACCAGCGCTCCAGGCCAGCTCTAGTCATTACGTGGCCGGCCCGGCCGCCACTGTCTGAGCCACTACCATCACATGTACCTACAACACCTTCTGTGCCGCACTGTACGGAGCTCTAGTCAGGCCAGACCAGTGCTCCAGGCCAGCTCTAGTTATTACGTGACCGGCCCGGCCGCCACTGTCTGAGCCACTACCATCACATGTGCCTACAACACCTTCTGTGCCGCACTGTACGCACTTCTAGTCAGGCCAGACCAGCGCTCCAGGCCAGCTCTAGTCACTAAGTGGCCAGCCCGGCCAACACTGTCTGAGTCAGTACCATTACATATACCTACAACAAAAACGCTGCTCTTGACGTCAGCTCCACATCTACAACGTGACAGGATTCGATAAAAATAAACGTGGAACTCGAGAACAATGAGCTCAATTTTAATTGTAACCTTCAACTGTTAAAAAAACTTTTTTTACCGTTATAAATAAATAATTGTTTTTAATTCGGCAATTTTCGCAATACTTTTTTAATTCACTACGTTACACAATTATTAATGAGGAAAATGTTGACTTTATTTGATTTTGCTTGATTCATAAGTGAATGAATGACGCCAAGGAATCCATAGTAATTTAATCAATGCAAATATCCACTTTTCCTTCTGCTAAACATTTACGACAAAATAAAATTTGGTAAACAAGACTTATGTAGCGTCTCGTCGCCTTCCCAGAATAAAAAATATAAATAAAACATATTTTATTTGAAAAAACATATATATGTGTCGTAGAGTAAAAATTAGTAGTCGTCTTTCTGTACCTACAACTAAACATGTCCAAATCTCTTTTATACCCTAAACTTGACGGGCCTGTTGGTCTAGTGGTTAGTGACCCTGACTGCTATACCGGAGGTCGTGGGTTCGATTCCCGCCCAGGACAAATGTTGTGTGATGAGCATGATCATTTGTTCTGGTGTCTGGGTGTAATTTATCTATAATATGTATGTATTTAGAAATATATAAGTAAGTTTATCAGTTGTCTGGTTACCATAACACAAGCCCTGCTTAGCTTGGGATCAGATAACCGTGTGTGAGTTGTCCCAGGATATTATTATTATTAAACTTAAACCTTCATGTTTTTTTACTCTTTAAGCCTAAAACCATAATAATGAGCAGAAATCCTACTAACGTACAATTTGTCAACAGATTTTTTCTACTTTAATTGCACACTAAATAAATTTCACTATGAATAGAATAGAATAGAATAGAATAGAATAGAATATTTATTTAATGTTGTTACAGGTATAACAAAATAAATAACAGGTGGTAGTGTACATACAAGGGATCTCCGTAACATACCCAAAGGGTGTACATTATTGGTATAGGTGCAATCACATTGAATTACCAAATTAAATATTGATAAAGTAACTAAAAATAAACTAAATAAACGAAATCACTAATAAACACAATAAAGAAACAAATGTAGTTAGTAACAATAATAATAATTATCTGCTTAATTACATTTCTCTGTTAAAAAATCGTTAATACTATAATAACATTTACCAGCTAGAAACACTTTGAGCCTTTTTTTGAACAATTTATAATTTAAATCTCTTATTGGTTTTGGTATCTTATTGTAAACAATTGGTGCCATACAAAAGACACTTTTATGCAGTAAGGCTGTGTTGGACATTTTTACACATAACTTTTGGCTATCTCGCCTGTTTCTATTATTAACATCAGCAAGCCTTTTAAACAAATTTGGATTAGATTTAACAAAGACTGAGATTTCAAAGATATACAGAGAAGGCAAAGTTAAAATATGGTGCTTAATAAAAAGTGGTCTACATGACTCAATGGACTGTATTTGAAACATTGACCTGATACATTTTTTTTGCATTTTAAAAATTACATCTTTATTGGTTGAATTTGCCCAGAAGATGATACCAAATCGTAAAATTGAGCTGACAGTACCATGGTAAGCTGTTATCAAAGCCTCTGTGTTTAAAATTGGCGCAAGTTTTGATAAAAGGTAGGCTGTTTTACCTAGTTTTTTGCTTAGGTTATCTAAATGGGCTTTCCAGTCTAGTCGTTGGTCAACAGTTATACCGAGAAATTTGGATGACTCTACACGACATAGACTGTTGTTGTTGTAATTAATGTTAAGGTTAGGAGGCACTATTCGTTGGCTGAAGTGCATTAATTTAGTTTTAGAGAGATTAATTTTTAAATTATTATTGTCTAACCAAGTGACAATGGACTTAAGTGTTTTATTTATTTCAGCCTCATATGTGGATTTATTTGTACAATCGATAGTAACGGTACTATCATCAGCGAACAAACACATAGGGTGTGTGGTAACTTTTGGCAGATCGTTTATATACAATATAAATAATAGGGGTCCCAGGACGCTACCCTGGGGCACCCCGTACATTATAGTACGTTTGTTAGACCTATAAACTATTTCCTTTTTTGTTTTTATATCAATTTTGACTACTTCGGTGAATTGTTTACGATTTCTAAGGTAGGAGTTTAACAGCTGAAGTACATTACCTCGAATCCCATAGGCGTTTAACTTATTAAGTAATATGTCATAATTTACATAATCAAACGCCTGTGTCATATCACAGTAACTTGCAGTAACCGGTATCTTCTTATCTACTTTGTTTATAACTTTATCCAAAAAATCATATACAGCCATATTAATATTTTTATTTTTACGAAAACCGTTTTGGGTGTCACTCAATATATTTTTTCCCTCTAAATATTTGTATATTTCCTGATAAATGAACTTTTCAAAGATTTTGGAAAATATTGGGATTAATGCTATTGGCCTATATGACTCCATGCTGTCTTTTATGTCTTTCTTCAAAAGTGGTTTTACAATGGAAGTTTTAAGACTATCAGGATAGACACCAGATGATATACATAAATTTAAAATATGACATAACGGTTCACTTATGCATTCGGCTACATATTTAATGACTTTAGTAGAAATGCCGTCATATCCTACACTATTAGTATTTTTGAGCCTACTTATTATTTGTGTGATATCGAGAGGAGAACATGGTGCCAGGAACATGGAGTTATTTTGATGTTGAATATTAGCTGTCGTGCGAACGCCACAGCCTGGTATCGGTTTAATTTTGTCTACAAAAAAGTCATTAAATGCTCTGGCTATTTCTGTAGGATTTGCGATAACAGTGTCGTTGTGTTTTAAATAGCTTATATCTCTAGGTTTGTTAAGTTTGGATTGATTTATAATTGACCAAGTCGTTTTTGCTTTATTTGATGATATTTTAATTTTATTGCAATTTTGTGCCCGCTGCGTTAATTTGATAATATGTTTAAATCTATTACTATACTTTTTAAGTTCTGTTTTGTTTATCTCGTTTTTTTGTAATCTATATCGCCACAGTAAATTGCGTTTTTTCTTGCTACACAGTTGAATTCCTCGAGAAATCCAAGATGGCTTTCTTTTTAAATTTACTTTAATATTTATGAAAGGAAAGCATAGGTTATACAAAAGAGAAAAAATATCTATAAACGCATTGTATGCTATATTTGGGTCTTCTATTTTGTAAACATCAGAAAACGACATATCCTTTAAACAAGTTTTAAACTTAGCCAAATGTGTCTGGTTATAATCGCGCCGAGTTATGTACCACTTTTCTATAAAGTAATCTCTTTTGATTGGACATTTTAAAATTTGACATGTGTGGTCGGATAACGCTAACTCAACTACTTCTGAACTACATTTCTTTCCAAAATTATGTGCGAAGTTGTCTATACACGTTTTAGTTTTGAGTCGCGTGGGTTGTTTAATTTGTAATGTAAGGTTATAGTTCAGCAGTATACATTCTAATTCTAAAGTTACATTATTGTTTTTTAAACTGTCAATATTAAAATCACTACATAATATTACCTTACCCTTATAACATTTATGAACATAACATAATAACTTTTCAAGACACTCAAAAAAAATACTTAAATTACTAGCTTTTGGAATTCTATATATACATACAATAACAGTTTTACTATGTATTAATTCAATGGCACAGCATTCGAATATATTGCATATAGACATTTTGGTTATTTCTGAAATGTCTCTCCATTGGTAACCTTTTCTTACGAGGATGCAAGTCCCGCCTCTTTTGGCTTCTTTTCTTGAGAAATATGAAGCTAAACTAAAGTTTGGTATATTCAGGAACTCTTCATATCCAGACATCATAAAATGTTCCGATATGCAAATGACATCTACTTGAATTTTATTTTGCGAGAAATCTTCTTAGCACACTGAAAGAGCTTCCGACTTATTAATCAGGCCTGCTATATTCTGATGCATTATGAAAATATATTTATCATAGAAAAAACTGTGTGGCTTCAGCTTCAGGCGGTTGCATATCGCTGATGTTGTTATTAACTGTCTGGCTTTCCAATTTCAGATCCTTTATGAAATCGTTTATATCTTTGAAGATCATTTCCATGCCCTTATTATTAACATTACCCGTAAGTCTATTAAACATTTCAAAATATAATATATAAATGCATGCATACATACATATACATACCATCACGCCTGTATCCCCGAAGGGTTAGGCAGAGGTGTACCTCGCATTCACTATGCATAGTCCTACATAATTCTGTAGATCCGTAAAATTTGTATTATACTACCTAATCAAATAATAAAATGACCAAAATATCAGCATTCTACAATTTATTTGGGCCCAAGCCATACGTATCTTACGTGGTACCTTGTTAATTGAAAATTATGGCAAGGATATTTAAAATGTTTCAAATGTGATTTAAAAACCGTAATTTACCTTCACTTTATCCTCTAACTTTGTTTTCATACGTCATTTAGGGATTTTCCTTAATAGGGAGGAAAGGCACACGTAAATTGACGCTGTTTACCTCCCCGTGACGGTTACAAAAAAATTGATTTGGGACGTAAAAATATATAACAGCGAGTTTAACATGGTTATATAATAACTACCGTACTTCTTTCGTAATTTCTAAGTGACTGTTCTGGTCATCATCTAGTTCTTTAAATAATTTCTTTAGACAGTGACAACTGTCTTCATTTCTAATAGAGACAATACTCCTAGATCCAGAACCCCTTGGCTAACATAACATGGGCCCTGCATGTTGTACAAAACCTACAGGTCGTTCTAGTTAGTAATTAGGTCCTAAAATAAGTGTGAGTAGGTAGAAGCCCAGTATCTGCAAATGAGTTACTTCCGGCATATTCGCGTAAGTAGGCTTGAAAAAAAAACACCCCTAAAAAATATTTTAAGATACAAACACGTAAGTTTAAAATTAATTTTCTATTATGTTAAATCAATTTCTTTAATCAACTTTATATTTAATTATACAAAAAGGTTAATAATATACTTCGGTCTGTTTACATTTGGGCTAAAAAAGTAGAAAGAATTCACACAGGAGAGGTGTCACCCCATCCAGTGAGTGCAGCATGCAGCATGTAGCAACGTGCGCCACGCAACAGGGGCCCGAGTCCGCTATTTTAAGTCAGTGAGTGGCGAGTTAATAAACGTTCCAGTGTACTTGTTATTGTGCCTAATTTTCGTATTCAGATAAGAACAGTCCCTTGCAATCCTACAATGACAACAGTGGCAAGTAGGTGTACATTTGTCATTAAACTAAAATTATCTGAATACGAAAATTAGGCACAAAAACAAGTACAGTGGAACGTTTATTAACCCGCCACACACAGACTTAAAATAGCGGACTCGGGCCCCAGGCCGCGAGTGCATCGCATCACCAACATGTGCACAGTAATAATCGCGTGCGACTGCATCATTGCATGTCACGGTTGCCTACTCGTAATTAAGGGATCATTTGGCCAATTGTGTTAATATGTCATTGTATGAAATTGCTCTTCGGTCGGCGATCGTTTCAATAAATAAACTGGTAGTGTTTCGAACACAGGCAGCACCGCGAGGCGATAGTCCTCGCACACGTGACCGCTCACGCCTACTCTGAGTATTATAATTATTATAATATAATTAGCACGCTGTCGACCGCTTTAGTTCGGCTTAACATTCGCACACTTGTACCCACTTGACTTGGTTTGGAAGTTGTATTGTTTTACTGCCGAAAGGGTACAATTGTGTAAACAAAGGTAGTATGAAATGTCCATGCTTAGGCCGTTTGTCTACCGCAGTAATTAACGCCGCCTTAAAAAAAATTAGGTACACTTTTATTGTTATTGAGGAAAAGTCGTTAAAAATCACAACAAAACTAAAATAAATTAGAACTTTCAAAATAACATAATTATTTTATAAGTTTATAAGAAAAGTATGTCTTATATTACTAAGACTATTTTTATTCAAAATAACACATCGATTATATTAATTTCATGATAAAGCAGCAAATCTCACTGTTAAACGCTGCCAGGCTTCAGGCTTTGTTTTATTTCCACGACAGCTACAAGTTAGATCAAACAGACTCAACTGAGCTACTGATATCAATCGGATAAACGTTAGCCAACAACTAGCCGTGTCGGCGAGATATCAACGACGACTGCTGTGGACAAACACCCATAGTGTACCACCTGTAGACTAAAATAAACATGTGTTTAATACCACCAAGGAAAAACATGATTTAGCTTCGATTTACTCGAGAACTTGGTTAACTCGAGCGGAAGATACCTTGTGTCGACATCCAATAATATCTTCGATTGTAACCTGTTGTGACAATCCGCCACATCTTGTAAAAAATATCGTTTTACGACTCAGCAAACAAACGCAGAAATAAAAGATATATTTTTAGAAAATTATATGTTGGGTAAGTTTATAATATCGTCGGAACTACTGAAATGTGTGACTATGTTACCAGAAATAACATGTACGAGCCTTATCTCTGATATATTTAATAGATCAGCCGTGCTATTCTGTAACATTATTTTCATGTCTCGACAGCGGAATCCGCGGTGAGATGTCAAATACGTATTCTCGAATTTGAATTCTAAATCAAGGCCAATTGGGTTCACTTTTGAAGTGAGCTTTATTGTCACTTCACTGTCACTTCACTTTCACCTGTCACCGAAATTATTAACAGAATAGACATACTGGACTACTATTCCTAGGAATTGTTTAATGTTTGACAAGTTGGTCAATTTTCCTATTCCTAAAAATTGTAAATACACTAGCTAGTACCCGGCATGCGTTGCAATGCAATTTTTTCTACCTAGCACCTGCCTACTACCTACCTACTACCACTTAGGGGTATGAAAAATAGATAGTAGCCGATTCTCAGACCTACTGAATATGCATATAAAATTTCATGAAAATCGGTCAAGCCGTTTCAGAGGAGTATGGTAACTAACATTGTGACACGAGAATTTTAATAAGATTTACAAAACTGCATTCAGAAAATGTTTACAACATCCGGGAATTTGTAAATTACACAGCAGGACAAGTTACCTAACTAAACCAAAAATCAAGAACTATAATATCAATTTACTCAATCCTTTACTGTTTTTTCATAACGTACTAAGTTGGTGGTATGCTTAAAACTATTGTAAAGAACAACGATGGAGCCTGTTGGACACAATAATAAGTATGATGGTAGTAAAGAACATCGAAGTGTCAATAAAGCAAATATCCTGAATTCAATAACTAACTAATCATACTTTTTCAGAGCTAATGAAAAACATAATCCCGGAAGAAAAGGAAAAACAGCATTATGTTGTTGAGTTAAGGGTGAATTTGCTAAATCAACTTTTAGATCCGGCCTCTGCTGCAGTATGACTTGAGCCAACTAAGTACAAGCCTTAGTTACTACAGCAGATTATAATTGATCTCAACTTTCTGTATACCACAACTCTTGCAAATATTCGAATGTCGTCAATCGTTAAGTCGATGGGTCCTTTGTAAAAGAGCCAAGCTAGCAATTTGACCATTAAACTTTTTTATGGAAAACGCATGTTATTAGTATGGTTCATAATGTGAGCTAAAAAAATCTACAATTTATACAAGGAAATTGTATTTTTTTCTGTAGTAGAAAGGCCTATGTAGAGTGATTATATACGTAAAAAGGCCAATATTTTAAATGGCCGTTATACGCTTGAAACTCAAAACATTGTTAGTTAGCATTCGACAAATATATTAACACTAGCTGATCCCCGCGACTTCGTCCGCGTCAATTTCTGTTATTATGACCAAGATTAAGAAGTTAAAAAAAAAAGTATTTCTGCGTAAATGATAATTATATATAATTAGTATAGATTATGTTGATAAAACTCTGTAGCAAATAATTGGCAATAATGCATTAATTTCGACCAAATGATTACCTTAAAAAAGGTTATAGTGAGTCAATTTTAAAAGATAGACATATACTGTCGCAGACATTTTTTTAGATCATTCAAAGAGGAACAATTCTTTCATACATATATTTTGGGTAACTCGAACCGTTTACGCAGCGCACGCAACGGAAGCTTTCAAGTATGAATATTTTCCCCCGTTTTGGTGACATTTTTCACTGCTGCTTCGCTCCTATTGGTCGCAGCGTGATGTTATATATCCTAAAGCCTTCCTCGATAAATGGACTATCTAACACAAAAAGATTTTTTCAATTCTAACCAGTACTTCCTGAGATTAGCGCGTTCAACCAAACAAACAAACAAACAAACAAACTCTTCAGCTTTATAATATTATAGTATAGATTTCTTTAGATTTATATTTTTTTATTTTTACTCGTTATATTCATAGACAGTTAAACAATATTTATAACTAACTGGTTTTTATCCAAAATATCTAGGCATTGTAATAGTAGTTTTGCGTAAAATAAATTCAGACTGAAACTCACGTGAAAGGGTCAAAATGTTGTAAATAAAAACTTAAACAATAAAAAAATATGACTTTGTTTTACATAAAGAGAATAGCCTGCAAAGTTTCATTAAACTTGGTTTTACCATCTTTAAGTTATACCATATTGATACTTTGTGGGCCCCTCCTGTAAAGTTGTGATTTTGCAGTCTGGCTGGCCCTTATACATAGGACCCATCGAAGTAGCTGTGCGTGAAAGAGTAACAAACGTTAAGCCATCCTTTCCCAAAACCTTTTACATGTACCTCCAACATTAGCAGGATATACAGGCTAAATACAACCGCGAAAAATCATGTGGGTATTTTTGACTGACACGTCATGTTACCTACATTCGATTCTGTCATCAGATAACGCCTAACCACTAGGCTATGTTGGTAAGTCAGAAAACAATGTTTTAAATAACAAAATAATCACATGCAAAATAATGAGGATTAAAAAACGACTAACAATTTTTATGACCGTAGTTGTGTTACTTGTATCCCAAAGATTTTGTGCTTCTTTATTCATCTAGTGGCGAACGTTTGAACGTTTGGATATAACTTTTGCAAGTATTTTAAATCACTGTTATTGGGTAGAATCGGGTTAAATGTATCAAGCTTTTACAAATTGTTAACTTTAAATTCTTCATTAGCGTCATCTAGCGGTAAACGTTTGAATGTTTCGTACTCAATACATGGAAGGTATTGCTACGGTTCAGTGTAAACCTGTTATTAGAAAAATAAGTCTAACAGTTTGCTGTGTGCACCTTAAGTCTATCGAGTAAGTAACTTTTATGATATTGCATGAAACTTTGTATAACCTGTTAACGATGCATATACTAGGCGCTGAATTAGAACAACTCATATTGCAACTTAAGACAGGCTCTGCCCCCGGACCCGACGGAATAAGCGCTCGAATTATTCAAAAAGTCAGACTTGCCCTTTTACTACCGCTCACTCACATTTTTAACCTTAGCTTGGAAAAAGGCGAATTCCCGGAGCGATGGAAAGTAGCCTCTATTAGACCGATACATAAGTGTGGCCCTAAGGACACACCGGAGAATTACCTAACCATTTCTCTGCTATGCGTCCTTTCAAAAGTACTGGAAAAAATAGTAAATAAGCGCTTAGTTAACTACCTGGAAGAACACAAACTAATTTCAGACAGTTCGGTTTTAGGAGAGGTAGGTCCACGGAGGATGCAGCAAAGACAGTGACAAATTTAGTAGCCAAGCATATTGAAAATGGAGAGCAAAGTATAGGGGTATTTTTAGATTTAGCAAAGGCCTTCGACACGATTTCGATAAGTTTACTGTTAAAAAAGCTAGAAGGAGTTGGCATTAGAGGAAATGCAGTTGAAAGGTTCAAGAGTTACCTAGTGAATAGCAATCAGCAAATTAAAAGTAAGTGACCACTTAAGTGGACTGCTCCCAATTAACTTTGGAATACCGCAGGGCAGTATATTAGGACCGACCCTTTTTGCCTTTTATATGAACGAAATACTTAATATCTCAATACCACAAGCTGGCATCGTGTTATATGCTGATGACACAGCTGTAATCTTTCATGGGAAAACCTGGGAAAAAGCATATGCTCTTGCCGAGAATCGTCTGCTAACTGTAGCAGATGTACTAAACCAAAACCTCCTAACGCTCAACGTTAAAAAAAATTTATTACATTTCATAAAACTACAACTACTAGCCCACCACGCCATTTAAGTTTACTGCGCGACTGCACTCCCTTTGACACACTACGCGTAGTGTACCTTAGCTTGTGCCAATCAGTTCTTCAATATGGTATATCGGTCTGGGGAGCGGCTGGGAAAACCATATTCATGGAATTGGAAAGAGCACAGAGAGTCGTAATTAAAGTAACATTAAACAAGCTTTTCCGATACCCAACAGACTTGCTATACAAGGAATTTCCTGTCCTCCGCGCCAGACAGCTATATATTCTTAACGCCACCCTTCACGCTTACAGTAGTTTCACGAAGCGGTCAGACTTCCAACACCTTATGTCTATTATGTCTCCGCCCCTAAGATGACCCACTGACCCTAAACGAGTCTTACATATTCCCCTTCCTGAGCTAAAAAGCCTCCTAGCAAGACGTTGCCCAGCATATTCACATTTACCTACACGTCTTCAATAAAGTCAATAAACATTGTAGCATCAAGGGCCTTAACTGTAAACAAACTAAAAAACTTTTAAAGACTGGCTGATGTCACTTTCTTACGAAGAGACTGAAGAAATAGTATCATAAATTACACATGTCCACGCTCACACACACAAACGCACACACACACATTTGTTTTTTTATTTTATTTGATAAATAAAACTTTCTTTAATTATTAACTATAAATAACTTCATTTTTATTTTTTTGTATAAATTGTTCTACTGTATCACTTGTTTACGTCTCACTATACCCAACAAATAATGTATCTTCCACACTCCGGCCCCTAAGATACAAGCTTTGGCTTAGTTTAGGGACCTCTGTTCTCTACTATGTAAAAATTTTAATAATTCCCTGTAAATTGTGCTAGTCCTAAGAAACAATGTAATTACGAATAATAAAATTTATTCTTATTCTAACTAAGCAATAGCGTAAACAACTAAAACATGTTAACAGCGCCACCTGTGATACCGCTTATGCAGCTACTAATCTTGCTACGCCAAGCAGTAGTGAGTAGTGATCAAATTTTCCGTGAGGGCGCTAGCGATAAAGTATCTAAAAAAGGAAATACTTGAAAAGCCATATAAACTTACCGTTTCTGTGCATTATCACATTAAATTAATTTTGTCACAGGTTCTTGTTATTTCTTGTTTCACAAGTATTTTAACAGATAAAAAGTTCGTAAAGTTTTTTAAAGAAGTTTTTATACGATAAAAGTAGCGACCGGTCACATGTGCGCACTGTGACCAAAGTGTACTTTGCCGCGATTGGTTCAGGAGTTGCGGTCGGTAACGACAGCGGCGCACGCTATTGGTGGAGCCGGCCGACGTCGGTCGAGCAGTGCACGTCACAGCACGTGACGAGCGCTCCTGAAGGCCACCGTCGCGAGGCGCGCGGCAGCTGCAAGATGGCGCTACTGAGCCGCTTGTTTACAACTTTCGTTAATACAAGTGTGACATAATTTCACATAACATTGGCGGGCGCGAGCACGAGGCGTGCAGCGATTTGTGACAGTATTAATGTGAGTAAACTAGACAGAGTGGAACTTACCGGGAAAGTGCTTTATGTCTCATAAATAAATTCTAGAGACTGGATTCTGTAGCGAAATGCGGAGTGACCTTGAGCATCGCGATAAGTAGGTATAATATATGTGTGACGGCAAATTAAGCGACAAGGCGCGAGAATTTGAGTAACACAAACCAAGTAAAAAGTTAGGTAGATAGACCTACGTAGTCTATGCTGCCAAATTGTTTTAATATGCGTAGTTATTACTATTGTGTTTAACTTAAAAAAAAAATCTACTACTTTTTACTTACATTTGACGACCTCGATGGTCGAGTGGCGTCCACACCGGTTTTCATTTTGTGTCTAGCTCATAGGTCTGGAGTTCGATCCGCAGGTACAACAGAATTAAAAAAAAATAAAGATTAAGATAGAGATAAAAACAGTAGGTACTTAACTAGTTTTGATCTGTTGATCTGATACGACTTTAATTTTTTAATAAAGCGATTTAATAGATTGATTGCCAATTCTAATGTTTGTCAATGTTAAGGTTATTTCCGCTAATATCAAGTGATTACTTTAACCCGGAGTCACCCTACCTAGCAATTTGAGATTAAGCCCCTATTACACTATCGTAATTATTTTCAAATTAAGCCCCTGAAATAGGCTGCCTAACTATTAAAGTACCTATGAATTGTTGAAGCATTTGTTGTTTTTTTTCAGTAAGAACCATGTAATTTATAAACCTTTGGGTATTTAAGATAGTGTAATAAGCGCATTAGGAAATAATTAGTTCTTACTTTGTCCGAGGTCAGTTGGCGATAAAACATTAATGTATAAAAACGTTTACAGATCGTAGTATTTTTACATCAAAACTAATGACAATTACTGTTCATAAATTACCTTTAATTAAGGTATTAATTATTTTCTAAGGTTAAGTAAATCTATTGAAATTTTAACAATACGCTACATCACCTTAACATAAATGATACCTTATATTTTTTACAGTAAATGTTTTGAAAGAGTTTTTTTTTATAGAAGTGCTTTTGATATTTTGCTGTTTAATCCCCTTAATTGTCGTCATCCAAAAGTGATTGGTTCCTCTTTTCTTTGACCTCGCCTTGGCCATAATCCAAGCTAAGTGCTGACGACCCAATAATTTAATACCAACTACGTTTTTTGTATAATATAAAAAGTAGTTTGCTAAATCATCATCATCCACAGCCCTTGTCCTCCCACAGCTGGGCATTCCCATCCTTCCCTTTTTCGTCCCATTTTCAACGGTATTGTGCCAGAATCATCCGACCCGTTTGCTAAATACTTAATCTATTTATTATAACAACTGAAACGGCTACTCAACAAGAGAAACTAGTGTAGTACACCAATCAGAGCTACACTATACAGGGTATGGCGGACCTACGCACGCGCACGCGGAAGTCCTCGCGTCTGCACAGCTCACCTCACGGATGGTGTCGCGTTGCCCATAACACATTGTGCCAACAGACACTCGCCATTACCTGCGCGACCACCGCGGGCGCACACCGTTACCTACCACAGCCGAGAGACACGACACACCTATGTGCACCAGACTAACTAAACGGCTTCATTACTTTGCAGAAGAAAGTTGATATTATGTCTGCGTTTCGTTTGCACAGCTACGAGCGTTTTTGAATTTTAGACATGCCCTAACGACTACCTACAGTCCTACACTTCTGAAAATCAGAGTCATCTCTTGGCGCAACTCATGGGTGGGGTTTTCTTTGTTACTATTATTGTGTACCCACTGAAATGAAACCCATTAAATTATTTAAGCAGTAGTCTAATGGTTATGGCGATGCGTCTCGCCGCCGCGCCAGGCTGGGTAGTGGAGCGAGTCCGCAGCTGCGCGGTTGTCGTGCAGGCGTCGTGCGGGTGTCGTGCGGGCTGCGCACGCTCAGCAGCGGCGCGCGACCGTCAACATCGTTCACAGTTCGTAAATAAAATGCACACTTTCAGTTAGTGGACGCGAGCGATCAATCATTGAACTGCTGCCAAATATTCAACTGTAGTCTGTGGCACCGCTTGCACCACACCCCCCCGTCCCCTTCCTGTCGCCATCGCCCCCAAATATCCATCTATTCTACATGCGCCACATTTGTTTCACAAATGAGCTAAAACAACGCGCTAGTAATCTAACGATTTGAATTTTTAATGTAAACTCGTGCTAAACAAGTTCTCAGCGAGTTAGAAAGCCATAGGAATTAGTGTGATTAATTCAATGTCACAGCTAGATCTGTATGGAGACGGATCTATTAATATAATAACTGTGACATTATGTATTGTTTGTGTTTCATATGTAGAGTGTTTTTTATTTGTTCGATGTTAATGAGAGTGCTCGCCATCATGTCATGAGGTTCTATGTATTCCACCAATGAGCAATTAGTTACTGTATCGGGTTCCGTGGAAATTGGCAGATAGAGCTCGTGATAGACTAAGGTGAAGAAGAAGAATGGACAGACGACAACAGACGGGACCATTAACCTCTTGATTTGCTTTTGAGAAATATGTCTCCTGAACCAATCTCTAGCAAAGGTGTTCATTAGCTATTCATAGGTAAAGATCACAGACGCGACTACAATTAAATAGACGATGCTCGTTAAAAATATTGACAACGTTTCCGAGAAAAATGTCTGGCCTTTGATGAGTTTGGATAATGGTCTATTATACATCTTCTGCTTTTCGTGTCGATGGAAACACAATTATTATTTATGTACGCTTACTAGGTAATTGGCCACATTAATGGTGTAACGACATGGTGTAATTTTTATTGGCAATTAATTATAAATTTGACCTCCCTGGTATAAGCTACGATGTACCTATATCTACTTTTTCGATAATTCATTTAAGGTTAATTTAAAATCTGGTTTGTACGTTGACCTGCGTGTACTTTGAGTGGACACTTTTTTAAATAAAATAATTGGTCTCTCGATAAATTTCATTTTGTATGTTGGTGTGAAAAATTTTTACGGTATGCTTTTTGCATCGGGCCACATGTATTTTTGCAGGTCATCCACCTTTTATTGATTCGATGGGATGTCGAATGCGTCCGAAGTTCGTTAGCTTTTACGAGATATTTTTATTCCTACTATAGCTTAAAGCAGGGATCCACATTTTCAAAATGATAAGTCATAAAATAAACTCTTATACTGCTTGATAAAGTAAATTCTATAATTTCAAGCCTTGGTGAAAAGTTTGTGGCATTGCTTTTCGACCAAATACTGATAGTAAAAAAGTTTTTTAAAAATCATTTTCTAATACAACAGGGTAATTCTGCGCATATTGTACCTATATGGGTATGACATGTGTCATTAACATGTCAGGTATTGAATAGAAGATTAGGCCCTTTTAAGGCTTAAATCCTATGCCATGAATGCATCCTTTGAAATGCCATATTTAATCATAGTATTTAGTAACGTATTCATCTATTTTCTCATGCATTTTCAGGAATATTGCTTGTATAAGACCCTAATACTATTCAGCCGTATGTTACCCTACTACGCCATTTTATGTATTATTTGTACTAAACCTGATTACTTTGTAGTAAAACTGATTATTTCGTAATAAAACGTTTGTAGTAATAATTGCTTACGCATATGGAACTTATATAACTGCCAGAGATATCGCGTAAAAACACAATCGGATTGAGAACCCTTTTTAATGAGATTTTTTGATTAAAAACGATGACGATGAGAAGTATTTAAGTGTCTTGAGATGTAACCGCTGCGTTTAACGCGTTTGCCTTCCTAAGCGGTCTTCCACGCTAGAGTCGCGCCTCCCTCCGAAACAAGCCGAGTACTCGCTATCTAATCTAACTAAAGCAATCACTTATCGCAAATCTGACGTATCATACTTGTTATAATACGAGATACACTGCAGTGGTGTCTGCGACGGCGTATCACACAGAATGTAGGTGAGCTAATAGTTGTAGATAACCGCCAGTCGTCGACCCTCACGACTAGATACGCTACCTTATCAAATGCGTACTATACTTTACCTGTACCATGAACTCATAAAGCAGTACTATTGCTATCGTGGAAGCGAGACAGCGCATTGCAATTCGTGTAGCGGCGTCTCTCTTCTACAGACCTACAAGACTTCATGGTAAGCGACCTATTCATTGCATGAATAAATTCACCGAAACTCACCAAAAAAATATTTATTTGTTAAAACTTTAAACTGATCGGATTATTCAATTTATCATATTTTTATTTGTTAAAACTTTAAACTGATCGGATTTTTCAATTTATCATATTTGCCATTCAATTCCGTCAGATAAATTCCGACGGTCCGCAGCAATTAAACGGTATTGGAATTACGAGCACGTATGGACACCGTGCAATCAAATTAATTAATTGAATGATTTTCGATGGGAAAACATCAGTGTTTTACAGGTGTGAGTAAATGCATGTCGAGTGTCACAGCGGTGGTGACGGAATATGCTGTCACAGCAAACAACGAAACAAAAGCCAATATTTAATTAACTAGTGCTGCAACGGATGGGAACTTATTTTTGGTTTACTGGCTAAAAATTTAATTTCGGCATGTACAGTGCAGGTACACACTCGGTGAGATACCCCAAAATAGGCCGAGAGCTAGTGTGTACATGCTTTTCTTGTCTTGTCTCGGTCCATGGTTGGTATTCATCGCTTGTAGATGAGACGAGATGGTCTCAGCAAGCGTACTAATGACTTCATCCCACGCTGAGGGTACGACGGGTAGGGATTTCGGACTTGCACCGACTAAAACGCCCGGAGCCTATCCCTGCCTGTACTGGAGCCGTGGATCACCTGCTTATGCAAGCTTACCAACTAGCTCTAGAAGTCTTTAAGCGCATCTTAGCCCGAGATAATAGCCCAGATTATGTTGCAAAATCGGTTCTTTTAGAGATTTTTCTGATAATGCACGCAATTTCGAATATTTTTGCGCTTTTTTTATTTGACTTATCAATTTTGTTACTTCGATATTTTGTTAAATCGATTTCGACTTTTTGTTAAATCGATAATATCACGGTACCCAGAAAAGATCAGCTCAGTTAATGATAATTTATAGCTTATTGTAACAACATGCGGATATCGTTTGATAAATAAAGCTGAAACAATCACCGGCCGCTGCCGCTAATGAGAAAACATTTTCAGTATTTAGTAAAATTAAACGAGATGTGTGTGAATACTGATGAAAGATACATACACGAATACTAATGGTATTGCGTCCACAAATTGTATGTTGCTTTATTTATGCAGCTATTTATTTTATCTTTACCACAACTACTCGACTGCAGCGCAATATCAGTTAGATCACTTAGGGCTGATTTTTCCAACGCCAGATAATTTTATAAGAGGAATAATTTAGAATTTTTGACAGGTCTTCAATACAAAATCTGTCAAACACGAATTTTATCTCTCGAATAAAAATTATCTGGCGTTGGAGAAATCGGCCCTTAGTTTACTTACTTATCAAAAGCATGTGGCTTCTAATATCGAAATATCTACTAATCCTTAATTTCTTTCTAGCAGTCCAGTTTATTCTAATCAATGTTTAGATGGATTTAAAGGAGCTTAGCGTCCGTTATCATTGCGACACCAAACACCAAATACTTAGTGTGAGACACTGAGTTTACGAAGTATTATGTCAAGACTATTGTGCGATTGGTGTTGGGACACTGTAAGTACGATTTATTATGTGAACACCACCGACAGGTGATTATTTATAAAGAAATGGATACTCGCGAAATTTATGTCCCAGACTTAACGCTGCTGAACTATACTCATGCGAATGTCAATGTACGCACTGCTGCATCTCAGGATCACGACAAAGGTTGGGCAGCTCTGCTTAAGTCCCAGACCCGGCGGTCCCAGAGCCAACAAGTACAGTTCGGAAGTAGATGATGATCTATTTGATCTATTTCTAACGACCTACATAGCTACGGACACGCGAACACGGCACACAACGAAGAAGGCACACGGTCATCGCGTGCCTTCTTCGTTTCCCTACGAGGTAAGGGCGAGGCTTTACCCGTGACGTAGCAATCTCTAAGTGTGAGTTGGCTTAGAGTTCAAACATCGACTAGCTGCCCTGCCAAAAAAAAGTACTTTTCGAGGACTAAGCTGGGTGCCATTCGTGCAGATGCCATTTGGACGGGTGATCTAGATGGACTACTTGCTTTTGAGCATGTGAGTACTGATAGAGCAAACAACACACGACTTCGCTTGTCCAAGCAAGCAAAATAAGTAACAGATTAACTTTAGACATGGAAGTAGATACCTGCAACCACTGCATTCTTCACAATATGTCGTTTTAAGAACAATTTAAAACGGGTCAAGACATTTCGCACCACATCCAGTGAGCTAACATTTTATAGAACATAGAAAGAGAAGATAAAAGTATTAACAACCCACAACTTTCAGGACTTTTCATGAAAATTTAAGTTAGAGTTTCACTAGCTTCTTTAGATGACAGCAAGTCGTGAAAAATTAATTGCCAGAAAATGGAAATTCAAAAATAGTATCCAAGTTAAATGTCTTGTAAAAAAGTAAGTACCTACTTCTATTTTTATCTTTTACTAAAATAATAATATGTACATATTAGCAATATCTACGTACATAATTATAATATGTAATATTATGTCCACAAGATAATTATGTTAAAGACGTTGTAACAGTGTGGCGCCGTTCGCGCCCTACCTGCTAGCTAATCAGATCGATTAGATAAAACTATCGTATTAAAAACAAATTATTATTGGATTTATTATTGAATGTTTTACGCTGAATATAAATTGCAAAGCCTCTATTAAAATGTGAAAGTAACTCTGACTGGCTGTTTTGTCTTCATACAACGGATTTTGATAAACTAAACTCATAGTTTGCGACGATAACAGACATCCACGCACGTAGATCTACTTGAGTCAGCAAATAAACATATTTTGAAAACTTTTTCTGCAATCTGAGTCAAACCGTGTCTAAAAGCCTAGCACAATTGCTTACTACGTAAATCAAGCTTAAAATCATAATTGCACATATTTATCGACAAGAAATTTTAACTTAATGGAAAATTCCATTTTATAATTAAACATCCACAATTTCAAAACTAAGTGCTCTCGTACAGATTCCTTATACAAGTTATTAGTTCGCTCACCAACCATGCCACCGCAGGCCAACGCGTAATCGAACAATGTAAGCTACTCGTGAACACTCAAGATTGGGTATAGCAAGCCTACAGAAGCCAACAGTAGCCTACCTACCTGAGCCACAGTGATTAGTGGGGGTAGTGGAGGAAGGTGGGAGGGGCCTATTACTAGCTTAATTTTACAATATTCCAAAGAAACCAATAACGCAGTATAGCTCTAGAACCACTAATCCGTTCGCTACTCTTTGAAGTCAGGAACCATAATGATAACCAATGAATAGAATACCACCGAGACATTTAAGTTCCGTGTTTACCAGGGAAACGTTTAAAAGTTATGCGAAACGAAATTAATTAGAAGTAGTATATAGGAGTAGGAGAAATAGTTTTGACTTCCCTGATTGCGTTGAGTAGAGAATAAGAAAATATCTGGGCCATAGGCAGACAAGATACGTCAGCAACTGAGTTGGACTCAGTTACCAAGCATCAATTCTTCAAAGGCATCAATTTTTTTTTATTAATGCACTGCTATTTTGATTCCATTGATAAGTAGGTGGTAGTCGTCTGAAAGAACCGCATTCTGTTCTGATGACATTAAAATCCTCGTAATAATACCTTCTTAATGTATTATAAGTCCATGATACCGTCATTATGTATTGTGAAATCTGAATCTACTTATCCCTTAAGTGACGCGACAGAGCTTTTGCCCCCCCTTTCCTACTCTAATGCATTACAGAAAGAGCCATCTTTCAAAAGTATCACCATAATACCTATTGTCCAACATAATAATATAACACCATTATGTGGATTTTATTACTGCGCAGTATTCACCCCAAATGAACATAAATTATCTTTAAAGACTTAAATGTATATATTGCTACCATAGAGTAAAAAAGGTTGAAACTATAGAGTGCCAGCATCGCTAAAAGCCTATTGTGCCGAGCGTCAACTTATTTTTGGCTGTATCAGCTGTATGTAGGATTTTCGTCTACTGATTTAAGTTATTTTCCGTGCAACGACCGACGTTTTATGCGAAAATATCGATGGTTCGGATATTATTAGGGTTTAGATAGTTTTATTAACGCAGTGCTTTAAGACTATTTTTGCAACAAAACTAGTTCACACTACACTCACAATTCATACCCTGACATGGACTCTTTAGTTTCTTATCTATCCTCTAAGTTCTTAAATGTATCTATGTTCTATGTTTTTAATAAAAAAAAAATTATCTATCGCTAGGTACATTACGCCTTCAGAAGACAGAGATAGCATGAGAATTAACAGCAACTTAAAATTGATTGACGTTTCGGTATCCGGCAATCAGATTGGATTCAGACGTATTAATTAATACATCATGGTGGTCTATTCAATTTCTCTAAACAGGACATGACATGGCTTGACGTAAGGTGACGGTTTAGCCTAAGGCGGTGGAGATTAGTTATTTTATTTAAAAGTAATTACCTTAACCAAAAATAAAATAAAAAAGTGAATTAGATATAAGTAAAAAACGTCCTAATTAATCCTTCCGTCGCGGAGACTACAAATTTCTAATTACATGCAGAGAGAACAACCAGACTTGGAACAAGCATTTGTGGATGAAATTAATGCTTAACCCAACCCTAACCTTTAACGGAAATCGAACTTACAGCACGTCTCGCTCCGTGGTAATTGGTGTGGTGACATATTGCACCACTCGGGTATTCGTGCAATCTAAATTTTTGAAATAGAACCATGAACTTTATCGACTTTTTACGTACCTAACAGCGAGCCCTTTTTAATTGAAAGAAATTCATTGGAATTGAACAATGGTGTGCATACAGAATGAATCCCTAGAACTCGCTGATAATAGAACATGCACACAATACAAAAGTTTTAATATACATTCTGCACTGTATTATTTACGTTCTGAGTACATTTTTCTCTCCTTACTATCATACATCTGATTGGTGTTTTGTCTTTATCTACCGTAATATCAATCGACGTACTAACAAGTATCATTTTTTATACAATCTGTTCAGTTTTTTATTGGTCAATCTTTCAATGCGACTGTGTGTCTATAGAAAGATTAACAATATCTTCCCCCAAGCCATTTCTAAACCAACTCAATTGAACTGAGATCAACAATATCCCTGTTTGGAAACATTTAAAAAGAAATGAAAATAGAAACAGGTCCTGGTCTCCATTGCTAAATCAATTCAACAATGAATATAATATTCATTGAATTGTTGAATAATAATATTGCTGGCATTTTTTTTTGTTGCGAAGGTTCCGCCCACCCCTCTTTCCACGTAAAGTAGTGCTCATAAACAAGGTATTAGCAGTTCTTAGAAATTTTTATATCCACATTATGGCTACCCTGCTAGATAATTATACAAATGCAGTCCACCATACCAGTCACATTACACATAACTTCATAAAAAATTTACTCATCGGCTGTGTGAAAAATGTTACAGAAGTAAGAGAAAATGTAGGAAAATTAATGGAAAAACCACATCAAGGCGTTGACCGCAGATTATTTGTTTTAAACTTTGTTAAAGTTCGCAGTAAATATGTCAAAGCGCACGGTAAAGTCTCGAAGTCGAACTCTGTGACATCTTTATAAAGTTTCCAATTCTGATAAGTTTTATAGAGTAGACTGAATTAATTTGAAACATTATACACTAGCTGAACTCCGCGGTTTCACACGCATTTTTTCTTTCCCGTGGCATAACTCTATCAAAATCAGCACTTTCCCCTAAATTCAAATTTATTTATTTTACTCGATTTATTTGAATTTTTTAGGACAAATAATTAGACGAACTTCTTAATACTCATCAAGTAAATTGCCGGCCGAGATTATCCGAAAGAAAACAAAAATAGAGACGAAAGTTTCCTAGACGTATCTTGCAAATAACTGTAATAGCTAAAAAAATTTACCTCATAAACAAACACTTCAATTATAATAACATTCATCTGTGTTGTTGTTTTGACGCTCGTTTTAAATACTAAACAAGTGTGACGCCAGTAGTGCAATATTAATGAGTGTGAGCCGCGCCACCACAAAAGTTCCTCACGAACGTTTTCAATTAGTGGATGCGGCCTTGACCTTTTTTGTTTTTTCGGGGAAATCCTCATGCAGTTCGCTAGAGTGGGAGAGCTGGGGGAAGGGTATGACTTTTACCGGCTAAAACAAGAGTGACCGGAGTGCTTCTCCCTTCCATTTAAAAGACACAATTTGTAAAACTACCGCGATAGAGTATAATCGCGCCTTTTTTTGGTCACTTTGGATATCCTCCATAGACTACCTCCGACGTCGGGCCTGTTGGTCTAGTGGTTAGTAACCCTGACTGCTATACCGGAGGCCGTGGGTTTGATTCTCACCCTGGTCAAATGTTTGTGTGATGAGCACGATCATTTGTTCTAGTTGTCTGGGTGTAATTTAAATTATCTATATATGTATGTATTTAGAAATATATAAGTAAGTCAAAATCAGTTGTCTTATTACCATAACACAAGCTCTGCTTAGCTTGGGATCAGATAACCGTGTGTGAGATGTCCCGGAATATTTTTATTATTATATATTATTATTACCTCCGCCCTTGGTAAGATGGAAGGGTATGCCGGACTCTTACCGGCTAATAGTACCAGAGTGCTTCTCCCTTCCCTTATACTTGAGGCGAGGCTAGCTACCGCGCTAAAGCGGTGGCCTTGACCTAAGCCAATCAGCACTGACCGCTAATCTGCGAAATATTGGCTCTAGAGAAGATCTGTGACTAGAATCAGTAGTAGTAGTACACACAAAACATACCTGTAAAAACATTTTTGGCCAACAAGGAGAGGTGCCAACAGTTTGTGGTATGCCGTGGTCACATGACGTGAAGTTGTATAAAACAACCGTATTCAAATTAATTGAACTATTGAATGAAGTAAATCGACAGATTATCTGCTTATGTGAAGAAACTAGGGGTGTCCCGCAATTAGGGGTGTCTCACCGGAGTAATTCCTCTTTCCTGTAAGCTAAATTTCCCAATGTTAATATACTTAGAAATTCTGCTACTCAGGGTGAGGATTAATCCAACAAATCAAAGATCATGAAAATCGGTCCCCTCGTTCTTGAGCTATATATGGTGTAAATAACCAAAATTTGTTTTCCATAATACAGATTAGTTTAGTTATTGTATATTAGTTGTGGTTATGAATGACCGACTCTACGTGTTGACACCTTGCATTACAGTCTATGAGGCAACTTTATGAAAACCTATGAATACGGTTCATCAGGTTTCATTAAATTTATAGCCTATTGTGCGAGTCGTGTGGTACGTGATGAATTTGTTATGCGGTTGTGCAGTTGCATTCAATGTTATATTAATAAACTAGCTGTGCCCGCGACTTCGTTCGCGTGGATGACGAAACTTATCAATGAGTTTGTTGTGTAAAGTGCTTTTTGTGTAGAACGTTATCTATCGAGCATACCTCTGGCTAGTCTCATTCGCCCAGTGTCTGTATGTAGCAGAAAGACATAGTCTCTCTCTGGAGGCATCGATTAGTCATTCGTATAGATTTTAGTGATTTTGCTTTTTTATGGGTATATACATATAAGTGTAGGTAGGCGCTAGGTGTTAGGGCTCTTCTATAAAATAGTCTTACAGATTTCTTAATTTTTAATACGGATATAATATGTACTTATAGCACGATGCCTTCCAGAAACAAACCATCTCTTTCTGCTAAACCGAGACACACTAGGCGAATGAGACTAGCCAGAGGTATGTTCGATAGATAACGTTCTACACAAATAGCACTTTACACAAAAAACTCATGGATAAGTTTCGTCATCCACGCGAACGAAGTCGCGGGCACAGCTAGTTCGCAATAATAATACAGATGATCTGCAAAGGTAAACAGTAGAAACAGTTACGTATTATTACGTACTTACTAGAGATCTTAAAACTATTACTAGCCCGCGGCTCCGCCTGCGTTTGTTGCAAATGATATGTTACGTTAGTGCTATGTATAATATTTTTTTTATTATATTAGTTTCAGGGCTCATTGATACAACTCTTTCCTTCCTTGCGTCCCCTTCGTCTCTCTATCTCTGCCAGTGTCTTAGTATTTTAGCGTCCGGGACTTCAATTTCACCGTGAAGCTTTAAATTAAACGCTACACAAATTTAATTTACAGACCACATCAATTGGATATTCTGTTTCGATAAATAATAGACAATTAATTAATAATATGTGTTTGTTTGTCCACCGCCGCCGGCCGGCGCGTGGCATTAACATGTGTCGAACTGTCAACGTAAATCGTACTCGTCTCAACTTCTCACACTACCCGTTCATGACAAGAAACGTTAATAATAAATGTGAAATTGATGTGACGTCATCATTTATACAATTTCATTCTTCACGAAGTACCGAAAGAGAATTTCCGTAATTTTCGTTTACGTGCTGGTCAACATGTGTTTGGTCTTAGAGACTTGAAAACTATTAGGAGATCCTAAAAAAAGTATAATCAACAAAAATCAAAGATTTAAACTTATTTAAGTTAGGAGCTAAGTCATAACTAATACATACTTTATAAATATTAAATCCAATAAATAAAAAATTTATAGGTACCTAAAATCAGTCATCCGGCAAAAAGTTATGCATGGTCATACAAAAACTTACTCGACCTTAGAACTTACATTGTTTGTTAGTTCAAGTGGTCCTAACAAAAGATAACATAAGACGTGGAAACATACGAGTTATAAATTACAAAATATATTACCTAAACAAAAAGCACGGTTTACATGTTGTTTGAAATTCAAACGGGATTCATTTCCGAGATCAGAATAACTGTTTAGGTAGGGTACTAATTACTATTGAAGGAATGAGGGGTGGGCACTTTACACCCACCCCTCTAGGAGTCCTTAAAAGACTGTCGTCTGCCGGAGCTGCGCTGAGCATGCTTAGCGATCCCGCGGCTCCAGCAAAGGCGAGAAGGGGACCGGGGTGTTTTTGGTCGGTGCAAGTCCGACATATCCCCACGTCGAGCCCTCGACGTGGGTCGAAATCATTAGATTTTCACACCGCAAAAAAAAAACGATACTATTTACTATACAACCTATTTACTAGGACTACTACTTTCAAAGGACTAGACAAAAATTTACTGTCTACCACTAAATAAGCAATTGTCATTTAAAACACTTTCCGAATTTCGAGATAATCATTCGACATACGTTCTGACAACCTCCAGTAATCGTCAATTATTCGAAGCTTAGTGCGGCAGCTTCATGCACCAGATTTAAACTTCAGCTCTGAGTTAATCCCAATAAAACCTTAGCGCCAGTCGATTTCTGTTGTACTAATTTGGAAAGTTTTTGGTCCGACACCCTTTCTTAATGAAATGGAAGCGGTTGAAATGAATAATGAGACATAAGTTATTTTGTCGGGTGAACCTTGGGTAGTTGATTTCTCTTTTGTTGTTATTGAGTAGTGAGGTTCTACATTCGTTCTGGCATCAGCTGTAAATAGTTTATGTTCTGTCAAAGCTGGTGTCGACAGGAACAAGTGCTAGGAGTAGGTTCTTAACACATTTATGATAATATTTCTTTCCTTCACAGTACTTTAACTTTAAGTTTACAAAGGGTAAATTTTTCCGATGCTATTTAATTTTTATTCCAGAAAAAAAACAAACACCGGTTTTCAAAAATTCAAAATTATGCCTCGGTTAGTAATTAATAATTAATCAGATACAAATTGCCAATTGCACAAAACAAAACTTTTTTTTTTCTTTTTTTGCTAAGTATAGTTAAGTAAAATCTGTTAGTTGAGTTCATTCTCGACCCACGATGAGGTCGGGTAGCCGGCACATGTCTCCGGCGCTCACCCACTCTATTTACTAACAAACTTCGAATCGGAACCTGCAGACTGCAGAGGAAGGCTCGCTCGAAAGCTAAGTAGGTCACGATCACCGATGTTTACCGCCCACACTTCCTTAGATAATATACCTCGCTACATACTGCGTTCGATCGCGGTAACTGCGAACGTAAGCCAATTTAATGTTTTCTCCCCTACTTGGAATTTCATATCTAAATTGCGGTTCACAAACATTACAATTTTTGATCACCGACGAAAAACGATACGTGTTATCCGTCTATGTCTATCTCTGTCTGTCTGTTGCGTCGTAGCTCCTATACGAATGTACCGATTGTGACAGGTATTTTTTTGGTTTAAAAGCCGAAGTGAAAGAAAGAAGATCTTAGCTATTATTTGTAAAAATCAGTTTTTTTTTTTATATTAGGAGTTTTCTAAAATTTTCTTAATGTAAATAACATCCAGAATTTACTCATGTGGGGATCGAACCTGCAGCACGAAGCGCATTGATAGTTAGCCAAGTGACTTACTACTTTCAGTCATGAGCTAAAGGACTTTACGAGCATGGTTCGCATGTCATTTACATACAAAAGCGCACTTCACACACGCTTAGATACGTCACAATTATTACCGATGTCGATGAATTATGTAAAATACTAACAAGGTAATATTAGCATTTAATTGTTCTATTGCAGTTTAATCCAAATTGCGGACTATTATGGTGGCTGGTGCAGTTAATGGAGTGATTAGTGGTGACAGAAATGATAGATGTGAATGTGAAATGGGTACGTAGTAGTAGCTAAAGGCTGTTGGCTGTTAGGATTTACCTGGATTTACTAACAGAATATCTGGTAGCTGGAAATTGTTCCATAGCAGGGCAGAGTCGCCTACTATACATAGGCCACCGAAACATTTAATCGCGGTAGACATCTAGAAATTTTCATAAAATTAAGTAAAAGGAAAATTTTATACCTTTTTTTATTCATTAACATTTTCACGAATTTTAGCTCGGCGTGGACGCGGAAGTGTCAATACGTAGATGTTGAACAAAGCTCGACACTTCAACGGCGGCGTGAATTCCGATAGCTATCCATAATAAATGCGAGGCTGTCAGGCGAGGGGGATAGCCCGGCGAGGGGGGAGGCTGGGGAGGCAGAGGGCGCGGGCAGCGCGAGACGCCGCGCCGCCGACCAGAACTGGCGCCAGCGAACTACACCAGACTGCCACTACCGTCCCGGGACAAGAATAGCATGAATGGAAAATTGACGCTAATTAACGAGGAATTAAATCAACTCCGGCTTTCTAACTTATATTTTTTCTTTTTTGTTTAAACACGACTCCTGTACGGAATTTCATATTTGTGTCGAGACGGATCTCACTAAAAGCACAAAGAGCACTCAGACTTGGAACAAGCGTTTGTTGATCACACAAATGCTTGTCCCATGCAGGGATCGAACCTACGCGCTACAGCCCGTCGCTGTGGTAATTAGCGTGATGACCTATACCACTCGGCTATCGGTGCAGTTTGATAGATCAACTGATATAAGTTCAGTAGTTGTTTAAATATCACTGCTGATAAAACGTTGTAATGGTTTCGTAATTTACAACTCTCATTGCATAGAAGGCCGAACAAAGTTAAAACGTTTCCGTTGTTTCTTTAATTCAATCCTTATCTATTTGGACTTTGTAATATGTCTACGCTTTTAATTTTTTCAACCACTCTCGGACATCAAAATTCAAGATTTTTAATAACTCTGCAACGGGATTGACTTCAACTGCACTTGACGTTAAATGGAACATCCAATAAAACATAAGTTCTTAAATATAGGTAGGTACATTTTTAAACAGAAACTCAAATAAAAATAATCTAATGGCTCTCACTCTACCGAGTTATACCTTGTGCGCTGTAGCTTGGTGCGGGTGACATTTGTCAGTAATAATTTTATTTGTAAACTAGAACATTCTGGTTGGTTTAATTTAATTAATAACCGTGATTAATGATTTAATATATTACAAATATGGTGCACCTGAAATACTAAGGTCATAATTGTAAATCGCGGCAACTTTCAAGAGTGAAACGAAACATGACTGACAACTGTCACCCGCACCATGCTACAGCGCACGAGGTATAGTTTGAGTTACACGGTTAAATTGTAGCCAGCGTTCTGAAAATTTGACAAAATTTGTTCAATTTAATCTTTTTTCACCAACCCCAGTTCCGCCAAAAGTTCACTTGGATACTATAGTCGTCGGGTATAAAAGGGTTGAATGGCCTCGTGTGCGAACTGTCTCAAAGTTTTCTTGTCATTAAGTGATCGATGCAAAACTTGCGTGCCAATGTAGTTACTGCAGCCACCTCCAGGCGATCGATTTAATCGCCGGTCCCGTACCGGTGGCACTCTTAGTCTTAGTTCTACTCACAACGCCAATGTTTATTAAAACCAGAGACTGACTACTTTCCTCGTCTAGGTGTATCATGATCATCTCCCTGCCCTGTTCCCAATTATTTGGGGTCGGCGCAATGCGGTTTCAGCTTCCATTCCTATCTACTTCTCGTCATCTCAGCATTAAATTCTTTCATCTTTTTTTTTCTTTCATCTTTTTTTTCGGTATTGGAGTCTATTAGGTATTATATTTTCGTTCTCAAAATATCCTGATCTTTCAAGCTTATTTAGTTTAGCTATTTCCGAGAAATGTGTTTTTATCATCATAAAGGCAAATGCGTAAGTAAGTTAGTTAAGTAAGGCTTCTCAATACTTGTTAACAAACCTCTTAGAAATATCCAGGAAACGTGCTTCACAAACAATAAAGTAAATGCAGTAAAAGAGCAGAACTTGTATTATTATTTTTTACGTTTTTCTTTCACCGATACCTTTTTTACATTGTTAAGACTTCAGAGCGCGCATCTACGGCTGAGAACTCTTGCGATTTTAAAAGATTCTCTATTGTAGAGCGATATCCCTACACAATATTTTATAATGGTACAGTCACGACCAAAAATACTCAATACTCAATACATTTATTGCATTCCACAATGTGAACTTAGGTGGTAGGTACATAATTATATACATTAGTTTTGGATCATTGTGGGCCCTGTCGGGCAAAACAATATAAAGAAAATTACAAAATAAAGAATTAGGAGGAGGGCTTTTATAAATATTTACAATTTTTATATTAATCTACTATGTTAGATATATATATTATTACACTAACCTAAATATTATAATATTTAGGTTAGTGTAGTACACTTATAATTTTTACTACGATACTACTATATTGTATTTATACATTAATATTTATTTAACATTATACATATATTTATTATTGTTATGGGTATTATACATTATTATAGCATTTTTTTGTATTATTGTTTATTTATTAAATTTATCATTTAAATATTCAAGTACATTATAATAGCATTTACGGATTAGAAGTTGTTTTAATTTATTTATAAAGATATTGTATTTTTGTTCATTTTTAATTTCTTCTGGTAATTTATTATATATTTTAACTGACATTACTAAAGTAATAGGTAAACACTCTAAAATTTATCATTGATTTTTCCTTCAATTCTAGACTAATATTGTTTTCAATAATTCCTTTATAATAAGTATAAAGGAATTATTGAAAACAATTCATTAATCATGTACTTATTGTTATTTTTGAGTTTCAACACAAAAATCCCCCTACTTTTTAATTACAATTTCGCTATGTGTTTACATGTTTTTGCTCGTGACTGTACAAAAACAACACTTTACATAACTAAGCCTTTCAATCATTTATCCTCTGAGTGATTGACAGACTGACAAAACAACGCACTGCTGCAGCCGAAGGGTCTAGAAACATGAAATTTTGTAAACCCTTTGTTGCTAGATGCAGCGTAAGGTTTTCATAATATTTTTTTATACACAACATTTTTAAACCAATTTAGCGGATAGAACCAAAAAGAACACACCGTGAGGTAAGCAATTCTGTCGCATGTTGATTCCCGCAAATTTCAGAGTTTTTACCTATGATTCATACTTTCATAGGAATTTAAGGATTATTTTTCCTTATTTTTTTATTTGACTGATTGTAAAAGTTTTAAAATATAATTAAAATCATTACTCTTTCACATCCTACATCTTTGTCACAAAAGTAAGGTAGCAACTGACCAAGTAACTTAGCTTTCCAAGTTTCATAAAATTTCAAACTAACTTTAATTTGAAATGACACGACATTCCGAGGTGTGACATAATTTTACAACTGAGATGCAGCACAAAACCTCAGCAAACTAATTCTCAGAAAATAAAATTTGCAGTATTCTGTAAGCGGAGGTAGAGTCGGGGCACTTTGTTGATTGCGATCGGTTCAACTCGGGACTCACTCCCTGTACTATGAGCTATAAAGCGGGTCTATTGCCGTTGTGGAAGCAAGACGCCACTATATAGTGTAGAGCGCTGTCTCGCTCCCACAATGGAAGCTGTCCTGCTTTAAGAGCTTCATAGTAAGCGTGGGCCACTAATCTGAGCGGCATCAGACTGACCGCAGAGGCGTCGGCGTCAGTCCCGATAAGCGACGTTTTTGTTCCGCTTCTCGCTTCAGAGATTACTACACTGAGTAGAAAATTATCCACGACTTTATGAGTTTTTAATCGTCTTAATACTGGCTTTACAGCCGCACACTGTCAGAATCAATGCTGTAATCACATCCCTTCTTCGATACTTCTAATATTTTTTTATCACTGAGACTCAAACATTATTTTTTTTAATTGACTTTTAAATAATTCAGAGCAATAGCCAAGCAGGAAAAATACTAGTTACATAATATTTATAAAGCCTCAAATATTTTAAATTTTTTATGTGTACCCAATTATGTCCGTAGTAGGTTAACGTTAATTAAAAAGTAATATGATATTACAAGTAAAAATTCATGATTTTTTAGAATTAATCACAACGCGTTAGATTTTGTCGCCTACCTAAGCAGACCTAATAAATTTTAGGGGATAAATCATTACATTTATCTTCCAAAACATATTACATACACATCCCACTTTATTTTCCCTAAAGAGAAGGCTTTATTATTTACGACTTACAAGATGACAAGCTCGTATCGTTTCGTAATTAATATGTACATAATTAGAAGAGCATAAGGCGACGAGTATCGGGGAGAGGAGGGTTCCGCAAAGCGGGCGACCCGGTAGCATTTGAAGACTAATGGCAAAATACTGAAACGCCTCTCGATTTTAAGTCATAATTAAGTTTCATGCTGTCTCTATCACTTTATAGTGTAAAATAGAGACGAAGAACGTATCTGTATATGTTAATTTTTGTTTGTCAATTGTGTGTACATAAATAAATAAATAAATAAAAATAAAGTTGGGCCTGAAAATTCAGGGGTGAAATCGCCAAAAGCACGTTCGCTGACTTGGAGCATTGCAGCATTGCAGCATTGCTATCAGTCGCAGGCGACATTAAGTTTGCCGAACTGTGGGTAAAGGGGTGGAGGGGGCGAAATTAACATCCATTTTAGTTCCCTCCATAGTAACTAAAATTTCCTTGTCAAAAACATGTTCTAAATTAACATTGTGGATCTAGTTGTAGGCGCAAAAAAGGCTAATCTAAATCTTAGTTGACACATCTTAGTTATAAACTTTTAAGTGCACTCGCGAAATACCTACTCCATTATTCAGATCCGATCATAAGCTACAAAAATACTGTGCAAAAGTTATTTTTAACTTGCAAACAAGTCATAAAAAAATAATTAGACGCTACGAAACAGGTGGGCCGGGACCTTGAACTTGAAATGTTCACAAAAACAAATATTAAAACCGGTCTCGAATATTAGCTAACAGTTACACCGGCGCGGCGGCGTTACTTCCTTATTTTCTCCTTACGATGTATTTGCAAGGCTTCAAAAGTTTATTTCATTCAAACGTTTTATAATACGATTGAGTTCATTTATTATTTACTTGATGGAGTAATGCTTATGCCATTTTTATAGCGAAACTAGCTGTACCCGGCATGCGTTGCAATGCAATTTTTTCTACCTAGCACCTGCCTACTACCTACCTGCCTACTACCTACCTACTACCACTTAGGGGTATGAAAAATAGATAGTAGCCAATTCTCCGACCTACTGAATATGCATATAAAATTTCATAAAAATCGGTCAAGCCGTTTCGGAGGAGTATGGTAACTAACATTGTAACACGAGAATTTTATATATAAGAAGATGTATAGCCGCTGTGTGAAGCAAAGTTGCGCAAGTTACCAATGTAATTCTGATTGATGATTCATGTGTTCTTATTAATGTGTTAAGAAGAATTAAGTTAGATTATTATAGGGTAAATGACTAGGTATGTAAATACGAAATCTATTTATATAAAATGATTTAAAAAAAATGACACAATTTTATTATTTTTATTTCAAAAGTAAGTGGATAAAGCGAATCAATATTAAAAAGTGGTGGCTAATGACGTCATACTTTCGCAAAATTTTACTTAATTCATCCAGCAACTTTTTAAATCAATGTATCGTGAGTTTAAGGTTACATTTCTAATATTTTAATTAACCGTCACCGGTCATAAAAAAATAATAGTCATCAACCCCATTATACGTTTACTTCTTTAATTGCCTTGGCATTTAATGCCGAAGTGGTAGCACTTGACGAGGGTCTCCCCCCCTCCCGGATGCCGAGAGCACCCCACACCCCTTCCCCGCCCGGCCTCGCTCCGCTCTCGTTCATGGTAATATTAATACATCTTCTTATGAAAATCTTTAAAGCCTTCACTGTTATATATGCCGTAGACACAGTAAGCATAATGGGGAAGATGTGTTATTATGAAAAGACGAAATCAATTTATTAAAGTTAAACAATAATAATAATATTCCGGGACAACTCACACACTGTTATCTGATCCCAAGCTAAGCAGAGCTTGTGTTATGGTAACCAGACAACTGATAAACATACTTATATATTTCTAAATACATACATATTATAGATAAAATACACCCAGACACAGAACAAATGATCGTGCTCATCACGCAAAGATTTGTCCTGAGTGGGAATCGAACCCACGACCGTCACCGGTATAGTAGTCAGGGTCACTAACCACTAGACCAACAGGCCTGTCAAATAAAATAAATAAGACACAATAAAAATAAATAAGAAAAAAAACTGCAAATCAACATTTGAGACTAGTGACTGATGAAGTTAAGTTTTCGCGCAAAATTTACGAAATTGTGACGTCATTCAATATTCGAATCATGGTATCTTCGTGAGTTGATAGTAGTGAACAAAAAATAATTATTAACACCAATCTTAAATATGAGTTAACAGTTTCTTAACCCGCGTTACTTCCTTATTTTCTCCTTACGATTTGTATTTGCAAGGCTTCAAAAGTTCGTTTCATTCAACATTTTATAATACGACTTAAAAAAAAAACTTTTAATTTTTCTATTTAACCACCTGGCTGTTATTAAAAAAAACATTTACCCAATTATGTTGAAGGTGTTTATGCCAACTAAGTTTAGAAACTACCATTCAGTTCTATGTAAGCGATATCTAATTAGCAGCTCTGTGTCTGTTACTACCGTATCAATGTCAGAGTAAGGTCTAAATGTCATTTAGTGTAATATTATAATTAACTGATAATAATGTTATGGCTTATATGACCAGTTAATGACCGCAGCCTGACATGCGTCTTGTATTCGCATTATATTTAATCAATTAATAGTTATTCTTCAAACGCTACAAGACACTTTAGTAAGATTTTGTCCGCTTTTATCAGTATAGTTAAAATTGTCTTAGCTCTTTTGCAATGATATTTACTCATTAAATGTTAACTATAATTTACAGACTTTTCCTCGAATAACGTGCAAGAAGCAATGATATAAAAGTAGCGTCGCCGTGTCTTTGGAGTCAGCCGGGCGCCAAAATGTCGGAAGAGACTGGCAAGACGAGCGAGTGCGTAACCATGGCAACCTGCGGCCTGCTGTCCTTGACTGTAAATAGGTAAATAACAGTATACCATATAGATGTAGTGCATAGCTAACTAGTATGTTCGTCTTCACAAACTGAACCGAGATCCATCGCGATGCCAACCGTAGGCCGACCAAGAAAAAAAAACAACCAATGTTTATTGTTGCCAAGCTACAATGCGTGTCAGAAATAACCGGCCAACGGTGACGTACTGTTGGATCCAATGTTGGAGCCAAATCACATGATTCACATTTTAGGCAGGTCACGAGCGACACCCACATATACATACGTAGGTGTGAGTGTAGTTGTACGCCCAATACACACATATAATGGTATTTAAATGGAAATTATCGTGTGGATTCCGGTAAACGGAGATAATATTTCAAGATGATATTGTAGCCTGCAAGTGCATAGGAGCGTTATACCTAAAGCATTTAGGTGCCATGTTATTGGAATAGTGAATCTCTTGAGATAAAGGCGACACGCGCCGGCGCAAGACACGCAGTTAATTGGTGCATTACGTGTCATTAACTGGTAGTTAAAGTCGGCGCGAGCTGCGGCGGCGACTCGGAAGTGCGCGCCTGTTGCCAAGCGGAGGACGCGCCGGCACCGCGCCGGGACCGCGACGGGACCGCGCCGGGGCCACGCCGGGACCGAGCCGGCACCGCGGCACGTGCGACGCTCCTGACGCGACCACTATAAAATGATGTCGACCGAAAACACGCACCAATGCGTGTCAGTTATTCGCATTCTCTATTTTTATAAACTATTTGTGTTTTATATTTGTTTGTGATGGTGGTTCGTTGTATTTGTGTGAGATTGTTTGTTGCAGCCGCCGCAGCACGGCGAGCCGCGCGCGGGCCACACGCTATCAATGTGACACAAGTTTAATGGCTAAAGTCACGCGGAGGAGACTATTAATCTTCCGCGAAGATAACGACACGACTCACGAATGCGTACACTAATCACAATAAACCCAAATCACATCAATTTTAAAACACAAGATCTGGTCCATTGGAGTAATTAATGTACCCGCTAACTACCGGCAAACAATATACGTCAGTCGACAACAATAATTCTATTGTTAATTTGTGTATGAACATGTTGTTAGAAAATAATGGAGATTGGTTCATTATTAGTCCCGGGCACATGTGGACAGCTGACGAGGCACGGGGCATCGACAACAATGCAGTGTCGCCTAGGTCAGGTTAACACAGAGAGCGGGAAACAGAACTAGTTCTCAGCGAAGTTTGTTCCTGTGCCGCCAGAGTTAACTTAGTTTACACAACAGGTGCTAATTGGTTGTGTGAACATCGATGATGTCCTCAACGTTTAACAGAAGTATACGAACACAGTAAAGTGATGAAATTTAAGGCAGTACAAATTCTTGATGATGATCATTCATCCGTACTAACTGTGGGTTAGTTTCGGTCCGGGCCCTGCTTGCGGGACCAGTCTGTCGATGCCCAGTAGCTCACCATTAGCCTTGATTTGGAATATGATTGCGTCAATGGTAACTCGTTAAAACCGTGCCACGACCTATTGCTATTGAGTTGATTATATTAGTGATAACGCGCCCAGTTACGTTCGATTAATTGCCATCGTCATATCACACACATAGTACACAGACATAAAACGGTCTACAATATTATACAATTTCAGTAAAGTGCCGCTAACCAACATTAAAATAAAAAATACGTCGTAAAGTTTAATAACGTTTACATCGATCGCGTAGCGCTCAATCTGCGCACTATTTATACCCGTAGTAAATTAATATATTATGTAGCCATCTTAAAATAGTCGCGCACAATAGTGCGGTGAATGGCGCGCGCGCGTCTGTGGCGCGGAGCGGCGCGGCGCGACCTGCGCCTGCGCTCCAGAACCGCGTCCACATCGACGCAAACAATATCGGAAATTCCACTACAGAATACGACTCAGCTCGATTTTATTTCTAAAATATGTTTACTTTTTAGGAATTGTAAATAATATAGAGTTGTATTATTGACTAAAAACCATTTAAGACCAACTTGTTTTGTTTACAAATTGGGTCACAGATAATGTTGCGCACAAATTGTAATTAAGCAAATTAAAGTCGTGTTATAATGACACTCGCGGCGCAGGCGAGCGTTAGATTAGTATTATAATTATCAGTGGACCCTCATAGTTGCGTATCTGAGGAATCATTCAAATCATAGTGATAGTAACGATATTATAATGTAAATTTCATTAAAATAGTCATTGCTTTTTGCATCGGTTTATCACACTACATAGATACACACAAATTCCACAAATAAAACGCAATCGCGATTTTAGTATTTACATATATGATTTTTATATTTATACTAGCTGTACCCGGCATGCGTTGCAATGCAATTTTTTCTACCTAGCACCTGCCTACTACCTGCCTACTACCTGCCTACTACCTACCTACTACCACTTAGGGGTATGAAAAAAAGATAGTAGCCGATTCTCAGACCAGTAGGTCTGTATATTCAGTAGAATATGCATATAAAATTTCATAAAAATCGGTCAAGCCGTTTCGGAGGAGTATGGTACTAACATTGTGACACGAGAATTTTTATATATAAGAGAAGAATATTATAAACATAACAACTGCAGAGCTCGGTGACGAGACATCGTAATATTTTCAATGTCAGCCATCCATTGATAGCTATTGTGTATTATTGATTCAGTTCAATGTCATTTGTTACCAGGTTGTAAGCTGAGGATGTGATTGTGACCATTACAAGAGTGGAGAAGAGCGACAATGACTATTTTTGGAAAATTGTTGATAGTTTCCATAATGCTAATCAGATCTTAATAAATTATACCTAAGAACCACTACGATCTCGTCGACTTTCAAACCAAAAAAACCGCATTTTAATCGGTCCATCCTTTTAGGAGCTACGATACTACAAACAAACTAACTCAGTGACAGACAGACCGCCACGTCGAAATGATAACACCCCCTTTTTTGTGTCGGGGCTTAAAAAAACAGCGACCCGCTGACCCTCTCACTTAGTTATCAAACAAAAGTAACTCACAAAAATAATGTTGAAATCGTAAATTGACGAAAGGTGAAGGTCACTCGGCAACTCAAACATGGCCTACTCTTGGCACAACTTGCATCTGATAATAATACGCTTGTTACTGTGTATCAACTGCGCTCCTATTAAGTAATCGCTCATTAGTCATAGCATACTAATAAATTAGTCACGAATTTCATACGGTCTAGCCTAGAGAACAGCTACGATACACAACCTACATTTTAAGGCAATTAGATTTATTCGTGTACTAAACAAAACTGACCATTGCATTTATTTCATTTAGAGATCTGTATCAAGTTTTACGAACATTCGAACATTTTCTAGTTACCTACTTGTTTCATAAACAGCCTAGAAGATCAGCTATAATTTTGACAGTAAATATTTTTTATTTATTATATTCAGCCATTATCGTCCAACTGCTGGGCAAAGACTTCCCTTTCCTTCTTCCAGTTCTCCCGGTCTCTCCACCATTTCTTTCTGGGCCGGCCACGAATCATCATCTCCCGAGCCTTTTCCCAACTATGTTGGGGTCGGCTACCAGTCTTACCGGATTCAGTTGAAAACCGTATTTTACATGGAGCGACTGCCTATCTATCCTCCACAACCCATTTTACTGGCTAACACAGTATCCCATAGTATAAGACTGGTTGTCAGAATTGACTTGACGACTGTCAAAGATTAACGAATGACAGTCGGAACCTAGGGCTTAACGTGCTATCCGAGGCCACGAAGTCTACATATCGGGAAATAAGAATTCTTCTAGAAGAAAAATGGTCAGCATTCCAGGTAAAAGATTAGTCCAAGTTTTACAAACAAACGTAAAAACGTACCCTAGTGGGCACGTTAGTATTATTTGTGTACAGACTAGGGCTCAGTGTGTACACACAGTGTATGCACAGCTTATTTTTTGTTTACCTATACTTTCTTTATTCCCTATACCCACAAAAATACTTGTTTTTTGGTTACTATTGTGGCAAAATCTGCTTTTATGACGTGATATAGTTTCTGTTGTAGGCCTTTGTGCTTCCCTTTTTGATGGATTATTATTATCTTTAATAGCACAAGAACTAGCACCTCCAAAAATATTGAATATTGCCTCTTTCGAACACTATCAGAGGCGTGGTGTACGAAATTCCCATTTATTGATAAACTATATCATTATTGAAGGAGGCGAGAGCCAGAGGTCGAATTATAACTGTTTACAAAGGCACAGTCGGATCTGCATTGTGTTTTTCAGTATATAGGATAAGGTGGCCAGATGCCGAGAGACGGCATTTCCACAAAAACCTAATTTTCATTACCTAGTCGACCACTTTCTCTCTTAACGAAGTATAATACCTATAATACTGTACATTTTTTAAGACGAAACAGCTTGCAATCTCACAATACTAGCAAAGCCGAAATTTCAAAAGAGAATACAAAAAAAATACCCACCGTTTTCCAATTTATTACTGACAATGCTCCCGATAGAAAATATCCGAAACCGACTTTGTATTGGCGTAGTAAACAAACTAGCGCGGATATTTAGTAATCACCTAAAAGCACTCGCGGTCAGCAATTCAGCCCGATAAGCTATCTCTCGATCTTTTAATAATACAACTTGTTTCACTTTAAACATGTTAGCAATTCAAAAAATACATACAGGGTGTTTTCGAAAGGGTATATTAACCCGAAAGATTTGAAAAGTACATCGGGTATAGTTTTAGTTTACTCAAATTAGCTACTCAAAACAATACAGGGTGTTTTCGAAAGGGTGTATCAACCTAAAAGGACTCAAAAGTACATCTGGTATACCGTCAGTTTACATAATTTCAGATGAATTTCAGTAAATATGTTTGAGCATTCAGGGATTGAAGTCAAGCCCTTTCGTACGGCCTAGTCTCGTTATCTTCGTATAATTGTGTCGACAGCGTCATGAGGCCGTACATTCCAATGAGCATTTATTTATTTTTGAGATCTTTATATTTTAACTAACACTTTTCTACTATTATTTATTACAATAATAACGTTTTTTGTTATAAACTTTTCTGAATGTATTTTGTGCACACTTCGCAGAAGTGGAAGAAAGAGGAAGCGACTCATTCAATAGACTACATTGTTACCGTTGAAAATATACCATTATAACCCAACACTTAATTACAACCAATCGATACCGGCCTGGACAAAGTATCTTGCAGCCCACGAAAGATAAAAATAGAAACCAGGATCGCTAAATAAATGGATTCCCGGTTGCAGAGCTCGTTCGCATAAACATACTCTATTTCAATAACACAATTATGAGTGCCTCGTACACAAATATGTCAAATTATTGCGACATGTTACTTCATCGGTAAGGTCACCGCTGATGGCTCGCGAGCACACCTCTATATTCTACGCAACATGAAGTAGATACAAGGAAACTTTCATGTGTATAAATACAAAGCTCCAGCTGTCGACGCGGACTTTTTATTTTTATTATAAGGCCACCATAACACGAGGATAGGCGCGTGCGCGTTCGGCACGAGGCGGTCGGCGCCCGCGCGGGTTCTCCGGGACCACCGACACGACTATTACGCATTTTGACTAAATTTTATGAGTTCATTCACGTATACTTACTACGAAAACAAAAACCGAACATTGATTAATTAAAATCTGAATTCTAAATAACTGTATATGTCGTGTGGTATATTTATTAGACGATGAGGGTCACTCGGTCACTGTAGAGGAATGCGACACGAACTAATTGTTCAGTGTAATGATTAATTAATGTACCGCCGCCGGGCCGTCCACGAGTATAGAGACCGGGGGCGTTCGCAGCCTTTTCACATTTACACAGATTTTCCGTTTTATCCAGTTTCATGAACGGAGTGAGAACTTTCTTGTTAAGAAAATGTCGGCAGCTAATCGCGCGATTTGTCATTAGGTCTTAAGGATTTTTTGTTACTGTACAAAGACGCTATTATTTTAGCTTAGCTTTTGATCTCTTAAACTGTTTTCTGAACGAATTGATACTACATTTAATGTAGGTTGTTTTCACGAACAGTTGGTGAGGTATTTATTACTATTTTAGGTTAATAACAAGTATGAATCATAGTTATTGACAACTATTGTATATGCGATACTTTTAAATCGTTGACACGTGACTTTAAACTTGGCACAGTAATGTTTAAATGGGGATATTCTTTCTATCAACGGGCCAATTTCAATGTGATTCATGAAATTATGATGAGAACCGATTAAAACCCTATTTTATTTACAACACATGCTAAAGTGAAGTATGTTCGTTCCATCGTCGCCGTCCCAAAGCTAAGGGCGAGGTGAGCGATGATATAGATCAGTCTCTTTGTTACTTTACATAAAATTCCTACATCGACAATGGCCATGGCTATGAGAGGGTACACAAAGGATATCACGCATCACAAACTGCAGAAGTACCCGAGACCGGCACGTGATACTTAAAACGGTTTTGAACAAAATTCCGTTCAAAAATGTGTCCGTGTGAGAGCTGTCGGAAAATTAGGACGCTGTCACTGAATGGAAGACTCGGTCGGAAAATTGTAAAACAGTTGGTTTATTTTATGAAAAAACTATCGTAAACGTGTGTAATTATAGAAGCATTCTTGAAACTGTTTGTTTTTAATTAATGTGTGTGTGAGTTAGCACGTGGTAGTGTAATGTTTGTCACATTGAAGAACGTTATCCGCTCAGCGATCAGCGGATAGAGTCATTGAGGAGATCACAGGTAACGAAGCTGACTATTAAGGCGGATGATACTGACTGCCGGTACTTCAGGATGCTGGAGCGTATCTTAGTTATGTTTGTGTGATACTATTTTCTTCGCCTTCGTTTCGCTTAAGATAAAGTGAGCAAGCAGAATTGGTGGTGGCGCCTGGCATCCTGTCAGCCTTAGAGTGGTGCAGTGGGGTCGCGTCGGCGCAGTCAGAGGGCCTGCAGGTCCCACCACCGACTAATGAACTCACCCGCACAATAGTTACGTGGGTGATACATCTTACTAAAATCAATCAGTTGAGACATTATTGGCGCGTCGCCAACATGCCACATAAAAAATACGTGGAGAACCGTTCGTCTGGATGATTGTCGGCCGTGCGCCGGCCTATTTTTCTTCGACGTTCGGCCCTCGCCATCCGGCGCACAGTGGAATCGTATCTAGAGTGGCAGTTACAAATAGAGCGTCGGCGGTACTACAAACGTGATTCTTCGCAAAGTTAACCGTCGTGGGACTATCATTATATCGAGCGCACTGCCGACGTACTGACGTCCGACGTCGAACGCGGGCACTGCACTAGCGACCACTCCTGCAGAAGAGCAGAGCCTGCAGTACAGTCACGAGCAAAAATAAGTATACACTCTTCATTTGTTTATTGATTTTCTCTTCACTTCTAGATTGATATTGTAAAACGTGTTATGAAGAAATTATTGTAAACAGTTCCATAATCATGTACTTTCATTTATTTTTTAGTTTTAACATAAAAATCTCTCTAAATTCGTTTTACAATTTCGCTATGTGTATACATATTTTTGCTCGTGACTGTACAGTACATAGGCATTCGAAAGCTAACCCAACAGGCATGTGTTAGCACTTCTGATGCAAACATCTCCAGACCAGGACAAGTTTTACTTAAGTACTAGAGTGCTGAACAAGTTCGTACCTGCATCGTAAAATATTTAACGCCAGGCTAACAGTTCCACGTAACTTGGTCACATACTAAGGCCAGGAACCTACTATAATACATTTTTCAATGGTTCTAAGAATAGAAAGTAGGTAATATAATGCAAAGTAAGCAAGTAAACTCAATAAAATTTCTGAAGGCGAAAACAGAAATAATAGTAATATCCTGGGACAACTCACACACGGTTATCTGATCCCAAGCTAAGCAGAGCTTGTGTTATGGTAACCAGACAACTGATAAACATACTTATATATTTCTAAATACATACATATTATAGATAAATTACACCCAGACACAGAACAAATGATCATGCTCATCACACAACATTTGTCCTGGGTGGAAAACGAACCCACGACCTCCGGTATAGCAGTCAGGGTCACTAACAACTAGACCAACAGGCCCGTTAAACAAATAATGAAAACAGAAATGGAAATTGTACTATGTACGTCTACTTATGTCCGTAACCGTAGGTCTACCCGTAACCAATACTCCTACAAACGTCTTGAAACGTCGGGAACATAAATCTAAATTAAAACCGCAATAAAATCCGAATATAATAAATCGTTGTAAATTAGTTTTACGTTTTTAAAACAATATGAATGTTTAATAATACAATAAAACATAATATTACTAACATTTAAATATTTCTTATTGTCTTTACATTGAACTACTACAAAATAAACTGGTGCACAGCCTATAAGAAATATCAAATTTAAGATTTTTATTATTATAATAAAGTAATTAAATAATAAAACAATTTTTTTTAATAAAGGATATTATTATTGTTATCAAGTGTATTCGCTTGGTACAAAGTATGTAGGAATGTTATTTATAGCCTGATATATTTTCGAAAAAATAAACAACATGATAAAAAAGACACATTATAAACGAAACTTAGAACGAAAAAATTTATACACGATATTTTCCAGTACAGCCTTCCTCTCCCCTTCGTCTTTGTAAAGAAGATCACGAATTTTCCGAACCTCTTTTCAAGCCTCACGTGATTAATGGACGACCCCTAATGAACATAATTTCACCAGCAAACATAAAACTAAGTTCTTGAATATTGTAATTATCGTTTTTTCATTGCATCGCTCCGTTCGTAAGTTAAACAAAAAGGCTTTCTTCTGGGTAGCATCACAATCAAACCGGAAGGCCTTGTTAGCGAACCTCACCTTGACCTTCAGACTTTCTGTAGGCATTTAAACTAGAACAAACAAAATTCAGCCACAAATTCAGCTTTTTAAATGAAGCCTCCACTCAAATGTGGAGAGACACAATACATTTGACGACCTCCGTAGTCGAGTGGCGTACGCACCGGTTTCAAGGTGTCGCTAGCTCTGAGGTCCCGAGTTCGATCCCCGGACGGATCAATGTAGAAACCAACTTTTCTACATTGTCTCGGGTCTGGGTGTTTGTGGTACCTTCGTTGTTTCTGAATTCCATTACACAAGTGCTTTAGCTACTTACTTTGGGTTCAGAGCAATGTATGTGATGTTGTCCGCATTTTATTTATTTTATTTAAAATTTACATTTGAGCGCAGATTTAAGTTTGGGATAAAGTTCGGTGTGGTCGGCACGCCGCCGCACTCGGTTCGCTATCGGCGCGTCAATCTCGGCCGCTGCTATCAAGCCTGTATCTTTATGGTTAATTGCGACAATTGCTTCGGGACCTACCTACAGCACAGACGATCAACATCGTTTAACGCCTCATTACAGAGACCTGCCGCGGCCCGAGCCAACAGACTGCATCACAACACGTCACCGTACCGTGTGATCACAAACGCAACACCTATGACCGGCGCGTGCGTTGTCATTGTTGGATCATGATGTACACATAAAATGCGCTTGACAGCAAATCACGTTCTATCTGTCAACGCATCATGCCTCAAAAAGTCTACCACGTCCCGGGTATTACAAGTTTGTACTTGTCGGAAATAAATCCGCTCAGGTAATACATATACATGTATATATTACGTATCAGGTACATGTATATATTACGTTTCAGATAATAACTTCGCAGCATATGGGAGGCTCTTTGTTATACCGAGCATTATGTCGTAGGAGGCTGCGCTCCGCTCGGCCACATAATATCGTCACTGAACCGTCGAGCGTCGGAAGTACTGCGCACAATCCCACAGAAAAGGAACATAAACAACATAAGTACCTAATCAAGATTGCTTTATTTTTATTGAAATTATCAAATGCGGAACAGAGTTGCTAAGACTCGCCACACACGCCACAGATAAAGTGTCGTACTATTGTGACAGTCACGCCTACTCTAATTCTCCTGCGTAATAGTACGAGTAAGTGTATTTTTCTGTGATAATAATCTTTGAATATGCGTCAAATCTTGATACAAGGTGCGAAATTATCTGCATTGCTGATAATGAGCCACAATTTAGACCTTTTACTACTGATAGGTAGCCTACTATACGTTATTGTTTTAGAGTTTTATTAATTATACCTACTATTGCTTTCACGTGTATTCACTCTAAATTGAGCCAAAGGAATGCAAACAATACCACCGATAGAATGAACATATTTGTGTAACTCTTTTAATGAAAAAAATTGCTTTTAAACTCTACCTAACGGTTCTGAAACAACATAGTTTGATTTGTCAAACAGTAGTTAAGTCCACAAATTCATGCCGCACACAAGTACAGGCTAGCTGCGAGCCGCAAGCCGGGAACATCGTGAAGGCTTGACATTTGCAGTAAAAGGCATTCTTGATATTTCTCGTTTGGCCGGCGACCGCAAAGAGGCCGCGCTATGAAATGTTCACAATACTTATGACAGGCCATTTTATCAACGACATTTCAGCTGATCGCCCGGCTTTGTGACTTTACTGCAGTCTCTGCTGCAAATAATTAACTTACGTCAAGAGAGAAAACGTTTTATTATCCAATATTTATTTTCGAACTTGCGACTGTTTCTTGTTGACCTAGCTATCGATGACATAAGATTTAAATGTGAATTTGAAAATGATAACAAGATGAGGAAAAGTAAACAGAAAAGGTGATAAGTGTCTCATACTTTCTGGGAGTGTTTTAAGAAGTACTTTAAGTTGCTATGACGCTGCAAAAGGTTTTTATCAGCAAAGCAAAAAAAAAAGGTTTGTAAAAAGGAAAAAATACTAATACAGTAAAAAAATAAAACCAGGGTACATAAAAGATAAAAGAGCAACCAATACAAACGGACATCAGCAGTTATACCGAACACCGGCGCGGCCGAGCACACATTAACAAAAGTAATAAACATTAAAAGCAGAATGTTTGTACCGCTCCGGCTTAATAATGGCACCAAGTATCCGTCACTCCGGTAGCGATGAGCAATGCACCGCAGGACGTGAGTGACAGATGGCCTGTCCGAACACGTTCAAGTAATGAATAGGGCGCCCGCGACAACGCCTGGACTGACCGGTGCCTTGGCCTGGCCTGGCCGGCGCCAACTACCCAGCTCTACATTGTCAGGGAAAACTTTCATGCATTTGTTCAGCACACACTGTTTATAATGCTTTGCTAATGGCTATTTAATGGACTCTACTTTTTTGTAGACGAATGCAATTTGATCATTGATCTGATTTTATTTCAGGTGAAGGGCGACACATTTACTATTACAGATAGACTTTTTCAAATTTGAACTCTTCTTCAGCACAGTCAAATCAGAACATATATAAATAAATACATAATGGTCACTGACGATTTTAGTTAATAATGCATAAACCCTATCTAAAGTTACCTCTTTCTAATCAGCTGTTATATAATCCTTATTATTATCACGAGCGAAGTGCGAGCGATTGAAGCGCAGCCATAATCCACTAATTACATTATGCATGGTAAGTGTCGCCGTCATAAGCTATATTACATTACCTATTACAATAACTATTAATATTCAGAGGCCCCGCCTATGTACTCAAAGTAAACTATAATAATAATGACTAAGATTTAGAAATATAATTCTTACTAAAAGAAACCGACTTCAAAATAAGTCTTATATTTATTTCTTATGGATCCCGTTGTGGCTGTGGGTCCCAGACGGGAAGCACCAGCTTTAAAAAAAATAATATCAAAATGGGTTTACCCAGTCAAAAGTTCTGCGGTAACAAACATGAAAAAAAAATACTGTCGAATTGAGTACCTCCTCCTTTTTATAAGTTTGTTAATATACGAGACAATTTGTAACTGTATTATAAATTTCGTCTGTATCAAGTTGGTAGCGGTTCCGATGTCAGTGAAAACGGAAAACAGAAAGCCATGTCGTGGCTTCCAAGTTGGAAGTGTCGGTCGCATGTGTACATAACATGCTATATATATGTATAACGTACTGTTTACTGTGCTGTATGTTTATATCGGCTGTGAGTTGAAGCTGGGACCCGCTGACTCAGGGATATTTTACTAGGGGAGGCTTATGGCTAAGTTTCAGCCGTACAGTTTGACTGAATAAAAGTTAGGCCGCGCTAGTCAGTCAATCGTTAAGTCATTACAATTATTTTGACACTCAGTGTTGCGTTGGGATGTTACCCAGTTAAATGAAACCTGGACGTCAGGTAGACACTCGCTCCATGTAAAATGCTATTACAGTTTTCAGATGAGTTTAAAGGTTAGACTAAAAGCCGACCCCAACACAGTTTGGGAAAGAGGCTGTTAAATACTTGCCGAAAGCTACTGTTAAATATTGTCTCTCTCTAGTAGGTTCTAGCCGTTTATTCTTCAGAGGAAATCAACTGCATAAATTTAACTTGATTATTATTATATTACTTTGCTTAATGAATGTAAAAAAACTTACTAACATGCTCGGGAACCCGACTTTTGTGTAATTACTTCATGCAATACAATGAAATACAGAATGAGATTGTTATATTTTTATTGCGAGACGTTGTTTAGTGTGTTTATAGCCTGAATCTCATAGTTATTTATAAATTTAAAAATGTATAAAAGGGTATTTTGATTCACGTTTCAGATTTATTCACATGTACTAGTCTGGAGCTAGAATATGAGTCGGTACCAGGAATACATTTTCTCTTTGTGAAATTAAAGATAATTTTTAATAATAATAATAATATTCCGGGACAACTCACACACGGTTATCTGATCCCAAGCTAAGCAAATTAAGCTTGTGTTATGGTAACCAGATAACTGATAAACATACTTATATATTTCTAAATACATACCTGCATATTATTGATAAATTACACCCAGACACAGAACAAATGATCGTACTCATCACACAAAGATTTGTCCTGAGTGGGAATCGAACCCACGACCTCCGGTATAGCAGTGAGGGTCACTAACCACTAGACCAACAGGCCCGTCAAATTCAGGCTTTGAAGTAGTTTTTGTTCAGTATTTTTACTGAGTTTTTAATAACAATACTATTCTTCCCACTTAAATGGGTTATAGAGATAAAATAGACAGTCGCTCCGGTAAAAGGTATTCCGCGGAATCCGGTAAGACTGGAAGCCCACCCCGACATAGTTAGGAGAAATAGACAGTAGAAGACTGAAATCACAAATTATGACAAAAAGACACATCCAATATATTTTTAACTCATTGAAAATATAGTTGTGTATATGAAGAGAGTAGCTATGTATAGTACGTTTGTAATGTAGCACAGGTAAGCACGGCTCGTGGATACGCCGCATTGTTCGACTCGGACTAGGCGCCTCTATGCATTCTCATTATACCTCACACCTATATTTCAAGGTATTTCATGATTACTTTTCAAGTAAAATCTACTTGGTAGAAAAATTCTAAATAGATCCTACTAAAAATGTGGAATTGTGTGGAGACGGTAAATGGAAAATTTTTGTCAATCAAAAACTACTTAGATAATTAAATATCAGGTTTAACACTATAGGAGTTTTCATCCCAATTATTTGACGGAAACGGGATCTACACGGTGGGCTGCTCTATAATTAATTTTAAACAGTTGCAGAACCTTTGTTTTTCGCTCTTATTCAGTAAACACTTTTATAATCTGATCCGTGCATGAAAACAAGCGTGTAAAAATCGTTTAAAAATATGAGTCGTAATCGAATACTTTTTATATTAAAATTCAAAGAATATCTAGATAAAAAATGAGTTGTGGCAATCCTATCCCATTTTTTATGTAAGTAGGAAGTTGTTCCTTACAAACAGCTTGTTTCGCACAAAATAGACACAAATAGTCTCAATTGAGTTTTCAGCTCGTGAACTTGATCTGAAGCTGAAATGGCTTGACCTAGCCACTATCTAGCCTACCGACCCAGTTACATAGGAACAAAAGTGGCGAGTACCATGGCTTGGGATGCCTCGTCACCGGCCCGGACCCGGAACAGGACCGGGCCGGGAGACCCACGGCTGCCTCACTGTTCACAGAACTTAGATTACTAAAATCGTCCGCTTGTGATATTGGTCGTTTTCTAAGAGGAGAGTCATATCGTCGTCTATTAAACGTCCTCGATGACTTTACTACTCATTAAATCCATTCAGAGATGTCTATCTATATCTATACTTATATTAAATCTGTAGAAGTTAAAATTCTGTACATTGAAAAAATCAAAAAAATAAATGACGGGGTTGTTACTAGACCGACACCGAACCCAAAAACGTGATTAATTTTTTTTTTGTCTGTCTTTCTTTCTGTTCAAGCATAGGCGCTAGGTGTTAGGGCTCTTCTATAAAAATAGTCTTAAAGATTTTCTTTATTTTTAATACGGATATACTTATAACACGATGCCTTCCAGAGAGAGACCATCTCTTTCTGCTACATCAAGACACGCTAGGCGAATGAGACTAGATATGAAGATCCTCTTAATCACCGCTAATGAGACACAATTGGTTTTCTATTGTAATTTGCCATAAAGGGCCCGCACCGGGACAGAAGTATTAATACCGGTATGCTCGATAGATAACGTTCTACACAAATAGCACTTTACACAAAAAACTCATTGATTAGTTTCGTCATCCACGCGAACGAAGTCGTGGGCACAGCTAGTCAAGAATATTTCAAATTACCTACCTACTGTTTTAGAAGTCAATTGAGAAAACATCATCTAAACCGGCTGCTACTCAAGAAAATCGTCTTACTATAAAATGAATTTCATAAATGAAAAGTTGATATGAAGCTAAATATTTTGAATATTATGTTTTGGATCTAAATTAAGTAATTGCAAACTAATTTAAAAGTTATACAGCGTATAGTGCTGATATGAGGTCTCGAATAAATTATAATTTTAGGATGAGTTTCTCTGTTTAGTTTTGATGTTGTGTGTTTTTAGATATTATACATAGTCAGTTCATACATAAAGTTTTAACCTGGTTTCTGTTTGCCAAAGCATTCTGAGAACAAACAGTTAATGCAAGAGCAGAGTTTTGTTGTTCAACTTTTAATTAAAAATAATATCGCAGCTATCAGGTGATTAGTTACTTGCTCGTTCCGTGCACTAAAAAAACCATGTCGCAGTGTTGTGTTGTGTGAAATAGGAAGCACTCACCTGACTCTTAATTAACGCTACAGCTAGAGATCGCCGCTTACCTGAAAACATCAAATATTAACACATTAATAAAAACAGGAAATGTTATCAAAAAAATTACCAAAATGCACCAGTTTATAAATAGTACCCCGAATCTAAGTCTTGAAACAAGTTTACGGTTACAGTAGCCAGACGGATAAGTCAATACTTTTCCTAGTGTGCGTGTGTCGCGACAGACCACGGTACACCCTGTGCCAACAACTCCCGCCAACGTATGGCCAAATACAGAATAGAAAAGACAATAAAATGAGGCATTCACTTATATGAGAATATTTAGATCGCACCCTGTATTAGCATAACATGAGGGGGAGGGGTGAGGTGATACAGCGGAGGAGCTGGCTAAGCCCTTTGGTAATACAATTAAGTCGGCGATTCGTTTGGGTGGAATGTGCGGGCCGCGTTAACGGTGCCAGCCCGAGCCAGCAGTTAGTGTCCTGTAGCGGAGAGATATGACCGGCGCGCCACACGCGTCGCACTCCGCACTGGGTACTCAGTTACTGCGATTGTATGAACACCTTGTTTATACGGTTGTGTTCTACAGCCGATTTAAACTAAGAATTATGGTATTATTCATTACCAACTAGACAGTTAAGGTAAAGACTGCTAGTGCTAGTGTAGCGCAATTTGTCTTTTCTCTTACGGCGCGGGGCGGTTTGGACTACCATATCACTGACTATGTAATCCTAGCCTCACCGCCGCGCCATGCCGTTTAATACGGCTGTTATTTTTGTCAGTAGCTCATAATTGTCGAAACCCGTCGAGGCTCACACGGGAATCGTAAAAACTTTTTTTGCGAATTTTGTCTACTGGCGATATTTACGTAGGAATATATTAAAGCTTTATAGATACATTTATGTTACAGGAAAAAAGGAGTCTTGATTATTTTTCCTAAGGACACCTAGGCGAACAATAATTTCTTAAAAAAGGGAAAATGTGAATTTGATAGCGAATTCGATTGGTAATGAGTTGAACGCTGGCACGTGTCAGGGGTAGCCACCCTGGGGGACCGCGGAGAGCCAGGGAGGAGGGCGGTGCGCTCGCCGCGACCTACATACGTAGTCGTTACAATAAGACGATGGGATGTTCCCAACTTAAGGTCGTTCACCTGCACCTAAGGAACTCATTTTTGGTAGTTGCTTGATCAGCAGGGCCAGTGAGCGTGCAGTAGCGTGCCGCCGTCAGCGCCAGCTCCGCCAGCCAGTGTCGGTGCTGCTCAGTGCTCTCTCACTCTAGCTATCGACCCGTCCGGGAGTCAATTGGCCATATCGTAACACATTTTGCTCAGCTCCCGAAATCGTACGTGCTTTCTTTTCATTTTGTGAACTCTGGGAGTTCACAAAGTTTATGTTGACAATTTTTACCTTACCATCAGAAAGAATAGTATCATATCGTCTGTCTGCCATTACTCTGACGGTTTATGTGTTTATTTATAACTTAGTTTTACGGACACGCAATCCGCTCATAATATCGTCGATTTATTGTAAGTTACTTGAAAATGCTTTATGGTGGTTATTTAGGATGCCTGTAGCGTCAGTCTGTTCGTGGAACCTACGAACCTAGGCAAGAGTTGCTGCAAGCCTTTGAAAGAATTCGCTCAGTGGTGCTGGTGGACGGTGGTGCACTGGGACTTAGAGCAGATCAGTATTTTTTCTTATTCCTTATAATTTGGTTTTTCCAGAAGACCTGTCAGATTATTATTTTTATTTAGGATTCGGAAACACCGGTAAAAAAATCTGAATGTAGTGATTTGGGATTCCGCTCAAATACATCGGCTTCAAGCAATGAGCACTTGTTAGGGATTACTTTAGCTGTAATTAACGACAAGCTAAGTACGTGTCGCCGCAGTGCGTCGCCGCTGCCACCTCGCATCGTATCGCACGCTCCCCCTCCCACCTCGCTCCCCCCTCCTCCTCGCCGCCCCGCGCGGGTCCCGAGTGCCATCCATCAAGGCAGCATCGCTAGAGCGTCGCGTCGCTGTCGCTACTGCTAATGGACAAATTTAGACGAGCCCATATCGCTGATGTAGTCTATCACCGAGGCGAGAAACAATGTAGGTATCGATTGATTTGCCAAAGAATCAAAAGACGAAAAACAACTCCTAATTTTTTATCTCTTTTGGAGTAGGTTATTCATAATCATCTTTGTAAAGCATAAACGCCAGCGGAATACTATTTCCGTATGCATGTACCTAAATTCAAGGTAGTTGAAAGGTAGTTTACGCGAAGTGTCTTTATAAACAGGATGAGCTCGTACGCGTCGCAATAATAATTTTTAAGTGCGTTGTATGTATGTACAGTGTAACCAAGTGCGGTGCACTGTGACCCCGCCAGCCGTATCCTCACAAACGTATAATAATAGTACTTCCAAACTTAGACACGTCACAAGACCAGCGCACGATTAGCCCATACGATGCTGTGCAAAGTGTAAATTTTCACTTAACATCATTATTTTTTGTTTGAGAAATATTTTCAGAAATAGTTCGGCCGTCAACGTGAGACCACACAATTATAGCAATCTTTCATGTCACACCGCGGCGGTCGCCACTCACCGGCGGAAACTTCATCATTGACAGCCTTAAAATATAGGTATGTCGTTGGGTTTAAAATAGCCGGATGACAAAGAGCAGCTTCTACATAGGAACGTAGCGACGGCGTCTGTCGCGGCGTACGTGCAACAGACGGGAAGACTGCGGAGGCAGCAGGCGGGTCTCCGAGCCCCGTGACACTCGCTGGCATTTAGTATAAAGGGCCTAAGCCCGCACGTGTCATTCCACGCATCACACTTATTTACTATGCCCTTTCGGTCAGCCCTCATTATCAAAAACGTCGTAAACATTACACTAATACATATATCAGGCAACCGAATCCAAAGATTTTTTATTTAGTTTATATGTCGTACTATTTAAAATCAGATGCCTCTCGGGTAAAATTAGAAATATTTAAAATCAGATGCCTCTCGGGTAAGATTATAGGGTATTTCCGTAGGGAAATGCTTCACTGAAACTACTAAATAGACATTGATATCCGGAATTAGTACTTCGTATAATCAAGAGTAGCCAGGCCATACTTAATTCATAGCTAGCTAGTTTATTTCTGTGCCAACTCCGGCGAGCATTGATTTAATGATGAGAGACATAGTTTTCTTTAGTAATTAAAACTTTGAATAGTAAATCGTGAGTCGATACCGCCCGTGCCATTCAATACGAGCCTGCCACTGTGAATGGCTAGGGAATAGGGGAAGAGGAAGATCTAGTCCGTCGAAATTGTACAAGAAAACAAAACATTTCTCATACCTCAACAGTTAATACTCTACACACAACTTTTTTAATGTTCAATTTTGAACTCTCTCTGTGACGTTATAATATAGCACACGAGCTTTTGCAGAAAATCCCGCGACACCTCACCGCCGATCTTCGCTACCGAGTTCGCATACTGAACAAACTTCGTCCGCACGATGAATACGAGATAAAAAGAACCACTTAAAGTTTCTACATTCGCTATCAAAATAAAAATAAGTCTATCATCGAGATCTTCGAGTGAATCCATTTTGAATTACGAACAACTGAATAAAACCAACTTCATTTGTATAACAAGGGATGATACTTTGATGGATTGTCACTTAACCCGTGGGTTCAGGTCAATCGATCGAGGTATCACTCAATACCAAATTTTCTAACATGTTAGTTTCGCATACGATGCTAATGTTGTGGGCCGGTCGTGGAGCGCACCGGCATCGATCGCGGGACCGCCGCGGCTCGAGCCGACGTGGCCAGAATGCGAACACTGGTGCACATGTATTCACGCCGCCTCCGCCGCCTCCGCCGCCTTGAGACACTCGCGACAATCCCACGAATTCACAGTGATGAGGGCTCGGCATTGGAATATTGATAAGCTACATTCCTGCGACAGCACAACGTGCGGGTTTGTTGGTGCTACCACTGCACTACCTGTTCCAAAAATGACTGCAGCTTGTTAGGGTTAAAAATAACCATAAAATTCAAACTCCTAAAACTTTAAGGGCCTTTTGCACGAGGTGGACTCCATGAGCAGAGTGTTCGGTTTCGCGACGCATGCGCAGCTACGACAATCGCTAATTGAGTTAGTGTGACTCTTGCGTTGGCTCTTGGCACTGGCGCACCTGCATGTAGGTCAGAGAAACACTGTGGTCATGTGTCATTGCCACCGACACACGCGGGTAGACACCAACGGCACCCAGGGCATCAAACTTAGAACCGCGACTTAGGCAGTAGTCATCGTACAGACACCCGCCTGCTCTACGGTTCACACAATTTTTTCAAAGACCTAGTTTACCAAGAACCATTTGCTTCTTCTAACTAATACACAGTATGTTACTGACGACGACCGCCGTTTGACGACCTCCGTGGTCGAGTGGCGGACGCACCGGTTTTCAAGGTGTCGCTAGCTCTGAGGCCCCGGGTTCGATCCCCGGACGGGTCAATGTAGAAACTCACTTTTCTACATTGCCTCGGGTCTGGGTGTTTGTGGTACCTTCGTTGTTTCTGAATTCCATAACACAAGTGCTTTACAGCTACTTACTTTGGGTTCAGAGCAATGTATGTGATGTTGTCCACATTTATTTATTTATTATTTATTACTATAATTATTTCCAATATTTGCGACAGGAACATGTGATCACTAATTTATTATATTAGAACGATTCCTATTTGCGGTGAAGTATGTTGTTGGCTTTGGCTCTGTTGCTCAGAGTGTCGAAACATGATCCACACTTTAGCACTATCAATGATTCTTTACTTATAAAGACTTACGAAATACTAAGTAACCCGTACACACAAATATGATCTAATACAACGAAAATGTAGGATCTGAAACCTGTAATTTCGCACGACTATGAGGTACTAAAACCATTTTACAACCTATCTCATTTTACTCCTGTGTAATGAATTTACTATCGAATGTAATGTGAAATGCGAATGTGATGAGAAAATTAATGGGAAAAGTAAATGGGACGCCCGCGCCGTGTTCATAATTATGGTGGAAATTGCAACCATGATATCGACGCGATGCAATCGGCCCGTACGGAGCAAAATAAAGTACATTTCTGCCAAGAATTCAAGTATTAGCATTCTGACGGTTGGAAAACAATACGGAGCTCGCAGGATTGCAAAGTTTATTGACACCTGTGCTTTACATTTTCATTTGAGGAATGTGTATTTTATCATTTTATCTCGCGACCTATTTCTGTCACATTTGAGAGTAATTTCAGCCAGTAATTGTCCCACTGCTTTACAAAGGCCTGCCCTCTACTAAAAAGAACGAGCAGTGAAGACAAAATAGTCTAAATGGTCAGATTTTTATTCTTAGACAGGTTTTTTAAACATTCTATAAAAATCTACAGACTGCCCTCTGTCGTTCTGTCAGAACCCTTTATATCAATTTGGACTCAGGTTGAATTTTGACACTCGCCAGGGAATTAAAACCTCTGTAAGGTAAATCTAGTTGACCTACATAGTTGGCCAATCGGTTAAGCCTTTGAATAGTTACGAACGGACATAGAAATGAGCATACTCACTTACAAACAAACATAACCCCTCCTTTTAGGCGTCGCTGCAGTCGGTTGACTGTCGATTTGAAAAGTCCGCGCTATCCCCTTCATGTTAAGGTGCTTCAGATCCTAAAAAAAGAAGATCTACTTGGTAGAACCATCGAACGACCGATCCTTGATCACAATTCATTTAATTACACTAACAAAGATAAAAATAATAAGATCATCTGTAAAAGAGATTAATTTCTTCCTTTCCCTCGAACAACGTAACACAAACAAGCAGCCACATGGTGGTCTAATCGTCCCAGATTTATTCCGGGCAGGCGTCGCTGGTGTAAACATCGGGCGGCACTCGGTACGGTACGACACGCCGCCGCACCGAGCATCCTCACACAAGTAAACGATGCAAATATAAAGTGCATAATAATAGAAGCGGCGACCGGCGCGGCGCGGGCGCAGCCACCTCCCACGCTCGCTCCTATTCACAATACTATACAAATATTACTGTTTAATAGCAAGACTAAATTCTTTTACTAACTGTGTCAGTGTCACCACTATTTGTACCTAGGGTTTTAATGTACAGTGAAGACTATGAATTCCTTATGAAACCAAATATGTTATAAAAACCCTAAAAATTCAATGTCAATAACTGTTTTATGGATGACATGATTGCTACATGTAGCCAGCTCAGCGTACCCAAAGGGTGGTTTTAATATCGCATAATTTCAACATGCTTCTATGAATTTATGATTAGGTACCAATACCTACGTTTCTATGTAGCAGTTTAGATTCTAGCTCTACCTGTGTCAGATAGAAAAAACAATACTTTGTTGTTTGTTCTTCAAAATCGCAACATTCCTTTACTAATAGTCACTTACAATAGCAATTGTTATAAAGTTACAAAAGAAATTCTGATTTGCATTTATTACACGAACACGTTCGGTAATGAATGGTAATCCATTAAATATTTGCGAGAGGAGCTGTTGTTATCTGGCTGAGCGCATCAATAGCAACAACTTTGTCTCAAACGATTTATTGATGTCCTAACTACAGTTGAACGGTTGCCAGCGAAGCGGTGCCGCTGCATCGATTCAGAGGGACTGTTCCGCGAGCGAGCCGCGACCCTGCGCCAGGAGCCGCAGCAGACCACTGACGTCAGCCCATGACGTCACAGGATACCCTAGGGCGGCAACACGCTCCCTAACAGATAGACCATGAATCACCTCAATAAAAAGTCTCCACCTCTGTTGCTTTTACTCCGTAAGAAGTTTCAACATCCGAGGTTGTTTGTTTAACGCCTCTTGCCTCCTTGCCCATAAGCCCACGACGCATCGGATCTAAGAGATGTTTGTTTACGTTGTCGTATTTACTGAAGTTTTTAAATTTATCGAGCGACGTAAACTACGTTATGCACGAGTTTACGAGGCTGTGGTCTGTGGTGTAATATTGGCTGGCAGCCGCTACTTGTGTAAATTACGCATATAAACATCGGTCATAGTTGTCATAACTGAATGCTGTACAGCAAGAATATATTACATCGATTTTTTCCGTGACACTAGTGGTAGTTAAATTTAAATAACGAGCTAGGGGGCTACAGTTTTCGCTTCGTAGAAATAACAATATAATAAGTATAAAAATAAACCTTTCCGGAATTCTCAGCATATCTGCTTACAATACATTCAAATGTCACATTTGTTTGCAATTAAGTATGAATAGAAAACCGTCCAAGATAAATTATAATCTAATCATATCAAATATAGATTTTAAAATAAATGAAAATTCATGTTGTAAATTTGTACAGCGAAACAGCCACTTTAGCCTCCTTGTACTAGCTAAGCTAGTTGTTGTGGTGACAACGTAAGCTTGGTGCTTCCGAGTATAATCTTTATCGTTGTGTATATCATAAACCCTGGAAAATGTCATAAAAGGAAATTGAATTTGTTACAATTTAATGCAGAATATTAGGGTAGTTGAAGTGTCAGTTGCTAGTAGACTTGCTTTAGATACTAAAGCGCAAATTGGATTGTACATGAAAGCTGTCTAGCCGTAAAACGATTTAAAATCTATCAAAAAGCAAACAGTTTAAACAAACGTTTGTACAGGACAAATTGGAACTACCGGTTGTTACTAAAGAGCCAACAAGCGACACTAGCCCACGGGATGACAAACAAACACACTTTTGACACAGTCAATGTTTGAACATTCAATAGCGTAAAGACTGCGTGGAAAGTATATCTTTGGACAGACGTAGAGACGGTTAGACAAAGTATATTGTACGTAGTGTCCGTAAATCTCTACATCCTCCTCCCCCATGTAGGTCAACCGTCGGCGGCGCCCGGCTCGAGCCGGATCATCTTTGACAACCTAAACCCTGGTGCTTCTGAAAGGCTGGTCAAGTTAATCTGTTGTCAAATGTTCTGATCATGACCGTGGTTGACCGACTATCAACCAATCACAGTGCTTGACCTAATTTTTGTGTTTTCTAGCCTTTCAGATACCATGATAGTAAGCATATGAGTAGTAACAATTTTTTATTTTATACTTTGAGACCTCACTCTCCAGTAGCTCCAACTGGTGGATATAAATCGTTAGCCCTCGTTGGCCAGCAACAGTGTACATCAAAATTGCAAATACCGTGCGTCAACTATTAACAATGTTCATACAAAAAATTAGATACTACATGACAACGAACACGAGCGACACAAAACTAAAAATGCTAATCAGCGAGCAAGTAATCTGTCATTGATAAAAGCAGAACGTCTTAGAAACCAGGTCAGCACTTTGTGAGTGCGCAGTAAGGTAATGTTTTCAAAGATGGCGCCACGCTGTCACGTCCGACCCTCGGTAGCGGACCCAAACACAGCTTTATGGCCCTACTACAATGAAGAGAAACGTAGCCGTGCCCTCCGCACATCTAAACGAAACCTCTAAGACAAACAAAACGCTTATTGATTTTTCCGCGTTGCATGGGACCAAATAATTTTCTGACTACGAAGATCAGGAATATGTTTTTTTTTCTTATCCTGACAACTATCGTGGAAAAAACCAAAGTGATTTATTTTTTGTTGTTTTTTTTTTCAACTATGGAATTAGAAAGTATTTACTTATACACTGTGTGTGATTACAGAATAGTCCAGAAGCGGAACAATTAGGCAGACACACGTGGTCTCGTATGACGCGACACGCGAGCAGCGCGGTTCGCGGTCAATGCTAGTGGCTCGTCCCGTCGCAATCATCTCAATAGGAGCGCTAGATCGCGGCGTCCCCTTCTGCACACAGCTTCACCTCGCCTCGCAGTTTAGATGAAAACTAAACCGAGCCTAATCCTTAATATTCGCCTCGCTCTAAAGATTATTAGGATTTGGTCAGTTCCTCCGAAAGTTATCTGGACATACATAAAAGGCTATACAGATAGAAGTATATTCTGAGGAAGAAATTGTCTTCAAAATATTTTTGGTTGCTCTTAATTGTAAAAAAAAATACTATTTTAACTAAAAAACCAATACTACTGAGTTTTGATGAAAGGAGAATGACCATTTCCAGTATCGCTTCAATCTAAATTGTGCCATAAGTTGGTGATAACAATAATTCCTTTTATTAACTTAAAAGCCTATATCCAATAGTTAGTAGATAATCATAACTTCCCCGGACAAAAACTGATAAAAATAAAAGTTTTTGTTTTGGATGTAGGTACTTATCAACTTCGTACATTCCTACCTACACTCTACACTCATTCAAAATGATACCATAAATAGTCACGCGAAGCGAGGGTTTTTGTGTTTCATTACGATTTACTTTTAAGAAGTAATAATTATATTACCTGTGTTAAATAATGTCATATCATGGGCCACGTCGAATGCGTTTGTCACCGAGAGAATGATCACAGAGTACTTTAAAAAGGGTGAATAATCATTACGTTATTAAGATTGGGGCACGCTTGTACCACCGAACGGTATTACTGGAGTACCTACAAGCAGTTCTTCATAATAATACGGGATAATGAATTTCAAGTCCCAGCTCTATTTTTAGATGATATTTTTGACGAATATGTGTATGAAAATGTAGAACTTGATGTGTAGTTGTGTACCTACCACACTTTTATTTAATAAACTTATTTTTGGAGTATCTGCAGTATTTATTAAAAATGGCTGTGTGATTCGCATTTCTAGTTATTATTCTTTTTTTATATTAGTAGACTGACAAACGGAAAGATCTAGCTAAGAAAGAAGTGCCTAAGTGGCCTCAGTCGTCTATGGACATTTCGAATACCATTAGAGTTGCTAATATGTTGATGATGAGGTACTAAAAAGTAGTCACTGTTCTAGCAGCAAAAAGTAGGTGGAAACGACTCCCCCTACTGCTAGCACAACTTACAGATTACCTGGCCTCTGTCAAAACTCAATAAAAATAGCTAGTTTGTTTTTTCTCATTCTAACAAGATGAAATCTGTGGAAATGTTTCGTAAAAATAATCGCTTTTTACAACTAATTCAATTCAAAACTACAACAAAATGCGGAGAATTATATAAAAAAAAATACTGTATTTAAAAGTACCTTAATCATACTTTATATTAAGATATATTACATTGTGGCACAACATATTTGATAACGATACTAAGTTCCATAGTCACTTGGTCATTCTCCTTTATATCGGACCTCCTTTGAGGTAACCAATTCGTTCCTTTACCGATAAAAAAAAAATCATTTCGATCTACAATTTTATTGCCGTAGATATAGCGAAACATGACACAAAAAAGACTAAGAGACGAAATAAGAACCTCCTCTTTTTAAAGTAGATGTAAAAAAAAGTTGGAAAAGCTGGTGACTTTCATATCGGACAGGCACTAATATCATGGCGACTAAATTAAAGCCTGTAAAGCACAATATTGTAAAATCAATGCGCTTCCCACGCGATTACATACTTAGTGTTTCAGCAATCAGTTTAAGTCGATTTACAAATCAAAATTTGCCTTTTGCTATGGTATGTGGTTCATGCTATGGTATAGCATCTTATAATGCGGTGGCTAAGTCAGCCATAGTTCCGACATCATTATAATATTAACAACACAACTCATCGATATTGTCAATTTCAGACAAGTTTGGCCACCAAATCCGGAAAAGAAATGATGTGACCATTATGATCATCAGAGCACCTCTAATTGATTAAAAATAGTTCCAATAATTGTATTACTTATTAATTAATTATTATTACTATTAATTATTCTGTGCTTGTTCAACGCGTAGATATATAATTAAGTTAGTAGTAGTAGGTATCTTTATGAGAATATAATTGCTAGTGCTTTATGAGATCTTAGTAAGGGATATGTTTTGGGCTGGCGAGGGTCGAGGCGAAGGCCGCGCACTCATGGCCGCACACACGCACGCCGCAGCTGGCCCGCGCCGGTTACCGGGACACCTCGCTTTGTCAAGCCCCTCGCGGCCTCGGTCCAACAAAACTGAGTACATCTACAGACAGGAGAGCTTCCTTTATCTACTTACAAGGCCTTTCATCAACTTCAATTGAACATGATTCACAGATTTTTTGTCGGATTACTTATTTAACGTGAGGGTCCAGTATTATAATACTGTATCATGCCTGTACGAGTAGTACGCTAACTGGTTTAGAAGATAATAATAATTATTCGACGATTTGTAAGTAGGTACCTACAGTAATGGGACCTTGTATCATGTTTATGGGTTAAAGGAAGAACGTGTACGTATCAATAGAAGTAGTTTATTATTCTAGTAAGTATTATATTATTATTTAACTAGCTGTGCCAGCGACTTCGTTCGCGTGGATGACGAAACTTATCAATGAATGACGAACTTATTAGTATTGATTGTAGCGTGATGAAAAGTATACTATAACCTGCCCAGGAGTATGAAGAATAATTGTACTAAGTTTCGTTAAAATCCGTCGAGTAGTTTTTGTTTCTATAAGGAACATACAGACCGACAGACAGACAAAAAATTTACTGATTGCATTTTGGGCATCAGTATCGATCACTAATCACCCCCTGATAGTTATTTTGAAAATATATTTCATGTACAGAATTGACCTCTCTACAGATTTATTATAAGTATATAGATAGATAATGTTTGTCGATGAATCCACGACTTCATGAATTTCGTGAATAAACATAGTATGGACAAGTATAACAGCTTTGTCTTTAAAATGATATTTCCAACAAATTCCTCCGTGTAGAGCAGAATATCTGTCACATTTGTGGTGTCATAGTGGTGGCTATAATCCGGCGGTTAAGGGTCGTCCGGATATAATCCAATCACGGGCTACCGACTGAGCCCGAGGTCCGTCTCGGGCCGGTAAACGACTCGTCCGTAAACGAACCGTTCGCTAGACGTGCCAAGTGATCTGAACTCAAGCAACTTTAATTAAAACAAGTTCCATTTTATTCAAAAATCGCAGCACGGAAATGAAGTGTAATGAACACTTCGTTTTCAACGTTCTATTAATTAAAGTCTCTGCGTGAAATATTATGTACAGACGCGACATGAGAACAGTAAGCTGCTTAGTATCGCTGTTAAATAATGGAGCCGAGAAGTCTGAATGGAAACTGTAGTGTTCGGCGTAGCACCAACACGACTTCAAAACATTATAGCGTCTATTAATGAACAGTTTTATTAGGTCATCGTCGGGGTCGCCTAATCGCGACAATATCGTTCGCCATATTATGCTTAATTTACTATCAATTGACATTTGGGGACTATACTTAATGTGTACTGTTTTCAAAGTTCTGTGTTTCAAAACCCGGAACAGGATCACCCGTGAGTTTGTAAGAAAAAAAAACCGAGTGAACGATAAATTAAAAAAGAACGTGAAATAGTTCTTTATTCATAGGAAAACATATTTAGAATTCTCAAAAGCGTTTTAATTTGCAGTTGAAAATTTTACCCAGACATCAACAATAACTTTTGTCTAGTGCCTAATTAAACGGGTGACAATATTGAAATAATTGTTTGAAACATTCCAAAAAAAAATTACTTACTAACAACCGGAAATCTTGCGGCTATAAGAGCTTGTTTAGAAACGACGGAAATCGCGCGGATGCAATCAAAGAATCATCGAGCCGAGCGCGCGAACTCCAATTACTCTGTAAACTCCATGCGAGTGACGCGCCCCTTCAGGTCACGTGATGCAACGTGCACATGTCACTACACGTATTGTTAGGGGCAGCGCACATGGGCGGGCCGCACTGCGATGCTAAACAAAAATATTTGTAGATTACTTTCGATGTTTTTCGCTGAGATGCGGCGCGGCGTGGTGCGGACCGCTTTTGTGAGTTTAGATCATTTAAAATCAGGAGCATTTTTTGCGGCTCACTTCAATATGCGCTAGCCTTTATAGTCAGCTGCCTACTTGTGTTATATTAGCAGATATTTTCATGACTGTAAAATAGTGTCATCGATTATTAACAAGCTTCTAGAGACGCTAATGCAGCGAAGGGTTTCCAAAATATCTATTGAGTGTCCAAATGTTTGTTCCTGGGCTTCAGATTTATTAAATAGTGTTTAAACTGTTGTGCATATTTTGTACTAAATGTTCCAACAAACATAAGTAAAATACAAGCATATTGTGCTTTCTGTTATGAATACGGACCGGAAAATCGGACTAACATTACTTCTGAAATTGTTATCCAGTTAACTCAAAAGCGGATAAATAAAGTATCCAATACGAACGAGGGCTGATGAAATCCCAATTTGAAACATTTCGTATGAGCCAACTGCGAAGGAATAACTCTGTTATTAAAATGTTTGGTATTTAATATTCTTTTAAAATAGATAGCGAACGGGAAACAGGTTTTACTCGCACGGGAGCTCTACTCGCTATCAATATTTAAATTCCCTCAATATTGCCGCAATCCTTATTGAACGTCTAGCGATCCATATTTATACCCGCGAAGGTTTCCACATAGCTTTGCATAGAAGACTCGAAGAGACACGAACGAACCAAAAGATTTGAGGATTTTAAAAGCTATTTGTCCAAATGGAGCAAGTTTACATGTTCCCTCGCTCCTTCGCTAGCAATCCAAGTTTGTTTTGTTTGCGAAAACTTTGTGCAATTCGAATAACTAGTTAGTCATACTCTGCCGCGTTTAAACAGGACTTGAGTTCTATATCAATGGCCATCTGAACATTTAGAAATGTATGAAAATAATGAGTGTGTACTAAAAAAAATAAAGACTTTCTGCCGAAATTATTAACTTTACAAATTATTTTAAATCATGAGTAATACTAACTAGACTAAATTGGCATCTTTTTCTCTTTAGCGAAATTGGAAACGGAAGAAGTAAATAGAAGATATTAAATCAATTTTCTAAAAATGTGTAGAAATCCACGCGTGCTCCAAACGAATAGAAAATTATCTAGCACCGTACTTTTCTCACACTCTCGCGTAAATTTTCCTCAACGGAAGAGAACGACTGGAACAATTTAAAAATAAGAGCAGAAATGTGTACAAGCATCGTAAATGAATAGCAGAGGGTCGGAGCACGCTGGCGGCGCGGCCTGCATTATAGATGAGGAGTCCCGCGGGACGGCGCCGGCGCCTCCAGCCCTAATGTCATTTTATCAGGATACAGACCACTGTAAGTGCAGGAGATTCACCATCGACCACCAAGCTTACATAGACTAGTAGAATGGACGTATTGAATTTTAGATATACCTATCTGAACCATAAAATGTTGACAATTTTTCTGAAAGGTAGAGTACATACAGACAGACACACAGACAAGTCTTTAAAATAATATCTACCTATGTCCTGACACAAGACAAACTTTTTAGTTTCCGATAGCGTTGCATTCCAATATACTATCGTTGCAAGTGGGTCTTCTGTACTTATTGTGTTAGTAACGACGGCGACCGAAGAAAATGTAGTTTGCAGCCGTACGAGTACAATAGTCCGCTTAGTTCGCGCCAACGTTTACTTAATGTAATCTGCGACGCCTGTACGTGCACCCTCGAGGACTGGCGGCTGGAGTTCATACGACGCTCAGCCACTCACGTCACTTCTGTTTGTTTTAGTTCTTACTTACGTTAAGTACTGAAGAGCGTTATGAGCGATTCGAAAGGTATGCATAAAAGAGCATTAACTCATTTATAGAGCCAATATGAAAACTGGCAAAAAGAAATGTGCCGAAATAGTCTACTGGAACATATTTTGAAAATTGGACGATCATCTGAACAACCAAACCTATTTAGGAAATTTGCGAGTCAGGACATTTGAAATGTCGGCAGTCGAAGGTATATTAGGAAGGACTCATGTAGGTAGATTTGGGAGCTGCAGGGAGAGCAGGGAGAACAGTCAGTCGCGGAAGTGGCGCAGTCCTCGAACATTTCTATAAATACCAGATGTATTGAAACATAATATAAGCGAGTCCACCGCATGACAGACGACGCTAAATATACGCCGTTCTGTCAACAGGCCGAGTGCTAATGAGTTCAAACTTTACATGGTTTCTTATAGAGTACGGGAGTCTAAGCACCCTGCAGTAGGAATTGACTGGAAATTATGAACTTTGAGGATCGATATCTTTAGAAAAGACACTAGCCTCTGAATAGGGATAGGCCTTCGTGGACAGTTATTTTATAAAAACTCCATGATAATAACCACTAAAGAATCTATTTGTGTAATTTTCTTTATATGAATCATGTTTGCTTGTGAACAAGACCATTAACATTACAGATGTTAATCTTCTATTAATATCTAGATAAGTATAGGTGAGACTAATAATCACAGCTAGTTCCTTGTGACAAATTAACTAATAGGTACTTAGTAACCGTGTAGGAATTAGTCTGTGGATACAGAGGAGCGCGTCGCCCGCGCAACCCGCGGCGTCTCCATCGCAACGTTGTGCCTTGACAGCGTTCGACTACGCGCTATATCGGTCACGATCCACATTCAACGTGCATCGCGCTATGCCTACAAAACAAGACTCAAATAAACTTTAATTTCGCAATCACACTGCAGGGCAGACAGATGTTCCAACAACAAGAACTACTAATGTACATAATTTACAAGTACTCAACAAATTACTAAATGACAAGTGTTTTCACAAACAAAATACAGGAGTTCTGAACACCACGTGGGTGTACGTCTCATCTTGAAATATCGATGCAAAGAATGAAATAGAATTTGACCTTTTCTTAAACACCGTTTGAGAATGAAGAATGTTGCGCCAGAGCTCTGAACACACACACGTGAAGCATGCTAGAGATAGATGTTATTTGAGGAACAAGCACGAGGAAGAAGTGTGTGTGTGTGTCCGTGTGATCGCCTGCTAGTGACGTAGCGACGACGTCGCATCGACTCGTAATACTAAACACACTTGGTATTCATAAACGTCAGACCTAAGTACCTATTATCTAATGTTTCAATGAACTTCAACGTCGCCTAGTTATACGACTTCTTCGAACTAGAGGGCATTTATTAGAACGATAAACACGATAAACTTTGTCTATGGTGAAATTGTTTAGTATGTCAGAAAACAGGAAAAAAGTGAGGCACTGATTGAATCACGAGCATGTGCTGCAGAATATAAAATTACGGTAAGCATCGTAAAGTAATGAGATTACTGGGAATGCGATGAAAACTAATTAAAACCACCAAGCTTGCCGGAGGGCGGTGGATCTTTACCGCTATGGAAATTACCCCGTTTTTTTGCCGGAGGTTCTATATATACGCATCGCAACTAAAGTCATTGTTGTGTCAAAAGATTAAGAACTTTTTGATTTTGATCGATAAGTAATTAAACATAATTATTATATAAAACGAGCTACCAACGAGTCTTCGTGGGGTTCAATGTCCGGTGGAAGCTTGCCTGGACCTTAGTTGAGTGTAAGTACAAGCCCAGCCGCTGCACTGCAGGCTAGATGCACGTCATAAGCGGTAAATACTGCGTGCAGAACGCACAGCACGTCAGATAAACCCGCATTTATTTATAAAACGCTCCCGAACACGAGGTGGAGCCATTAAACGGTCCGCCGTTACGCGGAACGCATTTTTTTGGATAAAATATTTAAATGTTCATGCACGATTCATGTTTATAGGATCGTGGCGTATTATTGTTTGGACGCGGACCGATTTGGTTCTTGTTTAAAGAGCTCACTGCCAGTGCAGCGCTGCGCAGAGAACAACTTTCGACCCGTTCGCTGATTTAGCCCGCACTCAATATGTGTATTTCTGCCGGATACTCGGACGACTAATATCTTCTCAACTTCTTCCTAGCAAACTTTTCATCCCGAATGTTCTTACTGTGGAATTTTTTGTGGAAATCAATAACACATGTGACATCGAGCCGGATGTTCAAGCAGAAAAAACAAATGACATCCCGACTTGAACTTGAATTCTTGAAGATCTATATAGAGGCAAATGGCTTGGGCGTCGTCGAGTCGTCGGTCGAGCGGCGTTGCCGGTTTTGCCACGAGAGATATAACTATCCTTCATTGAATGAGTGCCGTCAGCTGATTCACCTCGCTGCATCGTAATCTTACGCCAAATACAACTCTAACAAATAATGATGATATGTGATGATAAGTGATAACAGTACAAAAATCTGTCTCTTATCATTTGAACAGCTATCCGGAACAGTCATGAATAACATTTGATAAAACTTCCTTAGTAGAGATTTATATCTAATAACAGAAAATAATAATTGATGCAAATGGAGGTCAAAGTTAGTGGAGGCAGGGCGTCGGCGCGACCTGCGACACGCACCGCGGAGGGCCAGGGTCACGCACAAACAATGCCTAAGTTCAAGTGTCCCACTTGCCAGGCCCGCTCCCCGTGCCCCCGCACCCCTCACCCCGCGGGTTTGTCACCAGCGCCGGAATCGCTGCACTACACGGTTCACTTAATTTTGTATGTTATATTGTTTCGAAAATAATTAAAACCAAACAAAGTCACCAATTTAATTAAAACATCCAATCGGGGAAATGTCACACGCCAATAGAGAGATATTAATTTGTGAAAAAAATGAAGATGCAATCAGTTTTACTAATAGAATCTTCATCCTTTCGAGGGCTTGTTGAAAATGTTTTATTTTGCAGACTTACTTAAAGGGGACGCTCCGCAGCTTCGTAGTTCTATAATTTAATTGCGACTGTGGACCTTTCTTTTCATTCATAAGGACATTTCAGTCCGGCTCCTCATAATAAACAGTTCCACCATCCGCTCGTGGTAGTATGGACTCTCCGTCGGTCACCTGAACCAGGCCACTTATACGTTGTTACCAGGTAGACTGACTCCTGTACTTAATCAGTTTCCTGTTACATTCGTGAATAATTTGTAAGGCGACGCGACGTCTTGGGTCGCTACTTGCTAATGACGGCGCGGCCTTTAGTACCAGCTTGTTAACTGTACTACAACTCGCCAATTTTTCTGTACTCTTGAAGGTTTAATGATGAAAATGCAGCATTAATCTGCTGGTATATCTAACTGGTACGGGGCTGACGAGCTCGGCTCCAACATTCGTACATGACGTAGATTGCGGCGTTCGAATCGATAGTCGCAGCGAGATGTTTTACATTGTTAAAGTTGGACGTGAATCGATTGATAAGCGCGGGTGATATTAAACCCAAGCGGAGCAGAATGAGTATGATTTAATATATATAATGCCGATTGGTATCGGCTGTTAATCAGGCGGGGTGGACGCGCGCCAACTAGCCCCGCGGGACGCAGCACGCGCCATACTACACTGTCGCATGGCAGCCGGCATCAGAACCGTATTTGTGCATGTTGAATCTATCCTCATTCTTACAAACTACACACTCAAAACCAAAGTATGTAATTTGCTTTGATAAGTAATCTATTGCGGCGACAATCCGTACCCCAGTTTCATTAAAAGATTTAATCAACCGGTATCGCCAATCGACGTTTAGAAAGCTATCTTCAATACACATCTTAACGTGCAGATTGATCAGATCGTACGTATATCCACCCCAATGACAAATGCATTGTGCCATGAGTGCACGTTTTGACGCCCATTGACGTGGATAGATAGTGATGCAACTACATTATCCATGGCCAGCGCTCCCATTGAAGTTTAGAACCAGCCGACTATCATCGAGCACAAACAAAACGTTTCGATAACATTAGCCTACTAACTCCAGCATTTTAGGCACCTATAAAATAATATTTTAGCCGATCATTGTATGAAATGAGATTGCTAAGTGACGTTGAAAGTCAACCTGAAAATACCGGCTTCTCGTCGCTCGTTATTAAACATACCGAAAAAAATACCTCATTTTCTATTTTTAAACCTCCACGAGTTGACATTGGTTTTATTTTTTCATGAAACGGTCATTCAAGAAAATATACGAGAGCAACAATGATGTAAAATCGTTTCAGAAGACCCATTCAAAATAAATGTTTAAACCAGCAAACAAAACAAACAAATTAAATGGTGAAGGAACGACATTCGACAGTTACGATGTGAGGGATCATTGCAATAAATTCTTGAGACTAGTGGCGGCTGTTAAGCTCTGCCGCGCGCTGCCAACACTTGGCCGAGCCCTGCTGGGCAGAGGAGAGGCATACTGTATGAAAATACGGACCTGGTTCACAATACATTACACATCATAATGTACCAATTCAGAGTCCATAAAGAACAAGCTGTCAATCAAAAACTTGCCAATTATTATTAATTTATAAACCAAATACTATAATCTATTCAATTTAAACAATATTGAAACTTGAAATATTGAAATTAAGTTTGATACGAGAAAAAATATTGCAATACAGATAGAAACATTTGATTTTAGCTAACTGGGATTCGCTCCGATTGAAAAATAAAATGGTTTAAAATTGAACGACGTCCATCACCCTAGATAAAGCCGCCGCGAGTTTTGACGCGGTTAATAGGAATCGCTACAATACAATACTAAACAAGCTATTGTAAATACTATTAAATAAACCATTTTTATCAGGTTACTTTATTACTATTGTTCAAAATTGGAAAAGGACAAAGATAACCAATATTTCTGTGAACTGTAAACTTAAATTCTCATGTTAATTCTCATTTATCTCCGTTCTATTTTTATTTTAGTTTAGTAAGAATATGCACCATCATTAGTATAGTATATAGTTGTATGCTATTTTGCAGTATTATACGCATTTCTATAAAAGAACCAAGAATATGAATGTCAAGAATATTTGGCTCGGTGTTTAAGTGCATGAATTAATTGATCGCGCAAAATACTTTACCCGATAAAAACGAAAAAGTTGGTTGTTTACACGCTGGCGGTGAGGTTGTGTTGTGACCAGACCGACGTCTTTTATGTACAGTGTGAGATGATCACATAGAAGCTTAATGACTACACAAATGAGCAGATCAAAAATTGAGAAACTGTTAGACTGATCTGTAGGAATAACTAATCAAAAAGTATTATGTTTAGAATGTAAACATTAGGTTTAGTTAAAACTTTTCTGAAATAGGGACGATATAAACCAAAAAAAAATAAATGCATCTCGAAAAAAATAAGAAGGAAACGTAGTTAACGAAATGAAGGAAATTGGGAAACTTGCACGTCTTAATTTCTCATATCCATCGACTGCATGTATCATAACTTGTCATATGTGATCCAAACAAAACAGTATTAAATAATTGTTTCCTCAGAACAAGTGTGACTCTTAACCGATGACAATAATAAGAATGTAAGCCCCCCTGCAGTAATGACTTCTGTCAGGTATGTTTGATACATAAATAAGCGTGTTCCTGCTCGAGTAGTGTTGTTGAGGCCATTAGGTGTTTACCATCGCTCACGAGGACGGAAGAGATGCATTTGTTTAACTGATGCCAACGTGACTACTTTGTTATTTTGATTTGATTGTAGCTCCCGCCCCTCTGTGCTAAACAGGCTTTCTGATCTGGTAAAACATTTTTTAAGTCAGTACTCTTCTCTGTACCAAACAGGTTTTTTGATCTTTTGGTATATTGTTCAACAGAAGTCTTCAATCAAGTTCGAAATAATGACATTATTTACATAGGTACGAAGCGATCCCGTCGCAAAAACATCTCTATGTAAATATTGATGGGGCTGTTTTGTTGCGCCGGGATCGTCGCGGTCTGGGCCGAGCCCTGCGTCGCGACGCCGCGCCGTCTCCACGAAACTAGTTCAGCTCTTAACTTCAACTTCCTGCCTTACATATCTTTCATCATTTCATTTCCATCGAAAAATTAAATTATATTTTCTTCTAGCCTACGTTGGGGTAAAATACAATGTTCGGCTGCAAACCGTATTTTATATTAAGCGACTGCCTATCTGATCTCAATTCCCAGTAAAATGTTTAGAGACTTATTTTTTGTGCAGTGCAGATAATGCTAACCGAAGGTGTTTGAGGTAAGACGAGGGCAGCGGGGCAGGGCACGGGGTCCACCACTCTAGAGGTATCCTTATTATTCCTGAGGTAGCGATATGCGACTCAAAATGGCGTCGCTTATTCATATAATTTTATACGAAAAGTTGCCAAGTGTGGAGAGACGATTATAATTATACCGGGATTACTCGAGATAGGACGCGACCACGCTCCAGGCAACTTTGTTCAGCCACGCGTAAAGTTTGACATGAAAACTGAATCGGGTGTTATTCGTATGTTCTTATAATAACACGTACTATCCCTACTTATACCACGTACTCTGTATTTCCCGAAGGGGTAGACAGACTTGTATTACACACACATACACATTTCGCAGACAGTTTTATGAGATAAAAGTAATAGGGGCAATCGATGTTGCTTTCTGTGGTTCTTACTGTGTTTTGTATGTAGCTTGAATTTTTCAAGTAGTGGTATTTGTTTTTTTAAGTAATATCCTTGATCTGGACTTCTCCAAATACTAGTTAGAACAGCCGTCGTTGATAAGTGTTATTATTGCAAAAATGACACTTGTCTTGAGGTTTTTAGTTCTATAAAAAAAAAGAATTTAGTCAACTACTGACTTAAATAATTAATAAAAAAACCTCTTTATTTTTATTTTATACTGGAAGCAAGTCAACCGATAACATGATGGTTATTTTACGTCCTACAGCCCCGTAGTCCCTCCCCTCTTACCCCTCTTCGGACGAGCATAATTTGTTTGTCGTGTCTTACAGTCTGAAGCCAGTATCCATGCACCGACGGAGCTGTCTCTATACCTTGCGTGTCGAGCACATTAACCGGGCGCGTAACAGTTTGTATGTAGGCACGTTTAACATAAACACAGCTGACGTAACGTGTTGTAAATAGAAACATAATTTTGTTTGACTACGCTTAATTAATGTTAAACTATTCAAAATGAACCATGACTTTTTTATTCGATTACTTCGTCATTGGTTACCGCTATTCAAATTTTCTTCAATGCCACTGCTCACTGCTCGGTGCGTAAAATCTCATTTTTACTTTAAGCGGTATTCAACATACATTCCATCAGTCTATACACACACGGCACTCACCAATGTTGCATCAATGGTTAGCACGATTAGTAAGTTCTGCAAGAGGCGACCTTGATAAGGCTATCTGACACTCAGCGTGACGTAGGAGCGGCGCCGCGCGCTTCTCGTGTATTCGCAATCTGTTCACGTCAAGCGTAAACCCTGATCTCTAATGACAGATGTACACTTGAACTTGAACAGACCGGACCTTACAATAACCGCCAAGACGTTGGAACGTTCATGTCGGTGACCGCTAAAATGGTTTACGTATGACGCTGATTTGCATACTAGCCTGTAGTGAACCTTATCGGACCACGTCACACGATAAATCTCGTTCAGCTAACATAATTAACGAAGTATAACGTAAATTTTGCGTAACGCCCACGCCACGGGACGCGGGCGCAGGCGGACTGTTTACTAATGCTAGTGCGCGTGACGTCACGCCGTACCAAAACACTCCGACATGTTTATTGAGAGCAGACAGGGCAGCGGGCATGCAAGAGCTGAAGATAGGCAGCGCACGCGCACCCACGAGCCCGCACTACCATAGTAGCAGTCGCTGCAAGTATATCGGCAGCACCTGACACCTTACGTAGAGTTACAGTACAGAACTTGTCTGTACTTCTTTAAACGTGAACAAGGGTTAGTAGTAGCGTAAAATACCTTAATTAGTTTTCATTAAATATTCACCGATGTTCACGATGCTCATAAAATATTTAAGTGCGAGGTGGGAGCGAGCCGTGTCGCAAATTATTTAACACCTACTTAAAGAGATTTGTTTAGAAACATCATTACGAACAAAATGCAGACCGACTGGGATTCTTACACTACGTAAACTGGTGTTTCTTACTAACCGACGTCGAATATGGAAATTGGATTTACAAGACTTATAAACATTATTCCAGGTACCTAGAAAATGTTGAACTTTGTACCCTGTTTTTCTGAGCACCTTTGCCAATTCAATGTTGAGCAAGAACAGTGGTTCGATCTAAGAGCTTGGTTTAATATTAAATATACAGAGTGTTTAGTATTAATTCGATACGGTATAAAAATAAAGAGCGCCAAAAATTAGAAAATATTTTTTTCAAATCAACTAAATAACTTAAAAATTTGAATAAAACGCAACCACCCTGTGTAAATAAATTTGACTGACTTACTTATTTACTTGTGACATGCGTCAATGCTTAGACATAATCAGCTGTTAGGAAAGATACATCGTGTTGAAAAGGTGCAAAATCTTAAAAAATCATTTGCGACTAATAAACTGCTCTTATTTAATTAATTTGTGGTACAGAGCTTGAAAATCTAGTATAGGCAGTTTAAAGAAAAGCCCCTCTGTCGTATCAACTTTGTATATATGCACTTAATTATCAAAAATTGTTTCTTACTATAAGAAATTCAATTAGAAAACTAATATACAATAGGTGTCGACTGCTTTACACAGTCCGTGTGGTTGGTCTAAATTAAACTGTATAGAAAATGCAGTGCAAAATTCCAACTGTTAGAATATAGAGAATGTTTCTATGCAGTTCGTTTGATCCGCCACAAAAGTTTGTTGTAGCCGCAAAACAAAATAAATATTGGACTGAAATGAATTTAAAACTTTCAGGAACTGGTGTACTGGTGTACGAAATTTTTGTGGAAATTGTTTTTAACGCAGAACACCGAAAATCTCTCATAGGTTTTTGGAATTGCTCGTTAATATTTGACAATACCAATACGGTTTAAAACTTAGGATTGCAATGTTTCAAAATTGAAACACTTTATTTTTCTGGTATTTATTTAAGCCTCATGCGAAAAACTTTACACTGTTTACAATGTAACAAAACAAGATTTAAGGGAAACTAAAAATTGAGAAAATGCCTTATATCTTACTATTATTTTTTTAACAATCACCTTCTATAAGCTTATCCGGCTTATATAAGGTGATTGTTAAAAAAAAAACATAAAAATGGTATAGGCGATATGAATTCCTGAACATCGTAGTGTCCAGTTTAATAAGGAAAAAGGAAGGCAGTGTGTGTGAAAGGTTGCGGGATGAGCTTGCAAGTGAGTCGGACAACCCCCACCCTCCCTCCCTCCCCCTCTCCGACCCGCACTCAAAGCCCTCAGTAATTTTCAAGTTCAGCCCCAAGACGCAACGGTTACTTTGACAATTTGTTATTACAATAACCTTCCATTTTTCATAAAATATGTTACGTACTAGACTAGCCATAATTCCAAGATATTTTTAACGTATTTTCACCGTATTTTCGGTTGATATGGTCACTACGTACTATATTAAACTTCAGCTTTTGTTTTTGACTCTCAATAATTCATTACATTTTATTGACATTCAAAATAGAATGTTTTAAATCTTAGTCTCTAAACTGAAATCGACTACTACTGCACTATAGGCTTCTATGGCATATGAAGCTTGTAGCCCTTCGACAGCTTTTGTTTCGACCGTTTACAAAAATTAAAGGGAAGACGCAAATGACGGGCGAGCGGCTGACAGCTCGCGCAGTCCGTGTACGGGCCGTTCTTTTGTAAAAACTTCTACACCGATCTACCGGAACCAGAAAGTACGGGATGGTGCACTATCGATTGGTTATAGGAACTTTTACGAGGGAACTTTCTTTAACAAAGGGAAAACTCGTGGGCCTGGAATGTGTCGCATTCCCCGTGGTCCCGGCGCAGGAATACCGACCCACAAGAAATTCAATCGCCGACCAAATACTTTGAACGTTTTACTACAGTTTCCTGACTGAGGCACCAACTCTACTATTTTTAGACGGAGATGGTCGGAGATGGACGGTATTGCGAATATCTTAAAAGTTATTTTTTATTCGTAATATTCTGAATAACTTATGCTTTATTCTTCATTAGAAAAATGATTTTAATTTTAAGAATTATAACTTTTTTCAAGAATCTGCTCGTCGATGCACAAATAAAAAAGGACACTAACAAAAACTAGAGTGTTTTGTGGGTGTAAAGTTCTTAAGGTATGCAAAATGCTTCGAGTCAGTTACAGCTGAATATTTATTTATTTATTTATTTAATCACCAACATAACATCTTCACAGTTTACACCAAAGCGATGCCATGAGTACCAATTCTTATAAACTAAATTATATAAAATAATAAAAACAAAAATAAACATCACATACCGTATTTAACAGCTAATAAACTAGAATTAAAAAAAAATAACACTTAAACAATGTAGTAAAATATTTCAAAACCAAAAATTAAATAAAAAAAAATTTATAATACTTAATAATAACAATCTGTTATAAAGTTTCCAAGCACTTTTGCGAAAACATTATAAATTTCGCCAGGCTTGTAGAAAAAATATCAATATCCTCGGTATGGAGGATATTGATTAGATCTATGGCTAGCGACATTGGAGTATATGAATATGTTTTGTTATTCAAAACCTGCCTAGGCACCGTATACATACGTGCATAAATAATAATTAAGCGCAGCTACAGTCTTTGTATGGCTCTGTTTATTACAATTATTAGGAACGGTGTCAAGTGTCTGAAGTAAGGCTTCAGGCATACGGCCAACCCATCCCACTTTAATTTAGCAGCTTTCGAGCTTCGTCAGGTGTTTTGTTGTTACGTTGAGGTTGAACCGCGCACTATTTAACTGGAGCCGGTAATTAAACGTGCGAGGGGTACACTGGGGGCACTCGGTACGCTTTACAGACTCGCGGTGGCGGATTCGCGGTGAAGGTGAACTCCGCGATCTATTCCAAGTTACTTAACACAAGGTGTTATAAGTTTAAGTAGTTTGTGAAACCATCTGGTACTTGTAAGTTTGAGTTGTAGAGTATGATGCTGTTGTTCGATATTAATGTTTAAACTACAGGTTGTGATAAGGAAATGCAGGTGAACCTATCGAACAATGACATAACTAATTAATATGCCTATGTAAATCTTGCTATTTTTTGTTTCATTACAGTTATTAATAATACGGTAGAGTTCTAGCTAGCTCTAAAATCAGTCGCACTAGCCATACCCCGTATGTACCAGTCGTATTAGAACTTTGATCCTTATCTAAATTGTACTAGTATTTGCTGTAAGGATTCTGTATGTATACTTTAGATCTATTCATACAGTACGGAAAATCCGTCCAGTGGTAAAAAATCACCGTGCGCAATGAGGCCACCAACCAAATACATAAATAATATAACTTTAAAAGTAAAACGCGCGACGTCACGCACACACACTACAGCATACGTACCCAATAGACACACAAAAAAGCGCCGTGTCTGTGTGCGTGAGCCGTACGCATTATGCTGACTAGAACATTATGGTTTTTGTAAAGGACGAGGGCAACCTCTGAACGTAACTGGCATTTACTTTTAATATGGTATTACTAACCACATTTGTAGCCCAAATCAAACCAGTTTTATTATCGACGTAGGTGCAGCTCATGTGCACTTCGCTTAGTTTTATCGTTTAGCATGCACTTGACAACAAAATGTATGTCATATGTAGTAATACTAGCTTTTAGAAAAATATATTTTTAATCTTCGTGTGTACAGATAAGCGTTTACTGCTGTTGGTTACTATTTTTAAGACTTTACACATCATCTTCTGCCTAGCCGTTCCTTATACTTTTTTGGGGTCCGTTTCCAGACTTACCGGATTTAGCCGAATACGCCTGCTTATCTGACCTTCACAACAATCACAACCCATTTTATTGGGTAATAGAGTATCCCATAATAAGTCTCTTCACATCGTAAGAGATAATTAAACTGATTGTCCATGGTACGAGGATAAATCGTCAACACAATGACAACAATGTTCCGTAGTTTGCAAGTGAAGACTTTATTACTGTACGTTCTCGAACGAACCGCTCCACACATGCAAGTCCGACAATAGAACAAAATGACAAACATGACACAGTATGTAAATGAGCGGGTCGAACAAAAAGCGGTCGGCATTAGTTACAAGCAGTTGCTATTACAACGGCCGGTCCACTCAATAGAATAGCCTGTTAGATAATGGCGGCGCGCGCGCAGGTCGCCGCGCCGCGCCTAGCCGCGTGCTGCCGCGCCGCGCCGTGCAGAGCGTGGCTTATCACACAAGTCCACAAATAACACATCTTTCATTATCGCCGCTCGCGACTCAATGACAACACGCTTTCTGACTGTTATTTGGCATTGAAGTCAAATCGAAGTATGTTCACTGTTATCATAATATTAATGCTTACCTACCTACTCGCCTAAATATAAGGAAGTTTACGAGGAAATTAAGTACAAAACTATCTTGTTATTTTTTTGGTAAAAACAAATTACTATTTGCAATTATTTTCGTGACCATTGTAAGGCTTGTCTTTCTCATAGAATTAGAAAAGTTTAAGTCTTGTATAAGGTTGAGGACAAGAAAATCGACTTTAATTACACAAAGCTAGGTAATCAAAGCGTTATTATTTATTGTAAAGGTAAAATATAGAGCGAAAATATTATTTTGGTAAGATGACATTTCTGGCCCAAATAGGGATTTCAAACAAAAACAGCAATGCGGGTTGTAATAAGAACATGCACATTGCACAGATAAAAAATGTAGGACAGCTCCATTGTGAAGTTTTTCATGACACAGCAGTGGGGAATTTTATTAAGTCGAATCTATAGACGTCCACCAATCCAAATGATGATATTACAGTAGAAAACTGATAGAACAATTTTGAGTTTGTAAAAATCGAATAAGTATGTATTTAGCAGCTCAGCCATCGCATATTGTGACTCGCCAGACACAGGTACAAACTAGGTATTGGCTAAACAGATGTAACTTTAAGGATAAACACTTATTATTTGCATTTGCTATCTGGGCTATTAAATTGATTTGATGAAATCCTAGTGTACGAGGATAATTAGTGAGTGTGTATTGTTTACTGTATTACAAACCGTCGTAATGTTTTCTAAGCAAGAAAGTATTTTTTTTTTTCTATTAATTTGGGAAAAGGACAGGAAGAACAAGAAGAAGAAAGTAATTTTTTCTACCCATTATAAAGATTTAGATGAAGGCTGTTTCCCTAAATTGACCCGAAAATATAGCTATTGCTACGAGACACGGCAACCTAATAAAATTGCTTTGAATATTATATTTTATTTATGGTGTCACATGCAGAGGAATAACGGAAAAGAAATGAATGGATTGTGCTGAAGATTCTTTCAGAAATGTTGAAGTGAATTTTGAAATGACGGGTAGTAAAGATGAATGGAAGCTAAATACGCATTGCGCCGACCCCAAATAATTGAGAACAGGGCCGGGAGATGATGATGATGAATAAGGTTTTATAAAAACCGGTGAACGTACTCAAGAGAAACACGCAAAGTTGAATGTTTATGTGCAACTACAGTATATTAATTAGTGCTTAGGCCGCAAACATACTTAAAATAAATATCCGAAAAACGTTACGATTTTATACTTGCAAGATTTTACGACGTCAGATTATTAGTCGCGAACAATACTGCAACGTACGATAGAGTTAAACAACACAGCGCGACGAGTCGGGTTAAAAACGCTATCATTCATTCTGCCGATCCCAGCGGTTATCTGGTTAGGGCTGGAAGCTAATCCAGTTTTATATGAGGCCGGTAGCTGGCAGCGCCGCGCCGAACCGGGTCTGACGGCGCCAGCCCGGCTGTTAATTGCGCCGGACGCGCCGGCTGCCTGCCGCCGGGCCCGGACCGCGCACCTTAACAAATGTCCCTGTACGGCTCGGAGCCGCCGCCACGCAGCGAGCCGATCACACCCGCATATATTATTAGCGGCCGCATAGTCTGCTCTTGTTTTAGGGAGTATCGACAAACTTTGTGGAATACATTAGAGGGTACACAGACGCGTTGACGAGCTCTAGTCGGCTTATCTAATCTTATCTAAACAGATACAATAATCTTCCACGACGTCTGAGATTGATCGGCGAATACGTAAAATAATGTAGAGCTACAACCTTCCAAGTCTTCATGTTATCTCATCATGTCTTTTATTTTAATTTCCATTGTTATCACTTTTCTAATGTAAATGCTGGTTAACCTGTTATTGGCAACTGTGTGAGTCCAAGTCTTGTTATCCTATTATTTTTGATCTCATGTACACAGAAGCTGTTGGTGAACTATTTTCAATAAATAAATAAATGTTATAGTTTCAGTGCTTGTTACTGCTTCAGATTTGGAAATTTATAATAAATGAGAACTGTTGAGTTTGCAAGTCCACAGTTTGTAGTGTTTTCGTGAACGTTGTACACTTGTACCTCCGTTTCTCTGGCGGAAGTTTAAGTAGTCAAGAACTTTGATGTTCAGTTTCGCAAAGATCCTATTAGAACTGTTACAGAGAGTCGACTCACAACTACTTCCCTCTTTTGAGTTAAACTGTGAATATGATAGCGCATAGTTAATACTTAGTCGTCATCATGGTTTTAATTAAAACGTCAACAGCGTGTGTCAATGGACCATCCTGTAGCAGCCATTTAATGCTAAATAGAGCATCGTTTACGTTGTCTAGCCATCACGGCAGTGCCAGCGCTGTATCCTACTCTTACAAAGGGCTATACAGCAAACCAAGCAACAGTAACCTTAGAACTGATTTCCATAGTAATAAGTCGGTTAACAACGTGTACAATCACCCGACGGTTCCACTGTAGATAGAGATATACAAACACATGTCATGTATTTTTCTTGCTTTTTATGACGTTATCTATGTTTGTGATCACATCAGAAAAGTATCGTAGTTGCGCATCGTGCGGTTATCAATAAGGCGCGGAGATAAGCGACGATAATTACTGCGCACGAACGTACCACAGGGACGAGGCCCGCCGCGGTAGAGTCGCCCGCGCTCGCTGCTCTACCGTCTTAATCAAGCCAAGTTATCTATGTTACAGGAGCGCTACATTACGTCTACCCTATTATGTGGTGGTGGATTAATTGCATGCTTATAAGTTCCAAATCCTTACGAAAATGTCTGTGATAACTGACATTGTAATAATAGGCACAACAAGGCATAGAATCATGCCGTATGATTGACTATTATCTTGATCCAGCGTTGTGAACGAGTTTAAGTGGGCATTTAATAGCACAGTTCACGGATAAAGCCGGCCCAATCTAGTTTCATATGGCGGAGATTCAGAAACCGAGCCGTGGGGAAATTGAACCGATTATCTGTGGGATCAGTATCATCACATTACTGTCTTACCAATTCTTACCTACGTAATTCATTGTGTTCGTTTCATCAGTAAGGATAAAGAATCTCGTATAAACATAATATGTATATCGGTCAAGGTCAGTGCTCGATGTTCGTCTTCGCGCGGTGCTATTCATATCGTAAACCTGCGGCGTTCCTCCCGTCCGCCGTAGAGTGGCACCGGCAACGCCGACACCGAGCTGTTTCGCGGAGCGGGGTAGGCAGAGACCTCCAGCCCTGTACATAGTATCGCGTGCTGCCGAAAATATACGGCTTATTTGTGAATTTATCGGGGTCTTCATAAAACGTTTCGAAATGTCATGTGTAGCATACACATGACATTTCGAAACGGGGAACTTCTGACTGTGGTACGCAAATAGTTATCGGTAATGCACTTTCCTAATATAAAGCCTCGCCGCAGTCACATTGACATCCTTTGTGAATATCCGAAATGGGATTTATCATTCAGCTCAAAGTGCCTGTCTACGTATTTCTAGGAATTATCGTGTGTCTAGAGAATAGTAAAACCAAATGGAGTTCGATTCTCGGGTAGTGGAATCCGTTTGTTAAATGGAAATTACGATTTACTATTCAGTTTAGTTAAGTGAATATAATTTCGTTTTCACAAATGTTCGCCGCGTTAGTCATACCTAGTATTTGGTAGTTATTTACTTGTTTAACAGGAAAATAATTTATACCTCTACTAGGCAGGTATGGATATATTATTATGACAAACAGAACATTGTCCTTAAACACGAATGCAAAAAAAAATAACTTTATAGGTGGTGCCCTAGAGGTCTTAGCTGTCGAGTCAGCTTATTATTTATTACAAATCCTATATACATGACAATTTGAACACCACACAAAATTTAATACAATATAATTAGTATAGTCCACCTCTGCTGACTACCTGATTAAATTAGAGTTTAAGCTAACTATCAGAGTAAATACGATAAGGGAACATTGCTATACAATTTACATACGGTACCATCACGCGTGTACCAATTTCTTAAAGATTCAGAAGTAGGTTATTGTAGGGTTTTATACAAAAATCGATAGGAACTTAAATAGTATCTAGCAAATGAACATGCAGAACAAAAAACGTCGAAAGCACGAAATTTCCGGACTTTTGCAAAATGTGCATCAGCTGGTATCGAACCGAGCGTACCGCGGCGGCGCGTCCTCACTACCGCCGACCACGGTCGGATTCGTTTCATCGTTCGATTCCCATAAATATTTTGAATAGAGTCGCGGAAGTGTCGCAGTGTGCGGTGGCACAGTGGCTTATCTCGCGACACCACCCTCCGGAGTGTTCGGCTTTCAACCCTAAGGTCACCGGGTATCGATCCGCGCCAGCTGGAGACCGCTCCGCAACATGCCCGGTGGATTCTTTCCGCTCACCCTCCAGCACACGAGCGTCGAGCACCCCTGGCATAATCCCGCTCGACCCCCGAGTCACCCTCTAGCTATGCCAATGATATCGAAGTGCTTCCGTTTAGATCGCTCCAAGACGTGTAGATAGCTACCGCGACCTATAGGTAAGTGTACACTTTTCGGGAAGGGGACCCCGGGGTGCGGGGCGATCGAACTGGCGGAAGCTTCAATGCGGCAAAGCTTATCGTGTACGGAATCCGCAGGCGAGCGCGCCGAGCGCGACACTGCTGACCCAGTGCCCCGGAGCGCGTGCACGCGGCGCGCGCTGCGCGACCAGCTCGGCGTGCTAGCGAGAGCGCGTGATCCGCGACCACTACACCACGATCCAATCAGTCTGTAAGTCATCACCCTTGAAGTTACGAGGAAGCACTCACCGTTTCCGTTTATTAGGGGGTAGTCGTCGTCGTGCCGACCGATGTACGTCTTCAGCGGGGTGTCCGTGAGGGAAGGCGACGATCTATCCCTGTCGCTCATAATAGTCACTTAGAACACCGGTTATAGAGTCGATACAACAACACTGCACGGGGAGACCGGCCCCGCACACTCGTTCACGAGTCACGACCGACCTCCGGCCCGCGGCTCGCGCGGCGAATAAATAATTAAATACTGGCAGTCGCTCGAGTCCGCGGTGCTCGCGCCTCCCTCCGCGCAATCAATCGCCCGCGGCGTCGCCTGCCGCGCCAGCGACCTCTGTCCGCGCGCAGCCCGCCTCTCGCGCCTCGCACAGATGGCGCTACTGGCAACACGCCTCTTATCTATTTAATATACGACCAATTTACATACATATTGTTTACTATACATTAGCATTGATCCTTAATTAAATTAATAACATGATCTTATTATTGCGTATGCGGAAACACGTATAGTGAGAAAACGCATGACTACTCCCATCTAGGCCGCGGGTAGAGAACTAAGTACCTACATTGCCAGTGGGTTCCTTTCTGACCCAAAGTAAACTTCCTAACCGAAACTTCTATTAAAAGTTATTTAAAACTTTTGGAACATGTGTTACGAACTAAGTCGGCTTGTCTAACAATAAGTATAGATGTTCACGTTTGCTACTTCCCTATCCAGTTGATGATTAGTGTACATAATTATATTAAGTAAAGATCGGTCAGCCTGAATGCGGGCCTGTAACGTAAATAAATGTATGCAAAACATGGAAACCACTTTTAGAGAGTATTTTAAAAAGTAGAGTTCTACTATTTTGTGATTCATATCAAATGAAAGGGCTTGTTGTAAGGATTTCAACAGACTTAAAATCTAGGTACGTCTCGTTTTTTTTGTATCCATTTTACGCGATATCGACGGCAATTGTGGATCTATTTCAAAAATTATTTCGTCATCGATCAGAAAATGTTCCTGTTGAAATTTCATCAAAATCGATCCAGTAGTTGATTATTTTATAATTGCTCCGTCCGTCCGATTATTTTTTATTTATGTTCAACAAATTAAAAATAAAAAGAGTTTTAAAGTTATATTATCTTATCTCCAAAAGGAAATAATAATTAAAATAGAATTTAAGTAGCAATTACAGAAAAATATGGACGAAGTGTTCTCAATATTTTTGTTTAATCTGATTAGAAACTTATATTTGCTGAAGGAAATGTGAGGTTTTCCTGCATTTTGCTATTCTGAAACATTTCAGGTCCTGCCTCTTATTATCTTAAAAACTTTAGATCCGACATTGTTAAACAAAGTTTTGTTCAGATTCAAGAAGCAATTTATTAGACCTTTTTTAACATACTCTATTGTGCCTTTAAAAAATATTAAATTCTTAATTTATAATGCAAAAAGTAGTAAAGATGACTTGAAAAAAGTAATAATTAAAAGCATCACACTATCGATTGTAAATGTGAGCTATTTATTTAAAACATAATGGCGAATTTATAGAACACATAATATTTGACGACCACCGTGGTCGAGTGGCGTACGCAACGGTTTCATGGTGTCGCTAGCTCTGAGGTCCCGGGTTCGATCCCCGGACGGGTCAATGTAGAACCAAACTTTTCTACATTACCTCGGGTCTGGGTGTGTGGTACCTTCGTTGTTTCTTTGTTTCTGAATTCCATAACACAAGTGCTTTAGCTACTTACTTTGGGTTCAGAGCAATGTATGTGATGTTGTCCGCATTTATTTATATACTAACCAAGAGGACGGGAGATGCGAGAAATATTAGGATTACAATTACCGGACTATTCCATGTCATTCATTTTCGTACTCGTTTTTACCCGTGCAAGACATGGACAATACTGATTTGATGATACTGAACGAAGCAACACAAATAAGGGACGGGGCTATGCGCGTTTGCTTTGGCTCTCAGAGCAAAGTACTATATGTTTTTGGCTTATAAGGCAAATTTTATTATTTTTCTGTATATAATAATAATCCAGCCTATAAACGTCCCAGCCCATATAGAGAAGGCACGAGCATTGATCACCACGCTTGCTCTCTGCGGATTGGCGATTTCAGATACCAAATTTTGGAATCCAGGTTTCCTCACGATGTTTTCCTTCACCGTTTGTCAGAAGTGTCTTAGAATACCTAATTAAGAAAGTACATATAACTTTGAAAAAGCCACATTGGTACTTGCCTGGGTTCGAACCTGCAACCTTGTGCATACAAATCCGTTCATTGAACCGCTAGGCCACCACGACATTTTTTTGTAGTAGGACTTAAATTCCAACAAAAATCTGTCTTCATTCTTTTGGCTTGGACGTAACTTAACCCGTTCAAATACACTTATAAAGAAGTGAAATAATTTTACAACTATCGACATCGATCACATTTATCGAGCAAGTGAATCTTTCACAAACTAAGCTAATCTTTGTTTGCTTTCACAGTGCTACATGACCTTTAACCTCTACACAATACGCTACGCCACTAAGGCTTAGCCGTAGCTCCGGTTCCCGTAACGGCCGGCGATAGATTTTATAGGATCGTGTTTATGCCGCTACACGCGCGCTACGGCGTAGGCCGTACTTGGGATGTAAGTCATGATGCGAGCTTGCTTACTGCTTACTTACCTCAGCTGTTTTTCGTGTTCGATTCAAAGTTGTTTTGATATTACATTATTTTTATATCATGCTTTCAGTAGTAATTTTGATTAATCGATTTGATTGATCGCCGCTTATAAAAAAAAAACTCAAAAATTATTTGCGTCTTCTATGCTGTCTTTGGCCAAATCTAAGGAAACAGTCATGTTTTGTATGTCGCTACATTACCCTATCACATGCAACAAAGTTTAATTAGTTTGTTGCTTCTTGACAAAGTTATAGATTACAGCCAAGTTGTATGTTAAACGCGACACGTGTTATGTTAAAGCCGTGCTCTACATCGACGACTGTCTGTAGAGCCGCGTCCGGCGTTAGTGCATATTCATGATCGTTGCCTCGTTGGTTTGACATCAAAGCTTCACACAATTATAGGACGGGAAAAGACAACCCCTGCCACTTAAGCTATTATAGAACCTAGCTGGCTACGGTGCTGAGGGTCACCGCGGGTCGCTGCTGGTCACCGCGGGTCGCGATCCAATCTGCTGAGTGCCATTGTATTATTAATATTGGAAACTGTATCGCGGTCATCGGCATAGGTATCAGCAGACGAGAGCACGCGTCCACGCCCCCGCCGGTTTACCTGTCGTGTACAGCGGGTTTCACTAAAATATTGCTATACTCGTATCTCTGCAAACAGTTTATTAAAGCTAAAAAAGTAACATATATAGAAATTTGCAGCCGCTGAGCGTCGTTGGCGGCGATGAAGTCGTTCCACTGCTTGTGCGTGTCGGAGGAGACCGCCGCCGGCCCGAAGGTGGGCGGCGGCAGGGATGCGCGCGGCTCCGGGGGCGCAGGAGGCGCGGGGGGTTCGGGCGGCGGGGGCGCGGCCTCGCTGGCCTCCTTGCGAGTGCGCCGTGCGCCCAGCGCACCCAGCGCCGCCTTCAGCTCGCGCTCCGCCACGCTGGCGCCCGTCGTTCGCGTCACACTCTCTGCATACACCCAACGCAATTATATTATTTCAATTAAATTGTACACCTAAAATCAGTCTTATTTAGAGAAACATTTGAATGCCTATTTTTAACTGTCTCCCTAAAGGGCATATACCTAGACAAGAAAAAGCACAAATTACAAAAATGAGCAAGATCAAAAAAACTGCCGCATACACAAAATCTGATATACCCGACAATATTACCTATTACTAACATTAGTAGAGTAATTCAAACCAACCAGGGATGATCACTGATCAGGTAATCAATTAACGCATGTATTGTATTCGTGCAGTGAAACGCAGCAACGCTTGTCAATCATGCCTTATTCAACACTAAATAATAATATAACATCTATTGACTATGTATATATATATAATATGTATTATACTGCTTACACTACGTCGAGTACATAATAACGCATAATCCGCACACGATTAATTCATCGCACTGGAAGAGAAGCAATTATCTTGTAATTAACTGATCGAGTGCGCTGAGGCGGCAGTGACGGTGCAGCGGGCCGAGACAGCCTGTCGCGTACGACATAGAACCCTATGAGAAAGGATCGTTCTCATTTCATAAAAGTCACAGTTACCTTACTATACATTAGTTGATGTGTACTGTCTATGTTCAACTAACTGACATCACATTAGTTATCTATACTTATAATAAATCTGTAGAACTGAAAATTCTGTACATTGAAAATATCAAAAAAATAAATGGCGGGGGGTGTTACTAGACCGACAACGAAGCAAAAGGTGTGAAAAAAAAAATTTTTGTCTGTCTGTCTGTCTGTTTGTTCAGGTATCACGCAAAAACTACCGGTTCGATTACGATGAAACTTGGTATAATTATTCTTTATTATCCTGGGCACCACACTGGGTAGTTTTTATCCCGGAAAACAAACTTAATTTTGCGGTTATAAACTCATAAGTTTCGTCATCCACGCGAACGAAGTCGCAGGCACAGCTAGTACACAATAATTGTAAGATTTACAGTGTGACGGAGCCTAACGCGTGCCTCCGCCTTATGCCTACCTACATATTATATTATTACTAGCTGTACCCGGAATGCGTTGCAATGCAATTTTTTCTACCTAGCACCTGCCTACTACCTACCTAGTACCACTTAGGGATATGAAAAATAGATAGTAGCCGATTCTCAGACCTACTGAATATGCATCTATAATTTCATAAAAATCGGTCAAGCCGTTTCGGAGGAGTATGGTAACTAACATTGTGACACGAGAATTTTATATATAAGATAAGACTAGCTGTATCCGGCATGCGTTGCAATGCAATTTTTTTCTACCTAGCACCTGCCTACTACCACATAAGGGTATGAAAAATAGATAGTAGCCGATTCTCAGACCTACTGAATATGCACATAAAATTTCATAAAAATCGGTCAAGCTGTTTCGGAGGAGTATGGTAACTAACATTGTGACACGAGAATTTTATATATAAGATTCTAAATCGCGCTAGTGCATACACGCCTTATAACTACAGCTAGCTATAAAAGTTCAACGTAGGTGTTGTTTTTAATCTAGGTCAACTTGAATGTGTAAAGCAATAGTTTTGATTGGTTTTGACACATTGTTAAAAAACTGTTAAAAACAATTCAATCACACAATGTGGTACGTTTCATATTTCGACGAATCCTGTAGAAATGCAAAATAATATAATAATATAATATTCCGGGACAACTCACACACGGTTATCTGATCCCAAGCTAAACAGAGCTTGTGTTATGGTAACCAGACAACTGATATACATACATATTATAGATAAATTACACCCAGACAACCAGAACAAATGATCGTGCTCATCACACAAACATTTGTCCTGGGTGGGAATCGAACCCACAACCTCCGGTATAGCAGTCAGGGTCACTAACCACTAGACCAACAGGCCCGTCAAAAATGTTCAAACCTTAGAAAGTTGTTAGACGGCTAAAAACTGTTCCATTATTCTAATACAATTAAGGTTTTTTTTCTGGGCCTTTTGGTCTAGTGGTTAGTGAACCTGACTGCTATACCGGAGGTTGTGGGTTCGATTCCCACCCAGGACAAATCTTTGTGTGATGAGCACGATCATTTGTTTTGTGTCTGGGTGTAATTTATCTATAATATGTATGTATTTAGAAATATACAAGTATGGTTATCAGTTATCTAGTTACCATAACACAAGCTCTGTTTAGCTTGGGATCAGATAACCGTGTATGAGTTGTCCCGGAATATTATATTATACATTTGGAACATTTTCAGTTTTATTGCAAATTAAACCTGCAAGCATAAGAAACAACTGTAATATATTCATTTCCTAATTTTCATTTGTGAATGAAGAAGTGGCAACTTGTAAATAAAAAAATAAACTTTAAAAAAAAAAGAGAACCGCCTTCAAGATCCGATTCACTGAAAAGTATTAAATAATTTTAAATGTAGGTACTGCTTATCAAATAACCAAAATATTAGGATATAGTATAATTATACTTCAAGCACAGCGGTTCTCTTTTTTTTTTTAAAGTTTATTTTTTATTTAATAATTTTTAGTGTTTGATACTTTGTTTACTTACTTAAAATGGGTTTAGTCAAGTCGAGATAATCGCGTTTAAACATACACACATACATGCAGGTCAATCTGAGAACCTCCTTTTTTTCAAGTCGGTTAATTATAAAATACCAAAACCTTCTCCTTGGTCTAACAAACACTTTTCTGAAAACAGTATCAAAATCGGTTCAGTCAAACGCGAGATAATCGCGTACAAATATACATACATACAAGTCAATCTGAGAACCTCCTTTTTTTCAAGTCGGTTAAATAAAACATACTAAAACCTTCTCCTTGAACTAACAAATTATTTTCTGAAAACCGCATTAAAATCGGTTCAGCCAAACGCGAGATAATCGCGGACAAACAAACATACATACATACATACATACATACATACATACATACAAACATACATACATACATACATACATACAAACATACATACATACAGGTCAAACTGAAAACCTCCTTTTTTTTGAAGTCGGTTAAAAATATTCGTAATCTTTCTTCATATACTATGTACAATAGGCGTAGATTGCTGCTTTTGTTAAATCCATTCACAAATTGTCTTTAAGTTACTTTCTCCTTTTATTAACCGACTTCAAAAAAAGGAGGTTCTCAGTTTGACCAGTATGTATGTATGTTTGTCCGCGATTATTCCGCGTTTGCCTGAACCGATTTTGATGCGGTTTTCAGAAAATAATTTGTAAGATAAAGGAGAAGGTTTTAGTATTTATTATTTAACAGACTTGAAAAAAGGAGGTTCTCAGATTGACCTGTATGTATGTATGTTTGAATGCGATTATCTCGCGTTTGACTAGCTCACTGCGAACGTACGGACACTTTACCTGGCTCCTACTGAATAGACACCATTCATGCGCATTGCAGAGAAAATTGCATTAACCCGATACGTGAAGTTTACACAAAGTGAAACAGTCATACGGTACGTTAGTCGACGTAAGACAATGACGTCTAGACCACATGCTAGACTCACAAACCTTCTATAGCTGATAAGTTTATTGCGAAATCCCTCATTCGTGAAAAAAAACATGCAATATTAAATCGTTACATTTTTTATTTTAACATAAGCGGTCAACGATTACTTTTTTACTAACAAACAAGACAATTAACATTACGATTAACTAACAAATCACAAACACTAAGTACATCAGCAGCGGCAGCATCCCGCGCGACACCGGCGCCGGCGCCGCGCAGTTGTCAAGCAGCGCCACGTCGATGTAGTCGCACACCATGTCGTCCCACTTGTCCGTCAGCTCGTGGATGTTCTTGGCTTCAGCCACCAGCTTGTGTCGCATGAGCCTCTTGACCTTCTCCAGCCGCTGGGGAGAGTCCTCCCTGAACTCGCGCGCGCGCATCCACGGCGCCATGCTCGACGGTGGCTCCACCATCACTACGGTAGGCAACTGTCTCGTCACCTGCAGCAGCACAGGTGGCTTTTTCGTCGTAGGGTCAACATGTTGGCCTTCTTTCCGCTGATCTTTCTTTAGTATGGATAACCTAGATTTCTCAGCGAGTGATAACTCGGACTTGTTAGCGAAGCTCACGTACTGTACGGTGGTGGACAAGGTGGTGGTTACGGGAGTGGTGGTGGTGGTCGTGGTGGTGGTAGTGGTGGTGACCGTCGTGGTCGTGCTTGGCTCGGTGGGGCGAGGGCGCATGTCCTCCTGCTCCGCCGATTTGGACTCGGGGTCCATCACGCGCCGGTCTGACCACAGCATCTCCAGCAAACTTGTTGGCGTCGGCAGGCTCGCCATCACTGAGCACACACAACGAGCCATTCGTTAGCTTTCCATCTTCGACTCGTTAACAATTATCTTCAATCACTTAGATATGAAACTAATAACTTTCACCCGTAAATTGTTTTTTATAAATGAAATAAAACAAGAGATAAGATACAGCCAAAGTTCGGGGCTGCCGCCGCACGTTTATTCATAAGTGTCCAAAGTTATGAGTTTAAGCATATTGTTACAACTAGAAATGATTGCTAATATCAAAGCTGCTTCATATATTCTTAATAGTCAAATATTTAACAGAATTTTACCACCCCTTTATTAAAGTTGCGACAACGCGATAATATTGTTATTTCATGAATGTGCATAATCATTTACAGTTAAGTCCTATTTTAGCACTCAAAAACGCGAAACATTCCTAAGGTAAGACAAGGACCTTATGACTATAATAACTTATCTAGTATGTTGTTACGTTAGATAGAACATCATAGAGTCACTGACCTGAACTCCGACGGAGAAGCGACGGTAGGTTGCTCTTGATGCTGTAGACCCTCTTCATGTCGTAGTAGTCGTCGTAGTCGTCGTACTCCTTGGGCTTGGGCAGCGGCTGCACCTTGGTGTCCTCGTCGTCGTCCTCGATGACGGGCCGGTAGCGCTCGTGCGTGCGCAGCTCCGGCCGCCCCCGCCGCTCCCCATCCTCCTTCACCTCGCCGTCTGACTTCATCCGCCTATCCGCCTCTACCTCCTCATCGTGCAATTTCAAGTCGTTGCTCTTCCTCTTCGGACTATGTCTGTCTCTCTGTTTCCTTCTATTAACTCGCCTTGTGGTAGGTTCGTTCATAAATTTAATATCTTCGTCGAAATCTTTACTCTTATCATCTGCAAAGTCCTCTTTATCTACAGGGAAATAGTATTTTCTATCTATATCACTAACGTCATCTTTCCTATCTCGACTATATTTTGTGGGACGTCTGGGCGGCGACTCCTCGTCTCTGGGAAGAATGTCGGGTTTGAGCCGCGACCGGTGCTTCGGGTAGCGGTGACTCGTTTTGAACTTGGGCACCTCATCTTCGTCACGTTCATACTTGTTGCCTAAGTCTACGCTACCGCTGTCCATTGGTCGCATCAATCCTCTCTGTTTCCTCCCAGGTTTTCTCCAGACTTCTGGGTCTTCTGAATCCTTCGTAGGTTTCTCAGTTTTCACTGTAAATAAATAACTTTAAAAGGGGGACAAACTCAAATCATGTAATTAATCATAAATTGTTGAATATCAACACGAAATTGCGAATAAGAGATTAGCCAAGAGAAAAGTGAGATAGTGAGAACTGACTGCGTGGTTCCTCCTCGTACTTGTAGTCGAGCGAGGCGGGCGCGTCTGGCGAGTGCCCGTGGTAGTCTTCGGAGGGCTGCGCGGCGAGCACGTCCCGCGGCGCCTCGTAGTCGGCGCCGCCGCCGTACGCCGGCATCTTCACGCCCGAGTAGTCCCCGTAGCGCGCCGCCGACGCGGCCGCCGCGCACGCCAGCGCCAGCAGCAGCGCGTGTGCCATCGCCCGCGCCCGCTGCCGCCACCCGCCGCGCACCAACACCTACCAACACTATATTGATGCCTTGCCACTGTGACTCCGAACTGCGCACCGAGATTGCTGCATATTTTACCAAATGTAACTATAAATTTGACATTGAAGGATTGGAGTATGTTTCTATTTGCTGACATAATGATTACAAACAAAAACTTTAACCGGCCTGTATGTGAAATTTTATTAAAATTATCCAAGAAATCTTAAAGTAAGATGGACCACCTTACAGTGAAAATATTTTTATCACATTCACCTTCCTAACACTAAATTGTATAGCATGTTTTGTTATTTTGTTGATATTATTTTGTGCACAGGCCGAATATAAAGCTGCCGAAAATAAACATAAAGTCATAAATACTTTCGCCGCTGACAATGACATTCAATTTGACACAGTCTTTGTTAAGACAATGAAAATTTTTTGTTAAAATTTGTAAAAAAAGCAATAATGTAAGTCCATCCTTTCTTTCCATTACGACGATGAGGTAACCGATGCTACATTTCTGTTGACGCTATGAGTGGGATTAAAAATAATGGCGAAAAGGACAAAAAAGATGACAAAAAAGAGGACGTAAAAGTGGACAAAAAAGTGGACCAAAAAGTGGACCAAAAAGATGAAGATTGTGACTGCTTCGCAGAATCGCGCACTCCGCAGGCCTGCCCTCCGGTTCGCAATGTGACGCATCCGCTGGTACGTCCCGCCTCGCTTACTTTGGCACCTGCGCTCTCGTGCCCTGCCCAGCCTGTACACTGCCTTGTTCTGTTCCAGCGTTACTATGAGTTTACCCAGGAGGAGATGAAAGCGCTGGAAGAATGCGACAGGGAGAGCTTCTACCAGCGCTGCTTGCCGTTTAGCACCTTATTCGCTACTGCCACTTTCGCTGCCATTAAAGCCGGTAAGGTCTGCTCTGAATTACCAATCTCAATTATAGTGGCTAGAATAGAATCTGCGATACGAGGAAGCTTGGTAGGGATGCCACGAGAATCTTCATAGAAGTAAGAATATTGTTCATAATAATAATTGTGGATAATTTGAATTCTATTAGTAAATATTGGTGGACGTTCCCTCGAATGTGTTCTTACTTCTATGAATGTTTTCAGAGCTCCTGAACAGAAACCCTCACTTCGGTGCTGTGCCGAAAGTAGTGGTTGCCGCGATAGTGGGTTACTGCTGCGGGCGACTGTCCTACATGTCCGCCTGCGACCAAAAGTTGCGGACTCTGCCAGCAAACAGTCACCTCGGCAATATCATGAGGAAGTACCACGCCGACAACATCGCACAAGCCACAAAACCGCCCAAAGATACGAAGCAGATGTAACTGTGGTGTTCATTCAATTTCTTGTCGATACATTTCAAAGTCGCAGTCCGTACATAAAATTTTAATGTTGCCTATACTAACACGCTCGCCCTACACTCTGCATGGTATGCGACAAAGCCTCATTAAACGAATCTTACTTTTGCGTACTAAAATAAATGAAATGATTTAAAAAAATCTGCGAATATAAACAATGAGTTAGTACTGCTGGTTCAAGCTAATTATTTTGAAAATAACTCGATATTTTTAAATTAAATTTCAATGTTTTCTTAGATCGATAAATATGAATTGTATGCGTAAACCCTTTATCAGTACAGCGTATTGCATTGCACAGTATGATCTAAAGTGCACGTGGGTGAGCCGTCGCACAAGCTAAACAAATTGTATATCCGACGTGGTTCTTCGTCAACATGCGCCAAGTCCATTAGACATGGTTTAATTTTGAAGAACGATGGCATCGGTCTCGGTTTGTTTTCATTTTATACAAAGCATTCGCCGGGATGTAGAAAACAATAATAACACTTATTGGTACCATATTTTTTTTTTGTTGCCCTGTTTTTTTTTACTTTAACCGTTAGCGGCCTTTTGATTATTGAAATATATCGACAAGTACTTAATCGTTGTTCGCTAGGCGTTGTTTTCGTTTATGATAGCTCCTAAATAAGGAAAATCATTTTTGGTTTCATGACACGTTTTAAATAAATGTATTAAAAATTATACCCTAGCATTCTATTTTATTTTGTAAGAGCTGGGTGTGTTCTGATTGTGGGGCCACATACTTTCTGGCATTGAAGTATGGCATACTGTGCTCTCGTATGGTACAACGAGCAGGTAGATCTTGAACCTATATTATTATGTACGTCGTGTCAACCCTAACCCGCAATTGTCGAGAGTGCAATCACCTTGCCAGCTGACAAATACCGTGACTTGATGAGCTGTCCACCGTGTCCTACCCATACAATGCTACGGATAATGCTATCCGCGTAGTACCTTCTGGTTCGGACAAATTTTACTCTACTGACATTAATATATATATACAGGGTGTCCGGTAAATAGTCCGACAAACTGTGGTGGCTGATACCTTAGGTCAGGTCCTATCCAATGAACACAACATATGTTCCCCGAAAAGTTACAGGTTTCGAGTTACAATCGATTTTCGGAAATTTTAGAATTTTCTACCTTGCATCAGACTTTTCCATTTTTCTTGCTGATTAATAGCCTTCGTAATACTTTTTGTTCATCAAATTAATCTTGAATAGTTACTCTACGCTTTAGTAAGTCTCATATTTATCTAAAAGAAGAATGTATTGGCAAAAAAGCCATTCGCTTAACAATTTTCACTTTTCGATTTTCTTACTGCTCAACTTTGAACTGCAGTGGTGAAAAATAAATGTATGTAGAAATTTTGTACAACAATCTTAAAAACTTGCTTGAATATTGGTGATTTTGGTAAGGTACAATACTTGCGTATTTTCCTTACAAAATTTGACAAAACAAGCTGCTGAAGTACACACATGGGCTTATTTGTTGAAATATTACTAATGTAAATCTGAGGAAAAATGAGACGTAACTTAACGCGGATCGTCATTGTACAATGAAATTAGGTATTTTCTTCTCGCCATTAACTCTCTATGCCAGATTAAAACATGTTTTAGTGTATAGTTACCTTTTCCTTCAGTACTTTCTTACTAGATGAATAGATTTTTTTATAACACTTTATGTTTCATGCAACAACAATGAAATAGCTGGTTTTGGACGCCCAATCCATATGCCCTGGTATCCTTCATTAGAGGAGGCTCTTACTTCAGGCCCATACTGCACTTAGCACCCATTTCCCCAAACCTTATTGTATCGTTCAACTTGCCTAGAATGTATTTACGAAGAGTTGGTCTTCTAAGAAACCGGTCAAGTTGGAGATGGACATGCTAACGAAGGGTTCCGTAACTTTGCAAAAAAATTAACTGAGCATTTTTTTTTATTCCATATTTTCCAAATTGAAATTGGCCACAATTATTTTGTGTACCTAGTTAGTCGCTAGAAGAAAATACCTAATTTCATTGTACAATGACGATCCGCGTTAAGTTACTTACGTCTCATTTTTCCTTAGATTTAAATTAGTAATATTTCAACAAATAAGCCCATGTGTGTACGAAGCAGCTTGTTTTGTCAAATTTTGTATGGAAAATACGCAAGTATTGTACCTTACCAAAATCACCAATATTCAAGCAAGTTTTTAAGATTGTTGTACAAAATTTCTACATACATTTATTTTTCACCACTGCAGTTCAAAGTTGAGCAGTAAGAAAATCGAAAAGTGAAAATTGTTAAGCGAATGGCTTTTTTGTCAATACATTCTTCTTTAAGATAAATATGAGACTTACTAAAGTGTAGAGTAACTATTCAAGATTAATTTGATGAACAAAAAGTATTACGAAGGCTATTAATCAGCAAGAAAAATGGAAAAGTCTGATGCAAGGTAGAAAATTCTAAAATTTCCGAAAATCGATTGTAACTCGAAACCTGTAACTTTTCGGGGAACATATGTTGTGTTCATTGGATAGGACCTGACCTAAGGTATCAGCCACCACAGTTTGTCGGACTATTTACCGGACACCCTGTATATATATATTGATTGACACATACTTGTAGTACTCGTAATAGGCTTCCGATTTTGCATTTGGTAGGTACCTATCAAAAATACTAAAATGAGTCTAACAAAATATGACAATAGCACAATTTTTTATCGGTCGCTTATTTTAGGTATACTTATAGGTTTAAAGGATTTAACTTATAAGGATTAAATTAAAATACATAGATTTTTTCCGTGTCCCAGTTACCTGCTTTGCCTGCTACAACAATTGATAAATAAACCTGTTGATTTTTTGTAAAGAATAAATTGGTTAGGTACAGTAAAACAAAAATATAGAATGCTCCCTAAATACTTTCGAAACAGGAAAGGAATTAATATAACAAACATTTCTGGGATTCCAACTTGAACCAAAAAACGCATATTTTATTCTTTGTAATTCACAAAGCAGTATTTAAGAGACAGACACGTTTAAAAATAGATGGATACCTACTCGTAGATAGATAGATAGAATGTTCATTATTTTACACCATTCAAGTTAGGTGCATAATAATAAAATACATATACTTAGGTCTTTATTTCAATGACACGAGCACAACTTCTTAGAATCAACCATGCATGGTCATTCCCTTGTTTATGTCCTTTTACGCATTTAGCTAGATTTTGATAATCAAACAGGTCAACTGGATACTTACATTTTTCGAATAAGCGTAGGTATGTGGTATTCCATGGAATTAATACAAGTGTATCAAAATACGTTCAACCGTCCGAGCTTATTGGAGAGAACAAAACCATCCATGCACTTTTAAATTTGCTATTAGTATTAAATAATATTTTTAACTGTTCAATGGCAGTAATAATGTTATGTTAATTTTGTGCTAGGGTTACATTTCCAAACACAACAACACAATATTAAATAACTAGGTACCTACCTTCTAACTTTAATAACCTATAAAGACATTATATAATCAAAGACTATAAAGAGCCATTCCATTTGCATTTACTCGGTGTATCTTGATCTCTCATCTCATTAATTAATACCTAACTGATAAACCTACTTACTTTTAAAATTCCCGCCTCAATTCCCGCTTACAGCAACTGTCACTTTTATTTTAGGTTAAAGTTTTGGGTGGTCTGAATTTAGACATGGCAGAACTTCTTTGTTTTTTTGCTTTATCTCATTTTTGTATTCTTTTAAAGAATGCACTTAGAATAGTTCGTTATTTATTTATAGAATTTTGGGTTGTAAAAATACTATTTTCCAAATTAGATTTCAATAATAATTTCTATAGCAACATTATTCACCAAATTGTCAGAATATATAGTGTATTATCTATGATTGTCAGATCAAGTGATGCAAAATGAATGTCACTGTCGCTGAAGGCATGACACAATTTGACAATTTGCACAAACAAGTGTCATCGGCACAAGTAATGGACTGTTCGATTACAACAGTCTCAGTTTGATACAATTGGATTTAAAACTAATGTAATTTGTCGTTTAATAATATGACGGACCCGAGTTCATATGGGTACAAGGAGAGCGCGACAATCATAGCACCGCCGCAGCAGACTCCGGGGGCGATCCCGGTAAGGTTATTGTCTTGGTTTTGGCTGTTGGTGATAGTGCCGAATGTAACAATCGGATTGTTGGTTCAGTCGGAGTACAGGTTTTCTCCGGACGAGCTGCGGGTGCTCGGCGAGTGCAACAAAGAAAGCTTCTTTCAGCGCTCGATGCCCCTCGGCACCACGTTCGGAGTTGGAACTTATGTAGCGCTGCAAAAAGGTCAGTACCTCGACTGTTCACCGGTAGTAAAGTACCTACCTACGTTATAAAAATTACTGCCTACAGCGGTTTGAAATTAAACAATAAAGAATAAATTTTTACTACACTTACCTTACAACACATTTGCATCATTTTTAACTTTGCCGAGGCATATTGTTTTTTTTACTTTCTATGTTGTTTTTCTAAATAACTAAAGATAGATGACTTTGTAATATACCTACAAGCCAAGTTACTAGGTAATAATATGCATTACTTCACTGTCAAATCTGCTGAATGGTCTTGTCCGAGTTGGTTGTTATATAAAAGAACGATCACGCATCCATAATCCAAACTTATGCTGCACACATGTTCAACAAACTTGTTGATTGATCCTGTTTTTGTTTTACACTTCAGATCATTTGCACATACCCACAAATAATAATCAACAATATCAAGTCCATTTCTTTGTTTTTTTTTTTAACTGTTTATATGAAGTCTTAACAGACACCTATAGAATTAACTTTTGAATTGTACCACGGGCATTGATATAAGAAAATCTTAATGTTAATCATTACCTACTGCTTCAAGCTGCAACTGCATGTTTTTTTATTATGCAAACTTAATTTCTGTATATGATGTCATCTGTGTGTAATATTATATTTTACACACATTATATTTTACTAGCTGTATCCGGCATGCGTTGCAATGCAATTTTTTCTACCTAGCACCTGCCTACTACCTACCTACTACCACTTAGGGGTATGAAAAATAGATAGTAGTCGATTCTCAGACCTACTGAATATGCATATAAAATTTCATAAAAATCGGTCAAGCAGTTTCGGAGGAGTATGGTAACTAACATTGTGACACGAGAATTTTATATATAAGAAGATTATTAAGTTTTGGCGAATTACAATTTTACGGGTTACTAATAGGTTTTCATGTACATACACACATGGACTACTTGTATTTGAGTTGTTGAAAAAAAAAAAAATAAGCTGAGTGATGTTTAATGAAGAGTGGGGCTGGTGGACTGAGAATCCGTTGATTACTGGCTAACTGTATGGGCTTTTTTTATTTCAACTTTGCATATAATGCAAATACAAGGAGTACATAATAATAATAATATTCCGGGACAACTCACACACGGTCATCTGATCCCAAGCTAAGCAGAGCTTGTGTTATGGTAACCAGACAATTGATAAACATACTTATATATTTATAAATACATAAATATTATAGATAAATTACACAAAAACACAGAACAAATGATCATGCTCATCACACAACATTTGTCCTGGGTGAGAATCGAACCCACAACCTCCGGTATAATATAATAAGCATATAACCAAACAAGAAAATCGTTATTATTTTTAAGCTTATTGATTGTTATGAAAAAGAAAATGTACTGTATATGAGTGTTGATTAAGTTGATCTTTTATGTTTCTTGTTACAATATCTAACTGTACCAAACATGCTTGAACGCACTATAGTGCTTTCACATTTGATATTATACTTACTGAATATTTTCTGCTGGCAACTGCTTGCGTTTAATTAAAGTTCTATATTGAATAGGCTGAACACTGTTATGTCCAACAGGCCACCTCAAACCAAACCCTAGATTCGGGCCGTTCCCTAAAGTGACGCTGGCAGTAATGGTTGGCTACTTCATCGGCAAGCTGTCGTACCAGCAGGCGTGCGCTGAGAAGCTGATGGCTCTGCCCGGCAGCTATATTGGACAGCTCTTGCGTGAACGGCGTGATGGAAAGGTTGGAGGGTACGTACAAACATACTTACTATGGGTTTTATAATGGGAATGTGGGAAATAGGGATGCTGACGGTGAATCATAGCAAAGAAATTCAAATTCAAATGTATTTATTTGTGGAACATAAGTGTATATCACAAAGATGTTACAATATTTTATCGAACGCTATGTCCTGCCAATCATGACGTACAAATAAGAACTTAAAAACTAATAAAACTAAAACATCACAAATCTTTATAACCAACTGTATTTAACAATGTATAAACAATTTTTAAAATAAGGACTTGTCGGTCAGGTATTCATCGACTGAATAATATGTTTTATTATGTAACAGTTTTAGGAAGGAAAAGGAAAGGAATTACTTTTCTATAATTATTGCTTTCGTATTTAGATAACAGTTGAGAGTTGTAATAATCAATTCATTTATTTTGTAAGACACTTTTTCCTTTGCAAAATGTCTGTTCAGTTCGTCATCATTATTCACCCCCAGGTGCACACTTTAATTAAATCCAATAAATGAAATCCAATTAAAATATTTTGGTTTCATGAGTATATTCTTTGCAAAAAATAGTTCTACTCATTGTATTTATAGTCCCTTATGGTGTTCAGTTCAGACTGACCTCTGGTGTAATAATTCTATAATTCAGGTACATATTTAAGTTACTGTAGGTACTAAACCAGTTAAGTAGACTCGCGGCTATTTTATTTTGCATTGATGTTTCCAGGACTTCTCTGACACCAAAACAACAAGGACCGACGATGTTCGGAGCTAACCCTAACGACATTTACTCGGACGCGGGTCCTGGCAGCTCGTTAGACTTAGACACAGACCGCCCTATCTTCAGCGGCGACGATTCCTACCGTCCTGATGCGAAAGGTAATTTTTTAAACACTACACCGTAAGCTATATATATCCAAGTTTATATTATTTATTTAATAAGGTACAAGGTATATTTTAGGAAACATAAAAAGTCCAACAAAACAATATTTACATAGTTTGTCTGTTAGGTCACAATAAAATGTTAGATATTACTAGCTGTACCCGGCATGCGTTGCAATGCAATTTTTTCTACCTAGCACCTGCCTACTACCTACCTACTACCAGTAGTAGTAGCCGATTCTCAGACCTACTGAATATGCATATAAAATTTCATAAAAATCGGTCAAGCCGTTTCGGAGGAGTATGGTAACTAACATTGTGACACGAGAATTTTATATATAAGATTTAATATCTAGCTTATTTAAATCTTATAATCTATTTTATAAGTCAAGCCCTGAAAGATATTTACAAATTATATTAGAAATTATATTACTGTAAACATGCAGGGCGATAGTTTCACGTTAGTATATATAGCACCTTTGAATAATAGTCTTCTTAGCATCGATGTTAGGGGTAGGTGAATGTATGGTCCAATATTTACTAGTCTTTGCAGATAATGTAACATTTATTAAGTGATTTCAAAAGGCGGAGGTTTCGAACAACGGTTTGTTTGCTACACGATACGTTATGTCCTTAAATAATAAAAAACTTAGATCCAGCCATCCCTTGTTGTTTTGCCTTATTAAGATTGTTAGCAACGCACTAAGTCGAGGTCCGAAAGGTGCCCTTAGTGGACGTTGCTGACGTACTTAGTAGTTTTTCCTATTGCTCTGGCTGGAGGCCTTAAGGTCCTTGCCAAAAGTCCAGTGAAACAGTCAAAGCCTGCGCTCAGGCTAACTGCAAAGATCTCTACCAAAAAAAAAAAAATACACGATACGTCCAGCTTTGTCATTGAGAGAGTACCTCAGATGTAGTACATTTAATTGAAGAAAGCTATTTTATACATTGTATCCAATTATTATATAACACAATAACACCACAAACATACTTTTATCTTTATCGTATACAATTTATTTGCTCTAATTTATCAAAATATCAGACGACCTCCGTGGTCGAGTGGCGTACGCACCGGTTTTCAAGGTGTCGCTAGCTCTGAGGTCCCGGGTTCGATTCCCGGACGGGTCAATGCAGAAACTCACTTTTCTACATTGTCTCGGGTAAGTAAACTAACTCCCAGTAGAGGTTTTGATCAATTACCGTGTGTTTTCCTTTTTAAATTATTATATCAGGGTGTTTGTGGTACCTTCGTTGTTTCTGAATTCCATAACACAAGTGCTTTAGCTACTTACTTTGGGTTCTGAGCAATGTATGTGATGTTGTCCGCATTTATTTATTATTTATTTATTTATTTAATTATAACTTTAAATAAAAAAAAAAAAACCATAACACAAGTGCTTTAGCTACTTACTTTGGGTTCAGAGCAATGTATGTGATGTTGTCCGCACTTATTTATTATTTATTTATTTATTTAATTATAACTTTAAATAAAAAAAAAAACCATAACACAAGTGCTTTAGCTACTTACTTTGGGTTCAGACAAATGTATGTGATGTTGTCCCTATTTATTTATCTTCGTCATAAATTCAGGTCCGCAAATTCCGGAAGTCGCACCAAAACGTCCCAATCTTTCATACGATGACTTGCGTCGTAAAAACAGAGGAGACCATGCAGACTCAAAACAGGACCCATACAGGTACATACAGCCTCGTGAATACTCAACATACATACTTATAACTCGGCCGCTGAGAGAATGCCTTCCTGACACATGTCATATTTATCACGACCTGGCAAAGTGATTAGTTTTGCATGATATTATTTCTTTATATGACAAATAAGTGATAGTAATTTATTTGTAGTAAATTCCTCACCAATTTCAAGGATTCATTTAAATCTAATACAAGAACAAACAAAGACTAAAATTAAATCTTATATAGATAAATAAAACTAACACGCGTCAAAATACTCATCGTCATCCTTGTCAATGGCGGGAAAGGTGCCCAGAATGAATAATTGAAAACCATCCCATTTCAAAACAAAAATAAAATATTTATTTTTCATTTCAAGGTATATTTTCATGTTGACTACGACCTGTCAGGAATGCATACCCTCAGCGGCTGTACTGTAGTAGAGTGTTGTTTGAGTTTGAAGCCCTCCTTGCGCCTTGCTCTACGTCACCTCTCCGATACATTGTACAGCTCTCGCGGCTTCCATGACCTCTCCCAGTGACGTCACTATTCCCCACATTGTCTTGTGCATGTTACTGTTAGCAGCCTCATTCTGCATGCAGGTAAATGTTTCCGGACTAACTACTTGCTTGCGTCGGATCACGAGGCAACCATGTAGTGACGCAGAGAGATTGGCATGCGCTACGCTGACACAATGTAAAATGTTACCTTTTGCTTTATGATGCACATTTGTTCCATTTTCTTAGTGCTAGAATTAGGAACCATTAGCCAAAAATCTAATAAACCTGGTGCCTTGTTGAATGCCTAGTCTGTTTTTCAAATCACGGCTTTTAATTGAATGTCTAAACACCTAACTAAACTCCTCGTCGGTCGCCGTTTTCAAACCTTAAAATAGATTTGAGAGTTTGTTTTTTACTCCTGTTTATTTTACATACCTGGTCATTTATAGTGCGCGATGATCAGACTAGGCGTTCAGTTCACTTTAACCAATTGCCCGCGACGCATGCATTAATATACGCACACGATATTGTATTTTTTTATTAATTGTTTAATTTAATAATTTCATTACTTTTACATGTGGAATGTAGTTAGTGAAACTGTGTTCGGTGGGTTTGTTTAATCGGTCCGTTAAATTGTTATGAAACATTGTTTATGTACCAATGAAAAGTTTGATTAGACGAGCCCTTCGATTAAGTAGAAATCATGTTAGTAGTAGTTGTTCGCTAAGTGTAGTGCAGCGTTAGCAGGCGAGGGCGCGAGGCGGAGTGGTGGTAACTAGCCGTGTGTTGCAGGACGGCGGACGTTGCGGCGCCGGCGCCGGGCGGGCGCATGCGCGTGCCGCTCGCCGCGCCGCCGCTCACCAACAAGTACGGCGACGTCGTGGATTAGGCCGGTCCCAGCCACACCCGTCACCAGCACGCTGTGGTACCGCGCGCTTCTCTACGAGCCGCTAATATGTTGTACATACTCTCAGTATCGTCGTAGAGTTAAATAGTCAATGGCTTGACAAACTATAGTACGCGTATCACATTTGTATGCAACTGATTGAAACGAATAAAATAGTAGAGTTGTTGTGTTTGTTGTTGTTTTCTTTGCGTGCGATTACAATTACAAAGCGAAATAAAAGCTATATAGCGAATGTACCCACAATTACCAATTGTAAAGAGGAAAGGTTTGATTGTTTGATTGTTCCATTTCCATCGAATAGGCTCCGAAACTACTAGATCGATATTTTCGAAAAAGTTTGGAAACCTTACTCAAACTCCAATAATGCAACACAAGGTGTAAAATCCTTCCGACTAGCTGACCCGGCAGACTTCGTATTGCCTAAATAGAAGAATAAACAAAATTGTTTTTTTTTTATTCAATTCCGAGCATTTTTATGTTTTTTCATCTTTTAAACCTTGTCTGGACTTCCACAAATAATTCAATACCAAAATTAGCCAAATCGGTTCAGCCGTTCTCGCGAGACTAACGAACAGCAATTTACAAATTTTTATATACAGGATGTTAAGAAAACCCTGTCCGACCCGAAAGGGTGATAGAGGGTCCACAACCACATGCCCAAATAAAAAAATAAATTTGGAATATTCACGATAGTAACAATAATAATGAAGTTTGAAATAACCATTTTTGGCCGCAAAATTCCCTAAATTTGAGGTTTAAACAAAAGTTACACCACCATTTTCGTCGGTATTTTTGGCGGCCTTTTGTATGATCATTTGGCAGCACCTGTGACGACGCTGACTATCTTGCATTTTGAGAAAAAAAATATTTTTGGTTATAATTTTTTTTATTTTTTTTTTTCAATTATATTTTACACTAGCTGTGCCTGCAACTTCGTTCGTGGATGACGAAGCTTATCAATGAGTCTTTAACCATTAAGGCTGCACACGCGACGGAAGCTTAAAAAATTGAGTAACTTCTCCCGATCCCGATCTCCTAATCTTTTCCCAACATTTCCCTTCACTGCTCTGCTCATATTGATTGTAGCGTGATGAAAAGTATACTATAACCTGCCCAGGAGTATGAAGAATAATTGTGCCAAGTTTCGTTAAAATCCGTTGAGTAGTTTTTGTTTCTATAAGGAACATACAGACAGACAGACAGACAAAAATTTTACTGATTGCATTTTTGACATCAGTATCGATCACTAATCACCCCCTGATAGTTATTTTGAAAATATGTTTAATGTACAGAATTGACCTTTCTACAGATTTATTATAAGTATAGATAGCTGTGCCTGCAACTTCGTTTGCGTGGATGACGAAGCTTATCAATGAGTCTTTAACCATTAAGGCTGCACACGCGACGGAAGCTTAAAAAAATTTAGTAACTTCTCCCGTTTTCCCAACATTTCCCTTCACTGCTCTGCTCCTATTGATTGTAGCGTGATGAAAAGTATACTATAACCTGCCCAGGAGTATGAAGAATAATTGTACCAAGTTTCGTTTAAATCCGTCGAGTAGTTTTTGTTTCTATAAGAAACATACAGACAGACAGACAAAAATTTTACTGATTGCATTTTTGGCATCAGTATCGATCACTAATCACCCCCCTGATAGTTATTTTGAAAATATATTTAATGTACAGAATTGACTTTTCTACAGATTTATTATAAGTATAGATTAATGGAATCAGATATCGATACCTAATTACCCTAACGGATCGGACAGGGGTTTCTCAACACCCTGTAAATAGAACAAAATAATGTAGGTACTACGAATTTGTAGAACACATCATTACCAGCTATCCACTAAAAATGTCGTGACAGCACAATAAACTGTTCTTTAATTTTAATTGAAATTACGCCGCTAGAAAAGGCTCTTTATTTGTACCTTGGTATTAATCCTTATCAAAATTTCTTCATATTCATATTCAAGACCGCATTAATACCTTTATATAACTTTTTGAATTATTCAATTCCGACATTCCATTCGAAAGATATCACGAGTACAAAAATGTAAGTATAGAAAAACAAAAATGTAAAATCGTGTGGTTGCCGCTCACTCCGATCGGCTAACTATGCGATGTAGGCATCACTGGGGTACGGCCTACGGGAGTATCTATACTAATATTATAAAGAGCATAATAGTGTTTTAAACAATAATAACAATTAAATATAATCCAAAATTTCTTTATAATGTATGTCTTTGTGTCCGAGTTAAAATAATATTGTTTGAAATATTTGTTATACCCGTACGAAGCCGGGACGGGCCACTAGTATTAGATAAATGTGGAATGTACTTACTATAATTCGCAGAAGATAAAATAATATATTTTAACATTCGCACAAGTAAGGGGAAAGGGCGTACATAAATAAAACGCACAGCTATTATGAATAAAAGACGACATTTAAAACACTTTATTTAATAACCTAACTAATAACTAAAACAACAATATGAATTTATTCGCACGTAGTCACGCGACGTGCTAATTATATTAGCCAAACAGTCGTTATTAAATAGAATTGTTAATTCCCTTTTAATTCATAATAAAATAGTTGACATACGTACACACGTATTAGCACACAGAGAATTTAAAAAAAAATCATCTACAGCAATAAATATATCTCGGCCCACTACCTACTTACTTGCCCAAGAATATTTACCTACTTGTTAAAATTGTCTTCATTCATATCAGCCTAAGAGACCAATGTACTACACGAAAGTTAATGGAAGCCTAGGTCTTAGTAAAAAAAAAAGTGCAACAAACTGGCACGCATTTAATAAAGACTGTCTGCATTCGGTCACAAACTAACCTTATGCGAGTAATTCCTTTAGGTTATGACTAAATAACGTCGCACTATTGTTGAGTGTAAAACCTTTACAATTGTAACAAATGGCAAGTACTTATCAAGCATTAAGATAATGACGCTGATTCCCTTGTACGCAAACTAAACCTATTTTACTAACACGGCGTGAGATTAAGACAGCTGATAACAATAATTAACATTGAGATGTCACACATAGTTTCCGCCTTGAACATAGTGCAAACGTTTCCGCTTGTCGGCTTTTTATGTTGTTCGAACTTAATTCGACATCTTTAATTTTAGTCCGTGTCCGTCCTTTTCTAATTATGTACGTCAAAACAGCGATAGCCTAAAATAAGTTTAGTGCATATTTAACAGAATCAGGGCCAAAATCATTTCAACAGCGTTGTGAGTAGATAATACCACACATTGCTGGGTAATAATCAACCGTGCTTTTGTCTTATCATTCACGCCAATGTCAAAAAACATATATTTTGATCTTTGACGATGAGATAGAAAATATCACTGCTGATAGATATAAAATGTGTTATCAAATGTAAACAGTTTTCTAAGAATATCCCGAATGTTGTTTTCATGACATCACAACAATAGTGCGAGTTCCGCGCGACCTTCGACACTCAATGATTAATTATACCTTGGAACACACCGGAATACTGACCGACACATTTAGCAAAACAACAAGATATTGTACTTATAGTTATTAATATTATACATTTTTGGGAAATTACTGAAGACATTACTTCAATCATATACACATATAAATATTGCTAAAATCAACGCCATTCCAGTGTGTTACCATAAAATAATATGTACATTCTTAGAAATCACAAACCAAATAATTTCATTGTTTTTAAATAATATATTAATTTGGGTGAAGCCTATTGCTTGCGCCCGCCCTCTACACATATACAGAATATTATGCAACACTTCCATAACAAAGTGTTGTCTCTTATCTTAAGGTGGTCGAACCATGCCACACTATTGCACCAATACATCAATACCGCCGAAGGTCCTTAACAAATGCAAAACTAGAAATACAGATGACTAAATTATGGTAGTAGGTATGTATATATAAACTAAAATGGGATGAATTTGTAACTTTTTTCACGTTTATTTGTTAGTTACACGCGAGCCACTTGTCTCTTAAGACCTCGATGGCCTGCTCCGTGACGCAGTGCCTTTCTGCCACTTATTAATTTGCTGAAGTTGACAATTTGGTTTCGATTGATTTACTTTAGAATATTGTTATTAAATTGTTTCAGTTAACAGTTAAGCTTATTTTCTCATTGTATCGAGACTACTGGTTTGTAAAATAAGGCCACTTGACTTAGATACTCTATGGTAAGTTACCTACTAACAGTCAAGTGCTATAAGTGGCACATTTCTTTTTTAATATCGTCAACGTTTTCTAAGTATTAAAGCTACATTTTGATGCGATGTGTTCACACGGGGAGAGATGTTCTAGAAAGTCGGTTAATTAACTAAACAATACTTATAAACAATGGTACGCATATTTGGTAGATGTAATGAGCACACAAACACACGCACGGTGTGTGGCCGCCGCGTCGACACGACACGAAAGTCCTTGTTAACATATCGCTATAACAGTGGTAACTACGAGATTAAATATTTAATGATTTACTTGACATTTTATCCGACTACAGCCGTGCCAAAAGAGCTTTTGGCAAACTTTAATGTAAATATACACTATACGTATAGTCCACGGTAGCACCCAAAATACTAAGCCAATTTCAATGAGAATTTATTAAAATAAAACATTTTTAACGGACTAGTTCAGTCAATCGCGACATAATCCGTTATAAATAGCTTTATTTCAATATGTCACATTTATACAAAAAAATTTGGAAGATCAATTTTGCTACCAGCTCAAATTTTACTAGAGCATTTACTAGTCATATTACCGTAGTCGGGTTACATTTAGTGTTAGCTTTCGATTTCTGGCCACTTAGGGTAGCGGCCAGGGTAAGCCTGAGAAGTTGACGGGTCCGCCGAGTCCTGCGTCGGCTTCGAGCAGACTCATGATGACGGCCATAGCGGCCTCGCCGTTGCCGTCGAGCGCGAGCGGTGGGGAGTCGGCGTCCAGCGCGCCCGGCGGCGAGTCTTCGGCCGCGACGCTTAGAGGCACGTTATTGCGGACCTGACCGTACGCCATGTCCGCGCCCAGGATGTTGTCTACGAGTGACGCCTGCGAGTATAAGACAAACACTTTTAGGGGACAGTGTATAGGGGCTTACGAGAAAGGGGTAAGACAGCTGTTTTATGTGCAACGACGAGAAAGATAGGTAAAATTATGCAATAAGTTACATAGGCAGGACTATTACAGGAACGAATGTTAAGAACTTGAACATTTCACATAAAACTAGTCTTACTGGGAATCGATCTGCAATTTTACTTCAAAAAGGAGGTACTCAATTTGACTGTATTTTTTTTAACTTTGTTACCACAGAACTTTTTTTTTGAGGGGCTCGTGGATAAGTGTAAGCCGTACGGTATGACCGATAATACAGGTTAAGCCGCGCTCGCCGCGGTTGGTCCGTGGATGGGTGACCATTTATAACATACCGAGACCCCTCCGTGTTTCGGAAAGCACGTTAAACAGTAGGTCCCGGCTGTCATACATAGATCTTTGGCAGTCGTTAAGTCAATTCTAACAACCAGTCTTACATGAGATACTGTGTTTCCCAGTAAAATGGGTTGTGGAGGTCAGATAGGCAGTCGCTCCATGTAAAATACGGTATTCAGCTGAATCCAGTAAGACTGGTAGCCGACCCCAACATAGTTGGGAAAAGGCTCAGGAGATGATGATGACCACAGAACTTTTTACTGGATGAACTGAATTTGATGATCATTTTTTATTTGAAAGCTGGTGCGTCCCGTGTGGTCCCAGTTTTGACAATGGGATCCATAAGAAATAAATATGCATAGATTTATTTTGAATTCCTTTTTTTGTTGGAATTATACGATTACAAGTGAAGCAAGGTAATACAAGTACAGAGAATGGCAGAGTGTAAGCTGAGTCAGTAACATACGTTTTGGCTGAAGACGGCATCCTGCAGCAAGTCGGCAGGCAGGTCCGGCGAGAACTCGACGGAGGACCTGCGCAACGCTTCCTCGGCGATGGCGCTGCCGATCTTGTGCGACTCCACCTGCGACTCGATCAGCCGCTGCATCTCCACGTCCGTCTCTGTAACCATGCCGCCTGCGGTCCTTTAGACTTCTCAAGTTAACTAGTTTTACGATATTCTACGCATGCACAATAATCCCGACCCCGGGTAGACTTAAGAGCCGAAAGCTATCGAAAACGTACCATCGGCGTCATGCAAATTGTGGAAACCACATAACCCACCACCTCTATTAGAATGCAAGGAACTTACAGTAGCCAGTAGTATAATCTAGCTAAACGGGGATCTTTCTGATACCCATTTCGAGAGTGTCCCTCTTGCTGGCGTGCCTTAAGTAGGTACCCGTTATGTGCACTTTGGCTGACATGCTTTAGTAAATGTTGCAATCAGCTTCTAATTTCACCAGGATTCAGCTAATACAAGTATTTTACAGTCCCACTTCTAAAATAAGATAACCAAGCTAGCATAATATTTGATACTCACTCTGTTTGCACATGTTATCGTATCCGCCGTGCGCGTCCGTGTGCGGCGGCGTCGGCTCCGTCACCAGCGTGTTGTTGGCGACCAGGCATTCTACGTCCTTCGTCCATGGGTTCCTGATGAAATACGTTTAGTATTAAGGCACTGTACAGACAAGAAATCATGCACTTGACTATTATCACGTGACAAAAAAGATCAGTTTGTTGACGATTTTGGAGTGTATAAACCCCGTAGAAAAAAGAGGTGTGTTATAAGATTGACGTATCGGTCTGTCTGTCTGTGGCATTTTAGTTTTTAAAGGAATGAACCGATTCTGATGCGATCGAAATATATGGTTCTTAGCTATAATTTATGAAAATTAGGAAAGAATTTTAAAACTTTAGCGGTTATCGGAAAAATGTCGAGGCTTTGTATTTTTTTTTATTGAATAAACTTGTCTCAAACCTCAATTATTCATCAACACAAATACTAAGTACTTTCTACTTTTACACTAGGTTCTTATAACCATAAGAAACCTGGAAGATTTTATTATAAGTCGTGAAAGTCAATAAAAATATGTATTAGTAATTACTTGAAAGGCTTAAAATGCGTATGTATCCTGGCCAGCGTGCCATCCTTCTTGCGGAAGGAGTAAGGCGGCGTGGCGAGCGGCTCTCGACGCAGGAGCGCGGCCTTGTGCGTGCGGGCCACCGCGCCGAGCTCGGGCCCGCTCACGTACTCGTACAGGCTCGTGCCTAGCAGCTCTTGGGGGAGGAAGCCTAGAGCTAGGGTTACCCTGTGGTAGGAGAAATAACTTGTTAATACAACACAGTAAAATACGATCAAATTACGAATTAGCAGCCGAACGGATTGCCGACAGAACGAATAAATCTGCCTTTTAACGGATGAAACACATATTAGCACGGCATGTTAGTCATTTTTGTAGTTATGCTATCGACATTATTACAAGTTACAACTATCAACAGTTTTCTCTTTTGTGGTACTTTCCATGACTTTAATAAAGTTCGTGGATGTAGAAACACAACCTACTAAAGTTGAAAATGTATCTTTATCTAAGTAAACACACTGAGTTTTCAAGGCATAAAAACAGGCAAAGTCCTAATTTTTGATGTTACTAATTTGCTTTCCCGTGACCCGCTTTCGCTTAACGTTGCACGAACTCATTCTCCCATTCGGTCAACGTTCGGGATGAGTTACACCACTGGATACTAGATGGCACTAGTAGTCTCACAACAGGAACTCATGTACAATATTCCTGCACTGCCTACTGACCTAATAACCTTGATTGCAACAACCTTGACACCGGTTCGAAACGTGTCCTTGCACTTTTGAACTAAACAACTTTCTGTTTATAATTCTTTGCTTAGTAATTTGGTAGTTTATTTTGTATATGACCTTTCTTAGAATAAGGAACTTTATATTAGGCATATTACCATAATAACGAAATCTAAGGAGTTGGTAACTAAAGTTAGGTTATTAAAACGTTTAGATACTCGTAGGTAGATGTAAATTATATTTTATTAGTACTAAAAATTATCTCTTTTTAAATAATAGTTACAAAATGAAAATTTATATCGTACGTGTTTTTTTTAACCTCATCTTATAAGTAAATAAGCAGGAACTCGACAGTGGGTGCTGATACGACTCGTTGGAAATGGAAGAGTAATACAATGGATTGAGAATAAGTAACCTGTAAACATTTTACTGCTGGATATGCCCTAACCAGCAACTTTAAAAAACAGTTTTCAGCTGTCAGTTGAGTCTTAGAATTAATATAGTAATTTGATGGGCAATTATCGTACCTCTGATCAACGAACAGGAACTTGCCATCAGGCGCATGCCTCGACACATACTGCAGCTGTCTTGTCGGCGGGACGACGCAGGCGTAGGGCTCCGGGGCGAGGTCCGGGAGCGCGCGGACCACTGCCACCAAGCAGGAGAGGTTGCACTGCTCGCCTTCGTCCGCCGTCTCTGCTGTGCTGCCAGAGCCGTCTGACATCTCTGCCGGCGCCCAGGATTTTAGGTAGCCTGGGTTAGACAACATCTATTAAATATTGAATTTGACGAGAAGCTATGCAGATTTCTTTCAGCCGTTAACTTGAACCTCTCATAGAACACCAGTGACGGGAGTAAGAGTCTGGTAAGGACCAAAAATGCTGTAAAACTGTATGTAGACAAACATATTTTTTTATGTTTGTGTGTTTAGCACAAAATATAGCGTAGTTTAATGTATTAGGCAGTGGTCCGACTTAGACCGAGGAGCGAGTGGCGAGTAGAATGATAAACTCAAAACGAGTCGGCGAGCAGCGAGTATGTAGTTTTTATAGTTTTGTCGCCGAGCGATAAGCGAGTATGCGAGTGCGACAGGCGATACTCGCATCACTCGCTCGGTACTACTAAAAAGGAAGGGAGGGCAAAATGGAACATGCCTTTAAAACCCAGATCACATGACGTGCGCGCGATTTAAGATGCACAAAGTATCCGGCGGTTTTGTTAGTAAACGGTAGGTATAGTATAGATTTATTAAAGATATTTTAACATGGAAATGGCTAATGGTTTAAAAACTTCAATATATGATTGAATAAGATTCAAATATTCAATATAAGTTTTAAAGAGCTGAGTAGGAATCCTGTACATTTATTATTCCATAATAGTGACACGAGTCCAATAAATTGTAAGTAATAAAATAAAGGACTGTTTGGTTGCAAGAATTGGAGGTGTTAGATGTATTAAGGTACTCACCAGTACACTGCACAACGCAGTACTTCTTCTCACTCTGTTTCTTCCTCAGCTTGGCGGAGGGCTCAGCCTCCTCCTTGATCGGCAGCGAAGGGGATACAGTCGCGGGCAGCGCCTTGCACTTGATGCGGCAGAAGAAGGAACGCCGCGCCCCCGGGCAGAACCGCGATGCGCCTGCTACCACATCCGCTTTTACCGGCAGCATGGCTGGATAAAACATGTTTTTGAGGACAAGAACATAGCCACAAGATTACTTCGATAGTATTTAAAACCCTCAATGCAAAAAGAGATGTTACAAGTTTAACGTGTCTGTGTGCCATCGTAGCTTCTAAACGAATGGACCGATTTTGATGCGGTTTGTTTTTGTTTGAATACTGTTATCATCGAGATGGTTTTTAGTTATAATGAGCAGGTTAGGTATTTAGGTATGATGATCGATTAAGACTTGAAAGTCAATAGTTACGCCCAGGTGACAGCAACGAGCTGCACGTGAACTTACAGTTACATCTCTCATAAATGCGACTTCACTGCCTGTGATGTGTACTAATCATAATATCATCTTTAAATGCCTTTTGTACCTATTCTTGTACGTCATAAGTGTCACTTACTTTTAGCATCAATGAGTCTCTCGCGCGGGCTCAGATCCGACGAGGATAGCTGCTCTTTCACCTTGGCGACATCCTTCGGGTGCAATATATCGAATAGGCTCTGACCTAGCAGTTCCGACTGTGGACAACACCACCATTAACATAGGTAAATAATATCTATATAATATATCTGTATTCGCTCGTTATCATAGGTAGTAATACCGCAAGCCACAGCGCCCTTGACAGCGGAAACAAAGTATGATGCACGTTTGACGTCATCTTAGATAATGTACCTACGTGTTGAGGAAGTGATCGAGTGCATATTACTCTAGTAGGTGTTATTTTAGCTTATTGCTATGTTGTTTTGTGCCACATTGTTAGTCGGAATAAAGATGTAGTACTGTGTCATCGCAGTCAGATAAGACAGGCGACAGATTGCTTGGCTTAATACTTATTATAACACTACCTTACACGAAAACTAAAAACCATGGCAAAAGCAACGTTCTTATAGCACATTTGGGGCAATCGCATATTTAAACACAGCACAGCAAATCATACACTACCATGCAATATATACTACTACACTTATTAGCTACAACACTTACATCTATTCCGTGCATTACACAATCAATCGAAGTTTTCAAACACGAAGAGCAACACAAACGTTTGAATTTTATATTGTAATGGATTAGTACGTAGCTATTACTTATAAAAGTTGAAAACTATGTATAAATCACATTAGAATATAATGAGGCGCATGACAACATATCAGATGGAAAATGCTAGTATGGCGGAGAGACACACGAGACAAACAATAGCATCATAATTTACAGCACGCATAATATCCTTAATTGCTATAATTTACTAGTCGTTCAACATCACATCACAACACAACAAGGTACAAGGTACATAGAATAGGGACGATGACTAGGTATGAAAATATAAAAATTTAGTCCCCCATTTAGATAATCAAAATATAATAGACACGTATTTTTTCTTTTATCAATTCAATAAGTTGTAAGTTCGAAGATGAAACGCTTTAAAGTTGAGGAGTGAGGGCTTGAGACGTCACGGCTAGGTGAAATATTTGCTTAGAGGTGACGTCACGCAAGAATTGTACTCACTGTATCTTCATACTTTTTTGTTTACGGGCCAAGGAAAAATATACATGTCTAACATTTTTTTATGATCTGTTTGTCTATCTATTTTTACGGACATAAATATAAAAATTAGTCATCATCCCTTGTGTGCGCTCAGTTATTCGCGAGGTAGTGCCTTACCTGGTCGTAGTGCAGCATCCTCTTGACGGAGGCGGACACGTAGAGCAGTCGTCCGCGGTCGCAGCCGACGACGAGCAGGAAGCAGTCGTGCGCGGCGTCCAGGATGAGCGCGTTGAGCTCGCGCTCGGAGAGGAAGGCGGGGCGCGGGCGCGCGGACAGCGGGCACGCGGACAGCGCGCCACGCACCGAGCGCAGGTGCTGCACGGCCATGCGCAGCACCGTCAGCTTGTCCAGCTTGCGGGCCATGGCGCCGCACATCGGAACCATCGCGCTCAACTCAGAGATGTACGTGTTCATCTTGTCGCGACGACGCTTCTCGATCTCGCTGTGGTTCTGTCTGTGATCACAATCCATCCATTTGTTAGCATATCCAATTAACCGCAAAAGGGAAAAACTTCTACATTGAAGCAAAAAATGTCTTACTTCTTATCAGGCAAGGTGCGTGTGGAGCGCGAGTCATCTCCGCCGTCGTCATCGTAAGCGCTGCTCGTGCCGCTACAAGACAAGATGTTGTTAGTATTATGGTATTGCCTGATATTACTATGCTATCTATGGTTTAAAGGGAGCCAGCCCGTGAATTCGTATTAATGTCTAAAATACATGAAAACGTCATTAGTAGGTATACATCTATGGTAGAGAACGATTCAGTCACGCATATTTCTTCGGGATCACCTGACTGGTTTCATGTACTCGATTATCGAATCAAACGAATGCAAACTCTCCAAAACCGTTTCATGAGTAGAGCCACCGGCGCCCCAGGTTACGTTCGTAACTTGCAGTTGCACTGTGACTTAAAGCTGCCAACAATCAAGCAGTTCATGAAACGGGCCGCGATCCGATTCTTCGACTCCTCCGAAACCCACCGTAACCCGCTAATCGTAGCGGCCGCGCGATACGTACGTTCCGTAATATCTAAGATTAAACGCCCCAGACATACTCTCTCCTACGCCGACGATAAAACAACGCTTCTCCAAGAAGCATTCGATTTATAAATAATAGTAACGTAAATGTTATCCTCCCGTCCCTAGACCAAACTGGCCCGAGCCGGCCAAACTAGCAATAAAAAATATGACCTTAAATAATAAAAACTTAGATCCAGCCATCCCTTGTTGTTTTGCCTTATTAAGATTGTTAGCAACGCACTAGGTCGAGGTCCGAACCCCGCAGGGGGTGCCCTTAGTGGACGTTGCTGACGTACTTAGTAGTTTTTCCTATTGCTCTGGCTGGAGGCCTTAAGGTCCTCGCCAAAAGTCCGGTGAAGCAGTCAAAGCCTGCGCTCAGGCTAACTGCAAAGATCTCTATCAAAAAAAAAAAAAACTGACTGGTTTCAGACCCTACCATAGTCCCTGAACATGAACTAACGTTGTCCGTTAATCCATAACTGAACATTTCGTATTCACTATTAAACACCCTATGGAAATATAAGATCTCGGAAACAGACGTTACCTATTTCTTGACGTCTGACGTTATTTTAGCAATACTAGTAGGTCGCTTTTTTATTTATTTTTTAAGTACTAGCAGTCCAGCCTATACTAGGAACCTAAGGAAGGTCTTTAGAAACTTTCATTCTACGTGGTAATAGAGGAATCAAACGAAAAACATTTTTGTCGACAGGTAATTAATTGCTAAGATTAGTGTTTAACTAAGTCCCACACCGGTCGCCTGAGGGTTGCGAGAATGACCTATCGATCGTGTAATCACTTTAATTGGAACTTAACCCGTTCTTAGTCATTAGTGTCGGGCTGAGGTCATCGTGCGTTCAGATAAAATACCTTTAACTATTTACCTACCTATAGTTAACTAGCTGAAAACCGCGGTTTCTCCCCCGTTCCGTTTTTATTCGTGACTTGCTGACTTCATTACAGTTATCCTGCAATTCGAGACTGATACTAATCCAAGAAATAAAAAATCATAAATATGTCCACCCGTTTTCGAGTTATAAGTATTGTTACAAACCCGAGTTTGTTTTATATACAGGGTGTCGGGTAAATAGTCCGACAAACTGTGAGGGTTGATACCTCAGGTCAGGACCTACCGAATGAGCACAACATATGTTCCCCGAAAAGTTATATTAGGTATAGGTTTCGAGTTACAATCGATTTTCGAAAATTTTATAAATTGCTATCTTTCATCAGATTTTTCCGCATTTCTGAAGAATGTATTGATGAAAAAGCCATCCGTTTAACAGTTTTCACTTTTCGATTTTCTTAGTACTCAACTTTGAACTTCCGTGGTGAAAAATAAATGTATGTGGCAGTTTTGTACAACAATCTTAAAAACTTGCTTGGTTATTGGTGACGTCGGGAAGGTACAATACTCGTGTATTTTCTTTACAAAATTTGACACAACCAACTGCTGAAGTTTAAATGGGCTTATTTGTGTAACTCGTGTACATCTAAGGGGAGATAGTGTAAATATTCACGACCAATTCGTATTACAAAAAAAATAACATAACATACCATCACGCCTGTATCCCCGAAGGGTTAGGCAGAGGTGTACCAATGTACACCCACAGTTCGCCGGTATGTTTTTAGGTCCCATGTAATAGGGGGCGAGCCTATTGCCACTAACCGGGCACAAATCCAAACTCCGACCTGCTACTGAGAATTTCATAGAAAACCCAATAACACCTTGGTCGACTTGGGAATCGAACCCAAGACCTCTAGCGTAGCAGTCGCGCTTAGACCCACTAGGCCAACGAGGCAGTTGAGTTGTGTTGAGCAGGCAAAAAAAATGCGTACGAATCATATCCCAAATAGATAACCAGGATGGCTGCAGGCCCTATTTTATTAAATACAATCTCTTAACACTACCATCCATATACATCTATGACATATGGCAAGTTTGTATTAAAAAATAAAGATAATTTTACGAAAGTAAGAGACACCCATAATGTAAATACCCGACACAAAAAAAGACTGTACCTACCACCATCTAGAATTAAAATGCTTAACCAAAGTCCTACATGGCAGTCAAAATATTCAATAGATTACCTAAAGACCTACAAAGCGAAACCAAAGAAATAATATTTGAGAGAAAATTAAAAAAGTTCCTTATTCAAAAATGCTTTTACTCGATAAAAGAATTAACCCCTCACACCCACACCCACCTACCAACTAAATACTACATTTTAAGAATACCTACTTACACTTTGCACTAACCCACATAATATATTATATAAGTACTTACCTTTATTCCGAACAAATCAATAAATGCTTCTATTAAAAAATAAATGTATAAGTTATGCTAAGTCCTAATTAATGTAATTTATAAGTTTAGTACTACCCCTCATATTTGCTACGCCTGAAAAAGGCCGTTAAGCTGTGCCTGTTATTTCATTAAGACCTGTAAGACCTTAACATGCAAATAAATGGGACGTAACTTAACGCGGATCATCATTGTACAGTGACATTAAGTATTTTCTTCTCGCGACTAAATCTCTAACTCCTGAAAATACTGGACACCCTGTATAAGGTAAACAGAAATATTTTTTGATATGAGGAAAAGGGTAAAGATTATTGATCCCCTAAACTCGCCTCTTGCCCCGCTAAAACCTTCAAAACACAGCCGTATAAATTTTGGTTATGTAATTGTTAACAAACTTGGAACATACCTACTCTTGAAAATTCTTAGTAGTAAAAAAATCCCTAAAGTAAGTACCACATAGAAACAAATTTGTTTGACTTCCTCCCGTCGCGGTCGGCCAATTATTGCAAAATTAAAATGAAGGATTTTGAAATCCCGGTCGCTATGCCAACAAACGGAGTAAATAGACATATTGTATTGCCATTTTAGTTGGAGAACTAGTAAATTTAAAAGTTGTTCGAAAACTATCTAGGTTATAAATAGCATCGGACTGAATAAAACCAAACTTTGATCGCATGAAAGATCTATCATCTAAGGCTACTCTTTCCGCAATACATGACTGACCACCGCGAACGAAGCCGCGGGCAACAGCTAGTTATAATCAATACATGATTATACACATGGGTGATGATACCCATCTTGAGATTTGAGACATACGTCCAAAATCTTACACACTTATGGTGATTAAAGTCGGTTACGTCCCAAAGGAGGACAACTTCGATTACATTGTAATTAATGTGGCGATGGTCGTTGTCGAATGTCAAATTAATGTTACACTTCAAAAGACCTGCGTGTGAGGATGCTGGGGACAAGTAGCTATGGGATGCGTAGGTATATGTTTTTTAACAAGCAGAGGATTCAGTTCCATTAGAATTGTTATTTTTCATATGAACGCGATTTATCTGTACTGATAGGTATGCTGAAGTATGCTCGTACAGACAAACCGTTCATACGGTTTTGTCTAGGGCCTATTTTTGTGACCGTTTTCTATTCAATTATTTTTAATAACGATCATACAATACAATATAACTGTATTAGTAAACAAAAAACAAAACGTAGGTTTAAGTAAAACTTTATGAAATGACTGTCACGTCTAAACGCAGGTAAATAGTACCAGATATTAAGGGTCCAAACTCGGCATTCACAAAATACATTGTATAACATGAAGTTACCCTCCGATATTACTAAATTCTGCTTTGAACTGGGGACTTATATGAACGCAACTCATGCCTAAATAAGAGCTTAGCGTGAGCACGTGAGGCATGTGCTCGATATTGCGTTGCCAGACGCATCATCAAAACGCATAGATAATTGGACAAAAGATCGCTTCACAATAAAACGTCCAATTGTATTGCACAAAGGGCGCAGGTGAGGGTGTTTGGCGAGTGAGTAGCCGGGCAACGCGGCGAGCGTGTCGAGCGCGTGCTTGCCGCGCGGCACATTCCTACCGGTCTAATTGGACGCATTGTCGCCGAGCTCAAAGGGTGAGTTTCGGAAGTTTGTACGGGCTCTCACCGATCGGTCTCAATCGTTATAGTCGACTGTTTATTTCGCTTATTTATTTCACATAAATTGCTGTAATCAGATTGATTCCAAAGTTCTATAATGTTACTCAAGGTTATAATTACGGAAAAGATTTTTATTAAATAAATAATTGCGAAAGAAAAACACTACTTCGATAGGGCCTAGAGGCGATATTGTTATCGAAAACAAAATAAGCAATCCAGCTGTGTATAGTTATTAAAATTAAATTTCTTACTATATATCAGCCACTTTAAAGAAATAATGACCTTTGGGATTATGAACCTTAATTTAATGACTAACAGTTCAGTTTTTATCACATTCAAATTACTTTTAGGCCCTTTTCGGTAATATTTGTCATTCTAAAATGAACTTAAACACATGTTGTCAAAGTTGATAATTGCGTAATTAGTAATAACGTTTAATTCTCTTTCCAGATTGGCTTTAGTATAGACTTAAATTTTTTATTTGTACCCTTTTGTTCAAAGTAACATAAACAAGTTATTAATTATCTTTGTAAGTCATTTAAACAACTCTTTATTTTAAAACCACAAAAGAGATTTCGACGAGGAAAGGTGGGTGGTCTTTTCTCCATACAAACGCTATCGTCTGTTTTCTTACTGGTTTCTAAACTTAAGACTATGATTTTTTGCAGTAATATAAAAATGAACTAGATCTATGCCCCTATTTTTTTTCTTTTTTAAAATAAGTTATATTGAAAGGAACTAGAACCATCTAAAAAGTGCCTATTTCGACCGTAGTTTTCAGAGGCGTTTTTTTCAAATTTGACAACTATTATTGAAAAAAGGAAAAAATAGAAAGAAATATGACGTGCGCAGTATCTCTGTTTTCAGAAGCGTTGTGCACACCCGAACTTCCGTAACAAAGTACAAAAACTTTATGATTTACCTGGATCAATGCATCAAAAACTACATAAGTAGCAGTAGTCACAAAAAAATGTGTTATAAAAAGATTATTGTACTTTGAGTAAAAACAATAAGAAATAATAAACACAAATAAATATACCAATAATTATTTCTTGAAATAAAACTACTTTTTACGGATTTTGTCGCGGTTTATTTTGGATTTAAGGTCCCGACGTTTCGATACCTTTGCTGTGATGCCACAGATAGGTATAACATAATGTACATATTTTTTCTTAAGGCATAATTATGTCACGCTTTGTCCGCGATAGGAATCAACCATACATACGGAAAAATAGTAACACAAACACAAAATAGTCGTTGTTTAAGCATAGTAGAGTCGTGTAAAAAAAACAGGACAAAAAAATTTTCATAAACAATTAATATTATTATTTAAATAAAAGCAACTAAATGTTATAAAGATTTAAACTAAAAAAAACATAATTATGTTACTAAAACTCAAAAAGGGTAGCTCATCTTGGACGATCGACTTGAACGTGCAGCAAGAATACTCATATCTAATCGTAATACCACCAAGCTGTTTACCACAATGACTTATTACTCAAAAAGTTAATCATATGGCTACTTTGTACTGTGGTGGTCACCCCTTGTTTATACGCCAAGTGCTAATTTACGTGTGCGAAGAGAAAATGATTTTGGTGAGTAGAGACAACTACACCAAGCGAGCGCGCTTTGACACTCACACACTGTCAACTTACGCACACATTCACAATCACGAAGTAGAGCGACAGCAATACTTTCTTCGAAAACCGAATTTTCAAGTCTCTCCGCACAAATTGCGCCAAAAATCAGTCATTTTAGAGTTAATATTTTGGTACACTTCATTGCCAATCAGGACGAATTATTAAGGGAAAAAGCACCAATGGGCATTATTTGCTTACTTTTTATCTCAGTAAAAGTGAGTGTGAGTGAGTTTATGAGCGTTATGTTGAAGACTTCAGATTACAAATGCTTTTAGATTGAAGCTAAAATGCGCTTGGTCTCTGCTTTATATGCATTTACGTATAATATGATATGTAGTAAATGTGTTTTAAGTGACCACACCAAACTGCTGGTATTATTAAGGTATCAATCTTCAATTCGAGGCCCACACGGTACAAGTGTATAAACCTAGTTTTTTTTTGTTTTATTAATTATTTTTGTACCGTAACATGCACCTCCAGATTAAGGGGATGAAATCGTAACAAGAACTTATCTACGTGACGGTCTAAAATATTCTGTACGGAGGTGTATTAAATAGTGGTGTTATAACGGTATATTCCACTTTGTTCACCTGGGTGATATCACCCAGGTGATATTCCAATGCGATATTCCATGTAAATAAAATTAAAATAAATCGGGTTTTATTGCTAATTAATACTTTAATCATTTTTATTAAAAACATAAGAATACATTTTGGGACACATTATAACTCCTTTAAAAAACTCCAATGTCTGTTAAAATCACGTATTTATTTTGAGTTTTTAGCGTATTCGGATTTATTTGTCATCAATTTTTTATTTAATTATAAAACATTTTTTATTTAACAATAAGTTATTATAATTTAATGAACTTCTTGCCACTTTGTATGTGGGTGATATAAGTCGACTAGAATAATTCAAAAATTCGCGTTTGTTCACCTGGTTGATACAGTTCCAAGGTGAACAAATTACACAAAAAAAGTCAACTCATTTTACCTGGGTGTATTAAGTCCGAGGTGAAATGAGGAGACACTAAAGTCTACTTTGTTCACCTGGGTGATATCAACCAGGTGAACATAGTGGAATATACCCTTATAACGCCGAACTGTAATAAGCAATTAATTACAAAACTTACTACAAGGGGGCGTTTTTATGTTCGCGGAATGGGGGATAAAGGGTGGAAATAAAAAAAACCAAATTATTTTTCCTTTTCAATATATTCACCTGCAAGACGAATACATTTTTCAGATCTTTCAATTAATTTGTTTATACCCTCATAAAAAAGTGTTTTCTCTTTGTCTTCAAAATACGCCGAAACTGCCTCCTTGATTTCATCATCGGTGGTAAATTTTTTACCGAGCAGCTCTTTTTTCATTTTTGGAAACAGATAATAATCACTGGGGCCCACGTCTGGGGAGTAGGGTGGGTGATTCAAAATATCGAAGCCCACCTTATGCAGGGCAGCCAACTCAACGCGGCTCTTGTGGACGGGCGCGTTGCCGTGCAAAAGCAACACACCTTTTGTCAATTTTCCCCGTCTTTTCTCTTTAATGGCTTCTTTAAGTCGCTCTAATATTGAAGCGTAGTATTTTCCGGTTATAGAAACACCTTTATCTTTATAATCGACTAGCGGCCCGTCCCGGCTTCGCACGGGTATTTAACACATTATTAAATTACGCTCTTTATAATATTAGTATAGACACTCCCGTACCTCAGTGATGCTTAAATCGCATAGTTAGCCGAGCAGAGTGAGCGACAATCACGCGACTTTTTTCTTATTCTTATATTTTAACCTCGTGATATCTTTCGAAGGGAATGTCCAAAGTGAATAATTCAAAAAGTTGCATAAAGGTATTGAAGCAGTCTTGACTATGAAGTAATTTATTTTGATAAGGATCAATACCAAGTAACAAATAAAGAGCCTTTTCTAGCGGCGTCCTTTCTATAATATTTTTTTTAATAAAATATCTCTTACTGTGACCTAACTGTAATAGTTAGACATATTATGCTGTCGCGACACTTTTTGTAGATAATTATATGTTCTACAAAGACGTAGTACATTATTTTGTTCTATAATCAATAGTTTTTGCAGCGCACGCATGCAAGAAAATTTTTTGGTAATTTTTTCACACCTTGGTTTACATTATTGAGGTTTTAGTATGGATCCCTAACTTTTTTGAAAATTTTATATAGCCTATGTTCACCGGAGATAGTGTAGCTTCCCAACAGTGAAGTCATGCCAAGATGATCGTGCAGAATTTTAAAAATGGTTGTATCAGATACTCCTACCATTTCTGCGAGTTGTTTCTTCTTTAGTCGAGCATCGTCGAGTACAATTTTTTCGACTTTTTGGATAAGTTCTGGCGTGGTCGCCTCGATGCTCCTGCCCGGCCTCGAGTCGTCTTCAAGGGATTCCCTTCCTTGTTTAAATAAACTGTGCCACTTGTACACCATGGTTTTTCCTGGACAAGAGTCGCCGTAAACCAATGACATCTCATTCATTATGGTCGCAACTGATTTTCCTTGCTTGGTAAGGAACTTTATAACGGCACGATATTCGATTTTTTCCATGTTTCACTTTTCACTCCCGATTATATTGCTTGGTTGACGATAACTCAAAGACTAATTGTCTAATCACAATGAAACTGGTATTTATACTAATTATGAGTCACTGAACACGTGACAATTCTAATGAGCCTAATCACCTCTCATTCCGCGAACTTAAAAACCTCGTATAATAGTATTTGAACTTGAATTTATGATTTAATATTTTAAATGCTAAATCTATCTACCTTCATCTATTTGTACATTAACAATGAATGAGAATTTGGATGATGGACAATTGTTTTGATCGGAAAAGATTTCTATAAAATTTGACACACATATACTTTATCAGATGAATAAGGGCTTCTTTTTATCCAGGAAATACGTACAATTCCCATCAGGGGATTATCAAAATCTATCCTATCTAATTATATTTGACAGGCCTGTTGGTCTAGTGGTTAGTGACCCTGACTGCTATACCGGAGGTCGTGGGTTCGATTCCCACCCAGGACAAATCTTTGTGTGATGATCACGATCATTTGTTCTGTGTCTGGGTGTAATTTATCTATAATATGTATGTATTTAGAAATATATAAGTATGTTTATCAGTTGTTTGGTTACCATAACACAAGCTCTGCTTAGCTTGGGATCAGATAACCGTGTGTGAGTTGTCCCGGAATATTATTATTATTATTATCCAAATACGTAAAATTTACTTCAACGAAACGTAAACAAATGCGTAACCATGGCGACAGAGTTGATGTTAGAATGAACATAAATTGGTTGTGATTCAACAGTCATTGTAATGAACACTCTATATAAGGGTGCGCCGCGTCCACATCTGACGAACATCTAACGAACGTTCGTCAGATGTGGACGCACCCTTAGAAATGAGGCTCTCGTATTTATCATAATTATGATGTATTAATATTATTAATACGAGACATAATTATATTAATCATCTAATCATATTAAGACTTAATACGTGTTTTTGTTTTGCTTATTTTTTTTTACTTTCAGTTTTTTCGGTGTAATACCTAATTATATTATTTATTTATTTAAACTTTCATGTATAATTATAGTGGTACATAAGGCGGACTTAATGCCGACTTATTATCCGTTTTTGGAGGCATTCAATATTTATTTTACAGTATTCAAATATACTATTTGCAAAAAAGGAATACATACTTTCTTGTGGGTCTAATTTTGAAGACGACTCGTACAAAAATCTTGTTACAATAAACTTTAGGTTCTGTGGATATTGAGAGGGAAATCCTTTTAGCCGGGCATTAGTTCCGGCATCCTAGTTTGACGTTAAACTGCGTTACTATACCGATACTATACCGACGTTAGGTACACAAAAACAAACTAGATTTACTAGGCTAAAAGGCGTAAAGTGAAACGCGATGTAGGCTGAGGATAAAACTTAAAAGCACCTGGATAAAACTGATGGATGGTAAGACAATTAAATTGGTAGTGGTACTTACTAAGAGGATGCCTTTCGCTTGCGTGTCGCACTAGCCGGCACCTGCAGCGAGCTCTGAGCCGCCGACGACGGAGCCTCGCAGCCCGACATCTCGAAACCTTCCGAACTGCAGTAAACAAAGCACTCTTACGTTAATACACATCTTTACATCTTCCATCTTCATTTTCCACAGCACCCAGGACTTTATGAGGCGCTTACATGTAGACAACGACAAAAACTCGTCAAATGCTACAAACCTGCTAGACTGCAAAGTCGGTAACATAATTCCTTTAAAACTGGAAGTCACTTCGAAGCTATGTTCGAAAAGGATATTGTCGTGAGGATTCCACGGTACGGTCCATTGATTGTAATCTCCTAGCCGCAGTAATGTATACATGTCGTTCCACCTATAGTAATCCTCCATGTTTACGAACCCGCTGCTAACCACACGACCTACACGAGCCACCCCAGTTGCTGCTCCGCGCGGACTGCGAGCCCTCCTCGCCGCTCAACGCTAAACTTTTTCAGATTGCGAAACAAGCAACCTGTAAGGTCACGCGCCACGGGATGCCTTATTTCCACATTTTGTTTCGAACTTGTTGCAACATTTACTCTGTCGCTATCCCGGTTGTTACTAAGAGGATTTTAATTTATTTATCGTGTAAAAACACACACTCAACATTTTAGAACTACGTATTATTATTGGCGTATCAATATAATTTTAACACCTTAGAATGTACATAGGTACAACTTTTGAATATAGTAGTATTTTAAAAAAAAAATTATTAATACTATTTATTTGTTTTTTTTTTTTATATCAGTATTTGGACAGAAGTTACGGAGGCTTGACGCCAAATTAAGTAAAATGAACACAAAAAAAAAGAACTAAGCACTTTAAAATTTTAAAAAGGACCTTGACAGACAGGGAAGAGCCGTTTTTGCCTTTTGAGGTACTGAACCCTAAAAACGATAGTAATAGTATATGGGTTGTGTAAAGCTCACTTTAAGATTTTTTAAGGTCAATTTAATGCTTTAGAGCATGGAGATTGAGTCGAGCTCTTATTTTTATATTTTTGAAACCTTTTGTTATATGATATATTTACTTAAATCAGTTGGGTTTTTTTTTCTAGTCAAAATTCTGTGAAACAGTAAATCTAAGTGTAAATAGTTACTAACTAGTGAGAATTCTTCCGCTTGCGTGGATCATGATGGTGCTGCTGCGAGCTCTGCTGCATGGGCGGCTGGTGCGGCGCGTGCGCGACGACGAGCGCGCCGACCGACTCGACGCACGCGCCGCCGCCCGCCGTCAGCTCATACGCCGGCGCCGCGCTCGCGCTCGCCCTACACAAACAAACATAAGGACATTTTTATTATTCAGTTAATTGAACAATGTATTAATGAAATGAAGAGAATTGTACCTAAAGGAAACACAAATAAAATAGGCGCCTCAACGCCGCGCGCGCCGCCGCGCCGGGGTATTAGGGATGATGACTAGTTTTTATTTTTATGGTCATCTTATAGATTATAAAAAATATCAGAGACGTTTTTATTTTGTCCCGTAAACAATAAATTGTGAAGCTACAGTGATTATTTTTTTATGCGATATGTCACATCTGAGCAAAAATTGTACCTAGCCGTCACGTCACAAGCCCCCAGTCCTGAACTTTGAAGCGGTTATCTTCGTATTTTTAACCGAGTTCTAAAAAAGGAGGAGGTTTTCAATTCAGATGTTTGTATTTTAAATTCTTTTTTTAAATTTTCATACCCTATCACATAGTACAAAAAAATCATAATTTTTATAATTACACGTAAAGAAGCTAAGTTTTCTTTCCGTTTCTCAGCGACTAACGCAGTTTTAAAGAACCATTCATGAATAGTACTCCTGCTTACGTTATCGTTCTAAATATAAAGTATGTGTCATAAGAACAACTTTCGAGATGCATGTTTTCATCCACACTTTACGGAACCCTATTCGTACCTAATGAACGCCCGCTGAATTTATGACAATTAACAGTCTGCAATCTATTAATTGAAGTCATCAGGGAAACGACAACATAAAGAACTCCGGTTGATGCACAACGGTCACTTCTGCAATGCGCATGTATTCGAGATTATAATAATACACTACGAAAATAGAACTGTTCGCGCCTAGCATGAAAAACAAAGCGGTGACGACACGATAGAAAAAAGTGATAAACCTCATTAGTTAGAGGACTGTCCAAGGTGCAACGAGGCTGCAGTTTTACTCAACACTTTTAGGTCTTTAGGTGCTTGTTGTAAATTGAGTGGTTTAATTAATGTAGAGCGACGTATGCGCGGCAAGAGCGTCGCGAATGCGCCGGCGCAACCTTGACATTGCCTAGCTGAAGCGCAACGGCGCGCGTGCTCACGCACACATGCTAAACTATCATAGATAAATAATAGATTAACATGTGTGCTGTGCGTTCGACAAGAAATATGGGTATTCGGTGAATGCCTGTACCTGTATTACATATTATTACGATCTTCGTGTATATGATACAGCACGTGTGTTACGTGAGTACTAAATGCGGCGGTCTCGTGTTATCATCGCGCAGACGAAGCCGTAGCGACTTCGGTCACGTGACAGACAGCTGCGAGACGATAAGGACCACAACAACTTGTGATTGAATAAACGCATTATCATTTATGTATTACATAAAAAATTAACTTGACAGTTTCGCCTTTATCCTAGTTCCGATTTGGATAGGTTTCATATCCATTTACTATACATAAAAGCCACGTAAGTGTCGGACCCAACTTTTAAATTTGAGACTTTAGTATATTTTTACATGGTTGGTGAACTTGAATTCACTCAACTATTATGTACTTTTAAAGGCCTCCTCAACTGTCACCCTTATAATGTCATTATAAACTACTACCGATTTTATTTCACACATCCAAAAACAGCCGAATAGCTGGCAGAGCCGACATTAGCACTTCACACTATTCATCGATAAAACGATCCCACCAAAAACATTCAATGTAAAAAAAAGCCAAGTCTCTCTATGCTTTTCTTCCATCGTAAAAAGTTTTGAGATCGCATAGGAGCCAAGTCCTGTTCACCTTAATTTGTAATAATAAATCAATATTTTGTGACTATATCAATAGTTTTGTTTACATTACAATAACAGTGACTTGGCCATGAGCACAAGTTAAAGGTCGTTTGCTCCTTGTAATTACGTGCAAATACCGTTGAATTTATATATTATATATATTATGGACATGATTTTGTAACTGATTGGAATTTGAGATCACTATGGACTAAACATGCGCCATAGTGCATGTGCAGTTCACTGATCTTGGATGATACCGACTGTCGATTAAGGTGTCCTGATATCATTTATTATTTACTTGCAACTCCTCCAAATATGCCGTTTTATATTTGTATCTTATTGTGCTCATGGCCAAGTCACTATTATTGTAATGTAAACAAAACTATTGATATAGTCACAAAATATTGATTTATTATTACAAATTAAGGTGAACAGGACTTGGCTCCTATGCGATCTCAAAACTTTTTACGATGGAAGAAAAGCATAGAGAGACTTGGCTTTTTTTTACATTGAATGTTTTTGGTGGGATCTCATTTATTTTTTGTAGGTCTCTTTCTTTTCTTTTTATAAATAGACAAAATTGCTATAAAAAATATTTGCTTTTTGTACATAAACAAAGAACAAAGTTAACAATGCAGTCAAAATTCATATACCATGTTCTTGTAAAACCGCAAATATGTTTCATATTATTTACTAAGGTATATAATTTATTACCGTTTTTATAATTTTCCCTTTACATGTAGCTAAAAACCAATCTTGGTGCCAAATTTTAAGGTTCTAAGTTTGCTAGAAGTACCTTAGATTTTTGATGATCGGTCAGTGAGTGAGTCAGTGAGTGACAAAATGGTGCAACTTTGATCGCTCATAACTCGAAAACTATTGGTTCAAATGTCATGTAATTTTGAGGCTGAGCTTGTTTTAATACTTACTCTAGGTCATCGAAAACCTAAACCCCTAGCTTTGTCCGTATCGATGATACAGGGGGGGTGAAATAGCCACGCGAAAAGAATGGTACGGCCGTGCCCGTTTTGCTCGAGACTTGGCTGGGGCACTGCCGTGCCCCCAGATTTCACAAACCCACTCGGTGTCCGACCAAGCGGGCGGACAACGAATTTTTTAATCCACACGTTCCTCAAGACAACTTGATTGAAGATTAGTGAGGGGCTCGTAGCTAAGTGTAAGCCGTACGGTTTGACCGATAATACAGGTTAAGCCGCGCTCGCCGCGGTTGGTCCGTGGATGGGTGACCATTTATAACATACCGAGACCCCTCCGTGCCTCGGATAGCACGTTAAGCCGTAGGTCCCGACTGTTATACGTTGATCTTTGGCAGTCGTTAAGTAAATTCTGACAACCAGTCTTACTATGGGATACTGTGTTGCCCTTTAAAATGGGTTGTGGAGGTCAGATAGGCAGTCGCTCCATGTAAAATACGGTATTCAGCTGAATCCGGTAAGATTAGTAGCCGACCCCAACATAGTTGGGAAAAGGCTCGGGAGATGATGACGTTCCTCAAGTTGTCTACGTAACCCTAAAATGATTAGATTTTAGGGTTACGTATTTCATGACATTCCAGATATTATGCAAACTGCTTTACAAATCTCTAAGCGTGTATCAATTAAATGAACCTTCTGTCCCTTGTTGCGCGTGAGATGGTCACTGCGCCGGCGCAGTTCAAGTGCACGGTTACCGTGGTTGCGTAATCGTACTTAAGGTCAACCCATCTATACAGTATTACGCAAGACATAAATATTCCTCAGATACTGAAACATTTTTGTCACACGGCTGCACGGTGGAGAGTAAATTATTGGGGTTACCGAGTATAAATTCGCCGCGAGAGGCGCTAGCCATGCGTGAGTTTGTTGCATTTAGTGAATTATACTCAATATTTAATGCATATTTGCAAATAGGTACTTTTGTTTATTAAGGCTAAAGTTAATTTGTTCCCATTCCTATTTACAAACTACGATAGCTAAACCTACTTAATGATGCACCAGTGGCAGTGGCACCAATCGATGAGCGCATAAACGGTAGCCGCCATTGAAGAGGGACTAATGATGTATCCTTCATAGACTTAAAAAATAAACAATTAAAAATCTAAAATCCACATTTCGTATTTCATGTTTGTCAGGACTCAGGTGTCACAAAGTAATGAAAGAGATTTTCGCTTTCAGTTACATTCATTTTATTCTTTTATTTAGGAAAACAGGACCAACCACAGGTATTAACAAGGTTTTTTTAATCCATTTTCGTCACAAAGTCAGAAGGGTGAAAAAATAAATCCCGCTACCATACGTGGATTGAAAAGAACTCTAAAAAAGCACCGCGCTTCCAATATTTGAGGGGTGTCTGTTTGTTATTCTATGTTTTTTATCTTGCATACAACATACGTAACTAACTAAATGTGAAATGTATAGTGAATCTCCAATCAGAGGTCCGAGGTTTTCATGATTTTAGCAATATACAAGAACCGCAATGACAATACGCGAAAACCAAGTAATATATAAGTTTATAATAATATTACAAGACAACCGAAATAAAAAACCCTATGTAAAACCCGATACCTGACATAAGTGTTATTTTATCATCACCATGACAACCAGTAAAAAATAAATTATATTTTTGTGAAAAGGTTTGTGGAAGGAGTATGCCACAATGATCACTATAAATTATTTTCTTAGCCTAATGTTATTTTATTGCACGACTGAAGTAAGACTGAAATTTGAAGGACCAATGTAAGTCAGAGTAAGTATCCTCGCGCTAGACTTTATCGAGAAAATGTACGTACGTGTCCTTGTATTACATAATTATTTTAACTACACTATTTGAGTTTTTTGGTCGTCGAGACGAAAGTAATTCGTCAATTATATTTGGGATCTAGACAGTCTGAACTATAATGGTATCTTTTTTATACCATACTTTCGGGTTTATGATAGTTGTAGATAAATAGTGAGATACACGGGTAGGGTAAAGGTTTCGATTTCTGGTAAGGAGAGTTTTGAAAAAAATCTAACAAAGCCAATTACAGTTTTAGCTCCTTTCAGTATTTAAGAAATTCTGGATCTTACGTGATGAAATTAGATCATTGTCCGTCTTGTTGCCATGCACAATGTGGGGAGAAATAAATGTATCAATATGAGTTGTTTAGTTTGATCCGTAGGTTAATGAATAATTCGAATTTACAAACAACTCCAAGGTAAGTTGAACAAGTGGACAAGGTAATAAACAACTCTCGATAGTCTGTCTATTAAGCGCCAGTGTATTTACACAGCTTCCTATAAAGGCGGAAATAATAAAATGCAGAATTCACAAATTAAATTTTCACGTGAGCTGTCGAAAGGGTTGTGGTTGGGATTAATGCAAACTTCACAAAGGTGCACTTTAATTATCCCTTGTAATTTGTTTCAGTTATTTTTCGGTTTGTTTTCCTGGAACAGAATATAAATGTATTCAGGTATTTTGTAGGATATGCCAGTTAATTAATAAAGATTAAACATTACATACCATTTGTTTACACTATAATAATATTATAAAGAGGAAAGATTTGATTGTTTTTTGTTTGTTTGAATTGAATAGGCTTCGAAACTACTTGACCGATTTGAAAAATTCTTTCACTGTTGGAAAGCTACACTATCTCCAGTGAACATAGGCTATATTAAATTTTCAAAAAAGTTAGGGATCCTTACTAAAACTCCAATAATGTAACTCAAGGTGTGAAAAAATTACCAAAAAAAACTTTCTTACATCGCGTGCGCTGCGAAAACTATTGATTATAGAACAAAATAATGTACTACGTCTTTGTAGAACATATAATTATCTACAAAAAATTTCGCGACAGCATATGACTAACTATTATAGTTATGTCACAATAAGTGAATTTTGCATTTTTTAAAATTTATATAAATGCTGCCGCTATAAAAGCTCTTTTATGTATACTTTGGAATTAATCCTTATCAAAATAAATGATAAATCATATTTAAGTCTGCTTTAATACCATTGTATGACTATTTGAATTATTCAATTTGGACATTCCATAACATAAACATAAAATACCATCACACCTGTATCCCCGAAGGGTTAGGCAGAGGTGTACCAATGTACACCCACAGTTCGCCGGTATGTTTTAGGTCCCATGTAATAGGGGGCGAGCCTATTGCCACTAACCGGGCACAAATCCAAACTCCGACCTGCTACTGAGAATTTCATAGAAAAACCCAATAACACCTTGGTCGACTTGGGAATCGAACCCAAGACCTCTAGCGTAGCAGTCACGCTTAGCACCACTAGGCCAACGAGAGCAGACATTCCATTCGAAAGATATCACAAGTTTAAAAATGTAAGTTATTTAAAAAATATCGCATGCTCACGCCGCCGCGCGCACTGTTAGACGGCACCATAATAATAAGCGAATTGAAAATAATAGCAATTTAGCCTTTCGGGAATAAAAGTTGTTTGTTAATGTTTATTATTCCATAGTAAGTTTACTATTAACAAATTAGTAAAGGAACTAACGACGTAACAGGGTTAAAGAGGTAGTACGTGATAGGTATGGAACCGCGAGGTGTTAGCTGTTACACTATTCATAACTCAAGAACGGGTAGACCGATTTTCAAAATCTTTAATTTTTTGGATTCGTCTTCGCCCCGTATAACAAAGTAACTATAAAGACATCGGGAACGGAATATAGGTATTAACGCGGTGAAACTGCGGGGCACAGCTATTATTGTATATATCTATGGGCTTAAGCAGCCTGATAATAAATGATTTATTATTATATTGTACGACTGCTTGTACAGAGTTGCATTTCATTACACTAAATATCTTATTAGCTCTGAGGGGCTTCTGGCTAAGGGTAAGCCGTACGGTTTGACCGATAATACAGGTTAAGCCGCGCTCGCCGCGGTTGGTCCGTGGATGGGTGACCATTTATAACATACCGAGACCCCTCCGTGTTTCGGAAAGCACGTTAAACAGTAGGTCCCGGCTGTCATACATATATCTTTGACAGTCGTTAAGTAAGTCAATTTTGACAACCAGTCTTACTATGGGATACTGTGTTTCCCAGTAAAATGGGTTGTGGAGGTCAGATAGGCAGTCGCTCCATGTAAAATACGGTATTCAGCTGAATCCGGTAAGAATGGTAGCCGACCCCAATATAGTTGGGAAAAGGCTCGGGAGATGAAATATCTTATTAGCTCTCTCTTTTTAAAACATGTAATGTGTAACTTTGGACAATGTCGAACACGGCAAGAGTAGTTTAGAGAAGATTAGCAGTCATTTGATTAAGGCCGTTTTGAAGATTTGTTTGTAGATAGAGTTTTGCAGGTAGATATATGATGATGTAGGTACCTATGACGCGCGATAGCCGCCGCTCTCATCTCGAGAGGGGGCAGCACTTGAGCGTTTATTGCATTGTAATGCATTCAGCGTGACTCACACCATGATCAATAGCTAGGTATATACTCTGAATCACAATCGCGGCATGTGTAAATAAACTACTTCCGGGAATGTTTTCCTGCATTCAAAGAATGTGTGCCAGAAAATTATAAAAATGAGGTACTTTTGTAACTTTAGAATGTAATGTGCTTATTTAGGTGTTAAACTAGTTTAATTTTGGCCGAACTTATACGAAACAGATGTTAAAGTTTAAATAATTATTTATCTGGCACCTGATCAAAAAACACAAACCAAATAGAGATCGTCTGAATTTGTTTGTCCTGAAACCTGTTTATTTTAAACCCATTTCAAGCAACGCACGTTACCTCCAGCTGCTTGCGTAACCAAGAACTTAACCCTAATCTTTATCGTGCACTTATTTATGCTTCTTAAATATAAACTAGGGCCTGTTATTGGGAAACTCGGTGCGGATTGGCTGCAGCTTAGCACATGTGTGATCGATAATGCAGGGAGTTCGCCACAGCTTGCCACTGAAGGCACAATACACTATAGTATTGAATGCTGAACGATTTCTCTCAGCAATGTAGAAGTTCCGTGAACCTATTAAAGCTGTAACCATACTGAGTTCTGCGAGAGAGTTACGAAAAGCATGCTACAAACTTGTTATAATGCGTCGTATAAAGGTTATACCCAAATTAAAATAATCCGTTTTAAAAAAAAACCTCAAAGATATTTCAGCCTCGACGAAATATGAAATAACTCGTGTAACAAGGGCTCCCGGTAATTCGTGGTCCTGAAATTTCCGGCAAAAACCAAGAAAAAGATAGGTAATACTTATTTTTACTTTTTATTTACAGGAAATTTGTCCACAAAATCGTATCGTTTAGATATAAGTTTACGTATTTTACTAAAATGAGTTAGAAGCAGTCTAGGCTAAAATATTTTTTACAAAAATTAAGCCAGCCCGCTCAAATAGTTGATTGAACTCACTCAAAAGGACTACATAGGACAAGAAGAAGTCTTCAAAAGATCTCGGTGATTGTTAATAGTAAGAACTAAAACAGGGGTGGAACATTTTAATTGATAAAGCAACAAATCATCAGTAATTTTAAAAAGGTGTGTTTAGATGGTTCTTTAAATAATTTCCGACGTCTGTTAATTTAATGCACGGCACATGTTTTTACAGGAATTGATAATTCCCAACCACAGATTACTGAAACCAGCCAGCTAAAGCCAGTACCGGGAAATGCAAATTGGATTTCTGTTTCCGTACTGCAAAGCCTACATGAAATATTAAATTATGTTCGTCCTAATAACGGCCCGTTGAAATAGTGGCGGGGATAGCGAGTTCGATTACTATCACAAATAAAGAATTGAATTGAATTGAATTAAATGTTGTACTTACTGCAGTGATTTTACACAACTAATAGGATAGTACCTACTGGTTGTGTAACATCTACCTACCTACTCAGGTTAAATTACATAGTAATGGATTGGTGTAGAGCACACCAATGCATGTTCTTCCTAGCTTAATGATTTACAAGAAAGATACTTGTTTACACAGTCTAAGTGTAGTGCTTCAGTAACATAAAGATTGAAAAAATAAAACTGATTGATGTCACAATAATCATGATAAAAACTATTAAAGTAACAGTGGTGAGACTTGAGACACGACATGATGACCAAACAATTGAATTACTTTGAACTTGCAGTGCGACTTCATTGGTGAGGTTTTAAACTAAGCTATAGGTGAATAAAGTTAGTATTTTGAAACAAAAATATATTTGTTTCTATCTGCCTAGTCACTAGTGGATGCGAGTAACTGTTTGAGGGCTTAAAAGCTTAGGTACAATAGAACAATCCGCTCAACGCAAAACAACTGTTACTAGCCAAACAACGCTCAAGAACGGCAGTGTGTATTTAGATACAGATTACGCACTACCTACGTAGGTAGCTCATAGAAATCCCTTTTTCAACGAAGGTCCTCAAGTTGACGAGTAATTATTTTATTTTATTTATTTGGAACATAAAACAGTTATAATATGCTGAAATGGTACAAAAATCTTTATCTTATACTTAAGATAAAGATTTACTTACTTACTTGTTTCATAAATTTTTATGTACGACCTCGCATAACGGTAAAACTTATTACGTTTTTAACTTCCCTGAGAGATCAGGGAAGTTAAAAACGTAATAAGTTTTAGTACGTAGTAAGCTTTTGACAACCTGCCACGATATTTGAGAAAATATCGTGGCAGGTTGTCAAAAGCACATCTCGATTGCGTCGTCATGGCATTCGTGGAAACTAATAACTATCAATGTTAGAGTGATTACCTACGAATATAGCATCGCATAACCTTATTCGAAAGCCTTGTGAAGTGGAAATCTCTCAATAATAGAACGTGCTCTACAAATAGTTACATAACGGATGCCACTGTTGTGATATCACTGGAATAGCTTCTTAATTAGTCTACAACTAATTCTCATCGAAACGTGTTCTGTGATTGTTGATCAACAGATCAACAATTAAATGCTGAGCCGCATTCGGCACACGCATCTAATTCTCAGACGTTTGCGGGTCGCGGCCTCAAATCTTAGCACCACTACTTGTCATATTATTAAGTTAATCAATGGCACCAAATAACCTAAGGTGACGGACCAGTCGCTAGACTAACAAGAACATTTTCCTGAGCTATATGTTCGATGTGTTCACAATGACAAACTCTTATGAGATCCATGGTATAATATGTACGAATTCTACAAGTGTTCAACTTCACACCTCGTCTCCATGCAAAACAATTTCTACTTAAGCTAGGTAATATGCAAACAAAACTACTGATTATGTAAACATTATGTACTACTTATGCATCGTATAGTGCAGCTGTTGTTACTGAGGGCATGTCGCATTCGCTATCGCTATAGCTCCGACTAAGGCAAGGACGGGACTGGGGTGTTTTTAGTCAGTGCAAGTCCGAAAAATCCCCGCACTGTGGACTCAGCTTCGGTTGAAATCACTAAAGTATTTAAAACCCGACAAAAAGAAAAGCTTGCGGTGTGCTCTGGGTGTCGGAGGCGGTAGCGTGATATGCGGAAGAGGCGCGACCTTGCGAGACGCGCCCGCGCACGTCACGTCAACCCGCCTCTCCGCGCCGCGCACTGCCTGTGGTTGACAGTCGGGGCACCCGAGCATATCGCGCCATTCAACTGGACACTAAGCATGATCGCGATACTCTAACGTCATAACAACAAGTAGGTGTACTTACTAAGTATTTAATTTTACCTACTTATTAAAGGTATGTTTATCTCTTTGAACGGAAACGTAGATGCTACGCCGCGCAGAATTGCGTCTATTCTAGTGGCAAGGTACAATACTCGCTATTAACTGTGGAAATCTCTACCTGACGTTGTTTGCATTTTGTTGTTAAATCAGAAGAGTAATGTAAAATTTATATTACCAGGGGCGGTTTGAAATGAAAAAGGTATGTCCTAAAAAGGAAACAAAACGCTCAGGTAATGAAATGAAACAGAAACACAATAAAAGAAGTCAAATGTTAAAACTGTCATAGCAGCACATTAGCACGAGTCCCAATAAGGGCGAGTCAGCAGCACCGGCGCGCGTGCTAAACTCTTGCGCACTTACGATACAAAAGTACGCAGTGTGCGATTAATTATGAAACAAGGCGCAAATGTGCCACCAATGTGCTGCATAATGTGATCCTATTCTATTGCAACATACGTGTTCGGACGCATGACAATATGCCTTGCTAATTTTCTCACAAGTCAAGTAAAATTAATATTTGGCTAAATGTTAATTAATATTTGCATAACTAGCCCATTGAAAGTGTCAGAACAACATGAACATGCAGAGGCGAAAAAAATGCAACGTTAATTGAATGCAAAACAAATGCAGACATTGCTTTTTATTGTTAGCTTTCAGAAACAGAACCAGTACGAGACGTACAGCGAGGGTTCCGTACATTAAACAAGTTGCTTTGAGCTCTATACAGATTTGCAATGTACAATCAAAACCTTGCAGTTAAAAAATGTGTCTAAGGGTGCGTCCACATAGCTGCTCGTGTAGTGCTCGTTCGTCAGAAGTGGACGCACCCTAACAATAATCATTTTAACTGTAAAATCAAATGTACTGGTAAATCTAAAAATATGCGTACAAAGGTAGTGCCCATATCGTTAGATTCACTTTGTTGCTTTAGAATCATAACCTTGTTATAGGTTTCCTAGAAGTGATTTTCTCACACGAGTTTAAAGAATGTCTTTAAAGAAGAATAGCTAGCGACGGTTCGTTTTGAGTCACCCATATCGCGTGCATTTGTACAAGTTCTTGAAAATTTAGTCTACAATAAAATGTAAACACGTCATAATGTATATTTTCGTAATTTGATTTTCTTGTTGAGACACATTTTTATAAGCAATAGAGGGGCATATTGGCATATTATTCAGCAGCTATGTGAAAGGGTTGTAATACGCGTTGTTCTCATATTAACAAAAAATGTGTTTGGGATGGCCCAAAAGCATGGACTTTACCTGGCTTTTTGCTATATTAATCCTTGAAAAGGATTTCAAAAATTTAAATAGTATCTTCACGAACAAAGGTGCTCACGAAAACTTAGTAAGTTGCTGTAAGCATAGTCCCAAAGCGTCGCGTCGCGTCGTAGCGCGGTGTCTGTCGCGCTCGCTGCTCCGCGCTTCCTTGACCGAGCTCACGCGTCTAAGTGGCCTTGACAGCTCAGTTTCTTTGTCCGTGGTGTGAATGGGGGGCGGGGCGCGCTCTGGGCGGCTGCCGACCAGGCACGCCCATTCACCTCCTTCCCCTAACACCACTAATCTAATGTGCTAACTTCAATAAAAGTCATACAATACAAATAACATGGTGTCGGGAGAGGGACGCCGAATTAGAGGTGAACCCTATTCACCAGACGAAATCATTCAGCAACGCAGAGTTTGATACTAGTAAAATATTAGCCAATATTTTATCGATCTTTGTATACTGAGGAGACAATTAAAAAAAAATCCCTCTTCACATTTTCCTAGAGAAATATTAAACCTACGGACTTCATTCTAATCTTAAATCAAGGTTATGTCATAGCTCTATAACTTTCTCATACACAACGAGCGTGCGCTAAAGCAGCAGTCCGTCGCCAAATAAGAACGTACGTAACAAAACGGGATTGTAAATCGGACTGTTGTGTGAACGCACCCTAACTTACTGTACTAGTGAGTCTAAAAAAGAATTTATTTCTTGGAAGTATAAGCTGTAAGGTTTTAGTATAAATTAAGGGGTCTGTAAAATGGGTTGTGGAGAAGGCAGTCGCTACATGTAAAATATAGAATTCAGCTGAACATAGTAGGATTAGAAGCTAGAGTAGAGTAAACAGAATGCTACTAAACAAAATCGCAAAAATAAAAAATTTGAAATGCGTTCCTTTTAAAAAGCAACGAATAACTTTTCATGTCAAAATAACCTTTTCACAAATAACGAGTTTCACAAAAACTGAAACAAGTTCGAAATTATAGAGTTAAAAATTTTGTTTGCAAACACCCCATTGTGCTCACGTTGCGACTAATTGGCTATGTTAGATACAGCCAGTTATAGGACTGACCCACCAGATTGTATCGGATTACTATACGTACTGTTCTCGTATTGTATACGGTATGTGATATTTAGAAGCTTTTCTCTCAAGACACAAACCGGGATATAGTGTTATAGCTAGACGGGTGTAGAGAGAAACGAGAAGTTATTTTTAAAGGTACTATTGTAGCTTTTCACATTTAAAACCTTTACTTTATATTTACAATAATTTTTACATTATAAATAAACATAAAGTTACTGGACATTGTTTTCTTAGTGAAGGTTAAAATTAGTTGATGCTGACTGACATTGACACGGTTATTTTCACGGGAATGTTGCAGAAAGTAAAACAATGGCCGGTCAACTGGGCTTCGTAGAGTTTAAGAAAGTAGCCCTGGCCCGAGTTTATTAACCTTCACACAGCACTTCAATACGGTGAACTCCAACAAGTTCCAAGTTTCCAGTTTAGTTAGAAATAAACAATGTATAAAAATTTATTTACATTTCAATACTTAAATCTATTACAAGAACAAACAAAGACTAAAATTAAATCTTATATAAATAAATAAAACTAACACGCGTCAAAAAACTCATCGTCATCCTTGTCAATGGCGGGAAACGTGCCCAGAAGGCTGGCAGCATTGCCACGTTGAATGGCTATGCCGATTCTCTGTGCAAGGAACAAACCAGCTCTCTGATCACGAGTAGAGTCTACCAAACGTTTTGACAGTTAGAAATAATGTATTTTAATTTATTTAAAACGTCTAATTATTATAGTAGACTCTTCGTTAGAAATAAGTTAGACTCGTCAGATAAAACATTTTATACTGATGATTAGAAGATAGTCGTGCTCGAATGCTACTTTACTCAGGAGCTCAATTATTATCATCTTTTGTTGTATAGTAATATAATTCACAAAAATAAGCGCGTACATGCATAAATACCTTTTTTGGGGCTTGACGTTTCGACCGGGTTACCGTGAATTATATTACTAGAAACATGCAGCGCGATAGTTTAAATGTTGATATCTTTTGTTGTGTTTTTGCCACGATACAAGCACGTGGATTAACTTTTATTTGAATCATTAATTAAAGAAAGGAAGTGATAACATGTCGCAGTCTAATCATAAAACAATATAGCAATCTTACTCAAACGTCATCAAGTAAATAAATTCCAAAATATATTTTTTATTATTCATACCTATTGGATGAATCAAGCTAACGATCTACAACAAAACGGTACTTAAATAAATACTACTACCTAAATAGTCTACAAGCGAACGTCATCAAATACTAAAACTAAGTTAGCTTCATAAGCAGTTTGCAAGCATATTGCATAAGGACCAATGAAACAAATGATGACGCGTAACTTAAAAAAACCGGCCAAGGGTTCCGTAAAAATCTTTATTTAAAAAAAATATGTGATGTAATAAAAAATTTAAGGTATTCGGAATTTTTCCTTTGTATGTGCTACTAAACACTGCTTCATGCCAAATTTCAAGATTCTAGATCGACTGGAAGTACCCTTTAGGTTTTGATTCCCTCGGGAGTAGTTGCGAGTTTAAAAATATGCGGCTTAAATTGCTATTTCTTTTGATTGCGTTGATATAAAAGTTTGATTTTGTTACAGCTTAAAGGTATTATAGACCTGAGTATTTGATATGAATTTCAATTTAATACGTCTACGCGTTCATGAGAAAAGAAGTAGTAACATAAAATTTTTAAAAATATATTTTTTTTATATAATGTAACTAAATATTTACGGTTTTCGCAATTTTTTCTTTATCTGTACTATAAGACGTTACTTCGTACCAAATTTCAAGATTCTAAGTTCACGGGAAGTACCCTGTAGGTTTTGATTCCCGTGCGAGTTTCGAAAATTTGCGGCATAAACGGCTGTATCTTTTGATTGCTTTGGCTTAGAAGTTTGATTTTTTTACAGCTTCAAGGGACAGTAGACTTGAGTATTAGATATAAATTTCAGTTTGATACCTCCACGCGTTCTTGAGAAAAACGGTCTTGACAGACGGACGGACGGACAACGAAGTGATCCTATAAGGGTTCCGTTTTTTCCTTTTGAGGTACGGAACCATAAAAAATCGTGAATTATATATGCACGAAAGCACAAAATGCGCAAGTTTGTTTTATCTTTTATATATAGAAATCTCATAAGCATGTTTGGTAGTTTAGTCCAATTTTTTTTAAGAACCAAAGTACTAATTTGGTTTAGATTTATTTTACGAGACAGGAACCTCAGAATCGTAGCATATCGAGAAAATAAATATTTATTGAAATCAACATTTATTCAAATAAGCAAGACTTATAACAAATTCACGTCTATTGGCTAAACAATGCATATTTATTAAATGATAAATCTATATATATAAAAGAAAGTCGTGTTAGTTACACCATTTATAACTAAAGAACGGCTGGACCGATATGGCTGAAAATTGGTGGGGAGGTAGCTTAGAGCCAGGAGACGGACATAGGATACTTTTGTACATTAAAAAAAAGGTAGGTAGGTAGTAGGTAGGTAGGTAGTAGGTAGGTAGGTAGTAGGTAGGTAGGTAGTAGGTAGGTAGGTAGTAGGTAGGTAGGTAGTAGGTAGGTAGGTAGTAGGTAGGTAGGTAGTAGGTAGGTAGGTAGTAGGTAGGTAGGTAGTAGGTAGGTAGGTAGTAGGTAGGTAGGTAGTAGGTAGGTAGGTAGTAGGTAGGTAGGTAGTAGGTAGGTAGGTAGTAGGTAGGTAGGTAGTAGGTAGGTAGGTAGTAGGTAGGTAGGTAGTAGGTAGGTAGGTAGTAGGTAGGTAGGTAGTAGGTAGGTAGGTAGTAGGTAGGTAGGTAGTAGGTAGGTAGGTAGTAGGTAGGTAGGTAGTAGGTAGGTAGTAGGTAGGTAGTAGGTAGGTAGTAGGTAGGTAGTAGGTAGGTAGTAGGTAGGTAGTAGGTAGGTAGTAGGTAGGTAGTAGGTAGGTAGTAGGTAGGTAGTAGGTAGGTAGTAGGTAGGTAGTAGGTAGGTAGTAGGTAGGTAGTAGGTAGGTAGTAGGTAGGTAGTAGGTAGGTAGTAGGTAGGTAGTAGGTAGGTAGTAGGTAGGTAGTAGATAGGTAGTAGGTAGGTAGTAGGTAGGTAGTAGGTAGGTAGTAGGTAGGTAGTAGGTAGGTAGTAGGTAGTAGGTAGGTAGGTAGGTAGGTAGTAGGTAGGTAGTAGGTAGGTAGTAGGTAGGTAGTAGGTAGGTAGTAGGTAGGTAGTAGGTAGGTAGTAGGTAGGTAGTAGGTAGGTAGTAGGTAGGTAGTAGGTAGGTAGTAGGTAGGTAGTAGGTAGGTAGTAGGTAGGTAGTAGGTAGGTAGTAGGTAGGTAGTAGGTAGGTAGTAGGTAGGTAGTAGGTAGGTAGTAGGTAGGTAGTAGGTAGGTAGTAGGTAGGTAGTAGGTAGGTAGTAGGTAGGTAGTAGGTAGGTAGTAGGTAGGTAGTAGGTAGGTAGTAGGTAGGTAGTAGATAGGTAGTAGGTAGGTAGGTAGTAGGTAGGTAGTAGGTAGAAAAAATTGCATTGCAACGCATGCCGGGTACAGCTAGTTGTTAATATTTTAACCTAAAGTTTACGTGGCGTAGCAATTTACGTGGCGTAGCTACACGCGTAGGCGATGCTACCAGGATTCGCTTACTCTGAATGAAAGCTTGTTAATTGTTATGTTAAGTAACAGGAAAAAACTTTGTTTACCTAGTCAGCCAGCTGGTTTGGCTCAGGCTAGATCTAATAAAAGTTACTTGTTCTAGAATTAATTGATCAGACTAATCAATCTGGTCGCCTAGTGCGTCAGGTCCCAATGTGCCAATAAAGCAATCTTATTTTAATTAATAAAACATGGGTGAATGAGTTCTTCCTAACAGAGAATTTTTTTTAATTTTTGGCAATCTTTTGGATATTTTCATAGCTATAAATAATTCATACACGATCCTGCTGCCATCTAGTTCATACTATTGGTTACTAATTACAAGACCGATGGGTTGCCAGTGTTGCCCCCTAACCGTAACGTGATAATTCTTACAAAAAAAAACCGACTTCAAAACAAGTCTTATTTGAAGTCGTTTAAAAATAGTGTTGTGTCTAGATACCTCAGGAGGTATCAAGGTTTTTCAATAATACATTGATAAATAATAAGATTTTGCGATTAAGATTTCATGAAGTAACATTTGTCCAGTGCTGTGATATATTTGATAATGTTTTATCTAAATAAAACGTCATTAATGTTAGTCAAACATTTTTAGCTAGATTTAATCCCACATTATATAGCCTATGTTATTTTAGATAATATATAGTTTCCGTATGTGTGTTTTAAAGTTTTGTCCAGATACGTCCAACACGTCCAGCAGTTATAACCCGAATGAGGGTTACAGTTATTGCAAACCGCCACTGGCGCGTCAGCTATCAAGACTAACCAACTATGGAATTAAGAATTTCGTACCTCACGTGCGACAATCATGAATCTAGTCAATTTTTCTTATTTATATAGAAAATCATAATAGGTAAATTAATAATAGGTGATGTTTTTATTGGGGTTTTTTTTTTTAAATATCGTAGGAATTTTATTAATGAAATTAAACTTAAAATATTTACAATTTTATAAAAACTAAGCCTACGCAAGAAATAAAAAGAATTATAAACTAAATGAAACTAAGAACTAAAACAAGGCATCAAAAAATTCATCCACATCATCATAATAGGTTAAATTAGATGACGAGTTACGTCAACTGACAATTGCCAATTATTAATTAGTTGACGTAACTGAATATATTATGTATTACTTTGTATGAGATAAGGTCTTTTTCATGTCTGTTTTATACTAGTTGTAAAAAATCATACGAACAAATCTTCACATTGTTGCAAGATATTCTTGAAACTTATGTCTTATACGGGGCTTAATTTTGTATGTGTCAGTAACAATAATTGTTCTGCGTGATGCAACTTTATACCGTTTAATCTATGTCTACTATCTCCTGTCTATTCTATGTCCTGCTACCGAACCACTTACTCCTGACTGCATCGGTACCCTAGAACCCGACACTAGCGCCAAATCGTGTAGCGGCACGAGTTGTAACTAAGCTCAATCGGGAATAACCTAAGAGAACATCCTTTAGAAAAAATATTTGCATGTATTTAACGTGATTTATCGCTTACTATAACAATATATTTATATTACACGACAGTTTAACCACCTCTGAAGCTGAAAAGTTTTACAGTAATGCAAAGTTTAACTACATGTAGCTGCGATAGATGGCGTTGTTTCCCGGCTCTAAATCGCGCTATGGTTTGGTTACATGAGTTTCGGTAACTGATCCGCGAGACAGTCTTCATACACGATTAACAGGTAATTTATATTTATCGAGCATATTTTTGGAGAATCCATTAATTTTAAGTTAATGGATTTGGAAACTCTAAACTAACAGATTTTCTCGTTGATCTGTGAAATTTGAATTCAGCATTGTAGTTGCAGTAATTTATTTGAACATGATGCCCTGATAGATTCAAAACGTATCCTACAAAGTGTTATTCAAATTGTTGAAATTTTTTCCTACACCTATTTTTCACCTTAACTCAGAAAAAACTTGATTGTTGTAAAAACATCTATTTATTGATGATTATAAGTATAAAAATAGATAATATTGCAATAGAATGATGCTACGAAATGACTTAGGGAGTTATTTTCCATAGCTATCGGCACCTGGGTTTTTTTATTGAGGAAAAGGCTCCCTTTTAATGTCAAATTTAATAACTATGGTTAATCCATTTAAATGACAAATAAAGAATCTATTTAAAAAAAAATAGGTAGTTATTGACTAACAAATTAATATGTGCTGTTAACTGGCGCTATGGGTTATTTAAAAATATAATCGTATTTAACAAAATCTAGTAAAAAAAAAATACAAATAATAATTTTCTCTTGAATTTATAAGAAACGTATTCAGAAATGTTCCGAAAATAAAAAAATAAAAAATTCGGTGATAAATAGGCAATAAAAAAATCCGTATTTAATTTATTTTTGCGCAACACAAAAAAAAACGCAAAACGCCGTTCAGTTATGAGGAATTCAATGCAGGTTGCATTAAACTCCTTGATTTTTCGATATGCAACGCAATCTAACGATGATGTTTTTAATTGATATTAATTTTAAAATCAAAATACAAAACACAAGCAAAGATTTCTCAAGTAAAGTGCGGAAGGCAGCAAGGCGCTTCTACCGGCTTCAATTTCAAAAACGATCGATGCTGGATGCTTGCTAATACAATACTACTAATTAACTTTAACAACACAATAACCTTTCCTTAAAACTACCCCCCTACCTCCCCTCTCCGCACCCCCTCGCATGAACCCACGTAGGACCTTTCCGAGAAGCACTACAGCCACCGCCAGAGAAATAGTGCGAAAACTACACGCAAGTAAATACAAGTTATCGAACACAGTTAACATGAACTCGTGTTAATTACTCCGGTTACATTTAACGGCTTCACTAGACTTACAGCAGTTTTGTCTGAAAATGCGGGGGCTGACTTGCTTAGCTGATACTAATAAGACTAATAGAAAATGTGGTATGAAAAGACAGACAAAACTACACGGGTTATGTAGTTTACCATAACAATTGTTTAGGTAGGTAATACTGGTAGGAACGTGTTACGCCGGAAACGAATAAAATGCGTAATCTCATAAAATTATATTGATGTGTATTGTATATTGCATAAGGAACGTAAAACCGCATAACAGCGTGTAATAAGTAATGAGGGCCTATTAACACGCCCCACGGGCATTGTTAACGAGTTACTAATAAACACAACTCTTGTGCACCTGGCGTTGTTTTAACTCCGGCGCAGATTGCACTGCGACTCTTATCAGCCTCCTAAGTCCGCAGAGTCGATGGCCACAGGAGCAACAAGGACCATACATAACCAAGACTTGTAATACCTACTTCAAATACCCCATAATCACAACTTGATAAACGTAAATGACCTCTCGATGTCTAAGCATGAATATTTTATATGCACATAGTTAGATGCGCAATCACAGTCGGATCAGAAAACCAAAAAAAAAACATAGAAAAGAAGGTTTCAGAATGTTATACTCAATGTCAAAAAGTTAACAGTCGAATGAGATTATTATGCGTGCAAGCAAGTTGACTTAAAACTTGGGTCCAGATAAAAACTACAGTTCCTTTTTTGCGATAAAACAAAAATATATCAACTGCCGTTAAATCACGTAAAATATAAAACATTTCTGAAGATAATTAAAATCAAAGTCAGAAGATTTCTAGAAATAGCTTTCGACAAAAACTGTCGCTATGGTGACACCATAGATTACCATCTCGGTAAAGTTAATTATTCGGGAGTGTGCGTACATGTAAACCTACTTTATATGTAAATAAATCAATACGAACTACGTGCTAATTCAATTTTTTTTAATATATATACAGTTCTGGATGTATTTTTCTTTAGGAACAATATTGGTAGAGATTAAAATTTGTTGTAAGTCGCACTCAATACTCAAATCGTTTATTGTAATTTTTAGTTCAATTAAGGTTACTAATTAATAGAGCAGAAAATAATATTTATTTAAAGTTGTTACAGGTAATTTTACAAAAGATAACAACTGGTAGTGTACCTAAACAAGAGAGATCTCCGTAACATGTCCAAAGCTACATTATTGGTATAGGTATCAATAACATCAAATTAACAAATAAAGCATTGCTTAAATAAACTAAATACTTAACTAATAAACACAAAAATATAATAAAAGTAATTAAAAATACAGACGAGTAATGAACCATTAAATGAAACATGTAATTAATTGACTGCCTCGTTGGCGTAGTGGTTCTAAGTGCGACTGCTACGCTAAAGGTCTTGGGTTCGATTCCCAAGTCGATCAAGGTGTTATTGGGTTTTTCTATGAAATTCTCAGTAGCAGGTCAGAGTTTGGATTTGTGCCCGGTTAGTGGCAATAGGCTCGCCCCCTTTTACATGGGACCTAAACATACAGGCGAACTGTGGGTGTACATTGGTACACCTCTGCCTAACCCTTCGGGGATACAGGCGTGATGGTATGTATGTATGTATGTAATTAATTATAATTATATACTTTTTATCTTGAATCTTTTTTCAACTCATACTAATTTTTATTTAGCTTAGATCTGTATTCATACAGTCGCGAAGTGCGCGGGGTGCGCTCGATATGGGTCAGCTGTAAATGACGCGCATTATTGTTGCACCGCAATTGATCTAATGTCGCAGACCCAGTTAGGATTGGCAGCTCGCACTCTCCCGATTTATTGTACGTTTGATCTTCGTGTACTTACACGAAGATTACGTGAGACTTCTTCCGGGTGTAAATTCTCTTTCTTTTCACGATGGTGTTGTCAACAACTTTAATAACATTGTAATTTGGCATGTAATTTTAATTGCACGGCATGTAATTTTTATTGCAATAAGAAGATGCTTTATCTTCTAATACAGAAAGGAATGAGCATTGATCGATTTGAGAAATCAAGGTTTCCTAATCGATGTTGTCCTTTACCATTCGCAGGGCCTTAGAAATACTGGGATTCAATTCTATCCTATTACTTGGCTTTCGCTCGTTGATCTGTGGGTTGAAGGTCCTTTGCTGGTATATTAAACTTGTTAATATTCAAACAAGGATCAGCACGTCAGCCATCAGGCTACCCTCGACAGAATGGTGTCAAAGTGTCGTTAGACGTTCTAGACTCGCCTGGAACACTCCACTCAAATCATTGTGAAGTGTCGACTATTATCTAATGCACGACTGTGCGACCTCGCGTCTTGCTGTGGTCGTAACTAACGTAACTAGCACAAATGTTCAGAACTCAATCAAAAACAAATATTATTCAATACTAAATGCCTATATTTGCCTGGATTTTGCCTGAACCGGAACTTTGAGAATCAGACATTTTTATTCTAGTGTCTAATGAAAAGCTAAAGTAGGGATACTTTGATTACATAGGTTATATTTTTTGGTTATAGGAAATCAGTCGGTTTAAGTGGGTATTATATACAGGATGTTAAGAAAACCCTGTCCGACCCCAAAGGGTGATATAGTTCACAATCACATGCCCAAATAAAATATCAAATTTGGAAAATTCATGATAGAAACAATAATAATAAATTTTGAAGTAACCATTTGTTGCCCCGAAATTCCCTAAATTTGAGATTAAATCAAAAACTATAACACTAATTTCGTCGGTATTTTTGGGGGCCTTTTGTTTGGTAATTAGGTAGCATCTGTGACCACGCCGACTCTCTCTCTCGACTTTTGAGATTTTTTTTTTAGGTTATAATTTTTTTTTCTTTATTTCCCATTTTTTCCACATTTTTGTAATCAGATATCAATACCTAACAACACCTTCACGCATCGGACAGGGTCTTCTTAACACCCTGTATAATGATTAGTCAATTGGTTATTAAAATACCTAAATTACCTACACAGATCGCCGGTACCATCGTAATTATAAATATAAGTAGATATCTCTTTATTTGAAAAGATTTACCTCTAAAAGATATTTTGTATGGTAGTAATACGACTAACAAAACTTACATACCTACTTTCCACATTTCAACTGTGTGAATTCTTCGAGAAAAATCGCAAAGATTACTATTATTATTTTTACTTTTTAGGCCGTACCTTTATTTAACAGACAGAAAACTAATTGAAGCTCAATGCAGCCACGCATCACTGTACACAGTAGGTACAGTCACGAGCAAAAATATGTACACACATCAAGCAATATTTAATTGATTTTTTTTCAACTCCAGTTTGGTTTTGTAAAACATGTAATAAAGAAATTATATTAAACAGTGTTTTAATTAGAAAATATATTTGTTTTTGAATGTCAACAAAAAAAAATCGCTAATTTGTTTTACAATTTTACTACATATTTTTGCTCGTGACTGTACTCTCTAGTCTTGTTATGTTCTACAGCAGAGTCCGACAGCGAAAACTTTTGAGTCTGTAAATGTTTTTACAAACAATCTGATTAAAAAACAAACGATTAACGTTCTGTATTTGAGAGCAAACGGCAACTGAGAAAATAATATGCATTTTGCAGTTTCTTTTGTTGTTACATACAATGTAATATCTATACTTATAATAAATCTGTAAAAGTGAAAATTCCGTACATTGAACATATCATAAAAATAAATGGCGGGGGGTGTTACTAGACCGAAACCGAACCGAAAAGTGTGAAAAAATGTCTGTCTGTCTGTCTGTTTGTTTAGGTATCACGCAAAAACTAAGGGTTCGATTACGATGAAACTTGGTATAATTATTCTTTATTATCCTGGGCACTACACTGGGTAGTTTTTATCCCGAAAAAGTATAAACAATAAAAAACAAACTTAATTTTGCGGTTAAAAACTCATTGATAAGTTTCGTCATCCACGCGAACGAAGTCGCAGGCACAGCTAGTTGCAAATAAACTTATAAAATTTCTACCTCTAGTAGACAATACAAAATTGTCGCAGGTAGCTGTATTTTAGTAAACTCTCTCTTTAATGGACTGACTCTCCTCCTCCAACATGATGATCACCAAAAACCCTTAAAATCTATCCGTACAAAATCATACGCACGTTACTTGCTATTTGTGAGGACGTAACAGAGTGAAAGTATTTCACATTTTCTAAAAACCTATGGACGCGTTCCCTACTCGTGGAAGGACCAAACCAGAAATTAATATTATTTTTCCATAGGTGGTCTAAAAACTCTCCACTTGCATACTGCGAGAATACGGAGCATAGGGCACGGGCAAAAGTGCGTCAATCTTTTACCGGAAAATACAGCGAATAAGATCTGCTCGATCTAGATAAAATTATTATCCGTACAAAGACCTACGTAGGTAGGTGTGATCAAAGATCATAGTTTTGCGAATGCATCAATTGAGGCGATTTTATTGGGTAATGGTATTATTGTAGAAATGACAAAAGACGGTTGGTAAGGATGTCGGTGGCAGGTCGCACACAATGGAGCCGCCGCGGTCGCCGGCGGAGCGGCCTCGGCCTGCAGTGTGCAGCCCGCCGCTAGCCGCCGCCACAGGATGTGCGCTCAATGCCCTCTGCACTCTCATCTTCATGTTAACACACTTTGTTACACGATCAAAGACTCGGGTTGACACACATTCTCAACAATCATACAATTTACTCATTTATTTTTATAAACAGCGTAAGCTTTTAAAAGTCATTCTTGCTTACTACTTCTTAGAAATTGGAAGGCAACCAGAAAAGGGGTTGGCGGAGAATGTTGTATAACTTCTTTCTTCTGCAACCATATTTCAATGTTACTTGGCGCTAACTACTTAATTAGTCAATAGCGAGAGTATTAAACCTACCTTGAGTTTTCACCGCATGTTATAGTGATGTAATAATCAATTAGACTTGATATCAAATGTAATTTAAATCACATAAACATTAGTCGCGGACGCAGCACGAGTTCACAAGATTGCGGTAAATAATACAATCCACAAAACATTTATAAAAAATGTCTGAGAAGATCTAGTGACATATGTATTTAGGAAAATTCAACCTTAGTATTCATAAATAAGATCAGCAAACACGTGTCGCCGTACAGCCTTCGATTAACTCATTCACTTCAAACACAAAATCGTTGTAAACACAACTGATTAATGTTGTTAATTAAAGGACCAATTAAAAGTTTCAATTCTTTTTTGATTACCAATGTTAGTAAGATTCGGTAGATTATATTTTTGTTTTAATTTGCTTATTCGGTGTTCAGATTGATTCGAAATAATATAAAGGGGTGAGTAATTACATCAGGTGGGTTTGTGGGGTCGCCGCACGCCGGTGCTCCCCAATCACTGATTCCGAGCGCTAGGAGCTCAGATGACGAACAAAATTGTCGTGACCTCTGCACACCGGTTCATTTCAATGGACCTTTTGTCTAAACAGGGTTCGAACGCGACTTTTATACCCCAACCCTTAAATAACAGGTTTCTCATCTACGAACAAAGTTCTGTATTACTAGTGTAAAACAACTACAAAGAAGTACGAATGACAAAAGCATAGAAGTCCGTACGTACGGCACCGGTGCGGCAAATTGGACGTAAGGATACCGTCATTCATTTTTCACTCGGAAATCGTTAATTAAAAAAGTTAAGCATGAATGACAGCATGAAGGCACATTTGGCAACCTTCTGTGTGTTCTGATGACCTATTGGGTTTCGAATACAATAAGAAAGTGAGGGTTTTGATGAACATAATTTTTATAAAAAAAAATATGATTCAGGTTCATCATGTTTTCGATGTAGTAATCAGCTCTAAGAGAAAAATCGAAACCTAAAACGGTCATTCGAACGGTTAAGTTGAACGCGATATGTTTAGTAAAAGTTACAAATGTTTGGGAACATTCATATTATTTGTTCACGATTATGTACGGTAATTGATTAGTTGATTACACTGAATCTTTACCCTTTCGTTTGGTTTTATATGAAAACTACACAGAGCTAAGAAACTTGCTAATAAAAAAAAGAAAAATCAGTAAATATAATCCGACTGTTCTTTTAATTAAAATCACTAGATAACTTAAATAACTTACACCAAACTAGATAGTCTGATAATGTTTGAAAACCCAGATTTCTAGAGGCAGAACATCTAACTATAGATACTTATTGCAGAAAGCTAAGTATGGAGAGATATGTCAGCGATACCATTTCCCGAGATGTTCCAGGCTGACCGATATACTACCTTAGGCCTCAAAACAAAACCCAGTAAATACTAGATATTTATCACTATGCAAACATACAAAAACGGCCTAGACTCGAATCGTCACTATATGATAATTTAATATAATTCAGGTGAGAATTACACTCACAAAACAGTCTCTAGAATCATCCAGTGGCAGTTATTGTCCTTTAAAACATCTACATTTTTTTTACTTTGATGTAAACATAATTTTGGTAAAGTTATGTTTATCCTAACAAAAACATAATGCAAAAAAGGAAAGCCTAGTTCAATAAAAAACGTGTAATCTTATGTGTTTACGTTAAAGAGGTTTTGAGTTATATAAGGGTCAAAAGTGGCACCAAGTGGTTCGTGTAATATTACACTTGGCGCTGGCTAGCTAGTTCCTTTGCTTGAACTTGGCTTGACACGCTGCCGCGTGTTTAGATATCGGAAGGAAAACCGGCTGTTACTAGGTGACGAACAGACGACATTACAGAGGTAAAGTAATCGTTTTATAAAGCTTTGTTATCGTACTTTGAAACTTGGGATTATTATGGCATGTATTTAAGTTATATTTTTATTTTTGCAAAAAATATAAGCAAAAATAAAAACGGTCATCTTTTTTTATGGTTGTTTTTTTTTGTCAGTTACGAAAAAACAAAACAAAAAAATTCGAGATTTAGGAATTATCTACACTAATATTATAAAGAGGAAATTTGATTTAAAAATGATTTGATTTTTTTTTTGTTTGTTTGTTTGCATTGAATAGGCTCCGAAACTAATTGAGCGATTTGAAAAATTCTTTCACTGTTGAGAAGCTACACTATCTCCGGTGAACATACGCTATATTAAATATTCAAAAAAGTTAAGTATACATACTAAAACTCCAATAACCCAAGGTGTGAAAAAATACCAAAAAACTTTCTTACATCGCGTGCGCTGCTAAAGGTATTGATCAAAGAACAAAATAATGTTGCGTGCATTATCTACAAAAAATGTCGCGACAGCATAATATATTATGTCTAACTAAGTATTATAGTTAGGTTTTATTAAAAAATAATTATTGAAAGGACGCCGCTAGGAAAGGCTCTTTATTTGTTACTTGGTATTAATCCTTATCAAAATAAATTATGTCAAGACTGCTTCAATACCTTTATGTAACTTTTTGAATCATTCACTTTGGAAATTCCCTTCGAAAGATATCAGGAGTTTAAAATGTAAGTATTAGAAATAAGTCGCGTGGTTGTCGCTCTCTCTGCTCGGCTTATTCGATTTAGGCATCACTGAGGTACGGGAGTATCTATAGGTACTAATATTATAAAGAGCGTAATAACTAATAGTAGCAATAACATTGAAACCTTCAATCCTAACTTTTTTATTATGTATTTTTTTAAGTACTCCGAGAAAGGTGCGTGTATGCGTTAAAATTAGTATTTTTGAAATATTTGTTAAATACCCGTGCGAAACCGGGGCGGGCCGCTAGTGTTTGATAAGTTACTTGTTGGTCACTAAAAATAAAATAAATTAGCATTATAGGTCGGTCGAAAGGAGTCTGAAGTAACCTAACACGAAGAAGTTATTAGGGATTTATTATATTTATTCTCTCACTTGTTATCCTCTTAGAACCTATTAAAAAATATTCGCCTAACCTATTTTTGTCCTGGTGCCCCAAGTTTAGGTTTCATGGACGGATATGAAACGAGAATCGAAAAAAACTATAATTTAAAAATTATCAAATTTTATTTTTGAATACAAAATAGTAATTGAGTAATCTTGAACATAATTAACGTGTTACCTTGAACAGAGTTAATTTTATATATCCGTAGATGTAATAGACAAAATAATTAACACAAAAAGCAAATTTAAAAAAATATCTATAATTTTTGAAATTTTATTATCACTCAATATTTTAATTCATTTGCTAGAGGATCAAGTAATACGCCTTATTTTAATAGGACTATAACCTATCCACTGTCTCAGTAGATATCTCAATGAACGAGAGGAGAGTCTCATATGCTAAGACTAAATTATTTATTTATTTATTATATTTATATTATTTATTATTTATTTATTTATTATATTTATATTATTAATTATTTATTTATTAATTCAGTAGGTACGAAAATTATTTAAATGACTTTCACTGATCTCTAGTTGAGTTTACAATCACATGTATGCACACAACGTGACTGTACACTCAGTACTTCATCCACCTACATGACTTATCTGTATATCCTGTGCCTATTGTACCCTACTGTAAATTCTGGACCAAAGTTAACAATAAATGACTTTTTATTTTGATTTTTGATTGAAACTGAAAGTATGCTTTTAGCAAAAACATAGATCAGCGCTTTTTTTTAAATAAATCAGTACTTGTAAGTACTTGTTTCAGAAAATCAATATAATAGTATGATTTATTTGTATCAATCGCCGTCAATCGGTTGTATACTTGTGTCTGTACTATATATTACCTTCATTTTTAAATACTAGACTAGCTATCTACCTAATTGAAATGAAAACCAAAGGAAAGTCTTTTAATAGACAAGAATCTCTTAATAAAGGTACATAACTGCATAAACAAGAATATTAGATTTATCATTTACTCAGTTACTAATTATTTTAACGGAAATCGATAACAAATGCATTTTAACGCAAATTATAATGTTTATATTGTTGTTAATTAAAACCACTAACAAGGTATCTGCCCAACTAAATGGAATGCCAAAGGAATCTTTTACACTAGAGTTTAAAATACATGGATTGAGTAACCACTAACCAATTATACTTGAAAAAAACCGAAAAAAATAGTATTGTAATCTTTTTCAAGAGTTTAAAATAAATGATTGCAGCTATTTTAAGTAACCAAAGATTCTAGCAAAATTCCGAAAAATAATAATTTGCAATCTCCTTTTTTTTGTTATAATTACAAAATCAGTACTACCTAACAACAAATACGTTCTATACGTAGAAACTGCTGAGCCGAAAGTATCGGTGAGCAGTTTATATCTCATTAGCGACTGACGTAGCTACCTTCGAAGGTCGCCGCGTCTCCGAGCTACCACTCAATTATGAGAAACCTCCGTATGGTAATACTTTACTGTCGTACCAACTATTCTAGATCACGAATCATCTAACAATCTATAATATGTATGTATCCTATTTTTTAAGTATATAGTTACAAATATATGCGAACAACATCGCATACATTGTTCTGAACCCAAAGTAGGTAATAACACTTGTGTTATGGAATTCAGAAACAACGAAGGTACCACAAACACCCAGACCCGAGACAATGTAGAAAAGTGGGTTTCTACATTGGGTTTCTACATTTGTCAGTTGTCTGGTTAGTTTGGAATAGATGAACGTATGTGAGTTGTCTCAGGATATCTAAGAATGCTTAACATTCAGCTCATAGAAATTTCCTTTCTTAATTTCAATCGAAGTCATATTTCTATAAGCGTTAAAGATGATAAAAACGATTAAATGTATGGAAATTATGTTTAGACTTTATTTAGAAAAGTCGCGTGACAGAGTTGTCGTTTCTATTTAAGCGATCTGAATAGCTTACTCTTATAAAAACTTGTACTTGTCTAGAGGGATTCCGAAGACGCATACGTGATGGTGCCCACAAGGCAAAAGGAATAGACAAGGGCCCATAACCAATAAATGAAATACCTCCCACATTTGCTTAAGAAGGTAGTTATCCAAGATGAACCTAGATGTAAGGAGCCTTTCTCTCCGCTAAGCTTGTTCTGTTATCAAACAGCGACTGACTCATTTCAGTTGTTATGAGTTTCTACACACTTTTTTATTCTGAAGACTTTAGACAAAAAGGAATTTGGTGTAAGTGTCCATTTAAGGTTTATGGCACAATAATAGTTTTAGCGGTTGAGTTCATTCATGAGAATATCATTCGTTGTTGGGGTCGGTTTTCATTCCTACCGGATTAAGCGAAATATTTTAGATAAAAAATAAAACACAAAAGTTCTAAATTGGAGTTTGAATAAATCCATATGGAGGAATTACAGTCAGTTGTTTCTTTTTAGTTTTATCGAAACCTATCGAATATAATCTAAATAAAGGGGTTGAAATTGTTTAAAAATGTATTCGAATTGTGTTTTTAAATGTAATTTGAAATGAAAAATTCGAACAAAATAACATTATAAAAAATTTAAGCCGCGGCAGGTTAGCAGTTTTAATCTTAGGGCACTAGGTTTTTTAATTAATACTCGGTACTTAAAATGTTCGGCGTCTTTTTCGGTACTCCTACTTTGCCGAATAAGTCGGTTTAACTGACGAGTAGTATACTATTTACTATACTTAGGTTAGTGATGTAGTAAAAACATTTTTTTTTAACTCTTGCTTTAACAATAACTAACAAAAACCTTTCTTCGCAAAATAGATAAATATTGTTTTTTTTTATGGACAATATATATATATATTTTTTCCCTAGCCTATGCTGTCCCACTGCTGGGCAAAGGCCTCCCCCAATTCCTTCCATTCAAACTTATCCCGCGCCGCCTCAAACCTCATAATATAATAATTATATAATATTACGGGACAACTCACACACGGTTATCTGATCCCAAACTAAGCAGAGCTTGTGTTATGGTAACCAGACAACAATAATGTTTTTATGGACAATCAATTGTATTTGTATGTTGGTGATGTTTCAATTATTGTTTAGAATATTAATTTTAGCCGCGCAATCGTAGAGAAGAAAACAGTTTTCGCGGCTTATATTAAAGTTAATCGGTACAAATTGCAAAATGAAGTAAAGCACAAAATATCATCATACCTTATTAATGTATTATCTAATAATTATAGCGATGTAGTATCAATTAAACATATTGCCATTAAACATATTGCCAAAGCATGCAACGATATCTAGTTTTGTTTTATTCTTAAATCAACATGAACTGTTTAAACTCTTTATTAATTTAAACATAAAGCATGCTATAAATCAAAACACATTATTTTTTTTTTATTAAACTTTCAGAATAAAATAATAATTAAATTGTGAGAAAAATATTGCTGTTGGTAATGTAAAAGGCGGATAATAAGGTGGTAAGTGTGTATACTCACCGGTGCAGCTCATACTGGTAGTAGTTCTGCGCGGGCGGCTGCAGCTCATGCAGCGGCATGTAGAACTCATGCATTCGAGCGTATTCGCGCGCCATGCCGCGGCCCGCGTGACACGTGACACACGCGACCGCACCGTCCGGTGATGGCACCCGACTGCCGACTGCCGGCACTACCTAGTCGAAGCGCTTCGTACGCGTCCTAGAGACCACCCTCGACAAAGGTTCTACGACTAATCCGCTTAGATCCCGGCGACTACCCTTACATGCTCCGAGGACTAGACACTAATACACTAGCGACGCACCAACACTAAAACCGACGATATTACAATACAAATCCACACTTTCTGATACGGAAAATTATCGAATCCGATATAACCGAATAAAATTATAAATAAAACGTCCAGATACACGGACAATCGGAACGTGAAACAAAGAGATTAGAACAAAAGTATGACAAAGTCCGAGATGCATGGCGTTAAGCCCCGCCCCACCCTTAAACTTCACTCCAAATTTCAGCAGATATAGGTAAATATAGCTGTTAATATATTGCTACTATTTATCCCTTGTCCATAATTACTAGGGGAGTGTGCGTCTGTCAAATGTTTAACAAGTAATAACAATGACCACAATCACAGGCGTCAGAAGTGCCTTCAATTAGATATCGATGCACCGACCGAATAGGCTTGCGACAACAATAAATTATTGACTGCTGATAGATGCAGTCCTGTCAGTGCTCGCCGACCCCCGGGCTCGACCATTCGCTTTCTTAGCGTGCGGCGCCCCTCCTTACATACGGTCACTTTACTTAACACTTTTCCAATGTTTTTTCTATTGCACCTACGGATACTTCGTTTTTATCCACAAATAATTCGTTGCACTAACAGTGACACTTTGCACTGGCACATAGTAAAACAAGCACAGAACGAAGTACTCAAAACATAATATGAAGAAAATACACATTAAATTGATTCGTAGTAAGTATAATAAACGCGCACGAATTTACTTCCCACAATCTAGCAGGCAATATGTTGCACTCTAGCGCAATCTCGAACGGCTAAAAGTGCATCGCAGTGACGCAGCGTGCCCCTGAACCTGCCCTTCACCACTGACCACCACCCGCCTCAATCAAACGCGACTTATTGTAATTGCAGCTAAACCAGCGATTGCCGACGATACAAACGTTCCGACGACTTTAAAATCCAACAAGTAATGGATAGATTGCACGGAGACGTCGCATTCTCAAGACGTCAGTAGCTGACTTACACGTGCCGCCGCTGCAACTAGTAAACATAACGTAATATTATGCAACTGAACAGAGCGTACAGCGTTCGTGTACGTGTATGTAGGTACAGCGAAATTACTGAGGTCGCGTGATGACATGTAATACTAAGAGCATGTGTGTTTCTTGTGATAAATGTAGAGATTTGTAGAGGACTGAACAAATATCAAGGGGTGAGAAGGGCTCGCTCCTCGATATCCTCAGTGGCTACCGCTTCTCGCGAGGCGAGAGCGACAGGCGGAGATGCGGTCGTCGCTGAGGATGTCCGATGATCAATATTCGTGCTTTGGCTTCGCGATAACCGACATTGCCGCGACTGATTCTAATCGATTCCTTTATGATTACTCGAATGACTTCCACATATGTTCGAGAACTTCTTACATACAATAATTGTATGTAAGAAGTTCTCGAACATAAGATAATAACAGAGATTATAATTATTATAATCTCTTCTATGACAAATATGCACCCTCGTATTTATACGATAACATGTTAAATTTTATTTACAACAACGTGCTTTACATACATTTGACTAAATAATGTGTTGTTTTACCCTAAATAAAAACACCTAAACTAACCACTATTTAAGTACCATATTTAAATTTTTCACATGGCTTTTACCAAGGCCTTTCTGGATATCGTCATAGAGACCTTAATAAAAGCTATTTCACTTCCTAACTGTTCAATAAAAGCAACCTATATTAGTATTGAGAGTTCTATAAATAATTGTGCACAGAAGGTGTCCACCTCGTCTATTTTAATTACCCGCTAATCCAAACTTCACCGTAGCTGTATAATTTAAATATTCGTTGTTCGCGAAACAAACGTATGGGATGCGGTTGATGCGGATATTCCAAATAAATCGAGAATTCGTCGTAGAGATTCAGAGCTCTAGCAAAAGTTTAGTGAGACTCACCCCACCTCGTCATCCCCGTACCACCCTACTAATGGACACGGATGCGATACAATTTTTTCTATTTGTTTTTCAGTTCCGAGATGACGTAGCTAAACAGATAGAAGTCGGGAATATAATCTACCTATACTTGAATATGTAAAACAAACATCTAAATAACCAAAATAAGTTTATAAATATGTTAAACCGTGAAATTCTATTGACCATATTTGTTAAGTTATTTTTATTATCATAAAACGTAAGATAATCTTCGAGAAAGAGGTGCACAAATACTGCTATTCTTCGCTTAGATGTAATGTTTCCTTTTTCTTCAAGTAAGTCTCTAGAAGTAATAGTTTGAATAATTTGGTACCTTAGTAAATTGCATAGAGTATGCGCCACTCACTAAGTGCAGTAAGTGCACATCGTCAGTGTCAACGTCACACTGCTTTAAGTTCAGTAGCGCACGCATACACCGCTACTGATAACCCAATCAATTGTAACTTTCAACAGGTTTCTAATCAGCTCGAGTGCTAATTAATCAATTTCTATGTTTTATACTGACGTGAGAATGATGATATGTCAACTAACGATGTAATCATACATAAATATTAAAACAAGCAAGCTGTAGCGCCAAGGGATATTCTCATGCTAGGAGAAAAGAGTAAATGAGAAAATAAGAAGAATTATAATTCAGTTTATTGCGCATCGCAGCTTTTGGTGGTTTCAAAAGAGAACCGCCTTCAAAAAGCCGATTCACTGAAAAGTATGAAATTAAATTAAATGTACTGCTTATCAAATAACCAAAATACTAGGATATTAAGTATAATTATACTTCAAGCACAATTATTGTTATTTTTGGCGTCGGTGTCAGCCGCTAATAGCAAATTTTAATACTATATTATAAGGACCGACACCGACTCCAAAAATAACAATAATTGTGCTTGAAGTATAATTATACTTAATATCCTAATATTTTGGTTATTTGATAAGCAGTACCTACATTTAAAATTATTTAATACTTTTCAGTGAATTGGCTTTTTGAAGGCGGTTCTCTTTTTTTTTAAAAGAAATTAAATAGTTATCATTTTTATTATTTCTTTTTTTTTTATTTTTTCATTTAATAAATTTTAGTGTTAAGTACTTTGTTTACTTACTTAAAATGGGTTTCGTCAAAACGAGATAATCGCGTTCAAACATACATAATACAGGTCAATCTGAGAACCTCTTTTTTCCAAGTCGGTTAATTAGAGAATACCAAAACCTTTTCCTTGGTCTAACAAACACTTTTCTGAAAACCGTATCAAAATCGGATTAGTCAAACGCGAGATAATCGCGTCCAAATATTCATACATACAGGTAATTTTGAGAACCTCCCTTTTTTCAATTTGGTTAAATAATAAATACTAAAACCTTCTCCTAGATCTAACAAACTATTTTCTGACAACCGCATCAAAATTGGTTCAGCCAAACGCGGGATAATCGCGGACGAACAAACAAACATACATACATACATACAGGTCAAACTGAGAACCTCCTTTTTTTTGAAGTCGGTTAAAAATAAGAAGAATTATAATTCAGTTTATTGCCCATCGCAGCTGGTGGCTTCAGATAAGAATATTTGTTTGTTGTTTTACTAAGCAGAATAAGGATAGGACGATCATGCCAAATGGAGAGATATAAAACCATTTGATTGCGAATGTAAAAATTCGAACCCAAAACTTTAATTGCTGTCTGCACATTGCACTGCCATTCTATTACGCCATGCTTCCCGTGAATACGTAAAAACATCAATTTTGAGTTCCTTTCGCAGACTTTGCAATACTCTACATTGTATCGAATAAAATAATTTTATTTACAATTCAATACTTACCTAAATCTAATACAAGAACAAACACTTACAACTATACTAAAATTAAATCTTATATATAAATAAATAAAACTAAGACGCGTCAAAAAACTCATCTTCATCCTTGTCAATGGCGGGAAACAAGCCCAGAAGGCTGGCAGCATTGCCACGTTGAATGAATGGCTATGCCGATTCTCTCTCTCTCATTTTTTATACTCTAAATTGTATAAAGGAGAAGGTAGGTTCCAGAAAATAAAATAAAATTTGCGTGAACTAGAATATGATACTTATTACGTAATACTTGTACTAAGGTAAACAGGCTTGTATAATACTGTTCCTCGGAAGGCGGATTAGAATCCACTTGAGCTTCTTGAGAAAATGATAAAATCGAATGCATGACATTTGCAAGCGTATTTAAAGCTCCTTAAGAAGGATCCTATCTAAGTAGCAAGATTCCGCTTAACTAATAATAAATAATATTTATAATCGGCAGTATTATAGAAAATATTGAAAAGATTTATCAAGAATAAATAAATTAATACACTTAACGACTGAGACGCTGCGAAAAATTAGATATAGATTGGAATATCAAAATATTTGACTATCGATGACATTATTGATGACCAGTTAAGGCAACCTTGCTACCAATGATGACGTCTCTAGACTTAGAAGGATTAATCTTAACGCCAAAAGAGTTAACCTATAAATACACTAATTGGCCCAGGTCATCTTTAGTGACTACAAAAGCAATTGTAGTCTACATCAGTCACTGAAATCTGGTGACAGAAGATGAAGTTATGCACATATTCACATGAACATCTTCTACCTAGAATATCTTAGTTGTCAAGCGAACTCAAGGTCATCGACATATGTCTCCTAAATATTAGCAATCACAACGTACACGTGCACTTCCCCTATAAACCTTGACCTCAATCACTACACATCTGCAACTTACATCTTATGACTTCATGAGCTTAATACTGCACATAACTCATAATATATAAGGCAGGATTGACAGCTGGCGTTGTATGTTTATAAATATTTGCGATGTTATGTAGAGGGCTGCGGGGAGCGCACAGGTGAAACGATTAAAGTCATTGACTCAGCTAATCTTCTTCAGAGAAAATGTGGGTGGTATTTTGCCATAGGAACACTCTCGCCTGTGCTTGTATTGTTCTGCATGTTTACAACAAATTTAAGTGACGGGATTTAACGCGAACATGCAAAAACATTAAATACTTTTAAGGGCTTGCCGTTTTCCGTCAGCTTGCTTTTTAACTAGTTAGATATCTTATCGCTTTTACCGGTATATTCCACTTTGTTCACCTGGGTGATATCACCCGTCAGGTGAACAAACGCGACTTTTTAAATTATTCTAGTCGACTTATATCACCCGCATACAAAGTGGCAGATAGTTCATTAAATTATATTTAAATATATTTTTATTTTACTGATTGTGCCTTTACTAAATACAAGAAAATATTTTAAGTACAAAAACGATATTCCATGTCAATAAAATTAAAATAAATCGGGTTTTATTGCTAATAAATACTTTAATCATTTTTAATAAAAAATTAGGAAATATTTTTGGACACATTATCACTCCTATAAAAAACTCCAATGCCTGTTGAAATCACCTATTTATTTTTAATTTTTGGCATATTTTGATTTAATTGTTACTAATTTTTATTTAATTTTTATACTTTGTACATAAAATATTTTCTTGTATTTATTATAAGAACAATCAGTAAAATAAAAATATATTTTAATATAATTTAATGAATTTCTTGCCACTTTGTATGCGGGTGATATAAGTCGACTAGAATAATTCAAAAAGTCGCGTTTGTTCACCTGGGTGATACAGTTCCAAGGTGAACAAATTACACATAAAAAGTCGACTCATTTCACCCAGGTGATTTCACCTGGGTGAATTGATTCCGAGGTGAAATGAGACAAAAAAGTCTACTTTGTTCACCTGGGTGATATCACCCAGGTGAACAAAGTGGAATATACCCTTTTACCTGACTAAGCCAGAAGGAGGGTTATAGATGGATTGTTTTTTACATTTGATCAACAAAAATTACCTATTATAATAATAATATCCTGGGACAACTCACACACGGTTATCTGATCCCAAGCTAAGCAGAGCTTGTGTTATGGTAACCAGACAACTGATAAACTTACTTATATATTTTTAAATACATACATATTATAGATAAATCACACTCAGACACCAGAACAAATGATCATGCTCATCAGACAACATTTGTCCTGGGCGGGAATCGAACCCACGACCTCCGGTATAGCAGTCAGGGTCACTAACCACTAGACCAACAGGCCCGTCAAATATTTAACTATATTTTATTTATATTTAACTATTCGTATTTTTTGTGAAAGACGCACTACATGACTGTTTCACCACCTAACAAAATACATCTATATACAGAACAAGACAATCAAGCCTAAAATCAAAATCTCGTATTTCCGCGACCACGGTTAGTGTTACCCGATGCTGCTAATCACTGATCACTGCGACACCCTCTGTCTGTCTGTCTGAGAGTCCGACACCAAGCTAATCTCGGCGGACACTCGATACAGACACCTGACACTCGCCCCCACACCCGCAGGTTGCGTCATTCGTGTTCATGACACTACGGGATTATTATTTGGATTTTATTCAATATTCATTTTATTCAAATATGTTGGTGCGTAATATATAATATGTTAAGGGAATAGTTTTTGCTCCGAGGTGATCGAGAACATCATGACTGAAATATTTTAAATCATTTAAAAATAAAGCCTTATCAATATTATGTTAAGGACAAAATATTTGCTGATGACACGCTCGTAGTCAATAGATAGACAAAGTGATAGATAAAGTGTTTAAACCATTGCTGCATTGGAACCATGTTTGCCGAACTAGTAGCTGTTGAATACTTCACTATGCATCTTCAGAAATGATTGACGAATAAAAGGTGTTCTGATATTAATATCGATTTAGCGAAATTCTAGTTGTTCCTAAACATGATGTGGGAGGCAAACCGCAGTGTTTAGCGAACTCTCTTGGCTAACATCCGGTGGTGTCTGCGGGCTGTTGTCGGCTCAGGCTTTCACAAATACAATAATAATCGATATCTCGCCATAGTAAACCTCTCAAAATTTCAATTTACCATGTTGGCGATATCAATAGTTTTAAAATCCCTATGCACAAAGATGTTACAAATTTGCCGTGTCTGTCTGTGGCATCGAAACTCCAAAACAAACAAGGTGCGGTTTTGTTGTTTCAAAGCTGACGTGATCGAAAATAGTTTTAGCTATAATTTATAAAAAAAAAAACAATTTTCTAAAATTGTTCAGTCACAATTTTTTTATTTATATACGCATTAGATACCAAGAAAGTACGAGTACCTACAGATGACACTAAAAACGTCATGGCCTGATTGGATTATTTACAGTAGTGTGCAAAACAATGAGGTAAGCAAAACTAAGTAGGTCATATATTGCGACTAACAAAATCTAAAACATTTTTTTGCTCGTCAGAAAATTCATTATTAATTATGAGGACAAAGTTCCTCGAGGCGCTTCTTACGACAGAAGTAAAACTGAAACTAGGTATATCCTTTCCGTACTTTTTGTGGTTAACTCTTAGCTGTATATTTATATAGGTAGGTATATGGAAAGCATTGATATAGTTGTAAATATATAGCGTGATAAGTATGTAGCGTGATTACGTTCACAACTTGACGAACATGGTATGAGTACGTGTTTAGCAGAATATGTCACCGGACGATCGCGGTCATAGAGGATAAACCATAGAAATATATCTATGACATAAACCTTCTCGGAACACTATACATTTATGCTAGCTTAATTTAGCACTAAGTTTTCATCTCAAAGGAAAAATGTAAAGAATAATTTACACAGATTACCTTGGTGAAAATTAGTTGTGTTGTTACTAAAGCATTAACGCCTGGTCCTTGGGACAAGGTCAAGAACCAGGAGATAAAGCCTTCTTCTATTTCAGGATGGAAAATATACAGGGTGTCCAGTAATGAATGGATAACCTTGGAATATCTTATATTTCAACTTATGGCCGTCCTGAAAAACATACGAAAAAATATATATCATAAGTAGTACCTTTGATATCTTATTTTTAAAGAAAAGTCAAGTATTTTTTATCTTATTTTACTTTACAACACTATGACCAGAAATGAATGAATTCTATTGTTTTTTTTTTGTGGTTTTAATATTGTGCACTAACTGTGCTGATAGATAGAATGTAAATAGTATGACTAGCTATTTTTATTTTTATTTATATTTTTTATATATTTTTTTTTTTAAATGCGCAAACTCATTTGTTTTTGAAAAATTTGCAAAAAAAAATTTTAAGCTAAGTCAAACCTCGAGGGTATAAAAAAAATTACGAATACATGGGTGACCAATAATTTTAAAATAATGTCTGTTTCAAGTAGATTTTATAATGGTACAATTCATAACTGTATCTATCATAAATAGTGACTTATTGCTATTAATGTAGAAAAGGAGAAAATTTGACTACACAACAAAATTTGTTAAAAGGGAACATTTTTTAAGAAATGTAATCTATAAATTGAAATGTATCTCATTATTGGGGAATAATAAAAAACACAAACTTTAATATTCGCGGTTGCTCTGAAACCTCACACGACTGCGTTATTCGAACATAGACCGTATAGGCTTACGGTACACTTCTTCTTTGAGGCAGCCCGACTAAAAAAGATCCAATGGATTTAAATCCGGTGAACGTGGAAGCCACAAAATTCTCCCTGGGCGCCCGATCCATCTGTTTGGATATCCTGTATTTAATTATGCACGAACCGGTACAGCATAATGCGCAGGACAACCGTCATTTTGCAGCCAATACGATTCCTTCAGCTGCTCGGAAACATTTTCTAATAAATTGGGGAGATCATTTTGAAGAAACTCCAAATAACTTTTGTTAATTTGTATCAATTTGGTTACGATTTGTTGTAAAATAGCAGTTTTAATGTATGATCAATTCCTGATGTGTTTTTTTATTAATCCCCAATGATAAGATACAATTCAATTTAAAAAATGTTCTCTTGTTACAAATTTTGTTGTCTAATCAAATTTTCTCCTTTTTTACATTAATGGCAATAAGTCACTATTAATGACACAGACACAGTTATGAATTATACCATTATTAAATCTACTTGAAACAGACATTATTTTAAAATTATTGGCCACCCATGTATTCATACATTTTTTTTATACCCAAGAGGTTTGAACTTTGCATAAAACATATTTTTTGCATATTTTTCAAAAGTAATTAGATTGCGTATTTTTTTTTTTAATCTGCAATAGCTTTTCATATTATTTACTTTCCATCTATCAGCACAGTTAGTGTATAATATTAAAACAACAAAAAACCAATAGAATTCATTCATTTCTGGGTGGTTTCTGGTGATAAGGAAAGTAAAATAAGATAAAAAATATTTGACTTTTCTTTAAAAAGAAGATATCGAAACTACTTATGATATATTTTTTTTCGTATTTTTTCAGGACGGCCATAAGCTGAAATAAAAGATATTTCAAGGTTATCCATTATTTACCGGACACACTGTATATTATTATGAGAATTAACTGAACAAAGAAAAATACTGGCATACTTTAAATCTTCACACTTTGCGATCTCAATTTGTCTACTGTTTACAATATGTTACATCTGTCACATTAAACTGTTATGTTGTTAACGAGACTGGAGCTTTATCCCGTATGGCACGAATCTTGTCGGATACAATTATTTGTTTTCAGTCTACGCTTATTAAATCATGTCAACTGCACTGACAATGCAACAAAAATAAATGCGGCGGGCAAATGTTTTCGAAGAAGTCATGAAAGCATGTGCGTACCTACTTATTAGAATTTTAAATACCACGGAAACTTTTTAAATAAAAATTGAAGCCTTGTACGATGTAAGGAGGCGTTATTGTTGTATTATATTCTCGAACAGTATTATTTAAAAGTAACTTTAAATCATTTATTCTCGATCAAATCCCAACCACTTACAACGTATTTATACAGAAACATAATTGAAAACTTATTTTAAGTACTTAACCGTCTACAAAATACAATAAGTTTTAAATAAGAAACTTGTAAATTTTAAATATTTTTTTTTTTTGCAAAAAAATTAACCGACTTCAAAAATCGATAAAAGCACTAAAAAGTTCAAAATAATACTATAACCTACCTATATTTATAAACCTAACCTAAACTACGATTAACCTATAATACAATTTAACAATTTTTGGAGTCGGTGCCAAGCAATATACAAAACTTAAATCACTATATACTACAGAAAACTGAAAAAACAAAAAACATACAAACATCCGAATTGAGAACCTCCTCCTTTTTTTTAAAGTCGGTTAAAAATAATTATAGCTGGCCAAACTGATTAATCAGATGGCTATTCAAGTGTTCTTTTGACAGCCACAATCGAAAGCTGGTGTGTGATGGATTATTGATTCTGCTCTTACTGATCCTTCTTTACCGAGGTGGTCCTCAGTAAAGAAAATGTGGATCAGTCAGACCATAATCCTAAATGTTAACGTAACTAAGAGTACCTTAATGATGTTAATAAATCCATTTTGAAATTTGAATTTGAATATTATTAATGCATACAAATTTTATAATACCAAAAACACAATACTATGTGAGTCTAGATAGGACGTCTGTTAATCACGCCGCACACTAACAAGCGTACATCGATTTAATTGGATTAATGAACTACAGTTCTGCGTATAAGGTATTAGCCGACACGTAAACACAACGTTATACAGACTAGCGGAGCCATAGAGAATAGATAAACTACAGAGTGTGCATCAAGATATGAACGGTGAGCACTAGTGTGAACTAGTTTCATCGTAGAAAATAGTATCAAAGTAGATCGTAAATTTTTATAAAACTATCTCGAAACCTAATTATATCGGAACCATCGATATTTTAGTATAAGGCAGTGGTCCGACTTAGAGCGAGGAGCGATTAGCGAGTAGAATGATGAACTCGAAAAGAGTCGGCGAGCAGCGAGTATGTAGTTTTGATAGTTTTGTCGCCGAGCGATGAGCGAGTGAGCGAGTGCGATGGGCGATACTCGCATCACTCGCTCGGGTCATTCTATACTACTATAAAGGAAGGGAGGGCAAAATGAAACATGCCTTTAAAACGCGAATCATATGACGTGCGCGCGATTTAAGATGCATATTGACGACCTCCGTGGTCGAGTGGCGTGCGCACCGGTTTCAAGGTGTCGCTAGCTCTGAGGTCCCGGGTTCGATCCCCGGACGGGTCAATGTAGAAAATCACATTTTTACATTGTCTCGGGTCTGGGTGTTTGTGGTACCTTCGTTGTATCTGAATTCCATAACACAAGTATTTTCGCATCTTACTTTGGGTTCAGAACAATGTACGCGATGTTGTCCGCAAAAAAAAAAAAATGTATCAGGCGGTTTTGTCAGTAAACGGTAGGTCTTGTTGTTCCATTTTACGGTAGTATCTACAAAATATACATTTTAATTGAAATAATATTTTAACATGGAAAATGGTTTTTAGAAACTTCTATATAAGATTGACGGCGAGCTTTTGGGCAAGATGGAGTTTTGTATTTAAAGGTAAGTTCTTTTGTAAAACCATCATCAAATGTCAAGAAAAAAAAAACTTTAATTGGCCAAAAGTAACAAGTAACACCATAGGTGCAAAAAAATATCAGGCAACATCATAGTAAAATAAAATACGTTTCACGACAGTCTAAAATATATATTATATAATTATATTTTTTGTATTATTAATATTATAATATCGTGAAGTTAATGTCTTCCATCGGCCTTCCATCTTGCCCTCCCTTCCCCTACTAATAATTGTTCTTAATTCGAAATCGGACTTTTCTGCAGAATGACACTGGTTGGTCATCGGCGAGTGTTTTGATCGCCAAGCGAGTATCGCTCAGCGAGATATTTTCATAGTTCTAGTCGCCGCAAAAACAAATGCTGAGAGAGTTCTCTCCGGCCAATGTGAACAGTCAGCGAGTAACTATTTATATATGCATCTCCTTCATTACCATCGGATCTATATCTTGTTGTACGTTTCTTGAGCGATTAAATAGTCGATAGTTACTCGCTTCTCGCCCGTAAGTCGGACCACTGCCTAAACTTCTGTCGTTGAACGAAAAATACCTTAAAAAAATGAATGTACATACTACATACAGCCAAAAATATGCTCGGCTGATGGGCTTTTAGTCATACTTGCACTCTATAGATTTTACTTATTTTAGCTCAATGATCGGATCAGTCTGAGCGCCTGATCGAAATGCAACAGCAACTATCTTTTAACGGCTTTATTAGCGCTAATGATTGAATACTACGTATAATAATATAATAATAAATAATATTCCGGGACAACTCACACACGGTTATCTGATCCCAAACTAAGCAGAGCTTGTGTTATGGTAACCAGACAACTGATAAACTTACTTATATATTTCTAAATACATACATATTATAGATAAATTACACCCAGACAACCAGAACAAATGATCGTGCTCATCACACAAACATTTGTCCTGGGTTGGAATCGAACCCACGACCTCCGGTATAGCAGTCAGGGTCACTAACCACTAGACCAACAGGCCCGTCCGCCCGTATGATGTGTACCGTCAGCCAGTTGGTGCTATGCAATCTTAAAGTTAACTTGTCTACTCATTTGTATTATTTATTGCACTGATCATTCTTTCTGATGTAACAAGCCTGTACATATATAGACAGAATTGTTCCGTAACCGAGTAAACATTTATTTACCCACGAAGAAAAAAAGGGGTTTTATAAGTTTGACGTATCGGTCTGTGTTTCGGACCGATTATGATGAGGTTTTTTTTGATCGATAGCTGACGCGATTGAGATTGTTGTTAGCTATAATTTACGATCTTATTTTAAAACAATAAGCAATATTCTAAATTTTGTCGGGGGTGCCTTAAAATGTATTTTTTTTTTTTTTATATTATATAATAGTTATATCAAAATGCGCTGCTAAAATTCATATTTTTTACAGCATTCTCTCGTTTTTTAGAGATGCTAGTTTGTGCGTCTGTGAAGATAGTAGTGTCCACCAGAAATGTTCAATTTTTGCCGCGAAACCGACATCCACACGAGCGAAGCTGCGTCCAAAAGCTAGTCCTTACTAATATTATAAATGCGAAAGTTTGTTTGGATGTATGGATGTTTGTTACTCTTTCACGCAAAAACTACTGAATGGATTTTAATGAAACTTTACAGTAATGTAGCTTATACATCGGAATAACACATAGGCTATAATTTACAAAGATAGTGTGTGAATTGTCCAAAATATAGCGATATGAGTATTTACGCGGGTGAAACCGCGGGGCACAGCTAGTAATAAATAAAGCTACAATCACACGGATTTGTTTACAAATTTGTGTTACCGGAGTTGGCGTCCCGCCGGCAATCGGCGAACGAAAACAAAATACCTGTTGCGTCTGGCGGTGACACCACCCCACCACGCACCACCCCGCCCCACTCCCCCACATTATCAGGCCCTCAGACACGCAGACCGCGTCACCCGCTACGCAGGTTATCATCCAAAATATTACCTACTTATGCAAACTTATACATCTGTTAACATGAAAACAGTGATTTAACTGGCTGTAACAACTGAAGATCTAATTTCAGGTTTCTGTTAGATTTTTATACCTTATCTATGATTTCTTTTAAATAAAACAGTTCACTCTACATTATTTTTGTGATCTTTATAACGTGACCTCTGTGGAGTGCTGTAATACTAGCTGTAACTCCAAACGGCATACGATGAAATATGCAAAGCCACGAAAAGAATAAAACGTTCAGTTGTATTACTTGTGTTTGTGTTTATGTTCTTGACGTGTCTTCTTTATTTAATGCCCTCATTATTTCCAACGTTCTAAGTAGACTTAACCAAAGGTTCTTTAGGAAAACATAGAGGACAAACATTTAATTTCTACCTATTAAAGGTACCGGTCGCTAAGTTAACTCTTAAAACCGATGGCTGCTGAAACGTTTCAACAATTTCACAGCACGCACAGATGGTAGGGGTCACAAGTGCGTGCAAGTAGCTCGTACCGATGCAGATTGCACATATCATGGCTGTCAGAAGCAGCCTCTCTCCCCAATTATCATCCCTTCACCCCAGCACTACCTTTGTGTCGGACAAGAGACTGCCGTGGGATAAATAACAAACAATATCAAATTTTTTCGGTACTTCTGCGTACAGCCACCCACCGCCCGGCCCTATTAAATAAATGACATTGAAACCTGCGAACTACTACACGAGACTATTAGAAATCAATATTTAATCAGACTTGAACTTGGGATCTTTCAAAGTAACTTAATGAAAGTTTTAATAACAATGTGTTTTCTTACGGCGACTTTGCGATAATATGGTCAACGTAATTTGTAATAATTAATTTGTAGAATAACTATCGGAAATATATCATAAAGGACGGTACAGTTGACATATGTCGGGCATGTCACTGTCCAGGTGAGTCCTTATGACATATTATTTCGGGTTGTTCTCGTATTGCATATCCAAGTAGTCAGGATTATCCACCAGCGGCTTGCTTTGAGATACAAACTTGTGGAATCCGAGGTGCCGTACTACAGGTATGTGCCCGACCCAGTTCTCGAAAATGGTCGTGTCACACTGTACTGGGACCGATCTATCATCACTGACAGGACTATCGTAGCAAATAAGCTTAGTAAGCCTGGTATAGTGGTGATAGATCGATCGGAGCGTCGGGCAATCATTGTTGATATCACTATTCCTCATGACGAGAACCTCGTGAAAGCTGAAAAAGAAAAACAACTAAAATATTTGGATTTAGCGCACGAGGTTGTCGACATGTGGGAGGTGGACTCAGCAATTGTTGTCCGGATAGTCGTTACAGCCAACGGCATAATAGCAAAGAGCCTCGACCAACACCTAAAGAGGTTCGCGCTAGGCGCCTGGGTCAAGGGTTTGATTCAGAAAGCGGTACTTCTCGACACGACGCGTATTGTGAGGAGGTTCCTCTCTCTAGAGTCCTAACCACCGGCAGCTTGGACCCTGTCCCGAGGCCGGTTGGACACTATATTTTATATTTTTAAATGTATATGTATATTGTTTTTTGTATATATTTAAAAATGTATTTTATAAGTTTATTGGAAAATAAAGGAAATAATAATTTGTATTTTAGTCAGTATGCAGCTGAATATTTACGGATTTTAATTAAGAAAGTTTACGTCTTAAAATGAGATGCTCTTGTTTTATTTATTAGTAAAATTTCTTAACAAACACTACGTTTGTTACATTTATTATTTGTACAGGCATTTTTCATTGCATTATTAAATTATATTACGGGCGTTGCCTATGAATAAAACTCGAATTGAATTTTCATACGTAGCGCCTTTAAGGCTCCCCCACACAGAGGCGTTATTAACGGTCGATAATATCGCATGCGTTATTGCGATATCTGTTTTCAGTACATTTTGTATTAGGATGGTCATGTAGTTACACACTGCTGTGATAATAACGCCGCAATGGAAGTAGGACGTTGCGTTTCTCCGTCCTGCGATATTCCGGTATGAGTTCTAGAATGTTTTGTAGCAGGACGCAAACGACCGTACACACACCTGCGATAATAACGTTAGTACTTGTAGGACGTTTGGTTTTATCGACAGTTTGAGAGTGGTTACATGACTGTATGAGTGTCCTAAAAACTTTTCTATAATATGGATATCATATCATCAGAGTCTTCCTTGCATGTGCGTGCGCTGCGTTGACTTTTTTGCATACCTGAGGCGCAGGCCAGACAGAAGAGACGTAAGACGCAGACGGGGCGCGGACATTTGTCAAAAGGTGCAGACGTAAAAGCGTTGCACCCGCGCCCCGTCTCTTCTGTATGTTTTGCGTCGCGACGCTTCTATACATTTTGTATGAAAGGGACGCGGTAGAGACAAATGTCCGCGCCCCGTCTGCGTCTTACGTCTCTTCTATCTGGCCTGCGTCTGAGAGAGATGGTATAATAGTGCCGTCGCGGCGCGGCGCTCTCTCGTAAGAAATATCGGACGATAAAAACGCAGCTGTGTGCAAGGAATCGGGACGCATTATCGCAATACCGCATGCAATATTATCGACCTATAATAACGCACCTGTGTGGGGGAGCCTTTAACCAATTGGGATATGTAAACAAAACTATACAGTTTACATACAGAATGGGAAAAGTGATTAATCATACGATTAATCACTTTTCCCATTCTGTATGTAAACACGACTACCCTATCTTGTGCAAGAGCGATATTATAGTCAGTGACTCGCCTACTAATTGACAAAAAAATCTCGAAAACTATAGGTGGACTTTCTAAGCAATATTTTTTTTTTTCGATAATGTATTCTCTATGTAAGTAAAATAAACGATATAGTAATAGTGACTTAAAAAAAAAATATTTGTGTTTGAGGTTTCAAACTGGTGAGTACGTTTTTATCATGGAAGTAAAAATTATGTGTGTAAAAAACTACAACAGCTTAATAAACTTCGTTTTACATTCATGACCGAGGAAACCGCACAAAATAATTTTATAAACATAAAGGTACATTAAATAGTAAATCGCCATTCAATGACACACAAACATACAATTATGTTTTGTTTCTAGTTGGTTAGAGATTTTAGTGTATTATTATGAGACAATCGAGAATTCGCAAATAAACTCGATAAACGACTTCAATTGTTACCGATTTACAAACACACCTACAAGTTTTATTATCCATACTAATTTCATAAATCTGAAAGATACAACATGATTATCGTTTCCTATTTTATAAAAAATGGTCCGTGTGGTGACGGACCTAAAGAATACAAAGGTCACCACCCCATCTCATCCCGTGGGTGTCGTAGAAGGCGACTAAGGGAAAATTGAGCAGAGCCGAAAACCACTGCTTAGAGAAGGAAAACTCGAGACCAAACCCTATGCCAACCCGTCTGGCCAGCGTGGCATTAGTAGGCCAAAACCTCTGTATGAGCCCACACCACACAAAACGGCCCCCAGTTCCCGGTAGTCCCGCTATTCCCGGCCAAGGTAGCGGTCGCGGTAACGGCGGGACAGGGGGTGCTAGGAATCTCCGGGCTACGGGAGGCTACCACTACCTCAAAAAACTGACCCTGGCGACGTATAACGGACGAAGTCTACGGCTGGACCAACACCTCACCGAACTCGAGGTAGAATTGGGTCGCATAAACTGGCACATTTTGGGGTTATCTGAAGTCCGAAGACAGGGGGAGGACACGATAACCCTTGAGTCAGGTGACCTGTTCTACTACCGAGAAGGTGATAGGCCCTCCCAGGGCGGTGTCGGTTTCTTGGTCAACAAGTGTCTCACAAGCAGCGTTGTGGAAATCAGTAGTGTGTCGACAAGGGTAGCGTACCTCTTATTGAAAATCACCGACAGGAAGTTCCTGAAGGTGGTGCAGGTATATGCGCCGACCTCGACATACTCTGATGAGATAGCCGAAACCATGTACGAAGACATAGCGAAGGCACTACATGGTACCAGGAAGGCTCACTACAACGTTGTTATGGGAGACTTTAATGCCAAGGTGGGAGTACAAGAATGCGGCGAAACGAAAATCGGTCCTAACGGCGTGGGGCGCCGAAATCACAGAGGCCAAATGTTGGTCAACTTTTTAGAGTCCCAGGGGCTCTTCTTAATGAATTCCTTCTTTAAGAAGAAGCCCCACAGAAAGTGGACATGGCGAAGCCCCGATAATGTGACGAGGAACGAGATAGATTTCATCATCACGGACAAACGGCATATATTTAGAGACGTCTCGGTGATCAATAGGTTTAATACCGGTAGCGATCATAGACTCGTCCGAGGCTCTCTAAATATCAACCTTAAGGCTGAAAGAGTTAGGATGATGAGACCTACTCTCCGACCCACGCTGCCCCAAATAGCTTTAGGTTCCGATAAGTTCCAGTTGGAACTCCAAAATCGTTTCGCACTGCTGGAAACCACGGACAATGTTGACGAAAAAACCGACACAGTGGTCAAAACGCTACAGAATGTGTCTCGAAGGTTGTTCCCCGGAAAACGCGGTAATAGGGAGTCCAAGCTCTCACCCGAGACTCTCGAACTTATGAAGGAAAGACGAGAAACGCCGGACGCCCAGATGTCTTCGTCAGATAGGCGGTCCTTAAACCTGAAAATCAGGAAACTGACGCGACGTGACCTCCGACGCTGCAGCACTCGTAATATCGAGGCTGCGATTGAGCGAAATAGAGGCACCAAAGTCTTCGCTCAGCAATTAGGTAGACCCCATCTGGCGAAACTGAGGACCGGGGATGGCAGGACCGTCACCTCTAAGTTCGAGATTCTCGAGGAAATTGAGAGTTTTTATAGACACCTATATGCATCACGGGTGACTAAACCATCGAGACAAGGCGAAGATGACCACAGAGCCCCACTCACGCGCCATTACACCGAGGACATCCCGGATGTCGACCCGGGCGAGGTTGAGGCAGCTCTCAGACAACTAAAGAACAACAAGGCGCCGGGTGATGACGGAATTACAACCGAGCTCCTTAAGGCCGGTGGGACCACAGTCCTGAAAGAGCTAGCGAGTCTCTTTAATTCCGTCATTCATCAAGGCTTAACACCACAAGCGTGGAGCGGGAGTGCGGTGGTTCTGTTCTTCAAGAAAGGCGACAAAACCTTGCTGAAGAATTACAGACCTATCTCACTCCTGAGCCACATTTACAAGTTGTTCTCGAGAGTAGTCACTAACCGCCTCGCTAGAAGACTCGACGAGTTCCAGCCACCAGAACAAGCCGGGTTTCGAAAAGGCTTTAGCACCGTAGACCACATCCATACTGTTCGGCAGATTGTGCAGAAAACCGAAGAGTACAATCAGCCGCTGTGTTTGGCCTTTGTGGACTACGAGAAAGCCTTCGACTCCATCGAAACTTGGGCGGTTCTGGATGCTCTGCAACGATGTCGTATTGACTGGCGATACATCGAGGCGCTGAGATGCTTATATGACACCGCCACAATGACTGTCCAGCTCCATGACCATAAGACCAATCCGATCGAGCTGCGTCGGGGGGTGAGACAGGGGGATGTTATATCCCCAAAGCTGTTCACCAATGCGCTCGAGGATGTCTTCAAGACTCTGGACTGGACTGGACGGGGTATAAATGTGAACGGTGAGCACATCTCGCACCTTAGATTTGCCGATGACATCGTCATAGTGGCAGAGTCGCTGGACCAACTAAGCGAGATGCTGCATGGCCTGAATGGAGCTTCACGACGGGTCGGTCTTGGCATGAACTTGGATAAAACCAAGATCATGTTCAATGAACATGTCATGCCGAGACCGATATATGTCGAAGGATCGATGCTCGAAGTTGTTCAAGAGTATATCTACCTAGGGCAGGTCATCAAGCTTGGTAGAAACAACTTCGAGCGGGAAGTCGATCGGAGAATTCAGTTAGGCTGGGCAGCGTTTAGCAAACTACGTCGAGTCTTCTCTTCGCCTATACCGCAATGCCTGAAGACGAAAGTTTACAACCAGTGCGTCCTACCTGTTATGACTTATGGTGCCGAAACGTGGACATTAACGGTTGGACTAGTCCACAAATTTAAAGTCGCGCAGCGGGCTATGGAGCGAGCTATGCTCGGAGTCTCTTTGAAGGATAAAATTCGTAATGAGGTCATCCGACAAAGAACCAAGGTAACCGACATAGCTCGTAAAATTAGCTCGCTGAAGTGGCAATGGGCTGGCCATGTCTGTCGAAGGACCGATAGCCGTTGGAGCAGACGAGTCCTAGAATGGAGACCGCGACTCGGCAAGCGTAAGGTAGGACGCCCCCCCGCCAGGTGGACTGACGACCTGAAAAAGGTCGCTGGAGGGGACTGGATGCGGAGGGCGGAGGACCGGGTGTTGTGGCGCAAATTGGGAGAGGCCTATGTCCAGCAGTGGACTATGATTGGCTAAATGATGATTTTATAAAACGTTCAAACAAATAAGTAAATAAAATACGTACTTCATAAGGTATAAAATACAGCATAAAAGAAACGAAATGTTAAAATCAATTCAACGATACAGTTCGTACGTACCGCAGGCAAAAATAATTATTTCATCGCCACTGAGCTATGAAACGCACTGCCACAATGGACTTGGTACATTATAATATGAAAAGTAACGAATAGTATGTAAGCAAAATAATACTTTTAGGTTTTTTTTCCGATTCTATGAGCTCGCTAATTAAGGTATTGGTGTACCTATGTGGTATTTCTTGTACCTAAGTGGTCTTTCAAACGCATAACCGTTTTTTAGCATGGAGTCAATTTCTGTCGCTTTCCTTTTGCAAGAGACACAGTAAGGCCACAATTTCAGTTCAAGATGAGCTTTTCTGCGCAATACAATATGGTATGGTATGGTATCTGAACCATTTAAACAAGTACTCCTGCACCTAAACCTATAAAAGGGAACCACACAAATCAAAATCAAACACATCACGTCGATTCCCCAAGCGAGACGGTCGTCTTGACACTTGTAAGCTGTATAAAATAAACAGTAAAGAGGTAAGGTACCTGATATGACGGTAGCGCGTCATGAGCGTCTGCCCCGGCCGCGCCCGCCGGTGCCTTTACCTGCAAACAGACCGAGGGTCAAATAAGGCAATATGGCTACATGACCCTGGTGTCATGTCGATCGATGATCGAAGTATATCTGCAGCATCACTCTTTGTAGCATCTAAATAGATAAATATGGACAAATTTTGAATATCCTAAAATATTTTAGAAAACTGCTGATAGTTTTAAAAAACCGGCCACTTGCGAGTCTGACTCGCGCACCTGTTGGTATCTATTTCTTATAATTGCGTTAACATAAAAGTTTGATTTTGTTACAGCTTAAAGGTATTATAGACCTGAGCAATCGATATGAATTTCAATTTAATACCTCTACGCGTTCATGAGAAAAGTAGTAGTAACTTTCAAATTTTCAAAAATATTTTTTATTTTATGATGGAACAAAAAAATTACCGTTTTCGCAATTTTTCCTTTATCTGTACTATAAGACGTTACTTCGTATTAAATTTCAAGATTCTAAGTTCACGGGAAGTACCCTATAGGTTTTGATACCCGTACGACTTTCGAAAATTTGCGGAAATTTGCGGCATAAACGGCTGTATCTTTTGATTGCTTTGGCTTAGAAGTTTGATCAACTCCAAGGGACAGTAGACCTGAGTATTAGATATAAATTTCAGTTCCGTTTTTTTCCTTTTGAGGTACGGAACCCTAAAAATGCAAACAAAAACTGCATCATAATCGGTCAATTTGTTTAGGAGCTACGATGCCACTGACAGACATAGACAGACACGTCAAACTTATAATACTCCTAATTTTGGGGTTAAATAAATACAAGCCACGGTGACTACGTGCACAGAAATGGCACAGATACATTTAGAAAATAAAATTTATTTGTTTTAGTTTAGTTTTGTAAAATATTATGTTTTTAATCCTGGAATAATAAAAGCCTTCATAAAACGTGGTCAGATGGTACAACAGATAGATTTTACTGAAGAGTCCAAACACGAACGATTACGTATCTACGAGCTCACTTTCATTCGTAGCTCGTTGGTCGGAGTAGAGTTTCACAACGTAGCCGCTGGGCGGCGCTGTATACATGTTGTACAAAACGAGGCAGAAGGTTGGAAACTAATTGATTTTCGCCGGCAATATTTAAGACATAATTGTAAAAAATAGATTGCTTTTTCAGTTATTTAATAAAGTGAAAACTTTAAACCCTTTTACAAAAATTACTTGGAGTATGATTGCCGCTGATAAAGCTTTTATAATAATGCTCAAAAAGACCTTAAATTAATTATAACAACATATTATGTTTTAACTACAAGGCGTGTGACACACATACTCACCCAATTATAATTTACATTATTATTTACAGCGTCTGTTATTGACAACTGTCAAAGTGTTCTTTTCTCGCCACCACTACCACTACCTTCCAAACTATGAAGTAACCGGATGATTTTCATTTCGACCACTACTAGGCCTACAGTAAAGATAGATCCCTAGTCGCCTCTATACGATTATCATCATCATCATATCAGCCTGTTGCAGTCCACTGCTGGACATAGGCCTCCCCCAAGGAACGCCACAGCGCACGATCTCCCGCCCTTTGCATCCAGTCACTGCCAGCTGCCTTCTTCAGGTCATCGGTCCATCTAGCCGGGGGGCGTCCTACACTACGTTTGCCTAAACGTGGTCTCCATTCGAGAACCTTCTTGCTCCACCTCTCGTCGGTTCTGCGACAGACATGGCCATTACGATACGATTATACAATAAGAAAAACTAAATAAAAGCATTTATGCCGTATAGGCAGTATTTATACCTACAAGTATTCGTTCAAATTACTATGTGAATTGTATACAATGGAAAAACAAAAGCAACTATTAGACAAGTAATGACACGTAAAGACGATTCAAAAACAGTTGGCCAAATTGTGACCTTGACAATTCTAGAATATTTTCTAAATGAGATAAATAGTCATCATTACTTACGGCCAGTTTCAATAACTTATCTAAAGATCATTTTCCCTACTAGAGAGAGATAGAAATTTGACAGAACGCCATGTTCCTACTGCTACTTGTAAAAACTATATTACGATATGTTATTGGAATTGGATGTAAGTCAATCATAACGCGACTAGCCCTTCAGCTATACAAATAGGGGTGACTAGGGGATGTACCTGAGCCTGTTTTGAATGTCACCTGCATTTCACTTACCCTTTCTGTTTTGCCCACACATGCGGAAGTAATGACGCTTCGTAAGGGTTGAAAATAGCAGGGTTAATTAATAAGCACAAGGGTAATATGGACTATCATTATTTTTTTTTTATAACTGACCGGCATGATTTTCTCCACTACTATTACTTTATATCTAATATAATAATAATAATAAATATATTACTTTCACAATGTTATGTCTAGATCACAGTTTAAACCAGTATGTAATATAATATTTTTTTTAAAGTCGACCATTAGTCAAATAAAAAAAAACCTGAATAAATAAACTTGTACTTTTGCAAAATAAATATTGTTAAATTCATAGTACTGGCTACCTTTGATATCGCTATAGCAGCCATTTGAGTGGGCCATGGTATAAAAATAAACGTTCTTATTATTATATAACAGTTACAATTCAATTGTTGAGCACGTCCTACAGAAACTCTTACTTTTTATTAATACCTCTGTCACTTCAAGCTAAAAATAGTCTATTTAATAATTTGAACTGAATAAGGTAGAATAAGGTAATATAGGACGGATTACGTATTAGAAAATTGTATAACTAAAATTTGTTATTTTGATAACATTATGCTTTCGGTCGATTTCGATGTAATCATTTATTTTAGTTATTTGTAAATAAACAAAGGGTGTTTTTAAGTTATTTTTTAATTAGTCGAACCCTCAACCTAACTTATTTGCTCCTTTTTTGGAATATCATATAACTTTTGTCTTATTTGACCTTTGACAACAATGTCTGTAGATATAACAAACCTAATGGTTATTGTATTATGTTGGTAATTCAGTAATTTATCAGCTTCAAGACCTTATCCGCGTCTCCCTTCCATAACATGGACTCAACGGAAACGCATTTATCACCAATTTACTTATTCTGTTGCCGTATTCGCGTTTGATAATCATAAAGACCCATGCCCCGTTTACATGAGAAATGGATAACTTTACTGGAAAACAACAATTACCGAGTCTACTAAGGCTTGAAGTATTACAAATCAAGTGTACTTTACGACCTCACCACCACCAGCTATTACATACAATCAGTAGCGCTCACAACTACTCCACTACTTTAAAATGTATAGAGCACGTCATATTTAATAAAGCCCGTCACGATATCGGTGCACCCTCGTTGTGGACAAAGAGTGCATTACAGTAGCTAAGGATTCCAATAATAGAACTTGGATGAATAATATAATGCATGATCATTTTTAGATCCCTCCCCCTTCTCCATTTTAAAGTAGTGGAAAGCTTAGTTTGTCCATCTGTAAAAGGCATTTCACTGACAGAAACGGAAAGCAACTTAATTTGAATCATATTTCGAACCTAGGAGCTGTCACAGATGGATAATTACAGACCCTAACAGAAAAACATTTTGGAGTTGAAACTAATAAAACCAGGCTGTCTACTCTGAAATTACGAAAACGAATGTTTGGAGTTTCGGACTGACAAAATCCGTACCGAAATACACAACAGTGTCCTACTCTGAAAATAGTTCGGATTCATAAAGTTCGTCCGGCCAATGTTCAGAGGATGGTCGGATCGAATGAAATGTAGTGCTAGAGTTGAACGTTTTATCGATACATTATTTATGGTCATTAGTAATAATTTTGATCCACTTTGACTAGTGAATTACGGACTAAAAAAAAATCTTTATAACAAGGAGAGATAATTTTGCTTTTAATTTAATATTTATACTTACGAATATTGTAATATTTCTTAAAATAACAACAAAACATTCAAAACTGATGTCAAAATCTCTTTTTGACAATCGTTAATTTTTAGTTTTAGTTAGTTAATTTATTTTGTAATACTCGTCGAAATCATTGGCTTATTCGTAAGGACTAAGTCAAAGATTTCGAGTCAAAAGTTCTTTTTAGGGTTTCGTACCTCACAAGGAAAAAACGGAACCCTTATAGGGTCACTTCGTTGTCTGTCCGTCCGTCTGTCAAGAGCGTTTTTCTCAGGAACGCTTGGAGGTATCAAACTGAAATTTATATCTAATACTCAGGTCTACTGTCCCTTGGAGCTGTGAAATGTGTGAAATCAAACTTCTAAGCCAAAGCAATCAAAAGATACAGCCGTTTATCCCGCAAATTTCCGCAAATTTTCGAAACTCGCACGGGTATCAAAACCTACAGGGTACTTCCCGTGAACTTAAAATTTTGAAATTTGGTACGAAGTAACGTCTTATAGTACAGATAAATGAAAACTTGCGAAAACCGTACATTTTTAGTTACATCATATAATAAAAAATATTTTTAAAGTTACTACTTCTTTTCTCATAAACACATACGAGGTATTAAATTGAAATTCATATCAAATACTCAGGTTTATAATACTTTAAGCTGTAACAAAATCAAACTTTTATGTCAACGCAATCAAAAGAAATAGCAATTTAAGCCGCATACTTATTTTCAAACTCGCAACTACTCCCGAGGGAATCAAAACCCATAGTGTTCTTCCAGTCGATCAAGAATCTTGAAATTTGGCATGAGGCAATGTTTAATAGCACATATAAAGGACATATAAAGGAAAAATTCCGAAAACCTTAAATTTTTAGTTACATCACACACACAGGTTTGTACGGAACCCTCGGTGCGCGAGTCCGACTCGCACTTGGCCGGTTTTTTTTTATTATGGTTAGTGGTCCCGGTCTTGGCGCAGTATTTACTAATGCCAGGTATATGATATCTCTAAATATGTAATAATTTTAACTGAATTAAAAAAAAACCCCAATAAGGTAACAAATTAAAAATCCTTTTAAAATACCATCCATACCATACCATCAACCAGTTTTAAAAATAAATAATGATATATCGTGTTTTACACTTTAAATGGGAGCAATTGCTTCAGTAAATCCAAACAACAGGTCAGTTAATCCGGACAACGCGGGATCATGGTTCATGTTGTTAATTATCAGGCGATTATACTCGTTAGCTGGCCGCGCGATGTTTAACGAGCCCGCTTACACACAACTTTCGGGCACTAGAACCTGCAATCGAGATTCGAAAACTATGAGAGCTGTGGAACAAGTCGGAACATAATTATAAACCGGAGTCTTTATTTTTTGTGATCTTCAAAATTGCGCTTTGAATAAAAATTATAAGTAAAGACAATAAGTAGTATTTCATAACCGACTTCAACAGAATGCCGTTCTGTTGTTTTTGTATTTTTTGGCCTTTTCTGAGATTCTCCTTTCGACACCCCAATCAGCTATGTAGGTCGTTCTAAAACCCACGGGCTTATCCCGAATCGGTAGAAAAATAATCTGTGTAAAACCAAGTTTATTTTAACCCCATTTTCTACATTCTATAACAATGGCGGCAACTACTACATGTCTACTTAAATAAATTACGAGTGCATTTTAAATGGGCTGGTCGATAACTGTTAAGGAATAAATCTAGACAGAACTGTCACATTTGACATTACTCATTAATTCATCGTAAATTACAAGGCATGACAAGACAATCACAAAGTGTACAAAGTGGTAAGTACCGGTAGCCGACGGGCTATTGACAAACATCTACCTATTATAATAATAGCTTAGCTTTGTATTGAGAATGACACTTAGGACATCGTAGAGCGGGGGTGGCGAACCCGCTGAAGACGAGTATTATAATAATTATTATAAGTTATTTTAATAATTTTGTTATTTTTATCGGCAAGTATTTCGTCTAGCTACAGTGGAACCGCGCAACCCAAAATTGGTAACGTTAGCATAGGATATAGCTATGGATGCAGCTTGTTTATTAAATAACTTGTTTACTTGACTTGTACTATATTTGTATTGTAATGGGTGGAATTTTTCCATGCTTCCTGGAAAGAACTACCCTAAATAATGGGGTTAGCAACATACAGAATTAATTCTTTGGGACTTGTAGTTGGTTGGATTACAATATGTAGCCATCGTTATTTCCAAAAGGAAGCAGAGAAGTCTTAACATAAATGTTTACACAGAGATAACGCATGTGCCACGCCATGGCTGTAGCGAGCGAAGTATTTTAGTGTAAAATGTTCGCTCGAATAATAGTTGATATCGCCGTGTGAGCGTCCTTGAGCGAAACATTGTATACAAAAGAACAATAAAAACTTTGATGGCATCGTGTTTTGTACATTTTTTGCTCTTAATTCCGATTTAAAGCAATCACTGCGCCGTTTCGACTGTTTTTAAATCTAGTTATTAGGTATAGGTTTATATGAGGACACGGCCCTGAGAGTATTGCAACACTTCGTCGCGCGACATTTGCGTGGCTTCCTTGGAGGCCAACCTATAATGAAGTCGACGAAGTGCTCCAGAAGGAGCGTCAAAGAAATTTAGATTGTGTTATAATTTGAATTGAGGAAAACACTGGAGGAAATCACGGTGCGAAGGGTTAAGTTCATTGTTTGACTTTAACCACCTTCGGTAGTTTGCTCGAGTTGTTTTGATTTAGCCTTCACAGTTAGTAATGAAAAAATATAAATTTTATAAAGAGAAACTAAAATTCTGTCATAATAAAGACATTTCCATTACCTACCTGTTTGTTATTTGTCACTAATTCGTTTTACCAAAATAATTTCTGATGATGATCCTTGCTTTATGATATAGGTAGCTAATTGGTGTTGGACTATTGTTTCTCAGACTATAACGCTTTATAATGTAATGTTAATAAAAATATTTTAATTCAAAAAGCCATCATTACCCACCTACCTTCTTTTCACAATTGGTGTGGTAATGCTAACTGCATGAAAATATTAAATAGTATATCTGTGAGTTTTCTTATAAATAAAGGGTAACGCGACGGCGGCGGCTCTGCGGCACCTGCGACTCACATTATTGTTGTATAAAATGTTATACTAGCTAATAGCCTATTACAATTGGGTCGTATTTATCGAACTATATGGAAAGAGATTTTAATTAACTGTTAGTTTTTTAAACGAAAAATTATTACATAATTATAAAGGTTATAAAACTACTGGTATAGGAAATTCAAAAAATAAAAATCTCAATTTTAATCATATTACTGCGTTTTTCAATTTTAAATACCAATATTTTACAGAGCCTACATCCCGGAAGAATTTAATCGAATCAAATCTAAAAATGAATTCGGAAGTGGTGTTTCATGAAAAATAAATTCTGATAGAAGTCAAGTGTTTATGCCGCCGCGCCGCTACGTAGTTACATACAATATTTAGTATTTACACACATTTTGCTTAACTATTATGTTCCAAAAAATTGAATTTTCACAGATAAAATGGCTACGCCTGTCGTGTGATTATGTTACAAATTACAATGGGTTCGGCAAATTTATTATAATCGAATAAAACAAGAAAAAAACGTTTAGTAACTAGTGTTAACCCCATGAGCATTAACAACGTAATTTTAACGTTAACGTTGCATGTAACTGTTTTTTGTGCCTAATAAATAAATAAATAAAAAAAAACAACGATTTTCATTCCGTTTAGTGCTGAATTGCTTGCTACACACACATGTACAAAGTCACACGACTATGATTGATGCTTTTACTTTTCTCTTCGATGCCAGTTCTTAGCTTGTACATGGTCAATAGAACTGGCTGACGACTTTTAACATGCTAACTAATTGAAATGATGAGACCAATAAAAATTATAGGATTAATGAAAATGTCACGTTACACAGCTATAGACGAGCACTAATCTAGCAAATACATATATACCAATATAGCAAATATATAATACAAATATAAGCTCTTGTATTGTGAAGTATCACTCACAAGGGGCGCAGCGGACAGCGGGATCATGGGGCGGACATAGGAAGGGGAACTCTTCAACAAAAGTTTTCCAATATTTTATTTTTTGATATATTTGACTAACAGTTGGAGGGTATTCACTGTTAGTCAATCTGCGTAAAAACTATCAATAAAACGGTTGTTATGAGTCTGAAACACTAATACCGCCATGCTAGTAGATGAATTGTTGAAAAATGAAAATGTTAACGTTTTTCATGTCTAGCCTCTTCTGTGTTGATTGCGATGGAATTTATGTTGTGTAGATGTACATTTATAATTGACAATTATGATTAACTTAATATGTACACAAATGTGAAGGCATAAAATTTAAATTCTTCCACAGTTCAAAGAAACATCTTTTATTATAAAATTGATATATTCAAATAATTATTGAAAACTGTATGCAGTTCCCATAACATGGGGAGTAGGCACACATTTTTAATTATAAACTAGGTCTCTCCCCTTTTGTTAACGAATCGGATCAATATGTTACAAATTGCCTGCACGAGACATGTAGAAAAGGGTTGCATACGTTTAATTGGTGGTCAGGAGTGGTAGAAACAACAAATAAAAATTGTCTGGATGTGAAAGTGTCTAAAACTCTATTAAAGTGAGTGGAAGTGTTTTACAAGTTTTGTGTATACAATGTGCATCAGGTGAACGTAACTTTTCTAGTCATAGTAATAATAATAATAAATTTATTTATTTTTCTCTTCACAAATGACAGTAATTTTATATTCTAAGCATTTGTGAGAGGCTGGTGCCCGATGTAGGTATAAAAGATACCTGTGTTACGGGTCGCCAGGCCCCACTAAACTTAGTGAGTATAGAAAAACTTGATGAATTTTATATTAGAATACAGCCCTTGCCAAAAATACATAACTAAGTGAAGATGCTGAGTAAAAAATTACAAAATTATATTACTTAATTATAATGAATTTTAAGGAGAATGTAATACTAAATTATTTAAAGTGCAAAGTTGTGAATGTGTGTGTGAGGATATCATTTAATCCGTAGTCATCCATATCGGAGTTTAACATACCTACAGGTTCGTACTGGATCAATTTTTTATAAAGATTATAATTTTGGGGAGACCGTTATTTTTATCAAAAGAGTCAAATGGAATGGAGAGATATAATAAAAATAAATGCATGAGTTGGAAAATATTGAAAATACCGGAGAAGGGTAACTAATTACAAAACAAGGGTAACGAACAAATTTTGCAGATCGTTACGATGACATAACAAAAAAAACTATTTTGTAATATAAAAATATAGCCATTCAACGTGGCAATGCTGCCAGCCTTCTGGGCACATTTCCCGCCCTTGACAAGGATGACGATGAGTTTTTTGACGCGTGGTAGTTTTATTTATTTATATAAGATTGAATTTTAGTATAGTAATTGTAAGTGTTTGTTCTTGTATTAGATTTAAATATTGAATTACTATAAATGGATTGAGAAGGTAAAATATCTCATACATCAATAGGTATATGGCTAATCTGAAACATTACTTTGCTCATAATTTAAACATACTGACAAATTATCAAAACACGTTTAGCCTTAATTCGCGTCAAAATCATTCTTATGCCGACGAAGTCGGGGTTAAGGCTAAGGCCGCACTACGGTTTTGTCCCGCAAGTGGTAACCGCAAAACCGCCCGAGACGCACACTACGGTTAAAATCCGGCCAAGTACGAGTCGGACTCGCGCACCGAGGGTTTCGTACAAACCTGTTGGTATCTATTTCTTTTGATTGCGTTGACTTAAAAGTTTGATTTTGTTACAGCTTAAATGTATTATAGCCCTGAGTATTTGATATGAATTTCAATTTAATACCTCTATGTGTTCATGAGAAAAGAAGTAGTAACTTTAAAATTTTCAAAAATATATTTTTTATTTTATGATGTAACTAAAAATGTACGGTTTTTGCAATTTTTCCTTTATCTGTACTATAAGACGTTACTTCGTACCAAATTTAAAGATTCTAAGTTCACGGGAAGTACCCTGTAGGTTTGATTCCCGTGCGAGTTTCGAAAATTTGCGGATTTTTTTTGGCATAAACGGCTGTATCTTTTGATTGCTTTGGCTTAGAAGTTTTTTTCGCAGCTCCAAGGGACAGTAGACCTGAGTATTAGATATAAATTTCAGTTTGATACTTCCAAGCGTTCCTGAGAAAAACGGTCTTGACGGACGGACGACCGGGTGGACGGACAACGAAGTGATCCTATAAGGGTTCCGTTTTTTCCTTTTGAGGTACGAAACCCTAAAAACAGGCGCGGTAAATAACCGTCAGTGCGCTTCCATTAGTTTCCTTTACTCACAAAACCAGGGGCCCGATACCGCTATTTTAAGTCAGTGAGTGGCGGGTTAATGTACTTATTATTGTGCTTAATTTTCGTATTCAGATAATTATCAGAACATATCATTGCATGCACCGAGCACTACATGGAGGCGCGGTGAAGCTAGGTCGGCCTAGTTGCTGCTATATCTGGATTTAATGACGATATCATTTAATAATTCAATGAATCGGACGTCTAGTGGTAAGACAGGCTGACATATAATTTTTAGATTGCTGGTCGTACTTAACTTTAGTGCATTGACTTGAAATGTGAATACAATACAGTACTATTAATTAACTTCTAGGGTGAATTGAAAATATATTTTTTTTCTATTTGTTAACCAATACCACGATCATGAACAAAGTCGGGCTAGTTACAACACTCGGTAAAACTTATCTACAGGGATTCACACGGAACTGCCAAATAGGACCCTTGTGATAAACTCACGACTATTCCTACGTTTAAAAAGAACAGTTTAGGTATGGTATTTACTTTAAATATTTCTACACACAGTCTTTGTTCTGAGCTATACACTATTATCATTCAAAAACTACTTACTATACATAATAAAAACTATATTGTAAATTGAAATATAACAAGGAAATTTCGCACTCGAAAATCGTTTTTGTCGCGTGCCATTAGGGAAACAGAAATCATTATAAATGTAAACAAGAGGGCGCTTTCCTAAGTACTGGTATGTATTAGGAACGCCATCTACGGTGTCCCTTGCGAAACATAAGAGCAAGTAGTTAACTAAGAAGATGTTTCCGACCCGCATTAGTTTATGCAAATTATGGTCCAGTGACGCGGAGTACGGGTCAGCCTTTTAATTTAGGGATTTCCATTTCAAAGTATATGTATATTAAAATTGCATTTTAAGCCAAATGAATTCCAGGAAGCTGTTTTTTGATATGTTGTTGGGGGTTATATTTGTTAATTTTGCAACTGCAAAATGCGTGGATATTTTATTTTAAGCATTGAAAATTGGAACGAAATGGGACTTGTAACAAGCATTTGTGGATCACGCAAATGCCTGTCCCCAGCGGGGATCGAACCCGCGGCACGTCGCACACTTTGGTAATTGGCGTGGTGACCTATACCACTCGGCTATCCGTACAGTCAAATACTTTTGTTTTTATAAACTTGCCCCATACCGATACTTGAATAGAGCTCACCCAGCACGCAGCAGTAGTGTATCTAGATCTGTTGCAGGACTGGGCTCCTCATATTTATCAGACCAATCACGTCAATCTTAATAAAAATGACACACGCCACCGTTTGTGATTTCATTCAAGTTAATAAACCATAGAAATAGTATCGATTTTTTTTTTGTGAGGAGTCAGTTTATAAACAAAGCCTTCACAAAGTTTAATTTTAATAGATAACTCGCGACATTCTATAGCAAAACACTGTAAAGTACCCAGCCAGAAAAACAATGACAATTGATGGAATACTATGCGTATATCTTTTTAAACTCACTGAAACTGCTGTGATTACATGTAATTAATATAGACTTCTGAAATAAAAAAAATATCTCCTTGCTCTTGAGTTGTTTTCAATTTTCTTTAATCTTAATATCTACCGTGCGGATACGGGGCCGGTCGTTAGTATACAATAATAATTCTTACAAAAAAAACCGACTTCAAAATAAATCTTACATGGATTTCTTATGGATCCTACTGTAATAACTGGGACCAAATTAAAATAGGACCACATGAGAAGCACCACCTTTCAAATAAAAAAAAGAATCCTCAAAATCAGTTCACCTAGTCGAAAGTTCTGGGGTAACAAACATAAAAAATAAAATACAGTCGAATTGAGTAGCTTCTCCTTTTTGAACTCGTTTAAAAAAGGAATGAACGCACTCACTCGAATTGTAGAATTTTTTATGAATTCAATGCTGAAATCTGATATTTTGTTAAAAAGTCCGTTCGTTGTTTTAATTTGAACAGCAGCGAGCCACCAATTAAGGTTTCCCGGAATCATTTCGTTTTAATAGTTATAAAATTTTTGGTATCAATAAAACAGATGAAGCAAAAACTAACGCGAAAACAACTCGACTGTAAATAGTAATAAATCATATATATTAATGTGATAGCGAGACTGACATTACGATCGATATGAATACACACCAGGGCCTATTTAAATATTCAAGGTTTACCTAAGGAACCTGTCAAGTAGATCCCTCTACTAAACAGGTTCCTTAGGTAAACCTTGTGTGATATGCCAAAAATCTCTTAGAATGCCTAAACGTTCATGAGTAACCTTTTTACGTTCCTCTTTTTCCCATGTCATACGTTAAGAACGAAATTTGTCAAATTCCGCTAAGCTAGATTTTGCTTACTTACGAACAAACCACATTACAAAATTACAATATTATTAAGAATCAGATTTTTTTATTATATTTTTGTAAAGAACGAAACAAACTTCCTATTCTTAGACAGGTGTGATCTACTTTTATTCTTAAATGATTAAATCAGTCAATTAATTAACTCAGGTTATTATATTCGTCGACATGTTATGTATCCACTCCCCTAACTTGCACCATACGTATAATAAAATAAAACTCTCTTCGCCTTCCGCATTCAGACTTCAGACCAACACAGCTACCTTTTTTAGGATGTTTATCGGGTCTGAAGGTGATTTTTTTTTTTCACATCTTTTCAATATCCCTCAGTATAGCTCGTTCTATGGTAGTCTTAACTCACTGACTATTGGAAGACTTTAGTTTTCAAAATCTGCAGTAAATGAACTCCTAAATCCTACCCAAAAAAAGGAACCTTCCATCAGCTACTTTCGCGATATTGTGTAAACCAAGCTGGAGATTAAATGGTAGCTTGCAATATGTAGAAAATAATATTCCTACACAACTTTGAGTGTCCGTTGCAAAATCAATTATTGACCTCGTCATTAAGTTCTGTTTTACATAATTGTATTTCTTGATTGAATGATGATTTAAATAATTATAATACTTAACAAGATATCATTTTATGATAATTGAAGACGCGGTACGAATATTTAGGCTGACTGAATTTAACATCAATATATCATCGTCCAATACAAACTTTATCAGACAGCAGTCGTCTTCTTTTTTTTACGTTTCGGTCCCGACACGACACATAAGTAGGGAGTCCTGTGTGTACCGGAAGTATATTATAAAAGGCAATCATATCCAGATACTTTGCAAAAATAACAATCTCTTGTGTCAGGAGCAATATCGATATTGATATCAACAACTTTAATCCTTGTAAGATAAAAGATTGGAAAGACAGTTAATTTGGTGCAGGACAGACAATAAACCGCTACAGTTTATTTTTAAACAATAGTCATATTTATATAAAGACCACACTGTTTCACGCAATGGGTGTTTACTTTAATTGACAGTCATTTTCGTTTAATTAATGTCAAAGGTGGTGAAAATGTTGCGGTTAGCGTACGACATAACTTGCAATCTATTAATATATTATTATGTGGGTTTTGCTGAAATGCATTTTAATTATTACAGTTATTACACCATTTCTCGTCAGTAAACCGGCATGGTCTAGTTTTACTCTTCGCCACTGTTTCAATATTATGTCCGGTCGTTGTTCTGATGTCTTCTGATACTTGACGTGACCCGTTTGACTGTTCTGTGTTATTGGTCTAATTGCATATTTATTTGTTTGATTCAATACCTATGTATTAGAGAATATAGATTTATCCTGTATCAGTAGAGATTTCACAGGTTTAATATCTAAGACATGTAAAACGCCGATAATAAAGTAGCTATTGACATGTCTCGGGGTTCAAGCTTACCCCGTACCTTTACCTACTGTGAAGACGCAACAGATAGACAGTAAGTCACATGATAAGTACGACTGGCCATCGACATGACAGAATCACTGAAGTGAAGACAGGTCTAGGAAAGGGCTAAATGATGCAATCATTATTGTGAAACCTCCTCTAATTAAGTTACCCAGTAGTTTAACCATGAGTTGATTGATACACAGGCCCCCGCGTAAAGTACTAAGCGCGTACGTACGTAAGCGTAAAGTACTAGTACTCTAAAAGTACGCTTATCTATGTTATTGTTAGTAACCTCTATCAAAACAAAATAAATCACCATAAAATTGAAAACTACAATATATTCTGTATACATTTGTTAGGATTCTACGATTTGACTAACACATTGAGGCTTGTTTGAATATTAAATGTTTATGCGTAGTTCGGAAGGAGCTTCCAGAGTTACATATCATTTAAAGTGATCTAGTAAGTGCAGCAAACTCATCAATGTTATACAAATAAAACTAGTATCTTTTTTATTATATCGTCCAGTTAACGAACGAGTTTTTATGAAAACCGGGTTCATAAATCGAGGGTGTCGTACAGGCATTTAATATACATTGATAGGTAGACCACATTTAATGTCAAGCTAAATATCCAGCATAAACGGCTCGAGCTTGTTATTGCGTTATTTTAGAAGTTCAATTTTTACACAGATCCAAAGTATACCACGGACGATATTAAAATTTTTGAAATATTTGTTCTCTAATATTTTTAAAAATATTATAGTTGGGATCTCTAAAAATATTAATATTAAATTTTAAATAAGGTAACACAAAGTCGAAGTAATAACGTACTTACAAAGAATTCAATTTTCTCTTGTCCCATATTTACAACGAGCTATCAATAAGTTAAGTAGGATAGTCAATTTTCTCGACTGAATGAACGCGAAAATACTCCTTTAAAATATTAATCTCAATCGTGCAACGATATTAAATTTATAAGCTATACCTACTTTTAAAAACTAATTTCTATACCAAGAAATTGAACGTATCCTTAAACTGCGACCATGATTTAAAAGAAATATGTTAACCGTATATTTTGAATGTGTAAAGTAGTTTTCTTGAGTGTAAGTAATATTAAAGAGCATCTAAACTAGATTTACCAGTGACCTTTACGTAGTGCTCAACATTTCGTCACCTTGAGGAACATTCAACTTATTTGATAACTTAAATACCTATTTATTTGCGACGGTCGACGGTCCACCAAGTGTATTGAAATAGTTTTGTTAGCGGGCACTATTGTTTTGTCCAACTGTAACTACTAAGCCATCAAATCGATACTTATGGAGTTTACATTACAGAATATCGGAGGACGGCGCCAATGCATATATTTTATTCGATTAATATACTGTAAATTTATTTACTTTTTCAATAGTAAAATCACGCAATATCCCGAGTATACGGTGAATGTATAAATGTATATTTTATTACGTATGTACGTAAATATTTGGTAGATATCTCCGAATCATCACTATGCAAAAACTGTCGTGTGTTGGCGAAATATGAGTAATTAGCACTACCTACAAACATATTTGCTATCATATCAATATTGGGTAATCTAATCAAATTGAGTTCTCATACAAGACACTTTGCATATTAATAAATAACATATGGGATACTTTTGTGTATGTATGCAATTATTTTAAAATACTAGGGTGGGTAATAATTATAATTATCGATAAAAAAAATGAAAATTTAAAATCTCGAAAGGATTGACTTTCAATGTAATTTAATTGTCATTTTAGTTGTCAATGGAACTTTAATCTCGTATTGCAATGACCATTGACCACTGATTGAAAATACAGTCGTGTTTTTTTTTAATCATTCGTTTTTATTTTTCCTCTTAAGAGATATTTAATTCTATAAATTGTTTTGAACAGAATGATCGCTAACCAACTTTAAACGTTCGTAGATCCTTGAAGGTCAATCATTTTTTTTTTAATTTCATCCTTGTGGTGTCACAAAAAATCAAAACACTTACGCAAAGAACATCCACACTGATAAAAAGCATTCGTGGATCACTCAAGTGATTGTCCCGTTCGGGGATCGAACCCGGAGCACGTCGCGCACGCGTCGAGCACAGTGGACGTTAGCGTGGTAAACTAACCAATCGGCTATCCGTGCGGTCAAATAAATTTATCAGCGTTCTATCGCACAGAAACGATCTGGCTATCGGCTGTATATTATTGTACAAGCAACGGCCATGAGCGGTAATTTCAGTGCGTTCATTCTGAATGCCTATGTGATATCACACAGGGGTGAAGTAGGGGAGGGGGGTTCGCTTTATTGAGCTTAAATCTTCGTGACGTAATTGAGGTCAAAAACTGCAAAATTCGGATGTTTTCGTTTTTTAGTTGATAGACCTAGCGGGCGCCCGTGTTCGAGTATCCGTGTTTACGACGTCGATCTTTGATACTTTACCTATATTCTCTTGATGTCTTTATTTCCTAGAAATATGGTCCGTACAAAATATTCATGTTTGATTTGTCTGAAATAAGTAAAACCTATACGTCCCTAATTTAAATTGTATATATTAGTGTTGACCTGTTTTGTCTAGTAGTTCTCAGGTGGCACACCACACAAAAATGTGTTTTAAAGAAACAACCTAATCTTCTGTTCCACATAACGAGAGAAGCAGTGTAATTTTATTGTTTCGTTTTTTAATTAGATGTCAAACCTTCCCTACTCATGGTCACTGTTGTCAATAATTGCTGTTTTTCATAAACCCAAGCATTTGCAAGGAGTGAACAATAAACATATGTAGATATGCCATAGAAGCGGGTACAACAATAACATTAGTCCGGGCAATCATCAATTAAACAGATCACCAAAAAAATCAATAGTGAACTATGGGGTCAAAAAAATATTTCAATTGCACATAAGTGTTCCATATGGTTATAACTCATCTGTGTAAGAATGACAATATAAACTTACCTACAGCAGGAGCGCTCAGTATCATTAAAACTATGACCAAGTAAAGAATGGCTTAATATTAAGTAGTACAGTATAGTTTCATAGTTTTACATTAAAATTTATTAGTAAAGATAAACTAAATTAATTAATTCCTTAAGCAGCTAATATAAAATTAATTCCTAAATTATAACCTAACATATTTAAGAAACTTCTTGTTTACTCATACTTTTCTATCTATATCTATACATCTGACAGATTATTATAATAATATTTAATGACATCAATTAAATCTGTGTGGATTTACAAAATTAAAACAATGTCAAATTTAATACCCACACTGAAAGAATAGTTTGGATATTCTTAACTTTGTTTAAAGTTGTTGAAACTTGTTACATGTAGAGACTAATAATATTCCATTAAGAAGTTTCCTACTTTACCACAACTTTTAAAGTCGCGAGAAAGTTGTTGTCATATTAAATTTCAAACTAGCAGGATCATATATTAATGCCCCATGATGTAAGTTATTAGTAATTTCGTGTTTTCACAAGTAACGTCAGATTTGAAGCTCCTCTTCACTAGAGACACGTATAGTTAAAAGGCTAGGTATTGAGTTGACTTTAAAAACATTTTTATTATGTCCAGGTAAATCACATCGTCATAGGTAACAAACCAGTTTTAAAAGTAAATAATAGATACTTACTGGTAGCACTGCGAAGTACTAGGCTCGTTGAGAAAATCTGCCATTCCTTATTAAAAAGCATGGAAACTTCAAGAAGTTATTTATAAGTTGGATTTTTAGCACCGAACTGGCTGAAACTACTTCAAAGTTCTTAGAACCAACACTGTTAAAGTTTAGAACACAGATAGATATGTATTAACTATAAACTATTAATACAATAACACAAATAAAAATTCTAATTAAAACTGACACGAAATGGAAAAACACTCCACTGTCGCTGTCGGCGCTGTCGCACACAACTTTATAAACGTCAAACTAAATGCGTTTAGTAATTACTATATTACATACATACAAGTAAATTCTATGTTAGTCAACGGCTGGTGATTCTGATTATTATATTATGCAAGTCAGAAAAGTAACGTTGAGGTAAAGATGTTTCCTGATTTCTCACCGGCCAGCTACTTATTTCTAATTAATATAAAGGTACCTAATTTGTTAGGACCTACGATTTAATAGTTGCTCAACAATACTGAAGAAGAACATAAGAGAGACAGATAGGTAGGTATAATTTTATTTAGTAAATTTGCATTATTATTCAAATGATTTCTCAATGTTTAATATAAGTACGGGCAGATTTTTCAAGCTATGTGTAGGTTATGACTCAGATTCACTGATATTAATTCGTATTGTAAGTGCATATAAATTTTTAATTCCAAATTTTATAATAATATAGTACGTAGAATGCGGGCACGTTCCAAAATTAAATACTTCTTCTTTCTTCACTTAAATCACTGATTTACCTTCTAAAAGTACCTACTTATTTTTTTAATTTTTTTAGTAGGTACCTCAAAAGTTTTATCAATAATATAAAAAATAATCAATGAATGTGTTGCCAAGCGAAAATCTCGAGAGCAGCTGAACCGATTTCATTCATTCTTTTTTTATAATATTCCTTGAAGTAGGTACGAGGATGGTTACGGAGAAGTAAGTTAGTAAGAGTAAGAATCGACTGTTAGGTGGTACGAAGTTTGCCGGGTCAGCTAGTAAATAGTAATAAATAAATAAAAAAATAAAAATAAATTTCATTTGTAAGTATGTGCCTACTTCTCAACTACTAGCCGGGTCTAATTAATTTGATGTATAGCACCATTAATATGGCTTGTGTCAAAGCTGAAGTGTCGTTCAGAACCCAACCTAATAAATATTTTCGGTTTAAAGATATTTATTTCTCATAAGAACTTAAATACAGTTCACTTACAATGAGATACAAAGTACTTACTATTAAATTAATTCATTACACCTCCAGTTATACATATAATACACATTATTTAGGGTTAGATTAGAGTGTGCCTACCTAATTCCTTAATTTATTTTTAAATATATTTAAGTTGTTACAATCTTTCACATCAATAGCTAAGTTATTGTACAGCTGCGCTCCCTCAAATAGGTAATACCTATCGTTTTCTTCCCGTAATAAGTTCGTACTTTAATTAGTTGTAGTTTATTTTTATTTCTTAAGTTATGTGTACTTGTTTTTGTAGGTAGTTGTAAGTCAGTTAAAACATAATTAAATGTAATTTTCTTGATTAGGATGCAAGTGTTGCATATATATAATTGCTTAAGATTTAATAATTTAGTTTTTTTGTATACTAATTTTGTTGGGGTGAGGTAGTGGTAACGGAACAACATTTTAATTTATTTATTTTGTATTCTCTGAAGTGGGCTTATATTGGTTACAGCAGCTGAACCCCATACCTCAATTAAATACTCTAGGTGTGATTTGATGAGGGAGTTGTATATTACTGAACGTACTTTTTGTGGAATACACTTTGCAACCTTACGTAATGCTCCTAGTGTTGACGTTAGTTTGGTTCTAGTATGATCGATGTGCATTTTCCATATTAATTTGTCATCCAACCACAGCCCGAGATATTTCTCGTGATTTGATTGTTTTATTATTTCGTTGTTTATTCTGAGTTGTGTAAAGTCTGGTATATTTTTATTTTTTTGCCGCAAATACCATGAAATATGTTTTTGAGGTGTTAATTGTGAGTAGATTATATTTTTTTTAATATATTCGATATGACTTTATGTCGGACACTATCTACATTTTGTATTATGGATTCTGAAATCATGCATATTAAAAATACATCCTCAGAGGCGTATGGTGGGTTGCCATTGATCGTGGTGAAAGGATCAGCCAATCTGCGTTACCGACTCAGCTGTCCACGCAGATTGCCCAGGGTGCGCCGGGCGTATGGAGTATTAAGATACGCCGCTCGGGGAGGCTCCTTTTAATGCACCCCCTAGTCGTAACATCATAAAATATACCAAACATACCATAGGCCCACAAAGTGCACTATCTAATCTGTGGTAAGTCCTCTTAACGTACCTTTCAAACGACGCTTCAATTATTTAAAAGCAAACTGGGAACTCTATGCTAATACAATTGATGAAATTTTAATAAATATTCAACCGACTGCTGCCAACTACGATGATTTCACCAAGATCGTTGCTTCCGTATCTCGCAGACACATCCCAAGAGGCTGCCGCTCATCATACATTCCTGGATTATCCAGAGAATAAGCCGACCTCTATCAGCAATATAAGACATTATTTGATAAAGACCCCTTTTCAGTCAACACCATATAAATGGGAGAAGAATTAATGTTTCATTTTAACGAAAGCTGCCGAAAAAAATGGACTACAACAATTACGAATATCGACTTAACACACAACAGCAAAAAAGCCTGTCAACCATCCGGAAACTTACTGGCGAACCACCACAGCCTTCTACGCCGGGCCAAGTAACATCAGTTAATCCTTAATGGAAAGTCTTACTGCCGTCCGGAAAGATTGCCTAGGACTAGGACTAATAACTGTATGAACAACTGAGACACTTTAAACCGGCCCTTTGTTCTAACGGACATTATCGAAGCCATAAAGCTGCTGAAATGCGGCAAAGCTACTGGGGCTGACAACGTCTCCGCTGAACAAATAAAACACCTTGGACCTTATGCTGCTTAGAGCTGTTTAATAATTGCCTCGCTAACTACAGATAAAGCTGTCCGCGTGGCTGAGCACCGGTCCACAAAAATCTAGCTTCTATGCCATTGATCGATACGCAAAGAAGAAGAGGCGTATGACAATCCACGTCTATCTTATAATGTCACAAATTTATGAAACCAACTAAGATTATTGTCAATAATTGATTTAGTGAAGTCGTCGTCGCCTGACGAAGATGCGTCCGAAGTAGGGGAGGAAGAGCGCTCCGTGAGAGCGTCCTCCGAGCCGGAGGGGGGCTCAGAGGCCATCTCCGAGTCCAGATAGGGAGAAGAGAGGGCGGGGGCAGTGGGGGCAGGCCTGTTGGCCATGTAGTGCGCCAGGAGAGGCGGCATCTGGGGGGGGCTCGAGCAGTGTGCCGAGACGCACACCGTATAAGGAACCGAAAGAGGGCGGGGTGAGGCGGACCTCACAGGGCTCCTCGATTTGTCCCGCGGCGAGCGGGCACCAGGAGTGCGGGGGCAAGCGCAGAGGGCGCGGCGGCCACAGAGGGCGCGAGGGGCGTGGGGGGCGCGAGTGGTGCAAGAGGCGCGAAGGGCGCGAGAGGCGCGGAAGGCTCGGAGGGCGCGGGAGGCGCGGGAAAGACCCCCGGAAAGTGGGGGCCGTACTTACTGACCACTAAATGGTCAGTGGCCGCAGCAATGAGGAAGCTCGAGTGCTCCTCCATGCTGGCTTGCCCCCCCCTTAAGAAGGGGAGCAAGACTTGCCACCCGGGCGGGGGAGATATCCGGGGTCGACTAGGAGGCCCCCCAAGGCCGACTGATCCGGACCCTTCCAACTGACTGCCCTGTCCAGAAGGGACAGGGCGAGGTACGTGGGTCAACACCCACTCGGCTTCGTTGTCACCGTTAGTGTCCGTTAGGGTCTACCGAGTACCACCTATAACAACGAAAGTTGTTAAACTGTGGATTTACAACCGTCTCTAACTCTAGAAATGCGGCCAAGACCGATCCCGCCTTGAAAAAGGCGCGTCGGGAGCCGACTTGAGTGGCTGCCTACCCACACTGTCCTAAAAAGGACAATGATTTCAGCGAGCGACAAGTTTAGTTTGCGCGGCAAAATGTCAGGGCTACACAAGGCAACCCAAAACAATCACCACGCAAAACGTAAACAAAGATCGAAAATCGAAAAATAGATGGAACTATTATTCGCAACAAATACAAGTACCTACGAGCGTACAAGCGTCCGCCACGAACAACAGTCAAATCGGGTATCAAAAATAAATAAATTTAAAAAATAAAAAAACCCGACTCACAAAAAACACTTTAAATAAAACTGAAAAGTAAAAAACAAGTTCAATAAGTCTAGAAGTGTAGAGCAATGTTACTGTAACAGTCGGGAGTTCGGGACCCATAATGAATGATTTTAGTCTAGCTTATTTAATGGGTCCCGACTGTTACAGTAACATTGCTATCTACACTTCTAGACTTATTGAACTTGTTAATTACTTTTCAGTTTTATTTAAAGTGTTTTTTATGCAGTCGGGTTTTTTTATTTTTTAAATTTATTTATTTTTTATTTAGCTAACACTTTTTAGTTAAAATCATAATACGTCTAGCTGTTTTAAAATCTTTCACAATAATAACAACAATTTTTCACATACTATTTTTTTTATACGTAAATGATATACCATTTTGGAATCCTCGTTACAAGCCCTTTAATTTGATACCCATATTGTAGCAAACATTTAATTTTTATTTTTTTTACCTCAATCTATGGCACCTCGTTGCCGCCATGTTGGTTTTTGTTTGACGTGACATATCTAAGAACACTTGGGTAATCGATACGAATCCAACGATGCCCTAATTATCGAAATCCATTCGGCCGTTTCGAAGATATGAGGTAATAAAGAATATTACACACATACATACATACAAGATACGCGCGAAAAACATAACCCTTCTCGGCAGTCGGGTAAAAAAAGACTTGCAACGAAAAGTGGCGCTGTATACAGCGCAACTTTACCGCCGCGTGCTGATTCTGGCTGGAGGCGTATTAGTCATGTATCGCCAACTTAGTCCGGTAACTAACTAACCGCTAACTAGGGCAGCTCTCCAAAAAACCTCCGCGTGCCTCACTCCAATTTTAGAGTCTAATTGGAGTCTAATTTTACTATGTGCAAAACCCTTTTCTCACTTTATTTATTGAATCCGTCTTATTGTGTCTACAAAATGTGTTATAAATTATTCTACACATGTCCTTTTATCAATACAAATGTATAAAACTAGCCTATCTTAATTTATTAATTAGTTATAGCCCCAGAAATGCCAAACTTCCTTACCTACTTACTTATTTAATTGGATATTACGTTTTGCTTCGTAATTCCTAAACCCATTATAACCCGATTTAATTAATTTAAACGGATTTGGCATTTCTGGGCGATTTCCTATATGATAGACATATTACAATCTTAATTATCACAATATCTAAAAATTCGATTTTCAACACGTAATTACCTACCTACCGTAAAATGCTACAACATTGCCTGTATTTTGAAGGTTTTATTTGATAAATCCTTTATGTTAAAGAAAGTCATATGTTTTTTCAATTACAATTCAATATTGTACTCTAAGGTATGGAGATAAAGTTCTTTCTAGCCAAAAAAACTCCTATTAATCACCAAAAAGTGCATTTAAAAAAGGAGGCAAAGTTGAGTTGAAAACTGCAACATTGCCTAGCTAAAAATCTCATTGACTACAGGTGGGTGCTAAGGGAACGATTTGGCGCCTATTTTGCTTATGATTTCTTTTCCATGTAAGACTTCATCTAGTTTTGAATTACAGTGTAATATTTTTTTTAACGTTGATAGGCAAAGTTGAGCACGTTTTTATAAAGCTCTCATACAACAGTGAAAAGGACTGTAGGGCTGCCTCCAAGGTAGATCAATAAAAAAAAAACAATTTAATATTTCAATATATTTTTAAAATAAAATCAAAGTACACAAACAATAAAGAACATTCTCGTTTTTTTAATTATTATATAGCTACTTGCATTCTAATCATAGATTAATCATCCCTAACAAATCTGTAGGTAACAAAAAATAATGTAACATAGGTACTTAATTATAATCATTTATGGAAACAAAATTTAATAACTAACATAGTAGCAAAGAGCATATTATGTTTTTAAGTAGCAAGAGAATAATTTTACGAAAAACATTCATCAAAAATATTATAACATTTTAACAATAACATTGTAATTAAATTATATTAAGAAAGTAGGAACTTGCGTAAGAATTTTGCTTCTCGGCTTCATAAGATGATAATTTTTTACACGCTACTAAATCAACCGCTATGGTTAACATCTCTTGCGTATAATCGGAGTAATGTCTAGCCCCTGGTTTTCTCCTGTTCCTTGTTTGCTTACCCATATTCAATACCTGTCGAACAATTATACGAGTACATTAGATTTCGATAATACTACGAACCAAAACATATCGAAGCAGATTATATAAATAAAAATATGTCTAACTACAAACAAAATACGCAAGTGAACTCATGGTCGATTACTTACGTTAAAAAAAACAAGTGGCAGCCCTAACCCTAGGCAATGTTACGTATTTTTTTTCGGAAACCTGCTACAAATTTGCCTGCGATGATTTGACTCTTTAAAATAAGATTTAATGCAGAAAAACTAGTTAAATAACAGAAAACAGCATATTCTCTTTGCTATACAACTTATTACGCTAGTAAATGAAGGATAAATACTTACCAAATAAAATTTTCTCCGGAGCCGGTATAAACACGTGCACTGCCACAGACATTGAAATTGACACTGACCGTTTATTTTTGAAATATTTGAATGAATTATATGTCAGTGTTGCCATATAGATTGCCGACTTGCTTTCCATAGTACCATATACAATAAAAACGTTTCTATACAACAATAATTTAACTTTTTTAGAATTTAGGCAATGTTGGACAGTGATGGCAATGTTGTAGCATTTTACGGTATACAATTTACAATTTTTTATTTCAAAACTTTTCTTACTTGCTATCATTACAAGATATACTAGGCTATTCTTATTAGTAAAACTTATAACAACACAACAACATAATATATCTAATAAGAAAATTAATAAACAAAAACAAAATGTAAAAATATCTCAATGAACAGGTGAGCGGCATGAGCGCAGTACCCCACCGGCCACCTTCTGAGTTCCGTTCAGTTTGTATCGTCGCTTAGCGCGATACCCTTGCATACTGTAATCTTTATTTGTTGTACAATGTATCTATCTGAGAATAGTTAGGTACTTACAATTTATGTTACACATGATGCTCTTACGAATATTAGTTGTTGTCTTTAAATGTTACAAAGCTTGTTTGACAATCAACGTTTAAATTTAAATAAATAATTCGTTTTTAATTCACGCCAACAGCGCTGTCAGCGCCAATAATCCGTTCCGAATCAACCGTAAGCTCGCTGATGACAACGCTAACGCTGCCCATAGTCGCGAGCGTATAACTGTTGGCGTGAATCGGAAAGATAAGTAACATTTCTTTCAGCAATTATAAATCGTTAAGTACCCATGATGAGAATGTTCTACGCATCACAGTAAAGGTTGAAAATAAAGTATTTTTGCATACTTTATTTGTATGTAAAAGTATAAAGTATAATTACCAAAAATAAAGTAGGATACGTTATTATAAAGTATGGTTGGCAAGCCTAGTCGCACTCGATATCCGTATTTTATTTTTTGTCGATTGCGTGGATTTTCATCTGCTCGATTACATTGTTGTTGCCTCCAGAAGCGGTTTGTGCGAGTATGACTTTCTCTTTGCTTTGGTTATATCCCATCTTGCAGAGTTAATGGAGAATTATAACACAAAAACACAGCCAAAGTTTGATTCGCTAAGTCCGAAACTAAACTAATGTACTTTAGATTCATTGTGACTCGGTACGGTTTACGCATATGGAAATGGAATTTTAAACAAAACTCGCTGTCACGGTCGCCATGTAAGGATGGCGTTGAAATGATAACGACACGGCTGTTGAGTAAATACTGATTTATTAGAGTACACATTTATATATTGTTGTACAGTCATACCTTTAGTTAGTAAAATATAGACATGATTACAGCTAAGGGTACAATATATCCACCACATACGCTAGCGACATTCCCCGCGGTGGCAAACCCCAAGTAGCTATGTACGCCGACGATACGGCCATCTATTACTCAGGCACCAGCCCCTTAGCGATAGGTCGAACCAGTGTTGCCAACTCGGATTTTAAAAAAGGCGTAGATCAGATACAGAAAATTATGTAGAAATGTGAAATTGCCATATAGAAAATACGTAGATCTACGTACTTTTTGAAATTAAGAGAGTAGGGTAGGTAAAAGTAGTGCTCTTCCTCACTGTCACTGCTTATTTCCATAATTGAATCCAATTAAATTGAGCAGGAAGTTGAAAAATATCGAAATAAAACAACACCTTCGAAATCTTAGTTCGAAATATTTTTTTAGGTTATGAAGATTCACTTTGACGGTTTACTACACAGACTACACTACACACGCCACACGCGGTCGGTCACGTCACATTTCATTTTTTTTTTAATTTATGGCTCCTCCGTTTCAAATGAATGGCGCGACGTGTTGAGTGGCGAGGCGAGGGGTGTGCGTTAGTATGAAACGGAACGTTTATTATTATTTTACGACGGGCCTGTTGGTCTAGTGGTTAGTGACCCTGACTGCTATACCGGAGGTCGTGGGTTCGATTCCCACCCAGGACAAATGTTTGTGTGATGAGCATGATCATTTGTTCTGGTTGTCTGGGTGTAATTTATCTATAATATGTATGTATTTAGAAATATATAAGTATGTTTATCAGTTGTCTGGTTACCATAACACAAGCTCTGCTTAGCTTGGGATCAGATAACCGTGTGTGAGTTGTCCCGGAATATTATACGGAATATTATAAGAATATTATTTTTTCGCGAAAGTAAAGGTAATTATGCCCATTCAGTCTATTTTGCAAATTTGAACAATTTTGATAGAAAATACGTAGATTCTGGGACTAAAGTTCGTAGGTTTGCAAGAAAGGCTTAAGACGTAGAGTTGGCAACCCTGGGTCGAACTCTCCAGACCGCGGTCACGACCCTCGGGAAGTGGTTCACGAAATGGAGAATTGAAGTCAACCCTACCAAGAGCGCAGCCGTGCTCTTTAGCAAGAAACGGCAGCCTCCCGCTCCCCCTCCACCTATAACCCTCTTCCGCGAGCCTATCCCTTGGGACCAGCAAGCCAAATACCTGGGTGTAATCCTTGGTCGGAAGCTTACTTTCGTAGCTCATACTCTTCATTGTATAGTTGAACAAGCGCAGTAAACTCTCTCTTACTTGTAAGAAGAGAATTTACACTGCGTGCGTGAGACCTATCATGACTTACGACAGCGTCGTATTCTCTTATGTACCCGATTATCGACTCAAACGAATGCAAACTCTCCAAAACCGTTTCATGCGTAAAGCCACCGGCGCTCCAGGTTACGTTCGTAACTTGCAATTGCACTGTGACTTAAAGCTGCCAACAATCAAGCAGTTCATGAAACGCGCCGCGATCCAATTCTTCGACTCCTCCGAAACCCACCGTAACCCGCTAATCGTAGCGCCCGCGCGATGTCTACCTTCCGTAATATCTAAGATTAAACGCCCCAGACATACTCTCTCCTACCCCGACGATAAAACAACGCTTCTCCAAGAAGCAATCGATTTAGCTAGTAGCAGTAGCAATACAAAACACAACCGCCGTATATTACGTCCTCGCCGGCAAGGCCCGTCGCGTATTATAAATAATAGTAACGTAAATGTTATCCCCCCGTCCCTAGACCAAGCTGGCCCGAGCCGGCCAAACTAGCAATAAGAATATGTCCCTAAATAATTAAAACTTACATCCCTTGTTGTATTGCCTTATTAAGATTGTTAGCAACGAACTAAGTCGAGGTCCGAACCCCGCAAGGGGTGCCCTTAGCGGACGTTGCTGACGTAGTAAGTTTTTCCTATTGCTCTGGCTAAATGAATTAAGGTCTTCGCAAAAAGTCCGGTGAAGCAGTCAAAGCCTGCGCTCAGGCTAACTGCAAAGATCTAACTACTTAACCCAAAAAAATAAAAAAGTGCATAAAACGCAAGCGTAATGTCATAAAATGTCATTAAGACCAATTTAAACTCTTCCGTGCTCACTTAACAAGTTTGTGTTGTCCTATTTAGGGATAATAGATTGCCAAACGAAAAAAATATGAGACGCAGATTAACAAGTGCTATCAACGTAATAAATGTACATAAATAGTACTCCTATTTTTTTCAGCGAACATAAGGCAGAATTCGCCTGAACTTCTCTACTCGGCACACACCTGGCTAGTTTATAACGTAAGTAGATTAACATGGATTTAACCTAGTAATAACAACACTTGTTTTCTAACATCTAACAACTAACATTAAGATAGCATAATTCATATTACAGATACTAATTTATTATGTTATGATTCTACTCAAAGCAAAGCGTTATTCACAAAAAAATATTACTGGAAACTTAATGCAAAGTGTGTGTACAAAATAAGGTGTTCACATTTTAACAAGTAGTTCTTCCACACTCTCCCTTACGGCATGCAAAGTTAAAAAGTTGGTATAAAAGTATCTAGATCCACTCAGTTGAACAAGGAAAGAAAAGGATAGAAGCAAAGTACAGTTATATGGATTAACAGCCTTCTTGCATGGATACAATAAATAAAACATAATAATCTAATTCTAAAAATAGTAATACACAAAGCATATAATTTTTGCACCACAATTAATAGATTAATATAGCATTATATATAATATCAGTGAAATATAATCAGTGCATCTTGCAATAATATTATAACGTTATACATGTGCATCTAGTTCTGTTCATTAATTTCTAATAACATAGGTATATATACAAAAGCACAATGATGAATAGGATGGCACTGATAATAATCCTTTGATGTTACAGATTCAATGCATTACGTATACCCACCTACGTACGGAGAATAACGAGGTTTATTGATCCCGTCCAAGTCAAGAAGACAGAATTGTAAAAAGACCTTCAATGAAAAATTAGTGCTATGATCATTAAAGGGACAGACAGCAATATCTATAGCCAGGTAAGAACTGTGTTGATAAATAAAATAAATTTTAATGTCAGGACTGCTTTATTCAGAAATCAAATATATTACACACATTTGTATGTTTGTGTTGTTCATTCATAATTAATCACATATATGTTTCTTTTAGGTTAGAGACAGTGAATGAGCACAAACTGTCAGTTTTTAGCTTTGAAGCTTTAGGAAAACACATTCCAACAAATTCTTTTGAAAAGACTGGGGATAGTAAAGCCCTTGATTTAAAAATATTGTAACTGTATAAATATGATGTACCCTATAATAAATTTATTTCGTTCTTATATCACAATAAAATAAACATTGTTTACACAATTATTGGCTTTATTTTATTTACATTAACTAGCTGTGCCCGCGACTTCGTTCGCGTGGATGACGTAACTTATCAATGAGTTTTTTTTGTGTAAAGTGCTATTTGTGTTATCTATCGAGCATACCTCTGGCTAGTCTCATTCGCCTACCGTGTCTCGATGTAGCAGAAAGAGATTCAGCTATTTAAGAGTTGCTTGAATTGACCGAATGACATGCTTCATTTGGTCATTTTTACGATAATTGGCATTCTGCTAACTGTCATTACGATCATTCTCTTCGAGAGTTCAATGAGATTTTATTGTAGGCTTATCTGAATACGAAAATTAGGCTCAATGACAAGTACACTGACCGATCACTGAAATGCATTTAAAATAGCTGAATCGTGGCCCGGGAGGGCATCATGTTATAAGTATATCCGTATTAAAAATACAGAAATCTTTAAGACTACTTTTATAGAAGGGCCCTAACACCTAGAGCCTACCTACACTTATATTATTATGTATATATACCAATAAATAAGCAAAATCCCTAAAAACTAAAATCTATACGGTCTACGCCTTATAAAAGTACCTAAACCTAAGTACCTACCTAATTAAAAAAAAACTTAATAACATAAAATAAAACACCTAACTACCTAAATAAACCTATTTCTGATGATAACTAATCTAAACTCAATAAACAAGCAAAATCCCTAAAAACTAATATCTATACGAATGACTACTTAAAGTACTACCTAAGAGTACTAAAAATAACCTACGTTACACACTATCAAATATACTAACTATACTTGAAATTAAAATCTATACGATCTACGCCTTATAAAAGTAAACCTAAGTAGCTACTTAATTAATAAAAAAATTATAATTAAAGAAATAAAAAAACACGCCTGCCAGGTCAAAAAAAAATAAAATAAGTCAAATATTTGCAGTCGGGGTCGGTTACTTGGAACAATTCATTACAGGTCCCCCAGGTTAATACCTTTTAGTGAACAACAAAAAAACATGACACAACACAAAAAAAATATCGTTCGGAACCCTTTGCAGGCGATTTCGACTCACACTTGACCAATTTTTAATGTCCACATAGCCTGTCATGTGGGATAACTCAAAGCTTCTAATGATACCACAAACATTGAAATCGGTCAGGCCTTTTAGAAGTTATGGTGGAAAAAAGAAACTCACAAACATACATACATACATACATGAACCCTGAAATAATAACACTCCTTTTTGGGCAGTCGTGTAAAAAAATCATAAACTCAATAACATAAAATAAAATACCTGACTACCTAAATAAACCTATTTCTGATGACAACTAATCTAAACTCAATTATTAAGCAAAATCCCTAAAAACTATTATCTATACGAATGACTAATCCAATACTCAATTCATTTATTGCACACCATAATAATATATGTTTAATACTGATGTTATATTTATTGATAATATTTAGTACAATATGGACCCTGTCGGGCACGGCAACGTACTAAGATGACCCGCTGACCATAATTTTAAACAAGGTTAATTTGATCCTATCCTAACTAACAGTATTATAAAATAACCTACGGTCACTACGTACACTATCACATCTATTACCTATACTTTAAAATTAAAATGTACACCTTGACTTCTAAATATAAACCTTAATTACCTTAAAGACGTAACCTACGCTAAACTTATTATTTGCGGTTGGTACAGTAATCGGATCTAGGGATCGAACCGCAAAATTAAGTTTGTTTCTATTTATATATAACTTTCCGGGATAAAAATTACCCAGTGCGGTGCCAAGAATAATTATATCAAGTTTCATAATAATCGAACCGGTAGTTTTTGCGTGATACCTGAAAAAACAGAGACAATTTTTTTTATCACATTTTTGGTTTCGGTGTCGGTCTAGTAACAACCCCCGCCATTTATTTTTTTGATATTTACAATGTACCTATAGAATTTTCACTTCTACAGATTTATTATAAGTATAGATAAAGTTATTAATCATCCGTAAGGTCTACATGTTTTAATATGGTAGGTATGTAATATATATTATGCTTAGTCTAGTTTTAGTAAAATTTTAAATCAAATTCATGGAACTCAGTTTTTTTTAATAAATTTATAATGAAGGATAACTAACTTCTTACTCAAGCATACACAATTTACTGTATATTATTTCGCAACAAGTATTAAAATTAATTGGTGGTTTATATGGTTTTCGTAAAATTAGATGGATATTATTGGCGGTTTCCTAATAAATAGACCTATTCAACTAGCCTCTATTCAATTCAAAAAGCCTTTGACGAAGTAATCTATGAAATCCTACTACACAAATTATGTGATGTATTTATGCAGGAAATAGAATGTAGACAACACGTTCACATCATAGAATCTATGGGTACATATAGGTAAAATGTTCACACCATAATTAAGCCGCGCGTACACGAATTGAGCCTGAATGCTGCAACTGCAACAATGCGAACTATGCCTTTCCGCGCACACACGGACTAAGTACTTGAAGCTTGTTGATTCATTTCGCTTCAGATTCGTTCCCTTTTTGAATAAGTTCGACAACACAAAAAGCAAGCGGACGCCAGTTACTGCTCGCACAATTCGTGTTCTGGCATCCTTTGAAAGATAGAGTAGGTACCTACAGCTGGTTTAATTACAATTTGATAAAGTAGAAAAAGCGCGACTTTGGGATTGTGAAGTAAATTATCTGCAATACGAACACTGACAAAGATGCACACGCAAAATAAATAATAATACGTATGTATGTAATAGATAACTAAGTAAATACGTTACTTACCTACAACATACTTTGTTCAAAAATTCTTAATGAAACTTAATTATAAAGGAGGAAATGCGACTTGCCGGCGACGAACAGCGCTACCTGTCACTCATATGCGCTGAATAAAGCATGGAACTGGACTAACTAAATAATTAATGTCCAAACGGGGTGGGTTGTTAGTACTTGTTAGTTATTTTTACTTAAATAGTACCTAAGAGCTTTTCCTCCTAATAAGTACTATTGTGACTACATGCAAGTACCTTCTTTTGTAAATTTTGGTTTCAATGACTAGTTTTTAATTTTCATTCTTTATCGTTCAAGTCGCAGCAATAGTACCACTAAGTATGCAGTTCTACAACATTTTAGGGTTCCGCACCTCAAAAAACTGAGCCCTCGTTTGTTGAGTACCACTCGTGAGTCTGTCACATGATTGAGTTCAACTTTGACATGCAGGTACCTACCTATATGACACATAGTTACAAAACAAGTCACAGTCCCAAAGACGGATGTGTTACGTAAATGAATTAAGGCGAAATCCCCTACATTTGAAGAATTAAAAGAAAAGATCTGCAAATTATATTTTTTGATATTTCAAATGAATGGAGTTGTTGTGGGGCTTTCAACTGTTTATATTTTTTATATTAATTAAATAGGTACTCCGACCTTCTCCAAAGCTACAGGCCTTATATAATAAAATTCTAAACGGCCTTAGCCTATATCTTACAGGAATATACAGAAAAAGCCTGTGGTATTCTTATGTAACATCGATTCCCTCTCCACGCGACTTTTAACTCGCACTTGTCCGTGTTTAATATAACCGCATTTGTGCCAGGGAATAAATTAACGATTTCCGATGTATGGGCCACAGTAAGTAAAGAGTAGGACCTACTTACCGTGTCTAGTCTGTCTATCAAACTGGCATTCGTCGCGGCTTTATTGATGAATAACTTACATGTGAAAATCCGACTTCTACTTAGATATTTATTTATAACTACAAAAATTGAGCGTGCCCCTCTATTTTGCCTTTCCCTTTTTTTGTTAAGTCGGTTTACAACTATAATAGGTACATAATTATGTATTGTAGTTTACTATTTACCTAATTCGTGACTTATTTTTGGGCAAAAAGTAGAAAACATTCTTCCTTAGAAACTTTCCCGTTCATAATATTAGTAGGAAACGTAATCGATACTTCTGTGAAACAAATTCTACTTTTGTGTGATATGCTATGCATGCCCACGAAAGCTAGATTTTTCCTTTTATTGGAAATGTATTCCCTTTGCCTTTGATAGAAAAATATATTTCTTCATTTCTTGGAGTTTGACACGTTTCAACATCAAAGTGGGTACCTAATTAGTGCAATCCGACTTCCAAGCGTGTCACCTACGCTAAATTCAGTTTTCTTCTTCAGGGTGGCAAAGGCGTTTCACAGAATTCTAGTGAATTAATAGGGCGCCATCGGATGTTATTAGTAGATAAGTCTGTATGTAGCTGGTGCATTTTTAGAAATAAAAATTTCGAATTATTTGAATATTGAATAAAAAAACATATTGGCACGTTTCATATGCGATACGGCAAATTCGATTTACCTATGATACCCTTTTGTTATTGGCAAGACAAAGGAGATAAAAATATCAAAACAAGTAGAGGCCTATGCCCAAAAGTGGGTTGTAGAGGATGATGGTCCCTGTTTACCCAGTTTGATTAAATCTATGTATCTTTAGACAACACACATTTCTACAATATTACTTAGGTATTGCGCGACGAATTATAAGATGTAGGTACTTTAGAGATATTATATCTTAGCACACGTCAGATTGTGCAGATAGCTACGTACTGTCGTTGATGCACAGACAAAGACATTTAAAAATAAGAAAACCAGTGTGACTGAACGTTTTGTTTTTAAATATACTTATTTATCTTATACTTACATACCTATTTCGGGTTCATATCTCGGTTTATTTATTTGTGTTGTTCATCACATGAGCAGTTCATTGAATGTAATAATTTGATGATCGGTCACGTGATAGATACGCGGCTGACACTCAACGCGTATTATATTCTTATCTATCAACATTATCTTAATTATGACGTAAAGGGACTGAATAAAAATAAAACGACAATGGTCAGTTCAATGTGTAATTTGGCATTTATTGGCCTAAAGTTAAAATACACAATTATACATTTTATTAACTGTTCATTGCAGACAATTTTATGGTACTATTTGTAACAATTTTAACAGACTTTCTAAAACAGGATTGTATTTTGTTGTGTGACATCATTTTGTCATGAATTTGAAGGGTGATCCTAATTACATCTGATAAATGGGGAATTCTATTTCATTTCTTTATTTTAGCAAAATGTAGTCGTTATTTTACGTTTGTGTATGTAGGTGTGTGTATATGTACTTGTACCTACACTTGAAGCTTTATATCAATTTTGATCTAGGAGCTTTCTTCCACACAGTGTTTAGCTATTGGAACTAGTGGGTTGTCCATATATATTCTGGTTCTTTGATCGATCGTATTCGTGATCGTGGCTGCAAAAATTACGCTATGAATTGAATTTTTTATTTATTTTGGTTACCTTTAAACTTGACACTTAGAGAAAGATTATTTAAGGATGAACCGTGTTGCACCAATCAGCCTTTATAGATACAAAATATATATAGATTAAGACGGCAGGTAAATATATATGTAATTAATTCGATGTTCCTTTAATCAGATTAAATTAATTTACAAATAATGCATTTGGAATGAATAACAGTGTTTTAAAAGCAATATACCTATTTTGTAACACATTAACAATTGTAATCAGATCAGTAATATTTTTTTATCTAATAATAGTTAGCCCAGATGAAAATGTCAACTTATACTATACTTAACATTCAGATAACAGAGTTATAATGTTTAACAAGATATGTAAGAACAGTGTTCATTAAACGGATTACATTTTAAAATTTTGCCATAATTATCGTCACAGTAAATTAAAACTTAAAACTAAAATTGTATTTAATTATTAAATCAAATTATTGCCAATAATATAGTGATCTAAGAAAATATAAGAAATGTGTAATGCGTGGCATGCCTTGCATCCGTTAAGTATTTAGGTGTAAATAATTCATTACTGTATGGGTGATGCAAATTAATACGAGTTCTTATTTACCACGCTCTACATTACAAAAGCATAAAAAGTAGCAATATTGCTTTCATGATATTGTCAACTAATTGATTTTGTTCATAAATATAATTAAAAATAAGAGCATAAAAAAATAAATTACTCAAAAATATTAACTAGTAAAAATGAAAGATTAATAGCTTTGAAATAACTTAATTAAAATGTTACGTTCGCATAAATATTGGTGACCACTATCAAAACTAAATACACAAAAACATTTACAACATTGTTACTGAGTACATTTATTCGAAGCACAATTTAGCCATGGTGGGATATAATGTTCTGAAACGAATTAACTAAATGTTTGAGTTCGATAATAAAAATAACATCAGGAAAGAAATAACAATCTCGTCAGGCACTTTCGTAGCAAAGTAATGTCTCAGTCCATCCACCAGGTCTGCGTAGTGTGGAGTATAACCTGCGCGCGCACAGCAAGTACCGACATACTTAAAACATTAGTACACTATATTACAACTAGAACCGAAACATTACAAATAAAGTCAATATAATAATTTGATTCGAAATAGTGGGCCATTTGGAAAAATAAATCGAATTACACCGTAAACATTTGTCTTAAATAGTTAAAATTAAATATGTTTATTTTATTCTTTGTTAACTAAAACAATGATATGCAATCCTAACTAAAGACGGAGGCGTGACGTCGGCCGTCCTCGCCACTCGCTCGTGTACTCCGCTCACAATCTGATCACACGCTCAGAGCCTTCGCTTACGCTAATGTACTTGGGGGTTAGCACTATTACATTAGGCCGAAAATACATGATTATTACACTTAATTAACCATTGCATAAAAATAAACCGACGGTATATTGTGTGTGACAACTCAACATGAAGGTAAACAAATCAAATTGAGGCATGGTGACACGAGTGGTCCGCTGTGTCCAAGGTAACATCTAGACAACACGGAAACTATGGGCGAGCTTACTTCTTGGTGTTGGAGCCGCCCTTGTTGGCACGAGTGTCCTGCAGCGGGATCTAAAACAAATTACATTTGAGGAATACAGTTTCATTTTTAAAGAAGCTTCATCAAGTAAGTTGTTGTTAGGTACATACGGTAGCACGCTGGTCCTCCATGCGGCCGGCCTGGGCCCGCATCAGCAGAGCAAAGAAGTCGTCATCCGGAACTGTCTTTGGACGCTCTTCTGGCTTCGGGCGCGGCAGTTCCGATCGCTGGTCCTCCAGGCGGGATCCCTACGACAATCCCTCATGTAACACAAGTTTCCACAAACTGATAAATGATAAGGATGGTGAGTACAGACCTGGACACGAGCAATCATCTCCAGGAAGTCATCTTCTGGCTTGGTGCTAGTGGTATGCTGGTGGCGCAGGCCCGGCAGCGAGGCGCCCTTGGTCTCCTTGCCCGTCTTCTTGGCCGCGGGCTGCAGCTCGGCGCGCTGCGAGTCTATGCGCTCCGATTGCATATCGGTGATCATGTCCAGCATGGCGTCGTTAGACCTGATGCAATTATGCCACCATTATAAATAACTTATTATTAACTTTATCTATCGCACTACATTGAGAGCATAATATGAAAGATAAAAACACTTGTTGATATCTCTTTAATCTGTACACGAATCAATATGAAATGACAAACGTATGCGAAAATACTCACGAATTGTAAATGGTTGAGAAAAATTTTATTCGCAAATTTCTTAAATCAGCCGTTTGTTTAGTAGGAACTTAAATAGTAAACATGTTTTTACACGATTCCTAAGAACAGTATAGATAAATCCCATTTAACAACAGCTCTTGTTGCATTAGAGTCAGAGTGCAACACAACACAAAGGGCTCATCATCATTATCCACAGCTCTTGTTGTTCTACTATAACAGGCCTCTTAATTTGCGCGCGATTCATACCTATCCTGTGACAATCTCATAAAAAACCGACCCTTAACCTTTGTTTTGACCGACAACCGAAGCTTCTTTTGCCTTGCTTTTGCCATTATTCTATCACCGGCTTACTTACATATTATTAAGACCCGTCAATTTTTAAGAGCCACTCAGTTGTGAAACAAATAAATATGAGTAACAATCGTTTTGGCTTGTATCTTTGTGAAAAGTTCAAAGGAAATTGAACAATGATAAAATTCGTCATAAACATACATATGCGTTTATTTTAAAATACACACCCCATATCATCCTCGTCGACAGACTTCATAGGTAACGATCGATATATTGCGAGTCACCGAGCGTAATAATATTCGTCGCGATCAATCTCACTAGCGCGGTAGTTGTGAAGAGACAAAGAGTATTGAAACAGGCTGATTGATAATGTATCTAGATGTTAACACAACTGTATCGGTGTTCGTCGCGTAGGCCGCTCCGAAACACACAAGCAGTTGGAAAGCGCACATAGCTCAGTGGCGTTTTGTGTAGATAGGGAGATCGTAATGAGATAAGAGACAAGTGTCCGTTCCACGTTACCTAGATAGTAAAATCGGTCAAGAGCAGGACGTGTTCCGTTTGAAGGTTCTGCACATAAGATGTGGTGGGTAACATGATATTGTTGTTCTGATTTTAGGAACGCAGTTCCATGTTAAATGCAATTTCTAGTATATTGACAGAGTACATTGCTGTTATTTGTGCCTTTGTCGACTGACGTATATACATATCAAAGGGCTGTTCAGCAGTATCACTGTCAGAGCAACGGGAACTAAATTAAAAAGAATTATGTAATATTCCGCATAATGTGTAGGCGAATACAAAACATTAACTGAATCCAGGAATCTAGGTCTGTACACAAACAAAAGAGAGATGGTTATAATGTAACGCGAAAAACTAGAGAATACCGGGTATAGTATATTTCAACGAAATAACAACGCCCTTGTCTATGATAAGAACGTATTTGACATAGGTATACAAAGCAACGAAACCATTCTAAACAGAAGATTTTATTTTAATATATTTTGTACCTTTTAAATTAATTTTCATTTCCAAAGATATATTCAAATCCAATACATACTAATAACAATAATTCATCAATTAATTTCTTTACTTTTCACGATGATAAGAGCATTGTAGGTTTGTAGTTTTTCTCAGAATTTTATAAACTGTTGCTAGACGCCGCGCCGTGCATTCGGTGTGGGTGGAAGTCATAAGCTTTTCCCACCGCGCAGGAGGTAAAAGGTAGTTCGTACTGCGGGAAAAGCGAGCGAACAAAGACCAAGTCTCTCGTTATACGTCATATAAAAGATTTTTCTAACAATTTCTTGATAGAACCTTTTAATATTCCGAGAATCACGTTCATATTACTATAAATCGAGTAACAGGAGTCGTTATTTTCTCATTTTAATTTTCGCAGAACTTTGTAACCGATAAGTTCGTAATAATGATGTGATTGCTAATATCTAGAAATAAAATAAAATATGTCGAGGTAGTTATGCCATTTATAACTTAAGAACGAGTGGGCCGATTTTAATGATTGTTAATTTTAACTATAAAATATCTCGAAAAAGAGACTTATCTTACGAAAACGTAGGCTAATTAGTGCTAGTTAAATTATTACACATTTATGTAGTTTAATAGCTGTCGAAATAAGAAACAAGTTACTTAGAATTCAAGTTAAAGAGAGCGCGCTTGCTTTCTCCCAATTATTACGAAATGTATGTACAACATTGTGTCAATGTATCGTTTTAAGCTTTAAACTACAAAAAAGAAAACAACAATCAATGTTTTTCATTAACCATAAGAACATTATGAAACTTTTCGCTATCTCCGCCTTTGATAGGTATATAGGTGAAAATCGAAGAAGATGTTTCAATAATTAAGAGGAAAGGGGTGCGGACATTTTTGTTTTTGAAGAAAGTATTGCTGTCACTCTAATTCCCCCCGCCCTCTAATTCGTGCGATAAGCGACAACTGCAGCTCAGACCGAAAAAATCTAACTAACTCTAACTCCCGCACAATAGCTCAGGGAGTAGGAATGACTGAAAATCAGCGTTGCGACGTTTTCGGAGCAACATTAGCTGAGCCATCTCCTTTTGCTACTGTTAATACTTTATTCTTCTGTAAAACTGTTCTCTGTTACTTTGTTTATTTTGTTTAGTAGCAATAAATGTCTTTTTATTTTATTTATTTATTTATTTAATCATTTATGTACACACAACACATTAACAAATAATATTTTATTTATTTATTTATTTAAAAACTGACAAAAAATCGAGGTTTGGCTCTCGTCTATTTTCTCCCCCAATTCTTAACCAATTTTAAAGATATTTCATATACTGCATGAGAAAAGAATAATCTGTGCCTCTATTTTTTCCTTTTTTCGATTTTTATTGTCAAATTCGAAAAAAACGCGTCTGAAAACTGTCAAAATAGGCACTTTTTAGAAGGTTCTAGTTCCTTTAAATAAAAATTATCTTAAAAAAGGAAAAAATAGGGGCATAGATCTAGTTCATATTTATATTACTGCAAAAAATCATAGCCCTAAGTTCAGAAACCAGCGAGAAAACAGACGAGAGCGTTTGTATGGAAAAATGGCCGCTCCCCTTTCCTCTTAAGTTTCAAGCTTCATAAATTCATAAATACTTTTCGCAATAAAATTGTACACCTCCTGTACAATTTTTTAACTTTATTTTATTTTTTTGTCAGTGTTAATAACAGACACATGCAAAGGCCATGCCAAATTACACTTCTAAAGTTTTCTAGTACTATTTGTTTCGGTGCAATTGCAGCGTCGGGCCTGAAGTGAATATTCGGGCCGTTTACAAGGGTAACAAAAGCCGAACGTTTTTTGTTTCACGGCGAAACTTGACCGTCTAACTCTGAACTCTGACTGAAATCGCAATCCCTAAAGTAGAGTCTGTTAAATTCCACCGCGCGGGAAAAGTCGTGCGGCGTCAGTCACCTGTGTAAATTCCCCCCTTATACGCGAGCGAGTTAACTCGACGCGGTATGGATAACTGGCGTTTTTGACGGAATCGTTTACTTCTCTTATCAACAAATGTTAAATTCAAAATCGGCCGAGGTTTTTCCGAGTCCGAAGATTTCAAAATTCGGAATAGTAAAGTTTTTTAGTGTCGTTTTTTTTGCGTTATGCACGCGTTTATTTTAGAATTCACACTTGTAGTTAAGGTTTTTATTTGTAATAAAAGTAAGTAATGACAAATCCAAAGTGGGATTGTTTAAAGACGGGGATCAATTCAGTAAGAGGTTAAAAAAAGAAACTCTATTTTTAAATATACCAAATAAGGGTTGAGCGCCTGTAAGGCAATAGGTACTGAGACGTACGAACTTTTCATAATCGGGAACAATTGAAACATTACATCAACCCCAACAAATTATTTATATTAATAAACAAAGAGCATTCGATTTCGCAATGTTTTGGGCTATGTCTGGTATTATACGACACGAGCAGAAATAAAAAAACAAAAATCTGCTTAGGCTTTTAAAAAATCTCAACCGCAGCTAAATTATTTTATTTTACATGGAACACCCCATCTGCCCTCCACAACGCATGTCTTTGTTAAAACTTATTTCCTTAGCATATAATTTTGTACATCATGCAGTCAGTAACGGCCTCGGAAAGCACTTTAGGCTTTCCGAGACACGAAAACATCTGTATATATTAACAGATTTTCACCAATCCACAGATCAACCGCAGTGAGTGTATGTTCACCTTTATGATCGGTGCGCGCATCCATTTTATAATGACGCGCTGTTGCTCAGAAAATCAATAATTTAAAGTTAGCATGAAATAAACATGGTTGATCTATATGTATATACACATATCTGTTTTTGTAATAGACCTTAAAGACAATCGCTGATTTTTTGGTAATCAATTAGACAAAGGCTAAAAAGAAAGGTACGCCTTTACGGAACTAAAAGCGATACATGACGTGAGGTTGCTAACAAAATTGATTGATACTAAGAACACCCGCAATTCTGCATACGCATATATTTCCAAAGTAATAGAAAAAAAAACAGATTTCTCATTCTGCATCTTCCTATCGGGTGAATTCCCAGAGCATTCTCTTCAATACTTTTACCTCGAAATGTTTCTTTTATTTAGGTTTAGGCAAAAATCTATGATCTCAATTGGTTACTGAAATTCAGTTTAAATTGCATTCGCGGTACGAAAAATCTTTGAGATTTAAAAATACTTTTGTAATTCGTTCCTGTTATTTGAACTGATACATTTAGACAAAGGATTTTACTACATCACAGGAAAATTCGAAAAAGGGAATAAAAAAATAGTAACTGCATTATTTTTGGAGGCTTGAAGTAAATATATATGTAATAATATATGATTGAGTTATTATATATATATTAATTTATTATATGTATTTATATGTGTATGAGTTATTTGTAGTATATATGTACGTATATGTATGTTTTATAAAATTATTGTTTTAAATTCGATAATTTTTAGTAGTTATGAATTAAGTCGCACACTATGACTACCAATATTGACGACTTCTCCATTCGCGGGTCTGCTGGCAGAAATTTCTAAAGAAATAAGCAGCACCTTTGTACATCATTTATATATATTTTGTAAATTTACTAAACTATTGTGTGTGTACATAAATTATTAAATAAATAAATAAAAAATATATCTGCAAATCGGCACCTGTTTCCAGTGTTTGAAGTTGTAAAGGTACTTACCCGGCGGACTTGCCGGTGCCGCTGCTTGCGGAGCGCTGCAGCTTGGAGCTGGCGCTCTTTAGCTTGGGCCTATTCTCCTTATTTCCTGCAAGCGTGGCCCGCTGCTCATCCATACGACCCGACTGGCAGCGGATCACCAGGTCGAAGAAAGAGTCAGAGTTGTCCTCCGACTCCGAACGCTCTAACTCGGTCTTCTGCTGGGCCGCGGCTTGTTCTTGACGACTTTTAGCGTCCGGAGTGATCTATATTAATATATAAAAAAGTTTTAATTCGCCCAAATTTCAAATTTAAAGCACCAATAACTAGCCCAAAAAAAAAAAAAAATGCAATATTAATATCACCTTTGAAAAAAAGCACCCCATCGTTAGCACTTAACACAGCACAGTCTACCGAAGACAGAAGTTACAAGTCGGTAATTCTAAAATCAGCGGCGACCGTTCCGATCAAAGCCTCAATTTGAACTGAGCGTCCTGGACGGCGACGCAGCCAATATATAGCATCTAGATAATCTACCCCTTTACTGTGAGAACTTCACGTTGCACTGAATACGCCGTAAATATACAATTACGGTTACGCAGAAACAAACTGAGAATGATTTCATTTTAATATTTATTTGAGGCGATTGTTAAAAGGGGCATTTTCGGCTATAAAGCTTTTAGTAGAAGCAGTCGCAAATTATTTTATGATTAACTTAACAAGTTGTAACGATTAATTTTACTATTATTTTAAATTAATTTTACATATTATGAAAACGCTATCTTCAGGGTGAATAAAGGCGACGCTCGCGAAAGGAAAATATTGTGAACTAATTTTAGCTTCTTATTTTTGTGGATAAATGGGAAGGAGTCGTTTGCCCAGCAGTGGGACAACAATGGCTAGAAAAGGATAAATTCGTAACTCGGTACCAATTTTATCGTATGTAATAGCGCGTCAGGTGTGGGGATTGGGGGGTTGGATATCTCATTGCGTGTTTGTTTGTTCTGGCGTTGCGCGGCCGATGGTGCGCGGTGCGTTTCCGCCGGATATGAACCGACCCTTAGGGTACTGTCTGTTTTTTTTGTATTTTGTGTTTGACGTTCGATAAGTGCTACTGTGTAGCCTATATTGAATAAAGAATATTTGAATTTGAATGATCGTGTCGCTTCATACTGTATCAAATAGATTGTTTGTACCCGACTGCCAAGAAGGGTTATGTTTTTCGCGCGTATCTTGTATGTATGTATGTATGTGTGTGTGTAATATTCTTTATTACCTCATATCTTCGAAACGGCCGAATGGATTTCGATAATTAGGGTATCGTTGGATTCGTATCGATTACCCAAGTGGTAAAAAAAAATAAAAAAAATATGTTTGCTACAATATGGGTATCAAATTAAAGGGCTTGTAACGAGGATTCCAAAATGGTATATCATTTACGTATAAAAAAATACTATGTGAAAAATTGTTCTTTATCCAAACTAAATACATACTCGAATGCCGTACGCTAGGTGGATAGCCAGTTCCACCACCATGAAAGTACATAAAGCCAACCAGGGCTGCAAGTTTGTGCTGATTTTTTCTTATGTTTAGTTTTGATTATTTTAAAGATTTAAGCATACATAGGGACAGACAGACAGCTTGCGACTTTGTTTTTATACTATGCAGTTATAGTTCTCTTGGTACGCTGGTGAAACCTTAAGAAACAGCTAGACGGGTAAACTACCCAATTATTGGCACTTTAAGGCGTTAGTGTGTAAGAAGTGTCTTTCTTGTGTAACCTAATAGGACTTTGATAATTATTTTTTAACTTAGATACTCCACAGCTAATCTAGTATTAATTTCTCACGGTGAAATAAGAACAGGGTTGCTTTTTCAAACTTTGGTGTATACTCCAATTATTGGCATACTTTCTCATTATTCCGTTTCTGCAGAGAAAGTTAACCTATTTCTGCAGAAACATGTCTATAAAACGCTTTAGTAAACATATTTTACTCTATGAAAACATAACACTTTACATGTTAATGGAATTTAAGTTCATACAGACTTTTTAAAAATGTACTTACAAAACTTTACAAAAATAGCGGTTTCGGTTACAGCAGTTTTTAACCGACTTCAAAAAAAGGAGGTTCTCAGTTTGACCTGTATGTATGTTTGTATGTATGTATGTTTGTCCGCGATTATCCCGTGATTGGCTGAACCGATTTAGATGCGGTTTTCAGAAAATATTTTGTTAGATCAAGGAGAAGGTTTTAGTATTTATTATTTAACCGACTTGAAAAAAGGGAGGTTCTCAGATTGACTTGTATGTATATTTGGACGCGATTATCTCGAGTTTGACTGAACCGATTTTGATACGGTTTTCAGAAAAGTGTTTGTTAGACCAAGGAGAAGGTTTTGGTATTCTATAATTAACCGACTTGAAAAAAGGAGGTTCTCAGATTGACCTGTATGTATGTATGTTTAAACGCGATTATCTCGACTTGACTAAACCCATTTTAAGTAAGTAAACAAAGTATCAAACACTAAAAAGTATTAAATAAAAAAAAACTTAAAAAAAAAAAGAGAACTGCCTTCAAAAATCCGATTCACTGAAAAGTATTAAATAATTTTAAATGTACCGCTTATCAAATAACCAAAATATTAGGATAATAAGTATAATTATACTTCAAGCACAATTATTGGTATTTTTGGAGTCGGTGTCAGTCCTTATAATATAGTATTAAAATTTGCTATTAGCGGACCCATTAAATAAGCTAGACTAAAATCATTCATTATGGGTCCCGACTGTGACAAGTAATTATGTTTCTCATTAGATTGATTGTGTATTGATTATTAAATTTTTGTACTAATAACATTGCTATCTACCTATATGAATGTGGATGGGTAATACATGCAGAGGAAGACCAAAAAAGAGATGAGATGGATTGTGTGAAAGATGATATGAGAAAGAAAGGAGTGAATGCTGAGATGACAAGTTGTAGAGATGAATGGAAGCTGAATACGCATTGCGCCGACCCCAAATAATTGGGAACAGGGCAGGAAGATGATGATGAACATTGCTATCTACACTTCTAGACTTATTGAACTTGTTTTTTACTTTTCAGTTTTTATTTAAAGTGTTTTTTATACAGTCAGGTTTTTTATTTTTTAAATTTATTTATTTTTTATTAACATAGGACATAAGCGACCATTAAAAACTTATTAACACGCCAAATGTTTTCATACGCTAATAAATTTTAACCATAATTCGTGTAGGTACCTAATAATTTGAATAGTGAAGACTTTCAAACGCCGAAAATAAAAACTACGTAAACTTTCAGTTAGTACGGGCTAGAGGACACAAAGTTCAAGTTCGAGTTCAATACGTCGAAAACATATCAACAGGTCCGAATGCACGGAGATAGTGTAATTAATTTATTTATTGAAGAATGCTGCGAGCCTCTAAAATATTACCTTGGTGTGCTTGTTGCCCATGATTGGACGGAGCTTTGATAGCGGTAAACAAATTACGTTCACTCTGATGTCGGCTGCCACCATACTGGCGAGAATCGGATGATGGACTAGGCTCTACAATGTTCAAACTCTTGCTCTAGGGCTCTTTAAAACTAGCCAACTTACACACGAAGCTAGCAGCGCCATCGTTTATAATCAAACAGTACTATCGAACAGGACTCTAGCATCCTTTCAGCTACATTTTTGTAACATAGATCATTATTTTCACCTATACCTATCACGCAATTATATAAGTTTTGACTACACGAAGTAACTAATTTTCGTAATTATAAACTGTACAATACAATTGAAAACCAGGGCAGACTTAAAGGGCTTCGGTCTTGGAAAGAAGTCGGTTTTGGTAAAAGTTTTACGTTGCGACAAAATTTCTCTTAAATGTTAACACGATTTTATGATGAAATAAATTATGACTTGTCAAGACGGTGCCTAGCAACACAATTGTATCGTTAACCAACGCACAGTTGTGTTAAAATCAGCATAGATCGTAACACCTTGTAGTGTATTAATATAGTACTCGTATTTGCAGGCATATGTATCGGGTTAGGAGTACCAGTGAACTTATTAGGTGTAAAATCTTAGCCCCAAAGTCACATTTGAAGTCTTTATTAATGAAGAGTGGTAATAAACATCAACATTGCTTACTAAATAAACGTAACACCAAAATTTTAAATTTTTAGCCGTACAATATCGATTGAAAAATTGTCTTACTTTTATTGTAATTCTAGGTCTAGGGCTTGTCGATTAAGTTCTAGAACACGTGGACCCTTCCACGTTCTTTCGACTATTTTTACATATTTGCCTGAGACACGCGAGGCGGCGAGGTAGCCTGACAGCCGCCACGTGGAGTGTTTTGGTTCTTGTAAATGTAACGAACAATTGATGACGATAGCTATTCTTGGATTAGAAATCTAGAAAACGCATTTGGCTATTACAGACTTTTTAAAGGACGATCCAAGGAATAAATGAGGGAATGCTCCCACCCTCCAATAACTAACATTTCAAACATGGTAATGGTAACTTTCGTTCCGCTTAAAAATTACTTTCCAACGATTTATTACTTGTAGCTATTGGAGAGTGGGACAAAATTATACACTGTTATTTGTGTTTTAACATGATTTCCTTCATGATTTGTTAGTATCTAAGAATACAAAAAAAGCTAAGGTAATGAAAGCTCGAACCTGATACATTAAAACTTATCTTCTTACCTGGTAACTAAACACTGCCTATCAAGATCTCCGACACCAGTGGAAGGGATGGCTGTTAAGAAGGTGTGTATTTGAGAATAAACGCCATAAAATAATATGAACCTGTATGAGTGACAATTGCTCCATGCTTTGTCTCCTGACCCGCAGAGCATTGAAGGGCGTGCGGGGTGCGTGGTCGTCGTCCGAGGCGAGCGCGGGGGGAGAGTCGGCCTCCACGGGCAGTCCCAGCACTTTCCGCAAGTCGCTGATGTTCATCTGAGCTGTTGCCATGCCGAGGACGTCACCCAGCTAAGTGATATAGATAAATATATATATATATATGATACAAAATATATTTGCATATTTTTCACACTGTTTTTGAAGTAGGATTCTTAATAAAACCTGTAACTGAAATATCGTTAGTTAAAAGTAAAATAATTTTAAATATTCTTGAGAATTTTTAATATTAAAAAGGAGAAGTATGTTTATTAAACATTTGAGGTGTTTTTGGAAAAGCTTGTCCCTATACCTCCTAATTAAGGTATATTAAAGTTTATTACCCAACTGGGGATAAGTCAAAAAAGATTCGTCTTGATAGCGTGAGTGTCACTGGGTACACAAAACATGGTGGATACTATGCGCCTTAATTTAAGTGACGGCTCGAGACTCAAGTACATTTTTTTAATACCTCCAGTGGGGTGGGGGATCGCAGTAAATGGCATGAAAGGCCTTTATTCTATGCTCTGATGTAGTCTTATAGATGCCAAATAATGTAAATTTTTAATAGTGTAAGGATATTATAAACCAAGGGCTCAAGCTTAATTTTAGATGAACAGCAAAACCAGATTGTACACAAATATTCAAATCGTAAATTCGTGCATTTGTGTGCAAGCTTAGCGTGCCTTCATTGATTTTATATTGTCATTTCATTCAATTTGTTGTGTTCCTACTACTCGGGATACCTTCATTCACTTCAGGTGAAGTAGCAACAGGCGGTTCTTGTCTATAAAACTGAAGAATAAAGTCAATGCAACTAGGAAACCATATTGGCAATTACTTCGTTCCAATATCAGTTGTTCGCAGTGAGTTATTTATTATTTACAAGCGTTCTATTTTACTGTTGCAAACATCAAAATGTTACGCGAATGTGTGATTGTGGCCTGGTATTTGTATTTAATTTATTTTATTCAAACAATAAAACATTGTGTAGAACATTAGGTAGGTACATAGCAATAGTATTAAAATAAAAATGGTGAACAAAGAGTAAATACATATATTACAATTTTTATAATGCAAAAATTTGTGGAATTCTATATTTTATTGTGAATTCATAGAAACAGTAAATTAAATTAGAACCTGGTTATTCAGCTTTATTTCACAAATGGGATATAAAAATAATTTGGTAATTATTTAATTTAAATTAATTATGTAATTAAAACATAATAAAAATAGTCGCTGCTCACTAAGATCCAAATCGGTGGAATCGGCAAACATAACATAATATTTTTTTACCCTAGAGATTAAAAGAAAAATTGGTAATTAAAAAATAATAATGTCAGTAAATTGCAACCATGCATAAGATGGCGTTAGTAGCTAGTATTTTTTATCCTGGTTTATCTGTTTTGTAGGTACCTGCTACATACCTTGGTAAAACTTATTGGATTTTTTTGGAAAGCAGGGGGATCAATACATTTTTTATTGAAGCATGAGGTTTTCATGTAGCTAGTCTGATTTTAAGCGCTTTTCATTGGTATAACGTATTGGTCGGACCGCAGCTCGTGCTGCGTCTCCCATACCGCGTGTATTGTCCGCTCTGAATAAACTTGTACAGTCCAACCCGGACTGCGATTTGTTTACCGATGCCTTTCCCAAATTAATGTTCAGTTGTTTGCAATTCAATGAGAATAATAGTATGTAGTAGATATTTCCAATTTATTGTTATATAAGAATTGTTTTTATGTTTTAGTTAGAATAATGTGCATTTTTGAATGATTAGTTTAAGCTTTTTATGTGATTTATGTAATTGGCTCCAAGCCGTGTAAATCATTAAATAAATAAATAAATAACAAAATAGGCTAGATAAAATAAATTTAATCAATCTGTTACATAATAAAAAAATATTGGACGCACGTATTTTGCTTTTACAGAAATAAATAAACTTTAGAATAAAACGAATCAAAGTGGGGGTTGATGACATAACGCTTTTTTAAATAATGTACGTAACGATGACGTCATGAGGCATTTCGAAACAATACATTAATGTCTTGAGTTTTTGATTGCGTAACGTAACTTTTTATGGACCCTCGCACTAGCGTCTTTCAAGCATTGTCGTCTTACCAGTGCCCACTCAACTACGCTTAGCAGTATAAGCAGAATTTGGTGACTTTTGCTTTCTTATATAGAAATACAGGGTTTATCCAACGTAACGTAAAAAGGATAAACTTAAGCCCAGTCCCCTTCTTAGATCTAGTCTTGTGTAGTTCGCGAACGACCTAGTTCGAAAGACCGCTCTTTCGTACGAACTACGCGAACTAGGTCGCAGAGAGACCGCTCCTTAGTTCACTAGTTCGACGCGGCGCGGCGCGCGGAGCGCGGAGCGCGGATGCGGAGCGCGGAGCGCGGCGCGCGGAGCGCGGATTTGTTGTGAGTGAGCGAGAGCGGGCACTGACTGACTCACCGTTTGCCCGAGTTTGCCGCGCATGCATTCCTCATCGTTCGTTCAATCAGCGGTGAGCGGTGCGCGCGTGGCGAATGTTTTGTTATGGTAAATACAACAATAACTGATAACAGGTAACTACCTTGTATTTGTAATGTTAAATGGTTATTATATTATAATGATTTATTATAATCATATGATTTATAATATATTATTGTTACTATTAAAATACTTTATACATTTATTTTTATTTATTCATTATCTATCATAAATAAACACATTCGTAATATTAATACAGCTAATATAATTTTCTTTTCTGCAATCAACTAATAAACGAATCCATTTGCAATATTCATCCACTATATTTTATTAATATACTGAAATAGTAAGTAATTTACTACTGCAAGCTGATTGATGAACATTATAATAATAAACAAAACAGCGCGACGAAGCGAACGCCGAACGACTGATCGGAGTATCGGACTGATCTATTTAACCGGAATTTGTGAAAGGAGCGGACGAACTAAAAGAACGACCTAGTTCGCCAAAGACCGGCGAACTAAATTGATCGCTCCCGGTCGCGAACTATAATGCGCAAGACTACTTAGATCTACATGATAATACCCATTAACCGTGGGTAGATCGATAGGCTCCTCACTTGTAATAGGTAAAAATATACATAATCTTATCAAAATCAAAATATTTTTATTTCTCATAAACCAAAAAAAGGCGCTTAAGAAACGTTACGTTAAATCTACTGACTCTAGTTGCTCGGTTCCAAAGTGTCCTTCCTATGGAGAAGAGCCGGCAAGAAACTCCATTTTATGGCCGCTTACTGTCTCTTAAGTTATAGGTACTACCTAGTTTAAGAGACAGGGTATAAACAGATGTACCTTAAACTTACATAAATTATGATCTACCTTTTATTGTATACTCTGGCTGTAACTAGTTTTAAGTCTCTCTTTATACCATCTGTACGCTTTTAGATGAATAAACAATTATTATTATTATTATCTACCAAACGAGATCTGAATAACGAGACCCGCTTTTTTTTCGCGCCCCCCTTTTATTGTTAGTTAGGACTAATAATTGGTTTTTGTATGTTTATATGGCTTTTGGTCAACAAGATGGTTGTACTGAGGAAATAATACCGTAACTGCAACTGTTTGGCAGACGACGGACAGTCAGACACGTTATTCAACAAAAGGAATCCGTTTGGACCCTTCAGTCACGGAACCAAAAAGCAGACGAGAAGGATATCTTATTTGCTTGGTCCTGATATATGGCCGTTATAATATTCACAGGTGCCCATTACCTATTGCAGCAGAATTAATGGCAAGATAACTAACTAAACGTGGCAATGCTGCCCGCCTTCTGGGCACGTTTCCCGCCATTGACAAGGATGACGATGAGTTTTATGACGCGTGTTAGTTTTATTTATTTATATAAGATTTAATTTTAGTGTAGTTTTTATTATTTATTTAATGATTTACACGGCTTGGAGCCAATTACATAAATCACATAAAAAGCTTAAACTAATCATTCAAAAATGCACATTATTCTAACTAAAACATAATTCTTATATATAACAATAAATTGGAAATATACTATCTACTACATACTATTATTCTCATTGAATTGCAAACAACTGAACAGTAATTTGGGAAAGGCATCGGTAAACAAATCGCAGTCCGGGTTGGACTGTACAAGTTTATTCAGAGCGGACAATACACGCGGTATGGGAGACGCAGCACGAGCTGCGGTAAGTGTAAGTGTTTGTTCTTGTATTAGATTTAAGAATTGAATTGTAAATAAATGTAAAAACGGTAGGTATACTTAAGAGTTAAAAGGCATACCTACATCTTACCGTGATCTTACTATGTTGTATGTTGAGTCCTTACCTGTTTTTGTTGGTAATCTTATTCTTAGGATGTATAGGAAAAACTAACCTGCGTTTAGGGATACAATAGCTCTATGTTATCGATACTTTTACTTGGGGTCTGCAATCCAATGAAAGTATTCTACTCGGAATTGAAGAAAAGTTTCGATTGAGAGAAACTTGAGTAAAGAACTTTCCTTTGAAAGTTTTACCCCAATCAATTAATTTACATTTAGTGTTTTCCTACAAACGATTTCTTTGATCTTAATTGTAACACAGTTTTCTGGTTTTCACTTTTCTGACTAATACTACTCAAAAAAAAAAAAAGAATTAACTAGATTGAATGTACTAGCTAAATTAGTTAAATCAGCATTCTTAGAGTCACCTTTGTGCTGCTTTTTTTATAATAATACGTTTCTTTCGTTCTACTGTTATTGACCAAGTATCGAATGCAAGTACTTTTAACCGTAGGTATTTTTTATTTACTTTTTTATTCGTATATAAATTATCGATGCCCAAAAGTATCGAGTATGTACCTACTCGTATTTACTAGTATCGTTTCATCCCTATCTTTTGTGTACCGCTTGTTAAGAAGGATGAATGTGTCAAAGGAAACTAGGGACTAATAACTACGGTAATGATAACTTCCAAGACTACTCGAATACTCATGTTTTTTTTGTTTTTTTTTTTTTTTTTATATTGAATTACATAATAAAATAGCATGTTACCCTGGAAAGTATTGCACTAAACAAATTTAACGTCAGTTTTGCAGTTTTCATATCTGTTAGGCCTGATTTAGACGATGCGAGAAATGTCGTGCGAGTTGCGGTACATTGCGGGGCCGCGCGGCTATGGTGTCATAAGAGATGCATCGTAGACGGCAATGTACCGCAACTCGCACGCTATTTCTTGCACCGTCTAAATAAGCTCTAATGGTAAGTAAATTGTGAAATCTTCAAATATTATACAATATACAATGTAACATTATAACATACAATATTTTTGTTGTATTTATGGGTGTTACCGAAAGGGTATGTCTATCCAAAAGGTGTGGAGAGTACTCCTGGTATAGTCAGTTTACAAAATTCAGCTCAAAATAAGGTAATTTAATAGCTAATTTTTCCGGTGCGCCAAAGTTCACCTATATTTTCAACTCCGATAATTGGAAATCCGAAAATTTTCTTCCTAACAATCACAACTCCTAATTTCTCTGTCTCTAATGTTCATTTTTTTTTTTTTTTCAAATCCAAATGATTTATTGCAATCCATAATGTACATTCAGGTGGTAAAATAAAATTATAGAAACAATTATGGACCCTGTCGGGCACAGCAAAATTAGACAATAGGTAGGAGAGAGGAAGAGCGCCTTTATCAATTTTCTTATGTAAATAATACTAAAAATTAAATTAGATTAGGTAGATTGTTATTCTGTTATAATAATATCATTTGTTTGTGTAGAACTTAATAATTTAATATATTTTATTATATAATTGATTAATGCAACCTATTTATATTATTATTATATTATACTGCAGTATATAATATTTTAAAGGATTCATTTTTTATGCTATTTATTTTTGTAAAATTATAGTATAATGGAAATTAGGTAGATTATACTTATGTTATTATAATTTATGTAAAATAATTGCTTTTTATTGTAATTAATGATTTATTATTACTTTTGATTACATTTACTTATTTTATATATTTATAATTTGTAATGTCGTAATATTTAAAGAATTTATTATACTAGTGTAAATAATACAGTAAAATTAGTCAGTTAAATTTTATCATTTAAATATTCGTCTAGTGTGTGCTTTTATTAATTAAAAATTGTTTTACTTTGCTTAAAAATGTATTAGTTTTTTCAATTTGTTTTAAAGATTCTGGTAATTTATTGTATATTTTTATTGACATAGAATAAGGACCAGATGAGTGCATTTTAAGATGTGAACGAGGCAAATTTAATCTATTCTTATGGCGGAATAGCTTGTGTGGATATCTCCTCGTGTTTTATATGTATCAGGATATTTGCGCACCAGTTTACACAATTCCAAAATATAAATACCAATTAAGGTGAGGATTTTGTGTTTCTTAAAATAAGGTTTGCAACTATCCGTTTGTTCTATGTTCGTTATTATCCTTAGCATTTTCAATTTTATCCTTAGCAATTCCGAAGTATTTGACTTCATAATGTCAGTAGCAATAAACATCTTTTATATTTTTATTTGTTGTCCTATATTTTCTCAAAATAACCATTTTTTACACTATTATTCAAAGTTATAATTAAAAAAGTTTTACGATTTTCAAACGGGAGCCATAAAAAAGCCGTGAACAAATACCAAAGTTTTTACTCTGGGTCGCGAAGGACTTCTGCAGAGTATTATTGGTCTAAAAAACATGTATTTATTTTTTATTTTATATCGAATATTCAATTGGTGTAATGTAATAGTATAGAACTGACATAGGCCTAGAAATCCATTGCTTGGTTAGGTTCGACTGTGTGACAGAGATCAATAGGTTAGGTTAGATATTGTGACCTTGCAACAGAGCGAGCGAAGCGAGCGACGACGTATGTACCTACATACGTTATCTTCTACACACATATATTTTTATATATTAAAGAAACATTTAACAAGTGTATGTAAACTTGGTAAATGTTTCTTTCTGAGTATGAGTGAAAATATTATGGTAATAATGTTTAGGGATAAAAACGTTAGGAGTTAAAATATATTTACATTAATATTATTGATTGCAATTTTCGGTAACATGAGTGTTATGAACATCGTCGGTAGCACTACAAATAGTATGAATGAAAAATTTTAGGAAGAGTGATCATCATTCGGATTAAAAATCGTTAGTAAGAACATTTTCGGGTAAAGAACTTTAGGTGAGCCAATATGGACCCTAATGTTTCGCATCATTTGACCCCAAAATTCATAACAAACGTGTCACCGCGCTGCAAGTGACACTATCTTACATCACTCGCAAAATCAACGATGCATCGCTTCAGTGGTCTGGTTCTGATTATTTAACTAACTCATCATGACCTGATATTTTGTAAACTCAATTTATACCCGGAGTACTCTTCAGCCGTTATGTTTTGATATACACATTTGGTAACACCTATATACATTAAACATTTCATATAAAATATGTCACAATATTTTACTTTACTGTGATGGCATTAGACAACATGTTCCGATTTTAATTATTTTTAATTTCATTTCATATTAGTATTAACAGTTAGGAAAAATTTAAGCACACGATGATAACTACAATTGACCATATTAAGGAGGAAAGCTGAGCTAAACATATACAAAAAAAAAATATGCGTTAAACAGTTTAAATGTTCATAGAATGTAAGTATTATTATTTATGCTATAAAAATTGGGTGTGTGGTTAAAATTGGCCGGCTCAGGCCAGCTTGATGTAGGGATGGGGAGGTTAAATTTACATAACTATTATATTTATGTTTTAGGCGACGGGCCTCATCGACGAAGGCGTTCGAGTCAAAGTATATTTATGTTTTAGGCGACGGGCCTCATCGACGAAGGCGTTCGAGTCAAAGTATGTAAAGATGTCTACATCTATTTACTTATTAACGTACACTCACAAAAATTCGAACCAAAAGAAGGTGTAAAACGAAAAACAGAGTGTTTAGCTGATTTTAACAGCGGTGGGATATACAAGGCTGAGTATTGAGTCTGCGTCGGGCATGAGCCAGACGACAGTGGAACTAACAGAGTTATATCCAGCGGTGAGTTATACAAGATTGAGTATTCTTCTGACATAAGACAAAGGACAGTGAAACCAATTACATTATGCCCAGCGGTGGTGTACAACGCTTAGTGTTGAGCATACGTCGGGCATGACACAAAGGAGAGCAAAACCAACGGAATTTTGCCCAGCAGTGGCATATACAAGGCATGAGACAGAGGTCAGTGGAACCAAGAGAATTACGCCCGACGGTGGGTTATACAAGGATGTGTTCGAGTATGCAACTGGCATTACACAGGACAGTGGCAAAGCAAAACAAACGAAATTATGTCCAGCATTAGGTTATATAAGATTGAGTATTGAGACAGTGGGACAGTGGCAAAACATAAATATACGTAAATAATTCCATCGTGAATCTTAATTCTGCTAATTAAGATTATAGATGGAATTATTTACCGTTTTATATTACTTTTGTAAATAAACATTATAATAATAATATACTAGTTAATTTATAGGGTCAATTGTAGTTCTATTCAGATCCCTCTCCACCCACATAGATAGTATATTTTAATTTGACTTACTTTGGCCGATCAATAGTTCGGAATCAGAAACCGTTAGATAAGAACTTGTTAAACATCTGTCAAACGTTAATGCCGATCACACACGTAAGTAATAATCACTTGTAAAACTTGCGCATGCCTGATGTGTTACGTAGCATGGAAAAGGATTTGATATCAAACATGCTAATTTTGCTGTCAAATACTTCAGCACGATACCGTGTGAGGCAGAATTGCGCAATTATTATTACTGCGAGTGAGGCGTGCTAAGATATCATTAGTCTTTTAAAAACGATATTGATACGGAAAAATGTTTTTTATTTTATATAGCTGATCCCCGCGACTTCGTCCGCGTCAATTTCTGTTATTATGACCGCGATTAAGAAGTTTAAAAAAAAAGTATTTCTGCGTAAATGATAATTTTAGTTAATATTATGTTGATAAAACTCTGTAGCAAATAATTGGCAATAATGCATTAATTTCGACCAAATGATTACCTTAAAAAAGGTTATAGTGAGTCAATCTTAAAAGATAGACATATAAGGTGCTATAAAAACATCTGCCACGGCTTTAATGGGAGGTAGTATTGTGTTTATAGATTACAATAGTAAAGATAAATTATTGATTATTTATCATTTTTTTTTTCATACAAAAAAAATAACGTATAAATTTGAATTGATTTATTAGTATAAAACCATCCCCAGTGTTAGTTGCACTTTTAAAACACTTGTATGCCTGCGTATTATTGCGTACCTAGTAGATTATGTAGTGACGAACTAGTCAGCTGATTACAATTTTCATTCACAGAAAAGATGGAAAGAGATAGCAGTTGTTTTCATTGACGAAGCGTCACATTGCGCGTAATTTGTGAACCACGTTACGCAGAATAGAGTCAATGTTAATTTAACTATTTTAGTCTCTCAAATTTAATTTACTGTTCCGGGGTACGAAAGTTCTTCACTATTGTAATCTATAAACACAATACTACCTCCCATTAATATACTGTCGCAGACATTTTTTTAGATCATTTAAAGAGGAACAATTCTTTCATACATATATTTTGGGTAGCTCGAACCGTTTACGCAGCGCACGCAACGGAAGCTTTCAAGTATGAATATTTTTCTCCGTTTTTGTGACATTTTTCACTGCTGCTTAGCTCCTATTGGTCGCAGCGTAATGTTATATATCCTAAAGCCTTCCTTGATAAATGGACTATCTAACACAAAAAGATTTTTTCAATTCTAACCAGTAGTTCCTGAGATTAGCGCGTTCAACCAAACAAACAAACAAACAAACTCTTCAGCTTTATAATATTAGTATAGATTTAACAATTTACAAATATTGTTTTTAACTGTTGTCAGTCGATTGGTTTTAACCTTATATAATACTAGCTGACCCGGCAGACTTCGTACTGCCTCAATCTATATATTATACTAGTTTATTAATTATACATGTATGCAAGCATTATTAATATTATTGTGTAGGTATGTAACAGTTTCCTCTACATTTAATATTACATATTACATAACTGCAAACGTTTTTAAACTGACGACGCCGTATGTAAACGGCGGAATTATACTATTTGTCTGCGACATATATATATCGCAGTCATCTGGTTGAATCTGCTATTTGATTGAATGACTAGCGCGTTCATTGAATGACGACATTTAATTGAATGACTAAAGGACAACTCGTCAAGTTGTTTAATGTAACGTTCAACGTCTTGACTGAACGTCATTTAGCATAGTCGTTGAATGGTATATAGCCGACTTTGTAATGTTTGGTTAGGGTGACCATAAGTTCACAACTTAAAAGGTAACTTACATCATCAAGAGGAACTCAATAAGTAATAACAGTAAAACGACTATTTACACTTAATTTTCTACATTTGTTTTTCTTTGCGCTCTATAACAAGTTGTCGGCGATCAGGACACCTATATGACTCTACGTGCATGTCGCTTTAAATCAAAGTCGAGGTTAAGTATTGTCCTGGTTTGCTTAGAAATCATGGACACCCTAGCCTTTCGAACATTGTTTGAACAAAGATGAAATAAATTTCAATCACCTGACTGATTTTTCCGCTCTGTTCAAAGGGCTATGTTACAATCCGCTAACTAGTTGAACGATGAGTGACGCTTGTTCAATCAACGTTTGGCCTAGTCATTCAATCAAATAGCAGATTCAACCAGATGACTGCAATACATATATGTATAATTATATATTATAATGTAATTTCTTGGTGTATTGGAAAATCTTTTGTAAATGTTTTTTTATGACTAAATAGAACCTTCTATATCGATATTAAACTGATATGAGGTACCAAGGTATAAATAATGGAAATCAAAACATGAAAATAAAAATGTTTTTCCGGTATAAATTTTTGAATAACGTCACTATCGAATGGCTAATTAAATGATTGATCGAGGCTTTCAGGCGTGTCATATCCGCGGACACGCAAACACATACACCACTAGTGGCTGAAAGAATCCCATTCATCAAAACATATCAATACCCAGCTTTGAAAGGGACTAATTGGCATGCAAATATGGGTTTAAAATGTTTTTATAGAACTAATGAGGGGTATAAAAGCAAAAACGCTTCAGTCACAAAACATGTAAACTGAGATATTTCAAGTTTTCTGCTGTGAGTTAAAAATGATATTATTTTATTAAGTTTCTGTTACTTTTCTATGTACAAGAACTTAAAATTAAAATAAATATAACGAAACTGAACCAAATTTACACTAGTTCCACAAAAAAACAAAAATATTCTAGGACTAAGGTGTCTTTGCATTTTAACTTCGGACTTAAGCAGGTTTGCTTGTAAAAGACGATAATTACACGCAATTTACTATGAAAAGTAACAGATTCGCCATCTTAGAAATTTTGAAATAGTGGCTTCTGATTGGTCGATTGTGATCGATGCGGATTTGCTTTGAACAAATTTTGGATCGAAGCTGTTTTGCACGCGAATGCTAGTTTTGAAGTGCTTTTCACGTTTATATAAGATAAATGGGGCTTTCGAGCTCTACAATCTGGTGTGCCTAGTATAAAAAATGTATGTATTTTGAATATGATAGCATGTTTTGTTATCAAAATGTATATTTTTCTGAAGTAATAGTAATTATAAATAATAATAATAAAAATGTTTATTTTCTCATCATCACATAATATTGTACAGTTAGTAATTAGGTTCTTATATAGAGACTGGTGTCTGTGGTAGGTAAAACCTGAGTTACAGATCACCAGGCTACCCTCCGAAGAGACGCAAAAGTATTAATAGAGAGAGAATTCTAATGTAAATTATAATATTCTTAACTTAAACTAAAGCTAAAACTATGAGATCAAAAATATTAATCTAATGTTTAAAATAGAACAATACGATACTTAAAATTAATTTTAAATGTGAAATCATTATCAAAAAAGTAAGAAAAGTAAGAAGGTGGCTAATTGGATACGACAAATAGGTTTGAGTGTGGTGGTATGTGTGTGTTTGCGTGTGAGGGTGTGTGTGTAGTGTGTGTCTTTGATTTTTTGTGTGGGTATGTGTGTTAATATGTGTGAAGGCAAGTTTTCTTTTATTGTTCTTTTCAATTTACATTGAGATTTAAGAATTTTTAAATACATAATTATAATATTAATATTAAGGTACTGTTTTGAGAAAGCATTCCGTGTCATCGTAATCTAACCTATGTAGCCAAGAGCTAACTTTCTGTTTACATTGTGTTTTGGTAAGTGGATATATTTGCAGCTGTTTATTTATTTTGTTGTATAAGGAAGGGCCCAGGAACATATAGAAATTTTGAGGTAAAGTACTACTACAACGAAGTATTGTACAGACTTCAGTGTTTATTCTTTTTGTTTGTAGTTGTTTTGTTTCTAATTTAATTTTCGAGTGTTTTTTGAGAATAGTTGCTAGGATAAATATTTGTCGCACTGTAAGTATTTTTATAATTTTATATAAGTCATGTGTTGGGTAACGATTAGGAAGAAATAAACCAACCTTAACTTTAAGTGGGCGGGTGTCCTGTCGGATGCATACGGGTTGGAGTGCGGGGTGAGGCAGGGGAATCAGCTCACCCAAGCTATTCAACCTGTATGTAAACGAGCTGATCTGTGACCTCAACAATACCAATATCGGGTGCTCTATTGACGGGCACTGCGTCAATAACATCAGCTACGCGGATGATATGGTATTGCTGAGCCCATCGATCAGTGCACTTAGGAGGCTTCTTCGCATCTGTGAGGATTATGCGGTGTCTCACGGCCTTAGGTACAATGCGACCAAGAGCGAGCTACTGGTTTTCAAAGCGGGTAACAAATGTTACGATACTATCCCACCAGTCACCTTGGGGTGCGCTCAGCTGTCCAGGGTCACGAAGTTCAAGTACCTGGGGCATTGGGTCACCGATAGTCTGTCTGACGATGTGGACGTGGAGAGGGAACGCAGAGCATTGGCAGTTCGATGTAACATGCTGGCTCGTAGGTTTGCACGTTGTACTAGGGAGGTGAAAATTACACTCTTTAGAGCGTACTGCCAATCTATGTACACGTGTGCCCTATGGGTCAGCTATACAAAAAGCTCGTACAATGCTCTGCGAGTCCAATACAATAATGCCTTCAGAGTTATGTTGGGGCTGCCGCGCTTTTGCAGTGCATCGGGGATGTTCGCGGAGAATGGCGTGCCAGATTTTTACGCACTGATGCCGACACGAATAGCATCCCTGATGCGGCGAGTGCGCGACAGCTCCAACAGCTTGGTGGCTATAGTAGCCGACAGGAAGGATAGTCCAATGATGTGGCAATGGATGACCAGTCATCGTGCGTCATTCAAATATTTAAAATAAGTTGTTTTAGTGTATTTTTTGTGTGTATGTGTATGTATGTTTTGTGTATGTATAATTTTAATGTGTGTTTTGTTTTATGGACTTATGGTCTGAAAAAATTTTGTGATTATTATTATCAAGAATGGCTCTTTGTGGCCGTTCGAGATTTATTATGTGAGTTTTCGCAGCTCCACCCCAGGATGTGATAGAATAGGAGAGAAAGGATTGACATAGTGCAAGATAAACAGATTTAATGAGTGCTTCTTCAGCGACGTGGTGAAGTGTCTTAAAGATGTAAATGAGCTTACGCGTTCTACTAACTAATGTATCTATATGAGGCTGGAAGGATAATTTATCGTCGATAATTACACCTAAATATTTTATTGAACTGGATCAAGCAACTTTAGGGCAATTACATATAACATTAGTGGACGTGGAGTTGCATGAATGTGCTATAATATGGATGTCAGGTTGAATTTGATTTTTGCTGCTGTAAGTAATGAATTTTCTTTTATCTACGTTTAGAGTTAAAATATTTTCTTTGAGCCAATTTGTTACTTGATTGAAACCTTTTTGTGCAAACTGATTTACTTCTTCTCTACAATTTCATGCTCATACATGGGTATGAGCATGAAATAGTAGAGCAGTATCATCTGCAAAGGTAATAATTTTACCGTTTGTAATTTCAATGGCTCGAGAAAGAGGAATGTGGAAAGATTTGAAAAAAATTAAAAAAAAAAAAAAAAACAATTTGACATAATTTATTTATGTAAATAAGAAAAAGGGTAGGGCCAAGGATACTGCCCTGTGGAACACCGTAATCAATAGGTAGCTCATCGCTTATCCAATCATCTACTTTTACAATCTGCTTTAGTCATATAGGTCGATAATTGTTGACAGCTTGTGTCCCCAGATTTAAATATTGGTGTAATTCTAGATTTTTTAAAAGCGTTCGGAAAGACTCCAGTAGAAAAAGACAAGTTACAAATAAAGGTTAGTGGAGGGACAACTACATCTATGAATTATTTAAGAAAGGCTTCTGAAATGTTGTCCAGTCCAACCGCACATTTACTTTTTAAATTTATTATGAGTAATTCAACTTCACGTTCAGTTGCAGGCGAAAGTAAAATTGATTTACCAAACGAATTTATTTTCTTCGGTGTATTAAGACGATAATAGTTTTTTTCGGCAAGATTTTTCCCTACATTTGCAAAGAATGAATTTATTTTATTAACAAAGGTCTTGGGGTCGCTGTTCGAAAACAATTTAGATGAATTATTATCTTTCCTATTTTTAGTACAAGTTATTGATTTGATCGCTTCCCAAAGTGGTTTATTATTACGCCCTGCTGTCTTTATTAAAGTTTTTTCATGATTTATTTTAACCGTTTTGTGAATGTTATTACAGAATAATTTGTAACGTTTAAATGTAGCCTGAGTTATATCACAATCAGTTCTGTACCAGTCTACAGTTGCTGAAGACTGGTATTATAGTCTTAATGGGTTTAGACATATTTTGGGTCAGCGAAGGACAATCATCCATTTCACAGGTTGCGGAACGCGCAACAGATACTGCGTCTAAATCGTTATTAAAGTTTAGTGTAAAATCATCCATTATTTAAGAAAAAGTATTCCGATGTGCGCTTAGCTTTACAAACATTAATAATAAATTCTTAGCGTAGTAAAGTACCTTATTTTGTAAATAAATAAATAAATGCGGACAACATCACATCCATTGCTCTGAACCCAAAGTAAGTAGCTAAAGCACTTGTGTTATGGAATTCAGAAACAACGAAGGTAGGTACCACAAACACCCAGACCCGAGGCAATGTAGAAAAGTTCGTTTCTACATTGACCCGTCCGGGGATCGAACCCGGGACCTCAGAGCTAGCGACACCTTGAAACCGGTGCGTACGCCACTCGACCACGGAGGTCGTCAAATAAATGTAAGTATAATATGTCGTAAATAAATGTAAATATAACGGTTCATACGCACTAAATAACACGTACATAATTGTGCTTGCGGTCAGCCAGACGGCTAGCCGCATTGCTGGTAACCGCATAGTGCGTATGAACGCAAATATGTAGTTTGTTTATAGTGTATTTGATAGTGTGTGTTATTGTATAGTAGGAGTGTACAGTAATAAAGTAAGTAAAGTGTGTGAAAAGTATCCAATGATAGTCACATGTTACAACAAAAAATAATAAAAAGTTAAGGAGTAAACTAAAATATTTGAACGTAGATCCTAAATCTAGTCATTCTTGTAGTTCAGTTTTTAGTTTGTTAATATCTTGTTCTTCATTCATCGTTCATCGTATACTTTTATATCCTTGTTTTTTACGCATAAAAATCTTTCCGCCAGCCGTCCCACAATACTTATAATCGTTTGTCTTCGCAAAGTCCCGTGCAAGGAAAAATAATCTTCGAGGTTTAGCTGTAGGGTTTTCTGACACATAACTATTCTTAGGGGGTCCCTGTATTCTTAAGTGCAGTGAATTGAGCTTGTTTTCTATGTGTTGATTGTTAAACCTTGTACATTGCTCTAAAATCTCTTCCTTCATAATTACGGTTGCAAAATCAACAATAGGCTTACTAGCTGACCCGGCAGACTTCGTACTGCCTCAATCAATAAATAAAAGCCTAAACTATAGTATAAAACAAACTTAAAACAAACAAAAGTAATAAGTAATTAATAAAAAAACTGCTTGGTATGAATTAAGTTTTATTATTATTTTCGATTAATTACACACGATGTTGCTTACTTACAAAACAGAGTTTTTCTGAAATACTGGCTATTTAAAGTTTTCAATTTGATATTGACGGACACACACAGTTATGATGCAGTCTGTTGATCAATTCAAAGCTTTCTGATAAAAATATTTTTTGTTTTATTTTGTGTTGCGTAAATAAACAAAGATTATGGTTTTCCGACGCGCGAACACGCGACGTATAATTGTCCGTGCGCGAAACAGGGAAACTCCAAGTTGATTCCGCAAACTTCCAACGACTGGCCTTGCGATTTATTTATGGTCATCGCAAAGGCCAGACGTACTGGAAATTGTAAACGTTTAAAATCAAATGGTTAATCCATTGGAATCATCGGTATGCGCGGGATCAAGACATCCTCTCCTTTGTATTTTCCCTTTATGATTGTTGCCTCAATGACGTTATTCATCAACTTTTTCACAGCCAGTCTTGTTCCAGTACACAGTCGAGGTTGATTAATGTTACGCATGATGATGATGATTACTGATCCTACTTTTAACTGCAAATTGTGAGGTGGTAATCCAGGCAGGTCGCATTAAGATTCAATTCATCAAAGTAATAAATTAAAAATTTATCATTTTTGATTGCAGGTGCACCAACAAACCAAACAACCGAAACCAACAAAAAAGTTAGTTCTATGAATTTCTATTCATACAGACTCATGAAACTCATGATCCGTGAAGGTGAAGTAAATTATATTTTGATGTGTCAACGACTTTTTCATCAGTTTGCAGTTGACATGTATGTCAAAATTGAGACTGAACGATTGACACTATGATTATGGCTGTCAGATGGCATCCGATCCAATGCTATTTTGAACATGTTTACTAAATTGTTGTTCTGATGAAGAAATATTTGTAATTCTTGGAAAATGGTTCTCTTCACTGCATCTGAATTGTCCATAAAATAAATCTGCATCTGGTAGTGGTAACAGCGCCCCCAGTAAGTGATAAATTTGTCCTTGTTATCTGTAATTTTTGAAGATTTGTCAAATAATTATTTCCGATATATATTTTAATACAAACTTGAATATTATAAAAAAATATTATGGTATAATACCTTGAAAGTGGGCATGAAATAGTCCTGTATAATATGTGTAGCGCCAAAGACGTCACCTGGAAACAGCTGTTATATTTCTGAATGTTAGCCAAGAAGTGCTTAGAATCATTACCAATCCCAGAAACTAAAGAGCGTAAAGGATCTGGTGGTGGGACCAATTGTGGCCATTTTACTTTTCCTCCAGCACAACATAATCCAGTAGATTCACCACTATATTTAAACGCCTTACAATATTCACAAATTATTGTCAGTTCCCCAATTGTTACGGATTTGTCGGCACAATAATCTATTTCCGGATCATAGTGGAATGCAGCTCGTTCCAGAATCACAGGAGCACTGCGTCTGCGGAATCGCTCAATTTCATTATGTCGTGCTCGCTGCTGTTGCGTTTAATGAGCACGAACTCGTTGCATTCTAAGCCTATCTACTTCATTGTCACTCAATAAAGAACGCAATTCTGACATAGCGATACGACTATTTTCTTGAAATATCTCTCTCTGGTCATCAGTGCCGTTAGCACGTGAGGTAGCTCTTCGCACATTTGATTGACTGCGACGACCTAAGTCAGGTCGTCTTCTCCTCGGCATCGAAATTGTAATTAATCAAATTGAGGAAAGTTCCCGCGCACTTAGCAGTTTAGTGTCACTATCACATAGCTGGTTGTCAAATGTCAAATATTATGGTTGCGTTCAGAAATTTAATTTGTGACAAAACTTAAAATTTAATCTACATAATGATAATAGACTGACTAGCTGTGTCCCGCGGTTTCACCCGCGTGAATACCTAGGTCCCGTTCCCGGTGCCTTTGTATATAATAACAGACAAAAAAAATTAGCAATAAATTAAAATTGCGACTATAATTTGAGATTTAAACTATCCTATCTCTCAAGTTGGATCGAACTGCACATGGTGTGCGAATTTTATTATAATCGGTTAAGTGGTTTAGGAGTCCATTGAGGACAAACATTGTGACACGAGATTTATATATAATAGACTGATTAACAACTGAAGTTAACTTAACAACTAAAGCTATCCAAAATTAAGTTTATTTTTAACCTGAGGATAAAGTAGTTATCTATATATATAAAAATTCTAATTAGTTATTCATTTTGAAATATTCTTTCAATTTGATTCTGAACGACGGGCGACATATCAAAAGTTTTTTTTTTCTTAATTCCGATCATTTTCATATTTATTCACCTTTTAAACCTTCTCTGGGCTTTCACAAATAATTCAATATCAAAGTTAGCCAAATCGGTCCAGCCGTTCTCGAGTTTTAGCGAGACTAACGAACAGCAATTCATTTTTATATACAGGGTGTCCGGTAAATAGTCCGACAAACTGTAGGGGTTGATACCTCTAGTCAAGACCTACCGAATGAACACAACATATGTTCCCCGAAAAGTTACGGGTTTCGATTTAGAATCGATTTTAGAAAATTTTATAAATTTCTACCTTGCATCAGATTTTTCATATTTCTGGCAAAAAAATAGGTTTTGCAATACTTTTTTTACATCAAATTAATCTTGAATAGTTACTCTACGCTTTGGTAAGTCTTATTTTTATCTAAATGAAGAATGTATTGACAAAAAGCCATCCGTTTAACAGTTTTCACTTTTGGATTTTCTTATTGCTTAATTTTGAATTTCAGTGGTGAGAAATAAATGTATGTGGCAGTTTTGTCATAGTATAAAGAGAGGGGCAGTAAGTTATCTTCATACAAACGCACCGCGCGTGGCTTTTATGTGTGCGCCATAGTACCTACGCGTCGCCGCACGCACACTAAACAAAATCTCGACCCGTTTCTCAGTGCGCCAGTCGGGGCTAACACCGCACGAAGTTCGCGCGTCACGGCTTTTCGGCACCGCTAAACGAATGAAAAATGACTGATAATTGTATATAAATAATATTATTATAATAATATTAATATTATTATAATACTGCTCTGAATCTTAAATACATTTCTGTATTTGTTAGGAAAATCATTGTTAAACTAAAATCAACAATAATCATTGTTAAATTAATTAGTTATACAGAGATGTGTTATCTTTGGCAAGGGCCGGGCTTTAAACTAATGAATTGATGACAGTAGATTAGTGAAAGGTTTTACCATCGTTTAGGTAAAACCGACCTCACAAACCCTGTACCCAGACAATTAAGAAAAAAATACAACTTCCCGATCCTTGCCAATTTATAAGCACTGAATTAAAATTTAGCTAAAAGTGACAACCCTGAGACAGTAGGCAATTATATCGCGGATTGGGCCGGAGATAGCCTACTTCTTCTCTCTTTATACTATGGTTTTGTACAACAATCTTAAAAACTTGCTTGGTTATTGGTGACTTCGGGGAGGTAAAATACTTGTATATTTTCTTTACAAAATTTGACAATACAAGCTGCTGTTCAGTTCAAACGGGCTTGTTTGTTGAAATGTAACCAATGTAAATCAAAAAAATCAAATAAATTTGTTTTAAGGAGTTGGAGATTTAGTCGCGAGAAGAAAATACTTAATTTAACTGTACAATGATGATCCGCGTTAAGTTACGTCTCATTTTACCTTGGATTTACATTAGTTACATTTCAACGAATAAGCCCGTTTGAACTGAACATCAGCTTGTATTGTCAAATTTTGTAAAGAAAATACACTAGTACTTTACCTCCCCGAAGTGTCCAATAACCAAGCAAGTTTTTAAGATTGTTGTACAAAACTGCCACATACATTTATTTCTCACCACTGAAGTTCAAAATTAAGCAATAAGAAAATCCAAAAGTGAAAACTGTTAAACGGATGGCTTTTCGTCAATACATTCTTCATTTAGATAAAAATAAGACTTACCAAAGCGTAGAGTAACTATTCAAGATTAATTTGTTTTAAAAAAAGTATTGAAAAACCTGTTTATTAGCCAGAAATATGGAAAAATCTGATGCAAGGTAGAAATTTATAAAATTTTCTAAAATCGATTCTAACTCGAAACCCGTAACTTTTCGGGTAACATATTATTATGTTGTGTTCATTCGGTAGGTCTTGACTAGATGTATCAACCCCCACAGTTTTTCGGACTATTTACCGGACACCCTGTATATAGATATTGAAGCCTATGGGTATAATTATATTAACGCTTCTATAAGGACCCCACAGGGTTTTCGTAACACACTGTGTAGTTACAGCGGTTTCGCACTACGTCCGATCCGAATCCGATCTGGACCCCTGAAAATATGGTCCGTAGTAGCCGTAGAACTATTTCTATGGTAATTTACGCACTAGATCCAATCTCCGTCATCTGAATTTTTATCAGCAATATTTTCACGGGTTCGGATCGGATTCGGATTGGACATAGTACGAAACCGCTCTTATCAGTAGAGTTCTACACTGTTAATCTAGTAGCATGAGATTAAAAATTAGGAAGCAAGGATAAATTAATATTAGTATTTTGTCATGTTGGCAGATACACCGAGCCAGGGTAACCATTCGTCACTCATCACCAGTTTTTTTTTGTACCATGTATCAAGTAAGTCGTCGACCACAAATTTCAAGTGCATCCAAACACATCCACGGTTGACAATAGGGATGATGACTAATTTTTATTTTTTAGTCCATCTTTTAGATATTACGAAAATATTAGACAAGTATTTTTTAATTTTTCCCGTAAGCAAAAAATTATGAAGATACAGTGAGTAAAAATCTTGCGTGACGTCACGTCTAAGCAAAAATTGTACCAACCCGTGACATCACAAGCCCCCACTACTGAACTTTAAAGCGGTTTATCTTCTTATTTTGTAATTGATTTGATAAAAGAAAAAATATGTGTCCATTATACTTGATTACCTAAATGGCGGACTAAATTAATTTTGACTTTTCATACCCAGTCATCTACCCTATTTTGTGGGTTGAGCAATCGATTGAAAATATTGAATTATGGGACGACTTCACATTGGCTCTGATGTGATAGATTTAGTGTTACTAATAGCCATCATACCGAGCGTTGGCACCTACGTTTGGAGCCAGGATAAGAATTTTAGTATGCAATTATAAGTTATAAATATGCTTATGGTTGACCTGGTTTGTAAATGTATATTTAAATAACCCATACCATATTAATGAGTACAATAGGGTACATGACTAGGTATGAAAAGTAAAAATTTATTTGTTCCGCCATTTAGATAATTGGGGTTTTCTATGAAATTCTCAGTAGCAGGTCGGAGTTTGGATTTGTGCCCTGTTAGTGGCAATAGGCTCGCCCCCTATTACATGGGACCTAAACATACCGGTGAACTGTGGGTGTACATTGGTACACCTCTGCCTAACCCTTCGGGGATACAGGCGTGATGGTATGTTATGTTGCCATTTAGATAATCAAAATATAAAAGACACTTTTACAATATTCTTATTGGTAACATGTACATATTATCGGTACTATATTTAACACTAATGACAAGGTTTTTGTTAATACTCAGAATACAATGTAGTCCATCCAACAAAGACATTGTAGAGTGCGTGAGTTAGGCCCTAAGCAATTACTTCAGAAAATTGTTCAGGGTGCTTAGAGAGTTAACATACTAAAAGTCCCGACATCTAGGGGGTGAGGCGGAGTGGGTGGAGGGGGTTAAAGTTCCCATTTTTCAGTTTTTCGCTAATATCTTTTAAACGGTGCGTCATGGAGATAAGAAGTCTTCTACGCAATGAAAGCTTATAAAATTATGTACAACTTTTACCTTATACACTTTTTCACATTCCTATCTATTTTCGAACTACACGTTCCGGAAAAGTGAAAATTGAAAAAAAAAACTACTTGAATTGAACACTACCTTTTGTATACTACTTCCTTCACGTTATTTGGGGATAAAAAGTATCTTATATCTTAAATCAACTCCTACTATATCAATTTACTAAATTTTATCAAAATCTGTACAGCCGTTGGGATATCAAAACTTTTATCTACACTTGTCTTATACACTTTTTCCAAATTTTCACCAGTGTTCGAGTATTAGTGTGATGTGACAACCATTACCGAATGTTAAATATGAGCTAGTATATAAATTAGGTATTTTATTGATAACATAAGCTGGGAGTACCTCCAAGCGGTGAAGGCGGTAACAGTTTGAGATCTTGTTTTCTACCAGTGGTAATGGAGCAGAAGCGGGTCGTAACTTTTCATTCCATATTTCCTGTCTTAGAAAACGAGATCTCACTGGCTAAAACTCCCATAATCTTCCATGCCTTCGGGCTTATGTTATTGTTGTCGTTTATGATTCAACCTCTTTGGCATGGTAGCCTACCCGGTAACGCAGGGGAGCAGCCAGAACAGGTCTTTGCTTTGTAATCGTCATTAGTTACGCAATTGGATTATCCATCATGAGTGCTAATAATAATAAGTGTCCTGTGTGTGATAAGGACATCGTTAAAGGCATCGTTAAAGAAACAAAAAGGAATACTCGGCCTTATCAAAGCTAGTAAAGATCGGAACGATGATAAGCACCAAATTTTCCGCGCCTTGACATCCGTTTTAATTCACACTAATTGTCGTAAAAACTACACACGAGCCGATACAATTAAAAATATGTAAGTGTTGCATCTACATGTCAAGAAGAGGCAGGCCCGTCTCAGCTCAGGTCTTCAGCTCCCCAATTCGACTTCATGACTAATTGTTTATTATGCGCACATAATGTAAAAGAAGAAACCAGCAGAGCAGAAGAAGAATAGTACATTCAGTTAAAATGGATAATCCAATTGCGTAACTAATGACGATTACAAAGCAAAGAACTGTTCTGGCTGCTCCCCTGCGTTACCGGGTAGGCTACCATGCCAAAGAGGTTGAATCATAAACGACAACAATAACACAAGCCCGAAGGCATGGATGATTATGGGAGTTTTAGCCAGTGAGATCTCGTTTTCTACGACAGGAAATATGGAATGAAAAGGGACGACCCGCTTCTGCTCCATTACCACTGGTAGAAAACGAGATCTCAAACTGTTACCGCCTTCACCGCTTGGAGGTACTCCCAGCTTATGTTATCAATAAAATACCTAATTTATATACTAGCTCATATTTAATATTCGGTAATGCTTGTCACATCACACTAATACTCGAACACTGGTGAAAATTTGGAAAAAGTGTATAAGACAAGTGTAGATAAAAGTTTTGATATCCCAACGGCTGTACAGATTTTGATAAAATTTAGTAAATTGATATAGTAGGAGTTGATTTAAGATATAAGATACTTGTTATCCCCAAATAACATGAAGGAAGTAGTATACAAGAGGTAGTGTTCAATTCAAGTAGTTTTTTTTTCAATTTTCACTTTTCCAGAACGTGTAGTTCGAAAATAGGTAGGAATGTGAAAAAGTGTAAAAGGTAAAAGTTGAACATAATTTTATAAGCTTTCATTGCGTAGAAGACTTCTTATCTCCATGACGCACCGTTTAAAAGATATTAGCGAAAAACTGAAAAATGGAAACTTTAACCCCCTCCCCCCACTCCGCCTCACCCCCTAGATGTCGGGACTTTTAGTATGTTAACTCTCTAAGCACCCTGAACAATTTTCTGAAGTAATTGCTTAGGGCCTTGCTCACGCACTCTACAACCCCTTTTTGGTGATTTGTTGACTGAACTAATGTTAGTGTTTTAGTTTTATAAGTATGGAATGTTTTTATGCGATTAAAAGGGTGTCAGCCTAATAGACATACCACTATATATCAGCCACATTCAAGAAATAATGACCGTGCTTTGGGATTATGAACCTTAATTCAATGACTAACAGTTCAGTTTCCATCACATTCAAATTACTTTTAGGCCGTTTTCGGTAATATTTGTCATTCTAAAATGAACTTAAACACATGTTGTCAAAGTTGATAATTGCGTAATTAGTAATAATGTTTCATTCTCTTTCCAGATTGGCTTTAGTATAGGTATTGTTTACAACACTTTACGACTGGTAAAATAAGTATAAGAAAATTTTCATTTTACATATTTGTTCCTATTTGTCTGGCATTCCTTTTGCAATACTGCAATTTTTGCAATACGTGATAAGATAATTATTTTTGTATGAAATATGTTTAATATTATATTCTTGAAAAATGAATTTTAGATTTTCGTTAAAATTTGTATACATTTTTATCTGATAAAATTAAATAAAGCCCGCTATCGGAAGTTTCAATTCAAATACAAAATGAGTTTGTTGGTAAATGTTACCTGCATGAAAACTGCAACACCGACTTACTATTTTTGTTAGTTGCCGCTAAACAAACCGTCATCTATCACGTACACGCCACAAAAACAAAGCATTTAAATGTTCTCTAATGTTACCTTGTGCGAAACTCACTTCTTTAGATATATTGTAATGTTCGTTAGCGAAGTACAATGCTTTCTCATGGTTGCCGAGCGCGGCGTGCGCGTTGCCTAGCGACCAGCAGGCTCGGCCCTCGCCGACTCTGTCACGCAGTGCGCGTGCGGCCGCCAGATGGCGCGCATGGTACTCTTCGGCCACGCGGTACTCGCGCAGCAGCGTGTACGTGTTGCCGAGCGAGTAGCACGCCTGCGCCTCTACTGCCGCGTCGCCCAGCTCCTCCGCTAGCGATAGTGTGCGTCTGCAACAGAGGGTCATCCTTCATGTGGCTGTTTGATGCGGTGCTGAGATCATGCTACAAGTTCACCTCAATTCAACTATCGGTTAAGCGCCCTAACACACGAGCGTCATGTTGTCAACGGCAGAGGAACTACAGCCATCGACACAAGACTACAGTCGTCATTCCAACTTTGATATGGGACGCGGCACGTTGCCAGTTGTAGATCGTAGGAAGTATGGCGGTGACGACAATTCGAAGGCGGAAGGCGACCCAGCTGTCTACGGCTGCAGTTACCTTTGCTGTTTGTAACAGTTGTCGCTTGTCGTGTCGTTGCCGCTTGTCTGTATGAGCCCAAATTTTACAAAGTTAGCATATAAAAATAAGGTTAAATGAAGCTTTTTAAAAAACATAGTTTATCATTCATATATAAAGAAGAATGCATAGGGTTTGCGCATATCTTTTCACCAAAAAACGCTAAAAACTTAACTAAGATAAAAGTTGCGCAACAAACCTATACTCCATTTATTATAGCATTAGACAGAAGTTAAAAAGGTTTCTTTATAAGGCACACTTTGTAACAAAAATACAACAAACATATTAAAATTATGATTGACGCCGAATTTATTACACATCTATTTATATATCCGTTCGTACACATCACTGTAATCATTTCAATAATTTATCTTATGAAATTAAGTGACTTTCATTAAAATATATTATTTCGTTCCAAATTAATATTCCAGTGTCAATGCTAAAAACTTAAAAGAAGCAGCGATGCACCATACCCGGAACGTTTTTCGCTTCAGTATAATTGTAATAAATCTAAGAGGTTACCTAATCCCTTCAAAAGTTGTGACAGAAGGGATTTTCTCATTTTGTCGGTTTATGTCATCTGAGGTTATCTGTCAAAAGTATCAATGTCTGAATGTCATTCACTTGTGAATACTGCGCCTTGTTCGTTGTTATTGCCAAGTTTTCGTGATTTTGTTGTTATTTGTTACTGTTTTGTTATTGTTTTCTTATCGTTATTAGTGTTGTTTTTGGATTGTTGTTTTGTTTGTATAAAACGTAACGTTTTGTACAAGCATGAGTGATCCCGGTGCGGGCCCGAGTGGCTTACAACCAAAACGTCGCCCCAACGTTGACCCTGACGACATGATAATGTCTCCTAAGAAAAAGAGAATGAAGCAAAATCCACTTCGTGCTTCAGAAAAGCAAACAGTAATTAATATTTTCAAACAAGTTAAGGAGTCCTGGCCTGCAGGTACTACTCCTTATAAAACTGAGATGATAAAAAAAACAGCAGAAGTTGCCGGTAAGGATGATTCATAAACTTATTATTATTAAAATATTTAAAAGTTACATACAATGTGATGAAACATACATTTTCTTATTTATAGGCGTGTCTCGTGCTACTGTGTACAATATGCTCAAAGAGTACAAGACAAAAGGTCGCCTGCAATCTCCCCCTCCTCGAAAACGGAAGCACATGAAATGTGATGATTTTGATAACATAACATTAAGTGGAATACGCAGGAAAATTCATTCCTTCTTTTTTAATAATGAGTTGCCCACCTTGGACAAGATATTGGAAGCAGTTAATAGTGATGAGTCACTGCCTGATTTTAAAAGAAGTAGTCTGTATAAGATAATTAAAGAAACATTAAAGTTCACTTATATTAAACGGAGCAGAAAAAGTGCACTCATAGACAAGCAGGAGATTGTTCTATGGAGAATAAAATATCTTCATGAAATAAAAAGGCTAAGGAGTGAAGGGAGAAAAATTTATTATTTAGATGAGACTTGGCTAAATGAAGGTACAGTGCTCCTAATATTTCTAACCAGTTTTTTATTCACAGAGCAATGTGAGCAGTGAATAACAATACATAAGATATATCTAAAAAAGAGATGTATCATAATTGCATAAATTTGTTTTGTGAATATTGTACTTAAAATAAATAATCTTTTATCATACATACAGGTCACACAAAAAGTAAGATATGGCAAGACACAACAATTCAATCCACAAAAGAAGCACACCGGGAAGGTCTATCGACTGGTTTAAAGAACCCAAGTGGAAAAGGGAGACGGCTTATTATTGGTCATATTGGTATGTACTTGATTAACATGCATTTGTTTTTAATGTCGCCACCATTAACAACATCCCATTGACATTGAATGTTGATTAATTGTTGATGCCTCTCCATAGAGAATGCATGTTAAGACTATATCACGACTTTATCTACCACTGGACTGTAATATGCTGAGTATAACCCATATATTGACAGTCATAGTGCAATCATTGACTCACTTGCTACTTAATTATAGTATATAAGACCTATTTCCAGCAGTGAAATAGGAGCTACCATGGGTACAGAATAAGTGATATGTATAAATTCTTGTATTTATTTCACAGGATCAACTGAAGGATTTGTAGCTGACGCTGCTTTAATATTTGATGCAAAGAAAGGTGATGGTGATTACCACTCTGAAATGGACTCATTTAACTTTGAGAAGTGGTTTAAATTAATATTGTCTAAAATTGAGAGTGGCGCTGTAATTGTAATGGACAATGCGCCATACCACTCAAGGAAACTGGAGAAGCTGCCAACTACAGCCACACGGAAAGCAGACATACAGGAGTGGTTAAAAAGCAAAAATATTCCATTTGGGGAAAAAGACCTTAGGGCAACTTTGTTAGAAAAAGTAAAAAAACAAAAACATTTATACCAAAAGTATGTTGTGGATGAGATGGCTATGGAGAAAGGTATTTCAGTTTTGCGCCTCCCGCCCTACCACTGTGAGCTCAATCCTATAGAATTAATATGGGCTCAAATGAAGGGGTATGTGGCCCAACATAATAAAACATTTAAATTAGACAATGTAAAACGATTACTTACCCAAGCTCTAGAAAATATTACGCCAGAACGATGGCAATCATGCATTGCTCACGCAATTAAAGAAGAGGAAAGGTTTTGTCAGCTCGATGGCATAATGGATGATGTCATAGAAAAATTCATTATTAACGTTGGTGAAACTTCTTCATCTTCATCATCTGATGATAGTGACTAAATTAGATTATGAAGATGAAGAAGTTTTACCAACGCGTTTATGCACTGTATATATATATATAGTTCAACATGTAAAGATGTTATTTTAAATAAAATCTAATTAAAAGAATTACATACTTATTTCCTCTAATCTTAATTGTATATAAATCATCATGTGATGATAGTGACTAAATGTTAAGATTGTGGGTTTCATTCATTCATTTTATTGTAAGTTTGTAGCATGTGATGTAGATGCTATTATAAATAAAGAATAATTTCAAAAAATGTTTTTTATTTCCGATAAACTCTCATGAATAGATCTTGGATAGTTTTTAATACTATCTATTAAAGTCATGTTAAAACAGTTTTAATGAAACCACTTTTAATTAAAATTGTTCTAATTTAACATAGAAATAAAATGTTTCGCACTCCTGCTTCTGCGAGCCTCTTTTTTCTAATGTTATAATAAATGGAGTATACATATAATAGATCCTTTGACTTTTATATATTGCAGTTTATCTTTATAACATTGACTCTTTATTCTATTCGCTTTTATAATAAATTACCAGATAGTTTAATTTATTTAACAAACAAAAAGTTTAAAACGTGCGTGAAATTCGAACTAATAAATAAATAAATGCGGACAACATCACATATATTGTTCTGAACCCAAAGTAAGTTGCTAAAGCACTTGTGTTATGGAATTCAGATACAACGAAGGTACCACAAACACCCAGACCCGAGACAATGTAGAAATGTGATTTTTCTACATTGACCCGTCCTAAACTGAAACTAATAGGAAAGGCTTATTATAAAATTAGTGACTATGTAGAGGATAAAAGCGCGTGGATCTAGGACCTTCTGCACATGTGGCCGTTAGTTCATTTGCCTCATCTTGTTTTTTTATCTTTCTGTATTAGCTTCCCCACGTACTCTATTCGTAGAAACCTTTTGACATGCCTTGACATTCCTGTTAGGGTTTAGCTAGGACTACATATCTATTGTATTAGATATTTGTTTTTTTTTTAATTATTGAGTTTAGTCTTTTTTTATTATTCTCATTTTTTTCGCATACGCGACCTTTGTAAATGTGACAACAATGTAAATTTTGTTGCGTGTCCCATTTCATTTTTCTTCCATTTTGGATGTTATCGTTTACAAAAAACTAAACATTTTGCTATTTACGCTGTTGTCGCATATTTGTATATATTTTTTTTATATTTAAATTGTATTTGTTACATTGATGTTAACCTTTTTTTTAAAAGAGTAACTTAGGTTCTTGCCGGTTCTTCTCCATTGGAATGACATTTTGGAACCTGCAACTAGAGTCAATAATTTAACGTTTTAAAAGAGCTTAAAAAGGCCTACTTATAATAAAAATATTTTGATTTTTTGATTTTTGACTAGATCTAAAAATAATATAAACAAAACAAAATCAACAAAGAATTACAAATACTGTTAGTATGTGTAATACTTTGTTTTTTTTTAATCTTCTATACTTATAAATCTGCAAAAGTGAAAATTCTGTACATTGAAAGTATCAAAAAAATAAAAGGCGATAAAAGTTGTGTTACTAGACCGACACCGAAACCCAAAATATGATTGAAAAAAAAAAATTGACTGTCTGTCTGATTGTTCAGGTATCACGCGAAAACTACCGGTTCGATTACGATGAAACTTGATAATTATTCTTTAATATCCTGGGCACCACACTGAGTGGTTTTTATCCCGGAAAAGTGAATACAATAAAAAAAAAACTTAATTTTGCGGTTCGATCCCTAGATCCGATTACTGTACCAACCGCAAATAATAAGTTTGTCGTAGGTTACGTCACCTTTAGGGTAAAGTTATTAAGGTTTATTTGTATAAGTCGTAGGTATAAATTTTAATTTTCTAGTATAGGTAGTATATTTGATGGTGTACGTAGTGACCGTAGGTTATTTTATAATACTGGTAGGATAAGTCATTCGTATAGATATTGTTTTTTAGGGATTTTGCTTAATGGTTAAGTTTAGATTAGTTATCATCAGAAATAGGTTTATTTAGGTAGGTAGGTATTTTATTTGCTGTTATTGAGTTTATTATTTTTTAGGGTTCCGTACCTCAAAAGGAAAAAACGGAACCCTTACAGGATCACTTCGTTGTCCGTCCGTCCGTCCGTCTGTCAAGACTGTTTTTCTCAGGAACGCGTGCAGGTATCAAATTGAAATTTATATCTAATACTCAAGTCTACTGTCCCTTGGAGCTGTGAAAAATTCAAACTTCTAAGCCAAAGCAATCAAAAGATACAGCCGTTAATGCCGCAAATTTTCGAAATTCGCACGGATGTCAAAACCTACAGGGTACTTCCCGTGAACTAAGAATCTTGAAATTTGGTACGAAGTAACGTCTTATAGTACAAATAAAGGAAACATTGCGAAAACCGTAAATTTTTAGCTTTCACAAAATAAAAAATATATTTGAAAATTTTAAAGTTACTACTACATCTCTCATGAACGCGTAGAGGTATTCAATTGAAATTCATATCAAATACTCAGGTCTATAATACCTTGCTGTAACAAAATCAAACTTTTATGTCAATTTAACGCAATCAAAAGAAATAGATACCTACAGGTTTGTACGGAACCCTCGGGGCGCAAGTCCGACTCGCACGTGGCCGGTTTTTTTTAATTAAGTAGCTACTTAGGTTTACTTTTATAAGGCGTAGATCGTATAGATTTTAATTTCAAGTATAGGTAGTATATTTGATAGTGTGTAACGTAGGTTATTTTTAGTATTCTTAGGTAGGATTAGTCATTCCCATAGATTTTAGTTTTTAGGGATTTTGCTTATTCATTGGTATATATATAAGTGTAGGTAGGCGCTAGGGGTTAGGGCCCTTCTATAAAATTGTCTTAAAGATTTCTTTATTAGGGTTCCGTACCTCAAAAGGAAAAAATCGGAACCCTTATAGGACCACTTCGTTGTCCGTCCGTCTGTCAAGGCCGTTTTTCTCAGGAACGTGTGGAGGTATCAAACTGAAATTTATATCTAATACTCAGGTCTACTGTCTCTTGGAGCTGTGAAAAAAATCAAACTTCTAAACCAAAGCGATCAAAAGATACAGCCGTTTATGCCGCGAATTTCCGTAAATTTTCGAAACTCGCACGGGCATCAAAACCTACAGGGTACTTCCCGTGAACTTCGAATCTTGAAATTTGGATTGAAGTAACGTTTTATAGTACAGATAAAGAAAAAATTGCGAAAACCGTAAATTTTTTCGTTAAAAATTTTAAAGTTACTACTTCTTTTCTCATGAACACGTAGAGGTATTTAATTGAAATTCATATCAAATACTCAGGTTTATAATACTTTTAAGCTGTAACAAAATCAAACTTTTAATTTGATCAAAAGAAATAGCAATTTAAGCCGCATATTTTCAAACTCGCGAGGGAATCAAAATCTAAAGGGTACTTCCAGTCGATCTAGAATCTTGAAATTTGGCATGAAGCAATGTTTAATAGCACATATAAAGGAAATATTCCGAAATCCTTAAAATCACACACACACACACAAGTTTGTACGGAACCCTCGGTGCGCGACTCCGACTCGCACTTGGCCGGTTTTTTTTTAATACGGATATACTTATAACACGATGCCTTCCAGAAAGAGTCCATCTCTTTCTGCTACATCGAGACTCGCTAGGCGAATGCGACTAGCCAGAGGTATGCTCGATAGATTACGTTCTACACAAATAGCACTTTACACAAAAAAACTCATTGATAAGTTTCGTCATCCACGCGAACGAAGTCGCGGGCACAGCTAGTTAGAAATAAGATGAAGATTTGACAGGGACCAGATTATATAAAATTGTACATTCGCATATTATTTATTCGCATATCTGACCGATCTTCATTTTTTCTATTATTTCATCTTTAGATTATTGAATATTTTCCGAAAATTTTGGTAAAGCACTCTTAGCAGCCTCAATCAACCAGCAATTATGTTTATATTTCTTTTTTTATCAAATAAACCAATGTATCTGCATAAGCGCCAGCTGTTTTAATCTAGCATAGATGAGTGCCTCTGTGATGTTCTGTAGTCACAATAGTATTAAATGAAGGAAAGCTAACTTTAGATTGTAATTGTGATTTGAATCCGTAGATAAATATCTAATCTTGGCTCTTTTTAACACACTTTGGCAGTCGTTAAGTAAATTCTGACAACCAGTATTACTATGGGATACTGTGTTACCCAGTAAAATGGGTTATGGGGGTCAGATAGGCAGTTGCTCTATGTAAAATACCGAATTCAGCTGAATCTGGTAAGACTGGTAGCACATGATTTTAACACACTGAAGGAAAATGAAAAAGAAAAACAATCTACCAACAAACTTAAATAACACAACCACGACAAAAGTACATAAGCGAGCATTGAGCATAACATTTGTAATGTAAATCGCAAAAATGCAACAGCACACGTAATCTTCATTTGCAATTTGAGGCATTCAGTTTGATACAGTGCTAAGCATGTCGCATGCATAATGTGCATAAACTGGATGTGTGCCACGCAACACACTAACATAAGAACGAAAAAACTAATAATGTATTTGCGCACAGCTTTCTATTTTCGTATTTGCAGTCAAATATAATAATATAATAAATGATAATAATCCAGCCTATAAACGTCCCACTGCTGGGCACAGGCCTCTTCCCATATAGAGAAGGCACGAGCATTGATCACCACGCTTGCTCTCTGCGGATTGGCGATTTCAGATCCCAATTTTGGAATCCAGGTTTCCTCACGATGTTTTCCTTCACCGTTTGTCAGAAGTGTCTTAGAATAAATAAGAAAGTACATATAACTTTGAAAAAGTCACATTGGTACTTACAAATCCGTTCATTGAACCGCTAGGTCACCACGACACACGACATCAGTCAAATATAATTTTCGATAATTTGTTACTGCCAGAAATGGGCAAGATTATATTAGGTCAATACCAAGATGACTAGTTATGGGGTAATACATTTATTACTACTTTTTAGGACAATACTGATGCCAAGCGAGAAATTCTGAAGCTAAGATATTATACTCGCAACTGCAACAGGAACTGCAGTACGCATTTGTTTGATTACTACACCTACACGTTATTACTACACACTTATTATTATGATAATAGTTGTAATAATGTGATGATGTATATAAAATCGACCTTATTCAATAAATAAGGTAGATCAAATCATGAATATTGGATATTCGAAAAAATAATAAAATTTTTCTTCGAAATGTGAAACGCTTTAGTCATGAAGAGATCCCAATTAGACGGAGCGATGACACCGCGTCTCCAGTCTCCTTGCGACCACGGCCGGTGTAACTCGGTCGAAACGTCAAGCCCGAAAAAGGTATTTATGCATGTACGCGTTGATTCCCCTGAATTATATTACTATAAACATGCAGCGCGATGGTTTAAAAGTTAATATTCTTTATCCCTGTTTTTATATGCATCATCAGTTTTATTTAAATTAGAATCTCTGTGGCCAATTTAAGGCCGAATACTGAAACGTCAATCAATTTTAATTCGCCATTAAGTCGCTACTGTACAGACAGACATTTAAGAGCGTGTTAAAGGTAAGAGAGAAGCGTTTGATTCGAGGGTTAGCTTAACAATATAACAAATAGTACTACTCTACGACTTCTATAATGTATATACGTTTTACTTACTTTTAGTGCTCAGCTGTGTTGGATTACATTCAAAATTTGAGGGTTATCTTAACAATTCAACAATCAGTTATTGTTGGTTATACGTACTTGTAATGTTCAGCAGCATTTTCGAACTGTCCGAGGAAGATGTGCGAGTTCCCGAGGTTGCTGTTGGCGCGTCGCTCTGCGGCCTTGTCGCCGAACTCGCGCGCGATCTGCAGCCGCTCCGTGTGGTAGCGGATGGCACGAGCGAAGTCGCCCAGTAGGTAGCACGTGTTGCCCAGGTTGCCGCAGGCCCGACCCATCGCTTGCCGGTCGCCTAGGCTCCGCATTAACTCTAGGTTTTCTCTGGAATTTAATGATTTGGTATATTTTTATGTGTCTTTCTATATAGCGTATCCATAGAGGCTCATTCTCATTAGTAACAAAGCAGGCGGGCAGGCCCCGAGTACAGGATGACGACTAATGAAAGTGCGCCCTTCACCATACAGCGAGCTCCGCACGCGGCCTAACAGCATAAAAAAGTGCGTTAAAAAAACTCTTGCGACCCGAATACGAGTTCAAACGACCAATGAAAATTATGAGCATTATTATTAGTAGGTATTTAGTTATCTAAACTATCAGCTAGATCAGATCGCTGTTTCGTGAGCATATTGCTTCGGTCTCAGGGTTGCACAAAATGGATGAGGCGTGGGCGGCGTGAGATATGCGTGGGTACCGATTATCTCGTATTAATTAAACCGCATTCACCATAAGTCAAACTGATTGGTAGCGTGCATATCGATAGTTCGACGCAACCTACGCAGTCCATAAATTAAAGTTATTAATAGATCTCGTCCGTGCATCCATTATATGGGATAGAAGATATTGCTATGGCAAGCAATATTGTTCAACACAAGAAGGATAAAAGCATTGCGGTTGTTTCTGTAATGGATGCGGTGACGATGAAATGCGTCACGTCTGTAGGTATCTACGTTTATTACTATATTTAGTAACCGCCCCGCCGTGAATTGACGCAGAATTTATACAAGGTAAAATTATTTCAACTTGAGCTCATACCTGATTGTAGATTTACCGAGTAGATTGTAATCTTGTCACTTCAGACGGTAGGTCGAGGGCAAAAATTTCCACTTACATTGAGATTGACGATAAACACGTTTCCTTGCACATGTGGCCGCATCACCGGCAAAGTGAAGCACGATAGAACATCCTTCTTATTATCCGATAATATGGAGTAATAATGATTATGCAAATAAAAAATAACAAATAATATGTGACAATAATTAACAAGCTGTGCAGATATATGAGTGATATGTACTGACTCGTAGAAAGCGACAGCTTGCATGAGACACTCGCGCACTTCCTGCGGGAAGTGTCCGGGGTCGTTCTGTCCGACGCGGCCGAGCTGCTTGCCCTGCGCGTGGTACACGTTGCCCAGGTTGTAGAGGGCGCGGCCTTCGCTCAGCTTGTCGCCCAGCGCTCGCGATATCTCCAGGTGCCGCTTGCAGCACTGGATCGCCTCGGCAAACTTGCCCATCACTTTCAATGTGTTGCCTAAGTTGCCTGATGCTTTTGCTTCTCCTAATTTGTCATTCATGGTCCTGGAAACATTAATATCAACCTTATAATAATCGCAATTTTTAACAGCAAACACCTGAGGTATGTCAGGTGTGGTATTGTAGGGATAGCGGTGTACATCGCAGTAGCTTTCTACGTCCAGCGTCAACCTCACCTGCCATAGGTCTAGCGCGTCTGGGATAACCATCCAACTTCCCAGCCTATATACCTCGGGCTGGTGATGTGCAGCCATCACCAGTGCGAGCAGCTGGCTCTGAGTTCACCAACCTGCTAACCCAGAGTATAGACTATGCGATTTCCTACACAGTAGAGTTCTTTACCTAACGGTTGACTGTGGACCTATAAACAATTTATATGGTATGTATAAGTTTACCTACCTAGCTAATGTTAAGTCATGTTTGTGGTATTGCATAGCCATATTGTAGTCTCCGAGGTAGAAGTAGGCGTTTCCGAGCTGGCTGTATATGGCGCTGAGGGTGCGCAGGTCATCGGTGCCGGCCTGGATGGCGGCCTGAAAGAAGGCCACGCCGGCGCGGCAGTCCCCGGCTTTGCACAGCCGCTCGCCCTCCAGCGCCAGCTCCAAGCACATGGATCCTCCATCGCAACTCTGATGATAACAAAAACTCTAATCAATACATGCACATTACACATGCTATGTTCTAATGCATCTCACTTACTCTGTTAACAACATCCATTGGGTGTAATTTAATTATTTCCCTTGACCAAAGGCGAAACGATAAAGTAATATAATTTAGGAATGTCAAGTCTACATTTTGAGGTTTAATCAGTTCAGTGACTTAGTTTGAATACATAAATTTCTAAAATAATGTACTGTAGTTATTTTAAAATTACTGAAAAAGTAGTGTAGGAGAACTTCCGTGTGAGAAAAAAGCCTTTACTTTGGAAGTCTCATATAATTTTTGGTCTGTAAATTATTTATGCCTAATAACTTATGTTAAGTTGTCCATATGATCAAAAACCTAGCGAGGCATATCCAATATCTTTGTGTGAGTAGTCGGGTTTTATAATTGATAAATCATTAAGTCATAGTCATATAAAAGTTAAGGGTAGCACTCAATTCTTAACACCAATTATCAGATCCTGATGGATGGAGAACAATAGGAGGACCTGGTAACTATACCATTTACTTAAAACAAAAAAAAAAACAAAAATTCCTAGTAGGTCCAAGTGTCTTCACAATTGATGAACCACCATGTTATTTTTTCAAATCATTTTAGAATGGACAAGGAAACACATTAACAAATTCAACACAACTTGTTAATTTAAGTTAATAAGTTGTTCACTTCAGCGATGATCTGGGCCATTGGCTATTGGAGTGATACACCATTTATGGTAATAAGGCGGTAGTTTCTTTTGCTTTTTCATATTTAAACTGTTGACTTTTTTTTTATAAGTTAAGTACTTGTACGAGGTGTAAAAATAGAACAAAATATTTTTTATAGAACTTTAGAGCTATATTGCAAGATCATATCTAATTAAGGTCACATTTCTTCATTAAAGTTTTTATTAAAAAACAAAGACATCCAATATAATGGCTTTATATATATATTATTATGTGGATCTTGTTGCTCCCAGAGTAATTTTCAATACTTTCAGATACTTTTGCAATACAAATAAAAACAAAAAACAGCTTGTATTCGACGGGCCTGTTTGGTCTAGTGGTTAGTGACCCTGACTGCTATACCGGAGGTCGTGGGTTCGATTCCCACCCAGGACAAATCTTTGTGTGATAAGCACGATCATTTGTTCTGTGTCTGGGTGTGATATATCTATAATATGTATGTATTTAGAAATATATAAGTATGTTTATCAGTTGTCTGGTTACCAGAACACAAGCTCTGCTTAGCTTGGGATCAGATAACCGTGTATGAGTTGTCCCGGAATATTATTATTATTATTTGAATTCAAGGACATTAATTTTCAAATTTTATCTGTATGACTTGGCTTCTTGACCTAATGCAGACACGCTTTGATTGGTTATGCCTATCTTTTATTTTGTTAATATGACATCAGAGAGAACTGGAGATCTTCCTACTTGTGAGTTTTAAGACATTTGTCTGGCACACAGTAAGTATGGAATTGTAAATAAAAAGTTATCACAGTAAGATTTAGTTTCTTAGTGGTATTTGTTGCAAGAGTTTCAACTATTACTGGATGAGAGTTCAAAAGTTTTATGATAAATAAAACAAAACACCATTTTGAATATCCAAAGAAAATCTAGTGAATACACAAACTTGTGATAAAGAGCAAATATGTATGTAAATCAAGTCAGAAATGATAATACAGATTCTTGTTTCGCAGCAGAGCACATTCAGACAAATGGCACACACTTAAAAATTGCATAAATTATGATAAACTACGAGATTTTCATCTCACTAGATACAAGCAGATTAATGGGTTTAAATTCTATGAAAAAAGAATAATGTAAATGAAACTTCAATTAAAATCAACACAATTGTTTCAAATAAGAATAGTTATTTATTCATTCAGGTATGTTAAGATATTTTTCAATAGAAAATAACAAGAGATTTAGTTTTTACAAGCTCAAGCCGGTTCAGTTAAGTAAATAGACCTGAGTTTTATTTTAGTGTTAAGTTTACATTAAAATAAATAATTTTTCACTTATTCTCTTTTTAATTTATACCTGAAGAGACTAATAAGGAGTATTTATGTATTGAAATAGACAGCCAGCACTATTAATTTGATGTAAGTAGGTGTGTAGTAGTTTTGAAATAAAAGTTTTAAAAAGTTTTAAAAAGTTTAAATTGTTCCTTTGTCTCAACCAACACCTGTTGTAATGAGTAGTTCCTGCAATAGTTTAGCGAGTAAGTACGTTATTTACAGATAATGTACACCTAACCAAATTGATTCTGCTTAGCATAATAGTGAAGCAGTGCTTCATCGCATGCGGATGTCCTCACTAATAGGTCATCGTTTCCGTATTAGGTTCCCCTATTTAATGACTCACTACAATATTAAGGAAAAATATAACCGTTTACATCGACAACCAGTTACTACGTTATGTTTATTCAGTAACTAGATTACACATATTTAAATTGTAAATATATAAACGGTTCTAGTAATATACAGTATAAACTTACCTGCGCGTCAGTCGAGAGGTTCTCAGCGCTAGCACTCACCGACATCCTCGTCGGTATTTCGTTAACCAAATGATAAAACTAAATATAAACTTCAATAAACTACTATCAGAATAATCTCATAGTTAATGTTTTTTATTCACTTTGTTGATCGACTGCACTGGGCGTGTACGCTGACGGTCGTTACTACTTGTTACACCAAGTAGATCAGCATGTATCATTTACGCACAACACTCACTCAACAAGACAACGACTTTGTTTTTTAGATGTTTGAACATTGAACGAAAGACGAAACGATAGAATGAACTAAACTCATGTTTTAAATGAATGCAAAGCAGAGACAATCAACTAAAGCACTGTGTTGCAAGGTTAAAAAAAACGAAATGCCAAAAAATAATTCTGGCATGTACTATTAGAGAAAAGTAATTGCACAGTAACACAATAATTTAAATTTTAGTTGATTGCATTCTTCAATAATACGAGTAATTTTACAATGTTACCACGAAGACGCAGAATCTTCTAAAATGGTAGATTTTATTGAATATTTTAGTTTACTATATTAATGTTGTAAAATCTAAACAAAACTTTTAAATATGGATAGAAAAGTATTTTCTATTATAAATGCGAAATTAGTTAGTTACGAATAATTGATCTTGTGTATCAGTTTGTGAGTTTTCACAATAAAACCCTCATGATTTGTTGTATGAGCCCTTTAGTCCTTAAGCCCCGTCTTAGATCCTAAATTCTACGATAGGTAGGTACCTTCTTAGGTAATTCTGTCTATTACCTACGCTTCCACGAGGAACCACTGAACCTACTTAGATGAAACTAGTGTCGTTTGCAGCTACTGTATAGAAGGACTCTCGCAGGAGCTTTATACAATATTTGCAAAAAACCTATTCGACTTCAAAACAAATTAGGAACTGACGTTCTTAATTGACGTTCTTAATCATTGATATATTTTAAATACATCAATGTTCTTAATCTAATAAATTCATAAAGTACCTACCTACATTAGAGTTTGTGCGGAAAAAGAAAAGTTGTAAGATTGAGGGCGCTGCTGTGCATGTTTTCATAAAATCATAACGTTAGTTCTATTTTACGCCACGGCGGCGCGACGGTTCTCTTTCCACCTACTCTATAGCTAAACCTATTTCAATTAAAAGTTTACATATCCTGGATTAACTTACTTACACCTAATTAACCAAGCTTGTTATTACTGATGATTTATCCTATCTATTGATGCCATAATAGTACAGAAATAATGTTCTTTTTTTGGATTTGAGTCCGTTCTATTACGAGGGTAGCAAGTGTATTCACCAAAATTACAGTGAATACAGATTGTATATAGTTAATAATATTTTTTTAATATGCCTTTGTATAGATAGGTATATTCAAATCTCTAGCATTTAGGCTACTTTCCCTGTATCTGGCATCAAAACAATTTCACTCTGTGTAAAACAAAGTGGGGTTAGTTACAACATTTATAGCTCAAGAACGGGTGAATTGATTTTGATTCAATGGATATTAAAATGTCTTCGTCCCGCATAGCAGACTAGCTATGAAAACATTTGAAAATGTCTTACACGCGTCAAACCGCGTGGTAGGTAACCTACTTGTACTAAGTAGCTAGTATCTAGAGTTCGTGTTTGGTTATGTATTGAAATTAGTAATGTAAAATATTCGTACAAGATCCGCCAAAAGTAACAGAACCCTCAGATATGGTTACAGATTTTTGGCACATCACTATTCGCATTCATTCACCAGTTTTTATTGAAATCATCTCTCACGCAGTCATCCACTTATTAGGGCATTTTCTATCTTTTCAACTCCATTTAAACTCCTCACTCATATATTTACAGCAAGAGATTTGTCATTTTTTTTGCAGTCGACCTTCTTGCTTCTTGGCAAAATTCTTTTTTGCCAGAAATGTTGATGGAGGTGGCACAAATGTTTTTACTCTGATGTGAAGAGAAAGTAAGTAAAGTACTTGTATTCTTTTTTATTCTTTTATGGGTTTACATACCAGAAGTTAGTTACCAATACAGAATATAATTTAAATTTTAAATCAGCTGTTGCTATGACTTACGTAAAAGTTGGATAACATATTCTTTGGATAAGAAAAGTGAAGCTAAAATCGGTAAGCTTATATGGACCAAGACGCTTTTCATCAACATCTACAAAAAAATGGAAAATATTTTTTAATTGTCACGTAAAAGATATCTACGACGGTCAACTTACTACAGTGGTGGAGTAAACCGCATTCTGTCTACGGAAAAGGAGACTTCCGTGGATAAATGGTACAATACCAACCGCTTTTGTCTATTAAGCAGCCGTAGAATATTGTGCTGGTGATCCGATTTTTCCGCCATTAATTTTCGAGACATGAGTATATCAAATGTATGATGTGAACTTCTTTTATTCGTCCTGTAGGACAGTGAAAACCTTTGCATATCAGTAGTAGTAAAATGTAAATATTTTATTTGTTAAAATACATTATTATGAAGGTAGCTAGGCCGGCCGGCGCCCGAGGCTTGCTCTGGTGCGGCGGGGTAGCGCGGGTTGGCGCGGGTTGCGCGAGGGTGCTCGTTAGCTATGCAAATAGGGGGCGCTGGCGCGGGTGGCCCGCTCGCAATCTGATCGGCCGGCACGCCCCCTGCCAATGATTACCGTCACCCGTCATGAAAAACAGCTCCTTGAAACCTCACTGAGGCTCGCTACCTCAGAAGGTTTTACAAGGGATTGACAGACATTCAGGTCGGCCTGTCATCCAACAGAATGCGGTATAGAAAAGTTTCTTTACTTAAAAAAATATGCGGATTATGTATTTTTTTTGTAACTCTAATACTTATTACTTTGTCCTAATGTACAACTGTACCTATGACCTACAATTGTAACTTTCCAGGCCAAGTATTTTTAGAATGTTTTTGCCAATTGTTATCGACTGCATCTCTACATGTTGACTGTGATCAAGATGTAGGCACTTCACGTTACACATTGGCATTAGCTTTCGTCATCAGGTATATGTATGTGCCTACGTCGTGGGGTCACAAAAGCGGCGATAGCGGGTCCTTGCGTCTTTGCTTTGGCGTTGCAGTGAGTGCTGTGTGCAGTGGCCTAACTTGGGAAAGGACTATGTAACCTATGTGCATTTTACATTTATTTTAGTTTTCAGATACATAAATATGACACCTCGCAATTGCGAGATATTTTTTCTTAACATCTTGTTTGAGCCTTGTACAATACGCAACGTTAAAATAATGTTAGGTAACTGTTAAATACCTCTGCTCCGTTATGGCGGAAACAATTTATACTTAGTTATCACAGGTGAAAACTTCTGTTTTCATAGTCTTTGAGTAATTCTAACAATGTCGAGGGTACGGTGTGGGTACTGAGGGAGGGGGGAGGGGTATCGAATGCAAATAGATGTGTCTATCCGTTCAGTCAATGTATGCGAGCGTTTGTTAATTTATCGTATATTTTAATTGCGTATACTTGCTAACTTTCCTTTAGCGATAAGCGTAAAGTTTCCTTCTTGGTAGGTACACTTGTATACTTGTAGTATTACTGAACCAAAGCGGGCGATTCAGTTTTCATCAAAATTATTTAAGTACAAAATTTTTATTTAAAATTAATTGCTAAGGTACCTTAATATATATTTTCTCGACTGCGCGAGACTGCGACGCGATGGAAAGGAGAATAATTTGTTTATTATCAGCCTATAGGTCTATTCGCGTAGGCTACGCTATGAATCTTTTTGGTGCTTATGTCAGTAGTTTTGATAGAGTGCCGACCACGTGTCCTTACCTGGAAGAACGTTATCGTACCCACACATACTTCTACATTACGTATGTAATAAGAAACAGGAACGAAGACACTCTACTTAAACACTAGCTACATTAATACAACTGAAATTAATCACTTCTACCGGCCTTGTGTGTTATTGTGTGACATATAGAAGTCTACACAATAAGCGAAAGGATCGAGGCTCACATGAACTCACATCGCTTGCATCTACGCCAGTCGATTACCGAAATCAAAATCGACAGATATCGATACTGACTTGTTGTTTTGTTGAAAAGCCCACAATCAAACATACACGTACACTGTAATATGAACCCTACATGAGAACATATAAGTGTGGTAATGGTCTGAGGTGAGCGGTGCGAGGCGGAGTGACTTGCAGAGGCGCGGTGGTCCTCATAACAATCGCCGACCACGAGCTCCGATCAAATGCGCAGATTAGTGAGTGATTTAGAGACAGCAGAGCTTACACCTACAATCTTACTGCCTAGTATATTCCCAATCTATGTTGGGCTCGACTGCAGTCTCACATTTTTTTTGATGAAAACCGCTTCTGACATTTAGCGACCGCCAATCTGACCTCTACAATCAATTTGGGTTCCTACTATGCTATTTGTCCTTTGTTTTCAGTAAGAATTCCTAACGGTTTTACGCTACCCCCAGAAACATACCAGAGAACTTCAGATATCTTACTGATTTCAACGTTTATTTTTGTTATATTCTCATTGGTCTCTTTCTATATCAGTTTTCTAATTCTGTTTAAATGAAATATAATTATTAAATTATTATTTTTTTCTCGGTAACCTGTAAAAGTAAGTATAGTCTCTGTCGTTGGTCTACCCTGTGGACTATCGTTGTCTCTGGCGACATGAAAAGGCTGGTATCGCCGCAACTGAGAATGATATATGGAGAGCCTATGACGCGCTGCTTTGATGCCCCGTCAATATCTGTTAGTAGGTCGAGTGGACACCGCTCGGCGATCGCTCGGACGCCGCCAATAAATAATGTTTTATTTGGATACGGCAAAATGCTTCGTAATCCAATGTAGGAACACAAAAATACCTTGGATTCCGATATTCACATAGGAAATATCGCAAGTGAGGTATCCATCTACTACGTACAATCGCTAGAAAAGAGATTTTTACCTCTGTAAGTTATTTGTGTTATCACTGAGGTTTTTCTTAGCATACATTAATTCTCACTCTTGACCAATGGCGTTGACACTTCCCTCTTTCAAAGTCGTATTCTTGTTTTTTAATTCAATCAATTTTGGCATAAAATTAGACTTACTCCATTTTTTGCATCTTGGCAACATCGATGTTGGGAGATGCCTCATCCAAAGCTGTGTTATTGTGCGAGGTGGTTGGTGTCGGTCCGCGGGCTCGGCGGGGCTGCCCGGGCCAGAGGTCGGCATTCCTCTGCCGGGAGGCATCACCTCAAGCCTGCCTCTTTACCAATTACAAACGTTAAGGACACAATGCGGCTCTTGTCGAACAGACCATGTGACCGGCGTTGTAAATATGTGTAAAGTCAGGTCATGCCTCCATCAAAACATTTTAAACGAACTAGGTTTGCCGTTTCCAAGTAATTAGTCTGTCTTCCTTGCACTTTATGTCATGTCATACACAGACAGATTTGGGCGAAGCCTGAGCTCCTTATAGAGCCAGCTTAGAGCGTTAATACTGAACCTAACTCAAATATAATCATCAAGTTCATTCATGGTCTTATAACTTTTCGTGTGGGAATAATTTTATAGCAGTTCCAATAAGATTACGTACTCATTTCGAATTGTCACCCTCATTTTTGAAGTCGGTTAATTAGGGCGCGGCGGTAATTCGGTGCGTGCGCTGCAGCCCCGCAGTTGACGCTTACTCGAGACAATAGGCGGCACGTGTCCGACCGTCGACCGCTTCCTTCCTGAACATACGCCTACCTTTTTAACTAGATTATTGCTGCCTAAACACAAGAGTCACTTTTAACATCAATATTGTGACAATCATTGGGGGCTTGGTGAAAAGAGTTATTATGGAGTAGCTAATTGATAAAAGAACATGGGGATAAAGAGCTTAGAGGCTTCATCTATTAATTCAGCATCAATTACTTATAATCTTAGATTCGAAGCAGTGTTTATTTTATCCGATGGATACCCTTATAGACTTACTTCAATTTTAAGTGGAGAAACCGAGCTACCGCAGTTTTCGGCGATGATTCTAAAATCTAAGTGAAACCAATTCAAGCGTTAAAATTTACAGTAGTTAGGTACTAATTATTTATTTATTTTTTGTATAAAAAACTTTTTTGCAAAAAAAAAACCGACTTCAAAAATCGATAAAAGCACTAAAAAGTTAAAAATAATACTATAACCTACCCTTAGAGAAATTACTAAAGCATAATTTCTCTAAGAACCTACCTATATTAATAAACCTAACCTAAACTACGATTAACCTATAATACAATTTAACAATTTTTGAAGTTGGTGCCAAGCAATATACAAAACTTAAATCTTAAAAAAAGATACTAACGTTTACACTTAACAATATTAATAATATATTTTTACAAACACAATACACATCAAAATACTCAGGAATTACCAGTCGTTTCATAACTTAGCTTGGCACCGACTCCAAAAAATTGTTAAATTGTATTATAGGTTAATCGTAGTTTAGGTTAGGTTTATTAATATAGGTAGGTTATACTATTATTTTTAACTTTTTAGTGCTTTTATCGATTTTTGAAGTCGGTTTGTTTTTTGCAAAAAAGTTTTTTATTTGTTTATTTTTAGTGACATAATAATATTTTTAATCTATACTTATAATATTATAAAGCTGAAGAGTTTGTTTGTTTGTTTGTTTGTTTGGTTGAACGCGCTAATCTCGGGAACTACTGGTTAGAATTGAAAAAATCTTTTTGTGTTAGATAGTCCATTTATCGAGGAAGGCTTTAGGATATATAACATTACGCTGCGACCAATAGGAGCGAAGCAGCAGTGAAAAATGTCACAAAAACGGGGAAAAATATTCATACTTGAAAGCTTCCGTTGCGTGCGCTGCGTAAACGGTTCGAGTTACCCAAAATAATATATGTCTGAAAGAATTGTTCCTCTTTAAATGATCTAAAAAAATGTCTGCGACAGTATATGTCTATCTTTTAAGATTGACTCACTATAACCTTTTTTAAGGTAATCATTTGGTCGAAATTAATGCATTATTGCCAATTATTTGCTACAGAGTTTTATCAACATAATATTAACTAAAATTATCATTTACGCAGAAATACTTTTTTTTTAAACTTCTTAATCGCTGTCATAATAACAGAAATGACGCGGACGAAGTCGCGTGGATCAGCTAGTACGATTATATTTTTAAATAACCCATAGCGCCAGTTAACAGCACATATTAATTTGTTAGTCAATAACTACCTATTTTTTTTTAAATAGATTCTTTATTTGTCATTTAAATGGATTAACCATAGTTATTAAATTTGACAATTAAAGGCAGCCTTTTCCTCAATAAAAAAACCCAGGTGCCGATAGCTATTGAAAGTAACTCCCTAAGTCATTTCGTAGCATCATTCTATTGCAATATTATCTATTTTTATACTTATAATCATCAATAAATAGATGTTTTTACAACAATCAAGTTTTTTCTGAGTTAAGGTGAAAAATAGGTGTAGGAAAAATTTTCAACAATTTGAATAACACTTTGTAGGATACGTTTTGAATCTATCAGGGCATCATGTTCAAATAAATTACTGCAACTACAATGCTGAATTCAAATTTCACAGATCAACGAGAAAATCTGTTAGTTTAGAGTTTACAAATCCATTAACTTAAAATTAATGGATTCTCCAAAAATATGCTCGATAAATATAAATTACCTGTTAATCGTGTATGAAGACTGTCTCGCGGATCAGTTACCGAAACTCATGTAACCAAACCATAGCGCGATTTAGAGCCGGGAAACAACGCCATCTATCGCAGCTACATGTAGTTAAACTTTGCATTACTGTAAAACTTTTCAGCTTCAGAGGTGGTTAAACTGTCGTGTAATATAAATATATTGTTATAGTAAGCGATAAATCACGTTAAATACATGCAAATATTTAATGTATCATGTTTTATGTCTATTTCGGTTACGCGATGATAATAACAGACACGGAAATATAATTATTTACCACCCGGTACCGCTGTTTTTATCGAAGGAGGAATAGTTTATTTGTTTCGTTTATAAGGAGATATTGCTACTTTTCTACGGTCACTACAATTCCCATGCATTTTCACTAGGTTTACATCCTAAACAATATGAATTGTAAACAAATACACGTCATTGGTAAGTCTGCGAATGACGTGTTAAATGTAGTTGCATAATCAATAACGGTATTATTTTGTTTAATTAGTGTGCTGAAGTATTTGATGCTGTGTTACTGATTACGTTGCCTTTTGTTAATTAATTTTAAATTATATTATTTTGCAGGCTTATTTCCAAAACTGGTTTGGTCCTGGTTTTCGTTAGTGATTCGATCCTGAATTAGTAGGTACTTACGAACCCAACTGAATCGAAAACCAAAATCCATTTAGGATCGAGTGTTTTCAGCGTCGCCGTCGTTAGCCGTTTACATGTCACTACGTCATCAATAGGTTATGAAAGTATTTAGTTTATTGACGTCTATTGACTTATTATTTTTAAATAGATTCTTTATTTGTCGTTTAAATGGATTAACCATAGTTATTAAATTTGACATTAAAAGGGAGCCTTTTCCTCAATAAAAAAACCCAGGTGCCGATAGCTATGGAAAATAACTCCCTAAGTCATTTCGTAGCATCATTCTATTGCAATATTATCTATTTTTATACTTATAATCTATACTAATATTATAAAGCTGAAGAGTTTGTTTGTATGTTTGTTTGTTTGGTTGAACGCGCTAATCTCGGGAACTACTGGTTAGAATTGAAAAAATCTTTTTGTGTTAGATAGTCCATTTATCGAGGAAGGCTTTAGGATATATAACATTACGCTGCGACCAATAGGAGCGAAGCAGCAGTGAAAAATGTCACAAAAACGGTGAAAAATATTCATACTTGAAAGCTTCCGTTGCGTGCGCTGCGTAAACGGTTCGAGTTACCCAAAATAATATATGTCTGAAAGAATTGTTCCTCTTTAAATGATCTAAAAAAATGTCTGCGACAGTATATGTCTATCTTTTAAGATTGACTCACTATAACCTTTTTTAAGGTAATCATTTGGTCGAAATTAATGCATTATTGCCAATTATTTGCTACAGAGTTTTATCAACATAATATTAACTAAAATTATCATTTACGCAGAAATACTTTTTTTTTAAACTTCTTAATCGCTGTCATAATAACAGAAATGACGCGGACGAAGTCGCGGGGATCAGCTAGTACGATTATATTTTTAAATAACCCATAGCGCCAGTTAACAGCACATATTAATTTGTTAGTCAATAACTACCTATTTTTTTTTAAATAGATTCTTTATTTGTCATTTAAATGGATTAACCATAGTTATTAAATTTGACATTAAAAGGGAGCCTTTTCCTCAATAAAAAAACCCAGGTGCCGATAGCTATGGAAAATAACTCCCTAAGTCATTTCGTAGCATCATTCTATTGCAATATTATCTATTTTTATACTTATAATCATCAATAAATAGATGTTTTTACAACAATCAAGTTTTTTCTGAGTTAAGGTGAAAAATAGGTGTAGGAAAAATTTTCAACAATTTGAATACCACTTTGTAGGATACGTTTTGAATCTATCAGGGCATCATGTTCAAATAAATTACTGCAACTACAATGCTGAATTCAAATTTCACAGATCAACGAGAAAATCTGTTAGTTTAGAGTTTCCAAATCCATTAACTTAAAATTAATGGATTCTCCAAAAATATGCTCGATAAATATAAATTACCTGTTAATCGTGTATGAAGACTGTCTCGCGGATCAGTTACCGAAACTCATGTAACCAAACCATAGCGCGATTTAGAGCCGGGAAACAACGCCATCTATCGCAGCTACATGTAGTTAAACTTTGCATTACTGTAAAACTTTTCAGCTTCAGAGGTGGTTAAACTGTCGTGTAATATAAATATATTGTTATAGTAAGCGATAAATCACGTTAAATACATGCAAATATTTAATGTATCATGTATTATGTCTATTTCGGTTACGCGATGATAATAACAGACACGGAAATATAATTATTTACCACCCGGTACCGCTGTTTTTATCGAAGGAGGAATAGTTTATTTGTTTCGTTTATAAGGAGATATTGCTACTTTTCTACGGTCACTACAATTCCCATGCATTTTCACTAGGTTTACATCCTAAACAATATGAATTGTAAACAAATACACGTCATTGGTAAGTCTGCTAATGACGTGTTAAATGTAGTTGCATAATCAATAACGGTATTATTTTGTTTAATTAGTGTGCTGAAGTATTTGATGCTGTGTTACTGATTACGTTGCCTTTTGTTAATTAATTTTAAATTATATTATTTTGCAGGCTTATTTCCAAAACTGGTTTGGTCCTGGTTTTCGTTAGTGATTCGATCCTGAATTAGTACTTACGAACCCAACTGAACCGAAAACCAAAATCCATTTAGGATCGAGTGTTTTCAGCGTCGCCGTCGTTAGCCGTTTACATGTCACTACGTCATCAATAGGTTATGAAAGTATTTAGTTTATTGACGTCTATTGACTTATTATTTTTAAATAGATTCTTTATTTGTCGTTTAAATGGATTAACCATAGTTATTAAATTTGACATTAAAAGGGAGCCTTTTCCTCAATAAAAAAACCCAGGTGCCGATAGCTATGGAAAATAACTCCCTAAGTCATTTCGTAGCATCATTCTATTGCAATATTATCTATTTTTATACTTATAATCTATACTAATATTATAAAGCTGAAGAGTTTGTTTGTTTGTTTGGTTGAACGCGCTAATCTCAGGAACTACTGGTTAGAATTGAAAAAATCTTTTTGTGTTAGATAGTCCATTTATCGAGGAAGGCTTTAGGATATATAACATTACGCTGCGACCAATAGGAGCTAAGCAGCAGTGAAAAATGTCACAAAAACGGGAAAAATATTCATACTTGAAAGCTTCCGTTGCGTGCGCTGCGTAAACGGTTCGAGTTACCCAAAATATATGTATGAAAGAATTGTTCCTCTTTAAATGATCTAAAAAAATGTCTGCGACAGTATATGTCTATCTTTTAAGATTGATTCACTATAATCTTTTTTAAGGTAATCATTTGGTCGAAATTAATGCATTATTGCCAATTATTTGCTACAGAGTTTTATCAACATAATATTAACTAAAATTATCATTTACGCAGAAATCCTTTTTTTTTTAAACTTCTTAATCGCGGTCATAATAACAGAAATTGACGCGGACGAAGTCGCAGGGATCAGCTAGTCTTAGATAATATGGGTAGGCCTTCAGCTGACACCCTTTCATCATCCTCATGATAATTTCCATCAAACGAAATCCAGTGCCACGCATCTCACATCCAACGAATTCCCGCTACATTCACGAGGTCATCTTGGCTTCATCATCAGATCTGGTAGTAGAATGGTTCTTATTGGACGCAAATGCTTCACTTGTTGTAGAAAATACTAAAATCGCTGTACGTTTTCCTATAAAAATTGAGAGTTCCCTCGATTTTGCCAAGATTCCAGCATCAGATCCCGACTTGGTGACTATGGGACCATTTGGAAAGTATACCCTTTCCAACAAAGAAAAATATTTCAAATCGGTTGGAAAGCAACGGAGTTATGCGCGAAAAAACATAAAAAAACATACAAACATCCGAATTGAGAAAATCCTCCTTTTTTTTAAAGTCGGTTAAAAACGCTTCCAAATTACAATTCCCACAAAATCCTGTCTTACCTATTCCTGGTATTGTAGATAGACAGACGAACAATGAACTGATCCAATAAAAATAAGGGTAACGTTTTCTTTTTGAAGTATGGTACCCTAAAAACTCGGTCCATACACTAAACATGGGTTTAGCATAAAATATGCACTGTATCTGTAAGTTTAAAGCGGCGTCGCGGCAATCCGGGGCTGGCGGGGATTCCGTGTTTTTATTCTCGTCTGGCAAGCCCGCATGTCAATGTTTGCAGTTACAAATGTTGTTAGGCCAAGGGGCCCTCCCTCCGCCACGAATTATCCGCCTATTGTACCGTACACTCGGAAACAGACTTCACAAGAAGAATTTGTGTCGAGACGTTACTATGTACAAAAATGATTGTAAGATGTCTTTTTTTATAAACCCAATGTTTTTTTTTTAATAACGAACATTTTGGATGAAGAGTTTCGTCTAAATAGTCGCATAGCAGACGATGGAAAATTTGTCCGCTAGACAGAAAGCATCGTTTTTTTTTTGCGGTTATGCCCCATATTAATCTAAACCAATTCGGCTTAACTAGGTGTAGATATGCCTATAAATAATAAAAAATTAGATCCAGTCCTATTTCACGAGGAAAATATATCAGGCTATTAAGAGTTGTAGTTACGTAACTCTAAATCTAGGTCCAAATCCCACACGGTATGCCCTTACTGAACGTTGTCAAGGTAGTTAATAATTTTCGTTTTATTGCTTTTGCTGGAGTTCCTTAAAGTTTCGCCAAAAAGTCAGGTAAAGCAGTCAAAGCCTACAGTCGTTCTGCGGTAGACCACCTTAAAAAAAAAGATAAATTGTCGCAGTTAGATCCGCTGCAAGCTAAACGCACACGTTGGATAGTCTGTCCGTAAGCTACAGCAAGGAAAGTCTCCATTCACTTGTTATCACATGTAGCACGCGTCACTTCACTTCATTATTTTCACCCCTAGCGACACGACATGCGTGGGACGAAATAGTTTTGATACTTTAATTTTGTCACATAGAAGACAAATGGCTTCTTCTACACTCGGAGCTTAACTGATACCGAAAATGACGTTAATAAAATTAATTTACTAAATTAATGTTTTAGCACTGTTTGAATTCTAGACAAAAAAACGACATCTAAAATGGACATCTTTTACAGATTCGTCGTATGTTCATACAAAAAGAGAGTGGGTACACTATGTAGCACCTTCAGTACCGGTTGCTGCCTTTAGTATTTTGAAAAATTGATTTTAAAGCCTATTGATATGTAAATACAGATACAAACAATTTTTTTCAACATGAAAGTCTGCATCCATGAGTTTACAAAGTTATAAGTATCTAAGTTTGAATGTAACAGATCATGCAGATACATTTATTTTTTTAGCAGTTTCTATGATTATATACATTATTTTGTAACATAAAATAAATCCAGTAGGTTAGTTCCCTACCTAAGTTTTTAAGTTGTCAAGTATCAAGTCATATCGAACGCAGTTTTCCACAATTGCTGCGTAGTACTATGAGCGGTGATTACACAGTCCTAATTCGATAAATAGGCCTCCTTGGTCCCCTCGCTCGGCTTTCGGCCTCGCTGCTCGGCTTTCGGCCAGTAACTTCTAACGCAATTTATTACTTGATTGCGACGTTTGTTTTCTGATGAATGTTATTGGGCAAAAATTCAAATTATAGGAATGAAACTATTGCGGTGAACTACCGATGCATGGCGGGTTGATAATTATGATCTATTTTGTACATTTAGGGTAAACAAAAGTAAAAACATTTCTTACATTAAAAGTGATATTTCGTATTATGTACCTATCGCCTTATCATCATAAAAATAATATTTTAGTGCTTTAATTTTGCTCTTTAGGGTTCCGTACCTCAAAAGGAAAAAACGGAACCCTTATAGGATCACTTCGGTGTCCGTCCGTCCGTCAGTCAAGACCGTTTTTCTCAGGAACGCTTGGAGGTATCAACCTGAAGTTTATATTTAATACTCAAGTCTACTGTTTCTTGGAGCTGTGAAAAAAACCAAACTTCTAAGCCAAAGCGATCAATAGAGATACAGCCGTTTATGCCGCAAATTTTCGAAACTCGCACGGGAATCAAAACCTACAGGGTACTTCCAGTGAACTTAGAATCTTGAAATTTGGTACGTAGTATCGTCTTATAGTACAGATAAAGGAAAAATTCCGAAATCCTTAAATTTTATTTTACATCACACACACACACTGCTTTGTACGGAACCCTCGGTGCGCGCTCCGACTCGCACTGGCCGGTTTTTTTTTAAACTTACACTAGGTATCAGAATATGCTTAATGCATTAATATATCTATAGACTTCGATCGACGGTTCATTTATTAAACAAAAAATTTTTTTTTTTATTTATTATTAAACAAAAAACTTAAATGGCATTGGCGTACCTAACCAAATTGAATTGAAGTTATTTTGCTACAGCTGGCTTCAAAACAGGCTGTGCTCTATTTATTATTATTACCTCTTAAAGCAAGGTTACCGGAGTACCTACTGCTGTTGCTACGGCAACGCCAGTTTGCATTTTTCAGTATTATGAAAACAATGAAAGCTGTTAGGTGTAAATTCACCGTAACTTTAAAGTTATTATAGTTTTCTCTTTATGTAAGGTAATGCCTTTACATCTTCTTCTGCTGAATATCATCAGATGTCACGCAAGGTATGTGGAATCAAGTTCTAAGAGAAAAGAAAGAGACCGATGTCTTATAAACGTGCTACCAAATGGCTGAGAAATATTCAACTTCGTCTTAGTCATAAAGAACATTGATTTCACCAAGCGGACCGTACTATATTAGGTGGTCAGCTCGGTCGCGTCGCGGGTGACATGTGACAATTTTCAACGTATGTCACCGAGGCTGTGCGCGCGCACGCGCCCGCTACGCTTCGTTACCAATAAGCATGATTTAGCTGATCGCGATCTGACACGCCGCGCCCGCGACTTACCGCCGCCGCGCCGCTCGCTCCACTCCTGCGCACGATTTACAACCGCATACCGATTTTAGGAACGTAAGCCCACCTTGATTTACATCCCCGATAGCGCTGCGTATCCCGGACTGTTTTTCAATTACGTTACATTGTGACACCGACTATAGAGTTCGGAATACGAACACGGCCAACCCGACCTCGGGCAGAACTAAAAGGATTTTAATAACTCAGCCCGCAGTAAATCAAAATTTGATTATGAGAATACTGCAAAAAGCGGGACGTGGGCACCGCGCTCTGGTTCGCGGCCATAACTCAGCCGGCCGGGCGTTGATAACAGCTTAAAATGTTGTCGGATGTTGTTGAAAAAACTCCGTTTCATTATGAGGGTAATTTATTCGCTGTACAACTACTAAATATCTAAGTATTACAATGAAGTGGTTTAATGCGGCCGGACGGAGCTGCCGCGCGAACAAAAACCTCTCTCATTCAGAAACGATGTGTGTAGGCTGTCCTCGTACCGTCAGCAAAACAGACACTGAAGTAATATTAGCCTATGACAATATCCCAATAAATAAGTTCGGGCAAAGCTATTTGGAGACAAACAGAACGAACTTTGTTATCCTATCCTAGATAAACTGCAGCAAGCGCGGCGTAACTTTCAATCCACGTACCTAACTTTCTACTATTGCAAACTTAGGAGCCTACAGCAAAAGCTATACAAACACCTAATCTGCGTCAACTTACATAGTAGCTAACTGAGCTTGGTTTGGCTCGCTGTATAAGTCCTCACCTGCTCCTTTAGGTACTTTTCGCATCCATCTATACTAAGAGACCTACCACCTGACTTGAAGTCTACAGTAAGTGATTTACCTTAAAAAACCAATACACCTTGGATCGAAGTTAGTACGATTGGATAATTATGCCAACCGTACTGACGAACAAATAGCAATAAATACGAAGCTCCATATATCTGTCGGCGCTGGGCCGCGTTATTTACGACGCTGAGCGAATAAATCGCGCCGTGTGTAAACACCAGCATCCCTCCCCGCACCCCATACCCTCGCCCCGCACCCCGCGGTCGGGGAGGACCTCCTCCAATAGCTGAATGTGCTACCTTGACCAGCTCTCAAGAGCAGAGGAACTTCAGCCTTTTTATTCATACTCCAGTAGGTGCCAAAACTATAACAGTACAGTGAAGTAACCTACATTCCGAATGTTATCCGCTTAACTTCCGTAAAAACAATCTATCAAGAATAAGTTTCGCAAGACTCGTTCATTAGAACATTTTAATGGCAACAATTAAAAAGGAATAGTAGTTAATGGATGATAAATAAACTGTCATCTAATGAAGGCCGAAGGGGTTATGTAAATACGTCTGCGGTCGGTGGCGAGGCAGCGCGCGTCACGAGCGCTCGGCGGCTCGCGCTATGATTGGCGGCGCGCTCACGGAATACCAAAAGGAATTATTATTCAAAAGGATTACAGAATTGGCTCACGGCTGAATGAATGACAATTGTTTAGTTAGGTCCGGGGTTCGATTCCCGCTCATCAGCGCTCCGGTGGCGCCTCATTACGCGCTGTGTTATTCAAATTTATTCAGTTTAGCCGCGGCCGGGGAGCCGTACCCGCCGTTGTTACAATATATTTATCGGTGCTGCTCATAGTTGGCGCACTACTCTGCCTCCTGGCGACGTCCGTTTATTTGTCATCATTACGCTGCAGCTTAACGCTTTATTGAATCTCTCTGCAGTCAACTAATGGGCTCAATCAAGGCCCTCTGCGATATGAATTGAGCATCAAGATGCTAACAAATGTCACATATCTCAATAAGAGATATTTAGCTTAGCAATGTTGGGACATAAATACCTAGGGCAAATAGGATTCAAATCAATTCTAGATTATAAGGCTACTTTATTTTCATTTTATACCCCGGGTAGGTCATTGCACATAGGTATACGTTTTGAAGAATGGGAAAACATTAGTAAGAATCTTGCTCAGTCTTAAAAATCAACTATCACATCATTTCAAAATTCAAAGTAGTTAAGGTATGTGGACAGTTATGACCAATTACAGTAGGTACATAAGCTCTGTAATTATTGTATTAATGTAACCTTAGGCCATTTCGCAGTAGGAAATTAAACTTTTCGATATCGTATAAAGCATCCGGCACACACGCATGCGTTGATGTCTAATCACTGCTGTAATCAGTACCTAACAGTGGTTTTCCAAGAGAGTTCAAGTCAACTTTTATAATCTACCTTGAATTCAATTGTCAGCAAAGCATCAAGAACTAAGCCAGCAGAATAACATGCAGCATCATTAAAGGTGAGTCTTTAGATATTATATGAGTCGTATCCTTCCAGGTGAAGACTTGTAGAGTCAGCTCGGGTGGTGCGGCTCGCTAGCCGGCTGCGGATGCTGCGGACACTCCGGGCAGGATCGAAGCCGACCTCTGAATACCAAACCAGAATCAAAACTAGTCTATAATAAATTCTGGCCGGGTGTGGAAGTTGCTTCGCAGCGAGTTCGTTACGCCGCGCCGGTAACGAAGTGTTTGCAGCCCACGGGGGCAGGTAATCTAATCTCGAGCCTCCCTCGCCGAATCTCCCCCCCCCCTTACCGCCCGCGCCCCTGCGCCCCCGCCCTCACCTCTCCCGGGCAGTTGGCCGCTGAAGCTGTAACGTTTTTCTCAATGTTTATTCCAGTATCACAGACGGCCAAGACGTGAGCCGAATAAGTTTTGATGATCGATACGTGAGATGGAATTATGGGGGACTGTGGAAATGTTTCAGATTCTGTTATGAGTTGGTGTTGAGATTGCTGTTTCGAGGAATGGTACAGTACATACTCATCATATTATGTGGATAACTTGCTGTTATTCTCGCTATCTTATGTTGAACTTTGTTTCATAGAAAAAGTATTTCTGATAATCAGTTCAGAAGTATTTCGAGTATATAGTTTTTTACGTGCCAGAAACAGGTACGTATATATTTAAGGTGTAAATTAAACTCGAGTGTGATATTAACTCTTCAAGTCACAACAGTAATCGCCGGAATACTCATAATGTTTCGCTTTCTTTCAGCGTATTGTTCTTCCGACTGCTCCTTATTTGAAGGATCGTTCTGAGGACATGAGAGAACACTAAAGCACATCAATAGCAGTTTTGATTTTACAGGTCATATAGTTTCACTTCTAGGCGTATGTCGACTAACACTAGCCAGTCGGCAGCCACACTTTTAATGAAGTCCTCATAAAATACCCAAAACAGTGTACTTTAGACAAAATCCTATGAATTAGTGTAAATGTTTAATGTAGTATGAATGGGTGGTCAGTGGAGTGTGTTGTCGCGTGTTGCTCTCACGCGAGGCAGCGGCGCGAGCGCAGCCGCAGGGCGCACCGCTGTAACGCGAAAAGAGAGGCGTGTGCCATTCGTGTGACGGTTTGTTGACTCGGAAAGATAATGTTACGACACTCTTTGATGGCTTTCATGATGCGATGGACAATTGACGTGTGTCGTCGCACTTTGTGGTGTTCAGTTGTAGTAGCTAACACTACACTTATAGCTGCAAGATTATAAAGACCATTGTGAGGTATGTGGGAAATTTACTTAAGTTGCGTACTTACTCCTGTGATCTTATTGAAAATCTGGGGTGCTGAAAAGTTATCCGTAAATAAATTATTTTTTGATATTACTGACCAGCCTGATGTTAATTATTTTAATGAACATACAAAATGTAACAAAAGCTGCTCTCGGGGTCCGTTTAATTTCAAAACAGTCGAACACCTCAGATATCTCTGCATGAGTACGGTAGGTTATTACAAAACCAACATCTTGGATTTCACTTTTAATACTTAGGTAATAGTCGATATAGCAAGTGCCTAAAGCTATCATATCATTGTTGCCACTATTTAGGGAAGAATTCGGAGAAGTGTTATACACCGGTTTAGTTCCAAGTCCCGTGGGATATCATATTAGGAACAATAACACGAGCAATTGTAGCAAACTGCTGGCAACACACTAACAAGTCCCGTGGGACCGCGCCCTCGCCCCTGACACGCAAATACCGACCCTATTGTTGACGTGCTAAAGAATGTAAGTTACATTTGTAGAACAATTAAATGTCGGCTGAAGGGCGCTAAAATGTTGTGTTGAACAAATAACCTTGCAAACATTTAACGTAGGTACCTAAATATTGTTTTTTTTTCATGCGGTCTTTGTTCTACTGAAATATTCAACGGTAAGTATCTCACGGGCCAAATCAAAGGTGTTTTGCAAATACAAGTGTTAATTCGATATTCGGACCTTTTGACTAATTTTTATTTTTCACATTATTCAACGATATTAAATATCAGAAGATTGAGGACACTAAAACCATCTTTAGAATAAATAATGGTCATCAATAACGTTGTTAACACATTTTAGCGGCTCTCATATATTCTCTGGACGAAATCCAGTTACAGATCAAAAAAATAGGGGTTGCAGTGTCTCGGGCGCGGGGCGAGCGCGGGGTGTGCGGGGTGGTGGGGAGGGAGGGGGGGGGGGTGTTGTAATCGCATTGCTCCGGTCGGGTGCGCGCGCGCCTCCCGTATAATCTCGTTGTCGTAATAGTCTTAAGGCGCACAAAGGGCTGATCAAACGGTGCGATTTAACGCGCCAAATGTCGCCGTAGACCCGGAGCCGCTGCATCGATCCGCCTACGTCACCAGTTACGTGATGACATCACGAGTTGTACGTTAATGATTTCAAGACTGTAGGTATACCTACATCATACTAAGAATAGAAGGATCTGGAAAGTTTGTGAAAACTTCGACCTTTGCTTAACTGTGACATACGAAAACAGACGAAACAATAAACTATACCAATCAGTATCAAAACTTCATCAAAAACTTAATACACAGACATCACAACTTTTTTATTATTAATCATTATATTACATGATCGAAATAATGATAGGTCCATCCCTCAAAACAATAAATTCGACCATTTTACCAGGATCACAAAAAATAGAGCAATACAAGATCGCAATCAAATAAAATGGGGCGCTGAGGACCCCTGTAGTGCCGCTAAATGTCATTAATGTTTCCCGCTCGACTACTAAACGCAGACTTAACATCATCGTTTGCCCTTCTTTACTGATTTTAGAATATATTTAAGCATACATAGTTTCCAAAAAATAAATGTCAAATTTGAATTAAAGTATGTTTTTTCCTGCAATGCTCTGACTGGTTAGAGGGGCTCGTGGCGAAGTGTAAGCCGTACGGTTTGACCGATAATACAGGGTAAGCCGCGCTTGCCGCGGTTGGTCCATGGATGGGTGACCATTTATAACATACCGAGACCCCTCCGTGTTTCGGAAAGCACGTTAAACCATAGGTCCCGACTGTCATACGTACATCTTTGGCAGACGTTAAGTCAATTCTGAGAACCAGTCTTACTATGGGATACTGTATTCCCCAGTAGAATGGGTTGTGGAGGTCAGATAGGCAGTCGCTCCATGTAAAATACGGTATTCAGCTAAATCCGGTAATACTGGTAGCCGTCCCCAAGATAGTTTGGGAAAAGGCTCGGGAGATGATGATAATGCTCTGACTGGTTAGTAGAGTTGCAATCTCTGATTCCAATGAGATCCTTACAAGTTTTATAAAATGTTGAAATTCTCATTCATTACTTCATTCAAAGGATGTAGTAACTCACAATAAAATAAAAGACTGAATGCGTCGTTTGCCTAGCAGTGGGTCAGAAATGGTTAGAAAAAGTTGAAAAAGACTACGTTTATCCATTCACAACCCTTATTATTGCGAACTGAGGGACATCAACAGTGTATTATTTATGTGTAATGAAATAATTTTTTCGACAGTCATTTAATCTAGCGGTCCCCGTGGTAGCCAGATTTTATATCGCGCCTCGCGGTACATGTTAATGTCCAAATATTGATACGGCACACATCATAATTAAATTGAGTTTTGTTTTTGTGTACACGTCACAAAAGCTGTTTGTCCAGAGGGGAGTAATCTCGGTGACAAACTATCGCTTTGTTAGAGTACTGTACACCCGCAGGAATTGTAACACTTGTTGTAAACACAACCGACACGACCCTTTTAATTAAACATTATTCATTGTAAGGAGCTGCATGTAACTGCATGTTTGGTGTAAAGTAGGACGGGCGATGTACAGTCGGCAACAAAAAAAACGCTGATCAAAATAATTTCAAATTTTCCTTAACATTAATATTTACCATAACTTACTTCTAGACGTAAGCTACAAAACTGCTTGTCATAATTAAACTACAAGAGTAGCTGTTAAGCGGTTTTGTGACATTAAGATAAAAACCTTATCGTGTACTCTGGTAAGTAATTTTGGTCCGTTTTAATGTTCACTTCTTTCGAAATTAGTATGTGTTCTGTGACTTTTTTTGGTCATTGTACCATATTAATTTAATTAATGTCGTAACAATGTAATGTTATGATGTCGGTATCAATACACCTGCTGGCCGCTGGATACAGTAACAAGCGTGATTATCAGTGATTGTGTGTCATCCCGCCGCTGAGGGTAGATTCGGATCTCGCGCCAGGTGCAGCCGGACTATTATCATACCATCAGACGTCAAGTGACGTCATAACAATACCGGTTTAAACAACACTCTATCAATAGACTTTCAATAAAATACATTACATATTTTTAGGTTTATTTTGTGAAGTAGCTAAATTTGGAAGAAAACGTCAATTACATAAGTAAGATGTTGAAATTTCTGCCTTACAGAAATCTCTCCTCCGCTTTTTTATGTAATTGGAAGTCACTCATTAGATAATTGTCTCACGCAGGGGTGCAAAAAGTTTGAAGCATCGCAATCAATTTCATAAAACCTCTCATAATTTTCTAACTTAAGTATTGGTTTTCACGATATTGGTATAGATCCTTCCGGAGCCTTTATTGAAAAAAACGCGAATGTCGAATTAAAAGTCTGCCGGTCGCCGGAAACAGCCCTCGGATATCGCGCTGAAAGCCGGATAATTGCCGGTCCGGGCCGCACGCCCGCCGGACATGGATTGTAACAACTTTACTGAATACTTTATTGAGATAATTTCTGTTCAGTATTCCCCCCGGAGCCTTCGCGATTTGGGTTTGTTGCGTTCTCTATGATTATTTATTAAATTACTACATAGGTTTCTATTTTTATTTTGAAATAATAGATCGCTGAAAATCAAGCTGAATCAGTGTATCAAATGTTTTGTTAGAGTCGATCGTAAAAATTACTTATCAGTAAGTTATTTCAATGTGAGATTTTAATGCCCTTTGGGTTTTTAGGCTATGACTATAAAACATAATTATGTTCACAAGAAACATGATAATATTCACGTTACTATATTTCCCTGTTTACGCGTAGCGTTTTCAAGGAAATCAATGACACCATTTATAACTTAAGATCAGGTGGACCGACTTTCATGATCTTTGATTTGATGGGTTCCTCTTCACCCCGAATAGCTGAACAACTACAAAAAGTCGAATAAAAATAAATATAGTTTAAAAAAACAAAAAAACACGCTTTTAAAGTAATTCTAACTAAAAGCGTGTTTTTTGTTTTTTTTTTTAAACTATATTTATTTTTCACTTTTTAGTCCTAGCAGCAATACGTGTTGTCTGAATTCAAACGTATTGCTTTGTGGACTTAATTTTTTATTTATTGTTTTTTTTTATTTATTTAATCCTGGTGATCCTAATCAGGATAATGAGATAAACCTATGAAATTATTATATTGTCGCTGATTCTTGATAAGTGTACAAAGTTTGAATGAAATCTGTCTGTTTAAAGTGGGTCAAAATCGAGTCCAAAGGAGTCGGTTACATACATACATACAAGTGAAGCTAATAAAAGCGTGCTAAAAAAAAAAAAATCTCACTTGAACAAGCTGCATGTGAAACAGCTAGTAAATGGATAAAGAAGCATATCATGTCGTGGTTTATTGTTTCGCTGTCTGTATGAAATGTACGTGTTATCAACATACAAGTAGTGTTAATTATTGATTGAACACGTCATTCCCTCCTCCCAATCGTGCGGGGGTGGGGAGGAGGGCTACGACTAGCTTGTGTTTAATTTGCACATAAATGTCGTTCACGTACCTTATCTCACTAGATCGTACAACAGCTAGAGAAAATAAGTTAATTAATTATATTATTAAAACGAAGTTTTTAATTAATATTATATCATGAACTCAGAAAAGATTGAGCGGGTTTCTGCAGAGTCCGGTGATTTTTTTTTTAAGTCCGTTGAAGCAGTCAAAGCCTGCGCTCAGGCTAAAAGCAAAGATGTCTACCAAAAATAAAAGTGATACTTTCTTTTATTTTGTATTTATAAATGAAGAACAACATTAATTACCTTTGATTTTTGGAACTAGATATAGATTTCGTCTCTTCATCAGATACTATCAGGTGTTGTGTGATTGGGTGCTGTCTGAGTGCACAATTACGCATATCATATACCGTGACAAATAGTTTAAATATACTAAAACTGGATATTCTGAAAATAAATACTAAAATAAGACAAATATAAATATCCTTGCTTGTTTTTCTAATAATAGTTGTTTTCTAGTAATCAACCGGCTACACCCGACTCTTGCAGCAAATTCGGCTAATAAGAGATCTGCGTTTTTTCTAGATAGTTCTTCTGAAAATTTCTCATAGACGAATGGTAATGGAAGTCCTATTAGGTCTTATTAAAATCAATCCCTTTCCTTTAAATACGCTACAATTAGGTTTTCGGTTCTACAAAGTTATTCTTGATCAAACCTAATAAAAACAAATGATGAATACCAGTGCCTACTGGAGCCGAAAATATTACCAATAAATCTATGAATATTCTTATTAGAAACCATCTGTAACTCGAATACGATTCAAACAGCAAAAATGGTTGTCAGCAACCACTTTAGAGCTTCCCTCGTGCGTTATACAGGGTGCTCACTTAAGTAATTTGGGAATTAAAGCTGGCGCTGGGGAGGCTCTTGTTTCCGGAGCACACTCGTCACTCTTGATAATCGTTTAATGACTACCGCGCTGGCAGAAGATTGCAGAAGGCCTGTGTGGCACTACTGTTTTTAGTATTGTATTTAATTAGAACTAGGATACTTTTGAAATAGTTAAGGAGTACCTAGAGTTGTAGAGTAGACAAGCAAATAAAATAAATTATATAGTAGTTTTAAAAAAATTGTTGACTCTGGATAAGTAATGCCGAATAAGCGAAATTGATATGTGTGTGTTTTTATTAATAAGTTTATGTCTTAACGAAGCTCCCTTCATTTACTGACCCTCCCCGACTTTAATCAGTAAATGTGCGAATGATTTCTGAGGTTTACACGAATATTGTACAGTGAAATATAGCTTTAAAAACGACGGAGTTTGGATGAAAATACAAAAAAAAATGAAGAGAATTGATACCCTCCTCTTTTTTAAAGTCGGTAGAACAGATTCAATTACGGCTAATTATGGTCCAATAAAATTAATTTTAATAATTTATATTAAAAAACTGAATACCTGAGCGAATGTATACCGTGTCGCTTTTAAAAATCAGTAGATAAAATATCTCAAAGTAATGTCAATAACATAATGTTCCGGTGTTTGTAGTCACCCTTCTCGCGCTGGGCGGGGGTTCAAATGGAGCGCCTCGCTGCGGCTCACAAGAGCGCTGATTGCGACTGCGACTTGCACTAATCCTACACATTATCTACTTATCACTCGGGTGACGTCACCACTTGTGACTTACAATAGACTATTCGATATTAATTACAGTCATTACCATCTTTTGCGATACTCAAAGACTCGAGTAGTAGTCAAAGCGTGGCTTACCGATGTGTCACAAAAATCAATACCTGTTTTTAATATTGTGACATTGAAATAAAACTACTTTTTACAGATTCTATCGCGGTTTATTTAAAATTTTAGTTCCCGACGTTTCAATACCTTTGCAGGTGTCATGGTCGCGGATAGACTGCGGCGGAGTTCATCTTGACAGTAGATGTTGCTCGTTGTACCTTCTTATTTTAATTTAACATCTATTGCAAAGACAAACACCACCTCAGTCTGACCATGACCATTACACCTGTAACTACTTTCTTTCAATGTCTAACATTCGCGAAAATCTCAGATACCATTATAAAACGTAAGACAGAATTTAAAGAATTTCGTACCCGATAGCAGTAGGTACTGGGTAACATTTGCACAAGATTTGAAATAATAAATTCTAATCTGCGGTCACATTGTTACCACACTCGAGTTATTTTCTAATTATATCATTAGCACGGGTCGGGTTAATTGGATCACAATTTTAATAACGGACGTTAATTTGAGCAATCTTAATTGTAGAAGAAATCGGAGCAAAGCTATCTGGTGTTGATAGATGTACAATTATAATACAGCAATCGAAAGTTTTACATTTTACGTAAATTGTATAGTTTTTTTATTTGGGTTAATGACGATTCGACAGCAGCTAATCAAGTAACACCTGCCGTTATCGCTATCGCACCTATCTGAAAAGTCTATCTTAAGATAACCCCACAGTTACTGTATCTTAATTATGACACTAACAGGCATGATGCTTCACCAAATTAAATTTCCTAACATATGTGTAACGAAGATTCATAAATTGTCGAGTAAGTGTCAGCTCTATTCTCAATGATGTGACTCCAATGGGTTATCACCTGATATTTTCAAAGGTCTGATTGCTAAAACATTATTACACACAAGAGAATTGCTAGGTAAAGTATTTCTATACAAACTTTTTCTGTTCTCCCTTTTATGTTTTAACTTTTAAAATGCCTGATTGCTTAAAAATTCCTACACAGAAACTGTTTTCTAAATAAAGCATCATCTCATCTGCCTAGCCTTTTGCCCATGCTATGTTGGGGTCGGCTACCAGTCTTACCAGATTCAGCCGAATACCGTATTTTACATGGAGCGACTGCCTATCTGACCTCCACAACCCATTTTACTGAGAAACACAGTATCCCATAGTAAGACTGGTTGTCAGAATTGACTTAACGACTGCCAAAGATGGTACGTATGACAGTCGGGACCTACGGCTTAACGTGCTTTCCGAAACACGGAGGGGTCTCGGTATGTTATAAATGGTCACCCATCCACGGACCAACCGTGGCAAGCGCTGCTTAACCTGTATTATCGGTCAAACCGTACGGCTTACGCTTAGCCACGAGCCCCTCAAAAATTATCTAAATAAAGCATTGCTGCATATTTTTTTTCTGATCTTCGTATTACGTTTTAACCTTCTATTATTCGCTAAACAGGAGCACATCACATTCGTGTGACTATATTACCAAAGTGCGGTGTATTATAAAAGGCAGTTGCTGTTAAGGTGGCTCTCGACAATTCCAGAGGGGTTGATTGTAAGGGTGGCGGCGACTACACCTCGTTAGATAACGGACACTCGTAAAACTATTTGTAACTTGGAATGGATTGTGAAATGCTAGGGAATGCTTACTTCGATACATGAATACACGTTTAGGTTGTATTCGTGTGTAGGTTATATAGTTAACTCATGTTTCCGGGGTACTGAAAAAATATGTTTCTACCAAGATGTATTTTGTTGTCCAGAAATAAGAAAAGTTTTCAGAAACAAAACTCTTTCATCTTTTCCGATAAAAAATGTTAATTCTGAAGTGTCGAGATGATCGCAGTGTGATGACATAATGAAGTTTCATTTGGTTAATAAACAAACACCTACAATATTAGTCAAACTACCTTCATAGTTCTGGTTTGATTGATTGCTTTTTGCATTCACTCAATAAAATATAAATCATATATAATTTTCAATTTTACATAGACCAACGGTTCTTTGTGTAGAGCCGCCATAAAATGGCTATTAATTTTAATGGCGCCGCCTTCTAGCAGAGGCGCTGTCCACGGAGGATCGTACTACGCCTTCCTATATCAACGATTAAATTCAATTTACAATATTCCCGAGTATGTTCATTTAAATATCAATAAACTGTCGGAAACATTGATGGCCGAGGTATTCAATCAGGAACTCATCATTGAAATCTGATACGTCACGCGAAAGCCGGTTCGCGATATTTTATTGCGGGTCGGTTTACCTACGAGCGTACTATTAATTCAGTGGGGATCGTTTTTCGCGGCGCCCACCGAGCCATCGAACACCTTTACATAGTGAAAGGGGCCGGGGGGGAGGTGTGGAGGGGGGATGGAAGGTGTGGAGTGGAGAGGGGGGTGTAGAGGGCGTGTGCTTGCGGCGAGGCGGGGCCGGTGGGCGGCGCGGCTGCTCGCGCTCGGCCGCGCAGTACCGCGGAGCACGGGCGCGCGCGCACCCGCCTGACGCTTGCCTCGCTCAGCGCGCGCGACGTATGTGCTGACAGTTGTGCCTCGGTGCCTCGCACATGTTTATGTTTTGTTTTGTGAACCGCTCCAGATAATAACCATCAAAGTGTTGGCTGTCAAGCTGGAGATGAAGGTAAGACCCTGCTCATTATATAACAACTTACTGAATACCTCTACCCGTCGCTCTTTGAAATAGACTTTGCTTTTCCTATAACAAAATCATGTACACCTTTCCATAATAATTTAATATCAAGAATAGGGATTTATGCCGTTCGTTAAGAACGTTTAAATACCTTATTAACCATTTGTAATGTTCTTCATTTCAACATGTTTAGAACACACTACTTTGGCAACTCATCTATATCTCATCTATGTCGTATCTTATTAATATCCTTTATAAGGTAGTATCATATAAATAAATCCAACATATTCATACGCCTACGGTTCATTAAAAAGCCGATCAACACTAATAAACTGGTCACAAAACAGATCTGTGTTATCGACGGCTAAACAAGATACATTAAATATCTACACACATTAAAATGGCCAACTAAAACTAATTTTCCATTTAAAATTTTAGTTTTTTTTTTCAAAGTATCTGTGTCGACATTAAACTTGGCTGCTTGTCATGTAAAAGTTTGGTGATAATTAATTTCAGTAATAAACCCTAAATGCGCAAACACAGTTAACTCTACCACTCTCTTAAAAATATATCTCTCTCTACTTTACACCTTATAATGATAGAGACAGCATGAGATTAAACGGCGACTTAAAACTGATTGTGTTTTTAGTACTCGGTCTAATGTAATAAAGCCTTCGCTTAGGCGCAATCACGGATTAACTTAGAAGTAACAACTCGAGCCGTAGGCCCAAACGTCAGCGGCCGACACTAAAAACATGTACAACGATTTTACTATTGTTTTTCTAATTTACTATAAAAAATATATCTCTCAATTAGTGTTACACAGAGGAGAAAAAATGTTAGGAACCTATTTTTTGTTTCATTATGCTTCAATATTTAATAATTTACATTTAAATGTATTTAATAAATCATTAAAAAATTATAGATACCAAATCTAGGTGCCAATAATAGTAGCGTTAAACAATCTTCAGAATGTAAAGTTAGAGATTAAAATAAGTTTTCTATCACCAGTAAATATCACAGTCTCTTTAGGAATTATTAACATGTTTAAGTGTATTAATCAAAACTTCATTGGTTGCGATAAGAAAAATATATGATAAAAAATAATAGAGCCTATTCTGTACATCATTTATTAAACTAAAAAATCTACTAAATACCTGACTTCATGCATTTTCATTAGTATCATTTAGGAAATGAAACTCTCATTTATTTCAATAATCTCAAGTCATTGTTAAGAAAGCGCGTTATTATGTTTTACAATCTATACCTAATATAAAAATGAATCGCTAAATATGTTGGTAAGCGCATAACTCAATAACGCCTGGACCAATTTGGCCAATTCTTTTTTTGTTGTGTTTGTTATTGTCAGGAGAAGGTTCTTATTAAAGAAAAAGTTTGAAATTTAATAAAAAAAATAGAAAATTAGGAAATTGAAGCATACTCAACCACCAAATTAAGTAATCCTGACTTTTGTTACGATAGTGATTTGTTGGATTCATCTCCACCCCTAGAAAGGCACCGGGAACGGGACCTAGGTATTCACGCGGGTGAAACCGCGGGGCACAGCTAGTATTTAATAAATAATTTCCCTTCTGTCATGAATAACGAATATGTTTAGTTAATTTGTAAAATAATAAGAAAATGTCAACATTTATATTGTTTAACGATAACATTCAGACCTGGAATAGAATTCATGTTCTTGTATTCAAAATAATTCACGTTTATGGTAACAACTTTGCCACACAGGTGGACTTATATAATTAACGTAACGAAATGTAAAACGTATATGAAAAATATTAGTTAAAGCATGTTCAACCTGAAAATTATTCATTTGTTTATCACTGGCAAAATAAATTACCTACTTTCCTAATCAAGTAAATTATCGTTAGGAATTTAATAAACTATTGTAGATATAGAAAATACATTACATTATTTGTTTTGCACATTCTAATCATAATAATAATAATAATAGATAAAAAATTATGGACTTGAAAAAATCCCTTTATATAATGTTGCAGAAGGCCGCCATATCAAATACTTGTAGAATTGTGAGAAAATTCATGTCAGTAGAAGAAAATTAATAACTTAATTAGGTATTATATGATAGCACACCCCGCATTTACTTGGCCCCAGCCCGTAAATGTGGTAAAAACCAGCTAAAAGCTGTGAAAAAAAAAACATATCCCAAAATAATAATAATAATCATTTATTCAGATAAGTTTTATATAGAACACAATTTCGCTGAGTCACAAACTAAGTTACACTTGTATCTTGTGACTCTAGTTATCGTTACATTCAATGATATCTTAAAATATTATTCAATTAATATTAGAAATGTAAATTAAATAATAATAATATTCCGGGACAATTCACACACGGTTATCTGATCCCAAGCTAAGCAGAGCTTGTGTTATGGTAACCAGACAACTGATAAACATACTTATATATTTCTAAATACATACATATTATAGATAAATTACACCCAGACACAGAACAAATGATCGTGCTCATCACACAAAGATTTGTCCTGAGTGGGAATCGAACCCACGACCTCCGGTATAGCAGTCAAGGTCACTAACCACTAGACCAACAGGCCCGTCAATGATATTAAAAATATTATTCAATTAATATTGGATATGTACTGTACTGTGAATTAGCTATATAAGTAATTTAAGTTATCAGTTTCTATTTGTAAACTATTTTTGTGCTTTTAATATTAATGTGGTTACACTTTACGTTTTGCACGCCAGTATGTGGCAGAATATGACTGATCATTTTTTTATGTACCAACTTACCAACTCATGTTCTTGCAATAAACGATTATTATTATTATTATTATTAAAAAAATTAATTAAATGTTGTAGATATACAAAATACATTACATTGTTTATTTGTTTTGCACATTCTAATCATAGAGATACATAGTAATCTAAATTTAATTTGAAAAATTGTAGAGCAGATTGTCGGCAGCCATTAACATAAAAAAAAATCAAACATAATCTAATAACTAATTATTATTTAATATATGATGTCTGAAAACATAAGCATTAATACTAAGTTATGAATTTATTACCATTTTTACAAGTAGCGTGTAGCGCGGTGGCCGTAGCATACAAAAGACATCAACGAGCTGCACCTTTACCATCTGCTTGTTTCAAGTAATTGGCCTCTATAAATTATCCCGTGTTGTCTGCGACCTACACTCAAAACCGAGAAACTTTTACATTAGCGGTATTATACAATTTGCATTAATTTAATGTCAAAGTACATCTAATCATTATAATTATGTTAGTGGTAACTTCTTGCTGCGTATGAATTGAATGTAAAATCAAATCTGTTAAAATTCATGAGGTAGCAATACTAACTGTATTGTAACATGATTTTAAGATCTGAATAAATGTCTTTTTTTTGCTACGTTACACCTTCAGGTGAAAGAAATAGGATGCGACTTAAAACTGATTGACGTTTCAGTATTTGGCCAAAAGCGTTAGTAAAAATGAGCAGCTCTATACTATGATTAAGTACAGATAATGTTTACGACTTTTATGACTGTTACAACATTGACATCATTAGTACATACACGTAGTACTAGTAGGTAGTTATCTACTTCCAATTATCTTTAATCTTTAATTATCCTAAGCAAACTCAATGGTTTAATGCTCTCCGTTGATTGTAAGTAATATACATTTTCCACAATTAATTAGTCAGTATTATCCGTGAGCAACTCTATTCCGCTGAGTTCAACGTTGACTGATGCGGTACAACGGTTGAGCCTATAAGTACCGGACTTACCGATGTAAACGAGCCCCGAACAAAGGTTAAAAGCTATCCAAAATAAATGTATCGGGGTAATAAATACGTTGGTCGTTTGTTTGGTGTCGGCGCGGGCGCTGCGAGCCATGCATCACGGCTGAGACAAGGCGCGGTAATCCCGCCGCGACCATCAAATCCGATTACTGTAGAATCGGGTGCACGCGATAAATCCTCGCGGCCTCCACTGTCGTCGACGCCGATTCGTTACGTTCCGATTTACCGAAAAACTTATACGTTATATAGAGAAATATGGCGGCGGCCGCTTTGGAGACTAATATGTTATTTAAGGCGGGCGCGGTGCCCCGCTGCGCCGCCACCGGCTCAATGCGGATATTAATGATCCGAATGTATCAGCGCTCAACACACGCCAATGTCTTCTTCGCGAGTCGCCCTCGCGCCCGCACGGCCGCACTGCCCCGGCCGCGCCGCGCCGCGCGAGAGCGTGAGCCGCCTGTACACTCGTCACGCCTATCTAACACAACAACACGAAGCTGAGAACTAAGCGCCGTCTACGAAACTTGTTTTATTTAGAAAATATATCCAATCAAGATTTTAGTGCGCTATAAAGACAGCCGATCAACATTTTCAAAGACACAGACCGTCACAATCACGGCGCGGTGTGTAATCGCTGCCAAAGTGTTTGTTAAATTGACACAAATTACTGAAAAAGAAAGTGACATGGAAGTTGGTGTAAGAAAAAAAAACAAGATGGTTGTGTTGATCGTTCGTGATATGGACAATGAACATGTCCGGCGCAGATGGTATCGCGGGTTACCGGGAGCCGCGCGGCGACGCGAGGCGGGTCGCGCGGGCGCGGCCGCCGCGCTTTGTGTCGCCGTGACAAGAAAGATTCCAACTCCACTGACTTCAATCCAACAGGCACGTCTGGGGTCCACCGACTGTGTAGCTAAACCATAATAAACACATTTCAAATATTGACCCAAACATTTAAAAGTACATACGAGTTGTAAACCCAAAAGTGATCAGAAGTATAGTGAAATTGATGATCAGCAAAATATACACGGACATCGGGATCGTTACTATCTGCAGACGCACCTGCGCCAGCGCATGCAAATATACGTTATATTTAATGCGCATCGCACTCACCATTAACCAGTGCGTTAATAGTAGAAAGTAGGATCTTTGAGTTTCTCTTCTAAGATAAATGTTAGAGACTGTACATTGTTCAAAATTCGGCGAGACGGCAACACACAGACGGACGAAGCATAAAACAAACTTCGCAAATAAAACTCCATTAGTTACATCTATACTATTCACTTAGCTGTCTAGTATCTACGCTCCATACATTTAGTGCTAACTCGGGTACTTTAGTTCTGATTGAAAGCGTAAAGTACGAAAAACACTAACAAAACATTAATCGTAGACGATTCTACGCTTCGATATTTCGAGATCTCTGGCTACAGGTTTCACTGTACGGAACCCTCGCTAACTAGAGCGTACCTCAAACCTCTTGTATTTGAATAAGGATGCTCTTGACGTGACGCGTGGAGCCTCACACCTCACTAATCAATTGTCCTCTCTAAGGTCACAAACACATCGCCGTAAAAAATATAACGCGTCGAAAGAAAAGCAAAAACTCCGGACTTTGATTCGTAAAATATTAATATTATTTTTTGTCGTTCATCTTTTATTGGAATACTTTAAAGCGACCTCATGACGCGTCGACAGTACCTACGTGTGTGTGACTGTGTGAAGTAGATTTCGTTGGGTTTTGTGATCGTTACTTATTTTGTTTGGTGTATCACGTCTGGTATACCTACCGTACACCACCTGCCGTTTATCCAACAGCTCATTAATGGCTTCATCAATGCAAATTTCTTAGAAATCTTAATCATCAATTTAGCGGACTCCTTATGAGCGCAAAAAAACAAGATGAGAGAACCCTATAATTGAGATTTGTAAGAAGAATAAGAGAGTTTTAAAATAGGCTTGCACAACTTAGCAATGCATCTAGTACATTGTTCTCCGCTGATAATTAAACTAAATTCGTTATCTGGCCATCACGCTGTGTGGGACGCCGTCACCGCCCATGGACACAATGCCAATATACAAAACATATGTAAAAGGCTCTACCAACGTGAGTAATCGTTTATGTAACGTGTAGTACAGGTATATTCCACTTTGTTCACCTGGGTGATATCACCCAGGAGAACAAAGTAGACTTTTTTGTCTCCTCATTTCACCTCGGACTCATATCACCCAGGTGATATCACCTGGGTGAAATGAGTCGACTTTTTATGTGTAATTTGTTCACCTTGGAATTGTATCACCCAGGTGAAAAAACGCGACTTTTTGAATTATTCTAGTCGACTTATATCACCCGCATACAAAGTGGCAAGAAATTCATTAAATTATATTAAAATATATTTTTATTTTACTGATTGTTCTTATAATAAATGAAAGAAAATATTTTTTGTACAAAGTATAAAAAATAGTAACAATTAAATCAAAATATGCCAAAAATTAAAAATAAATAGGAGATTTCAACAGACATTGGAGTTTTTTTATAGGAGTGATAATGTGTCCAAAAATATAACCTCATTTTTTTATTAAAAATGATTAAAGTATTTATTAGCAATAAAACCCGATTTATTTTAATTTTATTGACATGGAATATCGTTTTTGTACTCAAATATTTTCTTGTATTTAGTAAAGGAACAATCAGTAAAATAAAAATATATTTAAATATAATTTAATGAACGATTTGCCACTTTGTATGCGGGTGATATAAGTCGACTAGAATAATTCAAAAAGTCGCGTTTGTTCACCTGGGTGATACAATTCCAAGGTGAACAAATTACACATAAAAAGTCGACTCATTTCACCCAGGTGAAATCACCTGGGTGATATGATTCCGAGGTGAAATGAGGAGACAAAAAAGTCTACTTTGTTCACCTGGGTGATATCACCCAGGTGAACAAAGTGGAATATACCGTAATACATACAGAGTTACGTTATTGTTCGCACGTCCACATGTTTGCGGAAGTGTGATTGTTTGAAGTTGGCTTGCGGTTATTACTCTATCCTGAATTTAGTATCTTTAATTCAGTTGGTCCTGTATTTAGGAAGGTGTAGTCGCATTCAGTTTTCTTTAATGAGATCGAATCAAATTTGATGGGAAGCCTCAACGCCAAAACATTGGGGCTTCCCCTCTACCGGGAGTAGAATAGGAAGAAATAATGGAAACTGTAATAGGCGCCTTAATTAAAAGTACGCCTATCAAATGTGTTGGTCGTGATACCGCCGCCGCGTCTTTTCATGATTAGGGACTTCTATTGAGTTTGAAACTAGTCGGCCATCCCGAAACCTACACGCGGTTATTCCGTAAGTAGTACTTAGTTTAAGAAAATCATAAACTGGAGTCTTGGAGCGATGCTTTTTCTAGCATCGCTCAACAGATTGGTGAAGCAGTGTGGACCGTAAAATACTCGGACTACCGAGTACTGCAAAATTAATGCCTATGTTTTTACTATTAAAACATAGGTATCAATTTAAATACGTAATTATCAGACACTATAAAATAATAGCCATAATTGTAATTAAGTATCATGTTTTAGTATTTTGGTACTTCTAAAATAAGCCCAGTTAATGTTGTTAAATGTGCATCTTGCTTTTAGTTATATTTAATACCTACAATAAAAAGCAAAAAACACATGGATATATAATTTATAATGAACTTAATTTTAATACAGTAACTAAATTATTAAATTATTAGCTACTTTAATATACCTAACTATTAAATTTAGCCTAACAGTCTGTAATTCCGCGAGGGTTTTGTTTTAATAACCCACAGCTTGCGGAACTCTAATAACGAAGTCATTGCAATTTACGTTGTTTGACTTATGTTATTAAAATGGCAAAGTTGACTGCATGGAGTACATGCGAGCAGCATAAATGTCTCTCTCATCATAATTTACTGTCATTACCTACTGTGTCGGCGGCAGCTGCCTCAAACTATTTAAATACGAGCATAAAACCACGATATTGCTGTTTTATAATGGGTAGATACCTAACGTGTACACTAAACTATTTATGTCTGGATCTACCCAAAGAGACTCGGGTTAATTAATTTTATAAATAATTTCGAAATGTCTGATGGTGTATCAATGCAAGTTATAGTACTTTTTTTGTCTAATACAAATGTAAGACCAAGAGGATTCCAAAAAAAATGTGTAGTACTTAGAGCTCTTATCATGGCACCGAACTTTTCATTTATATTCGAGAGCTCCGAAAGTGCACACCTCACACAAAGGATCTCCGAGGCTCGGTGTGTGCGGACAACGCCACAATAAGTGCCTCTCACCGACACAAGCCTCAGCCGAGAGCCTCACAAATCATAACCTCGGCCACAAACAAGATTTATTGAGATGATTAAAAGTCATATTAATTTCAGACGAAAGTTAAACGATTAATCGGTCCGTTTTTCTTTGTCATTCGTTTCCACAATCTAAACAGCCTTCGGGCAAAGCTTATTAGAGTAACTAATATTCGTCGACAGTTTTATTTTCGATATTAATTGCAGCAATAATAAGTGAGGCGCAGTAGAGTGAGAACAAAGCCGTGGTTACGTTATACTCCCACACCAGCTCGCGGCGAAGGCGGCGCGTTTCACGAATTGTGAATTGTTGGATAAAGAACAAACAATTATAATTACAGTGACTTTGTTTACTTCTGTTCACCAAGAAGGCCTTAATACCGGGATCATTCTGCTCGAATAGACTCACCTAGGGTCACTATTCATGTAGTATATATCTATCTGATAGCTGCCAAACTGCTTACAGATTGTGCAAGTTGTAACATGACGTGAGGTATTATAAGCTCACGTCTAAACATATGTATAGTACAAAGCAGCGATAGCCTCTCGCCACTCTTGCACAATTGTTGCATCTCCAAGGCTCGCTGTTACCGGTTTTCCTTTCGATAATGTCGATGGGATTCTTGATACTTAAGACACCGAGTCCTTAGAATAATTCCGCTGTGGTCCACACACGGCCAGTCGGAGGACAGACAAAAGACCGCTCTTATTGTTTGTAGTCGAAGTGGTTTGTTTAGACAGTGACAGATGGCGGCACCTCTCACCTTGTAAACATTTAGCACCTCCGCCTTCACCGCGGGCAGACGCATAACGCATTAGTTAGCGGCCTGCACGTGGCTGATCTATCAATACAACAATATGAGCCGCGATGATTAATATCGAGGGCTCGGCGCGCACCATACCGCACGGTGCAGCGGTGCTGTGCCCGCGCACGTTTGGAATTCAAACCTATTAATATTTCATCAAACAGACGCGAGATGATGTCTCTTGTTGTGTTAATAGTTGCTCTCCATTCTGACCGCGACCATTCCGACACAAAAAATGTTTTGATAGCCCGCGCTATTGATTTGAAAACATCAAATATTTCACCTGCGGCCTCGTCCTACGCGCTCGTCGTTAGACTGATGGGCGTCGGGTGTGAACACATTTTTTATAAGAAGGTAATAAACTGCAAATGTGTTACTCGTTACAATGAGCGTTTTTCACTAAATAGTTTGTATCAAAATACCTTCCCCAAACTACACACTCTACAATATTAAAATTACATTTGTGTCCATGTCATATTTCAAAAACGGTGGGTTATAAAGCGACACAATGCAAGTTACAAATACGAAAATAATTGATTACTAGATAATCGTTAGAGTGGCAATAAAAGTGCGGGCGTGGGCCGGGGAGGCTCGACTGGAAGGTTCCCGGTATTTAGGCAACAATAACTACAGCCTTTGTTCACATGATTTAGCACCCAACGTTTCGGTGTCCAGCCGCAGCCGCCCTCCGCACGCGCTCAATACCAACCGTCATTAGTTTACAATTTTTTTAGAGCAGTTATCACATTTTGTATTAAAAAAAAAATGAGTTCATTACATGCATTTAAAGGAATGCAAAATTAAACTTATTTGAAGAATTATTAAAGTTGGTGTAGAATGCCTAAATTCCTTTATTGTGAGGTAGGACTCCCGTGTTCAACATTGTACAATTTTACATGTGTTGTGAGGTTTACAGTAACATGAAATGTTTATATGTTAATTTACTGGGGGCGGTAGTCATGATAACTACAGTAACAAGCCTTTGGTAGGCTGAACCTGCTTCTCCAAAATGACTCTAATAATAAATAATAATAATATCCTGTGACAACTCACACACGGTTATCTGATCCCAAGCTAAGCAGAGCTTGTGTTATGGTAACCAGACAACTGACAAACTTACTTATATATTTCTAAATACATACATATCATAGATAAATACATCCAGACACCAGAACAAATGATCATGCTCATCACATCGACAACATTTGTCCTGGGCGGGAATCGAACCCACGACCTCCGGTATAGCAGTCAGGGTCACTAACCACTAGACCAACAGGCCGTCGAATCTAATATTCCGATTATAGTCAATTTGGAATTATTGCTGAGTTACATGCATTATAAGCATAAGCTCGCGAGAAATATCAAAAGTTTTATTCTCTTGATTCCTGCGCCTGTTGTGTCACGGTCTTTATTTGATATGGTCTTCACAAAGAGTCAACATGATTGATACTGTAATGTGAACACGAGGATCACAGTATATTCACTTCAGCTGTCATTGGAAAAGTAATGACTATTAACCGAAATTCATTCTTATACCGAAAAAAACAACCAACAATGATAATCCTGTGATCCAATATTAGATGAAGGAAGTCTTTCTCTTACATTTTGTCTATTCTGCTAGAACATGGAATAGGTATCTCTACAAAGTTCTACAATGAGGAGAGTAATGGTATCTACCCCGAAATACGTAAATGAGTTCTACATTGTACTGGCGCTTACAAGCCTTACGAATTACATATGCACGGCGCGTATCAAAGCACAAAGTATTCTTAAAAGAGTTCATATTCATAATTCATTTACAACTGAAATGGAACTTAAAAAGATTAGTCAAACTCGTGGAATGAAAAGGTCGCGCTACTTTATCAAGAGCATTACCAATAGAGGAGTTATAAGGCGGCATGAACAGTTACAGAATAACATTTTTCATTATAAACTTATTATGGGAGTTATATAAAGGCGTTGTATATCACTGCGGTGGTTACTAATGCGGCCGGGCGGCGCACAATGCGCGCCATGCATCACGCGGCGCCCGCCCCGCTCGCCGCTCCGCTCCGTTCGCCGCGCCGCTCGCCGCTCGTGTGTCGTCGCCGGGGTGCTCCGCGGTGTAATCCCGTCGTAAGTGCTCATTTCGTTGGGATTAACCATGTTCAACTTAGTGTAATTTATCAATTTGTGTCCGTCGGACGCGCGCTCGAACACCTTTTATTAACATCCACATATATTTATATTGCCTCCTACTCTTGTGTTTGCTTTTTAGTTATTACTATTATTACTTAGTGAGTACCTACGGTTGTTGTATGAGATGCTGTTTTTCGGACATTATCGCAATCACGAGATTAATTGCGGGCACTTATCATTCTGACTGTTTAATCGATTTCAACGCGTTTGTGCACGAAGGTGCAACTGGAACTGTAACATGTTAACTTCATACTCGCCGTTCAATACTCATTTTAAGGTTTAATTACAGTTACTAAGAGAATTATTTATTGTATTAGTATGGCTATGGTCCTTTAATAATCTCAAATGATGAGACATTTGTCAGAACTTTATCCAAAGTATGTTTTGTAGAAGTCATTGAAACTATTAAAATTAACAACCAAATTTTATGCTCCTTGTGCGAACTAAATGATTTGTAGTTATTAACAAATGTACTGTTATAATGTATACTTGTATACGTTAATCGTAAACTAAGATTTATTTAATTATTCAGTATTTCATAGGTATCAATAATATCAATACAAAACTCTATATTTATTGGCATCGCGGTTCGTGGCGATTATTTTTCAAATGAGTTTGTATGTCTATTCCAGTTTGGGAGACATTTCTTCGTCATTTTATAAATTGAGGCTATTAAAATTTTATAGTCGATGACATCTCGACACATGATGTGTCAAATATATTTTGATTTTTATTAATTTCGCATCGATGCAGAGATTGTGTCGGCCAGGAGAGCGGCCGCGACACCTGCTCTACTAATCGCGCAGCGGTTCTATAGATCAAGGCGCTTTAATTGACATTTTATTACGGCATCGGTGACATTCAACAAATTGTTATTGTATCAATGTAAACCTACAGATAATGTCAATAGAACACTGTAAAGAATGTAGGTCGTTATTGTGAGGAACACGTGTGAAACGCAAACGTTCGCGTGTAGCGTCCACCGCCTGACATCTATATTACGACGCGTCTCGTCAAGCCGCCGTCAATCAACTTGCGACCGTAAGTACTCATCGATAAGATTTAGATTAGTGTCGCCGGTGTTTGTCGGTACGTACAAGCGCGTCTGTTTGTAGTGCGCGCGAGTCACTTGTGTAAATTACTTTCAGCGCACATAATGGTGGCGGTTCTCAAACAGCGCTGCGCAAACATACCTGTTCAGTATTAATTCGCGTTATTTCTCTATTTGTGACGTCTAGTTTTGTTCTACTTCAATTGAAAGCGAACAGAGGAGGCAGCGCCGCGGTTTATGTAATCACTTCATTGTCTTGCGCCACATCGACAACAGGCTTCTTATTATAAGTGTTTGACATTGTAACGCCTTTGAGTGCCGCCCGCCGTGACGACCTTTTGCCACTACAAATAAAGGTATTATATCGATATTATATAGGAGTTTCGATCACGTTTACCTATACCTATTTATAAATTAAATATAGAGGGATGTTTATAATATGTTTAACTTTGTGTTTAATTGTCAATCATCTCAATTATTTTGTACCATCAGTGACGATTAAACTTGTGTCCCATGTCCTAGTGCCTTAGCGGACCTAGTCTCGTACTCCATATGTACAGACCTCAGAGGCTCGTCGCCATGCGACGGCCCGCCGGTCACTCGCAAGCCTCCACTAAACACTCAAGTTTATTGTACACACACTAAATAAAAGCCCGCACGGGCTCGGGGCAATTAAAAAAGGAATAGCTTCACCAATTTATTCGATTCGAATTTTAAAGAATGAGAGAGTGTATAAAGTTAATAATAAAGAAAAACGTCGGCGCTTGGGCCGATGATGACTTAATTATGGGAACTAACACAATTAATAAGTTACGCGGCACTGTCGTAGTGCGCAGGCGCGGACGACGGCCACTCGCTCCACACTCACGCATGCGCACAGCCAACACTATGTGATACTATCGTCTTCACACTTTAACGCAACTTTGTAGTAATAACAGTTTTGTCTTTTGATTTTATCTTAGCTTGGCATTCTGATTCTTTATCTTACTCTATTCTTAATAGTTATTGGTTGAAGCTACACTGCGAGTGAAGTGGTTTACCTTCTTGGCGTCACGACACTAATTCAAAATATTCAACTTTTCCAATAGAAGTAGATATTGCAAAGCAAGTGAACCAACAATTTAACTCCATGGGAAATATACCTTAGCTGTATAGCATACACCTATGAGGAAAAGCCTTTCAATATTTTGACTAAAGTAACCAACACTCACTTATTTTATTCTTGAAACCGTCATGGCATCTAAATAGAACATTATTTTGAAGGATCATGCATCTCAGCTAGTAAAATTAGTAGTTTAGAACTTAGTTAAATGTTCGTGGTGGCCTAGCGGTTCAATGAACGGATTTGTATGCACAAGGTTGCAGGTTCGAACCCAGGCAAGTACCAATGTGGCTTTTTCAAAGTTATATGTACTTTCTTTGACAAACGGGGAAGGAAAACATCGTGATAAAACCTGGATTCCAAAATTTGGTATCTGAAATCGCCAATCCGCAGAGAGCAAGCGTGGTGATCAATGCTCGTGCCTTCTCTATATGGGAAGAGGCCTGTGCCATCCAGCCTATAAATGTCCCACTGCTGGAGTGGGACATTTATAGGCTGGATTATTATGCATCTCAGCTTACTAGTTGATCAACAACATGTGTTTATTAACTTACAAGGACATTGTTGTTGGTCAGCCAAAGAAAGAAAGTCATAGAATGGTTTTTTTTTTCTTTACCAAGTACCAATGTATCTATGGGTTGGCAATGGTGCTAATAAAAGTGGCAAAAAAGCTGGTTACGGTTATAGTTAGGAACAATGGTGTCGCAGTAGGTGCGGCAGGTGATGCGCACGCGCACGGCGACGCCCCGCCGCGCGCCGCCGCGCGCCGCCTCCGCCACACTCGCGAAACAAGACCCACGCCATTAACACAAGTGCGCAACAAATGACCAGATTCCACACAACATTAACGCGGCGTTTTAGCATCAAAATGGTTTTTCATACTTAAATTGCATATCCATTAAGATAACCCGACCACTTTATAGTATCATAATGTTCGACGGAATCATTAAAGGCATGTGAACGATTCGTTTATAGGTACAACAAACATGATCAGGAAATTGCAAATTAGCGAGACATTACCATTAAGGTAAGTCATGGGCCGCGAGGCCCGCGAGGTGTCGCTGCCGCGCGGGAGTCGCATCACGGAACTATCGGCGTCGGGATCGCGCGCCTATCAAGATGACACGAGCAGTTAACACCTGCCGCCCGCCGCCGCACCGCTCGCCACCGCGCTGCGACTTGTGCAACGCACATAAATAACAATTCATAAACAAATAACAATCGCCAGTTAGGTCATTTAGCAATTATTCACAGTATAAACAGTTTTACCGTGTTTCATGTGAACGGTATCTTTCGTGCAAAAAACTTATCCGATCGATCCAATCTTTGTCGCGCAATTGAGTTCGCGCCGCTACGGAACACGGAAACATTTTATATGAATTCAACATATAAGTGAAGTTCGTTGACCCGTCTCTAAAGCCGCGTTAACAAGTAAAGATATACATTCCGGTAATATATCGGTGCGCGCGGCGGCGTGTAAGCAAGCAATTTCCTGTCGCGCGCACCAGAATGCAAACAAATCGAACCAATCGCCTCGGGCGCTCTTATTCATAACCACAGAATTATTAAACAACTTTTAATTAGTTTAAAATTTTGTTTGATAACGCTATGAATATTAAAAGAGGCTCGCCGACCATTTAATTTACTACTTTCCACCCATTCGAGCCGGCGCGCGGCGTCGAATCGTCGGCTATCACCGGCCTGAACGTAATTAAACCCGAAAAACAGAACTAGCATAGCATTATTAATATCGAGAAACAACTGGCGCCTTCGGTCTTTTCTGAGAGAAAAAAAAGCTCGGAATTTATACGTCAATAAGAGTTTGTTGGGCATTGGGCATTATCGTAAAATGTGAATAGTATTTAATAGTTGGCACAAGGCGTGCCGCTCCTATTACCCCGTGAGTTATACGACAGTTATAATGTGCCGGCACGGAGCGCTCGCCGCGCGCGGCCCTGCTCCGCGCTGCCCGGCCTGTGCCCGGCCTCTGCCCGACCACTACCCGGCCGCTGCTCAGCACATGCTGCTCACATCTCCCACATCATTGCAGAGAAGTTTGCAATAAGTGCAAATATGCAGACCGTGACCTAAAGTTCACGTACTTTGTGACTGACTGAAAGGTCCTTCACTTGACAACGGTATTTAACTGTTATTGTTCTCTTTGACAATAATGATTGCTTGGAACTTATGATGTTACCTCGAGGGATGACGGCATAAGAGGCTAACACACATCGACTCTATTTAGACCGTTGAAGTTGCTCGGTTCGGTCTGCTTGCTCTGATGACGCGTTTAGAGTGGTTGCTCCTGGTGTAAGGACACCATTCTAGACATGATTCTTATTTGATTATAATTTTCATTTATGTATAGGGTTACTCTGGTTTAAAACAGTTTTAAAGAGGCTTTTTAGCAAATTTTTTAAAAAGAAACCTACTCAAAAACCGACTTCAGTTAATCTAATTATTCAGTTATCTATACTAATGAAATTCATTAATAAAAATATATTTAATAATTAGGTATGGAACAGTAAGCTTTGGCCTTCATAAGAATTTCTGTACTAAACATATTAATGTAAGGAGAGCATTAGTATTATTAATATTGGTTCTATCAAATGCTTATTTCTTCGGCAGGCAAACTGGTTTGTTTGATCACCTGTAACTTTATAGGTATTATTCATGACTAATTCTAGCGTAGGTATAGGTATTATATCATTATAATACTGATAAATTGTGGGACGATGAAAAATTTATTTAGATCGTCGATCGATCGTAGGAACATTAAACCAGTCCTGTAGAGCGAACTAGGCAATACGGGGCATGGACGTTTTAACACAAAACTAATTATTACGGCTGAGAGAAAAGACGAATCGATTCGATCACAGCGGCGCATAAATAAAATTTGATGAGATCATAACAAAGTGGAACGGTTGACTCGGAGCTCGTAGAAGAGGCAAGGGACCGTTTGGACATGCGCAGTGCGCCGCACAAACAAGCCTCGGAAATTAAGTCGGACATCCAAAACTATAATAGCCGTTTGGAGATCTGTTTTTTGGTTCCAATATGCAATAAACAGGGTAATAACGAGGTGCTCGGCGGGGTGCGGGGCGGGCAGTGGGCCGCGGCGGGGCAGCAACATGGCGTCTAATTGTTTGTAATTAGCGCCGTACGCGGTGCGCCCGCGCCCTGGGCTCCGCTGCTTGCCTTTATGGACTGTTTATTACTTAATATGTTGTGATAGGCCGCCATTGGCGAGGCTCGTGGCCGCGACGCTTCGAAACGCTGATTGAGGTATGTGGGAACGTTTGATAGTGTAATAGATATGTCCGCCAAGCGCCGCCGCGCCGGAGTGGTGGCGGCCGGCGGGATGGATGGCGCCTATCGATTTTATGCGCCTTCCACGAGTCATTAACGTGTTATGACGTCGGCTGTTTGCACGACTTGCGACACGCGATTGCGCCATGCCTTCACCGGCCACTACCGAGACTAAAACTACCAATTTTAGAAAGAGCGCGAAGTTTTTGTCTTAACTCAGAGAACAATTGCAAATCCATCGGTAACATACATATTACACACAGTACTCATGTAACAGATGATTTGAACACAACTAGACACAAACAACTAAAGTCATTCAGCTCAAGGAGTGGAGTTTAGTTTGCGGAAGTTATCTTCAGCACATCGCTACTAAATTACAACATTTGACATTTTTCTAAAAAAAAACACTTAAATTGATTGACGTTCACATAAACCTATTCGGTGATTTCATTAATTAAACAGGGCACACAGTTATCTCGTAGACATCTAACTCTTTGTTTCGTGAAACTGTGCTGCGCTGACGTGTGCTGTGCTGCGCTGCGTGCAGAACAGCGTCAATGCGTCTGTTTAAATAATGAATACTTGGTCATATTTAGAAGTTTCCATAGCAACCCTGCAATTAAGAGTCAATCACATAGTGTTAACTGTTTCATGAACGACATTTTTCTTGTCTTCTCTCCACTTGTGGAGGTTGTTGGCTCAACAAACTATTTCCTCTCTTGCGCTAAGCGAAAAATATCCCTAACTAAATTAAATACTATATTGATGCAATTGTTAAGTAATTAATTGAAATCACTAATTAAATAGTAATAACTAGTTATTACTTGCTATAAAAATATTACCTACCACAACCTTCATTGTTTATACTCTGACCATTTAAAGATAAAAAAACTTAACGGTATCTAGGATTTTTCGATAGCGTCAAAATACAAATGCTTAGGTACTCTTAGATGAAAAACTTCATCAGTAATAATTTAAAACTCAATGAAAGTGCCATTTTCAGCTATAGCATCTAAACCTACCCAATACTATTGTAAATCAAGTACTATGTTATAATTTAGCACAAACCCAAATGCGTGTAGATATCGATTTTTTTATTATGCCTACTAGATTTTCCCGTCGGCAAACCATTACACTGGAGAATGGTAAACTAACAAAGACGAATGCCCTTCCCACAAACTAATTTGACGTTTTTTAGCTACTTAAAACGTATCCAATATTATCGTACACGTATCAAATATTTTCATCTGAACATTACTACAGAACTTGATCATGACAACTCACAGTTACTTGCGCGTTCTTTCCCTAGCGGTACAAAATCCGAAATTGTGTAAAAATCATTGCTTGCGCCCGGATTAGAACTATTTCATTCATTTACAGGTTTTGCTCAAAGACTTAGTAAAAATAAGGTTTTGTTTATACTTGTCTTAACGTTTGACGACCTCCGTGGTCGAGTGGTGTACGCACCGGTTTCAAGGTGTCGCTAGCTCTGTGGTCCCGGGTTCGATCCCCGGACGGGTCAATGTAGAAATCAACTTATCTACATTGCCTCGGGTCTGGGTGTTTGTGGTACCTTCGTTGTTTCTGAATTCTTAATAATTACTTTGGGTTCAGAGCAATGTATGTGATGTTGTCTCGATGTTGTCCGCATTTATTATTATTATTAATTATAAAAAGACACAACCTTTTTTTTATTCAAACTATAAAATACCTGAGCATTTGTCTGACAGCAAAAAACAATCTATTGCTGTTGAATTGATTATTTGTATTGAAATACTTAGTTAATTTGACACAAGTAACTGTGTGGATTTGGCTTTAAAAACTTTTGCACGATACGTTATACAGACCACGGGTGACATCGTTACGTGTATAGCTGGCATAAAGTTAAATTGTCTTCAAAACGTTTTGGGTATTAGATTTGAATTGTAACATTATACCTAGACATGAAATATTTTTGATACAAGGTTTGTAATCCGCACTAGTTTAGTTTTATAAGGTTTTTTCCGTACTTAACCTCTTGATGAGGCCATTTTATGTGAACTTGTCATTTTTTTTCCGGCTATACCTGAGCAATCCTGAAGATTTTTCAGTTTTATCTGTCCTTATTTGTATTTTATGTTTCAGTTTTTCAGTTGTTCTGATTTTTGATTCCGGCCAAAAAAGGAGACAGTTTTGGTCAGATATTGGACTAAATCGAAACTTAAAAAACAATTGGCAATTTCTTAGTGTCTCCATTTCTTTCTTCTTCTCTTCCTTTTTGCCCGATCCATATACAAAAAAATCAGTTCTCGCTATAGAAAAAAGTAAAGTATCCTGAAAAACTACTTGTTCATGAAACCAAAAATTCAATGTGTTGGGACGATTTCTTCTTGGCATAAGGTAATATTTATTATGATCATAAGGTAAAGGCTTCATTTACTTGGAGATAAATGCCATCGGGAAGAAAAGTCAGAGCTGACATGTTTTCCGTAGCCGTCGGTAAAAAGAGGGAGGAATGTTTTAAGTCCACTAAACGTTTGTAAGTGTTCATATGGTACATTCGTTATCAGGAAGTTTTAATACAATAGTGGTAACTGCAATCAGAGGCAAAATATAACGATAGTGATGGTTTCGACCTATTTATTGATCGTTTTAGATTTTATCTCTCATGAGTTAAGATTAAACCAATGAATTCCCAATTTATTCAATAAGGTATAATTAAAAATTGTGAAAACATTAGTAAATAGGCTTCAATTATGGATTTGTCCACATGATACATCATAATACAAACAGCATTTCCTGTGTCTCTCATTATGACAGAGTCATCTTTACAATTTTTGAAACTTGCTCGCAACAATAATATGATTTATTGATCTGGATGGATTTGTTTTTATAACTTTGTTTTATCCCTATCGTACCGCTCAACCTCTTGTCAAGGCCAAAACTTTGTTTGTTTTTCTTAACATTCAAAAAGTGACATCAACTCATAAAAAAATCTTTGGACCGCAGTGTGTTAGTGTTAGACAACTCGGCAACGTGACTCGTGTAAGTGGTGCTTGAGTTTATTAGTGCTTATGGTGATGACGTCAATATGCACACTAGAGACACGAGCGCGGCCGCGGCACCGGCTCGCGCTAGTATCGGTGACGTCACCCGTGTAAGGTAACGGCGCGCGGCGCCACGCCCAGCCCCGCCCCGCTGTCGGCGGCGCGGCGCGCGGCGCCTCCGCAGACTCGACTACGTGCCTTAAAATAATGGAGTAGAGTCGACGGTGATGTGACACAGCTGTGCGAAAGAGCAAACATCCGCCGAGACATGCGGCTGCGGCCGAGATCCACCAGGTGCCATGTCTGCCGTACGCGCTATACCTACCACACGTTATACCCACTGCATACATGATACACAGACACACGCTTCGCGGAAGCAAGAACGGGCCCAGATGGTCGCGCGGATAAGGAGACATTTGCATACCTATAGGTATTCCTCGATGTCTGGCTCATGACGGATGGTCCCTGTGACCCCCGTCACAGTGAAAAAACTCGAGGGCGATACGTGAATGGTGTGAAACTCTCTCCATTATGGCAGGCCGGCCCCCGCTGCGCCATTCTCGCCGCCGCTTTGTGCGACCACCAGATATCTCCGAGATACCTCTCGCATCGCTGACGTGCACACATAATTTATTTTCAATGATTTTTTGTAAGCCAGTTGGTTTTTGAAACACTTTTGAGCTTTGACTTTTGATGATCGATGAAAAAAGTTTAGGAAATCGAGATCCCTCGCGATGCGTAAACCGAAAACAAATAACAAAAGTATCGTTTGAAATTCTCAACGATTTAGTTTGGTACAAAGAGTTGTTGGCACAAATATTTTGAATAAATCGCCTTCAATTTCCGCGTGATTTGTCCCGCGTGACTCGGAAATTGTTTCCTCTTTGAATATAAAACGAGCAAGTGAAAGAATTACACAATTCAGAGAGCGGCAGGATTGAGCGCTTTTATGGAAAATATTACGACGACTTTGTATCTCGTTTGGCGCGTATTGTGTCGAGATTTCTCGAATAAGAATTGCGAATTTGCAACAGCTTGTTTATTTTTCTCCGGCGGCGGCGCGGCGGGTAGATAAGTAGTCGTATGCAGTATAAACACCGCGCCTACAGCATGTTATCCGCCGTCAGTCCACTCGGTAATGTAAACTTCCGAGAGCAAGCGCGCCCATGGAATGGACCGAGCGCACCCACCCACAACACTTAATCTCCCAAATACATTTATCATGTTCAGATGATAAAAATGCCATTGAGATCAGCCGAACACAATACGAGACACGCTCTCGGTACCTGATACGAGGCCGAAAGTCAATTATATTCAAATATAAATCGGATTTGCAAACGTAAGCTGGTAACAATGGCGTAGGCGCCGTGATGCCACCTTTAGGCCTCTCATTCCCGGATAATAGTAGGAAGCGGGACAATGGCAGGACAGTTTGGTTTGCGACACAAAGCGGGCTCCACGATCACGCTTGTCACGCCCGTCAACCGCCACTCCGCCACGCTGTCGCATTATGTTTTATTTTGTGGATTATAACCTCTATTGTGGCAAGCTATTATACCCATACGTTTGCCTTTATTGTTGTTTGGATGAACTAGTACAAAAAGCTGCGGAGATCATCATCAGAGGTGTTAGTTATTGTAAGTTATACTTTAGCCAATTTGATGTTTATGCTTTGTGAACTCGAACTGATACTTTATAATAGTTAATGTTGCGGAATATAAATTGGTCCGCCTTGCAATATAACCTTCATTAATCTTATTAAATATTATGGGATCGCGTGACCGAAAAAAAGTAACTGGTTGCGTTAAAATGCTTTTATTTTCATCTGTGTATGTGTGATAAAAAAAACATATATTTGCAATTAAACCTTGTTTGCAATTCTCAGTGGTTCTGCATGATCAGTGCCGACACCGCGTCACGCCCGGCCCGCGCCTCATCCACGTACAATGTGCCATTTGGACGCTTCTCATGCTGTCAAACGCCATTCAATTGATGAAGTTCGTATGAGTCCGTTATTGATTCCATCCTTTGTTAATCTTTGTGTGTATAAAATGTCAGTTATTAATGTATAAAACGTATATTTTTGAAACATTTAAGTATATGCAAAAGGGAAGGCCCATAAACTCTGGGTGACAACGAAACGTCTCATTTACATAATTTCAAGCAAAAGGCAGAACAAACAAACCCTCGTAAATGACGCGTTAAATGCAATCAAACAACGTCATTATACACGAGTAGCTCGCTAGGTTTGGGCTCAACAGAAAAAGTGTCATAAAAAGCGTATATAAGTCAGCTGACGTCGCTGCGTCGACAATGCGGCCACCGGGGATCTATTATACGGCGTCGTCAATGGGACCCTTAAGAAATTTGTTACGAACAGTTTGATAGGCGGCGGGTATTGTTGAGGCGGGTTTTTCGGGCGCGGGGTTGTCGCGGTACATACGTGCGGTCGCGGAACGTATGCTGCGCGTCGCTGGCGGAGTGCTAGGGGTGCGAGCGGCGCTAAACGTGCATGTTGTTGGCGCATTGTTCGGCTGCCGGCTGCGATCCCGCCATCGCGACAGTTTCATGACTATCATAACCACAGGGGTGTCAATATACGACACTTTTGTAAAGTCGAGAGCTATTCACGCGGGAACAGATTTATGTTACTAATATTAATGGGCTGTTTATTTTGATTTGAAAGCTATTGCATAAGTGTTTGTTGGTTTTCGGTTTGTAGATAGACTGAGGGTTGCTTGTTGAGTACATGGGAATGGAGGGAGTTATTTATGGTTTATAGCATAACTGGCCCTTTGCCTGCAACTTGTAAACCGTACCTACGTATCGCTCATAAATACCTCATTATTTTTGAAAGAAAAAGCCAGATCTGCAGAGAAATTCATAAACAGAGACATGTAAACTGAAAGTTTAGGTACAAAACATTTTACTCATTATGTCTTGTTTTATTATCTTTATGCGCAATGACATGCTCATTCGCCTAAACTCTTATGGAAGTTATTACACTTATTTTAGCACAAAAGGGTTTTTTTTAACCGACTTCAAAAAAAAGGAGGTTCTCAGTTTGACCTGTATGTATGTATGTTTGTATGTTTGTATGTATGTATGTATGTTTGTCCGCGATTATCTCGCGTTTGGCAGAACCGATTTTAATGCGGTTTTCAGAAAATAATTTGTTAGTTCAAGGAGAAGGTTTTAGTATGTTTTATTTAACCGACTTGAAAAAAAGGAGGTTCTCAGATTGACTTGTATGTATGTATATTTGGACGCGATTATCTCGCGTTTGACTGAACCGATTTTGATACGGTTTTCAGAAAAGTGTTTGTTAGACCAAGGAGAAGGTTTTGGTATTTTATAATTAACCGACATGAAAAAAAGGAGGTTCTCAGATTGACCTGTATGTATGTGTGTATGTTTAAACGCGATTATCTCGACTTGACTAAACCCATTTTTAGTAAGTAAAAAAGTATCAAACACTAAAAAGTATTAAATAAAAAAAAAAACTTTTTAAAAAAAAGAGAACCGCCTTCAAAAATACGATTCACTGAAAAGTATTAAATAATTTTAAATGTACTGCTTATCAAATAACCAAAATATTAGGATAATAAGTATAATTATACTTCAAGCACAATTATTGTTATGTTTGGAGTCGGTGTCAGCCGCTAATAGCAAATTTTAGTACTATATTATAAGGACAGACACCGACTCCAAAAATAACAATAATTGTGCTTGAAGTATAATTATACTTATTATCCTAATATTTTGGTTATTTGATAAGCAGTACATTTAAAATTATTTAATACTTTTCAGTGAATCGTATTTTTGAAGGCGGTTCTCTTTTTTTTAAAAAGTTTTTTTTTTATTAAACACATTTATACGCAAGATTTTTTTAAACCATGCTTTTAAAGTCTATGCATAGCTAGGTAAGTATATATCGACTCGATAGTTTTATTACACTTCTTTATAGAATCCCTTATAAAACATAATTTTCTACTTTTTATTCTAACTAACTTAATTTTCGATTTTTCAAAATTCTCAGTGTTTACTTCTCAATGCATAAATGAACCATCCATACATAATTTGATACTGTGTTTATCAAACTGCAATCACTATTTAGTTTTGTGCTTCTAATTAACTAAGTATAATGGACATTTCATGAAAAATCTGATTCTGTTTTTATACGGCGGTTATCTTCTCTGCAACTCTTTATACAAGTATTGAAATGCTCAAAGTACCAAGTGCAGGTACCTGCGCTATGTTATTTTCAGGTCTTTTCAAAAGTCTTAGACATAAATTTTCAAACACATCTAAAAAAACAACTTTCCTGAATTATTTGGGATTTAAAAATTGCGGGATTCTCATGGTACTCAGACTTCTATTTTTTTTTGTGTAGTACATTAAATATGAACATTTTTGTACCAACCGAGAGCAGGTGACGACAATCAAATGGTTGTTACAACCTACCAATTAATTAGGTACTATTCTATATATTGAATACATTTGTATTGTTACGTGTGCTAACTCGAGCATATTTATGCTCGAGTTAGCTAATCACGTAACAAATCGTAATTAACTAGCTGCGTATATTATTGCTCATCAGATTTCTGCGCAAGCAATAATTATATTAATTACATTTGCTTGGGTAAATCAACCACCGATCTTCATATGTTTAGCTAGAATACATTATGACGAGACTCAGTCGATACAATGGTCTTATAGGCGAAGAATACATAATTAATGAGGTCATGTTAGTAACGTTACATTAAACTTAAATACAAAAATTATATAATTGAAAATCTGACGTGTTAAGCAGGTTTTCTAAATCCATTGATAGACTACTACTATTACTTAGTTTGAAGGAAGAAAAAGGACAAATACGAAAAGCCCGAAAACGATGGGATTGCGACTTTTCATTACAGAGTTTCTAAGGCTCCATCATCAAACCACCTCGAAAATATGTAACATTGTATTTTCATTTATTGAACTTAAAACTGAGTATGCAAAGTTTCATCTCTATCGGATTTTTAAAGTCGGTTTTAATTTAGCTTACAAGATTTGACCTAAACTTACATACATACATATATATGTAAGTATGTAAGTTAAGATTTAAATTGCAGGTTTAAGAAAAGCTTGTGACGCGCGTTTGTTTTCGGCTAATTTTATAATAAACGCTTTTGATATTATATCGAAGTCTTAAGTATGTCAACTCCAATAGGTACAGTCACGAACAAAATATGTATACACTCTCCAATCTATCATTGATTTTTTCTTCAATTCTAGACTAATATAGTAAAACGTATTACAAAGGAATGATTGAAAACAGTTCATTACTTAATTATGTACATATTTTTATTTTTGAGTTTCAACACAAAAATCCCCCTTATTTTATGTTACAATTTCGCTATGTGTTTACTTGTTTTTGCTCGTGACTGTACCTAATATTGATTGACATAATCGTTAAACGTATACCATTAAATCTGACAGACGGTAAACAATAAATTATCTAAAATATGATATCAAAATGTAACTTATTACCTACCATACTTTAATTTTATATTCATTTTTAAGATAAAAATAAAACTTTTAATAAGGTATACATAATATAATGTTGATATGCAAAAACATAACATAACATACCATCACGCCTGTATCCCCGAAGGGTTAGGCAGAGGTGTACCAATGTACACCCACATGATACACGTTGATATGCAAGTACGTATATTTTATTAGTTGAAATATTCACTTATTGTATGATCATTCTTAACGTTTACAAATAAATATTCGCGTAAAACTTGGATTAGCCTGTGTATTACAACCTTTTTCTTTTGATATCATTCAGTTCGATTAAGGTGACAATACAAGTTTTTGCGCCGTATCTACTGAGATACGTATTCGTATATTGACGCGCATGTCTTCGGGATCGCTACACTATTTTTTAATCATCAGCCGCCGCAGTTTGGGCGACGCGGTCGGTGTTGCCAACTAAAGACTCAAGTTTAATTTAAATTGGTTCAGTAGTCATTTAGACATAGATGTTTATTAACAGTGTTTCGAACATTTAAAGGTTTATCGTTGGCTTATGTTTGCTAAGTAATGTTTTAAAAAAATATTATATTGTAAAAGGTAGAGTCTACTCAAACTTAAACTCGCATAAGGTTATGAGGTAGTTTGTAGCCAAAATCTTCTTAAAAGCTGACCTTACGCACCTGACCCACCTTACCTTAGTAGGTAAGTGACATTTGTGGATTAGGAAACTCCAACAGTAGCAAAGACATTAGTCAACAAACGCCAGCAGACCAATTTAATTGCATCAGAGTTAGAGCTGCAAGTGTCGCAGCAACTGTCAATCAATCTACAGAGTTGACGCAACTCAATGTTTATTGCAATACGCGTAACAAACTAAGTTATGGTTCAATTAGAGCTTGCCTCGGAGTGTCGCGAGCGGCGAGCGCGAGGGGCGCGGTGTTTGTGCGCCGCTATTAGATTACGACGCCACGCCCCGGCGGTGACGCTGGCGCACATGTCGTGTTACACCATAATTCGATTTTAAAGTATTCAATTAGTTTCTGCGGCAGGCGAGGGTGGCAGCACCACCACCGGTAGCGCTAAGTGTGTCGCATTGTTATTGTTGTCACGCAACTTCAATGATGATCGACAATGTAATTATATGTTAGTAAGTTACCGATATCAGATTTCCGTGCGCTCGTGCGTCGCGTCGCAGACATGACTCGCGCATTCATTGTGGTTGCTCCATTGAAACAAATTCTCTATTGATCTGTATCTTAGATTTAGATAAGTGAATTTAACTGTTTATGATACTACGCATGTTGTAGATAGTACTAAAGTTTGGTGTTGTGTTGCAGACGGAGCACCGCACATGCTGTGCGTGCGGCGAGCCCATCGCGGACCGCTACCTGCTGGAGGTGGGCGGCGGCGCGTGGCACACGGCCTGCCTGCGCTGCAGCGTGTGCGCCGTGCAGCTCGACCGCCACCCCTCCTGCTTCCTGCGCGACCGCCAGGTCTACTGCAAGCAGGACTATGCCAAGTGAGTGACGGAACTTCATCTAGCTAGCGAATATAATAATCTTAAAACAAACTTTCCCATATTTATTGTAGAAGAAATACATAATTCAATCTTGATCATATTATAATGGTCTCACATTTTGAACACAGCCTTTTCGCAAATCTCTATAGGACTTATAATTATGTTTTATTTTAATAATTTAGTAGCCATAGTAATGACCAACAAGTACTCCCAGACGTTTAGTGAAATATGTATTTGCGGATTATAGAAGTTATAACACCGTATGAGAATCGAAGACACCCATTAACATTACTCAATGACAACTTCTTTACCACTTCACCTTTCCTCAAACGTTAAAGACAAGATGCGCAAATTAAATATTAGGAACTGCGCAGATGTCCGATCATGTGAGTCAAGACTTAATGACTCCCAAAACATATTGTTATACCATTGATGATCTGCCTTCAACTCGTTATATCAGACGTTTTTATTATACCATTCAGAGATTTATGAGCTACGAATGGTTTCAATATCAATCTATAAGGCATTTTATGTTTGGCTAGAATGAGTTTTCTGTCCGTTTAATGAAACTAGACGTGAAACTATAAATCACCATTTTTATTGTGAGCGAATAAATTATCTAATACAACTTTTATTGATATTAGTGACAAATGAGAAGAAAATGATTAGATAATTTTGCAAAATACAAGTCTTTTGGCGTTTAGGCAAAGAGCGAATAAAAGTTGACACTTATCACTGACTCCCACAAAAATAGATAACAACGCATAAAAAAATTACTAATATTGACATACAAAATGGCTGTGTACATCATTAAAAATTTACCGCTTACGCATGATTAACGCTAATTCAAGAATTACAAGAGGTAATTGTGTGCGCAAATCGCTGACCTCTTGTCCTATGATTAGAGTCGGGGAGCCGGCGCTGGGGCCTCGCGTCGCGCCACAATGTGTGGTCGGGGACACATGTCCTCGCAGCATGCTCCTCTCCTAATTTCAATAAATGCAGGTCCGATGCGTAGACGTTAATAGTGCCGCCCGCCCGGCCTACATGTTAATGATATTGGTTTTAATTAACTCGTTTGCTGCTTTTTATACAATTTCATTTAGTTTAAATTATACAGGTGTACAGTATAAAGATGTCTCCGTTATTGTATGTAGAGAAAATTATAGGCGACCGTACCGATTCGTATGCGCTACGTAGCGGGTATAAGAGCTTACACGTAGGAACTTACTTGCATTTAAAACTTGTAAGAGAAAGGTAAAAGAAAGTAATATATTGTAAGTTAATTAACTAATTATGTAATTTAGTAAAAGTATTCATGTCGGTACTATGGGCTGATGAAATTCGTACTGAATTTGATATTGTTGAATGACGAATCTTTTTTTTGGATAAGTCTTACCATTCGTTATTACAAGCTTATCTTCAACTTGCAATGTGTGTTTGTTGCTTATTAGAAAAGTCTAGAAGCTTAACGATTGAACTAATTACAAAACTTTATGATCGATTTTAAAAGGTTTATAGTTTTATTGTTCTTCATTATAACGTGAGAATTCTATCGTGATTCTAGATGACATTTATGTTGCCAACAGTACTTAACTAGTGAAGTGACTTTCAATCTTGTTTTCTTTGGAAGATGTCTGCCACAGTAAGGGAAGGTTCATATCTGACGGAAAATGCGTCGCGTATTATCGTTCGCGTAACGCCAGAACAGACAAATGTATAGAAAAACGCTTGACCGTTCACACTCAACAGACTAACGTATCATCGGTTGAGTGTGCACGGTCAAGCGTTTTTCTATACATTTGTCTGTTCTGGCGTTACGCGAACGATAATACGCGACGCATTTACCGTCAGATATGAACCTTCCCTTAGTCTGCGCGTAGTCTTTGACTGGTTACCTAGATTTTTTGGCGAAGCAATAAGTGCCTCCAGTCAGAGCAATAGAATTACTAAGGGCACTCCCTGGGCAGTCTGACCAGTGAGTTGTAGTATTTGGAAAATATGTTTATTGTCTGTTTAGACGGCTCCGGCTAGCTGATAATCTTATGGTATATCTAGACTTCAACAGTATTCAACACTGTACACAATACACTCAGTGTACCTAACCGAGTTTCCGAGTGCAGTATGTCTATTCTGTTAATAATTTCGGTGACAGGTGAAAGTGAAGTCACAATAAAGCTCACTTCAAAAGTGAACCCAATTGGCCTTGATTTAGAATTCAAATTCGAGAATACGTATTTGACATCTCACTGCGGATTCCGCTGTCGAGACATGAAAATAATGTTACAGAATAGCACCACTGGACTGATCCTCTAAACAATCAAACTAAGCAAGTTTGCTGGTAAATACTCAATGAATTATATGAAATTTGTGAAGCTGTAACATATTTGAATGCTGCTTATAATTTTTCTGTTGCGGACTCCGAAAACCAATCATCTGACTATTCACATATTTTATATTTCACGATATTATATTTTTCAAGTAGCAGTTCCTTTATCTGCTAATGAATTCAACAGATCAATATCTGTGTAACATGATGCTCCTCTAGCTACACGTCAAGGTAATTAGGATTTCTATTACATGAATTAACGAATAATCCGTGTTAAACAACTTTTTTTTTATAATTATGTAATTGTGTTGTGGATATGGATTCATGGGTGAATCAACTTTTAAGGCACTCCTTTCATGTCCTCATCATGGAAGTGGCCATATTTTTTTTATGTCTCTTAAAAAATTAAGATTTTCAACCTTAGCATATAACACGATCTTTAACTACCACAGCAATATTTAAATCTTATTAAATTTAACGTCAGATTTACGAGATTTTTTGGTAACTCAGCAGAACAAAATCATTTTTATACCAAAAGTACAATGTCCCCAAGCACAGGTAACGAAACAATTTATGACTTTTCTTTAAAAATATTTAAGAATACATTGAATATTTACGAGAAGTCTCCGTTCAGAATTAAGTAAGCTTTACATTTAAGTACAAAATTGTAGTTATTTTACTTAAATAATATTTATTTAACGTCTCTAAAGATCTGTCCCAAGTATTGTTAAAAATCTCTGTTCTACTGCGTTATTGTAAAAAGTTGAAGAAAAATTTCAAGAGATGGCGTTTAATTCAATGTCAGAAGATGAGACGATTATCTAATAATTCGTTGGAGTGGTGCGACAAGTCCGGCCTCATGCCACCCGCCCCTCAGTCTGCGGTAAGCTCTCAGGGAGTGTGCGTGGGTTTATTGCCGTTCTACAGCGTTACGACATAAATCGCGGTGAGTTTTTTAAATATTTTGCTTTTATTACGTTACAACGACAGCCATGTTGTCTGATTTTAAGGTCATGACCTATTTTTTTATTAGTTTCAATGGTGTAATTATTTATCGTCATTTAAAGCAAAATTTTCTCCTGCGTTATCAGTAACGCAAGATACTGTTCTCCTGAGTTACCGGTAACGCTAGAGACCTTTCTCTCGCGTTACCGATAACGCCAGAGAATGTAAGGCAGAATGGCATAGCTAATTAAGGATATTGTTTATTTTTTTTATTTTTTGAGTGATTAATAATGTAGGTATGTACCTATCATTATAACTAAAATTATTAAAAAAAATAAACGATGAAAAAGTTGAACAATGCCCCATAACACCGTTTACATGGTTTGTCTGTGCTAACAGATCAATAAAACAAGCTACGTATCTATTTAGATAATAAAGTTAAATAGTTTATTTTTTCTCAGATTTGGGCAACGTAAACGAAAATGCCTCTAAGTGCAGCTGAGAAACAGAAACGCTATAGGGAAAGGCTAAAAAATAATAAAGAAAAGTACGAAGAAGCTAAGAAAAAGCACCGAGAACGATATCATAAGACTAAGAGATTAGTAAAAGATTTGACTCCTAAAGAAAAATATAATGCAAATGTAATATGGAGATTACGAAAACGACAACTTAAGGCACGAAAACGGGCTTTAGAAAGTTTATTACATCAAACTCCCCCAGACTCGCCTAGATCTGATTGCAGGTTGGAAAACTTTGTAGACGAAAGTACACCCCCTACTTCTCCCCATGCGATTCATCCACCAGAAATGCCACCACCAGCATCACCTACTCCCATACGCGCATCACTATTAGCTAAGTCACCATCGCTTTCAGCAAAATTAGGTCGAAAAAAAGTGAAAAAGGACAGGTCGAAAGTGCATAGAGAAAACGCAAAACTGAGGCAAGATAATCACAATTTAAGACGAAAGTACGAGAAATTTAAGAAAAGATATACCAGACAAATCAAAACTAAAACCAACAAAGTTGAAAACAATGAAGACTTAAGATACAGAATATTGAGCGGTGCTATTAAGAAGACATTCAAAAAGACAAAATCTAGGAAAGAAAGAGAGGTAATAAAGAAGATATTTGAAACTGTAGATGTCAAAGACACACGAATGAAAAAACAAATACTTAGAGAGAATTTAGGTGTTGACAAAATTCTGAAAAGAAAAGAGAGCACAGATAAAGACACAGTGTTAAAAAAGAAAATTAGGGATTTTTACTTGAGAGATGACATATCACGTGCAACAGCCGGTAAAAAAGAAACACTCACAAAAGCAGGCAAAAAAGCACAAAAAAGATTTATGCTAGACACAATGAAAAATTTGTTTAAAACTTTTATGAAAGAGAACCCTAATCTTCGTTGTTCCTATTTTTATTTTACCAAGAATAAACCTTTTTATGTTGTAAGTGCTTCTGTGGACGCCAGAGATATGTGCCTTTGCAAAACCCACACGAACTTTGCATATAAGGCTAAAGCTTTAAAAAGAAACGGCATAACCGGCACTGATAACTTAAATCTTCTTATTGAATCAACCGTTTGCAGTACTAACTCCAAAGATTGCATGTATGGTAATTGCATTCAGTGTGTCAATAAAACAAATAGTTATTGTAGTACAAATATAATATAACCCACGGCCGGTGTGTCGCTTTTTTTTGCTCGAACTTGGCGGACACACTGCCGTGTGTCTAGATAAAAGGTTCAATAACATGGACAGAATGGGTAAGAAAGGAAGAAAAATACACAAAAGATGGAAAAAATCTTAAAACTATTAAAAACATAAAAGAAAATAAAAATGAAGAAGCAGGTATATTTATAAAAATATTTGAGAACGACCTTGCAGTCTTTAAAAAGCACGTGTTTAATATTAAGACCCAATTTAAAAATTTTCGTTGTGTTCTTGAACGTATTCGCTCGAATGAATGCGTTGTGGTCGCAGACTTTAGTGAAAATTATAGTTGTAAGTATAGCCAAGAAGTACAATCCCATCATTTTGGAGGATCACGCAAACAAGTTTCACTTCATACGGTAGTGGTCTATACTTTTGACAGTGATTCTGCAAGAGGTTATAGGGTCAATTCTTTTTGCAGCATTTCTGCATCAAATAATCACCAACCTGCCGCCATTTGGTGTCACTTAGATCCAGTATTAAAATGGATAAGATCTAAATTTGAGGCTGTCAATACCGTGCATTTCTTTTCGGACGGCCCAAGTACACAGTACAGGCAAAAGCAGAATTTTTACTTGATGTGTACGAAGTATTATGATTACGGGTTCTCTAACATAACGTGGTCATTTTTTGAAGCTGGCCATGGAAAAGGCCCAGCTGATGGCGTTGGAGGATTTCTGAAAAGAACAGCAGATAAAATTGTAGCCAATGGTGAAGATATTTCGGACGTTCTGCAATTTTATGATAAGATGAATAACGTTAGCAAAATAAAATTATATTTAGTCGATGAAAAAAAAATCGAGGACCAACATAAAACCTTGCCAGTCAACATTCCCAGGCTGGTAGGAACCTTAAAAGTTCATCAAGTATTTTCGAGCTGCTATGGTAAATTAAGATTTAGGGACTTAAGTTGTTTCTGTGAGCCTGGTAGACCGGAAGGAAGAGGATTCTGCATGTGTCTCGATCCAAAGGCATACGATATCGGCGCGTCCTATTTTGCGGAAGTAATTGGACCGAGTGCTTCCATTCCTGACTTGACGAATGATGAGACTTTGTCGAACAATTCGATAACAAAAGAAATAATTGATTTCACGGCAACGAACGCTAATTTTCAGCTTACAAATTGTAGTCCGAAATCAAAAATACCGGACTTAGAAACTGCGTCAGATGATGATGATGATGAACCCTTGTGTAACTTAAAAGTTGCAAAACAATTACAGGATATGACGAACAGACACCGAAGAATATATGACGCAATATATGGTGGATCTTCATCGGACGAAGAATTACCAGGTTGCAGTCATGACCAAAGTAAGAAGATTGGATGTGGAGATTTTTTGTTAGTGAAGGTGTATGTAGGAGCATCTATAAACAAATCATACACCTATGTGTGCAAAACATTGACTGATGTTGAAGAAGACGGAGAAGTAAAAGTAATGTTTTTAAGAGTAGTGGACGAAAACGCCAAACGTTTCCGTTTGGATGAAAAAGATATTTCTTACGTGGAATATGCAAACATTATCCAGAAATTACCGACACCAGAAATTATCAAGAAAGGACATCGTTCGTATTACTATTTCCAAAAATCGGTAAATGTGTTTGAAAAGAAATAAGACTAATTATGTTATACTTACTTCAATTAAGGTTCCTATTAGAATAATTCAGGTTACCTGTGATGTCGTTTAATTTTAAGTTCTGTTTTAATTTAGTTGTCTTTTTTAGTCTTTAAATTGTTATTACTATGATTACACACACCATATTACTGTCATTACTTTTTAGATAGTCTAAAATTCTCAGGAGTTACCAATTTTTCTCTGGCGTTACCACTTTGTCCCTTAATTTGTGTAAGGATTTTTTACTATAGCTTGTACCAAAATGTTATTACATTATTAAATACTGTTCATTTGCAAACTTCAGGGTTAGACTTTAACTTAGAAATATGTAATGATTGACTGATTACCTTAATACAGCGATTTACCTAAAAGTATAGCATTTAATTATGACCAACGTAACGCAGTTGACTTTCAACTGTCTCTATTTGTTGTTACTGTTTTTATAAATTAAGGTTGATTAATTAGAAGACTGCATTTTAAGTTTAAATAAATATTTACTATTTTAGTTTTTCGGTACATTTAGTTTTATTTCACATTTCCATACTTTCAAAAACGTAACTCAGGGGATAGTTTTACGACACAGCCACCAGCTTTTCAATAAAAACTCATGAATACTAACTTAGATGTCGTGGCCAACTACATAATCTCAAAATAAGACAAATTATTTAACACATAACGCTTCATTTTTGTAAGTTTTCGCTATTTTGTTTTTTATTTTCACTGTTGTAAAATATTGCCAAAGGAGTGGCTTAAAAGTTGATTCGCCCTCATATTTAGTATTCTTATTCGTTATTTACTTATTTGCTATTCCTTGAGCCGCTTGCCCAATGTCAGGTTGACTGTTGAAAAAAACGGTCAAGTGCGAATGGGAATCCAGCTCTTTATGATATTATAGATAGTTCAATTCCATTTGAAGTCATGTGCTACTTTTTTTTTTGTAGCCTACATCAGATCCCACTTCTGGGCAAAGGCCTCCCCCTCCGTCCTCCAAGCCTGTCTGTCTTTTGCGATATCTGGCCACGTGCATCCCGCATAACTGACTAGATCATCACACCACCTTCGCCGCGGACGACCTCGACGGCGATGTCCTTCCGGCGTCCGGTGACGATCTTTGCCCATCGGTCAGGCTGCATTCGCGTGACGTGACCAGCCCACTCCCACTTAAGTGGAGTGCCAAAAGTTGTCAAAACAGCCAAGCTTAAGCTTGGCTGTTTTGACTCGCACATCCACCACTTGAGTTATATAACGCAGCGTGGTGTTTCTAACACCACGCTGCGTTATAATGTCATATCACATAATAATGGTATTATGTGATATGACATTATGTTTAAATACCCATTCCTAACTTTTGGGGTACGGCGAGCCAATCCTGTCAAAGTAAAGCGTAGGTAAAATAATATGTCCTTGTGGTCAGAAATAACAGGGAACTGTATTATTTAATTTATTCTAGTCATCATCTGCCTTTCCCAAGCTATGATGGGAAAAGGCTAGGCTAGGTTTTTTAATTTATTTAAGTATAATACGCATAGTGCTAAGAACTATTAAAATAATTGTGTCGTATTTCAAATGTTATTAATATTAATCCATCTTTTATTGCACTCCATACGTACTATAAAATATAAAAAGGGAGGTCTTGAAGTAATTGTCGCTGTTAGGCATGGTAGAGTGTGGAGAGCAGCTGTTTAATAATCTATACTTATAATAAATCTGTAGAAGTGAAAATTCTGTACATTGAAAATATCGAAAAAATAAATGGCGGGGGGTATTACTAGACAGACACCGAACCGAAAAGTAAGAAAAAAAAAATGTTGTCTGTCTGTCTGTCTGTTTGTTCAGGTATCACGCAAAAACTACCGGTTCGATTACGATGAAACTTGGTATAATTATATTAATTATACCAAGTTTCTTTATTATCCTGGGCACCACACTGGGTAGTTTTTATCCCGGAAAAGTATAAACAATAAAAAACAAACTTAATTTTGCGGTTAAAAACTCATCGATAAGTTTCGTCATCCACGCGAACGAAGTCGCAGGCACAGCTAGTTATCAATATTATCGTATTAATTAAGAAAATAATGAAGTCTTTAAAGAATCATTTTTGTTTGGTTTTGTTTTTCTTATGCTAACTTTTATATCGACTTGCAAAAAAATATTAATACATTCTAGTTAATCTAAAATAATATAGAATCTACATGTTTCAAAGCTCACTTTCTATACAAAAATATAACCCTTAAAATCAAAACATTTATTGCTTCATGTGTCACATTACAAGGTGTTACATAATATTATTATTAAATGGTCTCAACATGACCCTGTTAGTAGTAGTAGCAATTTTTGTTATTTGTTACATAGCAAATTCACTTAAAAATTCACTTATAAATACTGACTAAAACTAAACAGTTTATTTTTTATTTATCTTCAAAAAACTTGCAAATTACAATAACATTTCTCAGACAGGTATTTATTTAATTTTCCTTTGAATGTGTTGAAGGTTGGCGCTTCCTTAATTGCATTTGGTATTTTATTGTAAGTTTTTATTGACATAGCAGGGGTTAGGGGGCAGGGGTTGTACTTCTTAAAAATCGTTTCTTAGTGCTCACATACTCCTAAAAACTTTCAATCTTCGTTTGTTCAGAGGTGCTTTGATATATTTCGGTCAGACAGACAATTACTTACCTCTTTTAATAAATTACCATATCGACTGCTAATAATAGTTCTTACATTTGATCGAAGACTGCCAACCCTATTGTAGAGCTTTGCTTTTACCTCACCTAAAGTGGTAAAAACGATCGCGTTGTAATAACGAACACGATGTAAGAAACGTTTTAATGCGGAGTCGTGAACATGTACATGTATCGGTATCAGGAAGTGTCTGATCGTGCAAACACAATTAAGGTTTTCACTTCTTGGATCGCGAATTCCGGCGCCGTGTTTCAAATTCGTTCTGATGGTTCATTACAACCAAAACCCGTAGATCGCACTTCACCGCCATCAGCCATCGCACTCCTCGGATTTTTCCAACATTTTAATTGACCGATTATATATTTTTTGTGTACTTCTAAGCTGAATTGATTTTGCCATGAAATGAAAATTGATAAAATTATTTCCACAAAATTGTTTATGAAAGAGATCCAACATTCAGGTGTGCATTCAGAATCGTTTAGTCGGGCCGCGAGGTAATTCTTTTACAATACACTGCCTACGTCCAATTAACCTTCGACGTATTAGAAATATACGAAGTCATCATTATCCGAGTCATTCGTGGAGGGGTTAGGCGGCCGAGTTGCGGTGGTAGGGTGTCGCGAGGCAGGGCGGCGGGCGCGCACGCTCTCGCCCGCGGCCGGGTAGCGCTCGGCATGCGGGGAGGAATGTGCGCAGGGTAGGCGGTCCGGTGCGCAGGCGACCTGTGACCCGCGCTGTGTGCGGCGCGTTGCGATGACGCACCACCACCAGCCTGCCGCCATGCCGCGCTGCTCGTCATCCGCCTCATACGAGCTATCGACACATGCCATCGATACCCTCGATACCTTTATTTTTATTCTAATTGTTTTCTCCAATCTGATAAAACAATGCAGACATATCTCTGTAATCTTTTACGGTAAGCATTGCATTCAAATTTGAAGCATAATTGGCAGTGTTATTAAACTATATGCAGTTCTGCACATAAACTATTAATTGGAATAAAGTACATCAAGTGCTTGCCGAACCGTGAAACTTAAAGAGACAGTTTTATTGATACTAATACAATAACAAGACAGCCGCATCAGTCACAGAAAAAACATCAAGCAATATACTCATAAGGTTGAACTGGAAAAGGGTAACAGGTGCGTGAGAACTTATTCTCACGCGTCAAAATAGAAAAAAGAGGCCAATGTCCCTCAGAGTGGTTTTATTGAAAATCCGACGGTCGAGTGTGGAACAACAAAGCGGCGACGGGAATGTTGCCAGCGATGAAAAAATACAGCGGGCGGGTCGTGACTTGCAACACTGTGGTTTTCATTTGTCATTTATTTTGATTGTGATAACTGGGTGCGACGTGGTACCATATATATATTAATCGGGACGTCTGGCCGCGGCCGGGGTGACGAGCGCGGCGGCGACGCGTTTGTTGTCAGCCATGGCTCTCCTCACGTGAGGGACAGGGTGGTCTGCGGAGGTTACACCACCCAATAAGGGAACATACGGATGATCACAACAGAAAGTCGTAAAGCCCAGTATCTTTGGACCAATGTAGGAGGCCTAGACCACCAAGCTGGCCCGAGCCGGCCAAACTAGCAATAACAATATATCCCTAAATAATTAAAACTTAGATCCAGCCATCCCTTGTTGTTTTGCCTTATTAAGATTGTTAGCAACGCACTAAGTCGAGGTCCGAACCCCGCAGGGGGTGCCCTTAGTGGACGTTGCTGACGTTGTTAGATTTTCCTATTTCGTATGTAAAGTCCGGTGAAGCTGTCAAAGCCTGCGCTCAGGCTGAAGGAAAAGATCTCAACCAAAAAAAAAACCGATGTAGGAGTACTATGGCCTTCAGTGGACGTCCAACGATTGACCAGACAAATGTTGTAAGAGGTCCAGTTCAGAATTAGCGAACAGTTTATAATTTGACGTAAGTGATTATAATTGTTAACTAAATTTCCCCACAATCATCTTTTAACCGAGGCTTGCTGTCAGGTTCTACTTGAAAGCTCACCTTTATCCGTCGATGGATTAAAATGGTAGGAACTCGGACAGACTTAGGCCAGTTTTCAGATTAGACTTATTTGTACATTAGCACACAACTTACAAAACTCTACAATTGCTCGTCGAACTTACAAACAAAATGATTTATTAGTGTAGACCAAAATATTTATGCAATGATCCAAAATACAAACAATCTTCCAAATGGCTTGTGATTGAAAGAGGGAAAAGGTCCTGATGATAACAAAGGCGCTATAAATACCGGCCACGCCCGTGTGTCAATAACATATAGAGCAAGCAACCAATTTAAGTTTCCCATTAGCCCGCAGCCGAGCGAATAATGTTGCCAAAGTAAAAAAAGACGATACATTCGGGTGCTCGTTAAAATGTGAGCCGTGTCACAGTTTAAATAATATTTGTGTGTTGTGGCGCGCATAACGAGCGGTGTTGCCAGCGTAAATCGACGTGCGCCGCCGGCAACTGCGGTAATTGCTTTCCTTGATGTATCATCTGTTTATTGTTTATTTAGCGCGTCTTTTTGTCTGGTAGCGGCGCCGAGCGGCCACGCGCCTCACCAGCCTTTGTTAGGCACACCGTGTTTGAGGAGCGACACTTTAAAGGCGCCTGCGCACCTCACGGCGCTATTTTTACTTTGTGTCTCAAGAATTACCAAACCTTAATATAATAACGAACATGAACTATCAAAGTTTACAAAACAAAGTGGAATCAGAGTCACTGTTTGAACTCGAGGTCTACAGGCTCACATATGTAGCAAGTTGTCTGGTGACACCAATATAAATAATGAACAGTCACGCGGTCAAATGTGCAGTGATGTATGTAGTGTTGTTATAAAATAATATGGGTAACACAGGCCGAATGTGTTTCTAAATCAACTTGTCATTGGAAGGATTGTAATATTAAAAACATCGAGAAAAATATCTGATGCTATTCGTGCCTATAAATTAGTAATTTTCGTATCAGGATCAAAAATTGTTGCTCCATGGTATGATGTCGAGTACGGTCTTCAGAGCCACCTGACGAAAGTTGCAAATGTTTTGGGCACACATAATTACCCGGCCGCATATCAGCGCGTGTGGAGTGCGCGGCGTCTGCGCGGGCGCACGCGATGTCCCGCCCACGCCTCGCCCGCCGCAAATGCGCGCGCCGTGTCTTATGTAAATGCACCATGTCCACTCTTGGCTTTAATTAATCTCTAGCCGCATAAATAAGCTTGGCCTTAGATCGATCCATTCAGAATAAACAATGCCAACTCGATTCGGTTCCGTCGTTATCATAATTCGAATATATCGATAGGAGAGTTTCACTCGTAAACACGATTGCCTCGTTGATGAATGCTTTGCGTTGTATTTATGTTTGCTTTCCTTTCGTCTGTTAGTAAAGCAGTTATCACAGTAATGTGCAGATCTAAAGTTTACTAATGGCACCATCAATAAACCATATTTCAAAATTTTTATATATTGTCTATACCGGGCCTTGCTCAGAGCGTTGAGAGACCCTAGACAAATAGAGCTTTGTAACGAATCCAAGGAAAGATAAAAGGGAAAGAGGAGAAAGCAAGAACTGAAAAAGCATAGAACAATCTAAGATCAGGGAATGCAACGGACTGAGAGCCAGTTAACACATTTTAATTTTAACAATATTATCAAAATATTTAAAAACAAAACGGTAAATAGCAATCGATTGTCTAATTAAGACTTACAAAATTATTCAAATGCAAATCATTCTAAGTTAACTGCATTACTATTATCACGAGTCATTCAAATGAACGACGTAATTTATAGCACACTCAGTGCAAGTAAAGCATTAGAGTAATTATCATGAATCGAGGGTCGCGACTCTATGCACTAGACCGATGCGGTCCGCGCGGGCAAATGCGAACAGACCTTAATATCCTTGGCTCTTTGCACACTAACTAGATTTACAATTATTATTCTCTCACTTGTTTCCTATTTACATTAAGCTACGACAATAATGTTCTTGAATTTCTAAACAATGTAAATCATTGGACATATTGGCTAGAAGAGTCTCGCCCCTGCGTCCTGCGTTGGCGCTGTAATTGATTGTACCTCCTACGTAATACGTTGGCGGACCGTTTTGGTGTCACGGAAATATTTTTTGTGTCACTATAACTTATAAAACAAACTAATTAAAAATGTTATAACAACAAATCAGTGGTCGAGATTCATGAAGGTCATATGATTAGTGGCGCATTGTGTCGGGCCGAGGCGGCGACGACGGTCCACGCGTCGCCTGCGGCCGCTATCAGTGCCTCCAAATTGTTAAAACAAACTGTGGAATAAGCCGCGGCATATCTCGCGTGGTGTTGTTTCTAAAACAAATAAGTTAAATCATGCGCAGGACCGAGGGACGCGACGCTGAATGGATATTAAAATGTGAGGGTGGCAGGAGAGCGCGCGCGGAAAGCAATCAACGAGCGACGATTTATGAGACGAGCCGCGGGCGAACCGCGATGCGCCCGCGCACTACACGCACCCGATTTTGTCAAACGCCCCCGGGACAACGGATTTGGTCATCCGTTTAATAAACAGAAATACCGAACGGTTTACACTGTAAATCAGATAGCGAGTATAGATGGCCCTTATCCCCCCTCCCCCCCTGTGGGTTCAGAGCGCAGACCCCGTGCATAGTGAACGCGCTTATCTGGCTCGGGTACGCGACATCTTCATTATCGCCGAGTGTTAAAACTTGTTAATCTGTCACTTAGTTAATTATTATGCGAGGGCCGCAGTTAATTGATTCAGCCGACGACAAAATGTTAATAAGCAGTGATAGCGGTGGTGAAACGGTGCTTCTGTCCGGAGACGCAACGTTTTGAAATGCAAATCGTGCTTTTCGAATATTGGTGTGGATAGCACCGATAAGAGACGGGACTGACTGAATTAATATACGTGTAACACGCGATTTTGCACTTTGTGTACGGCGTTGTTATCGAGGAAGGCGCGCGTCGGGCGCACGGTGCGCGGCGCGGCGGGTGCAGGCGCTGCGTCGCGACGCTCTGCAACCGTCCATACATTCGTAATTTCGTACGGTCGCATTTACTATATGTTAATGGGGTTTATTTTATTCCTTTACTTCACTACTTGCTATTTGAATTGCACAATTTACGTCTCTAGTTAATCTTGTTACTCGGTGCGTACGGTAATTAGATTACGATGAGAGTATTGCAATAAACTTAGTGTAGGTAAGCTTGTGAATAAACTGTATTTTCATTCAAGGCTTACTTCTACTGGACGATGAGTAGTGGTTAACGAAATTACCTGAGTATGAAGTAAATCTCTGTTGTCGACCATATAGGATAGGACCATATATTTTGGAGATGACAGTTAGTGCCACCGTTTGCTCTCGTGCAGAATAGCTCACTTTATAAGTGGCCACGGTCGTAAACCTGGTTGTAGGTGAACAGTTGACAGATTCTAAAAATAAAATCATTCAGAATACTATTTTGAAACAATCCCTGCAAGTATTGATCGTGTAGAAGCTTGTAGGAATCCACATCCTTAATTAGAAATGCTCAAAACACTATAAATAAACGTTATCTCCAATGTATGTGTGAAGTTCTCTGGGTGTGGATGTGTGTGTGTTTTGTCATAAATATTGATAAATAAGATTATCTGAATGTAAAACCAAAGCGAAAGCGATATTTAATTTGATCGCAGATAAAGTTAGTTCAATGAGCTTCAAGGTTCTACTTGAATTTAATTTGATACCTATCAGTTTGCAGTAGTAAACTGACATTAAATTGTGTAATAATAATCCAGCCTATAAACGTCCCACTGCTGGGTACAGGCCTCTTCTCATATAGAGAAGGCACGAGCATTGATCACCACGCTTGCTCTCTGCGGATTGGCGATTTCAGATCCCAATTTTGGAATCCAGGTTTCCTCACGATGTTTTCCTTCACCGTTTGTCAGAAGTGTCTTAGAATAATTAAGAAAGTACATATAACTTTGAAAAAGCCACATTGGTATTTGCCTGGGTTCGAACCTGCAACTTTGTGCATACGAATCCGTTCATTGAACCACTAGGCCACCACGACATTTTTTGATATGATGATCTTAAATTGTGTACTAAAAATTATTTGGATGTACCTATACTTAAATAGCCTACTTATTAGTTATCAAATTTTCAAAATAAAAACAAAGTTTATGTTTTGGATTGCGTTGTTTCGTTTCCTAAGCGGTTCCATTTATTTCATCGCTTTCGTTATTGCTGGTATTTTAAGCTACAAACAGGAAATAACTGTTCAATGTAGAAGCCTGAAGCAGCTCGAAATGAAATTTAGGAATGATCACCTATCCACAATACATCCTCATGAAACGCCGCGTAACTTTTTTGTTCGACCAACTTGCAAGGCTTACTCTACAGGCCGTTCAAATATTTAAGAAGTCAATTATGAACCCCGCATGGTATAAAGCTATCAATTGTCATACAAATATTAGTTCCAAGTCAGGGTGTAATTCGTATAGATAATAATAATAATCCAGCCCATAAACGTCCCACTGCTGGGCACAGGCCGCTTCCCATATAGAGAAGGCACGAGCATTGATCACCACGCTTGTTCTCTGCGGATTGGCGATTTCAGATCCCAAATTTTGGAATCCAGGTTTGCTCACAATGTTTTCCTTCACCGTTTGCCAGAAGTGTCTTAGAATAATTAAGAAAGTACATATAACTTTGAAAAAGCCACATTGGTACTTGCCTGGGTTCGAACCTGCAACCTTGTGCATACAATTCCGTTCATTGAACCGCTAGGCCACCACGACATATAAATTTAATTCGTATAGATATGTCAAGTAAATGTAAATACGCAGCTGAATTTATTAAAATGTATAAGCATACGGTAATTAATAATTAGTAAAACACTCATTAAAGTGTCATACAATATAAAATTCCTACATCGTAAGCAAGCTTTTGTATAAAATGAAACGTTAATATGTATAAACGGTAGCTTCATTACCACATTTAAGTGTAATGAATTCGTCCTGCCGACGGGTCAGAGCGGCTTACCTTACGCCAAATGTGTAAAAAACCAACAAGAGATTTTTAAATTTAATGTTCGCGTTAAGTGATATGATAGCGTGTTAATGGTGTGTTGCATGAGTTTATTTAATTAATTAAATATGAAGGGCTCGCGAATCGTAATGGGTCCTGTGAGCCGCCGCGCCGCGCCGCCAGACGCCGCGAGTGTCGCGCTCTCCGCATTCGCTCAGATAAAACTGATCGGTTCTACCTCTTAATTATCACACTTATTGCAATAATGGGAGTTTTATTGACTCGCTGCAGATGCACACTGAACGGGTTGTGTGTATGATGAGGCCATGTTAGTTTTAATGCGTGTGTTTTTACAAATCCTTTTGTATAATTCGTGTTCGCTTGACACTTTAATCAAGCAACACAAGAATGCAATGTCATAGCTTCCGAAATACAACATGTTAAGTTTTATGGGTTATTCGTCAACTCGACACAAGACACTGGACACACGTGTGTCCAGTTGGTGAAACTTAAAATTAGTAAGTATAACTTATTATTTCGTCATCTGGATACGCCAACCTTTTACGTGTGTCCACATAGTGTAACTTAAATTAAATTACTTTTATGTTATCTTCAACTGGACATACGTTCATATTTTACATGAATTCATGAGAAAGTACAGTCACGCAGATAAATGTTCTGAGTTACAATCATCATCGGTCACTAAACGTTCCCAACATGTCATTGTAAAATTATTCACCATTTATAAATTTAGTAAGTATATCAGTAAGTATGTAAGTAGTAATCAATGATGACTTCGGGCTTCATTTTAGGCAGTCCCGTTTCTCTATTATATTTCGTTGTAGGCCCGAATTCTGATGTGTGACAAGGTTGACAGCATGTTATATCTCTTTTTTCTTTATTTTTAAACGCCATAAGTGTTTTTTTTTCATATTTTACGTCAATTTCAGGCATTTAAAATCTGTTAACCGGCTTTCTTTAGCCGATCAATTCTAGCCATACCACATGCATACGTCTGTTGCTGGTACAAGTATTCAATCAATTTTGGACTCGAGTACCAGTTATCTGTGTACACGCATCTATCTATGCGCATGCATCAGTTCTTTTAACAGGGTTGTTACCACGGCACTTGTGATTCCTAAGTTAGCCGAATCTACAATTTCGGTTCTAGCCTCACAATAGATAATGTAATCAATAATAAGTCCGGTTTTCACGTCGCACAAAATGAAAAGTTTGATACTAAACCTGTTTCTTTTATTAGATATGTACTGCTTGATAGAAACATACCCTTTAAACGGCATTATACTCTCACTAAAGGTCCTGGTGAGGTACATAATAATATGAATTTCTAAAAGTGTGTTTTACCACTGGCAAGATGTTTTTCAAACTGTGGGTTTATTCAGTATTTGGCGACGAAAATTTCAATAAACCAAGAATAGTTGAACAACGATTAAGGGACATAGTTTTTGAAAATATCTAATAGGTGTTGACTGTTGACCAATGCTCTTCGATTTTCAAAGGTTTATTTCTAGTGGATAAACATACAAGTGAGGTAGCTATTTAATGAAATAACCATTATTAGCCTGACTGTACCTTTTTCTTGCGGTGTGTCCAGTTGGCGAAAACATAAAAGTGATTTAATTTAAGTTACACTATGTGAACACACGTAAAAACTTGGCGTGTCCAGATGACGAAATAATAAGTTATACTAAAACTACTTTTTACGGATTTTTTCGCGGTTTATATTTAGATTTTACTAATATACCTAAATTTATACCTAAAATCTAAATATAAACCGCGAAAAAATCCGTAAAGAGTAGTTTTATTTCAATGTCTAACATTCGCGTAAACCTAAGAAACCAATAAGTTATACTAATTTTGAGTTTCACCAACTGGACACACGTGTGTCCAGTGTCTTGTGTCGAGTTGACGAATAACCCGTTTTTATTTTGAGCACAGCAAATCTTGCTCAATTGGATACTTAGCAGTATTAAATAAAAGGATTATACCTAGTTATATGTAGCAAAAATAAAACTCAACCCCACCCAGTAGCGCATATTGCTCTCCGAGGTGAGGGCGCGCTGCCTCCTACGACGACGTTGAATGCCAAGACCTATCTTAAAACATAAACATAATTTTAACATAAACAATTATACAAGTAACAACTGTTTGAGGAATTACTAAGGCCACTGTTTAACCTCACGCAGAACACATTTGCTGCGCGAGCGCCGGATCTTTGTGTTGTATCAGTAGCGTGCTTTGCGTGTGCCTTGCGAAATAACTAATTAAATGTTATCGATACTTCAATGACTTTGACAAGGTCCAGCAGATGTGTGTACCTACCTACCAAATTTATTAGTAAAATTAAACTATTACTTAACGATATGAGTTTGATGTATGAATGTTAATAAAACAAAACCACTAAATACATTTATGAACGTACATTACATACGACGAAAAAATCTACTTTACTAGTTCAAGCAAAAACATAGAGTACTACGCTCTGATACACTTAATGCTAAACTCATTGAGTGGAAAGTTTTCTCATAGAAGGTTTTTGTGATTTCGTAGCAAACTTTCGTATCGCTTAAACCACAGATTACCTTAATAGCACAAGTGCTAAATCAAACTTGTTTAATTTATCAACCATCGCTTCTTAATAGATTACTTCTTGACGCAAATACTTAATTGGAACATAAAACTAATTGAAATATAAATGGCAACCTAAATATTTGAGCAATTATTTCTGTTATTTATAACGAATGATCAATAGTCAGCTATTGGTACGTTTGCAAAACTCAGTCTTCGCACATAGGAATGTGTTTATGTAGCTATACACACGTATGGACATTGTCAATGTCTGCTCACTGTTTCTTTACATACATGTTGTACTTCCCTACTGTGTTCGTGTGTGTCTTGCTGGCCAGCAGCTCAGCTCTTGTCCGCCAGCGTGACGTGTGCCTTTGCGCAGGAGTTTCGGGGCGAAGTGCTCCAAGTGCTGCCGCGGCATCTCGTCGTCGGACTGGGTGCGCAAGGCGCGCGAGCAGGTCTACCACCTGGCGTGCTTCGCGTGCGACGCGTGCGGCCGCCAGCTCTCCACCGGCGAGCAGTTCGCGCTGCACGAGGACCGCGTGCTCTGCAAGCCGCACTATCTAGAAACACTCGACGGTGGATCTATTTCATCTGATGGTGAGTGTATTTTCACGAATTTAGAAGCTCCGTAAAACAACATACATTTCAATTACATTTTCCAAAAACAATAATATTCGTTTTCTATAAAGTCAGTGAAGATGAATACTTACGGTATTGTAAAATAATCAACCATGTGCAAATAAGATCATTTGAACTACAGATGGGTGCGACTCAGAAGGTTACCACAAGAGCAAGGCGAAGCGCGTGCGCACCACGTTCACGGAGGAACAGCTGCAGGTGCTGCAGGCGAACTTCCAGCTGGACTCGAACCCCGACGGCCAGGACCTGGAGCGCATCGCCCAGGTCACCGGCCTCACCAAGCGGGTCACCCAGGTCTGGTTCCAGAACAGCCGCGCCAGACAAAAGAAACACCAACACACCGGCAAGGGGAAACAAAACCAATGTTAGTATGCACTGGCATGGACGCTGGACGCCAGGAACCATGCGCCTTGAGTCACTCACATCACTGATATCTGACTTAAATATCGTTATATATGTGACTTAAAGCCCATGGTTCCCTGTAGGTAGGCAGAACTAATACCACTGCTTTAAAAAGCAAGCACTTTTTGCGAAATTTACAAAAACAACGATCCTTGCGAATGTTTGCTACGCGAATATACTCGAATGAAATGTGTGTTATCCATGTGTTTACGTGTGTTATGTGTTGCACAGTGGTGTCCCGGGACGCGGACCCGGCGGGGTTTGGCCGGCCTATCAACCTGCACCTCACTTACTCCTTCCAGAACAAACCACCTTTTGTGCCGATAGGTAAGGACGTCACGCATGCACGTATCTGACTACTGGTTAATTTATTGCTGCACCTGAACATTATCTTTGGATCGTCTAGACTACGAACCGGATTATTTTCGCACTTTTTACATTTATTAAGTATTTCTTTTTAACTTTCTTCATATTATAAATAAGTAAAAAGCGAACGGTAGTGCGGCTCCTCGCCGTAAAGTCGTAATATAAATAATAACAATCAGATGATCGTTGATAGTGATTCACGTGAGGTGATACCGAAGCTTTCAGTCCAGGCACTCGGATGTAAGCTCCGTTGAGCACAGCCATAAAATTACCCATAAAATCTTGGTATCGAAGATTCTGAATCTCCGATAGTCACAACAAATGAAGAACGTTATCCTGAAGAATATTATAAACTATACTTAATTCAAGTTTATAAATCAAAAATTACTGTGTCGTTACAGATGGAACGTCTTTCACGGATTCCTCAATGGATGAGTTGTCGGAGGACTCGTCGATCCACTGCATGCAGAGCGAAGTGTAAGCGCCATCTAGCGGCGTGCGGCGTGCGGCGTCACCGATCTACAAGTTATCGATCTTCGAACATATCTTTTACTAAATCGTAAACGTACTTACAAATGTAATCTCTATCGCCAGTTTCTGCAATGTACACCTATAATCGTGTATGTACCGAGTTATTTGGCCAGTCGTACACTGTTTTGCATAACAACTAATGTACCTCTGAGTCGTAGTGGGGTCAGCTTTAGCAAATAATTCGTTTCTGTAACTACGAGTAAGTGATTATTACTATCTTGTTAAACTCGAGTGGAAGGTTAATGTAACATTCGGAGCTTGTTTAAAATACTTCGTCTTTTCTACTGTATATTTGTAATAGCAGACAGCAGTTTGCATTAAACTTAGTACGTTACGTAAAAACGGTAACAAATTATCGTGAGCTGAGAATCTCGAAACGGTCTATCGTATCTATTGTAAAAAGTTGTATTTATTTATTATTTCTAGTAACTGTGATACGTGCTCTATCGTTACTATTCTCGACTTGTTTGCATTTTCTAATAACATAAATCAAAATAACATAAACTTTATGCAATTTTATACATTTCTAAAGTATCATATTTAAGTGCCAAGTCGTACCGTACCTACTTGTAAGGGTTAGATGAATATGCAAGTTTTCAGTAGATAATGTTAGGAAGTAATGGCGTGCTTAGTGTATCTATGGACGTGTTGTTAGGCGGCGTCCATGACGGTGTCTGTCCGACGTCCGTCCCGCATATCACGCCGTCGTCCGCGGCGGGGTCCCGCAGGGCTCGCGCTGGGCCCGCTACTGCTACGGCTGTAGCATTTATCGAGGATAACTATTAGAATTCAGTATTGTAAATAAAACTTTTATGTACTTAACTATTTGTAAATAAGGTGTGGGAAGGCAAGCCGCCTGTGAAGGCTCACGCCTTCAGCGGTTACTTGCGTTTCAACACTACATAGGATATATTAATTTATGATGGTAGATGTTTAAGTGACAAGTAGTGCGTCATCTCGTCATTCTAATGTAATTAATTAGTTGCTACAAGTACTAGGTACTTAAATTTATTCTGTACAAATTTTTAAATATATCATGTTGGTTAATATTGTTGTTTTATTAGTCACCATCCATAGCGATTGTAACAACAGTAAAAATACCATAAATCAGAAAAAAACTTAACTTAATTAGGTAAGTAACACTAAGGTACTAACGTGATAAGTACGAGATGAAAGAAGCATTAAAACCAACAATGATTATGAATTTCTCAAATAATAAGACCACTATTCAACAAACTCATTTATTTTATCAATCATATTATAGCTTACATAAACTTATTGATAACCTTAACTTATTTACTATTTAAATTATTTACACAATACACTCATCATGTATTCAAATGTACCTACCACTCAAAGTAGGTGTTATACAACCAAAAATTCACATACATAGTCTTAAATTTAACAATTAACAGTAAGTTCTAACAGAGTATTCATTTAATCAACCTCATTTAAAACGTCGATTATTGATTACAATTAATCTCATAACATTTGAAAATGAAATTTATCAAAGCACAAAACGATAGAATCTTTTTATAAAATAGTCTAGAGTTTAATAATATTGTTTTCTTAACTTATGTCACTCAAGACGCAGTACAGTAGAATAAGTTAAAATATTGCACATGATACATATTTGTCTACAGTCTGTCAATAGTGACGGCTGTATAATCTTTATGCCGTCGCTTAAAACTCAAGTCCAAAAATCCACTCATATTCTGAAAATGGTTATTGTTTTCTTCTTCTATAGTCTTTACTTTACGTACAGTTTAGGTGTATTAGAGTCTTGAGAATGTGTCAATCTCCCAACCATGGCTCACATGTTGAGGTGCCCAGTGTGTCCAAAAATCCGTACACGCAATGACCAAAGCACTTCTGCCATTCGAACTAAGACGGAGAATGTTTTTTGACAAAAGAATGCTATTACATATAAAACTTCTACACTGGTGGCAAACATGCCAACCAAAATGGCAGTAGCTAAAAACCTCTCTCTGGGTAGCCCTTGTATAACTGAGCTGATGGTAAAGATTTTGTTACGCGTAACATTTACAGCTTGTCCATGGCGTTGAGGAGCAGGTTCATCTCCTGGTGCACTTCACGGAGGAGGTCCTTCATCTGCCGCGGCGAGTCCAGGATGTCCACGCTCTGGGTGTACGGGTTGTACCGCACGCCGAAGTCTCGGGGAATCTTTTGAGCAAACTTACTGGAATTATAGAAGAATAATGTTGTTAGTCAATATTAGATTCTTACATAATTTGTTTAAATGACGAACCAAATTATTCAAATACGAAAATCATTATTTATTAGAATCGCAAAATATATTGGATTCTTTTCCAGTTATTTTTTAACGAAAAATAACAACGATTACAAAACTAAAATTTTAAAAGCGACAACCAGTCATTTAAATTAAGTTCTGAGTATTAGCGACTAACTTTATGCTTGAATTATAATTATGAGTTATACTAACATCATTCTTTCTTTAGCATCTTCAAAACTATTCGCAACGAAGTAGATGGGCTGGTATTCGGTGATGGGGTACTTGGTGGCCCCGGTGGTCTCCGGGTCGAAGTCCCTCAGCTCGGGCTGGTCGGAGAGGCAGTACTGCAGCTCCCCGAACGAGGAGAGCAGGCCCGCGCCGAAAGCCTTCAGCTTGCCTTCTTGCCGGCACAGACCGAACTCAACGGTGAACCAGAAGCACTGAACACAATAACATTAGATAATAAAATAGAGATTAAAAGATAGATCACATTTACGTAAATATGAAAATGTATTCACGGTTAATTACTAAGGTCATTTGAAACTAGACTCACGGTAGCAAGCTTTTCAATATAATCATCAGGTGCACCAAGGGATGCGAGTCCAATCTCTTGGGAGAACTGAGCGAAGGCGGGGTCAGCGAACAGCGGAGCGTGGCCGAGCAGTTCATGGCATACATCTGGCTCCGGCGTGTACAGCGGCCGCGAGTGGTGCCTGATGTACTGCGTGCTGTGGAATACGCGGAAGGCGAGGCCTGCCAGGAAGTCACGCGACGAGAGCAATCCCGCCACGGGACGAAGGGTGAAACCTGTACAATCTGAAATCAAAGGACATTATTTAGATATTGATGAAGATTGAAAACCTATGTATCTTTGCACAAGAAGTAGATAATTACGTACCTTTCAGGAAGTTAGAAACATCTTCCAACTGCGGGATATTGTCCTCTCTGTATCCACAGTTCTCGATAAGCAGCGGGAACACGTGGTTGTGTTCTTTGCATGCATGCGTGGGGTACAGCTCCGTGAGTTTCCTGAACACGGCGCCCCAGGTGGCGATCTCCTCCTTGGTGTAATCCACATGGGGGAGCGGCTGCCCATACTTGTAGTTATACGCGATGTCCGCGAAGTACTTGCGACGAGCGCGGTACTGTGGGTCTGTGAACCCTGGGTGGTCGGAGTCGAGTTCGGCGCCGTACGACAGAATCTGGTTGGCGAACCTGTCTAAGTCGCGGATACGGCGGGGGAACCACGGTACAGCATCTGGAGAAAAGTATGAATTATAAGATTCTATCAAATTAAATTAAAGTCTTCAAATAATGTTTTAAAAAATTGTATTAAAAAAAAAAGTTAAATTTTGTGATTCGACTTACATCTGTTATCCTTATAATTTCTAGATATAATATTCAAATATCCAACATTGCTCTTGAGCTCGTCGAGGGCGGCTCCGAAGTCTCCAGCGCCGTGCTCGCACTCTACCATGAACTCATACCCTGGACGCCTGGCGGAGGAGCGGGACTCGATGTGGCTGAGGTTGACGCCGTGCGAGCAGAACACGCTGAGGAACTTGGCGAGCGCGCCGGCCTCGTCCGGGGTCGGCGGCGAGAACAGCAGCCACGTCGACTTGCTGGAATCGCGGCCCTCGCGAATGTAGTTGCCGCCCTCCATCAGTTTAGGCTGGAATAGACAATAAGATATTTTAACAATGTATAAAAGTTAAAATTGTCTTCACTATTCATTATTACTAGAGGCCAATGCCCAGTTCATCCTGCAGATGTTTTCGAATCCACAAGTCGAAGAGTGTAAAATCTACATGATTAAGTGTAGGGTTGTTGTATTATTGATCGAAGAGTGTAGGTGTAATTTTAAACTTCTTCTATAAATTGCTATGCATGTGCAGCATCTCGGAGTGAAAATGGAAGCCAGGGTACATAGAACATAAAGTACCCAGCTTGCGTCATAGACCGGGAGCTAGAACGATAGTTGACCCATTTATCCATATTCAGGTTGCGTGGGGAATCAGCGATAACCCTGGGGCACGGAGTCGACGCCCGTCATGTACGTGCCATCTATCTAATAAGCTCCAAGACTATGCTCTGACCGGCGAGCACCGGTTCCGCGGTATTTGCGTGCTAATCATGACATTATTAAATCTGTGGATGAGTGTAGCGCGTGTAAGCGCTGCGTGCGCGGTCACGTAGCCGATATTCAAGCTAATTACGCTTTAAGTGTTCGGACTCGTGCCTAATTAAATGAATGAGGAATAAGGTGCCGCTATTGCAAAATATGCCAAAATAACTTTTAGTAACTAAGTTTAATATTTATTTTTGTTAAAGAGAATAAATAATCAATATTATTTCCAGTGTCATTTATGTAAGAAACTTAAAGGCAAAGTTCGCAATGTCAAATAATTGTTATTAGCCGCACTAAATTACTAATGAAAAACAGTACTTACATCATATTTCAATTAACATTTAATTGCGGTCATTAAAAATAATAACAAGGAGGCTTATCAACTTGTGTGGCATATTTACCGTAGTATATGTTAAACTGCGATCTATAAAACACTTGGCAGATAACCCTGAGTTACGAAACACGGATAACAAGTGACATGCAAAAATATTGACAATTGATAAATTAACTATCAATTTGCAAGTAGCCGGTTATGAATAATAAATAAGTGATGCGAATAAGTATTAGTAGAATAAAATGACTATTAAAAAACAGTCTGTTTTTGCACTAGGAATACATCAGAAATATTTGTCGGGCTATGACTGAGCCACATAACATAGTCACTGAGCAACTAAGCTCGGCTAATGATTCTTACGATCGATGGTAGAAGATGACGTCCGAAAAACCATATCAATTACTCTAAGAAAACCTACTTAGTGTTTTTGTTCTCGATCATTGTCTACGATATATTGGCTACTTTTCGTTACGTTTCTATCAGCCATCATCCTTATTACATAGGTACAGTCATGAGCAAAAAAATGTATACACATAGCGTAATAGTAAAACTAATTTAGCGAGATATTTGTGTTAAATCTCAAAAATAATAAAATGTACATGATTAAGGAACCGTTTTCAATTATTTCTTTATAACAAGTTTTACAATATCGATATAGAATCGAAGAGAAAATCAGTAAAAAATTCGAGAGTGTATACATATTTTTGCTCGTGACTGTACCTATTTGCCGAATACCGAATATTCTGCTCATCTCCAGCATAATAGGTAGGTTCGAATCTCAACAGCTTATGTAATTTCAACTAACAATTGTTAATTGATAACTAAATGTTTTGGTTAAGATTGTCTCGTTTCCAAGAGAACAACACAACATATTTATTATTTATTTATGTCATTCATGAAAACATATCAGTGAACTAGTATCGTGACGTCTCGTAAACGCTTTTAATTGATTTGAATGTCTTATGAATAGATAAATAAACTGACGTAAACTAGATCGACATAGATGAACTTGTTACGACAACGACTATGGAATAGTTCGGTATTACACTTGTTTTGAATACTTTGACAACCTCTGTGGTGGAGTTAAGTACACTTCGGTTTTCAAGATGTCGCTCGCTCTAAGGTCCTCGGTTTGGTTCCCCAGCAGGTCAATATAGAAAACCACATTATTACATTTTTTGACTGGGTGTTTGTGGTACCTTCTTTGTCTCTGATTCTACAACACTAGTGTTCTAGCGCCTTACTTTGTCTACATCTTTTTTCTTGATAATTACTTTTTACAAAAATTACTGTACACCTATTCTATTCGTAACAAGTTACTGACAAGTGGCTAGAAATAGTACCATGTGAAAAGATATTTGTTTATAATTAGAATCCACAAAAATTCTCAAGGTTCATGCTACAATCATGGTTATTTAAAACTGGTGAAAGGAGATTTCCAATTACAAAACATTCGTTTTTAACTATCTTTATTTTGTAGTCTTGGTTCGATTTAACTACCATAAACCATTTTACATGGATCGCTTGGTTTGATGTCAATCAGTTACGGAATCGCCTTTACTTTTTAATGATCAAACATAGATTCAAAACAACAAGTTTGGATTGGCACCTGCTGAGGGTTACCATCAGAATGACGATTGAGTAAAGTTACCATTCAGAGGTAAGCTAAATAGTAACTTTGTTTTTAAACCTGACGCAAAAAGAGTGTTATGAGTAAAATAGTGTTGTAGAGTCTTATGAATTTAACGTATCAGGGGCCCGAGTCTGCTATTTACACTCCGTGTTAGTGTGCTCATAGTTGGCTCATAGTGGGACGATTTTACGATAATTGGCATTCTACTAACTTAGTAGAATGCCAATTATCGTAAAATGTATGTATGTCTGTCTGCGTGTATTTCGTAAACCAATGGAAGGACGATTTTGAAGCGGTTGTTTTTGTTTAAAAGCTGACGTTCTCAAGATTATTTTTATATAAAGAGATTAGATTTTTTTCATTTATGTAATCTGTTTAGTAATTTAAAAGTTATAAGCAATAATCTAAATTTATTCGTATTTCCTAAACTTTTTTATTTATAGTCGTTAGTCAAAGTGTCAATTAAACTTGCTTACATTTTGAACTGCTTATCTGGGGCCCGATGCCGCTATTTGAAGTCAGTGAGTGGCGGGTTAATTAACGTTCCAGTGTACTTGTTATTGTGCTTAATTTTCGTATTCAGATAAGAACAGTCACTTGCAATCCTACTATGACAACAGTGGCAAGTAGGTGTACATTTGTCATTACACTTAAATTATCTGAATACGAAAATTAGGCACAATAACAAGTACACTGGAACGTTTATTAACCCGCCACTCACTGACTTAAAATAGCGGCATCGGGCACCTGTTTTTTTGTGTGAAATACATCAAGCAGACAATTATTAGGTATATATTATAGTTAGTAGAAACGACATCATTATACGTCAGATACGCCTTTTGATATTATTATTGTTTATGTTTCTATATTGCAGAAAAATAAACACGAGTTGATAGTTGTTGCTCAATGTGGGGTAATCTGTTTAATATAGTGAATTAATACTTCACGTAATTACAGAGCAATTTATAGAGAACCCTTGTTAGACTAGATTATTAATTCCAGCAAAACTACTTTGAATTTATTGTACACAATTATTATAGGTGGCGTGATTGTGGCGTGATCGTGGCGTGATCTTAATAAAATAATTATGGTAGAACACGTTTAACATGACAGCTTGTTTGCCAATATCATTGAATTTTAGGATTTATTGTAAATAGATTTGCGAAAAACAGACAGGTTTAGAAGACGGAGGGGGTGGCCTTTACCCAACAAGTAGGATCTTATGTTTGCTAATAGGGGACAACAAACATTGATAGTGTAGTAGTGTAGTAATTGTAGTTAAGCTTTTTATGATTTTTGCAAAACAAAAGTGGTGATTTGGATTTAAGTTTTCACCAAATAAAACAAATTACAGATCTACTAGCATTGACTTCAAGTATGCTTAAAAATTTAATATCATGATTTATTAATATTAGAACATTTTCTTATTAAATAAGTTTTTGTTAAGAAAAGTTATTTGTAGTTTAAAAGAACCGGCAAATATATAACCACGAAGGAGGAGGCCAATTAAGCAACATGTTTTCACATAACAACCATCATAAAGCTACTGTTTAATATCATACTGAAAATGAAGTATCATTACTTCGCAAATAAATATTAATTAATCAGAATTAGGATCTCGAGTCAACGCCGCTGTACCATAAATAATGTCTGAACGGAACTTAACACAAATTCGCCATTTAGGAGCCTACGTAGGGAACTAGCTCTCATACATTATCGTTGGCAATCGAACTATCATTTACATAAGGTACTTCGCTGTGCTAAACTTGCATTCCATTTACAATCAACGGTATCAACGGGATTACAAGCAAAGTAAACAAATGAAGCTGAGAGGGTAATATATAGAAAATAACCTGTCTATTGTTTCGCAAGCTATAATAATATTATCTACACAGTCTCAACTTCACCAAAAAAATAGAACATACGAGCTTAGGGAGAAAGACAATGATTTTTTTGGAAACATCGTCTTTTGTTTTAAACAGTTTGATATATGTGATCTTACCTTGTCGGGCGGCGAGGAGGAAAGCTTCACCTCCTCGGTCTCAGAGTGTATGCTCATCATGATGCAGCGACAACCAGCCGGTACCACACTAGAGGCGACGCTAACGCTGTGCGTATAAACAAACGCGAGCGCCGCGCGCGCAGCTTTTATGAGCCGCCAGCGAGGTGACGTCACGACACGCGCCACCCTCGCCGCGTCGTGGATGCGGTATTTAATGAGACTAATCAAGTAATGTGTTTGTGTTAAGTGACGTCATTGGACATTAATAAATTACTTCTTGTTTTAGCAAACATTGAGCAACAAACAACATTACAACATATAAAATTAAAATCTGCTGCCTGAAGTACTATGTCATAATATCTCTAGTATCCATGGTAAGATTGGTTGTCAGTTTAAAAACTGTCAAAGATCAACGTGATACATTTGGGACCAACAGCTGAACGTGCTTTCCAAGACACAGAGCTGCGCACGCAGGGGTCTTGAAATAAAGAATTTTGAAATTTGAAATTTGAAACTTGGAATAAAGGTTGAATACAATGTGTATAATGTACCTAACTGTGCATATCTATTTAAATCTAAATCACCACAATAATTGATGCAATGCTATTATTATTCCGAAGAGATTTTCAGTACCTTCAAAGTACTTGAACTTAGAAAATACCGCATCCAAAGTGTTTAGAGCATACTCTGTTTACTACATGGACGTGTTTGTTTGATAAAAAGTTCGTCTATGCAATGTGGCGTTGTTGTTGCGTTTGGGACTTTTTACAAGTTTACACTCGTCACACGAAGGTCGGACTGGTTTTTGTACCAGTCAATATTATTGATCGCAATAAACAAATGTTTATTGGTACAAAATATACCTACTTGTTGTATGTCAAAACACGTCCACATTATACCAAGTTGGTTAAGTACCAGTCGTACCAGATATGGCGAGTTAATAGTGCAAAAAATGTTCCAGATTATTTTTTTATCTTTAATGTCAAGGTTTAATTATTTTTATTTTTTAAAGTTAATTGAAAATGAATGACTTGTTTATTAACATCGGAGAGGTTTTGGCCCTGTTTATTGGGAGGTTATTGGTTCAGTATTAGTTCAATTGTGTTTTAGCAGGAGTCTAAGTACGGGGATAGAGTTCATTGATAAAGCGCAATGCTATCAATTGAATTCCTTTACGTTTCCCGGGGGCCAAAGGCGGAGACTCCAGATAAACGCCTCTCAATAGATAATTTATCTGACGTATCTTATAAACAGACAAAAGTGAATTGAATATTTTTATTAATTGAATGTAATTGTTTTTAAGACGCAATTGTTTAGGTCACGTAACTATTGTTATTAAGACGTAATATCGATATTTTCTGATCATATTGGTTTGGAAATATTAGCATTATTGTATCAGAACTATAAGGACTGGTATTTCAGCTGTTCAAGATTATGTAAGGCAGAAGGTTTCGAATATCGAAGTAAGAGTTGTGGATCGGTTGGAGTTGTGGATGTCAATGTGGGTAAAATCACTCCCATTTCGCGAGTTATGTGATAACAACTGATTTATGCAGAGAGGCGAGGAGTGCAGTGTGCGCATGCGTTCTCAATAAATCTCCAATGACGCAGGAATGCAGTATATCTGTAGGTCGGGGCTCCGCTCTCTAATATGTACCAAATACGTGACATAATATGAGATAATATTAATATTGTAAACAAATGCTAATCAGGTGTTGTGTTGAACCCGAGCCTATCTACGCCAGGTCCTTTCTGTATTAATACAGATTTGCCAATACAGATTTGCCAATTGCCTCATGTAACCAGCACATGGGTTTGCATCGACAGTCGCTCGACATAGCGACGCCAATACATTTGAAGTACTAGGCACTTAAAAATCAGAATCAGAACGTAATAGGATTTAAAACATATGATTTTGATCTTTGTCATAGAACTGCAAATTCAACACTCAACACTTGGCAGGCCCATGGGTCTAGTCGACTACTGAGTACTTTTTATCGGATTGGAATACTGGGTCATAAATATTTACGGGATTTGCAGTCCTATTGGACCATAAACTTTTAGAGACAGATAATGCACGCACAAATATAATTTGAAATGCACCGAGACTGAAATTCGTTTTGGAGGAATAAATTATACTTTATTCCTATTACATTTGAGAATGTTCAAACCGCATACCTTCTTTACTTATTAGTTATTTACCCAGTTTTTTGCTTGTTTAATTGTTCTAAGTCCCGAAAGTACATTAATTGAACCTTTATAGTGGTGCTCCTGTGCCTAAAAAGTGATACAAACGTTTGCAAAAAATTTAGAGAAACAGCGAATTTGACAATCGGGAGATTACGTTATATTTTGTACAAAAAAATATTATGTACTAGCTGTGCCTGCGACTTCGTTCGCGTCGATGACGAAACTTATCAATGATTTTTTAACCGCAAAATTAAGTTTGTTTTTTATTGTTTATACTTTTCCGGGATAAAAACTACCCAGTGTGGTGCCCAGGATAATGAAGAATAATTATACCAAGTTTCATCGTAATCGAACCGGTAGTTTTTGCGTGATACCTGAACAAACAGACAGACAAAAATTTTGTTAATCACACTTTTGGGTTCGGTTTCGGTTTAGTAACACCCCCCGCCATTTATTTTTTTGATATTTTCAATGTACAGAATTTTCACTTCTACAGATTTATTATAAGTATAATAATAATATATAGATAATCCTTTGTTTCATAACACTAGATGCTAACTGACATTGAGCAAGGTATTAATTACTTAAAGTAAAACTGTGCCAAAATAATTAAAAATTACCTTTTAATGACGCAGTGCTGCAGCTCCTCACGCAGCCTTCTGCACCGAAGCCGTGGTTTGAGTATCGACTGAAGTTAATTCGATTAACATGTATTATAAATACCTGCGTTTTTGCACCACTCGAGGTATGCAGAATATTGCAACAGGAACTGCCCTGCATTTCCGTTTCCGCAAGGCTATACAGCGAGCCTCTGACATTGTTTACCAAATAAAATAAATTATGGCTTCTGATTACCATAAAGGAGGTATGGTGTTAAAAGATAAGTTCGTCGCGAAGTGCTTTTAGCAAGGGCACCTTCAAGAACCAGTTTGAAACGATCTTTTAATTGGATTTTGAATAAAATTAAATTCCTTATACCTCTTTAGATTTACTTGAATGTAATGACGTAAACAAATTAACCTATAGAACCTTCATGTTTTTGTTATAGTTATCTATGTCACCTCCACAGATTGATGACAGCTTGTCATAGTGACGTTTAAACAAACAATAAGTAGGTCTTAGTAGGTATTTGCCATAAAACCAAACATATTTGTGGATGAACTGTTCGTGTAACTAGCAACATGGTGCAGCTGAAGCAGGTGTCTATGCGACTCAAGTCTATTAAGAACATTCAGAAGATCACCAAAACTATGAAGATGGTGTCTGCTAGCAAGTAATATCCTAATTATTGTTAATATAGATGTAGAACAAAGGGTACCAAGATGCAAAAAAAATACATTTTTAATCTTTTCATTTAAATGTCGATCACGAAACCTTACTCAATAAATGCGATAGGAATCAGGGAAAATGTATTAAATATCTTAAAATCCTACCTTATTATAGCAACCGTGAGCAGCATACAGAGATCACTAAAATATGCTTAAAAACTAAGAGTGAGAAAAACATTATATCTAAAGCTAGAATTGTTAGATATGGTGTACCACAGGGCAGTGTGCTGGGCCCGTTATTATTTTTACTATATATTATTGATTTGCCACGACAAGTTGAACATCCTATGGTCCTTTTCGCTGACGATAGCACTGCCTTAATTAAATGCCTCGACGGAAAGACATATGAAGAAAACATAGATAAAACATTACACAACAAACTACCACAAACCTTACATCTTAGATATCATAATGGACAAGAAGTTGAACAAGTAACAGTTGCTAAATTCCTTGGAATAATGATAGATAGCCAACTAACTTCGAAGTCACAATCAGAAGAAGTATGCAAAAAATTAAGTGTAGCTGCGTATGTGCTTTTTAATTTATTCAAAAAAGTAAATATGGCCACAAGGTTAGTTGCATATCATGGGTTAGTTGCGTCGATTTTCAGATTCGGCTTAATATTTTGGGGAAATTGTAGCCTGAGGGAACAAGTGTTCAAAGCTCAAAAACTATGCTTAAGGGCAATGTGTAATTTAAAAGTAACAGATAGCTGCGTACCTATGTTTGAGTCTTTGAAAATACTAACATTCCCATCGCTTTATATTTTAGAAATTGCTATTTTTGTCAAATCAAATATGCATCTTTTTAATAAAGTATCCGATATTAGAAACAGGCCAATAAGGAAACAAGATAAAAACATGGTAAATGTTGATAGATATGACACCGCCTTATTAAAGAAAAGGGTTTTATGTATGGGCCCGATCATATTTAATAAAATACCGGATAAAATAAAAACACAGACTACTCCAGTTTTTAAAAAGAAAATGACAGATTTGTTGATAAATAAATGTTATTACTCGGTTTGCGAATTTTTAAATGATAAATGTTTATATTAATTCTGTATTTTTTTTTGCATCTAAATAATTCAATTTTGACACAATAATTAAACTGATTTAAATGCTATTGACTCTTGACTTGTAATGTTATAGCTATCGACTGGAATTCTTCCTAATAATTCAAATAATGTTTAGATCCATAATTTTAATAACCATTGATGTATTTTGATATTGTGCTTGTATTGCTTGTTTGTGTTATAAATTTTTCTTAAAACTGTTTTTCATGCCATAGTTATGGTAAAAAGTATAAGGATAACTTAATTATGTTATACTAGCTGTGCCAGCGACTTCGTTCGCTCGAAACTTATCAATGCATGACGAACTTATTACTATTGATTGTAGTGTGATGAAAAGTATACTATAACCTGCCCAGGAGTATGAAGAATAATAATAATTGTACCAAGTTTCGTTAAAATCCGTCGAGTAGTTTTTGTTTCTATAAGGAACATACAGACAGACAGACAGACAGACAAAAAACTTACTGATTGCACTTTTGGCATCAGTATCGATCACTAATCACCCCCTGATAGTTATTTTGAAAATGTATTTCATGTACAGAATTGACCTCTCTACAGATTTATTATAAGTATAGATAACAGCTGAAAATTGTACCTACTATTTAAGCAAATAAACTATTATTATTATTAAAAATATGCAACTATATGGACAGGAAACGTGCATAAAAGTATTCCCAAAGACCTTCCTCCATTCTTTTCATCGGTCCCGGTCTTTTGCTTTTTGCCGATTCCCAAAGAAGTTCGTCATCTCTTTCGCGGTCTGCTGCGTCCTCGTTTATATATTATTGGGCGCTAATGCCTGACATAAAAGTATAAACTACAAACTGCCATCAGTGGTTTTCTAAGTTGAATTTATTCTGCAGTCAGGCATGATATATTTGGTGTAGATTCACGCGAGCCGAGCGCGACCTACACGCGGCGCGGCCGTTCGGTTACGGGCCGCGCAAGTTCTACCACTCGTCGCAGCTGGTGAAGGGCCCCAACCCCGACCACGAGGAACACCACCACTTCCACCTGCACAAGAAGGAGCCGGAGCCAGAGCCCGAGCTCAAGGTAGACCTCAAGGTACCTGAGAAGAAGATCCGAAGGCTGTTTGTAGCCATGACTTCGGATAGAGGTGAGTAGAACAAACGGATCTTTACGTTCTCCCTTAGGCAAGCTCACGAAATTGAATGTCGAGTCCATTGCAATTATATTTGGAAAAGTATGAAAATTTGCTTTGATTCAAAATTAATCATATCGTATAAGTCATTATTTATCAAATTTTCTAAAATGCTACGTTGGATAACATTGCAATACAATTTACTATAATTATTGAATCATATGTTTATTGCGAAATTATCAGGCTTGGCAATTTTGTATACTTAGATAGATAGTGAAAGATCGCATTAGGGTTACAATAATAATTCGAATTAGTTAATGAGTGAATATTAAAAATAAGAGATAAATATGTTTGCTGTACATTTTCATGTTGATTTTACACGATAACGTCCAGTAACTCCTAATACGTCATTGTCTTAATAATGTCAATACCATCGCAAGTAGAGCATCTAAGAGAAGAAGCGATAAGTAGAGGCAAACATCTCGCAGTACCACAGTACCGCAGTACCGCGGTGAGGCGGTGGTGGAGTGGAGATACGGGTTTCGGTGATAGCGAGGTTATCGCGGGATCAGGGCCCGGCGAGGAACGTGCGCGGCCACCTTCTCCGCCGCGTACGCGAGGTTCACGTCATCACTACGTCACAGTCGCTATGGAAAACATCCTCAATTTAAACCGTATCGCTACACACCTGTACTAAGTTACTAATTATTACGTAAATTGAATTTATTAGAATAGCTTTAGAAAACTATTTTGAACCTACTCATAATATTTCATCTTTCTACGACAAGTCTAGATAGTACTCTAGATATGTATTATTTAATTGAAGTGAATGAATACAGAATTATGGTTAAATCCTGCTGGTTGCCCGGAAACCGAACGTTATTTTTATTCTAGTCGTTAAAAGTACCTACGTATTGTATTTAGGGATCGCCGACCAGGTCTTGTCACCACCTTCTAACGCTGTATTTAACCTATGGTTTGTGTAAAAGTCCAGTGAAGCAGTCAAAGCCTGCGCTCAGCCTAACTAGAATAGTCACTGGTTAGCTGTTACTTGTTACACAAGTTTCCGGAACTTTAAAAGCAGTGCGTGTACAAACACGCGACGCAACAAACAAAATGCGTAATGGCTTATAAGTTATAAATGTCGCAGTTAAATAATATCAGCTTAATATCTAAGGATAACAATGTTTGTTTGCATAGGTATTTGTTTCCATATATTTATTATTTAATTTTATTATTATTATAATTGATTAACTCTTTTTTCGTTATATTGCATACTAGCTATTGCTTGCGACTTCGGCTACGGTTATCTCAACAAAGAGTAGCCTAGATGGTCGCTGAGATACAAGCTTTATAACCATACCCATACCAAGTTCCATCTAGATGTAGACGATTTGTCAAAACTAATGGAAATGACATACACAGTAGAATATGATCACGAGGCCTTTTCACGTTGTCTCGGGTCTAAGTTAATTTCAATATAAGTCTGCGGTGTAAGCATGTGCACTTTAAACACGTGAGTTCTGATCACGACATCTCGAGGTAGCACGTGGTTATCATACATTTAACCCCACGTCCCCTAATGATGGGAGAAAGCTAATCGTACAAGTACTAAATAAATCTAGAGAATTGCGGAACGTTACAGATAACCTTTTAGAGGGCCAACATTGAAATCATCGTTTTATATGACGTAGAATTTACGCAGGAAGTCGTATTGCTCACAGATATTGCACATGACATTGCCTACGCCTATCGGATTTTTTAATTTATCACCTGAATAAATGTAACTAACTGCTACAGAAAAAGGATATAATTTTGGAAAAAGACAAGAATTAGTAGAAGATAGCACGCTGGATATAATAAGCGGTTGTGTTAACCTTCCGTCTCTAAATCAGGCCCAGGCCGGGTAAACCAGAAATAAAAATATATCCCAATAAAACTTAGATCCAAAAAACAGTGATGGATTTACTTGCCTTATGTGTATTCTTGACTTACGTTTTTACCTTATTAAGATTGTTAGCAACGCACCCCCTTAGTGACCGTTGCTGACGTAGTTAGTTTTTCTATTGCTCTGGCTGGATTGGTTCTCGCCAAAATTCCCGTGAAGCAATCAAAGCCTACGCTCAGGCTCTCAAACCACTTCAAAAGGTTATTAGAATGGGTTGTGTCTCAGGCCTGTGCGGCGGCGTGCACAGCGGCGTGTCCCGGCGCATCAGGCGCGAGATGGCGGTGCATTTGCAGGACGGCGCCAGCAACAAGCTCATCTGCGTCGGCGACAAGTCCCGCACCATGCTGCGCCGCATCTACGCGCCGCACATGCTCGTCAGCGTCAAAGATGTACGTACTCTCTTACCTTAAATGTACATACTTGAGGACAGAATACTGGAACTAAAGAGGCTGATATCATGGAAGGAAAAGGACTATGTCTGCCTTCATTTGCAGTCGGTGTTTGCGTTTTTCATCTTTTATTAAGAACATGTAGATTGCAGTTACTTTACCTTAGCAATTTTGGAGTTTTTCACAAAGATATCCAGTTTTTGTTGTTTGCTACTCGATAATCAAGATGTGGAGAGCACTGCATGCATTCACAAGTTTTTTTATAAGTACACTTTGCTATGTATTTTCATGAGGCGCTCAGACACATTATAAACAGATAATCTTAAATCTTCTTCTTCTTCTCGAGTCAATGATAATTAAACTCTGTTTGACCAGAAAGTCGCCACTTGAATGGCCTTGTCGTTGGCTTCCATTAAGTCCTGGAGGGTGGCGGAATCCAAACTCAAACTCATAATCTTAAATAGAAGACATTGTGATTTCGATTCGATTTAAAACAAATTAGAAGCCTACCCTTTCGAGACATACTGAAGAACCTGATAAATTAAGATCAGAATTTGAGATCTACTGGAATTTTGATCCAAAAAACTATTTGGATTAAAATTCAATTTTATTTTTAGTATGAACCTAACATCTGCTGTTGTCTACAAATGTAAGCTCGCAATAACCTACATTATGGGACAGTTAGTGCATGTTACGATTGTTGTTGTGCTCCAGGTGGGTCGGATAGCGCCGTCGTTCGCGGACGCGTCGCTGATGGCCGCCGTGATCACGGAGGCCGGCTACACGTACGACATCGGCGAGATATTCTACAACCGATACCATTCGCCCGTCAAGTACGAACTCTCCGTTATACCCATCTTCAACAAGGCCAGGATAGGGGTTGGTTACCAAACTTACATTATTTTGCTATCCGTCGCGATAGAGAGGAATAAGGAGGCCTTTGCTCTGTAGTGGCATCTAATATAGACAAGCAAAAAAATGTGTTTTAAATCACTAAGGTACCTTTGAGGAATTTATGTAAAAATTAATGTGAAAATAAGCACACTTTCAAAACTAAGCATATCTGGAAGTTAGATATCACGGTTGCCAGGTAGTTAGATATCACAAATCGTATGAAAGTAAGAACAACGGAACACGACATCAAGGGTTAAAATTAAATTGTCAAAGTTTAACGTCTGATCAGCGGTTGAATGAGCTTTGAAGATAAACTGGTATGAATAGAGATTGCGTGTAACATGTGGTACCTACAGGATGCGCCAAACATGACGGCGTTCGACGACGTGGACGACGACGCGCTCGAGTGCTACGCGGAGTGGACGCTGGCAGCGCTGCTGTACTACACGCTGAAGGAGGGCGCGGCGGCCGAGCAGTCGGCGCGCATGGCCGCCATGGACAACGCCACGAAGAACGCTGCCGAGATGATCCGCAAGCTGACGCTGCTGTTCAACCGCACGCGCCAGGCCGTCATCACCCGAGAACTTATTGAGATCATCTCCGGCGCCGCTGCTCTCAAGTGAACCATCAACCAGCCTCCTTTCTTCCCGCCCGCCTACCATGACACTATTTATATGGCAAGCTATGTATCGTTGTTTACAGTATTTTATTCGTTTGTATGTTGTACCTGTATTGTAATAATAACGTAATTGATTTAGTTTACAGACAATTTTCTCATTATTACTAAGTTCTACTAACACACCCCTACGAACTCTTGAAGGTAATTGATAAAAGGGCAGTTTAATACAAGCCTCAATGATATCATAATTTTACTGTTTAACACATTGATACAACTAAGTAACAAATTACGGACACTTGAGCTCTCACACGTAGACACGGTATAGTACACAAATGTATGGTGTGTAGTGTCGTAGTGTAAACGTAGCATTACCATGGTTTCATAGGTGCCTAGGGAGCAGAGCATATGCTCCCTAGTGCTCTCCGTGTGCGACTTGCTCTGGGTTACTATAAAATATAGATGGCAGCACAATCACAAGTAGCGGCAACATCGTAGTTCGAGTTTAAGAATCCAGTTCTATCACCGGCACCGCGCACACTGCCTCCTGCACTCTGTAGCTTAGCTAATCGGTTCTGACATAAGTCACTAGAGGTCAGCGCCAACGTCGCACTCGCTGCTTACTTAATTCGAATTTTATGGAAACATTCAAACAATATGACCTAAAATCTAAAATAAACCGCGATATAATTCTTAAAAATTTGATTTATTACAATTTCTAACATTTGCTTAAACCGAAGAAAGCAATATTTTCAAGCTTAGAATAATAGATATAAAATAGTAATAATTGGAACAGGAATATGCGGTATAATAATGTGTCCTTGATCGATCTTACGGTAACCAACTGCTAGGTAATGTTTGTTTGTCAGTTGGAACTGTTAGAAGGAACTGGAGTTCTTTCTAACTAAGAAACATTATATAATTACTAGCTGTACCCGGCATGCGTTGCAATGCAATTTTTTCTACCTAGCACCTGCCTACTACCTACCTACTACCACTTAGGGGTATGAAAAATAGATAGTAGCCGATTCTCAGACCTACTGAACATGCATAATTATTAAATTTCATAAAAATCGGTCAAGCCATTTCGGAGGAGTATGGTAACTAACATTGTAACACGAGAATTTTATATATAAGAAGATTTTTTGGATGACATGACGTGTCGAGGAAGGACAGAGGTCTCCGGAATTACGTCAACAAAATTAAAACACGAACATATTTTATTCAACCTATGAAATAAAGCAAGCGTCGAGCAAAAGGAACAATTTAATTATCACAACAAATTATTATTTTAAGTTGCATGCACATCTCATACAAAGCATAAATAGAGAGCGATATTTTATATATTTATAACAAAAGACAACAAAATTACAAAATATAGTAGAGCTCAGAGAGAGCATACACAACCCAAACAGCTGTGAACATCATAATGTTTGAAAACAAAATCTTCCTTAGTCGAGAAATTTATTTACAAAACGATATTCGATAAAGGTTCACTCGTCATCAGTTACGTAGAGTAAGATAAACAATATAATTAGAGTGGCGGGAGGTGCGCATGCGTCAGTGTTCCTCCAGGTATTTGTCGTACGCGGCCTGGTCCATGAGCTGACGCAGCTCCTCAGGACTGGACAGCTTGACGCGGAACAGCCAGCCTTCCTCGTAACAAGACTTGTTGATCAGCGCGGGCTTGGATTCCACTTCGGTGTTCGCTTCAGACACCTGGAAATTAAAGCATGAGATGTAATTGCAACGCCTGTAAACCAGCATCTTTAGTCATAACAAACGAATAACACAAGACTAAAGCGCGATGTGTCCCGCAAAGAAAGTAATCAGACATAATTAGAAGACGTCGAAAACAGGATTGTCTGACACGTTCATAACAAGGTCATGGTATGCTACCGTTTGATCTGGCAAACTCTATTATGATGTCACCTTGACTAATTCAAGGTTTACAGTACAGTTCAGATGCTATGGCATATGGCATATTCAAAGCACAATTTTGTTAATATGATCATGTGGTGAGGCAGCTTACCGATTCGTATCAACAGGACAAAAAAATTGAGATTTAAAAAAATATGTCCCTAACTGATCCTCTGTAAGTTCATATACGCAACGTTAAATTCTTACTAGATGTTATTTTTATTATCCACGTCACTTCTAGGTCATAGGTCATATGAGATATACCCCCTATGAGAGTCCTATGAGATATGGCCCCGTCATATTACAAATTGTTAAATGGCCACTAGGCATTAAATGCCATACCGTGCCGGACACAGGGCTGTAGACTTCACTGGCTGCTTTGACACTCTCGAGGGCGCCGCACTCGTCCCCCGCGGCCACGGCCTTGCCGACCTCTGGTAACTGCACGAACACCACCTCGCCTAGCGCTTCCTAAACAGATAAAACCCCCTTTTTAAGATCTCAAGTCACAGCTTAGAAGTGATATAGAATTATTTGAAAATAATAACAGTACCTTGTAATTTTTTTACTGAATAAATGTGTAAATACGTTACATTCAATCAATCAAACGTTACTTGACTTCATTCATTTTCTATAGATAAAAGTAAAAACTTTAATGTTGGCTTAAATTATACTTGGACTTTACTGAACTAAAGCGGACACGTTCAGTTTTGTAGCGCTACATCTGGCCTTCAACTTACATCTGGTTCAACCAGTAGCGGGTGGTTCTTATCGACAAAATTAAACTAAATATAATTAGTTTATGTAACTGTAGATAACTCGAAGTTGACGTTTATTTTATATACCATTTTGTAGGTAACATCAGGCCAGTGCTTTTAGGAGATGTTAGGTAAGTTGTCGTAACTAAATTTAAAATAAATGATGCAAAAATTCTGGCCACCTTCAAAATTAATTGCCATGTAGAGTCCCTTGAAAGTACAGTTTCTTTGATGTTTGTACCTTATTTTTGTAGGTAACAATTTCTGCAAATGCAGTACTTTGGTACCCAGTAGGTGCAACATCCGTTACCAGGGTAGAGTCTGTGCGGAGAGGTAACGTTCGTAGTGTTCAGGATAGTGTTGTGTTTAGCTATCGTAATTAGTATGTTGACAACATTGTTGCGTCATTATTGTGCAACTGTAACATTTGGATCATATGTATCAAGTTACGTTAGATCATAAAAAATTCCGAGGCCTCCTTCTCAATTGTTTTTTTTTTTTAATTAAATTTTAAATTTGTTAACGGTATCATAATGTTATTTACATTAATTTTATCTCACGACGTTTCCCTTTTCGCACAGTCTACAATTGCAATTTTAGATATTATGATTAATTAAGGCAGCCATACAAGGCAGTACCCTATTAACTAAAGGACAGAAAATGTTCAGTAAGACACACTTTGCTGCTACAAGTTAAAATCAAAGGTAAGTTAAAGCAGTTGCAACAAACCTGCGCATACGTGGAGATCCCAACTGTGCCGATGTTGTCGTTCACTGACACCCACTCGTGTTTCTTTGTGTAAAACCGTGCTGAAAAATATATGTTACACGTTAAATGAGTACGTACCATACCAAAATATAATTTGCCCTACTAACAACCTGGGCAGTATGGGTAGAGTCAAGAAAAATTTCGCGCTAAGCTTCATAACAAAGTAGGGATGATGATTATCTAGAGTCGACTGCATGATGTTAGCAACTTCACCTGCGTATAGACACTTATCAAGTTGATATGATACGCTAATACTGTATCTACTGTATATTAAGTGAAAAATAGAAAATACAAGGCAATTTCAACAGGAGATCCGCAAAATTGCTTTGATTCAAAGATGGTGAAAATGAATCATTCCTTTCATCTTATCGGATCAACAAAAGTTAGACATTAGGAATATGACGTTGATAACAAAACCAAATTAACAAAAACAACTCGTCAGAATAATGTTTTCATTAGCGCAGCTTTCCATAATGACCACAATAATAATGAGTATGACAGTCGCTTATCGCATGTTGATCGAAAACAAAATGATTTCGCCTTGGCGCATCAGCGGGCATTTAAAATTATCCAAAAACAACAAGATTATAATATTGTTTAGCTGGTGTGTTCCATAACCGCCCTCGATATGTTACTTAAAATAGCTCCTATATTGTAACTGATCTAGAGTCTAATGTTTTCATGTTCTTTTGGCCTGTTACTCTACGTTTACAATTTGTGAATCCCATTTAAATGTAAACACACAATAATATTTTCTATATTCTAATGAAACCAAAGTTTTTACTAAACGAATTCCTTTGCGATTTATTCCATCCTACTAAAGGAATTTTGTAGAGTTTTGAAAGACGAATAGCTGAATACTGAAACGTAAGTCACATTTTACTACTTGCCTGTTAAGGCTCAAGCATTTACAGTCAATTCAAGGTACTAAGTAGCGAAAGATAAACATTTGTTCTGGTTGTCTGGATGTTATTTATCTATAATATGTATGTATTAAGAAATCTATAAGTACGTTTATCAGTTGTCTGGTTACCATAACACAAGCTCTGCTTAGCTTGGGATCAGATAACCGTGTGTAAGTTGTCCCGGAATATTATTATTATTATTTATGACACCAAAAAGTTAAGTTGTGTTTTAGTACTTAGGGGTAAAATTTTAAAAATATCATATTATTTATTGTAACAATGCGTATTACAAAACGTTTTACTGCACATTACTTGTTTACATTACGTCATCCCGAAGGCGGTGGGGTCTGTAACAGGGTATCTATTCAGCAATAGTTCGCCACGTCGCGCGATATTTACATGAACAGTACCGAGCAGATAGTACCAAGGCAATGTTGCGTAATCCCGGGCCGGAGTCTTCTCGCCACTGATAACGATGCTTAACTATTAATTATTGTTACTTTTTGTATTTACTGACAATCTCAATGAGGTCGTGTTTCACATACTTAAAATCGATCATATGTCGATACTTCATATAATTCACTAACACAATGATTTATGGAAGTGTTACCAATGGAGCGTATATGAGATTCGTGAACTCTCAAAAGTTAGTGATACAAGAAATTGTAGCACAGACTGTCTTGAAATTTTTGACGATTCCTATCTCACGGATATTAAGATAGAACCAGAGATCTAATTCACGAACTAGGGAATAAAATGATGGGTTTCACAAACATCAAAATCTCATAGGTGCACAAATATAGCCCCTAGGCTTGAATCAAACTTCATCTCATCCGTGTAAAGAACAGTCAATTTGGAGTGGTGACTGGTCACCTATCTACTCGAGTAACCATGCAACATGTTGCTTAACAGAATGTTACGGACCGGCTCAGCTGTTATAATTATATATTGTCTTTAAAAAAAATAATGGTGTAGATAAGTGTGGAACAGATTGGATTTTCTTACGTTTGTGTTCAGTGCTGTAGAGAGCTCTGCTGCAGCATTGCGAGGGGAATCCGCTGCGGGCGAGCCGTGACGTCACGCGGAACACGCTGCACACCACCATTCTCAACTATAGGTACTGGAATGGGAAAACTCTACAATCAACGATCATGAAGAAAACTGAAGACATTTGCCACTGGAGTCAAATTACCACATATTAAGTTCGCCACGCAAGTGACTGTAAAGAAGTTCACTGATTAGAATAAACCAAGAATTTTATACAGCTTCAAATCTTCTTGGAATAATCTAGAACACTAATTTGTAAAATGTTAAGATACTTGTAATTGAATATTTAGATAATATTTCAAGAAAACACATTGTCAGAATAACATTAGCTAAATTAATTGGAAAATGCACAGAGCTGAGACAAATTACTTTGATATGAAAGTTAATTCTACTTCACTAATTAGGGACTCAAAAGAAACACAAAAAATTAAGGTACAAAATCAATAAGGTTACCTAAAACAGCGTGAAGGGAAGACGTGGCCGTCGTACGCGCAGATCGGCGCGTGGTGCGATAGTGCGGGGTGACGCGCGCGCATCTTACCAATTTTATCGTTAATTCATTATCACCAATAAATAGGCAAACAAGATCAGAATGTACACTCAGGACAAGACACAGTAATTACTAGTATAAACTGACCATACGAATACTCATTACTGTATGTCTATTCTGTAAATAATTTCGGTATCGAGCTTCACCTGAGTGAGAATAAAGCTCACTTCAAAAGTGAACCCAAAAGAATTCAAATTCGAGAATTTGATATCTCACCGCGGATTCCGCTGTCGAGACATGAAAAAAATGTTACAGAATAGCACTACTGAAGCTGGAATAATGACTCAGAGTATTTGTTTTGTGAGCCTTCTGTATATTAAAGTTTGTGTGGTCTTTCTCGTTGGGCAGTAGAGTCATTATCACTCGTTGTCTCAGTGTACGTTGTGACTTGTGTCTTCACTTAGGAACATTTTAATTTATGTGGACTTGATTAATTTAACTCTTATTGAGTTTCGGAGATGCAGACAGGTATCATATCATTAGTAATTATTCCAAAACGTCAATTGTTTCATGAAATCAACATTTTTTTTAACTTCTGCTCGCAAACTGTTATTTTCCTTTTCCATTCCTGAATTAACACATAGAACAATACTTTATAATATAGAGATAATTCCACAATAAAAAAACCTCCACGGATGAAACCGCGGTATGGTGTTCATCATCATCATAATCGACTATCTCCATCTGACCTAAGCTAACCATCGTCCATCCATAACCCTTCTCTTCTTACTACTGGGCACAGGCCTCTCTTACAGACATCCAGAATTGATCCTAAACTTAGACGCAGTTAGTTTATTTAAAATCAACCTAATCGTGAAATGCTACTTTCTCTCATGTCAATAATCTAAACTAATCTTCCTGACATAGGTATACCAATAAGTTGCCACCTGGATGGGCTGGATGTTACTTCTCTTTGTAAAAGTGTGCTAAAATAAATTACAAGTGTTATTACGCAAAAATATGCATATCTGCACATGCCTGCCTGACACAGATGTCTTTGACAATGTGTTATACATCGGAGTCTATCGGAGTGATAAGCTATCGGTGACGACAGCCCGCTGGGGGTCGCGGTCCAACATGTAGGTACACACAATAATACAATATGTCAGCAGATTAAGTCAGCTTCTTATCACTAAGTTTTAGATATGAGAGCTGGCACTAGGCGATTCCTGTTAAACGAGGCCGCTACAGTCCATACTGAAGCTATAATACATGATTATTTACCTAAAACAAAGTCTGCCTGCCTGTCTGAAAGAAACAAACTCAAAAATTACCGAATAGATTTCCATTAGTATGGTTTCCACCAATGGACAGATTGTTTTAATGTTTGGGTGTAAATTTATTAATGCTTTGTCTCATCATCATCATCAATTTAAGAGCCATGCTCTTGTCGGTGCAGCTCTTTCCATTTAGGTCTGTCCTGTGCCAATGCTTTGTCTACCTTGTGTAAAAGGGGCGAGCTGCTAATAAATCCATAAAAACAATGTTCGTATGCTTTTCCCTTTCGCGTTCCTAAACCTAAGATCAGATTGCGATGAAACTTCGGTAGTTTTCTGAGTATGAGGACTAAAAAGCACACAGCAACAACTTTTCTTCTTTTACCTACCTTCATTGGTATTGCTACGCATTCGGTGCAACTATTTGCCAATATACGTGAATGTTGATAGTGAACTGAGACTTGTTTCCGTCAGTTGTACGAGCTATTACAGAACCGTAGGCTTGTTGCCTGTCTGACTTATATTATAACATTATAAATGTTTAACGACTATAAGTACTTGATTTCAAAAGCGGAAATTTTCTCTCTAAATGATGCGTAGTACCTAGATGTACCTCGTTTAGTAAATACTGAAATAGTAACAAGTTGTAGGTTAATAAATAAAGCAAGATAAGGTTGAGATATGTAATAAACAGTGGTCAGTGACCTTGAGGCCTCGGCCACTAAATCAAACGACGTTAATTAACTTAACCATTTATTTTGTATGACGACGTGTTGCTTATTGAAGCGTACCCATGCCAATACAAATAGGTATGATACGAGAATAGCACTGCAGCACACAATATAGACTCTGAATCGCACTGTAAGTCCTGGTAAGAATACAGTTGGCAATCAAATGTTTGACAACATGGTGATCTTGATCTAAATGCATGTTGGTACGAAGTGAAGCAGATAAATTTCTTGTCAAAAGGTTTTAATCTTTAAAAATTTGATTTATTAGTTAGTGAAGCCAAAAAAAGACAAACTCATCAAGTTTCTTTAAAACTATTTTAATATTACTGTCTTACATACTAGTAAAATCGATGTAATCTAGTATTCGAAGTAAAACAGGGACTTAGTTTCTAAATAGACCTAAAATCATAATAAAAACATATTTCGATAAAACATCACTCGGATATTGTCATCAGAAGTATACAGAGTATATTACTTCGAGTGTGTCATGAAAATATGTTTGAGGTATATAGTTGTGCGCGATCACAAGTAGCAGGGTACGGCCATGGACGTGCTGAAGATGGCACTGACGGCACTGATAGATGCGGCGATGCTGCCCACCACGCCCAGCGCGATCACCTCGTAGCATACCATCTTCCTCCAGCCGGGAGTCTCGCTGCGAATTCAAATGACATATTAACATTTAGGTAAATGCAACTGTAACAATACACGTTTTTAAAGACAGTAATGTACTCGTATGGAGGTGCAAAAATAATAGTTGGTGAGAACCACTGACCACCGAAAGTATCTCTGTCAAAACGTACCAGTGGGACATAAGGACATAGGAGAAATTGCTTTTTTGTCTGGACGTTTTTTATCTAAATTTAATGTTAGTCATACGGGTTTAAAACTTAGATACTACCTACTCAATAAACCTAAACATTGTGTTTTAAAGTAATATGCTCTTTTTATTATTTTATCAGCAGAGCACTGATAAGTTGCAATGTTCTTCAGTTTTTGTCAAAGAATTTTCTCAAGATAATCTTTTATTGCAATCAAAAGACTAATTTCATCTTCTTCTTCTTCTTGCGGTGCCTCTCCACTACTGGAGGTTGGCCGTCAACTCCGCATATCTCTCCTTGTTCCTCGCCAGACGAAAAAGTTCTTCTACGTTGGCGATACCGGTCCATTGTCTAACGTTTCGGAGCCAAGACATTTTCATCTTAATCATCGCAAATACTACAAAATGATATTTCCAAAGCAGCTCACATAGGCGCCTGTCCCTCCCTGGGCGGCTGGCTGATGAGCTTCAGGTAGCAGACGGACGGAAGGATATAGGTCAGCAGGGCGATGGTGGTGGCCCCGATGAGCGCCAGCAGCGTGTAGAACCGCGGGATGCTCTCGCCGATGAATAGGATGGCAGCCATTATGGAGAGACGGACGACCATGCGCCAGCCCGTTGATTCTAAAGGAAACATTAGAAAACACATTACCATAGGCCGTAAACACCTGAATCAGAAGTCTCATAAGTGGTACTTGTAAAATCTCGTGTGCTACATATTAACAATTTAATTACTCCTAGCGCTTGATATGTTCGGACAGTTTTAATATTTAAGGATTAGGGATAATACTGGTACTTTTTGATCTAGATTGTACACGGAGATTGTAATTAGATCTTAATTCTCGATAGCAATGATAACTGTTTATTACTTAGTTCGAGTAGTAAGTAGGACATAAGACTGTTACATTAGATTAATTTTCTGATTGCGTAAATAAATAACTTGCAGTTAGATAGCAGCGATAATGTATTATTGCTTCAGCAAATGCATTTACATAGCTGACTCTTCTCTCTCAAGTACACTAAGATACAATATGAGTGAAAATCATTTCTCAAGAAACATAGTAGCCAACCTCTAGGAACACTGTACAGCTCTTCGATCTCCTGGCACACGGGGTTGATGATGATGACGAATGCGGACAGCAGATGGATGGCCATCAGCACGTTGGCGGCCAGCGTGAGCGATGTGGGCGACATGGACAGCGCCACGTTGGGCAGCACGCGCTCGCCGTACACCATGTAGCCTCCTACAGCCACGAGCAGGTACAGCACCAGAACCGCTGAGGATAAAACCATAAGGTTAATAGTGACATAATTAGGACTTTGGTGGCTCGTCGACGCCATAAAACCTCTTTTTATAGTCGTGCAACTTTACCCGCATAAGTAGTTTTTATGTACGTTTAGATTTTATTGTTTATTGTGCTAAATCAAACAAATAAAAAACGGGCCAAGTGCGAGTCGGACTCGCGCACCGAGGGTTCCGTACAAATCTGTAGGTATATATTATGTCTTGTAACTAAAAATTTAAGGTTTTCGGAATTTTTCCTTTATATGTGCTATTAAACATTGCTTCATGCCAAATTTCAAGATTCTAGATCGACTGGAAGTAGGTTTTGATTCCCTCGCGAGTAGTTGCGAGTTTGAAAATATGCGGCTTAAATTGCTATTTCATTTGATTGCGTTGACATCAAATTTTGTTACAACTTAACGGTACTATAGACCTGAGTATTTGATATGAATTTCAATTTAATACCTCTACGCGTTCATGAGAAGAGAAGTAGTAACTTTAAAATTGTCAAAAATATTTTTTTTTTAGTGATGTACCAAAAAATTTACGGTTTTAGCAATTTTTCCTTTATCTGTACTATAAGACGTTACTTCGTACCAAATTTCAATATTCTAAGTTCACGGGAAGTACCCTGTAGGTTTTGATTTGCGGCATAAACGGCTGTATCTTTTGATTGCTTTGGATTAGAAGTTTGATTTTTTCACAGCTCCAAAGGACAGTAGACCTGAGTATTAGATATAAATTTCAGTTTGATACCTCCACGAGTTCCTGAGAAAAACGGTGTTGACAGACGGACAGACGGACGGACGGACAACGAAGTGATCCTATAAGGGTTCCGTATTTTTCTTTTGAGGTACGGAACCCTAAAAATTGATGAAAAACGGGCCTCCTTCTTTTATTATAAGTGGTTATAAGTGGTGTAGCTAACCCGACTTTGTTTTACAGATATCCAACTCTGCTACAAAACTGAGTATTTTTTACTGCAGAAGAAATTTATGAATTGCATTAAGTAAACAATTCTTTACCAAAGAAACTGTAGTGAAGACTCTTCCCGAACTGTTTCTTGTCAGCCATGTCGTTTTGTATAGTAGGGAAGGTCGAGGCTCCACCGAAGGCGAACATAAAGGTCCCGTACGCGAGGAAGAAGTCCATGAACCCGTGGATGCCGTAGCGGTAGGTAAAGGGACTCGCCTCGTTCATCATCTCGATGAAGTATAGGATGCAGGCCACCAACGATGAGCCAAACGCGAGTAGTCCAACCAAGCTGAAAATTTGACACCGTCTAGTTAAGAATAAACAACAATGGGCTCGAGTGTACTGCGACTATGTGGTATCGGGGATGCAGTGAGGTTACACATAAAATAGTTTTTTTAAAGACTACAACTGTACTTTGCATTTGTCCATAACTCTAAGTCTCTAATTTATATTCAAGGATAACACGCAAGGTTATAAGTTTACATGGCACTACTTGCATTTAAAGATTTTTAAACGCCCTATTATACTCTTTATATTAACCTTGCGTCCTGGCTTTGTTGTAGTTCAGTAAAAAGCTTTTGTGTCAGGCGCGTATGTATATTAATAAAGTTTTCAGGTCGATTTCGATTCTCGCTTCAAAGATAAGACATCAGCGACACACATTTCAGTGCACGATAGCAAAAGCGAAAACAGTTGCACTCTACTACTAGAAACCAATAACTTAATTTAACCTAACCCGGGACTCGAATTGGAGACCTCATGCACGGTAGTCGTGCTTGCGACTACTAGACCAACAAGGCATGTCATAGCTTACTGGAAGTCCTTAGGCGTGCTAAAGAACAGCAGCGGCGTCATGGCGCCGACGACGATGAGGTACCAGGTGCAGATGCTGATGGTGGGGATGAGGGTCGTCAGCACCGCCTCAATGATTTGCGCGGACAGCAGCAGGTACACCACGGAGGCGCCGAACAGTGTCACTATCATTGCCATTGATACTACGACGCTGCAAAAAATGTTCAAGTGAGAGTTTTGTTTCGTATTCGTTTGTATAATAGGTACCTATTTCTCTTTTTTTTTTAAGTTTTATTGCAAAACGAGTGGTGTTATAAATTGGACATGTTGGTTTTCAGTTGATATTGTAGCTCCTATAAGAATGGATGGTTTTCGTTTGAAAGCTGACGTGAATGAGATGGTTGTATGGTATAATTTATGAAGGTCTGTTTAATAGTTACCAAAAGTGTCATGCTTTCGGATATTTTTTATTTTTATTTAATTTACAGCTTCTACTTGTACTTCATGTTAAAGTCTCCACCTATTTTTTTATATAAATAGCTAAAAAATTACCTCCAAGTTTTCCCAAGAGCCTGTTCCACTATGATGGCGTACGGGTTCCTCTTCCTTGTCCTCATCTCAGCATCGCGTTCCTCCAGGATGGACCAGCAGTCGCCGAGCCGCTTGCCACTGAACGCCGCGACCGCGCATATCAACACGATCAGCGGGACGCCCACCCATCCTGGAAAAAAAAGAATTTCGTAAATTAATGAACTACTCTCGGAATGGTATGCAGACAGATATTGGCACCTAAGAAGGCTAGTTAACGAACTTTTTTTTTTATAACCATGATTTTTGCAGACGCTAAATAGGTTCCTATAGTTTCATGGGACGGTAATTCTTGTTTTTGGAAAGGCACATAACTAAACAAGTTAAGATATGAGTATGACTGTGAATGGCTTTACATGGTGAAGAAGACCGAAAAAGAGATGGGTGGATTGCGTGAAAGATGATATGAGAAAGAAACGAGAGAATGCTGAGATGACGAGTAGTAGAGATGAATGGAAGCTAAATACTCATTACGCCGACCCCAAATAAATGGGAAGAACTGGGAGATGATGATGAGTAATTCTTGTTTTTAAATAAAAGAAGCCTTTATTTTGATCCTATGTCCTAAAAGCATCATAACCTACTTAAGATCTTTATGTTTGTAACATAACCATTAAGTGAGCGCACGCGGATAAAGTTCGGGCATTAACTGAGGACACATTTAAAGAAAAAAAATATATTTAAAACTAGTTGATATATGCAGCCTGCAGTCAGATAACATATTTAAGATAGCTTATATCTACTACTCCTCATGAATTAATATAACTAGTAATTCCAGAGATTAGCGCATGACTCTTCCGTGTTATTAAGTATATTAAATTATCAAGATTGTTATAAAGTAAGTTCAAGATACCTAACTACTATCAGATGATGCAAAAAAATTATACATCATTCATATAAGAAAAACAATCAGAAGACACATGAACCTTCGTTCCAGTTAGTACAAAAAAAACAACAAAATAGCTACCTACGTTGATGTTGAAATGTGATCATAGTTGACCAACGACGGAAAAATGCATAAAAAAGTGGAAGAACCTGTTTACTAATTGGGCTGGCATCACCAACGGAAAGCGAGCTGCGACGTGCGACGCTGACGGCTGACCACAGCCCTCAAGGCGAAGGTTTTAACTGATGGTTATATGAGATGTTACTCGAAGGTCCGTTCCTAGTACACTCGAAACTTAGTGACATAAGATCTAGGTAACTTGCTACTTTCCGCTCTGGTTCCTAGTACGTGGATAAGGTTCCCAATTAACCTTTTCCGGTACATTAATTAGAAGGTGGAAAAATATTTGGTGTTTGAACCCATTCACTAAATTAATTAGAGCAATTCTTATTTTTTTTCAAATCCTGTTTTCCACTGAGTATTATTTTATAGTGCTTATTTTTTTATCTTCCTGCGGTAACGTGAGGAGGCGCGGTGAAGTGTAGTTATTGGCAGAGAAACATACGACAGCAGTTTCCCACGATTGTGTGTTTTTAATATTATTCAAATATAAGTCAAATTAAGCATGAAACAATAAAAAAAATCCTGTTCACAGCGAAACACATGCATGGCTAATAAATACCGAAATATCAAAGTATCCGATAGACCTTGAACGGGATACTTAACACTGCTTGCTTTATTTGTATCGAATCAGATAACTTATTTAAATTATCTTAACATTTAAGTATATTATGTATCTTTATTTTAATGTGATATCATATAATACTACCGTAAAAGGTAGATTGGTGTTATCTGTCTAGAGTTATATTTTGAGAAGATCGTACGGTAAGAAGTAAATCGAAGGCCAATGTAATTTAACAGAGCGGAGTTCAATTTTAAGCTCTCAATGAAAATGTTCAAGACTTAGCCATCATTGGCAATTAGGTTAATTAATTAAAAAGGATGATTGTTACAAGTCTTATTTGCTTGTTAGTCGTTACTCAGAAATAATTGAACAGTCAGTTATTGTATGCAATCATTTATCACCAAACGTCTTTCAGAAATGTTTCAAACAAAGTTCTTTTTAGTTTTTGTACACACAAATGACACAGACATTTTAACTACACAACTGTAACTAAGCAAGTATGCGATATTGTGATATGGGTTTGTCAAATAATGGACGTAATTGAAGCATAGACATCTAACTTATTGTTACTCAATAGTTAGCGATTTTATTTTTTCACTAAAATAAAGCCGTTTCGGAGGAGTATGGTAACTAACATTGTGACACGAGAATTTTATATATAAGAAGATAATAAATCTGTAGAAGTGAAAAGTCTGTTCATTGAAAATATCAAAAAAATAAATGGCGGGGGGTGTTACTAGACCGACACCGAACCCAAAAGTGTAAAAATAAAAAATTTTGTTTGTCTGTCTGTCTGTTTGTTCAGGTATCTACCGGTTCGATTACGATGAAACTTGGTATAACTATTCTTTATTATCCTGGGCACCACACTGGGTAGTTTTTATCCCGGAAAAGTATAAAAAATAAAAAACAAACTTAATTTTGCGGTTAAAAACTCATCGATAAGTTTTGTCATCCACGCGAACGAAGTCGCAGGCACAACTAATTAACAATAATTGTGCTTGAAGTACAATAAATTATACTTATTATCCTAATATTTTGGTTATTTGATAAGCAGTACAATTAAAATTATTTCATACTATTCAGTGAATAGGCTTTTTGAAGGCGGTTCTCTTTTTTTTTAAAAATAAATTAAATAGTTATCATTTTTTTTTTTCACGTTAAGTAATAAAAGTTTACCAGAATACTTTGAATTTTAATGACGTATGACGTTATCATTTTGTACGTTTTGAAATTAGTCATGATGTAACGATCCTATAATCCTAACTGTAAATTGATTTATACGAAGTAGGTTTTATTAGTATGACAAAGGACAAAAGGACAAAAATGTATGGAGCTTGTCCTATCGGCGGCCACGTCTGTACTATTTATTTCCCAGCAGGCAATTATGTATATAATAACATTACAAAATATTGTTTCTGTCACTTCTATGGATAAATAGTTATCATAGGTAGATCACATTTAATAAAAATATCGAATTAAATCATTTAAAGGAATTATTACAGCTTGTATCTCAAATAGAATATTTTGTACAACTCGTAATATATACCCAGGCCACCTGGTATGAAATTGCTAAGTTTCTGGTGTATTTTTAAGTAGGTACATATTGAAATATTTATAAATACCCGTATGAAGGCGGGCCGGGCCGTTAGTATTATGAAAGGAAGTAGGGATTTATTATAGCTAATTATAATGCCTTAATGCACAAAAACAGCAGTAGGTTGCGCAACACAGCCTGCTAATTCTCTCTCCTTTAAATATCAGCGTCTCTGCTTTTATTAATCGAACCATCAATATATGTATATAGGTTAGGTTGAATAATGACAGGGACGTCAGACAATTATATCAAGTGAATATATAGCCTGCCTTATCGGCAAGCCAGTCAAAAATTCTGTAAGTCGTGTTATACAGTGAAGATAGTGATGAACGAAACTGCCCGGGGTAGTCTATCAGTCGCGGAAAATCTTAACACCGCCATTCAGAAAACCCCTCTCAACTAACAACGCCATCTGTTGAGCTCGGCTAAGTTAAACAGCGGCCGCCTGTGTTCATACATATACACTACACACAAAGCGTTAGCGACGATACGTAAATTACATCTGTTTACGTGAGTAATATTAAGAAAAGTTTAGTTATTTTTTGTTTGTAATTACTTTTGAATTAAGTGTTTTAAGTTTTAGAAAAGTCTAGTAATTGTTTGTTTGTACCTTTGATTATGTGTTTTGAGTTTAAGAGGGGTTTTTAATTATTGTTTGTTTGTAAACTACCCTTAATATGTACTTGAGATAAAATTTATTAGACGTAGAAAGTTTTGTAAATTCCAGCCGCACGGCGGCGGCGTTACCTTGTACCGTAGTAGATCAGCTACTTCGATACTTTACCGGGACGAGACCGTTTCAGTTTTTGTGTTATTTTAAGGTTCTAATTAAGGTTTTTAAGACTGATTTATGTATAATTAATTAAGATTAATCCTACCTATGGTTAGAAAATACTGTAAAATGCCTTGACCCCGTAAAATAGCTTTTCGTGAATTTTCCCGCCAAAAGTAACTGCACTCTTATTGGTCACGTATTTAAGTGAAGTTTTCTGATTGGTCAGAGGTGGCTATAAAAAGGGAGCATTTTTCTATGGTCTGGAACTGTCGTGCACCTGTGGTTATATTTGAGGCAATACCAAATTATTATTTTTTGTAGGTTTAGTAAGTATATGTTTTCATATGAAGATCAAACTAGCGTTTAGGTTTAGTATTTGAATTCTGCGCATTGTGGTGTCGATCGTAGCATGGTAAAATTATATGGAGGCAAAAAAAATAAAGAGGCTGCTTCGATTGTTGACTGTGATGAAATATAAAGTAATTTTTTTCGTTAAGTAGTTTCTTTTAATAGATTAAAAGAACTGCTGATTAATAAAGCTTTTTACACTATACACGAATATCTAGAGTAAGAAAGTATACTACCACCAGAATAACATTAAGCTAACGAAGAAACGAAGAAAAGAAGAAAAATAAATAAATTATATAATAATTATAAGTAACAAATATGTAAGTAATATGCTTAATAGGAATATTATATCATAACTAGCTGTACCCGGCATGCGTTGCAATGCAATTTTTGCTACCTAGCACCTGCCTACTACCTACCTACTACCACTTAGGGGTATGAAAAATAGATAGTAGCCGATTCTCAGACCTACTGAATATGCATATAAAATTTCATAAAAATTGGTCAAGCCGTTTCGGAGGAGTATAGTAACTAACATTGTCACACGAGAATTTTATATATAAGATATAAGATAAATAATATGCAGATGTAACAAAAAAAGTTAAATATTTTTATAAACCCTAGAATGAGAAGTTTCTAAGGAAACCTAATGATTCTTCAAACACCTGAATCTTAAAAAAGAGTTTTTTTTTAAACCCGCTTAAGAGGAAAGGGGAGCGGACATTTTTCCATACAAACGCTCTCGTCTGTTTTCTCACTGGTTTCTGAACTTAGGGCTATGATTTTTTGCAGTAATATTTATTTATTTATTTTTGCACCACCAACAGAGGATACACACAATAAAATATTATATTACAAGGTACAGGTTTTTATATGTGTGCTCCTCCAATTATAGGAAGCCACAGCATGCACTACTTAATACCTAGGTGAACAATTTTGAGTAATGAGTTAATAATTGAATTTAAATAATGTGACATTTAACAATATATGTAAGAATGATATAACATTAAATTAGCAATTATTTAACTCTAAATAATAGTATTGATATTAAAATTATAATAAGTATCACATAAAGAGAAAACATAAAAGTTCCTTATGAATACAATGAAAGAGGTGAAAGAGTTATTTGATTTCTTTGATTTCTTCAGACATTATGGATTTCAATTCCTTCTTATATTTCGGGAGTGAGTAGGCTATATCTAGACCATAACGCTTGAAAAAACCATTATACTGCCTACAGAGTCTTGGAAAAGCGGCAAAGTGTCCCAAATTTGTCTTCGAACGCGGGATATTAAACAAATTATAGCTAGCTTGTATATTTATTTTGTACTTAAAAAATTTCGTTTTCTTGTCGTCTATACCCGACCGTGGCGTGTTTTGGGCGCGTTTTCGTTGTCGTCTATACACGACCGTGGCGTTCAAAAGGTTAATAGAGCTTAGAACCATCTCGAGAACATAAGCTTTCATACTTTCAAAAAAAGCTTCACATCTCGTTGTACGCCGTTTTCGTAAGGAGGTATGCGTTGACTTTTATTTTAAGCATAGATCGTTTGTTTTTTTTTTGCCTCGTTCGTTGAATTTATATTGCGATTACAATGAAACTCAATTCAGACGTCATTAGCAAATAATTAAGTCGAATCTTCGGTACTCCTAATGCAAATTATAAAATCCTTCACATATAGTAATCTTATCAGATAATCTGAGTAGTGATAACGGGAGTGATGTCCTTCGATACTCGTCGACTTCATTACCATATCGAAGTAGTTTTGGACGTAACATAAATATTCAAAAGCATTATCTTAAAACAATCTTCCCACACTGTTTTGCTGAGATACTAAGATACTACGGTATATGGATCGACTGCTTTTATGCATTAATTATAGATTACGATGGATTTAAGTTATCAATAGGAAGTTGATTAAATAACGAAATAAATAGTCCTAAACTTTAACGCATGATACATCCTGCACATAAAATGAGCTTGTTTGACATTTTCTGACAAACGGTGAAAGAAAACATCATGAGGAAACCTGGATTCCAAAATTGGGATCTAAAATCACTAATCCGCAAATGAGCAAGTGGTGATGAGTGCTCGTGCCTTCTTTCTATGGAAATAGGCCTGTGCCCAGCAGTGGGAAGTCTTTATTATAAGTGAGAAATTGTCATATGGATAAAAACCGGTCCATAGCGAATATAACTCTACTAAGGGTTCCGTTTGTTTTATATGACCGTGCCATACCATCGCACAAGATTATGCATAGCAATAATTTCAAGTTATTAAAAAAACAACCTAATAAAACTGTGTGTAAATATTTTACCTTATGATATATTTTACTATCTTGTATATACATAAAACATAAAATAAATAAATTAGAAGTCCATATTTTAATTTAGTGTCATGGCAGCAATTTTAAGATTGGACAACTTGATTATTTTATTTATAGTTGTTGATGTTGTAGCGGTATTAGGAAGTACTCTGTATAAATATCAATTCTCCTTTTGCTCTACCTTTTATAGTTCATAGAAGAGCCTTAGTATTAGGATGCAGTTTGCAACCTTTGGGTAAGAATTACAAGCGGAAAGCTGAGGGGGCGAACTGGCACTTACGGGCAAGTAGCTTTTGAAGCCATAAGTATATAGGTAGTTACTTACCTAACACATGTCTACTATCAAATACAACAAGAGTTACCTGAACACTCTATTATTTAGATATTTAGGTGTTTTTGTCGATTTATTATTTTCTTATCTAGGTATAGGTATATTCAAATTCAGATCGCGGGCAGCAGCTATTACTCAATAAGTTGGTATTTATATACAGTTCGCAGTCGTAAAAAGCGGCTTATAATAAATGAATTTAAAATCAAAAGTTTACGATGCAAACAAACAAAAACATTAAATACAATAATAGATGAAAATGATGATTATGATCAATTTACGGATATAAATTAACAAAAAAATAAAATTAGGTTGGTACTAGCCATTCTATAAGTTAATAAACCAAGGAAACGCCAGCATATTGGAAGATTAGGAAAGAGAAGTGAATAAAAAACAACTGATAAACTTACATACCTTATAAGGCTCAGTTTGCGCTACAATCTCATATTCTTTAGGACTTTTTGTAACAGTACAATTTAAGTCATTCCAAACTGAACTCTATATCAATCAGCACAAGAGCTGAAATTGAGTATACATATGAAGTCGCCAGTTATAAACTCACCGGTCTTGGCCAGAGCTCGTGGTAGCGCCAGCACGCCGCTGCCCGCCATCTCACCAGCTATCAGAATCGCCGTCTGCTCCATGGTCAGCCCGGGACGGTTGCCATCGCCATCGTCCTAAGGAACAGTTCTCAATGGTAACCAAAACTAAGTACAAATGGGGGTGAACTTTTTTTTGCAATTCAATCCCCAATGCGACGGGGTGTCTGCCTGTGGCATTTTAGTTCCTAAACAAATTTACTGATTGTGATGCGGTCTTTTTGTTTGAACGTAATCGAGATATCTTACAAAACATCTAGCAGCGACTGATATTCAAATCATTAATATTTATTATAGGAACACGTAGAGGCAGCAGCCTCGACGCTTTATAAGGCAAATAATGAACAGCATCTAAATATTCCAAACTCTACATGATGCCTCATAGCCAAAGGTAGGCCAAATTAAAGTAACCGGTCTCTAGACGTTGACAAAAAACTGCGTGCAATATTACGCAATAATATAACTATCCACATTAATGAGTTTTAAATGTAGCTAGAAAAATGACCAGCTCGTTTGATATTAAATTAAATAATGGACTGATTAAAGGGTCGTCAACTAACATAATGACGAAACATTCAAAGTTTTAAAACAAATGAATTTCGGATTGAGTAGTTATAAAATAAGACGTGTATGTAATAGTATACCTCTGGTCAAAAAGTTTTTGTCTATTCTAAATTGGAATGGAATACCAGTAATAAAAAAGACCTTACAAAAAAATTCCACTCCCACACATTCGGCCGCTGGGTTATAACACGGAATACATAATGGCGATTAGTTATAAATAAGTATTAGTAAAATATATAACAAGAACAGTAGGTTCCGGTCAAGGATTTAATGAAATTTTTATAGAGCCTTTGCTTTGAGATTATTTGTTTGAGAACTAGGTATCTACCTAGGTAAAACTGACTAGGTAGACTGTCTATAGACTTAAGATAGTACTGTGTGTATTCACTTCATAACAGCCCCAGTTTCATGTCTGTGTCTATTTAGATAGGTACCCTAGTTAGGCATTGAAATAACTAAACTGCAAAGACAACTTTTTAATTTTGAATTAACACAATAAACATGTTACTTAATTAAGTTAAACTGTTAAACTTAATACCTACCTAACAGTAAAAAATTCCGCGAAGAGACAGTTGAGTATTTTTGATATCATTATTATACCGGTACTATTACGAAATAACATGCATCGATATTCTAAAAGGTCACTGACGACGTTATATGTTACCAAAGACCTCACCTTACTGCCCACAAGCGGAGTCGTCTCGGAAACATTTTCCGTGCTGATGCTCGCTTTACTCGCCTTCACTTCTATTGCTTTCTTCGACATTTTCTAAAACAAAATAAATACTAAGTATATTGATACCTTTCCGTCCCATCGTTACACCCACAAGAGCAACGGAAACAATATCTACCGAGCGCGATGCTAGACCGGTTATAACGTAATCTTTCTCTATAACATTACCTATTAGATAACTTTTGTATTGAATGGCCTAAAAGGGTCACTTTGTTCAATTAGGAGCCAGTGTATGTTTCCTGTGGCAGTCCGCAGTCCGCTGGCGTGTGATCGTATGGCTTCACTGAGTCCGTGTCGCGGCTAGCACACGGCCGTTCGACGCGACGATGTCCACAAAACTGTTTGGTTCTAACTTAACATGTTTCATTGGATAATTCTGTGGCAAGCGTGCTCTAAACCTGAACTTTATAGTTTCAAATATAAAGTTCATTATGAGCATTGCCTATTCTAGCTTATACGTAATAGTTCCCGCCGTGCTTGGTTGATTAATTAATGTCTTGGTGTAGGGATCTACCTAGCTTTTATTTATTTTTCTTTGCTTGTGGTAGGTTTGAGAATTTCAAACACATGGGTACATATTTAGTTTAAATTTTGGTAGTTATTTCATAATTTTTTTAGTAATAAACATTACTGCTGATACAGAAAGTAACCTATGACTCTACCTCGTCAGAAAAGAACAAAGATCCGTTTGTCTCAGTCAAGACACGGCCACAACCAGAATAAAGGATGGTATTAACCTATTTAGTTATGAAAACTGATAACAATACAGTAGCAGGCATTCATGGAACCATCGAGAGAATTCGTATAAGCTGGAAGGTCATTCAACGATAGAAGAGAATGGAAGTGGTTCTATAAGCAAGACGCCTTATAAAAAGTTAATAGGTTCTTACTTAGGTAGGTTTAGTGGAAGATTTGCGTGCAGGCTTCTTGGGCTTGAGCGCGGGCGGAACATTTTTCAGAACTGAATTAAATTTTTCGGTTTAATCATAGACATCAGAAATTATGACTTTTTGTCTTCCCTTTCATTGCACAAATAATAAAACAGCCAGTTCACCGCTACCCAACCTGTGATCGACCTCTAATCACAATTTCTATAATCTAGTAGCCGTAGACAGAATAATGCGCGAAGGTCTAAATTAATTTAGTAAAGATGTTTTTACCTTCTAAGACTCTAAAAATATAATGATACTAATCATTATGTTTTTAGGTCTGTTACAGGTATTTTCGAACACTAGTTCGAATCGCCGAAAATCGGGACAGATCTGGTAGACAATGAAACTACGCCACAGCAAACCTAGCGGATTTCTGACTGACGATAGCCTCAGGCGAATAAAGACGTTGCATTGTGGCATAAAAATAAGGAAAAACTGATTGGTTTGCTTGAAGCTTCTTTCTCTGGATCCAAGCAGCATCCTAAAAATTAGAGCAGATGCATAGGTACGTCGATAAAAATATTTCGCAGGCTCAAATAAAAATATCAACCGTTTTTCGGCAAATTATCGGTCATGGAATAATTATTTTAGCGATAAATAGTAAGCAAACTTCTTTTTTTTTTACTTTTTAATCCCCGAAACAAAAAGAGGGTGTTTTAAGCTTGACGTCTAGGTATGTCTGTCTGCGGCATGATAGCTTCTAAACGAATGAATCGGTTATAACGTTGCCTTTAAAAAGGCAGGAGTAGGTACCTAAGTAGTATTAAACCAACGAAAACAAAGATCACCTAAGTACAACGCCGATGGTTTATTGGAATATTATTTGACACATATCAAAATAATTTGTGACTGGCGTATCGAAAACTGAAAAGCGACTATAAAATGGTATATTCTACTCGGTGGAATCTGGGTGATATCACCAGGTGAACAAAGAGGAGAGGAGAGGAGTTTCCCTGGAATGAGTATTCAAAATCTGCCAAAATGGGTGTAACAATAAAAAACACGGAGAGTGGAACGCAATACCACCTCCTTTTCTGAAGTCGGTTATTAAAATACTTATGACGTCACATTCAAGGGAACGGAACAACAACGATTGGGGTTCAAAATACGTCACTATTTATGTCGTTCTGTTTTACGAACCGCATGACAAAAGCTCATAATGAATTGTATATTACTAAAAAAACGTACCTATTCAATCAAATGTAAATAATTATGCATTACCTACCTATATTTTTGAGCATGTCTCAAGAAAAACAAAAAATACTTATTTTTGCTTAGAATAATAATAATACCTATTTAAATACTATTTATTTTAATAGAAATACCAAGAAATACGCTAAATTAGTTGTGTGTGGGTTGTGCTATGTGTTTTACGTTATAAGTAATAAGTATAACCGATTGTATTGCTTTGTTGCAGCATTTTGTCTATTGGTAGCTTATTATAACTGATGCGCTTAAACTATGCATGATTAAATAATATGATAACATCAAAACAACAATCACTTATTTTAGCATTTCTTTATGCACCATAATATATTACAAATCTTAAAAAAAAAACAATACAGCTGACTATAGAGTGTATGAGAACTTAACTGTATTTGAAGTGCTTGTTGAATTATAACGGTGTTTTGTATTACGTGAAATGGAACGCAGCACCATCCGCATAGACAATGTAAATCGACTAATTTACGTTGACGCGTTAACGGTTGAAATAATAAAGGTATAAGTGCCAACCATTTTTGGTTGTGTTATACAATATACATAAATTAGTACCTAAAGCAAAATGTCAAAAAGTTAATTTGCTAAGGTCTGCGTGATAGAGGATATTATTATAGTTTTCTGTTTTCAATCGAGTTTTGTAATACGGGCTATCTATTTTAGTGGTTGCAGATACCAGCTGTGTTATGGGCACATGTGTCTTAACTGTAATATTAGACGCATAACAGTTTTATAGGTAAATTTTACAGTTTCTATTTGTCTTGTTTGTAATGTAAGCTTTTAATTTCGTAGAGTCAAGCGAACAATAAGAACTATGCAAAGATTTGTATCTTATGAACTAACCTGCCTCAACATCGTTACTCAATGTAGTTGATACTCTTGAAAATTTGCTACCTATGCATGTGTCATCTGATACTGCATTACTCATTGTTTAGTATTAAATTCGATAATACTCGCCAACCTAAACTCGAAAAAATAACAATATTGAATACCGGCTTGTTTATTATCGTGAATCTCTTAAATTTGATGTGATACCTTGAATGGGAAAACTGTATTTTACCATAGAATAATAAATTCTCCCTACTTCCTTATAATAATGTCTATTTTCAAAAGTGGCGAATAGAATATCGCGCTTGGAGCGAAGCTAAAAATAACCTATTATTAATAAAAGCTTGTAGTGATTACATTGAATCAATAGAGTCATGTTGCTAGTCTGAATGTTTTACATGTATGTACTATTTGTGCTATGTTTGTAATTACTATAGCTTCATGTGGGTGGTACTGAGTTTTGTTATATCTGTGTACTTGTTCAGAAATAACTCACATCTAATTCTTGATAGAAATTGAACTTGTATGTAAAATCAATATACCTAACACACATATTAACATACTATTTACAATTCTGTTGATCATGATAGAACAGCTAGTTTAAAAATACACAATAGTACATCAAAGCTTATGTATACATAGTCATTTCAATTCCAGACAGACCAACATACTGATATATCCAAGCAATGCATCATAAAAAACTGTTGAACAAAAAATAATATACATTTAATTGACCCACTTGTGTGCATTTGACTCTGGCTGATTGTGGAGATTGGCAGTTCATAGTCATTTAAGTATATTACAAACTGTTCACTCACATTGTGAATAATAAAAAATCTGATGTAGGTATAAGGTCTATAATAACCTAACACAAAGTCTGACTGACTAATCCATGTCCTTTTAACCTGACCAAATTGAAGTGGTCATTACTCATTACTCAATCTAAGTACATCATGATTTATGAACAGATTTCAGTGCTCTGAGAATTATTATTAAAAAACAATGCTCTCAATCACAGTGATACATGCAAACAAACCTACCTATTATGTAATGTTGCTTTACTGTTTGTAGTTTACTATAGGTAATTATTAGATAATAAACCCAGAATTATTTGATCCTATTTCTGTTAGTTTTAGATTTATGAAAAAACAAGGGAATGTTCATTTAGGACCAATTTATCAGTCACATATTTAGCCTGAGCTTTGCAACCGAAGATAACTGGAAGTAGTGTCCTACTTGCACATTCCCTGTCCGCTCATTGTGTAGATATCATTATAAAGGAACGCTTATCTGAATGTGTGAACTCCATACAGTTTAGTTTGCATGTGTTGCACATCTTTTATCATGTACTGTCATGTCATACTACATATATGTTTGTTGTGCAAGCTCAAAGCTGGACTTCAACACAATTGATTGCATGGCGATTGTCTCACTAATATATTAAGATATTTTTTATGAGTTGTTTCACTAGATGTAACTCTTGAAAGCATCTTAATATATGAACCTTTTTCTTAGATTTTTTTTTTCACTTTCTTTGTTATAACCGTTTGAGTTCTGTAATAGTTGTTTTCTTTGTATTTATTTGTCTAATTAGTATAGTTGCGTCATTAATTAGTTGATGTCATAATATCTCTGCCTGCTTAAGCGACTGCTATATACTTGCATTGCATTGCATATCATTTGCTTTTCATTTGCTAAAATTACTATCAATATACTAAGTGTATTTTTAAGTTTATTGTAATGGTCTTTGTGCTTAAATTCTTATTATAATTTGTGTTTAAAAATACAATTATTATTATTATTTTTAAATGGCAGCAAATTAACATTAAAGATACAAGATCTGAGTGTTTTGTTTTAGGAATGATGAGAGAAGATGGGATCTTTGCCATTGAAGTAAATAAAGGTAAACATTCTACCATAAATACTTGTAAGTTATAATGTTTAAGTTACATGAATGTGTGATAACAGATATCATATGTTTATAGTAATATAGAGCCGCAGTACAAGGAAATAATTCAATATGATGACATCGGAGGAAACAGATTCTCTGGGCACCGTCCCATCTGATGGCCATCCGGAAGATATGTCAGGTATGTTTTGTATAATATTTTATTGACAGAAGTTTAGTTATTGACTGTATTAAAATAATTCCTGTACATTAAAAATAAAATACTTTCCTATGGAACTTTTAATAAATTTCAATGTATGTTGTAGCTTCAGGAACAGAGGAAGCTCCATCATCAATGGTATCAAGTGAAGCAGAGTCGGAGGGCAGCGTTCTATCTGAGGTCCGGCACGAGGGTGAAGTGAATCCTACCAATAGTGAGAGCTCGTTCACAGAACACACCAGTACCCAGCATGAGAAGCCCACACCACCCGTAGCTGACTGGAGGGCAGTCGGGTCCACTGTCTCTTCATTCATGTCCAGCAGAGGTACGTAACTGTCATAAGCCATAATATATACCAACAAAACATTTTTGAAATATAGGTGAAACAAATACAATGACTAACATAATTTGAATATCCTTCAACATTCAGAACTATTTTTGACTCCATTGTAAATGTAATTTGAATGACGGGAGATCAAATATGGTTATTTACATATTTTTATTGTTACTTTGTTTGCTGGAATAGGCCAGTATTTTTCAGTTCCTGTATAAAGTATAACGTGAAATCTGTTCGACTGACGAGAGAGAAATTTTAACCTCGAAAGTTAAAAAGTTAAGTATATATTTTTGTGTATCTAGGCTCAATGCTGCCTTGGGGTCCACACAAGGGACCAGTGGCTCCGCCGCCGGACTCGGACCTACGTCCCGGCGAGTACGTTATGAGACTCCTCTTCACTGAGTTCACAGTGCAGGCTGAAAGGAAAATGGAAGCCGTCATGGCTGAACCTCTGGTATGAAGTCAATTAATTTATTAATTTCCTGTTCAGATTACACAATGAATTTAACTACCAACTTAAAAAATATAAAATCAATTATCAAAACAGACTGTTACGTATTAAAATAAGTATCTAAAGAAGATAATTATTCATCGTAAATTATTATTTTCCGAACTAAAAATAAGGAATATCAGAAAATAAAAACCCAAATAAAAAAAAACCTAAGATTTTAACGGACCAAAACAAACTCAGGTTGTCAAGTCTGCAAAATATTGTATTTAGGTCAAATGTTGATTTAATGGAGAGTTGTTGCTGTAACTGTATTGATATATGGGCATATGTTTGTATTTGATTCAAGTTTTGACTTAAGACAAAGAGTTCATAGCGTTCATTGACACTTCATAATATTTAGCATCAACTGTGTCTGTTAAAATTCTAAAACTTTAAATCATTTTCAGGAGAAACCGTTAGCTAAAACGTTGCAACGCGGTGAGGATCCTCAACTAGACCAGATTCTCCAAGCATTTGGTACGGTGGCTGAGCACTGCTTGCCTTCTCTGCTGCGAGCGCTGTTCGGCTGGCTGGAGCGGCAGATGGCGGACTCACCACAACTTAGCGAGCAGGCTAAGAAGCCGCATCAAGACCTACGGAACAAAAGGTTACTAAAGTTTCTTATAAAAAATTATTTATATGAAACAAAGTAAGCAAACTGTTGAGTTATAAATTGTGTAATCAACCTATTGCTAAACCATTAGTAAGTCAAGAACAGGTGGTAGCGGTGGATTTTCTTTGATTTGATGGATGTGTCTCTGTCTCATATAGGAGAATAACTATCTAAACATGTTTTAGACGGAATGGGAACTATTCACGCTGGTGAAACTCTTTGGTACAGCTAGTCTCATATTTTCTAAATTTTTAGGCAATTATATTAATCATCTCCCTGTCCTATTCCCAATTATTTGGTATCAATGCGTATTCAGCTTCCATTCAACTCTACTACTACATCTCAGCATTCACTCCTTTCTTTCTCATTAATTGCTTTATTAACCGACTTCAAAAAAGAAGGAGGTACTCAATTCGACTGCATTTTTTTATGTTTGTTACCACAAAACTTTCGACTGGGTGAACCGATTTGGATGATTCTTTTTTATTTGAAAGCTGGTGTTTCCTGTGTGGTCCAATTTTGACAGTGACATACCTAAGAAAACCATATAAGAGTTATTTTGAAGTCGGATTTTTTTGTAAGAATTATAGTAATAGTATCGTTTGCTTGCAGTATCATCTACATAGTATCAGGCAGCGGCGCCGGCACGGAAACAGTGGAACGCAGTTGCGAGGAGCTGCAGGCGGAGCGCCGCGACCTGGCGGTGGAGTTCCTCTTCTGCCTGGCCCTCATCGAGGTCCTGAAGCAGCTGCCCTTCCATCCGGGACACGAGGACCTCGTGCAGTACATCGAGAATGTGGCCTTCAAACGATTCAACTATAAGGAAGGGTGAGGACTACTGCCTTTTATGTAATATTACTATATCCTAGCATAACTTGCCTTTTTTTCAAAGATTAAAATTGCAAGAGTTTTATAAAAATGTTGGAATTTTATGCTCATTTGTTTCGCGACCGTGAATAATATAGTAAAGTGGGGATTACTATTTGGATACCACAGGGTTTCTACTGTAGTAAAATGTAATACTCAATTATCCTAAAGTAGAACACAAAGTGTCTTAATAAAACCAATATATTAATACGTGCAAATATTCAAATAAACCCGTGAATTGTAAAAAAGCGCCCTTTTACAGTATTTACAATAACAACAATGCCTAAGTTAATCACGGTCAATGTAACTTTGGTTGGCGTTAGTCTAGATAGATAGCACGCGTCTTAATAGCCAACTTAAAGAAACATTAAGAATTACACGGAGAGGACGTGAGAGGCCATACGAATATCATTTACATCAGTGTCGAAGCACTCATTAGTGTTAATCGATCGATAAATGACGATGTTTTCAATGTCGATGTCTGCCAGTAAACCTAATACGAAAACACTTGTTTTAAACGATATTACGTTTTAGTGCGCAACGCAATTCGTTGGTGAACGCATCAGTTTTGATGCACGTCTTAACGCCATTTGGAAATTGCCATGTTGCCTCAAGGAGTCTGGCACTTCAGGTTACATTTAATACCGCCTAAAATAATACATTTTCATTTGTTTCTTAAATATTTGTAGAGGAATTTAAAAGCAAAGCTTAAATGAAATAAATAAGCGATACGTTTGAGCCTAAAAATACAAGTAACTTTTTGGTGATAAGAAATTGTAATATAAAAATCCGACGGCGTTTTGTTCTTCAAGATTTTATGGCGCTATTTTACACGGTTGTTTATCAATATTAACTTATTTGATTTTGCTTATTGTTTGATCTCATGTTCTCATATTAGGAATAATGGTAAAAGATTTTCGCGTTATCACTAGAGTTCGCTACATGTAATAACGTTCCAAGAGTGTGAAAAGTTTGCTATAATATTTTTATCTTCTGAAAGGTTGCAGTCAAACCCGAATGCGGCCAATGTCCACCTGATCGCTGACCTGTACGCCGAAGTGATAGCCGTGCTCGCTCAGTCACGCTTCGCATCCGTCAGGAAGCGGTTCACGGCCGAACTCAAGGTATAAATGCAGTTACTGTTGTATATTGACGGGTCTGTTGGTCTAGTGGTTAGTGACCCTGACTGCTATACCGGAGGCCGTGGGTTCGATTCCCACCCAGGACTAATGTTTGTGTGATGAGCACGATCATTTGTTCTGGTCTGGGTGTAATTTATCTATAATATGTATGTATTTAGAAATATATAAGTAAGTTTATCAGTTTTCTGGTTACCATAACACAAGCTCTGCTTAGCTTGGGATCAGATAACCGTGTGTGAGATGTCCCGGAATATTATTATTAACTGACCGGTTTTGTAGGACATGTTTTTTATACCATACATACATACAATACACACTACATAATTCGGAGATTCAGAAAAAAAATTGTTATGCGAAAAACCTATTTTTTATTTTTATTTTATTGTAACACTAAATTGATTGATCAATGAACAAGCACATCAAAACAATTGTATAAAAAGCGAATAATTTACACAAATAATCCATAACTCTAATGTTATCTAATAAGCTTGTCCTGTCCCACTTCAGGGCAAAGGCTCCCTTACACTGATTTTAAATATTTGCAATGATTTGACATAAGTTTTTAATATTTTTATCGTTTTCTTACCCACCACCAGGAGCTAAAAAGCCGCGAGCCATCCCCGCACACGACTCAAAGCATCATCTCTCTACTGATGGGGATGAAGTTCTTCCGCGTCAAGATGGTGCCCATCGAGGAGTTCGAGGCCTCCTTCCAGTTCCTGCAGGAGTGCGCGCAGTACTTCCTGGAGGTCAAGGATAAGGATATAAGGCATGCTCTCGCTGGATTGTTCGTGGAGATTCTGGTGCCGGTGGCTGCGGTAAGTTGAGATTTGATAGTAATATAGATAACTAGAATCGTGGAACATGGTTTACAGTTTAATCCTTGTTGCCTCTTAGTTCTTACTTAAAGTTTTATCTTTAATCTCACAAATACGTTTTTGACACAAGCTTTTAAATAAACTAGGTTCACAGAAATAAAGCCTAAAAATTATGAGATCATATGACACTGTTTTGTTTCTATGACCTTGATCTAGCTCTATCATCAGACCATCTCGAAAGTACTATAATATTGTATTGACATCGAACTTTAATGCATATATGCTAAAATTCATTTCAATCAGATGTCAAGACGTAATTCTAATTTAGCTTGCAATTTGACCTAGAGTACCCGTCACGAGAAGCTATAAATTTTGTAAACACACATTCAGGGGTTTGCAATCTTTGGGTAGAATAAAATAAAAACAGTTTTGTACTATTTTTTTACAGGGATATAATTATATTAACACACACATCTTATTACTGTCTTCAGACGATTCTGAATATTCTGTTCATAAAATTCATACACTCGAAAAACCATTACTCTCTTTTTGACGCAATCAGTCAAATAAACACATACCTTTTGAGGTTCTCTTCGTGGCGAAATAATTTCCTTGGACGTACTGGGTCCTGGATCCATTATAGGTAGTATAAAATAACAATTCCTTATACAATAATTAACAATAACAAACAATAAAACCTAATCCGCGAAAACACCACAAACAAACAGACGCATTCGAAACTCGAAAGAGACAACGTCAGCGTGAACTTACTTCAAAATCTTGGCCCAAATGTTAACGTTCCATGAATCAGATGCGTTCCAGTACCACAAAACCTTAGACGACAGCGCTTTATATCGCTAAAATATAACCCGATCAAGTGAAATTGCCCATTAGTTTCGTATAACACGTACGTCACTTTGACATTATTGAATTTGGGATTATTGGTTGTTGATTAAATTGTCGCTGCGTAACTTGGTAGAAGTTCTTTATTTACAAAAATTATAGCTTCTCGTGGCGGGCACTTTAAACAAACATACCGAAAATTTAATAAAAGCTTTAAAAAAATAATTCACTTTTCTATTCTCCAGACTGTCAAGAACGAAGTGAACGTGCCGTGCCTGAAGAACTTCGTGGAGATGCTGTACAGCCACACGTTGGACGCCAGCACCAAGTCCAAGCACCGGCTGGCGCTGTTCCCGCTCGTCACCTGCCTGCTGTGCGTCTCGCAGAAGCAGTTCTTCCTCGCCAACTGGCACTGCTTCCTGGCCATGTGTCTCTCTCACCTCAAGAATAGGGATCCCAAGATGTGCAGGGTTGCTCTTGGTAAGAAGCTGTGCAGAAATAAGACTATTTTAATGTATTGATTCATTCTGTGTTGTATTAATTCCTTTTGTTCACAATCCACAGAATCACTGTACCGTCTACTCTGGGTCTACATGATAAGGATTAAATGTGAAAGCAACTCCGCCACTCAGTCGCGACTGCAGAGCATCGTCAACTCGCTATTCCCGAAAGGATCTAAAGGAGTCGTACCACGTGACATGCCACTTAACATTTTCGTAAAGATTATACAGTTCATCGCACAGGAACGACTGGATTTTGCGATGCGAGAAATCGTGTTTGACCTTCTTATGGTAGGGAGGCCTATAAAGATTATATTGACACCAGAGAGAATGTCGATAGGTCTCCGCGCTTTCCTTGTCGTGGCGGATAGCTTACAGCAAAAGGAAGGAGAGCCACCGATGCCTAGGACTTCAGGGACATTACCTTCAGGAAATACACTGAGGGTGAAGAAAACTTTCCTAAACAAAATGTTAACTGACGAGACTGCCCGGTCTATTGGCATGAGTCCGTACTTCCCGTACGTGAGGCGAGTGTTGGTAGAGATACTGAGGGCGTTGGATGCTCACTACGGCAGACCACTGATGCTTACAAATACTCAGAATGTGACTAAAGAGCAGGAGATCAACACAGGCGAGAGGAAGCCGAGAATCGACTTGTTCCGGACTTGTGTTGCTGCTATACCAAGGTCAGTGTACTATATATACATGATGTTGTTTAAATTATATTGATGTTATGAAACTGAAGCTAATGTACTTGTCTTTTTGTAGATTGATTCCCGAAGGCATGAGCTCCAGTGAGCTCGTGGACCTGTTGAGCCGGCTGACGGTTCACATGGATGAGGAGCTACGAGGCTTATCCTTCCAGAGCCTTCAGACTTTGATTGTGGACTTCCCGGAGTGGCGCCAAGACGTTCTCGCTGGGTTCACACAGTTTCTGGCCAAGGAAGTACAGGTAATGGACTGCCAAGTTCAGCACTAACATTTAAACTATCGCGCTACACGTTTGCAGTAATATAATTCAACGGGAATAAGTGTGTACATGCATAAATACCTTTTTTGGGCTTGGAGTTTAGTTTTTTGCCAAGTTAAGGTTAATTAGATAAGTTTTGGTGTTAATGATCGTAAATTTCCATGTGCTCTGGCTCAGTTGCCTAGAGCCTGACTCATACTTTTTAAAGGGAGGACTTTTATCTTCACCTCAGAATGCATATTGTAAATATCTGTTTTTTAATTTAAGTTATTTCAAATGAATTGTTAGTATGTATTTAATTCATTGGCTCGGGGCTATCTAAAATTAATTCGCCAGTATGTGTTTGATTCGTATCATATCATTAGAGCAGCAGTATTTTTGTTAATGTGTTTTATACTAATTGAAAGAAAATGTGTGAAGAATTAAAAGAGACACTGAAATTGCTTTTTTACACAAAATGCATAAATACCTGAAAAATCGATTGTTGCAATCTTTGATTATTAATAACATATCGTTTTTCCGTGTACCAGGACACATCACCGCAACTAGTGGAGAACGGTCTCCGTATGCTGCTGCAGCTGCTGACGAGCTGGAAGAACGGCGAGCCGACGGCCAGCGGCGTGCCCACTAAGCAGGAGCCGCTGGCGTCCGTCATCCGCGGCGCGGAGGCGCTCGGCCTGGTCATGCTGTGCCAGTGCAAGTCGTACCCGCGACGGCTAGCTGTGCATGTGCTCAGGTACCTGTGAACCTCACGATCATAATGCTAATGAATTTAGGAAATATTTTATACAAGAACCTTGTCGCCCGTATATATACCAACCTACTTTGGCTAGATGTACTGTACTGTATGTATTGTACTGTACAAAGACAAATGCTCTGAACATAAGGCGATCGCGCAGCGTATCGCTAACTTTGAATTGCTATACAATACTACTGCTACACAATTGTTTCCAGTTACCTTTGGCCGTTGATTAAGATACTTCAATAAACCAAGTGTGGCTGGCAGCTTTTATAATTATTCAATAGGATGTTTAACAAAGCGCACTTAGATTGAAAAAAATCGTAACGTTTGTGTCCTCTCTTATAACAATCGTGAAATATTTAAATAAACGAAACATTTACCTTGAATTTTCTACAAATCTTCTTTCAACATTACAGGGAGGCAAAATACCTACTCGAAAAATTACAACTGACCCGCGACGAGCCAGCCCTGATTGACGCAGCCGACGTACACGTGCCTTACTTCGCGGAGAAGTGCTTACCGCTGTTGCCGCCGGCCGAGAAGCAAGCCATCCTCGCCGCCGGACAGCTTGATCTCGTGTGGATCGCTGAGAGGAACCACGCTGTGTGGACTGCGGGTGAGTTGCTGTTGTTCTGAAGTACCGGGTTCCTAGTTTATAATAAAAAAAAGAATAGCTGAATGTGTTGCTAAGCGCAAATTTCGAGAGCAGCTGAACCGATTTCGTTATTCTTTTTTTTTTAATATTCCTTGAAGTACGAGGATGGTTCCTAAGGAGAGAAAAAAATTAAAATTGTCTGAAATAGTCCTCGTCTCCACCCCGAATAACAGAATAACTATGAAGACATCGGGAACGGAACTTAGGTATTCACGCGGATGAAACCGCGGCGCACAGCTAGCTTTTAAAGGCATACACATGTTATTCGATGCGCACTGCTCACATTTGACTATCGCAATTTATCCGACCGAACAGATACAATTACTTTTGATATGTTGTGTATGATGAAGTATAGGTATGAAAGAGTAAAAAAATTTTTGAGGTAGTGGTCTAATTCCAACGTACGAAAATTCTTTGCTTTGAATCAACAACAAAGTGAGTTTATATACAAATGTTTTTCTAGGAATTATTTATGTACGACTTCCTCTATCCAATAACTTAAGCATGTCATCAAAAACTAGTAAAATATGTTATTCTATTCTATTACAAAACCATTTAACACTTTGTGTCTCTGTCACTTATCGATATATCTCCATCACGTTCTGTAATTTCCTTATTTCTTACATGTTTCACGCTAAAACCATACAAGTGTAAAACCCGTAACATTCTCAAAGTAACTTGATCAAATTGTTACGTTTGCAGGTATCCAACACGATGAGACATCGACAAAGAACAGCTGGAGTGGCAGCTCTTCAAACGGCGCTGATCCTTGGGAGGTAACTAATTATATTGATTTCAATAATTCATTGCACATAAATGCAAAAGAAACTGACTTCACTAGATTTATATGGAATCACCTCCGGTTTACCCCTTCCATGGATTTTTTTTTTCAAAGTTGCGGAATTATCGCGTAACAGTAATAAAAAAAACCGGCCAAGTGCGAGTCGGACTCGCGCACGAAGGGTTCCGTACCACCGTCGTATGAGAGCCCCCCTTAAATATTCATTTTATGTGGTTTTTAGTATTTGTTGTTATAGCGGCAACGGACATACATCATTTGTGAAAATTTCAGCTTTCTAGCTATCACGGTTTATGAGATACAGCCTGGAGACAGGCAGACAGACGGACAGACAGACAGCGGAGTCTTAGTAATAGGGTCCCGTTTTACCCTTTTTGAAGTTCGTTAAAACAACACAAACTTGTCCAGTAAAGGTTCCAAAACAAGCATTGGACACCCTTTTTTATTGGAATGATAAGTTACGAATATTAATATTTAAACAAAATCATTCAGAAACATGATGATTATAATAATAATTTGTTTTAGGTGATCTTATTCGGTCTACTGGAGCGCAGTCGCGTGCCAGCTCGGTGCCCGTCCACCATACTGCAAGCGTGGCCCATTCTGCACGCCAGGATACACGCGCTCTTCACTATCATAGAACCGGCGTAAGTACAACATTAAATTTAATCTACTAACTGCAATTATAATGACTGGCCTGTTAGTCTAGTGAGTAGTAACCCTGACTGCTAAACCGGAGATCGTGGTATCCATTCCCACCCACAACAAATCTTTATGTTGGGGTCGTAAAATCTGAAATATATGAGTATTTTTATCAGTTGTCTGATGGCCGTATTACAATATCTGCTAAGTCTAGTTTCGGATCAGACCCCTTCTGTGAAATACCTCAAAATATTATCATAACATAACATAACATACCATCACGCCTGTATCCCCGAAGGGTTAGGCAGAGGTGTACCAATGTACACCCACAGTTCGCCGGTATATTTAGGTCCCATGTAATAGAAGGCGAGCCTATTGCCACTAACCGGGCACAAAACCAAACTCCGACCTGCTACTGAGAATTTCATAGAAAAACCCAATAACACCTTGGTCAACTTGGGAATCGAACCCAAGACCTCTAGCGTAGCAGTCGCGCTTAGCACCACGAGGCCAACGAGGCAGTTAAAATAAAATATTATCAGGGTTGCAAATTATCAAGAGAATTATTTTCACGGATAATTATCTATGATAGATATGATATTATTATAGTATTTTTTTCATTTTAATTTATAATAAAATCTTATTAAAATTTGTATAGAAAATCTTTGTGTTAATCTATGCTTGTCGGTGGTGGAGCCCAGCCGCCACTCGTCGCGAACACATCTTTATTATCAATGATAATTATGTAGTGCAACCCTGAATATTATAATGATTATTAAACCAAATATAAAAACCAATAATCGCGGACAAACATACATACAAATATACATACATACAGGTCAAACTGAGAACCTCCTTTTTTTTGAAGTCGGTTAAAAACGTGTTAAGTATTGTTATTTAAAAACATAGCTACATCGTATTTGTATTTAGTAATCTGTGGAAACGTCATAGGTTGTACTTTTACCATATGTATTGATGTTATTTCGATGTATTATAAACTGTATGACTGTTTGTTTTCCCTAATAAAATAAAATAAAAAATAAAATACCACTTAACAATGAAAATTTTCAGGCCTGTCAACGATAATAGAGCTTCGCTGCTCTCACGTACCCCGGCGTTGCCGAGAAAACCAGAGAAAGAACGGGACGGATACATGCAAGTGAGTTAAAAAAGAATCCTTTCCACACTGTTAAATATACGAATAGAACATGGTACAAGAAAATGATACTCAACATATTCACGTGTTTCAGGTGTGGAAATACTATATGACAATGGCATATTTGGTAGTACCGGCGGTACCCAGCCCGGTAATACGGTGCGCCAGCCCCGATCTCAGCCTGAGGTACGATATCAACGACTCTCGCGCACTCCTCATAGCTCGTGACAGTCGTAACGTATACTGTGCCGAGGACACTGCGGCCAACATACATCGCCAGTCTTACAAAATACTTTGTGTTGGTCCCAACATTTGCAAGTGTGCGTGTTGGCCCCAGAGTACCTCGACATTGATAGACTGTTGTCGTACAATAAACGATATTCTATTACGTAGCAAATGCTTGATATGTTCAATTTTTGGTTCGAAACGTATTTGATTGGCATTAAATTCTATATTTTTTGTAACGTAAAGTGTATTTATATGTGCAAATAATAGAAAGTTGATTTTGCCTATTGTCTAAATTTTTTCGCTACAAATGTTGGTTAGTGATGGCTGGCAGCGTCGATGTTTGAGTCCATATAAATTATTATTACAAAATTTTAGTGTATTCTTGCTCAGCGATAAATATAATTAAAAACTAAATTCATAAAAGCATAACAAATAATAAATATTGATAATGCCCAAAAATTTGTTTAAAAACCTCTTATGAAATAGTAATAGGAGTATGATTGATGATTTACCCCTTTGATCAACATACTCGGCGTCGGCGGCGGCCAGCGTCTAACCAACGTTTGTACCAGGTCGCGTGTTCCGCGGGACTATTGAACATGTTATATTCATTTGCGCGTGCAACGTCCGGGAGAAGCGCTCCTTGTGACAACGACTGCTCGTTAAGACGCATGCGTATATGAACAACCTACTCCTAATACAAATGAACAGTCACAACACTCGTAGTTACTGACTGTCCAAGTCTTGTGTACCTCAGCTTAACGTTTTATTATTCTTTATATCATTGTTAGATTGTTGTATAATGGTACAGAGATTTGGACTTACCAGCATATACCAACTGTATCTACGTGTCAAGTTACCAAACTACCTGTAACGAACACTATTTACCCTCTCTACCACGCAATCTCATGTTTTAGTTTGATTAAGCATATAACAATGCACATTTTAAAACTTAATTAATGGTACCCGGTAATATTCTATGAGCTAACAACTGAAATCAGGACAAGGCTCATTGAATACGTAGCATACATTAGTTTACTAATTAGCAGTAATGTAATTAAAGTAATTTTATTGGTGTTAATTCAAATTAAGTATATATATTTTGATTTTATCTCTTAAGTAGTCAGTAAATATGATTAAGAACACTAACGAAGACACGAAAACATAGACTATATCAGAGGCAACTGTAGAAGAGCGGGTGCGCGGTTATGTGGAGAGAGGAAGGTAGTGGGAGTGGCGAGGGAGAGGGGGAAGGGAGTGAGGTGTCGGAGTTGATGGCAAGTAGGCCAGGGAACTATCGGCGTGTGTCTGTCCAGTAGCACTGAGGCGGAGGGGTGGGTCGGCCTGGCCACGCTGAGCTCGTCGAGCGAGAGCCTCAACGCGCCCGGCGGCTTCTTCACGCTGCCCTTGAGCTATGCGCGAGCGCACAGACAACACAAACGAACGAGGTGGCCATTGACGCTCGCTATGTGCACGTCGCATTCGATTTTGTTCATAACAACATTATTGTGTCGGTTCCATCACTCAGTTCTCTGTATGTCCACCCGGTCGACGCTCATTATTCTACAGCTTTCAATTTGTACACGTCTGTTCTTGACCGCACGCCTAGTGGTTGTTGTGGTTTACCTAATTTTGTCACATTATCACAAGCATCTCTTACTCAATCGCTAATTGCAATCTTCGGGGTGGAATCGACACACGCCATTTACTTATGGTGGGTAATAGAAGCAGTGGCCTTGTCGAGTGTGTTCCATATGTATTGTAAGGTCACTGTAGCTGTCATCACTCATCAATCACGCCTAGGTAAATGCACAGCTAGCGCATTCCATACGGCATCGAGCCTTGAGATGGGCAAGGGGAGATGCCGGCCAGTGCGGCGGCGAGCGCTGTGTGCCGACATGTTGGTGGCTGGTGGCTCCGTCGCGCGATGTACACATCACACACGTCACGACCATACATGCGTATATAACATGTAGCGTTATGTTTTAACTGTTATTGACGACATCACAACATGTGGAAACTGTCTAATACATTTGAATGACGTTTAGTTTAGATGCAAATCACATTTAACTGCTTGTGACGATCGATAAATATAAGTTTCATAAATATAGTGCTTAGATATATTTAGTTTACTACGAAAGATTAAGTCTTCATATTTTAAATTTAAGCAATAGGTCTAAAACAGGGGTGTGCATCGATGGCGGAGTGGTATCACCTCGCTCACTGCCACTGCGTCATGGGCTGCAGGTTCATGCGTACGGCACAAAGACATGTGTGATCCAAAATTACTTGCTCCAGGTTATTTTATCAGAATATGCATAGGATATTTAAAGCGTAAACTATCTAGTTATAAATATAATTAGAAGAGATTAGAAAGGGTCTTTCTTTCTTGTCGTTCCCTCAATGCTGAGGATCGTGACTGTATGTCAATCTTCTCCACTCGGTCCGGTTCTGCGCCATATGTACCGCTCTCCATATCTTAGAAAGGGTATAGGTAGCAATCCAACAGTCAAATTACATACCATTTGATTCAATTTCAACGGGCTTTACTGACATTTGAATATACGGTGTGTTCTAATAGTGGGCAAAATACCAATTTCATATCAGAAAAAAATATCCCAAAAAAGTAGAGTTTATTGAAAAAGTACCAATCATCACGTAAATTATGTTAAAACATACAAAAATACTTTAATACATCGTATCATTTCTTACTGATGAAATTAGATTTTGAAAGGCACTGACAGCGTGTTCCGAAGATTCGAATAGGTATATCAAAGCTAGTATTTTGACTACCTGTCACTCGGTAAAGGCAGTTGAAAGCCATTGTCGTAAGATAGATACATTCTCTTAAGGTTTCTATCGACGCGACGACTTTAAGTTCCATAGGGCTGTCGCTGGAATAGTTCGAGGAAATGTATCATGCTGCTCTCTGTTAAATGACCTAGGCCCCACGGCTGCTGTTTATTACTATTTATTTTCATGATGTCTGTACGTTTTATCTTTTGCCCCGGCAGTGCGCTTTTCTTATCAGCGTGTCCGGAGACACTGTGGGGGTAATATTACTTTAGTTATCGCTGTATATGTTCCGATCTACTCTATTGTCCTATCCATGCTAAGATACGTGACGTGACGGTTGGCATTTGTGATGAAAGCGCGAGTAACTGCCTTATGTTAGAGATTTTGACCGCGTTCCGGGTCTTACACTGTACACAAGAAAGCAAACATACTAGACTGAGTAGTAGTTCAGTATTTCTAACTTTTCGCAAATGTACTTTTTTACTTCACTTAATCGTACACGCAGTGAAAATATCATATATTAGATAGTTGTCATCACAAATGTACTGCTAACACGAACACCCTCATTTACAAACAGGTACACCCGTCAGAAAATAATTGTATGTTTAAAAAGTTAATGTAATTAGGTTTAGTTCAGTTGGCATCTTGAATGTTGGCATGTTTAGCCAGCGAATTGCATCTTTGACTCATCAGTTAATAAGTTAGCTACAAATGTAGAAATAGCCGGTGTCCCATTGCCTCATGTGTAAGTTCTATTAAAAGGAATCTGATCATCTATGTATGGTAGCCATCGTTATCAGTCAAAACATTGTGTAAATGTGTAACAAAATGTATCATCGGGAGAAAGAAAGTTTAATCACATCATTGGAGTAACGTATGTCTGTAACATTCGCTTGTCATTTGCAGCTTTCTAATTGTGGTCTGTATTTGATTGTCTTTCTCTAAGACACTGTCTATAATACGTTGTATTCTCTTCTGAATCTGCCCCTGTAGTCAAGTGACATTTCTACAAGCGACATTTAAATATTAAATGGATGGAACATTGCATTTCAAGTGTCTTAGTCTTGTCACTGCCATACATTTGAGTGTTTTGATTAGCGTATGGGCACATCCAGATCTGCCGAAATTGCAGCTCGCAAGTTTCGCATCGTATCGCACCCTCATCGCTTGTAGAAGTGTCGCTTACCTAAAGAGGTAGTAAATTCAAAAATGCATGAAGTTCTTGTATTGATGGTAGCTCTTATATAGTAGAGAGTATAAAAAGTTGCAATGACAAGCTACCGTTACAGCGCTCGTCCACTCCACCGTATCACTACAAAAATAACGTGAATTTAATTTGTACAAATGTGTGTTCCATCTTTTTTGTTGTCATTCGCAGCGCTTTGTTGGTGACGTCATTATTATTTTATGGTGTTAAAGCTTCTTTATATTGTGCCCCGATATTATTTGAACATGCTTATATTAGTATGTGTTGTGTTCAAGTAAGCTTTATTAGTTTTGTTGGTAGATTATAACTGTTTAGTGTAAATAACCTCATCCTCTTTTATTATACCAAGTACAAAAGATTAGAAAAAGAATAGTAAAATCTAAAAAGAAAAAATAAAAAAAATGTTTTAATAATAATTTAAAATTAAGGGTGGGGTTCATATGATTTATTAAATTTAAAGTAAAGTTAAAGATATTCAATTCAAAAGGGACACTAACTGAATATGCTATATGTTTATACTGTTGAAATGACTATAAGTATGTAACACATGCGTAGCTCGTCCCCGGACTCATTGAGCGAGCGCAGCGGCGGCGAGGCTCGCGGCGCGCAGGCGTCGCCGGGCTCGCTGCACAAGCTGGCGGTGCCGCTCGCGCGCTGCGAGGTGCCCGAGGTGCGGGATGCTGCTGTGGCCGCTTGTGGGAACATCAACCCGGATTCGCTCAAGTAAGCTTTAATAGTTTTCTGAAGCTGAGTAACCAACAGGCTAATGCTTAGAATTACGTTTGATTAAGCCAAAGCAGGTATCAGAATCGTGGCAGTGTTTGATTTGAGCCGTTTTTAACATCATTCTTCTGAAGCTGTGTGCCCAACAGGTGGTGTTTCCTGAGAGTTTTCTTTTTTTGAGCCTCAGCAGTTGTCGTCGCAGTTTTTTTAGTTGGGCTGTCTTTATAATCATTCTTTCTTCTGAAGCTGGATACCCAACAGGCTGATGCTGAAAACCACGTTTCGCTTAGCCACAACCGATGTCAGAATCATAGCAGTTTTAGTTGACCTCCCTTTTACAATATTCTTCTGAAACTGAATGCCCAACAGGCTGCAGTTTCCAGAAAACCACGTTTTGTTTGAGCAACAGCAGATATCAGAATAAAGGCAGTCTTCCGTTGAACTGCCTTGAGATTGCCTCTAGTGGACACGTAGATGTTTATAGTATAAATTTAGTAAAGATTTCCAAAACTGTACGGCCACTTTTTGCATCGATGCAAACCCGATACTTAGCTATATTACTTACTCAAGTGACTACCTATAAACAGAATTAATAAAAAGTCTCATCGCGACAGTTTCTATAGACTCCCTAAATGTCAACCAATAATTGTCATAACTATTATTACACACGTTTTTTGTTTTGTACAGAGATTTAATGGAGGAGCTACTCCCATTGCTCCGAGAGGCCGTAGATCGCAAGCAAGAGAACATGCGCCGGCGCCGTCGCCGAGACGCGCTCAGACTTCACCTCAACAAGATGCTCTTGTTAATCGCTCAGAAGAAAACATTCGCGAACAGGTGAGTACTTCTCACCTAGTGTACATTCAATTAAAACTCGGACAAATATAAATTACTGTAGATTTTATTTTAAGTTCATCATGTAACTTTTCTTGCGTCAAGAATGCGAATGAGAAATAGATGCAAAAAAGAGTGAGACAGTTCCGGTCTCACGTTATTAATCTATAAAATTCCTTACGTGAAGTGGTAAAATTCCCGTTTGTGGTGGCATGGACATGTTATGAGGAGGGATGAAAGTCACGTAACTAGACGAGTTATGAGTATGAATGTGAATGGCTTAGATGAATGATTGGTCTCGCGCGCTCGACTAGATACCGCTGTCGTACTCGTCATAAAATAGTACGCCGAAATCGGCGCACCCGTGCCAGTCACGTTGACAGCTTTGTTTGACTTGGACGTCCCGAACATTTTATTATATTTTGGTCGCAATTCGAAGTAAAATGGCGGTTTGCGTATTAAACTGTTTAAAAACAATATAGTATAGGAGCTAGCAACGTTTTCGAGAAAGAATTTTAGGTCAGCTGATTTTGTGATATGCCGTCCTTCTTGCTCTTTCGGTTAGAGTCTGGGCTATCTGGCTGGCGGGAGCGGTTGCGTTCATTAGTGCGCATCCAATCCAATACTTTTCATGACTTTCTTATTTTAATTCAAGGTTTAACAATTGAATTAATGTCTGGCAAATTAATTTTAAGTTTTTCTTATCTTTAAATAACATAATATTAAAATTACAGACATTATAAAATACTTTAAAAATTTAATAAAAAAAAAAAAAATTAGCATATGGCACATAATTAGCATTGTCAAAAATGTCTGGCAATAAAAAAAGTATGTCAGGTAGACTTATTTAAAAACAAAAATTAAAAATTACGCCTCGTAAAATGTTTTTAAAATGTAGGATTATCACCTGGACAAGTAGGATGCGCACTAATGAACGCAACCGCTACCGCCAGCCAGACAGCCCAGACTCTAACCGAAAGAGCAAGAAGGACGACATATCACAAAATCAGCTGACCTAAAATTCTTACTTTCCAAACGTTGCTAGCTCCCGTACCAATACTACAAATAATAATAAGGGCTCTGGGATCACATACCATCAGTAAGTATCGTATAATTTCGAAATTTCAACATGAAATAATATGTACCCTGAACGTCATTCAGTCGTCGTCGTCATTCAGTGTTGCCGTATATGCAAGAATCATTTTCCCCATAGTTAAGATATTAATAATGTGAATTTATTGTAATTGTATATATAACCTATTTCACTTATCTAACCTTCCTATTAAATATATAAATAATAAATAAATAAATAAATGCGGACAACATCACATACATTGCTCTGAACCCAAAGTAAGTAGCTGAAGCACTTGTGTTATGGAATTCAGAAACAACGAAGGTACCACAAACACCCAGACCCGGGACAATGTAGAAAAGTTGGTTTCTACATTGACCCGTCCGGAGATCGAACCCGGTACCTCAGAGCTAGCGACACCTTGAAACCGGTGCGTACGCCACTCGACCACGGAGGTCGTCAACGTATAGAAATACATAACCCATTTCTATATATTTAAAGTAAATATATGTAATCTATATAATAATATAAGGTGCTATAAAAATATCTGCCACGGCTTTAATGGGAGGTATTGTGTTTATAGATTACAATAGTGAAGAACTTTCGTACCCCGGCACAGTTAATTAAATTTGAGAAAATAAAATAGTTAAATTAACATTGACTCTATTAATCTATATATACATGTTTTTATAGCACCTTATATACATAGGTGAGCATGAGGTGTACCTCATGCTCGCCTATGTATATAAGGTGCTATAAAAACATGTATATATAGATTAAATTAAAAAAAATAATTATTTTTTTGCATTTTTTGAACTACATTAATAATAACAAGTAACATTTTTAATTTATATCAAGTAACATCTTCCATAGCATAAAATATTTTCCCATTAACTGGGGTAATCGTTGAGTAGCTGTTAACACTATTCTAGCATACTGAGCATAATTGTTGCCGCAGCGACGGACATTTTGTTTGTTGTCACAGTGCGGTATCTAGTCGAGCGCGCGAGACCAATCATTCATCTAAGGCGCTGTCTCCACGAGCGAGAGAATCGGGACGAGTCCGCCCTTATATCGTCGGAAAATCTCCACGAACGAGCGATAATTCCGCCGCGTATCGTCGCGAGTCGTAACGGAATCGCAGCGTTTCCGCGGCGACTCGTAACAGTATCGCCGCGTTACCTTGACGACGCGTTGTAAAAGAAAGAATTCAGTTACGTGCCAGACAGAACACTATAACCTAGCGGGAAATGACGCTGCGTTTGACAGCGCGCCCGCTGCGCGCGAGAGTGCCACGAGCGCGCGGCGGGCCCGCTGCTAGTCGCGACGGGCTAGCGACGATGAAATGACGTTTCGCGCGCTCGTTGCCACTCGTCGCATCGCGGCGATAATATCGCCGTGTGGAGACGGCTCCATAGAGAGTGTATAGAAATACGTGGCACGACGATAATATCGCCGCGATTGTCTCGCTCGTGGAGACAGCGCCTAAGGTGAATGGGTTTACATGCAGAGGAAGCCCAAAAAGATATGAGAAAGAAAAGAGTGAATGCTGAGATGACGAGTTGTAGAGATGAATTGAAGCTGAATACGCATTGCGCCGACCCCAAATAATTGGGAACAGGGCAGGGAGATGATGCTGATGCATTTAATCACATAATTTTTATACACTTTAAGTTTATTGTATTTTGTTACCATATCATAACTACTGATTTTGTTGTCCAGTGAGTTATTTTATTTCTGATCTATCTATCCTCCAGTGCGTTCGCATTAGAAGGCGGCAGTCTACACCCTACATTGACTGAGTACCTGGACGGCGTGCGGCAATGCCTGGAGGTGGAAGCCGAGAAGGACGCGCCGGCCGCGAGGGAGCAACGCATCACCTTCGCTGACTTCGTCACTGAGCTCATCAAGAGCTTCTCGCGTTAGTATACTACAACACATTATATTTTATTAGCATGTAACAAAACACTTAAACAATCTGGCCAAGATTGTTTAAGTGTTTTGTGCCACTTTCAAATCATTTTTTTATTAGGTTACATGAATATGGTACAATAGGTCTTACAATATACATTCTTCCGACATATTCTGCCATAATATGGCGTACAAACATTTTACAACAATATATAACTATAATTTTATTTAAAACTAGCGGCCCGTCCCGGCTTCGCACGGGTATTTAACACATTATTAAAAAGTTAGGATTGAAGGTTTCTGTGTTATTACTACTATTACGCTCTTTATAATATTAGTATAGACACTCCCGTACCTTAGTGATGCTTAAATCGCATAGTTAGCCGAGCAGAGTTAGCGACAATCACGCGACTTTTTTCTAATTCTTATATTTTAAACTCGTGATATCTTTCGAAGGGAATGTCCAAAGTGAATAATTCAAAAAGTTACATAAAGGTATTGATGCAGTCTTGACTATGAAGTAATTTATTTTGATAAGGATCAATACTAAGTAACAAATAAAGAGCCTTTTCTAGCGGCGTCCTTTCAATAATATTTTTTTTAATAAAATATCCCTTATTGTGACCTAACTGTAATAGTTAGACATATGCTGTCGCGACACTTTTTGTAGATAATTATATGTTCTACAAAGACGTAGTACATTATATTGTTCTATAATCAATAGTTTTCGCAGCGCACGCGATGCAAGAAAGTTTTTTGGTAATTTTTTCACACCTTGGTTTACATTATTGAGGTTTTAGTATGGACCCCTAACTTTTTTGAAAATTTTATATAGCCTATGTTCACCGGAGATAGTGTAGCTTCCCAACAGTGTTCAAATCGGTCAAGTAGTTTCGGAGCCTATTCATTTCAAACAAACAAACAAACAATCAAATCTTTCCTCTTTATAATATTAGTGTAGATGACAGTAGCGGCAGGAACTTTGCTTCAAGAAATCGTTCATACAGTAAAAACTTTCCTCTATATCTTTGAGTATAACGCTAACACTACGCCCAAATCTGGCTAAGTTATTTCCTGGCAGCTATGAGTTTTTAACACGCTTATATTAGCTTCACTTGTATGTATGTAACCGAGTCAGATTTAATTCAAACTTTGTACACTTATCAAGAATCAGCGACAATATAATAATTTCATAGGTTTATCTTATTATCCTGATTAGGATCACCAGGATTAAATAAATAAAAAAAACTGGCCAAGTGCGAGTCGGACTCGCGCACGAAGGGTTCCGTACCACCGTCGTATGAGAGCCCCCCTTAAATATTCATTTTATGCGGTTTTTAGGGTTCCGTACCTCAAAAGGAAAAAACGGAACCCTTATAGGATCACTTCGTTGTCCGTCCGTCCGTCCGTCTGTCAAGACCGTTTTTCTCAGGAACACGTGGAGGTATCAAACTGAAATTTATATCTAACTAGCTGTACCCGGCATGCGTTGCAATGCAATTTTTTCTACCTACTACCTACCTACTACCTACCTACTACCTACCTACTACCTACCTACTACCTACCTACTACCTACCTACTACCTACCTACTACCTACCTACTACCTACCTACTACCTACCTACTACCTACCTACTACCTACCTACTACCTACCTACTACCTACCTACCTACTACCTACCTACCTACTACCTACCTACTACCTACCTACTACCTACCTACTACCTACCTACTACCTACCTACTACCTACCTACTACCTACCTACTACCTACCTACTACCTACCTACTACCTACCTACTACCTACCTACTACCTACCTACTACCTACCTACTACCTACCTACTACCTACCTACTACCTACCTACCTACTACCTACCTACTACCTACCTACTACCTACCTACTACCTACCTACTACCTACCTACTACCTACCTACTACCTACCTACTACCTACCTACTACCTACCTACTACCTACCTACCTACTACCTACCTACCTACTACCTACCTACTACCTACCTACTACCTACCTACCTACTACCTACCTACTACCTACCTACTACCTACCTACTACCTACCTACCTACTACCTACCTACTACCTACCTACCTACTACCTACCTACTACCTACCTACTACCTACCTACTACCTACCTACTACCTACCTACTACCTACCTACTACCTACCTACTACCTACCTACTACCTACCTACTACCTACCTACTACCTACCTACTACCTACCTACTACCTACCTACTACCTACCTACGACCTACCTACTACCTACCTACCTACCTACCTACTACCTACCTACCTACTACCTACCTACCTACTACCTACCTACCTACCTACTACCTACCTACTACCTACCTACTACCTACCTACCTACCTACTACCTACCTACCTACTACCTACCTACCTACTACCTAATTGTTTTTTTTTTTTTTTAAATGTACAAAAGTATCCTATGTCCGTCTCCTGGCTCTAAGCTACCTCCCCACCAATTTTCAGCCATATCGGTCCAGCCGTTCTTTAGTTATAAATGGTGTAACTAACACGACTTTCTTTTATATTTTTATATCTAATACTCAGGTCTACTGTCCCTTTGAGCTGTGAAAAAAATCAAACTTCTAAGCCAAAGAAATCAAAAGATACAGCCGTTTATGCCGCAAATTTTCGAAACTCGCACGGGAATCAAAACCTACAGGGTACTTCCCGTGAACTTAGAATCTTGAAATTTGGTACGAAGTAACGTCTTTTAGTACAGATAAAGGAAAAATTGCGAAAACCGTAAATTTTTTATAACATCATCTAATAAAAAATATTTTTAAAAATTTTAAATTTATTACTTCTTTTCTCATGAACGCGTAGAGGTATTAAATTGAAATTCATATCAAATACTCAGGTTTATAATACCTTTAAGCTGTAACAAAATCAAACTTTTATGTCTCACGCAATCAAAAGAAATAGCAATTTAAGCCGCATATTTTCAAACTCGCAACTACTCGCGAGGGAATCAAAACCTAAAGGGTACTTCCAGTCGATCTAGAATCTTGAAATTTGGTATGAAGCAATGTTTAATAGCACATATAAAGGAAAAATTCCGAAAACCTTAAATTTTTAGTTATGTCACCACCTACAGGTTTGTACGGAACCCTCGGTGCGCGAGTCCGACTCGCACTTGGCCGGTTTTTAGTATTTGTTGTTATAGCGGCAACGGAAATACATCATTTGTGAAAATTTCAGCTTTCTAGCTATCACGGTTTATGAGATACAGCCTGGAGACAGACAGACAGACAGCGGAGTCTTAGTAATAGGGTCCCGTTTTACCCTTTGGGTACGGAAACCTAAAAACAATAAAAAAAAATTAATTCCACAAAGCAATACGTTTGAATTCAGACAACACGTGCAAAACGTGTTGTCTGAATTCTAGGCTAGGACTAAAAAGTGAAAAATAAATATAGTTTGAAAAAAAACACGCTTTTAAAGTACTTCTAACTAAAAAAGTGAAAAATAATTCCTAGTAAGCTGAAATTGGTAATGAACAAAAAACACTAGTATTATTGTGAAAAAGCGTGGGGCGCTCTGTGCCATATTTTTCGTCTATCGAGCAACCCACGCTTTTTCACAATAATACTAGTGTTTTTTGTTCATTACCAATTTCAGCTTACTAGGAATTATTTTTCACTTTTTTAGTTAGAAGTACTTTAAAAGCGTGTTTTTTAGTTTTTTTCAAACTATATTTATTTAGCTCATGAAAAGCCAATCATGCTATTTAGTGTGATTTTTGTTTTCTTAGGCTAAGTTTAAAATTATCTCTCAATATTTTCTGTACTAATCGATTTTGAGTATTATCACTAACTATGCCCAATCCTATGATTTTGGCGTACTCGTACAATCTAGTATAAGTTTAGTATTTAAACTAACATGTATGCTCTATATCTATACAGTGGAGATGTACGGGTCTCTGATGAAGAAGGAACTCCTGCGGAGCCTGTTCTCGCTGTTCTCGGGCTGGTGCGGGCCGCTGGCGAAGCACCTCGGCTCGCTCGTGCCGCAGCCGGCGCAGCTGGAGAACGATGATAGGCTTAACCTGTCCGCACTTAGGGTATGTGGGGTGATACTATACCATACCAAAAATAATACTTAATGGTTATAATAATTAATGAATAAACTCAGCCTATCACCTTGGCTATCAACTTGTCCTCTCCCAAGTAAAGCCACAACACCCGGTCCTCTGGTATTCGTGTAATAATATTCTTCTTAGCATGTCGATCAATGTCAGTAGAGTTGAACTTGGATATATCACTAACGTAGAGAGAGGATTCGGTAATTATTTTGACTGTTCCGGTCCCTATGTCGCTATTGATTTCGAACCCGCAGCACATCGTCCATAGTTAATTTTAGTCGAAAACGCTGCCTAATCCCTTTGAGACAAAACAATGTATTGTGCAATTGCCCCTATTTCATAGGTACAATTCGTTCCTATTTCATAGTTGTGAAGATAGAAGGATACGATATTAATCCCATCAAATTAAATAAATTAGTAGCCCAAAGCAAGTTCTTAAGTCATGCACATTACTAAAATGTGGGTAGGTAAATTAATTCAATGTGGGTGGGTAAATTAATTCATTAAAATCTCGCCTGTTTTCTTGCTGGTTCATGAGCAATGATTTTTTACAGTTATATAAAGACTATTAGTTTTGTGAAGCCGCAGTAGTTTCTTAACATAACATAACATACCATCACGCCTGTATCCCCGAAGGGTTAGGCAGAGGTGTACCAATGTACATGTACACCCACAGTTCGCCGGTATGATTAGGTCCCATGTAATAGGGGGCGAGCCTATTGCCACTAACCGGGCACAAATCCAAACTCTGACCTGCTACTGAGAATTTCATAGAAAAACCCAATAACACCTTGGTCGACTTGGGAATCGAACCCAAGACCTCTAGCGTAGCAGTCGCGCTTAGAACTACTAGGCCAACGAGGCAGTTTTGTTTCTTCAGATACGAAATTTACTCCGACTGTGAATTTATTATTAGGTTCCTCCTAAGAGTTTGTAAAATTAAAACGCAACTCGGCAATATAAATTCAGTCGGTTAAATGATAATCTTAATCACTACGGTGACTGCTAAAATCAATACCGATTTTGCTTAACCTTTTAAAACTGGTATTCAGCGAGTTGTTTTGTTCAACCCCAACAGCTCAAAGTTTTACGAACAATTCCGACCCAACCTGTTGCTTTGTATTGAGTACCCGATTCAGGTTTCGCCCTACTGCGGCAACTTCTCGTATAAACAGGGGCGGGGAGGACCGGGCGAACTGTGTCTGCATTAGGGTAGGGGGCGAATTATGTGGTGGTGCCGCGTAGAGGGCGATTTAAATAGGCCAGGGAGCCGGGTTGTCGCATTTACGACGTACGTTTTAGCTTGGGCGCACGTATTGTTGAATATAGTGACTTCGTTTCCTGTGAAAATGTGTGGAAGAGTGGTCCCGGTTAGATGGAAAATGTATCAAGTTATGTTGTCTGTAGGCCATGAGCGCCCTGGTGTGCTGCGGGCCTTGCTTCGCCCCCAGTGCGCTGGCTGAAGACGGCTCGCTGTACCCGTGGCTGAGCGAAATGCTTTCCTCCACCAACGATAAGGTATGACACATTATATTTAACTTAATGGATCTTAAATATAACTACGAAACGTTTTCAATATTGACATGAACAATATTGTAACAGATATACGAGTTGGCTCGCGAGACCATAGTTCTGCTGTTGGACTGCAACCCCGACATCGGTCCACTGCTGGACTGGACTGTTGACAAATGCTTCACGGGCACCCCGCGCGTTGCCGACGGCTGCTTCATGGCACTCGCCACTATATTTAGCGCCCGGTGAGTTCACCTTTACTTTCTCTAGATGGCAGATGCAGCTAGTAAGAAGAAATTTTAAAAATAAACGGTCATGTGATTATGGTACCGCAAAATATACCTAGGTGTCGTGTGTTGCATTGCTACTGTAAATTACGAAATCACAATCACAAAGGCCAGATAAGTAGTATTTATGGTATATTTTAGCTGTAAAAGTAAAAATATATCGAAAAGAATTGCCTATGTGGAACCTATAATTCATAAAAGAGCCACCCAGCCAAGCAATTATAAGATAAATATCCGAAAGGCTCTAAATTGTGTACATTAACAATGCTCAAATATCTAGTAGCTTCTATGTTAACAACGATTAACCTGAAATTACTGCTAACTTACTTGGTCAGATAATTTCGAAATCAAATGGCATTTTATTGATTAAAATAAGGTTATTCTACGTCCATCGAATAACCATCATTTGAGGTACCGACGTTTACCTACGTTTTACTTTTTAACGTTAATTGGTGCCTAGTTATTTCTAACAAACAGTTTAAAAACTTTGTGGTTAAGGCGGCAAAACGGAAAAGGGATAGAATGAAGTGTAGTTTAATTATATTCGCTCCTGTTAAGGAATGTCATTGATGATATCACTTCATAGCAGTGTTTTGTTTACATTAGCTCATCAAATAGTAAAAAAACAACGAATAATTATCTTAGTACCGCGGTTTCGTTCAAATACTAAATTCACGTCATACTCACACATACAGATTTGGTTAAATAACAAACCAGATGGCGCTTTTGTAAGTAGAGAGATTTTCGCCAGATAGCGTCACAGTGCGCAACGCGGAAGTATTGACGTTTTGTGTCTGCAAAACGTCAATACATTAAGAACCCTAGTTGTACTGTTTGCATGCGCAGATGGCGCTAGTGTGAAGACCCGCCCGGATTAGTCAGCCATACTTGCTTCGTTTCGATAAGAGATGGAGCTGCCTGTTCCGAGCTTAGGTTTTGCATGATTTACCTGTGTGCGCGAATTTGGCAACCTCTCATCATATCTGTAGTTATAACTCTTTCATTGTACCGGTCAACGGACAAGTCTGGGTTTTTGGGGTGCAGACATATTAGGGTGCAGACATAATAGGGTGCTGAGTACAAATTATATTGATTTCGTGTTGAGAGGGGCGAGATTTATTTGATATAACGGATGGTATGGTGATGTTTGAGTGCGCGGGGTCTGTGGAAGCGTTTTTTTACGAATTTGATTCACGCTTCAGATAGAGACAGACGAATTTCGCGACTAGATATTTAACTTTTGATAGATTGCTGTAGTGATGTCATAGTATATGTATTACCGATCCGTTTACTTCTGTAAATACAATGTAAATAACTCTTTGAAACTTCTGTAAGTCATTTAATTTAATGGTTATATTATAGTAATTGGATATTTGAGATTACTAACCTAACGATTGATACCATAAAAGTAAAGAAATATTATTTTTTATGATTGTAGCCGGTTCGGTCCAGATTTTTTAAATAGATAAGTGCAGTTGTATGGTTAAAAAAACAGAGCAATGTTTCCTTTGTGTATCATCTGTTATTTACAGTGCTTAAGGCACTTTTTCGCGATGTAGCAAGGAAATTTTCACCTTCAGTCTTTAAATTTTCAGGTATATCTGTATATTATAATGATGAAAAATATTGTTTGGTTTGTTTGTACTTAAAAAACTCCTTTACTGGACTGATTTTAACCATTGTTTCAAAAATTGATAAATATTTAAATATAATATATGTAACAAGTCAATCAAACATAATTGGGTTTTTCTGTCAGTAAAGAAACGACATTTAATGTCTTTAGTCCCAATGTCGTTTCTAAAATCAAAATCCGGTGTTAATTAATTAGTTTTTCAGAAGCCAATGAAACGATTATTTCGATTGTTTTAAATACTATAGTTAGTACCTGCAGATTCGATTTAAACAAACTTTTTAACTCGCTGCCAATATTCTTTGATATTACAAAGTTCCGTTATAAAATCTTTGGTAGATGTTTTCGTGAAGACAGCGAAAATCCTTTTCTTAAATATTTTTTCAGACAGGTCGATTATTTTTAGTTTTGACACAAAAGTCATTATCAAATCTATGGTCGAATTACCAAAGAGGTTCTTCATGAGCCTAATACTTAAAATAAAGAAACAGTTTTCTTTACATATATCTATACTAATATTATAAAGCTGAAGAGTTTGTTTGTTTGTTTGGTTGAACGCGCTAATCTCAGGAACTACTGGTTCGATTTGAAAAAATCTTTTTGTGTTGGATAGTCCATTTATCGAGGAAGGCTTTAGGGTATATAACATCACGCTACAACTAATAGGAGCGAAGCAGCAGTGAAAAATGTTGCAAAAACTGGGAAAACGATTCATTTTTGAAGGCTTCCGATGCGTGCGCTACGTAAACGGTTAGAGTTACCTAAAAAATATGTAAGAATGAATTGTTCCTCTTTAAATGATCTAAAAAAATGTCCGCGACGGTATATGTCTATCTTTTAAGATTGACTCACTATAAACTTTTTTAAGGTAATCAATTTTGGTCGAAATTAATGCATGATTACCAATTATTGGCTAGAGTTTTATCAACATAATATTAACTAAAATTATAATCTACGCAGAAATACTTTTTTTTGTTTTTAGACTTCATCATCGCGATCATAATAACAGAAATTAAGGCGGACGAAGTCGCGGGCAACAGCTAGTATATATATATTCGAAAGAAAATTGCAAAATAATGTAGAAAACCCAAAGAAGTAATATTTTTTTAAATTCATTATTTGGCGTTCGCAGTGAAAGTTTTTGAAGGTACATTAAAAACACGCATTACATGATTAAAGTGCACATTATTACCTACAAAAAATCCGCGTGTCAACACATCTAATTATCATAATTAAGTCACTGTAGCTTTTGTGCTCTCAAATGTAATGAGCTAGAAAGTAGAAAAAAAAGTTGGGACACAACGTAACGTAGTTAGAATTCTTTTTAAAATAAGTAGTTATATAAGCACGTCTATTTATGTAGCAGTAAATACTTTTAATTAATTCAAAGGAAAATGACCAAGTGACTATGGCACTTAGTATCACTATCAAATATATTGTGCCACAATGTAATATATCTTAATATAATGTATAATTAAGGTACTTTTAAATGCAGTAATTTTTTTTTAATTATTCCCTGCATTATGCCGCATTTTTGAATTGAATAAGTTCTAAAAATCGATTCTTTTTACGAAACATTTCCACAGACATAATCTTGTTAGAATGAGAAAAATCCAACTAGCTATTTAAAAGTATTTTTATTGAGTTTTGACAGAGGCCAGGTCAATCTGTAAGGTGTGCTAGCAGTAGGGGGAGTCGTTTCCATCTACTTTATGCTGCTAGAACAGTGACTACTTTTTAGTACCTCGTCATCAACATATTAGCAATTCTATTGGTATTCGAAATGTCCATAGACTATCTAGGTACTTCTTTCTTAGCTCTTTCTGTTTGTCAGTCTACTGACATAAAAAAATAATAACTAGAAATGCGAATAACACAGGCATTTTAAATAAATACTGCAGATACTTAAAACATAAGTTTATTAAATAAAAGTGTGGTAGGTACACAGCTCATCAATTTCTACATTTTCATACACATATTCGTCAAAAATATCATCTAAAATTAGAGCTGGGACTTGAAATTCATTATGTCGTATTATTATGAAGAACTGCTTGTATGTAGGTAGGTACTCCAGTATATCTCGTTCGGTGGTACAAGCGTGCCCCAATCTTAATAACGTAATGATTATTAACCCTTTTTAAAGTACTTTGTGATGATTCTCTCGGTGACAAACGCATTCCAAGTGGCCCATATGACATTATTTAACACAGAAAATGATTATTACTTCTTAAAAGTAAATCGTAATGAAACACAAAAACACTCGCTTCGCGTGACTATTTATGGTATCGTTTTGAATGATTGTAGAGTGTAGGTAGGAATGTACGAAGTTGATAAGTACCTACATACAAAACAAAAACTTTTATTTTTATTATCAGTTTTTGTCCGGGGAAGTTATGATTATCTACTATTAGATATAGGCTTTTAAATTAAAAAAAAAAAAAAATATTGTTATCACCAACTTATGGCAAAATTTGGATTGAAGCGATACTGGAAATGGTCATTCTCCTTTGTCATTTTATTTAAAATTTTATGATTTTTGTTTTGCCGCATATCGAAACATGCCGTCGGAGCCGTGCACGACAGCTTGTAGAGTATAAATTCCACTGAGACGTATTGATTGTAATATATCTATTCGGGTACATATTTGAATATCGAAAATTAAAATATCTACGGTTAAAATATCGACGTTCAAAACATCGAAAATGTGAATATCGAGTACATCATAATATCGATAATTGTTATACCTAAGCTCAAAAAGTCGAAAAATGAAATGCCGAGTGATGAAAATATCTAATGATTAAAAATATCGATACCTAAGTTCAAAATGTCAACATTCAATTCGTCGAAGTTCATTATATTTATTTTTGAAATACCTACTCGTTAAAATATCGTATAAATTTTCATTATGTGGTATTATGAGAGTACAGATGTAGGTAGATTGAAAATTGTCACACTGCCAAAACATTGTTATTAGTCATTAGGTAGTCTGTCTTCAACTGCAAACGATTAGAAATTTTCATGCAAATGATTTAGTATACATAAAATTGTTGGTTGAAAATTAAGTATGTTGTGCTATAAAAGTTAGTGACAGAACCGAATCGCTGCAAAACCGACCCCACGTAGTCATGTCTGCCCTACCCCTAGAGTGTAATTTAGAGTCGCATAGGCGCGGAGGGGCGAGGCGGGCTGAGGAGCAGGCGGCTGCGAGCGAGCCGCGGCTGAGGCTGGCCGGTGAAGCCGGCCAGTGAGCCGAAGCTGCGGTGGTGAGCGAAAACCGTTTGCGACGATTAGCACGCGTGGGACCGCCGGAGGCCCGCAGCGCCGGAGCCGTGATAGAAACCTGCATGTTGCACGCTTGCTTGTACAAAGTACCGCGTGATATACATAATAATGAGATATCGATATTTAGGACGTTCGATACGGTGTACTTCGATATTTAGGACGTTCGATACTTTGTAGTTTCGATATTTCGATGTCACTTTTGTAGATTATTCGATTTTAGATATATTGTTCGTGGGTTATTTAACAATTCGACATTATAAACTTTCGATATTTTAATTTTCGATTATATGGTCATTCGATATTTTAATTTTCGATGTTTTGAACATTGATATTTTAACCGTAGGTAGATCATTTTAATTTTCGAAATTCAAATATGTACCCATCTATTCATCTGCTTAGCCTTTTTACCAAACTATGTTGGGGTCGGCTGCCAGTCTTACCGGATTCAGCTGAATACCGTATTTCACATGGAGCGGCTGCCTATCTGACCTTCACAACCCATTTACTAGGCTAACACAGTATCCCATTGTAAGACTGATTGTCAGAATTGACTTACGACCGTCAAAGATCTTCGTATGACAGTCGGGACCAACGGTTAAACGTGATTTCCGAGGCACGGAGGGGACTCGGGTATGTTATAAATGGTCACCCATCCACGGACCAACCGCGGCGAGTGCGGCTTAATTTGTACTTTATTTGTGTCTTACACTCAGCCACGAGCCCCTCAATTGTAAAATATTTATTACTGTTTGTGATAAAAGTACACTAGTTGTAATGTACCCTATAATAATATAAAACAAGAAAGTGTCCCGACCCTCGTCTGTCATAAGGGTGCAAGGTCATAATCCATCTGTTATGTTCCCGTCGGCGATGGGGTGAAGTTGACTACTGACCTTCAAACCAAGTTTTGTGATTGGTCACCCCTGTAGACAACCCGTGCATACATCGGCATACATTTGAATAAGTTTTCGTTTAAGAGAACTAAATAAAATCGAATACTGCCCGTATTAGATTTTATTTAGAACACTGATGTTAGACTGCGTCTTCTGTATTATCTTTCTAATATATTAAATTCTCGTGTCACAATGTTAGTTACCATACTCCTCCGAAACGGCTTGACCGATTTTTATGAAATTTTATATGCATATTCAGTAGGTCTGAGAATCGGCTACTATCTATTTTTCATACCCCTAAGTGGTAAGTAAGAAAGGTAAGTAGGTAGGTAGTAGGCAGGTGCTAGGTAAAAAAATTGCATTGCAACGCATGCCGGGTACAGCTAGTAATATACAAAGATGGGCTAGTTACACCATTTGCAACTCAAAAACGATATTTGATTTGATTAAGTTTTCAACCCTTATAGCAGGATAACTATAAAGACGTCGGTGCCACAAAAAATCAATCAAATCTAACGGTAACGGGGCTTACATACGCGGGTGAACAACTTCTTTTAAATAAAGTGTATTTTTATTCCTAAAATACTCTGTCAAATGTTATATCAATGGTTGGTATCTATAATTCACAAATCACTGCGTTAATTTTTATCACAAAATATGAAGATAAATGAAAATGTTTTTTTGTGTCAATCTGCTTTGCCATTACACAGTCATCGGCTATGTTTTCGTACCTCAAGTTGTTAAAATATTTGTAAATATTAAATGCAAAATTACAAATCCATATATAAACCACCTGAAAATAACTGAATCCTTGTTCAAATATCAAGCTACCGAAACATGTTTAATTAAACGGGATAACCAACCTCATTGATTGTATTCGGTACTTGCGGCCGGCAGGCCGGTAGCTCGAAAATAATATTACCAAAGCGTATTCACTGCGAAGTCAATATTGAAGTACAATAATAAATAGGTAAATGCGGTGGCAGAGGAAATAATTAATACTACCTTTATAGGTAGTTTTATTTATTTGTTTTATTTCAGTGTATTTGGTATACGCACTGACATATTGTCAGGCTTTAAAATCTATGTTCAATATACTCTATATTTAATGTTTCTGCCGGCTTTGCACGCGTTTTTAATTCTTAATTAAAAAACAGTGCATTACATTTTTGTTCTCTATTTAGTTGATTGTTATATGAATAAAGACTTTACGATGACTTTTAGAGGTTTAGTTATTCGAGATCGCATTGCTACGGCGTTAAGTTTTTCGTGGTAGCGTGCATTCGTTGTACGTGCAGTGTTTCGTATTCGTAAACTTACGGGGACGTGTTATTCGGTGTCACACTTGTCTAAGTCACGTATCACACTCGAAAAATTCAAATGCTTGTTTTCAGGTCAAATATATTGTTCCAATTCATATTTGGTACTATGATCTGTGTCATGTATAATTGACTGCCCAAGTGATCGTGTGTAGTAGTGTAGGTGAATATTGTGGCATGTTTGCACCTCGGACTCAAGACGCTTGACACCCGTCCCTTTGATGAATATCGGCGTAACTTGATCGTTTTATATTGATCATATCATTCATTGATCGCACATTATGTATAGCCACACTTCAGATGCGTGCAACATTAGCCAGGACTCATCCTGTTTTACATAGGACACACATCGAATATCTGAACTATGTGGTAAACAATTGTGTCCAACTTAGAAATATCGAGTCCATTGTTCCTTAGTTGTCATGCTTTTCTGTATGTTGAAGGCACTTGTTGGATATTCTGTTAGTTTGTAAGTGTATTCATGTACGGAAATTAAAAGCTATCGTTTGTTTTCATACCGTTGGGTAATTATATCTGATCTCTAGTTGATGATGCACCAGCTTTTCCGCTTCGCCCTTGAGTTTAGATTTTGAATTCTTTTGCATATTTGAAAGTACAGGATTGCTATGTACACTCTCTACGTAGAGGTTTCGAAAAGCCTGTCACTCGTTGTTTTTTTATTCATTCATTTCGTGGAAGCATGCATTCGACGTTAATTAAGCTATTCCTGTTGGAGTTTTTTTAATTTTTTCGGTATCGCCATCCTCCGGCATACAGGATTCGTAGTAGCAACATTTCGGAGATTATTATTTCAGGTTACACTTTTCAGAATTATATAGCGGACCAAAATCAGGTATTACGATTTTTAGTGCTGATTTCTCATAATTCCAAATGTTACGTTAAATTTCCTTTTGCAAGTCATCATAGATGCTTTCTTCAGCAAGTCATCATTGGTGCTTTCTTCGGCATTATAATTTTCTTCATCCGACAATATATAATCGAGTTCACAGTTATTTTTTTTCAATAAGTTTCTACTAGGCTTTGAGGATGTATAGACAATTTTTCTAACCCCTACTTTTCCATCGAAACGTTCAAGTCAATATTTTCCATAGTTAGCTGAAAAGTTTTGAAGTTACAGTATTGACGTTTCAAAAATCATGTTGCTGTATGTACTCTCTCAGTATTCTATACCTGAAGTATGAAACTTTATGTAATCGAAACTGAAATTCGAAATTAATTTATCTTTTGTTGTTCATGCTGTAGACGTCTGCTCTGCGAGGCTTGCCGCCGGACTTTGCTCAGCTTGTTAAAGATATATTCGGTAAAATACAGGAGCTCGATTGCTCCAGGCTCTTTCAATATTGATGGTTGTATGCAAACTCTTGATAACTTGTTAAGGCGAGAAATACGATCCTCCAAACAATCCGCACCTTTATTACTGAGGCTCTCCTTTTCATAGTCGATACATATTTGATACAAATTGCAGAAAGCTCTTTTTAGAAGTCTAATCAGTTCTTCGAGCCATGTATGTTGATATGTTAGTTCACGTTGGCTGTAGGCAGTGTTATTTCACTACAGACACTAAGGTCACTTATTTACGATGGTTTCGCAAGTTACTACCTGCTGTCTACACTAAAGCCAATATGGAAAGAGTATTAAACGTTATTACTAATTACGCAATTATCAACTTTGACGACATGTGTTTAAGTTCATTTTAGAATGACAAATATTTCCGAAAAGGGCCTAAAAGTAATTTGAATGTGATGGAAACTGAACTATTAGTCATTGAATTAAGGTTTATAATCCCAAAGCACGTTCATTATTTCTTTAAAGTGGCTGATGTATAAGTGCACTCTATCTCCGATTTCCATAATATATGTAATCCTTCAATCTTAATACAATTGGGGTAACCATCTTTTGTAAAAGCAGTTACACCGAACTGAAACACTATATGCACTCTGTAAACACTGTTAACGGATCGAAGGATCAAAACGAGACGTACGTCCTCCCACAGGTGTGTTGTGTGTTGTTGGGTTTACGTAAACACGGATTGTATCGAATAAAAGTTTATTACTAGCATCCGTTTTAGCATCCATTTTTTATACTTAAAATGGATGCTAAAACGGTTTTGACTTCTTTGAACATACAATGAATTTATTATAAAGAAAACGTTCTGCGTGTTCTCTTTAATAAAGGTATAAGAAGGTTAAAATAGAATGGAAATAAATATATATAGCACAGCCCACAAGAGAGCACATAGAGAAGAAAAAATAAGAAGATTACAGAAGAAGCATAGTACCTACGCGATGTCTTACGGTAACTCAAGATTCATAAAGATCCATCCAGCGGATTAGGCGCGAAATTAACAGACCGAAATTCTGGCAAAGTTACAATTGCATTTATACTATTGGTATCTAATAGATGAGATGACTCTGTTTTTTTCTCTATCATCAATAAAAGTGTTATTTTAAATAAAAGCTTCTAAATCAGCTAGGGCCACAGTGCTACTGCACTGTACTGCTACTAATCAAATTCAGCTTACATACACCTACCTACCCTGCAAGTTAAATAAAAGCTTGTAAAATATCAACACTCCCGAAATTCTGCGCCCTTTGTTTCCCACTACAATTACTTAAATCAATAATCCCCTTCCAATTGCCAAATTCTATAAAGCTTAAAACTCGGTATATTTATCAGTAGTATGAGTTCACAATTTGACTGTCGCCGTTGCTTTTATGAATATTGATACAAAAGGATTACATTTTGCGTTGTAAAATTTTGTTTTATACTCTTCAAAAAAATACCCAGAAATAACACCATGCTTTTAGTTGTATAAAATTTATTGATTTGTTTTAAAATCAAACAAAGTGAAACGTTGTTCAATGTGTGAACATTGAACAACGTACAATACGTCGCATGTACGATATGTCGGAATAAAACTACAATAGCAGTGATGCTATTGTAGTTTTATTCCGACATATCGTTTATGCTTTCAAATAAACTCTGCAGCAAAACTTTAAAGAGAAACATCCCTTCATTTTTCAGACCTTTTAATCTCCCTATTGCTTAAAAGTGTTTTGCGAGAGTATTCAATTGTGAGCGATGACCGTCGTATGTTCATAAAAGGGACGAGCGAGATGGCTATAGTAAATTAAAGCCCTAGCCTAGGTGGATACTTTAATCTTTATGAAATCAATCTTATTATAATACGGGATTTCATTAAAATGTCAGATTTCACTCTTACACAATAGTAGTTGTATTTTCATGTTGCATAATATTAATAATACTAATGTACCGTACAGTAAAATACCGGAACTTGATAAATGTAATCATCATCTCCCTGCCCTGTTCCCAATTATTTGGGGTCGGCGCAATGCGTATTCAGCTTCCATTCAACTTGATAAATGTAATGTAAGCTAAATTAGATGCGAAAATGTTATTTGCCTTTTACGCGTGCAATATTCATAATAACCGGAATTTTCATCAAAGGCTGTTGCTAAAATAGTTTTAGATTAATACCTTTGACGAATGCCACAGTATTAAAACCACATTAGTGAAACATGGTAAAGGTATATTTGCCGAATGTTGTTTGAATATCATGATGTATATGTAAAAAGCAATTAACGAGGATATGAATATGAAATTCGGAACACACCGAGGACCGATTTCTGTTTGTGGTTTTCCAAATGAGTCAGCTATACTCTATAAAAGCTAAAGACAGGCAGGGTGCAAATTTGCCACAAGTTAATTAATGTTCAGTTGTTTGCAATTCAATGAGAATAATAGTATGTAGGTAGTAGATATTTCCAATTTATTGTTATATATAAGAATTATGTTTTAGTTAGAATAATGTGCATTTTTAAATTATTAGTTTAAGCTTTTTATGTGATTTATGTAATTGGCTCCAAGCCGTGTAAATCATTAAATAAATAAATAAAATAAGTATTTTATTCATGGTCACGTTTAGTGACTGTAGTCCGGAATTAGCAAACTGTAAACAAACATACATACAGGTCAAACTGAGAACCTCCTTTTTTTAAGTCGGTTAAAAAGACCTAAAATGTCAATTACTTTTATGTTTATGCCAATGATTTATATACAAAATGTTAGTTAGATATAAATGTGTGGTTTCTAGGTGCATTAGTGTATGTGAATCGAATTTTCATAAAACCTCCGCAAATATATTTTATTTCTTGAATACATAGGCACGGCACAATTTTTGTAGCTTTATATTTTGTCAATTTTATGAAAAAAGGCTGTGCCACTCAAAATACGTTAGAGCGTTACGTTGTATTAGCTTTGTTCCATTCATTGAAGTACGTCCTCACTGCCGTCACTACATCCTGCTTCCAACCCTGGGTTTTTATAGCGGAATTAAAACTAAATATTTTTCATAACATTTAATCATTCAACCATGTCACAAAAGGCACCAACAGTAACAGACCATATACTTAATTATTGTATTGTTTTCTCTTGCGTGTAAGCAGTGTATAAATTAAATTGCAAGTCGGAGACAACGGACGAGACAATGGACCTGTACTAGCCAACATTTAAAACTGAAAATGAATAGGTACACTTTGTATCTTCAAAGACTGATTTAGCCGGAATTGCGGTCAGTACCAGGTAAATTGCCGCCATTATTTTTGTGACAAGCTTAATATTGAACTCAAATATGTGATTATTGTACAATAACTGAGGGAGAGAAGGTATGCAGGTAGAATGAAAATAAAAATATCGCAATCATAGGAACTCAGCTTGATTTATAAGTTAACAGACGAGAATAGAAATAGAAAATCGAATAAAAGCTCTCATCATAAACTACGAGTTGTTAAGCGAAAGAAAGAATTCACGGAATTTGATTTACTAGGAATACACAGCCGTCTGTGAAGTTCTACAGTTTGAAATTAGAAACGAGGTGGTATTATCTTTCCTTTGCAATGTAATCTCCTATTCGAATACATTTATTATGTTTATAAGTTCCCAGTCAATTTATATTAAAGTTCTGAGTAAGTAATGAAATACTCAGAACATTAATAAAAATAAAAAATAAATATATTTTGCTGAGGTTCTACAAAAACGGCAGATGAAATATATGTGTATCTCTCTGTAAATTTCTGTATAAATTAATCCGATCCATCGGTTTAACAAAAATTGTTCATGATAATATTTCCATTAAAATATTATAAAATGTGTGTGTAATGAAGTATATTTAATGAAGTGCTGGATAAACTCTGTATTTCGGCCTGCTTCGTATCGACAAAACTATCGTAACGTGATTATAATGATAAATTCGTTTACCAATCAAAACAATCTGTCAAATATTAAATAAACGGTTGGCAATGACAACACATAATAGCATTAACGTGAAGCCCTTACATTGCTATTTATTAAGCTACACAAAACCTGAACATTGAAATTATAAAATGAAATGGAGATCTCCGCGTTGAGAGAATCTTCATAAATCCCTGTGCCGTTTGAAAAGCACGTTTGGCGATATGGGCATGCAGTCTATTAGGTTGTTGTAACTACAGAATACACTTACAAAGCATTCAGTACAATTTACCTAGTACTTCATTCGGCTCGGTTTATTCCAGTTCCAATAAATAAAGCTTTGGAACCACCGAGTGTTCCATTTAAATCGTAGCACGTGGCTACATGATAATTTTAGTTCGCAACCTGGCGAACAAATCTGCATAGGTACACAACGCCTGTCTCGATGACAGAAACGTTCGTTCCTATCCCTATAAAGTTTTTACAAAAATAAATATTCGGTAAAGCGACGAATACATGCAAAGGGAGGTTTGAACCTCGCGTTGGCACGCTTGTGTGCCTGCAAATGCGTTTGTTTGTTTACTGCGAGTAACTTTTATACAACCGTAGCTTCTATAGTCGGTGTATGTGTGCGTGTGGCTACCGGGGTGAGCTTCAAAAAAGGGGTTGTTTAATTAGTCAAATTCTCATCTTCAAAGCAATACATCATTTTCTGTTCCTGGTCGGAATATCATAAAGTTCTATTCTACAGTGTGGTATCTGTAAATTGCATGAAGCTTGCGAGTAGGAATAGCTTCAAATTATTATATGAATTAACACTAAATAAGTAAAGTCGGGCGGCCACAAGGTGTTGCTTCATTGCACAGCTCGTTTTAAATTATTATTTAAAAAGATAAATTTAATTTAAATTTTATAAAACTAGGCATGATATGAACTATCAATATACGTGATTCAATATTGTACGATTTGTAAACCTTTCTGAAAACGCGCTAGTAGTTCCACAAAGTAGGATGGAAATTACAATAAAGAATATTTTCAGTATTTAAATTTTTTCATTATACTGGATGTAGTCAATGAACACTGTTCATTTAAACGTATCGCGTCAATTTAAAATTGTTCGCGTAAGTATGTTTGTCGGAGAGATTTGATCCTCATTGTTAACCCTGTATGGCATTAAAGAACAGAATTGTATTCTTCAGGCCTTTTGTCTGTTCGATTCCAGGCAGGGATTTTCAAAGAACATTACTTGCAGTTAGTTTAAAGAATGTTTCTTTTGAGTATAATTTACTATTACCAGTATTTAGAGCACTGGCTCTGATACATTCCGCTGTATAAACCCTGTATAATCATTAAACCCGTTCATTATTACTGTATTCCGCTATTCTGGCTTTAAATTGCACTGGATTATAAATTAAATTTTCTTTGTTACATTCATTGTCAGAAGTCATGCTGCGAACATTTATTTTTGTCACGATTTCCTCTTCCCTGAATACGTGGGTATCCGTATCCCTTTATTCTAGGAAAATGTTTATACTTCATATTTTCCTGTTGTTATTTTCGTCAAGGAGAGATATATCAATTACCTACTCGGGTCTCTGGTCCCTTGAAACAAAAAGATCAAGCTTCATTATCAACGGAGTGTCAAATTACAATAGATAGGCCACAAGTTTCGTCTATTATAATTGAATAGATGTTTTTACCCACTTTCGTATATGGCTGCCATGACAGAATATTCAGGAAATTAAAACGAAAAAGGCCAATGAGCCAATATTCACACATCAAATGTCTAAGTATAGGTGGCACATCTGTACGCATTACACATAACGCGTAAATACGCTGGTAGGCCACAATTCTCAGGGGTGAATGTACTATATTGGAAGGCAAATATAAGCAATGCTAATCAATACAATTTTGACAAATAAGATTTTAACGAATATTTAGTAATTAGACTCCCGCATGAATTCTGCTAAATCTGAGTTTAAATATACAAGTGTCCTATTACGTACGGGCACTAAACACGCCATCTTGTTCCTTAGCACTCCTTATATTAAGCGCAGCGACGAGGTGCTAAAAAGCTCCTTACCACTGAATATCAATGACAAAAACGAAACTTGATAGCACTATTTAGTTTAAGGTAGCCTCCCACAATGTCTTATGAGTAATAACTTCTTTAAAAAAAGTATGTCTTACTAATTAAAGTTACTGATAATGCAGTTCCCGTAGCAGAATTCTGGGCCTACACACTGTAGATTGCTATCGTTGCTCTCGACGCGGTAAGAAGCAGTCGTCGTACTATCATTTGCACAAAATAATATCAATTATTTTTTTATTATATTGGGGGTTTGATACCTTGATTATTCGTTTAATATCACGATCAAATATATCTTTGTACGTATTTCTGTGGAAGTTTGATACAATTTATTTTTTATTGGTCAAGGTTTATTTTGGCTAGTTAAATAAAGTGGAACTTTTAGTTTATGAATATGAAAAAGGAATTCTGCGCCCGTGGCTTCCACAGTACCTATACATTGTGAAGCACAATATACATGTTAAGCTATACAGACAGTTATGCAAGGAAAACAATAGCTGCTATTATATAGAGCCTTTGTAACGTCCAGCTCAGCTTGTAAGTTAGAACAAAATATAAATGAAGTTTGCGGAATCGCGCGTCATTTGCACAGGCCTCGACATCATTACTTCACTCAACATTAAAACAAGCAAGATAAAATTGGTTTCCTTACAGTAAAAATAATTGTTGATGAACTGACTTTTAATCCTCTTTCAAGTTTCTAATGAAAGAGAGATTTGAAATGTGCCTATTAATCAGTTTATATTTATATACACTAAAAAGCACAAAAAAAAAATTAATGTTGTCTCATTTAAATCGCGTGTGGGAAGAGGCTTACCTGCCTACCAGAAGCAAAAGAAGAAATTAATTTAATAGAAGCTTTGATGTAATTGACGAAAACTAAATAAACTCAATTATGGTGCTTCAGAAAAGTAATTCACTTGCCTCGAACATCGTAATGTACCTCAACTTTAATAAAGCCATCTTTATTACCAAATTAATTATTTTGTACATCGGAAAAAAAACCATAATTACATACTCAGTAAATAAGTACCTAGGTACTTAGTTAACAAACTGTAAACAAATCGGAATGTTTAATTTGCAGTGTATTAATTAAATATTATTGGTGGTTTGATAAAATTAAGAGATGTATTTATCGATGAACACTTATCATCGCAATAATTTGTTATTAATTGAATATAATTAATAGACGTACAATGCTTTTAACTAATACATATTCATATGTGAATTGATATGTTTAATGATGACCATAGATTTATTGAATTCAGATGAATCACTATAGTTATAGACTAGTATATTAATCCTGGCAATTGAAATTTTTATTTGATGATTATGATCATTGAAACAGTTCCTGATGTTATTGTTGACAATTTCAGTATTTAATTGTTATAGTTTTTATTATTCATCATTTCAGACTTTAATATTTGTACGCTAAGACAGCGTCATTCTTGTTTATAACATCACAATCTATACTTATAATAAATCTGTAGATGTGAAAATTCTGTACATTGAAAATATAAAAAAAAATAAATGGCGTTACTAGACCGACACCGAACCCAAAAGGATGAAAAAAAAAATTTTTGTCTGTCTGTTTGTTCAGGTATCACGCAAAACTACCGGTTAAATTACGATGAAACTTGGTTTAATTATTATCCTGGCCACCATACTGGGTAGTTTTTATCCCGGAAAAGTATGAACAATAAAAAACAAACTTAATTTTGCGGTTAAAAACTCATTGATAAGTTTCGTCATCCACGCGAACGAAGTCGCAGGCACAGCTAGTCTACAAATAAAATGTCTGGATGGATACGAATTGAATACGTTCAAATGTCTATCTGTCCCTTCTGTAAGGACAAAAAGACAACAAAAGGCTTAACGGCAACGTGGAGTACTACGTGCTTAAGTATTCGGCTGTTCGAAACCTCGTTGAGATATTTATAATTAGTTCCTAACGTTGAATACCGGCTTTTACCATTTCATGTCCGTATAGTTCCATCATGTCACATAAATGATGGAAATTAGTGGAATGCATCCAAACAAATAAGTTTAGAGATTTGATCATGTCATACGTCGTTGTACAAAAGAACATTATTTAACTGCTAAATTAAGTTTGTTTTGCAGCTTCTGTGGGCGCGTCACACTCGCACTTATTCGGTTTAGTTTTTATGTAAGCTTGCTGCAGTATACCTACTTGTTGTTAAAATGATTTGTATAAAATAAACAAGTGCATTCTGCGCTGGGAGTGGGGCTATTTTCGATGAAGTCTGGTCCTTTGTCAAACAATACTGAATATATTTTTATGTCAGAAATATGGCTGCGGTTCTGTAATCCGAGTGGAAAAAAATCTGTTTGTAATATCGAAGACAGATGTTGAATCATTATCATTAGTATATTGTCCGGCAGGGAGTACCCATGCGACCACTACACGGCGATCATCAACGTGACGCTGATGTGCACGGGGAGCCCGCGCGCGCCCGTGCACGAGAGCGCGCTGCAGCTGCTGCAGCTGCTGGACAAGCGCTTCTTCGGCACCGTCGGCCCGCTGCCCGCTGACGACGACGCCGGTGAGTACCATACACCTACTGCACACTTTACAGCGCTGTCAATGTGTTTGTAGTTTTTGTTCTCTTACTACAACATAGAACATCTCGTAAAATATTATAAGTAGCTTCGTCTTCAAATTCAATGTTAAGTAGTTGGCCAAAGGAGAATGACCAAGTGACTATGGCACTTAGTATTATTATCAAATATATTGTGCCACAATGGAACATATCTTAATATAAAGTATGATTAAGGTACTTTTAAATACAGTATTTTTTTTTTTATTATTCTCCGCATTTTGCCGTAGTTTTGAATTGAATTAGTTGTAAAATGCGATTCTTTTTACGAACATTTCCACAGATTTCATCTTGTTAGAATGAGAAAAATCAAACTATTTTAGCTATTTTTATTGAGTTTTGACAGAGGCCAGGTAATCTGTAATTTGTGCTAGCAGTAGGGGGAGTCGTTTCCACCTACTTTATGCTGCTAGAACAGTGACTACTTTTTAGTACCTCGTCATCAACATATTAGCAATTCTATTGGTATTCGAAATGTCCATAGACCACTTAGGTACTTCTTTCTTAGCTCTTTCCGTTTGTCAGTCTACTGATATAAAAAAAAATAACTAGAAATGCGAATCACACAGACATTTTAAATAAATACTGCAGATACTCAAAACATAAGTTAATTAATTAAAAGTGTGGTAGGTACACAACTACACATCAAGTTCTACATTTTCATACACATATTCGTCAAAAATATCATCTAAAAATAGAGACTTCGCCCCTAAGACGACCCACTGACCGAGCTGGGACTTGAAATTCATTATGTCGTATTATTATGAAGAACTGCTTGTAGGTACTCCAGTAATCTCGTTCGGTGGTACAAGCGTGCCCCAATCTTAATAACGTAATGATTATGAACCTTTTTTAAAGTACTCTGTAATAATTCTCTCGGTGACAAACGCATTCCACGTGGCCCATGATATGACATTATTTAACACAGGTAATATAATTATTACTTCTTAAAAGTTAATCGTAATGAAACACAAAAACACTCGCTTCGCGTGACTATTTATGGTATCGTTTTGAATGATTGTAGAGTGTAGGTAGGAATGTACGAAGTTGATAAGTACCTACATACAAACTTTTATTTTTATCAGTTTTTGTCCGGGGAAGTTATGATTATCTACTACTAGATATAGGCTTTTAAATTAAAAAAAAAAAGAATTATTTTTATCACCAACTTATGGCACAATTTAGATTGAAGCGATACTGGAAATGGTCATTCTCCTTTCAAGTTGCATGAATCGGCAATGGCATGGCATGTTAATATTTTAGCACGACGGTTTATAAGTTGCAGTACGAGCGGCCAAGGTAAGTGCTTGTTTATATTACTTACCATAAGTAAAGAAAGTTTGGTAATTTTAAATAGTAACACCTATTATTGTTTGCCTAATGCTATCAATATTTCTTTAGAACTAATGATAGTCATGTACGTAAAGATTTCATTTTTGCAAAATTTTCTCTTGGCAAATTTTGCCATTGTTAAATAACGGAATTTAAAGCTGTTTTTTCCAACGCCAGTTAATTTTGTCCGACAAATAATTTAGGCGTTTTACCGTTCGTCCATAAAAATCTAAAGACGTGAATTTAATCTCGACTAAAATTTTGTCACATTAAAAAGGCCCGTGTGCCGCTGTCTGCCATCCTTAAACCAATGAGTGAATAACCGACTTCATTTGTATCGTGATAAACCTGCTAATGAGCATAACTTCGGGTGCGAGTCATTTAGAATCCCTATAAATACCGTTAAGCTAGGTTTACCCAGCGACAAAAATCTCTTGACTGTTTATAGTACACATTCTCTGTTTGTAGAGTGTCTGCGTAATAAATGCCCCAATAAATGAATTGAAACTGAAAACCCAATTCGCCCAATTCGCTTAAAGCGCTAAGAAAGAGTACGTGTGGTAGGACAAATCGTGTTCACACACCTACTTGCGTAATATCGACGTCGAAATGTATCGATACTATTTTTGATTCACTATTGGTGAATTTATTTTGGTGTATTATTGTGTTGTTTAGCTTGGTGATTTTATGTAATACGTACAAAAGTTTATTTCGGCTAGTTTTAATTTGAATTATTATACGTTTAGGGATGATTGGTGTGTCATCTCATATTTGTAGTGTAAATGTAGCTTTACTATTACATTATTTGCTAAAAGGCAGAATGTTTATCCAATATTAGCAAAGGTTTTGAAATATATGATACTATTTAAAAAGTTAAAGATAAACTCTCATCTCTTACTGGTTCTCTTTACAATATAAGCCACTGTATATCTAAACAAATTCGTTTTACAATTTACAATTCTCTTGTTAAATCAATCTCTTGTTGAAATATGGGGCAACTCAAGTAAAACCAAATTACAAGAATTACAAAGAATTCAAAACAAAATCATAAAAATACTATTTCGCTATCCATATCTTACACCAACATATAAAATTTTCGAGAAAACAAAATTGATGAACATTAAGCAACTATATATTATTATATACTATACTTGTATTTTGATTAAAAAATATATTACTTATGAAGGAGCACAACTTTTAGGTATGGGTCGTTACGTGGTTTTCGCGAAACGTAACGTAACTAGTGAACCGGTTTTGTAAACTAGTGATTTTTGTAACTAGTGATTTTTCATATTCTACTCGGTGATTCGACATGGTGATTTTATCAAAGTATAACAGTTATTAGCGAAACGAAAATACTAAACGGTTAAATTACGTTACGTAAGCTTTAAGTTTTTTGAACGGATAAGTTTTTGTAACTGACGTAATACTAAACAAATAAACTTCCCATCATACTTTAATCAGGCTTAGGACTGACTGCATTGAATAATTTATTCAGTCAGTATAAATAAATCAATCAGTATAATTAACTAGTAGGGTCACATAATACGCGCGAAAGAAGTGACATGCGCTGGCAACGTAGTTTTGTTTCGTTTCTCGTTTCTCATTCGATCACTGCATTGTAATGTAACTAGTTACAAAAATCACGTGATTATATGCGACTCGAAACTAGTTAATCGGCTACATGCCCTGTAGCCAGTTATCGTAACTAGTGACGTGAAATAACGCCCATACCTAACAACTGTTTTTTTTTATGTTTGTTGTAAGAGACCTTTTTTTTTTTTTTTTTTTTTTTTTTTTTTTTTTTTTTTTTTTTTTTTTTTTTTTTTTTTTTTTTTTTTTTCGGGGTGAAACTCTAATGATTTCAACCCACACTGAGGGCACAGCGTGGGGATATGTCGGACTTGCACCGACTAAAAACACCCCGGTCCCGTCTTAGCCTTAGTCAGAGCCACGGGTTCGCTTACGCAATCACTGCGCGGCTCCGGCAGGCTTCGGTCCTGAACTGGACCCCTTCCAGAGGGTGGGTCTGAGACCTGACGGTATGTCACTATTGCCTTGGAAATTGGGTCGGCCTTTGGTGTGGGACGCAACGTGCGTCGACACCCTTGCGCCATCCCATGTTCTAAGTTCGGCGGCCTCTCCTGGCGCTGCTGCTGGAGCTGCGGAGACCCTTAAACGGCGAAAGTATAATAACCTAATGGGTAATTATATTTTCGAGCCGTTTGGGGTTGAAACGCTCGGGTCATGGGGTCCGAGTGCACGAAATCTTTAAGACTCTACTCGTGATCAGAGAGCTGGTTTGTTTCTTGCACAGAGAATCGGCATAGCCATTCAACGTGGCAATGCTGCCAGCCTTCTGGGCACGTTTCCCGCCATTGACAAGGATGACGATGAGTTTTTGACGCGAGTTAGTTTTATTTATTTATATAAGATCTAATTTTAGTCTTTGTTTGTTCTTGTATTAGATTTAAGTATTGAATTGTAAATAAATAACCATACTGTTTAATAATTTACCGTCTAACATAAAAAATGTGAACTCGTTCAACAGTTTTAAATCACAACTGTCAAAACATATTATTGAAAATTACTCCTATCAAAAACCTTAATAACATAGTAATTGTGAATGAAACTGCTGAACGAGTGGGCTCACTTGATATAATATGTTCTGGCCTATTTCGGCGACCATTACTAAATCACTTGTACTAAATGTTATTTTCTATTCTCTTGTAAGTGGCTTTTCTGTCTTTATTGAGAATATATGATGTAAACAAAAAAAAATACTGGTATTTTGTTAGTTAGTTATCTATGTATTGTGTAATTTTCGTGATGTAACATGTTATGGAAAGATTGTGAAAAAATTATAAAATGACAAAGTTTACTACCGTATTATTTTTACCTTGTTTTTATATTATTTACCTAAGTATTTTACACGTTAATAAAGTGGTTTATAATCATCACACATTACAGGTTAGGATTGCGGTAGATTTCCCTATAGAAAATGCCCTCATTTTAAACGAGCTTCATACATGCATACATACATACACCAAAACATAGTTACTATAACGCCATTTCAGTCTGCCCGTGACCATGATACCTGCAAAGGTGTCGAAACGTCGGGTCCTAAAATCAAATTAAAACCGCGACAAAATCCGTAAAAAAGTAGTTTTATTTCAATAGTTACTATAAGTTTATAAGTACCTACGTAGAAAGCGTATCTACGAAAGTCCGGCACTTCATAAATATAAAGATGTTCTAAATAATATAAAGTCCAAAACTATACTTAATAATACCCATCACAAAAGTCCACAAAAGACATTATGTTGAAAATTTGAAAGACATCACATTACAAATAAAATGCGTTAAATTAAAATTTTATGATATATTATGATCGGGAGTGTGCTTTGTGATTAAAGTTCGAAAACTCATTTGGGTAAGTACCATTTTTAATTATCTCAGATTAGTGTCACCAGCTCTGAGGTCCTGGGTTCGATCCCCGGACTGATCACTGTAGAAAACCTGTGGTACCTTCGTTGTCTTAGATACCTATGGTATCTGGCACCATCATCAGACCGACTCATATACCAAATACTGTATTTTTACTGAACTTAAACAAGTATGCATAACATCATCTCTATCATATGCCGATAAGTGGTTCTTAAAAAGCTTAGATTTGCCCTAAAAAATCATAATACATGAAAACTTAAAAAAATATATTGCAAGTAGAAAATTCGTCATACTTATAGAAACCTACTTCGTATAAATCAATTTACAGTTAGGATTATAGGATCGTTGCATCATGACTAATTTCAAAATTTCAAAACGTACAAAATTATAACGTCATACGTCATTAAATATCAAAGTATTCTGGTAAACTTTTATTACTTAACATGAAAAAATACTTCTTTCTATAAAATTCTACCTACCTGACGGAAAAAAAAAACATTTTTAGTGCAACTGTTCGCTCTCATTGTTTCCGTAGCGCTAAGAGGCAAGATTTCCTGTTTACTCCAATATTATTTTACACTTCCTTTGTTATACTGTCGTAATAAAAAATACTGTTGACTCTAGTCAAGTCTAGTCGTATTAATTCCTCTTACTGTACCTTTTAGAATTCCGCATCAATACTTTTTGTAAAAAACGGAAGGAATGTACATTAAAATTGTTTTACTTATTTTCTCTTATTATGTCCGCTTTGGTAATATGCGCTGCAAGCATCGCTGCTGCGATGAGGATGGAAGTTAATTAACAACCTGATCTACACGAATGGAATGTTCCCTCACACCGACATGGGTTCTTTGATATTATTCATGCATATAGAAAAAAAGATGCTTGATACTTTTGCAAAATAACTTCTTTGATACCAACTACTATTAAAAAATATATATATATATAACTTGTAAAGTTAGAAAGTAGGGCATTGATCAAATTTGTTCAAAACTTGATTTCTATTAAGATATGTTCATAGCCGTACTACATAGTTAAATTGAAATCCTATTTGTCGTTGAGTTTAGCTTGAATCTGAGAGATATCAAACGAATCTGTCGTTTTAATTTCGTACCGGCAACACATAATATCCTATCAACATCTAAGAAAACGTATTAAATAGGAACGACTGGTAGACTTACCTTGAAAGCACTTCGCTCTGTGTGATAACTTTACTAGTATGTAACATATGTCGAAAAACTGTCATATGCACTTTCATTTTTATGTTTTAATAGTCCTATTAGAAAAATATCCTAAATCATGTAAAAAAAAACAATTGTCTCATAGGAATGTTTGAATTTTATAAGGGGCTAACTTGCCCACATATATTCGCGATATAATGATCTTTATATATTAAATTCTCGTGTCACAATGTTAGTTACCATACTCCTCCGAAACGGCTTGACCGATTTTTATGAAATTTTATATGCATATTCAGTAGGTCTGAGAATCGGCTACTATCTATTTTTCATACCCCTAAGTGGTAGTTGGTAGGTAGTAGGCAGGTGCTAGGTAGAAAAAATTGCATTGCAACGCATGCCGGGTACAGCTAGTAATATCTAATATTCCGGGACAACTCACACACGGTTATCTGATCCCAAGCTAAGCAGAGCTTGTGTTATGGTAACCAGACAACTGATAAACTTACTGATATATTTCTAAATACATACATATTATAGATAAATAACACCCAGACAACCAGAACAAATGATCGTGCTCATCACACAAACATTTGTCCTGGGTGGGAATCGAACCCACGACCTCCGGTATAGCAGTCAGGGTCACTAACCACTAGACCAACAGGCCCGATAAAACAGTATTTACGTCATTCATTTATCGAAACTTAAATGAGTAATTTTGCTAGTGTAAAATTATTTAACGAAAATGTAGCAACAAATAGGAAACACAATATAGTATCTGATTACACGTATAATATTGTGTTAGAGGTATATTATTATATGACGGCCAATTTATGTAGGTAGCCTTATGTAGGCACAATGGCATCGATCGGTTGTAGCGACGATGACTGATGATGGTTCGACTTTGAGCAATGCTGCCACTGCATCAACCTTGGATAGGAGCATATCACCTTGTCCCGCTAACTAAACAAAATATCCTTTATCCTTCTTGTTTGCTAACCGTTCTTGTTAGCATAACATAACTTACCATCACGCCTGTATCCCCGGAGGGTTAGGCAGAGGTGTACCAATGTACACCCACAGTTCGCCGGTATGTTAAGGTCCCATGTAATAGGGGGCGAGCCTATTGCCACTAACCGGGCAGAAATCCAAACTCCGACCTGCTACTGAGAATTTCATAGAAAAACCCAAAAACACCTTGGGCGACTTGGGAATCGAACCCAAGACCTCTAGCGTAGCAGTCGCGCTTAGCGCCACTAGGCCAACGAGGCAGTCTCTTTGTCGTTTCTTGTTAGCAAAGCTGTATAAATACTACAAAAACCACACATTTTTCGTGAAACTATGTTATTATTATTATTATTTGTATCTCTTATCTTTCACGGGTCATCCTCAGCAATGAGAATACCCGGTTCTTTGAAAGGCTTACGTGGGGACAAAATATTCTTCCATAAATAAGTGACACAGTTTTGATCTTAAAAATAATCTTAAGCTTCTTAATAAAGCTTCTTAGGGTAATAAGGATAGTTTTAAGTAGGTGAAAGTTACACGGATAGCTCTAAACTCATCAATAAACAAAAAATACAACTGAATAATAAAAAATTAATACTAACGTCTATCTTGTGGTTTAAACTAACTTGTATTAATGGTTTAGATATATTTACTGGACTAGATAATAAAACGGTTCCGAGCGGAAAAGTTTCGAAAACTATACTGTGTGTTCTAGCCTTACTCTATGTAGTATTTTTGAGTAAAATTAATATTAAAACACTAGCTGTGCCCCGCGGTTTCACCCGCGTGAATACCTAAGTCCCGTTCCCGGTGCCTTTGTATTATTAGGGGTGGAGATGAATCCAACAAATCACTATCGTAACATAAGTCAGGATTACTTAATTTGGTGGTTGAGTATTCTTCAATTTCCTAAATTTTTTATTCTTAAATTTCAAACTTTTTCTTTAATAAGAACCTTCTCCTGACAATAACAAACACAACAAAAAAAGAATTGGCCAAATTGGTCCAGGCGTTATTGAGTTATGCGCTTACCAACACATTTAGCGATTCATTTTTATATTATAGATTTGACAGTACCTATGCTTAGGTTTGTGGCAGGAATATTTTTATAATCGCATAGAGCGGGTGCTCAATTAAATAAATCTTGCTTGAATGTCTGACGCGGGGCTTTTAAGCGGTTACTTCTGAAAATTAATTTCCATAATATGGCTTCTCCGAGCAGTATGATTGCTTTCCTTTCTCCGAAGAAGCTTAAATAAGTTAGAATTTATTAACTTTTTTTATTAGGTAAATTAGTTTCTTATTTCTTTTGCTTTTACTGAATTTAATAGAATGATAGTGTAGTCAAGGGACTAAGTTCAAAAGCGGAATATAATTAAAAAGAAACCAGATCCTTTGATATCTTTATTTATAGTCAATAAATTAAACAACATTGAAGCTACATGAGATTACATTAGATATTAATTAAATACCTACATAGGTATAAATAATTTAAAAAGATCAAATTGTGATCAACAAAACTGTACCATTCTGGTAATCTGATTAGAGTTACAGAACTAATTATAATAATACATGTTAAATACTACATTATACATTGAAAAGTATATCTTCTATCTTATTCTATCTTTAATTTTAATTAACATTGTATTTAAATAAATAACAGAAATAGGATGTTATGAATGTTAAATAACTTACTTTACATCGAATTGTTTATATAAAACAATATCAAATTACAACCAAGCTTTATAACCTAAAAACATTAATAGAATACAATTCTAAAATATATCACGTGACAGAAAAACATTTTATTTTTCAGTGTATTGGAAAAATGTAATCGAGTAAATGTATTATCACTGTTGAGCAAAATTGTTAGTACAGTTTTTATTTAATTTGCAATGATAGTATGCTCCAATTAAGAATTTCTTAAAAATTAAATTGAGAAGATTGTTTTGAATAAAATAAAATTCAATCCTACCATTAATTGAAGGGGTGGTGTATTATACTGGGTGTCCCAGAAAGTATAGACGAGCGAGTGTCCTGAGGTATAGGATACTAAGGCCGGTTACAGTACTCGACCGTCTCGTCTTCAGTCGCGCTTTCCATTAACATGGATGTACATAAAACCACGAAGGCTCATTTTCATAATAGTACCCGAGACAATGTAGAAAAGTGATTTTAAACATTGTACCCGTCCGGGGATCAAACCCGGGACCTCGGGAAGAGCAAGCGACACCTTGAAAACCGGTGTGTACGCCACTCGACCACGGAGGTCGTCAAACGGTTTCATCAATGATCACTAGGTACTCGTATTCGGGGTGCGACCTGCCCACCTGCTTTATAACGAAACAAAAATGAAAATGAGCTAATGAGCAATTTATCTATACACAAACGAACCCAGTGATTCAGATACTTTTCAGAGTCCCCTTCCTCAGACGCCCGCTCTTTCATGCTTTCTAAGACAATAGATATATCTCTTTCTTAAAAGAATTTCTTAAAACGGCAACTGGTTTCCACATAATTAGTAGTTTAAACACACAAAAGTTTAATAAACATCTCTAAACTCACAAAACAAACTCCCTAAACAGGTTGAACAATCTTACACGTTAGAAGGTTACAGAAATAGCAAACGTATTCGCAATATAAAAGGCAAGGGCACAGTAATTGAACTTGACCGAGCCGCAGTTTAGTGAGGTCGGGGGTCCCCGGTCACGGAGTCACGTCCCGTCTTGCGGAACGAATGAATGAACGGCGGAGGGTCGAGTCCAATCCTGTACAACACATACCAAAGAGTATACCTACATTACATACTATACGTAGAGTGCGCGCATCGTGGTCGTACATTTTTAGCTGTACTGGCTTGGTTAGTGATTTCCCGTACGAGACTAGACGTTTTTGAGAATGTCTGTTGATAATTTTAATGGTTAATACTCCGTTGGGCGCACTCTTTAGTTAACTTATTTATTATCTAACTATACAAATGATACAAATAGTCTTATTTCATAGTTACATTAACAATTCAAAAGATATACGCGCTATTCGTAATTATTAAAATTAAAAGGATATAGTGTACCATATTTAAATAAACAAATTACATTTGTTAGATTGTCTCGTAACATAATAATTGGAATTTATTTTATACACTTAGTTTTTTTTTTTACGAGATATACATTAATGCGTTTTCCATGGTTAATCGTTTTTAGTTTTCGTTTGTAAAAGATAACAAAGTCACATTGCTATCTCTTTTAGTTTGTTTCATATAGTAGAACTAGGTACCCATTTATTATTTTTAGTAAAGTATTTTTGTAACCAATTTGCAAAAAACTTGATAGGAAAGTATCAATTTTAGATAGGTATTGTACCGGTGAAAATAAAAGCAGTAAAATATTCCTATGATGAATTACTTGCCTCGAAATTTTTGCTACCTATTGGATACTGATACCTCCTAATCATATTGTAGACAATAGACAATAGACAAATCTTTATTATGAACTTTACAAGTGCATCTATCAGGTGAGACTCTGACTTCCAGACTAGTAAGATACTGTATCCTGAAAGGTCAGTTCCTTCCCTTCACAATTATAGAGAATATAAATTAACATGTTCATAATTTTAATAAGGTAAAATTGTGCTCTAATACATTAAAAATAATCCTTATTAATATTTAACAAATCTTGTAATGCCTGTACCCGTATTACAATTGGTTGCTAATATCGTATTAACGAAGTGTTCTACCACTAACCTTTGGTTACCTGCAGCCGGCGCCCGCCACCACAGTCGCCACGGACGCCGCCGGTACAGGCTAGTAATGGCGCACGACGTTATACGTCACAAACTTAATACTTACTTTACAGCTACATAACATAAATAACTTAAAAGTAAACAATGAATAGTAAATATCACATCCAAGTATGTTTTTTTTTTTCTTTAACTTAGTTTTCGAGACGTAAATAATCGAAACAACGTAATAACACCGTGGATTTTAAGAGCTGCCGCTACTGCCATTACGCATAAAGGCCCTGCTGCGTGCTTCAGCATGCAATGTATTTATATACCTAACGCGGTAGGAACAGGTGCGGGAACCGAAAGTACGAGGTGACTATCCCGCGGTAGGCCGGCGGCGGCGGCGGGGTGAGGTCCTCGACGCGTCGCTCCACGCCTCCTTCGACTTGTATTGGGGACTCGGGTCTGATGGCGTCGAAGTCGCGTGAATGTATTGGACAGGGTGGTGGGGGCTCGGGTCTGATGGCGTCGAAGTCTGGGGAATGTACAGCACAGGGTGGTGGCGGCTCGGGTCTGATGGCGTCGAAATTGGGTGAATGTAAAGTATAGGGTGGTGGGGGCTCGGCGGCGCGAAGCTGGCGGCTATTGTCGAAGCGCCAGCGCTGGATGACAGGCTCGGATCGGTAGCGGCGCTCGCGCGGCGGCGGCTCGATGCTCGCCACGCATACCCTGCTCGACGTCGCCGTGTGCGCCCTCTCGTTACCCGCTGCTGACAAACGATACTCTTTAATTATAACAATACAGTTTTATTGTAATGGAACATGACGTGATATTTATGTAACAGTAGCTTTCACCCGGGGCCTCCACGTGGATGTAAGTTTGCACGGAAAAAAATTGATGTCCTTTCTTAGGCTACAAAGTTACTCCATATCAAGTTTCATCAAATCGAAAAGACAAGACAGATTACTTTCGTGATTATAATTAGTATGGATCGTGGTTTTGTTACTATTACAATAACGCGGACGAAATCCTAGAATGAATAGGCATGTTGAAACGGATAAAATTGCCAAAAACTGAGATAATATTAAACGGATAACTAAATGCATCGGCCCACTAACTCTCGAACTCTATACTCACGACTATGGTGGTAAGAACATTAGTTATTTGGCCAAAACCGACTTAAACCTAAAGCGAAATCGAGGAATAGGAAGATTACAACGTTTTATTACCCAGGTATTTTTACCGTAAAATGAGCCTGAAAGTAGTTATTGTCAAAAAACTGTTTTTGAGCGCCATTTTTCCAATATGGCGGAGCGAGCGGCAAAGATACGAGGTGGGAAAGTAAAAATTCGAAAAGAGCACGTCGTAATCGTAATCTATAAAATCACCAATTTTCAACACTTCCGGAAAACTTTCCAGGTAGAACTACCAAATGACTGGACTATCAGTTTATTTGATTTTAGTCAAAGCACGCATTATCTTGTCGTGCTCAAATTTTCTTTAAAGTATTCAATTTTCCTTTTTTTTCACTATTTCGGACCCGGAAAACTTTCTACTGCAAATATATAGGTACAAAGAAAAAAGTGGTCTATCGTAAAAAAAAACCTACTATGAAGAATAAAGTATAGGTAAATGTAACAGAAAATTTAAAATTATGTTATTGTATACGAAATAAACCGCAACAATAATAATATTAAAAAAATCGGACGGCATAAAATCTGATCGGATATTTGTGAGAAAGGCGGATTTTTACTGGCACTCCTTTATTATTGAAATTATTAAATTGTTACATTATTGAAATTAAATGTATTAATTACCATATTCTGTAAGTATATTATCACTTACATGTACAAATAACATTGTTTTTGCAAAAAAAATGTCTTATGAAGTAGGTATTTAAAGTAAATGGAACAATCGAAAATACTGATAATGCCGCCATGCCGTTTAAAAGTTTGAAAAGCGATTACAAAATTAAAATTCAGTTGGAAATAAAATAGCTTCCGCACATACATTAAAATTGCAGTTTGGTATCACTAACCACTTATTAATATGGCCTAAAGTAGACTAACTATACTATCTACCCAGTGGCGTGCATTGGTTTTCGGCACTGGTAGGCACTCCTACATGAAGCAACTTTATTGTAAATACCCAAATAAACTCCCAAAAAAATGGGAACAAGCATAATTTTGTGGATCACAAGGTGCGTTCAGATCTGGCGAAAGCGCACCGAATGCGCTTCCCGCGCGTGCATTTAGGTACTACAATGAATTAGTGCGCCTCCTCTGCGCAACTCACGCAAAGGTCGCATACTGCGCGTGCACGACCAGCTCTAGTGCAAATAACGCCGAACTGTTCGCGAGCAGCACGCGCGGCGCGAGCAAGATAAAACTCGAAATGCACGCGCGCAGCTCGCGAACTATTCGCTAGCTTAATTTACAAACCAATTTCTTATTGAATAACTATTTCAACTTGTTGCTAACCACAGCGCAAAGGGTTGCGGCGGCGATCAGCTGATTATGAGTACTCTTATTTGTGTATTATCTATAGAATCTGTACGGTCTGGCCACATGTAAATTTCACGATATTTCGCATTTAAATGTATTTTTGACACTGTAATAAGGGTAGATACACGCATTAAGTGTTTCTTATGCTTTTAGAACTTGAAAATGAAAACGTCACTACACCAATAAGTTTATTTAGTAAAGAGAGCACTTTGGCAGTAACAAAGAACTTTACACTATCAATTTAACAACGCTATAAAATTAAAAAAAACCTAAATTTGTTTATTGTCTCGACGTTTTAGTATAGCGTATTTCCTCCTCTAGCCCTAATAACGGCTTGCATTCGATCTGGCATGCTTTGAATGATGTTTCTGACATCAACTTGCGGTATGCTTTCCCAAGCAGTCAGTGCTTTATTTCGAAGTTGGTTAAGAGTTTCTGGCGGGTCAGAGGTGGACTTTATCTTTCTTTTTCTAACCTACAATTATAATAGACAAAAAGTTAATCAGACGTTTCACTGGATGAGCCAACATATCCTATTATCTTGTATGTTTAATTTACTCCCATTTTAATAAGATGTTAACTAAAAACAAACGTTAAATATCATTATCCACAACATAAATAAGTTTTCGTCGTAGTTATTCTCGTAGGTATCAATTCACACAACTTCGTATTAAACAATCAACAAACGACGAATAACACAAAAAAAAAAAACAGTTCGACCAGCAGGACACCACTAGTCAGGCGAAATGTTCCAACATTTTGAGTTAATTTTACCAAGAGCCTTCCTTTTTAAGTTTTGTCAACAAACCACATCTGATGGGTTTGTATTGTAAGTTTGTAACTACGCACGTATGCTATCCAAACATATTTCATTTTCACCACAATCTTAACATTCATACACACAGCTGTCTATTAAAGCTCCCGTTTATTAAACTACAGCCACTTCACAAAATCACAATAAATAGAGAGCTAATAGAGACCTAGTTACGAAAGGCAAAACGAAAACACGCGCGCGAACTATCAAAAACTTAATAAACAATCTGCCACAGATAATAAATATCGAAAAACGACCAAGTTGCAATACATAAGTAAAACAATAAAAATATTAATTAAAACTAAATATAATTAACATTATTAATTAACTAAATAATATTGTGATGATTAATTTACAAGGTATTAGTATTTTAAAAAGCAAGTTTCATTTAATATACACTAATAACTGGAATAAGAATTGACAGGTGCGATAAACGACCCAAAAGCCTTTGCTCCAAAACGGATATGAAAGTAGAATGATTGGAAAAAAGAAAGATTCTTCTTTATTGGCAGGTAAGCAAGCCTACTGTAGGTGTAAAAATTACAAATGTCAAATATTAGAGCATTACGTTTTGCAAACAGGGAATTTATGTTTTTGTCGTATAATAAAATCTCAATATGGCGGCGTATTATTTTCGTTTTTTGAAGTGTGCGTGCGTATATGGACAAGGAGATTTTATTTGAATGTGTGAGTGTAAACTAGGCAGTTTTTCGAGAGCCTACTTCGTGACATTTATGAAGTTGAGTATTGAATGAATTTGAATGTGACATAATATGTGACGTCATTTTTTATTTGTTTGTTATTGAAATGTTTGGATACAAGTTTTATTATCTGTAATTTAATGATTATGTATGATGAGTGTTGACTGATTTATTTTACATAAATTGTTATATTTAAAGATAGGTAGTTGGGATTTTGATCTACCTATCTAGCTATAACCTTATCTGGAACCCTCTCCATTTTAAAACTAATACCTACAAGCCAAACGGCACGGTCGGCGAAATCCCTCGACCTGACCCCTTTAGCTTTTTGTCATGTAAAGATCTGATTCAAATTAAATCCTATGCAACTGTAAACTAGTTGAGGTTACATTTTACGTAAATTAATATTGTGTATTTCATATGGAAAGTGAATGAGACCAGTAACCAAAATTACTTACAAAATGCATTTTACCTACAGTGAATATTACAAGCAAGCTTTTATGAGAGACTGCATTCTTAACAAGTCCTCTTCAGAAATACTTTGTCTTACATGATAGTTGTGTTTCATTTGATAAAGTTTCAGTTGTAGGTCGTTATTAGGTACAGAAATTCAGGCTTCAACCAAAAACCTTTTAATTATAATAATGTTTATTATTATTTCATGTTTATCATTCATTATTTTTTGACTGCCTTGTTGGCCTGGTGGCGCTAAGCGCGACTGCTACGCTAGAGGTCTTGGGTTCGATTCCCAAGTCGACCAAGGTGTTATTGGGTTTTTCTAAGAAGTTCTCAGTAGCAGGTCGGAGTTTGGATTTGTGCCCGGTTAGTGGCAATAGGCTCGCCCCCTATTACATGGGACCTAAACATACCGGCGAACTGTGGGTGTACATTGGTACACCTCTGCCTAACCCTTCGGGGATACAGGCGTGATGGTATGTTATGTTATCATTCATTATTTTCAGGGTTCACTAGCAAGTTCACTAGTGAACAGTATGTAAAATGAAGTAGGTATGCTTACTCCAGGTATACCAGGCATATCAGTTTCCTAGTTGTTTAGCGTTCATAATAGCGTATTATATTCCTGTTATGTTGACAGCGACACATAATAGGATTATATTACACAGAGATATCGGTATTTGTGCACCAAAATGTATGGAATGTCTGTCGCTAATTATATTAATTAGCGGAAACATCACATTCCCTGTTACAATATGAAAAGCATTTAATGCTGGGATAACATGACTTTGATAGGCTAATTGTGGCGATTTCACCGGTTATACGTAATCTATAGCTTACGGCGTACAAGGAAGCTAGTTCGACTACAATAATTGACCTATATATAATAAGTTAGTTTTGACCGTTTTATCGATAACATTCCTAAAAGGTATTGAACTAACTTAACGCGAGAATTGAGATAGTTTCATCTGATTCTATTAAAATACTAGCCTACAAACTTAACCACAGTCAGCTTAATAGTAGAATTTTCAATGAGATCGAAGACTACGTTTGTTGTTAGAGTCATTGAATTATAATCGTAAAAATTAATCGCATATCAGTATATTATGCGTATATTTTGCTCTCAGTAGGCCTACTCCGAAGTGGTACAAAACCGAAGTTTCGTCCGATAATATGTCGTTTCCTACTCCGAAAACATTATTTTCGTTCCGTCGGTTTTGGTCCGAACGAACTTCTATTTTGACGTTTATTGTATCGTAAACCCTACTCCGAAACACAAAATCCGACCGAAAATTCGATTTTGACAAGAGTTGCATCGTGAAATATAATAATATGTTAAAATTTCCGACACCAAAATAGCTACTTATTGAGTATCGTAAATATTACATTCGATGAATTGTTACCATTATCTTGAGTTTTACACCTATGTTACAATAGTTTACTGCCTATTTATCGACTTGACGCTATTTCATTACTCTCCATTGAGTGTTTGTTAGATTTCATATCCTTTATTGTGAAATAATAAACGGAAACCACAAGCGCTATATAAGATTTATATTTCACATGACTGAATCATGGAATACAGTAGAGTTCTCATTAGCAATTAATACACCCGGATTACTCAGATATTTCATTTACTAGGTACATAATTTTCCTCAAAATTTTTAATAATATACATATCTAGTAGACTTTAAAACTGCCTCTACGCATAGGAGTCAAGCCAGAGCAGAGCCGTTCTGCTCGTCGTCGTTCGCGGCTTCAAGTGTGGTCGAAAATGAGTCGCCAATGATCACTGTCCTCGAACATGGAAAGCTATGTCTTTGTTTTTGTCAAAAAAAACGGACTATAGGGAAGCGCAGTAGAGCACGAGCCGAACACTCGGTGCGTGCTCTATCGAGGTTCGTTAGTAAGTCCACCCTTCACGAATTCGTGCTCGGCTTATAACCTTCTACGCAGCTTTAAAGTTTACAGTCTATAAACTTTCAAAAGACGGACATGAGAAAACAATAAACCCAAGGGGCACTTAAACGATATTAACAACATGTATTTAGTATTTATTATTACACGACTGCCCAAAAAGGAGTGTTATGTTTTCAGGGTTCATGTATGTATGTATGTATGTATGTTTGTGAGTTTCTTTATTCCACCATAACTTCTAAAAGGCTTGACCGATTTCAATGTTTGTGGAATCATTAGATGCTTTGAGTTATCCCGAGTGACATAGGCTATGTGGACATCAAAAAATGGTCAAATGTGAGTCGAAATCGCCTGCAAAGTGTTCCGAACGATTTTTTTTTGTGTTGTGTCATGTTTTTGTGTTGTTCACTAAAAGGTATTAAATAAAAAAAAATAAAAAACACGCCTGCCATGTCAAAAAATTTAAAAACAAGTCAAATATTTGTAATTAACCGATCATTTAATTGCAGTCGGGGGACCTGTAATGAATTGTTCCAAGTAACCGTCTCCCGACTGCAATTAAATGATCGGTTAATTACAAATATTTGACTTGTTTTTAAATTTTTAGTTCACTTTTCTAATATTTTTTTGACATGGCAGGCGTTTTTTTAATTGTATTTTGTTTTTATTTCAAGTAAAAAATAAAACTAACATTACACGAACATTAACGACATACAAATATCTATATAAGTATATCAAAATTAATTGCTGTTCGTTAGTCTCGCTAAAACTCGTGAACGGCTGGACCGATTTGGCTAATTTTGGTATTGAATTATTTGTGAAAGTCCAGAGAAGGTTTAAAAGGTGAATAAATATGAAAATTCTCGGAATTAAATAAAAAAAAAACAAATACAAAAGTTCAGGCTTTTATTTATCGATTGAGGCAGTACGAAGTCTGCCGGGACAGCTAGTAACCAATAAAAACTTAGGTAATAGGAAAACGGTGAAAATATTTCAATGCGCTGTGTGTGCGTATTTAATGGCTAAGCAGTGGAGAGTGTAGTATGTAGATACCATTTTATAGTATGTAAGACCATGTTTATCTAAAATACAAGCAGTGTAACTCGAACTGTGTTTCATTCAACACGTCACGCGTCTTCTCCACAATACACATCTATCCACCTCTATATCTCCATTGTGACTAGACTTGATACTTCTGAGTAAAGAGGCACATCGTGTTCCTTAGTATAAAGCCGTAAAATCCATCTGTAGGTGCAAATATGCTCGGAGTACTCCGAAAAGCAGCAGCACTTGACTGCATATTTCGTATAGTTAGCTTGTTTTTTGTTGTGATTTCATCACTTGAACATCTTTCACTTCAGTCAGTCAAGATTAAGGTTTAAGAACAACTTTATTTCTCAAAAAGAATTTTACATAATTCACTTACTGAGAAACAATTTTTAAAACTAAGATTAATAATTGGAGCGCACAGCGGTACTTTTATATACAATAACAAAACAATAAAATAAATAAGAAAAAAAAATACATAACAATGTGGGTAAACCGACAACAAACTCAAACGTACCTAAGTTTTTAACCAAGCATGAACATGGATGTATGTATGAATTTGATTTTTTACCGGATGTGGCATTGATGGCATAGTCTGTATTGTAATTATTAAGTTTTTATAAGTTTATGGTTCTATTATTATTAAGACTATTTTATTTTTATATACTTTTATTTATTTTTATATATTCCATTTATATACTTTGGTTACATACCTACATGGTTTATAAAACGTTTTGAGAATTGATTTTTTTTTGTTTAGTTTAAGTAATTTCTTACTATGTATCTTTATAAATTTTGTGGTATATAATTAATTTAATTATGTATATTTTATTTACATGAAAATTATAATGCAGTTTTTAAATTTTATTTTTTGAGTTTATTTATTTGTATGCATTGATTATGTGATTTGTTAGTAGTTTTTTAAATCGGACATAACTTTTTTCTTCTTTTATTACCGATGGTAATTTATTATAAATTGACAATCTTGACCTAAACCGAACTAACTTAATCTTGAAATAAATTGACCCTCAAACTCCAAGTTTCTTCTTCCATAGTTAGTTCTAGGAGGGCGGGTCACTAAGTAACTAGCACGTCTAAGGTTCATCTTTCGTGTTTGTTGTTTTGTTACAAATTTTATATTGGAGTGGATTTCCTTTTTTAATATTTTATGTATTAGAATACATGTGTAGTATATGTACGTTTGTTTTATATTCATTATTTTTGTTTCCTCGTATATCCTTTCAGTAGGTGTCCGAAATATATAGTTGAATAAAATTTTAATCAATCGATTCTGAACTCGTTGAATTGGATCCACATTAGTTTTCGTTGCAGTACCCCAGATTTCAATGAGGTAGTCGATATGAGGCTTTACCAGAGAATTATAGATAAGATATCGTACTTTTCGAGGAAGATAATTTTTTATATTGCGTAGTACCCCTGTGAGTTTTCTAAGTTTAAGTTGGATTTTTTCTAGGTGCGGCTTCCAGGTTAGGTTACTATCTATTTATTTATTTAATACTTTTTGCACAGTGTTGCACAAAGGCGGACTTAATGCCAGAAGGCATTCTCTGCCAGTCAACCTTAGGGTGATGCAGAAAACAAATCGTGGTAGATGCACGAGCACAAAATTGAGAAAAAATAAAAGTAAATCAATTATGTATACTTAATACAAAAAATACATACAAATATATAACATAAAATAAAAATAAATATATATATATAAATACATAAGACTTCTAATAAATAGTAAAAACAGCTAAGTAGCCAGGTAAACTGATAAAACATGAAGGGATTTTTCTAAAACAAAACAGCTAAGTTGGTTCTGCCAGAGTTTGTTCATAAAAGTAATCACGAACCCTAAGATGAGTCCGAGATATTTTTCTTTATGTTTTTGCTCAAGTAGTTGGCCGTCTATTTTAAGTTCGAAATTATTATTTATTTTCCTATTTTTTGCTGCAAATATTACATAATTTGTTTTTGTAATATTAATAGTTAAGAGATTTGACTGAAACCACTCATTTAATAGGTTAAGATCATTCTGATCATTAGATTACGACCCATGAAGCTTGGATTTAGCTTGGTTTAAGCATTATTTTGATAAATTTTGTAGTAATTATAAATTCAATCACCGCTTGATTGTTTACTTGTCATCCTTAGACTTTTTAATTATTTTTTTTTGTTATAATTAACCATTTATTTACAATTCAATACTTTTCAATTTGTTTTTCTTCGATTGTCAAAAAGACATTTTGACAATCGGAGAAAGGCGTCTGAATATCAGTTACATTGTTGTTATTTTAAGAAATATTACAATATTCGTAAGCATAAATATTAAATTAAAAGCAATGGTCACTGTATTCTTTTTATAAAGATTTTTTTTACTCAGTAATTCTCGAGTCGAAGTGGATCGAAATTAATACTAATGACCATAAATAATGTATCGATAAAACTTTCAACTCTAGCACTACATTTCGTTCGATCCGACCATCTTCTGAACATTGGCTATGGCACCGGCCGAACTTTATGAATCTAATCAATTTTCAGAGTAGGACACTGTTGCGTATTTCGGTCGTGATTTTGTCAGTCCGAACATTCGGTTTCGTAATTTCAGAGTTGGTAACGGGTTGGTGTTGGTACGGAATGTAATAAATACAAACCGAAATCACGTAGCTGGAAAAGCATTAAATTACTTTCTGATAGCCATAGTCGCAGTTGTGGCATATTATTATTTGATAGAAGCTCTCTGCAAGCCTGTATGCATGTTTGTTTACATCAAATCTTGCAAGCTAAATTAGAACCATTGCCAAACATCCCATGTAATTGAAATTTTTGCATACTTATGTATGTTCATTATCAATACAATATTATGGTACCTAATCTGGATCCTATTGCTCTACTTTTGTAAATAAATTATTAATTATGTTTCCAATAAACCTACATTTTAGGCGAGTTTATTTACGCGCGTCAGTTTTAAATTAGCGATAACATCTACGATATTGATGCGCGTACTTATTTGTTCACCTATAAAAAAGTAACAAGTCCACCCATAGCTTTTCATATATCAAAGGGCAAAGTTTTAAAAAGGACTACTCCCAACAAAATTGTAATGAAATATACAGACAAACAATGAGAGCAGAGTGCTACAAAGGCAAGACAAACACACATAGGCAGGTAAACACATTACCCCCTCGCGTAGTGAGATAAAAGGCATGGCTTACTGCAATACAATTTGTTTTTTGCCGGCCGTCGCGTCGCGCCGCTGCCGGACTTAATTAGTCAATCAATGTGAATGACAATCGGTCTTTATGGACAGAAATCAACGTTGTTTTTAATGTTGCATGAAACGTGAGATTTAATCCGGCCAAAGGAAATAAGAGGCTTGCGTACGAGCGTCGAGAAAATACGTTTTTATATAATTCTTAATACAATGTTTTCAGCAAAATGCTGTAAACAAAAACCTTTTTGAAAACTGTCATAATTAATATATTGTTTAAAACACAACATAAACCCGTTTTTGCCAGAGAAGTTGCTGTGTTAATTGATCTATTAAGTCCAATTTTCAACCCGCTAATCCGAGTACTATTAGCTTCACACTTAAATTGTAAGGCTTTGCTTGAAATCTACACTAATATTATAAAGAGGAAAGATTTGATTGATTTTTTTTAATTGAATAGGTTCCGAAACTACATGACCGATTTGAAAAATTCTTTCACTGTTTGGAAGCTACACTATCTCCGGTGAACTGATCCATACTCACTCTAATATTGTATGTAACCCAAGGTGTGAAAAAATTACCAAAAAAACTTTTTTACATCGCGTGCGCTGCGAAAACTATTGATTATAGAACAAAATAATGTACTACTACGTCTTTGTTGAACATATAATTATCTACAAAAATATCGCGACAGCATATGTCTAACTATTATAGTTATGTCACAATAAGTGTCTTTTAAATTTTTTAAAATGTATATAATTGATGGCATTTATATAAATTTTATAAATAAAAGAGCTTTCATGGCGGTGGCGCTACGAAAGCTCTTTTATTTATACTTTGGAATCAATCCTTATCAAAATAAATGATATTTTCATATTTAAGTCTGTTTTAATACCATTATATGACTTTTTGAATTATTCAATTTGGACATTCCATTCGAAAGATATCACAAGTTTAAAAATGTAAGTAATTTAAAAAATGTCGCATGCTCACGCCGCCGGCCGATCTGAGTGTTACACGGCACTATAATAATAAGCGAATTTATAATAATAGCAATTTAGCCTATCGGGAATAAAAGTTGTTTGTTAATATTTATTATTCCATAGTAAGTTTACTATTAACAAATTAGTAAAGGAACTAACTACGTAACGGGGTTAAAGAGGTAGTACGAGATAGGTATGGAACCGCGAGGTGTTAGTTACACTATTCATAACTCAAGAACGGGTAGACCGATTTTCAAAATCTTTAATTTTTTGGATTCGTCTCCGCCCCGTATAACAAAGTAACTATAAAGACATCGGGAACGGAATATAGGCATTAACGCGGGTGAAACCGCGGGGCACAGCTTGTTAATAAATACATGCAGGATTACCTTCAAATGCTTTGTAAATTTGAACCGTATTCATAATACGGCTCACTACATTGCTTATATGTATAAATTCACTTGCTACTACTATGATACTATTCAATGATACTACTAGTTCTCGTGTGTTTTACCGTCATTATAATATTTAATCCAGCATTCATTTAGTAAAATATTAAAAACTAGCTGTGCCTGCGACTTCGTTCGCGTGGATGACGAAACTTATCAATGAGTTTTTAACCGCAAAATTAAGTTTGTTTTAATTGTTTATACTTTTCCGGGATGAAAACTACCCAGTGTGGTGCCCAGGATAATAACATACACCAAGTTTCATCTTAATCGAACCGGTAGATTTTGCGTGATACCTGAACAAACAGACAGACAGACAGACAACTTTTTTTTTCCACACTTTTGGTTTCAGTGTCGGTCTAGTAACACCCCCGCCATTATTTTTTTTGATATTTTCCATGTACAGAATTTTCACTTTTACAGATTTATTATAAGTAAAGATTATAAATGTTTGGTTAGTAAAACATTTACGAAATCAATAATAAACTACATCAAAGAGCTACTGGAATATCTGAATTAATTTTCTCTTCGAAATATGTTTATTCTGAATGCAGCTTTAAGCTGTGTTGTATTCCTTACGTAATAAACTCTTTTTAAGCTTTCGAACAACGCAAACTTTTTGTTGTTGTTACTTGTTATTCTTTAATGTTATGAAAACAAACAGCAGTATCTTTATGTTTTTAAATATACAACGATTCCTTGTTACACGACTGCCCAAAAAGGAGTGTTATGTTTTCAGGGTTCATGTATGTATGTATGTATGTATGTATGTATGTATGTATGTATGTATGTATGTTTGTGAGTTTCTTTATTCCACCATAACTTCTAAAAAGCTTGACCGATTTCAATGTTTGTGGTATCGTTAGAAGCTTTGAGTTATCCCGAGTGACATAGGCTATGTGGACATTAAAAAATGGTCAAGTGTGAGTCGAAATCGCCTGCAAAGGGTTCCGAACGATATTTTTTTTTGTGTTGTGTCATGTTTTTTTGTTTTTCACTAAAAGGTATTAAATAAAAAAATAATAATTAAAAAAATTAAAAACCACGCCTGCCATGTCAAAAAAAAATTAAAAACAAGTCAAATATTTGCAGTCGGGGTCGGTTACTTGGAACAATTCATTACAGGAACCCCGACTGCAAATATTTGACTTGTTTTTAATTTTTTTTTGACATGGCAGGCGTGGTTTTTAATTTTTTTAATTATTATTTTGGCTTTGCTTTCAAGCTAATTCATAAAAATGAAAGATCTTTTGCCTAGAGATTACTGCTATCCTTTGACTAGTTTAGGTTTATTGTTATTTGGCGTGTAATAATGCTTACTGAGATTTTCGAAAATGTTAGACATTTAAATGAAACTACTTCGCCGGGATCCAAAAGTTAACCGCAAAAGAATCTGTCAAAATTTGCTTTACTTCAATGCGTTCGTAGGTAAATCGGTAATAGAACAAACATACAGTGTAGAAATTCTTCAAAATTGTTGAGTGAAAAAAAAGATATTCCACGTACGGCAGGTATTTATTATGCTCTCGCCTAATGTACATGTGTGGACGGAGTGTGACGACGCAAACTACTCAATAGGGAAGGGTTTAATAAAAGCAGTGGAATGTGTTATTGTGGTGACATTGCCGCGTGCCGGCTCAATCTGCACATCGCGATCCTACTATTTTGGATGTTACTTGCTGAGAGACGTATATTTTAGTTTCAACTTATTAATGATCTTTTTTTTCAATAATTGAACTTAGCATTTGTATAGTATATTTTTTAATAATTCTTAGGTACCTAAATGCTACTAGACAAACCGCGTCCTCGCTTTTATACCTTATACGTTAAACACCGTTGTAACTTTAGATCAGAGAGCATAGAGCGTAGGTGTTACATATTAAGAGGAAAGGTGGGTGGACTTTTCTCCATACAAACGCTCTCGTCTGTTTTCTCACTGGTTTCTGAACTTAGGGTTATGATTTTTTGCAGTAATATAAATATGAACTAGTTCTATGCCCTTTTTTAAGATAAGTTATATTTAAAGGAACTAGAACCTTCTAAAAAGTGCCTATTTTGACTGCAGTTTTCAGACGCGTATTTTCTAATTTGACAACAATAATTGAAAAAAGGAAAAATAGAGGCACAGGTTATTCTTTTTTCATGCAGTATATGAAATATCTTTAAAATTGGTTGCGAATTGGGGGAGGAAATAGTCGAGAGCCAAACCTCGCTTTTTCGTCGGTTTTTCGCTCTGAGCTGCAGTTGTCCTTATCACACGAATTTGGGGCCACGAGTACGTATAATACACAGACGAAAAAGTGATGCGTAGTATTTAAAAACGATATCGATGAACTAATGTTGCAAACAGATATCGACATCCATATCGATAATCATATAATATAAAATTAAATAGAAAGTTTTGCAGTTGTTTTAAGAGGAAAGAAAGGGTAGACAGATTTTTAAAATTTAGGTATTTGAAAAAACTATCGCTGTCGCACGGCGTTCGGCCTAAATAGCCAAGCGCGATAGGGACAACTGCAGATCCGACCGTAAAAAGTTGTATAATTCGAGGCTCGGCTCTCTGTCTGTTTTTTTCTCCAATATTGGATTAATTTAAAAGATATTTCGTGTACTGAATAAGAAGATTATAGACTATGCTTCAATACTTTTTCTTTTTTATGAAATGTTGTCAAATTTGTACACTATACCTCTGAAAACAGCGATCAAAATAGGAATTTCTGGAGGGCTCTAGTGCTTTTAAAAATAACTTACTATCAAAATGGAAAATATATATATACAGGGTGTTATGGAAAGGCAATACCAATCCGAAAGGGTTGAAGAATAAATTTGGTATAGAGCCAGTTTATTAAGTAGAGACCATGATGAGTTAATTAACCGACTCCAAAAAAAAGGAGGTTCTCAGTTTTACCTGTATGTGTGTATGTATGTATGTTTGTATGTTTGTCCGCGATTATCCCGCGTTTGGCTGAACCGATTTTGATGCGGTTTTCAGAAAATAGGATGTGTGTTTAAACGCGATTATCTCGCGTTTGACTAAAGCCATTTTAAGTAAGTAAACAAAGTACCTAACACTAAAAAGTATTAAATAAAAAAAACAATAAAATAGAAATAAAAATGATAACTATTTAATTACTTTAAAAAAAAAAAGAGAACCACCTTCAAAAAGCCGATTTACTGAAAAGTATGAAATAATTTTAAATGTACTGCTTAACAAATAACCAAAATATTTGGATAATAAGTATTATTATACTTCAAGCACAATTATTGTTACTTTTTCAAAATTATTTTCATTTAAAAAAAATAACTCTGTCTTCAAAAGCGTTGTGTACAGTCACGAGCAAAAATATGTGTACACTCTCCAATTTTTAACTGATTTTCTCTTTAATCCTAGATTGGTATTATAAAACGTGTTACGAAGAAATTATTGAAAACAGTTCCTAAATCATGTACCTACATATTTTTCTTATTAAGATTCAATACTGCAATATGCATCAAACTTACCTACGGAAAATAGTAAACACAAACACAAAACAATCATATACTTGGATGAAAATAATGCACGACAAAAAGATCGCATTTTTCTCATAAATGGCAAGTATTATAGCAAAAATATGTCAGACAAAAGTTGTAGATCATGCAGTTAAGTAAAGAATGCAAATTTTGTAAAGAAAATACGCAAGTGTAGTACCTTCCCAAAATCACCCATATTCAAGCAAGTTTTTAAGATTGTTGTACAAAACTACCACATACATTTATTTTTCACCACTACAGTTCAAAGTTCAACAGTAAGAAAAACGAAAAGTGAAAATTGTTAAGCGAATGGCTTTTTTTTTGTCAATATATTCTTCTTTTAGATAAATATGAGACTTACTAAAGCGTAGAGTAACTATTCAAGATTAATTTGATTTACAAAAAGTATTACGAAAGCTATAAATCAGCAAGAAAAATGGAATATTCTGATGCCAGGTAGAAAATTTTAAAATTTTCGTAAATCGATTGTTACTCGAAACCTGTAACTTTTCGGGGAACATATTTATGTTGTGTTCATTTGATAGGACCTGACCTATCAAATGAACACAACATAACACACAATATACATTGGTATCAGCCACCACAGTTTGTCGGACTATTTACCGGACACCCTGTATATAGATAGAACAAAATAATGTACTACTACGTCTTTGTAGAACATATAATTATCTACAAAAAATATCGCGACAGCATATGTCTAAAAGACACTTATTGTGACATAACTTTAATAGATAGTTATGTCACAATAAGTGTCTTTTTACACGACTGCTCAAAAAGGAGTGTTATGTTTTCAGGGTTCATGTATGTAGGTATGTATGTATGTTTGTGAGTTTCTTTATTCCACCATAACTTCTAAAAGGCTTGACCGATTTCAATGTTTGTGGTATCGTTAGAAGTAAATTTTTGTTTGTTGTTGTTTTTTATTTAATACCTTTTAGTGAACAACACAAAAACATGACATAACACAAAAAAAAAATCGTTCGGAACCCTTTGCAGGCGATTTCGACTCACACTTGACCATGTTTTAATGTCCACATAGCCTATGTCACTCGGGATAACTCAAAGCTTCTAATGATACCACAAACATTGAAATCGGTCAAGCCTTTTAGAAGTTATGGTGGAATAAAGAAACTCTCAAACATACATACATACATACATACATACATATACATGAACCCTGAAAACATAACACTCCTTTTTGGGCAGTCGTGTAAAAAGTGATATTTTTGACCTTTGACCTTGTATATTTTTTTTTGCACAAGTCGGATTTTTGGGGACTTTTGATATTTTTTTTATAATGGTGTACTTGAGACCTCCACCAATTTTTGGCTCTATGCGAATTAATGTAAACTGAAATGTCTATTATATTATATACAGCGTTTGCTGAGCAATGTCCGGTTTGGTACAGGTGGGACGCACATTTTCCCTTGTTTTATTTTCGTTTAGTTATTGTTTTTCTATCTTATCTTTCTTTCTTTTCATCTTTATAGTTTTTTATTTTATTTTATTGTTGTTTTTGTGTGTCCTGTGCCTGTATCCAATAAACTTTTTTTCTTTCTTTTTTTTCTTCTTTCTTCTTATTTTGACTGGACTATTAATTCAGTAGAGTTTCTTAAGCAGTGTCGCGTAAATCCGCGCAACGCATGATCGAGGGCGCGACAAATAACACCTATTTCTGTACTGACATGTAGTAACAAAAAACTTGTTGTAACAAATAACGTCATACTTGTTTACTAAGTACCTATAATTAAATCATGCCACATCGTGTACCGATTTTTTTTTTCAAAAATAGCAAAAAATACTTCTTGTGGGTCCTAGCTGATAACAACTCCATAGCATATACACTTTAAAAATGTCACATGAATTTAATATCTAGCAAACAATGCCTAACGAGATATTTACGCGAATGCAAGCCATTAAATAGTTCCTCGGGAACTAATATAAAAATTTAACCGCGATGCCGTTAAAAGTATTTTGATTTGAGACGACCTCCGTGGTCGAGTGGCGTACGCACCGGTTTCAAGGTGTCGCTAGCTCTGAGGTCCCGGGTTCGATCCCCGGACGGGTCAATGTAGAAACCAAGTTTTCTACATTGTCTCGGGTCTGGGTGTTTGTGGTACCTTCGTTGTTTCTGAATTCCATAATACAAGTGCTTTAGCTACTTACTTTGGGTTCAGAGCAATGTATGTGATGTTGTCCGCATTTATTTATTATTATTATTATTTCAACTAGCAAATAATACAAATTGTCCGGTCTATTTTCATTAACTATCGATTTGCTTTATGGTCAACAAATTCTCTTTAGATAATGCGGTAACTGACCATAAGTCGAAGTAAAACACAGTTGCAACAGTTTAAAAGCACTTCATCAATCCCTTAAATGCTAGAGAATCCAACAGGAACTATTAAAAATTATATTCATATCAACCTAACGCACATGTTGTTATTCTATATTCTTTTATCATCGAAGGGAATTAAATAATCAGAAGGCGCGTTCAACAAGCAATTCGTCTGTACTTTGAAGCACAGTCCTCGAGATGTCATCTACATCATTCAATTGTATTCTAAATCTAGTGTACTTATGTAAAAAGTATAAAAAGCCATTTTTTTACTGGTTTTAGTTTTTACAGTTATTCTGCTATACAGGACAAATTATCTATGATATAAAATGAATCGCTGAATGTGTTGCTAAGTGCATATCTTGAAAACAACTGAACCGATTTCGTTAATTCTTTTTTTATAATATTGCTTGAAGTACGAGGATGGTTCCTACGAGAGCAAAAAACTAAAAAAAAAACATTAAAGATCGCCGTGTCAGCTAGTAGATCATAAAAATAGGTTGTTTTTTAACCGAAAATATCTATTATTAGCGATGCCGCACAATAATTTATATTATAGTGCGGCATCGTCTCTAATAAACACAACAAGTCATTGGGTTTTGGCAAAAAATCTAGACAGTCGTACTGTCATAAGCCGGTATAAATAAGAAAGCATTGTAGACAACATTTATCTGATCTTTACCTAACGTCAAAGATGAATAAGGTTTATTATTTTACTACTTTAAACAAAACGAGGGCCACTTCTTAAAACCTATGGTATCATGTCACTACAAGGGTTTGTAAACATGTTTTTGCCGCACTCAATTACATTAGTGTTATTAGTTTTGTAAGCTTCTATGTAACCACTGCTTTAACCTTACTTTTGCGTGAATCTAATAACTAATTTAACATATTTTATATTATGTCGGTAGCAAATCGTTTATTTCTGGTGATAGAAGTTTAGGTCGGCATTTCAAAACAATAGTAGTGATTTGTGGACATCACTTTGATGTGGTTGGCTACGGTTCTAAAAAGCGCAATATTAGCGTTCGGTCGCTTTACAGCTGCGATTACATAACGCTTGAAATTGATTTCGAGAAACTAGGTGAATCTATAGAAGGCAGAAACCACCACTTACTTTAAGAACTACAGCGCAACAACATAAACAGAACATTTTACCTCAATTTATTTTATAATATCTGTTTTGTAAATCGATCGATAGATTGTTGAGAGATTTTTTTTTTAAATTTCCCTCAACTTTTCTCTAATACATTTTGATTAAATGCATTTCATACGCTGTCGAGCAATCTACTGTCGTGAATAAATAGATTTACGCGTCCCCTAGTCAGCGTTGAAGTGTGACAACTTAATATAATTGTCAGCGAACGTTTGTAGGTTACGTAGATGGCCTCGCTGTGTTGCTAGATATTTAGCGAAAAGTAGTTTGAGCCTCCATTAAACAATTGTTTACTGGATCACTCTGGTAATTTATTATGGGTAGATATGGATACATTACCTAAGGTAAAGTGATTATTATTTTTAATTAATCTCGAGGCTATAGTGTACCAGTGCAGCAGTGTGACATTTTTGCAATTAGTGTTACTGCACAGATATATTCTCTGGCAAAAAATATCCAAATTCTCATTTTTTCGACTTGTCTGAACAGCTGTGGAAACTCGATCAGTTCTGAGTCACGCTCCGGTTTGCCAGTACAAGCAAACCTGTCAAGTACACCCTAGCGTTAATAGCATGCTTTTCATAATCACTTACTTGAGACACTTCTGGCACGGCAACTATGGATCGAGGTGAGTGCTATGTCGTCACTGCGGCGGACGAAGCGGCGCAGGCAGGGTATGGCCTGGCAGAGTGCGCGCCGGAAGTTCTGGCCGGAGAGGCAGTACAGGATGAAGTTGATGCCGAAGTTGGTGTGGAAGAACATGAGCGACACCTGCTGCACCGCTGCCCACCGCCCGGTGTATTCAGTGGCACGCTAAGACAAAACACAATTCGTAAGCAAGTTGATTTAAGCTAATTTATTCCAAAGGAGAAACGAAGTGAAAACATTTCAGGAGAAACCTACATTCAAATGCTTTAGCTGCGCTGTGCTCCTAGGCATCCACGTCGGCCATGGTAAGTTCTGTGCGGGACAAAGAAAGGCAAGTATTATTTACAGATTTTTTAAGCTTGCATAGAGCATCAGTGTAAATAAGCTTGCATAAAGCATCAGTGTAAAATACATAATGGATATTTACATATAGACCTTAACCTAAAAAGATGGTTTGTGCGCTGTGCAAGTGTGAATCCAAGCGTGTACAAGAAGCAAACGTTACTGAAAATGGTATCTTACGGTAAGTTCAGTTTTTTCTTATTTATTGTGTAGGCTTAGTTTTTATATTATTGTAAATATTTTAAGTTTAATTTCTGATGTAAAATAAAGTATTGAATGTATATTATTTTAATTTTTTTCAAGGACTTGTTTCAGCTTAGTTAATATAAATGTTATATTAATAATAATAATATTCCTTTATTTCAGGCAACTAGGGCCCATAGAAAATACAATACATAACTAATAATAACAATACCTATAAACTAATACATACAATTATTAACATAAAACTAATTAAAGTCTATTTGACACGAGTAGGCGGTGTCGTGTTGCACTGCGTGGTGTCGCGTAGCCTCAGTTCAGTTCAGTTCAGTTCCGCATTGATTTCGGCTAGATGGCTTCTTCTTCCTTCTCTCTACCTTGATGAAACCATCTGCATCAGCCGTCCCTTTACTTGGTACAGATTGTACCGTGTCTCGGGATACTTCGGGGCGATCTTGACTGCCCACAGTAGCTTTCGGTTGCCGTTGTATGGGATCTCGCTTTACGGCAGCCGAGTAAACACGTCCAGGCTTTGACGTGCTTTGCTTACATTCGTCGGCGTCCCGACTATGGGAGACGCGGGGGGAGGGCGGGGCACAGTTTAGCATCGCTATTTATTTATTTATTTAAACTATCCATGTACAATTGTGGTACATAAGGCGGACTTAATGCCGCAAGGCATTATCTACCAGTCAACCTTTGGGTCAAATGGAGAAGCAGCTGGGATAGGTACAACAGTACAATACGAAACAATAATTAAAAACTACTACATCTAACTATGGCTATTTATAAATAATATACGAATACATAGCTAGTAGTGGCGACGGCTGGCGACGAGTGCAATCTTGCTGACTCGGCGCGCGGCGGCGATGCGTTGATCTGTCCGGGCGTGTGTTGTCGCTGTTGGCATGCGCGTGTGACCAACAGAGATTCCTCGCTCGGCACGAAATTATTATAATTTCTGCGAACAGTGCAAACGCGTCCGATGTCACCGACTGATCGCAATGCTCTCTTAAGAGGAAAGGGGACCGGACATTTTTGTTTTTGAAGCAAGTATTGCTGTCGCTCTAATTCCCCCCGCCCTCTAAGTCGTGCGATAAGGACAACAGCAGCTCAGACCGAAAAACTGACGAAAAATCGAGGTTTGGCTCTCGTCTATTTTCTCCCCCAATTCTTAACCAATTTTAAAGATATTTCATATACTGCATGAGAAAAGAATAATCTGTGCCTCTATTTTTTCCTTTTTTCGATTACTGTTGTCAAATTCGAAAAAAAAGCGTCTGAAAACTGCGGTCAAAATAAGCACTTTTTAGAAGGTTCTAGTTCCTTTAAATAAAAATTATCTTAAAAAAGGAAAAAATAGGGACATAGATCTAGTTCATATTTATATTACTGCAAAAAATCATAGGCCTAAGTTCAGAAACCAGTGAGAAAACAGACGAGAGCGTTTGTATGAAAAAATGGCCGCTCCCCTTTCCTCTTAATGCAATATTGGAATTAGAATTACATAAATAGTATTATGGTATTTGATTAAGTAGAAACGCGTGTAGAACTTTTTTTTTGTTGTCAATCATCGTTCTGGAAAATTAATGTAATATACCCGGTTTAAAGATTTTTATTCTCAATAAAAGAAATACAAGTTCACTTACTTGAGAACAACATAATATTATCTTAATTAATTATTACAATTCGTCGTTTCTTTAATACACATCTAATGTATTCATGTATGAGGAGACTTATTGTTTGCAATTACAAATCGAGCTAATTGAGTTTTGAATACATTAAATGAGTTTACATTTTTTATGTGCGAAGGTATTTTATTATAAAGTTTTCTTCAAATGTCAGCATCCTTTTACCATAATTAGTTCTAATCCTTGGTAAAACTAAGACACTAGCGCGACGGGAACTACGTTGCGTAGTATATTTTATTTTTGTAAATGTTAAGTTGGTTTGAATGTTTTTGTCGAGATCTTTACGTATAAAGATGCACGTGTTATAAAATATACAATTGTTTTAAATGCATAAGTTTGGTTTCACTATAAACTTGGTTTGTTGGTGTAAGACGTGGATAGTTGAAAATCATCTTTATTAGTTTACTAGCTGTACCCGCGACGTTGTTCGCTTATATACCTATCATTCATCTTTATGAATAAATATTTAACTGTGATATAGAGGGCCACTATCACGAACTGCCTACTGCCGAGTAAATTTTGTCACAAATGTTGCTGTTTGTATAAATTCTCAAAATAAAAAAGTACCATCGTCATAATTATATAATTAACTTACCGCTAAAAATTTTAAGGATTGGTTTTGATGCTACTTTGTTTAAAAATTTTAGATTTATCTTCCAAGTCCAGAACCGTGTGAAAAAAAATATAATTTTCATGGTGGCTTTTGATGTGAACTCCAAACTATGTCTACCTTGGGCAGTTTTAAACTGACTCTTTTATCTTCTTTTTTATATATGTAGTATGTTTTCTTTTTTGTGCTTTAGTTGCCCAGTTGGTTACAATAATTGAGGGTCAATGTTTTTGTATTGAGTCTACTGAAAGCAGCTGTCGCTCTAGGCAGTAAATGGCAAAGGGCACCCAAAAACCGAATCCATAAAAACAAATTAGTCCATTTTTTATGTTATAGTTCTCGTTGGTACCGTAGTCCCTAGTGAGACTACTGGGCGCGAGGTTTTGGTGAAAACCTCGAAATTGAACTACGCCGTTAAATTGAGATCAGATAGGCAGTGACTGACATGAGACCCATGAAACTGAAAGAGGAGGTAGTTACAAAAAGTTGACGTACGGTTTGAGAGGCGCAGTGGCAGAATTACCAAAACTGTGTTTAAAATTATTTGTTTGAAAAGATTAAGTAATAGCTGTCCAAGGACAATCTCATTCTACCCTGATTAAAGTCAGAGGCTGTATCTTGTACAATTCGCTTAATTAAGTGTAAGGTGCAGCATAAGGTGATGGGCTTAAATACCGTACATATATTTTAAAATGTAGAGAATGCGATAGAAAGTTTATTTTATTTAAGGTTTTGGCCCAAACTTCCGGTAATAGGGTACAAAAACTTTATGAAATTTAAACACATAAATAAAACGTCATGTACGCATAAAAACCTACATGAGAAGCAAGCTACCTTTTAAAGAATATTAAAGAGGTAGTACATAGGTACTAAAGATTGTGTGATAAAAAGATCATTGGGTTTTTGGGTAAAAGAAAATAAATAACGAATACAAAAAGATCTTGTCCATGGAATATAATATAGATGACCAATAGAAAACATTACACATTATGTTGGAAAAATAGTTTAAAAGTGGATTAAAGTTTAACCAACTATAAAGAAGTGATCTATGGGGAAGCTTACGTTTTCAAGTCAGAAGCGAATGCGTAAATTTCCAAGCAAATGGCCAGGACATTTACGCCTGAATCACTTTACGGTATATGCCATGCACGTTTGTTCCTCCATGATCAGCAATGAGGAACAAACTTACCTACGGAGATTAGTAAATACAAACACTAAATAATTGTAAGTTTATATATCGGTTGAGAAAAAATTCACGACTTAAAGATGTCGTTTATTGCGACTAAAAATACAACAAAATGTTACAAATATTTTTTTACTTAAAAACGATACGTTAGTAAAACACAAAAAGAGTTATCTCTACTGAGATTTGAACTTGGGTATCGAAAAATTCAAACTTAGGTATATAAGAAAAAGGACGCATGGAAAAAAATACAATCATTAACAACCGGATTTGAACTTGCAGCAAGATCACTCATATCCAATCGTTCAACCGCCAAGCTGTTTACTTCGATAGCTAGTTCACTAAAATATAGGTACTAATCAAATTGAAGATTGCTATGGCTACCTCAGTCTGCCATGGTTACCCTCTTGTTTATCTGTCAATAATGCCAATTTATGTGTGCAGTTGAGAAAATGATTTTGGAAATTTAAAGCTCCACCCCTTATCAGCTAGATTTAATAGCATGTTTCAACATAGCTAACAACCATCTACGATTTCTTGAAAACAACCTCTCAATTTTTTACACCATTCGATTAAGTAGTTTATAATATTTTACTTCTTGAACTCACTAAATTAATCATATCTTTTGATAGAGTGAACCGATTTCGATGAAACAAAAACTAAGTTATACCTCAAGTTGTGTATAATTTTTGTATATAAACATTGTCTGCATTGAATTCGTAGATTTTACGTGATGTGTGCACAAACAAACAGACAAACAGACGAAAATTTCAAAAATGATGGAAATGGGTTCTGTTAGTTATCCTTTAACACGCTGGCTATTTTTTTTTTTCAATTTCTTCAATGTACAAAAATGACTTTTCTACAGATTTATTATATCTTTATTAGTTTATTTTGAAAAATTTGTAATGAGTTACAAATTAGTTTTAGCGGTACTACCCCAGATTTCAATTAAATATTGCAAGTGCGGTTTAACTAATGCATTATATATATTGTTGAAACGTGTAATAGATTATACAAATAATCTATTTCACGTTATTCATCATACATACAAAGTGGATACGACAGAGGGGCTTTTCTTTAAACTGCCTATACTACATACCATTTTCAAGCTCTGTACCAAAAATCAATTAAATAGGAGCAGTAGTTTAGTCGCAAATGATTTTTTAAGATTTTGCTCCGTTTCAACACGATGTATCTTTCCTAACAGCTGATTATGTCTAAGCATTGACGCATGTCACAAGTAAGTAAGTCAGTCAAATTTATTTACACAGGGTGGTTGCGTTTTATTCTAATTTTTAAGCTATTTAGATTGTTTGAAAAAAATATTTTTTTCATTTTTGGCGCTTTTTATTTTTATACCGTATCGAATTAATACTAAACACGTATAGTATACGTAGTGTAATTTAATGCCCCTCTGTCATATCCACTCTGTATATCTAAACATTGTAAAATTATCTTATTATAATGACAGATAACATTCATTTCCTATACACACCATATAACATATTAATTTAAACCAATTGCCGCCAATGCTAATCTGATTTTCAGGCTATGCATTTCCATCGGTATAACGAGGCGTGCGTTGATACTATATGCCATAGAAACCCAGGACGCCATTCAACTTGCAGCTTAAATGCTTTGCTGCAACTCTATTCAGGCCAGAAGATATTAAAGCAAACGGATATTATGTTTCCAAATAGACACGATCCCACATCCACGTAATACTCGACACATTTCCAACATCTCTTTGTGTTCAACAAAATTGGCCGGATTATTCCTAATACCACCAAGCCGCTACGATGCATATACCAACGTTGTATAATAATTTCGAATATAAATACACGTTAGTTATAGTTATATGTATATTATGCGTTGCTGGATGCATTCATCGCCGGTGATATCAAAATTTGTATGAGACCCGCCCTATACCATAACTGACCGTATGTTTTAGTACGTTAAAGATCTGCTGCTCGTCATGGTTAACTAAAAAAGTTAACGCTGCAGTTGTTTTTTTTTTATCTATACTTCAATATCCGTACTGTTACTAGCTGTGCCCTGCGGTTTCACTCGCCTTACTTTATTCTAAGACTAGTAACACGATGTTAAACAAACTTCAAGCCTTTTTCAAGAATGGACCAATCAATTGCAAAATATCAATAAAAAATATTCTACACCGAGAGTAAGTTTCAGAGATGCTAGTTTAGCTAGAATGCTAGTTTCTAAGAGCACGTTCAAAGAAACTCTTTTATTTTATTTTACTTATATTATATTATTATAGACTAGCTGTGCCTGCGACTTCGTTCGCGTGGATGACGAAACATATCAATGAGTTTTTAACCGCAAAATTAAGTTTGTTTTTTTTTTATTGTTTATACTTTTCCGGGATAAAAACTACCCAGTGTGATGCCCAGGATAATAAAGAATAATTATACCAAGTTTCATCGTAATCGAACCGGTAGTTTTTGTGTGATACCTGAACAAACAGACAGACAGACAGACAAAAATTTATTTTTTCAGACTTTTGGTTTTGTTGTCGGTCTAGTAACACCCCCCGCCATTTATTTTTTTGATATTTTCAATGTACAGAATTTTCACTTCAACAGATTTATTATAAGTATAGATATCACGAAAACTACAAAATATTTTCGTGGTATAAGTGGCCGTATGTACTGCACAACATGTTATTCCTTCATTTGTGACGTTAAACCTAGCATCATGCTAAACACGGTTTTGCTGGGTATGTTTTGAGCTACTCAGGAAAACCGGAAAACTCTGCATAAGTGGTTGTATGTCGTCTTCCAATTGCGTTGACATAGAAGCTTGAATTTCAAGGGACCGTGGATCTGAGAATCTGATATTTATGGAAGAGAACAAAAGCCTAGCTTAGAATATGCTTCATATATCGTGCGTTCTCGCATCGATCAAACCAGTCAAATTCAGACTTTTATTTACGTTGTTGTCATATTCACAATCAATCGGTGCAAAATAATAGTTTACGTAGGTACAAGATAAATGCATGTAGCCCTAAACTAATCCTTGGCATTTGAGAATACAAATTAAACAATATTAGTTCAGTCAATATGTCACCCTCTTCAGACTCAAACTCGTTCCCAATCTTCTGGTATTATTTTAACAATTAAAAAGGCAATGAAAACTACAAAAGTATTTATAACTGCAAAACAGAAAACGTTAGTTTAGACAAGCCGTTGGTACTTCTTCTAAGTGTTCTTACACTGAATAAAAGAAGATGCCAATATGCACAATAAAGACTTCAAGGTTCATCACTCTAGGATTTTTCATACACAATAACAGATTAATAAGGTTTCACTCAATCGATTTACATTTATCGACGTGTCGTATCCCTCACACTTTAGCAACATGACATAACATTTGACGGACGTCTTACATAATATTAGATTTATATTTTGTCACATAAATCAGTAAAAACGATTTAAGTTTTTAAGATGATTTCATGTTTCAAATCGAATCATATCGACTTGCCTCAAATACTTATATATGTAAAATAGAGTATATTGCCGGATATAAAGTGCACCAATATGAATCATCCGTTACGACAAACCTACAAAGTTAAGTCGTCTGTTTCACTTACAGCTATCATTCTAATCAAGCTTATAGCAATCCCTCCGTCAAGGCCGCAACTGCTGGTAATACTAGGCACCCACGCGCACTTATCCGTAGGCACTGATCTGATTAAAAGCTTCTTTTATAAATATCGATTTATTCCATGATTAGATTTACCTATCTACCCGATAAATTAATAACTTAAATAATTAAATATCTTATTTACATGCCCGTAATTAATAAGAATAGTTTTAATTAATAATAGTTAGAGGGCGCTGTAGATTGCACACATAAGTGTAACCGGAATCAATTGAAAGTTAAAAACCTACAAGAGCGGGCTGGGATCGAAAGCATGACAATACTATTTATAAAATCTTACAAGAGAAAACAAATAATCAGAACTGACTGCCTACCTTCGCTAATAGAAGGCAGAATTAGACTTAAGCATTTCCCGGTCGCGGAATACAGTAACAGAACCCTTCAACTAAAGTGCGTACAACGTAGGTTTTACCGATACTTTGCTGCCTGCGATTGATTTCATCTCAGACGACGTATTTTATCAAGGGGATTACATCTCTCGAATCGCAGACATACTGTGAACCGTCTCTTTAGAGGAAATTTCAATGAAACTTCTTGTATGTATAATACATTAGTATTTTTAAAGTTATATAAAATGTTATATAAAATAATAATTCATTTTGTGTACAAATTAATCCTAAGCTGCTTATATTATCCAGCCATTTTAATTTTTTATTGGTATTAGTAGATTAAAAATCTTCTATCAAGATTATCGCTTATAATCCTACAACCCTAAGAATCATGTTTTGTATTCTTTAGTGGAGCTACCAATTGCGATTTAAAAAATCTTTCTAGTATCTTACTACCTATTATTGTTATTAATATCCATAATAATATTTGATCTCTGATGAATCTCTTTTGTTTTAAAGTGTACTTATTATTACTATTTTCCTAACCTGACCTAAACTCATCCATAAAGAATATTATTATGTTAGACTGAGACGACTTTAAGACGTCGTATCTCCGAAAGTACTAACATTTGACCATAGTTATATTAGTAACTAATGTTCCACTTAAAAAGCCTTATCCAACGGTATATCAGATGTTACTACTGAAGGGTGAGCCCAGACTCCATACATTTATTTCCCATTGTCCTTTAACCAAATATTTTTTAAGTAGTAAAAGTCAAAATTAGTTTTCTGTTTGCGGTACAAAGAGACAATTCATACCTAAATGCGTAGAGTCAAATCGGCAAATTCTTCGCAATCAAAGCAAAGTGAAAATAAAACAAGGAAATAACGTTGTTTGGGTTAAAGGGTTATTTACTTATATTGCCTTTAATATTAACGCGTCGATGCGTTGACCAACGCCTAGAATGAATTGACCCTTAGCATTGCGTGTCAAACCAAGTAGTAAACCATACACGACTGCATGTTGGAATCCGGTTAGCCGACAAATACGGTTGATCGGGCTGTGGTTAGTACCCGGTGACTGGATAGGAACCGATAGGTACACGTGAATGCTCTTATCGGGAGCCATACATTAGCCGCAGCCGGCCGACGCGTACGGGTCGCCGCGCCAGCATCCGAATCGTGTGACTTAGTAAGTATACTAAAGCCAATATGGAAAGAGAATGAAACGTTATTACTAATTAAGCTATTATCAACTTTGACAACATGTGTTAAGTTCATTTTAGAATGACAAATAATACCGAAAAGGGCTTAAAAGTAATTTGAATGTGATGGAAACTGAACTATTAGTCATTGAATTAAGGTTCATAATCCCAAAGCACGTTCATTATTTCTTTAAAGTGGCTGATATATAGTGTGGACGGTACCACGCTCACTTCGCAGTCTAGCAAAAGAAAAATAATGCCGCAACAGGTGGCACACCCCTTACTCTTTCTCAAATGTACTCGACTAACTGTTAAACAAACATTATTTAGTTTCCTTAGTTGGCATCTGATTTTGGATCTTTGTTTGCATCTACTCTACCGTTCCTACTCGAATCATTATTCTATTTGACTTCTCTACCGTTAATGCTTCGAGCGATTGCGATAAGCACCTACACTTAAGTTATCCGTAAATAACTTATTTCTAAGAGTTATTATGATATACTTTGAAATGGGTTTCATTTAATTTAAAAACAAAAATACTTTTCTTGTAATTATTAAAATATAATTTTGTTATGTTTTCTATTTAAATTTTATCTTTAATTTTAGGTTAATATTGATAAATTATATTTTTTAATGATATTATGTTGTATATTATCTCCAAATTTGTATGTCTAAATGGCAAAACGTAGTGTACCTTTTATATTTATGACCATCTTTGTTCACAAAACCTATGTTTAACAAATAAATTTGATTTGATTTGATTTAATGTATTCATAACCTAAGGAGTACTTTGTCGCTGGGGGACAATACATCTCTATAATATATACTTCAAAGAAATAAAACTATAGCACATTAACAAAAAACGAAACAAACAACTGCTAACTAGCAGCCTTTTAGCTAATGCGAAGAATAGATTAGAAGTTTATCTGTAAGAAACGAGTCCAACAAACAACCAAATGAAAAACCTAAAGACTAAAATCCGCCGAACCGACATAAAAAAATACAAGAGTAAAGAGTTTGTTTCATAAAGCCCACCATAATGCACTCAATAGTTAGCGCGCGTGCGCGTGGCGCGTCGGCTTGTGAAACATAGCTGTCTAAGTTCGTTACTTAACCCGCGCGAGAAAACAAAACTTTTAAAATAGCTTCATCCACTTTTCCCCTTGAGCGAATCCCCCTGTTTTTTTATATACATACTAGCTGTACCCGGCATGCGTTGCAATGCATTTTTTTTCTTCCTAGCACCTGCCTACTACCTACCTGCCTACTACCTACCTACTACCACTTAGGAGTATGAAAAATAGTAGCCGATTCTCAGACCTACTGAATATGCATATAAAATTTCATAAAAATCGGTCAAGCCGTTTCGGAGGAGTATGGTAACTAACATTGTGACACGAGAATTTTATATATAAGATAAGCATACGTTTGGCAACCTTATGTGTTTGTACAGTTAATAAACTAACATTATTACCTCCTGCGGCCCCAACACAGTGGTGCCAGAATCGTATTTTCAAAAAAATATGCTTTAAAGCAATGAATGACACAATATGAACCAAAGAACCGTTAAATAAAAATATATATATCTATTATATCTTTATATCTTTTTTTACTAATATATCAGAACTGCAACATTATTAGTACGCGACATTGGCAATTATTTTAATTTAATACTTCTGTAAACGCTAAATCAGATGAAGTTCCAAAAGTCTGATACTGAGATCGTTATTTGCTTGCACTTGCTAAGGGCACTTAAAGGACCGTCCTATTAATGAATTGCAATGCATATTCAAATATGAAATGATATTTAATCAGATCCGTACCTATTGAATGTTACCTATAGCAGGAAACGGTATTATTGCCAACATTTATAAAATTCATGCTAGCATACGTTTTTTAAATACTAAAACTGTTTTTTAGGTTTACCGTAGCGTAGATAAAAAAAGGTGTTACATATAAAGGTGGGTTTCTTGTGGTGACTTATGTTTGTTAATAATTTTATATCTTCTAAGCTGCTATTATAAACTAAGACGTACAGAAATAAACGATTCGCAAAAGAAACAAAGGCAATATGTTAACAAAGCCTTAAGCTAACATGCACATTACATAAGTAGTATAGTTGGCATCAATCAAAGCAACAGTGATGATGTGATGTGATTTGATTACATTGATAAACGATATTAATGCAAAAGAAACCATGTGCAAAAGCTAGTAATTTCAATCATCTTTTTATTAATCATAATATTATGTACTTCTAACTATAGGTCTGCAATTTGTTAAGAAAACTGTCCGATCCGTTAAGGTATTATTAGGTATCGATGTTTGATTATATTATAAGCAAAAGTATACAGAGTATTTTTTTTTAATTAGTAAACTTTACATTTCATATAAAAATACGTTTATTTTAGCTATTAAAAAAATATATAGATATTCATTATGATTTGTTTTTTTTTTTTGTGTCCCTTGTATAATACAGGCTGTTTGGTAATGACCGACAAAAAAGGACTATTTGCTATCGTTCACAGTTTTAGAATAAAGTTTGGAGAAATTTTCTTTAACCGAAACCGATTTACAATCCGAAGTGTTTTTGTTCGCGAGATATGCAGGATTTTAAGTTTTTCTTAATTTTAAACCATCAATAAAGTCGAATACTCTTATTTAAACCGCCATATCTTAATAGTTGCTGGTCGGCTCATCGTCAAACTACTTTTTTGATCATTCTCGTTAAACTAGCATTTGCCCGCAGCTCGGCCCGTGTAGGTGTCGGCTATCGTGGCAAAAAACAGCATATTATGTCCTTTCTTAGGACCCAAGTTACATTAAAATCGGTTCGACGGCCCTAATAGCGTAGGCGGCGTTAAATATTTTACGTATTGCATTATTATACTCGTGATAACTTCGAAATTAAAGTCCAATTTTAATAAATTAAAAGCTATGTTAAATATTATGTAATACTACGATACGAATGTAACCAACCAACTTTTATTTCTACCGGCCATCTAATTAAATTTTGGGACACAAAAGTTACTATTGTGTTTGAACTATGACGGTTTAATAAATTTTTTCGCAAACTTTTTTGTAGTTTATTAGTTTGTTTAAAAGACAAATTATAAAAGATTGGAAAAATTACTACTTGTATAAATGTAAAAAATACTAGAAGTTATTTAGTTCTCAGTTTTTTTTTATGTTATTTATTTTGTACCCATTCTAGCCGTATACTATCTTTAAATACTAGTCTCTCTGTATCACCCCGCTCGAGTAATATGAAGTCTTATATGTGAAAAACACAAGTAGGTATGTACAAATTAGTAGCAGAACCTTTATCGTATGAGAATAAAATCTTTTAACTCTCAAAAATTTTCCTCCGTCATTACCTCTTTCGTCTTGACGATGCTCTCTTAATATCTAAATCTTCTTGCCCGTCTGCCTAGCCTTTTCCCAACTGTCTTGTGGTCGGCTGCCAGTCTTACCAGATTAAGCTGAATCTGGTAAGAAAGTTTTATTCAATGGTATGGATTGACGTTAATAGTAAAGTATTGATAATAATAAATTATATTGATTGCATGACAAAACTCCTAAACATTAATGATAAAAATTATATATATAACAATTAAAATGCATGAATTAAAGGAATTAAAATGTATTATAACAAATATTTTATATGAAAATATTATGTACATACAATGTAAGGAATCAAAAAAGCTATTTTTATTTTATTATTATTATTATGGATTGACGAGATGTTGATTTGTTGCAGCCTTCGAAATCGCTCATAGTTGATCAAACATTTTGTTTTAATTTAAAATTTAATATGTATAATAATAAAGAGTAAAAAAAAACTAATTAAACAAATAAAAATATGCAACATCACATACATTGCTCTAAACCCAAGGTAAGTAGCGAATGCTCGTAAGCATTGTTATTATATCAGAGACAACGAAAGTGCCACAAACACCCAGACAAGACACAATTTAGAAAAATGATTTTCCACCCCGTCCTGGGATCGAACCCGGGAGTTTGATAACCGGTGTATGCGCCACTCGACCACGGAGGTCGTAAATATTTCGTTAATAATACTATAAATACGAGGCGACGTGTTTAGGCACGTGCAATTTATTTTTTATATAAACGGTTCGATTTTGTGCATCAACAAAGCTGATAATTCGAAACTTGCAATGCTATCATTGTGCCACACATTGATGAGAAATCGCTTGAGCGCCAAAAGCATAAAGAAACAAATCGCGACAGTTTGCAGTGCAATGGCGGTGCTGAAGATAAAAAACACTTACCATGTCGTAGGCGTAGGCCAGGACCCGCATGGTGTAGCCGGGCAGGTTCAGCAGCACGAACACCGAGGACACGGTGAGCAGCATGCGCGTGACGCGGTGCTGCGACCGCTGCGCTAGCGGCGGCGGCAGGCGCTCGCCCAGCCCGCCTTCTTCTTCCTCGATCTTCATTAAGGCTCTGCGCACGCGTTCGATGCGGTATACTCCCACCATAATGCACGTGTTTAGGATAACTATAACAGCAAGAGGAAAAGTGAAGGACAAAGCTGTGTCTACCATATTAAATCGGGCTGCGTGGTCAACATATTCGGTAGCGATGTTGCAGTCGTTAGTGCCCGGCGATGCGAATCGTAACACGGGAATATTGAGAATGAGTGCTGCCAGCACCAGAAGGGCGACGATGTGTTTGGCTCGTGTCATCGTGCACAGCATGTTCCTCTGCAGTGGATACATGACCGCAACAAATCGTTCGACAGTGAATGCCACCACGAGCCACGCGCTTAAGACGCAAGTGACAAAGCTAAAGTAGACAAAAAGTTCGCAGAATACAGGTTGGTGGAACAGGACTGTTGATTGTACCGCGTTTAGCCATGGAGGAATAAGTTGTAACAGGAATATGGTATCGGAAATCGCGAGAGCAGATAGGTAAAGGCTTGTGGATTGAAATAACAGTTTACAAAAAAATACATACACCGAAATTACATTGCCCACACAGCCCAAAAATACTAGTAGAGGGGTATAATAAACACTGAGGAAGGTTGCTAAAGTTTCTGCGAACAAATCGAAGTTCGTATCACTACTAGTTTCACTGTTATTTACACTTAACATACGTTCCCGGTCGTATGTTAAGTTCTGAAAGTTCGTTTCGTCCATGACGGAGGACGACGCGTGGCGTCCACTCGCGTTCGACAGAGACTGGCGAGCTGGCGGCTGCACGAGCCGTATCTGCCCCTGCAGCGATGCAACCTACGCGCCCGGCTCGCCCCGCCCCTCGCCGCCCAACTCCGCCTCAAACTTCCCTCCCGCTCGATTTAACAAGTTAGAATGTTTTCGACTCATTTTTAACATAATAAACTCCCTATTAGGAATATTAAAAAATGTCATACCATTTGATAGAAAGGAAACTACATAAAAAAAATGTGTACCTACTGTCTAGAATTTAAAAAACTCATATTACCTCAATAAAACGTATTACCTACTTTAAATAAAAATAAACCAAATTCATTTTTATTGCTACGGCCGCGGCGGCGCAACGAAGCGATATCACTAAAATAAGATTTCGCTACGACGTAGAACTCGTAGAGCTTCTATTTCGCTGCGTCGCGTCGTAGGCATTCAGTGCAGTTTGGTAACGGCGTTGTCAGTTGATAAAATTATTTGTTGGTTGGTAATGTAAAGCTGGAATATAATATCAACAAAATAGACATATTATTTCCATGTTGTTTTTTTAAATAATAAATATTGTCTGATAAATATTTCATACTTGTATCCAATTGTGTATGGTAAGTAATACTACAGGTTTTACAATAAGTGTTTATTTATAAAATTGTAAGTTATTTTTGGTCTATATGTAAGTCATTTTTATAGTTAATTATAGACGAAACTTGAACCTCTTGGCAAACAAGCTGTGTTTTAGCAAATATAAATTAAATTTTGTGTAGTTCAACCAAGACAAAATTAAGAATAAATGTATTGCTTCACACACAAATGTTATATAATAAAATTGTTAAGTTAAACATGCCTGAAAGGTTCGTATGCGAATCGCTAATGATCGAAATTATATCATAATTTCATAAACGACTGAACTTTATTTATACTTCTAACAAACATTCATCACATAAAGCAATAAGCAAGTCCCATGCGATGATCGAATCCGCAACACGTCGCTCACCGGAAGTTGAAATCCCAAAACCACTCAGCTATCCGTCGGCCGTTCAGCAAGCGTGTATTACTTGGTTGAAACTTTTATAGTGCCCACCAAGTAGGTATGTTCCTAATGTAACTAAAATGATTTTTTTTAAACTTGTGAACGCACTATAATCATAATATTAAAACTCAGTTTGTCGCGCGACCACAACGCGTAATAAGCTCATGATAATGGGATGGGTGGGATGGGTTTGTTCCCGAAACTAGGCGACTAGTTAACAATCTTTGACAATGACAACACTACGATCACGATCAGTGCGTTCATAAATAAGGTAATCTTGGATTTAAGAATGAAAAATTGAAAAAATGAATTAAAAATGTAACAACACTATTTTGTATTTCATAAATAATAAATATTTATTTATTATTTATATAAAGTAGTTCGAATAAAATACAAAATACATTTAGAAAAAAAGTTTTTCAAATCTATATATATAAAAGAAAGTCGTGTTAGTTACACCATTTATAACTAAAGAACGGCTGGACCGATATGGCTGAAAATTGGTGGGGAGGTAGCTTAGAGCCAGGAGACGGACATAGGATACTTTTGTAAAAAAAAAAAAAAAACTATTAGGTAGTAGGTAGGTAGGTAGTAGGTAGGTAGTAGGTAGGTAGTAGGTAGTAGGTAGGTAGTAGGTAGGTAGTAGGTAGGTAGGTAGTAGGTAGGTAGGTAGTAGGTAGGTAGGTAGTAGGTAGGTAGGTAGGTAGTAGGTAGGTAGGTAGTAGGTAGGTAGGTAGTAGGTAGGTAGGTAGGTAGGTAGTAGGTAGGTAGGTAGTAGGTAGGTAGTAGGTAGGTAGTAGGTAGGTGGTAGGTAGGTGGTAGGTAGTAGGTAGGTAGTAGGTAGGTAGTAGGTAGGTAGTAGGTAGGTAGTAGGTAGGTAGTAGGTAGGTGGTAGGTAGGTGGTAGGTAGTAGGTAGGTAGTAGGTAGGTAGTAGGTAGGTAGTAGGTAGGTAGTAGGTAGGTAGTAGGTAGGCAGTAGGTAGGTAGTAGGTAGGTAGTAGGTAGGTAGTAGGTAGGTAGTAGGTAGGTAGTAGGTAGGTAGTAGGTAGGTAGTAGGTAGGTAGTAGGTAGAAAAAATTGCATTGCAACGCATGCCGGGTACAGCTAGTATAAAATAAAAATAGGTATTTTGTATTTCATAAATAATAAATATTTATTTATTATTTATATAAAGTAGTTCGAATAAAATACAAAATACATTTAGAAAAAAAGTTTTTCAAATATAAAATAAAAATAGGTATTTTGTATTTGAATTTCAAATATATGTATATCAAAATCAAAATATTTTTATTTCTCATAAACCAAAAAAAGGCGCTTAAGAAACGTTACGTTAAATCTACTGACTCTAGTTGCTCGGTTCCAAAGCGTCCTTCCTATGGAGAAGAGCCGGCAAGAAACTCCATAGGTTACTCTTTTAAAAAAAAGGTTAACATCGATGTTAAGATTACACTGATTTTAAAATATGCGACAACAACGTAAACAGCTGAATGTTTAGATAAATGTAAACTAACACATCCAAAATGGAAGAAGAAAAAAAAAAATAGAAATCGAACATTCAACTTAATTTACATTGTCGTCACATTTACAAAGGACGAACATATAAAGGAAAAATAAATTTTAGAAGAAGGAAAAATAAAAATATAACTTTATATACAATCAATATGTAGTCCTTATCAAATCCCTAATCTTTCCTAAACCTAATCTTCAAATAATTCACATCTCTGCAGTTTTCGTAGTAGAATTCGGGGCCAACACAATATATTTTGCCACAACACACTAAGAAGAAAAATGTCTTTACGTGAGTGAAGAGTATAGTAAGTTGTCTCAGGAAGTCAGACAAAGTCTTCTCAAGTAGAGAAAGCACGTGGTTTACTCACAAAAATATTTACCTACCTTAGCATTATTTTCCTGTTTGTATACGTAAATAGTCTGTCTCAAACATAATAATATAATGTAACATTCTTAAGAACAGAACAATTCAGAAATGTTTCAAATTAATGCTAATTAGTCCAGTCAAAATAGACATTTCAGTTTACATTAATTCGCATAGACCCCAAAATTGGTGGAGGTCTCAAGTACACCATTATAAAAGACATATCAAAAGTCGCCACTGATCCGAATTGCGCAAAAAAATACACAAGGTCCAATGTCAATAATATCACCTTTTCGCATTTTCCTCGTAAATGGTAAGTATTATCGCAAAAATATTATTTTATTTAAAGCCTGAACTGTCCTACTGCAGGGCAAAGGCCTCCCTTCCCTCCCTCCACAGGTCTTTATTTTATATTTTATTTTATCGCAAAAATAGGTCAGACAAATTCTCTATCTATAATCAAGCACCAAATTAGTTACGTTACTGTCAAAGCCACATAAACCAGTGCGGAATACATGATCTAACCAATTCAAAGTACCTAACTAACAAGTGCACGGAATACGTCATACGACGTCGCAGTAAAACTTCACTTAAACATTGTTCTACATGTGTTGTTAACTTAATTAAGTTGTTTCCCGTGCTCAACAACCCGTGTAGATTGTATTTTTGTCACTCTAATATACTGTACAATGTCTCATATATAATATATAATATAATAATATATAATATTCCGGGACAACTCACACACGGTTATCTAATCCCAAGCTAAGCAGAGCTTGTGTTATGGTAACCAGACAACTGATAAACTTACTTATATATTTCTAAATACATACATATTATAGATAAATAAATAAATTACACCCAGACAACCAGAACAAATGATCGTGCTCATCACACAAACATTTGTCCTGGGTGGGAATCGAACCCACGACCTCCGGTATAGCAGTCAGGGTCACTAACCACTAGACCAACAGGCCCGTCATGTTTTAGTTAAGCCTTTGTTAATTTGGTCTTATTAAAATCTAATACTATATTGCAGTGGAATGTAGTCTATAGGTAACTTATATAGGAATAAAACTGCGGTTCCACTGAGGCAGAGTGGAGCGGTGCGGAGCGGAGCTGAGCTGTAAAAAGAAGTAGGTGTGAGGAGAGATGTGTATCGCGGCACAGCTCGTCTCCGCTCCGCCTCAGTGGAACCGAAGCCTTACTCCGTGATTGTATTTTCCGCCGAGAGGGAACGAGCTAACAATATGCAAGGTTACTGCTAATATACCGGCAATCCGCTACGGAGATGCAGTGGTCCATTTACGTGTTATGACGTTTTTCCTGTTACCTGAATGCAGAATCTAACTTTGAAAGTTTGAAAATCACAATTATCTTCAATTGTGTTTAAATCAGCGAGGCATTGTAGGTCTCGCACTTATGTTTTTGAGTTTAATTTGAAAATTCTACATAAGAAAGAAATAGTTATAAAAAGACATAAGTAGGGGCTTTATCGGAAAAATATTTAAGTAGGTACATGTATGGCTTCTCAGCTGTCTCGGTCTTTCAATATTTTAATTCTACTCTTTATTTATTACATTATTAATTAGCGGCGAAGCCTTAATGTCCTTTTACTTATCTGGGGGCACGGCAGTGCCCCGGCCAAGTCTCGAGCAAAACGGGCACGGCTGTACCATCCTTTTCTCGAAGCGTTTCGCGGCTATTTCACCCCCCCCCCCCCTGTATCATCGATACGGACAAAGCTAGGGGTTTAGGTTTTCGATGACCTAGAGTAAAGCCTGATTTAGACGATGCGAGAAATGTCGTGCGAGTTGCGGTACATTGAGGGGCCGCGCGGCTATGGTGTCATAAGAGATGGATCGTAGACGGCAATGTACCGCAACTCGCACGCTATTTCTTGCACCGTCTAAATCAGGCTTAAGTATTAAAACAAGCTTAGCCTCAAAATTACATGACATTTGAACCCATAGTTTACGAGTTATGAGCGATCAAAGTTACACCATTTTGTCACACACTGACTCACTCACTGACCGATCATCAAAAATCTAAGGTGATTCTAGCAAACTTAGAGCCTTCAAATTTGGCACCAAGTTGGTTTTTTAGCTACATGTAAAGGGAAAATTATAAAAACGGTAATAAATTATATACCTTAGTAAATAATAGGAAACAAATTTATATTTGCGGTTTTACAAGAACATGGTGTATGAATTTTGACTGCATTGTTAACTTTGTTCTTTGTTTAAGTACAAAAAGTAAAACAAATCGATTTATATTATTAATAAATTGTAATAATGTATTGAATATACATATTAGTAAACAAAGCTAGGTTAAAATAAAATGAATAAAGCTAAAAAATTTCATACATCTTTCATAAATCTCCGTTTTCACCTGTGGTCAAGTATACGTGGCTCTTTCAAGAGTGACAAGTCTGGGTGGATTACATTTGATAAATATCGATTTTAAAAGCATCAAAGCTCAGGAGTCAGCAATAGTTGAATATAATCGGCTCAGAAATATTTACCGCCCAGACTTGTGTGCCTTAGAAATTACGAAACATCACAGAACAGGCAAAAGAGTAAGAGACAGGGAATGGGCTCTAAGCAAAGCAGCAGCTAAAGTACAAGAAATAATAAAATCACCTAAAAAGAAAAGAAATGGACCTCTAAAAAAAAATGAGATCCCACCAAAAACATTAAATGTAAAAAGTTTTGAGATCGCATAGGAGCCAAGTCCTGTTCAACTTCATTTGTAATAATAAATTAATATTTCGTGACTATATCAATAGTTTTGTTTACATTACAATAATAGTGACTTGGCCATGAGCACAAGTTAAAGGTCGTTTGCTCCTTGTCATTACGTGCAAATACCATTGAATTTTTTGTTAAAAAGTTTTGCTTATTTATTGATATAAGTGTAGTGTTAGGGCTCTTCTATAAAAAGAGTCTAAAACATTTCTTTATTTTTAATACGGATATACTTATAACACGATGCCTTCCAGAGAGAGACCATCTCTTTCTGCTACATCGAGACACGCTAGGCGAATGCGACTAGCCAGAGGTATGCTCGATAGAGAACGTTCTACACAAATAGCACTTTACACAAAAAAAACTCATTGATAAGTTTATATTAAACTCAGTGTATATTAAAGGGAACTGTAATTTAATATACAGCCACTGCACTGATTTATGAACATAATTAGAATTTAAAGTACTCCTGATAAACAGTTTCAAATATCATTATTATTATAATTTTGTAATTAAAGAGTGCGACCTCCCCACACAAGTATTTCTTTACTTAAAAGAAGACCCAATGTAATATTGCCTGTAAAAGTTGTACAAGTGAATCCCATCAACCTTTTCAATTATTTGTAAACCGACTTTAAACAGATAAGTAGATAGTTCAATAGATATACGTAAATAAACAGTGTATTTTGCACTTTGTGTTTTTATTAGGTATAGGCTATGGTTGATGTATTTATTTTACTTTGGAAATAAACACGTGTACCTAACCCCGTGTGTTTTATTATTATACGTATCATTCCACCGATTATCTCCAATTTCCACATAATTAGTGATCTCTCTATCATTTGAAGGTAGTTTTACTATCTAAGGGAAACCTTTTTTATTCATTACGGCCTTTATCTCTTCTGATGTGTAAGAAGCTTTTGATTTTGTTAATGATGATTAAAATGTGTGTTTTCCATTGTCGCAGGTTCGGAGAAGGGTCGCGGCACACTGGACGCGCTGCTGTGCACCACGTACTGCCGCTCGCAGCTGTACCTGTCGCGCCAGCTCTCGCAGCTGCACCCGGAGCTCACCATGCCCATGTTCTCAGGTAAACTTCCATCATAACATGAGTAATTGGCAGGATAACACTACACGTGACTGTGGAGTGTCGGCTGAATGCAGCACAAGGCCTCTCTCGTTAACTCGTCGCTACAACTAGGTAATTGGTATGATAACAATATCCGCCGCACTTATAATCGCAGTGTTGGAGCTGCACCCACCGCCGATCCAAGAACGATTTTGTCGCATTAGTGCAGTTCCACTGCGCCTCGGGATGTACCCATTAACTAGATTGGTTTTGATGCGCATAACTGATCGCTCTCTTCGTGTGACTAATGTTTTAGAACCTATAAAATTTCAGAGTCAGTTTTGAGGCGTAATCTACATCTTTTTATCATTTTTACGGCTGGTTTTAAAGTTACGCAAAAAAGCTCAACACCTGCGTGGGATCTCACTGCCCTATAAACGTAAACAACTTCAAATTCAACCCGCTGATTATCGCCCACAACCATCCCTCTCGCCCTCGCCAGACTTAGCTTTCACCTATTTTGTTTTGATAACATGTTTACTTCATTTTATAATTAAGTACTTAGTCTATCTTTAGCTGATTCTACAATGTAAACATCTCAACTAAACCCTACCAGCCAGGACATTATAAGATCTGACTATACCTTAGGACTTGGAGTCCCCCAGTAAAACAAGTTACTTTATAACACCGCTATTCCGATCTGGTCTCCGTTAGTTTAGCTAGAATAATAACTTAACGACCCGACCACCATTAAATGAGTTACCGTCAGCTGCATCAAGTCAAACACTGATATTCAATCAACCTCGTCTCATACTTCAAACAATAGAGTTTACCTAGAAGATCCTAATATTCTCAGGTAACCTAAAGCACCCATTCTACCTACTAAATGACGTTAAAGATACCTGTAAAATATGATATAATGCGTTTTTATATTTAACTAGGCGACCCACACCAACCAAAAAACAAAATTGCACCAAATGCGAAGCATAACAGTAAAAATATTGATGTAATACAAATAAATCTAAAGATTGACATATATTTAAACAAAACACGGTTGCAAAAGTCTTTTAAAGCAAGCACATGCTCATCTCATTCTTGCAAACGAAGATTTGTACGGGGCATCCGTACAACAGATAAACCTTTATATACGCAAAGCAAAAACTAGGTGTATTACAGTTCATTGCGGGATCGTGCAGCTGACATAAGTAATCAACCATCGGCGGTAATCTGACATAACTTGCTCGATGTTTCTCGTACAGCCTAACGTAACTCGTAAAGCCTAAGCCGATGTGTAAGAGCAATTGTTAATATTAGTAAAACTGATAGTTGTAAACCGTATTTTCAAAAACTTAAAATATTGACTATGCCTTGTTTATATATTTTTGAATCTGCCATGTTTGTTAAACGTAATATAGATAAATTTTCCCAAGTCAACAGTTTAAGAAGAGCTGGTATATTAAGGCTAGTAACTAGCAATACTACTTTGTTTCACGATAGTATCTTTGTAATGGCTCCAAAAATTTCTAATAAACTACCTAAATGCATTCGACTTGAAAGTAATATAAAGAGCTTTTATCGGGAGATTAGAACATGTGTAACTTTATTATCTCTATGTTACTAATTTCCTCCTTCGTCTCTATCTATATTAACCATAGCGTTAACATGACCTTGACGAAAAAGAAAATAATAAACGAAACAACAAAAATATTGTTTAATTTAACTTCCTAATAATTTTGAACATTTTATTTGCGTTATCAGCGTATAATATTAGACATATATAGAACACACAAATTAGTTTGTTTTTTCAAATTTATTGTACTACTAGCTGTGCCTGCGACTTCGTGCGCGTGAATGCAGAAACTTATCAATGTTTTTTTAACCGCAAAATGAAGTTTGTTTTTTATTGTTTATACTTTTCCGGGATAAAAACTACCCAGTGTGGTGCCCAGGATAATAAAGAATAATTATACCAAGTTTCATCGTAATCGAACCGGTAGTTTTTGCGTGATACCTGAACAAACAGACAGCAAAAATTTTCTTTTTCACACTTTTGGGTTCGGTTTCGGTCTAGTAACACCCCCCGCCATTTATTTTTTTGATATTTTCAATGTACAGAATTTTCACTTCTACAGATTTATTATAAGTATAGATATAGATTTATTTATTTTTTTCAAGTTTGCATTACACATGTTTAATAAACATACTACGAGCATGTCTCATATCGAACAAGAAAATCCAGGCGTAGCGCTACGCTAACTGCTCTTAAAACAGTAAGGCGCGTGACCACCAGACCACAGACCAGAATCCCGCGCTAATAACGCCACAGCAGCTCTATATCGCAAAAAAACACCGTATTTTTCCATGACCTAGCTTTGTGCTTTTCAGGCATACAGTTGTTTGGATAACGTACAATAATCCAACCTGACCAATCAACGGTTTACTGACGCGTATTTTTCGCGTTAGCGCGACTAGTTTTTAAATCTATAGAAATCCTCAATTATGAGTTTACGTGGTGGCGTCGCGGGTCGTGCCACTAATTTATACGAAGGTATATAATTAATTATTATACAAAAATAACCCTTGCTGTCAGACCTTATTTTTAGGGGTAGCTTAAGTAAGCTTTACGGGTATGTTTAGCCTCCGTGTTCAATTGTTGGCTGTCTACTGTTGGGTGGCTACTATCCTACTACTCTACAACCGAGTGCGACTCAGACTTCAGACTTTAACACGAAGGGTTCCGTACCATCGCGATCGTACGTACAATAATTAAAACAACGTACTTTTTACTCTCGTAAAAACATGTGTTAACAGTCTTTTAATTCTCGTTCTCGTTATTTATTTATTTTTACAGTATTTCATAGGGAAAGCACCTCTATTGAATAAATTAATTTGCGCCCTTTGTCTTAGTAACGCGTAGAGATATCAATATTCCATCTTCATATATAATATATATATCTTCTTTTATAAATTCTTAAAACCGATAAGTAAATAATATTTTACTCATAATTTTCGTTTGAAAATTATTGTGTATTATAAGGCTAATCCTACCGATTATCACATATCATTACACTGTCTAGTAATGACACAAAGAGATATTCTGATGTTCCAGCAATATTACACAGTCGTTAGTCAAATCAATACGTTAAGTAGGTAGTGCTAGAGTTCCAAATATAGCAAATTAACAATATCGGCATGTTGGGTGAAGGGGGACAGAGGATTAAGGTGGGGGCGGGGAGAGGGACGGGTGGGGGTGAAAGCGGTGATGCGTGATCGTGTTACAATCACTTTGTCTTGCTCTTGCCCAACAATCACGATATGCAGGAAGCGAGATGCGCTCGTGTGTCTACTGCGTCCAGATTGGTATAAACAGATTTATAAGGGATTTGCTTGACAGGGATCCGGGAGCTACAACCGTGTCATTGATTCGATGATAATTTGTTTGCTTTACACGATTCTTGTAATTTGCTTTTTACTATTGTAACAAAAAAATAATTCTCATTAAACGTTTCGCGTTTGTTCTTGTTTATATCGATCGTTAAATTAATTAAAATAACGAAACTTAAAACATACTAAGTTATTATGTATGTACCAAACAACACTTAATTATTACATGTTACAGAATATGTAGACTCAGAAATAATAATATAATAACTGCAAAGTCCGCTAAAGAAAATGTAAATATCGAACTATACGATTACAATTTAATTCAAATCACATCGTTTTCCGAGCTCATCATACCTCGCCAAACGCAGCTATGGGGTTGTGTATGTACTAAAAATATTGATTTAGCGCTCCCCCAAGCGACGCTGAGTGATACGCAATGGGGAATCTATACCTACGGGGGCTATGGGTAAAGATATTAGTCGAGGTCACTTTGCCCAGTTTCAATTTAATAGAGTACTAAATATTTGGGAATAAAGTTTCACTTATCCGGAAAGTGTTTCCGACACTTATGTAAGGGTTCTTTACACAGTTTGCTTGTCTAACACCGGGTAATAAAGCGTTTGGAACTGAATAGATTTGTTAAGGCGGTTGAACTTTCGGAACTTGGTGAATGACCTGACAACATTATTAAGTTCAGAGGTAAATAAAACGAATAGGATGATGAAATAATTAAAATGTGAATCCACAAACACCCCAAATATTAAGTGGCATATGCCTAAATAATTAACGGAGTTTAAAAACTTATGCATAGGTACCTCTAAACTTAAAGACGACTTAGGTCTTGTAATTTAGGTAGTAACTGTCCAGCACTTTACTAAATAGAACCTGCAGGAACCTGTCCGTTTCCTCCATATAAACAAGTTAAGCTTTGTTTGCAACTTCGTCTGCTTAGTTTCAATACTTCACCGGCTTACATGTTTGTCTAAATTATTATTGATGAACCTCTCCCCTATGCCATAAATACTTTACCAGGCATCAAGTAATTTGTGAATTTATTTAATATACTCACATTCAAACAATAATTTAATTTTGAGTTTATCTAAAATATTTTTTTATCATAAATAAATTCATCTGGATTATGAGATTACAAATACCCACGCCTATATTTATTTATTAGCTGTTACCCACGGTTTTTGGTATTTTCCATGGATAAATGCTTGTAAGAAATTCACAGGGTTATTTATTTTCTTAGTAAGAAGTTTTTTGTAATTTTATATTTATGATTACATTTTCTTTTTAAACACCAACGCTTAAAGGTTACTTATATGGCTTAATATCTAATCATCATTTTTACTGAATTCGTTAAAAAAATGTGCCACAAGTCTTGATATATTGCTTCAAGATTCGTCTTATGTATTTTACATTTCATAAATTGCACACAGAATTGTTTTTTTTTTATTTTTTTTTATTTGTGAAATAAACAGATATATCATACATACAGATATATAAATAATCCAAAACAGTTTCCACATTAAAAGCTAAACATTTGCGCCAAATTAGAAAGAAAACTAAATGAGAATAAACAAACAATAAACAATTACAAACATGAACAAAAATAGCATTAGGTACTAATATAATGCATACATAATGACTTAGCAACAATTACTCGGAGCTGGGAGGAACGAAATAGTTGCGAACGGTTTTTTTTTAAATTTGGGTAAAGAAAGGTTAAACATATCTAAGTTGCAGATATCATCACTCGTATTAACGAGGTCATTATACAAACGACAGGATCTTCTAACAAATAAGTTCTTTCCATAATTACTTCTTGCAGTGGGAGTAAATAACAAAGATTTTGCGAGCATTAATGCGTGGGCATCTCAGAGCTTTGTTACTAAGAAGGTAGGAAGAGTCGACTTCATTTCTAATTATTTTATAAAGAAAGAATAAGTCCCGTTTATTTAGAAATATATATATAACTAGCGGTACCCGGCATGCGTTGCAATGCATTTTTTTCTACCTAGCACCTGCCTACTACCTACCTACTACCACTTAGGGGTATGAAAAATAGATAGTAGCCGATTCTCAGACCTACTGAATATGCATATAAAAGGAGATTGACACGGAGCAGGTCCCTTTTGTGGTATCATGAGCCTGATTGGAATAATAACTTAAAAATATTATTTATTTTTTTGTGTACAAGTAGTTTTTATACAATTTCTTTCACCCTGGGAATAAAGTTAAAGTTAATTAATAGTTAAACATTACGTCGGCATCCGTTTGATTCAATGTAGTCTGTGGTTTGATTGTTATACAAAAAAAAGTTGCCAGGTATCAAAGAATTAAATAACTAATGACGTCTTTTAATCAATTGAGTAATCGATATCAATTTAAAACGATAAATGAAACAATAAAAAAATACATTATTTTTATTTATATTATATATCCTATTGGCAGTTTAAATCTTAACATTAAGACTGAGATCTCAACATTTGACAACTTCCACGCTACTGTGTTAGGCATTTTGTTTTCACGTCGATGAGGTAGAATGATGGTTATCCCTGTCCTTTTTATACATATTATTGTACCATGTAATTATCTGAAATGAGCAAAGGTAGGTGTACGCCAAATATGAGTTTATGTAAAGTATTCTTGATGACGAATACTATTGGATAAACAGAGCTCATAGTCGATGCGAGTAAAACCGATGGAAACAATTACAAGAATAGGTTGCTTAAATTCATAATAAGCCTATATTGATAAATAATAGATGTTCAAAAAAGCAATAGACAAAAACATAATAGCCATATTTATTTATAAAACGCTTTAATAAAAAAATATTTTTATTGATTGATCGATAACGATTAATTAATAGATTATAAAATATTGATCTGGCAACATTTACTTCCACATGTCACAGACTTTCGGCGTAATTGCTTTGTTTACATACATTGAGTTTTGAATTCCGTAATCTTTTACGTACTTATTGTTATGATACGAGCTTTTTCTGCTACTACCGAGTTGAGCTAATAAGTTCCTCGAGTGCATTACGTTAAGTGAGATATTTGACTCTTTTTAGTGCTGTTCTTTGTGAGATATTTGACTCTTAGTGCTATTCTTGGTGAGATATTGGACTCCCGAACCATTATTGTCAGAGCCATGTCTACTCCAGCTAGACCGTCCGGACTCCGTCGGACACCGCGTCTGCGTCCCCGACGCTGCCGCTGTATTAACTGTTCGATTGTTCGCTGTATTGTGGTATCTAAGCTGGGGTCGCTTCAACAATGTAAGTGCTCCAGCTCAATTCTTGTATGCTATATTTTATGAAGAATAAAATGGTTTATTCAAGTTTTGATTTGTTTTATTTATTTTGGTACTTAAACATGAACTGCTGTTAACTAATTATACATTTTTTATCATATTTAAACATCAATTCTACACCATCTATGAGTCTTTTTACTGTACTGCTATTTAATTACATAAAGTATACATATTCTCATCTCCATAATGATGTACAGGAAAGGTAAGGTAAGTAGTATGCATACTTAACCATAGAGTAAGGAGGAAATGTCAATGTCAATTTCTAATTATAACCTAGATTTTTACAACAGAAAAACGATGATATCTCTTGAACCAGGATGAATAAATGAAAAATGGTTTCTGAATATGAAAATACTATGTTTTTACTATTATGTAAAATAAAAATCTTCAGGGCACAACGATTTTCCACTGGGACCCAGCTTGCCTTACAAATCGGGCAATCTCCTTTTATAAAATCGGTCAAGCCGTTTCGGAGGAGTATGGTAACTAACTTTGTGACACGAGAATTTTATATATAAGATAATATTGGACGCTAATTAATGGAAAAAAAGCGAAACTGCGTTTTTCTGTAAAGACAAAATTGTTTTTATTAACAAACATACAACAACGTACAATGTATTTCCACTCGTAAACAAATTGGTAGCTCACCTGTAAAGACAAAAAAAACTACATTTAAAGCTTTTATTCCAGGTCTTGATACTTTTACAGGGGCTAAGCTGTTTACACTTTAATATTAAATATCCTATTAAACATAACCGTCACACCAATTCAATTTTCTCAAAGCAATGACAGTGGTAGTGACATAATATTTTTAATTATATAACATAAGCGGCCAATTCACCACAGATAAATAAGAAAAGCGATAATGATTTTCTTTACATCCCCCATCCTTCGAGAGAACAATTGCAAGCAATTGTTCGATCAGGCGCTCGACACTGCTGGAGATAGCTTGGTAATATGGAAAAGATTGGATTCTGCCTTCTTATGTCCGGCATCAACTTCATAGATTGAGCTAGAAATATTTTTTATTAAGGATTTTGTATGGTCCAATCGTCAATTCATCAATTCATCCATTTTCTTTTTATTTAATCGATTCCCATTTTCGACATAATTATACTCTGTCTCCCACTTCGAATTTATAATCTTCCCTACAAAAATCATATATTTTTTTATTGTAGTTGTGAGATTTTATTGAATTTTGAAGGGCTAGTTCTCTATCTCTTTTCAGATCTTCTTTTGTACGTCTTGATTTTAATTTAAGTGGCAGAATATCCACATTCTCGCCTTCTAAAAGGTATTTTGGTAGTTAGTGGTTTAGTAAATTTTGTGACTGTATGTTCTGTTTCGTTATATTTTTACACGACTGCCCAAAAAGGAGTGTTATGTTTTCAGGGTTCATGTATGTATGTATGTATGTTTGTGAGTTTCTTTATTCCACCATAACTTCTAAAAGGCTTGACCGATTTCAATGTTTGTGGTATCATAAGAAGGTTTGAGTTATCCCGAGTGACATAGGAATAAAAAAATATATAATAAAAAAATTTAAAAACACGCCTGCCATGTCAAAAAAATATTAAAAAAGTGAACTAAAAAAAATAAAAACAAGTCAAATATTTGTAATTAACTGATCATTAATTTGCAGTCGGGGGACCTGTAATGAATTGTTCCAAGTAACCGTCTCCCGACCGAAATGATCAGTTAATTACAAATATTTCACTTGTTTTTAATTTTTTAGTTCACTTTTTTAATATTTTTTTGACATGGCAGGCGTGTTTTTTAATTTTTTTAAATTATATTTTTTTTTATGCTACACATTGTTGTGCTACAGTTGTCCAGGCAGTTTTCTTATCACTTTCGTTTATTTTGCATCTTATCCTGTTGACTAAAGTTTGATTTAGCCTTTCATTAAGCCCATTTGAAAATGGTGTATCCACAGCTGTAAATATTATTGTTATGTTTTTCTTTTTCAGGAAGTCTTTGAATTCTTTCGAATTTAAACCAGGGTATTGGTCTGTTAATACTAACTTAATACCATATCGATATTGTAACTTTTTGTGTTACATTTTTCATAAGCTTAATAAAATCACTGGAGCTTTGATTTCTTGACGTCAATATATAAGCATAGCTTGTAAAATGATAGATAGATAGAAAGAATATTCTTTATTGTACACTATTTAAATTACATAATAATATAGTACATCAAAAGTAAAGCGTACAATGGCGGTCTTATCGCTAATAGCGATATCAACCAGAAGATGTAAGTATTTCTTTGTAGACCGTGATCCTCCAAAACCACCAATGGTATCAATTGATATAATTTGAAATGGGCGTGTTGCCAGACCTAAATGTGACATCAAACCAAACTTCGATTTTCTTCTGGATTTGTTCTTTATACAAATGTCACATTCATCACAAATTTTCTTAATATTTGCTATGATAATTTTTTTTTTTTTTTCCTGTAAAGACAAAAAACTACATTTAAAGCTTTTATTCCAGGTCTTGATACTTTTACAGGGACTAAGCTGCTTACACTTTAATATTAAATATCCTATTAAACATAACCGTCACACCAATTCAATTTTCTCAAAGCAATGACAGTGGTATTGACATAATATTTTTAATTATATAACATAAGCGGCCAATTCACCACAGATAAATAAGAAAAGCGATATAATGATTTTCTTTACATATATATATCCGGCATGCGTTGCAATGCAATTTTTTCTACCTAGCACCTGCCTACTACCTACCTACTACCACTTAGGGGTATGAAAAATAGATAGTAGCCTATTCTCAGACCTACCGAATCATCATATAAAATTTCATCAAATTCGGCCAAGCCGTTTCGGAGGAGTATGGTAACTAACATTGTGACACGAGAATTTTATATATAAGATATATAGATCAAGTAGCAAAGCGTATATATCCTCACAAACGTGCAAAACATTCAAATAAAAATTCTTCTACCCCTTTGTGTCTGAGGGGTGAAGTTTTCGAAACCTGTGAGTCTATTAACTCAATCAAAAAAACACAATACACACTGAGCCAAAGAGATCATTTTAGTCTTTTAGCTACATGTTTCCTTCCCTTTCAGCCACTTAGAGTAGAATTTCAAAACGACAATATACTTTGAATGGATTTATTTATGCACTGCTTTGACAATGAAGTTCAATTTTGTATCTATTGACCTTTTTAGGGAGTACATTTTTAAAGCTCTTCCACGTAACATTTTGCTAACCAGCATGTGTATATGTTTTGTAATCCTTCAGGGCTGGAAACACTTTCCTGTTGTTGAATGAATGTGCACTTTCGTCACGCTTTAATGCGTCGGTTAGTCGGATTGTCTCTTTAGTTCGCGTAATTGTTAACAATCATTTGTCTGTCCAACCCAACTTTAGCATTTATAACATTAGTATACACAGAGAAGAGTGGCATAAACAAAGAACGGTCTTTGCGGAGCATTGGTTATATAGGGCGGAAGATGATGATATTGAAGTAGATATATACTAAAAATCACCTCCACCAACCTCACCTTCTTAATGTTCAATGGAACCTACCGAAGCTCTAAAGCATTGAGTATCAACGTGTGCCGTGCTTCCTTCGTACGGCTAGCCTCAATGTGTCATTGTCTAAGATATTACAGTTATTTTCTTAGGAACATCATCTAAACTTTAATATTTTGTCATAGAAATAACGGCGCGGTTCCAAACGGCCCGCACCGAGGTCCGTCAGCTGTTGCTGCAGTACCTCCTGCCGTGGCTGGTGAACATCGAGCTGGTCGACCCCAACGTGCCGCCTGCCAACCCGCTCTCCTACATACAGGTAATAAACTTTTATCATTGCCTATTGATTAAACTAAGCAAATCGGCTGAAGCTGAGGCAAAAATACATAAAAGCGTATGTAAAAAAAATTCCATACATGAAATAACAATCCGTTTTGATATCTTTTAACATCGACTGTACAAAGTCCTTTGAAAATTAAGTATAGTAACATTTTATCATTAAGTAAATGAATGAATTAAGTAAACTAATGACAAGTGTTTCCCCCTCGTGCTTTGACAAACGCTTCCATGAGTCTTTAAGCTCACAAACTGCAGAAAAATGCACTTTTGTAAGTTGTGTTCTATCCTTGTAAAGTTGATGTTTAAAATGTTTGTTGTTTTTCTTTTTATACACATTTCTTTAGTTTGTACTCAGCTTTTTACGTCAAAGCGAGCAAAACATTGTAAATATAAAATATTCTAAAATGATTCCCCTTAAGATGAAACTTTGATCAGGTACGAGGGTTTATCGCCGCCTTTGTTAGCGTCGAATAAATAGCGCTCAAGTCTTGAGCCAACATCGCTGAGGTGTCAGCAATCCGTTTACATCTGCTCCACGACTCGGATAACTTTATTAGTTTTATCAACTATCTTGTTCTAACAAGATAGTTAAACGACTCCAACTCCTCTTGGCTTTTCTATAAACATTTTCCGGAATAATCTTATAATCTTTTTATGTTTTTACCTAAAATACCTAAATCTGACCTGATATCAATGATAGCAATGTTTGTTACTGTGACACTATGATTGTTACTTGTCACATATCTCGTATAGTGTTGACAAGCAGTTAGCACTGGGATCAGAGGGGGACACCGCGATAGCTCAGTGTGTCGAGTGGTCGCATCCGCACTCATTACAGCATTATGAGTGTCGAGGGGATGCTTACATGTTATTGTTTACAGTACTACGCTTCCGAAGCGGGCCGCGGCGGCCGGCGGGAGGGGCTGGGCTCGGCTGAAGCAACCGAGATGGTGCTCAACAACCTCTTCTACATTACGGCTAAGGTAATTGTTTGCACACCTATTTAGTGCCCCTTTTCAAACATTTAGAACAGGTATTTCTAGGTTTCAGGTTTGTATAATATACCAGGGATTGACGCTTACACTGAATACAACTCCAAAAAATGTAAAGTTTGGAAGTAGTAAACAAATTGTTAACCACTGGGTTACTCAAATAGTTGGTTCTATAAGTAGCAACAAATTTTCGAGAAGGCGTCGGAGTATTTGGGCCGATGGTAAAGTGGAGTCGCTCAAGGTTGTCGCGATCTAGAGCAAAGGGGTGTAACGTTGTTTAGCGAGATTGCGGCGGGCGAGCCCATGTTTGCACCATCGCTCATGTTGGAGGGCGCGACCTTGCACCTGACACCGCCGTCCTACGCAAACTACGCGTGTAACCGGCCAGTCGTGTTCAAACACATAACGCGTTTCCTATACTCCACAAACAATTACAACGCGCCTACCTTACATAAAATAATTCATACAAGACAAATAATCGCGGTATTGGACGTCGCAATCTTCCTACACGCGTTCTTGAAACAAAACAGTGCTATTAATAAATCTACAAAAAAAGTATCTTGAGATTACATTATAGATGTAGGCAACGATTCCTTCGGATTCTAGTAAACTAAAAAATTACGCGACGGCTTTTAAATCTAGCTTTGATTATTTGGAATGGACACGCGACGGACCCGCAGCGTGCCGTCAGCGTCGCGCCAGTGGGTTCGTGTTTACTCGTATCTCGGCGAGAAGTGCAACGGTTGAGATTATCTAAAATGGAACCATTTAATTTCGGGGCACGGAGAGACCGACCCCAAGCTATTTCGCTGTTCTGATTGGTGGATGTTAATGAAGTTCCAATAGCGCAATAGCAGTGGTTTATGCACCGCAATAAAAAAACCTATCTATGTGTGGTTTCTGAAGTTAGGTCTAGCCATGTTTTCTGAAAATTGGTTATTTTGATAACCAATTTCCAAAAAACATGGCTAGACTAGTAGAATGTTAATTTCTGTACTAACTTAACACGTTAGCTGCGGCACCAATTTTTGCAAACTTTCCGTTCCTGCGGCACGAGGCATTATCGGCCCGCACCGTGACCAGACGTTAGGGCGACACGCTGTCTATTAGACCCCACCTCCTTTAACAGGCTAAATTACATTTTCTGGCGCGAAATCAAAGATAAAAAAAAAATTTGGTCCTTATCGATATAGACAGCGAATTGATGAACCCTAATCTACCGTCGTCCCGGGATCTGATAGCTATACTAAAGCCAATCTGGAAAGAGAATTAAACGTTATTACTAATTACGCAATTATCAACTTTGACGACATGTGTTTAAGTTCATTTTAGAATGACAAATATTACCGAAAAGGGCCTAAAAGTAATTTGAATGTGATGGAAACTGAACTGTTAGTCATTGAATTAAGGTTCATTATCCCAAAGCACGGTCATTATTTCTTTAAAGTGGCTGATATATAGTTTAGGAATTATTGGCAAAACAAAATATGGGATCTTATTAAATACACCTCGTAACGCACTGAAATAGGGTAAATTTTTGCTAAGATTAGTGATGGGAAAAATAATATCAACGCAACGACGTTTATCTATTTTTGTGTGGAAAATCTTAATGCGGTTCACAGAATAGAAAAAAAAGAAAACCAGAAGTAGAAAAGAAACTATCCTATTTATTCTGCCTCGGGCTTTAAAAATACATTTATTAGAACTTGAATTAACATAAAAAATCAGTAACAATATTACTTTTTTATAAAAATCATTTAGACATGTTCGGCGATGTAAAAGGACGTGCTCTCCAATCGACGTGATGCACAAAAATAGTCGCGGGAAGCTCGCGTTGGGTGCGGTACGAGGTCCGGGGGGATATGGGACGTTTTAGCCTCGTTCCGCACTGCATTAAAATTATATTAATTCAGTGCGGTACGAGGCCTAAGACATCCGGTACCAAGGTAGGTATACCACCGAGTCCGGGACCATTAGCGCGTCTCAAATATACATTTATCTCTTTTCTACACTGGACCAAACCAAAACTATGCCCTTCGCACGACAGAGATGTTCACGTTTTTCCTTGCCGCACCACAAGGAAGTTGCATGAGGGGTGATTTAGGCCTCGTTTCGCACTTAACGTGTTAAACTGTTATACGAGTCCTCAAAGTTAAAGTGAAACTAAATAAAAAAGGTCATTTTTATACTTCTTAAGTTACGTAGCTTTTAACATGTTGTTAATTCAAAATCAAAATCAAAATCAAAAATTATTTATTTAACTTAGGCTACAAAGTAGCACTTATCAAACGTCAATTATTATTACAATAGGACAGCACCCTAGGGGTCGGTTCATATCCGGCGGAAAAGGCAGCGCGCAACATCGGCCGCGCAACGCCAGAACGAGCAAACACACAACAGAACATCCAACCACTCACACCTGACGCACCAACGCGTCATCAGGTCAGTGTGAAAGGCTGAATGCTCCACCATGCGCCCGCCCGCCCCAGCGCCACGCGACCGACAACACGCGACGCCACCACCGCCAGACATGAACCGACCCCAAATCGCCCACCCTTCACCGCTTCCTAAGTGCTTTGGCTGAGGAGAAGAAACGGCGCAACAAACTCCCCAGTAGCACGCTGTCATTACATTAAAAATAATAAATAATATAAAAAATAACAATAAATAACGATAAATAACGATAAGGGACCGCGCAAAGTGAACAAGTGGTTAAGGTAGATGGGTATCATACTATTTAAGAGTGAAAATTATTGAATCTATGTGGAGACCAAGGTCAGCAGAACGACCAGTCACCGCAATTAATTTGGAATCAAGTACTTTTGGCGAATTCGAATACAATATGAGCACAGCTTTACTGGATCCGAAATATTAACTGCGTTGTAGTTAATGAAAAACCGATATTAAATGATTACTGACTAACATAAATTTATTTTATGAGGTCTCAACACGACATACCATGCGACATTTCCCCAGAGTTTTGTCACTTATTTGTTCTTCTTATTATTTTGGGCATTACATTTGGTATTTTTGTTTTTTCTGTTTGTGCCACGAACAGATATTCTGATTATTGAACCCCAAAATGACCCATTAATAAAAAAGTATTTTGATCAACGGAAATGGAACATCGTCTACCTGTAACGACTGTCCTTTTAATGGAATCGAAGTGTTAGCAAAATAATGGTATCATAGTAAACGCAAAAAGTTGTTTGAATAGTTTTATTTCAAGTCACAACTTCTGTTAAATTGGTAATTAATCATGGCTGTGGTGGGTTTCTAACATGAATATATTTTCAGTTTTCCGACAATCATCCCAAAGAGATCGAGGAGCTGTGGTCGACGCTGTGCGCGTGCTGGCCCAACAACCTGAAGGTCATCATCAGATACCTCATTATCGTGTCGGGAATGGCGCCCAACGAACTGCTGCCATATGTGAGTACAACTACTTTTTAATCTTATAGCTATATGTTTCATTTCTCCGGTCGTTTTAAAGCAGCCGGGCAGATTTTCAAGTACAGGATTCGTGAAATTGCGACAGTCTTATGACATCAAGCGCCCTGCCCCGCATGTGACCGAACAAATGATTACCTAGCATCAAATGACACGCATGCGTCCTAACAACCGATGCAAGTCATCGGTTAGAGCTTTCTACAAAATCTCCTACATTCAAACATGGGCTCTAACGACCAGTGAGAACGTACCGCATGTGGGTCCAGTGGCATGCTTAGATACCTGCCCGCCTGCTTTATAACGAAACAAAAATGAAAATGGGACAAAATAACAAGTGAAGAACTTGGCTTCGCCGCATTTCAGTTGCTCTTTACAATAACTTATTATGTCTCAGCGTATGTTTTTTGTTTTATTATTTTTCTGAACGATTCCAAGTTTTCTACACATTGTACGTGGCACTTTCGTAGCAGTTAAATACAGTTTGTATATGGTGTGTATAGTACCTACTAATACGATTAGAATTTTTGACCTTGCCTGTCAAGGTACAGGTATGAGCAAATGTATAGGCTATCAAGATATATATATATCATGTTATCAATTTTCATAGTAAACGAACAACATAACCCTGACTTCACTTGATCGAACATAATTTATTCTACAGTTTTGAATTATTTTTACATTAAAAATAATTAGCGTACTAAAAATTAGTTTCGCGAAAGTACGTAATAACATTAGAATTAAATTGACTTCAACTAATTGAAAATGAGGTGCGTTGTAAATCAGGCCTTTACGATATTTTATGAGTTGTTAATTTATATAGAGTGTTCTACAACTTTCCCAATAGAGTCCTGTATTTAAGTTCCGTTAAAAAGCGTTTATCAAAGACTATTATTCTCAAATTCGTTATAATAGAAGTAGCTAAGTTTTCGACTGCCTCGTTGGCCTAGTGGCGCTAAGCGCGACTGCTACGCTAGAGGTCTTGGGTTCGATTCCCAAGTCGACCAAGTTGTTATTGGGTTTTTCTATGAAATTCTCGGTAGCAGGTCGGAGTTTGGATTTGTGCCCGGTTAGTGGCAATAGGCTCGTCCCCTATTACATGGGACCTAAACATACCGGCGAACTGTGGGTGTACATTGGTACAGTTACATTGGTACAGGCGTGATGGTATGTTATGCTATGTTATAAGTTTTCTATAAGCTTTTTAGAAATACGACGCTCTAGGTATTACTAGTTCCCGATAGATGAGATTCAGAATAAGTTATTAGTTTTAGCTAGAATCGCTTACAAGGAAAATTTTTTTTTTAGCTAATTTAATTATTTTACTCGCTCTCAACTCGACGGTTAATTACAGACACATTATTTTGTTTTAGATTGCATTAATCATAAGTAGTACGATTATATGACAGGCATGATGAATATATTTTAAACTAGCTGTGCCCCGCGGTTTCACCCGCGTGAATACTTAGGTCCCGTTCCCGGTGCCTTTGTATTATTAGGGGTGGAGATGAATCCAACAAATCACTATCGTAACATAAGTCAGGATTACTTAATTTGGTGGTTGAGTATTCTTCAATTTTCCTAACTTTCTAATTTTTTTTTTCTTAAATTTCGAACTTTTTCTTTAATAAGAAGCTTCTCCTGACAATAAAAAACACAACAAAAAAAGAATTGGCCAAATTGGTCCAGGCGTTATTGAGTTATGCGCTTACCGACACATTTAGCGATTCATTTTTATATTAGGTATAGATTAAATAATGAGAAGAGGTCTGAGATGTATAGCACGATAACTTTCAAACTCGTTAGATTTTTATAACATTGGTTTGGGATCACACTTTAATATACAGCTACAAGGCATGAAAAAAAAATTACTCATTACATAATACTTCTTCATTACATACACCTACAGACCTATTCGTTTAATTTCTATGACATCTATGTTGGTAGACTATCTTGCACATGGCTAACTCGGTTGTTACATTTATACAACCTTTCGGCTGTTTTGTGTCGCGGAAGCCTTCGCAGATAAATGAAAACCGATTCACATCACAAGATTGCTACAAAAAGTTATTGCACAAAGTGATACTCAATAAGTGTAGTTGACAAGCTTCACAAATAGAAAGGAATGAAAATTTGGTTCATAATTTCATATTTTTATTCGATTTTACATTCACACAAAAAAAATAATGAAATCAAAAGTCTACAATGTTTGTACGTTTTGTAAAATGGTTAAATCGTGCAACGAAATATTCGGATCACTAAAAAGGGGGAACATGTGTATGCTTTTGTCAATAAACCTTTGTGCGAGTTGCCGCCGGATATCAACACTTACATGAGAGGATGGCGAAATTTTATTTCGGTCCCCTCATCAACTACATGTACGCGAGTTACAGTGTGGTCGAATGCACTGTGAAGAATCTGTACACCTAAATCACAGTTTTTAAATCTAGATTAACTAGATTATAAACTATATCTGACATTTCTTAGTTCTTACAAGACGCTACAAAATTAATGTCATAATGTGAATTGGTATAATTTCATCCAAACAAAAACTTCAATAATTAATAAAAGTAAATAAGTAAATAATGTTCTAAACAGTATATTAAATCACAAACACTATTTAGGTATCGCACTCATCTAAAAACTGATCAGACGGACAACGGAGTGGTCCAACGAGGGTTCCTTTTCCCCTTTTAAAGTATGGGTTACCCTTTATATGTAAGTTCAAATTCTATGTAGGTTTTATAAAGCATTAAGATAGTCCTTTATCAGTAAGCGAAAATTTTAGAAAACTAACAGAAACAGTATTTTTGTTTGCCATCAATAAAAATCATTATAGCAAACAGCGTGTGATTTTTCGAAAACCCATTAGTTTGATAACCCGAAATGTTTTTTAATCCATGACTAGCTCAGTGTCAGCTCGGAATGGAGTAATTTTAATAAATGAATATTGTCGCCCTTTTCAATCGGCTTCATATTTTGCACGTTTTGCGGCGTTACGGCTGTTAGTTGTACTTAACACTCGCTATTACTATTATATTTTAAATATAATACATAATGAAACTGTGTATTCAAAGATAGTAATGTTAAATCTTGCAATCATTAAAGCAAGGGCTGAATTAATAACCTAAGAGCTGCCAATACCAAACCATTCGACTAACACGTTTAAGCAGTACCCTATATTATAACGATCAATTTTAAACACAACTCGAAAAAGTATAGATAGCTGTGTGTACTCCAGAAATGTTTTTTTAACAACATCTAATTTTCCCGCTTTACCTCATGCTTGTAATCTTCTTAAGTTCTCGATACTTGTTTATGCGAGGCCATCAGTATTGTCATTAAAGACTGCTCCTACAGATGTTTAAAATGATAATAATTTATATTAAAGTTCATAAACACCATTTTAATTTATAAAGAACCTTTACGAGCCCTTAAATTTGTGTTGTGACGGAGCTGATTGACCAAACCAATTCCTAGCTAACTATGTCTATTTTACTCAGTATCGCTATATCGTTGGCTGTCACCCTGTTTATATTCATTATTCCTTAACTGACTTGTCTGGCTTCTGGAGGTAATAAAGAGCGTGAAGTTCCAGGTATAGCGGTTAAGTAGGGCATATTGCCTACAAGATCCGAGAAACTACCAAGAATGCAATAACCTTCTAATGTTGAAGTCCTTTAAGTATAACACGAACATGCTTTAGGATTTTTTATTTACTTATAGAATATTATAAGCTTGTAATAATTAATCGGTAAGTATCTGTATTAAACTACCTATACTGATGACCTAATATTATTAATAATATATACTTACATAATTTCCCGCTGCTACAGGATGACTTGGTGCACTGACCAACACTTCATTTATAACAAATTTCCTTAGAAGTGCACAAGCCGTCTTCTTTGTAAAAGAGTTCTTTATCGTGCTGGTTTCCCTTTTATAAAAAACCGAGTGGCATACTACCTCCATCTGCCGCTTATTATTTTAATTTTTACCTATAGCTTCATTCAATTTGAACAACACTTATAAATTATTTTTGTATCGTTATTTAAGTACTTTATTTATATGCTACAAATATCTATGTCATGAACATACTTACCTTCGTCCGTGTGTCACTGTGGGGTGCCAACTGAAAACCAGCGCTGGGTGTTAGACCTAGCATATGCTGAGTTGGTGACCTTTTTGGTGCTGTATGCTGGACAACTCAACTAGTTCCTATGGTGTTTTTTTTTAATAATTATTTTTAATTTTCCTTGTTTTTTGTCTTGTTTGTTTTGTGTTTATGCTCTGTGTGTTGTCTTGTGCACTGTACTAAATAAAAAATAAAAAAATAGAAATTACTTGTAGGGCCTGGAAAATCTGTGCAAATCTTTGGGGGGCCTTTGTTCACCAGTGGACTTCTTTAGGCGGATATAATGAGGATGATGATAAAATGTGAATGTCTTTCGTTTAATATAGGCAAAACGCGTGGTGCTTTACTTGGCACGTTCTCGTCCCGAGCGTCTGCTGGACGAGATGATGACGGAGCTGCAGACGGTGGAGACGCTGAACTGCCTCATCGAGCGCACCGAGACGCCGCCCTTCTACCGCCTCACCTCCATGCGGAAGGCCACCTCGGGCCACAGCGACGGACCCTGCACCGGCTCACAGGTACCCTTCACCAGTCTCCAATGATAAGATGTACAATTGCACATACTTTGCAATGCTTTGAAAAGCTCAGAGGTTTCCATTAAGATTATGTAAGTGACTTAAGCATTGTGAACAACCCAATAAATATTCATAAGTTTTTGCTAGGAATTTAATAAAATGTGCTTAACCTGAACTAAGTGGACCTATAAATATATTAAAAGAAAAGAAAACAAAACGATTAAAACATCTGATCATATTAAGAACAAACAACCAAAATAATAGTATATGTAGTTTACGTCAACTAATCAGTGTCGTATATTTCAGTAAACAAAGTTGTTTGTAAGGTTACAGATTACAGGTATTTAGTCTTATTACAAAAGATATAAATTGATCTTTTGTGGGTTAAAGCGTAGCTGGATGCATCATAACAGCCATTCAGATGCAACCGATAATGCGACTTATATTATACAGCAAGTTTACTTTAACTTTCGAGTACAAATACCTGAAATAAAAAATATAGCTTCCTTTTATATTGAATGGTTGTTGTTAGGTATGGATACATAAAATGTCCAACTTTTAAAATGACTGATGTGTATATTTACTAGTAGTCTACTAAGAATAAAAATGAGGCCCATAAATGCAGCTTCAAAAGATCGGTGCACAAATATTTTACATCCTGGATGAACACCTATTATACGTCCCTATCCAAGATCACAATTAGTCCACGGTAATCACGTGGTTAAAATCGTGGTACTCTGCAAGTATGTAAAGAAACTAACAAAAGCCTGTCCCCAGGATGCGACCGGCAGGACTGGGGAACTCGCGCCCGTCGAGAAAGGCACCATCCATACCAAGCGGCACAGCGGCGAGGATCCTGCCAAGGCCAGGTATGTACTTACTTAGTGACGAAGACACACGCTGACACTTCTGATACGTGTTTACTGCACTTAAACCGAAAACCGCTTCACCTAAAATGTGCCGTGAACAGATAGACCATTACTTGGCTGCATTATTTGCCTTAGTGGCAGCAGCGACGGAAAACTGTCCTGACATACGCTTCCTGAGTGTTTTAAAACCTACGTTAAAATATGCTATAGACTTCGAAATCTTTACGAGGTTGACTGAAACCCCGGATCTTAACAATGCTTCCTGCAGACTATTCGTCCCTTACAACTAATACGTGTAGGCAGAACATATTCGAGGCAGTTACATAATATTAATTTGTTTAGACTCTTACCGTGATCAAAAGACAAGCTTATTGTTCTCCTGAATTTAAAACCGTCGAATTGTTCTTATTTGATCGTATAGAAGCATTATGTCATAGATACTATAAATCGTCAATATTTTTTAAATTAAGCACGCCAACTGCATATTACACATAAGCCTATTAACTTATATTAATTATAATTGTATCGAATATCAATAATTACGCAAACCACGGGTGTGCCTAGCTATAGAGTACAGTTTCAAACTACTATAAAATACAGTCACATTATTACGAACAACATTTAACGTGAAAATATTTCTGCATGCACGCAATACCAATTAACAAAGCAATACAAGAGCTATCAATCAATTCCAAATCCTCCACTTGCTTTGACTTGCGTTGATTACACAAAATTGTGTAGTCAGAATTCCCGCTATTGTATATTAGCGCGGGCCGTTTTACTAATACCTGTAGCGAGGCGGACAGGCAATACTTAATCAGATTCTATTAGTGCAATTCTACGGATTATTGATGTTGGCATGCACGATCGCACAATTCCATGGAATTTTAGTAATCCGTATTGCTATTGTCTACGGCTAAATCAGTTTTCCAATTAATGTGTATTATCAACTCGTACTAGTATTAAAAAGAGAAGAGTTTTGTTTATATATTTGAAAGTACGTTCGAAAACTGGTTGACTTAAAAAATATTCCATCTATATAAAGCTACATTAACCAGTAACCCGGGAAATACAGGCTTTTTTATAACATTAGACCTACGAAAATTACTATAAACAAATTACCCTAGGTATCAAAGTCGTGCCTACAAAATTCCTAATACCTTCGCTGCGTAAACTATAGACGTCTGATTGTAACACTGTATCCAAGTACTGTAACGTAATCTACTTGAAAACACTGCCAACGCGCACCTGAAATCCTATCGGACTTCATCGTCTGCCAGTTCAAATTAAATAGAGCGCCATTGTAATTCTATAGACTTCAGTGTCTGCAAATAAATGATGATTATTATTATTATTGTAAGCTATAAAATACCTTTCAGAATATTTTAATTAAAATTTCGTGCGTGAGTCACAAAGACTCGTTCTGAGATGTCCATAATTTTCCCTCACAAATCTGTCGAAAGCAATTTGTACTGTAATTAACGATACCTTTGTATCATACGGTAAGGCCTCGCGCGTGGGCAAATAAATAATAAAGACTCAACAGTTTGGAAATTTCAATTACTAGCAAACCAAAACGCCTACCAGTTCCAAGAATTGAAAGAAAAGATTGATGGATTTCATATCACTATTGTAGTTAGTCCTTTTATGTTTGCCTTTGATACACGATTTAATTTTGTCAAAAAATCTCTGCGTTCGAAAAATATTGCGCGTGGATATAATAACTCAAACAGGTATTCGTCTGATATTTTGCTGGCAGCAAATACCTAAAACATTTTAAATACCGTGTGAAAAAAACAGAAAAAAAAATCTATTTCAAGATAACAATGTCAGTTCTCACACGCAGGCCTCATGTTCACACGTAGCGTGTAAATAACTGCCTTGTGTACGTCATACAGCCATAATGCAGTCTATTTAGCCACCAAAATTAAAATGCAATGTAAAATAATTGTCAGGCAAAGCCTATTTAAATTCTTGTGCCAATTGATGTTATTTCCACATAAGCAAACATCAACTTTAGTCAACTGTAAATAAAGTTGATTTAAGCCTTACCTGTACTGTTAAAAAGGACAACATATGAAGTTGTAGCGCAAATAGAACCTTATGTTCATGCATTACAGTTGTTTTTCCTAAAACACGTGTTTGTTTACATATCTCGCTTATAAATTGCGAACGCAGTATATAGTGTTCATCACAGACAAATCCGCACAAATCGATATGCAACGTATTGAATTGCGAATTACCGTCTGTCTCGTTGACTAATTGGCCGGCTAACAGACTAAACGTATCCCTTTGTGTCGCGTACCCTTATACCTGCGGATAATATATTGCCAAGCCTCAAATGAACAAGCTCGTTGATCAAAACTCGTTCATTCTCTACACGAGTAGTGGCCTGTAGAGAGAGTGTTTACAGGCCGGTATTATTAAACAACATAAGCATAATAACTCGCAACTTAACTTGCATGTTAACCGGCTCGTTAACTTCCCCTTATTGCTTTAAGGCTTAAAGCAATAAGGGGAAGTTCGCTTAAAGTTTAAGTAAGTTTAAATAAGGTGGATTTCCGCTTAAAGTTTAAGCGGAAATCCAACATATTATAAACCAAATAAAAAATTATGCAAGCACCGCGCGAGAGGGATATACTCATATATAGTGATGGATTCATGGATGTTAATATTTAATATTCACGTTATTTGTATAAAGACCGCTCAAAACTAGTGAATACATTGTAATCCATTCATTATCATCTGGTATTAAATGACCGTAATTAAATAGTATATATTTGGTTTATGTATTGTATCATCTCATTCCTTTGTAGGTGTAACCCGACCGCTACAATTACGGCCGACGCGATACAATTAAACAATTAGCAAGTGAGGTAACAATATATTGACCCTTGCTGTAAGGTGACACGTTTGTTTTGATTTGCTGTCAAAATATTGATGCGGCAAATTGCATATCAAATCAATTTGTATAGAAATGTTGTAAGCTGACTATAAACCAAATGTACTCTCCACCCCTTTTGAATGGATATTGGATCCCTAACGGTAACACCCTTTATGAACATCAGAAGGAACGTATTGATATGAATAACTCCCCTCAGTTATTCATATCAATACGTTTGGACGAGTGTAATCCTCAAAGAGACAACAATTTATGGTATACCAGATTCTGCCACGTCAAAGAGACGCGTTGCATTCATTAGAGAGTACTGACAAAAAGACTAATTTATGCAGCAGATGTAAAGCCTTTTATAACGGATTAAATGGCTTCAACCAATGCCGAGGGCACAACGTGGGGATGTTTTTTGTAAACACCCCGCAGCGGTATTAAGTATCTAGCAATAGCCAAGCGACAGCAAAATTTCAACAATTTTATTATTTCAGACACTTATCATCATAATGTGACGTACAACAAACAACCATCAATCCTTTATTCATTACATTTGGGGTATTACCATAGTCACAATTTTGACAATTAGTAATACCAAAATGTACAGGAGTAAGTGTGTAAGAGGCACAACAATCACACCACACAATTTTTTGTCAAGTCGATATTACAGCGGACTTAATATCGCATACTTAATCGCAAGTGTGGTTTTCGGTGTTGGTCGTCAGGGAAACAAGGTGGACGATGTCGATATTTTCAGTAATGCGCTTAATAAGTTATTATTTTTTAATAAATTTAGCTTTATCAACATTTTTTACACATCCTTAACGTATAGACCAAGATTTTCGTTTAGAGTAATGTAATGTTGTATTAGCATTATGAAAAATAAATTATTTGTTTTATAAACATGATATGTATAAAAGTAAGTATAGAAAAGAAAATCATGTAAAAGGTACGCGAATAATAGATGTCTTGTCTAGTCTAAAAACACTACTGAATAGTAAAAATGTAACGCAAAATCCTAAATAGTGTATATTATATTTCATTATATTTTTCCACAAGTTAATTATTATACGACGACCTCCGTGGTCGAGTGGCGTACGCACCGGTTTTCAAGGTGTCGCTAGCTCTGAGGTCCCGGGTTCGATCCCCGGACGGGTCAATGCAGAAACTCACTTTTCTACATTGTCTCGGGTCTGGGTGTTTGTGGTACCTTCGTTGTTTCTGAATTCCATAACACAAGTGCTTTATATCTACTTACTTTGGGTTCAGAGCAATGTATGTGATGTTGTCCGCATTTATTTATTATTTATTATTTTAGCAGTTTTGAAACAATTTACTGCACATGTCTTACGTAAACATTGCAACCCTAGGTGTATCCGTCGGGCATTCCGTAGAGTTTAAATCGCATGATTACAAATTGAAACAGTGCGGCAGCGTGCTTGCTCGTCACGAGAAAGTCTACTCGAGACTTCCTGCGTGCTAGCTGCGCGGTACACCGCGGGTTGCCACCTGCAATTTATTATATAGTATCATACTACGTTCATCATAATACAGTAAATTGTACTATATATTATAGGAAAATAATAAAGTACGAATAATTGGTACTACATTTTCAACGCTAAATCAACTGTAGCCTATTTTTTTTCAAATATTTAAAAATATACTGGAATCTTTGTATTATACCTTAGGTAATTGATATAACATTCATGGCAATATTTACTTTCAATAAATTTCATTAATAACTTTAAGTAAACAAAATCATATAAAAGGTAAGCAAAGAATAGGTACTTTAGTCCCAAAAAAAAATCTACTGGAAATTCATTATTTGGCGTGCGCAGAGAAAACTATTAATGATATATAAAAAATATGTTCTACGTGATTAAAGTACTCATTCTTATCTACAAATAAGTCCGCGACGGACTATATCTAGCTATCGTAGTTTAGTTACAATAGTACCCTTCCTATCCTTTTTATAAAATGTAATTAGATCGCCGCCGGCAGAAACAGAACTTGGTTAAATTCGTATCTTAGTATTAAATCTTATTTAAATAAACTGTTTTGTCATAAAGAGTATTTATGAAGCAGTGAAAGAGTTTTTATTTCTTTCAAATAGGATAATTAATTTCTAAATATCACACGTATAAACATTCAATACGAGAACCGTTCGGCGCCGCGCGCCGGCGCGCGGCGCTACGTTGGGTATATACCGATAGTATACTATCGACACAGCAAATATCGATAGTTGACGACACTAGACTGAACACCGAACAGTCTTTCGTTTATAGCACGATGCGGTGAGCTACCGATCGCACTTCCTCGAGTCTAATTAGCGTGCTTGCTGGCTTACTCTTATTACACTTTGAGTTGTCTTATTACGACAGACGGAATATCTTCTCGTCTAATAACAGCAATATTTTTGCATTTTTTGCAGTTACATGTTATTGCCTTGTTTTTGTAAGATACATAATACGTCTACGGGTCTTATCATTGCCTTTACCAGAGCAACGGGATGTGTCTCGTGCCAACTTCGGTATAATCACATGACTATCAGTGGCCCTTGACACTAATCCACGTCGAATATTCAATACAGCACGGAGAGCCCATGATAAATTAATTATTGCTTGATGACTAAATCATTGTTAATTTCTAGACTTAGTTACTCTGATATTAAACATACTAATTTAAAAGAACGAAAGAAAGAAAAAAGTTTATTTGACACAGACACAGGACACACAAAAACAAAAATAAAAAAAAAATAAAAAACGATAAAGATAAAAAGAAAAGAAGGATAGAATAACAAAAATTTAGAAAATAAAACAAGGGAAAATGTGTGTCCTACCTGTACCAAACCGGACATTGCTCAGTAAACGCTGTGATGTTGGTATTAACATCACGCAATTTGATTTCGCCATCACGTTGACTAGACTGCGTTTTCGAATGTGTCAATAAACATGTGATCATTTTACATATTGAAACCATGTTGAACATTACCGATTGATTATGGCATTTATCCGGAAACAAATAACGATCCCCGTAGGCATGCATTGCCAACAGTTATAATCATATTTTTCCGAGTGCTTTTACTAGTCTATCACAAGCGTATATTTTTGATAGTTTTTTTCCTATCTCCCTAACTATATCCCTTTAGTGGATTGCCGGGATAATAGTAACCCTGGATACCTTTGTTGAAGTACTCGGAAAAAAAATCGAGCCGCCTTTGAGCTTTCATCGTAAAAGCTGCCTAATTCCCTTTGACAGCCATACAGTGATGTCCGCGATGGCATGTAGACTTTTTCATTTTTTAGGATAGCTTTCAATAACCTCTCTCTGTATTTGAAAAAGTTGGTATTTTGAAAGCTATGTATACAGATCCGATAAATCCTTATCAAATGAAATGCATAAGCTACCTTCAGCGTTTCATACACAACATTATTGCCCTATAAGCCGCAAAATTTAAATCAGTATCTTAAAAGATATCGGAAAAATCTTCCCGAGTTCCATTCCTCTAGCAAACTAGAAACGGGTTCGTTTAAATAGACTCGTCGGATAGATTTCTAATATGGTGACATACTTGATGTACCTACTCATTATGTGTGGAATGTATAATATAGTAAATATATGTACTTTTTGTGTAATATTTTCAAGATTTTGTTAGTATTTTATATCATTTTGTGTCACTAGTGTACGATTACAGATAAAAGAATATGGCTACCTAAATTTTGTTATCGCAATGCAATACACTGCAATATTTAGATTTTCAGACGAAGCCAGTCACGTGATGTTCGAACACGCATTTATTTAAACCAATTTTAACTTTAATGTAACATTGTCAAACATGCGAATTAAACGTAATAAAGGTAGAGTTTCTAAAATATGCTTTTCTTAACGAAAACGTGTTTTTTATTTATACCTACAACACTACTACAGAATACAATTTGCTTACCACCAGGGCTGCTTTAGAATTATAGACCACTAGTTTAATCAATTATATGAAATACGTTAAAAAACATTGTTTTTAAATCGCCGAGAACTCAAAACTATGACCAACAAAAAGTGTAGTTTAAAACAAATTAAATGACAGATCCCGCTCAAACTTTGTGCGCTAAATCAGTACAGTGCTACCAACATGCAGTAAAAAAATTAGAACGACCTCTTTTACGCGGGTCTTTTTATTGACATATTCCCGATACTTTTTACACAGAGTAGTATACCTACATTGACAAATAAACGATTTGAATTTGAAAAAAAAAATTGAATTTGAAGCCTAAAATCAACCTTATTTCAAAGACAGAAAACTCTTTTTCTAACCGCGGTCTATGTAAACAGGCCCCTACAAGCGCTGCGTGTATGACAGGCGACTCCGAACGTTCTTTTTAATCTTGCATTCGCTTTATCGGTCTCCCTTCACCGGTCACCCCTCTTTAATTATCTCGACAGGCATTCAAAAGAGTAACAAAATAACCAGGCTGATATGACACAGATGGACACAAAAGCGATATTGTTGAGCCTTGAAATATTTACATATTTGTAGGTATTGGATCAATACATTCTTTTCACAAGTTACTAATACGGTCTCTAAGACCTGTGATTACCAATTTTAGGTGTATTTTCACAAAGACCTGAAGAAAAGCTTTTTGGAGGTTTGAGGCAGCTGTTTATTGTTCAGCCTTCGATTTTAATATCCTTTCCTCATTGTGTCCAGACTGAAAAGGAAATGTCGACTCCTTAAAACTTACCACATTTAGCCACAGACAGGGTGGGAAGGAGGGTTATGGACCTTTGCCCTGCAGTGAGAGCCAGACTTTACAGAGTTTTGTGTTTTCGATTAAATTATAAATTGGCTTCCAAATTTCTACTGTCAACATGGATAAGCATAATAAGTAAGATCGGTATTGAATTTCAAATATGCTTTTACTATGATTTAATTTAAAATTATATAAATTAAACGTCATTTCAACCCGTTTTACTGGGCCATGATTCCACCTCTCAGAATCACATGAATACCATATTATTAATGTTTTTGCTCGAATAATTCCAACTCAACGTGAAACATGGTCCGTTTTAAGCTCCTCTAGTTCCCAACTCAGATTATTTCCCCGTATTCAATATTCGCCGAAGTCTAAATAATCCAACGTTCACAGCGCTCTCTGGGTAGCTAGTTATAAAGCCGTAAAAGTAGAGGCTACCACATTATAGATTCCTGTATTGTCATGTTTTGTTTGATCATTTATGAGATGTAATAATATCCATGGTTCATACCAGTTTGTACGTAAACCCTAGAATGTAATGTTGGTCTAGGTTAAATTGAAATGTTAGAGAATATAATTTAGGTTAGGCGGGTCTAAAGAGCACTAGATCCGATAAGAAGACTGAGGCGATTGAGGAAATCAACCACGTGGTCGTGCGTTTGAGGCGTGATGACAATGATAAACCCCCGACGGTTGGCAACAAGTTGTGATAGCTTGTATATTATTAGTAGGATCAGGGCGGCGATACATCAACGACTCGCCCTTTGTCGCGGCACGTCCTAAGTGATTAGTGTGACAACGCATGGAAATAACTCTTACTTTCACATTTGATGACCACTCATTTAGAACAGTGCTTTATCTCTTGAGAGCTTTATTCAAATTAATTTAAAACTATCACAATATCACTTTGTCTAATCAGTTATTATCAACAGTCAATATATTAATAACATTTAGACGTTTCGTGCGACGCCACACATGAACGGAAAACGTTGATGTTTTTATGGGAGCTGGGAAATAAATAGTTAGTATACTACCCAATAAAATGGGTTTCGAAGGTCAGATTGGCAGGCGCTTTATGTAAAAATACTTTATTCGAGTACCTTGAGAAACCACTTGGCAGAAGAATAATGAAAATTGAAACTAAAATAAAAAAAAAAATTGCAAAAAATAACCGACTTCAAAAATCGATAAAAGCACAAAAAAGTTAAAAATAATACTATAACCTACCTGTATTAATAAACCTAACCTAAACTACGATTAACCTATAATACAATTTAACAATTTCTGACATTTTGAACCTCGGTTTTGAAGACGACGAACTTCAAAACCTTATCCATCAATAATAGCCAAGCGAAGGAGAATGCGCTAAGTTTTTTAAGGCACTGATTTAATTAAAGAGGCAGTTGTAAATAGCAGTTTTGGTAAGTAAAAAATTAATGGCACGTTTAATAACTAGTTTAGCAGTTAAAACTAAGCAGTAAAGTAAACATAAATGAGTAATAAAAAATAATAAAAATGGATCAGTGAATATACAAGGTGTAAAGACTTTGTTCTTACCCTCAGACACCCCAATTATAATTGATACGCCATAAGATGATGTGCGTGACAGGTAATAGTTGACAATCGTAGTGAAGTTGCCTAACAAAAATGAATCGATTGTTTAAAAATATCGAATTAGCTCGTAAAGGAAATGAAATCGGATTGATCGATTTTAGATTTGTGAATTAAATTGGTAAGAAACGAGTAATTTGTAGATAGATAATGATAAAAACTATTATAAATAAAAGAATAAAAACAATTTAAATCGTTTATTTTATATTATAATTCGCTACAGTAGGAACTCGACGATTGCGAGCTCGTTTCCGAATCTGATTTGTCTCAGACGGTAATAATGAAGTGCTGGTCGCGAATTCGGTCTAGGCGGATTGAAACGATTGCGAGTTGCAATACTTACGATCACAATCACAAGATGGTAGCTTCGATTCATCGATTTGATGTCGATTCAAAAGTGTCAATCTCTATTGACAAAAGTTCCGTTCCATGCATCTGACATTTTTATGACATATTTTCATCTTCATTAAAATTAACAGTCATTAAAATATATTACAGTTAATACTATAAATAATATCAGTTTCGTTTATAATTATGGAAAAATCATTTTTTTTTTCAATAGAAAATAATTTATTTCGTTTGCTTTCTTTTTTGTTTACTTGTAAGAAGTTTGCGTAGCAAGGAATATGAGAACTGTCACGCATATCATCATTCGGCGTATCAACTATAGTTTACTAAATTATAATATCAAAATGAGGTCTATAATTTCATTTAGTCAAATCAAACCTAGTAATTTTTCATTTAATAGATGCCCTGACTTTACGTTGAACGTTGGTCGTATTAACCTACGCACGAACACAGTCGCGCTCACTCGATTGTTCGTCAGCTGTTTAGGTATAGGCACTAGATCAATGGTCGAATATTTTAACTACACTCAAATTATCTCTAATAACTACTGTTCACACTAAGCTGGATATTATCATGGTATAAGTAATTGATAGTTTTCTAACTAGAAAAATAGGTAATAAAGATTCTGTGTTTTCATCACACTTCCAGGCTGATCGGACTGGCATGTTTGATGATATTTGTGTGTTTAGTAGTAACTCAAACTTAATAAATTAGATATAATAACGGTATGTTACTTTAATCGGTGTGCGACTTTCAACCGTTTGAGTGTAGGTACCTATCGTTAATAACGTATCCTAGGGGGGTAGGCGCTAGGGTTGCCAACATTTATTGACAAAAAAAAATATAAAGTGGTTTAGATAGGAAAAAAATAAAGTATTAGTAAGAAAAAAAGTATTTTTCGAATTTTATGTTTTTATTGCTTTAAACACGTATTTTTGTGTGCTTTTAGCACATGCTAACAATTTTTTGTTGTCTTTAAATGTTACAAAGCTTTTGACAATCAACGTTTAAATTTAAATAAATAAACAATTCGTTTTTAATTAAATTTATTGATGCTCTATTTCTCTCTTCTCGCCACTTTTGATTCATTATAGAAAAAAAACTCTTTCTGTGAAAGCTGAAGTGGCAGGAATGGAGAGTAGGAAACTAACGGACCAGTTTTGTACAATTTCGTCGATAGTGAGAGACATCTGTGACAAACGTCGCAACTGACATCTGACATCTAATAGGCCTTTCCGATTCACGCCCACAGCGCTGTCAGCGCCAATAATCCGTTCCGAATCAACCGTAAGCGCGCTGATGACAACGCTAACGCTGCCCATGGTCGCGTGCGTAATCACTGTTGGCGCTGTATGTTGGCATGAATCGGAAAGATAAGTAACATTTCGTTCAGCAATTATAAATCGTTAAGTACCCATGATGAGTATGTTTTACGCATCACAGTAAAGGTTGAAAATAAAGTATTTTTGCATACTTTATTTGTATGTAAAAGTATAATTACCAAAAATAAAGTAGGATATGTTATTATAAAGTATGGTTGGCAAGCCAACTTGGCGCCCAAGTCGTCGTATTACACTCGTAGGTAATTAAAGGCGCCATAGAACGAATTAGAACGAATTTGTACTTACAAAAATGAACATTATGTAGAAACACTAACTTTCTTTGTTTCTTCGTCACATTCACAACAATAGCTCAAAAATCCGCCGTATTTTTCGATCCACTTTAGGTATTACCCACTTTATCAAGGTATTTTTAGTTAGTTTAGTACTTGAGTATCACTGTTGACCGTCACAAACGCGAGTTCTATTTTACTTTTGAAGTCATCGACACTTGTTGCCTAATTTGTGTACCTACACCAGCGACTTTATTAGACCCACAAATAAAAATCCTTTGGCGTCAAGTCGCCCGATCAAGAAGACCCCTGCATGGGTCCCCAGCGACCTATCCATCATGGTGCCATACTTCACGTTAAGGACACAAAGTCACAACATAAATAACGAGACAATCATAGCACGCTGCCGGCGGATGACTAATCGTCTTTCTTTGATGTTAGGCGGGCGGTTGCCGCTCTTGGCGCTGCAGCAGCGCGAGCAGCCGCGGCGCGTGCGGCTTTCATAGGTCAAAGGGTGGACCGGGAAAGGATTGCGTCTCACTCTTTTGCATTATGTTTACATTAGCAAATGACGTACAATATTTTTTTCGGAATTCGCGTCTGATGACACAAAGTAAAATGCCGACTACAAACTTGGATGTACATTTAGAAAAGCTTTCTTTCGTTGCAGTAAGTTCCAAATTTCTTAGAATATTTATTATTCGGGTTCTAAAAACTTAAATATTTAAAATGTTTAATTGTTTATGTGTGTGTAAGATAGGCTAGCGACGTAAGAACGAAATACAAATTATAATATAATAATAAATAAAAAGTTTATTTATCAAAAATAGTTACAGAATTGTACACAGGTAGGTATATAACGAGTAGACTTATTCTATGTTACAGTGTATTGCAAAAATTTCTGTACATAATAATTATTGTAACCCTGCCTCTTAAACTATACTAAAGCCAAACTGGAAAGAGAATGAAACGTTATTACTAATTACGCAATTATCAACTTTGACAACATGTGTTTAAGTTCATTTTAGAATGACAAATATTACCGAAAAGGGCCTAAAAGTTATTTGAATGTGATGGAAACTGAACTGTTAGTCATTGAATTAAGGTTCATAATCCCAAAGCACGGTCATTATTTCTTGAATGTGGCTGATATATAGGCTAACCTGTATTTTTTTAACCGACGAAAACGGAGGAGGTTCTCAATTAGACGCGTATATATTATTATTATTTTTTTTTAAGAGACAGTGTCTAGCTTATTAATTTGCCAATTTAAACAACAGTGGACAGTGTCGATCTACCGTTTACATTTGACAGCATGTGAAGCGGATGTATAGTTGTGTGATGTGGTGTGTGCAGTTTTGTGCTGAGTACCCGGGATAACACATGTTCGCTTATTTGGGTCGGACTTAGGAAGACTGGAGTGTTTTCTGAGAATCGATTTAAGCACAATGAGTTGACGAACCGTAAGGACTTTGCAATCAGAGTATAGGAGCAACCAGAAATTGGAGTTCATTTCTTTGACATAAGGTTTAAATTACTTTAAACTAAAGATTAAATTAATTTGTTATGAGGTGGTGGTTCTAATTCAAGACATGTGAAGGGTGTTTTTCTGAAAAATTAACATGTATTTTTTATTTCGGAATTCGATTAAGAAGCCTATTTTGAACCGACTACTTTCTTGAGTAAGAAGTGTTACTCGTTGTATTATTAAGCAGGAAAATAATTAAATGGGCGGTAAAAATTATTGAACGAGCGGTTACATACGTGTGGGCAGTAATAAATCGGAATTTATCGGTAAGAAATCTCATTCTAAGCAATTGCTTAGAATGAGATTTCTTACCTTAAATTTTGAACTACCTCATTGTTTATAGAATTCTATAAACAATGAGGTAGTTCAAAATTTGTCTTTTTTGTTGGTTAGTTTGAAAAAAAAAACAAACCAAAATGTTATCTATATATAGCACGTAATCGTGAAGAAAGACAAATTTTGAATTACATACGTCATCGCTCGCTTCGCTCGCTCTGATGCAAGGTCACAATATCTAACCTAACCTATTGATCTCTGTCACACAGTCGAACCTAACCAAGCAATGGATTTCTGGGCCTATGTCAGTTCTATACTATTACATTACACCAATTGAATGTCGTGGTGGCCTAGCGGTTCAATGAACGGATTTGTATGCACAAGGTTGCAGGTTCGAACCCAGGCAAGAACCAATGTGGCTTTTTCAAAGTTATATGTACTTTCTTAATTATTCTAAGACACTTCTGACGAACGGTGAAGGAAAACATCGTGAGGAAACCTGGATTCCAAAATTGGGATCTGAAATCGCCAATCCGCAGAGAGCAAGCGTGGTGATCAATGCTCGTGCCTTCTCTATATGGGAAGAGGCCTGTGCCCAGCAGTGGGACGTTTATAGGCTGGATTATAATTGAATATTCGATAAAATACATGTTGAACCACTACCTGAACATTACATCAAATGAACATTTAACCTTTTGATCAATAGCGCAAACGTTGTTAACGCAAATAAATATTCGATGAAAAGAAAATTATGTGAATCGATATTATACAAAGTGATTATTTTCTTAAACGTTGTTCGGATTAGTAAAATTCGACGAAACGTTGTTATACCAAACGAAGGTAAACAGTTATTGGACTGCTCAATTATTTTTAGAATTGACATTGTATGATAAAATAACCGACTAATAATTGTTTTTTATTACTGTCCATGTTTTACTGTCGCAATTATTAATCAACCGCCATTAAATTAAATAACTGCAATATGTTTTCCAACTGATCATAATAAAATCTCGTTTTTTAATAGTGCATTACAAGTGTATGAGGCCTATATATACCACAAAAAATAAACGTGCCACTTACTCTACTTCATGGTGGTGTGGAAATTAGTGATTTGGCCGAATGCGGGTCGGTGGGTCGTCTTAGGGGCGGAGTGTAGGAGTTGGAGTATACGCTTAGGGGCACTATGAGCAGCAAAGAAAACAAAAAAAAAATTATTAGTTAAAAAAAAAATATGGGGACAGTCAATTTTTCGAAGTTTTTTTTATAGAATTCGACCATTTTTATTGCAGCATCTGATTAAGCTTGTCCATAGAAACCATTTAGGGTCTGAGAACCCCTACGACGCACCGTTTCCGACTTATGGGCCGTTTACGTTTTTTTATCTATACTTATATTATAAAGCTGAAGAGTTTGTTTGTTTGTTTGGTTGAACGCGCTAATCTCAAGAACTACTGGTTTAAATTGAAAAATTCTTTTTGTGTTTAATAGTCCTTTTATCGAGGAAGGTTATAGGCCATATAACATCACGCTACGACCTATAGGAGCGGAGCATCAATGAAAAATGTTGCATAAACTGAGAAAAATATTCGTTTTGAGAGCTTCCGTTGCCTGCGATGCGTTTATATAAATACCCATAGAATATTATTACATATCCACATTTTATAACCCCCCAGTACTTTTTCCCAGCGTTCTTTTGTTATTCCTATTCCCGTGATATTTTATACTATAGTTCAACTCTTGAATGAATGAATGATCAACAGCGTGATGTATCTAAAATAGCTTTGAGTGTTATCGTGGATATAGTGATCTTATTATATTCAGAATCAATAATTATATTCAAAAACAAAACTCAAGCATCCGAACTCCACGCGGACGAAGTCGCGGGCACAGCTAGTTTTATATAAAACGATTGATATTTCCAAAATGGTAGCTCGGATGAGATTGTTTTCGGGAAAGAAACTGTTGCTCTACTCAAAAGCCATGAGGTCGAGGTAGTTGAAGGTACTTTTTGAGTTGAGAATAAAATTATTTATTTATTTAATGCAAAGCATTTTCTCCGTCGAAGTATTGTAAGCTAACGGCAACTAGCTGAACACAACTTTCTGTTTTAAAGACAAAGGATGGAGTCAAAGCAAAGATAAAGCTTTGACATTTGAGTGGCGGGCGATAGTTTCACAGAAAGCAAATGGTTTTTCTGTAGCTATTTTAAACCAAAGAGGTGGTCTTACACGTAATTAGATTGTGACTTGCTAGTAGACCGGTAGCAATTGTTTACGGGCCGTTTACGTTTTTTTATTTTATATAAACGATTTATATTTCCAAAATGGTAGCTCGGATGAAATTGTTTTCGGGAAAGAAATTGTTGCTCTACCCAAAAGCCATGAGGATAAAAACTAGCAATACAGGGAAAGGGGACAGGAAAATGTTCTTACTAACGATTTTGAATCCGAATGATCACTCTTCCTAAAATTACTAGTGTGACTAGTACGCATATTTATACTTTCACTGTGATAATAAAGGCAGAAACTTATGCATTTGAAACTGTTTCACAAGGCGTTTATTCTAAGTTCTTATTCATCGCTGTTCTTTCCCCACGCTGTATGTTAGCAAAAGCATAGTATAAAGAGAGGGGCAGTAAGTTATCTTCATACAAACGCACCGCGCGTGGCTTGTATGTGTGCGCCATAGTACCTACGCGTCGCCGCACGCACACTAAATAAATTCTCGACCCGTTTCTCAGTGCGCCAGTCGGGGCTAACACCGCACGAAGTTCGCGCGTCACGGCTTTTCGGCACCGCTAAACGAATGAAAAATGACTGATAATTGTATATAAATAATATTATTATAAATAATACTGCTCTGAATCTTGAATACATTTCTGTATTTGTTAGGAAAATCATTGTTAAACTAAAATCAACAATAATCATTGTTAAATTAGTTAAACAGAGATGTGTTATCTTTGGCAAGGGCCGGGCTTTAAACTAATGAATTGGTGACAGTAGATTAGTGAAAGGTTTCATCATCGTTTAGGTAAAACCGACCTCACAAACCCTGTACCCAGACAATTAAGAAAAAAATACAACTACCCGACCCTTGCCAATTTATAAGCACTGAATTAAAATTTAGCTAAAAGTGACAACCCTGAGACAGTAGGCAATTATATCGCGGATTGGGCCGGAGATAGCCTACTTCTTCTCTCTTTATACTATGGCAAAAGCTAGTATTCTCCCTTTTTTATACTCGGCTTTTAAAGCAATATCAGGTATTGATTTGTAAGCGCCCTTGCACATGACGCCGCCGGCCGCCGCGCCGCCCTCCACCTCACCGCGTTGCCCGCCGTCGCCATCGACCGCCAACTCGTGCGTTGCTGTAGACATGCCAGTTGTATTACCTATCATGCGAAAGCCGTGATAGCAAAGCGATTTGATTTGACAGAGGACATTTTATAATTTGTGCTGTCAATTGTGTAATTTGTATGACGTTATGGCAATAGGTAATATTACCATTGATACAGCAATCATTGTAATCTTTTATCTCTCCAATTCTATTGCTTTGCTACCAAATCGTAGGAAATACCACTGCGTGTTATTCATTACCGGCTTAATGAACGACAAAACGAAAAGGCTGGAGGTATAGTGTGCACGAGCGCACGAGCGCTAACTCATATTTACGTACATAATAGTCAGACTTGTTGAACAATATGCACAACATTTAGAGTATTATTCAACAAATTCGCGTATCCCACAAACATACTATGGTATTTAACATTTCGGTGACCTCACCGTAGTGTGCGTCAGCGTTCAATAAATATTTGCTATGACAGTTTATACTTACTTCCTATTCGAAAAATTCTATGAAAATAACTTAGCTAGCCTTAGTAGACTAACTGAGTCTACATTGCATGCAATATTTTTACAAGAACCGAGTATTTCGCTCGAACGTATTTGAAAGCTTGATTTAATTTAAAACCAATTTGTGGCTTCTCGTTACTTGGGGTGGGATAAACCAGCCAATTTGCCTCGCAGTTTGGATCGATAATGCGTCCGGATGATATTATCGTAATGAGAAAAATGGAAAATAAACAAATACTGTTGTGAAAATTCTTAATAAGTTTTATGCCCGTGCATTGTCTATAAGTAACAGCCGTATAAACAAAACGGAAACTTGTATAGTTTTGGTAACACTGATTCCGGCCAGCGTTAGTGGACAACTTGGACGGGACTCGATTAATAAATTTACAGAGGGGGAGGAGTGCGCATTCTGATTGTATATTTATAATTCTGCGATTTGGGATAATCGGTGGTATTTTATAAGGAGAGGCGAATCCGAAGTGTACTTATTTTACTAGTTTCTTTGTAGATCATTACCAGCGTAGATTATAATGGTATCGCCTACTACGTACAAGTTTTGTAATTATTTGTGTTATTCTGATTTATATTACTATGAATGAATAAGGCACTTGTCTCATTGCGGGCGAGAAAACGAGAAACTATCGACTATTTTATCGCTCGAGAAACTTACAAAAAGATACTCTTTTTGCCTCAGCCAGTCGATACTTTCAAGAATTTTTGAACAAAGGCAATTCTTTTAGCAAATTAGTTATGCACTTTATAAAATAAAGCAAATTTCGTCAAAGCGGGTCGTTGCAAGTACGCTCTCTCCAGTAAAAGCTTTTGAAAAGCATTTTTTATGGCTTTGGTTGTGAAGTTTAATCCCTCAAACACTAATGAACCTGAATATTCTACTAATATCGGAACACGTGCAAAGAGGGTTCAAAAGACAGTGCGACTAGATACAAAACAGAAATACAATTTCTCGTAACACAGGTAATACCGATTCGAATCCACGAATTAATTGAATATTCTAGCCGAGGTTTCCACGAACATTATTGTGATTTCAATGTTTATAAAACCTGGCACTGGGACTAGTTTCCTCAGTGCGGAAGTCATTATTTTGATAATCAGAAGTCATAAAAAAATCAAAGATTTGAAAATAATAATAATAATTAAGTAAGCCTAAACATAACTGCTCAGGTGAAGTTTAAAACTTCTGTTTTTTTTCATAAGTCTAAACCAGGATACTGAATTGAAACCCAAACTTACATCCCGTGTAAATAAAAGGGATGAATATATAAAGAGTTACTCGCTGACTGTTCACACTGTTTAAACTGGCCGGAGAGACTTCTCTCAGCATTTTTTGCTGCGGCGCGCGGCGATTATCAAAAGTATACTCGCTGAGCGATACTCGCTCATAGCCCGCAATGGGGCAAGTGTCTAAGGCTGTGTTGACTTGAACATCGCATAAACAGGTAGCAGATACGTTAGTGACAACGACCAAACTTTATTTAGGATGCAATGCTACAGAATTATGGATTTGATTGACACAATTAACTGTCGGACTTTAATCCGTTATACATTTGTATAAAATGCTAAAATGCCGTCTTCTACAAAATTATTTCTAATGTAGATATTATGACGTCATCCCATTGTTTACGATCGACGTGATGATTATCATCTCTCTTAGCATCAAATACATTTTCTTTGCTAAACATACTAACGACTAATAACTAAACATCGCCATCCTGTCTTTAATGGTCTTTGTAGTTAGTCTGCAGTGAAGATCCTTTAATTTAAACCATACACAAACCATGAATCATGTCTTTTTGTTAGCGGTGCTAAAGCGCCAGAGACGCCGAGTGCGCGTGCGCAGGACAAGCGATCATCCGCGCCTCCGTGCTCCACGCCACCAGCTGATGAAGAGCCCTCGCCGCCGTCCGATGGTGACGCCACACCGGTAACACACCGTTTCCTAACTCTTTGGGTTAAATAGTTGTCACTAGTCTAGCAGTAGGTAACGCTGGTACATTTTGTAGACCGGCTTGTGTCCGGATATGGGCGTGATGCCGCTGGTGGGCAGCGCACCGGCCACGCCGCAGGAGACCCGCATGGACGTGCCGCAGCCGCGACCCCTGCCCATGCCGGAATACGGCGGCTTCTTCGCTCTGCTGACCGAGTATCTACCTGACACCAGCCAACCCATCTCCGGATTCCATCGGTAAGAATTAAACCCACCTACTAATATTATTCAAAAGTAACTCTCTGTCTTTCAGTCTATTGGTTACATTTCACTGCTAATTCTCACAACCAATTTTCATAACATAACATAACATCCACGTGAATTCGGTGGTAGTCAAGTAGAGAGCAATTAAACTTTACAAATTTTAATAAAAAGCAGACGGAAAAACCAGTGCAGTGCTAAAGCGTAATGTATTACGAGAACCTTCCGGCGAGCAAATATTTACCGTGATATTTCTCTTTGTGTTTTCATCGTTCGTTCACAGCATATAACAGTCACGCGAACTCAGTCAGTACGAATTCATGGAAAATTTATTTTCTCTTATTTTGACAAAGTAGGATTTTTTCTGGAAATTTTATATCCAATATTTATATTTTACTTCATTTGCGATTTCTGTGGAATTATACTTTTGCAGCATGAAACTATGTTGAATTAAATTCTTTTCTAAAAAGGTACATTTGTAGCTACATTGTTTCATAACACTTTGGTGGATATTTAAACGAATGACACTAACAAACCACGAAATGAGAAGAGTATAAAAGTTGACAAAGCTGTAAAGAAAACTAAATAGACTTTTAAATAGGCAAATGTTTCGCTCCGTGCTTACACTTCGTAAATGGTTTGTTGAGGTTTTTATACGACATTCAGGTTAAAAATATATACAAATTGAAGAATTTATCTGGTAATATTCGATTACCAAACGGCAAATATGTTAACTTTAAAATAAAATTATTAGAAATTTTTTGTGCGAAGGGACTTTCTTAAGAAATAGAAATAAATCGAATTTACTAATTTACCAGTAGGTCGGCTAATCTACTCCATATAAACCAAGAGACAAGATAAGAACTAATGAATGATACTTAGGTTTTTGTGATGACAGAGCAAGGAAACAGATCAGAAAAAAATACCTTTCTGTCTTGTACTTTTATCCATTAATTGGAAGTAATATATTTTAGTCCCCCAACTCAAATACTGTAGTTTATAGTATGATTTTCAATATGGGTAAAGTAGCCTATTAGTGTCGTAATATGTGTATCTGATACACCAATGTGGCTTTTTCAAAGTTATATGTACTTTCTTAATTATTCTAAGACAGTTCTGACAAACGGTTAAGGAAAACATCGTGAGGAAACCTGGATTCCAAAATTGGGATCTGAAATAGCCAATCCGCAGAGAGCAAGCGTGGTGATCAATGCTCGTGCCTTCTCTATATGGGAAGAGGCCTGTGCCCAGCAGTGGGACATTTATAGGCTGGATTATTATGTGTATCTGATGCAACCCCGCGTGCAGGTGCAACGTCGCGGTGATGCTGCTGTGCGACGTGGTGCTGGACGGAGTCGAGCTGGACTGGTCCATCCACGTGCCGCTCATGCTGCACATCGTGTTCCTCGGCATGGACCACACCAGGTATTTCTATGAATATCTGCCATATACAAGCAGTACAAGCTCTGCATGGCACATGGTAATATACACTCCGGATAATAGGAATGTAGAATTTTTTTATGCCTGTCTGTTAGATTAGGAAAACTATTGGTGACGTAATTTTCTCTTTTTTACTTGCGATGGTATATTAACTTAAAGTGTCGAGTGACTTCACTTACTGCTACATTTTGTACCAACTTATGAGGCAGCGAGCCTCCTCAAACTTTAATTTGCATCTTCGAATGGTTTTCCAAATATGTTGAGTAAGAAAAAAAATATGTGTGTAATATTTTTTTCATTATCTAACTGATGGATGTAATTGGAATTTTCCTTTTCAAACTTAGGCAATATAATGTACCGAATATTGACAGTTCATAATATATGTGCAGATGGATAGTCCACCAGCACTGCCGGCAGCTGCTGCTGAACCTGCTGGTGGCGGTGGCGGCGCACCACGACCACCTCACGGTGGCGCGCGTGCTGCTGGCGAGCCGCTCGCAGCAGCTGGGGCTCGGGATCCCGCCGCCCACGCTGCCGCTCGTGCCGCACAACTTTACTGGTAAACTACTAAAACATAAAAAGCAATCGAAACAATAATAACTCACTTTTTACAGGACATAGTATTATTTATAGACTAACAAAAAGTAAACTGTAGAGTGCGCGTATCGCTAAAAGCCCACTGTGCCGACCATAAGCATATTTTTGACAGTATGTAGTGCATTCGTTAACTGATGTAAGTTATTTTCCGTGCAGTGACAGATGTTTATGCGAAAATATCGATGGTTCCGCTTAGTTTTGATGATGAAACTAGTTCATACTGTGATCACCGTTCATACCCTGATATGCGCACCCTATTGTTTCTTATTTATCCTCTAACTACATCGAAATAACACTGTTACTGTTTTACGATTTCGGCTTCAAACTTATATTATATAAATTTTCCCATTAGAACCAGATGCGGCATTCGACAGTTACCCGCAGTGTGCACACTCCCCGCGCTCTCATGCTCGGTCGCTGAGCTCCGACCCACAAGTCACACCTGAGGGTAAGTTTACGTAACCCAACCCATTCAAGTATTACAGTGTAAGGGCCGATTTTTCAATCGACAAATATTTTTTATTCAGTAGATAAAATTCACGTCTGAGAGATTTTGCATTGACGAACTGCCAAAATTAAAACTTAGTCCTCGAATAAAATTATCTGACGTTGTAAAAAAGAGCCCTTAAGTTAATTAAAAAAAAAATGTTACGAAATAATATTGAGGCTTGTAAGAATAAGTTAATGTGAATGCTAGGTGAATGTGACAACTATCCGTCGCTGCCAGTGATAGTGACCGAGGCCGAGAACGAAGCGGTGGCGACCGAGCTGCCAGCCGAGGCAGAAACCACAGAGCTGCCGGTGGCTGACGTCATCAAGTCGCTGGTGCACTTCCTCGCCAACCGCCCCACGCATATGCCGCTCTGGCAGTATGAAGATATCACTGCTAAAGGTATTGTGCAAAACTGTTAGTAACTATTTGAATATTTTTTTTTTTACTTTAGATTATAAATTTCCAGAGATCAGAATGTTTTATACAGGGTTGATACGACCAGTGACATTTCCTTTACACCCCATATTCTAGGTACCATTTATGGGCTCTATACCGAAAATCTGTCAAATAGGGGTTAGTTTAGTTTTAGTTATTTTGTTTCGTTTCTTGAATTTTGGACAAATAATGCATTAAAGTAATTTAAGTAAATTGTGATCTCTAAATAATTTTATCCGGATAATAATATTTATAAACAACCCTCCTACACGCAGTTACCGCTTTGTTACCCACGGCCGACGGACGAGTGAAATTTCAAACGGCCTTTGCATTTTACTTTAAAATTAGCTATTTAATTTGTTTGAAAGTTGTGTTCTCGTATTTTGAGTGTTATTTATTTATCGTTTGAAATTGATTCTAACTAAGTAACAAAATTTATACAGAAAATTTATAAAATTTTGACTACAAGAAAATTTACGTAACTTGAAAATTTGTTTTTTGTATATTGTGAAAATTAAGATTGTAATGCAAGAATCTTAAAGGAAATTGCCCAGAAACGTCAAATCCGTTTGAATTGTGAAGATCGGATGAAGGGATTCCGAGTTATAACCAAAAATGTAAACTTTAATAAGACTGGCCGGGAATTTTGGCGTTTCTGGGGCGATGTTTAATTAATTACTCAAGTAAGGCTAGTTTATTTAACATGTATATGATAAGGGGCATTTATAGTGTTATTTAAACTTTAATTGTAATGCATATTGTAGATATTTTGTCAAATAAATAAGAGAAAATGGTTTCGTTCAAATAAAATCCTATTAAAATCTAACTGGTGCGGGCGACGAGGCGGTAAAGTAGTAGTTTCATAGCGAGTACTAGGCCAAACTGCTGTTCTACTATTTTCTGAGGGGTTTAACTTAACCTACAAGTATTGATTATTAAATATACTTTATTTTAATTCAATCAGTGTTTTATGATATAAATGAAAGGACATTATTATGCTTTTCAAGGTTTTTACTGCGTCACTGTCATAATTGTTGTATTCCACAACAAAATCGAGTGGAGCGATATCCATAATCGCCAATCTTCTTCTAAAGGCGACTTGGGCTTTTCGCCGCCGCCTGTCTTCATCTGGTATCGATGCCTATGGGCGGACAAATTTGCTTTAGCCGCAAGCTTCATCCTCTTCCAACGTAACTTAAATTCTCCATTAGATCTATTCTTTCCAGTGAGTTCATCATCTCTCTTATTATATCCAAAAATATTTAAAATTTTAGTAAGTCAATCATCAATCAATATCAATCAATAAATAAAAGACGTATTTCAAGTACATACATCGAAGTAATATAAGTTTACTTACTTTTCCTCGGTAGGTACTCGAATTCTCAGAATGTTTTTTCATTTGTAGCAATGTGTTTTTAATATTATTATTCTTAAAATCACCAAAGAAAAAAACAATTATTCTTGACACTTTATTGTTATTGTTTCTTATGACGCGCGAGAATGTTATGTTTCGTTACACGTACTGAGATGCATTATAAGAAATTCATACGACATTCAAGTAATGTGCTTAAACATAAACAATCGACGAAATAACTAAATAAATGTTTATATCCAAGCAAAATAACAAAATTTCAATATCTTTAACCCTAATAAACATCGTTAAATCAGTAACGAATTATCAAAATTTTTACTTTTGTGGATAAACGGAATGTCGCAATTGAATGATTTCATGGTGAACGAATAACATTTGTATTTATATGTGGTTGATATACAGAGTATACAGACCATGGTTCAAATGATGGTACGAAGAAAACCATGGTCTTTTTAATTTTTGTAATACGAAAAATTATAAACCATGGTTTTACAGAAAATAATAGTCTTGAAAGTACTTGGTTTAAACCAAGGTTTTTTAGTTTTTTATAATAAGACCGATAAATTCGTGACATCAGTGTGGACACTACGAAGCTGCCAACAAATGGCGACACTGCTACGGCACGTGCTGCGCGTGTTCCGCGAGTCGCTGCCGCACGCGCTCATCTCCGAGCGCTGGGCGCAGACCGCGCTGCAGCTGGGCCTGTCCTGCCCCTCGCGACACTACGCCGGCAGATCCCTACAGGTACCATTATCCACTCTACTATAGCCCTAAGCTCTCGTGCAGATGACGCCCGCTAACGAACGTAGCTACCAATTTACTATGGTCGAGCCGCTGAGAGACTGCGTTCCTGACACGTGTCAGTTGGTCTTGATTTGTATGAGGAAATAAAAAACCGTGTTATATTATTAATTGTAACCTGGCGAAATGAATAGTTTTGAATGAGTTATTTATATTCAGTAAATTTTTCGCCACATTAGTTGTATCTTCCTATTGACCACCACCCGTCGGGAAGGCATTCTGTCAGTGGCCGGACCATACAAACTATGATGAAGATAAAAACAAAAGACGGTAGCGCGGCGACGCCGTATGCATGAGCGCTTGTGAGAATCAATCGAATAATACTAGCTTATCATAACGTGTCGAACATTGCAGGTGTTCCGCTTCATAGGGGTCGCCATGACAGGTCGCATGGTATCCGACATCCTCTCCCGCTTGGTGGAGACCGTAGCTGAACAAGGCGAGGACATGCAAGGCTATGTTACCGAGCTGCTGCTAACCCTGGAGGCCGCTGTGGACTCGCTCGAGTCCAACTTCAGGCCTTTAGACTACATGAGGGATATATTCAAGTCGACGCCGAATCTGAACAACAAGGATGGAGGGCAGCCGGTCAATGGGAGTCCCTACACCGCGGGTAAGATCATAATTATAAGATTTTCTTTGAAGTTGTGTCTTGATATGGAATTGTTACTGTCTAGGATATTCATAAATATAAGTCCGTTGTCCGAATCAGCCCAAATAAATCAAGCTAGTGGTAATTTTGAACTTTTTGGTTTTACTCTTAAAATCTATTCACGATCTTCCGGATATTTCTCAAATGTCCCAAGTGACATATTAAAATTAAATTGTTTTTTTCATTGTTTTACATGATAGTAATGAATTTGACGAGGAAATAAAATCCGTGTTAAATCTTCCTTAGTTTCCATCACTTAGCTAAAACTATTACGTATCGACAGGCAAGCGGTCGCCGGGCGTGTGCGTGGGCTGCGTGTCGAACCACACGCGCAGCACCAGCTACTCCGTGTCCTACTGCCTGCGCAAGAACAACGCGCCGCCGGCCAGCAACGAGAAACCACCACACGGTGAGAACATCACTTATAGTTTATAGGGTCGTAGGTAAATTAAATACAAGGTGTAAAAGGTGTAAAAACAGGTTTCGTGTGTATAAACGTTTATAGGTACTTTACAGTGTGGATACGACATTTTGACGAAAAATACTCATCCACAGAAGTATATATTAAATTGAAAATTTTATAAAACATCGGAAAGCAGCTACAAGTTTCAAACTAAATAATCAATCAATAAGAAAAAATCAACAGATTATTAAAAAAAAATATCAGTTTAAACATTTTCTTTAGACGGTAGCACGGTAATACTATAATACAGTACTCCAACTTCATACAAACGGACGAAACGCGAGCTATACCTACGCGCTCGATCTCGGGGTGCGCTCGGGTCGCAGACAGTCACGGCTGTACCGCAGTGTCGAACGGACGGTGTGTTTTTTTTAACAATAACCGCGCGATTTTTTCTCTAAAAATCAGTTAATATGACGAGTAGGCAATATTGTGCTCTTTTTGGTTGTATGAATTCGTCAATAACGCATTTTTAATTAAGCTTTATATAAGAATGCGGATTTATTATACTTTAAAATTTAACAATAAAGCATTTCGTACGACTCAGTCGAGGCGCAAATATTTCTCGGTCTCAAATTTATAAGCCCGATTTGTTTTTCAAACATTAAACATGTTTTTTTAATTAAATCTACCAATAAAAAAACAACACGCATTTTTATTGAACACTTCCTATACAATATACAAAGTATTGAATTTATTTATATAAAAAGGATATTTACAATCACAAAACTAAATAGAAACAGAAAGTAGGCAAATGTAATTAAAATGTTGGAGACGGGCAGCCCTAACGCATGTTTACGTACCGCGCGGCTGTAGGCATTTATTTCTATCATGCAGCCGAGTTACACTACTGTATTATAATATTACCGTGACGGTAGACAGAGCACGTAATCCGCGCAATATGCGACGAAATTGCATAAAGTGGCAACCTCACATTTGAAACTTCAAAGTACGTAAATATATAATTACATTTTGACCAGGGTCCTGGATCTATTTCTTTATTTTTTTACATATCTCTAGCAAATGGCAATCGTGTGATTTCTAGTATGCCCCTTGTATCGAATCCATATTGTATATATGAGTTTATTTTAGAGGAATATCCGACGTGGAACAAACGTATTTTATTGAAAAATAGATCTTGATTCGATTTATACTTATGTAGGTCGTGTATTCAGAACTGTCACCTTACGAACTGACCGCGAAACTGATCGATCGTTTCATACGTTTACCTAAACTATGGCTCTATACGATGGATTATGTATTGCGACACTCCTTAGGCGTTGGCCTTTTCACTCTTATCGGCGTTTTCATTTGAGGTAAAGGCGAGGTTGGACTTTAACATATTATGTTATTGTTTTTAGCAGAACGTCCGAGGCCCTGCAGCGAAGCAGCTAAGGGTGTTTGCTCCAACCTCTGCCGCTCCCGTTCAGCGCAGTCACTCAAACTCCTCGGCGATAGTGCTACGCAGGTAAACACCACTTATATCTAATCTATCTTTAAATTGTTGAATATGTGTAAAGTGTAAATGAGCATCCGAGTTAATCTAATGTTGTCTTTGAGCAAGCTCCCCACTGCATTGCTGCAGGACGACAAGCTGACGATCCTGGCCACCCTGTTCTGGGTGGGCGCGTCGTTGCTGGAGTCGGATTACGAGCACGAGTTCCTGCTGGGCGTGCGGCTGCTCGCGCGCGTCATGTCGCGCTTGCCGCTGGACCGGCCCGACGCGCGCGAGCGGCTCGACCGCACGCAGGCGCACACCTCGCCCTCGCTGCACGCCCTGCTACTCAAGGTAAACCTCTACCACACCACATGGAACATTCACTTCTTTTCATTCACCAAGCTCGCACGATATTACCCTTACTCTTTTACATCCCCAGGGTTGCACCCACCCCAACACATACGAGCCGGTGGTCGGCGTGCTGGTGGACATGATCCCGCTGCTGGAGCTGCCGGTCATCGACCCCACGCAGTCGCTGGCCTTCCCCATGACTGTGGTCGCGCTGCTGCCCTACATGCTGCTGCACTACGAGGACGCCAACGAACTGTGCGTGCGCGCCGCTTGCCACATCGCACAGGTAAATACGATGTTTTGAAGATGGAGGATTCATGTAGCGTCATATTTTTTTTTGTCTTACCACTTTTATTAGGGATGATGACAATTTTATATATTTATGTCCGTCATTTAGATCATAAAAAAATATTAGACACGTATTTTTTCCTTTGGCCCGTAAAAAAAAAGTATGAAGATACAGTGAGTACAATTCTTGCGTAACGTCACGTAAGCAAAAATTTTACCTAGCCTTGACGTCACACACGTTTATTGAATTGATAGAAGAAAAATATGTGTCTATTATATTTGGATTATCTAAATGGTGGACTAAACTAATTTTGGATCTTCATACCCAGTCATCTACTCTATTGGCAACGTATATAATTTGGACACAATCTTAATCGATCATTGTTAACAGTTCACAGCGGAGAAGAGCAAGAAGCTGGAGAACCTGGGCACGGTGATGACGTTGTACTCGCGGCGCACGTTCAGCAAGGAGAGCTTCCAGTGGACCAAGTGCGTTGTCAAGTACCTGTGGGACACCTACTCGCATCTCTCACAGCAGATGCTGGCTTTCCTCGTCGAGGTCTTGGAGAAGGTAGGACTATTGTTTTATAACCAGATCTTATAATTCACCCACTGTTGGTCAAACAACTCTCTTCAAATTAAATTAAAAAAATCATATTTCCAAAAACGCCATATACTAATAGATTTAGTTATATAGTTTAGTATAGTTCAATATTAAACAGAAATACATTTGAGACCTAAAAGCAAATACGAAGTAATTCACTCATATTTATCCATCTCATATATGTTACGTAACATCGCAGTTCATTGACCTAACACGAAAAGTTATAATCTCTATGTAAAAACAATGCAAAAAACCAATGCAAAAAACCAATGTAAAAACAATTGCCTCGGTAATGAAAAAAAAAAATCTATATTTTTCATAATAAATTATAAGTTTATTATTTACCATTTCAAAGTTATGTACTTATACTATATTTGCCCCAAAAAACTCATCAAACTTGTCACCAATTCCCACAATATGGACTCAATCATTTGACATTTACACCGGTTTTTATCACTAACGACATATTCATGTTCCAGGGCTCAGCCAACCTGCAGCTGCCGGTGCTGTCCATCCTGCACTGCATGCTGTACTACGTGGACCTGAACGCGCCCGCCGCGCAGCCCGTCAACGTCGACCTGCTTAGGGCCGTCGCGAAGTTTATTGATGTTACTGTGAGTATTCGACAAAACGTGTATTTTGCAGTCAATACACTAGAAAATAAGCAAAAATCGGGGAAGGCACGTTTCTATAAGTAACTTTTGATAGCACATTAAAAAAAGAAAAAATAGATTGAAAAAAAAATTACAATTGGTATCACTAAATAATAAAACTAGATTTTGAAAATTGAGTAAAACATCGACAGCACCACAAATTATGAAAGAATAACGTTTTAAAAACATTTAAAAACATTCATTTTAATAGCGCGAAGATCAGTTTGCCCTACAAACACAATGTGGGACAAATCCCGTTGGCCTACATATTTTATCTGACCTACTGACCGCTGAAGTTGAGAGTTTTGTAGCTACTAACGCCATCTCTCGGTGACATGCCCAAACTAAAGTTTGTAACCGCGAAGGCGTACCTGATTTCGAGGAATCCTTTATGAATTTTTGCTTTAATATAAAATGCAAATACAAAATTATTTTTGTTTTGCTCTCACAGTAAAGCAGGTATTCAAATAGTCATAAATTTGTTTGATATGCAGTACGCTAGGTTCTGCGAATAATCCGGCTTTATCTATAGTATCCGCTTTGAGAGTAATTCCTAGAAAACATCTGTCGAGCGCGCTTTACTGCAAACCTGTAATCCGATGTTGAATTACAGCATATACTTAGAATGACGTCGTAAACTTCGTGTCGATAAAATATTGTATAGGATTCGCTTGTTTTGTAGTTATTCTGCTATTCGGGGTGGACGAATAGATTCGTAACAAATCAAAGATCTTGAAAATCCATGCACTCGTTGATCATGAAATTAATGTAACTAACCCGACATTGTTTTGTATATAGTAGATTACATAATAAATACATCGTAAGATAGACTTCGCTCACTCACGTTTTGTTACAAGATGCCGATCGATGAAAGCTGGAATGAAATGGGAGAAGCCTTTTGTTATACATTACGCCACTCACGAAATTATTTGTTTTATGCTACGTTACGAATCAGATGTTAACTTTTTTTTTATTTGAATAATAAAAAGACCTTCGGAATTGTCTCAGTGTATTTTTTGATACCTATCTTTTTATTTGACGAACTTTGAAGTTCGAACATAATATACGTGTTTTTGTAAATTCGACCTTAATGTCATATAAATACGATTTTCTATTATTGATTTTCTTTGTAAACAGGTGCAAGACAGCAATAATTACAAGGAAGCAATGAAGATTCTGAAATTGGTGGTGACGCGGTGCTCGACCCTCGTGGTGCCTCCGTACTGGGACAACCACGCCTCTTCCATCCTTGACACGGAACTGCACGGCAAGAAAGTACGTGTGCAAACTACTTAAGGTTCATTTTTGATTGTTAAGAATTTTTTTTTTTTTTTGACAATAACCTAATGTAATGTTTGCAGGAGCTGCCAGGACGCACCATGGATTTTACATTTGACCTTTCTCAAACACCTGTGATAGGACGCAAGTACCTGCCGAAGGCCGGCAGCCAGCCAGCTACCGGGCCCAGCTCGCTATCGAACGCTTCAACTACCACCCCAGATAAGGGTGAGTTACATTTCCAGCCTCCACAGAATCCCTACCACTGTAACTATGATATAAAGTGGAAATTTCTAGAAATCCGCAGGTATTCCCACCCTCCGTATCCGCCCGCTGACATCACGTGGGTTGATAAAGACGTGCGTCATCGGGCCGCGGGGTGGTGGGGGCCGCGGGAAACTAGGACGCCGGGGAGGGCGGGCACGGGTCTGTTTCGGCGCTCCTGATTGGTTGAATCCTCCCGTTACATATTGATCCGCGCCAGGCTAGCTCACAACTATTACAAGGAAATTTGAATTACGCTATTGCGGCATTTATTTGTGTCATGTTTAATACTCAATACTCAATATTTATTGTGTCATGTTTACTTCATTGTTCGAGATAAAAGATCAATACGCGAGCTGCTAATGCACGATTTTGCTAGTTTGATCAAAACCGTATCAATATCCTTAAACATTTCTCTATTATATTTTCAAAATAACGCGAATTATGACAGACAAATAAAAAAAAAAAGGAAAAATAATTAAATTTTTTAGCAGAAGAAAATCACCTACATCGCAATTTTTTTTTTTTTTTTTTTTTCAAAATTCTGTCATTTTGGAAATATAGACCTTTCAGGGAAGGTTTGACTTCTAACGTAATAAAAAAAACCAAAACTATGAAATTAGTTACTTATCGCACGTAATTCAATAGATGAAGTAAATCTAAATTACAGTTTCAGTAAATCTAAGTTACATTAAACTATTACAAACTTAAATACTATAATTAAACATTACATTTCACCCAGTACGTAATCCTTGTGAACTCGTTCAACGAGCATGATAATATGTTGAGCCTTTCAGCTACCATGTTGAATGTCGTTCACCTATCGAGATATTGCTCAATCTTAGTGCTAGTCAAATAAATTGCTAGTCCTCTTTTGTAGTACTTAGTACCTGATAACCTCACAACGAGGATTATGTTTTTCGTATGTATTAATATTTCATTTTAATAGCGAGCCTTAACGGCTTGATAGATTTTAGCGTGAGTGGTGGCGTTAAATTTGTAAAAATTATAGGAATGACATGTGATGTGGTACTCCAAAATATAAATATAAAAACAGTATGGTATTAGAATAAAGAGTGTTATAAAAGGCTTATCAAAAAATTTAGAACTAAAAAAAAGAACATAAAAAACTTGAGAGGTGTCAAAGGACACCCGGATGGAACAAAGTTCCTTTCGATTAATTAGTGAAGGAATAGTATTTTTTTAAGTTATAATAATATTTTTTTTTATTTAATTTAAGAATTAATTTGAATTTAATTTAAGAATTAATTTGAATTTAATTTTATTTAATTTTATTTATTTTATTTTAATTTAATTAATTAATTAATTTAAATAAGGACCTACTCTGTTTTTAGTGTGGTATAGAACATTTAAGAACTTTTGTACCGCTCGATTCGCAACCGTCTGAAATCTAGGTCAACGATAGATGCGTTTATCGATCTTATGGGGTCAACAAAAATATCTGTGTAGATAAGAGAATAACCACTAAGATAAAATCCAGGTTCATCAGCATCGCAGTCGGGGTCTGCGTCCACGGTGGTGGGCCCCGAGGCGGGCGGTGGACCCAGCACCGCGCCGCAGAGCGCCGCCTCGCCGCGCCGCTCGCTCTCGCTGTCGCCCGCCGACGCGCTCGCCTCCGGATGGAAGCGGCCCTGGATGTCACAGGTACATGTCACCAAGGTTCATGTTACAGAGTTGGATCGACGAGGTTGGGCCTTTGACAAATTAGTTTGGCCAATAACCCGAAACCGACGATATGTCAACGACGATTCTCATATTTTAAACAAGATATATCGATATATCAACGACGTTTAAGATCAATCTCATTTTTAGACATATTTTTTGATAATACACCTATACGTCCAATGTCGACCGAAATTTTAATTCTATAATGTAAACAATTTAACAGAGTCGCGTCCGAGAATGCTTGGTGAACCTGTTGACGACGTGCGGCCAACGTGTCGGCCTGCCTAAAAGTCCATCTGTAAGTATACCGCACCGTAGGCGACACGTAAACGGGCCGATATTTTTCTACAGAATGCCTGTTTACCCAACGTTGCCAATTTATTCACACTAACAATAAAATTAGTACTGGTGATCGGTACAACCCCCTCCGTGCTCAAAAACAGCAATATTTATTTTTCAGGCTTGAATGGCCGTCGCTTACTATTATATGACCTATTTTGAAGCTAATTATATAGTTTATCAAACTTTTTAGCATCGAGTGCGAGCCGATCGACGTATTTGATATTTATGTATTTATAAATATGTATTAATAAATGATATATGGGCGGCTAGACATGACCAACACAACTAATGAATATATGATTTCTACCCATCGCTGCGTTTAGGACGATTTAATTACCACTTTATGTTCTAAGGTAACTTGCCTACGTACTGTATATTATGTCACACCGCTTCCACGCCTCCACCACACGCTCCAGGTCTGCGGCGACACCATTGCATCGTTACCACCGTTCGACTTACGCTTTGTTCACACTACATGACGTACTCTATATATGTTCATTATTCGTTTGCTAAGCTTCACTTCTACGTATACTTCTTGTAAGCTCCTGTTGTTCTCTGACCATTTTACAACCGTAGGTACCTACTACTGAACATAATCATTTTTATAATTGATGCTAGCATTATAAAACACACCTATTTATTCCACACAAACAAAACAAGTTTGACTTTAAATACTTGTAGGTTAAGTTAAACCCCCCAGAACATAGTAGAACAGCAGTTTGGCCTAGTACTCGCTATGAAACTACTACTTTACCGCCTCGTCGCCCGCACCAGTTAGGTTTTATTATAATAGGATTCCTATTTGGGCGAAACCCTTTTTTTTTCTTATTTATTTGACAAAATATCAACTATTACTACCTACTATCTTCTATTAATTGTAATGCATATTGCATTACAATTAAAGTTTAAATAACACTATAAATGCCCCTTATCATATACATGTTAAATAAACTAGCCTTACTTGACTAATTAATTAAATATCGCCCCAGAAACGCCAAAATTCCCGGCCAGTCTTATTAAAGTTTACATTTTTTGTTATAACTCGGAATCCCTTCATCCGATCTTCACAATTCAAACGGATTTGACGTTTCTGGGCAATTTCCTTTAAGATTCTTACATTACAATCTTAATTTTCACAATATACAAAAAACAAATTTTCAAGTTACGTAAATTTTCTTGTAGTTAAAATTTTATAAAATATTCTTTTCTTTTTGCAATTTCTTATAGATACTACTTAGTCTTAAATATCCTATACATATTCCTAATATCTTTATTTAATACGAACTTATAATGTAATTAGACGATTTAGACCATCGTAAAACTAGGGGTCACCGAGGTTTAGCGTCAAACCATGGTTTTGACAATGGTTTATCGCAAAACCATGTTTTGTAATATCATTCATTCAATATCATTTTTGTTAAACCATGGTCTTATGGTAGTTTGAACCAGGGTTTTTTGTTAAACCTCTTTTTTTATTAAGACGGGAAGTGTCTATGTTGAAGGGATAGGGTAGGTACTTGCAATCATTCACATTTTACCAATGACATATTCAACAATCAAACATGTCCACATGCATCGTAAAATTACAATAAACGACGTGCGAGCGACTTCATAATGTACCTACCTACATGGTAATAAACACTATCCGTACTACCACAGCAATATTGAACACTGTAATAACTATCTCATAGCTTCCAATAATGTATAAATACACGTACTTAACAATATCTAGTGTATCATATTACTGTAAGATTAGAGCTCACGCACGTGACGTCACAGTGGAAGAGCACTTTGAAAAGTATAGTCTGGCGCGTTTCGCAGGATACGATGCAGGTACTAGGTTGTATCTCTAACCGAATGCTGGACCTAACTAGTACAACAAAACGGTTACCGCATACGGTCTCGGTCCCTATGGTATGCGTTTATAAAAATCTGCCCAATTGCTGTTCCAATTTCTTGCCGGCCGTGTTTCCTCTTATTAAGTATGCAGAATACAAGGAATGATATCTTTTATAAAACATTCACCTTTTTCACAGTTGTATAATACCAATAGACAAATATAGGTGTCTATTCTCTTTTTTTTTTTGTTGTTAAAATTACACTAATCGGTACCTATTGATTGACTGGTTGATTTTGAGGGATTTTGTTCGTGAATATGTATGTATTTGTTTTATCAATAAAATTATTTCAGTTTAAGATTTATTCGCTTCTACATGTCTACCTTTACAGGTAATCTTCAGCCAAAGTTCCGAACTACTGGAGCGCGAGTCCTCCATGGCGTCTTCCTTAGAGGAAGTGTCGGGGACCCCGGGTAATGAGCCCTCCGGAGGCGCTCCGCCCACCGACCACTTCGGCGTGTTCAAAGACTTCGACTTCTTAGAGTATGAGAGTGAGAGCATTGAGGTATGTAACCTATCTAAACAGTACATTTTCAGGCGTTTAACGTGTCTATGTGATTGTTTAATATATTGCGTTTTATTTTGAATAGGGTGAAAGTTCAGACAACTTCAACTGGGGCGTGCGCCGGCGCCTGCCGAGCGAGGAGCGTGACGAGGGCGCGGGCGTGGAGCGTAGCCCGCCGCCGCAGCTGCCGCGCGCGCCCGACGCTCTGCCCGCCGGGAAGCCGGTCTGTCCAACATCTCCCATACCTACTATTACGAGACACTTACGTCTACTATTGCTATTTTGACATTGCACTTTTTTAGGTATTCAGTAAGATGGAATTTCTTATACTTGCCACTTGGTCAAGACCTGCCTATTAATGATAGAGTAGGTAACTTATGTGTTTGTGTCTTATTTTAGCCGATTTTGTACGTTTATAAGCATAAACTCTAAAAGTATATAGTTTGGTTAAGGTTGGGTTCAGCTTTTGTGAAGTTAACGTGTATTTTAGAGCGCCCATGAAGATTCCTCTGACGAGGAAGGCGGTTGGGACGACGGCGCGAGCGGGTCTCGTGGCGAGGGAGACGCCGTTGCCTCGCACGAGCTCGTGCTGCGCCCGCGCACGCACTCGTTCTCAAGCGCTTCCAGCGGAGAACCAGACGGTAAGCACGAAAGTATTGATGCCCTGGATTCACAGGGTGGGGTGAGATTTTTAAAATATTCAGTTTTTTTTATTTCATCTGATTCTTGTCCTTTAGATGAGGAACATAAAAAAAGAACTACCTAATTTAGTGCAGCCTTTCCGAAGTTATAATGTTACCAAGAGAAATACTATTTTTATGTATAATAATAAATATTTACTGTGAATAAATTAGTTGTAGTATAAGTGATTTTGTAAGGGTGCGTCCACATCGGTCGAACGAGCATTACACGAACCGCTCGCGAGCTGAGATTCATATGAATATGCGTGTGCGTTCAGGCGACCGCGGGGATGTGACACCGGTGCCGGGCGCGACGCCCGTGCTGCGCGACGCGTGGCGCGTTTCCGTGGCCGCGCTGCTGCGCCACGCCGCGCTCATGCCGCCGCTTGCGCTCGTGCATCGCCTGCACACCGTCATCAAGGTACCACATACCTAACACTAGTACCTGCCACACTACTGCCACACATACTGCCACACATACAGCCACACATACTGCAATACATACTGCTATACTTACTGCCAGACTACTGCCACACATACTGCCATACTACTGCCACACGTACTGCCACACATACTGCAACACGTACTGCCACACATACTGCAACACGTACTGCCACATTACTGCCACACATACTGCCACACGTACTGCCACACTACTGCCACACATACTGCCACACTACTGCCACACATACTGTCACACTACTGCCACACATACTGCAACACGTACTGCCACACATACTGCCACACATACTGTCACACTACTGCCACACTACTGCCACACCTACTGCTACACCTATTGCCAGACATACTGCCACACGTACTGCCACACATACTGCAACACGTACTGCCACACATATTGCAACACGTACTGCCACATTACTGCCACACATACTGCCACACGTACTGCCACACTACTGCCACACATACTGCCACACTACTGCCACACATACTGTCACACTACTGCCACACTACTGCCACACCTACTGCTACACCTATTGCCAGACATACTGCCACACGTACTGCCACACATACTGCAACACGTACTGCCACACATACTGCAACACGTACTGCCACACATACTGCAACACGTACTGCCACACGTACTGCCACACTACTGCCACACATACTGCAACACGTACTGCCACAAATACTGCCACACATACTGCAACACGTACTGCCACACATACTGCCACACATACTGCAACACGTACTGCCACACATACTGCCACACATACTGCAACACGTACTGCCACACATACTGCCACACATACTGCAACACGTACTGCCATACATACTGCCACACATACTGCAACACGTACTGCCACACATACTGCAACACGTACTGCCACACATACTGCCACACGTACTGCCACACATACTGCAACACGTACTGCCACACATACTGCCACACATACTGCAACACGTACTGCCACACATACTGCCACACATACTGCAACACGTACTGCCACACATACTGCCACACATACTGCAACACATACTGCCACACATACTGCAACACGTACTGCCACACGTACTGCCACACTACTGCCACACATACTGCAACACGTACTGCCACAAATACTGCCACACATACTGCAACACGTACTGCCACATATACTGCAACACGTACTGCCACACATACTGCCACACATACTGCAACACGTACTGCCACACATACTGCCACACATACTGCAACACGTACTGCCATACATACTGCCACACATACTGCAACACGTACTGCCACACATACTGCAACACGTACTGCCACACATACTGCCACACGTACTGCCACACATACTGCAACACGTACTGCCACACATACTGCCACACATACTGCAACACGTACTGCCACACATACTGCCACACATACTGCAACACGTACTGCCACACATACTGCCACACGTACTGCCACACTACCGCCACACATACTGCAACACATACTTTAACACGTACTGCCACACATATCATTTAGGGTTGTATGATGTGAATAAATGAACATATTTTATTTTCACAACATGTATTTTCACAACAATTAATGATTATACATTATTACAAGATAGTGGTAAGAGTTATATTTTAATTTTCTTAACTATGACAATGACGAAAATTCTAATTCCATAAGGCTACACAGTAGCACTTATCGAATGACAAACACAAAATATAAAAATAGACAGCACCCTAAGGGTCGGTTCATATCCGGCGGAAACGCACCGCGCAACGCCAGAACAAACAAACACGCAATGAGACATCCAACCCAACACCTGACGCGCTTACGCAACATCAGTTGAGTGTGAAAGGCCGAACGCCCCACCACGCATCCGCCCGCCCAGCGCCAAGCAACCGACAACACGCGACGCGACCCCCGCCAGAGATGAACCCGTCCCTAATTCGCCCACCCTTCACCGCTTCCTAAGTGCTTTGGCTGAGGAGAAGAAACGGCGCAACAAACTCCCCAGCAACACGCTGCCTTTACATAACATAAATATGTATGTGTATTGAAAACAAAATCAAGTTATTTAAACAATTTAGGTGCAAAAACAATACGAAAATAAAAAGGAAAAAAAATATCGTTATAGTAATGTTGATATCTTCGACATATTATTACCTACTGATATAATTTCGTTAAACTATTATTTTATAATTACTAGTAATAGTTAATACAACTACTTTAAGCACTATACAAAATCAATTAATAATATTTTTAATATATAAGGTGCTATAAAAATATCTGCCACGGCTTTAATGGGAGGTAGTATTGTGTTTATAGATTACAATAGTGAAGAACTTTCGTACCCCGGAACAGTTAATTAAATTTTAGAAAATAAAATTGTTAAATTAACATTGACTCTATTCTGCGTAACGTGGTTCACAAATTACGTGAATTCGGCGCGGAGCGGCAACAGCTTAGAACACGGGATGGTTTTATACTAATAAATCAATTCAAATTTATACGTTATTTTTTTTGTATGAAAAAAAATATGATAAATAATCAATAATTTATCTATACTATTGTAATCTATAAACACAATACTACCTCCCATTAAAGCCGTGGCAGATGTTTTTATAGCACATTATATACTATTAATTGATTTTGGTTAGTTATATTATATATAGCACACGCATCATCTCGCCCCCTATTACATGGGACCTAAACATACCGGCGAACTGTGGGTGTACTTTGGTACACCTCTGCCTAACCCTTCGGGGATACAGGCGTGATGGCATGTTATGTTCATCACGTAAGTTATGTTTAGTTCAAACAGTGTCACAGTGTTTAATTATAGATACATACTTAACAGAGTTTAATATTTTACTATGATAACTTAAGTTAATTCGAAATTTTAGTAATTTAAATTATAAATCAAACAGTAAACACCACTGTTACAATTACATACTATCGTAAGTATATGTTGATTATTATAATTCTTAAATTACGGCAATAATTTGAAGTAATGTATTAACACTGGTACCATAATAAATTTTAAAAAAAATGTCATTATGTATTCAATGACGGTAACCCTATGATTGCTCAATTCATAGAGATTGGCAAGGTACATGTAAACAAGTACAGCCAAAACCATGAAGACAATCATGATGATGGCCGGCGGTAGCATGCTGAGCACTGTGTGTCTTACAGGAGGTGACGGGAAAAACGGTGTCGCTGTGCGCGGACAGCGGGCTTGGCGCTCTGGCAAGTGCAGCGGGCTCGGCGGCAGCGACAAGCTGCGGCGCTGTCGCGGCGGGAGCGGGAGGGGCATGCGAGCTAGCCGCCGTGCTGGAGCGCGCTGGTGCGGAGGAGCCGCCCTTGCTTTGGGTTGGCCCACTGGCCGCCGACAGCGCCCGCGTCCGAGATGCCGTGCGTTACGCAGCCCTAGAAATCAATGAACACCTTGAGACTTATTTCGATCGGAGGGAACATGCTTTAGAGGTAATTGCTATGCAAGTAAATACTTACTATAGATTTCGGTTTTCTCGTGCTTCTTAAAGAATGCTATGTAAATGTCTATCGCGAGACTACATACATGGTACATGAACACAATAAAATAGCGGTATACTATGTAGTAACGTATGAAACAGAAGACGGGTAAGAAAATCTGTAACATCGCACTAATAAACAGTTGCTATCGATCGATCAGTCACTAATATTCACTCTTCACTGTTTATGTTCTCAGGTGTTGGAACTGTCCCGCGGCTCGGATGAACTCGGCAGATGCCTGTATCGGCTTATTTTTCAACTCTTGTTAATACTTGAAACGAACAATAAAATGGTCGTGGCGGTCTACACAGCTGCCTTAGAGAATAAGGTCAGTGGTACAACGGCGCGTACAGAGAGGCGGTTTGCTTCGACGAAGGCTACCGGATCACTGCAGGATTGCAGCAGCGCGAGCCCGCCGCTGGCCGCCGGAGCGGCGGAGCGGCGGAGCGGCGGCCGGGTCACGCATGCGTACTGCCTCCACCACCCTTACAATACACCTCAAACTACTACTTAAACTACTCTTCACCTAATTACAGAATTCTAGTAAACAACGTGAATGCTCCACTGAATATTTTTTAAGCTATAACAAAGGATTTTTATGACGCATCAAATAAAAATACTTTTAAAACTTGCTTATCGAATTAAGATAGACATCTGAATCTTAATTCGAAGATCAAAAAATTTAAATGCGACCAATTTACCCCGAGAAAGTAGTTATTATTTTAGTTAGGTATGTTTATTTTGTTTTTCAAAACTATGTGTAAATCTTAACGTACGATAATTTAGAAAGGTTTCGCACGTTAAAAAAAATTAACAGCATACAGAATATCATTTTTGCCTCGGTGTACCTATAGAAATATTGCTACTTACCTTTTTTTTAACCTATAATCATGAAAATGAGCAAGGAGGTTTATTTACTAATGTGGAGCGCATTTTCCGTCACGGCTAAAAAAGTTTGTATAAAAGTCCTTGGAGTCAGACGGGGGAGACCTTTGCCCAGCAGTGGGACACTTAAAAGGTTATATAAAAAAAAAGTCCTTTGGTTTTTCTATCTTTCATCAAAATGATATTCGTGTTAAGGATGTTCTTTGGAAGCAATTTTTGAGCGTACATCCTGTACGCTCAAAAATTGCGAAAAAAAACGAATCATTGTTGTGTGCGGGAACGACGCGAGTGAAACCGCGGGACTTAGCCAGTGACATCATAATGGTGCATCCACATCTGACGAACGAGCACTACACGAGCAGCTCGCGAGCTGTCAATTACGTCATCTGACAGACGTGCGCGCGCCGCTCGCGGCATGCTCGCGAGCGGCTCGCGAACGGCTCGCGAGCAGCTCGCGATCTGCTCGTGTAATGCTCGGCTCGTTCGTCAGATGTGGACGCACCCTAAGACTAAACATACTGTATCTGTGACAGTCTAAAAGTGTGGTAGAATTATATTTTGATATAAAAAGTATTGAGAGTGATGTCTTGTGTCCAGGGTGTGGAGATGAGCGGCGCGGTGTGCGCGGTGCGGCACCAGCTGGCGGCGAGCGCGGCGAGCGGAGCGGGCGCGGGCGCGGCCGACGCCTGGCCCGAGCACGCGCCCGCGCCGCCCGACGACGCGAGGTTGCTGCATCTCATACAGCGACAGAAGTGAGACTATACTCATCACCCTTTCACCTTGCCCAAAACCATAATTTTTAGGTGCGTCAAGATCTGGCAAACGCGCACCGCGCACGAACAGCTCGCGAGCACCGCGCAAACGCACTAGTGTCAATAACGCCGTCCGCCAGGGTCCCTTATTTTCACATGATACAATTTCATACGATTTTTAGGCTTATTTTTATTGGACGCTATGCCGTAGGAAAACAGTCCTCGAATACGGGATAACGACTCATGGAAGTGCGCTATCGATATCTCATTTTACCGCTTGCGCGGAACTCTTCAAACATATATTTTCATATATAATATAATAAATCGCTGATTTTATGATCTCATGTGGATTTATATTAACAGATGGGGAGCTGCGCTAGCATTAGTGCGCGAGCGTAATGCTGAACGCATCTTAGAACGAGGCGAACTTCCGGAAGACGACGTCACCACCTTGTTGCACGTCTTCTGCAAGGGCCTAGCCCAGGCGCAACCAGGTAATGTTACCCACAAAACTACTAACACATTGGACAGTGGAATAAAGGCATGGGACAGCTTGAGAAAACCAGGATAATATTAACCAATAATACTTCTTATATCTTTTTTGACAGACATGGTAGCAATCACGCGGCCAGTGCACGAGCTGTCTCAAAATTTGTCATTCATGATGGAGAGCCTTTACAAAGTGTCAGTCGCTCTGCAGCGCCAGGAGTACGGCTGATAAGGCCGGGCCGCGTGCCACCGCACTCCGCCGCACTAACGCAATGCCTCGCCCCCACTGACTGTATACAACTACTGAACAAACCATTTAATAATAACACATTATTCATAATAATCTCAATGTTACTGGAATAACTAGCTGTGTTCTATTTTTAAGACCTTGTTACCACTGCATAACTTTGTTAAAAAGATTCTTACGTGTTCTCGTGTGTTATCGTGTATGGTGATACAAGATCACTCCAAATCTGTTAAATTATAATAAGAGTATCAACTCCACAGCTGGTACTCTTATTATAATTATCAGGTACCTGAAGAGTGTGTCGGCAATGTGATATACGAAAGTTGCAGTTTTAGAACAAAACACATTAAATATGTTATTATCTTTATAATACTGATGGATATATATTTGAATATTCTTAATATACGACTATGAAATCAAGTAGCATAGAGTAGAATAACGAATTTAATAAACAACAGGGTGGGGCTAAGCCGACACTTTGTAGAACTACAAATACAGGTCAATTTGTACCCGTTAGTCTGAAGAGCTTATTGTAACACATATATTTTGCTGTTTAGTCTGTAATTAGGCATAGTTATTCATATCACGTTTATGAAATAATCAAGTATAATCAAACTCGAACAATTTGCGGCGGCGTAGCGGATTTATGAAGTAAATCACACTAATTATTTATAAATTAATAAAAATCAGTATACTAATATTAACGTACTAAGTTTTCAAGATAACTGATCTCAGATAGTGTATAATAAATGTGCTCTAGAAAATACTAAGGCAGGCTCTCGGGGTGGATCCACCGCCGCACCACGAACCAAATACTGAAGGCTTTGCCTGTTCGAGCGAGTTGCCGATGGCGAGGCGAATACTTATTTATTAAATATGCTACGACTTAACTAACGCTGCCTTTGTTTCTCAGCACAATGTAACACGTGTACCGCGTAGACACAGCAGGCGCCGGGCTCGGCTCGCGCCCTGCCAGCTTGCTAACACTCACTACGTTATCTACCATTTAACTAAATAATGTAATCTTTCACAAATGCATAATATTTATACATTTTCTTTAATCATTGTTTTGTGATATGTTTGCGTTTGTTTTGTAATAATGTCGATGACAATATTTATTTCTTAGTTTTATATATTTGACCGATGAACTTTGTTTATGTTAGATCTTAGATTATAAAAAAGGACTTTACATAAAAAAACAGTGCCTCTACATGATTCACAAAAAAAAAAACAATTAAATAATCCTTTATGAGAAGTCCAGGTTTATCTAACATAAACAAGGTTTTGAAAATTGTAATATTATGTACTAATTTTTCATAACCAATTGTAAATGTATTTAATTGAAATAAATAATTAAATTCCTAAACTTTATTTCAATAAACTTAGATCCTATGTATATTGTTGTACGTGTGTGTGCCTTAACAGAGGTACTGTGGCATTGATTAGTAAAGAATAAGTTAGCATTTGCTGTACTGACAAACTATTGTGCATTTAAATTTTCGACTAGGCCGTCTAGTTCTGCAACATTACAAGCAAGAGGTTTATTAGTGATTACAGACCAAAAGAAAACCAATAACAGCACTTCACTCGAATTTTGACGCATCTTATGTTTGGTTGTCCAGCCTTTCAGAAATCAATCTTACAGTTAAATTATTTACATTACAGAAAAAAAAAGCTTTTAATTTTTGTATTTTATTACAATTATAATTTCCTAAACTGAAATAGATACATAAACGCTTGGGAAAAACACGCTGATACTTTATTCAATAGTAACTTTATACATATATCGGTGAATGATAAGAGTTCGGTTATGGCGTTCGCATCGCTAATAACATTAGGTTCACATGATTACATCCACGATGTTTTATAACCTGGAATGATATATATTGTAGAATACAATGTAGGTGACGTGATGTGATCGTGCGGATGATAATGTCACGTGAAGCTAGTGTACGAGCACTGACAGCCGCCTCACTGGCGTACAAGTTAACGACTACGATAAAATACATTCAGATTATGTAGGAACAACATGAATTATAATTGATAACATCTAATCCACTCAGGGAACGCCCCTCATATATTGATATACATTAAAATTGGTTTCATTGTTTTGATATCGAAATGAATATTAAAAAACAGTAACTTACAAGATATTCACATGCCTAACTTAATATAATATTCGACGAGATTACCCGTGCGTCATTTATTTCTGTGATACCGAGCATAACACTTACAATCTGATTATATACCATGGATACCTCTATACATGTAAATATTAGATTTAAGCTAGTGCCAATGTGCGATTAAATGTGATCTCAATATTGCACACCAATATAACAAATGTAATAAAGACGTAGTTGTATAATCTATTATAAAAATGTGCGCGCGCCGAAAGGCTATACGCATTCATGTATAGTTCGTTATGCAAAATTTACAAATACTCGTTTATGTTTAAATTCTCAGTCCTTTCATATAAAAATCACATATAAACAGTACATTATCCGAACATGGGTCCTCAAGGGAGCTCCTACGTCACACATCGTACCCGAAGCAGACGCGGTGGTCAGGGTCGCCACGCTGCGGTTGTTGCTGTCGTGGTACCGTCTCCATCGATCTATATACCATCAGCTGCATTCTAGCCCATATTATAAAATATATTGCATCCCTGTACCAATGTCTAAGTCGAATTTTAAAGGCGTTCAATATTACCATCATGTTCCCTATTCAAGTGAATCTACACGAACATTATGACGATTATTTTATTTACTACCGAGTAATACTCAATACATGTACTGTGCTAGATTTACATTATTATAAATATATAGCATTAGCCATAGAGACGGGCGCATTTGTTGCTGTTTAATAAATAATTGCAGAATATATTCACTTAGGATCGTATTTACAAGAATTATATACATGAGGTGTTATAGCCGGCGCCGACAGACAACAAAAGGCGAGGCGCGACCTACAGGCTACAGTCTACCTTCTACTCTCGTTGTCAAGTGTGAAATAGGCTCGCTCTCAATACATTTTAAATAATCATACGATAAAACAATACATCCGAAACTAAAACTCTACTTAAAATGAGATGTCTATAAAACATTATGCTTTGTATACGATACATTATTTACATAAAACATTCCGTAAAATATTTGATTATATGAAAACAAGAAATAAATTAGTACATTGTATTATCTAAGAGTTTGTTCATTACTCATACAACAAATATGCATAGCTTATCGTTAAAATACTTCATTATCGTGATTTGTATAAAAGCAATTATTGTTTTAAATAATAGTAGAATTGATTAATAATGTTTTGATAATAACCTTAAATAAATAAAGACTACGACACTAAGCTAGATTATCATGAGACTGTAAAGCTAGCTTAGTGGTGTACATATTATTAAAAACCTAAAATTAACTTTGTCAAAAAATAAACATATATTGTAAATAATCCGTAGGTTGCAACTTGAAAAAGTCAAGCTATATGTACTACAACAAAGTAGGGATAAACATTCGCAATGATACATGCTTGTTACAAACCAAGGCCAAAACGACTAACGCCTACTCCTAACCCTGAGGCTGCACGGAACCAGCAGCATGCTAATATACAAACGAGTTGCCAGTGTAGAGACAGAGTCGTCCAGTTCCAACTACTTGAATATATCTCTTTATTAATTACAGATGCAAATAAATATCTTATATACGAAGTGACGCGTTCGACTCGTGCTCAGACATTTATAGCACGCATTGCATTATTCTAATAGTATTAGACACAGAGTGAGGCGCACGTCGATACATAGTCGTTTGATATAAAGTCGCTTGACGCAGCCGCGTGCCAGCATGCAGTTAGAGTGGTGTGTCACTAAACACGGAGGAGTTTAGCGGTAGGTGTCGCTGCGAGCAGGCTACGGCCGTCTGCGCCGCCGCAGCCGGGCTCAGTTGAACAGCACCGAGCTGGGGTCCTCGTTGTCCATCTGCTTCACGTGCCGCAACACGTCCTTCTTGGTGATCACGCCGAGCAGCCGGCTGTGGGCAAGCGACCACATACATTACACACAACCATAAGAATATACATAAAACTAAAAAGCTTTCAAATATCAACCAGCCAAAAGCAAAAATCATGTATTCTTTAAATGAGTAATTCTCACCCGTTGTGCGTGACGAGCGTCTGTCGTAGGCCGAGCTTGCGGAACATGTCGACGACGGTCTCCATGGGCGTCTGGTCGGTCACGGTGATGGGCGCCATGTCGAGGATGCGGTTCAGCATGAGGCTAGGCGGAGGCGCCAGCTGCTGGTGGCTCGTGCCCGCGAATATCACCACCGTCTGACCAGTGATGCCCTCAAGCGTACGGCGGGCATTAGCTGCGGAATAGAAAAAAGATTAATTAAAAAATTATATTAATTTATAATGCTTTATACAGTATGGGTGATGTAGAGTGTTGCGTGTGTATACCTATGGCCAGGTTGAGGTCCCGGCGCAGCACGAAGCCCACCAGGTACTGCGACTCTTTGGAGACCACGACGGGGTATCCGTTGTGCTCCGTCTCCTTCAGCAGCGTCTCCACGTCGTCCACCGTCATCGAGTCCTGCGTGATCACCGCCAACGTCTCGTTTCGTCTGTCGCCAATACACACACGTTAATAATGGCATTCAGCGTCACACGTTATGATACATTTCATGGAAAATTACTTAAAACATTCGCATAAATGCTTTTAAACAGATTTATGGCATACTATAATAATTCAACCGCAGAGAGATTGCGTTCCTGACACGGCGTAATTATATAGTTTTGAATGATATTATACTTTTATAGGACTAATAAGTGATAGTATTTTATTTGTAGCATTTTTTCACCACATTAAAGGTGTTGCTTCCTGTAGACAACAACCTTTCAGGAACGCATTCTCTTAGCGGCCGGATAATAATCATGCATCACACAAGCCATTACAAATCACAGAGCGTTATGCAAGTATAATGTGCATTCCGGTTCGCGGTGAGGACATTTAAACATTCGTAATAGCGCAGAAGCAAATAAAATCGAGCGTACGACGTAATATATGTATTCTTTAAAAAAAGAATAGGTATGACAAAAATCGCAAGGCATGCTTAGCACGTTCATGTAGCATATGCTAGTAAGTTCATGCAGAGCGCTAGGGATAAAATTGATAAATTCGCATTTGTTTAAAATGATTGCTTACAAAAAGGAGTGTAGTAGTGATAGCGGTTCGCAAGCAGACGCAAAGCAAGCATCAGCTTTGTGTAAGGCTGATCAATCGAATCTTTTGTCAAATCTAATCTATATACTTATAATAAATCTGTAAAGGTGAAAATTCTGTACATTGAAAATATCAAAAAAATAAATGGCGGGGGGTGTTACTAAACCGAAACCGAACCCAAAAGTATGAAAAAAAAAATTTTTGTCTGTCTGTCTGTCTGTTTGTTCAGGTATTACGCAAAAACTACCGGTTCGATACGATGAAACTTGGTATAATTATTCTTTATTATCCTGGGCACCACACTGGGTAGTTAGTTTTTATCCCGGAAAAGTATAAACAATAAAAAAAAACTTAATTTTGCGGTTAAAAACTCAATGATAAGTTTCGTCATCCACGCGAACGAAGTCGCAGGCACAGCTAGTACAAACTAATTTCATTGGTCGACTAAAAGACAAATAACGAAGTTTGACTAAAAATGATAGGTATTGAAAATCCATTTAGAAACCAGGGATAATTAAGCAAAAATAAACAGTAATTATAAACACAGGCTTTCGAAAAGCTTTCGAAGGCTCAGTAGAATTAAGATTGTGACTAGTCGGCAGACGCTGCGCAATACTCCTTTAAGTATGTAATCGATCAGCGTTTTAGGAGTATACATTCCTTCTAAAGTAGGAGACAGTAAGTTTTTTTTCAATGTGATTTCATTTGATCATTTGTTATGAATTAGTCTTTACATATTTTGTTTTAATTTTATGAGTTCAACGAGAGTTTTATACTTATTTTATTAACAGAGAATAGTCACATAGAGTAGGTTTTAAAGGAAGTATTTACAGGATTTTTGGGCCAAAAACTTTAGGCTCACTTTGATCGATTCGATGCCTTGAAGCATCTCTGAACAGAAACTAAACAAATCTTGAAAATAAGGTTTTAAATATATGTAGCACTCACTTGGGTTGCATAACATCGGCAGCGAGCGAGGTGTGCTGGAACTCGTCCTTGCTGTCGAGGAAGGGGTAGCCGTTGAGCGCGATGTGCGCGTCGTAGATGCCTTGCCGGCCGAGCGCGTCGCCCACCCACTTGGAGGCCATGGCCGCCGCCATCAGCGGCACGATGTAGCGCACGCCGCCCGTCAGCTCGAACATTATCACCACCAGTGATACTGAACAAACATCAGTCAATTGGATATCTACCATATTGTTTTATGTCCGAAAAGTTGAAATTACGATGCAGCTTTAACTTTAATCCAGTTATTGACTTGATTGATTGTTGGAGTATACATGTCTTAAAGCTGACAGTTAGCGCATCGCTAGTAGTAATTTTGTTGTAATGTAATAACCCGTTGTAATTTTATGCTGTTGTATTTATGAGATTCTTCAGAGGATGATAAATGTTTATGTGAAAATATCAATATTTTTAAGTTTTACGCTAATTTACCAAAACGGGGCTCTCTCTCTCAGCTCTGTTTTGACACATACTGATGCTCACAGATCAGACACTGTTAGGCGCCCTCTATATTTTACCTACTATATTACCCTAAGAATTGATTGCATAGTGATTGCTCACCTGTCATCCTAGTGACCCCGCCCAGCACAGCAGCGGCTCCGACCATGGCGTACAGTCCCGGCGTGATGCAGTCGTCGCCCGTCGAGCACTCGCCCGAGAACAGCCAGATCTTAGGATAGTTGTATGCTAACTGTTCCACACCTAAACACGATATTTTGTGTTACTATCGGAGACTCGTGTATCACAAAACATTAATTCAAGCCGATATTATACTATTATGTTGTGGTGTCTCATGTCGCGTCACAAGTGTATCAAACACATTTAAAGTGCCCGCCACGAGAAGCTATAATTTTTGTAAATAAAGAACTTCTACCAAGTTACGTAGCGACAATTTAATCAACAACCAATAATCCCAAATTCAATAATGTCAAAGTGACGTACGTGTTATACGAAACTAATGAACAATTTCACTTGATCGGGTTATATTTTAGCGATATAAAGCGCTGTCGTCTAAGGTTTTGTGGTACTGGAACGCATCTGATTCATGGAACGTTAACATTTGGCTCAATATTTTGAAGTAAGTTCACGCTGACGTTGTCTCTTTCGAGTTTCGAATGCGTCTGTTTGTTTGTGGTGTTTTCGCGGATTAGGTTATATTGTTTGTTATTGTTAATTATTGTATAAGGAATCGTTATTTTTTTAATACCTATAATGGATCCAGGACCCAGTACGTCCAAGGAAATTATTTCGCCACGAAAAGAACCTCAAAAGGTATGTGTTTATTTGACTGATTGCGTCAAAAAGAGAGTAATGGTTTTTCGAGTGTATGAATTTTATGAGCAGAATATTCAGAATCTTCTGAAGACAGTAATTAGATGTGTGTGTTAATATAATTATATCCCTGTAAAAAAATAGTACAAAACTGTTTTTATTTTATTCTACCCAAAGATTGCAAACCCCTGAATGTGTGTTTACAAAATTTATAGCTTCTCGTGACGGGTACTCTAATATGACTAGAATTACATTTTAACGTGTCTTGTGTTGACGCGCTTCATTACTCTTTCGCGTCACAACATACCCCAACACAAGCAGTATGACCACAAAACAGTGCCTAAATCTGTCACTCTTTTGTAATGTTACACTCGTCTGCAGTAACGTCTTTGTTAGTGACTCACCGATGCCCACAATCCTGCCAGCAATAGCACCAAGCGCGAGACTCGGTATGAAGAGTCCGCAGGGCACCTTGATGCCGAACGTGAAGATGGTCATGACGAGCTTGAGCACGAGCGCCAGCACCAGCAGCCAGATGGCGCGGTACACGCCCGGGCCCGCCGCCGCCTTCTCGATGGCAGAGTTCACGTCCGTGAAGTTGCGGTTGTAGTCACTGTTGGTATTATTATCATTTTAGATCTTGTTTCTCGTTGCGCAAACTGATATGTAAGGCTCATCTTTACAATGTTTCTGTTTATCATACTGCTAGTCGTGAATAATAGTGTAAATATTTAAATTGTGCGCTCAAATCAGTTTAGCACTTGACAGATTAACTTGTCTGATTTGTAAGACAATCTTATGCTCACTCGTTAAACCAAACCTAATAAAACCGTATTGGTTTTCAGATTGTATGAACTGATTCAAGTGTATTGAGTGTTGAAAATGAGGGTTGTACTTAAAGTTACTGAAAAAGCATATGATTGTTATATCTTAGACTTTACTAGTTAATATTAGTATTTACCAACGCTTATTGGTAAATGCTAGGAATTCATAAAAAAAACTGCAAATTATTCGGGCTTTTACGGTCGGGATTCGCTAAGTTTTGATAGTAAAAGTGCCACGACCATTTCGTATTTTTACTTTTAAAAGTTGCCAAATCTTATGTTTTAGTGAAATTCGGGGTTTAGCTGATTAATATAAACTCACCAGACGGGATCCGAATTGGAGATGCCACACTGGTTGAACAGCAGATAGATGAGCTCGCTGGTGTTCATGCGGGTGTAGGGATTGGGGTAGGCGATGACAGCTGTCACCAGTGTCACCACCAGCACCTCGGTCACCGGGTACTGTCCCAGCTTCGAGAACTTGCGGTAGCGGCACCAATAGATGTTCGCTTTTATGAAGATCGTCGCTATGCAACCCTGCACCGAAGATGATAAATATTATAGCATTTTATTACCAAACAGCGACCAATTTCTAACAGATTTTATTTTATCAACTGTATTATTATTTTAGTAATAATAGTTTTAAGTCGTCCTAAAACTTCAAATAACACTTTCTTCAAGCAGCTCAAACTGGAAATTATTCTGTCTTGTTTACAAGACAAGTGATAAGACTTTCCTATCTTTTGTTAATTTGACTTTTTTTCTTTGTGTATAAAAAGTATTACATTGATAATAGTATATGATAAATTTATTGTTGTCGCGTTCCGGCACTATAATGATTTATTACAGCGAGTGGAAAGCGCAAGGTGGAGAGTAGAAATAGGAAGGGTTGGGTTTCATCTATATTCAAGTAGTTTACGTGCACACTCACCCCAATAATACCGAGGCCGACGAAGGGTATGAGCTCGAAGAATATCCAGGGCTTGTTGTACTCCACGAAGAACAGGACGGAGTGCTCGTTGCCGAAGGGGTTGATGGAGCGCAGGATGAAGGCCGCGATCAACGCGCAGAAGAACGAGCGCCACAGCGTCTTCAGTGGGAAGTAGTACGACACCTGCACACAAACAACGAATCATTTATAAAGAAACGGGCACTTGAAGAACATTTTAATAGTTAAGTAGCTATGTGACATTATAGTGTGATGTGATGAAATTATTAGTAAAAATCAAGGATTTTGCTAGGATATTGATAGGAACCATACACTGCATGTCGCTAATTCAGTTATACTGGTGCAGTCAAATGTAGTCGTAACTTAACCAATTTCCTGCCCTCCATATGAACATTTTCATTGTTTAACTATTGTGACTACTGACAACAAACAATATTTCCTTCACTAACGTTAGTCTACTTGGTTAGAACATTTACCTCTTCCAAACTGAACAGCACTCCACCGATGGGCGCCCCGAAAGCCACGGACACTCCCGCAGCTGCGGCCGCCGACAGGATCTCACGCTTCTTGGCCTCGTTGCGACCGTACTTCGGGAACAGGTACGATAGGATATTACCTGGGGAACAACAACACGGTTAAAACATATCGACCAACATAAAACCTCGCTGATTTGGTAATGGTAAGGAAACTGGGTGACTTACCGAGACAGCTGGCAATATGTACCATGGGCCCTTCCTTCCCGAGCGAGAGGCCTGATGACACCGACAGGATCAGACCCACGACCTTGATGATGAGCGTCCATTTTCCGAGGTAACCTCTTATGATGAAACCGCTCAATATCGTCTTGATTTCAGGTATACCTGGAAAACAAGCACACTGTTATAAACCGTGCTTAATCAAAACATTAAGGTCAGTTTTTTAAATAGAATTGTACAGTACCTGATCCGCAAGCATACGGAGCAAACATCCTGACCAAGGAGGCGGAGAGCGCGGCGAACACGAGCGCCCACACGATGTAGAACAGGTAGCTGATGATGTACGCTCCTGGACCTTCGCGCTTTCCACCCAGGACTTGCGGCCACGTCAGCCACTGACAGACATACACAACAACAGTTAGTTAGTACATGTAGAAAAATCATCCTGTTATTTGCATGTCCTTGAAATGTTAAATTTTTATGATAATCACCTGCGAACAGTTGCCAGTGTCGAACGTGGTGTCAGTATCTGACCAGCAGCACTGCTCCCTATTGAGCCAGAAGGCTTGCGGACAGATGCCAAACTTGAGGTCGGTCATCCAAGAGGCGCCGATGTCGATGACTCCAGCCACGATGCCCGTGCACACGCCCACCAGCAGCACGCACACCCAGCCCGACCACGCATCGTGAGCACCCTGTATATCAGAGCTAGTTTACAAAAACAATCAAGGAAAATTACCGGGAGAAATTCTAGAAAGTTCTTTATAGTGAGAAGATCATAGTAAAGTTACAACACCCGCCTTTATGAGATCCCATAGAGAGTCCTGGCGTTTCTTGACGATGTATCTGTGGCGCATGCGGTCGCGGGCGATGTCCCGCTGCCAGTCGATGGTGTGGAAGTCATCGTATTGACCGATTCCCGGGATGTCATCGTCACCTTCAGAACCCGAACAAATAATAAGTATTCAAATGAATCACATAGTTGTGAAAAATAAACAACAAGTACAATTGGGCTACAGTCTACAGTGGTTGATAGAGACAAAGAAATAAAATGAGATGCTAATGCTTTTGTTACGTCACGGCTATTTCTGTCGAGTCTTAGCTTGTTGTATTCGTTGTTACTTTTCATTTACATAGATAAGAAAAACAACACTGTTCAATAAAACTTTTACTAAGAAATGACGGCCTGCAATGATTGAAAGATAACTTATTTACTCTAACTACAATTTGTAGAGAGCATAGCCATTACATATTACAATTTATGACTAGGCGATGAAGGGTACATCTCGGTCTATAGACAGACTTTCAACGGAGTATTTTGTTTGATTTGCATATTTCGATTACGAGTACTTTACGTTGTATAAGCAACAATGGGCTGACGCAGGCCGCCACTACACAGGAGCGAGGGGACAATTATTTAATGTTCGCAGCGCTCACGAACTAGAACAGTGACCTTTGCGAGTCCTTACAGTGATTGGCCTGAGATTGATCTGGTTAACTGGACATGAGTGCGAAATGATACTCTTAGAATCAGGTTTAGAAGTAGTTCATGACTATTTCGTTCTAGAGAAAACGCATTGGGTTACAAAACTTAATAATGCATTCAAAACAAACAAAAAATTGTTGTCAATTACAAGGTATAAATTATAAATAGTATTTTATCGACATTAATTGTCTAATTGAGAATTAATTGCAACGGTTTTTGATCATTGTTAGTTGCATTGTATTACATTAGCTGCTGCTAAACGTATTGCCAAAATGTTTGTTTCCTAAATATCGTAATTTACATCGAAAAGTGCACGAGCTCAAATCATTCACTATGGTAATCTTTATTTCTTTAGTAAAGAGGCCTTGGCCCAGCAGTTGGTCATTTACAGGTTGAAATGATTATTTATTGCAATATTATCCACAACATGAAAAGTTTTACGCTATACTTGTGGATAGATGTAGAATCACCATATTTAAATGAACACCTGTATCAATAAGAAACACATGTAATACAGAACCGAACTAAACTTCAATTTTTTCAATTAAATATTATGTGTCAGATGTTAAAATACGATAGATTTTGTTTATCATTTTCTTTATAAAACTGATACACTAGATTTAATTTTAAATCTATGGACTTAGACGTAATAAAAGTTAGCTCTCAAAAGCATCAATCATTATTTTGAATCACAAACTTTTATCAATTCCTTGGAATTAATAAAATACGTGTTTTTTAATACATTCTTTATAGCCTTAATTTGTTTGTTGATTACAATTGAACTGCATACTTTATGTAGTATGAGATTCACTTTTAGGCCAGCAGAAGTGCAACAACAAACAGTTATGATATTGAAATAAAACTACTTTTACGGATTTTATCGCGGTTTGTATTTGAATTTTAGTTCCCGACGTTTCGACACCTTTACAGGTATCATGGTCACGGGCAGACTGAGGTGGTGTTCGTCTTGATGGTTGTTGTTGCTCGTTGTTATGATATGTTAACATAATGTGAGTACAGCATCGGTTAGTGAAAGCGCAGATGTATGTTATTGATCTAGGCTTCTCATGCAACTATTATGTGTTTTATTAGAACGCTGTGTGGTTCTATGTCAGTCCTCCACAAACATCCCAAATGTTATCCATGAATAGTTCTATTTTATTGTGATGAGAAAGAGGACAGAATAATAAATAATCTTCACAGCATTTTAAACAGAGATGTCAGAGACCTTACCGTAACAATTGTCTCAGTGTATGAATGCTTCGAACTCAAATAAACAACATAAAATCTGCCCTTATACTAGAGTGTAATAACTCCAAATATAAGAAAACTACGTAAGAGTATGTTTAGTTGAAGTAAACCCAAGCCTAATTAAAAACATAACATACAGAACACCTACTCAATAAGCAGTTTCTTAGTAAACAAACTAAAACAATTGCTATTAAATATCTCTTTTAAATTCAATTCATCTGTTTTATTTAACACTAACATACCTATTTTGGACGTTGATAGTATAACTATGTAGATCGTACTACCTAAGGTTGATTCATTATATTCACAAATATTATCAAAGCCTAAATTGATATAAGCAAAGCTATTAAAAACTTTATAATTAAAAACTATGTTCTAGCAATTTGTTTTTAAATTAACTAAAGTCATAACAAATGCGACTCGCAAGTAAACTCAAAACAAATGACTACAGATACGATACGGCTACGGATGCGCAACGATACGCAAGTTAATACTCAGAAAGCCTTAGCAAATCAAGAACATATCGAATATATCTCCAGTCTTGCTTACCAGACATTCCGGAAAATATAACTGCGTCCCCTGCAACAATATTGCAGTATTATTATACAAATCCTGCTTAATATTATTGTAATTGAACACTCACAACGAACATCGCAACGTACCGTCTAGTCAAATCTACTTTAATCCTATTATCACAGATTTTATTGCTTCGTTTTTAACTTGAAATATTTATTTAGGTAATGATAACACATCGAAAGTGCTGCTAACGAAAAAGAACAAAAATATTTCAACAATCGGTCAGGTGTTGTTGGGTGACGCAGACGCGGAATGAAACGTCAAATTAAACTGGTGTTGCCATTGCGGTGACCTTCGCAATCTACCAACTATGAATAAATTAATTATTCACAAAGCGCTTAAAAAAATACTTGAAAATTTTAATATTTTTGTTTAATATATAAAAAATAATCATTGCTAAATTGCTGCCATTTTCTTTATAATTTTAACATGTTTTATTTATTTTTTACCACCAGATTTGAGTAAAATTGCAGATATAAAGTTTTTACAGTAGCTGAAGTATAAAAACATTATTAAAATTTGTAAGGAAAGCACTACAGTGCCGCCTTGAAATGTTAATAAGAGATCGAGTGACGTGACGACACAGAACCGTCGATCACGTGGTTTTAGTCGACATTTCACTTCTTAGCACAAATGCAATACTAGGTAGGTCATTCAAGGCCAGTTAGTTTCACTACAATATTGAAGAGCATACAGAAGTTTTTTTCTTTTCATATATAATTTTAATCGAAATAGTAAATCTAGAGATCATTCTTTCTAAAAATTAATACAACAAAATAAAGATGACGTGACAATGTTAGGACATTGTGATCTGGCATGATCCGTTAAATGTCTTAGAACACGACTACACGGCAATTAATTTAAGATAAACAAAGGCACCAACAATAATGTTTACATCAAGTTAATTCATTTAAACTAAGCAGCACAGAAAAAAAATAAAATCACAAGAAATTGTAAGTTGCAATAACAACATAATTTTACCTACATCATCGGCGGCGACGAGGGGCTCAGTGTCCCCCTGCTCTAATTCTACTGCCTCCATACCTAGTCGAATATACAAAAGTCACTGTTTGCATCGAGATCTGACACACTACTGACTATTACTGACCTATATCTAATCTGACCGACAGAATGAACTGATAGATAAACTCTTATCGAATTCGGTTTGTTGTATATAGATCCAATGTTGTTATGAAACAAACAATATTTATGTTTTAGTGAAACATGTTAGTTGGTTTATTACTGATAATATATTATTTCCCGTTAGCGGGTAAGTACCGTTATAACGATTATTTTAAATTAATGAAAGGGCTTATCCAGTCCGGATACCCGTCCGCCTGGCCATCACAAAGGTGGACGGGTATTTACGGGACCTTAACCGGGTTTACCGGGTTGTTTTCCCTCTCGTTCCTGGGTGCCAGACGGCAATTGTATAAATGAATGTCATAAAACTACAACGTAAACAACTCTCAATGAGGTCTCAATCAACTTTATTGGACAACAATAATGATCGATAACGACTTGCCTGCACTCCCCGCGGTCTTCTAAAGCCGCCGAAAGAAAAGCCGAAGGTTAGCTCAATCTTGTTAAGAGTAAACATACTTTCATATTTAGGAGACAATTTCTTCTGAAGTACCTTTTATGTTGGAGTATAGTACCTAGTAACTATGGTGCCAAGTTTATACTTAAATGATGAATCAATTTTATTTTGATGCTGATACACTATTTATGTCACGAAAATGGATTTAAAGTATGAACGAATATTAGAGGTTTAGTCCATGATTTACTATAATATGATAACTAAGTACAAGAATGGAAAGCATGCACTACATGGGGGCAGCAAGGAACAGCGCTCGTATTTAGTCTGTCCGAATTACTCCGAATCCTAGGAACATAGATTCAATACCTAAGTAGGTAAGAAATATCAAATATTGGTAAGAAGTTCACAGCCGTTAACTCTTTCTAGCTACTCCCATGGTGTAATGGTGTACCTAGTAAATGATGGGTAATGATTAATCACATCAACGTTAAGCTTACCGGCTGATGAACTGAAGTATTGGGCGATGTAGGCTTGAAAATAAAAAATAATGTTTTATTATATTTACATTATTATGTTACTTAACCTAACTATAAAATATTCATACATTTTATACACGGTGCCTATAGACTCGTTATTAGAAAAGTTTGCAAATAACTATTATACTTTTTTGAAAATTGTATGGGCCTCGGTTCCTTAACTCAATCTGTTGGAGTTACAAAGTTATCCTACTTAGGGAAGAGGAACAATTTTAAATCGTCACAGAGTTCTTGCAACATCTGCGATAACCAAATCCGAAGGCAGAGAATTCTGAACCTGTTTATCCCAAATTACCATTCAGGGGCATTAACACTTTTCAGTGATCCCTCTAGGGCATGGACAATGGACATCAGAACGTGTTGTACTCACAGTTGGCGCTGGCGGTGGAGTTCCTGCCGCTGTGCTCGTACAGCTGGAAGGTCCCGTGGCTGGTGGGCGTGGTGTTGACGCTGGCGCCGGCCGCTTGGTTTAGCCCCACCGTGATGTCTACCATGTCCTCCTCGGCCACCGAGTGCGCGCCCCGCCCATTGTTAGAGTTTCCACCCTGTATGTTTACACATGGTTACAGATCATCAGCTTCTCGCTGGTTGCTTTTTGTAAAGCTGCCTGGTTGCAGTTTCCACCGCTTTTTTTTGGTGTTGTCCAATTTATTCTAAGTTACGTGTAGGGTACTATAATAGGGGCTTGTATACCAGAGGGCCAAAGGCAGAGAAGAATGGCGTAACCAGAGGGTAGCCAATGTATACTCGTAGAATGTAATAATAGAAGAGCGAAGATGACGATATATTACCAGTTCAACTAGTTTTTTTTCTTTCTAGACTCAGAGAAAGCCACATAGACTAGCTTAGCCCTAGGATAAACCCATTCTCAATAGATCGTCGATTGTCTTAAACTTGATATAAAGATGGGTCCTTCTTTCGGGTCATTGTTATTTTTTTAGCCCAAAACATAGCCAGATGGATTGCTTTGCGATAATTTTCTTGACATCATTTGGAGAGATCTGTTTTGTCTTTTGTAAAGCCTTCGATGGAATGGAAATGAAATGGGATGTAAGAATAACAATGACAGCTACCTTAGTGTTTTCAAACGGATACATAATTATTGACGCGTGTTAGTTTTATTTATTTATATAAGATTTAATTTTAGTCTTTGTTTGTTCTTGTATTAAATTATTGAAAGATTTTTGATAAGCTCACGTTAGTTCCGACTAGAGTGACAGATATTGATGAAGTTTTAAAGATAGCTGTTATTAAATTAAACAACAATGGCATTAACATTTAATAAAAAGACTTTTAAACTACCATTAGTATATTCATCATTTAATAAAAGACTTTTTTTGATTTTTATTTTGATTTGATTTTAATATTCGAAACACAGAAAGTCGCCGGTGCGCTATTTTCTTGCATCGCACGTGGAAATGCTATGCAAAACAGGTGTGGCCGAGAAGGAGGACAACCATTAAGGTAGGTTTCTTCTCAGTACACCTTAAGTAACATCAATATTATGAGGTAACTTAATTTAAAATCGTTTTTTTTTTTCCTTTTAATTATTTTCATTATGGTAAGTCTATTAAGATATATTAAAGTACGGACCCTGGTTAGGTGGGAAGGTACTTAATAGTAGAATGGTTTATCTCTCATGCATGGTACTAGCCTAAGGAGGCGACGTCAAGCCTAATATTTATCTTTGATTAAACCAGATAAGTACACAAACCACTTATTTCTTATCATAATAATTAAAAAACTGACATTTTATTTTACAAACGATTAGAAAAAAGTATGATTTAAAAGAAACCTAAACATTTTTATGAAGTCATGACTTAGTCTTCGGACCACTACGATTGGTTTTTTATTTTAGAGGTTTTTGAAAGGCATAGTTTTATACACAAAACATGCGAATACTAACTGGTTCGTCTGCGGCTTGACCCTCGGCAACAAGCGGCCTGTATCTGTTCCTTCCGCCTAGTTTCATTTCTGATGGATGGCAGTCAACAATAACACGAGTCACGACCCCTCAGTGCGAGGCAGAGCGCGTCTCTGCCCGATGCACACGGCTATTGCAAGTGTGGCAATTTATTACAAGTGATTGGAACATCTCCGGACATTGTGTGACTACATTGTGTGCCAGATATCACAAGAGATGTATTTCCGCGCCAGGAACGTAACGTGAGCTTCGTATCTACCTACCTAGGCTTCAACACGTGACCCTGTCTTGGACCCTATCTACTAACTTCGGTATACTAGATCCAATCAAGCAACATTAACATCAGCCTATCGCGTTATCGCTAATAATCGTTTATGCCGTAAAACCGCAGCGAAGTCTAACATGTTATGTATTAAGTACGGTATTAAGTCTCAGGAAATAATCGATTGCATGCAGCCAGTTACGTTTACGACTTAAATTATTTAACCATGTAAAAACTCTATTATTTGGTCTTCATTCGTCTCTGATAACGAAGGCATGGGTACAATATTTATTATAAGTATTTATTTGGGAGTTGGATTCTAAAAACTAAAATTAACAACTTCAGTTAAAATAATAATATATCTAAAGACAGTTTGTTTCTCCCGTTTTTAAATATGGTGATCTAATTATATCATCATTGAGAAATAACTCTTGATTTTTTTCGTTTTTTTTTTATGAGGAATCTATCCTTATCACTCTTAGATAGAAAAGGAATAATGGAAGCTCTGGTAGACGTAGATGACCCGCGGTTGGAAAGGTCAAAATTATATAAAAAAAACGTATGACACTACCATGTTTCTTGTTCATACACCTTATAGTACCTGCGTAGGTTGCTACAATATGGTAGCATTTATCGATCGCTACCCTATATATAAGTAGTACATACTTAGGTACAACCTACAAGTAAATAAATTATGAATGAAGTTTGCAGTACTTACATGGGGGGTTTCATAATATTTAATCCGATCAATGATTACACACAAAATCTCACACAACCACAAATAATTAACAGTACTTCTTAATAAGAAACAGTGTACAAATTAGAGGTGCGGTACTTCCGAGGTATGTAAAGCGAGAGCTCAGTCAAATGGCGCTGGGAAATGCGGGGGCGAAAATCAATAAACTGTAAGGGTACCAACCACGAGTTGAAATATAACGTGAACGAATTGGGTGAGCCTAGCGAGCTGCTCACCGCGCTGTATTCTACGTGTACTCGCACTTTAGCCGGGTTACAGTCCCTACACGTGAGGCTAAAGCGAAACAGCGCCTACAGTCCAGGTAATAAAGATCAAATCGTTCTGGCTCTGTGCACTGTGCACTGTGCGCATGTCGCGACCAGGGTTGTTATGACTTGTCAACGTGACACAGCCGGTCATTACCTAGCTGAAGTTCCAATCATAACACGGTAAGTACTACACATTAAACTGGACCCTTGTGAATTTCAATTTATCATGACAAATATTTGTGTTTGTTCTAGTTAATACAATACCGATGATAGAAAAACACGAAGCGGTTTGTTAATTATACAAAACAAATTAACTGAAATACCTGAGAACTGAGCTTTTGAAAAAGTTCACGTATGTTACGCGATATAGTCGCCAATGTGAATTGATTGACCGCTTGCTACATTATTTATGAGTAGTTCCTCTACAGTAGAAATAAGGTGAGTGAAAATTCAATGTTTTCATTTTATCAGCCCGAAATCCCTATTATCATTAATTTTAAAATTGTGCCTAAGTCTTAAATAAATAGCTAAAAACTCCCTTTACTTAGGTAATAACATTTTAAAATCAGGTACGTATACCACGCAATAAATACATACATAGAAATATTTCAAAATTATAAATTCCTAAGTTTTATTTTTTTGTCGTTACAACAAACATCTATTCAGTACTAAGTTTAAGAAAAAGCAGCGTATGAATAAGTAGGTCACCGTCCGCCGGTGGCCGAGGTCGGTGCCACATATACGCCAACCCTTACTTCAGTAAGGTATAAGAAATACATCGACAATTAAATACCGAGAAAATTTATTAACAATACGGTCAAAACGTTTACGTTTCAACGACACAATTTAATGAAACATTCGCTATAATATAAAGGTGTCGAAGCTAATATCAGGTTACTGACACACCAATGACGATTTTTTTATTATCGTTCGTAGATTTTGGTAGAGATCTTTGCAGTTAGCCTGAGCGCAGGCTTCACCGGACTTTTGGCGAGGTCCTTAAGGCCTCCAGCCAGAGCAACAGGAAAACACTAACTACGTCAGCAACGTCCACTAAGGGCACCCCCAGCTTGGTCTAGGGACGGGGGATAACATTTACGTTACTATTATTTATAATACGCGACGGGCCTCGCCGGCGAGGGCGTAATATACGGCGGTTGTGTTTTGTATTGCTACTGCTAGCTAAAGCGAATGCTTCTTGGAGAAGCGCTGTTTTATCGTCGGGGTAGGAGAGAGTATGTCTGGGGGGGTTTAATCTTAGATGTTACGGAAGGTAGGTATCGCGCGGCCGCTACGATTAGCGGGTTACGGTGGCTTTCGGAGGAGTCGAAGAATCGGATCGCGGCGGCAGTGGCGTAACTATAGGGTGGCAGGACTGGCGAAATGCCACGGGCCCCCGACCCAAGAGGGCCCCGGACCAAAAGGCCGCGAGGACAAAAATATTTTTTATGTTTATACATACCTGAGTATTTTATTATTTGGGGGCCCTTATAAAGGGTAAAGAATTCTCACTAATTAAAAGAAATACTTATTTGTCATAATTTTCTGTCTCTTTTCCAAAAATTTTACATGCAAGTCAAATTAAATATGTAACACATCCTTGCCTTTTTTCGGCAAACTTATTTATTAAATCATTTATTCCTGATGATGACCTTAGTGTTTCTAAAGCTTCTGCCTCTATGGACAATAGTCACAGGCCCCCCACAGAGCCAAAGTAATAAGGGGCCTCCATTCGGCTATTTTAAATGCATGTCAGTGGTCGGTCAGTTTTTTTGTCAAATGTGCCTAATTTTAGTATTTAGATAAGCCTTTACAATACAATCTCATTGAACTCTCGAAGAGAATGATCGTAATGTCCAATTAATGATCGTAATGACAGTTAGCAGAATGGCAGTTATCGTAAAAATTACCAAATGAAGCAACTCTTAAATAGCAGACTCGGGCCCCTGGTCTGTCGGGCGTTCATGTCCCATTTAAGTTAAAAAATATGTATTTTTTATCAGTTTTATTTCACTTTTATTTACATTAAAAATTCTAGTCAAAAGTCTATCAAATAGACTATACAATCAGCATATAGGTAGAGTCGACTTGCTTGACTCATTCCTGGGAAAGTACAAAATAAAGATGAGGACAAGGAAGTGGTATTTGTGACTGTTTTATCATTTCCTTGATACAGCCCAAATATTTTTCTCTATTACAATTAGTTTTTTCTTTCAGTTTACCTGTACTTCCCGTGTTCTAGATCAAAAATATGATCTGGTAGGATTAAAAAAAAAGAACTGTAATATAGGGGTAAACCCGGCCATGCTCTTGAAAATAAAATTTTTATTAGTGTTGGAAAACTACTTTGGTAGTTTATTAACATTTAACTAAGTAAAACGTAAAAAAGTTACTAGTAGGGCCCTATCAAAAGAATTTGCCACGGGCCCCAGATGGTGTAGTTACGCCAATGGCGGCGCGTTTCATGAACTGCTTGATTGTTGGCAGCTTTAAGTCACAGTGCAACTGCAAGTTACGAACATAACCTGGGGCGCCTTTGGCTCTACGCATGAAACGGTTTTGTATAGTTTGCATTCGTTTGAGTCGATAATCGGGTACGTGAGAGAATACGACGCTGCCGTAAGTCATGATAGGTCTCACGCACGCAGTGTACATTCTCTTCTTACAAGTAAGAGAGAGTTTAATGCGCTTGTTCAACATACAATGAAGTCGGCCGAGGGCGAAGGCGGCTCGCGCGCTTGCCTCTTTAATATGAGCTACGAAGGTAAGCTTCCGATCAAGGATTACACCCAGGTAATTGGCTTGCTGCTCCCAAGAGATAAGCTTGCCGAAGAGGGTTATGGGTGGAGGGAGAGCGGGAGGCTGCCGTTTCTTGCTAAAGAGCACGGCTGCGCTCTTGGTAGGGTTGACTTCGATTCTCCATCTCGTGAACCACTTCCCGAGGATCGTGACCGCGGTCTGGAGAGTTCGACCTATCGCTAAGGGGCTGGTGCCTGAATAATAGATGGCCGTGTTGTCGGCGTACATAGCTACTTGGGGTTTGCCATGTCGCTAGCGTATAGCGTGAAGTGGAGTGGAGAGAGTACGGAGCCTTGAGGGACTCCGGCGCGGATCGGGTGAGGATTGTTCGTAGATTTACAAGAGAAATAACATGTAACTATTCCCAGTGTAACGTCAAAAACAAAACACAAATCAAAGTCATAACAATTCGGTAATGGATTATCAAAACAATAATAATGAGATTACGAACTAACCTTTTTGTAGACAGACTGGTATGTAGTACCCATTTTAGGGACAGATGACTTCAGAGGAAAACGTTCCATGATCACATCTGCAAGAGGAAAAATGCACTTTATTCAATTTCAAGTGTTCGAGCGTACCTAGTATTTATAAAAATAGATAGATAACTGAAAACAACATAAATTCAAATTATGTTTTCCTACAGTTTACTAGCTATGGTCCGGCCGCTGAGAGAGTGCGTTCCTGACAGGTGGTGCTCAACAGGAAAATACAACTTTAATGTAGTGAAGAATATACTTACATAAAAAAACTGGCCAAGTGCGAGTCGGAATCGCGCACCGAGGGTTCCGCAATTATAAAAGTTTGATTTCGTTACAGCTTCATTGTATTATAGACCTGAGTATTTGATATGAATTTCAATTTAATACCTCTACGCGTTCATGAGAAAAGAAGTAGGTAGTAACTTTAAAATTTTCAAAAATATTTTTTATAATAAATGATGTAACTAAAAATTTACGGTTTTTGCAATTTTTCCTTTATCTGTACTATAAGACATTACTTCGTACCAAATTTCAAGATTCTAAGTCCACGGGAAATACCCTGTAGGTTTTGATTCACGTGCGAGATTCGAAAATTTGCGGAAATTTGCGGCATAAACAGCTGTATCTTTTGATTGCTTTGGCTTAGAAGTTTGACAGCTCCAAGTAACAGTAGACCTGAGTATTAGATATAAATTTCACTCCACGCGTTGCTGAGAAAAACGGGTCTTGACAGACGGACAACGAAGTGAACCTATAAGGGTTCCGTTTTTTTCTTTTGAGCTACGGAACCCTAAAAATATCACTTATTTGTCCTATACAAATATCATTTAACACGTGTCAGGAACGCATTCTTTAAGTGACCTAACCATGAAAGCATAAGCTACCAATTTGCAATGATTTACCGATAATATCAAAAAAATGCAAAGCAAAATATTTTCGGGATGTGAAGAACGAGGAGATGTCAAATTGTGGACCGATTTCAATTGTTTATAGCACAGGGGTGGTCCCATATAAATAACATTAAAATCGATCGAGTAGTGTCTATTTTTCATTGACGTCGGTTTCCTTTGCATTCATGCTCAATCATTTATATTTTTAGAAGAAACCAGGATATTTTATTTAAAAAAAACGTCTAACTAATAAAGTTGGTACAAAGGCAACAATGGTCAGGTCACTTTTTAAGTTTTTTCGACAATACCACATACACTTGTAAAATGTAAAACCCAAGCAGCTGTTTGTAGTTAGTCTTTTGTAAATTATTATCTACACTAATATTATAAAGAGGAAAGATTTGATTGTTTGTTTGTTTGTTTGTTTGTTTGAAATGAATAGGCTCCGAAACTACTTAACGATTTGAAAAATTCTTTCACTGTTGGGAAGCTACACTATCTCCGGTGAACATAGGCTATATAAAATTTTCAAAAAAGTTAGGGATCCATACTAAAACCTCAATAATGTAAACCAAGGCGTGAAAAAATTACCAAAAAACTTTCTTGCATCGCGTGCGCTGCGAAAACTATTGATTATAGAACAAAATAATGTACTACGTCTTTGTAGAACATATAATTATCTACAAAAAGTGTCGCGACAGCATATGTCTAACTATAACAGTTAGGTCACAATAAGAGATATTTTATTTAAAATAAAATTAATGAACGGACGCCGCTAGAAAAGGCTCTTTATTTGTTACTTGGTATTGATCCTTATCAAAATAAATTACTTCATAGTCAAGACTGCTTCAATACCTTTATGTAACTTTTTGAATTATTCACTTTGGACATTCCCTTCGAAAGATATCACGAGTTTAAAATATAAGAATTAGAAAAAAGTCGCGTGATTGTCGCTCACTTTGCTTGGCTAACTATGCGATTTAAGCATCACTGAGGTACGGGAGTGTCTATACTAATATTATAAAGAGCGTAATAGTAGTAATAACACAGAAACCTTCAATCCTAACTTTTTAATAATGTGTTAAATACCCGTGCGAAGCCGGGACGGGCCGCTAGTGTTTAATACTTAGGTTAGATATTTGTTAAATATATACCTTATAACTTTAGACTGAAGTTTCAATTACAAAGTAACAACGATATGTGCTATCTCGCTCAATTGGTCGATCCGTGGGAATGGCGCGAAAGTAGATACTATGTAATCTGTGGCGTCACGAATTGCTATTGAAATCAGATATTTCGCGCCATATAAAGCTACAAAATTCGGAGCAAGTACAGTCACGAGCAAAAGTATGTATGCACTTGTTTTTTTAATTAATTTCTTCTTCTATTCTATAATGGTATTGTAAAACATGTTACATATTAAGAAAGTTTAAAAAAATTGTTTTACAGTTTCGGTATTCTTGGTCTGGACTGTGCCTTTCTCGACGTTACTTACAAACGTGGTAATTATGACGATACAGGCTAAGTTCAAACCTGCACCTTACATAATAAACTATGGCAGTCAGCCATAATTTATTAGATCACCACGACTTCATTACATTCAAAAGGATTATTGAGGGAATTGATGAATGTACTAAGTACCTACTCAAGTATGATGGCACGATTACATGCTGCAGAAGTTGCAAAAATTGCCTTTTCAGTCAGTTTTAGGTCGAGTCAATCGTTTGGAGAATCACAATATAACGCTCGAAAATTGTAAGTATGTCTTCTTTCCTTACTCCCCAATTTTTTTCTCCTCCCCGAAAATAGTTGATTGCCAGTAGCTCACATAAATCGACTACTAAAGTTACTCTTCAACTTACTTATGAATTACTCTTTGTACCTACAATCTACAAAAAGAGACGAATCGTGTCGCGTCAAATAATTAAGTAATGTTTTTCGTTCCAAACGGTTCCTCTTATTTAGCAGACCCCAAATTGAAGCGTGAAGGGGTAATTGTGACTGATATATAATTGCTACGTTTCGTGTCTCATATCTAAATAAAGATACCTACAGGTTTCTCGACGTAGCCTAGTAATTCAATGACCGTACAAAAAAGGTGCAGTTCCAAAGGAACCCAAACCAATCGGTTCGAGTATAGCAAGAGGTTTGCAATAAACTTTCCCACTTTTACTCGGGATCTTTTCAGAATTATATAGAACAGGGAATATTTTCACTCTGACGCACCGTTCCCGAGTTATGTAACAAAAGCGGTGCGTCACCTACAAGTAACAATCAAATCTAAGTACCACGAAAACAAAACGCGAACCGAAGCCCGACAAAAGGCAGGAAAACACAACGGTGGATAACGGGGCCTGTTGAGAGATCCAAGCGGGCGAATAATGCCCCCGTGGTCTAAAAGAACACCCCGGCACAGATAGATTAGGTTCGAAGTACTTCGAAGTGGCAATCATGGCTACAGGGGCCCGAGTCCGCTATTTTAAGTCAGTGAGCGGCGGGTTAATAAATGTTCCAGGACAGTGTACTTGTTATTGTGCCTAATGTTCGTATTATAAATTTATAGAAGAAACTACTAAATTCGGAAATAACGCGTAACAACCCCTTTATTTTAAAGTCCCACTCCACAGAATTGAGGAAAACAAATTGTGAAGACATGTAATAGCCTGCAACAGAGCGCGCCAAATATAGAACATACACACGATCGATAAAATAACCTCTTCCGTAGCGCATTCGGATGATACTCAAAACAATAAACTGTTGCTCTTTCACTCTTACTTTCTGAACATTAACATTTAAGTAGTATTTTGATATAAAATATCAAATGATAATCGTGTTTTTAAACCTCTACCTGTTACATTACATGATCATATTTGCAATCTGTCACAAAACGCACATTTTCGTACAGTAAATAGCGGCGGCGCACATAGGGAACGAAACGGAAACGCACCCCCGAGGCTAGGCTATAGACGATAGCTAGATAGATGATAAATCGATCCATAGGTAGTTCATTTTATGCACGGAAAACACAAGGCCGTTGCGCGCGCTTAATGATAAATTTTGTGCTCAACTATGATTTATTACATCTGAAAAACGACTGAACACCCTGGTAAGTCTAATAAATCATAATATTGTGTTGTTATTGTTGATATTTAGCATACTGAAGTTTGTGATTCGCACTTGTAACAACAGGTAAAAGATTTCGTGAAAATTGTGTTACAAAAGCTTATTCGTCTAGAATTTTGCAAGGAATGTGGAATTAATTACAATATTAATATTTAATCAACCGATTATTTGTAAAATTTGATAATTTTTGTCGATTTTTACAGAACATGTAACAATGAAACACAAAATTTTCATGGTTTTAGTGATCGTAAAACAATGGTTTTTTTTTACAATCGGGCCCTTTGACCCTTAAATGGAGCATTAGGAGCTCTATTTCCGTCAAGGTAATTGAGGCTTCGATTTTATGCGAACATTCTTGAATATGCTAATCAGTTTTCATTGTAAAAGTATAAAAGCTGTAAAATATCGGCCTACCTACGCGAAATATACATATTTATGGACTAAATATACAGGATATACCAAGCTCATCAGATTTAAAGACATTGAGCAGAACAGTTATCCCATGTTCTTTCATCTCCAATGTAACTAGTATTCCTGTTTCCTCATTATGCATTTCGTATAGAAAATGCATTATACACAAAGCATTTCAGTATTTTGACCAGAAATCTAGCTTTACACACATAATAACATGTGAAAGTTTTATTTTTATCAACATCGGAGTAATCACAACTTAAGCAAATTGGACACTATAGACTGCCTAATCCTAGGTAAAAGGAAGACCAGCTATGGGATTATAATAGTCTCTTTCCTATAGACTAATACATGGCCTAACATTATCATAATATAATATGACCAATTGTCCATAACATGCAAGTATTATGTAAATATCTCCGGCGAAAAGTAACTTATTAGAACAGCACCAATAAATGCATAAATTTTTTATTCATACTTAATAATAGTACATTTTAAAATCTGATTAACATGCATTGTCATGCAACAGACATGTTAATTCTATATTGTTAGCGTGTGAATGAACTTTAATTACTTTTTTACTTTTATTTCATACTAGCTGTGCCTGCGACTTCATTCGCGTGGATGACGAAACTTATCAATGAGTTTTTAACCGCAAAATTAAGTTTTTTTTTTATTGTTTATACTTTCCGGGATAAAAACTACCCAGTGTGGTGCCCAGGATAATAAAGAATAATTATACCAAGTTTCAATAGTAGATTCAGTTTCAAATTTCGGTAGTTTTTGCGTGATACCTGAACAAACAGACAGACAGAAAGACAAAAACTTTTTTTTTTCACCCTTTTGGGTTCAGTGTTGGTCTAGTAACACCCCCCGCCATTTATTTTTATGATATTTTCAATGTACAGAATTTTCACTTCTACAGATTTATTATAAGTATAGATTTTACTTCACAATATCACATTGTAAGTAAATAGCTTCATAATCTCTCAGTGTATAGTAGATTGATGATTGCAAGGATAATGCAACAAAGCATTTCCCACTTAAATTTGATTTAAGACCCCTCCCGACGTCTCCAAGTGAATCGAAATAACTATGCACATCCTGCTTGATTTGTGGAGTAAAGACATCTACATCTGTTCATATTGACACGGGATAGTGTTGTGCTGAGCTTTGTGCAACCAGTGTCCTTCCACTCATCTCTCTAAGGAGCCACTGCATGTTGGTATGTGGTTTAAATGCATTCATTTCTAAGTTTTAGTCTCTTCTCTAACCAGACTGCACCTACTTTAAGGTTTTTTTTTCAAAATAACAGTTCTAATGACATTAAATTTTAATGAGCTTATTACTTAGATAAATTAAAACATAATAAGTTTTTTAGATCATATTACTGTTCTCTCCAGTTAGTAGTTTAATTTGTAGTTAACGTTTTGAACGCCTTAAAAAATTTCGTTTTCTTGTCGTCTATACCCGACCGTGGCGTGTTTTGGGTACGTTTTCTTTTGTCGTCTATACAAGACCGTGGCGTTCAAAAGGTTAAGCATAAAATGTGGCTAATATAATGTGAATTGTATTGTATTAAAGCTGGTTAACAATCTGAAAAGACATGCATAAGAATCTCCAACCAATCATCATCTTAAATTGAGAAAAACCTTTTAAAAAAAATTAAAACAGGTTATAAAATTTAGAATAATTAGTGACTATTAAGAAGTGTCATGAATTTAATATTAGTTATGATACGACAATTTCATTAAAAAATAAGATTTTTTACAAATTACATAAGTTATTAATGTTGATTAGTATGAAAAGCATCCCAAATTATTGAATTCTAAAGTTAAGAAAAGTGTTTGTTAGGCATATTATATTAGTATGTTTTAAATTTTTGATGATCCCATGCAGTTTGATCTCTTTTTATCTAAGTATGTTATAAAGGAAAAATTAGAATAAATGATTAGTTAAAATAATTTAAAAGGCTTATAACTCCCGTTAAATACTTACCCCCAACAGAAAATCAGGATGTGAATAAATTTCGAGGAATAACAAAACATAAACAAAATCAACTTGAAAATAAACGCCCCCCGACATTAATAACATACGATTTTAAGCACTCACTGCATTCCAGCGCATTATGTAAATTATGTAGTAATAGCCCAAATCAATCTCATTCTAGCCTCTTTACAGGCAATGAAGAGTAATAACAATACCAGCCGTATGTTAGTAATTTAACCAATTACAAAATGAAAGTGCATAAACTAACCTAGAAGGAAAACATTGTACTGTTTATCTACGGGTTGTAGCGTATGTATTAACGTTTAAACATTAAAGTAACACAAAACATAACTTTAAATACACATAAATTAAAAATCTGCGCAAACTGCAAAGTGCAAAAAATATTTCTTGTTTTTCTACTGAAGGAAGACGAGGCATGAAATGTATTGTATTCGGATACACGCATCGCATCGCATACATAGGCGGCTGAACGTTGTCCGATCTTCACACATCACAAACTCCTTCCGATCCCGTCCGACCCGATCTTTATTTTTATCGGATCAGATAATGTGATGTGGTACAATTTTAAGTTTCGAAACTTAGTTGAGTATCTTTCTAACGAATAATAAATTTTACGATGTATTGTATTAACGTTGTAACATAAATGTTTTTGTGAGATATTGGTATTTGTATGTAACTAGAAATGGAAACAGTGTCCAAAATATTGTGTCTCGTGTCGTCAATGAACGCGAGTGCCACCTTCGCCATCCCTGGGGCCCGAGTCTGCTATTTACATTCCGTGTCAGTGTGCTTATAGTTGGCTCATAGTGGGACGATTTTACGATAATTGGCATTGTACTAACTTAGTAGAATGCCAATTATCGTAAAATCGTCCCACTATGAGCCAACTATGAGCACACTGACACGGAGTGTAAATAGCAGACTCGGGCCCCTGCTCTAGGGGATTCAAAACTTTGAATGCCACTTACTTTTTGATGTTTAATTTATATTTAGATATAAGCCGCACATGACATGAATTTTAACTTTCTACAGATATAATAAGCTTGTACTTAAGATTTTTAATGTTCTGGCATGGGTAATTCATGGGTATTTTGTTTTTTCTAGGGAAACGGGACGGCGCATCTTCTGGCGGCAGAGCCTGGTGCCAACACGTAATTCTCTTCTAATCTGCAATTAAGGATTTAATAGTGAGTACATGTGAGTTATAATGCGGTTTCACTGAGAATAGAAAAAGTGATGCGACACTATGATGATGACGATTCCACTTTTACTCGAGTGACTCGAGTGATACCTAAAATAATCGTATTCGAGTGAAAAAATAGGCGACTCGAGTTGACCCGGACTCGAGTAAACTCGAGTTACTCGCTCATCACTCGCCTAGACAAACAGGTTTGTACATGCTCGCGTGCATAGCGTAGCGCTGATGAGTTGAGTCAAGTTGAGGGAGTTGCCGTTATTTTATTGTTTTTGATTTCTGATTACTAGTGTTAAAAATATCGGTGTTGCTGTTCAACGTAGCTGTGTCTTCTTTTTACTTCAGATTAATTGTCACAGGTGACTCGATGAAAGTTAGTGGTCGAGTCACTCGGGCACCACTCGAGTGACTCGATGACTCGAGTGGTCACGAGTGGTGTTCGAGTGACATTATAAAATGACTCGAATGAATCCCATTGAGGGGAGGCGAATGTAGCGGATACCCCCCCCCGCCGCGCGTCCCTCGACCCCCGCTGATTCGCCCTACTGAATTTAGATAAAATACGTTAATTATTTCTATTATTTATTATTATTATGTTAACACGGCTTTTACACCAATTACATTAATACACACAGAAAACAAAAATATTATAAACAATAAACTACAACACAAGAAAAAAAAAATAAATAAAAGGAAACAACAAAAGACACAAAAAAAATATTATATACAAAACACATTATGTATAAATTTATGTGCTTTCACAAAAGTGAAGACAAGCGCTTAGCACAGTCTTGAGGTCCTGCAAATAGGTCAAAGTTCGGGTTGGCTTCCATGACGTTGTTGAGCGCAGCCAGAGCGCGAGGAACAGGAGCTGCGGCGCGGCCCGCGGGCCGCTGTTCGAGTTGTGGGGACGGCTAGTAGACGGTGTTTTCGACCACGGAGATAGTTGGTTGGAGCGTAGAGGCAAATCAGCTCACTATGCAGATCAGGGGAATCTGTTATACCACGAAATATTTTAAGCATGATGTACAGCTGGTCATAGGCTCTCCTAGTTTGTAACATATGAAATCCTAGAGATCCTACGATAAATTTTGTTGGATATAAAAATGGGTAGTATCCGTAACGGAATTTATAGAGAAATCTTAGAAATTATTTTTGAACCTTCTCTAATAAAAGTGCATAACTTGCCTCATGCGGGTTCCAGACACAAGAGCTCGCCTCCAACTTGCTTGTAACAAGCGTACTGTATAGTAGCTTTCTATAAAAATACTGTTTAACGAGGAAAATAATTGTTGATATTCTCTTTGTTTTGCTTTCGTGAATCATTTTTGCAACTCCATACTACGCATTTCAGTATTGTTTCTTAAATAAATGCATTTTTTGCCCGGAGATGTAAACACGGTGCGATCAGTTTTGACACTAAATGTACGTGACATTGAAGTTACTGTGTGTTCGTACCCGTGCTCTCGGATAATAGAACGTTAGACTCGCTCTATGTATTAATATAAACTTGGCTTTGAAAATGCCTCGTTGGCCTAGTGTTGCTAAGCGCGACTGCTACGCTAGAGGTCTTGGGTTCGATTCCCAAGTCGACCAAGGTGTTATTGGGTTTTTCTATGAAATTCTCAGTAGCAGGTCGGAGTTTGGATTTGTGCCCGGTTAGTGGCAATACCTACTATAAGCCAACTATGAGCACACTGACACGGAGTGTAAATAGCAGATTCGGGCCCCAGGTCAGATTGACTTTGAACATGTTTTTGGAATTAAAATGTTATTCGATTGGTTCAATATCGGACATGCCAATGTTCCAAAAGATAATTAATTCTTGCTATGCACTAGTTTGTGGACCCATAACTTAAATTCGTCATAATAATTAATCTCAGGTATAACACAAAATTGGAGAGGCCTATGTCCAGCAGTGGACTGCTATAGGCTGACGATGATGATGATGATTACAAACCCACGTAGCCCACTCACAAACATTGAGTGAACTATTAATAGAGTACATTTCTTAGGCTTCAAATGCCGGTTAACTGACCTTAACCTTAGTGAAAACCGATAAAACCGACGTAAACCTCTACACCGGTTTTTACAACGCTAACCATACCCAACGATTTGTATAAAATGGCGTCAGCCGAGTTTTTAGAGCAAGCTTTGTCCACTAACGTTGACGAGAATGCTGTAAACGCGATAGTGGGCTCATTAGAAAATCAGTTAGTCACATCTGTTCCGTCGGCGTCTTCCCATAACAATATTGTGAATGTTTTTCCGTCTCAAAATTGTAATATAACTTCAAACGCGGGCTCTATTATAAGTGGACAAAAATACATCTCGGACCAAATTAACCCTGGTGCCATAGTGAACAGTATTCATTCCAATATTGTGTCGAACTCAAGTGCTTCCTATAACAATGTGCAATCGTCTAATCCATCTACGTTTACGTCTTTGTCATTGACTGGTGGTGTTCCTCTTTGTAATGAGACATTGAAGGTGATATATACTCAAGCCCATCACCTAGCGAACCCTCACAACGGTGTCACGTTGCCCGTACAATCGTTGGCAAACGGTTGCATCGCACAGCCATCGCAGAGCCAGTTGTTACACGCGGTGCCGGCCAGCAGCGTCTTACCTCAGCAGGGCAACAAAACTATCGCCATGCAGCCTCCACTCGTCATTAAGCAGGGCACAAATACTGGCCAAGTGGGTATGCAGCCTGGAATGGTGACTGTCCCAATGACTGTGAACTCTAGCATGCCTGCTTCAATATCTAATGTGATGACACTGAACAAGCCTGGAGGGCAGAACGTTGTAGTGACCACACAGAATTTAGGCTCCGCGCAGCCCACTATCATCCCTAATGTCCAAATATTAAACATGAGACCCGGAGCCCCAACAGTGGCGGCTCAGAAGTCAGTAGCAACAGTATCACCCAGAGTGGTGATTGGTACGCCTCAAGTTGTTGGTACGAGAGCAACTGCTCCAGTAAGTTAGAGTCTGTCAAAAGTGTACAGACATTGTGCTCAGTATCTTCACATTGTAACAACTAAGTTAATCAGTAACTCTTGTACAGACATTTTGAGGCTGACGGAACACACTTGACTGTGGGATGTGAATCTGACTTCACCTCCTGTAATCCTCTCTATTCTAACTCTGACATCTAATTAACCTACCGCACAGTAAGTAAATGCAATGTTCGATGTTTTATGTTGCTCTCTACTAAGTGTCACAGAATATAGACACGTCTCCAGTACCAGGTTTGTTTATATGTCTGTTGCAATGTTCTGTCAGTCTCAACTTGCACTATAACTCACTGTTCTGTAAAAACACATGCTTTGTATACAAATGCTATAAAGCAATAATTAATGTCACTATGGGCTTTGTTCACTGCATACTTTATTTTCAGTCATCTTCCAAATGATCAGCAACTATTTGTTCCTGAGTTGTCATTAAGTGTAATCTAAACTAACTGAGTAACTTGGTTTTGCTGGTCATTCCATCACTTTCATTAAACACTTCACTATTATGTTGAGCTAGCGAACACAATAATACCATTTAATAATACTTACATATTCTCTATTCATTTCATGTTGCATGTATGCTCAGTCAAGAAATTTGACATGTTGTTGTATTCCAGTGGTACTGCATAATCAATTAAACCTTCTCTAAGTAACAGAGTATATCTATATTTCCTGTTGTACAATACTTTGCTTGAATTCCTTTTTTGTTGTTATCTGTTTTGAGAAGTTGAGAACATTAGCAGGGACCAATTTAATGTTATTGCAGTATGTACAAATATAATGTTTGAAAATTAAACTTAAATGTAAGTGGAGTCTTATCACCATTATAAAATGAGAATGTTTCAATCTAAGATAAAATGGACACATGTGGTATATTCATTATACTAACATCTATTTTCAAGGATAACTACTCATGTCATGTAGATATGTAAATGGCTATGCGGTGCTGTGGCCCACCTGATAAAACATATTTTATATTCAAGTCTATCAACAAATTTTCCAAGTTAGGTCACCATGAAAACTGAAGGCTAGATGAATTTTTACAATACTTTTAATGGTCATAATATGTGCTCTGCCACTAATAGGCAAAACCTTCTCCCTGTTATTTGGACCAGCTATAGGTCTCTACTACTTTTCAATTTCAAGAACACCCATTTTCTTCTATTTCCATATAGTGTTTATTTGGTTGAGTTTTTTTATGTAACTAATTCACTAAACACCTAGTTTTCTGCTCTCCAGACAACTTCAGTTTTGTTCCATATGTTAACACTTAATTTCTAGCATAGAATCATTGTGTTATGTTTCCCTCTTCCGAGTCAGGCTCCAAAGTCACCTTTAATGTGTAGGGAAATGTATTAAATGCATTTCCACCATAGCCTAGTTTAAAATTCCTGAGTGTGGCAGGTCAGAGAAGAAGCTCTGCTAGTTTCCCACAGTAGAGCAAAGTTGACGAAAATAATTGTAATAAGCACATGTTTCCATTACATCTGAAGATTGAAACATTAATAAAATGCCTGCTTGTCAATAACAGGTGAAAAATAAAATCTTTTTAAAAGTTCTGTGTATATACAACTATTGGCTATGTAATAATATCATCAAAGAGTGGCTCTAGTGCCTATTTTATGTGAATAAAGAAGCTCAAGTGAGCATGTTTGGTGTTCATCGAACCTGTCATTATTTTAAACCCAGTTTTCCACAAGCTCATTAGTAGAATATTGGGTTGCAAAGCTAGTTCCTTAAAAACGAAAATTGAATGTACAACACAGAAAGTGAGCAATCTTAATATATGTGCTAAATGGGCTTTAACTATAAATTATATGTACTACAGTGGCAAACACTTGCTTCTACCATGCTAACCCCATAACTCCAATCGATCCCACACTCAGTATGATTGTATTATATGTTTACATGTTGATGTTGCACAAACATAATGATGTTAACAAATGACCTGCTTTAGAATCATATTCTCGGATTTTTATATTGGAAAACGAAAAGCCATAATATTGTATTTTATGAAAAAAAACTTGAACTGTCTTGGATAAGTTCAATGAAATTGAAACTAGGCGTTCATTTTTAGATAACGCTGCAAACTCTGCAGAGTCTTCAACCGGGGCAGCAGGGTCATTTGTTGTTAAAGACTGAGAACGGTCAATACCAGCTGCTGAGGGTGGGCCCCGCTCCCGCGGCCAGCACTCTCACGGCGCCGCAGGCTCAGACCATCCGGCTGTCCACAGTGCCGGCAGTAAGTAGGCACAGCCACTCCGCTACTCACCCCGCGCTCTCATACTAATTGGACAATCTCAGCAAGCACTGTGTCACCTCCTATTAGAGGACTTGTGTTTTGCATATTTTAGTCCAATTTCTGTTTTAATCATGCATGTAAATTACGGTGGTGGTGCATGCTCTAAGGTTTTTAACAAGGTAAGAATCTAGTTGGAATCTCGTCTCTCATTATGATTCATTGTGTGTATAATCTAATACTAATTACCTATGGACCTGTTTAGTTCTAGTGTTAGGCGCAAACAGCTAGTCGGTGAGCGCGATTACATTTTTCGCTTGTACTTTTGCTGCAGTTTAACTCTACTACCAAATCAATTGCTTTTGTTTGAACTTTATCTTTGACAATAGTTTTTTTGTTATTTTTTGTATCTATCGAAAAAGTTTTTTTAATAAATTTTGTAGTTATGTAGTTTCAAATAAGATGAAACTTAGCCTATTTTATTTTGATATAGAAACGTTTAGCGCCAAACATTAAAACTTCCCAAACATATCCCGACCCCGCTACTGCTTGAGAATGTATGCTTACAACCGTGACGGCCTGCTCGCGTAGTAGTACTTGTAGTCGTGTGTATCTGTGGTACTGAGTGTGCGGCTTGTGTTCTCGCAGCACCCCGGCGTAGCGACGGTATCGACGAGCGTGGCGGCGCAGAGCCCCATGGCGGGACAGATGCCGGCGGCCCCGGTGGCGGCGCCCGTCGTGTCGTCGGCGCCCAGCGTCGTGCCCACCACGCCCACGCCACAACCGCCCAATCCTACGCAAATTGTAAGTAGTACCACTTGTATGCTGCTTATATCATTTGCAAACCTCTAGATATTTTTTTGCACTCAGTAAAGATGGCTAGGCGTATACTAATCGTAGTATACTACATGGAACAAAGTATCCAAATAAGCAAGCGTTTTTTGGCATACGCAAAAGCAGATTTCGTATTACTATTTTAATGTTGTGTTTTACTTATTGTACTGTAAAATGAGAAAGGTAGTTCAAGAGACTAGTAAGTAAGTGTATTTACAATCTCTTACATAGTTTTTGCTCAAACTAAACGTGTAAATGCCAATGGACCTCCTGACCATCTAGTATGTTGAACAGATTATGAATGATTACCAAATACATATGTTTTACCTTATGTTTCCTCAACAGAAACCATCTGACAACACCAAGGAGAAGTGCCGCAACTTCTTAGCAAATCTACTGGACCTGTCGAGCAAAGAGCCGCCATCCGTAGAGAAGAACGTGCGGAAACTTATCCAGGAGCTGATCGACGCGCAGGTCGAGCCCGAGGAGTTCTGCGACAGGCTGGAGAGACTCCTCAACGCTAGCCCACAACCTTGCCTCATTGGATTCTTGAGGGTATCTTTTGTTTCCCGCGTTCGCTAGTCGTATCACAAAGCGAGAATACAATAATTAGTTAGTTGGCTTACCTACCGTAACCGACTATGGTTCGGCCGCTGAGAGAATGTGTTCCTGACACATGTCAGTTGTTTTTGATTGGTGTGGGGAAATAACAAACAGTGCTATATATACTACTCATTGTAACCTGGCATAATGAATAGTTTTGAATGTTATTTTTCGTTTATGGGACAAATCTTCTATATATATAAAAATGAATCGCTAAATGTGTTGGTAAGCGCATAACTCAATAACGCCTTGACCAATTTGGCCAATTCTTTTTTTGTCGTGTTTGTTATTGTCAGGAGAAGGTTCTTATTAAAGAAAAAGTTTGCAAAATTGCGCTGAAAATTTGGAAATTGAAGAATACTCAACCACCAAATTAAGTAATCCTGACTTTTGTTACGATAGTTATTTGTTGGATTCATCTCCACCCCTAATAATACAAAGGCACCGGGAACGGGACCTAGGTATTCACGCTGGTGAAACCGCGGGGCACAACTAGTAAGTGATAATAATTTATGTTTAGTAAATTCTTATTTAAGTTATATCTTTCTGTTGACCAACACCTGTTAGGAAAGTATTCTCTCAGCAGTCGGACAATTTAAACTAAAAGCTTTTCTAATTATTTAACTTATTTCCATTCAGAAAAGTCTGCCGCTCCTTCGCCAGTCACTGGTCACTAACCAGCTGGTGATCGAGGGCATCAACCCCCCGCCACCGCACGTGGCGTTCTCCACCATACCCGCGCCGTCCGCGCAGCCAGTGATCGCCACCCCCAACGTACAAATGGTAAGTGTCTGAATGGTCAGCTCCTGCGAACTTGGGTTGATATACCTAACAAACTCATCACATATGTGGTTGTGGGTAATTATGACATCCTTTAGGGCATTCGTTCACTGCATATAGTGATGATAGATTTGAGCATTCACTTGTTTCTCGAACTTTCTACTGTTTAAATTACATTACATTTAAATATATAAAAACGTTTTAGCGAGTAATGTAATGAATCTACAGGAAATTTGCTTCGAGCTTCTTGTCAAACCGAGCAATTTCACTAAATTTTTGTCTAGTATTTTTGCGAAATTATTCATAATAAAATTTAGCTCTCTGTTTGTTTTGTATTTTGATATGTTTAATGGCGAATGCTCGATGCTCTGTTACAAGTAAATGGTCGAGTCTATCAGCACCTTTAGGAAACAGTTATTGGGGTCTTCCGTGGCACGTGTGTGAATAAAAGATCGATAGTTTTTCATACTATTGAATTGGAATGGGTAGATGACTAACGCCAGATAGATTATTAACAAATACTTGATACGTATTTTCTTCAAATTTTACGTAACCAAACATTCAGATAAATTAATTTGAAATGTCGCATGATGTATCTATTTCGGCATTTTGCCCACAAGCATGAAGTCATTAGCCCCGATCCTGAACTTTGATTCTCTTTACCAACACTGAGTTGTTTTCTAATTTCGAAGAAGTAAAAATACGTGTCTGTTTTTTTAATTATCTAACTGGCGTACTAATTAGATTTTGGCTTTTCATACCCAGTCATCTACCCTATTGTTTGGGCCTTGCTTTAAAAGGGGCTAGTATAGCTAGGTACTAAAAAACTAAAACTTACAAAAATATATTTAAATGCAATTGCACGTAAGCTTGGTAAACACGAAGCAATTATAACAAATGGGATTCTAATTCAAATAAATACTTGAGTTGCATTAAAATCATACAGGTTTATTGATCAAGCATGCTTGATATAAATGATGAATGTTTTCTTAGTGTAAACAAGGTGTTTGTATAATACTAAGTCTGAGTTGAGTATGCTGCTAGTAGGAAAAAGTAATTATAGGTGAGTACTAACAAAACTATTAACTATTTCGTTAAAATTTATAGAGCCCTTTGCAAAAAAAAAACGGGTACTAGAATAAAAAAATAGAGGAACGAAGACGGGAACTAGATTTTTTTTAGTATGTATTGTGTAATATTTTATTATTTAAACCATATATACTCAGGCGTTTTTACTGTCGTATTTTTATGAATATGGCCGGATTTAAATCTACTTAATTTTATTGCTCCTATCACATTTAATAATGATAACAAAAAAGAACATCACTAGTACCCTCTTTTTTGCAATGGGTTGTATATAGGATTCCTATTAGTTGTGAATATTAGGCTGGATTACAATGAGTAACATAATACGGTTTCAAAATTTCGGTTATTTATTATGAAAATTGATAAAATGTTATAAGTAATTTTGATAACAGTAATTCTCGTTATTTAAAAATCTGGGTAAGTTAGTAAACAAATGTATTATATTATACATATAATAATATGTTCATCAAGAATACTTTTGCTTTGTATTTTGTTTAGGGAATTCGTTTTTAAAAACATTTCTGTTATACAACCTATTTCAATTTCAAACATTTTCACCTCACACTTACATATTATTGTTTATGCCACCCTCTTATTCTGAATTGATATTTTATTATTAAATAAATTTTACGCTAGAGCTTAGAAATTTATTTTACATTAGCTTTAGAAAATTTCTCCTTAAATAATTTTGAAACTTGAGCATCCCTAGTCAAGTGTCAAAAAGTGTGGGAAAAGAATATTACGGGGATTTTGTGTTACCAGTATTTTTAAAATTAATACCATAAGTAGAATGTTTTATATGGTCTCAGTACAGAAGTTAAATAAAAATAAAAGGGCGTCAGAATGTCAGTCCAGAACTTTCATAATCAAGTCAGCCGTTTGCTAGGTTAATATAGTCGATTATAGCTTCGTTTGTTTAAATTTCGTATCTATAAGTCTATAATTTGATTCTAAATGCCATACTTGATTATTTTCCATAGTGATACACTAGAAAGTACAATGGAGCAGTGCAGTTCGACACAAGATAAGTTTCTCAGGTGTTGAACGTGGGTATAAGTTAGTTATAAGATAATAATACTAGCTGTACCCGGCATGCGTTGCAATGCAATTTTTTCTATCTAGCACCTGCCTACTACCTAACTACTACCTACCTACTTGGTTTGTAGTACATGCTATGGTTGGGTACAACAAACTGGAGACGAGAAGGGAGTTAGCTGTTTCCTTCCACGTATGTGTTTAAGCTGTTGCGTGGTATGACGTATAATTCTGGAGTTTTAAAGGAGATAAGTCTGAATGTGCCTGATAATTACGTATTGCGACGGCGGCGGCCACGGTTACTAGCAGTGCCAAGCGCGCGAACTAATTTACTCGGTAAAGCGCCACTGACGCGCGCCTTGCGTACCCTGAATGACACTGCTGATAGGATAGACCTATTTTCCTGCTCTTTGAATGAGTTCACAAAAACTACATTGTATGTGTTATGTTACATTGAAAGATGATAGAAGGGAAATTTGTTACCACACTACCGCATTGGGGAAATTATGTACCTGTTATGATAGCTGTGTTTGTGATAAATAAAATAAATAAATAAATAAAAATAAAATGTATCAGAGATGGCGCTGTATATAAAAAAAGATTTTCCCGCTTTTCTGTTGAAATTTTTCCTGAATTTTCTTTGCTATAAACCTCACGGAGCCCGAGACCTTTCCAACGAATGGAAATCGGTTCGTGCGTTCTGGAGTTATAGCGTCAGGAAGGAAAACCGGGACAACTCACACATTACAACAGGTTATCTGATCCCAAGCTAAGCAGAGCTTGTGTTATGGTAACCAGAATACTTATATATATATAAAATTCTCGTGTCACAATGTTAGTTACCATACTCCTCCGAAACGGCTTGACCGATTTTTATTAAATTTTATATGCATATTCAGTAGGTCTGAGAATCGGCTACTATCTATTTTTCATACCCCTAAGTGGTAGTAGGTAGGTAGTAGGCAGGTGCTAGGTAGAAAAATTGCATTGCAACGCATGCCGGTTACAGCTAGTATATTTCTAAATACATACATATTATAGATAAATTACACCCAGACACAGAACAAATGATCGTGCTCACCACACAAAGATTTGTCCTGGGTGGGAATCGAACCCAGTTCTCGGTTCATACACAATAATTATTTAGCTTTTCCCTTGATGGGATATTTGTAAGGAGGGATGTACACCGAAAAGTTGTCTTGTATAGGGCTGTATAAACTAATGCGTTGTTTGCGTGGTGTTGGGTCAGCCGCGCGAGGAAAGTTCGAGCCCCACCTTGACGCCCCTGTTACCGGTTATGATATCGGTAACACTGGCGGCCCCCCTCGTGACCTCCACACTGTCGTTTGCCATATCACCTGAGATGGCCTCTACAATTCCGATACAGGTTTGTTCCTCTTAACATTTGGGGTTGCCATCTACCGCCGTCTTTATGACATACATTTTAACCCCGAATGTAGCGACCTCATTTTTTCAGTGGCAACTGTGTGCATGATGTCTCAGAATCGTTTTTTATACAATTCTAAGCGTTGTTTAGGTGTTTATTGATCAGCGTACCGTTACTTTTCTTAGTGGATTATTTAGTTGCTTTATTAAGTGTCCCTTCGTGCTGAATGACAAGGAGGCTTGCATACGTTACACAGATGGCGGCTCTTGTATGTGTCCCACGCTTCGTGTTTCCATTAGTGCGTTAGTTCCGTATCGTTGCTCCGGTTGTTCCCAGCTTAATCCCTTGTTGGAATATTAGTCTAGATTTTTTGTCATATTTTTCGTGGGTCTGTAATGATAATTTTATATTTTTATATGTCGTAAGGTTTTTTTCTATTGCACATTTTGTTTTAATGTAATTTTTTACATTTTATTATTCAATGCCTACGCTTTCACTATAAAACTAATTTATTTTCTGTCACTAAGTATAGATCAGAAGAGTAAGAATTGTTATAGACACAAAGTATTTCCGTGTATCTATTACAAAATGCATCGAAGAACATCTAGAACTATTGTTTATGACAAGTTGTCTATCAGTACATAAAAAAAAATCCTTGAGTTGTAATGTTTAGAAGTCACAAAATTACATAAAACATGCAGTTGTATCGATACGTGTTCTCGATAGACGATGTGTAGTCTACCCTTACTACTTCTTATCTGCTTGCGACATTGTAATAAACCCCTATCAAAATAGGCCATTTCCATCTTGAATCTAATGTGTAATCAGTGCATGAATGTAAACTAATTCGCACTTGCATGTTTTAAGAAAGTATGGCACGAGATAAGAGTACCGCAAGGTAGAAGTTACTAACATACATAAGTAGGTTACTAAGGAACGGTATTAGTCACCTATGTTACTTCTGTCTTGTGTCGTGTTATATCACGATGTATGTTAATTTATTTGCATTTAATATTAATCCTCTCCCGACACTCCAGCACTGTCCTATTTTTAGATGTTTTTTAATTCAGTTCAGAGGTAATTTTCGTTTAGATACAGTCACATCCAACTCGCTTGTTCATTTTATTTTCAACATTCTTATCATTTGGTTTTAAAATTAATTTTATTAATTACATTATTATTTTGATGTTGAGTTCTTTTTATTTTATTTTAATTTATTAAGTAGTTGGCTGCGCGTCTTTGAAAAGAGCACGTATAAATGTTTTAAAGTACGGTCTAAGAATATTTTATTGGATTAGAAGCCACCGCAGAAAGGTGGTAACACCATCGCTGTGCTGCAGAACATCCCGCTGCACACGAAGATCAACGTGAACAAGGTGAGCGGCGGCAAGGCGATGACGGTGAACAGCAAGGCGAACTTCCCGCGGTCGGGCGCGCCCGCCGGCCTCAACACCGTGCTCACGCCGGGCAAGTCGCTGCTCAAGGAGAAGGAGAAGCGCTCCTCCGGACAGTTCTCGCAGCCCTTCGGCGACGACAAGATGGCGGGCGATGACGACATCAACGACGTCGCCGCCATGGGCGGCGTCAACCTCGCCGAGGAGACGCAGCGCATTCTCGGCTCCACCGAAATGATCGGGACGCAGATCAGGTAAAATATATTGTGCTACTAAACGTTCTATGGCGACATATTTATACTTCTGTCATTTCAAAATTAAGGCTAATAAAGTAATAAAAAAAATATGTTTGCAGTCATGCAGTGTACTTGCACTGTTAATAAGATAGTAGTGTAAACAGAGTAGTATCTAAAATTTCTAAGAACTAAATACAAATTTTCATCTTTAACATATTCCTTACTATATTAATAGGTCTTGCAAAGAAGAGTACCTGGTCCCGATGGGCTTGATGCAAGCTCGCATCAAGGCTATAGCGTCAAAACATGGCCTGGAAGAGTCGTCCCCGGAGGTCGCCGGCCTCCTCAGCCACGCGCTGCACGAGCGCATGAAGACCATCATTGAAAAACTGGCCTTAGCCGCTGAGCACAGAATTGACCCATTGGTAAAGGTATAAGCAATCTTATTTCATAAAGTTACAGCAAAGCCATTGTACTTGAAATTGGAATTATACAACTTGAGTTATCAAGAGACTGTGAGTAAAGCAAGTTCTGCTCTGTCTATGGCCTAGTGGACATAAGTAAATTTAGATGTGAACATTTCATTTAGTTTTGCATATAAATATTCCTAAATACATTGTCGTAGTGTAGAACCAATCATCAAAAATCATTAGAAAATCTTGACACGTGCTCTTAGTCGTCAACATTGTTACAGAACGACAACCGTTACGAGACCACCCAAGACGTGAAAGGCCAGCTCAAGTTTCTGGAAGAGCTAGACCGCGTCGACAAGAAGCGTCGCGAGGATTCCGAGAGGGAGATGTTACTGCGGGCCGCCAAGTCGCGCTCCAAGAATGAGGACCCGGAGCAGGCCAAGCTGAAGGCCAAGGCCAAGGAGATGCAGCGAGCGGAGTTGGAGGAGCTGCGTCAGCGTGAGGCCAATCTCACGGCTCTGCAGGCCATCGGGCCGCGCAAGAAGGCGCGCCTGGAGGCGCTCGTCGGTGGCTCTGGAGACTTCGGCACCAGTGTGCCTTCCACCAGCTCGGGATATGTCAGTTTTATACAATGCTATTAACTACACCCTTCAATGTAATCTGATCTGCGTAATCAATATCACCCAACAAGCCTACAGTCGCCAGCGAGAGAACAATCATGTGCTGTAACTAGCTTTCAGCAAGTTAAAGGCTTCCATAGAATTTTAATTCCAACTATGATTGTAGAAAGATTGTTATGATAGGTAACGTTCATGTTACTTACAAAATACCCTGTTTTAATATTGGTTACCAGTGAGTAGAAATAGCTACAAATACGAACTTTAAAGTATGACTTCAAATTACAACTTGAATGTTATTGTTTTTTTGTGCAGCAATCCGGTCGCAGCCAGATGGCTCTTCGCACGCGGCTGAAGCGCATCAACATGCGCGACCTCATCCACTGGATGGAGCAGGACCGCCACTACATGCGCTCCAGCTTCCTGGTCAAGGCCTACCTCAAGTGAACGAACACCATCCTACCCGACGAGGGATAAATCATTTTATGACTTTTGTTTTCAATCACTGGGTGGTCGACTTAAACCTACATGTATAGCATACATGTGTGTAGAGTATTGTGATCAAAATTTCAAAAAATAGTTTTAAACTCGGTCACTCAGTGAACAGTTTGTGATTTGTTATTTCGATTTTATGTTTACACGGAATTCGCGTAATCAATTCGCTGACCATTTATGACGATCGTTTTGTTTTATATAGACCACAACGCACTTGACTTGTTTGTTTTGCTCAAACAGCGTTTTCAGTCTTTGAACGTAGCAAGTGACAATATGTATATGTAAATAAGACTTTGAACACAAGAGTGTCAGGGTCAGTAGCCTTGAACTACTCCGAAGAGTCTGATGATGTGATTAACCTAGTCACGAAAGGTACTGGTAGGTAATAGGTCGCCAAGAGTACCTTCTAGAAGTTTCATCAATGAAAATATATATTTTTTCTAGAAGCGCTGTATAGTTCATTGTTGACAGTATGTAAGCGATTGACGCTGTCGCTATTGGTTAGAACTGATGGTCGGAAGACAGAAGTCTCCGAGTAACCAATAGTGGCATCAGTATGAAGTGTACCTATTAATCTAGGGAAATTTGAGATGGATTTTATGTTTATTTCATTCATTTGCTTGGCGTTTATACTGTTTTACAAATGCTCTTCATAAACAAGTTGATAAAAATCTAATATACATTCCTTTAAGTACATGAAAAGCAGAATTAGTAAATGTTTATTGAGATCAATCAATACCAACTGATTAAATGCGCAGCTTGAGCATATTTCCAAAGGTTTGTGTAAATGTGAAGGTCAGTTAAACATAGTGAAGTATAATTTAACTTATATACTTACCATCTTATAGCAACAACTCAGTATAGTAGTGTAAGTTACGCCGAAGTACCTGCGCAGAATTATTTTTCTTGACAGGCGCGAAATTGGCCTGACTATAAAATCTTGCAATAAGGTCTGTATTTCATTGACATTCAATGTATTACAAAAGTGGTACTATACATAGGCTACCGCCAGACTTACTCTACGGCACGGCTATTTCTGAACTATTATTAGAAAAAATATTGTACGTAGACAACCTGATATTATATTATTATTAAAGATCTAAGTTATTGAAGAATACATTTTTATATTTAGTTAACGTTTACTTTATTTAGTCAAAGTTAAAGTTAGGCCATGTTTTTCTTTTTTGGAATATGACATGAGATACAAGAAATACAATGTACAGGTTTATTTGACTGGCACCTACAATATGGTTACACATCCAAAGTCCTATGTTTTTGTAGGCATAATTTATCATATGACTGACTGATGAACTTGCCAAGTTGAAGAACAAAATAAATTTCAAGCCTGTGCGGCCCTTATTTAACAAATAAACTCCTATTTGTATTTCATATGTCTTTTTAAACAGAAAAAAAAATATTAAAGTTTATTTTACATTGATAATTTGCTATTTAAACATTAAACCTGTATACTTAACAATAGATAATAATTATAAAGAGCACCGGTGTTATAGGAAGTTTCTGTGTAGATTAAAATAGTTAATATTATAATAATTAAAGTCCTACAATATACATCATACAATAGTGATAATAAGAAATACATAATCATATACTCTTCAGTTATCTCTCAGTTTAGTTATAATTTTATATAGTTAACCTATTTACCACATTCAAATGAAGCTTTTTTTTCTATTTTCGCATCCCACTATTGTGTTATTAGACTAACCACATAATATTGTGCACATGTTATATTGTCACTACTTGTGGTAAATAATTATAAATTAGAGCGTTTTCGCACTATTCGATACTACATCGGATAGTGGAAAACTTTTTTTTTCACTTTGACTGTATTCATGTCTAGTTATTGTTGTATGTTGTGCAATATTTATAAATTATTTAATGACAAAAATAGTATTTAATCGAATTATATCTGAAAAGGCTCTTAGGAGTTATACAGTAAACTGCTGTGCTGATGTCTGCTTCAATATATTATACTTTTTGTAACTTAGGTAAATTAGATTCTATAATTTTATTTATTTGCATTTTGCATAGAGTTATATATATAATAATATAGTTAAATATTTTTTTTTATAAGTGGTTATGTGTTTAGTAATAGTCAAGTAAATAAATGTAAGCTTTGACACCCTAAACATAATTTAAATATTCAAATTCAATCCTTTGTATCACTATTGGTAGTACAGTAAAAAGTAAACTTATCACTGTTTATTAAATACGAAAATTATTACTAGCCTACACAAGCCCCTTCATAGTTATAGATTTTTGATGTACCTTCGTATAAATCATGTGTTATCTGTACGTAGAACTAGAAGGACTAAACAATATCAATGTGTATAAGTCTTCTTATCGTGTCGATCAATGACAGTTAAATTTTCCCAGACCAGTATTCAGCCACGGCATTGTCCGTCGCCTCATACAGGTCCTCGCGTGTGCAGGTGGCAAGGCACGCTGGGCAACTCATTAAGTGTGTATAAGTGTAATGTCAATATCAATTAAAAAAGTATTATATGTTGTTTTTGTCTCATACATGTTATTCGTTAGTTGTAAGATTAAATTCGTCTAGATCTAATTAAAAATATACAGGAAGTTGTTTTTAATAAGCAGAAATTGTGTGATTTGGATAACTCAATTCCTATTGGAATGATTCTGCCGATGAAACTTATTGTTCAAACTGCATTGTTTGTGATTCGAGTTGATAAAAATAAATATTTCTGCATTAAAAACAAAAACTTAAATACTTGTTTTTTATTTCAAAATCTTATTGCTTTGGGATAAAGCATCATCATCATGTGTCAAGAGTGTTATCGCTGAGACCTCAATAAACGGCAAGTTTGCCACATTATTAGGAATAAAGTTTATTTTCTCTTGTAATTTTAATAATGTTACCACGAAATGACGTTTCTATACTTTCTATGACGAAATTGATTCATACTATTAGGTTCATACCCTGATAAGCGGTTTATCCTTTCGTCATTCAAATAACATGAACAAGTTTTCTTTCTTGATGCGACTATCTGGTCCACCTCTATAAGTGAACACAGAAACCTATGTAGGCGTAGATTAAACTAGTCCGTCTATATTCAAGTTATAATAAAAAAACTCCCTTTTTGTTGTCGGTGGATAAGTATTCCTACTAGAAAGTAAAAACGAGGGATTTTTACAACAAGCTGAATCAACGGCCTCATGGATGGACCTTTGCCTTTGATTTAATAAAACCTGATTGGGAACCGATTAACCAGAGTAAAGGTTTTATTCGAAAGGCCTTCCTATAACAAATAAAATCCTCTATATAATTTTATGTAGAACAATAAAATGTGGGATAAATAAATTTCAATAAATATGCACTGTTACTTTTAATAAAATAAAACTGTTTCTTGCATAAAACTGTTATTTTATCTAATCAGAAACCGTAAAATTTGAAAGACCGGTATTACTCGATAATTATCTGTAACGTACGCGTATCCGAAAGTGCGAAGGTATAGGAAAAAAAAAATAGTGACACGTCCACCCACCCTGTCAAACTTCCACAGTTCCCCTGTTCCTGTATGATAATTTTTCATGTTTTAACTATTAAAAATGGTAAGAATAACTTTAAATTCGCCATAATATACTTAACTGAGTGTTAGCGCATGATTGTTAGTACCATTAAAATTTCCGCCACGTAGTTGTATACCCGTCGGCAGTGTGTGTCATCAATGGTTTAATGTCGGCTTCCAGTTGATGTAATTCTCGTGTAATAGGTGAATGTAGTGTTTAGTTTGTGTCGCTAACGTGTACCATTGCTATGTTCCTAAAGCCGTTGCGCCTGGATATCAAGAGGAAGTTGACAGCGAGGTCGGACCGCGTCAAGTGCGTGGACCAGCACCCGACGGAGCCATGGCTCCTCTGCTCCCTGTACAACGGTGACGTGAACATATGGAACTACGAAACACACTCACAGATCAAACGATTCGAGGTAAATGTTTACATCAATCATAGTTTACTACTAGCTGCTACATTCTAGCAATACAAGAGTCTTGATGGAATATCTTACAAGAGGAGATCTATGTTAGAACATCTTACTAATTTTTTGAACATATTTCATCAGATTGCATAGTGAGATTCCATCATCTCTTTTGCCACTTATTTTTATATATTAAATCCTTAAAAATGTAGGTAGCAGGAAATCATACAAGTACCCACCATAAAGCAGATTAATAAGTAAATTATTTACTACAAAAACAATATAAGAGTTGGTACCATGTCTAGCCTAACATTATTTCAAATTCTAAGAAAACTTCAATTGGATCTCATTTATCTATCAATTAATGTGGTTACTTAAATAGGTCAACTTTTGGATAACCATACTCTTTCAACACAAGTGTACCAATAAAATGTTGTTAATGTATTGATATTTATATTGTAATGCTGATAAAACAAGATGAAACAAGATAAGATAATTAAATCAAACATAATTAAAAATATGATAGAGTTCCTGTTAATTTCAAGTAAAATATGTTTGATGGACTTCAAAGATTGTGTGGTAAATGAAAAATTGTAACTACATGAACATTTTTATTATCTGCATGTTTTTTCATTAAATTTATGAGTTATGTAGTTATAATTATATGACACTGTTTGGTATTGACTGTAGGTATTCTGTTAAGTTAATTATTTCAGAGTATTGTTAGAGGTTGGTTGACATGTAAACATATTGAATATAGTATAAAATTAAAAGGCAAAGTCTTCCGCTTAACATGTTCATCACAATCTTCTGAGCAGTCTGTGCGGGTAGTTTAGCAACAAACATCATTGCACCATCTAGTTCACAAAGTATGGATGGAAAAGAAGGTCTAAACAAGTGGATGCAGCTGTTTATGAACAAACAAGTTACACTAGTAAATATATAACACCAATACATTTTATTTTAGTAACAAAATACAATTCGCTTAACGTTAACAACTCATCATCATCACGAAAGTAATACTGTTTTGTATTTTTAAATTTAATTCTCTTACACCCTTTTTACCAGTCTTAAATTGGTTAATTATAATTAATATTAATTTCTTGTATACCATTAGATAAAATGGCATTCCTATATAAAACATTAATTGCGTATAATAACACTACAACATATTCTTTTCAAATGAAACTTGTGTTAGTAGTATAACATTTTTTATTTTCCATTAAACTAATAATAAAACATTGATTACTATAAAACTATTATAATCAATTAGCAACATCTGTTTAAACACAAAACTTGGATGTCAACAAACAAATATAGTTTCCTCTTTGTCTTATAACACTCACAGGATATTTACTAAACTCAAATAGTTTTTAGGTAATACATCCAATTAACCCATACTAAGGTTTCATAATCATTATGGAGTTTAATGCTCAAAATTTTACAAAGATAATCTGAAATAGAGATATATGGATTGTGTGACTTTCTTTCTCATAGATGATATGAGAAAGAAAGGAGTGAATGCTGAGATGATGAGTAGTAGAGATGAATGGAAGCTGAATGAGCATTGCGGCATCCTCAAATAATTGGGTACAGGGGGATGAAGAAAAACCTGCAAAATGCACTTATGGCTCACAGCTAGATGTATCGACATCTCTCTCCATATCCAACAAGTATGTTACTGGCAGTTTGATATATTCGAGTTTCTATAGGTATGCGACCTGCCGGTGCGTGCCGCGAAGTTCGTTCCCCGCAAGAACTGGGTGATCACGGGCTCAGACGACATGCAGATCCGCGTGTTCAACTACAACACGCTGGAGCGAGTGCACGCGTTCGAGGCGCACTCGGACTACGTAAGGTGCATCGCGATACACCCCACACAGCCCTACATTCTCACAAGCAGTGGTAAGTGAAGCTAACACCCAGGTTAATGGTGACTGCATCCTTTGATATTATCAACATTATATATAAGCCTGGGCAAAAGTCTCCCTCCATTCTTTCCAGAAATCCTGGTCTTTTTTCTATGAAAATATTATTTTGAGCTTGTCAAAGTGAAGCCAACAATAATCATTTAAGGTATAATACTTAGGTCATTTTTGTGTTCAAAATTACTAACACTTCATAGGTCGCTTGTTGCACTCTGTGAGTAGTCACTACAAAGTCTATAGTCTATATACACAAAATAGTGTAATGTGATGACTTCAAACTGCATGCCAAGCTAACATGGCTACCTATTCCAGATGACCTGCTGATAAAGCTCTGGAACTGGGACCGCAACTGGGCGTGCCAGCAAGTGTTCGAGGGCCACACACACTACGTCATGCAGATCGTGATCAACCCCAAGGATAATAACACATTCGCCAGTGCCAGTCTCGATACTACCGTCAAAGTAAGTCATTTGCAGTAAAACTTATGTAGAAACATTAAAATATTTTAATAACACGACATGCAATAGGGTAATTATATTATTTGTATGTGAAGCACTAGACAAAACATATATATTCAATTAAGACAGCTTAGGCAATATGTCCGTAAAAATATTTTTTTAAATACGTAATTACGTATATTTCAAAGTAGCCGCCATAATACCCGAACACCTAAACTTAAAGTAACAACTGTTCTGTCGCATGATCACCGTCTTTAGGTAAAGTATTCGTTAACATGAACAACTGACGTCAAGACCATAGCAAAACGGCGCGTACGTACAGCGTGTTCTCGCGGAAATGAAATTGTAAAATTTAAATGCATTTTCATGACACTTGTCTATTAGAAACTAACTTCTTTTTTTTTGAGGTTTATTAGCTCACTAAGATCAAATTAGAATATCCTACTGCAACCCAAATAATATACACTTTATGATATGGTAGTGACAGCTCTTTGTATTTTTTCTTGTGTATATAGGTACTTACAAATACGAATTTCCAAATAACAATAAATTGATGTCCCATATAGGTTTGGCAGCTCGGCTCCTCAATCTCCAACTTCACACTAGAAGGTCACGAGAAGGGCGTGAACTGCGTCGACTACTACCACGGCGGCGACAAGCCGTACCTCATCAGTGGCGCCGATGACCGCCTCGTGAAGATATGGGACTACCAGAACAAGACTTGTGTTCAGACGCTCGAAAGTAAGTTATCTCTTTGACTAGGAATCCAGATTGACGGAAAAAAATTAATTGTTATTATTGATTTGTTATTTTGAGCCTGAATTTAGCCACTACAGGGCGAAGGCCTCCCTTTTCTTTTTATACGTTTCTGTCAGTGAAACAGAATTCATTGTACATCAAAACTCAATTGGCGATTCACTATTACCATTTGTTAGCCAGTAACATGCAACCAGACAATAATGTGTTTGAAACTGCATCTAAAATAAAGTTGTATGCACATTGCTTTCTTAGCTCAAACAACACACTGGTCTACGATATCGTATTTTTAAGTTTACACCATTATTCTGTTGATACCAAGGACACATCATGATTATTACTTGAAAAACTTGTAAACGATTTCCGGATTATTTAGGATGACCAATCCATATCAGAGTCAAGATATTCCATTTCCTATCTCCGCCTAGGTCACACACAGAACGTGTCAGCGGTATCGTTCCACCCGGAGCTGCCGATCCTGCTGACCGGCTCCGAGGACGGCACCATCCGGATATGGCACGCCGGCACCTACCGGCTCGAGTCCTCGCTCAACTACGGCTTCGAGCGCGTCTGGACGATATCCTCCATGCATGGATCGAATAATGTTGCGATCGGGTAAGCTGTAGGAAAATACTACACTTTTTAGTCATCTAGTCACAGTATATAATTTTGTCTAAGAGCGAGAATAAAAAAGAAAAGTGAAAAAAATCGTTCATTTAAAATAGGCTACTATGTAGCGCTTTTTAAAGGTCAATTACAATATTAGACAGAAGTACAGAACCCAAATTTCAGAATAGACGGTACTGTAGAACACTTTGTCACCAAATAATTTTCATTCATTAAGTATTGAGTACATATTTGTAATTTCAACACCGTAAGCTTGTAAATAATGTGTTGTTTATGCAACATTATCCAGTATTTGTTTGTGTTCGTTAGTTACGACGAGGGCACGATCATGATTAAGGTGGGACGCGAGGAGCCCGCCATTTCTATGGACGTCAATGGCGGCAAGATCATCTGGGCGAAGCACTCGGAGATGCAGCAGGTCAACCTGAAGGCACTGCCAGAAGGTATGCTTCACTTTGTACTAACATAGATTATTACAAATTACTTTGATTTACTATAACTGCTAATGTTTCGTAAAAACTGAGTAAAATTCAACATCAGGTTATAGTAATATGAAACCATCTATATCTAAGGTTTCACCTCTCACATAATCCTGGTGACGTCATTCACGTTTCTTTGTAAAACGTCAAAAACGATGTAACAGTTTTTTATTTTTGAGATAAAAGTCTGTGTGCTGACATAATGAAAAAAATTACAACATTTGAAAGTTGGCCGGAAGATATCGCTATTAGCGACTAGACCCACATTGTACTGTCCCACTGATCCTAAACTTGCTATATTATTATTATGATTAAAAGCGACTCTCATGTTACAATAAAGAATACAAGTTTCTAACTACCACTTCGTACAACATACTCATGACTCGTAATATTACAGGCACAGAAATGAAAGACGGCGAGCGCGTACCAGTGGCAGCTAAAGACATGGGTTCCTGCGAGATCTACCCTCAGACCATCGCCCACAACCCCAACGGTCGCTTCGTGGTGGTCTGCGGCGACGGCGAGTACATCATATACACGGCCATGGCGCTCAGGAACAAAGCCTTCGGCACTGCGCAGGAGTTCGTCTGGGCCTTCGACAGCTCCGAGTACGCGACGCTTGAGAATTCCAGCACTATTAAGGTGTTCAAGAACTTTAAGGAGAGAAAGAGCTTTAAGCCGGAGTATGGTGCTGAAGGTAAGTCAACAGTACATTGTAACAACTCTTATCGAGCATCGTAATGAGTTACTAGGATTATGATACATGTATTAGGGAAAACTTGAGAGAGGCCTATGTCCTAAAGTAGATTGTTAGGCTGTTGATTGATTGATGAAACCGGGAAGGCTTATAAGGTTCATTATGATAAACTAGTATAACAGCAATTGTACTATGTATCATGTAAAGTAGTTAGAAAGATAATTTTCATGTTCCACTAAACTTTGTTAGATAGCAGCTGTGTAGAAATCATAAGGTATTTGTTTGGTAACTTAGTTTGGACAGCAGCTTAGAATAAGTCGTAAAACTGCTATAAACCAATCAAAGTGTATGGAAATCAGAAGCTATTCTGTGAAACAATATCTAATTAGTTTCCTTCTATATAACATTTGTTGCGGATAGTCGTATTATACAGTTTATGTGTTAGGTATCTACGGTGGCTTCATGCTGGGCGTGAAGTCTATCAGCGGCATGGCGTTCTCCTTCTACGACTGGGAGAACTTGGAGCTGATCAGACGGTAAGCTGTTTTTTACTATAAGCTAGCGATTTTTTGCACCTTAGAGTATAAATAAGTAAACTGTAGAGTGCGCGTAACAGAGTATGAACAGTGAGCAAAAGTTTGAATAAGTGTCGTCTTTAAGTAGGCATCATTAATACTGATATTTATTTATTTACCATTGATATTTTTGCACTAACGACTGTTGTTGCTCGAAAAGTAAAGTAAAGTAAAGTAAAGTAAAGTAAAGCATCCTAAGTAAAAAAATATGCTTACAATCGGCACAACGGGCGACTAGCTATGCGCGCACTCTGCTTGCTTATGTATCCTCTAAGTTAAACACTTCTTTTTTTGGCTCGTGCATTGTTGAAGACATTATAGCGAAAGTTAACTGAAATGGTATCCAAGATGGTTTAAATTAATTATTGCATCCACAATTTTTTTAACGGATTTAAATGACTATCTATGGGCTGTGGTTAATAATTCTTATCGGGAATAAATCATTTGCGAATTTGAATATTAGATACTGTGTAGAGATACCTTGCGAAATGTGAAATGATGGATTTTTGAGGAGCTTTGTTTTCTATTGTAACTACTACTACTAGACGAAAATATTAAATGGGATGAAATAACAGAATTTTCACTACTTACTATATACAGCTTGGATCATATCTCTGAAACTATTTTATGTCCATTACTGTTCAATGCGAAGTAATGTTTATAAACATCAATGACGAAATCAAGCTGAGCTTTAAATGTATGGTAGTCACTTGTTTCATCGCGAGCTATGCGATCCGTTTTATACTGGCTTGTTTGAATGTCATTAAAAACTGCTGTGCGATACAAATGCTTAACAAAGTTTATAAAAAGAGACGTAAAGAATAATTTAAAGTTTCGGTTCTTAACCAAAAATTTCAAATAAGCAATATCCCTTTATTATTTTGGCAACTGACCCTATTTCCACAAGCACGTCGTTTAATATCTAACTTTTATTTGAATATCAGCCTGTTATGGTCCCACTGCTGGGCAAAGGCATCTTCAAGAAGGAATGAAAAATTACTGTTTCAGCAGAAGCGGGTTCAAATCCTGCCTTTTCAATATGAGAATAATACATTTTCTAGTCATTAGACAGCGTAATATTGTTATGTTGCACTGTAATCGATTTTTAAATATCAACCATGGCGAGCGAACCAAGGCGATTAGCGAATTATGATCGACACAGTGTTTGCAAAGCGATTGTTTATTAACCGATTAAAAATGGATTACGTTATTTGTACCTAAAACTGTAAAACCACACTATTTAATGAAGCGGCTTAATGTTTATATTTAAGTACAAGGTGGAATATATAGTCATGTCAATAATGATTATTGACGGGCCTGTTGGTCTAGTGGTTAGTGACCCTGACTGTTATACCGGAGGTAGTGGGTTCGATTCCCACCCAGGACAAATCTTTGTGTGATGAGCACGATCAGTTGTTCTGTGTCTGGGTGTAATTCATCTATAATATGTATGTATAAAGAAATATATAAGTATGTATATCAGTTGTCTGGTTACCATAACACAAACTCTGCTTAGCTTGGGATCAGATAACCGTGTGTGAGTTGTCCCGGGATATTATTATTATATTATTTAGATTAATCATACAATACTCCATGCGCGATTTGGTAGTTCCCGTCATAACAGTAGTTAAAGTATATCAAAAGCCCTTTCCGGGCTAGACTGCCCGCACACTTCTCTTACTTTCAATGAAGAACATACAATGTGTCTAGCACTAATGTTAGGTAGATAATAGTTTTAATGTATGAAATAGTGTCTTATGATGATCCTACCGCAAAACGCGTTGGGAGGCAAAAATAAAAAAAAAGCGAAGATTTTCAACGAGTTGAGAATTTTTATTAAGTCTCTTGAAAACAATAATATTATAAATTAAATTGATAACGAATAGAACAATAACCTTAGCCAGCAAATTTATGCAAATTTCTAGTATTATATGCCCTGCTTAATGAACATACTCGCAAATGTAATAGCCATAGATGATCTGCTTTTTTATTCTTTGCATTATTAGCTGCCATGCCAGTATGAACTGTAAAGACACGATCGTTTTGCTTATACGTATTCCCTCACTTGCCATTGTTTTAAAGAGAATGTTGCTGTAGCATTAGTACAGTTAGCAATAAACAAAATCATACCGTGAATTCACACCCAGCACAGCGGCTAAGGCATACTTTGGTCCGGACGATGAGAGAATTCCTGACACATGTCAGTTGGTCTGGATAGGTATGGGGAAATGAAAACAATGTTATGTTATTCATTTTAACCCGGCGTAATGAATAGTTTTGAATGATAATCGTTTATAGGGCTAATAAGTGATAGTAAATAATATTTATTAAATTCTACGCTACATAAAAATTAAATTTTCGGGTTGACCTCCACCTGTCAGGAACGCATTCTTTCCGCAGCCGGACTATAATGTATTGTCCCTATAATATGTGCTGTGCATGTTACGCTGATAAGTGTGTGTGTTTATGTGTGTAACGTGTTCATTATTGTCGCAGCATCGAGATCCAGCCACGCCACGTGTACTGGTCTGAGAGCGGCAACCTGGTCTGCCTGGCGACCGACGACTCCTACTACGTGCTGAAGTACAACGCGGCGGTGGTGACGCGCGCGCGTGAGACCAACACAAACATTACTGAGGATGGCATTGAAGACGCCTTTGAGGTAGGACTTCTGACTAGTCTTTATTACCTTGGTTTCCAGTGTAAAAGTAAACAGCTGCGTAATATACAGGTGTTACCGAAAGGTGTACTCTTCACCCCTTTTGTGTAGATATACCCTTTCGGAAAAACCCTGTGTATAGGTATAACTTACAGTGACTGCTTAAAAGTCGAGTACCCCAGTACAACGACAGTCAAAGATGATCAGGTGACAGCAGTGGCGTGCCTTGGTTGTCGGCCCTGGTAGGCACTCGTACATGGAGCAACTTTACCGTAAATACGCAAATAAACTCCCAAAAAATGGGAACAAGCATAATTTTGTGGATCAAAAGGTGCGTTCGTGACTGGTCGTTCTGTTGACCTTGGTTAAGATCAGTGTCCTGGTGTCTGAACTTTTAACTTCATAGTAACTCAAACACTTGTTTATTTGGCGCGGTCCCTTAATGATGTTCAGTATAATTGTAAAGGCAGCGTGTTGCTGGGGAGTTTGTTGCGCCGTTTCTTCTCCTCAGCCAAAGCACTTAGGAAGCGGTGAAGGGTGGGCGTTTTAGGGTCGGTTCATCTCTGGCGGGGGGCGCGTCGCGTGTTGTCGGTTGCTTGGCGACGGGGCGGGCGGATACCCGGTGGGGCGTTCGGCTTTTCACACTCAACTGATGTTGCGTTAGCGCGTCAGGTGTGGGGGGTTGGATGTCTCATTGCGTGTTTGTTTGTTCTGGCGTTGCGCGGCCGATGGTGCGCGGTGCGTTTCCGCCGGATATGAACCGACCCTTAGGGTGCTGTCTGTATTTTTGTATTTTGTGTTTGACGTTTGATAAGTGCTACTGTGTAGCCTATATTGAATAAAGAATATTTGAATTTGAATTTGAATTTGTTCAGATCTGGCCAACGCGCACCGAATGCGTTGCTCGCGCGTGCAGTTAGGTACTGCAATAAGTTAGAGTGTAGTTATTATAGACCTGAGTATTTGATATGAATTTCAATTTAATACCTCTACGTGTTCATGAGAAAAGAAGAAGTAACTTAAAAATTATCAAGAATATTTTTTATTATATGATATAACTAAAAATTTACGTATTGGTTTCTTAGGTTTACGCGAATGTTAGAAATTGAAATAAACGTCGGGACCTAAAATCTAAATATAACCGCGAAAAAATCCGTAAAAAGTAGTTTTATTTCAATAAAAATTTACGGTTTTCGCTTTTTTTCCTTTATCTGTACTATAAGACGTTACTTCGTACCAAATTTCAAGATTCTAAGTTCACTGGAAGTACCCTATAGGTTTTGACTCCCGTGCGAGTTTCGAAAATTTGCTTAAATTTGCGGCATAAACAGCTGTATCTTTTGATTGCTTTGCTTAAAAGTTTGATTTTTTCACAGCTCCAAGGGACAGTAGACCTGAGTATTAGACATAAATTTCAGTTTGATACCTCCACGCGTTCCTGAGAAAAACGGTCTTGACAGACGGACGGACGGACAACGAAGTGATCCTATAAGGGTTCCGTTTTTTCCTTTTGAGGTACGGAACCCTAAAAAACGACCAAGTTGCAACACAGAAGTAAAAACAATAAAATTATTAATTGAAACTAAATATAATTAACATTAAAATTAGCTAAATAATATTGTGAGAATTAATTCACAAGTTTTAAGTATTTTAAAACGCAAGGTTTATTTAAAATACACTAATAACTGGAATAAGAATTGACAGGTGCGATAAACGACCCAAGACTTTTACTCCAAAACGGACATGAGAGTAGAATGAAAGAAAGAATCTTCTTTATTGGCAGGTGAGCAAGCCTACTGTAGGTGTAAAAAATACGAATGTCAAATGTCAGAGCATTACGCTTAGCAAACAGAGATTTTTGTTTTTGTCGTATTATAAAAAATCAAGACGGCAGCGTAAAATTTTCTTTTTTTTAAGTGTGCGTGCGTATATGTACAACGAGATTTAGTTTGAATGTGTGAGTGTAAACAAGGCAGTATTTCGAGAGCCTACTTCGTGACATTTATGAAGTTGAGTATTGAATGAATTTAAATGTGTCATAATATGTGTAGTCATTATTTATTTGTTTGTCATTGAAATGTTTGGATACAAGTTTTATTATCTGTAATTTAATGATTATGTATGATGAGTGTTGACTGCCTCGTTGGCCTAGTGGTTCTAAGCGCGACTGCTACGCTAGAGGTCTTGGGTTCGATTTCCAAGTCGACCAAGGTGTTATTGGATTTTTCTATGAAATTCTCAGTAGCAGGTCGGAGTTTGGATTTGTGCCCGGTTAGTGGCAATAGGCTTGCCCCCTATTACATGGAACCTAAACATACCGGCGAACTGTGGGTGTAAATTGGTACACCTCTGCCTAACCCTTCGGGGATACAGGCGTGATGATATGTTATGTTATGTAGTGTTGACTTATTTATCTTATATAAATTGTTATATTTAAAGATAGTTAGTTGAGATTTTGTAGGTAGGCACTGCTTATTTGCCTATATGCTATGCACGCCACTGGGTGACAGGTACAGAATAATGGTTAACATGCTTTCTGATTCATGGTTTCCTTAATAGCTGAATTTACGTATATTTACAACAGTAAAATAAATAATAAATTAAAAAGATTAATATTTCTAATAATACGCCTGGTTAACCAGTAACCCTTGTCTATATTGAGTTCGTTCCATGCGAGCTGTACTATACCAGACGGACGGACAGACTGAATATCGAAAATTAAATGCAAACCAAATAAACATGTACCTATAGTGTTAAGTGCATGTTGCAGTAATTAAATTGGACGTGTAGATACGGGCATATGAAAAAGAATTGTCTGTCACGTAACAAATACTCAACGGTTTCGTCTGTTTGGTAAACATGTTTTGTAACCTAGATTAATAAAAATACAGAACTATCACAGCCGTGCTCTTTAGCAAAAAACGACAGCCTCCTGCTCCCCCTCCACCAACAACCCCTTTTCGGCAAGCCTATCCCTTGGGAGCAGCAAGCCAAATACCTGGGTGTAATCCTTGATCGGAAGCTTACCTTCGTAGCTCATATTAAAGCGGCACGCGCGCGAGCCGCCTTCGATCTCGGCCGACTTCATTGTATGTTGAACAAGCGCAGTAAACTCTCTCTTACTTGGAAGAAGAGAATTTACACTGCGTGCGTGAGACCTATCATGACTTACGGCAGCGTCGTATTCTCTCATGTACCCGATTATCGACTCAAACGAATGCAAACTCTCCAAAACCGTTTCATGTGTAGAGCCACCGGCGCTCCAGGTTACGTTCGTAACTTGCAGTTGCACTGTGACTTAAAGCTGCCAAAAATCAAGCAGTTCATGAAACGCGTCGCGATCCGATTCTTCGACTCCTCCGAAACCCACCGTAACGCGCTAATCGTAGCGGCCGCGCGATACCTACCTTCTGTAATATCTAAGATTAAACGCCCCCAGACATACTCTCTCCTACCCCGACGATAAAACAACGCTACTCCAAGAAGCATTCGATTTAGCTAGCAGTAGCAATACAAAACACAACCGCCGTATATTACGTCCTTGCCGGCGAGGCCCGTCGCGTATTATAAATATTAGTAACGTAAATGTTATCCCCCCGTCCCTAGACCAAGCTGGCCCGAGCCGGCCAAACTAGCAATAAAAATATGTCCCTAAATAATAAAAACTTAGATCCAGCCATCCCTTGTTGTTTTGTCTTATTAAGATTGTTAGCAACGCATTAAGTCGAGGTCCGAACCCCGCAGGGGATGCCCTTAGTGGACGTTGCTGAAGTAGTTAGTTTTTCCTATTGCTCTGGCTGGGGGCCTTAAGGTCCTCGCCAAAAGTCCGGTGAAGCAGTCAAAGCCTGCGCTCAGGCTTACTGCAATGAACGCTAACAAAACAAAAAAAAAAATACAGAGCTATCAAAAAGTCCACGAGAACAGAAACTACGCAGATAAAACCTCGCGATTTAAACTCTAAAATAAACTTTGGTTGGTATACTCAATTAGCACTACATGTTATGTCAATTTTCAATTAAAATCTCCATAGATCGGTAATCTTTTCACATACATTTATTTATACAACTACAACTATCACAATTCCTATTAAATTCGATATATTATCGAGCAACCCATCGTCACAGACGTCGTGTCAAAATAATATAAAAGTGATGTGGCGGTGTCGGTGTAGATAACAAACGGCGATAAACTTACTTACTACTGAGTTATTGCGGAACCCGTTATCTATTTATTGCCCTTCTATGTCATTCATGGAGTATATTCATCTATTAACTTACTCGAAACTATTTTACTGTTTATAAATAATATTGTAATCATTCTATTTAGGTCTGCTATTTGAATCTTTGTCTGCCTAGCCTTTTCCTATGCTGGGGTTGACTTCCAGTCTTACCGGATTCAGATGAATATGTACAGTATTTTATAGAGCTACTGCCTATCTGACCTCCTTTGATCCGACATTTGTATAATCAAAACAAAGGAGTATTTAAATTTATTTATTTAATAGTTTATGTACACATATATAATATTAACATAATATGGGAAAAGTACAAAAGCACTGCTTATTACATAGAAAAGTCTGCCAGCAGTCCCGCGATGTGAGAGGTGGTCAATAATGGCAGTCAACGGTGTTAACTTACTTTTCACTTAATTTATTTGCTCGATCTTTTTGTAGGTATTATACGCATCCAGAAATACATGTCTACTATCAACTTTTCGACACAAATACTGTGATTTTGAGGGATTCAAAAGCTGGTTTCAAAAATACCCTTATAATAAAAGCTTATTCCTCCAGGTTGTCGGCGCAGTGACCGAGGTGGTGAAGACGGGGCTATGGGTCGGCGACTGCTTCATTTACACAAACTCCGTGAACAGAATAAACTACTACGTCGGCGGCGAGATCGTCACGATATCCCACCTTGACCACACCATGTACATCCTTGGATATGTCGCCAAGGAAAACAGGTAATTTAACAAGACCCTTATGCCCTGCGGAAACCTTCCTTCGTAGTTAAGAAACCTAGCTGTGACGGCCTCTTACTGGCTTGTGGCTACTACCATTTACCCCATTCGCAATGTTTTGAAGAGTGACTACACCAGCTGAAGTATAGGGGAGTTCTCTTACGGGGAACAACTTCTTAATTATGAGTTCTAAAACTATTAGTATACAGGAATAAATAAAATCAACATGATCTTGTGTTTGAAGTCAAGATGGTATTACAACACACACACAAATACAAGTGTATGTATTTGTGTTTAGACTGTACCTAAACGACAAGGAGCTGAACATAGTGTCGTACTCGCTGCTGCTGTCGGTGCTGGAGTACCAGACGGCGGTGATGCGCGGCGACTTCGAGACCGCCGACCGCGTGCTGCCCACCATCCCGCACGAGCACCGCACTAGGGTCGCGCACTTCTTAGAGAAACAGGTATAATAACACTTTATAATATTGTCATTATCGACCAGCAGGCATCGTCCTTACCTTTCCTAAAGTTTACCAAGTATCCGAATTGTTAAATATCGGACGCACTGGCCAATTTCAAGTGAAGTTAGCCCTTTACAGATGATATTATAGTGCATATGTGCTAATTGTTTCTTCACTCTCATAGTTTGATGGATTCTCATAGAGATAATCAGGCGCAGGATTAACGGCAATATACATTTTGTTCTGTAGCTATTATTCATTTTAAACTGAAAGAAAGCTCATGAAGCAGCAATATAAAACGGGTGATGTTTCAGTATTCAGTCGTAGGTCCCGTAAAATAGAATAGAATTAAAATACATTTATTTAGCACACAAGAGAACACAAAAAAAAGAAACGTAAACTAACAAAACAAGGCAAACCAGAAATAGAAAAAGATAAATGCGGTGGACTTGTACAGACTATCGAATTGGCTGTGGGCTCTCGTATTATGCTTCGGAGAAATATGTCAGTATCGGATGGCTTAGTGAACGGGGCGATGGGTGTTCCTAAAGGTTTTAAATGGCCTGCACTAAGAAGAGACCAACTTGAGCCTGGTGAACTACCTGTTGCCATTTTAATATTATTTGATGATCCATCAATAGGAGTGCGTCTTAAAGACGATGATGGATACATTTCTATAGCTCCAGTGACAGCAACCTATCAAGGTAATCGCGGTTACGGTGATATAGAGAGGCGAATGTTGCCAGTCATATTGAGTTGGGCTGTAACGGTCCACAAGTTGCAAGGATGTACACTCAGTTCCGCGGTCATCGACCTAGGGCCAAAAATTTTTGCTAAAGGCCAATGTTATGTTGCCTTAAGTCGGGTGAAATCCCTAGAAGGCATGGTTTTATCCGATATTGACTCAAAAAAGTTACTAAACCATCCCCACGATAACAGAGCCTTATCAGAAATGACCAGGATGAGAAATGTGCTCTCGCGTTAGATTTTCACCCATTGCCCCGTTTACTAAGCCATCTGTTCCTTTTCCTAAGTGTGACAGATACAATACTAAAACCTTCTCCTTGATCTAACAAATTATTTTCTGAGAACCGACTTTAAAATGGGTTTAGTCAAACGCGAGATAATCGTTTTCAAATATACATACATACATACAGGTCAATCTGAGAACCTCCTTTTTTTATCAAGTCGGTTTATAAATATAAATAAAATACTATAACCTTCTCCTTGGTCTAACAAACACTTTTCTGAAAACCGTTTCAAAATCGGTTACGTCAAACGCGAGATAATCGCGTCTAAATATACATACATAAAAGTCAATCTGAGAACCTCCTTTTTTTAACCGACTTCAAAAAAAAGGAGGTTCTCAGTTTGACCTGTATGTATGTATGTTTTTTAAGTCGGTTAATTATAAAATACCAAAACCTTCTCCTTGGTCTAACAAACACTTTTCTGATGAAAACCGTATCAAAATCGGTTACGTCAAACGCGAGATAATCGCGTCCAAATATACATACATAAAAGTCAATCTGAGAACCTCCTTTTTTTCAAGTCGGTTAAATAAAACATACTAAAACCTTCTCCTTGAACTAACAAATTATTTTCTGAAAACCGTATCAAAATCGGTTCAGTCAAACGCGAGATAATCGCGTCCAAATATACATACATACAAATCAATCTGAGAACCTCCTTTTTTTCAAGTCGGTTAAATAAAACATACTAAAACCTTCTCCTTGAACTAACAAATTATTTTCTGAAAACCGCATCAAAATCGGTTCAGCCAAACGCGAGATAATCGCGGACAAACATACATACATACATACAAACATACATACATACAGGTCAAACTGAGAACCTCCTTTTTTTGAAGTCGGTTAAAAAACAAAGACACATTACTCCGAAGCGCTGTTTAAGTTTCCTATGTTCACGTTGTTGATGTGTCTCACAAGTGTTGTGTTGTGACAGGGCTTCAAACAGCAAGCGCTGGCGGTGTCGACGGAGCCGGAGCACCAGTTCGAGCTGGCGCTGTCGCTGGGCGAGCTGCGGCGCGCGCGGCAGCTGGCGGAGGAGGCGGCGCAGGCGGAGGGCGCCGGCTCGCGCTCGTCCGCCGCGCGCTGGTCGCGGCTCGGGGCCGCCGCCGCCGCCGCCGCCGACACTGAGCTCACCAAGACCTGCTATCAGAGCGCTAAGGATTACTCCGCGTTGCTGCTCTTCGCCGCTAGCACTGGTAATATTGCCTTTATGAATGGTACGGACGGCTGGTAGATAAGGGCGTGCCTTACACGACACGTTTGAGATGTTACACACTAATCAACTTACACAGACTGCCTGATCAATCGCTTTTAAGGGCTTGTAAAAACTTGATTACGGAGTCGATATAACTGATTCTTGATTTACTAACTTTTGAACTATCGCGCTGCATCTGTATAGTAATATTATGTAACGGGAATTGAGTCCTGTGTAACCCAGTCAAAATGTCAAGCCCTAAAGGTATGTACGCACTAATTCCCATTACATAATATTAGATTCTTGATAATTAATTAAAACAGAGACTAACTGCTATAACCATTCACTAATGACATTTAAATTCAAACGATGTGTTACGGAAGCTGACTATACCCCATTACCTACAGGTGACAGGTCACTGCTACACAGTGTGGCGACCATGTCGTCGGAAGAGGAGGTCGATAACATCTCTTTTGTGGCTTACTTCATGCTGAACGACCTCGACGCTTGCCTCAATCTGCTCATCAAGCGCGACAAGCTGCCTGAAGCCGCTTTCTTTGCCAGGTAACTATTTATACCTACTTTAGAAATATGACACAGTAAGGGCCGTCCCAATTCCACCGCCAGAGGTGCACATGATGTCAGAAATGTTTATTTTCATAGTGTGATTTTGGACCATTGTGATCGTAGTTACTGGTTTCTGGATGCATTTTCTTTTACATAAAACTCACTTTGATTTGAAGCCTCAATTCAGTGCACTTTACATTAGAATAGAAAAGTTGACTACAACCTGCCTTATTAATGATGGTCAATTTTAGATGAGGTATTTGGTAGCATGGAGTATGAACATTTTCTGTGTTTTAGATCATACATTCCATCGAAGATGTCGGAGGTGGTGAAGATGTGGCGCGAGTCGACCAGCTCGTCCAACAAGAAGCTCGGCCAGTCGCTCGCCGACCCTGACCAGTACGAGAACCTGTTCCCGGAATTCGCGGTACTTACACCCTTTATTTGTCTGTTTGTTTGTATGTGGACTTTTTACACCTTCACGGCTTAACGGCCGGACAGATGTTGATAAAGTTTTATGTAGGGTAACGAATATCTTCAGAATGGTTGACGCTTTAACTCTTGTTCCAGCAATCGTTGGACCTGGAACGGTACCAGCGCAGCAGCCTGCTGTCGGGGCTGGCAGCGGACTCGACCACCTGCAACCTGGAGCGCGACCTCGCCAAGGAGAAGGCCGAGGCCGAGAGACAAGGCCTGCTCAGCGCCGCGCCCTCCGCCGTGCCCTCCGCCCTCGTACCCAACACACGCGTACCTACAGCTGACAGGTAAACCTTATAACTTACCTATACAATATTACTTCGAATTATTACATCGAATGGGTAACCCCGTACCTATACCCGGTTACTTCTGATATCCTGGTCCCAATCTGAGGAGAGTTTTTTTTGTTTGTAATGAATAAACTTAATAAGTAAAGGACCAATTTCAAAAATCCTTTCACCATAAGAATGCTCATTATACCTGAATGATATAAGTTATATTGGCCGGCGCAGGTCGCTTAAAGTGGTCCCTTTTGTTTGTAACCTGAATTGAACGAGATGGTTGCTTAGCTATTAATTATAAAGATTTGTTCCAAAGTTTGAAAACTATTAGCAATTTATTAATAAATGTTTTTGAGATTATTGGGACTCTGAGCGAACCCTAAAATATTTGTGCCAAGCATCACCAAGAAAAAAATTGTTCACAAATAAATTCAATATTAATATTTGCAGCAGCGTAACGAGCGCAGAACCAGAGAGCAGCGCACCGGCGAAGCCTCCCAACGCGACGGTCGAGATGTCTACCATCCTGTCCCTCTCCAGCGACAGGATGGAGGACCTGGAGCGCGAGATCGAGGACCTGGACCTGATGCTGGACGGCTCGGCCGGCAGCGTGGTACGTGGCGAGCTCACCGCGCTCTAGCCGGAGATAAAAGATAAACCTTTTATACTTGAGCGCGTTTTAACGCTCGCTTGTAAATCTTAATATATTGCTGTGGAATGTATACTGTGTTTGTGTGTAGATAGATTCAGTAGGTCAAGCAATTCATTTCTTTGTCTGATGTGTGCCTAAATGGACAATATTCAAGATTAGACAAGACATTCTCTAGAATGGTGCCGATTGCCAACTTACTTAAGATCATCGATTTCAGAGAGTGAATTATACAGCAAATTAAATTTAACATTGAACGAATTTCAATCGATTGAATTCTACACTATAATGTTCTATTTTAAGACATTTCTTCAAATGATGGTAATTTGAATAATTAAGGACCGTAATTTAATTAGTTACGTGACACATGCGGGTATATCAAGACGATAAATCCTTAGATATTGGCGGCACTTGTTTGTTTTGTACGTCTTTGAAAACTACCAAACAGTATGAGTCTCTTGCATCGATTTTTATTTAAATCTTATTTTTGCTATGAGACAATGTAAACTCTTCGGTTCAAACATTTGTCAGCCTCAGATTAAGCATGATTATTCCAATGACTGAGCAGTTAAGCTACGTATAGTGGCACCACATTCAGAAGTCTGATTTTTGACGGGCTTCGAAATCTGCGCCGTTTTGCTATTGATCAATGGAGCGAGATCGCGAATTCAGTCTGTATTTGAACGATATTGTAACTTTTCTGAGCATGCGATTATTTCCGATAGGAATTATTAAAGTGGTTTTAATCTTCTTATATATAAAATTCTCGTGTCACAATCTTAGTTACCATACTCCTCCGAAACGGCTTGACCGATTTTTATGAAATTTTATATGCATATTCAGTAGGTCTGAGAATCGGCTACTATCTATTTTTCATACCCCTAAGTGCTAGTAGGTAGGTAGTAGGCAGGTAGGTAGTAGGCAGGTGCTAGGTAGAAAAAATTGCATTGCAACACATGCCGGGTACAGCTAGTATTATATATAAAATTCTCGTGTCACAATGTTAGTTACCATACTCCTCCGAAACGGCTTGACCGATTTTAATGAAATTTTATATGCATATTCAATAGGTCTGAGAATCGGCTACTATCTATTTTTCATACCCCTAAGTGGTAGTAGGTAGGTAGTAGGCAGGTGCTAGGTAGAAAAAATTGCGTTGCAACGCATGCCGGGTACAGCTAGAATAAGTATATATTTGCTTAAGATTTTTTTGCGTATATTAACATGTATTGTTTTGTTTCAGGATCTCTCAGATGAAGACGACTTATTGGACTAATTTCTAAGTGTATTTAAACTGTTTATTTTATATTACAGTACAGATCATAAGAAAACATTGTACTTCATAAAGTGCTAATTCCTTATAAGATTAAAGTATTATACTGATTTGCTTTGTGGTGTTTTTGTTTTAGTTTATATCCTTTGGGATTAAGAACTTTGTAAACAACTGTAATAATGTTATAATATTCGTTAGTCAATAATTATAGTAATAAAACGTACTAAGTAATTAAATATGAACTAGCTTTCATCAAACCCCCTTCCCTATTAAAGTAGTCAGGTGACACATAACACAAAGGTACACATTTATCTACCATTTCATAATTATATTTTGACAACACACACGCACACAGCAATTGTGTGGAAAAGCTTGTGAGGATGAATATATATTATTTTTATACTCACTAGGAGAGAAAATTCAGGAAAAGTCAGGAAATCTCAAAGTTTTCAGTCAAAATAGAGCCTGAGAATTTCCACCTCAGCTTATTCATTTCAAGGGTCAGTAATAAGAAAATCCAAAAGAGAACTTAACTCTTAAACTTTGTGAAAATATTCTCCTTTTTATAAACATAAAATATGACCTAAATGATGAATTTGATGTAAAAAATATAACAACAAGTACCAAGTACCTATTCGAATTTTCATTTTAGTATCTTTAACACGAAATTAACTCAAAACCCTTAATTATTTTTGCTGTTTTGTTTGGTAGTTCTTGATTTGGTATCACCTTGTACGTTGCAGTTTTTACTAGACAGTTACAAAAAGTAAACCTGCTATTGACTGATCGACAAAATCCGCAATTCTAATTATACGAATAACACAGCTTTGAGTCAAGAAAACCGGCCGCCGAGGCACAATTACGGCAACCACGCTGCCAGTAATGCTCGCTTCCTATTTAGTGTAGGACAACGTTAAATCAGTCAGACGCTTAAATGCGTGCTATTCTAATAAAGAGCTACTGTGAGTTCACCTCCGGACTATGTCATGCTGATTCTCCACGTTACTACAATATTATTGTACCATTATAAGTGAAGGCAAAGAATTAAACTTGAAGCATATGCATAGAATCTCATCAGTAAAGTCGTGGCCAATGTCGTGGTGGCTTATCGGTTCAATAATCAGATTCGTGTGCAAAAGGTTGCATGTTTAACATTATTTTAGGACATTTTATAGTTATATACATATATCTTTCCTAATTATTCTAAGGTACCCCTGACAATAGGATAGGAGGTAGACTAGGTAAAATATGCCGCAAAGATGTGTGAAGGGACCAACACCCCGTAGGACAGCTACTGCTGATATATATAAACTTTGCTTAAGTAGTATTCAAATGATTAAAGATTTAGGCAATGTTCATCCCAGTATCAGTAAATGTGGGATTGCTGTAAGTGAGTAACTAACTGCTCATAAGAGCTGTGTTTTTGTCGAGACAGGAAACAGAGTGATCGCCTATTCGCCACTGTCTGATGTCCCAGTGAAGTGTGTGGAGTGGTACTTGCATCGCATCAGCTGGGAAGTTAATAGGTCACGGAGCGGCCTGTAGCCCACGTGGTACTGAGCGAAACTACGTAATATACAATTAGACGAAAAGTCGGTTAGAAGAATTGTAAATGAAGAGTTTATGTATCTGTTTATAAAAGTTGGTGTCATTTATATTCACTTGACTCTTAGTTGACTCAAGTAACATTTTTTTACGATCACCGGTAAGCAACGACCTGGTAAGGCTGCCGATTTGTCGTCGGGATCTTAAAATAGATAATATACCTAAATAGTTTCATTTTAATCAGTAATTATCGCGCAGGACAACAGAAATCATCAAAATCAAAATCAAAATCAAAAAGTTTTTATTTCTTGTAAACCAAAAAAAAAGGCGCTTAAGAAACGTTACGTTATAAACTACTGACTCTAGTTGCTCGGTTCCAAAGTGTCCTTCCTATGGAGAAGAGCCGGCAAGAAACTCCATAGGTTACTCTTTTAAAAAATAATAATTGTTACAATTATTTGTACATTATTGTTAAAATATTTGCGTCAAAAACGCAGTACAAACTACGTTATAAAAAAGAAAATTTAAAATAATTTAATCTGTAATAGAATGATCACTGATCACTCTGACAACCGAAGAAGTCAAAGAAACCAATCTGTTAAATAGTGATTAATAAAAACTACGCTGTTGACGCATTCACATAAAAAACAAAGTACAAAATATGAAAATTTAAAAAGTAAAAAATAAAAAAGTAATATTATTAAAAGGTAAAACAATTTTACATACAATACATAATATATGTAGTCACAAAAAAAAAAGAAATACCCTAACAGGAATGTCAAGGCATGTCAAGTGCCTTCAGGAAATACAGGCGGCTTAAGAACTCATTTAAAGTAAACAAGCAAATCTTGAGGACCGCCAGGGAAGCCACATGTGCAGATATTAAACACTCCACGCCCTTTTGTCTTCCACGTAGTCCTTAACTTTATAATACGCTTTCCTTAAAAGAATAGATTTTACACAAGATTTGAATTTCTTACCAGGCAGATCAGTAATGGCCTCTGGTAGTTTATTATAAAAGCGTATTGAATTCCCTAGAAATGATTTTGAGTTTGTTTTAGTAAGCCGGAATTTAGGAACTACTAACTTATTCTTATTCCTAGTATTAATATTGTGATAATCACTTTTAACTCTAAAACTAGAAAGATTTTTACGCACATACATAATATTTTCGAAAATGTATAAGGAAGGCAAGGTTAGAATGTTAATTTCTTTAAACTTTTCTCTTAATGACTCTCGAGGGCCCATGCCATATATTGAGCGAATTGCCCGTTTCTGCAAGATGAAAATGGAATCTACATCGGCCGCGGACCCCCATAATAGAATACCGTAAGACATCAAGCTGTGAAAATAAGCGAAATAAACTAATCTAGCAGTGGGTATATCAGTAAGCTGCCGAATTTTCCTAACCGCGAATGCAGCCGAATTGGCAAAGAAAAGGCAAAAGCCTACTTGGCAAAACGTCGCGACGTTTTGCCAAGTAGGTAATAGGTACCTTCATAATAATACCAGGCTATAAACGTCGAACTACTGCGTCTTCCCACGTAGAGAAAACGAGCTTGGTCATAGCGGTTTTTCGATTTCAGACAATTTTTTTTAATATCTAGGTTTCCTCACCAATTTTCCTTCATCGTTTGTCAGTAGTGTCTTAGAATAATTAAGAAAGTACGTATACCTTTGACAAAGCCACATTGGTACTTACCTTGATTCGAACATCCAACCTTGTGCATACAAAAACTTGTAAATATAAAGAAAGCAACTCTCGCCCCAGGGAATATGATCCCTGTTTTGCTGGGAGTTTCATGAACATTCATTTCAGGTCCACAAATAACACCCAAGCCTGGAACAATATTTGTGGCTCACGTAAAAGTTTGTCCCATGCCGGGAATCGAACCCGCGTAACACTCGCGTGGTGACCTATACCACCCGGCTATCCATCCATTTAATGATATAGGCACGGTAATACTATAATAGATATAGGGGACATATATTTCGATCTCATTATTTAAATTTACTATTTGAAAAAATTTGGTTATGTTAAATTATTTTCCAGTAAACACACTCGTACCTCACCGACACAAGTCTTCATCTAAGAATTTTGTTATTATTAAATTACTGTAACAATGTGATTTAAAATTAACAAAATAAATCATTATTATAAGTATGTTGTGATCGATACCTACTTTAAGCCTTTGCGTGTTGGTTAATTTTAATATGATATCTTCCAAAGGGGTCTTAAGTGGAAGTAATAAGTATCTATTATAATATTGGGGATTTCGGATTAATTGGATTACGCGTGTTTCGGTAATACCTCCTCTATAACCTTAAAAGAAAGTTTAATGGGTAAACAGTAGTGATCGTAACCATTTGGGAATCCCTGGCTTATGCTTCATTGTAATTTACCATTTTTTGACCTCTTTATCTATTTTCCTTTTTGATTCTTTACCGCCGTATTGTTTACTGAGCGTGTAATGCGGTTTCGGAAGGAAGGAATGAAATTTAAAGGAATTTTGGTACCTGGTTGGTTTTTCTATTACAGTTTCGGTAAGCAAACTTTCTACGTCGGTTAAAAGAAGGGAACTTTGAAAGTTTTACGTAAAAAATTGATCGATTTCATCTTTTAAATGATTTTAATTTATGAAAAATTGTTTGGGCTGGCCGCATACTAGGCATAAGTTTTAGATATTATCTATACATATAATAAATCTGTAGAGAGGTCAATTCTGTACATGAAATATATTTCCAAAATAACTATCAGGGGGTGATTAGTGATCGATACTGATGCCAAAAATGCAATCAGTAAAATTTTGGTCTGTCTGTCTGTATGTTCCTTATAGAAACAAAAACTACTCGACGGATTTTAACGAAACTTGGTACAATTATTCTTTATACTCCTGGGCAGGTTATTATACTTTTCATCACGCTACAATCAATAGTAATAAGTTCGTCATTCATTGATAAGTTTCGTCATCCACGCGAACGAAGTCGCTGGCACAGCTAGTAAGTACCTAATAATTATGATCTAACATTTAACAGGAAAAATAAAAAGAACACTAACTTCGATCGAAAGTTGCCGTGGTTTCGAGCCGATTAGCCATGTGACGATGGGGCCGGCTTGCCTTGGCTCAGTGTTCAATAACACGTGTACACACGTTCAAGTAACACTGATTGCCTGAATATATTACTGGAGTCCTCGAGCCTCAAGTGCCCCAAATAGCCGTCTGGGGGGTGTCAGTCTAACCCAAGATTGTAACCGACGTCAAGGACGAGAGTATCCGTTATGAATACATAATTCAGTGGGATAACAGATAGGTAGGTAATAACTAATAACTGGTCTATTAAATGATTTACTGCGACGGTTCACACGAGAATTGATAATTTCCTTCGTCACGAGGTTCCAAAAAGTGTCTTAAACATTGTAATCATGCATGAAGGCGTGAACACTTTGGCATCGAGGACCTTTTAGGCAGTCTTCCTTTTTACAACTAAATTAAGTATTAAGAGACTAGACTGCTGAACCTCTTACTCCATACAGGGTGACAAACCAATCAAGAAACCTGCTATTCACAATTCTTTTTTTCCCAAGTAGTTCACGTAGTACAAGCTTGTTTTCAAATGTGTACACACGTTTTTATCGCTGAACGCAATCAAGTCTTGTTTTGGTTTTCACGTTTTTAATGTTGTCAGCCTAAGAAAGTTACAAAATTCAGAAATTGTCGGCTGCTACTCTCTGGAAAATGAGAATACTATTAGTGGAGTTTAAATCTGCGCCCGGAGTGCACATACTCATTACACAAAATTTATTATTTGTCTCTTGATAAAAGTGTGTTCCGACCATCCTAACCTTTCGCATCCAGTTTGCTTTTCCAAAGCGTTATCAAAACAAAACAACAACATTTTTCGAGATGTAATCATCTAAACAATTGTGAATTCAATAGTGTTTGCATCAGTCGGCCAACCAGTTAATGTATAGGGCAGTGTTTTAATCAGAGTTGGTGCGCGCGCGCAGCCGGCGTTTGGCTGCAGTCACCTGTGAACGCGCGCGCAAACCACTCATGCGCACTTCGCCGACACTAACCAACGTCGATATTCATTACGAGTAAGTATTTCACTTCACTTCTAAACCAACGATATTATTATTATGTTCATGTACTTCAAGGCCCATAATATGTTACTACATTAATATATATTTTTGTAAGGTAGATTTTAAATTGCTGTGCGTGTTTTTAATATGATTTTCCTATTTAAGGTTTTTATTTTCTAGTTTTAACTGCCTTTGTAAGAAATTTTACATTACTACGTAAATCGGTGTTTCAGTAGGAATTTTTAATAATTAGGCACCGAGAAGTATTACTTTATAGTAGACACTTAACATTGTGGATATTACTCACTACTAGAAAGTAAGGCTTTATTACCTATCATATACTATCGTTAGCCTAAATCACTGCTAATAGCGTTAATTAGTTAATCGTCCTACCTATTAAAAAAACTCTACAAGAATATGAATTCTATGAATCAATTATTTTTTTAAACCAGAGCGTCTGAATATCGCGAGAGTGTATTGATCACGGAAAAGACTCGATCATTTTTACGGTTACACTGACACTGATCTTAAAAGAAATCTGTAACTCAACGTGTTAGAGGAACATGCAGTGATGCATGCGAAAGCGGTTAACCTTCTGGGGCCCGAGTCCGCTATTTAAAGTCAGTGAGTGAGGGTTAATAAACGTTCCAGTGTACTTGTTATTGTGAATAATTTTCGTATTCAGATAAAAACAGTCCCTTGCAATCCTACAATGACAACAGTGGCAAGTAGGTGTACATTTGTCATTAAACTAAAATTATCTGAATACGAAAATTAGGCACAAAAACAAGTAAGTACACTAGAACGTTTATTAACCCACCACTCACTGACTTAAAATAGCGGACTCGGGCCCCTGATATACATTTAACTCTGGCCAGCTCAATACTTTAATACCTAATTAATTTAATACCGAATTAAACAATCACTGTTAAACGTTTGAAAGAATTATCGATTTATTATTATTGTTATTGTGTACCTCCTTCTTGTCGTTTCGGTTTCCTCAATGCTGAGGGTAGTGACCACCTCCTCGACGCGAGAGTTTGTTATGGATAACCAAGGAGACTAGATACTAAAAGGAAAAGTAGCGATATGAAGTTTAAAGGACAATATATAACACTTCTCTGCTGGGTCCATTGTTATTTTAAATGCGAAAGTAATTCATGCAAATATCTAAGACATCGAATATCTTATTTTTATGAAATTTTGCAATTTTCACCACGGTGACTGAAAACTGATTGACTTTTCAGTTCTTGGCCATTAGCTTTCAGATTGGGTCCATCGGGTACGTATAGGCACCACGATGAATGACGTTGATGTTAAACTGACCTCTTGTGATTCTATTCACTTATGGTTTGACGACCTCCGTGGTCGAGTGGCGTACGCACCGGTTTTCAAGGTGTCGCCAGCTCTGAGGTCCCGGGTTCGATCCCCGGACGGGTCAATGTAGAAAACCACTTTTCTACATTGTCCGGGGTGTTTGTGGTACCTTCGTTGTTTCTGAATTCCATTACACAAGTGCTTTAGCAACTTACTTTGGGTTCAGAGCAATGTATATGATGTTGTCCGCATTTATTTATTTATTATTCTCCCAAGTCGTCTATATACAGTCACTTCTATTAGTAATTCTGGGAATTCTGTAATCGTTGCTCTTCAGAGTTGCTCTTCCCCTATTCTTTATCAAAGGACCAAGGAGGTATAGACGATCGCGACTGTATGGAACCATGCACACATTATACATTAAAGTTTAGCCTTTACATAGTTTATGTACACCAGAATTTATGTAATCGTATCGAGGCAAAACATTGACGCATTTTACGCATTTTTTATAGCGTATTTCAGCTTTATTTTATCATGAACAGTAAAAAAAATGATAGAAAAAGTAAATAATTTCTCCAACGTTGACATTTAACTAAATTCCGAGCTATAAGACTGACTAGCGATAGTTGCAATGTTAGTGGATGTTTTTATTTGGTAAACCGTCAATATTTTCGTATAAAACCAGCCAACTGTTAACAAGTTGCGTATGCATAGTATTTGTGCGATAAACATTGATTTTAAAACATGTTTTCAGTTCGATGTGCAATAACCGACTACTTTTTATCGATATGTTAGGTACCTACATAGTCTACAGCACGGTATAGTGCGTCGCATCTTTAATCAAAAACAAATCTATATCTATTAAGAGGGCCTTCGTCTAGGCATCTTTAAAATGCGGCCTCGAGATATAATGCTCGCGAAAACGAACATTTGTTTTCTCACCTTTTTGATTTTCCTGTTTTTTGTTTTTAAATTCTTTCCCAAGTTTTGTCATTGATTTGGAATAGAATTCGAATCTAATTCGTAGTATCGATTTTTTCGTACTTTCATTGGTTTTTCTATTAATACGACTATAAACGTGAAAGAACAAATTGCTTGGGAGCTACGAGGTTTACCAGGTGTGAAAACTACTTTTCTCAAAAAATATTTTCAGAGGACCACTTATACACATTTACGTAACTATTTATGCTTTTTTATTTAACGTAAATTTACGTAATCTTGACGCAGCAACCGAGTATGATTCGTTGCATTCATTTTTGACCAATTTTCGTACTTGAATAATATTTCCGTAGTTGATGTCCGATTGAAAATTCATAACGATCACAATACAGGAGCAATTGTTCATTGAGAGGAGTGTAGGGACGTTTTGTAAAATATTGGTCACTTGGGTCTCTCATTGAAAATCTGTGTAAGCCTGTATATAAATCAGTCTTAGCATGTATCTGAAAGAAACACCTTTTGTAATCGCACCTTGTTTATTGATAATGAAGGTATTAATTAAAAACAGAAAGTGATAATATGTTACTGCAGTAAAAAACAAAACCTTTACTTTGTACTCAAATGGTTTTTCATGGAATACAATAAATTTATTGAGTACTTAGTTGTGTATTTTTTTTGTTGTCTTCCTGGTCAATGAGTTTTTTCTATTTTATTATTGGAAGGGATTAACGAGCTTACAGCGTATGGTAACGTGTTTTTTTGTGAGATTAATCTGATGAAATGTTATTGTCATATGCAAATCGCAAGAAAATTGGTATCTTTGGAGTATTTTATTCATTTTTAGGGTTTCATACCTCAATAGGAAAAAGCGTTTTAGATCTACGTATCTTATAAATTTTAGAACTTTAGTTAGAAGGATGTCGCTTTTTGTGTTTCGTATGCGTGACACGTTAATTCAGTTTCCGGTTAGCCTTCATAATTTTCCTCAGTTTGTTTTGTTGTTTTAGTTCAATTGATACGGTATAGCTCTCTGTATCAATTGATCCCAGCTGTGATCACACTTACGTAGTTACTACCGCTACTGGTTATATTACCGTTAAACCGGTTTCTGCATTGGATTAATTTCAATCTTTTAGTGGTTGGAGAGAGTGCAAGTGTAGTCTTGCAGAGCAGCGATTAAAATAGACCCGATATCCCAAGAATAGAATTATCGCAGTAGGGTTTGATTCCTGTGCGACTGTTTTTAGATGCGTAGTGTGAAGTATCAAACTACTTATTTAATCAAATAATGTCCTCGTTTCATCATTATCAATAGCCTTTTTGTAACCCACTGCTGGGCATAAGCTTTCTTCCCCAAACTAATCTTACTACTGTAGCCTATTTTGTATACAATAGATTTAGGAAGGGGTTAATATTTTTCATTGTAAAATATTTAAAAAGTATAAACAATCAATGCTAAGACAACTCTGGAAAATCTCAGATCTTATCGTATTAAAAGAAATAATAGCGAGAAACATTAGTAATACATATATCAAGAATTCAGCAAGGCCTGATCGCCTGAGTGTGACAAGATCGTGAGGGGCATAACTAATCCGTTTATCAAGGAACATAACAATAGGTACTTTAGTACTTATTTATTTATTAATTGACCTTATGTTCAGGGAGCTAGTGGGCCTTCGCGCAATCATAGTATGAATTCATTAGTAACTAAACCGTAAAGTTCTGTCGTAAAAAAGGTGACATATCTGCCTTGCTATTCTGTAACATTATTTTCATGTCTCGACAGCGGAATCCGCAGTGAGATGTCAAATACGTATTCTCGAATTTGAATTCTAAATCAAGGCCAATTGGGTTCACTTTTGAAGTGAGCTTTATTGTCACTTCACTTTCACCTGTCACCGAAATTATTAACAGAATAGACATACTGATCTGAGACGTCAACTTTAGCCCCCTAACTTGTAGGATAATAAATAATCTGTACTTATAATAAATCTGTAGAAGTGAAAATTCTGTACATTGAAAATATCAAAAAAATAAATGGCGGGGGGTGTTACTAGACCGACACCGAACCCAAAAGTGTGAAAAAAATATTTTTTGTCTGTCTGTCTGTCTGTTTGTTCAGGTATCACGCAAAAACTACCGGTTCGATTACGATGAAACTTGGTATAATTATTCTTTATTATCCTGGGCACCACACTGGGTAGTTTTTATCCCGGAAAAATATAAACAATAAATAACTAACTTAATTTTGCGGTTAAAAACTCACTGATAAGTTTCGTCATCCACGCGAACGAAGTCGCAGGCACATCTAGTAAATAAATAAATTCTTTATATCTGAACCATACATCTGTCATCATGAAGCTCTGCCTCCTGAACTAGGCGCCTGTATCTCAGGAGGCAGTTCCTTCCCATTACATTGTTATATCAATTGGTGGTTACAAAAAAAGAAGAAAAAATAAAAATAAAAAATTAAAGTTAAACTAAGGTGAGTAGGTACACAATATTTTTTTATATATATTTTCCTTTTTTTTTAGTCCCTGCGCGCGCGTAATGTATTTGTGTGTTGTGTGTGTGTGTATGTGTGTGTGTTGTGTATGTAACATGTAATGGACTAATAAAGACTATTAGGTTAATTCTAACGAACCCAGTTTAGGAGATTTCTGTTGCTTCATAATCCTGATCTTTAAGCCAATCCTGTATTTTATGTTTATATATCCTGTATTGTAGGATACGTTGGCCGGTAAATATAAACGTGAAACAATAGCGCGCATCTCAAAAGTATGCCACTTCTCCTCCGTCCTTATGAAATCATGTCCGGAAAACATAACCCTCCTTCTCGCCCAGTAGGGTAAAAAGCTACGACTTCAGTTGGGAACTGTAAACAAAAGAATAAGCCGATGAAACCAAAGTTATAAGTAAACGAAGTGTAGTTTGATGCTTCTAATAATATAAGTTAAGTTTAAAATGACGTTTTTGTTGCTTGTCGTAAAAATATTGCAATTCCATATTTTAGTTTAGTTTGTAAACAGAATCACCGGTTTGCCAGCAACGTCAATGAAACAGGAAAAAGATTGAGATTTAAAGACTGGTTTAATAAAAACGACTGCAATGCCACCTGATTGGTAGATGCAATGTTCATTCTTTTTTCCAAATGCTTTAAGTATTATAATTTAATATTAGCACCGTGCCGTTGCAACAGTAACTCTGTCTGTTCGTTACGATACACTAATAACTGATTAAAAAAATATATATGAAAATACATATTTATGAAGATAGATAATTATAAAGTTTGGATCCTAAGAAAATAAGTTTTTTATTTTGTAACTCTGAAAAGGTGTCTTTTTATTTGAAAACACGTAAGTAGTTTGGTGTAAGTACAAAAGGCAAATAAACTAATTAATCCATGCACGTACAACGTATTATTACTAATACTGACCCCATAATTAAAACAACATTAAAAAAAAATGAGCCTATTATAATCTTCAAAAAAAAAATGCTCTGACACCCCTAAATTAACTTAAGGGTGGCCTATGTTACGAGTTAATCCCGAAGCATTAACACAAAATCCAATCGTTGTCCGGCAAGATTTGTCTAACGCAACCTAAGTAATATAGTGACTATAATTAATAAATAAATGTTATTATTCCATCACTGAATTTTTAAATGATATAACAATGTAGATAAATAGTCATAACTTTTAATTCCAAATATTGTAATTCTTCTTTTGACATTTTAAATTTGATTGTATAGTTAATCTACACTAACTGTTTTTTGCATGCCTAAGTTAAGGTAGAATGTACAAGGATCTCCAAAGTAATTTCTAAACATCTGTATTTTTATTGTACCTACATTCTGTGCAAATAAATGATTATTCTATTCTATTTTATTCCATAATATTCATCAAGTACCATATTCTATATTACAGGGTGAACTTTGACCCCTATCCTTTCAGCTTGAACTCGTGATAGTGATAAAATATTTCAGTTTTCATCTTAACAAGAGGCTTTTGTTGTTTACCCAACAATTAGCCTTGATGTTGCTCAGCTGTTGTGTAACTATGCGTAAAAATTGTTCAAATACAAATGTTTTTCACGTGGCAATCCGTTTCATGACTCATTACTAGTTTTTTCGGTAGCGGATTCTGTTGTTAAATAGTACTAAAGTTGAATACAAATATCATTAACGAGGTATGAATAAAAACAGTTTTCTTAGACTTTTGAAGAGTATTAACTCCGTGTCCGTCACATGTTGTCAAATAATTGATTTTCTATGGCTTTTTACTGTCCATGCACAAAAGACTCTCCCATTTGTTTTATACTAAAATTAAAACGGAATTCAAGTTTATTTCAACAATACCAGCTATTAACTTTCCTGAGTACGGTAGTGTGTTAATGGTGGTTCTCTAGTTCACAAAACTTTATCTTCAGCCTTGTATAGCCTAATATAATATTTCAACCATTTAATTTTCGCCAGTATTTACCTCAAGGCGGAGAAGCAACTCGCTGTTTTCAACAAATGTAATAAGATTCGTATATCACTGGCATTTTCCCTATCTATGAAGCAGAGTACAACATTATATAAAGTTTATACTAAAGTTTATACATTCATACGTTATTAACATATTAAGGTGGAAGTTTGTTTCTTGTAGTCGACAAAACTTGTGTCCAGAGTTTTCAGGCACTGAAATAGGTCTCGTAATTAACTAAGTTGTTTTTGGAACAGCGAAGGTTCTTGCGAATAAAAAATAAAACATAACATTTTTAAGTGGATATTTTAAACTTGTAGCAAAATTCGAAGAAGGTATAAAACCTACTGCTCCTAATTAAATGGTAATTAGTCGAAGCATTAGTGATTAGTTAGGTTAGGTAGAGGAATGTGAATATTTGTGAAATCAAGTGTTGGAAGAGCCTTTGAAATATATGTTTTACTGTTTGTAGCAGTGTTCTATAAAAATTTTACTTTTTTGTCTATCTAAGATATTAAACAGTAAATTTTACGTCAGATAACAGTTTAAAATCAAGGTTCAGTGACATTTTAATTAGACTGTTTTAGGCTATACAGAAACTGCATATTGTGGCACAATACTCTTTGTGTTGTTCATAAGCCACAATTATAACTTTTCCATTTTCCGATATGTTTTTCGTTTGTTAAAACAGTGTATTTTTTGTTCTTCTCAGTTAATTAACTTCTGCCAAAAATGGGTTCTTCTAAAGAATACCTTTTTTAACATTGTATTAGGAAAATACCGACGCCACTTGAAGCCTACTAACTCAAGGTTTTCTGAAGAAAATTAAACTATCTGACACGTGTTGACATATCTGAGAAAAAACTTTTCCGTCGCTACTATAACAAGATTCTAACAAGGCTATTCTTTGAGATATTATGTCGATAAGATTGGTTTGTTGATTGAAACATTTTAGTCTATATTTATATAGAAATTATAGGCTCATGCGAATATGCAGATTTTTATTATCATGTTTTTTTTTACATTGTTCCTTTTATTTTTGGGGTTTTTTACAACGGTTTAGGCGCAGATGCGCCAAATATTTCAACAAAAAATAAGTTAGTTCTATAAAAAAATAGAATCACCTTTATTGATTACACAATTTAAGCCTTGATATTTCAACCAAGAAGTGGGTTTGTTTACAAAACAGTCTGAACACCTTTATTGGAGACCATCCTGTAAATCCAGCCCTTAAACAGAGGGTCACTAATTAAATATTTTGTAGTTCGATTTTGTAAAGAGTTGACTTCGTATAATGACAGTGAATTGAGAAGAGATTATGACAACGGAATTGCACCAAATGTAATCAACTCTTGATACGCATGTAAATCTTTTTTAAGATAATAATATACTTGAAAAACGCATTTTATGTCAAAAAACAAGCCATGTTATCGGAAATATTTTATCAAGAGTGACCATAAAACAGGTATTTGTAAATAGTAATAACTATGTATTCGATTCGTCATTCTGTCAAGGTATTCGAAATAAACTTGAGTATTAATTATTTCAAGGTTTTTGTCCAGTTAGGCGATTTCAGTTTAATTTATTTATCTAAGCTTATATAGCTACAGATAGATCTTGTGATAGGTCGGAACATGTTTATAACCACGTTCAGTAGGTATATTTAAATATTTAGGCTAGTTTAATTTTTTTGTTCTTCTTATGGTAGGACCTGCTGCAGCTGTAGGCTGGGAAAGAAAAGTGTAAAATAACGCAAAGAAAAAAAGGAAAAATTAAGAAAAAGTAATAACTTAATTTTATGTAATTATTAATTTTATTTAAGTTTTGGATAGGACAAAGAAGTCGGATCAGTTGGGAACACAATCTGTTTAGGGTGCAACGGGGTCTGTCTGCCATCGAACAGTAATTTTTGTGCAGTGAAAATGTTATTTGCTATATGAGTTAATTGATCTTCTTTATTCAATTCATACAGCACATCGGCCTTGTTTGTACATTGTTGGAATATGCATGACATACATAAGAAGTGGACATATCGCGTTTGTCATTAGAAGACGAGTATTTACTGATTCGAAGATTAGTTACGAGATAAACCCGAGTGGGTATAGAGACCAAACATTTAAGTACGTTCGTACTTTTTATAGATTAGCTCAATATGTAGATAGTAAAATATAAGATCTGAAATGTAAGAAGGAAATCGCGGAACATCTTGTTTCTTCGACGACCTCCGTGGTCGAGTGGCGTACGCACCGGTTTCAAGGTGTCGCTAGCTCTGAGATCCCGGGTTCTATCCCCGGACTGGTCAATGTAGAAACCAACTTTTCTACATTGCCTCGGGTCTGGGTGTTTGTGGTACCTTCGTTGTTTCTGAATTCTATAACACAAGTGCTTTAGCTACTTACTTTGGGTTGTGGTCAGAGCAATGTATGTGATGTTGTCCGCATTTATTTATTATTTCTTCTTCTTACTTTTAGTTCCTGAGTATTTCATAACTCCAGTATAAAGTTTAACTTTTATGAACCCATGAACCCTCGTAAGCTTACCGCTACGACTTTTATCCCCTGTTTAGAAACTAATTACTCTTATTATCTCATTTAAGCCTGAAACTGCTTAAAGCTGCGTAGAAACTTATCATAGTATTAATTTTGTTTCTTATTTCTCGATTTTACGTAGCAGGCAAACATTTTGTTATTCCTTAGATTTATGAACCTGAGTTTTTCAGTAGTGACCTATCTCTCGGAAGTGACAAATGCCCGGTATGAGATTTGGTACCCTTCAATGAGACAGTTGAAGGCTAACTATCGATACTTAATATTATGATTGCGAAATTACGAGTAACTCTGCTTGTCTATGTTACGCTTTTACGACTAAGCCGTACAAGTAATATTACAAAAGTTTTAAATGGATAAAAATTTGACAAAACCTCAAACTATATCTATACTTATAATAAATCTGTAGAAGTGACAATTCTGTACATTGAAAATATCAAAAACTAACCGACACCGAACCCAAGTGTGAAAAAATTTTTTTTTGTCTTTCTGTCTTTCTGTTTGTTCAGGTATCACGTAAAAACTACCGGTTCGATTACGATGAAACTTGGTATAATTATTCTTTATTATCCTGGGCACCACACTGGGTAGTTTTTATCCCGGAAAAGTATAAACAATAAAAAACAAACTTAATTTTGCGGTTAAAAACTCATTGATAAGTTTCATCATCCACGCGAACGAAGTCGCAGGCACAGCTAGTTTTAAATAAGGATTTAGTCTTTTTTAATCGCGATCACAGAAATCTAATGGCCGTGACTGAATGTTTGTTTGTTATAATAAGTAGGCATTGTACCTTCCACCGGCTCAGGTAGCGACGAATGGACGGCCACGGCCGTCGCCAAGAGGTCGCTAGTGGGTCTAGGTCAGTAACACTGAGTGTCGATGCTCTTTCAAAAGAGCTTTAAAATAAACTGTTTGTTTATCGATGCAAGATATTGTTACCGGTGATAAAAAGATTAAAAAAAAATAACATACGTATAGGAAGCTAGGTATTAAAAATGTTTATACTTTTTGTTAGACATGTGATAAATACATTTCAAACTTGCCATAGGTAGCTATTACAAATAGTTGTTTTTCCTTGTTTCTAGTTTCTTGAGTTTTCTGACTTGTTTACCGCTTATTGTATGATCTTATCTTTTTTTAAACCATTCTTTTTGAACCTACATGATAAAGAAGGTATATCATTTTATATTTGCGTGCAACTGATATATATCTAATCTTAAAGAAAATACAAATGTTACGCACATAATCTCTCTGATTAGATTGCGTAGGCAGGTAATATTATGTATTTAATATAAAAAAAACAGTAATGCGTTTTAGTTTACAACATATCTTGAACTTTTAAGAAGATTTATTAAAATACTAGCTGTGCCTGCAACTTCGTTTGCGTGGATGACGAAGCTTATCAATGAGTCTTTAACCATTAAGGTAGCACACGCGACGGAAGCTTAAAAATTGAGTAAATTCTCCCGTTTTCCCAACATTTCCCTTCACTGCTCTGCTCCTATTGATTGTAGCGTTATGAAAAGTATACTATAACATGCCCAGGAGTATGAAGAATAATTGCACCAAGTTTCGTTAAAATCCGTCGAGTAGTTTTTGTTTCTATAAGGAACATACAGACAGACAGACAGACAAAAATTTTACTGATTGCATTTTTGGCATCAGTATCGATCACTAATCACCCCCTGATAGTTATTTTGAAAATATATTTCATGTACAGAATTGACCTTCCTACAGATTTATTATAAGTATAGATAATAAGCAATATTTATTATGATTTAAACTTTAAATATAAGCCTACACTAGAAACATGTCTATATTTCTTACAAGTAAAATCTCTTGACGTCTTCAAAGTCCTACCTTGCCTTGAAGTATTTTATTGATATATTGAACGAATCCAATATCAATCCAATATGCGAACATTGCATATTGGATGAAAACTTAAGCACTCTTGTGTCTGTATTCTTCTTTATTAAATAATTTGTATCCTTGAAAACTGTGGACAATTTTTATACTAGCTGCCTGCCCTGGCTTCGCTCTGGTGGTGTATGCTTTTCAAAATATTTAAATACTTTTATTTTATTTTAAGCCTTGACCTTACAAAAAGGAAAATAGACCTACCTTGTTCTACCAACACTGAAAAAAACTACAAAACATCCAATTTCGTGCAGTTATCTGGAATGATGGTATGACCAAGGGAAATTGGGATTAGATTTTTATGTATATAGAATTTTATTTGCAGACTGACATTACCTCAAAGTGTATCTGCCTACGAAGACAGTGTATTGCTTCGCTGATTATTTATTACAAGCTAGTTTAGTACTCTACACTCGTGTTTTATTTGATATTCAATCGCAATAACTTACAACATGATAAACGGACTATTTTCATACACATTGTTTATGATACTTACCATTATTTTACGTAAAAACGTTGGAAGGAATTCACTTGTTTAAATACACACGGTGTGACATATAGCTATAGGTACCTAAGTATATGTTGTTAATGGTTGACGGTCATACATTGTAAAAATTTAAAGGTCATTTGTAGGGCCATAGGACTATCCATGTCGAGGTAAACACCGCCTGGTCGCTGACCCTAATCTCGTCTCATTATTTTTAACCGAGTGCCCTAGAAGGACGGTAATGTGTTTCACGCGTGTGTTTGTATGTCTTATTCTTTTCCAAGCCTAAACGGCACGACTAATTTGGATTTGTATTATTTTACGCACTGCTGTACAAAAATTCTATGTATTTGCGGAGGTATGGAGCAATTTTCGTGAATAAATCATTTTTGCTTCAAGTGTTGTGTACATGTTGTACACATGTGTAACAAATCGAAGGTCTTGTCGGCACGTTCTATATAAAAACGTGTCACAAAATATTATGAATCAATAATATACATAATGGCTTAATACAGATAATATTTAAAAAAAAACCCGACTTCTCTGCTCTAATGTCAAAAAACAAGTTGCATATTATATGTACAATTCGCTTTTTTGTTAGTATATAAGGTATATATACATAGTTTTTATTATTCATATAACGGATTGGTTGTACTTTTCTCTATGATTGGTTGCTTTGACTTGTCTTGGTTGTCAAAGTGATCATTTCTATTACAGATTAAATTATTTTAAATTTTCTCAATAACTACCTATTGAATACTAAAAAAAATATTTCAGAAATATATTCCTATTTTCAAATACTAATTTCACCGAAGACAAAAAAATAAGTCATTTGGGAAATTCACCCGTGTCATTAAACTAAAATTATCTGAATACGAAAATTAGGCACACTAACAAGTACACTGGAACGTTAATTACTCGCCACTCACTGACTTAAAATAGCGGCATCGAGCCACAGGTCCTCTGGTGCCCGAATAATTGTTAAAAACAAATGTTAAGTTCTCAATTACCACACACACGGCAATAAACATCTTAAAAACACATTAAAAATTCGAGGTATTGATAATCAATAATTAACTTATTTGATTTTTTAATTAGTATGTGACAGTAATATGTTATTATGTACACATTTGCGAAGGTCCAAGTCGTAGTAAGATTGACAATGTTAGCACAATTACTTAGAAGTCACGTCAACAGGTAATGGAATATTTTATGGTGAGATCTACTTACAAGTATCATGGTAAAGTGACAACATTCTTAATCCCTGAAGTTTAGGTTTAATAGGGTAGATGACTAGGTATGAAAACTCAAAATCAATTTAGTCCACCATTTAGATTATCAAAATATAATAGACATGTATTTTTTCGTTTATCAAATCATTTACAAAATACGAAGTTAAACCGGTGGTAGCTTGTGACGTCACGGCTTGGTACAATTTTAGCGAAAAAATACGTGTCTAATATTTTTATATTACCGAAAAGATGGATAAAAAAGTGAAAGTTAGTCATCATCCATAATACGCTGCTCCAATTGAGGTATTAAATCAATTTTCATTTATTAAAAATAATAGAATCTACATACTTAACCTTAAACTTTCAAGGTAGATATCAAATTAAATCTTTTTCTAAAACCTGACGAAAAATGTATGTATGTATGCACGTCCTATAACGACGTCCAATCGATGACTTCGTAGCTCCTAATCGAATTTACTAATTATGACGCGGTTTTTTATTTAAAAGCTAACGTAATTAAGATGATTCAGAATTTCGAAACTAATCAACAATTAAAAAAATACAGTGTAACCTTAAGTTTAATTATAGTTGATGTTTTTAATCTGCTAATACATTATCTCTGTGAAGAAAATCGTACGCGACCGATACTCTTGTCTTGTCTTCATGTGGGTAGGTAGTTATGTGGGTATATAGGTATAAACGCTTTAAATAAAGCAAGCGTTCGGAACAACGAACGGAAGCAAGTGTAATGCACTAAATTGGTCGACAAATAAACGAGTATTGGTGTATTCGAGGGTATTCTGTCTCACTCGTTAAGGACTGCCATTCTTAATCTTAATACTGCGATTTTAATATTCCTGACAGCTCAGTTAATAAATCACGGTCACGACTTAATTTTATTTTATCAAGCGAGAAATGTTGAACCTCGTATGCATGGTATAAGTAAATACTTATTGGCATGATACTTTATGTCGACAATATGCAATTTACTTTAGCTTAGATCGCCACTTTTACCTAAAATCTATAGTGGTAGTGGCAGAAAGGTTCTACCTATACCTCAGCCACTTTAAAGAAATAATGAACGTGCTTTGGGATTATGAACCTTAATTCAATGACTAATAGTTCAGTTTCCATCACATTCAAATTACTTTTAAGCCCTTTTCGGTAATATTTGTCATTCTAAAATGAACTTAAACACATGTTGTCAAAGTTGATAATAGCTTAATTAGTAATAACGTTTCATTCTCTTTCCATATTGGCTTTAGTATAGCACGGCCACGGTCAATATGTTACAGCAGTGATAAAAAGTGAGTTCATTTTTCAAAGTCGTTAGAACAATAAAGTACACAGTTCATGAATATATAGGGTGTTAAGAAAACCCTGTCCGATCCGTGAAGGTGTTGTTAGGTATCGATATCTGATTACAAAAAGGTGAAAAAAATAGGATAGATAAAGAAAAAAAATTATAACCTGAAAAAAAAATTAAAAAAAAAAGGTCGTCTGTCGGTCGTCTGTCGTCGGTCGTCGTTATAAGGATAAGGATGACAGGGGAACTATATGTGGGAACTAGTTACACAGTTTTATAAGGATCGCGTGACATCTGTAATCAGACGTATTTGCTCTACTTAAAACCTAAAGGTGATGATAGACTAATAGTATAAGATCCCGTTAAGAACGACCTTCACCGAGATGCTTATTTAATGAAACGTATTTTATATTTAATTTAATATGTCAATAAATATAATGTATATGGGTTGCCTAGCAAAGGAGAATGACCATTTCCAGTATCGCTTCAATCTAAATTGTGCCATAAGTTGGTGATAACAATAATTCCTTTTTTTAATTTAAAAGCCTATATCTAATAGTAGATAATCATAACTTCCCCGGACAAAAACTGATCAAAATAAAAGTTTTTCTTGTGTATGCAGGTTAAGTACCTACATACAAAACAAAAACTTCGTACATTCCTACCTACACTCAACACTCATTCAAAACGATACCATAAATAGTCACGCGAAGCGAGTGTTTTTGTGTTTCGATACTTTTAAGAAGTATTAATTATATTACCTGTGTTAAATAATGTCATATCATGGGCCACGTGGAATGCGTTTGTCACCGAGAGAATCATCACAGAGTACTTTAAAAAGGGTTAATAATCATTACGTTATTAAGATTGGGGCACGCTTGTACCACCGAACTAGATTACTGGAGTACCTACAAGCAGTTCTTCATAATAATACGACATAGTGAATTTCAAGTCCAAGCTCTATTTTTTACACGACTGCCCAAAAAGGAGTGTTATGTTTTCAGGGTTCATGTATGTATGTATGTATGTATGTATGTATGTATGTATGTATGTTTGTGAGTTTCTTTATTCCACCATAACTTCTAAAAGGCTTGACCGATTTCAATGTTTGTGGTATCATTAGAAGCTTTGAGTTATCCCGAGTGACATAGGCTATGTGGACATTAAAAAATGGTCAAGTGTGAGTCGAAATCGCCTGCAAAGTGTTCCGAACGATATTTTTTTTGTGTTGTGTCATGTTTTTTTTGTTGTTCACTAAAAGGTATTAAATAAAAAAATTATAATTAAAAAAATTAAAAAACACGCCTGCCACATCAAAAAAAAATAAAAACAAGTCAAATATTTGCAGTCGGGGTCGGTTACTTGAAACAATTCATTACAGGTCCCCCGACTGCAAATATTTGACTTGTTTTTATTTTTTTTTGATGTGGCAGGCGTGTTTTTTAATTTTTTTAATTATAATAGATGATATTTTTGACGAATATGTGTATGAAAATGTAGAACTTGATGTGTAGCTATGTACCTTAGTACCTACCACACTTTCCACCCCACTGACCAATAAACTTATGTTTTAAGTATCTGCAGTAGTTACTTAAAATGCCTGTGTGATTCGCATTTCTAGTTATTATTATTTTTATATCAGTAGACTGACAAACAGAAAGATCTAGCTAAGAAAGAAGTACCTAAGTGGTCACCGTCGTCTATGGACATTTCGAATACCATTAGAATTTAATATTTACCATCTAATATGTTGATGATGAGGTACTAAAAAGTAGTCACTGTTCTATCAGCATAAAGTACCTAGGTGTAAACAACTCCCCCTACTGCTAGCACAACATATAGATTTCCTGGCCTCTGTCAAAACTCAATAAAAATAGCTAGTTTGATTGTAATAAAAAAAATAACAAGATAACAAGATGAAATCTGTGGAAATGTTTCGTCAAAAGAATCGCTTTTTACAACTAATGCAATTCAAAACTACGGCAAAATGCGGAGAAGTATTAAAAAAAAATTTACTGTATTTAAAAGTACCTTAATCATACTTTATAATAAGATATATTACATTGTGGCACAATATATTTGATAATGATACTAAGTGCCATAGTCACTTGGTCATTCTCCTTTCAGTCCAGAGTATATTTAATTAATAATTAAAAAATAAAATATTTTTTTAAACATTTCACCGGTATGATTATTAGATAAATTCTATACCAATCGAAAGTATGAAGCCCATAGAATAAGCAAACGTTAGGTTGCCTATTCTTTTCCGGTCACAACTATAGACTCGTAGATACTATGGCAACCCTATAGTTGTGACCGGAAAAGAATAGGCAACCTAACGTTTGCTTATTCTATGGGCTTCATACTTTTGATTGGTATAGAATTTATCTAATAATCATAACGGTGAAATGTTTAAAAAATTTTTTTTTTTTAATTTTTAATTAAATATACTCTGGACTGAAATTTGCTAGGCAACCCATATGCATTATATTTATTGACATATTAAATTAAATATAAAATACGTTTCATTAAATAAGCATCTCGGTGAAGGTCGTTCTTAACGGGATCTTAGACTATAAGCTTTTACTTGCAATAAGGATTTTAGTCAATTTTTACAAAATAAGAGAGCGTTTTAGAGTGGTACTTTGTCTGTTTTCCCTAACATCCTAGGAAATAATACATTTTTTAACGAGCATTTCCTAGCGCGCTCACTAGAATTATCTGAAATATATCTTATATGTAGAGACGAAATCTTTTTTTTTTTTTTAAAGACATAGAATTATAGTTAGTTTGAGCGCAGGCTTTGACTGCTTCACCGAACTTTATGGCGTTTGACTCTTGTCTCGTTAGACTTGAGCCTGTTAGTTCGACTTAAAAAACGGCCAACGCTCGATGATTTTACAACTGAATGCTCCAGTTTATCAGCAGCATTATATAATCAGCTGGGCCTCGATTCAGCTATTTTAAAAGCATGTCAGTGGTCGGTCAGTGTACTTGTCATTGTGCCTGATTTTTATATTCAGATATGCCTACAATAAAATACCATTAAACTCTCGAAGAAAATGATCGTAATGACAGTTAGCAGAATCGCAATTATCGTAAAAATTACTAAATGAAGCAGGTCATTCGGTCAATTCAAGCAACTCTGAATCGAGGCCCTGGTGGGATGGTATTCTGGTGGGCAGCACTTGACACCCGCGTCTACTGTTTAAACGGTTACTAACAACTGTATTATTATTATCAGTGTTACAATCTAAATGCTTAGAGAAGGTAGTGTTCTGGCTAGTATTGTAAATCTGTAGCAAATTTCCGATTTATTTACGTTGACACAACTGAAGTTGAACTTGCTGTGCCCAGCTGTAGGACGTTTATTGGCCGGTTTATTATTTATTAACTGATTTTATACATAGTTAACACAAGTGGCCTTATATTCTTCGTTCATCTAAGACATGTACGCGGGAAAATACGCTCTTCTCCAGTGGCGTGACTATGTCATCTGGGGCCCGTGGCAAATTCTTTTGATGGGGCCCTTTTAGTATTTTTTTTACGTTTCACTTAGTTTAATTTTAATGAACTACTAAAGTAGTTTTCCAACACTAATAAAAATTTTAGTTTCAATAGGGGTTTACCCCTATATAACAGTTTCTTTTTTTAATCTTACCAGAACATATTTTTGGTCTAGAACACAAAAGAAGAAAATGTTTGGGCTATATCGAGGAATGGTAAAACAGTAAAAAAACCACTGCTTTGTCCTAGGCCTTATTTTGTACTTTCCCAGGAATGAGTCGAGCAAGTCGACTCTACCCATACGCTGATTGTAGTTGCGTATAAGAAGGAAGTCGATAATTTCTTTTGTTTGTATTTACTAAATTCTCTTTTGTTTTGAGTCGTCCTCTTTCTCTTTCGTTTCTCGCTCCCACTTAAATATTTTCAGGTACTAGACATTTTAATATCTAACTCTCACAATCAACTTTACTTTAAAAGTACCTACTTTCTTTCTTTAAATCAAATACGAAAAATCAAAGACACAAATATGATGATGTGTTGAAATGCTTAACCAAATTTGAAATTGAAATGATGGTCTTTAGTTTAATGAATTAAGCAAAAACGCGAAGCGTTTTCATGTAAAATAAAATCAAGGGCGTAGCTACCGTAGTAGGGGCCATGGGCCACGGGGGGGGCCCGCGACGTGCGTAAGCAAAAATTTATATAATATGTACAAATAAAAATAAAATAAAACTGATAAAAACTACATAATTTTTAACTTTAATGGAATACATGAACGCCCGATTGACCTGTGACTACTGTCCATAGAGGCAGAAACTTTAGAAAAACTAAAGTCATCATCAGCTGACATCTAAATGATTTTACTGCAATAATAAATAAGTTTGCCGAAAAAAGGCAAGGATGTGTTACATACATATTTTAAATGGCATGTTAAATTTGTGGAAAAAAGATAGATAGAAAATTATGATAAAGAAATATTTCTTTTAATTTTATAATTTTTTCCTTTCTTTTGTGAGAATTCTTTACCCTTCCTAAGGGCCCCCAAATATTTTTTTATACCAAGTATAAACTTGAAAAATATATCTGAGCGGTCCTTAGGTCGGGGGCCCGTGGCATTTCGCCAGTCCTGCCACCCTGTAGTTACGCCACTGCTCTTCTCGCACCAGTCAGCCAAGCAATTTTCCGCACTAAGTTCGTTCCGACTAATGAAATTTAAAAGATCGTCATTTGCTACCGTGGCAGGTCGTAATCTGGTCACTTCTGCTCTTAATGAAAATTTGTAATGATACAGTTACTTAGCCTTGCAGTAGGCTAGTGCACCAGTTTGCCTAACAGGGTTAAACCGTTTAGTTTAACTAGCGATTTCAATCTTCACGGGTCCCAGCTCAATTTTTCTGAGATGATGGCAACCCTGACCCAATTCTTTCTGCAATCTTTGCGATGTTGTTATTGTTTGTGTATCTTGTCTCTATTTTCTATAGTTTTGGCAAAATAATGCATAATTATAATGAGGGCACACGTGGTTCTGTTGTAATGTTAGGAAATTCAATTGTTTTGTTGGGCTATACATTTCCTAAGTTTGCAAACAGAGGCCCTGCTACAAGTTTCCTGCCTTGAGATTTTGGATATCAATGTTTTACCATATTATTACGCTCGTTCCAGGACTTCAGAGCTGGTGGTCAAAGGTGAAAGTTTTAGTAAACATCATTTGAAGTGATCACTCTGACACATTTATAATGTTGTTACTGTTATGTACAATCAAGAATATTCTATCACTCTTTTCAAATAGACATAATAGAAAGATTTTTAATCCGCTGAAATAAGATATACATATATCCCAGTTTACTTAGAATTGGCGCTGAATGCATTTCACTTCCAAAGATCTAAGTCAGCCGTCGTCTTATTTCACACATATAATTAATTAGAGCCTAATGTCGAGTTGGAAACTCCTTCGCAAAGTGCCCTTCTTACTCAAATATATTTCAAGGTGAGGTGAATGACCGCAGCAGTAGTAAAGTAATTTACAACATCATTGATTTACGCAGATGGATTAATAAAGCAAGGAAAAATGTATTAAAAAATGACCCTTCAAGTAGTAGGTACAACAATTGTAGATAATAGTGCTTATCTTCCTCTCAAGGACAAATCTAACTTAAATAAACACTTAGATTTGGAAAATACCCTTTTAGAAAAATTTTACAAACGTGTTTCACGACGGTAATATAAACAAATCAGACTGTATCGATATGCAACACTTTAAAATAATGATAACCTAATGGTGGGTACCTAATCATGTCTTAGACGTACTACACACTGCGGAACGTAGCACAATCGTAATTTTACCTAAGAACGGTCATTTCTAAACTTTGCCTATTTATTTAAATGTCCAGTACTATAAAACAATGACGTACAGATTCCCATCTTCATTGTTATAGCTATCTGATGGCTGTCACAACATGCTCTTGACGGCGACAGATATTATAATTTACATGCACTAGATGTTCTAATATAATGTTTATTGTCTTTCTTTTCGGGTGCGACAGTAAACGTATCAAGGTTCGCAGACGATGGAGAAATTAAATAAGCATAACATGAAATATAAATATAAGAAATATTGAAATTAACCTATACCCAATTGTTGGCCTAGTTTAGTATAGAACACGAAAATTAGGCACAATAACAAGTACAGTGGAACGTTTATTAACCTGCCACTCACTGACTTAAAATAGCAGCATCGGGCCCCTGCTTAACTTATAATACATTTATATGTGCACTGAATTGTGACCTTATACAAATAGGCACTTTCTCGCCTATCCATATAAACAAAACATAAAAATACTACAAAAAGGTTTTTTACCTGGAAGATCTGTTTAAAAAAATTAAACTGTTTGAAATTATGTCCACGGAGGTTCACGTTCAACAAGTGTCATAGTTTTGTCATAGTTTTTTCATTAGAGCACGGTACCAACAGTTTTCCTTTATTGACCTTAAGCTTGCCTCACGTGTTTGCCATAATCACAAACCGAGGCAAATATCACATCATAACAAAGCCATCATTAAAACCTCATTTGTATTTTTGATACGAAATTGTCAGCTTCCTAAAAATACGATGATAATAATAATATGTTATAAAACTCGTTAAAAAATTGTTTTTACTGACAATCCTATATATTTGTAGAAACTTGGTTATCATCATCGTTCATTGCGATTGCCGAGCTATCGTGGGTAGGCGGGCGAGGAGAATTAAGAACAGCGACACTCCACCGAACACGTTTTGCTTCAATGCGGAGCCACCAGATTCCTCTTCATCCGACGGACGCGAGCAAAAAAGAGCCCGGAGTTGCGTCAGTGTCAAGAAACGTCAACCCGCTTGTCATTTTTCAGCAGTTCCTTTTCACGTTTCTTAACACTAGAAATAGCGAAGCGCCTACACGGCCAGACTGACATTCGCACGTCCTCGTGCGACTGCTCTCGCTTCGAGTTATCTGCAAAGACCAAATACAAGTCTGTAGTACCCGTCTCGTCCATCCCTGACTAGCTACTCATTTATGACACCATGGACTTCTATCTTTACCCCTCACACACTGGGCGGACTACTGACCAGGCGTCCCTTCGACTACCCACCAACTCACATGGTGCGATAGACCGGACTACCTGTCAGCGTCCCTTCCACCAGTCTTTACCCCTCACATCAGAATGAAACACACTGGGCGGACTACTGACCAGGCGTCCCTTCGACTACCCACCAACTCGCATGGTGCGATAGACCGGACTACCTGTCAGCGTCCCTTCCACCAGTCTTTACCCCTCACATCAGAATGAAACACACTGGGCGGACTACTGACCAAGCGTCCCTTCGACTACCCACCAACTCGCATGGTGCGATAGACCGGACTACCTGTCAGCGTCCCTTCCACCAGTCACACACAGCTGTTGCAATCAACCGGTTGGAACGTCGACCCACATAGGCCGTTTCCATACCAATCTATAGCCACCCAGCTCACACCGAAGAACTCGCAGTTTGACCGTGGGCGTCGACCCGATTCAGGCCAGCCCAAGCAATCAACTACGCTACAAACCCCATGGGAAAAGGTGATCTGATCAGAGGCATCGACCCAGTTAAGGCCAGCCCCATTTTTCAACCACACTACTCTCAACTACTTAAAACAAAAGAAACTAGATCACCGGATTATGTAGTCAAGTTGCTCCTTGATGAATGACGATGAGCTCACAGCGAATCCCGTCGTAACATCTTCAGGCATTTCCATCCGCGGAATGCGTTCGATGATGTTCCAAAAGCGCATGGCCGCCTCACTCGCGGTGTCTTTAACACCAACTTGAAAGCGTAGAATGTCATCGACGTAATCTTGTGGCAGCATAGGTTTAGCAAACTTCGCAAGCAATACTTCTTTTATTTAGGGCCACGTCAGTTGCAATGCCTCGCCATCTGAATCGGACTCAATCAGCTACCAGACGTGCGGCGCTTAAGATCTCGTACGGCTATTCTCCTATAAAACAAGCCCTCTTTATCCCACTTCTGATGTAGAAACTTGGTTATCATCATCGTTCATTGCGATTGCCGAGCTATCGTGGGTAGGCGGGCGAGGAGAATTAAGAACAGCGACACTCCACCGAACACGTTTTGCTTCAATGCGGAGCCACCAGATTCCTCTTCATCCGACGGACGCGAGCAAAAAAGAGCCCGGAGTTGCGTCAGTGTCAAGAAACGTCAACCCGCTTGTCATTTTTCAGCAGTTCCTTTTCACGTTTCTTAACACTAGAAATAGCGAAGCGCCTACATATTTATACCTTGACACTTTACCGTCAAATTAACCTTTTACATAACAATAAAAATAACAATTTTAATAACAATAATAATAATGGCCCTTATGTTAAACATTATCTTACTAATTAATTTTCGGCTGCAGTTGTTGTGTTTAATTAAAATAAACAGGTTTCTGCACGTTATTTAAAAAACAGCAGCCAAACTAATCAAAAGAACTGCGGTTTTTATTTCAAACTAAGACGTTGTTTATAAAAAATTGTTAGGTATTTAAATTTATTTGTCAACTCCTGAATAGGCTTCTACTACTTCTTATGAACACATTAGAACTAATTTTTTGGTGCAATGTGTCCGGCCTTTTCGGTCATTGCTTCAAGGACGAGTACCTATTAAAAGTAGATATTCACGCATTCTCCTAAGTATAATAATTGGTGAGAGTGAACTAAATTGGGCGTCGGATAAAATGTTATGTTATTATACAAGAACAATGTAGTTATTGTTCTCACGGTTAGAAAGCATGCCCCCTTGTTGATGACAAAATACTACAAACACAGGTGACATCATTACTCTAGTAGGTCTAAGGGCCTTTCTACGGAAGGTTACGAAAGTCTACGACACCCGAAAAATTTTTAGCCGACTTCAAAAAAGGAGGAGGTACTCAATTCGACTGTATTTTTTTTTTTGATGTTTTTGTTACCACAGAACTTTTGACTGGATGGAACCGATATTCATGATTCTTTTTTTATTTGAAAGCTGGTGCTTCCAGTATGGTTCCATTATATTTTGGTCCAGTTTTGACAGTGGGGTCCATAAGAAATAAATATAAGACTTATTTTGAAGTCGGTTTTTTTTGTTAGAATTATTTAGTTTTTGTGCGACTACAAACTCATAGGTGTTCGTAGATTATCATTCGTTGGAGACTAATGTCGTCGGGTATAGAAGTCTTATGTACGAAAGGCCTAAGAAAATAGCTCTTTTGCTCAAATGTGCTACAGGTGGTACCGCTAAGGAACAATGAATTATCATTGACATCTCACAAATATAGTCGCCTGAAATTCCAATTCGAGGAGGTGCACATTAATAAAATAAATTAAACAAATATATACAGGGTGTTAAGAAAACCCTGTCCGACCCGAAAAAGTGATATAGGGTTCACAATCACATGCCCTAATAAAATATCAAATTTGGAAAATTCAAGATAGAAACAATAATAATGAATTTTCGCCCCGAAATTCCCTAAATTTGAGATTAAAACAAAAACTACAACACCAATTTCGTTGGTATTTTAGGGGGCCTTTTGTTAGGTAATTAATTAGGTAGCATCTGTGATGACGCCGACTCTCTGTCTCGACTCTTGAGATATTTTTTTTTTTTACATTTTTGTAGTCAGATATCGATACCTAACAACACCTTCACGGATCGGACAGGGTTTTCTTAACACCCTGTATACAAATATATGACAGCAAGATAAATGTGACCTAGAAACTATTTTTTTGCCATTATGTGTTTATCATTAATTATGTCGTGGTGGCCTAGCGGTTCAATGAACGGATTTGTATACACAAGGTTGCAGGTTCGAACCCAGGCAAGTACCAATGTGGCTTTTTCAAAGTTATATGTACTTTCTTAATTATTCTAAGACACTTCTGACAAACGGTGAAGGAAAACATCGTGAGGAAACCTGGATTCCAAAATTTGGTATCTGAAATCGCCAATCCGCAGAGAGCAAGCGTGGTGATCAATGCTCGTGCCTTCTCTATATGGGAAGAGGCCTGTGCCCAGCAGTGGGACGTTTATAGGCTGGATTTATTTATTTTTTTATTTTTTTATTTATGTGTTTAGTTATAGCAAGCTTGAAAGTTACTGTTTGTAACATGGATGCAAATCGACAAAATAAATAATGTAAAGTGAAAAAAAAAACCTAATTGGAGCACCGTTAAAAATAGGCCGACTATTTTCTTATTTGTTTTAAAGTTATTAAACTTTTAGATTAACTGTGTCCCATTTTTCTAGAGTTCAATTCTAATATCATCCGTTCATCTGCAATTTACCGCTATTGGGGCACATACACAATGTACACAAAGTGCGAGTCACGATAGGGTTGTTGCTTTTAAAAAAATATTTATTAATTTTAATTAATAATAAAAATCAGGCAGGTTTTTTCCAGCCAGACGTCATAAAGCGCGTCGTCATAGCAACGCACCGTGCATACCATGCATATTTGTTTGTAAAACATCATAGAGCAAGACAGAGTACATTATAATATATGAGCAAGATCTCAGGACTAGACTCTAGACGCAACATACTTTCTCATAGCATAATATTATCTGGCCTAAATACATATAAGTAGTGTGTGGCGGTAGTGGGATCTTGAACGATCAGCAATGACACATCTTGTGTACTGGCTGGGCCTCGATTCAGCTATTTAAGAGTTGCTTGAATTGACCGAATGACCTGCTTCAGTTGGTCATTTTTACTATAATAGGCTATCTGCTAACTGTCATTACGATCATTAATTGGCCATTACGATCTTTCTCTTCGAGAGTTCAATGTTGGTTCAATGAGATTTTACTGTAGGCTTATCTGAATACGAAAATTAGGCACAATGACAAATACACTGACCGACTACTGACATGCATTTAAAATAGCTGAATTGAGGCCCAGATACGTTGGACACCCACGACGTGGATCTAAAACAGTATGATGATCAAGCAAAAAATATGCACAGAACACATTTCAGAGTCTCGGTATGAGTACTTGTAGGTATCAACCGACTTCAAAGAGAGAACAATTCGTGGTTACAATTCGTGTGTTCTTTAATTACGTATTTTGCGCGATATGTAATTGTTAATATAAAAAAAACACCGGTGGCGCATATTTCAGAGGTGGTCTTCCAGAAATTTTAACAAAATACATTCATTAGTTTGTCTGTTTTAATTGTAGTCCGTTTATTATTTTAACTTATACGTATTATAAATGTAGGATAATTATTTGATTATAACATCCCAAAAATGCGGTCAGAATTCGCCCCAGTTATTGTAAATGCAGAATAATTTTGAATTGGTTGTAACATTATTAATTTTGGTAGATATGGAATGCATTAATTAACCTATTGGACTCCGAAACATGTACAATGATGAATTCATTATTTGCCCAATTATTGCTGTAATGTTTACAATATACTGAAAGTGTTTTTTCTATTAGCTTTGCTGTGTTTCTGCTGGAAAATACAAATACTTACTTATACATAATCGAGGCTAAATCAAACACAACTTTAAAAGACGAGATTTCAATGTTGATTAAGGGCCGGATTTTCCAACGCCTGATAATTTTTTACGATGAATACTTTTAAATTAGTGACAGTTATCAGAACAAATATGTCGAACGAAAATTTTATCTCTCTAATGATAATTATCTGGTGTTGAAGAAACGACCCTTAAGGCCTTATTACAAAAGATGGTTTAAACCAAGACTAAGGTAAACCCAGGTTTAAAATATACCCATCACTTTCTTATGTCATATAACAAAAAGAGACGGGGCTATTCTAAAACCTCGGTTTTTCTTAGACCATCTTTTGTAATAAGGGGGTTAAAGTTTAATATTATCTAGGACTAGAATTATTTCATAAAAATAGGAAACCTCCATGAACTCTCCCCTTTCCAAAGGGCCGCGAAATCTAGGACAATGAAAAGAGTCGGCGAAAATACGTTTCTACGAATGTTAAGATGATGATGTTATTGGATATTGATAACCTAGTTTTGTAGTTCAAACTAACTACGAGCAATTTTTTAGTAAAATGTTTTTGTACGTTATGGAAGCTTTGTGGAAATGTGAGGTTCGACAGTTGTTTATAATTATTAAGCGTATTGCAAGGAATTATCCCAGTGTCGCTGGCAGTTTTACAAATATTTAATCACATATACATATAACAACTATATAACAACAACTAGATCTAAAACAAACATTAGTAAATCATACAATAGGGATTATCGCGTATGAATTCGCAGCTAGAAGCGTTAGTTGAGTGTCAGTTCGCCAAAATGACAAAAATCAGTTTGTTGTGGCGCCAATACGGGTTTGTTAACTAGAGGTGCCCCGCGGTTTCACCGGCGTGAGGAACAGGGATTGTACCTAATCCCCGTTCGCCGATATTTTATAGGTTATATTACTAGGACACGAGTCTAACAATCCAAAGATCGTGAAAAACGGTCTACCCGTACTTGAGTTATAAATGGTGTAACTAATGCGCAACTAATAAATATAATATAAACTCTGTTTTTTTACTCGTATTTGTATATTTTTTCTATTTAAAGCGATGTGCGGGTTTTTATAAAAATCAAAGCACTAGAGAATTTATTGTTGATTAGGGATCACTCAACTGTCCACAAAATATGTTAATCTGAAAGTTCACCCAGTTATCATGTTCCATGTTACTTATCTCTCTAATCAGATTTAATTAAATAAGTAAGTATTTATAAATTACATTTCGAAAGTCCCATAAAAACTAAAAGACTGGATAAACAAACGGTATACCGAGCCTTCAGTCCCATAAATAATATAAGAGAGAAGTAATATTTCTGCTCAGTCCTGTATTTTAGGCGCTATACTAAAAGTGTAATTCCTATAAATGCAAACCTCTTTACAATAGTTTCTACTTTACCAAATTATATTAAGAAAATACAAGCTTAAAAGAAAAAAAAAACAATAAACTATGTAAAAAAAATAATATAGCAAACCCCAAACCCATAGTTTTGTGACATTATACATATTTTATAAAAGTACCTACCTAATCATTATGAAGTTTGTGAGAAAAAGCTGTATTTCAGATGCACTATCCACCAATTTTTTTTTTATGTACAATAAAATTAATCTCACACAAAATTTGATTGCAAACACAATATCATGTATTAAAGAAATAAATAATAATAATTGTCTAAGCTTTTAATGCATACCTACACAAAACTAAAATGACTCTAGGAAAAAAAATATGAAAATATATCTAAAACAGTATGTAGGTCTAGTAATGCGTTGGTCAAGGATGCGGCCGTAGGCAGCGTTGAGCGCTTCACGGGAGCCCAGTCTTCCCGTGACTGCGGCCGATGCAATTCGGCTGACGCGACTTCCTACCGAAACTAATATACTACTAAAAATCAACTATAACTCAACCAGCATTGATATAAAGGTAAAGCAATTTATGATTTTGAAAAATAATTGAAATATTAATTTATTTTTGTTTCTTATTTTTGGGGATTTTTTTTTTATATATTTCTAACTTAGTGAAGATTTAACTACTACTTTTCAAAATTTATTTTTAAATCTCGGAATAATTTTCTTTAGGGCTCTTGGTATTTAATATTTCATGTTTTTAAAGTTTTCAGAAATTAGTTTAACGACTGCCGTTATAAATTGACATTCTTACAATAACCGTTTTTATAGAATGAAAATAACTTTTAATTTGAGACGGTGATTTTAATTCGTCTTTCGGGGCCTCTATATATATATTTTTTAGGAAACATTTAAGATTGGAATTTTTGAAAACGAATAATTATCTAAATAGTCCAAAAAAGTGGTCTAGCTTGTATTTTTGTCAACCGAGAACTGATATTGTTGCCTTTATAAAAAGCATACATTTCATTCGACGAGGTCAACCTATAAAAAAGGATTTAATAAAAATATGTTCACAATACAGATACTCAATAATTACGGATCGCTATTTGCATATTTGTGTCGGATGCCAATCGGTTCTGTATGAAAAGCTACATTATAATTGAACTAATCATTATTAATTAAATATCAAACAGTCTCTACCGCGTCGTATTATCAATATTACTGTCTTAGTGTCACTGAATTCTTATATCTCGATTCACGTAAACAATGAAATTCAAGCAAAAAGTGCACCCAATAATTTTTTTTTTGTATATCATCCCTGTAGTTGGAAAATTAAATAACTGAGATTTTGTGGTTCTGAGATAAACGCGATTTGGTGTATTTTTTTCAGTTACTGTACATTTGTTAAAAAATGTGAGACAAGTTTACTGTAGGTACTGTAGGACCTGATTACCTTTTACATTATGCTTTAACAAACTGAACTCTATTTTTAACTATAACTAAATAACACATAAATAATCAAGTTATTTAATTTGGAACAACCGTTATTTATAACGTAACTACAATTAGCTACTTATTTCGGCTATATATTTAGTTTTCCTACAAGCTAAATACATTTGGTGGAGTAAAATTTGGTGGAATAAATGCAGTTATTGAATTTATCTAACTCGAAATATTTTTTAACTAGCTGTGCCTGCGACTTCGTTCGCGTGGATGACGAAACTTATCAATGAGTTTTAATCGCAAATTTAAGTGTTTTTTATTTTTTATACTTTTCCGGGATAAAAACTACCCAGTGTGGTTACTAATCCACTCATCCCACTTATTTAATCACAATAATTCACATTATGTTGCACCGTAACATACATGGTATAGTAGTAAAATTCTAACGACATTTAACATTTATTTTTTATTTAGATACCTTTTTTTTATTATTTGGTAAATTAATACAAATTGTGACCGCTTTTATTTTTTTAAACTTTTCAGCAACGGTTTTTTATTGAATTTATTAGTTTGTTTATCTGATCCTGCGGTAATCGCTTCCAATGTAATTTTAACAAGTTTTTCAGTTGTTGAGTTGTCAACTCTCCGTTCAAGTTCTCTACAACCTATCACTGGAACATGTCCCATGTGTGCTTGATGGTATTAGGGTCTGGCGACGGTAATACCCGCAGATTTTCCATTGCCAAGTAATTTCTGGTCCTTCGAGCTGAATGCGAACAGGCATTGTCATGCTTCAGCGTAAAATCTGGGCCAAATTTTGTACAAATGGGTGAACATAAGACCACAGAACGTCCTAAACATGATTTACAGCGTTCATATTGCCATCTACAAAATCGAGCTCTGTTCTTCTATTCGTCATATACCATCATTTTCGAGCCGCTGTAGGGGAGCACTTTCTGGACGCATCTCAGCCGTTTAGCATTTCCGGGATGATGATACACTTCTACCCTTTTCGAATCGGGCCTAAATTCAAACTGGGACTCATCGCAAAATAAAGTTGTATGTCATTGCTCTAGAATCGTTGCATAGTGTTCCCTACACCATTCGTTTAAACACATTCGTCAATTTTCTATTTTTAAAATATGCCTGTAATGTTCCCAAGACAAGGAAGATCGTGTAACTATCTACTTTTTAAAGAAAAACAGAAAGTATCAATGAGTAAAACACATAGATTCTGTGAATTATGCGTGTTGCTTAGACTTTTTTGATGTGTGTATTGTATTGGTCTGATATAAAAAAGCTGTATAATATTAATAAACTTATATTAAGGAAGAAATGGAAAAGTACAATAAAATTTAGAAAAAGTGTATTGTAATAAGATACTTATCATACCACAATTAAATAAATAGAGTTATTTAGTTTTCCTAGAACTTGGTTAGTTTTGTGAAAGAATTTTTAAGTAGAGGAAAAATTCAACAGCTCATGTTATTTAATTTATTTGATATTAAACTTATCATTGACCATAGTTATTGATTTATTTACAGAATTATTTATTTTTCCTTAAAAAAAATTGTGTTTGCCTGAAGACATTTAATTATTCCATCTATTCGACATAAATGGCTATCATTTTGAAACGGAATAAGATACGAAAATGTCTGTTAGGCTCAAATATGCGGCTTGTTTTAGGTGTTTTGAAAATAGGGAAAAAACAAAATTGCCAAAATCGGACTTATTTAATTTTCCAACTACGGGGACGATATTTTTGTCCTGCACGGGAACCAAACCCACTGAACGCAGCACCCTACAGGTAGTTGCAGATTTATAACTACCAGCCTACCCCCTTTTTTTAAACAAAACATCTCAAAATATAATGAGTTTCTCCTCTTCTATATTATTTAAAATTTTATTATAGTTGCCTATAACTAAACTTATCAATTTAAATATAATTCTCGTAAGCATTATCATACTGCATTAATTATCCATTGAGTATTCTTCGCCATTAGGTACTATTGCTAAACTTATTTAATTAATCAGTTGCATAAGTAAAGTGATTCTTAGCATTTGTGGCGAGAATTAGAATGTTTACAAGTTTCACAAACTGTCCTAGATATGTCCTATTCTTAAGTCATTTCTGTCACGAAGTATTTTAAAATAATTGACTCTTATATATACTTATAATAAATCTGTAGAAGTGAAAATTCAGTACATTGAAAATATCAAAAAAAATAAATGGCGGGGGGTGTTACTAGACCGACACCGAACCCAAAAGTGTGAAAAAAAATATTTTTGTCTGTCTGTCTGTTGTTCAGGTATCACGCAAAAACTACCGGTTCGATTACGATGAAACTTGGTATAATAATTTTTTATTATCCTGGGCACCACACTGGGTAGTTTTTATCAAGGAAAAGTATAAACAATTAAAAACAAACTTAATTTTGCGGTTAAAAACTCATTGATAAGTTTCGTCATCCACACGAACGAAGTCGCAGGCACAGCTAGTTTAGAAATAATATCTTATTAAAATACATAAAATAATAATAAGCTGTAAAAGCCATAAAATAATAAAATTTACTGATATTGAATTAAGTATTATTAAAATTTAATTTAATTCGTTTCTATGGTCACGGGTAGGTATTAACAGAAGATTCTTATTTATACCCATTTTCAAGTTTCATCTAAACGTCATTTAACTTATTTACATTTGAATTTAACACCAATCAAAAAACTAAAGTTGATGTTGGTATGATATTCCATTTAAAATGTGGTAATGACGATAAAACATTGTAGGAAGCAACTGGGAATATACTCGTACGTCACAAAACTCATCGGCTTACCTGGGACCCGATGCCGCTATTTTAAGTCAGTGAGTGGCGGGTTTATAAACGTTCCAGTGTACTTGTTTTTGTGCCTAATTTTCGTATTCGAGAAGAAGAACCTAAGTGCGTTCATCTGATTTTTGAACAATTTAGCAAAGTTATAAATGATTTATTAAGAACACATTAAGGTGATTATAACCGACTTCATTAAAAAGAAAACCAATTGTATATTTGTAAATTTTTTAACCTATTACAAATTACTTGTTCATTTATATGCACTACTCGTTTCAAACAAAAAAACGCTGGGCGGCACGACATTAAGCGATGTCGCGCGTTATCTTTGGCACGATACTGCATATTTAGACGTGATTGTTTAAAATGCAATTAAATTACATTATAGGAAGATCTATTATGATACCTTATAATAAAAGTATTAAAAGGTAAAGTGACTCACATACAATATAATTGTTATTTCCATCACCACCATCAGATCCTGAGCAGGGCCTCGATTCAGCTATTTTAAATGCATGTCAGTGGTCAGTCAGAGTACTTGTCATTGTGCTTAATATTCGTATTCAGATAAGCCTCCAATAAAATCTCATTGAAGTCTCGAAGAGAGTGATCGTAATGACCAATTGATGCTCGTAATGACAGTTAGCAGAATACCAATTATTGTAAAAATGACCAAATGAAGCAGGTCATTCGGTCAATTCAAGCAACTCTTAAATTGATGAATTGAGGCCCAGAGCGTTTGTATACCTCTAATATCTTTTATTACTATTTTTTTACTTAATTTTGTCTCATTGTTACAGATAAGATGCAGAATATTAAATCGCAGAAAGTGCTGATAAGCCACATCAGCGGGAGTGCTGTCTCTTTCAACCAGGAGGACAGGTAAGCGTATTCTCACTGCGATATACAATTACACGAGAATGAAGGAAGAGGGGTGTTATAAGATTGACGTTTGGGTTTCTCCGGCATCGTAGCTACAACATTTTCAAAATCGTATAAAGATGATTCTATAACTTATGAAGATCTGTACAGGGACACAAGGGAGTTCCTTATGAATCGGGGGTTCCATTTTTCTTATTTTTAGTTGTTATCGCTAAGAGCTGATACAATTTAAGAACTGTTAAACTTTAAAGTTACAACAGAAACAACATAACCAAAAGGTTTTCTAATCACGTAAGTACACAACGCCCACACTAGCAACAAACAGTAAATGAAAATAATATGTTACCCAAGCGGAGATCGAACCCGGGGCTCATCGCGCAATGGTAGTTGGCGTCGTGACCCTTCCACCCTCAGTTCATGCTAAGTTGTTTGACGTGATACAGCTCGAAAGACCGAGCGGTTTTACCATATAGATAGTTTTTGACATCGAACAATTTGCTATTATTTCTATCAATTTGTGTTTTATGGCAATAGTCCAACACATCCCCGCGCCGTGCTCTCGGCTTGAGTAGAAGTCATAAAATACGAATTATCATTTTAACAGCACTGACTTTATATTTTCGATGAAAAATCCTATCACAAGATAGCTCTAACACCGGTGCTACTACTAGAAACAGTGTCGGCACACCATTCATCTTTTTTTTTGGTAGAGAACTTTGCAGTTAGCCTGAGCGCAGGCTTTGACTGCTTCACCGGACTTAGACCTCGACACGTTAAGTACTTAGTCCTGCGATGTATTGTAATTTGCTCAAGTACGTGCGACCCCACTGACGTCATCGCGTCAATGCATACTATTCGTTGTATTGGATAAACGATATGTTCTATTTTCTTGTGGGTTGTTGTTCACGATCAACTGTTGACTTTGACATTAATAAACGCGAAAATTGCATTCGGGTATCGCAAATATATTGAAATTGGGGGAACATTTTCCCAGCTGTGGCACTATGTAGGATGAGATAGATAAAGAAATAGTAATTTATAACGTGTTGAAAAAATAGTAGAACCGAAATGCTGCACAAAATCAGAAAATAAGAGAATTGTTATATTGATGAAATATTTTAGTTTGGGTAATAATGAGCTGAAATTCTGTTATGGTAACCAGACAACTGATAAACATACTTATATATTTCTAAATACATACATATTATAGATAAATTACACTCAGACAACCAGAACAAATGATCGTGCTCATCACACAATCATTTGTCCTGGGTGGGAATCGAACCCACGACCTCCGGTATAGCAGTCAGGGTCACTAACCACTAGACCAACAGGCCCGTCGATATGGTAAATTATCAAGAGACTTCTTAAAAATCTTCTTTAAATTGACGTTATTTTACTATTTTAAGCGTGTCGATAATTACTTTCACCTTAACCTGTAGTCTATAATTATATAACATGGCTTACCGTGACTTTCATGTTTTACCGGATCTAGTTTATCCGAACACACATTATTTTAAGGGTGGATTTCCCAAAAGAAAAATACTATATGCTTCTAATCTGTTCTCACGGTAGAAGAGGATTTTGCCTTCATTTCGATTTCTGTTCACTTCAGTTTTTATTTTATTTCGGTGGCTGCTGTAGCTACACTTGTCAGTGTTAGACTATAAGTTATTTAGGTTAATTCGGCTTATTTAAATCCTGAACAGTGTTTGTAATAGCACGAAGTACTTCTTAAATATTTTTATCAACCTAGGTAAATAAATTCTTTATCATCATAGTGGGACTATGCTATGTTAATGCATGCTATGCATGCATTTCGGTGTAAAAATATTTTGGACCTACAGCTACATCTACCCTTTCCTACAGTTATAGTTTAAAATAAAAACAAAGCTAAGAAAAGTTCACCAACATCACAGAAAAAATCTACTTGTGGTGTGTTTAATATCACCCTTCAATTTTAACACAATTATGTGCGAACATATTTTCAGTTAATAAGAGTGAAAATTTGTACGGAGTACAATATGATTACCTAAGGTTAGTTAATATGTAATATTCAAATAATAATAATATTTCGGGACAACTCACACACGGTTATCTGATCCCAAGCTAAGCAGAGCTTGTGTTATGGTAACCAGGCAACTGATAAACATACTTATATATTTCTAAATACATACATATCATAGATAAATTACACCCAGAGTGAGAATATGTGAGATGTACGTAGTATACCAATATATAAATATACATTTTATCTAAAATATTTATATGTTGGTATAATATAATAAATAAATTTACAGTGTAATTATAATAAAAATACATTTACGAGTATAATTTATAGTATAATATTATGAATGTATTTACCATAGTGATTCTAAAGAATTAAAACTTTGTAAGCTGTAGCATTAGTTGATGAATTTTAGTTTAGCTTCTAACTGAACTTCAATCACTGAACAGAGCGTCAAATTTTAAAGTTCTCAAGAAAATGAAAGAAACTTATTCTTAAACATTCACATATTACTAATTAGAGTAATCCAAGTTGCTAGTTCAGTGAACCTATTCGCAAGCTTTTGAGCAAATCTAGAAACTAGTACTGATCATTTTGCTTGAAGCTTCAATAAATACGAAGTTGTGGGATGCTTCACAAGTTGCATTGATAGCCAACTTAATACGGCATCTCAGTACTGTTAACTGATAACTAAGGCCAATAGTTGGATGTTTCTTCTCTCTGAACTGCAGAAGTTGTAAACGTTGAGAATGCAGTTGTTGGTATTTCTGAGTTTTTAGTCACTGGAAGATATCTTATTACTGTTGTTTGGTTTTTAATGCTGGGGCCCGAGTCTGCTATTTACATTTGCTTGAATCGTCTGAGTGGGTGGGGTTAGTGGGACCATTTTACGATAATTGGCATTCTACTAACTGTCAAAACGTCACAATTGGCCATTGGAACGATTGAGCCGCGAGTTGAGTGAATATGACCAATGGCCGGTACAATTTCGTATTCCGCTATTTTTTGACAGCAGTTGCATCATATCTATGGCTAAACATTTTTTATTTTTCATAGACAATGTGTCAATTTCAACGAAAACTTTCCTTTTTTAAAACATAATTATCCTTATTTACAAGTTGATTTGTACTTGTTTTACATACCCACGTATGATCCGACTAGATAGGGTGGCCTAATATAGGGTAAGTTCATCTTTGGCGGAGGGCGCGTCGTGCATTGTCGGTTGCTTGGCGCCGAGGCGGACAGATACGTGGAGGGGCATTCAGCCTTTCACACTAAAATGATGATGCTTTAGCGCGTCAGGTGTGAACGGCTGGGTGTCTCGTTGTGTGTTTGTCGTTCTGGCGCTGCGCGGCCCATGGTGCGCGGTGCGTTTTTCGCCGGATATGAACTGACCCATGAGTGCTGACCTTTTTGTAATATTGTATTGTATGACTGTTGATAAGTGCTACTGTGTAGTCTTTATTGAATACATGAAATAGGTAGGTTTCAGAAACTAAGGGCATGTGGACTGTGAAGGTAAAAATGCCTTAATTGTATGAAGTAACGACATATCGCTAAAAGCCTTATGAGGTTTCACAGATTCCTCGCGTCATACATAAACTTTAAACACTTGTATATTAATAATTATATGGCGTTGCGGTCCGCCGCCTACCATAAGTAAACAATAGGTACATAGCTGACTGAGTACCAGGTGTAGTGTATTGTAGATCAGATACAAATAATATAGTAGATGTTTCAAAATATATACTTGTGACAGATTAATTAGCACACATGTTACATAATTATTATTTGTACTTAGAAATGAAATGAAATGAAATGAAAATCTTTATTCGCAGAGACATGGTAAATACAAAAAGTGGTAAAACAAAATAAGTCTCTTAGCATATCTCGCCTTCAGTAGGCATGCGAAAATTTATAGCATTAATAAGTGTTTAAACTTACTAACTAGTACAAATCTATTTTCTATAATTAATATACTCTGCTATTGTGTAGAAGCACTTTTCTATAAGCCAAGCTTTTAACTTTCTTTTAAATCTTGATTTAGGTAGCTCTCTAATCTCTCTAGGAATTTTGTTATATAAAGTAGTAGTAGAGTAAATATCATTGCAACTAAGTTAAATAATTATACTTAGGGACGGTTTTTCCAACGCCAGATAATTTTATCTCAGGATTAATTTCCAATTTTTGAAAGTTCTTCAATGCAAAATATGTTTGACGTGAATTTAATCCCTCGAATAAAAATTATCAGCTGAAGTTGGAAAAACCGGCCCTAAATTGGAAAATGTATCACAAAGTACTACTACAAATGTGCGAGTAACAATGTTGTAATTAATGAGTTACATAAAAACAAGTAACAATAAAAAAAACCAATTAGGCTTGCGTCACACTACAAATTACTCTTAAAAAATATTATATCACTTGTGTCATTGTGTAGGTAAATGCAGGATTATAATTGCGCTTGTTACTAATTAAAAATCGATTAATTAACTCGAAATACCATTAAATAATTAAGCAATGTAATTAGGTATATTACGGCAGTACGCAGTAGGTACGTAAGTTTATAGCGAAGGCAGTCACAAAAGATTCACATGCAATTAACTTTAGGATTGTGCACACCAACTGAAGAAAAGAGACAATTTATAATATTTTTTTTATTTTTAATAATGACTTATGAAAAAAAAAACACCAACAATTAGAAAAACCACTTCATTTTACATTAGATGTGACCCTTTAGTTCCCGAATGTATTAATGCACAATCATGAAAATCAAAAATTGTGTAAAATAAAATATCTCCAAAATACAGCGCCCTTTTCTTTTCTTCTTGTTTTTCATGTGGTATTTAAACCTCTCTGTAGTAAAGGAACTAAACGATAGCAAAACCGACGGCGAGTATAGCAATCCTTTAGCTTATAGCTTGTGCTTTGTGTGTGCACCTAGCTTAAGTAGCGTTCGACTCAAGGCCGCGGCTTACTGCACGACTGGTACAACGAGCTGCGCCCGCGCATTTGCCGGCGCTGGTGAAATATTCAAATTATTTACATTTGGAAACAGTGGTTTTTCCAAAATTGTTGTAGCAGGAATTTCCAAAACAGATTGCGGATTGCTATTGCTTATTTCCTAACCGGTCAAGGTCGGTCCGGTTTATACTCTTTCCACACTTTCCGGCGACCGGTAGCCGAGCCGGATGAAAAGCTGGTGAGGCTTTATTTAGGATAGGTACACTGATTCAAAGACTTTCTTTTTCTGTAGTACATTATCTTGTAATCCACTACAAACGTTTGGAAAAACGATGGGAAAACCTTGATTTGTAAATACAAGTCTTAGCGGATTGCGTATAGTTCATGGTACTTTATAAAGCTCAGCATTATATTGTCCTACGCCCCCGTCACACCGTGTAGCATGGGTATGTGGCGTTGCAAAACGTTTGGCAATCTTTTGCACCGTGTGTCGTACACAAGATCGAACCTGGCTCCGTGGTTCCGGCTAGGCGAGGCTCTTGCTCAAACCACGCTCAACCAGCTATACTTATTCGTCACCGTTGCGATATCATTATTGTTACTTGTGAATCGGTAACACACTTTCACTTTTCAACATCAAAATCCCCCAATTTGGCCAGTGTTTGTAAACGGAGCCAGTCTCAGCGAGACCACGAGCCCTAGCAGCCGGCTATTAGAAAACAAACAATTATAGAAATGGTAAGTAATATAATTAATGCTTTTTATAATATGTAAAAATAAATAATATTGTGATCAAAACTAGCGCTTGTTGTTGTACATTCACTTGCTCAATAAAATAATGTTATATTATTCTTGCAGAGGAAGACACTAATCATACTCCTGCTATACAGTGCGGTGGTTCTGGTCACCGCCGATGAAGGAGAGACCAGAGACCTGCCTGATGACATAGAAGACGGTGAGGACTTAGAAAGAAAGCACCGAAAGCGCAAGAAGCATGGCCAGCAGGGCAACCCCTGTGGGTACGGTGGGTTCGGCTTCGGGAAAACGTTCGGATCTCATGACACTTATGTCTCGGCTCCAGTGATGAACTACTTCTTCGGAGGGTGTGGAGGAGCACCGATCGTGCCACAATACGCTCCCTATCCTATTCAAGGAGGATATGGACATGGCGGCCATGGCAGCCACGGCGGCCATGGAGGTCACGGTGGTCACGGTGGTCATGGAGGACATGGTGGTCACGGGAATCACGGAGGATATGGAGGACATGGCGGCCATGGCGGTGGACATGGCGGGGGCCATGGTGGAGGCTTTGGCGGGGGTCACAGTGGAGGCTACGGCGGGGGTTATGGCGGAGGCTACGGTGGCGGCCCAAATATCTTTGGGGGCCAAGGCTTCTACCCTCAGAATGGATTCAACCAAGGCTTCTCTGGGCAGTACAACCGCCCGTTCCAGAATGCAGTGTCAGCTGCAGCATCCGGCTTCGGATCAGTGTTGGCTGATTACATCACCAGACCAAGAAAAGTACAGAAGCAGATCAATCAGTTTTTAAGACCTATTTACAAACTGTTTTAGTGTTCCGTTTCAAAGTGTTTTTTCATGAAACTCGTGTGGACTAAAAGTGCATGTAAGTGTTACAAGTAACAAAAGGATTTCAGGTGGGATCAATTATCTATACTTATAATAAATCTGTAGAAGTGAAAATTCTGTACATTGAAAATATCGAAAAAATAAATGGCGGGGGTGTTACTAGACCGACACCGAACCGAAAAGTGTGAAAAAAAAATTTTTGTCTGTCTGTCTGTCTGTTTGTTCAGGTATCACGCAAAAACTACCGGTTCGATTACAATGAAACTTAGTATAATTATTCTTTATTATCCTGGGCACCACACTGGGTAGTTTTTATCCCGGAAAAGTATAAACAATAAAAAACAAACTTAATTTTGCGGTTAAAAACTCATTGATAAGTTTCGTCATCCACGCGAACGAAGTCGCAGGCACAGCTAGCTTTATAATATAAGTGTAGGTAGGCGCTAGGTGTTAGGGCTCTTCTATAAAAATAGTCTTAAAGATTTCTTTATTTATAATACGGATATACTTATAACACGATGCCTTCCAGAAAGAGACCATCTCTTTCTGCTACATCGAGACACGCTAGGCGAATGAGACTAGCCAGAGGTATGATCGATAGATAACGTTCTACACAAATAGCACTTTACAAAACAAACTCATTGATAAGTTTCGTCATCCACGCGAACGAAGTCGCGGGCACAGCTAGTATAATATAAACTTTTGCAAGTGATATTTAGACTTTACTACTTTTTAAGTTTAGAAGTGTCAAACTTAGACTGGACTAAACAAATTAGGTTTAGGTACTGACTAGCCAACTAAAAATATACTCAATTAGTTACTTGACTATATTTGGGCATCTATGGCTCGAGGTAGGCAAGATACGAAAAATCTAAAGCTTTTGAAACAGGCTTTTGTGGGGCAAGGACGAGGTATAATTATGATGACTCATATGGCGTTTTGAGGTTGACATGATGATATTACTATACCGCTATGCTGCAACTGTACTGCTTTCAAAACAATGTCGTCGAGGTTAATTACTTAGGCAGGATTTTTTAATAAGGTGCATGCATATGAATGCTTTTATTGATGAAATTAAACTTAAAATATTTACAATATTATAAAAACTAATATTGAATGCTTTTAGGTTTGAAGTAAACCTTTATCATCGTTTTTGGGAATTCTATAAATGTAACAAAAAAATGTCCGGAATTGAATTTCTTGTTGCTTTAATTTGTAAAAACAAGAATAATTAATAACAAATTTATTTCATTTTGCACAATTCATGAAATTGAGAAGATAACCCGATTTTGACTGAAAGTTTGTATACGGCATCATTGTTGTTGCATACAAACAAAAATAATTTAGACAAACAAGCGGAGATGGACATTGTCCTATCTCTCCATAAGTTAGGTGGTATAAATACGATTAAATTTTTAAGTATATCTAACCGATTTCCGCCACTCTTTTATTGAGTTACACTTGTTTTCCCGTAAAAGATTTTCAGAGTTAATTAAAATGCAGTGAAAGATCTGGAACTTGAGAGATCTGAAGTGAATCTGAGCTACATTGGTTGTCAATCTTTGTTACTTGTAGCTAACATTTAACTTAGTGCTAATCGACGGATGCTGATTGACTTAGATATTGATTAAGTAATTAATTTATACATAACCGTTGTGAGCAATTATGTAACTCTGTTGTCGTAATAAATATTTGAATGTAAGATATCAAAAACTTGTTTTATTTATTAACAAAGTCGAATTTGAATAACTATGTTGTTGCATTGCAAAATTTTAATGTATTGTGACATGTTGCGAATCGACTGGCGATCTTGAAATTCATGTAAATTGCATGCGGGGAGATTCCATGTCTCCCTGCCTATTTAGAATAATTCGTCATTTGATGGACATGTTTCTAGTATCTTATATTATTATGAAGTCACCTTTCTTCCAGTGGTGTAGGCAGACTACGGATATCTAAAAAAATAGGCTGTTTCAAAGGTTAAAATGTTATGTTACTAATATGCTTACTTGTGTTAAAAGTATCTCCCGTATCATTGTAAAATACAATTTGAATAGTTTATAAAGGTAATTGTTCTTCAGATGGCTGTAACTTAATTGCGTGTTGAAATACATTATAGCATTATGTGCTAAGCGACTTGTTTGATTATATCACAGTGACGCCTCGCGATTTGCAAGCTCTGGCCTTGGCTAATGGCTATATAATATTAATGTTGAATGAAATTCATTTTACTAACTGCCTTTATAAGATTGCCTTTTTTAACCAACTTCTAAAAAAGGAGGAGGTTCTCAATTCGGTTGTTTGTATTTTTTTTATGTTTAATAATAAATAAATAATAATAATAATAATAAAGTTTATTTCCAAGAATTTGTACAACAACCACTTACAAATAAGACTACGTATCACTAGTTACACAAAACAATATAACAGAAGTAAGTTGATGAAAAGTTGATGTTGATGAAGTTGACCCCACAGTCTAACCATTACTACGGTTTTGTGGGGCTTAGTTTATAAGTTTTCTAAGCAAAATGTAAATTTTGAATAAAAAAAAAAAAAAAAAGTAGCATGGATTGAACTCTGGTACTCAAGGTAAGATTAAACTTGTGTTATGGGTACATTGGGTACCAGTGCTCTTACAAGTTATGTTCAGATTGTTATATTGCGTGCAGATCGAAAATAATTTGCAAAGAAAAAAAAATATCTATCTATACATATAAATATCTCTAAATATAAGTATTTAATTATTATAATAATAATAATATAATAAATTTATTTATTTTCTCTCAAAAAGTACATTACAGTTCGCATAAATTGTAAGAGACATAGCTAAAACATTTTTAATATACAATTAAATATACATTTTAATTATACAATTCAATGTTACTGGCAACATATCCGTGCTGGTCTGTGCTTGCATTTGGTTTATTAAAGAGACAGTTTTATGAAATTTTTAATTTCATCATACGTAAGCGTCTGAAGCCACTTACGAAATTTCACAAAAATATTTAGTGAGCGGGATAATATTGCAAATTTTATTTAAGTATTTTGTTGTAAAGAAAATTGCTAATAACATGATAGTGGCGCCGGGCAGCAGCTGTATTTGATTTGAGAGTTCCCCATTTGCGTCAAAAACAAGCGTGCCGTGTTTCCGGTTGTTCGTGCATAACTCCGTTGCTTGCCAACCGATTTGAAATATTTTTTTTTTGTTGGAACTATATTTTAAATATAGGAGGCACCGTCTCCAAAAATTGATAAATTTTATAATAGGTTAATCGTAGTTTAGGTTAGGTTTATTAATATAGGTAGGTCATAGTATTATTATGAACTTTTTAGTGCGTTTATCGATTTTTGAAATCTTAAATATTTTTATTTGATTATTTTTATTAAGATCAAAACTGTGTCACTTATTTATAGAAGAAGTTTTTGCTACATTATTTTACGAATAAACACCTACACCTGACTACCTATCGACCTACACCTCCCACCGCGAGTGGCATTGGACGCTTGGTTTACATACTTATTCGAGATCTATTGAAAACGATGAGGATGGATACGCGTAAAACCACTAACTAAAATGCAAGGCACGGACTATGGGCTAAATTAAGAAAAAATTGCGTTCAAAGCTGCGAAAGCACACTATCTTTATATGAAAGTACGACAATAATTTAGATTTTAATATAACCGTTCTTGTTAGCAAACAAGAAGGATAGAGAACAAGAAGGATAAAGGATATTTTAGTTCAGTTAGAGGGACAACGTGATATGCTCCTATCCAAGGTTGATGCAGTGGCAGCATTGCTCAAAGTCGAACCATCATCAGTCATCGTCGCTACAACCGATCGATGCCATTGTACCTACCTATGAGACAATTGATTTTTTACACTATTTAGGATATTTTTCTAATTGGACTATTTAAACATAATATAATAATATAATAATATAATATGCCGGGACAACTCACACACGGTTATCTGATCCCAAGCTAAGCAGAGCTTGTGTAATGGTAACCAGACAACTGATAAACATACTTATATATTTCTAAATACATACATATTATAGATAAATTACACCCAGACACAGAACAAATGATCGTGCTCATCACACAAAGATTTGTCCTGGGTGGGAATCGAACCCACGACCTCCGGTATAGCAGTCAGGGTCACTAACCACTAGACCAACAGGCATAAAAAAAGAAAGTGCATATGATGTTTTTCGACATATGTTACATACTGTTATAGTTAAGTTATCAGAAAGAAGCGAAGCTTTCAAGGTAAGTCTTCCAGTCTTTCCTATTTAATACGTTTTCTTAGATGTTGAAATTTCCGTTGACAGAAATAGGATATTATGTGTTGCCGGTACGAAATTAAAACGACAGATTCGTTTGATATCTCTCAGATTCAAGCTAAACTCAACCACAAATAGGATTTTAATTTAACTATGTAGTACGGCTATGAACATGTCTTAATAGAAATCAAGTTTTGAGCAAATTTGATCAATGCCCTACTTTATAACTTTACAAGTTATATATATATATTTTTTTAATAGTAGTTGGTATCAAAGAAGTTATTTTCCAAAAGTATCAAGCATCTTTTTTTCTATATGCATAATAATATTAAAGAACCCATGTCGGTGTGAGGGAACATTCCATTCGTGTAGTAATTAATTAACTTCGAACCCCACATCGCTTGCAGCGCATATTAACCAAAGCAGACATAATAAGAGAAAATAATTAATTAAATGTACAATCCTTCCGTTTTTTATTTACAAAAAGTATTGATGCGGAATTCTATAAGGTACAATAAGAGGAATTAATACGACTAGAGTCAACAGTATTTTTATTACAACAGTATAACAAAGGAAGTGCAATATAATATAGGTATCTTATATATAAAATTCTCGTGTCACAATGTTAGTTACCATACTCCTCCAAAACGGCTTGACCGATTTTTAAGAAATGTTATATGCATGTTCAGTAGGTCTGAGAATCGGCTACTATCTATTTTTCATACCCCTAAGTGGTAGTAGGTAGGTAGGCAGGTGATAGGTAGAATTTTTTTTTTTATATTTAGAACGCATGCAGGGTACAGCTAGTAATATATATTACTGTAATAATATTGGAGTAAACAGGAAATCTTGCCTCTTAGCGCTACAGAAACAATGAGAACGAACAGTTGCACTAAAAATGTTTTTTTTTTCGTCAGTTAGGAAACTCAGGTAGGTAAAGAATTTTGTAAAAAGAAGTATTTTTTAACCGACTTCAAAAAAGGAGGTTCTCAGTTTGACCTGTATGTTTGTATGTATGTTTGTCCGCGATTATCCCGCGTTTGGCTGAACCGATTTTGATGCGGTTTTTCAGAAAATAGTTTGTTAGATCAAGGAGAAGGTTTAGTATTTATTATTTAACCGACTTGAAAAAAGGGAGCTTCTCTGAATGACCTGTATGTTTAAATATTTGGACGCGATTAGCTCGCGTTTGACTGAACCGATTTTGATACGGCTTACAGAAAAGTGTTTGTTAGACCTAGGGGAAGGTTTTGGTGTTCTATAATTAACCGACTTGAAAAAAGGAGGTTCTCAGATTGACCTGTATGTATGTATGTTTAAACGCGATTATCTCGCGTTTGACTAAACCTATTTTAAGTAAGTAAACAAAGTACCTAACACTAAAAAGTATTAAATAAAAAGAAAAATAAAAAAAAGAAAGAAAAATGATAACTATTTAATTTATTTAAAAAAAAAAGAGAACCGCCTTCAAAAAGCCGATTCACTGAAAAGTATGAAATAATTTTAATTGTACTGCTTATCAAATAACCAAAATATTAGGATAATAAGTATAATTATACTTCAAGCACAATTTTTGTTATTTTTGGAGTCGGTGTCGGTCCTTATAATATAGTATTAAAATTTGCTATTAGCGGCTGACAACGACTCCAAAATCTATATACTTACTAGCTGTACCCGGCATGCGTTGCAATGCATTTTTTTCTATCTAGCACCTGCCTACTACCTACCTACTACTACTTAGGGGTATGAAAAATAGATAGTAGCCGATTCTCAGACCTACTGAATATGCATATAAAATTTCATAAAAATCGGTCAAGCCGTTTCGGAGGAGTATGGTAACTAACATTGTGCCACGAGAATTTTATATAATACTAGCTGTACCCGGCATGCGTTGCAATGCAATTTTTTCTACCTAGCACCTGCCTACAACCTACCTACCTACTACCACTTAGGGGTATGAAAAATAGATAGTAGCCGATTCTCAGACCTACTGAATATGCAAATAAAATTTCATAAAAATCGGTCAAGCCGTTTCGGAGGAGTATGGTAACTAACATTGTGATACGAGAATTTTATATATAAGAAGATTTATTATATTGCACTTCCTTTGTTATACTGTTGTAATAAAAAATACTGTTGATATCAAAAAAATAATTGTCTGTCTGTTTGTCTGTTTGTTCAGGTATAACGAAAAAAAACTACCGGTTCGATTACGATGAAACTTGGTATAATTATTCTTTATTATCCTGGGCACCACACTGGGTAGTTTTTATCCCGGAAAAGTATAAAAAATAAAAAACAAACTTAATTTTGCGGTTTAAATAATAATTTAATTTATTTCAGATATCATTTAGATCCATATTTTGTTAGTAATAGTCTTAACCTAATGTTAGTAAAAGGCATACTATAATTAATGTACAAACAAATATTGTTTAAACATATATTGCACCTACGTGTGCAACCGTATCCAGTGAGCCAACATGGGGCTGTCCCACCTATCACAAAATACACTCAGGATGCTGTGGGAGCTTGCACGAACTCTACTGAGAATAGAGGCGCACCTTTTCCGTAATATGGCATGAAAGCCATCCACCCCCGCTTCGGCAAACATCCCGGAAGCGCTACAAAAGCGTGGAAGGCCCACCAGCATCCTGAATATATTGTTATACTGGACACGCAGGGCGTTGTATGCCCTCAGCGTGTACCTGACCCACAGACTGCACGTGTAAAAAGACTGGCAGTATGCTCTGAAAAGTGTTATTTTGACTTGCGTCGTACAACGTGCAAATCTGCGGATCAGCATATTACCTCGGACAGCCATCGCCCTGCGTTCCCTCTCTATGTCTAGGTCATCATTTAAGTCATGAGTGACCCAGTGACCCAGGTACTTACATTTTATTACTCTTGATAACGGAGTATTATTTATGCTTACGTCGGGCACATTAGTGTAACATTTGGTGCCCGCCTTAAATACCAATAATTCACATTTTTTTGCATTGTACCTGAGTCCCTGCTTGACCGCGTAGTCTTCGCACATCTTAACAAGACGCCTAAGTGCGCTTATTGATGGACTCAGCAGCACCATGTCGTCAGCGTAACTTATATTGTTTACGCAAACTCCGTCAATGTGACAGCCTATACGGGTGCTACTGAGTTCAACAATCAGCTGGTTAATATAAAGGTTAAAGAGACGAGGCGAGGTAATACTACCCTGTCTCACCCCGCACTTCAACCTATACATATCAGACAGAGTTCCACCCCACCTGACATGGTTCGTCTGATTCTCGTACCAGTACTTAAACAAAGAGATAACAGTACTGTCAACACTACTTTCCTTTCGCAGCTTTTCCCATAATATATCATATGACACCAGGTCAAATGCTCGCGATAAGTCCAGAAAACATGCATTGACCGGTGTTTTCCTATCAGCGTAATACTGAACAGTTTGCTTAAGGCACATGATGGCAGTTTCCGTTGATAGTTCTGGTCTGAAACCGAATTGGGCATCGTGAAGATTTACACGCCTCGCCATATGTGTATCAAGCAAACAATCCAGCATCTTTGCAGTAACAGTTGCCAAGGAAATAGGCCTATAGTTTGCTGGGTTAGTAAGATCGCCCGTTCTGTTCTTAACTATTGGCACTACTATGGTCTTCATAAGCTTATCCGGCAAGTACGAGTGACTTATACATAAGGAGTAAAATGTTGCCAACACTCTTGGTAAATGAACTCCCGCGTATCGAAAGTGCTCGACGCTGAGGTGGTCATGACCCGGAGATTTGCCTCCGACCATCTTTCGAATGCCATCAGCAATATCCTTGGCCAAAAACTTTAAACACGGATAACTTACCTCAGCACCAATCACTGGCGATGACACGGGCGTAGCCGGTCTCAATAAGGGATCAACTTGGAACTGATTCACAAACAGATTTGAAATAGCTTGAGGGTCACAAATACCAGCTACGCTCACTGGCAGACTCGGCTTGGGGTTCAATTTAGAAGTACTTTTCCAAAACTTAGCAAAATCTTTTGATTTGCGCTGCTCAGCTATTATATCTAGTTTTATTTGAGATTGATTTTTGCGACACCATTTTAATTTGGTTTTAAAAATTTTACGTGTATTTCTCATATTCTCATAAATAAACCCTGAAGTTGGATTTCCATATAAATGCCACATCTGGAAAGCAAGCCGAGCCTGTGAGTGAACACTTCTAACGTGCTTATTCCAACCTGTTAAAGGTTTATAACATTTTTGTCTAATACATGTAGCAGTCCGCTCAGCAGATATAGAAAGAATATCAATGATTTTTGTGTACATATTATCTAAAACTACTCTGTGAGATACATCGCTGCATATTTTGTCCGCACAATTAATACACTCTGGGGGGAAATCAATTTTACATAAACCTGAATTACACAATTTTTCATACATTTTTATCTGTTCAAAGTCTCGTTCGCCCCATATAACCTTACTACTTAAAACTTTACTTAGTGGAATATTAGACTCCACTATACTTAAGTTACATTCTAATTGGATCGGAAAGTGATCGGACCAGTAAGAGCCGTACAATACTTCTACGCTAGATATAGTTTGACGCGCGGCCTCAGTAACAACGCAATGGTCAAGCCACCGCTTACAACTGTGCGCATCACTAACATACGTATACGAGTCGCTTGGTAGTAACTCGCTATCCGCACAGGTCCAGCACTGATCCTCACAAAACTTTAACAATTCATCGTGAAATAGTTCATTGTTATGTGCATTAAAGTCACCCAACATAAACACCTTTTGAATGTCACTGTTTTCTATAATAGCGTTCATCTCACTTAGACACTCTGTAAACTCAGTTATATTATCGGCACAGCAAGTAGGCATATAGACTGAAAAAACCATTAACCTATTCCCTGATTGTTCTATCCGTATCGCTGTAAGCCGGGCACTATTGCACTTTACAACCGTCACAGATGAGAATAAGCTTTTCCTCCAGAGGAGGGCCACTCCTCCGTAGGGCCTACCCCGCAGTATTCCAGCTGAAGTATCCACCGCAGAGATCCCAGTGTAAGCGAAGTCATCATGCACAGAGCCTAGAAACGTCAAGTCGTGGGGGAGTAACCATGTTTCTTGTAGTGCTATTATGTCAGCCGATACACACAGCCGTCTAATACAGTCAATTGACGTTTTTGCACATTTGCAATTAAAGCTGATCATTTTTACTACTTTATTCATTTTTATCGGTCTGTGTATTAATTCTCTGTGTCTGCACTCTGGCTCTGAAGTTATCTCTAAAATGTATAAATCTGCGATATGATACTCCATCCGGCCAGAATTCATCATTCATAAATAAATCCTCTTTCTGTTTTGGAATGAAAACTTTGTAACTATCATATTCTTTTTCTATTTTCATGCTCATCTTGTCCACTTTCACTTGAAGATTACATTTCTCCTTAATATACGATACTATGTCCTCTTTAGAAAGTCCTTTTAATACGTTAGAAATATATAAAGGTACCATTATCTCAGCCGCCTTAAACTTCGCATCAGGTTTAATTACAGCTTTTCCCATTTTCCCTGCAAACCTCTTGTTTCGGTTTCTTCTCTGAACTACTGTCCAGCCATCCTTATCTTGCGAGGGAGCATTCTCTTCATTTCTCACAACACTTGCAAAAGTGAATTGCTTCCCAACATGTTCGCCATTTATCACAGCAGTGTGTCCCTTATCTACTCGGTCCAGTGCAAGCGTCATCGGCGTTGTTGAGCGATGCGTCACCGCGCTCTCGCCGCTCCTCGCAATGTTTACAACCGGTACGCCACCGCCACCGATCACGCAGATACTTCTACCGTCAACATCTTTTTCGTGTCTACCCTCAACCCGCGATGAATGTAATAACGGGCTACCGGGCGCAGATATAACTGTAGTATAACTGTCTGACCTTTCAATTTCTGCATTGTTTCTCACACTACCGCCTCGTTTAGTGTTTACTCGTTGAACATCCATCGTTGAATATTTTAATATTTCAACGTCCTTTTTAACAGAATCTAATTGTTGTAATGTGACATACTGTTCCTTGACTTCCTTAATCTCATTTTGCATTCGAAGCAAGTCTTTTAAAAGCCGTGTACAATCCAAATGGTCAAATAGGACCGCCGGAAGTTTTTGAAGGTCACGCGCAACAAATATAGGAATCAGTTCAGGATCTGTTTCTTTTAATAAGCATATTATATCATCTATATCGCGCTTCGTTTTTCCGTCCCGTTTCCTTTGGATCTTACGTTTTGTTGTAGGAACCGAATCAAACAACAGACTCTTCGCTTTACTTATGTCCTCCTCAGGAAATGCAGTTATACAGATGCGACTTATGCTTTCCTCGTCCATAACATCGATTTTATTACACACAAAGGAAAGTACCTCGTTTATAACAATGTTGCAGTTTGAACACTTTAACACTCGCGACTGCGCCATCGTACTTTGTCTCGAAATTCGCAAATAACACGTCCATCGGATATGCGCGTGCGCGCGAGACTTAAAACTCATCGATAAGTTTCGTCATCCACGCGAACGAAGTCGCAGGCACAGCTAGTTAACAATAATTGTGCTTGAAGTATAATAAATTATACTTATTATCCTAAAATTTTGGTTATTTGATAAGCAGTAGGTACAATTAAAATTATTTCATACTATTCAATGAATCGGCTTTTTGAAGGCGGTTCTCTTTTTTTTTTTTTAAATAAATTAAATAGTTATCATTTTTTTTTTCATGTTAAGTAATAAAAGTTTACCAGAATACTTTGAATTTTAATGACGTATGACGTTATAATTTTGTACGTTTTGAAATTTTGAAATTAGTCATGATGCAGATGTAACGATCCTACAATCCTAACTGTAAATTGATTTATACGAAGTAGGTTTTATTAGTATGACAAAGGACAAAAGGGCAAAAATGTATGGAGCTTGTCCCATATTGTAATAATATAATAATAATATTGTTTCTGTCACTTCTATAGATAAATAGTTATATTCTATGGATATTAGTTATAGTCATAGGTAGATCACATTTAATAAAAATATCGAATTAAATCATTTAAAGGAATTATTACAGCTTGTATCTCAAATAGAATATTTTGTACAACTCGTAATATATACCCAGGCCACCAGACCTGGTATGAAATTGCTGTTTATGGTATATTTTTAAGTAGGTAAATATTGAAATATTTATAAATACCCGTATGAAGGCGGGCCGGGCCGTTAGTATTATGAAAGGAAGTAGGGATTTATTATAGCTAATTATAATGCCTTAATGCACAAAAACAGCAGTAGGTTGCGCAACACAGCCTGCTAATTCTCTCTCCTTTAAATATCAGCGTCTCTGCTTTTATTAATCGAACCATCAATATATTATGTATATAGGTTAGGTTGAATAATGACAGGGACGTCAGACAATTATATCAAGTGATTATATAGCCTGCCTTATCGGCAAGCCAGTCAAAAATTCTGTAAATCATGTTATACAATGAAGATAGTGATGAACGAAACTGCCCGGGGTAGTCTATCAGTCGCGGAAAATCTTAACACCGCCATTCAGAAAACCCCTCTCAACTAACAACGCCATCTGTTGAGCTCGGCTAAGTTAAACAGCGGCCGCCTGTGTTCATACATATAGGTACACTACACACAAAGCGTTAGCGACGATACGTAATTTGCTTGTAATTACATCTGTTTACGTGAGTAATATTAAGAAAAGTTTAGTTATTGTTTGTTTGTAATTACTTTTGAATTAAGTGTTTTAAGTTTAAGAAAAGTCAAGTAATTGTTTGTTTGTACCTTTGATTATGTGTTTTGAGTTTAACAGGGGTTTTTAATTATTGTTTGTTTGTAAACTACCCTTGAGATTTATTAGACGTAGAAAGTTTTGTAAATTCCAGCCGCCAGGCGGCGTTTAGCGTTACCTTGTACCGTAGTAGCTCAGCTACTTCGATACTTTACCGGGACGAGACCGTTTCAGTTTTTGTGTTATTTTAAGGTTCTAATTAAGGTTTTTAAAACAGATTTATGTATAATTAATTAAGATTAATCCTACCTATGGTTAGAAAATAAGAAAATACTGTAAAATGCCTTGACCTCGTAAAATAGCTTTTCGTGAATTTTCCCGCCAAAAGTAACTGCACTCTTATTGGTCACGTATTTAAGTAAAGTTTTCTGATTGGCATTTTTCTATGGTCTGGAACTGTCGTGCACCTGTGGTTATATTTGAGGCAATACCAAATTATACTTTTTTGTAGTTTTAGTAAGTATATGTTTTCATATGAAGATCAAACTAGCGTTTAGGTTTAGTATTTGAATTCTGCGCATTGTGGTGTCGATCGTAGCATGGTAAAATTATATGGAGGCAAATGAATAGTGGTTATAATATTGGTATAAGCGCATTCCATTTACCCAGCTCACAAAAGGACAAAAGGCTCACACCACATGAGCCGCGAGTATGTCTGTCGGTTCATTATTAAATTTTTCATTTTTTGTCATCCTGGCTGGCTTCCGTTTAGCCGCATAGCTCTTCATTTGTCTCGGCGGGCCTTTACATTGCGACTCAACAAAAGGCTAAGCTATATAAATGCCTGCGCTCTTTTAATCAACTACTGGACCAGCAGTCTTGGTACATAGAGACACATAGTTTACTCTTCACAGAATGCAGGGACGAGCATTTCGTCATTTCAATTCAGAGATCATAAAGCGATTGAGAACTATTTGTAGCCTGGACAGGTTGCTGTTATGACAACAGAATAATAAATACCTACGTAAAGTATTGCAATTGTGTGGTAAAATACAAGTGGAAGTCACAGCCTTCGTTTCTAATCAGCCATAATCTCTGTAATTATGCTAAATAGCTAGCATTATAACAATGTCATGCAAAGATACTTGCCGTCTTGGTAATTTACTTCCTAAGGTACCAACTTATTAACTGAGAGAGAGGAAACATATTCATCAACAAATCATTTCTATAATAAGACCGAATTTGAATTAGATTTAGGTATATTAAAAAAATGTTTTACTACTACCTATCCCAAATACTTACCCAAATTATTCGAACTATTTATCAATAAAACTAACGCACTACTGTCGTTGGAGTTACTATCTTTTTCTCCGTCTGTTACGCTTTCACAGCTAAACCGCTGAACCGATTTTGATGAAACTCAGTAAAGTAAGGAAGTTATCACGGCAAAAGTGGCCTTTCTTTTCTTGTGATCCATGTTTAGTCAATACCTTCCATCAAAATCAGTACAGTGGTATAGTCGTGAATGCGTAACAGACAGTGAGTCGGAGTTACTTTAACATGTATACCTTATATTACCATCAGAGGGGCTCGTGGCTAAGTGTACCAACCGATAATACAGGTTAAGCCGCGCTCGCCGCGGTTGGTCCGTGGATGGGTGACCATTTATAACATACCAAGGCCCCTCCGTGCCTCGGAAAGCATGTTAAGCCGTAGGTCCCGACTGTCATACGTAGATCTTTGGCAGTCGTTAGGTCAATTCTGACAACCAGTCTTACCATGGGATACTGTGTTCCCTAGTGAAATGGGTTGTGGAGGTCAGATAGGCAGTCGCTCCAAGTAAAATACGGTATTCAGCTCAATCCGGTAGGACTGGAAGCCGAAGCTCGGGAGATGATGATGATGAACCTAATAATTCTATCAGTACGGATGTATGTTTAATGAATTGCATTTATTTTCCAGCAGTGTTTCGGATGGCTACGGCATGTTCGAGTCGCGGGAGCAGATCATGCCGCACAGCAAGCTGGATGCGGAGAACGTGAAGGCTCTGAACGGCCATCCCCACCACGATGGCCACCACCACGTCACGCATCCTACCTCGTGAGTACCTTTGTTCCTATAGCTCTTCTAACCCAGAAACACTCAAATCAATACTAAACCCATTACAAAAATAATTCGTCCTTTAGAATGGTGTAGTATCCCTGAGTTATATAGGCTGTGTTAATATGCTAACCGTGTGAAGACGGGGCGCGCCGCAAATAAAAAAAAGTTCGGAGATTTCGCGCGTGATGTAAGTTTTACTCGCAGAAAATAATTAATAAAAAACTTTTACTGGGATCCATCAAATACCAAACCTACATTTGGTCGTATGATTTTAGAAACCCGCGAGACCTAAGGATCATTACTAAATTGTAGGACACGTGACAAAAAGTGATTTTGTTCTTTCTACATAGCTTTATATAGTTTGTAATTATTTTGAATAGTTCGATAAAGTATCATTATTTGCATCACATTATGGCTCCATCTAAATTGCCACTATTATAAAATGTTTAAAAACCTGACACTCGCGCACCGCCACTAGATCGAGGTTAACCTAATTTAGGAACGACTCCAACGCAGTTACTGCGTCCTGTATCTAGGCTTCACTGGTAATTAGTTTAACTGTGCTTGTGCTGCAATTGAATTAAACCAGTTCAAGTCGTACAACGTTTATATCGTTCACGCGTTTCGCAAGAAAGTTTGTATGGATTAATGTTATCAAGTAAGTTACTGTGGTCCGTGGTGTCCCGTCAAGAACACTGGCAATAAATGAGCATTGTTCTACGTACTATATTTATAGGGCAGATTCAATTATAATGTTATAATTGAATCTGTCCTGTTACAAAAATGATATAATAAATTTTACAAAAAAAAAAATGGTTGTAGTGGCGGATCCAAGTGGGAGTGTGGGGGGCTGGTCTAAGGGGCTCATGATTATAGTCCTTAACCATGTCTTACTGCCTTTAATTATAAAGGCCTCATTTGGAGCTGCCTTCAATAAAATCAATATTGGACCAATACTCTTTCATAATTTACTTTCATTATTTTACGGTTGCCGGAGACATTGCTTAGCAACCATACCATCAAATTAAGAACCTCCTCCTTTTAAAGTTGGTAATAAAGAGCTTCACATACAGGTACGCGGACACCATGCTGCACCTGTTCCGAGGCAACATCGGCACCGGTCTGCTGGCGATGGGCGACGCCTTCAAGAACGGAGGCATTGTGTTCTCGCCCATCGTCACCGCGCTTCTCGGCATCATCTGTGTTCACGCACAGCATTTGTTGGTCAGTATCAGTTGTATTGTCTTATAGTTTTACAATGTTAAGGCATACGAAAGTTGAGCATAAGAAATAAGAGAACTCGCGAACATGAGTGACAGACAGAAAGGCTGTTTTACATTAAAAGCTACTCTACATAGGCGGAAAATATGGCCTTCTATAACCCAATTAAGAACTTTTGTTCTAGTGGCCACTACTGGCGGCTGTTGACGACAGATTGAAATTAATATGCACTCAGCAACTGCATGTCAAACATGAGTGTTTAATAAAGGCTAGTAAATATTTCGACGGGCCGCACCGCACAGCGCACTCCTACTTTTCTGTTTGCTATTTAAGGGCTTTTCTGTAGTAGGTGACAGATATCTTCTTTACCTTATGTACCTATTAGTATTACCTACAAATAGAAACGAAACTCAGGTTAAAGTTTCTGTTAAGTCACTTGCTGTCTGAGGTATAAAGTAGCGACAGAGAAAATTGTACTAAAGTTAGGTTTGATTATGTAAGTGTAAGATAGAATTGACTTGCTGGAGTATATTTGGTAGTTCAGTTGTCGGTTTTCATTTGTGTTTGGTATATTAGAAATGTAAAGTGATCATACTTGTTTCGCAGCTGAACTGCTCAGAGGAGATGCACCGGCAGACGCAGCGCGACAGCCCGCCCGGGTTCGCGGAGACCGTGTACCTGGTCTTTAAGAGCGGGCCGATGCGCACGCGGCGCTTCGCCACGCCCATCAAGATCATGGTGAACAGCTTCCTCTGTGTTACGCAGCTCGGCTTCTGCTGCGTCTATATCGTTTTCATCGCGAATAATGTTAAGATGGTAAGGTATTATACCTATATACTGATTTTTACTTGTCACTTACACAAATAATGCAAATATTTGTCACAAAATTTGTGGATCTACAAATGCTTGTTACTCTAAATCTCTCTCATCTATGGAAGACGAAGAGGTTCTTTCAAGCACCAGTCGGTTAAAAAAAATGTTGCAGTTCGTAAGCAATGTGTGTAATACATGACTCTTTGATTACGGGCAAAAAATATCAAACGAACAGGAAATAGAAATTTGCAAATTGCATTTCATGGACTGACAGTATATGCAATTCAATTCAAATACTTATTATGAATATGTTTCCTTGTTTTCAGATCTGCAATCAATACAACATCCACATCGACCTGTCAGTCCACATGATATTCGTGGTGGTGCCAGTCCTCGTGGCCTGCATGGTGCGGAACCTCAAGTACCTGACTCCGTTCTCCACGTTGGCCAACATCCTGATGGCTGTAGGCGTCGCTGTGGTGGTGTACGAGGCCACGCAGGACCTGCCCCCGGTCAACACGAGGGAGTACCTGGCCTCGTGGCAACAGTTGCCCCTGTATTTCGGAACTGCGATCTACGCTTTTGAAGGCATCGGATTGGTGAGTTTTTAGTTTTAGATGTTTTTTATAAATGAAAAACTGCGACTGTAAAATTTCAAAACGCGAATGTCAATTTGATCAGCAATAATAAATTGGTGTATGAAGGGCATAAAATAATGCGAATTTAAACGCGAATCAAACTTAATAATGTGTTTTGTTAACTAATTGCTAGCATAGAGTAGGTACCTATCATATCTTGTCTAGTGTTAGGTAGTGTGTTAGTAGTTTGACAATAAGGTTTTGAAATTAATGAACTTTAACATAAGAAAAATGTTCTTTTAAAAAAGGTCCTTCCCCTGAAAAATGAGATGCGGAAACCGGAGGTGTTCCAGAAGCCACTGGGTGTGCTCAACGTAGGCATGGTGGTGGTCGGCAGCATCTTCATCACCGTAGGATTCCTGGGTTACCTCAAGTGGGGAGACGACGTGCTGGGAAGCTTGACTCTTAACCTGCAACCTGGGAAAGTGTAAGTCCCACCTTCATAATGTTGTTATGGTGTGACGTATGACCACAGAGCAAAGTAATAAGTAGCGTATGACAGCCAACATCAAAAATCCTAACTAACCTAAGAGTAAAAACTATAGAGTGCGCATATCTGAGTATGAACGGTGAGCACTAGTAGGAACTAGTTTCGTCGTGAAATTAATGTCAAAACAGAACGCGTCGTATACGCACCTTAAAAATATATAAAGGTCTGTCGTTGTACGGAAAATACCTAAATCAGTAAACGAATGTACCACATACACACAAAAATTTGCTTACACTCAGCATAATTGGCTATTAGCGATACGCACACTCCATAGTTTTTACTCTAAGTAACTTACTACTTCGCAGTCTGAGCAACGTGGTCCAGGGTCTGATAGCCCTGGCGATGCTGTTCACATACCCGCTGCAGTTCTACGTCCCGATCGCGATCACCTGGCCCGTCCTCCGCAAGAAGTACGCCGCCACCCACCCCGTGGCTAAGGAGCTCGGGTACAGGGCGTTGCTGGTTTTACTTACTTGTAAGTAGCTTTTTAATAGAGAAAGAAATACCTATACGAAATAACAGACAAAATACTCAACTCCCTCAAAAAAGGACAGTTATATATAAGTGGTTTTTCTAACTCACACCAGATCATCTGACCGCAACCTGGCCAGAGCTTGTATTGTGGCAATCAAGCGACTTCAAGATGCTTCTAATATGATTAATAAATCGTCAAGGATAGCTTTATTAATTAGGTTCCGATTCCAGAAGAATTTACATAGTAGCCATATATAAAGTAAAATTAAAAAAACTGGCCAAGTGCGAGTCGGACTCGCGCACGAAGGGTTCCGTACCACCGTCGTATGAGAGCCCCCCTTAAATATTCATTTTATGTGGTTTTTAGTATTTGTTGTTATAGCGGCAACGGAAATACATCATTTGTGAAAATTTCAGCTTTCTAGCTATCACGGTTTATGAGATACAGCCTGGAGACAGACACACGGACAGACAGCGGAGTCTTAGTAATAGGGTACCGTTTTACCCTTTGGGTACGGAACCCTAAAAAAGGGTTAGATATTAATTGTTCCTTTTTTATTTCCAGTTGTACTGGCTCAATCGATCCCGCAGCTAGGCCTGTTCATTTCCCTGGTGGGTGCCGTCAGCAGCACAGCCCTGGCGCTCATGTTCCCGCCACTCATCGAGCTGGTCTCCCAGTCGCAGAAGCCCGGCGGCATCCCCTACCACATGATCCTCAAAGACTGCTTCATCATCATCCTAGGCCTGTTCATCTTTGTCACTGGCACTTACGAAAGCGTCGCCTCAATCATCCGGGTTTTCAAAGAGTAAACTAAAATTGAACTCTATTTTAAATATGTGTAGTTGCATTTTTAAGTATTCTATGCCAAATGATTATTAGTTTATAGTTATGAGGTTGTTTAAGCTTTTGATGTGAAGCCACTTAAAATATAATCGTTGTCATTTCAAATTTAAATAAGAATCAACAGTAGGTATATTTATGTATGGATCATACATCCTATATACCTACTTATAAATAGTAAAGTTGACGCTTTTTGCTGAAAGCATCTAGATACTATATGAAAGATGATTAAGAATACCTGCTATTAAATACCTTTTCTATATCTAATTTGTGTTATATAATATCTCTCTGAAACTTTCGAATTTGTATATAGAGATAGATGGTATGTGATCTTGTCTATAATGTTTGTGTAACGGTAGTTGGTGCCCATATGCATTTATTCATAAAGATAAGCTTGATTTCCAATGAAAGCAACACATAAACATGCTCAAATTAATAAAACTCAGACATATTTTCTAAACAGTAATGTATAAAATTTACTCTTGTTACCTATTATCAAAGAACTAAAAAAATATATCAAGCCAAAGGACAACCATTTCTTTAAATATTTATGCTTTAGCTTACTGGTAAAAGCACTATATTTAATGTATAATTATATGTTAGATTGGATGGTAAATTTATCAGTACCTATGGCCATTTTAAAATCAATGTTAAGTAAAACTACATAAGTAAAGACGTACAAATACCAATGTTATATTTAAGTGACCGTATTTTTTTAGGTTTGTTTCTAAGTTTAATTATTAGTTTCTATGAAATATGATTTAAGTATAGCTGTGACAATGATGTGAAGGATTGGTTATGGAATCTAAAATAAATATAAGTTTCTTCAATTCGATCGTCTTTCACGGATGAATCAATATTGAAATAGAGTAAATTTATGTTTGTGATTTGTATTGAGAAGTTAATTTTAAGACATGTTAAAATTTAAATCATGATTCTATTGTTATTTTTCTGTGATACAAGCTATTAAATAAATGTCGTAAGTGTGTGTTTTTTTGTCTTTATATGGGCGATAAAAGAAAGGAGGGAATGGATGTTTTTTACCCTACACCTATGCCCTACACTATCAACTATAGTGGAATAATCTTATATATAAAATTTTCGTGTCACAATGTTAGTTACCATACTCCTCCGAAACGGCTTGACCGATTTTTATGAAAATTTATATGCTTATTCAGTAGGTCTGAGAATCGGCTACTATCTATTTTTCATACCCCTAAGTGGTGGTAGGTAGTAGGCAGGTGCTAGGTAGAAAAAATTGCATTGCAACGCATGCCGGGTATAGCTAGTCTTATATATAAAATTCTCGTGTCACAATGTTACTTACCATACTCCTCCGAAACGGCTTGACCGATTTTTATAAAATTTTATATGCATATTCAGTAGGTCTGAGAATCGGCTACTATCTATTTTTCATACCCCTAAGTGGTAGTAGGTAGGTAGTAGGCAGTTGCTAGTTAGAATAAATTGCATTACAACGCATGCCGGGAAACAGCTAGTAACTTATAAACTATCGCGCTGCATGTTTATAGTAATATTACTCCAGTCTGCTTGCGACCACGGCCTGTGTAACCCGGTCGAAACGTCAAGCCCTAAAGGTGTTTAAGCATGTACGCACTGATCCCCGTTCTATAATATTACTATAAACTATAGTTCACACTTGCAATAAAATTTTCTATAGGATAAAAGGGGGAGAGAGAAATTAAAAACTACTTTTATTGATTACTTTATTATGGACTGATTAATTCTAGTAAGTAATACATGACATACATCGAATAAATAATAACCAAAGCCGAATCACCTTATTGCGATAGACATAAGTAGTTCAGAATACAAAGCTCGTTTACATGACACTCAAGTACAGACACAACTCACTGATATGATAAAAACCCTCTTATAAATGAACTACACAATAGGCAGAACCCACACGTTTACAGTGAAACAGCCTTCGATAATCAGTCGGCAAGTGTTGAGATACGTTCCCATATTTTCATACAAACACTCAAAATTCAGTCCATAACATTTGCTGTGTACTGTAAAAGCTTGGCTGCAATCTAACTCACTGAGCTAATTTAAGTAACTCGACAAGGAACACAACAAAATGCAACAAAGTAACAAATTAGATGTGAACACAAGAAAAAGAAAGAAATAATAGTCATTAAACAAACCATAGACATTGTAAAGACTGGACATGGATTGGAGTAAATACTGACACCGTTTATAGCTAGGAATATTATTTGACAATAGGTGGTAAAGTTTAATCTTAGTAGTATTGGAGTATGCGGATTTCTATTATATCGATACAATGAGTTCACTGAAGATGGCAACTATTCTATTTCGTCCACTAAGGCGCTGCGGAATCGTGTGACTTGTGTAGAATACAAGCCAGCGCATATTTTGTTCGCGATTGTCTTGTAAGTACGTGTCAATCAGTCTGTCGACACATTTCGGTCGAGTTTCGGGTAGTGCGGTAGGTCGGTAACCATATACACTGCAACTACGGTACCTATGAGGCTGAAAAAGTGTCCGCGTTTCGCTGAAGCCAAAATGGAAGTAAAGAATGAATAGACTAACGCTTAGAGCTTTGGCGGCAGAATAGAATAGCTCGGCAGATGCAAAACTGAGACAATGGTCCGTCGTAAGGAAGGTAATTCAAATTTTAAAAACCTTTACTTGTAAGTGCTCGCCAATATAAGTATATTTTCAGTTAGTTTAAGTACTTACTATGCGGAACATTTGACAGTTTGTCTGTGTTACCAAAGGCATTTAATTCTGTTAAATTAAATTTAGTTGTCATCACTGATGTAAAGACTTTTATGTTTATTTTATTTACTTTTTTTACTTTATTTACTTTATTTGATCAAACCTGCTTGGAAAAGTCAAGAGGTTTTACTGTATTGTTAAGTACCTCACCAAAAATATGTTAATCACAACCGTTGTTTCAATAATCGTTATCTAAGTCAAGTAAGTATCAAGTTATTAAGTAATTCGTATTGCTCTTTTTAAGCTCTTGAATATAAAAATCTTCTCATACATTAGGTAAGGTACAAGTTTTGCGGCAAAAGGCTCTCTACCATCTTACCATCTTCAGTAAACCCTTTGTAGTGTTAAATCGTGAGACTAAACCTATTACCTGCTTGTCACACGCCTATACGACGATCACACGTTTGTACTAAACAATAAATACTAAATACCATCTAAGTACGACGACATCGACTTACAACCTACGTACATAATACTGTTTAAGAGAGCGTTATAATAGAAACATCTTCACAAATAATTGCTTGTTTTATTATAGGCAGGTATTTTTTTTGCATATTTCAGTTGTCGATTCTCGTGGGCTTTGAAGTGGGTCTTTCATCAAATGTATTAAGTGGTCTAAAGTGCCCTGTAAACGATCAAATTGTTTGTCAAATTTTTGATAGTGTACAGCTGTGTTTGAGGCAAAGGTTTGTCAAACAATCTACGTGTTTGTCGCATTTGATGAAGTTTGATGAAAATCTGGATTGATGTGGAGTTTGACACAGGTTTGAACGTGAACGGCGGTGTTGGTCAAGAAAAATCTCACTGATTTTGTTTGCGTCATGGAGGACGCTACGCCCAGTGACAAATTTGGTTTGATCGTTTAAGCTATTGTTGATGAAAACGTGAAGTTTGACACACAAATTTGTCAAGCAAATATGTCCGTTAACAGGGCTCATAAGAATAGCATTAAAGCTTCCAATTACTGGGGTGTATTAGAAGCCCAGAATTCACTGTTGGTAGGGCTTTTATTATTTTAGCCGTATTGGCTTGTCAGTTGTACCCTATGATTGTCGGGACCCAATCTTTTCGAAATGATTAAAGTGACACATCAGATTTCATATTTTTGGTTAGTTAAGGATTTTTAGTAATTTCTGTAAGAAAAGAATGGACGTCGATAACGGTAAATGCATAATGTGTTACCTAATAATGGCTGGGTGAAAAACCAGAGGTTAACTATTTGTGTTGCAACAGGTAAATATGTTTCTATTTAACGCTAAATGTATTTCGCAACTTTTTCGTGTTCCACTCGAAAACCATTTGCAAAAGTGACAGTTCACTTTCGTTACAATTAATTAATATGGCCACAAAAATATTTATTACTCCTTAGAAAAGTTAAACTTCTCGTACGACGAATCGACATTCAATAAATTTATAATTTCTTTGAATCGACATGATTTTCGAGCAGAATTATTATAGCCAAAGTTTTCACAGCTCTATTTTATCACTACATAGTAATAATTACGAAAATTCGAGGAATTACACACATTAATATTATAGTTTACTAACCGAAGTGTTATAATAGTTATAATGAATTACTTGCTAATTTCATTTTCATACTTAGCTTAGCCTAATAGGGACTACCAGTATAAAAAATCCGCTAGCATTACTAGTCTTTTCTCAGGTCTATCTGTCAATTTCTCCCAACCACATGCCAATTGCTTGTCTCTAATTGGTAGAGATTATTGCGTCCCAAGCAGATTTTTGATACCCGGCAGTCGCCATGATCTTACAATATTAATGGACTTAAGATCCGGAAAATTCGTGTTTCTTACCAATTAAACGTTATTACACATAAAAGATGAATACCACGAAGAAAGAGACAGAATTATAAAATAATGTCATCAGACATACATACTACGATTATGAGGTTGTTGGCGCTCGAATGGTCGCCACTATATCTAAGTTATAAATAAATGTTAGCCTAGCAGTGCAACTTGATAAGAGGTTAACTTATATAACACTCTTTTCTACTCAATTTTCAGAATTATTTCTGTAACCCTCGATGTAAACCTATATCGGAACCTTCCCGCGTCTTTACACATATATCCTACTTCCCGGCGAGATGTCGCCAATGCAAATACCGACAAATTTTATAAAAAAAAGGCGGACTTTTCACTTCCATATACTGTAAAGTAGTACTACGCTATAAAGTACCTTATTTTAGAGACTTATGAACTAGACATTAGAAATTGATTGACTCTCCGCTGTAGGGATAGCTTTTGGGACACGATGTGTCCAAGATATCACAAACATCTCCCGCACGAGGTGTCGCGAGACGCGGGTTCCGTGCGAGAGGCGCTTGTGACGGGGACTTACAACTAATGCTCTGGACACGTGCTGAGCGCGCGCTCACACTCACACCCGCGACCCGCCACTCACAGCGCTCTGTCGCGTGACGTCAAGTGTGAGCGCACCTCAACACCAACAAACTCTAACCGTCACAAACATAACAACTTAGACCACCATTAATAAAATAATTATCAAATACTTTAAAATGATATGAGATTTCAATAAAACAAATATTGAAAATCAATTAAGTACGAAATAAATTTAACTATTTTACATTAAAAAGGTAAAAGAAAGCACAAACAACAATAGGTATAGGAAAGCTAAATAAATAAGGAACGAGTAAATTGTAGGCAGTGTTTAAAGTAAATAACAATATTGTTACTAATTAATGTGTATATCGCAAGTTGCAACGAATCCAAATTGCACTGGTAGATACATAGAACACGTAATCCAGTGAATTGTTTAGTTTTAAACGTGATTGGTTCTTTACAACACATTTATAAATACAACAGGTGATGTTAATGCTGTTGGTGTACCTTTTAGGTGGACAGTATAAATGTCGTCAACAGGATTGCACCTTAGAAACTTCACCAAGCATTTCTACAACATTTTGTTGGGTATTACAAGAACTCTTGATGTTTTCTTAACAAGTGTATCAGAACAGTTGTAAGTCTGAAGATTGGTCTACTATTACAAAATGGATTAAAACACCCACAATAGCACGAATCGCCGGCTTGTAAGTAACAATGTGACAAACGGATGACGAATGCTATTATTTGTGACGTTCAACTCACAACGACTTGAGGCACGCGAAAAATGCCATAAAAATGGAGCGCTTAGGCCATGCGGTATGTAACACAGAATAAAACTATTACTAAGGTAATCGCGGGCATACCTACATGTGTTCCATTGTATCGAGACCTATTTATTTATGCTACAACTCTGGCTTACTCTCAGAGCATCTTAACCTAATTCATAAGGAAATGGGCGCGCATCGTAGAAATTTACAATTATAACCTAGCAATAAATTATACACCCGTGTTTTGAATCAAACTATGAATAATTAAATAATTTGATTGAAAAAACGCGTAACGGAACTAGCTTACTTAATTTGATAATAATATACAGAAAAATATGATGTACTAATACTAATACTATTTTTATGATTATGTATTACTATTTACTACCTAACTAATAATACACTATAGGGGAAAGGGGGTCATATCGTATCACTTTTTACTTTAACTTAAATATATTTAACTAGCTGTGCCTGCGACTTCGTTCGCGTGGATGACGAAACTTATCAATGAGTTTTTAACCGCAAAATTAAGTTTGTTTTTTATTGTTTGTACTTTTCCGGGATAAAAACTGACCCAGTGTGGTGCCCAGGATAATAAAGAATAATCATACCAAGTTTCATCGTAATCGAACCGGTAGTTATTGCGTGATACCTGAACAAACAGACAGACAGACAATTTTTTTTTTATATTTTCAATGTACAGAATTTTCACTTCTACAGATTTATTATAGATTAATGGATATGCAAAATAAAGTTTCATAATTATTTTACCTTGCTAAAACAGAGAAATCAGTTCCATAAGTTTACTCTAACGTCTTTAAAAATGCTTTTTTATAATGCAGTCGCAAGCAGACTGACCACGGCCTGTGTAACCCGGTCGAAACGTCAAGCTCTAAAGGTATTTAAGTATGTACGCGCCAATTCCCGTTAAGAATGTTATCTACACTAATATTATAGAGAGGAAAACTTTGTTTGTTTGTAATGAATAGGCTCAAAAACTACTGGATCGATTTTAAATATTCTTTCACCATTCGAAAGCTACATTATGCACGAGTAACATAGGCTAAATTTTATTTTGGAAAAAAAATAGGGTTCCGTAAGATATTTGGGTTTTTCGGACACAAGTTGTAAAAATCAACCAGAAAAGTTTCGTCGATGTTAGTGTCGGTGTCGGTGAATTGACCTGGGAATCATTTTGCTGACCGTGTCTTTCCTGGGTAGGCTTTTTGCAGCGGTAACCGACATCGACGCGGGCGGAGCCGCGGGCGACCGCTAGTTAGTAATATAATGATTGTGCATAGTTCTTATCGGAAACAATCATCGCAAATGTCTGGATTCGAAGTACTTAGGCTCAAATTACACCGCCGCGGAGTGGAACAGAAGCGACTTTTTGCACCGAAATTGTACATAGCATAATGAACTTTATGTCAATTGCATAAGACACAAATTAAATACGAGTGTTACTGCTGAATCATCGCTACTAGTGAGGAATTTCGTGTAGAAAAAAATACTTATTAAGTGGGAAATTTACAAGTGGTACGATAAAATGGCAGTACGATATAACCAACTCTCCCCTAAGCGTCGTTATAAACCTAATAAAATGTACAAAAATATTATGAAACTCGTAATATCTTTTAAAACGATTTTTTTTTCTCTCAATCTCCAATACCTATATTATGACATAAATTTTGACTTACTGCTTACGTTTTTATAACTAATAGCTGCTGCTCACTGGGCTACCTATTCTATATACAGAAGGCTATACAGGATGCTACGGAAATATGTGGTCATATTTGAAATACAGCGCAAATAATGTAGGACATATTTTGTTGGCAATGCCTTGAAAAAGGCGATAGTTTTAAATTTATCAGTATTTCAAATATGAACACTCATTTCCGTAACACCCTTTATATTGCGCTCTTGTGCATGTAGACGATATCTGAAACACTAATAATATTTATACGTATTTATACTATTGTAACCTATAAGTACCTATAGTCAAACTGGTGTGAAAACTGCGAGAGGTACTGCGAGAGGTTACTGAAACCTTAACATTTAGAAACTAGTTTTTGAATAATTCTAGAAATTCACCGAAAGTTTAATTATTTTTGCCCATATTCCAAATAAAGGTAGTTAGCAGTTTTGTAGACATCAATACTATCATGGTGACGAATAAAATACAAATATGATGCATTTAAATAAAAAATAGTGTTGTTTAAAATTATATAAATAAATTAAGACGTATTTTTTTTTAAATAAAGCGTTGGTAAAATTGTCTTTATTGCCGGAAAGGTTCAAATGGCTCAGAAAAGAAAAAAAAACAGTCTGTAAAAAAACTTTTACCACTTACTTGAATATGTTTTGAAATGTGTATGGAAAAAGAAGGAAATTTAATATTAAAAAAATATTACATTGAATCTGCAATATGACTTGTTTGAAAATTATCTTATTTTATCTGTTCCAAATCTCGCTGTATTCACAACAGCTGGGGCAATATCTAATAATTAAAATTAGGTTTTATGTACAATAAAACTCTTTTACTATGCTAAAATTAGACAATACTGAAATTTTACCAATTATAATATATAAATACATACATATATAAGTAATAGATACATACGATTAAGCCTGATACGATACAATATGATATACATACATAAATAATATACTACACATAATAAACATAATTATATAGAATATTTACTTAGGAACTAATAGAATCTGCTAAATTATGTAACGTCGATAAATCTTTGGGTTAGCGTCTCGATACAAGTGAACACGGCCGTCTCCGCCACACCGCAACACTTACACTAACACTAACTTATAAATATATTATTATTATACAGGGTGTTAAGAAAACCCTGTCCGACCCGAAAGGGTGATATAGGGTTCACAATCACATGCCCAAATAAAATATCAAATTTGGTAAATTCATGATAGAAACAATAATAATGGATTTTGAAATAACCATTTTTGCCCCAAAATTCCCTAAATTTGAGATTAAAACAAAAACTACAACACCAATTTCGTCGGTATTTTTGGGGGCCTTTTGTTTGGTAATTAGGTAGCATCTGTGACGACGCCGACTATCTCTTTCGTTTTAGGTTATAATTTTTTTCTTTTTTCCATGTTTTTCCACATTTTTGTAATCAAATATCGATACCTAACAACACCTTCACCGATCGGACAGGGTTTTCATAAAACGCTGTATAGTATAACTAACACAATTTAATTTGACTCAAAACAAAAGTCACACCTACTGTAATATTAAACATAGCTTCAAAATTACTGCACTTGTAAATTTTATTTTGTATCAAAAGCAATTAAATGCCCGTAATGGCAGTGAAACTTTACCTATTGTGGACACATAATACATCTTCTATATATTTCTGCTATCTTAAATTATGCACAACATTATTGTGTAATAATAATCATGGGTAATGACGAGAGTTGTGGCGACTACCGACTGAGGCCTCGTCGCTTATGGTCGCCGGCCGGGCCCGAGCTGGCTAAGTAACACTAACCTATACTAATCCTTTCTTTTCGAGCAAAATCATAATTGTAATGTTAAAATTAATCTTAAGTAACTAATGTCAGACTGCAAGTTTTATCGAAAACATGTATGAAGCGTCTCTCACGGCCCACCGGGGAGCGTAGAGCGTCGAGGTCAGTCGTTATATATTACACCGTTAGTGGTCACATCTCTGGTCACTGTGTAAAAGCACGTGAATGCCAACAGTTGAAATAATCGTAGTAAGAACAATACTAACTATCCAATACTGTACAGTTACAAACTAGCATGTTACCGCAACCGCTACCAGTACGCGGCGTAACAATACAACATATCGATAAACTTCTATAGAATCACAAAGCACTGTACTGGACTTTACATACACAATTTACATATGTACAGGTTAACTGGTGTTGTTAGGCAAATAATCTGTTGGAAATAACGTTTCATCTGCATTGCTGTATTTTCGTAGAGTTAATTGATCAACGTCGTGTGAAATCTGCAATGTAGCATGAAACGCTCTCCGGGTACGCAGAGCGTTGTAGGAGGCTCGATAATAACTAAGCCCTGATGTCGATACTACATTCGCCTCTGTGCGCCGAGGGCTATTAATTGGCAGTGCAACGTGGTTGTCGACGTTACATCAATAGTACGCACCCGCTGGCGGCCCTGGCTAACAAGCAACGGTGTCTAGTTCCAACCAACGTTTGCGTAAATGATAGAGTACCTGATAGAAACTGCACTGACTAAACTGAATTAAAAGATGCCAAAGAACAATAAAATTTCGAATTTTTGTGTATCACGTCGTCACTGCTAAGTCCTCAGATTATTTGCCTAAAACTGACATCTTACAGGGCTATTTTATGGATAGATTTACCTCCATATGATAGCGACGTTGGGGTCGTCTTCAATGATCTGGTCGAGAGTGGGCAGGTCGATGCGCGCGAGACAGCAGATCTCGTCGACGCAGTGGCGGCCGGTGAACAGCCGCCGGATGCCGAGCATGGGGTCAATGCGGGCGCTGAACCCGTTCGGACGGGCCGGGTTGCGGAGGAACACCGGGTAGCTAAACAAGAGGAACCGGTCATGCTCGGATCGTATTCAACTACTAACTATCCTTATCTCTTTTAAAGGTATTTGGGATCGTGGCGATCGCATCATTCACTATCTCTACCAGGCCTAGACAAGTGACATTTCTACAAACGTCTCGGGGGCTGGTCTCGGTATTCGAGGCTTAGCAAGCAGTAAGCACAAGATTGCAGGACGTATGTAACTTCTCTAAAGTTATAACTTACCTATACTCTTAGTCTGATAGTCATACCTATTCTTAGCCCGATAAATAAATTAAACTGAGTATCTAAATTTAAAAAACCATAAACGAGAAGTTCGGTTGCCGAAATCCTTATTTTTTTGGTAAGTTTGGAACCCTACTTTTACCTTTCTGAAAAAGAGATTCCAATATAAACAGTCCTTACCGTTTAAGACATTTAATTAATCCGTGTAGCTGAGCATAGACGACGAGGCGTCGTATGTCGAAGGCGGGGCCGGCCGAGCTGGCGGAGCGCTCGCACACGGCCCGCAGCGTCGTGCCTTGCTGCAGCGAGCACAGGATCTCAAGCACGGCCGAGATCGTCGGCTGTGTATATCATAAAACATGTTTAACTTCTTCTTCTCTTAAAATTTACTCTAGTTGGCGCGTCAATCAATGTAGAACGAACAATTTAAATGTGTGTTCCTATCACGAAGTCGCCAATCGTTGCACGAAAAATATTTGACAAGTCTTCATCTAACACAGCGCCAGTAAACGGGTGAAATTGTGAGATTTGTTGCCATTGTAATGCGTTTATCACTAATAGCATAAGAGGAGAAGATCGAACCCGAAAGCAATCCGGGTATTCGAATACTTTATTTCAATGAAGTATAAGACCACTCAATATCGTAGTTCAAAGATCACTAAACACAGCATCACCTGTAAAACCTAACAAAAGACAAGTATTACCTTCTCCTTGCAGTCGTTGCCCTTCGTGATGAAGGCGAGGCAGGACTTCTGCAGCTCGAGGTCGGTGAACAGCCGGCTCAGGTTGGGCGTGGCGCGGTACATGTTGCTGAACTTCAGCATCGGGATCAGAGTTACCTGAACAAAGTATATAACAACTTTAAATGAGAAAAACTGAAAAAATTGTTGCGATCTTGAAGTGTAGGTTTAGTTAATCTATTTATAACTTGAATCGATTATGAACGGGATCGTCGACCGTCTGTAAGGTTGCGTCCAGATCTGACGAACGAGCATTACACGAACAGCTCGCGAGCTGCTCGCACCTTAATATCTAAATATGTAAATCAAACATATGTTAAAAATAAAAGACAAGCAATCCCTAGCACGATGGGACTGCGGCGTCAAGTTACAGAGTACCCATAGGCCCAGGACACCTCTACTCAAATATAATTGTATTGAAACCGTTTTTTTGTGAGAGCAAGATTTTGTTTCAATTAGAAATAAAAAAAAATTTTTGCAAAAAAAAACCGACTTCAAAAATCGATAAAAGCACTAAAAAGTTAAAAATAATACTATAACCTACCTATATTAATAAACCTAATCTACGATTAACCTATAATACAATTTAACAATTTTCGGAGTCGGTCTTAAAGTGCGCATCAATACGAATAAAATAAGCCCAAACACTATGTAGCTGCTATTAACCATTAAGGAGTTCCCTAAACTATACTGCACCTGCATTACGGACCTTGCAGTGGCAATCATTACCCATCACGGTGTAAAGATCTTGTCAACACGAATAAAATAAGCCCAAACACTATGTAACTGCTATCAACCATTAAGGAGTTCCCTAAACTGTACTGCACCTGCATCACGGACCTTGCAGTGGCAATCATTACCCATCACGGTGTAAAGATCTTGTCAACACGAATAAAATAAGCCCAAACACTATGTAGCTGCTATCAACCATTAAGGAGTTCCCTAAACTGTACTGCACCTGCATTACGGACCTTGCAGTGGCAATCATTACCTATCACGGTGTAAAGATCTTGTCAACACGAATAAAATAAGCCCAAACACTATGTAGCTGCTATCAACCATTAAGGAGTTCCCTAAACTGTACTGCACCTGCATCACGGACCTTGCAGTGGCAATCATTACCCATCACAGTGTAAAGATCTTGTCAACACGAATAAAATAAGCCCAAACACTATGTAGATGCTATCAACCATTAAGGAGTTCCCTAAACTGTAATGCATCTGCATCACGGACCTTGCAGTGGCAGTCATTACCCATCTCGGTGTAAAGATCTTGTCAACACGAATAAAATAAGCCCAAACACTATGTAGCTGCTATCAACCATTAAGGAGTTCCCTAAACTGTAATGCATCTGCATCACGGACCTTGCAGTGGCAGTCATTACCCATCTCGGTGTAAAGATCTTGTCAACACGAATAAAATAAGCCCAAACACGAGGTAGTTAAGATGTGCCGTTGTGGAGTTCCCTCGATCCTCTGTCGTCTCCATCATCAGATCTGCCCTGAACCTCCATAGTATTGTAGTCTCATCAGGGATACACATAAATATCATGTTTTTACCCCATGCTCGCCTACAATTTTCAAGAGATGCCCTCGATTTCTCAGGGTTTCCACCATCAGGTCCTGACCTGATGACGATGGGACCAAATGACAAGCATACCCTTTCAAATAAAAAAATAATTTTTGAAATCGCTCCAGGCGTCTTTGAGAAATCGAGGAACAAACATAAAAAAAAAATACAGCCGAATTGAGAACCTCCTCCTTTTTTTAAAGTTGGTTAAAAAGTAGTTCTGCAGAATTATTGTCCTTGCAAGATGTGATATATACATCCAAACTAATATTATAAATGCGAAAGTAACTCTGTCTGTCTGTCTGTCTGTCTGTCTGTCTGTCTGTCTGTCTTTGCTTCACGCCTAAACAACTGAACCGATTTGTGTGAAATTTGGTACAGACATAGTTTGGAACTTGAGAAAGGACATAGGATAGTTTTTATTACAAAAAATAAAATAAAAAATAAAATTTATTCCGTACATACAGCGCCATCTATTGGTCAAGCGTCGGCATCAATTTAGTACTGAAAATTCATCGGAAAAATGTAAATAAATAGTAAAAAGGTATGAAAATATAATATAATACAACTTTTAGTACAAAGAAAATGCTCTAACGGAGTATGGATAATTCTATTAGTAAATATTATTATGTCGAGTTGGTGATCGCGCAATGGTGTCGATCGTTACACGAGTTCGGTTCATGTTATTGTTTTAATTCATCGGAAAAAAGTAAATAAATAGTAAAAAGGTATGAAAAAAATAATATCAATATAATAAAACTTTTAGTACAAAGAAAATGCCCGAACGGAGTATAGATAAATAATCCGAGTTGTCACTATGCTCGATAGATGGCGTTGGGATCGAAATAGATCGCGCTATGGTTTCGTTACATTATGTTGATTTTTGAAGAGTTCCCTAGAATATCTTCCACATTTCATTTTTGAAGAGATCCCGCGAGATCGGGAACTATGTGGGTAAAACCAAAAATCTGACGGAAATCACTATTCCACGCGAACGAAGTCGCGGGCAAAAGCTAGTACATACATACAAACACATACAATGCAAGTTGAAGACAACCTGGTAAAAACACGAGGGCAAATATAAAGAAAAATAAAGTGGGTCTTACCGCGCCATAGTAAACCAGGTTCTGAATGCAGGACTTGACGAGAGTCTTCTCCACATTGGTGTCGGCAGCTATCTTAGACACGTGGTTGTACCCGTCCATGCACGGCAGAAGCTGAAACACAATTAATCTATATACCAAACCATTCCTTTGTATTCACATTAATTAAGCAATTACTGTTTAGATATTTGATATTAAGGTAATCTGATTTGCAAACCACCATGTATTAATTAGTTATTGTACGCACCGCAAATACCGCAATCATCTAGGCAAGTACGCGAATAGTTAAGTAGGTATATAGTGACGAACCTGTCTAGTAGTAAGATCCCAGTCGGCTTCCATATCGACTTCGAAGGGCTCCTCGTCGTCCACGTCCAGATGTTCCTGGCTCTGTATTGTCTCGGAGAGCTCGGCGGGCGCGGTGCGTTGCGGGCGGCCGGGCCGCGGCAGACCCACGGACGCAATCAATACGGGCACGTGGTGGTCGTACACCGGCGGCGGGTCCTTGCGAATCTCCAGTACTTTCAAATGCATTACTGTGTCGCCCTCTGTTGGGAGTTATTTGTATATGTTGAAAGCTGCCTTTTTTAGGTATCAACTAAAATAAATTGCGTAGCTTTAGCAATAGTAATGTATTCGCTTAATGACTATCATCAGTCTTTTACAGTTTAATTTACACAAATAATATTTTTGTGTAACTTGCAATAACGTCGCAAATAAGCAGATCAAAGCGATATAAATGATAATATGTACAACTTCAGCAGAACTGTAATCACGCACATTATTATTCAATTCAGGTCAATAATAATGACGAAAAACATGCATAACAAAACGGCGAAATCATTTAAAGGAATCGATTCGATAAACGATTTGTTTTGTAAACACCTCCTACCTACGTCAAAACATTTTACTGTCTTATTATAACGCGATGTATTTGATTTATAAAACTTCGCAAATTCATATTTATTAAGAACTGATATTAATAGAAATCGCTTCAGGCATAGTTTGTTTCAATAGACTAGTTAATTAACTAAGTAGTGACGAACCTAACAACTTCGTGCATAAGAATAAATACTACATCGGAACAAGTTGCAGCATCTATGTCAAGCATGGAAGATCGATCTGTTTCGCAAGTCGCATTAAACTTTACTAGTACACACTTACCTACGAATTGCATTTGTTCCAGCAGGTTGCACCCGACTTTCGTAAAATTTCATGTCGATAATATTCAAAATATACGTAAACTGATTCATCGAAGCAAATAAAACTCATTACATTTATCAAAGGTAAATCGGATCGTAGCGTAAATGATGAATGCCAGCCAGACAGACCGGAGTACAACGATCCTGCGTCCAATTAGTTAGTGTATCGACGTAGCCGGCGGCCTCCCCTCACCCTAAATTGAACGCGCTCCTGCTTTATTTTGAATAGAACAACATTTCGTAGTTAGGTATATTCGATTCCCCTTCTGGTTTAGCTCTCGCTCGCGCTTACTAAGTGCGTCGCGCATGTCCCTGTCTGTCTGTCTAGGGTGCCTGCGATACCTACATGTACATATTTGTATTTGATGCATTAGCAAATGGCGGCCGGAAGGGTTGTAATGCACGAAACTTACCGACTAGCGTGGCTTTCCGATGCGTGTTCAGGTCGTGTAGAAGATGTGCCAGCAGGGTCGGCAGCTTGGTCGACCCGCTCGACACGAACCGAGTTTCTTCTTCCATTATTGTCTGTTAAAAATATACCTTTCCTTTAACTATGTACAATACCCACCCCGCAAAGACTACACATCATATTTTCATGAAATTATAGTAATAGAACTGTTTTTTTTTGTTGGTATAACAAAATTAATCACGAAATAATCGAAGGCTAGGTACGCTGTTATGAACGCTATAAGGCTAAATCAAAATGCCTACGTGTTTACGCACGGGACGCATCGCCATTTTTACCACGTGGCGGGCGACGCATCGTGGTCGAAATGGAACATACATTTCATCCTAGCTATAATTTATGCGATAAGATTTTAATAGTATTTGAATAATATTATTGAATATTACATTGTTGTTTATCCAAAGATAACTATCGTGAGATAATCTCATTAACACAGATACAACTACTAAATGGAATTACGAAATATGTAATAAATATACTTTATCAGTGTAAACACATCTGATTGATAAAAACATATTTTTCAATAAAAATGTTAGGATTCATTCGTTCATTATGACTTAATTTTTCAATGACTGTTTAACAACAGAATTATAATAAGATGTTCATTACAGCAGGTTTTGAATATTTTTTGCTATGATGCCTACCTATTCTTATTTTCGTGTTCAGGTTTATCTTTAGGTCTGATCAGTCTTCAACAATTTGATTAGCCTGTAATGCCTACTACATAGATATGTCTTATGTAATTGTGATAACTTAATGAACACAGTCCTATCAACTATATTGGAAATGTTTGTCTAGTGTTTGAACCGGCAAAAAAGTGCAATCTTTCATACACACTCAACCTCACATCAGCAGCGGTGTTTTTTATGTTTTAAAAATGTTTGTAGCCTAACCCCTCCTAAAGGCTGATCTGATTTGGATGAAATTTAGTTGCACATTTGTCCTTGACAGTTTGAAAATAAATTTGAACCTGGTAGTTGCCATTACTTTTTGAGGCAGGACATCAACTGCTGGGCCGCCTAGTAATTACATTAAATAAGAATCTTAAATATATGAAAACCTATTAAAAGATAATGTCTAAAATATATTCTTCCAGTGACTATGCTGAGGTCCCCCAACCGCAACCTGCTAGCTCCATCGCAGTAATAACCTGTTAAGAGATCTATTCTACTACTTACCAAGTGTTCTCCAAGTTTCTTGACAACCGGCTCATACTGCACAGTCTTGGACCAGCTGTCGCACACGAAGCACAGGTTGAAAAGGTAGACATTTCTCTCATATCGGGGATTATCAATCCGTATGGGATACCCAACAATCTTGTGGCCAAGGGCATTTCTAAAAAACGAAAAAGTTGCATTAATCACTTGAATTTTTAACTAAGTAATTTTAAAATATATTTTTTTTTATCTTTGGTTTTAAAATTTTTATTTTGTTTTTAAGAAAGAAATTTTTAGTGCCATCAATTTTATTGTTAAGAATTTAACACTTCAGAAAATCTCACTGTTATTAATATTTTAATGTATTCTAATCATCTTTACACCAATCACTGAGTTATGAAAAAGTTTTGATTGAAAAATCAATATTATCATTACAACAAAGGAAAAATCAATACAATTTAATACTCACATGGTCATGGTACATTTCTGTATTTGTGGTTTTGGAATGATGTATGCACTAATGGAATCAAACACTTCCTTGGATATGTAATCTTCAGGAAACTATAACCAAAGCATAAATAATATTTGAACTAGACATGTTAATAGATAATTAATTCACTGCAGAGAGCTAAAAGTGGAGCCAACTAGCAAGCAAGAGGGCCAAGCTTCGTCTGGCCTGCCCAGTCTAGACACCCCCAGTCTGGCGCATACGTACGCGATGTATAGCACTGTCTAGACATCCTCCATAGCTACAGGTACAGGTACAAAGCCATTAGATCAATAATCCGCAGATCATCATATACAATCTATACGTGTGTGCATGCCGAGTGCAGTTGAGATGCGCAGTCATGAAAACGCCCTAGACATCGAAACTTAAACAGGTTATCGATCAAACTATAATTTGACCTTACATAAATAGTGAGTCATACCTGACAGGATATTTTTGGTCCGGCCACGGGATGGAACTCGCCAAGGAATATGCACCGGATAGGTCCTTCTCGTCCGCAACCCTCGTAGTAACGGGTCTCCATCATTTTTGCGGACATCAAACCTTTTTTTCCGTTTACGATGTCTTCATAGTCTAACTGACTCAATACCTTTAGGCGTTGTTCCACTTGCATTTAATAAGTCTTAGCGACTTATCATAATAAGAAATAAATAACAAAAACAAATAACTTGCATAAAATTAACATAAAATGAAATAATTCCCGAATTGTAATATTTATGAACGTGTGGTCATTTTTGACGGTTTGTTTTTTATAACTTTTTTTACAAATAATTAATTAGTGGCATTGGACACAGTCATTTTTGCCCTGTTCATAAATGCCAATCACATTTTGTAATTACAAAAATCAAATTGGTCATTGTCTATAAACCGTTATCATTATGAAAATATACAATTCACAATTTCACAAATTAGATATATATATTTCAGAACACCAAAAGCTTTTAAAACCAAAAAAATAGTAAATACTATTTTCTTACTTTATATTGCGTACATGTGGCAACTCTGACGTCGAAGCAATGCTGCCAATATAACAAAGAACGGTCAAGTTCGATCGGTTTCACAAGAACGGGTTCTGCAGCAAATTACAACGTTTTCACAATAATATTATGAAAATGTATACATGATTTAAATTGTTAGTTATTTATCTATACTTATAATAAATCTGTAGAAAGGACAATTCTGTACATTAAATATATTTTCAAAATAACTATCAGGGGTGATTAGTGATCGATACTGATGCCAAAAATGCAATCAGTAAAATTTTTGTCTGTCTGTCTGTCTGTATGTTCCTTATAGAAACAAAAACTACTTTACGGATTTTATCGAAACTTGGTACAATTATTCTTCATACTCCTGGGCAGGTTATAGTATACTTTCATCTTTCATCACGCTATAATCAATAGGAGCAGAGCAGTGAAGGGAAATGTTGGGAAAACGGGAGAAGTTACTCAATTTTTTAAGCTTCCGTCACGTGTGCAGCCTTAATGGTTAAAGACTCATTGATAAGCTTCGTCATCCACGCGAACGAAGTTGCAGGCACAGCTAGTTTGAAAAATATTAGGTTAGTACAAAAGTTGGTCACTTCTCAGGTAGTGTCCATTAAGGACTAGAGGCTACCGCAGTACGCTTTTGAATCTTAGTAAGTATAAAAATGCCGAAATATTTAGTACCTCCAACTATTTATTTTTTGCATTTATATACTTAACCTTATTCTTTTAACATAATTTTTATCTCAGAAGTAAGTAGATACATCCTAAAAAAAAAAAAACAAATTAATAATTATAATCAACAAAAGTTGTAGAGGAACCATTTTATAAGTTTCTGTCCCTTTGGTTGGTGGTACAATTCAGTGTTGCCCAATGCATCAAACCAATTCCACATTTTTAGATAAAATGCATTTTATGGAAGTTGTGACCTTTAATTATAATATTACTATCTTCTATTTATTTATAATAACCTACAATGATAATGATGCATTGAGAAAATCTTCGTTAATTTGACAAATAAACCTCATAATCGTACCTACTTGGTGCTGTGTTGTGACACAAGATGGCGCAATCAACCATTTCAGGAAAATCCTTTAGTTCTATGATGAAAATCTAAGAAGGTATCTATCTACATACCTACCTAGATTTTCATCAAAAGATATAATATGTGTATATCTTTTTCAACACTAACTTAAGAGTTAGAAAGTAGGTATGAACTTTGTCGACTTTAATATATACAAAACCCGTTGTTACTTTAAAGGTGTTTTAAGATAGTTGGCTTTTTTTACCTGCATCGAAATTATGCGTTTCTTTGATAATATAAGAAATTGCTAATAGGTAGCTATACCTTCATGCCTATTTGTCTTTTTCATACTGATCCTTGCGCTTAAACCCAAAAAGGAAAACTTTCTACCACGTGATATATAAAAAAGAGACACCGCAACATTTTTGAAAATTCAGTTTGATTTTCATGAAATGTAGCAAGTAATATCCGGCCAAGGTACGGTACGGAGGTTATGCAATGCTTATGATTGGCAGGCCGACGGCGGCTGGAGTCAGACCGACTGGTATTGGAAAAAAGGCAATTTCCGATCAAAAATATTTAAAGCATTTACAAGTGCGATACGTTTCAGCCACTCAGCGGTGGAAACGGTGGTTGGAAAATTTTGTACAAGATTATAATATTCATAATATTCCGGGACAACTCACACACGGTTATCTGATCCCAAGCTAAGCAGAGCTTGTGTTATGGTAACCAGACAACTGATAAACATACTTATATATTTCTAAATACATACATATTATAGATAAATTACACCCAGACAACCAGAACAAATGATCGTGCTCATCACACAAACATTTGTACTGGGTGGGAATCGAACCCACGACCTCCGGTATAGCAGTCAGGGTCACTAACCACTAGACCAATAGGCCCGTCAAAATTAGATTGCAGAGATAACTTTATTTAAGTAGCTACATTTTCAAATGAATTGATGTAGCTAGGAAAGTAGGTATAGGTAGATATATTCTGTTTTTTTCTCCATTTCAGTCGCTAGTAAAGTGTATAATTTTACAAATAAGTACTTAGTGACTATAACCATGCGAGTGTTGGAAGCGTTAGTTGTGTCGATTTGCCCCTATCTCGATTTATTAATCGTGTACATTATCCACTTTTCTTGACTACTCAAATTAGCCATGAAGGCAATTTATGTCTCTAGTTCCATTATAATGTAACGTTTATCGCACATGTGTCTCCTTCCATCTACACTAGTCTTCACTAATATTGAAAAGAGGAAAGATTTGATTGTTTTTCTTGTTTGTTTGTTTGCATTGAATAGGCTCCGAAACTACTTGACCGATATGAAAAATTCTTTCAAAAAATATCGCGACAGCACATGTCTAACTATTATAGTTATGTCACAAAAAGTGTTTTTTTTTTTCATTTAAAAAAATATATATGAATGCCACCGCTGTATAAGCTCTTTTATTTATACTTTGGAATTAATCCTTATCAAAATAACTTCATAATTATTTAAATCTGCTTCAATACCATTATATGACTTTTTGAATTATTCAATTTGGACATTCCATTCGAAAGATATCACAAGTTTAAAAATGTAAGTTATTTGAAAAATGTCACCATAATAATAATAAGCGAATTAATAATAATAGCAATTTAGCCTTTCAGGAATACAAGTTATTTGTTAATGTTTATTATTCCATAGTAAGTTTAGTATTAACAAATTAGTAAAGGAACTAACGACGTAACGGGGTTAAAGAGGTAGTACGAGATAGGTATGGACCCGCGGGGCACAGCTAGTTTCTAATAACCCTGTTCTATTTCCCCACAAATTGAATAAAATTGGAACGGGTAAATATAAACCTAATTTCCATACAAAATTGAAATTTAAATTACATACATTCCTTGTTTCACAATAATGCAACTGTTACATTGAATCGGATTATCAATCAGTGTCCCATTCTCGAAGGCTGCTGTAACTACACATTTAAAATGGCTGAACGTAACACATATATAATTTTATTTCATTTATTCGTTGCACGCCAATATGTCTGAAGGATATGAGTGTAATCTCCTCTGTAACTACGCTAAGTATATATATCATTTCTTGCTTATGCCTCCGGTGGTTGGATATAACAGAAATTTTACGCAAAAGTTGATTAATGGATGTAAGTGCATGTATCTAAATTGATAGCCTTCATACTATTGTTGGGACAATATGTCGTTGAGGACCTACAATATCTACGTGTCTGCAGGCAGAAACGAATTATGAAAGAAATTAGTACCTACCTATTTATTACCTACGACGGTTGATGGAAAAACGATAAAATTCATCCTATACCTACCCTACCCTATCAGAATTTTTTTGATGCCTTGTTTTGGTTCTTAGTTTTATTTAGTTTATAATTCTTCTTATTTCTTGTGTAGGCTTAGTTTTTTTATTATTGTATATATTTTAAGTTTAATTTCATCAATAAAGGATCGAGTCGCTTATTCAATAAAAGTAGAAAGCAATAAAATAGAATTTAAAATAGAGTTTGCTGATTATATTCTGTTCCTAAATTTGTCGACAAATAGGACCTCTCTACTTTTTTACAACTTTGATGTTGTTTACTTTAAATCTGAGTTTAAACCGCATCTTAATATTTAAAACCTACTCTTAAACTAGAGATTTTAAATCCCTAGTTTGCTCGGATTTTACAAACTTTCAAAAACATGGTAAGAGAACATCGAGTCTTGGATCAAACATAAGTGGCATACACAAATGATTTTCCAATTCAGGAATCAGTTCCAATTGATGTGTTCTATATCGTAGCTATATTACTTATTCTGTAGGTTAGTCTACTCGGAGAGCTTGCTAACAACATAAATAGTAATATCGTTGTTGAAGCAACAAATAACAATCAGCTGGCAAGCACGAAACTCGATGAATACATTTTTAATTAATTTCAAGTTTTGGGACAAACATTTATCTTTATACATACGCTTATCTTTATAAGCTTGACGCCAAACGAGCTGCCAAGTAGATCTTCTTCTAGACAACACAGTAACAGTGAAACTCTGAACCATATCGTCTTTATTTTAACAGTAGCAACTCGCCCGGTTTCGCATTAGTAGATATAACTAACATTGTGTGTTGTGTATTTTATATGTAGTGAATTTTATATACAAACCGTCTTTTTGAATCACTCTGTTATCGGTTAAATCCACATGCATATCCATCTCTACATTGAGAGACGTACTTAGCAGGGATTTCTCTAAATCTGTTTTAATGGCAAAATAATCAACAATAAAGTAACATAATACAATTCTACTAACTTAGTAATCTTGTATCGACATATTACATCGAAGTTTCCAACAATAGACCTTCCGGTAAGCCTTCAATGAAGTCTTCACGTCACTGTAACCCTATATTGTAGAAAGTTATCCTATTGTGCGTCTTAGTATCCGCCGGCTCTTGCCGCAAAGCTAATCTGGAGCTCAGGCTGTTCTATAGAGATGTTTCTCTATCAGATCAGATGTTACTCTATAAACTAGTTTATGTAAAGAGAGCTATGCCTCAATACAATTCTAGGATCTGTAACAATACTCGAGGGTTCCTTTTATAATACTGAGAGTGTAATTAAATATTTTGAATTGGTATAGTGGTAATATACCTATCTTAGGTTCAAACCCTATACAATCAAAACGGGTGTAAATCTAAAAGTACTTAGTAGGGACCGTCTGTGGTTTGAATGTTTGTGAAACATAGCTGAATAAAAAAGAAATAACGTGATTTTAGGAAACTTAACATTTTTGACGAAAGTCACAGTAGACTATTAATTTGGTATTTCTGACATTGTTATACAGAAACTCCATATAAAGGTAATAAATTACTTAAACCGTTTGACTGTTGTTTTCAAAGAAGACCGTTTCTCCCAGCTGTTTTATAAAATGTCGTATTTATAATTATGATTTCTATTATTGTTTTATCAGCTCATGTACCTACCCATAAATACGTGGTTATAATCAACGCGACTAGGTGACGTCGAGTGAGCATTTTGTCTGATATGCAGCCGTGTGCTTCGCGCGCAGTCGACTGGAAGCGCTAGATAGCACAAACATACCAACAACTATTCAAATACTATGAATAAACACAAAGCCAGCTCGGGGCTCGTTCAAATTACTGTCTTCGTAGTCTTTTAATAAACTGGCTTACTGTTTAGCACGCTGACCAGAGCTGTAAAAGTCCCGCATTTGCATACTTTTCTTTTCAGCTTCCTGTAAATAGGTCAGTCATAGAATAGAGAGGTCAGTAGGTACTATTATTTATTTTTTATTTAATACGTTTAAGTACTAGCTGTATTAAGTGAGAAAAGATTCCAATGGAAGCGATTGAAAGGGTATGTAGGTGCTTATGTTCGAATTTACATAACTTCAAGCGATGTTCGATTTTGGTGGAAATACAGACAGATACATTCGGCCAAACGGCATCTATTTACATTTTATCATTTTTTTTCTGCCTGTTCACTCAAATTGTCCTTTTGATGAGAGTAGCTTTATACTCGGCCTGCTTACTTAGTATAAAATAATCTTTTAGGCGTGAAACTAAACCAAATATACCACCCGAACAGGGCAAGCCCTTTATCGTTAGCCCTACGCCAGTAAAAAGGGGTTGTATGCTGTAAGAATAATGAATACAGGGGTTAATTATTTTAACTATGTATCATTAATGGTGTACAATAGAGAATATTCTATTCTATTAATCTAAGTTGACAGACATTCGTTAAGAGTTGGTAGCGTTTGTTATACAATAAAACAAACAATTTTCAACAAGGAATACTCCACCAACATATTCAACGTCTCAGAGAAATGTCATGTTTACTACGCCAAAGCTACAGCTTGCTTAAAAAAACAAAATGGTCGAATGTCTTGAAAACTATCGAAAATTATTTAATTTTCATACCGAAAATAGTTTTCCCAACACTAACCCGTCTCAACGAAAGACAGTCGACTTACAAGTCGCTATTGTATTTTAGTATTTCTGAAAGCCGATCGTTGCCGAGAGAGTGCGGCAGATTGACCTAGAGCCCAGGTGACAACGAAGAACCGCTTGCCCGTGAACCAGGAAGTATTTCTCAAGGCCAAATTTTGGGCATGCGCGCTTCCAACCCCCGAATGACGACACAACTTTGTCAAGGGGACAGTCGCCTTCTTAAAGCTATAGATTACGGTTTGTTAGTGAGAATATGTGCTAGCTACATTGTGTTTATAAATAACAAGCCTTTAAAAACAAATTTTTGCTCGGGAAGACTTAAAAACGTTTCGGGACACGTTGAATTTCTATTAAGTTCGAGTTACAAAAAATATTGCATCACTTTTTTGTTATTTCGTTAATTGTTCATTTTTTCTGCTTAAAACTTCGAGCTTGGTTCTTTTGTAACGGTTCTTTTTGTTTAAAATTGCGTAAAAATCAAAGTTTAGCTTTTGATAAAACGGTGACCTTGAAAATTGGTGAACTTGAAACGCAACCCACGTGCGAGGTTGTGTTCCTCGCCCGGAGCCCACCCTCATAGCCCACAGAGTTTCCTAAGGCCGGTGCTAACTCGCGAATGATTAAAACATACTTCTTTCGGGCAGACAGTAACATGTACATCTCCAATATGGTTCCTATATACATTCAATACGCCAAATGAAGTGAACAGCATCAAAATGATTTATAAACACTTTTTAAGAACTGGTGACTATGTTTTTTGTATATAATTATGTAAGTAAATAAAAAAAACACAATGGAGGACAAATAAATTAGTTCGAGATGAGCGGGTCGGTTCTAAGCGAGGCGACCAGCTCCTCGAACTCCGAAGAAGATGACCTATATACGTAAGTATAAGTACTGTGTGTACGTGTTATATGTGTGTGTGAACGTCATAAATGTGTCCCGAATCTGTAAATGATGCAGATGTTGGTATCTAGAGAGAAATCAATACCGGTAGAAATCAGCTGTACGGGCCCGAGCCGGCCTTCGCGCCGCCCTTGAGTTTCCACACCTTGCCCGCGACGAATCCGACCTGAAATATAAACTTTCTTCCGCAGTATTAGATACTATAGTACAGGACCTACATGTTACATGCTGTTAATACGCCACGCATTATAGAACCTACGAAACAACGATACGGAACGTGTTGAATATTACATCTACAGCTACCTACGCATCCAGAAAATCGATGATGGCCTTGAAATCTGAACGAATGTTAGGTCTGTTCAAACGGGCCGCCGCAGGCTTCAAAATGAATGTTCTGGTTTGAATCGTCAGTCTTTGTAGGTACATAATACAGGCTATATAGTTATACCAACGTGAAGAAAACACTTCGTAGTCAATTTGTAACCATATTGCATGTACGAGGGAAACTATAAAGTTTGGCAAAATTCAACCTACCTCTTGAGAAATTACCTACTTATGTGTATTAGGTACATAGAAACAAATACAAAAAAAATCTTCATTTACCTGGTTTATAATTACCACTATTTGGCTAAAAAACCTTACAAGTCAATGTGTCCTACATACCTAGTTCAATTTTAAAGATCGTTAATGTGACAGATTTGTAGGTTTTTAGGCTTCCGTACCTATATGCTTGAATCTAGACACGCGGCCGCGTGTCAAGCCAAGTTCAAGCAAACCGGCTAGACAGCGCCAAGTGTATCATTACACGAACCACTTGGTGCCACTTTTGACCCTTCCATAACTCAAAAGCATAACAATTGCTGTCATTTAAAAATGTAAGATCTTAAAGTAGGTCAGATTTGACTTGGTCAGTTTTTATCATAATTATAATTATGTGAGATGATATGAATAACTTTATAAAATGACTGATGTAATGAAAATTGGCCAAGTAAAATCTAACCTACTTTAGGATCTAAAATTTTAAATGACAGCAATTGTTATAGGTATCCAATAAAGCAAAGAAATAGAATTTAATACTTGTTCATAATGTTATTTTGTTCCTATAAATACATATTTGGATTTTGCATAGAACTTGGCACTCATTTAGATCTCCATTCTTTTTGTGTATTGAACTTGGCTTTCCTTTTTTACATTTATGTTTTTGGTGGGATTAGATATACCGAACTACTATATATTTTTATGTTTTTGGTACACCTGTATCAGTTAATGCATGCCGTTCTCGACTTAATTTAGATAGCTGTAGGGTTCTGTTTTGTTTGAATAAGGAAAGGTTAAGTAGGAAAAATATTAATGTAATTGTACTAATTTTTTTGGCAGCTATACATTTTTAATACATACCCAGAACATACATTTATAGTAACGAGGATGACTTTGGATTAATGAGGTTAAGAGTTCGGAAGGATTATTCAATTATACCGCTTCCAGTTAATTATACAGGATTTTTCTTGGTTGTTAATAATCGTTAATTCGCGACTAATTAAATGAAAAATAGAATGTATTCTAGTCAGTGGTATTCAAAAAGTTCTTAAAACGATTTAAGCAGTCCAGGAATTATATTTTATACAAGGAGTTATAACTTTGAAGAAAACTTTGCAGAGTTAATTTTTTTTAGCGTGGTCTACTTTTAAATGTACATTCTGGACCACGTAAATAAAGTAAAACTTAATAACACACTGACTATACTAAAGCCAATATGGAAAGAGAATTAAACGTTATTACTAATTACGCAATTATCAACTTTGACAATAAGTTCATTTTAGAATGACAAATATTACCGAAAAGGGCCTAAAAGTATGGAAACTGAACTGTTAGTCATCGAATTAAGGTTCATAATCCCAAAGCACGTTCATTATTTCTTTAAAGTGGCTGATGTATAGGCTCGTTTGTTTAGCGAGGGCGATTGCTGAGTGCACAGATTACGCCCTTTATCTGAGGCTGAGTGCGATGTGCTGCACTCAATCTAGGTCACTTAGAGAGGCTGGGAATATCCGTTCCAAGTAAAACTAATCTCGGATCACAAGTTAAAGCTTAGCTAGGTAAAGAGCATAATTTTAATAAAGAAAAAATACAAAAATCCTTATTGAGAACCTCCTCCTTTTTTAAAAGTCGGTTAAAAATAAAGTATTATACATGAGATGAAACTAATCAAACACTTTTCGTACTGGTGAATTTGAAGCTGCTGGTAGACATTTACGTCAAAGGAACTTTCTAGTGTGAATGTTATTCGTGTAACATTATTGACATATCGTCGTGAAGATTTATTACTAGTGCGTTCGCTACAATATATATCTACTAGCTGTGCCTGCGACTTCGTTCGCGTGGATGACGAAACTTATCAATGAGTTTTTAACCGCAAAATTAAGTTTGTTTTTTATTGTTTATACTTTACCGGGATAAAAACTACACAGTGTGGTGCCCAGGATAATAAAGAATAATTGTACCAAGTTTCATCGTAATCGAACCGGTAGTTTTTCCGTGATACCTGAACAAACAGACAGACAGACAGACAAAAAAATTTTTTTTCACACTTTTGGGTTCGGTGTCGGTCTAGTAACACCCACGCCATTTATTTTTTTGATATTTTCAATGTACAGAATTTTCACTTTTACAGATTTATTATAAGTATAGATAATATAGAAATGAATCATGTGTTGGTAAGCGCATAACTCAATAACGCCTGGACCGATTTCGCTAATTATTTTTTTGTTGTGTTTGTTATTGTCAGGAGAAGGTTCTTATTAAAGAAAAAGTTTGCAAAATTGCGCTGAAAATTTGGAAATTGAAGAATACTCAACCACCAAATTAAGTAATCCTGACTTTTGTTACGATAGTGATTTGTAGGATTCATCTCCACCCCTAATAATACTAAGGCACCGGGAACGGGACCTTGGTATTCATGCGGGTGAAACCGCGGAGCACAGCTAGTATTACTATATATATTACTATACGTAGCGATGTTTGTCTCTACGTTTGGCTCTTTTCGTTGTTCTATAAATTTAAAACGGCTAATGCTGGATGTTCTGTTAAAAGTTAATGATCAAGTCAATCACCACCTTATAGCGACACGAGTGTGGATTCTCCGGCGCCAGACACCCCTTCCATATAATCCAATAATTGGAACATGATGACTTTATGTTTGTGTTTGTAGTTCACCATCAAATACCAACATAATACTTCCCACGGGACGTTAAGAACAAAGTACAGGCCATTATTCCGCTCACGAGACAAGCAAACTAATTTAAATAGAACAAGCTAACTACATATAATATAATACATCATGTCTTTTTCGTATAGTTACTCAAATATTTCTAGATTCGTACAAATTTGTAAATATAATGTCACCCCGGTCGCCGGCGCGCTCCGGTCGGGGCGGGCAGAGCACAATGTATAAGTGATTTTGGTCAATTTGTTTTACAATTCTAATGACCGCGGTCCTCGTCTGCTAGTGTCCGAAAAAATAATACGTATAAAAACTTCGGCGTCGTCCTTGACAGTACCTAAAGAGTCCCCAATAACCTAGTGGCCGCGTTTATGTAACCAGAGCACTTCCAAGAATACGGACATGTTGCTAGCCGGAATTATTTGTTTGGCACTTCTACACGACGCGACGTATTCATGCCATAATAATAACAAAGATATATATTGTTATTGGTAATTAGTGTTAGTTTACGTTGTTGTGACGTCACATCTATATCTATTAGTCATACTCTTCGATCATGCCTGCGTATGTATTATTGATGCTGCCCTGTTTATAGATGTCCTTTACCTTCAAACCGTCATTAAGTTTCCATATGTTTTCCTTTGCAGATTTAAGGAGGAGCCCTGTTCTCCCGTGGCAAGCTACTCCTCAGGTAAGAAACCCTTGTTGTTATCGCAGTACACTTGAAACGTGTTTTGTTTTCATCCGGTGTTTATTCAATTCAGTTTTCGTACGTGTTTTGTATTCGCATGGAAATGAATGATATGTATCCGGTTAAAGAAAACTTTCGAATTTTGAATGGTATCTGTGAATCTCTTGAATATAAACCGCACGTTTCAGGTATTTTACACGTGACCAAATAATGATGATCATATTATTATGAACGTACCTGTACAAACTACTAAGTGTATGATTTCTAGGTATTGAATTTATATAATATAGTAAATTTAATTTAAATAATAATTTTAATCCCGCTTTATTTACAATTCAATACTTAAATCTAATACAAGAACAAACAAATACTAAAATTAAATCTTATATAAATAAATAAAACTAGCATGCGTCAATAAACTCATCGTCATCCTTGTCAATGGCGGGAAACGTGCCCAGAAGGCTGTCAGCATTGCCACGTTGAATGGCTATGCCGATTCTCTGTGCAAGGAACAAACCAGCTCTCTGATCACGAGTAGAGTCTACCAAACGTTTTGACAGTTCTTGAGATTTCGTGCACTCGGACCCCATCCGAGCGTTCCAACCCCAAACGGCTCGAAAATATAATTACCCATTAAGTTATTTATTTATATAAGATTTAATTTTAGTATTTGTTTGTTTTTATATAGTAAATTAAATATATTCTCGACACCGAATTTTTATTTTAAGTAGAGACAAAGATTGCATTGTAAGATCATGGTGAAAAAAAAAAGTCCAACATAGATATCGCAGTACTTAGGCCATGTAAGGACAATACAATTTTAATAAGTCTCTTGAGCACTCCTTTTTAGTTATTTAGGCAGGTTTCGCAGTTAGTGCTAGTTATCAAAGAGGTTGTAGTGGCGGCTTGCCAACACAGCTTATTAAAGTTTACTGCCGCCCAAAGTGCAGTTACCGAAATGAAGGTTTCGCAGGGACCTCGATACTGATTTATTTAAATTCTCATTATATTCAATACAGTATGCTTGGTTCCTTCAATTGTTGTAGATTATGAAGACTACGGACGCAAAGAAATATTAGATATTTATTTTCAATTGTAAAACAAATCTACTGTTGGAAATAATAATAATTAGGTATACAATAGTTATTAGTGTGGCGTAGGTATAGCTATAGTTATTACTAAAGAAAGGCTGCCAGGCGAACTGATTATTTGATTTGTTAGTAGTCTTTAATTTGTTTGATTCGTCCACACTTTGAACAGCAAACTAAATATAGAAAGATCAAAAATAAACATTTATTAAGGAAAGTGGGAAAACCGAGGGTACCGTTAATTTAACGTAACCATTCGTCCAAAACTTTCAAGTACATTATTTATGATGTAGATTTATTTGTAAACGTTAGCATACACATCGTCACAGGAGGTTAAAAAGTGTTTGAAATTCATTCAGTAGCTGCATGCCTAATGCGTCGGTTGCAGTGAGATGCGTGATAACTTCTATCAGCATCAATCAACTGTCGCTATAGAAGAACAACTGCTTATCTAGGATGTCCACAGAGCATACATAAGCAAGCATAGCTAGTAGAGTGCGCGCATCGCTAGTAGCTCGTTGTGTCTTTTTTTTTACTGTAACTACTACGCTGTGATTTTCCATGTGACGAAAGACGTTTATGCGAAAATGTCGATGCTTCCTATATTATTAGGTTTTGAGATAATATTAATTACTGCTAATAAAACGGCTCGCTCTATGTTGACCCAATATCTATGACGACACTTGTTTATTTATACTTGTGCACAGTTCATACTCTGTTAGGCACACTCTATAGTTTACTTATTCATACACTAAGAGGATATCCCATTTATTCGCTCACCGGGTCGAAGTAAATGAAAATTGAAGCGACTTTACACGGGGCGTCCTGCAATCTAATATAGATTAGCAACTGTTCTGCACTTTGGAATTATTACACTTTATTTACAATCAATTAAACCTCTTTCCTTTTTTTTATGTTATTAAACTTCAAAGGAGAATGACCAAGTGACTATGGCACTTAGTATCACCTAGTATCACTATCAAATATATTGTGCCACAATGTAATATATTTTAATATAAAGTATAATTAAGGTACTTTTAAATGTAGTACCGCTCTCCATATCTGGCCTCCAGTCACCTCCTTGAGTTGGTCCACCCATCTAGCTGGCGCTCTTCCTCTAGCGCGCTTCCCCTCCACTTGTCCGAGAATGATGAGTTTCTCCAGGCTGTGCAATGGGGATCGCATTATGGAGGCCAGATATGGAGAGCGGTACATATGGCGCAGAACCGGACCGAGTGGAGAAGATTGACATACAGTCACGATCCTCAGCATTGAGGGAACGACCAGAAAGAAGAAGAAATGTAGTAATTTTTTTTTTATTAATTCCTCGCATTTTGCCGTAGTTTACCTAATATGACTAAGTGCGGCTAAATGCAGTGGGTAACCGTCACTTTTATTTTTTGCTCAAAATATTCGCGTAAAATTGTATATTATTATTATAACTTACTGCTGTGGGTGAAATCCAAGAGGCCAGAGTATTGTAGATTTCGTCACTGACTTCTCTCAACGACTGCCAGCTCAAATGCCGCAGTCGAAGTGAACAATGAATACACCGGCGAACTGGACTTTCCATAATGAAATTAAGTAATAGAGTCTATATCTCACAATAAAATAAATTACAATGATAGTAATATCGAGTCTCTGTCTCACGATCACCTTATTAAATATCGTAGTCGATAAGTAATAATCACAAAGAAATATTAAAATATGAGATAGCAACTAAACATATTGATTGACATGTTTGAGGTGTCAATGATTGACATTAGAGTGTACAGAGTGTAGGTAGGAATCTACGGAAAGTTGATATCTAGGACTGTTGATATAGAGGTAGGGTAAATACGCTAAATGTCGGCCCCCTTACGGATTTTCTAACTTTGGAACGCTCTGTCTGCACCAGTTTGCAACAAAGGATAGCTTGTGTTGCAGTTTTAGACAGGTTGATAAATCTATTTTATGTTTTTAGGCATAAATTTGACTTTTCTACTAGAATAAAAAAGAATTAAGGTTTTGATGCGTTGAAGACGAAAAAACCCTTTAAGTCGGCCGTTCGCGGCCTATAGTCGGCGGTGTTTTTCCTAAATGTCGGCCGGATAAAGGGTGTTTAAAATTAAGACAATGAAAAACATAATCAACATGATTTATTTTGGTAGGAGTATACATTTGTATTTGTCTTAGGGTAGGTAATTTGTTTAAAAGTTACTATAATTATAACTAAGTTAAACATCGGAATAAATATAACCAGCAAATTCCAAAAAACATTTTTCAATTGTATCCCAAACCATATTGAGTTATCATGAATAATATACATTTATGTCTTCGATACTGTCAACTTCTACATCCAAACTTAACCTATTTATAATGTTATTTTTTTGTAAGTATTAGGTTTATATAACATATATTCAATTTCGAGAAAATAAGTTAGATTAATAAATTAAAAATGACTACCCACACAATCAATGAAAAAATACAAAAGTAATCAGCCTGTATACTAGCGTTCAAATTCGAGGCTGGCCGACATTACGATATTTAATATATTTAAAGTCGGCCCCTGTTGTGTGTGCCTCATTTCTCGACATTCAACTAAGATCACCCCGGCCGGTATTTAGCGACTAAACGTAAAATATATTTATTAACCTATTAAGCTTTGCAAATACTCCTATTAAGCAAATAGAATAGGTAGAATTGGAATTTGTAAAACAGACTGCATTTACTTTAAGTCGGCCCCGGCCGAGAATTCGCTTTTAAGCCGAAACTGGTATTCTAATGGCGGCCTCCTATTTTTCATTTAAAATAATACGAAAAACGTTAAAAAAACTATGTCAAAATATAGTAAAAATAACTTTTTAGTGATAACAAAGCTTAAAACAAAAATAAAGAAACGTCTTACCGTTGTAATATCAATCCCCGAAGCGTGGGTATTCTCATCAAGTAAGCTACTTTTACTAAGAAATTGACTCTTTAACGGCGCGATCGCTGCTGAAGCTCAGTTCGCGAAGACCGGGTGACGTAATAGGATAGTGACAGTTTGTGCGTATAGAATATGAACTTAGGTTGCAATTCGAGTAGTAAAATTACCACTTTATTACCCTTGGAACGAACGCAAGATAAAAATGTGCAGACGGCCGACGATTGGGGGGGGGCCGAAATATGGCGTATTTACCCTAACTACATACAAAACAACTTTTATTTTTATTAGTTTTTGTCCGGGGAAGTTATGGTTATCTACTAATTGATCTAGGCTTTTAAATTAAAAAAAGGAATTATTGTTATCACCAACTTATGGCACAATTTGGATTGAAGCGATACTGGAAATGGTCATTCTCCTTTACAATTTTCGGATGTTTTTCTTTACTTGTTCTTTGCCATCATGATTGTCCGTGATTCGGACAACACTGTGTTTACCTTAGGGTACCTTTATTTTTGTATTTTGAAATCTTATAAAAATAGAAAATTGATATACACTTAGGTAATCTGTGTGTAGTAGATACTTCTTTTCTTTGGTTTCATACTAGGTAGGTACTCCTGGTATTTAAAATCAAAATCAAAACAAAGTCACAGCATGCACCTCAAATAAGTGTTTTCACAGGAAGAAGAAAAATAAAAACTATTTTTTCTTTCCCGACATGTTAACTCACTGCAACTAAGTGCACATAAATCGGCCAGTTAATCTCTGGTTGATACGACACCTTGCATTAAATCAATGTTATGTTTTACCATAACTTTCTGGTCAGGGTCGAGCCGAGCTGCCTTAAACATGCACACACTAACCGCCAGACCGCTTAGCTGACTAAACTAATCTTATTTATATTCAAGGTAGAAAATCTGACACTTACATGTTAAAAATTAATAAGTTACATTATATTAATCTTATTTATAAAATGTTGCACAATGTTAGTTACCATACTCCTCTGAAACGGCTTGACCGATTTTTATGAAATTTTATATGCATATTCAGTAAGTCTGAGAATCGGCTACTATCTATTTTTCATACCCCTAAGTGGTAATAGGTAGGTAGTAGGCAGGTGCTAGGTAGAAAAAATTGCATTGCAACGCATGCCGGGTACAGCTAGTTAACTTCTAAGATTGATAGGTTGACTAGCTGTTACCGGTAGCTCCGACTGCGTGCGTCTTTGTTTTGGATTACACCAAGTTTCATCAAAATTGCTTCGGTGGTTTAGCCGTGAAAGTGTAACTGGAAGGCGGGCAGAGTTTCTTTCACATTTATAACATTGGGATAGATCACAGTAAATGTGAGTGCCTAATGATGTGACAGACTAGAATATATGGCAGGCAGAATAAATGTTTAGTATAGTTTCGTAATGTCGTGGTGGCCTAGCGGTTCAATGAACGGATTTGTATGCACGAGGTTGCAGGTTCGAACCCGGGCAAGTACCAATGTAACTTTTCAAAGTTATATGTACTTTCTTAATTATTCTAAGACACTTCTGACAAACAGTGAAGGAAAATATCGTGAGGAAACCGGGATTCCAAAATTTGGGATCTGAAATCGCCAATCCGCAGAGAGCAAGCGTGGTGATCAATGCTCGTGCCTTCTTCTCTATATGGGAAGAGGCCTGTGCCCAGCAGTGGGACGTTTATAGGCTGGATTATTATTATAGTTACGTATAGTTGCAATAATCATATATCAACCCTGCCATGTCACATCTTACTACACTAACACGAAATCTGGTTCGGAATTTAGCTTTTGATCATGGACTACCGTATCCATCAGCTTTACTAGGCTTTATTAGAGCTGAAATAGCTTCCCTTTGTTGTACACGGATCTGAGATTGATGTTAACATAACTGAACTGCAATTTAGTTTGTCGCATAGTCGCATGTATCAGAGAAGATATTAGTTGTTCAGTACCAAAAGTAATTTGTTTAGCAGAAGCTAAGTTGAGTTACATGATTGAAATTGATTTTGCATTGAAAATTGTTTTCTTTAATATACAAGAAGCTAGACGTCAGGTTTTTGGTTAAATTATAATTATTTATTTATTTACTAGCTGTGCCTGCGACTTCGTTCGCGTGGATGACGAAACTTATCAATGAGTTTTAACCGCAAAATTAAGTTTGTTTTTTATTGTTTATACTTTTCCGGGATAAAAACTATCCAGTGTGGTGCCCAGGATAATAAAGAATAATTATACCAAGTTTCATCGTAATCGAACGGGTAGTTTTTGCGTGATACCTGAACAAACAGACAGACAGACAGACAAAATTATTTTTTTCACACTTTTGGGTTCGGTGTTGGTCTAGTAACACCCCCAGCCATTTATTTTTTTGATATTTTCAATGTACAGAATTTTCTCTTTTACAGATTTATTATAAGTATAGATTTAATACTTTTTGCACACTGTTGCACAAAGTCGGACTTAATGCCAGAAGGCATTCTCTGCCAGTCAACCTTAGGGTGATGCAGAAAACAAATCGTGGTAGATGCAAGAGCACAAAATAGAGAAAAAATAAAAGTGTAAATAAATTATGTATACTTAATACAAAAAAATACATACAAATATATAACATAAAATAAATAAATATATATAAATACATAAGACTTCTAATTATAATTATCTTATTTTCCTAGCTCTCACTGTCCCACTGTTGGGTAGACCAATTCCTTTTCTAAAACCTTATCAAACAGTATTGTTGTATTTATTCTATTTTTGGTAGATTGATCTTGTTAGGTTAATCTTAACAGACATCGGTTCGTATTTGGGTTCGATGTTATCCGGTATCCCAATGATTTCATATTAAATTATTCACACCTTTTTATTGGTCACTGCTTGTGTACCTTTACCTGTTATTTCAAAATTGGACGAGTGTCGTGAAGTTGTATAAATTAAAATTTAAGTGCGTCAATGTTTGGTAACTTTTTCATGTTTATTTTAAACTACCTGTGCCCCGCGGTTTCACCCGCGCGAATACCTAGGTCCCGTTCCCGGTGCCTTTGTATTATTAGGGGCGGAGATGAATCCAACAAATCACTATCGTAACAAAAGTCAGGATTACTTAATTTGGTGGTTGAGTATTCTTTAATTTTCTAATTTTCAGCGCAATTTTGCAAACTTTTTCTTTAATAAGAACCTTCTCCTGATAATAACAAACACAACAAACAAAATAATTGGCCAAATTGGTCCAGGCGTTATTGAGTTATGCGCTTACCAACACATTTAGCGATTCATTTTTATAAATATAGATTACTTAGTTTCAACCAACAGCTGTGATTAATGTAACTATAAGAGTGTCTCTAGATCTGGCGAGCTGTTTGAGAACGGCAGGGGAACTTGAAATGCATTCGATGCGCGTTCGCCATCTAGACGCCTTAAAAAACTTAGCAAATTTACCCTAATTATGTCAATGAATTTTACTGAACACATAATGTGTTAAAGAGAAGCTCCTACACCGTCACATGATATAAACAAACCATCAGTATTCACCCGTTATTCATTGCTCACAGACCCGTCTCAAGGGCTCGGACAGTCGGACTTGGTAATGTTGTTGTATTTCACATTCAGAACCTCCTGCGACTGTTTAACATGTAAAATGTAAAAATACAGGGTTTTAAGGGCAAGAGCGCTGTTCAAATGTTAGGTAAGTGAACTACGCGCTTGCGGAATGAATGAATGAATGCTTTTGCAGATTTCATCATTTATTACTACAAGCTCTTCGTCATTTTAATTCTTTTTGGAGATTTTCGCTCAATTTTGGCAGCATAAATCTTGTACGGAACACTTCATGCTCGATTTCTACTCGCTCTTGGTCGGCTACTGCGTTATACTTGGTAAGTTTTCTAAAATAAAACAATATGTTTGCGTAGACTGGAATTGAGCGCGTAATATCGGTTAACTAGTCTTAGAAAATATGTTTGTTTTTGTAGGCTTCAAATTAAGGTGAATAGGAATACAAGTCCATTTATTTACATAATTTATATTGATAATGGTAACTAACTGTCTCGTTAAATAATAATAACTTCATTGGCCTGTAAATGTTACAGAGCTGGGCGGAGGTGGAAAAAATCATTTAAAAAAAAGAATTAGGGGATCAAGGACTACTTACCTTAAATAGGGAATAAACTTTAGCAAGTGCAAAGGGCTCCTTCCATAGAGCAAGACCTATATAAATGTTTTACCAGGATCGGATGTCAAGTAAAGAAAGTTATAATATAAAATATCCATAATGTCACATTTGATAAAAAGGTTTACGACCTAGCCAGCTCCAATGAAAACCAGCCGAGGTGAAGGCTCCTAAGCAATACTAATTCAAGAGTTAATCCCAGTTATCAGCAAATCTTATGAGACAGCTCGGCCTATCTGCTAATGGCACTACTTTGCAAAAACCTTCTCACAGCTTATCACACTCCAAAACCAACCCTAACACAATAAGATAAAGGTTAGATTATCTAAACACAGTATAGAAACATGTTTGATTAGATGCTAACATTCACAACTTTTTGTGTCACTGGATTTAAAGTTTTATAAGATCGATGTAAAGTATGAATTTGTCTGATATTGTGCTGCTTGCAGCTCTGCCCGGTTCAGCGACCCGAGCAAAGATTTGCTTCCTGCGCCTCAGCGTTCAGGCTGATAGTGATGTTCGCTAACAATTTAGCGATTCTAAATCGATTAATCGGTTAAAACTTTTGATCCAATACTTACGATGTTGAATCGTATTTTCTGTTTATACATTGTGGTAAGAATTACACATTGTAGAAATAATTTTTTTGATTGATTGTTGATAAGTTAACGAGCCCAATTATACTACCAATAGGCGATCAAATATTTAATGAGAACTAACTAAATATTATGATGTAGTATTAGATCTTAGTATTAACAGTTATAATAGCCGAAACTCGTCGACCGTAAAATTTAGTAACTTATTCTATTTATAGAAGGCTGCACATGGCTCTAGAATCTGTAACATTTTTTGTTACAAACTAGTTTTATAAACAAGAATATCACAATCAACATTATCATATAGACACCATCGACGATCTTCGACATCGTAATCATAGATCTAGCGAGAACTATTCATGTTCTGCTTCAAGTAAACCCACATTCTTAAAAAATACGAACAAAATCACAAAAGTATGTGACTTTACTTTCCTAAGCCACTTTTCACCAACAAATATTGAGAGCTTTATCTTACCCCCTTCGGCCCTTCCTATACATATTGTAGCACCTATACCTAATATTAAAACAGTGCGTAATGGCTTGTGACTGTCTTAGGAAGAGGTATTTTTATTGCATCTTCAATTAATTTTTAATTTAGTTTTTATTTATAGCAGGAAACGACATTTATTCGATAAAGATTCGATTGCTAAACAATCGAGTACAGTATGTCTATTCTGTTAATAATTTCGGTGACAGGTGAAAGTGAAGTGACAGTGAAGTGACAAAAAAGCTCACTTCAAAAGTGAACCCAATTGGCCTTGATTTAGAATTCAAATTCGAGAATACGTATTTGACATCTCACCGCGGATTCCGCTGTCGAGACATGAAAATAATGTTACAGAATAGCACGGCAGAAATCGAATGAATCGCGGTTGCGCATCACTACGCTAGCATTGGTTTTTGCACAGCGTGTGCTGTGCCGTGTGGGCTTACAGTATTCTCTCTTATTAGATTTTACGACAGCTAATCCAGGGGAAAGATGGCGGCTTCGTGATTAGCTAAGCAAAAAGCGGACACTCTGTCCCCCTCTAACATTTGATTTATTATCGGGATTATTGTGCGCACGATTTGTAACACGCGATTGCTACCGATCCGCGGATGCGCTCTCGCTGTTCAATATTATGTTGTTTCTATCGCAAACGCAGTTAAAGAAATTATTTTCTTTATTTTACGTTTATTAGGGTCAAAGATTTTCAAAAAACCGGTGCGACAAATCCTTTACAAAATAAGGTACCTTGATCTTTATATTCCTATATATAACACGAATTTTAAATCGTTTATGGGACGTGTGCCGACTCAGCATCTCGACATGTTCCAACTGTTCCAAGAACAGTTTTGGCCGAAGGGTGTCGTTTCCGGCGTTTCCGCGGGAGGCTACGCGACACCACGCAGTGCAACACGACACCGCCTACTCGTGTTAACAAATAGTTATAATAAAATAATGTATTTAGTAGTTTATAAGTATTGTTATATTAAATATATGTGTATTTGTATTTTTTATGGGCCCTAGTTGCCTGAGACAAATAAATAATAATAATAAAATTCCGATTCATAAAAAAGTTTTCCACTATGAAAGTAGGGTTTTTCTTCACTAGTATCAAAGCTCAAATCTTCGCAGTACATTATAATAGTTTGGCTTCTTTTGTGGTCATATGGTTTAATAAACTCTGTTGTAAAGCCTCCTCTTACGTATAGTAGGTACGCATTAGTGCGCATATCACTTTCTTTCCTAGGTATCATAATGTCTTCGTGTCTCTATGAAATAACTGTCTTTGTTTGTAATGGTGTTCTGAGAGAGTGTTCAAATAAACAAACATTAAGTCTATCTAACGATGGTTTAGATAAATAAAAGGAACTAATACTTTATGATGATTTTATTATTGTATAGTCTTTTCTTACAATATTTGCAAATCGCTGTGTACAAAGTATTCTTACGGATCTAATAAGATGGAACTAGGATTACTTAACTGGCAGTAGTGTAGTAGTAGGTGGCTCAATAATTTACCGCCCGATCGTGTTGCTGGACGAGGTGGGCAAGATCTTTGAAAAAATCATTGCAGACCGCCTCGTCTACCATCTAACACAAGTAGGGCCGGACTTGGCGGAAAGTCAGTATGGTTTTCGGCGACGGCGCTCTACGATCGACGCCATCTCTCATCTAAGGACGCTGACGCGGGAGGCCACGGCTTGCGGCGAAGTGGTGTTGGCGGTGTCCCTCGACATCGCCAACGCCTTCAACAGCATCCCAACGAGCTGTATTCTAGAGGCACTCGTGCACCACCGGGTTCCGACCTATTTGCGACGGCTCTTAACGTCATATCTGTCGGACAGAGTAGTCGTATTTCCGAACCAGGAGGGCTTGGGACGCCACGAAGTTGGACGCGGTGTTCCGCAGGGCTCGGTTCTGGGCCCGGTCCTGTGGAACATCGGATACAACTGGGTCCTACGCGGTGAGTTTCTGCGAGGTGTCTCGTGTATTTGTTATGCCGATGATACGCTTGTCACCTCACGGGCCGAGAACTTTAGGTGTGCTTCCGTCCTGGCCACTGCTGGGGTGGCGCAGGTGGTTGCGCGCATTCGGAGGTTGGGGCTGGAGGTGGCGCTACACAAGTCCGAAGCCATATGTTTTTATGGTCCCCGGAACGCGCCACCTGCTAACTCTCACATCGTCGTTGGCGGTGTTCAAATCAGCATCAGACCAACACTCAAGTATCTGGGTTTGGTTCTTGATAGCCGGTGGGACTTCGGTCCCCACCTTCGGCAGTTGACGCCAAAGTTGATACGGACAGCCGGGGCATTGTCCCAACTGCTGCCAAACCTCGGAGGTCCTAACGCCTTGTGCAGAAGGCTCTATACCGGTATCGTCCGGTCCATGGCCCTCTATGGCGCCCCAATTTGGGGAGGTAACCTGACGGCCCGCAAAGCTGCGTTGCTGCAGAAACCACAACGAGCGCTGGCTGTCAGAGTCATCAGGGGGTATCGTACGATCTCCGGTGAGGCTGCCACCTTGCTCGCACAGTCACTGCCCTGGAAGTATGAAGCCCAAATCCTAGCGCAGCTGCATACTTGGCGCAGGCAGGCAACCCAGGACAGCGTACTCTCGCTGAGCGAGAAAAGGGAGGAGCTGCGAGCAGCAGCCCACGCGACCTGGCTTGAACGTCTCGGCGAGCCCACTGCTGGGCATAACACCATTGCCGCCATCCGACCTGTCTTTTGGGACTGGCTGGAACGGCGTCACGCAGACCTCACTTTCCGGCTGACGCAGGTGCTTACCGGACACGGCTGTTTCGGGACGTACCTGTGTCGAATCGGACGTGAGCAGTCGAAGGCGTGCCACCACTGCACGGCCCCAGAGGACAGCGCTGCACATACCTTGCAGGCCTGCCTAGCGTGGCATAGTGAAAGACGCGACTTGGTCGCAGAGATTGGAGGGCAGGACCCCTCACTACCGGCTGTGATATCAGCCATGGTCCGGAGTGAGAGCGCCTGGCGGGCGATGGTCACTTTCAGTGAACTCGTGGTGGCAGCAAAGGAAGCCGCCGAGCGACAGAGGGAGGCAAGCGCTGTGCTCCCTTCGCGCCGCAGGCGCACAGGGCGCCGCAACAGGGCGCTTCATGACCTGCGACCACCCTGAGGTAAGGCCTGCGGGTGATGGGGAGGGCACCTCGTCACCCGATCAGCTGACAGGCCCCGGAGGATACGGACGCGATGTTCCACGCGTTCGTTTTCAGAAGGAATGAGGGGTGGGCACTTTACACCCACCCCTCTAGAAGGAGTCCTTAAAGGACCGTCGCCTGCCGGAGCTGCGCTGAGAATGCTTAGCGATCCCGCGGCTCCAGCAAAGGCGAGAAGGGGACCGGGGTGTTTTTGGTCGGTGCAAGTCCGACATATCCCCACGTCGTGCCCTCGACGTGGGTCGAACTCATTAGATTTTCACCCCGCAAAAAAAAAAAAAAAAAAAAAAAAAGGTGGCTCAATAATTATAGTTTTATTTTTTTAGAAAAAAATCTGGCTCGCAAAATATAGTTAAAAATATACTAATGACAACTTACTTGTTACACTTACAAAGCATCTTTCTTCAAGTTATTTGGTCAAGTAAAATATCAGAATCGCAGTTAAACTTAACAATAGATTTTAGATTCCTTGACATTTAGTAAGAAAACAAAATTTTAATACAGTTTATATTAACAGGTTCGCGATTCTTCGCGTCACCTGCAAACAATGGTAAGTGATACTTTTTTTTTTAATCATTTATTTAATGAGGCTTTTTGCGCTGGAACGCCAAGACAGCCTCGTAAGGTACCACAATAAATTAAATAGTTAATTAACAAAAGTAAAAATAATCTAATCCTAAGACTTAAAGATAACTTAAAACTAGACACCCCGTTGGAATGTAGCGCCTTCTACAGGTCACACTCACAGGCTAGAAAACTACAGACCCTACGTCAAAATAAAAACTAAAAATATTTACGTATCCCTCCTTGAAAACACTCCCCTTACAAATTTATAAATTTCAATACTCTGTTCCGAAAAAGGCCTCCCAAGCAAAATATTAATCCCACCACTGTACACAAGTGATACTTTTAATATTTATTTAAAAATGTAAATGGTAACAAAAGGCTGTTAGTAAATAATAAATAAAGAGAAAAAATTCAACGAAATCTTCTTCTCTCTTATATATAAAATTCTCGTGTCACAATATTAGTTACCATACTCCTCCGAAACGGCTTGACCGATTTTTATGAAATTTTATATGCATATTCAGTAGGTCTGAGAATCGGCTACTATCTATTTTTCATACCCCTAAGTGGTAGTAGGCAGGTGCTAGGTAAAAAATATTGCATTGCAACGCATGCCGGGTACAGCTAGTATAATATAAAATATAATGCGGAAAAACATTTAAACAATCCTTGTTCAAATTTTTCATTTGGATCATTTTTACCGGAATTTAAAATACGACAACTCACATATCATTTTATATTATAGTGATATCAGAAAAAATACCTTAAACAAATGAATACATAAACAAAATGCACCGGCATTTTCCTGTCTATATAGAAGGTATTTTAAAACCTCTATCGAACGACAGACGAGAGTAAATCGACAGTGGATATAACTACGAAAAACAACAGAACTCGTTTATTTCACGTGTAACTTTTAACATACTGTCAAAACTCACCTGTAAAGTTTGTTAATTATAAACTACACTGCACGCTCACATTTCGATATTTTTCCGACTGCCACAAGTTTGTTTTTAGTTTAGTTTTTAGGAGGGTAGCCCTTTAATTTTGGTTTTGGAGGCCTTTGATCAACCAGACATTTGACAACTGCAATATAAATTGGTGTTACTGCAAGGCTGGATTTAGGCATTGTTAGTGGAGCTACCTATATTTTAAAAGTGATTTCTATAGCTCTACATTTTATTAATCTAGGGAACATGACAACATTATTCTCTGAAACAAATGGAACTAGAGTCGTTCGTCTACGATCTACTGTACTCTTTCAGTTTTGAACTTTTGACGCAATATCCTTTTTTTCATTATGCAGGTTTATATTTGCCTTTTCCATAAATCATTTTCAGGCAGTATTTTGATATTGTTAGGAATAGAACGTTGTTAGATACAGGTAGAAAATATTTTCTTAAATCAGTTTTATTCTCGGACAAAATCTCGGAGATGCTATGATGAGCAACTATTTTAGTTGCGTCTTGTTTTTTTTTTAACTACAATATTATAATTAAAGATATTTTTGAACTACTTTTTTAATGTGTTTCCTTCCCTTTCCATGTCGATTTCAATGAACATGGCACAATTCATGATCCGTACCTGTACTGTTCTCCTACTGTTACTCCGTAAATGGCTTTGAGGTCTATTTTAATTCCGATCCATTTCCATTTTATAAAAGGCTTTGCTAACTGACCGCGTCCAATTTGGCGACGGCTGAAACTCTGGTTTATTTTTATTAGAACGTGGCTTGTGAACATTTTCTGTCCTGTACTGTTAAAATGGAAATTTTCAGGAAAAGTCCAGCCCAGTGTCAATGCAAGTGACTAGATAATGTTGTAATTCATGTTTTTCTTACTTAGTCGTTTGTGATTATTGTTTGGTTTTATGGAAAAATAAATTATTCATAACAATTATTTTATCCTTAACACACAAACTTTTAAATACTTGAGCTTGTGAAAACAACACTCAAAACATAAAGAAAGTAAAAACGACTCTTTTAAGTTCATAAAAGTATTTATTTATATTCTAACCTCTCTGTCACTCCCCCTATTAGTATGGACGCGATAACTTACTGCTTCTTCTGTAGTTTTATTAAACTTACCTACAGAATTCTTGTCTTTTGCCTATCGCACAAGTACAAACTTATTATGTAAGCTATTCGTAAACCACCGACGGAATACGATTTAAAACATTCAAAATAAATTCGTGGCACAAAATAATTTCAATAGCTGAATATTGAGCACGGCTGGTATAGTTACATTGATTTTGGAAATCGGTCAAGTGCAAAGTGTAGACAACGTGACGTCACACGTATGATACGTAGCTTTGGTATCGCGTCACTGGTGACAGGCTCACTTACCCACCATTGTGCACGTCTGAAGACGGCGTAATTGACACTAGTGCGTTCGCGGCATGCTCGCGAGCGTCTCGCGAACGGCTCGCGAACGGCTCGCGAACGGCTCCGGAGCTGCTCGTGTAAGGGAGCGTCCACATCTGACGATGATCTAATGCTCGTTCGTCAGATGTGGACGCACCCTATCATGTCTTATACTAACTTAATTGGAAGTGAATGTGCTATTGTTTTATAAGTTTAGTTTTTACATATCCCTTATTTCACATATCTTATACAAGAAGACCTGGCTAAACCTGAACAAGGATTAAACTTCAATAAAAAAAAAACACTAAATCCCTACCAAAGTAAATATGTATGTAGCGTCGTCCACGCGTCTTGGTAACACTGTGTTACCAAGACGCGTGGAGCTTTGATAATGTCAGTTAATTTAGCTTTGTTAGGTTATTCCTTACTAGTCACCACCGTCTAACACTCGACGCAGAAACAGAGACAATCATAACCGGTACTGCGAAAATGGTCGTAACTACAGACGGTAACACCTCCAATAAATCGGCGCTACAAAATGTTTAACAGTAACTCTCACCAACGAGTGCCGCTTATCTTGTTTATAACTCGCAGATACAGAGTCAGGAACAGACGTAATAGGCCGGATTCCACCGTAGCGGACACGAGATGAGCGGAGCGGAGATGATTTTTAGACTGGACGTGTGTAGGTACATACGTTATTCAGGTTCTCGTCGGAGACTTCTCCGCTCCGCTCCGCTCGTCTTCGCTTTGGTGGAGTCCGGCCTATAAGGTGGCGTTCACGCTATGCCTTGCGAAGCGTAAAGGGAATCCAAACAAGCGCAAAAACATTTTGAAACAAATCGGAAAATCCGACCGGTTGCCGGTTGTGCGTGTTAAGGGAACCATCACGCTGGCAATTAGTTAAGGGTCAAACAGGTCCATCTCATGTACACTAGACTTTTAGCAGGAAATGTAATGTGCTATGTAGCTTTTCTTATGGGGTGGAAATCATTCCAACTCCTTATGATATAGCAGATGCATAAACTAAACATTATGTACGGAAATACGGGAACGGGAACTCAAATTGGTGATCAAAGTGTACAATATGATACCAAATTGCGTAAAACTATAACTTAATTTACTTATAACTTTTCGTACATATAGTTAGACAACGAACCAGACTTACAAGTGGAAAAGAAAGTGATAGTTGATTACGGGTCTAATCCAGAGGTCAACTAAGCTGACAAGCCATGATAGAGTGCAATGGTAATAGTACCACAGAACATAGCGTAAAAAAGGAATTTGCAATTACCTTATTCATGTGTGATTTTCTGTGCCAAAGAAATGAATATAGTATAAAAATTGTTTGACGCTTTATATCAAGATTAGTAAAAAGTATAAGTTATTAATTTCCACCGTTATTCGCTTTTCTCACGGGGAGTATAAGCACTTCAGTGACGTCACTTCACGAAGGCTTGCACGGATGAGTCACCTTCGCTGCAATCAGGACACGGCACTGATTACTTTTTTTATCTTATCTCGGTCGTATTGTGTTGTTAAATTAACACTAAATAATTAATTTTAGATGAGATGATGAGATCTAAACATTGAAAAATATTGGTTATAGAATAACTTTTACTCTTGTCCATCTCTCTCACCACAATACAAGCATCGAAAAATATCCGTACTGCTGTCGATGTAATAGCTCATTAAATCATTAGAAACAATTAGTGGTGGCAGTAAGCGTGAAGCTTTTGCCATCGCGATACAAAACGTAATCCGTAACAAGCGTGAGCACATCTTATTTATGTATGTTGATACAAAAAAGACACCATACCGAAATCAAAAAACTCTCACTGCTCCGTTTAGCGGTGCGGTGCGCGGGCGCCGGTAGCGTCCACTTATTCCGAAGGCACAAGCAGTCAAGCTCGGGAAAGCTCAGTGCGCGGGTCGTATCGAGGGCCGGCGGACGCGAGCCGACGCGAGCCGACGACAGCCGAAGCCCGCTGGACATGTTCGGAATATGGACGTGTGGAGCGGTCGACCCGCGTCATGCGTGCGCGCATCGCCGCCCCTCGCCATAGAGACACGCGATAATTTCGCGATCACGTTCTTCGAGAGCAAAGAGCAAGCGCCGCCGCCGCCGCCGAAACAAGGTGTGTTGTGTTTATGTTATTACTGCTGCATGCGTAAGCGCCACCGACACGCCGCATGCGTTATGCGAATGTTAGCAAATAGCGTTATCTACTTGCATCCATGTGATTGTATGCTAAGGTTTCATAACACTCAGTGAATATTTACCGCAGACCTTTCTCTGGTAAAGTACAATACTTTCGTTCTTTGTTAAGCATTCAGGTCATCAAAGTTTCAGCGTCGTCAGAAGTTGACGGTCATTGGTGCAGGCTGCAGTGGTAGTTACGGCTGGATTGGATTTGTTTTCTACAATTCCGTCTAAACATGACTTATACTTGTGTGTTAGATGATTACCATCATCGCGTTTTTTTCGCTGCTTACCGGGCATTCGGGTAGTCCGTGGTAGTGACCCAATACAAATTAATCAGACACCCTGGCGACTACTAAGCACGTCGATGCTAATGAAGGTACCTCCTTGAATGTAATGTATTTACGTACATATAACAGTCTGTCCGACATTTTTAAGCAGTCTGTTTTATAAACAGCTTTTTTGGTATTTTATTCGATATCTAAAATATATTCACCATAAATTATGTGCTAGTCTAACTGTAGAATGTCTACTTAAAATGTTGGAGTGTAGCAGAAGCCTTGATATATTTGTAGATAGTTAATGAAACCCTATATCCGACCTGCATTACGTGTTTATTTGAGGTTGAGTGTATGATAACAAAGTGTAAATATTTATGTAAGGTGCACAAGAACAAAATCGTGGGCAGTGTATGTCAGCACAAATTATGCTCTAGCTTTTTATAATTAATTTAATGTCAGGTTATAAAGTCATTACGCCAGGCTATAAGTTGCGGAAGCGGAGCCGTGGGTGAAAATTAGTTTATTCGAACACCTCGTACCGTACCGTTAGGTATTTATGACCGACGTATTACCTACACTACAATGCAGATTTTATGGACTTCCAACTTATTTTATATACATCGCTCCTTTAAAGAGTTAGAAATAAACCTAGTCACGAATTTCCTTGTTCGCAGAGCATTGGAAATGTTAGGACGCGAAGGTAACATAATCGTTCGATAGTAGTGATGGCGAAAGCGACATGTTTATAGGTTTGTTTAAGGAAAATTAGGTACCTATAGAATATTTCAGCGGTTCTTAGAACTGTCACAGATCGATCGTCGAGTGTCGAAATAATGTTTTAAATTGTTAAATAAATATAAATGGAGCGAGACCGCCTCATGCCTACCGCGGGGCGTGCGGTGATTTACAATTTACATGTTCCGAAACGCTATCAGCAGGCAATGAATGTGTAGTAGGTAGACTGCTAAATTTCTTTGTTTGCTTCCCTATTAAATAATTATCTTACGTCTAGACCATTACGTCACGTCTAATATTCGCGATTGACTTTCGCAAACGTTGATTGAAATACCTACCTAGTGCTTCAAGTACATTTCACTGCGGCTGCAAATGCGCTTAACACGCTAGGCAAGATGCAGCGAGCTCGATGAGCGTAGTTGCATTTATAGAAAATATTAGTTCCATACTCGGAAGTCATTGCGAATGGGTAAAGACTCTTTCAGACTAACTTCTGTTAAGTTATAATATGTTCAGTGAAAAGGACTGTAAGAACCTTTATTAGTGCACTGCAAGACATGTTAGAAAAAACTATTAAATTAATAAGAGCTTATAGTTAAAAATCATTACTAAGAACTTTCGCAAAAAATATTTAAGTTTTAGCGAAATCTTAATAAACCTACTTTATCCTAGTGTTGATAGTTTCCTAAATAACATGAAAATAAAAAACACATAACTTCAAAATTGAGGAAAAACTCTCCATCTTACATAAATATTTGATAACGATATGCCGTCAGCTGATGTTTTGAACTTGATCTATTTGTCACGCGAGATGCTTTAATATGGGAGGCTCATCTGATGCGACCTTAACCTATCGCCGTGACGCGAACGACATGGTGGGATATCACGCAGCGAGAGAGGGGCGAGCGAGCCCGCGGTGCCAGGGGGGGCAGGGGGGAGTGGGGGTGCCGGTCAACGACCGCACATGTTATGCAACAGCCGTAAGACATTGATAAAGACATCCATGAGGCATGAGGTTGCACCGCGCACTGTCTCGTTGCCTAGCAACCACAGCGAAGGTTACTCCTAAGGTTGCCATACATGCCATGTAAAATGATATTTTCTACGTGAAAGAGCTTTTGAAAATCTTTGTTCACCTGTCTCGCAGTCGTGTGTGCGGCAGCTTAGCCTTTGTGTTGGCGCCGCTCATTAAGTTAGCGAGAAATGCATTGTCCTTTATAATGATACCTAGACTGGCTTTTAATGTAATTTATAAACATAGATCGTAAACAATGCGTTCGGACGTTTACATTCGAATGACGTAAAGACATATATAAAAGGTCTGACTTTTCTTTTATGGTTTTCCGGGAGGAGAGTGTTTATTTTAGGCAGCAATCTAACTCGACTAACTTGTTGTAGCGTGTATAACTACAAACTAACTCGATGTAAACATTATGATTTATGACGTATTAAACGCTTACTCGAAATATATTTTTTTGATTAATGAGTGCTCGTTTAATTTTTCGATTTTCATCGACTTTCATCGATAAATCTTTCATCCCGACGACCTCCGTGGTCGAGTGGCGTACGCACCGGTTTCAAGGTGTCGCTAGCTCTAAGGTCCCGGGTTCGATCCCCGGACGGGTCAATGTAGAAACCAAATTTTCTACATTGCCTCGGGTCCGGGTGTTTGTGGTACCTTCGTTGCTTCTGAGTTCCATAACACAAGTGCTTTAGCTACTTACTTTGGGTTCAGAGCAATGTATGTGATGTTGTCCGCATTTATTATTATTTATTATTATTATCCCTTTTTCTTTTTATTTAGGAAGTTTTTAGATGTATATTATTGTTATAGATGTATATAGTTTTTAGATTAGACTTTGTTGTGTTTATTTAATCAATGGGTCTAATTGTTACCCTCTTTATCTTTTCTCTGTTGGATCTTTGACTGAAAGGAAAAGTTTAAGCTCAAAGATAGAGCCCTTTCAGAGAGCTTTTCTCAGTGATCTGTAGTTAAAACTATTCTAGAGTACATCGGTTAGAAGTATTACAAGTTCATACATCTATAGGTACTTATAATAAATCTGTTGAAGTGAAAATTCTGTACATTGAAAATATCAAAAAAATAAATGGCGGGTGTTACTAGACCGACACCGAACGCAAAAGTGTGAAAAAAAAAAATTGTCTGTCTATCTGTTTGTTCAGGTATCACGCAAAAACTACCGGTTCGATTACGATGAAACTTGTTCTTTATTATCCTGGGCACGACACTGGGTAGTTTTTATCCCGGAAAAGTATAAACAATAAAAAACAAACTTAATTTTGTGGTTAAAAACCCATTGATAAGTTTCGTGATTCACGCGAACGAAGTCGCAGGCACAGCTAATTAATAATAATCTGGACAAGCAAACACTTTGGTGCCAATTATTTTACCCTCAACGCTTCGACGAAAGGTTTTCTGCTTTTTAAGGATTATAGCCCCAATTAGAGAAAAGTTTTAATCTGATTAAATTTATGATGTTTTTAAATGTAAAAAAAAACACTTTATTTGTAAAATATTCTCCATAATTCTAAAAGAAATTCAAAGATTTTTTATAATTGTATATTAAGTTCTAATGAAAAACGGTTCCAATAAAGATTCCGTTTCTTAAATTGGCAAAGTAATAACCCTACATTTGAAGTCGGTTAAAATTAGGGCTTTTATCTGCAGTGGGAAGTGAGTCCATTGTGAGTAGATTATACAATAATGTAAGAGTGAGAGTATGCGCGCGCGCAGTGCAGCGGCCGAGCTCAATGATACCTTCTCCCGATGCACGGCCAGCCACCGCGCGCAGTCAATACTCTCACAAGTGGGTGAATTTATATTTAATTATATAAATAGTGTGTTTACTGTGTAATGAAAATATTGTGGGGTATATTGAATAGGTAATGGAACTGGAGCTAAGGTAAGGTTAATATAATTACTACCCTCTCCTCCCAACCGACAATCCCCCACTGAGCAACGAACCCTTGTGAAAAAGACGAATAAGCAAAAACTCTTTCACGTAAACCGTAAATCATTCATTTCTTTAATCTAATGATTAAAAGGTCTTGTCAATGTATGCAAAATTAACTTTATTTATTTATTAAAAAAGATTCACCAACAGCCTCTCTGCAAATAAGATCATAAGTATCTACATGATATAACCACTTGGATTTTTACAGTAAGCAACAAACTAGATCCCCGACTAATTAGAGCTAAAGGACCAAAGCCAAAAAAATAATTTTAAAGTACATACATTTTATATCATCGCAGAACATTTCCTCGAACATTAATTATCCTTTTTCTCTGCATGTTTAATTAAAAGAAACCATCAAACACGTTTTTGTGAAATGAAATAAGAAGCATGTCGCATTCGTACAAAAATAAATAAAATATAATTAAGATTTTTAATGATTTATTAGATCATAATTACCATTAGTCATTAGCAATGACTCTACATAGGCCGCATATTGAGTATGACAATTTTCCATCTTTCATAATCAAAAACCAAGTACTTGTCACGCGCAGTGTATAGTCCCGTAGTAGCCCATAACGCCGTTTGTCCACCGTTTCCGTCAATTTCCGAATTATCGTGCGGTGAATTTATTATGACCAAAATCTTTGCAAGTTATATTACGTTAATTATAAAAAATAGGTATATAAGTGAAATAATTTGCGTCTTCTGAGAATGTCGTCAACAAAATAATTACTACGTCGCGGTCGTTACCAATTTACCTATAAATAAGCCTTTTTTTAGAATGACAGTTTTTTAACAATACAGGTCTCGTCCTTTTTAACCAAAAAATCTGTATGTCTTATTCTTATTAACCGACTTCAAAAATGGAGGAGGTACTAAATTTAACTGTATTTTTTTTATGTTTGTTACCATAGAACCGTTAAATCTTTTGCCTAGGTTTTCGACTTACCGGATTCAGCTGAATGCGTTTTTCTTGAAGTAAAGTGTATTTTGGAGAGTTTGATATTTCCGAATCAAATCTAGAGAGCAGCCTTGCTATTCTGTAACATTATTTTCATGTCTCGACAGCGGAATCCGCAGTGAGATGTCAAATACGTATTCTCGAATTTGAATTCTAAATCAAGGCCAATTGGGTTCACTTTTGAAGTGAGCTTTATTATCACTTCACTCTCACCTGTCACCGAAATTATTTCTCGAATTTGAATTCTAAATCAAGGTCAATTGGGTTCACTTTTGAAGTGAGCTTTATTATCACTTCACTCTCACCTGTCACCGAAATTTTAACAGAATAGACAGGCAGTAGGTATATGAGTTGTAATAAAAAAACTGGCCAAGTGCAAGTCGAGAAAATTTCAGCTTTCTAGCTATCACGGTTTATGAGATACAGCCTGGAGACAGACAGACGGACAGACAGACAGCGGAGTCTTAGTAATAGGGTCCCGTTTTACCCTTTGGGTACGGAACCCTAAAAAAAGAAAAACCTTAAATCAAAATTTAATGATTTATATATTAGCCATTGCCTTTCGTAAAAGCAGTTATGTTTTGTGCTTAATATTAAGACGTGCGCGTGCGCTTGAATAAGGTATTCAAAATGCATAAGTTTTCTAATTGCCTATTCTTGGAGAATCCCTAAGGCTCGGCGGTATATCTCTGCCTATTCTGTTATTGAAACAGGTGTCATAAGCCTTGTGTTTTCTAAAGGAGTAAAAATAAAATAGGAACTAATATTCCGATATCATTATTTTATTTTTTGATCGTTCGACTGGAGATAGACAGGCTAATCCTTCTAATTGTGAAGATTAAAAGAGCAGATTATAATAATAATCAACAATAGAGCGTTTATTGTGCAAAAAACGTGCGTCAGATCAGTTTTTGGAATAGAACCTCTAGACTCATGTAAAACATGGGTCTAAAAAGTTAAAGTTACTAACATTAGTAGATATTTACATTCTAGAAATATGAGTTTTTGTAAAAAAAAATCTAAACTTATATAAAAAAAAAATGTTTATTGCATAAGCTTGTATAATTTTATACATATTTTTAAAAACTAATGATAATAAAATTAAAAAACTATCAAGAGATCCTACAAAATTAGATGTTCCAACTTGCAGTACAACTTCTTGCCACAGAAATAGTAGCTTATGGCAGTAAAGATTTTTAATTCAATACCCAAAAACATTAGAGAGCTTCCAACTAAATACTTTCAGATGGAATTAAAAAAATGGCTTAATGAAAACTGTTTCTATACAATAAATGATTTTTTAATTATAAAATAAGTAAAAAGTTAGAATTCAATTGATTTAGTTTTTATATATAATAGTGTCATATATTAGATTCCTATACATATTTTTTTTATAGTTTTCAATAATGTATACCTAATTGTATTTAATATAGTTAATAAAAAAATTAGTTAGTTATTATTTTTCATATTAACCTATATTAAGAATACTTTAATAAATGTTAAAATGAAACTATTTTACTAAAAATTTAAGTAGACTCCTAAGTATCCTGTAGTGTATAATATTGTTTTTTGTTTTATAATTTAACATAAGATGTTTGCATAAATTTTCATGCCGAACTAAGTAAGTAGGCGAAATATGAAGAACTGTACTAATTTGTAAGACATGTAAAGACCATATTTCGAGCGAATAAATAAATAACAATTAAAGCCGTTTAACAATCCTCCAACAAAAATTACAATTTTTAATTCTTTCTGTTAAAACAAAAATTTAATCCTAAGAAGTGCATATTATTCCACTCAATTGCGAATAAATAACAATTTCTTATAACAAAACGGTATTCTAAATACCTTTTTAATTGTTTCTTTATTGCTGGGCAAACATCTCCGTCTGCCTCCAGACTTTTCTCATAATTCAATTTAATTTTTAATTCTAAACTTAATCTATACCTCTATTTAAAGTTTCGTGAGTAGTAACAGCGTAGATATGTATGAAGATAAATCAGTGTTCTCAGGCCGCGAATGTGATAGGCCGGGATAATCAATACTTCCTCCGGCCCTGAGCTGGAACTGTCCATCAGAATCATGTAAATGTCGAGCTATCTCGTACACTGCATGTTCATAGATCATTGCTGCACTACTAACTATGAAAAAACGAGAAACTTGTAAAATATTAATGTTTTTGGATACTAAACTCTACTTAAAAATTAAAAGCGATTTATTTAGGGTTTCCCGCTTAGAGGTTCGGAAAAAAAATAAACACGTTAATTTTTATTGTAGCTTAAATCTTTAAATATAATAAGTAAGGTAATTATAAAAATAGGGGATATTGTTTACTTGAAATAATTTTCTTAACATTACTCTGAGCATAATTTGTTGTCAACATAATAATTCCATTGTCGATACCAATTTACTTATAAATAGGCTATTTTTAGCACGATGTTTTTTTTACCATACAGGGCTCGTCCTTTTAACCGAAAAATCTGTTATTCACGAAATTTCTGTATCAGCCGCGCAACCTAATTTGTATAATTGCGATCGATAGATGATAGGCGCAAAATAATAAATTCATACGCGTAATTCAATTAATATTTTTTGTTACATTTTGTAAAAATAATTTGTGTATATGCTTCAAATTTCCCTAACAATTGAGAATGATTTCGGTTAAAACAAATACAACTTGTAATTGGTTCTTTCCGAATTGTGTCCCGAATGCAGCATTGTGAACCGCAGTGTACCTGTCAGATGCAAGTTCGAACAATTTCCTAACAATTTCTGCCGAAGCCGCGATTTTCATTAACTTGTTTGGTAAAATGCTAACTAACTTGATATTATTTACACTACACGAGTTTTGCCAAAAGTTTTGAAATTTTCGAATTGCGATTATTAAAGGCAAATGCTGAAACGTTAACTAGTATTATTAAATACTAGCTGTGCCTGCGACTTCGTTCGCGTGGATGACGAAACTTATCAATGAGTTTTTAACCGCAAAATTAAGTTTGTTTTTTATTGTATATACTTTTCCGGGATAAAAACTACCCAGTGTGGTGCCCAGGATAATAAAGAATAATGATACCAAGTTTCATCGTAATCGAACCGGTAGTTTTTGCGTGATACTTGAACAAACAGACAGACAAAATTTTTTTTTCCACACTTTTGGGTTCGGTGTCAGTCTAGTAATACCCCCCGCCATTTTTTTTTTGTTATTTTCAATGTACAGAATTTTCACTTTTACAGATTTATTATAAGTATAGATTTAAAATTGTGTTCTATAGTTATTGTAGTATCATGAATATAGGCCGTTGATACCGAAACTGAAATGGATTAATGAAACAATATTTTGATTAATAATGATTCATTAGTCCATTTCAGGACATAATCGATAAAAGCTTAGCAGTTTTTGTCTTAATACTAAAAAAAACGTTGACTAGAACTTGAAATCCTAAAACTATAAAGATGATCAGAATGAGTGCCCTTTGGCAAAATAATTACGGTTTCCATATTTTTTTTTTTATTTGCTTTTTGACTACGGAAAAAAACAGAAAAGTACTGAGTAGGTGCCTACTTTTTAGTGGGATGGGAACTATATTACTTTTACTAAACGCAATTACATGTAGGTAACTAGTTAAATTATAAAAGAAATGGGTTTCACGATTGTTTCTCTCACCGGAAGTGGCGATGCGTATCAGAGCCACGCCTGGGTTTGAACCCGCGACCTTAAGATCGCGAACTGTGCATCTTATGCTAATGCAATTGCACGACTTCCCTGTTCAAGTTTTAATTAATGTTTACTATTAATATCGTGTCTCTGCACGAGATGTAGAAAGGGTCAATAAAATTCAAATTGTACAAGCTAGTAACTAATACATTGAAAGCTAAAGTAAATAGCTTTTCTTCATCAGTTTATTCTTTAGCATTAAGTGTAATCCAGTTAGAAGGGCTCAGCCAAAAAAGTAGAAAAAATAAAAGCTGAAATTCCTGGACATTTTTGAAATCTGGAAAAAAAAATTACGACAGGATCGTTGAACTCTTTTCGGTATATTGGAAGATCTTTCTAATAATTGTCCATAATAAGCTAGTATACAATTTTTTATATAAGAGGTCACATAACAATTTCTCTTAAAATAAGGTAACTTTCTTCCAAATTATGTTTTAATTCCCCTATATAAACAGTTCACACCCTGGCATAAGATTGGTCAACGTTGGCAGACACACGGGCAGGACGCAGAATGCGCCGGACGCATTTAAGTGTACTTACTGCTCCCTATATGTTACAATGGGTCAAATGTCAGTTAGGTAACAGACGGACAGATGGACTTTGTTTGTTTTTGTCATGTACGTACTTCGTTTTTTTTAGGGATAGTTCTATTCTTTGTGAAAAACGCGCCGTAGGGCGATACCAAACAGGCGCTCTAAGAGAGCGTTAATTTTAATTGTTGTTCTACGATTTAGCTTAACCAACATGTTGTATATCAAACAAAATATTACAACCAAGTCATTATTCTTCTTAGAATACTTATATAATATGAAAACTATGAATAGGCACAAGTTATGCACTTTATTACATAAGAAACACAGCTCGTTTGTCTAGTTTAGTATTTGGATTTGTAATAAACTGTTGCCCAGTCATTAGATTTACCAAAAAAAAAAATCTGTACAGTTTTTATTTCTCCATTATCTTACGGAAATTTTCCTGAAATACTATCTGAATCGACGTCCACTCCTAAAGTGCAAAGAATTACATCAAATTTGATTTCAGTTACGGTAACAACACCAAAATATTGCAATTACTTTGACAATAATAATGATCGGTTGTTAGTATGTTAACCCAGATATGTCTTGTTTGTGTTCACCTTCAGCAATAGCTAATTTATTTCGAGTGACACGCTTGACAGTTGCGATGCGTCAACCCAGTGCATGTCATTCGTGGAAATGATACTAGGTGGCGCTAAGCGTTAGGATATCACAACTGCGTTAATTGGGACATAGGTGTCGTATTGAGGTTCAGAAAAAAAAAGGTTTCTTTTTGGAGTTATATTGTATTTGAGGGAATTTCAGTACTACTTTATTGACTTTCCGATTAGCGCAGAAGTTTCATCCTTGGGGTGAAAAGGCACACACATATTTCTGTAAATAGAACTAGTTTGAGTTTGTGTAGAAGGAAGTGATACTTCATAAACAAGTATGTAAACCTATGCAATACACTTCATTAAATTCTAAACAATATTTGTACACAGTGGTTGATGACTCAACCACTACGTCGAAAGCTCTCGCACTGGGAACCAAACCTCTGCTCTCTGGTATAATTACGAAAGCCTATGAACGTACAAAATGTCAACTCGATTGCACAGATCTAATTTAGTGTTCTAAAGGATACCTATCATGTTGAAACATTTGGTTCCATGTTAATGAAGGAAAATAAAATGTTCTATACATTGCTATATTGTCATTTGATTAGATCCCCATGTTAAATATTCTACTACTAGCTCTTTAACAGTCTAAAAAAGAAAATTAGTAAATTTAAATAATAGTTCTATGACCTTAGATGAATGATTGGTCTCGCGCGCTCGACTAGATACCGCACTGTCAACAAACAAAATGTCCGCTGCGGCGACAATTGTGCTCCCAGTGTCCTTCTTATTAAGTATGTGTCGTATTGTTTTTACACCATTTTACTACGCAAGTCGGCATTTTACATCGAATTGCAAACACAATAAAATAAAATGTTCCGGAGGTCTAAGTCAAACAAAGCTGTCAAAGCTGTCAACGTGACTAGCACGGGTACGCCGGGCGTACTATTTTCGCCGCATTTAACGAGTACGACGGCGGTATCCAGTCGAGCGCGCGAGACCAATCATTCATCTAAGTCTATGACCTTAATTTTGTGACATATCAAACGAGAGAATTTTAAACTTTATTGGAGTTGTAAATTAGACCTATATTAGTATCAATATTTGGGAGACCATTTTGTTTAACTGTTTTAAGTTTCGCAAAGCTGTTTGCATCACCAGAATTTGTACGAAACTCTCTGAGCGCGAGTCAGGCACAAACATTTTTTTATTACTACTCTGTAATTATGTTCATCCTCATTGCTCTTTAATTAAGTTCGCCAAAACATGGAATTAGCACGCACCTATGTAATGCCTATGTCAAACGTTTTCATTTAACGACTAGATAATAGAGTAATCTTCGGCACATCGTGCACACATATAATTACGTAATTCAATTTCGCATGCAATGTACTGCGTTTACCTAAACAGGAACACATCAAATAACATAGGTAGGTATGTCATTGCGGCAATCAAATTATACAGAGTGATTTTGACCTACAAAAACAAATGAAACCATTCGTTTGAAAAACAATAACACTTTTGAGACGAATCTAATGACACCTTTCAAGCTATACAGTGAGCTAATAATTGAAAAAATGCACTTGAAAACCATAACCTTCTTTCTAGGCCAGTCGGGTAAAACGACAGGTACCTACTGAGCATTCTAAAACTTTTTGTTTGTAAAACGATAGCAAAACCACATTATATCGCTGTTGTCGTTTTAAATTGATAATTCAGTAAATACCAGGCAGAGGCAAATAAATAAATATTTAATTATGTTGAGGTTCTGAAGCAATGACGTCGAGTTGTTTGTTTGTGACGCTGACCGAGTATGGTGAGGTAAATACAGGCAATGCACGCCTCGGACTTGAATTTAATTGCGAATGAACGATATATGCATAAGTGAAGCTTTAGTCGTGTAGAATGTGTCCGCAGAAGGTTCACTCTTTTAAAATAAAATGAAGCAAGTAGAGAAATGTGTGATGTTTATAAACTATAAAAATAATCGCAATTCGAGAGCCTCACTAGCAATTCAGAATGTGAAAAATGCATTCCGTCTCGCACTATATTTTGATGTTACCTCACCATACAAATGGCGTAGTAAATGACATCAAATCTCCCCTACTGCCTAGTAAGAAGCACAACAAAATGCAATTACAGTGGTGCAATAAAATAAAAGAAAAATTACATAAGGAAAAATAAAACAGTAGTCCTTTTTAAATACCTGGCAAAGCCACTGCCGTCAGCGTGGCTGAGGACTTGTCCATATAAGTATTTATTACCGCAACACCATTAATTAACTCCACCTCGAATACCATTGATTAACGCTCAATTATTTTTTGACAAACCATACGACTTAAATTTTGATAAGTAGTCGTGTTAGATCCACAATATTCTGTGAGATGATGATAATTATAATTATAGGAACAATTTATCATAAAAGTAAGAGATTGGCTAAGGAGTAAGGGTTGCATTGCAAAAATAAATAATACTTTACTGTAAATACGAGACTTCTTCTTTTCTTTTTCGTCGGTGTGTTACCCGGACTAATTGCTAATACAACGCGGTGTGACGTTCAATTGTGGCGAGCTGGAAGGACATGTTGATTCGACCAGCTCTCCAAGGAAATTGTTACATTCTACTGTGGATATTGCCAGGTATTCACTGCACCGCTGCTGTGATCTGGATATCGGATGATAAGCAATACAAAATTGATTAATCCTACTCAAATTGATAACTAATTGGTTTTTTCGTAATAGAGACGCGATTTTGATAATTACGTCAACTTTATGCTTTTTTCGGTATGCTTTTGGGGAAACCGTTAAATTATAAAGGATGTTTAAAAAAAAAGCACGTCACAAATAATTAAATGATTAGCTGTTACAATTTTAGCATAATGCTCTTATAAGTAGTCGTATTGGAAAATAGGTACCCATTTATTGATGACTAGCTGTGCCCGCGACTTCGTTCGCGTGGATGACGAAACTTATCAATGAGTTTTTTTTGTAATGTGCTATTTGTGTAGAACGTTATCTATCGATCATACCTCTGGCTAGTCTCATTCGCCTAGCGTGTCTCGATGTAGCAGAAAGAGATGGTCTCTTTCTGGAAGGCATCGTGTTATAAGTATATCCGTACTAAAAATAAAGAAATCTCTAAGACTATTTTTATAGAAAGGCCCTAACACCTAGCGCCTACCTACACTTATATTATAAATAAGCAGAATCCCTAAAACTAAAATCTATACGAATGACTAATCCTACCCAAGAGTAGGTACTAAAAATAATCTACGTTACACACTATCAAATATACTACCTAAACTTGAAATTCAAATCTTTACGGTCTACGCCTTATATAAGTAAACCTAAGTACCTACATGATAAAAAAAAACTCAATAACAGAAAATAAAATACCTACCTACCTAAATAAAACTATTTCTGATGATAACTAATCTAAACTCAATAAATAAGCAAAATCCCTAAAAACGAATATCTATACGAATGCCTAATCCTACCTAACAGTATTATAAAATAACCTACGGTCACTATGTACACCATCAAATATACTACCTATACTTTAAAATTAAAATCTATACCTACGACTCATGAAAATAAACCTAAATAACTGTACCCTAAGGGTGACGTAACCTAAGCTAAACTTATTATTTGCGGGGTGGGTACAGTAATCGGATCTAGGTATCGAACCGCAAAATTAAGTTTATTTTTTATTTTTATACACTTTTCTGGGATAAAAATTACCCAGTGTGGTGCCAAGAATAATTATATCAAGTTTCATCATAATCGAACCCGTAGTTTTGGCGTGATACCTGAACAAACAGACAGGGAGACAAAAAAAAATTAATCACATTTTTGGTTTCGGTGTCGGTCTAGTAACACCCCCCGCCATTTATTTTTTTGATATTTTGGATACCTATAACAATTGCTGTCATTTAAAAATGTAAGATCTTAAAGTAGGTAAGATTTGACTTGGCCAGTTTTTATCAGAATTAAAATACATATATTATAGGTATATTATTATGTATATTATATGTGAGATGATATGAATAACTTTAATGACTGATGTAATTAAATTGGCCAAGTCAAATCTAACCTTCTTTAAGATCTTACATTTTTAAATGACAGCAATTGTTATAGGTATCCAATAAAGCAAAGAAATAGAGTTTAATACTTGTTCATAATGTTATTTTGTTCCTATAAATACATATTTGGATTTTGCATAGAACTTGGCACTCATTTAGATCTCCATTCTTTTTGTGTATTGAACTTGGCTTTCCTTTTTTACATTTATGTTTTTGGTGTGATTATATTATTTGCGGTTGGTACAGTAATCGGGTCTAGGGATCGAACCGCAAAATTAAGTTTGTTTTTTATTTCATATACTTTTCCGTCCTCTTTGCCCTCTTTGCCCCCACAGCTCTTGAACTACAACTTATGCTCCAAGAACTGAGCACGGTAAACTTCAGGGTAGGGCTTTCGATGAATCGGTCTAAGACAAAATTAATGACCAACAGCAAAAAACGTAGGGTCGAGGTAGATGCGCAGGAGATACAATGTCGATGAGTATATCTATTTGGGCCAGTTAGTATCTTTCAAAAACAGGCTAGAGAAGGAAATCGATCCTCGCATCGAAAATGCCTGGTAAAGCTACTGGTCCATGAAGACGCTAATGAAGCGTGATCTACCGATCTCCCTAAAGCGAAAACTCATCGACATGTCGCTGGCCCCGGGCAATATAGCGGTAAACGCCGTTTACGCCCTTTTTAATGTTATTTGTTTTTTGGCTTCTCTGAGTATCAGTCTATCACTCATATTTTTTTCAGTTTTTTTCAATTAATATTTCCTTAGAATAAATGACAATAACGGCTTTATTGCATGGAAAATTCTCTTACGACTAAAAATGTTTTATTGCATTACTCTATGAAACATAACACAAAAAACCGGTGAACATCTTTACGCTACATTTCTAAACAAAGAGTAAAAATGACTCATTGATAGGATTCTAAAATAGTGATTAGTGGATGATACGGCTAAGCTTTGGCTATAAAATTTCCCTGAAGGAGGTGGTAATCGGCTGGTACGCTCGAGACCTAAAGCGGAAAATACGTCGTATTATATTGTTGTCGGTGTGTTTATAAAGTCATTAATGATGTTGCAATTGAAGCAATAGCATCTATAATTTGTATTATACATTTTTTCAATTATTTCACTAAATAGTTATACCAATAGAATTATTTTTAAAAGGTTTAATTGGTAAATAAAATAGCTTCCATTTGACATTTTGAACGCCTGTTTTGGATCACTATACGCTGCACTATAAAAAAATTAGCTTCTTTTATTTCTCCTGTAAAAATCGAATTTTGATATTACCGCTTTATTGCCCGGGGACAGCGATGTGTATCCTGCCCAATCCCATCCTAACCTACGGTGCTCAGACCTGGTCACTTACCGATTTACAAAGGTCCCGCCTTGGAGTTTGCCAAAGAGCTATGGAGCGCAGCATTCTTGGTGTTAAGAGACAAGACCGAATCCGGAACACCACGCTGCGTTCCAGAACTGGGATAAGCGACGTTGGCATAAAGGCAGCCAGGCTTAAATGGGTCACGTCAGCCGTATGCAAAGTGACCGCTGGGCGAGGGCCTGTACACAATGGGAGCTAACAGATGGACGGCGTCGCCCAGGCTGGCCCAGGAAGAGGTGGCGGGATGACTTAATCGCTTACCGTGAGGGCTGGTTTGAGGTGGCGTGGGATAGGATTGAATGGAAGGACTTGGGGGAGGCCTTTGCCCAGCAGTGGCACAGTATAGGCTTAGGATAGTAAAAAAAAAAAAACTTTTCCGGGATAAAAACTACCCAGTGTGGTGCCCAGGATAATAAAGAATAATTATACCAAGTTTCATCGTAATCGAACCGGTAGTTTTTGCGTGATGCCTAAACAAACAGACAGAAAGACAGACCAAAAAAAAATTTCACTTCTACAGATTTATTTTAAGTAAATAGATATAGATTAGAACATTCGCTAGGATGAAGTTGAAAATGTTTACAGCGATGTTTGGTTCTGTTCTTAGTTCGACTTATTTAAAAACGGCGAATGCTCGTTTAGGTATAAATAAATGCCCAAGTCTTTCAAAACGTTTAATATCCAATAACTATTTCTCTTAAAATAATAAATTCGTCCTTTTCATTTACACAATATGCATAATACTACATATACCTAATATTAGAAGTATTAACAAACTTGTTTATTTTCCCGTCGTTTAGTAGAACTAACTCAATTCCTTATAGAGCGCAATTTTATGTCATTACCCAAGTATCACATTAAAAGATTAAAAATGCACGTCTTATCGGCTAGAGTGCTCAGGTCAGCGTTAATGGACACAGCTTTTAGCAAAGAAAGCGCTGGACAACAAGGACACGTATTTTTCACTTTACTGTGAACCTTAAAGCGCTTTCCGTGAGCATTTTGTTCATATTGAAATAGATAAGCTAGCGATTATACGCTGCATGAAGCGATCGAAAGCTCATGTACTATTTTGATTGACCTAATAGGTAGAGTTTAAGAAAAATAAAGAACAAACATATTATTACAGAATTTACGTTTAAACTATATACGATTTAAAAAAGTATTACATGTAACATAATTGAACAAATATATAATTAAATAAAAAAAAAGATGTAAAAGCTTGATTTAAACAAAAAAGGAATAAATAATATAAATGAATGAAAATGAGGAGAAAGGGTACTATAAAGTTAACTGTAAATAGGATGCAGTAATGTGCAATATCCAGCCTATAAGTGCAGCCTTGTACGCGCTGTGCAGTGTGTGATAATGTGATGTGTTGATGACTATTAAATTACTCAGGGCTACTTAGTAACCGTGACTAATTTGATATACGTATAAACTACTGCAATCTATTGGCCTCGGCTTTTCTAATATTAGATTAAAAAGAATGAATATGATGCCTATTTTCTTCCAACGGTGACCTGAAAAGTATTTTTTTCCCTGATTTTTTGAACTTACATAAACGTCCTTATTTAACGAACAAAATATTTTCGAAAGAATAAATGATGTCTGACTTAGCTTGTGGCTAAAGTAGATTTTCTGCACGGATAGCCGAGTGGTAAGGTTCACCACGCCAATTATTTTGCCGCGGATTACATCTGAGTCTGGGCGCTCTTTGTGAATGTGATTTGGATGTTTATAAGCCCCCCGGAACATATCGCTTAAATTCCTTAGGACGGAAAACGCTTTAAAGAAAAACTAAACTTAATAATTTTATTTTAATTTTGTGTTCTAAAAAAACGCTGCCAATTTTTTTTTTGCCTAGAATCATAATAGTCCTTTTGAAATCCACCTGTAAAAGTAAAATAATAATATAACTGTGTGGTCAAAAGGAAAATCTATATTTAGGAAGTGAGCAGTCCCCTCTCACTCGCCGTATTTGCACCTTTTTTCAAAACTCCTTCGTAGGCGTCCCCCCGATTCGTTTCTTTTATGACTATTTTCATCTCTCGAATTAAAGCGGTCTGTAGAACGGGGAACATTTTTATATGTGTCCTCATACGACCGAAAGCTTAATTTTTATTTGATACACAGGTATCGTAGACTGTGAGCCTTTGAGGGTTTATTCACATGTTACAGACGTATGTCAAAGGAAAATTGCTGGAGTTGTCTCGTATTTTCAAAGTTTTACGGTAGCTGTTTGATATTTTTCTGGAACCATAAATTGAGAGGATTTGTCCATCCCCTTTTTGCGATTTTCCTTTTTTCTATTAATTTACTAAATGAGACCGATTCGAACGTGTTTTGTTTTTCATGGTTGTCTGCGTGTGTTTTGGTCTTAACTAATTAATTGACGAGAAACACAAACGAAGTATTTCATTCAAGTACTTAAAGGCTTGCAATCACGAAATTGGTAGACAGTATGTTTTATTTTGTGTTACCCTAAACTGTCCCGTTACAGTTTTACTACCTCTTTACTTTTTTGTTGGTAATAAATAATTAAAATATTGACATTACAAAATTAAAGATACGTTACCTCAAGTATAACAGGATTATCACATTTCAGGAAAATTAGCTGAAAACTTAAAATAGATCTTTGAAATCGACCTACAATCGCCGCAGACATTGCGAAGCGTACATAAAAATCAAATACGTTGAATTGAAAACTTCCCCTTTTTAAGTAGGTAATAGACCAAACAGTGTATGTATAAGTATATGCTTGTAAACAAGTAACATTGTAAGAGTGGTACCACACATTTCCTTTAAGTACATACAATTGATATTGGCATCTGCCATAAGTGATTTGCACATCAATAACTATTGCGCACTAGATTGCCGATATGACAATAATGGAGTCTGTTATGTTCCATATGTCATGTAAATAGGGATCTCGCCGGGAACTTGTCACCCTGACTTAGAAAGAGCGCCTCTCTTGTACTGTTGTTCAATGCTAAGTTAATATTAAAGTTATAGGGTAGGACTATCTTAACCTATTTCAAAAAGAGGAGGTGCTTAATTCGTGTTAATTTTTTTTTTGTTTTCTTTTTTTTATGCTTTGTTTACGATAATTGGGGTTATTTAAAAAAAATCTGTGGTGTATGCGATCCATCAGAGGTGATTCCATATAAATTTCGTGAAAATCGATCCAGAAGACATGTTTCTTATTTTTAAATTGAATTTTTTTTTTTATTATTGTGCAATTAATTACCCATCTAATAAATTAACACTAGACGAGTCTAAAATTCTGATCTATTAGATTTCATAGAAACGTGGATCCAGCGAAACAATGTATTGGAGTTTTGATCATGTGTTTTATACATTTTTAAATATATGAAAAAGAACCAGTCAGAATATTTATACATAAAGATGACGTATATATAAGCGAACAACGTCGCGGGTACAGCTAGTTTTATAATACCTGTTAAAATGTACTAAAATGAAAATAGTTGTCTTATTTCCTTACTCATCACGGCTAGTTCAAGGCCAACAATCCTGAGTAATCAATAGCATCAATACCTACGTAAACATGGATCATTTGTCGGAGTAACACAGGTGATGCGATGCGAATGTGAGATGTACTGTTAATTGCTCGGCGATCGATATTATAGCTCTCTCTCTTTCTCGGAAACTCGAGAGAAAAAGACAGCATGAAATCTGTTCCTTTTTTGTCACATTTTTTTAATGATTCCAATTCGGTACAGGTTGTTGCCTCTTTTAGAAGTTCGAGTTATTTCAATGAGTAATTTTTATGTTTGACAACTGTGTAAAAGTTTATTTTTATAATAAACTGTGAGGTGGAAATCGGGGATGGTCGAAATAAAGCTGTAGGGTTTGCATCACCAATTAGGAACTTGTCAATTAAAACCTTTGTGAATGATACGTAAAATATTCTCTACAAGGCATAGAAACATTTTTGATTTTGCAAGCTTACAGCTAGCAGCGAACAAAATTTACCTACCGTTTCAAGGAAGTTCCAATAAATTTTACAATAATCTACATGATTTGGCACATTTACAGGACGGGCCTGTTGGTCTAGTGGTTAGTGAACCTGACTGCTATACCGGAGGTCGTGGGTTCGATTCCCGCCCAGGACAAATGTTGTGTGATGAGCATGATCATTTGTTCTGGTGTCTGGGTGTAATTTATCTATAATATGTATGTATTTAGAAATATATAAGTATGTTTATCAGTTGCCTGGTTACCATAACACAAGCTCTGCTTAGCTTGGGATCAGATAACCGTGTGTGAGTTGTCCCAGGATATTATATTATTATTATTATTTGAATCCACAGGATGTCAAGTAAACCACAAAGGCTTGAACATTACACGTGTCAAACTTTACATAGAACAAAGTAGTCAGTAAAATATTCAGTTTTCATGAAGATAAAATGTATGGAAAACGTATGGAGTGCATCAGCTGCCCCTTATCTCATGCAATTCATCTGTCAATTGGGGGTAATAGGTTATTGCGACGCGCGTGCGCAGCTTCTTGCACACAATTGTCACTTAATTCATAGATGGCAGAGGACCGATACCAATCAGTTCTTTCTCCAATACCTAGGATTTACGTATTGTGAGCTGTCATTCCCGGTGCGGACGCCCCACGACAGGTTCTATATCCTTTTTTTACCTACTTTATTTTTTACTTAACTATTTTAATACAATTTCCTCTGAAATTGTATTAAAATAGTTAATTTTAATACAATTTCCTCTGAAATTGTATTAAAATTAATTAAAAAATCAATCATTAATCAGAGTATTAGTTGAAATTGTATTAAAATGCTTGAGTGTATTTTTTGTACTAGTTATTTTTTTATTTAAGATTTTTTTATATTATAAGTGATTTGCTGTGCTCTAACATTTATTTTGTTGGTTACTAATCACATCAACAAGCATTTATTTTTATTTTGTAGGTATGTTTTTTATGCTTTAATATTTGAAAAAGTTTAGAATGAATTCCCTAAACAACAATTTACTAACCTATTAAAATAATGACCATAATAATTTTGGGAATGCACTGTCATACTAATCAAACCGACTAATAAACTCTTCAAACTAGAAGGCGGTGATAACTTTATTATTCGTGTAAAGTTCACATTATGTACCTAATCTTTAATTTTAGATTAGCAGTGAAAAACCACAAACATACTCTTGATGACTATGTTTTCATAATGTATTTTGGTGCTCTTTAAATACTATTATAGGATACTAATTATAACCCTATGGCCTAAACGCCAAACTAAGATGCAAAAGCAATAAGGCCAGAAGGCGTAAGACCAACACCGTATTAAAATGGCTCATAACTAGCCTTTTATGAACTAAATTAAGTGTCTGGTTTATACTTAGCCTATATTTTCATTAATTGTTTAAATATCGTACTGAATTAAGGTCAGAGGTACATTTATTTTATGTCTTTCATCTCTATATTTGACGAACTGATAATAAACATATTAATTTTAAATGGACTTATGTTTATTATTCCATAATTTTAACCTTTCTTGGTATTTAAAAATCTTTAAAGACAGCAAATATTGTTTTAAGAATTGTAGTAAGAATTAGTTAGATCAGACAGTAAATTAATCACCGCTTCAATCCCGCAAGGCAGCGTCATAGGTTGTTTCCTGTTCCTTGTTTATGTAAACGATCTCCCTAACAACATAAATGAGCCCTGTGTATCGATTTTAACCTCATGTGAAGACAATACCAATATTAATGAAAAATTAAATTCAATACTGAACTCTACAATAAACTGGATGTCTGAATATAATCTTGAAATCACTTTCAACAAGACTAAATTAATAACCTTCCACCCCCGACAAAAAATACCAATTAATATCAACTTTAGTTTTAACAGCATTAAATTAAATTAGAAGTGGTTAATAAATTTTCCCTATTAGGTCTAGACATTGACACAAATATAAATTGGAAGTCACATGTTCAAAAAATAAAAGCTGAGCTATCAAAATTTCCGTACGCCCTCCGTGAAATCAAAAAAACTGCTCTGGTAACGTACTACGCATGTCATAAATATGGTGTCGTTTTATGGGGCAACAGTACCGACGCGCCCACACTATTCACTTTACAGAAAAAGCTAGTTACTCATAATTATAGTTAATATTGAAGAAACCGACAGATGTAAGCCTCACTTTCAAAAAATGAAAATTCTTTACCTACCCTCCCTCTTTATTTTCGAAATTTGCAAATTCGTACGTATATATCCAGAATTTAACAACAAAAGGGAAGATAAACAAACAAAAATAACACTTAGGCACAAAAATAGGCTCAACCTACCAACGTCACGACTAAAAATGCTCTGACAGTACCTACGTTATGTCTATAAAATTTTAAAATAAACTGCCAGAATCCATGAAAAATATAGATAAATATAACATTTTCATAAATAAACTAAAACATTCCTAATAAATAAAAGCTATTATAGCGTAAATGAATACTTAAATGACTAAATATGATACATAAAATAATTATAATATAAAACAAAAATATAATATAATAATAATAATAATCTAATTAATAAAATATTGATATTATAATAAAATATTTATAATTAAACCTCGCAATAGTATAAAATAATGTCTACACAAACTTATAATATACAAAGACCTAGAAGATTTATTAGTATTAGAAAAATTAACGTTATGTACAATATATATTTTAGTATTAGAAGGAAACACTCAGTGCTCTTCCTCCTCTCTGCCATAATTATGCTATGCTGTGCCCGACAGGGTCCAAAATTGTGTCTATATTACAACCCACCAGCTAATGTAAACTTACATATTATTATGTACATTTTGGAACGCAATAAAGATATTGAGTATAGTTGTTACTCAATCACAACAAACACTTTTAATGTCGGCTTCACACTTATTTATTAGACATCATCGCAAAGTCCATTCGAGCTGATTGACAAGGCTGTTTCTGATTGTGTCAAATGTCATCTCATGCGTCTGTTTAAGAGAGCGTCAATCATTCTGTTTAGCGAGACGACAAATTTTCCCTTTGTCATTTGTTTTTGACAACATAATTTTTTAAACATTGTTTTTTGAAAACATAAAAATATGTGCAAACAAGTCAGAACTGTTTGAGCCTAACGTATATTTGTGTCATGGCGAAGCCTGATGCTTTTAGATGCTTTAAAATGTCAATCTATATACTTATAATAAATCTGTAAAAGTGAAAATTCTGTACATTGAAAATATCAAATAAATGGCGGGGGTTGTTACTAGAACAACACCGAATCCAAAAGTGTGAAAAAAAAAATTTTTGTCTGTCCGTCTGTTTGTTCAGGTATCACGCAAAAACTACCGGTTCGATTAGGATGAAACTTGGTATAATTATTCTTTATTATCCTGGGCACCACACTGGGTAGTTTTTATCCCGAAAAAGTATAAACAATAAAAAACAAACTTAATTTTGCGGTTAAAAACTCATTGATAGGTTTCGTCATCCACGCGAACGAAGTCGCAGGCACAGCTAGTCAGTAATAAAACTAAAGCGATTGTAGATACAAAAGTTAATGTAACTAATGCATTTGTTTGCTGCATCGTTGTCAGGCAACAAAAGGCATACAACTCGCTCATTAAAAACTCGATCAATATCTATTAGATATTTAAGAGCTAAGGTAAAAAGTGTTTAGTGATTAATTGCTGTACAAATTATTCACTCGTTAGACGATCGCTTCGAACGCTTACGAAGTTGAAATATTAGATGTAATGGCTGCACTGTGCACTGTTTTGACGGGGACAAAAGTTCAGGGGTGGTCTTGTTTGTAGACGTCATTAAAAAAGGCTTAGGCCATGAAATAGAAAACATGAAACATTTTCTTGAATGTTTTACAAGGTTACAATCAATAATCGGAGGTCAGCTGTCATAAAAACATATACCAACTTTATTTAGCAATGCAGTGGGAATAACTGTTTGGTCATCATGTCTATTTATCACTTTTACCCAGAATAGTAACTAATAATTTGGGCATAAATTATCTTTCTCTAAGTCCTTGTCACAAGTGCTTTAGCTACTTACTTTGGGTTCAAAATTCAAAATAATTTATTTAATCAATCATTTAATTTATTTATTTATTTACTACAAAATAGCACTTATTCAACGTCAACAATGAAAAAAATACAGCACCCTAGGGGTCGGTTCATATCCGGCGGAAGAGACAGCGCGCAATACCGGCCGCGAAATCAATTTATGTGATATCCTTCACATTTGTTATTAACATTCAGATTACACATTAGTATTAAATGATCATATTTCAAAGTAATTACGGAAGCTGAGAACAGTTAATGAGGACCATCTCCCGTTCATAATTATTCTATAATTAGATTGAGATGGACACGATAATTACTATCCAGTAATTATTGATTACATATACGTAGCCATAAATAATTCAATGATTGTTTGAGAAGAATAATTTAGATGATAGACACGTAAAATAAGTTTTGAATTTACCCTGCTAAAATATTTTAAAATAATATTTTGAAATACTTGTTTGAAATCTAAGAAAAATAAAACTGATTTTTTTCCCTCCCCTTTTCCCGCCTGTCCCACTGCTGGGCAAAGGCCTCCCCAAGTCCTTCCATTCAACCTTATCCCGCGCCACCTCAAACCAGCAATCGCGGTATGCGTCTAAGTCATCCCGCCACCTCTTCCTGGGCCGGCCTCGGTGACGCCAAAAATATAAAAAACAACTGTAAGAAAATACAAAAGCATAATAATATATTTATTTTCCATGAGAATTTAAACGTATGTGAAACACATTAAAGAATTTAAAATGCAAAAATAATCATTGGAAAAGCATAAAAGATTACACACGTTTATAGAATTATCTTTCATTACATAGGTAATTAATGGATGGTTTATTGCGGCAATTTACTTTGCAACCCTCAAAGGTAAATTAGAGAAATGTAGGTTGTAATATCACCCTTATGGTTATGTTCAACCACTATCGATGACTAATAATGAATAAAGGAATGCGCTGCCCCAGTTTCATGGAAAATCGAAGGTTGATTGGCAGATTACCTACTGCCCTTATTGTTTTCATTATTGATACCATTTAAATTTTCTTTTGGAAAAAAATATAACAATTTAAGTATTAATAATCGTTTTTTGGTATCTTTTTATAAGCTTTTGTTTATCGTGCACTGTTCGTAGGTGTGAGTTGTCCTTCAAGAGCAAACCAATTTCAAACATTTGTGGTCATTGATTGCGCTCAAAATTTTGCATAATTATATTAATTTGGTGGCAATACAATATCAGGGTAGGTTCAAGCTGGTCTGATGATGGAGCCCGAAGGTTCCTACTCGTCATGAAACGTAGCAATACCATCGTATTTGGGCTTGTTTTTTTCGTCTACACCACTATCATAAAATTCAATATTATTAAGTATTTGTGCCACTAACAGAAATATTTAGCAATAATTTAAGAATATGCATTTATTATTAACCGTTTCTTTTTTTTTAAGTTGAAAATTTATTTGCGCTATAAGAGAGCTCGCCTCAAAGGCTCTTATTCTTTTTTTAAGCTTAATCTAGCGCTCACAGATTGACCACCATAATAGCGTGTAGGGCCTTTAGTGAAATGGCGAACAAAAAATATCGGATACTGTCTATTATGTCATGCCAAACAGAATATTTATTGTGATCTAGCTAGCAACGACAACAGGATCAGTGTTCCCAATATATTACCTTATAGTAAAATTACTTTTTTGGAGGGGCTCGTGGCTAAGTGTAAGCTGTAAGGTTTTACCGATAATACAGGTTAAGCCGTGCTCGCCGCGGTTGGATGGGTGACCATTTATAACATACCGAGACCCCTCCGTGCCTCGGATAGCACGTTAAGCCGTAGGTCCCGACTGTCATACTATGATCTTTGGCAGTCGTTAAGTCAATTCTGACAACCGGTCTTACCATGGGATACTGTGTTAATACCCAGTGAAATGGGTTGTGGAGGTCAGATAGGCAGTCGCTCCATGTAAAATACGGTATTCAGCTGAATCCGGTAAGACTGGTCTCCCGGTCTCCCGAGCCGACCCCAACATAGTTGGGAAAAGGCTCGGTAGATGATGATGATAGTAAAATTACTTTTTTAGTTTAGCTTTCTATTGTGTATAAATGATACGGTAATAAGTATTTCATATTGTCACACATAACATGGGGAGGAGGCTTAAGAGGTAAATAGACCCATTGCTTTAAAAAAGCTACAGAGATCTAAGATATACCTCGTCTACAACTTTAATTTTACTTTATGAAGACGAAATCTGAAAATAGTTTGTGCACATTCAGGAGCCAAATTAATTTCAATATTTTTTCACCAGCTTAGGTTTCAATGTAATATTTTTTCGTTTATCGGATAAAAGTGAGGTTGTATGTATACTGCATGCACTGCAGCCAAAATGCAAACATATTTTATTTATCATTGATGTATTGCAAACTGTTTTAAATGCATATTTCCTTTATAGGGATTTTTCGTACTACAAAATGCAGTTCATGGGCCTAACAAGTTGTTAACTAATTCATCTAAGTCGAATTCATAGGTCATAGCTTTGTTCCTGTCACGAACGCCGTCAACTAGTCATTGCAGTCAAACCTGAGCATGAGCACTAAATTGGATGATTATAACAGTAACATGTGCCATTAGCGTCACGCCAGCCGTCAGGTTGACCCATATTACAGGGAAAGACAATTTATTAATAATGCACTTCATAACATGTAACATCAATCATGAAAGCAGTACCGCTTTGCGACATGGATCTGTCTTAAAAATTTTTGGTACATATCTTAAGGAAATATTTTGCATAAAAAAAATCTTTAGTTTAGTTTTTCCGTTACATTTTATAAATTAATTAAAGCAAAAAGTCTTGTTATAATAATAATATAATGAAGTGACGTAATATGAATGACGGACTTATTTACGTAGAAACAAACACGTTAAACTTAAAGGGAAATTATACTAAAGCCAATCTGGAAAGAGAATTAAACATTATTACTAATTACGCAATTATCAACTTTGGCAACATGTGTTTAAGTTCATTTTAGAATGACAAATATTACCGAAAAGGGCCTAAAAGTAATTTGAATGTGATGGAAACTGAACTGTTAGTCATTGAATTAAGGTTCATAATCCCAAAGCACGGTCATTATTTCTTTAAAGTGGCTGATATATAGGTATTAGGTGCGTTTAAAAATGTACGGGATGAAATGTTTTAGTAAAAATCATCATTTTCAAAGTTCGAATAATTTTCACATACAAGCTTTTGGTAAGATATAAATAAACGTTAAAAAGTTTTTAAGTGTCTCACACATGGGATGAAAGTTGATACTGGGAGTGTGTCGAGTATTGATACAAAAAGCTGGTGCGGCTATTCAGAAGCGATGCAGTTGCACGCAGGTATTGCAATCAGCAATCTCTGCGTTTTAACCACTTATTCATAAACAAGAGCGATACAGGCGAGCTTTGAAAAACGTTGCGTCGGCGCCTAAACAAGGGTAAATCAATGTGTAGTAAAGTTTTAACAATAGAAGCCCCTAATCACAATACCAATTCTTTCTTCTTCAATCAAAAAAATCATCAATAGATGACAAAATTAATTTTGAAACCGATCCATAATTACCGTAGATATCGCATAACAACATAAAAAGCAACTTACATACGAATTAAGAACCTCCTTCTTTCGAAATCGGTCTCAAATAAATTCAAATCTATACATCAGCCACTTTAAAGAAATAATGAACGAGCTTTGGGATTATGAACCTTAATTCAATGACTAATAGTTCAGTTTCCATCACATTCAAATTACTTTTAAGCCCTTTTCGGTAATTTTTGTCATTCTAAAATGAACTTAAACACATGTTGTCAAAGTTGATAATAGCGTAATTAGTAATAATGTTTAATTATCTTTCCATATTGGCTTTAGTATAACACATAATTTCAATCTAAAAGCCGATCGTTTATATACGGGCGTATTCATTGTATATTATGCTTCAGGAATGCTAGCGACTAGTAACTGAGCTCACTTTATGAGCTGACAACTGCCGGCTATTTGTGGAGCCAGGAGGCTGTGATTCGATAGTCTCCGAAACGAGTTACAACAAACAAGGATCCCTTGCGACAACTTCATAAAGTTAACATTCATATTTGTTTAGCGGTTTACGAATTTACACATTAATATTGTACATATTTAAGGGCTAGAGTAAGAGAAGTTTGTTTGAAGTCGGCTTAAGATACCCTTTTTTTTTAGTTAGATGTCTATTAGTTATCAGTGTAATTATTATTGTATACAATACGAATTTTACTAATATTTTTTTAAATATAATTTACGTACACCCATTTTTTTAAGATGCGATTGATCTATGATATCAAACTGATGATTCTTAAGAATGATTCTTAATAAAGGTGTTGAATATTTTTAACAGCATGGGTAAAAACATATACAGAAAACAGTCGAGGTTGTCACAATAACTTTCAGTGTAGCATACCTTCTAACTTCACACAGATAGACTTCCTTAAGGTGCTTCCTGGTGTCTGATATTTACAAGGCTTATAATTCTTGCTTAGTGAGCACATGCTATTGCAGCTATGCCCTTATAAAAGATCACAAAGTGAGAGCTTCCCTCCCCCCCCTTCCCTGCCGTGTCTCCGCAATATCTTAAGTCACAGAGGGACGCCGCGCGACTGCAAACGAGCGAACTCGGAAAACTTTACGATCGCGTTCGGATTTCCTCTCGATATCTCATAAACATACTCATATTACAATAATACACTCGCGCTCACTACACACACAGCCGCAATAGGCCTCACAACTAACACAAGGTAACTCTCTCGCTCCTCAAACGATAGCCCAATTTACTCCGAACTCAGCGGGGCTACATACAACTCGGACACTCAAAAAAACATCATTACTTAATGCTCCGATGACTTATGATGTTGGAACACAGCGAACATAGTCACTGATCGTGTATAAACAAAAAATACTATCGACATAAATAAGTTGGAAAAGTACGCTCCGCTTAAGCGTTCGCAATAAAAACAATTGAATATTTTGCTAACTATGTTTAATACATGAAAGTAAAGAGAATGGACGATGTAACTTTGATTATTGCCTGTTGCTAGATACATTGCTCGGTGATAGCGAGAAAGACTGTTTCCCACAAAACAAAACCTTCAATAGTTACTATCGAGGAAGGTGTATTGCACCGGTGAGGGAGACGGGCGACGATACTGAGGCGCGTGCAAGAGAGATAGCGTAACTGTTAGTGCAGGTTCAACGATCGACTCGCGCGCAGTTTGTTGAACTGCAATCATTGCTTTGGAAAATCGTTAGGGCTGGCAAATATATTTCTAAGTAAATCTAACCATATGCAAATATTTATAACTAGCTTTTGCCCCCGGCTTCGCTCGCGCTTAGTTATATTATAGCAAAAGATAAATGGTTTATTTTAAAGCCTGTGACTGTCAAGTAAGAAGTACATGAAGATGGTTGGTAATTAATGGTTTCTTCAAAATTTTAATTAATATCTATAATAATAATAATGTATGAAATTACAGTGAGTGTCTTAAAATATTTTATACTAAGATACCAAAATTGAAAATGGGCATTTTCCCAAAATAAATTTTCAACCACATTTTCAAAAACGCTGAAATAGTTTTTTCTATACAAAAGATTTTAATCTGATTTTCAAGAAAAGAAAAACGTTATGTTTAAACTAATCTGATTGCAATAATCTTGATTTAATTAATTAGGTAGTAGGGATTCACATTTGCTAGAAGGTATAAACATGTGATTGACATGAACGACAAGTCTGGAAGTAAAGCATTTTGTTAGTATATAAATCCAGTGCAGGTGGATGCGGGATGTTTACTGTAGGCTGTGCTCAATAAAAGCTGCCTTCTTAAAGTCTGTCGGAAGCATTGTTAAATTCAGACCGGAGACGTGAGAAAACCGCTCATAATTATATAGACATAACTTTTTGTAATTTTTTGATCAGTTAACAATTTATTTTCTTCTTAATCGTTAAAATTTAACCGCCGGGAAACCCTGATTGATTAAACCATTACGATTAATTAATTACGATTAACCAATCAATTCATAACTATTACAAATTGGTTTCGATAACCGATGTCTTTTGGACCATCTAGACATTTAAATGCACTAGTTAGTGTCTTATCTTTAAATTTCTTATATTATAGGGCTGAGAAGAAAAGATAAAATAAAGTCAGTTTTAATAGTTAGGTCAATTGGGATCTAAAAGTACGTGTTTTAATTTCAATTACAAGCTGAAGAAACCACAAATTATAATAATAATAATAAATGCGGACAACATCACATACATTGCTCTGAACCCAAAGTAAGTAGCTAAAGCACTTGTGTTATGGAATTCAGAAACAACGAAGGTACCACAAACACCCAGACCCGAGGCAATATCGAAAAGTTTGTTTCTACACTGACTCGTCCGGGGATCGAACCCGGGACCTCAGAGCTAGCGACACCTTGAAACCGGTGCGTACGCCACTCGACCACGGAGGTCGTCAATTTATTTTATAAACTCCTTGATTAATTTCAATAATGCTGTACAGATCTTTAAAAACTAAAGTTTAGAACCATATCGATCAAGTCGAATTAAACAAATAAAAAAAATACTTCACAATCAGTCCATTTGTTAGAATAACGATAAAGAGTCAAACAGATACAGACAGTCATGCCAAAATAACACTCCTCGTTTGGATGGCGGTAAAAAAGAAGCTCATTAATAGATACGTCGTTAATAAAGGGGACAAATTAATGAAGTTAAATTAATGAAGCTCCAGAAGAATCCCTATTTTTATAAAAACAGCATTGAGGCTGTACAATTAATTGTTTGTTTTACACCCTCGATGTAACTTTTAAAGGAAAGAACTTTTTCCAATGTTATTCCTGTAAGAATTGCAATTCCTTGTTATAAACGAATTCTTCAAATTTTTAATTTAGAAACCACTTATTTTTGCATTTAATTCGGGGAAAAGTAGTCTGACTCCCGCCTTATCTTATTTTATCTCAGGGATGCCTTCATTGTCTTTCTTCGCCATAGCAAAGAGAGACCGTTAACTACCTGGCTTTTTTTTTACTATTTAATTCCTAAGGCGAATGTTAACTTCTAATAACGTAATTTGCAAAAAAAATGTATCCGCTAAATATTCCGCGCATGGTGCGCGTGCGCAGCCCTGCGCGCAGTCTCCGGACGCGGCGTGCGGCGTCTCTCTCGCGCGGCCCCCGAGCTCGCTTCGCGGAAGAAAGCAACGCTCGTTACGTAACCTGTTGTTTTATCGCCAATCACAGCGAACTACGCGCCATTGTCAATTTTATACCCATTATAGATATCTTTAAGTTGTCTCAACTACGTATGGAAAATAGTTTAAAATAGGTAATATATAGTATAAAATAGTTTAAAATAGGTAATAATAAATAGGTACTTTATTTGTTTCGATGTTCTGTTTTACTCTACTGATTCGAATCCCAAAAGGCGGGTGAAGTGTTTGTCCTGTATCTTTATATATCTTTGTATATCCCTTCCGTCTAATTTTGATAAATGAAAGCGCAAGTAATACTGCGTTCTTGAAAAAACATAATGTCTGAAATTATTCTAATAGGAGATTTTATTGATTTAAAAGCTTAAACCTATTGAAAATATCAGAAACAAATTCTTTAGTGATAGTAAAGAAATAAAAAATAACCAGTATAGTTTTTGGATGTTGTACAAGCTTTTATCAGAGACGTGACATTTAAATTAGCAACTCTAAGCATGATCTGCTATTCAAACTGTCCGGCTATTTAATTGAGATAACGTCTTTTTATAGGTCCCCAAGTAACATATATAAAATGTAGCTTTTATACTATGACGAAAGTAAGGTACTATTTTATACACCTTTACTACCTGATAGCTGCCCAAGTAACCACAACCCAAACTCTATAGTCGCTGGTCGTTCTCACCTGTATAGGACACATGCACTGAGAAACTTTCAGCTTTTATAAAATGACGAAGGTCTGGCAGTCGTGGGCTCTTAGGCTATCAGCGTTATTGTTCGAAAATTGAAAATGAATTTTCATGGAATTTATCAGATTTTTTTTGTAGCCACAAAAAAAAACTGATAAATCAAATTGAGATTAAAAAATAATACTCCTTTTTAATTGTTAGATTTTAATGTAAGATTTTGTTTCGTATCAGTCAAGTGTTAAGTAATTCTTCTACAGTGTTAATTAGAATAACTGCGTAATTACTTTATTAGGCACATTTACACTTTAAGCTTTGCACGCACACATACAAGGTACCCCTTGTTAAGGTTTACTGGCACGCTTACTCATTACTTAAAGCTCGACTAAGCTCGACTTCAGCCGCCGCTGGGCCTTCGACGAGAGCGGTAGTATTGCTGAAGCTTTATGTAACATACAAAACTTTAAACGTAATATTTATTTAATAAAATTTAAAGGAGATTTTTATAGTATCTGATTTGTAAATGTTTGATCATTGTGTTAATAAGCACAAGACACTAGTAAATGTAACTTTATTACTACATAAGCAACACGAATTAAATATTTAAACTTTCCATTTAATTTATTAGGTATTCATTGTTTGTGTCTACTCACTTATTTATAGCTTCATGTACGAACTGAAACTCAATTCTGAAGCTAATACTTCTCACTCTTACTTCAGTTGAGTTTCTAATATGTAACGCTTCTATTATTGGATGTTTCTTTTTCATTTTAATATATTATATTTATCTAAAAGGGTTATTATTATTATTTATTTATTTAGTTATAAAGGTACATGGTATTCTTATGAACTAACAGTGTCCCACAAAACAGTACAAACTGTTTGTCTGTGAGATCAATTTTAACAATTTGAGCATTTGTTTTATTCGGATGAGCTTAATGTGTTTACGGCGTTTGGTCGATAGGTTTAGGAAAGGCGAGAAGGTCACTTTTCCTTGCCCACCTTCATGGTTAGAGAAAGGCCTACCATTTTGGCGTATTAGAAAAGTAGATTTCACTTGCTTTAAGATGGACGAAAATGAAATAACGCGGACTTCCTTAGGTTTATGATTAAATACTTATATAAACAACAGTTTAAATATTACTTATTACTAGCACTAATTTGACTCCAAGATTGTCGAAGTGCTTCACTTCGTATACAAAATGATAACAATAATTCTAACAAAAAATCCGACTTAAAAATACCTCTTATATGATTTTCTAATGGATCCCACTGTCAAAACTGGAGCAAAATTTTGACGGTGGAGTGGCCTTTTTTTTATTAGAAAGACAGAAAAACTAGGAAATAAGTCCAATATAAATGTCCCACTGGCCATTGTTAACCACGCTTGCTCACTTGAGGGTAGACATACTAAAATAAAAAAAACACAGTTTTCTCACGATGTGAATAGGTAAGTAAATAAGTTTCTCCGTAGAAACAAAATATCAAGAAATAATGTTAAAAATCATATTAATTTTGTATTGACAGATTTCAGAATCATTAGATTAATGCGTTTGTCTAAAATTAACTATATTTGTGCCTTAGCACAAGTCAGAAAACTTTCAATTACTTAATTTTTTTTTATTTTTAGGAAGGATCTCTTTGAATTTCTCGCGGACGGAGATTAAAAATAACGCTAGCACTATGTCGTGGCACATAAATTGAATAATTATCAGCACAGCTTCCCCCAAAACAAACTAAATAAACTATTTTGGCTGTGTACACGTCAGTTATCTGTCTTATTATTTTTTCACACGGCGGCTAAACTAAGCCTTCTAAAAATGTGGGTTCACTGTATTCTTTCGTCCACAGTAATGCCTAGAAAAACAGTTGATATTACAGGGTCCAATTCTACTCCGTTAAGTTTTTTATTAGTGCTAGCCGCCTTACGGTTTTGAAAACTAAACTCTTTTTTTTAAGGGACAAGGTGGATTATACTTATTGAACCTATATGCAACTTTAGTGCATTACTAGTTTGATAATCTCGTCATCATTTTGAAGGGGGCACAGGCACTATTGTCACAGTGCAATACAATTACGCGGTCTGTTTGACGAAGCCTTCAAATTACAGCGTAAAATTACCTTTACTATTTGAGCTCATAATTGGAGCGTCCAATCCTGATTAAAGGCACTCACATGCACTAAAGCCGTAAAGCATCGGATGAGTGACGCAATCATTACACCTAATTCATAATTAAAGGCGGCTTCTAATACTCAGGTGTATACTAATTAGCACACTAGCCAGCTATAGAATTATAAAGGCTATAAAATTTGTGAAATGGGAAATGAAGTGTAATCTCTTTGGATTAAGTCTTTTTCAAGACATGTCATGTTACCAATCTCAGTTTTTCTTCCATCCTATCTTAGTCTAACCACGTATCCATAATTGCCTCAGTTAAATAGGATTGATTTTTTGTTCCTTAGAATAGAATAGAATATAATTTATTTATTTGCTTGAAATATGGTCTTTACAGGTCTTACAAATTAATACAGGTCTTCATATTTCGCCTACTTAGTTCGACATGCAAATTTATAACAACATCTTAAGTTAAATTACAAAACAAAAAACATACACAGCAATTTACTTAGGAGTCTACTTAAATTTTTAGTATATCGTTTTATTTATAACTTTTTTTTTTTATTATCTATATTTAATACAATTTTAAATTATAGGAAACTAAAAGAATATGTCTAGGATTCTAATATAACATAATTAAAATATAATATATAAAAACTAAATCTTTAAACAATTAAATAGTGAATCAATTAAATTCTAACTTTTTACTTATTTTATAATTCAAAAAATCATTTATTGTATAGAAACAGTTTTCATTCAGCCATTTTTTTAATTCTTTCTGAAAGTATTTAGTTGGTAGCTCTCTAATGTTTTTGGGTTTTGAATTAAAAATCTTTACTGTGCCATAATGCTACTATTTCTGTGGCAAAAAGTTGTCCTGCAAGTTGGAACATCTAATTTTGTAGGATCTCTTGATGGTTTTTTAATTTTATTATCATTCGTTTTTAAAATAATTATAGATTTTTTTTTACAAAAATATCTTCAATAGTTCTAGACAAAATAGAATCATCAGAAATCATGAATACGTTATATTTCAAATCTATATCGAAGCACAAAAAGACGCGTATACCAAGAAATATACTTATAAAAATAGAATATCGTAGACTGTCTCGGTAAAGGCTATCAAGAATTGATATTTTTACTTGGTTAAGCTCCCAACTATAGTGACAGACACCAAAACTTTTCACCTTAGAGTATAGATAAGAAACTAAAGAGTGAGCCTATCAGTGTATGAACCGTGAGCACTAGTATGAACTAGTTTTATCGTAAATTTTGTATCAAGACGGAGCGCGCCGTTTTAATAAAACTATCTTAAACCCTAATATTATCCTAACAATGTCGAAACCTTCGATATTTTCGCATATAAGTCTGTCGTTGCGCGAAAAATAACTTTAAATCAGTAAACGAATGTACCAGATACAGACAAAAAGTGCTCTCGCTGGGCACGAAGGAAAACTAGCGATACTATCGGTCTATAGTTATCTATAGTCTAAGCTTTTCACTAAGCCTTGACATTGACGTAAATTTCCACGACGATATCACTTCAGGCCGTGGGTTGCGAATGTCGATGTATATTAGTAAACAAACATTTGATACTCAATTAAAATGAATATAATATCTCTTATATATAAAATTCTCGTGTCACAATGTTAGTTACCATAATCCTCCGAAACGGCTTGACCGATTTTTATGAAATTTTATATGCATATTCAGTAGGTCTGAGAATCGGCTACTATCTATTTTTCATACCCCTAAGTGGTAGTAGGTAGGTAGTAGGCAGGTCCTAGGTAGAAAAAAATGCATTGCAACGCATGCCGGGCACAGCTAGTACTATATATAAAAAGGTTGCCTGGGAGAGATTGCCAGGTGCAATAAGGCCGCCTTTTGTGCATGTTTCTTCTTTATTTTATGTTATTTCGTGTTTTACCTGTGTACAATAAAGGAATAAAAAATTAAATAAAAGCTCGTAAAAAGCAAGAAAATTGTCCGTTCCCCTCGGCGCAGCGTTAACTCGCAAGTCTCAAGAAAAGTAATTGAATAATTGTAAAGGAACAAATTAGTCTGTTGGAAAATAACCTGCAGTGAGGCTGACCCGCTCAATGTTCCCTGTTTCAGGGAATTACTCCCTTGAACTAGATTACTCGCTTATTCCCGTGCATTATATTACTATTATACTGCAGGGAAGATTTTTGCAGAATGATTCTAACTCCTGACTCTTATCAGTCTTATCAGTACATGTCCACTTTTTTTTTTTTTTTTACAATTCACACACGGTTATCTGATCCCAAGCTAAGCAGAGCTTGTGTTATGGTAACCAGACAACTGATAAACATACTTATATATTTCTAAATACATACATATTATAGATAAATTACACCCAGACAACCAGAACAAATGATCGTGATCATCACACAAACATTTGTCCTGGGTGGGAATCGAACCCACGACCTCCGGGATAGCAGTCAGGGTCACTAACCACGAGACCAACAGGCCCGTTCCATGGATATCAAAGGTTTCAAGGCTGTAAGACGCCCCCAAAAACTTAACAATAAAATAATTCAAGCCAATATCTTATTCCGTCACTGAATAAGATCCATCGCTTCAGTGGTTTTTTAACAATGTTTACGAGTCGCAAATAATATACATAACATAACATACCATCACGCCTGTATCCCCGAAGGGTTAGGCAGAGGTGTACCAATGTACACCCACAGTTCGCCGGTATGTTTAGGTCCCATGTAATAGGGGGCGAGCCTATTGCCCCTAATCGGGCACAAATCCAAACTCCGACCTGCTACTGAGAATTTCATAGAAAAACCCAATAACACCTTGGTCGACTTGGGAATCGAACCCAAGACCTCTAGCGTAGCAGTCGCGCTTAGAACCACTAGGCCAAAGAGGCAGTCCGCAAATAATGTATCTGCCTCATTTCCATATTTCTACATATTTCTCATTTCCATATTTCTCATTTTTACATATTTCATTCTTATTAAACAGAGTACTTCATATTCCTCTTATATTTACCTCAGCAACAAGTTTAGCAGAAAATTAAATCTCTAATGATTGCGTTAGTTACTAACTCCCTCCCGTTTTAATCTGGCGAGTGGAGCCACGGCGCACGACTAACCTTGTTACTATTATTTAGTTGCTTTTTACGTTGGTGCAGTAAAAATGCGGTCAGTGCTTTTCGGGTTCCGTACTCAAAGGAGAGGCACGGATGTTGCCGTTGTTGTTGTTTCTAAACGTCTCGTCTTTCCACCCACGCCTGTTCATAGTACCTCATAAACGGATAAGAAGATGGTTGTAATATACCTAATTAACTCAGTGATTTTTTATCGCCGATATAACTATAAATAAGTTCAAAACCAAAGGGTTCTTGTCAACGGCATGCGTATCGTATGATAATACGGAACGCTACATGCGGGAATTCGACTCACACTTGACGGATTTTTTTATTAAGTTAAAAAACTGTACTGCCAACCTTCTTGGCAAATATGATTTTATACTAAATCTAAAACTACCGACAAAATGTATCCTTCATAACCTTCGTCTATCTATTCGATTAACCCACGTTTAAGCTTATTTTTCTTAAATATTATTATGGCAAAAATTAGAACGAGCGGGAAAGTCGAGTTTAACCCTTATGGTTTATATAATCATGAATGTATAAAAACGTGATGGGTAAACTTTTCCGCTTGAAAAACAGAAACCTTATAAACGTCTTCCGCGTGTTCCTTTATAATTTTAATAATGTGGAATAACTTGTATACATTTAATTACGTACGTTTGACATGTTATTTGTTTATATAATATTCATTATTCAAAGGACAATGGCGAACTCCCATACAAATTTTTGTTGACATAATTTTGTTGCGTAACCTAATAAAAAAAATCTAAAAATATAGAGTTTGAATTTCTAAACAATATTGTCTTAAGGTTCCCTGATGAACGACGTCACGAATTAAAGATATTTAAGTTTTAAAGACTTTGAAGTTAGGTGTCTTGTCATTTAAATTTCGGTCAAACTAAAAGAAATTCGGTTATAAGTGAAATTAATGGGCTCCTGAAGCAATTAATTATTTTTGCATTGTTATGACAGAAATTCATAGGAAATATGTTGAAAAAGTAAACCTCGTAAAATAGTCACTGACTTTTCAATAGATTTAATGCGGTTGTTTCATAGTTATTTCTATAGATATTTAAATTAAACTAGGTTTTCCCTGGTATCGCTTTGATAATATAGAGAGTAATAATCAAAGTTATCTATTCAAAAATATAATCCTGACAGAATTTATGTTAATGTTTTCTTATAGACTTTCTTGTTATATTTTGTTCAATGCACAAAAATCGTCTATAAAATAACTGTCCAACTGCATGAATGAAAAAAAACAGCAATTATTCTTGGTTGGATTGTCAAAGAAATTAAACAACATACATATATTTTTTGATTATTTATTTTTCATCCTCCCTTATCACGATATCATCAGCCGGTGCTGAGACGCTTTACACGACTTCCCATCGTGAAAAATAAATCGTCTTTTACACGCAATAAAATCCAAAGTAAGAAGCAGAATCTGAGTCAAAAGTTCATAGCAAAATGTCGTCTTAATGGGTAGGTAATCGGAATCTTTTGGCAAGCACAAGTCAGAGGGAGAAATCTCGAAAGTCCATATGCAGTCCAGGTCAAAAAGAAAATAATAGAAATAACAAATGAAAAGACAGTGCGCACAAGCAAACAAGTAACGAACGTTTGAATTGACAGATCACAGACAATGTCAATTGCCATGACTCAAAATGTCACATTGATTGCATCCGTTGTTGTTGCCATGCTAGATTGAAGTTTACATAATATTATTTTGATTTCATTTATTTAATTCGGTAATGTTGGGAAGAAATAATATGTCCTTAGATTATTCATTTTCATAAATCTTCAATATATTCTAAAAACTAGCTTTTATAGTTTACTAGCCAAAGATATTCGTATGACTTAGTTTAGATTTAACGTTCACATGGCAACACTCAAAGTACAATACAATCAATTGTATTTCCAATTTAATATATTTTTTCATAGACTAAGAATATTCGCTATTCAAATAAAACTTAAAAAAACGTAACATATTATTTTATGTAAATCTGTAATGATGACGTTTGCAGACGCATAAGAATTATATCAACAATTATTTCGCCATTGTTCTTTGAATTAAAACAAAAATATAAACTATGCCAACGTCATTAGAACGGCAGGTTGCATCAATAAGTAATGAATTTCAGCCGCTACGATACGCTACCAGACTCAGTTGAAACAGCCTTCGAATGGAAATAAAGAGTTACAATGAATTAGTTAAGAACATTTGCAACAAAGTCACATCTAAAACACTTTCATATATTATTACCGATTCCGATTTTATTTACCATACAGGGTGTCACCGAAAAAGTATATCAATAATAATAATAATAATATCCTGGGACAACTCACACACGGTTATCTGATCCCAAGCTAAGCAGAGCTTGTGTTATGGTAACCAGACAACTGATAAACTTACTTATATATTTCTAAATACATACATATTACAGATAAATTACACCCAGACACCAGAACAAATGATCATGCTCATCACACAACATTTGTTCCTGGGCGGGAATCGAACCCACGACCTCCGGTATAGCAGTCAGGGTCACTAACCACTAGACCAACAGGCCCGTCCAAATCTCGTCAATCCAAAAGGCGTGAAGAGTACTCCTGGTATAGAGAATTTTTTCAAAATTTCTTGACCACTAAGCCGATGTCTCGTTAACAGCAAGTGATATTATAACATGTTACAGTGCGGTGACACGTTTAGTATGATTATTGGTGTCAAATAAATTGATACAAAAAATTGGATGTTAATTATTAAATTAACTAATTTCGAGCTGCAATTTTGTAAACTGACTCTTTACTAGATATACTTTTAACTTTTTTTGGATAGATATACCCTTGCGGTAACATCATGTATACTGCATCTCTCTTCATATTTTTTTAACTCAAATATTTCTCATTGCAATTTCCTCCGATGTAAATTTTCCCCTTGAAAATTGTTGCTTTTATTTGACATGTATTTGGCCAATAACGACAAACATCAGGATACCAAAAAATCCGGCTTTAATATACTAGAGGGGTTGTCGTGGGTATGGTATTTGTCTGAGACGCTTCCGTAATGTAATAATGTAATGTAATAATGTAATAAGTAAACCGATTTGCCATAAAATATTTTTATTAAGCATTTGAAGATTTCAGTTCATCTGTTCACATTTTATTGGAGTCATTATCTACACATTTATGATAGAGTGGATGAAATACATGTATGGTATGGTATTGTAGCACAAATTTAATTATCGTCGATGAGTTGATAACAGTAAATTCTCCCGTCCTGAAAATACGAACTAAAATATTTTGACGAAACACTTTATAGCGCAAAATCGGAAATAGTTCATGTAATTTAGATGTTAACCTAATTGTTTATAATTGTACTAAATATTTGATGAGGTATCGGTTTGTGTCATGTTGAAATATAATAAAGGCTTGGTTAATGTACAATTAAATACTAAAAGATTAAGATTAAAGATTGAGATAAAAAGGTTCGTTAAATATTGGAATATTATGCCGAAAGCCGAACGATTTTTATGTTTCATAAATGTTCTTAAGAAAGAGCTTAAACAGGTCACTTAATTATTTAATGATTTGTTAATCCGATATTTAATCTGAGGCACAAATATGTTTTCAATATACGAACGTGTAAGTCCAGAGCTTACACTTTAAGTTTAAACTCTACATATTGTTGAATTATGAATTGATGTGCGCTGTCGTGGAAATTATGAAGTTCGCGTTGTTAGGTCACTAAATCATTACTTAATAAATTATTAGTAGATCATATGTACTAATGAAACAACGATTTAGTATATCATATCATATATAACATTGTTAAACAAAAAACACTAAAGTGTCAATCATTATTCTTTATCTATTACCGGAATTTCTTAATCGACCATTTATGTTGTCTTTTATAATTTTGGTGACGGTGCTCTCATTCATATCTCGTAACAATGTGTTTTTCAACCTATATTGAGATTTATGCTAGTGACTCTCGGAATTATCGCTTCCAATAAACTCTTTTTTCTTCTTTCAATAAACTCCGGATATGCACGAAAGGGTAATAAATATTGTTTAGCATTCAGAAAATAGTTCAAAGCTAGTTTTAAGACGTTTTCATTAGTTTTTCTATGTCGCTTAGTAAGTAAACGTGTGTCGCTCGCTAGTGGTTAGCTTTCAGTCAAGGTCATCCTGAAACAACATCATCGGAGTGAACAGTGCACACTATGCAGGGTGTATGTTATGACGTCAATTGCTTCGGGGCTCGATTAAAGTAAGTCGCGCCGAAAGGCCGTGCTGGGATCGGCGCTGCAAGGGTGGCTCGGTGGTCAGTCGCCGCGCACCACTTGGGCTAACCACATGCATGCGTCATGGCCGCGCCGCCGCCGCTACCGCCGGTGTTGCCGCTGCCATCGCCGCCGCCACCAGACCCGCCGCCGCCGGAGCCGCCGCCGGAGCCGCCTCCGCTCCCGCTGCCGCCTGTGCCTTGGCAAGCACCTACAATCTCGGCACGAAGCTTTATGGAATATATGAGTGAACAATTTCAACTTATAGTTAATAATTACCGAATGATACTCAACGAACAAGGTAAGTATTTAGATATTACAGAATAGTTTTTTAATATTATCATTCATAATATTATTCACTTCCCATCTACTAATTAATTTTAATATTTTTCAGTTGAGCATTAAAAAATCTTTTTAAGTTGAGACAGTTAGAAAGATTACCTAGTGAGCCATTGAAGCAACTACAACCACTCAGTGAGAAGTGTACGACTGAATAGAGGACGATCCTAAATATTTAAAAACTTTACGGTTTATAGTGAGATATTTAAAATTGATAATTTTAACATGGTGTTTTCAAGGAGGAATACGTAATTTTTTTATTTTTTTTCTTTTTATTTGGACGTAGGGTCTGTTTTCTAGCCTGTGACCTGTAGAAGGCGCTACATTCCAACGGGGTGTCTAGTTTTAGGTTATATTTAAGTCTTAGGATTAGATTATTTTTACTTTTGTTAATTTATTATTTAATTTATTGTGGTACCTTACGAGGCTGTCTTGGCGCACCAGCGCAAAAAGCCTCATCAAATAAATGATTAAAAAAAAAAAAAAACATGTTACGAAAAAAAACATTACTTAAAAAAAAATATACTTTCCAGCAAGATTAAAATATAACGTGTTTGCTTAAAACATTTAACTGGTTAACAATCGGTACTAATTTTTAAATATGAAATTTAAAAATCATGCATATCTACAATCTAAATAAATTAACGCAGCGTCGAATGACTACTGAAATTGATAGATTAATTTTACAAAAACGGAAACGAATTTACACATTAATATAAAAATATCCACATCAATGTCACGAATTAATTCAAAATAGAAATGACAATGTGAAATCACACTGAAATGACAATGTAACTCAACTGAAATAGATCACAAGTGCCGGATATATCGCGTAACAACTGACGCTGCGAACTGTCTCACAGAGAACTTACTGAAATGTTTAGAGGAATCTGTGATAGCTATACATACGTATATGCTGTATAGGATGGGCATGTTCCAGAAACCAGGTGGCCTGATTTGAAACTTCGCCTATATATTTGTGAAGGCCCTATACATTTAGGAAGTCGCAAATTACGATAAAATGTTGCGACTGTTTGATAAAGTTTAATATCCTTTGCTTTATGATAATTTAAATTTAATAAATTATAAACACATTTTTTATAAAGGTTATTAATATTATTAACAAGAAGCAATGACAATTTATTTTTTTATTATTGCATAACATTGCGAAATAACTTCTAACACCCCTTCTAATTGTCATACAATTTAACTTAACACTTTCACATTTTACTAAATTTCACATTTAATATTTAGCACTACTATATTTTAAAATTATCTATATAACATTATTCTCAAAGCCCCATTAGGGCTTTTGGTCACTTACTGCTAAATACGTGTCGGGGTTTCGATTCCCATTCAGGACAAATATTTATATTTGTGTGATGAGGTTGATCCTCGACGCGTCGGGATGTAATTATTTATGACATAGTTTTATAATCAGTTGTCTGATTGTCAAAAGAGAAATCTATTATTAAAATTTAAGAAATAGTCGTTCGGAAGGATTTCCGTCTAACGATTCAATACAAACAATTTTGTTTTCATTTTCTAATTTAGTCTACTATTAATCTTAATATTAATCTTTATTGTCATTAAAATTTTCATTAAGATTTTAATAATAATCTTATTTTATGTTGAGTTTTAAATATATTTTAAAACCAAAATTTGGTGTAAGAAAACAATTCTTTTAATTTTATTATTGTACGTCGGCGTCGCAAATTGTCAAGTTGTGAAGATCGCACTTATGCATTTTTATTTTACAACCTGCAACATCTTTCAATCAATCACATTATGAACTCGGTTAAAAACCTTAAACCCTAAAAATGTAATTGAAATGACGCGTAGGATGTAAGACGATCATTTAAAACAGCCATAAATCAATAAACGTACATAATTGAGATGTGTGCGGAACATTGGGGCGTTATTACCGGCGTCGGTGCGAGAGGGTTGCAATACGCATCTGTGGCGCAAGCGGGCGGCTGCTCGCGGCATTCGGCTCAGGGCACTCCGCCAAGCTGGCCAGCGGACGGCTCCCGGCGTTCCACGACGCGTTCTGGCATATCGCGCCATCCAGGCTACAGTTAGCTACTGACTTCAATAACTTCGAGTTTCGTGAGTTGTATTTTAGATTTCAAACGTTGTTTATTAGGCATTGATTTTTGTAAATTAAAGATAAATAATCGAACGGAATTTAAGGGAAAAAGGTGTTTCAAAATTAAAAAAAATAAGTTTGAATTTTCAGAAAGCACTTCATTAGAAAATCGTGGTAAAGAAAATCGAATTTCCTAATTTTAATTACACCAATTCAAAAATCCGCGTTTTTTTTATAACTACCGTAAAAGTATACATATTTGCTAAGTATAATAATATTGTAAAGTTAAAATAAAATCATTTGTAATTTTGAGACCGGCGATTAGCAATATTAAGATTGAAAATTTTAGTGTTATTAAAATTTATTATTAGGAAAATGCCTAATAATATTTTAAAACATCAATTAATTATTCATCTTTGATGAATCTCATAACAAGTCCACAAGGGTAAAAAGTTCCGCTTAACCAACATTTTTAATTTCCATTTTCTATAAATCACAAACTATAAATAGCCACGGCTCGTTGATGTCTTTTGTTAGTGATCTAATTTGTTGTAATCACGTTGACCGCGATGAGTGTGGCTCTCAGACAAAACCGGCTGTTGTTGTGTATTGTTAGTGGTAGCATTAGCACCTGTTCAGTGCCGGCTAGTGGGGTGCAGCGAGCACACGCGCCGTTGCATACCGTTTCACGTGTACGTGAAGATACGTTAGATGCGTGAAAATCGCGGTATTTTAATCTCTGGCTGACGGATTTTCGTGTGATTGGTTCTCTTGCATTGGTTACCAACATTGGGTGTTATAATACGTTATGTGTGTTATATTAAGTAGTTTACCATAGACCTATATTAAATCGTTCGTCGAGTAGAGATCGGTTGTCGTTAATACCATCAGTCTGAACCGGTGAGAGAATAATGTAATCTTATAAATCAACGCTAATGACCTAATAATAATGTATTTTTAAGTAAGTCACTCTTATTAAATACCTGAAGATATCTGTAAATGCTTCCATCCCAGGGAGATTGCCAGTGTATTATTGTGTCACCATTCATTGAAACAATTAGTTTACCGTGTGGTGTGTCTGGCGACCTAATTAATGTTGAGGCTTTGCCTCCGGCCTTCGCAGTAAGGATTTCTGCACGCAACAACTTTTATTTCATCCGTACAAAATTTTTCATTCTTTACGTATATGTTAGGTTAATTATATAAAGCCAAATCAGATCAAATCAAGTCAAGTAAATCATTCATTTGTTAATATGGTGTTTCTAAATACACCTATGTAACACCAGGAGTCGTACAAATACATTCTTCAGTACTTATTAAATATATACTTTGTTGAAAAACTTAATTCAGCAAGAATGTTATAAAACTAAAGTAGGTACGGATAATTTCAATTATTTAAAGTAAAAATAAATAAAGTGACCATGCAGTAATACCGTTCTTAATAATTTTTCATCGAAGTCGAATAAAACGTACCTACATGAGATGGATGATTTTGTATCGGAATCAAACTTGAACCCCCGCAGTAGACGTACTCGTATAATTAGCACTGAGCTTATCAGACGAGTTCGTATTCACTGCGTGCAGATCTCACAGTAGAGAGTAAGGAAATAACGCGATATAACTGGGACACCAGATACTCGTAATAAGCGTGCGTAGTCATTGAGTTGCAGATGAATATTACTTATGAGTTCGTTTAAAACAATTTAATAGAAATACGATATATTTAAATGAAACTAGGTTGGTTTAGTTACACCATTTATAACTTTAGAACTGAGGCTGATTTTTATAATCTTTAATTTGTTTATTCGTCTCCATCTCAAATAGTAGCATAACTATAAAAATATCGAGGCAAGTCATAAAAAAGAAGTAATATATTGTGTTTTACGCGAACGGGGCCACTTACTCGAGGAAAGTCATGGGGCAAAGTTAGTAAAAGAAAAATTTAATAGTCGTAAATGTTTTCTTATTGATCGATAATCGATATTGCAGCCCTTCACGAAGAAGGTCGAATCGAACACTAATTTCATACATTACATACAAATTAGTATGAATGATTTATAGACTCTCATTTGTTACGTTTTCACGGCTAAACAATACAGACGATATTGATAAAATTGTTTATGAATTTCACATCGAATCCAAGAAAGATTAACCAAGATCAAGCTCAAGTCATAAAGCTAAAAAAATTAAATAACGTTCAGAGAGTTCAGGTCAGTATTTTTTGGGTTTGAATGAAAAATATAGACCGACCGTTTTCAAAACAATTTAATCCTTACCACTCGACATCGACTACGATCTCATACGTTTTCAACAATATCGAGAATTTGAATCTACAACGATTTGAGTGCAAATTAAACACGAATTTACATGATATTTACTATATATCTGAGTTTGTGTTTTATTGCAATTAATCTTCACAATTAGATACTTTAATAGGTCGAGGGATTTTATAATAAATCTCTTAAGTCCCTTAATTGCCCCTTAAGTTAGCTTATTTGACTTTAAACGAAACCTAAAAATATTTTATGAAGGCTTTTTCCAACAGCGACTTCAATTAGAAAACTTTTAAATAAATTAATTATCTTTACCGTCCTATAAAGTTTTAAGTAAATAAAACTGTAAGAGCATCCAATACATGTTTTATTTCAGCTGCCATTTCCCGTACTCCGTTCTCTGAAATTCAAAGTTTTCATTTAATTTTCTTTTCATAAATATATTTACTGTAATATAATTCACGGGAATAAGCGCGTAAATGCACAAAGACCACGGCAGGTGTAACCCGAAACGTCAAGCCCAAAGAAGGTATTAATGCATGTACGCGCTTATTCCCGTGAGCTATATTAAGTACTATAAACATGCAGCGCGATAGTTAATATTTACTGTAACTTCAATATTTATATTTAGTGTTTTATCTCATTTACAACATAAACTATTATATAAAATACCTTATAATATATTATTAACTTTATCTATTAAGCAGTAATGCTCTTTTCTACACTTTTAAAACCCCTACTCTTTGAAACCTTTCACCGTACTTCGAGCACTAAGAAAGACTGCAATTAATTAAATAATATTATAGAGCCTCCGGGAAAGCTGAAGCTCAAGAAATGTTATCATATTTTCTTATACAAAATTGGTTCTAGGAAACTCTACGGAAAAGCTTACTATCGGTAAATAGATAGGTACTAAAAACCGGTCAAGTGCGAGTCGGACTCGTGCACGAAGGGTTCCGTACCATTGTATTAATAAAGCTCGTTGTAAAGGAGCCTTAATTTTTTATTTTATTTTAATATTTTTAGTATTTGTTATGTTAGCAGCAACAGAAATACATAATCTGTGAAAATTTCAACCATCTAACTATCACGGCTCATTAGACGCAGGACAGAGTTTTATTAATAGGGTCCTGTTTTATCTTTTGTGTAAGGAACCCTTAAAAATCAAAATCCTTTGCACAATAAATAGCAATAAAGAATACTTAATTCACGGATGGAAATTGTACCTTATAGTCAGAATAATTGATCTCGCCAATAGTAAATGCAGATGTCATTATTAAATCCATTTACAAAAAATAAATAAATTAAAAAAATAAAAAAACCCGACTGCATAAAAAACACTTTAAATAAAAACTGAAAAGTAAAAAACAAGTTCAATAAGTCTAGAAGTGTAGATAGCAATGTTATTAGTAACTACAAAAATTTAATAATCAATACACAATCAATCTAATAAGAAACATAATTGACTGTCACAGTCGGGACCCATAATAAATGATTTTAGTCTAGCTTATTTAACGGGTCCCGAATGTTGAAAACCCTTCTTGGCAGTCGGGTAAAAAGAAAAAAAACTTAACCGTTCTTTCATTTTGTTTAACGGAATGCTGCAATTTTTAAGCTTCAATGAACGTAGTACATAAAAGAAATGAAGTTCATAGCCTTCCTGATCGCCGAACTACAAAAAATATATATTTTTTTTAATTCAGTCCCTATTAACTAAATGGTTCAAGCGAACGATTGCAGACTATTTTTTATCATATATACATTTGCAAATGCGTTTACATATATATAGTTATATTAATCTAGATATTAATAAAGCTTAAATTTTTTCCGTAATTTACTAGATTTTTTTTATGTACTTAACTAAAAGGTCACGGAAATACATAACAATATCTTAACATAACGATGTCATACGTTTTGTGCAAGATCATGACGTCATTAGCTCCCACCTTTATTTCATTCGCTTTAAATATCTCGTTACTTTTACAAATTTTACGAAAGCTAAAATTTACTATCATATTGACGGGCCTGTTGGTCTAGTGGTTAGTGACCCTGACTGCTATACCGGAGGTCGTGGGTTCGATTCCCGCCCAGGACAAATGTTGTGTGATGACCATGATCATTTGTTCTGGTGTCTGGGTGTAATTTATCTATAATATGTATGTATTTAGAAATATATAAGTAAGTTTATCAGTTGTCTGGTTACCATGACACAAGCTCTGCTTAGCCTTGGATCAGATAACCGTGTGTGAGTTGTCCCAGGATATTATTATTATTATATATTTTGTGTACTACCTAACTTAGATTAAATAGATTTTATTTTTCATGTCAAGTTAACTTTCCTATTGAACTAAGCAAAGTATTGAAATTTCTAAAGCCCAGCTTACTTGCTCACTGAGAAGCAATCTGACCGAAACCCTGTAACTGATATTCTTTCAAAGATAATTTAATAAACATAACAAAACTAAAAGACTTTCTAAAGAGACGCTAATTAATAATTTGGAATATTTTAACCTAGAATTAACTAATTACTTTAAGGACCTAAACGTTGATGAAAAAGACGCGGAGGACCAATATAATACGATAGTAACCGGTATAATTAAAAGCTGCAAAAGTATAAAGAACACCAACACACACCAAAATAAATTAACTGCACATAGTATAAATTTAATAAAAGAACGAACAAGTAAGCAAATAGGAACATTAGAATATAGAACAATAGACAGAGAAGTCAAAAGATCTATAAGAAGAGACTTAAGAAATATTAACACAGATTTAGTTAAAACCGCACTGGAAAAACAAACCACGTTAAGGGTTCTAAAACATGGGATAACATGAGGAAAAGCTTGGATTAATAGCCTTAGAGACAAAGAAGGAGTTAAGCATAATAATAGACCATAAATTATGGAAATCGCAACCGAATTCTACAAATCCTTATACTCCGACAATGCCTCACCACATACCAGCACAGATTACAACTTATCAGACTCTGTTCCCTTAATTAGCGGTTACGAAGTGAACAGAGCACTTACGACTATGCACTACAACAGGAGCCCCGGCGAGGATGGAATTACTACCGAAGCATTAAAAATTGGCTCAAAAACATTGCTACCCCTTCTTACAAATCTATTTAACACAATACTAAAATCAGGAAAAGTACCTAGCAAAATTTGCCATTCAAACATAGTCCTTCTTCATAAAAAAGGCGACAAAAGCGAAATCGGCAATTACCGTCCGATAAGTTTGACATCACATATATATAAAACATTTATTAAGGTCATACACAACCGTATCGATAGTATACTGGATAAACATCAGCCCCCAGAACAAGCCGGATTCCGCCCAAGATTCTCAACTACCGACCACCTTCAGACCCTGAACCAGATGATTGAAAAATATTCTGAATTTAACAAACCATTATATCTAGCTTTTGGAAACAGGCAAGAGATGGAAATCGATCGGCGTATCGAAAACGCCTGGAAAAGCTACTGGTCCATGAAGACGCTAATGAAGGGTGATCTACCGATCTCCCTGAAGCGGAAGCTCATCGACATGTGTATCCTGCCCATCCTAACCTACGGTGCTCAAACCTGGTCACTCACCGATTCGCAAAAGTTTCGCCTTGGAGTTTGCCAAAGAGCTATGGAACGCAGCATTCTCGGTGTTAAGAAGAGACAAGACCGAATCCGGAACACCACGCTGCGTTCCAGAACTGGGATAACCGACGTTGGCAAAAAGGCAGCCAGGCTTAAATGGGATTGGGCGGGTCACGTCACTCGCATGCAAAGTGACCGCTGGGCAAGGGTCTGTACACAATGGGAGCCAACAGATGGACGGCGTCGCCGAGGCCGGCCCAAGAAGAGGTGGCGGGATGACTTAGTCGCATACCGCGAGGGCTGGTTCGAGGAGGCGCGGGATAAGGTAGTATGGAAGGAATTGGGGGAGGCCTTTGCCCAGCAGTGGGACAGTATAGGCTAAGGAAAAAAAAAAAAAAAAAAAAAAAAACATAACATAACATACCATCACGCCTGTATCCCCGAAGGGTTAGGCAGAGGTGTACCAATGTACACCCACAGTTCGCCGTTATGTTTAGGTCCCATGTAATAGGGGGCGAGCCTATTGCCACTAACCGGGCTAAAATCCAAACTCCGACCTGCTACTGAGAATTTCATAGAAAAACCCAATAACATCTTGGTCGACTTGGAAATCGAACCCAAGACCTCTAGCGTAGCATTTGCGCTTAGCGCCACTAGGCCAACGAGGCAGAAAATTTAATACATATACAATATCTGGTTGATTCACAACTATACTAAAAGAATATATTTAGTTCAAACATTACAAGTACATTAATAGTTCTTACAAAAAAAACCGACTTTAAAATAAGTCTTATATAGTTTTCTTATGCACCCCACTGTCATAACTGGACCAAATTAAAATGGGACCACACTGGAAGCACCACCTTTCAAATAAAATAAGAATCATCAAAATCAGTTCACCCAGTCGAAAGAACAGGTAACAAATATAAAAAAAAAATACATTCAAATTGAGTACCCTCCTTCTTTTTGAAGTCGGTTAAAAAAGCATCTTAAGTTCCTGAGAATACTCTTAACTACAGTACAACATCTTATAGAATACTGGTTTATTTTTAATAAAAAAAAATATCTTGTACATTATAACTTTAATTACGAACTATCGCAGTTGTGCTAGCTAACTATATATGTAACTAACTTTGCATGCGTTGTAGTGTAGCTCTCGTCTGTCTGTGTAGTCACAGTTAAAAGACAATTTCCCGCTTCCCCTCGATCACATAATAACATTTTCGAGTATTAGATTTAACCAACTTGTACTAACTCATCAATAACTCGCTGTAGGTTACTCAGAAATGGCAATAGACACTCCGTATTACATGAAGACCAAAGCGTGACCTGGTAAAATGAGGACTTCATCATCATAGTCATAAATGTCATCTTATGATGCGTGTTTGTGCTCGCGATGATGAAGTCTCTGCCTACCCCTTATGGGATATACAGGCGTGATGATATGTATGTATGTAGATTTAACCAAACACTAGTTTTAGGTGACATTGATGTTCCTTTATTAACACCGACTACTCAAACCTTTTATTTGTGTTATGTTTATAAAAAGACATTCACCTATAGATTATACGTTCTATAAATAATGGCTTACAGTATAAATTTATTTTTATCCATCTCCTGTCTTTTTAAAAGCGTTAAGAGAGATGTTCGCCCACACTTTATGTGGGAGTAGAATTATCAATCTTAAACTGCACTTTTGAAGGGGGAATCCATGTATTAATATGTTTCTTGCTAAATGATACTACCAGTTCTATGAGATATTAAATGTATTTTTATTAAGATATTCTTATCTCTGTGTTTAAAAGTCTAGTTACTGGTACACTTATTATTCATGTAATGAAAAAGATACCGCTAAAATTAAACTTCTAATTCTGTAAAGGCACACGTTTAGTAGTATCAAAAGTGACAATTAGTGTGTAGTAGGCTGCGGCGCTAAATCAAAGCCTCGAAACTAAGTTCACGTTTCACAATGTGTTTTGACCAATTCTAACTTTGACACCCGATACTCTGATCGCAACAAAGCTTTGTATTCGGTAAAAGCTCAATGTGGATAAATGTATCTGTATATTATAAACTGTTGCAATATGTTGGCTAGACTTTGTTTTGTTGACTTTGTATTGTTATAAATCACAGCTGCTGTTGTCCCAATCTATACTTATAATAAATCTGTAGAAGTGAAAATTCTGTACATTGAAAATTACAAAAAAATAAATGGCGGGGGGTGTTACTAGACCGACACCTTACCCGAAAAAGTGATGAAATAAAATTTATGTCTGTCTGTCTGTTTGTTCAGGCTTCACGAAAAAACTACCGGTTCGATTACTTAATTATTTTTTAAAATCCTGGGCATCACACTGGGTAGTTTTTATCCCGGGAAAGTACATACAATAAAAACAAACTTAATTTTGCGGTTCGATCCCTAGCCAAGATTACTGTACAAATAATAAGTTTGTCGGAGGTTACGCCACCTTTAAGGTAGAGTTATTTAGGTTTATTTTTATGAGTTGTAGGTATAGATTTTAATTTTTAAGTAGTTATACGTAGTTTATTTGATAGTGTACGTAGTGTTGACCGTAGGTTATTTTATAATACTGTTAGGTAGGATTAATCATTCGTATAGATATTAGTTTTCAGGGATTTTGCTTATTTATTGAGTTTAGATTAGTTATCATCAGAAATAGGTTTATTTAGGTAAGTAGGTATTTTATTTACCGTATGTAGGTATTTAAGTTATTGAGTTTTTTTTTAATTAGATAGGTATTTAGGTTTAGGTACTTTTATAAGGCGTAGACCGTATAGATTTTAACTTCAAGTATAGGCAGTTTATTTGATAGTGTGTAACGTAGGTTATTTTTAGTACTCTTAGGTAGGATTAGTCATTCGTATAGATTTTAGTTTGTAGGAATTTTGCCTATTTATTTGTATATACATATAAGTGTAGTGTTAAGGCTCTTCTATAAAAATAGTCTTAAAGATTTCTTTATTTTTAATACGGATATACTTATAACACGATGCCTTCCAGAAAGAGACCATCTCTATAATGAGATAATCTATAATGAGACTAGCCAGAGGTATGCTCGATAGATAACGTTCTACACAAATACCACTTTATACAAAAAACTCATTGATAAGTTTAGTCATCCACGCAAACGAAGTGAATTTAATTCGCGAACCAAAGAACAGTGGTTGATCTTCCACCGCCTTGAAAAAGGCAGCTTTAGATCTATCGATATGCGTAGGCGGGCTACGCAGAGCGTTACGCAATCGTAACAGGTAGCAAGACGAGAGCGAGCGCGCCACAGAGCGCCACGTCCGTTCACGGCGAGCGTCGAGCGGAGAGATGAAGCTCGCGCTCGGACCTCCCGCCTTTTTATACCCTACCGCTGCGTTACGCAAAAATAATCCTTATAGCTGATTCAGTATTCACGCGCGATGGCTTATTAGCGTATTTCATACATGTATAAGTTTGGTGTTTCTATACCGATTTCCATGATTCTTTTTTATTCATAATCATAATCATTTATTCATATATCAAAGCGCACACTAAAATACAACATTATTTCTTAAAATCTAAACATATGTGCTAACATTATAATTGCCTGAACTAGGTTGAACCTGTGTCTTAAGCGAAAGAAGAGCTTATATGATAATTTGACAATATAAATTAACAATCTAAAATACTAATAATTAAAGAGCTAAAGCTAAGCTATTGAATAGGTTATAACATATAATATATATGTTAACTTTTGGGACAATGTTAACATTAGGGATGGATGAGAGTATTATAAACGTAAGAGTAAACAAATATAAACAGAAAGCTCCGAACTCCTATGCTATCGGGAGTTACACGTATATATTGTGAGTCAACCATAACAGATAGACATGCTGTTGTGTGTGATGAAAAGTAACTATAGCCTGCCCAGGAGTATGAAGAATAATTGTACCAAGTTTCGTTAAAATCCGTCGAGTAGTTTTTGTTTCTATAAGGAACATACAGACAGACAGACCGACAGACAAAAATTTTACTGATTGCATTTTTGGTCTCAGTATCGATCACTAATCACCCCCTGATAGTTATTTTGAAAATATATTTCATATTATACAGAATTGACCTCTCTACAGATTTATTATAACTTGTATATGTAGATTTGAGGAAGTAAGCCAGCCAATCCACAAAACGAGGGTTGGGTTCCTAACCAACTCTAAAATTTCTGAGAGGTAACTTACTTATAAGGAATGCATTAAGTAACCATTAGGGTCTCTGAGTACGGCAGTTACGGTTATGAGATTTTATATAACAAAGATACAAAGCCTGCTCGACCCGATGGGATGGGTAGGGTATTAAGCCTAAACTCATCTTAAAAATATCTATAATACTAATTGTTGGAAAAACATAGGTATTGTATAGATCCCCAGGGCCATCAAAGCTAAAGCACGAATATAATAATCCCTTCGCATAACACCAATAGGTATCTCTGCAAAACATTAGGATTATACACACACAATACATAAAATAAATTATCTAAGAGACATCACTATAACGTTATTATTTCTTTGAACAATTAAATATTACTAACAAAATAATTCTTTCAAAAAAAACCGACTTCAAAAGAAGTCTTGACCACACGGGAAGCACCAGTTTTCAAATAAAAAAAGAATCATCAAAATCGGTTCACCCAGTCGAAAGTACTGCGGTAACAAACATAAAAAAAAAGAAAAACAGTCGAATTGAGTAATTCCTCCTTTTTTGAAGTCGGTTCAAAATAAGACTATTGTGACAATGCTTTTAAAAGGAAAAATATCTTGTATAAAAACAGTGCAGCAATATTCATTTTACAAATATCATTGCTTTGTTCCGCATCCCTTTTACAACCGAACAAACTTTGTTATTGGAAAATTTTCTATCCTACTGCTACGTTAAAAGCCACTGGAGTTTTAAAATACAATTGTAAATTCTCTTCAGTGCTGTTACAGTGGTGCTCTATATCGCCATTATTCTTTTGTTGCCCTATAATTATATTGAGCTCCACTTTGTTATTCAATGCAGCCTTGTTTGCACTATGCACCGCTGCCTCTGCGACAAATGTCAAAGGTTCTGATGTTCAGTTGTTGCGTACGCTAAAAGAATGACATTTGATATGTTAATTGTGCAGTGATGTTCAGTAGTTTTTTATGAAGGTCATTTATCTAATACGCTTGTCTCTGTTGTTATGATACAGGGTGTTACCGAAATACATCTGGTATAAAGTCAATTTACAAATGTTCAACTGAAAATAGAGAGACTCAAACTATTTCAAAACTTTTTTTTTTATAGAAATTTAAGCTTTTACAAAGATTTAGAAGGAGACAGGAGAATTTTATTATAACGTTTTAATAATTCACATTATAAGTGTAGTGAACGGGTTGGCGGCAACGGGGTGAGAAGTAGCGCGGTCTATTCTCGGGTCGGAGCATAAATAGCAGTCTCGAAAGTAGGTCTGAAGCCAGGACGAAAATATAGAATAAAATAGGATCAGTTGTGTGCTTCAAATCTAGTAAGAAGAAATGTTATAAATTATTTCGGTTCTTCAAATTTCGCCTACTAGTCGTACTTAACCTCCGACGCAAAAAAAGTTGTTGATGCAAAGAGAAGTTTAAGTGTCGGTTCGCGTAGCTCCTAAACGAATGGACCGATTATGAAGCAGTTTTTTTTAAGCTGTCGTGATCGATTTGGTTATTAGCTAGAACTTATGAAGATCAGCTGTTCAGAATTTGAAAAAGTAGTTTGAAATTTACTAAAATTAAGTTAACAAATTTTACATCCTTAAAATGTGTGCGAAGTTTACTCGTGGAAATAAGATTGAGAAGTGGACTAACACCATTTAGTAAACTCTGCATAAATAGTTGGACATTTACTAATGTCATTTTCACCGAATTTATTCTACTAAATTGAAGTAAAAAGTTCATGCGAATGCATAACTTTATTCAATAACATTTGCAAGTTTATAAGACTGCAATATCGTAACATCAACCGGGCGGAAAAATAATGGCCATCGATAAAAACGGCATAATTTATTAGAACCCAGTAGATTTAAAATTAACCTCTTTCCTTCATTTTGTTATTGTCACACTATGTGAAACCCGCCTACAATGTGGTTGTTTTATTGAACGACCCCTTGCACTAGATAGTCTGTGTTCGAAGGGGTTCCTATAATTATAATGTCACGTTACAAATACAAGGCAGTTCGCCGTCTACACAGCACCTACACTACCTTTAAACTTGGATTTGAAGTGATCTTACGCTTTTAAGTTTCTATAAAGGAATCCCATCGTTTTTCGGTTTGTGCGGTGAGTGTAAATGATTTAAAAACTAGTGTAATATTTTTATTAATCACGAAGCGAACGATTATTTTGTGTTTTCTAACTATCGAGCGATTCCGATGGTCAATCGTTTCACACAGCGGCATGCCAGCGCGAACGCAGCGAATGACATACTACAATAATTTATCTCTGTCGGCACTTTGTATATGCTAAGGACGTGTGTTGACGACCTGGGTTTCACCAGTTAGTGCCCGGTGACTCGCAAATGAAAGTCACTTACTGGTTTACGGCTGTTTCCGTCAACAAACCCTCGAAGACTGCCATAAGTGACTTCGCACCTGGTATCGGTATGGTGCCGGACCTTACGATGATGACCAACTCTTGTTTGGCTATCTATAGGCCGGGCAAAAAATTATCTCTTTAACACACGCCCATAAAGTTATATTATGTTCGTTTGTTTGTTTTATTAACAGTACTGTTTCTTTTGTGCAGAACAACACTACACGGGACACAGCGCAAGTTCGGGCGGCACAGTTGTAAATACAGCCACCCCTTGCAAAGTTTGCGGCGATAAGGCTTCTGGATATCACTACGGCGTAACGTCCTGCGAGGGATGTAAGGTAAGCAGAACTCTCATCTACGTAACAATAGGACACACTAAGGTCGGCAAGACCATTGTGGCAGTATAAAACACTAGAAATAATTGCATAATGCAATTAAATTATCGTTAAAATTACTTGATTGTTGTTGCATGTAGTTCTGTTGTAAGGAAAGAACTGCGATTATTATAATTAGATTAACTTTAATTTATGAAGTTCCGCAGCACTTCTGATAACAAACATAAATTCTGATTATAAACATGTAAAAATCCCAGTTCAACCAAAATATGGGACCACCTATGAGAGATATCCTATCGATTACAAAAAGATTAGGTACATACAAAATTAACAACAAACAAAACCGTCAAATTGAAAACCTCCCCCTTTTGACGTCGGTTAAAAATCATTGTTATGGCAGTGGTCCGACTTAGAGCGAGGAGCGAGTAGCGAGTAGAACGATAAACTTAAAACGAGTCGGCGATCAGCGAGCAGCGAGTGTGTAGTTTTCATAGTTTTGTCGCCGAGCGATGAGCGGGGTCTTGTTGTTCCATTTTACGGTAGTATTTACATAGTAAGTATATATTTATTGAAATGATATTTTGACATGGAAAAAGGTTAATGTTTTTTAGGAACTTCAATATAAGATTGACGGTGAGCTTTTGGGCAAGATGCAATTTTGTATTTAAGGGCAAGTTCTATTGTAAAACCATATACATCGTAAATCAAATATCAAGGAAAAAAAACTTTAACGAGCCAAAAGTAACACCATAGGTGCAAAAAAATATCAGGCATCATCACTGTAAAATAAAATACCTTGCACGACAGTCTAAAATAATTAACTGTTTAGGTTTTATTATATTGTTAAGTTAAGCCTTCCATCTTGCCCTCCCTTCCCCTACTAATAATTGTTCTAGATTCGAAACCGCCCTTTTTATGCAGAATAACACTGGTAGGTCTTCAGCGAGTGTTTTGAGATTTGCTCATCGAGTATATTTTCATAGTTATAGTCGCCGCAAAAAACAAATGCTGAGAGAGTTCTCTCCGGCCAATTTGAACAGTCAGCGAGTAACTATATATGCATCTCCTTAATTTACATCGGATCTATATCTTGTTGTACGTTTCTTGGGCGATTAAATAGTCGATAGTTACTCGCTTCTCGCCCATAAGTCGGACCACTGCCTATAAGAACAAAGTACAAAACAAAAGCGCAACTAATTCAATATGATTACTAACCGTGACCAAAATTTTAAATAGGAGCTAAGTAAACTCTACTTAATTAACTCTTCAACAATTATATTTTGTCGTTGGTTTAACAATTAGTGTGTATTACATTGTAAGTCGATGTCCTGGAGCTGGTCATTAGCTGGTACTTAAGGGCTCACCTATGGTCCGCTGTGCGGGGTAACCAGGGGGCGGGGCTAACCGCAGGCCTTCACGGTAGCTTTACTTTCTATAGTTTAATTAACCAATTTCCTTGTTTACATTGTAAGAGTATGTGTTGGGTTACAGGATAATTAAAAAGGATGTAATTGGAGGAACTGTTTGTAAGTTTCTTACTTTTTATTGAGGGTTTCGCACGTCAATATGCAAAATCTATTATACCTACTTATAATAAATCTGTAGAAGTGAAAAATCTGTACATTGAAAATATCAAAAAAATAAATGGCGGGAGGTGTTACTAGACCGACATCGAACCCGAAAATGTGATCATAAAAATTTTTGTCTGTCTGTCTGTTTGTTCAGGCATCACGCAAAAACTTCCAATTCGATTACGATTGAACTTGGTATAATTATTCTTTAATATCCTGGGCACATCTCATCATCCACACTGGGTAGTTTTTATCCCGAAAAAGTAAGTAATATAAAAAAAAAACTTAATTTTGCGGTTCGATCCCTAGACCCGGTTACTGTACCAACCGCAAATAATAAGTTACGTCAACTTTAGGGTAGAGTTATTTAGGTTTATTTTTATAAGTCGTAGGTTATAGATTTTAATTTTAAAGCATAGGTAGTATATTTTATAGTGTACGTAGAGACCGTAGGTTATTTTTAGTACTCTTAGGTAGGATTAATCATTCGTATAGATTTTAATATTTAGGGATTTTGCTTATTTATTGGAATATATGCGTATAAATGTAGGTAGGCGCTAGATGTTAAGGCTCTTCTAGAAAAATAGTCTTAATGATTTCTTTATTTTTAATACGGATATAAGTACTTATAACACGATGCCTTCCAGAAAGAGACCATCTCTTTCTGCTACATCAAGACACGCTAGGCGAATGCGACTAGCCAGAGGTATGCTCGATAGATAACGTTCTACACAAATAGCACTTTACACAAAAAAACTCATTGATAAGTTTCGACATCGACGCGAACGAAGTCGCGGGCACAGCTAGTATATTATAAATTAGCGATTTGACACAGACTCCGTTAAAAATTTGTATTTAAAGAAACTAAAAAATAAAACTATTAACCATTGACCAGAATAGTTCTGTCAGAAAACTCTAAAGGACAATGTGCAAAAATGTATAGAGCTTGTCCCATAGGCGGCCACGTCTGTACTATTTATTTCCCAGCAGGCAATTATGTTTATAATAAGATTACAAAAGATTGTTTCTGTCAAAAATATCGAATTAAATCATTTAAAGGAATTATTACAGTTTGTATGTTAAATTCAATATTTTGTACAACTCGCGATGATGTTACATTGATATAATAATTAATTTAAGTACATATATAATTATGTTATTATATACGTATTTTACACATAATTAGAAAATGATAGGTTAAAAGAGAAGTTTCATATAGGTGTTGATTTATTGAAATGAAAACATGTATTTCAGATTAGAATAAAACAATATTGGTACCTAACTTAATTATTACAATATGATTGGAGTTTAATCATCGTCAAAGATTTTGCATTTAAGGCCAACATTTTATTTACTTTATCAGTAAAATAAACAAAATGCAATGACTATTCGTCTGTTTTGTATAAAAAATCAAAAATTGTAGCAAGAAAAAAATATGGTAATACATTAAAATAGTATTTTACCTATATCTTTTTTCCCCAATGATATTTAATCGTACTTCTCGGACAATATTTGCTCTAAAAGCACTCACCTATCAAATGATACTAATTTCATTGGTGGCCGCTGATGGGCCAGAAGGCCCATTGTCCTTTCCTTAAGTTTTATAAATTAGCAATCAACAAATTCTATAAATTGAACAAATTACTTGCCAATTAAAAATATAGGTAGCTAGATAAGGATGACTTTCCTTACGAGTAGCATCTCATGTTCCATTTCCTTATACAAACACACATTATATGTGTGTTTGTTTGTAAGTCTGCGGCCGGTGGGAATATTATTCCCACCGCCGCAGACTTGGAAAAATTTATTAATGGCGACCAACACAAACATTGGTGCTGAACGGAAATCAACTCTGTTAGTCTTGATCTCCGCAGGCAGGTAAACATTGCCTACTCTCGACTAAAATAATAAATGTAGGTATAGGTAAAAAAGTAGGTCGCCACTTTTTATTGCACATTTTGAGGCTGTGACGTTGCACCGTAGTAACAGCATTTTCAACCTCTACTCTATAATAAAATTCGAGCCCTGATGCGAGAGCTAGGAAAACTACGTTATCGATAAAAAAGGTGGACGTTTTTTGACACTGACGCAACTCCGGGCTCTTTTGCCCGCGGCCGTCGGACAGGGAATTATCCGCTGACTCCGCGTTCAAGCAACACGTGTTCGGTGGAGTGTCGCTGTTCTTAATTCTCCTCGCCCACCTACCCACGATAGCACGGTGATAGCAATGAACGATGGTGATATCCAAGTGCCTTCATATATTTTGTTTAATGTATATTGTTTATCTTGTTTTTTACGAGTTATCCTCAGTAACCAAAATAACCGGTCCTTTGAAGAGGTTTCATTTATTGCCTATACGTCAAATCTATATATATAATCATTTACGCAGAAATATTTTTTTTTTAAACTTCTTAATCGCGGTCATAATAACAGAAATTGACGCGGAAGACGTCGCGGGGATCAGCTAGTTATATTATAAAGCTGAAGAGTTTGTTTGTTTGTTTGTTTGGTTGAACGCGCTAATCTCAGGAACTACTGGTTAGAATTGAAAAAATCTTTTTGTGTTCGATAGTCCATTTATCGAGGAAGGCTTTAAGATATATAACATTACGCTGCGACCAATAGGAGCGAAGCAGCAGTGAAAAATGTCACAAAAACGGGGAAAAATATTCATACTTCAAAGCTTCCGTTGCGTGCGCTGCGTAAACGGTTCGAGTTACCCAAAATATATGTATGAAAGAATTGTTCCTCTTTAAATGATCTAAAAAAATGTCTGCGACAGTATATGTCTATCTTTTAAGATTGACTCACTATAACTTTTTTTAAGGTAATCATTTGGTCGAAATTAATGCATTATTGCCAATTGTTTGCTACAGAGTTTTATCAACATAATATTGACTAAAATTATCATTTACGCAGAAATACTTTTTTTTTAAACTTCTTAATCGCGGTCATAATAACAGAAATTGACGCGGACGAAGTCGCGGGGATCAGCTAGTCTATAAATATAATTATTATATATTCCTGTGCATAAGGATAAGTAAAGAGTTACTCTATCCTTGCAAGTACCCAGGAAGACATAAAAAGAACGTATCAATAAGTGCCCGAGAAGGGATGACTTAGAAAATGTTACATTGTTAATTTTTTCGGATTCGAACTTGTACCGCACGTGGCCCTATCCAATTTCAACCCCTCAGCTTTCAGAATAAGAAAAGCTAAAAGTTTGTTACCGGAACAAACGAAAAAGGGTATAAGAAAGGTTTTTTTTTCACTTTTAAAAGGGGTCTTCATATCCGAAGAGAGCGGCGAAAGTTATTGATGTAATTAATTACGAACCATTGCTTATTTGATCTGGCGTAAAGAGGGGTTCGTGACTAAGTGTAAACTGTGCGGTTTAACCACTTAAGGAGGGTAAGGCGCGCGCCGCGGTTGTTCCGTAGATGGGTAACCCTTTACAATCATACCGAGACTCCTCTGTACCTCGGAAAACTCGTTAAACTGTTTGTCTCGATTGTCGTACGATTGTTAAGTCATTATAATTCTGAAAACCAGTCTAACCTCGAGATACTTTTTAGCCAGGGGGTTATGGAGATCAGACAGGCAGTCACTCCATATAAAATATAGCATCCAGCTAAGCTAAGTACAACTAACATCAGATCAGAACATAGCTTTGGAAAATGTTAGGCAGAAACCGCACAGGAAGAACAATAAAACTTGGGATATGTTGGAAAATATTCCAAGATGCGAATGGCAACATTGACTAGAACTGAAAGGTATCCAACAAATCCACAACCTTCAAAAATCTCTGAAAGTTAAACGCATAATACCCATTATATAGTATATATTTAGAGCATTGTGTGAGGAGTCAACCACGAGATGACAGTGCCGATTTTAACACTAGCAGCGCCCTGGGCGAGATTTTTCGAACCCAGCTTATGGTCCAGGGGGGCGGGGGGGCAATTAGATTTTTATTTGCCATATTTAACTCGACGCAAGACAATTTTTTTTTTCATTATTTCAAGATATAATTTTAGCCTACTCATATAAGCGCTCATGAGGGCTTTGACATTCAGGTCCTAGGGAAGCGTCCCTGCCAGCATGCGACCATATCGGGTATATAAGCGCGAAGCCCCGATAAGCACTATAAAGAGGACAAACCCTATTTAAAGGCGACCACAGGTTGCCCCCGGGCTCCATCATTACCAAATTAGTCAACGACCGGCCGCTAGAGCGAGTGAGCACCGTGTAAATTTCTTTTTGCACAATGATATTAGCCGCGCAGCGCGTTTTTTTTCTAGATGACTGCAGAATGTGTTGCATTATTTGGGTGTTTTACTGAAGTACTTAAATTCCACCAGCTGCACCCACACCGTATTTTGACGTCCAGATCCTAGGAAAGCGTTCATGCCAGCACGCGGCTTTCTAAGATATCGCTCGTTAGCCACGTAGGGCTCGAATTTGCCCTCTGCGATCCTCTGCGATCTCTCTCTCTCAGTATACAGGAGAGCGACCAATGACCGGCGTCTCTGAGTCCCGCCCCACCCAAATTAGGTAGCAACCGGCCGATGATGATATTGCATACTTTTTTGTAATATTTGGGTTATTTACTGGAGTTCTCAAGCTCCAACGGCGAGGGGGCAGCATTTCCCCCCCTCCCTCGGTACGCCCTTGGGTGTCTTGGTCCGTCCTCCTAGTGGAGCATCCTACCGAGCAGGCCATCGAGGTGTAAGTGACATGTTGAACTCCATGGCCTCCTCGGGGCGACGTCGTACATAACGAGCCTCTAGAGCACCACTCGCAGCTCCCTCATCATCTTCTAGTGGCTCAGCTTTCTCGCAGTCTGAGTCACCATCTTCTCCCCCCCCCCCCTCAGCCAAATAAGGCTCGTGGGTTTCCCCACTTCCCGAGGCAGCAGCAAATACGTATGCCTGGATTCTGTTCCCGGAATGTATCCGCAGCGAGGTCTATTTTCTCTAGATGTGGTCGGTCAGTGCCATTTTTTCAGCCCTATTCTGTATTGACGATAGTGGAAAAAGAATCGGCGACTTTTGCGTTGGGGTAAACTTCTGTCTACTGTCTGCATTCAGTACCGCTGCTTCATTATCAAAATTGAATTCCTTTTACCTAGTCAGAACAGATCTTTGAGTATAATGGATAATTGTACATAGGGAATTTACGAGTAAGTAGACCTCAAACTGTGAGCAATGGTCTAGAAACGGGCGCCTAGCTACCCTAACGCCGCTATTACGTGTTGAGGTAAACTAAACTGTCAAGTATCCAACTACAAAACTCTCCGTTAAGTAAATAAATAAAACTTTACCGAAACAATAAAAAATTTACGCTTTAGTGAAACCTGTTAAACTGAATTGTATTTTTCAACAACATTTTCGCAACCGTTTCTCATCGGCTTCAGTTATTTAAGTATGAACAGTAAAGTTTCAAACTTTTTTTCAGTGAAGTTTGTTTTCCTATTCTTGCTAAAATATCCCTTAGCCTTTAAACGTGTAGCACCTTATTTTACAGATGGTCATCACATTATAAAAACAACAAAATCATAATATGTCGTACCTATATATAAAATAGTAGACAGGTAGTAATTACATGATTACTTCGATGGAAAACGGGATATGCAGTCATATGCGAAAATTGAGTTAATTATAGAAATAATAATATGCATATAATATTATTAAATGAGTCAAATGAACAGGCATGTAACGTGATCCGTTGTCAGCTGACGGCGGGTTATAGGCATTATCGTGATGGCGCAATGCTAACTCAATTACTATATCATAGGCCTTTTGATGCCCGATTTAATACAATTTTGAAAGTGGTCAATAATTCTGTCACATTATCGGTCACTCAAAGCGATTAGTTATTAAATGAGGAGTGCATTTATTATGCTGTTAGTACATTTTAGTACACCCCTTTAGCGATATTGGCGTTATACCTAAAATTATCCTGTGGTAAACGATAGAATAAATAATTGACTTTACATGAATAGGTTTAAATAATATTGTTTACAATTATTTACAATTCAATACTTTAATCTAATACAAGAACAAACAAAGACTTATTTTTTTTTATTACGCCATTGACAACGATGACGATGAGTTTTTTGACGCGTGTTAGTTTTATTTATTTATATAAGATTTAATTTTAGTCTTTGTTTGTTCTTGTATTAGATTAAAGTATTGAATTGTAAATAAATAATTGATTTCAGAATAATATTTATGTTAAGACTTCTCATTAGTTGCAAAATGAAATATGTTTACTGATATTCCGTTAATTAAACTCACTTGGTGGTGTAAGTAAGCATGCATATTGAAGAAGTGCTAAATCCGAGAGTCTAATAAATTTACAAATCGTCATTTTTTTATACTTAAACATAAAAGACACATATAGTCTAAAATAACTCCTTCATTTTGGAGGTTAAAATACTCTGACTAAATTGAAAGGTATTTTTTTCTTTATTAGGCTGTCGCGTCACCCAAGCAGCCTGCAGGCGAGCTTTAAAAGTAAATTACACTTTACTCGGATACTCGCCGGCATGTTGCTAGGGGTCTCATAATGTATTTAAGTCTAATGGCCGCCCTCAGAGGTGAGACATGAAATAATAATCGATAAGCATCGTACGCATTTGAATCCACTAGGAATTAAAAATAAATATATAATATAATAATAATATTCCGGGACAACTCACACACGGTTATCTGATCCCAAGCTAAGCAGAGCTTGTGTTATGGTAACCAGACAACTGATAAACATACCTACTTATATATTTCTAAATACATACATATTATAGATAAATTACACCCACACAGAACAAATGATCGTGCTCATCACACAAAGATTTGTCCTGAGTGGGTATCGAACCCACGACCTCCGGTATAGCAGTCAGGGTCACTAACCACTAGACCAATAGGGCTGTCGAAATAAATGACAGTTAATACGAAACACCCAAGTAAGTACAATACGACATATTTCTGTGGGGTCAAAAAATATTTAGCAAATATACCATAGTATCAATCAATCTGCCTAGCCTTATACCAAACTATGCAAAAATATAGCATAAGTAGTATATGGCGAATATTTCTTTGTTTTTCTCGATATGATTTGTAAAAATGACAGACTAGATACCTCATCTTTGCTACTTAAACAGGGGTAAATGTTTTTTCTTCACTCATACATGTATAGATTTTGTTACCTTTCTCAGAAGGGTAAGCACTTAACTGGGGCGTCAAGCCGATATGCGTTAGGCGCACGTCAGCGAACACGTCGCTACGGTTATAGGTACTAAGTTCATTGATGCAGCTAAACCATACACTACTACCTACGTTGTACGCACTGACGCTGTGTGAATGAACCTTTGTTATCTCTAAGAATTTTACCCTCTATACAGACTAAAAAAAAAGGTATGATTACCTATCAAACGATTATGAAACTTTGTTTAGTTCTGTAGTTCTGTTATAAAGTAATAATTTAAAATAAACGAAGATAAAATATATCTTCACGTAAATTTTGTAGGTACTTAAATGTATATTAGCCATCAAAAATCATCGAGACGTATTTTTCATAATTATTTTTTCCACTACAGTAAATATGTCATATTACTTCTCTCAATTGGCAATGATCAACATTTGGAAAATGTCGCTAGCTTAATTTCGAAACCGCTCTAAAACACAAAAAACTAACTTATTTCGAAATCAAAAACTAAAAAATCACACAAACCCCAATTCTTCAAAGCAACCAACTTTTCGTCGGTTAATTAATTAATTAGATAGAACAATGAGAAAAATTCAGTTTTCCCGTGTAGCAACCGTCGCGTCGCCGGAGGCAGGTCGCTCACGTGACGTTCCATGTATTGTACCGGGACGCCGCGTGACCATTACGAAATTAAAAAAGGGATAATAGGGGGGCACGTGCGGCGTTACCACCCAACCCTACAAATATTCAAACCCAAATGAATCTTTACAAATCACAAATTTTTATTGTATTTACCTTTCTACTTACATAAACCTACAAAACAAACTTACAACCCCAAAAAGTTTACCAAACCCTCTTTAAAAATTGGCTCTAGTTTACGTTTACCTTCTCAATAACGAAACTTTGACAAATTGAAAACGTACGGAACCCCAGGAATTTAAACTGAAACGATATTATTTTATGGTTCACAAGCGAACATACAGACATAACTTCAAAGCGATTCTATTCGACAGGAAACGAAGACAATAATAAACAAATAAAAATAATTCAGTACAGGCAAAAATGTTCGCTATTACTTAATTCTCGGGTTCCGTACCCCGAGTACTGTACTTACAAATTCAAAGTACAGGCAATACAAATTAATTGTATAAAATAATAGTCAGTATTAAACAACCGGCGACACGCTCATTTAATCTCGATACTCACTCGAAAATCTTATATTACAAACCGAGTGTAAGTGTACGGGTTACCTTTGTCGAGTCGCGGAACCCTAGTTGAAAACGTCACCGCCCTACTGCGGCAGGGCTCGTGCGGACAGCATTTACCAGAAGGCCTCCGGAGCGGCAGCTTACTGGTCTAGTTTATAAACATCGATCCGAACTCAACTATCCTCGCGGCTCGCGGTTCTTTAAAAAGTGTGTTCATATTTTAAAATTTAATTCTTTCTTTTTAAATTGAAGAATTAAATTTAAATTATAGTTATTCGAGTTCAGTTTTTTTTTTATAGTTTTTTATAGTTATCAGTCGCGTGTGTTTACTTTTTTTAAAGTTTTTGTTTTTTGTTTGGCCAGGGTTTCTTCCGCCGTAGTATCCAGAAGCAGATTGAGTATCGCTGTCTGCGTGACGGCAAGTGCTTAGTGATCAGGCTCAACAGAAATCGGTGCCAATTCTGCAGGTTCAAAAAGTGCCTTGCGGTTGGCATGAGCCGAGACTGTAAGTACTAAACATTATTTTGTTTTTCTTTTTGGAGAATAGTTAGTTACATTAATTTGCGTAATCAAATCTTACATTTAATTAATTTTCATTCATTGAATTCATTTAAAAGCAGGTGATATTTTATTTCCTTGTGTTTTTTGTTTGTTTTAATAGTGTAATAATTCGTAAATACTTCAGCGGATAAAGTCAATCCACAGGTTAAAAATTAACGTTCTTTGAAAATGTAGATAATATTTTCAGCACAATGAAAATGTTTTATGAAATGAAATTGAATATATGTATTTCAAAATAAAAGTTTAGTTTAAAACTGTTTTTAACTAGGCCTTAATGTAAATAAAGACTTTCGTGAATTTCGTGAACGCATATAAATGATATTAAAAAAACACCTTATTATATTGCGGAATATTTAACTTATTATTTAAATAAGTTTCATTTCAAAGGAAATCTTGTGTTCAGAATACTTAAAACACAAGGATGTCACTTGAAGAAATATAATGTATACGGTTCAGTGTATAATCATAGACGGATAATTTCTTATTAATTCTCTATAAAGATAATTTATAACTTACATCTTTCAATTTATTTGTCAAAGGTCAGAATAAATAGTACTTGTAAAGCTATTTTAATTATGAGTTTGGATTAGTTTTTACAACACCTTTGCAGAAAAGCTCGATTAATAGAGTAGGTACAATGATAACCTACACTGTAGGTACGCTGTTTACGAGTGAAGTACGTGTATGTCTAACGTATAAACAGAGTAAAATCAATCAAGCTTCATCCAGCTTTCATTCCCACACCCATTGCGGATCGGATTTGGAAAATTGCAATTAATATACAACAGGAAATTACAATAGACGCGAATAGGCACCGGTGTCAATGTGCAAATAGTCGCACCTATTTTCCAATTGTCGAGTGGAGTCGGTTCGAGTGCACCGCCTGACAGCGTGCGACATGCACCGACCCACATTGCAGCTCACGTCTAATTAGGGTCTGTCCCCCAGCGGTCCGCTACGGCAGAGTCCCTAAGCGGCCCCGAGAGCCCGTCGCGACAGACAGCGTACCATCGCCCGCGCCCACGCCCGGCCCCGCGCCAGCGTCCGCGCCCCCCACCGCGCCCGAATACATAGACGCCGGCGCCAGCATGGACGCCAGGCGCCAGGACATGGCCAAGGAGCTGGTGAAGCTGGTGACAGCCGCACACCGCAGCCACAACACCTACACGGAGGAGCTCAAAGCTACTCTGCAGCAACGCATCATCGTCTTGAGGGTGGAAGACTCCGATAATGCAGGTTAGTCCTAGTTTTATATATTAGGCGAACTTTTGTCAAGTTTTAATCTAAAAAAAAAACTTATATATGTGTAAATGTTACGATTATATTATTATACTCCAATTATCATATTACCACAGACTAGATACCTACTTAATATGATATTACTAAACAGAATCAATTAAATGCAGTTGTTTAACTAAACATTAAAAAATTATGTAAACTATTGGACATAAAAATCTCGACTCCTGACGAAGGACATATTATTATACGGGAACTTGATATAGGTGTTTCATGGAAAAGCCAAGTGTCTAACATTATAAAACATTAATTTCCTACCAAACCTAGTCATTAAAACCATAAGTACCTAACACAATCACAAGTAGGTCACATGCAGGGGTTTCGAATTTAGCTGACGCTTCGACATCATTTTATGCACATAGGCACTAAAACCTTACAACTTGTGTTTCCAATAAAAAAACTCGACTAAACACAAAATATGTCATACTAGACAACACGATACTCAGGAAAATATCAATAAAGATGGAGGCACTAATCAGTTCCAGTAGCAAAACTCAAAGCCTATGTTATCACTCGTCGAATTACGTGTAACAGAATTGCCCGAACTTTGCTGTTGAATGAAATAAAACTGATTGCTGTTTTAATAACTAATTTAGAGTTACTAAATCTATCTAAACTTTCTAAATCGAAATCTAATTGATATTTTATATCAGTGACCTAGTTAGTTCAGTTTTTGTTTTAATTTTCTTACTAAGAAACGAAATGTTGCCAGAGTACAATATTTATTCATTCATATGTACGAAGTCACAAATTTTTGTGATAACTGCGTTATACGAAGGTTTTATTATTCAACGCTTATTGAATTTCGAAAATAATCGCTTATTCTATAAACCCAAATAATATAGTTTTTAACATGATATCCGCACTACATTAATTAATAACGAAAATAAATAAATAAATAACTAGCCAAATGCATAGTTTAGAAGTAGAAATTTAAACATAAATATTTTGATCAGCTTTTTCAGCAACTTTTAAAAGCAGCGGCATCGAGCCTACGAGCTTTTATAATTTATAATGCATGCAAATAATTACCATTTCAGGACAAAAGCTTTTTTCGTGCGAGTAAGAGCTTAGTTTTTTAACCAGATAACTCTTTGTTTTAGATAATTTTGGTTAATGGTTAAAGACATTTATTTTACTTATAACAAGAGATCACAAAATTATTTATTCGTCGGAAATTACAGCCTCCAACCTCACTGCGGAGACTGCGCCTAATGTCCGGCAAAATGCAGAAAAGTGTTGAACTTAGTTGAGACATTTCCTAATCATTACTATGTAAAATATTATTGGTGGTTTACACCGGTGGTTATAACCGCACGATTTTTGGCAGCGTGGCGATAATCGACTGACATTACTACGAAGATAGCGAGAAATTACGAACGAAGATAGCTCCGCGCGGCAAAAATCGTGCGTCCATTGTCATATGTAAACGTCCCATTAGATACATCAGTTATTAGGGCCTGAGAATAGCTCCTTGATTGGCAGGCGGTGTATCAGAGGCAATTTGAAGTGTTCGCAGCGGCCTAGATCGAACAGTCGGATTGATTGGTGCAAGGCTGGGGGACTGGTCCGGGAGCTCGCCTGTCATGTTAAAATTAGGCTGAGGTTTAGGCTTTCATCCACACCTTGTGGTTTATTTACTAAGTTTTAGAACTGTTTTTGAGGAAATGTTTGATTTGTTCTTTCGTCGTGGGATATTCGCATATTTAAACTTATCAAATAAATTTACAATAATAGGATTCTTAACAAAATAAATCCTTACTAATATTATAAATGTGAAAGTTTGTTTGGATGTATGGATGTTTGTTACTCTTTCACGCAAAAACTACTGTACGGATTTTAATGAAACTTTACAGTAATGTAGCTTTTACATCGGAATAACACATAGGCTATAATATGGAAAGATAATGTGTGAATTGTCCAAAAAATAACTATAAAGACGTCGACATCGGGAACGGGATCTGGTATTCACGCGGGTGAAACCGCGGAGCATAGCTAGTTAATTAATATTTCCAATTATTGTAAGAGACGAAGAATATAAACAGAGATTTTTATTTAACAATAAGAAATGACTGGATGTGCACTTACCAGAAAACTAAAAATACTGCAATCTAAGTAATTTTTCAATGATACAGAACTCTAAAGAAAAATTAAAACGATTCTATTAAAGTATTTCTTGAACGGCAAGCAACGGAAGTCGCTTCACACTTATAACTTTATTGTAAGAAGTGATAATGAGATAAGATTTTCTTAAGTTATTTTTAACAAATAACTGTTATCTATTTATAAGGATAATGAAATATCAATCGGTTTAAAGTTGCCGTTAAGTCTCATGTTGTCTCTGTCATTTTAATTTATAAAGTTGCGACAGATACACATTTAAGAACATCTTAAAATAAATTTATTTTTCAAGTCTTTCAATTACTAGTCAACCCTTAGCACCCCAAATATATTAGTCCTAACTAACAGAAGATTAGTCATTACTATCAACGCAACAAAGCTTCATTTCATTACTTCGACATGTTAATCACCTATATTAATTGCTGATATTTCCCATAACACACACTTCACCATAAACAAACTGTGGCCCAGTTTCCGAGGTATTTTCAGTTAGGAGGTTCAATCAATTAAGTCACTATCTTCGATAGCCGGTGAGTATAAGGTAGGCAGAGACACTCCAATCCTGGAATTATTATTATTTACAAGACCCATAATAACTTTGAACTGATTTCGTGATGGTCTAGGCATTTTAATATCTACTTAAAGAATTTCTAATAAGCCAAATTAATAAGTAAATTTTATTCCCATTCCGTAAAGTCAGATTTGGATACTGAAATTATTTGTACAGGTTCAATTGTATTAGATTAAAATCAAGTTAAATAAAAGTTACATTTCTTGGAAATAAAAATTACATTGAATAATTTATAATCAAGTCATATTTAATAGCAAACACATGTCACATTCGCATAAAAAAATTGAGGTATACAAGGAACAGTCAAATAGTTTTATTTCATAAAATCTAAGATTACAACTTTAACAGTATCAATTTTATCGACGCGCCCCTCTAAGTTGAACTAACCCCAACTTAATTCGTACGATTAAGTTAATATTACTGAGAAATGGACTGTCTTCGTGCACATCGTCAATTACGTGTATTTAACTTGATTATGTGGTTCCTTAGTTTCTTTGAATGAATGGAAAAGTAGGGCTTTATCAAATTATCTCAATTGAGCTTAGATTTATTATGGACTAGGTGTACTCGACCTTGCGCCGTGAGGCCACGTTGAGTAAACAGTTGGATATACTATTGTCATATACCCTTACAACTTTTAGGGACCCTCAGACTTCAGAGCACCCTATCAACGTTATATTGCAATCTGATCAATGGTTTAGGAACACGGGGGACAAACGTACAAACAATTTTTTATTTATGTAGAGGAGGATGTGCGGTAGTTGGTGCGTTTCTTTAATATTTTATTTTAGCAGCGAGATAGAATATATACTGCACTAAAATTTGTAGTTACGTTACAGTTTGAACTATGTATGTTTAAACTTTGGATTCTAATTTCAATGTTAAGGACATTTTTTTTAATAACATATTTATTAAAAAAAATGTCCTTAACATTACTGTACTTTACTGTCAAATATATCACCTACGATTTTGCTCACACGTTGCCTGCCCACTACCTAGGCCAGTAATACAGCTAAGTAAGGAATAAATAATAATAATGAACCATCTTTATGAACGTCAACTAACACAAACACGGTTTCCTTTCACACTAGCTGCGGTGTCTTGTTTCCTTATTATGTCGCACTAATTATCACGATACAGGAAATACATTTTTGTGATGTTTGCTATTATTTTGTCCACATATATGTAACTATAGAAATTAAATACGTATTGTGATAGGAGATAGAGATACATCCTATAAATATAACACACCTACTAACAGTCGTATTTGAAACTTAGCTTACGTGCAAGCTACTGCATTTCAGTGATAGCTAACTCTTCAGCATAGACAACACATTCATTTATAAACCATTAGGTATAAGATTGATTCTCGCATGTCCTCTTTACCACTGAACTTCTTCTTGATTTTCGCACGTCACATCGTTCTTACGCATACTTCAAGTATTTCTGTTTTGTAAGCAGCGAGAGGCGGAGAAGGAGCAGCAACATCGACGACGGACCTCACCAACAGCGTCCGCTCCCTGCTGTGGCACAACATGGCGCTGCGCATGACGCCCGCCGTGCAGCAGGTCGTGGAGTTCGCCAAGCGCCTGCCCGGCTTCCACACGCTGCCGCAGGACGACCAGCTCATACTCATCAAGGTACCCAACGAACAACAAACTTTAAGCAAAGCGAACGTCATCAATAATCCTCCACAAACTTTCCCGTAATTAAAATGTATTGAGTTCGTGAAGCTCCATAAAACATTATCTCAAGTGACTGTGCGGCAACATGTAAATGTATCGGCGCTGACACTTCCGTTCTGCCTGTTACATGTCACTGACCAAACTTTGCCATGCTAACACTACACAACTTATGCTTACCTGGTATAAAGTATCTGGAATATTTGTCAGCGCTAAACAATGCGAATGTCCTTGTCACAGCGAAGGGCTACTTGCGAGTGTATTCACATCATTCACCACCATCGCTCTGCATGTACCTACTAGTGACGATTGGACCCTGTCAGTGTGTTTGTGTCCGCAGATAGGGTTCTTCGAAGTCTGGCTGACGAGGATCACGAGGCTCTCGTCTCCGGACCGCATAGTCTTTGATGATGGCACCACCTTTTCACTCAATCAGCTCATCATCATTTATGACGTAAGTATTGGAATTGTTTTTTCTTTGTGTTTTACAGCCGCGGATATAGACGACAAAATTCTTACTCCCTTTTTCAAATTATTACATTGCCGGTACAGCTAGTAGGTTTATAATTATCTTGTATAAATTATAGTTCTAATTTTCTCTGAATATATTTATATCACCGTCGTGGAATATAATCTATAGGTAAAGTAGTAAGTGCTACTTAAAACTTCTTGCACTTAGAAAGTTCATAGCACCTAGTTCAGCCCGACTTCGGCTGTCAACACCGCGAGTCTCAACCCACCTCGCTTGCTTTGGGAACTTTGTTTAGTGAGTTCGTATGTAACAAGGTAAGATCACTCGTTATCGTAAACACACACGTGGATGGTGACATAACTTATTAAATCTTAGGAATATTTAAAAATAATTGCTCTCAGTGTCTTATTTAAATATAATTAAACATTTCTACTAGTTATGTTTATTAAATCGTGTAAAATGTCTGTACCAGGTTTAATGTTGATAAAGAAATGAACGGCTACAGTAGGAACAATTCTCTCCTTTTAATATTAAATTAAATAAAATGTAAAAAACATAGCATCATGTCATTATGTAAGTCATAATTAAATGATTCTAATTTATACCCAAGACCTTGACCAAGGTCACCTTCTTGAGTCTTTTTCCCACCATAACTACTACATGGGAGAAGCTGACAAATTGAACAGTAGGTCTTCAAGACAATGTTGTTGATATTCCAGGCTCCATTCGCGACCGCGATGCTGACGTATGTGTGGAACATCATCAAGATGCAGATCACGGAGGAGGAGATGGCGATCTTTACGAGCACGCTGCTGCTGTGCCCCTACCGCAACGGCCTGAACGACCCCGACCGCATCAACAGCATGCACCGCGCGCTCAACGACGCGCTGCAGAGCAATGTGAGTCTACCATTAAGCTAAAGGTTACTTGTTACAGACATCCTAACATGTGTCGTTTGTTTATTTGACTTCAAAAAGAGATTATCCATTCTTCTGTGTTTTTTTTGTATTTATGTTACTCGACATTTATGTCAATTGTGGACCGATTTCAAATATTTTTTTCATCCATACCTCAGTTGTTCAGCAGTTTTTTTATGTTGAAGGCTGGTTTTATTCATTTATCATGTTCTGTTCCTTCATGAAAAAGACTAGAAAGTAAGCTTCCTCTTTTTGTTGTTTGGAAGTTATTTACAGCTACAATATGTTAGGTACTGCACATTTTGCAGCCCCAGTCTATAGTTGTAACTTACTTCACCTCATCAACAACAGATGATAACCAACGCCGGGCCTGAAGTGATAGCCGCCGCCCGCGCTCGCTACGAGGCGTTTGCCGCGGCCAGGAACGAGATCCGCATCCTGGGCACGCGCCACAACATGCTGCTGTCCTGGTGCCGCGAGTACTGGCCGCGACTATTGCTGCCCGCTCTATTCTCCGAGATCTTCGACATACCCAAGTATGAGGACGACCAGACTGGTGAGGCCGCAGCCATGGCCGCTGCCTCCATAGTCGCCGCGAGCGTGACGACCATTGCCACGGCCGGGACGGTGGCCATGGCTGACGCGGCCCAAGCCCTTGAGGCTCCCCAGAACGTGCAGATGCCGCATCAGCTGCAAGCGCATTCGTCTCACCAGGCGCACGCCTCGCACCAGGCTCACTCTGCCCACTCGGCCCACTCGTCCCACCACGCGCAGCAGGCGCACCAGGGCCACCAGGCCCACCAGGCCCACCAGGCCCACCAGGCCCACCAGTCTCAACACGCCCCTCAACTTGGTTAAAAAAAGCCAAAATATATTTGAAAAAAAAAAAACAACTTAAAGTGAGACATTGCTCATAGTGAAACGAAAACAAATAATTGTATATAAAATAAATTAGTTAAAATAAAATTAACTGACAAGCCAATTAATTAGCAGACTTCATAAACGACGTTAGTTAGTACTAGTATTATGAGTAATATAAGAAAATTGCTAACATGAGACAATTTTGATGTTAGTGTAAAACCGTGAGAGGATCTTACAAAACAAAAACAAAACATTCTAAAACTGATAACAAGTGTTAAACCAAATAAAAACATTCATTGAGAAAGACGTGACATAAACTGTGTTGGTGTTTAATGCAAATAACTTTTTGCCATTCGAGGTGATTCTAAAGCTAAGACTTAAAGACTAACAGGAGTGATAAAAGACTTGTAGGTAACGAAGAACTATAGTTATCCTGCGCATAACATCATCTGGGATAAACCTGCTGATGTCACGTTCAGGATATCATTTATATCAAGTACTGTGTATGTAACTGTGTATGTAACTGTGTATTTAAACTATAACTAGCATTAAAGTGTTCGCTAATGTAAAATTGATGCAATCTCTATTTAGAACCTAAACTGTAAGGAACTAAGAAAAGTCGAAGATATCCCAAAAACTTGAATATCTAAATATTGGTTTAGAAAAAGAAAAGCTGTACCTAACAGGTGTGTAGTAAGATATAAAATAATCATGTAATTAATTAGGTTATTTGAAGAATAAGACAAGCGGGGGTCTGAAGGAAAAACCCTTATCGGATTATGTTAGTTAGATCATTGTTTATATGGGGAATTGTTCGTGGTGGTGTACCCTTAAGTGTGTTCTAACTACAGGTCCCCGCAAATATCTACTATGTGCAATGTATTCACTATAATAAAGTCGTTTTAATTATAAAATTTACCTTTAGGCGGTAAGTAGTTTAGTGGACAAGGGTCTGCTTGTCAGATAAATGTAACAAAATATATTATACCTACTTACAGGTAATAGGTATAAAGAACTGAGATAAATATCAATATAATGTAGGTCTAGGTATATCTAATATTGATGTCGATTTCAGTGCTAGTTTCTCCGGTGACTTGACCCGGTAGGTACCTGCTGAAGAAATACTAAACATGGTAAAGCACAAACATATCCAAGTACATAACAATTTACTTTCTAATAAATCGTATTTTTATTTTACATCGTTTTTCATCGAATTTACTGTATTTGACTGTCCAAAACCGAAGTTGTAATCATAATTTTTAATTTATTTGTATCTAAGTATTAATTAATGTTTTTGTCTTGTTCCCATGCATCCATTTCGCAGCCATTCTATTCTGAAATAACCTGCAGGGGCCCGAGTCTGCTATTTACACTCCGTGTCCGATAATTGGCATTCTACTTAGTAGAAATTATCGTAAAATCGTCCCACTATGAGCCAACTATGAGCACACTGACACGGAGTGTAAATTGCAGACTCGGGCCCCTGGTCAAAATTTGTAAGGTGGCTTAGATTTCGTTAAAAGGCCCAGTGACCGACCATCGTGACCGGGCTAAATATCTATCGTCCTTTACCCAAAACTTTCTTTTTATTAAATAAATATCGGAATCAATGACTTGTAAATCTTTTAATTTAAGTTACTTTACCTTTCCAACTAAGTTTGTAATATTGGATGTATCTAAATATTTTTTGATTTAATTACTTAACATAATAATTATTATTAAAAATTGAGCCTACTTCTATAGGAGAAGGTATTATTGCCACCCGATATGTTCATTTTGTTTTAATTTTAGTAAAATGACGAAGTCATAAAATAATAAGGTCTGAATTTCATTTAGTCGCTCTTCTTCTAGACTCTGTTTTATTGTAGAAACTGATGTTATCAGCATTTGTTTAAATATATTTCAATGAAATTCTTTCGTAACTTTATATATTTTATTATAATTTTAGCCTTAAAATATTTGAATTTAAGATAGGTTAAATAGACACGAATTTACTTCATGAAATCCAAGGCGCAGTTTATTTTTGATCGAATTTATTTATCTAAATTTATTCATTGGTTCCTAACATGTAAATTTTATTTCAAATTGTTACTGAGTAAAAATGAACTGCGGTTAGTAGACAACATCTAGTGTGTTGAAGAAAACACGCGTGTGATATTTGCGAAACTAATGGCGACTATTGCGAGTCAAAAATCCGCTAGGCTCGCTAGTGTCGCATCAGGTCTATCTGTCATTTTCCACCAATGAGAGACAAGCCACTGACTTCTGATCCTATCAACCCTAGAGGCTCTTTGTCTCGCGATAGCCCCCGATCGATGATGGACAATCTCATCTGAACGGTGGTGGGTCAATATAACGTATTCTTTTGTTAAAATAAAAATATTTTTCCTTTGTTAATAAACTTTATTACAATTTAACAAATGAATTAAATTAAAATATATCTTTCGTTACATAGGGATCTTGTAAATGGATCGATATGTCACCGCATCCCTTTGCTGGGTCCCTATTTGTTTTTGGTGATTTTATTAGGATTAGTTAATCGTTTTGTTTTTTGTTTTAATATACTTATGTGTTAAATAAATAATGGTATTTAATATAGGCTAGGTACCTACAGAATGTCTCAGTGTATTTACACGTTATGTAGGTATTTAGCGATGCAACACAAAGTTATTAGGGTTTAAACATTTGTTGTTACAGATTTAGCTAAAATTTCTTTAGAGTATTTCGACTGTTGATATGAAAACTGGCGATCCTAATGAGAATTGAACTGAAAGCTAAAATCGGAGAGGAAGTTAGTTTGACAGTATTACATACAATTAATGTTTTAAAATAAGTCGCTTCTAAAAAGCACACATACATTTTGGTTTGTCAGACTGCATATAAATAAGTATAATACATCATGTTTTTAAATAATTGCATAATTAGTATTGCGATTGCATTTACTCAGCATTTGCACCTTTAAGGTCTTTGTTAGTATTAAAATTATTTTAATACGTGAATAGGTTTGTTTTTCAAATATGAATTAAATATATTTTGGACGAAACATGACTGTAAGATTTTGTTTATTTTCTGTTGTAGTTAGGAATATAGAGAGAATGACTTGTATTTTATGGCCCCTACTTGATTGGTCACAGATATTAAATAAACCTATGCCTATAACTAAATATTTACCTAGATCAATTTTAAAAGTGATGTGCATGTCTGTCTGATCGAGTAACGGTTAATAGAATTATCATAATAATTATTTAATGTAGAGAAAATAAGATTTGCTTCGAATTACAGTGTAGACGATCTCATTAAATTTGAACTGCAGTAGACTGGCTTCGCTTTGTACCACGAATTCGGTAATGGAAGATTAATACAACAACCATAAAACTTGTATGATTTTATTTTCAAAAGTTCATATTATTAAAACAAATTTTGTAAAATTAATAATTTAAATAAAAATCTCTAATTCCCATTTAGTAAAAAAAAATATATACATTTGGCAGATTTTTAATTGTGTTTTTTGCGAAATATCGACATCTATTCTCAAATTCGTGGCTACACACTTTGCATAATGTGTATTAGATACTGAACCTTGTGTTGATGTAATAAGATTAATTATTTGTTGGCTGTTATACTCTAGAAGTTTATTTAATAATCAACTGCGTATATTAGCTTTATTTTTTAAGTTATGAAGTGTATTATGAATAATGTGTACGTGAAATAAATGTATGAGTAAAAAAAATGTGTTTTATTGATACGAGTTCCTTAACTACGTGAGGACACAGGTCCAATCAGCAAAGCCTTGTCAAGTCTAGAGTGTGCGCCACCATGGGACCATCCGCCTCTGCTCTATGGGAGAACAGATATCAACACCCTGAACATTGAACAAGAATATTCATGTACCGAGTGGCCAGGGTCTCGATTCAGCTATTTAAGAGTTGCTCGAATTGACCGAATGACCTGCATCATTCGGTAAGTTTTACGATAATTAGCATTCAATCATGAATTGGTCATTACGATAATTCTCTTCGAGAGTTCAATGAGATTTTATTGTAGGCTTATCTGAATACGAAAATAAGGCACAATGAGAAGTAGACTGACCGACCACTGACATGCATTTAAAATAGCTGAATCGAGGCCCAGTGGTAAATCTATACTTATAATAAATCTGTAGAAAGGTCAATTCTGTACATGAAATATATTTTCAAAATAACTATCAGGGGGTGATTAGTGATCGATACTGATGCCAAAAATGCAATCAGTAAAATTTTTGTCTGTCTGTATGTTCCATAGAGATACAAAAACTACTCAACGGATTTTAACGAAACTTGGTACAATTATTCTTCATACTCCTGGGCAGGTTATAGTATACTTTTCATCACGCTACAATCAATAGGAGCAGAGCAGTGAAGGGAAATGTTGGGAAAACGGGAGAAGTTACTAAATTTTTTAAGCTTCCGTCAAGTGTGCAGCCTTAATGGTTAAAGACTCATTGATAAGCTTCGTCATCCGCGCGAACGAAGTTGCAGGTACAGCTAGTAGTAATTCTAAGTTGAGGCAAGACCTATCAAGCACAACATAATGTTCCCGAAAAATATTTGCGGGTTTCGAGTAACAAAAGATAATCGTAAATTTTTAAAAATCTACCTTTCAACCTAGGTGCTCATTCTTGTGCGTTGCATTAACTCATTCGTGTAGCCAAGGTCTGGGCTGAATGTTAAGAAAATAAATAAATAAATGCGGACAACATCACATACATTGCTCTGAACCCAAAGTAAGTAGCTGAAGCACTTTTGTTATGGAATTCAGAAACAACGAAGGTACCACAAACACCCAGACCCGGGACAATGTAGAAAAGTTGGTTTCTACATTGACCCGTCCGGGGATCGAACCCGGGACCTCAGAGCTAGCGACACCTTGAATCCGGTGCGTACGCCACTCGACCACGGAGGTCGTCAAAATATCTGATTACCATCAATAAGATGGTTAATTAGGAACAAGATACTGATTTAAGCTGCCGATGCCGTAACTTGTAAATTTCTCAAACTTCATGAACTATCAGGGCTGCAGGGTAATGAAAGAACTAAATTCAAAGTTCATATCGCTTTAATGCTTAATCGTATTGCCACTTTCTTAAATCACATGGAAGAAACAATAAAAATATTAAACAAAATACTTGCAAAACTTACAATTTAAATATTAAATAATTCATAATCATTTTTTTATTGTTATTTTAATAACAACAAAGGGCTATGATTTATTTCACATTTATTTAATCAACATTTTTTGATAAACATGTGCTGCATTTGTTATACTTATCTGATATAATTTTGTCGAACTATTAGTGATAGTATACACGTGTCATTTATTTGAACGTAGCAATCATTACACATGTGTACCTACTCCATACTACATATTGCGTTAAAGGTAACTGATTGTGTCACGAGACGGTCATATGATGCCATTATTCACATTTCCAATAAATGACAAGTGTTCATACAAAAGTATTCTCACCAATACATTGCATGTATTAACAAAATTGCATTCATTGACTCAAAAATATATAATACATCACATATTTGTATGTAATTGTTTTAAATAAACTATATTGTTCGGCTTACATCAAATTACTGCTAAATAAAGACGCTGAAAATATCTGTCGATATCAGAAAGACATAGATTTGTTATGTATAAATAATTATGATTTTTATACGTCGTCCAAAAACAAACAAAAAATGAAGTCACTTAATCGCAATATAAACAAATGGACGCAGCTTCATTTAGCGTAACCGGGTGAACCGACGTTGTTCTCAATTGCGATATGTGTGTCAAATAATAATAATTAAATTACATTTAAATTAATAATGAAATTATTGACAAAAACAAATAATTGAACTAAATTAAATGGAGTTAACACTACATCACTATTGGGCTATTCATGTGAACGGTGCGCACTGTAACTTTACATCCAAGTCTTTGAGACTCCCTTAATTATAGCCTCTATGCAAGTGTGAGATACCTTAATACATTCAAGTAAACAAAATGTGCTAAACACGTACGTAAGCATAATGAACGAACCAATATAATATGATCAATTAATTGACTGAATATTTTTGGCAATAGTGAGCAACATTTCTAACAAGAAATTTCGACATGACACTGCTAAACTAGGTGAAAAGCATCAATTACATTGATGTAGTATTACTTAGCTCTGGTGCCTGGCAATTTTGCGGCTTAGTTACGGGTTGGCGTAAGGTATTGTTTTTTCTACAATTGTTAATCGATAGGTACATATGACAATATGATCCATTTGACCTGCCATGCTTTAGCTGGTATGGCGCTGAAGCTTTAGATAACGTGTGATGTGAGTGCGCTGTCGGCCGGCAACAGCTGCAGGTCAGGCCGTCTGTCGCGCCCGTTCGAACAGCCCGCATCAATTGTCGCTACACACGTCACGCCGCCCGCCGCCGCCCGCGGCCGCCTGTCGCTAGTGCTGCCGGTGCCGCCGCGGTCGACGTGTTACATCATTTTAGTTTTAGAACATAATACACAAATCGCTAACACTAAAATTATACAACACAAAAATTGTCATATTAGTACTTTGCTAAGCACAAGGCTAACTGACGTTACATTGCAATCCGTTAGAAGAGTTCTGCGGAGAAGTCCCCCGGATCTGTCCCGAGCAGACGGACATACGATACTACGAGTAGATCTCACCATAAATATAACAGAATGTAGACTTACTATATTGAACAGACGCTTCACAGAAGATCTTACGTAGTTTGTTGTACTGTTCACGTGTGCCAGCGATGGACAAACCAGAGAGAATGTAAGTTCCGCATCAACCATAACAAAGCACGCGGCGCCTACAGTCAGCTGTCCGCACCCGGAGCGCGGCGGGCGAAGCGCGTGGCCGCTCGCGCTCAGGTGTCGGCTCAGACAACCCCAACACAATGTACGTGCTACTAAATGTACTATTTTATAATCTATAAAAAGAGAATTTATCAGTTTGTACAAGTCTATATTACGTAATGAGAATTATAATGTGATGCCTATATTAGTGCAAAAATATTATAGGATATTTATTTTCAGTTTCATTTATTTCCTTAGTACTATCAGTGTTAACTATAGCTGTGGGCCGCATGGTCACATGAAAATAGACAATAGACCGTGTCGCTGTAGACGGGATAGTTCTAAATGGTATTAAACAGACACAAAAATAGATCTATTTTTTTAAACCTATCACTTTCGGTACAAGTAGTCGCTAGTATGTGAGAGTAATCGTTACAGTGGAAGCTTCCATAACTAGGCTAAGTGCACGCGAGGTGACTTACGTATATGCGTGTCGTCGAGCTCCACACATTGAGGCATGTCTTCCTGTACATATAAATATAAGCACGCGTTGCTTACTGTATTATAATTCATTCCGGCGGTCAAATCCTCGCTGGTAATTTATAGTGGCACTTGGATTTTCTGGAATCCAGAAAATAGTGTACTTATTGAAAAGGGGATAGATGAAAAATCATCTACTTCGTGCACGGAACGATGACACCGCATCTCCAGTCTGCTTACGACCACGGCCGGTGTAACCCGGTCGAAACGTCAAGCCCAAAAAAGGTATTAATGCATGTACGCGCTTATTTTCGTTGAATTATAATACAGTAAACATGAAGCGCGATAGTTTAAAAGTCAGTATAAGCACGCGTTGCTGGTTCAACGTGTGACGAACAACAATCAGTGCCGTCGAGTCTCTCGCTCTCGCTCTCCAGTCGCCCTCAATGTGTGGAACTCGTACAGCGAGGTGTATAGTCGAGGAGCTCCCAATCTTATTTATTTTTTATATATTACAGAATCTCTCCTATGTGTTCAAGTTTGTTAGTTTATGAATTACTAAATTGTCTTACGTGGATGTATTAAATCATTGTGTATTGCTTGTGCTACTGGTGTAGAAACACATCCTTATATACAATTAAATAATATTTATAAACAATATTAAAAGTGTAAACATATTGAAATTAAATAATAGTAGTCGATTAACACAAAAACGTTAATATTAATTAATAAATGTTAAAATAACACTTCCTTTTTTTTATCTATTTTTGTATAATTTGCGAATCACAACTTACACAGTAATTGACCTAAATATATTTTTGATTTGAACTATTAGAAATATTGCTTGGGCTTCTTATAATAAAGTAATTCATTAATTTTAAACCGTAAATTTTCCTTCCATTTCAAATATAATTAAAGATCATTAATTTGAACAACATCAATAAGTAAAGAAGAACGTCGGCTCCACAAAGGTGTGGGCGAGCCGTGCAGTAGTGGATGTGTTTCTCCACGCGAACTAAACAACTTGTATGAATACAAGCGCGTATCAGGGATGCCTTCCTCTCTTGCACAAAGCTAATTTCGCTTCCATCATTAACATTCTTATGATCGCCTGCAATGTGCAGCTCTAGCATTACGTTGTAGCCACAATAAGCCCCGGTGACTGCGACACCAAACCAAAACGCTTCAAAAAGGTCTCGAGGTATTTTTGTACATATATATGACGTCACAAGCCATACGGTAAATATATTGTTATATTTTGGTTAAATACATTTAGATATACATAGTATAGTAACATAATTTTGGACGGAATTCTATAGCGAATGAATTGAACGCGGTTCTTGATATACTTTTCAATATTATTTGTATAAAATATAAATAGTCATTAACATTTTTCGCTATGTGGATATCATAAGGAGAGAGGCGAGCATTCCTGACGTATTGAAGAAAACGATTAGAAAATATAATGTACATCTATCGACGGAGTCATTCAAGAAGTGTATAATATAAATAAGAAAGAGTAGACTAAGATAGCTTTAGATGATAGTGTGATGTATAGTCCATAAGTTTGTGAAGTGTTAGGTGTGAGATCACCCTCTCGCCAATACACCGCGGGGGGAGGGGACCTACATAAAAGCGCATCGTTTTATTTATGTTAATATTTACGAACTAGGAAGTATATTGTAAATATTGCAGCTTTAAAGCAGTATTTATATATTTTTAATAGGTACATAAATATATGCAAAACTGACAAAATTATAAGAAGTATAATGGTTGGTGTGGTGTCCCTTATTAACTGCGTTCTTGTTAGTTGAGTGTCGCGTGTGATGTGGTCAGGGCGCGGTTTGCAAGCGCTCGCAGCCCGCGAGAGGAGGGCATCTCCTCAGCATACAATGATAAATACATTCAATTCCTCACCAACTATAACATCGACGTCTTTATAAGTCGTCAGCGCGGCCATCATAAATTAAACATAATTAAATTGTGAAAACATAATACAGTTAACAACACTGTACACATAACATCTAAGTCAGAACACTAACTCTAATAAAAAATCCGCAACGAACATCAAATGGCGGCAGTTCTGTACTGGCTGCATCCCCGTGATATTACGATACACATATCGTTAGAGCAAAACTGTTCACACACCGGCAAATACATACGAACAACGTAATAACACTAACGAAAAACCAGTTCAATGGAACACGTCACAATTCATTTAACCATCCTAAACAAACTGGCGATTTGTACGCAGGATATAACAAGACAGAATCCATGAAGCAGGTTGAAAACAACAAAAATCACAAAGATACCGCAACTCATATAATATATGGTAATGATAATTGATATAATGTTGTGTACGTTTCGTCAAGAAGCAGGTATAGGCCACCCGACACGAGGCTGGTCGCTCAGTAACACATCACGCCTAGTATATTACAAGGGATTCAGTTCATATCGACGTCGATAGACGGTGCGGTGTACCGAATTACAAAACAAACTGCATAAATACTCGAAATTGATTCTCTTGTCATGAGAAAAAAAATAATCAGTGTTCCATGAATACTTTATAATGTCACCAAATCATGCGGACTGTCTATCATAACACCCAAAACATTGAACACAACAGAGCACTCTTGTTTAAACGTACTTTTCATATTTATTATTTGGTTTCTATAATACTATAACTTTAAAAATATCAATATCCAATGTCAGTCTAGACCTACGCTCTGTACAATTGTAACACCAAATAGTTTAGCCGTCGATTTTGATTTCGAAGAGTGGTGAATTTAAAATACTTAATACTTAACGCAGTACTATTTCCATCGCCTATCTTAGAGAATGAGAGAAGCGAAACAAACGTGTTTTATATCGATTATTTGATAAGCAAATGGAAATTTCGACTGTTTAAATACAAGCCAGAAAGATTTAAGAACTGTATATACATTTAAGATAGCGAGTGTTCTATATGTTTAGAGTAATATAATTAAATACAAACTATTGACAAACCACAAACAAGTGTGTGGAACACAAACACGGATCCATGAGAAGAGTGTTGAAAATAGATTATCCTAAATTTTCTTAAGAAACAACTTCAAAAAGCAAAGCTATATCTCGAATTTTCCATTTGATATCACGTCAAGTAGTCAGTCGATATAACACAGAACATATGTTTAATAAGCAAGGCTCGCAGCGTTAGTCGTCATCAAACGAGTTCATTTACACTAGACAGTCAATTCGACGATTGTGGCCAACAATTGCGTCAGTTATTACAGCAAACTGCTTTCAGACTAAAGTGTCGCTAATTACATGCAGAGATAGGCACAAATAGAGGTAGGCACACGAGACTTAAAGCATTAAATTTACGGTGTATCATTAACATGTAACATTATGAAATAATTGCACTTTCTTATTGCAATAGTCATAGAACCAGAAAGCCATAGGACAGTTCTACCCAGCGAAGAGTCGTCAAGTTCAAGGGATCAGAATGTGTACCGAGGTGTCACGGTACGATACGTCGTCTTCCACCGAAAGTACGAGATCACCCTAGCGTCTATGCTTATCTTACGTACAAGTCATTACAATGTAAGATATGAGGCAGCGGCTACGATAGTCCGAGCCTGTGGCTATCTAGCGCTTGTATAACCGCCCAACGAAACATCATCATCTATATTGCTTGGCAAGGCTAGGTAACGTAAGGCTGTCGCAGTTTAGACTGAAAGCAGTGTATGTTAGCGTCGGGTTCACTTCTTGGTGGGCGTGCCGCGCTGGGTGAGGCCCTCGAACCGCTTGAACGTGTAGTTGATGAACACCCAATCTTTGTAAGCCACCTCGCCGTCTTGTGGTATCGGCGCTGATGCTGCAACAATGTACGCAATGTTCATAATGGTAATGGTGGTTTTTAAGCGGCACTATGAGTTCCATGACAAATCTGCACCACTTGTTCGGTGTACAATGTATATTCAGGGATTGAACCCACAATATTTAGGATTGCGCCTCACTTGAAATGAAACGCTGAGAAAATGGCGCCTGATTCAAATGTATATGTGAATGGCCGCTGATAGAATTCATTTATGACGAGTCATGATCAACAGGGAGCTAAAACTTTAATGTGCTGAAGATTTTGCGACACGTACAATAAGTATCAGTTATTTTTATAAAACTATATCAAAATGACAACTATTAAAATATCATGTGTTTGTGTGTGTACATATAGGTAACTTTAATGTGCCGAAGATTTTGCGACACATACAATAACTATCACTACAATATGACAAATTACAATAGATAAAATAACAGAGTTACATATTCCTCGTTATTAATGAAGACATGTGTCAGGAAGGCATTCTCTCAGCGGTAGGATAACAACAAGTGTGTCGGTATAGTACTCACGTATTTCGAGCTTGACGTCGGGGAAGTCGTCGAAGTTGGAGGTGTCGTCGATGGAGCGCACCTCGACGGAGATGGCGGCGGGGCGCTCGCGCACGTGGCTCCAGTCCACGCCGCGGAAGAACGGCACCGACTTCACGTCCTCGATGCCGCGCTGCGATCCCAACCTGGGGATGACATGCTATGGTGTTACAACGGGAATAAATGCTCGAACACTCAAGGAAACGCGCGGTGCGTTTCCGCCGGATATGAACCGACCTTTAGGGTGCTGTCTGTTTTTTTTGTATTTTGTGTTTGACGTTCGATAAGTGCTACTGTGAAGCCTATATTGAATAAAGAATATTTGAATTTGAATTGAATTTGAAACACTTCTAAAGTTTGGTAGAAGATTTAAGAAGATTAATAACACATTTCAAAAGTTGAGAGAAGGCGCTGGCTTCAATTAGCGCTACCGTTTGACCTGGCGACCCATGTAGTGCATGATAATTCCTTTAAAATCTTGCAATAATGTATGTGTTTGTATACTCAAGTTAAACAATAGAATGATCTTTTATTTATTTTATTTATTTATTTATTTAATCATTTATGTACACACAACACATTAACAAATAATATTACATATTTAAAACTGATGTACAAAGGTACTGCTTATTTCTATAAAAAATTCTGCCCGCAGACCCGCGAAAGGAGAAGTCGTTTTATTTTAATTTTAACGGCTGTGCAATGCCATCTTTGTCTTCAGACCTGAGATAAAGAATTTTATACGGATACCTTCAGTTTTTAACTTTTATTGTACAGCTTAAACAGTATGTTCTATCAAAAATTGTTTGCGAACTTGACAATTAGAAGTTTAGCTCTCTGGAATCTTTATTAACCACATTATACAGAACAAAGTTTAATATTGCCTGGTAGGAACCAGGCAAACGATATTCCTATATTCAAGAAACGATTCGTGTGGCTTTATAAATTTAATCAGTCCGTAAGCAAGACAACCGCATGCAAAGTGACCACTGGGCGAGGGTCTGTACGCAATGGCCTATAAAAATAGATTATTATTATTTTCAGCCCATGCTGTCCCACTGCTGGGCAAAGGCCTCCCTCCCTTCCTTCCATTCCTCTTTATTGAGGACAAACGTGGACCAGTCCTGCATATAGTAATCCAGCTCATCTCTCCACCTCCGTCTGGTCACGGTAATATTATAATACAGTAGTGTAACTCGGCCGCATGATAGAAATAAATGCCTACAGCCGCGCGGTACGTAAACATGCGTTAAGGCTGCCCGTCTCCAGCATTTTAATTACATTTGCTTACTTTCTGTTTCTATTTAGTTTAGTGATTGTAAATATCCTTTTTATATAAATAAATTCAATACTTTGTATATTGTATAGGAAGTGTTCAATAAAAATGCGTGTTGTTTTTTTATTGGTAGATTTAATTAAAAAAACATGTTTTTGTTTGAAAAACAAATCGGGCTTATAAATTTGCAACCGAAAAATATTTGCGCCTCGACTGAGTCGTACGAAATGCTTTATTGTTAAATTTTAAAGTATAATAAATCGGCATTCTTATATAAAGCTAAATTAAAAATGCATTTTTGACGAATTCATACAACCAAAAACAGCACAATATTTCCTACTCGTCATATTAACTGATTTTTAGAGAAAAAATCGCGCGGTTATTGTTAAAAAAAAACACACCGTCCGTTCGACACTGCGGTAGAGCCGTGACTGTCTGCGACCCGAGCGCACCCCGAGATCGAGCGCGTAGGTATAGCTCGCGTTTCGTCCGTTTGTATGAAGTTGGAGTACTGTATTATAGTATTACCGTGGTCTGGGCCTACCACGTGGTCGTCTTTGGTTTAATGGGATCCATTGGAATGTTGTTTTGGCCCAACGGGACAGAAAAAGGCAAACAAATGTTTTGCATATAGCGACCGGGGATAGGTGACTGACCTGCGATCAGGTTCGGAGCAGAAGCGCAGGATGGTCTCGCGCGCCTCCTCGCTGATGGGGATTTCGGGCGGGAAGGTGAGCGACTCTCGCCACGACATCACCTTGCGGTACGTCTCCTGCGGCGACTCCGAGCAGAACGGCGGGTATCCGATCAACATCTCGTACCTGGAAATGTGGGTTACAATGCTTAATTCTGGCTCGACGGTACAAACATTTGAGCGCAGTTCTTGACAACATTATTGGCGATTATAAGGGTCAATTATCGACAGTAAGGTAAAAACACTACAGGCTCTCGTAACATGAGCCCTACACTAGCGAACATATTTTTATAATCACGAATAGTTTCAAATTCGCAAGTATAAATAATAAATAATAAATAAATGCGGACAACATCACATACATTGTTCTGAACCCAAAGTAAGTTGCTAAAGCACTTGTGTTATGGAATTCAGATACAACGAAGGTATCACAAATACCCAGACCCGAGACAATGTAGAAATGTGATTTTCTACATTGACCCGTCCGGGGATCGAACTCGGGACCTCAGAGCTAGCGACACCTTGAAACCGGTGCGTACGCCACTCGACCATCTTCGTCATGTAGGAAGTATGAATGCTTAAACGATCTTTTAATCAATTCGCATATTATACAGATGATTTGCAAATAGATACTTATACGCTGAGCCTAGTCTTAATGGATATTGTCTATGCTGCTTTAAAATATGTTTTCCGCGCTCTTTAGATATAATCAGTTGTTAATTTTTTGGGAACCAACTTGATTTTCGGTAATTGCTTGAATGTGTAGTTTACTATATCAGTAGATTAGAAAAACAAATATGTATACAAGTATTTTACATTATCAATAAAATCGCTGATGCCTTTTCGTTTTATTATGAATGTTTTTACATTTTTTATCGCATTTGCAGGACCAACTTAAGCCCGATAACAGAGATTTATTCTTATTCTAATTTTTACACCTAAATAATATATTTTAATGAATATCAACACAATTTCCAGGCGGAGATGGAGGGATGAACTAGACGCATACAAAAAGGAGTGGCAACAAATAGCAAACAATAGAGACCTGTGGAAAGAAGGAAGAAAGGCCTTTGCCCTGCAGTGGAACAGTTCAGGCTTTACATAATAATAATAATAATCGACACTATAATTACAAGCATTTTTATGGGCAACAACCTCCCTCCAAAGTATTCAAACCACTTGCCTTTCCATCTTCTAGCCAGATTTTACAATATGCATTGCTTATTTTATACATTAGAATTCATTAACCTTTTTTAAACGAAGGTACGGAAATCGATTATTAACTTCATGATCTCAGTTGCCATTTTTAATCTATGCTGATCGAAATCTACGTTTAATAACACAAACTATGATTACCAATTACAAGTGATTGTAGCAATCTGTATGCGATTAGCGTTTTATTACCAATAGTAAAACATAACTGTTGAAAAGGTGGTATATGACTTTTCCAAACAGAAAATCAAACGTCAAAGAGGACTGACAAACTGAATCGTCATCGTTTTATATTTATTCCACTGCTGGGCACGGCTTGTGCTCAGCAGTGGGTTAAATATAAATCTTCTTTCACTATACACAATAATCATAATTATGAATCTTCCCTTCGCCACTCAGTTTAGTAGACAATTTATTATTTAAATAATATTTTCATACATATCATGACATCCGTCTTATGCCACACTCTATTATAACTTCTTACTAATTAAATCTAACAAAATTTCCAATTTCTATCAAATTTTCAATGTATCAAAAAATATTTCTACTACACGTATACTTGTCATCTCCAAAGTCGATACAATACATTACCCGCATTTTTCGCGTTACTGTACACATATTAGCAGACTAAATACATTCGTGAGTATTGAACACATCACTGTAAAGAATATCCCTCAAATGGGCAAACATCCAAAAACTATTAGTCTTGTGAGAGACTGAAAAAACGATTCGTCATCGCCTATAAGTATTCAGTAATGACTATTGAAGTACATATTAATATATTCTATGAATTAACAATGGACGTTGTAACCTCTCACATATTACTTTGACCTTTACAACCTTTGATTGAAACGTCCTTCGCTCAGCACAGATTTATTAACATTCGCCTATTCTTAATATTGCTTCGTTTCTCATGTTTATTAGTTCATTTATTTTAACATAACATACCATCACGCCTGTATCCCCAAAGGCTAACCCTTAAGCAGAGGTGTACCAATGTACACTCACAGTTCGCCGGTATGTTTAGGTCCCATGTAATAGGGGGCGAGCCTATTGCCACTAATCGGGCACAAATCCGAACTCCGACCTGCTACTGAGAATTTCATAGAAAAACCCAATAACACCTTGGTCGACTTGGGAATCGAACCCAAGACCTCTAGCGTAGCAGTCGCGCTTAGAACCACTAGGCCAACGAGGCAGTCTTTTAATATACATGCTAATAAACATTGTTTGTGTCACGACAATTCTGATTTTCTTAATCACATTAATATAATTTCATGGTTTATTTATATCGGTTGAATAAATTACCCGTGTACGGATATATTCGAGTCATTAGACTTTAGTACAATAAAGCACAAGGTTATCTTAAAATTACTGTCAAGATTGAAACCATAGCACAGCGACACCTAAACCTTATAGTTATGAGGGTTTTTGCTTGGCGTGGCTTTAGTTGCTCGCAATAGCAGACACTTCACTTTTATTCAAATATCGCTTTGGCAATTTAAATATTACGGTTTTGGGTATAAGGTACATATCCCTCATTCCACAAAGATTTCCGGTTACACAATGCCAAAATAGTAACAACATATTATACGTCTAAATAAATGTGTTTTTTTTTTGAGAAATAAGTTATTCGAGTCTGGTAAAAATCAAAAGGCTTGACCCAAAGAAGTTTGATAGGTGCATAAAGTTTGATAACACATCCAGAAGATTTTAATAATGAATTTAAATATTGAAGGGGTAACAGGTCAGAAAACACGAAAGTGCACCAAGACTAGTACATTTAAGGGAATGGTTTTAAAACTATACTGTGGATTTATCCTACAGCTCTATGAGTCCAAGCCCCGAATTCAAGGAGACGGAATATGAAAATGAAATAGAAAGAATATGTGAAATTTGGTATGACTCAAGAAAGAAGGAAAATCCAAAATGACCAGAAAAAGATATACGGATGAAAAAACATCAAGTATGACGAGAAAAAATGATGTTTGTTAATAAATACTAACATAATAACGCCGAGACTCCACCAGTCGGCCTGCGGGCCATAGCCGGTCTGCAGGAACACCTCGGGCGCTATATAGTCGGGCGTGCCCACCGTCGAGTACGCGAGAGCCCGTCTGTTCCTCTTCCAAGACTCTGCGCGACGCTTCGAGTCCATCGCGGACGACGACGTCGATACTGCATACGAGAAATTGAAGTGTAGAGCTTAAATAAAAAGGTAATAAACACTTAATTAATCATCTAAGTATATAACAACTCCTTCCTTCCATCGACAAAACCATTTGCTTCTGACAGCTTCATTAGCCTCTGCAACTCATTGCGACGAGTCGCAATGCACTTAAATTAAGCATTTGTATTAGAAAGGATAATCAACCTTTGTAGGCCATCACTAAACATAGGTAATTGATTCTCGATTCATTTGAGTCATTTGACATCATCATCAAAGTCATTTGCAAAAAAAGACGGTAATTTATCCTTTCCAACACAAAACGAAAGCAAAAGCACGTACAGCATATAGCTCTAAGCTCAATATGAATAGCAATACAAAAAAGTAACAAAATGTACAAAAACAAAAGAGAATCTGCAACGAAATGATTCGCATAGCATGTCTAGAACGGCTTAAAGCTAGAATAAGTAATGTAGGGCAACTTACTGAAGTCGGAGGGCGTTGCCCGCGACAGGTCTCGGTAGAAGTCGGTGCGGTGGCTCTTCTTCAAGCCGGTGCAGAGACCGAAGTCGCTGAGCTTGATGTGGCCGCGCGCGTCTAGCAGCAAGTTGTCCGGTTTTATGTCCCTGCAGACCACAAACAAAGATATGTTACTCCAGGTATTTCATAAATATTTACAAATCAGTAAAATGTTTAAGCAAGTAAGAGTTCTTTCGAGTAGACAGAAACGACTTCCTATTGTTTATCACTTTTAAGAAGTCGATTTTTAATTTACGTGTAATCAATTAAACATAAATGTATGTAATATCTTATTTATAAGTAACAGTTAACCATTACCGACGATCTGATATCGCGATAACCTTTTCACCTCAACGAATGTGAATGAAGCAATGCACCGCCTATTTTATATAGGTCAGCTACTAATGTATTACATGAGTTGTTTTTATGGATGTCTTGAATTATAAGACTACTAGCTGTGACCCGCGGTTTATACGCCGAGCGAGATCTTTTTTGAGAATTGGGCTACCAAAATTATAATCGATACTATCTCGAGTGCATTAGAAAGAGCTCGTAAGCACTTAAGACATAGGCCAGTCAATATAAAAAAATATATAATCATATTCTTGAACTACTTGTTGTTCAAACATTTAACATCAACAGTACGAATGTTCAGCATAATCTTTTAAATACATAAAGTATACACCAAACAAATTATTATCTCTACAAACATTACGATCGACTGATAAAAATATACAGAGTGTGTCAAATTAAAGTAACAGCTCGTATCACTTCGTATCGAGAGCGCGGCTCAGCTGGCGGACATTAGCGCGGCATCCTCCCATTATATCCCCTTACTCACTAACACCCAATAAAACCCAAGACCCCTTCACTTCCTCCAATACCTATCAACATAATACGCTAGCAAAAACGTACCAATACCTTGATTAATTTTTCACGAATCTACAACATTTAAGTAACAACATTTGAACAGTTCAACGAATTGAGACATGAACATTATTTCAATTACGTTCGAGGTTACATAACAACGGTACAACTGTCTACATTATTTTTGCCTACCATGGAAATCGATCCGTCTCGCTACTAAATAATGCAAAGAAAATGATGTAGTCTAATCGTTTTGCTTTGAAAATTGTACACTGTACTGTCGCCGACTGTCTGCCGTGTAATTGAGTATTGAAATTAATAGGAAACGCGTTTAGCTTCCCATGTCAATCGAATGTAGAAGGGTTTAGGTGAATTATGGAGCGACACGATATTACAGAGTTACAGACGATTGAAATTAAAAGGTAGGAAGTATAGAACTCATCAAACGACTGATTGATATGTTATTGATAGATACAATAGGACACTAGATGCATGAGTCTAGGCACCAACAGACCATGGCACCCGCTACTAACAAAGACGCCTCGAAATTTTCTTGGGAACCGATGTGGATTGGAGGGACTTTACCAATCGTAACGACTAACTGACCTAATTGTCTACAGGGAACACTACGTTTTGGAGTAAATTTAAATCTTTAATAAGTTAGTTGGTTATCCTAGTTCACTTATCCCTGCGTGATTAAAATGCGTGATGAATACAGGGCAACGACCACAGCCTCGTTCTTGAGATACATCGCACTGATCAGTCTAGACACGACATAGAATAACATTGAGAAAGTCAATGTCAAAACAATTTCGATCATGGACACTATTAACAAGCGCAAACGAACGGCCAAGACTAACCGCTAATGAAAGCTAAAAAGGTCGCTTTGAATGAATATACATAAATAATATTATATAAACAATATTCGAATATACATAAACAATATTCGTGTGTTCATACTGCACTATTGGAGACCAGAGAGCATGCTTGGTAGTTCAACTTTATTGCTAGTTAGAAAGCTAGTTAAAAATTTACAGTACGTAAACGAAGGGTTTTACTGTCTTGAACTATGTTTCTCGCATATCTCAATAATATTACTAAAAATGTAGTTCTAGTAGCTTCTAACCTGGTTAAGGTCAGATTTAGCCTTATTACACAACGCTAAATTTCGTCCTTATTTAGTCAATGATTTAGATAAAAAGCTTTAATGTCAAAACAGGAAGACTGAATACGATACCACCTTCCTATTAAGGACCCTTCATTCATGATAGTGTAATAAGAGCATAAGGAAAAAGAAAATATAAAAGAATAGAGTGTATGTATGTCACCTGTGTATGAAGCCAAGCTTGTGTATGCTGTCGATGGCGAGCGCCGTCTCCGCGACGTAGAACTGCGCGCACTCCTCGCTGAGCGTGTCCTTCTTCATGAGCAGCGTCATCATGTCGCCGCCCGGCAGGAACTCCATGATCAGGTACAGGTTCATAGGGTCTTGGAAACTGTAGTACATCTTCACGACCCATTGGTGGTCCGCTTCTACTAAGATATCGCGCTCCGCTCGCACGTGGGCTACCTGTTGAACGAAATGGTGCTCATATTTAATGCTAGAATACTTCAATAGGTATTTTTATTAGTTGAAGTTAGAAGTGAAGGGTATTTGTATTATTTTGTATCTATATTTTATAAAGCTGCAACAGGTCGAACAGCCACGTTTCACATAAAATATTTACTCGCAGTACGTTTTATAACGCGACGGTAAGAATTTATATTTTGTGTTATTGTTAAAGTAAGATTTATTCTAGGTAAGAACGTGGGTTTTACACGTTCTGGGTAAAAAATAACTATAAATACTTTTAAATTAGACGGAAAATCCTCGCGTAGGCTTGAGAGCTTGAGACCACTACATGTTTTCATTGAGATAAAAAGATTAATTATAAAAATTTAGAGCTTAAAAGACGATCAATAAATGCAGTAGATAGCAGCTTACGTGGAACGGCACGTATAAATAGAACATAATTCCCTAGTTTTTCCACGAAATAAATCGTATTGATCGGGCGCCCACAAGGTGCATCACTTGTGAATGACATAGCGTGACTTCACTCGCTGCAATTATAGAAGTCAATTCGACGGGCCAGTTTAACCTTTCCGATAAATGTGTTTCAAGTACGTAACGGCAATAACAAAACTTTCTTATGACTCACGCGGTATATTAACTTTTAAGCACACGTTTGTGAGTCATCTAGTTAACAATACATACTTAATAAGTTTTAAGCCCGTACTCGTGAGGTTTCGTTCCATACAAGTATTGCCTCTTAGTTAGAAGTTTTTTTTTTATAACAAAAATCAACAAACATCTTCAACCGACTGAAAATTATTAGCTGAAATTAAAATTAGCTGAGTCTTCAATAAGTAAAAGTCTTGTGGAAATCGCTCCTTCTTTGGGAGACTAAAATATCTCACAGGCATGATTTTATTGATTTGTGTAGATAAGTAGGTAGCCACAAACCTGTTCTTTCTCCAGCATGTCAGCTTTCCTGAGTATTTTCATAGCGTAAACGTGTCCTGTGTCTTTCTTTTGAACCAAGCGCACTTCTCCGAAAGCCCCTCGTCCTATCACCTAGAAACAAAACATTGCCATTTACTTCTATCTCTTTCTTTAATTTACCTCTTTCCTCTATACTTGGTTTAGGACTATTCAACTTTAAATTGAAACGAAAATGTCCACAATATTGTATAGGCAATGACTTCTCTTCAATTACTTTACAATGGACGACATTTGGAGTTCTTAGAGAAGAAGAGACTTAAAAGGTTCTATTACCACGTAAAAAAACCTTTTAAGGAATATACTTATCATAGGTTATGCAGCATGATTGCAATGAAACTAGTATGCAGAATAATCCCAGGTTTGTATGGCCGATTTAGTTTTTTCTGCGTAGATTTTGTACATACCTTCAGCGGTTCAAAGTCTTCGACGCCTAGCCTAGACCGTTTGAGTCTGAGGAACTCCGTCTCCTTCTGCGCATGCTGTTGTCTTTTCTCTTTCTTTTGGCTCTCTGTAAGGCTGTCATCTTTTAGAGACTCTTCTAGTTTTTCGAGCCTGTAAAATATACTCTATTATAATTTGCACAAGGTGAATTGAAGATCATTTATTTGGTCGAGTTCCAATCGAATTAGTACCATTAATACGAGTTACCGTACCTCTGTTTCCGCTCCAAATGTTGTGTGATGAGGTTCGTGTAGAAATTCTCTAAGGTGACCTTGGCTTTGGTTGCTTTGTCTAGCGTTGACCCGCTAAACCGTATATTGTCGGTGCCTGTCATCTCCAGCACCCCTGGGGATAAAAAGACATCATAAATAATGGAAATGTCTTTAAATAATACAGAGCTTTTCTCTCATGTATAGGCAATAGATACATAGGTAGTTAAACAAGTGCATATTAAACCGAGTTCATAGGCGGATCTAAATAATTATGAGCAGTCAACTAACCAAAATGAGACCAACGATCTCAAGGAAGGTATTCCAACATGGAAAATCAATAAACGACAAGAAAAGATATATTCGCCGTCCGTATCGCGATCAATCACTTAAACCCCTCAAGAGGAAATTACTGTTTACGTCGAATGTCGGACTCATTGTTGGGCCACAACAATAATGATCCGACCGCGCATCGTAAATATTACATGTTTACAAATAAATAGACGGTTAATTAAATAACAGAAACATGAGATAGATGTGAAATATCGTAAAAATATGCAAAAGAAAAATAAGCAGTTGTTATTGAAACTTATATAAAATTATTCCTATTCAATTTGTTTTTGTCATAAAATCAAAGAAAGGATTTATTTGCGCATGGTAACAAGTTGAAGTTTGCGGGTTTTCGTTCTTTATAAAGTTTAAAACGCGTCGGCTTTTACGAAAAAAATATTACGTCACAAAACTGAACCGAAGCCAACCTTTGACAAGGCATAATACCACCCACCACCCACATAAAAACAATAGCGTTACGAATTACTTTATGAAAAGTATACCTGACAAACATTTCTCCGAAGAGTTACGTATTGAACGAAAATATTTGTTTATGTGCACAATGCAAACAAATATTATCATGAGTGTTCAATAAGAACAATAACATAATGCAAATCGATGAATAAGAGCAAGCAACAGGTCGGAGAATGGAGCTGGTGACCTACCGGTAGCGTACGTGGACCATTCACTAATCAATTGGCATAGTGTACACCGGCAGTGGACAATGCATGGCTGACACACGTCCATGTCTCCTCGCCTTATCTCCGTGCAGTTTATTGAATATTGCGACGCCTTATCTGCCTGTTAGCTCTGAATGAGACCACAGTATCAGGCATAAACAGTTGTTTTATTATGTCCCCGTTGCTTTACGACTGCTCCTGAATTATGATACGCTATACAGCTATATACTCGGAACCAATAAAGTTATATTTGATTGTTAGAGGCTATCTTAAATACCTACAACAGAACTGATGCTATTGGAGGATTTCAAACTAAATGACAGTTACTTAATATACAGATACTTAATTCCATATTTGCCAGACAACTTTTTATTGTAAAGTCCAATTTATCTCCCTCTCTCTAAATAGAACCGTCTATTCAAAAAGCTTCTAAAACCAATATTATCTCGTAAATATTAAATCCCGCTTTCGTTGTAAGTGTCAATCAATATTTTCAGCAGCGAAAATCAAGCCTATTAGATTCATTTAAATTTCTATCCTATGTATTGAAACTTCGGACCGTTTATTTCTTGCCCACTTAGGATAATAAATACTATTCCCATTAAACTGAACATGAAAATGCTTTAGACGAGTGAAAGGTGTCAATGATTGTCGAAATATGCTGGTAAAATTAAGCTGGAAATAGCTGGAAGTATTATCGATACAATCCAGCGACGAGAATTACAATGACTCATATTTATACACATAAATAAACAAAATAACTGCTTTTTAGCACCTGGTGGAATTTATACATCTTGTGGCTTGTCAGTCATTTGAATGGCATTGTGTATATTGGAGGCTTATGTTTTTGTGTATACTCTCTATATACTAAACATAATAAATCTACAAATGGGGTATAATCAGCTTCGTGACGTCATAATACACGCTTGCAAGTGTCGCACGTCACACATCACGTTACACTAACCTTGACACAAGGCAACGAAGTCTCCATGCTAATGACTACAGCACTTACACACCGTGAAATATGTTGTGTTTACTCAAATAATAACATATTGTTGCTAACGAGCCGTGGTTTCCAGCTAAACCAAATTACAAAGAAAACATTTCTTACTTCTTTTAATAATAATTTTCCACTTGCAATACTAAATACTCGTTTCATTTAAATCTTAAATTCTCGTAACGTTTATTTGGCATGCTTTCAAATTAAACTTGCGTTTAACAATTAACTTCCTACTGTTTGTTGTACGCAGCAAACACGTGATTTTCATGCAGGATGCTGCAATACAGTATTATGCGGTATTGCTTTGTGGATGGGCAATAAATCAACGCTTAGAATTCAATGCCAATAGTACTACACTGGGTTACGTCGCGTTAGTTCAGATGTTTAAATATTCGCCTATATTCGCAACAATGACATCATGCGTATAGAAATATTTCAGTTTGTTGCGAGTTTGTGATAAAAAATTGCAGTTTATTATTACGGAGCGTTGAGAAGTGTCAACGTAGAAGAGCGATTCTTTTTAGCAAGTTGCGCAGTGGAGCGGGATATAATGCAGTGTAAGGGCCGTCGCCCACGGCCGTCTGGACGGTGCAACGAGCTGAGTCTGTTGTCTGGCCTGCTGCCCACGTCTCTGAACGCATGAGTGACTTCACTTTATTGATTGACGGTCAAACGGATACACGCCCAGCTTCCTCAATGGATTTTATGAACAATTTCTAAAATTACCCAACTTCGAAGCACGAGTGCTTTTGTTATTGACTTCGAGGAAAATTGATTGATACTCTCAGCTTTTCACTTTTCGCATGAATAATTGTAATACAAGAATCCTCGTACCTTGAAGCCTCTTTATTTACTTTGAAAGAGCAAGATTCCGTTTTAAAATATGTATCTACTGCAATAGGTCACGAAACGCGAGTATTAGTCATGGCATCTCATTGTACGACAGCGTTTTGTGTGTAGTATAAACCCCCAGTAAAAATAATGTCACTATCAGGAAGGTTAAAACGAACTACAAAGCAACGGAAGGATAAAAAATATTTATGTTATGTCTCTAGACCCAGCTAACACCCAGTACAATGCTCTTCATTCCTACAATACTTCTACTATTAATACTTTGAAAAAGCGGGCACTGATTTTCATAGTCCACTTGACCCATATTGTATGGTCTCTCACATATTGATTTATTTTGAAGCATTATATCTGATACTATTATTACGAACTGAAGTATCAATACACAAATACGTATGAGAAGTGAGACAGGTACAGTTACTAAGTAATATGCTTGATATTGCAGTCATCGTACTGCAGTCGTACACAGAGGTAGGTACACAGAGAAACCAGTCCGGTAATACCCGAATTTTATTTTGAGGTGACAACCTAAAAGAAACGTTTAACAAAATAAGCTCGTACTAACTACGCAGAGCCGTTAGACGGTTCGACGAAACTTTGCATTATATTTTCAACCTTCGTCCTTGATCTGAATGCCCAAAATTCGTTGCATGTTATCGACGCAAACGGCAATAAATGTTGGCGGCCATCGCGTGTCAAATTAGCTGGGATTTCATAATCAAACACCATTGATCGTACGATCTTGCAGCGTTACGTCACCAGCAGATATGACATGTATCGAAAGTACCATGCAGTACGTAATCTTCGTTTATAGATTCATAGTGAAGCCGGTCGGTATAAATCACCTAAGCGTCCGCGGTCGGTGCCGTTATGTCTTAGCATAATTATATCATAACACATAAACAAAGCAGAAAACACTATAAAATGCACGTCTTCCCTTTACAAATATAAGTCTTTTTTAATATTTAACTACACTCCCAAATCTGTTCGTCTAGACAGCATATTTAAATTTAAATACATAAATAAAATATTCCATTGTAGACGCGAGATTGGCGGCAGCGTTTATAGATGCAGTGTTATGTTACGGTAAAAGGGTACAGGCACAGGTGGAGTGACGCTCTTTCTCTATTAGTTGCATTTTCCGGATATCTATACTAATATTATAAAGCTGAAGAGTTTGTTTGTTTGAACGAGATAATCACAGAAACTACTGGTTCTAATTTTTTTGTGTTGGATAGTGTATTTATCCAGGAAAGCTTTAGGATAGCCTTTAGGCTTTAGCCTTCCTCGATAAATGGACTGCTATATAGATAACATCACGCTGCGACCAATAGGAGCGAAGCATCAGTCAAAAATGTTGCACAAACGGGGAAAATTATTGATATTTGAAGGCTTCCGTTGCGTGAGCTGCGTAAACGGTTAAAGTTAGCCAAAAAATTATTCCTCTTTAAATGATCAAAAAAATTCCGCGACAGTATGTCTATCTTTTAGGATAGACTCACTATGACCTTTTTTATGGTAATCACCATTTGTAACTTAAGCGGGTAGACCAATATTCATGATCTTTGATTTGTTGGATTCGCTTTCGCCCCGAACAACAGAATAACTATAAAGACATGGGGAACGGGACCTATGTATTCACGCGGAGTGAAACCGCATATTACACCTTTATTTATCTTAGATAAACAATTCTAAATATATCTCGATATGTATTACAGTTACACAGTAACAGTAACCGTAACGTATTTAGATAATACAATTCAAAACAAACTGCGGAAGTTGTGTCTAGATAATTAGGGATTAGAACTAAAAATAACAATGAATTTTTTAAATAGTTTGAATCACTTCAAAATGTAGCTCCCGTTATACAAAATCTTACCAGTCGATGTAAAAAATAAAAAAGTAAAGACAAACAAGGTTTATTCTGCTATAAAATACTAAGAGAGATTTTTTTAATTAAATTACCAATTACCGTTTGTCAGCATTATGATAATAGCAATTAATGTTTGATGTGAGACTACAATAACATATAAATAGAATAAATATGTAACTCGACATGGCTGCCATCGTACTACCGAGGAGTATTGTCCTGCGACAGAAACATTGACTCATTTGCCCATTTTTCCTCAAAATGTATTTAAGTTACAAACGATGTTGTTCAGGAAATATCAAATATTTACTCCAAAAATGTAACATAAATGTAAAAAAATAACGGTTGTAATACATAATTATTAATGAATAACATATCATAATGACTGTGCCGTAAAAAGTATTATTACGTAGAACCGGCTAAAAGATTATTATTGTATGTAAGGACGAGGCATGCGAAGTTCTTAGGTTTCCCCGTACCCTTTAGTACCTAATAAGGGGCGCTCGGTTTACATAATAATATGTGGCCAGTATTATAATGATTCATAAGAAAACCTAGCCTGCAAGACCAATATTTTATAGTCTTCGCCACAGTTTGAACTCAAAATTTAGCCACTTGGCTAACTAATCTCTCTCAACTCTGTCTATCTGAGAGTAGAATTTTTAATTTTAAAAACAAACAATACCTCTATAATGGAAATGGAAATTATGTAACTTTATGGCGGTTAATGACTTAGGAGGATTGTAGGTAAGTCTTAGAAATTTTCGTTTCAAAACGAACGAAAGATGAATGACCTGTTTGAATAAATGCATAACTAAAAATTTTCCATTAGCTGTATAACGTCTCGTCCGCATTAGTACAATGTGCCCACATATTGCCCGTAAAATACGAACTTCAATTGTCGCTGTCTAGTAATTCCGTATACGTAACCTTTTATATAAATTAGAATCTCGACTAAATAGGCAGTCGCTCAAAATTCAGCTGAACCCGGTAAGGCTGGAAGCCGACTCAACATAATAATAATAATACTCCGGGACAACTCACACACGGAACAAGAACGTTATCTGATCTCAGGCTAAGCAGAGCTTGTGTTATGGTAACCAGGCAACTGATAAACATACTTATATATTTCTAAATACATACGTATTATAGATAAATAACACCCAGACAACCAGAACAAATGATCGTGCTCATCACACAAAAATTTGTCCTGGGTGGGAATCGAACCCACGACCTCCGGTATAGCAGTCAGGGTCACTAACCACTAGACCAACAAGCCCGTCAACATAGTTTGGTAAAAAGGCTAAAATATGTATCATCTTACCCGGAGGCTGGGGCGCTGGCGCCGGTGTATCTGGGGCCACCGTAGTGCCCGGTGTGCTTTTCCCCCAAGACACGGCTCAGTCTGCACAAAAAACAAGTCAATATTCAATATTTTTCAATCAACATAAAACAAAAAGGTTTCAATTATGAGAGACAGTATAATATTATAGAAGACAATAACAGCTTCTGTAAATAATATTGTATGTAAAGCAAACCAATCAGTGTAATACAAACATTGTTTTAAATGGTGTCAACAACTTTCTCCCTATACATACGATAAATATAATTTACCAGAACTAAATTAAGTAAAATATTCAAAATTATCTATAGTTAGGAAGAAACAGATAATGTACATTCATTGAAGAAGTAGATCACCCACGATGCTATCATCAATATCCCAATCTCCGCTGTTTCCTAATCAATAAGATAGACATTTATGAATAATCACACACCTTTCCTGTTCACTATTAATGATAACGTGATCACTCAAAAGATTGTTGTTATTTGATACCGTTTGTATATTAGACACACCTATCTTACTTTATTATATTATAAATGCGAAAGTTTGTTTGGATGTTTGTTACTCTTTCACGCAAAAACAACTGAATGGATTTTAATGAAACTTTACAAAAATTTTGCTTATACATCGGAATAACACATAGGCTATAATTTATAAACATAGTGTATGAATTATCATTGACGCGGTTGAAACCGCGGGGCACAGCTAGTAATTATATAAAGTGATAAACATTATGAAGAAAACTGACAACGGCTACCACAGATTGTATGTAAGTCCTTAAATCCTTAGCGGAAGATGCAATTACTATGTTTGTGGTGACTCTTATCATAGTAAAATTAAAGTTGTTTATTTTAATTCGTATTCTAAAAATTTTACTAGTGTAAATAAAGTCAGGCAAATCAAATCAAATCAAATCAAATCATTTATTTGCCTGAAATATGGTGGTACAAAAGATGTAAAATTTATGTAGGTACAGTACATGACATATTTCACCCTCATTACGGGCATGCAAAACATTATAATTATCAATTAAATAATTATTAATTAATTATCAAAAAAATCATTAATTATCACATATCAGAGTAACTGACTGCAATTTTTTGCTTTGGTTGTCAGTTTATAGTTCACCAGCAAGTCTTATATTACAACTAAAATCATATTTATTTTACTTATTTAAGGCTTTCGAAAAATTCGTATACAAAATTTTAATTTAAAGCGTAAAATAATATGTGGATATCCCACAAAACACTATTAATAATATAAATGAAGAGCATAATAAGAATCTAACATTTGTTTTAATCAAACTAAGTAGCACTCAACGGATTAGTGATAGTCCAATCAACCACCACTCTTTTAAATGACACAGCATGCTTTTTACTAACTAGATTATGTAAGACTAGCTGTGCCCCGCAGTTTCACCCCCGTGAATTACAATTCATACACTATCTTTATAAATTATAGCCTATGTGTTATTCCAATGTATAAGCTACATTATTGTAAAGTTTCATTAAAATCCATTAAGTAGTTTATGCGTGAAAGAGTAACAAACATCCACACATCCAAACAAACTTTCGCATTTATAATATTAGTCAGAATTATTATAAATCAATATTAATCAATCAAACTACGACATTGAATGTCATATTGGTATTCACCTGAATATCAACACTCACAGTTTGCTTATAAATAAATAAATAAAGGAAATGATTTATAAACAGTGAGTATATTTATATATATTAAAAGATATTAACCAATATTGTAGGTTTTATCTTATAATGATAATGTATTTAATATAAGCATGCATTTTCACTATGCTTAGTTACTATGCTGATTGCCTACTTTAACTCAATTAGTGTCAATGTACCAAAATAATAGCTAGCTAAGCCTTACTTAGGATAAAAGAATTGCAATAGTTACATATTGATATGTGCCTAGTACTGAATAATCGCATTTATTGTTTAGACTAATATACCTTTCAGTTCTAAGTTATGCTACCTAACTGTAAAATTACATTTATCATCTAGATTTAAGCAAAAAACATTAAAATATATAATCTGAAGGAAATAGTTCCAGAATAAAACACACCAACAAGATGCCAATAAAATGGCTGTGTAATACACTAGTTCATAATCTGACCAGAACATGAGTGCTGAAACATGCCAATTAGTCTGTTTAGCAATAAAGATGAGTATCTAGGCCCCTGTGTCTTACTAGAAAGCAATTATGGAACATTATATTACACATTCTTCTGTTGCATCCTGTTAAACCAAAATTAAATGCACAAAGTTGCTGGATAATTTTTTTCAAAGTAGAAAATGTGTGTTTCTAGATATTTATAAGACATCACTGCGCTGATGTAGCAGAAAGTCAATGTTTCAAATAAAAAAATACTCATCATCTGTTTAGTAATACAAAGGTTATAAAATGTACAGTTAATAAATGTACAGCTAACAGATGGAGCATAATGTATTAGTGTTTATGTACACAACATTATTATCTGTTACTACCAAGAACCAATCATAATGTGTCACTCTGCAGTGTGTGCATATAATTTATTGAAGTTTTAGAATAAGTTCACTGTTACCCATATACTGTGAACTGAGTTTGTGTGTGACTTCTATGCCTATAAACTAAGATTGGTTGTGTGATCAAATACTAATGGTTTTTTTGTTAGGTTAATATTTGTGACCAACACTTTTAGATTGTCAATACCATTATGATAAGCAGAGATATTCATTTGTCAGTGTATGAGTATTAGTTAACAAAGACCTATTAAAAAACCTTGCTGCATCAGCTTTCAAAGTCTGTTATTACATTATTTGAGGTTGTAGAAAAACCTGTCAAAAAAAAACAATTTCAGAACAGATTGAGATTAGTTCACTGGAAATGTTATCATACATTAATAATATTAATAAAACTCTTTATAGAAATGCTACTTTAGAACAATGCACATAGCAGGAAACTGTTTTATAATATGTATTGCACAGTGTTCTCATAGTTATGATTGTAACAACAGTAACGACAATATCGCAGCTGTGGCTCTGTACTATCTAGCACTCGAGGTGTGACTACCTTATCACTGATGGATGGCATTCATCGCTTGTCACAAATCATCACACAACATATAAATAACGGCCAGTGATTGATGTCTTCGGAAGCTGAGCTAATTAACGAAGCGCTGAGATGTCGAGGTTTTGCGTCACAAAGGAGCTCAGACGAGGAGAGCTGAGTACCTTTCGCAGCACCCGCTATGAACTCCACTCACCTTAGGTTGGACTGTGACCCGAAAAATTGTTGCTCGATCGCCAGTCACCCGACGGCACTAATAAATAAACAGCATGAAAACAATTCTTCTTGACGAGATGACTAAAATCGATAAATTTGTGATGAAAATAAATTATTAGCACCGTGTCACGGAACGCTCTTCAATTTTTAATTGTTGTCGCACAAGTAGCGGTCAACACTCGCGAACAGATAATACCTTTGTTAGATGAATTACGAAAGCGAAATAACGGGATTTTTCACGAGAGACTACAGAAATTGCACAAAGAAAGATGTCAGGCAGTGCACAGATGATAAATCGAATAGCGATGTGTTGCCAGTATCGACATTGGGAAATCTACCTAGAAACTGGAAATTCCTAGTGGAAAAACCTTAAAATAGATGTATTTGGTAGAATAAAATTATTAAAATCCGTTTCTTGATTTTAATACATCAATACTGATTCTATTTTTGCAGATATTTACAGTAACGAGAATATCGTATTTATATATTACTTTTAACAAACAACACACTTCACAGATAAATCAATTTATAATGCTGCGTGGACACATGAAACAGGCCCAACGAACGTAAACGAAGGGTACGTTGGCATCCAACATACTTGACATATATCCCGAGAGCCCACGACGACGGCCAGACTAGACTTGGACTAGACTGATTTAAAAATAATAAGATTAATTAGATTAGATTAATTACATAGAGAAAAGTAAATAAGTAGGATAGTGTACGCCATACGGTTAGACCGATAATACAGGTTAAGCAACGCGTAGATGGGTCACCATATCTAACTATACCGAGACCCCTCTTTCTTGAAAGCTTCTTGGTACTTAGGATTATTTTATTTAATGTCTTGTATGGTTTTAATTTTCCTTATCTGAAGAAAGAGTAGCACATACAGCAGACTTTCAATGTGTCTGGCAAGATGTAAAAACCATTCAAACTGTCCGGCTATAATTGAGGTAACGTCTTTTTATAGGTCCCCAAGTAACATATAAAATTTAGCTTTTATACTATGACGAAAGTTAGGTACTATTTTATACACCTTTTCTACCTGATAGCTGCCCAAGTAACCACAACCCAAACTTTATAGTCGGTGGTCGTTCTCACCTGTAAGGGGACATGCACTGAGAAACTTTCAGCTTTTATAAATTGACGAAGGTCTGGCCGTCGTGGGCTCTTAGGCTAATTTTCTAGCTCTGACTGCGGATAGCCGAACGAACAAGTGTTGGAGTTTGCTAATCCATGCTGTCAGAGCCAGCGTAACCCACTATAATAGTAAAGCGTTCATTAGACCTATGGCTGTTGGGACGCAGCATAATTATGAATGAAATGTTTAACAATATTTAGGGTTACATTAACACAAGTTGCTCAGGGACCCTATTACTAAGCCTCAGTTGTCCATTCTTCCGCCTGTCTATCAGCGGGCTGTATTCCGTGAACCATAATAAGTAGACAATTGAAATTAATGATGAAACAGGACTCGGACTCGCCAGAACAGACATAACATGGCAAGATAGAGGGGAGGCCTATACCTAATTAGTAGGTATTCCGTGCTAGAATGATGATGTTATGATATTTTTAGTACCTTGGGGCTACCTTCGTCACCGCCTCACACCAGATACCTAAGCAATAAACATCACATGTTCAAAATAAGCCACTCATTAAAAAATATTTAATTAAAGCTACCATTAACCCAACCACTGAAATTGATATATTAAATCATCATGATCATCATCAAAAAGGGTAAAATAAAAAGCAAGAGGTAAGTAACTAAATCATGTATTTCAATATAATAGACAAAAAAGACAGATATCAGACGTTCTTCGAATGTTCAAAGGTACCTTGAACTTGGCTGTCATGTAACATTTTGTATGTACCGCCCATGTTAGGTTCTCCACCTGCATCAAAGAATTTTGTTAAAAAACATAGAAAAATAAATTAAAAATAAAATAGTAGATAAAAATAATATAGGAACCTGCTGGATCTCCTGATAGATGAGAGTTCCCGATGATAATGTCTTCAGAACCACCGTCCCTTGTTTCTGTTCTGAAGTTCGATGGTTGTACCTGATAACATACATAACCCAAATGAAAGATCCATCAAAGCAACAACTAGGTAGGTACCTACCTACTAATTGGTTGGATCTTTTACCTGGCCATCATTTCGCATAAGATCTGGGAAGACTGCAGAACCAGGGAATCTATTGTAAATACCGTTGAGGTTGTAATGAAGATTCATATCTGGACCAATGTTAGCCTTCAACAACTGTTCCCAAATACCGCCTGAAATACAGTATAGTTATCATTTTAAAGGCAGGTTTCAAGCGCTTTTAGTACAGGTCAAACAAAAATTTAATTCTTAAATTAAAAAGTCCTATGTTCTTACCTTTATCGATGGACATGATTGGTCGGTTCGATTGCCAGGGGTATTCTCCATGGGCTTGGAAGTAAATTGCGTACGTCGATAGCTGAAATGTCAACCAGAACGACATTAAAACTTAGGTAACTTAGGCCTAAGTCTGCCTACAATACTTACACAATTTCCTATCTATAGTCTTACCTGCGTGTAGTAAAGAGCAAGCCAGTATTTACCACCATGACCCACAAAAGCTGTCTCATTGGCATCCATTAAGCCAAGTGGAAGTTCCTGATGCAACATTTCTTGTGAAATCTGAAGATTGCATCCGTACCTGGAAAAAAGTCTACCAATTAAGTTTCCAGAATCTTCGATTGTACTTTGGTGGTTAATTATAAACACGAACCTTTTTCTTCTTTTTCAAATATGAAATTTTAAGGATGTATTAAAAAGTACCTTCTTAAGTTCCAACTTACCAATCTGGGCAAGCTTTTAAAATATCATAAGGTGCTCTGTAATATTCTGCTCTTCGTACAATAGGGTTACGAATGTTAAATCTTTCGTTTGGATCAGTCAGGTTTATACGTTTTATCTTAATATCCCTTCTCTCACAAATGTAATCGTAATGGAACTTAGGAAGGGACTCTCCTCTCGCACAGTATGTTTCTGAAATAAAAAGGAGGATGTTCGACAATCTATAACTCTATCTACCACCCCGTCAAGCGTATAAGAAGTATTGAACCATATTGCGTATCATCATGAACCTCAATAGCAGATAATTAGTCCAAAATAAATCCATTTTTCTCTATTTTTTTTTACAGTACAGTCAGTATCAAGGAGTATTAAATTTAAGACAAATTAGATACCAACTCTTATAAGTTCCATCGATGGAGTTCACAGCAGCATATTTGTCTATACAGTATCTGTAGCCAAAAATGGAGGGGTATCGTAGGTACGGCACTTTGCAGGTGAAGCGTCCTTCTTGGTACATAGCTCCCTAAAAAACAATAACATATGAGGACTAGGTACTTATAAATTGAAGTAAAAGGTAATGGGGAACAGGGTAGTAGTTAAGTATATTTCTATAGCCAATCACTATGTGAGGCAGGCATACCTACTGTACATAGGTGTAGGTAAACTGTTTTCTACGAGTTATAACGAACCCCGCATCACAGATAGCATATTTGCCAAGAAAGCAAAACAATTGATATAAATGCACAGTTATACGCTAGTAATAATTATGATTCACACCCGGTAACATTAAGTAAGAGTAGCTTTACAAGGTTCGACACGCTTTGATAAGCAGCGGCCTAACAGGCAGTCTATTATCTTACTTACAAGATATAAATACTTCCGTATTGCACTAACTTGCTCTAAAATAATATCAAAATTACCCAGTAATCAAATAGTATCAAAATTACCCAGGTAAATTCTTATTAACAGTTCATTGTTACAAGATTTACTACTCTAGGTACTAAGAAGCAGACTTACTGACTACGTCTTCCAGACGAAGTCAGACAGTCTTGGCCCTTCAACTCTTCAATTATCCACCGCCAAACCGATATGAAGAAAGCTGCAGGTATATAGTATCCAGGCAGGTCTTAAATCATGTCTCAAAAAATAGTGGTATAATCAAAACATTAGGTAGGTACCTTGCAAATAACGCTACGCCTGCCCGGAGGCCGAGAAACGCCTCCAAAGCAGTAGGTTCTGGTACCATTGATCATGATCTCTGTGACTCCGATGTGTGAAACCAGTGTGATGCCGTTGATGCCAGCGAGCGCGAACCGCTGGAGACCAGCTCGTTTGCGAACCTCAACGTTATTCTTCATACTCATAGTGTTGACAATCGCTTGCCAACCATAAACGAATTCGTGCATGGGACCTACAAATTCGTGACATAAAGATAAACCTAATTAAGGTTCATGAAAAAAAAAAATAGTTAGCTTTAAAGACGTAGGTAGTAGGATAGGTACCAAATTAGCAGATCTGTTTCTTGGTTCTCCTGTTTATAAATCTAACACATGTATTTTGTTATATTTTAAATCAACCAAACATTTGCAGTTTCTTCTGAAGGCCGGTAGGTAGGTATACAAACCTATGCCAAAGCTGTCTCCATCTAGAAAGTTGAACATTTCCCCGAAGGAGTCTGGCATGAGGCCAGAGATAACGGTGGAGGCCTGGAAGCCCTCGTCGGGCAACATGGGCGCGATCTCATCGGGCGGCGTCGTGAACTGGTGCGACGACAAGTTGTTGAAGCGAGCGCGCACTACTATGCCCTGCAAATATTATAAGACTTAAACCAAGCAGAAAATCATCACAGTAAGTGCCTAGTGGAAGGTAGACGAGCTCGAGGCAGGGCCCCCATGAGATGGTCGGATGCTATCAAGAAGGCTGTGGGCGGTAGCATGCACCGAGCGGTCCATACTGCGTACGACCGAGCTCTATGGAGGGGCTTGACATGTGGTCGCGATCCTCAGCAGTGAGGGACCGAGAAAGAAGATGTGCCTAGCGCGGCAATAAACCTCACTCGTGCGTAATTCTCTTCTTTCGCCTACGCTATGCTGGCGTCAGTTTTTAGTCTCACTAGTAGGGAGTAATATTCAACTTGTAAAACATTACCTGCGCGAGCAACGAGGCGACAAAACATATTGCTATGGGCCCCATGGTGGCCGCTGCCTTGGCCAACTATTGGCACTCAACTACCATTACTAACTAGAAGCAATCATTTCGAGAACTTTAATTGGCAGTTAGCGATTGCAGTTATATAAAAGTGGCAATTAAAAGGTTGAGATACGGCGGATCACAGTAAAAAAAGCTTTGTTTTAATTTAAGGTACCTACCTTAAATTCTATTACTAAGTAGATTGGTAGTAAGTACTACTTAGTTCCTACGTCCAAAATAATTTTAGGCAGTAGTGTCATACATCTATTCAATCTATCGTTATTCATTACCAGAATGGTTAGGACTTTATAGATATATACATAAAATCTTTCAGTTCATCTTGAATCAACACAAATGATTTATAGAGGATGATAGTAGGCTTCGCACGTAAAATACGACAATATTGGACTGATCCACGAAATAATACCCGAATATTCAGAAATTCCATTTTGTTCATTACTAACATATCCTAGCTACAATTTGGACGTTAGTCTCATACATAGGTGGGTCCAATAGTAATAAAAGAACAAACTAATCTCGCAACTTTTTAATATAAATAGAAAAAAAGCTTACAAATCAAAATAAACGTTATTTGGCACAAAATACACGACAAAATAACACTGAACAGATCAAAAAATTACAAAACGAGATTCCCTACCAATATTAATAAAAAACAAAATAAAACGAGTAAGTAAACATCGTTACTTAGGTACAAACTGAATTAAATACAATTCATAAAACAATACCATGATAAATCTTTGACGTTGCTCACTAAAGTAGTTGGTATTACATTATTATTTATTATTCACTGGATAATTAATTAATACACGAAATTCTAATTAAAATTACAATTTAGGCGTCGTTTATAGGACAACGACGACACTTGGCCGAAAGGAATACTATGTTAATACTACAACACGTTTGTACAGTCATCAGCAAGTGATAAGTATGATAATATTACGAGTACCTATATTAAAGTATCTCTACAATTGCTACTTTTGTCCATACATGAGTTCAAACTGTCAGTCAATATTTATAATTATTATATATTCTAAGTTTATTTGCAGAATCTGCTATTCCGATTACATTGCATAAGACTGTACTTAACACGATTATAAATAACCACACGGGTATACAATTTAAAATGTCGTTATCTCGGTGGCCGTTTACTCTATAGACAAAAAATTGCATCAGAACAATACTTACTACACTTGGAATTGTAGATCTCAATACATCAATTCGTATCTACAGAACAATAATTATCCACGGATTTACAATTATTAAATTATTCTATAAGCTAATATGTGATTTAAACTCTATTACATGTATCTCTACTACTCCGCTCACCGAGACAACCCTATCTAAGAACAAATTAAAACAACATCGTGACGAACACCGACGACAAATAAAACATAATGTATGTCCCCACACCAGATGTTGGGGTACCTATACATAGTATATTATACACAGAATTTTCTTCGTTATAGGCACATTGGTGATTAGCCATTTCATAGTAGAGGATCTTCTTTGTACAAAGGAAGAGAAGGGGTGTCGGGCGGCTGCCGAACTCAGGTCACGCCAGCCCTCAACCAATAGATGGTGACTATCTTATGGGAACACTAACTTAAATGTTCCAATTATTTATTTAACTTATAAAGTTCATTATTAATTAACAGGCAACCTTAGATGAATAAATGTAATACTTCATGAACGCTGTCAATAGTGAAGCGACTATTTCTCTCACATGTTGATTATGAATAGAAGGGGCTTATTTATAAAAATCTCAGGTGTTCAGCAGAATCAAATCGGTAACATTCTTTGCCATCAGCAAAACCAGTTGTCATAAGTTAAATAAATGGTTGGAACGTCTATAACTAATACTAAGGACGACTGCTGTTAAGCAACGTTAGTGTGCGTTCAGACCTGGCTAACGCGCACTGAATACGCATTCGCATATCTAGAACGGCGAGTCAACTTGAAATGCAAGCGAGCAGCTCGCGAACGGTTCGCTAGCTGCGCAGTCGGTACCCGTTCGCCAGGTCTGGACACACCCTTATATCTATCCTATACTAACACTAGACATACGATAGCTTTATACGACGAAGCCCATTGGGCCACAAATACTTCTCCCGCATGTTAGGATATTAATATCCGCATGTGCCTGTCCCCTATAGGGGCATGCGACACTGGTGGCAAATTGCAATGGCCCAAACGTTCATTATTTATATTACAACAGCACCCTAAGTACATATTTACCATATTATTATAATTACAAATATTTGTGATTTGCATTAAACTTATCAGTAATGATGGCGCGCGGCGATGCCACTGCGATTGGTACAAGTTGTCTTACGATTTTACTCGTCGAGGCTAGATGACAGCCTTATATTATCTCAGTCGTTGTACCATCGCAGTATAATAATAATATACTTAACTACAATAAATTTAGACTGAAAATCGAACCTTATATAGTAAGTAACTATCCATATCGACTAAACATTGACTTCAATAATTATATTATTTACCATTAACACGTTTTTATCGATATACAAATAAAAACTATGTGGTGTACATCCTTATATTTAATTACATACTAAATAAACTTGTGAGGTCTAATAAGTGCATGAGTATATTTAATACACATTAAAAGATCTCATACAAAAATGTTTTACAATATAAGTACTGTTTTAAGCTCCACAAAAAGTCTCCTAAAGTAAGAGGTTCATGAAACCCTTGTAAAATACTTTAATTTCTATATGAAGTACAAAATATGTTACTACGATAGGATAAGTCCGATAGTATAAATTGTACAATATATATGTATACAAAGAGAGCAGCATAAACGTAAAAATAGATAATTATAAAAAAATGAGAGACGTACAAATGCCAGCAGTCTGTAGTATCGTCAGTTCGCTACAAGCCCCGTACTGTTAAGGCACAACTTCATTACATTCCAAAGTATCAGTCTGATCGAACATGAATCCAAATTGAATATCAAAAGCTACTACTCAATGTATTGCAACAGTACAGACGTAAACTTCAATAGAAACTAGACATACAATTTACTTTAGTATCTAAATATATTTTATATGATTGAAACCTTCCTAGCTTTTGATATCTGTTCCGTACCAAAGGGACGAGTTATTTGGTGTTTATACTCGAATTCAAAAGGTATGAATCTTCTACGTTGATACGGAAAACTTCATGCGCGAGTCCGGCTCGCATTTAGCATGATTTAATAATGAAATGTTAGTTTGTCAATTTCCCAATGATGGACATGGTAAAAAACATTTTTAATAATTTAAGTTTACGACTGTACCGATAGCTCACTCACCCGGTGTTTAATTGTATCAGAGGAACGAACAAATTGTGTGAAGCATAATCAGTGGCTGACTAACTACATTTAATAAGTTATACAAATTAAAAATACCATCTACTCAGATAGTCATTCGGCATCAGTCTTAGAAGATTTAGAACCATATGCTAAAGCATTACAGCACATTATCATTTATATTGTGCATAAAGGATAAAAACTACGGATCAGATCCATTTTTATGCGAATATTATGAAAATATTTACATTCAGATAACCGATTTGAGGTATAGAGATAGAGCAAACATGTTGTGGCTACACAGTTGTTGTAGAGATTATTAAAAATACTTATATCATTTATCAAGAGATAGAATGTCTCCTAAAAATATCGATACAATTATTATGCTGATGACTACCTTAATTACTATTACTACTGCTGTACTAATATTATATTTGCTCATGACCAACTCTATTTTTGTAATGCATTAACACCTACGTCATGAACATTTAAACAGTTAATAGCTGCAATTATTTTCTTACTTTCATTTCGGATAACTTTATACAAAAGATCTGACCAGAGAGACTGAGTTTCGTACATTACTTAGTTTAATTTATACTAACAGTACATGTATTTAATTTTATTATATAAGTACCACTTAACCTTAACCCTACATATAACAGGGTTGCCATCTAATAAAATACAAAAGGACTCGGCGCTCTATTAGGCCGGACATTTGGCTCTCAAAGCCGGACAATTATTTTTTAATTCAAATTCTATTTTTCAGACCAAGGTTTCCAGTCTAGGTATTACCAGTTACCAGTCATACTGCGGCTAAAGCCGGTCGCATGGCAACCCTACCTACAAAACATAGAGTATGAAATAGTACAGATATTCCTATTTATTATTCCTTATTATGGCTGTTGGTCAGCTAACACATTGGGTTCGAATTCTAAGAAAACGAACTACACTTACTGGGATATGTTCTACATGTAAAGTGAGGAGTCGACAAGCCCTGACTACTGGCTTGCTTGATGCTCCGAGCCTCTTAATAGCAATCTACATTAATCTACATTATATTGTGACCCTACGCAAAGGGAACTACGAGACATGACTATCCCTAGGCTTTACTCTTCTTTCTCCTCGACAGCAGATAGAAACAGCTTCTGGCAGCAGTGCGTGAATTTAGCTGTGGAAAAATATATTAGAATGTAGTACTTTCGTTATTTATTGAAATCTTTAATGTTCTTACTAAACTATAAGTGTATATTTTCAGTGTTTCTCTGTTTCAGGATAATGGCGTAAATAAGTGATCAAGAGTAGTACCTACAAAATAAACAAAACCAAATCCAAAGTTTAACAAAATACTTTGATGTTTTTAGTGTCACTTATAGTTCAGTAAATAGATTTAAAATACGTCTTATCTTATTCTTAAATAAAAAACTTTTAACTTTAAATACATTTACAAAAAGTCTGCTTGCGACCACGGCCAATAAGGCATTTAAGTATGTACGCGCTTATTCCCGTTATATAATATTACCAATTTTAATAATTATAGTATCATCATAGCCAATGCCCAGCAGTGGGACAGCAGTAGGTATTTGTATACTTACTGGAGACATCAGCCACGCACTTCGGCTTGGACTTGACCAGCAGGTAGTACACGGGCACGCCGGCGAGCGTCATGAGCGCGCCGGCGATGACGGCGACCGGCTCGCTGACAACAGGCACGACCAGCAAGATGGCGCTCACGCCCACGAAGATGATAGGCATCCATAGTTGTACCTGGAAGGATGGAGCTACGTCACTACAAAGTTAAGGAGATGGTCATTGGTGGAGATTAAAGCACTGTCAAGTAGGGCATTTTGTAAACCATGGGGTTAGTTGGAATTGTATCACTGTTATCAAGACAATAATAATTCTTAAGAAAAGTTTTTTTTTTTAATTTTACTCATTAATTTATTCATCATGGAATGGAAACGCGGCAGGGAGATGCCCTGCCGCGTTTCCAATTATTTGAGGTCGGCGCAATGCGTATTCAGCTTCCATTCATCTCTACAACTCATCATCTCAGCATTCACTCCTTTCTTCCTCATATCATCTTTCACACAATCCATCCATCTCTTTTTAGTCTTCCTCTGCATTTATACCCATTCACAGTCATACTCATAACTCATACGCATTAATTCAATATTTTTGTGTATTAATTACCCCATGGTTTATAATATTTCGATACATCGACAATAATGTTACAAATAACCCCGAGGTCTGCAAAAGTACGTCAACGTTTTTGGACAAGCCGTACAGCAGAAATAGAACGAAGGCACGAATTAAATAATAATACGTATAACTTCGTTATCTTCGCAAGGCTTAGTAAATACTATACGCCAGCAAAAATCTATTAATTTTAACTAAAATAATTGTTTATCTTAAACCAATAATTTTATTATTACAATGTTTCTAAATTGATAGTCATGATTGAATTTCTTTGTAATTTACCTTAACATAGTATTTCAACCAACAGAGAGGTTATTAGTTTTAGGCTACTACTTGTAGAGCTCAGTAATTTTGTAGAGATAGGATTCATGTCGATAGCAATATAATCTAGTAACTAATTCGATACAAACAAATGTACAAAATAGCACCATTACTGTTATTTTTAATTTGAACAAAACTTCATATTTTTTATGATTTTAAATACACAGTATAAATTAAAATATTTTTCCATTCGCAAGTGGCCCAGCAGAAAATGCATAACGCAGAATACGCAAAGCGAAACGTTTTTAAAGCCATGGCTTAACAATTAACACGATCTATATACCATCTTAGAAAGAAATATCTCGCTGTGACACTTAGTTATTGAAATCTATTATTCTATGCCTACTACTACTAACTAGGACATTCACGACAGCGTCAGTAGGTGTTGCAAAAGACTTATGTCAAATCGATCGCAAAACAAGTAGCACATTCACAATCAAATTTTACCTTGGTATCACGCCATTTCACCTGATTGCATGACGTGAATTTTCAGATAGAAGAAGTGTGACTCCAAAAAACTTAAGTCGTTTACGAAGGGGTGCATTCACGACCATTTTGGCTGGATATCAGTCCATTTGACGACGCATGACCGTGAATGCCCTTCATCATTACATACCTTGATCGGTCTCGGCAGGTCGGGCCTCTTGTAGCGCAGCCACAGCACGGCGCTGCAGCTCAGCGTGGTGAAGAACGACTCCACGACCGTGCAGTACGTGATCAGTGACGTCAGGTTGTCCGGGATCAACATTATTATTGATATCAGCATCTACAATACAAATGATTGCATTTGAAAAAAAAACTAAAAGAGCGTCACTTTATGAGTTGTGGAATTTTTTACCGACTTCAGAGATTAGCTTCTTAATTCACTCTGTTTTTTTTTAACCGACTTCAAAAAAAAGGAGGTTCTCAGTTTGACCTGTATGTATGTATGTTTGTATGTATGTATGTATGTTTGTCCGCGATTGCTTTCTTATTGCGCATTGGCAATTTGTGGCACCCATTTTTGGTATCCAGTTTTCCTCATGATTAGTCATTGTATAGCGATATCTCAATCACAAATATCTTTTTGTTATTGGTAGGGTATACCTCAGAGGTGGTCCTTTATAAGTTTTATTGAAATCCGTTTCTTTTAACATTGATGTATAATCAATTATAATAGGGTAGATGACTAGGTATGAAAAGTCAAAATTTATTTATTCCGCCATTTAGATGATCAAAATATAGTAGACACATATTTTTTCTTTTCCCAAATAAATTACAAAATACGAAGATAAAACCGCTGTAAAGTTCAGGAGTGGGGGCTTGTGACGTCACGGCTAGGTACAATTTGTACTCAAACGTGACGTCACGCAAGAATTGTACTCGCTGTATCTTCGTAATTCTTTGTTTACGGGACTAAACAAAAAATACGTGTCTAATATTTTTTTCTTATCTAAAAGATGGACATAAAAATAAAAATTACGTCATCATCCCTTTGATTATATAATGTCTAGATGGACAGTCAAGTGCGCGCAGACCCGTCAAAAAATTACAACCAAATTTGGTTGTAAAGTATTTTCCCGCAATTCCCGCCAACCAGTACAGATCGTGCCGCTTTCGTGTCAATACGTTTTACGCGCTCTAAGGAATAACCACATAACAGCGATAAGATGACAGTATGTGCTTTTAAAGTGTGCCGGAATTATAAAAGAAGGCTAAAAAATACCAAACACATCACCTATCACCGTAGACAAGACACCAAGAAACTTCATATTTATTTTAATTTTTTTTTATGATTACCAAATTACGCCATATTTTACCAGTGTTGCCAGTTTCTGTTTCTTATTCTCCCATTTTTTAGGGTAAATTTTTTGGTTTATCATTACGTTTATAAAATTTCGTTGATGTACTTCGAACGATCGCCTGTAATTAAAACTCATTCCTAATTAACGAGATGTGATCTTTCATTTCAAATTTCAAAATCCTAACTGCTCAAAATATTGTACTAACTTAGTTGATTTAATACTCCATTCAAACACACAAATCTATTTTTTTTTAATTATTTAAAAAAGTAACTACTTAATAAAAATACACTTAAACTGAATAATACCACTTAAGTACATAAAACTAAAATATTTTTTATTATTATAAATTAGTCTTTATTTAATGTGATTTATGGGAGAATTTGTAATAGCTGGTAACACACACTTGAAATTGTTGTCTTGTTTTTTTTTCATGATTGTAGGGCGACGCTCTATCTAGACATTATATAATCAAAGCATCATCCCTATTATTACTCATCCTTGTGCCGTCGCATGGAAAAATTATACGCGGAATATAACATGTACAGATCGACAATTACTAACCAAACCTGTAACTGTGTAACGCACATGTGTTAATTTAGACAATTTGTGTTTTTTAAACGACAACGCTTATTTAAACTTGTTTGCAGAGAACAGTGGTCATTGATAACTTGTGTTTATAAATTAAACACATAGGAACCCTATACGACAAAACCTAAAATTAGACAATACCAAAATAAAATGTAAGTACTTCTTTAGTTGAAAAAAGAAAACATTAATTTATCCTATAAATACTGTTACTGAAATGAACCCCGATTAATTTCAGTTAATAATTCGTCATTGAATATGCACGGACAGTTTACGTTCCGATGTTGATTTATCGCAATTCACAAGGGCGGGACAGATTCAGTCGAACCAATCACTTATTGCTACCGTATCTCGATTGAAACCTTGTACAAACTTACAACCTACATGCAAAGCAAATACAATCATTGGAATTGAGTTTGTGCATAACCAATTTATAAAGTAACTAGCTGACCCGGCAGACTTCATACTGCCTCAATCGACAAATAAAAGCCTAAACTTTTGTATAAAATAAATTTAAAACAAATTGTTTTTCGTTTTTAATTTAATTCCGAACATTTTAATATTTATTCACTTTTTAAACCTTCCCTGGGCTTCCACAAATAATACAATACCAAAATTTGCCAAATCGGTCCAGCCGTTTTCGAGTTTTAGCGAGACTAACGAACAGCAGTTCATTTTTATATGTATAGATTGTGGAATGTGTGAAACAATAATGAGGCTTGACGTTAACGTAGCGAATTTGCATTATTACTTGGAATTTGTTTAATGTTAAATTAGCTGAGTCCATGCTCTTTCCGTTCCCGTAAGATATAATTTTACTAGATATATTTGTTGTTGCTGCAAACCTATTTTCGTGAAAAATATTATAATAGCCTATACTAAAGCCAATATGGAAAGAGAATGAAACGTTATTACTAATTACGCAATTATCAACTTTGACAACATGTGTTAAGTTCATTTTAGAATGACAAATATTACCGAAAAGGGCCTAAAAGTAATTTGAATGTGATGGAAACTGAACTATTAGTCATTGAATTAAGGCATAATCCCAAAGCACGTTCATTATTTCTTTAAAGTGGCTGATGTATATTAATAAGTTACTTTACCTTATATAGTCGGCCACTGACGAGTAAAAAGTAATTAAAATCGGTCTAGCTATGTTCACGGGCAATGCCGTGTGCGTGGCTAAATACTGGTATAGGAAAATTTAATTGCCATTGATCGACACATTAAGAAGAAGTACACTTTTTCCATTGGAAGCAGCGTAATACGATATAATGTTTTTCTACCCTATCAGTGATTTCTTAAAAGACAAGCCACGAGATTTCAGAATCAAACCTGCAAATTGTAATCTACATCAGTTGCACTTACCAGAAAGACGAGCGAAGGCATCGGCGACATGCACTTGACGTTGATGTGCGCGAGTAGCTCAGGCATGTGTCCGTTGCGGGCGCCGGCGAAGCACATGCGCGATGACGTCATGATGTGCACCGTCAGACCGCCTAGGATGGCGATAGCCACTAGGGTAGGCATCGCCCATCGCAGAAAGCCGAGGCAAGATACCGCAAAATCCTAAGCAGAAATATAAATTAACCCCACTTGCATTACGTCTAATAAATCTGTTTTTTTTTTCAACAGGCTCTTTAGATACAGGGTTAGTCTTGTTTGATATTCATTAATTGATGAATCTACTTCATTATTTACTCTGTAACTGATGATACGAAGCGAAAACCTATCTCGGAAAGTAACTGCGGTGATCTTATCTTAATTATGAATAAACTCAAAAGACAGGAAAATATTTAGTTCATAACACAATTTTTCAATCTATGAATGAATGCACCCGGACTATAGACGTATATAATATCAACCAGTGCAATCATTCTTCTTCCCTCTTTTCTTACGGCTGCGGCTAAATCCCGCCGATGCAAACTTAAATTACTTACCACAGCAATAGCCTCGGTAGCCAGCACGCCGACAGGTCCAAGCACAGCCAGGTACGACAGGTTAGCCAGCAGGTATATAGCCGTCACCATCGGCAGAGAGATGTAGATGGCGCGCGGGAGGTTCACGAACGGGTTCTTCAGCTCCTCGGTCATGAAGTTCAAGTAGTTCCTGTAATAGGCACGAACCTCGTTACCAACTACTAAATGGTTAAGAAAGAAGAAAATCGTTTGATCTTGTAGTTTGTCTTTAACGATACTTAGATGTTTACTTTCTGTGACCAGTATGTCTATTCTGTAAATAATTTCGGTATCGAGCTTCACCTGAGTGACAATAAAGCTCACTTCAAAAGTGAACCCAATTGGAATTGATTTAGAATTCAAATTCGAGAATACGTATTTGATATCTCACCGCGGATTCCGCTGTCGAGACATGAAAATGATGTTACAGAATAGCACTACTGTAGTGGCGGGTGTCGGAGACGTTCTGCGGTTGAAATACGGTGGACAGCAATATTTAAGGAATAAACTTTCATTATACTTTCATTGGTTACATATAGTACATGTAATAATACTTAAAAGCCGGTTAGTTCTTGACGGGTTGTCGCCCCACGGACTACGAGAGTAAATGAATAGAGTGCAACTTCATTCACGCGGACACTGGTGCACTGATTACCTGATCAGGTAGGTACCATCTCTTCAAAATGTTCAATATCAATATCGAGCCTTCAATCACTCAAAATATAAGTGGACAAACATCATTCAACATCCATCCACCATTCAACAGGGCCGTGGTTATTAATCAATTTACTTAATTAATTAACCTATTATACCAAAATACTTCAACGAGGTAAAGCGAAAATAGCACCATCCAATTATGATCGCGCTAGTTTTGGTAAAATATGAAATAATTTACCAAAATTGGCTGAATGAATAATAATGTAGTTACCTAATGCGGTACTAGTAATAATTTAATGTTTCAATTTGCAAACATTGTTATGCTTGTAATGTAGGATTTATTTTATAATTCTAATGTAAGAAACAAAGTTACGTACATACTAAAACCACAAATCTATATCTATACTTATAATAAATCTGTAGAAGTGAAAATTTTGTACATTGAAAATATTAAAAAAAATAAATGGCAGGGGGTGTTATTAGACCGAGACAGAACCCAAAAGTGTGGAAAAAAAAAATTGTCTGTCTGTCTGTTTGTTCAGGTATCGCGCAAAAACTACCGGTTCGATTACGATGAAACTTGGTATAATTATTCTTTATTATCCTGGGCACCACACTGGGTAGTTTTTGTCCCGGAAAAGTATAAACAATAAAAAACAAACTTAATTTTGCGGTTAAAAACTCATTGATAAGTTTCGTCATCCACGCGAACGAAGTCGCAGGCACAGCTAGTATAAAATAATTAGGTACGTTAGTTATTTTCCTTATAATTATTAAAACCCATTGAGACGGTATAGTAGGTCCTGTATAAAAAAATAAAAATATTCCTAGAAAAGGTTGGTTAACGGTAGGTCTGAAAAAGTCTTGTGAACATAAGAGAGCGCTAAGGACAACTTTAAATGGAAGCAATAGTAATGTTATAAAAAAATATTACAAGGCGTTTAGCAAAATCCTCAAAACTAGTATTAAAACTTTGAAAAAACTAGATTATATTCGACAAATGAATAATTCTGATAATAAAATAAAAACTATGTGAAGAATAATTAATGCAAAAACAGGTAAAACAAAACAACAAAAGTATGAAAACATAGTGATAAATGATAACAACAATGAAACTAAGTGCCCACATAACATGTCCAATATATTTAACAATTTCTTTGCAACAGTCGGACAAAGTCAACCTATAAAAAAATAATAACACTGCCACTGGACTGCCTGTAGTCGAGCCATACGGTCAATATACTTACGTTCTGTAGACCAAAAAGAAATATTAGACATTATAATGCCTTCAAAAAAAAAAACATAGCTACGGCGTAGATGACATTCCACCCACCTTAATAAACGTTATTAATTAATCAAAGTTTCCAAGAGGGCCAGTTCCCAGACGCACTTAAATAAAACCTCCTTAGTTAAGCCAATACACAAAAAAGGCGACACTGCCATTCCTAGTAATTATAGACCTATTGCTCTGTTGCCAAGCTTTTCCAAAATATTTGAAAAGGCTATGTTTAATAGGCTATAATACACATTTTTAGAAAAATATAAAATATTAGATGACAGTCAAAATGGTTTTAGAAAGTGTAGGTCTACCACTTTGGCAGTTTACAAATACATACAGATGGCGTTCCAGTGTGTGACTAATAAGAACCATGCTATAGGCTTAATGCTCGACATGACAAAAGCATACGACAAAGTCCTTTATAACATATTACTTGCTAAACTATACGGTTGCGGAGTCCGGGGACCAGCTTACTCATGGTTCCAATCATATTTAAATAATAGAACTCAAATTGTGCAAATTGAGAACTATAATAATATTAAAAATGAAATAGAATCCATGAGATCCCGCAAAATTCAGTTGTCTTGTTCAATTCCTCAAGGAAGCGTACTAGGATGCGTGCTATTTTTAATTTATATAAATGACCTCCCAAAAATATTAATAAAAGATAATTATTTACCAATACTGTTTGCCGATGACGTATCAATATTAATAAATTGCAAAGATAGTACCGATCCCAACTTTTTAATTCAAAACACACTACTAACCGTAACTCAATGGCTCCAAACTCATAAGTTAGAATTAAACACAGACAAGGTCTCCACGAGACAGGCTTTGCCTAGTGTGGGGACCACAAGTAACTGTACTCTTTATATAAACTTAAATTTAATTTAACTTTAAGGAAACTTTGTTAAACCTTTTCTGGCAATAAATTATTATTATTATTAAACACAGGCAAAACAAAAATCATGTAATTTAGATCTTATAAAAAACCACCCCTTGATATGCATGTAGTATTCCAAAACCCTCCCCTAGAGGAAGTAGATTTATTTAGTTTACTTGGTTTAAAAATAAATACCCATATTAAAGAATATACCCTTTGTTTTGTGTTAGTTAATAAGTATGTAAATTATATAGAGTCATTAAATTAGATAAAACCAAAAAGTGTTGTTATAACTGTACATGATAAATAGAATAATTATTAGATGTTTATTGTTTTAGAATTATTGTTAGATTTGTATGATAGGTATTTATAATATTGCTATGCTTGTAAAAGGCAACTAAGTAAAAAGTCCCACATATTTTTTATAACATCTAATGTACACTTAGTATGCAATAAAACTTTGACTTGACTTTGACTTAGACTATAGCTCGACGAATAACATTTCATCCAATATATTTACGTAAAATTCTCTTAAAAGTAAAATCCTTTCATGAAATAAAATTACTATCTAATAAGCCAGCTTTAATACAAAATTTTCCAGAAATCTATTTACTAAGAGGAAAGTCAAAAGCACAAGTTATTAAAACTGCAGACCGTTCAACAGTCAAAGAGAACTCATCCTTTGTGAGAAGTTTCCTCTAATTAATGAGGCATGTTAATTAAAACCAGGTTTTATGCAGCTAGAAAACTCAGGTGGATAGTCGTGTCGTATCGCGGAAAATGAAAAATGAAGATGAAAAATACACTTGAATAGAACCAAGAGTTACCTTACATTATTTAAACCGACACATTTGTAAAAAATGCTTAAATAACCATTATTTCTTATTCGCTTTACGTAAACACAAAGCCGAAATGTAATTTCTATTTTAAGAATATGCCAAAGAAATAACATATCATTTACAGAGAACTAATTAATTAGTAAATAATCTGAGATCAAAACAAAAATAATTGGAAGATAAAAATAACAATTATTGTTTTTACAGAATTATGTTCCTAATTAGGGTCCAATAATAATATTTACTAAGACGTTATAAAGAAAATAGATAGGTAGTGCAGGTAAATATCTGTAAATAACATTTCAAAAATAAGAAAAGGTTCTCGAAAAAGGTAAAGGTCACCTACGGATTGAAGACCTTATAAATGTAATTAAGTAATTATACGAATAATATACATTCACATATTTTACCCCTACACAAAATCTATTACATTAGCTAGCATGGCCTAAAATGCAAATGGTTTCAGTGCTGTAATAAACCTCATTATCACGTACGAATATAGTTATGAAACGAAGGCCTGAAAATAATTTCCACTCACTTTTTAAATGAACAACAATTTTAATTAAATAATTAATCTCGAATACATAAACGCAACTGAGCTTTAGGACAATCTTAAATGTCTATCAGTCGCTGCTTTAAACATTGAAGTATATTGTCTTAATTCCAAACAACCTGTCAAACACAACAGTCAAAGATCTAAATCTTATTACGTTCAACAATTATAATGAATGCATAAATAAGAAGCCTTAAATTTAAGTTGAGTTTAAGTATTCGACTATTAAACTATTGGACTTACCATCCGGAGTATGAAAATATTCCCGAGTAGAAGGCGACCGACCAGTCGCTCACTGAAGACTTTGTGCCGGACCACCCGTCTTCAAAGTGCTCCGTCCCACCTACGTTGTACAAATAAAGAACCTTTTATTAAATTCTTTATATGGATAAACTATTATTATCTATCTATTATCTAGCAGAGATAGATAAAAGTGGAAATATAATGTGTTAATTTTAGCCCTAAGCTCGGGATGCGCAATATGAACATCCGCCCCTTTGCGACAGTTATTAATAGGTCCATGACATTTATTTTTTCTTTATACTCTACCAATTTTGAAACTTATCTCAGAATATAACAATAGTTTGTCATTTTCAAAGAATTTAACTTAGAGTAGCAAGTGATACCAACAATAATTGTTCATAGTGACCGGTCATTACCCTCCAACTAAAGTATTTTCAATTATTAGTAAAGGGGATGGCCGCCAGACAGCTCAATATCGCACGAATACGTCTCCGCATACCTTAATAACAGCTATTGAAGCCAGCTAAATTGTTTGAATTCACGAACGTCTTCTACACAAACATACCTAAATAAGCTCCTTACCTTCATTGTTGTCTAGACTTCGAATCAGTGATATTCAATTTTATTTAATTTTCATTTTGGCTTTACTTATTAATAATTGGATAAATATCTTTTGAACAATGAAAGGTACACAATTCCCTAAATATTCGGGCGAATGAATTATTTCCAAACTATTCAAAAAAAGGAATTAGAAATGTTTAGATTGTCATCTATTCGTCTTTAATTTATTTTTACTCTTGTAATTGTGTGTATTATTGTTTTGTAAATTGTTAGCTTTTTAACTTTTCTATTTGCCGCATCAAAGTAACAGGCAATAAGTGCTTGTTACTTTAATTGCCACTTCAGTTACAGTCATCCTTTTATCATTCAACAGAGTAAGATACAATATGATTTAAGTGGTCCATCCGCTCAAGGCAACTTATTTTCACACAATCTACATTACAATTAAGCTTATCAATCTTCATCGTTTTAATTAATGTTTAACAAACGTAATTAATGCTTACGTTCTCGAACATAAATATCTTCTAGCCACTGAGTATTAAGTATACATCCGAATGAGCTCTATGAAGGTTTCCAATTAGGCCCTCTCTGAAAGGTATTTTGATATACCTTTCTAATAGGTCCTTACTAAATATAATGATCTATAAGTCCTACAACATTACTGCGAAATTAGGTACGAATATCTATAAAATACATATATTAAAAGTGTGTTTAGAAACGATCTAAACGTTTACTAGGAACCGCCACATGTTATACAAACAAGTTTAGGTTGCAAACTATACTCATCAAAAAAGTTATTACTTCGGGGATTTGGCTATAGCGATTATTATACAATTTATTAACACACTCATCCGGCTCGCGGTCTCCGATAGACCGCCAATCATTGTCCGGTCTCGGGAGGGCACTAAGACGCGACTAAACCCATTACGCCAGGGAAACGTCATTTAACGGTAGCGGCACGGTAATTTAAGACGACGTATTAAATAAAACTGCACTTTCTTTTTGTTAAATTTTGAGAATTAAATAAAAATTAACAGAAATGAATTACTTTTTTTTAGGAAAATAGTATTTTTATGGATTTTTGATGCGAATTACAATTAAAGGTAGAAATTTTGCGTTTAAAAGTAGTGAAATAAGGGACAGAGTAATCCGGAAATAAAATATGAGGATAGTTATCTCTTAAAATCGAATATACGTCCAGATGAGATTAGGTGATCATGTTTTCGCGGACGAAGTGCCATACCTATTCACTTATAAATGAGCTTAAAGAAACTAAAACTATAAAACGTGGGAGTTTTCAGACTGAGTTGTCTCTATTGAGCTTAAATTAGACATTCGAGGTGACACAAATAGATGAGTCCGATACTTATGCCTAAAATAAGTATAGGAAAAAAACTATGTCATTGTCTGTCTTTGTGACACTTATTCGATGCTAGATTAGATATTCTGATATAATATTGTGCCATTTCAGGTTGTTTTAAATAGGAAAAACTAACTTAGATTTTTCATTATGTTTTTGTTAATTATAGCTCCATCGAGATAACGATGATTCTGCCAATTTCATTACTAAAGCAGAAAAGAAAAAAAAAAATACTGAGTACATTCACAATTTTTTTAAAGCTTGCTTATTATTTCTTCAGATAAACTTGGAACCTGGCTACGAAAGAAAACAGGAGGTTCACAAAACCGACAGCAAAACAAAAAATTCTGTTCTGAGTAAATTATTTGATGACAAATCAATCAATGTTCCTTACCTTTGCTCATCCAGATGATGCCTCCCATGATGATGATGACCAAGGCCGTGATCTTCGTGAACATGAAGACGTTCTGGATCCTCGTCGTGAACCTCACATCGTACGCGTTGATAAACGTTAGGAAACCTACAACACAACACCATTAGGGTTTTCGCTCGGCTCATAATTAAATGAGAATACCTATTACCTACTAAAGTACCAATACATACATCTCTAGACTACTAGCTGTAGATAATATGTCTATGCATATCTGCCTAGCTCTGAGGCTTTAACACAGTTAATGATTTATTGCGTGCTGACTCCAAACACTTCCAGCTCGGAAATATAATGCATTTCAGAAAATCAGTTATATACGTATTATTTAAATTTTACGTATGATAATTACCTATCGTTAAATGCCAAACCATTTTCAGATCTTTATAGGAGGACACTCTTGTAACGCACGTCTGGGGTAGTCTCGTAGCGTAAATGTATCTTTGGAATAAAACAAATGCTCTTACATTTTCCTAACTATTAACTAAGGAAGAATACCTATGGACTTTATAAGCGACTTCAAAAAAGAATATTATAACTTCATTAAAAGTATAAAAGTATTCAACAAATATAGTTTGAAGTCCAAATCAAGCATTTTTTACTACATTCGTAAATCAGCTTGGGCTAAATCTATTCTATACTTCATTGTTTTTGTTATTACCTATTGCAAACTAGTTATGGAAACTAGGAGTTGTAGTTCATTTACATTCATGATGTGGGCGTATAGCCTGCTATACAGAGTTGTAAGTCTAACGGTACCTAAGATGTGAGTTGTGTTGTTTGGTTCCAACATACTCCATTGTTTGTTGCGCTGTCTAACCAGGAATCAATATCCTATCAGCAATGCTGCATTGTTACAGAATAGACAAGAAATTTGAAACCTAAATGCGCCTGACCAGTCGCATTGTTAGCGAATATTCCGAGCTCCAAATGGATTTCAATATGGAATTAATAATAGCTTCCCTAAAAGCATCATGCGGGCGTGCTATTTCCCGTTGTTAGAGTCGAAATAACAGTGATCAATACCGTTAGATACAACACAGTTACCTATCACACATCTAGTCTTTGTGTAATTTTCTCACATCTTGGAAACCAATAAAATGTGCATAATTAAACAATGGCCTTGTATTAAATAGTGAAAGTTCATACTTACATATAGTGACGGCCGCTATAAGTTTTCGGCAGATTGGATCTATGGGGCAATCAGGGAAGATCGGATCCAGTATGTTGTTCGCGAACGTCAACGACATTATAGCGTTTGTACTAGGCCTAAAAGAAACAGGAACATATGGAGATAGCGTACGAATGTGGTACAAGATTTTGTTGGGTGACTGCAGACTTAAATGAATCGTTTTTTTATTAAATAAAAAAAATCCTCTTCAGCTAGCAGACATGACGATGAATGTTCAATGAATAGAAAGAGGCCTTAGTGTGGCCTGCAGACTGGGTATCAAATGCGTATTCAAGGCAGGCACTGGATTTGACGAAAGTTTTGTTAGGTAATAGCCTAGTTCTTATTACATAGAAGAGGCAACATCGATTGCGTATTACCAAATGTTAAGAAGGCCAAGGATGTTCAACCTAAAATCGTCAACTAGACATGCGAAGTTACTAAGCTTAGGTACTTATATGATTTATTTCTTATTAAAGCTTCATATTAAGAATTTCCAAGTACCCTTATTTTTATAACAATTGTTAGATACAAAAATATCTATTAAGGGAACGACATCATTAACACATCCTGTAGATCAAAATGGAACATCCTGTAGAACAAAATGGAACATCCTTCAATCGCCTACGTTCCACCATTAATAGATATTCCAGAATATCTATTTTAATTTCTAATAAGTGAAAAAAAAAAAATGTACTTACACGAAGACCAAGTTGGCGTCCCATAGGTAGAGGAAAGCTGGTAGCGGACCGTAAGCTTCGTTAATATAGTGATAGTCACCACCGCTCTGGGCCAACGTTGTACCTGGGTGCAAAAATTTAAGAATGAATTCAACTATCAAAATCCATATTGACGTTTGGCCAAACTCTTGATATCGCTGATATATTTCGGAAATGTGCAAAAGTGCAAACATTAGTTAGTACCAGGCTAATTGGGTTAATACATACATTTTACACGCAAAACACTCCATCTAGTTATTAAGTTCAATATTGCATCGGTACGGTATCGATTCGATATGGCATCGGTACGGTAGTTCATTAAAGTTAATTAAGTTTTCAAAAGACACGGTCTATGTGCTGTCGAACAAGCCAATCCTGTAAGCTGTTCCGATAACTCAAACGTTAATGGCATCGAAACACCCTGGCAGAACTTTCGCAACTTTACTTAATACTGTTCTAATACTGCAACGTTTGCTTTTAGAGCACCACTCAAGTTTTGTTCATTAGTTAATGCTGGTTTACGTAAGTTTTAAGCTTAAGTAGAACGTGTGGTACATACAGCGTAAGTAATGCACTTTTACATGTCTATTAATAATATGTATTGAACAAAATTTTATAAGCAGCTTCAAAATTTTACAGTAAATTTTAATGGTAGTCCTGGGAGTACAGGGAGGACAGTAGTGCTATTCTGTATCATTATTTTCATGTCTCGACAGCGGAATCCGCGGTGAGATGTCAAATACGTATTCTCGAATTTGAATTCTAAATCAAGGCCAATTGGGTTCACTTTTGAAGTGAGCTTCATTGTCACACAGGTGAAGCTCGATACCGAAATTATTTGAATAGACATACAGATAGAAACTTGACAACTGTAAAACTGAGTGGGACTTGCTATTGAAATATAGTTTAACGTTAAATAATTAAAAAGCCTATCCCGATATAGGTCATTTATAACCGAGTCCACGTACGATCGGAGACGTCGTAGAAGTTTAAATAAAATATTTCTAAATTCTGTTTATCGTTACCATTTCAAGTCCAACATGCTTAGTTAGAAAATATGCATTAACTAGTTTTCGTATGCGTGGATATAATGATAAACAGCAATCTCTAGACCGTTTGAGTAATTGTGCGGATGTTGGAAAACGACGACCGCACCGCCGCACGATGCCACCGCACCGCCCCGCGCGTCGCCCATCATTTTTATCATTCAATATTTGGTTGTTAGTAATACATATGTTACTATATTCGTTGGCGGCTAGTTATGGAATAACAAAATCGTGATGAACATACTAATTAATTGAAATAAAACCATTGCTTTCATTTTAACCGATTCCAAAAGGAGTTATAGATTTATTCCAATACATTTCTTTGTCACGCTCCAGCAGATGGATAGATCGATCGAATTTTATTTTTATCGCTAGTTACATATTCATCCAAATCGGTTTAGTAGATTGGTTTTTAAATCAAACTGACTAAAAAACTACCAAATGAGTTTCTAGAACCATAAACGAATAAAAAAAGAAGAAATAAAAATGATAAATAATAATAAGTCGGTGTCGGTCCTTATAATATAGTATTAAACTTTGCTATTAGCGGCTGACACCGACTCCAAAAATAACAATAATTGTGCTTGAAGTATAATTATATTTATTATCCAAATATTTTGGTTATTTGATAAGCAGTACATTTAAAATTATTTCATACTTTTCAGTGAATCGGCTTTTTGAAGGCGGTTCTCTTCTAGAAAAAAAAAAGAAATTAAATAGTTATCATTTTTATTTCTTCTTTTTTTATTCGTTTATGGTTCTAGAAACTCATTTGGTATTTTTATTTAATACTTTTTAGTGTTAGGTACTTTGTTTACTTACTTAAAATGGCTTTAGTCAAACGCGAGATAATCGCGTTCAAACATACATACATACAGGTCAATCTGAAAACCTCCTTTTTTCAAGTCGGTTAATTATAGAATACCAAAACCTTCTCCTTGGTCTAACAAACACTATTCTGAAAACCGTATCAAAATCGGTTCAGTCAAACGCGAGATAATCGCGTCCAAATATTCATACATATATGTCATTCTGAGAACCTCCCTTTTTTTAATTCGGTTAAATAACAAATACTAAAACCTTTTCCTTGATCTAACAAACTATTTTCTGAAAACCGCATCAAAATCGGTTCAGTTAAACGCGAGATAATCGCGTCCAAATGTTCATACATATATTTCATTCTGAGAAACTCCCTTTTTTCAAGTCGGTTAAATAATAAATACTAAAACCTTCTCCTTGATCTAACAAACTATTTTCTGAAAACCGCATCAAAATCGCTTCAGCCAAACGCGGGATAATCGCGGACAAACATACATACATACATACATACATACAGGTCAAACTGAGAACCTCCTTTTTTTTGAAGTCGGTTAAAAAGACAAACTTACACAAAATTGATCCAAGCAATTTCGATTCTTTGTAGTAGTGTCTACCTAATATTTTAAATATATTTATTTTTCAAACTCTTAGTTGAAGGTATTTTTTGAGTTGAGAATAAGATTATTTTTTTTCGTTTAATATAAAGCATTTTCTCCGTCGAGGTATTGTAAGCTAACGGCAACTAGCTGAACACAACTTTCTGTTTTAAAGACAAAGGATGGAGTCAAAGCAAAGCTTCTGCTTCTACAAGGCTTCTACTTATTACTTTTCTCTATGGCTTTGACATTTGAGTGGCGGGCGATAATTTCACAGAAAGCAAATGGTTTTTCTGTAGCTATTTTAAACAAAAGAGGTGGTCTTACACGATTCTGATTTTAATACTTTAATACTTTAGATTGTGACTTGCTAGTAGACCGGTAGCAAGTGTGGAAATATACTCAGAAATGAACATGCCTAATGCCCTTTATGGGGGAAACCCGCATCGGAAAAGCCCCGCGATGGAAAAACCCAAAAAATGTCGAGAACTAAGTAGGTATATTACTATATACAGAATTGAACATGTGACAGTAATAAAAACAATACTTATTTGACGATAATTAATGAAAATGTACAATATGGTAAAGGAATATGTTTTGAAACTGTTTAAAGACTTGCCGTATTGTAATGATTGGGTCAGTGGAGCGTCTTAAGGGTGGTTTGTAGGAGTTGGAGTATACGCTTAGGGACACTATGAGCAGCAAAGAAAACACGACGTACGCCCTTTTACGTTTTTTTATTTTATGTGAACTATTTATATTTTCAAAATGGTAGCTCGGATGAGATTGTTTTCGGGAATGAAATTGTTGCTCTACTCGAAAGCCATGAGGATAAAAACTAACAATGTTTTGGAAAAAAAAACTTTAAAAATTTTCTAATTATCGGTCGTCGATTCAGCTAGAGTATTCTTAGGGGCAATGGATCTCATGTAATGTGCATATTATTATGTGAGCTATGGACTACATTTACAAAATATAACCACCAGCTTTAGGATTAGAGTATATAATTTTTACGCAAGACATTTTCGACGATAAAATACATTAAAAACCTACAAAAATCCCTGAATTTATTACTACCCCCAATCATTAACTATGAGCTAGCATCCATAACAGAACATTTCATTTGTGTTTAGTAATTCATTTAATGGATAATATCATGGTATTTGATCGAAAAATGTATGAAAATTCAGAATTTTTAACCCTGCATAAATTCAAATGGAGTGAAGCTACAGCTTTGGTGCCATATTAAGAAATGCTAAAGAGGTCAAGCTCTGTCCTCTTAGAAATTCATTTAATCGATAATATCGTGGTATGTGATCGAAAAATGTATGAAAATTCAGAATTTTAAACCCTGGATAAAATGACGTGCAGCGGTGCTACAGCTTTAGTGCCATAGTAAAAAATGCTTAGGACAAGCTCTGTCAGAATATCACATTTTTTTTTGTTGGCCGGCACTTTCGAATTTGGACCAAAATGGATGATGTCCTTTCAGAAGTTTTTTTTTTTCCAAAATTTTGCTAGTTTTTTTACATGCCCTTTGAGCTATTCATGGCTTTTGAGTAGAGCAACAATTTCCTGCCCGAAAACAATCTCATCCGAGCTACCATTTTGCAAATATAAATTGTTTCATATAAAATAAAAAAAACAGTAAAAGGCTCATATCTCGGAAACGGTGCGTCGTAGGGCCATGCTTCTCAGACCTTAAATGGTTGCTACAGATAAGGTCAACCCGATACTGCAAAAAAATCGGAAAAGCTACCGGAAAAAAAAAACGTTTTTTTTTTAAGTTGCTCCATAGCGCTCCTAAGGCTACACTCCAACCCTTTGTTAATCAAAAATGAATACAGCTAAAAAGTATTGCAGAGAAATAAGTATTATTAAGACATGAAGTGGATCAAATAAATGGATAAGGTCCAAAAAAAGGATCATGAATATTGTCCGATAACAGGGTAGAATAAAAGTAAAAATCTTTTTGATCCAGTGGACAAAAGATTTGTGGCAAGGGTAGGAAGATAATATTATGAAGTTTTCAATGAGGTGATTTTTTTCCCATTTTTTTTAATAGAGATCTTTGCAGTTGGCCTGAGCGCAGGCTTTGATTGCTTCACCAGACTTTTGGCGAGGACTTTAAGGCCTCCAGCAAGAGCAGGTTTTTTTCAACATGGACAATTAATATTTCAGAACTGAGTAGGCAACATCGGAAGACGCTTTAGGAATATTATTTATTATAATAAAATAGGCTATTCATGATAAATAGAACCTGATATTTTTTATTATAAGAACGCTCAATATTGTTCTTCGGAATAGTTTTACTAATACAAAACTTTGTGTGCTTCACTGACCAGGAATTAAATATAATTCTGACATTTTGAAGATTTTTGAAAGTTAATGAGTAATATGTTTTCCATTGAATATTTCTCATTTTGAATACCTATGTGGAATCATTATTATAGTCCCATTGCATACAATTACTTGTATTCTGGTTGGTTTATTAAATGATAAAATTGTGGGTTTGTTCCCTTTGTTTTGGGAATAAAAATTAAGGTATTGAACTAGTTCTTTTTATGACCTCTTGAAGCAAGACTGTTGCAGTCTTGGAAACAAAACAACACTCTACACTGTGTAGTGGTGTTACACTTCCACACCAACAGTCTAACTAAAAGGGCTTTTAGTACAAGGATAAGTGTCTCTGCTTATGAGATTTAATTTCCATCAACATATCCGTGATTTTAAAGTCTTGAGCGAGGAAAGTTTTGAAAAAGAGAAATAAATTTTGGATACAAGATAACATTTCCAGATTTGTTGTGTCTACAGTGGTTGAACCACACAACTTTAGTTAATTTATAATGTTTAGTTTATTGTTCCTTTGAAGCCCGGATTATGTTGTTATAATGGTTTTTTTTTTTAAATAAATGTCAACTTGTTGTATTTACATTTGACATTAATTTTTATTGCTCTACTTTATTATTAATCTAACGAATTGAAGCAGAATAAATTATAATAACAAAACAATAAATATAGTTAAAAAATATTTCAAGATTGTTATAAAGTCATATTGAGGGTCAAAATATTACATAAAAATATTATAGTGGAGTAAAAATAGTAAAAAATAAAGTAAAAGGGTAACAAAAATATTAGGTGACTTGACTTACCTAATTCAGCATAGGACATAGCCCCCAGCGTTGCCAGGACTCCGCAAGCAGCCCACACCGAGAGTGCGCCCCATACCGACCCAGTTTTCTCTAACACCTCTTTCGGCGATATAAAAATACCACTACCGAATATAATTCCTAATATTATAGCCACCCCTTCCAGCAGACCGAGCTGCTTTCGCATCTTTACTTTTTCATCACTCATTTTTGAATATTTTTCTTAACGCGTGCGACTTATCTGAATAATTATATTCTTCATAGAACAGCTGTTGTCTTAGTTATTACTAACCTAAACAGATGCCATTTAACCTTTCACATTTCTAATTAAAAATAATTAAAACCATTATGAAAATTTTCCTCAATTAACTGCAAGGTAATTAATGATTGAAAATAATAATGCAGATCGAGGATAGTACTAAGTTACGGGTAGCGGACTTTACATGTGAATAAGAGATTAAAGAGAATGCGAAATTGTGAACAAGTACAATGCGTCAAGAAATTTTCGCGCTTCTCTAGCTAGGTTCAGGTTGTGCCGCTCTTCATTGTTGTCGTTTTCATGTGTAATAAAATCAATATCTGAAACATCGCATGTTTAGTCGATTTATCAGTAATTCCATAATTTACAATCGACAACGTCCGTAAATAATGTGTTCGGTTAGCAGTGTGTAACTGTGCTTCATCAACTTTTGTTTTACTGAATAAATAAAAAATAATGAAATGCTCTTATAAGTATTTACCCTTTCTTTAAAATACTGACTCAAACATACTAATATATGTACTACTAAAAGTAATATACTTGTATTTTAGTAGTAAACACTCTTCTTTTGACGTGCCTGACAGGGTCCATAGAAGGTTGTATATATCTAAGTACCTACATCTGGTATCTGAACCAGTATAAGTTGTAATCTTTTCGTAAAGTAGTAGGATCCTTAAGACTTAAGCGGAATTATGTGTTTTCTATAAAGTTCAATGCATTTAATTTATCAGCTATTTTCCGTTTACATTGTTTTATATTAGATCAAATATCAAAGTATTTAGAGCATAACTAGTTATTATATTTATAGCTATATTAATTCAACTTTAGTTTACCTTGAATAGAAGAAGTGGAAAGGGTAGACTCATAAAATCTCTCGAAATAGTACTTTTTGTTTGGTTTGGGATATAAATGAAAACGAAACATTAGTACACCAAGAAACTTTGCATTTCGAAAAATTAAGTTTATTGTTTGTAGTTTAAAATAATTTGGGTGTTATTTCTGGGTCAGGATCAGGATAATATTGAAGCAAATCAGCTACAGGTGACTCTTGATCCTCATAAAAATCACAGGCTAGAAGAAATTCTCGTTTCGAATAATCATCTCCCTTGCAGAACATCTCACCTAGAGGCAAATTATATTTATGAATGTGCTTATCACACCCACACACTAACTTAAACCAACTAATTCAATGAAAAATACCTTCGATATCCATAATATGGACAGCGCTTTTAGCTTCTAGAGCACCCACACAATAATGTTCCTCTGTTAAATCTGGATGCCAGTACATAATTGCATCTCTACACGAAGTTCCGGCAATAGGAAGCAGGATTCTGTCCTACATTTAAATAATGACTTGATTAGCAAATTTACGTACTTTTGTACGTTACATTGACAAAAATGGGTACCTATATAGATACCCATTTTTCACTTTACCTTGCAGATAATTTTGTTATTAACAATCGGTTCTTTGACCTCACCGGTGCAGAAAAATTTACGTTTCTTTCTCATGATTAGTGTACTAACGTCTAAAACTGTCTTAATGCTGTTTCCTGTAAAACGAATTTAGTTAATAGGTATCCAAAACTATTCGTGTTATTCTTAATCATAATTAATAGTGTTTTGGGGCGTCACCTTTTTCACCATTAATAGCTTCCAACTCTCGCATACCACGTGCTTGCGTTTCCCGGCTATTTTGCTGTTTCATATAATTTGCTAGCCTACTCATTGCTTCAACAAATTCATCAATTGGACCTAAGTAAATAGAATAAAATATCGTTTGTTATCATTAAATAACTTGATAAAATTAAAGTATAAGTTTATTTTTAAGCTCTTTACCTGTTCCGAAACTTGATCCATCCAAGTAATTTAGAAACTGATAGAATCTTAATGCCTCATCAGATTCTATTTCATCCATTACCGGTCTCTAGAAATAAAATGTGGTCATAAATTTATTGTCATAGAGGAAAATATTTTCTGTAAAATGAAACAAAAATAATGACTTACGAATTTTCCACTCCATGCTCCAACATCAGAATAAAGAGAATTAACCCTGCTCGGCATCCAATCCAAAGATGATCGGGCTACCAGGACTGGATGCTATAAAAATACAAAAACACTTATGAAAAATCGCCAGTTGGTGTTCTTCTATAATAACATCTTAGAAATAGTAATAGTATATTCTTAAATCATCATTCAAAAGAATCTCATTTGATTACCAGAGATCCCATCTTAGCGCCAGCATACCGAAGAAAAAATGGAAATAAAGTTGTATAAAGGTATAAACGGAGAGCTACGATCGACATATTTATCGTTTTCTTTGAAAGTAAAATTTATATTGAATAAAATCCAACAGGGAAACCGCTTGTTAAAAGTTAACGAAGTGCCTTGTTTATTGCTTTTTATTAATGGCTCAATTAAAATTTTAGCAATTATACTGGCGCTAATAAAACGTCAATAAATGATTACTTTATGATTGTAATTTAAATGGACAATTTATTTTTTGCACAACGGCGTATAAAATAAATTGAATTATATATATGAATTATTGATTCATATAATACAACGGTATTACATGAATCAATAATTCATATATAATGCACCAAAGGTAAAAATGTATTTACAGTTCAACCCGATAGCAGATAAGTCGATGTTGGTTTTTAGTAACATTTAGCAGACGCAGACACATCATTATGCATTGACACTGTTGACGTTTGGATTGACATTTGACAGATACTGCAGCAGCCGGTTTATTTCGCGCCATTTTATTCGAGTCATGTCCATTGTCCAATGTCCTCTATTTAATTTTATGGCAAACTGCAAAGCGTTATCTACCAGTGTACCTGAAATCTTAAGTAGTGAAGTCATAGCCCTGCTGTTGTAAATTATACAAACTCTTTTTTAAAATGCACGTGCGAATACGTATGTTTAATAAACCAGACACTGTCGTGGTTGTTGAATCGAAGTTATCAAAAATAGACCAATTCCGGCAAGTTATTAAGTCTAAATTTGGTGTTGAACCTAAGTTACAGAGATTATTTTACGGTGGAAAACTGGTAAGTATTATAAGGATTATTAAATTTGTGTAAAACCTTTGAAAGCAAATACGTGATGATTCCTGCGTGAACGCTTTTTTTCTATTTGTGACGTCACGGTTGTGAGCGACCGTTACATTTACATGCCGTTAAAAGCATGTATTTAAATACTCAGTAGCTCTAAAAGAATTTAAAATTAATGGCACTTGTCACATGGTACCGCTGTTAATTGTAAAATTAACTACACTTGTGTGTAGTTAATTTACTATTGGATTGATGTTAATTACCCACATTATATTATCAGAAAATCAGTTTGTCAAAGTGTATGTTGAGTTTCAAAACCCAAGTAAAAGTTACGGTATATTCCACTTTGCTCACCTGGGTGATATCACCCAGGTGAGCAAAGTGGAATATACCAAAGTTACCTAAAACACACCTGTAACATGCTTTTATTTCACATTTTCTGTTTTGCAGTTAGAAAATGGCTATACATTCCATGACTACAATATCAAGCTTAATGATGTCATTCAGCTCATGGTCAAGGCGCATCCAAAAGACATTCCTAAGGAGGAGACTGAGCAAACCAATGAACTTTCAAGCACTGAACAAGAAGTGGTCTACACAGGTTTGTTGATAAATTATATTAAGGATTATTACCATGCTTACTACAAGAGATATAGGCCACCTAGAATTGATGGAAATTATCTGTCAACCTCATTGGAATACACACGCCCCTCCTCCACATTGCAACTTTCCCCGCACATGTCCTTCTGCACAGTTGCTAATGCGATTCAAACCCTATTCTACCTAATATTCATAAAAAAATAAATTAGAATTTAAAACAATTTTTTTCTCCAACAGATGCTGTTAGCACATTGTATGCCATTGAAGACCTTGTCGACGTCAGACACTGTAGCTTAGGAGCATGGTTTGAAGGAAAGATTACAAGGATAGTTTACAATCCCACCGTATCCAACACTCCCGAATTGGCAAACACTTCTAGTGATAAAGATGTACTTATGAACTCTGATAGCAGTGAACAGGGGAATGATAAAGAAAACAATGCCAAAAGCAAAGCTCTTAGTCCTTCCAGTAGCAATAGTTCTAAAGCGAAAAGTAAAGGTATCGTAAGATACTTCAGTAAGTCACCCAGGCCTTCGCGGGCCAGTAAAAGTCAGGAGCAGACTGATTGTGAAACATTGTTGCTGTATAAAGTAGATATTGAACCTGAGTAAGTACAAATGTCAATACTAACTGCTTTTCATAAAGGTTACATACTTATTTATTCTTGTGACTAAAGTGTAATAATAGTATAGTAACTTCTACCAACAAACTTAGTATTAGTAATATTGACTAAGAATTATCTCAAATTTTATAGATGATAAGTTCTTAGATATAAGAAGTTTCTTATTGGTTCCAAGTTTTAATTAAACATTGTTAATAATATTTGCATGCTAAATTAAGGCAGAATTGTACACGGATTCAAATTTAAATGTAACACCTTATAATATTTACCTACATTCAATGCAAATAAAGATTTCTATTCTATTCAAATTGTGACTTTATTTGCAATATTTTAAATTACTAATATTGTCTTTTGTCCTACAAGTACATGTTCTTTTTTCTATAGTGTCTTTTGTTAACTAAACTACTTGAAAATAAAAGGTGCAACCAATGTTATCAAACTAAAAGTAACACGACTATTTCTTTTGCAGTGAGGAAGGTGGCAGTGGGTATTACAAGTCAAAAGACATAAGACCGAGAGCCAGGAAAGAAATAGACATAAAAAAGTTACAAGTAGGACAGACTGTGATGGTCAACTATAACACTTCTGAACCACAGGAGAGAGGATTCTGGTAAGAAGATAATTATGTTAACCCTGGTTTGATTAAAAGCTTATTAAAGAACCAAGCTTTAAAATGCAACATGATTTTATGATCATGTAAATGATGTTAATATTTTAAGGTATAATTTTTTGTATTGCCAATTTATTTAGTTTGTTTATTGTAATAGACCGACAAACTCTCTTAAATTATCATTTTAATCTTCCTGTCACTGACATTTTTAGTAAAATGCATATTGTAATTGTAGACTTGACTGTTTGAAATATTTTATGTTTCATTACTTGATTTCTGTTTTCAACAGGTATGATTTAAAGATATCAGAGATTAAGAAATTGAGACAAGGTCATGTGTTGACTGGTACAATATACTTGGGACCTGAGGCTGTGCCTCAGAATGATACTGTTGTGAGGGTGCTAGATAAAATATTCGCCATTGAAAAGGTAGTGCCTATAGCGGACAGATCAGCCTCATACAAGGCACTGATGACAACTGCTCCAGAAAATAGTAAGAACCAATGTCAAAATACTTACAGACACTATTTTAATGGGTTTATGTAGTTTTCTGTTGGTGTTGTGAGATAATGTTTTGGAGCACTCGTATTTGTTGTGATAATTAGAAATATATTCCTCAATAGTCCACTGCTTAACATATGGACCCTCTTGCATAGCTATCCAAGATGTGCTACAATAGTTTACAAATTAATATTTAACTCAACAAGCTCCTAACTTTGTATTATGTTTGTAGGATCGCAACCGTTGATTTGCTTGACATGTCGAGATGAAGAAGATGTTCCATGCAAAGACTGCGGCTGTAATTTGTGCTCAGGAAAGGAGTCCCCTGACAAAGTGAGTATCTTTGTGTGAAAATTAAAGAATTATGTTAGTACAACCTCAAATTGGCTGATACGCTTAATAATAATCATCCCAACCTATAAACGTTCCTTCTGCTGGCAACAGGTTTCTTGCCATATAAGGAAGGAATGAGCATTGATCACCATGCTTGTTCATTGCAGATTGACAATATGCATATTCCTGACTTGTAGGTGATGTGAGCAACATCTTTTTTTTTGGCTTGATAAAAAAAAAAGTAGTATCACGTCATCTTCATAACATAATTTTAGCCCAACTTAATTTGCCTTTCTAGATAATATTATGCGACGAGTGTAACTACGGCTACCACATGTCGTGCCTGGACCCCCCGCTGACGAAGGTCCCTGACGAGGACTGGTACTGCCCCTCGTGTAAGCGGGACCCCAACGACGTCATCGCTCCGGGGGCCGCCAAGCAGACGAAGAAGATATCCAAGACTAAACGTGATTGGGGCAGAGGGATGGCTTGTGTTGGTCAGTACTTTTACAATACGTTTATCTCTTTGTCGTACTTTTTTTTTGCCGGCTCTGCTTGCGTAAATATTTATAAGAAGAGAAAATTAATTAACACTAACCATAATGTTAATGTCCACGTGCGATTCACTATCTATCTATTCTAGTGTTTACTTGTATCATCATCATCACCTCCCGAGCCTTTTTCCCAACTATGTTGGGGTCGGCTACCAGTCTTACCGGATTCAGCTGAATACCGTATTTTACATGGAGTGACTGCCTATCTGACCTCCACAACAATTTGTATATTGATGTCAAATTGTTTACTACAGATGGGACTTCTAAGATTCTGTCATGAATGATACACATGGTCACTTTACACAGTAGAAGTTTCGTTGTATTACAAGTTTTCTTTAACCTCAATATAATATAGTATGTATGTTTGTTTGTTTGTTTGTTGAGGTCAAATCTTGATTGAGTGTAAATTTTACATGTTAATTATACAAGGACAGAAAAAGCAATATTGTAATAAGCAGTAGTGTATTATACTTTAAAGATGGTCTCATGTTGAAGCCAGAAGGTGGCCATAGGAACGTAGTCACGAAAGGACATAATTCAATCCAATTGCTTTTAATGTTTTGGTCTATAATTTACGATGAAATGTTTGCTCTGCTAATATTATCTATTGCTACTGCAAATGCTTTAACATAATAATATGTACATATTATAGCATATAGCAAATGATTTCCATTTTTTTTATGTTTGCCATTGAATCTTTCATTTCACAATCATTTAATTCACATACATAAAGAACGCCCAGAAAATGATAATACATTTTTTTTTAATTTGTTATCCTACCGAAAGTAGTGGCCTATCCTAGCTCAAGACAGAATTGTGTGGAGGAGGGAGAGGGAGGCCTTTACCCTGCAGTGGGACAAGGCAGGCTTAATAGGTAGATAGATAGATAGACATTATGTTATTTGCTAGGAATCCCGTGCTGTTCTTAGGTACATTTGACGACCTCCGTGGTCGAGTGGCGTACGCACCGGTTTCAAGGTGTCGCTAGCTCTGAAGTCCCGGGTTCGATCCCCGGACAGGTCAATGTAGAAACCAACTTTTCTACATTGTCCCGGGTATGGGTGTTGGTGGTACCTTCGTTGTTTCTGAATTCCATAACACAAGTGCTTCAGCTACTGTCTTTGGGTTCAGAACAATGTATGTGATGTTGTCCGCATTTATTTATTTATTTACATATTAGTATACTGTAGACACTTTCATAAGCTCTGTATAATAAAGCTGTAGCAACTGTTGTGATGATATAATGCGAAGTATTACCCATATTGTGTCGCTTGCGGTGAGGTTATTCGACAATGGCTCAAGCCTACAGCTGGGAAAGTAAAGGTATTTGTACTCGTCATAAATATTTGATTGGAAGAGTTTTTCATTTAGCCTGAGTGCAAGCTTTGTTTTCGCGTCCCATTGCATATGACTGCGAAAACATCAAATTCCATAATGAGAATAAAGACATGGTTTTAAGCGATAAACATAACATAACATACCATCACGCCTGTATCCCCGAAGGGTTAGGCAGAGGTGTAACAATGTACACCCACAGTTCGCCGGTATGTTTAGGTCCCATGTAATAGGGGGCGAGCCTATTGCCACTAACCGGGCACAATTCCAAACTCCGACCTGCTACTGAGAATTTCATAGAAAAACCCAATAACACCTTGGTCGACTTGGGAATCGAACCCAAGACCTCTAGCGTAGCAGTCGCGCTTAGCACCACTAGGCCAACGAGGCAGTTTAAGCGATAAGATTGGCTATGCGAGGCGATAGTCATTTAATAATAATAATAATATACTTTTATTTCGGGTGGCATAGACCCATAGATGTTACCCATTTAGACTGTTCAGCATTTAGTACGCTTGTTAGTAAGTGTTACGTAATGTGCTGTTTGTGTTACGTAATGTTTTAATAGAGGTTTTTATACAAACTGTAAGCTAGCCTTGCAAAACAGGACGAGTTGCAAAAGCGAATCAAATCAGTATCAAATATCATATTCTTTGAACATAATGGGTGGAAAAAGAGGACGCTCTCCGCCCAGCAGTGGGCCAGTATGGGCTAAAAATAAAAATACAGTGTAAACTCTTTATAACGTTATCCTTTATAACGATAAACTCCCTGTAACGTTAAAGTGAGCCCGACTTGGTTGGTTTGCGTTAAAACCCACATATTGAAACACTCTTTATAGCGATACGCCATTCTCTATTACGAAGAAATGTGTTCATATTTGTAGACAGTAAATATTTATTATCGGTATAATTGTTTATGTTATGTTATCAGGTAACAAAAGTCTTTGAAGCTCCGAAACATCCGAGGTCGGTCTAGCTTTTGTTACCCTTAATTGCCTTGACCACGTGCAGTATGACGCATTGTTTTCTCGGAAGTGATGGTCTTCGACCAAGCATACTGGGTACCTATCGTATTATCAGTCGTAAACCTACTTTGAAATTCTTTTATTAAAAATTCTTATTAATTTGGTTGTTTTTTTGTTCACTCCATATAACGATAACTCTCTATAACGACAAAAAATGCTCAGTCCCTTGAGTTTCGTTATAAAGAGTTTACACTGTATATAATTTAAACGTAACGTGTAATTTCGACCATTGTACTAGGCGACCAGAATAATGAAAACACATATGTAATTTATTCACCGGAAGAAGTCTTGTAGATAAGTATAGTTGTGTTATTCTTTTGTTGCGAATCTAGCATAGCGATGATATTATGACATAAATCCTAATTTCGTTATCACTGATCTATGCGTCTCTATACCAAAAAAAAGTAATGATGAATTCTAGTAAATGGTGGTTCAAAGAAATATTAACCAATCATGCACGTACTACTTTGTTGAGCATTCACAAACATTTTAATCAAAAATCCATGTTACAGGTAAGACAAAGACGTGCGCGATGCCGTCGAACCACTTCGGTCCGATTCCGGGCATTGAAGTGGGCATGTGCTGGAGATTCAGGATCCAGGTAAAATATCTTTGCTCTCCTGATCTGATGGTGTTCACTTTAACTATTAATACTTATAGGTTTGGATTGACTTGACGCTAATCTTGGAATCCTGACTAGTGTGAATATGTCAAAACATACATACATATAATCACGCCTCTTTCCCTGTAGGGGTAGGCAGAGACCACTTCTTTCAACTTGCTATGATCCTTACACACTTGTTTCGCTTTGTCCACTTTCATTATTCCCTTCATACATGCTGTTCGGTTTATGTTACTCTTGACCTGGCCTTTTTCATTCACACTCGCCTTATACACTTTTTTCGTCAATCGTTCTTCATTCATTCTCTCGGCATAGCCAAACCATTTCAACATACCTTTCTTAATTTTTGTCTCAACATCCATCATAGATCTGACATACTTCATCTCCCTTACCATCCATTCCTCCTCTTACATTCAACGTAGCGAAGCGGCTTTCCGTGGGCCACTTTTCACCCCCGCGAGACACGAGACGTGATGGGTGGCGAACCACATCGCCGACATTTTGGATAATTAAATTATTTTTATGATTATCCATTGCGTTCCTGCGGGATATGTCAAAACAGGTCAATAAATTCTGTGTACCAATAATCCTTAACATACCATTATAACATTAAAACACATTATAACACAGATCAGGAAGGTCTGCAAAGAATGATTTCGCAATGTCTTTTCCATTACCAAACAATCACGATTAATCGTTAAGAGAATTATCTTGTAACTTCTTACCCGACCCACCGTGACCAGAAAATCTTGATGAAGTTTTGACAGTACTCAGTGTATTAGTACACGCCAAGAATCTGTATTGCCTAGTAGACACTCCATGTTCATAAGTAGTGTACTGAAACTGACGGATTAATTAAGTGTAAGCTGTTTGTTCTCAGTTGTCGGAGTCGGGCGTGCACCGGCCGCCAGTGTCAGGTATCCACGGGCGTGATAACGAAGGAGCCTATAGCATCGTGTTGTCCGGTATGTATTAACAAAGACACAATGTATTAACCAAAAGAGATTTGTTTCCTTAAAAAAGTCGTAATAAGTTTAAAAACCACGACACAAAATGAGGGGTTCATAAGTTTGATGTGTCTGTCTGTGGCCTCCTAGTTTCTAAATGACTGTTAGAAAGCTAACGTACCCTAAACGGTTCCGAGCTATAATTGATGAAAATCTGTTCAGCATTTTAAAAGTTATCAGCAATTTTCAAAAATGTATCATTATTGCCTTAATTTTTTTTAGTATTCATTGTCTTTATATTTTATAAGTAGATAATTATACATATTTGTCTTTAGGTGGGTATGAAGATGACGTAGACTACGGCAATGAGTTCACGTACACTGGCAGCGGCGGTCGAGATCTATCGGGTAACAAGCGCACTGCGGTACAGTCCTGTGACCAGACCCTTACTAGGGAAAATAGGTTAGTACTTACAAATGTCTCGTCACTGAGTAAAGACCATACAGAAAGACCTATCAAGCTGTCATCTACTTAAAATTATTAATATCATCCGATTTTCCTAAAACAACTGTTAACATGTCTAATAAATATTTTTTATTGTTGACAGAGCTCTAGCCCGCAGTTGCGCGGCGGAGAAGATCAGTGAAGACGGCGGCGACGCGGGCGAGAACTGGCGGCGTGGCAAGCCGGTGCGAGTCGTGCGCTCCTACAAGATGCTCAAGCACTTCCCTAAGTACGCGCCCAAGGAGGGGATCAGGTACTGTACTGTTAAGTATGAAAAGTAGTTGATCGAGATAAGTCACCACCCTTAAATCCGATTCCATTATTTTGCAGCCCTAGAAAGTAAGTTGTCAAATGAAAAATGTGTTTACCACTGAAAACATTGAAAGTTTCGAACATCTAGTATCGCGCATACCTTTTTGACACTCGTTCCGGGAAATTTAGCTCCTAGAAACGCGAAACGCTGAAATTGGACATCATTGCCATAATGGCTTACCCCTTTTTCGTTGAGGTGCCACTCCGGTCCTGTCCTTGCCTTTGAGTGTCCAGCTTTGGCAGTGAGTCAGTTTGTCCTTAACAACATAATATATGCTAATTTAACTATTTTTCCTGTGCAGATACGACGGCATCTATAAAGTGGTGAAGTATTACCCCGAGAAGGGACTATCGGGGTACCGCGTATGGAAGTACTTGTTGAGGCGAGACGATCCCACGCCGGCGCCCTGGGAGAGCGGCGCTAAGGAGTACTCTATTATTGTAAGTACATCTAATCTAATAAGCTCCTCTCCCTCTTCTACTTACTTCTGTAATGAGCTAGGATGGACTAGTCCTTTCGATGGGATTCAAGTTGGTCAAGTACATGTTTTGACATAAATGAAGATTATTTTAGTAGGTGCAATAAATTTAAGGCTTACCATGGCCGACGTAGAAATTTCTTAAGAGTCTTGAGTGTGGTATTATTCCCCAAACCATGGAAAACTTGATCTGTCTAGCGTGTCCTGTACACGCCAGAAACTTTACAAAGCTACTCATAATTAGGTCCATGTGGCTGCTGTACTGGTCGGGTAAAATCTAACTTCAATGCCATTGATCAACTAGCTAAAAGAATAGACTTTATTGCATGCCCATAATGGAACGTCATGTAGGCTCACCAGTGGAAGAACCAGCCGGGGAAGAGCCAGCCTATAGGGGAAACCGACGTCTTGCTCACTTTAAACCCTAATAATCTCGTTAAAAAAACTGATGTTATTAATTTCTTCAACGAGAATAGATGTTTTTAAGTGAAGATAAGTATATAAAATTATTGTGTATTTGTTGCAGTATCCTGATGGTTACTTAGAAGCGGAAGCAGAGAAAAAGGCTTTGAAGCATAAGAAGAGAAAAAGTGAAAAGCGAGCACTCAATGAGAGCAATCACAACACCGACTGTGAGCCAGAAGATTCTATGCCTGTCAAGAAAGCTAAAACTGATATTAAAGGTGAGATTACTTATAACGTTCAAAGGCTGGCTACTACCTTGATCAAAGAATAAGCATTGTCATACAACGTGGCAATGCTGCCAGCCTTTTGGGCACACTCCCAGTCGACAGGGATGTGAACGAATTTTTTGATGCCTTATTTTAGTTTTTGGGTTTTATTTAGTTTATAATTTTTCTCATTTCTAGTGTACATATGGCTTAGTTTTTATATTATTGTAAATGTTTTAAGTCTCATAATAAATATTTTGATGATACTTATAACGTTATTAAATAATGGTTAAAATAAAAAAAAACTGGCCAAGTCCGAGTCGGACTCGCGCACGTAGGGTTCCGTACCACCGTCGTATGAGAGCCCCCCTTGAATATTCATTTTATGTGGTTTTTAGTATTTGTTGTTATAGCGGCAACGGAAATACATCATTTGTGAAAACTTCAGCTTTCTAGCTATCACGGTTTATGAGATACAGCCTGGAGACAGACAGACAGACAGCGGAGTCTTAGTAATAATGTCCCGTTTTACCCTTTGGGTACGGAACCCTAAAAATAACTTACTGATGATGCCGTTTTCCTGCCTGTTAGCTGGTAGGCATTGTGTGGCTTTTAAAGTGTAGCCTATGAACTACTGACTTCGTGCCCCGGACAGTTCAATGTAAAATCCACATTTCTACTTTGTCTCGGGACTCGGTTTGTGGTACCTTCATTGTCTCTAATTTCATGAAAGTCATAAATCCCTGTTCTGGATTTATCGAAATGTTATATGAATCCTTTGTGTGTAAATAGTGTTTTCCTGATGGATGAAGAGTGTTACCGCAGTAATCAAGATACTATAGATCGATGATCGTTGATTTTGTTCTATATTAGCACAAATTATATGACGTCGATAGTTCTTACTATACAGCAATCGCAATCGATGTCGATAAATAAACCGATGTCTGTCTGACAAACACTATCAACTTATAAGTTAAGATATTTTATGTAACATTACAGCAACTCCAAAGAACAAAATAGCAAATGCATTCACGAAGAGCCGAGATAAGAAGAAGTCGAATAACAAACAAGTGACGAGCTCCCTCAGTGCTGAGGAGAAGGAGGCCATTGACGCTGACTCGCTGAACACCAAGCTGTGGGAGGAGTGCTGTACTGTGTGTGAAACTAAAGGAAAACAGGTATGGCTGATGAATTATAGTTGGAGTTTGTATAACATAGTACTGGCCTGTAAATGTCACACTGCTAGGCACAGGCCTCTGCTCATTCAGATGCGGAAGGATAATAGATCACTACGCTTTTAATTTGCGGGTTAACGATTTCAGATTCCAATGATTGAAGTCTTGACTTCCTTAACATGCTTTTCTTCACGATTGTCAAGGATGTCAGAATATGAATAAAAGTACATAAATATAAATTTGAAAAAGTCTTAAAAGTACTTAGTTGTACTGGGTTTTGAACCCCAAGTCCGGCGAAACAGTTTTAGCCTGCGCTCAGACTAACTGCATCGATCTTATCCAGAAAAAAGAAAACCACTAAGCCACATCTTGAACTTATATTACTTAGTATTAATAAAACACGCAGTCAGATATATTATTTACATTGTTTCTATTTCAGGAATTCGTGGAGTTCGTATCTCAAGGTTTCCTCTGCATCATTTGTCAAGATGTTGCAGTGACTCCTGTGACTACGCCATGCTTACATAACTTCTGTATGGTAAGTGTTTCATCTTAATACATAAATATTTATTTTCACTCTCTTAAATATCTCACTAGCCGTGTTTCGGAAAGCACGTTAAACAGTAGGTCCCGGCTGTCATACATAGATCTTTGGCAGTCGTTAAGTCAATTCTGACAACCAGTCTTACTATGGGATACTGTGTTTCCCAGTAAAATGGGTTGTGGAGGTCAGATAGGCAGTCGCTCCATGTAAAATACGGTATTCAGCTGAATCCGGTAAGACTGGTAGCCGACCCCAACATAGTTGGGAAAAGGCTCGGGAGATGAAATATCTCACTAGCTCAATATAAGATTTATTTAACGGTGCTTCAATTCTTCTCACATTGAGTGCTTGCCTGCCGTTCATGTCATGTCTCTATTCGCTGTCCCATATTAGTTCTTTTCCGCTGTCCCATTAATGATATTTACCCCAGGCTTTGAAAGGCCGATCAGCACAAAAAGTTGTCAAACCTCATGACTAGCGTTTGAGTTGTTAGTCCTCTGGACAAGCAATCACAGCCAGTGGCCGTGACTAGTAGATTGGACAACAGATTAAATTGATCAGCATTTTAGAGACCGCAGGTTAGTAAATGTAATACATATTGTCTATATACTAAATAATCTACTACACACTCCACAGGCCTGCATAACGCTAGCATTCAAGTCATCGGGACGGAGCTGTCCGTGTTGCCGGCAGAGTCTCGACAAGTACGAGGTGAAGCCCAACGAGCAGCTGAAGACGGCGCTACGCACTATCATGCCTGGCTACGATGCAGGCAAGAAATGATACCAGTAACAGTATTAGTCGAAGTAATAATTATAATTAACTTGGTCAGTTATCGGGAACAAGTACTTTAAGGCGCTGAGAATGGGATAGATGTAATATTTTTTATAATATCCGACCCAAGTTAGTTAATTAAAAATACGTGTCTAATATTTTTTTTATAAAGCGTCTAATAGTACAATATAAAATATTAGACTTCTTTTACATATATAAAAGGTCACGACATAACATTATGGCGTTTCACACCCATTCATCTACCCCATTTTTAGTTGGATTGGTTTCCAAACTTACACAGAACATTCGTTTGTTTTATAAAGTGCGTAATGCACTTGTGTGACTGATTTAACGTGCTTTCTGAGGCTGGCTATGCAAATGATGTCCACCAGTAATGTTGTTTTAACTTACCTGATCCATACTGTTCTTTTATCTTTTAATAATCTTTTAGTTAATTAGGTATTAGAGCCAGTGGATATTAGTGCTGTGAGAATCGTACTTCTGTATTTTCATTATTTTTTCTGTAGGTATGTTTAGTATTAATTCTTTACCACATTTTAAGGCCAATGAAATAGACACACCTACATTATTTCACAAGGTAACTGTTTAGTTTCGGTACTCGTTCACATAATTTATACTAATCATTAAACAATATAGGTACTTAATTTATTCATACTCATTAAAACCCAGTAATAATGAACTTATAAATATAAATACTTATAAGTAAGTGAAGTTAAAGGTTAGGGGAGAGTTGGTTATATCGTACTGCCATTTTAATATTACCACTTCTAAATTTCCCAGTTAATGAGTAATTTTTTCTACACAAATCGTGGCCCTGCGCAACCCACCGCCACCCGCCATTTCCAATTGATTTGAGTTGACAACTGTGCGCGTGTGAGTGAAAAATAACTTTTTTTTTGTGGAAGATGCAAATAGTGTCGTAAATTCGTAAGGAAAAGGATTCGTAAACGAGGTAAACTATAGATACACAATTTTCTTTATTATTATTAGGCCATTAAAAAAAACAACCGTCCGGCAAAAACTTAAAACTTAGACACGCAACAAAAACCACGAATAATCAAGTATACAAGTGTAATAGAATAAAGAAAATTGTGTATAGCTTACCTAGAAAGAGCTATTTTGGGCAAACGCAAAAGTTTAAACCCGCGCGTTTTAATCCCCTTCCATGACTACTAGATGATTCAGAAGAGACACTTGTTATGGTAATAGATGACGATGATGACAGCGATGATGACCTCGACAATATATGTCGAAAGTGCAAATCGTTGTTACTGTGATAAAAAGGGTCCAAAGGTTGATTGGATTCGATGCGTTCGCTGTCAGTCGTGGCTACATGAGACGTGTAGGTACTTCGAATCCAGACATTTGCGAAGATTGTTTCCAATAAGAACTATGCACAATCATTATATTTATTACAATTGGCGGGAATGTTGGTCTAATGGTTAGTGACCCTGACTGCTATACCGGAGGTCGTGGGTTCGATTCCCACCCAGGACAAATGTTTGTGTGATGAGCACGATCATTTGTTCTGGTTGTCTGGGTGTAATTTATCTATAATATGTATGTATTTAGAAATATATAAGTATGTTTATCAGTTGTCTGGTTACCATAACACGAGCTCTGCTTAGCTTGGGATCAGATAACCGTGTGTGAGTTGTACCGGAAAATAATTATTTAAAAAAAAAAAAAAAAAAAATATTCGATGTCGCCTTAGTAAATATATAAAAACAGCGCTAACTCATTCGTGCCTATTCTTTTAATCTTATTGTTCTAAGTTCCCAAAATCTGTAATTTAAGATAAATTTAAGATACTCTTTAACAAAGACCCCGAGTCCATCGTCTATTTAAGTGATGAAGATCACTTAAATTATTATTAGTTGAATATGATACTGCCTCCACTGTAAAAACATTATCAAGTGATTGTAATTGTAGGAATTTTTCGTTTGAATTTAAAAAAGTTTTTTATTTTATGATATACTTTATCGCTTCGCTCCCTTACCTAAGATGTTTATATAATGGAGGATATTAACACTTTGCCTCAAACAGTTGATCTGATTATATTTATGTCTTACTCAATCGTAATTAATTACCGGAATTTTGAAAGTAATCACTTTAATAGGGTAGATGACTAGGTATGAAAAGTCAAAATTTATTTAGTCTGCTATTTAGACAATCAAAATATAATAGACACGTATTTTTTCTTTTAACAAATCAATAAACAAAATACGAAGGTAAAAGCGCTTTAAAGTTCAGGAGTTGGGCCTGTGACGTCACGGCTAGGTACAATTTTTGCGTGGACGTGACGTCACGCAAGAATTGTACTCGCTGTATCTTCGTAATTCTTTTTTTTACGGGAAAAATACAAATCAAATCATTTATTTATACATACGTGTCTAATATTTTTTTTTTATCTAAAAGATGGACATAAAAATAAAAATTAGTCATCTCTATTGAGTAGGTATTAAGACTATGTCTCGATCTCGACCATAGATTTACGTTACGGGTGGAAAGGGAATTGATATTTTATGGTTACATCGATCGACAACAAACGATTGAATCGAATCTATTCTTATCCTTAATAGAATAACCAAAGTATGTACTTTAGATTTTAATTTTTACTTAAACGGAACTTTGTGTTTATGTTAAGGGATTATGTATTAAAAGTGCTATCGGTTAAAGGAAACTTTAAGCCAAAAATACACTAGAGGCCAGAGGGTACATACATTGGGGACAATGTTGCGCTGCGTGTTGCCTAGTGACATTCCCGGCATCATTTTATAGTGCGTTAGTTATAATGCGGTGCAGAATATTGAATATACTGTAACTACTACCTCATGTGTACTTGTAGCATATAGATTAGTTTTTTATTGTTCTTTATTGTTAGCGTTTTTAATTAATTTAAGCCCAGTAGGTAAATGTGAGGTAACGAGGACTTAAGATGATGTGTTTCAATATTTGCAGGAATGTAAGGAGTTAACTTGTAAAATATTTAACTGTTTCTCTCTCAGTGGAATTTAAACATGTTTTTATGCTTAGATTCCTCCTAGGAATAACATAGATGGCAAATTTGTAATTACGGTTGTCAGTGATAGAGTAAGATGAGTTTGTGATCAAATGATATAAAAATTTGTAATAAATTATTTCAACAATGCTGGTAGCAATCCACTTAATTCCACTAAGTAAAATTTGATGTTTTACAAGTATTGAGACCCATCTGTCGTTAATTCTAGTTTTTTAAGCAATAACTTATTTTAGTATAGTTTAAATTTAATTATGTTATAAGTTTTACAATGGAATACGTTTTTTATGGCTTAACTATCGCCTTGGAAGTGTCAATGTAAACGTGCCTTATTACTGCGTAACATTATGATAATTATTAAGTTTTATAGTACAAATAAAATAGTTTTAAGGTTTTTATACTTAGCTTGTGTAGCGTACTTTACAAGGTATACATTCCAAATGCCAAATGCTCTGTTTGTTATACATATTGCTCTGTTGCACTTTTTAATGTATAATTTATAAGGTTTGTGCATGTATTTCGGCTTATACAATCTTAGGGATTGGTGGTGATGCTAATCAATGTTTTTACTTTGTATTTTCCTGTAGGTATCATTTATTCTGGTACTGAGTAGTTTAAGACAAGTCTCTAATTATTTATGGAACTCGATCATGTCAAATTCACATCATAATATACATCGCCAGCTAACTTTGCATTGTATTTAATAAGGTTCCGGTACTATAAGAGATAAGTGTTTGCTGAAATTATTTAGCTCGGTACGCTGTGCTTACTCACTTCTAACCGATGTTTTTTTTACTAAAATTGATTATGACTATGTATCCTCCTAATGTCATTACTGAGACTTTTAAATATTTGTGCAATGACAATAAATTTAAACTTTTTGTACACTTGATAATATGTATGATAATTTTGTGATTCTTTAAATTAAGATAAACATGTATTTGTAATTTAATGAGTTTAGATTAATGTTTGAATATCAATGACAAAATGGACGATTTTATGCGCAACCGGAGCCAGCATTGTTTCTATTCAGGTTCAATGGCTAGACCGGGAATAACCTAGAATAATTAGCCAATTAATTTCCTTTATAAGGTTTCGTCCTTTCACACTGTCATCAGATGCTGACGTGGATTTTTTTTCACCCATGTGTGGGGTTTAGTCTACTGAGAATACTGAGATTCGGGATATTATTCCATTAGATGAATTTAAGCTTCAATTTGTTATAGTTGTCTTCTTGTTTTCCCTATAAACTTAAATTATGTTGATTTTTAATAATAAACGGATGTTAAAAATACTTGTTTCATTTATACTTATAAATATAACTTGGTGAATTGGTGCGGACAATGAAAAATCTAAATAATATCAATAATTTTATTTATATTACATTGGGTTTTACCTAGTTACACTTCTGAGCACAATATCACTGTCGTGTCGAACACACAGTACAACAAACATAACCAAAACGAACTACGTAAATACATTCTAACAAATATGTTTATAGCTATCAACATCACAGTTTGTATCAATATTGATGACCGGAACACGCTCGGCAATTTGTACATGCACAATATGGTTACAGGAACTGCGAGATCCAAGCTCCATGTGAATAAATATCAATAATATCTCTCTCTGCGGTGTGCGTAAACACTAATGGCTACGAACGAGTCACATAAGCATATAATGCTGTCATTTCTATGTTAAACATAATAATACTTTTGTCATACAAAATATTAACAGTAAAGGTTACGTATAGTCCGGTCACAAACAAGCAGAAATTTAAAAACAATGGGTAACAGTTCAACGAGGTCAGGGTTTTGTACCATGTATTATTATAGATTACAGTTATCCAGAATTAAAATGTCATATTATTATAATAAATTTTGATATTTCATGCGGCAGTTTGTCGTGCAAAGTCTGTTCAAGGTGATTGATAGTAAAATTATAATAAAACAATATGCTATCAACCCCGTTGGACCACTAAAATAAAATAAGAAAATTAATATCACCAGAGTTGCTAAAGTTTTTGTGTATAAAAATATTAAAAATGTCTGACTGTTTATCAGATACAATGCGTTTGGTTTGTGCTTATAACGATGCTCGTAATTCCACTGTACTGAAGATTGTGTAATATTGGTTGTAATAATCAAAATTAATCGGATAAGTATGTCAGTTATTTATGTATTTATTATGACAACAAATTAAAAAGAAACAAACAGACTTACCCTATGATTTTGATTATCATCGCATTTGAGATAAATTTTTGTACTTTTATTTAAAAAAGTATGTTGATCAAACTATTTTACACCTCATACAGATTGTTACTATTTATTACAAGCATCGGTTAAACATTAATATATAAATAAAATTAAAACCTACTCTGATTGTACTTACTTTACTCTAGCAAAATGCCATCATTTTACTAACATTCAATCTCACTGCATTAGGATAATAAACTTAACTAAAATACTAACGACTTACTATTACAGGGAACCATTTATGTTGTTACTACCCGACAACTCCTGCTGTGTTTATTATAGATAATATTATAATATTTTATACCTATGTAATAGCTAAATGCATGTGTACTTTGGCACCTACACGTTTATATTGAAAATAAGCTTTAATGAGACATAAATAATACATATCAAAGATAATTGAAAAAATACTGAAACATATAATAATAATAGGTATAGCAAGTTTCCGCATAGTTTAATCGACTCGGCACATATCGTAGTAATATAACTATACCTTCTAAAGTTTTGGTCTCTGTTTGACAGAGATCAGGCAAGGACTTAATTAATTAATGGCAAATTAATATGTTACTGGAGTTGTCGGGTCTGGCCACCGTCGTGTATGTAGGCTTAGTAATATGATAGTCGCAGTAGTCTTAAATAAAATTATACTTAAAATAATAACCCATAACATAACATGATTTTATAAAATTGATAATACGTCGTAATTTGATAAAATCTAATTTCTAACAAATACCTAGTTATTGCCGTAACAAAATCACTTTGAACATCACATATTCGCATAATTTAACAATAAAATAAAATATTCGATTATAACGTTGATGGCTACACCACTGTCGCACTACAGAAAGAGTGGAGAGGTAATTAAACTAACACTAAAATAAAGCTGTCTTACGATTAATATGAGTTATCAATCATAATAAATCTCTTATAAACTACAAGTTAACGTTTGCATGGAAAACGTACATCAAAAATACTTAAAATCTATGTCCTATATTGCATACCTAATTAGAATCGCTGCATCGTAGAATGCCGGACGCTTCTATAATGGCACTGTGCTACGAGAGTGGTTAAGCGCTCCGGGCGGCGACGTTCACGGTGAGAGCGTGGTGTTCTGCACGAGTGTGTGGTTGGCGGCGGCCTCCATGCCGCTGAATTTCTCGATGATGCGATCGAGCGAGGTCCACGTGCCCACCACGAGCCCGAGCGCGCCGAACAGCACCACGATGGCGTTCTTGACAATCATGCGGATGCGTTCGGAGCGGGACACGTAGTACCAGTAGGTGCAGCTCTGGATGAGCGCGGGGAAGGCCAGCCCCAGCGCCGACAGGCACAGTGCGCCGAACAGGGAGATGAACAGCTCCAGGGCGGGGACGGCCGCTGCGATGCCGACTGCACACAAATACGCAAATAAGTATTTAAGGTAATCCTTAAAAGATGTCGTTACTGCTGTTTGTTTAAAATAGAATATTGATGTTTCGTTTTTCTAGGGTAAATATATAATAATTTTCTGTAACATTTCTATTATAGTCATTTACAGGTTTTGTACTTACAAGTCATGAGCACAATGGCGGTTCTGAGAAGGTATTCCCATATGAGCCTGTGCTTGCTGTTCAGCATTCGGACGCCGATGTACTCGTTCCAAAGGATGTCAATGGCGACATAGCAGGCGAGACCGTGGGTGATGAAGATGGCAAACGCGAGGAGGCACTGGACGACATTGGCAAGACTGGAACAAAACACATGAAGTAAGTAAACAAAATACATTACGGTAATGATAAAATGTGAAAAGGAGCTGAGTATTCCAGAAAACAGGGGTGCCTCATACACTTTAGGTAGTTAGGTATTCTGTAATACAATTCCTCTCACTCATGATACTCACATTTCGACTTTGGATGGTAAGTTGAGCGTGATGGAGCCCTCAGCCGCGTCTCCGTACTGGAGGTAGCCGAACAGTCCCATGCCGACATACATGATAATGATGCTGATCATGGAACAGTTGAGCACGCCGAACTTGCCCACAAAGTCGCGGGGGGTCTTCATCTCGTTCTCTAACGGTAAAATCTGCGCAAAGAGAAAAGTGGTGAAAATCATAGGATTTTCTTCGGTCCAATCTATATTTAATGATCTTTGATTTGTTGGATTCGTCTCCACACTCCACCCCCAATAACTACAAAGACATCAGAACAGGACACGAAAAAAAAGCTGATATCTTAGAAGAACCGGGACTACTTATTCTGTCGAAACCGTCGGATATTGCTAGTTAAATACTAATCAAGATAAATAAGAAGAAAGGATTTCAAAACTCACCACGCCTATAGCTTCAAGCGCAAACAACACGGTACCAAAGAACAGCGGGAAGTTAGCCAGTTTGCCAGCTGGTACTTTTCCTTCCAAGGTCGGTACGTCCCTGAAGATGTAGTAGAGAATGATCCCGAAGCTCACGATGGTGACCACGTTGGCGACCGCGGAGAACGGCGCGAGGTACTTGAGGTCCCGCACCCAGTTGATGAGCACCAGTGGCAGGAGAATACACAGCATCACTTGGAACACCGTGATCTCGATGCCGAAGTACTCAGTCAACACGTAGTGTATGTTCTCCGACACGAACACCACGTAAACGCAGCAGGTTCCGATTTGGTACACTAGGAGAAAGGCGTTCACTACGTGCCTGTGAACAAAAGTACCATTTAAGTTTTCGAGTTGTTGTAACTGGGTACCATTATATTAATGCCATTATTTAGTATATTTATAAAGATACATTTTTAAAAGCACCTAGTAGGCTTAGTGTTAATGATTTAAAGGTTACGAATTAATACTTACGCTGCATAAGGAGCGCACACCTTGCACCAGTCAGGGCCCTCGGACAGGGCAGCCTCCGCAGCCGCCGTGTACGACAGAGACGGCACTTTTCTCCGCTTGCACAGCACGTAGCAGGAGTCGATGAGGATGTGGATGCAGTAGGTGCACAGCACGCCGATGACCACGGTCCCGATGGAGCCCACCACGTAGCCCGCGTTGGAGAACGCGTGCGGCATCGCCAGGATGCCCGTGCCCAGGCTGCCCTTCATCAGGTGGAGGAAGGTTTCCATGTTCCTGTCCAAGATACGTAGACAGTGGTTTACAAAAAATGATTTAAATCAAGTCAGTCGGCTTTAACTCCACAAAATATAAGAGGTTGTGTAATCCCAAGTACGTAAGCGGCTACTATGAGTGTAAATTCTTATGAGTACGTCAACTCAATATCAAGGGGAAGTGACAGACCTACTTGGTATGTTCGTTTCCTAGATAATTTCTACACGGAAAATCTTTGTCCTTTTCGTTATTTATTTTATTAAGAGGATATGTCTACAAGAATATGATAGCCCCAACCCGAGCGAAACCTTAATTGTGGGTAAACTTTACATATAACAACACGATAAAACCTACGACTTGGTCTACTGTCTGTTCCAAAACAGAATTTTAAATAAATAAACAATTAAAGTCGTTGACCGTAGTATTCCAGTACACAGACTGCAATTTTTGAACGTGAAATTTTAATAACGCATGCTCAACTTTGTATAGGGCGCTTGTTAATAGAGCAAATATTTATCCAATGATGTAGGGCTATTAGAACTACACTTATAAAATTTGTTGCACTTATCATCACAGTTACGAATTACTTAATAAATAATGAATTAAGCACATATTGTACTTAAGTATACATAGGCATGATATTATCCTATTCTAGTATTGCAGTCTGTACGTAAATGTCTCATCACAACTATGTTTTAATATATTTGGGAAATACAGCCCTGGGATGTATAGGCAAAGCGAAAGGCTGTGGCGAAAATACCCAGTTTAATCAGGTCAATCTATCTATAGTCTATGGACGAGATATATTTATTCGAAATTAAAAATGTTGTTTAGAAATATTGGAATGACGTTCTTATAAAAAATCGTGTTTCAATAACGATAGGTTAAACGAAGAGAAGAAGAGACTCTTTAAAGTTTAAACCAATGTTTTTAAACCCATTTTCTACCCTAATCAACGCGGTTTATAAAACTATAGACATGCTTTCTTTAGACTTTAATCTAAAGTTCTCTGTAAGCTTTAATTGTACTTAATTTTAATTGTGACGATTTTTCTTTAATTTTGTCATGTAATAAAAAAACTGACATTGATAAGTAGTATACTATTGACATTAATAATTCCATAAAATCTGTAATAAACTGGCTTAATAATAACAATTTACAAGTAAACCTATCGAAAACAAATTTTATACAGTTCCGGTTCAGGACGTATGGTAGACCACACAAACCGTTGGAAATTAACTACGGTAATCAGCAAATAATAGAGGTAAACGAAACAACATTTTTGGGAATTACTTTGGATAAACACCTTAATTGGAAAGCTCATGTTGATAAAGTGTGTAATAAAATTAACAGATTTGTATATGTATCTACTATATAAATTACGTAAAACCTCAACTCTGAAAACCGTTTTATCGGCATACCACGGATATGTATCCTCCGTTTTAAATTATGGTCTCATATTATGGGGTAATTGCACAGACGTTCAGAAAACTTTCATAGCTCAAAAAAAGTGTATCAGGGCCATTGCTGGTATACCACCCTGGGAGTCTTGCAAGACACTTTTTAAAGAATACCGAATCCTTAAAATCAAAAATCAAAATCAAAATATTTTTATTTCAAGTAGGCCTTTTTAAGCTCTTTTAAAACGTTAAATTACTGACTAGTTGCAGGTTCCAAAATGTCATTCCAATGGAGAAGAACCGGCAAGAAACTCCATTGGTTACTCTTTTGAAAAAAAGGTTAACATCAATGTTAAAAATACAATTATTTTAATAAATATACAAATATGCGACAACAACGTAAATAGCTTACATTAGCCGGTATGTACATCCTGGAAGCAGCTAAGTTTGTGAAGCTAAACCCTAATTTATTTAAAGCAGCTAGAGATTTGTTTCCTAGAAACACAAGAAATCCAAACAGAATTGTTTTGACAAATGTGCCAAAGACTACAATGTATTTGAAGAGTTGTAATGTTATGTGTGGACGTATTTATAATGCTGTTCCCGATTCGATCAAAGAATTGTACCTATAAATAGATTTAGAAAAAAACTTAAAATGTGGCTGATAGAAAAATCGGATTTTTTAAAATAAATAAAATTGTAAACTTGCATGTGTGTTGTAATTGTAGGTACTCGTAAGATAGGTTAATTAATGAAATTTAATATTTGCATTGCATGTCGTAAAGCGACAAAATGTATCTGGCACTGTTTGTTTGACTTATCCATCTTTGATGTACCTACATTTTGTGCAAATAAAAGTTTTTTTTTTTTTTTTTGTAAGGTTTCTTTCTTTAGACCTAGTAAGCTCGCCCTCCTTGCATACATCACTCTACAGACAGACGGACCGACGACAATCGGTCAGACGGTCAGACGTAACACGCGACCACACATGCATTACGAATTTACAACCAATAATAGCGATTTGACACAAAGGCCCGCCCTTACGGAACTACAAAAAGTGTTTTTTTATTTTCTAGGAAATGCCTCGGTAAATAAATATAGTTTAAGAAAACTAAAAACACGCTTTTAAAGTACTTCTAACTAAAAAACTGAAAAATAATTCCTAATGTAAGCTGAAATTGGTAATGAACAAAAAACACTAGTATTATTGTGAAAAAGCGTGAGCAACCCAAGCTTTATTTTATTGTTTTTTATTTATTTATTTAATCCTGGTGATCCTAATCAGGATAATGAGATAAACCTATGAAATTATTATATTGTCGCTGATTCTTGATAAGTGTACAAAGTTTGAATTAAATCTGTCCGTTTAAAGTGGGTCAAAATCGAGTCCAAAGGAGTCGGTTACATACATACAAGTGCAGCTAATAAAAGCGTGTTAAAATAGAAGAAGTATAAATTGGCTTCACCATTCAGTTGTGAATAGAACACAGGTAACCGTTGGAAACGTATTACGAGCATTGAGTACTTACATACTAACTTTATAAAAGGGCTTATAGCATTAGTACTTCAAAGGGCATCTTTGGCAAACCTATCGATATTGAAATACTATTTCTATAAGAACGTTATTGTATTATTTTAATCACAATTTTTATTTACGGGATAAATATGTCTGGTCTATAGACTATATTTGTGATTGACCAGCAAACAGCAAGAATTTGCTAAAAACTATTCCGGAAGACAATGTTTTTGTGCTTTAGACCTGCAACCTTACAAGAGCAGCAAACGTCAGAAGAGGATCAGATTAAGATTAGTCCAAAAATAGTATTTGTAAGGGTTTGACGTCTAAGTTATTTTTCCCTATTACTCATCATTGCGTATAGTTATTCTGTGCGCGCAATGATAACGGCCAGGTTTTCCTGCCACGCAAGGTGAGCTGACCAGAGGCTGACTGCGATCGTGATCTGGTTTATATATTATGATGTAGATATTATTTTTGCTAAGTATTTTCTTGGAAGACCGAAAACACTTGGAACCGGAAGCAACCGCAAAATTAAAAGCGCGTAGGACTATTTGAATCTTAATTTAATGCGCTTTGGACTACCGTAGTATGACTTGACCCTTAGATGAACGGAATTCAATTACGTGTTTTGTTTTTACTATATTACTACCTACCACATATGAAATGTATTTATAGATATAAAATAATATACATATTCTTATCCTATACCTAATTTTATTCTATTTCCTAATCGGTTTGCGGAAAGTTATTTATTTCCGTAGTTGGTCTAGTAGGTAAATTGGATTCAGAAAACTGAACGGAGGCACATTTAACTTATCTAAAATACTTTGATATACAAAATATTTTATCTTTTGGATTAGCAATATTTTTAACATCTACTTGTGCAGTTGTGTGCACAAAGTACCTAGTATGCACACGATTCTCGATTAAAATGAATTATTTAGTATTTGTATTTACCCATCGCTTGAGATCGTAAGCTTCTTATTGGATTACAGAGGATGCTGTGAGAGAGCACGTGTCTAATGCATGTGCTGCTAAAGCTGGTTGTATGCTTGTATTATGCAATAGAATAAGTACGTATTTAAATACTTCAAAGGTAAACCTTTCCGAACATAAAATAAGAATATTAGATACTAAGATAAATCGTTAGTTTCGGTGTTTATTTTTGTAAATCTCTTTTTGTTCTCTATTTTTCTATTACCTACATATGTTTTTTTTATTATTTATATTAATTAATTGCAAGTAAATTAAATCTAGTTATCATAATTTGTCACTCAATACAAGGACAAATCCTTGATGCCCCGTTACTTCTCGTTGCAATGAGGTAGCGTGATGCCTGCCTAGTCTTCCTTGATGGACCAACTAAAATACCCTTTCCTTCTCTTAACCTCGTATAAGCTGCGTTCAACTAATCAAACAAAATCAATATCTGCGGTTAAAATAACACGAGGACTTATTAATGATCCTACACTACAATTGTCATCGATTTTCTGAATTTCATATTCACCGGCCGGCCCTTAGTATTTGCTCCGTAGGCTGGCCGTACCGGCCTGTAATTAGAACGCGGCGGCGACGGGTCTGGTGACATGTCTAGCTTGTGTCCAGCGACCACTAGCTAGTCGGTAGCAACCACCCCTTTGTCGACAGCTGACTAAAAATAGTCACACAATTGAATTATTTAACTACCATTGTGTTTGATAACTCTGTCAACTTGCAAGTTACGAACGAAATAGATTGAGTATCAGAAAAAAATCGTCCATGTACTATTTTTTTTCGAGTTTAACTTAAGTTTTGTAGGATCGATGTTATGTTACTGTTTCAGATTTGCCTTTGCAGATTTTTTGTAGGACCGACTTTTTTGGAACCTCTGTGTTGGTCTTATAATAAGGTAATTCTTTACTAATATACATGGGTATATAGGACACTGATTTGCGGACTTGATCCATGCTTAATATATAATTAATTAGATAGGTTTAAGTGCAATTATTAATTGTGCTAGTTTTGATGCAATTTTTACTTTTACGTATAGGAGTTATATTTTAAATCATGACGCAGTCCTGTCCGACAGCGTCAAGTGTATGTTATGAACATAATTAAATTCCATTAAAGTTGCACTAAGTATAGTGGTCGGTAGTCAAGTATTATGTTAATATGGACTACGTCATTCGCAACAGCAATCATCGCATACTATAATTTATAACAAAATAATTGTCCTTATAATTTTATGTCTTGGTATCATAATGATAATGGTATAAATATAAATACTTCTCGTAACTCCAATGTTTAATAAGAAATGGATTTATGGTTTGCACAATAACTTGCTCGCATTGCTAACTAAGTAATTTCAAAATAGTTTAAAAATATATTTAAGCTAAACACATTTAGTAAATTTTGAAAATCGCACAGCCCGATGTCTTAAACTTTTTAAATGAGTTGCCGTTGAAAAGGCGGTTTAAAGTTTACAATTAAGAATATCCGATAAGTATTGATATTGGACCTAATTAAAGGTTTGTTACTTCTACTTATTGCTTAGACTATTCGATGTCGGCAGTGTTTGTAACTATATTTTCTCTTAACCAGACTGGTAGCTTACCTTTGTGCCAAAAAAAGCACGTAAAGCCCTATTATGTGATCTTTGTCATTTCTTTAATAATCGGAATGCTCTAACCTTCAATTATAAAATAAAAAAGAATTAAGGTTTAAGAGTATGGGCTTACGATATCAAAACTCTAAATGTACTGAATTGTAATGTCACGCGACAATTCAAATCAATGTAATTAAGTATCATTGATAGATCTTGATTACGTAAAAAATGAAAAAAAAATAGTGTCCAATATTTTACTACTTATAGTCCTGATTGAAGTGAAACAGAAAATGCTCAACAATCCCCTTACAATTAAATGGGTTTTGAGGCTCAGGCAATTAGGCAGACCCAAAATTAAATTATTGCAAATCTAGTTGAAAATCCTAGAAGTAAAGCTAGCCTTGCTTGGTAAAAGGTAGATAGCACAAAGGGTGTACTCACGTGGTCGGATGCTCCACGACTCTGTTGTCGTAGGGCTCGTACTCCTCCACCTCGGGAATGTCCTTCTCCTTCATGTTGACGAGGAAGATGCCCTTGTCCCCTGGCCTCTTCTTCTCATCCTTGACCGGTGATAGGCTGTCGACAGAAATGTTGGCATTCATTTCCATCCTTTGAAAGACAAGTACAACTATTTACTGTTTAAAAGCGTTGACGGTTTCTTGTAATTGTTGACTTGTTTTATTTACGCGGACCCGCACTTTAAATGGGTATTTATTTGATACACATATTATTAAACGGTCATTATTGATTTTATTAATTTTGTGTTAGATAACAATTTGATTGGTCGCGGAATTTTTCAGCCTACGAAATCCGTAGATTACAATATAACGCATTTATATTTTTTTAAATCGAATATTATTTGCAAACAACTGTAGTTTAAAAGTAAAATTATCAAGAGTACTGAAGAGCTATCAAGATACGTTACGAACGAACGATACCTTCAGATGATTTCTTTGTAAACTTAAACGAATAAACAACTCCGAAAGCAACACGAAACGGTTCACATCAACATCTCGGTTAGTACCGGTAACCATCGCCAATAGAAACTGAACACTCACTATAAGCCACTTGTAATATAATATTAATAAAATTAAGAAAATAAACAGTAAGTAAAAATTGCCAAATGAAAAAGGTTATGTGCGCACGTACCCCTCCATGCCCCCCTTCAGTTTGGTATTGCTAGGATACCGCAGATTGCTGAAATTATTGATTTACTATTATGCTTTTTATTGACTATGAGCAGTTATTTAAAGCTGCAAAATTTACGGTAACTCAGGTTAACGGAGCAAGTTGTACATCGGAGGGCTGGCTGAAGACTGCTTGTCGAGTGACGTTCGCTGCAACCCGCGAAGGGTGCATGTACTAATAGCTAATCTGGGTGTTATTGATTTCCAGCTTTACTGAGGTAGTGTTAAGCTCTATTACTGTTCAAATTAGTTCGGACTGAAGTGTTGTCCAATTATTTTCTGAATTATTTATATAGTTATTTCTATATAGTTCTTTATAATTCTTACAAATAGATTTATTTTTATGATTGGTAAATTAACTTTATGATGGTCGTCATTGCTAGAAGATGACCAAATAATTAATACTTTTCTTTAAACAAAGCCAAGTTTTTTTACAAAGCGTTGAGCTTTTTTTGAAAAGCCTATGAGTTAACATCGTTTCAGAAGGGTTAGCTTACATATTACGTAAATGCTTAGTCATTACACAGTTGTAGGTCACTAGCTCAAAATGTCTATAGGTTATAGTTATAGGTATAGGTACCTACCTGCAATATATACAATATTAGATTGTAAACCGGATTTCACCGCCAGCCATTGGCCAGTTAAAACTGTTATTGCAGTATACAAATGCGATTACGATTAATTTAGATGTGGATCGATAATAAAACAACATGGTATTTTAAAAACATCGGTCTGTTTACGTCTAGTGTTTGTGTATTAAGTTTAAAATCGCTAAGTTACGTGTTCGAATAGTTTGTCATTTAATAGGGATTCGACTTATAGAGACATCCTATGATAGTAATAGTAATTGCATTGTTATCCAGTAGGGAACGACATTAAATAAGTGCACAATGGGTAATTAAGATGTGACGTCAATTCGCCTGGTCAATCTAGTTCTGAACGTTCAATTGTTTTTTTCATGTTCCTTGAATTGCTAGGGTCGAGGTCGCTCCTGTCATGACTTTAATTGATCCTCTATGACCTGGGGCAGGCGGTCACTTAAAGAAGGGTTACAACAACAAATAATGTTTTATGGAAAGCTACTGGATATTTAAGTTGTTAAAAGTCTGAAGCATTGAGATAGTTGTCTAACCGAAACGATATTTACGAACGTGCCAAATTTTTTTTTTCTTATACGCACAGCTTGTCTTACTTATTTTGTATTCATTTAATTGATTAATTAATATTTATAAATCAAGTAGCAAATCACGTTTTAACAGAAACTAAGTTCGTAGTTTAAAACATTTTTAAAATGCCTGAAAATGGTATTATCCCAGAGTTGGGCAAAGACCTCTCTCCATTCTGTGTATTGTTGTTTTTGTCTAATGTTAATAAATTATTATTTTACAATGGTTTATTTACCTTTGGGGTAAGAAGTCGTCCGGTTCGAACGAGGGGTTGATCATAGGCCCGCTGTGCCGCCGTGACCATTCCTCCGCCTCCTGGAAGACACAAAATATGCACATTGTTAATACACGAATATACACTTTATTTACTTATGAATAGAGCCCGAATTAACTCAATTCAGTAATCGCAAAGTTTTAAATATCAAACAATCTGCCTAGCCTTTTCCCAAGCTATGTTGGGGTCGTCTTCCAGTCTTACCGTATTCAGCTGAATACCGTAATACTGGAACAAGGTTTTGCATACAACCAAAATATACAAATTATTCGCCTATTCATTTCATTAGTCACATACCACGTGACAATGTTTGGTCTCACAGTTTGAATAGTTTGGGAGCGGGATTTAATTAGGTGTGAAGCTCAAACGTAACCGACAACCGTGACTTTGTAATGAGGAATTAAATATTTACTTAAAATAATTTCTCATTACATATTTTAAAGGCAATTAAATCACGTGTATGTTTGTTACAATTGCATGGCAATTATAATGATGTTTGAATCGACATTTGTTTTAATGGTTTCGTGTGAAATTTAAGACTTGGCAAGGACTTCTATCAGAAGTGATATACTCTTAATATCTGTATCATCAATATTTGTGTGGATATTGTTGGTCAAGTACGTAACTTATTGATCTGACGAGTTATAAATATATTTAGATATTCATCACTAAAATGGTCAGTGGTGGCTAAATATATATTTAAAAAACTTGATGTTTACAAGATAAAGTCACTACAGGCGAACTAATAAACTGGACTTTAATAGCTTTATTGACACGAGGAGTTGAACTAAGTTTAATTGTAGTTGTTTGTTAAAACTTTCTTCGAAACAGAACAGAGTTTATAAGCAGTGTTGTCAGAAGTTGGGTTAAAGCTTCAATATAATATGAGCTCGAATAGCCAGGTGTTCGCTGTATAGGTCAACAACGCTAACTCCTAATGCGCGACGTGTCTCGGGTTCGATTCCGGCACGGGACAACGAATTTGTGAGATCCGCAAATGTTTGTCCTCAGGCTACATTTTCTTTGTTCCTGCTTTATGAATGTTAAAATTGTAACTTGACGAACCATTCAAGTCTCTGAGTGAGGCAGTTAGCTGTTAAGATAAATTACCAAACAAACATGTTATTACACTTTTTGTGCAAATTCTCTGAAGATGTTTATTTATAAAGCAAATATACCTAAATATGTATCTATTGCTCATGATTATTCTAGCAAACTTATAGTATTGACAAATATAGAATGGATTCCAAGATACGGTGATAATAGATTTTTGTTTATTTATTCTGGCACTTGTTTTATTGTTGGAAGTTGTCAATAGATCCGAGTTCCATGCTTTTTAACTGTTTCCTAAGCGCCTGAAGGTTTTTATCTAAAATTGTGAGGTACTTTACTTATTCTATTCTACAAATAACTACTAACTAACTCTTCTAGTGGGTATTTACCCTATACTGACTGTCAAACCAAAGTGCAATAAACACACGTGCCAGTGTTGTCTCAAATAAAGGCGCCACACGAGACCGGCGTGCATCGCGCGGAGATGCACTTCTAGAATAGTGAACTATCTATAGCATTGTTTTCTAGGAACTGTTTCCGTGACCACCTCGCCGTGACCGTATTTAGCTCGTGTCAACAAGTGCCCATCACTCATATTTACAAACAAGTCGAATGCAACACTGTTAGTTGGATGCGGCCCAGCGCGAGCGCAGAGCTCTGCTATCCCTGTGCGTGATGTCAGGGTAATACGTCACTATTTCTGTAACTGCTGTGTGAAACTAAGTGGAAAATATACTGTAATCCTTTAACGGCCTTTATGTAGCATTCCGCGACTATTGCTACAAGCTTTCTGCCTTTAGGCACTTCCTTTACTTCACAAATGAGTGACAGAATTTTATAATTGCTTTCTATAAATAATTAAAACTATAATTTAGAAGGTGAAGTGGATGCTTAACCACAGATGCAGAAAATTATTTCGTTAAAAATATAAAATGTGAAAAACCCGCAACGCTTATTAAACTTTTCCTATTCATAGAAATATTTTATTATAATACAGATATATAATAAGACGGCACTGAGTTATTATGAGGAAAATATGATAATTACCATTAGTAACCATTAGTTAGGGACCCACCTAGGTGCTATGAATTTTTATCAGTTACTAGCTGCCCGCCCCGTCTTTCACGGGTCTTGTGGAATTTTTAAAATAATTTCATACTTTATTTAAATTTTATGTTCCTTTCAATAAGGAAGAAAACAAAAGGCTGCAGGCGTGACCAAGGAAAATCGGGATTAATTATTATTTACATACTCGCTCCCCACCCGCCCTGGTTATGCAAGGGCGGTGAGCTGTAAGATTTTCAAAACATTGTGAAAGAGTAATACTAAATCGATTTTGATATGAATCACACTAGAAGCACCTATGTGTAATAATCTACTTAAAAATTGTGATGTGTGATTAATTGCTTATAACAAGCCTGCCTCAAGCCATCGTTTGATACCCAAGTAATTACAATCATATTATTGTCACATCGCCAAAGACTGTCGCCTGCAAAAACCAAGATAAATACTTCGAAATAATTATGTAGTGACATAACATTACTTGTAATATATTACGATACTCAATTAAGGCGTCGTTCTCATACATGTAGAATGTAGTCAAGGAATTATTGATTTGTTTATCACATTATAATAATTGCATCTGCGTAACTCTCCGATTTGTTATTAATATAAACATAATAATTAATTGAGACAACTTTATAATAATTAACTATATTTTATGGGATGACATTATGTGGGAACCGCACCAAACCACAATTAGTACATTGTTGCACCGCTAAGCAATCCGCATGGGGCAAGGTTACAGCAAATGTCCCAGTGAGGCTCCTGCTGCCCAACACGCTGGACTGTGACGATACACAAGTACCCAGGTAAACTCATTCTACAATCATGGATAGATGAGTAATTAGCACACAATTAAAATTATGAAGTATATGAGCTGTCATACATATGAGTCCCATTAGTTCCATTTACTGAACCTCTGAAAGCCGTGCGGGTTATTCAAGAAACGGATGAGTAAGTTGGCTCATAAAAGATGGTAATAGGTACCCAATACGAAACTAAAAACGTACAGTGATAATTAAAAATCTATTTAAAGCCCATGTTTCATGTTGCCAATTTAAAAATAGATAGGCACTTTGGAAAATTCCACATGCGAAAACATATTTTGACGCTTATGCGTTAATTTGTTTAGTACATAAAATAAGTACATTGATGTATTATACGACAACACTATCAATGATTAAAGTACTAGAAATCGGCATTTACGCATTTTGTTCGTGACGGTACAATTCACATTTCCTAATTATTTCGCGGTGAGTGAATATGGTTAAGTTTTCTGAATGACTGTACGTACTTTACAGGTTTGTGCCAAGTCGAGAAGTTTTTTACATTGTAACAAGATGATGAAACAGGACTATTTGAATGTTGATATCACCCAGGAGAGGTAAAAAAGATCACCTAAAAGGTAATTGCTTCCAAGACCAATAAAATTATCATTCTGTTGAGGAATCTCCAACAAATTGTTGCTCATAGTACCTACTTCTTAATCCATCTTAAAAACAGAAGAATAAAATCGTACGTACAAGTTATCTTTATTTTGTAATTATACGACTACTTATCCGCTTAAGGTTTCGCAATCTTAATCTAGTCACAGAAGTTAACCTCGGCACGATAATTTAATTAAGTTCAATGTATGCATTAGCCATTTGAAACTAAGTAGTGTTATGTACTACTGTTGGTTGCCAAGATAGTCTAACTAGTCATAATAAACAAATATAAATTAAACACCTCCGCATTTTTAAGGTTATATTTTTAACATACAGGTTTTCCTATAAAACCTTCATTTGATATCACAATTTATTCAAGAGTTTATTATTATTAGCCTTTTTCCTATGCAAAACAGTAAATATCTTTCCGTGTTTCATTTATTTAAATTTGGAGATAAGAGTATAAACACAAAGAAATGTTTAACAAGTTTGTAAAACAATTATACTTACTGGCTGTTCATCGCAACTTCTTCCGCTTGTTTTACGGTTTTTTTGTATTGCGAGGAACCCGTATCCTTTTTTAAAAATAATTAGCGTAAATTATGTACCAGCTATCGGTCCGTAAAAGTAATTAAAATCAGACCAGTACTTTTGAGAGATTAGCGCATTTAAACAAATTCTTCCGCTGTATAGTATTGGTATAGACTAGCTAAGTTTATTTCTGTATCTAACTGGCCTTCAGTCACAATGCCGAACCAGTAGAGCTGAGCTATTAGTGGTGACTCTTATCGATGTGGATACGATGCGGGGCGAGGATATCTCGAACTTGTCAGTCTTCATAAACCATTAGTCAGGTCATCCGTTAGTAGTCGCGTAGCTACTCCCTGCTTCGTGTACTTGGTTCTTAATTTCTGGCATATTTTTTCTTTAAGAACTTCTTAGACTTTCCAAATATTAAACTTTAAACAGCTAGCTAGCAGAGATTAGAAAATAATCATGGCTCTCTCTCCGAATGCTTTATGTTGATATAAAGAGTTAACTTATATAAAAAGACCAGATTTCCACAAAAAGTAAACCTCTAGGGTCCAATGCAATTTATTTATTTATTTAATACAGCATGGAGGACTTACAGCTATACAAATATAGGATAGTTATAATCTAGTTTACAGAAAGCCAATTACAAGTCTTCACTTCTAGAATTAGTCTAGTTTGTTTAAGTGTGAACACAAGCAATTATCAAACACCTTTGCCCGCCACGTCCAACAAAGCGGAGGAAGGTAGCGGTTGATAAGGATGACAGTTATTGTCGCTAACAAGTCTTTCTTCACCAGTTAAAGTCTCTATTGTCAGTGTACAGACTAACATAACGTGCAATTTTTCAATACACTCTCATTATGCATCAATTGACACACTAACCGGGACATAACAGAACCAATTTGCACATACAACAAATGTACTCGTTATATACGTAAGTGATAATATGTATTAAACTAGCGGTACCCGGCATGCGTTGCAATGCATTTTTTTCTATCTAGCACCTGCCTACTACCTACCTACTACTACTTAGGGGTATGAAAAATAGATAGTAGCCGATTCTCAGACCTACTGAATATGCATATAAAATTTCATAAAAATCGGTCAAGCCGTTTCGGAGGAGTATGGTAACTAACATTGTGCCACGAGAATTTTATATATAAGAAGAAGATAATAAATCTGTAGAAGTGAAAATTCTGTACATTGAAAATATCAAAAAAATAAATGGCGGGGGGTGTTACTAGACCGACACCGAACCCAAAAGTGTAAAAAATAAATTTTTGTCTGTCTGTTTGTTCAGGTATCACGCAAAAACTACCGGTTCGATTACGATGAAACTTGGTATAATTATTCTTTATTATCCCTGGCACCACACTGGGTAGTTTTTATCCCGGAAAAGTATACAAAATAAAAATCAAACTTAATTTTGCGGTTAAAACTCATCGTCGACAAGTCGCAGGCACAGCTAGTTAACAATAATTGTGCTTGAAGTATAATAAATTATACTTATTATCCTAAAATTTAATAAAAGTTTACCAGAATACTTTGAATTTTAATGACGTACCTATGACGTCATAATTTTTGAAATTACGATATACGATATTAAATAGTCATGATGTAACGATCCTACAATCCTAACTGTAAATTGATTTATACGAAGTAGGTTTTATTAGTATGACAAAGGACAAAAGGGCAAAAATGTATGGAGCTTGTCCCATCGGCGGCCACGTCTGTACTATTTATTTCCCAGCAGGCAATTATGTATACAATAAGATTACAAAATATTGTTTCTGTCACTTCTATGGATAAATAGTTATCATAGGTAGATCACATTTAATACAAATATCGAATTAAATCATTTAAAGGAATTATTACAGCTTGTATCTTAAATACAATATTTTGTACAACTCGTAATATATACCCAGGCCACCAGACCTGGTATGAAATTGCTGTTTATGGTATATTTTTAAGTAGGTAAATATTGAAATATTTATAAATACCCGTATGAAGGCGGGCCGGGCCGTTAGTATTATGAAAGGAAGTAGGGATTTATTATAGCTAATTATAATGCCTTAATGCACAAAAACAGCAGTAGGTTGCGCAACACAGCCTGCTAATTCTCTCTCCTTTAAATATCAGCGTCTCTGCTTTTATTAATCGAACCATCAATATATTATGTATATAGGTTAGGTTGAATAATGACAGGGACGTCAGACAATTATATCAAGTGATTATATAGCCTGCCTTATCGGCAAGCCAGTCAAAAATTCTGTAAATCATGTTATACAATGAAGATAGTGATGAACGAAACTGCCCGGGGTAGTCTATCAGTCGCGGAAAATCTTAACACCGCCATTCAGAAAACCCCTCTCAACTAACAACGCCATCTGTTGAGCTCGGCTAAGTTAAACAGCGGCCGCCTGTGTTCATACCACGGAGCAAATACAAATACATATAGGTACACTACACACAAAGCGTTAGCGACGATACGTAATTTGCTTGTAATTACATCTGTTTACGTGAGTAATATTAAGAAAAGTCTAGTAATTGTTTGTTTGTACCTTTGATTATGTGTTTTGAGTTTAAGAGGGGTTTTTTATTATTTTTTGTTTGTAAACTACCCCTAATATGTACTTGAGATTTATTAGACGTAGAAAGTTTTGTAAATTCCAGCGTTACCTTGTACCGTAGTAGCTCAGCTACTTCGATACTTTACCGGGACGAGACCGTTTCAGTTTTTGTGTTATTTTAAGGTTCTAATTAAGGTTTTTAAGACTGATGTATGTATAATTAATTAAGATTAATCCTACCTATGGTTAGAAAATAAGAAAATACTTTAAAATGCCTTGACCCCGTAAAATAGCTTTTCGTGAATTTTCCCGCCAAAAGTAACTGCACTCTTATTGGTCACGTATTTAAGTAAAGTTTTCTGATTGGTCAGAGGTGGCTATAAAAAGGGAGCATTTTTCTATGGTCTGGAACTGTCGTGCACCTGTGGTTATATTTGAGGCAATACCAAATTATACTTTTTTGTAGTTTTAGTAAGTATATGTTTTCATATGAAGATCAAACTAGCGTTTAGGTTTAGTATTTGAATTCTGCGCATTGTGGTGTCGATCGTAGCATGGTAAAATTATTTGGAGGCAAAAAAAATAAAGAGGCTGCTTCGATTATTGACTGTGATGAAATATGAAGTAATTTTTTCGTTAAGTAGTTTCTTTTAATAGATTAAAAGAACTGCTGATTAATAAAGCTTTTTACACTATACACGAATATCTAGAGTAAGAAAGTATACTACAACCAGAATAACATTAAGCTAACGAAGAAACGAAGAAAAGAAGAAAAATAAATAAATAATATAATAATTAAGTAACAAATATGTAAGAAATAGATATGCTTAATAGGAATATTATATCATAACTAGCTGTATCCGGCATGCGTTGCAATGCAATTTTTTCTACCTAGCTCCTGCCTACCTACCTACTACCACTTAGGGGTATGAAAAATAGATAGTAGCCGATTCTCAGATCTACTGAATATGCATATAAAATTTTATTAAAATCGGTCAAGCCGTTTCGGAGGAGTATGGTAACTAACATTGTGACACGAGAATTTTATATATAAGAGGTCTGATTAGCGATTAAACCGACGCTTCTATTTACTATAAACTATTTTCTCTATTTGTTTATTTGTTTTTTATTTATTTATTTAATAAAAAAAGTTGCAATGAACATGTTATAAGGTTATGCAGCTTTCCTAACTATTACGGTACTGTAATAAATAGGCTGCCATTCATCTTCTTTTTGAACAGGTTCAGGCTAGAACTAACGTGAGGTCCCTAAATTTAATAAAAAGTGAATGTGAAAACCTAAATTCCAAAATGTAAAGCACTTTCCTATCCCTCGATGCTAAAGCGCCACGCTTCCTGAGAATCCGCTAGCCCACATCTATTTTGAAATCATTTCGCGCTGAATCCATTTGACTTAAGTGGAGTGGGACCACGATAAAAGCCAACCTTAACTGTTTTGAGTATAGAACATTGAATACTAGTGCCAGTGACAAAGTTATATTAAATTTTGTTTACTATGAGTTTGAAATATATGATGTATGAAGACTAATAAAAGTGTATGTGCGCTCAAGTTCGTCCACTTGAGTCGTGCAGTCTGTGGCTAACTGCCGCCATCCTGTCGGCTGCAGATGACTCAATTGAGCGTACTCCTCAGGCATGATTCCCAGCATCCTTCTTGCCCTAGGTCGATGAGCCGCCATTACAACACCCACTCTCTTAGGAAATCACGTGGTCAGTACACACGATAAAAATAGAATGTTTCCAAAATTAGCGAGTCGTGCCTTACGTGAGTTCTTCCTTGTTCATTAATTAGTAGCTGCGCCTATTTAACTGTTAAGCAGCTCGCAAACAATATTAACACTCTAACCAAGGCAAGTGCCTTCTATTTTTGCAATGAACGTGTTTTCAGGGGATGCAGCCGATATTTTGTAAAAATCACTTAACAAGTTGCCTAATTAGTATTTTTTTTTCAGACTATGATCTATAGATCCTATGACTGATCGTTCCCCCGATAAAAGAATAAAGCGTGTGCGCACAAATTTTAAAATTATCTTATGTATGTTTTTCTTAGCTGGGCCACCATGACCGAATTACATTCTGGAGGGCATTACATAACGAGTTTATTATAAAAACACATTAATTCCTCACACAATATGAAGTCTAACTTGTATCAACTAAACGATAAAACGCGAACAGGTAAAGATAACTTGTATTTTTAGTTAAACCACCTAAATTTCCTTATATTGTGAAGTTATAACAATATAATATAAATAAAATACTTAGCTATTAATGTCATCGGAGCATTCAATATTATTTATAAAATATCAATGACTCTATTATTACATAGAGGTAGGGAAAACAATGCCAATATTTCCTTTATCACAAAAATACCTCCTTCATGATAAGTTGCAAGCACTATACTAGCTGTACTTATTCATTTTACTCAAAATGTGTCTTATCCATACTACTTATAATAAATCTGTAGAAGTGACAATTCTGTACATTGAAAATATCAAAAAAATAAATGGCGGGGGGTGTTACTAGACCAACACCGAACCCAAAAGTATGAAAAAAAATTTTAATTTTAATTAAATTAAATTTTAATTTTTACAAATCATGATCAATCATCCAACGCCAACCGTAAAGTAACGTTTACAAGAAAAAAATTGCTGAAAAAATTTAATTCTAAGAACTTTTAAGGTTAGACAATATATGACACGCTATCTAATTAAATAGGTAGTCATTATATAATTAGTATTTGTTTAAAGTGTTAGCTTAACGCAGAAATCTTCTCACGAAATCATGATCCTAGCGGCTAGCGCACTTATACGTTTGTCGGCTACGCTGCCAAAATTGACTATTTTAAGAAAAATAAGTAAGGGAGAATTAAAAATTAAAATTATAAATACAATTTTGATCTGATTTTAAACTAATGTGATAACTGCTAACATTTAATAATAATCCAGCCTATAAACGTCCCACTGCTGGGCACAGGCCTCTTCCCATATAGAGAAGGCACGAGCATTGATCACCACGCATGCTCTCTGCGGATTGGCGATTTCAGATCCCAAATTTTTTGGATTCCAGGTTTCCTCACGATGTTTTCCTTCACCGTTTGTCAGAAGTGTCTTAGAATAATTAAGAAAGTACATATAACTTTGAAAAAAAAAGCCACATTGGTACTTGCCTGGGTTCGAACCTGAAACCTTGTGCTTACAAATACGTTAATTGAACCGCTAGGCCACCACGACATTTACATGCATTTATTTTCTAATTATGTTCCAATAGTGCTCTTTAATTCGTATAAGTACAATACCTAAGTATTTTTAGTTATCGAATATTGAAATCCGAATTATATTACAGTAGAGTGTAGACAAACTGAAATTTATATATGAAACATTGGGCTATCTTTTTATGGTACAACCTACCATGAACATTCTTAACACCGAGAGCCCTTCAAAGTGTACTGGGCTTTCGGAAATCCTTGAAGCCTTAATGACTGGTGTACAATGGAACCGAATTATTACAGTCAAATGGAACCTACATGTTGTAGGTTAACATAACCTAAGTCAGAATTTTCGAGGCCTTAGTGAAAAAGTGACTAGATTAAAATAGATAGCAACCGACCTCTATAACACAGTGAAAATAAAACACATTGTCTCCTCGTTAACATGTTAACATAAATCAAAGATATGATATGATTTTTATTGCGGTCCGTTAAGATTACCGACGGTTCCGTCAATGGCTGCATTCATGGTACGAATTGACACATTGCTCCTTGTATGTTTCCATGAGCGACAATCCTCCAGATTAGCGCGAATTCATACTGGGAACTTTGAATTCTTACATTTTTTTTTTTCATTGAAAGTTTTCTAAAATCTATTGTGTTTTTCGACCGACTGGATACAAGGTTACCAGGTCTAGATTTTTGTTCTATTTTTTATCGAAATCTATGTAAAGATATTGCAATGAGAGGTACATTTAGTTGAATATTATCTCAAAAAAAATTGGTAATCTTCCACGAATGCCATAAGACGGATATAGATACGTTGTGTTTTTATGCCAAATATTATGTTCGAAAGGTTCGACAAGTTCTATGTATTAAGTCAATAATGTGTTTAGCAAAATAAACATGCCTAGTACCACCGTGGAAAACTCCATACACTGAGTAATGCGTACTACCTAGGTAGTGATGCAGATTAGCATTCATGCTATACAACTGGAACGTCGTATAATATGCGTCATTTCTTTTTGATTATTAATTTTTGACCCTCCTCTTACTTCTAATCCCGCTTAAAGAATAAAGTGTTTCTGAGTTGAATAATTTTCTCAAATCGCATAGTTTTTAGACGAATAACGAACTAGGTTGCAATAAAAACAGTAAAGGCTTTTTATTATGTTTTGATAGTTTATATCCCCAACGGTATTCATGCTACCTAATAAATAACCTACGACTGCAAGTTACTAATGTTTGCGAATTTATATGCAAACTTTTTTATTATTGGGGCCAGTCCATCAGAAGTTGTAAATAAATTAAGATAATAAGTAAGTTTAAAAATAAGGCACTGCTTGGTTTATGTTCATTCATTAATTTGACGGGCCTGTTGGTCTAGTGGTTAGTGACCCTGACTGCTATACCGGAGGTCGTGGGTTCGATTCCCACCCAGGACAAATGTTTGTGTGATGAGCACGGACATTTGTTCTGGTTGTCTGGGTGTAATTTATCTATAATATGTATGTATTTAGAAATATATAAGTATGTATATCAGTTGTCTGGTTACCATAACACAAGCTCTGCTTAGCTTGGGATCAGATAACCGTGTGTGAGTTGTCCCGGAATATTATTATTATTATTAATTTTAGCACTAAACAGTGCTAAATTAACTAATGGAAAATGTTAAGGATGATAAGTTTTTCTTTGTAAATGATTTACTTATTATAGTTTGATTACTAACTAAGTCTATTTCTACTAACTTTTAGATTGGTGTCAATAAGGTATTTGGGAAGAAAATTATAGCCATATAGGTATATTAAGGTTTTGGCGGTAGTTTGCGAGCCATATGGCGGGGCCGAGAGCACCAGGTGCGCGTAGGGCCGCCCCGTCATTACTACATTACGCAGAATTCACAAATTACAATATAAACGAAATTATAGTCATGGTGGCCTCGCGGTTCGATAGCCGGATTCGGTTGCATAAGGTTGCAGTTCGAACCAGGCTGTGTCACTTTTCAAACGACTAAACTTGGGAAACATTGGCTTTAGCTCAGCTCATGTGAAAATTGTCTTAAGAGAGAGATCGTGACCCTATACCCTTGAACAATGAACTTGGTATCTTAAATCCTCTGGCCTGCATGACATTGAAATATCTGTCTGTGTTGCACGCCAGGATATGCACGGAAGAAAACCCACAAAACAAAGTAGTGTTCTATTGTCTATTACATCCTGCTGCGCAACAATAGCTGAATGAGACATCTGTATTGTTATTATGTGCAGAATAAATAAAATGCATACATTAATTTAGCTATTATCATGTAAAGCGGCAACCCTGTAAATACGTTTTACGTTCACCGTGTACCGGCCCTTAGGCGATCGACGATCAAACCAGATACAACCGGATTTCACTGAGAGTGAGGAATTACTGCCGATGCCGGGCGATTCTGTAATAACAGCAATATTGTTTTTATGTAGCCTCCAAGCTGACCTATAAATTGTTATCAGAAATCAGAAGAGGAAAATTTTGAAAAATGTTAAGTTTTGTAAGTATTTTAGCGTCTTGTAAATTAAAATTAAGATCTCAATAAAACTGATATATTTTTTTACATTATAAGCACAAGTTATTTAATTTTATTTTCGGGTTTGACGTATTTGATTACCTAGCGTCTCGACAAAATCAACAAAAAAACGTCAATATAATTATTTGTTCATTCAGAATTAAAATTTTAGTGGGATTCACTTCGTCAGCAAGCGCTTACTGCATCTAAATCTATTTGTACATACAAACATTAGTAAAACAATTAATGGCCGCTTAGTACGCACAAACAGCGAACAATTACACACATCATTAAGTCACTCAACTGTGCAATGGCGGCAATAGTAAACACTATCATTATTGCAGATGCAGTCAGTGTGGCTTAATGTGACCAGCTTCTAAACAAATCGTTTGGCTAAATAGATTGGGATTTCAGTTGTCTTGACAACTATGACATAAAGATATTTAGGGACGACACATTTTTTTGTGCCGTTTAATATCCTCATAGTTTTCCGTTTTGTCCTAAACGATGGAAAATCATGGTTTTCCCTTTCCCGGTGGCCTGCTGTGAACGCATCAACAGCATACCGCTACCATTAAAATTTATCCTAAGATAAGTTGTGTTATGAAAATATAAATCTGAGGTGATTTGCACAACTCAATAAATATGTTTAGCGCCAAACATTCAGGGTCGAACCATTATTTGAACAGCAATTGCGCAAACAATCCAAAAATGCTCCTGCCTACATTAAAAATGCTTGGTTTATAAAAAGCATAAGGAAGGCCATATAATTAGGTGTTTGTTGACTAGACATGCTTGTCAATTATAAGTAAATAATATTTATATACAAAGTTTATGGAGTACTAGGACTTAGTTTAAGTCTTGTTTTAGTCTCAGTTCGTTTGCCCGAACAAATTGGTAACGTTTTAAATATTTAGCGTGAAGGTGTATGCCATAACACTTTTGGCTTCTTATTTGGTCCAAGGCCGCTCATTTAAACTGAAATAGTCTTCGTAATACTTAATTATAGCATTCGGATCTAATTTTGTCGCGTCAAGGAATTCTTGCGATGTCCAGTAGATATACGTTAGCTTAATAGTTAATACGCTTCTTTCGATTTTTGTAAATTGCAGATACTTCATTGAAGTTTAGTCATTGAGTAATTTAACCATTTTAAGAAAGTTCATGATCAGAATTATAGCAAGTGAAAGATGCCCATTTAAGTCAGTGTCATCAAGTCGAAAGAGCAACTTGTTTTGGAAAATAGCACCATATTAAAGTATTTCTAGGTCAACGACAATCGCAGCAGAATCCCCCAGCTGCGTCGTGTACGGTGTTCGCCGATTTCATTGCGTTATGACGACGTCGGGCGGTGGCGCGGCGCGTCCGGCCCGCGCGGCCCTCATCGCCGCTTAACCCGAGGACCGCTGACTTGCGAAAAAGAAATTTCCATAACAGGTTTCCGAAATACGGCCGGTTTGACTGACGTTTTGTGTATTTTTGCAAGATATGCCCAAAAACGGGGATTGCGAAGATTGACTGCATTCGCAGTGCACCGTACATGCTTATCAATGTCTTAAAATGTTTACAATGTAACGCAGCGGGAACCACGAGGTCGATGAACTTATTCATGGAGATTGTTGCGTTAATTACTTGTTGTTGTTGAAACATTGATAGTTATAAAAAATAAATAGGTTTAAAATACCGTATAAAAAACCATAACTACCTATATAATATTGACGCTTTTGTTGTCCGTTATTAGCTACGACACAGTTCTAAACTAGGTAGTTTAATAAACAAGACTATACCAATTTATAATAAATTATTTTTTTTGCTTAGAAAAAAACTTATTAATTCTTTACTACTTTATTTGACTACTTTGAATCTGTCCGCTAATGAATCCAAACTCAGATTAACTTATAGTACTTTTATCTTGGATCCTACTAAACATCACAACCTATTGAGTGAAAATTCATAACATCCCACTGAACTAAAATATTTTCATCATCATCATCATCCACAGCCCTTGTCCTCCCACTGCTGGGCATAGGCCTCCCCTTTTTCGTGCCATTGTCTACGGTCCTGTGCCAGCCTCATCCAGACTCGACCCAAAATATTTTAGTAGTGGTTTTTCTAAATTTTAGAGCAAAATCCGCATATAATATTTAATGACTGCAAAAAGATCTAACAATTTAAAATTATGGTGTTGTACTTAATAGTAAAAAATTGTATTTAAAAATAAGTTTTAATTTAGACTTGCGGAACGTCGAAGTTTAATTGGGTTCGGTGTAAGAAAAACTGCAATAATAATTAAAGACAGATAGGTACATAAGAGTATTGTGTAGATTTGTTTATAGCATTGTTAACCTTTAGGCAGTGGTCCGACTTAGAGCGAGGACCGAGTAGCGAGTAGAACCATGAACTCGAAACGAGTCGGCGAGCAGCGAGACCGAGTATGTAGTTTTGATAGTTTTGTCGCCGAGCGATAAGCGAGTGAGCGAGTGTGACGGGCGATACTCGCATCACTCGCTCGGCGACAAAACTATTCATACTATACTACTATAAAGGAAGGGAGGGCTAAATGGAACATGCCTTTAAACCCGAATTATATTACCCGAATATATTCATATGACGTGCGCGTGATCTAAGATGCACACAGTATCAGGTGTTAATTTTAGAAAACGGTAGGTCTTGTTGTTCCTTTCTACGGTAGTTAGGTAATTTCAATAAATCTATACTTTGTAAATACTAATTTACAAAGTATAGATTTATTGAAATTATATTTTAACATGGAAAATTGGTAATAGTTTTTAGAAACTTCAATATAAGATTGACGGTGAGCTTTTGGGCAAGATTCAGTTTTGTATTTAAGAGCAGTTCTATTGTAAAACCATATCATCGTTAATCAAATAAATGAAAAAATCTTTAATTAGCCAAAAGTAACACCATAGGTGCAAAAAAATATCAGGCATCATCATAGTAAAATAAAATACCTTTCAAGACAGTCTAAAATAATTAATTGTTTTGGTTTTATTATATCGTGAAGTTAAACTTTCCATCTTGCCCTCCTTTCCCCTACTAATAATTGTTCTAAATTCGAAACCGCACTTTTATGCAGAATGACACTGGTTGGTCTTCGGCGAGTATTTTGATCACCAGCGAGTATCGCTCAGCGATTATATTTTCAAAGTTCTAGTCGCCGCAAAAAACCAATTGCTGAGAGAGTTCTCTCCGGCCAATGTGAACAGTCAGCGAGTAACTATTAATATATGCATCTCCTTCATTTACATCGGATCTTTATCTTGTTGTACGTTTCTTGAGCGATTTTATACTCGATAGTTACTCGCTTCTCGCCCATAAGTTGGACCACTGCCTTATGCTCTAACATAATAGTTTAATGGTGTATTCGGTTAAAACCACTTACGAGGGGGAACCGTACAACTACAATTGCGAGGACCAGTCTGCGAGAGGATATATAGAGATATGTCTACCTATATCATATTGTTTTAATCATCAAGTAAATACTCTTGAGAGGTTTCATTTATTAAAGTGGTACCTATATTAAGCACGATAATATTAGACGTCACTCATCATAAAGTCATCAATCCTCATTTAATTTAAAACTAGGATTAACTCTACATTAACATTTATTTGTAAGTGTCATTATAAATCAAAACAATCACATCAGTTGACTTGAAGTTTCACCGTCTGTTGTTCAATCTTTCATCAAACCTGTTTTAAAATATTTTTATAAAATTCTCTGTTCCAAAACCCAGGATTTCTAACATATTAACTAAATAAACATTATCATCATCTTGTTAGTAAAGATAGGTTCGGAGTTCGAGGCTTCGTTTAGGTCGTGGGATAGGTCGCTTAAGCCGCACACTGCAGTTTGACTCACATCTCGCAATCACACACACCTCGCAATCAAACTGCAGAATTCAATAAATATACACACAAGATACAATGAAGTCTTCAAATCGCAAGTCGTAAGACAGTTAGCGCGACTAAAGCCACTCATACTGTCTAATTAGACTGTATAACTGTCTTACTTTTATGACCCTACGCGTCGCGTCGTTTCAAAAAGCGGTTTAAAGAAAGATCAAGATACCGAGATTATTTTAGTATGTCAATTACTAATTTAACTCTTGTGATAAAGTCACTTACATAAGTACCTAGTTGTTGTGTTTATTTATCTCACCGATAATATTCGAATATTAAACAAAATATACAACTGTGCAAATGCATGAATATTAATTTGACTGCTATTGAGTAACCTCTCGATTCGTAAATGATGCTCGAATGATGAATAGTATAATTTTAGTATATTGTTTGTTTCAGTGCATTTAAACTAAAAAGTTTTTGCCATATGAAATAGTAAATTATAATTTACTGTTTATATTAATTGGGTATCTATACAAATAATTCAGTAACAGACAGTCTAATTTGTAATAATTTGAAGGGATAGGCTGAAATCAAAACCAATTAGGTTGCTACTTTTGCAGAGCTTTATGAAGGGTTAAACAGTTTTATCTACATGAAGATATCATAACCCACATTCATTACTACCTGCGGGTCTTTACATATAATAACGTATTTATATACGTTCATATTCACCAAGCGCATGCGCAGCGACTATTAATGGTCAAAAAAGCACATGCGACCACAAAAGCACGTGTCTTGTAAACACGTGTGTCCTTGAACACATTACAGATAACTACAGAAGACTTACAATTAACAAGTCAGAGAAACTGCTTCAATAAAAATTTATAATTTATTGATGACATCAATTGTCCGTGAAAACGCACGTGCATCGAGTGCACCACGTGTTGTGATCTGCCGAAGACAAGAACTAATTGCATTAAACATATAAAACCCTGCAAAGTCTATTTTCCTTTTTATGATACCTAGATCGAAATTGATGATCGATCGAACGAAATAGAATTTGCGTTTTAGAAGTGTTACAGCGTAACAGGTCAAACTCTCGTAGACTTAACGAACCATCATCTAACAAAATGGTTTTTCGGTAAAATTCTATGTTTGATAGGGCACCGCTCCAACTGCATATAATTCCAAAATACTTTGATCATAAACATGCTCATCCACTAACACGATCATAAAATATAGCACTTCGGAAGCAAAGAGGTATAAATAACGTTGACATTAACTAAATACTTTATGTTGGATGCATCTGCTTGTACATATTACGAGCATCCATCATTGTTCCGCTGTTCTATCGCTTTCACGAGTGTTGGCAACTTTCGTATGCTGTGACTTTGCGTAGGGGTTCTTTACAACTATCCTCATCCCACAATTATTGAAGCTTTATTGGCAAGCTCTGCATGATGATTTTCACGCTTGAGTACCAAGTATAGTGAAATTTGGTCATGGGAAATAATTAGAAAGCAAACAGCTTTTGAATTTTCTAAATGTATGTATCGAAAGCTGAAGCTCATTTAAGTATGCTCATAAGAAAACAAAATAGGTATTTTTTATGTTATGGAGCGTTACATTACTTATCACGAAAATCCAAAGAAATCATAGTTCATTAATTATGTTCCATCATTGCAAATCCTAATTACACTGCGATTTGAGCGTTTGTCGCCTGCATTATACTTGAAATGTACATGGCTAGGTTGGATAACAATTTTAGTCCCCACATGTATGTACTCGTATACATCCGTCGATATATTTACATTATAATGACCACATAAATGATTTTTAATAACAAAATACGATTTCATTAAATGACTGAGTATATTTTACATACCTACAAATTTAAATAAGTGGTTGAGTTGTATTTGGATTTCTAGTTTAACGTAATCCTTTGTAAGTTACCAAATAGAGCTAATAAAGCGGAAAACCTCTATTGTAAGTAGGCCATTTTATAAAATTTACGGTCGTCTAAATAAGATGTGTGATTATGTTAGAACCATTCACGCAATAATGTTAACCAATGTCGTAGTATTTACAGTTTTATTTATAGTTACATATTCGCTTCACGAGTTACATAAGCCCTAGTCTGTATAAGCCGCCAACTCTGCAAAAATGTTCGTCTTTTATTTTACTTTTCTCATTAACCTTGGTCTTGATTCGTACTGTTACTGTGAAGCAGTTCGGAGCAGTTGTCTATTGTTGTTTTACGATACATCTCCGTATGATTTGAAACAAATCTACAGCGTTATGGCTTGTGAGTTTATTTGTTGAACAAACAATGAAGCATTTTTTTTTTCTTTTGTTTAAGATCAGCTGGAAAATATGCCAATTTACATCTGATGAATATTTGTTACGATCATGCGCTGCTAAGCTTTCACCTTTAGCTTAGCTATCATTAGAGCGTTGTGTAAAAAAATGTTTTCTTATACGGCGCCCTTGAAATAGCTGCCAAGATTTTTTCAGCAAATGTGCGTATTATCTAAATAAGAAAATACTTTTTTGCCGAGACAAATCTCGCAGCTTTGCGACCGCGCTTTGCACCGCTCGCTGCTGCCGCCGCCGCACCGGGCTTGTTGCGGGCTGCTTGCGGAGTGCACACACTGCACGGCTGAGTCACCGCGCTACGTTTCGGCGCTGGCCTTGAACTTCAGCCGCTAAATCATTCGCGCGCACTCGCTGTTCCGTGTGCGCTGGCGTGCCAAGTGGCGGGCGCCTGGCGCGACCGCTTGGCACGCGACTCCATCATATCTGCCCATTCAGGTTTGGACGAATTGTGAACTATTCTAAAACTTTTACAGCAAGCTTGCCAACGATGCGCGTACATCATAGTCCCGACATTTTTTTCAGTATTTACTCCTCCAGAAATAACACGAATGCTTTGGTTGTGCCACTGAAAATGACAATTTTCTGACGAATTATATTTTCATAAACTACTGTGGAATATTTTATAAAACAGACTATAAATATAAGAACCTGTACAAAAACTTAATGTAACAAAAACTGCAAAAAGTAAAAAACGGGGCTAAATTTTCCTTGACGATGTTACAGACTAAGTGTTTCCTTATAATAACAGCAACCGCGTTTATGCTCAACGGCGATGCAATAACTAAGCGTTCCGACGTTCCCTTGATGTCACCGAAGTACCGAGGAAAGCATGGAAAATCCCCAGCCGCCGCCATACCGGTCCGGTGCGGCCGCGCCGACCGGTCTCGCTGCGCACGCACCGCATTTTCTACGCACGCCGCCGCGCCGCGCCGCAGCCGCCGCCGCCGCTGACCTACACGCCGCACGCCTCGCGCCGCTTCGTATCGTAACTACAGTCCTTGGAACCGATTGAAAGTAGATTTACAGAATTGTGAGGGCATTACTTTATACTAACTTAACTTCCACAACTTTGTTTGTAATGACCTCGTGTGCTGACTGCACCATTTCACTTTGATTTAAGTAGTTGATCCGTATCGAACGTCATGAATATAAAAAGGCAACAACAATAAATTATTTAAACTTCACTTTTTGCATTTAGTTAAACGATTCTTACGGTTGTGATATTTTTTACGGACGTCGCAAACATGTCAAATTGGCTGTAAAAAGCCTCTTTGGTGCAGTTTGTGCAGAATATTATAAAGATTAAATTACAGTTACAGTTTACGTTGGATGTTGAAATTCCGTAGTTAATTGCATGTGTCTCCTTTCTTGTGGAGGTATCAGCGCGGTCTTCAGGTAAAGTTAACTTACAAAAATAGCACACTAACAATATATGCTCCCGAAGCAATACATAAACAACAATATGTTGGGTACGTTGAACCCTGCGTAGAAAACGCAGGTTTTCGGTCTGCGAAAACTGCGAAATATTTTCTTTGCGTTACGCCAGTTCAGGGGCCCGAGTCTGCTATTTACATTTGCTTGAATCGTCTGAGTGGGTGGGGTTAGTGGTACCATTTTACGATAATTGGCATTCTACTAACTGTCAAAACGTCACAATTGGCCATTGGAACGATTGAGCCGCGAGTTGAGTGAATATGACCGATGGCCGGTACAATTTCGTATTCCGCTATTTTTTGACAGCAGTTGCATCATATCTATGGCTAAACATTTTTTATTTTTCATAGACAATGTGTCAATTTCAACGAAAACTTTCCTTTTTTAAAACATAATTATCCTTATTTACAAGTTTTTAATAGAAATTACATATTGTATGGGCTTTTACAATTAATTAGTATTAAAAAAACAATTAATACAATTTTTTGCAACATAAGAAACGATTATTAATAATTAGTGCCAATCGGTGTTGCCTATTAATAATTACAAAATGTTTGATACTTTTATTTTTAATTTAAATTGACAACACCGCATCCCACTCATGCCAGTATGCCACTGATTGTTGTTGGCTTAACTGAATACGAAAATTAGGCACATATTGGGTTGACACTATCATCCCACTATGATCATAGTAACACGGAGTGTAAATAGCAGACTCGGGCCCCAGTATAAAAGACACACGATCTTTCATAATCTGTGCAATGCAGAAGAGATGGTGTAAAACTTTAGGATAGTAAATCGTATAAACAAGAAATAAGTAGGTCTGAGATTATACATCGGAAGAGATTATACGGAAGAAAAACGTTTGCATCACAGTGGGTAGGACAGGAAGAATTACGTTAATAATTTTTGTAATTTTATGTAATATTGAATCTATAACATTAACGCTTAAAATTAGACAGTGTTTAATAAATACATCCGGCTTTAAACTGTGCGTACATTGCTTGATCCGATTCGAGGCTACGCTTCGATCGCTTGGTAAAAATAAATCCGTCTCTAGTTTAGTGGATAGATATATTGCTTGGATTGATTGACGGGGCTAGTTAACATTGTAATTACGTATTAGGTATGCACCTTTATCGGTTACAAAAGTTATTAGAAACTTCAAGTCGGAGGAATGGGGCAGTCGACCACCGTCGTTTATTCAATAAATAAGAGCTGATGTTTCGAGCCCTATAAACTATGTTATTTCAATAGGGACCGTTTCACGATGGGTGAGTGAGATAAGAGACGTATAAACATTGGATATTTTTTATGAACATTTGTTTTCAGCAATGTTGAGCATACCAATTGAGTTAAATCATATATATCAGCCTATATTCCTTGAAAACTTAGGTCCAATTTTATGGTGCACTATTTTAACTAAAGATAGCAGTAAGCATTTTCTGACCGGGAAGAGCACTGCTTTATCAACAAACCAAAATTGCTCGCACTGTATTGGAATTCACTCAATACCAATGAATGGATGGGCAATAATTTATTCAAACATTAATTAGAATCTTATCTTTTTTTGCTTAGAGATACTTAACTATTTTGCATTTTATGAGCGCATAAAACATTTGAACTTGAACTTAATTATTATAAGTCATAAAATCTTTCATAAAATCTCATTATCGTTTGTAACAATAATTATATTTTTAGATGAATGAAGCATTAAGAAGTCTTTGTTTAGTTCATATAAATCATAGTGACTTCACAACTGCGGAAGTAATAACGTGGTCAGTTAATAGAATTGATACATAATGCGCTGGAATTGTATCGACTGGTATGCGCGGCCTTTATATGTGCCTGTACTAGGTAGTAGTATAAAGCTAAGCAAATATTTGTATTAAACAACTACGATGATGATAAACAACAACAACAACAACGATGCAATTTGATTGCAATTTTTTTTTGGCATAAAGAACAGTTTAAAACGAAGTCTTTAAACGCATATTAGCTGTCAATGTTCTTTGAATTTTTTTTTGTTGTGATTTTATTTTTCTATCTTATCATTTAATTAAAATTCTGTGAGTGTTGTATATAAATGAAGGTGTTCTAGGAAGTAGTCGCTCGGCAGCCGCATACTTGCAGTGATTATCTAGTCCGGTGAGATGCAGCGACAGATGCTGGATAGTTCATCCCGCGGTAACGCGGTCGCAAGGCCGTCTGAGACGGTAATTGTGCAGCGCGGCAGACAAACGTCTACGTTACGATTACTTACGATTTACTATGAGACTGGGAACAGTGACCACAAAATTTTGAGTCATCTAAAAGCAACATAGTAGAATGACTTTTGACTTGATGATAGCTCTCGATCCAAGTATAATTGATTACACATTAATGTAAAATAGACCCTACTTCAACGAAATTATATGGGGCATCTGTAAGGTACAGCCTGTTGATAACAAAAATAAATTTAACATTAAAACATACACACCTCCTTCTTTTGAAGTCAGTGAAAAGGAAACAAAAGATGAAGTGATAATTTGAGAATGTCTTATTGACCTTCTGCGGTCTTTAGGCTTTAGTCACCAGATTTCTGGATAATACACTCGGAATTGTTACTGACACGACACATATCTTCCGTAAGAACTGAACGCACGTGACGCTGGAACATGTATCTCAGTCAATTGGACAGATTAGCAGCTGTTCTGGCACCGCCCTCCACATCGGGACCGACGTATGAGCCAAACACTTTTATAAGATTCTATTAAAAGCTAATTTTCCCACTATTTTGGGATCGACTTTCACAGAATTTGGTTGAATTAAAGTATTTTACATGGAGCGATCTGCCCTCCATAAATGATTTACTGAGCAATAGAGTTCCCCTTGGCTAGGCTGGTTTATTATTGTTTAAGACCTAAGCGAGAAGTTTAAAATAAAAACTTCGTGATCTGGACATACACCTTAAATCATTATATTATTAAAACAAATGAGTGTGATGATGACGAGCTTGACCCGCAATATTCTTTTCCGAATTTTCCGATGTACAAATGTTTGTGCTTATTTCATATTCCGTATCATAGTTTACGACATCGTTTAATTTTAAAATTTGAAGTCTAATGGATTGTAGGATTGTAGCAAGCACCGGAGCTTGCGAAACATTTGCATGAGGCATGCTCGCTTGTAAGTCGGTGGACAGCAAAAAGTGCCGAAACATATAAGTGCTGTTTGGTTCTTGTAAATTGTATAAAAGGACATATCAGTATCATAGACGAATGAAATCATGTATTAATTTGTGTAAGTACGATTTAAAATTATTTGTTTTTAGTTTTATATATAATTATGAGTCTTGTATCAAAGGACAATGGGCCTGCTGGCCCACCAATGAAATTAGTATAATTTGATAGGTGAGTGCTTTTAGAGCAAATATTGTTCAAGGAGTACGATTAAATATCATTGGGGAAAAAAGATATAGGTAAAATACTATTTTAATGTGTTACCATATTTTTTTCTTGCTACAATTTTTTATACAAAACAGACGAAAAGTCATTGTATTTTGTTTATTTTACTGACGTATGCATCATTAAATAAAGTAAATAAAATGTTGGGCTTGAATGTAAAATCTTTGACGATGATTAAACTCCAATCATATTGTAGTAATTAAGTTATGTACAATATTGTGTTATTCAATAAATTTCAATAAATCAACACCTATATGAAACTTTTTTTTTAACCTATCATTTTCTAATATGTGTAAAATACATATATAATAACATAATTATATACTTAAATTAATTATTATATCAATGTTACATCATCGCGAGTTGTACAAAATATTGTATTTAAGATACAAACTGAAATAATTCCTTTAAATGATTTAATTCAATATTTTTATTAAACATTATCTACCTATAACTATTTATCCATGGAAGTGACAGAAACAATCTTTTGTAATCTTACTATAAACATAATTGCCTGCTGGGAAATAAATAGTACAGACGTGGCCGCCGATGGGACAAGCTCCATACATTTTTGCCCATTGTCCTTTATTTAATGTTGAATAGTTAGTTAGTTAATAGTGTAAGGCTAGTTTAGCTATGACGCAACTTTTACGGTAAAAGGTACGTTTTGGTCTAAAACCTATTCTCGTGTTAGCAATCAATAGTGCTCCAATACTTTAAAAATAACGATGTAGGTTAGACTATTTTGACGACCTCCGTGGTCGAGTGGCGTACGCACCGGTTTTCAAGGTGTCGCGTCGCTAGCTCTGAGGTCCCGAGTTCGATCCCCGGACGGGTCAATGTAGAAACTCACTTTTCTACATTGCCTCGGGTCTGGGTGTTAGTGGTACCTTCGTTGTTTCTGAATTCCATAACACAAGTGCTAAATAGATACTTACTTTGGGTTTAGAGCAATGTATGTGATGTTGTCCGCATTTATTATTATTATTTTCAAACACGGTAAAAGGTTACATATAAACCTTTCTATCCAACATATTATTTGAATAATACGTATTATATATAATATTTATTTATTTAAAGGAACTAGAACCTTCTAAAAAGTGCTTATTTTGACCGCAGTTTTCACGTTTTCACGTTTTTCTCGAATTTGACAACAATAATCGAAAAAAGGAAAAAATAGAGGCACAGATTATTCTTTTCTCATGCAGTATATGAAATATCTTTAAAATTGGTTAAGAATTGGGGGAGAAAATAGACGAGAGCCAAACCTCGATTTTTCGTCAGTTTTTCGGTCTGAGCTGCAGTTGTCCTTATCGCACGAATTAGAGGGCGGGATGTCCGCTCCCCTTTCCTCTTAACAGGGATTGAGAAGAACCATATTTATAACCTACTTCAAATGAAGGAGGTTCTCAATTCGGATGTTTGTTTTTATTTTGTTACGCAATATCTACGGCAATTCTAATCGATTTCAAAACTATTTTGTGTCATTCATAGAGTATAATTTAATGGTGCTGTCATATAAATTACATTCGTTTATTTTATTTTTTTTGTGTGTTATATAATACAAAATCTTAGATAGGCAAGGCTATGTCTTAAGTGACCTCGTTATAATGTGTGAGAGCGCACCAGTTAAACCCCGTATCCCGTAAGGTCAGTGGGTTATTAGTTAAGTACCTGGACCCTAGATTAGCACTCAAGTGCGTAGGCTCGGGATATCCCTCGTTCTTAGCTCATGATATAGTTAGATAACAAATGCAACGCGCGTGCCGGCCCGAAGGTTGCGAGCTAAACGATCGATTTAACTCACTGCTTTGATTTCTAGCTAAACCTTAATTGTGAAGTCTAGCTTAATAAATAAACATTTTGTCATTAGAGTCGGTTAATCGCTTCATTTGTTTTTCTGTTGCCCAACTTCGCATTTTCAACTGTCTTCAAAAAGAGGAGGTTCTCAATTCGTATGTGTTTTGCTTTTAATTGAAGTTAGTTATTTAACATTTATATGCAATCAATTAATGTATACTTTATTTTAATTAATTGAAATTTAACTCCTTTTATGGCGATCCTGCAGTTATTTATTGTATCATTAAAAGTTCACTAATAAAATATTTTAATTATATATGTCGTAATACAAGGTTAGATGTTTATGCATGGCGTGAATGTAAGCCACTGACTGTAGGAATACTTTACGATCTCTGAGAACAGTTCAGTTAGAATCGCGACTATTAGGTACACCTGCTTGTAAATTACTGATGCGAAAATAAAATACTCCTTATTTCAAATTAAATGATCTCAGAAGTAATTAATTGTTAGTTTTATTGTAGCTTTAATTTGATTTTGTATTAACTGTTTAAATCTTAATGTAAAGACCTTATGTAGTGTGATTGCGATGAATGCTTAATTATGTTTTCGTCACTAAATGGCTATCTGTTCATGTATGAATAAATGAAATACAAGAAAATACAACAGTGCAGATCATAATACCTACTATACAAGACAAAAATATTCGGATTTCTAGGGATTTCAACAAGGGGTTCGTGGCTAAGTGTAAGCCGTACGGTTTGACATATAATACAGGTTAAGCCGCGGTTGGTCCGTGGACGGGTGACCATTTCCGAACATATCGAGACCCCTCCCTGCCTCGGATAGCACGTTAAGCCGTAGATCCCGACTGTCATACAATGTCATCTATGGCAGTCGTTAAGTCAATTCTGACAACCAGTCTTACCATGGGATACTGTGTTAATACCCAGTAAAATGGGTTGTGGAGGCAGATAGGCAGTCGCTCCATGTAAAATACGGTATTCAGCCGAATCCGGTAGGACTGGAAGCCGACCCCAACATAGTTAGGAAAAGGCTCAGGAGAAAGAAAAAAAAAAAAATCAAAATGTTTTTATTTCTTATAAACCAAATAAAAAAGGCGCTCAAGAAACGTTACGTTAAGTCTACTGACTCTAGTTGCTCGGTTCCAAAGTGTCCTTCCTATGGAGAAGGGCCGGCAAGAAACTCCATAGGTTACTCTTTTAAAAACTAAATTGTTACAATTATTTGTAAAAAAAACAACAAGCAAGCTTGATTTAATTATGTAATATTAATAGGAAAATTAGTCCACATCATTCGTTAAATGTTGTATATAAGATAAAATGTTTCATTATAGTATCTATTCTATTCTTTTCAGCTAATAAAAGGGAGATTTTCGAGTACTACGAGTACATACTAAAGTCGATATATAAATACATGAAGTGGTCAAGAGGCCTAATCCATCTATTATATTAAGCGTGTAGTTATAAAACATGTAGTTTCAATAAATGACCATGCCAACAACAATAGATTATAATGTTTTTCAATTTTCATACACAAGTGCGTTATAAATAGTGACGCCATTAAATTCTTGCTTTTGTTACTGTGGCCAGGATTGCAGTTTGCACATTTTAGTACAAAAGGTGCTAATTTCGTCGTAAGATATCTAGTAACTTAGTTATAGTCACACATAATACTGGTATATCACTGTAAGGCAACTCCGACTAAGTCCTTAGTTTGAGAACAGACTAGGCAGAAGAGGTTGCTACTTTTGTTCTCGATGTTTTTTTGTCATAACAGTAAATATAATAATAATAATAAATGCGGACAACATCACATACATTGCTCTGAACCCAAAGTAAGTAGCTAAAGCACTTGTGTTATGGAATTCAGAAGCAACGAAGGTACCACAAACACCCAGACCCGAGGTAATGTAGAAAATTTTTGGTTTCTACATTGACCCGTCCGGGGATCGAACCCGGGACCTCAGAGCTAGCGACACCTTGAAACCGGTGCGTACGCCACTTGACCACGGAGGTCGTCAAACAGTATTTTTAATAGCATAGCTTTGATGTCTAAATGTTATTATTATTAGGTTAGATTTAGGACAGGCTCCTTAAGTTTGTACACAATTAGTAACTAAGACCTTTTATTTAGAAACTACATTAGACACTAGGTCACAGGCACAGGTGTATCATAATGACTAATCTTTATAATGTTTAAGTAGGACAATATTATTAACTGTAGATTCATAATTATTTTGCCCTAGTACGTACGTATGTAACGCACACTCACGCCGCAAGCACCTAAGGCCTCTTATCTAGCAGTTCAGTGACCGCTTTCGTATTCACATGGTTTAGGATTTGAAGCCAGGCTAGTACCAATATCACTTTTTCAAACCAGTGAAGGAAAAAACCGTGAAAAAAATGTAATTCCGAAATGGAAACAAAAATGCCCGCACGTGGTCCAGTTTGCCCAGCAGTGGGAATTTTATAGGCCTTTATTATTATGGTAATGTAAAGCTTTAATTTCGCAATAAAAAATGCTTTATTGCATGTAAGTAGTTGACCGGTTCACGATTACAATAGTCGCGCGACAAACGCGGAATCAAACTCGTTATCCTTCGAGCAGTGCTGCACTACCAGCGAGCGTAGTTCCACTGTCGTACCGTATACGTTATTAGGTATATTTGTATATAAGTGTAGGTATGTCACGTGTATGTTAAAGCTATTCTGTTATAATTAGTCTCTGAAAATAAAAACTCCTATCTTTTAATTATGAATACGTGTTATTTTACGCAAATCTTGCAAGACTAAATAAAATTTCAAATTAAAAAACATTGTAGAAGTTTATTTTTTCAATTTTCGTTTCTATAATTTGATGCAATCATGCGTCAAGTCTATTCATAAGATCAATAAATATTCTTTTGTTTCCACAACTAGACAGAATTGGTTTAAATTGAATTCCTTAGAAAAATTGATAAGCTATGCGGTACAAAGTGCAACAAACAAGTCATTGTAGTTGCACTCTGCACTTTTATTTGCGTTTATTAAAAACAATTCCGGGGGCACGAGGCTTGTGTTTGACCTATAAATTGGAGTGTTTTGCCTGAAATAGCCGCTAGTGATGCAGACGCCGATAATTCAATGTCGTGATGTATTGAGCACGTGCACGATCACGTGCGAGCTGTTCGTGCGAACTGCTGAGTGTGCGCCTTCCTCTACTTCCGTGCCCATGTATCTATTGTTTCTTGGTAAATGTTCGTATCAAAAGTTACCATTTACTTGAATTAAGTTAATTATCTTGACTTTTTTATGTATTGCAAAATATCTCGATATTCTCGGAAGGAAAATAGGAATTGGAGAAACAAAAGTAAGAAGAAGGAAGCTGAGTTATTAGAAACATAACGAAGCCAGTATTTGTGACTTCAGATTTATATCTATACCTACATTGGCTACAGGAGTAAATAATGACTCTTTAAACGTTGTTCGCGTAAATGAGATACAGCTTTACCGACTAGATATGAATCCCACAGACGGTTAGAACATAAAATGTAGCAATGACTAGTAATAACTAAACGTGTTCAATTCTCGGTAATACGCGAGTGTAACAGGTTCGGATGCCAGCCTGTCTGCAGCTCAGTTCCATGTTCCATTACAGTTTATAGTTTGCCCCGCTGCACCGCTGCCATTGTCACTCGGTTCCGTATGCTCGTTGTATTAGTCACTAAACGGTAGTGACAATTTGCGTAATGCGAACCTGTAACTGATGTTTCCGTAGCCTTGTCTTTGATTGGGCCTTTCTATCTGTAATAGTGTTCCATTTCCAGTGATTAATCTTTTCAGAAAAAGAAAGGAGTCGATCAGATTTAATAATATTTTTTCTTCAGTAACTGCATTTAATCTACGCAAACGAAGTCGGTATAAATAGCCTACAATTCTGGTCAGCTTGTTTGATTGCCACTAAGTAGGTATAATTTCGTAATTGGATATTGCAATATGCAACATACACTCTATGCATTAAGCTGACATACTAACAATAATTGGAAGTCATTTAAACACAAATAAAGCTAGGTAGAGGAAGTAATAGATCATCACTTCATGTCACCTGTGATCACAAACCATGCACATAGTAATCTAGACGTGTTTGCCAGTTACTAGTACTTACTAGTCATGTCATTAGGACAATAATGTCGTAGTTGATGATGATGTGACACTAATAAACATGGTAATCCCAGTTAATGAGCGGAGGTGAGCAGCGAGCGTGACCAACTATCGGAAATGCGCATCCAGTGCAGTAAGCAGCAACCAGTGCAGTAAGCAGCGTGCGTGTGGAACGGCCCTAAGTGGCCCAATGATGTGCCCGTGTTGTACGGCCACTAGGTACGTATGTCGGTTATGTAAAAGCTCAGCTTGTGCTCGATTTATTGCGGTTTATAACTGACACCGCTGGCCTGATTTGTGACGAGATCATCCGACTCATATCATTCATAAGCCTAATCTATACTTCATTCATGTAGTATTTCTATCCCATCAAAAACATAAATGTGAAAGGCTGCCAAGTTCGATACTATGGGAATGCTTCGCCTATAAAAGAAGTGAGATCTGAATAAGTACCAAGTTCCATAAAAATACCTCAAATCATAAATAGTTATAGGAATGCACACTTGATTCCAGCAGTTTTTAAGGTACATTTTGAATAAGTATCACGTTACATAGAAATACCTAAAATTATAATAGTCAGAGAAACGCACACCGGTTTTTTTAGCAGTTTCCTGATAACATTTATTATTTTCAGCACTTTTTAATGATGTTACTTAGCAAGTTTTCACACACCACACACCTTTTCAATGCAATGAATCGACACCTTTGGACTGCAATGTGTCAAGTATATAATTTTCTATTAAAACTTGCCAAGTTACATCATTAAAAAGTACTGAAAATAATAAATGTTATCAGGAAACTGCTAAAAAAACGGGTGTGCGTTTTTCTGACTATTATAATTTTAGGTATTTCTATGTAACGTGATACTTATTCAAAATGTACCTTAAAAACTGCTGGAATCAAGTGTGCATTCCTATAACTATTTATGATTTGAGGTATTTTTATGGAACTTGGTACTTATTCAGATCTCACTTCTTTTATAGGCGAAGCATTCCCATAGTATCGAACTTGGCAGCCTTTCACATTTATGTTTTTGATGGGATTTCATTTATTTTTGTTAGGTGTAGGTTCTTTATTATTTTTTTATCACTTTTGCTTTAGGAAATGTCTCATTCCACTTAGTTGTAAAATTAGAAATTATTTAGACTATGCGAGAAAAAATAGTCTTTTCATTTTTGTTTGACTGATTTAGCGCACCTAGTGTACCTAGTGACCTGCTTTGCACTTCGTAAATCGTGGGTTCGGTTCCCGCAACAGACACACACAGAGTGATGAACAATTTTATTGTTCTTGTCTTTAAGACAAACATGTATTGTCTTAAATTGGTATGTATCTAAATTTAAATAAGTCTTATCTCATTTCCACTCCATACCTACATAAAGTAGAACAAAATTACACATTCGTTGTTTTCAAAACTGACTCACACTTGGCCGTTTACAGATTTTTACTTTATTTCGACCTAAAGACAAACCTTCGAGCCAAATTTCAGGTCGGTACGACCATTGGAAGATAGACCCATTTAGTTCATTATGACTTCATAGTAGAACAAAGTTACACCTTCGCTATTTTTAAAACTGACTCACACTTGGCCGTTTTCAGATTTTTCCCTTTACTTTGACCTTAAGACCTATCTCCATGCCAAATTTCAAGTCAGTACGACCATTGGAAGTGGTCTAGGTTTTTGATGAGTCAGTGAGTCAGTGAGTGTATAGTAAAAATAGCGATTTTCTGACGTCAATATCTCAAGAACTGCTATAGTTAGAATAATGAAATTTTGTATTCTAGACAATTAAGGGGATGTCAACAGACAGTCGAAATTTCATATGCGTAGATAAAATATGTTTTGAGTTATAGGGTGGTCGAAATTGGCCCGAAATGGTTCGTGTAATATAACCCACGGCCGGTGTGTCGCTTTTTTTTGCTCGAACTTGGCGGACACACTGCCGTGTGTCTAGAACATGAAAATCAGTTCATAGAGTCTACCTACTTTTACAGGATATTAGCGGTTTATTATATCTATACAAAAAGAGGGAACACATTAGATATAGAGTCATGTACAAAATTTCAGTTTAAAATAAGTTAATATACATATAGTTGACGGTCACTTTTTCGTTTCAATTATTTGAGACCGAAAACAACCGTACCGCAGAAGCGATGTATCTTTTATTAATATTTAATAAATGACATAATAAGTTATTGACCCTTTTCATATGGTTATATGTTTGTTATGATTTTTGGACACCATTTCATTTCCTTACCCCTTTTGGATAGGTACTAACTCTTGGTCACACCCTGTGTAATAATAAAACGTGGACTTCTAATCTAACTATATTTCAGAGCCTAATTTAATAGTTTACGATGCATATTGTATTGTAAGGAGACTATTAAAGTTTTTATTTGCCAGTTAATGCGCATTTAGCAGCGAGTGCAAGGCCGCTGTTGTTCTCGCACTTGTAGTGTAATTAACAGGAGCTCGGCCGAGGTGTGAGGTTATGACGGACCTGTGGTTTATGATGCTCTAAAAGACGTTGCCAGCTTATTGTTTTACTAAACATTTCAATATTTCAATTTCCAGCAAGTTAGACTCGAAAGGCATGCTGCTAAAAATAAGTGCCAAAGATTTTCTTTTATGAGGTTAATATAACTTTTTCAAATAATTTTTGGGTCATTCAATTTCAGTTCTTGGAAGGATGAAATCAAATTTATTATTTAACAGGTGATAGAATAGGGTTTTTTGCGTAAATTTGTCTTTTGGACCACACAACACAAAATATCAATGTCTTTAAAATTATGAACATACTAATTTGATGCTAATAAGCCACAAGATAACATTAGGTAAGTGCCGCTATTACTCACAGAACAAAACAAGAAAGAAAATAGCTGGTATTCAGTGTTTCCTCATTTATCGTTAATTCTTTAGGTATATTTACCCTATTCATTCCAAACTTGACCTTGACCTTTTTTTGCAGTGTACTAAAGGTAAGATTGCACTAAACCTCGTGTTTATATAAGACAGGATAATACTCAAGTTTTCCTCCCAGCAATTAAATACAAGAATGTACGGCTTAGTAATCGTTCGAATGGTATTTGTATCAAGTGTATTATTATTAACATTCGCGTAAATATCGTCATATATATTTTTTTTTTTTTGGTAGAGATCTTTGCAGTTAGCCTGAGTGCAGGCTTTGACTGCTTCACCGGACTTTTGGCGAGGACCTTGAGGCCTCCAGCCAGAGCAATAGGAAAAACTAACTACATCAGCAACGTCCACTAAGGGCACCCCCTGCGGGGTTCGGACCTCGACTTAGTGCGTTGCTAACAATCTTAATAAAGGAAAACAACAAGGGATGGCTGGATCTACGTCATATGTATGTCTTTTAAAGAAGTGAGGTTTATTATATAATGAAGTAAGATCATCGACGTCATCAAAGTTTAATTATTTTAGCCCATAAAGTTGAACATAATGGTATTGTGTTGAATTATTGCGAGCCTTTGTTAAGAAACATTGTGAATTAATTAACAGTACAGGCTGACTTTGTATTTCATGATAAGTTTAGTTTTTTTTAGTGGCACCTAACTATGTAGCCGTTTCATAATATCTTTAAAATGTAAGTATATTAAAGCGTTGACGAAGACATTAAAGCATTGCTAAAAATGTGTTACTTCGTTTCTGTCTGAGGCTAAGCCTTAAGAAAACTGCGGGGAAAAGGAGTTTGGTATTTAAAAATTAAACCCTGAGTGAATTTGAATTTTAAGCTATGTATACAGTGGTAATTAATCCTAATCAATGTAAGAAAGTAGTACCTATATAGAGAATCTGTAAGTAGATCCCCATCTTGGGGTTGCCACTGTTGGCTTCAATAAGTACCTACTCCAAATTAACCTAAAAAGTATATATTGGATTCACACAACAACATCTGCATAAGATGCAATTTGTATTACTATTTAGCATTCTCACTTTCCTTAAGGAGGTTAAAGACCCAAATGATACTTAATTATGTTTCGACATTTTATTTCATGGCGCCCGACTGGGATGCGTTTGGTTTGAATGTTTAGAAATTGTACATCTTCTAAAAATTACGATGTTATACGATTAATAAATAAAATACATCATATTCTGAAGTATTAATAATATTATCAATCTAGACGCCGCGAGAAGAAGAAGAGTACCCTAAACCGAAGAGCATGTATGAAGGTAATAATGAAAGTGGACGAAGCGAAACAAGTATGTAAGGATCGTAGCAAGTGGAAAGAAGTGGTCTCTGCCTACCCCTACGGGAAACAGGCGTGATTCTATGTATGTATGTATGTAGACGCCACGCCGCGCGCCGCGGCACCGGCCGATGCAATCAAAGAATCATATTTCCTGACACTCGCTATAAATATATTCGCTATATTATAGAAAAGGTTTATGTAGAAAGCCTTCACAATCTAATTCCGATATAAAACAGAGCAGTAAGGCAAATTAGTATACGATGCTCAAAGTAAACGGCCGTCGACTTTCAAATAACGTTCAATGTCAGACATGGCAGACATGGCAGACATGGCAGCCGCACAAATGTAATGACAGTTTATTGAGAGACACTTTACGATAGCACTCAATGAGGCAGATTTATTGACGCTGTCGATTTACAGCGAGCACCTTGGGGTCAGGGAACTGGTTCGCATCAGTGTTGCTACTGGAGAGGGCGGCAAACGATCTGCAATTGAACTCTTGCCCCTGACAAAGCCCATCATTAAACGAAGGACGTTTCAGTTGCTGTTATTACTTTGAATTGTATTTGTTGTGTAGTCACTTATCTTTTATGCACCCTTTGATCTTGACCACAGCGCAATATAAAAGCAAATCATTCGAAATATACAAATGCTCAAGCAATTACCAAAATTTCGTTTCCACACACTTGGTCCTCCGACGTTGCGACACATTTTGAAGAAGTGCATATTATTACGTAAGACCGCTTAAGTCATTCGCCATGCTATATTCGCAACGCCCACATTCGCTGTGCATTAACACTTAACATAGTAATCATAAAGCGCACAATTAAATTTAATTGCAATTTCACCGTCTTGTTGATCAGCAAAAATGAAACGCCGAAGGACCAAGCGGAAGTAAAACGTAAATTAAGTGTAAATGACGATGTGAACATGAATGTACACGTTTATAATTTAAATTAAAATATTTATCATTTGCCACTACTTCTTTCATAGATTTATAATCTCATTAATCTGAAATCTTATAATGACATTCCTTTATTTTAACTAACAGTGACACGCGCAAATCGTATTATAAAACATTATGATTATAGTAAAGTCTAATAATACTTCAGCCAAGATCGCAGAGAGCAAAAGTAAAAACTCCTAATTTTAGCAAAAGCTGCACTGTATGGATACCTAATAATAACCGCTTAAACTTATAAAAATAGATTAAATTCTTCTCCATCAATGTTAAGAGCGTTACATTCTGTTTTCAGGTCGCAAATGGATCTTTCCTCAATACAGTAGGCACGTCATGGCGTCAGAGCGGCGGGATTGAAATCTTAAAACATACACACTTACATAGCGAAAATACTTTGCTAATTGTTTGTTTAAATACGCCAACATGCAACGTGAGAAAGATTGTTACTGTCGTTCTTACTTTTAATTGTGATTAATCTGTTATTCTTTGATAATAAGTTATCTTTGGATTTGTGCCCGGTTAGTGGCAATAGGCTCGCCCCCTATTACATGGGACCTAAACATACCGGCGAACTGTGGGGGTACATTGGTACACCTCTGCCTAACCCTTAGGGGATACAGGCGTGATGGTATGTTATGTTATTATAAGTTATCCTGTTAAATAAAAACAGATACATAAGCAATTATAAAAGTGACCATTGGGAAAAGTCAGCAGTTGGTTTCCTTCCTTGATACTTCATTAAATACTGTACAGGTGATTTATAGTAAATTGGAAATACTATGATACTTCCCTTGATATTTTGATAGCCTTCTCATAATCAGAACAAGGTACAGAAATTCTAAGTAAACCAGGTCCTCAACCTTTATTGAACTACCCGTCATTAATAATATAGGAACGGAATAAACTGTTCAGTGGTACAAGTGTTTACTGAAGACGACCTCTGCTGTCACTTCAGGTGCTGCCTGCGTGTTGGTATGAACTGGGTAAATACAGGCTATGTTTCATTAATATCATATGTTACATGACCTTCAAAAATTGAGGAGTAAAGATGTAACTGCTGTAAGATACAGACTATGCATAATTTTTTAGTCGGCTAAAGGTTGCAGACCGATACTTAGGCTATTTATTGTACGTTCAGAATTTCAGATTGTTGAGGTAGGCTGTTTCGTAATATTAATGATATCTACAAATTGTCCTCACCGCTGGTCAAGTTCGTTGACCTTGTCTAGTGTATTATTTGTTGATAACATTTCTATGACGAGCACTATCTCTAGTGGAGCACTTCAAAGTTTCCTGCGTGGAACCCTTCAGCTAATCACAAGGTAACAGTAATCTGGAGGTTAGCTGCGCTGGAATGGCTTAAGTATGCGATAATTAATAAGTTAATACCATCAAAAGAATAGATCTAAATAAATCTGTGTAGGCTAATAGCGTTTTTGCAAAAACTACCCTATGTAAAAAAAACTGCGGGTGTTTCGTTAACCGCGACGCAGTGGTGTAATTAGCGTACATGTACTACATGAGAATTGAATAAAATTCATATAGGTACATGATTTTTTTAGACGGTTTATCCTAACTATTAAATCAATTATTAATGTAATATATAAAATATTTCCTTCTTTAGGTACAAAAGGACCATCAAAGATAATGTACAAAGAATGAATAATTTGCTGTTGTTATAAAACATGTCGTTACAAATATTACGTGTAGAACATACGCGTGGAAAGGGGGAAATTCGGCGCACCGCTCCCCTTTTCGACACCCCGTATTACCCCCGATTGAGGGGGAACGCAGGGAGATAGGGGGACAGGGCAGGACAGATTCACGCCCTTCTCTACCTGCCTCCCTACGCAGACGAGGTAACCTACTGACCAACTCTTGACAAATCGATAAATTGATTTCACCGATTGTGGAGATACCGAGATTTTGTTGTCGATTTGTAATGTAACTATTTTTTTTATTTTTTTTCCTGTTTCTTGCATTAGTTTTTGACTATATATTTGATATTGAAAGTAGTAGTGTTTAGAGTAACTTCCGTAAGTATAATTAGTGTTCATCTAACCAGCTCATTACTATTTCTTACAAACGTTGTATCCTAGTGGAAATACTTTGCTAATTTGGTACACAAACATTAGGTCAAGCATTGTACGTAACGCAGAAATTACGCATTACGCATTTATTTTTGTTTCAAGTAAAACTTAAATGCCCGTTTTGCTCGAGACTTGGCTGGGGCACTGCCGTGCCCCCAGATAAATCTGACGCTAAAAGGAAATTTTATCCTTAGACTTAATAACTGAACTGTCATACATATGATCAAATAATTATGACTTTTTTAATCTAGTTCTAACAAATTAATATAAGAGATCCTAAAAAGAGTTGAAATTAACCAAACAAACTGTAGCAACAAGTTTTGTAAGCTTTTCTCACGTAAGAAAAGTGAAAATCTGAAATAGAAGCAAAATAAATGACACGTAACACTCCATGGTACACATCCGTTCTCGCCAGTTGAGCGGAACAATGGCCAGTCACAATATTTGGGGTTGTGTGCTCCTGTGCTTTCAATGTTTCGTTTGGCAAACTGTATTGGCCCATTGCCGGCCGGATCAGGTGGATTCTTGTACGAATAATGGTAATACAGCTCCTACGTGCCCGAAAACGTGACTTATTGTGCGAGATAGTGAAAATATTGCCAGGAATGCTGTACAGCCCGCGTCCGACACATAGACGGGATTATTTTTAAACTATTTGTGTATCGGTTTATATGAAATCACGTGGGTCTTACTGCTATTTATGGAGGCGGGAAAATGGAAGAATGTGTTGTGTTTACTCATTGAAAATCATTGTGACTGCGCTGGAGAGCTACGGTTTTTTGGAACGGTTTTAAGAAAACTGTTTTCGAAAAAATCGACTGAGATAAGAATTACATGTAATGTTATGAGACTAACAAAATATTATCTCATAAAATGAATATAATATGCAGACGGATTACAGTGTCACTAAGTATAGGCTTTGTCTTATATTTCAGGCTATCCCAAGTAATTATTCCTTACGACATTATGTAGGAATGACGTAAGACGTACATACATGTGCTACAACATTTTCAGTTTAATAAAAACTTAATTCATGATGCACCTTTTTGTCAAAGTTTCTGTCATTCCTACATAATATTAGCACATATATATTTATTACTATTTCATTTTTTAATTCATAGTTACGTTTGTTATGCGCATAGACATCAAACAACATCAGGTGGCACTAAAATTGTAATGCAGTTGATTAGCTTACAAAACACACAAACTAGGGTTCAGAACCGGGAAATCCCGAAACCGAAAATCCCGGGATTTCCCGGTTCTTTAATAGTAGTCAAAGAACCGGTTTTCAATGAATAAGAACCGGGATAAACGGTACTTTCGGGAAATAACGAATCATGTTAACAATCTCATCATTTCACATTCACTTCTCACATCTCACATTCACTTCTCGTAAAATGAGTAGACAGATACCTATTGGACAACTGCACGAAGTCCTGGATATAATAAAAACAGTTTTGGAAGCGTTGTGTCGCAGAGATGCCACATTACTCACTGCAGATGTAGCCATCAAATATGCTTTAAACAAGTTAAATGACATCAATTCCTTTCTAAGCAGAAAAATGGCATCAGCTCTGAAAAAACGCTATTCAGAAAGACGTTTAATAGAAGCTAATATTCTGAATTACTTGCATAACCCTGAAGAATATTTTTTAAACATAAATAGCGACGATACAAGTATATTTATCCGTCCAAATAGCGATCAAATGTGCAACCAAATTGTATCACTTCTAAAACGCACCAGCTGTCCGACTTCAACCGAAACACCTCAAGCCTCATCTCATTCAATTCAATTGGAAGAACAACATGAACCTAAAATGCAAACAAGAGATCTTGCGAAAAGTGATGAATTAAATGTGGAGCTCCAAAAGATAAGAAAAGAACGTGTAAGATCAACGCACAATGACAGTCTAGATCAAAATTTTAAAATCGAGATGGCACTCTTTGAAAATGGAGGTGATCGTGGGCGTTATTTAACAAAAGCTTACGAACACCTTCTCACAATTCCACCTACTAGCGTGGAGCCAGAGAGAATTTTCTCCTCAGCTGGCCTTTTTTGTAACAAAATTAGATCTCGTTTAGGCGATGCAACTTTAGATGCATTGATGTTTTTGAAGACACATTACCAAGAGAACAAGAAAGTTTAATTATAAAGACCAAAATGGAGATACTATTTAGGAGAATCGGCCTACGATATACGTTGATTACCTTTATTCAAAGTCTATGTACCTGTGATTTTTATTGTAATTGTTATATTGTATATTTAATTTTATTTGAAACAACAATAAGAAAGGTTAACTTAATTTACGACGTTTTAAAAATAATTTTGACTGATTAAGGAAGAGACAGACTGATTTTATTATAATACCTATAAGAGAAGAGAAGTTTAAAAGCTGCTTTAAATTTTGAAAAATGTTTAATGTGTACAACTTTATCAAAAGTGAATTTATAACTGTATTTTAACGTGTTAAAGCAATTAATGCCTATCTTGTCATTCCAAAATGCGCAATATGTGTGTGTCTAAGCCTTTGTATTTATTTTTAAGAAAAAATCCCGAATATACCGAAAATACCGGGAAATCCCGGTTCTGATTAGAACCGGTACCGAAAATCCCGGTTCTTTTATCTATACCGGTTCTCGATACCCTAACACAAACGAATGCTTAGAATTGCAAGTAGTATGAAACTTCCAAAAACATGTGCTTAAATCTGATTTATGATTCATCTTGTTATGTTACCCTTATTACCTACGTGTGTAGTACATTTGCTATTGGTACTAAGGCATTTCTCGTTTATAAATAGTTCGTAAACAATAGTAATTGGAAATACTTAAATATCTGGTTTTGTGCGACTGTAGTTACTGTTGTGCGCTTGACTAGTTTCCGCAGACAAATAGACCTAGCAGTTTTGATGTTTATAATTTATTCAAGGGAAAGATGATTATGTAGATTAAAAGATAAAATAAAAATATAAAAAAAAAAAAAAAAGTTCAGGATTTAAGGATCTCGATTTAGTTATTTACAGAAGAGGGGCTCGTGGCTAAGTGCAAGCCGTACGGTTTGACCGATAATACAGGTTAAGCCGCGCTCGCCGCGGTTAGTCCGTGGATGGGTGACCATTTATAACATACCGAGACCCCTCCGTGTTTCGGAAAGCACGTTAAACAGTAGGTCCCGGCTGTCATACATAGATCTTTGGCAGTCGTTAAGTCAATTCTGACAACCAGTCTTGCTATGGGATACTGTGTTTCCCAGTAAAATGGGTTGTGGAGGTCAGATAAGCAGTCGCTCCATGTAAAATACGGTATTCAGCTGAATCCGGTAAGACTGGAAGCCGACCCCAACATAGTTGGGAAAAGGCTCGGGAGATGATGATTTAGTTATTTACAATTATGTGATCGAAGATTTTTGAATTAAAGGTAGCAGCACTAGAGGGAATACTACTTGTCAGTTGTCATGTTATTCTATTCTGACATACTTAAGTCGCTTATTGAAATTACATTAATCGCGTCTTGTTTGTGTCCTTAATTTTAATTTTATTAACTATCTCGTATTCTCGTTTTACGCAGACTTAATTAATTAACATCATGTTCTGTTTTTATTTGTTGATATGAATTATATTTTCAACATAATTGTTGATATGTAGATGATAAATGATATATAAGAATATTTTAATATTAAATTAAGACTAGTTTGTCTTCTGTATTTATTTTTACTCCATATTCAAAAAAATAACAACTTTTCTGTTTTTTGTTATATTATAGGCGAGACTTCGAGAGCATCGCAAAAGGGAAATACCCCTGTGGCATTTAGTATGTGTGTCGCGTCGCATGCGCACAGAATGCGGTTATCCCGGCGATACATGTTTATACCGATTCCAATCAAATTGTAGTGCTAAGCTTTTTTATTGTTATTGTAGAACGATTTAAATTTAATCGTATCGGAAAAAGTTGTTGTTATTTATATAAGTCTTTAGTAATAGTCGCCGTCAATTTTCCCGTTTCAAATGTTTTTTTTTGATAAATTTAGTCAATCAAAATGTAGATATTGATAGATTTTATTGTATAGAACATGATTTGTTGTGTACAGATAAATAAGCCCATGAACATTGTACATAGTTTGTTATGAGTTAAACTGCGATCATAACACATGCATATATAAATATGTTAAAAGAAAAATTCCACTACAATAACTGGTTTTTGAAAATTGTCCTTGTTCATGTATACAGCATTTAGCTACGTATAGGTTAGTATAACAAGTTAGTACATAGTCCCGGTCGTATTACACTTTGACATAAGCAGAACTCAGTTAATATACATAATTATATATATAAAGAAATACAAGTAAAATAATGCTTCGAAAAATACGAGTAAAAAACGCATATTAAGTTATCTGATCTTTTACTAATTAATTCTTGTTTAAAATACGTAGAAAGAGTCTAATCATCACTGACAGCCGTATCATAAATATATTTGGAGGAAATGAACTACCCTACTTATTACTTTGCTCTGTGAAATGAACATTGCGAGAATCGAACTCGCGGCTCTCAGCCGGGAAAGCCGTTTACTCAGCCACTGAGCCAACAGGTAGCGCGATAAAAAGTATTTATTGTAAACATTATTTATCAAGCATTGTAATCATATCATTCAATGTTTGCTGCGAAGGCAACAGTCGGTCGACCGTGACACGGCGGTAAGCACTTGTGAATTCTACCTGGACAAGGCTATCATTAATATATTCGATAGCCAAAGTCTTGTTAGCTCATTAAAATGTGAGTTATGGGGTTAGCAACTATTAGCTGAGAGGTCTAGGGGGGCTACTCTTGAAAATAATTTTGATCGATGAATTGTGAGAACTTAACACTAACGCCGAGTTGTTTCGATATTATGTGTAGAGGAACTAAGTAATAGAAGAATCAAAACATTGACAACTTTGTTTTTTTTTTAAATACTTAACTGGTCTGCAGAATTAATTCAGCAGACCAGAGTTATATTGACATAATTCAAGAATAAGCTTGCGGACTTGCACTGACTGCATTGCCGGAGTTCGCCAACACGCCGCGCGGGGTGTGGGTTCAATCCCAGAATGCAACAAATTTGTGATTGTGCTATTAATATTGTAAAGACAAAAGAGCGAAAATTCAGACTATTAAGTAAAACCATATCCACTTTGCTTAAAAAAAAAGTTGAGTTTAGAAATGCTAGCCCTACCCCGCACTGGGATCGAACCCGCAGCGAATAAGTGTAGTGTTGCGGTAATCACCATACTTTAGAATCTTTATCTAATATTTAATTGGTAATTTTATTTATTTAGTTTACTTAAGCTTATTTTGTACATTCAAAATGTGTATTAATAATAATAATTTAATTATTTATTTAAGTAACATGACTCACAATTTTAGTAAAAATTGGACTTAAATGTATATTAGTAAAAATAAAGTGTTGTAAGCGAAAAATAAATATGCTTATCCATTTTGACTGGCAACTGTTCGAGTAATATGAGCTTGCTCATGTTAATATTAAGTTCATATTACTTACGGAATATTTCACGAGGAAAGATTCAGTAGGATTTACAAAAAACAGCACTTTTATTTTATCTGTTGAAATGCAAGATAGCTGCTTGGGACCAAATGACTGATATTGAATATTTGATATTAATATAAAATCTAAGTAAGTAGGTATTTGAAATAAATTTCAACACACCGAATGCCAGACAAACGGACAACTATAGTGGTATAAGGGTTGCTTTTGTCCTTGATACATAACCCTAAAAATTATAAATTACACAGGAAATAAAAAATATATTTTAAAAGTTACATTAATATAAAAAAAAAATGGAATACCCACTTTATCAGTTAGATTAAGTTTTTTGCGAGTAGTTTGGAAGAAAAGTTTTCGCACGTTTAGAGTAGTTTAAGAATAAAGAAATGAGTGAATATTTGTTTATCATGTTATCAGTTAAAGGATTAGAATTTTTTGTAAAAGTATTGAATACTAAGGTTAAACTTGGTAGAATAGAGACTTTACTTAGAGCTTGAAAAACACTAAGATGACCCACTGACCATTCGTCGTTTAACATTAGTCAAATAAATTGTAAATCTGAATCGTCGGAAAAGTGAACGCAAGAACCGCTTGTACACAAACAGCGACCGGGGATCGACCTCGAGACCCAAGTCACAGCCGGCGCTGCATGCTCTGAACGCGGAGATACATCGTATTGAATAACATTGAGAAAAATGTAGTTAAACCCGTGGGTTCTGGCACTCGGCCAATTCAGTTTATTGCTCTAAAGTATTGGGAAGAGTCTGCTTCGCGATCGTGTGTCGATAGTTTTTCGCCGAGAGTTAGCAGAGACAGGTGAATGGTATTTGTAAAGCCCAGGACTTCCGCAGTTGTCTTGTAGAATTAAAATTCTCACACTCAATTTAAACTTAGAAAAAAAATTGGGTATAACTACATCAATCACAAATGTTTCTTAAAGCAACTTTTGTAGATTTTGATTTTCAATGTAAAATGTGGGGGTACCTAATAGAGAAAATTAGGGATTTAAGAATTAAAAAAATATTGAAACACTGTGCTTTTAGATTTTGCGTTGATTATTTTTTGTTTTTTATAATGAGGTAAGAAATGCTTGTTGAGCAGAAAAAGCCGTGTTAAAAGGGTTTTCGGATGTGTTGCAGCCTCAGTTTTTAGGTATCTGAGGGTACGCGGTATTGACATTGTACTAACAGATGACGCGCCGTTGGGGTTTATTTTAGTCCGGCCGTGAGCTGCTGTGGCTTCCCATTCATGTGGCTCGAATATCTCGGTATACGCATGTATCTCTTTTACGCAAAGAAAAAAAATTCGCAATACTCCAAAAAACGCATGTGCATAATGAGAAAAAATGAAAAAACCTTACCTTTTTATTCTGTCGCGGTGTGAGGCCCACCTGGGACCCCATCTCGGCTAAAATATTCTTCGGCATTTTGTCACAGAACAGTCAATCACATAAAAATAATATAAGATTTTGTAAGTTCGCGCTCGATTCACTGAGTAGTGGTCCAGGTGACACGAGGTGCGCGGCGCGCGCGCTGGCAATCGAATGAGCGCGCGGTTCTGCCCGCGCACAAATATAACCGCGCGTGCGCAAGTGACGTCACGCGGCACAAGCGCGCGCGCCGCCAACCTGCGCCCTGCACCACCAGCATCACACATACACAAGCGAACTCAACTGCATCATAAAGCTCTCAACACATTTTCTGAATTCTCCAAATCATACCTTTTACTTAATTACTTCTAAACCTTATGAGATGCACTTTCCGAGATTTAATCTTTGGTATTTTTAATTACCCACAAATTCTCGGTTTCAAAAAAGTACGGAGTGTGTCCATGTGTTATGACTGATATATGACGTCAGCAGAAACCAATAACGTAATGATAACATTATTCAAGTCACGTAATGTTTTGAGCTTTGTTGTTTTTTTTTATATATTTAGATGTTTTTCGTTGAACTTCCACATATACTCACTACATTTACCGAATGCTTGTGACTTCCTTATTTACATTTTTTTAGTTCGCAGTAAGCCTCAAAACCTGGAAAGTTTAGCATTAGTACTATTATTCTTTACAACTGGGCACCGAAAGTAACCATGAGATATGCAAGTTCCTTTTTATATAACTATCCGAGGAAAAGACATTATAGAACTTTAAGCTTGCTCATGCCAAATAAGCGGTGAATAACATACGTTATAAGTACTCAGACCACATTAGATTAAACCCTTATTTCTTGAAAGTTACATGAAGAGAAAGAAAATAAAGCAAGCCACAGGATATCGTACGCCACGGCTTTTCGTCCGAAAGCAACAAGTGACCTTTTAAAAAACTCATAGAATATGATTTCAGAACATTAAACCTTGAATCTTTTACCAAGATTAAGTGTTTATCTGGTATAAGGTAAGTAGGTAGAAATGAAGCTAGATTGTTCTAGGTGCCTGGGATAATGTCGGCACTTTGTTCTTACGCTTTAGCGGTACAACAATAAGTTAATTTCGTGAAACCGCTTTACCATTGACGCGCTATGCACTGTACTCATGCTCTTAGTAATGTGTAACTATGTCGAATAGTTTAATGTTGCTACCTGCGCACATGGAAAACCTAAGCGACACATTTTTTATATCATGTTTATTGTCCTGTATGACTCAGTAAGGTATAGATAGATATAAATTACTTTATATGGACACTGTCACTTATAAAGAGGTAATCTTCCGCCCGTCAACAGGGGTACCTGGCCTTTCTATATATACGCACCAATCTATATACTTGGTGTTGTAAACACAATAATGAATTGGTAACGATATTTTTGAGAATTTCATACAACATAATGGGCACTAAAGAGTGTTAATTGAAAAACATGTTCATATTAACATGGCTTCAAGCTAGAGTCCGCGAGTCACCCTCTTGGTACGTGAAGGCGTCAAAATTAATACCTTACGTGACGTTAATTTTACGTACAATATAATATTATAAACAACAAAATTTATAGTATTAATACCTGTGTGAAAAAGTTTTTTGTGAGTAACGTAATATAAACTGTTTTTGTTACTGTTAACAAGTGGGCCAAAATAAACCAATTTATGAACTATGGTGATATGAATTGTAGTCATTTTCGGATAACTAGTCAGTCATTCCAGAGAGAGACCTTTTTGCAGAAGTTTATCAAAAAGACAAATAATGTAATTATCATTGAGTTTTTACTGATAAGTAAAGGATTGATTTAAGAAAGCCTTGATTAGCACTCACTCTTTATTGTAAACATAACAAACTACTTCTAAATCAACAAGTATGTTTACAGGCATTGTTTTCAGGTTTTACCTACATTCTAGACAGCAAAGTAAATAAAGGTATTATTTCTGTCGTCGGTGGTACCTACACTTAATCCCGCAAAAATACTATATTTGAAGAGTATTTACCCAATTAATTACAAAGAAAAAAGTCTGAAAAAGTATAAAAATTGCATTAAAAAAAAAGATTGTTTATTATATCATCTGTAATTGTATGCTACGGTGATATTATGATACATAGCCAAAGTAAATTGCTATTATATGCAATTCACCAAATAAAACTATTGTTATTTCTAGGTGTTACTTTACGCACCGTCAAAACGCATATTTGATATAATATAATATGATCGGCCTTGATGATCGTATTTCATGGTAAATGCTTTTTAATACTGGCTACGAACAATTTATTTATCATTATGTGGGACAACCACATAGATACATTTTCTAAATGTAGATATGTAAAATACGTTAATTTATATCTGCGTATCTTTGTGTGTAAATTGTTGTTTTGGCTTAATTATATTTGACTGGGAACCGGCACTTAGCATAGATATTTTCCTGGGACATCATATTTTTTTCCTTACTGGTAATAGGATAAAATATAACAGGGGCCCGAGTCTGCTATTTACACTCCGCAACAGTGCGCTCACAGTTGCATCGTCCGGCGGCGCTCGGGCCCTCTCGGGTGCACTCGGGCCGGTTCGGGCCGCCCGAACGCGCACGAGTCGCGCCCGAACCGGCCCGAGTGCACCCGAGAGGGCCCGAGCGCCGCCGGACGATGCAACTGTGAGCGCACTGTTGCGGAGTGTAAATAGCAGACTCGGGCCCCAGAGCCGATAAATACATAACAAATCTATGGCGTTAAAATAATTCAGTTCGTTTCTACGTTGCCAACAATATTTACGGAGATGCCAAGATTTTTAGCTCTCTTCTAAATCTGTGATTATTGGCTGCGAATACCCAACATTTCCAGCTGTCAACAAACATTTATATGCGTTTGCAGATTATTGTTTATTTTCTTACTAGTTACAGGACTGTTAATATATAAAGTACCAGTTCAATAATTTTAGAATACTTATCTTAGGTAAGTGGGGCATCATCGCCCAGTCACACATTGCATGTGAATGCGGCCTGCCCGTCTCGCACTACCACCTGCACTCTTCAAGGCGTGATGGAGAGCAGCGATCGTGCCATCCAGGTGGCAATTTATTGGTCATTGAAAGTTTGAGTTTGGTCAATGACAAAAAAGAAGAAGAAGAATACTTAAAACCTACCTTAGGTACTTAAGACCTTACTATTGACAGCTCACACCTATTTGTTATAATTTTCGTTCACAGCTGATCTACTTAGATTACTTGTTTTCCTTGAAGTGAGTGCCGTAATTGATCGAGTTATCGATACCTACCGACTCTAACTAGAACTAATCGTGGAATTAGGGATGTGACCGGTAACTCGTGTTAATTGGCATCATTACCGTCAATCTTATTCCATTGGAAAACTTCGGAAATGTGGGCCATGGAAGATTTTACCGTACATGCATATTATTTGAAATTGTTATGAAGCTATCTTAATGCTGCTCAAATTTTCCGACTAATCAAGGCTACCTGTTTGTAGCGATTAGTCGAGAATGTAGGTAGGACTGTTTATGATGCATTTAGATTTGCTAGATTTTGTGTAGGCTGAACCGATTTCGCTAATTCTTTTTTTATATTATTCCTTGAAGTACAAAAACAGTTCTTAAGGAGAGAAAAATTAAAAAAATTGCCTGGAAAAGTCTAAAAGTAGGTCTTCGCCTCCACCCCGAATAACAGAATAACTGTAAAGACATCGAAAGGAACTTAGGTATTCACGCGGGTGAAAACGCAGGGCACAGCTAGTTATAGATAAAATACACCAAGACACAGAACAAATGATCGTGCTAATCTCACAAAGATTTGTCCTGGGAATCGAACCCACGACCTCCATAATATCAGTCAGGGTTACTTACTAACTACTAGACCCACAGGCCAATCGAGAACCCAAGTGAGAACCCAGCTTATGTATATGTTTCCTTAATAACCGTTTATTCAATACATACGGTTAGATCCACACGTGATTAGCGCGAATTCATCACTGCAACCACTAACAGGCGAGGCGTACGTGTAGCGCCTGCGTCATGCATCAGGACTGGCCCAGGGCCCAGGTACCCGAACATACCTTACTCACATTTTAATATGAACTAGTGCAGTACCTTGAGGTAGGTACCTACTCAATAATAGGTATAAAAGTAACTGTTATTTCAAACTATGTCTTTTTAAAATATTCCAGTATCTGAAAATCCCAAATTGTTTTTATGAGTCCATCTATAATATCCGAATAGCTTAGATAGTTTATTTTAAAGTTAAAACGCTGAGCCATAATTTTCGTTTGACGTAATGACGTCACAAAATAAATGGTCAAGGATACCTAGTAATAAATTAATTGTTGTTCTAGTAAAATTACTTACTTCTAAGACTGGTAAGATAAAACAACAAAATAACATCTACACCATTCGTTTTCCAGTTTCCCCATCTCACCTTTTTACTACACAAATCGATGTTTACGTTGACTGAAACAATATACTCACAACGTCACAATTTACTATTAGCTCGCATTTAATATTAAACAAAACAGCGTAGCGTAAACTAATTGAAACAACTTCTGTTTGATAAAACCTATAATTAGATATTTAACATAAACGTAAGTTTTTATAGAAACAACTAATTGTTCCGGTGCATTGCGCAATGTTTGTGTTAAGCGGGTGACGTGGAAATTCCTCGCAGCTGCAGCCTCCCCTACGTTTACCTTATGCTGTAACACCCGCAGGCCGATTCGACTCCACTAGCTCATTTTGAGAGACAAAACAATGGCTGCATGTTTGACGGACTGTCTTGGCTGCAGGCGACGTCGCTGGTCTAGTGGTAATATGTAACTCCTAACCTGGTTACTACCAGGGTAGTGCGGGTGTTGCAGTTTAGTGCCCATCCCACACTATATAGACTGCTGCTTTATAACTCCGTGGAAATCGTTATGGTCATCCTGTGCCCTGGGGAAAGCTGACAGTAATAGTGAGGGGAGTCTCCTACCGACTTCTATCGCAGGAGTATCTTTACGTTCCCGTTTAAAGTAGGCCTGGCAAGAAGGGTGTATAACCAGACTAAGTGAATTTGGGTTGACAAACAACCCTTATCTTATGCTGATTAATATATATTTTTTTCATTAATCATGGAAAAGACTGGTAACTTTGTAATCAAAGGTCTATTAGGTATATATCATAAAGACAGACATCAAATTCGTGTTTATAGTAATATAATTCACGGGAATAAGCGCGTACATGCATAAATACCTTTTTTGTGGCTTGACGTCAAGTTAATAAAAGAGGCTTGACGTCAAGCCCCAAAAAAGGTATTTATGCATGTACGCGCTTATTCCCGTGAATTATATTACTATAAACATGCAGCGCGATAGTTTAAAAGTTAATATCAAATTCGTGTGTTGATGAAAATTAATATGAAAAAACAGCCGTGTCGTTATTTCGTATTTTATTAAAAGAACAGGGTAAAATTTTCCGTAAATAGTTCGTAACGTGCAAAGGCAACCGATTACCTGTGCATGTGACATATCTGTAAATTTCCTCTGTATTGTGTTAAATTATTTTTTTCTTATTTAATACATAATGTAGTGCATATATTATCCTCATTACCTTCAAAACAGCAACAATGGAGTCTCGACAATTTGGAATGAAGTTGGTATGTTGGTGGTAAATTTGACGATTTGCGTTTGATGGAATGATTATCTCGCTACCATATTAACACGTCGTATTACAATAGCACACGGCTAATAAACGACGCTGTTAAGAACTAAGACTACCTTTATATTTCAATTTGGCTGATATAAAGTATGCCCATCGTGTTAGTCAAAGCGACTTACTAAGTAACTAAGCGCCCACATATAAAAGGGTGCATCGTCGATGTGCAGCTCTGAAAGTTTAGTAGCTGTCGGACACAAGTCCGACACAAGATACACGCTGCGCAGCACCTTAGCTAACATTGGGATTAATTGGGAATGTTAGCTAAGCTGCTGCGCAAGCTAACTATTATATCAAATTATGCGCATGTGGGCGAAAAGTGTGAGAAAGAACACGATGTTATGATAATAAATAATACAGTTAAGTGAATGGATTACTATAATATCTCGTTTATTATGATACGTGCAACGAATATATTTTACTATGATAAAATATTTTTAAAGTGCGAGAAACAATGAGATGCATTCCCTTTCTGTGGTATGCGTGCAGTAAGGTAGTACCTACGAAGTGCTGTGAGGGTGGCGACGTGTCCGGAAACTCATTTAATGAGGCAAAATATCTGTTTAGACGAAGGAAGACTGATTACAAAAGGGTGCTAATTAAACAAGCTTCATAATTAAACAGCTTCTTGCCTGCGAGCGGCGTGCATCGTGCCTGTCGTGGCGATGAATGCGCCTACCATATCAATGTAGATATTTGTTTTACATGATAATAACTAACTTCAAAGGTGCAAGTCAGGATCATTATGTTATGCTGCAGAGTGTGATAGGTGACCTACACGAGATACATTACAAGAAAAGGTGTTCTCGTCAACGTGTCGGACGAGGTCAAAATATCGAGGAATCTGTGTCACGTTATTTAGCTGTGGCCTTAGACTCCTTAGTGTGAATAGATAATATATAGTGGTCCATTTGTACTGTGATTGCTGGCTCTGAGTTGGTTAGTACATGAGCATCAGATGGTTGAGGTCACAGTGCAGACTCGCTGCAATCGTCCTGAAGGATGCGACCACTCCACTACATCCGGTCGGTCTTGAGATTGCTACTGACAATTTCTTGGAACGGGATAACCGTGGACGGTTTTCTTGTAGTATTATTGTTAGCATATACAAGGAAGGCTCTTTATTGATAAGCTTCTTCATAAGCGGTTGGGGGTGGTTTCTTATTGGCTGACAGGCCAACCACCAGGCGGGGACGGGAGGCGATTTGAAAAACTATACCAAAGTAGTGAAATATTGGTAGAATTACTTATTCATTCAACGTAAAGGTTGAAAAAAATATTTTTTACTTCTTAATGAGAACAGGCCTTTGCCCAGCAGTGGGACATTTGTTGGTAATCAGGGTATCCTTAAGAAAATTTAAATATAATAAGTGAAGAAAATTCACAAAGAATATAATTATTAAAGATCCGTGGACTTACGCAAACATAATTTAATTCAATTCTGAAAAACTCCATTATGTTATTCTAAGCCTCCTTGTGTTGTTTGGATTTTTATAGCGTGTAAATAAATTAGACGTTGAAAGTTGCTATTAGTTTTGGTTTCATATATTATATAGGTAGTGACGTAGGATAATAGACAACATACATGACGACCTCCGTGGTCGAGTGGCGTACGCACCGGTTTCAAGGTGTCGCTAGCTCTGAAGTCCCGGATTCGATCCCCGGACGGGTCAATGTAGAAAATCACATTTCTACATTGTCTCGGGTCTGGGCGTTTGTGATACCTTCGTTGTATCTGAATTCCATAACACAAGTGCTTTAGCAACTTTTACTTTGGGTTCAGAACAATGTATGTGATGTTGTCCGCATTTATTGACGGGCCTGTTGGTCTAGTGGTTAGTGACCCTGACTGCTATACCGGAGGTCGTGGGTTCGATTCCCGCCCAGGACAAATGTTGTGTGATGAGCATGATCATTTGTTCTGGTGTCTGGGTGTCATTTATTTATAACATGTATGTATTTAGAAATATATAAGTATGTTTATCAGTTATCTGGTAACCATAACACAAGCTCTGCTTAGCTTGGGATCAGATAACCGTGTGTGAGTTGTCCCAGGATATTATTATTATTCTCTTTATTTCTTTAAATACATACAAAATACATTTTTAAATATATACAATAAAAACTAAAAATATACATTTAAAAATATAAAATGTAGTTTCCAACCGACATCGGGAACAGGGCCCAAGCTGCCGGTGGTTAGGGCTCCAGAGAGAGGAACCTCCTCACAATACGCGCCGTGTCGAGAAGTACCGTTTTCTGAATCAAACCCTTGACCCAGGCGCCTAGCGAGAGCCTCTTAAGGTGTTGGTCGAGGCTCTTGGCTATTATGCCGTTGGCTGTAACGACTATCGGGACAATGATTGCCGAGTCCACCTCCCTACATGTCGACAACCTCGTGCGCTAAATTCAAATATTTTTGAGGAATAGTGACATCAACAATGATTGCCCGACGCTCCGATCGATCTATCACCACTATGTCAGGCTTATTTGCTACAATAGTCCTGTCAGTGATGATAGATCGGTCCCAGTACAGTGTGACACGACCATTTTCGAGAACTGGGTCGGGCACATACCTGTAATACGGCATCTCGGATTCCACAAGTTTTTATCTCAAAGCAAGTTGCTGGTGGATAATCCTGGCTACTTGGTTATGCCGGTGCAAGTATTCGCCGTTAGCAAGACGAGAACAACCCGAAATAATATGTCTTAAGGACTCATCTGGACAGTGACATGCCCGACATATGTCAACTGTACCGTCCTTTATGATATATTTCTGATAGTTATTCGTCATGATAACTTCATCCATAATTGCATATACAAACCCTTCGGTTTCTCCAAAAAGATCACCGAAGCGTAGCCAGACTACGGACGCTAAGAAATCTACATCGGGCCCATGAAGGGTCCGGTAGTATCGCCCGTGGAGCTCTTTGCTTTGCCATACATCCTCGCGGTCCTTGACGCTCAGTACGACAGGTTTGTGCCAGTTCTCTTTGCCTAAGGAGAGCGGTGTGAGGCCCTTATCCACTACCACCACATCTCGATGCATCCCCACGTCGACTTGGAGAAAATACTCCCTGAGGTTACATACCTCGCGATTATGGAGGGTCTTAGCATTTAGAAAGCCTCGACCCCCACATTTCCGCGGGATATATAATCTCATTACTGAAGAGCGTGGGTGATGCATTCGATTTGCGGTTAGTAGTGTTCGGACCACGGAGCAAATACAAAGGTTCGGACTCTCCTATCCAAGGCGTCTAACTCTGTCTGAGTCCACTTGCGTACACCAAAGGAGTACATCAACACTGGCATGACCCAACCATTAAAGGCACGCACCTTGTTGCCGCCTGAAAAAACACTTTTTAGTACTTTGTTCAAGCAGCCAAAGAAACGTGCCCGTAATGATTATTATTATTATTTATTTATTTATATTATTTACATAAATAATAGAGTAGTTAGGGATAAAATTAAACAATTAATTCAATATGTAGTTTGCATGAATACCCATATTTTCTATAAGTTGCTCATTGAATTTATGCACTTTATTCCCTATCAACTTTTCTATGGTTTGTGAAAATTCTTCATGGTTCACCTTACTCCACATAAGCTACCCTTGCGGATTTTTGATGAAAAATACGATGCGTCCCAATTACTCTATCGCTGGACACAGGAAACTTTCATGAATTGCAGCGTAAACAGGCGCAGCTGTTATACTCGCTGAGCTCCCGAGATGGCGTTATTCTGTAACCTCTGAATGGCGGTGTTAAGATTATCCGCGACTGAATGACTACCGCGCGCACACCATGTAGGCGGCACCTTCGGAACAGTGGACTAGTGACGTCACGTCGACTAGATCACTGTTGAGATGGGGATAAACAAAAAAACAAATAACTTAGACTAAGAGGATGCTCGCCGATAGCGTATTTTATACCTACGTATTGGTTAGCTTCTGAAACGTATAGAGCTATCTATACGTCAATAGTTTAGGTGCTAGACTAGCTGTGCCCGGCGGTTTCACCGTGACCCCTTTTATAAAAAATACAATTTCTAAGATTAAAGTAGCCTAAGTTACTCCTTGTAACATAAGCTATCCGTTAGAGGAAGTCCCATCAAAGTCGGTAAAGCCGTTTCAGAGAGAACCGAAACAAACAGACAAAAACTGTTTTGTTTTATGTATGAACCGTATATAGGTACATTCATATGGTTATTAGCGAACAGCTGTTAATTTGGTTTTACAAACAGACACTTCAATTTTATTTAGGTACTAGCTGTGCCTGCAACTTCGTTCGCGTGGATGACGAAACTTATCAATGAGTTTTTAACCGCAAAATTAAGTTTGTTGTTTATTGTCTATACTTTTCCGGGATAAAAACTACCCAGTGTGGTGCCCAGGATAATAAAGAATAATTATACCAAGTTTTATCGTAATCGAACCGGTAGTTTTTGCGTGATACCTGAACAAACAGACAGACAGACAAAAAAAAATTTTTTCACACTTTTCGGTTCGGTTTCGGTCTAGTAACAGCCCCCGCCATTTATTTTTTCGATATTTCCAATGTACAGAATTTTCCCTTCTACAGATTTATTATAAGTATAGATTTGTATTTTTAACCGACTTCAAAAAAAAGGAGGTTCTCAGTTAGACCTGTATGTATACATATGTTTGTATGTTTGTATGTTTGTATGTATGTATGTATGTTTGTCCGCGATTATCTCGCGTTTGGCTGACCCATTTTGATGCGGTTTTCAGAAAATAATTTGTTAGTTCAAGGAGAAGGTTTATGTATGTTTTATTTAACCGACTTGAAAAAAAGGAGGTTCTCAGATTGACTTGTATGTATGTATATTTGGATGCGATTATCTCGCGTTTGACTGAACCGATTTTGATACGGTTTTCAGAAAAGTGTTTGTTAGACCAAGGAGAAGGTTTTGGTATTTTATAATTAACCGACTTCAAAAAAAGGAGGTTCTCAGATTGACCTGTATGTATGTGTGTATGTTTAAACGCGATTATCTCGACTTGACTAAACCCATTTTAAGTAAGTAAACAAAGTATCAAACACTAAAAAGTATTAAATAAAAAAAAAACTTTTAAAAAAAAAAGAGAACCGCCTTCAAAAATCCGATTCAATGAAAAGTATTAAATAATTTTAAATGTACTGCTTATCAAATTACTAAAATATTAGGATAATAAGTATAATTATACTTCAAGCACAATTATTATTATGTTTGGAGTCGGTGTCAGCCGCTAATAGCAAATTTTAGTACTATATTATAAGGACAGACACCGACTCCAAAAATAACAATAATTGTGCTTGAAGTATAATTATACTTATTATCCTAATATTTTAGTAATTTGATAAGCAGTACATTTAAAATTATTTAATACTTTTCATTGAATCGGATTTTTGAAGGCGGTTCTCTTTTTTTTTTTAAAGTTTTTTTTTTATTAGGTTTCTATTGGCAGGCTTTATGGGCACTAGTTATTAGGTAAATACCTATCAAACAATAATTAATAACTGAATAGTTCTAGCTCTATGAAATACTTAACCTATAGGTACCTTGTGACTTGCGTTGTGTGTCACAATAAAAGAGGAGTTTGTCCAGCATTAGGAAAATACCAGGCTGTGTTGTTTGTGACTAAGTTATGAAAGTGAACTCCTTCATGTAAAATACTGGTTTAAGTAGTTCAAACATTCACAGCTTCCGGGGAAACCAGAAAAGTAATTTAAATCAAGGAAAACCGTTAAAAAGATTTTTAGAATAAGGGGCACGTGACACCCAAACACCCACCCTGTTGCACCGTATTTGTAAACACAGCATACAGTTTTTGTATAAATCAAATCATTGCAAAACAATTTATATATGTTGTCAATAAATCACAGATTGATTTCAGGCGTCCATCTGCCATCTGCACGAGCATTGTGCTGCCATTAATTAAGGAGTAGGAGTGCCGAGAATAACTCGAACCGACTCGCACCGGTTACAACCGGATCGCCAGTCAGCGGGGCTCGCGGGCCAACTGGCTGATGTACGCGGCACTGCCAGCGGAGAGATTCCGGAAAACTGACATTCTATTTTCGGTAGTTGTCTCGGAACCTGTCTTACTATGGTGTACTGTATTACCCAGTTAAGTTCATATACGGTTGACGGGCATACATTTGACGGGCCTGTTGGTCTAGTGGTTAGTGACCCTGACTGCTACACCGGAGGTCGTGAGTTCGATTCCCACCCAGGACAAATGTTTGTGTGATGAGCACGATCATTTGTTCTGGTTGTCTGGGTGTAATTTATCTATAATATGTATGTATTTAGAAATATATAAGTATCTTTATCAGTTGTCTGGTTACCATAACACAAGCTTTGCTTAGCTTGGGATCAGATAACCGTGTGTGAGTTGTCCCGGAATATTATTATTATGTAGTCGCTCCATGTAAGATAATGTGTTCAGCTGGACCCGATGAGACTATTAGCATGTATTTGCAGAATGCAGATTATGGACTCAATATAGGAAGGTTGGCAGTGTTACATAAGTACCTCTAAGCGCGTAATTTTGCGAAAAAAGTACTTATCTAAAAAGGGTTCTGTCTGTTGAGATGCGCATGCGTTTTATTTCCGAACTACATGGGCAAGTTTCTTCTATACCTAGGGCTAATCTCCTATAGGGGTGCAGCTATTGTAAGTATGAATAGAAAATCAGGACGTATCGTTTTCTGTAAATGTAGTGACAATGGCTCTGGCTGCAAAATATTCGCTCGGCCCGCCGCCGTCAGTGGAGCCCCGCGACTAGTGCAGATTCTTAATTGACAGAGGTTTCACGCAGACGAACTTTATTGATGATGATGAAACTTTTCCGATTTATGATTGGTAGCGTTGTAACCAAAAAATTGAACATTAATAAATGGAATGCGACTTTTTATTAATTCGTTGGTTATACGTAACATACTATTAGTATGTACCTATAACCACTTATCATACAAGTGCCTACCATACCTAATTGCATTTACACATTTCGTCCTTTTCTCCTAAGGTTGCCAGGTTACTTAAAGTTGAACTTACTTAATTTAAAATTATCTTTCTAATAAAGCTTCTATACCAACCAATACCAACCCTTCAGCCTAAGGAATAATTGGTGTAGTGTTAATTATCCCGTTATTATTGCATAAATGTATGTTTGCAAGCTTATTAAATGTTTATCAGTTCTTTACTTAATTTCTTAGTAAGATACCTACAACGGTGAGGCCAAATCTACCTTGGTTGATTTTCCTATTGCTCTGGCTGAAGGCCTTAAGGTCCTCGCCAAAAGTCCGTTGAAGCAGTCAAAGCCTGCGCTCAGGCTAACTGCAAAGATCACTACAAAAAAATCTACATCGGTTCGGCATCACTTCCACATCCTTGCAATTAGTAAGTGACTCCTTATCAACCCGTTACCCCAAATAGAAGTGGCAATAGAGTGAAACAGAGGTTCGAAAGTATTCACTTAGCAGCGTAGCAGGAGAATTAGCAAACTGAAGTGGCAATGGGCTGGCCACATCTCCCGAAGAACTGATCGGTGGGGAAAACGAGTTCTTGAGTGGAGACCGCGACTCGGCAAGCGTAGAGTAGGACGTCCATCAGCCAGGTGATGATCTACAGAAGGTCGCCGGCAGAGGGGAGCATTAGGGGAGGTCTATGTCCAGCAGTAAACTATTATAAGCTGATGATGATGATTGTTATAGTAATTTAACAATAAGATAAGCTTAAGAATAAAAAAAAAATATTAACAATTTCAATCTCAAACAATTTCAGTTTCTTTAGGGGTAATGAGCACGATTTTACTAAGTTCTTCCAAAAATTTAAGTAATGAAATACGTTTTTGTTCATAGTCTTTTGTCAGTTTTGCGATAGCTTTTTCGTTGAGAATACTTCTGCGCTTCTTTTAAACTTAACCTTCAGGTGGTGTGCAGCAAATGGGCGTCTTCCTGTTGATGCGCGAGCCCACATCCGACGTCGCCTTGACTCCAATCGCAGCTGACAATAGCCCCTATCACTAAATGACTTATTTATATCATGAGAACAAGTTTGGGTTTACGAAACACTTGAGAAGAAAACTTACTCGTGTTTTGTCGCTGAGCGTTCCTAGGCAATCAAAGTGTTGTACCAATGTTGGCGCCAATACAGCTATTATCATTTATAGGTTTGTATTGATCGAGCATCTATAGATGGAAATGACGTTAGCACATAGTTTTAAGAGCGTTAACGCCGATTTTGGCTGTTTGACCCAAAAAGCGTACTTTTCAAACCATTTAATCTCCTCATAAAACGTATTTAACGAAAGTGTGAATTACTAATTATTGTAGGAAATATTTTGTTCTAAAAAGTTAGGTGAGAACATTTTAACATTAATAAAGTATGCGTGAATTGTAACCAGATAAACAAACAGTGTTTTCTAAATTTCCTTTACAGTGGTCATTTCAAAGCTAGAAATATCCAAAACCTGTCATAAAATTTACAAACAAACAAACTTATTTAATTGTTCATATCCTTGAGCAAAACTTTACCAGAGATTTTTTTGATTTTCAGCTCCTAACTATGATAAATTAAACAATAAACAAAGTGAAATTAACAAAAAAAAGCGGTTGCTAAATTCATTATTTTCCCCTATAAATCTTACTTAATTTTACAAAATAAAGGTGTATCGTAAAAGAACAATATCTTCTCTACAAAATACGAAACAGCATTCAGCTTATTTAAATTAATTTAATTTACTACAATTTTTTTAAAACTACTATAAAACTGCGCGCATCATTCGTTTCAAATTAGTCCGCCGCGAGGCCTTTTAGCGAGTGGACGTATCGCTCGTTGTCTACGCGTGACCTCTCCTGACCCTTGGCGTCGAGCGAGTTTATCGTGCAACCTAACGATCTTGATCACTACGGAGCACTACCTTCTAGTCATATTATTAAAGATTCTTGTTATTATAAATAGCGTTTTTATTTGTTGTTTTTGCATTTAAACGTGAATTGATTTCATGTTTAGAATTAGGGATTTTCCTATTATTAATTTCTTTTTCTATTATAAATCAACTTTTTTGAGGGTTATCGATGTGTGGCTCACACATTATGTCGGTTATCTTTCAAAGTCAGTAAAGGGACACATTTTTTTGAATCTACATACAAGTGTACTAAAAAATACTTTGATATTGAAATATTTTATTTTTAAACAATAATCCTCACTAATAAACTAATATTATAAATGCGAAAGTAAGTTTGCTTGTATTTTACGCTTTTACGCTAATATGGCTGAACGGATTTGGATGAAATATGATACGTGGGTAGACCATGATGTAAATCAGGACATAGGATTCTTTTTATCCCGGAAGTACGTTCCCGTGCGATAATTTCCAACCTCCGCGCGGGTGAAGCCGCGGGCAAAAGATAGTACTTTATAATTTGCTAGATGATGATCGCGACTTCGTACAACTTCAAAATGTATTTTTAAATTATAGCCAATAAAAAAACAATGATACAAATCATTATGATTTTTTAATTTACTTTTTATCAAATGGCTAAATATTTACCAAGATTCGTTCAGTAGTTTTTGTGAAACAGATATCCATTCAAATACTTATCCGTATAAACTCTCAATCTTTCACGTTTATAATTATTACTTGAAAATGTGGTCTCTATGCTATTTTGATGTAGGTATACTCTATATTAATTAATTTATAGTTTCGTCAAAATCCATTCAGTAGTCCTTAAGGGAAAGAGTTAAAAACATCCAAACTTTCGTATTTATAATAATCTTTTTTACATAACGATTTTACATTTGTATTACAATTCTAACTTTTCTCCCCTGATTAGTACTATATCTTATAAAGTATCCAAAATTGCCTCTTTATTTCACAAGGTAGTAATAAAAATATTAATAGTAAATAAAAATTAACTGACGATTAAATAAGTATCAGTAAACATAACTCAACGGATCAACATGGGTTATAAGGACAGAACGCAGCAACTCTACGCACACAGACACACGCGCATCTGTGTGAGTGCAAAGAGCGCTGCAAATACCTAATCTTGGTGCCGCGGATTTGTCGTTAACGCTCTTAACTAGAGGAAACTTGGAATTTATTTTCGAGGCGTCGTCGAGTTGCATCACATTTATAGTTAAAAGTAGGTACTATTACTGTGAAAGTACATAATTTCATCTCTCTTATAGTCTCGTGTAAGATTAAATAAAAAACAGTTTTATTTATATTTTTTTATTACAAATAATATTATACACTCATTGTCACTGTAAGCATTTGACAAATAAAGTAACTAACATTTATGTCGTACCTTATATTATGTTACAGCGAGCACACGTTTTCACGTTCACTTTGTGTTCCTCACCGTACGGGTACCCAAACTACTTATATATAACACAAAACAACTGTATTATTGGACCTCAATATATCGAATAGGAAAATGTACTAAATAATCGGTTAAGAAACTACACTAAATTCAGGAATACTATATTACAATGACAAAGATAAACATGAAAACAAGATTAGTATAGATAAATATCCACAAATATCCAGTGAATAAACTATTGACGGACTAGAAATGTCATGTTGACGAGACATTTTTTAAGTAATTTGAGACCAACTTAAACTTGTCTTTCATTACATAAAGTACAAAAAAAATAGAACATAACTGTATAATGTATACTTTAGTTTAATTAGAAAAAGAGAACATAAGTTAAAATTACATTTTTGGAAAATACGTACAATATTTATACAATATTCATAAATCAATACAAAATATACAAAATTGACATGCGGTGAACTATATATATGAATAGTTACCGAGCCAGCAATATGTTTTAAAGTCCTCTTAGCAAAGCTCGTTTCGTATGAACCGAGGAACTACATTTCTAAGCTCTTATTATATTTGATATCCTTCTGGTCAGGCAGCTTCTACTAACCCACGTTGGCACTGAATGTTTTGTATTCCTTTCACAATACCTGTTTTATTTGACGGATACATAAAGTACATCCTTACTTATATTATAAATGTGAAAGTTTGTTTGGATGTTTGTTACTCTTTCACGCAAAAACTACTGAATGGATTTTAATGAAACTTTACAATAATGTAGCTTATACATCGGAATAAAACATAGGCTATAATTTAAAAAGATAGTGTATTAATAAAATTGTCATTCACGCGGGTGAAACCGCGGGGCACAGCTAGTATACAATAAGCGTGTTTATTCTTATATAAAACCATATTTAAATAAAATAGACAGCTGCACTATATTTTGTCAGTAAGTACTATACACACCAGTGCAGGCTAGCTTATATAGGGGTCTCGTTGGTTTATCTTTAGTACCATAGTTAGTACCAGAACAAGTGATAAACTTTGTTTTGTAATAACGTTTTACTTAGTACCATCGTTGATACCTAGTTTGGTACTAGAACTTTATATAGTCCGCGTTTTGGAATAAGGGGGATTAGGTTTTTTTTTTAATTTAAGACTAGCACATAGCCTGAGTGCATGTCAGCCCAAATAATTTGAAGCAAGATTGAAGAGTTACAAATGTTATGTAAGATATATATACTTTTAATATGATTATTCTAATCGTGTAGCGAATAATGAAATGTTGTTATATAAGTCTGAAGTATGTTGACGTTACCGAGACTAGCAAAGATTTAGCACACTATAAAAACACCTTGAACTCTTAAGGGATCGAAAACTTACTCTATTAGGGATATTCGAGCTTACCTAAGTAAATATAGATTTAATAAAATAATATATATTTTAAGCACACTTTACTTATATATATAAGCGGATTAAAAGTCGCACAAGGACGTATTAATTACTCTCTACATATATCTATAAATCAGTAAAAAGTGATAGAACTAGTGCCGCTAAAAAAAAAAAAGTCCGACTAAGGCTCGGCAGAAACGAGCCGCCGACTACAGCCACCGGTGGCCTGCGACGTCCTTTTTCATATATTTGTCTGCTGTAGCGAGTGACCGGTACCGGTTACACGTGTATGACAAGCCTACACAAAATATATGAAATAGGGTGTTGCTGTCGCTGGCTATGGCCCGTTTGCGCCGAGCCTTAGTAAGACCTACTCACTGCGGGGCAGATTACTATCATGAATACAAATACAACAAATACAAATATTTATTGGAACCAAAAACTCATTTTACATTATTATGTGCACGTTAACAGCCGCATTAGTCTGGAAAACTGTGTCGCAGCCATTAGCGCCCACCTCCAGAAAGAGGGATCAACAGTGTTCCAACCATTATAACTATAACTAATGTTAACAAAGATTAAAAATAAGTAAGAAAGAGAAAAATATAGTTACCACCATTAATAACAGTATAAGAATTGTTGTGTGTGTGTGTGTGTGTGTGTGGGTGTGTGTGTGTGGGTGTGTGTGTGTGGGTGTGTGTGTGTGGGTGTGTGTGTGTGGGTGTGTGTGTTTGTGTGTGTTGAATTTCTTATGTTTTGGCAATATTTTCTAGCTCATCATAGGTGAGTGAAATAAGCCACTTATGTATAACTGCTCTACATTTACGAGAGGTAAGGGGATAGATGTTTATTTTCAAACGGACAAGCGCGGAGAAACATGGACATTCGGACATTCCCCTATTTGTTAAAATAGAAGCACATGTCCAAACCACAACCATGTTCCACACGAGTCCATTTCATCTAATCCGCAGTTTCGCCACATCGTAAAGCCTCCACTACACTACTCGCAAAGTTAATAAGAGTGTAGGGAGGCACTTTTGGTCGCCTAGTCTTTTCGAGTAACCTCGCCACGTCTCCGGCGATTATTGATAGCTGTCGGTTTTCACACGAATAAGGAACCAAGTAGTAGTCATCGACGTCGTGCGTGAGTGTCGGGGAAATCCAAATTTCTACCACGAAGCGACTCACTACACTATTCGGCTTACTTCAGACCTTCGTCAAAACGAGTAGTGTAGTGGACAATATACAATGTGATAAAGGTATAAGGCTCTTTCGAGGCAATTAAAAGCTAAAATCTCCTATATTATACGGTACCTTTAAAAATTGCTTTATAGTAGCTTAATTTTATAATAATAACTGACCGTTTGGTGCACGTGTATATTAGTATGCTTGTTGTGTGTCGCTCACAGGTCCACGTTGTTGAGGTTGGAGCCGGAGTGCGTGGGCAGGTCGTCGCTGACGAGCAGCGTGCCGATGGGGACCACGGCCTCGTCTCTCTCGCGCAGCTTCCTCATCTCGTTGCGCAGCTTCTCGAGCACGGCGTAGTTGGGCTCGTTGTGGCGTGCCTTGTCCTGCAGCAGCGTGATGTGCTGCTCCTCCAGCTTCTTCTCCTTGCAGCTCTTCACGGAGCGGGAACCGTACAGGCGGAGGAGAGAGCCCCAAGATCTCACGTGAGGGTGTAACGCCTGTGAAAGACGGAACATGTTTAAAATGCAAACAAAAAACAATGAATACTGTATCAGAAGTCTTATAAAAGTATAAAATGCTTTTATTGGAAATCCGAAGGGAAGAAATATTATATAAGGTACAAAACCAGTGCCTAGACACTGTCCGTATACTGCCGTCGTACGAGAGAAGGGCACATCTATCATTTTGGTCAAACTGAGATAATTGGGATTAAAGTTTTTACCATATTCTGCTTCATAGCGTGGAAACCAATTGCTTAAAAGAAAAAAAAATACTTTTGATATATGCGTGAAAGTTAGTACTATTATATTTTTTACTTTTTAGTTTTAATATATAATTAATTATTAAATAAATTCAAATTATTCCTTTCAACTTAAAAAAAATATATTTTAAATATACCAGCTACTACAAAGAAAAGGCATAGTTAACCAAATGTGACCTTTCTTTTACAATTTCCAGCAAAATTGGTAATTGAGTCTAAAAAAAAAGGGCACATTTGTCTAATTGCGCCTTTTTGATGTAAATTGACTTGTTTTCTACAAAAATAAATAAATTATAATCGTGTGAAGAAAGTTTAATAAACTATAAAACATATTTATAATTGTCATGCCATTTCTGGTTAACTTATCCAAATAACCAAAAAAATTAAAACTTCTAGGAGACCAACATTTAAACAAAATAAAAAGTTCTTAATATTCAATAGTTATTTATAAATTATTAGGGATAGCATTTACCTGCAATTTTGGTTAACAAATTTGAAACAAAAAGTGCTAATACTTAAACTTAATTACTATCACTAACTTAATTACTGTAACTTAATATTTTTTTTACTAATAGTTTGGACGCCTAACTTAACTTTAACACTAAATCACAATATGAAAAATAAATCAAAATATTCTTAATTCTTAATAGAGATTCTTAGAGTTTATTCTAATTATTTATTGTTAATTACAGGAAATATCCTACACCCGTAATTATTAAAGGCACTCGTAGTTTAATATTAAATAAAATACTATTATTATTGTTATGAAAATTAAATGTAACTATAACAAACATGACATGGCACTTGGTTGAATTATCACAATGCAATATATTGGTAACTAGCTGTGCCTGCGACTTCGTTCGCGTGGATGACGAAACTTATCAAAGTTTTTTTTGTGTAAAGTGCTATTTGTGTAGAACGTTATCTATCGAGCATACCTCTGGCTAGTCTTATTCGCCTAGCGTGTCTCGATGTAGCAGAAAGAGAGGGTCTCTTTCTGGAAGGACGATGCCTTTTATAAGTTATAAGTATATCCGTATTAAATATAAAGAAATCTTTAAGACTATTTTAAAGAAGAGCCCTAACACCTAGCGCCTACCTTCACTTGTATGTATACAGTGTGGAGATGACAATACGACTTTAAATGAAAACACTGGCAGTACTGGTTTATAGAAACATTTTTCAACTATCAAATAAATCCGAACATCGAAATTAAAAAAACCATTTTTTTCTAACAAACTAAATAGCTTAAAACTGCAAACAAAATAAAACATCATGTATAAAATTGGTACACTTACGGCACGCTTACGGCGATAAGAACGGCAACGCAGCTTGGTTTCATTCATGTTATAGCTGTGGCCGACGGCGACGCAGCGACGTAATGTTTGGCGCCATTATTCTTATTTTTTCAATTACACAAATCAAATCACAGAATATTAACCAAATAGTCAGGCATCATTCACCCGCGAGTTATTCACTAATCAATTTATTATTCATAATCACTTTTCGATCACATAATTATGTCGCCAGTCATTAATTTTTTTCATTTTCAATATGTCCGCCATTTTCTTGAATACATAAACTACACCGACGTATAATGTTATTTCTCACTCTTGATAATAGGTCACCATTAGCAGCCATTTCTTTCAATTTATTAAAAGATATTATTATTCTAGCTTACTACTAGTAACTAGATGCGGATTCACGCGGCTCCAGTACCGAAGGTTCTGTCGGTTCCATAAACCATTCCTTGTAAATGTATTCTCGAGATGTTTGGTTTCCAACCAGCGACAGAAAGTTTCTCTTATTGGTTTATCTCTCGGTAACAATGCTTGTACTTTCTTGTACTTGTAAGGTCTGCGTTTGTTACGTTTCAAAACTTTTTGAATGGTTTTGTGATTTACATGAAAATGTCGACCTGCATTACGCAGACTGGACGTCGGATTGCGATCATAATAATTAATAACTCTTTCGTCTGAAATCACATTTGCACGTGGAGGAGCACCATCTACGTGCGGGATCAAGGATTGATTTTCCCGTATCCTCTGGACAGCTTGTACAATAGTACGCCCGTGGGTCGGACACATACGCGTGTTCTCATACCTCTCACGGTATGTCCGTACAGCTAAAGCGGCATTACCGTGACACTCCCCATAAATTAAAATCATATCGGTGTATTCCGAAGCGGTATAATTGTAACGAGGCATGATTATTTAATAATAAAACCTTGAAACACCAAGTATTAAGCGTCTAATTTCGCAAAGTTTACTTCACTATTTAACTAAGTACCTATAATACGTTTATGTGTCCTGTCACTATTAAAACAAAGCGTCAAATTTCGCACAACACAACACAACAACAAAGATACGATAACACTCGCGCCGCGACTTCAAACGGGCGCGGGCGCATCCGAAATTCCAGAGGAAAACAAAACGCGTCACAGCAGGAAGGAGGTCCGGTGACACACTGACCGCGTGACCTAGACACGTCGACAAGTAAGCAAAGTAGAAACAAGCAAACTTACCTATCTCTTTCGCACATACATATTTTGCGATTGACATGAGTGCGTAACAGGAAAGTAATAACTTGCGCATGCATTTTTTATTATTTAGCTGTGACGACACGCTTTATGACTCTTATTTTGAGAAAATAGGTTTTTAAAGTAGCGAGCTGGCAACGTGTGTCGTTAACTTGTAGCGCGCTCAGCTGTTCACAATACATCATGTAGAAAATACTTAAACTGAAAAATAATTTCCTGTGGCTAAACTACTGGATATATTCATTTGATTTTTTGTGTGACGGTTGGGAATATCATGACTTATACGAAGTTTAATTTATGATCATATTGTCCTCCCCACCCTGTATACCAATAAATAAGCAAAATCCCTAAAAACTAATATCTATACGAATGACTAATCCTACCTAAGAGTACTAAAAATAACCTACGGTCACTACGTACACTATCAAATATACTACCTATACTTTAAAATTAAAATCTATACGTACGACTTATAAAAATAATCCTAAATAACTGTACCCTAAAGGTGACGTAACCTACGACAAACTTATTATTTGCGGTTGGTGCAGTAATCGGGTCTAGGGATCGAACCGCAAATTTAAGTTTGTTTTTTATTGTATACTTTTCCGGGATAAAAACTACCCAGTGCAGCAGTGTGGTGCCCAGGATAATAAAGAATAATTATACCAAGTTTCATCGTAATCGAACCGGTAGTTTTTGCGTGATACCTGAACAAACAGACCGACAAAAAAAATTTTAATCACATTTTTGGGTTCGGTGTCGGTCTAGTAACATCCCCCGCCATTTTTTTTTGATATTTTGAATGTACAGAATTTTCACTTCTACAGCTTTATTATTAAGTATAGATAACTATAAAAAAGTTTAAAGAATATTAAATAATCAGTTTTACTTAAAATATTAATTTAAGAAATAGTCTATTTCATTTCTTCATAAATTTCTGTGAAATCAGCTGCTGAACGTCGCAGGCACAACTGGCGCATTTAAATCAAACCCTGCCCTCTTTTCCTCACCTCCAATCGAAAATATTTTAAAGAAAAGGCACAACTGGTTATTTGTGCCTTTTATACGTATATTAATTGAGACATGCATGGATCATAAATTAACTAGACAGGGCACATCTGGCATTTGAGCCTTTTCTTTATGCTATGTTGTAGATGTGCCTTTTCAAAGTAGTTTTTAGTAAAATTCTATATGAAGTAATAGTCACATCTACGTATTTGTGCCTTTTCAATATAATAGTGAATAAATGTGCCTTTTCATTCTATAAAACATGAATATTAGTCTCATTTGTGCCTTTTGAGCCTACTATATCTCCGAATTCCTTGAAGATAAAATTCTACAAAAAATTGAGCAGATGTGCCTTTTTTTTCTGATTCTAAATATGTATATAACTCAATTTTGTTTTAAATGTTAGTTGTGCCCTTTTTTCTTATGACGGCAGTATAGCAGACATGTTTCGGACAATAATACTAGTATTATCTCACCTGTAAAATAGACTGCGAGGCACGCTGCTTGGCGGTCTTCTTGTTCTTACACACGACGGTCGCGGTGTGCTTGCCCACCTTCATCGTCAGCTCGATCTTCTGGTATTCCAATTTTTTCATCTACACATAACATAAAAATATCAGTTTAGACTATCGCTATATTCAACCCCGATTTTTGCAACCTTTTAAGTATAGTGCCACCCAAGCTTAATGGCAGCTCTGAACACGAGGCGAATCGCTGTTAAGTAACAAACACATGCACCAGCGGGGGTGAAGTGTAGCGCACTTCACAGCCGCCAAGAAGTTTGAATCATGCTAGACTAGCCTTTACCTCAGTGTGTATCATATGTCTGTCGCCGGCGCCGAAGTTCCTGAGCAGACAAGTCCGGAGGATGGCGTAAGGCGAGGGCTCGCAGGTCGCCGCGCAGAACTCCGTGATGCGAGGGTCCTCGATGCCCACGTAGTCGAAGAACTACACAATAAAAAGTCTGTTAAAATATACTGAAGGGCCTAACAGAAGTCTTGAAAAAAACTTTAGGGGTGACTTCTACACAAAATTAAATAAAATTTTGAATGGGACCAGAATATAAATAGTTTAAAAGTTCATACATAAATGATTGACCGATTGAACAGTATATATATACAGGGTATCCTAGAAAGCATGGTTGTCTAGAGGTAGCAGACATTTAAAGATATTTAAACCACGCCCATGTGTCCCGCGATTTTTCTAGATTTCGAGTTATAAGGCTTTTTCGTATTTTTTAAGCTCCGAATTTCAGAATATTAATTTAATTTATGAATTCAGCATCATAGTAGCAATACATAAACCATATTTATTTTTAAAGTAGGTAAATAATGACCGTATTGGACGTTTAAACATTTGCTACAATAAGAAGTAATCATATAGTCCAGTCATTTGGTGCTCAAAAAGGGGGTTACCTGGAAAGCTTTCCGGGATTATTGGTTTCTTAGATTTACCCGAATGTTAGACATTGAAATAAAACTACTTTTTACGGATTTTGTCATTGATTTTAGGTCCCGACGTTTCGACACCTATCGTAAAATGAGCCTGTAAGGAGTTATTGTCACAATACTGTTTTTGAGCGCAATTTTTCCAATATGGCGGAGCGAGCGGCAAAGATACGAGGTGACAAAGTGAAAATTCGAAAAGAGCACGTCGTAATTTATAAAATCGCCAAATTTTCAACACTACCGGAAAACTTTCCAGCTAGAACTAACAAATGACTGTACAAATAGAGGTTTAAAAAATATTGAAGTCACAACATTTATGCTCTCTAAATTTTCTAAAATCTTTGTGGAGTATATTATATACAGCATTTTAGCTCATAAGCTTCGATTATGCGAAGTTTTTAAGAAATGTTTTTTTTTCCTATGACCTGTTCATACTCTGATGTGTGCCCTCTATAGTTTTAACTCACGGTGAAGTCGGGCTCAGTAGCGTCGGCGGCGGGCGTGGTGTGCGACGCGTGCTTGTCGAGCTCGTCCTTCATCTCGGGGATGAGGATGTGGATGGAAGCCCGCGCGGCCGCCGACTTGGCCTGCCGCTTGCTGGACCCGTGCCCCACGCCGTACTGCATGCCGCCGATGTACACCGTGGCTTGGTACGGGGTGGACGCGTTCTCTGTATGTGGAATATCAAATTATATGTATGAAGGTCGTAAATACATACGTGCAATATTTTCAAGGAATAAAAAATTATATGATAGGGCCAATGCACACCATGTTTTTTAAACGCGCCGTTGACGCGCGTTTTTAGCGATACAGACGCGATACAAATACGCGTGTGTGGCCATACAAACGCGCGTGTGTATTGATACAAACTCGCTGGCATTCTGCGTTTTTAAGCTGAACCTCGTCAACAGTGGCAAGATGGCATCGATCGAGACAGCATTGATTGCATGCGCTTTGTTATTAATTATTAAAAAAAGGAAGAAGAAAAATTACCAACGTTTTTGGGTGCACCCATTTACGAGCGAGAGAAGATAGAGTCTGAATCGATACAAACCCTATACTAACGCGCGTTTGTATCGCTACAGACGCGCAGTCGACGCGCGTTTCTAAGACGTTTGTTTAGAGTTCGTAAATATAAGTATGACATTTTTAAATTACAGTATCTTATATATAAATTAATAATAGTAGAGGTAAATAACACTAAAAAGTACCAAATTCCTCTGGGCATGGTCATAAAAAGTTCTATTTGAATTAAAAATTTCAAAAAAGTTAATTTACCGGTTTTAGAAACACGCGGTAAAGATGCACATGGAAAATGCACTAAGAGATCTGAAATAAATATTTTCAGGGTCGTACTCACCGAGTTGTTTGAACTCATAGACGGGTTGTTTCCGTAACGCTCTGCGAACGTACTCGTGGAAGACGGAGAGGTAGCTGCGGTCGTTCAGGTTCATCACCCAGTCGCGTTTGTTCGCCCTCCCAACTGCTGGAAATACAATTCTATGATATTCCAATTCAATCATAAAGCAAAGAATTCCGAATAAAAAAAAAGGATTGATGGCATTGACGGAAAATTTATTACATATCCATAATACAAAATGAAAAAAAAAACAAATTCGTTTATTTTTTTTTAATACTACTACTACTCTCGACGTACATACTATAATTGATAGCAAAGTTTTATTTTAACTCGATCCAACATTCAGAGATTTAGCGAAACCAACTTGCAAAAAATAATAAACACTAACTAAACCATACAATCTAATTGACCTTCTCCGTTTTATAAGCCGGTTTAAAAATTTAATAAAATTCACATTTGAAAGAGGTATAAGTAGTTCTTACCGCCATTTTCTTGTCCCGGAGTGGACGGCTGTGCGGGGATGGTGATGAGTTTGGTGTCTTCCGGCAACGTGGGGTACTGGAGCGTCTTTCTCGCTTTCGTGTACTTACGCCGGTCCGCCCAGCGCCTAAAATAGACATGTACATCAGATAGTTGGTTAAAAAAGCTCTTTAAATAAAAGAAAAATAAAAAAGAACGCGGTAGAACTTCTTCGAAAGTTACTGGACTGGATTTTTCGATCTTTTTATATAAAATTGATTCTGGGTGCTGACCGGTTTTTACCGTGAACTATCAAAAAGGGTCACAAAGAAGCCCATTTTTAAATAAATAGCTATAATACTTATGTTAAGAATATACAAGTAAACTCTAGGCACACTTACTTGAAATGCATAATATTAACAGTTTTAAACTTGAACAGTTTCTTGCAGTAATCATTGATCTGTTCCGCAGACAGATGCTGGGTCTTCCAACTGGTGTTGATAGTCTCCACTCTTGGCGGGGGCATCACGATCCCGCCGGGCAGGACCACGGGCTGCCGGTTCAACGGGATCTTTACGTCTTCCGTCACGTTCTGATGACCCTCGTTCGCTTCTACATTTGGTTCTTCAACACGATTAGCAAAAGGACACCTTGTCTCCTGACTTTTGGCTTCCTCCTTCACAGGCACTTCGATCTCAACTTGTCCTGTAGTGGAACTTTCTGCAGTTTTTTCTTCAGCCTGACTAGTTTCCCCATTCTGTTCTGTTTTATTCTCTTCCTCAGTTCGATTAACCCAAGTCCCGTTGCGAATCTGCTCCTCTATTCTCTGATCGATGAGCTGCTGTTTCGCTTCTTCTTCTAAAGCTCGACGATACGCGAAACAGGGTATCGCACTTAATGGTGTGTCGTGGCGCTGCAAATAAATATGTATGGTTACCTAGATTCACCTTGGATGGCAGCTTAATAACTCTAATAAATAAATTGGTCCTTTGAGTCGAAAACATCTTTTGTTCGGTTGTCACTTACCCGTACATTGCCTTTTCCCAGGAAGTAAGGTTTAGAAAGAGTGCACACTCTAGAACTGCGATGCATGTATATCGGCATCCCGCTGATGTGGCGCACCATGATCCAGTCTAGCGGTAATACCTCAAACTGGTTTATACCCTTTTCTGCAAAAGTTTCAAGTATGAGTAGGTTTTTTTTCACTTGATACACAAGTGAAAAATACGTCGTTTTGGGACAAAATATCCAGACCGATAACATGATTATGGATCGGAAATCAGAAACGACATAACAGCAGAATTCACAATCCACAATTGTTTTTACAAACCTTCTAAAACGATCTTTTCTCTAGTAACGAAGGCTTTCTCTTTCGGTTTGGGCGCTCCCTTGAAGCCCTCAGGAAGGTCCTCCTCCAACATCTTCTCGATTTCCTCTTCAGGGACACCTTCCGACTCTCCTGAAAATTTTCCTAGAGTTAACAAAGACTGAGCCAATTCTGTACGACCAAAAACCTTAATTACACACCAAAGCGAAACTCCAAAAAAATAAATAAAAACTGAAAAGTAAAAAACAAGTTCAATAAGTCTAGAAGTGTAGATAGCAATGTTATTAGTACAAAAATTTAATAATCAATACACAATAAATCTAATGAGAAACATAATTGACTGTAACAGTCGGGACCCATTAAATAAGCTAGACTAAAATCATTCATTATTTTTTAAATTTATTTATTTTTTATTTAACACTTTTTAGTTAAAATCATAATACGTCATGGTGATGGAACTGGCTATCCACCTAGCGTACGGCATTCGAGTATGTTTTTAGTTTGGATAAAGAACAATTTTTCACATAGTATTTTTTTTATACGTAAATGATATACCATTTTGGAATACTCGTTACAAGCCCTTTAATTTGATACCCATATTGTAGCAAATATATATATATTTTTTTTTACCTCAATCTACGGCACCTCGTGGCCGCCATGTTGGTTTTTGTTTGACGTGACATATCTAAGAACACTTGGGTAATCGATACGAATCCAACGATACCCTAATTATCGAAATCCATTCGGCCGTTTCGAAGATATTAGGTAATAAAGAATGTTACATACATACATACAAGATACGCGCGAAACCCTTCTTGGCAGTCGGGTAAAAAAAGAAGTAAAAATGATAACTACTTACATATTTTTTTTTTTTAAAGAGAACCGCCTTCAAAAATCCGATTCACTGCAAAGTATGAAATAATTTTAAATGTACTGCTTATCAAATAACCAAAATATTAGGATAATCAGTATAATTATACTTCAAGCACAACAGATAAGCAGTACATTTAAAATTATTTCATACTTTTCAGTGAATCAGCTTTTTGAAGGCGGTTCTCCTTTAAAAAAAAACGAAATTAAATAGTTATCATTTTTACTTCTTTTTTTTTATAATTATTTTTAATTTAATACTTTTTAGTGTTAGGTACTTTGCTTACTTACTTAAAATGGGTTTAGTCAAACGCGAGATAATCGCGTTTAAACATACATACATACAGGACAATCTGAGAACGTCCTTTTTTCAAGTCGGTTAATTATAGAATACCAAAACCTTCTCCTTGGTCTACCAAACACTTTACTGAAAACCGTATCAAAATCGGTTCTGTCAAACGCGAGATAATCGCGTCAAAATATTCATACATACAGGTCATTCGGAGAACCTCTCTTTTTTCAAGTTGGTTAAATAATAAATACTTAAACCTTCTCCTTGATCTAACAAACTATTTTCTGAAAACCGCATCAAAATCGGTTCAGCCAAACGCGGGATAATCGCGGACAAACATACATACATACATACAGGTCAAACTGAGAACCTCCTTTTTTTTGAAGTCGGTTAAAAAGATAGACTATCTTCAACTATAAAACTGAGTTTTTAGAAATTGTGCGAAGTTTTAATTTTCTAGCGTTATGAGTGATTAAACTAATACTCATAAATATCCCAACATCTATTCTAACACAAACACAATAATATATATAAACATTTAATAAAGCAGTTTACAATAAACTACTACTAACTACTACTACTATTACTACTACATAACATAAAAAACAAACAAAACAACAAAATAAATAAAATTAAAACATAACCCATCAAGTATATATACTTGATAAAACAGCTAAGAAAATTAATCAGCAGCATCAAAAAGTTCAACAAGAGTAAATATTCAAGAGCGCGAAAAAGTTCTAGTTTTTGGAAGAACAACACAAAATAACGCAATAAACAAATGCAAAATCCACATGTATTCTACAATCGTACTTAATTATTAGTCCATAGTATTAAAAATTAATCCTGCAGTTAAGAATGGGATGAAACAGTAGCGTCATTAATTACAATAAATATTCATCAGAAAAATCTAATACAAGAATAAATAAACATGTAAACCGTGTGTGTCCATACTCTAAAAAAGGAGCATTATTTCACTTAACATAAAAGAACAACATGCATGTAACTTTAAGTTTTATTATGTTATTAAAATAGAGTTAGTTGACATACCTAACTATCTCCTCTTATCTATACTTATAATAAATCTGTAGAAGTGAAAATTCTGTACATTGAAAATATCAAAAAAATAAATGGCGGGGGGTGTTACTAGACCGACACCGAACCCAAGTGTGATTAAAAAAATTTTTGTCTGTCTGTCTGTCTGTTTGTTCAGGTATCACGCAAAAACTACCGGTTCGATTACGATGAAACTTGGTATAATTATTCTTTATTATCCTGGGCACCACACTGGGTAGTTTTTATCCCGGAAAACAAAAAATAAACTTAATTTTGCGGTTAAAAACTCATTGATAAGTTTGGTCATCCACGCGAACGAAGTCGCAGGCACAGCTAGTTTGTTAATATTTAGAATGAGACAGAGCTTTAAGCTATCCAAAATCACATTTTGCAATTAACACTGTATTTGTGAGACCTTAATTTTAGAGATTCTATGTAACATCTACTGTTAATCTATAGCAGTATTTAAACCATGAAAACCCCTTTATGTTCAAGTGTTAAGGTTTATTTTACTAATATGTTACCATTGACAACCAGTGCACAATACATACATAGATAATTATAATATATAAATGCTGGAATACTTTCAAAACCCAAGACTTATAGGCTGTGTATTTATCATCGATCTGAAAATAAAAGCAGTAATAATAAAATATTACTACAATAATACTTTAATAAATACCCAGACTTAAATTGTTTCAGAGAAAAAAAAGACCTAGATCCCTCGAAAATTAGTCCATATTAAATGAAAACTTCCTAATTTCAGAAGAGCAGATGGATGAAAGATCTCCTTCATGGTTATATGTGAAAAGAAATCCAAAAGACCCAAGGAACTGATTGAAAAAAAAATATAATTAATTATATTTAATAAGTTTACCAAAACAATATCCTTTAGTGTAGTGAAACTGAAATAAAACCAGTTAGTTGACACTACATTTGAAACCCATTCTTAAACTGCATGAATTAACTTTTATTCCAAGCAGTTTCAAATCAGAACTATCATGCAAGAAATATGTACTCAAGATACAACTACCATCAGAGCTGTCTGAATCTTCATCGTTACTGTCTTCATCATTAGACTTGACTTCATCCAACACCTTGAACTCTCTTAGCTTCTCAAACTCTTCCTGAGACACCAGGTTCCCATACCCCTGGTCACCATCTGCCATATCCTCCGTGTTCTCCGCACTGACACCATTCTCCGTGCTTTCTGCACTGGTTTGTGTTTGTACCTTATCGCTATCATCCAGCTTTTGTTTCTTTGCCGGAGGGACTTCCACAAAACTCTGTTCTTCACTCATATTACTCTGTCTAAAAATATTCATTAGTTTAACACCCTAAACAGTCCTATTAAGTAAAGCCAGAGTATGTGAACAAGATCAATCAATAAGATAATCTTACAATCATTGACATGGTAAAACTTTATATTGAGATGACAAAACTCTTTTTGAACTTCAATAATATCAGGTCTCTGACTTGACTTGCAAAAACATAAACAAAATTAAGATAACAAAAAATTGTATTACCAGTCTAATTTAAAAGAAATACTTATTTAGCAATAACAAATAATAATAAATAATAAATAAAATAAAAATGTTTATTTCATCAACTAAAGCATATTACACTATATGACACTTTGAATCACCTTTTAAGCAAAGTTATGCTTGTATTAGGTTGATTCGCTCTTCCAGTTTACGGTAGCTAAGTACATAAAGATGAGAAATAAGATACAAGTAAAAGATAAAACAATGGGAATATAAATAAAAATAAAACAGGAAGGAGTGCGCACAGGTTATATGAGTGTATTTGCGTGTGTGTGCGTGTGCGAGGGTGTGTGTGTGTGTGTGTGGCTAGGAGAGAGAGTGAAGTAGTTCTTACGAGTTATACTACAGTGTGTAACATGGATTCAATTTCTTCGTAACTTTTAGTTTTCAACCATTCAGAGAGTGTATTTTTGCAATCGTGGTAAGTCAGGTGATATGTGTAGTTCTTTGTCTAGAATATTATAAATGCGAGATGACAGTTTAGAGCATTGTCTTGTGGCAAATGTAGTATTGACTGTGGGTTCTGGAGCAACCTTCTTTTTCCTTCTAGTTTGAGTACTAGAAGGGTTGAAGCGGTTTGAAGGATATATATCTTTCTTACGGTCAAAAGGTCAGTGGTTGTATATAAACTAACAGTAGGGAATCTTAGGGGCTTGAATATCATGAGCTTCAGCAGTGCTCTCTGGGCCCTTTCCAGTTCTAAAAACTTGTCTTTGGTGGCGCGGCCCCATATTGGTAAACAGTAAATTAGTATAGATTGGGCTAACGAGATGTATATTTGTTGGATAAGATCCTTCGTTGCCACATGACGAAGAGACTTGAAGATCCACATTAGTTTCCTAACTCTGCCCATTAAAAGTTCCAAATGAGGATGCCATGATAGTTGTTGGTCAAGTATTACTCCGAGGTATTTGATGTTACTGACTTTGTCAATTTTTAGACAATTGCAGTTGGTATAAGAAAAGTCAGGGCAAGTAGGTATGGATCTTAATTTGAAAATCATGTGATGGTTGTGCGTTTATTTAAGGAAAAGCAAATATAACTGGTCTTTGAGATATTTAAAGTTAACAGGTTGTTGTCGAGCCAGGTGGCTACCGTAGACAAGCCGTGTTCGGCGGTACGGCAAACATTGTCCCATGTATCACCCGAAAAAAGTATTGCCGTATCGTCAGCGTAGGAAACTATGCAGGCGGATTGGAGGTTCATGCTACAGAGGCTATTTATATAAATGAGGAACAATGTTGGACCAAGCACGCTACCCTGTCCAACACCACCAAATACAACTCTCTATTCCTTGAAATACTGTTCTGTTAGATGTTTACTGCTGTCACTGAAGCAAATAATGTCATGACCCCACATCTTATTGACAAGAAAGTTATTGATTAAATATTGTTCCCATTGACAATGAGAACACAGTATAGCTAGATATTGATTCAGTAAACAGCTCACAGTTCTGTGAGTACATCTGCCATGAACACAGAAATGATGAGGGAGGAGAATCACAACAGTATTTCAAAACGAGTTGTGTTGTGTTGAGTTGTGTTGTGTGAGCATTACCTTTGAGGTTATTCACATAATATAAAACCAAAAGTTGTAGAAACCTAGTCCACAAATAGCGATGGCAATAAAATCCAATGTGCACAACAACAGTTGGATTCCATCCATCGCTCGCTGTAGACTTCGTTAATCTGTGAGCGCGTGTAAGGCGTGCAATCGGCCGCGAGGAATGCAGCAGAGTTGCGACAGACTCGGGCTCCGCCGCCGTGACGCGAGATGCGGACTCTAGTCTGTAGCAACCAGCTATAGAACAACCGCTAGAACACCTCGGCCAGCCGCTAATGTTCTCTCGTCTACGCTGGAAAAACCACTTCAGACTTCTGTCTTGCAAAATGGTCAATCATGAGTAATTGGCGCAAGGAACCAACTATCGATACATTGAGAACATGTATCTAAAAATTGTATGATATCGCTGGAATCTAACCGTTTTGCAAGACGTGTGCAAAAAATGTTTAACTTACGTGACCGACCGGCGACCATGCACTTAATACGAAATGCTAGAAATATTTTCGCTTTTATTAATGATTTTGTAAATTGCAATGCAATAGTGCTTTAGGTACTTATAATCTAGGACTATGAAAGTATAATTTATTCCATAGAGAAAAGTAATTAAGTAGGGAATTTATTCCTTCACAGCCATTTAATAATAATGTACTCTGCAGTGTTGCCAACAATAATATTGAAATTCCGCCGACTCTATTAAAAAAATCCGTTAGAAATCCGTTGTTCCTTCTCTTTTTTCCGCCAATAAAATCCGCTAGATTATTTCGTCCAAATAATGATAGATGATAAATATACATGCGACAAATTAAAAGACAATTACAACTAGGTAGATTCATTTTTTAATTTAAAAAAACATACAAATAAAATCTAAGTTCTTTGTAGAAATTATTTTTAAATAACAATACCCGTAATGATAAGGCGAGGTTGTAGTACTTTTTAACTTCTAAAGCTCTGGAAATACAAAGTTTTGAAAATTTCAACAAAAAAAAATACTGTAATTTAAACAAAAACATGATATAAAATAATTAACTCGTTAAAAGTAATTGTAAACATAACACTAAATCTCAATTTTAAACACATACTACTAAGATATAAAAACAAAATAAAAAAATAAAAAATAAAGTAGCTTAGTTCGTTAGTTAGTTATTCCGCTAAAAAATCCGTCAGCCGTTAACATATTATTATGTTTTGTTCCGTTTTACTCATGCCTGAATCCGCCAGATTTGACGGAAAATCCGTTAAGTTGGCAACACTGGTACTCTGTGCTTCACAGCAGTGTTGCCAACAATAATATTGAAATTCCGCCGACTCTATTGTCTCTATTAAAAAAATCCGTTAGAAATCCGTTGTTCCTTCTCTTTTTTCCGCCAATAAAATCCGCTAGAATATTTCGTCCAAATAATGATAGATGATAAATATACATGCGACAAATTAAAAGACAATAACAACTAGGTAGATTCATTTTTTAATTAAAAAAAACATACAAATAAAATCTAAGTTCTTTGTAGAAATTATTTTTAAATAACAATACCCGTAATGATAAGGCGAGGTTGTAGTACTTTTTAACTTCTAAAGCTCTGGAAATACAAAGTTTTGAAAATTTCAACAAAAAAAATACTGTAATTAAAACAAAAACATGATATAAAATAATTAACTCGTTAAAAGTAATTGTAAACATAACACTAAATCTCAATTTAAAACTCATACTACTAAGACATAAAAACAAAATAAAAAAAATAAAAAATAAAGTAGCTTAGTTCGTTAGTTAGTTATTCCACTAAAAAATCCGTCAGCCGTTAACATATTATTGTTTTGTTCCGTTTTACTCATGCCTGAATCCGCCAGATTTGACGGAAAATCCGTTAAGTTGGCAACGCTGCTTCACAGCCAGCATACTTCCCTACATAATTACTTTTCTCTATGCACTATGCAGCATACTCTGTGACAGCCAGGGGGATGACAGTTGACACTTCGCTAGAGTAAATATCAAAGATAACAAATATGTTCCTTGATGACACTCCGTACGTCAGCGACGTAAACGAAGAGTCGCCATCTAGAAGTTGGCCCGAGTACAATTTACCATCTCCCGGATACATTAAATTATCAACAGATGGCGCTATATCACGGTAAATTTTTTCATTGTTAATAAAGTTATTGATGTTAAATTAATTGGAAATAAGTTTGAGAAAAATATTTAAATCTTCTTATAAATTGAAATAGACACATAAATGAAATACAACTTAATAATATACAAATACTAACTTTATTTAAAAAGACCTCGTGCCAGATTCTACTCAGGATGTATAATATAGTGACAGTTCTTGAACTGATTATTTCACACGATTTTAATATGCTTAGATGAATGATTGGTCTCTCGCGCTCGACTAGATGCCGCTGTCGTACTCGTTAAATGCGGCATAAAATAGTACGCCTGAATAGGCGTACCCGTGCCAGTCACGTTGACAGCTTTGTTTGACTAAGGGCCCGTTGTTTGATGAATTGTTAAACATGACTGTTAGTCAATTTAACTAATTGTCACTTGACCATAGTTAGCGCCTAAACAATTGGTTAAAATTGAAATATGTTGTTTGATGATATTTTTAACTATGGTTAAATATAACAATAGTCATTTGTGTTGCCACAATAATAAACTGGGGAGAAGGAAAATACATGTTGGGAAAGTAATATTGCACTGGCAACACAAGGACATAAAAGTAAAAAATCTCGAAATTGACGTATCGTGACAGCGTCGCTCCGCTTGTGTTATTGTTTTTGTATCGTCGCTCGTGGTAATTTTGTTGAATTTCGATCTTTTGTGAAAGAATAGAAATCAAAATGAGCAAGTAAGTACAAATTTATGTCTCACACAGAGATTCCAAGTAAACAATATTAACAAGCTACCTAATAAATTAATGTAATCCTAGTTATTTAATTTAGTTTCACACGTAGTGTAATTAACATGAACCATTTATAAATTCAATATAATTCATTTGCAGAGAGAGGAGTAATAACTTTAGCCGAGAAGAACTCAACAAATTGAAGGAGTTACTTGAAAAATATTCAAAAATAATGAATAAAAAGACAGACCATGCCAGACAGACCGCTGTACTGGTGGAGGGCCACCACCAAACAAACTGAATGGCTATGCAGCATACCATAGCAACCCAGTGAATGGCTGTGCAGCATAATGGTTGAATCAATAGTGGGTCTTCCATCCACACATGATTCAGATTTCATTTTTGGTACTTTTTTATTATATTCTTATTTCTTGAATCTAGTTATTTTCATGTTATCTATAGTATTGTGTATAAGTACATGTTTGTTTACAGATAATAATACTCCACAGTTGAATGGTGAAGAAGCTCAACCAAGTATTGCTCTTTCAAATATTGAGGAGGAAATGTCTATGGTGTCGTATACAGATGGACACAATGACGGAGTTATCCATGATGTTGCTCATATTGTGCCAATTCACGATGTTCAAGGTTAGTAAATAATTTACGTCAATGGTACAATGTATTATTTGTAAATATAATGTACAAAGTCACTTAAATTAAAAAAATACAATAAAATATTGTCCACTTTGCAGTAATTTGAAAATGAAGACAAAGTTTTCATATTTGATCATTCAAGTAACAGCATTAATTACTGATCTGCAGGAGTTTGAAATATACATATTTTGTATTTACCTATTTCAGAAAATGAAGAGATTTAGGAGACGTTGAAATTTGACACGAGCACACCACATACAATGCTGCGAAAACCTCTTTCTAAACCATTAGGTTTGTATTATGTATGACCTTATCATATATTTTCTCAAAGAAATCACAATCAGCTCTTATGATTAATTTCTATTTATTTTTTCAGAATCATCATGTAGAAAAAGAAAATTAAATTTTACTCCTCTCGAAACAAGAAAAAAAATCATTACAGTAGCTCACGAAAAAGAACTCTACTTAAAGAAGAAAGGAGTGAGAGATGAAAAATTATTGGAGTTTGCTGAGGAGGAGCACAACAAAAATATGCAGCATAAGGAAGAAATGCATGCATTAGAAATAGCATTTAAAAATAAATTGCATAATCTCCTTCTAAAAAAAGCTGCAATAGAAGTAGAGATTGAGGAGAAAAAATTAAAAAAATTAAAAGCAGAAAATAAATAATAATAATTCAATAATGTATTTTCAATTATCAATTGAATATCCCAATTTTTTTATTTGGTCATTGAATGCACCATTTATTACGTATACATCATGCATTTTGAACAGCGGGAATCCATATGAGCTAGTTATAATTTTACAAAATGATAAGTTATTGATTAGTTTTAGATAAAATGTGCCAGACGGGCGTAACTCGAAGCGTGTATGAGTATGTGGCTATTGCTAACGAGACGCTGACGTCCTGCACCTATAGGTTCCGGATGAGCGAGTGATAATAGGTCCGATGAATCTTGTACATGTAGCGTGGAAAGGAAGGTTGCCGTTGAAATAAAACATTTATTCTTCATAACTGTTCAGGAGGCGGCTTCTTGACTATTTGAAGCTTGAAGGATTATTCGCGGGTGCCGATGACTACGATTAGCCTTGCGACCTCGTGCGCTTACGTACCACGGAACTTTACCGACACGAGAGCCGCGAGACCTTCTCCTGTTTTGCGCTTTATTTAATAACATTTTTACTACAAAAATTTCATGTTTCTTTCTTTTTCTCTAGGTTTACAAATGGAACTGTATTAAATCTATATATCGATAGAAAGCCCTTTTTAAGCCCTATCTGGATATGTAATTAGTTTTAATTAATCATAATTCAATATAAAGTTATTACAGTTAGAAGTCAAAAAATGTCATTAATTAATGTAAACAAACTTTTGTATTTACTATATCTCCGAAACTATTTAATATATTTTAATGAAACAAACTGTTATATAATGTCTCACAATATTTAAATTCATTTTATTTCACTCACGTTTCCACAAACAACCTCGTACTTATATGTCAGTTAACTAATTGTCAAAGTTAACTACTCAAAAACGCATAGTTAACTTTTATAACAAATGGTCAAATTTTTTAACTATGGTTAGCTTAACTATTCATCAAACAACACAATTTTGTAATTTTTAACAAATGGTCAGTTTAACTAACGCGTTTTAACTATTAGTATGTTTAACTACCGATCAAACAACGGGCCCTTAGACGTCCCGAACATTTTATTATGTTTTGGTCGCAATTCGAAGTAAAATGGCGGTTTGCGTATTAAAACTGTCTAAAAACAACACTACAAATAATAATAAAGGCACTGGGATTAGACAGCATCAGTAAGTATCGTATAATTTCGAAATTTCAACATAAAATAATACGTACTCTGAATGTCATTCAGTGTTGCCGAGTATGCAAGAATCAATTTCGTCATGGTTAAGATATTAATAATGTGAATTTATTGTAATCGTATTTTTATATATATAACCTATTTCATTTATCTAACCTTCTTATTTAACATATAAATAACCCATTTCTATATTATTTTAAGTTAATATATGTTATCTATTGTAATATATATTGTATACATAGGTGAGCACAAGGTGTAAAATTAATTAAAAATTTTCATATTATTTTTTGCATTTTTTGAGCTTCATTTATATTAATAACAAGGTACATTTTTAATTTATATCAAATAACAAATTCCATAGCATAAAATATTTTCCCATTAACTGGGGTAACCGTTGAGCAGCTGTTAACACTATTCTAGCATACTGAGCATAAATTGTTGCCGTAGCGACGAACATTTTGTTAATTTTTGTTTGTTGACAGTGCGGTATCTAGTCGAGCGCGCGAGACCAATCATTCATCTAAGGTATTATGATAATGTATTCTTACAAACAATAATTTTATCAAATACATTCTAAAAATTTCATGTTTACGTCTTTTAGATACAAAATATGAATTTCATTATGAAAACTAATATAGTCCGAAAACTAAAATATAAAGCTCTATCGTTGCACTGTTTGTTTGGTACCGCTAAAGCATAACATTGCAAACGGAACGCAACCTTCTTAGTAATCAAATGAAGTTAAAAAGGCAAGGCTGTGAATCGCAAAGAGTAAAGTATTAAAGAGGGAAAAGAGAGCCCTCTTACGTAATAAAATTGCAAACTCATTTGACAGTGCGCCATCTACAAATTGGCCCGAAACTAATCACATACCCACACACACACACAGTTAAGCGTACGTTTGTGTATGTTTATGCATGTTATCATTTCTAATAGAACGTTTTGTCCTATCATAATACAACAATTTCAGAGTAAGTTCACAATCACAGAACATAATATATACCCTAAAGGGAAGAATAACGACTCCATACAAATTGAAGGAGGAAATTTTTCCTTACCGGCCAGCGCCATCTATATTCCACCCACGAGAACTAGAGAGTAGAAGCTAGGGCGGGAATTTCAAACTACAATGTATTTCGACACTTTGTAATGGTTTTATATGCACAAGTACACTGTGTTTCTCGATAGTTTCCTACAAAATGGTCAAGTTTTGCTCAGCAATAGTTGACATCTAAACAGAATCAAACAGAATCACTATCGAGAAACACAGTGTACTTGTGCATAATGCGAAAACTTATCTTAATAGAGCAGTCTAATAAAACAAAGATTTTTAGTTGACCTTTTATTTAGCATGATAATAATTATAATTAATCAGCAATTCATTTAGGAAACATACATTACGACTGATTTCACATTAATGATTTCTGGAAATGAATATATTAGTTATATATTAATTTCCAGAAATATGGTACAAAAGGTATTCACTTTCGTCGGCAAATCTGCGCCACAAATTAAATAATATTCTTAAAATTTTCTGTATAATCTCATTTACATATTGTAAATGAGATTATACAGAAAATTTTAAAATACAGAAAGTTAGTTAGTTTAAGTATTGCAGACGTCTCCAACCAAAATAACAAGTATGGATGGGCCTATTACATACAATTATTATTGAACATCAAAACCTAGGCAAGCTCAAACACAAGCTTACAGTCATTGTTTAATCATTATAATTATGTCATATTATTTAATATGTATTATTTCAGTATAAAGAAATGATTAAGAAGAAATATACTAATTATTTTGGTTGAAGACAGACAAACCTATGTTACAATATGTGTATAATAAACAAGAAAAGAAAAATGAACATAATAGACTACTGGCCCATCAATAAAATGGATGGGTCATATGAGCCACCAGGTGACGTATATAGGACGATATGAGAGCATAAAATATTTATTTATTTGGCGCGGTCCCTTAATGATGTTCAGTATAATTGTAAAGGCAGCGTGTTGCTGGGGAGTTTGTTGCGCCGTTTCTTCTCCTCAGCCAAAGCACTTAGGAAGCGGTGAAGGGTGGGCGTTTTAGGGTCGGTTCATCTCTGGCGGGGGGCGCGTCGCGTGTTGTCGGTTGCTTGGCGCCGGGACGGGCGGATGCCTGGTGGGGCGTTCGGCTTTTCACACTCAACTGATGTTGCGTTAGCGCGTCAGGTGTGGGGGGTTGGATGTCTCATTGCGTGTTTGTTTGTTCTGGCGTTGCGCGGCCGATGGTGCGCGGTGCGTTTCCGCCGGATATGAACCGACCCTTAGGGTGCTGTCTGTATTTTTGTATTTTGTGTTTGACGTTCGATAAGTGCTACTGCGTAGCCTATATTGAATAAAGAATATTTGAATTTGAATAATAAGATTCAGCACTATGCTGTCACTTGTAAGCAGTCCAACTGAGTGCTGGTGAGAATTCAAAAGTGCAGGTAAAGTGAGTGCATTTTGGTCATTTGTTTTTGTACGGCATTTTTAACACGCTTTTATTAGCTTATCTTGTATGTATATATGTAACAGACTCCTTTGGACTCGATTTTGACCCACTTTAAACGGACAGATTTTATTCAAACTTTGTACACTTATCAAGAATCAGCGACAATATAATAATTTCATAGGTTTATCTCATTATCCTGATTAGGATCACCAGGATTAAATAAATAAAAAAAAAAACAATAAAACAATTTTTAAGTCCACAAAGCAATACGTTTGAATTCAGACAACACGTATCTTTCACTTTTTTGTCCTAGCAGCAATACGTGTTGTCTGAATTCAAACGTATTGCTTTGTGGACTTAAAAAAAATATTATTGTTTTTTTTTTATTTCATATTTTAGATGTTCTGAAGATTTTTTTATATTTGTTGAAAATTTTTTTCCTCTTCTAAGGTCTGGTGTCGACGCGTTTACACCATCGAACAGTTCGTCCATATTTGTAATCAAATTGGCCGTTGCCAAGGCTTCAGTCGGCATGTCTCCTGAAAATCACAATAAACAAATTAAATCAATATGAGCATATTACTGACTATCTTTCCACCTGCGCCTTTGCTGGCATAGGTATACTAATATAACATACAAGAAATTTTATATCCTTTATTTTTTGGCCGGGACGTTAATGGTTAATGCACTTTTCTTTAAGCACCCTTAAGCAAGAAACAAACGGTTAATATATTGTTAGTGAACTTTTAAATGATAAAACCCATAGGGCTAGTTACTTGCTTAACACAGGACTAAGTAATAATACAATATAACTACTACATGGTTTTACTCTTTAATACTGTTAATACCATTGAAACTAACGTGTAAGAAAGGATGTTTTCATTAAATGTTCATAAGTATCATGCATAATTATGATCTGAGTGAATAAATGAGATTGACTTTGACTGTAAAAGGTTTCTTACCTCCTGCTATTTTGGTATATATTCCTGCTGCAACTGAGTGGCTTAAAACTTGTGCCACAAGTTTTACCCTCATTTTTTGTTTGGAATTAGGGTCAAGGTGGTCTTTACTTAGGCATGGAGCAAATACAAAATTGGGATTATTATTATCCAATTCATAAAATTGCCTGATGTGGCTCCATTTAGCGATTCCTGTAAAGTAATTATTAAAAGCATTAGAATTACTTACTTTTAAAAAATAAAATATTAGGCTCTATATGTACATATTACTAAACAATTATTTTTCTAAAACTAAATAACAAATGACTTACCAATTCCTTGTTTGTTGTCTGATGTTCCGTCTCTGGTGTTCGTTGCGAGCAGACGCATCGAAAAAATTCCTGCGAAAAGTATTACGTGTGAAATAAATAGTACTCATTGCAAAGTGATTCTTACCGTCATAGACTCAAAGTGAACTTAAATACAAAGTGCAAATTAAGTTAAAACATTGTAAAACCACACACCGGCGAGTGCGCAGCACCGCTCACCCCCGCGGGTAAAGAAGACCGTTGCTATTTTTCGTCGCGCTCACACCCGAACGGAGAACGAACGACAGGCCATACGTCACGCGCGATGAATGTACAAAGGTCACCACCGACACATACAAGAGCGGTCAGCGAGAGCGCAAGCGCTAGCGGATCTGCGCCCAACTTACTCACCTACTTCGATAATGATGATTTTAAAAATGTCAACACATCGAAACGAAAAGAACGTACCGAAGAAACGGAATATAAAAAAGATTTCGAAGACTTCCGCACAAAGATGATGAGTTTTCTAGAGAACTTTGGCAAGACCCAGATTAATAATCTAGATTACATAAAAGATGAAATATCTAAAATCAAAAATGAAATAAAAACCATAAAATCAACAACTGAATCCTTTACACAGCGTTTTAGCCAAATAAATAATGATATACAAGATATTAAAAACAACAACACTACAACCCAAAACAAAATTAAACGCATAGAAGACGAAATAAATGAAATAAAAACTCACCAAAACTCTGGAAATACAACACCTAAATCGCCGGTCTTGTACCACCAAAACCATAACCTTATTCTTGAGATAAAGGACCGGTGCGAACGCGAGAAAAACATCGTTATTGTGGGTATATCAGAAATCAACGAGAGAAACACACAGTCCAGGCAAAACCACGATAATAATGAAGCCATGAAGATACTTGTATCGCTGTACGAACACTGCCCTAAACCAATTAAAACGATCCGACTAGGAAAATATATCCCAAACAAAAACAGACCATTAAAAGTCTGTTTTAGCAATACCGACGTTCCGAAATACCTACTAAGAAACAAGAAGAACCTACAGGACAAAATACAAATTTATGCAGATCAAACCCCAGCACAAAAACAATATTTACAAACATTGAAAGAGGAACTAAACAAACGCATTGAAAATGGCGAATCGGGTCTCATCATTAAATATATAAAAGGTCTACCAACAATTACACAAAACAAAACAAATCAAAAAAACCAATAACAGATTCTGTACAAAATGCAATATATACAAATAGACTAAACCATCAACTTGCAAGTAGATACGAAGATTTACCAACCTACCCGTCTTCGTTACGATTTTTCTATGCGAACCTACGTAGTATTCGCAAGACTGGCAAACTCGATGAAATAAAATGTATAATAAAAGCAACACCTATGACTATACATTTCTTAATTTTTTCTGAAACATGGATTACATCCGATGCGGATGCAAAATTATACCAAATACCAAATTATAAACATGTTTATAACTACAGAACGGATCGCAAAGGCGGCGGGGTTTCAATTTACATACACGACAGTATCAAATACGAAATCACAGAAGAGTTATACGAATTTGGAAACCACTACCTATGGATACACATAGATAAACTCTCATTGAATATAGGAGCGATCTACAAACCCGGCGACTCCAATATCAACAATTTTATAGAGACATATACCTCACAATTAGAAAAGAGAAAAAGAACAGTCGTATTTGGAGACTTTAACATCGACCTACTTAGTAAGGACAACCACGTTACAAGATACTTAAACGAAATAAAGGAAACCGGCTACGAAATATTAAACAAAATAAACAAACAATACAGTACCCGGGAAACCGACACTACAAACACCTTACTGGATCATATATGTACCAACGTCAATAATCACGTATTCAGCATATCTATAATTGACTCAAGCTTATCAGACCACAAGCAATTATTCCTTCAAATAGGTAGCTTAGCACCAAAAGTAAAAAAAAGAATCAAATACAAAGCACTCGACTATGAAAAATTATACAATAGTGCCATGACGGCAAACTACACTAATAACGAAAGCGACTACTACTACTTAGAAAGATTTATCTCGGAACAAATATACAAAAATAAAGTGGATAAGACTAAAATACTAAATCTACCCCAAGAAGACTGGATAACCCGGAATGTTACAGACTCGATCAACCTGCGAAATCAATTATGGCAACTAACAAAATCCTACCCAAAAGACGACAAACTTCAGAAGAACTTTAAGGAACAACAAGAAAAAGTAAACAACCTAATAAAGACACAGAAAAAGAACTACTACCACAATCTATTCCAGAATAACTACAAACGACCTAAAAAGATGTGGGAAGTAATAAACAATTTAGCAACCAACAAAATCAAAGACAGTAGTGCTCCTCCTAAACTATTGACAAACTCGGGATTCATCACAGACGGTAATTATATTTGTAACATATTTAACTCATTCTTTGCATCAATAGGCGCCGACTTAGCTAATAAAATACCTAAATTGTACCATACAAACACAGGCAACATCCTCATGTACGACAGTAACTATACACATGAAGTAACTTTGAGTGAACTAACCCAATGTGACACTAATGAAATAGTAAAAATTATTGACAACCTTGACAGCAACAGTAGTACAGGTTTGGACGGTATTAGCACAAAAGCCATTAAATGCCTTAAAAATATAATTGCTAAAAGATTATCCGACTGTATAAATATGTGCTTAAGTCGCGGTATTTTCCCTGACTCGCTTAAAGTTGCAAGGGTCAGTCCTATTTACAAATCTGGGAGTAGAACTGTCCCCGGCAACTACCGGCCGGTATCAGTCCTGCCAGTCACTTCGAAAATATTCGAACGAGTCTTATACAACCGTTTAAACGCGTACTTAACTAAGAAAAAATTCTTAATTGATCAGCAATATGGTTTTCGCCCTAAATCAAGTACCCTTACAGCCTCAATAGACTTGATAACAAAAATAAAAACACATATTGATCAAAAAAATCTTGTTGTAGGTATTTTCATTGACTTAAAAAAAGCTTATGATACAGTTAGCCATCAAAAACTACTACAAAAATTAAATAATATAGGTATTTCAGGCAACGCCCTTAGTATATTTGCTTCTTACTTACAAAACAGAAAACAAGTAGTAAAAATTGATAACTTCACAAGCTCAATACAAAACATAACATACGGCTGTCCGCAAGGTTCAGTTATTAGTTCGTTACTATTTCTTATATACATCAACAATATAGACAAAATAGGTTTGAAAGGGCACCTAACATTATACGCAGACGACACCTGCCTCTTTTATTTCAACAAGTCATTACAAAACATTATGTCTGATGCTCAAAAAGATCTTGACCTACTTAGCGGGTGGCTAAAATATAACTTGCTAACTATTAACACGTCAAAAACATCATTTATGATCTTTTCCGCAAAAAATAAACGGCTACCCGATTTCTCACCTCTTACGATTGACGGAGAATTAATCAAACGATCCAGTCACGAAAAATACCTCGGGTTGTGGGTAGATGACAAACTTACGTGGAAACTGCACATAGACCATATCAAAACCAAATTAACGTCACTATTAGGAGCATTACGAAATATTAGAAACTGTATACCAAAGAAAGTACGACAAATTATATATAACTCTCTAGTAAAATCTAACTTGGAATACCTAATCGAACTATGGGGATCAGCCACTAAATCAAATCTAAACTCACTACAAAGAATACAAAATAAAATTATCAAAATACTATTTCATTATCACTATCTATACCCAACAAAAAAACTTTACGAAAAAACAAACCTACTAAATCTCAAGCAACTTTACACATTCTACACCTGCATTCTTATAAAAAAAATCACCACGAATTCTATACAATCAAACATTCAAATACGTAAAAAGACAATAACATACAATACTAGAAGCAAAAACAGGTTTCAACTAATGACTGCACGAGCACGAACTAACTACGGCAAAAAAACAATACTGTCTGAAGGAGCACGACTGTTCAATGATTTACCGGAAGAATTAAAGAAGTGTGAAAGTATTAATGTATTTAAATCTAAATTAAGAAAACATATATGCAACCGATGACGTCATCAACGCACCAGATGCGAACATCTAAAATACTTATCTTGATCTAACTATTTGTATCTCATTCTAAGTGAAATGTAATTTTTCTTATGAGAATAAAAATTCTTTAAACCTATGTTACATTGGTCCTAAACTTTACATCATATTTCATAAACAAATTCCAGACGCACTTCAGCAGGTGTGGTGTGTCAAATAATGTGATAATTTTGTGACTGTTCACTTCAACGTACGGATTCTCTACAGAAGCTCCTAAAAGACATAGAGCTCTTTTGTTGACTCCATCCAAGTCACAAACTGAAGCACATATATTAATTCCAGCATCAAAGCAAGAAATTAAAACCTGAAAGTATTTTAAGGGAGATTGGTGACAAATAATCTTAAAACATATATTTAGTTAACATAATTCAGCAAAGAGTTAAATAAGCATGATCATCATTCAAAATGAAGAAGAAATGCATACCTCCTTAATCAAAGCAGATAGTCTGTCAGCTGTGACAAAACCACTTGATAAATAATAAGCCACTGGCTGTTTCACTTGCTTCCTAACTCCAACTACCATAAATACAAGGGCATATGAAGCTGCTTGTGGAGATCTACCTTGTGTAGCATGGTCTTGAAAACCTTCAATAAAATCCGCCTTAGGGTTGTACCATAAATTTTTTCTTAAGGACATTTCATCCCATAACAATATGTACTCTCGTTCGGACGGCCCAAAGTGTTTTGTTGAATTTTTCAACACTGTTAGAACTGTTTTGTGTGTCCCCACATTCATTTTAAATTTGCTCAAAAGGGATTTTAATGTGCTGGGTGCTGGTAAACAAATCATTCTCCTCAACAGTTTGTAGCTTGTTGGTGACCTTTTATAGAGCCTCAATGCTATTATTTTAGCCTCCATGTTCCACCTGCGCCCAGGTTTCTTCCTCTTATAATTCTGCAGTTCTCCTTGCAGTAACAGTGCAAATGTTGAACTCATTTTTTTATTGCATATTTCTTTGACTGTTTCATTGTTACAAATAACATTTAAAAATGCTTAATTTTTTAAATGTTTTACAGTTTTTTGTAATCTATACACTTTATTCATACTTTTTTTCAATTTTCATATCAACATTTTGCTTTTTATATCAACTTCTTGTTTTGAAGACTCGCACACAAACATTCCTGAATTGGTTGGAGTGATTATGTTTGCATTTAGTTCTCTTAAAGGATAAATTCTAGATGGACCGGCAACAGGTTCAAACATGGCAGGTTGATCTGACAGATTAGAAATTGTTGTTTCCTGAAAACGAAAGGTTGATTCAAATCCTTCAATTATTTTTAAAATAAGTCATAGTTGAGGTAAGAGTAAGGTTGAGGTGGCTATAAGGGCTCTATCGCACTAGGACACCATGGTGGTGGCCACCAGTCGCGCCACCATGGCACAGTATATATATATAAGCTAAAGCAGTCCCGTGTGGTGCAGGACATAAAGAATAGCAAACCCTTCTTGGGAGAGGCCTATGTCCAGCAGTGGACGTCTTTTGGCTGAATGATGATGATGAAAGCAGTACTTCAACTACCTACAATCGTTCGATTTGACACACTTACACATACACGCAGTACTACAAGACTGATAAGGTATTTTTGGGATAGTCCCATACAAAAACTACTCAGTATACAGTGTATATCTGTGTGAGTGTGTCAATTCATGCAATTATAGTAAATTGAGGTACTGCTTTAGCTTATATCCTCCAGTTTCTGATTTGAGAATTCGGGATAAGCAAATACAGTAATATTTGAGTACAAGTACTTACACCAAATTCTCAAATCAGAAACCGGAGGTAAATCTACTGTGACCATGGTGTCCTAATGAGATAGGGCCCTAAGAAAATTGGTATGATTAAATTTAACTTGATGTTGTGTTTTAAATACACTTTTCAAGTGTTAATTGTACTAACCTTATGGCATTAAACATCAGGTACAGCTGTTCTGCACAACTTCTTCTCAAAGAAGCATGTGCTTCTAAAATGTTTGCTGCAAAGCATCTTATGCTGAGAATGGAGTCCATCCTGGAATTTTGGTGAAGACCAGGCTTCGTTTGGGAAGCAATACTTTGACCATAATTCACACCTGGAAATTAAAAAATATCAAAATTATAACTACACCATAATAATCAACGTATACGACCTTTTTAAATTAAAAAAAAAATACTTTCTGTATTCTCTTTGATTGAAAACATACGGGAATGGTGTAGGCAAGAAAAATTTTCATAGTAAGTAGGTCCTTCTAATGATTTTAGGCATCAAAAATTGGGTCTTTAGAAAAGGGTGTTACGTTAGTTAGTAATAGTTAGAAGCTGGATGAATAATATTGTGGTATTCTGTTGACTAAAACGAATAGCATGGAAAATACGTAAGTAGACTAGGTACATACCGCAGAGCGTTTTTAGGGCCCGGCTTTGGAAACCGATGCAAAGTGATGGTGGGATCTTTAGAAGGTGAAGATCCACACATGCAACAGATTCTAGTGTTTTCTTTCTTCGAACTCATCGCGAAATTAAACACAAAATCAAACAAGAGTCACTGTCTCAACACCGAGTCTATATCTCACAAACACACACTTAATTTCACAAAAACACAGCCACGGAGGAGCAAGCTCGACTCAACGTTATCAATGTATGTAGAATTAAATGGAACTAGTTTATTTATCACAAATAAACACAGAAACAAGATAAAATGGTGCGCAAACCGGGCAAACGGCCAAACGCCGGCAGGCGGCAGACATTTTCTTGTGACGTCAACGTCAAAATCAATATGGCGTGCGGACATTAGTGTTGCCACATACTATCCCTGTTTTTTTTGTTTTTCGTTATGTGATAATCAATTAAATATGTTATCTTTTTTAATAAAATATATATGGTTTTGACATCAGAATAATAGCAAAAATGATTTTCAAGGGCAATTTACTTTAAAAATCAAATAATAAGCTCAATAGTATGGAGAATACGAAATTGTATTTACGGTGGCAACATTATATAAACGCATACATTCATCTCTTTTATTCCGATGTTGTTGTCTCTCTCTTATCTCTCCGCCCGCCTACATAATGTTCGTCGAACAAAGTTGACAGGCCCAGGGGCCCGAGTCTGCTATTTACACTCCGTGTTACTATGATCATAGTGGGATGATAGTGTCAACCCAATATGTGCCTAATTTTCGTATTCAGTTATGCCAACAACAATCAGTGGCATACTGGCATGAGTGGGATGCGGTGTTGTCAATTTAAATTAAAAATAAAAGTATCAAACATTTTGTAATTATTAATAGGCAACACCGATTGGCACTAATTATTAATAATCGTTTCTTATGTTGCAAAAAATTGTATTAATTGTTTTTTGAATACTAATTAATTGTAAAAGCCCATACAATATGTAATTTCTATTAAAAACTTGTAAATAAGGATAATTATGTTTTAAAAAAGGAAAGTTTTCGTTGAAATTGACACATTGTCTATGAAAAATAAAAAATGTTTAGCCATAGATATGATGCAACTGCTGTCAAAAAATAGCGGAATACGAAATTGTACCGGCCATCGGTCATATTCACTCAACTCGCGGCTCAATCGTTCCAATGGCCAATTGTGACGTTTTGACAGTTAGTAGAATGCCAATTATCGTAAAATGGTCCCACTAACCCCACCCACTCAGACGATTCAAGCAAATGTAAATAGCAGACTCGGGCCCCTGGCCACATGTCGCATATAATAATTATGCTCAGGAGTTCCTTCTGCTGTGTCTTGTAGAGGAGTCAACACATCATTTAAAGCATCTGTCACTTGATTCACAGCCCGCGAACGGTAGTCTGAGACACGATAAGGAAGAATGATTGTCCAACCAAAGTTTGGAATGAGCCCGTCGCGTAAAAAGCGAGCGCAATGAGTACCTGTAATAAATATACATGTTAAATATGAAACACTACTTTTGAAGGCAATGTCACAAATTTACATTATGCGCATGTACATCGTGTACCACAAACATCTGTAATTACTATATATATCAAGCTAATAAATGGTTTTCTATTCATCAGCAGTTATTAGGATATTATCTTTACTAACCTTATTAAAAAGCGAGATTGGCGTCGGATCGTCGGTCTACCTTTAAGTGAGGATGTAACTGTGTCCGAGTTAAGTTAACTCGGACACTTAACTGAGTAACTTGATCTTTCTTCTCTTTGTTTTTATGGATTCTGTCTCGCGAAGATCGCGGAATGGATCCACATGGAGCCTCAACCTGGCACGGAATTGACGACGCTGAAGATTTCGGCGTCGACGCTCACGTTAATTGGATAACACCAAAATACTTAAACGCAAAGCAGCAGCAGCTGGTCTCATTTTTGTTATTATATGTAATAAAAAAATGTTATCGTTGAGTTTGACGTTTAATGTCGTACTTCAACTGCTGTCAAAAAATAGCGGAATTTGAAATTGTACCGGCCATCGGTCATATTACTCATATTCACTCAACCACGGGGGTGAAACTCTCATACAACGAAGATTTCGCAAAAATGGTGCTGACATCTATATTTTGTGTTCCGTAATTTATATTTTGGATAAGTTTTCTTTCTGTGGTTTAAAGACTGTCAAGCGTAAACAATCTTTTTCAAAATTATTTTAATAAAATAATTAAAATAAGATAAATACATTAATAAAATTTATATACGGTTTTCACTAAAGGACATTCAGTAAAAAGGTTTTGTGTACATAATTCCCTACTTAATTACTTTTCTCTATGCACTCAACTCTGAGCATAGAGAAAAGTAAACTCTGAGTCAACTCTAAGGTCAACTCTCGTCCCAATCGTGATCGTCCCAATGGCCAATTGTGACGTTTTGACAGTTAGTAGAATGCCAATTATCGTAAAATCGTCCCACTATGAGCCAACTATGAGCACACTGACACGGAGTGCAAATAGCAGACTCGGGCCCCTGGTCAAACACTAACTTATAATTGGGCACCGTGGTTTTTTACATACTAAATTGTTTACATCAAAATCACTTTTTACGAAATTGACTAAACAAACAAACACAATCTCCTCACATTATTTTATTTTATTATTACACGACTGCCCAAAAAGCAGTGTTATGTTTTCAGGGTTCATGTATGTATGTATGTATGTATGTATGTATGTATGTTTGTATGTATGTTTGTGAGTTTCTTTATTCCACCATAACTTCTAAAAGGCTTGACCGATTTCAATGTTTGTGGTATCATTAGAAGCTTTGAGTTATCCCGAGTGACATAGGCTATGTGGACATAAAAAAATGGTCAAGTGTGAGTCGAAATCGCCTGCAAAGGGTTCCGAACGATATTTTTTTTGTGTTGTGTCATGTTTTTTTGTTGTTCACTAAAAGGTATTAAATAAAAAAAATATAATTAAAAAAAATAAAAAGCGCCTGCCGTGTCAAAAAAAAATAAAAACAAGTCATCATGTCAACATGTCATTTAAGGCAGGCGTGTTTTTTAATTTTCTATCAATATCAATCTGAACGTTCCTTTACACTATTTTGGTCAATCAATAATTATTTCACACGATTTTAATGTATTATGATAATGTGTTCTTACAAACAATAATTTTATCAAAAACATTCTAAAAATTTCATGTTTACGTTATTTAGACACAAAATATGAATTTCATTATGAAAACTAATATAGTCCTAAACTAAAATATGAAGCTCTATCGTTATTCGTTGCACTGTTTGTTTGGTACAGCTAAAGCATAACATTGCAAACGGAGCGCAACCTTAGTAAGCGCTTTCTATTTGGTGTTAAAAGATAATTGTTTGTTTGGAGTTTCATACCTTAGTAATCAAATCAAGTTAAAAAGGCAAGCAGGGCTGCCAGATGTACGATTTTAATCGTACTCCTACGATTTTTTGGCATCTTTACTCATGTACTTTCACTAGAAGACCGAGATCGTAGGTATGGAAAATCTCTGAAAATGTACGATTTTCATATACCTGGCAACATTTCATAATGAAACCAACCTAACGCGTACGTAAATAGATCTTTTACTTACTTGAACTTGAATGAAGACTCTTTGGAGATAGAGGCTGTATTTGTTTGCATTTTTACGAAACTTATTATTTTTTCTTTCGGTAATAGTTGCGATTTGTCAGTCTCGCTCGATCTGTGCGTAGCTAGGTGCGTAGCTGTGCGTAGTTTTATATTTGAATCTGTATCATCTGTATACTGTCTTGAGTGCTTTTTTTGTGTTTGTTGGTTTTGGTCAAGCAAGAATGTATGAAGAAACGAAAATTGCACGAAGTTTATACCAACAAAAGAAATGTTAAACAATATGACCACAGAAAATTTGTATACTTAAATCTTTGATTATATAATGTCTAGATGGAGCGTCGCCCTACAATCATAAAAAAAAAAACGAGGCAACAATTTCAAGTGTGTGCTACCAGTTATTACAAATTCTCCCATAAATCACATTAAATAAAGACTAATTTATAATTATAAAAAAAAAATAGTTTTATGTACATGTGGTATTATTCAGTTTAAGTGTATTTTTATTAAGTAGTTACTTTTTAAATAATTAAAAAAAAAAAACTAGATTTGTGTGTTCGAATGGAGTATTAAATCAACTAAGTTAATACAATATTTTGAGCAGTTAGGATTTTGAAATTTGAAATGAAAGATCACATCTCGTTAATTAGGAATGAGTTTTAATTACAGGCGATCGTTCGAAGTACATCAACGAAATTTTATAAACGTAATGATAAACCAAAAAATTTACCCAAAAAAATGGGAGAATAAGAAACAGAAACTGGCAACACTGATAAAATATGGCGCAATTTGGTAATCATAAAAAAAACTAAAATAAATATGAAGTTTCTTGGTGTCTTGTCTACGGTGATAGGTGATGTGTTTGGTATTTTTTAGCCTTCCTTTATAATTCCGGCACACTTTAAAAGCACATACTGTCATCTTATCGCTGTTATGTGGTTATTCCTTAGAGCGCGTAAAACGTAGTGACACGAAAGCGGCACGATCTGTACTGGTTGGCGGGAATTGCGGGAAATTACATAACAACCAAATTTGGTTGTAATTTTTTGACGGGTCTGCGCGCACTTGACAGTCCATCTAGACATTATATAATCAAAGACTTAAATCTAATAAATTGTTTTTTTCATTGTGTAGTTTTAAGTTTTTATGTTAATCTTTTTTAGTTTTGTTGTGTAGGTATACATAAGGATGTGCCAAATAAAAGTTTTCTTTTTTTGTTCCCTCTATTTCATTTCTTTTCTAAAACTAAACGTTTTTTGTTATTTTTAATAAAAACTTTGTACGTTTAGGTTGTACGATCATTTATTTCAAAATTTCCTTGACATTCGATTTTTTTTGTAGTTGTCGGACGATTACACCGTTTTTGCTTCCCTACTTAATTACTTTTCTCTATGGTTTTTGCACCTGGCAGCCCTGAAGGCAAGGCTGTGAATCGTATCGATCGTATCGTACACTAGGTATATTCAGAGTATTTTGACCTAGAATTTGTTTATATATAATTTAAAAGCGAAAATATTTCTAGCATTTCGTATTGAGTGCATGGTCGGTCACGTAAGTAAAACATTTTTTGCACAGGTCTTGTAAAACGGTTAGATTCCAGCGATATCATACAATTTTTGGTCAGTGGGTCATCTTTAGATACATGTTCTCAATGTATCGATAGTTGGTTCCTTGCGCCAATAACTCATGATTGACCATTTTGCAAGACAGAAGTCTGAAGTGGTTTTTCCAGCGTAGACGAGAGAACATTAGCGGCTGGCCGAGGTGTTTTAGCGGTTGTTCTATAGCTGGTTGCTACAGACTAGAGTCCGCATCTCGCGTCACGGCGGCGGAGCCCTAGGCAGTCGCAATGCTCTGTCTGCTACATTCTTCGCGGCCGATTGCACGCCTTACACGCGCTCACAGATTAACGAAGTCTACAGCGATCCATGGATGGAATCCAACTGTTGTTGTGCACATTGGATTTTAGTGCCATCGCTATTTGTGGACTAGGTTTCTACAACTTTTGGTTTTATATTAAGTGAATAACCTCATAGCTCATATGTAAAGCTTCAGGTGTTTGTTGACACACAACACAACTCGTTTTGAAATACTGTTGTGATTCTCCTCATCATTTCTGTGTTCATGGCAGATGTACTCACAGAACTGTGAGCTGTTTACTGAATCAATATCTAGCTATACTGTATTCCCTTTGTCAATGGGAAGTCAATATTTAATCAATAACTTTCTTGTCAATAAGATGTGGGGTCATGACATTACTTGCTTCAGTGACAGCAGTAAACATCTAACAGAACAGTATTTCAAGGAATAGAGAGTTACTTTGTATTTGTTATTGCTAAATAAGTATTTCTTTAAAAATTGGACTGGTGATACAATTTTTTGGTATCTTAATTTTGTTTATGTTTTGGCAAGTCAAGTCAGAGACCTGATATTATTGAAGTTCAAAAAGAGTTATCATCTCAATATAAAGTTTTACCATGTCAATGATTGTAAGATTATCTTATAATCATTGATTGATCTTGTTCACATACTCTGGCTTTACTTAATAGGACTGTTTAGGGTGTTAAACTAATAAATATTTTTAGACAGAGTAATATGAGTGAAGAACAGAGTTTTGTGGAAGTCCCTTTGGCCAAGAAACATAAGCTGGATGATAGCGATAAGGTACAAACACAAACCAGTGCAGAAAGCACGGAGAATGGTGTCAGAGTGGAGAACACGGAGAATATGGCAGTTGGTGACCAGGGGTATGGGAACCTGGTGTCTCAGGTAAAGTTTGAGAAGCTAAGAGAGTTCAAGGTGTTGGATGAAGTCAAGTCTAATGATGAAGACAGTAACGATGAAGATTCAGACAGCTCTGATGGTAGTTGTAACTTGAGTACATATTTCTTGCATGATAGTTCTGGTTTGAACCTGCCTGGAATAAAAGTTAATTCATGCAGTTTAAGAATGGGTTTCAAATGTAGTGTCAACTAACTGGTTTTATTTCAGTTTCACTACACTAAAGGATATTGTTTTGGTAAACTTTACCATTTTAAGAGGAGGTACAAAGAGACATGTTGTCTCTTCCTAAAGTTAGTTGCGATGCACAAATGCACACGAAATTGGCTTCGAACTGCTAGATAGTTAGAATGCTTGGCAGATGTATAAGATTCGCAGTATCTATACTTATAATAAATCTGTAGAGAGGTCAATTCTGTACATGAAATACATTTTCAAAATAACTATCAGTGGGTGATTAGTGATCGATACTGATGCCAAAAATGCAATCAGTAAAATTTTTGTCTGTCTGTCTGTCTGTTTGTATGTTCCTTATAGAAACCAAAACTACTCGACGGATTTTAACGAAACTTGGTACAATTATTCTTCATACTCCTGGGCAGTTTATAGTATACTTTTCATCACGCTACAATCAATAGTAATAAGTTCGTCATTCATTGATAAGTTTCGTCATCCACGCGATTGAAGTCGCTGGCACAGCTTGTTAAATATAATTAATTATATAATTTTTTTTAATTGTCCTTGGGTCTTTTGAATTTCTTTTCACATATAACCATGAAGGAGATCTTTCATCCATCTGCTCTTCTGAAATTAGGAAGTTTTTATTTAATATGGACTAATTTTCGGAAGGATCTATCATCTAGGTCTTTTTTTTCCCTGAAACAACTTAAGTCTGGGTATTTATTAAAGTATTATTGTAGTAATATTTTATTTTCAGATCGATGATAAATACACAGCCTATAAGTCTTGGGTTTTGAAAGTATTTCAGCATTTATATATTATAATTATCTATGTATGTATTGTGCACTGGTTGTCAATGGTAACATATTAGTAAAATAAACCTTAACACTTGAACATAAAGGTGTTTTCATGGTTTAAATACCTACTGCTACAGATTAACAGTAGATGTTACATAGAATCTCTAAAATTAAGGTCTCACAAATACAGTGTTAATTGCAAAATGTGATTTTGGATAGCTTAAAGCTCTGTCCCATTCTATAATAAATATTAACAAATAAGAGAAGATAGTTAGGTATATCAACTAACTCTATCTAGACACGCGGCCGCGTGTCACGCCAAGTTCAAGCTAACTGGCTAGACAGCGCCAAGTGTATCATTACACGAACCACTTGGTGCCACTTTTGACCCTTCCATAACACAAAACCTCTATAACGTAAACACATAAAACTACGTGTGTTTTATTATATCCATAAGGACATCTAGAAGCCCAAATTTCATGAAGCTAGCTCAAACGGTTATAAAGATATGAAGGTCAAAAAGTCGTAAATTTTAACACTGACTGACTGACATATAGTACCTAAACCTAACCTACTTCCGGATGACCTAGAAAGATGAAATTTGGAATCCAGCTCGGTAATTGTGTGTAAGAGAAGGAAAAAATCTAAAAATAAAAAAAAGTAGAAAAAAAGGGGGTGGGGTCCCCATACAAAATTTTGTTTTTTTTTTTTATTTGTAGCCTTGGAACCGTTACAAGCTGATATTTGAAACTATCCCAATATATGTACCTATTAATATATCTTCTATATAACAGAAATATAAAAATAAATTTAAGTCAAAAAATAAGTGATATCCCTATACAAAAAACTTGTAATACGCGTTAAACAACCGGCCAACGGTGTGTTTTCGTCGGCGCGCGGCACCATGCAGCGGAAACGCAAGAAATGACATTAAATATCAATACCTACCTAGTACCTAGTTATCTGTACAAAAAGTAATGATATCCCACCAAAAACATAAATGTAAAAAAGGAAAGCAAAGTTCAATACACAAAAAGAATGGAGATCTAAATGAGTGCCAAGTTCTATGCAAAATCCAAATATGTATTTATAGCAACAAAATAACATTATGAACAAGTATTAAACTCTATTTCTTTGCTTTATTGGATACCTATAACAATTGCTGTCATTTAAAAATGTAAGATCTTAAAGTAGGTTAGAGTTGACTTGGCCAGGTTTTATCACATTTAAAATATATATATATATATATATATATATATATATATATGTGTATATTATATGTGAGATGATATAATTAACTTTATAAAATGACTGATGTAATGAAAATTGGCCAAGTCAAATCTAACCTACTTTAGGATCTCACATTTTTAAATGACAGCAATTGTTATCCAATAAAGCAAAGAAATGAGTTTAATACTTGTTCATAATGTTATTTTGTTCCTATGAATACATATTTGGCTTTTGCATAGAACTTGGCACTCATTTAGATCTCCATTCTTTTTGTGTATTGAACTTGGCTTTCCTTTTTTCCATTTATGTTTTTGGTGGGATTTTAATAACATAATAAAACTTAAAGTTACATGCATGTTGTTCTTTTATGTTAAGTGAAATAATGCTCCTTTTTTTAGAGTATGGACACACACGGTTTACATGTTTATTTATTCTTGTATTAGATTTTTCTGATGAATATCTATTGTAATTAATGACGCTACCGTTTCATCCCATTCTTAACTGCAGGATTAATTTTTAATACTATGGACTAATAATTAAGTCCGATTGTAGAATACATGTGGATTTTGCATTTGTTTATTTCGTTATTTTGTGTTGTTCTTCCAAAAACTAGAACTTTTTCGCGCTCTTGAATATTTACTCTTGTTGAACTTTTTGATGCTGCTGATAAATTTTCTTAGCTGTTTAATCAACAATATACTTGATTGGTCATGTTTTAATTTTAGTTATTTTGTTTATTTTGTTTGTTTTTTATGTTATGTAGTAGTGTTTATTGTAAACTGCTTTATTAAATGTTTATATATTATTATGTTTGTGTTAGAATAGATGTTGGGATATTTATGAGTATTAGTTTAATCACTCATAACGCTAGAAAATTAAAACTTGCACAATTTCTAAAAATTCAGTTTTATAGTTAGATAGTCTGTCTTTTTAACCGACTTAAAAAAAAAAAGGAGGTTCTCAGTTTGACCTGTATGTATGTATGTTTGTACGCGATTATCCCGCGTTTGGCTGAACCGATTTTGATGCGGTTTTCAGAAAATAGTTTGTTAGATCAAGGAGAAGGTTTAAGTATTTATTATTTAACCGACTTGAAAAAAGAGAGGTTCTCCGAATGACCTGTATGTATGAATATTTTGACGCGATTATCTCGCGTTTGACAAAACCGATTTTGATACGGTTTTCAGTAAAGTGTTTGGTAGACCAAGGAAAAGGTTTTGGTATTCTATAATTAACCGACTTAAAAAAAGGAGGTTCTCAGATTGACCTGGGGCCCGAGTCTGCTATTTACACTCCTTTACATTTAAAATTATTTCATACTTTTCAGTGAATCGGATTTTTGAAGGCTCTTTAAAAAAAAAAGTAATTAAATAAGTAGTTATCATTTTTACTTCTTTTGTATTTATTTTTTTGAAGTTTTCTTTGGTGTGTAATTAAGGTTTTTGGTCTTACAGAATTGGCTCAGTCTTTGTTAACACTAGGAAAATTTTCAGGAGAGTCGGAAGGAGTCCCTGAAGAGGAAATCGAGAAAATGTTGGAGGAGGACCTTCCTGAGGGCTTTAAGGGAGCGCCCAAACCGAAAGAGAAAGCCTTCGTTACTAGACAAAAGATCGTTTTAGAAGGTTTGTAAAAACAATTGTGGATTGTGAATTCTGCTGTTATGTCGTTTCTGATTTCCGATCCATAATCATGTTATCGGTCTGGTTATTTTGTCCCAAAACGACGTATTTTTTTTCACTTGTGTATCAAGTGAAAAAAAACCTACTCATACCTGAAACTTTTGCAGAAAAGGGTATAAACCACTTTGAGGTATTACCGCTAGACTGGATCATGGTGCGCCACAACAGCGGGATGCCGATATACGTGCACCGCGGTTCTAGAGTGTGCACTCTTTCTAAACCTTACTTCCTGGGAAAAGGCAATATACGGGTAAGTGACAACCGAATAAATGACGTTTTTGACTCAAAGGACCAATTTATTTATTAGAGTTATTAAGCTGCCATCCAAGGTGAATCTAGGTAACCATACATATTTATTTGCAGCGCCACGACACACCATTAAGTGCGATACCCTGCTTCGCGTATCGTCGAGCTTTAGAAGAAGAAGCCAAACAGCAGCTCATCGATCAGAGAATAGAGGAGCAGATTCGCGACGGGACTTGGGTTAATCGAACTAAGGAAGAGAATAAAACAGAACAGAATGGGGAAACTAGTCAGGCTGAAGAAAAAACTGCAAAAAGTTCCACTACAGGACAAGTTGAGATCGAAGTGCCTGTGAAGGAGGAAGCCAAAAGTCAGGAGACAAGGTGTCCTTTTGCTAATGGTGTTGAAGAACCAAATGTAGAAGCGAACGAGGGTCATCAGAACGGGACGGAAGACGTAAAGATCCCGTTGAACCGGCAGCCCGTGGTCCTGCCCGGCGGGATCGTGATGCCAAGAGTGGAGACTATCAACACCAGTTGGAAGACCCAGCATCTGTCTGCGGAACAGATCAATGATTACTGCAAGAAACTGTTGCAGTAATCATCAATCAGCTGTCACATACCTACGTGATACGCGACTTTTTCATTGCTTTTACTAAGTTAATATTTGTTTGCGTGCATTATCATTGGGATCTTAAGAAATAAAACTACAATAATAAATAATTTATAAATCACCTTTATTACCATACAGTAATTATATCAACATTTAGATCTACAATTTACCAAGTACTGCACAACCTAAATTAAAAATTGATTTAAAATAACCTGTAGGTACCTAAGCACAGAATTTTCTAAATAGTAAATACGAACAAAACTACAACATCAAAAAATACTTTCCTTACAATCTATGAACATTATCACAGTGTTTGCAGCGATTGAAAACGTTCGTAGACATGCATAGCTGTATATAGACATATATTCTCCATTTATATTCAAAGCTCAATGTTGCTTAATTTAAGATTAAATGGCGGAAAATTGTATTGCGGATTATGAAAACATTAGAGTACGCTATAAAATGATTGTGCTAATATGAAGTTTAATTATCAAATATTATGTTTTTTTTGTACTTTAATTTTTGTATATTATCCATTTCAATTGATACAGTATTAAATCGAATCAACGAGTTGTCTATCATTTTTAATTGTAATTATACAGTAAAATATTTGTTTTGCCAGCTTGAATTAATTTATTTTTGTCATAAGCCTTACGATATCTAGACACACGGCAGTGTGTCCGCCAAGTTCGAGCAAAAAAAAGCGACACACCGGCCGTGGGTTATATTACACGAGCCATTTCGGGCCAATTTCGACCTATAACTCAAAACATATTTTATCTATACGCATATGAAATTTCGAGTGTCTGTTGACATCCCCTTAATTGTCTAGAATACAAAATTTCATTATTCTACATTTCTACCTATACCTAGCAGTTCTTGAGATATTGACGTCAGAAAATCGCTATTTTTACCATACACTCACTGACTCATCAAAAACCTAGACTTGAAATTTGGCATGGAGATAGGTCTTAAGGTCAAAGTAAAGGGAAAAAACTGAAAACGGCCAAGTGTGAGTTAGTTTTAAAAATAGCGAAGGTGTAACTTTGTTCTACTATGAAGTCATAATGAACTAAATGGGTATATCTTCCAATGGTCGTACCGACCTGAAATTTGGCTCGAAGGTTTGTCTTTAGGTCGAAATAAAGTAAAAATCTGAAAACGGCTAAGTGTGAGTCAGTTTCGAAAACAACGAATGTGTAATTTTGTTCTACTATAAGTAGGTATGGAGTGGAAATGAGATAAGACATTTAAATTTAGATACATACCAATTTAAGACAATACATGTTTGTCTTAAAGACAAGAACAATAAAATTGTTCACCACTCTGTGTGTGTCTGTTGCGGAAACCGAACCCACGATTTACGAAGTGCAAAGCAGGTCACTAGACTTCACTAGAGGCAGACTAGGTGCGCTAAATCAGTCAAACAAAAATGAAAAGACTATTTTTTCTCGCATAGTCTAAATAATTTCTAATTTTACAACTAAGTGGAATGAGACATTTCCTAAAGCAAAAGTGATAAAAAAATTATAAAGAACCTACACCTAACAAAAATAAATGAAATCCCATCAAAAACATAAATGTGAAAGGCGGAATGTAACTTGGCAAGTTTTAATAGAAAATTTACTAGACACATAAACACATTGCAGTCCAAAGGTGTCGATTCATTGCATTGAAAAGGTGTGTGGTGTGTGAAAACTTGCCAAGTAACATCATTAAAAAGTGCTGAAAATAATAAATGTTATCAGGAAACTGTTAAAAAAACCGGTGTGCGTTTCTCTGACTATTATAATTTTAGGTATTTCTATGTAACGTGATACTTATTCAAAATGTACCTTTAAAAACTGCTGGAAATCAAGTGTGCATTCCTATAACTATTAATGATTTGAGGTATTTTTATGGAACTTGGTACTTATTCAGATCTCACTTCTTTTATAGGCGAAGCGACATTATATAATCAAAGAGGCGAAGCATTCCCATAGTACTTATCGAACTTGGCAGCCTTTCACATTTATGTTTTTGATGGGATACACTTAACTTGGACTGTAAATGTTTGCGACTGATTACTCCATTGTTTACTAATCCATCCATAGTACCTACCTATTAAATGCCACATTTTTTTCATCAAAAGTTTACATAAACTTCACATGGGATGAAATCAGTTCTTTATACAATGTGACAATTGTTATATTAAAATACAATCAAAATATACAAATTGGTAATAAGAAGTAACATGAACGCTAATAAGAATGTGAAAAAGTATATAGTGTTTAGAGGGCGAAGCAGCACGGGTGATTTCCAATTTAGAGGTGACAAACGATAATTACACTCAAGCTTGGGAAATATTGTATAAGCGTTATAATAATAAACGCCAGTTAATTAATAATCATTTGAAATCTTTACTCAGTGTTGAAACTGTCAGAGAAACTGAGAAATCTCTTCGGTTTAATAAATATCATATCACGAAAAATTTGCGAGCTCTTAAAACATTAGGGCCCTACTGACAGTTGGGACGCTCTCATAATTTTTATAATTTGTGAAAAATTTGATTCCAAAACTTCATTTAAATGGGAAGAGAGTAAGGGTGCCCTAGATGATGTTCCCACACTTTGAGTTCTTTGATTTTTTTTTTTTTTAAATACCGTGCTGACGTTCTCGAGTCTGTCAATCGTAACAAATAATCACAAAAAAATAGTTCACAAACACAATCACGAGCTTTGGTTGCTACCAATACTAATAGTGTCAATAACTCCACTAAAGAATCTTCGCCGCCTTCGTCTCTTGGCTGCCTTTTTTGTAAGGGTGAGCATCGCCTTTATGAATGTTCTGCTTTCAAGTCTAAATCGGCGGATGATAGAATGTCATTTGTCTCTTCTATGAAGCTGTGTCATAACTGTTTGCGGACTGGTCATAGCGCGCGACGTTGCCGGCTGCCTGGCGGGTGTAGGACATGTAAACATCGGCATAATTCGCTGCTGCATGAGTCGCTGTGCAAAAAAGAAGAAGTCCCTAATATTGAAGCTGTGTCTATGTCTGCCTTATTTTCTTCACAGGTACTACTCTGCACAGCTGAGGTTTATTTATTCAACCCCACAAATAATAAAAATATGACGGTGCGTGCGCTGCTAGATAGCGGGAGTCAATCCACTTTCATTACAGAACGTGTAATGCAACATTTACAGCTGACTCCTCAGCCTTCCAACACGAAAATAGTTGCCAATAGTTGGTATCGGTGACACATCGTTGAAGTACAAGCCTGTCAAGCCTGAACGTTGTGCTGTTTGCCTTCTATTCAGTATAAGCGCAGTTCGTTCAGTGCGGTTTTATCTTGTCTTGTGCTGCCCTCTATATCTGGTAAACTACCTAAGGTCTCATCTAATACTGAGCATCTTAAGTTATCAGGCTTTTCCTTGGCGGTTTTCTTGGTTGCGTGTCCCTTTTCATTTTTCTTCCATTTTGGATGTTATCGTTTGCAATAAACTAAACATTTTGCATATTACGCTGTTGTCGCATATTTGTATATTTTTTTATATATAGCTAATTGTATTTTTTACATTGATGTTAACCTTTTTTTTAAAAGGGAGTTTCTTGCCGGTTCTTCTCCTTTGGAATGACCTTTTGGAACTTGCAACTAGAGTCAGTAATTTAACGTTTTAAAAGAGCTTAAAAAGGCCTACTTGAAATAAAAATATTTTGATTTTGTTTTTTTTTACTACTACCGTGTCCCCTTATATAATAAATACAATTTCTAAGATTAAAGTAGCCTAAGTTACTCCTTGTAACATAAGCTATCCGTTAGAGGAAGTCACATCAAAGTCTGTAAATCCGTTTCAGAGAGAACCGAAACAAATAGACAAAAACTGTTTGTTTTTTATGTATGAACCGTATATATGTACCTATGTACTTTCATATGGTTTTTAGCAAAAAGCTGTTAATTTAGTTTTACAAACAGACACTTCAATTTTAGGTATTTATTTGTATTTTTAGGTCTCTATTGGCAGGCTTTATGGGCACTAGTTATTAGGTAATTACCTATCAAACAATAATTAATAACTGAATAGTTCTAGCTCTATGAAATAATCTATAGGTACTTACCTTGTGACTTGCGTTGTGTGTCACAATAAAAGAGGAGTTTGTCAAGCATTAGGAAAATACCAGGCTGTGTTGTTTGTGACTAACTAAGTTATGAAAGTGAACTCCTTCATGTAAAATACTGGTTTAAGTAGTTCAAACATTCACAGCTTCCGGGGAAACCAGAAAAGTAATTTAAATCAAGGTAAACCGTTAAAAAGATTTTTGGATTAAGGGGCACGTGACACCCAAACACCATGTTGCACCGTATTTATAAACACAGCATACAGTTTTTGTATAAATCAAATCATTGCAAAACTAGTTATCTAAATTATGTTGTCAATAAATCACAGATTGATTTCAGGGGCCCGAGTCTGCTATTTACACTCCGTGTCAGTGTGCTCATAGTTGGTTCGTCCGGCGGCGCTCGGGCCGGTTCGCGCCCGAACCGGCCCGAGCGCCGCCGGACGAGCCAACTATGAGCACACTGACACGGAGTGTAAATAGCAGACTCGGGCCCCAGGCGTCCATCTGCCACCTGCACGCGCATTGTGCCGCCATTAGGTAATTAAGGAGTAGGAGTGCCGAGAATAACTCGCACCGGTTACAACCGGATCGCCAGTCAGCGGGGCTCGCGGGCCAACTGGCTGATGTACGCGGCACTGCCAGCGGAGAGATTCCGGAAAACCGATTCTATTTTCGGTAGTTGTCTCGGAACCTGTCTTACCCGTCGATTGACGGGCATACATTTGACGGGCCTGTTGGTCTAGTGGTTCGTGACCCTGACTGCTATACCGGAGGTCGTGGGTTCGATTCCCACCCAGGACAAATGTTTGTGTGATGAGCACGATCATTTGTTCTGGTTGTCTGGGTGTAATTTATCTATAATATGTATGTATTTAGAAATATATAATTATGTTTATCAGTTGTCTGGTTACCATAACACAAGCTCTGCTTAGCTTGGGATCAGATAACCGTGTATGAGTTGTCCCGGAATATTATTATCATATTATTATAGTCGCTCCATGTAAGATAATGTGTTCAGCTGGACCCGATGAGACTATTAGCATGTATTTGCAGAATGCAGATTATGGACTCAATATAGGAAGGTTGGCAGTGTTACATACCTCTAAGCGCGTAATTTTGCAAAAAAAAGTTCTACTTATCTAAAAAGGGTTCTGTTGTGATGCGCATGCGCTTTATTTCCGAACTACATGGGCAAGTTTCTTCTATACCTAGGGCTAATCTCCTATAGGGGTGCAGCTATTGTAAGTATGAATAGAAAATCAGGACGTATCGTTTTCTGTAAATGTAGTGACAATGGCTCTGGCTGCAATAAATATTCACTCAGCCCGCCGCCGTCAGTGGAGCCCCGCGACTAGTGCAGATTCTTAATTGACAGAGGTTTCACGTAGACGAACTTTATTGATGATGATGAAACTTTTCCGATTTATGATTGGTAGCGTTGTAACCAAAAAATTGAACATTAATAAATGGAATGAGACTTTTTATTAATTCGTTGGTTACACTACTTTAGTTATTATTAGTAATATACTATTAGTATGTACCTATAACCACTTATCATACAAGTGCCTACCATACCTAATTGCATTTACACATTTCGTCCTTTTCTCCTAAGGTTGCCAGGTTATTTAAAGTTGAACGTACTTAATATAAAATTATCTCTCTAATAAAGCTTCTATACCAACCAATACCAACCCTTCAGCCTAAGGAATAATTGGTGTAGTGTTAAATATCCCGTTATTATTGCATAAATGTATGTTTGCGAGCTTATTAAATGTTTATCAGTTCTTTACTTAATTTCTTAGTAAGTTACCTACAACGGTGAGGCCAAATCTACCTTGGTTGATTTTCCTATTGCTCTGGCTGAAGGCCTTAAGGTCCTCGCCAAAAGTCCGGTGAAGCAGTCAAAGCCTGCGCTCAGGCTAACTGCAAAGATCACTACAAAAAAATCTACATTGGTTCGGCATCACTTCCACATCCTTGCAATGCGCTTGTATCAGTGACTCCTTATCAACCCGTTAACTTTCGGGTGGTGTGCAGCAAATGGGCGTCTTCCTGTTGATGCGCGAGCCCATATCCGACGTCGCCTTGACTCCAATCGCAGCTGACAATAGCCCCTAGCACTAAATGACTTATTTATATAATGAGAACAAGTTTGGGTTTAGGGCCCTTTTCCTGTCACGCGTATTTTAGTCTGCACGCGGGTCTCGCCCGCATGCGGGTGATAGCTCGCTCCGGGCCACACGAGGGACAAAGATTTCGATTGCTGCTGCAGTGTTGTGGGCGTCGCCAGTGGGTAAACTCGTGCACAAACATGAACGTTAAAAAAATAATTATCGCTTATATCATTTTCAAAAATAAAAATTAAAAAAAACAATTCAGAGTAGATCTTGACACTAGATCACTCACTGGAATGTTTAATGTAAATTTTCAAAATCTCCGAGATAACCATTGCAAATTTAAGAACTACTTCCGAATGTCCCTGCGGTCTTTTGATGAGTTGCTGGGAAGAATTAAACATAAGTTGGCTGTATCCAGTTTACGACGAATCGCAATAAGTCCTACGGAGCGTTTAGCACTTTTAATTTTCGAAATTTGGAATTATTTCTTTGCAAATTTATAGCCAACCAGCTGCCCTTGCTTCCCGGTTTTTGTAAAGTTCATTCCGCTTGTCCCATAACAAAGGGTGAAGGTGCACTTCAGAAATAACTCGTTCTGTATCAATTTTCATTTTTGTTTGTGATTATATGCGGACTATGAGCTTGCGTGCAACCCGCTTCACAGTAAAAACAACACTGAAGGCAGAAGATCACCGCCCGCACCCGGATAGCGTGCACTTGCTCCTCACCGTACGGGTACCCTAACTACTTATATATAACATAAAACAACTGTATTATTGGACCTCAATATATCGAATAGGAAAATGTACTAAATAATCGGTTAAGAAACTACACTAAATTCAGGAATACTATATTACAATGACAAAGATAAACATGAAAACAAGATTAGCATAGATAAATATATCCACAAATATCCAGTGAATAAACTATTGACGGACTAGAAATATCATGTTGACGAGACATTTTTAAGTAATTTGAGACCAACTTAAATAAGTTAAATTAAATATTTGACCAATCACAAGCCTTCGATTTCCTTGTACCTATGTAGTGAGGTTCAATATACACTAACATAGAATTTTGAAACACTAAAACGCATCGTAATCTATATCTATAGATTTACATCTAAACTATCTAATACATTTGGCCTCTACTTGTTATATTACAATTCTATGAACGGAAAGTGCAACACTCAAGTTTCTAGGATCCAGTTATGTAAGGAACAGATACACAACTACAAATTTCGATAGAGCTTTCGCATAATAAATAGGTACCTATTGTCTTTCATTACATAAAGCACAAAAAAATAGAACACAACTGTATAATATATACTTTAGTTTAATTAGAAAAAGAGAACATAATCAGTTAAAATTACATTTTTGGAAAATGTGTACAATATTTATTTATTTATTATTTATTTATTTATACATAAGGAAGACTAACAGCTAGTACAATAGGTAAAAATTACATGAATTTGCAACATACAGCCAATTACAAGTCTTCACTTATACAATATACGTAAATCAATACAAAATATACAAAATTGACATGCGGTGAACTATATATATGAATAGTTACCGAGCCAGCAATATGTTTTAAAGTCCTCTTAGCAAAGCTCGTTTCGTATGAACCGAGGAACTACATTTCTAAGCTCTTATTATATTTGCTATCCTTCTGGTCAGGCAGCTTCTACTGTACATACTTTATGTATACCTGTTTTATTTGACGGATACATAAAGTACATATACAATAAGCGTCTTTATTCTTATATAAAACTATATTTAAATAAAATAGACAACTGCACTATATTTTGTCAGTAAGTACTATACACACCAGTGCAGGCTAGCTTATATAGGGGTCTCGTTGGTTTATCTTTAGTACCATAGTTAGTACCACAACAAGTGATAAACTTTGTTTTGTAATAACGTTTTACTTAGTACCATCGTTGATACCTAGTTTGGTACTAGAACTTTATATAGTCCGCGTTTTGGAATAAGGGGGATTAGGTTTTTTTTTTAATTTAAGACTAGCACATAGCCTGAGTGCATGTCAGCCCAAATAATTTCAAGCAAGATAACTCAAATGTTACTTTATGTAAGATATATATACTTTTAATATGATTATTCTAATCGTGTAGCGAATAATGAAATGTTGTTATATAAGTCTGAAGTATGTTGACGTTACCGAGACTAGCAAAGATTTAGCACACTATAAAAACACCTTGAACTCTAACTCTACTCTACTAAGGGATCGAAAACTTACTCTATTAAGGATATTCGAGCTTACCTAAGTAAATATAGATTTAATAAAATAATATATATTTTAAGCACACTTATATATAAGCGGATTAAAAGTCGCACAAGGACGTATTAATTACTCTCTACATATATCTATAAATCAGTAAAAAGTGATAGAACTAGCGCCGCTAAAAAATAAAAAGTCCGACTAAGGCTCGGCACAAACGAGCCGCCGACTACAGCCACCGGTGGCCTGCGACGTCTTTTTTCATATTATATTTGTCTGCTGTAGCGAGTGACCGGTACCGGTTACACGTGTATGACAAGCCTACACAAAATATATGAAATAGGGTGTTGCTGTCGCTGGCTATGGCCTGTTTGCGCCGAGCCTTAGTAAGACCTACACTGCGGGGCAGATTCAAACGGACAAGCGCGGAGAAACATGGACATTCGGACATTCCCCTATTTGTTAAAATGGAAGCACATGTCCAAACCACAACCATGTTCCACACGAGTCCATTTCATCTAATCCGCAGTTTCGCCACATCGTAAAGCCTCCACTACACTACTCGCAAAGTTAATAAGAGTGTAGGGAGGCACTTTTGGTCGCCTAGTCTTTTCGAGTAACCTCGCCACGTCTCCGGCGATTATTGATAGCTGTCGGTTTTCACACGAATAAGGAACCAAGTAGTAGTCATCGACGTCGTGCGTGAGTGTCGGGGAAATCCAAATTTCTACCACGAAGCGACTCACTACACTATTCGGCTTACTTCAGACCTTCGTCAAAACGAGTAGTGTAGTGGACAATATACAATGTGATAAAGGTATAAGGCTCTTTCGAGGCAATTAAAAGCTAAAATCTCCTATATTATACGGTACCTTTAAAAATTGCTTTATAGTAGCTTAATTTTATAATAATAACTGACCGTTTGGTGCACGTGTATATTAGTATGCTTGTTGTGTGTCGCTCACAGGTCCACGTTGTTGAGGTTGGAGCCGGAGTGCGTGGGCAGGTCGTCGCTGACGAGCAGCGTGCCGATGGGGACCACGGCCTCGTCTCTCTCGCGCAGCTTCCTCATCTCGTTGCGCAGCTTCTCGAGCACGGCGTAGTTGGGCTCGTTGTGGCGTGCCTTGTCCTGCAGCAGCGTGATGTGCTGCTCCTCCAGCTTCTTCTCCTTGCAGCTCTTCACGGAGCGGGAACCGTACAGGCGGAGGAGAGAGCCCCAAGATCTCACGTGAGGGTGTAACGCCTGTGAAAGACGGAACATGTTTAAAATGCAAACAAAAAACAATGAATACTGTATCAGAAGTCTTATAAAAGTATAAAATGCTTTTATTGGAAATCCGAAGGGAAGAAATATTATATAAGGTACAAAACCAGTGCCTAGACACTGTCCGTATAGCAGACATGTTTCGGACAATAATACTAGTATTATCTCACCTGTAAAATAGACTGCGAGGCACGCTGCTTGGCGGTCTTCTTGTTCTTACACACGACGGTCGCGGTGTGCTTGCCCACCTTCATCGTCAGCTCGATCTTCTGGTATTCCAATTTTTTCATCTACACATAACATAAAAATATCAGTTTAGACTATCGCTATATTCAACCCCGATTTTTGCAACCTTTTAAGTATAGTGCCACCCAAGCTTAATGGCAGCTCTGAACACGAGGCGAATCGCTGCTAAGTAACAAACACATGCACCAGCGGGGGTGAAGTGTAGCGCACTTCACAGCCGCCAAGAAGTTTGAATCATGCTAGACTAGCCTTTACCTCAGTGTGTATCATATGTCTGTCGCCGGCGCCGAAGTTCCTGAGCAGACAAGTCCGGAGGATGGCGTAAGGCGAGGGCTCGCAGGTCGCCGCGCAGAACTCCGTGATGCGAGGGTCCTCGATGCCCACGTAGTCGAAGAACTACACAATAAAAAGTCTGTTAAAATATACTGAAGGGCCTAACAGAAGTCTTGAAAAAAACTTTAGGGGTGACTTCTACACAAAATTAAATAAAATTTTGAATGGGACCAGAATATAAATAGTTTAAAAGTTCATACATAAATGATTGACCGATTGAACAGTATATATATACAGGGTATCCTAGAAAGCATGGTTGTCTAGAGGTAGCAGACATTTAAAGATATTTAAACCACGCCCATGTGTCCCGCGATTTTTCTAGATTTCGAGTTATAAGGCTTTTTCGTATTTTTAAGCTCCGAATTTCAGAATATTAATTTAATTTATGAATTCAGCTTCATAGTAGCAATACATAAACCATATTTATTTTTAAAGTAGGTAAATAATGACCCTATTGGACGTTTAAACATTTGCTACAATAAGAAGTAATCATATAGTCCAGTCATTTGGTGCTCAAAAAGGGGGTTACCTGGAAAGCTTTCCGGGATTATTGGTTTCTTAGATTTACCCGAATGTTAGACATTGAAATAAAACTACTTTTTACGGATTTTGTCATTGATTTTAGGTCCCGACGTTTCGACACCTATCGTAAAATGAGCCTGTAAGGAGTTATTGTCACAATACTGTTTTTGAGCGCAATTTTTCCAATATGGCGGAGCGAGCGGCAAAGATACGAGGTGACAAAGTGAAAATTCGAAAAGAGCACGTCGTAATTTATAAAATCGCCAAATTTTCAACACTACCGGAAAACTTTCCAGCTAGAACTAACAAATGACTGGACAAATAGAGGTTTAAAAAATATTGAAGTCACAACATTTATGCTCTCTAAATTTTCTAAAATCTTTGTGGAGTATATTATATACAGCATTTTAGCTCATAAGCTTCGATTATGCGAAGTTTTTAAGAAATGTTTTTTTTTCCTATGACCTGTTCATACTCTGATGTGTGCCCTCTATAGTTTTAACTCACGGTGAAGTCGGGCTCAGTAGCGTCGGCGGCGGGCGTGGTGTGCGACGCGTGCTTGTCGAGCTCGTCCTTCATCTCGGGGATGAGGATGTGGATGGAAGCCCGCGCGGCCGCCGACTTGGCCTGCCGCTTGCTGGACCCGTGCCCCACGCCGTACTGCATGCCGCCGATGTACACCGTGGCTTGGTACGGGGTGGACGCGTTCTCTGTATGTGGAATATCAAATTATATGTATGAAGGTCGTAAATACATACGTGCAATATTTTCAAGGAATAAAAAATTATATGATAGGGCCAATGCACACCATGTTTTTTAAACGCGCCGTTGACGCGCGTTTTTAGCGATACAGACGCGATACAAATACGCGTGTGTGGCCATACAAACGCGCGTGTGTATTGATACAAACTCGCTGGCATTCTGCGTTTTTAAGCTGAACCTCGTCAACAGTGACAAGATGGCATCGATCGAGACAGCATTGATTGCATGCGCTTTGTTATTAATTATTAAAAAAAGGAAGAAGAAAAATTACCAACGTTTTTGGGTGCACCCATTTACGAGCGAGAGAAGATAGAGTCTGAATCGATACAAACCCTATACTAACGCGCGTTTGTATCGCTACAGACGCGCAGTCGACGCGCGTTTCTAAGACGTTTGTTTAGAGTTCGTAAATATAAGTATGATATTTTTAAATTACAGTATCTTATATATAAATTAATAATAGTAGAGGTAAATAACACTAAAAAGTACCAAATTCCTCTGGGCATGGTCATAAAAAGTTCTATTTGAATTAAAAATTTCAAAAAAGTTAATTTACCGGTTTTAGAAACACGCGGTAAAGATGCACATGGAAAATGCACTAAGAGATCTGAAATAAATATTTTCAGGGTCGTACTCACCGAGTTGTTTGAACTCATAGACGGGTTGTTTCCGTAACGCTCTGCGAACGTACTCGTGGAAGACGGAGAGGTAGCTGCGGTCGTTCAGGTTCATCACCCAGTCGCGTTTGTTCGCCCTCCCAACTGCTGGAAATACAATTCTATGATATTCCAATTCAATCATAAAGCAAAGAATTTCGAATAAAAAAAAAGGATTGATGGCATTGACGGAAAATTTATTACATATCCATAATACAAAATGAAAAAAAAAAAACAAATTCGTTTATTTTTTTTTAATACTACTACTACTCTCGACGTACATACTATAATTGATAGCAAAGTTTTATTTTAACTCGATCCAACATTCAGAGATTTAGCGAAACCAACTTGCAAAAAATAATAAACACTAACTAAACCATACAATCTAATTGACCTTCTCCGTTTTATAAGCCGGTTTAAAAATTTAATAAAATTCACATTTGAAAGAGGTATAAGTAGTTCTTACCGCCATTTTCTTGTCCCGGAGTGGACGGCTGTGCGGGGATGGTGATGAGTTTGGTGTCTTCCGGCAACGTGGGGTACTGGAGCGTCTTTCTCGCTTTCGTGTACTTACGCCGGTCCGCCCAGCGCCTAAAATAGACATATTACATCAGATAGTTGGTTAATAAAAAAGCTCTTTAAATAAGAGAAAAATAAAAAAGAACGCGGTAGAACTTCTTCGAAAGTTACTGGACTGTATTTTTCGATCTTTTTATATAAAATTGATTCTGGGTGCTGACTTTTTACCGTGAACTATCAAAAAGGGTCACAAAGAAGCCCATTTTTAAATAAATAGCTATAATACTTATGTTAAGAATATACAAGTATACTCTAGGCACACTTACTTGAAATGCATAAGATTAACAGTTTTAAACTTGAACAGTTTCTTGCAGTAATCATTGATCTGTTCCGCAGACAGATGCTGGGTCTTCCAACTGGTGTTGATAGTCTCCACTCTTGGCGGGGGCATCACGATCCCGCCGGGCAGGACCACGGGCTGCCGGTTCAACGGGATCTTTACGTCTTCCGTCCCGTTCTGATGACCCTCGTTCGCTTCTACATTTGGTTCTTCAACACGATTAGCAAAAGGACACCTTGTCTCCTGACTTTTGGCTTCCTCCTTCACAGGCACTTCGATCTCAAATTGTCCTGTAGTGGAACTTTCTGCAGTTTTTTCTTCAGCCTGACTAGTTTCCCCATTCTGTTCTGTTTTATTCTCTTCCTTAGTTCGATTAACCCAGGTCCCGTCGCGAATCTGCTCCTCTATTCTCTGATCGATGAGCTGCTGTTTCGCTTCTTCTTCTAAAGCTCGACGATACGCGAAGCAGGGTATCGCACTTAATGGTATGTCGTGGCGCTGCAAATAAATATGTATGGTTACCTAGATTCACCTTGGATGGCAGCTTAATAACTCTAATAAATAAATTGGTCCTTTGAGTCGAAAACATCTTTTATTCGGTTGTCACTTACCCGTATATTGCCTTTTCCCAGGAAGTAAGGTTTAGAAAGAGTGCACACTCTAGAACCGCGGTGCACGTATATCGGCATCCCGCTGTTGTGGCGCACCATGATCCAGTCTAGCGGTAATACCTCAAAGTGGTTTATACCCTTTTCTGCAAAAGTTTCAGGTATGAGTAGGTTTTTTTTCACTTGATACACAAGTGAAAAAAAATACGTCGTTTTGGGACAAAATAACCAGACCGATAACATGATTATGGATCGGAAATCAGAAACGACATAACAGCAGAATTCACAATCCACAATAGTTTTTACAAACCTTCTAAAACGATCTTTTGTCTAGTAACGTAGGATTTCTCTTTCGGTTTGGGCGCTCCCTTGAAGCTCTCAGGAAGGTCCTCCTCCAACATCTTCTCGATTTCCTCTTCAGGGACACCTTCCGACTCTCCTGAAAATTTTCCTAGTGTTAACAAAGACTGAGCCAATTCTGTACGACCAAAAACCTTAATTACTCACCAAAGCGAAACTAAAAAAAAAAATTAAAAAAAAAAAGTTTAAATGATAACTACTTATTTAATTATTTTTTTTTAAAGAGAACCGCGTTCAAAAAGCCGGTTCACTGAAAAGTATCATGAAAAATTTTAAATGTACTACTTATCAAATAACCAATATATTAGGATAATCAGTATAATTATACTTCAAGCACAATTATTGTTATTTTTGGAGTCGGTGTCGGTCCTTATAATATAGTATTAAAATTTGCTATTAGCGGCTGACACCTTCTTTAATACTTTTTAGTGTACTTTGCTTACTTACTTAAAATGGGTTTAGTCAAACGCAAGATAATCGCGTTTAAACATACATACATACAGGTCAATCTGAGAACGTCCTTTTTTCAAGTCGGTTAATTATAGAATACCAAAACCTTCTCCTTGGTCTACCAAACACTTTACTGAAAACCGTATCAAAATCGGTTCTGTCAAACGCGAGATAATCGCTTCAAAATATTCATACATACAGGTCATTCGGAGAACCTCTCTTTTTTCAAGACGGTTAAATAATAAATACTTAAACCTTCTCCTTGATCTAACAAACTATTTTCTGAAAACCGCATCAAAATCGGTTCAGCCAAACGCGGGATAATCGCGGACAAACATACATACATACCACGGAGCAAATACAAAGAGGAGACGGCCTAAGCAACCGTGCACTGTACCTCAACCAAGCACTGACGTCATCATGTGGGCGTGGCCTAACTCAGTGTATCGTTGACATTCATCGTGTGCACAACTGTGTTAAAATTCTAATTTTATTGCAAAGTTGAGCTAAAAGAAAAAAAAACATGAGGTGTCGTGTTTTAAATTGTAACAACTATTCGGATAGACGTTTAGATGCTAAGGAGGGCATCTCATTTCATCTGTAAGCAATTTTATGCGTAATTTTCATAAAATTATTCTAGAAAAGTCTCTTAGTTTGGCGTTTCCAAACATAATTCTATCAAACACTAGATGGCGACACTTGAGAAAATAGAAACTAAACACATTTACGTACGTAGAGCTCACTACTAACATTTTTTAATAATCATATGTACTGAAATTTGATAAACATTCATTCTTAAAGGTATGTAAGTATGGCCAAAATATTATTTTTGTAGTTTTTATATTATTTTTAAACAAGCCGCCATCTATGGACAAAAAGTATAAACAACGAAATACAGGGCCGTAATTAGAATCCAATTATTTTACCGAAGGTACCGCGACTATATCTTACATGGAAAGTACTTGAAAAATTTGATACACTGGACATATAAATACAATATCCTATAAGCTAAATAATTTATCTATAATAATTTATTTAAAGTGCTTTCCCTCCGTGAGACAACGTAATAGTATGGTAGTGGTTGTTTAATAATTTAAAGTATTTAAAGCTCACCTACTTTATTAAGTTCAATAAACTTATAAATAAATAAACAACAAAACTCAAGCATTATTGTCTGCCAGTAAGAACCTCAATGTAATAAGGTTTTATATTTTGAATGAATATTTGTTTATTCCAACATTGGTAATAGAGGTTTTTTTTTTAATAATTTGTCTTTTATTTATTCTGCCGCTGAAATCAGTATTACCTACCGACATTAATGGTTTCGAAAGGATTGTCACGTAAACGGAATAAGGTGTGTGTTTGTGTTTTTTTTTCCTAAAAGAACTTGATTTGCTATCTTCTTAAGTATTTTTAGCCAAATCAAGTCATTTAAATATTATAGAAAATCTAATAATCTTCATTTATCAAAAACCCATTAAGATTGTTCAAAAATTTAATTAAATATATTGCTCTCTGATACGACAATTCTGAGTACGACCATGACATCTTGCATTTCGCGACATCTAATGGCAGATAGTTGCGTAATTTCAAAATTAAATCAAGAGAACGAGCGAATACTTTTGCTATTGACCCATAGATGGAAAATTTAAAAGTGGGCGGGATCTAACTCCCCCCTCACCCCGCAAATTGTCACGCGTTGTTTCATAGGAAAATCTTATTACGACATCTCCTCTTTGTATTTGCTCCGTGATACATACATACAGGTCAAACTGAGAACCTCCTTTTTTTTTTAAGTCGGTTAAAAAGACAGACTATCTTCAACTATAAAACTGAGTTTTTAGAAATTGTGCAAAGTTTTAATTTTCTAGCGTTATGAGAGATTAAACTAATACTCATAATAAAAATCCCAACATCTATTCTAACACAAACAATAATATATAAACATTTAATAAAGCAGTTTACAATAAACACTACTACATAACATAAAAAACAAACAAAACAAATTAAATAAAACATGACTAATCAAGTATATAGTTGATTAAACAGCTAAGAAAATTCATCAGCAGCATCAAAAAGTTCAACAGGAGTAAATATTCAAGAGCGCGAAAAATTTCTAGTTTTTGGAAGAACAACACAAAATAATGCAATAAACAAATGCAAAATCCACATGTATTCTACAATCGTACTTAATTATTACCATAGTATTAAAAATTAATCCTGCAGTTAAGAATGGGATGAAACGGTAGCGTCATTAATTACAATAGATATTCATCAGAAAAATCTAATACAAGAATAAATAAACATGTAAACAGTTCTAATTCAAATAAAGATGTAAAATAAAAGCTTAAATAAAAGTATGTCGATGTCACATATTTGTAATATCGTAAAGTATGTACGTATGTATTGTGTGCCGGCTCTCGGCACACCGTACTCAGTCGGCTGGTATGCTTATGAATGTAACCTCTTTCCGGCCCTTCGCGCCAGCCCCTCACCTGTTCACCCTCGACCCACTTAAAAGCTTTAGGTACCTATGTCTTGTTACATCGCTACGGAGTAACTCTAAGGATGTTTCTATAGACGTCGCGTACAAATACACTGTACAAGTACGCTCAGTCGGAAAAGTTGGTCGTATTGAATCGGAGTTGTTTTTTTTTTTATACTACGTACTACGACGTGGAGATGAATGGAGTGGACGACTAAAAACATGAATGAGAGGTTTGACTTTCATGTAAACAATCAATCAATATTAATTGTTTATTTTACTTTGCGTGTGTATAACTATATTCAATAAAGCGAGGGCTCGGGAGGGAGTAGGATTATGGTTATATTGATTCTCGTTTTAAACGAGCTACTTTGGAACATGTCCATTTCATATAAAATAATGAAATATAAAAACAATCATGAAAGTGTCTTTAAATAGTCCCTTGTAGCGTAAAGACCAGGATGAAATATTTAGGTCCATTTACTAAATAAATAAAAAATTTTTTTGAAAAAAAAAAAAAACCGACTTCAAAAATCGATAAAAGCACTAAAAAGTTAAAAATAATTCTATAACCTACCTATATTAATAAATATAACCTAAACTACGATTAACCAATAATACAATTTAACAATTTTTGGAGTCGGTGCCAAGCTGAGTAATGAAACGACTGGTAATTCCTGAGTATATTGATGTGTATTGTGTTTGTAAAAATATATTATTAATATTGTTAAGTGTAAACGTTAGAATCTTATGTCTTTGTGTCTTAATATTAGGTAATCTGTCATAAAGTATTTTTGTTGTTTTCCGATTACAATTAATATTTAGAAGCTGTAAGTTTTGTATATTGCTTGGCCCCGACTCCAAAAAAATGTTAAATTGTATTATTGGTTAATCGTAGTTTAGGTTATATTTATTAATATAGGTAGGTTATAGAATTATTTTTAACTTTTTAGTGCTTTTATCGATTTTTGAAGTCGGTTTTTTTTTTTTTTCAAAAAAATTTTTTATTTGTTTATTTTTAGTGTCATATTTTTAATTTTAGATAATATGGGTAGGCCTTCAGCTGACACCCTTTCATCATCCTCATGATAATTTCCATCAAACGAAATCCAGTGCCCCGCATCTCACATCCAACGAATTCCCGCTACATTCACAAGGTCATCTTGGCTTCATCATCAGATCTGATAGTAGAATGGTTCTTATTGAACGTAAATGCTTCACTTGTTGTAGAAAATACCAAAATCGCTATACGTTTTCCTATAAAATTTGAAGAGTTCCCTCGATTTCGCCAAGATTCCATCATCAGATCCCGACTTGGTGACTATGGGACCATTTGGGAAGTATACCCTTTCCAACAAAGAAAAAATATTTCAAATCGGTTGGAAAGCAACGGAGTTATGCGCGAACAAACATAAAAAAAAAAAAAAAAAAAAAAAAAAAACATACAAACATCCGAATTGAGAACCTCCTCCTTTTTTTTAAAGTCGGTTAAAAAGGAGCATTATTTCACTTAACATAAAAGAACAACATGCATGTAACTTTAAGTTTTATTATGTTATTAAAATAGAGTTAGTTGACATACCTAACTATCTCCTCTTATTTGTTAATATTTATTATAGAACTAGCTGTGCCTGCGACTTTGTTCGCGTGGATGACGAAACTTATCAATGAGTTTTTAACCGCAAAATTAAGTTTGTTTTTTATTGTTATACTTTTCCGGGATAAAAACTACCCAGTGTGGTGCCCAGGATAATAAAGAATAATTATACCAAGTTTCATCGTAATCGAACCGGTAGTTTTTGCGTGATACCTGAACAAACAGACAGACAGACAGACAAAAATTTTTTTTTTCATACTTTTGGGTTCGGTGTCGGTCTAGTTACACCCCCCGCCATTATTTTTTTTGATATTTTCAATGTACAGAATTTTCACTTCTACAGATTTATTATAAGAATAGATGGGACAGAACTATAAGCTATCCAAAATCACATTTTGCAATTAACACTGTATTTGTGAGACCTTAATTTTAGAGATTCTATGTAATACTAGCTGTACCCGGCATGCGTTGCAATGCAATTTTTTCTACCTACTACCTACCTACCTACCTACTACCTACCTACCTACTACCTACCTACCTACCTACTACCTACCTACTACCTACCTACCTACCTACTACCTACCTACCTACTACCTACCTACCTACCTACTACCTACCTACCTACTAATACATTAAATGACTATTTAAACGATAAAAACTGTTGGTCGCCTTGATAGACACAAGACGGTTCTGAATTGAATTACTGGGATAATTTTTTCCCATTTTATATTATTTTTTTTTGTTTATTTTTGACTGCCATACAAATAGTATGTTACTATATTTTGATACAATTATACTATTGTATAATTTAACTTTTATTATTATTATTACTTTGCTGATTTGACATTTTATAACTTTATTAGTATACAAATCTAATTATTGTTCCAAATTGATTGGCATACACTCTGTATGTAACTATATATTGTTTAATTTGTTTTATTATTAATGCAGTTATACGCATGTATATTGGTATACTATTTTAATGCCGCTTCGATAAGGGACTGTGCAGTGAATCAGTGCTTGGGGTTTTCTTCTAATTTGAACATAGAATTCCTTTTGTTTTATTTTTTTTTGCCTTTAAGCCGGCAGCAGTTTCGTCATGCTCCCTTAGTTGTCATTGCCTGCGGTGGCGTCTTGGGTCGGGTCTCCTCCTTCCCTCTAATATGGCGAGGGAGGGGATGGCTGATCCTTGCGTCATACTCGTGAACGGGTGCCGCTTGCGGTGACTGGTCGTTCTGCTGACCTTGGTCTCCACGTAGACAATACTTTTCACTCTTAAATAGTGTGATACCCATCTACCTTAACCACTTGTTCACTTTGCGCGGTCCCTTATTGTTATTGTTATTATTTGATATTATTTATTATTTTTAATGTAATGACAGCGTGCTACTGAGGAGTTTGTTGCGCCGTTTCTTCTCCTCAGCCAAAGCACTTAGGAAGCGGTGAAGGGTGGGCGATTTGGGGTCGGTTCATGTCTGGCGGTGGTGGCGTCGCGTGTTGTCGGTCGCGTGGCGCTGGGGCGGGCGGGCGCATGGTGGAGCATTCAGCCTTTCACACTGACCTGATGACGCGTTGGTGCGTCAGGTGTGAGTGGTTGGATGTTTTGTTGTGTGTTTGCTCGTTCTGGCGTTGCGCGGCCGATGTTGCGCGCTGCCTTTGCCGCCGGATATGAACCGACCCCTAGGGTGCTGTCCTATTGTAATAATAATTGACGTTTGATAAGTGCTACTTTGTAGCCTAAGTTAAATAAATATTTTTTGATTTTGATTTTTTTTGATTTTTTGACTACCTACCTACCTACTACCTACCTACCTACCTACTACCTACCTACCTACTACCTACCTACCTACTACCTACCTACCTACTACCTACCTACCTACCTACTACCTACCTACCTACTACCTACCTACCTACTACCTACCTACCTACTACCTACCTACCTACTACCTACCTACCTACCTACTACCTACCTACTACCTACCTACCTACTACCTAATTGTTTTTTTTTTTTTTTTTAATGTACAAAAGTATCCTATGTCCGTCTCCTGGCTCTAAGCTACCTCCCCACCAATTTTCAGCCATATCGGTCCAGCCGTTCTTTAGTTATAAATAGTGTAACTAACACGACTTTCTTTTATATATATAGATATATCTAATGTTAATCTATAGCAGTAGGTATTTAAACCATGAAAACACCTTTATGTTCAAGTGTTAAGGTTTATTTTACTAATATGTTACCATTGACAACCAGTGCACAATACATACATAGATAATCTATACTATATCTATACTATATATATATATATATATAATATTATAAAGCTGAAGAGTTTGTTTGTTTGTTTGTTTGTTTGGTTGAACGCGCTAATCTCAGGAACTACTGGTTCGATTTGAAAAAATCTTTTTGTGTTGGATAGTCCATTTATCGAGGAAGGCTTTAGAATATATAACATCACGCTGCGACTAATAGGAGCGAAGCAGCAGTGAAAAATGTTGCAAAAACTGGGAAAACGATTCATTTTTGAAGGCTTCCGATGCGTGCTCTACGTAAACGGTTAGAGATACCTAAAAAATATGTAAGAATGAATTGTTCCTCTTTAAATGATCTAAAAAAATGTCCGCGACGGTATATGTCTATCTTTTAAGATTGACTCACTATAAACTTAAAACTTAAAATTTTGGTCGAAATTAATGCATTATTACCAATTATTGGCTAGAGTTTTATCAACATAATATTAACTAAAATTATAATTTACGCAGAAATATTTTTTTTTTTTGTTTTTAAACTTCTTCATCGCGATCATAATAACAGAAATTAAGGCGGACGAAGTCGCGGGCAACATTATAATATATAAATGCTGGAATACTTTCAAAACCCAAGACTTATAGGCTGTGTATTTATCATCGATCTGAAAATAAAATATTACTACAATAATATACTTTAATAAATACCCAGACTTAAGTTGTTTCAGGGAAAAAGAAGACCTAGATCCCTCCGAAAATTAGTCCATATTAAATAAAAACTTCCTAATTTCAGAAGAGCAGATGGATGAAAGATCTCCTTCATGGTTATATGTGAAAAGAAATCCAAAAGACCCAAGGAACTGATTTAAAAAAAATATAATTAATTATATTTAATAAGTTTACCAAAACAATATCCTTTAGTATAGTGAAACTGAAATAAAACCAGTTAGTTGACACTACATTTGAAACCCATTCTTAAACTGCATGAATTAACTTTTATTCCAGGCAGTTTCAAACCAGAACTATCATGCAAGAAATATGTACTCAAGATACGACTACCATCAGAGCTGTCTGAATCTTCATCGTTACTGTCTTCATCATTAGACTTGACTTCATCCAACACCTTGAACTCTCTTAGCTTCTCAAACTTTACCTGAGACACCAGGTTTCCATACCCCTGGTCACCAACTGCCATATTATCCGTGTTCTCTGCTCTGAAACCATTCTCCGTGCTTTCTGCACTGGTTTGTGTTTGTACCTTATCGCTATCATCCAGCTTATGTTTCTTGGCCAAAGGGACTTCCACAAAACTCTGTTCTTCACTCATATTACTCTGTCTAAAAATATTTATTAGTTTAACACCCTAAACAGTCCTATTAAGTAAAGCCAGAGTATGTGAACAAGATCAATCAATGATTATAAGATAATCTTACAATCATTGACATGGTAAAACTTTATATTGAGATGATAACTCTTTTTGAACTTCAATAATATCAGGTCTCTGACTTGACTTGCCAAAACATAAACAAAATTAAGATACCAAAAAATTGTATCACCAGTCTAATTTTTAAAGAAATACTTATTTAGCAATAACAAATACAAAGTAACTCTCTATTCCTTGAAATACTGTTCTGTTAGATGTTTACTGCTGTCACTGAAGCAAGTAATGTCATGACCCCACATCTTATTGACAAGAAAGTTATTGATTAAATATTGACTTCCCATTGACAAAGGGAATACAGTATAGCTAGATATTGATTCAGTAAACAGCTCACAGTTCTGTGAGTACATCTGCCATGAACACAGAAATGATGAGGAGAATCACAACAGTATTTCAAAAGTTGTAGAAACCTAGTCCACAAATAGCGATGGCACTAAAATCCAATGTGCACAACAACAGTTGGATTCCATCCATGAATCGCTGTAGACTTCGTTAATCTGTGAGCGCGTGTAAGGCGTGCAATCGGCCGCGAAGAATGGAAGAATGCAGCAGACAGAGCATTGCGACAGACTAGGGCTCCGCCGCCGTGACGCGAGATGCGGACTCTAGTCTGTAGCAACCAGCTATAGAACAACCGCTAGAACACCTCGGCCAGCCGCTAATGTTCTCTCGTCTACGCTGGAAAAACCACTTCAGACTTCTGTCTTGCAAAATGGTCAATCATGAGTTATTGGCGCAAGGAACCAACTATCGATACATTGAGAACACGTATCTAAAAATTGTATGATATCGCTGGAATCTAACCGTTTTACAAGACGTGTGCAAAAAATGTTTTACTTACGTGACCGACCGGCGACCATGCACTCAATACGAAATGCTAGAAATATTTTCGCTTTTATTAATGATTTTGTAAATTGCAATAGTGCTTTACGTATAATCTAGTACTATAAATTATATATAAACAAATTCTAGGTCAAAATACTCTGAATATATTAGCTAAATGTAGTGTTAAGTGTACGTACGATACGATCGATACGATTCACCATAGAGAAAAGTAATTAACATAGAGGTAATTAAGTAGGGACGTACCATAGAGAAAGAAAAGTTATTGTACCCTACACTTATAAACTTTTCTCTATGATTCACAGCCTTCCTCATGCCCTCCTATTTCTCTATGCTTGCCTTGCCCATAGAGTATAGTAAGCTAAGTAACTAAGGAATAGAGAGCCCTCTAGAGCCTTTTTTTTGCAAACTAGGTCGAACTAGTAGCGCCATCTGTGAATTGAATCCGAACTAATATGCCGTCTATATGGGTCCGTACTCCATATTACTCACCTAAAGTTCTTTACCCGAAAATGTTCTTAATAACGATTTTTAATCCGAATGATCACTCTTCCAAAAAATTTTCATCCAAAATTTTTCATTTATTTATACTATTTGTAGTGCTACCGACGATGTTCATAACACTCATGTTACCGAAAATTGCAATCAATAATATCATTAATGTAAATATATTTTAACTCCTAACGTTTTTATCCCTAAAAATTATTACCATAATATTTTCACTCATACTCAGAAAGAAACATTTCTCAAGTGTAAAACACTTGGTAAATGTTTCTTTAAGAGGAAAGGGGAGTGGACTTTTCTCCATACAAACGTTCTCGTCTGTTTTCTCGCTGGTTTCTGAACTTAGGGCTATGATTTTTTGCAATAATATAAATGTGAACTAGATCTATTCCCCTATTTTTTCCTTTTTTAAAATAAGTTATATTTAAAGAAACTAGAACCTTCTAAAAAGTGCCGATTTTGACCGCAGTTTTCAGAGGCGTTTTTTTTCAAATTTGGCAACGATTATTGAAAAAAGGAAAAAATAGAGGCACAGATTATTCTTTTCTTATGCAGTATATGAAATATCTTTAAAATTGGTTAAGAATTGGGGGAGAAAATAGAGGAGAGCCAAACCTCGATTTTTCGTCAGTTTTTCGGTCTGAGCTGCAGTTGTCCTTATCGCACGAATTAGACGGCGGCGGCGGGGGGAATTAGAGCGACAGCAATACTTTCTTCAAAAACCGAATTTTCAAAAGTCTCTCCACTCCCCTTTCCTCTTAAAATATAAAAATATATGTGGGTAGAAGATGACTTATGTGGGTACATATACGTCGTCGCTGGCTTCGCTCGTTTCGCTCGCTCTGTTGCAAGGTCACAATATCTAACGTAACCTATTGATCTCTGTCACAAAGTCGAACCTAACCAAGCAATGTATATGGATTTCTGGGCCTATGTCAATTTTATACTATTACATTACACCAATTGAATATTCGTTATAATACATGTTTTTTTTTTCAAACTAACCAAAAAAAAAGTCAAATTTTGAATTATATATACGTCGTCGCTCGCTTCGCTCGCTCCGTTGCAAGGTCACAATATCTAACCTAACCTAATCTATTTATCTCTGTCACAAAGTCGAACCTTACCAAGCAATGGATTTCTGGGCCTATGTCAGTTCTATACTATTACATTACACCAATTGAATATTCGATATAAAATAAAAAATAAATACATGTTTTTTGGACCAATAATACTCTGGAGTCCTTCGCGACCCAGAGTCTGATACCTTAGCATTTTTTAGGTGCCCTGCCCGATAACCTCAAAAACTTTGGTACATGTCCACGGCTTTTTTATGGTTCCCGTTTAAAAATCGTAAAACTTTTTCAATTATGACTTTGAATAATAGTGTAAAAAATGGTAAGGTATGTTGAGAAAATATAGGACAACAAATAAAAGTATAAACCGTGAAACCTGCTAGCTTTGCCAACGGTTGTCGACTTTGCCATAGCCAACTTCTGACGGAAAAAGTGTAGTCACATCTTATTATCAGTTTTTTGTCATGTATGCATGGCTTTATAGTAAAATTTATGAGTTAAATGGCAACACAGAATGAGATGTGGCAACCCAGCTTGTTTTTCAGATGTCATTTTCTTCGGCGGTTATTTTCATAGAGAAAAGTAAATATGTAGGGTAGTTATTTTTTTCGAAAGTTGGTGGCGTTAAACTTAGTGCTCCGGAACTTCTACAAAAACAAACGGGAAGAGCATTGCCTACGTAAGTACATTTTTGATATTATGTTAGCATAATGTTCTTTAGCTAAACAAAAGCTGATTTACTGTTCTACAAGCTACCTGTAGTTCGCAATTGGTATTGGTAAATTCAACAACCCCAATCACAACGTCTGTGATGGTGACTTTGCCATGTTTTGTTGGAGGTTAGGGCTGCCACAAAATTTCTTATGAATATTTTAATTAAATTATCATTATATTTATCATATCATTATATTAAATCATTATATTAAACTGCCTCGTTGGCCTAGTGGCGCTAAGCGCGACTGCTAAGCTAGAGGTCTTGGGTTTGATTCCCAAGTCGACCAAAGTGTTATTGGGTTTTTCTATGAAATTCTCAGTAGCAGGTCGGAGTTTGGATTTGTGCCCGGTTAGTGGCAATAGGCTCGCCCCCTATTACATGGGACCTAAACATACCGGCGAACTGTGGGTGTACATTGGTACAGCTCTGCCTAACCCTTCGGGGATACAGGCGTGATGGTATGTTATGTTTATAAGTACCTACTTATGAGACAATAGGTAGGTATGAAATACACTGCATGTGCTTAAATGAAGGTTCTTTTACAAAAGGTACATAGGGTGTTGGGTAATTTAAAAAGTATTTTTTGTTTTGGGTCAGTTAGAATTAAATGTGGGAAAGTAATATGTACTACCGACAAGTTTGTCATGAGTTTGTCACTTTATAAATATGTGACTTACCCTTAGACTTACCCTAGTTATTACTTTTTTCTATGATGTCACTTCATATGTCTCATTTTTTTTCTTTATTCCTTTACATTGTGGACTTCTTTTTTCTTCTTTTAATTTTTGTGTTTTGAATCTTTTGTGTCCATTTATTTTTATTTTTGTTTTTTGTTTTCCTCATATTGTAAACCTGTGTCTTGTTTTGTACTGAATAAAAGCTTTATCTATCTATCTATCTAAGGTATTTACTTATTTGCGCAGATACTGTATAGCGATGCAATTTCACAATACTTTCTATTTCATGCTTTTTTTTTCTTTTTCGTCTAAAAGATTGTTGAAATAATATTTTAGATCGTGGCAATTACTTGTTTTAACTTCCAAAACTCCCGTAAATGGCCCAAAATGATTTGACTAGACACTGTTTAACATAGATGGGACGTGTATGAGTTGTTAAATGTTTTAGTCGCTATCCAGTTTACCTTTATGTTAATTTAATAAGTACTGTAATATTGACTAAATATACATTTAGTTTTCCTTTTTTAGAAGATGGACAAACGACGCCGCCGACCTTTGTCAGGAAGCAGAGCATACAAGGAATTTTATTTATACTATTTTTTTTGTTTTATCATGTAAAACACTTCAAATTAAGAAAATAATTAGAAGTTAAATATGATGGTAGGAAGGCTGATGTTACTTTGTTTTTTTTTATTTATTACATTTTTCCTCTTACGAAAAAAAATTTATTTGACAACCCTGACCCTAACTTCTTCTTAATAGGAAATATTTTGGAAAGGTTGGTGAATTTGCCACCTTCTTAGAGATGTAAATTACCAGTGCTAAATAATATATAGTTTTTACTTCTTTTTACGGAATATACGAAGAGTGCAAATATATTGCTTTTTAACCTCTTAAACTCCAAAAATTTCAGTTTTTGTTTCATATGGCAAATTTACCAGAAGTGATAGCTGACATTGCCATATTTGTTTTTATGCTTAAAATATTTTAATTTACAAAAATGAAATAGATATTTAGTAGTAACATAAATTTTCAATTAATAAGTATACTACGTCTAGGTGTAGGTTACTTATTACGTTTTCATACAATAATATTTTTTTAAAGCGAATCAAACTTTTTGACACATGAAAAGGTGGCAAAGTAAGCAGGTTTCACTAAAAGATGTTTATTGCTACTGACATTATGAAGTCAAATGCTTCGGAATTAATTAGAGACAGAGAAATTAGGAGTTGTGATTGTTAGGATGAAAAATATTAGGAAGAAAATTTTCGGATTTCCAATTATCGGAGTTGAAAATTTAGGTGAACTTTGGCGCACCGCGTCTATATATATATACCTACGTAGGTAGGTTATACTTATATCAATAAACATAGCTATACCTCTTTATAGATATATTTTACCGCTACTATTCATGAATTCCAAGATATTTAAAATACTCTTTAATATTTATTGAAACTGCTGTACTTTTTGGTTACGGTTTTGAACGATAGAAGCAAGTAAACAGTTCCAATAAATATCAGTTAAAGGTGTTATAGTATTAACAGACGATCGAATTTGGTACGAGCCGGACAGCGGATTCGGTACGCTCCATACCATATCCGTTCGCCTGGAGAGTTGTCTGCCGAACATTATTATTATTATTTCGTGTCCGCTCGGTTCGATGGTTTGCGCGTCGAATTTGGTCCGCTCCGTACCAAATCCGCGGGTGTGTAAGCTCGGACCGGATAAACGCACGGCAGTTGCGATCGATACCTTCTGGAGGTAACATTACGCACATTTAGAAAATTTTCACATTATCACATCTTGCACTTTTTACCCGACTGCCAAGAAGGGTTATGTTTTTCGCGCGTATCTTGTATGTATGTATGTATGTGTGTAATATTCTTTATTACCTCATATCTTCGAAACGGCCGAATGGATTTCGATAATTAGGGTATCGTTGGATTCGTATCGATTGCCCAAGTGTTCTTAGATATGTCACGTCAAACAAAAACCAACATGGCGGCCACGAGGTGCCATAGATTGAGGTAAAAAAAAAACCAAAATGTTTGCTACAATATGGGTATCAAATTAAAGGGCTTGTAACGAGGATTCCAAAATGGTATATCATTTACGTATAAAAAAAAATACTATGTGAAAAATTGATCTTTATTAAAACTAAATACATACTCGAATGCTGTACGCCAGGTGGATTATGATTTTAACTAAAAAGTGTTAAATAAAAAATAAATCAATTTAAAAAATAAAAAAACCCGACTGCATAAAAAACACTTTAAATATATGTATGTAGCTGTAAGCTCCCCTAAAAAAAAAAAAAAAAAAAAAAAAACTGAAAAGTAAAAAAGTTTCAGTTTTTATTTAAAGTGTTTTTTATGCAGTCGGGTTTTTTTATTTTTTAAATTGATTTATTTTTTTATCTTACTAAAAGATCAATGTTTTTATTAAAATAATGGCCGGATCACATTTTTCAGTAACACAGTTATGTCTATACTAAAGCCAATCTGGAAAGAGAATTAAACGTTATTACTAATTACGCAATTATCAACTTTGACAACATGTGTTTAAGTTAATTTTAGAATGACAAATATTACCGAAAAGGGCCTAAAAGTAATTTGAATGTGATGGAAACTGAACTGTTAGTCATTGAATTAAGGTTCATTATCCCAAAGCACGGTCATTATTTCTTTAAAGTGGCTGATATATAGTCTCAAACTTTAGTAAACATAGACCAATTACTTATTCCGAATAGCATTAATTTTTAATGTACTTAAGTGATGTCCTCAATCTTGGGGCAGATGTCCCGGAAAAAAATAGTGTCGTAAGGAAGTCTCTGTTCCTTCTCTATATTAATCGAAGTTTAGGTTAATAAGCCCTACCTATTCCTATCACTCTAATAACTAATCTAATACGAAAATTATAAGGTTGATGTTGTCTTTAAGTACTTTGCAGATTGCATCGCAAGTTTCTGGTATTATTTCTGAGAGTAATTGTGAAGATATACCAGTACTGAATTTCAGCTCTCTAAATTCTCTTCCTGATGCAAGATATTTTAACGTTGCAATAAGTCGCTCTTCGGCAGTAACAGCTTTTCTCATCACAGTATCAGTTTTCGTGATTAGAGGTTTAACCAAATTTAAGAGTTCCGCAAAGGTTTTGTGATGTAGTCGCAAGTATATACGGAAGTCTTCGCAATCGAGCGATTTGATTAACTTCATGTGACTAAATTCATCACGATTTTTCAAATATATTTTTGCCCACTCCTTTCTTTTTTTTCGTGGTGTTTGTGTTTGTTGGAAAATAGAACGCAAACAAAAGCGCCTACGTTTGAAAAAGGTGCAATCACACACGCGCTGACGTGATGTTTTTTCTATAACCTTTTTCTTGTTCGTATAAGCGCTAGCACCGTGACGTCTCGAATTTGTAAAACTCTTATTTAATATATTTCCTTTGTTAATCTCAAAAGTGATGAAATAATGCAAGACTTTTGAGATTAACAAAGGAAATATATTAAATAAGAGTTTTACAAATTCGAGACGTCACGGTGCTAGCGCAGCAGCTTATATACGAACAAGGTAACAAAGTGTGCCAATTAAAAAAGTCCATCTACGGCCTTAAACAGGCTAGTAGACAGTGGAACAAAAAGCTGAATGCAGTTCTACTAGAAATTGGAATGTCACGCTCTAAAGTAGATCCGTGCATATATCAACGCATTGTCAATGAAAAAGACATATTCATTCTCACAGTATATGTTGATGATTTATTATTATTTTTTAATAATGAAGAAACTGCCTTAATGATAAAAACCAAGCTGAGCACGAAATTGTATATGAAGGACCTGGGTGAAGCCAAATGTTGCATAGGATTTAGAATTACCTATAACACAACACAAAACGAAATTTCTTTGGATCAAAATCTATACATAGAAAAGGTACTTACTCGGTTCAATATGAATGACTGTAAACCAGCGTATACACCGTGTGAAGCCAACCTGCATTTTAAAAAGGCTGAAAATGACGACGATATTTTAAAAAATATTCCATACCAGGAACTAATAGGATGTCTTTTATATTTATCACAAGGCACCAGGCCGGATATCGCGTTTATTGTAAATCAATTAAGCCGGTTCAATAATAAACCCACAGCACAGCACTGGACGGCAACAAAAAGAGTACTAAGATATTTAAAGGCAACACAACATTATAAACTTACCTTTAAGAAAAATGATGCCAATATTGAAGGATACTGTGATGCAGATTGGGCCACCGATACTGAAGACAGAAGATCATGTTCTGGATATGTATTTACATTTCAGGGCGCCGCTATTAGTTGGTGCTCTAAAAGGCAACCTACAATAGCGTTGTCTACCACCGAGGCAGAGTACATGTCACTCTTCACGGCAACACAAGAGGCTATTTGGCTCAAACAATTGGAAGAAGATTTCTTGCCCTCTATGTCAGGTAGGTATACCAATTGTCATGTTTTGCGATAATCAGAGTGCTATCAGTATTTCAGGTGACGATATTTACCATGCCAGAAGCCAACACATCGACATACGCTATCATTTTGTAAGGGAGCGTATTTCTAACAAACAAATCCACGTGCGCTACAAAAGTACACAAGATATGCTGGCTGATGTGTTCACGAAAGGACTACAGCGACCCAAACATAAGGCCTTTACAGTCGCATTGGGTTTGCGTCCAGAAGAGGGTGTTGGAAAATAGAACGCAAACAAAAGCGCCTACGTTTGAAAAAGGAGCAATCACACACGCGCTGACGTGATGTTTTTTCTATAACCTTTTTCTTGTTCGTATATAAGCGCTAGCACCGTGACGTCTCGAATTTGTAAAACTCTTATTTAATATATTTCCTTTGTTAATCTCAAAAGTCTTGCATTATTTCATCACTGTTGCTGCAACAACAATCGCAATTTTAGCGCGCTTGGATAACGTCGGAGGCATGACGTCTGACCTGTGTGTACGCCACGCGGTAAGTGCGGAGTGCGGGATCCGGCCGTCTGTTGTGACTAGCGGATCTGGTACGCCATACCAAGTCCGCTGTCCGGCCCGAACCAAGTTCGATCGTCTGTTAATACTAGAAAAGAATCAGAAAATTAGAAAAGAAACAAAGAACAAATTAATTTCATTTTTTATTTTTATAATTTTGATATTTTATCACTATCACTATAATATATACAAATAATTTAGACTAAGAGGATGCTCGCCGATAGCGTATTTTATACCTACGTATTGGTTAGCTTCTGAAACGTATAGAGCTATCTATACGTTTCAGAAGTTTAGGTGCTTACACTAGCTGTGCCCGGCGGTTTCACACGGGTTACTAGGGGGTGTAAGTTGCCGGGGTTAAGTTAGTCTCTCACATTTTGGGAGCTTGAGAGGGTTCGCAAAAGGTAGGCGTAAACGGTGTGACTTCACCTGGGTCCTTAGTAAGAATGGGCGTGCCTCAGGGTTCAATCTTAGGCCCCTTTCTTTTCCTAGCATATATTAATGATCTGCCTTTCACAATGTCTAATTTAACGGATATAATTTTATTTGCAGACGATACATCTCTTATTTTTAAAATTAACAGAAAATTGCAAGACTATTCCAATTTCAATAGTACGCTCAACGTGTTGTCAGATTGGTTTTCAGCGAATAATTTGTTACTTAACGCTTCAAAAACAAAATGTTTAAAATTTTCACTTCCGAACGTTCGATCGCATTTGGATCTAAATCTAATGCTTGATGGTAAAAAACTAGAATTAATTAACGAAACGGTATTTCTTGGTGTTACTATAGACTCTTAACTCTTAAGTTACAGTGGGCGCTCATATCAAAGCATTGACGAAAAGGTTAAGTTCAGCTGCATTTGCAGTACGGAAAATTAGACAGTTCACGAATATTCCCACGGCAAAATTAGTTTACTACGCGTATTTTCACAGCATTATGTCATTCGGCGTTCTGCTATGGGGCTGTGCAGCCGATGTAGATTCTATATTCATCTTGCAAAAACAGAGCAATTCGCGCCATTTACTGTATGGGCCCCCGCGAATCACTTAGAGAGAAATTTAAAGAAATCGGTATTCTCACGTTGCCATCGTTGAAAATACAATGTACGTTCGTAAACATTTAGATAGTTTTAGTGTCAACAGTGATTATCACATCATTAACACCAGAAGTAAAAATAAACTAGTAGTCCCAAGGTTTAGACTAACTAAAACAAATACTAAATCCTTCATCATTCTTCATCTCTCTTTAGTCTCGTGTAAGATTAAATAAAAAACAGTTTCATTTATATTTTTTTATTACAAATAATATTATACACTCGTAAACATTTGACAAATAAAGTAACTAACATTTATGTCGTACCTTATATTATGTTACAGCGAGCTCACGTTTTCACGTTCACTTTGTGCTCCTCACCGTACGGGTACCCAAACTACTTATTTAAAACACAAAACAACGGTATTATTGGAACTCAATATATCGAATAGGAAAATGTACTAAATAATCGGTTAAGAAACTACACTAAATTCAGGAATACTTTATTACAATGACAAAGATAAACATGAAAACAAGATTAGTATAGATAAATATATCCACAAATATCCAGTGAATAAACTATTGACGGACTAGAAATATCATGTTGACGAGACATTTTTAAGTAATTTGAGACCAACTTAAATAAGTTAAATTAAATATTTGACCAATCACAAGCCTTCGATTTCCTTGTACCTATGTAGTGAGGTTCAATATACACTAACATAGAATTTTGAAACACTAAAACACATCGTAATCTATATCTACAGATTTACATCTAAACTATCTAATACATTTGGCCTCTACTTGTTATATTACAATTCTATGAACGGAAAGTGCAACACTCAAGTTTCTAGGATCCAGTTATGTGAGGAACAGATACACAACTACAAATTTCGATAGAGCTTTCGCATAATAAATAGGTATTGTCTTTCATTACATAAAGTACAAAAAAATAGAACACAACTGTATAATATATACTTTAGTTTAATTAGAAAAAGAGAAAATAATCAGTTAAAATTACATTTTTGGAAAATATGTACAATATATATACAATATTCATAAATCAATACAAAATATACAAAATTGACATGCGGTGAACTATATATATGAATAGTTACCGAGCCAGCAATATGTTTTAAAGTCCTCTTAGCAAAGCTCTTTTCGTATGAACCGAGGAACTACATTTCTAAGCTCTTATTATATTTGATATCCTTCTGGTCAGGCAGCTTCTACTAACCCACGTTGGCACTGAATGTTTTGTATTCCTTTCACAATACCTGTTTTATTTGACGGATACATAAAGTACATAATACAATAAGCGTCTTTATTCTTATATAAAACTATATTTAAATAAAATAGACAACTGCACTATATTTTGTCAGTAAGTACTATACACACAGTGCAGGCTAGCTTAGTGGGGCAACAATTATTCGTATTGTACTCAATGTATTTTATATACATATTGAACAGGTGTTTTAAAAGGTATAATTTACATTCTCGAGATTGCTATACTTTGAAACTCCCCTCTCCATTTCTTCTCATTTGAGCTATAAGCATACACTTTTCGATTGTTGGTCGACAACTTTAAAACATTTTGCTGTTTTATTTAGACTAATTATTATACAAAGATTAGTCAATTCTAGCGAACTACTTGTCTTTCACATTACAATACTTGTCTTCCTGAAGAATTCAGATATAGGCATATCGATTCTGATATTGATCGAAATATAGCCGTAAAAAATGAGCGAAGTCTTTGTAAAGTTTGTAAATGTTGCAGTAAACAATGGGCGGTATGTTTTCGTTAAGCTTAGTTATAACCGACATATTATCACCTACCCAGCCTTCTCAAGCAATTTTTTGTCTGGCTTCTTGATTTTCTAGTTCCGTAGAACTGACATAAATATATATAACTATAATTTTTAAATATTAAATTATAATAAAATAATATACAATCTTAATGGAAATTTTACGTTATGAACTTTTACTGTGCATGCCCAAGGTGTGGCGAATCTGAAGCTCTGTAACATAATATGCTACCGTATTGGTATGTTATAATATATTGCTATAGTCACGCCGAAGGCTACACCGGGCATACAACAAACAGTATAAAGAATTGCTGACGACGTTGTCGACTGGCACACAACTTACTGAACTTATTCCCAGCATTTACTTTGATATTTTATGCCTGGGTATTCATTGGTTTTTAAGTTTGTTGAATAATGACCACAGCATGGGCACACACAGTATGCAGATTTTGATAGCCTAGTATTGCTTGAGTTTAATTTTGATTATAAAGTGTACTTAACATAACATAACATACCATCACGCCTGTATCCCCGAAGGGTTAGGCAGAGGTGTACCAATGTTCACCCACAGTTCGCCGGTATGTTTAGGTCCCATGTAATAGGGGGCGAGCCTATTGCCACTAACCGGGCACAAATCCAAACTCCGACCTGCTACTGAGAATTTCATAGAAAAACCCAATAACACCTTGGTCGACTTGGGAATCGAACCCAAGACCTCTAGCGTAGCAGTCACGGTTAGCGCCACTAGGCCAACGAGACAGTCGAGGAACGAGTAAAGTGTACTTGATGTATAAAATTAAAAATGGATAAATTGATTAATAGGATTTCATAAAATATTATTCAATAATAAATACCAATGTCACTTTGAAAGAATTAAATATTGCTATAGCTAGGAGTTTGTAAGTTGGATACGTCAAACTATAAATTTGTAGTATCTAGTTAACAGAATACTTAATTTGTTACAAATATCTTAACAATAGTGCAAGTGTTTAATAAACTATTATCATGCATTGTGCTACTATAATGATAAGTTAATGTTGGTGTAGATAATACTAGCTGCTTGCCCGGGTGTCGGTTACATGGCAAAAAGTAGCCTATGTTCTTTCTTGGGATCCAATCTGATACCATACCAAGTTTTATCCAAATCGATTCAGCTATATAGCAGTGAAAGCGTAACCGACAAGCAGACAAACAGCGGACAGACAGTGTTACATTTATAATATTACTATGGACATCAATAACAGGATGTTTTCTACCTGATGTATATAATAGGTAAATCGAATTAACATTTGAATTATCTATTTCGGAGATTTTATTGACAACTTCTCCAGTGGGACTACTACATACGATTTGAATCTACTACATGGCTTATAACAATACTTCAAATGCAAGAATAATTCTGATGTAGGTTTACTAATAAAATCTGTCTTTACAAACTAGTATGCGCGCACGCACATCATTTAACATTACATCACTTTTTATTAAGGTATATGATAGTTGCGAAAGACTCGTTGATAGTTTTAGACGAGAACGATTTAATATAATAATAAATATATATTTAGACATCTCAATATATTCTCAGTCTTTGAGAAAATCGTTTCTTAGGTAACAGTAACAACATTTCGTTGTATATAAAAATAGTAATAAATATACGTTTACATAGAAACGGGGTGTTCAATATATAGATTTTGATTTGTAAATAGGAATGTTGATACATTGACATTTTATTAAGAGCAGCGTAGAAACGCTTTAAGAAGAAGGTCAATACAATTTTATGATAACAGTAAAGTTTCACACGACATGTAGAAGAGCGTATTTGAGTTGGTGACAATAGTTAATCTTATGAATTTATACGTCGCTTGCCAGGTACAGTGCGGCCGACCTAACTTGGCACGTCTGGAAAGAGCTACAATACATCACCGTCCGTGTCACAACCACCGCGCATGTATGTTGTGTCTCGCTAGAACTATCTTTCATCTCTTTTTAGAAGCGCCAAGTTATATTGACCGTATTATAGTGTGGTTGGTTGTACAGGTCCCTCACAGCGGGGAGAAGTGCGTAGAATAGGTCGTATTTGAGTTACGGTACCTACACCTCTCTTGCCTGGTAGTACGTTCACAGCATGGAGAAGTACCTCTCTTGCTAGGTACTGTGGGTTGTAGAGCTCCCTCGCAGTACGTGAGTACTTGCGATGACCTACCTACAGGTCGTTCGGCAGGTACTGTGTGCGGTGGCGCAGGTCGCTCACAGCATGGGGAAGTGCGTGTCGGCGTTGTGGTGCAGCGCGGCGGCGAGCGCGGCGTGCAGCGCGTGCGAGCGGCCCGGCGGCGGCAGCAGCGACAGCACGCGCTGTTCGCTCTGCGCCGCGCCCTCCGCGCCCGTGTAGCGCGCCACGCGGGCCATCGCCGCCGCGCTTATCTGTGTAGCATACATACACTGTCAAGAGACCGCGCTAATATGCAATACGCACATTACAGACACAATATACCATCATCTAAATATTCACTAAAACATTATGTGCATGCGCATATTATCGAACCAAGACCGCGACTAAAATGACATAATAACAAAATCTACTTCAAAAGTAAGTAAAACTAAGATAAGGTTAGTTATTACGTGGCAAAAAGTATCCATTTCAATAATCGAAAGATTTGAGAGCGTGCTGCGAGACGTAATAGAAATAATTTTCGAGACTGTATTTTTATTATTTTCGAATATCCATGGACACTTTACTCATTATTGAAATCAGAAAATAGACCAGAAATGTCCTTTTTGTTTATATGCACTGCATTAGTTATCATGAATCTTAAGTACATCCTCATTTATTATCGTAATCCAGCATAAGAATCGCGTTCACCAGAATAAAAAATTAGTGCGGCGCATGCGCATACTCGTACACACCTGGTACTCGTCATCCTCGTCGGGGCCGCGCGTATCTGATACTTTTGACGATCTCTTCTGTGTCACGGACAGCTGTAGAACAAACAATGAACAATGTAAGTTTGAGTGTATTTTCAGTGTACAGGGTGTTAAGAAAACCCTGTCCGATCCATGAAGGTGTTGTTAGGTATCGATATCTGATTACAAAAATGTAGAAAACAAGAAAAAGAAATTATAACCTAAAAAAAAATTTTTCTCAAACGTCGAGACAGAGAGTCGACGTCGTCACAGATGCTACCTAATTACCAAACAAAAGGCCCCCAAAAATACCGACAAAACTGGTGTTATAGTTTTTGATTTAATCTCAAATTTAGGGAATTTCTGAGCAAAAAATGGTTATTTCAAAATCCATTATTATTGTTTCTATCATGAATTTTCCAAATTTGATATTTTATTTGGGCATGTGATTGTGAACCCTATATCACCCTTTCGGGTCGGACAGGGTTTTCTTAACACCCTGTATACAGACAGTATATTATGTTACTGCACCAACTACCAACTCGAGACACTGCGGGCTCGATCCCCGCTTCCGGTAAACATTCGTATAATTCACAAATGCTTGGGTTTTATATGTGTTGACAGAAGTATAGAAGTTTCAAAAGCGAAAATGATTTTTTAAGTTTTACAGTATAACGCATGTACTAGGATACTGAGTTTTATTTAAATGGATCACAAGTAGCACATTACCTCTATTATCTCTCCTTGATAGGGTCCTAGTGAGCAGAACTTTAAGTCGATCATCTCAACGATGCGTTCTGTCTCCGGGTCAGCTACCACCAAGAACTACAAATAAATATACATATTAATGTTAATAATGCGATGGTGAAGTTGTTTGTTACGCTTACACTAAGTCGAAGCCTCTCTCTCACTGCTTTACCGGTCGAGCTAAGCGGGCAAAAGCGCCGATGAGTCTAATAAAAATACACATTTCGGTGTAGAAGAAACATCAAATACGTTTTTATTGTGCTTGCATTTTGCTAGGAATTGTTAAGTCCGTATAAAGTGTCAGTTATAGTGGTACCAGATTAATGAGATACACTGACGTACTCGCGCAGGAGTCTAAATTATCGACAGGCGTTAAATTTACTTATTACTGGTCGTTGATTAAGCACCATTTTTCATATTTGAGCGACAAAAATACCACAAGAATTTGTCATTATTGTATTTAAAACCTTAACGCAAAGCCATAAGGTCTGTACTTCATTGTATACCTTGTGGGTGAGCAGCAACTGCAGCGGCGAGTTGTCGAGCAGCACCTCGAAGCCGGTGAGCGCGGTGAGCTCGCACATGCGGAACATCCAGCGCACGCAGTCGCGCCGCCAGCCCGCCGTCGTGCGCTGCTCCAGCGCCGGCCATGCGCGTCGCGGCTGACGTCACAACATTATGTTATACATACGGTACTTTTAGGTAGGGGGGGGGAGGAGGTAGCAAGCCTAATACGACCTATGTAAGGCTAATACGAGCTCGCCTAACCTTTACCCGAGATTTGTTAAGGTCAGATTCCAGTCGCGTAGATTCAGTCAAATACGGTATTTTACCAGTTTCTATGTGCACTCCTATTTACTAGAAAACACTGTACCCCTTGATGAGAATGGATGACTGAATTAATAATGATTGTCAGCATTTTTATGTGCAAACAAAGACCATCCCAGACTTATTAATTTATTTGTATAAATTTAGTACAAGTCATGTTATAATTAGAACAACTAATACGTACTCAATATTAACTCCTCAATATAAAACATACTAAAACCTTCTCCTTGAACTAACAAATTATTTTCTGAAAGCCGCATCAAAATCGGTTCAGCCAAACGCGAGATAATCGCGGACAAACATACATACATACAAACATACATACATACAGGTCAAACTGAGAACCTCCTTTTTCTTGAAGTCGGTTAAAAATGACCAGACAATGACTGATAAATTTACGACTTTAAATTCTAAGCCAATATCGAAATAGCTACCGATTTTATTACTCTGTACATGCAGCATGTGCGAATGTCAAATATGCAACGTAGGAGATTAACTACAACTGGTTTTCAATGCCAACACGTTCTATTAAAGACAAAAGATGATTTTAGAACAACTATCACTTTTAATAAGCGTACAATATTTCTTTTGGAGTGTACTTAAGGAGTTATTCTAAAATATTGTGACTTAATTTCTGTTCCATAGGCGGCAGCATGCTACATTTATATCTTGACTTATTAATGGCTAAGTTCAAAATATATAGCCTATCCATTTGAGGAATTCATTATATACAAGTATAGAGTACAAATAAGTAAATTATAGAGCGCGACTAACGGAGTATGAACTATAAGCACAAGTATGAACAAGCATCGTCGTATCGTGTCAAAGAGCGCTCCTTTTTCCATTTCATTACCTTGAACCATCGATATTTTCGCATAAACTTGTGTTAAAAGTTGTTGTATTGTTAACTTACCTCAGGTACGGGATCCCAGCCAGTCTGCCGGAGCAGGCCGGTGCCGGCGTAGGCCACCAGGTCGGCGGTCGCGCTCAGCGGCTTCGTCAGCGCCCCGAGCAGGCCTCGCCGTAATGCCGCCGCTCCGCTCTCAGTCTCTCCCACTGCCACGCCCACTAGTGGGTGGTGGGCTAAGCCTCCGACGGCACCTGGAAAACGTTATCATATAAGAAAGAATATTCTAACCACTGACATTGTTTTCAAATAACAGTATATTAAAAAATTAGGAAAAAAATGATATTGTTAATAATATTTCTAATACTAAACAGATCTTTAAAATTATGACTAAGAACCATCTGGATTATGTCAGTTTTTAAGGACAGAAATCCGCATTAAAGTCGAAGCATTCGTTAAGGAGCTATGACCTATGTCATAGACACTTCTAATTTATAACACCGCTCTTTTCGTACTGAGCTTTAAAATGACACCAAGAACTAGAGGCGATAGCCTAACCTATACAATTAACAATTCAAACTTTTCGTAGAGGAGATCAGCATATCAAGTACCAAGATATTGGTCCTGTGTTGTAATATCGTGTTTTAGTATTACCAAGTATGTTGATAGCGAAGTTGGTGATCCCGGCGACGAGTCCGGCCACGAAGCTGGGCGGCGGGCGGCGTCGCGCGGCGGCAGCTCGGCGCGCGTGCTCCTCGTCGCCCGCCAGCAGGTCCAGGTTGCGCGCCAGCGAGCCCGCCCACGCGCTCAGCGACCGCAGCAGCGCCGCCGCCGCCGCCGACGCCACGCCGCGCACGCCGCCCGTCGCACCGCCCACGCGAGCCGCCAGCGCCCCCGGGGCACCCAGCAATTCTAGCCCACCGACTACCCAACCTATTAGTGCACAATGAACTTGATCGATGCGTAAACCAAATATAATGAGAAAGAGAAATTAAAAAAATGTATAGGTACAGAATTATAGAAGATTAATAAAATGTTTAATGGAATGAAGACAACATTCAACATCATAGTTACGACGTAATACAGCAACTCTAACCTGCTCCCAATATAGCTGCGGATAGATAATGTACAGTGAGCGCATGCGTGAGACGTTCTGCTGACGTCATCATATCGTGTAACTTGAATGCGCTCAGTCGTAGCGGGCTTTGGTCCAGAGCTATGTACATTCGGACCTGAAAATATAAATATAGATACGTGATGAGTGAACCGGTAAAGAAAAACAGGAACAGGAATGGATAGCATGAATAGATTTTATTTTAAAGTAAACAATAAAATATCGACGGAAAGGCTAAAAGACTAAAAAAAATGCAGGGCCAAGTATTAAATTAGCTATATTGTAGAGATCTGAAGGATATACTTTTTTGAAAGTATTTGTTCAAGTTAGTCAGCTCGGCTCTGCTTTAGCTATTAATACACAATAAACTAGAAGGGGCACTTCGGGTGTTGATACTCACAGCAGTGTGCAGCGTGAGCGTGAGGTCCAGCGGATGTACGTGCAGCAGTCGCAGCCGCAGCGGCGTCTGCAGCGAGCGCTCCTCGCCGAGCGTGGCGCTGTCGTGCTGGCTGGCGGGCACGATCAGCCGTGACAGCTCCACCAGCGCCTTCACGTACGCGTCCTCCACGTACAGCGCTAGCGTGCCCAGACGGACCTCCACTTCTGTTAGCTCTGTAATATATGAATAAGCCATACTAGTCATGAAAATATTCTTCATTATTTTAAGACACTAATGGCAATTGGTGAAGGAAAACATTAATTTTTTAAGTTTTAACCTTAAAGGCTCATTTTCATTGGTCGTCAGCAATAGCATTTGAGTTACTAAAGATTTTATTAAGGATCCAAATAATGATTTTCATCGGTCTTTGGCCAAGTGCCCAAAACCAATGCGTGTGCTCTCCGCATGCGGTATAACAACTGAGATATAGATGGCGGGCGCACTTTTGTTAGTCGTTATTCCGTATTTGGGATTAACCATATGCAGTGAAACGAAATTAATGACGAATGAAAATGAGTCTTTAGGTGAGCATAAACCTCCATCACGTGGTTTACCTTTATATCTGTGGGAGACGACCTTCCACTTATCATGGCGCAGCTTGAGCAGCAGCCGCGCCGAGCACTGTCGCGTGGCGAAGGCGTCTTCCTCGGCGAACATGTTCCACAACGGCGGCCACTTGTCACCCTCCAGCGGCTCGGCGCGCGTGCTCGCTACTACCGCGAAGTCGTACTGACCGTTCTCGTATTGCGAGTTGTCGATCTGAGCGTCGGCTATCGATAGGATTGTTTTTGTTTTCTGTAAGAGATTATTTTACTTTGATTCCATGTTGATTGATTTTTTTTTGTTTTTGTTGGCTCTCGGGACACCGCTTTTTTGGAAGAATAATGTTACTAACTACACTGACTTACTATAAATACTTCAAAAACCAAATTGTATTGGTATAAATTTTTACATTTCATCAAATTGTAACTTTCAAACTATCGCGCTGCCTCAGTCTGCTTGCGACCACAGCCTGTGTAACCCGGTCGAAACGTCAAGCCCTAAACGTATGTACGGCGGAACCTCGTGCGCGAACTTGCTGCGCGAGGCGCCGCTCGCGAGCGCGCTCCGCACTCTCAACCTCATTGCTGATAACATAGACATATTCTGTTGCGCTTTGGGTGAATTGCTGCAAACCAATTTACATAAAATATCGAATATTAACATTACCATCTATTTATATCTTAGAAATATGTAAATTTGTAAGAAAAAATACAAACTTTTTCATAACCCGTGGAAATAAACATAGCGATCGGCCAGTTAGACACAAGAACATGTTAATGCTCCCCTCTTCACACATGACACTTCACAGCAATAGCCCTTATGTAGTGTCCATTAAAGTATTTAACAAATTACCAGACTCTTTAAAAAATGAAACAAGCGAAACTAAATTCATACGCGCACTCAAGAACATCCTCATCAACAAAGCCTACTACTCGATTAATGAATATATTAATGACTATCTGATCCCCGCGACTTCGTCCGCGTCAATTTCTGTTATTATGACCGCGATTAAGAAGTTAAAAAAAAAAGTATTTCTGCGTAAATGATAATTTAAGGTAATATTATGTTGATAAAACTCTAGCAAATAATTGGCAATAATGCATTAATTTCGACCAAATGATTACCTTAAAAAAGGTTATAGTGAGTCAATCTTAAAAGATAGACATATACTGTCGCAGACATTTTTTTAGATCATTTAAAGAGGAACAATTCTTTCATACATATATTTTGGGTAACTCGAACCGTTTACGCAGCGCACGCAACGGAAGCTTTCAAGTATGAATATTTTTCCCAGTTTTTGTGACATTTTTCACTGCTGCTTAGCTCCTATTGGTCGCAGCGTAATGTTATATATCCTAAAGCCTTCCTCGATAAATGGACTATATAACACAAAAAGATTTTTTCAATTCTAACCAGTAGTTCCTGAGATTAGCGCGTTCAACCAAACAAACAAACAAACAAACTCTTCAGCTTTATAATATTACTAGCTGATCCCCGCGACTTCGTCCGCGTCAATTTCTATTATTATGACCACGATTAAGAAGTTAAAAAAAAAGTATTTCTGCGTAAATGATAATTATATATAATTAGTATAGATTATGTTGATAAAACTCTGTAGCAAATAATTGGCAATAATGCATTAATTTCGACCAAATGATTACCTTAAAAAAGGTTATAGTGAGTCAATCTTAAAAGATAGACATATACTGTCGCAGACATTTTTTTAGATCATTCAAAGCGGAACAATTCTTTCATGAATACATATATTTTGGGTAACTCGAACCGTTTACGCAGCGCACGCAACGGAAGCTTTCAAGTATGAATATTTTCCCCCGTTTTTGTGACATTTTTCACTGCTGCTTCGCTCCTATTGGTCGCAGCGTGATGTTATATATCCTAAAGCCTTCCTCGATAAATGGACTATCTAACACAAAAAGATTTTTTCAATTCTAACCAGTACTTCCTGAGATTAGCGCGTTCAACCAAACAAACAAACAAACAAACAAACTCTTCAGCTTTATAATATTAGTATAGATACTAGCTGATCCCCGCGACTTCGTCCGCGTCAATTTCTGTTATTATGACCGCGATTAAGAAGTTTAAAAAAAAAGTATTTCTGCGTAAATGATAATTTTAGTTAATATTATGTTGATAAAACTCTGTAGCAAATAATTGGCAATAATGCATTAATTTCGACCAAATGATTACCTTAAAAAAGGTTATAGTGAGTCAATCTTAAAAGATAGACATATACTGTCGCAGACATTTTTTTAGATCATTTAAAGAGAAACAATTCTTTCATACATATATTTTGGGTAACTCGAACCGTTTACGCAGCGCACGCAACGGAAGCTTTCAAGTATGAATATTTTTCCCCGTTTTTGTGACATTTTTCACTGCTGCTTAGCTCCTATTGGTCGCAGCGTAATGTTATATATCCTAAAGCCTTCCTCGATAAATGGACTATCTAACACAAAAAGATTTTTTCAATTCTAACCCGTAGTTCCTGAGATTAGCGCGTTCAACCAAACAAACAAACAAACAAACAAACTCTTCAGCTTTATAATATTAGTATAGATTAAGTATATTAAGTATAGATTATATATAGTATAGATGATCCCCGCGACTTCGTCCGTGTCAATTTCTGTTATTATGACAGCGATTAAGAAGTTTAAAAAAAAAGTATTTCTGCGTAAATGATAATTTTAGGTAATATTATGTTGATAAAACTCTGTAGCATAATATATAATTGGCAATAAAGCATTAATTTCGACCAAATGATTACCTTAAAAAAGGTTACAGTGAGTCAATCTTAAAAGATAGACATATACTGTCAGTGACATTTTTTTAGATCATTTAAAGAGGAACAATTCTTTAATACAATATTTTTTGTAACTCGAACCGTTTACGCAGCGCACGCAACGGAAGCTTTCAAGTATGAATATTTTTCCCCGTTTTTGTGACATTTTTCACTGCTGCTTCGCTCCTATTGGTCGCAGCGTAATGTTATATATCCTAAAGCCTTCCTCGATAAATGGACTATCTAACACAAAAAGATTTTTTCAATTCTAACCAGTAGTTCCTGAGATTAGCGCGTTCAACCAAACAAACAAACAAACAAACTCTTCAGCTTTATAATATTAGTATAGATAACAACATTGTCCATATACAACATAAAACATAACAACAAGCACATCATACTTTCCAATCACCTACTCCTGCTATTTTAGTAAATACATATGTACCGAATAAATACCTGTTATTTTATATAATATACTTAATAAACTTAAGTCTCATGTTCCTATACGAAAAATAAATGAATTTAGAAGTAGTAGAAGCTTAATTTAAGTACATTTGTTGAATTTTTATATTTAAATTTTTTAATTGTTTTAATTTTATATGTAAGTTTAATTTTATTTTGCTGTGCCCTACAGGGTCCACGATTGTACTTAGCTCTAAGCCATTCTGTAACATCTCTTATACATTGTGGAATGCAAATAAATATGAATATGAATATGAATTTACAAGAACAGCTTAAGCTTAGCTTAACTTATATAATATGCTATGGCAAAATCGTGGACCTTCTTAATTTTTTTAAGTGTGCTACATTATCGCATTGGTTTTAGCCTGTAAGGATATTTGTATGTGAAGATTGAAAATAAATAAATAAATTCCCGTTATATAATATTACTATCATCAAATTGTATTGTTATTTTAGACAATTCTGGATATATCATGCACAATCTAGTACTATTACTCTACAAAATTACCTTTTTATCAGAGAGCACGAGCAGAGCGGTGCGATCCAGATGCAAGGCGAACAGCGGCAGCACGTCGGGCGAGGCGGCCATCTCCACAGCTATGCCGGATATCACGAAACGGATCCGTTCGCACTCCGCCAGGGACGTACTCATCTCTGTGAAGTCTGTAGGAAAGGATTTATTTATTAGGTACCATAGTTGATATTAGTTAGGTGAAAAATACTTGCGTCCATATCTGGCACCTGCAGTCCACCTGCTACACCCACCCATATTTATAATACCCGTTTTCCAAGTATACAAGCGAACAAACAGGCCTTGCGCAGGAGTTACGCTAAAGGCGCGCACTAACCAAACGCAGTAACTAAAAGCGTGCTGCGCTTGCGCATTCGTTAGATCGGGACGTCTGATTAAGATGAATGTTTTATAATCTTACCTGGATCAATGTCATCCAGCCCGAACGAGTTCTGTGACAAGTCCATGTCACTATCGTGGTGGACCACCGTGCTATGGTGATCTACGTAGTGTTCACCCACTGTAAAAAAAAATATTTATTTATTCACCCTTGAATACTGCTTACACCAGAGATGCCATGAGTGTATCTTATGTATTATGTTACGTATTTTAATTTGAATCAACTTATTATTTTTATTAAAGACGAAAATTATTAAAAAAATACTAGTCTGAAGTTCTCGAAACGCGCGTGAATATGCCGTTACACAAACAATCAAGATGTCATGTTCAAAATGTCATGATATCAAGCTACGGATATAGGTCCTGATGTATGCGGTATAATACATGTTTTAAAAGGATGAAACAGCAAAATCATTTATCCGATGATTTTTTGACCGACGATGCCTCGCGAGACCGACGCTAACCAAGACTGATGCCTTCCGTGACCGACGCTTTCCGAGACCAACGCCTCCCGAAACCGATACTTACCAAGACGGACGCCTCCCGAATCCGACGCCCCTCGAGACCGACGCCTATCGAGGCTGGCGCCTCCCAAGACCGACGCCTCCCAAAACCGACGCTTTCCAAGACCGACGCCTCCCGAGACCGACGCCTTCCGAGACCGACGCCTTCCGAGAGCGACGCCATCCGAGCCCGGCGCCTCTCGAGAACCAACTCTTACCAAGATCGACGTCTCCCGAGACCGACGCTTACTAAGACCGACGCCTCCCGAGACCGACCCTTACTAAGACCGACACCTCCCGAGACCGACGCCACAAGAGGCCGATGCTTCTCGAGACCGACGCCTCCTGAATCCGACGCCTCCCGAGATCGACGCTAACCAAGACTGACGCCTGCCGAGACCGACGCCTCTCGAAAACCAACACCTCCCAAGACCGACGCTTACCAACACCGACGCCTCCCGAGACCGACGCTAACCAAGACCGACGCTTACCAAGACCGACGCCTCCCGACCCCGACGCCTCTCGAGAACCAACGCTTATCAAGACCGAAGCCTCCCGAGACCGACGCTTACCAAGACCGACGCCTCCCGAGACCGACGCTTACCAACACCGACGCCTCCAGAGACCGACCTCTCTCGAGACCGATGCTTACCAAGACTGACGTCGCGCACCGAGGGTTCCGTACAAACCTGTAGGTATCTATTTCTTTTGATTGCGTTAACATAGAAGTTTGATTTTGTTACAGCTTAAAGGTATTATAGACCTGAGTATTTGATATGAATTTCAATTTAATACCTCTACGCTTTCATGAGAAAAGTAGTAGTAACTTTAAAATTTTCACAAATATCCTTTATCTGTACTATAAGACGTTACTTCGTACCAAATTTCAAGGTTCACGGGAAGTACCCTGTAGGTTATGACTCGCGTGCGAATTTCGAAAATTTGCGGCATAAACGGCTGTATCTTTTGATTGCTTTGGCTTAGAAGTTTGATTTTTTCACAGCTCCAAGGGACAGTAGACTTGAGTATTAGATATAAATTTCAGTTTGATAACTCCACGCGTTCCTGAGAAAAACAGTCTTGACAGACGGACGGACGGACGGACAACGAAGTGATCATATAAGGGTTCCGTTTTTTCCTTTTGAGGTACGGAACCCTAAAAATCAGTAAAACAGGTACATGTTATAAGTTATATGGAAAATAAACTTACTTTTGGTTACGGGTCCAAAGAACATGAGGACGGGGTTGGATTCCTTGCGCCTGTTCATGATCGGTGTGCCGGCGATGTCGGCGATGTTGGGTGGCTCGGCCGCGGTGTCCAGCTGCTGCTTGAACTTGCTCAAGTGCTCCAGCTGCGTCAACGACTCAGTTTTCTTGATGTTCTCTGATGAATACTCATCGCGGTATTTGTGGTGTACTAAAAAGAAATGTTATTTGAGTACTCAGGCCCAACGAACATGTACAAATACTTATTTTGTTAATAGTAATTCTAACTCCGGCCTCTGGGCTAATCTCTGGGGTCTTTCTAACTGAGACCAATTATTTAGCAGTAGTTTAGTTCAAACCCAAATTGTTCATTTTAAATGTGTTAACGAATCAATAGACAACGAGATCACTATATAATAATAAATAATATATACATTCTTAGAAGTACTCACAGTGAGAATGGGCATCAGTCCGCTCCAAACTGGTTTCAGTCATTGGCTCTTTTGTCTGTGAACAAAGTACACATTTAATAAGTTACTAGTATAATTCGTCGTTTATCAGTTTCGTACAGGGTGTCAAGGCCGATTCACATCAAACGAGCACATGCTTAATCTATCTCCACCTCATCATCTTCTTAGAAACTCTAAAACAATTTGATAGGGTAAGATAGAATGAGGATTTTCTCGTTTGATGTAAATCTGCCTTTAGTTAACGACAAAGTACGAGAACAAAAGGGCTATGCTTAGACTTAAGACACTCGAAAGGTTAAGGCCGAGTTATATAGTACATTTTGCAGTCTGAGACTTACGCGGTGATGGTCTTCGTGCAATGATTCGTTAGACGTCATCGCACCGTACAAACGTCGCCTTATATCGCTCGCCGATATGTCATTCTGTAACAAGGTAGTTGTTTTAAGTACAAACCTATAAAATGTTATAATTTACTAGCATTTCAGCAAAAAAGTGTGTTTAGGCAGTTCAATTATTAAACCTACATAAGTCAATGATATTTTTAAGGTTTATGCGAATGTTATTCATTTATAGTCGAATATTTCGTGCCACTTAAATATGTTAAGTAGCGACAGATATAAAAGGATTTTTTTGATTTTCATTTTTTTTTTTTAGCCCTTTCCGTCCCACTGCAGGGCAAAGGCTTCTCTACCCTCCTTCCATTTCTCTCTGGTTAGGGCCGTGGTCATCCACTCCTTATCAAAGGACTCCAGTTCGTCCCGCCATCTCCGTCTGGGCCTACCGCGATGTTTCTTGCCATAGAGGGACCCGTTGGGTCCTACGTTTGGCCCATTGGTCGTCTGACATGCGGCAGATGTGGCCAGCCCAGTTCCATTTTAGCGTGGCAGCTTTCTGAGTGACGTCAGTGATTTTCATTTAAATGTATATTTTTAACATTTCTATTTCTGAACATAATACAAATAACCACGGGTTGTATAATATTACTGAACTCACGTGATCCACATCTTGTAGCTCAATCAATGTGGAATGGGGATGTGTGCGCACGCGCAGCTTGATGGTGAGGCCGCCAAAGAACTGTATCAATTGCTCGCCGTCGGCCGCTGCGACAGGGGCGCACCAATCAAAGTCTGCCTCGTCTGTGGAACCAAAAATATGGTAAACATTTGTGCCGATCGTAAAAAAATAGCTTTTGGAGTATAGAATTTTCAAGTACAGAAGTTTTATTCGAAAACATCGATGGTTACGATTTAATTATGGTCCGGCCGCTGAGAGAAACCTTTTCTGACACATGTCTGTTGGTCTTGATTCGTACGGGGACCTTAAAAACCATGTTATATATAGACAAAAACAACCATAGTAACCTGGCAGAATGAATATTTCTGAATTATATTATTCGTTAATAGGAGAAATAAGGTATAGTAATTTATGTTAAGTAATTTCGTCTACCATTAAAGTTATATCTTCCTGTTGATCAACACCTCAACCTCTTAACGGCTGGCCCATAGAGTGAGAAAGTATTAATAAAATGGCGCGCTCTGTTGACACTAATTAAAATCAGTTTGAAGACGACGCTTGTTCATACTAGTGCTCACAGTTCATACTTTGTTAGCACTGTACAGGTTGCTGTCTTATTATGTGGGTATAGTTACCTTTCCCCCTAGAGAATGTAAGGAATGGCACGGTGGTGGGCGCGGCGCTGAGCGGCGGCGGCGGCGGCGGGTAGCGCGTGCAGTACGCCGGCGTCGAGTAGTGGATGGCCATGTCCGGCATCACCACGCACCACCAGCGGGCGCCGCGGCATTCTGTTGCCGGCTGGTACAAAACAAACACTTATTAAAAAACAAAAATTACACATTCAGAACAATTACAAAACCATATAATTAGAAGAAATTTTATGAAACTAACAGAATATCAAAAAACAAATGTTCATAGATCGTTAATTCGGTCGTGATGCCGCATGCGGGGACTTCAGGCGGTATGCCCCGAAGGGGGCCTAGCAACCGATAGCATAGGAACGAATGATTGTAATCGGTTGGCGTTTTAACAATTTTTTCGCATCCTGAGTCTGAGGAGATCTCATCCTCATCCTCTTAGACCAATGAAAACGGTTATTGTATGGTGATACTATGGCATAAATTACTAAAAATCTTTCGCACTTCGAGTGAGGTCCCAACGCTAAAAGGGGCTAAAAAACAACTTGTACAAAAAAATCCAAACAAGAACAGGTGCTATAAAGTGATAAGTAGATACCTCGATATGCGAAGTGGAGGGCTCGTCGCTATTATGCACGGGTTGTCCGACGGCAAGCGGCATGCGCGTGTGATTGTGCACGACGAACTGCGGGCATGGGTCGTGCGCGACCACCACCAGGAAGCGGCTCTCGTGCTTTATCTGAGTCACCACAATCGGGACCTGGAGTGTGGAGTAAAACATTTTAATACTGATCATGTAGTGGGTTCAAAAAGAGTGCTCATTAGACGTAACTCGATGGACACACATAACAAAAAAATTGGTGACTAAAAAGTAATTATTTTTTCTGGGGGACTTATTGTATGCGTCGGCGCATAACCTTAGTATTGTAAGCTACGTACGGAACTCTTATCGGCGTCGATGAGCGCTATCGACTTCCTGACGGGCACCTCTCCGAGGCGGACGGGCACGGGCGGGCGGCACGGGTAGTTGGCGCCGGCCGGCAGCGACAGGCACAGGAACGTGCTCAGCTCGGTCGAGTCGCCGCCGCGCCAGCGACCGCGCAGCCAGAAGCGGCATAGCGGCGTGCCGTGGATGCTGGACGATAAGGCAATAGTAAAAAAAAATAGTCACAAAAGTATCAAGTTTTAGGGTCCGTTCACACCGGCTCAGAGAGTATCAGTCGTTCGGGCGTCTCCGGCAATCATCGGCTGCTGCGACACGAGGTGCGGCCATCGCTCGTCCAACGCTCGCTTCGCAACCGGTTTGGCCGGAGCGGAGCCGCCAACTCTCTCACATAGACCGGCTGGAAGAGGTCTGAAAGCGGACGGCTGCCTGAGCGAGAAAGAGCACGCAACCTGAGCAGGTCAGCTCCTCTTATTATTTCACAGGAAGCGCGTTCAAGCATTGTTAATGACATAACACTCCTTTTTGGTCGTGTAAAAAGAAGTGCACTTCGCACATGACTTACTACAATTATTCAAAACTCTGTTTCCAACGAGATAAAAATCTGCTCTCCTCTCTGAGCTGGTCTGTGCGAACGGACGCTTATAGAATTTAAACACACTACTAGGTAGGTACAAACATCACAAATGTTCTTATCCTTTTTATTTATTACACAAACATGTAATAAATAAAAAATACATCTGAACGCAATAAAGGTATCGAACATATATAGCCTAACATGAACCAATGTATAGCCTAACGCTTATACAAATAAAAACCTTACCTCCCGTCTTTGGTCGGCGGCACGACTTTGAAAGTTTTGGGGTGTAGTGAGTATTCCTCTTCGATATCATTAGGGACCGCAATCGCCGATACCTGTAGAAATGGCAATTAAAAGTGTCATAAATTTACATAACGAAGTTGATAAATTAGACAAGCAGAACAAAATTTAATGTTTTTTTTTTTGTTTTTAATTTGAATATCACTTGTACCAATAAGTCTCTGTCTAGACGGTTGATCAGCATATACGTAGAGGTCACACCGAGGATGTTGATCTGCTCCTTGATCTCGTAGTACAGCGTCAACAGCGCCACCTGGACACAATACAAGTTATAGAGTACTAGATTAGCTAAAGCGAAAGAAATAACTCATAAAAACACAAAAAAACTTCTTTATTTGGCATGGTTCCTAATTAAATTTATTGCCTATTTTGTAAACTGACGGACAGAGTTCTGACAGACAGACCATTTAGGAGGCGGCGAATGGTGGGCGACTTTGGGTTCTGTCTAGTATTGTAATAGACGTTTAAAACGTGCTACATAATAGCCTATTTTTTTATTAATCATTTAATTTTGATTTGATAAGGTAGTAAAATGATTGGATAATTTCGACTCCAATAGGCCTTCAGCTTTTAAGCTATACCGAGGTATTTGCAGGTGACCATATAGAAGGATTAGTTCACAATATGTTGTATCACCTTCTGGTTACAAAGTATGGAGAAGACTGCGGAGTGGTCGAGCGCGACGTGTCCGGGCGGCGGCACGCCGTAGCGGCCCGGCTCCTCGGCCGACACCTGCAGCTGCCCGCTCACGAACGTCTCGCGGCCCATCTCCACTGACATGAAGAATGGTTTCTGGAAAAATTAGAATAATCAAATGAGTGGCAAGATAGAAGGGATCTCTTGCACTGCAGTCTGCAGTACACATACACTAACGACTGCTAATGACGGTGGTTCGGAAAGCTGTATGTTCCAATGTGTCTTTTTAAAAGTAATGTGCTTTATTAATTACTAATGATAACCAAGCAACACTGACAATCGATGAAAGAAAATTGTAGAAATTGGGTTCCAAAAATTTGATTCTAAAATTGACACGGCGCAAGTGTGGTGCTGAATACTCGTTTATTCGCTACATAAAAATAGGCGACATTTTTCATGTTATCGAGTCAACATCAATTTAAATTAAGTCGGTCCAGAATTTCCTAACTCCTGAAGTCTAAGAACCAGCGTACAAGTGTAAGAGCATTAGGTCTCCCCGATCGCCTTACCTGAAGTATAGCCGAGGGCGGTGATATAGCAGTGCCGGACTCGAGCTTGCAGAGCGGCGCGGCGTCGTGCGCCCGCAGCGTGAGCGCTATGGGCGCCGCGTTGCACAGCAACACCACCGGACACAGCTGGATCTCCAGGCAGCAGCCGCCACCCGCGCGCACCGCTTGGTAGCGAACCTGACACACACGAACACGTGAGTCAACACAGAACACAAGTACATGCCTCAAAAAAGGAGCGCTAATAAAACGTCTGCCTCATTTTATGTAAAACAGATCTTCCCTGCGGTTTTACTCGCGTAAACCTCGTTCCCGAAAGACACCTTTTTCTTCCTTCATTTCGATGTTGTTATTCTGCTATTTAGGGCGGAAACGAACCCAACAAATCAAAGATCAAGAAAATCGGTTCACTCCTCCTTTCACGTGTTATAAGTGTTGTAACAAAACTGACTTTGTTTTATACTAAAAATATAACATAGCTAATAATATAGAATTTACTTACGGTGACGTCACATCTTGGCTGCAACATGGCCGGACTCCAAACGCCGTTAAAGTGCTTGGAGACTATCGAGTAGGGCCACGAGGAATTTGCCTGACGCCCTGATCTTTCCAACCTACATAGAAGCATACAAATGTTATAAAGTAGTTATAAACACATGAGTAAATAAACGGAACAGAGGCAAAGCTTCTTAAGAACGTGCATAATTGTTACCTATTTTGTTAGGGTTGTCACAATAGGTGAAGACAAATCAAACAAAACGTTTTTTAAATAGTTTTAATAGTCAGTATAATAGAATATATAATAGTATGATAGAATAGTTTACAAATTACTTACTCTAAGAATTTTCTTTTTATAATTTTTGTTTTTTTTAAATAAAAAATACCTGCCGTGTTGTACAAATTACTCTCTTCTTATTATAAAAAGGATCATACAATAAAATAAAGGTACTTGCTTGAAAAAGTAATAACCAAATATTTACTTACCTAATTGTACTCCTTGGGATAGTTAAAGTATGATATATTTTTGTTTTCTCTATTATTATTCATACACACGGTACAATAAACAACCATTATTATTAATATGATACCACTTTTTTACAACTAAACTTATAAAAACTTAAACTTGCAAGTAACAAAACAAACAGCGTGCGTCGGTCTGACCCTTAGATTGTACACTGGCTGTGCCAGTGTAAACTGGTTTTTTCCAGTCTCGCCGCGTATGCGACAAGCGGCCAGTGGTCACGCACACATGCCCCGCGCGCTTGTGTGCGTGCAACCGATTCGAGCGGTTGTTCGAAGCTTTGCCTCTGTTCCGTTTATCTACTCATGTGGTTATAAAGATTGATTTTTGTGCATGTCATTTTAATATTAACTTAAAAAATTTCGTATTTTTCAGTAATATTATGTATGATAAAACTCTTGCGACTGAAATATGATTTTTTTTTTTTCGACTGAAATTTGATATTTTTTTTTTTTTTTTTTTTTATATTTTGTTCTACTAGTTTTTTGAATATCTAAAAACTTATATATTGGTCACTGGTTGTTCTTGCCTTCACTCCCAGCATGCGATGTAACGACTTTAAGGGTGCGTCAACATGTGACGAATTCGTCAGTTGTGGACGCACCCTAATATCAACGACGCACTTTTATTAGTCGTTATACCGTATTCGGGCTCTTCTCCCCGCCTGCGATATGACGACTGAGTTAACGAAAAATTCCAACAACCAAGCATGACGCAGTGCTTACCATCTCAATATTTCCTTGATGACGTCATCTATATTCGCCACAGGCGACCGCTTGTCGAACACCGAGACGTCTGTCACTCCGTAGTGTAAGGGCACCGCCTCGCGAGTCACTGGACACTCTATGTTCCTATAGATATAAGTATGATTAATCAATTAGATTACAATTTTGTAGAATCTAAATCAATATACAATGAAATTGACAGTTATGAAACTTACTCGTACACAATTTTGCTAGAAAAATATTTTAAATATTCATTATTTAGAGTATCTAACGTATTTTTATTTTGGACAACACATTAAGGTTATGTCTTGTGATATTTTAGTACCTGTATTGGAAGGACAGGTTATGCCTGGCGGCGGTGGTGCCGGGCGCCAGCAGGTGCGTGCTGAGCCCGCGGCCCGGCGTTGTCTGCAGCATGGGCGGCGGACCCAGCTGCATGGGCGTTAGGTCCTCGCTAGTTGTTGTTGTTGGTTCCGTTACTATCAGCACCTGGGACATGGATCATAATGCATAATGCTATCAGTCCTCTCAGGTCTTTCAGATAATCTGACTTTAGCATAGGATGACAAGATCGGCATTCGAAAATATTCTATACAACCATGGACATTGGGAGCAACCCAAGACGACCGACGATATTTAGTTTGGAAAAGCAATCGCACTAGTAAAAGGGCCCTTTTTTCCTAGCCATTTAGAACTAATTGAATAATAAATGGCAGTAATACTTACATCGGTATCCAGCGGTAGATGTGAGTGCAACACATATAGAGGCCACATGGTCGCCAGTATGCGACCGTCGTTGCGAGCACGCACCACGCGGCACCACACCGACACGTACTGCATGTCACCTTCACTCGGCACTATACGACATCATTCATTAAGCATTAATGTAAGGGAATGACTTTGATTTTGATGACGATCGATAATTGCAGAAGATATCACGTATAACAGTTGAATTAAGAACCACCTTCTTTTGAAATCGGTTACAAAAAGTATAAACACCAATAGACAATAACTGTTTAAAATAGCTAAAACTTTCAAAGACCTCACCTTTGACCAGCCATGGGACATTCTCCTTAGGACATTCTTTTAGTGGAATGTCACCGGACCATCCCGTTTCATGAGATCCAAATTTTATTCTGCAATATCATCACAGAATTTTAACATAACGAGAGAGGCGATAATTGCAAATGCACTGGTATTTCACATTCAAAACGTAGGAAAAAAATATTTCGAGAATTGTTGCTACCTTCCAAAATGTTTAATAGATATTCAGAAATTATGGTAAGAACTATTTACAAAACCCATTTTTTGCGTCTGGATAATTGTTGAGTATATTAAAGATTTTTTTGTTTTCTTACTTGAGAACCATATCGCATTCGGCTGCGCAGATGACGCTGCGGCCGACCGTCTCGGACGACAGCTCGCCCGAGCACACCGTGTGCCATTGTCCCGCTTCCGTACAGTGAGCCCGCACCTATCAATAAAATAAAGAAAGATTTGAACGAGCTAAAGTTACCTTGTCAAATAAACTCAAAAATCAAACCAAATCTCAACGCACCACGAAACAAACTATATGGGATATATTTCGATATTATATGGTTAAGTAAAGAATAAAAGTTGATTTTAAAACTTTTGGGGTCTCTCACTCAATTACATGTAGCTATTGCCTGCGGCTCCATCCACGCGTTGTTATAAGTAAAGGATAAAAGCCGGCCAAGTGTGACTCAGACTTCCACGTGAAGGGTTCTGGAAGACTAAATAGCTTCTAGGAAAATAATATATTTACTATTCGTGGCGGTTGTACACTAGCACGCACCTTGTAGAGCAGGTTGAACCGCAGCATGTTGGCGAGCACCAGCCTGCCGGACAGGTGCATGTACCGCCGAGCGCCGGACTCCTCCACTTTCACGTGCACGAACAGACCCTGGTTGGGGAAACCTTTGCTGTTCGCCTCCATACGCTCCAGCCGCAGCCGTGTGAGCCCCGCTACGAATGGTATGCCTACAAGAATGACCACTAGTTACACAACATTGCCGGTGACTTGTCTAATGGCTCATATTCGCTAGTCGTTAGGACCCATATTCGGGGAAGGCCACGTGCTGGATAACGACAAGTAAAATTGCACCCGTCCTTATCCATCATGCTGCCTGCCCCTCACGTGCTCCGATAGCTAGCTAGCGACGAATGACATGCACGCGTTTGCTTTAACAAAATCTCCCGCACCCCAAATATGGGGTAAAAATTAAACGACTAAAAATGAAATGAAAGCGACTAGTAAAAAACGAGCCATAATGTACTGTAAGGTCGGGGTGTAATATTACAGAGATCACCTAAACCTTCTGAGTAGAACTTTCTTGTTGATAAATGCCCTCACGTATCCCTGGTCGCTGAGCTAGACGGAGACGCAAGGAATCCGCCATGAATCTCATACGGATCCGAAATATGCACATAGATGCGACCACGTAAAAATAAGTAATTATGAATAAATTAAAAGTGTAATGTAATATGTGGTGGGGAACTTACTCGTAGACCAGTGCCAGTCTGCGGTCGGTCCAGCGAGGGCAACACGTAACTTCCTTGGAGACGTGGGACAGCGCCATCTGGGGTAAATACAAAAAAATCTATATAACGTTCGATATTTTTTACCTGACTGTATTACACTCGTTTACAGATTTTAGTTAGTTAGTACAGGTAGCAGTAGTAGTACTGACCTATACGATAAAAGTCCGGTGAAGCAGTCAAAGCCTGCGCTCAGACTAACTGCAAAGATCGCTACCAAAAAAAAAAATACTGACCTATACGCGAGCCTAGCGCCTGATCCGAGCGGCACGACTTCGTCCGTGCCCTCCTGTCCGACCCGCAGCGCGGACGCACAGCTGTTGTGTACCCACAGCGACACGCGCCCCTCCAGCTGCGTGGCCGTCTGCACCGCCACCTCGCGGCGAGACTTCTTCTGCTCTATAGGGGCCTCCACGTAGCTGTCCGATCTTGATTCCTTCAGATACTGTGTGAAAGTATTATTAGAATGTTACACGGCCAGTTAAAAGGTTAGTTATAAAAAGTACCAAAATATTGTGAGCTAAGCTGCTTGCTATGTTACATGGACCGCGATAATCAAGTCGGATTCTTTAAGATTGATACCGCCAGCATTTTAAAACGGTTGACTTTTAAAATATTTATTACAAAATCAGTTCGTTAGTCCAAGGGACACGTCTTACAAACATACTCAATCTCTACTCGTTTAAAATATGTGAACGGTTTTTTTTTCGTTAAATTCAATGTAACGTACATCTTCGTAAGCGTTCCGCCAGTCGGCGACGAGCGCCTGCATGGTGCGGAGCCGCGGCACGTGTAGCGACACGTGTATGCCGGTGGTCATGACACGTGCTCGCGCGCCCGTGTGCGACAGTTTGTTGGCTGTCACGCCGCCCTGCAGACGGAACTCGTTGACTAGCTGCTCCATCGTGCCTGTGCCGCAGTCCACTATGTCGCAACTACGGAAATATGCATGTTTTTAGAATAAAAGAAGCTTAAAATCTGAAATGATTTACATACATACATAGTACATACATACATATCAAAACCATCAAACCATCTCAGCATACCTTTCTTAATTTTTGTCTCAACATCCATCATCTGACATACTTCATCCCCCTTACCATCCATTCCTCCTCTTACATTCAACGTAGCGAAGCGGCTTTCCGTGGGCCACTTTTCGCGTCCGCGAGACACGAGACGTGATGGGTGGCGAACCACATCGCCGCCATTTTGTTCCTGCGGGATAAGGAATTGGGAAAGGATACGTTGGAAAGGATAACAAGGTAGGACGGGTTATAGGATGCTACTATCACGGAGGTACAATAAATGTGACAACAACAGCTAGGGCAGTCCGGGGTCGCGTAACCGTAGTGGATCTTGCCAGCTGTGGGACAGATAACTGGTAGATCCACCTGATCCATGATTTACAATCAATCTAATTTATCTACATCGATCAAATTACATAAAGTTAAAAATGGAACGCGAGCTCGCAGATATTTGCGATGCGATCTGAATTCGCAGTTATGTTTGGGAGCCTTTTAAGTTTACAATTTACGGGTATATACCGATGAAGTATAAATATCTGGACACACCCTTCTACTCTATGAATCTGGCCTCTAGTAAAAAGTATGATACTCACGATAGCTTACTGTCGGCTACCAACATGTATCCTGCAGGCGAACTCATGTGCGTATGCGCAGTAGTGTTGCAAGCCGTCAGGCTGAGCACTCGGTGACTTCGCATAAGCGGCTTCGACACGTAGTAGCCCTCCAAATATGTTGTTTGACTGAAAATAAGTCACGTTAAACTTTCACAGCAATTATACTACAAAATAATTGAGAAATAGAAATTTCGATGATTACAATGCCAAAAAAAAAACGGTGGCCTTAATGTTGAGAATGAGATAGAAAATATTACGCAAAAAATCATAAAAGTTTTGTCGGTTTCGGTAGTCTCTCAAAGTGTCATGTGAGAGGTGCGCTGGACAAAAATCAGCGGAGGCAGATCATCCGCTCTAGATGCAACCACATGCTGACGACGATCCTCAGACATGAGGAACCAACCAGCGACAGAGAGAGAGAGACTTCAACAGACTCGAGTTATGGTCAAAAACATATGTTATATGTGATGGCCTTCCATTTGACCATTTTGATACCCGCTGCGATTGTGGCCTCTCTGACCAGACAACCTGTTAAAGTGTCAGGACACCTGCTCTTTGGAGGATCTAAACCTTGCCAATAACGCTGCAGTTCGCGTGGCCAACTGAACTGTGACTCGAAAAGAAGAAGTTGAGCGTCATGTTCTTACCAAGCTAGGTTGGGCAGCGTATTGTGCGCGTGCAGCTGCAGATGCGCGAGCCGCACGATGAGCTTGGTGCGCGGCAGCAGGCGCGGCGCGAAGTACGAGTCCACGCGCAGCACGCCCGACAGCTGCTCCGCCGTCACGCCGCGCACCGGCTTCGTGCTCTGGTGCTCTTGCTGATGCTCTATCACCTATAGGAACAAGGAAATCGAACAGTTCTGACATTACTGGCTACACCAAGCAATATAAGTTATCAAGCCAACTCCTGAGTACTGAAAAGCCAGTTAACTTCATGCTGTGTGCGGTTACGGTACAATCACGAACAAAAAAATTTATTCACTTATAATTATAAGACATTTATAATTGATTTTCTCTAAAATTCTAGATTAGAATTCTAGACACGTTACGCAGAATGTACATAATTTTGCTTGTAATTGCAGAAAATTCCTCAGTCGAGAGACTGTTGGCTCATCGCTCTCAAATGAAATTGTTGGTCCCGACTTTCAACTCCTACTGCTTTTTTGAAGTTGTGTACAACAGTGTGCTCCTGACTGGTTATCCATACATTTTTGTTCAATGTAATAATAACAAACTGATATGTAAATAATTCTTGTCTAAAATATTTTATTCTTTTAATAAATGACATTAACACATACCAAAGGATCCGAGCGAGGCATGAACTTTCCGATATTAAATTCGTACGGTTGTGGGTCCGGCTCGGTGTCTGCCACTGCTCGGAACCGCCATATCGTGGCGAACGCGGTGTCTGTACAAAACACAAATTTATTATAACTATAACGTCTATAAGCTGGTAGAAACAGTTTAGCAACTTTAAATTATGTAGCGGTAAAGAAAGAGTTCTAATTAATGTTTATTATTTTATACAGTACTTATTTTCACAAATAAAGATTGATTGATTAATAATTAAAATCTTTAATGTTGCGGATTTTTAACCCCCGACGCAAAAAGAGGGGTGTTATAAGTTTGACGTGTCTGTGTGTGTGTCTGTCTGTCTGTGGCATCGTAGCTCCCGAACGGATGAAGCGATTTCAATTTAGTTTTTTTCATATTAAAGGTGACTTATCTGCGAGTGTTCTTAGACATGTTTGATGAAAATCGGTTAAGCCGTTTAAAAGTTGTGGGGGTAAAATTGGGGAAGAATAACCAATTGTCTGCAAATATACTCGAGTGGGGTCTCAAATGAAAGCGCACTGAAAGGGAATATTGATAACTTAATCGAGAGTGTTCTTAGCTTCGGTTGATGAGAAAATTGGTGGTGGGTATGTACCTATAAAAAGTATAAAATAAAAAATTAAATAACCCGGCGGGGGTTTTTTAATTTATGAACATACTTATAGGTACTTCAAGATTGAGTTTTTTTTATTATTTTTAACTTTTTAAAGGGTACTTAGATTTTGTGGCGGGGGTTTTTCTAATTTTTAATTTTTTTTTTTTTAGTTCAGTGACAATTTTTCGTAGTATTTTATAGCAAGTCTTACCCGGCGGAGGGACGTATAGATTAAGTTCTCTGGGCTCGTTTATCGGGATCTTGAAATAGGTGTGAGGTTCCCATCTTCCCAGCATAGCGATGTATAACTCCAAAACGCAGTCAATTTCTGTGTCCTAAGAATTAAAAGGAACATAATATAATCTTGGTTTAATTAACTTTATCTACCTACCAGAAATCAGAATCAACTAATACGTCGCGTCACTATAACAAACAACACTGGGAGAGCGACATGTCATGGACAATGCCTACAATTCTCTTTGTAGTAGTATGTTGCATTGTATAATTAAATAATCATTATGGCGTCGCTAGCCTTTAAAAGTAATGTAAATGTAACTTTGAATCCATTTGACGAAAATATATTGCATAGTTTCAAGTAACAGTGGTTTTCCTTTTAGCTTAAAGCTTGTGTTCGATTGGGGATTACAATGTTTACTAATAATTTAATGGCTAATTTTCATTGGTTGTATACCACAGACCACTTAACAACCAATAACTATCAGCTACTTATTAAGATATGCGTGCTATCTACTCACGTAAGGGGTAGAAGAAGATGTAAGGGGTTATAGCATGCGGTTCCTATCGCATGCTTTAACGAAAATATCCCGTATCCCGAATGCGGGTGGTACCCAATAGTGAAAATGAGCCTTTATGTCAAATATGAACTTCTGACCGACTAACATTGAAAGACCTAAGGTAAGGTATCGAGAGGATTACGTACGTGTCCGGGCAGCGGGAAGGCGACGACTCTAGTGATGGCACGCGGGTGCGGATAGCGCCACGACACCGCGTTGCCGTGCAGCATCACCTGGTACGCCATCGGCAGCTGACCGCCGCTCAGGATCTTGAAGGCGCCACTCCTGACAAAATCACAAAATTCATTTAAAATAGGGTATATTGGTTACAAATGTACACAATATAACTTAATTTTATTTTTTGCACTAAATTCGAATCCGACCCGTGGGTAGTTGACTGGATAAGAAAAGACAAAATCTATTTAATCCGTTAGTAGATATTATAATTAAAATATGGGCACGTAATGAGTACTTTATAAAATAAGAAAAAACTGTGTGAGTGGGGGCTAATAACGTCATTTTAGTCAGTCAGGCGACATTTCCAAGTATCGTCGTGCAATATTTTTACCGCAAGAAAAATAAAATACGTCTCTAATATTTTTTTACTCTTTATCTAGCGAAAAACAAATTAGTCCTCTACCCCATATTGACCGTGCTTGTCAACTGCAAACAAAAATGACCACAGGACACAAAATTAAAAATTAAAATGGTGCTTATACCTGAGATCGTCTTTATAGTAGTGGTCTGCAAAGATTTCTGTTTCTAGGGAGGTGATGGAGAGCTTGTTCTCACACTGCAGCGGGACCTGGTGCGTGGACTCCACGTTTTGGCGGAACATCGTGTCCGCGCTGTTCGCCGGCACGGGCGGTTGCTATGGGAACAATATTACAGCGTTTAAATAGTTATACTTAAAAAAAAACAGAAGAGGAACAACGATATCGGTCTATATGAAACTCTAACTTCAAGACAATCAGCAGATGGCGCTTTTACTAAACATAGAATTTAGACTTAGCGCTTGAATTCTATTTCTGATGTGGAAAGCGTTTTAAGGCTACGTTAATAATTAAGGTAAGTAATTCTCGAATCGAAATTTTATACTCATTTTCCAAAAATAATTGTCAGACCCAAAAACTATAACAGATACACATGGCATTCTAACCCATGATGCACAACGCTGTCTGATAAAACAACAAATTATAAAAGTTGATTATTTTCCTAACTTAGTTTGGTTCGAGGGGTTTTTGTTTTAGACAGACACTTCTCCTTGCATTGGGGTTTAAAGCAAAAACGTGTGTTATTCACATGATTTCTGCCCATGAGGTCAACAACGGCCTTCTTGAGACGGCTGGCGGCGGCGACGTCGGCCGGGCGCAGGTCAAAGGTCACGCGGTCGAGCTCCACGCCGATGTACACGGAGGGCTCGCGAGCTGACACGCCGCCTTCCGCGCGACGCCATGCCTCCCATGACGCTTCTAGCTCCATGCTACAAAATACACTTACTTTAGGAACATTGTATGCAACTTTTTAGCAGTTAACCTAAAAGAGGCTAATCTAAGAACGATTGATCTGGTTAGGTTTTGGGCTGGTTAAATCTAAAAGAAAAAGACCCTTTGACGCAAGAGAAAAAGAAGAATCGCCTTTATTTTAACACACCTTCTAGTTGTAACTTGCTGAATCATTGTAATATAGCCTTTCTTACTATACTTTATTTGATAATTGTAATAAGCCTGTATCTCATTGATGGAAAAATGACTCCGCCCTCCCCTTCTAGTAATCCCGAGTGTCGAGAAGAGTAGCAATGGAACATTTTAGACTAATAACAATAATAATGTTCTATAATACGTAAAATAAACAGAACAACATCGAGTAATTATGTTAGCAGTGATTGCACTGACCCCATCATCAACGGCTGCATGACGACATGCCGCCTGTCGCCGGGCGGGCCCGCGGCCACCAGCAGCGCGGTGACGAGCGCGCGCGCGTTCAGCCGGGCGGGGCGCGCGTTGGCCGACAGCTGCAGCGACGCGCTGTCCCACCCCACCGTGCCCTCCGACCCGCACACGCCGATCTGACTCGTCTGGATCGTTATGCTCTCCATGCCCTCGTTCACTGACATCAATAATGTAGATTCTTACTATTTATTGTATAACACAATGGTTATGACATCACGGTCAAACTAAGTGAAATTTACTGTTAAATCATATCTTAACAGTCTTTTGCAAAAAAACTAGTTAAAATTATATATATCTGGTTATTAAATAAATAAATAATGATATGTAAAGGTACAGTTCTTAATGAAAAAAAAATGTTACTACCAATAAGAAACGGGATGGTTTAGGAAATCGTTCACACACTAAAAGACATTAATGTTTGATTGTAACTTAGATATATAAATAATTTTTGATTTGATTTAAGAACATAAATATTTATAGTTATAGCCGATAGGTCTAGCATCCAAACCCAACCCGTAAACTTCTGATGTGTGCGAATTTGCTTTCCCTTCTAGGGGTAGGCAGAGACCACTTCTTTCCACTTGCGACGATCCTTACACACTTGTTACACTCGTCCACGTCCACTTTCATTATTCCCTTCATACATGCTCTTCGGTTTAGGGTACTCCTGACCTTTGATTTTGTTTTAATCTATAACATAAAACGTCGAAGGTAGATGGAAGTATTATACTATGTCTAACTTACATAGTTTCTTCCGTATTCTGTGCAGAAGGGGTCTATCAGATGACATTATTACTTCAGCTTCTTTGCGGACCAGATTCTGTTTCAACTGTAACAAATAAAAACATTACAAGTCCAGTACTTGTCAATTTCTGAAGGTTTACCTCGGAATTTAGCTGCATGTAATTCAAATTAATAATTCCAATTGGAATGTATAGCTCTATAGAGCTCTATATTTTGTAAAACAAAGTTTGTCCATTTAAACTTATTAAATTAAGAAAACGTGGAATGTGTCCACTTTGAATTATTAAATTTCATTCGATATTCGTTTTGCACATAATTTACAATCTTGACATAGCCATTGCTCGCTGTTCGCTAATCATCAAATATAGGATACTTACAAGCAGAAGGATACCCTTGAGTCTTCTCAGGCTATCGGCAGAGACTTCGATCTGGACGGGGCGCTCGATGTCCAGGCGGACGGTGCCGCGAGCGCTCGACCCAGACGTGGTGGTCGAAGTGTTGACTAAACATCACACAATTTAACATGTTCAATAAAAACACTAGTAGAACATGTTTTTAATTTGGATTTTCTGTTCATACTTCTTTTGAAACCATTCTCGTTTTAGTGAATTTAATATCCACATGGGTTTCACAAACCTACATTTGGAATGTTGAATCCTGCGCACGTCGCGCACTAAGACTACTTGCGTGGTGACTGACACCTCTCGTCTTGGCTAAAAGAGGTGATAAGTTGGCAGTGTCTGTGGCGTAGCGCCCAAATCCTTACTTAATAATATTACAAATGCGAAAGTTTGTTTGGGTGGATGTTTGTTACTTTTTCACGCTAAAACTACTGAATGGATTTTAATGAAACTTTACAATAATGTAGTTTATACACCGGTATAACACAAAGGCTATAATTTGTAAAGATAGTGTATGAATTGTCATTCACGCGGGTGAAACCGCGGGCACAGCTTTTTAACATATTATGTAAATGCTTTTGATTTTAAGTTAATATTAACGAAAATGTTCCTTGTTTGATGAATTTATAAAAAATGCTGTTCAAGCGCCTAAAAACATATTTTTTCTGTACTTTGTTTGTAGTTACTTAAATTTTCAGTTGCAAATAATGGTGACTCACGTCCAACAGGTGCGACGATCTTGAGCGAGGCGAGTGCGGGCGGTATGTCGGTGACGGGGTCGGGCACGCCCTTCGCGGTGGACAGCAGCGGCACCTGCCACTGGCCCTCGTACTGCCCCATGCCCAGCCCTATCCACACGTTGAACAGGGAAAGCTGTGGAGTGGGCCTTGTGTTACAAAGTTTGAAAGTAGCATCGAAATTAGTACAACCCATGTTTGAAATTCTCGCAAAATATAATTACATCTTTTTTATTCAGCTAAGTACAATCACCTACTTCTAAGTGAAGATCGCCATTTTGTTGTCTGTTCCCCAGTCTAATCTACTATTATTAGTTTTATTTACATGATTTTGCATTGGTTTTGTTCATTTCTCAACGACACATTTCGGTCAAGTTATAACCTCACGAATAAATTTTTAGTTTGGCGACCGTGGCGGACGTCGGCAATCAAAAAACATTGTCAAAAAAAAAACGTTATTGCTTTACTGCGTAACATTAGAAAATGAAAATACATAAAATAGTTTAAATTGAACTTATTCATGTGCTAACCTGTATACTTTTCTGCGTCTTCCTCCTCCAGTAGTAGAGGTTCGGCTGTTGTAGTGTGATGTGAAGCAGTGGCAGGTTGCCCTCACCCTTCCGCGCTTGTTGAGTCAATGTCTGGTTTTATAATACATAATCAAAGGTTTAGTAGATAACCCGTTGCTTGTTTGACGATCTACGTTACGAGGCACGAACGAACGCGCGAAAATATAATTTCATAATGATCTTGCTACTGACACAAGGTGAAGACAAACATTGTTAGGAAACCTGGATTCCAAAAAATGAGCAAATGTGGTGATCGTTGCTCGTTCCTTCTCTATGTGGGAAGTGGCCTGTCCCCAACAGTAAGCTGCTTATACGTTGTTATTATTTGATTTTGTATCAAATATTTATTTAAGAAACGTAAATCGGAAGAAATAGTAAAACCAAATGTCCATTTACCGGTATCTCGAGCAGCGTCTGCGCCAGGTCAGTCTCGCGCACCATCTCGGTGAGGCTGCGGCTGCCGGCGGGCGACAGCGAGTCTGCTTCCACCTTCGTCGGCCGAGACACCTTGATCTCGTCAGGGTGTTCGTTTTTCACTGTGGTCTGCGAAAAGGGACTGGGAATGAACCTTTCAGTTCACACACACATTTTTGAAGTCCACTTATTTCCGAGCTCCGTTTGGAGCTCTTGGAAGTCATTTGCTTAGGATTACTATTTCTGGTATTTTATGTACCTACTACATATATGTTTTTATTATTCTTGACTGCTAAATAGATTTAAGATAAATTATTGTGTTACAATCGTTAACCCTCAAAAGTTTTATAAAAACACACAAATATGGATCACTCGATGTTTTTTGTCTTCTTTTTTAACACGCTTTTATTAGCTTCACTTGTATGTATGTATGTATGTATGTATGTATGTATGTATGTAACCGACTCCTTTGGACTCGATTTTGACCCACTTTTAACGGACAGATTTAATTCAAACTTTGTACACTTATCAAGAATCAGCGACAATATAATAATTTCATAGGTTTATCTCATTATCCTGATTAGGGTCACCAGGATTAAATAAATAAATAAAAAAAAAATAAAAAAAATTTGTAGTCCACAAAGCAATACGTTTGAATTCAGACAACACGTATTGCTGCTAGGACAAAAAAGTGAAAAATAAATATAGTTTAAAAATTTATGAACAAAAAAAAAACACTAGTATTATTGTGAAAAAGCGTGGGTTGCTCGATAGACGAAAAATATGGCACAGAGCGGCCCACGCTTTTTCACAATAATACTAGTGTTTTTTGTTCATTACCAATTTCAGCTTACATGAGGAATTCTTTTTCACTTTTTTAGTTAGAAGTAGGTACTTTAAAAGCGTGATTTTTAGTTTTTTTAAACTATATTTATTTTTTATTGAAGTGAAAACTTCTTTAGCGGCGTTTTACACTTTTTTGTTATGGGTAAAAAATGTTAAACTCGCGTCAGGACGTGACCTGATCGAAAATTCGTAATACGGATTGAGAGTAGACAGCATTCCAAAATATCAATAATGCACAACGTTAATATTAAAGTTTTTACTTCTGCCGGCACTCCCGGAGTGCAACCCGTCGTTTTTTTTTTTGATCGGTTATCCAGCACCATTATCAGGGCGATATTATGATTTTGGACTTTTTAAGCACATCAATTTACTATCGATAGTTTTCTTCGATCTGTACTGACTGACCTGTACATCGATAGGCTGCGACTGTTCGTCCGGGCTCTGCGAGTTGTCGGAGCGCGGCATGCGCAGCGCGATGATTTCGGGACTGCTGTCGTCCGCCACGTATAGCGACAGCTCGATCACGCCCATCGTCACATACACCTCCAGGAAATCCGCAGGATCCAAACTACAAAAATATATAAGCCAAATGAAGTTATGCAACTAACTACGATTTAGTAAATCAAGTTTAAATATAGATAAAAATGGTTATTCAAATCGCATTTGATTATACAACACATGAACATGAATAAAAAAAAAATTTGGAAGGATTCGTAGATTCTATTCTCTATCTACCAGTAAAGTTTCTGAATAACTTATTATGCCAGCGGTACCAGCATGTAAAGAAATAACAGCTGATAACTAAATACTTTTTTCTTTTAAGACAAAATTTGTAAAATTGTTCTTGCCATTCAAAGACTCTTGAAACATATTAAGAATTTACTTAAATATTTATAATATACTAACGTTTGTTCCGCAAAAGCGACAGAGAAGTTCTTCTTGATATTGGGGTCGTCCGTGACTTTGGTTTTTGATGAGGACGCATGTGCCTCGACGCCGGAGTCGCCGGTCATACTAGGTCCCAAGGTCACGTCAGCCTGACTATCTGAAAACATAAAACTTGTGTTCAATATTATATCATAGTTAAAATACAAACAGAGGGGAGTAGGAGGTCCTTTTTAGAGGACCAAGCTAATCCCATACGTCGTTTAATAAAAATCGGTTCAGCGGTTTCACCTTGAAAGCGTAACATATAGACAGTCAGAAAGACAGACATAGTTACTTTTATTCATAATATTTTTATGGAAGTATGGATAAATAAAACAATGTTATCCATGTCTTAGGAAAAAAAATATATCATAAGTTGGGCTTGTAACCTTCAACAAGTGTTTCGTCACTGGGCGTGTTGTAGTCGGCCTCGTGCTTCATGATCACGGACGCGTACGGACACACGCCGTGCTTGTCGAACGCTAAAGCATCTATTGTTGATTCTTGAATGCTGCAGAAAAACAGTTAACAAATAATTCATAATAAGTATAATTATTTTTTAATTTTTTTAATTATGTAAATGTAATTAACTAATTAATAATAATCAATGGCTAGATAATTTGAGTAGTCCTAAAAATTTACACTAGGTTGGCGCGTCAGTCAATGTAGGGACATTGTTTGTACACAATTTAAATATATCACGGAAAATATTTGACAGGCATTTGGCATCTACAACAGCGCCGTCAAGGGAGGGAAATTGCGAGATATGTTGGTAGGTAGGAGGACCTTGTGGCCTTGCTCTTACTTGTTTAGAAAATACACAAAAATATATCTGACTAAATATCGTAAAATTAAGACATGAAATGGTCTCATAGAAAAAAAAAAGTCTAAAAACATGATTGCAAAAGCAGTACCTTTCGCGCCGCGTAGCAGCCGCTAAGAAGTCGGTGCACATTTTTTTGATAAGTATCAGGTGTGCTAGACTGAGCTCTAGGCCGCAGTCAGACACTAGGTTCAGCTCCACTGCGGGCCCACTCGCTAGGATACCGCCGATGTATAAGGCGGGTGCCAGCACGAAGCATACGTCCACTCTGGAAACATTCAAATATTTTAAGAAGCTATTTTAAATTGTATGTACTTGGAAATAAGTAGTATTTCCACCAATATACTCACGTGTGTAATATAGGAGTGATGGTGGGCGTGGCGATGCGTCGGCTCCATTTTAAAGCAGGGTTCTCGCTTGTCGTCCCTTTACTGTATTCTGTGCTATCCTGTTTAAATAATATTAAAGCGTTTATTTATCGGAAAGATAATAGTAATTATCACGTGGTAACAACAAAATGATGTAGTACGCAGAATTAAATAGACTGAAATACGTGGTTTATTCTTAAGATACGTCACCTTATTTTATGTAGAAAACATGGAAAAGTCAAATTCTCTCATGATTACGTGGTATTAATAACATACTTCACATGACAAGCTTTCTTAAATCACTGTTTATTTAGCAGCGACATATGAGTTAAAGTAACCAGCAGAAGTTATAAATCCGTAATTTAAAGTCGATGTTACCTCAGCCGCAACGAGTTCCTTCAGCTGCGCGGACTGTATGGCGACGTTCCTGATGAAGATCTCGTACTGGCGACCCTCGTAGCTCGTCGCCACCCACCCGCTCTCCGGGCCGGTGTTGATGGCACGCCTGACACACATAGTCAAACGCACAGATTTAAGTAACAGATAAGTAAATTTTTGTATCACAACTAGCCAACAACTTTATCAGCGTTGACTTTTCAATTGGATCCAGAGTAAGTACTACTTTATAAATAAATTCCAGTTCAAATTAACCACGCTTATAAACTTATTTAAATGCAGAAATATGTGTTATACGTACCGGCAAATAGGATTATCTGGGTGAGGGCTTAAGTTGACTTTTCCAATCTAAAACAATAAAAATAAAATATTCTTAAATAAAACTCCCACTACTATTTGTTAAATTGCGCCATGCGTCTCCTAACATCATCATCTCCCTGCCCTGTTCCCAGTAATTTGAGGTATTGAGCAATGCGTATTTAGCTTTCATTCATCTCTACTACTTGTCATCTAGCATTCACCCCTTTCACCACCATCTCTTTTCGATCTTCTTTCCATCTTGAAATTTTCGACCACTGTAATGTTAGTAGAATATATACTCACAGAAAACATGAAGGTGTCGTGTCCCTTAAGGACTTGCTCCTCGCCAATGACGAGCAGACGAATACCGCCTGCACTCAAGTAACAAAACGGCCATTGCCATAACGATACCCTGGAAATAAAGAGCTAATAATTGCAATGTCGTATACAAGATTGTAAGCTTAAAATATAAAACTTTACATGTATTGTTGTTAGATATTTACTGTGAAACTTAAGTAGAATATACGATTCTATGCATGCCGTCGGTTCCGACTATCATACCTCAATCTTTGGCAATAGTTAAGTCATTACAATTCTGACAACCAGTCTTACCATGAAATAATGTGTTTCCCAGTTAAACGGGTTGTGGAGTTCGGATAGGCAATCGTTGTATGTAAATTACAGTATTTAGGTTTATCCGGTAAGACAGGCAACCGATCAAAACATACCGCCGAAAAGACTAGGCAGAAGAAGATGCAATTCTAATAAGTTCCCAATAATTTAGGTTTCTTTTTAAATTGATTATATAGAATTAAGTCTATAAATACAGTACCTATGTTCCACCTCGGTCTTCAGCGGACAGAAGGCCCGCGGCGCCATCTCCATGACCAGGGAGACCACGTTCTCCATGATCGCCGGCTGGATGATCGCCTCTAGTGGCGCCAGCATCGCATATATCTCCCACATGCTGTCTATGTTCTGTTATACAAAAAATATATCATAAAAATATAAAACAGCACATCTATTATAACTCCCGGCAAATAACTTGGCAAGAGTCGTTAGATGCGCAGAAATCGTTTTTTAGGTCTATTTGGTGGTAAAGCGGGACGCGGGGTATGCGGTAGCGCCGATCCGAGCGCGCGATTGGTGCGTTCGTCGACCGAGTCGATTAGAGATTGGTGAGTTAGTCGAATATGCGCGGGTGTACCCCCACTACGTCAAAATCTTGCCAAGTTATTTGCCGGGAGTTATACAGTTAGTAAAGTTACCAGCCCTTGACTGGACAAAACCCGGTGGTTTCATGTGACATTCTGCCATTCCATGTGACATTCGTTAAAGATTTAGATAGACGAAATAATAATATTGTAGTCGAAATATAAAGAGATTTAGTGACCATAATCAATATTCCCGTGGATATCAGAAATTATTTAATAAATGAATAAAATAAAAATAAGTCAAATTACTGATTTTTGTTCAAGTAACTTCGGATGCAATTCTTCTTTCCAGCTGGCAGGCAAGTTCGATATTCTGTAAAGAAAGAATGGTAATTATTATACACCTTAATTTTGAAAAAGACAATAGTTCGTTTTTGCATAGACTTTTTGCGCGTTTTACTTGGATTGTTCTATCCAGAAAAGGTATATATATAATCACAATAATAAGTTGCGCCGTTTCTTACCAGGTTTTCAAATTTTGATGAATCCAAAAATGATTTGTGACAAGTGTTGAGACAAGGAATGATTTCTAGGACTAAATCACTATGTTCATGTATTTAGTGTATGACCTTGAAATAAAACTTACTGCGCCTGAGTGATAGTGACGGACAAGAAGTGGTTATCCTCCTTGGCGTCGACGGGCTCCCTGGCTTCCAGGACTCGGCCACCCATGACGCCGGCCGACCATTCGTCGCCGGGGCTCCTGCCAAGCAATACATACTATATAATTACTCAAAATGAGTAGCATATTAAATACACAAAAACTAGAAAAGTGCGAGTCTGATTCGTACATTTCTCAAACTCAGATCTAATCGGTTCAGAGCAAATGAGCTGACGGACACTGGAGGGATGCTACAAAGTTTCTATTTTTAGCTTTGAGGTCAATAATCTTAAAATAAAATAATTTTTTGGGCAAGAGAAGCTAACTCGGTCGATCAAAATCGGTCTATCCTTTCAGGGAGCTACGGTGCTATGGTACAGATCCACAAATACACAGATACATCAAGCTTATAACATTCAGGACTTCCGAGTCACCTCGCAGGATGGACCTCTATATACATGTTCCTTGAATAGATAGTTGTTTTAATTATGTATTTACCTTTCATAATGCTTGATAGTGGCTGATGCTAGTTTGATCTTGAGCTGGTTGTACTGCGCCTGAATATCAATCGTTGATATAATGTCGTCGATATCGATGGCCAACTTGACGGACTGCGAGGCTACCACCAGCGTCGCGCGGCTCACCACCCATTGGAACCAAAAGAATGTCTTCAACGGTTTGTCTGAAAATCAAACAGATCATTTAGTACAACGATCCCCGTTCTGATTGACGATAATGAAGATAATGGCCCAGCAAGACCTATCACCTGCACACGCGAGGTCCTATATAAGGCGACGGACAATGCCATGTGTGTAGCTGATTACTAGTCTAGAAAATATTAACAGCCATCAATCGACACGCTAAGTAGAAGATGGGAGTAAAATTATATAGTTAAAGGTAAGGTGTTATAATAAAGGACTTACCGCGTTCTTGAGCCGCACGATCAAATATAGATATGAGTTCGGAGTGCTCGCTGTTCTCTGACGGTGTGGCTACTTCCTCCACTTCTGATACGGATCTGATAACAAAGTGCTATTTGTAAAGTAAGACTCTCAAAAATATACAACGACTTAAATATTTTTTGAAATCTAGTTTGTGATACTAGTGGCCGAAACTGAAACGTCAATAAGTTTTAAGCGCCGTTAAGTCTCACTTTAAGGTGTAAAGAAGCCACAGATTGAGGTTTTACAAACGTCTTAATTTGACTCTTCAGTATTTAAGTATTTTAGTTGCAGAATAAATAACGTAATTGTAGAATAATAATAATAATAGATTGTTAAAGGAAATATACTGTCATAAAATCTATGTTTTGTGCGGTGGTAAGAGTAGGTCTAGGTATATTTATGCATAGTGTAGAACAATAGAGTTCAATTTACTTAAGTAATTAAATCATAATATTACTTTAATGACAGTAATGTTCTTGATTACACATCGCCATTGTAATTTAAGTACATACTATTATAATTGACATTATTAAAGTTATTTACAAATTAAATAAACAATTCAATTCGTAGTAAATTATAATTAAACGTATGTTACGCAATACTCTTACAATGATGTACACTTTAAAGTGGGTTAATAAGTTCTGATTAAATGTTGGTGTGGTGACATTAATTGCACGTTTTGGTGGAGTGCATTGTGAAGCGCATGGGACTCGTGTAGGCCGGTCATTGACCTCGGCCATTCCTACAACGCACTTAATGTTATGACAAATATGTGATTTGGTGCAAATCAATGTTTTTGTTGTACTAATTGTTTTCAAACTAAACCATTATTGTTCCTTAGTAAACATATAAACGATATGATAGGTGGTAATCGTAATATAATGTTGTATTTCATTTAAATCCAAATGCGACTCAATAGGGGATCGGACAGTAATCAGATAAAAATTTAAAATGTACTTAGATATAATCTATATACTTTTTTACGATTATTCATCGAATAATAATTAAATATAATCCATTCAAATGTTTTTAAATGAAGAAATAAGATTTAGTTATGTACAATATTTTTAATCTGTACTGAAACTTCCAAAACAGGATGTGACGTCTTTTGTGTGATATCCTTGACTGCATGGGTACTACAGATCGCACTTCCCTCAGCTATTTCTACAATTTTGTTGAATTTCTGAAAGTTGCTAAAATATAATTGATTAACTAAAATACTTCTCGCGAACTTATGCTACGCTGTTAAACTACAGCTGTTTTGTTATGCTAACTTATGACGTCACGCGCTCTCAGATGGCGAACGTGGCGTTTTGGCGGCATTTTTAAAGAAACAATATTAAAACATGATTTTAGGTACCTAAAAGGCTATAACTAAATATAATTTTATTTTTTATGGTAATAAGTATCCCTGAAGAGTTATTTTAAACACTTTCTGAAAAATTGTCCGATCCCCTATTGTATTACCTACTATGCTATGTTTGAGGAAGTTTAACAAAAGTTAGTCGACATTGGTCATTACATAAAAAAATGCTGTATTAGTGTTTAACTATATGGGCGCAAGAGCCTATTTTTCATCTTAATATTTTTACTACTCCGTATTGATGTTCGCACACCTTTCTATGTTTTCACAAGATATGAACAAGATGATTGGTCGTCCTGCTGACCTTGGTCTATGTAGATAATACTTCTAATTTCATAGTGTACCCATCTTACTGACAACGTAAAAACTGGGAGTTTGTTACACCTTTTCTTTCACAGCCAGAGCTGAAGTGGTGAAAGGTGGGCGAATCAGGGTGCTGGGCATTGAATTATTAGCACCCTGGTTCGACGCACGTTGACGTTCGAAAAGTGCTACTTCCTGGCCTATTTAAAGTAAATGAGATTTGAATTTGAAATACTTAGGCACCTAATTAGCGAGCGATGTGACCCGCCATGCGAGACGTGTCCTGGCTTGGCTATGGTGATCGGCGCCCGCTTCAGCAGCGTGTGTATGTGCTTGAAGCAGTGCACTGCAGCTGCAACTATGTGAATCTGGAAAAGAAGACGTGCTGTAGTATAAGATATTTACAACTAAGTACTAGGTACCTGTCACCACTACTTGGTTCGACCTACATAGCTGCGGCTTCATTGTTTACACCGGCAATGGAAGTGTTGCTTGACGAACCAGAGCCAACGACTATCACTTCAGATGCCAGTAGAGGAAATAGATATCGGTTTTGAATGGATAATCAGCAATGAGCTCCCGATCAATATTTCAAATGATTTCAAAGACAACCTAACCAACTAAAAAGTAATTAAGTTGCTCACCTCTCATGCCATATACGCTTATTTTATTGTTCTCGAAGAAGTATCAATAGTATCGATTCTATATTAACGAATGCAAAATAAAAAAATTAGGTATATTAATTTCGCCTTTTTACTAACAGACCACCTATTTACAGAAAGTTGTGTTTATTGTTTATTTTACACGTCAATAACTTTTACATAACATTATGCACGGCGCATATTTGTCATAAATTTTACATATTATACACATTACACGCTTAAATGTCACGTTACTGATTTACTCTCAAATACAATACTAAACATTTTAACTCTGTTCCAAGACATTGACGTTACAATATTCATTCAATCATATTTCTAGCCACTTTATGAGTTTATGAAGAGACAAAACGGCAATGAAACTGTTTAATTTTTATATGATATTTTTCATGTTAGTTGTAAGATACATCGCCTTGTAACTGCAAACAATCAAAGGGACATTGCATTAGAATACTACGCACTTAAGCGATAACTGTTCAAAGTAAGACGTGTCTATTAAATTTGCATAATAATCAGCAGAATACCTCGAATATAATCGGTCATTCACCGGGGTTCAAGTGTTCCGATAAGGAAGGCAAGTGTAAAACAACCACAAGCTTGATACTAAGCGGGCTGCGCTCAGGCGGACTTGCCAACTGCAAACGAAACACATATTGTTGTATATAACTATTACCACTTGCCTTCCTGACTTAAACGATATTAGAGATAAAGAAAATAAAGATTTAAAAAAAAATAAATAAAAGGGGAGCTGCTCTCATATATTCATCCCGTACAAGTCATAGCCATGAAAAAAATCTGTCGCTTCTTTCAAGCAGGCATACATAACTTTTACGATCGATAATTTCATAAAAAAAAACCGGCCAGTGCGAGTCGGACTCGTGCACCGAGGGTTCCGTACAAACCTGTAGGTATCTATTTCTTTTGATTGCGATGACATAAAAGTTTGATTTTGTTACAGCTTAACGGTATTATAGACCTGAGTATTTGATATGAATTTCAATTTAATATCTCTACGCGATCATGAGAAAGAAGTAGTAACTTAAAAAACATTTCAGAAATATTTTTTTTATATGATATTACAAAAAAATTACGGTTTTCGCAATTTTTCCTTTATCTGTACTATAAGACGTTACTTCGTACCAAATTTCAAGATTCTAAGTTCACGGAAGTACCCTGTAAGTTTTGATTCCCGTGCGAGTTTCGAGAATGTGAGGAAATTTGCGACATAAACGGCTGTATCTTTTGATTGCTTTGGCTTAGAAGTTTGATGTTTTCAAGGGACAATGAACCTGAGAATTAGATATAAATTTCAATTTGATACCTCCACGCATTCCTGAGAAAAACGGCCTTGACAGACGGAGGGACGGACAACGAAGTGATCCTATAAGGGTTCCGTTACGGAACCCTAAAAAGAGCAAAATAACTAATTTTCAATAACATAACTATGCTATTACCTACCACTAATGATTACATTTTTAAATCCTGTTTTTTACTAGAAAAATACTAAAAAGTAAATCATGCTATTTACTCCGTTGAGTGGCGCTAAGCCACAACATTTGGGTCTCTAAATGTAACAAAACAGATATCTGCACAATCGACTGGTGAGATCTCGGGTATATAAATTACATAAACGAATAGACAATTAACAACATAAGACATGTGGTTATCGGTCTGATTGCACCTAAAAGCAATCGATCAAACTAATAATTTCGTATATCAAAAACACGGAGCAAATACAAAGAGGAGATGTCGTAATAAGATTTTCCTATGGAACAACGCGTGACAATTTGCGGGGTGAGGGGGGAGTTAGATCCCGCCCACTTTTAAATTTTCCATCTATGGGTCAATAGCAAAAGTATTCGCTCGTTCTCTTGATTTAATTTTGAAATTACGCAACTATCTGCCATTAGATGTCGCGAAACGCAAGATGTCAGGGTCGTACTCAGAATTGTCGTATCAGAGAGCAATATATTTAATTAAATTTTTGAACAATCTTAATGGGTATTATTTTTTAAATAGTGTAATGAAACATGCTAGTATCAAAGGTTTTTGATAAATGAAGATTATTAGATTTTCTATAATATTTAAATGACTTGATTTGGCTAAAAATACTTAAGAAGATAGCAAATCAAGTTCTTTTAGGAAAAAAAAAACACAAACACACACCTTATTCCGTTTACGTGACAATCCTTTCGAAACCATTAATGTCGGTAGGTAATACTGATTTCAGCGGCAGAATAAATAAAAGACAAATTAATAAAAAAAAAACCTCTATTACCAATGTTGGAATAAACAAATATAGAAATTACATGCTCTAAAAAACTTATCCATACAATGTCTTGTCTTAACAAATATTCATTCAAAATATAAAACCTTATTACATTGAGGTTCTTACTGGCAGACAATAATGCTTGAGTTTTGTTGTTTATTTATTTATAAGTTTATTGAACTTAATAAAGTAGGTGAGCTATAAATACTTTAAATTATTAAACAACCACTACCATACTATTATGTTGTCTCACGGAGGGAAAGCACTTTAAATAAATTATTATAGATATAAATTATTTAGCTTATAGGATATTGTATTTATATGTCCAGTGTATCAAATTTTTCAAGTACTTTCCATGTAAGATATAGTCGCGGTACCTTCGGTAAAATAATTGGATTCTAATTACGGCCCTGCATTTCGTTGTTTATACTTTTTGTCCATAGATGGCGGCTTGTTTAAAAATAATATAAAAACTACAAAAATAATATTTTGGCCATACTTACATACCTTTAAGAATGAATGTTTATCAAATTTCAGTACATATGATTATTAAAAAATGTTAGTAGTGAGCTCTACGTACGTAAATGTGTTTAGTTTCTATTTTCTCAAGTGTCGCCATCTAGTGTTTGATAGAATTATGTTTGGAAACGCCAAACTAAGAGACTTTTCTAGAATACTTTTATGAAAATTACGCATAAAATTGCTTACAGATGAAATGAGATGCCCTCCTTAGCATCTAAACGTCTATCCGAATAGTTGTTACAATTTAAAACACGACACCTCATGTTTTTTTTTTCTTTTAGCTCAACTTTGCAATAAAATTAGAATTTTAACACAGTTGTGCACACGATGAATGTCAACGATACACTGAGTTAGGCCACGCCCACATGATGACGTCAGTGCTTGGTTGAGGTACAGTGCACGGTTGCTTATGCCGTCTCCTCTTTGTATTTGCTCCGTGATCAAAAAGGATAAGGCGTCTCGTACCTACTTTGCTTGAAAACTGATTAATATCTAAATGTTACTTGCATTAACCCAAATAACATTTTCATATTACTTGGGTTCCAGGATAAAAAAGCTAGGGGGTTGATACTTACTAGCTTGTCGCATTAGAGAATAAGTAGGTACAATTCATGAGCTGACACTAAAAATTATTATTTTAAATAACAATATATGTATTATGTTACTTTTTTTTTTAATTAATGTTATCCTTTTGTCATCAACTTATAGTTTGTAGCAGTTATGCATAGTGCAAACAACAATAAAGAATGAAAAAGAAAAATGAAAAATATTTTATTATATACTAGCTGATCCCCGCGACTTCGTCCGCGTCAATTTCTGTTATTATGACCGCGATTAAGAAGTTTAAAAAAAAAGTATTTCTGCGTAAATGATAATTTTAGTTAATATTATGTTGATAAAACTCTGTAGCAAATAATTGGCAATAATGCATTAATTTCGACCAAATGATTACCTTAAAAAAGGTTATAGTGAGTCAATCTTAAAAGATAGACATATACTGTCGCAGACATTTTTTTAGATCATTTAAAGAGGAACAATTCTTTCATACATATATTTTGGGTAACTCGAACCGTTTACGCAGCTCACGCAACGGAAGCTTTCAAGTATGAATATTTTTCCCCGTTTTTGTGACATTTTTCACTGCTGCTTCGCTCCTATTGGTCGCAGCGTAATGTTATATATCCTAAAGCCTTCCTCGATAAATGGACTATCTAACACAAAAAGATTAATTAAAAGAAAAAGAAGAAGTAGTTCCTGAGATTAGCGCGTTCAACCAAACAAACAAACAAACAAACTCTTCAGCTTTATAATATTAGTATAGATATAAATCTCGTGTCACAATGTTTGTCCTCAATGGACTCCTAAACCACTTAACCTATTATAATAAAATTCGCACACCATGTGCAGTTCGATCCAACTTCAGAGATTTTGCAATTTTAATTTATTGCTAATTATTTGTCTGTTATTATATACAAAGGCACCGGGAACGGGACCTAGGTATTCACGCGGGTGAAACCGCGGGACACAGCTAGTATATATATAGATATTTATTGTATAGAGTATTTTAATGAGGATTGAAAGGCTTATGTAACAATCTGTTATTTTTTAAAATAGTTTTTTTTTGTATTAATGGTTTTAATAAATTTCTGTGTACTACTGATTAAAATTTGCATGAATTCATGGCAAAATATGGCTGAACCATTAAAATGTATCTGTATCACCTGTATCGTACCCATATTTGCGAATAAATTTATCTCTATCCCTCTATCTCTATTTCCTGAAGTAAGAAAAAATAAACTACTTAAAGATCGTATCTGTGACAGGCGTTCACATGTGGAGAAATCTAGGCGTTCACCTAGTGATTAACATTGGTGGCAAACGGGGAACTAAACGTTCCAGAAATTATTGAATGGACTGCTTAGTTTGCATGTTTTCTTTTACTTTTAACCGACTTTTAAAAAAAGGAGGAGGTTCTCAATTCGGATGTTTGTAAGTTTTTTTTTATGTTTTTTCGCGCATAACTCCGTTGCTTTCCAACCGATTTGAAATATTTTTTCTTTGTTGGAAAGGGTATACTTCCCAAATGGTCCCATGATCACCAAGTCGGGATCTGATGATGGAATCTTGGCGAAATCGAGGGAACTCTTTAAATTTTATAGGAAAACGTACAGCGATTTTGGTATTTTCTACAAAAAGTGAAGCATTTGCGTTCAATAAGAACCATTCTACTATCAGATCTGATGATGAAGCCAAGATGACCTCGTGAATGTAGCGGGAATTCGTTGGATTTTAGATGCGTGGCACTGGACTTCGTTTGATGGAAATTATCATGAGGATGATGAAAGGGTGTCAGCTGAAGGCCTACCCATTTTATCTAAGATTAAAAATATGTCACTAAAAATGAACAAATAAATTATTTTTTTGCAAAAAAAAAAAACCGTCTTCAAAAATCGATAAAAGCACTAAAAAGTTAAAAATAATACTATAACCTACCTACATTAATAAACCTAACCTAAACTACGATAAACCTATAATACAATTTAACAATTTTTTGGAGTCGAGTAAAAATATGGCACGCCTGCGATTGCGGCTCATAAATAATGAGCTTTGGTGTAATTTACTCAGTATAGCCTACGCCCGCATCCGCTTATGTAACACAGACCTAACGCCTATACTTGTTTGTTGATATCAAACAGACAACGATGGTTATAAAAGCTAGTCGACGCGACCCGCGATTCACAATCTGTCCGTAACAATAGGCGCAAATAAAAGCCCTTTGTGTTTACTTCAATATAAGAAAGATTAAGATTATCTCAGAATAGATACAAACTCATTGGGTTATCGTTAAATATATTGACGATAAACCGACCGCTGCCACCATTCCGCCTCAGGGAGCCAGCCACGATGTTGCGGACGACTTTGTTAATTTTCCTCTGCCTTCAATCATCGTCGCTGCTGGTGGACTCCGCAAGGATATTGGGTATATTTCCAATACCATCTATAAGTCATCAAGTCGTATTCAGGGCGTTGATGCTAGAGTTGGCTAAGCGTGGCCACGAGCTCGTTATCATAACGCCCAACCCTGCTTTACCAAAAGACAGGCCACAAGACAATGTCACTGAAATCGACACCGGACAGGCATACAGTCTGATGGCAGAAATGATGAAGCAAGCAGGAGAATTGAATCGGTTCAAGAGAGGTGTCGTAATGGACGCAGATGCAGTTACAAGCGATGATTCGGCGCAGGGAATACTACAACTTATATCGTATCAATTCGAAATACCAGAAGTGAAACAACTCATGGAAGATAAGACACAAAAATTTGATCTGGTTTTTGTAGAAGGTATTGCAAACTATGCATTAATAGTGTCTAGTATATTTAAAGCCCCAGCAATTCTTTTCTCTTCCTTTTATGGTTTTTCTGAACATTTGGAAACGATGGGAGCAGTATCTTGGCACCCTATGTATTATCCAAATTTCTACAGAAATAAATACAAAGATCTCTCCCTTTGGGAGAAACTTCAAGAGATTTATTTAGAGTCTAAGATTTTCCGTATGGGTAGAAAAGGCCAAGAGCACGAAGATGCGATGTTAAAGAAAAATTTTGGGCCCGATGCGCCAACAATTTCGGAGTTGAAGGAGAATGTACAAATGCTATTTTTGAATGCACATCCTATATTTAGCAACAATCGTCCTGTTCCACCGAACGTCATATATTTAGGTGCGCTACATTTGCAACCACCGAAAGAAATACCACAGGTGAGAAGATTGATTCAAAATCTATTTTTAATTACTGTAATTTATTAAATGTTGCGCGCTGCCTTTTCCGCCGGATATGAACAGACTCCTAGGGTGCTGTCCTTTTTGTAATAATTTTGACGTTTGATAAGTGCTACTTTGTAGCCTAAGTTAAATAAATAATTTTTGATTTGATTTGAAATCTGTTACATTATATTTTAAATACGAGAATTTTAATTATTATTTTGGCTGCAGATTGTCTTTTAATTATTTAATGGCGTTAATGGAACTGTTATTAAACGAATTAAGAGGAATTATAACGTAACACAACGTTGGTTTTAGGATTTAAAGTCTTACCTGGACGGATCATCTCGCGGAGTGGTGTACGTGAGCTTCGGAACAAACGTGCGCCCGTCACAGATGGACGCGGATCTACTTGAAGCATTTTTGGATGGCTTTGAAGCTTTGCCCTATGACATTTTGTGGAAGTTCGATGGCGACAACTTGAAGAGAGTTCCCAAAAACGTGAAGATACAAAAATGGTTCCCTCAACGGGATATGTTATGTGCGTATTAGTATTAACAGTTATTTTCTAGTCATTTTCGTTCTTTTTCATATATTATATTTGTGTAAGAGTGATGTATAATGGACCGATTGTTTTAGTTCACAAAAACATTAAGGTGTTCGTGACGCAAGGCGGTTTGCAGTCGTCTGATGAAGCTATAGATGCTGCTGTTCCTCTCGTCGGCATCCCCATGTTGGGAGACCAGTGGTACAACGTCAACAAATATGTGGAACTTGGCATCGGCGAGCATATCAACGCACTCACTTTGACGGCTGATATATTAACCAGTACAGTTAAAAAAGTCATTGAAAATAAGAGGTATGTATTTATTAATAATTTAGATCCAAACATATATAGAATCGTGCTGTTACTTACATAAATATTCCTAGACATGCCCCCATAGTGTCTACTACTATCTCGAAATACTTTGTTTTTACTAATATTATTATGATAAAATAGATAAATTTTATAGTCCACAATCTAAGTTGCATTATTTTTGTCAATAACAGTTACAGGGAGAACATCGAACGTGTCCGAGAGGTAATGAAAGACCAGCCACAGAGTCCACTGGAGCGCGCCGTGTGGTGGACGGAGCACGTGCTGCGGCACGGCGGGCGGCACCTGCGCGCGCCCACCTTCAACACCTCGTGGAGCCAGTACGTCATGGCAGACGTCGTGCTAACGGTGCTCGGCGCACTCACTGCCCTCACAACCATTGTGCTATTTCTCATTTATAAACTCTGGACAGCTTGTAGAGGCCCCGTAAAGGTGAAACGAAGTTAGTGTACATAAGGAGATTTATTACAAATGTCTTCATTTAGGATTTTAAGTGTTTACTGATTACGTATTAGAACGTATTAGAAATAAATATTCAAAGTTTTCAAAGTATTATGTTAAACTCTAGAAAATGACAAGATGTAAGTAAGTAATAGAAGTAAAGTTAATATTGATATTGCGAATGATGTTTGATACTTGTATACTAATAATAATATTAGCCGCCTAGCGAGAAGCAATGCAAATTTTTACATTTAAATATGAATAAAAAATATATATATATTGGTGGCCTATTTTGTAGGTTGCTTATAAACCTTGTTTAATCAATGTACCTATGTGTATTATCGAACAATACTGACAATTAACAATATTATCAAGCTTTAAATGATAACTATTCGTATAATATATTTGTGCGATTCTTTGGTACTAATAAATTAATTCCAAAACGTATGTTTATTTCCTATATAACATTATATTTACTACAAGGAAGATAAATTGGCAAATAAGAATAAATGAATTTGAGATTTCGTCTGAGATACAGTACAAAAAAAAACTAAGGACAATAAATGTTTGGCTAACAATTATCCTCTCCAAGTTTAAGTACTCAATTTTTTTTGTGAATCTCAGACAGCACAAGGTATACAATATTAAGTAACCTAAAGGTGTTTTTAAAAGACATTTTGTTTTGTGTATCGTTTAGGTATTCACCGGAACCCTAATACTAATTCTTCGTAATATGCCCGTCTGTCAGTCTGTCAGAAGGCCTTTCCCTGACTATAATGGAAAGACAATTGTCAATTTCAAATTCAACTAATAAATAAATAAATATGGACAACATTACATACATTGCTCTGAACCCAAAGTAAGTAGCTGAAGCACTTGTGTTATGGAATTCAGAAACAACGAAGGTACCACAAACACCCAGACCCGGGACAATGTAGAAAAGTTGGTATCTACAATGACCCGTCCGGGGATCGAACCCGGGACCTCAGAGCTAGCGACACCTTGAAACCGGTGCGTACGCCACTCGACCACGGAGGTCGTCAACTATTTGTTATGAATTGAGATATACGGTATAATATACGATTTAGTATAAAAACAAACAAGAATCTAGTTTTTTTTTCAAGGCTCTTAAGGAAGTACCCATTTGAAATTATGTCCAAGTGTTAAATCTTGTAAGAAACATCTTGTTACCAACAGCCTTCTTACAACTTCTTACAGTCTTCTTACAACTTAGAGTCGAGTCCCTTCGTATGATCAAAAGGACTATAATGAAGGCATTTCTATCTATTTGCATTTAAAAGCCTTTATTAACATAAGATCTTTATTAACAGTAGCTGCCTCGTTGGCCTAGTGGTTCTAAGCGCGACTGCTACGCTAGAGGTCTTGGGTTCGATTCCCAAGTTGACCAAGGTGTTATTGGGTTTTTCTATGAAATTCTCAGTAGCGGGTCGGAGTTTGGATTTGTGCCTGGTTAGTGGCAATAGGCTCGCCCCATATTACATGGCATCTAAACATACCGGCGAACTGTGGGTGTACATTGGTACACCTCTGCCTAACCCTTCGGGGATACAGGCGTGATGGTATGATATGTTATGTTTATTAACAGTAGCGTAATGTATGAATTTAACAACTATTGACGAAAAGGGGCACAGTTTATTTTCTTCTTATTCAGTTTATGAAATATCTTTATGAAATTGCTCTAATATTCGAGGAGAGAATAGGCAAGAGCCAAACCCTTAGACTTCGGGGAAAAATACAAAACTAATCTGAAATCCCAAATCTTCGTACTTTAAATTCGGTCAAACCGTTTAGACTAAAGTAAGTCACAAAGGCACCGAAATAGGTAGAGAGGTAAAAAGGCGCGATAATATTATTATTATACTGCTATGAGGCGTAGGCACTGAATTGATGTCGTTGAAGTTATATAACCGATTTTATTGACAATTATTACTGCTACTGATAAGTCTGATTATTGATAGTTGCACTACTCAAGTACTGGATCGTACTACTTATATTTACGAAGACTCTCAATAAATTATTGTGTGATATGGAAAAGTTTAGGGTCAATTGGCATACATTGTAACAGGCCATATTAACACGTGTCGCTGGCTCGCTGTCTCTTGTCGATTTATTGAACATCAAGTGTAACTTGACCTTAATCACCGTCAATCATTTGTAGGGCACAGTACAAATTCCGAATGATAAATGATTTGTGAAATTTATACGAAATTAAAAAGCATTCGTTTATATTGGCTATAGGTACCTAATATATAATAATGCTAAATAAAATGAACGTTGAGAAACGAGTAAGGATGACACAAACAAAAGTTATACATAATGCTTGTTGATTTTGAGCACACTAACTAGGTTTCCGAACTTTTCTTTGAAGCGAATCCTACTTATTCTAGTAGCTCTTAAAATATTAATTATAACTGAAAAATAACCTGGTAGATGACCCCATCCCACGTTAGAGTAAAGTTCTCAACAAGGCCGCTACCTGTTGCACCTGTGTCCCAAGACTTTCAAAAGGCCGGGTATACTCGTGACTAAGGATAACCCGTGAATAATAAGATATAACAATGATATCGCACGGGTATGGGAAATAGGTGGATAAAAATGGTAACAGCTAGTTTAAAAAGAACGAGGAATATGCTGTTAGCATAGCCAGACAAAATACATGAGAATAACATTTAAAAAGTGGAAGTGGAATCAGATTATTTTAAATTGTAAATAATTAATATCAAATTTAGAGATTAATGATAAGGAAATCTTAAAATTAAGAAATTCATCATTACTTGCCATAACCGATTTAATGTGGCTAGCCTGGTGATAAGATACTATAATTATAAGAAGCACGAGACAATGGGTGGTAGACAGGTAGGTATGGTCGTGCTCATGCAGTGGCTGATAATACGACACGTAAGCAATAAAATTATAATAGTTGTACGTCACTAAAGCCTAGTGTTATAATGACCTGATATCTGATATGACCTCCTAAAACCAAACACATTCGTAGTTTTCCTTATACAAACAAAACAAGAAGTTTGATTGTGTTTATGAAAAGAAAAATCATCCACAATTTTACATTCATATCAAAGATTGTCTTGCCATATGCAATTATAGTGGTTTATGAACAACATGCTATAAAGCGACCATGTCCTCTGAATAGGCAAAATATCTAGTAACTTAAAAAGTATTTCATAATGTTGTGAACGCGATGAATAATAAATAATATTAATAGGTTTTAAAGGATTTACATATGCGTCTTTGTCGGGATCGCCTGAATAGTTTGTCACTCAGTAATAGCCCTTCAGTTTTATTCAATCTACCTTACGCCCTATATACCTGTACATCACGTTTTTTTAAGTAAAAATGTAAAAATACAAGAGGGGCTCGTGACTAAGTGTTAGCCGTACGGTTTGACCGATAAAAAAGATTAAGCCGCGCTCGCCGCGGTTGGTCCGTGGATGGGTGACCATTTCTAAAACATACCGAGACCCCTCCGTGCCTCGGATAGCACGTTAAGCCGTAGGTCCCGACTGTCATACGTTGATCTTTGGCAATCGTTAAGTCAATTCTGACAACCATTCTTACTATGGGATACTGTGCTTCCCTGTAAAATGGGTTGTGGAGGTCAGATAGGCAGTTGCTCTATGTAAAATACGGTATTCAGCTGAATCCGGTAAGAATGGTAGCCGACCCCAACATAGTTGGGAAAAGGCTCGGGAGATGATGAATATAACTTTTGCAAATAATTTTTGTGTCATTCAATTTCAGTTCTTGGAAGGATGAAAACAAATTAATTATTTAACAGGTGATAGAATAAGGTTTTTTTTGCGTAAATTTGTCTTTTGGACCACATGGCACAAAATACCAATCTCTTTAAAATAAAGAAAATACTAATTTAATGCTAATAAGCACTAAGATAACATTAGGTAAGCGCCAATATTACTCACAGAACAAAAAAGTAAGAAAGCAAATAGCTACCAATATTCAGTGTTGCCTCATTTATTTTTAATTCCATTTATTTACCCTATTCATTCCAAACTTGACTTTGACCTTTTTTTTGCAGTGTACTAAAGGTAAGATTGCACTAACTAAGGTAACATTACTAAACCTCGTGTTTTTATAAGACAGGATAAATCATTGTATCATCATCATCAGGATCATTGTAGTTGCACTCTGCACTTTTATTTACGTTTATTATAAACAATTCCGGGAGCACGAGGCTTGTGTTTGACCTATAAATTGGAGTGTTTTGCCCGAAATAGCCGCTAGTGATGCAGACGCCGATAATTCAATGTCGTGGTGTATTGAGCACGTGCACGATCACGTGCGAGCTGTGCGTGCGAACTGCTGAGTGTGCGCCTTCCTCTACTTCCGTGCCCATGTATTTATTGTTTCTTGGTAAATGTTCGTATCAAAAGTTATCATTTGCTTAAATTATATAGTATATAATATATATAATATATATATATAATAGTTATAATTAACTAATTATCTTGACTTTTTTATGTATTGCAAAATATCTCGATGTTCTCGGAAGGAAAATAGGAATTGGAGAAACAAAAGTAAGAAAAAGGAAGCTGAGTTATTAGAAACATAACGAAGCCAGTATTTGTGACTTCAGATTTATATCTATACCTACATTGGCTACAGGAGTAAATAATGACTCTTTAAACGTTGTTCGCGTAAATGAGATACAGCTTTACCGACTAGATATGAATCCTACAGACGGTTAGCGCATAAAATCTAGCAAATCACTAGTAATAAATAAACGTGTTCAGTACTCGGTAATACGCGAGTGTAACAGGTTCGGATGCCAGCCTGTCTGCAGCTCACTTGCATGTTCCATTACAGTTTATAGTTTGCCCCGCTGCACCGCTGCACCACTGCACCGCAACACCGGGAGCCTTGTGCAACGCAGGGCCGCTCCAAATTGTCACTCGGTTCCGTATGCTCGTTGTGTAAGTCACTAAACGGTGGTGACAATTTGCGTAAAGCGAACCTTAACTGATGTTTCCGTAGCCTTGTCTTTGATTGGGCCTTTCTATCCGTAATAGTGTTCCATTTCCAGTGATTAATCTTTTCAGAAAAAGGAAGGAGTCGATCAGATTTAATAATATTTTTTCTTCAGTAACTGCATTAAACCTACGCAAACGAAGTCGGTATAAAGAGCCTACAATTCTGGTCAGCTTGTTTGATTGCCACTAAGTAGGTATAATTTCGTAATTGGATCTTGCAATATGCAACATACACTCTATGCATTAAGCTGACATACTAACAATAATTGGAAGTCATTTGAACACAAATAAAGCTAGGTAGAGGAAGTAATAGATCATCACTTCATGTCACCTGTGATCACAAACCATGCACATAGTAATCTAGACGTGTTTGCTAGTTACTAGTCATGTCATTAGGACAATAATGTCGCAGTTGATGATGATGTGACACTAATAAACATGGTAATCCCAGTTAATGAGCGGAGGTGAGCGTGCGAGCTATGCGCGCGTGTGGAACGGCCCTAAGTGGCCTAATGATGTGCCCGTGTTGTACGGCCACTAGATACGTATGTCGGTTATGTAAAAGCTCAGCTTGTGCTCGATTTATTACGGTTTATAACTGACACCGCTGGCCTGTTTTGTGACGAGATCATCCGACTCATATCATTCATAAGCCTAATTTATATACTTCATTCATGTAGTATTTCTAACATGAAAATCAGTTCATAGAGTCTACCTACTTTTACTCCTGTAAAAGTAGGTAGGATATTAGCGGTTTATTATATCTATACAAAAAGAGGGAACACATTAGATATAGAGTCATGTACAAAATTTCAGTTTAAAATAGGTTAATATACATATAGTTGACGGTCACTTTTTCGTTTCAATTATTTGAGACCGAAAACAACCGTACCGCAGAAGCGATGTATCTTTTATTAACATTTAATGAATGACGTAATAAGTTATTGACCCTTTTCGTGTGGTTATATTATGTTTGTTATGATTTTTGGACACCATTTTCTTTACCCCTTTTGGATAGGTACTAACTCTCGGTCACACCCTGTGTAATAATAAAACGTGGACTTGGTTCTAATCTAACTATATTTCAGAGCCTAATTTAATAGTTTACGATGCATATTGTATTGTAAGGAGACCAGTAAAGGTTTTATTTGCCAGTTAATGCGCATTTAGCAGCGAGTGCAAGGCCGCGTGTTGTTCTCGCACTTGTAGTGTAATTAACATTAATTGCTGGGGAGTTTGTTGCGCCGTTTCTTCTCCTCAGCCAAAGCACTTAGGAAGCGGTGAAGGGTGGGCGTTTTAGGGTCGGTTCATCTCTGGCGGGGGGCGCGTCGCGTGTTGTCGGTTGCTTGGCGCCGGGGCGGGCGGATGCCTGGTGGGGCGTTCGGCTTTTCACACTCAACTGATGTTGCGTTAGCGCTTCAGGTGTGGGGGGTTGGATGTCTCATTGCGTGTTTGTTTGTTCTGGCGTTGCGCGGCCGATGGTGCGCGGTGCGTTTCCGCCGGATATGAACCGACCCTTAGGGTGCTGTCTGTGGTTTTTGTATTTTGTGTTTGACGTTCGATAAGTGCTACTGTGTAGCCTATATTGAATAAAGAACATTTGAATTTGAATTTGAATTTGAACAGGAGCTCGGCTGAGGTGTGAGGTTATGACGGACCTGTGGTTTATGATGCTCTAAAAGACGTTGCCAGCTTATTGTTTTACTAAACATTTCAATATTTCAATTTCCAGCAAGTTAGACTCGAAAGGCATGCTGCTAAATATAAGTGCGAAAGATTTTCTTTTATGAGGTTAATATAACTTTTGCAAATAGGAGGACCTCGTGGCTAAGTGTAAGCTGTACGGTTTGACCGATAATACAGGTTAAGCCGCGGTCGCCGCGGTTGGTCCGTGGATGGGTGACCATTTTTAGACATACGGAGGGGTCTCCGTGCCTCGAAAAGCACGTCAAGCCGTAGATCCCGACTGTCTTACGTCGTTCTTTGATAGTCGTTAAGTCAATTCTGACAACCAGATTTGTCATGGAATACTGTATTACCCAGTAAAAAGGGGTTGTGGAGGTGAGATAGGCAGTCGCTGCATGTAAAATACGGTATTCAGCTGAATCCAGTAAGACTGGCAGCCGATCCCAACATAGGGGAAAGGCTAGGCAGATGATATGGGTGATACAAGTAACTATGCAGAAAAGTACAGATAGAGTACAACCTACGTCTGTAAATAACGCAACTACTCAATGCATTGACGTCAATGTGATAATATAATTCCGATTTCATATTCCACCTGAATACTAATTTTTAAGGAATGTTGGTACTAGGTACTCGAATAACAACTGAAAAGATAAGTAAAGTAAAAGAATGTCATGAAATACATTACCTGTTCTCGTTCGAGTCGCGTTATGATGGGCGGCGTGTCGGCGTGCAGGTGCACTCCGAGCGACACGACCGGCCCGTCCGTGATGGTCACCAGCTCGGGCGGCGCGCCGTCCAGCGGCTCCGACGGCGACGGTTGAGCTGTGTTCGAAGGCTACAACAAAACATACTCTCATTTACAGCACCAGACAATTAAAGTAATTCTATGAAGAGGACCTGTAATGACGTTATAGTCGTACAATAGGAAAGGATGGAACTATACAATACAGATTGTATTTTATGTTAGTTTTCATAATATTCAAAGCAGGGTATTATTAGTACTGTATTCATATTTCTAAGAAAACGAATGTAAGAGTAAAGGGTAGTGAATTTGAATAAAAAAGGACAGGGAGGAATATTTTTACATTGGGCCTATTTCCAAACTCAGATTTATCAAAAATATTAGATTACTAGCTGTGCCTGTAACTTCGTTCGCGTGGATGACGAAGCTTATCAATGAGTCTTTAACCATTAAGGCTGCACACGCGACGAAAGCTTAAAAAATTGAGTAACTTCTCCCGTTTTCCCAACATTTCCCTTCACTGCTCTGCTCCTATTGATTGTAACGTGATGAAAAGTATACTATAACCTGCCCAGGAGTATGAAGAATAATTGTACCAAGTTTCGTTAAAGTCCGTCGAGTAGTTTTTGTTTCTATAAGGAACATACAGACAGACAGACAGACAAAAATTTTACTGATTGCATTTTTGGCATCAGTATCGATCACTAATCACCCCCTGATAGTTATTTTGAAAATATATTTAGTGTACAGAATTGACCTTTCTACAGATTTATTATATATAAGTATAGATTATGAATTTTATGATCCATTGATGATCATCAAATTCATATTTTACGGACTAAGTACAAAGATCTACTGGTTAGTTACTATGATTGGCAAGTGCGATGCATTTTCATTATTTCCTCAATTGCATCCATCACATGTCTATGTTATCAATTCAAATGCACGTTCTCTGTCTTTATATAATTAACCTCGGTCACAATAATGGCAAACAATAAAACGACATCTAGGTACACATTTGCTACATTGTATGATTCTATTTATAGCCTCCGAAGGGAAAAGTGGGCGCTATAAGTTTGATGTGTGGGATCTCTTTGGCTGTATGCGTGTCTGTCTGTGGCGTAACTCCTAAATTAATGGACCGATTACGTGATGCGGTGTTTTTGAAAATTTACGGGTTGAAGCTAGTTTTTAGCTATAATTCATGAAGATCAGTCCAAAATTTTGAAGTCATCATATATAATTTTTTTTAATTGTCATTGTTTTTATTTTGCTCAAATTACCAGAGACGAAACAGAAGCAGCTTTGGTCTATCACATCTAATAGCTATTAATTATGATTAGGAAAACCTACGACTGTATGTATTACAAAATACTTTAATTATGTCAGTTCTGCTCCATAAATATTACGATAAGAGATAAGATTGCGTCTCGCAATATAATTAATTGCTTTAGTAAAGTAGGCCACGCAGGTCTTAAGTGATAGTTTATAGTGCATGCACTTACAAGGTGTTAATTCCTAGATAAAAGTTAGTTTAAGTCAAGCAAGTCGCGAAATTAAATTATAACGTGAGATACGATTGTTCCCTTCCTCCAACAATGAATTAGAGTTGTCTTAGCAATGACTTCGTTATGAGACCCATAACAGATTTATAATCATAATAATTTTATTATTTTTAAAACATACGTAGACAACAAAAATAAAGATCTTACAAATAGGTGTACAAAGCGCTATGTTTTGTCTATGGTGAGACACACATATTAGAGAAGTTGAATTATTAAAACAAAAAAAAATAATGAAACAAAAATGTATGTAATTGTTGTGATAAATGTTTCTTTATGTTTTAATAATTGGTATTTTTTTTGTATGAAAATATTTTATTTTATTTGTTTCTTTTATTGGTGCCATAATTGCAAGTCACGTGAACTGCTTTTAATGGCCATTCGAATAACAGTCACGAACTATGTCACTATATCTATAAGACACGGAATATACACGTTGCTATATCACCGTATTATGACTTATTGAGGTATAAAAACTAATCATATCACGAGTGGCGAAGCTGGTAATCGGAACCTCGATTTAAAACTTATCAGACTTAGGAGTTTGGTAATTCAATTGTACCGCTCCGAGATTAGATATTGAATTTAAATCTGTAACTTCAGCGTTCATTGGCACCGGCGTTCTTGCGATGAGTATGGTCATCCAAACTAATATTATAAATGCGAAAGTAACTCTGTCTGTCTGTCTGTCTGTCTGTCTGTCTTTGCTTCACGCCTAAACTACTGAACTGATTTGTGTGAAATTTGGTACAGACATAGTTTGGAACTTGAGAAAGGACATAGGATAGTTTTTATTACAAAAAATTAAATAAAAAATAAAATTTATTTCGGACATACCGCGCCATCTATTGGTCAAGCGTCGGCATCAATTCAGTACTGAAAATTCATCGGAAAAATGTAAATAAATAGTAATAAGGTATGAAAATATAAATGGCAAATCAAAATAATATTTTGAAAATAAGGGAAAAATAACATTTTCGCCTTTTTCGATCGGCAATAACGGCTTTAATGCCCTAAGTGAGTATACATATCTTCAATCCAAACGCAGAGCTCATTATGTTGATTTTTGAAGAGTTCCCTAGAATATCTTCCACATTTCATTTTTGAAGAGATCCCGCGAGATCGGGATCTATGTGGGTAAAACCAAAAATCTGCCGGAAGTCACTATTCCACGCGAACGAAGTCGCGAGCAAAAGCTAGTAAGTATTATATTTAGCTATTTGCGCTGGTGCGCCAAGACGGCCTCGTAAGGTACCACAATAAATTAACAAAAGTAAAAATAATCTAATCCTAAGACTTAAAGATAACTTAAAACTAGACACCCCGTTGGAATGTAGCGCCTTCTACAGGTCACAGGCTAGAAAACTACAGACCCTACGTCCAAATAAAAACTAAAAGAAATTACGTATCCCTCCTTGAAAACACTCCCCTTACAAATTTATAAATTTCAATACTCCGTTCCGAAAAAGGCCTCCCAAACAAAATATAATATATATATAATATATAGCTATAATTATATTAAAAAAAAGTAACGTAATCGTGGGATTACGTTACTTTTAAAACTTTTATAAACCTTTGGAATTAAACAAAATAAGATATGATAAGAAGGTTGTCAAAATTACCGTTATTAAAATATCTCTTGCCTAACAAGCTGCGATTATTATGAGTATGTGTAATTAGACATACTTAATTTATATTAATTATAGCAATTAACCAACTTAAATAAAGGAGTATGTGTTTAGAAGGAAATAGGTGTATCCTGAGATGAGTAGTAGAGATTAATGGAGGAAAAATATATGTTTCACAGAAAACAAATATTTGGGAGTAGGGCAGGTACATACAGGAAGGAAAAATTACTTGTGTATGAGAATGTATGTAATGTGTGTGAGAATGTATGATTGTTTGTATCTCAATCAGGTTTGTGAAAATGGACGAATTTTTGAATCTGAATCAAGCTAAATTTACTATACATATATAAATGGAATTTGGAACACGGATAGCTTATAATTGAGATTACATAAGATACTTTTAATCCCGCTATTTTTGCTGTAAATAAAAAAAGAGGGTAAACCCGCAGTGCGCAGCTAGTAGGAAATAAATGAAATGTATACACGATGGGTATTTCCTTACTTTCATTCTCATTCTCAGTGATTCTCATATTTCCTTTGATTCAAAGCGCGCAATCCTTATATATTTTTATAAAGGAACGGGTTTTTATTAGGGAATTAATTATATTTCGTATGTACGTATTACTCATGGATACTATTAGAAAATTTAACCCCACCCCTTGCGACGCAGGGGAATTATAATAACAAGCTTTAAGTGTGCTTGCTGAAATAGTGGAGAATATTTAAAATAATTTTTAGAAAGTTACAATATGGGAGTACACGATTATGAGTACCTATAATCTACCCACGTTTTTTCATCATTTCATCGTCTTGCACGAATTCAGAACCATATTTAACATTCCATTATTATATACAGACTAGGCCCGCGCCTCGGTTTCACCCGCGTATTTTCCGACCCGTCGACATAAATATTTACTACGAGTGTGGGGAGCGTGATAAGTGTATGTCTGTAATCTTTTTATTAAACATAAGATTATTATCATTTTATAACGACGCGATAAAGACACTGATATCAATGAAATAATCAACAATCCAAGACGTGCCCATAATTCTACTTTATCTTAGTTGTAATTCATCAATATTAAATTATGGTAGCAAAAGTAGGTAGGTAAGTAGTAAAATAATATGCAATTACTTTAAGTATTAAATTATATCTTAATTATTATAATGATATACATATCATTATCACCTACAGGTCCTAAGTACCTTATGTAAAAGGTTTTAAAAATATAACAAAAAAATCTTAAATTTCAATCTACTTGATTTAAAAATTATAATAACAAATAATGACGCAATTATTTGTAGGTTGATTTTTTACATTTATTCAAACGATTGGTGTAAATTTTCACAGTAGGTATAATAAATAAATAATAAATGCGGACAACATCACATACATTGCTCTGAACCCAAAGTAAGTAGCTAAAGCACTTGTGTTATGGAATTCAGAAACAACGAAGGTACCACAAACACCCAGACCCGAGGCAATGTAGAAAAGTTTATTTCTACATTGACCCGTCCGGGGATCGAACCCGGGACCTCAGAGCTAGCGACACCTTGAAACCGGTGCGTACGCCACTCGACCACGGAGGTCGTCTCGTATCTCTATATGAAAATACTCTCTCCGGTATAGCTCTTATATGAAAATACATGTCCAATATGTTTCATTAATTGACTTGATTTACATAAAAATGACAATATCCTTATCCAGTTTGTAGTATGTAGATACCATATTATCGTCTTCGATTACAATACAAGTGGCCTGTGGGCTAATTCATGTTTATAAAAGCACAATGTTCTTGCACGACGCTCTATCAATAGTATTCTTTAAAACAAATATTAATAGACAATTATGTTGTATTTATAATCAATATAATAATTTGTGTTACTGTACTACTAGCGCCATCTGTTATCAACTGAAATTTCAGCTGCCTTGTCTACGTTATAAAGACAACAAAAGTTAGTCTGTTGTAAATCTCACCGCACATGTTTTATAACTTTTAATAGGTCATGGGTCCAGTGACACCACTACCAAATTTTCCTATTATAGCTGGGCAAACACAATGTACCAAAATAATAATAAAAAAAAAAACAAAAAATACTACAATTGGGGATTTGCAATAAGTGTTTTATTGCTGCGAGAGAATTTACATAAAAAACCTAAATAAATCAATGGTAGAATAGGTACGAAAATAAATCCGTAACAAGCCGTACTTAGAAATAAAGATGTGTGTAACGTGAGTTTTTCTACTCAAAATAAAAACTGTGTAAGTAAGAAACGAATTATGTAAAAAGTACTTACGTCAATCGAAGATGATTTACTTTGCCTGCAAATGAAAACAAACCAAGTCTATTAACGAGTATTACAAAAAGTATGTTATTAGAAAATTAAATAAGATTTTTTTTAATTCAAATAATTATTGGTTCCTTTAGAAAAATGATGGAACGCACCTTCCAGACGGACCTCGTACAAATTCTTTCAGTGTGGTCGGCCTGAATTCTGTTCCTGACGTGAAATACTTTGTTTTCTGTAACAAATATAATACGCATTAATAATTAGCCGCACAGACTTCGTCATCACAAACAATCATTTTTTTTTCCTTGGGACTACTTAACTTCCAATGTAACTTATTATCCGGTCGCTGAGATAATGCGTCTCTAACAAGAAAATACAAATATGTGGCGAAATATTTGCTATAAAGAAATTACAATTACTAATTTGTCCTATACACGATTAATATCATTCTACCGAGTTACAATTAATATATAATATAACACAGCATTCATCATCTCCCGAGCCTTTTCCCAACTATGTTGGGGTCGGTTACCAGTCTAACCGCATTCAGCTGAATACCGTATTTTACATGGAGCGACTGCCTATCCGACCTCCACAACCCATTTTACTGGGGAATCCAGTATCCCATAGTAAGACTGGTTGTCAGAATTGACTTAACGACTGTCAAAGATCAACGTATGACAGTCGGGACCTAAGGCTTAACGTGCTATCCGAGGCACGTTAAGCCGTAATATAACACAGCTTTATCCATACAAATCAAGACCAACTGACATGTGTCAGGAAAGCATTCTCTCAGCGGCCGGACCATAAACATATATGTGTGTGATATTAACAACACACCAGTTCTTCTGGCGCGGTTTGAGCAGTCGACTGTTTCTTGTCCTTATCCTTCCTGGAGACCATCTTGTACTGTATGGACTTGGTGACGACGGAGACGGTGACGGAGGTGGTGACGAGCTCGAGCACGGTGCGCGGCGAGGCGAGCCGCGGCGACTTGAGGCGCGAGCGCAGCCCGCCCGACAGCGCCGTCTTATCGCGCCCGCTCACGTCGCTCGGCGGCGTCTTGTTCACCTCCAGCGTGTAGCACGACACGTCCGCGAGGCGTAGCTTCCAAGGAAATGATTCGCTGTCCGGCTCTAGAATGTTAAATTCCCTCTTTTGAACTCGGTGCATAAGCATGGATACTACATATTTCAATCTTTAGGTAGACAGAGAATACCCTGCATTTTTGGATCACATAAATGGAGTGATGACGTATACCATTGATCAAGCTTAGTTACAACTCATGCCACTGCACAATCTGGCGCTAGTGTCGGGTTAAAGAGTATCAACTCAGTTTTAACTTAAATTTATTATATACCATTGCAAGTGCAAATTCAGAACAAGCATTCATAACAATATTAATTCGCATTGGTATTTTTTTTGTTTGACAAGCAAATAGGTAAGTATTAATGTTAGTAGGTAACTCACTTGCTGTTACGAATGTGGGCCCATCGTGTCGAAGTTCCTGCCACAACTGCTTGGTTGTGGTACTAGAATGCACCGACAGGCGTCCAAGACTGAAAAAACATTGTGTTAAATTAAGAAAATGCCAGTGCACATAGATATAACAAGGTGAACAGAAACTTTTTTACGGATGTAAGGCTTATTATGATTGGTCCGGAGAACGGCTTCCTTTCTAAAGATGAATGATATAGTGTGATGCAATTAAGATGTGTTGTATTACCTGAGCGCGAGCACGCGATGCGAGGCGCTGGCGTGGCGCTCCATGGCGTCGCGCAGCGTCATGCAGTCGAGCGCGGAGGCCGAGCTCATGGTGACGTACACCAGCACCAGCCCCAGCTCCACGTTCAGCAGCATGTAGCGCAGCCGCTTGTGCAGCGCCACCAGGCGCTCGCCGGACCACCACGTCTCCGGCGGCTTTGGCTGAACACAACAAGGATATTGATAAAAAAACTGTTTTTTTTTTTAGTATTTCATTTGACATGAAACTGAAAAGTTTAACAATAAGATTATTTAAGAAATGCATAATATTGGCATGTAATGGTCTACACCTTTAAGCTAATGTAAAATGTAATGATTACGACGCATTGCTCAATACAGGAGCATTGGCTGGCCCACGTGCAGTGGCTGGCAAAAACACATTGACTGGCAAACAGGCAATGACTGGCATACGTGCATTACCTGGCACACGGCCGTTGCGACATTACGAGGTATCATTATATTGTGTGCATTGGTGGTATGTAATGTACCATACCTGCGGAACAGGCATCTTGTATTCCTTCTTCTCGCTGGGCTCGCTGCTGGAGCCGTGGCTGCGTGAGCGCACGTGCACTAGTTCCGCACCCGGCGCCCCGGACCGGCTCGGAACACGACCGCTAGACGACTGGACGACACACATTATATGTAAATAGCATTTATATCAAAATTTGAGAGATATGGAGAGGAAATAAAAGATGTATTACCGGCGGCGTAGACCGACGCCTCATGAAGTATTGTATCGATGCAGATTTTGCTAACCCAGCAGGCATATCTGTAAACAATACAAATAATATGAAGAAATAAAGTTGTTTCCCCGACATACTGCCGATTCTAAAAACTGTTTTACCGACCCCTTATAATAATATGGTAATTATATCGCATTTTTTTATTACCTGGACACTTCATAGCTTAGACTCTAAGTAGTGTCTGTCAGTGAATACTACTAAATTAAAGTAACAAAAATATAGTACCGTAGGGCCTCATAACGGGTTTATAAGCGAGCCAAGCGATGAGCAGCGGGTCGACGGACACGGCGATGGGCTCGGACCACGCGCCAAGGTAGTCGAACGAGTCGGGCGTCTCGTTGTTGCACCACTGCACCGCCATGCGCAGGTACGGCCTGGTAACATAACGAAATGTTCAACGGATTTTATAAATTTATGTCTGGGAGGCATACCCCTGGTTCCTGAAAACCTGATTAATTTAATATTTTGCGAAATCAAATGATTACAACTGTGATTGACTTAACAAAATACTAAAAACCAATCACAGTGCTTACCATGGGGTTCGACCAGTAGTTAACTCAGTTTTGTGATGATCAAGGTTTAAAAAACCAGGGGAAAGCTTCTGGTGGCTAAATTAACCGGTGTGAGAAAGATGAAAGTTTACAAGACCTCGACAACAACATATAATATTTTTTCAGCCATCTATGCCGACTTTTATCAACGATTATATTATTTAAGCAACGATTTAGTTTTATTAACATCAGAATGATCAGTCTTTAACTTTTCATTCAATGTTAACTTTTAAACTATCGAGCTGCATTTTTATAGTAATATAATTCACGGGAATAAGAGCGTACATGCATAAATACCTTTTTTGGGGCTTGACGTTTCCAGTCTGCTTGCGACCACGGCAGGTGTAACCCGGTCGAAACGTCAAGCCCATATTTATGCATATACGCGCTCATTCAATGGTTAGTGGTAAGAATTCTAGTGTGAATAATTTATATGTATAAGATATTTGGTAGAAACTAAGTGCAGATATATTTAAATACCGAAACAAACTTATACTTACGTTGTTGTTGGAACATCTGGAGCAGAGAAGAGCCAGGCCTGTTTGAGCTCGGTCCCTTCTGCAAGAAAATGATTATGACAAGATTAATATTATTATTTTCTATGAAATTCTCAGTAGCAGGTCGGAGTTGGGATTTGTGCCCGGTCAGTGGCAATAGGCTCGTCCCCTATTACATGGGACCTAAACATACCGGCGAACTGTGAGTGTACATTGGTACACCTCTGCCTAACCCTTCGGGGATACAGGCGTGATAGTATGATATGTTATGTTTTAATATTATTTGAACCATTTGGAGACTTATGCTCAGTCTAGGGCTATCATCATCATCATCAGCCTATAGCAGTCCACTGCTGGACATAGGCATCTCCAATTGCCACTTAGTTCTATCCTCGGCTTCTCGCATCTAGCTCCTGCCAGTCGCCTCGGGCTATACAAGGCTGATATGATGATAGTGAAGACTCGTATTCTCTACTCATTCAAATGGCTCCTCAAATCAAAAGGTAGATTAACTTACGTTACTTTATTTTCATAGTTTTCGTTATTCTCTAAATATCTTATAGACATAGTCAGCAATAACTCACTGGGTTCGTGGAAAGCGGTGGCCTTAGCCGAATGCAGCGTGATGACGTGCATGTTGACGTTCCGGGTCATGTAGCCGCGCAGCCCGAAGTCTTCCAATGTGAAGTCTATCGCAACTGACTCTGTGGACACATCAAGTACAATTTTAGTATTAGAGAAGTTATGCTTTCAATGTTTTTTGTTACCTTACTGGAGTGTGTAATTTTATGATTGGTGGTCGCTCTTTATATAAAAACAAGGGAATTCTTTAGTGTGTCTTACTCAAATAGGGGTTTTTTTTCTATATATCAATTTTTGTCCCACCGAAGGGCTAAGGTCTTTTTCTACCCTCCTTCGATCTCTCTCTCTCTGGTTAGGGCTATGGTAAACCAGTTTTATTTCTGTTTAGAGGGACCCCTTGAGTAACGACCCAATAGGCAAAACTAACGAGTTTGGGCTATTGGTCGTTTGACTTCAGGTTATTTGAGAATAAAGGCACGGATTACCTTCGTCGTTGAGAGCGTCATGGACGAGCGTGGTGTGTTTGAGTGCAACGCTTACAGCCTCCTGGTGCAGCGACCACGGCACTTTGAACGCAGTCTGCAGGCGTGCTTGTGAACCGCAAATGTTTAGCTCTTCTGCAAACAAAAATTACAGGTTTATTATTCGTACCGTCACCTTTTTTTACTAATAAATGATATACTTTACTCCTAACAATTACACCATTATTTCATATTCTAAGTTTTCAGTAAAAATTATTATTGTATGAAAAATTGTTTTTTTTAATCCTAGAACATTAGAATTAATTATTAATAATAATATAATAAATCATTTACTCTCAGGCTACTGAGGCCCATAGATATATGAAACTTATATATACCTTACAGATTAATATACATATTTTATATACTATATAATAGTTGTTAGCATAAAGTTTAAAATTAAGTTAGTAATCTTTCTTGCACTACGTCTCAGTGCGTTCTGGTAGTGTTTGTCCGCGGAAGCGACGGAACAGCACATCCTGAGGCCAGAAGTTTTCGGTCATCAGTTGCAAGAAGCAATTCGGTACTCGCACCACAAACGCCTTGAAGTTAACGTTGCGACGCGACTTCAGCTCCTGCACCCTTGGCGAGTACTTCAACTTTTGGCGCATGTACAAATTACACTAGTAGTAGTGTACCAGACACTACTACTAGTTGACATACATATATTTTAAACATCTAGTAACAGGAATGTTTTTAATTGTTCCATGTGATATTGGGCACTTACTTATTTTCAAGTGGTAGCTGAATTCCGTGGGTTCAGACTTCTGGAAATAGGACTTGTTGAGTAGTATCCTTATGATGAGGCGTACGTCAGCGCGTGCGCAAGGTCTCTGCTGCGTGCCCTTGATAGAGGTCACGAACGCCTTGAGCCCGTGCATGGTGGTCGTGATCTGCAAGCGAGCCCCCTGCCATAGAGGCCCGGTGTCGGTAGGCATTTGACATGCAGCTGAACAAACCCTGCGAAGCAGTTTTTAAATTAAAAATAAACCGTTTTGTATCAGACTATTGTAGTCTATAGATATATTTTAGAAATGAATATATCAAGGGTCAAGCGGGGGCGCTTAGGAGCAGCTCGGCGGATTCTTTTTATTTGTACCTAAGTAGCCATATTCTACTGTTTTATCCAAGGAAGTAACTTCTTCCGTTACCGAAGACGACAAAATGTTGTATTTTTTTAATTTTGATTAATTAGCACCTCCGCCCTACTTAAGATCAAACAAAGCGATCCATTCGTTCTATAGTTATAAGTGTTGTAAAAAATCGAATTATTAAATGTTAGAATTTTTCTAAGAACAAAACTGACCTGTGAGAATATAAAGGCCCATTAATAGCCACAGTGCACCGCGGCATTTCAATATCCAGCAGCACATTGGGCAGCGTGGGCTTCTCCGTGGGCACGTGGTCCCAGGGTATGAACCGCAGCAGGAACCCGCGCGCGTCAACCCGCACGCGCTTCTGCGGCAGGTTGTCGCAGAGAGCCTCGCATTCTTCCACCGTGAGAATGCGCATCGGTTGCTCTGGAATATACAACGTACGTTATTAGAGGCGTACCTAGTCTTTTGATAGAAAGCGTATCTTACTCATACAAAAAAATAACAAAAAAGAGTGTACAGTTGTTTTAAATAATAAAAAAATTGGGGTATGTCTATATAGAAATACCCCAATTTTTAATAGATATCTATATGTAAGGATATCACAAGACAAGACATAATAATCATCATTCGCAGCCTTTATTTACCAAATTCGGTCCAAGGTTGATTTTATACATATTAATCCGACCCAATATGTTCACAACTTAAGTCGTATATTAAGAAAGATATTTAAAAAAGTATAGGTATCATAATAATATAGAAAACCATGTTTTTCAGCATCACTAGCAGACATTACAGTCATATAATTCGAAAACAAAAATTTCAATAAACTTACTGTTTTCATAGGAGTCAGGTAAGGGTTGTTCCTTGTATATATTCCTCAGCGCATTCAGCCGGTGCAGCAGGCCCATACAAACTCTCACTTCAATCGGCTCCAACTTTACTATCATGTTGCATTCCTCTACCCAGTCACTGCAACAACAAATAATTTATTTGTAATTTATTATTATTCGTCATATAAATAACCTTATTTATAGCATCCTATCCTATACATTATCTATACTTATAATAAATCTGTGGAAGTGAAAATTCTGTACATTGAAAATATCAAAAAAATAAATGGCCGGGGGTGTTACTAGACAGACACCGAACCCAAAAGTGCGAAAAAAAATAATTTTGTCTGTCTGTTTGTTCAGGTATCACGCAAAAACTACCCGTTCGATTACGATGAAAATTGGTATAATTATTCTTTATTATCCTGGGCACCACACTGGGTAGTTTTTATCCCGGAAAAGTATAACCATTAAAAACAAACTTAATTTTGCGGTTACAAACTCATTGATAAGTTTCGTCATCCACGCGAACGAAGTCGCAGGCACAGCTAGTTACAAATAAAAGCCTCGCCAATAACTAGCTCTGACCTAGACCAGTACTTCATTAGGAAAACCCTCGGCGACTTGCTGCCCAGGAACATGACCATATTCTCACAAAATATCTTGTTTCAGGTGACAAAAAATTACTCTCATGGCTCAATGGGCTTCAATTAATGGTTTTATTGTGAGGGAAGAGAAACAACATACTAAAAACTGTATCTGAAGTTATATAACAATAGCAAATATAGTTTTTCAGAGCTGGTTCAGAATACCGCGACAGAATCGGTCCAAAATAGTTTTATTTGAAAGAGTCATTATAATTATAATGTGACGAGGTAGTAGTAAAAACTTCCTCACCTATACTGAAAGTCCTTCGGCGGGTTATCATAAGGGTTGGTGAAGGGTTCGGGCGGCGAACGGTCGTGCACGTACTCTATGTACAGCAGCGGCGCCATCTTGCCCCACAGTTCGTCGACCTCGTCCTGCGAGTCGCGCTCCGGCTTGTCGTCTTGCGGCTCTTCGGATTTGTTCTCAACTACTACTTGACTCAAATCTACGCCTTCTGGGATCTGAGTGGAAATAGACTTTTTTATGGATATCAATATGTTAGAAAAAAGTATGCGGATCGGACATATGTTTTGAGCCACAAGTTACTGGGCAAGCGGCAAACATGTCCGGCCCAATCTCAATTTAACCTGGCTTTCCTTAATACATTAGTTAGCAGCCACAATTGAAACATCTTAAGTATCGAACATTGGATAATTAATTCATAGCTTAACCTTGCATAAATTGGCAGCGGCATTACCTAACTTGCAAAACGAGAGGATTTGACAGCAATAATATTACAATCAATTTTGTGAAATTTCTTATTTGTATGACGACATGGCGATAGGTAATACATTTTGACAGGGTTTTTTCAAACTGGTATACTTACTCCAGAATTCTCCGGTGAGGCCCTAAATGCTTCGTCCACGGCCTCAGCTGTCTCTACCTTCTCGCTTAAATCTTCTGCCGGCCAATTCCAAGGTTCCTGTGGCGATTCATCTTCTGTGACTTTCCTCAAATACATTGTAGGTTCGTCGTTCGACTGCAAAATATAATTAGGACAACAATTTTGAAAGAGATCTGGCAGAGTAAATGTACAAGGCTTCACTGACTAGTTCACAGTGAATATCGAGAAAACGATTTAAAAGAGACTTATTTCTTTTATATATTTCTTATCAACAGCATAACATATATTGTGTACAAAATTAAAGAGGAATAACAACATTTCTTATATTTTTGTATTTTATGTATGAGTTCTATAAAAAATACTAATACGAAAAGAAAAAATCTAGAAGTAACAAAAACAAAATTAAACAACTAGCTCTCTAATAAAACAGTAGAAATCTATCAAATCTTGAGGATAGAAAAAAAAATGTATAACTGTCACTGTAATAAAACAACACAATCGACAACACTACTACTTACAGAGTAAAAGTTGAGATATCCACAGACGCACTTCCCTTGCGAGCGCAGTTCGATCTCGCGCGCGCCGAAGCGCACCCGCAGCGTGGTGGGCGAGCAGATCGAGCTCTTGATGGCCGCGAACGACGCGCACACCTCCAGCACGCCGCGCGCTCGCTTGCGGGTGTTCGTCTCCGTTTCCATTACCTAAAAATTTAAATATATTTCTGACTTTACCAGATTACCATATTATTATGATAAATTTATGTTAGTTTTTCCATGCCATTATGAAATGTTAAACCATAGTAAATAGGAATTTCGTTCTCGTTCTAAATTCTAATGCGTGTCTAGAGGTGCATTTATAGGGACTGGCCACATGACCATTACGCGGCATCGTTAATGTGAAATACCGCCGCGTTTGAGTACGTCTTGTTACCTCTTCGCCGTGCAGATATACTAGATCAGCATTAAAAATTATACAAAATTTAAAGTATATTTCAACGCCGTGTCTTCAGTTTGGATTGAAGTCACATTATCCCTCAAAAAACAACAAAACACTCCACAGACCTTGAAGACCAGCGAGACGTCATCTAGATAGGCATTAAAGTTGATGGGCAACGGCGTGGCGGGCACGGGCGCCTCCTCCACGCCGCCCTCGCGGTCCATCCACGTGGGCAGCCACGACCACGCCCACTCCGACCAGCTCTCCGACCGAGCCGGCTCCGCTGAGTTCGCTGACGGGGCATCTATTACAACATCAAAGAAATGAGGATGATGACTAATTATACACTTTTGTGAAGGATAGACACGGACACTTTATTTGACGACTTAATCACCCAATTATCAAACAACAAAGGCAACACATGGTGTGTTGGCAGCAGATGATATGATCATATTGAATGGAGATGGTATTTAACTGATCTATTCTATACAATATAAAAAGAAATAATAAACATAACATGTTCCATCATCCATCAGACAACACACAATTAAAGTAAATAATTTTGATAAACGACCTTTTTAGGGTTCCGTACCTCAAAAGGAAAAAAACGGAACCCTTATAGGATCACTTCGTTGTCCGTCCGTCCGTCTGTCAAGACCGTTTTTCTCAGGAACGCGTGGAGGTATCAAACTAACTAAAATTTATATCTAATACTCAGGTCTACTGTCCCTTGGAGCTGTGAAAACATCAAACTTCTAAGCCAAAGCAATCAAAAGATACAGCCGTTCATGCCGCAAATTTCCACAAATTTTCGAAACTCGCACGGGAATCTCCACCACCTACAGGGTACTTCCCGTGAACTTAGAATCTTGTACGAAGTAACGTCTTATAGTACAGATAAAGGGAAAATTGCGAAAACCGTAAATTTTTAATTACATCATATAATAAAAAAAAAATTAAACTTACTACTTCTTTTCTCATGTAAATTAAAATTCATATCAAATACTCAGGTCTATGATACCTTTAAGCTGTAACAAACTTTTATGTCAACGCAATCAAAAGAAATAGATACCTACAGGTTTGTACGGAACTCTCGGTACGCGAGTCGGACTCGCACTTGGCCGGTTTTTTATTAGTGTAAACTGTTAAAGCCAAGTCTTTCCATAATTACACACACACACTCCCTCACACACACACACACACGCATCCACATCAGAAATAGGTAACTTCTGAAACAACACATAACTATTATTGTGCACTAGTAATAAGCAGAACACTGACTCCTGGTTTTCACTATATTTATTACTAGCGGCCCGTCCCGGCTTCGCACGGGTATTTAACACATTATTAAAAAGTTAGGATTGAAGGTTTCTGTGTTATTACTACTACTACGCTCTTTATAATATTAGTCTAGACACTTCCGTACCTCAGTGATGCTTAAATCGCATAGTTAGCCGAGCAGAGTGAGCGACAATCACGCGACTTTTTTCTTTACTTTCTTATATTTTAAACTCGTGATATCTTTCGAAGGGAATGTCCAAAGTGAATAATTCAAAAAGTTACATAAAGGTATTGAAGCAGTCTTGACTATGAAGTAATTTATTTTGATAAGGATCCATACCAAGTAACAAATAAAGAGCCTTTTCTAGCGGCGTCCTTTTAATAAAATATCTCTTATTGTGACCTAACTGTAATAGTTAGACATATGCTGTCGCGCCACTTTTTGTAGATAATTATATGTTCTACAAAGACGTAGTACATTATTTTGTTCTATAATCAATAGTTTTCGCAGCGCACGCGATGCGAGAAAGTTTTTTGGTAATTTTTTCACACATTGGTTTACATTATTGAGGTTTTAGTATGGATACCTAACTTTTTTGAAAATTTTATATAGCCTATGTTCACCGGAGATAGTGTAGTTTCCCAACAGTGAAAGAATTTTTCAAATCGGTTAAGTAGTTTCAGAGCCTATTCATTTCAAACAAACAAACAAACAAACAATCAAATCTTTCCTCTTTATAATATTAGTGTAGACACCTATTTGATACCCTCCTATACCTATAGCTAAGATTTTTATATAATAAGGCATCAGAGAAAATGTAACAAAGGTTTTTATGTATCAATAAAGTTATATTTTTTTTTTTTTTTTTTTTTTAATTCCCTATCACGCGTCACCTCGAACGGCGAACAATTCTTGCAGTATACGATGAATCCCATTTTTTTAAGCTACCAATCACTCACACTATGTGCTAAAATGTTGGTAATCTATTAAACGAATACCTTTTAGGTGTTCGTTTAAATAGGTCGTCGTTGTCGAGATCAGATAGGTGATAAAAATATGAACAACTTACGCAAAGGCGCCTGCGTGGTACTCTGCCTGGGCGCGGGTGACTGGGCCCTGTTAATGATGGGCCTCTCCCTGATGAGCCTGAGCAAGAGCGTCAGCTGTTCGTTGGTGACGCTCCACGCCAGTTTAGTGGACCGCAGCTGCACGCTCAGGTTGGTGGCGCGACGAGTGTTCGCAGACACGAGGCGTGTTAGTACTCTGAAAATTTTACTTATGTAAATAGGTTTATAAACTCACAGGAATACCGTCGTGTTAAAAAAAAAAATGCTGAACAAACTTTCAAAATTCTGAATAGATCTTTATAAATTACAGCTAACAACCATCTCGATCAAGTCAGTTTTGAAAAAAACCGCGTCTCAGTCATTCCATTTAGTTAGGAGGTACGATGCCACCAACATATCCGTGTGTCGGTGGCATCATACCTGTTCTGGTCTGATCTGGTTGTCCGCAACCAGACTGATACGTCCAACTAACACCCTTTTTTTGGGAGTACTTTTAGTTAACGAATTTTCATATATTTTTTACACGTTATTCACTATCGAGTTGAACACAGCGATTACCTGAGATCCAATTGACACCTGTAGAGCAACGGTTCCTGGTAGTATCGTATCTTGCCGTCTGAGTCCGACTTGTCGAGGCACAGCGTGAGGTCGTCCAGCCGCACCAGCCGCCTGATCACGGGCTGAGCCTGATCTATGTCTGTTAAAGATACGCGAAAAACTTGCATAAGCGAACAACCGGTTCTTAAAACATGTTAAATATTGGATATAACTTAATGAAGTATACTGTACTTCATCGTTTAAGATTCATTTTTATTGGGCGTAGCACCCGTATCCGGAGTGCGAGAAATTTTATCAAAGTACCAACCGATAATTTTGATTGAATGCTGCTACACCACTTATAGCGCGCTTTCAGTCGTCGTTACCCCGTATTCGGGTACCCCGGTCTGCGGTATAACGACCAATAAAAATAAGCCTTAATTCTAATTATCTTACCTGCAAATGCCGGGTCCCAGTTGGGTCCCGCGCTGTCCACAGCTAGATGCTTGACATTTAGCGACATGACGATGTCGTCCTGTACATACTTCACGATGAGGTGGTGCACCCGCAGCGCGATGTTGCTTACAATGCGGCGAACCAGCGCCTGCATGTACCCCGGCGGAGCTTCCACCACTTGAGTTTTGCGACTGCAGTATCAATTTTAGAGTAAAAGTAGGTTTTATATTAAACAATAAGTTCATAAAGACAACGAGATCCATTTACTTTTCATAACAAAATTCATTTAATAAGACGGGCGAATACTGTTGAAACACGGTTCGAAAGCGATTGACTGCCTCAATTTAATTTGTAGATTAGGTGTACAGATATTTTTTACTTTGTTGTGACCTGAACAAATTTATCAAAATAAATTGTGTCATAAAATTACCAGTTGTGTTGAGTCGAGCCGTAATTAATTATGGCCAAAAATGTGGATGACCACACTGACTAAGCGGCATTAAAAGATTGATAGGCTCATGGGCAAAAAAATATCCATTTTCACTGTACAGTCATAATTCAAATTCCGAAATCACTAACGTGAAAGCATGTGTCAGGCACGGTGCAGGTCAAACGTAAGTATCCAAGGCTGACATACGAATGCTCCTGAAGCATAAAACAAAAATGCTGGTGCTTACCTTGGTGATTCAGGTGGAGGAGTCTCATCAGCTACCGGTGGATTCAGACTTAGGACACATTCTGCAATAAACATTACATCATATCACAGCAAAGCTCAGCTAAAGTGGAAACGTAATAAACATATAAAACAGTTGTGTTTGTCACCTATAGTGTCTATGGTGACAATGATGGGCTCGGACATGATCTTGGTCCAGGGCACCTGGATGAGCAGCTCGTGGATGCGGCCGGAGACCAGCGTGAAGGGCAGCGCCACCTCCTGCTGCAGCACGTCCGCCTTGAGCACCAGGTTGTGCAGCGCCACGCCGCCCCCCCATAGCGAGACCTGTTCGAGTACAAAGCCGTTAGTATATAGGAAGTAGCTACAGAGGTCTGTACAAGTACAAGGTTTTAGTCTTTAAACATACTGCCGTGTTTATAAGTCCAAAACAAACTATTAAAATTTATTTCTTGCAAAAAATATCTAAAAGTAGTACATAACTTAAACATGTTTAGACCCGGACTCCGCGAAAGCAGAGAAGAGAAGAGGGGCGAGGAGAAGTTTTTTAATAACCAATAGGAATACGTTATTCACACTTTGCTGTTGCTTAATTTATGACCCTTATTGAACGTAACACCTGTCAAATAGCCAACACATCCAGTGTTGTTATTATTATTTACTGTTTGTAATGAAAAGTAATTTGTTTAATAATTTACTACACTTGTTTTATAAACCATATCCTATAGTCTGATTGTATTTCTTGATAGACACCTATTAATACGATAGATAAGTTGCAGAGTCCTATTCCACCAATTTCATTTTTAACTAGCTGACCCGGCAGACGTCATACTGCCTCAATCTATATACAGTGGACTCCCGGTAATCCGGCCCCTGTCTAATCCGGCACCCCCTGTAATCCGACATGGTATATTATTTATTATTGTATACTTTTTTGACTATCTTCGCTAGTGCGCGTTTGTACAAGTTATATCTTGTACGCCCCACCACTATTGTTCAACAATGTCAAACAAAAAAAATGATGAATATCTTCATGCTTCTTAAATTGATTGATTCATAATTTTCGATTATTTCAGTACCTATGTACATTTGTTTGTACACCACTATTTTGTAATTTAAACTTATTGCATATTCTGTAATTTGTCGGACTACAAGGTACTCTTTTGTAAAAAAATCCGGATTGTCTTAGGCGGTACTCTATAATCCGACAAATTCAATAGTCCGACACTGCCCTGCAGAATGTTTGTCGAATTACCGGGGGTCCACTGTATATAAAAATGAACTGCTGTTCGTTAGTCTCTTGTTTTTTTTATTTAATTCCGAGCATTTTCATATTTATTCACCTTTTAAACCTTCTCTGGACTTCCACAGATAATTAAATACCAAAATTAGCCAAATCGGTCCAGCCGTTCTCGAGTTTTAGCAAGACTAACGAACAGCAATTAATTTTTATATATATAGATAGATAGATAGATTCCTATTGGCACCTTCTTCATCTTTTATAAAGATGAGCATATTTTTTTTTACATACACAATCAAATGTTTTGAAAAGGTTAATAGATTTAATGTGTACTTAAATATATAATACATAACTATAAAAAGTATAGTCATAATTTGTTTTTGTTTCTAATAAGACTAATAATGTTATATTCCTTTTATGACATGAAGTACATAAGGATCTAGACCAAATACCTACATTCTGATTCTGCATTTCGTTATTTAAGAGCCTTGAATTAATCAATAGTCAACTGCAGATGCAACTCAACTAATTTCATATAAAAAAGTAACAAGAAATAAATGTTTAATTTGTTTTTAATTGGTTAGATTATATTATGCATATTTAAAATATTTGTTCAAAATCTATAGTGTCATTATATCCAAATTAGTCGTTATCACTCGTTATACTCAAAGCAACAGTTAACTTAAACATTTGATAAATTAAGAGAAAGGGAAACCATTAAATTTAAATTTCAAATTCAATGGGTAAAAGGTTCAGTGGTATGGTGGTGGCCTAGCGGTTCAATGAACGGATTTGTATGCACAAGGTTGCAGGTTCGAACCCAGGCAAGTACCAATGTGGCTTTTTCAAAGTTATATGTACTTTCTTAATTATTCTAAGACACTTCTGACAAACGGTGAAGGAAAACATCGTGAGGAAACCTGGATTCCAAAAATTTGGGATCTGAAATCGCCAATCCGCAGAGAGCAAGCGTGGTGATCAATGCTCGTGCCTTCTCTATATGGGAAGAGGCCTGTGCCCAGCAGTGGGACATTTATAGGCTGGATTATTATTATTATTATTATATTATTATCATTACTTTTATGGCTATCACACAATATGATCTACAATTGTTATGGTTTGATTACAGGGTATATAAGCATATTTTGTTTCATTTGTTACAATTTTACACATAAACAACCAAACAGATTTTGATGAAATTTGATTTTGGGATAGCTTGAAAACCGAGAAACGACATTAACTGCACTAAGTGTTATACCTAGTAAATAGAAATAAAAAAATACAGTAAAATCGTATATAACTTAATTCTTGACTTACCTGTGCATCTGCAGGCTTGAAGTCCCGCACATATTTGTCAACATAGCTCAGTAGAATAGGGGTCACATATGATTCTATTTTAAACATCTTTCCAATCAATCAATTAGTGTATGGTAATCCACATCATGAGTTTTTACTGAAACAAAGTAAAAAGTTCCTGTTAGGTGAATGTTGGTCATTAGAACTTATCTCTATGAGTCATTGGTAAATGATAGTATGCTTTTAACTGCTGATTGTAACTAATCACTTAAAATCAGATGACTACATGTGGTAATAAACATTTAGGAGTTTTCTAATTAGAATTAGAATGGATTTTATTGCTAACTACTGTTCTGTGAACCTGTGTTATCCTGTCAATCTACCTATACAATATTCCTGTGATTTTTTGAATACAATTATTAATATAAACTGTCAGGACAACTCTCGTTCTGTCAATTTCCACCACAACAAAGACATATTCGATACTCCATCAAAAAATTGCAATGAAATGATGAAATTGAAAATGATTGAAGAAGAAATTGAGAACATGTAATATGAGACTATGTGTGTGCTGTTTTCAAGTCTCCTTATGAAAAATAAAAAATAAATTAATTTAAAAAATAAAAAAACCCGACTGCATAAAAAACACTTTAAATAAAAACTGAAAAGTAAAAAACAAGCTCAATAAGTCTAGAAGTGTAGATAGCAATGTTATTAGTACAAAAATTTAATAATCAATACACAATCAATCTAATGAGAAACATAATTGACTGTCACAGTCGGGACCCATAATGAATGATTTTAGTCTAGCTTATTTAATGGGTCACAACTGTTTTTGTACTAATAACATTGCTATCTACACTTCTAGACTTATTGAGCTTGTTTTTTACTTTTCAGTTTTTATTTAAAGGGTTTTTTATGCAGTCGGGTTTTTTTATTTTTTAAATTTAGTTATTTTTTATTTAACACTTTTTAGTTAAAATCATAATACGTCTAGCTGTTTTTTAAGGTTTCTTAAGCACACAAGCACTTGCAGCCCTGGTAGGCTTTTATGTACTTTCATGGTGGTGGAACTGGCTATCCACCTAGTGTACGGCATTCGAGTATGTATTTAGTTTGGATAAAGAACAATTTTTCACATAGTATTTTTTTTTTTATACGTAAATGATATACCATTTTGGAATTCTCGTTACAAGCCCTTTAATTTGATACCCATATTGTAGCAAACATATTTTTTTAATTTTTTTTTACCTCAATCTATGGCACCTCGTGGCCGCCATGTTGGTTTTTGTTTGATGTGACATATCTAAGAACACTTGGGTAATCGATACCAATCCAACGATACCCTAATTATCGAAATCCATTCGGCTGTTTCGAAGATATGAGGTAATAAAGAATATTACACACATACATACATACAAGATACGCGCGAAAAACATAACCCTTCTTGGCAGTCGGGTAATAAGTAGAAATATTTCATCTTAAATTAAATACTTTGTCTAAAGCAGTTTTTATTATAATACAATTAAGCTTATAATAAACACTGACTGACAAGATAAGGCAGGTAAAAATAAGAAAGAAACCTTAAAAACAACTTCCAAAATGGAACCGCTGCATATTAACCAGAAATGTAATACTTTTAAAATCGAAAGTCTAGTAGTCCCAGTAAGAAACAGAGACATTATGCTAGGTACATACAAATGAGACAATCAGAACATAACACAAAAGGTTTACAGGAATATAGCCTAAGGCAGAGCTAGTTAAATAGCAAAACTGTTTTGACTGCGCTTGGTAGGAGAAGCTCTAGGGGTTTATAATAGTACTAGCTGTGCCCCGCGGTTTCACCCGCGTTAATACCTATATTCCGTTCCCGATGTCTTTACAGTTACTTTGTTATACGGGGCGGAGACGAATTTAAAAAATTAAAGATTTTAAAAATCGGTCTACCCGTTCTTGAGTTATGAATAGTGTAACTAACACCTCGCGGTTCCATACCTATCTCGTACTACCTCTTTAACCCCGTTACGTTGTTAGTTCCTTTACTAATTTGTTAATAGTAAACTTACTATGGAATAATAAACATTAACAAACAACTTTTATTCCCGAAAGGCTAAATTGCTATTATTATCAATTCGCTTATATTATTATTATGGTGCCGTCTAACCGAGCGGCCGCGGCGTGAGCAATTTTTTAAATAACTTACATTTTTAAACTTGTGATATCTTTTGAATGGAATGTCCAAATTGAATAATTCAAAAAGTCATATAATGGTATTAATGCAGACTTAAATTCAATCATTTATTTTGATAAGGATTAATTCCAAAGTATAAATAAAAGAGCTTTTAGAGCGGTGGCATTTATATAAATTTAAAAAAATGATAAAGACACTTATTGTGACATAACTATAATAGTTAGACATATGCTGTCGCGATATTTTTTCTAGATAATTATATGTTCTACAAAAACGTAGTACATTATTTTGTTCTATAATCAATAGTTTTCGCAGCGCACGCGATGTAAGAAAGTTTTTTGGTAATTTTTTCACACCTTGGGTTACATTATTGGAGTTTTAGTATGGATCCCTAACTTTTTTGAAAATTTAATATAGCCTATGTTCACCGGAAATAATGTAGCTTCCCAACAGTGAAAGAATTTTACAAATCGGTCAAGTACTTTCGGAGCCTATTCAATTCAAACAAACAAACAAACAAACAAACAAACAAACAATCAAATCTTTCCTCTTTATAATATTAGTGTAGATATAATACTAGCTGTGCCCTGCGGTTTCACCCACGTGAATACCTAGGTCCCGTTCCCGGTGCCTTTGTATTATTAGGGGTGGAGATGAATCCAACAAATCACTATCGTCACATAAGTCAGGATTACTTAAATTACACAACAAAAAAAGCGTTATTGAGTTATGCGCTTACTAACACATTTAGTGATTCATTTTTATATTATAGATTACTCCACAGCCTTTTTAATTTCACAAAGTCCATCAATTCCATAATATGCTTAAACCATCAATTGATTTTTCAATAAAACATTATCCAGGTTTTGTCCGGAGCAGGGAAAGCCCACACATTATTGGGTGATTCCGGGCTACTATAATGATGATATAATATATTCTTCAACAAAATAGATTCATATTACACATATTGGCTTGGAAAAGTGTGAGGTTTAGCCTGCTGCGGGTCTATATGGCATTAAATTAGATAGATTTGTGCAATACTATTGTTGTTGTAGTACTCACTCATGAGAGGATAAATCTAAATTACTATCTATTAAATAGCACATCAAGTTACTGAGTAAGTACATTAATAGTCGAACAGTTTGAATTTTAATGTGTAATGTGTAAGTGTGTGTAAGGACAAAAAGTTTATGAGTACCCCAACAGCTAAATGGCTTATTGAAAGGTCCACACTCTCGCTCTTGTTCTCATCTGTATGTTCGCTGATTATAATAAGAACTTCCTACCAAGCGCCCTAAAGCATCTTACAACCTACAGCTAATCGGCTAATATTGTATAACAGACTAATATTCGTATTATATACTGTTAAGTGATATATGTTTACAGTCCCACAAGTGGAAATATTACAGTAAATACAAATTATAACAGGTTGCAAAATCGAAAGGCAAAAAGACAATATTTTTTCAAAAGTATTAATACAATTACATATTATGATACCTACGTGGATAATAAATAAACAGTGAAATTCTACATGAACTGTTTACAACGAGTTAATCTTACCGATTATTATGATAGTTCAAGGCGTATGTAGTAGTCCTATCATGTATTTTCACCATAAATATTCACAGAAATTTTAAATTTTATAATAACAATTTTGTGTTTTTATAAATAAAGCAAAATAAACACCGCACTTCTTTTTTTCTATCTGTGGTGGTCAACTTCGATCAGTCAATGCCACTGCCAAAGTTCCAAGAAGTCTCGCAGCAGTTTAGGGTTGTCAAAGGTGAAATGAGAAAATCATTTTTCTGATGGTATCACGATTGAAATTTTCTTTATTCTGTCGATCAATAAAAGATAATTTTATGGATTCAAATAAAATAAACATCATAGTGGCATCAAGTATTGTGTTTTGTGATACTCAGTATTAATTAAGATGCAGTGCAACATTGAAACCTGGAAATTATTAAATATTAAATTATGCCAAAACTTAGAATGGTCATCTGATACAATAATATCACTTTCAATTATATTATTCGTCTATAGGGACCACGGAGTGATAGGGACAATATGTGTTAATAATAAATTTGTCATAAATTCTTTGCTACTTCAAGGAAGGGACTCAAAGGTTTACGGTTAATGTAGCTCTGTTTAAAAAAAGTAACGTAAAAAGCAATAAACTATAAAACTAGCCACTCGTTGGTGAATGAAAAACAAATAATTAGGACATACCTAATGCTAGTTTAATAACTTTTTTAATAATGGTATTACGATGGTACGAAACCCTATTAACACGAGTCCGACTCAAACTTTACCAGTTTTGTTTTTGCATTTCTTTGACGTACATAAGAGGTGGCTCTTTAAAATATTTAGTCGAATTATTAAAACTCAGTCAATTTATTGTAAAACATTGGATAGCAATGATTAGAAACATTACTATTTTTTGTGCAAATTAAAAATGAAATTAGTTGAAGTTGCATAATCTGTAAACGTCAAATAGTAATTTAGACCACAGAGTATAGTAAAATGAGGTATTGATTTGGAGTTTTCTCAGTTTTGGACTCTGTAAACATTATTGTCAGATGAGAGACACGATACGAAAGGTCGATGGGTCAGTAAAAATGATTTTTACAGTAGATTTTAGATGTCCGTCATGGTTTTTGCTCTTTGCCATTAAACGCTATACGCTATGGTTTTGTTTGTATGCATGTAAGTTTCTTTTGTTCACATTTAAATTACTTTGACTAGGTTAAACTATGTTGTCATTGTTGCAATCAGCAATGTTTTGTCGCATTTCAACGTTTGTTTTGGTGTTGTATTCTACAAAATAAAGTTATATAATAAGTAAATGTGCTATCGCTTTAAACAAATGATCGGTAATTGTTAAACTACTCTAATTTGCGTCGATTTAATTATGTTTTGGGAAATAACTGTCTACCAAGTTGTTTGAAGTTCGTCAAACTTGAGTGTACTCATTGAATTAAATGATCGATTTTGTCTGAATGTTTGGTTCAAAATGGATACGTTACGTTGTGGATTTTCCAATTGCATTTATTTGCTATCTAGGAAACATGTTAATAGTAAACTATTTGACTCATTAGAATGCTCTAGGCCAACATGTGGTCAAACAGACCTATGTCTAATGCAATACAAGGATTGTAGAATCCACTTAGATTCTAATTGTCATTAATAAATAATGAATTTTCTTCTAAAACATTTGATATAGTAACAATCAATTAGCTATTTTTTAAGCCTTGAAATGAAAATTTAGTACTTCACACATTGGGCGGATACTTTACAATGTAACATTTTGATTTTGTTTAAAATCAATGTAATTTAATTAATGCAGTTAAATTCTGATATAATTACAAACAAAAACACACAGTTTTATTCTTAACACTAGTGGTGTCAAAATAAATCTTTAGTCTTAAAGGATTAGAAATTAATAGCTATACTGAAATCTGAATGTTATAATTATCTGTTTGTTGATCATTGTAACAAAGAGCTACATTACTAATAGTTTAATGTGATGATTGTTTCCTTACAGTGAAATATTAATTTTGATCTAAAATATTGTCACACTGCTTGATTGCTTCTATTCATAAAATATTTATAAATGGATACAATATCTATTTATCTTTATTCTATTTGCAAAAGTGTAATAAGTTCATTTATAATTTTGGAAATAAAAAAGTGGTGTAAATTGATGACATTAGACAAATAAAAATTCCAACTGTAAGGTTAAGGCCTATTTTATTATTAAGAGCGGCTAAAAAAAAGGTTTAATGAACCTGTGTTTCATGCGTAGTAACTTTAAAAAAGTCACATTGTTCTCCCTTGAGTTTAATGCTTACTACTCATTATTTGACAACACTATTACACAGTTGATAACTTTCTATTGTTTCCATCTAAGGCTGCTTGTTCACAAAGTTCTGTACAATACAAATAAAATTATGGAATGCAATCTAAAACAGAGTTAACTCATAAAGTTTTGAGTTTGATTCGCATTCTTATCTTAGCCATTGCATGTCAAAACATTGGTAAAAAGTGGGCAACATCATAATAATATTGCTCTTTTTTGATATTTAGTTTTAGATAAATTTATTTTGGGGGTTACATTTGATATTACATTTACCATATATAAATTTATGATGATTTTGTTTCAGGATGCAAAACTAAGAACAGAGCAAAATCCATGTCAACAATAAAAAAATATACTAAGCAAAACTATAGCGATATAACGAGGATATTAGTAATGCATGTACAAAACGCGAACATTTATGTAGCTAGGCTATCCTGATAATTTAAATATGATTCATATATGTAATACATATTCGTAGAAAGCTATGCTGAAATTGACAAACAGTTTTTACAGATATTTAGCGTTTACATGTGAGAAGGTTAGCAAGACACATGTAAGGAGATTTTCACATTTGAATTGTAAAAGGAAGACATGTGGCACGGACTGTGCGGACGTAACACTAATAGCACAATTCCCTTTGAGTCAGCAGTTGCGTCAACACAGCCACGGCAAGAAACGATTGAAGATCAGAATACCACCTCTGTGTTCCAATGAAAAGAGACATAAGCCAATGAGCGATCCTCTGCAACCAACTTATACTCATGCCAGCTATGGAGGACAGTTTGATATGTAAGTATTGTTTTTTATAGAATCCAGTCGTAACCAAACAAAGCAGTATAGAAAATGGTAGTGATCACTAATGTATTCTAAATTGTTAGATAATTAACAGTTGCTTCTTTGTCTCAGTTCCGAAGACCCGTATGAGGAGTGGCGGCGCCAAACCGGTGAGGCGGCGTCGTCAGGCGAAGGCCGGAGGACGGCCCTTCCAATACCACCCGACTTTAGAGTATGGGAGGCAGTAGGAAAAGGTCGGGATCCTAGACAAGGTACGTACGTATTTTGTTAATGTTATATTCAGGCAACCAGAATGTTATTTAGTGTTACTTAAAAACCAGTCGTTGCTATACTGACTTTCAGAGCCTTTATGGTTGATAGTTGTTCATTGAAGTTATTATCTGGTGATTATTATTTATTCCTCAGAACTATGCAGGTCCCCTATGTATTAACAATATATTAAAAAAAACCTGCCCAATCCGTGAAGGTATTGTTAGGTATTGGTATCTGATTCTATTAAAGTAAAAAAAGAGGATACACTAAAAAAATAATGTCCCCTAAAAATATAATAATATTTCTCAACAGAAGGGAGCGAGAGAGAATGTCATTACACGAAATGCCGCCAATAATACATATTAAGAAAAACTCAAATATTGGGAATGTCCGCAGCAAATAATAGTTATTTCAAAATTAATTATTATTGTTACTCATCAAAAATCAAAATCAAAATCAAAAAGTTTTTATTTCTTGTAAACCAAAAAAAAGGCGCTTAAGAAACGTTACGTTATAAACTACTGACTCTAGTTGCTCGGTTCCAAAGTGTCCTTCCTATGGAGAAGAGCCGGCAAGAAACTCCATAGGTTACTCTTTTAAAAAATAATAATTGTTACAATTATTTGTACATTATTGATAAAATATTTGCGTCAAAAACGCAGTACAAACTACGTTATAAAAAAGAAATTTTAAAATAATTTAATCTGTAATAGTATGATCACTGATCACTCTGACAACCGAAGAAGTCAAAGAAACCAATCTGTTAAATAGTGAATAATAAAAACTACGCTGTTGACGCATTCACATAAAAAACAAAGTACAAAATATGAAAATTTAAAAAGTAAAAAATAAAAATAAAAAAGTAATAATAATAAAAGGTAAAACAATTTTACATACAATACATATGTAGTCACAAAAAAAAAATACCCTAACAGGAATGTCAAGGCATGTCAAGTGCCTTCAGGAAATACAGGCGGCTTAAGAACTCATTTAAAGTAAACAAGCAAATCTTGAGGACCGCCAGGGAAGCCACATGTGCAGATATTAAACACTCCACGCCCTTTTGTCTTCCACGTAGTCCTTAACTTTATAATACGCTTTCCTTAAAAGAATAGATTTTACACAAGATTTGAATTTCTTACCAGGCAGATCAGTAATGGCCTCTGGTAGTTTATTATAAAAGCGTATTGAATTCCCTAGAAATGATTTTGAGTTTGTTTTAGTAAGCCGGAATTTAGGAACTACTAACTTATTCTTATTCCTAGTATTAATATTGTGATAATCACTTTTAACTCTAAAACTAGAAAGATTTTTACGCACATACATAATATTTTCGAAAATGTATAAGGAAGGCAAGGTTAGAATGTTAATTTCTTTAAACTTTTCTTTTAATGACTCTCGAGGGCCCATGCCATATATTGAGCGAATTGCCCGTTTCTGCAAGATGAAAATGGAATCTACATCGGCCGCGGACCCCCATAATAGAATACCGTAAGACATCAAGCTGTGAAAATAAGCGAAATAAACTAATCTAGCAGTGGGTATATCAGTAAGCTGCCGAATTTTCCTAACCGCGAATGCAGCCGAACTTAACCTAGGCGACAGTGCCGAGATGTGTGGCCCCCACTGCAACCTAGAGTCAATCGTTATTCCCAGAAATACGGTTTCATTTATTAATTCGAGCTGGTCGCCATCAAGCATCAAACCTAATCTGATATTGTATGAACATTGGAAAGCGAAAACTTTAGACATTTAGTTTTACTTGCATTGAGAAGCAAGTTATTAGTAGAAAACCAATCGGAAAGAACATTAAGGGCATTATTAAAGTTCGATAAATCTGGTAATTTTCTATTAATTTTAAAAATAAGTGATGTATCGTCCGCGAATAATATAATATTAGATAAATTAGCCATCATATAGGGAAGGTCATTTATATATGCCAAGAAGAGAAAAGGGCCAAGGATTGAACCTTGAGGCACCCCCATTCTCACTCTAGACCCAGATGATGTTACGCCGTTTATACCTATTTTTTGAAGTCTAGTTGTTAAATATGACTGAATAAGTTCAAGGGATTGACCTCGCAGTCCGTAGTGTTTTAATTTGAGGATAAGCGTCTTATGGTCGACACAATCAAAAGCCTTGGAAAGATCACAAAAAATACCAATGGCATCCTGTGATCCCTCCCAAGCCTCCAAAATATGAGACACTAACTTAGCCCCGGCGTCGGTTGTTGACCTTCCCTTTGTAAATCCAAACTGGCGTTCATGAAAGACATTATGTTTACTAAAATGTACAATTAATTGATCTAATACCATTCTCTCAAATATTTTACTTATAGCAGGAAGAACTGAAACTGGTCTGTAGTTTGATGGATCGTTCTTGCAACCTGATTTAAAAATAGGAATTACTTTACTGTGCTTCATTAAATCTGGAAAGGTGCCACTATCCACACAGTCGTTAAAAATGTTTGCAAGAATCGGAGCGATAGTGTCAATTATTGATTCAATTATTTTGACAGATATGCCCCATAAATCTTCAGTGGTCTTTACTTTTATATATTTAAATGATTTCTTTACAACGCTAGGGGATACATGACTAAAACTAAATTTTGGAATATCTCTATTAAAATGTTGCTTGACTAATGTCTCTGCTCTTAGAGAAGACGAAGAGAGAGATTTTGTAACTTTAATTGGAATTTCCTTAAAAAATGATTCGAAAGCTTCAGCTACATCAGACTTATGTGAAATTAACTGATTATTAATTTTTAATGAAATATCTGTATCTCTTTGTTTACTACTTCCAGTTTCAGAGTTAATAATCTTCCATACTGTTTTAATTTTATTATCTGATTTACCTATACGGCTACTTATAAGTTTAGACTTTGCTAATAAGCATACTTTCTTAAATATTTTAGAATAGTTCCTAACATAATTGTGAAATTTTGGATCAAAATTAAATGATTTCTTATCATAAAGGCTGTAAAGTATGTCTCTGCTGATTCTAATGCCTTTTGTGGCCCATTCATTAAATTTACATTTAAGTCTAGTTTTATATTTTTTTGAGGACATACTTTATTAAATGACTTACAAATGATGTGCAATAGTCTACTATAATCAGAATTAGGTTCTCCTAAAAACGAATACTTGCAACAGTCAAGATCTCTAGCAATGTCATCCTTCAATGAACGCAGTCTGTGATTTGTTAAAGGCCTTACAGTAATAGATTTATTTAATTCTAATTTGTTTTTAGTTCCTATGGACACTAGTTGACCCATGTGGTCTGATCTAATACCTGGTATTAATTTAGAGTTTAAAACCCCACTATTTGAAAAAATATTATCAATACAATTCAGGGAAGTCGCAGTTATTCTAGTGGGTTCATAAAAAATATTATTAAAATTAAATGATTTGAATAGCGATAAAAGTTTACAAGTCTCCTGCGAATCTATTAAAATATTAACATTGAAATCTCCACAAACATATACAGATTTATTATTCCTACATACTTTAATTAATACTTCTTCCATTGTACTCAAAAAAGACCAAATGTTTGATGCTGGTGGCCTATACACACAAAGAACAATAATACCCTCTATCTCTGCACATGCTACCTCACATATGCGGTCAACAGAGCATAAGGTGATGTCTTGACGTTCCTTATACTTAAAATTACTATTACATAAAATTAGACATCCGCCTCCAATAGCTGAAAGTCTGTTGAACGCACTGGCAATCGCAAAATTGTTAACATTAAAAAGCATCTTATCTGGTTTTAACCAGGATTCACAAAAGCAAAGAATATCAATGAAATACTTGTCTACTAAAAGTTCAACATCAAGAATTTTGCCAGAAAAGCGGTTAATGTTCTGATGATATAGCAGAATGCTATCAGAATGCTTCCCTATTGTCTGAGCTGTTAGTTTAAACAATCTACATTGTTAGAGCTAAGACATAACAAATTATCAGTACTTAACCTAGTCGGTGTTATATCTCCTATAACAGAGTTAATATTAAATGCTAGTAACCTAGCCACTAAAAATCTACATTTTTTAGGAAGATACATTGCTTCCTGAGTTAATTTAAAGCCACTAATAAACTTATTAGTATCAAAAAATAATAATTTGTCACTATGACAACCTGTCAACATACATAAAGTATTGTTCATAATGAACAAAGTTATTTTGTTCGGTGCTTAAAGTATCTGCATAAGGCAGAGCACAAAGTATAATTTTACCTATATCTAGACTCAACAAGGTGGTGATGCCATCCACAATGTCCCTTCTTTGAATTCCTAAGCTGTTACCAACTAACAAAACAATATTGGTATTTTTATGAAGGTGCAAATTTTTTATTATATTAATAAGCTTACTAAAGTGAGTATTATGATAACAGAGATTTGTAACATTGTGTGTGTTATAATTGTGTAACAATGTCCCAAAACCTGCTCCTAATTTGTCAGAAATAAGAATCCATTTGGAATCCGTGTCACTGTCAGCTGATGGCTGAGTGACCGCACCTACCTGGGATACTAAAGGGGTCAGAGACGGTGCAGAGTGAGCACAGTTGCATGAGAAATTATTTGTCAGAGACTCACATCTCTCAGCATTGTACTGCACTAAGTCCATCAACTCACTAGCCTCCACCATACGCTTACTAAGTTGGTTTTGACACTCAGCATATTTTTCAAAAACATCTTTTAACAAATGCTCCTTTTGCAATAACTCATCTTGTAATAAATAAGTGTCAACATCATACTTTTCCCTACATTGTTCAAGTTCTTCGGTATATTTATTGACTTGAGATATTAAATTAAAGCGATTCCTATGATGAGTTACTTTAGATTTTAATTGTTTTAATTTTCTTAAAGCAATGCGAGATTTCTTAATAAATTTATTAAATTTAATATACTTTTTTAACTTATTATGACTAAATAATAAAGGGCGTGTAATGGCATCCTCACCAGTTAAATCTATTGTAACAATTGGCTGGCAATTATCTGCCGATGAACAACCAACCAGCTCATCGAACAAGCTGTGTGCTGGAGGCCTGTTCCCTACATTTAGCCGACTCCAGAAACATTATTGTACTATGGGCTTTACTAAGTTCTTGCTCGAGATCTGTTATCCGACTAAGAGCTATCTCAAAAGTATCACTGCACTGTTTAAAGTTTGATAAATTGAGTTGCAGGTGTTGGTGTTGGTCGAGTAGGTCCATATGTACAATATGAAGTTCAGCCAGCTCATTTTTGAGTGAGGTATTCTTGTCCACAATATTCTTCACTTCAACCTCGCTGTCATCTCTTTCTTGTAGCAGCTGCTTGCACAGGGTTTTTGATGATTCTAGTTCCTTCAGTGTTGCCCTGAGTTTATCCTCCATGTCTCTTGCAACAGCTCTACGGGTCAACATGTTTGTCAGTTGTCACTGAGTATCTTCACCTGGAAAGTGAATGGTACAGCTAAATATCTAGTGTAGTTGTTATTTACTAGATACAGATTTTAAAAGAGGTGAAAAGTTAAGTAAAGTATTTGAAATGGAGAGGGACAGTTGCTAAGAATTATAATTAAGAGTAAATTAATTTTAAAAGAGAATAATTTAATCAATTAGAAAGATAATAATAGTTAATATAAAAAGGATGCTATTGTAGAGGTTAATAAATGTACTAAATAACGAAACTTTAACAATTAATTAATTAGAAGGTAGGTTAGAAGAAAGGAAGAAATAATTGTATACAATAAAATCTTTAATTTACACTTATAGGTAACTAATAAAAATACCTGTGTGTAAGGTGTTTGTCAGTAATTAAGAGTAAGTAAATAGTGTCTGGGGCGATTGTTTACGTCGTCGATTTTGTTTCCACAGTTTGTCAAACAAAAGGAGACATAAAATAAGCCAGTGAGTATTGGACGATGCTCATGAATAATGAGTCGTGTGAGATGTTAAGTATTATGGTGTAGGTATATGTAGGCCTGTTGGTTTAACCATAAATACGAAAAGGTACTTAGCTGGTAATTATGTTTTCAAATTTCTCCGATGTCCGTTGACAGCTGATGTTCTTCGACTAACTTTTGACGACCACATCATTCATGGTCATGTCATTTTCAAACTGATATCACCCTTTGGGGTCGGATAGGGTTTTCTTAACATATTGTATACGGCTGGTTTGCTGACGATGCCGCATGTTCGCAGGTTCCTGTTTCAAGTTTAAAGTCCTCTCGTACAACTTGTTGGCGCAGTACTTGCTGGAATGCCACCCGTACTTGTACACCGACTGCTCGTCGCACGACCTCAAGTGGAAAGTCAGGGCGTCGCGCCTCTACGACGAGATCACCAGCTTGTCACCTGATGTAAGTACAAGTTTTATTAGTATATCTAAAAGTAATTATTAAAATAACAAGCTTTTTAAGATCTCCTGCAGAAAGCAGTTGAGTTAGAATAGAATGGGAAGCCGGAAGACTGACTGCAATGCTGCAACTATTTAGAAAATTGTGGCCAACACTGGATTGGGATAGGCTAAGTTGATTAATTGAATATATAAAAGTTAATCTTCTCTTTCTTTGTTTCAGATATTATGTTTCCAAGAAGTCCAAGCAACTCATTTACAAAGTTTCTACTCGAAGTTTGAGCAGATCGGTTACTTCGGCATATTCAAACAGAAAACGGGCCACAGACAAGATGGGTGCGCGATCTACTTTAAGAAGTCATTATTCGATCTCCAGGACCATATAAGCGTAAGTTATTTTTTTTCATCATTTTATACGCGTTGTTACTTTTTTTTAATTATTTTTATGTACCAGGTACATGTATTTCAAATTTTGCGCCACAATATATCTTAGGCCTCGTCCAGGGAGATGCGGAGCGGGTTGTCGGAAACGCAATCATATGGTGATGTATAGAGCGTTCAAGGAGTAGGGTGTATGCACGAGTTTCTTTGAATTGTAGGGCGGATGAAAAGACGGGCGAAGGACTTGGCAGGTGAAGTGGCGCGAAACGTGGCGGGTGCAGCAGCACTAGAAGATACCGAAGCCGTGTGCATTGCAGTGGACGCCGCAACAGACACAGCACCCAGTGCCACTACTCCGTATGGGGCATGCGGAATAACGGCACTCATAACCGAAACCACTATATACCATATGTTTGTGTTTGCGTGTGAAATGCAGCAGACAACGTGCTGTTTTTTCATAAACACAGAAAATTCTTGAAGCCATAAACCTCCCCTGCGCAAAGAACCGCCTGACGCCTCTCCCTAAACGAGGCATGTATAGAAGTATTTGTTCGTACATTTCCCGCAACATACACTTCTCATCAAAAAAATCGAAACACCTCGCAGTTTATGATTTGATAAGGATTATCAGAAAAATGTGTATATTTAGGAATAAATGTAAAATGTCATTTAATAGTGAGTAGTATGAGGTTTTTAAATCCTAATGTTAATGTTCTAAATTCAAATTAAGTCTTCATAGGTTTCGTATTTTGTATAATGAGTAATTTTTACCCTGTATGGAATATGAAGGAAATGGGTAAAACAACACGCGTAAATGAAAAAAAAATGTAGGAAACGTTTATTTAATAACTTGTATTCCCTCCGCGAGCTCTTATTACTGCTTCCATACGGTTCTTCATCGATCGGATGAGAGTCACGATCACATGTTGTGGTATATTATCCCATTCCTCTTGGATTGCATTTTGCAGCTGGCTAAGTGTTTCTGGGGCTGGATCTCTTGCTCGAATTCGTCTCTTTAATTCATCCCATAGATGTTCAATGGGATTCATGTCCGGGCTTCTTGCTGGCCATACCATAATGGAGATACCGACTTCGGTAAGATAATCTCGTACGACGCCCGCGGTGTGAGCTCTAGCATTGTCGTGCATGAATATGAAGTCGTTGCCAATAAAATGTGCATAGGGCATCACATGAGGTTCAAGACACTGTTCGATGTACCGATGAGAGTTTAGTGCAGGCAGCCGTGGCCCAGACACAAAGGTAAGTTCTGTCTTACCGTCGGCGCTGATTCCTCCCCAAACCGTCCACGAACCGCCACCATAGCTGACCTTTTCTTCAATGCAGCATTGTGCAAAGCGTTCTCCATCTCTTCTGTAGACCTTGTTCCTTCCGTCGTTACCATACAGCATAATTTTACACTCATCAGAAAACAGTACTTTGCTCCACTGAAGGTATGACCAAGTTAGGTGCTCGCGTGCAAAGTTAAGGCGCGCTCTTCGATGGTCTGCAGTTTATTTCGGCCCATTCGCTGGCTTATGCGGTGCCAATCCGCGTTCCTTCAACCTTCTTCTTATTGTAGAGTCACTTACAGCTACTCTTCGTACAACGCGAAGCTGCTGCTGCAGTTGAAAAGCGTTAAGGCGTCGATTTCGTAAAGAAGTTGTTACAATAAATCGATCATCTCGCTCAGAAGTGACCCGATTCCTGCCAGATCCTGAACGGCGCGTGAACGAACCAGTCTCCCGATAGCGTTTGTAGACTCTATGAACAGATGATAAGCTTAGATGCAATCTTGCAGCCACAACACGCTGACTAAGTCCAGAATCCAGCAATGCCACCACTTGGGCGGCTTCTGCGGGCGAAGTATCCATATGTTTTAGGAAAAAAAGTTTTTTCAGACGTCCCAAAGTCACAGTAAATGAAATAAGAAACAAAAAGTTTAAAGACGAGCGCTAATTTTTAGTTTTTAAACGAGAAACGTACTCCAACCCTAAATACACATTTGTCTCAAAACAGTGATTAATTTCATTTATAGGATAAACAAATGAAATTCTAATTGCGAATTTTGATTTTTTTCTTCTTACTGTAATGACCAAACTGCCAGCTACACAATAATGTTTTTTTTTTCATGGAATTAATTCTCTTTTGTAAAAAATTAGGACAAAAACAATAAAAACGAAAGTGTTTCGATTTTTTTGATGAGAAGTGTATTTAGTGTTTCTCTATTAAATTAATTTTTTTATGTTGCTGCTCGGTACTGCTACTGTACTTCCTAAAGTTGCTGTGCGCTAATTCGACTATACTTCCTAATGTCGCTGTGCGCCAATTCGACATACTTCCTAATGGTCGCTGCGCTCTACTGCGACTGTATTTCCTTATGTTGCTACTGCGACTGTATTTCTTTGTGTCGCTACTGCGACTGTATTTCCTTATGTTGCTACTGCGACTGTATTTCTTTGTGTCGCTACTGCGACTGTATTTCCTTATGTTGCTACTGCGACTGTATTTCTTTGTGTCGCTACTGCGACTGTATTTCCTTATGTTGCTACTGCGACTGTATTTCCTTATGTTGCTACTGCGACTGTATTTCTTTGTGTCGCTACTGCGACTGTATTTCTTCATGTAGCTGTGCGCTACTGCGACTGTATTTCCTTACGTCGCTATTGCGAATTCATTTCCTTATGTCGCAACTGCGAATGTATTTTCTCATGTCGCTAGTGCGAATGTATTTCCATATGCCGCTTTTCGCTACTGCGACTGTATTTCCCAATTGCGTTTTTCGCTACTGCGACTGTATTTCCCTATTGCGTTTTTCGCTACTGCGACTGTATTTCCCTATTGCGCTTTTCGCTACTGCGAATGTATTTCCCTATTGCGTTTTTCGCTACTGCGACTGTATTTCCCTATTGCGTTTTTCGCCACTGCGACTGTATTTCCCTATTGCGCTTTTCGCTACTGCGACTGTATTTCCCTATTGCGCTTTTCGCTACTGCGAATGTATTTCCCTAGCGCTTTTCACCACTGCGACTGCGACGAGATGTAAAGAACTCGAGTCTTTTAAGTCCTAAATTTTGGGCTCAGCTGACAAAGAGCACAGCTCGACTAGTTACAAACTTACAACACGACCCCCAGACTAGAGCACTTAAGTCTACATAGAGACTCGAGCGCAACATGGCGCTCAGGTCTTGATTCGAGCTCGAGTCGTTTCACGCGACGAGTCGCGCTCAAGTTCTTTTCCATTTGGGTTTATTTTATAAATAAACAGGGAATAAAATATAAGTCGGAATAAAAATAATATAGGAATGTAATATAGGAAGAATATAATATAGAATAATAATAATATAGAAGTAAAAACTATAATTAAAAAAAATAAAAAACACGCCTGCCATGTCAAAAAAAATTAAAAACAAGTCAAATATTTGCAGTCGGGGGACCTGTAATGAATTGTTCCAAGTAACCGACCCCGACTGCAAAGATTTAACTTGTTTTTATTTTTTTTTGACATGGCAGGCGTGTTTTTTATTTTTTTTAATTATAGTTTTTTTATTTAAAACCTTTTAGTGAACAAAAAAAAAAACATGACACAACACAAAAAAAAATATCGTTTGGAACCCTTTGCATGCGATTTCGACTCACACTTGACCATTTTTTTATGTCCACATAGCCTATGTCACTCGGGATAACTCAAAGCTTCTAATGATACCACAAACATTGAAATTGGTCAAGCCTTTAAGAAGTTATGGTGGAATAAAGAAACTCACAAACATACATACATACATACATGAACCCTGAAAACATAACACTCCTTTTTGGGCAGTCGTGTAAAAATATAACATAGAAGAATATATTATAGGAAGTAAAACAATAAAAATTCGTATTTTTAAATAAATCAACCTTGATACGCTCAAGACTCGATGCACTCGAGCTCTTTTTAAGACTCGAGTTCTTTTTGAGACGTGAGCTTGTTTTTAAGACTCGAGCTCTTTTTGAAATACGAGTTCTATTTTGGCGCTCGAGTTTTCGAGAAAGGACTGGAGCTCGGCTCGACTCAAGGCTCTGAGTTTTGTTAGTACACCGAGTCTTGTAAAATCGAGCCGAGTCTATCGAATTAAGACTCAAAGACTCGAGTTTTTTACATCTCTAACTGCGACTGGTTTTCCTTATGACGCTGTGCACTACTGCGACTGTATTCCTTAATTGCTGGCTATAACGAAAAGGAATGTGCCGTAGGTCATCACATTCCTCAATTAAATTTACATTAAAAAAAATCTTTCGCAGTCCTCGAGTCCAGTGCAAGAGATTGATGAGTAATAGAGATGAATGGAAGTTGAATACGCATTGCACCGACCCCAAAAAACTAATTCAGAATAGGACAGGGACATAATGATGACTAAACATATATCTCTCGCGTGAAGTTGACAATAATATACTATCACTTCCAAATGAACCTAAGATTGATTTCGGCTGTGCGATGTTTTTCTTTAAAAAATAAAAATAAAATATGTTTATTGCATAAGCTTGTATAACTTTACAGTACAACTTACATAAAGACTTTACTTGTTATAATTATTTTATTTTTTTAATCAATATGCGATTGTTATTTTTGTGTTTTGGCGCTTCTGCGATTGTCATGTAAATAATAAAACTGTAGTTTTTTTAAAGTATTGGCCAGGATAATGGCGCGGTGTCCGAGTCAGCCAGCGACAATTGCCGCACCTTGCAACGCGAGTTGTGTAACGGCCTTATTAGGAATCTTGCAAAAGCAAAGTGACTTTAAAAACGGTGAAACGCGTAGAATTTTGGTCTAAAATTTCTAATCTGTATGACGTTACCGCGACAAGTACTAAAAATATAATTTTGGCTTTGCTTTTGCAAGATACGTAATACTGCTGTAGGTAGGCGTTCTATTAAGGTAACCAACAATGCCGGCAGTGGTAACACCTAATTTGCTAGAGCCAACTGGTAGCAAAACGATAGGATATGACAATAAAATTTTTACGATAGTTCTGTAATTTTTGAAATTTGTCTGACGTAAGACGTTGTGGCGATATGTATACGAATTATCATTTTGACGAGAACGGTCGAAAAATTTTTGCTGTCAAATCCTATCGCATTGCCATCCCAAATTAGGTAATACCGCTGCCGAAGATATTACATAGATCTGTTATACACGTGAAAGTCTTATATCCTTGAGATAGTGTTCACAAATTGAACAAAAAAAGTGAAAGGATTGGTTATTTCCTAAATTAATACGACAGAGATTTTTAACTTCCCACTCAAAAACAACGGATACGTTTTAGGCTTTCAATATAAAGTCACAGGGAAGCCCTTAGTTAATATGGTAATTTTTATATTGGCTGAAAGCCATTCTGTTTTGCCAAATAGTCCTTTTAGAACGTATGCCGTGATAATTTAACATACTCTAGTACTACATCTGCGAACTATTGTCATGAAGTATTAATACTCACCTGTACTAATGATTAAACACTACATTATAGTATTTTATGTATTATAAACATACTTAATATAATACTTAATACTAGTATTACAAAGTAACAAATTTGTACTCATCGCTTGTAACTACCCGGAAAATAGAATCTAAAGAGATAGCGTACTATTACTACGTAGTACACTTTAATGACTAGTTTATCAATATTATTACTTAAGCGTAAATAGGTACGTTTTATAGACAGGTCTTAAATATTTCTGAACTATGTGCTGGCTGGGTGGCTGTTTCGTAAAGTCATAATTATGCCAAACAAATTGCAGATCTACGATTCCACCAGGTTTTTTATTTGTGTCTTTTTCTTATTAAATTGTCTTGCGGTCGCTTGCAGGCTGAAAAAAAAATCATTAGTATGGCAAAGTTAGAGATACTGATCTATAATGTGCTATTGAGAATTGCATCGCTGAGATGAATCTGTCAATCCGATGCACCACCTATTTTTGGTGAATCTTCTATTGACGTCCACTATCCAGTGCAGACGTTCGCTTAAACCGCCTATTACCGTCTGATTGTGTACGAGTTTGCGTCTAGATTGTTGCAAGGTTTTCTTAAGCTAAATATCAATGGTGATAGCTTACATACGACGTCCGTTGTTATATTATTGTAAGGACCTTGTTTCCAGAAGAGCAAATGTCCGTGCTTTCAGACGCTTTTGCCATACTTATTATTGGAATTCAAAATATGAACTGCTAGGACCCATTAATTTTAACATTATATCCGTGGTGCTCGCTGACTGGGCCTCACTCAGTTCTTGATCCCTGTTTTTAAGCCTATGGCTTCTTCTTCTTTCTGTCTCCCGCTTGCAGAGGAGGCAAGTGGAAACAATTTTTCTACTCCTCCTGATAAATTTCCTTGCGGGTTCCAAGACAGTTAATCGTTTCTGGACCCACCGAGCTTTAAATGTCTCGGTGGTATTCATTGGTGGTCATTGTAGATCTTGGCTTACAGGAGCTGCAATGATGGGCAAGTGTGGTGGGAAACCCCCTAAAAATAATTCCTACTTGTCTTACAATATTTCATAAATGGAAATCATCTTTATATCTCAGGTGTGTCAGAAAGATTCAAAGCATGCTAAGTACACACTTGAAGGCAATGCTTGTCAATCATAAATCAAAGTTATTTTATGATAGGCTACTATGTAGCACTTTTTGAAGTCACCTCCTTCATAATCACCCAATCACATAAATGTATTTGTCGAAATATTAAGATCGAACCTCCAGCACGTAAGCGTGGCCATCTTTATATCACTTCGCCATCTATAAAGGGAACTAATTTTATTGTAATCTTGTTTATTATGGAATTAGGAATAGGAAAGTTTGCCCGTTTTCTGTTCGTATTGTTTATGATTTAACTATTGACGTCAAATTGTTTTGTAAACGGTCTATGTTTTATAAAATAAACTTGAATGTTATCGTCGAATGCCATGCAAGTGTTAGCATTGCGATAATGCGTAGCAATGCAATGATTTTTCATATGAACATGTTATAAGCTTCTATTGCGATTATAATGAGAAATGCCTGGCTTTTATCTATAATATGTATTTTATCTGTTGAATAAGCAAAACCTGTTTGATACTGAAAATCTATATCCGTTATGTGAATGTCAGTTTTTTTAAACATTGAATAGTTAAGTTTATATATCTATAAATAAGAAGCAGTATGCTGCTTGTGCCATGGTTGTGCTAACTTTTTGCTTCAAATATTTTCTAGTATTTAGTAACAAAATTGAGTTTATAGTCGCAAAAAATGATTGGATCCGTTTTCCATTTGCAGGTGGAATTCTACCAGCCGGAGTTGCCGATCCTGAACCGCGACAACATCGGTATAATGGTGAAGCTGGTGCCGCGCGGGCTGCCCGGCTCGCCGGTGGTGGTGGCCACCACGCATCTCCTGTACAACCCCAAGCGGACGGATGTGCGGCTCGCGCAGATGCAGGTCTTCCTGGCTGAGATCGACCGGTTCGCGTATTTTGACAACGGAAGAGAGTGAGTTCCGTGATAAATATTGTGTTCAGTTCTTACTGTATATTTATAGAAGTCTCAAATTCCGTAAGCTACCTGGTTTGTAAGCTGTTGTTTCAAACCTTTGTCCAGTTGTTTAGAATTTTAATTAAGAGTTAAGGACTTATTTTATTTAAATTTACAATATAATGTTCCTGGTCATATACTTAATTGTCTGAATTAATGTTTGGAACGACCCCAAATAAAATACAGATTTCACTGACTAGGTTTTTTTTTATTAACCTAAAATTTGTTTTTTTTTATTCATAGACGTTTATTCTGTTTTCAGATCTGGTCATCTCCCAATAATATTGACGGGAGATTTCAACTCAACCCCCGACAGCGCTGTAATAAAGCTATTAGATATAGGCAATGTATGGTAAGCCACATTATGAATTTCTTATTGTTTAATTCCATCAATGCATCAAGCATAATGATTATTGCTTATTAATGTTCGTTCTTTGTGGCCCGCGGGACACACAACTTCTCACAAAGGGTACGTTGTTGTACGTTATAAGTCGTACAAACTATCACGGCATATTATTATGTGTAAAGTGTAGTTTTTACTCTATAGTCCGGCCGCTGAGAGATTGCGTTCCTGACGCATGTCAGATGGTCTTGATTTGTATGGGGAAATAAAAAATACGTGTTTCATTATTCATTGTAATCGGGCATAATGATATAGTTTTGAATTATATTTTATTATTCGTTTATAGGACAAATAAGTGATAGTTATTTATGTTTAGTAAATTCTTCACCTCATCAAAGTTATATCTTCCTGTCGACCACCACCTGTCAGGAACGTATTCTCTCAGCGGCGGTAGGTTTGTGTAAACACGGACAAAAAGTACCCAGAGACCCAGTTTTATTCTATGACTGTAATTGGAGCTATACCACTACCCTATTTGTCCACTATTCATGAGTTATCATGTTTGTCATAGCAATGCCGATTCTCGTTACGATTAGTTTTTATTATGTAGCTTATAAAAATATCAAACCAAACTAGAATTTAATGAATGTGTTAATTAGGCCGGTCACCTTCGATTTAAACTAGGTTAAAATAGTTTTACTATACACATCTAATACATTAGCTATATAATTAAGATCGTTTGGTAGTTTTTTTGCTCTTAATGAACCAATGTACCGAATATGGTATACTTAAGTATGTTTTTAGAAAATAGTATAGCTGAATGTTACAGGGTTAGGAGTATTCAACAACTTATTTGAAGTTTTCGTTATATTACACAAAGTATTCAATTTTGATTTGGTGATAAAGCTAACTCCACACTAGCGTCTATTGTCATAGCCAGAACGCCAGCGCCGTGTCGAAATTGTGCGTGCACTGGCAAGAAGACAATGGTCGAAAGTCGAAAGTCGCCAATGTAGGGGTAGCCTAAACGGCCCAAAAGTATATATACTTAGCCATGAAAAACATAAGGTTCATAGTGTAATTTTTGTTACAGTGCCACTCCTTTCCGTGACAGCTCCGACTGGAGACGGATAGGCGTCACGGACAACTGTCAACACCTGTCAGTCATTCTGAACAGGCAGCAGGGACGCGTCACTGACTTCACTAACATTCAGGTTAGTTACTTGTTCAAAAAAATCATTTTGTGTCAATCCCAAATAAATCGGAATAAGGGCAGGAGGAAGAAGACTCCATTCAACGCTTTTAATCTATTAAATGGGCAGATTCATTTAGCGCTCAGCGAAAATTAGGTATCCACTAAAGATAGGTCCAGCGTGGCACTATCAATACAAAATTAGTTTATGTATGCAACGATTAAATTGCGTGTTCAAATAGTCAGAAAAGGACATCATCCACTCTCTATATTATTTTTGGGTATAATTAAAATAACAGTAAATTTCTTCGTCTGCGACAACTTTTCTGCCCGGCAAAAGCTGATCTGGTTTTCTTCCTTCTACCTCTATCTATTGAATACCAAACTTTATACATGATGTTACATTGCAGGGTAATTTTGTAAACAGAGTATAATTGGTGTAAAATAATTGATAATTAATAAATTGGATACCTATTATTAAATTAACTCATTTTGAGCTGAAATGTTGTAAACTTAATCTATACCAGATGCCCACTTCACCCGTTTTGGATAGATATACCCTTTTGGTAACACCCTGTAAATGACAGTATACTAAAATCCTTCAGATATACAACTCGGACTATTGCGGGGACGGACAAGTGGCGTGCGGGGAGTCGGTTCCCAGTCCCGAGCTCTTCAGCGACATGTTCAACAGCGGCGTCATCGGGCACTCGCTGCGGCTCGCCTCCGTGTACCAGAGCTACATCCACGGCCAGCAGTGCACGGCCACCACCTTTCAAGACTATTGGGTCACCGTTGACTATATCTATTTTAGGTCAGTAAAACATATCTAACTGCAAAATCTATCAACTTCTCAATCTATGGCAATATCTCCTAATTTTTCTTACTAATTCAGTCAATCTTAAAAAAATCAATTTAAAAAAAAAAAAAAAACATTTTCGATTGCTTAAGTCTAAGGGATCATCATATAAAATCAATACAAAATGATTCATCACAAATGTTGGACGTTAGTCATTTTAATAACACTTCAGGCAAATCAAATCATCATGACGTGTTTTCATAAATACCACGTTCTTTCTAAAAAGATATAATGCAATAAAAAATATTTTTGTTTTATATTTAAAAGTATATTTGTACAACAGTTACTGCAACTCTTTACGACTGGTGGAACGCCTGCGGTTACCTACAGCCGACGAGTGCGAGGTTCTGGGCCGCCTGCCCAACCACGTGTACGGCTCCGACCACCTCGCGCTGGCCGCTCTCTTCGAACTCAAGCCCTACAAGTCGACCTTATAACTGCTGACCGAATAACCTGATATACTGCGGTACTGTGTCATTATGTCTTATGTTGATTCAAATTTTTATTGGTCGTTGGGGCCCGTATTCGGGGTGCGAGAGATTTTGTTAGTGCAACAACCGATGACTTTCATTGGTTGGTAGACCGCGTGCGTGTCATTCTCTGCCAGGCCGCACTCTACGACTGGCGCAATTTCATTATTCAATAACCCGTGGTCAGAAATTTGTCCGCTTGCTTTATAACGACCAATGAAAATTAGCCTTTACACGTACCTAGAGGTAGACTCCCGAATAAGATAGAAGAGTATAGCTATCCTTTTGTTTAACGGCTGTTGCAGCTACGTTTTGACATGGTCTGTATGTTTGTTAGTGTTCGGATAGCGTCCTAACATGATTTACGGTACGACCGTAAATATTCCTAGAAGTTCATGTATATGCATAATTAGTAATGTGACATTGATTCAAATATCATTATAGTAAGTAAATTATTATCTCATTTTATGATGAAGAAGAAACAGTTGCTAATTTAAATATTTTATTTGCCAAATTCAATAATTTACTCTAGTTGATTTGTTTTAGTGTGATTCAATTTTATAAAACATAAAAAATTGTAATAACGAAGTCATATTTAAATGACATTACTCTGCTAGTTTTATAAAATGTTAGGATTTTTATCATAATATATATACAATAACCTATCTTACAAATAACATTTCAACGTACATGTAAAATAGTAATATGTAGAATGTCGTGTATTGGAATGTAAGTACAAAACATGTCCGACTTTTTTTATCATAAGACAAATTCACTATTCTATTTTCAAATCATATTATTTAGCTGGCTGTAGGGTTAGTGCAACAAATCTAATTATTAATTATATTATGTCTGTATATGATAGAGAGACAGAGTAGTAAACTTTGTAAGACTATAGTCCAGACAGCTTCGTGTACAGCTATAGATGTGTGAGATATTATAATAATGACGGTCACTCACATTTGAACATATACGCGGACTCACAAGTTAGCAAATTACTATACGAAGTTACTCACCTTCCTTGCCTACATATTCTAGTAAAGTGTAGGAAGTTTTGTTCATGTAAGTGATCGGAATTAGAGAATATAAGAGCTTTGCTAGCTACGATAAATATTTTTAAACATTTTGTAAATTTTAATACTTATAACTAATAGTCGTCTAGCAGGCACAAGTTATGTGTGTAGTCTCGCTAAACGTCGAAAAAGACTAATAAAATAATAAGAAATAATAATAAATACGACGAACGAATATTGTAAAGATTTTAAGTCGAAATGTTTATTATAAATAATCATATTTTGTATACTTACTCTTAATAAATATTATCAAAATTTTCTTCCATTATTTCTCTATTAAACCATGTATTGAAATATTTTAGAAAAATTAGTTAATGATTCTTAATATAGTTAAACCGTCAGACTGGACAACAGTTCAAATGCATCTTAGTCAAAAATCTCCATAAAGTAAAAACATTTTGTCAAGTTTTAGGAGTAAAATATTTCACGTACATGTTATGATTGATGTTAATAGTAAAAAGGTTTTCAAAATTTGTTCTGATTTGGTTTGGGGAAATAAAACCATTGAATTAAGAAAATTTGTATTATTTTTCTTAAAACTTATGAATCACAGGTTTATTTCTATTTATTTATGTTTATATATTTTATTTTAATACTTATTGTTTATCTTGGCTCTTATGACAAAACTATACGAAGTTACAAAAAAAAAATCAATCATTGTAGTGATAGCGTGCTTCTTTAACAAAATTCCGGCACATTGAAGTCGATTCACATTGAGTAAGGGTTCATACACACTATGCGGTTACCCGCAATGCGGCTAGCCGTCCGGCTGACCACAAGTACAATTATGTACGTAATGTTCATTTCTATGCGCACTGCGATGCGGCTACCCGCAGCGGGTAACCGCATAGTGCGTATGAACGCTAAGTTACCGCCCTCAATTCTAGGCAAGTCAGCGCTAGCTCGATTTTTTATCAAAATTTCTCGATTTAATTTTTTTTTGTCAGTCTACTACTACCGGCACCGAAGTCTGTTACTGACCCAATGTAAATCAGCCCTAACTCGGATACTGACTTAACGTTTAGAATACAAATAGCCTGAAGTGTAACATTCTAAATTCATAATAATATCCTACATTTAATTTCCATTTGAACAACGTCCACTCTTCTTGCAGCTGTGAAGTGTTCTTGGACTCGCCGTGGTTTGTAAGGAGTCTTCATGACCGCATGATAGTCTTGGTGGAAGACCGTGATCGCGACCTCGGAATATCTTCCAACAGCTCTCTAGTTTAATGAAGGCTGCTAATGTCGCCGAATGACGCTTAGGTAACTACTATAAAAGAAGAAGTTTCAAATACCTGTAAAATAAGATATTTGACGATTTATGCGAAAACGAATTCGACCAAGTGTCGCCTAAATTAAAAAGCTAGGTAGATTATGAATGTAACCAAAGCTATACAGCTAAAAACAGTGTCTTAACTATTCGAATATTAGTCTTAAAAGGTTCTGTGGTATCTTGACGGTAATCTATGTAAGATCGATCACTAATTAAAACAATTACAGAGGTTCGCCTCGTCGAACTAATTTGTATTTGTTGTTGTAATGTATACTATACCTTGTTTTATTTTGTAGGTTTGTAATATGATGGAAATAATAAATAGCTATTTTAATCTTTGAGCTTTTTATTAATTAATGCTAGCTGTGTCGTTGTAAGTTGCTCCATCAATTTCTACATAAGGAACAAATAATCATTCTGAAAAAATTCCAGTGACTGGATCACTTTTTACTGAACGATATTTATAAAACTACTTAGATTATGTTTTCTTATCAATGGGAGGAAGGACAGTGGGAGTTTGCACACCAAAATAGCATAGTTGCGCTCTTGCTAGAGTTGACTTTGATTCTCCATTTCTTGAACTACTGCCCAAAGGTCGTGACCGCGGTCTGGAGAGTTCGACCTATCGCTAAGGGGCTGGTACCTGAATAATATGGCCGTGCCGTCGGTATATAAAACTACTTGGGGTTTGCCACCGCGGGGAATGTCGGTAGTGTATAGCGTGAGGAGGAGTGGAGAGAGTACGGAGCCTTGCGGGACTCCGGCGCGGATCGGGTGAGGGGAAGAGAGTGTGCCCTCGACGCGATAGCGGTTAGAGCGATTTGACGGAGACTCGGATGACATGCACGAGACGATCTAACATCTTGATTGGTAAAGCTTGAAAATTATGACCCTTGTGACAAATATTTTGCGGTGAATGACTTTGTGACTGCTAGGATGGATTTATGTTTGTTACTTTTTCACGCATAATCTACTCAAGGAAAACATAGAAACTGTCCTGATAATTCCACGGCAACGAGAATCCCACGAGTGAAACCGCGGGGCTCAGCTAGTGAGCAATAACTCAGTAACGACACGTAAGTAGGACGTCGGCAATCACGATGAAGTACAATCATGTTATCTGCGCTGTATCTGGTACATACACCGGATGGCGGTCGTTCCTAGATAGAACGAGCTAGATTGAACGGATGACAACTATTTCTGCACTTATTCAATATTCCTATTTATATAACAGGGTTATTTGTGTTTTGTTTACTAAACAGTAGGTACTTGACTAATACTAAAAAAATACGTGTTATAATAGTAGTAAGTGTATCTACTGTCTGTAGTCTGTTGTACTAACGTACCTACAATTGATTTTTGTTGTAGTTTAAAAGTTTTCAACTTGACATGTAGGTATGTATGTGTCGTATAATGAATCCTAAGTCATATTGTAAGAACTGCAATATGTAATTTTTTTATTTCATAAAATGGTATGTTTACCTATACCTACCATTTTATGATTTTAACCCCTCGCGAAAAACGAGGGGTTTTATAAGTTTGACGTGTCGGTCTGTCCGTCTGATCGATTATGATGCGGTTTGCGATGGATGCGTGATCGAAATCTAAACCTAATTTATGAAATTCTACGATGTCATCAAAAGTTATATGTATTTTTTTAACTCGGATATTTTTAAGTTAATTATCTGAATAAAGTATTTAGTTTCGGGTCATTAATTAAGAAAGGACTACAAGTCTCTTTTTGAAAATTTAAATATGCGTTAGTTAGAAATGTAATGAAAGCGAGGGTGCCGAAAAATAAAACTGATTGGCGCGGGCGGTGCATATAGTGATGAAAATAATACAGACATGTATTTCTGTTCCGAAATTATGAGCATCTCATAAATTGATCGACTGTTTTTGTTGTGATTTTAATAATATCAGTTCTTTTTACTAGAGTGAATAATTTTTGCGAGTTAGAAAGGTCACGGGGGCTTCTAAATTTCACTTGTAATGATCAGGGAGTTTTTCGCAAGCATGTTTTGTTACTTATATTTTATTCTTAGCAGGCTAAGAAAACTAGTTGCACGTTCGCCATAACCAAATCGGATACTGTTATCTGTACCATCACCGAAATGGTCCCATCATTATCACTTTCATCCCGAGCACCTAAATTATTTACCACCAACTTACTGTTCAAAGCAGAAGTTATTGTAAGCTAGCTGTGCCCCATGGTTTCACCCGCGTTACTACCTAGTCCCCGTTTATGATGTAACATGCCTACAGTGCAGCAGTGTTACCTAAAGGTTATATCTAACCAATAGGGGTGAAGAGTGCATCTGGTATAGAGTCAGATTACAAATTTTCGGGTTAAAATTTCAGATTAAACAATATTTTATTTTACGATTAATTATTCGACGCAAAGAACCAAACATTTAATAACCATGCCTACGCACTATAATGAGCCGCCCATATAAAGATGACCATACCTCATTACATCACTCGCAAAATTTTAAGATGCATCGCTACAAGGCTGTGAATCTAATTTATTATAACGCTTCATTGAATAATACGAATTATTTAATTACCTATTTTTAAGTAAAAATTTAATTTAACCCCCTTATGTATTGATAATACCTTTCGGTAACACTCTGTATAATAATGAATGTTGGTGTGTTTCAAGGTTTAGGGGTGACCAAAGAAAAGCAGAATGTCATAGATGGTGATAGACAGGACAGGTGAAGACCATAGTTAATGTTGGAAGAGGCTTGTATTTCTCCTAGGAACTTAATATCCTTTGGCATAGGCCTAGGTATAGTGGGATTCAAACTTTATGGCGGCTCTGAACACGAAGCGAGCCGCTGCGAAGTAACAAATTTATGAGCCAGCGGGGGCGCGGGTCTGGGTCCGCGTGGCGTATAGCGCACTTTAGAGCTATTAAGTTTGGATCCCACTTTACCTACGGCCTTAGGAAACTTTTCCGAGCAGGGGATCGAACCCAAAACTGGAACATGACATGTTGACAGAGATGGTCATGTAACTATGTGACCACTAGGTACGACCAGAGCGTCTAGTCAAACAGATGTAGATAAATTATTTGAGTGGAATTGTTAAGGACTTTAATCCTTTATTAGTGTGCATTGCAGGGTTACCCTCTCATTGTTAAATATTTAGTAAGTCAACTCTTATTATTCACTAACATAGAGCGTGTTAGAAACAGTGAGCACAGCGGGATCGAGTGTTATATGTTGTTATTTGATTCATGATAAGTGTTTGCCAGGCACACATTTAAATAAAAATCGCTTGCTAGCAGAAGGTTTGCGAAATGAAACATCCATGTTCGTTTTATTTAGTCATTTATACAATTTCGATTCACAACTTATACGAAAAAGAAAATCATTCATTACAGTACAGCTTAGCACTGTTCCGTTACAACTTAAGTATAAAAATTGGAAAAAGCTCCAGACATACATGAATTTTTAGAAATTTGTGTTTAAGCAATTCATTGTTTGGTATTATAGGTGTTTGGACATGTAGACGTTATTATTCCCCGGTCTCAAGTTCATGTTGAAATATTGTTACCAATGCCCTGAATGTTATCAAAAAAAACCTCCCCTCCAAACTTCAGTTCAGTTCGGCAGTTTCAGCACATTTCGTGGGATCTAACTTACGGTACTTTATAGGTACAATCAAACAGTCGAGGTACAGTTATAAACATTTATTAGAGGTATAAGTGCAGACGTTTTTATTGAAGTCATATTATTGTTATAAAATGAGTCACAGATGGCTTAGTGCCTCCAGGTAGTCTGCAAACGACTTCGATAAAAGCGCATCAGTATTGAAGCAGTTAAATAGGATTTCCTAAAACACCAACTGCTGCAGCGCAGGGCATGTACAGGGAACTCGCTAATGCACTCCTGAAGAAACAATAAGGTCTATAGTCCAAACCAGCCTTCAACAAATGTTATCGGAAATATTCTTTGCTTCCGTATCATTCAGAAACATTGCTCCGTTTCATTATATAATATAATATGTATATCTATCCATCGTCAAAAAGATGGCTGCTTTGTGAGCATTTCTGAGTAATACAGATGTTGCCTCCATTTAAGCGTAAAATTACAATTTATCCGTATTATCTAATCATATGAGCCTTCGCTTCGCATCCAGACGCAGTTACCATTACCAACCACCACATTAAAATAAAAATGATCACTGGCCTGAGTGCCTCGTAATATATACACTATGAGGCGTTAGTGACCCAAACAAATGGTGACGTGTTCAATTTACAGTGTATGTATCCCAGCTGATGGATGATGTGAAACGTCGACGTGCTGACGTATCGTGGAGTCTGCGTGAGCGCCACGCCACAATACCGAAACACTGTATGTCATTTTATTCATTTTTATCTCGTAATGACTAATTAATTACAAATGTATAGTATTCTTGTAAATATTTAACTTTGATCTTGTATTTTTTACTAATGCACCCGTGGCCGTTGAGAATTATCTTTACGATGTTGAAATTCATTGTTGAAACGAACGGCTGCCTTTTTCATAAGCGGTTAATCATCAGTGGTCAGTCATCGTCAGCATCGCAACGTTCAAGTCTTTGGTTCCACGATAGCATCACGACATCGAAGTTTTCATTAATTACTTTGCTATCACTAGATAAACATAAATCTGTGAATATTAAACTAACAATGTCTACTGAACAGGACTGTGTATGGAATCGTTCGTCACATTGTATACCAAATATTTTGCTCGTACGATTTGATGAACTCCGAAACAGACTCATGATCACGAATATAAAGACTCCCTAATACCGGACAGAAGTTCCTCAAAATAACGAACTTCAATGAACTATCCAGCGTTGTCTTCGACAATCCTAATACAAGCACTTGACATTGCACCATTGGTTTTATAATTTCAAATTACTATCCCAATAGAGGACTTAAATATACACAAGTCGTTTTACATAACAATGCAATTGTAATTCTTACATTTCTCATTCAATTCTAATATTTGCTAGACTAGTAGGTATGTCTCGAATGTGTAAGACGTGATGCTGTGAATCCGCCCATCACAAGTTCGTGTTAACAATTTTGATAAAATTTCAATTTGTAACCACACTAGTCACTACATTATAACAATTTAACAAACGCTTCGAACATTCTTTTGGTATTTAACTCTAGGTGGGTGTTACGCCAATCACATGACAAGGGAGCAATGCAAAGTTCTTTCGTGTGAGACGTTGTTTCAATTGATCATTAATAATTAATTATAATTTGGTGTACATTCAGTTCCGAGTATGTATCAATAGAAACAACGTCGACGACCTTATAGCGTATTCTCTGATACACGAGCGATGGGACCGACACAAATAAACTTATTTTACTCGGAAATTTTGTACTTAATTAAGAATTATCTGTTGGCCAATTACTGAACTTATGTTACATTAACTATAGGAGCTAGAAAATGGCATTTTTTCACCATTATACCTATTTATCTAATAATACTGGATGGATATTAAATATAATAAATTATCGCGAAAAATTCAGATTATTTCATAAGATCTCATCATTTTTTTTGTAAGTATACTAGTCGAAAAGCTCTTAATATTATAAATCCTTAATGTTATGTATTGTAAGAGGATAATGTAATTATGTATCTAGAGAATTCGCTCCAATTTATCTTACATTAGGTGATGAATAAAATACAAGTTATTACATAATCGAATCCAAATAATAGTTTAAGCTCGTAGCTAGCGCAACCCGATTTACTGTGAATGCAATATTGTTTGTGATCAGGCGTCGGAAAGAATATACTTAAATATTTTAGAATCAAGATCAAACCTCTGTAAAAAATTGTATATAAATTAATCAATAAAATTGTAGATATAATGTATATTTAATAAATAATGCCGATAATCTTACAAGTGATCATTTTATATATAATTAAATAATGTAAGGATGTTATCGATGCTATGTATATACGATATTCAATTTGAGATTTGTGATTTTTTATCCAATACATGAACACGCTTTGACCTGGACGGAGAGGGGCCAGTGATTTAGGAAAATTATACCTACTAGGTTAAAAAATCTCTCTTAGCGCATGTCGCACTCGTCTGTCGATCTATATAATAATTTAAAATGATAAAATAGCGTAGTGTGACCGACGTGTAAAGCCCTAGACGTAATATTAACAGTAATTCAGCTCTGCGATGTCTATATACTGGAACGTTAAGCGCAATAACACGCGTAAAGGCAGCTCTCAAGACGTAAACTGGCACATTCTTATTAACTCCGCAACACATACAGCGGGTCCCATCGTACGTTTCGGAATTCATACAAACGCAACGGCCACGTTCGTCCCTCAGCCGAAACAATCCAAGCAAAACATATTAAAACGTTTCTAAAATAAACAACAATGTTTAGATATACCACACACTGCTAAAAGTTTGCAGATATCACCTAACTATAATTCTTAAATTAAATTCAATTTAATTTACAGATAAAATTACTGATTACAGTTGTTTCCTAAAGACCATATTAAATATAGTCTGTCGTAACGGACATTTCAGACTTCTTAATAAATTTAAAATTTTTCCAACTCCATCCTAACTACGAGATTGATATTTAAGTAGTACTCAAGTAAATAGAAAATTGTGATTTCTCTTGTGAAATCTATGTGGTTTAACCTATCTAGATTATTTAATATCTTTCGTTTCGTTAAAATAATAGAATTGGAGAATGTTTAAAGTGTGATGGTTGAGAAATTATTCCTTCTGTTACGCACCGGGCCCGTGTTAGCCGCCTCTGTATACATACACTACGTACGAAATATCAACTAATAATACTGAGCGAAAATTATAATACGCCTATTTTAACTGGCGTAACTACAATTTTGGCCAACTTGAGTAATTCACAATTTACCACTATTCTGTTTCTTGTATATGAGAGTCGACCACACAGGTCTTACACGATCCTATGCCTTCCAAGGGACGTCGCTATGGCAAGGCCTGACATCTGACGCGCAACGTGTGCCTCGCGCAGCCGCGAGCTCTCCTAAACTTGTCTGCACTGCCGATACATTATTTGGCTTTTTCCATTAGCAAGGTACAATCCGGTTACATCTACTGAGGGTACAGTTTAGGCAAAGACGTTGTTGACATCATTACAATATGTCGTACCACTTGTGATATTTTTGCTCAACGACCAGCAATTTATAACTGCAGACAAAAATAGAGAGCGCGCGACTAGCGCTGAAGTTCACACGGCTGTCGCCCGACAGGCGCGCCTTTTAAATATTTTAATACAATATATCTGATAAAGTAGATAGGTTACAATCGACCAAGACTCATTTACACCAAGTTCTCTAAACTACAAACATTCTGAAGCGTAAGACGTCTAAGCTGAAGACTGTGTAATATCTCTGTCAGTTGAGACTGATTCTAAATGCAGGATTATACTACACATTAATTTGCTATGATTAAACAGACACACATAATGTAAATGAGATTTAGTCATTCTTTAACATCACGCCATCACTGCAACACAACGAAAATACGAACACCCAGTTTCACATTATTTAATATTTAGTTAATAAATAATACATATTTTGGCTGTCTAACGACTGTCTTTAAAACGCGTAGGAATTTGAAACATCAGTTGTAAAGTCTTATAATTGTAAGGTTTTTGAAATCATTAAAAGTTAAAAAAATATATTAACAAACCTCACGGACAAAGCTTGCAAAACCAGCAAGCTGTGCCAGTCAGCGAGAGAAATTAAAATTATCTAAGTAAATTTTACTGATATGAAAAGAAACAAAATTCACTTGTCTTTTTGGATACACCACTTCCAGTGTCTCGAGTAAAGAGAAGAAAAGTGTTATTTCTAACCAAATACATTTGATGGTAGATCAAAATACAGTAGTGCGTCATCATTTAGTCTTTACCAGGAATCGGTTGCAATTGTCATAGGCTAGAGGAAACCAATGGGTAGGGAAAATAATAAAGTTTGGTAATCAAAACTCTCACGGACATAGCTTGCAAAACCCAGCAAGCTCAAATGGCGGTGAGCTTAAAATATTTAATAAAGCGTGGGGATCGATTGGAAGAAATTATCATAAAGATAATGAAATAAGTAGTTGGGGTTGAAATATCAAAAAAATACTAAAGACTTGAGTCTGACAAATGTGAAAGTTGTGATGTTGACGCAATCTGTATTTCTGTGTATCTTATTGCACTTTATGTCAAGGTCAGTCAAATTTTGAATTACTGCATTTTTCACAATCTGATGTTTTGTTGTTGATTAAAACTATAGCTACACTGCGATACTATTTAATATCCAAATATGTAGGTGTTTTCATTATCCAAAGCATTTTAACTAGGTCACGTAAAAACTGAGTGTTGGCATTGCCGTAGCGGATTGGTTCGTTATTGCCGCGTTGCAGCTACCTTCACAAGTATAAAACAGGACCCGTGTGCTATCCGATTTTATAAACTATATAACACAATGCCTACTACGCTTTAAACTTGGTACATTAACATTGATTGACATTAATTATAATCGTCGCAACAGCCTCGGCTTTTTACGTATATTATAAGTTACATGAAATGTATACACTGTCTACTACATCCGTACATTAAACACAAATCGAATATATTGACAAATGAAATGACCATATGATAGTCTTAACATATTGTTCACCTGTTATATGTTAAACGTTAACGACTGAAACCTTTGACGACTCGATTCTTTCTGGGGAACTGTACACAACATACTGTGTATGAAGTAAGGCTGCAGCATGCGGGCGGCGCGCGGGGTGCGGGGGCTGTGGCGTGCGGGCGCGAGCCGCGGGTCGCTGGCGCGGGTGGATGCGCACGCGCTACAGCCTTGCTTTTTATAATATACCAACATTTACAATCAGACTTCTCTTTGTCATACATAAAAATACTTTCAGTACAATCAAGACTATCATAATAAATTAATTTGCCAAACAATTCGAATCTAATTGACAGACATTATTGATATACTTTACAACGAAGACACTCAAATTATTATAATGTATGTAATCACTAAAACATGCTCGCCCCGAAGCATCATCATTGTCCTTGAAGCACTGTCATTGTATGTCATGGCCGAGGTTTAGAGCTGGTGCTCGTGTCCGTTTTTTAGCGTTTTCTCTTACAGTGACTGTTGACTTAAACGATTCGCTTCTCTACGCCATCTCGTGAGCTTCGCCTCTCCATTAAGTATATATACAAAAGGAGTAATATACTAGCAAATTCAACACAGTTCGTATATATTTAGCGTCACCGTCAATCGTTCCTCTCGAGTCGCGTACCTCCCGCCTCGCGGCGGCCCTGCTCCGGTCAGTCACAGTCACTGTTACAGAACCGCGTTACAAAATCTATTATAATTATACTACACAGAAATAGTTATGTTATTATTAATTAAACACCAATTTACACTGAATATCACTGATTTTCAAATATTTATCTACATTATTATTCACACGGTATAATTTCAGTCAGAAGGAATGATCAGGGTTGTCGACCAATTTAAGATTACGCACGTGCCGTAAGCATGCCCTACTAAGCCCTCTTTTCACTGTAAGCATGCCGGTGCAAAGTTTCTAAAACTGTCTATTGTTACAACTGCTCTGTGCAAAGTCCATTTAAACGGCTTGACGAATACTTGCAAACGGCTACGAACTGTCGCTCCTATATAATGATTAGGGTCGAGTAAACTGTAATCTTAAGATTGGCCTTATTGCAATAGACGGACAATAAGTGGGTCGAAAGATATTACCCAGTATAAGGGCAGCACTTAACTACTATCAATACCTACTAAACTACACTAGACTATAATATAGGGCGTAAATATGTCTTTTCACCTAGATGTTTAACGCTATGAAATGTGTTATAATGATATGATGAAATAATTATTTCGGATGTAATCTATACCTAATAATTAATTGTCTTCATTACAACTCAAGTATAACTAAGTCTTAAGACAGACAGACGGAAACTGTATCTGATAAATAAACGTTTGAATTATTGAACCATTGAACTCTCTCCAAATGTCAGTTGTTGGTGTCAAGATGTTATTAAATGCAATATGCTTAAACACACAAAACACTGACAAAACAAATAAAATTACAATTTAAATAATAAGATGAATATTTATACGGATTAATGTGAAAACACTTTGTCAGTAAAATCGAGTTAAACCAAAAGCTCACTAATCTGTTGATGCACATATCTGTTTAAATGAATTATGTTACATGTTTGATGCACTAACAACTGAGGTTTCTTTCATCGAATTACATTGCCTTGACAAATCGATCCCGAAGTTAAAATAATCAAGTAGAGGTGGTCTGTAAGGTGGTTCTTTGCAAATTGGTTGTTTTTATAGTCGCGTCTGTCGCCTGCCTTACTTACAAAACATATATTAATAAATTCACTTCTTTCTAGATATGTTTAAACTGTATTATAAGCTAATACAATCGTAATGCTTTTCGTAATCGACCGAAAATATAATTAACCGTCCTTGCATACGACAAATAGACTTATCGAGGAGCACGACAAGTGCGCGCCGCGCGTGCCGGCGAGCTCGTGTGACGTCACTTGCCGGCTAGGCCCTCATCACAACCAGCCTCTGCTCTACATTAAAAAGAATCAACATCGATAAATTATCCATAAAGTAATAATAATGATGATAGACAAATCGTTACACCTATTACATTAAACAATTGCGTGTATATAACATAGCCGAGACTGTTGCGCGACAAGTACGGGGCACGGGGACCGAGGGCGGGGAACATCGAGGGGTATCGGGATGGTACTGGAATATTATTATTATATTGATATTGTATCACGCACGACGATATTACAACATAAATATACGGTAACTTATTCTAATATTTAATCTGGTTTCACGAATTATCTTCACATGACTGTGGTAAATGCTTGTTGTCCCGAGAATGCTACTCTGGCGCCACGACCTGTGTTAGAGCGCCTCTGATGCGCACGTGAGCCGGAGCGGAGGCGACATCAGCCGCGGCGAGGCGGGTCGCGGCCGGCGGCAGCTCGGGCCGAGGCGTGGGCAGCGCCCGACTGGGACAGTTCGATCTGGTGATCATCTGCTATCGCGGACAGGAGCCGTGCCCGGGTCGTTCGTCCAGTGAGAAGGCCGCGGGTGCCCCGGCAGGCCGGCGGCGGGCCGGCGGCGGCGTGCGGCGCGCCTCCCGCCTATATCAACTATTTATAAACTATGGTCAAGCGTAAGCGACACTTGAAAATGTCCTCCGCGAACGGATTTCTATATAGGCCTATTCATATTTTATGATTAGTATCTTTTTTTTGTCACAAAGAACCTAATTACAGTGTTAATTATGTTATAGAAAGTGTATATAAGCGGTTATTAAGCTGTTCGATTATTAAGTATTTACAATAGGTGTAGTGAGCTGATCACGCTCACAGTATAGAAGCGTATTTAAAAGTTTTTTTTATTGTTTTTATGATTTTTTATAGTTGAAAACAAGTCGTCCCTAACAATACGATATATGTATATGATATACCTAATTGGGTCTGAGTTTGAGTAAGCGGCTATTTATAAAAGTTCACAAGTAAGTAGGGTATAGTGTCGGGTTAGTCGGCGGGATCGTGTCGGTCGGGCGGTGGAGGCGGCGGGACGGCGGGGGCGGCGGGGGCGGCGAGGGGGGTGGCGAGGCGGACGCGCGTCACACGTGGCAGGGTGGCGGGGAGCGCGCCGGCAGCCGGCCGCGCCACACTGCCGCCGCGCTGTGGCGTCGGCTCGCCAGATCTGGAAACATCGTGGGGGCCTGATTAAAACATAGCATTATAGTTCTCAACAAACCGTTACAACAGCCAGGTCATCAGGGAACGGAAACACAGGGTATTCCTATGGACCAAGGGTCTAACTCTACCTGACTTAGTTCACTTGGGTAGAAAGGAGAGCACCGTGCGCCATTAGTGGCTTTATTTATTGCAGAGAGACTTTCACATGTTTCAATGTTCTATTTCTGTTTTGTTTTTAAATCCTAAATATTATTTTTGGATACCCTAATATTTATCGATACAAACTCATACTATGTCTAATATTGTATTTCAGACAATTTTTTTTTCGTAAGACTTCTTTTTCTCATTCACAGATCTATCCTGACTTAGTTCTCAAGACTAAATTATGCTCAAGCCGAAAATATTTCGGTATCAATTTCATAAAGTTCCAAATTTATAAACTTCGTTTGTGTTGCGCAAAATACTACTTTTAGGCCGAGTATTCTGTTGTGTTATGTTCAAAAACAGGAACTGACAAGAAGTAACTTGTGATATAAAACCAAAACCTTTCAAAGACTACTAGCCAAATACAAAATTAAGTCTGATTATTTAGACTCAACCCTCTACCCAACCAAAAACCCTCTAAATATTTAGAGGGTTTTTGGTTGCGAAAAAAAACCTGTTAAATTGTAGAAGTTAGAAGTGGAAGTGTTTTTACGCCGATCCATCCTCATCGCCGCGGTGGATTTGAGTGTGGGAGGTCGCAAGAGGTATTTTTTTTAATAAGTTGTTAATATCACAGTCCGGTCAAACTTCTTTCATAAATAGTTGGCATAATCCTGAGTTTACTTAATAGTCATATATTATAAAATCAAGCATCGATAAGAATATCAGCCGGCTTCCTATGAATTTTCGATTTGCAACGCTACACGCCAAAGTCCTGTAAAACAGTCAAAGCCTGCGCTCCCCTAACTGCGTAGATCTCTTCCCAATCCTTAACTCCTATTTCCCCGGGAAATCCTCATGGACTTCCTCCGCCCTGCGGAAGGCGGAGGGGTATACCGGTCTTTAACCGCCTAAAACCACCGGAGTGCTTCTCCCTTCCCTTATACTGGAGCCTACCAAAACTTAATGTACGGTACATTTACCATACATATACAATACCATAACTATACATCGCTCTATGTAGTATAGTATACCTTCTTCAAGACTTGCATATTCTGTAGAACTGTTACCGACAGCACAGACAGGACATTAAATCAAACTGTCTTAATGTAATTCTTGTTTTTTACTAAACAAGACAGCGTTTTCGAATGCAGCGTTCTCATTGAATCCGTCCTCTACCGCGACAATGCGCATTCAATAAAAGAGGTAGTTTAGTTAAGTCTGGATTAAAACGATACGATTTTGACACGAGATATTGTGCCGGGGAAAAAATATATAATAAATATAAAAAAAATAATTAATATAACGAGTTATCATAACTTTATATAAGATAAGTTATAATTAGCAAATTGCAAGTTTTAGCAACGAAAGCTAATTTAAATATGCTTTTTACGTTGTCTCTCTTATAGTAAATGAACATAAACGTTCATATTTAAAACGTTAAGGAAATAAGAGCAAGAAGAAACATATAATTAACATAACAAGGTAGCGAAAATGTTTTCACTGTAAGTTACTGAACTAACCTACCCTAGGAAAACGCTACATTAGTATTCAAAGTTAGTCGGAAGTCATCCGTCTAATTAAGCTGACAAGTACGCCAATCTGTCCTAGAAATGCGACAGAAAATCTGCAGGCGCGAGCGTGCCCTAGCAACATGCTCCAATGACCCAGTGACAACACTGGTCGTCCGTGAAAAATGGAGCAGCTATTTATTTACAAATACTGCTACGTATGTTGTCTTGTTGTTGAGCGCCGATAGCGACGGCGAGCGGGCGGGGCGCGGGCAGGTAGCGGACGGCACGCGAGCGACACGCGGCCGGTGCGGCGCGGCGGCGGCGTGACGTCACGAGCGCGCGCTGCCGCAGCGGCTATCGATCGCGGCCCCGCATCCATTCAAGCCTCGCGGGTGCTGCACCTATGCGCCGTGTGTGCACTCAATGCTGCCATTCACTCGACGAGCCGCCATTGTTCATAAAACACGCAACGCCTTTATTACCACGCTACCCCTCTTTGAAGGCCCGTTTACAATAATTATGTTATGTATCGCTCGGCGGGAACTGTGCGTGTTTACAAACATGCTTTTTTTATAAAATATTTGTTGTGATATTGATATAGTCTTGCCACCAAATTATGAAATTGATAATTTGATTACCGGAGTATTTTAATGTTAGAATGTTAAACTACACAATCCCGATTTAAACAAGTACGGTAGTTAGCAGATTTCAGCCTACCCCTCTGTCTTCTCTAAGGTGGAAAAAGACCACAATGAGTTTTTATTGGGTAAACATTCGGCAAAACTAAGTTGGAACAACCACTTTCACATTCTGCCGAATTATTTTAATGTTACAAAATTAAGTACGATTACAATAATCTTTCTTTCGGTTCGAATCATGTATATATCGCAGTCATCTGGTTGAATCTGCTATTTGATTGAATGACTAGCGCGTTCATTAAATTACGACATTTAATTGAATGACTAGGCCAAACGTTGATTGCGTCACTCAACGTCCAACTAGTTAGCGGATTGTAACATAGCCCTTTGAACAGAGCGGAAAAATCAGTCAGGTGATTGAAATTTAGTTAATTTTTGTTCAAACAATGTTCGAAAGGCTAGGGTGTCCATGATTTCTAAGCAAGCCAGGACAAAACTTAACCTCGACTTTGATTTAAAGCGACATGCACGCAGAGTCATATAGGTGTCATGATCGCCGACAACTTGTTATAGAGCGCAGCGCAAAGAAAACCCTCGAAATCGTTGTGTTAGGTTTTTTTTTAACCCTTAGCGAACGAAGCGAGCGTTCGGATTATCGACGTACTTTTTTAAAGTGTGTAAATAGTTTTCCTGTTGTTACTTATTGTGTTCCTCTTGATGATGTAAGTTACCTTTTAAGTTGCGAACTTATGGTCACCCTAACCAAACATTACAAAGTCGGCTATATCCCATTCAACGACTATGCTAAATGACGTTCAGTCAAGCCGTTGAACGTTACATTAAACAACTTGACGAGTTGTCCTTTAGTCATTCAATTAAATGTCGTCATTCAATGAACGCGCTAGTCATTCAATCAAATAGCAGATTCAACGAATCAACGAAAAAAATGAGAATTTTCCGGAAAACGATCCGTTTTTTGGCGTGGAAACTAAGTTACATAAAAGTTTTCATAAGGCGACTTTGCTGAAGTAATAAAATTAAGAGTCTTTTTATTCGACACTGGTATCTTTCAGTTACGAGTTTTCAACTTTTGCGCGATATCTGTTGTTTTAAAACATGCTGTATTATATCATGACATGCGCTTTCTATAACATTTCAATGGGAGATTGTTTGATCATTCTGTGAACATTTTGTTCACCACACAAGTTTACAAGTGTGAAATCAACAGGAGAAATAAAAGCCTTTGTCTCATATTACTCGAAATACATCAGGTATTATATTCTAATTCTCCGCTTTGAAGGTGAAAATGAAAGTACTATACTAAAAGTGAAGTTAATATTGCAATCGATTTCCAAGGTTTAGTTCAGTCTTGGTTTAGCGAAAATAGAAGGTAAAGATTACAATTATCAAATCAATAGAACAACATCAGACATCAGATTTCTTTCAATTTTCTAAATCATAGAAGAATTTTATTTTCCAGGAATATAATTCTTACGTTTTATTTTAGTCAATGTTTCGATGATTCATATCATATAGTCATCTTCATATATCAATGTTGCCTTCATAATATGAACAAAATGTCGCTTTATTGAATATGCAAAGTATTCGTTAATTGAGTGTCGACGCGCGAGGATATACGTTGAGCACAGTTCGTTCGGAGGAAATTCTAAGTCAGTAATTAGTTTTCTTTGATGCCTAGCTCTGACATACGTACCTAATTTGAATTGTGTTTACCTTGCGTTTGAGGGAGTTCGCCATTTATAATTAACATCTCACAAAGATTCGGTTAATGTATGTCGAAAGTTATAAATACAATTTATTTTTTGACTCTTATAATTATGACAGACTCGTACAGTCTTTTGATTGGACACATAATTTATTGCTGTAAATAGGTGTATACAAACACTTTTGCTTATCGGTATCAGAAGGTTTCGTTTAATTTAAAGGATAATTTTGGTTTTTTTTTTACGTTGTTAGGAGAAAAGTATTTAGAAGCAATAAGACTGTGTTGGACTTTCTCAGTTTAGAAAGTAACACTTAATCCGATCATTGATCCATTATACATTTTTACTATTTCTGATGACATTTATTTTACCAAGTATACAATATAAATCAATATAAAGTAGCTTTATCATGAGATAAAACTAGAAAATTGGATATAAATAAGTATTCAAAAATAAATTACCAATATAGAAAAGTAAGCATTGAATTCTACTGCATTAGGCATATTTTAAATATAACAAGTTTAAATGATGTCATAAAGTACATAATAAATATTTACAAAATATTGTTTAAAATAGTAGCTTTGTCTACAGCTCTTGGCTTGACTTGCGCATGATGCAAAGTTGAATGTTGAAGTAAGCGCGAGTATTGTGAGAGATGTCACGCAGCGTCCCGGCTGCAGCGCGTGCGGCATGAGACATGGGGCGATGTGCAACGATGTGCCGGTAGAATGCGCTCGGGCTCAGGCCGTATCAACAACCCATTTTGTACTATATTACCTACTTCGTATTAAAGTCGAAACTATTTTAAAATATGAAAGAGTAAAGTCTTGTTGACATCTTTTGTTTAAATGTTACTGTTTCTAAATATGATTTATAATAAGAATTTGAGTAATAAAAAGATACTCTATTTCTCTACTAAAGTCTCTCTGTCTATCTTCGTCTATATAATAAAATATATTTGTGACGAAAATATTTGTTTCTAATAAACTTAAAATGGTTCTAAATTGACTTTCTATTGGCAAGTAGCTAAATAGCAAAATTGGAGTGATAGGAGCGAGTGGAATAAAGGTTCGGCATGGGATAGTTGTATTAACTCTTTACCAAGCAATGATGTCCAATACATTTTACGCACCCTCGTAAGGCTATCATTTTAAATAAAGCTGATATCTAATAATACTCCAAATTGAATACGTGGCAATTAATTAAATTTTTTGTTGTAAATAGTTTGTACAAGTTAAATTGATAAGTATCCTTGCGAGGGTTGCCTAGTAAAGCGTTAAATTTATGTGAAGGATGACGGATGATGACCTGGCAGTGGGTGCGGGCGGTGACTGACCTGATAGTCAGACGTCAGTCTCAATAGCCTCTGCGGCGTGCAGGTTGTTGACGCGCACGGTGCAGGTGGCGCGGCGGCGCGCGGTGGTCTCGCGGCGGCCGTGCGCCGGCCCGCCCGACTGCAGCTCGCCCGCGGCGCTCGCCTGCGCCCGCAGCAACCGCTGCGCTAGCGCCGCCTGCTGCTTCTGCAGCTCAGCTTGCTGCAGCTGTCACCACCACAAAAGACTTTAAATCCTGCACTACCACTTACATGCCGCGCCTCACGTTCAAAATGTATTCAGTTCAATTATACTGTCTTCACTCATTTGGTTGACAGTCAGATGCTGCTTAAATCATCATTATAAAATGCCTAAGAAAATTGATGATGATAAGAAGTTATTATAAAACCCGTTATATGTGGTCTAAACTATTCACTTCCAAAAATGGAGTGCCGTAAATAATTACAGCAGTTATGTCTAAGATTCAAGATGATTTGAAAAATTTGAACACTCGAGTAGAGAAGCTGACGATGCTACCGCTAAGCGGCTTGTCATCCACTTGTGTAGACGAGCTCGTTCACAGTACTTTGAAGTGAACAGTACTCGAACCGTCTTTGTCATGAATAGGCTAAAGGGTAAATTTAAAGTCAGGTACGAACACCCATAATATACAAAGTGAAAATTACAAAACGTCTAACGAAACGTAAAACACGATTTTCTTATTGCTTTTATAGCTGTTTTCTTTCAAATTATTATTGTACAAAAAGGCCACGGTTGTACTTTTCGAAAAAATAATACCAGTAAATAACGTGGACAAAAGCTGAAAACTTCGAAAGCCATGCTCCTTTTTTGGAATCGTTGGTAAATATACAAAAGAAAAGGTTTTTGTAATCCTATTACCAGAAAGTCAGATGTCGTGGTGGCCTGGCGGTTCTATGAACGGATTTGTATGCACAAGGTTGCAGGTTCGAACCTAGTCAAGTACCAATGTGGCTTTTTCAAAGTTATATGTACTTTCTTAATTATTCTAAGACACTTCTGACAAACGGTGAAGGAAAACATCGTGAGGAAACCTGGATTCCAAAATTGGGATCTGAAATCGCCAATCCGCAGAGAGCAAGCGTGGTGATCAGTGCTCGTGCCTTCTTTATATGGGAAGAGGCCTGTGCCCAGTAGTGGGACGTTTATATGCTGGATTATATTATATATATTTATTACCAAAAAGGAGAAATAAAGGCATTGTTTACGTATTCAGGATACAGTGACACCTAATTGTTCAAGTATTTTGTGTTATTGGTAAACCAATTCAATGTTTTTAACCATATAACATTAAGTAGGTAAGTACAGTACAATACCCTACTTATCATCATCAATTATAAGTCAAGTTCAGAAAATATGGTCTTTAAATCTGCTGAAGCTGCGAAATAATATATTCTGAACTGAACGTTTACTCAGGGGATGTCTTGACGTCAGAGGGTGGAAGAATAAAAAGTGGTGACGTACATGGTTGAGCCTGAGCGCGTCCTGGTGCTCGAGCGCGGCGATGTCGTCGACGGCGCCGGCCTCCATGACGGCCTGCTGCTCCAGCAGCAGCCGCTCCTCCTCCTGCAGGCGCCGCAGGTTCTGCTCCAGCTGCGGGTCCGCCACCAGCGCGCCCTCGTCCAGCTCCATCATCTCGGAGGACGAGTCGTCGCTCACTGACGACTTCTTTTGAATTGGCCCTGAAACTGTCCTCCGCGTATTGTATACTGAGCATTTGTTAAGGCATCAAAAATTATAGACTCTTCCCAGTGTCCCTATTGTAATGATGTTATATAGCTTCAATGGATTTTTAGTCACGATTATTTTTCGAGAAGTTTGTGTGTATTAGTAGAAATCGGTGCGTCTTAGTGTTGACTGTGTGTGAAAAGTAAAAATCTCTTCAGTAAACTATGAAAATAATTATCCGGTTGGAAAGATTTTGTTCTTTAATTTTATATGCTATTGAATCATTTTCATTTAATTGTGGTAGGAAAACATTGGTTCTCGCCAATACTATAAACACAAACAAAATGTCGAAGTACATTGAGCGTGTAGTCTGGCGACCTGCCATAACACGCGACTTCGGCCAGCATTGATTTACAACTTAATTGTAACCTACATTACGCTTTTTTACATACGCGGTCCAGCGCAGCGTTCCAATAATGTGACGTATTTGTAATTCGAATTTTAGTGCTACGCGGCAAGATTTTATTGCACCGATTTTTACGGCTAGAACCTTTTTATTTGTTTTGTTGTGACATCTAGTTGCGTCATTATTATAGTGTGAAAGTAGGTAAACTTTGCTGTGTTTATGAATTGATTTAAAGTTGGAATAGACTGTGGCACACACGTACGGGCGCCGCAATTTGTTATTGAAAAATAATTGAAGTTATGTTTTTTTGCAGAATTTACATGTTTAAAACAGACGAGTATCTACGTTTCGTAATAGCGATGCCTATAACAAACTAGCAGCTCTATGCATGGTAATACGGAATTTCGTTATTTGGGATTTCAGTTATTTGTTGTAACTTAGTTATGTAACGCATAACTCTGAATTATTTCTGTTTGAAATTTGATAATTAGTTGATTTTATTTTATATTATGTAGTACTGCGATACTGTAACCATTAATGTAAAATAATTAGTTTGTTATATAAGAATATGATGTAAAAATAGGTAGATGATGTTTCTTAGTGAAAAACAAAGATATATTACTACTCAAATTAAAAGAAAAATAGCAAGCTTTTCGTGGACATAACAAAAACCTGAAAACCGAAAACGACGTCACTTATGCACTGGTACAAAATAAACAAACCAAAATCAAAATAAAAATATACTTACATTTAAAATTTGTACTCGTGTAGGTAAAGAAAAGAAAAAAAGTCAGCTAGTTATTTCTGTCCGTGTGTTTATCTAATGACAAGGCCCATTCACATACCAAGCGGGCCGATTGAATGGACGACTGTGAATGTGAATGCCAAGTTAACTATGGGGTAAACATTAGTAAAGTACTAGACATCGGCGTTTGATAGCTGAAATTATGTTTTGAAGAATGTGAGAACCAGCTGATTGCTTGACTAACCTCAAGAATTACACGCGGTAGGTATTTCGTGAATCACGGGCCACTTTGAAAAAATGAAACCTTGTTAATTTTTTTTGGATCGAAATTGTTAATGCCTGTGCCTTGTTAATATTGCTATTACCACGTACTTGAACGATAAAACATAACTGGTTTAATGCCCGTATGTGAAAGTAAACATTCCACAGAGATAACACATGAATGGTGTGACAAAACCGAAGCTACGTCGTCTACTCTATTATAAGTCATCTTACCAAAACATAAGACCTACTCAAATCAACACAAAGTGCAAAACCGAACAAACTCAAACATAACTATAAATAAATAACATTGTTTATTACATTATTTTAAAATCTCTTACTATCTAAAAATATTTACACCAAAACAAAAAAAAACAGTGCACTGGCTCGTCCCTTATGCGGTAATATCACGAATATCGTCTTTGGCGATTAGTTTAGTTCTCAATAAAAATAATATAAACAACAACACTGTCATACAGTCATTGATCACTGCAAACTTCGTCCTTTTCATCGTCCTTCCCACCTGAAATTATCGAAAATCTACATAAAATAAACTAATAACAAAAACAAATATAAAAAAAAAAAACAAAAGCATGCTCATTTAAAATAAAATTTGAAAAGCTACGCATGCCGTGAATAAAACTATGAAAAGAAAAAATAAATAAATTAACTAGACGTATCACAATAAATTGAACACTGTTCACATGTAACATTAAGAAAATTATTTATTACAGATGTCAACATTCGCTTGAAAAGCTCATAATGGCAGCGCACATATGAATGTTGAAAAGTGTAACGACCTAGTACATCGTGACAAAGCGTTAATGAACAAAACGTATGGACTTACTAAGATACGGCTCGCCCATAGTGCCGGGCAGGTAAGGGCAGCTGGTGACGTGGTTGAAGTTCTGCGACTGCATCTCTTCTTGATCAGTCTCGCGATGGTAGAAGTAGTTGAAGTTGGACACGATGACGGGAACCGGCAATGCGATGGTGAGTACACCGGCGATAGCGCAGAGCGAGCCAACGATCTTGCCCCACACTCCCACCGGCCTACATCATACAAACATACCATGAGAACACCGCACCACGCGCGCTTCTTATAACAACCAAACAAACAGATGATCCTACTAAATAAATTTGGTTAATAAACATAAACGCGACGGATGTTCATGCGTTAATAAGTTCGATACGTACCGTCAGCGATACACTAAACATGATATCTATTTCTACTAAAATAATAAGAATAGAATGGAAGTAAGAAAATCAACGAGGAATATATGACATGGTTGGACATTGTTTATCTCGACTAGACCAATCGCTGAGCATAATTAAGGGCGCAAGCAATACAATTTCATCCTTCACCGTCCACGCTCGCTAGCGTGTTACAGCATCGCTGTAACCTCGGTATGTTTATTGCAATGCAGTTTGTTTAACGCCAGCACTAACGTCCAAGTCAAAAACCAAAACGTCGACATTACAAAACGTGCTGAGTAATATAATTTGTTTCTAAGAGACTGCCTCGCAGAAAAAAAATACCAGCACATCTCTAGTCTACGGCTTGGTGTTTAAAGGACGCATTAGAATAAAAGACAACAAGTAGGTATTAAAATAAATAAAACCGAAAAAGACACATACTAACATAAGTAACTACGAGCACGGACATTGTTTCAAACCTACAGGAACGTCTTCACAGTCATGCAAACTATATTATCACGGCTAAACTTAAACATACATGTATCTATATCGAAAATGGTGCGTAATAAGCTAATGATTTGAAGCCAATGACATTAACAAGCAAGAAATAAATCTGAACATCAATTTTACATAGTAGCATTCAAGTGTAGAATTTACCATTGGGAGAGGTTTGCAGGACATTCCAACACTTAGAGAGAGACAGTTGCGATGATGTTTTGAACACTGGGTGCACAAGCAATACAGATCTAATGTAAACTATGAACAAGAATTACACGCTGTCACATCTCGGGTGCAACAGATATGGATCACCATTTTCGATAAGCTAACGTCTGTAACATAGTTTTTTGTAATAGCCACAACACCGACACAGGTAACATTGGACAGGATACATAAGAACGTTCAGCGTAAGCGAGTACAGAGGAGCATACATTCAACAGTGGACAAGTGGTTGGGACACAACGAGACACTTCAAGTGGTGAGAGCGCGCGGTCGGGTCAGCACGGCACATCGCCTCACTTAAAGTGCACACATAAAGCAGTTCTCTCTCATAATATAGAATACGCTTTGGGAGGGGCGATAGTCACACCGACGACAGGACTTGTGGTACTTGTGTACGTGTCTTGGCAATGGAAAATATTACAACTAAGCTTCTATGTAAAATTGTAAAAGTTCAGAAAAATAAACATGACACGAAGACTGTATAAAATAATAATAACAAGACAAAAAGGAACGTTTTCGAACGTGCAATAGTCTTAGTAAAACGGTGAATAAAACGTGTGATCGGTTTAGTTCTAAGCGAACCGACGATAAAATCAAACTGAAGCGTATGTAGTTACATGATATGACAAAAGGAATCACAATTGTGTTAAAAATGCCAATGTAAGGTTGAAGGAAAAATGAAATGACGAGATGGCAAAGATGAAACTTGGGTGAAGTCGCTGTATCATACGTCATGTCTCCGTATCCTACGGTCGTCATTGTCACGACCGCCCACCAAAACGCATCCGGTATAGATTTGAAGAAACTGTTCTCACTTCCCGCCTCAGCGAAGTACACCGCGGATGAAAACAGCACCACACCTTGAAGAACAAGCACACACCAACGGAGAATACAGTGCGACATACATTGGCGGGAGGAAGCGCTTGCGAGCGGCGAGGGCGGGGTGGACAGGGCGGGGGTAGCGGCGCGACACGGGTTACCTCATGTCTCCATATCCGACCGTAGTCATCGTTATAACCGCCCACCAGAAGGCGTCGGGGATCGAGTCAAAGTTAGTATCATGCCTATCTTTATCTGCAAAGAATACAGCGCTCGAAAACACGACGACGCCTGCGAACACAAAGTGTATTGTGCACCAGCGACCGTAATGCCTCAGGCGCTGTCTGCGCCATAGGTACTCGCCGCCCGGCCAGGCTCGCTCTGCTGCTTAACAACGCGCATCCTAACATGTTCTCTTCTCAATTGTCAACTACTCATTTACTTAGTAAGACCGTAAAACAAATCAATTATTTATCTGGAGTTGTTTATCCTCTCTATAGAAATCATTTTGGGAAAGGCGAGGTTGAAGTTTTGCAAGGGACTTAGTAGGAACACATATTCTTGAATTTTAACAAATCGCATAGTTATTGACTGGACTGATATTTGATTGAGAACTAGACTATTAATGTTAAAATTAGTTTTACTAAGGCGATGGTTTCTTAAAATTTTCAGGATGTGGTTAGAACCGATACGACAAACAAATGTAACGTTAAACTTACCGATAAACAAGAAAAATATCAATAAGCCGAGTTCCCTCATCGAAGCCTTCAGAGTCCGTCCCAGAATTTGTAAGCCCTTGGAGTGCCGAGACAACTTGAATATACGGAACACACGCACGAGACGTATGACACGTAGTATTGCAAGGCTCATGGCTTGGTTAGTGGATTTGTCTTGTGGCGATACCGGCGCGCGGGGCAAGTTCAATGTGTCCTCCTCCTCGGCCACCACGGTCGCCAAGGTGATGAAGTAGGGGATGATGGCTATTATGTCTATAATATTCATCACGTCTCTAAAGAAATTGAACTTGTTTGGACACGCCAGAAACCGCACTATCAACTCGAATGTAAACCAGATGATACACAGCGTTTCGATCAAGAAGAACGGGTCGGTGATGTCTGGGACTTCGTCTTCCTCGATCTTGGTGCCGTTGGTGGTGGTGTTGAAGACCTTGTAGTGTTTGAACTCTGGAAGGGTTTCCAGGCAGAAGATGACGATGGACAGCAAGATCACGAACACGGAGATGATGGCCACCACACGCGCGGCCTGGGAGCTCTCCGGGTATTCGAAGAGCAGCCAGATTTTGCGCTGGCGCTCATTGGAGGGAAGGGGTTTCTCTTCCTCCTTGATGAAGCCCTCATCCTCACTGAAAAATATTGAAGTTGGTTACAGCTAGTAAGTGCGATTCTATGAGGCCATGATCGTGCAAGTTGTACTTACCGGAATTTGTTGGTGGCCTGTTCTCCGAGTTCGTAGAACTTAATCTCCTCGGAGAAGACATCTAAAGGTACATTTACTGGGCGCCGCAGGCGGCCGCCGCTTTGGTAGTAATACAGGATTGCGTCGAATGAGGGGCGATTCCGGTCGAAAAAGTATTCGTTCCTGTTGAGAGATACATATAGTTTTTAATATTTTAAAGCTGTTATGGCAAATAATTCAGGTCCTAGATGTGAGTGAAGGGGAAATACACATTATCAAAGATAAAGTTATCAGAAGAAGTTATCTATTGAAATTAGTTGTCCTAGGTAGGTAATGCTCAAAATCTGATCACAAAAATATGAAAACTATTTCTGACTTAGGGTAAAGGCGGGATAGATGCCCCAGTGGGATGGTCGCCCCGTTTCCAAAAAACCTAACTTTCCAAACTCGCGATTAAGAAATAATAGTATAACTAAGTGCCGCATGCACCCCGCACCTAATTTAGCCACGGTCCGAAATGTGCTAAAGGATTGTTTCGCTCGTATTTGCATTCATCTCCGCGGCGAACTTCACAAACACGTCAAAGTTTTGAAGGTCAGTATTTGCTGTTGTGTAACTTTATAAGTAGTCATTAATTCAGTTATATTATTTACTATGTCACTAAGCTGACTCATCAAGTATGCATCTAGATGTAAATACTTAGATGCTTTTTTTTATTTTTATTTATTAAAAATAATACTTGGGCATCGACCCCTATCAAAAAGGATAGTTGCCCTGATTTTTCGAGGTATAGGTGCCCCTAGGCCGCCCTAGGGGCATCTATCCCTCCGTACACCATGTATATACATTTTTGTGTTTTGTTATATTTTTCATCTGTTTACATCTATTTGTATTTGGACTTTTCAGTGATTGTAGCAGAACCATGCCTTGAAAATACAAAGAAAAGGAAGGCGTTCAATCTCGAGCACTGTGTTATTTTAATTTAAAAAAATAGTGACTTTTATGATTATGCATGTTGAAACTTAATAATAATTAATATTTTAAAGTTGTCATTTAGTTTATAATTCTTCTTATTTCTTGTGTAGGCTTAGTTTTTATAATATTGTAAATATTTTAAGTTTAATTTCTTAGATAAAGTAATTATTGGCTTATATTAATATAATATTTTATAAGAAGAATTTAGAATTTTATTTTTGTTGAACACATGTTTTAGAATTTAGGAATGGTTATTTTATTTGATATCAAATTATTTAGAATTATATGCCAACGATGACGATTGGACAATGCTTTTCATTATTAGGCCCGCTAAAACACCAAATGTCCCCAAAAACTCATAAAAGTTTGTTTGAGTTTAGGTATACAGTACGAAGGGCATCTATCCCGCGCCAAAGGCATCCTTTTTAGAATTTACAAGGTGGGGCAACTATCCATACGGGTAGGCATCTATCCCCAAAAAAGGAGTTCCAGAAAAATGAAAAATTTGCAAGATGTAGGGCCAAAAACACCATTCACAGTTAAACATAAATGATTAAACTACCTAAATTCATAAACATTATTTATATAAAATTGTTATTTTTTAAATTAGGAGGATATTTTAAAAAGTGGGGCTTCTATCCCGCCTTTACCCTACTTATAATTTCTGACTGTATTTTGATAACACGTAACACAATGATACTGACCTCAAGGGATCGAAGTAGCGTATTCTCCGTGATGGGTCCCCCAATAGGGTTTCCGGAAATTGGTTGAGAGTTCGCAGCTGAGTCTCGAACTTCAGCCCGCTCACCTATGAACAAAACATATTGTTAAAGTAAAATATACAAAATAAATGTGGGTAAATTGCTCAAAGTAAGTACTTGTGTTACGGAATTCAGAGACAATGAATTCATCGAAGGTACTACAAAAACACAGATCCGAGACAATGTAGAAAAGTGGTTTTCTACATTGATCCGTCCGAGGATCGAAAACGGAACCTCAGAATTATCGACATCTTGAAAACCGGTGTGTACGTCACTCGACCACGGAGGTCGTCGTAGTTGTCATTTTATAAATATTTAGTTTATAAATGCTATTTCCATGTGTTATTAATTATTTTCCAATAACAACATGTAGTTATTCAAATGAATGATATCAAAAGGCATTCCTAAAAAGTGTAGAGAACATTGAAGGGCAAAATAGATGTTATCGCTGCTAGCAGTGCTAGCTACTCGTATTAACAAATGGCTTTCAAATGACCTATATCCATTAGTCCCAAAATATTCAACAGTTTATTAAAATACTTCATGTAAAACAAACAGAATATTTAATTGAATAAACTCGTGTTTTGAAAATAATTATTAAATCCTAGCTTGTTACTAAAACATCACACATTATTAACGTTATATCTTTAGAAAGGTTTCAATCTTCCATCACAATGAGTACTTCAAAGTCTTAACGTTCGCACATCAACAGAGTTCAAATAGCCCTTAATTAAAAAATATATCTTAAACCCGACACATGTATACGGAATCCGTCGTCTATCTATAAACAAAGTGGCGTAGCGGCCAACATGTCAAAACTCATTACATTCCCGAAGCGTGTTCAAACATCCAAAGTTACGTAACATTAGGATCGTTCAGCTATAATTGTAACATCCTTGAACTTTTTATTTGTACCACGTGCGAAGACTAGCCGACAGCGCCGGAGGTGTCGCCCGCCGAGCACCGGAGTGGTCGGTGAACCACATGTGGATGCACAGGCTACCAAATATAATAAATAAACAGCAACGGCCCGCTACGACATAGGCAAATAACTCTACAGTTAGTTAAAATGTTTTTTTAATTTGCACCTACATGACTAAGAGACCAATGGCAGATTGGAAATATTAAAAATATCTCATATTCAAATACCTAATCTATCGATAACAAATGTAAGTTAGTGTCAATTTATTTTTCTTTTAAATTGTTTATTTCTATTGTCTCACAACTAGATTAACAGTAAACATAACTTATTTAATTGAACTAGTTAATAATAATATTATTATAGTTATAGTAATTAAAGTTAAAATAATAATTAATAAATTGATCCGACAATGACATCAACAGTCGCGATCTGTGTAGATGAGCCATCGAATATTCAATATGGCGACAGTAAATGTGACTACATTTAACGTAGAAGTGGTACTAGTTTAGTGCATTCCCGTGTAACGTCTGCATGATATATTCACACTCTATTAGTTCGAATAAATCCATCTAAATATCAGTGTCAAGTACTTTAGGGGCAAAGGTCACAATGTCGCCTAATTTGGGATAGACTAGACTCGTTTCTTCATCAGTCTAATACGTAGCTATACTTATTTCACACTGTTTTGTTACAAGGACACCCGTTGTTTATTAACGTTTAGGGTTCTAGAGAAAATGTACTCAAATTGTACATTGCAAATTTAATATTTCATTTCGGTATTGGTACAATATGCGTCTCATTTGAATTTTATAATGGGTACTTATTTTGATCCAAGACAGATTGAGGGCGATTTCTAAAGTGCATTAAGCAGTCATTTTATTAGAGACGATAATATGTCAAAGATATTATTAGTACACGGACATAAATATTGCTGTTCATGACGGACTGACAGTGAGATCCGAAGTGCATTACAATTACTTGTATGCACTTTATATTTTTTGCAGGTGGGCTTTGTGATTTCCAGATAAAGTCATGAAATAAATAATGTGCAGTATACAAATAGTAGGTATTTAAAATTGAGAGTATGGGATAACATTGTGAAAAGGTAATTTATTTGGTTTCGGCTTTTAATAAAGTGGTTACGGGTTAGTAGCAGGCTAATGGCAGTGTAACCGCAACGTTATTATCAAGTTCGAATTTTATCGATGGACAAAGTGCATTAAGTATAATTTTAGCTCCAGCACTAACGTTAATAGACTATTTTACAATGGAGTATACTGCAGCAGAATTATGATATTGGATGCGGTTCGGAAAACAAGCTTTTCAGTATGATTTCGTGTCTACAAATACTTTGCGGTGAATCCCTTGGAAGCCTGTAGCGACGCCCACGGGTGATCAACGCGGTTATTTGCAGGCGGAGACAATGGAATACACCGAACACGTATACAGCGCGAGTTATAATTAGATCATACAGGATCTATTTTAAACCAATACTCAGTGATGTGTAGGACATCAATCATAAATGTAGTCATTCATAATCCACTTATATTCATGAAGTGTCGATCGCTTCGCGGGCAGTAAACTAGTGCTTACAGGGTGAACTGAAAGTACAAGGTGAGAGCATTTTTCAAGGTGTACCACCGGTTCACGGAAGCCTATTACGGGCAACAGGTGGCAGCGATCGGGGAGGCACAAAGAACGTATTATTGGAACATGTTCGACGTTCGTAGCTAGTGCCTGTCGAGGCAGGAACTAGCACCTCACCGAGGCAGTTTCCTAAACATTCTAAAACAGTCATCCTGATGCGGACGCTCACTCATACTCTAGTTAGGAACAAAAATAAACTTAGTGACAACGTTCTGCTAATGAGACGTAGTTTGCTGTATTTATGTTTGTTGTTAGACACGGTAGTCGAAATCATTAAACGTGAACTCAAACTCGCCAAATAAATCAAAACGCAATACATATCTTGCTTGAAGTCGTTTTGTGAACATTTTTCAAAAGCGGATAGAGACCTTTACTGTGCGTGTGCTGCCTCTGTAGGCTTCGAAGAAAGCTTTCGTATTTTGTGTTATTGTGACCACATTAAAGATTAATATTTCCGATATGGAGCACTGAATCAAATATTGTTTATGAACACTTACTCGATCCTTGAAGTACCTATCTATAAATCCGGAATTCCGAATAATCACCACTTTAGATATATGGAAGCTTAGCGCCTACCTGCCACTTATCTCTGAAAACGTTCAAAAATATATAGTTCCGGGACAGACAAAGCGATTCATGTCGGTAGCAAGCAAGACCGATGAACGAGCGTTTAATATGGAATATTTGTGTATGTAAGTGGGTGTAAAGTGCGACAACCCTATTCCGGTTCAAAGCGGTTCGCACATAGTCGTTGCGTGGCGAAGCTCATTATTAGTAGCAGGACGCACCGGTGCGCGGCCGGTGCGAGTCGGTGCGAGCCGCTGGGAGCCGGCTGGCCATATTTATCAAATCAATATTTACAAGTGAACTGGCGTACATTCACTCTCCATGGTTCCAGAGTTTCACACAGTATTTCTTTCGGCGGCGCGGATGTAACTCCGCGGCTGGCAATGGGCGTATCCAAAAATACATTTTATTGTGTGTTCCCCAAGGGCGGAGCGAGTTGTACGTCGTCGTACTGCAGCGAGCTTTTATGAAGAGATTTTAATTAATTTTCCGTTGTAAACGCAAACCGCGAATGGTTCCAGGTTTTAAGGTCAGATTTCTTTTTATATGTTGCTGGTGACGCGCTGCGGTGTTGTTGCCCGCGCGCCCTGTGCGGCCAGCGCGTGCGCATTACAGGCATGCCGTGCGTTCACATTATATCACACACACTGCGGAGTTATCTTGTCCTTTAAAATAGTTTGAGCGTTTTAAACACCTACGTTTAACGTATAAATAACAAATTAACGTTTATTACATTGTAAAAGTTACAATTACGAGACCAGTCAGACATTCCATCGATCGCCCCGACACTGATTGTAATGTAACTATCTTACACAATTATCTAAGCACTAAATCACAATTTCGCGGAAAACCGATTATTATTTTCCAAACAGTAGTTTCATAAGTATCGTCATCTGTGCCCGATTCACCGCATCGCGCTAAGCCTCTACAATTTAGCAACAGAGTGCACTAAACGGAAATCGGAATGTAAACGTAAAGGCAATAAGTCACGGACTGAAAATTTTCTATAAACGTTAGTGCGGCAGTAACTCCCACACGCGTGCAGTAATGTGCTGCACTTACAGGCAATTTGTCAAAACCGTGTAATGTGGCTACTCCGCGCAAGCTGTTTTACCTCACCTCGCATGCTAATTTAAAGGACAAGGCACTTGTTAAACTAAAATAACCTATCTACCCCTGAGATGGACATTTTTGACTTCCGACTAAAACCTTCTTTTCTTAATCCCACAGACAATAAGAGCGAAAGTCAAGGTTTTAATAAATTGCTACTTCATAATAGTTCCTTTAACTTTGACGTAATACTCCAACAGTAAAATGTTAAATGCCCATGTGACGTTTACGAAACTGCGAGCGCTGAATAGTTTTCCGTTTCGAGAGAGTAACTGGAACTTCAAAGCGTTATTTACTAACAGGGCAGCGAAATCGTGATATATCAACAGGTAGGCACCATAATTACGAGTCGTTGACCAACGACCAGTGACCAAATGTGGATTGACACGCGACTCGACTTTGCGTAATGGGAAAAATCGATAGCAGGTGAGACTTAAACCCCAATGTTTGATACCACGAAACTTTATAGTGACGCCGCCGCGCCGCCGCCGTGCCGCCGCTCTGTTGTAAGAAAACGTGAGGGTTTGTTTGGAAATCATAAGACTTCTTACGGAAAAACACTTATAACTGACGAATAAAAAAAATTGAATGGTTTCAAACTTTCAACCAATTTCATAAAAACCCCAAATGTTGTTCTTTGTTCTCTTGACATCAAAGAACAAGTTAGAAAAGAATTTTTTGCTTGTATAAAGGGTGATATTACGATAACGCGTAACGCCAACAAAACCTTACCGCTGTGTTTTGATTGAGTACCACCGAAATCTTACATTTCCATTTACATTAATTGTACCCCATTGCTTCACCAAAAACGTCATGCCACAAAATAAATCTCTAGAAATAGTTCGTCAACTAAAGATTGGCACAATGTAAACTATTAAATCGAGGCTCGCTTAGAAGATTAATGGATCGAACATCATTGAAGAATCCAATTAACTGCAACGTGCGGTGGGGTTTAATCCTGTTTTCTTAACAAAATAAGTTAGCTCGACATGATGCGGCTTACTGGAGGATAACGGGCGACACGCTACTTAATTACTCCAGACGTTAAAGAGAATTGTCCCGTGTCGTGCTTGCGACATAAAAACTAACTGGCTTTTTATTTTTTCTTTTGACTTTCAATGCCAGTTATTTAAAACTTTGATATTTATATTGGTCTCTTCCTAACTAATGTCTTTGTTTTCTAATCACGAGCCTTATTAAGTGTTTGCAAAGAGTGCCCTTGGTGAACGTTTTTGACGTAGTTAGTTTTTTTTGTTGCTCTGGCTGGAGGACAAAATCTGAGCTCTGGCTAATTGGATAAATCTCTTCTAAAAAAATGTAATTACGAAGGCGTCGATTATAAATGCCACCTCCATTGGAGTGCAGCTCTACGCACGAATCGTTAAACGTATGTTTGGTGCTTTCCGCGGCCAGTAAACACCTCGGCTTTGATGGCCACCTGAGTGCCGGACAACGGAACGTTTCATCCTTCTTCATTATTTATTCAAACCTTCGTGATTATTTTGATAGGTAGTCGCTTTGTTTAGCCAATTGTAAAAGGTGATAGCAGAAATCGATTACTGTAAACCGTTTAACAATACTGATTATGTTATATTTAAACAGTTCGAATACAGTGGTCCTCTAAAAATTTTAATTTAATTGACAACATCCCAAATCGTGACACAAACTTTAACTTTAAAGCGTTTCGATTGCTCTCCTCCATTGCCTTCCATTATCCTCAATAAGCTATTAAAACGACTAACCTGTCACAATTTAATTAACAAGGCTCATTTAAAACTATCCGTTTAATTCAACATGAACACGAGAATAATAAAAACGTATAACTAAGAGTGCAAAGTTCCCACAGGATAAAGTTCCTAGGAATTTAACAAATACTCCTACATAAGAGATCACACAAAAGGGATGTCGGTGAAACTAAAGGCGACAGCTCTGATCCTTCGGGCAGCTTTAAAATGCACAAACAGAAAATTCTTATGCATGTACGAAGGAGATGCTCTTGGCCTTGGCATTGTAAACCAAATGTCAAGGTTAACTCCTGGTAGGAGAGCACGCAGGGAAATAATTTAAAAGGAAACCTATCTATTGTCGCTCTCATACGCTACAAAATCGATGCCAGCTGCATGATACGCGTGTATGAACCCCCCTCACCCCTTCCCCCGCGTCCCTCGCCCCGCTCCTCGCACTCCCGCGGCCGTGACCTACCCCCAGCGCTCTCCGTATTCATATTTCCATCTCAGGTGCAATACGTAATGTAAGCTTGTCCTTGCAATTCAATAGGGTTATCTATCAACTACATACGACGCGTCGTACACAAATCAATATCTAAAGCAGCGCGAAATTCATCCAATATTCCATTTAATACATTTTTTGATCTTTACGTGATTTGATTACATAATATACAATTAAGCTATTATTCCTTACACAGTTACTTGCGTTTGATTCATTTTGACCTTTTCACTTTTTTTGTTTAAAACTTTTAATAGGAAAAATTTAAGGAAAACAAAACAAGGAAATTCACGTTGTTGAGTAAAAAGTTTTTTTCTTTTTAACCTTTTTGGGCAACGTTTTCTATTCAATATTAAAACGTGGGTAAACAACCGCGAATTACACAATGACTCATTTACACCACACAAAGTGAGTTTCTATAGAAACGCTCGAATAATAAAATTAATTAAACATGTAATAAACTAAACGAACTGTTCTTACAGAAAAGAGTTTTGAATAACATCATTTTATATTTATTTTTCTTGATTATTATGAATATTTACGCTTCGAACTCTTTTTAGTGTGTGAACTGTTTATTTACGATGAGAACATAAGTTCCAACTCAATATAATTATTTTTCGTTATAATCTAATATTGTTTCAGATAATATTGTGTAGTACTGTGAATAATATTCTCATGCTGGTTCCAAGAACCATAACAAGGGCAGGATAGTATTAAACGCCTACCAGTTATTATTCCTCATAATATATAAACAATTGTACGCCGTAATATGTTATGATTTAAGCAAATATAGAACTCATCTCCACGAGGCCTATGGTTAAGCTGACCGGATCTTTAACCAAAGGTCAACATAATGTGACTTTTCAGTTTCATAACATTGATATCATTAAATACTTCATAAACTTCTCATCCAATGTTCTTTCGCAATAAAAGCAAAAGACAATCAGTGTTTAAACGAATGATTTTATTTAAACATGTCATATCGCTTTAACGGTTTCCTCAAAGAGCCGGTAGTATGGAGGAAAATAACAATGTTTACTTTGGAAGTGTTGGATTTTATTCCGAACAAGTGCATGCATAATGTTGCCAGCTCACAAAGGAAACATAAATACGTAGATGTGTTCAATGTTTGTTGTGCAGTGTCAATGGAATACAATGTGTCGGAGTTATAGAGAGAGCCGACGAAGCAAGATTCCGGTAAACAGTTTTTTTTCAAATGTGTACACCTAATACTTTTGAGATTTTGCGAAATATTAAAAGTCGGTGCAAAAGTTCGACATTAAAATGTCAGTCGAAGAAGATTAATTCTATATTTTCCCAACCCACCTAAAACTATCTTAAGTTAATAAAAACTTCGGCCGTAATCGGGAACAAACTTATAACTTCGTTTAGCACTCGGCGCTCCGACAGTCAGCTCATCAATATAGATAAAAGCCAGTTAAAAATAACCTAAACAACACTAAAAAAAGTCGATCGCGACGGAAACGCCGCTAAACCAGAATACACATCATTTTAAGTGGTGGAAACGATGTTACAAGGTTGTTTTTATTTTCATTCATGTACACGGAGACATTATAATTAGTGTTTTGACCTCGCACATAATATGCGTGGCTTTACGCTCGCATAGCTTTAGGTGTGTGATGACATTGTACACAGAACATTTCCCGTCTAAAATGTTACTCTTTCCATGGTTTAAATTCTTACGTTTTAATTTTTATTGTTAAGAATACTAACAACCTAGTTAAAGGGATACAAATCTTTATAATTAATGTTGCAATCTGAACCTAAATGGAACACTTTTCAAGGTACATACATCTCTTGCATCCATGTACCTATCTCTATTATAATTATCAGACCAATGCACATTACCTAATAATATACATTGCTAATCTGTGCGCGTAACATAATGATATAAGTAATTGCGAACTATCGTATGTATATTATGTATCTAGTAATGACATACAGATTATGTGTTTAGAACTTGGTAAAATTTTCTTATTACAGATCATTGTACAATTTTATTTGAAAACCTTCTGCTGTGAAAACGCTTCGTTTATTTTTATCGATACATAATTTATGTTGTATAATATTAAAACCGTATTACTTTGAATCTCATATAAAATACTTATATATGGATCCAAGAATTAGCTATTGAATGGATCTCTCGTACTGTATATTATGCATAATTTTGCGTCCATGAATAAAACATGAAAATTTTGTAGAGTAGTCCAAAGTGAATATATGCTCATATCAAATAAAAGCCTAGAGAGCAAACAGGATACTTTTCTTCAAGGTCAGTAATAAGATAGAAATACGGTTATATCGAAACGTGGAATATTGGAAGTGGAACACGTCAACCAGCACTTTGGAGGTAAATTTTTAATATGATCTAAATATGTTAGTGCAATGTTTCTGACCATGTTTGTGGTTCTATGGGCAGGTGCAGTTCAAGTGTAGGTGAGTTCAAGTTCACCACGTGTATGTAAACTAATCTTCTTAGGAATATTACTGACGGTCAATTTTTGAAGTAACATTTTATTTTAAAACATTTTTACTTTATCGTTATTCGATCTAAATTGAGAATACGTAAAACTGGACCTCCTGTTTCCATTCTTAATATTTCTGCATTAGGTCAAACTAAGTACTATTTAGTTATACCAACAAGAAACTAAAATAAGAGAATACAAATACCTATGTGTTTTTTTTTTGTAAATACTTACTCTACTTTTATTGAAATGTAAACCAATTGCAAGGACTTGTTCATGTCAGGGTTGTCCACATTTTAATTTGAAGAAAATGTATCAGCCACAAGGGTAGATCATGAAACAATGTTTCGAAGTATTTTTTATTTACTTATGTAAGTTCCGTAAATATATTTATTTCGTGGTTTTCTCGAGTCCTAGAATAATAACAGGATTATGTGTACTTACGTTTATCACGACGCGTTCGCAGAAGTCGTGGTCGTGTTGGATGGGCTCGAATGTGACTACCCCGCCTTGTGGCGGGCGTCCAGGCTCTTCTTCTTGACTGCACAGTTTCGGCAGCGACCTGCCAAATAATACACACACTTAGAATTCATTCATATTATTATGATACACAGTTGAGCACAGAATTATGTAAAAGAAAAAAAATATCACTTGGCGGGAAATGTCTTGCTTTTACAGCCTAGTAGTAATGACTATATGACATATCGCTTAGAGGCATTTATTAGTAATTAAAAGACCCAAGTTTTCTGAAATCAATCCTCTATTTACATTCTAAACCAAATCGTCAGGAGAAGAGTAAATAAAATGCATCTCAATATAATACGTTTGTAATGTTTGGATATTAATGTGAACATAGGACACATGTGTATTAATCTGTATTGAATTTAAAGAAATACTTAGTTTTAAAGTCACAATAACGAAAACTATGTTTCTTATATCGAGTGTCAGGTAGGTAGGACAGCAGGCTCTCGAGGCCTCTCTTCGCCTACACTATGCATGATCGCCCGGCGTCGGCCGTCGTCGCCCGTCCAAACGTGCTCAAACGGCCCACTCGTGAGCTCTCGATAATTCAGCGTGGCTGCGCTGCCTGCAGTGCCTGTCTACAACTATAGGGCTGCTCGATATCCACTATCGATAACATGAGTCGATTCGTTTTTTTACAAATTACCTCACTTGAGCTTTTAACGCATTTTTGTGGCGTATGGTACCTATTTCCCCTAATTATATTAAACTTATGTCAGAACTAAGTTGAGAGTTGGGTACCTTATCTACGTCATTTGTTTGAAGAATAATGCGTACGTACACAAGCAGTAGCTTGTATTGTATGTATCAGGTTTTACTGATTACTGAATTACATGGTTTTTCAGTAATCAAGGAAGTGCAAAGTATCTTCCACATCGACGCAAAGCAATAGGCTCTAAAACAAGAGTATAATGAAAATGATTTATACAATCGTGTAACATATCAAACGTTACTGCAAAAACCCTAAATGAGAGAGGTAAAATCGCTACGTAGTGTCGTCGTTAGCACTCTATTGTAACCGCAGGGCCGTTCACGTTGTTTTTCTAAAACGCTCCGCTTATCCCGCCGCTCACACGCGCGCCGCACCCTCCTCTTCAGATGCCTTCGAGACTGAGATGACTCGATGACGCTACAAATGTGCCGATTACATCCCACCTCACTAACAGCGCTACCCATCGCGCCACTTTGCTAGTCTTCCCACTTTACTATGTAGGTGCCTTATTCGTGTAACGCTGGATATCGTTGATCGGAAGAGTTTAACATAAACTATCCCTTGCTTAAAGTACTCAAGCGTAATAAAGTAATTGAAATAAACTTTTCACTTTTCTTTATAATTTAAAAGTGTACTTTTCTACGCCTAATCGATAGCGATTAATAATGTTGCATGACTGTTTTCATACCCTGACCCTTGATAATGGCACCAGCTACAATAAAACAATTATAGGTCTTCGATACTCTTGACTGCGACTAATGTCTTCATTTAAAATGCAATGATGGAGTCGTTACCATTTAGTATTCAGTTACGTATTAAGCTGTCGCACACGATATGTAACAAATTGATTGCCAATAAAACGCTGCACGATGCAGTTCAATAAAAATTAATACGTAACGATCTGGGAAATATTCCTGAAATTGGTAAAATGCTATAAAATTATTTTTTATCATTTAAAGAGGTTTTCTGGGCAGGTGTTAACGTGATGAACGGTTCATTAAGATTAAATTTTTAGATAATTACTGAGATGGCATGGAGCTCGCCAATCTCTCTGGTCTTGTGAATATAGGGAAGCAATTTAAACCGTTAACACGTTTTGTATCTTTTTTTTCAATGTCTTAAGAAAAGCAGTTGATAGCCAGACCAGAATTCATCGCTTCCAAAATGATTCAGTAGTACAGAAATCAACAAATATTTCCTGATAAGTTTTGTGATTGTAGGTTAAAAATTAGTAAGCTTAAAGTTATAAGTTACATATTTAATTTGAAATGGTTCGTAACTTAAACGAAAATAAATATTAAAACGATACAAAAATGATTCCTTAAATTGTATTACTTACGTTCATAGTTTTCACCGTGTATCAGTTAGCTTTCCTGACAGATTTCAAGGTGCAACGTTCACCTTCAGAATGGCTTTAAATATTCAATATATAAACGACGCCTGACGCCACTCGGGTTGTCAGTCGACATTAGATATAATTGTTGTTCGATAATTGGCGTTCATCCTGTTATCTAGTGCCGCAGACTAGGAACGTTTTGACAAATACAATCCTGTATTGATATCTTAATCCAATGCTAAATCGTACGTTGACGGTATGTAGGTGAATACCTATTGTTATAGAATTTAGTTTACTGTTGAATTATGAATTACTATTGTTATGATCGACTGTTTAGTAAAATGAATATACTTGTAAGGGATTTTTGTATCGCAAGATTTTCATTTATAAAAGAACCGAAAGAAAAATATAACATAATATTCTTATTGAAGTGGTGCTACTGTTTCGATTTTGTTGATAAATTGGTGGGGTTTGAAAGTATTTGTCCTTAAATATGCAATGATTCGTGTAATAGGTGAAACATAATTTATTTGTTATCCACAAGTATAATTTATGAAAAAATAGAGTATGTGCGGAAAGCATGCTGTTATTTTTTAACTACTTTATTTGGTATGTTGATGACACCATTGTGTCATTATAATTATATAACTTGCACATTATAAAATATGTGTTATGTTAGCGCATAATGTTTTGAGATGTCGTCGATAAGTGTTAAATGGAATGATGTTAATGTTGCCATTTTGTTAGTTTTATTTTACTTCAAGACAGCTTTATTTTGAGCAGACGCAAGTACGTATTTTTTAAATGGTTATTTATACCTATTAATGTATTAATGTATTAATGAACAGGCATTTTTTTTAATATTCTATATGATTAGTGAACTCATCACGCACTATTCATTTCATCACAATCGTCAATAAATTCGGAAAATCCAAATCGAGAATATTAAAACAACCGCAAATTTAACAGCAATTTGGAATAATTAGATGCATGAACTATTTAAAACGATAATGTTTCTTCTTCCTTTAAACACCAGAAAGGAAAGGCAAAAGATTTGTTTAAACATGGTTAAAATGATGAGAAGAAAAATAAAATAAAAGCAAAAATAATGGTCTATAAATTTTAAATAATGAATCTATTTTAAAGGAAATTAATGAAGTACTGGTTCGGCAACGAATTGTTTTAAAAAGTGGAGGATTCATTGCAATGATAATCGCGATTGAATGAGTTTTTAATTATTGAAGATCTTGATATAAGCCGATCTTCAGTGTAGTAGCTACGCACAAGGAACTCGCAATTCATGTAAATTAAGTTACTATTAAGTCATTTCTTCTTAACACCGATTTAATTACACGATCATTCTTTTAGAGCATAATATATTTGCAAAAATTGCCAAAATAAATATTTTAAAAATAACTAAAATAGTATAAAATACCAATAAAATTAATTTACCTCAAAATAAAAAACTTAAAAACAAGTAAAATTGTATTTAAATAAATATACAAAAAAAATGTAAAAATAAAATAATTGACAAAGATAATTATAATAATAGGTATCTAAGCAGCCTATAGAGACTCACTCATCTTCCTCAACAGCATCATTGGCATAGCTGGGTCGGGGGTCCTCGGCGACCACAAACGAGTAGGTAGTCATCTCCATTGGCTGCCGAGGTGGTGCTGGAGGTGTTCACCTGCCGACTGATCGCGAGCAACTAACTAACCCCGGAGCGATGCAACCACCCCGACCCCCTGCAGAGGGCAATACTGACCACTCTAACTGGAACCATCTAACGTACACGCTTCCGTCTCACCGGAGATCTTTCTACAATTGCTGAACACAATTGCTCCCTAATAAATAATTCTCAAGTTCACTTACAACTAGAAACATTTACTTAAATTATAGAAATGTCCTTAATATTAGTAAATGATTGCACAATATCTTTCGACATCGATTTTTCGACCCGCACTTTTTACATTCTATTTTAGTGAATAGAAAGAGCCCTACCATTAGTACTATTTTAGGACACAATAGTACTACTTATTGATTTACTGCCCTTGCATTTTAAATGGGGATTGTTAGACATTTACGTCATCAATGACCTTTATTAGTTGTTAGTTTACATTTAGAAGTTTGTTTGTATACTTGAAATTGTACGTTGCACGTGGATAAATGACTGCACGTCAGAATTTTCTTGACCTTTTCACCGGAGGCTTGATAAATTACAATCAATAAGGTGAATTTTAAGGAAATATTTTCAATTGCTTTTTGCATTGCATTTCAAGCTTGCTTTTTGTGGATAATTCTCTTCCAATAATTGAATTAGGCTGCAATTACGGGAAGGGTAGTAGTTAAAGGTACTTATACTACCGTGTCGTTAATAGCTTAATTCTCTCAGTTAATTAAGAATTGATGATGATTATTTCCGAAATCTTAGATATTAGATTAGCAAATTAGCTCTTTGCACATGATGCACGTACAATAAACAGAATTTAGAGCCAAGCTGATGTAAGAAATAAAATGTTGCGAAGTAACACGAAACTAAGGGTGCATAATTATTTTAAATTGCTATCCTTTATACGCCGCAGATCGCAAACTTAATTGCAATTAAAATAGAGAACATTACTGAAGTCGCCGAAATTAATATATTTTTGTTATGAGATAAACAGTGAATCCGCCAAATTATTTTCGCTTGTAGGTATCGCCAAATTATTTTTATTTTGCTCTTATGTATTATAAATATTTGACATTACAACAATTGGCAACCTAAAATAATAATTTAATTTTGCTATAATTCAAATTAAAGTTCAATCGATCAATAATTCGTAAGGAAATATAGCAGCACCCACTTTGTTTGTGTAGTTGCAATTGGTCACGAATAATGTACAACGTGATCATCAAAATGTAAACGTTTCAGAGGCAATTAAATCGAGCATTAAACGCTACCACCGTACTACACTAGTTCGTGTTCACTTCAATACACTTATGTTGATCGTGTATTGTTTCTGCTATTGTTTGGGAATTTGTCATTCAACTACATACGTTCGTCGCTTAAAAAACGGTCATTCGACATTCATTTGGAGAGCGATATGATCAAAAGCTGCCTATTGCGAGGGCTCGAGGGTTGTGGTGGCAGGGGGGGAGAGGGGGACCTACTTAGGTATATATAAAGCTTGTAAACAGTGTCTCAGGCGACGCAGCGTCTGTCGCGGACACGCCCGTCTCTCTGTCGGGAACAAGCCGCGTTACTATAAAATAACACGGGGAATTGTCAGTGGCGTAAAGAGCTTATTTTATTATCGATATTCACTGTCAACTAAATAACCTGTCATACTGACTAACTATTCAATTTCTCTATCAAATATACACACGTACACACGTAGGGCGTGCTTCGCAAGATAGGCAGCGTATCCAAACACAATTTTATCGACTAATTAGACTAATTCTATATTTTACACCGTAAGACCTACTGAAAATCTGTCCAATAAGTGGTTAACCGCGACGCTGTAGGTTTTTCTCGACAATGTCTATCGCAGAACCAATATCTAAGATTAGCCCCAATAGACAAGTGACATTTCTACAAGCGGTAACGATGATAGGAATCGTTTAAATTGAAATTCTAAGTAAATGGGATGGGGAGAAATATTTCTTGTCGATAAGTCACGTGGCTTAGACTTGTCGCTTCCATACATTTGAGCCATTTAATGGTTTAGTGCTATCTCCAGTAGAATTGTCACTTGTTGTAGAATCAACTGCCCGTCGTCACTCGGTAGGTGACCTCCGCGGTACCTAGTCAAGAGGATAAGGAAACCCTGGACAAACCAAGATGGTTAGCGGTGAGCTAGAGGTAGAGTGAAAATCACGAAGAATAAATGAAATAGACGGAAGGACATTGTCGGTTGTAATTGCACAATGGTGACGGTGACGGTGGTGTGATGAGACATATAACAATTCCTATATTTTTGTGATAGAAGTGGTACTGTTACTGTCATGAAAGAAATTATCTTTTTGTGAAATGTTATATTGACAAATACTATATTAAACATAGATAACACGAACATTTCGTAATTGTCAAATCATTGCACTTATTACCTACCGGCGAGATTGTTATTTCACCTTGACAGCAAATTATTGCGGTTTCTAAGTAAAGAATTGAAAAGGCTTAATTTGTTGACATAGACCTTTGAAGGTCGCATCATGTTTTCATTCTGAAAATTAAGTAATTTTTTGCTAGGAAACAAGTCATAGAAATACAAAAAGATTGATATATTAGTTTGTTATTATTTAACAGAAGGCGGTAATGGCAGAATGTTTTAAAGAGCGATCTCGGTAATAGCGTAGCCTAGATTATCGAAGTACTGAGAGCGAGCGGGCCGCGTTAGTAAACATATAAACCCTAACCACACGAGCCGTTGTGCACTCTCAAGAATATCGTATCAAAACATGCTGTTTAAATATACATTCCCGATGCTAAATATAAATATTCGAAATGCCCGCGACATTCTGTGAACAGAGACGAGTATCGCCGCCAACAGGCAACAGACAAGGCTTCAAGTGTAACACAAATGTTAAAAGCTTTACTTACGTACCTACGTAGTTCAATTACTATTATGTATCTATATACAGTTCCACGTTTCTCGTCTCGTTTGTCACTTAGAGACACTTTACCTTTAGCAAACTGCAGAGTATTTCCCTCTTAACGACTATGTTTGTACGTTTGCGCATTAACAACGTTTCCAGCCAGCCTCTAAAATAAAGTTGTGCTAATAATAGCCGAGTGTGGAGCGTGGCGTCGGTTTGGTAAATCATAATAAATAGAAACATGCAGTGCGTAGGCGCCGGCCACAGTGACAATCTGATCGCGAAGGTTATTGCAGTATGCAGGATTACTTTCTCAATTACACGGTGTTAATTTTTCTTAAACATAATGTTTAAGAAAAATTTTAAGTCTGCTCCGAACGTATTATTGCAAAAATCACGTGACCTAGTTATCTATACTAATATTACAAATGCGAAAGTTTAGATGGCTGGATTTGGACCATTAAGGCCAGAACTAGTTCCTATCTAATAACAAAAATATGAAATATTGACAACGTCACAATGAGTCAAATTGTGAGCAAAATTTTAAATTAGGAATTTGTTTACCGATATCATCATTTATGAATAGGTAGCCTCTAGTGTTTTGTTTCTACCAACTGAAGAGCGATCACCGAGCCATTGATCGTGGCTCGAGAGCTACCTCCATAGGTATAGAGTGGTCTCAACAATTTTCTTACAATATCGTGTAGTGTCACCTTTATCCCGGCTCGGCTCAAGTGTAAAGCGAATCGTAAACAATTAAACAAAAGCGAGTTCACTCGGATCTTCAAGGCGCAGTGATTTCGGAGTTTAGTACTCTATTCAGTAAATGTGATGAGGTTGGAAACATAAACAATGTATATAGGATACAATTATACTGTTCCGCATAGAAACATACATGAGTACGTGTAGGTATATATGATTTTGGTATATAAGAGGCGTTTGGTAAATTTGCCAATAGATGCATTCGACAACAGAATATTTTTAAACGAGAAGTTAAAAGTATTGTTAGGTTTTGTAGCGAAGTTTATAGTGGAGTGTTACAAAGTCTTAGGTGTTATTGTTTCATTGTGATTCTTATTCATATGTGTTTAAAGTTGATATGAATTGTTTTTATCAACTGTGTGTTTTATCAATTGTGATTATCAACTGTTTATGCTTTTCATTTAGTACAATCAAATATTTATTCATGTGCCTACCTATTTACGTTTTGTTTGAAATAGTCGTCATGCAGCGTGACATTCGTGACATAGTAAAATTACCCACGCTTGCATGCTTCTGTACAATGCTGGTCGGCTACCCGGTGCGCTCTCAAGGTTTTATTAAAATCGGTCCAGTTGTCTCGGAGATTAGCGCCTAAATATAAACACACGTGTTAATTACGCCACTCGGTTCGTTGAAGGACTCTCACTGATGAATTTAGTGTTGATTTTATAGTTTTAGTTTAATGTTTTGACTATAAGTATCTGTTAAAAAAACAAAAGTTATAAAACAGTGTATGATTTGTTTGTTGTTTATGAAATAACCATTTAGTTTGAAATCTAGAAAAATAATGTTCTGACGTGTTTTATCATTTAAATGTCAGCCACTGTCACACTGGTGTATGCGGACAGCGCGAGCGGTGTGCCAATGTTCTTTTTCTCATATAAAACTTCCACTCACTCCGGCTGAGTGGAGATCGGGAACACGTTCTAATTTGCTTTCACTTCAGTACATATACTCTCCTACTCCTTTTTTTTAATATCGCTTGTACAATGTTGTCATAATGCCTCGTGTGTGTGTGTGTGAGATGTGGGCGTGTGTGAAAAGAGACACCCTGACACCCACGCTGGATTCATATTATGATGCTACAGACATCCTTAATCTCAACACGGGGGAGTGTTCATTTACAAGATATAATAATTAAAAAAATCAGCTCTATCAAAAATTAAGAACAATTGATTTATATTCACGTACATTTTCGAGTTTTTTTTAGAATCCGTTTCACTTCTACTTACTGAAATGCCCCTATTCCAGACAAAAATTGGTATCAGAACTTTAAAGTAGGAACAGGAAACATTGTGTATTTGTATCCACAAGCAATATGTACGAGGAAATAAGTCAAACATCCTTATAATACATAAATCTTATTTATGTTGAAGGAGATGCCGCGGGAGGAAAATATAGAGGATTTCCTACATCAGCGCGCTCACAAAGTTGAAGTCATTTCGCACAGCAAACGTACCTATCCGATTCGATAAACATTATTTATCTGAAAATACATTTTGTGAAACTGTGTTAGGAAAAGAGAAGGCATATAACTTCATTTTTAAAGTAAAAGTTTAGGTACGATTTAGAGTCATACACTGAAGGATTCGTACAACCTTATAAACTGATATTTCATAAGCTTGTACGAATGTGCAGTTTTTACAAATGTTAATCTATCAAATAAACTTAGGTTGCACTTTAAATATATGGGCAAAGTTGCGAATCACAGTTTGCAATCGTTTTTTGAGATACACTATAAACTGCATAACAACCAATTTAGACAGTTCTTTATGGTGACAGATAGAGATTCATCAGTGCCTGAGTATTTGAAATTACTTAATTTCAAGATTATAAGGCAATACTGAGAAACAGACCCTTCACAGACAGATGAATAAAAAAGAGCAATCTCTTATTTCCCTATTGAGGGACGGCTCTCTAAAAGTAGGTCAACACTTCAATTCATAATAAATTAATATTTAGCTATTATTCGCTGTGTACATCCGTGTACTGGAGGCCGATCATGACAGACCGTGAGCTGCAGGTCTTAGCACTGCGGAGTATCTACAGCGACATATGTCGAGTGTCGCGTGTGAAGGCTTAAGATGCAAATTATACAGACGCGAGGACTGTGTGTGAACCCGTTATACAGAAAGAAGGCTCGTGATCACTTGCTTGTGGATGAGCTTAAAACTGCTTCCACAGTATTTTTTAGATATTCAGAATATGTTTGATATTTGTGCACAGATAAACCATAAACAAATGTACATGCATACGTGCCTACATAGTATCAAAGTACCTCATTTGCAATCCATTAAAATTCTAAAACAAATTATTTAATTGAAATAAAACTTGTTGCGGTTTATTTTCAGATTTTAGGTCCCGACGTTTCGACACCTTTGCAGGTATCATGGTCACGGGCAGACTGAGATGGCGTTCGTCTTGACAAGCAACATCTACGTTGCTCGTGAAACATCCTAGGTAGGAATTTGGATTCTTTAGCGAGGATCTGTGGTTTGTCAAATCTAATATAATGGCTACGACAAAATCCGTAAAACGTAGTTTTATTTCAATGTCTAACATTCGCTTAAACCTATGAAACCAATAAATTATTTTAATGTTGACCTCATTACCTTATACCGAATATAAATTCGAAATATAAAACCTGCATAGTATCACATTGTACTACTTAGAACACTAATCGTCTTAATGTGTTTCGACTGTATTTAAACAATTCAACTAATTTACTAAGTAAGGCTTCTAACTAAAACAATTTATCTAAATCCCCTTTCATTGTAACCTCTTATCATAAACAACTTTACTAATTCAATTTTAATTTTAAACCAGAAAAATTAAGAGAAAATTTCTGCTGTTTTTCTTGGGGTTATAAAACCTCCGCATTGTATCATCTTTTCAAGTAAAAATAAATTGCTGTACCAATAGGATTGGGCAAGGACGAGGGCGACCCTGTTGACCTAATTATTATTAAACTCGACACAAATATCCCTTACAGACAGATCAATGCCGCGTATTATATTGTCATGATTATATTAAGCTATTCATTGGAAATCAGAGGTCAGGGGCTAATATTATCGCTTCTATATTTAGACATCCGATTTTACTACAATCAGAAGGTAAACATTGATGCGTAAGTTGGTACTTTTTGATTAAAAGTCCTTACTTTTTCACATGCGATGAAGCAACGAGTATTGCTCTTATTAAGTATTGCTACTTGGTCACTTGTGGGTTGACTTTTAAATACTAACTAAGACTCTAAGTCTTTGTGTTAGAAGACTAACTTATAAGGAAGACTTGAAAGGACCGAAGTGATTATCCTACGATAATAAACCCAGAAAAACACTTTAATATCATACAACTACAACTAACTCTCCTTATGAGTATTTATTTAGTACCTCAGTAGTGCAACTGACCAACGAATCCAATTTAAAATCCGTACATAGTGATGTGAAAGCGAGAGAATTTTTCAATCAGCTCGCGTTTGATATTCGTGCCGGCTTCACATCGCAGGCATTTCATCAAAACTCTTTTGTAAGTTTCTCCGATCCGCAGCAGGATTTAATAACGATACATGATTAAGTCGCATCCTTAAATATAAAAGACATTTTATATTAAATCATCTAGAATTTTTTTTTGGAGTGTTTTTCCAAGGTTTCGAGTACGTGGATGTTGGTTACCTTGAGAAAAAGGTATATCTTCGTTTTTGAAATTCAAACTTCACAACCGTTAAATCATAAGACTATTTGAAAAAATTAAAACTGAATGGTCACCAAAATAATAGAGATCAAATCCTATTCTAAGTTATAACTCTTTGGCTCCTAAGAGAAAATGTATTCAAGTCTTCCTAGTGTAGTGTAGTGTCATTGTAGTTCTCAATTTGATATATTTGGAATTGCGATAAGGCCATTAACTACATCGATTTCGTTTTCGTAGCTTAAACGTTCGAGCGCCATTTTGCAAATATTAATGATACTTGTTAAAGTTACGGCTCGGTTTAGTGGAAAGAGAGTGCGCTCTACCGGAGCATTAAATAACTCCGGTGCGCTAAAATGTATCTCCCATACGATGTTAGTCGAAGTTACATCTTATCTAGAAATATTATCTATAATACTAGGAATAGGAATAAGTTAGTAGTTCCTAAATTGCGGCTTAATTAAACAAGCTCAAAATCATTTCTAGGGAATTCAATACGCTTTTATAATAAACTACCAGAGGTCATTACTAACCTGCCCGGTAAGAAATTCAAAACTTGTGTAAAATCGATTCTTTTAAGGAAATCGAATTATAAAGTTAAGGACTACGTGAAAGACAAAAGGCCGTGGAGTGTTTAATATCTGCACATGTGGCCTCCCTGGCGGTCCTCAAGATTTGCTTGTTTACTTTAAACGAGTTCTTAAGCCGCCTGTATTTCCTGAAGGCACTTGACATGCCTTGACATTCCTGTTAAGGTATTTTTTGTGACTACATAATTATGTATTGTATGTAAAATTGTTTTACCTTTTATTATTATTACTTTTTTTTGTTTAATTTTTTATAATTTTCATTTTGTACTTTCTTTTTCATGTGAATGCGTCAACAGCGTAGTTTTTATTATTCATTATATAACGAATTGGTTGCTTTGACTTCTTCGGTTTTAATTGATAATTTTAAGTGATAATTTCTATTACAGATTAAATTATTTAAAATTTTCTTTTTTACAAAGTATTTTGTACTGCGTTGTTGACGCATATATTTTAACAATACCTAATGTACAAATAATTGTAACAATTTATTTTTTAAAAGAGTATGGAGTTTCTTGCCGGCTCTTCTCCATAGGAAGGATACTTTGGAACCGAGCAACTAGAGTCAATAGTTTTTAACGTAACGTTTCTTAAGCGCTTTTTTTTGGTTTATGAGAAATAAAAACTTTTTGATTTTGATGATTTTTTGATTTTATTACCATAAATTTTGGTTCGGAGGATTAACGTATTACGTATATTAAATATGATTGCGGGAGTTAAAACAATTATTTGTATGCAAGGGTTAACTAGAAGGTGTTTTGTCGTACCTTTTTACTATTAGTGATAGTACAGTCGTTGCATAGTAATATAAATTTTGCACAGGTAAAGCCACGGCCAAGAGACTAGTCGGTTTCATAATGTCCTTGCTCGTTATGTGTCTATTTGTATAATTGCTAATATTAATCTATTTTTGTTAGAGTATTTAAACCTGTTTTTATATTACTGAGTAGTTTGTAGAACAAAACTTAACTTAAACGTTAAGCGTAAGCTTAACTTAACTTAACGTCGTTAGGACATGGGTTACTGGATTACTGGGGACTGCAAGTTTCTACATTGTTAGTAAACCATCGGAAGTTGTGCGCGAGGCGAGACCATAACGAACTTGTCGCTTAATTAATCGAGTTTGACTCGGGCGGTATCTGCAATGCTGATCGCTCCTACTAGGCAGTAAATCAATAAAAGTTTCTCTATAAATACATTTTCTCAGTAAATGCAATGACATCACTCGTTTTTTTAATTACAAGGAAAAGCGTAAATGATATTACAAAGTCTAGAGAAAAACAAACTGTTAACCGTTGCCTTGATTTTAAAATTAATATTTCATTGCAAATCAGGCTGAAAGTCTGTTTCCGCATTACCGCGAAATGAAATGTAAACGCGGCGCAGTGCGGATACCACCAAATTGAATCTGAATCCTCGGCGGCGCTTATTTATCTCGCCGAGCTACACAACTACCTATATTTTTATAATTCACTGGAACACTTCCGGAGACATTCATTTAGAAGTAAATTGTATTTTTTCCGTTTGAGATCAAGATACGAAACTGTCCGAAGAGGTATTGTTTTAAAAGATTAAACAATGACAAATGGTAGTGTACCTAAGTAGCGAGAAGAAACTTAGCGGACAGCTTTAAAGAGAAAAGTTAGAGCTAAGAGGAATCGCAAAGTTAGGAGTGCGATGGTAAAGGAGATGAAAACGGTGTGTACTGTATTTAGATGACGTATACACATAAACTGACCAAACTTGTTTTGTGGGACATTTTCGATGCCCTACTAAATCCGATTTGCAAATACTCTAGCTCAGTGAGGAAGTGTTTTGTCTTAGTCTTTGGGCACCGAAGCGAGTGTTCCGAGGTACTTGTGCCGCCGCGGTGAGAGCCGCAAATCTTTGCACAGCGAGCTTTGTTCGGCCTTCGTCCTCTCAACTAAATGCCGAACGTTGCCGAGATCTAGTTCAATGACAATAGTATTGTCGCGAGCTGTTTGCGGTTTCGGCACAGAACTTCAATCGTAGGGACTCAGGAAACCAAAATTTCAACTGCTCAAAATTGATATTGTTTTGTTCGCCTCAAACTAAACTTGCACTATGCACATTTATACGTCTTATGTACCTTAGTATTAAATACCTAAATCTATTTCATATCTCTTTGGAATAATTTAGAACAGAATAAGTGTTTCATGTCTCGTGTTCTTTCATGACTTTGATGATTATTTTATGACTTTGACTTATGTATATAAATCGTAGAGTTAATGACTTCATGAACTGGACGGCCACATTATGAAGGTACGTCATAATTATGTTTAGTTATAAACCTATGTGTGGTATACGGAATGGTATTTTTAACTTCAACCGTAGGAAAAGTCGGTACGTAAGATTATTTGTGTATGTAAGTAATTAACGATTAGGCGAAATTGTTTCTTAAAAAAATAATATTTAGATAAGAGATTAAAAAAGAAAATCTTTTCGATGAAAATGTCCATATAGTATATTGATGATATATTATAATAGAGGTTTTAAGTTTGTGAGTAGAAGTAGCATTTGTGATTGGAAACGTAGCTATGTTTAATATGTATCGGAATGCGGTAAAGTACCCTTAATGATAACAAAAGCGTAATTTTGGCTTTGTGTATTCTAGGCTTCCATATTGCGGTCGATGTTTAAACCGAGTGTCGTTGCGGCGATTAAGATGCGTTATAATATTTTGACGTAACACACATTCATTCGTATCAAAACACGAAGAATGAAAATTCCTATCGTTATCTCAATGAGTTTAAATGAACGCAGATTTTATTACTCTACAGCTCTGTTTATTTATTCTCATTTTGTTTTGTTTATCGTTTTGTAACTAAAATGTGTGAGGAACCAATAAAAAATAATAATAATTGCAATCATATCTGTCGTATTTTTTAATAAGACCAAGGACTTATTTTTTCGAGTTATCCCTTTGTCGATTTGACTACTGATTCTTTTGAAAAAGATCTGTACAATATTACTGACGAACACCTGCCCCTTAACTGGTTACAGAAAGCTTTGTATGGTGGGAACAAGTTTCTGTCTGTAACTCTCCCCCAGTGATGAGATTGGTACAAATGTTATAGGATAGTACAAAATTTACGCGCATTAGTGCGCATGTACTATTTTCGTCGTAAAAATAGTATCAAAACAGACAGACGTTTAAACTATCATAATATCTAATTGCTACCCTAATAATATTAGAATCATAGAAATTTTCGCATAAGCGTCTGTCGTAGCACAGAAAATAAAATAAATCAATAAACGAATTTATCAACTAAATATAGCCAAAAATTTGCTTACGCTCAGCGCACTGAGCTCTTAGCGATACGCGCATTCTGTAGTTTTTACTTTTTTTTACGCTATGGTACAAAGGAACATTTATGATAGGTACTACATGGTCGGTTTTGATAGTCTTCAATATAACCGTATCAACATAATGTTATCAATGCAGGTATTAGTATAATAAGTGTTTAGTTCCATTCATCATCAGCCGGAAGACGTCCACTGCTGAACAAAGGCCTCCCCCCTAGAACGCCACAATGAACGACAACTCGCCAATTGCATCCACCGGGTGCCCGCAACTTTGACGATATCGTCGGTCCACCTGGTGGGAGGCCTGCCAACGCTGCGTGTTCCGGTTCGTGGTCGCCACTCGAGAACCTTTCTTCCCCAGCGGTTATCGGTTCTTCGAGCGATATGGCCTGCCCATTGCCACTTCAACTTGCATATTCTTCGAGCTATGTCGGTAACTCTAGTTCTTTGGCGAATTTCCGTATTCCGGATCCTATCGCGCAAGGAAACCCCGAGCATAGCTCTCTCCATAGCTCGTTGAGTGACTCTGAGCCTCTCCAAAAGGCCAACCGTTAGCGACCACGTCTCAGAGCCATATGTCATCACTGGCAACACACACTGGTCAAAGACCTGCGTCTTCAGACACTGCGGAATAGTTCCATTATAGACTCGTATTTGCGATATCAGATTAAATTGAAAATTACCAGTTCATTAAAATAATGAATGTTGATAATGATAGAATTTCATTACGATTTCATGATCTCTTTTTGCGATTTTCTTACTGTAAATGTCTTTTATAATATAAATTCCTTTTTGATGCTACGTCTAAAGGTAAGATACTGCCAGAACCGATTATCTCCTATAAAACTGGAGCGTATCAGTCGATGGTGCACATGCTTGAAATGAAGTTCAAGCAAAGTAAAGCGTATTCTAGTATCTTTGTACAGACATTAAATATTTACTATTAACAGCTGTACTTCATAATCGTGCGGTGACGGACGATCAAAGGAAATAATAAAAACGTAGTTACACCGTGTATCAATCAACGTTCTTAGAAAACATTTACATTACTCTCCATATAGCTATCGACATCTTGTCCTTAATAACTGAACGTTATTTGAACATCATAATAACTTCCATCAAAAAACATAGCGTAACCAATATTGTTCCGGCCGTTTTTAATATTGTGATTGAACGTCGGGAAATCGTCCCGCATTTACGTCGATGGAACATCAATCTTTTTCCAAAACACATGTTATCGAGGCCGTACACAAGTAATATTAAAGCTGTTTGTGAAAATGTTATAATAATAAATGCAAGGACAGCGGCATCAGATGGATGTTTAGGAACGTTGCTAAGTCCTACAGCGGTGAAGTCAGCTTGTAAATGGAAGCGACTCAAGTAGTGGCCGAGTCCAGCGCAGGATCAGCGCGGAGCCGCGGCGCACGGGAAGCCGCGAGCGGTGCGCGGCGCGGCGGCGTGCTGCAGGCGGAGCACCTGCCAACCGCCTGAGTTATTGGCGTACACGATACGTAAAACATATCCCTTAACACTTCTACCTTTATCTATCATCTACCTAAAGTTATAAAGAAATGCAATTACGGATATTTTGGAAACGATATCAAATGTAGCGCTCGTAAAATGAGTATCGACAACTAGAGATTAATTGGTAAAGATTTCTTCGAGTTCAGTCGAGTACACATAAAGCAATCCACATACATATATCAATTTGATCGAAAAATTTATTGTCTACTAAACCTATTTTATGACCTATATTTCAACGTCTGCGTTTAGCCGTCTGTAGGAGTTTTGAGATGTTTTTATCCACAGCAAATGTAGTGGTTGCGAGCGCGTGGCGACCCCGGCGGGCGGCCGTGACGTCGCAGCGACATCAACAAATAATCAGAGTAATGCATTGCGCACTAACACCATCATTTCCGATGACTGGCTCATCGGCGCATGATACATGGCGTAGTGTTCATGACTCACGTACGTTATTATAATATCTTTATTGATCCAGATTGAGAGCTGTAATTCGAACGTAATCGCGCAGAGTGTGGCCGCCTTACAGCATCCAGCGCGTTACGTTTACGACATCAATCATCGATATTTTTACAGCTCACAGAGATCGTATAGACGAGTAATTTTTGTTGTCGTCCCGTAAGACAGTCAGTTAGCGACTAGAACAATAAGATCTGTGCGAAAACAAGACGAATCAATACGAACAAAGGCTTTCTTAATATGCAAGGCCACCCTAACTACAAAGATATTGCCTGCACGAGCCTAACGGACTGGTCAAGATGACGGTGACGAAGCTATGAATAAGAAGGAAATCAGTGTTAAAAGTCTACGAGCAAGTTAATGTAGACTGGTCTCGATGGGATTTCTGAGATGAAACTCACCAGCCTTATCAGCGTAAGGGTTAGATGTTAGTAGCAGCGGTGCAGCCTCGGCCTGTGGCCAGGACTCACTCACCAGCACATGTCGAAGTAGGCCATGGCGGCGCGGAGCTGCATGCGTGCGGCATGCGGCGAGCATGCGACGCACCGCGCGGGGACTGTGCCTGCCGCATGCCGCTGGCGCAGCTCGCCACACATGTATTGTGACGTCAATGGGACACATCCTCACCACAAACCGCTTTACGACCGCTGCACGACTAGCTGCCGCCCCCGTAGATACTGCGCGACTCTACAGCGATGCTGCGACACTACATCTACTGGGATACGTACCTTTGGTCTCCGCCTTCCTCTGGAGCCCGGGGGCATTCCTGCCTCGGCCTGAGGACAGGCGTCAGCCCCCATTTCTCGACCAACTCTATGCGAGCAATGGTGGCTGCTCAAAGTCAATGTGTCATCGGGTCGGAGCTGGTGCGGTGCAGCGGGTACGCGGTGGAGAGGCCGGCTGGCCCGCGGCGCCCCCCGGCCGGCTGGTGGCGCGCGCCGCGGCCGCCACCTTACTCGCGAGCCATGCCCGCACCGTGGTCTCGCGCTCGCGCCTCGCTGCGCGCTACGCCCGCTCCTCGGCTGCTCCGCTCGTCATACTGAGCTAGAGCGGTGCGCGGGCCCGCGGACGCATCGCGCCGCCCGCCGACACTGCGGCACGCCCGCACGGCCGCGGCCGGGCCGCCTCGCGCACCGCGCACTACCCGCGACCTGCGCAACTTTACCGCCGAATTTTGGCCCGCCCCGAGTGCGCGTTCAGCCGCGCGAATTTTTATCGCTGCCGATGGACGACTAGCGTTTACTAATATTACGATGATTATGTTTGAACGTTCGTTATGTAGGTATGTATATTATAGATATGTGTAGTTAGGCGACCGCCGGTTGCGGAGCGTCGTCGGCGACGGTTCCTTACGTAATGCGTATTCCGGGCGCGTGCGGCGGCGCCTCACCGGGTGCGGCGAGTCATGGTCTCGCAGAGAGCCGCGTGGCGGTCACAAGGCACGGGCCAACGAGTGTGTCGCCGTGGCGCGGCGGCAGAGTACTGGAGCAGGCGCGCGTGCGTGCTCCCGGCGCGCCCCGCGCTCCCGACCCGCGCCCCGCCCCGCGCCCCGCACGGGTATCGACACCGGCCGCCGAGCGCCGCAGCGGCCGGCGCGGCTCGCGCCTGCCACGCGCGCGTCACGCCGCGCCGCTGCACGCCCGCACCGCACCGCCGCACCGCCGCACCGCCGCACCGCCTCACGCAACCCCCGACACACTTCCTAGGAAAACATTCGCTTTCCTTACCCTTATTAGTACTTCCTGGAATTTAATTCACTTTCCGTTGTTTGACAATGACGGCGTTCCGCTTTTCGTGGCATGGAGATGTAGGTCGTCTGCTTATGAACAATGGGTTTTGATGAGCCAAGCATTAAGCGAACTAGCTTTAATTCGTTACATAAGAAACCTTTACATGAGCTGCGGGTACTGTGAGGGAGAAGAGTATAGGAGTGGCGGCGCCTAGTCGGGAGCTCGCGGGCGCGGGTGTTCTCGCTGCACGTGTCTGGTGCGAGTGCGAGGTGCAGCGGAGCAGCAGAGCAGACTGCCCGGCGACGGCTCACCCACTAATCTAGATCTAAGGTTGTTGCGGCCCGTGAGTGCAACTTGAGCCAAGTAGCTCGACCTTCATGTACACTGAACAAATTTAATCAGATCGTTATTCTTATACTTTTTGATAGAGTTTTATTATAGGTAGGAAGTTCGTAGCCTGCATTTCTTGTAAACAAAGTTAATAACCAGTCAGACTAGGATTGTTTATGCTACGCAATCATAAAGTATATTATCCACAATTCTGTCCTAAATAGCTCTTAGGGAGGCCCGTCCCTGTTATATTTTAAGGAGGAGGAAGCATGCAGCTTTGGCTGCTGCTTGTTGAGATTGTCGTATTAAGGCTTACATAATGTAGTTAGATAGGTCAGAAGATTCGCCGTTACGTAACACGACCTCGTAAGGTCTAACCCTACTGCGCTGCATGCAATTTGGGAAATTAATCAAGCAGGCCGAGTGCTTAGACACATGTACCTGGCTCTCGTATAGACACTACTAAATTGACACTCTCTCTTGGCTCTGCATTAATGTCATGCCGGAGTAATGTTTTCATTACGACATGTTCGCATCTTACTTTCCTGCAAATTATACTACTGACAATCGGCTTTTGACGCACAACTTGACCTGAGAAACATACAAAATATTACCCTACTTTATATCATTCGAGCAAAATCCTGTAACCGATTCACAAGCCAAAATAGTTATTTAGGTAAGAAAATTTTCAGTAGCAGCACTGGGTTTGGAAATGTGCCCGATATTATAGTACTTACATTGTCTTAAGATAAATCTCTACCTAGCTTCTAAGTAAAGACCTACAAAAATTTTGCGTCAACATTACATAACGCATTGAGATAAGGCCAAACTTACACCGCGCTCTACTAAACTTGATGAAAACTTAAACGCGGACAAATTTTACGGTACTGAAAAATTTACTAGCTACCAAATTTTCTGTGTAAATTATATATTCTGGTAAATTTATCATATTGTTCGGCGATGCAGAGAACACTATCCTTGTAAAGGGGACGCAAGCCGACACATTCAATACGTAACCCCACTGCAAGTTAAAACCGATTGGAATGCTAGATGACGTTAGCAGAAGTGTTTCCCCTTCCCTCCCTGCCCTATAAATGTAGGACAAAATGTAAAGGTTATCCGCAAGGTTTATTATACGAGACCTATATTGACCGGGCGGAATTCAAAATATTGCGCTCATACCACCAAGTGTGCGCAATGCACAATACTGAGATGGAACGAAGCAGGAATGTAATTTCACTTTATCCTTGAACGTTCCGTATAGGGTAGAGCGACTAGTGATGTACGTCACAACTGTCAAGAAAAAGGATTTTCAATCTTGTCGTTTAGCAATTTAGGCTTATTTTGCAATAACGTTCCAATGTCACTTTCTCCGATGAAAGTAAATATTGGTTATATTTTCCTGGTTTACGGGATAAGTAGGGCACTAGGTTGGGCTCGGGGTGTTAGTGTCAAGCAGGATTACGCAGGATCCTATCAATGGTTTACGAAGGTGAAGATATTGCATTGGCTATCGTGAAAAGGGACTTTGGTTACGCATTTCGTTTCATTGAGTGTTCTGGTTTATAGATAAAGCTTTTCTTTTATGCGAAACAGGCAACTACTTTCATGGCTTTTTAGGTGGTTTATCAAAAAACTTAGAAGACACTCTGTTACAATTGTATCATAATTATAATAAATCATAGAAATAAGTTCGATGGTGATAATTATAATCAACTTAAGTAACATTTATTATCGCAACAATTTCAACGCTCAAAAAAACATAAAATATTGATACGCTTAAAAGCGTATATTTATCCACAGACCTACTTTTAACCCCAAACATAAGTCGAGTGTCACTTGAATCAAATATAGTTCTTTAATCCAGCACGTCGCATCGCGGTCATGACAGACTCCAAAATATTTTTAGAACCCTCGTATTGCCACCTATTCACGGGCCTGTTGGTCTAGTGGTTAGTGACCCTGACTATTATACCGGAGGTCGTGGGTTCGATTCCCACCCAGGACAAATCTTTGTGTGATAAGCACGATAATTTTTTCTGTGTCTGGGTATAATTTATCTATAATATGTATGTATTTAGAAATATATAAGTATGTTTATCAGTTGTCTGGTTACCATAACACAAGCTCTGCTTAGCTTGGGACCAGATAACCGTGTGTGAGTTGTCCCGGAATATTATTATTATATTATTATTATTCACTAATCCGTGGACAGAAATAGATGTTCATCTGTAATTTACATAGGCGACTTGGTACAAGATACCCCGGTCTTATCGATGGCAAAGACGTGCGTATACTTAGCAGTTACGGGTTAAGCTTGCGGTGCGATTCCTGAAGCCCGTGGCGTATTGCGGTCTGACCCAATCCGGACGTTTGCGTTCGAAGCAATAGTCCCAGATTACTTTGAACCACATTGATTGAGATCCGTTTTTGTTCCTTTTTTATTATCTATTTGAAACAACTTCTTTATCCTAAGCCATAAATAGTCTATTGAATATTGAAGGCCAATTAAAGACAAAAGATAAATCTAATAATAGGTATTCATTAAGATGAGACACGTCAAGAGATTAAGGCACAACACACAAACAAACCCGTGCACTCAAAACCGAGCTCTATCTGAGCCCGCCAGCGTCACTTGTCATATCGCCCGACACTAGAATACCTTAGGGTCACTACAGCGATAGTGCCACAACACTTCTCCCCATCTCAAGTGCCAATACATTTTTCAGACAGAAACATTGTGATGACGTCAAACAAGCTCTTGTAGCAACCCTAGTTAAACGAACGTGTTTCATAACGAGAATGCTATTGTGAGAATTGACATCAATTACCTTAATACGAAGGCTTTTGTACGAACGAATGACGTCAGGACAAAGCTTCCCGACGGTAAAAGCTGGAATAGACGTGACAATTTTCTGTGCAGGTTCTAACAAACTAGACCAGAGGGTTATGTATTGGTATTCAATGACGGAATTCAATTTCATTGCTTCTATTATGCAAGTCCTTTGAATGCGAAGGTATTCGTTCAGGTGAAAGCGCATACGTAGAGCCCAGCTGCGTGTTATATAATATGCACGTGCGGGGTATGTAGTAGATATGCAGATCATTTTCGCATTCTGGAGCGCAATGAATATGGAAGGAAGAATGTTTGAATATAGGTAGTGCTCTAAGATTTCAACCTACTTAGATGGTATTTGTGTGATCGTTGTGTTATTTATAGAAAAGAGAAGTAACATTTTATGAGAATAAGATTTGTTTTAGTTGTATACTGTCCCGATAATACTAAAATTATAAAAGAATTATATGTTTGCTCTGTCAGTTACACGTTTTTTGGTAATTTGCAAGTTGTTAACACTCATAATGACAAAATTGAACGAATCTATTATTCGAGTAACTAAAATTATGTTTTAAATGATTTCACACGTAGTCAATCAACTCAGTCTAAAACGATACAAAGTATTAAAAAAAATAGAGTTAAAAATACAGAAACAAATAAATTCAATAAAACTTAACGTTCGTTCATGTGTCCCATTTGATAGAGTTTTTTAATTAATCGAAGTGGAGGCTCTATTGTATGAAAGGAATCCAATCAACGATCCAATTATAGCTTATGGCGGTGTGCAAGCCACGCACGATGCAACAGCAGCATGCAATCTGGCGCGCTCAGGTCGCTCTTTGAGGCTTTTATCGAACGAGGGTAGAGCAAACACAGCCTTTATGTGGGCCGGTGGAGTCGGACATCTCGCGCTCGTCGTAGCTACCTGCGACACTATCTCTGCTATCTGCGGTGGAAGAGGTACTTGTTATTGTAAAACTGGAATAACGACTGCGGACTATTCATTATTTTTCGTTCTATGATAGAAAGGAAAATGTATTAGGTTGAGAGAAATGTGAGATCAAAAAATGCTTGCTTTTCCTGATTGAGCGTAGTATATATCTATGTCTAGTATGATGACAGTAGATCATCTTGACTTAGCGTCTAAGTCGCTCGCGACGACACCCGTGGGAAGGGAGGGGTTGACCTATTTTTTGCCAGCAGCAGCATAGCCCGCGTGTGATATTACATTTTCATAAAAGATTCCAATTTACAAACGCAGCGTCGCAACTTTATAAATTTAAATAAACATCTTCATTTTCAGTCGAAAAATTGGATGCTAAGCTGCTCGAGGACCGCCGCCTGATAATCTTTATTACTTTTTACGGAAGGCTAAAAGCGGTAAAATGCAGCTTGTTCTATTTTCTCACTGCGTCACAATGAACTTACATAAGGAAGTATTTATGTCTCTGCTACGAGGACGAATTCTACTTGGTACTCAATACTCAAATCTTTATTAACATTCCATAATATGTTACATAACAGGTACTTTTGCGTCAATTTTAATTACAAAGAATTTAATAAAAAATACTGTATCCACTAGGATTTTTTAACATGTGTCGCGAGGGATTTTAAACAATTACTGAAAGGTCATTTAAAGAAAAAAAATTGACCTAAGTGATTTCAACAAAATCATCGTAAAGCTCGCCATGTTTTAGACTCAAATTCAGAGAAGTCGAAGAAGTGGATAGCCCACAGAGATCAACCCGCAGCAAATCGCGCTGGCAGTTGCTAGACTTCTGCACCAGTCGAGTTTTATTTATAGTGATTAGACTATGAAAAATGAATGTAACCCGTGAACCGATACAATCTATGTTTGTCGGCCCCACCCTAGACAGCTTCATGACTGGATGTTTTCGCAAGGACACGAACCAATAACTTATGTTGAGGCGACGGAAAATGACGATGGACAAATTAATGCTACTCGTGTTACACGTTTACTAATGTATATAAAACATTTAGTATACTTGATTCTATTCCATACTTAATACGTAGTGACTGAAATAAAGAAATAATGTAGGTCCTGTACGAGGATGGTAACAAAATTCTCTAAGTTCAGTATAAAGTTCCAAAATAAACGAAATATTTGTCCAACATTTGCGTCGAATGATTAATTCAGAGGGCTCCAATTGTCGCGTCGCTAGCGGCCGGCGCTCTGCGCTGTATTGCAGGCCGAATGACGTCATACCGAGGGATGCCCTATTTTTGGAGGAAAAAATGGGTCTTTGTCCCCGTTTATACGGTCACCCTAGTAATGAAGGGCCCGACTCGTGCTTAGCTGCTTACTCTTAAATGTCAGACTGAAATAAAACTTGCTTTCTACATTGGTAGATCAGAGCATTTAGTGTCTTTCCGATTCTTTTTTAATATTTTGCAAAGGAAGCTTCAGTGATGTTCAAAAACAAATGTTAGAAACAAGTAAAGTTTTTAAATTGTGAAAATTCGCGTCCATTCTTCCGAAGACAGAATAAATGGGCATCTACAATTTAAGTAGACTATTTTTAATGCCTGAGAACGGCTCACATAAATCAAGCATTTTTATTGGATTACTTCCTGGCCCGCAGCCTCACCCCGCCCACTGGCCCACTTTTTAATAGATAAAACACCAAAAGATTTTCTATCCTGTTCAGAATTTTATCCCAATCTTTAAATCGATGCAACGTTCTAAGATACCCGATAAAAAACTACAAACAGTTTCTTATTTACGCAGTAGTTTTTAATATTAAATATCAAGAAGTCATCTTCTCGGAAAAATAAAACTCAAAGCAGCGACTTTTTTTTTCTCAATCGCATCGTCGTCGGAGCGGTTAATAAAACTGCAATCTGGAAAGTTACAGCAAAGAAAATAGCTCAGTTTCATCTCTGAGAAGCAAGTTTTTATAAGCCGCGCCGCACCGGATATAAGCTGTGGACATAATGATTTCCTACGTAGCTTGTTACTGGAAAAATACTGAGGAAACTGTTCTGTTCTATTTTCAAACTGCATTGTTTCATCGGTAATGGATTTTATTGTTTTTTCCGACTTGTTGTAGTTGTTCTAAAGTTGAGTTACTGGATAAACTGTACGACTAGTGGAAATTGTGAATGGGCTACCAGAGTTCTGGATTTTAGTGTTTTAGTTTGATTAAATTTAAGTTGCGGTTGTTTTTTAGTAGAACAAGTATTACACGGACAAGGTTTTTCAAGCATTCATGTGCGATGCAATAAAGAAATTAAGAGATATCTATACGCTTTTTTTATGATTGAGTGTAGCAAAAGCCTGGATCTAAAGTAGGCTTTAATTTATTATGCTGTCATTGTTATGTAATATAAGGCTAACACTAATTCTTTTGCCCTTATTATTGTGAAGTACTTTGTCTGCTTTTTAAAGCGCCCTAATGTAGGTATTCTTATAAAATGGGTCCTCGACTGGTTACTTTGTATTACAGCCATTAAGTTAAAAGTTAAGATGTTCCCCAAATAAAAACTAGCTCTCATGTTTATGAATACAATTTACCTAACCCAATTCCATATTCCAACAACAAATTTATTCTGCATAAGTTTCTCATCAATCGTGCATTTAAATAGTGGCTGGCATTATCCTGGGCGAGTCCCTGCCGTCGGCGTCGCGGCGTCTGCCCGCTCCCCGGCGCGGCGTCGCACTGCTGTATCATTCCCGGAGGCGAGCGACGGGGGACGGGGAGGGGAGATGGCGGGGGTGAGATCGGGGTGCCACCTGCACCCGCCACCCAACCTTGGCAGGCGAGGCGCCACGCCGCCTACTATTTGAGTTGAGCTCGAATTATTCGGCGCTCCGTGACGCTATGTTTTTTGATCCTGTGCGGGATTCAAGCGTTTGTGTTCATCGTTTGGTTTAGCGTATAAACTGTGTTGTATTCAATATATTAGATTATATTAGCGTAGAGGTATTTTGAACTATGATGATCAGGATAATGAAGAAAAAAATAAAAATAACGAATAATTTATATTAAGTAGGCTGCGACGTAGCACGTTAATCTGACCGTGCAAAAGCCAAAAAGGAGGGTTATATAAAGTCAAGTTAATAGACAGCACGCTGATTAACCCATCCTTCACCGCGTCCTAACTGCTTTAGCTATGGAGAAGAAAGGACGTAACAGCTGCACGTTGTCTCTTATTTTGCAAAGTATTAATAAGATAATAAAAATAAGGGACCGCACCAAGTAAACATGTTTAAGGTAGATAGGTAGGTCTATGTATTTAAAATCATGAACTACTGAGACCAAGGTCAGTAAAATCAACGCAATCAGCATTCGTTCACAGAGTACGATGCAAGGGTCAGCCATCATCTCCCTCGCCATATTAGAGGGAAGGAGGTGACCCGACCCAAGACACCGCAAGCAGTGACAATGAGAGCATGACGAACCTGCTTACAAATACCTTACTTGAATAAATAGAAAATATCCGAAACACTGTGTCCCATAACAACGATGCATTATAAATGAGTATATAATAATTAAATTTTATAATTATTCATATAATTATACGACTATGGGCCAAACCAATGTCATAAATGAAATATAATGTATATTAAAATACAATAGGTAAATAGGTAACAATTATATTGTTATATACAAAGTGTATGAATATCAAATTAAATATACCATAATAAATAAGAGGCAAAATAAAGAAAACCCAAAAGTTTAAAAGTTACAAGACATTACCGGACATAGTCTGTCCTTGTCGTATTTACTTTTATAATTTTATTAATCTCATTAAACACCATCCTTGTATAATAGATACTATTTCTACAAGAAATATTTCTCTTAAGTGCCCCGTAAACGCTCAAATTGTCAAATTTTACGTGTTTGTCAAATTATTTGATAGTGTACAGCTGTGTTTGAGGCGTTTGTCAAACAATCTACGTGTTTGTCGCGTTTGATGAAGTTTTATGAAAATCATGGAGGATGCTACGCCAAGTGACTTTGTTTGATATTTGGTTTGATGGTTTAAGCTATTGTTTGATGAAAACGTGAAGTTTGAACAACTTTGTCAAGCAAGTTTGTACGTTAACAGGTTAAGAACAGACAGTTCCCGCCCCCTTGCTAAACAGATTGGTGTGGCTGCACCAATTGTCTATTGATTTTCCGAGTGTTAACGGTGCGACTGTTTGCTTCAAGTAATGCTTTCTTATAATTGTTGGCTAGGGATTGCAATGCTGGTAGATTAGGTAAGGTGAATGATACTAAGAGGTGGTTTGATGTCTCATGGGTTGTTGTTAGAAATGATTCCCGAATTACTTATATTATAACAAAAGATCTTCTACTATGATCCTGACTGACTGTTTTTAATTACGTAACATAAGCAGTATAAGCACTGATATCGTAACTTTTGTACAGATTATGGTAAACTATTTAGAATTACTTCTTTTTCTTTGTTTATGAGATAAATAAAGCTTACTACGGGTCGATGATTTATGTTTTAGGTTTCATTACGGTGCATTAAATAAGGTAATCGTGGATCATAATTAAATAAAAAACAACTTGAAATAACAACGATGGGTTTTTAGTTTCTTTGTAAGAGCACAAGGTCTCATAATAAATTCCAAATAAAAACTTGACATTAAAATGAATTATATTCTCAATCTGTTAAGTAAGAAAAGGAGAATGACCAAGTGACTATGGCACTTAGTATCATTTGATTATCAAATATATTGTGCAATAATGTAATATGTCTTAATATAAAGTATTATTAAGGTACTTTTAAATACAGTAATTATTTTTTTTAATAATTCCCCGCATTTTGCCGTAGTTTTGAATGGCTGCCATCAATGTTTAGAAATATAGTTCGTCTTCTATTAAAATGTCCACTTTCCACAATGTCAGCCAAACGATCGGGAACATTTAATCTTTGCCTGGCGACTTCTAAATATTTGTAGTATCCGGTTTATTTAGGTACACAAAAAAGAAATAGCAAGCAATTAGCAACGTACAACACGATTTGCGCAAGAGTGTGACAGACATTTTGGTTAGTGTTGTCAACTGGCAAAAATATTTATAATTTATAATAATAATAATATATCCTGGGACAACTCACACACGGTTATCTGATCCCAAGCTAAGCTGAGCTTGTGTTATGGTAACCAGACAACTGATAAACTTACTTATATATTTCTAAATATATACATATTATAGATAAATTACACCCAGACACCAGAACAAATGACCATCTCATCACAACATTTGTCCTGGGCGGGAATCGAACCCACGACCTCCGGTATAGCAGTCAGGGTCACTAACCACTAGACCAACAGGCCCGTCAAAATTAAGAATCGATTTCATTCCATTAATTGTCGTATTTTTCCTGATCTAAAATATTGAAAATATTTGGGTTTAAATAATTCATTATTGATATTAATCTATTAACGATAAGAAATTGACATCAATAAAAATTAAAATGCATTTTGTAACAAATACATCACAATTAATCACTCGCGACACTTGATGATGATAATTAGATTATTTATAATTATTAACAGCATATTTTTAGTAAGGTATTTGTGGTTTAAAATATTAATCAATAACCCCCGCAAATACTGGCGCTTATTTATACTTTATTAATCCGATTATGATGAGTTGCAATTATTATGCAAAAATGGCTTGTATTTAGGTACTCCAGTAATCTTGTTCGGCGGTACAAGCGTGCCCAATCTTAATAACGTAATGATTATTAACCCTTTTTAAAGTACTCTGTGATGAATTTCTCGGTGACAAACGCATTCCACGTGGCCCACGATATGACATTATTTAAGACAGATGATGTAATTATTACTTCTTAAAAGTAAACCGTAATGAAGCACTTCGCGTGACTATTTATGGTATCGTTTTGAATTAATCGATTAAAATATGAAATAGCAACTAAACGTAGTGATTGTGTATATTGTCTTTGATATAGCAACACTAAACGTAGATAGACATGTTTATAGTGAAGGAAGGAACATGTACGAAGTTGATAAGTACCTACATACAAAACAAAAACTTTTATTTTTATCACTTTTTGTCCGGGGAAGTTATGATTATCTACTATTAGATATAGGCTTTTAAATTAAAAAAGGAATTATTGTTATCACCAACTTATGGCACAATTTGGATTGAAGCGATACTGGAAATGGTCATTCTCCTTTTAGATGTTCTATGTAACAAAAGACCGGTCATCATTCAGCCAATCATAGTCCACAGCTGGACATAGGCCTCTCCCAATTTGCGCCACAACACCCGGTCCGACCGATCATTTAACACTAATTGCCCAGAAAATGTGTGACTGGTGTGAAATGGTTTAATAAAGTCTGATCAGTCTCAGGCTTTATTAAACCTCTCAGAATAATAAAACAAGCAATACCCATCGACACACTACTTCCCAATATTACTTTATTAATGTATCACATATGATATCAAATATGTAATTACTAGCTGTGCCTGCGACTTCGTTCGCGTGGATGACGAAACTTATCAATGAGTTTGTAACCGCAAAATTAAGTTTGTTTTTTATTGTTTATACTTTTCCGGGATAAAATCTACCCAGTGTGGTGCCCAGGATAATAAAGAATAATTATACTAAGTTTCATCGTAATCGAACCGGTAGTTTTTGCGTGATACCTGAAAAAACAGACAGACAGACAGACAAAATTTTTTTTTTCACACTTTTGGTTTCGGTGTCGGTCTAGTAACACTCCCCGCCATTTATTTTTTTGATATTTTCAATGTAGGTACAGAATTTTCACTTCTACAGATTTATTATAAGTATAGATTTTCTCTCGAATTGTTATGGTTTTGGCCGCAAATGGCTAATTCACAGCGGTTTGTGAAAGGTGGGCAGGGAGGCTTGTCCTGACCAGTGACGATTCGTTATAATGACAATATTCTTCATCTCCCGAGCCTTCTCCCAACTATGTTGGGGTCGGCTACCAGTCTTTCCGGATTCAGCTGAATACCGTATTTTACATGGAGCGACTGCCTATCTGACCTCCACAACCCATTTTACTGGGAAACACCGTATCCCGTAGTAAGACTGGTTATCAGAATTGACTTAACGACTGCCAAAGATCTATGTATGACAGCCGGGACCTACTGTTTAACGTGCTTTCAGAAACACGGAGTGGTCTCGGTATGTAAATGGTCACCGATCCACGGACCAACCGCGGCGAGCGCGGCTTAACCTGTATTATCGGTCAAACCCTTACGTACCCGTACGGCTTACACTTAGACACGAGCCCCTGTTATAATGACAATATTATCATAATTATTTAGTTACGCCTTCTCGAGAGATAATTAAAGGCTAGTCAAAGCTACAATATATTATTATCTATATCTATACTTATAATAAAACTGTAGAAAGGTCAATTCTGTACATTAAACATATTTTCAAAATAATTATCAGGGGGTGATAAGTGATCGATACTGATGCCAAAAATGCAATCAGTAAAATTTTTGTCTGTCTTTCTGTCTGTATGTTCCTTATAGAAACAAAAACTACTCGACGGATTTTAACGAAACTTAGTACAATTATTCTTCATACTCCTGGGCAGGTTATAGTATACTTTTCATCACGCTACAATCAATAGGAGCAGAGCAGTGAAGGGAAATGTTGGAAAAACGGGAGAAGTTACTCAATTTTTTAAGCTTCCGTCGCGTGTGCAGCCTTAATGGTTAAAGACTCATTGATAAGCTTCGTCATCCACGCGAACGAAGTTGCAGGCACAGCTAGTATACTTATAAAATCGTTATAGGTAATTGTAATTTATACTTTAGAATAAATGTTAACAAACAAATCGTAGACAAAGAACAAGAAATATCGCAGTCAGGTAAAATATATTCAGGTATAATAAAATATAAGTTCAGCTATAATAAATACAAGTTACATTAAAATTAACAAAAAAAACAACAAGATCATTTTTAAAAATTGAGTCACAGGTACAAGGTTCCACTTTAATGGAAGAACTTATACAGAAGTCAGCAACGGAAGAACAAACCAAATTAAGTCACCAACTTAGAGCTAGGTTTTGTGAGGCAAACTCTGAAACAAGTTGCAATAAAACTTTTTTACAAAAAATAAAACCGACTTCAAAAATCGATAAAAGCACGAAAAGGAGCAAAAAAGGAGGAGGTTTCCTTTTTTTAAAGTCGGTTAATAAAATGTGTCAACTTTTCGTCCATTTTCTATCCACCGCGGAAACGCCAGCGCCAACGTATAAAACTAACGCCAATGTGGAAACACTCTGAGCCAGTCGACATGATTTGCAACTTTTTGCAAGCCTACCATTTATTATGAAGATAGATTAGTTGCCTGCTTTTGCAGAAGGTTTACGTCAAGGTTCGATGTAGTGTTTTTATTAACTGTGACGAATGAATATAAAAGAAGGTTAGATATAATTAGAACTTTGAATTCTTACACGTATAAATTCCTAGTTTCAAAAATAATAATTAGTACCGGTCTAATCCTTTAAGGTAATATCATTTAGTTAATAACATTCTTACTATTTGTTACGCGTACTGCTATCAATGTTCCTAGCGTTTACAATTCTTCTTTTTAATTTGTATGTCTACCTGTGGACAGCGTTGTGGGTTACATTATAATAATAATAAATAAATAATAATAATAAATGCGGACAACATCACATACATTGCTCTGAACCCAAAGTAAGTTGCTAAAGCACTTGTGTTATGGAATTCAGAAACAACGAAGGTACTACAAACACCCAGACCCGGGACAATGTAGAAAAGTGGTTTTCTACATTGACCCGTCCGGGGATCGAACCCGGGACCTCAGAGCTGGCGACACCTTGAAAACCGGTGCGTACGCCACTCGACCACGGAGGTCGTCAACCACAACATTCAATTGTTAAAATAGTTGTAAGTCTTTAATAATAAATAATAATAATAAAATAATAATTTCACTGCGTCAAATATGGTTACATAATTTTTACAGATCACCGAGAGGTCACTCACCCTTATTTTCATGTTTCTAAAACCACTCTTATACATAATTTTAAAAACTTGTAACACCTGCGTAATCAAATGTACTTGTATACAGCATTTATTCTAGTTAATCTGATTTTAATTGTAGAAGGACGCGTTTCGTAGAGGCAGTCCGTCTGTAACTCGATTACCTGCTACGAGACTACGGCGTAGCTCGGACGTAGAGCTACAATTTCCTAGCCCGATGAAAGCGTAATTGTAGGAAATGGATGACAATTTTCCACGTTTGAGAACCATTGTCATTAATTTGTCTAGTTTATTGGCCTATTAATTTATGAACGATAGCGAGGATATGTTCACAAGTTTTAATAACTTTCCCTGCGGCTTCGCTCGTGAAACAAGTTTTTATGTAGCTCGGTGGGGAAGTATTTGATTTATAGGGAGGTAGGGAACGTTTACTTGTTATGGGCATAAACAAAGTATTAAAGTTTGAATCTGTATCATTTTATATTGGGTAATTTATTATGGAACTAACTTTGTTTTATAGTTTAGTTTTCGTTTGAATTTAATATTATTGGGTTCATGACAGTTATATACTACAAGTCAAACTTAGAAATAAATGATTAATTTTGGTATGTTCCGAGGTGTATTTAAGGAGTATACTGCCAATGTTGCAGCTGTAAAATCCGAAAACCTTAAATATTTTTGGACTTTCAGTATTTGGCTTAAAACATGAAAAAGGACTGGTGTTACTTGACATGTTTCTTTTGGTCAAGCCTAATTTTACAACAGTTAATACTTAACCAGAAGGTATTATTTTTGGAGATGTTGGACTGCTAAAATGATTTTTTTATTAAACATCGTGTATGAGTATGTTTTAGAATAGTTGTTTGAATAAAATATTGTGAGGTCAATAACTATTTCACTCATGACATCCTCGTGAGATGAGTGCGAGAGACAATATTCCAACCAGAAGAAGAAAATAATGGGATACGTGTTTTTCAAAAAGGTTGTAATACAAACCTGTGCCTTATAGTAAATGTTTTTTTAGAGAGATCCTTACCTTCTCATTGCTCTAAGACCTGAGTATCGACAGACGTTGTTAATGTCAAATGTACCGACGGAAAAAAAACGTTTTGTACTCTAGTTTTAGCTATTTTAAGTTTTCGATGACTCTATCATAATCTAACCAAGAGTTTTATACTAGTTACAGATTTTTTCAGTTTATTTTTTTTCAATTACATTAGTAGCACAATATATCTATATATAGTCAGATATTATTAACCCGTTTGATATGCTGCAAATAATATTTCTTCATAAGTAGTACTTGTATCAAGTTTTAGTTTAGTTAGTTTTACGGTACAACAACTTTGCTTCACTTGTTCAAACAAAGACTGATAATATTATATTACATCATTACCGTTAGTTGCTCTACAATCTATTCTGAGACACCTTTGAGCTGTTTACTGAAGCGTAACAATCGAGCGCTTGTTCAGACCTTTACATAATTATTTATCTTTTATTTTTCATCTGTTTAAGGTTGTTGTTGCTTTAGGCTACAGCATGGTTACCTTAAAACGTTTTTTATTATTGTTTTCTCAATTTCCGATAATTTAAGGAAAATTCCGATTCAAACAAGACTTTGTACTTATAATAGGCGTCGACTAAATTTAGCTTTAGCGTGGGATGGGATCTGAAAAAGCACTTTCAATCTTCAATTGGATTTAAAATCTCGTAGAAGCCTCCAGGTGAGTGTTTGAGCTATAGCAGCCTCACTATGGCTGCGTGGGATGAGCGAGATGAGGTATCACAGCCTACGTATTCCGTGACACAGCCTTCTCGTAAAATAAGATTTTCCTCGCGATAAATGGCTGGAGAGGCGCAGTGGCCACGTGGCGGGCTCTGCGCAAAGAGCCGCGGGTCGATTTTTGCTAGGGCCAAGTTGTATGACCTCTCGGTTGCTTCGAGATTCAATGATTGCGCATTTTAGTGTAAGTATCCTGAATCTGCAAATCATATATAGCATAAGTATTCATAAGTAAAGTTTGCAAATATAGACCATTTTCTTGTTAATTACTATTTTAGAGTCTAACGTTAATGCGATCGTAAGACAGGTCCTGGGTATTTTTATTATTGCAAAATAACAAAATAAAAATCCCTTACATAGTAAAACCATGATTACACACAATGCAAAGTTACATCAACATAATTCTGCATTCTAATCATATTCCAAGGTCCAGAATGGTATTTGTTTCTGGGATTATAAAGCACCGACTTCGCTCTACATTGTTCTCCCGTAAAGCCTGCACTTTTTTAACAACGCTGGACGACAAAACCTCTTATGTTTTCCACAAACAAGGAAGCAGGGAACACCGCCATCTAGGCTGAAAATACGCACGAAAGGTATTTCATTAAAGCCTTCCGTAAATTAGTGGATGGTCTATTTAATTTACGAAAGGCACATACTTAACCAGCTTAAATTAAACTGTATGACTGAAAAAGTTAGGTTTTGTCTTTTGCTCTTCTATTTTGGACTGAATTTTCCTAACACTATGTTATAGACTTTTGTTTTTTTTTTGTTATGTCTGACGTTCAACAGAACCTACGAGACGTTTTGGCACATATTCGTCTATACATCCATAACAGTTATATAACATCGACCGGATTAATATGAGCTAATGAAATAATTACTTAATTCCCGCGCCACTTTAGCGGAACGTGGCTCCGCCTACTGTTAGATCAATAGGACGATTGCTAAGTAACCTAGATGTTTTTATTACTTTATTGCTTTAACTTTAATTTATTGCATTAGCCAGACAAGAAGACAGGTCAAATGTTGCATTCAAAGTAGTTTAATTGGGATTTGATAAAGAGAGAATCAGAGCCTTGTTTTTGTCTTGAACTGTGTTTGTCTTTTTATTAGGAGTTTTAGTACATACTTTTCGTTAATCTAGCTTTATATTGAACGTTAAATTATCATCAAATAATTACAATTAAGGACTTCATCTGTGAGAAGAGATCCAGATCTGCCAAAGTATCATAAACAAATTACATCACGTTTTATTTTAACTCAGGCAATAAGTCCTTTTGCTATAGCTAAGTTAAATAATTTTTAGTATTTAAAACCCGATAAGTACCCCAAATCGAGCCAAAGTAGAGCACATAGAGTTTTTGCATATAGCTAAGTAGGTAGGTAGCCGTTTTGGGATACCGATCCATTGCAGATACTGTTTCCGCACTGCCACCATTCGTCGGGATAAATGTCTTTTCTGATCGTAAATCTAAATACATTTGGGAATACTTTCGTTGCTTTTTTAATGTTAAACTTCATGTCTAATGTATAAAGTTAAGGTTTATCGTTAGTAAACTGGATATGTGGCTTCCACCTCGCAAATTTCCTTTCCATTATAAGACATCGATTTAAATATTTTCAAAATGTTTTGATAGTTTTTCTGTTATTCAGAAGGGGAAACATCCAATAAGTCAAAAGTTATGAAATCGGTCCACACTTTCTTCACACGTTATAGACTGAGTAAATAACCAGACTAAATAAAAAAAGTCATCACTATTCGGTTTAGGTTAAGAGATTTCAGACAGGCTGAACCACAGGCTGAACAGACAGATAGTCTTGTTTCTGCGTTACGGCGACAGGTTACAAAACGTCATAATACGGCTTCCGTACTGCGTTGCGGTAAATTTTTGGAGATTGGAGATTGCAGAGACCGCACCCAAGAAAATCAAAAACGTTCAAATTCCTTAGTCCGTTACAACAAGGCTTTTTATTTCTCAAAATCCATTTTTATTAATCAAGTATAAATCAAAGTATAAGGGGACTCATTATCTAGTATGGTGAAATCTAAATAACAAAACGAAAAACCTAACATTTGCATAGCATTGCGTAGCTGACTGTAGACTAAGCATGATTCCCGAATTCAAAAAAGGAATAATTTTTAAACGGCCTGCCAGTGCCCAACAAAACCCAAACAAAGGGCTATCCCTTCTTTTTCCCTACACAAACATTCCCTACTAAGTATTACAAAAGGTAAAGGGAAAAATGATACCTATTCAAGATTCATAATTAATAATACGCATACACATGTTTATTTGAATAAATTAATAGTTACGAAAAAGTAATAAATTTCTAGTACTAAGAGTATCTGCTAAGCTAAGCAGTAGATAGAGTTACTTCTATGTTGCAGGAGTTTGTTTCACGTTAGTTGGTCACACATAGCGACATCTAGTGGACATTTGTCAAATCATTTAGCTGAGCGCCATCTACCCGTAACAATTGGAACTAAGCGTAGCTTGTTTTTGTTAGCTCCTAAAAAACTTATTAGATAAGAAAAAAAGTTTTTGTGATTTTATTTGCTTTTTGTTCTTTTTATTGGCCTAAATAATTTCACTACCTCTATAACTTTAGGTAAGTCTGCACTCTAGTGAGAATGTTGGGAACTATTGAAACACCCTAGCGGCGTTGTGTGAAACTGTTCGGGACAGTTAGTTCCGCTATTCGCCGCTAGATGACATGCTCTGAACTGTTCCAACTTCAGGGCCACCTTTGGTGGACTTTTATGGTGAAAAATTATAATGATTTCATCGTATGTTATATATTTTAATTAAACAGTGATACTTTAGCTTAAAATTCGCATCAGACTTAAATATGGCAAAAGTGAAAATTTTACTCTACATTTAAAAACAAAAACTTATTATGTAACACATTCCAACGAAATTTTGTTTTCACATTTTTTTTTCATTCTACTAATGTCATCAAATTGACATGAAAATAATGTTAAAAAAAACATTGTACCAAAAACAACTGCGTTTTGTACTTAGTTTAGTCATTCCGCTAAAATCACGTTAAATAAGATTTTTACTGTAAATAAATATCTACGTGTAGGAACTATTAAAAGTAAATTAAAAGATATGTCCTTAACTAAATGTCTCATAATATCTGTTGCAAAAAAAGGAGTCTGAAACTCAAATTTATATTATGTGTCGCCCAAGAAATCATGAACTATTTGAGTTAAACGAGTGAATATTAGAGTGGCGCCGCAAATTCAAGAAACCTCTTCAGCGAAGCATCGGCATTCAATTACCGTGCATCGAAGCATCGCTCCAATTGCTTTGCTCCGGAGCACTCTGCTTCTGTTGACGTGCATTTAAATGTTCGCCTGTTTTCGACCCTAAAAGAGATTTTTTTAATGTCAAAATTAAATAGGAAGCTCTTTTTTTTGGACAGACATTCCTTTCTGCAAAACCCTAATTTAAGAACGTTTGTTTTTAAGATTTTATCTATTACTAGCTGTACCCGGCATGCGTTGCAATGCATTTTTTTCTACCTAACACCTGCCTACTACCTACCTGCCTATTACCTACCTACTACCACTTAGGGGTATGAAAAATAGATAGTAGCCGATTCTCAGACCTACTGAATATGCATATAAAATTTCATAAAAATCGGTCCAGCCGTTTCGGAGGAGTATGGTAACTAACATTGTGACACGAGAATTTTATATATAAGATTTTAAAGAATTATTTTTTTCCATACTTTTCAGGTTTTTAATTAGGAAAGCATTTATATTTAGAAAGCTGGCACATTCACAGCAGGAGCTCGTTGCGGCTCTAACCGCATGCGATCCCACAAATCTATCACACCTCCAAACCGCAAATTGCATGCAAGGTTAAGGTTCACCTCAACGACATAATTAAATGGAAATTAAATAAACTCTAACAAAAACATGATAAAAATTTAAAGTAAAATAGTGTCTGACTTAATAATATCTGATAAAGCCAATGTTTTAGTGGTCACTGGTCGACGCTACGGCGACGCGCTGTCTACGCAGGCTCGTGCGTAGGCATTCGTAGCAATAATTTACTCACGTAGCATAGTTACAAATGTATGCTACGAAAAGTTTAAGTGTACGATTAAGTTTGATATTTTTACATATTTGAGTTACCTGAAATATTTAATAATGCGCGAAGGTTATTAAATGGAATGATGAGGATTTATTACTTAAATTAAGGATATTTAAGAAATTTGTGCAAACGTAACTTAATTACGCTTTTGTTATGATACTGTATTAGACGGATTAGTTACAAATTATTACTATTATTAAAAATTACAATTAAATATAATTAACAGGAAAATTTCGTAACAGCTCTGTATACATATACTGAAAAAAAAAAACCTTTGATATTAATATTACATTCAAATACGAAACAATCAGAAATACGCGTTACCTAATTTTCTTTTTGCAGGTACAAAAAGAAATTGATTCGTAATGTACTGTGATTGGATGGCACTCATTTAAGAAAACCTCTCGGGCCTGTAGGTGTCAGCGCTTGACTCCTTCAAACGTTTCTTGACTATCAAGAGGGCAATCCAGAGCCCTCAGCTTTGTTCGCTAAACTTACAATGACTGAACAAAATGCCTTCCTAATTTACAAGTATTATCATTTCTAAGTATGGTGTAGTGGACTTACTTTAACTGTCTGTCAAATATCTGCGTTTCAAGTTGATTCCAAGGTAAGCTAATTTGTATACGAAGTATATTTGTACCATTTTTATTTGTTTAGTGCGTGTTTGAGGTAACATACAAGAAATTGAGACTGTTGCAAAGGAGGTTTACGGCAAATAGGTTTAATGATGAGGATAGTCACAATAAATAAATAAAAAATGTTATGAAAAAATTGCTTCTCGATGTCTTGATTATCAGCCGCCTATATATATAGCCTATATTTTAGTCTAGTCCTACAAATTAAGCTCGCCACCACTGTCACCGACAGGCGTCATACCAAAACTTTTCAAAACAAGATCGAGGTTTTAATACTCCCGTGTAATCTCGACATCTCCCCGTCCCTCTCGCACTCGTGTTTATGTAACACCCTAGAGAGAGACACGTTTTTATTGAGAATCAATTTGGTGGAAGCAGAGACGGTTACCTCGGTGACCTTGACAATTATGATCAGATGTTCTAAAGAGGTTTTAGTTGGATCGACTTTTACAAAAGTTAGGTAATGAAATTGGGATTATGTAAGACGGTGTTACTTTACTAAATTAATACAGACATCAATTTTGAAACGATATTTGGGTAGGATTTGAATAAATTAATATGATATTGATACGTATTATTATTAATTATTTCTGTGTCTCCTCAAGTTACATAATTTGAATTGAAAAATTAAATGATAACAGTTTTTTGTGCTGAAGACAACCTACCATTTACAACCCCCTACAGATAACTAGAATGTTTTTGATCTTTTATTTTAACAGTACACAAACAACAAAACACCATTTAAGTAATAATAAGACTAAACAAAGCCAAACAATCAGTTTCATAAACGTTCATGTGTTAACGCCAAGAACTTACTTCCTCGAGAGAGTGAAAGAGTCAATATTCATAAAAGACACTTGCCTCCCAATCCGAAGGTCAGAAAACAAGTGAAAACACAAAGCGATGTGAAAGTGGCGAGAGGCGAGGTCCGTGAAGACAGGCGCGGTCTGTAGCCAGCATTCATTACCAGCGGGACCTTGACCCCTTACGTAACGCCTGCAGGCTGCCGGGGTCTTTGTCTCGTGCCCAACTTGTACTGTTCATTAAACTATTTTAATAATACGGTCTGAAATAGTCTCTCTGCTGATGAAAATGTTTGCTCAATTGCGGGTGATTGGTGATTTCAGATATCAATGAATCCAAGATATTTTCGAGCCGTTTGGGGTTGAAACGCTCGGGTCATGGGGTCCGAGTGCACGAAATCTTTTTAAAGAACTGTCAAAACGTTTGGTAGACTCTACTCGTGATCAGAGAGCTGGTTTGTTCCTTGCACAGAGAATCGGCATAGCCATTCAACGTGGCAATGCTGCCAGCCTTCTGGGCACGTTTCCCGCCATTGACAAGGATGACGATGAGTATTTTGACGCGTGTTAGTTTTATTTATCTATATAAGATTTAATTTTAGTCTTTGTTTGTTCTTGTATTAGATTTAAGTATTGAATTGTAAATAAAATCTACGTAATGATAAAAAAAAAAAAAAAAAAAATGAATCCAAGTATCATGATGTTTTATTTTTTGGTTATCAGTGGTGTTTTGGAATAACTAAGAAATTACTTTTTGATTTTTTTGATTAGTTATTGAACCCTTTCTTAATTATGAAAATGATACTTTAAAATTTTCCTCATGGCGAAAGATGATCAAAAATTCGACTATTTAATAGTAATATTTCAATATCTGTAACTTCAAAAAATCAACTTCTCACCCTAAAAACCGTTACCTCGTGGGTAAATACAGTCTTTTGAGAAACTGGCTATTTCGCTACTTTTTCAAATATTTGTCAAAGGCTAAGAACCATGATTATTACACCAGCATGCAGCGTGATCAAACATTGACTAAAAAAGGACGAATAACATATTTTAATAAAATTTCAAATATCATGCCAATAAGTGCAAGCTATTCAATGAAAGGTTAACCACCTATACAGTTTGAAAAGTTACAAGTGTTACAGTTACAAGTGTCAGACAAGTTTTGGTTAAAATTAGCCGCAGCCTGCAGTTCTGGGCACGGTTGTCTAACTCTCACGGACAGTTCTAATTAAAACTATTTCACCTGAATTATAAAATGAATTCAAGAGGAATAGGAATGGCGGTAAACATGAAGTTGAAGAATGGAAGCCCATTCATTAAATGGTTGATTATTTGAGAAAATGTGCTACGAGATGTTTTAAATTTCACGTGTATATTTGTATTTGTATTTGGCTGTCATACATAGATCTTTGGCAGTCGTTAAGTCAATTCTGACAACCAGTCTTACTATGGGATACTGTGTTTCCCAGTAAAATGGGTTGTGGAAGTCAGATAGGCAGTCGCTCCATGTAGAATACGGTATTCAGCTGAATCCGGTAAGACTAGTAGCCGACCCCAACATAGTTGGGAGAAGGCTCGGGAAGTGGTGTATATTTGTAATTTTGTGTATCCTAGTCTTTGTTTATCTGTGACATTGCAGTTCCCAAATATAACGAGTTTCTGAAACTTGAAAGCTGATGTCTTCAAGATGATTATTAACTTTGATCTTTGCGACAAATAACATCATCTCATCGACTAATTCAAACTAAGATCAACTGACTTCTCCTTTGCTCAAGCCTCTAAAAACAAATTGTTAGGAAGAACAATATTACTGTTTCACCACGTTACATAATACCAATTTAACTTATTTATTATCAATTAGCATAAACAATTTCTTGGTACAGCTGCTCGGCATGCATAACCATTGAGTCGGGCGCTAACAAAAACTTTCGGCGCGAGTTTGTACACTCACTTGTTTTATATTCACAAAATGCTAATCGCTTCTGTTAAGTGCTTTCTTATCTACATTTCCTTATATTTACTGCGAAATAAAACTAGTTTTTAATGTTCAGGAATATCAGTGAAAAGCTCATTGCAGACTACAGTATAATATAGTAGTATTATAGTACATAGCACAACAATATTGCTAGCTATTTATTTATTTAGAACACGTTCACACCTAGCTTTAACATACAATATATAAATGTATGGCGAGCGATATTGTTGTGCTATGAATTTTATGCTATTTTATTACAGAGTAGTCTGAAATAAGCTTTATAGTTTTAATGTAAGTATTCTTTGTATGTGTGATGTCGTGGTGGCCTAGAGGTTCAATGAACGGATTTGTAAGCACAAGGTTGCAGGTTCGAACCCAGGCAAGTACCAATGTGGCTTTTTCAAAGTTATATGTACTTTCTTAATTACTCTAAGACACCTCTGATAAACGGTGAAGGAAAACATCGTGAGGAAACCTGGATACCAAAACTTGGAATCTGAAATCGCCAATCCGCAGAGAGCAAGCGTGGTGATCAATGCTCGTGCCTTCTCTATATGGGAAGAGGCCTGTGCCCAGCAGTGGGACGTTTATAGGCTGGATTATTATATTCTTTGTGTGTGAAAACATTTTAACATAGTCGCAATATATTTTAACTTAGTTACCAAAGGCCAGGCATACTGCTTTCTCGTGCGCAACACTGGAGCCCAGCCGTAATTAGGCAAAGGCCTGACTTAGCCCAGGACCGGGCAGTGGGCAATCCTACATGTTCCGATGCCACAGACATTTGGCAATACATTTGGGCTGGCCTTTGTGTACATTGATTAACAAGAACGATTGAAGCTTTTTAAGTTATTAATGACATGCTAATACGTTTTGTTTTTGCATCACTCATAAGTTAACGACATAGAATTTGGTCCGCCTTTGTGATAGTAGTATTGTTGATCTAAGCTTGTATGGAGTATGCTCTTGATAATAGCATATGCTATTCTAAAAACTTAAATTGGACACGGTATAACTCAAAGAGGGAGGGAAACCAAATATGTGTATAATTAAAGTTTTAATGATTTATTGTGATTTCTGATATGGACAAGAATGTTGAACATATTAAATATAAATATTAGGTACATATCAAACCATTTTCGTTTAATAATAAACCGCGATAAAAATATATTGCGTCTAAAATTTATTTAAACGTGATTAGTCTATTTTCTTTTCCACAGTTTAATTCCGAATTTACTTATTATTTAACTTTATTAATTAATTTATTTTCAAAAATATTTAAGTGATTTTTATCACTACAGTTAAAACATTAAATGGCTTATGTAATAAGAATCAGAGCTGTCTGTTGCGGCCGCGGCCATTCCAAAACGTGTCGGTCCAAATTAAAACGTTACATCAGAGGCTGGATACGAAACTCATTTAATTATCTCATTTATGATTATTAGGCACTAACTAGACTAATTTAATTATTATATTATTTGAATGTTTTTTTTTCATGGTAAAGCAGTTTTAATTGTGACTTTTAAATATTTAAATAGTGATTTACTATAAAGCGGTCTTTAGGTACATTATTCTAATAAAGCGTTCAAAGTCAATAAACAAATAATATTTTTCATTCAATATTTTTTACTCTTGTGAATGATTATTGTATGATGAACCCAAAAAAAGATCGAATACATTAAAAAAATTATAAACAAAAATAAGGATGAATGAAAAACCTTTCAAAAGCATTGGATCAAGAAATATTTCGATTTGATTTGAAAATAAGTTACCTAATACTATCATGAACTATGATTTTTTATTCTTCCGTAAGTGTTATTGTAAGTCCCACTGCATATTGTAGAACATTGTATCACGAGAATTAAGGCCGTGCCTATCTTGTTAAGCTAGTATACTAATCATATAAATTAAATTGCTTTGTTTGGACCAAGATGTTTAGATATATCGTGTGAATACGGACGGGGGGAAACAATCAAGTCTAGAGTAGAAGCAACTTGTATTATGTAACAGACAAGATAATATGACGGGCCTGTTGGTCTAGTGGTTAGTGACCCTGACTGCTATACCGGAGGTCGTGGGTTGGATTCCCACCCAGGACAAATATTTGTGTGATGAGCACGATCATTTGTTCTGTGTCTGGGTGTAATTTATCTATAATATGTATGTATTTAGAAATATATAAGTATGTTTAGCAGTTGTCTGGTTACCATAACACAAGCTTTGCTTAACTTGGGATCAGATAACCGTGTGTATGTTGTCCCGGAATATTATTAATATTATTATTATAATATATTAGGATAATTATATAGGACAGAAAATTAACGTAAAAATCATTTTCTGTGTATGACGTGGTAAGTTTTACATACAATTAAAAGTGCAAAGTGTGAAACTACTTCTAAACTCAGAAAAGATTATGGTTACTAAAAGGTTTTTTTTTTATTGTACATTTAATGGATTCCTTAGAATCTATTTGAGTAAGCCAACTCTCAGAAATTTGTGAGATAGCTTACCTAAATCGATGATACGAAATCCTTTAAGTCACCATTAATGTAATAAGTGCATTTGTTTACACAAAATAAACATTGTTGTGTTTGTCGCAATAACAAATCTATTTCCTTTTTTGGAGTTCTGAAAAGAATTTAATCAACATAGGTGTAGAGATTTATCCGTCAAAGTGTAACAAACAAAGAAACAACGAGCCAGAGCATATCTCAGTCTCAGTAGCTTGTCGTCAGTCATTGTTCGTCTAATGTTAGTAAGGTAATTAATGTAATTGGTAAGGATAATGTTGTGCGGATACATTAATGAAGTCAAACAATGTTACAAATGTATTGATTCAAGAGTTTATTCGCAAAATTATTATGAATTAATTTTCTGATTTCCCACCGAATGTAGGTAACAGTTCGTTAGAAAACCGTCAAAGATGAGTTGGAGAATGTCAGTCGTAATTCAATCAAAAGATGGATTATTGAAATAAATATGACAAATAATTTGAAATTTACAAATGATATTATAATTCTGCGAAACGACCACTTGAGGCCGAGCGTTTGTCAATTTATTTGGTAATGGTCGGTTCTTGAGGCGAACTGTCCCTACACACTGTCGACGGAACTATTATGTTAAGGGCGCACGTAATTTACGCATGACTTGTTTGTCGTATGGTCGTATCGATTGACCTCCATGTCTGGTGTCACCCGTCTAGATGTAAGAAGTATTCGCCGTATAATAACGGGTTGAATAATATTGAATATGTTAAAAATAGCACGTGAATTGTCGTGATATTTTATGATTAATCGTGTAATTATGACGATGTTTGTTTGTGGTCTGGAAGTATGTGTGTGTGTACTTACGCCTCCGTGTTGTCGTCCCGGGATTCGGAGCGCTCCGCGTTGCACTGTCCGCGGCGGTGGCGCGCGCGCTGCTCGTCGCCCAGCCCGTACAGGCCGGCGACGGCCGCCATGCTGCCCGCACGCTGCCTCCGCCACACTCACATGCTCACACGCCAACACAACGGACTCAAACTCATCGTCCAACGTCAAAGTGTCATCACAACCGCAGTCCACTCAGCTCAGCTGGCACACACTATTACTAATTATTCTATACGAAATATTTGGACGCATAATTTGGTACAGTACGTAAGTTTTTCTTCTTCTAATTTAATTTTAATCACAATTTTAATTATTGTATCTCGTCATAAGTTGGATTTATAGCTAGGCTACATTTGATTTTGTTTTATTGTTTTCGTTTCGAGCCGGCGGCGGCGGCGTGGGCACTCGGCTTCATGTGCACGACTCTCTGCATCTGTACACGAGCAGGAGTTGTCAGACTCGCTCTGTTTGTCCGCCGCCTCGTCACCGCGAAGAGCGAGCTGTTGTCGATACGATACCAGGGAGGTTGTTTATTCTTAAAGGATCATTGTTTATTTAAGTTTTGAAATACATGTGAGATCCGTTAACTCTAAAATTTTCACTAGGGCCGGGGGAATAACTGTGTTCTTCGTCTACAAAATTCCTCTAAACTCTTTAAAGAGTAACGTTACAAAACGTTCCCGAGTGGTGCATTTAACAGTGAAGTATCTCGTATGGCGGCTCGGCAGGTTTGTGCTTCAGTTCAGTAAAACTAGGGGCTCGGTCAAGTGGCAATTGATAGCGAGGTTGAGTGCCATCGTCATACATATTTATGTAGTCAGTATAGACCTGAAGCTCTATTTAAACCCTAAGGACGAGGGGTGACGAATTGTTTTAAAGGCGATGCGGGATGCGGAGCAATACTTACTATTTACTTTTATGTCGGGGGATTTAAGTCGATGCTCTCTCTTGTTTTGTAAAAGACTAATTCAGAGTTATGGCTGGATTTTATGTGATCGTGGGTAGAGTCATTGCGATGGATAGTGCCATTTAAAACTAACATCGTACATATTAGATGTAACGAGAATTCCTCGTTTATTTTGTAGGCCAATTTATATTCAGTAGGAACGTACCTTTGCATTTTTTATAAATATAAAAAAAATATTTGCCATTTTAGTAGGTATTTAATTAAAATATTAAAAACACAAACAATATGTGTACCGAGTAATTTTATTTTGTATGCGGCTGTTATTAATATTTGATCATATGTCGACGTTCATACAATATAAACGAGTGTTATTTAAGCATTCAGTGAACTTTGTGTTCGAAACGTTTTTACGTTAAACAAGGGAAAATGTTCTGGTTTATTTTGTGAAAAAATAAATGGTACTTAAATTTGTCCGTGTTATCTTGACCTTAAGGACGTGTTTATTTTTTATGTAACACTCTTTGAATAAGTTGTATTTCTAGTATAATAATATGGCTTAGTATGTGATAGTTATACACCGCTAGACGAAACCTAGTTCCATTCGGAAAGATATTAAATATAAATATTCTTGCTTTTGCGGCAGGTATTATATAAAGGTTGTACGAGTGTACCTATGTTAAGCAAGCAGCTCTAGTATTTTTAATAATATAAGACAGCAGACACCTCAAAGTTTAGAAATCGTTCTAAATACTATTCAAACGTCAAAAGAACGACGTCATTGACTTTTAAATGAGCATAAAATCAAAGATTGTAAATAAAAAAGTTAAATGTGTAAATAAGAAAGGTTGTAAATAAGTACAAATAACCCGTCACATTATTGTAGTGCATCGATACCGTACGTGTGGAGGCAGCGAAGGTATTTGTGTAACTGAGTGGCTCTAGCCTGTGTCGTCTCCTCGGAATGCCAGATGCCCGTCCATTCCGCTCACCTCACGGGTCCGGCCGGCGACTAATCTCAATGGCATTCTACGTCGAACAGAATGGTAGGTGACAAGATCAGCCAAAAGGCATTGATATAACGTAGAAAGCAACGGCTACTTGGAATACTAAATTTTAAACTATCGCGCTGCATATAGTAATATAATTCACGGGAATAAGCGCGTACATGCATAAACGCCTTTTTTGGGTTTGACGTTTCGACCGGGTCACACCGGCCGTGGTCGCAAGCAGACTACTTGTAAATCGAAATATCAATGTTTTTCGTTCAGGATATTAAAGATAATATTTGACTCATGTGTAGCGTTCAGTAGATAATTGCCAGAAAGAGGTGATACATGTTGGGCTGGAGTATTTTGCAATAATAATATTAATGTAATTAGTGCATAGGCGGATTCAATTCCTAAAAGCGTTATCTAGCTCTAACAATAATACTTTCACAGTCTTGAGTATATTTAAGGAGTTTTAATTGAAAATCAAAATCCATATTTGGGGAAAATTCCAACTTAAGTTAAAGTCTACTAAAATTAAAACAATTTTACGAAACCCTTAGTTTCAGGGTTATGAACTTTGTAAAGACAACAATGAATAAAAGGGTAAGATTCATCTTACTAATAATAATTTCATTTATGAAAATTGATATTTCGGAGCGTCTCGGTTATCAAGATAGTAATAAAAATATATTTTTAAGTTTCAGTTTTATTACACAGCATCAATCGCCAATCAAAATTATTTGCACATAATTAGTCAATCAAAACGATCCACAAAATTTGTGAAACGGAACAAATATCCATGAAAACAGTTCTGTATCATGATGAGTTAATTTTCCGTGATTATATAACACAACGCGATCACCTGCTCGTAAATAAATAATTGGCTGAAACTAAACCTGCATTAAGCCGGCTACACACGATACACGAAGTTTGACATCCCGGGTTAAGAGTATCATCTTGTTAATTCTTATCAAAGGCGTACTAGGCAGTTAAGGTTTCCCTATATGAAACTTTCATGTGGTTTCATCAGTACTTCACCACAGGTTATAATATCTGTAGATTGCTTTTCTTGTGTTAATTTGGAAAAATATTTCATAAAACTATCTACAAGTACTAAAGTAGAAGAACGTCCAAAATCGAAGTCTGTATATTGGAGAACAATATAATATAATATTCCGGGACAACTCACACACGGTTCTCTGATCCCAAGCTAAGCACAGAGCTTGTGTTATGGTAACCAGACAACTGATAAACATACTTATATATTTCTAAATACATACATATTATAGACAAATTACACCCAGACACAGAACAAATAATCGTGCTCATCACAAAAAGATTTGTCCGGGGTGGGAATCGAACCCACAACCTCCGGTATAGCACTCAGACATACACCAGTCATAGACCAACATGCCCGTCAGTCGTAGCCGTAAGTTACGTTGTTAGTTTTATGAAACGTTTTTTTCTTTAACTATCAAGCAAGGACTATCTCTTTAAAAACTGATACAGTTATTGAGTTCTAAGGTTTACACGAATGTTAGACATTGAAATAAAACTACTTTTACGGATTTTATCGCGGTTTGTATTTAAATTTTAGTTCCCGACGTTTCGACACCTTTGCAGGTATCATGGTCACGGGCAGACTATTGACTATTATCCGTAAAAGTAGTTTTATTTCAATGATACAGTTATTTTATTCTTGCTGGTATATTTGAATATTGAAACATTCTTGATGTAGCGTATGCTACTGTGTAACCGGCCTTAGAACGCGGACAAATATTATCTCAACTACAGATTTATCGTCACCATTCATATGAATTAATGGTTTTAGAATCAGCCGGGTGGTGCAGGGAATGTTAAGCGCGGTCGGCGGTTATATTGTAAAACGTACATCTTGTTCACAGTGGATGTTACTTCGCTTGGATATTGAAAAGTAAATTGATCGGAAGTTATGCTACAGTTTCTTACAAGTGTTATTGTAGACGAACTCAGATGCTATAATATAAAACACCATTCGCGGAAAGAATAAAAATATCTAAAATCAACTGTTTGACTTATCAGGTTTGCTTAAGATTAAACTTAGATTTGAAACGTAATTTCCGCCCGAAATAATAGAAAAATAATAGTCAATTAATTAAATACGACGAAATTGAAGTGATTTGAATAAGTTTAGTTTTGTCTTCTCAGTAGTGAAAGCACTCGAAGATTTTTATAAATTATTCTAAGAAACATCAAAATGAGCTATTACTTTTGAGCATTACGTGGCGCGTGACAGCTAGGCGTGAGTCAGCGATTTGTGTTTGTCAGAGAAGCAAGTGAGGTTAGCATCGTGCACGTCAACCAGAATGTATCGCGTGAAGCAACCCTCTGTCACACGGGAACGGTGAAACTAAGCGTTAATAAGCTGTTTAAATAATACGGCAGTTGACTAGTATCCAAATATTTATTCATAATTTAAGAAGTAAAAAGCAAGAACACGAAATTTCATCAAATTGATTTACACGATAATATATAAGTTTATTAAGTTAACGCATGTTTTCTCTTTTTCGCAACATGACGACTCAATTCTTATTACAGTGAGTTGAATCTTTAAAATAGTTGTTTTCACAAACAACATATTAATATGATCTATTCATAAATTTCAGAAGCATCACGAATCGCGTCGCATCCGCCGCTCCCGTGGGCCGATAGGTTTGTCGGCTGGGTGTGAAACATGAAAATTAATTAAAACTCTGCTGGAGCTTGTGGCGGGCATTGACAAGTTGCAGCCTTCCCGCCCACACATTAGTTGTGTACTCCTTCACACTTTGCGCAAAGTATCAACAGAGATTCAAGTTTAAGTAACTCGGAGCTCACAACTTTATTGTGTATTACGCGCATCGACATTTTAAGCCTCAGGTAACTAGAAAAGTAGTATAATGCAGTTTATTTGGAATTAATATTCTGGTGCTGCACAGAAAAATATATGTATAAAATAATTATTAGTAAAGCGCTATGCTTTGAGATTATCGATACTGCTATGCGCCAAATCCAGAACTATCAATATGAAAAAAAAAAAAACAATTATAACCAACAGTCATATTTAAGAAGACTATTCCTATCAAATATTTCTTCAGCTTGGAAAACATTCAGATTGCTCGGGCCTCGCCGAAGCGGCGGTCGATTTGATTGCGGAAGCCTCATGGCCGTCAGTAGTCGTCACTTCTGTAGGAAATGATTAGGCGGCCGCTCTTTGTTAGCCTTTGATCGATCTACACTTGTGATGGGGACTCTACAATGTACATTACATCTATTTTGAATGTTGCCTTTGTAGGGTTCGATTTCTAATTTGTTTGTTGATAAGTATTATGTATAATTTTGAGCTAGACCGTATTGACTTTGAGGTGGTGTATTGACACTTTGAATCGTAAACTTATTTGTTTCTACATACCAAAATATCAATTTCAATTTTCAAAAGAAAAGTAAAACCCAAAAGTGAAGGAATCAACGCCGAAAAATCGTTTTCGGTTATTACTGAGGCAATTTTAATCAATCGATATCCGCAGTTGTCTCGCTGGCACGCTGCGGGTGCAAAATAAACCCAACCGAATATCGCGTTTATTCTAAACCAAACGCATGGCTAGTGTCCGATAGATAAAACAAATTTATTTACTAAATTAAATATTTACGTTCTACCAATATAGTAACAGCTGCTGTCGATACGTATTCATATTTTGGAATAACAATTTAATTTTTCGACAAGATTTTTCGAAATTATTTCGCTCGGCGCTATATTTTACGTAATCGATCCGCTGTCATAATATGACTTACGGGAGTCAAAGCACAAAGCGTTACTTTATTATTTAATGGTATTTTTAATTGTTGGGCGTAAAGTTGATTAATTGATCGAATATGGAACTATTGGTCGCGCCCGTCGGGCTGGCTTTTTAAATTATTGATGCGTGCGCCCGAACATTAGCGATGCGTCGTCGCTATTCCGTATTCCTCACAAATTGCTTTGTGGACGTGCAATACTTGCTTTATTTAGGCCTATTTGTATGCAACTCGAATTGACAGATTTCCTACAATTTGATACAATATGTTACTGTTATTGTTCCACAAATGTACCCTTACCAAGTGAACATTCTTTAAATTCGTATTATTTAATATATTCATTCCTTATCATCATATATGTTTTGAATTGGCTCCATGTAAGAAATTGAGTTGTCTTTAGTATTTTGAAATATCAAAAGCTGACCAAGGCCTAAACAAACATTTTAAGAAGATTACTAAAAGTGATAGTTTATTGGAATCAGTCTTGTAAGGCCTGAATGCTAACACGTAGTGACCTTAACTGGCGAAACGTTAACCCGTTTAGCAGATTATACTACGATTATTTAACATAATCCAATTGCCGAAAGACGAAACCTTCCTAATCTTCCCAAACAAACTTGACATTAACGTAGGTAAAGCAAATTAATTCTCTTTTCCTGCATAAATACGAGCTAAAAGTTCGTCAGATGACTAATTTTCTTCTTAATACCCGTCAGATAGATTATTAAAAAATATCAAACACGTATTTTTCCTTATTTTACGTAACCAAAAACCTCACGGAGATAATTAAATTTGAAATGTCGCATGACGTCACAATTTCGTGGATTTTGTGCAAAAGCATGACGTGATTTGACCCTACTCCTGAACTTACCACATTATATTCACTTTATCCACCTGCTGTTTTCATATTTTGAGAAACCAACATTTTAATAATTCAGATCTGTTTATGCACCCAGCAAAATCTTGTTAAGTTCTTTATTGTCTAATTGAAATTGCATTTCTCCTTAAACTGATCGAACCACTAAACCGTTTGTAAGGTTTCATTCACTAACCTAACTGGCTTAGTTTATTTGGCAGATTAACCTTTTGCAGGACGGATTAGCCGAAAGGTTTCAATAAATAATAAAATGAACGCTCCTTCAAATGTTGGTGTTTTATTTTAAGGTGCCGTACCTGGAAAAGGGGAAAACTACCCTTACTCTTTGTTATAGATATTTTCTATATGTTTCTTAACATTGTATTATGTTGTGTTTGTACAAAATACGAATTGTCTATTAGTATAAGGGACAAAAGTTCCACTAAAACGTCACATATATATTTATTGTCATACATATTGTCTGCTTGATGTAAAAATTGATTTTCAATGTATACGCTTTATTGGTGAGTGGGTGTATAGTAATGAAAGATGAAAAGTAATGTAATACTTTGTGCTTCTTGAAGTTTCGCTTACACCAAACTTTTAGTCTAAGTCTACCCTACAGCTTTACAACTTTTTTTTAATATTTCCCGTTTTACTGATCTTTAAAGCGCCGTTTAGTGCGCCGTTGACATTGAGGCAATATAAGAGTAAGGTATTGGGCGTTAAGATGCCAATAATGCTGTAGTGCTGATAAACGGCCACTATCTAGACTGTAATTATATTAGTGTGGCCTAGTAGCCTGTAGGTGGGTGATTTAGGTGACGAACAAGTAGCTAGGATATAGAGGCCTTTTGGTTTATATAAAACTAGCTGATGAGTTTCATTTGCGTAAGTAGCTGTACAGTGTACGTATGTAGTAGGTGAATGAATATGTCTTACGCAAGTTCTAATACATTAAAATTCGTAATTTTCTGTCATGGTGTACTAGGATTATGTCTGACGTAGTAATTATTATAATGTGTTATGAAAATATAAGGAATATTAGTTTATACAGAAAATATTGAACAGTTGCAATGAATTTGGTCTAGAAACTCCAGAAAAAAGTTTAGTAAAGGTCAAACCAACGACTGATTTAAAGAAATACATTTTTATTTGAATAATCTTCTTCAAGTAGGGTTCGACTCCACACTGAAGTACGGTTACAGATACAAACCGTATCCCTAATGTTTACAGATCGTGTGTACTTAATCTGTAAATCGTTCTGATCAAACTCGCGGGCAATCTGCGTCGTCAACACCGTTTCTGATATCACACGGATTACTTCCAAATGTTTTCTGTGTCTCAATATCAAGTCACCCCCCTTCCTCCCTCCCCACCGCGCCCCTCACCCCCGGACACTTCCTACCCCCGGCAAATAACAAACAGGTGGATTAAATTGTGTGCAAATGTTTGCATTATTTGTTTTTTTTAAGGTTGAACTTCTTTATTTTTATAAAGGACTAGCTGATCCCCGCGACTTCGTCCGCGTCAATTTCTGTTATTATGACCGCGATTAAGAAGTTAAAAAAAAAAAGTATTTCTGCGTAAATGATAATTTTAGTTAATATTATGTTGATAAAACTCTGTAGCAAATAATTGGCAATAATGCATTAATTTCGACTAAATGATTACCTTAAAAAAGGTTATAGTGAGTCAATCTTAAAAGATAGACATATACTGTCCAAGACATTTTTTTAGATCATTTAAAGAGGAACAATTCTTTCATACATATATTTTGGGTAACTCGAACCGTTCACGCAGTGCACGCAACGGAAGCTTTCAAGTATGAATATTTTCCCCCGTTTTTGTGACATTTTTCACTGCTGCTTGGCTCCTATTGGTCACAGCGTAATGTTATATATCCTAAAGCCTTCCTCGATAAATGGACTATCTAACACCAAAAGATTTTTTCAATTCTAACCAGTAGTTCCTGAGATTAGCGCGTTCAACCAAACAAACAAACAAACAAACAAACTCTTCAGCTTTATAATATTAGTATAGATTATAAACGGAGTTCATAAAATAATTTGGTGTAATGGTACCTACTTATTTATTATACCTTGTTATTTTTTTTTAATCTTGCGGTATTTTGTGTAATATTAAATGTTTTTATAGCTTGATACATAGTGTTTGGGAATGGCAGCCGTTATTAAGAAGAAAAATCAGTAACCTTTCAGTTACCATCTGTAGACTTAGTAGTGGGTGAATTTTTCAATAATGTGTCACTTTGTCCCGTCAAATTAACATAAGATATTAAAATCTCTAAACATTTCCTTGCAAATGTTTTTCATTGACAATTCTTACTTTGTAGGAAAACTTGTTTTGCAAAACATTTCGAATTATTGTATCGATATTAAGCTGAGTAAAGTAAATCAGAACTAATCAGTGAAGAATTTGTATGTTTTCTCAGACGATACAGTATCTTTCTTGGTTATTTATACATTTTGTAACGACTCACGGTTTTGCTCACGGATTCTGACACAAATAATTTTCTTCTTCTGCCTTTTACCAAGCTACACTGCGGCAGTATTTTCAAATTGGCTATGACAGACGGACCGACAGACACCCAGGTGAATCCCGTATTTAACCTTTTAGTGTGAACTGAAAAACATTTTTTTTGTCGCATTATAGTCGCCTTTTGAGTAAATAATAAAGAAAATTACAGCCTAATATATCGTCCTTATACATACCATTTTGGAGTTTCAAACCACACTATAGCCAGTCTAGTTAGTTTAACAGTTTCGGTCGTCCACATAACTCTGTTAGCGCCGCAGTACAGGCGACGCCACGTCATAATCTTGTTATAGTAACTTGCTTCACAGCTTAGTGCAGGACAACCGGACACATCTGTGTACATGCAATACGATCTAATGGCCGTGAAGAATTTCAATGTTTTATGTTACTAGGTTACGATGATCCGAATTTCTGAATACTGTCTGATGGTTGTAGGTCAACGAGTAACGGCAAATGGAAAAGCTAGTAACGGAAAATCTAGTTTTTTAATATGTTTGTATACGTCTTTAAAAGTGGGTATCCTTGATTTAAACGTTCCAAAGTACGTGGCAAAGACGGTTTTGATACCATTAGAAGAAAGGCTTTGATTGTTCAGTGAAGTAGGCGATTTAAAATTTCCTTAATCCAGATATTCAGATGTTTTCAGCGTTAGTCAGTAGTGACTTTAAATATCTAAATATGTTAGAAATACAGAAATATGTATGGCACAAGTTGCATCAAATGTTGTATTACAAATGACGCAGTAGATTACAGTATTTCGATAAAGATCAAAAAACATCGACTTTTATGTTAAGTAATTACTTTTATAAATAATGTACATGGTGTTTTGACCCACAGCGACTGTAATTGCAGGATACTTGAAAACAGATAGTCATTGTAACCTGTATGTAGACATGATGCAAGCTTTAATAAGAAGTAGAACATAATTATTATCACAGAATACACTGCAAAAGCTAAATCTAATGACGCCATAGTTATCAAAGTAACCATTCGTCATTTGTTATTCTGATTTCTCGGTAGTTAACTAGTAGATGGAAATGCCAATTCAATTGTCTGAATAATGGTTGCCGTCCCTTGTATACAAACACAATTCATAGAATATGAAAATTGAAATTCCCTACAACTAGTTTCACCTCAATTTCACAGACACGACGGAGCAAAACAATCGAAGGCAGGCGCTCAATAATTTAACAGCAATTTGAAAAATGAGAATTGAATTCTATTTTAGAAACATTGGTTATGGATATTCAATTGTTTCGCTGCAGGTAAAGGGTAAGTCTATTATGACATCAATCAAAAATGTACCAAACAACAAGTGAATACATGAAGTCAGTGATAGTTCGTATAAAGGCAATTGTAACAAACGGATTACTTAAAGGATTACCTGTCGGAAAGCGCTTCGCCACTTGTTACTAGGCTTTAGGCTTGTGCACACTAGTGGGAACCGAAGCTTACACAACTGGAAAAGGAAATATTAAATCTCACCGAATACTCGCTTCTGATGATTGATTTAAAACTGTTCTCGTTGATATATTGAAGATAGACAATTATATTAATAGATTTAGTGCAATAAGATTTGAATAGAATTAGATCCTCCACAGAAAAAACTGCATCAATTAGATAATACATAAGTTCTCATTCCTTTGTTTTCTATTATTTAAATAGAGGTCTAGAGAAACACTCTTTGTGTCTTGTCAGATTATACAAATAATTTAACTCAAAACTACAAAGGACTCTTTGTTTCAGTAATCTTGAAATATATATTATTAAATAACACGAGCCACCTTAAAATCCATCTTACACTTTTATCACTGGCGGTAACTACCCATAAATTACGCGAACAAACACCAGAACTTGGAGCAAACTTAGGCCGCTCCGACAAATATGTATTTTGCAATTCACTACCCGCGATAATTACTGGGAAACTAGGAGTTAATCTTACCGTAAAATCTACGTATCTAAATACCTCAACAAAAAGGCAATGAATAATTAATGAGTAAGTGAAATTTTGATATCCCTGTGTATTTGGTTTGCTTAAGACAGACCCTTTGAAATCCAATATGGCATCCTCGTGAAGTCTGTTCTCACTAACAAATCGGTTGTCATGGTTACGGGCTGACCGAGACAATATTAATGATACCAGATACTAGCTTATATTATTATGAGACTGAAATATTAATGTGATAGACAATATTTGTCGGAGTCTTGTTAAACGGATTTCTGTAGACTCTTGCAAACATTCTCTTGTTCTAAGAAAATACTTAAATGTAATTTTGTGTGAGCAAATTATGTTTGTTTGATAAAGCTGCTTCCACATTTTACAAAATTCCTTTAAAGCCCAATAATTGACATTTTATAAAAAGAAAACATTGCGATGATACCTATATTTAATGAACGACCAACGTTGTTTGTGTTTATTGTCCCTGACTAAGAAGAGGTCAACAAGGTGGACAACTTAAATTAACAATTACAGGCAATCAGTCAAAATTAATTCTATTGTGATATTTAAGAGAGGGAATTTATAAAAAATATTGCAAGAATATGATTGATTTGTAAAATAAGTTGGTACAAACAATAAATTCTTCGCAAGTTAACACTCCACAAAACTGTAAAAATATACGAATATACGTTGATAAAGGTCGTGTAACATAACTTCGCGGTTGCACGCCGCCATATTTTATTGAGCGGTTTTTATGGAATATTAATAGTCATGTAGGTACTGTGTGACCAGCTTAAAATGAAATGGCATTGTAACTACAACCTCTATGTTCCTTTGTATGTATATATTTATATTAAGTTATTAACATTTTTGTTGTGTGCGCACGCTTAAATTCTTTGAAAGATTAGTAAGAACAAATGTAAAACTATTTATTTTTAATATTTGAGCTTATTGGTATTTAAATTTGGTTTAATATACATAATCATATGGATTGGTATATGCCGCTCAATGTGAAACACGGTTTTTATCTAAATTTGGCAAGACTGAACGCTATCCCCAAAATAGCTTGGGAAAGGCTAGAGTGTATTATGGAGATATTATATTACAAGATGTTTATAAATCATACAGAAAACTTTCGATACAGTAAGTATACTGTTTGAGTGTTGTATGTCAATATTGATACTGTAAAACAAAAGTTTTAAAATACCATACAATCGATAAAACGATATCTATCTATCCTCACCGATATATAAATGAAAATCAATTACTACAATGACATGTACAGTCACGAGCAAAAATATGTATACACATAGCGAACTTGTCAATCAAATTAGGAGAGATTTTTGTATTGAAATTCAAAAAGAAAAAAAAATAGTATTTACATAATTAAGGAACTAATATTTTTTTCATAACACGTTATACTATAGCAATCTAGAATTGAAGAGATATTCAAATAAAAATTGGAGAGTGTATACATATTTTTGCTCGTGACTGTATGACAGAGCATCACTTTTTTTTCCTTTGTTGTATATGTAATCACTAACACGAAAATTCGCTAAAAATACACGCGTATTGTCGAAGAAATGATCACATTTCTGTCTAGATTGACAGGAAAACGAATGTCGGATCAGTTACCTACTGTTAAAATGTACACTGGCTCGTCATTGCCAGCACATGCAATATGTCAATTTCATTGTGTCCCGTGAATCCAAAGCTCCCGCATGATCGTTTTCACTTTCACGATTCGCTGGAGCAGTCAACGCACACTCCAGCGCACATTCGTATTTCACACTTCCATCTGCTATTCGCATTTAAGGCTATTTCCGAAGCTTGTTAGACTCAATATGCTTTTGTTATCCACTTCTATAAACACAATGTTAGATGGTCCTTTTATCCTCCGAAGGAAAAATGAGGTGTGTTATATGTTTGTCTGTGGCTTCGTAACTCCTAAACGAATAGACCGATAATGAAGTGCTTTTTGTTTAACTGCCGACGTGAGCGAGATGCTTAGCTAACATTTGTGAAGATCTTACTTAGCCTTTTGAAAGTCATAAGTTTAAAAAGAGTAGATTATTTTGTTTATTAAAAGCTGCTCCATTTTTTAGTTTTAATGATGAATTTACCGTTTATTTTTAAACTCGATAGTAAATGTTTTTTTTTTTTTTTTGTTATTTATTTTATGGTGGTTCTACGACTTACTCACTAGAACATACTTAAACAAAATTTAGCAAACAGTTTTAGGCATAGTGAGTTCGTCATTTACAGAAGTACACAGCACTCACAGAATAATAAAGAAACAAGCAAGATAGCATTCTAGAATTAAAGTTATACAGATAAAATTATTAAGTTAATTAGTCAAGAATTAAATGAAATGTTATAAAATAAATGAATCAAAAAATATTTTTTTTAAACTAAATCAGATTAAAAAAAATATATATATAAATTAAGTTATAAATTATATTACGAATTGGTCTACAGAAATGTTTAACAATAGAAGTAAATAATATTAACAATAAAAACATCAAAGAGAAAATGGAAGTGGATGCAATTGATGACCCGGTGACTGATGTCGCACCGCCTCGTCTTGAGACTCCGAGGTGGTTAGAAGTCTCCTACGGTATTGACAGAAGGGGTTAGAGTAGATATCGATGCTATTGGTTCTAAGAGCGATTTTATTATAGTTACTCATAAGACGGTTCATGGGTGCGGTGCTACCAAGGTTAGTACGACTAGCAGTGGTGGCAAAAGTTATGGTTTCGCGACCAGATCTAATAACTTTTTGTCGAGGTACAGCTATTCTTAGTTCCGCCAAAAGATCAGGAGCATTCACCAAGCCGTTTACTATTTTATAAAGTAGGATTTGGTCATTTACGCGTCTTCGGTGTTCGAGTGAGTACATTTTTAAATTGCTGAGTCTTCGACCATAAGAGGAATCTCGTGGACAGCTAGAACTTTTAAAACGGAGATATCTTGTGAAGCATGTCTAGATACGTTCAATCCTTTTTACGTGGACACGATAAGTGGGGTTTCAAACTGGGGATGCATACTCCAGTAGACTTCTCACGAGAGTATTGAAGAGCACTTTTAGAGTTGAGATGGCCTGGAAATCTCGACACATTCTTTTTATAAAACCAGACATTTTTGCAGCTTTGGCAGTGATGTTGTCGATGTGGTTGGTGAATGAGAGTTTAGAGTCGAGTTGGACTCCCACGTCACGTATCGTGTCCGTTTTTTGCAGTGCCACCCCATTTATTGAGTAAGACGTATAATTTTACGATAGTTTCTAGTCAGCAGTATCTAGTTACAAGCCGTTATTAAAATATTCTACCTTGGTAGACGGATCGCTGACAGAGGCTTCATACAATTAACGTTGATTACAACTTCGATGGAAAGGTTTAAGAAGATCGTCCGAGCCAAACCGGTTTCAATTACGTTTTCTTTGTGAAAAACTTCACGAAATTAAACTTTTGGTCTTTTCTTTATAATTGTATCTTTAACGATAGATCTTATTAATTTTAATAGTGAAAGGATTTACTTTATGCTATAAAACTTTAGGTTATGGTTACCACATTTATAACTTACGCTGAATTACCTGCGTATAAATCTTATTTTTGACAGGCGCGACTGCTACCTATTGGTTGTTGATTATGTACTATTTAGCAGAATTAAACAATCGGACGAGATACCACAATCTTTATTTTTGTTGTATTTTAAATCTTAGTGCAACGCAATAAGGTCTGTATTTCATTGATGATGAATTCAAACTTAAATCGATAATAGGCGGCTCTACTAGGAAAACAAATATTGCCGATAGGAAATATTAAAGTAGGTATTGCATATTGTACAACACGATAATTTGTACTTGTCAGCGAAAAAGACACGAATGAAGTTTCTTTGTAAATGTAACCAGTAATTTTATTGTCGCTTCCACGGTACGTATTTTTAAGTATTTAACAAGGAGGGGTGTTAATATTAGAGAGGTATTCAGCCGCGGCGGTGCTAGGGGAGGTGTCACGTGACACGGGAACTAGTGCAGCGTGTGTCCGACACTTCATACATTTGATATTCCGCCCTAATGTGGGAACACCGTTCGAGTTTTCCCCCGCGACTTCGACGGTGTTCAGTTTCAAGGTTTTTTCTTTCTTAAATAAAATAATATTTTTTCTTTTCTTTTCTTTTGAATCAGGTCATATTCACATAGTTTTTTTACCACTTTAATATCGAGAATGTTAGTTCCGTATATAAGCTCGTTTAAACAAACATGTAGTAAAATAATATTTATATATCAGAATCTGAATTTTGTTTGTTAAACATAAGTACCTATGAACATATTATGCAAGTATTAATTACACAAACGAAACGCTGTATATTGCCTTGAAGGTGAAATTATTTAGGTTAGAAAGTTTTTTTTTGCACTATACAACATATCGCACATTAGTAATGTATCTACTAATTAAATTAGTACCTACTCCAGTAATTAATGATCTGTTCGAACTTGAGAGAACACAACGACTAAGGTAGGTATTTGCATACCCGGCAGTCATTTGTTCCGGCTCCAATTCCCTCAGGTTTTAGCGAGAGGGATGCAAATGCATTCAATAATCCACGAGATTTTCCGGCCTGGTACAGATTTACTGAACACGTCGTAGAGTAATTTGTACTGAGGATCCCATAAACCTAATGAAACGCATACAGTAACTTTTTTAATACAATTCCGTGGTAGTTTACTGAAAAGATAATTCTACGCGTTTATTCAAGAAAACAAAACATCTGTTAAATGAACCTTAGTACATCTATACTTATAATAAATCTGTAGAAGTGAAAATTCTGTACATTGAAAATATCAAAAAAATAAATGGCGGGGGGTGTTACTAGACCGACACCGAACCCAAAAAAGTGAAAAAAATTTTTTTTGTCTGTCTGTCTGTTTGTTCAGGTATCACGCAAAAACTACCGGTTCGATTACGATGAAACTTGGTATAATTATTCTTTATTATCCTGCCGTGCTATTCTGTAACATTATTTTCATGTCTCGACAGCGGAATCCGCGCTGAATCCGCGGTGAGATGTCAAATACGTATTCTCGAATTTGAATTCTAAATCAAGGCCAATTGGGTTCACTTTTGAAGTGAGCTTTATTGTCACTTCACTCTCACCTGTCACCGAAATTATTAACAGAATAGACATACTGGGCACCACACTGAGTAGTTTTTATCCCGGAAAAGTATAAACAATAAAAACAAACTTAATTTTGCGGTTAAAAACTCACTGATAAGTTTCGTCATCCACGCGAACGAAGTCGCAGGCACAGCTAGTATAATAATATATGTTAAGATATTGGTCTGCAGAAACAACATTTCACAACTAATATTGCAAGGTTCTAGAGGTTGCAGTCTTCCGCATTATCAAGCACTTCTAATCTGTCTCGATCTATGAGCACACGCTTCGGGCTCCACTCAGCCTGAACTTAAGTTAGAATTATGCTTACAATAACATGCCAACATCGACCTTACAGACGAATGAGATCTAAGAGAGTTTTCACACTATCCGATATCGGTATCGGACACCGATACGATATCGCGGCACGAAAAATGTATGAATTTTACAAATATAGCATTTGTAAAATTCATACATTTTTCGTGATCGATATTAGTATCGGACTAAGATACGATATAGGCAAGTATGTATATGTATGATACATTGCCGTCTTCAACGTTATCCGATCCGATATCAATTATCTGATTCGTAAAAATTATATATTCTTCTTCCCGCGGTATTTTATCGGTATCCGATACCGATATCGTATCGGATAATGTGAAAACGCTCTAACTATGTTAGGCTATTTCTTTACAGACTAGTTGATTGAATCAAATTGTAATAGACTATTTGCTCTCTCGAGACACTTTGACCTTCGTCGTGTATACACAATAACTAAGGGTTTTGGCGGTATTACTTATAAGGGGCTTTCATTTATAGAGTTCAAAAGGGATGTTGTTGTCGTTCGTATATAAATACTCTTTTTATAATTGATTTTAACCTTGACTTAATGTGATTGCGTTTTTAAATCGGAAAGTTACATGATTAGGTATTTGGAATATACTTTGAAAAGGTATTGTAAAATCTGCTTCAAGTGTACTATTACTTCAGTAATTTACCGGTTTTGCTATAAGTACGAGAAGATGAAAAAGATTTGTCACCTTGGTATATTTCCATTACGTTACGGATTTACTACGTACGTATTTCCAAAAATATCGTTTTATTAGCTACTTATATGCAGCTTTGCCTTTGGCCGGGACTACACAGACCGTGAAATTGGGCTATAACATAACAAAGATTGAACAAGTGAACCGGTTCGATCGTTTTAAAATTGGTATCATAATATAGAGTTTTAAAATAACCAATATACCTAATGTACTCGTAACTTCTGAAAGCATTTTCTTCTTTTTATTGCTACTACTAGTAATTTCTAAGTTCTGCCGCTAAGAAAAAGTAAAGGATGATAACCTAGGAAAGAGTGAAGTCTCGCAAAATTTTAATTTTCTGTGTTGTTTTTTTTGTTTATGCGTCAAACAAAAACAAACACGTATTGTGTTCTTTGTAATCTTACAGACGGACTTCTTTAATTGCTGAAACCCATCAACACACCAGAACTTCACCATCACAATCACAATAGGTCAATCACAACATACCGAAGTAACATCACGTTATCATATCACATCTTCGGTAACACGCTCCGTCGCGCGACACGAGCCGGGTTTTATAATGCACAATTTGCGGGCAGAGCTGCACGCTGAATATGTTGGCTGATGAATTTTGTATGCCCCTGTGATGCCGTGTTGCATGGGAATTTGAGCGCGACGACAGTTTTATCGGTTATAGTACTTTTTCGGTGTTTTTTAAGGATCTAAAGAAGTTGTGAAAAAGGAAATGTGTTGTAAAAATTAGAAACAATACCTACTTTAAATTGGTATTTAGAATTTGTCAAGTACTAAAAGTTTCGCGAGTATTTATTTGGTTAAAAAGATCTTATGCTAATATAGTCGGTAAAAATCTTTAAACCAATAATTTTAAGTGCACACGTGCATCCATCATTGGCCAATATAATCCTTCAGTGTTATGCCTCCATGATAGATACGATACTGAATCTGAATGGCATCTTATCTTGTGTCTGATTCGGAAACTTTGAATAGAGCTCGAACTAACAACCTATCCAAATTTCAAATCGCATAAACTGTCTCTATAGTTCACAATGCACGGTGACCCATCAGGCCTCGGCATACGTCTGTGCATTTATTTCCTTTGTTTGAAAAGTATCGGAGCGGAAAATCAGAATGCGGAGTAACATTTGATATTCAAAGCAAGACAGCTTGCTCCCGTCGTACCGTCGCATGCAAGTACTTACTGCCTTCCGACGGTTGACATAAAATGGTTATGTGACACTTGCTATCATGGCACTTAATTGGTTTTATAAGAAACGCCTAAACTGTAATGTTGACTAAATTATGATATTGTAGTACATAATTAAATATAGGTTTAGTTAATTGAAAGACTGTATTTCGGTGGTTAGGTACATTGTGTGTTTGGGCACGAGGTTTGTTTATTTTATAGTGTCGATTGCATGTCGATATTGTTTGACATTTGCAGACTACTTGTTGACAAATATCGTCCATTGTTGTACAATCGATACTCTATTGTGAGTTTTAAACACAATGAGAGCAATAGTTTATTATGATTTTGTATTCGTACAAAAGTAAATGTGGAAACGAATAATGATCAAATACTATAAATATAATATATGTTTCACAAAGTGATTATAGCTATTTTCCTATAAAATATTGGAGCCGAGATCAGAAAAAAGCAATTGAGAAAATACTTTGTCGATAAATCTGTGAAAAATATGTATGAGAAAAGCCAAAAATGTAATCCATTCAAATTACCCTCATATTATCATAATATAAATCCTACGTATTACGTACAAAACTCTATTTCACGCTCCAAACTAAATTGACATCTGTGCGAATTAACATAAAGTTTCATTTTCAGTGACGCAACTCGTGCCTAGTGTGGGCAGAATTATTTAAGGTGGATAAAAAACGTGTTAGAGTAATTATTAAAAGATCTAAAAGGAAAGATCAAAAGATTAACATGTTAGTGGAGTTAAAAGTTATTGCTGTCAGTTTATATAAGCGGTTTGGTTCAGACAACTTTATATTTTCACGCAAATTACATAGTTTTGATACTTTTTTTGACAGGCCTGTTGGCCGGAGGTCGTGGGTTCGATTCCCGCCCAGGACAAATGTTGTGTGATGAGCATGATCATTTGTTCTGGTGTCTGGGTGTAATTTATCTATAATATGTATGTATTTAGAAATATATAAGTAAGTTTATCAGTTGTCTGGTTACCATAACACAAGCTCTGCTTAGCTTGGGATCAGATAACCGTGTGTGAGATGTCCCAGGATATTATTATTATTATTATACTTTTATTTTTTCCCTCTCGGCCTTTTCTGCTCTTTATATGCAAAACGATTTAGAAACATTGAAGCTTATTAACGTTAATTTCGTTAAAATAACTGCCATTTGCAAAGTTATATTTTACATCTCAATAGTGATTCTCGAGCATAAAGTCTTGTGTTGTATTTTGTTATTATTTTCATTCAACCCAGTAAGTTAAGGCTGGATACTTTACATAAACTAGTACATATTATTACGAAACAGTAAACAAACTAATTCGTCGACTTCTTACTACACTGTGTGGATTATGATTTGTTTTTGGAAAAATTGCACCTTAGTTAAAAGATTAGAAAAGTTAGATGATTGTTATTCTGCTATTATCAGGTAACTAAAACATCGTGAGGAAACCTGGATTCCAAAAATTGGGATCTGAAATCGCCAATCCGCAGAGAGCAAGCGTGGTGATCAATGCTCGTGCCTTCTCTATATGGGAAGTGGCCTGTGCCCAGCAGTGGGACGTTTAAAGGTTGGATTATTATTATTATTATCTATTATAAACTATCGTATAATAATGCATGCAGCGTTACAACCCCTGCTAGTTCAGTGGAAACATCGCTGAGATAGGGCGGTAAATTAATTACAACAAGGTGTGCCAATGCCGCGTCATTCCACGGCTATAAATAATTTCACTAGCAAAGTTAAGCTAGAAAACTATTAAAAATAAGGCTGAATTTTGCGGTATAGGTACTTAGATTAAATAGCTTGCATTACCTATCTTCAGTCGAATGAGAAATCATAAATTAGAAATAAGTAGGTATATCATTATCTAGGCTTGTTTTTAATAATAATTTGTAAATTCAACCTTCCAATTTCTTGAAAAAACCAATACCAAAATGTACCAACCCCCATTTTAAATGTTGATGTTATAAAAAGCATATTATAACGTCATCCAAATCCCCAACTACTTACATTATTCCCCAAGCCATTAAAAAGTCCAAACACGTAATAAAAAGTACAATTGCAGCTATGTTCTAGACGATGATCCCTGAGAGCCTTCGCGACCGGCGATGAAGCGACGGCAGGCGAAATGTTGACTTTTAATAAACGTCTCATAATTAAGTAACTATAAAGGGGGGCCTAGTGGTCTAAGGGACCTATGTTACAATTTCAGGACGTACTCTGTTGTTTGTTAGAGACTGTTCATATGTGAGAAATTGTATAAAACTTTCGAGGCAAATATTTAACTCATAAATACCATTAAACAACTTTAAATGAATGTGAGTAAAGGTAAAATAAAAACATCGAGATAAAACCCGAGTTTAGTAAATCTAAAATGACTCTAGCTCTCTGTGGGAAGCGTGGTAATCCTCGACTCTACTCTGTATGAGCACAGGCTCGTGCCCAACAGTGTGAAAGTTAAGGTAATTTTTATTATAATTAACATCAAAGCAAAAGTTTGACAACAAAATAAATAAAAACTCAAACGTTTAAAATGTGTATTCCAGTTTCCGCGGATTCGGACTTAGGTGTTTTACATACACGTCGCGTCGACGTAAACAAGCCAGGCAGCATTTATTAACACGAATTAACATTTTAACAAACTTACTTATTGTTATATTAATATTAATGTGTTAGTCTTGTCAAGACTTGTTTTCGTATTTATTTATGTCCTATTTTAAAAACTATGAGGAAATTAATATGGTTGGGAAATAAGCTTATATTGAACGGAGAGAAATGTCAGAAGTTTTGCAATTTACTGCAAATTACCGTCGCGTGAGCAGGCTGAACGTTTTCTGTTGTCAATCAACAGTTCCCAAGTTTGACAACCAGACACCTTGTTATAAGTTTCTAGAAATCCCGTATTATCTACGAAAGAAAAAAACTGCGAAGACTATCTCTGCAGAGTAAAAGCGTAATATAAATATTCGATACCAAACCAAGAAATGAAGTTTTAAAAGTCAATCCTTTGAAACAATACCGATCTCCAATTCAATTATTCAATCAATGCAAAAACGGTAATTGATTTGAATATTGGTTGTTAATCAATTTAATTGAAGACGGCTCTCAAGTCGCCAACTAAAGTACTGTTAGCGAATAAATGAGCTCCTGAAAGTAAATAACAGCCAATTTGAGGGTAGTTTCCGAAAAGTATTTTGTTCTCTTGTTTAATAAACTTGACACAAAAGAGGAAATGTACTTAATTTATATTGATGTTGAAAGGAAAACAATAAGGAATGAAGGGAGTAATTCAAGTACGTTTAAATGTATTATACAGACACTACCGCGTGACTTTTCTGTTTACAAAAAGAATAGGCTAAAAACAGAAAACTTTGCCCAACAGTGGGACAGAAACGGCTGATAATAATGAAACCAAGTAACAAAAAGTACTCACAGCACTGACACAGTTCTAAGCAATTCTCAAGACGAGAGCAACACAACCGCATTATGCTGCATCCATTGTCCGACCAAATTGCAGTGTATGGCTACTATTTGAAAAACCTTTTAAACTGGGACCAGACGCGATACTTGTTGCAGGTATTAAACGGAGTGGCAGTTCTAAGTGGCTGCTTCAACTCATGACGTCACAATGGGCAAAACTTTTAAGATATCTCAGTGGCACCGAGAACCTTGTCGTATTAAATATGCTGGGAACTTGGCACGCGTTTTAAAATACGTAGAATATATACTTGTGGTGGAAGTTCAAACTACTTTGACATACTAAATTGTTAAATGCAAGTAGTTTTAACATTTTAAGTATAGTTGCAAGGTGGTATAACCATGTGGCTTATGTCGAGCAGATGGTTATACTTGCCTAAGATGGAAACTTCATGACATAAATCGCAAAAAGTTTAAGCAAAAGTTACTAACCGGTGTCCCGTAAATGTATTTGAATCTATGCATACCACACCTTGACGTAAATTTTAAGCATATTAACAAAACAAAAACAATAATGTTATGCCTCTGTAAACGAAAAATGTATTTTTATTTAAATGCCTATTTTCCATATAGCCGTTTGAGCAGGTTGACACGTTACTTTGACAGCGATGTAGCTGTCAGCTGACTGTCAAACACGTCGTCACGTGGAATGGCAAAGTGGGCTGGGGGTTTTAAAATATAATAAAGCCATGTTTTGCTATGTAAGCTGTTTCAAATAAATTCATATCGGAATTTGTACACGAATATATTTCAATAATGTCAATAATCGACTATAACACAAGGTTAGGTTACCGTAAGTCTCAAACATATTATTATGTTACTTGTCGTATATAAATTCACCCCCGTATCCTTTAGATTAAGGAAAGATCACAAATTCTCGTTGCTTTCAATCACGTTTTATTCTCACACCTGCATACATACATATTTAATCAGCTTTCCTTCACTCTGATCCAAATTGTCATAAATGTGTCTCGGTTTATGGCGCTCTTAAAAAAACACATAATTTATTCCTAAACACTTAAAACGTCCCGTTTCTAAATATGTCTTTTTGGGTCAGATATTCTCCGAGGTCTGCCTGTTCCGACTGTCGCACGTAATACGAGCTCATAACTTTCCAAACGTAATAAAAGAGAGCCTAAAAGCACCAAATTAGGAGCAATAAATACAAAATATCAAGTACTGCACATCTTAAGTTTAAAGAAAATGAAACATACTGTATACGTCGTGACAGGACAGCTAGTTGGCTGGCTACCAGAGTATAATTGACTCTAAGACTAATGTATTGTGTAGGCATCGTGGAGGTGATATTCGTGGCCGCAGCCGGTAGTAAAGCCGGTAATGGCATCACTTGACCGCCACTCTTGTCCAATTAGCCTTTTATTGTTTTGAATGACTGCGGTTCGGATGGCGGAGCTGGGCTGAAGGGTATTTATGTTTCAGGAGTATTTCCAGACTTGCCATAAAGACTGATGTGGTTGCTGTTGCTCTAAATGCGACACGGATTATATTCTTCTTAATTGATCAAAATAGACAAAGTCATGTCAAAATTACTTACTTAACACAATTAATAAAAAAAAAACTGAACTTTTAAAACAAGTAGTTATCTAAAAACTCCCTAGTATGTAAGACAAAATTGTATATCAGAAATGCAAGTTAATAAAGCCGGCACGTCGCCAATTAGCTCGTCAAGTTGCCAGTCTCATAGAAATTAAAACAGTTGAAGGTATCATGGATTAATATTTATTTATTACTAGCTGTGCCTGCGACTTCGTTCGCGTGGATGACGAAACTTATCAATGAGTTTTTAACCGCAAAATTAAGTTTGTTTTTATTGTTTATACTTTTCCGGGATAAAAACTACCCAGTGTGGTGCCCAGTATAATAAAGAACGTAATCGAACCTGTAGTTTTTGCGTGATACCTGAACAAACAGACAGACAAAAAATTTTTTTTTCACTTTTGGGTTCGGTGTCAGCCATTTATTTTTTTTGTTATTTTCAATGTACAGAATTTTCACTTCTACAGATTTATTATAAGTATAGATTTATTTAACATAGAAGTTAGACATCACACATTCACAACCAAAATTAAAATCATAATAATTTATTTGCAATAAACATGTGTGTTTCAAGATGGAAGAAAAGAAAGTAGAGCATGCTCAACTTGCAAGATCAACTCTAGTGGTTATTTCTCAGCCATAAATACCAGCTCAGCTCAGCCATAGTTTAGTTTGTGAAGCAATAATTATTATGCCTAGTAACAGGCTTGGCCGTTACCAAGCGCCTGAGCGCCGCCGGCACAGGTGCTGGCTTCAGGATTCATTTCTCCGCTGTATCGAGAGATCTTAATCAAAGTCTAAACTGGCAAGGATCGATCGTAGTGCGCATGTCACTACGTAAATACAGCCTACCCTACACAATTCCTGTTGAATGATGTTACAGTTATACTTATGCAGTTAATGTATTAACATAATAATATTTAAAATATGTTATATTATATTAGCATATTATAAATTTAATTTTCGTAAACTATGAGTCTGTCATCGTAGTTCCTAAACGTATGCACAATTGAAGTAGCGTTTTTTTTTATTTAAAAGCTACTTAGTCAGTCATATTTTTTTAAATCTGTTCATACACAAAAAATATAAAATATCCTCTAAAAGTTGTCGGAGGTTTCCTATTTCTTATCGCGGTAGTTTGTATTGCTTTCTCGCCTGGTCTTCAGCATAAGGGAAGGGTGAAGCACTCCGGTGGTTTTAGCCGGTAAGAGTCCGGCACACCCCTCCGTCTTCCCCAGGACGGAGGAAGTCCATGAGGATTTCCCCGGGTAAAAAAAAAAGGTTTCCTATTTCTTATTTAATTTATAATTATATTATAATTTATTGTATAACTTGGAGACAAGATACAAAGCGTGTGCAATATAATTCACCAGCTTTATTAAAATAACTGTTATAGAACATTCAACTAAAGCAGTCGCCAACCAAATAGAGACTGTAGCTTAAAAATAATTTTAATTTCAACTTTAACAATATAACAATGTAAACTTGAGCAATCCGAACGTAAAGCGATAAAGTAACTAAAAATAAAAGACTTCGGTCTGCAGCGTGAGAAACAAAAAAGCGTGGAATTCTGCCGAGTGTCACCAATCCCCATTTTTGCTGTTTTCGGTAATCGAGTATCCTTTAACGTAAAAATTTTGCTCCAATATATCTGTATAATACGCTCAGCGTAACCTAATATTTTTTATAGAAGCATATTGAACGATTTTATCGCGGTAGTTTTAATCGTAGATATAGGTTTTAAGTGTGGCGACACCACGTCTAGAGTTGTTGCTTATGGGCAATCAATGAACGAGGAAAATAAAGCTAATATTCATTTCTTAAATCCTAGTATCCTTATCCTGAATGAATTTGACGCTATCATAATCTCATTCTAAATCGTTGTTTTACTAGATATTTTTTTATTATCTACGTTTAACTCGTCAGAAAATTATGAAATTTATTGCTTGTTCAATTCGCGAAATATTTTTATAGGTAGTCGATGATACTCCTTAATATAATTTCAAGTTTAACATAGCAATAAAACTTGTAGGTACAATGCATAAAACACACCGAGGGAATGCAATATCGCGTGATGCGGTAATTGTCACGATATTTAAGTTGTAGCTACTATTGCCAGCGGAATATCCAATCATACTTACACACTTTAGATTTGTGCAGAAAACTGATTTTATTTACTTTAATGAGATATTTAAAAGTCATTTGATTTTAGTGTCTTCGGACTTGATTTCATTCTTGAATACAAAATTATATTGTTTATTTTTGCACAATAGAGAACTGAATTACAGCATTTAAAAATACTATCTAAAAATAGATTCCATAAATACTCTCCTTTTCTTAAATGATCTTTATTTTTTAAGTCTATTTAAAAAGCTTTTACAGTATTTATACTAAAGGTGCCATTCCTGAGATTTCTGAACCGACGAAAATTCTACAAGAAATCTTCCAGATTACGGGCATTCCTAAATACGCGAGCCTCATTGTGTTTAGCGTTACCTGCGCCTGGGACACGACGGAAAGCTTTCCAAATTATTACCGAAAAGTTTCAACTTTACCATTTTTGGCCTGAAAATCTAAAAGCCTTGCAAGCGAACAAGCAAACATTTTTCGTTAAGACCTAAACTTTTCGTAGGATTTAGGTAACTTAGGTAAGAACTTCTTTTCATAAAATGAGGAAATTACAAAATCATGGTAAAGTGGAACAGGAGGGAGCCTAAGAATAAAATATTTAAATGAATTCATCGAGAATTAGCAATAATTTTCACATGACTTAAGTCTGAAAAAATCATTACTAAGTAGATTAAATCCAAACCATTTTAATGCAGTCGATTTCCCCATCAACAAATCTACATACATTTTAGTAATTCGCGCTGAATTTACAAAAATAGAACACCAAAAGTTTCCCCGTCGCCTGATGGCAGTCCACATTAATCACGCAACTTCGACTTGCTCTACCGACTTTTTATTACCAAAAACCGTACTGAAACTAACCCTTTCCGCAACAAATAAATATTCATACGTTCGTACGGTTAAAGCCGTGAATATTTCAGAATCGCTGCACTGCAAATGCCCATAAACATCAGTCAATCATGTTCGGGTCACAGCAAACCATAGCGGACAGAAAAAAATCGATGAACATTACGAGGGGAAACGCGAATCGGTTACCGGTAAAGTGCACTAGCAACTTACTTGTAGGCTGAACGTAGACGATGGAGGTCTTTTATATTTTTTTTCTATAGAACGTAATTATAAGAATAAAAATTCTGCAGTATTTTTGCTATAAAGACATTAATTTTAGTACCAATCGCTAAAACGTTTACCACTCAATCCAAAATTTTCTCTTCAATGACCTTATTTAAATAACGATATTTGTTCATCATTTGTTTTAGAAGTCGTTCCAATTATATCAATGCAAATTTCGGGATGTCGGTTACTCGATCCCGCCGTATCGGATTAGAATATATTATCTTGAGGCAGAATATATTCTTCTGATTGATATATTTACCTACTTCAGTCACTAGATTAATGTTCATGTCTTTCACTGTGTATGAGAAGGTTTGTTTTAAAATAAACTTTAATCATGTTGACATAAAACACATTTTGCGACAAGACGGAAGTGTTACTTAGGAGTTTGTTGAGTTCTGAAACTATGCAACATTTATATTCCTACTAGCTGTACCCGGCATGCGTTGCTATGCAATTTTTTCTACCTAGCACCTGCCTACTACCTACTACCACTTAGGGGTATGAAAAATAGATAGTAGCCGATTCTCAGACCTACTGAATATGCATATAAAATTTCATAAAAATCGGTCAAGCCGTTTCGGAGGAGTATGGTAACTAACATTGTGACACGAGAATTTTATATATGTATAAGAAGATAATCAAAATGTATTCTTTAATAATCCCTATTTGTACATCAAGTCCTAATGAGACTGTTGGATATACAATACAGTTTAATTAAAGTTTTTTTTCCGGATCATTAAATGACAAATATATTCTACTTCATTAATCAACGGATCCAGCGAACTTTACATATCTAATTGCATGTATAATCGCTTATTCTTCTGCACGATTTGCGTCTTTACCGGCGCTATTTCGTTGTGTATTTTCCTTCGTGTATTCGTTTAGTAGAATTGGTCTCGAGGGTACTGTTTTCAGTTACGTATGAATGAAATAGTGCGAATCGATACAGTATTTAGTTTCTATTCCCTCACTGGCTCTGTTTCTTTCACCAAGTAAAGTTATGGCTGGTTATTTTATTCATAGTAAATAAATGTTTTATGTTTAATGTTACGAAGTCTAATAAGATTGATGCAAAGAGTATACACAATAACAGTCTAGTTAAAGTGTACAGTTGTCGAACCTATTGTGGAACAGTTAACAATAGTATAATTTAAGAATGTAGATGGTAATATTCATTGAAGTTAATTTGCGTTCCGTCGGGAGCGCTGCAGGTGGACTGAGCGCGCCCAATTTCAACTTCGTCTATACTTTATTCTTGAAACTTCGCCGTCTTGCATGCATCGATATTGAAAGCAAATAACTTAGAATGCACGATAACATAGCTACAACCCCAAAGTATTTAGTATTCGAATTCTCTCTTCACAAAGTTTCGCTCAATCTTTACTTCCGTTCTTAATAAAGAGCATTTAATTCTACGGGTCAATACTTGTTTCTTCCTTAGGTATAAGGGCAAAAGGCTTTTGCCCAACAGAGGGTTAATAAGCCAGTAATTAAAAAAAATACTACCCAACTTATCAATTTGTACCTTAAAAAATAAGCTAAAAAATATTTTTAAAACATCTTGATAATTCTATTTTTCAAACTGAAACTTTTTTTCTTATACTTGTTTCGAAATAAATCTCGTCACACGACGCAACTGACATAAGTAATCTAATTGGCACTTGACTTCCATCCCCAAGGATTGCGGGTTAAATTTCCGTACGAGACCAATATCTTATTTAGCCGAGGGAATTGTATGGGATCCTTCACTGTTATATTTGGATCGGTTTCATAATAAATTACTATAATGTATGACTTCGGATCTTTCTACTGAACTGAGGTCACCGTGAATAATGTATTTATGACGTTTGAGGTATTCCCGTAACGGGCGGTTAATGTGCTGTCCATTGCTGGGCGTGTTCAGGCTGCAGCTTGGTTGTGTCCCGGGGGCGCCGTAACGGATGACGGAGGGATTATATTAGGCGACCGGCAGCTGCATCATAGCCTCTTTTATTACCCTCCTCGCTGTTGCCTTAACAACCCTTTATGGTAGCTACAGTAATATAAATAACGATAATCTCAGCAATTAATGAGTTACTTAGATTACTGTAGTGTGAGAGGGAGGAATATAATTGTTTTTTTTGTTGCCTTGCCTCTATAGACCTTGGTTACAGCACTGCTCAAATGAGATTGCACCACCACTTTTGTTATGATGCAATCTAAATAAATAAATTATGTTATTACCAACCATGTACAGATCATCTGGACAAGTGACACTCACATACATTGTCATTACTAAAACATATCAATAAACATTCTTAAAAAAAAGGTTTGTATCTGGAATGAACTTTCGAGTTTACTAGATCAGGTCGAAAGCTAGCTTCCTATTCCCAAAAACACTAAATTTTGCCAAGAGCCTGACTCCGTCTGATTGGCCCGCGAACGCTCAGAGCCCGTCACTCTTTGTTTAATTAAAATCTTGTAAAATAACGAAGGATTATTAATTGGAGCTTCTCATGTCTTAGATACAGGCAGGGTGATTAAAACTGAAACGCGAATTTTGCTAGAATTTTTAAGTACCTATTGAAGATTTATATATTGGACAGAATTTTTTTTGGAAACAAAACAAATAAAGCGTACCTACGTACAAGTGAGTAGGTACAGGTACCAACAGCGTATAAAAAATATTTTTATAGAAAAACCTAACCAAGAATTTTTTTAAGTGTGAAAGAAATATTTTCGAAGGAGAATACCTGACCTACTCAATATATATAATAACAGTTGTGGACACAAAAGCCCAGTGATCAGGTTAGGTTGCGCTGTCACCGCACTTTGATCAACACTTCTTGTTTTTTAGATGCAATTCCGTTGATTGGACCTCTCGGGAGAATCCATTTTAGAGGTTTGCTCTATTCGATTTTTTTATTCCTTCGATTTTTTGACCTTCTCTCGTTACAGCCGTGGCAAGAACAAAATTGTAGGGTCATAATATCTTATTTGATAAAAAAAAAAACATTTAAAATTCTAGCACAATCTTTAAAGGTTAACCCGCACTTGTCGGCACTCCTAGCCTCGGCCGTTTGTTCTAATTATGCAAGTAGTTAATTAGGTTGACATAATATATCAGAATTAAGAGTAAAAATACGAGGACTTATAATACACCAACAACTAGAAAGAAGACGTCGCACGATTCTAATATCATACTTAAAGTGCACGTAGACCTTTGTGGTAAACAGTACAAATTATTTCAAACCCACCAAACTTTACCAAAGTATGTTCACGAGAAAAGCATTAACAGTAATAAAAAAGAGGCTCATCACATTATAAATAGCAATAGCAAATCAATACAAATAAACAAGGCTCGCGAACAATGGGTGGGTATTACGTAAGTTGTAACAACAGCCGTACATGTCACCGACTGATCTCGCCGAGGCCGACCTTAACCCGCTGCCTTAATGCCGTTACCATACGAGCGAACAAGTTTGCATGTGGAACTCAACCAAGGCATCGATCTTTCAACTAATCCCCAACTTTAAAGGCTTCCTCACCCTACAATGAAGAAATTAAATTAACCGATATAAACTGAGCTGTTTCGTTTCAAACATACGATTATACCTTTGACAACAACTTAGTGCTCAGTTGAGTTCAATGGCAAATGTTGGGAAGTTAACTAAGTTTGACAACTATGACAGTTTGGGTACGAGGCGATAACAAAAGTGGATATCTAAAGTAGTACAAATATTATTCACGGTTCTTCCGAATATTCCTTTCAATTGATTCGAGTATTGAATACTTGTTTAAAACCACAAAAAATGAATTCGTTTTAATATCCTGCATAATTGTTTATTTCGATGCGACACACATCAATAATGAGATTATCGAAATCATTAATAAATGCCAATAGTCGAAAATCGAATCCTCAGAGACCGCGTTAAATTGAAAATGGAACAATAACGTTCGCTTTTTGAATTTATCACGATAATGCGATGAGTCGCAAAGCTGCATAATTGGTGATGTGGGAGTGAAGTCACAACGAGCCCACAGAATGCGTATAAAACTATAAATTTTACATTTTAAAACCCCCCAACAGATAACATAACTTTCAAATACTAAACAATCTTCCCTAATTATAGCATCTCAATCACACCAGCTTTCAAACAGAAAAACCCGCATCGGATCGCAATCGGTCCATTCGTTTAGAAGCTACGATGCTACAGACAAACACTCTCTTCTTGGGGCTGAAGTTAAAAGTAAGATTTTAAATATATTGAAAAACATCACATTATGACATTATCATTTTCTTACGCGCTTTTTCTGTAACATTTTCCGAATTCTGCGAATTGTACCGTTGTAAAAATGGCACACTGTCATGTTCTTTAGAGTAAAGTTAATAAAAATGTTAACAATGGCCATGAAGTTGTAAAACAGTGTAATTGATAGTCTGAAATGATTTGGTTTGCCGACAGACGTTAGAGGTAAGATTTTATATTATAAGTGACTTTAATAATGAAGTCCTAACTATTTATTTCTAGCTACTCTAAAATCTTATTTTTTTAATATCTCCTTCATTTGTTTAGTCTATAAATACTGTTTGGTTTCAGACGTAAGCCATTTGCAGAGCAGATACTAATAATAATAATAATAGCATGAAAACTAACAAGTAACATTGTCACAAAATTAATTATTCTTTGTATTTGTATTACAAAATAATTTCAAACAGTATCTATTAATAACCAAAAACGATCAAACAACGTTGTGTTGTCAACAAAACTATTATTTTGTAATCTAAGTGAAAGTTTAATTAGAAACGTCCGCTATTCATTTATAATATCTTAATATATAAAAATCTCGTGTCACAATGTTTGTCCTCAATGGACTCCTAAACCACTTAACCGATTATAATAAAATTCGCACACCATGTGCAGTTCGATCCAACTTGAGAGATAGGATAGTTTAAATCTCAAATTATAGTCGCAATTTTAATTTATTGCTAATTATTTGTCTGTTATTATATACAAAGGCACCGGGAACGGGACCTAGGTATTCACGCGGGTGAAACCGCGGGACACAGCCAGTTATATTATAAATTAATAATTGGAATTAAATCCTAATGAATGGACTAAAACGCTACTGACAACAGTTTTAATTTTAATTATTTTATCTATGAATTTATTACCATCTAAAATAATAATTACAATTGATAATTGAAAACATTCTTACTCTTAATTAGAGATCGAAATATTTACGGTAAGTCAAGAATAGACGTAATTATAATGTACAATATTGCGATAGTTCATAGTTCAAAGGCATTGCGTTCTGAAAAGTGTGGCGAGTGTGGTCGTGGTCGTCAAGCGATCAATATTAGTTGATGCACTGTCCTACAAAGTGCAGCTGGCTTGAGCAATGCTTACCGCGTTGTGACTACAACGCTTCCCACGGATGGCAAGCTTATTGAGCGATGTTATAAATATAGTTTGAACGGTTCCATGGTATAAGCGGTTGGTTTACTCTATTTAAGGTTTGAAATCTACTGCTAACTTACATAGACTTGTTTATAGAATTTTGCATGAGTTTGCGCAGAATGTACTCGACCTACATGTTTATTACATGTTTATTTTTACACCATAATAATATGTTGTACCTATAAATTATAGCCATGTTTATACCTATAAACAAATTTCTACCAATTAGAAGATTTTAATATAATTAATGAAACGATAGTTATTGTTTTCATTTGCATCTTTTTCTACAATTCTGTTTTAAGTAAGATTTTTCGAGTAATCGCAACATTTTTTTTTGTCATGAAATTTTCGAGTTTTTTAAACATCGGTTATAAAGGCTAACTGCCCTACGCTGGTTAAAGTTTCGCTAGATAACACATTAAACATTCATCACTTTATTATTTTGGTCCTGTTAAATTATTCACGATACGTACGAAACGTATCGTTTGACTGACACACGCTGGTCATTCCTATTTTTATACGTATAGTTAAAATTTTTGATTTTACAAACATAAACATGTTTATGTACCTCGAAAATATAAAAAAATACGAAATATAATATAAATAAGTAAAGGAAATCGACAAAGATTCGTAAAAAAATTATCCCGCGGCACTGTGTTTAGGTACTCGAAACGTTATTAAAATTTGTCTAATGAGGTTTGTGATAAATAAATATTTTATAGTATTATTATTATACAGGTTAACTATTAAATGGTTTTCTTACCTATAAACAAACCACATGTTTAATCTCGTTGCTTTGTTTTAACTGCATTTTACATATTTTAAAATACGTATACATTTTTAAGTGAAATAATCAGTTGAAAGGGTATTATTAACTCTATAAAATTCAAAACAGAGGGACTTCACTATTTATTAGTAACCAAACAAGAACTGAAAATAAAAGCAAATTTACAAGGTTACAAGGGGCAGTATAGTATATTAGTTTCCCGTGTTTATAACCAAAGCAAATACGTTTAACATTCCCCCATATTTGAGTTCAAACAGTTTACAATGTAAATCGGAACTATACTGCAACGAACTGCGAACGTGTTAATTTTTTAACAAGTTTTCATTCGCTGGCAAAAATTGGTCCATTCCAATTAAAAACGCTGAATGACAGTGGTTTAATGTGAATTGAAAGTCAATACATCATCAGCAAATTAACTGTTCATGCTGTCTAATAAAAACACCAAACTGTTTATCAAAACCAACTGCATTTCCCATAAAAACGCAACTTTAAATTAAATAAAGAACCGCAATCAATATTTAAAACAGTGCAGCACGTTTGTGTAAGCCTTATATTTTTGAGTAAGTAATTAATAAATTTGAGATGAATCAATCAACTCATCAACAATTAATTGGAAGCGCAGCTATCGTAAAAAGCCAATCGTATTTTCTGGCATAGCGTTCCCGTATAAACGCCGGACTCCACCACAGCGGAGACGAGCAGAGCGGAGCGGAGATTAAAAAAATATCCAATAGGTATACTTTATTTAGGGTCGACTCCACAGCGAAGTGTGATAACGAATTCCTATTGGTTACTTCTCCGCCTCGCTCTGCTCCTCTCCGCCTTGGTGGACTCCGGCCCTTATACGATTTTATCAACTTCATTTCCATGTTTGCGTGTATCCTAATAAATTATGTTTGTTTACTTGAAATACTAAACATGAAATGATTGCGCTTTATTCGTTGAAGTCATAAGAATATTAATTAGAATATTAATTTATATACAAAGTGGTGATGACAATACGACAATAAATGAAAACACGGACAGTACTAGTTCATAAGAATAATGCTAAACGGTAAAAAAACCGTATCATGAAAAATAAAAAAAAATAAAAATTTCAAACAAACTAAATCGCATAAAATTGGAAACGCAGGAGAACATCATTTTTTATTTTTCATGCTACGGTTTTTTTACCGTTTAGCATTATTCTTATGAACTAGTACTGTCCGTGTTTTCATTTATTGTCGTATTGTCATCACCACTTTGTATTATAAGACATAACTTATTAAAGTGTTAGTTTTATTTATTTATATAAGATTTAATTTTAGTGTAGTTGTAAGTGTTTGTTCTTGTATTAGATTTAAGTATTGAATTGAAAAAATAAATTGTATACTTATTAAATATTTGTATTTTTTTTAATAATGTTTCAGTTTTCGAAGAAACATCTAGAGCTATAAAATTAAGTAAAAGACATTTGAACAAAAATCGGATTAAAGCGTTCGTAAAATATGCAGTTATTGAAAGAAAATCCTTCGTCAGCTTTATTTTGACATCATTGAGATATTTGTGTTATTTAAAGGTATCGTGTTATTAAACAAGTATAGTCGTCATGGTCGTTCTCATAGACGGTAACCAAATTAATTTTAAAACTGGTATATTTCTAGACTAGCTGTGCCTGCGACTTCGTTCGCGTGGATGACGAAACTTATCATTGAGTTTTTGACCGCAAAATTAAGTTTGTTTTTTATTGTTTATACTTTTCCGAGATAAAAACTACGGAATAATTATACCAAGTTTCATCGTAATCGAACTGGTAGTTTTTGCGTGATACCTGAACAAACAGACAGACAGACAAAAAATATTTTTTTCACACTTTTGGGTTCGGTGTCGGTCTAGAAACATTATTTTTTTTGATATTTTCAATGTACAGAATTTTCACTTTTACAGATTTATTATAAGTATAGATTATACTATTATGAAGGTGGATCAAGCTTTACATTTAAAAGATCACTAACAACGCCTATTGAATAAACCCTCATTCCCCGTTAACTAAGTCCAAAACAGGTAATTAATACTATTGCTACAATCATGTAACTCAATACGGCTTCAAGGTAAAAAGCATTAAAAATTAAGAGAATCGTGTACCGATCTGATCGTATCAAATCATTTGATAAATCAGGGCCATTCATTATCTCCTTGTTTACGCTCCGGTTCTGTTGCTACCAGATAAAATAAAATAAATCCTGTACACAAAGTCTTCACAGATAATGTTTGTGACTTTTGTTACAGGATTTTATTTTAATGGCTCTTCCAACATGAATCATTTCTTTTTTAATTTAATTTTGATAATTGATGAAGATTTCGCTTTCAGTTTTAAGCCTGAATGTAATTAATATAAATCAATCAATTGTAGTTGAACACTTCTATCTGCGTCACCACTTACATTAAATAATCTCACAATCACTCATAGGTTTGCTGGAAGAAAACTCAATTTTGAGTTAAGCTCGCCTCTGTACATCAACGGATTCTAATAAATGTAATGTATATACGTGTATATGTGTACAATGAAGAATTAAGAATCAAAATATATTTAAAACAAACTTTCAAATCAATTAGGCTCACAGTACTGGTGAAGCCAAATCAAACAAGCCCAAACACGACGGGATTGCATGAATTTGTTACAGAGTTCCTACGGCCAACTTCTGGCTCTATCATCACACTAAGAAATTACTATAATATTGTATTGTCATTCAATTGTACAAAATTAAAAAGGTTCTAATTTAGCTTGTACGATACTTCAATAGTATAGCAAGTTAAGTTAAGCTTGAAATAAAAGTAAAATTTAGACGGGCCTGTTGGTCTAGTGGTTAGTGGCCCTGACTGCTATAGCGGAGGTCGTGGGTTCGATGCCCACCCAGGACAAATGTTCGTGTGATGAGCACGATCATTTGTACTGTATCTGGGTGTAATTTATCTATAATATGTATGTATTTAGAAATATATAAGTATATTTATCAGTTGTCTGGTTACCATAACACAAGCTCTGCTTACCTTGGGATCAGATTTAACCGTGTGTGAGGTGTCCCGAAATATTATTATTATTATAATTACAGTTTTGTGGGTTACAGTGGTACTGACAGTATTGAGCGTCTCAAAGCAATTGTTTTCCACAATCAGCCTTCGTGTTTAGAGTTGTTTAGTATTCTTGGCCTATGACCCACGAGCGGGCAATCCGGCAAACATGGCTCGGCAATGTTGACAACGTGCCAGCAACATTGTGGCACCATGTCAATCAAGTAATGGTCTAATGGAGGATTAATCTGCTTGACATTATAAAAACAATTGACGATTATGTTCGAACGTTCTGAGTAGAAAGTAGAATTAGTTCTAAACAGTCGGACAGTCTCGGTACCAAAGAGCAACACAAGGTGAAACTAGTTTTGTGACAAGAGTACACTTGCTGTCTTAAGTTTGTGTTTTCAAGGAGTATTGTGAGTGTTACTTCAAAGTGGACGACGATGCTTTTTAGAAGCACGAATTGCTCAACATTTATGAATTGCTACATTACAAATTATGTTCATATTTCATTTTTCTAGTTTAAAATTCTTATCAAATTGTTAAATCACTAACAAAATTGGGACAAAAATTAAAAACTGTTTCGTGTTGAAAAATTTTGTGACAAAACATAGTTGCTTGTGTTAAGGAATCAGAGACAACCAAACTACCACTAACACCCACACCTGAGACAATGTAGAAAAGGTAGTTCGAACCAAGGACATCAGTGATAGTGACACCTTGAAAACCAGTGTGCACGCCACTCGACCCCAGCGGTAATAAATAAAAAGGACAAGATAATGAAGTAATTTTTCAGACCAATTATTTGATTATTTGTTTAACACAAGTTGAACTCAATACATTTGTACAACAAAATAACTTTTAAATAACCACAACAAAGATGAATGATGAAACCCGTCTTTTTTGGATGGCTTTCATATAAATATTTTTTTTTTTATTTAGCCTGTACTGTTCCACTGCTGGGCAAAGGCCTCCCCCAATTCCTTCAATGTGTCTCTATCTTGTGCCACCTCGAACCAGCCCTCGCAGTATGACTTTAGGTCGTCCTGCCATCTCTTCCTGGGCCGGCCTTCTCAATAATAATATATAAATAATATTATTGTTTATTTAACATTCTGTTCATAATGTTTTATATACAAAAGTGGTTTTAATATACCTTATAACAAGCGATAGATAAGAATACCTTGGTACAGGGCGATATTTAGTAAAATTGCTTTCACGGTTATTAAAAGTCGAATGAGGGGAAAAGTTTTCGTATAAGGTAAAAGTACTGAAGGTAAGAAGTAAACAAAGTAACGAGTATTAAGTTACATCAATAGGAATTTAAGCTTTATATTTTGAAACTTTTTTAATTGACGTTCTAATCTTCTTTTTAATTTTCGACGGTTTTTCGATAAGAAATCTTTAAAATAGCACGGTGTTACTTTTTCGTCTCGTTTTCCTAAATAACTTTCATTGACAGATTCTTGTAGATATCGTTGGACGATTTGACATTCAACTACTTGTACATTCACAAAGAGCCCAGAACAAAAGTTCTGCTAAAACGGTAAGATTTACCGTCCTGCATTTGGGAAGTTATTAATAAGGTTTGTATACAAATTATTACTATCTATTTCTGTAATAATGAATAAAAACCAGTTTTTGAATACAACGAGTTCCTAATTACCAGATCAGTTTACAAGCTCAGTCTTTAATTGAACTGCATAGATCACGATACTCTACATTTAATGGGGGTAGTTAAAACATAAATCTGCGGTGGTAATGGAATTCTCTTCGCCCATTGCACTCGCGTTCACGCTATTCTGAGCTGGATTGAATGTATGATCAATTACTATACGCTCAGTAGTTACCAATAGAGGCTTTGACGACCTCCGTGGTCGAGTGGCGTACGCACCGGTTGTCAAGGTGTCGCTTGCTCTGAGGTCCCGGGTTCGATCCCCGGACGGGACAATGTTGAAAATCACTTTTCTACATTGCCTCGGGTCTGGGTGTATGTGGTACCTTCGTTGTCTCTGAATTCCATAACACAAGTGCTTTAGCTACTTACTTTGGGTTCAGAGCAATGTATGTGATGTTGTCCATAATTATTTATTATTTATTATTGACGTCCACTCGGTGGCGCTAACCGACGCCCACTAATGTTCTACAAGACAAAGTAAAAAAGGAAAAACTATTGATACTTTTTAAGGCGTACTCGTATCGTTTATAGATTTGTATCGCGTATTTTGTTTAATCGACGACATGTAAGTTTTCCCTTGAGTAGCGGTCTATTTCTGTTATAAAATAGATAAGATAAGATATATTTATTTGTCAAAAACACGTGTTGGTAATAATCAGTTGGAATGACTACACAAAAAAAATAAAGTTTCAACATGTTTTGCCTAGAAAGGCATACAAATACAATAATAATAATGTAATTCAGATTAAAAAAAAACACAATAAATTGACGTCAAATTAATACGAATAACAACAAAAATGTCTAAAGTACATCATTTAAATAGTCAGCAACATTATAGTAGCATTTATTTATTAAAAGCTTCTTCATGCTTTTATTAAAACTATTAATATTTATCTAGGTATAGAGATGGATTGATCCTTACTAATATTATAAATGCGAAAGTTTGTTTGGATGTATGGATGTTTGTTACTCTTTCACGCAAAAACTACTAAACGGATTTTAATGAAACTTTACAATAATGTAGCTTATACATCGGAATAACACATAGGCTATAATTTATAAAGATAGTGTATGAATTGTCGAAAATATAGCGATATGAGTATTCACGCGGGTGAAACCGCGGGGCACAGCTAGTATCAAATAATAATGTATCGAAATATGTAGATAGCTTGTTTTTTTCCTTAATAAAGTTATTTTTGTACCTTCAACTTGAGTCAATTCGTATTAGCTTTATATAGCCTTTAACGAGTATTCCTTTAGTAGGCGTATTGCGTTGGAGGTGGTTATTTTCGGTGAAGAAGTCAGATTAATTCTAATATAACTTTAAGAAAGAAATAATCAAATACGTATGTCTTTAATCTACTTTTTATTCGAATAACATTTACATTCATGACTTAACTCAGCCCGAAATAATAGTGTCCAGACCACACAATTATTTCTCAAATGGTTGGTCGCGGAGAATTATAACGAGAAAAAAGTCGTGGAAATCTTATTTGAAAGCTAAACCGCGCGCCACTATAAACTTACAATATTCACGGAGCTCTTCAACGAATATCTCGAGTTTCAAAGTGTTATCCAGTTTATCCGGCTTCGAAGCTCGAACTGCGACGGAGGCTCGACTCGCCTCATACGCTACCACATATTCTCTTTGATATTTATTCCAGCATACACTAACTGATCTATCTCTTTTGAGGTTTCAAAAATAGTATTACCTGCCATAAGGTAAACCTACAAAAACAGCGAGCTTATTTTAAGCACAAACACATCGATTAAAATGTGTTTAAACAAAACCGCGGAGACTGCGTTACTCCTTATTTTTTGTTTAAATCTTCGCTCTGTTACTGGCAATGCTTAGGTCGACTTAACTTTAAATCTCCGAAGAGCTTAAACGGAAAATATCACAGCAATTTTCTATGAAAAGGAATTTGCTTTGACTGAGATGAAAACACAACGAGCAAACATTGTTTTGCTTTAACGTTGGTTCTTGTGGAGTATCTATACTTATTATAAATAATATGTAGAAGTGAAAATTCTGTACATAGAAAATATCAAAATAATAAATGGCGGGGGGTGTTACTAGACCAACACCGAACCCAAAAATGTGATTAAAAATTTGACTAAAAACAAAAGATAGGGATTTTGCTAGTTATAGGTTTATTTAGGTAGGTAAGTATTTTATTTTCTGTTATTGAGTTTTTTTTTTATTTAGGTTTACTTTTATAAGGCGTAGACCGTATAGATTTTAATTTCAAGTATAGCTAGTATATTTGATAGTGTGTAACGTAGGTTATTTTTATTAGTCTTAGAGAGGATTAGTCATTCGTATAGATATTAGTTTTTAGGGATTTCGCTTATTTATTGGTATATACATATAAGTGTAGGTGCTAGGTGTTAGAACTCTTCTATAAAAATAGTCTTAAAGATTACTTTATTTTTAATATGGATATACTTATAACACGATGCCTTCCAGAAAGAGACCATCTCTTTCTGCTACATCGAGACAAGCTAGGCGAATGAGACTAGCCAGAGGTATGCTCGATAGATAACGTTCTACACAAATAGCACTTTACACAAAAAAGTCATTGATAAGTTTCGCCATCCACGCGAACAAAGTCGCGGGCACAGCTAGTTTCATAATAAGTTATTAACAAATAGTCAGTGTATTATTTTTATTCACTTTTGTATTTAATAAACTATGATAAATGGTAGATATTTTTAAGATGCGAGCGTCACAATTCCATATATTATTATAAAGTATTATCTCAAGGCGCTGGACTCGTGCCCTAAGGTCTCGCTCCCGCCGCGCTGGCTCGCGGCCAGCGCTTAGGGTTCCGCGGAGAAAAATACGCAGCCATCGGAAAGGAAGTACATTAAATATACGTGTTTTAATGGCGGCCGTTAAATTATTATTTAAATCTGCCGGTTTTGCGGGTTCCGCAGTGCCAATACGGTTTCTGATGTACTTAGTTAAGTGTTGTTACGTCATCGCGTCAGGAGTTAGACGGTGTTTTTCGCTTGTTTAATGATGCTCCTGACTGTTTAATTGTTTTCGTTTTCTTACTAACAGATTTTGGCTAATTTCTGCGTTATTAACAATTATTTTACTGAGGTGGGTCATTGTTTCGTGTCATTTTTCTTACAATGTGAAACCGAAGAGAAAAGTAAGTGAAAGCGCAAAAAGACAGACAAACATACATTCGAATTTTGGACAACCTTCATAAGGTCGTCTACCGCTGTAAGCGTCTGCTATTGGTCAGTTTCCGGTGAACCCTGTAAGTTTTCAAGCTATAAAATTCTCGTGCAATTAAATATAAATTCTAGAGTGCGATTTATTCTACGAAATGTGCTATCAATGTTATTTTGATTTTCTGACCTAGACCTGCAATTCACCATGAATAATTATATACCTTCGTATGTAGTGTATCCGATATTACTGTTTGTTTGTAGTAAGTCAATAAAGAGCGAAGGTCGTCCGTGGTAAGCAATGCGCTATCAACAGCTGCTAGGAAATGTTCATTTAATATTTACGTTTTTATTATAATAGACGAAGGCCGCGTGAGAGACCCAGGCGGAGATGGAGGGATGAACTAGACGCATACAAAAAGGAGTGGCAACAAATAGCAAACAATAGAGACCTGTGGAAAGAAGGAAGGGAAGCCTTTGCCCTGCAGTGGGACAGTTCAGGCTCTAAATAAATAATAATAAATTAAAATAAATTATAATACTGTTTTCCCGACATAAGTTCACACGGAAAATGTAGTTAAAACCGCGAATACTGAATACTGAGCATAGTTTGGTTATTGTGCGTATATAAGGTTACAAGACTCGAAGATTACATTCTTATAACCCCCTTGTATAACGACATTTTCTTTTTAATTTTGGACAATAATTAAAAAAAAAAACACTAAACAACAATTTGAATTAACAAACGGAATAACTGATTATCAAGGGCATACATCTACACTAATATTATAAAGAGGAAAGATTTGATTGTTTGTTTGTTTGTTTGTTTGTTTGTTTGAATTGAATAGGCTCCGAAAGTACTTGACCGATTTGTAAAATTCTTTCACTGTTGGGAAGCTACATTATTTCCGGTGAACATAGGCTATATTAAATTTTCAAAAAAGTTAGGGATCCATACTAAAACTCCAATAATGTAACCCAAGGTGTGAAAAAATTAACAAAAAACTTTCTTATATCGCGTGCGCTGCGAAAACTATTGATTATAGAACAAAATAATGTACTACGTTTTTGTAGAACATATAATTATCTACAAAAAATATCGCGACAGCATATGTCTAACTATTATAGTTATGTCACAATAAGTGTATTTTTCATTTTTAAAAATTTATAAAAATGCTACTGCTCTAAAAGCTCTTTTATTTATACTTTGGAATTAAACCTTATCAAAATAAATGACTGCATATTTAAGTCTGCTTTAATACCATTATTTGACTTTTTGAATTATTCAATTTGGACATTCCATTCAAAAGATATCACAAGTTTAAAAATGTTTAAAAAATGTCGCATGCTCACGCCGCGCCGCTCGGTTAGACGGCACCATAATAATAATATAAGCAAATTGATAATAATAGCAATTTAGCCTTTCGGGAATAAAAGTTGTTTTTTAATGTTTATTATTCCATAGTAAGTTTACTATTAACAAATTAGTAAAGGAACTAAAGACGTAACGGGGTTAAAGAGGTAGTACGAGATAGGTATGGAGCCGCGAGGTGTTAGTTACACATACACTATTCATAACTCGAGAACGGGTAGACCGATTTTCAAAATCTTTAATTTTTTTAATTCGTCTCCGCCCCGTATAACAAAGTAACTATAAAGACATCGGGAACGGAATATAGGTATTAACGCGGGTGAAACCGCGGGGCACAGCTAGTCTTCTTAATATATATAAATCTCGTGTCACAATGTTTGTCCTCAATGGACTCCTAAACCACTTAACCGATTATAATAAAATTCGCACACCATGTGCAGTTCGATCCAACTTGAGAGATAGGATAGTTTAAATCTCAAATTATAGTCGCAATTTTAATAAATTGACGCGGACGAAGTCGCGGGAATCAGCTAGTTTTATTATAATCAATATTCTATCCGTCATAAATACTACAAGAAATAAATATAAAACATCACCAACAGTGCAACGAAGTTTCCTTTACATTTCGCAGAGTTCGCAGCGAAGTGTCACTGATCTTTAACTTGATGTGTTGTTCAAACTGCAGCGGCTTCGTCCCGGGAGCATTCACACTCGGATGCATAAATAACTCACGCTAAGCGATAATGCCTCACCTAACCTATACCTTGTAGACACGAATTAAATGACATCGTAAACTTCTACGACTGGGACTATTCATTTTAGTAGTAATTGTAGTACTTTCTGTAACGTGCTGCTGTTTTATTTGGAACCCAATAGTACATGACACTGTCAAGAAACGGACTTTTTGTTTTTGAAAAATTTTAAGCGCATAGAGCCCGTCTTTTAATTAAAACTAAACTTAAATTAAAAGGAAATCCTGATGTTTTTCTATAAAATAGTTTTCTCTCAATAGTGTATGTAAAAAAAAGGACTCAAAATTTTCATTTGCGAAGAGTTAGTCTTCTGTAACCAAAAAGGCAATTATATAAATTATATATATAAAAAAAAAATCTAAGTGCATTTCCATAAAATAGTATCCTATCAAATATCTAGCTATAAATAATACCCAAAGGCGTTTAACGCAAACACAGGATTAACAAATTCAATTTACAGATCCTGTCTTATAACCAAACGATAAATAAAATATAAGGAAAGCGCTTCACGTTCACGGCCGCGGCTGTACGACGAGCTTCGTAATTGGAAAGTCAAGCAAAACGCGCTTTCAAGCGCTTGTCATCTGAACAAAGATTCCCTCTGTGTTTTAATTCTGGGACCTTTACAAACGGTTTTGCGTCGTCTTTTATTTTTTTTCCCCGATTAAGATCTCCGAGGGTCTTAAGACAGCCATTGTTTACACACCTCGTGTTATTAGCTCCTGTTTTGATGAAGTATTTATTGATTCTAGTTAATCGACACAAAGCTAAAAAGTTCTTGTAATAATATTACGATTTAATTAGGTTGAATACACGTGTTTTTCTACTTTGTTGATATTTGAAAAGTAGGTATGAAATTTTTGTGTAACTATTTTGTTTCAATAAATAAAAAGAAGGAAGTGCCTTGACAATGTCAAAGACGATTATAACTAGTAAAATATGACCGCATACAATAACGGTTACGGAGACGAATAAAAGAGTAAGACATAAACCTCCGACTTCAAGCCAAATAGGATAAAAGAATACGTTTTATTAAAGCAGTTGAGACATAAATAGATAAGTAAAATAAAAGACTGAAGCAAAACGGATTACTGCGGTGCTACGGTGCTTGTAGGGTTAAAACTCTGCATTATTGCTTTTTAAAGCCAACCTGTTGTTTGCGCTTAGTGGTATTAAAAATATTCTTTTCATATTCCCATTTTCTTTATTTTATAAGGTGAAAGGAATATCATAACACCTGGTCTGTATTGGCTTTTGTACCTAACAAACAAATGAGTGTGTTTATAAAGTCAATATATATGCTGTTTTTTGTGTGATGTAGTACAATAATTTAGGTGGTAAATCACGAAATCCTGTGTTTGAAATAAAATATTTTTCTTCTTGGTACGACAATGATATTGCTTTATTCTTTCTACGTTTTTATATACAACCAAAAAATATAAGATAAACATGACAAGAAAAAGCTTTAGCTGTGTATAAAAAATCTTTATTATCATTATTTTCTTGTACTATGAACGAGAGTCTTGAGTTATTTTCGCAATATTGTTCACTGCATCGTCATAATGTAAGTACTGGAGTTTTTAATAATCCCGCACATGTACGAATCGTTAAGACATAACCCGGTTCATTTGCTATTCATCCGCGTTCGTTATTCTTGCCCCGGAGACCATTCACTCGTGAACTTTTAAAACTGCGACAAAATGCTCGCTAACTACGCCAGCGATGTCGTCTCTATTCAAAAGATTATTTTAAAGCAGTTTGGGTTAATGATTTATTTGTTGCGGATTTTAATTGGGCTATTCACTGCATTTCGGTAATGAGCACGTTTTCATCGCTCGCTTTAATGGCGACAGTTTAGTTTCCATAGTAATAAATGTTTGAATAGTTTTAGAATTAACATTTTGATCGTTTCGCTACTGTAATTATGTCCGATTTAAGAATTATTGACATTATGTCCGACAAACAAACACGTGTCAATCAAAATGAAAATAATTATTTCTGCATTTTCTCTCAGCTGAACAAATCAATATTCACCACCATCACCACAAGTTCTATGACAGCATTAATAACATCAATGGCCGACAAAGCACGTGTTCCCCTGTCTTCACCGACTTCAAACGAATGACCATAACTATGACACATGGTACTAGACATACTAGACATACTAGAATAACATATCTTTCGAAGAATTTTCCCGTTATTACACTAAGAGCTATCCGCACAGCTGATGCACAAATCGCTTAAGTTTCACACCAAGTGATACTATTAAAAACCCTTTAAACTTCATAGGAATACTTCAAAATTTTATTTAGAGATGAGTATACAAATATTTGGTATAAAATTTAGAATTCGCAAAGCTTCCAATATAATAATATTTCGGTAGTTAAGAATACTACTTTTGTTGGCACTCCTCGTCGTTTTATTGTGGTAAGACTAGGTCAATTTGTTTTTTATTTGCATTTATTGCATTGGAATAGGCATACATATTCCCGAGCCAAGTGTACTTAAGCGTTGCAATATATTTAATTCTTACTTTTTGCAGTCAATTTTTTTTTATAAAATATGATTATTAATTTTTAGTCCCCTGCGCACTGTAATAAACCAATGCAATTTCAAGCCGACTACACGTCGGTTACAGGCTGTATCAATAATTCATTAGCAAGCTAATTTCCAGTAGCAATGTTTGCGCTGGCCAATCATCGCGCGTTCGGTGGTCACTGGTGACGTCACGGGCCACGTGTGGTCGGCGCTAGCCAGTGCTGACCAATTTATAACTCAAAAGTGTCACCGGCGTCTGGCGACTCACTAAATCTGTGTATTTTTGCACCTACAAAGGTTATTGATTCGGCACCCAATGATTTAATCGGCTTAGTGATGTCGGCTGCCAGGATTATTGTGTTGGCACTGTTTCTGCTCAAATAGCTTTTTATGCCCAACGAAAACGGAAGCGGGCAATCAAAAAAATTGTATTGCTCGTTGACGCAGTTTAAAAAGATTTACTTGTCAACTGTGGGCGATTACAAAATACAGGATGTTGTAATACTTTTCTAAATCATTCAAATGAATCTCTTTTGTTACGATTACTACTTATCAGCAGATTACGTATCACTATTTTAGGAGTATTAGGTAAAATATTACACATCTCATATTAAGATTGCTTTACCCAAACAGCAGCTGTAGCTACATTTCTCTGCATCTCGGGACAACACACCAACAAATTGTGCAGCTCAACAATCGGGCAGGAGGCTGTATTCCGTAGCAATTCTCGCTCTGCTAAAATATTTCTAACGTATGCCTTCCTGCAGCGCGTCCGGTGTGAAATGACCGGCTCTGCGGTCAGAGGCGGCGGTCACTGCTGCTATTTCCCTTTTCCAAATAGGATTTCGCACAATAATACCTACTTGTATTCTAAATTAGTATATACGTCTGCATTCAGTGAGAAAAGGTACAATCAAGGTCAAAATCTTTGTAGCTTCATATACAATTATAGAAAGAGTTCAGTAGTGTCCAGTACTATCACTGTACAAAAGTAAAACGTAAAACAAACAAGCGTTTCTATCTCTATTAGCCATAAACATTATCAAAATGTCTACATAAGCCACAATGCGACCACAAAACTGTAGTTAAAGCGCCCGTAAAAATTTTGTTTCGTCGACCACACGCGACCTCTTGTTGACACTGTAAGTTTGTAACCGCTGGTGATGGCGGCCACGGTGGGTCGGCTCTATTGCGGGGACATAACTAGCGGATAACAAACATAGAAAACGATTCAAGTAACTCATTTGTTTGAGTTTTGGACAACGAAACTGGCGCCGCGGTCCGCGATGTCAATAAACAAGTGTTATGGTGCTGGTGAATGGCTTGATTGCAAGGATGTTTAGTGGCGTTCGTTAAAAGATTTGAAGTATAATATTTAATACTTAGTGATGATAACGTAGTCGAAAAACACGCTCGATTTTGAATAACTAAAAGGAACTGCACTGACTGTATTTTTTATGACGATATTTACACCAACATAACTAACTAATAACTAACAGTCGAACAGAAAACATGAACAGCAAAGTAGAAAGCTTAAGATTATTTCATTTTAAAACTTGATACGAGATAAGTTTTGACTTCCATTAACTTGTCTGATTTATATGACTTACCTACCTAACGCACGTACGTACTAATGTTTTTATTCAGATACGCTAAGGAAAGTTGCATGGCCGGCTCCCTCCATGATGAAGCCTCGCTAAGACTGTAAAGTTCCGCCTCGAAAGTATTGTTACCTCTTAATGCCGCGACTTACTAACAGTCGGTGCAGTAAGCCTGTCGTAACATTTCTTGACAATTGCCTGCAGACTGACCAAACATGTTTTGTCGTTTTCGACGGCATGGCGTACAAAAAAATTGATAGCGGTTGTAAAGTTTTTGGGCTTTGAAATGCTTTCGTGGTTATTTGGAAGATGATTAATTCAGAATCTTGGATTTTTCAAGACGTATCAATATATGTACTTTTTCTATTATTATGTGCAGACAGATCCATCACGGAGGATTGCCGTAATGAAAGCGAAAAAGAAACTAGAAAACTCCGAAAAATTCCAGAAAATTGGTTATAAATAGATTTTCATAAATTATAGCTAACAACCATCTCGATTACTTTAACTATCAAAAACCGCATTAAAATCGGCCCATCCATTCAGGAGCTACGATGCCACAGACAGACTCGTCAAACTTATAACACCCCGTCGTTTTTGAGTCGGGGGTTAATAAAACAAGAGAAATTGCGACACCAAATAACGATTGAAATATAAAATAAACATCCCACTTTTGTTTTTATTTCGTGTAATTTTATGTAACGATTTGTTGGATATCCCATAATAATATAAATAAACAAATTAAATTGGGAAACAAACACAAACTCGTATTTAAATTTTGATTGGGCGCAAACAAATCTGGAGTCAATTTGTATGATAACATAATTCATTATTTTGCACCCGCTAGGAAGCCTACATTTATTGTTTTATCAAGCAGTTATACCTTGGACATAGCCAAACTATTTGCTTTATAGTTCGTTCGCGGCTAAATAGCCTTAAGATTAAGTCGACTTTAATACACTTAGTACTAAGAATGTTTTTCAAACAAGAATGTGATCATCTTGGCATTTAATCTGGAATGCAGGCTAGTCGTCCACGCGAGTATGTCGTACGCGGGACCATTTAGCGTCGAGCGAAGAAAGCTGTGTTCAGCCATTGTGTCCGCATGCTTGTACACTTTTTATTGTGACACGACGAAGCGAGTTTCATACGTAATACTTTTCCTCTGCTTGTGTTATTTACAAACCAGTTTTAAATAAAATTTCAGCATTAGAAATACAAGTTCTGCCCAAATTTGTTTTGAACTGTTTAGAATATGAGTAACTTTATTTAGATACTCATTACAATTTTAAGCCTACATTTTGATGGGGATAGTTTGGTTTTACTGTTTGTCAAGTCTAAGTGCACTTTGCTAGAATATTTCATAGTTTGGCTTGAATAACTCAAGCAATTGAAAGTTTCATAGTCTGGGATCCGTTGGGTATTTTTGAAATTGTATTTCACTATGCTGAAGCGAATTCATTAAAAAAATCTAATTTTTTTGTTTTCAATTTTAGAATCTATTTTGGTCTTGCTAATGACCAGCCTTACTGATTATTTATTGATTCAAACTCCATTTTGAGAAGGTTTAATTGAAAAGGATCACTCATTTGCGTTGATGTTATAAAGTCTGCTAATGAGTCATTTTAACTAGAAGCAGGTATGTGAAGTAAACACACGCGACTCGCACGGAGCTTTTTTTAGAACTCAGTACTAGTGGATATTCTTAGTTAGTCCGGTCGTTAGACTTCCAAAGCCTCTGAATACCGACAACTCGTGTGGCTCCTAGTTATACGAACGTCACATTATAGTCAAAATGAAGCCATAAATATTTTAATAATTTTCAAAGTTTTGAGTGCAATTTAAATATTTAAAATCCTTTATAAACTTTGCGCTTTAATTCCGCATTTTAATCCAACTGATAATGCTACTGAAATTGTAGACAGCGGCAAACGGTACAAAAGTTTTAACTATAAATGCTAACCGTATTGTTTCACAGTATTTTACGTGAAATCGCTCAAGCAGGTTTAACACGAGACCCATAACGTTAGCAATATAACACTAATTCAGCTAGTTAGTCGCTAAACAGCGCATTAACTACCTCTATTATCATATCAAGATCGAGAAGCATGAACGTCGGTTACTACCGAATACGCCGCGCGCCGTCTTGCCGATGCCAATTTAAAATGCAACTGCTTTAATAAAAGACAAAGACGGCTGCAATTTTCTATACAAAAAAATTTAAATCTCCGGTTTGTATTGCCATTTGTCTGACAATATCGGGCTGGGCGGTGTTGCGATGGAATTCTCTTCGCCCATTGCACTCGAGTTCACGCGATTCTGAGCTGGATTGAATGTATGATCAATTACTTTACGCTCAGTAGTTACCAATAGTGGCATTGACGTCCACACGGTGGCGCTAACCGACACCCACTCTTTTACAAGGAAAAACGTGAAAATGGAAATAAGGAAACAGATATTTAATTGATACTTTAAGGTTGACTGGTAGATAATGCCTTGCGGCATTAAGTCCGCCTTATGTACCACAATTGTACATGAAAGTTTAAATAAATAAATACTTTTAAGTTCAATGACCAATAGTCATACGCGTACCGTTTACACCTTACGCTCTTGTTAGCGTATTGTGTTTAATCGACGACATGTTTCGTTTCGTCTATTTCTGAACGACTTTTATTAAGTGGACATGGCTTGGTATTAAAATAGATTTGTTATTATCCTTGAGAAAATTTGTTACCTTCAATTTAAGCCAATACGTAAAAGCTTTTAATATACGTACAATGTGTGACATTAGAGAGTTTTAAATATTAAAAGTTGTTTATGATATCAAATTGGCTATAAGTTGGAATACGGTTGAGGTAAAAACATTTTAGAAATAAAGGGAACTAAACTTCATTTTTTTCTTTCAGTTCATTGTATTGGCTAACGACTATAGAGTGACTCACTTACTTTAAACTAAGAAGAGTTTTGACCAAACTTTGACCGAGTAGAGTACTTGATATTGCGATATTTGAGCTGTTGCAGCACACATGACCTCTTAGACATATAGGGTGCATATCTAGGTCAAAAACACAGAGCGCGGGCAACCGGAAAATGTTCCCTAACATCAGAAATATACTCGGCTAGAATATTGCTGGGAATTCCGCTTTGATTCGTACTTTTGAAGCGTAAGCAAAAATCCACTGAGATTTGAGATTTACCGGGAAATTATACTAGAATATCCTTGAAATGTACGTCAAGTCAATTGTGTGAAAATTTTATTTGATAAATAACACTTACGTTATTTGTGGCGGTACTGTTCAAAGCTAGGAAAGACTACACAAGTTCTGTTATTATTCTGTTGAAAATTTGCCCTCAAAATTAAAATTATCAACATTTAAATATTATCTTTCAATACCTATTAAACATTGCATTATTGTTTACTTGTCTCATGTAGTGCAATATCTCCAGTAACATTATAATGCGATTACTACTATGATTGGCTTTTAACCTAAGTGTGACCATATACAACCAGAGCGTCTGCGTGCATTTAACTTAAAGCGACCCTCAACTGACCTTCACTAACCTTTGTTGATCGTTTCATTGAAGATTTTGACTTCCAAACAGCCACATCAAAAAAAGTCTTTTAAATAAAGTCTTTTAAAAATAAGTTTTTGTATAAAGACTTTTTTTACTCTTTCTAACAGGTTTTCTATGTGCTCTAAAATACTTACTGATAATTAGCAAAACTGAAGAACAGTCTGTTTGAATTGAGTTGCATCTAACTTGAAAGTACGAAGTAGTTGAGAACATGGTTAACTTAGATGCAGTCTATACAGTGCTTAAAAATCTACCTGGGCTTTTAAGGTACTCCTATAATTAAACTGATGGTTCTATTGAATGTAATTATACGTAAACAATATTTACTATTGTATATATTTATTTATTTATTTAAGTGCAACAGCAACGATACTAGTATAATAAATAAGTAAGTCTGTCTTTTAACGTTTCACTAAACAGCACTACTGAATTTGATACACGTTGGGAAGGCGGTGGACAGAGCCCTAAGTGAAAGTTAGTAAAAAAATGATTAAATGTCTAAATAATTATAATTATGAATACGCCTCACGAAAGTTATTGAGCAATTAAAGAGGTTGTCTAGAACACCCTTCTGTCGTTAATGTCCCTTTTGTGAGAAGTATCGCGTATTAGGTTTATGTGCAGTTAAAACCATTCCCGTTTGCTTCACGCCCACAGGCGGCTGCTCAGTGACTGTGTGACCGTATGCTGGCTGAGTACCTCTCACGTTCAACAGCTTCCTTTCAACGCAGCAATGGACACTCCTCCTTATTGCTACTCAATTTAAAATCACTTTGTTGCTTTTATACGATTTTACCTACTATGTTATTGTTTAAAGAATTTAAATGAAAATTGGTTAAAGCTTTTGTGCAAATGATAAATAAGTCATACTTATGTTATTGTGTAAGCCTGTATACTTTTAATTATTTATCACGAGTACCTAAATTTAAAATTACACGCTTGCTCCTAACTCACTTCATAAATATTTGCAACAAATAAAGATGGCTTTTCATATTTTCAGTATTTATATTTAAATTACAAATGTTTACCGAAAGGCGGAGACCCGGCAAACATTTACCTTAAATGTCTTTTTTGTTTTGTGAAATGTTTTACCGTTACCGTTGTTTTGTCGTTTTCAAAATGGAAACATTTTAGTGTTGTTAATATTTCATGGAATACACAAAAGGATTTACTCCTTCTTGTTTTGTGATCGTAGCTTGTGTGGGTACTATGGAAACGGCTTTTACTGTTGTTCTAGGAAATTCAGTAATAATAACATAACATAACATACCATCACTCCTGTATCCCGAAGGGTTAGGCAGAGGTGTACCAATGTACACCCACAGTTTAGGTCCCATGTAATAGGGGGCGAGCCTATTGCCACTAACCGGGCACAAATCCAAACTCCGACCTGCTACTGAGAATTTCATAGAAAAACCCAATAACACCTTGGTCGACTTGGGAATCGAACCCAAGACCTCTAGCGTCCCGACCACTAGGCCAACGAGGCAGATTCAGTAATACGGTACTACTACTAAAGGAATACACGTTGATATCATAAGTGTTGTGTAATTGTATATCAAATGTGTGCAATATCTCAAAAGTCTACTAACCAGATATAAGTCACATATTTTTTTCCCATTTCTGAACACAGAAGGCTTAGAATCTGGTTATGAAGCTGTTAATTAATGTCAAAGTGTTTTCATCGTCTGAGACCGTTGTCTCACGTTTCCAAGGGAGTTCTCCAATACATGTCTGTCACGTAGGTAATAAATTTTGTAAGAACCATAATCAGTTGCAGTCGCTGCATACAGCCGCTGCTGGTGCGAGGCGACCCACGTCCCGCGACCATTTCTCATTCAATTCATTCTAAATTACTTTACTTCATCCTGGATCAAAGAGTTTTAGCGAAATCTATTATGTGTCACAACGACCATAATATTATCAAACAATATTATTAGTGGTAATTTGATAGTATCCAAAAATAAAAATATTCTTTAAAGCAATGACTTTTCATCAATGAGTGTTTAATGCTGGCCTGTTCTGGATATTTTATTTTTATTTATAATAAATAAGTAAATAAATGCGGACAACATCATAATCCCGGAATATTATTAATACATTGCTATGAAACCAAAGTAAGTAGCTAAAGCACTTGTGTTATGGAATTCAGAAACAACGAAGGTACCACAAACACCCAGACCCGAAGCAATGTAGAATGATGATTTCTACATTGACCCGACCGGGGATCGAACCCGGGACCTCAGAGCTAGCGACACCTTGAAACCGGTGCGTACGCCACTCGACCACGGAGGTCGTCATTTATGACAACGTCTTCAACATTACAGTATCATAAACATACTTATGCAATTCGAGGTAATACCTAGACAAATTTCATTTCATGTCGTAAGCGTGCCACGTGTTATAAATGTCTTTCTCTTGTCACTAAAAATCTGCAGCTGCATAAACTTTATATAACAGTAGCGAAGCTTTCTGTAACCAGTACCTATCGTAGTTCTATGCAGTTTCACGGTGATACAAATACAGGGTGTTAAGAAAATCCTGTCCGATCCGTGAAGTTGTGGTTAGGTATCGATATTTGATTACAAATAATTACAATAATGTAAAAAAAAATGGAAAAAAGGTTTTTTTTCTCAAAAGCCTAGTGAGAGTGCCGACACTCCGACGCCGACGTCGTCACAGGTGCTACCAAAATGATCAAAACAAAATTCCACCAAACTACAACAACTACGACGAAAATGGTGTTCTAATTTTTGTTTTAATCTCAAATTTAGGGAAACTTGCGGCAAAAAATGGTTATTTCAAAATTCATTATTAATATTACTACCACAAAATATTCCAAATTTAATATTTAATTTGACCTTTATATCACCCTTTCGGGTCGGACAAGGTTTTCTTAACACCCTGTATAAATGACAAATGACAATCGACAAAAGACGTGCCAAACTTGTGAGGTGGTTGTATAGAACAAATGTGGGATGGATTGGGGATGCGGTGGCTGTATAGTGCGAGTGCCGCTAATCACTCACGGCCGGGTTGGGAACCAGTTACCGACGAAGCGTTAAACCCCGTGAGAGTGTTACACTGTCCAATTCTGAGGACAACTCCAAATTCATTAATACTCTCTAATATAAAGGCAGATGAATCTATTTTCAAAGATACCGATAGAGCCGTAGCTTTGTTCTAGAAAATTAATACTTATTGTTAAAAGTAAAGTTAATTAAAGTAAGTTGACTGGCCTGATTTGAAAACATTTTTTTAGCCGTTATTATGGACGAATAATAAATTAAAATGATAATAATAGCTAATTGGGAACATGAAGGCGAAGATGAGGATGCGGACGAACAATATAGGCAATTATACCTATTTTTGGCGCACCAGCGCAAAAAGCCTCATCAAATAAATGATTTAAAAAAAAAAAACTTTATCTTCCAATAAATAGAGTAAATATACGCAAATCTGAATGTTAAGCGTATTTAAATGTAATAGCTTGTAATCCGTGCATAGGGATGCTTACACGCTGACCAATTACCCACAACCGCAGCCGAACGCATAATAGCCCATACCTACGTCACACACACATGGCCACTTAAGTGTAAAAGCAATTAATACGCGCCATCTTGTACCGTTTACAGCCTACAGTGCAGCCTACGCATTCAAATTGTCGCAAATTTTATTTAGAAAATAATATTTTATCATTTCTTTTTTAATTACTGGAATATACCCTAACAAGGTTGGTTTGATATTCAACTCGCAAATACAGGGTGTTAAGAAAACCCTGTCCGATCCGTGAAGGTGTTGTTACTTATCGATATATGATTACAAAAATGTGAAAAAAATGGAAAAAAAAGAAAAAAAAAAATATAATCTAAAATATTTTTTCTTTCTCAAATGTCGAGATAGGTAGTCGGCGTCGCCACAAATGCTACCTAATTACCAAACTAAAGGCCCCCAAAAATATCGACGAAATTGGTGTTGTAGTTTTTGTTTTAATCTCAAATTTAGGGAATTTCGGGGCAAAAAGGGTTATTTCAAAATTCATTATTATTGTTTCTATCATGAATTTTCCAAATTTGATATTTTATTTGGGCATGTGATTGTGAACCCTATATCACCCTTTCGGGTCGGACAGGGTTTTCTTAACACCCTGTATAATTAATAAAATATAACATTTCAATCCGAACACGTTTAACTTTTAAAATTAAATTCAAATAAAAGTCAGTGACTTTTAAATTATGTAGCTTACATATCTATTTGACTTACGAGCGTTTAGATGCTATTAAATAAACTCGATTTCATTTGAAATGAACAGTGTTTCATTTTAAATTATCACGCTTGATTTTGTATAACGCGCACTCGATTAACCTAAATTGATTGACGTTCGCGTTTTGGTCCAGAGCCCGCTCTAATGTTGGAATAAAGGACGTTTGATAATTTATAACTCCTGTTAACTTTTAATCGCATATAGAAGGGGAAGAGGTTTGTAATAATCGTCTGAATATCGGGTGATTTAATCAGGCCATCTACTAATGTACAAAGAGTACTAATTGTGCTTGCTTTAAAAAATCTTTAAAGAATTTTAGTCACAATGTAATTTCTGACAGAAGTGGCCTTTACCGTAGTTCCGGAACATGCTGATAAAATCAGTAACAAACCGACTTCCAAAAATGTTCTGAGTTCGACTGTGTGACTACTTTTTTCACTGCTATTCCCAATTGTCCCTCTGGTTCAGCATACAGTCCCGACTTCTCAAAGATGTTTCGTATAATCGCATACATCTGTTTAAAACCGGAGCTCATCCAGACGGAATCAAATATTAAACGAAGTGAAACCACTTAACGGATGCTTTGCGGAAAACTATACCTGATTCCACCTATTTAACCCAATTTCTATTTACTCCACAGTAAAAGGTAGCGGCGAAATTGCATATTTATTTAAAATCAGGCCGTATTTTAGTGTTGAATGTGACTACGGGCGATAAATTTGAATGCCTTGTAAATGTAAATTTTTATTTTTAATGTTCCTTTTGACGTATGCGACTGCACTAAATGACTTTTTTATTGGTTCATAAATTAATTAGTTTCACAAAACAATGCAAGTAGGTTTTAATTGCGACTTACTGCACTGAATGACGTTTTTAAACATGTATAACAAGTCTAAAGCGAAATATGCTCGACTTAATCTGAAAGTAATCGTTCGTAGCAAGTGGAAAGAAGTGGTCTCTGCCAACGCCTACAAGGGAAAGAGGCGTGATTATATGTATGTATGTATGTAATCTGAGAGACTTTAAAATAAAAGTAGTTTCCCTTATCTGAATAGGTGCATGAGTTCTGTGAACCCCTGGAGGGTTAAATTATGCTGCGAATTTTTGAAAAGGAAATAAACTTGTAATTATATTAGGAGATTTTCTGAGCCACCCTTGTGGGCGGCCTAGGGATTAAGAGGAAATAGTTATGATATGCAAAAGACGGAAAATCTTTTAGGTGAGCAGTTTCCAAGCGCTGTCGCATTTTTACGCGATGAGAAAATTATAAGCAAAATGTTTTTGCTTTGAAATTGTGAACGTCGTTTGTGAGAAACGCCGAGGAAATGTTCTGAACCTGACTGGAAACATATTCAAGTTCAGTGATTGAAAAACTAATATATTTGTCATATTTAATACATGTGACGACAATGTAAAAGGCAATATTTCTATAATTTAACATTACAGATGGGGTTCTGAGAAAACTTTTATTTTTTATTTCAATATGAAAAACGGATTCCAATTTACACTCAGACAGCGATGCTCTCAGCAACTGGTCATAACTTTATAAAGTATACGGAAATAACCCAGATATACCAGAGTTAAAAGTGTTTTCATTAAGACAAAGGCCTTTAATTGAAGTGAGAGATTAAATAATTGTATATTCCTACCCGATGGAAACCAGCCTACATATGGGCCAAGAAAACATTTGATTAAAAAACCTTGTTTGATAAATAGAACAGAAGAAGCCAATTAAATTCATAACCGGGTCTTACAATTTTGGTATAGTATATCCATCTTATTTATTTTTTAAGTTCATAATATTAGCCTCAGGTCAAACCTTCAAGTTTCATCAAACAGTATTAACTACGGAACCCGAGATTGATGTGAGTCCGACACGCGCTTGGCCAATTGTAAAAATCTATCGCTTTCTGGTCTAATAGAAGTGAGCACGCAATGGAACATAGTTATTGCCAGTAAAGATTTGACTGTCAATCAGAAAGATTAAAAAGAAAACATCATCTTGTCATGAGATAATTAACTAAAGCTTTATATTATTATTTTGTATTAGTTAGAAGAAGCCTATTCTACAATCAGGATGCATTGTACAGATACGGTATTTTCGAATCGTTGGTAACGTCAAATCGTCTATCAAGGTCTCGTTTAGTTATTGTCAGTCCGGATAAAAAGTTTAAAAGTTGAAACCGTACCGAAGAATAATTTGAAATTTTAAGAAGATACTAATTTCGCCCGCTTGGGCTTGGCGAAAAGAGCTTTTGGAAAGTAGAATTTTAGTAAATTATTACAACAGGTTTTTTTTTGCTGATCGGTGTCCAAATATGAACATGTTTTTCATGGTACTTTTTCTTATCTGCTACCAAAAAGCGTCCTCCGAGCGGTGAACGAAACACCATAACTGTCAGAACAGAACAACATAAACGTTTTTAAAATGATTTAACTCCAGAATATTTTATGTTTGAAATTCAGAGTTTAGAAACTTTGCAAAATAGGATCCGAGGGAAGCGTGAATGAGAGTGGCAAATTTATTGTTAGTGCTAGCTGAGCGTCGGCGGCGGGGGCGGCGGCTTCCAGATGGTAACGAATATGCCGCGTCATCTGCAGCCTCCGAATGCACCCCTCCGTTAAATAGACATTGGCTTTTGAGAACAGAAATTTCGTTTACAACAGAAACTCGGTCGTGCTCTACTAGCTTATGAAGGAAAATTAAATGACTTGGTTCCTAGAGGGAAATTACCACCAGAAGTTGAAAGGATTCTCGTGGTAAAATCTGTGTCCACTTTTATTCATGGTTTAGTTATAAGATTGTTGTTACAAAAGTTTAAACAAAAGAAAATATTTGAATTTGTTTTTCTTTCCTAATCTTCGTGCATTAGCAGTGTAGCAATGTGATGAGGATAAAAAGACCAGTACATATATTATGACAGAAAATAAAAAGGCTTGGATCTCTCAATCCAACGGTGAAGGTGGGTGAAACAATGCAACGGAAGAAAAAAATCATTTGTATAGAGACCCGATACTCATCAAGCCATTAGAAAAGTTAAAAACGGTTGGATGCGCTGGAAAAGGCGATTGTTTCTGGAAAAAAGGGCGCAGAGTTCCGACTGAACGAGAAATGCAATCAGTGTCCTGCAGTGTTCCGATTCTTTTGTTATCTGCTTCCAAGTGGCTTGCTGTTTTGATTTGTGATCTTCGTCGATTCTTCTCAGACTGACTTGTTAAATTATACTGTTAACTCTTTCAAGATTCGAGTGGCTCATTGACGACTGGTGATTTTGGTTTGTGGTATTTTAGCATGGTTTTACTTTTGAATGTATTTGTGGGGATTTAAAGCCTAAAATACTAAGAAAAGAGCACTTTAATCCGTCATTGATACTAAGATTTCCAGAAACTTAAACTAAACTCCAATTATCTGAAGAAAGACAATTGGATGAGCACTTGACCTTGACTTAAAATTAAGTGTTAAAGTACGAAACCACGAGCGAGTCCGCAAATGACAAATAACTTAATCTGTACATTTGTCATAACGAAACGTGTCCGACCGTTATTTTAGCTTCGTTTTAATATCGCGAGACAACACTCCGACACAATATTTCGTTCATACATCAAGTTGATTCCAGTAATTAATTGACTTTTAGTCAGGTGACGCGGCGACGCAGACGGTAACAGGAAGTCTGCAATTAATGTCATTGGTGTGAATGTATAGCAATACACCCGAGATTTGTACTCCGGATCTATACTTAAAATACCAGTTAAATATAAGAACCATTCATTTACTTCTGAATGACTCACTCTCGAACATATTTTATTTTTCTAAAATTATTCTTATCATACGCGTTTCTATTTCTATGGCTGTCTCATGTTGACGCCAATAATTTTCAGTTGGTCCGATATATTTTGAGTTATGATTTTTATTAAGTCATTGAATTTTAATGCACATCTAAGCGACATCGTTTCTCGCAACTCTCGAAATATCAGTTAAATAGTTTTTGGCAACGACCAAACGCTGAATAATATAAAATAAGTATTCGCAAGCACACCAAACACAACAAATTATCATAATACTAATGATTTATATGTGAAAAGTGTTCCAACATTGTAAAATAACGACATATCCAAAAAGCCGGATGGCTAATAAGTTATTTAAACGACCGTTAAAAGTTTGACTATAAAACTGGGTTCAGTTCGATTCGCGATTCCACAGAATCCGACGAGATCCGTACGACCTAATGAATTAAACGAATTTGCTTCTACATTTTTTATGCCATTAATAAGTTAATTAATGAAATGAGGCTTTGCTAACATTGGTATTTAATTAAGAGTATTATGCTTTATTTTCAAGTACAAATTCATAACGTGGTTACCAAATTAGTGCTACAAATGAAATGCCGTTGGAAAGCCTTAGAAAAACATTTTCTTTTCATATGTATTAGAAAATCAATGGAAATAAAGTAATGCAAAACAATAGAAAATGACAGTTCAGTGTAACTTTGTAAAGAGTTCTATCATAGCCTTTGCTATCCAGTCATTAATTATCTTGCTTACTGTCATTCGCAATGCAGGTTTAGTTATACTTAGTCTCTACTAGCTCGGCCCTGCGGTGTCACCCGCGTTATTCCCTTCTAATTGTCTTATTTAAAGTATCTTACGTGTAAAATCGGGGTTTAAACTTCATCTGTTCTAAAACTCATTTGAATCTGTTTAGTAATTTATGCATAAAAGAGTTAATAACGCTTTTCTAATAATTATGATAAGTATGATTTTTTTTTTAAATTAAGTTTTTTATTTAAATTCTAGTATTAAATTCCCAGTTTGATACCATAAGAAACGAGAACAATTTGTTTCTACGTCAATGCTTTGGGAAGAAGTATTGAATATTGTCTGTGTGTTCATCCGTCGTGTATTGCAATCTTTGAGCTCCGTAGTTTCATAGCTCCGGAACTATTGCTGCAGTGTCAGTTCTTAGTTTGTTTTGTTAGAAAATGTTTTCTCTCACATTTTTCATCTAAGATGGGGTGAAAATTGTTAGCGACGTGGTCTGTGTTTGATTGCACACACTTCTGTCGTGAGTTTGTTATTGTTATATAAATTTTGTATTAAAGTTTTTACATTTTAATACAGTTTACTATTTCAGATATAGCTTTAAGCTTAGGGTTTAATAAAATGATGAGTTATTTTATAAAGCCCTGATTTAACTTTAAAAACGTGGTTTTGTACATTGTTTAATGTTGGATTCATTAATGTTGAAATTGTATGCTCATTTATATGTAATCAGTTACTTAATTATTTAAGAAGTAAGAACAACTAAAATTAATATTTTAAAGTAGTGTTCTTATTTGTTCTAAGTAATCCTACCAAGGTCAACATTTGAAAGAGATTCTATAACAACTGTTATAAATAATGTTTGTTTAACAAACTTTTAAACTTATCGTTAAGTTATGTTTATATGTAATTATCCGAGCTTGTGTATTAAGAGGGAGCGATATGTATCTATGTTAAGAGTGTTGTGTGAAGTAACCAGGCTACGAAGTTTCCATTGTTTTTGTGAACTGTGGTGGAGCCTACATTTTCAAGTTACTGTTCAGATAAAATGTAATCTAAGGCAATATTTATTCAGGCAAGGTTTTTGTTTTAGCTTTACACAATTCAAAAAATAGAAGGTTTATTAATGTCATATTTAGAATGATGTAGCAGTAATATATTTGTAATTATATTGAAGTCCTGTAATATGCTAAAAAATCCACTAGAACTGAAAAATATTGAAAGCATGTGCTCCAGTACCTAGTACCTACAAAGCCTACAAATTAGGATAATAAAACAAACGTTGGCCTTGTTAAACATTAAAATAATTAGGTTTATTTGGTAAGTTAAATATATCAAACTACAGTTTAATGACCTCAATTTTTGCCCTAGTAAGTGTTACAAGATTCTGTGTCTTGTGGTGCTTCTACTCTGAGGACTGAAGGCGAGTGTAACATGTGGACTGATGTAGAAAGGTTTAGCTGTCGTTTTGTTTTATTCAATAAATTGCCCATCGTTAACGCATAATTTTTTGAGCAATAGTTGGTTACTAAGTCTTTTTTTCCTTGATTTAAAATCAATACGCTACATACTTCATAAAATTATTATTATTGCCATTGACGGAACTGTGTCACCGAATACAACGAAATCGTTTACATCCAAACCGAAACCAATATAGGTTTTATTAAATAAAAATGTCATTTTAAGAATATAGGTAAATTATAACGTAACCTATCTTTGCTTTAATGGCACATTTAGTGACATTAATATTTGTAGATTATATATTCTACCAAAATCTTGGCGGCATTTCAAATACCATCAGAAACTAAATTAAATATAACAAATCGGTGATATCACTTAAATTAAAGGTGTGAGCGATGCCGCTGATGCAACGACTGCCCCTCCAGGTCTAGACAAGTGATGCTTAACACGCTTTTATAATAACTCTGAAAACTATCTAATGCACTAACAATAATAACGCATACCTACCAATTCACGTTCACAAACAATAATATAATGATCATGGAACATGATATTTGGAGACCGTTGCCATTTATATAACTTCGAGGTTGAGTACTTGGCATAATAACTTCAGCGGTGCCGCCAGTGGCATAGTGTCATCTTGTAGCAACTGTAAGACTTGCTATAAAACAGAGGAAGTAAGGCTTACAGAAAGAAGACACACTCCAGAGTGTAACAATGACTTTCGACTTCTTCAGAGCTCCGTCCAACGACATTTAGATCCTTCAAGAATGACTTCACTCAACCTGGCCGAATTCGTACTCGCTCTTCGCGGTAACAAGAGAGATACTTTTAACGCGCTCAACTATAGTCCACATGTCCGACGTCGGGTTCGGATACGCGGGAACGTCGGCCGGGAAGTTGGAACTGGCCTCGTCGGGCTCGCGAGGGTACGGGGCCGGTTCGGCGCGGCGACGGGTCCGCGCTCGCATCGGGCGGCGGCTGGACGCCGTTGGACGCCGGTGGGCGAGTGTGCCGAGCGGCCGCGGCGGCGCCTCCACGCTACTGCGGCACGCGCCCGCCCGCGCTGCCCCGCGCCACCGCGACGCATCCCCCGGCCGCGCCGCGCCCCGCACCCCGCGCCCTCGCACCGCCCGCACGCACGCCGCATTCTTGCGTTCAGCCCGCCCTCAAGCGCGGATCCAAGCCGCACAAAGAGCCTAGACCGCTCACGGCCCTTCTACGTCACATCGACTATATCCACGTTACGCTTTCTGCAGTAGGTCGCCGTCGCTCACGGCCACCGAACCAACGCAACGCCACATGTTACATTGCAGATATCGTCAACAATTAAACAGGAAACTTCGCACCTACCCGATACAAAAATTGGAGGAGGGGTGCCTTTTAATGTATTTGAAACGAGTTGAGTAAAACAGCTGGAATTCACTGCAGTGCAATTAATTTGACGTTGCACGTCTCAAAGTAAATTGGTGCCGCCGAATAGGATGCGAAGTGGCAACGAGTGCAGAGCGAGAACTGATTGAAAATTTAAATGTTTTGTGGGAAAATAGTTAAATGGCACACTTTCAGCTTCTGAGAAAATGTGAATTCAAAAACTTCAATTATCGACTTTGAATCAACATCATCTATCGAGGTAACAAAAATTAAGTTAACAAGCTGCGTCCGTCGGAAGTTAACTGTGGCAATCACAAGACGTTGCAGTATCAGATACACTGCGACGCGGAGACGTCCACTGCCTCCGAAGTTCGAGCACGTAGTTGTGTGGAGTTCAAACGACCTCCTCGTGGAACATTGCCGCCAATATTGAACACACTATAACAAAATATTGACCTTACGAATCTCGTAAATAGCAACAGTGTGTATAATGAACAAGCTATATACGGCACGAGACCTTTAAAGACAATTTACTTCATGTACTACGGAAGTAGTTCTCTATGTAAATTGTCTTATGCGGGTTAAACGGATTGTACCGAGTCTCAATGTACACACCACTCGCCGTAGTAATAAGATTTTGATGAATACGAACCAGGAAACACTTTGAAATCGACTCAAACAATTAGCACTAGACTATTTGGATTGCAAAAGCAATCACTAAAACTCTGTTGCTAATTTACTTAGGAATTCAAATACGAATTAGTGTTTAATCTAGCCTAGATTTGTTAACTTACTTGTTCACTATAATTTCGAAATCTGGGATGGTATATGTACCATTGGTCATCACAATTTAGTCAGAGGTTTCGTCGAATGACCAAAAAATTAAGAATGATTGGATAACCAAATTACTCTTCGTCTATAATAAATTAATTGCAAACAACTCCTTTCAATTCAATTATAATTAAAAACATGGATCATTATTCGGGTAAGAGCTCAATTTATTTTGCCTCGAGAAATTGATATTTAGAGGAAAACCTGAGATAATCCGATGTTAAATATTTTATAACAGCCTTCAGCAATCAATTAGCAACAAGCATTTAAGGTTTGTCAACATTCATTCAAAACTAAAGTATAGGGTAACGAGAAGGTGTATTATGACTTAAAAATAATTTTCTTAATGAGAAGAAGAATTTTTAAATGATTTTGGTTTCTAGTAGTACGGTAGGTACGCCTACGAAAGTTAATTGATCAATTACATAAAAACTTAAAAACAAAAATAATTATTGCGACCACTCTAAGACACAAATTTTAAATTTATTTCGCAATGAAATAAGGCTGCCTAGTGTAATATTGTTCTCGGAGTGGCGAAAATAAAAGAAGTGGCCGTCAGGTCAAGTCGGCAACAGCAACGTTGTCAAGATCGCTGAATAAAAGTGGATGAGACTAGCTCGAGCCGGATAAACTTCAGCAAAAAACTGATACTTAAATTCAACACTGGATAAACGTGGGATGATCGGACTTAACGCTACCAACTTTGCGAACTGAATCTTTTTTCTAAATTCTTATACAAAATTAAAATGTAAATAAAATGTGTGAGATCCGTGACGTCACGGTGGCTATCAATTTAATAGATGTGTGCTGTAACGGTTGACGTTGCGTCTGCGGCGTGGGACTACACTGTGTCGACACTCTTCACAGTCCGCTCATAAAATCGTTGTATTTCATATTATAAGGTCGCACGCACAATGATGTTCTTTTTTTCATTTTACCTCTGTTTTATCAACGTTTTATAAATTGATTTGAAAAAATAGATTTGATGACAGGTTTATAGAAAAGATGTTAACCTTCATGTTTCAAACGCGCGAATGGGATACGACGAATTATAAATGAATCATCAGCTATCCGTCAAATAATAATGTAACATTAGTATTTTTACTACGAAGAACTGAGAAAAGGTAGGACAAAATTAGTTGTTGGCATTGTGTTTTAAAGAATAAGTGGACTATTGTCACAAATAGTCAAATTGACACGCAATCTAAATCCAAATGCAAAATTAGAGTAAATTATGCAAACGCCATTCACCCGTCACGCGTTAATATGACGAGTTATTTCGCACTAGTATTGAAATTATTTGAAATCTAGCCAAAATCGACAAGAGCAGGGAATAAACCTGGATAACCCACAGTGACTGTGAATTAAATATTTATGATGTAGGATCGAAAGATTTGTCGTGTGCTTAGCTCTGTTTTCATTTACGTTTTTACACCGTCGATCATTTATTTATACAATTTGCGATAATTTATCTTCCATTTTCATCTCTCGAGTTTTATAATGAGGATCAAGATTAGCTTCGTTAATTCTGATTTTATAGATCATTTATCCGGATTTGTATATTGAAACTATATATAACCCACGTTGAAAAGCAAAGGGCTCCCTTTGTCTACCAATGTTATTTTTTAAGCACGGCTTTTGTTTCCTGAACCTGACTTTTCAGCATCAAATTAATCATGAGTTTTTAGATTTTAGTGTTAGTAGATATTATGAATAAATTATGATAAATCCCCACAAAATATTAGCTACCATTAAAAACAAAAATAATAAAATTCGTTCCAAACCGCAATAGCGTACAAACTCAGATGGATTGTAAAATGCATTAAAAACAATCCATAGTAAAACAAGTGTACGGCAACACGATCATTCGCTATCATTGAAAACCCCATGAATGGCGGAGGGGTAACACTGACCCGTTTCTGAATTTTTGCCAAATGTTCCACGCGGCTGTGAGGCACTAGGACGTTGCGTAACACTATATCTACGATCATCTGTTTTGGCTGCCCTCTGTGTTTTCTATGGAATATGTGAATGGCATTGCTGCTTGTTGAGGGGTCATTGTATTATATATTATGTGGAGTTGATGACTAAGCTGTTTTAGATAAGAAACTCTCTTATATCTGTAAATAAACAATGACCTTCCAGTTTTCCTGTCCTTCCATGTCGTGGTGCCCTAGCGGTTCAATGAACGGATTTCTATGCACGAGGTTGCAGGTTCGAACCCGGGCAAGTACCAATGTAACTTTTTAAAGTTATATGTAGGTACGTCCTAATTATTCTAAGACACTTCTGATACACGGTGAAGGAAAACTACGTGAGGAAACCTGGATTCCTAAAATTGGGATTAGAAATCGCCAATCCGATTTCAGTGAGCAAGCGTGGTGATCGATGCTCGTGCCTTCTCTTTATGGGAAGTGGCCTGTGCCCAGCAGTATGACGTTTATAGGCTGGAATTATTATTATTAATTCCAGTTTTAGTCACAGTAACTAACTTCCTAGATCTTTTCGGTTCTAAAAATTTAACATAATTATTATTATTAATAGATTGTTTTAGTCAAAATTTTAACACCCTGAAAAAAAATCAATGACAACGATCGCTTGAATGCATACAAACAGAGCATAGGAGTAACAAACGTCTGACCAATACAAACATGTAATCGACTAAACATTTGCGTTGTAAACGGAAGCTCAGCCTCACTCATTCAATTTGAAACGTTAGTTGGTTTTTAGCGTTTTGTGCTGCTTTTAAAAATAAGAGAAAAATACTAGTCTAAAAAAACCATTCTGGTATTATAATTCCAAATACATATTATATTTAATTTTTATTTGATACCATTGATTAAGCACAAGGATATTAGGTTTAAATGCCTAGTTATACTTTTAAATATTATTGCTTCACCGATAAGATCGGATCATTGACGGGCCTGTTGGTCTAGTGGTTAGTGACCCTGACTGCTATACCGGAGGTCGTGGGTTCGATTCCCGCCCAGGACAAATGTTGTGTGATGAGCATGATCATTTGTTCTGGTGTCTGGGTGTAATTTATCTATAATATGTATGTATTTAGAAATATATAAGTAAGTTTATCAGTTGTCTGGTTACCATAACACAAGCTCTGCTTAGCTTGGGATCAGATAACCGTGTGTGAGTTGTCCCAGGATATTATTATTATTTATTTCAATGGAAACATAAATACCATAAATATTACCTAAGAGCATTACTAAAACAAAAAAATATAAACCATCGATCCAACTAAAAATAAAAGTCATATTAAATAGGTAAAATATAAGGGCTTTCAATACGCGAAGGAAAACCACAACAATAAAAGTAAAGACTAGCCAAGTACCTAAATGACATAAAATGTGTTTTACAATTAAATAACTTATTGCAATCTCCAATTAGCAAGAGCCAAATGAACCCGTGCAGATGAATGAACGAAATTAATTCAATAATCCGGGATTGATAATATTTGCGTTCCATTGATTGACGGAGCCGTGCCATTTCGAAACTGATGCATTCACTAATAATTCTCATTATTATTATACTGGTATTATAATGCTGTTTACTAATTGGCAGGTGTGTGCTAATGCAGCTGTGTTTTATAGTGTGGATTGGTAAACAAGGTGTTAGGGTCGTTGATTTAAGAGAAATGATGACCGTTCTATTAGCTTTATAAGGCCATAAACTGCTAACTAAAAACTCAGAGGAATGACATTTGTTAAAACCTAAGCCAAAATTTGGCTGAAAATTAGGATTTTTTTTTGAGGCATCTTTCAAGTTTAGAGATTCCATTTTGAGTCGAAATAATCATATAAAACTATACTCTACTTGAAGCTATATAAATTTAAATTGGCAGTTGCTATAACAAGTTAAAAGCACTTGTAATATTTATTAATTGACTGCAGCCCATTAAAAAGGCAGTAAACACAATCAGTTAAAAATGAAATCCATAATGTCAACTGCTGGAATCAAGCAGCACATGTGAACTCGACTTAACCACAGTCCGCGACCATTTTATTGACATTGACAGCGAAAATAATCCAAAGACAATAATAAAAATAATCCAATGGCGCATGTAGACGGCAGTGGGACACTCGCGCTGCGTACGCATGACAATATATTATAACAGAAACACGTAATACGTGCGTTTATAATAATGTTGTTCAAAAAGAGTTGCTTTATACCTACGTTACACTGCAGAGCCGACATTCCTGTTAATTTTAACAGACAGGAAAAGCATTTAATTTTACATTAACAGATCAATAAAGAATGATAATCTGGAATAAGTTTAAAATAAAATGTTTTTCAATTTCATTCGTCGTTTAGCACACATCAATGCTTTTCATGTCCAATAAAATGTAGCGTCTATTGCGGTAACATCATAATGTAGCCTTTAAAGTTTAACGCGTCTGCGATGTCATAATGTTCAGAGATACGAACCACAAATCCATTGACGTACTCACCGCCACTCAATCGCGCTATATTTAAAGTTTTTGACACATCTATTGGCACACAAGCTTCCTCAAACGCGTAGGCACGTTTATTTATAACGCTTATATTACAAATCATGTCTTTGGCAATTTTATTAATCTATGATTCTTGCGTAGTCTGGGACGCGGCCGTTTTAATGTATGACCAGGTTTCCGTGTCTAAAGTGGACTGGACGCTTACAATTAATTTTAAAAATACATTTTAATACTTATACTCCAGACTTCCACGTGAATTGGGATTGAGACGAATATATTTTTATGATAGGGGGGGGGGGGGCTATTACGATGTCTGAGTGCAAGGCTAATCATTTTATACTCAAACTCGAGAACATCGTTTTCTGACTGGAATTTTACAGCTCTGTATTCAATATAATGTGGATAAATAAACAATTTTCTACTAAGTTATCAATTGAATTACTTTATATTTTCAATCCTCAAAAATATCTTCATCAAAGTCGACCTCAGACAAATAATCATAAATACTCGCACTCACAAGTCACGGAACTTAATGACGGCTTCAACGCTCAACACAAATTAATTCCTCGCAAAATAAATGCTCCCTCGAAATCTAAAGTTGTAAGTGATAGTTTCTTTAAGAAACTTCAAGTAGCCTTCGGAGCAAAATAGAAAGTTTAAACGCTTGTGCTTTCACCGCAGAATGCCACGATGAAAGTTGACCATCACATTTTTTATTATACCACGAGAAAATTAAAATCGGTCGGTAGTTTTTAACTGCTTCTTTTACTTAATGTGTCGGTATTTTGTCTACAGTAATAAAACAAGAAACTAAACCAGGCAAGAGTGACCTTGAGAACATGATCTTTATAGATAATATTTGACTTTAGTCAAGCTTTTAAGTATATTCCTTGAAATTGTAACCGTAGTAGAATCAATAAAAAAAAACTTATTTTCTTAACCAACATCTTTTTTAGCTAGTATCTGAATTTCTGTTTTATCACGTTTGTTACTTTTATGAATTTACGTTTTTTTCACACAATCTCCAGCTTAACCAGTTATCTACCTCAATTTTCCGTCAATCCTAACCAACAAACATAACACCACGACCAAAGCCTTCAATAAAACTATTGTGTAAAGCCTTCCCATGAAGCCGCTCAGCCTGAACACATGCTTATTTACCTTCGCTATCGGGCTCCCGCACTATAAGCCGTGCAGCCTCCAATACCTCACGATCCGTGTTCCCACAGAATAACTACAGATATTTGCTTCTCTATGTAAACTCGAACCTATTGTCACGTTAGTTGTATGTGACAAGCTTTTGATTTTCCATCGTCTTTGGTTTGATCAGACTTTAATCAAGCAAATAGTTCAAGTGATTGGAATACCTAACAGTTATTTTTAAACATTTGTTTTTATATTCGTAGTAAGCAGATAGCTAACTCTCAGAAATAACATCTGCGACCTTTACATTTTTTACAATTTAAACCGTATTTTGTAACTGGCAGGAAAATCTTCATTTGAATTATCATAACAATAATTATAAAATATATTTTAACACTGGGCAAGCGAGAAATAATTGATACAAGAAGTAGCAAAATGAAACATTGCCTTTAATTGCAAATTAAACCAAGTCCTCAAAACCTATTGACAGCGGTTAGTTAACAAATTACAGTAAACACAGACAATAGAGTAAGAATTAGAGCGTTTACTGATGTTGAGAATTCATTACGTAGCGAATGCTGCAAACGGCTTAATTAAGCGGTATCGCGACTGCTAAGTGTTCGTCACACAAAAGGCCGACTTACTTCCTGCCTACAGGAAAACCCCCTAAGAGCGCTGATAGAAATTAAACAACGAATTTAGACCTGCACTTGAGAACAGCATTTTTTAAATGGGGTAAGCTTTTCTGAATACTTAACGTTTCTGCTAACAACCAGTTGTAGAACGCAAAAGATCTTTAGTTCAACTTTAAGTATACAGGGACAGGTATAACAAATTCATGACTATAAAAATGGCACCTAACAGAAAAAAGGTTTTATTGAATATTTTATTTTAATGTGATCAACTTCTGCTGGGTAAACCTTTCTTTGTTTATATCAATCATTAGGGATAGAAATCCTTCTCTACCAGTAGCATTCATCTCACTCCTGCAATCATTTATCTACGTCTAAACATCTCATTTTCAGAAATTTCCATCGATATTCTATAGTAATTGTCTAACAATTTACCAGCCTATGTTCACAACGGCAACAATATTAGTACCGGCAAGTCCAGTACATATACTTAATAATAATAATATTCCAGGACAACACACACACGGTTATCTGATCCCAAGCTAAGCAGAGCTTGTGTTATGGTAACCAGACAACTGATAAACATACTTATATATTTCTAAATACATACATATTACAGATAAATTACACCCAGACACAGAACAAACGATCGTGCTCATCACACAAACATTTGTCCTGGGTGGGAATCGAACCCACGACCTCCGGTATAACAGTCAAGATCACTAACCACTAGACCAACAGGCCGTCAAAAGTAGCAACAATGCAGGTTAATCTGCAGCACGGAACATTTTAAAGCGCACTCGTAAATATTATTGCCTTATCTGCTACATCTATGCTAGCAAGGCTACGGAGCCGGTACTAGACAAAAACATAAAATAAATACTAAATAGACTTCTGACAGAACCTTATATTATTAAAGAAAACTGGAACATGTAAAAAAAAAAGTAGATAATCATGGAAGGACTTGGGGGAGGCCTTTGCCCAGCAGTGAGATGGTACAGGAAAATAAATAAATAAAAAACGGTAAAAACGCGGTGTTTAAACAATTTCGATAAGTACAACATACAATATCTACTGAAACTCCATTAATAAAGTTATTATAAGCAAATATATGTGTAATTAAATTAACGTTTTACAAGCAATGCGAAATCACGATAAAGTATGTTTCATTTGGTCAAATTTTAACAATACTCCATGATTTACGTAACCCATGGTTTTTATTTTTACTGCAAAATATGGTTTAAATTTAACTATTACACGAAAGAAACCTTTATTTTCTATATTATTTACGAGCTAGATACTTTACTAAAGGTTGAAACAATATTTACACTTTATAACGACTTTCTTGTTCTCTTTGTCGATATATTTAAAATACATTGAAGTAGAGTTTTATAAAGACAAGATCGCAGATTGGCGGTAAGTAGTTGATAGAGCCGAGTAAATAGGTTCACGGAAAATGCGCCAACAATATTCACGGCTGAAAAATGCTTCATGTTCGAGCGTAAGCCACTCTTGTAGGTTTAATGCAATATCCTGCGGTCTAGAATTGTTACTCGTTTTAAACGGCAAAAAGAAAGTTTTTAAGAGTCATTTTGAGTCGAGTTAATACAGGCTGAAAATAACGAAGATAATATGATTTAATGGCTTTTTATGAGCTATATTATTATACTGTTTTAAAACTCAACCGACGATGAAAAAAACAAACGTTTAATACTCTAATTACTTCCACAAAGTACTTTTATTATCAAATATTTTTAATGTAAAATTTGTTTTTTATGTTTGCAATAGACATGTTTTTTTTTTTGTATTTGGGACACTTGTACTTGTAATCGAAGATTAAAAGTAATTATAATTAAATAAAAGTTTAAATTGCATAATAATTTCACAATTACCGCTCTGCTGGCCGAGTTTGTGATATATATATAAGGTACCGCTAACCCAGATGTGTATAAGTACATAATCGCGATGGTTGGCGCCAACAACCGAGAATGCATTTGCCAAGCAGCCGCAATACAAACGGAGGCTGTTATTTTAAAATAACTAAAGCCTACAGCTCCTAGACTTATAGGCGGAGAATAGTTTTCCACTAAACACTGATGTTGTAGTTAATAATTATTTGGTAATGTATTTCATTAGCAGAATAAAACAGGTAAAAACTTAGCACGGACGGCGAGGCGAATGCTTTTCTTATACGCATCAGTGAATAATACTCGTACAAAAAATAAGAATAAGGAACAATTATAATAATAAATAAATAAATGCGGACAACATCACAGTATACATTGTTCTGAACCTAAAGTAAGTTGCTAAAGCACTTATGTTATGGAATTCAGATACAACGAAGGTACCAAAAACACCCAGACCCGAGAAAATGTAGAAATGTGATTTTTCTACATTGACCCGTCCGGGGATCGAACCCGGGACCTCAGAGCTAGCAGCACCTTGAAACCGGTGCGTACGCCACTCGACCACGGAGATCTTCGTATATTATCATTCAACTCTAATTTTAACAGGGTTTTTACCATTTTAATATCTAAATGGCGTTACTAGAGCTATTTTGATGTAGAACAACATTTACTGTTCAGAGAGTTCCCTAAGGACAGCATAAAACATGTTTTACATCTGAGAAGTGAAATCCATAATTCCTTAGGGATATGAAAGAAACTCTAAATTGTAGGAGAGGTACGCGACGGGGCTCGAACCCGGGCCTCTGGGAATAACTGTCCCAGACCTTAAACATTACACCGAGTATTTCATCGACTCTCGGCTCTGTTTGCTATGTCAGCACGTTTCTTAATGGCTCACTCGGAAATTGCTTAATAAAAGTAAAATAAAAAATACGTTTTGTATTCATAAAGGCATTCGCTCGCAATTGAGGAGATAGTGCACACTTTTTAAATAGTTATATTTAATTGAATTATATTTCGTATCGAAGCGTACTTTCAATGTAGTGGTCGGTTTAGTACCAATATTTGTATAAAAATGACACTAGACCTTGGTACATGAACATGACATTTGCATGACATTACTCGTACATGAAAACTGGTTATTATTATACAAATAGTTTGCAATATGTCAACAGTTTACAATGTTCCGAGAACGATTATAAAATGGCAAGGTTGACAATGATCCGGTGACAATGACACGTACACAACCATAGAGTAAAAAAAATATAAAATTTTTAGAGTGCGTGTATTTCTAAAAGCACATTGCGCCGAGCATGGGCACATTTTGACGTAGTATGTTGTACATTCGTTTGATTTAAGTTATTTTCCGTTTAACGACAGATTAGTATGCGAAAATATCGATGGTTCCAATATTATTAGGATGATATTAGAGTTTTATTAAAACGGCGCGCTATGTTTTGACACTATTTTTACAAGGAAAATAGTTTACACGGTTCATACCTGATATGCGCACTCTGTAGTTTTGTATCCGTCCTCTAAGTACACAACACATTTGCAGCACGCTACGGTCTGTGCGTTGCAATGTCTAATAATATAATTTACTAATTATTGGTTGAAATAAATAATCTGAAAAACCCGCTACGAGGCCTTAGTTTTCAAGAGGTCAAGGTATAATTATTACCTCATAGGAAACGGTGATTCGTTCTTAACAAAAAGTCTAGACAACAAATGTCATTGTTCGCCGAACAAGTCGCAAGTGTGTTCATTGTAATAGTTTTATACTCGGTTGAACTTGGTGCCAGTTAAGAGTTCGTCTGCTTGTGTAGACCGCGCGGCGACAGTCTCACGAAGGCGCCGAAGCTATGACCCGTCTGTGTACTGTTACATACGAATAATTGCAAGAACTTGGCTATAGATATAAAAAAAGATTTCATTGTTTTACATAGTTATTAATAAAGAGTTTTTAAGTAGGACTGAATTAAAAGTTATATTCAAAAAAATGTAAAAAGGCTGTATGCCACTATGTCAGTAAAATATGCTACTTGATGAATAGTTCCACAAAAATAATGAATTGAAAAATAATTATGTAAAGTGTATTGAACAATTTTACTCAGTATGGTATGCTACTGGTCAAAAATAAATTGTGCATTTTTTACCAAGGCTTAAGTATAAAGCTCAAAATAGCATTGACAAGTTTACTAAATATCGTAACGTTATTTTAGTGTCGTCATTTATTAATATGTTTTTATTCTACTTTTCGCAAGTCTTAGGTTCTTTACAAGAATGCCACTACTTATTATTTACCTTTTTTTTTTGTTAACCTACGTTAGATCCCACTGCTGGGAAAAGGCCTCCCCTTTCTTCTTGCAAAACCCTCTGTTTTTCGCAATTTCTGTCCACTATACTTACCTTTGTACTATTTTTTTTATGCGACCAGTCACTCACCACACTAAGGCAGTATGTTAATTGACCGTGTCGGCGCCATGTTTTTCAGTTTCGTTGCGGTTTTGTTCAGTTTACGTCGAGCTTTTCACTCTCTGCACACATTTCAAACCGAAATGCATTTTGTGGTGTATTTAAATTAATTAATAAGCGATTCTTACGGCTCTCTGTTAATTGCTTGTTTATATACAAGGTGATACGAAAATGCGCTTTCATATTTGAAATGCTGCTTCAGCCTGTAGAAATGAATCTTTTTTTTTTTCAAGTAGAACATTGTCGATTCTAGTCTTACCATATAAAAATATAAGCTGATCAAAATTATTACGGGAAGTCCAATTTTTTTTTCGGATCCTTCTTTACATATTGAAGATTTTTTTTCAAAATATAAAATTGTTCATTTCTATGTGTTGAAACAGTATTTCAAATTATGTCCAGGCATTTCTATAGCACCCTGTATGAGAAACTGAAACACGAAATAATGATATACCTAGCAAACAAAGTAATTGGTATCCTTTAACGAGGGGAAAATATTTGCAGGTTTTATCCCCGGTTAAGCAAACTTGCGGATAAAATATTATTTTCATTATAATTATAATGCATTTAACTGGTCGTTAAAACAGTCTAATTGATGAGATTAGAGTAATTAGGTAACTTATCTATATTAATTTATCTGGCACCGTCAAAGGTTGAATAAATTGGACTAACTGTAAAGGAAAATGATCAACTAACTTCTTTTAGGTAGACTAACATAAAGAAACATTTTTTGAGCGGATCCTATTACCAAACCACCAATCAGAGTTTTTGAAAACATTCTCTCAATTTCAACAAATTTGCTAACCCACAAGCTCTTTATAAAGTCGAGCGCTGTTCTTCAAAGAGGGATTCCCAAAATAAACAAACCTCATCACAGTAAACTAGATTGAATAGGAAGGAAGTAAACATAAAGTTTAGTTTACACTTAGTTTCCGTTAATTAGGAGCTGCAATCGAACGTGACTCTGTTTGTATTGCAGTCAGGCACCCGACACTCGTGCCTCTGCGACACTGTGCGCGGGGGCTAAGGTGGACAGTTTGCAGAATCTAGTATGATTTATATACTATTGATCTTAATGTTTTTGATGGTTAATAAATATCCCACAAATTGTAATTAATTGCTAATATCTTTTAAAATGTTAATCAGGCCAGTTTCTAATCATGAACCTCTATCATTTAAATTTCGGTCAATTCGCTATACGCTACGATGCCACAGACAGACACACAAATACGTCAAAGTTATAAGATCCCTTTTTCTGCGTTGGGGATAAAAAATGTGCAAAAAAAACTGAAACTTTTCTTTTCAAGCGACAAGCCGTACATTCGCCCCGTTATCGATATTGACAGCTCGAAACTAGCAGCATAGATATTATTATTCAGCAAGCTTATCATTTCTATACCAGGAAATGAATTCATATTATGATTCTGCAAAAACACCATTTTAGCCCTCTTGAGTTACTCCCTGTGTATTTGTGTGCATCATCTTTCTAGATGCAACTACTACGGCAGTATATGAACGCCTGATTTGAAAGCTGCTTGCATTGTCTTAACTTATTTATTACTTCCTGAATTTCGAGTATGTCTTATTAATGTTTGTATCCAAAGGATAACATTGGAACGATAAGAATAGTCTTGTCGTAAGTAATTAACCAATTGTTCAGGATATTATGGTATCTATGATTTTTAGGCACATATTATTTTAATAGTAATTGTAAGGTTTGAATGACATTTTTGTAAGCTAGTTAGGTTACGAAACTCACCTAAACTATTCTCTCTACTCCGTCCGAGTTGACAACCAAAATCGTAATAAATCTTCCCAAACATAGTCCAACCACATTTTACCTACAATGTTACCAACGTGACATTTAGAAAAAAATATTTGTTGTATTATATAGGTCAACTTTCGATACTCAATTACAGCGAAAGGTCACTACAGCCCTTAGGAGCCTTCTACACAGTCCACGTCTGCCAGCATTGATACATAAAAATGCAATGTCTGTCCGTTTGAAAAGTACATAAAAAGTAAAAGTTAGGTTGTCCAGTCCGTAGATTCATGGAAGACAGGGGAGGAAACAAAGTTCGCCCGAACAAGATCTGGTCCCGCGGGACGATATAAAATCCGAGGCTTCAACAAACCCTCCGTGTAAAGGTAATACCTCCAATTTATCATTGAATACCTTTGTCTTTTAGACTAGAATCGAATTGAATAATTATCAGTAGACCATAAACAATGTGTAGGTAATGGCATTGTTAACCAATAGTGTGAAAGGCAATTTTGTGATTGGAATTCTTATTTAAAAAATCAGTTTAGAAAACCAACAGTTCGAAAAAATTCAAAGTGAAATTGTATTTTTGTGTGTTTGCAAAATGCGAGTAACGCCATCGAAAGCGGTGGAATTCTTTCCGTTATATTTTTTGATCTAACGTAGACTGGTGTTTACCGACTTTCCAAATTACTTTATAGAGTTTGTTCATCACAAATAGTAGTGAGTGAATTCGATAAGTCTGTGAGTGAAATCCGAGCTCTTTGTAGGCAAATACAAGTGCTTGGCGAATCTCCTCAATATTCCCGCCGCCGCGCTGGACTCCGATCAGAGCAAGCCTTTCTAAGTAATGTACGACTTTATGCGAATAATATGATGTTCAAGATATTTCATTTATTGGTTGAAAATATTTTTTGTAGTTTCAAAACCTTATAAAGCTAAAGAACAGAGAACATAAATATGACTATTATGTAAATAATTATTATGTTGGCAAGAAATCTTATTAGGAGTATGGAAAAATGTTATAAACATTTTCTTGGTTAACTCAAAGTCGAGATTCTTAAAACCTGACAATGAACCTGTATCAACTTTATTTACCTTCAATATCTAACTGAAAACTAAGCTACAGAAGCTCTAAATTAAAGCCTATGTGAACTAAAAATAAAGCCTTAAAAGAGTTCTGTAATTACATGAGTACTTTCGAAATAATAAAATTCATGTTCAGGCGATATCACTTGACCAGAGTTACCGGTAGTTTCGAACGCTCACCGCGACTGACCATCAAAACTTTTACCAATGTTGACACACGAACAAAATCACTACAATAGACTGTAAAAAGAAAAGCCGCTTTAAGATTTTATAATCCTTAGGACTTCGATGAAATGAAGCAACACTGTTTAAAGTTTTATTAGCCGATATTATTTTCTAGCTTTGCGGGTATTTAAATATAATGTTTCAAGGAAATTGTACCATATTTGAAAGAATAATTAAACCGTGCAATATTACTAGAATGAATGCCTTTCATATAGTTTGAAAACGTGAACTCTCTTTTCAACCCTTTCATGTTTTTGTTTCGAGTTTTTTATCAAAATTTGATTCACCGAGACAAGAATATTTCAGATTTTTTCCATCTTCATTTAGGGGTTGAAGAATCAACCCGTCGCTGCCGGCGTAGAACGTCAAACGGGATGGTCTCTCATTAAATTTACCTGCTGTAACGGTTTCTATAAAAAATACGAACAAACTTGATACTCATAAACTCGCATAATTGGATACTTTTCGGAGATGATTAAAAACAAACTTTTTTCTGAAAATAATTTTCATATTGCTTGTTGGCATCGTTATTATTTTTAGTATGAATTTAATTACACGAAAGTAAAAATAAAAGCTAGGTATAGGTTTTATAAAAAGTCGAAGCGTTGTTTTGAATTTCCGGTAGAACGTTGTATGAAAAAGCGAGTATGTATTTTTTCTATATTCGAAATCATATTGTATAATATTTTCCAAGAATAAAATAACTTTGTGTAACTGTTAACACCTTCAATATGTGCCTTTAAAGCTAGGTGCTTGTTTCCTTGACAATGGCTATAAAGCAATTAAAAATGTTAATATATATTCTTGCAGCGCATTCGCTTGCAGCGGGCGAGAAAATGCGCTTTAGAACGTTGCACGTATCTGACTTCAGGACGGTTCAGGGATTCTCAGGAGTATGCCATGGTATGTTACCATCGATTTTATTTCACAGTCGTGTTGAAGGCGATCTTCAATTTTAGGATTTCCGTGCAATCGTGCTGCGAACTTCTACAGATGGCAGTGGACATTCCAAAGGACGATTGCATCGATTTTCACATAAGTGGATACCGAATAACTGTGCTTGGTAAACGCATTGTTGGGATACCTGCATAGTAAAGAGCAAAGGTTTTTTATTATTAGAGTATTTAATCAATGCTTAATATTATTATATTACACACCTTATATGTTTTACGACCAGCTTCCCATACATAAGTGCTTAAAAAAACTTTATTCCGTTACTTCCTTGTCGTCTCTTTCCCGGTACAGAAGTTAATATAACGTACTTTTACCGATGTCAGAGGATCACTTAATATAAAAATCGCTTCAAATTAATTATAAAATATACAGAAACATTTGCAACGTGTTCCTCAGGAAAAATATTATAGAGAAGAAAAAAAAACCGAAATATAAATCTCAAGACACGATCCGATAACGAGAAACGACGTGCGAACAATGATTCAATTTATGTAGACAGGCTGCATGTTCCGAGTCCCCGCGATTGCCTGTAACTTGCCACTTAGCCTTGTTACCTCCCTCAGACCAGCATTCCTGCTGATAGCTCGCCAACTTGCTATTACAACAATTAACCAACTACATAGCTTTATAATTATTGAAGCTCTGCGTACTTAATTGCCGCCGTGGAACGCTATCCACCACTCAACTCGAGTTTTGTTGCGAACATGTTTTAGATGGGCAAATTAAATTAACTGGCGGACTGAACTTCTTCAATAAATTAGTCCAATAAAATTGGGTGGAACGGTCGATTTGGAGTAGTGCCCAATAAGTGGCAAAATAGGTTTCATTACCATTTAACTGTTTTACACAAGAAAATAAAAACTGGTAAAAAATCTTACCACATTAGTGGCAATCCTCAAGCCAAGTACAATCGAAGTGGAAACTAAAATCTATGTGCCGGAAAGACATTAATTTTAAAGTTACAGGCGCATTTATTAGACGGTCACTGAAGCCACGCCATAGCTCATCGAGGCGATTGGCAGGTCGAAAAAAATTATAGAAATTATAATTGGGCTGGAATTTAAGGAAGTACTCGGCTCAGACTGAAACTTCAACTAACCAATGGAGTCTCTTCTAGCATCAAAATAATGTGATAAAGTAAACAATGAAAAAGTATCAATGAGGAAAAGTATTTTTTCCGTATAAAGATGACAGTGCATAAATGGAAAATGAAATACATTAAAATACCTTCGTGAACATTTATCAATTGTTAATAATGTCTAATAACATTATATTAACAAGGAATAAGCATATTATTATTGTGTGGGTAGTTAGCAATTAAAAGGTCGATTTCGTCTTTTATCGCAAAAATACTCTTAAGGAAATATTAATGGTTATATTTCATAATTAATTCGAGAGCATTTTGAATCATCATGCTTTTGAATTCTGACCTAGTACCAATTGACCTTAAGATAAAAAAACGTAGTTAGATTTCGAACAGAATTCTACATTCAGCAGAAAACCGATTAGTTAATCTTCAGGATTAAAGTAAGATCTGAATCCGACGACTGAACCCAGTGAAACTAGAAAATAAAATGGAAAAGAGACTAGAAACCATCCGCAACATTACAAAAGGCAGACATAAGATTAAAAATACGAGCATATCTTCGAAAGATTGTATTTCTATGATGCTGATATTTACTGATACACGGTGCGCCCCCGTGCTCCGCTCGCGACGGCGGCGGATGCCGGGGCCTCACAATACAAAGGCTTATTCCTGCAATACTCAAGCCGTGCACGTAATGCAAGAAAGTATCTATTTATGTAAACTTTAATATTTTGTTTTTATCTTTATCCCATTGGCTGTGAAAATGAGCTGTTGGAAAAATAATTGTTTGAATACTGTAAAAGTGAATCAGGCAAAAAGGTGGGAAGTTTTTTTTAATTTGTGTTAAACTGATTGTGCTTGCCTTGATTTAATGGTCTTCATATGACAAAAAGTCAACCTCTATCTGAATAAAATTGTCGCCACTTCTTCTCTAAGATCTTTACTTATTTTTATGTAATTGAGATCCCGCTAATTTATTTTCGTATACAAGATAGGAGCGTCAAAAGAGATAATTTTGATTTCCCATACTTAGAGGTATCTGAAAAACCCCAAGTATGTTCTGCGATTTTTGCTGGTTTAGCAGATATGATCCTTTTTTTTTTGTGAATTCATCGTTGACATTACGTTCTTAAGACACGTCCCATTTTAGAAAAAAAAGCCAAAATAGGGCAGGCAGCTGCCGTTTTGCGTAATGCCAAAAATTGCAGCTAATTTGTGCATGACCAGTTTTATAAAGCAGCATTGATCTTGGCACCGCGCCTGGTGAACCCAAGGAAAGAATAAAGAATGCTATATGGGGCACTCCACTCACATTACTCATTTTAAATGTTTCTATACGAACTCTTTTAAAATAAAAAGCTTTTTAAAGTCTATTATATTTTTGGACACTAACTTTCGTGAGGTATGTTATCTAATGTTACACTAACCTCATGATTACGGGTCCCGGTTAGGCTAAAAACTAGTCTGCCGCTATTCGCTTAGTTTCTGATTATTACACGTTATTCAAGTTAATCGCTGATGTAGAAGTAGTATACCTGCTTGATAAGAAGAGCAAACAAAATTATTTGCAGAATGAGTGTATGTAGACGCATAATGTAAAAAACCAGACTTCTTTTTGAATAACTTAAACTCAAAAACGTACATAAACATACAAAAACATACTAAAACTAAACTATTCTGCCTTCTTTAAACTTCATCGTATATATAAAATTCTCGTGTCACAATGTTAGTTACCATTCTCCTCCGAAACGGCTTGACCGATTTTTATGAAATTTTATATGCATATTCAGTAGGTCTGAGAATCGGCTACTATCTATTTTTCATACCCATAAGTGGTAGTAGGTATGTAGTAGGCAGAAAAAATTGCATTGCAACGCATCGGCGTACAGCTAGTATTCCTTATAAAATCGTTTTCAGATATAGATCTTGAACAAGCGTATCGCATTCAGAACAAATAGCAGATGGTCATAAAAATATTGGTCCGAGCGAATCCTCGCTAGCCATACTACCACGACAGGCGCAGTTTTAACCGACTTCTAAAAGGAGGTTATTATACGCCAGTTTTGTTTGACGGAATGGTATTAGAAGCTATTGTTATAGATTTATTTACGTAAATGAGTGTTTACGAGGGATTAGTGTGAGGGGGCCGCCCTACGCGACGCTGTGACTAATTAGAACCCTTTGGTCGTGTCGCCAGGCAACGACGCTCGTAGGTACTACAGCCAGTAATATAACGAAATTTAGAGAATTAAATCCGCATTAATGTATGGAAAGCAAGTACTAGGAATTACTTAATATTGGACCTTTGAAAATTAAAGAGGACAAGAAAATTAAACAATGTTTATTGTTGTATGTTTATACGAAACCAACAAAATTATGCATGCTCGAAATTTTGTATTGTAAACACAACATGCCGTATATTTGAATTCAAGTATTGCAATAAAAATGCACAATCGTATGGATGTTAGATACTTCTAAATCAGATAAACAAATAACGATCAATCGCTCGATGGGAGTATTCTGTCATTGAAGACAAATATTTACGATGTGACGTCATAAGTTTGCGACATTGAAATATTGCAATATTGGGAGCAAATATATACCTACCTTTTCCTTAGTATTGGAGGAGCAATCGTTTCCAATATCATCTGAATATTGATAAACTGTTTGCGAAACCGCAATTTTACCCTCATTCCGAGTGTAGGCTGGCTGATAATATTATTAATTTTGTGATTCTATCTGCGGGCCTTATTCTAAGCGATGTTAACAGTATCTACATAGCAAAGGTCATGTTCTAATGACTTTCATAATAATGTAAGCACGAGATGCAAATTCAAGATCTTGCAGGTACTTAGTTGTATGCGATTTGTTATATAAGATTCGGAGCACTGACAAAATTGAGAGTTAATACATTATTTTTAACTTGATCTAAACTAAAACTAAACTTGTTTTTTTTTGGTGTTTAGTCAAAATTAAAATGGTAAACGAACAACAATAAATTCATTACTTTTTAAAGTGTTTAAGTATTTCTATTGTAAATCTCTTCTCGTAAGTTAACATATTTCATCATTAAAATATACAAAACGACAATAGGTATAATAATAAATAAATACGGACAACATCACATACATTGTTCTGAACCCAAAGTAAGAAGCTAAAGCTCTTGTGTTATGGAATTCAGATACAACGAAGGTACCACAAACACCCAGACCCGAGACAATGTAGAAAAGTGATTTTCTACATTGACCCGTCCGGGGATCGAACCCGGGACCTCAGAGCTAGCGACACCTTGAAACCGGTGCGTACGCCACTCGACCACGGAGGTCGTCAAATAGAGTTACCATCAAATTGACTATCATATCTAGTATGCCAAGCTAATATATCTAGCGGGGGCCATAGCAGCTGTTTACGCTCCACCGCACAAGACGTACTGCCTGTTAGATACTACACATTGGCACTACATTAACAATCTTAAGTTAATTTGGTAGCTGTCCAAAATATATATTGAGCTTGCTAATACATAAATTATGTGTACGACATTATGTAAGACCGTAAGTGGCTGTATGCGAGTGAACTGCACTCTGACTTACTATACTATACCTACTGCTTAAAGAAAATATTATTTAATAGTTAAATGAAATAATATTAGAATATAATTTATTTTACAATTCCACACAATACATTTGTGTAAAAAATGACATTTTTTTATACTCGGTAATTTTTTTTTAGTTTCCATTTTTCATCATTTGTATTACATGCAGAGTTTTCCTATAAGCTTTTGTGACAATATTGACTAATTTGTACTTGTTAATTTCGTCTTAGATTTAATTACAGATACTAATGTATACATGTAGGTATGTCATGTTACACAGAACGTGTTAGTAATCCCCGAAATTTAAGGAAAACATCGGAAATTTCCCAGTGTAATCGGTTACCCAAAGTGGTGTCAATACAATTGTATAGGTTTAAGCCCAATTATAAATAAATACTATAATAAATAATAGAATTTCCTGTAGGAATCTCAAAGGAAATTGGTCTCTATTCAAGTTGTTTGTCCCCGAAATGAAAAGTTAGGTTTAATTTTAGGATCAAATACAATCATGCCCATTCTTGTGCTCTACGGAAATAATATATTATTATAGTACTCGTGTAATAAATTACTGCGGCGACAGAAAAAAGAAAACAACAGACGTTCAAAATTTAATTTACAAGGGAACAACACAGGCTGGCGAGACAAGAATAAAATGGCATTCTGTTTCATTTTCAAATTATGACGACTTCTATTTACGGAACGGATCGTGAAGACGTGTAATTGAATGAAGCAATTTTAGATAGAATCTAACCGGTTGCATTTACTTGGATTGCAGTGTTTGAGAGCTGAGAGAGGATTGTGGACGCTGCTGCCACTATCTCCTAAGATTCGTTTACTTTGTACAAAGGTAGCTGCGTAATCTAACTTCATAGTTAAAGCGTATTACCTAGATATAATTGTAGTTAAATTCTTAATCCAGTGGAAATATATCGAATTTATATTATTAGGAAAACTCGCAGGAAAATCACACTACTACCTTTACATTTAAAGTGAACCTTGAAACTCGTAAAAACTCATTCCTTTGACAATTTCCAAACGAAAAGAGATTTAGAAATAGTCAACCAATCTAAAATTCTTTCATTCAACGAACCCGAAGCAAATAAGGGGATAGGTATTTAAATTGATTCTCCACACAAACTCAATACTGGTACGATACTGCATCTCTGCAGTTACGATATCCTCAAAAGGAAATGCACTAAGTCAGAGCAAGACAGCGATATAAGATAGATCAAGGATAGATATATAAATTCTGATACGCGATAAATTCAAAATTTAAAATGTCAGAATATAAAATAGCGAAATATTTTGTGCCTGTCACCATGCGTGAAGGAGTTGATTCTACTTTATATTTAGGTAGGTAAGGTTTTATAGAGTCCAAGCTATTTAATGGGCACCTTCCATATGTGACCTCATTTGTGATGAGCGACCAAATCAACTATAACCGCCGAATAAAGAAATATCAACCCTTTCAATAATAAATGCTGTGATTCAATTACATCATTTCTAAAATCTCTTGTTGACCTATTTATAAAAAACTAAGCTAACTTTAAATGTTTTTTCCATATCGGTGCGGGCAATTTCTAAATTAGTTTTAATTGGTTAATTACTGCTAATGAGTCGTTAGCCGATAGTTTACCTTTAACAATTTTTTATGAGCGATTATTGTGTAATTTTTGTTTTTCACCTTGTAATATTTCGAACTCAAATATTTTATTTAACCTTCGTTAATTATATTATAGTTTAAATAGCACATACTGTAATTAAATAATATGTTTGAAAAACAACATAATAAGAAATTCGCAAAATGAGGTATTTGTTTGTGGTATGTATTCATAACCTCGTTACGTCGTTACGTCATCAAGCGCCTGCTTCCCGCCAAGGAAGGCAAGGAAAATTCTAAAACCCAGATATAAGTCCCCTAGAATCCAGAGGTTAGTCACCCCTGTTGTCCTGCAGCGCAGACGTTACCGTCTCGCTCTTAAGAAGAAGCGCCTGGCTAAGCACAAGTCTTCCGAGGCTGAGTACGCCAAGCTGCTTGCACAGAGAAAGAAGGAATCCAAGGTAAGACACCAAGAAGGGCTGAAACGTAGGCGTTCGGCTTCAATGCGCGACTCAAAGAGCTCCGACATGAATGCGCCACAGAAGTTATTTAAGCTTTCAAATACCCTCTAAAACTTTTTTTAAGGAATTTACCTTACAATCTTCGTACTGCACCCAAAGCTCATGTGTTAGCAAGTAAACGTACGCATGAAAGATAAAAAAGCGGAACCACCTCCTTTTTGGACGTCGGTTAATAATAAGCAAAAAAAAAAAAAAATTATTGATTCCAGAAAAACATTTACAATATTATTATTTCTATAGAATAGGTACAGTTTCGCAGAAGTTGATGATACTCCAAACTAAGCTATCGCTTGTATTTTGGGACACAGCAATTACAGTTATGAATGGTTCGTAGGAACGCTACTGTGTCCCGCTGTAAAATCTATTTGTACCAATACACTATTGTAACGCTATGTATGAAAACATAGGGGGGAGAAATTAAGCTGAGTCCGCTAAAACTTAAGAAATAATAAAACCAAACTATTATTTAAATATAAGTAAAAAGTTTCTGAATGAATTTTATGAATATTATCCAGGTTAGGTACCGAAATAACGTTAAAAGGTTTTTTTTTGGTTATTGGTTTCTATTTAAAATTGTTTGTTGTTATTAATTTAATTGCATTTGAAATAACAGTAAAGATAGGAAAAGGGGAAAAAATAGTATAAAACAAACAAGATCGTTGGGTTTAGTAGAAATATAAACATTTTGATATTAAATTCATGTCGTCGGTTCCGTCCAAAACGCTGCCTCGTATGTACCCGCACTGAGAATGTCATGTAAGTAATCGATTTTTTTGTGAGCACGTGCGTCGGCCAGTAGCTAAGTATCGATCGCTCGACCCAACGCGACGCTAATTACTTCTACATTTTTGTTAATATTATTATGTTTCGGCGGCCAAAGCACGCTATTCACATTCACATATCTTAGAGTTATTGTTTGACAATATTTTTGCTTTGTATTAATTATATTACCAAGACTTTTAACCACCCATAACAATATAATGAGGACCCTAAGCACTGACGTATTCTACGATCATTAACATAATTAGTGTATAAGTAGATATGAAATTTTCTACTGTTGAGCTCATCATCATGACTAAACGATATTGATGGTATTATTTTTTAAACTGTACGCATCGCTTTGAAAACCATTGCCTTTATTTCGGATGTTTAAAATGTCATTAGTGATGGGATATCGACTGCCGCAGCAGTAAATCCCATTTTCGGTATTGTTTCGAATTCGATTGTATTGAAAATAAAGTTCATTTCGCCGTTTAAACAAATTACTTTAAAGGATATTTACATAATAATGATTACTCCAAAGATATTCGTTTTTAAAACACTGAATACAGTGAAGTTTTGTTTTACGTCATAATATAGTCCGTGCTAGTTTCACTGACAGATAAGCACAAAGTATTATAAACAAGTAGCATCGTCTCTTTTATCCAATTTAACTACTAATGAAGATGCAATTTGCAGTTGCATAGGTAGTGAGGTATTTGAATAATTGTTTGTTTTATCAACAGCAAATAAGCCTTTGTAAAACAGAAAAACGAAGGTATCTAAGTTCTAATCAAAGGTTATGAGTAAACTTATTGACGTCATCGACACCTACTTAATTCTTCATTGACGCGAGTCATCATAAAATAAAGATTGCATTGCGCTGGTGTAGATCTTTTTCTATATATTTCAATTTTAGAGTTCGTCGTAGAATACTCTCTTGCCGAAAACTCATGAAGCAACAGCTCCCTAGCTAAACGTCAGCCAGAATTAGAGCGAAGTGAATATTGTAGAGCTCTGCATACTCTCACCGGCTTGTGTAAATCACGCCGAGATTTCGAAATACTAGTACCACATGTATACTCTATACAGTACTCTCGGTGTCTCGTTACTTTGTAGTCCACACGAAATAGACCAGTGTTCGGATTTTTGCCATCACAATCAAGTTTGTTTTAAAAATTTTGTAGACCCTCAATATCTTAAAACAAAACTCAAATATTAATTTGTGTGATAATTGAAACAAATAAACCGGCTTATAAACGTCCCACTGTTGGGCTCAGGCCTCTTGCGATATAAACAAAGAACTTGTGAAAGGAATTTGTGTGACATTATTTTTAAACGGATTCGTTTGAGTCATTTCACAAATTGAATTCAAAATTTTAAATAACGGTACCACTGTTATCAATAGCAGACAAACACTGTACTGACACAGTATTGACACACTCCACAACATTACTTTTTATCATTGCAATTACTTTACTTTTAAAAGCACTAGATACAATTGCATACGAACTCAACACGCGATACATCTACTGAACAATTCACTATGTTACAATACAGTCGTTTAAAATCAGACCGGTGTAATTATAAGGCTAGGCTATTATGCGAGCGTGTCGTGCTTCGAGCGGAAGAGGTAAGGAAGTGACGATTTGATTTGTTGCTATTTTCCGCCGATAATAATGGCTGACGACAACTGCGACAAGCCGCTAATGACGCGAGCTTAGTCAAAGGTGATTGAAGATTGTCATTGAACAATAAGTTGGTTTCGGTTTACTAATTTTACTCTAATATTTTATTTTAGCTGCTACTGTAATGTACATACATACTAAAATTCATCAAACAAAAAAAAAAACGCCAATTCATCAAAGATCTTTCTTATAATTTTATAACTTTCTTTATCCTTACTTTTTCGAGTAGATGCATAATTTTGAATCTTCCATACACATATTTTTCATTCATATCATCTGTCATCATCAATTTCCTGTTTCTCAAATTCTGCACTCTTTTATTTTCAAGATTTTGCAAAAACGTTCCTTCGGCTAAAATGCTATTGTAGGTGATTTACCTTGCAGTTACATGTGATTCACTATAAAACTTTTTATTAATGCTTTTGGGATACGGCAGACGTGAGATGGTCAATTGGACATACCCTCAAACTGGTACCACGAAGGACATTATCAATACACTTAAAACAAAACACCATCGAGTTTTCCTTCCAGTGAACGTTTGCGCTCAACTCCAATACTATAATGTTCTTACCGCTCAGAAATAATATTTTGATAACACTCATAGTAAGCACTCGACTGTTTCATTCAATGCTATTGGAAATCTTTTCATTCCTTTGAAATACACGTTATTGCTGGAAGGTATAAGTTTGCGTCATTGAGCTAGGGATCCAGTCGAATGCGGCTTATGTGCTCCCTTCACTCTGTGAGATTACAGACATTAGGATATTATAGTTTTTATACAACATCCGCTGTTAGCGGAAAGGAGGTAATTAATGTTCTGTCTAAATTTGTGATTGGAACGAATTCTTACAAGAAAAATGGAAAAAGTGGTTATCTTACCCTTGCCATCAATATTTTACTCCTCAAAAGTGTTTTGACACCTCTATATTTTATAGTTTGCAATCTTCTGTATCACTGATACAGTTATGATAATGATACCTATTCACCTAACGACCGTGTGACAAGTATAAGCGTCTTAGAAATCCTCTGGTAGTGAAAACTAAGTCACGTGCCTGGTAATTGAATGGAGTTAATAATTCAAATCATCTGTGCAGTGCATAAGCCGAGATAAGCCGTGAGTTATGCGTGCAGCGTCGAGTGCGTCGCCGACTTATCGCACCACGTCGCTGTCACTTGGACCTGCAGTACAGGATACGAAGAAGAACAACTCCTTACAAATATTTTATTACTTAGTTCATAATTATCTTAAACAAGCGAAAAGTTGCGTTTTTTTTATCTGTTACAAAACTAAAACAGCGAAACAGTCTACCTCAGTTTTTGTAAGATTATTAATTAAATTTTTGTTAGGGTTCCGTATCTCAAAAGGAAAGAACGAAACCCTTATATTCGTCTGTTTTTAGCACAAGATTATTTTCTGAGCGACACGACTTTTAAACTATTATAAAACTGTAACAACCTACGTTATCGTATAGAATAATATTTATCTCACTTCACTGCCGCCTCATGAGCTCATGATAATGGGCCCCTGTCGGCTTTGAAACTAGTCTGATTATATCTCTGAGTAAGGTCGTTAAAGTTATTTGATAGTTACGAAGCGTTACGAATATTACTATTATTATATATTTAAAATTAAAATTTCCTGACTTATGTATGCAAAATTGAGAGCCACCAATTTCACGTTGGATGTGCTAGTTAGTATCGTATATTTTATTGGTTTTTTTTTATTTCACAACAGTATTTATTCAGGGATTTAGGTTTATTTAAACAAACACTACGGAATAGCGAGTTTTGTAGACATTAAATAGTCTGTACGAAGGATCTCAAAAACTTTATTTAATATTACCTAGTGGTTAAACCAATAAATAAAGAGAGTTTAAGAATTTTAAATTGTTAGCAAAGGTTGTGCATTTAGCCTCTGGTAAATTTTTCTTGACTAAAAGTTTGTTACTAAGTCGTCTGGTCTGCAACTCTTTTGAGTAATTAAAAATACATAAACCGCTTGTTGCTCTCATTAAATACTAGTTAAACTCGATGGAGGCTATATTAATTAATTGGAATTTTACCTGTCATCATACCCAATCGAAATTGCAAGTTAAATAAATAAATGTAACCTCCCCCAGTCTGAATTTTGGACCATTTTTTTAAATATAAAGATTGTTGTATTACTGTTTCACGGTTACAACGTTTATCGATAACTCAATTCGCTTGCTCGCTTACCTAAATATCGTAGTGACGTGCCGGATGCTTCATATATCGAGGTCATGAACGGATCAGTGGGTCCTCTGATGTTCATTACTGTAGCGAGCGGCGGAAGCAAAGCAGATAACCCTTCATTTACATTACAATATTAAAAAGTTTACTGACTTACTGACGTTCTCTCATGTATAAGGGTAAAGGGTATCCTTATTATACATTTAAGCCAATTCACAAGATTTACTCAAATCTATTGTAAAGAATTAAGTAACCATTAACTTCTTTGAGTAATAGTTTATTACGAATAAGTAACAGTTTTTTTTTATAATAGTAAATCTAATTTCTTTAATCTAATTTCAAAAGATTTTTAAGACTAATTTAATGGAGTTCGATGATCGTTTGGCATAATTTGTGTGAGTTTTTTGATGCAGCCGTATTACCTCTTTTAGTTTATTACGCATTGATATCATGTTAAGAGAAACACTTACTCACACAGGGTTCTATCATGCCTAGTTGTCTATTCGTTAAAGTCACAAGCAAACATTTAATCAGAAGTATAATACTATCAATATTCATGACTACGCTTGCTAAGCATGCATTGCCCTTCTGCGACTTACATTTGTGGTGTAAATGTATGGAATATTCCGCGCTGGAGCTGCTTTCTCGGTTTGATTGAAATTTCAGAGTTTAATGTTTGCTCGGGTTTAGAAATACGTCGTATGCGGCGTACAATGCTTCCAGCTTCAGAACTATACATTACATTCTAAGTTGATTTACTAAGGAAATAAGATCTTGTGACACCATTTTGGGCCAGGATTTTTATCAATTTTAAAGTATGAAATCAAGAACAATTTTAGTTAAAATATTAAGTAACTTATCTGTTTGTTATCGTTGGCCTAAACTTTATACGTTTTGTTGAGTAATAGACGAAAATATTAACCCCTAAATTTACATTGTTATGTTAATAATATTCAAAATTTTGTTGGCATTTTGCGTCAATACTGGTCAGTATTTTCATTTAAACTTTTGATTATTAAATCTAACACAAGCATTAGATAAGTTTTAAGAGTCCAAATAGTAAAAATTAATAGGTTTAGGCTGGGTTGCCTGTCCCTTGATACTTAATGATATTGCGTTTCATAAAAGTGTCTCTTGCCTAGTAAACAGGTTGTTTTTCAAGGACGTAATGACATTGCTAAAAAATAGTCAACAGTTGCTTAAAATGTATAACTATTTTTTTCCTTTTAAAACATTTGAGAATATTTCGGTTTGGTTTAGAATGTAAATTGGTACATTACCTAATATAGTGAAAATATTGTTGGGATGAAACCATTTTATAATTCAGTTTGCTAAGTCGGAGAATACGTGGCTCGACACGTAGCATATAATTTATCGGCTACGACAGCGTAGCTACCGTAGCTGCGTCAGCTACGTCGTAGCGAACGCCCTGTACATTTTACCATCAACAAGGGATTGAAAAGCTGTTCGTCTTTTAATTATTAATAATGACCTCATTTTTAAAACTATTTATATTACACTTACCTTTCTGCAGACGCGTGCCGCATGGGTCGCTGAATTTTAAATGGTGACTTACCTGGAAAAGAACAAATATTACTTGCTTAAATATTTTCATAGGCCTTAAAAGTTTCACATTAAAATAATATCTTTAACTCGGTCGATGAGAACTTCGAGAAAAAATATCGAAAGTACAAACTGACTAAAGTAAAATGTGAAAGTTAAGACACACAAACGATTGAGCATCTCGCGTTTAAGGAATTGAAGTTGCTACACCAACAAGAACCTCTACCTAACTTAGACTTAAAAAAAACTGTTCATCTTCTATTAGTACCTAATCGATTTTATAAAACTAATTTGGATTTGTACGATTAGAAATTATGACTATTTTAAGTATGCTGCCTGGCAATGTGGCAATGTACAGAAACAGTTTAGGTATTTCACAAATTCAAGGTTGAATGTTCGACATTTTTCGAGAGATTTTTAATGCCTAAATGGTGTAGCTATGTTATATAATTTAATAAAGTACCAACATGTTCCTGTACAAAGTCGATAATTTACACATATCGAGATGTAATTATCTCGCGATGGAATACCCAAAGTTTTATTAATTCGAGCCAAGAATTGGTGATTTAGAACCAAAAAGTATTTTTTTTAAACCTGACTTGAGAACCTAAAAATAGATTAGGTATAAACACAAAGCATTTTCTTTAAGCCGAACAATAACATCTTCTACATAATTATTTCTCGTTATTCATACATCTATATCAACCATTCACAATCATCAGGAAGTTAATTTTCATCATCATTAATACACAAAATAATCACAAACGGTGTCTTAGAATATCAGTAAAGCGCCGTGTTAACGTACAAATTTGCTTGACAAATTTGCGTGTCAAACTTCACGTTTTCATCAAACAATAGCTTAAACGATCAAACCAAATATCAAACAAATTTGTCACTGGGCGTAGCGTCCTCCATGACGCAAACAAAATCAGTAAGATTTTTCTTGTCCAACACCGCCGTTCACGTTTAAACTTGTTTGTCAAACTCCACTTCAATCCAGATTTTCATCAAACTTCATCAAACGCGACAAACACGTAGATTGTTTGACAAACGCCTCAAACACAGCTGTACACTATCAATTAATTTGACAAACACGTAAAATTTGACAAACAATTTGAGCGTTTACGGGGCTACTATACGTGTAGTAATTGAGTGGACGTCAGATAACAGTAGCTTCGGCAAATGACTAGCGTTCAGTGACATCTGGTGAGCGACGAGTTAAGGCTCGCTCAATTATGATTAAACATAGAGGTCCGATGTCGAGTTCCTAAACATTTAGTTCCTTCCTTACAATAATTAGTAACAAATGCGTGAAGGAGGAAATCGAGGCCTCAGTCCTACATTGAGACAGTTGAAGTTAAAAATAATAATATAAGCATAAATTTAAATCATTCTTTTATAAGCTTTTATTCTTCTATGCAAGTGACTTCGTCCGCGCTGGATATGAAAAAAAATATTGGGGAATAAGTACTGAGTATGCACTAACTGCAGTCAGTCTGTGAAGTCACTTTTGTGTGAAGAAGAATTTAGAACAAAACACAATCTCACTAACTTCCATATTGGTAATATTATTGTAAACTAGCTATGGCCCGCAGTTTCACTCGCATGGCTATAAATTTAATTGCTATGTAAACTTCCTCAAGGAATTATATTAAAGGTTTTTTTTTCAAACCCTTCTATAACCGCAGAGATAAGCGCGATAAAATAAAAAAAACTCCATACTCTTTTTATATTTGTATAGATAAATATATTTAACTACGTATTTGTGCTTTCCCGTCCAGAATGCTAACTATTATGTTAATAATTGTTGAAGTTATTTTAATTAAAATTATTCTCTCCGGATTTTAAACTGTTGACGGTAGCTAATCAATCATAGTTCCGATACAGAATGTTTAAACGGGTTCAAATCGACCTTTCGAGCGTTTTCAACGTTTATTGCAATGACAATGTTATTTCTATGATTAATAGTTCTACGTAGTTGGGCGATATTTTAAAACATCGTTCGGTTGAAATATTTTTTTAAAGCTCGTCAATCGTATCGGTGGTTTACTCCACCAATGTAACTTTTATCACCTTAAAATAGTAGCGAAAATTGTAACAAAAACGTCACAAACACTCATAAATTTTAAAGTATATCTATCTACATCTATAACGTTACGCTTTTATAGGTAAAACACAACGGATTCCAATAAAACTTGTTTTGGACCTCGAACTCCAAGAAAGGATATAAGGCTATGTTTTTCCGCAACGGCAAACATCCCACGTGGACGGAGCCACGGGCATAAGTAAGTATTCATATGACCTTGGAACCCTCAGTAGGCTAAGGACTGATCCGGTTCATTTTTCATATTATATCAATGTCCGCCAATCATACCTGGTGAGCTTTTTTTTTCACACGAGTAATGTTTTTAGTTCTATTTCAAGATTATTTCCTATACTAATATTTATGTTCTCTGTACAATTAATAAAGGCCAAATATCTATATAAAATAGAATTACTTATCCATAGTCAAAACTTTATACCAACAGCGATATCAGAACATTGGTTATAATTCTAAAAATAAATTCCATAAAGTAAATAAAAGGAAAATTTCAGTTTAAATATTTATTAAATTCTCGGTTGTATTGTGATAAATTACCGCAGAATAGTACTGCAGTGCTGCGGCCATGCTAGTTAGGCGAGCTGTAGCACTAAAAACTTCTCAGCCGGTACGCCCCAAATATCCTTATTGAACTACGTACACATAATGCAGAAAAACTTAACTCTCACTCTAAAAATGACAAAAAAATAACTATCAAGAAATACCGCATCGATAGTAATTATTGTTCAATGAGCACAGTAATACTGACTTCAATTATGTTTTATTATTGATGCAATAGTTTTCAAGGATAACAAGGTATATGAGTAAAAACCATCTTTTTCAAAATCATTACTAGCTAATACCTAACTAAGAACTAATAACTTTTCAGTAATAGTTCTGAACATAAATAACTTTTCATACACCGGAAAGGTTCCATTAAGTTTCGTGGTCTTATTCAATACGTTTGCATCAAAGCTACCCGTATTTATAACAAGCCTGTCCAAACTCAAAAGAGTCACGCTACCGTTTTATTAACTTGTCCTCTGGTGTTTTACTTACGTAACAGCCGCAAAGGAAAACCCAAGAACTGTATAAAGTAACAAGAACTTTAATTCAACCCTTAAATGCATAAATATGTATCTATAAGAACCTAGATTTTGATTAAAAACAGGCAAAAAGCAAAAGAAACCGGCACCGCATCGCTTATGGTAAGTCTTTTTGTGCACTGTTGACGCCATAGAAATACTTATTGGCAAGAAGTACGGAGCCGCTGGTACTCGACCAGTCGATATAATTGCTGCATACAATCAGTGACATCCAGTAGCAAGTAGCGGAACTATTTTTATATGAAAGTTCTTTGGCGCTGCAACAGTAAACAATTTGACTACAGCACGCAAAGCAGATATAGCGCTACCTAGTAGTGAAACGTGGAACGTACACAACAGAGAGCTTTTCTCACTAGATGGCGGGCGTGTGTTTTAGTTTCCCTAGGTGGCGCTTAGTATTGCAATAGTTCCTCTCAGCTTTCATAGGTGGCGCCAACTTTAGCACTAGTTTGGTCATGTACCCTACTGACCCAAAGAGAATGAAGGGTAACGTTTCTCACGCATATTATGTGGTTAATTTTGATAGTCTGTTTCGTTGGGTCCACCTGTACCCTAAACGGTCGTCGAATTAAAGATATACATTTGTATTCTTATCAATGCGAAAAATGAAGATGACAGATGCTATGTTCTTACTTTAATTATTTGTTGATACATGTACATACTTATTATGTCTGTATTTTATGAACACATTACAAACAAATATGATTGAAATCACAAACGACACCAAAAATAGAGGAAAGGAATAAACATTTGCAGGAAAAAGTTAAAATTATATAAATGTCATAAAAGGAAAATGGGCTTTATTGGAGTTAAATAAAGCTGCTATTGCGTCAACGATTAATACATTGCAAACAATGACGAAACATAATATGCAAGTACCTATCGTTCGTGGCATATCGATGGGTCCTATGTAAAAGGGCCAAACTAACAATTTGGCCATTTTTACTTTTTTATTGAAAACGCATTTTATTAGTTTGGTCCGTAATGTGAGCTTAAAAAAAAATACAATTTATACACGGAAATAGTATTTTTTTCCGTTGTAGAAAGGCCTAAGTAGCGTGATTTTAAACGTAAAAAGGCCAAAGTGTTTAATGGCCGTTATACGCTTGAAACTCAAAACATTGTTAGTTAGCATTCGACGCGTATAAGGGCCTACAAATATATTTACATTTCTTTAGATTTATATTTTTTTATTTTTACTCGTTAAATTCATAGACAGTTAAACAATATTAATTATAACTAACTGGTTTTTATCCAAAATATCTAGGCATTGTAATAAGTAGGTATGTCATATTGAGACTTATACGTAGTTTCGCGTAAAATAAATTCAGACCGAAACTCACGTAAAAGGGTCAAAATGTAGTAAAATAAAAACTTAAACATAAAAAAAATAATGACTTTGTTTTACATAAAGAGAATAGCTTGCAAAGTAAGCCTGCAAAGTTTCATTTAACTTGGTTTTACCATCTTTAAGTTATACCATATTGATACTTTGTGGGCCTTTGTGGGTCCTGTAAAGTTGTGATTTTGCAGTCTGGCCCTTATACATAGGACCCATCGATATATTAAATAGATACAGCCTTTTTATCAATTTCCGATTTCGATCCCTAGACCCGATTACTGTACCAACCGCAAATAATAAGTTTGTCGCAGGTTACGTCACCTTTAGGGTAGAGTTATTTGGGTTTCTTTTTATAAGTCGTAGGTATAGATTTTAATTTTAAAGTAGGTATAGGTACTTAGTATATTTGATAGTGTACGTAGTGACCGTAGGTTATTTTATAATACTGTTAGGTAGGATTAGTCATTCGTATAGATAATAGATTTTAGGGATTTTGCATATTTATTATAGGGAGTTTGGATTAGTTATCATCAGAAATAGGTTTATTTAGGTAGGTAGGTATTTTATTTTCTGTAATTGAGTTTTTTTTTAATGAGGTAGGTACTTAGGTTTACTTTTATAAGGCGTAGACCGTATAGATTTTTTTAATTTCAACTATAGGTAGGATTAGTCATTCGTGTAGATTTTAGTTTTTAGGGATTTTGCTTATTTATTTGTATTTACATATAAGCGTAGGTAGGCGCTAGGTGTTAGGGCTCTTCTATAAAAATAGTCTTAAAGATTTCTTTATTTTTATTATGGATATACTTATAACACGATGCCTTCCAGAAAGAGACCATCTCTTTCTGCTACATCGACACACGCTAGGCGAATGAGACTAGCCAGAGGTATGGTCGATAGATAACGTTCTACACAAATAGCACTTTACACAAAAAACTCATTGATAAGTTTCAGCTAGTAGTAAATAAAAACCTAAGTACCTATTTTAGAAATATTCAATTTGGTATATTGCATTTCGGAGTTACACGTGCACCAGCATGACAATTTCCGAGATCAATCAGTAGGCGCCGCTCTGGTTTGAATGGTCCCTCTGCCAATTAACGCCTACATTCGTCAAACTGATTAGCCATATACCATGATGCTGCTGCGAATATGGACTCGGCAGCATTTTGAACAGCCGAAAATTAGGCAGGCAGGACATCCGAATAATATCCAACGTGCCTTCTGGAAAATCGAGTACCTGCTTACTAACTTAGGTGTATCTCGCTACTTAGATATTGAGTCATCATTTACTCATAACTTATAGATACTTATGTAACAAGGGTTTTTGGAACAATAACTAATAGGATCCGTTTCAAAAATCACGCCTGGTTTGATCCGATTGCCACACACTTGTAAATGGTCTTCAGATACTTTTGACGATAATGAAGTTGCTAACAGTCTTGCTTTGACCTACAATTGGCGCGCCAATAAATTTAAGAAGCCTTTGCACCTTCATCTTCGATTTTTTTATGAATTAGATCAGGGCTACTACAGGCAAGCTCTCGCACCAGCTCTGATGTTGACGTGTGTAGCTATTTATAAACTGAGTAACTTTTGGCCAAACTGGTTTCACGCGTACATCTTCGTGATCCCGACCACCTTCAGATCCTACCAAAGCCCCTTCGCTCTGACATGGTGGTGTCGCGTTTGTAAACCGTTTGCAAACATTAAATAATTATGTGGGAAACTAATTATATACCTACGTAGTTTGAATGAGGTCTACAAATTACTTTTCTTAACACATGTGAATTTGAAAACTTGTTATAAGTGGGGATACTCTATTTTGGACCAAATCAATGACACCTTTTTCATGTCGATGCGATCAACTCGTCTCTTGAGAATAGCTCATGCCGTAATGGTAATTAAAAATGAGATAACTAATGCATGATGACTCGAGGAAGCTCACTGGCTCTTATGAATCAGTAATTATGAGTCTAACAACCCTTGAAGGTTACATAAGCGTAAGAATTATTCATATTTTCCCACTCTGATTGGCAGGGTCGAATATAATAGAATACATCTATAAATAAATTAATACTGCACCCTCTTTCATCGCAGACCTTGTGGAATGCAAGGCTAGCACATCATAACAATTATTTTTTACTGTGTATTGCTATCAGGTAGGCACAGCATGTTTTATTTATAGACAATTTTGTTTATTATGGACTTATTTTCACACCCTAAAGGAAACTGGGTTTTCAAAAGCTAAGTATGTGTGTTTGTAATGTCGAAAATACGAAGTGTGAAAATACAAAATACTGAAAAACCATATTCCATTGCGGTTTTTCACTCGAAATGCGTGAAACCCGGATGTTATAAAAGCAGCATCTCAAACGGCACAATATTGTGTCACACAAAGCACTTCCGACCGTAGCGTGGACTCGGGCGGCAGTTAACCGGCCGATAACGCGCGCACTCGTGTTACCACGGGTTACCGCATCTCAGTGCATAGCCTTTAACGTGTTGCGGGGAATAGCTCCGTGTTGCCAAACTTCTTGGCAGCCAGGCACGGCCACACCATCTGCAGCTCGCTTGCCACTCTAATGGCGGAGATACGTTTTAAATACTGCCATAAAATCTGTTAAGTCCGCGCTTTGGATGCGAATGAGTTGTAGTTTAACTTCCATCTGTGACCCGAAGATGTGGATGGTTTGATAATACGGTTATGAATCGGTGCATCTCAATGGACTTTTATTGTTCGAAAATTTGTCGTCGTTTGTGAACCAATTTGTTGAATTGACCGAGTCTATAAGTATTTGATTTACGTGTCGTCATATTAATAGCCTTTACAATATAGGAAAATTGCTTTTACCAGCTCTTATTCAGCTTCGCCTGTGAAGCTCACATATACTTACTTTTTACTTATTTAGGTATGCTTACATCATTCTATCAGTTTTGGTGATCCAACATTTTGTACGTTATCACTTATTTTTTTATGAAATAAGTACCTATTCTCATTAGTGTTGATTCTGTATACTGCCCTGAAAAATCATCTCCTGCAGATCAACAACACTAAACGTATCCATTGAACTCGCAACGGACGCGGCTCGTCATGTATCCACGTACGGAGCTGCACGGTACGGCCGCGCTTTTGTCTCCACGATTACTACTCCATGACCACTCTCCTGGACGCATCGTCAAATTTAATTTACGAGATACCGAGTGTATATTGAATTCGATCACCATTGTCGTCGAGCCGCTGCCAGCAGAATTAATCGATTTGTTTTTGTTCCTACATGGATATCAGTACTCAATGTTTTATACTTATTATGCCGCGTAGGCGTGTAGGCGGCGCTGGGTATTGAACACGTTTTTAATATTGCCTTTAGTCAAGATGCAATAAGCACGGCTTTAAACCACTAACGTCTCTGAGGTTCGAAATTCCGATTCGAAGTTCAGGCAAACTTGTTATTGGCTTCAAAAAACGCTGTTCTCCCTGGAATTGGATTTTTCCGATAAATGACTACTGGCAATATTGGGACTTAATACTGAGAGAAACGGCTGTATTGTGTGCTTATTCCGAAGGGTTTTTGGTTGTTAGACTGAAAGTAGCGAGGTTACTGTATTGTAAGTTTGAGGTTTAGAATTCCGTAACGGTAATCGGTTTATGTTTGTGCATACACAACATCGATCGTCGATCATCGATCTTTGAAGGATTTTTTTCGCACTTCAATAAAAAAATAGAAGATGGTGCACCAAAAAAGAACCTCTGTGTATTTAACAAGATTTAGAATAATGTATTTTGGCAAAGTAATTAAAAAAAACATAAACAAAAAAAATTTGTTCCAATACAATACAATAGCTAAACTTGTGTATAATGGAAGTTATACACAAGTTTAGCTATTGTGTAGCAAATCGCAAGATCAACCAGGCAAGCTTATCAACATTGAAAACACATCGTTGTTTTCCCGCTAACACAGAATTCTTAACTCTCTGACAGCAAAGCGAAGCCTTTAAGCCAATGTAGGTCTAACAAAGCTAGAAGTAAGCCACTTTCGTACCATTTAAAACCACGAACAGCGGTAGGTACTTACACTTAATACAGCGCAGCAATTAGTAAAATCGATGCAAACAAAAGATTTGCATACTCATTGAAAACCTTCGGATGAAGTTGTTGCAGCCGATATTTCTTTGAAGCGCATATTTTCTTTAAACTTGTCTACTTAATGTTATTAGTTTTAAAAACAAAGTATTGAATTCTGAAGTTTTGAGGAAACGTTGAAAGAGCTGACTTGTATAAGTTCTTTTGCAGGTCGGGTTATAAACACACACACACAGGTATCTTCGTACCACTACTTTTTCACATTTTAAGATAATATGGCTGTTTTCTGAAGTTTTTATAAGCTCAGTTAGAGGGCGATTGTATTTTGTTAACATGTCTTTTACGTAGTGAAGCACTTTCAGATCATCATCATGTGATACGTCGATAAATTCAATATTAACTGGATTTATCAACGTTTCACAAAACACAGTACGATCTTATTAAAAACTTGAATTTAAAATACAATCAAGATGCCCCTTTATAGACAAGCAAGAAAACCAGGGGCAACCAGCCTTACCCTCAAACTAACTGTTGGGAATGTTCCCTAGAACCGCGCAACTGAGTCACGGACTGTCACTACTTTACTTGCAGTGACGTGACGTGCTGCAGGCAAGAGTAGTGCAGCAACTTCTCCATGCCTCCGATATCGACTTACTCAGAGCAGTCATATCAGACAGCGATACCAAGACGGAAGTGTGGTGGCAGTACTGTAGTGTGTGAGTTTTTAAGAAGTTCGTGAAAGAAAGTGTTGTTACAGGGAAAGGTTCGTTATTACATTACTGTACACTGTAGGTACATTTCAGTACGTATTTCTCAAAAAGTCAGCTTACGACCACGGCCGGTGTAACCCGGCCAAAATGTCAAGCCCAAAAAGGTTTTTAACCGACTTTATAAAAAAAGGAGGTTCTCAGTTTGACCTGTATGTATGTATGTATGTCCGCGATTATCCCGCGTTTGGCTGAACTGATTTTGATGCCGTTTTCAGAAAATAATTTGTTAGATCAAGGAGAAGGTTTAAGTAGTTTATACATGTCTCAAAAAGGTAAGGATCATCACACATTTAACTTCCATGTAGATACAGCGTTTCAAAGGTGATGTGAACATGGGAAATTACAAATGATAAAACTATTTGCAGTTTACAGCAGAGTCTGCCACAAAAGAAAACGTTTTGTGAAATAATGAATATGATTATAGAACTTAAGTGTGTCAGTGATGAGTACAGCAAAAACCATTGTAGTACATAATATATTACATGTTGTTATACCGACTAGGCATTACTAGGTCTCGCTTATCGATTAGGAACTCAACGTTGTCTGACACAGACACCCACGTTAACGTTACGAACAAGACTCGCTACTTTTTACAGAAAATCGAAATTTCCGAGAGGGCAGACGTCTATGAAACATTTGATTCATTTTCGACCAGTAATATATAAATAGATATGTGTGAAATTTCATACTTCATATTTGAACATGACGGATTTTCATTCAATTCTTCATCCACCGTTTTAACCCTTTAGGAGTCTCCAAATTTTTTTTCTGTTTAATTATGTAGTTGATAAATCGTCCAAATTGCATCATTAGGTTAAGCAGTTACATCTTTGCGTTGTTTAGCCGGTCAGATTGCTTATTTATGAAATAGTATAGATTACTTATGTTCCTGTATCTTTGAAATAAAGTAGGTAACTTTAATTAGTTTGATAACCGTCTGCAATAGACGTAAATATCAATAATAAGAACAAAGAGCACCCAAATCAGTATTTATGAATTTTAAAGTAAGGTAATTTCTTTTTCTGTCCATATATTTACCGTAAACGATTGACTATGACATTTTGACATCAACATCATCATCTCCCGAGCCTTTTTCCCAACTATGTTGGGGTCGGCTACCAGTCTTACCGGATTCAGCTGAATACCGTATTTTACATGGAGCGACTGCCTATCTGACCTTCACAACCCATTTTACTGGGTAATCCAGTATCCCATAGTAAGACTGGTTGTCAGAATTGACTTAACGACTGCCAAAGATCTATGTATCTATGCCAAAGATCTATGACAGCCGGGACCTACTGTTTAACGTGCTTTCCGAAACACGGAGGGGTCTCGGTATGTTATAAATGATTACCGCGGCGAGCGCGGCTTAACCTGTATTATCGGTCTAACTGTACGGCTTACACTTAGCCACGAGCCCCTCTACATTTTGACATCAGATAATTTCAATTATTTTGTAGTCTAGAGAAACCATTGTAGGCCATCTAAAGGATAAAACTGTGGATATCAATTCTGTTCTATAGTTATTAAAAGCTTAAAGATTCAATGATGATAGTAGGCAGTTTAAAAATTTGTAAGGGTAACCACCAAAATAAATACATGGAATCTAACTAAATGAGCATTAGAATAATTGGAAACGTTATTTCATATGGTAAAAATTTCACCACTGCGAGAAAAAAAAGTTATAACCGAATAAAGAGAAATTAATTTTAACCTATAGTTATGCCATTCACATAAAATCTATTTAATTGTAATATAATAATAACGAAACTTTTATAAGAACTGTCATGTTATTTTGGTTATATAGAAATAGGTAATAGTATAAAAAAGATTTCCAATGACGTGTCGTTGAACATCGGAGCTAATTAGGCCAAATTGCCGATCTTCCTTTCCATATCAAAATGTAAATGAAGTACAATGTGGATTTGATGATACAATGCGAAATAGATGAAGTAAGAATCTGGACAAATGCTGCTTCTTACAAAGGTTAAACCGTGCTAAACGAGATTGGTCTATGAATGGATGAATATTCTGATTTTTTTAGTGCAGAGTATGCTTTTGGGACCTTAACATCTGGAAGTTTCGCTGAAAATCTCAAACGGACTAGTTACTATACAAATTTAAGGAACCCATTACTGTAATTTGTTCGGCATTCAAATGTAATGTAATTTAGAAAATTGTAAATACGGAGAACGTGATACCTATTTCCACGGTTAGGTGTACGGAATTCCTAGTTCATCAATCATGTACCAGTCAAAGGGTATTGTGAGAACTATTCGCAAGTTGCATTCTATTTCGAAAGTCCAAGCGCGGAATGTACGGCCATACAAAAGTGCCATTCAATCCTGTGCACCGCGTGTCCGTCACACGACAAACATGCAAAGGCTTTTATGAAAGCTGCATCACAATACTTCAAATCGGAAAAATTCAATACAATTTTTGACTAACATTTTTCAACATTTTTGGTGGTATTCAAAAGTTTAATTTGAGTGAACGTGTGCTACTCTCTAGAGACGGGTTTTTTATGTTCATATGTTTTAACGGTACCTTCAGCACATAATAGTCTGTCCGTACCTTTGGTTACTAAATGTGTCCCTCCTCGCACTAATTGTTGCCTTATGTGGCTTCTACTTTATTTAACACACTCTCTTAATGGCGCCTCTACAACTTAGTACTACCGTATTAAGGGCTAAAGCCGAGGCCAAATATAAGTGGTTGGTCATAGATTATGAATTGAGGTTCATTGATGTTTGAACTCCGAGTTACGTCGGTCCTTTCTGAACTTTGACCGGTGTGTTAGTGGTGTGAAAATGACATTTAGTAATTAGTTACGCTATTGTTATGCAGGTAAGTTGTTTAATTGATTTATTTTAACTAATATTTGTGGGCACCGCTCTAATGTTTTTGTGCGATGGAATGCGTAGGTGAAGAACGCTAGCCTGACTACACTGGTGTTGTATGCAAGGCAATGCTTTTTAGAAGTGTTGAATGGTGAACAAAAACAAAGGGTGTGAACGTCACAGGACAATACAAAAAACAAACGCACGTCGCACGGTATCTCTCATAGCGTTCTGACACGTGCGCCGGTGAACACCACTTCTATTATCGAGTCAAAGTAAAATAGTTTGCAAAGATATCTGATAGAATTGTACGTTAGTGGTATGGAACGGACGCGTGGTCTCACTGCTGCACTGCTTGGATCCGTGCCAGTGATATTAATTATAATTAGTAAATTAATTCGTAAATAATATTTAAAACATTATTATTATGTATCTAGATAATTTAAATGACAGAAGTGGTGTGCCAAGCTTGCCTGAGGAAACTATTTTATACTAATGAACATGACATTTCTAACATTGCAAGTGATTCAAAATCACGGTATATGAACGCAATCAAAAGCAAAAAAATATTTTTGAGTAGTTTCCTATAACTAAACATACTTAATATTAGTTTATTTTTTACTTTAGTTCGCAAATATAATATTGTACGTATTACATCGAAAGGCGTCTAGGGAAAATTACCGATGACGACTTCGTCTGGCAATATCGATTTTTTATTTTAATGACGTTCTGGAAAATAAACATAAATTCAACTAATGGAAAAGTGGCAGTGTTTTATAAACTACTTTTTTTTTAGTTAGAACAGGGTAATAGACCGGCGTCCTAAGCTAGCAGAAACGTGCAATTCGGCGACCGAGCGTAAACAATACCGTGGCTTCAGCAAAGGCAAGGACATGATAGGAGTTTTTTTAGTCGATGCAAGTCCGACGTGGGTGATGGGTTAAAGTCGAGAACATGTAAGATTTTTGTGATAAAGGCATTTTCAAATACACTTTTAAATTAGCTAGGCTAAAAGTATTATTGAAGACAAAACAAACAATTCCAAACACGATAGGATTGCGTCGTTTCGATACTGAGTTTCTACGGCCACCTTCAGACGCCACCGTCAGATAAGCTCATCATTTTGTATTGTAACCAAACTCATTATTATGTATGCAAAATTTTCTCTAAATCCAATGAGAAATAGTTCTAATTTAGTTTGTAATATCTATTCCTAATCGAACATTTTTAAAAAGCTTTGTCAAAAGTGTTCAAACTACTTTCAAAGTAAAATACCACCAATACAAAAATAGTTAAGTTACTCAGAAAAAAATGTAACGTCTCCTGTTATTGACTGCTAACTACTTCAATAAACTATTCAGAACCTCGCCATGGACTTCGGAATCCAAAATTCTTGGCAATGAGTAATAACGGGCATTCAGTGACGACTTCATTCTTCGTGTGTGATGTTACTTATGACAGGCCTTCACTTGTCAGTTTGATTTGATATATTATGCTCGTTCCTAGAATACTACTGTACATTTTTAATGCAATTGGCTGCTTCAAATTTTTTTCCACGATTTTATTGATTTCTGTATTATTGTAAAAAAATATTTTATATTTCCCAAGAATGTTATAAATTTTCAGGGTTTCCAATTTTTTAATTACTGCCAATTTAGGATAAATTAATTCTGTTTCTCTTTAAAATAGAATTTAACAAAAATTGTCGCTACCAAATGTTTATTTTCTAATATTAATCGTATATTAAAAAAAAAAAACAATTCACTCACAACAAAAACAAAAACATTCACACAATTCACAGAGTCACTGGACAAAATAATATGTCATTAGCATAAAACAAAAATATAACGTTGGAATAGAACTTCGATTGGAGCAAAATTAAAGGCTGTCTCTTGAAGGGCCTTTGTTCCACAGTGGGAAACAGCAGGTTGCTGTTATATAAAAGTTACAACTTGTTTCTATAAAACTGGAAACAATGTACCTACTCTAGTGCCGATGAAACAAAGTTTATAAAATACATTGTATTGTTCGAAATAAGTTTTTATAGTTGAGCTGTTGCAGTTTTGTGCAGAACAATTTTCTGCTTAGGTCACTCTAGACAAGAATTTTTGGATTAGCAATATATTTATGCATTTTTTGCTGGACTTGTCATAAATCAAGATTAAAACGACGAACAAAAATATAAATAAATATTCTTTCAGTGGATATAACATAATAATTGAGATCTAATAAAATAAGGTAATGAGCGAACATAGAAACGATACTTAAATTCTAAAGATAAATAAGGAAGAATTCTAAAGAAACGGACTTAAAAATCGCATTAGTTTCGCACAGCTCGTTGCACGGGTTGCACCTTGAAAAACACATCTCGAGTTTTATGACCCAAACCACTAACGTTAAGACAACACGTATCACTTTTATGCAGAATAAAATAAAACTTCAATCAAAACCAAGAACACCAGTAAAACATTTGAGAGAGTAGAACGTGGACGTGGTCAATCCTTGCGTTTTCTGGCTCCAGATCTAATTGAGTTCATACTACATACTGCACTGACAGCAGGAGCCAAAAAGGAGAAATAAATCTAAAACCAGTTTAAAGGTACAAATCCTCAAAATAAAATAGGTCAAACGAATCCACATTTGAAGGATAAACAGAGTGTGACGGTAATTAATAAAAAGCAAAAGTGAAATTCGTATCAATAGTTACAGTTTTCTACAATTAGATATTTCATGTCACTGCCTCTATACTTACATATTAATAGTCTCCCACGAAGCTACATAAAAGATCTACTTATAAAAGGTGAAGGTAATGTTGCACAGAAATAAAAATAAAACACTAAGTAATTCAAAGTGGAGTAAGCTCCGGTTAGCATGTAGGACGTAGGTATACGATAATAACGTACCACGGTGAGGGTCCCTTTATTTGTGCGTCACTAACAATCGAATGAGTTAGTAAAACTTCAGTTGTTCGCGACCTTTTTCAAGTGAGCGCCAAAACTGGTTTTCGCGCACTTTTTACAGATACGGCCATAAACAATACAACCCGTTCCCATACGTATTGCTCGCTCCTAAATGGTTTGGTTAGTTAAAAGTTTTGGCAAGTTGAAACTGCTTCGTAAATGTCTTTTGCATTTGCGAGTTTTTCTAGAAAATATTAGTTGCAGTGTCGGGTTGCACTTTACTTTAGTTAATTGGAAAAATGGTTTTATGCCATTTTTATAAGTTGTTGAGAGCGATATACATTTTTGTTTGCGTTACGTTACAAAGAAATATGATCACAAAATTTTAATGACTGGACAATTTGCAAATTTTTATGAATAAGTAATAAGTTTAAATAACTTACCCTCCAGCTACTAATATCATCTGCATCCTGCCGGGTTCCCTTTGGGCGGCTCCGTGAAGACAATCTCATTTCACACTCAAGTCATTTCGTATAAAACTATGAAGCACTATTCACCCATTCGTATTCATTTTCTTTTGTTGATACACATTTCTTACACTTAACATCACATTTTCACAACATTATTCCTTCCGAGTTTTCATTCCAAAATCTTCGACTGCTGCATTGTGACGTAGGGTATGCGTTAAATTAATCCAATAAATTAATAAATAGATAAATTGTAATCGTACAATGATCTTGAGTCTTTTGAGGTTATTTCAATTTACTATAATTATAAATACTTTACCTACCTTTTATATTGTCTTAATAGAAACCTACCTAAGACTATGCTTGACGACATTTCCTTGCCATTACGGGAGGTTCGCGGAAGAAAGACGTACTCCTGGTTTTAACTGGTCCAGTACTGATATGATGCTAGAAGATAGTTTTTAATTGCACGAAACGGTTATGATATTACAGTTGTACCACAAAAATTAATAAATGCTAGATAATGAACTAAATAAAAGATATACATCCATTAAAAGTGCAAATACTTTTATCTCCAAAAAAAGACAAAAAAAAATAATTTTCATTAATTTAAGAAAAAATTACAAACAGTCGTTTTTATTGATATTTTATAATCTTTAGATATAGGAACTTTTGTATTAGCAATAAGTAGGTTCAAAGCAGTATTCTCTCTGATGTCTGATATGAGTTTCTGAGTCTTTGATTTGTTTGTCGAAAATGCATTTATGGTTCTGCCAGAATATCGAGCGATATATTATGAACGTCATCGAGTCTGATATTATCATGTTCAGACTGCTCTACAACATTTTAAACTTAGCTTCTATATTGAGTTACTGCGGACTTCGATATTACTTGAGAAAACTTCACTTAACGATGACAATATAGTCTTATTAATATGTAATAAAACTATACGTACTTCGCATTCTAAAACATGTTTATTCATGCAGAAAATGAAATAAAACATACACTTTTAAAATACATACGTTTTATGTTCTGCATCGAGCTCGGTTTGATGTTTCTCATAAAACTCTTACAAACTCTTGCCATATAAACAAATAACTAGAAAATTTGCCGTTGAAAGCAAAATATGACACAGTGTCATTAGTTGGAATACGAGTTACCGTCAAAACTTGGCAAAGTGCACGATAGTAAAAACTTTAGCGCACGACGGTGCCCAAAGTTTGAGGATTTTTTAAGGAAATTTTTGTTTGACTTCAACATGGTTTGATATCTCTTCATTAAAACAGTTTGATGACGATTATAAAAACATATACACAGTATAGCATTTTTAGTGACCACTATAATTTTCATTCAGAGGATTTCATATTTATTGTGAAAAAACTGTATTCAAAAGGCGTCTCTAACGTAGTCAAAACAGCAGACATACATACATAAACACATTAGGTACCCTCCCCGCGCTCCGCGTCGCGCTAAAAAGCCAATCCTACTTCATTTAACAATTACTCTACACAATATCAATTTAATTCATTTGATCGCCACCATCGCAACATGTAGGTACACATGTATCAGTGAGACTATTATTTTGCGTGACCATAAATTAAGACTAAGCATGTTGGAAATTGAAGTAAACTCCATTTGTTTAATTAAAACTGCCTTCCATTATGTACCGTCGTGTTATTTCAACGTGCCCTATGACGTCACTTGCTATGTGATCAATCAGAATGTATAAGTTCTATTTGACAAGTTGCAGAAATTTATTCAGTTATGCTTTTGTTTATTTTCAAATACCTACGCAATGCGCTGATCTCGAACCATTGGGAACAGTGCAGGAAGATGATGATGCTTTTATTTATTCCGTACTATCGAAAGTAAATTGATATAAAGGTTTTGACGACCTCCGTGGTCGAGTGGCGTACGCACAGGTGTCGCTAGCTCTGAGGTCCCGGGTTCGATCCCCGGACGGGTCAATGAAGAAAACAACTTTTCTACATTGCCTCGGGTCTGGGTGTTTGTGGTACCTTCGTTGTTTCTGAATTCCATAACACAAGTGCTTTAGCTACTTACTTTGGGTTCAGAGCAATGTATGTGATGTTGTCCGCATTATTAATTAATTAATTAAAGGTTACTTTTAAATTACTACATAGATATCGGTAACAGAAGTTGAGCAGTACTGACTTGGTACCCCGTGTCTTTCCAGAGACATAAGACCAGACAATGGTTCATACCTGTAATACCATGAAAATTAAATTGACATGCACATTAATTCTTCTCTTCTCCTGGCCATTTAGGTGCAAACATTTTAATTACGCACGGGATAATATCTCACTTTGTTGAAAAACTGCAGTAATGGTAGTGCGTAGAGCTTGATTAAATAAGTGGCTCGCTGGCAGCTTGGCAAGTTGCCTGCAGACACCGCCCAGCACAGATTTGTCATACATACTAGTACTATCATAAATACAGTTTGCGACTTTGTTTATGTGTCAGACGTTCCGAGTTTATGCGTTTATTTGTCTATTGAATACATTTCACCATCATTTATGACTGGTTTGAAATTTGAGAAAGTAATTCATAAAGAAGGAATTAGATTACGTCCATTTGGTCTTATTTGCAAATGCAACAGAGAAGGCCCAGACAGGTCAATCTATAGCGCTATTATCGAAACATAGCGAAGCGAACACACTGACACACACAAAGTCTCTGTCCAAACTGAATTAAATACTAAAAGAATATCATGATAGAAACAGTTTAATTTACCTAAAGTGACATCCTATATCACTCCCCAAGACCAAAAGAGAATAAGCAAATTTTTCTTTTTAAACCTTGCCCTGCAGTAGCACTTTGGATAGTAAGCTTTATCACAAGAACCCTTATGAAATAGGTAACAATAAAATTTACTAGTTAAATGAAATCTACTAGTGAAATACCAATTTTACGTACGGCACTCCAAACTGCCCTATAATATAGCCACCCACTTAAGATAAGGTAAATCGTCGTCCTTATTTCGCAAGATGTCGGATTACATCTGACACGATTCTGACAAAATTCTACCACACATGCTGCCACTGATATGGTTATGACAGTTTCTTAACTAAACATTGGCCGTATCACCATTTTATGTATGAAGAAAGTTCCAACTATATAGCATATAGCATCGACGGGAGAATACTTTTCTGACTCATCACAAACTAAATATATTCGGAACATCGGACTCCCCTAATGTTCCGAGTATCCTACATTACATATTTATGCGGTTTTGGATATTAGTCATTCAATGTAATGGCTACTCGAATATGTAACAGAATCTAATAACATAGCAATCTTCGGTTTCATCTGCGGACCAACAATCGACATGGCAACATGGCTAGTTCTATTAGTTGCTGGGTCATTTTGTCTAATAAAGGAACAACATGGACGCCTTAATGTACCAATGTAGTCAATGATTATTTGGACTGCATCTTCTTCAGTGGGCCTAGTTAAGATCAGAAACCTATCAGATCTTAACTGGGCCCACTGAACTTATTATGTCCAGACAGTTCCTTCATCAGAATAAGGCCTGATTTAGACGATGCGAGAAATGTCGTGCGAGTTGCTGTACATTGCCGTCTACAATCCATCTCCTATGACACCACAGCCGCGCGGCCCCTCAATGTACCGCAACTCGCACGACATTTCTCGCATCGTCTAAATCAGGCTTAAAGATTGAGTTGCCTGTACGGAGTTGTGGTAATGTATATCTACATCGTTAACGATCCCCAATAGTGGATGCAATTTCCATTTAACTGCTAGGTGCGGTCGGCTTTGTGGCATAAGGTTATGCTTGTATTCTAGGTGAATAGACAAGGATTATGGATTTTCTTCTGTCACCTTAACTGTGGATTGAAGGTATTTCAATAAGAATTTCAGTAAGTTTTTTTTAAAAGTACTCAGTTAATGGAACCACAGATTTTGAAGGTTCGTAATGTTTTTTATTTTCCCTAAGTTTTGTTACGGTTGGCTTCCACTCCGGAAAACTTAAGCGGTATACCTTCTTTCATAAAGAGCAACTGCCCATCTGAACGCCACAACACATTATTTCTGAGTAAGACTACGACTGTCAAAGAAAAAGTATGCCAGACCTGAACGCCTGAGGCACGAAGAAGTCTTGGTCATTATAATAACCGTCCATCTATTGACAAGCCTCAACAAGCATGGCTTAACATGTATTGTCAGTCCAACCGTATGTCTCGCATTTATCCAAATCCCCACAAAAAATCGATGTCCCGAGATAATTCTCAGTAAAAGGCATTGCGTCCCAGCACAGCAGCGGCAACGAGACGCGGTGGCGCCGCGGCGGCCAGACCCGGCGACGCCGGCGCCGTCCTGCTCCGTCGCTCGCGGGAACCACCGGGGTAATCAATCAACCAGTGTAAACAAACTGTTTAAATTTTCTTTTCAACTGTATGTTTTTGTTGTGCAACATAAAGTAATAGTTACATAACGGAAGATCTTAGACTTATCTTGCAGGTGTAGTGATTTTGTGTAGTTTAATGAGGCACCATTTTGGAAAAATACTATTTTGTATTATATAACAAATTATACTCGAATGGGTACCTAAGTTAAAAGTAAACAGTTTAGTTTAATCATTGAAATAGGCACCGCAAAACAATTAAACACAATAAAGCCTCCTTTAATAAGGATTCAACTGTTTAACTTTTTGTTATTTTTATTCAAATAAACATAAACTTTCTTTGTGACTTGTGATATACGAAATAGAAGATAAGCCACGTCCTAACTGCGCGACAAATGAAACTAATCACTATATTCAGCACATTAAAATTTACTTTCGCATACCTCTTTTCTTTTGGTCCTTTTTCTGGTTCTTACATTACCATATTTAAATTACGTCCTTACAGGGGTCCGTAGTAATTGGTGTTATAGTATTATTTTGGCTCCGCGGAGCCCCAATTCTCGAGAAAACCACTTTTTTTGGCACAGCACTAATATAATAGAATGACTGGCATATGTATTATAATAATATATGTTTGTGTATTCATATTATGTTGGCATAGTCTAAGTTATCCTCATAAGACATTTTATGTATAAGGAGGATTTTTATGGTTCATATTATTTTATGTTCATAAATTGTAATAATTAACTTATGTCAGAGTAAGTAGTGTCACTATAATATGTGATTGATTTGATTAATGTCCTATTTTTATTTTGTTTTCCAAGGTTTGCTACTTTTATGTTTAAAAAGCACAGTGCAGTTCATAAATATTAAAAAAAAAAATACATCTAAGGGAAAATAAGATTCCATACACAGTATGTACCCACCTACCTGGCGAAAAATATTGCGCATCGACCTTTGGAAAGAGACAATCGGCTATTTCTAGCCATAGAAGTTGGAAGTCACACAATATGGCCATTTGAAGTGTCTATTCTGAGACAACTTTAAACGGCTAGAAATAGAGTTAGCAGATTGTGTCTTACCAAAGGCCGATGTGAAATATTTATCTTTAGGTTCCGTTTAGTCTTAAAAAGACTGAACTTTTCATGGTCAATCCTTTATCAAGTATGTATTTAGCATTTGATCGTCAGTAAACTATACACCTAAAATTGGTAAAGGAGGAAAATATTAGGCCTCATTAATGAAAATAAATAGCACAGCTCTTTTATAATACCATATCATAGATAGTTACATAACATTAAAACTATGTATTCGGAATGATAGATTAATTTGCGAGGCTCCATCCAGATACTTTTTGTATATTTCTATTTGTGTCTGACCATGGTTACATACGAGAAAAACTCGGCGAAACACTTGCTAACCTTCCCACGCTACTTGTAAGAATTAAGTGGAGGAAATAAGAGAGGTACAACCTATAGATAGGCTTGATTGGGACGACTTGGACACTGATACGGGGTTATTTTTGTCCTAGTCTCTTTAAACCTTAACAATTATAAAAGTGAAATCGAAATATACTTGTTAAGAACATCGGTTGTTAATTTTCAATTTTGAACTTAGTCCGAGCACACACGGTTTTCTAAAGCAGTCAGCTCATAAAGCTGCGACTTTATTATACAATATACAATACTAGCTGTACCCGGCATGCGTTGCAATGCAATTTTTTCTACCTAGCACCTGCCTACTACCTACCTGCCTACTACCTACCTACTACCACTTAGGGATATGAAAAATAGATAGTAGCCGATTCTCAGACCTACTGAATATGCATTTAAAATTTCATAAAAATCGGTCAAGCCGTTTCGGAGGAGTATGGTAACTAACATTGTGACACGAGAATTTTATATATAAGATAAGATACAATACAATATTATACCTTCTATGGACTGCACAAAAAGTGAGCTGGCAGGAGGCGAGCAACTGAAGGTGTAATCGCGCGAGAGCGGTCAACATACCAAGCAGTCCGTGTATGTTCATCACTGTCTGAAAGCTCGAGCAGACCGTGTACAGTCGACCTTAACCTTTCAATAAATTGTTACTTCATACTGATACTCTATGATATGATCAGCAAAGAAACATGTGTCATTAGTCATTTAATTTAGCTGTTCACCAGCATAAAGTTTTTTACAATTACTTTCAAATTATCATTTAGTTTGCTAATGAAAAATTGTAATCAACATAGAACTGTCCGCACAACAATAATATCCTTTATAACAACTTAAAACGTGTAGTCGCTATATTGTAAAAATATATTTTATCAATACTTCTTCTATGCAATTTACTATCAAGGCTTCAAGAAAGTAATAAAATTATGTTAAAATGTTGCGTGACATTTACAATGTCATTTGTGGAACAGATCGATTTTATGACCCATACACTATACAGTAAAATAAAGACGAAACGCGGCAATGTGAGGTCGTCAATAAATACTCGACATTCTGTCCGAGACGATGCACTATTCGATAAAACTGGAAAATTTAATATCAGATTATGTAAAACATCGTCAAATATGTTACAATCTTGTCTTTAAATTGATAAGCTAAAGTTATCGGAAAGTCTTATTAAAACCATGTAGTATGGACACGCGAAGCACCGCAGTAGGCCTGTCTCTGTTGCCTACCTACTACTACTACCTATGCCTACCTCCCTTTAATCTTTATCCAGCGGGAAAGCCAAATGCTTTTAGTCAAAACAAGCACAGATTTAAGTGAGCAATCGCACTTCAAAAATGCTCAGCACATTGCACAAGATGTCAACCGAAATTGCAACATTTAGAAAGGTTGCATCTCTTACTGATTTTTTGCAGGGTGTTAAGAAAACCCTGTCGGATCCATGATGGTGCTGTTAGGTATCGATATCTGATTCCATTAATGTAAAACAAAAATTAAAAAAAAAAAAACAAAAAAATTAAACCTAAAAATTATTATTTTTTCGAAAATGGTGTTGTAATTTTTGTTTTAATCTCAATATTAATGAATTTTGCGGCAAAAAATGGTTATTTCGAAATTCATTATTATTGTTACTAGCATGAATATTCCAAATTTAATATTTTATTTGGGCATGTCATTGTGAACCCTATATCACCCTTTAGGGTCGTACAGGGTTTTCTTAACACCTTGTGTATTTTACTAATGAGTAATGAGTAATGGAGCTCGGCTTTTCAAATGCGGCACTCAAATAACACGCGAAATGTAAAGTTACTGCTGTTCAGTACACAAATTAATTACAAAAAGTTACGAACTAAAAGTTTTAACGAAGTGTGCACTTAACTAACTTTGACTGACGCGATACAGTAGTCCGTATTTAAAAATTGCAAATATTCGCTGATTACTTAACATTTGTTACAATAATTTCTACAATTAAAAATTAAGAATTTACCGACTTATATGTTATATGAATTAAATGTGTCAGCTCGCAGCTGCAATTAATAAAAAAGTGTAATGAACAGCGTTAAACCGGTTCCAAAAGAGCTACTCTATAATTTGGTCAAAACAACCCCCGTGTGCGAGTGTGAGTGCAACTCCATACGAACACAACACATACGAGCGCTGTTTAACTCCACCGCGCTCGATAGATGGCGTTATTATGCTACTTCTGAATGGCGGTGTTAAGATTCTCCGCGACTGAGTAGTCACTCAATCTCAATCTTTTCTCACCATCTTGCACGCGCGCGCACTTCGCGATCTCTCCCCAGAATTAAAATTATTTCACTAAAAATAAACAAATAAAAAACTTTTTGCAAAAAAAAAAAAACCGACTTCAAAAATCGATAAAAGCACTAAAAAGTTAAAAATAATACTAAAACTTACCTACATTAATAAACCTAAACTAAACTACGATTAACCTATAATACAATTTAACAATTTTTGGAGTCGGTGCCAAGCTAAGTTATGAAACAACTGGTAATTCCTGAGTATCTTGATGTGTAGGTATTGTGTTTGTAAAAATATATTATTAATATTGTTAAGTGTAAATGTTGGTATCTTTTTTTCTTTGTGTCTTAATATTAGGTACTGTCATAATATTAAAGTATTTTTGTTGTTTTCCCATTAGAATTAATATTTAGAAGCTGTAAGATTTATGTTTTATTTTTTCTGCTCTTATTCTGTAGGTATTATAGTGATTTAAGTTTTGTATATTGCTTGGCACCGACTCCAAAAAATTGTTAAATTGTATTATAGGTTAATCGTAGTTTAGTTTAGGTTTATTAATGTAGGTAGGTTATAGTATTATTTTTAACTTTTTAGTGCTTTTATCGATTTTTGAAGTCGGTTTTATTTTTTGCAAAAAAGTTTTTTATTTGTTTATTTTTAGTGAAATAATTTTAATCTTAGATAATATGGGTAGTCCTTCAGCTGACACCCTTTCTTCATCCTCATGATAATTTCCATCAAACGAAATCCAGTACCACGCATCTCACATCCAACGAATTCCCGCTACATTCACGAGGTCATCTTGGCTTCATCATCATATCTGATAGTAGAATGGTTCTTATTGAACGCAAATGCTTCACTTGTTGTAGAAAATACCAAAATCGCTGTACGTTTTCCTATATAATTTGAAGAGTTCCCTCGATTTCGCCAAGATTCCATCATCAGATCCCGACTTGGTGACTATGGGACCATTTGGAAAGTAGTTATACCCTTTCCAACAAAGAAAAAATATTTCAAATCGGTTGGAAAGCAACGGAGTTATGCGCGAACAAACATAAAAAATAAAAACATACAAACATCCGAATTGAGAACCTCCTCCTTTTTTTTAAAGTCGGTTAAAAACCCCTTTAAACGCGTCAACTCGACCGATATTCTGCTGGGAATCCCTATTCCGAGCAGCTCGTGACCTTCAACAATCAACTGTGGTGGAATCATATCGCCGGCGGATCATCGGCAGCAAAAATAGCAGACCAAGGTACGTGCACGTATTATAGTTTGTTACTGCTGCATTTTCGTAAGAACATCGTTTGTGTGATCGTCCAGCCTCTTGGGCTGTCCCAGATGTGTAGGTAACTCATCGTTTTTTATCGCGACTGCACATTTTTATGGTCCCGGGGGTATTCACCCCCGGGACTGATTCGTTCAAGTAAGCTTGACCCATACAACAGTAGTTTACCTATTTCTGCTGTAATTTTTGACTAAGCTTGCCGTGAGGGTTTTACTCTCCGGTACTCTTTAGAATTTATAAAAATCTCGATGAGATGTTTTATCTTTGCTAATCATTACTATAAACGTCCGTAATGCTACGAAATAAGAGTCAGTTTTCTGCGACGCAAGGGCATTTTTCCTTTTGATCTACATAGTAAATTGTTTAAACTATCTTTAATATACTGAAATATACTTAATTTTAAAAGTTCACAAAACCCAACTTTGGGTTTTTTGTCTTATAACAATGTAATAATAAAAGCAAAGTGAACATAATTATGTAGAAAATTAGATAAATGATATAATGTGGATAATTTTTAAAAGAGTCTGTATGCAGTACATTTAAACAAAAAAGTTTATGTAATGTAACCATGGCTACGTATGCCTATCTGAAAATAATAATAAAAATTGATATTCGTCGTTCCGTGTGCCGAGTTTGGGTTCTTGCGCGGTGCCTTGTACGAAATCATTTTGTGGACGAAAGACAATAAAATACTTTTTGTACGGCCGTAAGTATATGTTTGGTCGAGACTGGAAACTATGTCTTAATTCATACATACAGCAATGAGGTTTTACTAGCTATATTTAGACCTTTGAAGAAGCGGAGCGTTAAAAAACGATTGTTAGTGGTAACTCATAAGTAGCCATAGTTCTACAGTGAGGCCCTTACAAGTGGCTACTATGTTAACATTAATGAATCCAATGTCGCTTTCGTTTATGTTTCTGTTAAATCCGAAGAATTATGTTATCCATTTATATAGAAGACTTATAGGTCCGTAAAAAGCAGTGGCTTAAGTAATTTTTGAATTCTGAATCGCAGCAACAATTAAAACAAAAATATGTTCGAGACTTTGCCTCAGTAATTGCAAAAATAGTTCGATTCCAGTAATTGAACTGCTTCAATGACTATTGATTATTCAATATTTCGATGGGTCCTATGTAAAAGGGCCAGACTGCAAAATCACAACTTTACAGGAGGGGCCCACAAAGTATCAATCCTACTAATATTATAAATGTGAAAGTTTGTGAGAATGGATGTGTGGATGTTTGTTACTCTTTCACGGAAAAACTACTGAACGGATTTTATTGAAACTTTCCAATATTGTAGCTTATACATCGGAATAATACATAGGCTATAATTTACAAAGATAGTGTAAGAATTGTCATTCATGCGGGTGAAACCGCGGGGCACAGCTAGTATGGTATAACTTAAAGATGGTTAAACCAAGTTTAATGAAACTTTGCAGGCTTATTTTGCAAGCTTTTCTCTTTATGTAAAACAAAGTCATTGTTTTTTTATGTTTAAGTTTTTATTTTACTACATTTTGACCCTTTTACGTGAGTTTCAGTCTGAATTTATTTTACGCAAAACTACGTATAAGTCTCAATGTGACATACTTATTACAATGCCTAGATATTTTGGATAAAAACCAGTTAGATATAAATATTGTTTAACTGTCTATGAATTTAACGAGTAAAAATAAAAATATATAAATCTAAAGAAATGTGAATATATTTGTAGGCCCTTATACGCGTCGAATGCTAAATAGCAATGTTTTGAGTTTCAAGCGTATAACGGCCATTTAACATATTGCCCTTTTTACGTTTAAAATCACGCTTCATAGGCCTTTCTACTACAGAAAAAAAATACTATTTCCGTGTATAAATTGTAGATTTTTTTAGCTCACATTATGAACTAATAACGTGCGTTTTCCATAAAAAAGTAAAAATGGCCAAATTGTTAGTTTGGCTTTTTTACATAGGCCCATCGATTTATTTGCTTTGTAACTATAAAACAACGAACATCTAATAAAAATAAATCTCTATAGCAAAACTATAACAAAGTTTAAAAGAATTACTTCGTAAAAGCGTATCATCCTATTAAAAATTTTGTTGAAGATAGTATTAAAATAAAAAATCAAACAACTCTTTTCGCAAACTTATTACTAACGATCTCGAAAGATGAAATACGTAAAAGAAACCATTTCCTGTAGAAAAGTTTCTTCATGACGCGAGCTGTGTGCATCCCAAGGAAAATAATGATTGTGAGTGAAATAACTGTATCGTTTTGCGGGACTCTCTATGTTTAATAATGGTTTAATCTAACAACATGGAAGTTAGATTGAGATAAAATAGTTTTAATATTATAAAAATAGAACTTGTTAATTTGGGAAAAGTTTCGGATGAAAAAATAGGAGTTAAAATTGCTTCTTCTTCTTATTGTCAACGTATTACTGCACGAAATCATTGTTCATGGACCAGCGAGAAATCAGGCAAGAGCGTTTGTATGGAGAAAAGACCACCCACCTTTCCTTTAAAGTAACTAATATATTATTATATAAGGAAAGCTGCATTCGTAACTACAGCTCTCATCTTTTCCTTATAATTAAAATTTGTCGTAAACATTTTGGAGCGGAGGCCAACGGTTACCAATCCTAAGATATTAAAATGCCTTTTGTTATTTGTAAGATTCTCTTGTTTTCTCAGCCAGTTTTGTTGATGAGTCGCAGCACCCACGCTACCTTTGTTTGCTAAATTCTTATCCTTTGTTATTCAAAATATAATTTACTTTAGTTTCGATAACCCAACTGGTCCCGAACTCTCATGTATTAAAAAAAAATTGTACATTGCCTGATAAATGATACAGTTTCCTATAACTATTTATATAATCGCAGAGTCAGCGGATCGTTTTCTTTGTGATTCCACTCAGCTCGCTTGTACTTCGGAATACATAACAGCAGCATTACGAAACACTTCACAGAAACACTAATATCATCTTGGAGTATCAAATGAATTACCATCCACGCAAGTCGGTGCAATGTTATAGATTAATGTTACACTCTGTTGAAACGCTAGCAACGAATTCCGAATTGGAATTGGCGCAATACATTTGATATACGATTGCATCAAACCACTATTTCGCATTTTTGATGTAATATGCATCGGTGGAGAGCTTTGATACTTCCTACGCAATTAAGAAGTACGCGACCTTCTTGAAGTGTCGTAAAATTATGCGCACAATGTGATGTGGCAGAGAGATTGTTAAAGTGAAAAGCGTTTTGTTTCGAGCAAGAGACACTGTCGACATCTCAGAGCGTGATCTTAAAGCAAAAAGGAAAATAGGAAATGCGCTGCGTTGCTGCACTAAAAGTTTTCAGTAACTTTACTTATGTTACTTGCGTATGCCTTTGAATAGAGATACTGTAAAATGGATAGGTGAGAAGCAGAATAATGCCAGAAACTAGAGGAACAAACGTGGAAAATATTTCGAGACAAGATTTAGTTTGTCATTTACTTATAGGAGAGCTGCTTATGAACGTGGTAAAGAAGTTGAAGTTAGGATCGCAAAGTGTGACGTTTCAAGCACACATAATCAGAAACAAAAACTAGTTCAGAGATCGAAATTATTGTATTACAACTTGATATTCCATTAACTTAGTATTTTCGCATTTATTATTCCGACTTCTATAATAATTAATAATTAAATGTTATTAAAAATATTAAGTTTTAACTCCGCTAAGCGTTTTACATTAAATTAAATAACATTTAATGTCATGGATTTCCGCAAAGTAACACCTCATTCTAAAATTTAATAATTAATTAGTTTTCTAAATTAAGATTTAAACTTCTCTAAATAGGTACTTGCATTACAGGTTCAAAGGTATGTTCCGTGACAAGTCCTTTGATAGAGTTAGGCAATTGAGACTTGATTCTTTGAACGATCTAAAAAACTTCTAATTACCTACTTGCAACGACTGGACGCTGCTACGGAACTCCGGAATTCCATTTCACCGAATCACGCAATATCGAAATCACTCTATACCGAATCACGCAATATTATTTTTGCATGAATTTTGTTAAAAAGTATATGAAATTTATTTTTATTTTACTGATTGTTCTAAATACAAGTAAATGTTTTAGTTATAATAATGATATTTCATGTAAAAAAAATGAAAATAAATCAGCATTTAGTACTAGGAAATCGATTTATTTCATTTTTAATGAAAACAAATAAAAAAATATTGTTTTTAATAAAAAACCTTTGTTATCTGTTATAATTACTTATTTTTTTTATTTTAGAAATTATTTTTGATTTATTTGTTACATAAATTACATACATTTGTTACATACATTATACACACATACTTTTTAACTAAATTAATGCTAAAAATATTTTTTTTTTTTAAATAAATAAATAAATAACTATTAAATAAATTATAATATTAAATAATGAAATCAATATTTTAAGGACATTTGATTATACTAATTAAAATTATGTAACAAATAAAATTTGTTTTGTGTATTGTTTCCGAGGTGAAATGAGGACACACAAAAATCTACTTGAAATAGACCCGTGAATTAGGGTTAAGATGCGATATTCGGTAAAGAGTGATTTCTTGTTTTCGATATTCAGTAAAGAGTGATTTCTTGTTTTCGATATTCAGTGAAGAGTGATTTCTTGTTTTCGATATTCGGTATAGCGTGCTTTCGTCGTTGCAATATTCAGTATAGCGTGATTTCGTGGTTGCGATAATCGGTATAGAGTGGTTTCGATATTGCGTGAATTGGTGAAATGGAATTCGGAGTTCCGTAGCAGAGTCACCTGTTTGTCTTGTGTGCTCATTTGGAAATATAAATGGAGACGAATGTTTACAATATATGTCTTAATAATTTCGTTTATCTACTCATGTGATAATACTAGCTACGCTAAGAGGCTTGCGCTCTGTGCTTGGTGAAAACTACGCTGATGGTCACATCTGGGTTTACAATATAAAGAAGAGAGAGAGATAATAGTTTTTAAGATCGGGGAAAACGCCATGAAACAGCTTCACCTGCCTCACATAACGAAATGCCTAGTTTTCAAAATTACGGCCATATTTGACACCTGATGTCAGCGATGATTTTGACTTGGAAATTGTAGTAAAAGGTGTTCTCAGTGAGAGCAATAATGCTGGCTCGCACAAAAATAGCCGACAAGTTAAACTATCTGACAAATGGTGAAGGAAAATATCGAAAGGAAAACCTGGATACCAAAAATTGAATGAACAATGAGCAAGCGTGGTGATCAATGCTCGTTCCTTCTCTATATGGGAAGAGGCTTTTGCTCTGTAGTGGGACGTTTATAAGGTTAAACTATTTATTTAATTATATGTGTAATTGTTTAATTCGTTTGTGATAAACATTTTAAATAAAGAGGTAAATTGTGCTCCACAACGATCATTCATCCATTCCATCACAACCTGTCAGGAACACATTAATTCACCGCACTATAATAATAAAAAAATCCACTTTATAGTTCCGAAACTTTCCGGCTGAACTAAAAAAGATTAAATTTTAAAGCGGTGTGTGACGGTTCCCTTCGGTGGCTTCACAATACATTTTTAACGACGGCCACGGTTCCACCATACTTTGGATGTGAGCCTATTAATTATGGCCGCTTTAAGTACTAGAACTCAATCAATCTGAGCGTACAGCTAAAGTTAGTTATTTTAGTAAGTAACTTACACACAGGAATTTTACCACAAGTTTTATAAATTAAAAGATCGAAAATTTTAGAAGAGAATAAAAAGTACTTCATGTGAAGCCGTTGGAGTCTTGCTTAGCTAGTACCTAACTAGCGTTTTGTCTGATTTATCAGCAATAAGCTATCTATAAAGATACCTTCTTCTGCACTAAACACAAATGATTCAGTCTACTGACTTTACATCCAAGATATCATTTATGGGGCTATAAGGAAGGCATAAAAATAGGACGACAATGTAGGAACATGCAAAAGATACCATTCCAAGGCTTTTCTTTCCTTTTGATGTATAGGCAGAGAAACAGTTTATCACTCCGTAAGCTCATAGCGTGTTAAAGATTACAGACTGTAAACTGGTTATCAACCTACAAGTATTTTAACAATAGTGTTTTAAAACAGATACACATCGTAATATTTTGGCAATAGTTAATCCCAGCCCGGAAACCTCAACGCCACCGCAACATACACAGTATGAACTAAAAGAAAACTAATTTATTGCGGACATAATAAAAAGTATACGATACACAAAATAAACAAGAGCAGTGTGGCGAAAGGGAACGGCCGTGCCAATGCTATCGTAATACAGGATTAGCCGCGCACCATACATCGCTGGTTTTCATTCCGCACGTCACATATTACTGTTACATCCGCGTCCTACTATGCTTAAAGTAGATCAACATTCATTTGTTTACTAGAAACTACAGAAACGATTATGTTTTTTTAATTTTTTCTTAATTAGTTTGATTCGTTGTTTTGTCGAAACTGTGTCCGTCGACAAAAAATGAAAATAAATGGGGTGAACTTTATAGCTAGTATGGCATCCATAATTATTTTACATAAATTACAGAAAGCTGTAAATGATATAAAACATCAAAATAATTTATCTTTAAATGAAAAATAGACATACATAAATAATGTAGTGGAAGCGTGAATGGTGTTTAAAATAACTGCTATTAAGTGGTAGATGTAACGTTGCATGGCGGACTCATAATACAGGATAAATATAGTTCCGATAGCGATAAAGTGTTGAGTGTGGTTACGGCGGCACACAACAACAAGAAACGGGGCTGGGATTCCAAGAAAACCATATAGGTGTATAAGAAATTATAAATTCACACTTCATTTGGAATTATTGACTAAACATAAATGTAAAAAAAAAACTACTGAAAAAGTATCTCAAATTGGGCAATTGATGTTATTTTATTTACTTGGTAAAATTTTCAGTTTATTTTAATGTAACAATTGAACTAGAGTACCGAAAGCTGACGAAATTTAAAAAATAATAATATTTCCGGTTTTTTACTATACTAACATTGCTAATAATCATTAAAATTTACACTATACAACCCGGATGTTTGTTGTTTAATGAAATTACCGCATTAACTGCAGAAGAAGTAATTAGGGAACACAGATTAAAAGTGACTATTCCAGATTCCTTAATTGATTAGATTACAAACGGCGAGCGTGTAGTGTAATACAATTACACTGTAAATTACATTCTCCTCGTTTTGTTTAAAACTGGTAAGAGATTTTACAATTGTACGCTAGTTTCTCTAAACGTTAGGTGGTGGGTTTGCGGTGATTGACCTGATGGTAGAAGAACACCGCTACCCAAGAATACCAGCGCGCTTACCAAGGGCTCTTAAAAAAAGGACTGTTGTCGTCGTGTAAGCGAGACGCTGCTACGTGTACTGTAATGCGCCGTCTCGCTTCCACAACGGCATCAGTACTGCTTTACTTATATAGTTTATGGTACCGGTACAGGTCTTTGAGATGCGTTGTTAAAGTGAGTTTTGCGTCTGGAACTGCTACTTTACGAGGTATTAAGTGGGAGCGTGACAATACCCGGACGTGCCGACTGCCGGCACACTTCGACTTGACCACGACGGCCATAGCTTGGCAGTACCACTACAAACATTTAAATTGTCACATTTCGCTGCTGACCTTAGTGAAAATTCCTAATATCATAATACTAACATCAATCTATCTAGCCTTTCCCATGATACATATGTCGGGGTAGGCATTTAGTTTTTTTTTTGTTGGATATTTTTAAATACCGTATTTTACATGGAGTGACTGCCTATCTGACTACGACAACCCATTGAACTGGGGAACATGTTTGTCTTGGTTTAACTGGGTATACATGGTTATGCTGATTGTCAGAATTCAACAAACTCTTCTCAACTCAAACTCTTTTTATAGGCAAAAATACTCTTCTAGTGGCACACCATCCTTTTGTTTTTCGCCAATTTTGTTTTTTACTACACTTGCGAATATATATATATATTATTATATATAAATGAATTGCTGTTCGTTAGTCTCGCTAAAACTCGAGAACGGCTGGACCGATTTGGTTAATTTTGGTATTGAATTATTTGTGGAAGCCCGGGGAAGGTTTAAAAGGTGAAAATGTTCGGAATTAAATTAAAAAAAAAAACAATTTGTTTTAAGTTTATTTTACACAAAAGTTTAGGCTGTTATTTATCGACTAACTGTGCCCGCGACTTCGTTCGCGTGGATGACGAAACTTATCAATGAGTTTTTTTGTGTAAAGTGCTATTTGTGTAGAACGTTATCCTATCGAGCATACCTCTGGCTAGTCTCATTCGCCTAGCGTGTGTCGATGTAGCAGAAAGAGATGGTCTCTTTCTGAAAGGCATCGTGTTATTCTTTTTGAAAAATAATATTTTAAAGTCAGAACAATTTGGCTTCAGGAAAAACTATTCAACCACATTAGCTTACTTTACATTACTAAAAATAATTACTGAATATTTAGATAAAAAAGTCCCAGTAGTATCGGTGTTTCTCGACATGTCCAAGGCTTTTGATTTTGTATCCCACAAACTACTGCTAACAAAGCTAGACAAATATGGTATTAGAGGGAATGCATTAAGTTGGATAGAAAGCTACCTCACCGACCGCTATCAATGTGTTGAAATACCAAGCCTATCGGGACTTTACAAAACCTCACAGAGATCTGAATATAAAGTTAATGGCTGCGGTGTACCACAGGGCAGTATTCTCGGGCCACTACTGTTCTTAATATATATTAATGATCTCCCTGACTCTACTGAATACAAATGTGTGCTATACGCCGATGATACAACCTTATTGATACACTGCAATAATAAAAATACATACAACGAAGACATAAACAAAACTTTAAATAATGCTATTAAGTGGTTAGAAAATAATAATTTAAATTTAAACATTAACAAAACTCAACTTATACAATATCAGACGTACAATAGTAACCCTATACCTGTCAATATTGTTCAAAATAATAAAACCATTAAAAAAGTAGACTCCACTCCATTTTTAGGTTTAATTATTGATAAGTACTGTAGCTGGAAGCAACATATAGATAAAATCTGCTCTAAATTGGATAGTTATGTATATGTTATAAACAGATTAAGACAAGTGGCTACACTCAATGCTACTCTCTGCGCGTATCACGGATATGTATCCTCCGTTTTACGTTACGGATTAGTTATTTGGGGTAACTCGGTAAATATAAGTAGAGCTTTCATAGCTCAAAAAAAGTGTATAAGGGCAATAAGTGGAGCAGACTACCTCGATAGCTGTGTACCTTTATTTAAAAAATACAGAATTTTGCCACTACCCTGTTTATATATTATGGAAATCTGTATATTTGTATATAAACACCCAAGTCTTTTTGTTAAAAATATTGTGATCACTAATAGGAATAGCAGGTTTCCACATAAAATTCAAGTTCCTAAACAACGTACAACAATGTACAGCAGAAACTCGTTCTGTATGGCTATTCGTATTTATAATAAATTACCGAACGGTCTAAAAAGCCTTAACGTAAATAAATTTAAAAATAAATTGTTTGAATTGCTTATACAAAAATGTTACTATTCCACAACTGAATATTTGAACGACAAAACAATATAATTACACCTGTCGATTAGAATAGAACTGTGTACTAGTTATAAGGTGCATTAATAATAATAATAATATTTGTACACCAGAAATGGTAGAATATAAGATCTCATTACTTTGTATGTCACCTTTTGTACTATATTCTAACAAATAAATATTTTTTTCTTTCTTTCTTTCTTCTTTCTATAAGTATATACGTATTAAAAAAAAGAAATCTTTATGACTTTTTTTATAGAAGAGCCCTAACACCTAGCGCCTACCTACACTTATATGTATGTCGGAGAGTGTAAAAAGGAGCGTCAAGGTTTAACCGCCTTGGGTGTATTCGGGATCAGATGTTGGCGACATCGTGCGAGTTGCCAAATTTGGCAGTGTGGTTTTTGACATCGGGTGAAAAGCACGAAAAGCTAACTAACTGAAGAAACCGACTTCGCCGCGTTCCTATAAAATATTCACTATGGAAGGAGAGCTGAACAGCAACGACCGCCCGCCCTACCCCTTCGTTAAAGCAAAATCCCTAAGAACTAAAATCTGAACGAATGACTAATCCTACCTAAGAGTACTAAAAATAACCTACGTTACACACTATCAAATATACTACCTATACTTAAAATTAAATTCTATACGGTCTACGCCTTATAAAAATAAACCTAAGTACCTACTTAATTAAAAAAAAACTCAATAACAGAAAATAAAATACCTACCTACCTTTAAGTTTGTTTTTTATTGTATATACTTTTCCGGGATAAAAACTACCCAGTGTGGTGCCCAGGATATTAAAAAATAATTATACCAAGTTTCATCGTAATCGAACCGGTAGTTTTTACGTGATGCCTGAACAAACAGACAGACAGACAATTTTTTTTTATTCACATTTTTAGGTTCGGTGTTGATCTAGTAACACCCCCTGCCATTTATTTTTTTGATATTTTTAATGTACATAATTTTCACTTCTACAGATTTATTATAAGTATAGATTGAGTCAGTACGAAGTCTGCCGGGTCAGCTAGTAAATAATAAAGATTTTTGAGTAAAAACATCAAAGCAAGCCGAGTTCGTCGAGAATATATTAAAAATTCTCTAGATTTTAGGATGAAGATGGTAATTAGTTCTTTGCTTGTATTAAACATGGTGGTCTGCTCTCATTATGAGCTACACCTTTGCAATATCATGTTCAAATTAATGAGAGTTTACATAAAACGAGAAGGAATTTAAGTATTTGAAGACCAGTATCATAATACATTATAATTAAACCAAGTACCTTATACTGTAATTTTTGAGGAAGAAATTACATAATAATATCTCAAATCCATATTGCGTTAGCCTAACTAGTAGCCTAAGTGCTATACTTGGATTTCCTCGGAAAAAAGTTACTACACTTTATCTGTATACCACAGTTCGTCGAATGCACAGCATGGAATTGGTCAAATGGAGCAAAAAATAAAACGATACCAAGTTTAATAGAAAAACGTGATGCACGATGCGATCTGGACTGGAATTTTATATATCTGTATTTTATTCTGTTCGTTGACATTTGATTTGTTCGTGTCCGTTTCAGACTGTTTGCGGTTGGACCCAGAGCTTGAAATTGGTTTCTATATGTAATATGAACGAGATGCAACACTTTTAGAAATGGTTGTAATCATCCGATTGGAGAAAAGAAGCAATACCATACTTGGTATACCCAACTACCACTTTTTTTTTTGCAAAACAAAACGAAATAAATTCAAAAATAAAAGTGATTGATTAACATCGATATCAAATCAAATAAATTTATTGACATTAATCAACCCAATAATTTCCGTTTGTACTCATAATCCCTAAGTAATTTATATGGTATTCATAACAATTAACAATGTTAACAATTTTTTCTACGCTTGACAAAAAATTGTTCTAATAACAAAAAACAGTGCTTCACCCTGGTTGTAGCTTACAGGTATTATTAACACATTCAATAACATCGTCAATAATTATTGGAGATAATTAAGTCTACCGGCAAACTGTAATTTCATGGAAAAGTCGGCCTGCACTAGTAACTAGTAATTATAATGCCACAGCTCAAGAAAATGGTAGGTATGAAGTTTGAAATGTTTGTCACTGTGACTATAACTAATTACGTGAACTAATTACAAGAAAATTATGAAGAAACTTACAATTTCTAAGGAAGTCTGTTTCATTAATGTTATGAATTCATTTAGTTTATACTTTCAACGAATGTTTTTGGTTTTGAACATTTTGTGTCGGTAGACAAAAATGTTCAAAACCAAAATCAGTTTTGACTATAAGTTTCAAGAGTCAAGCTGCGAATTAGGACAGTTTTCGTAGTTTAATGCCTAGCTCCGATATAAGATACGTACAACCATATGTTATCTGATTACCAGAGCCAGGAGTACGGACGCTCGCCGACATGTTAGACAATTCCCTTTGTCACACGTGTCATGTAAAATCAGGCGAAAACCTTAGAGTATACACAAGAAACTATAGAGTGCGCGTATCGCTAGAAATCAATTGTGCTTAGCGTAAACAAATTCTAAGCGTTGACAGAACGTTTATGTGAAAAAAAAATTACATCATTAGGGCGCGCTTTGTTTTGACACAAATTTTACGACGTCGCGTCGCTTGTTCGTACAGGGTTCATACTCTGTAATATGCATTCTATAGTTTACTTTTTATACTCTATCGTTTAGGTTCATGAGTAAGTCGTGAAAGCCTCAAAGCCCACAATATTCACCGCGCCATTACTATAATGCGAACTAGTTTCCCCGTAGATCGTTAATGTTTTGTCATTTCCTAATCAAGTTTGTCATCGGAAGGCAGTATAAGGCTTTCAATAATAGATGCCTGTTGAGGTTGGAGTGCACATGGGATATGCTAATACGAAAAAATAAAATAATAAATAAAAATAAAACCCCTTCCTCAATACTAAATGTTATTACACAGTAAAAGAATACATGGAAGACAAATCGTAATAAAAAAAAAATCGTAGTAAAATATAAATATAGCTAAGGAAATTCTTTAAGCTGCGCCCTATCGGGTACATATTATGGAATGCCAATATAGATTTTGAGTATTTGAGCATATATTTTTAGTATTAGAAGTAAACACTCAGCGCTCTTCCTCCTCTCTTCCATAATAATTATGCTATGCTGTGCCCTACAGGGTCCAAAATTGTGTCTATATTACAACCCACCAGCTAATGTAAACTTACATAATATGTACATTTTGGAATGCAATAAAGATATTGAGTATTGAGTATTTAAATAACGTCTACATTATAGTGGAGTCAATGAATATACAAGAACAGGCAAATTAAACGATACTTAGAAACACACAGATAATTATATTTAATTCATCTTCTAAACGAGTTCTTATCAATATTACCCCAACTTGAACTTGGACATACCTATATTCCTGAAAAAAAAAACCTTATATGGGCAACAAACTAATCCTATAAGGTCTTCTTATTTCCCTGTTAGGTACGGAACCCTAAGATAATCATTAAAAACATTGCTGTACTTGAGAATTTAGAAGTGAAATGCTTCATTGCCTAAACTGTAACCTGAATTATTAACTTCGTAATTGGATTCTATGGACGACTCGGAATAGATAATGAGAGCATACTTTTATTGATTATAATTATTTGAAACGGTGTTATCACGTTTTCTTTGCAAATTATGGGTTCTTGATAATTAATTCTTTTGAAAAATCTGCTTTTTGTTCTTTCGTTTATGAGTTTTCGAAAGTAAGGCTTCCAACATATTTTTTTAATTTACTTAAATAATGAGGGTGGAAAAAAGTCATACAGGTAATATAATTATATTTCTTATTACGACAAAGCAAATAGGTAGCAAATACGTATCATCCCCCCTATTATCTAGAAAAAATATGGGACATCAAAATACCCTAGCGTTTGGACCTCATACCGTTAGTAGTGATACCCAGCCGTGTCCTACAATCCTCAACCAAATCGAATTTCCACAAATCGTCGCACATAATCCCGAAAACACATTTTTTGGCCAGGGGACTGTTCCTGATCAGAATTGTACTAAACAAGTATATACCTACATAGTTTCACAGTCTTGCGATAATATTCACAAATAAACAAATGAAGTCCGCCTGTCAATCTCCAAGTTAGTTGGTGAGTTACTAATAGAATATTCGATCAATATCATGTGCCCGAGTCGTAAGTAATTACTAAGTGACATGAAGTTTCGTTAAGACAATGCTTTGAAGGTAGCTGTGTCCTGAAGAGGACTCGCATTAGCATTTAATATTTAATGTTGTGAAGCGAACAACGTACGAAATCTTGAATGAAGATACACTTCTTGTTCAATCAATCAAAAGTAGTTTGTTATTTTTCACAGTTGATATGTGGTCCCAAGGTTCATTTAATGTATCACATTAAATGAACCTTGGGAGAAAAGCAAGGCGAGTGAAACCACAAGCTACAGCTAGTAATAAATACAAAATAAATGGCTGAGTGATAGTGTACAATGGTCGACCAGAAAAATGGCATATGATGTAAATGCAAATAATTCGGTAACTACGAAATAATGAACAGGAACACCGCGGTTTTCCTTTTCAATAATTAATTTCATTATTGAATGTGTTCACCACAGCACAGTCTGCAGAGGTACGGTTCATCAGGTATTATGAATTAATTACAATATGGTCTGCCAATAAATAGAAAATTACATTCACTCTGTACTATGGTGATGTTCTGTTAACATAAGTAAGTAACCATCACACAGAACAATACTAAATAATAGAATCAAATTTAACTTCTAGCAGTCCGTATTCTCCGATCGTCGGAGTTCGAAGTTGCGAATTCAAAGTTCACGATTCTGTTTTAGCTTAGGCTAGACCTGTCGTATCGTTGTTGAACACTGACGACCCATACTTTGTAATAGTTCCCCTGTTGCAAGTATCGACCTGATTTTGGAACTTCAAGCTTTTTCCATAAAGGTTAAACTGAATTTGAAATTAAGATAACATATGCAAAATTATATATGCGTGATCATGTCTGTTTGTTTGTACTCATAATTTCTATATTCGCTATTCGGACATAAAAAATTGTGAAAACAAATAGTTTGAAACTTGCAGAAGAAAATTTAAGCATATCTATATTATAAATAAATAATAAATAAATAAATGCGGACAACATCACATACATTGCTCTGAACCCAAAGTAAGTAGCTAAAGCACTGTCTTGTGTTATGGAATTCAGAAACAACGAAGGTACCACAAACACCCAGACCCAGGACAATGTAGAAAAGTGATTTTCTACATTGACCCGTCCGGGGATCGAACCCGGGACCTCAGAGAGAGAGGTGCGTACGCCACTCGACCACGGAAGTCGTCAATTATACACGTGGAAAATTGATTCGAGCTCATAAATTAACACCTGGCCTGCACTTTACCAAAATAGTAATATTCAGACCGAACCTGTATTAAAATAACTCCAGCTTTTAGACTAGCAAACAGCATGCTAAATGTGTACAGCGTTCAATACTAAATGACAATATTCATTATAAGGCTACTGGGAAGGCCTCGATACAATTAAAACTATTTTAAAACCATGCTAAATAATAAAGCTAGTCGAGTTTTTGTAAGTTGAAGTAAAAATTGTATATGTCAGACGGGAATTACAAGTGCCTTAATTGACAGCCCTCTATGACATTGCAAGACAGTTTTATAAAAGCCTAAGAAGAGAGCTGTCTTTTCAAAAATATTTTAGTCACTGTTTAAATAATTTCTGACTATAGTAAAGTAGATCGCGTTATAAATAAAATGCAGATATCTCACGATTATAGAAATGTATTTGGGGCTTCTTACTAAATGCTTTCAAACATGGACATTGGATAAAGACGAATGAAACATTTGTATTGTATGACAGTTTAGCATCTCGAGTAAAAATTGGCAGATGTTCGGATCTAAACTGTTATGTTAATTCTCAGTAATAAGACTCCTAGATTGATATGTCGGGATATTCAGGCCTCCGCTCTGTACGAGTCTATGGCAAATGTCCAACACATTATGTTGATTTTATGGTGCGCTCTCAAGTGTCTGCGATTGCTTCTTATGTAGACCGATGACAGATTTACGACCGAACAGTATGGTGAACGAACTTCAGAACTAATTTGTAGGCAATTGTTTTTATGGAGTGCCTTTGATGTTAAATAAGGTAAATAATCTTATATTATAGCCATTAGTCATACTTGGATCGAAAAATAGTATCTTCATGAATATTTTTCCTATTATGTCCCTGACTTGCAAAATTTTTACGTCTTGTATAAGACACTCAACTCCCGTCAACGGTAGCTCTATATGCCAACCTTTTAGACATTATACCCAGCGTTTGCATGGCGGTTGCCAAGACACTATATAGGTAGTTTATTTACATTATTTTTAAATTTCTAAGTGTATTGGGTCTACCCTTAGAACTGTTATTAGAGTTGCAACATAAATGTGTATGCACTTAATACAGTCTAAAAGCCTTCTAAGTGCTTAAAATGAAATATTTTCAAGAAACTTTCAGGGCGAAGACTCACATGGAACTTAAGCTCAGGTAAAAATAATGGAGTGGATGCAACAAGTATAGATAATGGAGACAGCTGCTAGGCCGGAGGGTGCAACACGCTGGCATTACCGCGGTGACACTTAGTGTTCGTCTGACGGGGACTTCGCGAAAGTTTGGGAAATGCGTGGCCTCGACGCTACTTGGATTGAGGTAGATAAAAAACGCGGTAGCCATAAATGCTATTAAACAGCATATTTTTTGCAAGACTAACGAAACAGTGAATATGAACTAAATTGAAAATTTTTATGTTTCTTTAATATTTTTCTTTCGCTTTGAGAATGAAAATAGGGCAGGTAAAGGCAAAATCCATTTAGTCCGTCAGTTAGGTAATAAAAATAAGAATTCCAAATAATAAAAGACTAAGAAAGTAAGTGAATCAAAGTTCAGGAGTGCAGCTAATGACGTCATGCTTATGCGCAAAATGTACAAAAATTGTAGCGTCATGGGATCTTTCAGATCATAGTATCTTCTTGAGTTTTTGGTTACTTTCAAAAATATAAAATAAATTTAAAATATTATTCATTATTCCGTCTGAAGGTTATTTCAAAAATGACATTTGCCATATTACGAAACTGGCAGCAGTGCCCAAATACATAATCTTTTAGATTATCTCACATTCTTATACCAAAATCCTATCTGAATTTACAACAAAATTAATAACAGTAAATCAAGAGCTACTTCCACGAGACCGAGGTGATGCTGTTGACACACAACTTTAATGATAGCTGACCTGTAAACGAAACGTCAGCAACCCAGAGTTTTAATTAAGAGAAACATCTACGCAATTCATACGACCTTATCTAGCATCAAGTTGCACAACTCGCGAACATAAGCATATGCAATTACTCCGGTGACTCACAATGATTCGCATCGTGGCGCTGCATTCGTGCCTTTATAACGAAGTGAGCTTAATTTGAACCCCAGAGACGTGCAAAAAACGCTCAGCAGTTCCATTGATTGATTTACATTTAAGCCTATTTTCAAACAATTTACTTCGCTGTGACATTCGGTTTTACCCGCGGAGTTTTCTAGATAAAGCCTACCTATGCTTTATGTTAATCAAGATTGAAGTCTTCCTGTCTGTGTGCCAAATTTCGTCCACATACAAAAAAGTTTTTGAATGAATGAGAAACATGAAGTCATACGTACATCCATTTTCGCGTTCTTTAATTTTGAAACTATCAGTAGGATGTCTATAAAATCCGTATAAATCATAGGTTTTTATACAGAAATTTGCATTTTATGGTACACCTTTTGAGGGTATCCCGACTAATTTACGGATGTCACTGTACAATTTGCAAAAAGTAAAACGAGATGGACAAGATAAGAGAATTTGTGTTCGCTGTTTATCGCAGGGCTCTTTCGAAAAGTGAGAACAAATAGGACATTACCAAAACAGAACTATATGTACTAATACTCTACCTATATATTATTTGATGAAAGTGTTTGGAAGCTGTGAAAATGTAAAAATTGCTTGAAACTTTAAAAGATATTGGATGAAGTTTGATAAAATCAAAATGCAATACAATTTTCAATTTTCAAAGAGAATGTTCAAAGAAATGCGGAAAATTCTGACCGGATCCGTTTCTCTGCATCATTTCCGAGAGCCAAATCCGTATGTATCACGATACTCGCTAGGATTTGCTGCCATTAAGTTTTTGTCATAAGAATTGTAAAACGTGGTGAGCTTGCAGAAAATTTCATTTACTGTTTTATTATATTTGAGAATATCTTTTCATTACTTTTCTTTAACTATTATGAATAGATATCTTTTGTAATGATTTGTATTATTTTGATAAAAAACAGTAGAAGCACTCAAGACTTGGCTTAGACGGCGTAATCTGAAGTAGGGTTAGACTAAACTGGTTAAGAACGGCTAAGAAAGAGAAGAAAAAAAAGCAGGTATATATATATTAGCTTGACGTGAAATGACAATACCCTCTCTATTTCTCTATTTCTATATGTTAGGGTCAGATACAAGCCACGTCCTAGGGTTAAGTCACAATTATTATTGTAAACCATCGATTTCCCGAAAGTTTTTATTAACTACCAACAAACACATAAACACCGAAGCCTAAATGGATTGTGACATCACATCGCAAATTAATTAAAAACTTTATTGTTTGATGTTCAGTTTTATCAAAATAATCAATTAAATGGCTGGATTAGGAACGTAATCGCAGACCCTGTTCACCGCGTTAAGTCAATTTAAATTCAAAGAAAGATTAGCTTGATATCCTGATACATACTTGAAAACAGTTTAACATAATAAGTTTTTTGGGTGTATCGTGATAACACTGGCACGGGATCCGACAGGAAGAAAAAGTGTAATTCTATTCTAGAAATTATTTATAGTTTAAGAATTTCGGGGGGACTCTTATTGGCTTAAAGCTCTAGCACTTTTTATTATATGAGTCCCAGCTCATAGAGTAAATAGTGGTGTAGGTTCCCGGTTTGTAAGGTTTTACGATAGCCAAGATTCTTAGATAAAGGGCCTTGGTCCCCGAGTCTCTTTTTTGTCTTGTTGACAATTATTATCGTAGAATATTTCCGTTCTGGAGGAGATGGACAGCCTTCCAGGATCTACATCCTCATAATATATCCAGCAAAGTTGTTCAATCTGCCAAGATCTGTCTGTAGGACGATGGGTCAACTTCGCTACCAATGATAATTAATATATCCGCAAAACTCAAAAAGCTTGAATATAGACTTAAGAATACTAGGAAAAAAATACTTAATCTTAAAAACAATATGCTACAAAACCATTTGTTACCTACTCAAGAATCACAATCCATTTATCAAAACCTTTTATTTCACAAAACAAAAAAAGGAAGTCAAATTATAAAATAGTGCAAATTAGCCGAGAGTCTGCAGGAACAACATTAAATATTTTAATGATAATAATGACCTGCTCAAATTAATAAAATGTCTCTCATCGGATAAGGAACTAATTTTATGTCAAAAATGGACATTAATTACAATACTCTGCAGCGATTTATTACTTGCATCACTAAATAAGATTCGTAAAATCATCAAATGAGACATCCATTTTGTACGTTTGACATAAAAACACTAACTAACCCCCATTGACCAAGGACCTGAATTTGACCTAGGTTTGATATTAAATCATGTACTTATTGGTCTCCGTTCTCGTTCAGAAATGTATGTCATTTGGAAAAATCATCATCATCTGCATTCCATATTTTTATGGTTCATGTTCCGAAATATTTGGGGTTTCGTATATATATATACTAACTACATAGATTAAAGCTTTCCGGCCTTTTTTTTGAGTAGAGATTTTTGAGTAGAGATTAACACTTAATAAATAACATTCATTTCAATGTACGCCTGATTAAAATGGTGACAGATTGTCATATAAATGCACTAATGGGTGTCGACGCGGCGACGCAGCCGGTGCTAAACGTATGTCAGTTAAACCATAAATGATTATATCCGTTCATTCCCATTTACTTTATGAAAATGCGCTATTATTATTTTTTAATCTTTTTACCAATAATTTTTTCTTTTGTTTTTAATCAGCTTTTTTTTTTCCACCTGCAAGTAAAAGGCCTCTCTACCCTCTCAACTGCCCTTCCATTTCTCTCTGCTTAGGGCTGTCAATTTTGGGTGACAATCCTACTAATATTATAAATGTGAAAGTTTGTGAGAATGGATGTGTGGATGTTTGTTACTCTTTCACGGAAAAACTACTGAATGGATTTTATTGAAACTTTCCAATATTGTAGCTTATACATCGGAATAACACATAGGCTATAATTTATAAAGATAGTGTAAGAATTGTCATTCACGCGGGTGAAACCGCGGGGCACAGCTAGTTCTTTATAAATCCACTTTAAGCTATAAGTACCTGAACCAAAAATATATTCATAAATCTTCTATCTTTTCCTCTAGAGAGAATGTAAATGGTTGACTTATAAACGAGAATATTATCATACTGATTATTATAATTACTTTTCTACTAGTGGTAGAGATTAGTGAGTCATCATCAACAGTATTGTTAAAAGTTTTATTATTTGATCATTTACTGAACTTTAGTGAATAACATAATATAGGATCTAAAAGTTGATTTGAACAAAATAATTTAAAACCATCCTTGTTATTGAATTAGTTTGTCTTAAATAAATCATGATCCGTTATACAAGAACAGTTCATTAAATAATGATTGTGCCCGGAATTTGTAATCGGGAAGTATCTATTTCGCATTATATTTGAGAAGGAAACGCGACTCGGTAAATATGGGTTGTTCCTGAACGAGATGAATTAATGACGTGACGATGGTCCCAGCTATATTAAGGTGCATAACGACGGAGTTTTAAAGTTATCATTTATATTGAAGAAAAAGGATTTCGTACCTGTTCATGTTTTATATCAATTTGGATTCGAATTGCGGCAACGTGTGTCGGAACACTTAGAATAATACCGTCACTGTTATCAATATTCATTGCCAAATAAATATAATGGTAATAAGCACTTTTTGCTGCTTTAGTAAGATATTATACTAATTTTTAAGTTTCTTTTTATATTTTACGACAAGGCTTTGTTTTTCAGCATAAGGTTTTTTTAGACTTTATAATAATAAAGTCTAAAGTTAATGAACTAATAGAGCTTAATTTTGTTTTAAATCGAAATCTGTGGTGTTTTAAATCCAAATACTAAGATATTCTATTTTTCTATACCAGAAATAGTTAGGCAGCAAACTTTTTACAGTAGTTTTATCTAGAATTTGCCGTTATTAGTTGGTACCTAAGTGGTTAAGTAACGACATATCATTTTTTTATTCTGTTTCTCTATTTAACTATAACATGTCATGAACATTAACCTCAAAAGACTCAACCTCGATATTATTATACTTACCTCTCCTTTTGGACTGCGTACCACTTATCATCAAAAGGCAAACCAATAAAAAATCTATCAATAAATCACCAAAAACAAAACCAAATAATAAACAAATAACTTACACCTGCTCCCAAAAAATATTCACATAATACAAATCAACTTAATAGAAAAAAACGCAAAACAGAAAAATTAAATCACTAAAAAATACTTGACACAATCGAGACGTTTCACTTTAAAATAATTTCTTAATTTATATAAAAAGAAAATAACATTCGGCGACTTGCGCGCGAAAATGTTGGCAGGACAAGACGACGAGCGGTCCAAGCGATGCCCATTTGTTTACTGACTTCCCCACGTCAGTTATACACGGAGTCAGTTCGCGCATGCGTACTTCATCCCCCATAAAATATTCTATGACAAGATACCCATAACAAATTGGAACTTAATTAACTTTATTATGGTCTTTTTGTTTTAATTTTAATTATTACAAGCCGTTACAGTGAAAACGGTGTGTTAGGTTTTCTTGTAGTTGAATGAGCTGATAATTTTCATATACATTTGCACAGACTACAGTTTACGTATCTTTATAGGTAGACATAACTCGTCAACCACGTTATGAAAAACACACAACTCTCAACTTATGTGTATAATACACGAAACTTTTTGTTTTGTAGTTCCGCGCATTTGAAATGAGATGAGATATCAAAACTTTTTAAATATAGCAGAGATTAACAGCTTATACCACCGTGCAAGTTTAAAGAGTCATCTGACCTCAACTAGGTTTGTTTATGCATGCATAATTATTATAGTATGGTCTGGTCGCTGAGTGCATGCGTACTTGTGCATTTTCTTAATGTTGGTATTGCGGGCCGGAAGTCAAGGGTGATAAGGGTAAGAGCGCTAAAAATGAGTTAGTAACAAATCTATGCTTTTGGTAAAAACATTGGCTTTTAGTACTAAGGATGTTGTCAGAAAATTAGACTAACATACATTTACATCCAATTCATAAATAATCTGGTGTGGAAGATTTTATACTTACTACTTGATTTCTTGTTTTGGATATAAAATACTTTAAGATTTAAACAGTTTGTATGTGGACACAGCCTTGTATATAAGTCAGTGTAGCAGGCATGCACAAACTGTTATGAAAATAAGAATTTCGGGTTAATTAAGGTTCGGTAGGCCGCATTACAAAGATCGACAATGTGACAACGCTTCATAAAATAACTACACTGATTGTACTCACGCCAAGAAATCGAAGTTCTCGACTAATTTCGGAATCAAACGGACCCCATAATTATGAAGATCATTAAGCGTCGTAACATGCGTAATAGCTGTATATTATCTTACGATTTGTGCGAATAACGTAAATAAATATCATAACGTATGCCAAGTCAAATAAAACACTGCAAATGTAAAAATAAATTAAAAGTGTAAAATTGTATATTTTAAAACAATTTTTCCGTGCCTATACTATACGGTAACTAACAAGTCTAACAACACCAGTATTGAACAACCGCGAACGGTTACAGGTTGAGCCCTTACAACCACAAGGGATTAGATCATTTAAAAAACAATATACGAGTAAATAATTAACACGCACCCATGCAATTACTTCATATATTATGAAAGGTTTTACAAAAAAGTTTTCGTTTTAATAATATCTGGCTGGATACGTTTTCGTCTAAACATTATTGGTACGAATACGTACGAAAATGCACGAATGATTCCGACCTTTCAGGTACGATGGGAGAGAGTAAGGCCGCGCTCACTTTGGATGCGAATTATATCGTACGTAAACGTATGAACACTGTTCGTACGAATTGAGTGCGCACACTGAATACGTTTTTCTCCGTCAAATAGACAGAGTACCGGTGTTAGCGCATACATTTTGATGATGAACGCACGAACGTGTAATAAAATCCCAACTAGTTCGGATTGATTTCGGACGTCGGACTTGCACGTACGTATACGTACGACTAACTCGCGCGCAGTCATCTGTGGCGCAGTGTGAGCGCTTTCATAGTACTCAGAAGGTCGGGAATGTTCGTGCGTGTTCGTATGTTTCTGCACGAATGGAATTCGTACGAAAACGTATCCAAAGTGAGCGCGGCCTAACTCGTTGTTATACGTGCGTGTAGTTCAGACGTTAGAAAATAATTTAATCTTGTTTGTTTTAAAAACACGTCCATGCGTTGAAAATTCAAAATGATACTGTAGTCAGGTGAGGTCGTATAGTGTTATGAATATATTAAAAACTTTATTTTTCTATAACCATTTCATTTAATCAAAGTCTTTCATCAAATTTCGGATGTAAACTTGATCTCAGCCATTCCCTTTCCTTGTTTTTGTGAGATTTCGAGACCCGCTTCAAACTTTGTGCAGGTCTCAAGTACCTGCATAAGAAATTTAAACAAATAGCATTAAAATTGTGGATTGCTGCAAGTTTCCGTAAGTTAGCACTTTGTTTTCTCGACATTCTGTTTGCTCATTTATTCTTCCTCTTAAAAGCTAAGTTGTAACTTCAGTTTTTGGAAGGAATACTTTCGACACTACTACAGCTATCCCTAGACCTAATATTAATCTGAGATAAGGTTTAATACACTTTACCAATTTGCTATGAATAGCAGGTTTTTTAATATAATTAATATTAAATTTTTAAGATAATTCCTTAAAACATGTATATTGTAAGAATTTTTAAAATAGGTAAGAATTGCTTTTTCTCAAAACACTTCTCAATAATGTGCCAAAGTTAAACCAGCCGTAAGATTCCCAATTCAAAACAAATGAGCCGCGACCGCCGTGAGACTCAATAACATTTCTCAAATTTATATAACGGAGCTCCGTCCGAAGCACATCTCACGAATCCAGTGTCCGTAATAAGGGCAATAGGTAAGGTTACGTCCCTAAGGAGATACGACGGCTTGCCAGCCAAGAGGGAAACATTACATTATGATAAAGGAGGAAGAGCCCACAACACTACATGGACTTGCGGACAGCCCTGAAAGCGAACACGCGGAATTTACGGAGGATAGGCAAGTTTTTGAAAATGGCTGTCGCGAATTTTGAATATGGAATATGATTGACGTCTTGTAAAAAAAGAAAATAAAAGTTAAGTCCAATAAGCTCTTTTTTTGTTTTCAATAAAAAGTCTAAATTAATGTTAGACATAAAAGATTTTGTTTTTGTTTTTAGCATTTAATGATATGTAACTTCTTTATTAGATCCGATGTGAAATAGGCAAAAGGTTTTCAATTTTAAATCGACATGTATCGGCTATTACGACACCACAAGGCTTCTTTAGTGTTTTACATAAATCGATTTGTGTATTTTGCATACCATGGAAATTGTTATCGACTAGGTTAGTGGTGCTAGCACTATGCTAATGCTGATATTAATCTAAGTTTTATTAACACCCGACACAAAAAGGAAGGTGTTATGACTTAGACGTGTCTGTTTGTGTATAGGTGTGTCTTGTTACCTGTCTGTGGCATCGTAGCTCTAAAATGATTGTACTGATTGTTTTGCAGATTTCTGAAGTAATCGTTACGTTTCTTACCAATAATCAAAACTTTATTTTACAAATCACGCCTGCAAAAAACCATTATTTTGACATAGCAAACAGACGCTCACATTTAATTTTATTACATTGGTTTATCGATGACCTATTGATTTACAATGCTCTGAGGTACAGCAACCCTAATTCACCCGTCAAATTCTATAAAATTCAACATATACCACGGGCTTAGAAAAGCGGTTTCGCTGTATTGCCAGCCAGCAACAAGTTACGCCTGCTGCTTTGTTATATTTAATAGCAATATATTGGTTTCTTAGGTTTACGCGAATGTTAGACATTGAAATAAAACTACTTTTACGGATTTTATCGCGGTTTGTATTTAGATTTTAAGTCCCGACGTTTCGACACCTTTGCAGGTATCATGGTCACGGGCAGACTGAGATGGCGTTCGTCTTGACAGTAGATGTTGCTCGTTCTACCTTCATATTTTAACTAATTATTTGAGTTCCGACCTACGCAATATGAGCTCACTGTGTCTTGATGTCTTGCAGCGCTGCTCTTGGGTTTGGCCTTGAGTTTATGTATTATTGGGTCCCAAGTAGGTGATATCTTCCAGCCATCTTCTCTATTGAAATTAGGGTGTTTTTTAATTTCAATAGCCTCGCGAAACATCCTAGGTAGGAATTTGGGTTCTTTAGCGAGGATCTGTGGTTGGTCAAATCTAATATAAATTCCTACCTAGGATGTTTCGCGAGGCTATTGAAATTAAAAAACACCCTAATTTCAATAGAGAAGATGGCTGGAAGATATCACCTACTTGGGACCCAATAATACATAAACTCAAGGCCAAACCCAAGAGCAGCGCTGCAAGACATCAAGACACAGTGAGCTCATATTGCGTAGGTCGGAACTCAAATAATTAGTTAAAATATGAAGGTAGAACGAGCAACATCTACTGTCAAGACGAACGCCATCTCAGTCTGCCCGTGACCATGATACCTGCAAAGGTGTCGAAACGTCGGGACTTAAAATCTAAATACAAACCGCGATAAAATCCGTAAAAGTAGTTTTATTTCAATAATAGCAATATGTTTTGTGTGCCCTAAGCCACTGCGCTCGGGCAAAGCGCTTTGCGACTCGCCAAACATGGTTCTCAAACAAACATGCCAATTCTTAGCTTAGTTCATACAAGAAACTACGTTAATTAAAGTTAGATTAAATATTTAATTTTGTTTATTTTTTTTATTTATTATTTAGAGATTTTGCAGTTTTACAAAGGCGTGCTTATTGCCTGAAGACGTTTTCCACCAGAAAACGGTAGGGTAATGCAAAGACAAAGCACGATAGGTGCGTTTTTGGGATAACAATACATTAAAGAAGGAAAAATACCAACAAATCAAAGATTTTCCATTTTTCATATAGCTTTAGCTATTATATAAATGGTCTAACTAACCCGATTTGTTTAATAGCTTACTTTTATTTTTATAAATAGAAATAACAACATAGATTCATAATAAAGGAAAACGTTTTAGATAGTATCAAAATTGTCTGTCCGGTAAACTCTTCTGAGTAAACGTGACATCGGCCCTTCGCGAGCGCTCTATGGAATGACTAAAAACCGGTTTGTGGCTGCTCCTGACAGCTGAGATTGGAAATTTGAAATTCACCTCATTTTCAAAGCTTTTCGAGGTGCAAAAATTTAGGTTCACTGACAGAAGAATTAACTGACAATATCTAGATAGAGCATCTAGATATTGTCAGTTAGTTTCGTCACTTTCGATTAAATCGATTTGTCAAGTCAAAATGTAGGTAGATAGTATTTGTAAGTACTGGAAAATGTTTAAGTAAAGTTTTGCACATGATAATTTGCTATTGCAGATCGAAGTGCGATAGGAAATCTAAAATTAATCATGCTACAACAATCATATAAAACTTACGAATACTACTTATCTTCCTTGTGTAAATAAAAGTGGTACCTCAGTAACCCATCTATGGGCCCGTGCACACTTGCGTCGCTCGGTCGTCACAACGAGTTTGCACCAATTCGACGCTTAGAAACAAAGTAACAAAACCAGCCAACGCTTCGAGTTACAGAACATCAGCATCTGCAATCTGCTTAATTGCTTATTAAGCTGCGTGTGCATCGACTGTATGAAAACAAGATATTCCAACCTACGAATTAGCTCAGCCATGTTTATTCAAAGTTGTACTTCCACACACGGTAGCCTTTTGTGTGTATTGAGTTAAACTTCGCAGCTTCCTTGCTCAGCTACGTTAACACGAAGTTATATTAAATACGGCTTTTCAGTGACTACTGATGTGAAGTTGCTTGTCACAATGCCTTGAAGCCACTTCTTTGTATTGTCTTTGTATATTGACCACTGCGTGCTGCGAGTTCAATACACGCATGGAACAAACACTAAACTTGAGAGATCTACATTATCTGTTACAAGTTTGGTCTTCTTTGTGTATGTGATATGAATGTTTGAGAAACCTCCGCAATAAATGGATTAAATAAAGATGGAGGATAACAAAAAATGAGCTGATAGTTGTTGTTGGTGCGTTCTGCGTGTTATATTCTATTTTTTTTTTGTTTCACTGAAAGACTCTCCTATGTTCTTTTATTATTCACTTGCTAAGACAGAGTTCCATCAACTTCATGACAAAATAAACAAAACTTTTAGTTGTACCTAAAACTGTTGGAATTGTTACATCAAAAATATTTTCTTTTGGACGACAGCTGTTATAACGACGTAAAGAATGAAAAACTTTGTTTTTTTTTAATACTTTTTTTGTAGTTTAAATCTGTTCAGTTGTGTATAAGTAGTGGTTGATAAGTTCGTGCTTTATCGATAGCCAATTGAATTACTTTCGGTATACACTACTGGAGTATATAATATAAAATAAATAAAGCCAGATGTGTGTAAAAATTTAGTGTTGGTTTATACCTCAGTATTATCTTCTCTTTTTATATATTTGAGTGGTCGCAAGATTTAAACTCAATAACGTCTGACCACAGGTTTGAGTCCTATGAATATGCACGTGCGTCTAAGCAAACATTTGCCCTTTTACGAATTTCATTTGAATGCACCAGACTATGCTTTGGCTTGCTTCAGTATAGACGTCGAATCACAATGCGACATCACGAATAGTGTGGGAATAAAATGCGACAGATACAAATAGAACGGGTTTTACGGAACATTTTAATACTGGAATAGCTGCGACGCGACGTGTCTGCTCAATTATAATCAGGAAGATGGATGCAGCGCCACACTTGGACGAGTGCATGAGTGTTGCTTTTTGTGTGGTTGCCGATATGTCACAGTGCTTCAAAAACATGAACGACTGTGAAAATAAACACGTTAAATATTGGAAATTGACAAGTCGTAAAACTTTTAATATAAATTTAGTAATGCTTTTTCTTATTTTCTTCCCAATCAAGTTAAGAGTTTCAGAGCAGCGATCGGGCCATTAAGATGGCAACAATATGTTGTCACTGAAAATTTGGGGTTGATCAATGACACGAAAAGAAGACGAAGTTGATCGCCGGTTTTTAAAGCGAACATAAGCGGTATACTATCTTTCTACGAGGTATTGTTAATTTTTGTGTTAAGTGGGGATACAAAAACCTATATAGGTGTATATTTATATTTTTATTGCATTATATACATTAATATACTAAAAAACAAACATGTTAAGTTACAGTTTTTGAAACTACAGGAGTTAGAAGCTAGCTTAGTAGAAATATATCTTCACTTCCTTACCCGAAACAAGGTTCCCTTCGTGCTGTTCAATATACGTAATTGTACACACATCGGAAACGTCCAAGAGCAGAGAACTTGAGAGTGCGGAACTAAGTGTGTTTGCTGCTCGGTCGCAACGGACGACAAACATAATCCTATGGCAATCTCTCGGCATTGATTAGAATTCTATTTGGAAAACCTCTGCTTACCGACTTACGGAATTGGAATCTTGCTTGTTAAGCTATTAAATTTCCTTCGACGGCGACGGTACGACTAGTAGCTAGCAGGATTAGGTAAACCTAAGATGTAGTAATGAGTCTTCGTTGAAATAGAAATTTGAGAGAAGGTGGTGCAGCGCCAAGACGAGACTTGCTTGTATTTGTATGTAATTTTATTTTAAAACTAGCTGTGCCTGCGACTTCGCTCGCGTGGATGACGAAACTTATCAATGAGTTTTTAACCGCAAAATTAAGTTTGTTTTTTATTGTTTATACTTTTCCGGGATAAAAACTACCCAGTGTGGTGCCCAGGATAATAAAGAATAATTATACCAAGTTTCATCGTAATCAAACCGGTAGTTTTTGCGTGATACCTGAACAAACAGACAGACAGACAGACATTTTTTTTTTTCACACTTTTGATTTCGGTGTCGGTCTAGTAACACCCCCCGCCATTTATTTTTTTGATATTTTCAATATACAGAATTTTCACTTTTACAGATTTATTATAAGTATAGATTGGTTTGGTTTTAAAATATACCATGACCAGTTATATGATATTATAATCAATATTTCTATTTTGTACCACAAATATGTAATACCTTAGTTTAAGGAATCCATTATCATGAATATTTCTTGCATCATAACGACAGTGCGATAAGCCGTACTGCAATAGACAAGCGAAAAATAAGTTAAAAGAAAATTCATCAAACAATATTGCTTGAAATTCTTGAAATAGAGAATAATGCTGGCAAAGCTGGTATAAATAAAGAATATTGGTTTCTGATACGATAATCCGAGTTATGAACCGTTTCAAGATGCCGGGCGTTGTTGCAGTTATTTTAAAAATTATCCAACTAAACAGGCAGGGTAATACTTCCAGTTAATATAACTGGAAGCATCTCCCTGCCTGCCAAATAGTTCTCTTGTTCTGTTTATGCAATTTTCGATATGATTCCTGCAAAGTTTTTTTAATGAGTTGAAATCATTTCCAGGTGAAACTGGTGTGATTCTTTGAGAAATTAAACTATATTAAATAAACCTTACGCTTTTATGACGGCGGATCGTACTACCAAAATATGTATTTGAATGTAATGTTAATAAACGGTAGCAGGATATAAATACATCAAATCTTACCCTTAAAAATCAATACAGGGCTGAAATTTAATATCTAACGGTTTACCAACTTGAAGTCCGTTTTGATTGCACCTATGCAGGTAGGTACGAGTACATAGGCAACTGAAGTGGCCAAGTGGAACTTGAACTGGCGTAAATGGTATCTCGATGAAGATAATTTGCCGACAACTTCAACAGGTATCAAGAACAACGGTTTTTATGGCATCTGATATGTTCAGCATGTTTCATGTGCCCTACATCAGCTTGGTTTAAGGCGTTACATAACCCGCGTAATTTCAGTTAAATATTATAAGGAAAGTTACAACTTTCTACATACGATATCCGAAAGGTATGGCGAGTTAGTTCCCAAGTTTGAGTTTCCCAATGGAGGGACTTATGATAGTGAAAATTTATGATGCGAAAAAAAAAATATTATAGCATGTAGTCTCGTTTTATTTGTATACTTTTTTAGCATGCGATGCGCTGTTTGAACACTTCAAAGTTGGGATTATTACGCATGTCTTTCTCGGTATAATCCATGCATTTAAGTTTAATTTATTCAGTAGCTCTTTGTTCTTAAATCATATTTTTTTCAGCATAACTGTAATTGGCAAAGCTGACGATATGTCTCATATTGTACTAAAGTTATTTTTAAATTTACCTGTGTACGCGTAAAAGTAAATTAATTGAGCTACGACATGTATGCCAATTAATTTTAAATCAGAAAATATTTTTATCCAGAAATTCACAATTCATTTGTGTATCGCTGTAATTGATGACAGCGGGTGAGTGGATGTAACGGAAAGTCTGGAAATAAAACTGACTTCACATTGCACTCTAAATTTGTTGCTAGACAACGTTTTAACTGCATATAAAGTTATTGAGAATAAATAAAACCTACTGTAACTAACGGTTTTGACTTCAGATTAATCTGATTTTCAAATCATAAAATGTATTTTGTTTACGCAAACATGATAAGGAAATATGAAACAAACAATTTTTTTTTTCAATTCCACGTCACGAATTCCTTTCACAATTGAAGTTTCATTTATTTCCTACTTTTCCCAAAGCTTCGATGCTATTTGACAAATTAAGAACACTAGAATTCTCTCTATAGTGTGGAAGTTTCAAAACTTTGATCAGTTTTAAGTAGGAGAATCACTATTGCATGCGACAGGAAGTAGCGGAGCGGTAAATAATAACAAGGATCTTTGTTTTGCATCTGGTAGATACATAGATGCTGCAGACTCCAAAAGTTGTTTCTAGAAACTAGATAAACAACTCTTCAAGAGCGCCTCACTGAGGCTTCGCGTGTTTTTGAGCTTTGGTACAGATATCTCTAACAAACATGAAACTTGTTTTCATAACTTTGTAATATAAATTAACTCTCGGAAATAGAGTTCGTAAAATATTTTGCATGTTACGAATATCCTTTCACAACTTTCTAGAAAGCCTTCATACTTTACTTTGGATAATTGAAAACTCTAGTAAAACACTACTTCAAAGAAATACGTTTGAGGATAAAATATATCCAACAAATAAAACTACACATATTACAATTGCATCTCGCATACTGCTATAACAAAATAAACACTCGGGCAAGCGGCACCTATACCTAATGGAGTTCTCAAACTTGTCCATCGTGTATCGATAAATTGAAAACGTCATTTAATCGGATTTCATGCAATCAGCGCTAGTTTCTAGCGTGTTAATTTAAATTACTTCGACTGCACGGATAACCGAGTGGTATAAGTAAATGGGTGAATTTCCCAAATGACTTTTTTTTTTGTCTTCGGTGAAATTAGTATTCGAAAATAGGAATATAGTTCTGAATTATTATGAAACCTCTATTTTTTTCACTTCGCTGCTGTCCCTCTACTTTTTTTACAAACAAAACAGCTTATACACTAATAAAAATAAGTAATATAAGTATATAACTTATTCTATTTCATAGAATATACGTTTTGTTATTAATATATAGCATATTTTTTTACATTAATTAACGATTATTATTACTGAGAGACACAAACGAACTTGTACTGAAAATTTTTCTCATATCGCTGGACAAAAGTAATTTAAACATAACTTTTCATCGACGAGTCGGACAGCGTCCACACCCCAATTGTTTATCCCTCCTTGGTGTGTGCTAGTGCGCAATCAGAATGGAAGGTGATGGAAGTGTGTCAAATCGCTGCATATGCCCACCAAAAACGTAAGTACGCCATTTCAGTTGCTCCCGGACAATTATTTTATAATGTCGGTGGTTCCATTTTTCTAGTGTAATGAGTAGTTTTATTATTATTGTTTGGTTCTAACAGATGTAGTAAGTGAATTAGCTTCATTGTCTGATATTGAATTTATCCTAGATATTATACATTTTTTCTAATTTTCTAAAAAGTGTGTTATTTCTCACGTCGGTGTTCTCATATCGCTGTAATCGGTGGTTTTTATTACCACCGATGTGATAATTTACACCGAAATGATAAGAAAAAATCAATCGTTGTCTTATATCTAATATCGGTGTTTTGATTCATGATCAACGCACAGTTTTGTCACATCGGTGGATTGCTTTATCATATCGGCAGATCATTTTATCATCTCGGTGAGTCTTAGATTTCTAAGAACTCAGTTTTCTATTTGGATGTGATCTACCCACATAAGACCCTAAGTTCAGGTCTTCAGTTCTAAGTCAAAATACGATAATGATCGTCGTGCGCGTCCTGCGGGTTCGATACCTGCATGGGACAAAAACTTGTCTGGTATAATGTTATAATATATTGTTTAAGTCTAAGTATTTTTTGTGATTTTGATTTAAATATTTGTGAAAAGTGCAGCGACATTAAGATTGAATTATTTTGGAATCGTTAGAAAAATAGTTAGAAAGATAAATCATCATCTAGTATGCATATGACATGACAGCATGATAATGTGAAGACTGTGGCACTTAACCATCTGCTATTTTTTTTTATACTAGTTGCAGTAACAGACACGGTTGGTCCGTGGATGGGTGACCATTTATAACATACGTTAAACAGTAGGTCTCGGATGTCATACATAGATCTTTGGCAGTCGTTAAGTCAATTCTGACAACCAGTCTTACTATGGGATACTGTGTTTCCCAGTAAAATGGGTTGTAAAGTTCAGATAGGCAGCCGCTCCATGTAAAATACGGTATTCAGCTGAATCCGGTAAGACTGGTAGCCGACCCCAACATAGTTGGGAAAAAGGCTCGGGAGATGAGTTGCAGTCATAGACAAGTAATATCTGTAGGAAACGTCAGCCTCTTGTATAGGCTTTATAAACGAAACTTGTGTTAGAAGGCTATACGAGAGCACAACAATAACAGCTCATGTTGTATTAAATAAGTTTAACACAATGCCAGCAACAGATTTCGCTTCGCTTCATACAACAATAACTTACTTTCAGTGAATAGTTTGTTCGCTGTTTGGTTGTTGATGAAATAATAAGTACCTAATATTTATACATGATAGTTGTTTTGGTAATACTTGTACCTATACTATTTTTATATTACCATTATCCTAAATTAAAATTGTAATTTAATTGCCTACTTGGAGAGACTTAAGGATTACTTACTCAGAGACGTTTTTTAAATTGTTGCTTAATTTTTTTATAATTGTTTTTAGTAAGCAACCTCTTACACTTATTTAATTCTATACTAAGGAAACGCTTCATGAACCACTATCGTTTGAGTACTTATGTGTTACATATTCAAATAGTAATAAGATACCAAGTGGCTTATTTTCCACTGCATCTTGCATTGTCCTGAGAAGTATATGAATACTTGGTTTATTTATTTATTTATGTTTATGGTGCTTCTACGACTTACTCACTAGAACATACTTAAACAAAATTTAGCAAACAGTTTTAGGCATAGTGAGTTCGTCACTTACAGAAGTACACAGCACTCACAGAATAATAAAGAAACAAGCAAGATAGTATTCTAGAATTAACGTTGTACAGATAAAATTATTAAGTTAATTAGTCAACAATTAAATTGAATTAAATATTATAAAGTAAATGAAGTTAATGATAACAAGGCGATTCTATTTACAGAAGTGAAGTAAAGTGCATGTATACTTGCATAGATTCAGTGCACGTCGCGGTCCTTCTTATGAGAACTTAATTAATAAGTTTCAGGTTTAACTCTCGCAGGAATAGAAGCCTCGGGTAACATTTGCGTTTACTTACGTAGGATGTGAATGTATGTCTTTGTAATGTACGGAGTATTGTGTAAGTCAAAAGCTTCTTTCAGAGCTCGTTGTGAACGTCATTTCTCAGCATTAAATCTTGTGAATATTTTTTTTTGTGTACAGCTTTCTTTAGCAGTAAAAATATAATTAGATTTTTATTGAGACTAAATAATGTGGACGTCCTAAAAATATGACCAGAAATAAAAAAAAGAAAATTATTACTTTGAAGAATAACACAATAATAGTGTCAATTACCCCTCCTGAAAAGACTGCGATTTCCATGAGTACACTGTCTTTTCATTTTATCGCCATATGGCTATCCATATGGCGATAGTTGGCCAGAAGGATTGGCATTGCCATACAGCGAGTGTGCCAGATGAGCGGGCACGAGCCCAGCTGGCAACGCGGCCCGTATCATCTATATATAAAAGAGCTAGTCCTGACTGACTTATCAACGCCGAAACAACTGAAATTGGAAACGTGAAAATTTGTCTGTAGATGTCAAAATACGAAATCACGCTATTTGGCAATACCTGTTTTCAGATTCTCGACAAAATTGGTAAAAAGGTTACCTACATATGGATGCAATATCAGCCCTGACTTCTCAAAATAAGAACAAAGTAAACAAACAGACAAAGTAACAACACTTCTTAAAATTCTAAGATCCGTGAGCTGAAAAATAGGGAACAAATTTGAAGCTGCAACAGTGCTGGGCTCGCGGATAATGTTGTACTTACATCAAGCTACGGATAGTGTTGCACATTGTACAGTACGAACGACTTGCTTACAATGTAACGCGTATCAAGTAGCAAGGGTGAAGTTTAAAGAGCTTCTCTCCAGTTTTGTTCAAAGGTGTTCGCGTGCTTTTTAACAATAATGGTATAGCAGATAGTGTGTGTGAGATATTGTCACGTAGTTTTTTTGGGGTTTGGCAGTTAATAAAGAACCCTTTGGTATAAATGCATTTTCATTGCAAAATTTTTGGCATGTGTATACATCCATGTATTAATAGCTACAAAGCTCTTTAACGGTCTCCGTACACCAAATAACGTATTGAAAGTTTTGCCTACGATTTTTTACTTTTTAGAGTAAGTATTTTATACGTATTTTTTATGGTTGTCGGTGCATTCCCAACCAAATAAAAATAACTTGTTTCAACAGTTATATTGTTAAAGGAAGCTGTACGGAAATTTACTTTCAACAGCCCTTGTTTTTGACAAGCAATTTTTTTGTAACTTACATTTAGTACAAAAAAAAACAGATTTTTAAAACTTAGATTTAAGTATTGAATTGTAAATAAAACCATACAAATAGAAAAGAGCCAAGAAATAGCACTTTTATGATTAAACAAGTTTCAAGCTAATTAGTAATTTCAATTTCTGGAGTGCAACTGGGTTTTTAAACATGAAAGACGAAAGTTTTGTCAGTGACACTAATAAAACTGTTTGATGACTTAAACAAGTATGGAAAAAAACTAAAGTCATCCACGGGGGAAGAACATATACAGGGTGTTAAGAAAACCCTGTACGATCCGTTAAGGTGTTGTTAGGTCTCGATGTCTGATTACAAAGTAAAAAAAAATGGAGAAAGGAATATTTTTTTTATGTCGTGATTGATATTCGGCGTCGTCACAGGTGCCAAATGATCAAAATATCCGCCAATAACACCGACGGAAATGGTGATGTAATTTTTGTTTAAATCTCAAATTAAGGGAATTTTGTGGCAAAAAATGGTTATTTCAAAATTCATTATTATTGTTAGTTACTATCAAAAATATTCCAAATTTAATCTTTTATTTGGGCATGTGATTATGAGCCCTACATCACCCTTTCGGGTCGGACAGGGTTTTCTTAACACCCTGTATTTACGTAAAAGCAGCCTACAGGTAAAGCCTAGACCTATTTCGGGAGAAAAACAGGATTGTTTACACCGATTCCTGGTGGATTGTTATTTTGTCAGAGTCAAGGTCGCACGTATTGCTCCGCATTGCGGTCGTGATCTGCGAGAGACTAATAAAACAGAAGACAGACGGATTCGACCGCAGAACATAGGTACCTCCGCACTTCGGTTAGGTAATGTTGTTTACACTAAACATATTGGGGTTGTTTACCTACACGTGCGTTTAGTCTTGTTAAAATACAGTTGGACAATAGTTAAAATGTTTGTAAAACAATTAAATATATTTTTTTTAGGTTCTTGTGTGACTATGGTTATAAGTTCAAAATCAGATCCAAGAACTTTCGAAGATAATTATGTTTTTGAAACAATTTTTTCAATTAATGCAACCATCTAACTGCCTGTAATGAGTAGAGCTTATTAGCTGGGCAATATAGTCAATTAGTTATTCCGTATACGACAGTATACGTATACCCAGTATAGGAACGAGGTTTTTTTTTTTTTTAAAAGAGTAACATATGGAGTTTCTTGCCGGCTCTTTTCCATAGGAAGGACACTTTGGAACCGAGCAACTAGAGTCAGTAGATTTAACGTAACATTTCTTAAGCGCCTTTTTTTGGTTTATGAGAAATAAAAATATTTTGATTTTGATTTTGGTTTTCTTTCTTGAAATAAATTCTATGAAAACATTGAAAATCTTCTTTTTTTATTTTATTTGATGTTTGGTAATGTTATAAAAGGCATTTCAGCACCAAAGCTTCTCACGTTTTGATTATTCTTAAAACTTTTCATTTTATTAGCTGCTTATCCTATTAATTCAACTTTAAGCACACATTTTTTTACCTGATACATTGTTGCAGATCTTATAATAATAAGCAACTTTCTAAAACTTAAAGCGGGTCCTTATTTTTTTTTTAATATAAACCAAATAAACTATTTGTAACGAAAAGACTAGTCAAAAGTGAATACCGTTATTAATAACACCTTCATAACTTCTAAGGAGTATTAAGAACCTAACACCTATTTTACAATAGTCCGCGACTACGGTTCTTATTCTTCTTCGAGTTGCAACTTTGAAAGGCTTTTACATTTACTACACACTTACCTTTATGTTGAGATAGAGATGACACGTAGAAGTTTTGACTTACCTGTTGACAAGAAAATTACTTAAGTTAGTATTCGGAAGAAAGAAAAAAATAATCAATATTTATTTACTTAGAAGACACATACACAATATAAAATAATACTTAAATAACAAACATCCTCCGTCCTATATATTATTACTAGTTGTACCCCGGCATGCGTTGCAATGCAATTTTTTCTATCTAGCACCAGCCTACTATCTACCTAACTGCCTACTACCTACCTGCCTACTACCTACCTACTACCACTTAGGGGTATGAAAAATAGATAGTTGCCGATTCTCAGACCTACTGAATATGCATATAAAATTTCATAAAAATCGGTCAAGCCGTTTCGGAGGAGTATGGTAACTAACATTGTGACACGAGAATTTTATCCAAAAAGAAATGTACTACTGCACTTAGGGACGGTCAACCAAAAACTCCATGTTGTACATAATTAAAGTTAACAATCATTTCGTTTAAAAAGTTTATACTATCATTATAAACACAACATTTTTTTTTTCATGGAAGATTTATAGAAACATCAATGTACTGTGTAATTAAAAGAGTATAAGTAGTTTCAAACCTTATTTTAAATTACTTCTCATTTGCATATTACCTTGCTATCAACTTTTTTGAATATAGGGAAATAGAATAAAAAACTTTATGCCTTTTTGATAACGTTGAATGTTCTTCAAAAGGTGCCAGCAACGCCCTCTATACCACAAGCGTGATAGTTATGGCGGATAGGGGTGCGCTATTCATGTTACACGGAGTTGCAGATAGATGGCGCAGTACGTTGTTTAAACAAGATTGCAAAAAGTTTCTAAAGAGTTAGAATTTCCCTTGCATTTGTTGGTGGTTTCAAATTGAAAAGTTTATTGGGTTGTCATTGTATTTAGATATAATTTTAGTTTTCTTTAACATTCATGGAACTTATAATATGGTTTGGTTATTTTAGTAATTTTATTGAACAAAAGAATAACAACATTTCAAATGTGTCATAGGAAGATAAATTCCGTTCGAACGAAATAGGTACTAGACCACTAAAGTACAATATAAAAATGCTAACATAAAGTTGGTGGAATGGGCTCTCCGAGTTCACGAATCATTTAATATATCTACCTACTCAATTCTTGTTGCCGTCGCAGCATCTTTTCGCCCGACTTCGTACCTCATTACTGTCATTTTGGCAGAAGCCCAAATCTACGACGATTTTCCTTCGAAACAGCCTAGGCTTGACCTTGAGTGGCCTTGAGCTACTTGCATACATTTCGTTGACCCGCCTCCAGATGACGGTGCGAATTCCTTTGCTTTGTACATTTCATGTTACGAAAGGCTTTGTTGTCTGTTTGCTAGTCTCATCTGCTTATCATCATGATAAATTTAAACTGATTTCTCTCTAAATTTAATTTTCAACTACAGTTGAAAATTAAATTTAGAGAGAAATCAGTTTAAATATAGTTTAATATATACAGACAGTCAGACCTACAGGTCTAGGTATAGTTTATGACCTAGTCATGGCTAGCCAGGTAATTTCGATCCCGAGCAGAAAGTTTACATCGTTATCCATCCAGTAACCAGTTAGTGTCTCGGCTAAAGCTTCTACAAATTACTGCACTATAATTGTATCTTGCTACATAGATTCACCAAACAAACAGTAGTGAGATAGCACTTTCAACTAGTGTTACTATTGTTTTGGCAAGGCACCAAGTCTGAGACTTCGCCTTTAACTGCCAGGCCTTCCGTGGCCTTCGGTGGCCTTGAGCCACTTGCTATCCCTGACCCCTTGCCTCCCTCGCCAGGTGACGCTTCTAGCTATTTATTCGCGAGTTTAGCCAAACTTTGGAATCACATCTGGGATTTATGCTTGCTCCTATATTGATGGTGTGTTTTCAATCAAATGCCTACCCACAGGGAATGCGGAGGGGTCGAATTTAATGTTAAGTGACTTTCACTTTTTGTTTGTTAAGGAATTTATTTTGTAGTGTATTTGCAGACAGATTGCTTTATAAGTTTTGCAAGTTCATTGCGTACAATTGATAAAAAAATTATGCTCTGCTTGGGGTGTCGGTGGGATAAACAGAAAAGAAAAGTGGCTTTGTAGTATTGCTTGTTATGGTGCAACTTGGGGGAGGCCTTTGTTCAGCAGATTAGGTAAAAGTTTATTGATTTAAACAAAGTGGATATTCTAGCACGTCACTTAATTTAGGGCCATAATATATTGAGTGAAGCGAAACTAAAATAGCTGGAGTTACCAAACAAAATGTTGTTTGAACGTTAATTGGCCATTAAAGCTAACTGGTGAGTTTACCTTCAGCAGTTATTACGAGTATGCCCGTAAGTGCAGTTACCAAGCAATCAACGACTACCAACGAGCTAGGTAAGGCGATTAATGGTGTAGTACTAGCAGTTTATTGATTAGTTTGTGTAGATTTGCACAAAATAGGCTAATAATATATATAAAATGGACATATTGGATGGTGATCTGATTATTTGATCTTCATCTTTATTCAGTCTTAAGAAATTCGTTGATAGGAGTGTTCCAAATTTTAATTTTAATCATGTATCTCCTACCATTGTTTAGAAATCATTTAATTATATTAAAGTAAAGACCACAGAAGATTTATGGGGCGTATCTGTCAAAGCAATTGAATCCATAATTGACACTATTGCCCCGATTCTCGCAAAGATATTTAATGACTGTGTTTACTGTGGCACCTTTCCTGATTTAATGAAACATACACATAGTGTTAACTGAAATTAGAATCGACTAATACGTCGCGTCACTATTACCGGATGAACTGACAACACTAGAGAGCAATGTATAATGCATTGCATTATATAAATTAATAATAATCATTATGGCGTCGCTGGCCTCTAAAAGTATTGTAATTGTAACATTGAATCCATCCTTATGATAATATATTGTAAAGTTTAAAGCATCAGGGGTTTCCTTTTAACAATAGTAAAATTATTCCTATTTTTAAATCTGGTTGCAAGAATGATCCATCTAATTATAGACCAGTTTCAGTAAATCCTGCTTTAAGTAAAAATTTTGAAAGAATGGTACTTGACCAGATGATGTCACATTTTAATAAACATAAGATTTTTCACCATCATCAATATGGTTTCACTAGGGGAAGATCCACCACCGACGCCGGGGCCAAATTAGTGTCTCACATTTTATTAAGATTTAAAGCACGACGTTGAAAAAGTAAAACCTGAAAAGAGAAATATCCTCGCGATATTCCTCCTCGATTCCTTAATAGCTATTAGTTCGTGAGAATCTACGTAGGTCAGTTTGGCCATGATGGAAACACTTGTTGTTTCTAACCTTGGGAATGTTTCTGGACAGACCTGATACAAACAACAACAACCCAATTATCTGCAATATAAGATTCTGCAAGAAAAAATATATGTCGTTAATTTATCTAAATGATGGGCATTAATAAAAAAGAATCGTACCATTGCAAAGGTTTGCAAGTATTTTGGATACGAATTTATGGGCATGAGATAAAAATAACTTATGTTTTGCGTTAAATTTTGTGTAGTTTTTAATAGTTTGTAATTAACGGAGTTTGCGGAGTTGATTGATTTGAATTTTTTTTTTGTTTTCTTATTTTTTTATTTTTTTTTAAATAAAACAAGCTTTTAGCGCTTATCGCTTACGTTAACATGACTATAAAGAAAAGATTTCAAGAAAAGCTAGTGTTTCTAGGCGATTGTGATTTATTCAGCAGTTGTGGCTAATATCGGTAGCAGGCAATACTGACCTACTAAATCCATTGTTTTCCAAGAACTACTAGCCAATTAGTTTCGTTTTATTTTTAAATGAATGATAATTGAATGGCGCTTCTAATCGCCTGTAACTGCGGCATTTGTCACTAGGACATTCAGGGCAGCCTTTTTCTATCAGTGTCAGATTATTGGCTGTATTGAAGTCGCATTATTTGTATAATTCTGTGCAGGTTTGTATCTGAACGGATATTTTACTTCCTTTTTAAGTATATCTTATATATAAAATTCTCGTGTCACAATGTTAGTTACCATACTCCTCCGAAACGGCTTGACCGATTTTTATGAAATTTTATATGCATATTCAGTGGGTCTGAAAATCGGCTACTATCTATTTTTCATACCCCTAAGTGGTAGTAGGTAGGTAGGCATGAGCTATGTAGAAAAAATTGCATTGCAACGCATGCCGGATACAGCTAGTTATGATATAATATTCCTATTAGGCATATCTATTACTTATAATTATTATATTATTTATTTAATTTACTTCTTTTCTTCGTTTCTTCGTTAGCTTAATGTTATTCTGGTGGTAGTATACTTTCTTACTCTAGATATTCGTGTATAGTGTAAAAAGCTTTAATTATCAGATCTATTAAAAGAAACTACTTAACGAAAAAATTACTTCATATTTCATCACAGTCAATAATCGAAGCAGCCTCTTTATTTTTTTTGCCTCCATATAATTTTACCATGCTACGATTGACACCACAATGCGCAGAATTCAAATACTAAACCTAAACGCTAGTTTGATCTTCATATGAAAACATATACTTACTAAAACTACAAAAAAGTATAATGTGGTATTGCCTCAAATATAACCACAGGTGCACGACAGTTTCAGACCACAGAAAAATGCTCCCTTTTTATAGCCACCTCTGACCAATCAGAAAACTTCACTTAAATACGTGACCAATACGAGTGCAGTTACTTTTGGCGGGAAAATTCACGAAAAGCTATTTTACGGGGTCGAGGCATTTTACAGTATTTTCTTATTTTCTTATTTTCTAACGATAGGTAGGATTAATCTTAATTAATTATACATAAATCAGTCTTAAAAACCTTAATTAGAACCTTAAAATAACACAAAAACTGAAACGGTCTCGTCCCGGTAAAGTATCGAAGTAGCTGAGCTAATACGGTACAACTTACAAGGTAACGCCGCCTGGCGGCTGGAACTTACAAAATTTTCTACGTCTAATAAATCTCAAGTACATATTAGGGGTAGTTTACAAACAAACAATAATTAAAAACCCCTCTTAAACTCAAAACACATAATCAAAGGTACAAACAAACTACTAACTAAATTACTAGACTTTTCTTAAACTTAAAACACTTAATTCAAAAGTAATTACAAACAAACAAAAACTAAACTTTTCTTAATATTACTCACGTAAACAGATGTAATTTACGTATCGTCGCTAACGCTTTGTGTGTAGTGTATTATGTATGAACACAGGCGGCCGCTGTTTAACTTAGCCGAGCTCAACAGATGGCGTTGTTAGTTGAGAGGGGTTTTCTGAATGGCGGTGTTAAGATTTTCCGCGACTGATAGACTACCCCGGGCAGTTTCGTTCATCACTATCTTCACTGTATAACATGATTTACAGAATTTTTGACTGGCTTGCCGATAAGGCAGGCTGTATAATCACTTGATATAATTGTCTGACGTCCCTGTCATTATTCAACCTAACCTATATACATATATTGATGGTTCGATTAATAAAAGCAGAGACGCTGATATTTAAAGGAGAGAGAATTAGCAGGCTGTGTTGCGCAACCTACTGCTGTTTTTGTGCATTAAGTTTAATAATTAGCTATAATAAATCCCTACTTCCTTTCATAATACTAACGGCCCGGCCCGCCTTCATACGGGTATTTATAAATATTTCAATATGTACCTACTTAAAAATACACCAGAAACATAGCAATTTCATACCAGGTGGCCTGGGTATATATTACGAGTTGTACAAAATATTGTATTTAAGATACAAGCTGTAATAATTCCTTTAAATGATTTAATTCGATATTTTTATTAAATGTGTTCTACCTATGATAACTACATATTTATCCATAGAAGTGACAGAAACAATATTTTGTAATCTTATTATATACATAATTGCCTGCTGGGAAATAAATAGTACAGACGTGGCCGCCGATGGGACAAGCTCCATACATTTTTGCCCTTTTGTCCTTTGTCATACTAATAAAACCTACTTCGTATAAATCAATTTACAGTTAGGATTGTAGGATCGTTACATCATGACTAATTTCAAAACTTACAAAACGATAACGTCATACGTCATTAAAATTCAAAGTATTCTGGTAAACTTTTACAACTTAACATGGAAAAGAAAAATGATAATTATTTAATATCTTTTTTTTTTTTTAAAAAAGAGAACCGCCTTCAAATAGCCGATTCACTGAATAGTATGAAATAATTTTAATTGTACCTACTGCTTATCAAATAACCAAAATTTTAGGATAATAAGTATAATTTATTATACTTCAAGCACAATTATTGTTAACTAGCTGTGCCTGCGACTTCGTTCGCGTGGATGACGAAACTTATCGATGAGGTCTTAACCGCAAAATTAAGTTTGTTTTTTATTTTTTATACTTTTCCGGGATAAAAACTACCCAGTGTGGTGCCCAGGATAATAAAGAATAATTATACCAAGTTTCATCGTAATCGAACCGGTAGTTTTTGCGTGATACCTGAACAAACAGACAGACAGATAGACAAAAAAAATATTTTTAACACTTTTGGGTTCGGTGTCGGTCTAGCAACACCCCCCGCCATTAATTTTTTTGATATTTTCAATGTACAGAATTTTCACTTCTACAGATTTATTATCTTCTTCTTATATATAAAATTCTCGTGGCACAATGTTAGTTACCATACTCCTCCGAAACGGCTTGACCGATTTTTATGAAATTTTATATGCATATTCAGTAGGTCTGAGAATCGGCTACTATCTATTTTTCATACCCCTAAGTAGTAGTAGGTAGGAAGTAGGCAGGTGCTAGATAGAAAAAAATGCATTGCAACGCATGCCGGGTACAGCCTGCTAGTAATAATATATTTCTTTACTATTTGTATTTCTTATTTTTCTCGGTTTATTCGTTTATACGAGAATACCCGGTCCTTTGAAAGGCTTACGTGAGGACACAGGCAGTGGCCGTGTTGCGAACTTCACTCTTCCATGGGATGTTACTTTTGTTACTTACTTGTCCGTGCAAGATAGATATGTAATTGTGTAAAATGAAAGGCTGTGTCAGAATTGCATTTTTACTGATAGTAATTCGCCAAGCGAATGTTCATACGGTCCATGTAAATTATGCAAAAAGAGCCATAATACGTTACTTCATAATAATTACATCTAGCCAAAGAATAGGTATGACCGTATCCACGTCTGCAAATCAGCTGATCCGCTTGTACATTCCGAGCATAATGTACGCTCGAGCAGTGCCTCGGTACAACAAGTGTTGTTGTCGACGGCACTCATCATAACATAACATAACATACCATCACGCCTGTATCCCCGAAGGGTTAGGCAGAGGTGTACGAAATGTACACCCACAGTTCGCCGGTATGTTTTGGTCCCATGTAATAGGGGGCGAGCCTATTGCCACTAACCGGGCACAAATCCAAACTCCGACCTGCTACTGAGAAATTCATAGAAAAACCCAATAACACCTTGGTCGACTTGGGAATCGAACCCAAGACCTCTAGCGTAGCAGTCGCGCTTAGCACCACTAGGCCAACGAGGCAGTTCAGCACTCATCAAAGTTCCTAATTCAAGTAATACTTATCACACAGTTAAAGCACTCTTGACAACTGGAGTCAAAGCGGTTTTATTTATGAATCGTCGTGTAATCATTTAAAAATGACCTATCATTCAGTCCATAATAAATTTATCGGGTGTAGAACCTGCAAAGTAAACATTCGTTCTGAAATCGCGTTGTACAAATAAATGAATTAACATTTGATACAATTTGAAAACATGTTAAGGGCACCAAGAACCCTGCGGACATTATAATGCGTGGTGCTGCGCTAGACACTTTAAAGTACGATAATAATAATAATTGGTGGTGTGGCCCTACGTTTTTACGAGAACCTAGTCTCATGTGGGCTAATACTAATAGTAAGGATACGTCATCTGTTGATTTACCCGAAACTAAACCTGACACTTTAAATTTACATTCCATTCAATTAACTGTATTGTTTGATTTTTGAACGCTTTTCGTCGTTTATTCATTTGCAAGGTTCAGGGGGTGGATCTACCAGTTACCTGTCCGACAGCTGGCTAGATCCACTACGTGTTCGTGACTCTGGACTGCCGTAGCCGTTGCTGTCACATTCATTGTTACTCCGTGATGGTAGCATCCTATAACCCGCCATACCTTGTTATCCTTTCCAACGTATCCTTTCCCAAATTCATTCAAAAGTATGAAAACGTAATTTCTCTTCACTCAGACTATAATCATTCCTCTCATAAAATAGGCAAAAGTCCAAACATGCTCGTTTCAGGTATTTATAATAATAAATCCCAAAGAAAAAAATATACATGTGCGTGTTCATCTGTAGTATCTTTGTGATGAATGGTTGGCCATCAATTAATGGTGTCATAAGTGGCACTAAAACTATCGCACGTTTGCAGCTTCTTACGATTCACTCTTTAGGAAATATGATGATACACATTTAAACTTTCATGAATGAAGGAAGATCGAACTTGATCACCAAACATGATACCAATTATTTTACGAACCCATCAGATACGTCATTTCCTGGTACAGAGATAAGTCAAGTTGCGCTAAGCTTTCTAGGTCATCAAGTATTTAAGCCTAATTAAGCTTAAAGATTTCCCGCGTCTCGTATATCGGCAGGCTGACCTAACCGTCCCTGGCCCGACCTAACAAGATTACTCCAATACTGCAAATTGCATTAGCCGCTCCCTCGATGCAGCTGCGGTTACTTTTTCAAATATAATTAACTTTGTGTTCCTTTCTTACTGACAAATAGCGACAACTTGGAGACGTTTAAGCTTTTTGATATTAATGCGGTACTGGAGTAAGACTCGCTAGTTTTAGCGATGGAATATTCTTGTATTTCACAAGAGCCCTTACGCCAATAACAATTAATATTAACATGTATAATAGTGTACAATTTTACAAGGATACGGTGTAGATAAAATACAAACTATAATTTTGACAACCAGTGATCCCGAAATACTTAATTTAGTAAATGAAGCGGTAAAGGTCAGAGTCTCATACAAACGAGGTATTTAGCTGAAGTCGGTGAGACTGGAAGACTCACAGATTTTCTCCGTTGTTGGAAAGATGGAGGCTTTGGAGGGCGATGCTGGATTCTTACCGACTTAGACCACTATGGTCTCTTCCCTTATATCGGGCTCACGCGATACCCAACGTAATTTGGACAAAGGCTAGACAGAAGAAGAAAATTACAATGGCGGTCTTGTTGCCTAAACGTAGGATATTTGATAGGGAAATGATTGCTTGCCTAGCCCCTAGCCAGGATAATTATGATTGAAGACATGGGATAGCAGGCGTATGCAATCCAAGACTTCTCGGGTTGCATTAAATTGCCTGAATTTCAGATAGTTTAATTTAACACGAGAACTTAAACTAACTTGTTTCGTTCAAAAATTCAAGCTATTTTTTTACAATTGATAAAAAGAATATATCTTAATAAGAGATAATATTAAGAGAACATTAGTAATTTATGTAACATTTGTGGGTAGCATTGATTAACCTAGGTAGGTTGGTCCGAGGTTAATTTACTGTGGATTAAAATTAAATATAAAATCAAAGACCTATGGAAAACTGCACTTTAAAGAGACTTTGATGTGGTGGCAAAGCACTCAAACAAAGTAGGAATATATATTTAAATCACATGATAGCTCACGTCGTGTTAATCGTCAGCTAAATATAGTTCACAGAATATCCATCACACAACGAGCGTTTTGAATCGTTACGTAATGTTCATTGAATGGCTGTATTAAGGCCAGATTACACGTAACGAACGCTAGCACTTAGCCCTGCAAATATAATAGCATAGCATATTAATAATGTTTTTTTAGGGTTCCGTAGCCAAAGGGTAAAAACGGGACCCTATCACTAAGACTTCGCTGTCTGTCCGTCGTTCTGTCACCAGGCTCTATCTCAAGAACCGCGATAGCTAGACAGTTGATTTTTTTTAACAAATAATGTATTTCTGTTGCCACTATAAAAACAAAAAACCTAGCCAATGGTGCGGAACCCTTCATGCGCAAGTCCGACTAACACTTGGCTGGTTTTTTTATCTCATTACTACTATAGGCACCAGGTCTCTTTCAAATAAAAGATAAGTTTGTAAAAAAAAGGCTGCTGCATCGATGGGCACATTAGTGCTGCCGCCATGCCGCGGCTACAATCAACTTAACAGTGGTCCATACTGACAACTGTATCTACACAGGGCAAATTAAACAAAATACAAGACGTATTTAATTCATCACAAACCTACACTGAATCATTTATCCAAATTAAAGTATTCGATACAAAGGAATAACAATAATCATACGCACGCATATGCTGCCCAATCAAAATCAAGTTTTGCCAATAAGTAAATATATTGTAATCAAATAGAATGCTTGCACAAACAATAATTAATATATGAGGATTAATTCTAATCAAATACAATGTCCAATTATTATTTTTGGACTGCCACTGACAACAATGTCCAATCACAATGAATGATATACGAAACTATACGATAGGTACCTATTCATTTAAACTATTGACCGTACTTACCTAACATTGACACGTGTGGAAGGGCCTGTAAATATTGTTTGCGGGGTTTCAGAAGTACTACATCCCGTTTAAAAAGTGTCTATACTTCTAACTATACAAATGTTGTTAACGCGAAAGTACCTCTTTCTGTCTGTCTATCTGTTGCACTTTGACGGCAAAACCACTCAACCGATTTTGATAAAACTTGGCGCTTCAATCGCAGTAAGGGACATAGGCTACTTCTTTTGAAATCCAAGCGGACAAAGCGGCGTGAAACAAGTGTCATAATTTAATAAAAAAATGAAAATCCGACTCTCTCTCAAAAAAAGAACTGAACATGTTGTATTCGTTAACTGTCATTGCAGTTGGTGAACCGTTCACACTTCTAAATCTAAGAAGTTTTAATTTGATGATTCTCGGTGAGCTAAGAATTCGTAAGACGAGTTCCGTCTTCTTTAATAAAACAGTTCATGTTGAATCGTAACAGGTAGGTTAAAACTTCTCACAATTAGAACAACTTGGGCACAAGTAAAACCTATTATAGATCTGTAGTACGTGAAATATGGACAGGGGTACCTACGTTTTGTGACTAAATTACAGTACAGTTACAAATCGAATTCTTCAAAGGGTCAATTCATAAGTCGTTTTTTTTAATTCGCTTTGTCCACGGCATGTTACTGTGTAGCGTTTTGCGAAGAGCACTCCTCATTTGTTTCGGCGCTGGTATGCCCGTCGGCCAGTAAAGAGAACTGGGAAGGGTACGTAGTTCTGATTTGACACAATGCATTCCTGTGTTGCGCGAAAGTCCTGGTATTCTGAATATCACTGACCAATACCAGAGACACATAATATTCCCTTTCGTCGAAATTTAATCTTAGATTTGCCGTTAATATCTGCTTTGCACAAAATATATTATTTGACCTACCAAATATGATTTTGTGATTACCAAATGCATTTTTTTTTCCTTTGCCTTTTTTCCCTGCTTGGATTATAAACAAACCTACAGGTCATTTGACCGTTCAAGCTTCAAGATCGCAATTTACGAGTTTCCTGTGTCCTACCAATCAAGTAGTGCGCACTTGGACGAGTGAACATTTCGGCGCCCTCTGAATGTTCCAGAATAAAAGCGTGTGAATTTCGACCAGCTTGCAGGTGGACTAGTGGGCAAGTACCGTAAAAAGCGCTTACATCTTTCAATCAAGTCAATGTTGGAACTAGCGGAAGCATTGACACCGGTACTGTGACGACTCATGATTAAGGAAACTTTTATCTAATCATTAAATCAGTCTTAACTAGGCTTCCTTGAGCCCTTTTTGTTTTTATGTGTCGTTCATATGAAATTAATAGCGGCAGATAGGCCAGGCAAGTTTACCTGGTCCTCGGTAAAGAAGGGAAGGGTTCTGCAGTAGTAGGTCGTAAGATAGTTAGATAGTAAATGATTCCGAATATGTAAGATGTACATGCGAGATCATAAATAAATTCGTTTCTAAACGAAAGTATTGTTATTTATTAAAAACTATACCAAACATACTTAAAAATAAGCCAACATTTATGAAAAAAGGAATATCAATAAATTTAAAAACTTTAAATGCGTAATGCTCGTGCCTTCTCTATACGGGAAGAGGCCTGTGCACAGCAGTGGGACGTTTATAGGCTGGAATATATATATATATATATTTATAATCAATGAGTAAGGTAATATTCGAACGGTGAACCGATCTCCATATTTTTCACGACAGGTATTCGTAACTACGTTTGAAAAGGGAGTGACACATTCCTTCCGCGATGTAGTTTTTTTTAATCACCACACTTCTTGTCCTATAGAAGTTTAGAGATAAGTTCAGTAAGGTAAAGTAAGAATTTCTATTATAAAGGGTGACGCTTTTTAAGCCATTTGCTTTTATCGCTTTTATTTATAAACGGAGCTAAGCAAAGGACGCGTAATTTGTGATATTACATTTTCATAAGCTGCAAAGCGTTTTAGCGCTTTTCATGCGTAAGTTACTTACTGTTATAGTGTGGTCATGTACCTATGTATCATAAGGTTGTATTTATGTTATAGGTAAAAGTACGGTCTAATCAATTTCCTGTTTTTTGTTTCCAATATACTGAGTTTAGAGAAGAGTTATAAAAAATGTTACACTCTGAAACTATGGCTGAAAGTATTGCCAGTACAAGAAAAAATAGGCCAAGTGCGAGTCGGACTCGCGAATTAAAGGTTCCGTACCACCACCAGAAAGAAGAGCTTTAAAATTACACAAAACATGATACGATGCTTCTTATACGAAACGCCTGTGTGCAATGTCTTAATAAATTATAAGGCAATTCGTTTGCGGTTTGAGTGCATCAATGCAATGGGGACCCCTCTAAGATTTTAAGTTTTCAATGATTTTAGTATTTGTTGTGATAGCGGCCATAGTAACAAGTATTTTGTGTAAATTTCAGCTGTCTAACTTTTACCGTTTGCTCTGTAGAGGCCTTTGACAGACAGACAGACAGACATCGTAGGCTTAGTAATAGGGTCCCGTTGGTACCCTTCGGGTACGGAACCCTAAAAATGGTGAATTAGGGGAGGGTCTAGCCTCGATGCAATGAAGGTAGTTTACATCATAATGTTGTTCAATTAAGGCGCTATCATTTGAAACCAAAATCTTTCTTAGAGTTAATATTTGTAAATTTCAGTGGTGAACCATTTAAGAGTTCTTCGTCCTGTAAGTCAATACAAATCATGCCAAAAACCAGTTGGACATATATTATTCTTGGCTAAATTACTAAAACACATAAACCACAGAATTCTTTGGTGTGAGATAGGCAAAAGGTATTGTCGTTAAAATATCTACATTCGTCCAAAGGTAATATAACAGGCATAATTTAGTTATATAAAATTAATCTCAGGGATACTGTTTCACTTGCCCATTATGGGAACGTGTGTGGATATGCATAATACAGAATAACCTTCATTTAAACTTACTATCATCTAACAGTGTATTAATTTTGACTACTTTAATGAAGCTGTTTCTAACGGTAACGTTGTATTGCTTTTTAGCTAGCAAGGCGATGTAATGATGCAACTTTGGTCTCTAATTAAGTTCTACATACAATGTGGAAACAGTAACAAAACGTTAGGTATAAGATTTACCAAAATTACGACAAAATTCGTGTGGTCGATAATTACGACGAATGTCGTGGTGGCCTAGCGGTTCAATAAACGGATTTGTATGCACAAGGTTGCAGGTTCGAACCCAGGCAAGTACCAATGTAACTTTTCAAAGTTATAATATGTACTTTTTTAATTATTCTAAGACACTACTGACAAACGGTGAAGGAAAACATCGTGAGGAAACCTGGATTCCAAAATTTGGGATCTGAAATCGCCAACACTGCGGGAGCAAGCGTGGTGATCAATGCTCGCGCCTTCTCTATATGGGAAGAGGCCTATGCCCAGCAGTGGGCACAGGCCTCTTCCCAGACAAAATTATATAAAAATTCAGTTTACATCAATTATGTCGAAGTAGGTCTATCTTAAGCCTAGCTGACTTGACCGATACCACCAGAAGATTGAATTTAAATAAAACATACAAGTAAATCGCAAGGAGGACTTTCAATACGATATTTAATTTGGAATTTTTATTCACATTTACCACCGATAGGTATAACACCGTTTTTTTATGAGACCAATCATCCCCCACTTTCAGGTTCACTAACTGTAAGTTCAAAGCGAATGCGAATGCAGTGCGCTGTGCACATGTGTGTGAGATGTAGTTCTATCCCACAAACTAATGCCATGAAACCAGACTCCTTTGACGGTTCACACATTGTGTCTATTTGCATACACATGTGGCATCTAATTACTACGGAGTAGGGTTAATGCGGAAGTGTGCCATTAATTATTTGATTTGCCTCGAGTGCCATGAGGCGTGGTCGCATGAGGGAGATGCATCTTCGAGACTGTGGTAATTAGATTCTGACTCGCCTTGGCTGGTGACAGTAATTTCGTTAATGTCAAAGACCTTGTCCACCTTCAAAAGGAAATTTCTAAAAGGTTTTTAGTGTGATGCATTTCATAAAAATCCAAACAAATAGACATCTTTAAAACATGATAGGTTTGGAACGTCGATCAAACCTCTAGGTTTGTTTTATTCTAGCAAAGTTATCTCAAACAATTATCTTGACTAAATATAAGCATCTGTACAAACACAGTCGAAATCTGTAATCAATTAATAGCTACTTGTCCACAGGCTTGAGTCACGGAGACGCAATTATGATAATAATTAACCAGTAAGTGCTTGCTGCTAACATTGCGCGTCATTGTCTTCGTAATTGCGGGGTTTAGCGCCTACACCTAATCACTCCTGATCTAATTTGTTCGAGTAATTGAGTTACACGTCAGAACAACTTGTTAGCGAAGTTGGAGCTTTGATTGTCTGCGCGAGTCCGACTAGATGCTCGCGTACTTTTTAAAGGAGTAATCTGGAGAGTTACTTGTCAGTTCTTCTCATGACACTCATGTAAATTTATCTGTTTAAGTTTTACTGAAATAAAATCATTTTCAATTGGGCTTAAGTTTTAGGTAACATTCCTTTTGACATTGAAACGAGAAAAGTAATTTTATATTTCGTATGAATATTCCTCAAATTCGAAGGACGAGTCGTGACTTGACGTCTAATATTAAGTGGCTGCCTCATACCAACCTCCTCGGATGTCTTGGCCTAATTTGGCTACGACCTGACGACCACAGCGTCATACTATTACTGTTGTATTTTATTTAACTATTGAAGTATTTTTTTTTTTTTATAAATGCAGGTTGTCCTACGAACGTTCGGATTCACGATCAGTCATCGGGTCAGTTAAAGCAAGCGTAAAACGAAACGTAATGTTCACAATCTGCCGTAATATCTGCATGAATGAATCGTTAGAATAAAAATCTTTATATTCAACGTTAGTTTATTTTATTTCATTCATTTCCCCGGAGTCAAGGGCCGTGTAGTGGTAATTGTCAATACTTTGTTTGTGAAAGTTGTGTGTCCTTTTATTTTGTAGCAAAAAGTTTATGAATTTTGAGCAATGATTATGTTACCTTCAAAAAGTATTTTTTGCTGGGCTAGATATTATAGATTTTTATAAAAGTTGTCAATTGAAAGAAGCTGTTAATCACAGAGTAAAGTAATCTACTATATAAAAATAAGTTGGGTTTTCCTTCCTGACGCTATAACTCCAGAACGCACGAACCGATTTCCACGGTTTTGCATTCGTTGGAAAGGTCTCGGGCTCCGTGAGGTTTATAGCAAAGAAAATTCGTAGGTAGTAGGTAGGTAGTAGGTAGAAAAAACTGCATTGCCGGCATACGCTTGATAGTGTACCTATGTAATGTTGTTCTTATCAATTAAATATTTTTAAAAGCTATCAATAATAATTGTCTAGTCAACTCTAGTCTAACTTTCTGCCCTCTTTAACTATTCGTTTCATATTTCTCTTCCGAGTAAAATTTCTTAAAAATAGTTACGTTATTAGTTAAGTTCTTGCGTCTCTTATGACTAAGTATTCGAAACGACAGGACGTAGTTGTTACATTAAGTTTTGCATCCAGTTCCAGCTGTTAAATGAACTTGCTTGTAGCGTTTCGTTGTTATGCATACTAATTTTATAAATGCAGTAATAACTCGGAATGCCTGTAAGTTGTTGTTGTGATTTTTGACGGGCCTGTTGGTCTAGTGGTTAGTGACCCTGACTGCTATACCGGAGGTCGTGGGTTCGATTCCCACCCAGGACAAATGATTGTGTGATGAGCACGATCATTTGTTCTGGTTGTCTGGGTGTAATTTATCTATAATATGTATGTATTTAGAAATATATAAGTATGTTTATCAGTTGTCTGGTTACCGTAACACAAGCTCTGCTTAGCTTGGGATCAGATAACCGTGTGTAAGCTGTCCCGGAATATTATTATTATTATTTCATGGCTTCATCAGTTAATAAGAGCCCGTAATTGTCCCACTGTTGGGTAAAACCTCTTTTTTAAGTTGGTTAGTAAGCGTTAGTAACATTTTAATGACATAAACTAGATTTGTTGCAATAAATAAGTTGCTAATGAAAGCATGTTTTAGAAAATCTTTCTTAGCTACCAAAGCCTATACTTGACATCTCTGGTGGCTACGGATTAAGTATATGAGAGATACATTAATTCAATTTAAAGGCAAATTAGTCACAATGTTATTATACGATACGCTTAAAGTTACCTCAACATGGTATGATATAAGACTCATCAAGCGAAAACAGTGTATTAATGTAAAAGCACTTTATTCATTTGCATTAAATAAACCACAATTCATATTTTGTACTACATGACAAAATATGTGGAGAGATCTTCGCAAATGTATAGCTAGTTGTTGATCTCTGCTCGATATACAGATAAATAACCAGACTAGGATTTTTATTCAACCTTACATACTACAACTAGTCGGATTAGACAAATCTTACATACTCGTGAATTTTTATACAACCACGGGATTGCTAAGAAGAGTAATGAATTCAGCGGTAAAAAATTAACATAACATAATCGTCTATCAAACTAAACTACTAAGTTAACTTTGATGATTATAATATCAAACAGAAATTGATTATAACATCATATATGGATGATAACATCATAATAATATAATTATAATATTCCGGAACAACTCACACACGGTTATCTGATTCCAAGCTAAGATAAAGCTTAAGCTTGTGTTATGGTAACCAGACAACTGATAAAAATACTTGTATATTTCTAAATACATACATATTATAGATAATTTACACCCAGACACAGAACAAATGATCCTGCTCATCACACAAAGATTTGTCCTGGGTAGGAATCGAACCCACGACCTCCGGTATAGCAGTCAGGGTCACTAACCACTAGACCAACAGGCCCGTCATAATAGGGTAGGGTTTAAAATCTACAACCCACAGCAAAGACAGATGCTGCTGATATTAGGTAGAAAACCACAAAACGACTTCAATTGTGTTCAATAAACCGAGTCTTACAAAGTTTTACAAAGCTTTAAATTGCTACCTCTTGTTTAGAAACCGCGGGCTTGTGGTGGACTTTGGTGGACCTTCGTATTTATTGCTATTAAATAACATACACTGTACCCGCTTCATTCATGGAAAAGCAACTGAGGACGACTTACGAGTAGGGTAAACTACCCAATTATTGGCACTTTGGCGTTAGTGTGTAAGAAGTGTCTTTTTTGTGTAACCTTATAGGACTTTGATAATTATTTTTTAACTTAGATACTCCACTGCTAATCTAGCATTAATTTCTCACAGTGAAATTAGAACAGGGTTGCAAGAAAAAAAATGAAATAAAAATTTTCAAACTTTGGTGTATACTCCAAATATTGGCATACTTTCTAATCATCCCATCTCTGCAGATGTTTCTACAGAGAAAGGTAACCTATCTCTGCATAAACATGTCTATAATTTGGTATATTTTCGGTTGTTACACTATTTATTTTTTATGAAATTGTTATCGATTCGTCCGAACCGTGCAGTTTCTCAGTTCTATGGTTGAATTGATTTCATTTGTTTTCAAACTTTGTATTAAAAAGTTTAATGAGTCTTTATAAATTCCATCCACATAACCTCGCACCCTTATCTGCCATAAGGGTCGACATAAACCACATTAACACCACATGCCACAAGCCCTTTATTATCCTTCTTTTTATATATTTTTCGGCCACACATCGTCCCGTAATTTGGACCGAGTTACGGTTACAGATATTTATTTCTCTAAAGAATTACAAATTCACTTATAGAGAAAACATAAGTAATAAATAAATAAATGCGGACAACATCACATATATTGCTCTGAACCCAAAGTAAGTAGCTAAATCACTTGTGTTATGGAATTCAGAAACAACGAAGGTACCACAAACACCCAGACCCGGGACAATGTAGAAAAGTTGGTTTCTACATTGACCCGTCTGGGGATCGAACCCGGGACCTCAGAGCTGGCGACACCTTGAAAACCGGTGCGTACGCCACTCGACCACGGAGGTCGTCATAAGTCGTCATAAGAACTCGTAAGTGTAGTTAAATTTATCTGCCAATGAGCGTAGAAAAAAAGAAAAACAATCATGTAGGTACTTATTTTAAAACTAACATTACAGTAATGTAGTTGTTTTTTATTTTTGTTTATTACGACTTTTTATTTATTATTTAGTAAGTATATGCCTGTATAAATATGTTTTTTTTTTTAATATGTAAGTAACTGTGCTGGCCAATCTTTTAGTTCTTTTTTTGCTGCAAATATAAATTAATTGGTTTTAGATGCGTTTACAGTCAGTAAGTTCGATTTAAGCCAATTTTGTAAGAGGTTTTTAGATCATGCTGAGCTTGTTCTATAATTAAGCATACACTGGTTCCTGAATAAAATAAACTTGCGTCGTCAGCGTACGAGATTCTTAGTTAATTGTTTAAACATTTTTCAATTAATAACAGTAATTGAAGAATACATTATTCGTAGTTAACTGTAGTGGCTACGAAAGCTCTTTATGAAATAAAATATAAATAAAAAATATTTTTCTCCTGTGGCCACTGTCCCATAGCTGGGTAAAGGCCTCTGGGCAAAATCTTGTTCGTGAATCTTGTTATATAGCCAGAAAAAGTAGCTATACACTATTAGAATAAAACATTGAAAACTGACTCATTCAATTAGATATTTTTTAGTTTACTTCGAAGCAAAGGTAAAAAATACTGAAAACATGAAGATTTAATTAGATTAATTCTCAAGTTCCATCTACTAGGACATGATAATATGTTAGAAACATAATTAATCCATCAAGACGATTATCCTAGTAGGATTTAGGAACCTATTACTCCTGCCGTTCTGTATGACAAAACGGGTTGAGACCCTATGTAGGCTTAGCTTATCGGCAGGGAATTCCCACCCGGGGCCCGGCTAAAGCAATCATGATTTATGCCTAAATCAACTCTGCCTGGCTTGCTTTACCAAACGAGATCCCCTATGCCAATACAACCAGCTTGTAATGTCTCTACTGCATGGTAAAGGCATTCATACAGACAATACACGACATTGATCACTGCACTCACACTGAGAGTTGTCAATTTCAGAATCCAATTCAATATCCAAGATTAATTCAAGTTTTCTACATTGCCTCGGGTCTGGGTGTTTGTGGTACCTTCGTTGTTTCTGAATGCCATAACACAAGTGCTTTAGCTACCACAGTTCGTCACGAGCGCTCCCACCGTGCGAACGTGATCAGTGCTGCTACGCGTGTGGAATCACAGTAATAGTTTGGTTACCTACATATTTCGATATCGTAATTTAGTTTGCCATAAACTATGGTTCAGTGCAAATTGTGTAAGTTGACTTTGGCGAGGGTGAAAAGTGATAGTATCTTGCGTTGTAACGGTGCTTGCGAGGGTGCTTTTCACAAGAAATGTGCTGTGAAAATAAAGACATTTGCCGACACAGGAATGTGTGATGAATGTCAAATAACCCCTAAGAGGAGACCGTCCATCGTAGTGGATCTGTCAACCACAACACCAGAAAAATTACTGGCCGAGGTCAATGAAAAACTGGTCATAGTATTCGATATGAAAAAAACGTTGGAGACTATGGCTGACGAGATCGGCTTTTATGCAGAGAAATACCAGGAACTAATAGAAGAAAAAGTGAAAACGGATAATAAGATAAAGGCGTTAGAACACAAAAATGTTCACTTAGAAACCAGCAATAAAGCACTGGAAGAAAGGATTGTGTATTTGGAAAACCGAGAGAAAGAAAAGAACGTGGAAATATATGGACTGGAAGAGGATAACAAAGAACCGTTAGGTAGAAAAATAACATGTTTAGCAATTAAATTGGGATTAGACGAAGGCCAGATATGTGAAGTTAAGAGGGTAGGCGGAGAAAACCAAGCGGCTGCGGGCGCAGTCTCCGCCACTAACCAGATGCGTGATAAGAAGCCGAGGCCGGTGATTATCACTTTGGCCACGCGTGCCGCCCGCGATCAGTGGATAGCAAGTAGAAAAACTAATAAATTAACTAATGATGATGTGTATGCCAGCGGAAATAAACAGCGAATTTATGTGAACGAGGATCTCACCAAGTATATGCGCAACTTATTTTGGACGACGAGAAACGAGTTAAAAACAAAATATAAATATATCTGGATCCAGAGTGGTAAACTGCTTATAAAAAAAGATGATCCCAATGACACAAAAATCAAGGTCATCCGCACTCTGAGTGACATCAACATTTACGCAAACGCTAAGTGAAGCAAGTGAAGTATATAGTGTATTAGTTTACCTACATTATTACGTATATTCAGGTTAATTTTATTGATAACATTCAATGACCATACTTTGCACATAGCACCTAGTATTAAATATACCAAATACACGAACAGAGATAAATGGCAAGAACAGCTGATACATTCTCGAGAGGAAAGTTTGAATATTATTCACCTAAATATCAGGTCAATGAGAAAGAATTTCACACAATTTGAAACATTAATAAGCGGTTGCGAAGAAAAGTTGGATCTTATTGCACTTACTGAGATAAATATAAGAAGGCAGGAGTTATTTTTGTACAAGTTAGACGGCTATGATACATATTTACATACGAGAGAAATAACTAGGGGCGGCGGCATACTGTTATATATTAAAAATAATCACAACTTCACGGCGAACGTAATAAAAACTAGTTACTCCGAAACGATATGCGGGCAGCTTGTGCAAAGTGGAAAGAGAACGATTCATGTAGTTGTCACATATAGGCCGCCGAAGACAAATAAACATGGATTTGTGCAGGAGATGCATAGTTTATTATCTAAAATTCCGAGGAGTTGCGAACTGATAATGATCGGTGATACAAACATAGATATTCTGTGCGGAACCGGTTCTACCAGCGTCAATAGTCAGTATTCAAATAATATGAGTGAAATAGGCATGGAGTGCGCTATCAGTGATATTACCAGAGAGGAGGTTTACGGTGGACTAGTGACGCGGACGTGCATCGATCATGCGTGGGTTCGAACCCAGTGTAATACTTCGGCGTATGTGTTAACGAGTAAGCTATCTGATCACTACCTTATAGGCGTGTGCATCAATACCGGCTCGAGAAGTTTCCAAAGTGGTAAGCGAGGATAACTGTAATTAGTGACAAAAAGATTTTAGAAAACTTTAAAAAAGTGGCATAGTCCGAGTTTATGAACTGTAAGTGTCCCTTAGATATGTATGATAAATTAGGTGCATCGTTTCTTCACATGTACAATGAATCGAAAATACAATTAACTGTTTGTAATAAAAGAAAAAAGAAGCCTTGGATTTCAGACACACTTAAAAATATGATTACTTGTAGAGATAGATTATTTAGATTATGGAAAAATAAGCCTAATGATATGAACTTGCGTTTACAGTATAATAAATATAGAAATAGAGTGAATAAATGTATTGACAAGGCTAAAAATAAATATAAACAAGAAGAGATATTAAAGTGTAATAAAGATGTCAAAAAGATTTGGTATAAAATAAATTCATGGACGGGGCAAGAGAAAAATAATGTAGATAAAACTATTATAAAATACTTAGGTAAATCCGAGTGTATAAGTAATATATGTACCAATTTTTCAAATACGTTTACAAAGGAAATTTTAGATATAAAACATATATGTGATTACAAGTTTTTGGATAGATCGAACTATGTTAACAGCTGCGACGTATCATTAAGGTTTCAAAAGGCTTTTCCTAGGGATGTAGAAAAAATTATAAATAACTTAAGCTGTGATAAATCTCAAGGTATAGATTTAATACGGATAAAAGAAATAAAAAGGTTTAAGACTGAGTTAAGCCCTGTAATAGCATTATTTATAAATATATGTGTTGAAAAAGGAGTGTATCCAAGCAAATTAAAGTCAGCATTAATTCGACCAATATTCAAGCATGGTTCACATACTGAGTATTCTAACTATAGGCCAATAGCTATATTATCTGTAATTAATAAAATTGTAGAAAAATTCATAGTGAGTCAAATCAGTAGTTTTCTTGAAAATCATAATATATTAACAAATGCACAGCATGGATTCCGCAGAGGACGTAGCACCGCGACGGCACTGGCTCAGTTCTCTGACGCCGTCAATGACGGTCTGAATCAAAGAAAGCAGGTCGTGGTGGTCTTCATAGACTTCAAAAAAGCATTTGATACACTGGAACATATGCAATTATTACATGCCTTAGAAGAGTGTGGAATCGCGGGACCACTAAATAGATGGCTTCGTGCTTACCTGACCGACAGAACACTGCAGACCGTCATTGATGGCGAAAGTAGTGAGCCTACGCCAATTACATGTGGTGTGCCGACCGGCTCCGTGTTCGGACCCGTGGGATACATCATGCATGTGAATAGTATGTGCAATGTAGTACAAAATTGTAATATATACATGTATGCTGATGACAGATGTTTATTATATGCAGACAAAGACTTAAGTGTAATCGAAAATAAGATACAACAAGATTTAACTAACATAATAAAATGGGCACATGATAATGGCATTATAATCAATTTAAATAAAACTAAATGTATGCATATCCATTCTCCGTATCTAAAAACTGTGAGCAGCTCACCGCGCATAGTGGGGCATAGCTACGAATGTCTGCACGGTGCCGCGGAGCTCGCATGCGCCGCTCGCGAGCACGAGCGGTGCGCGTGCGAGGCGATTGAGGTGGTGGAACAATACAGGTACTTGGGATTAGTTATAGATTCAAGATTCTCTTGGAAAATACATATTTCTAGTCTGTGTGACAAGCTAAGATCTGTTCTTGTAAAGTTTCACCACCTTAGCCGTATATTAAATAAGGCAACTTTGTATTTGGTATATTATGCGCTGGTGGATTCATTGCTTGGTTATGGTTTGGCCAGCTACGGTCTTACATTTAAAACTTACCTGGATAGATTGAAATCTATGCAAATAAGGTTTATGAAATTACTAGTAAATAAGAAAATTAAAAATAAATGTAAGGCTAGTAAGTACGAAGAGCTGTTTGTGGAATGTAACATGCTGCCAGTTCATGATAAGGTCAAATTAATGATAGCACTTGAACATTACTGTAATGATGAATTTAAAATCTATACAAAATGTACCAGACCGTGTAGAAATAATAGTAAAATTTTAGAAGTTCCTTCTTATAACAACTACTTTGGACAGAGGACTAGGAAATATCTTGTCCCAAAAGTGTTCAATGAAATACCAGATCAAATCAAAAATTATTGTAAGACAAAATACTCTTTTAAAAATAAAATGTACAAGTTGTTACTAGAAAATTTTACAAAATCAATATCACACAAAACTTAATACATTAACTTTAAAAATTCATTTCATATAATATGTGTGTAGACTGGATAATGTGTAAAAGAAATTCAGTTTTAATACAAATGTTTACCTCTTTATAAGAGCCTACGTCCAGCAATGGACTGCAATTAAATAGGCGAGTTAATTGTCCATAACTGTATATTCAGCACATCATGTACAATTATTGCAAGTGATGTGCTGAATATACAGATGATCTTATTAGAGATATATTATTATATACATATGTGTGAAAAAGGGGGCTACATCTGCCAACAAACTGTTATACAGTTTGGCAGGGTAAGCTATTTTTGTAAAAATGTTATCTACCTACCTGAATAAACGATTTTATTATTATTATTATTATTATTACTTACTTTGGGTTCAGAGCAATGTATGTGATGTACTTAGTATGTAGTACTTGATTTCAAGAAAGCCGATGAAAAATAAATCAACATATTATATTTAAAAATTGCGGTTGGTCTGGGTTGAAACTTGCAACCTTGTAGGTACACACGCATACAATTAAGGCGCTCCCCCGAGCAAATGCCCTTCAGCGTTTGACCTCTAAACCCCCCGCATTTCCCCTCTATATATACATTGCTACTTTTTATGAAAAAACAACGCCATCTGTTGATTTACTTACGTACTAAGTAATAAAAATAGTAGACTTATGAATTTATAGACAAGAATATCTTCAATCATGACCGCAAGATTTAAAAAAAAAGATAAGTGAAATATATTTTATTTTTCTCTAAAATTGAATATCACCCAAGTACTTAATTGAAAACTTCTGAATGAATAATTTAATGATGTAAAGTTATTCAGTCAGAAAGGTATTTCATGTCTTTTACAAGATTTTTTTTTTACCTTTATTTAGTGACTTGGTATTGACTACGATTTTTTTAATTGTAGAAAAATTCGATATTTTTGGTGCTAATTTTCACAATCAGTCGATTTGGTTAGGTTGTTTATCTCAAAAATATCAATCTAACAAGGCACGTATTAAGAGGAAAGGTGGGCAGAGAGACTTGAAGAAAGTCTTGCTGTCTCTCTACCGCATGATTTGTGAATGTGTGCGTAAGTTGATAGTGTGTGTGTCAAAGTTCGCTCGCATGATGTAGTTGTCTACTTCTACCATAGAGAAAAGTAATACTTCTACTACCACCAAAATCATTTTCTCTTCGCACCATGCTTCGCACACGTAAATTGGCAACTGAACTATAAACAAGGGGTAACCATGACACTACAAAGTAGCCATATGATTAACTTTTTGAGTACGTAATCGTTGTGGTAAACAGCTTGGTGGTAGTGCGATTGGACATAAAATTTTTGCTGCAAATTCAAATCTCGGTTGAGCTACCCTTTTTGAGTTTTAAAACATATCTTTTTTAGTTTAAATCTTCATTACATTTAGTTGCTTTTATTTAAATAATAATATAGCTAAATTGTTTATGAAAATCTTTTTATCTAAACCGCGACTAAATCCGTAAAAAGAAGTTTTATTCAAGAAATACCTAATTATTGGTATATTTATTTGTGTGCTAAAACTTATTATTATTGTTAATATTAGACCTTTATTTTGCATACTGAATAAGAAAATTATAGACTATGCTTCTGTGTTTTTACTTTTTCATGAAATGTTGTCATGAGTTTTGAGTAAAAACAATAAGTAAAAACGATCACAAATAAATATACCATAAATTATTTATTTTTAAAGAAATACTATAAATGATGCCACTGATAAAACATTAGTAACATATTTTTTCTTACGGCATATTACACCCTTGGTCTGCAATGGGCATCAAACTTACCACGGAAAAATAGTAAACACTAACACAAAATAATCATTGTTTATGCAATGCACGACAAAAAGATAAACAATCAAAATTATTTTTATGTCGTAAAAAAACAACCAAATTTTACAAATAATAAACAATGCACGACAAAAAGATAAACAATCAAAATTATTTTTATGTCGTAAAAAATCAACCAAATTTTACAAAATAAAAAACTATAAAAGTCATAATACACAAAAAGGATGTGTCGACTGAGATTCGAACTTACAGCCAGAATAATAATTTCCAATCTTACTACCACCAAGCTGTTTACTAATACAGAAAATTAATCAAAAAGTTTATCATATGGCTACCTTGTATTGTCATGGTTACCCCTTGTTTATATATCAATAATGCCAATTCACGTGTGCAGATGGTAAAATAATTTTGGTGAGTAAGTAGACAATTACACGTAGCGAGCGCGCTTTGACACAAACACTGTCAACTTACGCACACATTCACAAACCGTGCGGTAGAGCGACAGCAATACTTTCTTCAAAAACCGAATTTTCAAAAGCCTTTCCTCTTAAAGGGTAGGACTAGAATTCTTTCAAATCCAGGCATCATCCTGTTATAATCGTGTTCATTGCCATCGAAAAATCAAGGTTTTAATTTAAACCTCAAATTCAGAATTAAAAATCCCATGAAATAAATTTTGATAGTTGTACATAATTTAACATAAACATACATAAATACATGTAATTTAAACAAATATGTAATTTGACATTTATAAGTTATCTTATAACATAAATATGTATTCCATGCTATTTGTATTTTATCACCAGTGCCGTGTGTAAAACTACATAGTGCTAGCAATGACCTTTTGACAGTTGTCATAATATTAAATTGTAAATGACATTTCAAAGAAAAATGAGACGTGCTCTCACGTCGAGAGCCTACGGCTGACTGCCGCCTCGCCTCCGCGAGTGTATTTTTGTTGTGAATTTGACAATTTTTAGGAATAATTTGAATTATAAAATAAATTGTTGGCCTTTTTGAAAATCAGAAGCGTAGAAGATGTTTAGATTTAAATTCTCTATTAATTGGTATAAGTTACATTCAAAAAGCACGTGTACTTCATGAGGTTATGCAAGAAATAAATTTTGATAGACCATTTTTAAAATGAGTAATACCTAAAAATTGCTGCATTAAAAAAAAAATATCCAGGTAAATTAAAGTCGACATGTTAGAGAATGATTTGGTATAACCATTAATTTGATATGTGTTTTAAATATCGAGTTTATAGCTTAGTAAAACACGGCTTTTGCGCATTTTGCTCGGGGGAGCGCCTTAACCTCTAGGCCACTACTAACAGCTTCACTAATGAGCACTCATTTATTATCGAAGGCTCGTATTCTGCTGATTATCAACAAACAACTCTATTGACTGTATGATTTGTATCGACGCGACGATTGAAACAATTGAACCGTTGTTACGCTCGCCGGGTTTTGCATGTAAATGGTGCTTTACTTGTGTGTGCAGCAATGAATATTAAAGCTTTAATTAATCTCGAACGTTATATGTCTGTTTCATGTAATTTGTTTTGTACAGATTTTGATATAGGTACATTAACTATGCTATAAAGTTGTGTACGAGGCAAGTTTTGTTTCCTTGGTGGCTAATTGAGGGTAAAACTTTGAAACTAATGAGCTTATTTGAAAACTATCTATTTATAGTTTTTCTCAATTTTTTGGTTATTGTTTTTGGATACATGTTTAAAGGGATGGTTGCTATACATCTTGCTTTTCATGTTATATACTGTTTGTCAGTATTCTATCTTGAAGCAGGCCTTTTTTCTAATCCATTGCGCAGGTTGTAAAGCTCACGTCTAACGAACCTGCACCGAAACCCTGCCTAGTTCCATTACGTGTTCAGGGTCGCCATTACGTCTATGTTTAGGAGGCCTCCCGGAGCCCTAACTTCAGGTGATACGGCGATGCTTATCAAGTACATCTACCAAGGCTAAAGTTATTTCTGTAGCGATCGTGTTTATATTCTCCATCCGACTTGGTCACGCGAGTTGAACTTCCGTTTCTCTTTCTCATACTGAAGGTAAACTTTAGAACATATTTAATATTTATAACATATAAATTTTATAAATAAGCTACTCAAATAATAATGGGTTGTATCGCATAAAAAATACAAAACATGACTAAACTTTCATATGACTCGGTTTGTTGTCTCTCTCGTTTTGATCATCATCATTCAAAGCAGCTATTATTGAAATGAGATACCGGTTTTAAATGCGACCCTTTCATGTGTGTTTGCCATGTACAACTTATTGACTAATTAATTAGGCTTAAAATAATGAAGTAGAAATTATTCTGTTTACACTTCAATTCAAACTCAATTTGCAAAATGTGAATTAGCGGGACCTTTAGGTGTTTATGATTCATTTCATCATTATCTAAATAATTAAAACCGCCAAACTTTTACCTTCATACTAATAAATAAACCTCTTAACATATCTATCTATATATCTATACATATAATAAAACAGTAAATTACAACATTCTTTTGCCGGGGGTCAGATTTCATGTTACAGTATCAATCATAAACTACTTAATCGAATGGTGTAAATAAAAAAATTATAATTAAAAAAATTAAAAAACACGCCTGCCATGTCAAAAAAAAATAAAAACAAGTCAAATATTTGCAGTCGGGGTCGGTTACTTGGAACAATTCATTACAGGTCCCCCAACTGCAATAATTTGACTTGTATATTTATTTTTTTTGACATGGACATGGCGGGCGTGTTTTTTAATTTTTTTTATTATATTTTTTTTATTTTATACCTTTTATTGAACAACAAAAAAACATGACACAACACAAAAAAAAATATCGTTCGGAACCCTTTGCAGGCGATTTCGACTCACACTTGAACATTTTTTAGTGTCCACATAGCTTATGTCACTCGGGATAACTCAAAGCTTCTAATGTTACCACAAACATTGAAATCGGTCAAGCCTTTTAGAAGTTATGGTGAAATAAAGAAACTCACAAACATACATACATACATACATACATACATACATACATACATACATACATGAACCCTGAAAACATAACACTCCTTTTTGGGCAGTCGTGTAAAAAGTGAGAGAATGTTTCCAATAAATCGTAGATAGTTGTAATGTAATATTCATTATAAGGTAGCTTGCTACTCATGTAGGTTTCGATGCATGCATTTTTTGTTTATGTGTGTAAATTCCATAATTTTTTGTACCCAATTACCTAGAATTAGTTAGAATTTGAATTTTCGGGTTTCGAACCAAGACGTCGCGCCCTGTAGTCTCACTTAGGACTACTGTACTAACGAGAACTATAGCATAAGAAAAAAAAGGGGTTAATTGTTCTATGCATTCGGTTTTTGGGAGCCCTTTGCCACTTACTGCCTCGAGCGACTGCTGCTCTCACTTTTACCCAGAGTTGGCGCTGCCTGTAGACTTAATACAAATATGTTGACCTTAAATTGTTGTAACTAACTGGGTAAAACACAAAAAAAAAACTAGATCTTTTAAAAAAAAGAAGATAAAAGAGTCGGCTTAAAACTACACAAGTTAGACATATTTTGGATAGTGGACATCGAAAGCCTCCATGAAAATGATTATTTTTTCTCACGGTTCTGGATTGGCAGATAAAACTAAAATTTTCGAACAAAATAGCATCAAAGCCTATCCTTACAAGTTTTAGAGGAAAACCAATTATATAATTATGACAATGGTACTTTTTTATTTTGAGAATTTATACTAACAGCAATTATATTTGTGGCAAACTCTAAGTTCCACATGTAATATACATATTTTGCGAACGGTGGACTTCATAGAAACATGAATCCAGCGAAACAATGTATTGGAGCTTTGTTCATGTGTTTTATAAACTTTTAAATATATAAAAAGAACACCCTGAATTAGATTTATTTGCGCCATACGGAAAACTTACTCGCAGTAGGTAGTTCGAGTTAGTCCTATATATATCACACTTAAAATATTTTTTCATAAAGATGATGTATGAGCGAACAACGTCGCAGGTACAGCTAGTAATACAATAAAAACAAAAGAGCAAAGTCAAAGTATCCCGAACTTGGGCGCGAGTTCCAAACACGCGAGCGAATACCTTTTCGACAGCTACTAAATAATAAAGCCAGCATTAACACCGCTTTATATCGAGACCGTCTAATGAACGCGCAAGACAACAGCGCTTTCCGCTGAATGTTAGCACTCTAATTAACGGCTTAATGAGGCGTTTGATAAATAACCGCTTTATGGTATACGCTTTCAGAGTTATAGTTGATTAGTCGGCTGCAGTTTTTCTTTCATTGAAATAAAAAGAAATGTAAACTCATTTTGTTGAATAACATTTTATTCATTGAGGTTTTTTAAACACAGATTGAATAGACTAGCTTATAATATTTTATGATAATTATTATGAGTTTAAAATCCTCTTTGAAACTAAAGTAAATTTTCAACAATCTTCTTCTTCTTCTTCTTCTTCTTCCTGCCCTTTTCCCAAATTAATTGGGGTCGGCGCACCATGTTTTTTCCTTCCATTCCACTCTATTAGCTGTCATACTCTCATTCACTGCTTTTTCATTCATATTATCTCTCACGCAGTCAAGCCATCTCTTTTTCGGCCTTCCTCTTCCTCTCCAGCCATCCACATCCAAATGCATCACTCTCTTATTCACATGTCTTTCATCCCTCCTCATTACATGCCCATACCACGCTAGGCGATTCCCTTTCACTTTTTCAGTTACTGGCGCAACTTTCAAACTTCCTCTTATATACTCATTCCTAACCTTATCCATTCTCGTCACTCCACACATCCATCTCAGCATTCTCATCTCCGCTACATGTAATCGTCTTTCATCCGTCTTCTTTAGGGCCCAACATTCCGATCCATACATTACGACAGGTCTAATAACTGTTTTGTAGATTTTACCCTTCAACTTGAGGGGCATCTGTGGGTCACAAGTTGTTCCAGTGACCTGTCGCCATTTCATCCATCCTGAATTGATCCGCTGTGTAACGTCTCGGTCTACATGACCGTCGCCTTGGATTAGCGACCCTAGGTACCTAAAGTCGGAGCACACCGGTAGAGGTACTCCGGCAAGAGTTATGGGTACAGGGCTGGAGAGACCGCCGAAGTCGCAGAACATATATTGAGTTTTGGTTCTGCTAATCCTCAGGCCAACATTCTCCAGTCTCTGACACCACATCTCCAATCTGCTCTGGACCTCTGGGCCACTTTCGGCAACCAGCACAATGTCGTCGGCGAACAGCATACACCAGGGTGCCTCCTCCTGAATGTCCGACGTCAGAGCATCCATTATCACCAGGAAGAGATAAGGGCTGAGAGCCGAACCCTGGTGCAAGCCGACCGCCACATTAAAACTGGTTGTGTCACCCACAGTAGACCGGACTTGGCTACTACATCTACTATACATAGCTCGGATCAATTCTACATACTTCCCAGGCACTCCTTTCATCTTAAGGGCCCACCACAGTACTTCACGTGGTACCCGGTCGTATGCCTTTTCGAGGTCAACGAATGCCATGTGCAAGTTCTTGTGCGCACTTCTATATTTTTCGCATAATTGGCGGATAGCAAATATGGCATCCGTTGTTCCTCGACCAGGCATAAAACCAAATTGGTTTTGTGAAACCTCACTCTCTTCTCTCAGTCGTCGCTCTATAACTTTCTCCCAAACTTTCATACTATGTGATATTAGCTTTATTCCTCTATAGTTGTTGCATTCCAGCACATCACCTTTATTTTTAAATATGGGCAACACTAAGCTTTTGCACCATTCATCTGGTATGGCTTCCTCCAGCAACAACTTATTGAAGAACAAAGCTAACCACTCCCATCCATCCGCACGCAATAACTTCCACACTTCAATTGGTATCCCATCTGGTCCTACTGCTTTTCCATTCTTCATCCCATTGACTGCTGAACTAACTTCATCCACACTAACTATTCGCACTAGCCCCTCATTTGTTGGTCTAGTATCAAGCACTCCACTCCAATCATTCTCTTCATTCATCAATCTCTCAAAGTAGTCCGTCCATCTCACTTTTATTTTTGAATCGTCCGAAAGAACCATTCCACTTTCATCCTTCACACACTTAATAGTACAAATATCCCTCGCAATTTTCAACAATGTATTACGGTATAAATATATCCAAAGTTAGTCGAGTCAAATGTTAAATAATATATGTACTGTAAAGTGGCTTTCACTTCGTGATAAAAGCCTGCATCTATCTCAATTTCAACTCAAAATTAGGGCATTATAACCGTTCAGTCTCATAACGTTCAAGTTGCCAAATAACATATGGTAGCAAAAAGTTCAAATCTCATATGACCCAAGTCTCGAAACCTCCAAGTTGCAAAATATTTACATCTCAAAACGTTCAAGTTGCAAAATAGTCAAATCTCCAAACATCCATGTCTCATAATATACACTTTTATTTAAGTGGATCAGAATCTAAATAAATCATTTATGTTGGTATCGAATTCAATTAGTTGTAACTTGTAAATGTAGGTCAAATACAACAATGTTATTTAATGTTGTTATTATTATATAGACTATATTTACTTTAAATTTACTAGCACATAATAAGCAAATGCTTATTGCAGGAAAATATATTATCAAATAAGTCATTACTTTGTCTGTAACTGTGTTGTAGTTATAACAACAATATTTTTACATGACACGATGTCTCCACTACTAAATAGTTCTCAAAATACTTTGCAGCGCGACGCGGGGAGATGGTTAATAAGGAGTTACAAATACCTTACACGAGACTGGCACAACTAACTGTGGGGACGCTTTATTATAACTCAAGGCACAAGCATGTACAAAGAATTTGACGACGAAGAACCATGTTGGGTTGAGTTCCAGGTTTTTTCTTTTTTTGTAACTACTATGCTGTGTGATTAAGTTTGGTGAAAAAATACCTTTGACTTCCTTAACATCGCTCAGTCGGGTAATAAAGAATTTTAAAATAAACACAATTGTTAGGTAGTATGTTTACAATAGCGGCCTTGACAGGTTTACTGGGTACAAGGGTAGAACATTTACACCGTTGGCATGACGCCAACTCAGATATTTTTGTTGGGTTCACTTAAAATACATGAACATTAAAGATGAACCGGCCGTTTTCAGGGTTACTCTGTGCTGGCGAGATTGCGTGGAAATATTAACATACCCTCAAGGTCAGCGAGCGGCGTATTGACCGAGTTAACCCCTATCGGGTGAGATATCCTCACAAGATTTTTGACAAAACAATGTGTGAGAGTTTATGTTTGCTTCCAACCTATTTGAGGAGATGTTGAAGCAATTTTCGCTGTGCTCCTTGGAGGATCGGCTTCAGCTGATTTGGTCGTTGAGATGCCGATGTAAGGTAAGGTCAGGATTTTACTGAAGTTTATTTAGATACCTAGTTTTATCCATTCGTAAAATATTTTACAATAGTTAATGTCATTTCTTACCCATGTTAATTGACCTGTTAAAAATGTGGTAGATATATCAATACTGTTTACCAACGTCAGAATACTCCAACTATACATATATCATAAAAAGGCTAAACTGATAGGTATGTTATAGCCACCATCAAATTTTATATGACCAGGGTTGGCAGCACTACAGTGCAGGCTCAGGCTGACCGCTCGTAACTTACTATCATAACTACGAATAAAAATATCAAGATAACGTACTAAGACTAACATAAATACATATTTTAAAAGAAAGTTTTTGTCCATTTTCAGTTACAAGGAAGAAGTACATGATAATGATGATGATTTCTGTGTGTTGTCTTGTGTACTGTACTAAATTAATGTTTTTCTATTCTATTCTATTCTATGAATATCGTGCTTGTTTCGTTGAAGATACACTTTATAAACTTAGAGATGATTTTCTAAACATGACTGCGCAGATAGCTTCGTGGTAATACGGTAAATACCTATATTATCACTGTGCGGCGTACTGCGGGTTCGATCCCCGCGAAAGACGAACATTGTTGCTATCCACAAATGAATGTTCCAAAACTGAGTAAAATCTTCATCAAATAAAAAAAGACCTGTGTATTTTTTGTGCGTATGGTTCTTGGCATGGATAGTGACAGAACTTTTACATAAAATGTCTTTTGAAAGTATCAATGTATCATCATTTAAGGATTAAATCATTGGCCCTGTATCACAGTTTAGAGGTTAGGATTTAAAATTTGTGCCAAAAAATCATTTACTTTTAATGATAGTATCAAAACTGTTCCCATTAAACATACATGCATGTCAATAAAGATTGACCTTTGAATTTTGCAATGTAACCCATGAGAACACTAATACGTCAATCGTGACAAATTTAAAAGCAAAGCGCTTCGTAAATCTGTTTTATTTCAACGTCGCTTTGCCACCAAAACACTTATGTTATACTGGGTTACTGGACAAGAATTCACTTTAAATTCGCTACTTTAATTTTATTTATAACTCTATCAGTATGGTATAATGTTACGGTTGTGTTTACAAACTATTTCTGTTACAATCGTAACTTGGTGATCCAACCATCTCTTAAGTAAAGATCTAAAAGCTAAATAACCTAAAAATCTAAATACGAGTAAATAAAGTGAATGATGCTTTAGTTGGTTACATCACTTGCTAAAATAAATCACTTATTTGAAAAAAATAAGAAGTATTTAGTGGCAACAAATAGCAAACAATAGAGACCTGTGGAAGGAAGGAAGGGAGGCCTTTGCCCTGCAGTGTGACAGTTCAGGCTTTAAATAAATAATAATAAAGAAGTATTTACACAGCTGTATATTGGTATATTGTTTTTACAATATATTTAAAAAAAAATGTTTGTGCACGAATGAGTTTTAAGTCTCCAACGACGACAAGGCTATGAACTGTTATTAAAGTCTTGTAAAAAAAAAAAAGTCAAAAACCCACGCCACAAAATCTAAGTTCCCTATAAAAAGTAATAAATAATAAAAAAAAATCAATCTTATAGTACCTAAGTATGTTTTAATAATTCTAAAAAAAAACGTCGCGTTGGGGGCCGCTCATCTTAATTTTGTTTTTAAATTCATCTATGCTGCTTAGTTAGGTAATACGTACACGTATATATAATAATTTACCATCTAATATTAAAAATGTAAGCTCGTTCAACGTCTTTAAATCTCAACTGTCTAAATATATAACCGAAAACTTCTCTTACGCTAAATTACACTATTCCAGTTGAGAAAACCATAAAAACATGTTGAGCGGGTACTCTTTTAATACTACGGACTATTTATTGTCTGAACTACCTTACCTATTAATTATATTACTTAACTAGCTGTACCCGCGACGTTGTTCGCTTATATACCTATCATTCATCTTTATGAATAAATATTTGACTGTGATATAGAGGGCCACTAACACGAACTGCCTACTGCCGAGTAAATTTTGTCACAAATGTTGCTGTTTGTATAAATTCTCAAAATAAAAAAGTACCATCGTCATAATTATATAATTAGCTTACCTCTAAAAATTTTAAGGATTGGTTTTGATGCTACTTTGTTTAAAAATTTTAGATTTATCTTCCAAGTCCAGAACCGTGAGAAAAAAATATAATTTTCATGGTGGCTTTCGATGTCAATGTCCAAAATATGAACTGACTCTTTCATCATCTTTTTTATATATGTAGTATGTTTTCTCTTTTGTGCTTTACCCAGTTGGTTACAATAATTGAAGGTCAATGTTTTGGTATTGAGTCTACTGGCAGCGCCAACTCTGAGTTAAAGTAAAAGCAGCTGTCGCTCTAGGCAGTAAATGGCAAAGGGCACCCAAAAACCGAATCCATAAAAACAAATTAGTCCATTTTTTATGCTATAGTTCTCGTTGGTACCGTAGTCCCTAGTGAGACTACAGGGCGCGAGGTTTTGGTGCGAAACCTCGAAATTGAACTACGCCGTAAAATTGAGAGTGGATATCAGATAGGCAGTGACTGACATGAGACCCATGAAACTGAAAGAGGAGGTAGTTACAAAAAGTTGACGTACGGTTTGAGAGGCGCAGTGGCAGAATTACTAAAACTGTGTTTAAAATTATTTGTTTGGAAAGATTAAGTAATAGCTGTCTAAGGACAATCTCATTCTACCCTGATTAAAGTCAGAGGCTGTATCCTGTACAATTCGCTTAATTAAGTGTAAGGTGCAGCATAAGGTGATGGGCTTAAATACCGTACGTATATATTTTAAAATGTAGAGAATGCGATAGAAAGTTTATTTTATTTAGGGTTTTGGCCCAACCTTCCGGTAATAGGGTACAAAAACTTTATGAAATTTAAACACATAAATAAAACATCATGTACGCATAAAAACCTACATGAGAAGCAAGCTACTTTTTAAAGAATATTAAAGAGGTAGTACATACTAAAGATTGTGTGATAAAAAGATCATTGGGTTTTTGGGTAAAAGAAAATAAATAGCAAATACAAAAAGATCTTGTCCATGGAATATAATATAGATGACCACTAAAAAACATTACACATTATGTTGGAAAAATAGTTTGAAAGTGGATTAAAGTTTTTAACCAACTATAAAGTGATCTATGGGCAAGCTTACGTTTTCAAGTCAGAAGCGAATGCGTAAATTTCCAGGCAAATGGCCAGGACATTTACGCCTGAATCACTTTACGGTATATGCCATGCACGTTTGTTCCTCCATGATCAGCAATGAGGAACAAACTTACCTACGGAGATTAGTAAATACAAACACTAAATAATTGTAAGTTTATTATCAGTTGAGAAAAAATTCACGACTTAAAGATGTCGTTTATTGCGACTAAAAATACAACAAAATGTTACAAATATTTTTTTTACTTAAAAAAGATACGTTAGTAAAACATAAAAAGAGTTATCTACTAAGATTTGAACTTGGGTATCAAAAAATTTAAACTTATATAAGAAAATGGACGCATGAAAAAAAATACAAACATTAACAACCGGATTTGAACTTGCAGCAAGATCACTCATTTCCAATCGTTCAACCGCCAAGCTGTTTACTTCGATAGCTAGTCCACTAAAATATAGGTACTAATCAAATTGAAGATTGCTATGGCTACCTCAGTCTGCCATGGTTACCCTCTTGTTTATCTGTCAATAATGCCAATTTATGTATGCAGTTGAGAAAATGATTTTGGAAATTTAAAGCTCCACCCCTTATCAGCTAGATTCAATAGCATGTTTCAACATAGCTAACAACCATCTACGATTTCTTGAAAACAACCTCTCAATTTTTTACACCATTCGATTAAGTAGTTTATGTTTGATACTGTAACATAAAATCTGACCCCCGGCAAAAAAGAGTTGTTATGCAATTACTGTACTGAATTGCGTGTTGTAATATTTTACTTCTTGAACTCACTAAATTAATCATATCTTTTGATAGAGTGAACCGATTTCGATGAAACAAAAACTAAGTTATACCTCAAGTGGTGTATAACTTTTGTATATAAACATTGTCTGCATTGAATTCGTAGATTTTACGTGATGTGTGCACAAACAAACAGACAAACAGACAAAAATTTCAAAAATGATGGCAATGGGTTCTGTTAGTTATCCTTTAACAAGCTGGCTATTTTTTTTTTCAATTTCTTCAATGTACAAAAATTACTTTTCTACAGATTTATTATATGTATAGATAAGTCTTTAATTTCTAATGTTAAACTTTGTATTTACTTATGTCGGTGGCGGTTAATGAAAATAATTCAACAATATGTTATTTTGTATTCTCATGTAAGTGGCTTTATTGTCTTTATGGGAATAAATGATTTAAACGAATAGACTATTTGTAATAATTTTTTTAAGTTTGGAGCGGTCCCCAACGCGACGTACTTATTTTTAGAATTATAAAAACATACTTAGGTACTTTAAGATTGAGTTTTTTTCAATTTTTTACTTTTTAAAGGGAACTTAGATTTTGTGGCGGGGGTTTTTTAAATTTAAATTTAATTTTATACTTTTTATAGGTACATACCCACCACCAATTTTCTCATCAAACGAAGCTAAGAACACTCTCGATTAAGTTATCAATATTCCCTTTCAGTGCGCTTTCATTTGAGACCCCACTCGAGTATATTTGCAGACATTCGGTTATTCTTCCCCACTTTTACCCCCACAACTTTTAAACGGCTCAACCGATTTTCATCAAACATGTCTAAGAACACTCGCATATAAGTCACCTTTAATATAAAAAAAACTAAATTGAAATCGCTTTATCCGTTCGGGAGCTACGATGCCACAGACAGACAGACACACACACACACAGACACATCAAACTTATAACACCCCTCTTTTTGCGGGGGGGTTAAAAATAGTGAACATCATTACCGTTGTTAGGAACACAATAATATTAACATTATAGTCAGAGAGATACGTGTTTGCCGTTCAGTCAGTTTTCGTGTCGCGGCTTTGGTTTAACAAGAGGCCTCACGAGACGGTGCGGTGAGCTATTTAAATAGGCCTATGTAGATCCTTTTAGCTCTGCTTTACTATGGGAAAGTGATGAGTGTAAGACAATGTATTCGTTTCGAATAGTTATCAAGTATCTACGAATACAAGCTACACCTAACCAAAGAGACAAAAGACTGCTTCAAACAATAATATCCATTGAACGAAATTATCAGTTTAGCCAGAAATAAATGAAATATGTAAAATTGAATTCGAAGGATTACGACAACAAACAATATAAATCATCACGAATGACGTTATTAAGTTTGTGTAAACATATCTAACCCATCAGTGCCCCTGAAACCAAGTTAACCCTTTGGCTCCAACTGTCATACGTTTATCTTTGACTGCCGTTAAGTCATCACAATTCTGACAGCCAGGATACTGTGGAGGTAAGTTAGACTGACGCTTCATGTTAAATACAGTGGTGAATTCTGTAAGACTTAATCCTGTAAGACACTCCAATCCTGTAAGACTGGAAACCGAACTCATAGCTTGGGAATAGGTTAGGCAGAAATTGACTGCTGTGGCATTGTAAGCTCCTAAACAAACGAGACTGTCGACGACTGATCCTGAAGCTCTATGAGTTTCAAGAAATACAGGTATATTAATATGTTATCTGTTCCTGGTAATAATACTAAAATTACCAATTAATGTTCTATCGCTGTGTTCTCGCGCCGGGTGTTGTGGCGCAAATTGGGAGAGGCCTATGTCCAGCAGTGGACTATGATTGGCTGAATGATGATGTTCTATCGCTATTGATCTGATAGTCATCATCATCATCATCATCATCGACAGCACTTGTCCTACCACTGTTGGGCATAGGCCTCCCCTTTTTCGTGCCATTTTCTATGGTCCTGTGCCAGCCTCATCCAGACGATCTGATAGTACCAATAAAGATTTATTAACACGAATTGTAATTAAGCGCTTTACCACTGACTCCTTTCATAACTTTCGTACGTATGACGTTTAGTTATGTAGCTAATATTATTCCTTTTTATTTCGCCATCTGAACTTTTTAACAGCTTGCATCTAAATTACATCTGGTCAAAGGAGGAGAGAAACTTTAACGAAAGCTTTGAAAAAGTTAAACCGGAGAAATAAAAAGCAAAACATCCTTCCAGAACGATTCGTTTTGGATTTATTTTTATTTTATTTATTTTTTTGCATATATACTGCTAGAATAAGTAAACTAAACTAAGCCCCCACAAAAACGTAGGAATGTTCCGACTGAGTTAATTTATTTTTACATAATTTATAACTGCACTAAAGCACTAGCTCCAAATATCTAGTCAGTTAGTACTCACAACAGGCTGTACCTACTGTTACACAATTGAGCGCAAGTGACACGAAGACAGCTCGAGCTAATGCAGTTAACAGGATCACGATTATTGGTTTATCACACTAAATCCTATTCCAGTGCACGAGGCAAGAACCTGTGGCGTAAGGCAAGAAATATTGAAACGATCATGCCAGAGGATTATGCTGGCGCAGGTGAACAAAGTGAGGCAAAGAAGTGGGTGGATGAAATAGAGGGAAGAAAAGCTTAGAGAAAAAGAAGACTTAAATAAACATTTTTTAATAAGATACAGTTAAAAGTAAGATATTTAAATATAATGAATTTGATAAGAGATTCGGTGTGGTAATAAAATATTATAAATTTGCTAAACCTGTCTAACCTCAGAAAAACATTATTTCCTAGTCCTTATTTCCACTTACAAGTTTTTTGTAAATCCCAACCTTGAAGTACTTAAAACACACTATAAATAATTACAGCCCAATAATTTATTCCCCATAACTGTTTAAAATACTGATACTATCGTAACTTTATCTATAGACTTAGCGTGTGGGGGACGTGGGGGATCCAGAGTGTTGGCTCCCGTTATCAGAGATCGCGGGGCCCTGATCGCTTGCAGCTTGTCTTCAGCAATATTTATGAACACTTTCCTCCCCCACTCCGTAATTTATTACCTAAATTACTTTCGGTGATAATCCCCAAAGACGAGACAGTCCGAGCCTCGCTCGACGCCACTGTTCATTTAGATGTTTCTACAAATCCTTTGATTATTATATTGTTGTGATTTCTATATAAAATAAAATCTGAATACAAAATCAATCTTATGTATATAATATCTTATGTATATAATATATCTTATGTATAGATAAAAATATTGAATATATCGATTTTCTCGTTATAACAAACATCACTGCAGTATGTGACAACATAACCTTGTATCAGTACAAAGAGAAATGAACTCTATTTAATTACAATAAAGATTGTTATCGAGCTAGCATTGTTGATTAGCAGAAATTCTTTTTACGTATTTCTCTTTGTGGTATAAACTAAGAAGATAAACAAGTTATTTTTGTATAACTTTCTTTGTCTCTCTAGCTTTCCTTACTATAAGCATAGCACAAAAACATCAACATCTGTGCGAGGATTCAAAACTAAGCTAGCAAACATCGAACATTTTTATTAAGTAATACATGTATCCCACCAAAAACATTCAATGTAAAAAAAGCCAAGTCTCTCTATGCAATTCTTCCATCGTAAAAAGTTCGCATAGGACCCAAGTCCTGTCTAAATTTGTAATAATAAATCAATATTTTGTGACTATATCAATAGTTTTGTTTACATTACAATAACAGTGACTGACATAACAAGGTTCCGACGCAAGTGCAGCAAATGTTAAAAATACGAAATTTCAGTATAATTGTAAAGGCAGCGTGTTGCTGGGGAGTTTATTGCGCCGTTTCTTCTCCTCAGCCAAAGCACTTAGGAAGCGGTGAAGGGTGGGCGTTTTAGGGTCGGTTCATCTCTGGCGGGGGGCGCGTCGCGTGTTGTCGGTTGCTTGGCGCCGGGACGGGCGGATGCCTGGTGGGGCGTTCGGCTTTTCACACTCAACTGATGTTGCGTTAGCGCGTCAGGTGGTTGGATGTTTCATTGCGTGTTTGTTTGTTCTGGCGTTGCGCGGCCGATGGTGCGCGGTGCGTTTCCGCCGGATATGAACCGACCCTTAGGGTGCTGTCTGTATTTTTGTATTTTGTGTTTGACGTTCGATAAGTGCTACTGTGTAGCCTATATTGAATAAAGAATATTTGAATTTGAATTTGAATTTACTTGCTATGCAGCTGGAAAAGCGTTTCCCTAACAACATGGAAAACACGTCCTATACAATGAGGCGTCGATATTGGATCCTCGATTTAGGAACAAAGGATTGAATGACAAAAATAATTTTGACCAGGCTGTACCTACACAAAGCAAGTAAAGTGCAGCAAACTACGTTGCCTTCAACTTCAGATCCAGAGCTATCCACATTCCACATCAGTTTCAGTACCAACTACCGTGAAGACGATTTGGGAACAATTTGATAGAGAAGTGGCGAAATTGATACCCACAAATCCCTTAGCTGCTGGCATAGCAGAGCTGGATAAATATCTTCAGGAGCCATTACTACAACGCTCCAATGATCCACTGCGTTGGTGGCACGAGCGACGGTCTTTTTTTTTGGGTTTAAACTCTAATGATTTCTACCAAACTGAGGGCACAGTGTGTCAGACTTGCACCGACCAAAAACACCCCGGTCCAGTCTTAGTCTTCGTCAGAGCTACGAAGTCGATTACGCAATTTAAACTGGACCCCTTCCAGAGGGTGGGTGTAAGGTGCCCACCTCTCGGCCCTTCCCAGGACGGACGCGGACGTGGAATCTGGCGTCCGTTTCCTCCATGGCCTGTCAGCTGATCGACTCGACCTCAAGGTGGTCTGTGGTCGTATTTAAATGCGCCTTGAAAAGACTGCACCTAGTGGCGACTTCTGTCCTGTGCGAAAGAATATTTTAAAAAGCCGGACGTATATTGAACGAGAGATGGACACGGCTAACTACCAAAAAGCTATCCCAGTTGCTATTTATAAATAGTAAAAATAATAGCACTATCATTTGTTCTGTGTCTGGGTGTAATTTATCAGTAAAATGTTTGTCTGGTTACCATAACACAAGCTCTGCTTAGCTTAGGATCAGATAACCAATATTAAATATTATATAAATGGTAATTACAAAACAATTACAGGGATTTAGTCAGGTTTTTGACGATTTGCTATGATGTCGCGTATAAGAATGTCTGAATCTTCAATTGCATCAGATTGTTTAAACTTATTTGTACTAAATATATTTTTCATTATTTTTCTGCTATCGAACTTCGCACATTAAAATTCCATCAAGGGAGCGACCAGTAATAAATTATAACAGTAACCTTATTTTAGTTGAATGTTGCTTATACTTTCAATAATCAAGGTATAAAAGCCTTTTGGGTCAGATGATTGCCTTTTCTCGTGCGAGTTAACTCGAGCGAATCGGGGTCAAAATGTTTATGTTTTCGCTGACGAGTTCGCAATCAAACGCTTTGTATGCAGAGCATTAAACATTGTTAATATTCCAAAATAATTTATTTTAGGAGAAAATTGAAAGCGTTAATATTTAAATCTGAGTAGCAAAGGATGTCGATGTCAACTATACGATTCAACAATTATGCATCGACTTCTTAAACGCATTGCACTCACGCATAACAGCACTCGACAATATCATGTCAATCACGACAACAGTATTAAAATAAAACATTCTGTTATTTTGCTGGACACGTTAAAAACCTAGGTTTTGATCGATGATATTTTTTCTTAGCAATGATCTCTTCAGCTAACCTGCTTGTTATAAATAACTTGAGTAGACTAATATATTTAAATTAAGTTTAAACATAACAGAATTAACTGAAACTTAAAAAGCAACATACTATTTTTTATTAAAGGATCAAAAGCAATTGATCTCCGTAAGACAATCTGCAATATCTTGAAGCTCCCCTCGCTTCAGCTACGGTCGATGCACAATAACTATGCAAATGAACGTCACCGCAGATGCAACTGACGTCACCCCTTTGCTTTGTAAAGTGAGGAATAGATTAGATGTCTCGGTTTCACCTTCGTCTTTGTATTTTCGAAAAACCGGTCTTGGGTGGCGAGAGGAACTAGTTTCTTGATGGAAAGAACTAATAAAAAGTGACCTAAAAGCACTTAAGCGTTAACTACTCATAATAATCCATGTCGATGCTGAACATGGGCCAAACAGAAAAAATTGCTAAAATGCAACGTACTATGCTAAGTTTGAAACGAATAGACCGAGTAAGGTAACTTACACTGCATTCCGAGACAAAATCTCTGATAAAGAACAGAAATGGCCAAAAAAATGGTACAAAGCTGGACAGTGGTGACGTCTACTGTAAGAGTTCCGAAAGATGTTCAATAGTGACTGCTAGGAAGTCGAACTGATGAAGAAGACTCAAGAGATGGCAAATCTGTGAGAGCCTTTCAAATCAACGGACCAGAAATTCGTAGGAATTTGAGGTCCGTTGGATAAGGCCATTTTTAGAACTATGAGAACGAATTTATTAATTTAACATGTGTTTGTAATATTATTGGAACTGCTGATATATAAGAGGGACTTCAAAAAATATATAAAACATATTAAAGGTGTATATGCAAACCTGCAAAAATATATTGGGTTAATATCATTTCACAAATGCATATTTCATCGCAATCGTCTAATTATTCTTTAACAGTACAGAACAGGGAAGCATACTTTTTAAGCTCTCTTATATCAGCCCCATAATCTAACCTTTGATAATACCACAAATAATTCGGGATGAAACTGTTAGCAGTTACCGCACGATCAAACGTTGACCGTTACCGCAGAAACGGTTGTAACAATTTCTTGCTATACTATACTACTGCTAACACAAAATTTTATTAAATTGTAGTGATATATGATAAATTGTATAATCGAGAAAGAAACCGCTGGTCACAGCTAGTCGAAAAAATCCTCGTCCTGAATATAACAAACTACATTATAGTTTAAAAAAAATTGCTCTTCTGATAATAATAGTAAAATACAACATTCTGAAAATATAATACAATAACGTGAAATCATAATGAGTCAAAATTAAAATGAATAATTCTAAGTACTAGAAAATCGCACTTTTATTAAGATACTTTTATTTTGTAATAAATAACTATTTATTTATAAAATGATACATTTACAACATAATCTCTAAGTGTTTCTAATCATTGCAATATAAAAATGTATTTCGTATCAAACTTGCTATAATAATGACAAGGTTAAAAAAAAAAACAGTATGGCCCTCAAAACGATTTCACATGCTGTTATACTCTATCTCAATATTTATTGACGGTAAATATGCACATAGAGATTAAAATCAGGCCAATAATAAGGCCAGAAAACATATTCACATTTAATAATATCAAGGAATTCTAAAGCTTACCGGAGAGTTATACCCTCGGTCCGCTTACCAAAAATTATCACGCTAACGTGTTGTGTATGTATATCTCCACTGGAACGAAACAAGGCCGGGGGTAGTCATTCAGTCGACGAAAATCTTAACACCGCCATTCAGAAGTAGCATAATAACGCCATCTATCGAGCGCGAAGGAATTAAACAGCGCTCGCCTGTGTTTGTAAACACACACTCACACTGTCACATCACGCGTATAAAATTAGTTGTGACGAGCTATGAAAATATATTTGAATGAATTAAAATGTCGTTTCGATGGTAAATTTGGATAAAAATAATTTATTATGATCACACAAAAACATGGCCAAATCAAAGTTGGTTTGGTTGCGTTATTTGTACATTTATAATAGGGAAACAAGATCGGATGAAGTCCGAATACTTCCATCAGTTCTAAAATAGTTTATCATTTCAAATTGTTTTCAAGTGAGTGATAAAAAAACTTTTTCTCTTTAATTATCACCAGGCTACTACAGATTTAACGTAACCTAACAACGCCATCTATCGAACTTGCCGGAGTTAAACAGCAGTCGTCTGTGTCCCAATACACACTATATTTAGAACAATTATATTACGATAAATTAGGAATTATTAATGTTGTTGAAGTATATTGTGTGGTTGCAAAGTAATACGTACAAAACTTACACACTTTTGAGAGTTAGAGAGAATTAGGGAGTTTTACAGTTCGTTAGTTAACTTTATTTATATGAATTCACGAGACTGTGGTTTAGCAATTACCTACTTACTACTACTACTTTTACAATATATATTCTACACTAGCTTTTAGAGTGCCTACGCTACTCATCATAGCTTTAAGTTTTTCCGTCCTATTTATATTCCTAAACTTTTTGTTAAAATTTATAACTCATACACGTTATATATGAGCCTGCTGCCTTTTATTTAAATCTCGCTAATTTCCGCACACTAGCTGTTGCCCGCGACTTCATTCGTGTCAATTTCCGTGATTATGATCGAAGTTTTTAAAAGAATATATAATTTTAAAATACTAATGTAAATGATATTTTTACTTTCTGGTGGCAGAAAAACTACTGATTTTCACATACTGATTTTTTTGATATTAAGTATAGTTGGTCGTATGAAAAGCGTTCTTGACCTATTCCTACGTGTTTAAATGTTTGCCCCCGTGATTTATTAATTGTTACGGCGCAAGACTCGAAATTGAATTCTTAAAAGATTAAAAGGGTAATCGTTTGGAATCATTGGGATGCGAGGTATAAGCAGTAAAGATAGACATAATATACTGGCTGTATGGTTGTTTATTTTCATTGTTTTTCATTTTTAAATTATATTTTTTTGTATCAATCTTCATGTCTATTTTGTTTTAGAGTTTGTGCAATTTATGTAAAATATTTGTTGCTTTCGTAACCAGCGACCCAATAAACCTTAAAAACGATATTCATGTTGATTTTCAGAACTTGTCACACCTTTTCCACATTTTAGGGGTTGAATTCTGAAAGAGCCTGAAACACTTGTTACTATATTTATTGATAGGATTACTCCTGTGAAGTTTCGAATAAAATAGTTTAACCAATCTTATTTTCCCATACCCCTTTTTCACCCCCTTAGAAGGTGAATTTTCAAAAATCTTTTCTTAGCGGATGCCTACGTCATAACAACTATCTGTATGCAAAATCCGTTTAGTTTCGGCTGTGCGTTGATAGACGAGTCAGTCAGCCTTTTATACAGGGTGTTAAGAAAACCCTGTCCGCTCCGTGAAGGTGTTGTTAGGTATCAATATCTGATTACAAAAATGGAAATAATGGAAAAAAAGAAAAAAAAAATATAACCTAAAAAAATATTTTGTTCTCAAATATCAAGACAGAGAGTCGGCGTCATCACAGATGCTACCTAATTACCTAACAAAAGGCCCCCAAAAATACCAACGAAATTGGTATTGTAGTTTTTGTTTTAATCTCAAATTTAGGGAATTTCGGGCGAAAAATTATTGTTTCAAAATTCATTATTATTGTTTCCATCATGAATTTTCCACATTTGATATTTTATTTGGGCATGTGATTGTGAACCCTATATCACTCTTTCGGGTCGGACAGGGATTTCTTAACACCCTGTTTATATAATAATGCTGAACATCGATCGATGTAGAGGGTTTGTATCTAAACCGATGCATGTTATAAGCGCTGCCTCACTACTTAACATGACTTTTCAATATCCTTAAGGCTAAGGCCGCACTTATATTATGTCTTCACTGATAGCTCAGCATACAATTAATGTCATTTGTCACGAAACTAAAAACAGCTGACAATAGTCGAATAAATTTAATAAAAAAATACGGGGTGGTATCAACACATTTTCTGCCTGATGATAATATACTATATAATAAGTTGCCAGTATACTTCAATTTTGATGCAAATTACATATATTTTCATTTTGACACAATATCTAAGCTTATCTATATTATTTTTATATTAATAACACAAAAATTACATGAGGATTAGAAGCGATCAAACTGCCCTATGTTTTGGGTTGGTCAAAACTACAACAAAGAGAAACCATCGACTTCAAAAAAGAATAAAGAATGTATAAAACAAACCTTTTGAAGTAATATATACAGGCTGTTTTGAAAACCCTGTCCGATCCGTAAAGGTTTTGTTAGGTATCGATATCTATCTATCTAAGGGAGTCTTCCTCGTCACATGTGCTGCCAAATGATCAAACAAAAGGCCCTTAATAATACCAACGAAAATGGTGTTGTAATTTTTGTTATAACCTCAAATTTAGGGAATTTTGCGGCAAAAAAATGGTTATATCTAAATTCATTATTTTTGTTACTATATTCCAAAATTAATATTTTATTTGGGCATGTGATTGTGAAGCCTATATCACCCATTCGGGTCGGACAGGGTTTTTTTAATACCTCTATTTGTCTAAATAAGAAGATGGTTTTCTAGCTCTACGTATTTGTACACTTCTTTGTATTTGTATAAACACCAAGGTCAAGGTTCTGTTACAAGATTATGTGACGATGGAGGCTGTGTCTGGACTGACCTCCTGAATAAAGAAACATCGCGGATTTAGTCTGACGCCCCGACAATTGCATTAGTAATACATATTGTTATGTTGCGTCAAGAATACATTTTGATAACAAAGACATATAGGATATATAAACAAAATCTTGCTGAATAACTTCGAAAACATGGTTCATAGTTTATTGATATTGTTTGCTTAGGCGACATGTTTGACAACTGTTATATTTTTGAGGACTTTTTTAATGATTGGACTTGAAACTTCGAAGACTTTTGACTTGACGGGCCTGTTGGTCTAGTGGTTAGTGACCCTGACTGCTATACCGGAGGTCGTGGGTTCGATCGTGGGGACAAATCTTTGTGTGATGAGCACGATCATTTGTTCTGTGTCTGGGTGTAATTTATCTAAATATGTATGTATTTAGAAATATATAAGTATGTTTATCAGTTGTCTGGTTACTATAACACAAGCTCTGCTTAGCTTGGGATCAGATAACCGTGTGTAAGTTGTCCCGGAATATTATTATTATTTTTTGTGTTATATTTAATTTTTTTACTTATAAACTTTTAAACGCTGGCTCTGCTGACTTCACTAAGATATTAGTAAATGATACGCGATGCATTTTAAGGAATAAGTTTTTATAAAGATAATCGAGTTTTCAAGTATTTGTGTTATAAAATTATAGTACTGAAATATATTGAAAAAATATAGTCACAAAAAGCCTTTGGTTATTCTGTCGATACTTCACGCCGAGTCCTTGAGTTAAGCTCCGTGACACGGACATTTTCCTTTTACATGCAAGACACGTTTATTCTGAAAGACGAAACTTTAATACCTTTATTAAAGTCTAGCGGTGCCCCGCGGAAGTCCTCGTTCCCGACAGACATGAATAATTATATTGTTCATGTTTTTTCCATGTTTTATTGTCATTCTGCTATTTGGGGCGGGGAAGAATCTAACTTATCGAATATCATGATAATTGGTCCATGGTCCAAAACTACTGTATTTCTATCCTTAGTTATTTCTAATATTAGTCATTAATGTCAAGTGACTCGGGTCAGAATAACTTGTGGTATGTGGTGGATGGGGAATACGCTTTAGAACTCTGGCTAAATATCCGATTATTGTAGGTTTAAAGATTGGAATAAACCTAAAGTAAAGGTGGATCATCTACTACTTTACCGGATTCAGCTGAATACCGTATTTTACATGGAGCGACTGACCTCTACAACTCATTTTACTGGGTAACACGGTATCCCATAGTGGTTGTCAGAATTGCCTTAACGACTGCCAAAGATCTATGTATGACAGCCGGGACCTCCTGCTTAACATGCTATCCGAAACACGTAGGGGTCTCGGTATGTTATAAATGGTCACCCATCCACGGACCAACCACCACCACCAGCCACGAGCCCCTCTAAAGTCAAGGTGGATATTAGATAAAATATGACTATCCATATTACTATGTTCTTTAATTTAGTAATATAAAATAAGCATGTTGCTCACTATTATATGATTTTTATTTGAAGTATAAGAAATAATAAATCAAATGATACTAATTAATAGCAGACAAACTAGATCAAAACTATCGCAATCAAATTGTAAGTCAAACCGATACCTTTATTACTCCATTGCGCTTCAATAAAATAAAAGTTGGGAAACTTGAGGAGCTGCACGGAGGTAGTATTAGTAGGTTCCTTTCAACTCTAATGTAAGATAGTTGGAACTTGTGTCAGCCGCCGTCGAGGACCGAAGCCTTAGAGATAGAACCTCCTTGACATATCACGCTTTATATCAGTCGTTAGCGAGGTGTTGAATAAGCGACTTTATTGGGCCTAGAAAAATTGTGCTTCAATCTAAGTTACATTTTATGACTAGGATAATGAGGTTTTATTCTACTATAAAATTGTGTCTATATTTTGTCGTGTTATATATTTGCCACTTAAACAGGTGACCGTTTATTCCTTTTTACCCGACTGCCAAGAAGGGTTATGTTTTTCGCGCGTATCTTGTATGTATGTATGTATGTATGTATGTATGTGTGTAATATTCTTTATTACCTCATATCTTCAAAACGGCCGAATGGATTTCGATAATTAGTGTATCGTTGGATTCGTATCGATCACCCAAGTGTTCTTAGATATGTCACGTTAAACAAAAATCAACATGGCGGCCAGGAGGTGCCATAGATTGAGGTAAAAAAAAATAAAAAAAATGTGTTTGCTACAATATGGGTATCAAATTAAAGGGCTTGTAACGAGGATTCCAAAATGGTATATCATTTACGTATAAAAAAATACTATGTGATGATTTTAACTAAAAAGTGTTAAATAAAAAATAAATAAATTTAAAAAATAAAAAAACCCGACTGCATAAAAACACTTTGAATAAAAACTGAAAAGTAAAAAACAAGTTCAATAATTTAATAATCAATACACAATCAATCTAATGAGAAACATAGTTGACTGTAACAGTCGGGACCTATTAAATAAGCTAGACTAAAATCATTCATTATGGGTCCCGACTGTTACAGTCAATTATGTTTCTCATTAGATTGATTGTGTATTGATTATTAAATTATTGAACTTGTTTTTTACTTTTCAGTTTTTATTCAAAGTGTTTTTATGCAGTCGGGTTTTTTTATTTTTTAAATTTATTTATTTATATGTCCTCACGACTGTATTTTGTGTATTATAAGTAACAAAGTTAAATCTAAGACATGACAGTTTATGCGAAGGTTTTATAAAGCATGTATATAAAGATTTACTAATTATACGCGAGACTTTTGTAAACCCTTCTTAAGTAATATTATGTCATAATATCGTTCTGCCATTTTACTGAAACTGGCTTTTAATTTTCGATTCGCAGTAAAAATCTGAACAAATGGTCATATTATCAATTCAATTTTAATCATACGAATAGGCTTTTTGGAAGTCTGACATTGAAACAAAGAGCTACAAAGTCAACGCAGGGCGGGGTTACGCAACGTAACAATCTTGCGTAACGCTACGATCTCGCTACGGTGCTACGAAGCTACGATGTAGGCATCTTAGTAGTTTCAAGAGTATTTTTATTTTACGAATCGAGTGCGTGGAAGTTTATAAAAATAAACGTAAAGTAAATCGATGAATTTGTATTTTTTTTGCATATTTTAAGCATTTTATAAAATAGCGATCTTTAAAGATTGAGTTTTATTTGACATTCTTGTGGATACCTGGTTACCCTAAACGTAGTAGGTCAGATGACATTTATTGGGTCAGCGGCCAGCGCTAAAATGGTTGCATGTCGAAGATGCAAAAATATGCCGTGAACGTTTTAATTACGAACACGGACATCAAAGAGATTTGAATATGCATTGCATACGATTGGAAAAAGACGTGAAGTTTAAAATGTGGAGAAAAACATTATGTAGGAATGCCTTGCATACGTTATGATTTTAATATTTTGGCTTGAGTACCTTGTTGTAGTTTTGAACCAGAATAAACATTAAGAGATTTTTTAACTTGTCAATAATATTTTTATGTTTGTGTTTATGTTTTTTAGTTTTAATGTAAAACATATTTTATTTATTCTCATATTTTACATAAAAAATTTGTTAATATTTTTATTTATACACCGATACGTATCTGGATGAATCTAGCCGTAACTTTCATTCGTAGCGGTTTGCAGCGTCTACGTAAAATTTTATCGTAGCACACTCCGTAGAGACTTGACTGAATGACAAACAAAAGTCGTTACGGTTTTTGCACGCTCAAGCTTATGTAATAACTGAATTTTTGAGCTTATCGACGAAAGCAAAGGATATTCTAAAATCGATACTAGTGGGACATATTTTCTATGACGGTGGTTTTAGTACATTGCAGCGACTGGAAAATTTTGTTTAATTTTACGATTTTTTTTATTTTGTTGGTAGGTTGGTAGTGGAAATCTTTGTACGAAGTAGGTGCTAGTAGTAAGACAAGCATTTGATGAATATTTTTAAAAGGGGAATGCCAAGTCGCCATAGTAATTTAGGCCCTCTGTGCACACAAATATAAAATAATGATAATAATAGGGAGCAATTCTAACAATTAATTAGTAAAAGTTCAAGCATTTCAAAATTATTTAAGATTCTTATATTCCATCAGCAATTTCCAAAGTATGTTACGGACATGCACAGACTTATGAATACGTGGAAGATATTTGAAAAATACCAACATATTTTTTTTGTAAAACGAATCTCTTGTGCAATTCTGGGCCTAGATTCGTCATTCCCCTTTGTCTATATCGCACTCCCGATATTTATTTACAATACAAAAAATACAAAAATCTTTATTTCTTTAACAAAATTTTCTTCTTATAATTAGTTGCTGGAGTCTCCTTTTAAGCATGTAAATATGCTTGTGTCAGGAGGCTCCGCTCTTCCTTAACGTATTAACAGCATAGCAAGAGACTTGTAAACAGAAGTTTTGTATTTTAATTATTTAGTGGGTAAGTAAATTTAGTGGGTAAGTATTTATTTATTATTAGCCTAAGGTGTGCTGTAAGATTCCCTAGCCCCAAGAAGTTGGGGTCGGTTACAATACCAGTAGGGGTGTGTGTGTGAGGGTGTGTGCGTGTGTATGTGTGTGTGTGTGTGAGGGTGTGTGCGTGTGTGCGTGCGTGTGTGTGTGTGTGTGTGTGTGTATGCGTGTGTGTGGGGGTGTGTGTGTGTGTGTATGCGCGTGTGTGTTTCTGTAATCAATTTATTTTTATTCCACGTATAACAATATTTTTTCTGTTTCTTCATAACTTAGGGTTTTTATCCACTTTATCAGTACTGATTTGCACTCATGATAGGTCTTCGAAAAAATCTGTAATATTTTATTTACTTTATTGTAAAGATAAGCTGATCGCTTTTTGAATTGAATACTAGCAAAAGTAGTCTTTATTATAGGAACATTTGTGACTTTGTTTTTCCTACGTTTAGTTTCCATGCTAGGATCATAGGTTAGTGTTTTATGTTTTTTTAATATAGTGTATACAATATATAATTTTCGGACTGACAGTAGGTTGGACACTTGATATAGACTCACAGTAGGGAAACGCTGTTTTTTGAAGTACATAACTTTTATAAGAGCTCTTTGAGCCCTTTCTACATCTATAAACCGGGTTTTGAGTGCCCCTCCCCATATGGGAATACAATATAAAATTATGGATTGTACTAAAGCAATATAAATTTCATTTAGGAGGTTTTTTTCGTAGTAGGGGTTATTGGACGTAGTTTTTGGGACTACATGGCGCAGCGATTTAAACATCCATATAAACTTCCTTATCCTAGAGGTAATTTGCTCAACTTGTGGGTACCATGATAGTCTCTGATCTAATATAACTCCTAGGTATTTAAAAGAAGACACTTTTTCTATTAATGAGCAATCACATTGATTTCTTGCTATACTATCATTTTCGTTACATACATGTATTTTTAATCTGAAATCTTGACTGGGTTGTGTACTATTATTGATAGTAAAGCAAATGTAATTCGTTTTTGATGTGTTTAACGTAAGGAGGTTATACTTTAGCCATTTAGCAACCCTAGACATACCATATTCAGCGTCAGTTTTAATAGAATCCCAAGAGTACCCAGAGAAAACGATGGCAGTATCGTCTGCATATGAAAAAATTTTGGCGTTTTTGATCTTCATATTACAGAGGTCGTTAATGTATTTGACTCTCTATAAACGATAAAATATATTTTTTTCAATTTTGATTGATGAACAATATAAATATTGTTCATCAATTACCATCATATGTTCATTAAAACGCACCATTACTTTATTAATTTAATTTTAACACCGAACAGTTAGAAAGTTTGTTTGAAACATAAACTCGGATTGTCTACTTTGAACCAAATATTTTGCATTACCGTAGGCTTCGACTGTTATTATATATATATGTTAGTTCTATTCTATTGCTGAGAAGTAAATAAAACGAAAACGATTCAGTAACTTTTCAATTACGGCGTAAAATAGAGGTATTGTTTATAAGCATAGACCATATGCTCAGTGGTTAGGAGAACAGCTGTGTGTTGTTGAGAGTTCCGTTATCAACATAATATTATTATAATTCGAAAGTAAAACCTACAACCACCCACCATTTAATATAAGATGCCGTATAAAGTATGTGTATAGTTTACATCCTTTACAATCTACTAGGAATAATACTTAAACAGAAATGATCATCGATCATTCCACTAGTTTAAAACGCTAACAGCCAAAGCATACGTAACCACGTGCACGGTAGTCGCTAACTGGGCATATGAGCAGCTCGTATTGTTCCACAACTCCAGATGAAGTCATCTGTCGGGAATGGCATCCGACTTGATATGCGCGCCTTGTTCCTCCAAGCTTTGTCTCGCAAGACTCCCGAGACACCGACAATGGTGGAAAGAATTCCCGACTGCCTTTTGTTTTCACAAGTTCTGTATATTAGCTGCAGGCTCGTTTCACTCTTGTTTGTCGCTTAACTATTAAGAAATCGATGTCACCGTGCATTTTATTTTGCGGTAGTTTTGGTAGATATTTAAAAACTGACATGTGACGTCACAGTTTATCTTCTACTACGGTAATATATTTACAAATCCAAAAGCAATGACAAATTAAATCGTTTTAACATCTAGAAAATAGAAAGTAATCAATAACACCATTTCGTTCAACACAACCATTTTGTCATTCTTCTCAAAAGTTTAATAAAAACCAATAAATCCAGCCAACGCTTTACAACAAAACTAAAGTAATATCTGTACTCATAAATTGCAACTTCAAACTTGTGTCATAGTGGAGGAAATGCATTACAAACATGATCACCGAATCGTATCTAAAATTCACAAATTGTGCTTGGCTAGCGTCCAGTGCTTGCCAGATGGGGGAGCTAGATATTCGTGCACCCAGCGGCGGAGTAATGTGCATAATAATTGCATTAATGTTGCAAAAAATGGCGATATGTTTACTAAAATTGGTCCTCCGAAGCTGAATTATAAGCTGGCTTATGTCAGGCTTTGTATAACTATTAATTAATTCACTAATACTGTGCAGGTGGTAATGTTCTACATCTGTTGGGAAGCTATTGAAGTGATTAAATATTCATGTTCCTCTTGGAGAGATATCCAATAGATTATATAAGACAAGCTTAAGGGAACCATGTCGAAACAATATTTATAGTGTTCAAGCAAACAAATGAAAGTCTCTCCTTCACTATTGTAAATGAAACATTTGACAAACAAATAGAGTTATTATTTCCAATCTCCCATCCGATAGCACTATTTATTAAATTTAATTATAGAACCGCTTCTTTAATAAATTGTTTGCTGCCGGATGAATGGAAAGCTCTCTTTGTGGAACAGCTTTAAGAAAGCCTGGCTATATTTTCTTATATTCTCTTACACTTTTTATATTGTTTCTTTCATATTGTCGTTTATCTTTTATAATACTTGTTCTGTATTAAAAAAAAAAGACATTTTTCGGTTCTTTTTCGTAACAAAGCTGAGATACTTCTGTAGCGAAAGTTGACTTCATTAATTATTTTATTGAAGATACAATATTTAATTTGTATTCATTAGTGCTATACTGAGATGCAGGAAAATAATTGATGTGCATAAATCCCTCTCTAGGGATATAATGTAATCACTTATGTATACGATCGAATTGCCTGTAATACCAGGATTGCTTGGATATGCAACAGCATCAATAAGCCTCGTGGGGTTGCCAGCCTTAAATCAAATTGATATCGAATAGTCAATGAGGGTATTAATAAAACGTTGCAGCATACAGCGAGTTATTAAAGACCAATATAATACTAACAGTCGCACTGTATACTGTATAGTGATAACTGGTTGATCGTGGTGAATGATTTGATCGACAAGTGAGCATCGCGGCATCAGCCAGCGAATTATAAACAAAATATCTTTGATAGTTCTGGTCGCTGCGACGAACTAGTAGAGAGAGAGTTCTCTCCGGCAGTGTGAACAGCCAGCGATCAATATTATTTATGTAAATAGATATATTTTGTTGTCACTGGACCACACTCTTACCTTTTTTAGAGTTCCGTACGAACGAGACCCTATTACTATGACTCCGCTGTCTGTCTGTCCGTCTGTCTGTCTCCAGGCTGTATCTCATAAACCGTGATAGCTAGAAAGCTGAAATTTTCACAAATGATGTATTTCCGTTGCCGCTATAACAACAAATACTAAAAACCACATAAAATGAATATTTAAGGGGGGCTCTCATACGACGGTGGTACGGAACCCTTCGTGCGCGAGTCCGACTCGCTCTTGGCCAGTTTTTATTTCTTGATCGAGAAAATGTTCGATAGTTACACACGTACATCTACGGTGGGACATAATAATATGGTTATTTCTTATAAAATCACGTGTCACATTTTTAATACTAGAATCAAAGCTAAAAAAATTCAAATTTCGTAAAAATTCTCTAGCCTGGATCCCAGGGCTGTCATGAAGCGACGGCGTCATATTACTAGGGTTGTCGCGTCGTTGGCGAATATTGCGAAAGTGGTTCATGTATAGTGTCGAGTGTCGAGTGTCAGTGATAAGTGTGTATAGCTGTTATGGTCTTCAAAAGGTTTATTACCTATTTAAGGCGAGTTATCTAAACAAAAGGATTACAAGGTGACAGTACCAATGATAAAAATATTTTCATTTACATTAATCCACTAAACTAGTTTGTGTTTTAACTTTTACGTGTGTTTCTGTCTCTGAGATATCGAAGGTCTTTAAAAATTACTGAATTTGATGACGTTTTTTGTTTAATTTAGGTAATCTGATTAGTGGTCTGAAAATTATTGACTATTCGTTTGTGTTTGAATATTTTTGTTTATAATATTTAAGATTGTGACTTTTTCCTGATTGGTATAAATCCGTACTTTATTACTTTTATTGAAAAAGATAGGAAAGTATACTATATTCATTTCGAATACTAGCCTCTTCAAAGCTTTAAAAATATAGCTAAAGGTATCGACTTTGCAATATTCCAATACACGCAATAAGAATGTAAGGAAAATTTAATATTTTAAAGTACATCTAGCCTATATTGGAAACGTCTCTACAAAACAGAAATATGAAAAGTTCGAAAATCCATATTAAATTTATGGTTTTATTTTTCATTTATTTGTCATTCGTAAACGTTTGACTCATTAGTGTTATTATTATTTTCAATAGAGCGTTTAAAATCTTGGAACTACATTTATATATATTTCATAAAAAAAAAAAAAACTATAGTCGGAAACTCTCACACATGCAGCCTCTTTTATCGAGAGACAACCAGCTCAGAATACTAATATGTCGCCACTCGGTCAAAGGGGCGAATCTAAACTCTAGTTTGTGTATAAAGTTTAGAACAAAGTACCTATTTGGTCTCACGCCCTTCAACCTAAGTAATTATAGGTACAAGCTCAATGCCATTTTATATTGTGTTACAACAGATGAAGTCTGTTAAATAATAAAAGCTTGAAATCCGAAAATAATGTATAAAGAAAGAAAACAAAAGAAAAGTACAAAAACATTTTTCGCCCTGAAGCTATGAAGGGAAAAAATTCGCTTTTTGCTAATTAGTGATACCTACACTATTGTTTTATATCACGAGCGTATGTAATCTGAAAGAAAAGAAGATTTTTAACTGATATTGTTTATGCCAATAGCAAAAATTATTGTATGATTTTGACTCTTTATCACAAGAATATTATTATAAGCTTGGGATATACGTGACAAAAAAGCGCTGTCGTAATACAGACGCGCAGAAAACCGTGTAGAAAGCATCGATTTAAAACGAGTTATAACTCGTCATCGAGCGTTTGATATATTGCTTTTAACTGTGTGAAATAACTTAGCTTGTATGTTAATAATAAAGGGGAGACAGAGGAATGTGTTGTGTTTGTTTGCGGATTTTTTTGGAGGCTTCAAAAGTGCTATCTGGAACATGACAGTGAAGAAACATTTGGAAAACCTATTCAAAAAATAATCGTCGTGATTGATTGAAATTTTTCTTCAGATGTAGAATTGTGGTATTCAATTACTTGTTTTAGAAAATTTTATCTAAACGTATGTCAAGTACGTCCCTATGTCAAGTACTAAACAATTAAATTATGATAAAACAACATGACTCGGCAAATTAAATCCTTGTCAATGATTTGAATACAGGTCGAAACATTTCAAATTCATCTGATCTCCAAGCGACCCGTAACGTTCAGTAATCTAAATTCAAGTAATTTAATCAACGCGGTTAGCATTAAACGCTTAATAACTTATCACCACCAATTGTCTCTACAAACAAAATGGGTCTGGTTGGTCACTCTAATTATTCTAATTATGAAACCTGCTGCCGATGTAAATTGAACTGTAGTTCCTAGCTCCTAAAGTATAAGTTTGATAATCATAAGTGTCGAACATTCGGCAACGTGCCGTATTAACCCATAAAGTTTAAAGGTTTTTCATGTTTGCCAACGGAAATTTACAATGTTGGAAAGTAACTTCTTACAATAGTACGAAGTCATTATGGCCCCGATATTCACGGATGACTTTATATTAACAAGTTTTTGTCGTTCTATTATGTGTTAATTATAGTACCTATCTTAACCGGTTAATGTTAATGAGAGAGAAAACACGTCACAGTCGAATGGGCCGGGGAAGTGCAACTCTTTTTTTTTAAATACAAAGCTAAGTAAATATTTTTTATAAATATTTTATTTAGTAATCCGTAGCGCCAAACTTTCTGAATAATAACCTTTTTTAATTATAAATAATATTATATACTTTTAAAGCAACCAATATTTTTTATAATTATTTGTTTTCCAATAAGTGAATTAGGTTTTCATATTTCGAGTTAGAAATAGCCTACAAATTGCCAGGCTGTGTATTATGGAGGTTATTACAGTTACTGCAGTTATATCTAATAGTGGCACTTAGTACCCTGGCGGCCGTACACAGCCCTTATTATGTTGTTAGCTTTTACTTAGTACTGGTCAATCAGTCTATCATTACGCCTGTCGTATTACTTGCACACTTTTGTCATTGTATGTTTAATCAGGTTACGTTGTTATCTTCCTTTAATATACCTACTAAACCTTTCTTAAATAAGTTTTACTAAAATCTAGACTGACCTTTAGATAGATAATAATAAGTATACTATATTTTTTTTTTGCCATTAACAGCGAGGTGGACTTTTTGTTATTTTAGGTTTTAATTAGTTTTTTTATACCTAAGTTTGTTTAAGTTATAATATACAATTTATAAATAGATATTCTATATTTTTAATACGTCCCTCTCCCAAATTGTAATTATCAATGGCTTCAACAAAAACAGAGGTAAACTATGAAAACGATTTGCAAAGACCATTAAAGTTGCACAATGTTTCTGTACCTTTAATTACTGAAGCTCAATATTTACAATGTTCTGTTTCGTCTCTAAAGTGTTTGTTATACAATAGGTTTTACATTGTATGTGTGTACGTACATTGTACAATAATAAAATTGACGCTAGTTTTCCAGTTTAATTTTAACTATTAGGAGAAGTAATAAGAAGAAAACAGGTTAAAATAAAAATAATAACCACTTCACATGAAAGTGAGAAAAAAGTCAATCTTAATCTTGTTTCGGAGGTAACACGAATATTGATAATCTATATATATAAAAGAAAGTCGTGTTAGTTACACCATTTATAACTAAAGAACGGCTGGACCGATATGGCTGAAAATTGGTGGGGAGGTAGCTTAGAGCCAGGAGACGGACATAGGATACTTTTGTACATTAAAAAAAAAAAAAAACAATTAGGTAGTAGGTAGGTAGGTAGTAGGTAGGTAGGTAGTAGGTAGGTAGGTAGTAGGTAGGTAGGTAGTAGGTAGGTAGGTAGTAGGTAGGTAGGTAGTAGGTAGGTAGGTAGTAGGTAGGTAGGTAGTAGGTAGGTAGGTAGTAGGTAGGTAGGTAGTAGGTAGGTAGGTAGGTAGGTAGTAGGTAGGTAGGTAGTAGGTAGGTAGGTAGTAGGTAGGTAGGTAGTAGGTAGGTAGGTAGTAGGTAGGTAGGTAGTAGGTAGGTAGGTAGTAGGTAGGTAGGTAGTAGGTAGGTAGGTAGTAGGTAGGTAGGTAGTAGGTAGGTAGGTAGTAGGTAGGTAGGTAGTAGGTAGGTAGGTAGTAGGTAGGTAGTAGGTAGGTAGTAGGTAGGTAGTAGGTAGGTAGTAGGTAGGTAGTAGGTAGGTAGGTAGTAGGTAGGTAGTAGGTAGGTAGTAGGTAGGTAGTAGGTAGGTAGGTAGGTAGTAGGTAGGTAGTAGGTAGGTAGTAGGTAGGTAGTAGGTAGGTAGTAGGTAGGTAGTAGGTAGGTAGTAGGTAGGTAGTAGGTAGGTAGTAGGTAGGTAGTAGGTAGGTAGTAGGTAGGTAGTAGGTAGGTAGTAGGTAGGTAGTAGGTAGGTAGTAGGTAGGTAGTAGGTAGGTAGTAGGTAGGTAGTAGGTAGGTAGTAGGTAGGTAGGTAGTAGGTAGTAGGTAGGTAGTAGGTAGGTAGGTAGTAGGTAGGTAGTAGGTAGGTAGTAGGTAGGTAGTAGGTAGGTAGTAGGTAGGTAGTAGGTAGGTAGTAGGTAGTAGGTAGTAGGTAGTAGGTAGTAGGTAGGTAGTAGGTAGGTAGTAGGTAGGTAGTAGGTAGGTAGTAGGTAGGTAGTAGGTAGGTAGTAGGTAGGTAGTAGGTAGGTAGTAGGTAGGTAGTAGGTAGGTAGTAGGTAGGTAGTAGGTAGGTAGTAGGTAGGTAGTAGGTAGGTAGTAGGTAGGTAGTAGGTAGGTAGTAGGTAGGTAGTAGGTAGGTAGTAGGTAGGTAGTAGGTAGGTAGTAGGTAGGTAGTAGGTAGGTAGTAGGTAGGTAGTAGGTAGGTAGTAGGTAGGTAGTAGGTAGGTAGTAGGTAGAAAAAATTGCATTGCAACGCATGCCGGGTACAGCTAGTATTATTATAAAAGCAGAAAGCCAGACTCATATTTTACTTTACTATAGTAATAGCTTGCTCAAATTCTAGTTGGTCATATGAGATCGATCCATAACACAAGAATCAACAAACACAGTCATGTCACTCAAACAATTCAAACAATTTTTGAAATTTTTGAGTGGCAATACTGTTCGGACTTTTTAATTGATCAATCACGCAATGCCTAAACTGTTTCGTTTTCTCGCGTCCGGAATGCATCGCATGGAAACTGCTCATACTGGTAATAATAGCAAATTCAATCGGTTTGAAAATTAACATCCATAATAATACGAATTATGCCCAGATCAATGACCTGCGGATAATCCACATTTTCATGTTTGTATAAGCGAGTTAATCACAATAAGTATGTTATAAATACCTTTAGTATAGAAAATATTTACTTATGTTACAAATGTGAAGCGTTAGGCTGGTTTTAACACAATTATAATTTATCAACATCCACATAAAGATACAAAAACTATAAAACCGACAAGACCAAAACTCTTGCGACGGTTACAATGTAATCATTTAGTTTATATTTTCGGTTATACAGAATACTGCGACCTAACAACTACTTTAAGTCTTAAGGTGCTCACCGTTCTGTCTTTTATATAATACCATCTAACCGACCTCTAGGTACAGTCGCCGTCAGAAGTATTGAAACAAGCAAAGTAAATAAAAAACAAAAACAAGTTACTAGAAAATAATATGTCTTTATTTAGCAACACAAATAGGCAGTTAGTTACATTACATATGACCTGATTTCGTAATGAATTTAAAATGTGACACAAACGGCTTAGCTCAGAATTAAACTACATTTTAATTACTTTAAAACACGAACGTTTGCATAATAAAACTCCCGATTTCACGCTCTTGTTAGTTTATAGGGAAAGTAGAAGTTAATGCCGAATCGATATTTGTTAAACTATTTAGATAATATTTGATGTAAACATACTTTACAAACCGTCTTTTTTTCTTTTAGTTGAACTTTAAAGATAGTTTCCAATGCCATTTTAACGACGTCATTTACTCTCCAATTGAAGCTGTAGTTTCTTGGAAAGAGCGATCAAATAACATGTGATAATGGTGCATAACGGAAATACTCATTTTATTATTATTATTATTATTTAATGCCTTACGCTTTGACGCTTTTCATAATAATGAATATATTGTTTCATATGATTTTATTTTGTTTCATGCTTCCTTTTATCTCTCTACAAATCAAATCCTTGTCGCTTTTATCAGTTCTGTTAATTCTCAAATCACGTAGAAAAAAGTTGACGGTCCTAATGTGTAATTAGTACATTAACAAATTATGAATACTAAATCTAAAAATGTACTGAAACACCTGAACATATAAATTATAATCATTACTAATAAAACAAACAAACGACTGGTACACTCGCAAACAGCGGTTTTGTAAGTGTAATAATATGGGAGTTGTATTCGCAACACGCCCACTTTTATGGCTAGTTAATGCAGAATAAAAAGTAATGTTAACATTTTTGCATGCGACTGTATTGACCTTGAGGTGATGGGCCGGTGTCACGAGACCGTGATCGATAAGTTTTAGCTTAAGGGATATAAGATAAACTTTTTGGCTTTACATTGATTTTGTTTTGCTTTTTTGTGAAGAAGCCATTTAGTTTTGTTTTTACGCCCCACGCTAACTACCTACGAGGAATTTATAAGATTGACGTGTCAGTGTATGTGTCTCTCTGTAGCATCTCAGCTCCTAAAGGAATGAACTCATTGTGACGTGGTTTTTTTTTTGAAAACTGAAGAGATCGAAATGGTTCTTAGCTATAATTTATGAAAATCGCTTCAGTTGTTTAATAGTAACGAATATTTATTAAAATAAACTGCGAACCTTTCTTAAATTTTCAAAAACTGAAATACCAAATTGTTTAGGTCAAGTCATTAGCAATTGTTCATGTTGATGCAATTGTAGGCTGATGGAAGCACTAAAATAGTAACTAGTCGTTTCAGAATAGTAGATTGCGCCCGACGTGGAGCTAGTTAGGTCACTTCAAAGCTCTCGCGCTCTCTCACTTCAGAGTGACAGGTTCGTTACTCACTTGCCAATTTTCGATAGTTTTCCATTTTTTATCAGAAAATCTCTAACAGCGCGGAGATATTTCCCATTAATTGTGGCTTGAGTGACTTCATCTACATGGAGATTGTGTATATATTTATTTATGTAGGTACAAACAATTGTAACGTACCAGCAATACGGGTAGATAAACAAACACTGGACGTCACAGTAAGCGCGGTAACAATCAGATTATTTAGTGATTTAATCGTTATTCTGCATGCAATCATGGAACAATTCCGATTACAATTTTATTACGAGCCGTTTAATTCACTACACAATCTGTTACAGTTCGAAAATCACGAAAAGTTACATCAGATTACGTGAAAATAACCTTTTAAAGTATACGCATCTATAACCTCACTATGTTCATGAAACAATGCCATAATAAAATAAAATAAAATGACATAAAACGAGTAAAATATTATCTACGTGTTGTTGAATTCAATGCAAAATCAGTTTAAATATCACGGAAGGAAAACCGGGTCACGTTGAAAAAGTCCACCTTTGAAAGTAAATGTATATTCATCAAATTATGTGATAATTTTGAATGATAACAAAAACTTAATATGATTAGTACTAAATGCTTGTCTTGATGTTTGATCCGTTAAAACCGAAATCAATCAAATCATGTTATCTCAAATATGTGGTCGTATGTTTCACGTAATCACGTATTTTGACGTGATTGCTTTTTTCGAGAGAGGCTCGTGGCTAAGTGTAAGCCGTACGGCTTGACCGATAATACAGGTTAAGCCGCGCTCGCTGCGGTTGGTCCGTGGATGGGTGACTGTTTTCTAAACATACCGAGACCCCTCCGTGCCTCTGATAGCACGGTAAGCCGTAGGTCCCGACTGTCATACGTTGATCTTTGGCAGTCTCACTATGGGATACTGGATCGCCCAGTAATATGGGTTGTGGAGGTCAGATAGGCAGTCGCTCCATGTAAAATACGGTATTCAGCTGAATCCGGTAAGACTGGTAGCCGACCCCAACATGATGCTTTTTCCATAAAGGTATTTTAATAAAATAGTTTAAACTGTTTATAATTATAAAATTGGTAATTATTGCTATATAAGTTTACTTTTTATAACAAGTAGTTTTCACAACCCAAAAAAATAAACCATAATGATTGTACTTTTCATTAAGATAGATTTTTTTTTAAATATATAAGGATGTTTATCAATCGTCTGATTGCGATAGCACAAGCTCTATCGAGTTAGGAATAAAAGGCTGTATAAAATAATTTAGTAAATCTGCTAAGATAACTTAACTTTTGGTAATGATAAAAAATGCTAAATCGGAGGTGATTGATAATTTTGTACGTTTTAACAATATATACCATAAAATTAATATATTTTTCTGAGCATAATTTCTCGATTGAACCTGCATCGAGTTGTAGATCAGACAACGTTGTAAATCAGGAGAAGCGCGTCGGGAATCTTAATAGATATCGGTATTCGAGAACCCGCGGGGACCAGAGGTGTTGTAATCGAATCGTGGCAGCTATGCAGACGACGGACATCTTGTAAACCATGAAACTAGGTTTGTTGTTAGAAACACGAAAAAAGAATAATAATAAAACTTTTGTAAAGAAACGATGATCCAATCGCTCAAATGTTATACAAGTGATTTGCCTACAAGCGTCAAACAATGCAGAAATCGCTTCTCTTCCTCCCCGCGTCACTCTCTTCAGTATGTCATTATTTACACAAACTTACCCCACATATGTTACTAACATGCATTGCTTATCTGTAGCATTATAATATAGCGCATCGTGCAGCTTAGTTAACTGACACTCAGAGCTGAACGCATAATCAGAGCAGTTATCTCTTGCTCATTGTGACAATCGCTTCAATGTATGGCGGTCGTTTGTTTTCGATTACTCACGTGTCTTCGACTTCTCACTTCCATACAATCGCCCATCGGTCTATGCTATCACAACGTGAACGAGACGGCGCGACGTCATCGGACCAATTAGGACATTCAAAAGAGACCTGCAGCTTTGATTTCACGATTACTAAGCATTCCCTAGATTTGTGTTAAATCTCGTTGTGAACGAAATCGCTTCGTTTGCTCAAACGATCGGCCAATTAGTAGGGCTCAGAATAGTTAGCAATATTTTTATAATGATTGGGGTACGATAACGCTGACGTTGATATTTTTAGAAAACAACCTTGTTTATAAAAAGTAGCATTAGATTAAAAAAAATTATATGTCTATAAAGTCAAAATAGCTTATAATAACTGAAAACTTTATAGTTTTACTAGCTGTACCCGGCATGCGTTGCAATGCAATTTTTTCTACCTACTACCTACCTACTACCTACCTACTACCTACCTACTACCTACTACCTACCTACTACCTACCTACTACCTACCTACTACCTACCTACTACCTACCTACTACCTACCTACTACCTACCTACTACCTACCTACTACCTACCTACTACCTACCTACTACCTACCTACTACCTACCTACTACCTACCTACTACCTACCTACTACCTACCTACTACCTACCTACTACCTACCTACTACCTACCTACTACCTACCTACTACCTACTACCTACTACCTACTACCTACTACCTACCTACTACCTACCTACTACCTACCTACTACCTACCTACTACCTACCTACTACCTACCTACTACCTACCTACCTACTACCTACCTACTACCTACTACCTACTACCTACCTACCTACTACCTACCTACTACCTACCTACTACCTACCTACTACCTACCTACTACCTACCTACTACCTACCTACTACCTACCTACTACCTACCTACTACCTACCTACTACCTACCTACTACCTACCTACTACCTACCTACTACCTACCTACTACCTACCTACTACCTACCTACTACCTACCTACTACCTACCTACTACCTACCTACTACCTACCTACTACCTACCTACTACCTACCTACTACCTACCTACTACCTACCTACTACCTACCTACCTACTACCTACCTACTACCTACCTACTACCTACCTACTACCTACCTACTACCTACCTACCTACTACCTACCTACCTACTACCTACCTACCTACTACCTACCTACCTACTACCTACCTACCTACTACCTACCTACCTACTACCTACCTACCTACTACCTACCTACCTACTACCTACCTACCTACTACCTACCTACCTACTACCTACCTACCTACTACCTACCTACCTACTACCTACCTACCTACCTACCTACTACCTACCTACCTACTACCTACCTACCTACTACCTACCTACCTACTACCTACCTACCTACTACCTACCTACCTACTACCTACCTACCTACTACCTACCTACCTACTACCTACCTACCTACTACCTACCTACCTACTACCTAATTGTTTTTTTTTTTTTTTAATGTACAAAAGTATCCTATGTCCGTCTCCTGGCTCTAAGCTACCTCCCCACCAATTTTCAGCCATATCGGTCCAGCCGTTCTTTAGTTATAAATGGTGTAACTAACACGACTTTCTTTTATATATATATATTATTATAAAAGCAGAAAGCCAGACTCATATTTTACTTTACTATAGTAATAGCTTGCTCAAATTCTAGTTGGTCATATGAGATCGATCCATAACACAAGAATCAACAAACACAGTCATGTCACTCAAACAATTCAAACAATTTTTGAAATTTTTGAGTGGCAATACTGTTCGGACTTTTTAATTGATCAATCACGCAATGCCTAAACTGTTTCGTTTTCTCGCGTCCGGAATGCATCGCATGGAAACTGCTCATACTGGTAATAATAGCAAATTCAATCGGTTTGAAAATTAACATCCATAATAATACGAATTATGCCCAGATCAATGACCTGCGGATAATCCACATTTTCATGTTTGTATAAGCGAGTTAATCACAATAAGTATGTTATAAATACCTTTAGTATAGAAAATATTTACTTATGTTACAAATGTGAAGCGTTAGGCTGGTTTTAACACAATTATAATTTATCAACATCCACATAAAGATACAAAAACTATAAAACCGACAAGACCAAAACTCTTGCGACGGTTACAATGTAATCATTTAGTTTATATTTTCGGTTATACAGAATACTGCGACCTAACAACTACTTTAAGTCTTAAGGTGCTCACCGTTCTGTCTTTTATATAATACCATCTAACCGACCTCTAGGTACAGTCGCCGTCAGAAGTATTGAAACAAGCAAAGTAAATAAAAAACAAAAACAAGTTACTAGAAAATAATATGTCTTTATTTAGCAACACAAATAGGCAGTTAGTTACATTACATATGACCTGATTTCGTAATGAATTTAAAATGTGACACAAACGGCTTAGCTCAGAATTAAACTACATTTTAATTACTTTAAAACACGAACGTTTGCATAATAAAACTCCCGATTTCACGCTCTTGTTAGTTTATAGGGAAAGTAGAAGTTAATGCCGAATCGATATTTGTTAAACTATTTAGATAATATTTGATGTAAACATACTTTACAAACCGTCTTTTTTTCTTTTAGTTGAACTTTAAAGATAGTTTCCAATGCCATTTTAACGACGTCATTTACTCTCCAATTGAAGCTGTAGTTTCTTGGAAAGAGCGATCAAATAACATGTGATAATGGTGCATAACGGAAATACTCATTTTATTATTATTATTATTATTTAATGCCTTACGCTTTGACGCTTTTCATAATAATGAATATATTGTTTCATATGATTTTATTTTGTTTCATGCTTCCTTTTATCTCTCTACAAATCAAATCCTTGTCGCTTTTATCAGTTCTGTTAATTCTCAAATCACGTAGAAAAAAGTTGACGGTCCTAATGTGTAATTAGTACATTAACAAATTATGAATACTAAATCTAAAAATGTACTGAAACACCTGAACATATAAATTATAATCATTACTAATAAAACAAACAAACGACTGGTACACTCGCAAACAGCGGTTTTGTAAGTGTAATAATATGGGAGTTGTATTCGCAACACGCCCACTTTTATGGCTAGTTAATGCAGAATAAAAAGTAATGTTAACATTTTTGCATGCGACTGTATTGACCTTGAGGTGATGGGCCGGTGTCACGAGACCGTGATCGATAAGTTTTAGCTTAAGGGATATAAGATAAACTTTTTGGCTTTACATTGATTTTGTTTTGCTTTTTTGTGAAGAAGCCATTTAGTTTTGTTTTTACGCCCCACGCTAACTACCTACGAGGAATTTATAAGATTGACGTGTCAGTGTATGTGTCTCTCTGTAGCATCTCAGCTCCTAAAGGAATGAACTCATTGTGACGTGGTTTTTTTTTTGAAAACTGAAGAGATCGAAATGGTTCTTAGCTATAATTTATGAAAATCGCTTCAGTTGTTTAATAGTAACGAATATTTATTAAAATAAACTGCGAACCTTTCTTAAATTTTCAAAAACTGAAATACCAAATTGTTTAGGTCAAGTCATTAGCAATTGTTCATGTTGATGCAATTGTAGGCTGATGGAAGCACTAAAATAGTAACTAGTCGTTTCAGAATAGTAGATTGCGCCCGACGTGGAGCTAGTTAGGTCACTTCAAAGCTCTCGCGCTCTCTCACTTCAGAGTGACAGGTTCGTTACTCACTTGCCAATTTTCGATAGTTTTCCATTTTTTATCAGAAAATCTCTAACAGCGCGGAGATATTTCCCATTAATTGTGGCTTGAGTGACTTCATCTACATGGAGATTGTGTATATATTTATTTATGTAGGTACAAACAATTGTAACGTACCAGCAATACGGGTAGATAAACAAACACTGGACGTCACAGTAAGCGCGGTAACAATCAGATTATTTAGTGATTTAATCGTTATTCTGCATGCAATCATGGAACAATTCCGATTACAATTTTATTACGAGCCGTTTAATTCACTACACAATCTGTTACAGTTCGAAAATCACGAAAAGTTACATCAGATTACGTGAAAATAACCTTTTAAAGTATACGCATCTATAACCTCACTATGTTCATGAAACAATGCCATAATAAAATAAAATAAAATGACATAAAACGAGTAAAATATTATCTACGTGTTGTTGAATTCAATGCAAAATCAGTTTAAATATCACGGAAGGAAAACCGGGTCACGTTGAAAAAGTCCACCTTTGAAAGTAAATGTATATTCATCAAATTATGTGATAATTTTGAATGATAACAAAAACTTAATATGATTAGTACTAAATGCTTGTCTTGATGTTTGATCCGTTAAAACCGAAATCAATCAAATCATGTTATCTCAAATATGTGGTCGTATGTTTCACGTAATCACGTATTTTGACGTGATTGCTTTTTTCGAGAGAGGCTCGTGGCTAAGTGTAAGCCGTACGGCTTGACCGATAATACAGGTTAAGCCGCGCTCGCTGCGGTTGGTCCGTGGATGGGTGACTGTTTTCTAAACATACCGAGACCCCTCCGTGCCTCTGATAGCACGGTAAGCCGTAGGTCCCGACTGTCATACGTTGATCTTTGGCAGTCTCACTATGGGATACTGGATCGCCCAGTAATATGGGTTGTGGAGGTCAGATAGGCAGTCGCTCCATGTAAAATACGGTATTCAGCTGAATCCGGTAAGACTGGTAGCCGACCCCAACATGATGCTTTTTCCATAAAGGTATTTTAATAAAATAGTTTAAACTGTTTATAATTATAAAATTGGTAATTATTGCTATATAAGTTTACTTTTTATAACAAGTAGTTTTCACAACCCAAAAAAATAAACCATAATGATTGTACTTTTCATTAAGATAGATTTTTTTTTAAATATATAAGGATGTTTATCAATCGTCTGATTGCGATAGCACAAGCTCTATCGAGTTAGGAATAAAAGGCTGTATAAAATAATTTAGTAAATCTGCTAAGATAACTTAACTTTTGGTAATGATAAAAAATGCTAAATCGGAGGTGATTGATAATTTTGTACGTTTTAACAATATATACCATAAAATTAATATATTTTTCTGAGCATAATTTCTCGATTGAACCTGCATCGAGTTGTAGATCAGACAACGTTGTAAATCAGGAGAAGCGCGTCGGGAATCTTAATAGATATCGGTATTCGAGAACCCGCGGGGACCAGAGGTGTTGTAATCGAATCGTGGCAGCTATGCAGACGACGGACATCTTGTAAACCATGAAACTAGGTTTGTTGTTAGAAACACGAAAAAAGAATAATAATAAAACTTGTGTAAAGAACCGATGATCCAATCGCTCAAATGTTATACAAAATGTTATACAAGTGATTTGCCTACAAGCGTCAAACAATGCAGAAATCGCTTCTCTTCCTCCCCGCGTCACTCTCTTCAGTATGTATTTACACAAACTTACCCCACATATGTTACTAACATGCATTGCTTATCTGTGGCATTATAATGTAGCGCATCGTGCAGCTTAGTTAACTGACACTCAGAGCTGAACGCATCATCAGAGCAGTTATCTCTTGCTCATTGTGGCAATCGCTTCAATGTATGGCGGTCGTTTGTTTTCGATTACTCACGTGTCTTCGACTTCTCACTTCCATACAATCGCCCATCGGTCTATGCTATCACAACGTGAACGAGACGGCGCGACGTCATCGGACCAATTAGGACATTCAAAAGAGACCTGCAGCTTTGATTTCACGATTACTAAGCATTCCCTTGATCGCGATCACTTGCGATCAATAGGACTATCTAAATAGATTTGTGTGTTTAATCTCGTTGTGAACGAAATCGCTTCGTTTGCTCAAACGATCGGCCAATTAGTAGGGCTCAGAATAGTTAGCAATATTTTTATAATGATTGGGGTACGATAACGCTGACGTTGATATTTTTAGAAAACAACCTTGTTTATAAAAAGTACCTTTAGATTAAAAAATATTGTGTCTATAAAGTCAAAATAGCTTATAATAACTGAAAACTTTATAGTTTTACTAGCTGTACCCGGCTATGCGTTGCAATGCAATTTCTTCTACCTAGCACCTGCCTACTACCTGCCTACTATTTACCTACTACCGCTTAGGGGTATGAAAAATAGATAGTAGCCGATTCTCAGACCTACTGAATATGCATATAAAATTTCATAAAAATCGGTCAAGCCGTTTCGGAGGAGTATGGTAACTAACATTGTGACACGAGAATTTTATATATAAGAAGATAACAAAATATATGTCAGACAAGTAATAAAAATAGTTGTCGTACTGTCAATTTGCACATCAATGGCAATGCGTTGACATTAAAAGCAAGCTTATTTCAAAGGAGTAAGTTGAATTTTAATTTACGTTGCGACAGTCAAGTGGGTCGCCATACTAGCATGTTCTGTACAAGGGCACAATTGTCAGGTATTTTTCACTCAAAACATACAATTTCAATTGTATTCCGACCGGTACAATATGTTCATTGTTAGGTATTATAAAACTTAATTATTCGTAGGCGTATGACAAATGCATTGTCCTGAAACATTACAAGCATTTGATTGTTAAAAAAAAAACCTATTCTATTGTGTGGATATTTGAGTTCCATATAACCTGATCATCACAATTTTTTAGTTAGCAAGCTGAGTCAGGAAAACACGAATGAAAATGAGATAGCAATTAATTTATATTTCGTGCCTTGATCACATAAGTACTTAGAGAAGATACATGAGAGATACGAACTAAAATAAAACTGACAAAGTTACACGCGCCGCCCTCTGACACACGACGTTACCGCTTTGTGACCTAGAGACGGCAGATGAGTGTTTCAAATGGTGTTTTTGTCGCAGGCAAATAGTATGATTCCGCCGTTTACATACGGTGTCGTCAGTTTCAAAACGTTTGCAGTTATGTAATATGCCGAAGGCAAAATGTATATTGCCGTGTCACTTTATAATATGCCACAACATTTCATCGACAATTTAAACGCCATATATATACATAATGCCGCGGCAAATTGAAGTATTTAGTTTTTGAGGTTATCCGGCACCTAAATAATGCTAAGGTATCCATAGACTCTGGGTCGCGAAGGACTACTGCCGTGCTATTCTGTAACATTATTTTCATGTCTCGACAGCGGAATCCGCGCTGAATCCGCGGTGAGATGTCAAATACGTATTCTCGAATTTGAATTCTAAATCAAGGCCAATTGGGTTCACTTTTGAAGTGAGCTTTATTGTCACTTCACTCTCACCTGTCACCGAAATTATTAACAGAATAGACATACTGCAGAGTATTATTGGTCCAAAAAACATGTATTTTATCGAATATTCATATATTCATAGGCCCAGAAATCCATTGCTTGGTTAGATTCGACTTTGTGACAGAGATCAATAGGTTAGGTTAGATATTGTGACCTTGCAACAGAGCGAGCGAAGCGAGCGACGACGTATGTAATTCAAAATTTGTCTCGAGTTTTTAATGAGCATGGTCGCCCTAAAATAAAACTAACGTCGCATTATAAAGATTGAATGAGTTATCATTTTGCCCTACGCATATTACATAACTGCAAACGTTTTTAAACTGACGAGGCCGTATGTAAACGGTGGAATCATACTATTTGCCTGCGACATTTATATTACTTTAAATTATTATTTTTTAAGTGTCCCACTACTGCTGCAAAGACGGAGCTTTTGGCTTTGATTATAATCTATAATTGTTTGAAAATTAGTATTTATTTTTCACTATTTGGAATACAGAATGGAGATAGTATAAGTACCTAGTGTAATTTGAAGCATGTTCTTTCATATCATATAGTAAGAATTATAAGCGTATACTTGTAACATTATAGGTACTAACCTGGATTCGTTAGTGAGGCATAATTTCCATATCAAATATTGTCATTCCATTTACCTATTATTTATATTTCCCGAAACATTCAGCTCAACAATTATTTCAAGGATTTCCTCTGACTAAGAAGGCTAATACTTTATTCCAGATGTTTGTCGTGAATGAAGTCAACAGTGAGAAATGGCGGAAGGTTTTGGAGCGAACTTGTAGGAATTCAGCCAAGAATAAATATATGTCCAACTGGTTTTTGGCATGATTTGTATTGACTTACAGGGCGAAGAACTCTTAAATGGTTCACCACTGAAATTTACAAATATTAACTCTAAGAAATGTTCTGGTTTTCAAAATGATAGCGCCTAAATTGAACATTTTTATGTGAACTACCTTCATTGCATCGAGGCTAGACCCTCCCCTAATTCACCATTTTTAGGGTTCCGTACCCAAAAGATACCAACGGGATCCTATTACTAAGCCTACGATGTCTATCTGTCTGTCACAGGCATCTGCAGACCAAACGGTAAAAGTTAGACAGCTGAAATTTACACAAAATACTTGTTACTATGGCCGCTATCACAACAAATACTAAAATCTACTACTACTCATTGAAAACTTAAAATCTAAGAGGGGTCTACATTGCATTGATGTATTCAAACCGCAAACAAATTGCCTAATTTATAAAGACATTGCACACAGTTAAACAAATTGATATGTTATAAATGTCAGGCGTTTCGTATTAGAAGCATCGTATCATGTTTTGTGTAATTTTAAAGCAATTCTTTCTGATGGTGGTACGGAACCCTTAATGCGCGAATCCGACTCGCACTTGGCCGGATTTTATTTGTTTAGTCCATTAATAATTGCGATAGAATCATATACTGACCACCAGTCCTCTGAGTACATTAGAAATGCTGTTTCCATGATTGGCTCATAATGATCTTCAATCATATCATCCAAATGGCTGTGGTCGGCAAACTCCAAAGTTTCGGCCAAACATTTACGTGGCTGCATCTTGTCTTAAGCAGGGAATACATAAACCAAATATTGTCGGCAGAACCGATCAAACATCAACAAGCAACATTACTTGCATGACCAGCTATAGTTTACAGCAATAACATGTACGGGGTGTTAAGAAAACTCTGTCCGATCCGTTAAGGTATTGTTAGGTATCGATGATTCCATTAATGTAAAAAAATATTGAAAAAAAAAGACAAAAAAAAATATAACATAATTTTTTTTTTTTTCTCAAATTGTAAGATAGACTCGGTGTCGTCACAGGTGCTGCTAAATTATCATACAAAAGGCCGCCAATAATACCGACGAAAATGGTGGTGTAACTTTTGTTTAAACCTCGAAGCTTCGCGTCAAAAAATGATTCAATTCAAAAATATTCCAATTTAATATTTTATTTGGGTATGTTGTGTTAACCCTATATCACCCTTTCGGGTCGGACAGGGTTTTTTTTAACACGTTCATGTGAACAACGTATAGGTACGTCACTTATTGGCAGACATGATGCGGCACAACGTATTATCACGTCCGGCGATATCTCGATTTATTATGCACAACGTCATAGAACGGATTTCGATCATTAAAACATTGAATAGTTGGGTTGCTGTGCCACGACGTATCCGTCTCTCAAATTTCTAGTGCCACATTGCGTCCATATTTTTGAAGACAGTATGCTTCGGTTACGCGCAACGTTATTACACGTCGTTTCGCCTAAGCAGTGCGTTCACTACAGACGACCCTTAGACGACCTGTCGTGAACGTCGACGTCTTAGGACGTCAGAATAACATAAACTAATACTAATATCATCAAGTATTGACGCAACGTCATCAGACGCTGCTCCAATTTGTATGAAAAAATTATGTGCAATATCGCCTTAACTTGCGATATGGAGATGTTCACGTGAACGTGTTAACACAGTATATAAACCAGTTTAGGATCTAATATGTTTTTCAAAAGCTCATACAAAGTCATGTTTAGAAGTTAATTGTTTTAGTTCAAGATACGTATTGTTTGAAATTATTGTTTTATAGCTTAAGGCAATAAGAGTCCGGAATGCCTTTGCGCGTCGGGTGGAAAATTCTGTCTATAGAATGTCGTACAACCTATTCTTTACGTATAACTATGTTTTATAAAATCAAACATATTAGATTGATAACTAAGGATGAAATGAGGATGGTTAAGTAACTATGGGCCTTTGGGGGTTAAAATAAAAATATAGACTTTAAAAATATTTACGTGATTACATCAGTAAATGTATTCATCAAAAACGTAATCCTTAAGGAGAGAAACACGTTACCGAATTATAATAATTCAAAACATACGCAGCCATTTTGTTTTTACAACTAAATTTCTTTTTTTGTGACTGAATACGCCGTTGTCACGTATTCATCTATTGCTTTAGTGTTTTTATTTTTTTATCTTGATTTCACAACAGTATTAACAAGAAAAGCTGGTATTGCTCACGAATGTATTACGTAAGATGTATTTTTTTTCTATCCAAATATAAAATGTTCACCTTTCTTTAACGAAGGTTGTATAGCAGATCGATAGGGTTATATAAACTTATCGCTTGTAATATCGGTTTAATCTTTCGTCTGGCCTAACCCATCAGTTATATAAAACAAAGATAAAGATGGTCCATTTTACTTAAGCTGCGAATCGTATTGGACGAACAGCGTCGAGGATAGGATTTATACAGATTTCGTAGAGCGGAATGCTACGTAACTCCGTAGCTCGTAGTCCGTAGTCCGAAGCAGGCTACGAATATGATGTGGAGTAGAAATCTATAGAACGACAAAACTATTTGAAATTCCAACTATTTAAACAAAAGAAAATCTGAAAACAATCTTAAGTAGCCTGAAGATTTATTGTAAAATGGTAACTTCAAAACAGTGAAAGATAATTATGTAAAAACTAGCTGTGCCTGCGACTTCGTTCGCGTGGATGACGAAACTTATCAATGAGTTTTTAACCGCAAAATTAAGTTTGTTTTTTATTGTTTATACTTTTTCGGGATAAAAACTACCCAGTATGGTGCCCAGGATAATAAAGAATAATTATACCAAGTTTCATCGTAATCGAACTGGTAGTTTTTGCGTGATACCTGAACAAACAGACAGACAGACAAAATTTTATTTTTTCACACTTTTGGGTTCGGTGTCGGTCTAGTAACACCCCCCGTCATTTATTTTTTTGATATTTTCAATGTACAGATTTTTCACTTCTACAGATTTATTATAAGTATAGATAAATCTGTAGAAGTGTCATACTTTTCTTTTCTAATAGCCGGTTTAATACCAGAACATTTAAATACCCTTAGAGTTTCAAACGTGAATGCATGTATAATTTTTTCAAAGGCATTGCGACCGTTCTAAATCTGCATGCAATAGCTAGTCGGAGGCTTAATGGAGTCTTTAGTCCAGTGCAGCCTGCGCGGTTACCACTCGAGAACCTTTCTGCGCCATTGAACCAGCTCACGGGCTATTTGATAGCCGCGTCTGTTTATACTTGCTAATACCGTGGCATATTTTGTGGCACGCATCTATTAGCTGGTAGCTACGATTCTAAAACTTTAATTGTTTAAAAATACTCAAAAATCTATTTTATTTTATCTCATTTTATTAATTTATTTAAGCGATATATTTATTCTTATTTATTACTCTACTATTTTACATTGACCTATTTATATTTTTTACGTAGGTATATAAATTTTGTGCATCGCTGAAATATTGCAACCTTCGAATTGAAGGCATTGTCAAGACAAGTGAAGCGCAAACGATCGGAGCGGTGAGGCATACACAATATTTATGCACTTCAGTACTTTCTTCACAACTGCTGGTGAATTCTTATCTTAAATATTAAAAAGCGTTATGTATAAAATCTTTTTTATAATCGTGAGAAATGCTCAGACCTAAAATGTTTGATGATCAACTTTTACCTTATTGGAAAAAGTCTTCCTGTAAGGTAAAAGTTGATCATCAAACAGCATCAAAAATTCTCGATTACAGCACAATTAATTTAAAATTGCATATAAATATTTTTATGTTTTTAAGTTTCTGTGAAATTAACTTTAAAATAAGCAAACTTATACATGCAAAATGCATCAGTGAACATCCGCTTTGTGTTAGTATTGGTGAAGAGATCCTCAATAAAACAAATCATAAAGTCAAGAAACAGGGGCATGAAGCACAAATTTTGGGATTAAACAAGTAATTCCATCGCGCATCGGCATCATTACTACATTAACCACAACATTAAAAGTTACTGAAGTTAAAGTGCACTCTGCTCAGCCTTTACGGTTAAAAACTGTTGTACTATTAACGGATACGTCATCGATGAAAAAAAATTAACCGTGTGAGTGGCATAGTATTAATACGGGCGTTCCAGTTGATTTACTTCGCGTCAACATTTGTCGCTGGAAATCAAGTAGGAACCTTCTGTATGTGATTTTTAAAATGACCACTTTAGACTTTCTCGAGAGGGACTCTTTATATTTGTACTCAATATCTTTATTGGACTTTTATAATGTACAGAGGTGGTGGTATTCTAAAAGCTTAAATTATGGACCCTTTCCCTTAAATTTAAAGTTAAATTATGGTTGGGCTTAACAATTTCATTCAAATTACTCAGGTATTTTTAGATTGGTGCACTAAAAGCTTAACTGTTGGACTTTTTTTCAATGAAGCAATATTTTAAAGTCGTTCAATAATTCAGTAAACAATGAAATAGGTCAGCATAAACTAGGCTATTAACAATTATTACTAAAACAATCGTTCAATCAATAACTAACAATTGCACAGCATGCAGTCCCAGATTTCATAATAATCTGCACCCAACACTACTAGAAAATCAACTAAATATACAGTTCTAAATGTAGATTTCGCAGCGAGTCGTCAGTCGTCACACTAGCGTATAGCGCGACAAATGACACGTCAAGTGGACAGCCGCGACAAGTGACGATCGGACATTGAGATCGACGAGCGCCCGAGATACCACAACTTTCCACTGGAGTACTTTATTTTGAAGGAGGAAATTATGAGTGATTCAGAAACATAACTTAATAACTTTACGAACTAAAATGCTCAAGATCAGGTAAGTTATGAAATATTTTCATCATTCCAAACTTACTGTAAATGCATCAAAGTTTCACTACATAATTATCAAATAATTGCAGCCTTTTGCAAAATCCTAGCGGCATACTATGCATTCACAGCCACTTACTCAGTCTTAAAACTTCGCTCAAAACTCGCAACATTGCCAGTAAAATTAATGCAAAGATGCTCTCAGCTACCCAAGAGTTTTAGCAGATATCAGCTATTCGGACTTACTGTTACCTAAGTTATAAAAACTAGGCACTGAAACAATCGAAGGTTACTCAAATGCTCGCCACCAGCTTCAAGGGCGGTGTCAAGGAAACCTACCCGTAAGGTTTATGGTAATAGCCAACATTACCGAGATCGGCCCGAATTGTAGTTTCGGAAACTTTCCTATTCTATACTGTTTTACGTGGTTCGAAACAAATATTTACCGTTGAGGATAATGTTTATCACACTTTGTCATACGGACAAACGTCAACATTTCGGGCCTGTTGGACTAGTGGTTAGTGACCCTGACTGCTATACCGGAGGTCGTGGGTTCGATTCCCACCCAGGACAAATGTTTGTGTGATGAGCACGATCATTTGTTCTGGTTGTCTGGGTGTAGTTTATCTATAATATGTATGTATTTAGAAATATATAAGTATGTTTATCAGTTGTCTGGTTACCATAACACAAGCTCTGCTTAGCTTGGGATCAGATAACCGTGTGTGAGTTGTCCCGGAATATTATTATTATTTCGATAAAACGTGAAATTTATCCGACTGACCATATCTGGCCACCAATTGCTCTCTAGGGAACTATTGCGTCACTCAAATTGTTTCTGAATTTGATTTAAAAATTTGCACATATTTAAAATATGAATATGCGATTGTCGAACAAATGTTTAAGCTCCTAGCTGATTGTCATCCACGGAGATAGGTCACTCAATACTACTATAATGAAGTGAATTAATTAACTTGTCAGGACCTACTTTAGTCATATTAACTATCGAACTGTCATATCAATCAATTTCGAAATCACTTTTTTAGTCGTGTCCTGTCAATTCATTGATTCAAAACCACCCTAAGTATAAATTACAACAAAACAATTAAAAACGAATGAACGTTATTTAAATGCACACCTAGTTTCTTGTAGGTTTCCTTTTTAATGTTAAAAACAGAATAAGAAAAGGAAAGGAAACTAGCATTTACAATTTAAATTTTAAAGTGGTGTAAGTGGTGGCGACTGGCGGGGCGCAGTCGATTTATTTTAAAGTAGTTGTTTCCTCGCGGTTACACGTCAGTATAATGCATGTTATGTGGAGCGAGGGCCGGCGAACACTGATTCTTGCTACTGTTTAGTTATACATACTTTACTTCTGTTAACTCGATAATGGTTCCGACGATTCTTGTTTATGAATAGGTAATACGAATGGTTTTTAGGGTTCCGTACCTCAAAAGGAAAATACGGAACCCTTATAGGATGATCACTTCGTTGTCCGTCCGTCCGACCGTCCGTCCGTCTGTCAAGACCGTTTTTCTAAGGAACGCGTGGAGGTATCAAACTGAAATTTATATCTAATACTCAGGTCTACTGTTACTTGGAGCGGTGAGAAAATCAAACTTCTAAGCCAAAGCAATCAAAAGATACAGCCGTTTATGCCGCAAATTTACGCAATTTTACGAAACTCGCACGGGAATTAAAACCCAGAAGGTACATCCCGTGAACTTAGAATCTTGAAATTTGGTACGAAGTAACGTCTTATAGTACAGATAAAGTAAAAATTGCGAAAACCGTAAAATTTTTAGTTACATCATATAATAAAAATATTTTTGAAAATTTTAAAGTTAGTACTTCTTTTCTCATGATCGCATTGAGGTATTAAATTGAAATTCATATCAAATACCTTTAAGCTGTGACAAAATCAAACTTTTATGTCAACGCAATCAAAAGAAATAGCAATTTAAGCCGCATATTTTCAAACTCTCAACTACTCGCGAGGGAATCAAAACCTAAAGGGTACTTCCAGTCGATCTAGAATCTTGAAATTTGGCATGATGCAATGTTTAAAGGCAGATATAAAAGAAAAATTCCGAAAACCTTAAATTTTTTGTTACATCGCACAAGATATAATAAGAACCATTAGTTATAAAACACTTGCAATGCTACTTTAAACTGCAAACGTCTTGTGAGTCAAAAATCGATTTCTTATTAAAATTCCGATCGGTGGGAAAAAATAGGAAATAGTCTTAAGACTTATCCACCGTTCTTATCAAACTTTTGAATATTCCTTGCATAATTGACTTTTCAATTAAAATCAGATACTAATTCAAATTAAACTGAGATGCATATTTGAAACCATTATTTGGTTTAATATTATCAGTAGGAACTATAAAAGGGAGAAAGATCACTTAATTACCTTTCAACACACAATTACACATAAGTATAAGATTTTTATAATAAATAGTAAACTCTATATAAAATTTCTTTATATATCCATTCTGCGTACGTCGGCAATATAAAACTTTATCAGTTATTCCATACCACAACGCTTGTAAGATTACAATCTACCTCGACACAGTTAAGAAAGGCATTCATTTAACAAATAATGACCTCACCTAAATCAATCTCACTTTACGGAACTCGAAAATGTAAGGTTTTTTTACTTATAAGTTATTTTCGTCCATAACGAGCGTAGTCGAGCGTAACTTTAGCCAAATCGTAATTACATAAACATTAATAAACAAAATCGTAAAAACAACAGTAGTGTACACGAAACCGCTATAATATTTGTTGACGAATTTCCATTAATTATAACAGTCCAAGGTCGGCGGTTTGGTGCAAAGAAGGTCAAGAGTTGATCGTAATCTACCTCCACGCTGAACCGCGTATCTAAATTATAGTTATTTTTCTTAGCTACTAAGTACTGGATTTATTTCCTAATTTGCTACAAACTACGCAAAATTACTTCTTCTTATTTTCGTGGCATAGATCGAACTCAAAATTTTGATTGTGCAATAAGTTGCCACTTAGATGGATCGATTAGGACCATATGTAAATGTGGTGCCCAAACAAGACATGGCGCATCTCTTGGCCTGCACGTCCTAAACTACCATCTGCACTCTTCAGGACGTGATGGAAAGCAGCAAAATTACTATACCCGATGAACAGTGAAAAGTAAGCTAAACACACTACCTATGGATAAAGAGTATAAAGTCAAATTCCAAAGCGTCGCTCTATATAATAAAGTGGCGCGAATTACAGCAGCCATTGGACGAGGCGTAAACTTTGTATGCATAATTTTAACAGGTGATCACATTTTCATGAATATTTTTGATCCACTATACAACGACTATTAAATGCATGGTAAATGCAATCTAGATTGTTACAATGTTTAGCTTTACTATGTGGTCTGCGATCTTAGAGTTACACACTTGTTTCAATATAGAAAAAAATCTATAGGGTGTATATATCTAAGTATGAATGAAAAAAATTGTCATCGTGTTTAACAGATAATATGAAAACTTTGATGGATGGATTGACCTGATAAACTAGCTGGGACCTAAGGTTATGACGCTTCTGAGGACACTCAGTTGATCAGAGGGCCGAGGTAGGCAGACTTGACTGATTGGCCGAAACTTTAAACTAGAGGGTATTTGGGGCCAAACTAACTCAAGGGTAAGTGACAAACCCTAAACAAACTTTGTCAAAATAATAAATATGCAATCGTCATACTTTGGCAATAATGTAGACTGTGGTCGAGTTTTATGACAGCCGCGAATCTCAAATGTTGAGATAAAAAGTAGCTATTTGAGCAATGAGCCCCCTGCAGCGATTGTGATCAAGATTTATTATTTTACAAATGCGCTCCTGTCTGGAAGGCAAAGGGAAGGCAGATGCACCGCGTAAACAGGAGCTCACATTCTCCACGGCAAAGGCAGTGTAAATGGATTTCACCTGCTCTGACTGTGTTTTGATTATTTTACTCTTGTCACCTTTTTTAGTTTAGCCTTCGTATTTTATTTATTTTAATTAATGAACTCCAAGTTTCGTAAACATGTTTTTATTCCATCTAAATCAAGTTGAGATTTAATTATTTTAAATTCTATGACAAACAAATTAGGACAGATTATGTTTAGCTTGTTGTAGGAGGGCAAATCTGTTTCTTTTTCTTATTTTCAAAATCTCAATGCAGTCCTTCGTTATGCTATCATACCATTAAATAAATACTTAATCATTACATTTTTAAGGATATATGGATGTTTGTTATACTCGTAAAAACCATTTAACAGTTAAGGCAGCTAAAAAGTTTATAAACACTGGATGTACCTGCTTTTGATGCTGATAAGTTCATGGAAACGGAAACTATAGGAGTAAAACCTCGGGAAGCTGCTAGTTATTTTTAGTTATTAATAAAATACGAAAAATATTGTTTATACTTAGTGCTCCGAAAGTCTGCAGCTTTCGAATTGTAATAATTCTAATTCGGAGTTCTAATTTGGTGAACGCGGTCGCATAATAAGTTAACTGAAGTGAAATTTGGGTGAAACCACACTTCATTTCCTTAGTAATTACATGTATTATGTTCCTTGAGCGCGAAGTCTAAGGTTTATTATTTGATCCAAATTATAGTTAACGTCATTTTTATGGAGTTTCTGTCCAGTAAATACTTCCAGTGTGTTGATTAATTATTATTATGCTTGAGAATATTGGAATTATTTTAACTCGAGAAGGTTGCCTTTCAGGCCTCGGCCTTTTCAAAGGATTTAGAATGTAAAAGCAAATACATACTAATTATTGACTTCATAAAGAAGGAGGTTTTCCGGAAAAGATATCTGCTGTCTCAGATTAATTTCATCACAATCTCCAATAATGGCATTTCAATAAACACATCTACGTGAAACTTTTTTTTTATTAGACTCTACTTTCCCCCTGATGGGCAAAGTTCATTCGCTACTGTTTTAAATTGAGAATCAGCAGCTTTCACGTCATTCATTTAATTTATGTGTATTATTAACAACCAGATTTATTAACACAAATCGCAGATGTAGGAGTTCATACAGCCAAGTTGAAGTGGAGCTGGGCTAGACAAGTTTGCCGTATGGCTCCGGACAGATGGGCGAAAATAGCTACCGAATACCGGAATTCGCAGACGAGGCAGGTGGAGGAGACGGTGGCGGGATGACGTCGATCTCTTCTTAAATGATTGGTGTCATGTGGCACGAGACAGAAAAGTCTGGAGTCAGACGGGGGATACCTTTGCCCAGCAGTGGGAAACTAAACAAGTAACATAAAAAAAAATATAACAACCAGAGCCTTTACAATAAGCTCTTGAAATATAATGCATAGATGCAAGACTGCACACTACATTGCACAAGGCATGTAGCGTTTTGCTTCCACAAGTCTTTCTTTTAGGAAGCCATAGCAAGCTTGGTGAACTAATTAGGTTCATACGACCACAGTGTTCAAGTTAACTTATGATTTTAATTAAAAATGTGTCATTTTGCAATAAAATATGATACATCGACCATTTGTTCCAGATAGTAGCACTGATATTAATTTTCTCAATTTGAAGTGTCATTAAAAGTGATCCGTTAATTGGATTTTGCCATTTGATAAAAGTTCAGATAACAAACAATTGTTATGGAAATATGAATTCTGGATATACACTAAATTATTTAGGGAATGATTTATAGGTATTAAAATTTTCTATAGGTACAGCACAACTACAAAATCCCATAATTTTATAATAAACTAAACATTCAATATAAAAAAAAAACCAATATTACTATAAAAAAAAAAAAAAAAACAAAAAAACTTAAAATGGGTTCACACGGCAGAATCCTGTTTCAAGTTCCAAAAAACATATTGGAATGGCATACAACATCTAACTCAGGCAGGAAGCCAAATTTCGTATTCACAGTTAATTCATCCGTTGGTACGACCGACCAGTTACCATGGTAACCTTTTCCGCTTATTATAACGGCTTTACAAAAGACTTTTATTTCCTTAATTTTTCTATTTTTAGGGCTCCGTACTCGAAATTAGGGGCCAATGGGAACCAAGTACGATGACCACCCGTCCATCCGTAATAGGTAAAGAGTTAAAATTTTACAGACTGTGAATTTATACTGCCGTTATATTATAACAACAACGGTGAACGAAAAGATCTTGAAGGAACCTGGATACCAAGAATTGGGATGTGAAATTACAGTGAGCAATCGTGGTGATCAGTGGTTTACCTTTCCAAAATGAGAAGAAGCCTGTGCAGTGTAGTTGATCGTTATAGGCTGGTATTATAGTATTATTATTATAACAAGAAAAAAAAGTGCAAAAATTAAAATGCCTGCCATATAAATCCAATAGTATAACATAACATACCATCGAGCCTTTATCCCCGAAGGGTTAGGCAGAGGTGTACAAATGTATACCCACAGTTCGCCGGTATGTTTAGGTCCCATGTAATAGGGGGCGAGCCTATTGCCACTAACCGGGCACATATCCAAACTCCGACCTGCTACTGAGAATTTCACAGAAAAACCCAATAACACCTTGGTCGACTTGGGAATCGAACCCAAGACCTCTAGCGTAGCAGTCGCGCTTAGAACCACTAGGCCAACGAGGCAGTCTACAAATCCAATATTCGATGAAAAAAAACTAGCAACATAGAGTTATATTATATTTTACATAGCTACGGAACCCTCAATGTGCTTTCCGACTCGCTATTGACTGGTTTTTTATTTGCAGATGGTAAAAGTTTTTTCGTCTCTTTCAAATGACTCGTTCAGTCAGGTGGAATGTTTAATGGTTTGTGTTATTTATATCGGCTGATACGTTGGGATCAGGTAATTCTGCCGAGATGGACCCTTGATAACCGCTTTAGTTAGGCATTTAAATTAAAAGGGGCCGTGGATATTTTTCCTTTTGAGGATTAATTTTAAACAAAGAGTAGGGATATAATTGAACGTCATACGTCCTTAGTATAATTGTTTGTCTAGATTACATTATATTAAACAAAATAAAGTTACTAATAATCATTTTTATTAACAGTAAATAATCTCCCTCATTTTAAATATCTGATTTTAAATCCACATTATTGTTATTAATTGTAGGTTAGCTAAAAAAAATACAATACCAACACAAAAGTTAAAAAGCATTTCAAAATAATGACAGAAGTATAAATATGAATAGGTACAGATAGTTGATAACATTTCCTATCGTCTAATTACTTTCTATGTTAACAGCGAATGGAAGCCAATATCCTGGCTTAAGCTACAATGACGACGGAGCCAAGTTTCAACTCAAGCTGCAACTTTTAAATGGAATCTGTTCTTCCGCGGTGTAATTATAAAACTGTTTTAGTGCTTAGATCCTTCTTCATTTATAAACGTTATGTTACTTTAAAACAATGAGTAGCTTAAATATCGTTATAAATGGGCACATGTTCTTCACTGGGCAATGTTTTAATTTGTTTCTTTGTTGACATAAAATTGTCATTTTATTAATCTAACAAATTATTCTTGTAAGGTAACCTTAACAAACAAGGAGGTTGTAATACTAGTCGGTTAGTGCTACATCGCTGGGCAACTACCTCTAGAGAAAAAACAAGAATCGATCATTTGCTTAAATCTAGGGCTCTTTATAATTCATTCACCGTTTATCAGTAGTACTGTCTTGGAAAGATCCATTGATACTAGAATGGTAGCAGACCCGCAACTCTATATACTTCTAATAGAAATGGTATCCCAAATAGTATTTTAGTCTTTACTGCCATTATTAACAACTTCCCTGTCCCGTGAGTCACATATGAACATTTCCATTGTTTAACTATTATGTCTACTGGCAAATGAACAATTAAAGTTTCACCTATCCTTTCCACGGAAGTAAGGTACAAGCAAACTGTATCTAAGTTAGAGCAATGAAGATTTCATTAGAACGAGATATTCACCCAGTTTCAATTAAAGTAATCGTTTTTAGAGGTTTTATCTTGTGAAACTAATTCCATTATTGTTAGAGTTGCTTTAAACGATTTTCTACACTTGCAAGCATTTATACTTACGTAATTGGGTGTATAATATAGAACATGCTTATGTTAGTATAATGTAGTGTATATTTAACAAGGGCCTTTTGGTTCAAGAAAATAATACTTTTTACAAAACTTTGTTTTTTCTGTAATGTTTTCATAAAAACGACTGCTAGTAATAATAAACATTGACAAAGTAAACTCTCCAACAACCTAGAATAGCTTAAAAATAATACTATATTATATTATAAAACAAGAACACGAAAACAAAAAAATCCGAGCATATCCGAGCTTCGACGGGCCTGTTGGTCTAGTGGTTAGTGACCCTGACTGCTATACCGGAGGTCGTGGGTTCAATTCCACCCAGGACAAATGTTTGTGTGATGAGCACGATCATTTGTTCTGGTTGTCTGGGTTTAATTTATCTATAATATGTATGTATTAAATATATATAAGTATGTTTATCAGTTGTCTGGTTACCATAACACAAGCTCTGCTTAGCTTGGGATCAGATAACCGTGTGTGAGTTGTCCCGGAATATTATATTATATTATAATTATGTTGCTAACTTACAAGTATTATCAATTGCAAGACTATCAATATATTTTAGTCTAAATATGACATTACACAAAGATATTCCTAAAAGCAGACTAGCAACGTAAAATGACAACGTTACTGAAACTTATTCGGTGGAAAACGGCGCTTTCAAAATCTATTTCCTTAGAAAAATAGCGCTTTAAAACGTTATTGTGTGTGGATACCTTGATCGCCAGTATTATACGAAACCTTACCTATGTTAATGGCATAAAAGAATAATATCATCTGTAATGATTTGTCAGTAATTTATCATCATCTTTAGCCTAGCTTTGTCCCAAACTATGTTGGTCGGCTTCCAGTCTTACCGGATTCAGCTGAATACCGTATTTTACATGGAGCGACTGCCTATCTCACCTCCACAACCCATTCTACTGGTTAAGACGGTGTCCCATGGTAAGACTAGTTGTCAGTAATTAAAGTTCCTAACTTCAACATCTGTTTTTATAAAAAGTTCGATACACGATTCTTATAGATAGTTTACAAGTTAAATCATAGTAAGAACTTAAAGCGAAGCTTCCAGTAATCGCACAAAGATTATGAAGGGAAAAGTTCTGATCGCTTCCTGCAGATACCGTCCGTAAGCTTTTATTGAAGAAAGACTTCTTTCAGTTAAACATTGTTTACAAGCTGGATTAAAAACAAGTCTTCGGTACTCGATAACTTAGTCTCCAATTCACATTATTGGCTCTTTTCACAGTATTATTAAAATATAAATAAAAGACATTTTTTTTTATTATTCCTTAATCCCTAAATCTTCACTTTTAAGGAAAGTAAGGATTAAAGCAATAACCATTGTCGTTAGCCTCTGTCCGTCTGTCTATACGCTTTCCAGCTTTATTGCTGAACCAATTTTTATGAAACTTAGTATATTTTGAGTTTGGATTCCAAGATAGGATATAAGCTACTTTTAGTCTCGATAACGTACACTATGCGATCGGAATTGCGGGCTGAATGAAAAAAAATAAAGTAATTTAAATTAAAAGTCTACTTTTTAGTAATTTAAAGTCTAACAAATACAAACCAACTATTCCAATGTTATTTTCAAACTTAAATCTAGTATTCCATCACAATATCTCCCTAGCCAACATTACATCTCAGCTTGTCTCCAGGGCAACCGATCTCGTATAAGTTTGAGGACTGCAGGGAGTGAATTATTGTAGGGATTTCAGCTCACGACGCAAACTTGCAGCGAGGTACACGATATGATTAAAATTATAATTTATGTATTGATGTGAATGTCAAAAAAATACTTAAATAACGAATTCTGAAGGAAAATAACTTTTTGGCAAGCGATTTGTAGTTCGGTTTTTTAGTTCATCATCTGCCTAGCATTAATTTCCCAACTATGTTGGGTCGGTTTTCAGTCTCACCGAAATCATCTGAATACCGAATTTAACTAGAAGCGACTGCCTATCTGACCTCCACCACCCCTTTTTTTTTTTTTTTTTTTTTTATTAATACTACAAAGTAGCGCTCATCAACATTATTTTTTTTTTAATAATTCCAAAAGATAGCTGAATAGATGCAATTGTAGTTCGAATTTTCATTCTTCACTTTCCCACCAAATTGAGGGCAATGTATTTTTTATTGAAATAGGATCAAGTCACGAAAATTTCAATAACCAATCCATAAAAAAGATATATTTATGTCGGTTGGCGTTTGGCGAAGATATCGCATAACATTACATTATAAAGCCTACAATAGGAAGCCGGCGCACAATAGGCCCAGATTGAAAATGAGTGGACATAGGTAACAAAGTTGGAATATCGATGCGATTTTTTTTTTATATGACGCGTTATTATATTCCTGACAACTTTTACTCTTGTGAAATTTCTTCTAAAGTTGATAGTTTGGCTGAAAAAATAAATGTTTTTTTTTGTATGGAGCGAATCACGTTTTTTTTTTTGTTCAATTGTATAAATGTGTTGGGTGTATGGCGTCAGTATATGATAGCTAGGGTCATCCTCTATCCACAAAAAATAAAATCAGCAGCGGCCACCTGCGGCCGAGAAAACTGTGGGTAAGGTATTGTTACCTTAACGGCTCGAATAGGGTTTTCTTGACATCCTGAATACGATACTTGACTAATGTGACAATCTGCTTTTTGGTCTTCTACAGAGTCATGAGCGTACTCATAAGACGTGACTTCCCGCGTCGTAGGCGCGTTACAAACGCCGTATGCAAAGGCCTAGCTAGACCATTGAATCCTTTATTTACACTTCTGTCTTGAAACAATGGAGGTCATAGTGTAAAGGAATATGTTATTTTACGACAAAGCAATTTTATTTCACTTTTCCTTTACCGTGAATTCCGCTATTTCAAACTTATTCTTAAATCCTGATTATCCATTTTACGATATTTTAACAATGACTGCTGCTTTGAAAAAACTACATACATTTCAAATTGCAATTATTTTCTTAAGATTTCTCATTTAATGTGGAAGCTGAATTATTGGAAATTAAACGACTACAAATTCCTATGCGGACATTTTATATTGATGTTCGTTATCTGCAGTTTGCAAATGTATCTGTTGCAAGACATATTCAATTTACAGGTCCAGCGTAGCATTATCGGGTTAATCCGTTACAAATTCTCCGTCGCAATCCGGCGCGGCGGCGTCAGGAATGTGGCCGATAGATTGCAATGAGCTAGCATGCTTACTACTGGCTTAGTAGTGTTGTAGAGGCATAGAGTCCTGCCGGGGTATTCCAGTGGTTGTTTGATTTTTTAATCTGATGAAAAAATGTCTTGGAATTTGTTTGGCAAACAGATCGTTCATATTCTAAAAGTATACATTCTGCCCGTGACCATGATACCTGCAAAGATGTCGAAACGTCGGGACCTAAAATCAAAATAAACCGCGACAAAATCCGTAAAAAAAGTAGTTTTATTTCAATGTCTAACATTCGCGTAAATCTAAGAAACCAATATGTATACAGATGAATATGCTGAGCTAAAATCTGATTATTTTATTGAAGTGTTCATTCTTATTAAGAAGAGAAATTGAGTTAATTTCTACAAAACTAATAAAATTTATTAGTTGTGTACAAATTAACTCCATTTCTCTATTTTAAATATTAACATTTAATGTAATCAATTATGGCCCTGAACATGAAGTGTCCAGCAATATTGAATCATATTGATATGACATAGGTACAACAAGGGATCAAATACATCACGAATTGTGATTCGCATATAAATCGACGAATTTGTAAAAACATTGAAACATGAGAGTTACAAAAAAAGCTTTTGCAGAGCCACTTAAACTTTTACAATGTCATAACAAAACTCCATTGTCGCGTGAAACTTTAGACTGACAATGCATCTCATGCATATGAATGTATGTACTGGGCGGAACCAAAAAACGCTTTGAAAACTACACAGGGCGCCAAATAACGGGCCAGGAATGGAAGGTATTGGAATTTTTGATGAATACAACATATAGCTTTTGCGCGATACGAGCATCGGGTGAAGCCTGCTTCCGCTTGTACTGGCAATGCTTACACTGGACAACAGATTCTTCTTTTTTCGCATCTATACTACATTCGTTACAGTTTTGTTTGATTTCAAAATGAGAAGTTAATTTTATTTAGAAATAAATATTAAAAAATAAGTTTAAATTACATAGTATCAATTATTAACAAATATTAAAACAGAATAATTTAACAACATTTTCATTAGTTGTGGCCGTCCAACGTATGGCGGAACGGAGCGCAGAGCATTCTTGACTGCCAAACTATTATCGTCATTTTCTAGTTCAAATAATTATCTAAAATCAATTTCCTAATAATAATTTCCTTGTTCCTTGCACAGAGAATCCGCATAGCCATTTAACGTGGCAATGCTGCCAGCCTTCTGGGCACGTTTCCCGTCATTGACAAGGATGACGATGAGTTTTTTGACGCGTGTTAGTTTTATTTATTTATATAAGATTTAATTTTAGTCTTTGTTTGTTCTTGTAATAGATTTAAGTATTGAATTGTAATTAATTTATAAAACATTTCCTAAACAATAATGTGTCACAAGTTTAAAAAACTTTGTGGTCATGTTCTGCATTAGTCCTTTAGGCGTAATCTCAATATACTGTTGATAAACTAAACAAAAACAACGCGCTTTGTTTTGGTTTTGCAAGAAATGCGCCATTTTTCACATATGATTGATGGTTGTTTAGAGTAAATTTTGTTAGAAACGGAACTATTTTCGTTTATTGTAGATTTCAGTTCTATAATTGTTACAAGAGTTTACCGTCTTCAAAAAGAAGTATGTTCTCAGTTCGGCGAATTTATTTTTGTGAGAATCCTACGCGATATTCTTGCAAATTAGGTTCCTTAGACTTTGATGGTTAATATGATGAGTCTGGTTAGTTATTATTCAGGACGCTGATTTATCAAACTTTATGAACGAAGTTGGGTCATAAGGTATATCTTTGAATTTTAAAACTTTTATCAAACTTACTATTACTCAGAATTGACTGCTCGTTAACCACACAAAGCATCGTGTAGGTACGGTTTAAGAAAATGTTAGCTGCACGTTGAGCTAACAACCTCTCCTCTAACTGTACTTTAATGCTAACAAGTTCCCTTTTCATTGCGATTGAAGCGACTGTATTTAAGTACACGTGACCTAGTGTACAGAATATATACAGTAATTATCAGCAAGTATGCTCTTATGACCTGTCGTTATGGCATATAGGAGCGGTAAATACCGGCCTTGTCTTATAACATAATATTATATTATTATGGCTCGAATAGAGTGATTCTACAATTTCTAAGTTTAAAATTCAAGCCTTTTGTTATTTTAATAATAATGATGAAATAAATCAAAATGTAGAATGTTTTGATTAAATATTCGTTACTTGTTAGTCTTTGTCTATTAAATATTTGATTAAAATAATAATATTTCGTTAATTTAGACTCTTGTTAAAACTGTTTACAGAATACAAAAATATTTTAATTAATTATCACTCGTACATTGTAAACTTTCCGTCAACTGACAATATTAATATTTCAGCAGTGTAACAAATTCTTAATCTGGAGCTTAATTAGTTTATAAAGTCGAAAAATTAGGGTCACTTCATTAGCACGCGGTGTAATGCAACTAACTCTGACGTTACATTATTTAATGTTATAATACCTTCCTGTTCGTTAGTTTGAAACTAAACCGCGACCCGCCGTATGGAATATTCATGTCAGAGACAATGGAAAGTGTACCAGAACTATGTTTTTAATAACCTAATTTTTGTCCCTGTCTTGGGAAGCGATCTTCCTTTTCTGACTCCTGATTTTCCTGTCTATTACCATAACAGAATTCTTGCAACTCACCTTAATCGGTCAAACTCTTTATCTCAACATAAAGCCAACTCGTAAAACAAATCGCACACTTCTCCATTAATAAAATATGTATCGAAAGGGAAGAGAACAGTCGGATCGTAGCACGTTACATCCGTTCTTATAAACAATTTCCCATCGACTGTAATGTACGGCCCTCCGATGATATCCGAGCGAATTCGTTTCTGTCAACTCATACAATGGAAACCGGTGTTCTGATACCCCATTATATGTTTTTTCCAACATTCCTTTTTGGAAAGGGGTGACGGTTTTTACGAGTTTGGTTACGTTTACGGGAAATTAGTTTTATGGTGTGCGAGAATATGGTTTACTCGGATGGCGTGTGTTGTTTTTTTGGAGATCGGAAGGTATCATCGTACTAGATTAGTGCGTCAACAAAAATCGAGTTAAACCACGTCAGTCAAAACTAAATTTGTAAGCATTTTAAAGGACTATCTATTGCCATTATTGAGATGAGCTTAAAAAACCCATCAGAATTCGCGTGGGACAGCTAGTTATTAAAAAAGCTACGATGCCTTCAAAGCTCACACCTGCGGTTCGCTTAAGACTGAGGTAGAGAAGTCGTTAAAACTTATAAAATATCTGCTGTCTGACCCAGATGAAGTTTTCAACGTCACCGCGAGGCAATCAATTTTTTTTTTTCTAGTTATATTTATGATACTTATATTAAATAAAGGAGATAAAATAAAGCATTTTTGATTTTGTTCAAAATTTTATTCTAAGTACTGTGCTTCTGATTCTGCAGTATTTGCAACCCGAATTTTATTTGATAAGCTCTTAATAAATTGCATAAAAGATTTTTTTCTGATTTTCTGCTTTCTTCTGCCTTCAACCAAAAAAGCGTTACGTTTGGACGTTTTACAACTAAACGCGATACTATTGATAGATCTCGAGTTACCTATGAGACTTAATTATTGAAAAGCGTCAAAGATACTGACTGGACCGGACTGCCTCGTTGGCCTAGTGGCGCTAAGCACGACTGCTACGCTAGAGGTCTTGGGTTCGATTCCCAAGTCGACCAAGGTGTTATTGGGTTTTTCTATGAAATTCTCAGTAGCAGGTCGGAGTTTGGATTTTTGCCCGGTTAGTGGCAATAGGCTCGCTCCCTATTACATGGGACCTAAACATACCGGCGAACTGTGGGTGTACATTGGTACACCTCTGCCTAACCCTTCGGGGATACAGGCGTGATGGTATGTTATGTTATGTCAAAGATAACCTGTTTTGTAATTTCAAAGTGGATGTTTATTAACTTTGTAACGAAGAAAGGTGAGATAGTTAAACTGGTTTTTAAATTCATAGCTTCACTTGTTTTCGTAGTTAATTACAAAAAAAATGTCCTACTACTGGGAAAAGGTCTCTTCCACATAGGAAGAAAGGTATGTTAATCAAAACCTACAAAATTAGTTGGAAAATTAGAAAATCGATCTTCACAATAATAAAAAACAAAAACATCACGTTATTTTCGCTTAAGGATATTTATCGTTCTGAGGCTAAGCGTTGTCTTAGCGTCTAGACACAACATGAAACAGGCTTCAACTAAAGGATCAAAACTAGAGCAAGTTTGCACCAGCAACGTGTTTGCTTGCTTCTGAATAAACTCCTTTGAAAGGGGAATCTTCAGCGCTCTGTCTCGCGCCTCTTACATTTTTGAAAGGGAGACGTCATCGGGATCCGAAGGTCAATGCGCTGGCTGTAATGGGATTAAATGGAGTGGAGTCTCGTGTCTCCGCGGGTAATGGGATGGGGAAGTGGGAATGAGTGGGTGTGATGCACATAATTTAAGATGAAGGTCACTTTTGTTTGCTAATTCAACTCAAATTTGTTTATTTTTAGGTGGCGTGGTAAATAAATATTTAAAACGTTAATAGGTAATTTCTTTGCGCAATTAATGTTTTTGTGGATTTAAAATATAATTTACTAGCTGTACCCGGCATGCGTTGCAATGCAATTTTTTCTACCTAGCACCTGCCTTCTACCTACCTACTACCACTTAGGGGTATGAAAAATAGATAGTAGCCGATTCACAGACCTACTGAATATGCATTTAAAATTCCATAAAAATCGGTCAAGCCGTTTCGGAGGAGTATGGTAACTAACATTGTGACACGAGAATTTTATATATAAGAAGATTTAGTAAAAGTAAGTAAGTCCGTAGTAATTTTGTAACAATAAAACTCAAACGCTACCCATATGTTTGAATTCATGAAATGTTTGTAAAAAACCTTTTTTAGTGAAGTGCAGCTGTAAAGTCAAATATTAATCTAATGATTCTGTCCAACACTTTAACCAACCGAGACCATGAATTGTTAGTACCCTGAATATGACATGACAAAGTCCAGCTGAAAAGGCGCATTGTTAATTGCTCGGCGAAATGACATCGGTGTTTTGGGACATGACACGGTCCAACATGTCGCCGCTTATAATGATCTACCGCCCGCTTACGTTCACTTGAATATATGCAGCAACTCAATTTTGAGTGAGTATGTCAAGGATTTTTTTACCTAATATGGAGGATATTTAATAGGGGGAGAATTTCTTTGTGTAGGTAAAAACCATTTTCAATAGTACTTTTTACATCGATGATAGCGCGATGTTTAGACTCGTATCGAAGGACATCGTCCAAACACAACCGATACGATTTCTCTATATTACATTGTCGTATGGTACAATAATTTCTCAGCAATATAAGACAACGTTTGAAATCTTGCTGAGGTAACTACTAAGTTTAAAAAATCTTTCCAGTTACTATTTTATAGACGCTCCTGGTGGACCACTAAAAAGTAAATTACGTGTTTTGTTGTTGATAAAAAAATGACGACAATGTCTAAAATGCAAAAAGTTTACACTTTTTTGTCCAATTTCATATCACAGCTTGAAAAAGGCACTAAGCCTTGCACCAACTATTTTGTAACATCTTTTTAACACTTAGTTTGCAAATAAACTCTTTGACTTTGAAAAACGTACGTGTGAATTTAATTTTATTGACAATAATTTCTGCAATTTACTTAATTTTATATTATTATATTTTGTCACTTTTATTTTTTTCAAAAGTAAATAATCTTTTCTTATTTAAGTAGCAAAAACTAATTGTGTCAGCTCTTTATATTGGAGAAATGGTCCTTGAAATGATGCATGTTTAAGATAAGTTAAGATGACCCAGAATAAACTTCGTGACAGTTTATTTATTCAATTCGTTTACATAGATTCATCGGACCCAATTAGTGGAAGGACCTGCAATTTGTTTAGTGCTACGATTTGATTTTCGGTGCATAACAAGTCGGTGCAGCTAACCTAGACCTGGTTTCGCTACGATGTTAGCATTGATCGTTAGGACATTTTCACCAGTAGTACGGAATCTTTAAGTCAAAATTCAAATACGTGAGTAAACGTGATTACTTTACATTTTGGGAAAGAAAATGTAAGGTTATTACACTTACTCAGTATCCTTCAAATCTGTTAAAAAGAATACATATTCAAATGATTGGTAGTTAATTGTCTAGCTCATCAATACAATTAAAAAAAACCTAGTTCGATCACAAAAAAGGGAGTCTTCGTCAGTTAATTATTTAAATTGGTAGTACGGTGGCGTTCTAAAAGTTTCGTTGATTTATTCCAACCTGTCTTTCGGTCGTAGGAACGCGAATAATGTTAAGAAGCTGAAGAATGTCGATCGTAGTTCCAACCTGAGGCTACCACCAACCTACCTGCCTACTTACATAATAATATGCGTATTGCTAACGTCACAGTTACGATGAATACTTTTATTTGTAACTTCGTTTTCCATACAAATTGTGACGGTAACGACACAAAGACTTTGTCGATAGTGTTCGTGGTAGGGGTGTAGACATGGTGACGTAACTAAATGAAATCCTTGGCGAATCTCTGCCTTGTGTGTTTATTGTTTTAGGTTATTAGTATAATATATGTAGTTGTCATTAGGAAGTTGATAATAGTTAGGTATAGAGAATATGTAGTTGGTTAAGACGCATCAGTTATTAAAAGTATCAAAACAAAATTACCTAATTATAAGGACGACCTCCGTGGTCAAGTGGCATACACACCGGTTTTCAAGGTGTCGCTAGCTCTGAGGTCCCGGGTTCGATCCCCGGCCGGGTCAATGTAGAAACCAACTTTTCTACATTGCCTCGGGTCTGGGTGTTTGTGGTACCTTCGTTGTTTCTGAATTCCATAACACAAGTGCTTTAGCTACTTACTTTGGGTTCAGAGCAATGTATGTGATGTTGTCCGCATTTATTTATTTATTTAAAAATCTCTTCAATTATCTCGAATTCATTAGTTCATTCAGTTTTAATTTTAGGCTAATGGTAATCTGACAAATATAAAGTTAACGATGCTACGTAACTCGTGGGATAAAGATACATGCCAATCCAGCGCCTTACCAAAAGATAATTAATATGACCTACATTTATTATTTTATTAACTTACGGATCAGCGATATTCACACAAAAACATAATGTGAGGTCTAAATATTACGTGCATAACTGAAAAACTGGTTTATGCTAGAGCTTTTGTGTTCACAGTAAAATAATTACAAAAATCTAATATAACTAAGCAAAAGTCAAGAGTACGTCTTGTACTTGTAGTAACAAATTTTAAGATTAATAGACCCCTAAAACACTAAACGTACATCACATAACGCTATCCAATTTAAAATACGTGCTAATAAAACTCCTTCCTGTTTGTTTAAGTCACAAACAAGACAAGCGGCGCCGCGGGGCATCTCTTGTCAAAACACCGTTCATCAAAACAGCCCAAGGAACGAATCCCGCAAATTAGTTGACAAAAGATTTGTTGGCCGTCCTAAGTAAAAATTATGAGCAATTAAGTAAATTGCACAAAAGCACAACTCGGTTTGATAAATACTGGCAACTGTTCATTTTTATTTGCTTTGCCGTCCCTACTCTCGGAAAATTCACTTCATTTGTCAAAAGATCAAATTTTTGTCCGTTTAACAAATAGGAAAGTCACTTAATTCTTATTTTATTTGTTCTTTCATACTGCATCAAATATCCCAGACATAGAGCATTTTAATGGAAAAGACAGCAGACACTTATCACGGAAAATTGGAATCAAAGGACTATGAAGCTTCGCGCAATTTATAAAGTACAATAATTTAAAAACTCGCTAGGTAAAGGTAAGGTTCGCGTTTCAAAGGTTCTGAGATTGTTCAGTATGATAATTTAGTTGTAATAAAAAACTTGGGAACAGCAGGCTAAGGTGTGGGCATAATGAGGCCTCGGTGAAGATCGATCGTGGACGGAGGCCGATGCGGTAGACCCACCGATTTCGCAAACAACTCACTATTCCAAGGTGAACACTACATGAACGTTTTTACGTTGAAGTTGTTCAATGTCAGAACGACCGCAGAACTAAATTGGTCACAATATTAAGCTCAGCCCGCACGCAGACGCCGTTATTTCATTTTTCAACACGCCACGGATTAACTCAAACATTAACTAAGCACCAAAGTGCTGACGTTGGATAGCGAGACTTTGAAAAAATCTCAACTTCCAAAAGTTTTGTGTTACTTTAAAAAAAGTTTGCAATTTATGTCTTGACAGCAAACCGAGTTGGTAACCGATGTGGTTACCGAGACAGCTGGTCGGCTGGTCGGGGGGGGCTAAGGAGAGACTCACCTCTTCCGCGGCTTGCGGCGGGGTCTGCGGCGCTCGCCCTCCAGCTCGCTCTCGAGCCCGCGGCGCCGCGGGCCGGACGCTCCCCTGCGTCGCTCCAGCTTGCGGTCTTGCTGGGCCTCCTGGATAGATTCCACTACGGCCACTCTCGGCACGCAGTCATCTTCCTCAATTGGTTTTGGTGTCTGCGGTGCGCCCATCCGAAGATGGCGTTGACGCCACCACAGCACCCACGAACTGATGTTGTCGCGAATCTTGATAATGAACGAACCGACTTCGATAAACTTCTTCGGCTTCACGTCCACTGGATCTAATACGATCGGAATCTGTCAGTCCATATCTCTCTCTTAAAACTAACTTAGACATTAACGGCAGGCTCAGCTGGCAGTAAAAGCGAACGTGAAGCGATGATTGGTGAACTCAGCAATTGCGCTCCCATCGCGAAAAACCTCGAACGGAATCATGTCCACGTACAGTCTGTTCCACAAGCAACAAGCGATTCGATAACACTACTTATGTAAAATTAAATTTATATAAAATTGGCAGGAATGTGTTGGCAGTTTAAGTTGCGGTGTACTTTCTACATAATTTTTACGTATCGGCGCCAAGATGTTCTGGCGTAGCCATAGCGACGGCTTCGCTATCGGCAGTGGTCGCGGGTGTCGACATGGCGGGTGCGCGCGGATGGTGAGCAGTGCAAGCGTGCCGCGCGTGGCTCGTGACTTCACTCAACAGATGCCGGTCTGAGTGTTACGTAACGAGTGCGTACCGGGCGCGCAGCCGTGGTTGCGCGACGACGCCGAGCGCGCGAATGCGGAGGCTTGCTCGCTGTGCTCCGAGCCGGCCGACCGCCCGCCCGCGCCGCGCTCCCCGCCGCCTTAGCCCCACTCTACCTGTTACCGCGCTATTGTCCTTACTAAATCATTTTTTGGTCAAACTGTTCCGGCAATATTAGTTTTTAACTTATGCTATATGTTGTCATGTATTGCAGTGATCGTAAATTAAGCCGCAACGTTCGGGTACAGATACCGGAGAGAGAAGGCAATAATGTTTTTATTGGGTCAGACGTGCGATCTCAAGGTCGCTCTGAGAACATTTACTTCGATTTAGTTTACGAGTACTCTTAACATCCAGACATGATAATATTGGACGCAATGCGTAACTGTTATACAAATTAAATTAAACGAGACTCATTTGGTAACTGCCACTTTAAAGAGCAAATATAAAAAAATTACCATCCTTTGGCTTTTCATTAATCATCCGTAAAACTGATCGAAAAAATATGGAATTTGAAAATAATAATAAGAATATAGATATTTATAGGCAAATATTATTATGAACGACAAATACCCAAAAGCCGATAGACGACGTATTAAACGACCACATTTCAATCATTTTATCATCTTATCCTGCGAACGAGTTCACATTACTTGTTACAATTAAGATAAATGACAGCCAATAGACGATCATTGATTTGCACATCATGTAAGGAAGAAGTAAGTATAAACAAACCAGTGTGGGTTACTGACTGACTGATTACCCAGTAAAATGGGTTGTGGAGGTCAAATAGGCAGTCGCTCCATGGAAAATACGGTATTCAGCTGAATCCGGTAAGACTAGAAGCCGGTCCCAAAGTAGTTGGGAAAAAGCTAGGCAGATGATGATGTAAGGAACAAACAAAGGAATGCAAAGTCAAAGATTAAAATAGAATCCTTAAAAACCAATTCATTTTACCTGTTTCGAAAAAAAAGAAATTGTTAGTAATTTCAGTTTCCAACTTTAATGCGTTGTCCTTAGTTGTCATTTCTAACCGACCAGACCTAATAACGTACAATTGACCCACTGTATGTGAGTTTAAGAGTCGAAAATCACTTAATTATGATTATTTTATGAATAGGATTAAGTTGCCCGTTATTATAGTAGAAAATCTAATAGGTAATATCTTATTTTAATTTACCAACTTTTTAGAGATAATTTAGTTCTTTGAAGAAAATGATCCTTAAAAGACATTCATCAAGACTTAGAAAACCTAAAAGTAGATCTAGTAAATTAATAATAATTAATTACCTTTTGAAGAAGCTTTGAAATAAATAGGTATCTGTATAATTCCATCAAATTGAATATTGAATCAAGAAGACCTTTAAAATACATATTTTTATTAGGTATAAGAAGATCAATCTAGAACTAGTTGTAGGCGTATTTTAATAAACGTAAACGCTAATAGCATTAAAGTCTTTTCAGGGTTTCTTTTTAGTTAATTAAGTCTTCATAATATGTCAAAGAATTCCTAACATAGTATTTTTTTTTTTGTGTCCATAAATTAATTTCTTTTCAGAACATTATCGATACGAGACATATTCTATCAATTAGGCCCAGATTTCTAACAATCTGTGTAATATAATAAATTTTAAAATAAAATGTAACTATATTTGTACCTATGTAGTTTTTGTAGCTGCCTCGTTGGCCTAGTGGTTCTAAGCGCGACTGCTACGCTAGAGGTCTTGGGTTCGATTCCCAAGTCGACCAAGGTGTTATTGGGTTTTTCTCTGAAATTCTCAGTAGCAGGTCGGAGTTTGGATTTGTGCCCGGTTAGTGGCAATAGGCTCGCCCCCTATTACATAGGACCTAAACATACCGGTGAACTGTGGGTGTACATTGGTACACCTCTGCCTAACCCTTCGGGGATACAGGCGTGATGGTATGTTTATGTAGTTTTTGTAAAATAACCCAGCCATTGAAATTTCATATCTGGGCTTTACGGTCTATAGAAACCATTGAAATCGGTGGAAAGCGCCCTCACCTCGCCACCAGGTATAACTGGCGGCCGGAATGTACGTGAAGGGTTTTAAAAGTGCTTTAAACATAATTACGTATCAGACCGATACATTCAATTTGTAATTGTAAAATGTTGAAATGTCATTGATTTCAATTCTTTGTTATTAAGCACCTTGTAACAAATATCTATTTAAAAAAAAAATAGTGTAAATAAAAATTAACCTACAGCCGTACTGCGAGGGTTCGTTCGAGGTGGCTCGTGACAGAGAAATATGGAAAGATTAGGGGAAGGCCCTAATAAAAAAATGATAAATATAGATAAAATATTTAAAATCTGCTTTGTCACTGGCTAACCACACAAGCAGTCCGTGTATGCCTAGCTTTATATCTAGATCCTATAATTAGCTAAGAATATAAAATACATTTTCTTTTTTATTTTATAATACATATATTATGTAATTTATTATTTATAATAATAATATATTTAATACAGTAATAATATTATTCATGTATTAAAATACGCTGCAACAGGATGCTCCTATCCAATTGGGAATAAAGTGCATATTATTAGGATATTTGAGATGCATCGGTCTCTTGAGTATATTGTTTGAAAATACATTAAATATATTATAAGTAACTAGGTAACTTGTCATTGAACATTATTATTATATAAAAGCACTTAATATTAAATAAATAAAAAAATTACGCTGACTATTTTCCTTTTTTTATAATTCATTTCTTATAATATATGACTTTATAAATGTTATTAACATTTTAAAGCAAATGTATTAAAATAAAAATAAAATGTTGTGGCTATTTCTACAATTTAGACATTCAGACAAATAAACAATTAATTTTATAGAATTATTGAACCAGACTGTTTTATTCACGATAAACTATCATATCATTCAAATGTAATATAATTTTAGCAAACTATCCTAAGCAACGCTCATAGCGACATCCAAACTTATATGCGTATCGTAGCCCTGTCCGTAGACTTAGCCGTAGCGGTACCCGTAGCAATGCCGTAGCCGAGAGCTACGCCGATTAGGCAGTGTACAAAACAATGTCAACCTCATATTTATAATTCACTCATTATTTTTATACTAGTTTTATTAATTCTTGATCGTTAAAGTAGTGATTATGCCGTATTACTAGCACTTTACAGACAAAGCCCATAAAAAAATGAAATACATACCTAAACAGATTTCTAAATACGTATTTTGTCCACACCTTGGACTGTTAGCCTCGTACTAACGTGCCGACCGTTAATGTATGATTCGTGCTGGCACGATAAGGCAAACAGTACATAATGTCATACGTAGCTACAGATATCACGCTCCATAACGTGTAGGTTATAATTTAAAATCACTCCGACTTCGCAGACTACGAGCCGCGTAGCACTGATGGCACTTAATAACTTGTGAAATGACAGACTAGAAACTAGAAATATCAGACAATTTCTGACCAAGTGGAAAATGCTCTGAGGTAATTCGTCACCTCGTTTTGGATTTTCGTTATTTTTCCAACGATTAACGTGAACGCTGATAAAAAGATTTTAATATTTTAATATTTACTTGGTGTTGTGGTGCCTACTGTCGTAAGTACGATTATTATAATCTAAGCAGTGGTTAAATAAAAGCTGTAGTAGAAGTGGTTAAATGTACGCTTTTCATCTAATGAATACGAATCCTTTTTTCCTATTCGTATATTAAGAGATTCTCAGAGGAAAAGTAAACTTAAATCTCTCTCCGCTAGAATCTCTCTGCTAGAACTGTGCTCTCTCCACCAAGACCTTCCATTTGACATAATAATATATATATCAGCAAATAACTACTCAATGGTTCTGAGAAGCATCTCACTCTCCACTCGTCGATCGAAATGTATACGTACGAGTATGTCGTGAAATGTACTTACATTCACTCCTCAAATATTGACTTTCTAAAGTCTGCCCCTTTCAGCAATATTTAGCTTTTAAAGTATTACCGCGGCTTTGGCAAGGTCGGCTGAAAGACGTTCATATTTGACGTCACCTTCGACGATTAATACAGACGATTGCTGAGGATGGAGTGGAAGCCTCTTCTTGAAGTATCAGTCGTAGAGAACTATTTACATCGTGCGAAAAGTCTTTCAGGGATTAGATACTTTTCGAAAAGGTTGTATTCCAGATGTATCTAATTAAGCGCTACATTGTCAGTTAAACCGTATGATTTAGTTTACTTAGTCAAAAACAAAAAAAATCACCACCTATTTCATTTATCAATGAATTATTCTTAGCCACCTTTTTGCAGTAAGTTGGAGATGAAAAAGAGTCTGGCTCTCACGTCCTTATGGTAAATAGCAAATACTGTGCACTGGAGATTGCAATGCTTGTGACGGAACCTTCCAGTGACTGGACCAAGATTTCAAAAGATGGCAAAATTTGGAGGTACAAAATAAAATTCTCAAAATAAAATTATACCTGCTAGAGATACCATTAGAGTTGATTGGAGGATGAATTAGCCTTAGAAAGCTATAGTAGCTAATTTTAAAAGTAATGGGCCACCGTAGTGTAGCCGCACACCGCAATTTTTTTCGATACAGGGCTGCAGGGGCCCTAAATTGCATAATTGCTTAGAAAAAAATGAAAAATTTGACAAAAAGTACTTGCAATGATATCTTAGATTGTACTTTAAAATCTAGATATTAGTATGATAATACAATTATTCAGGAGTGATATAAAAAAAAACAGAACGAGAAAATCTCACTTTCAAGTCATTGTAGAAATGGCAGCTGATTTTGTATGAGTGAGTACGATTTGTATTTTAAATATCAAAAATATCAATAATTTGGTCATCCCTGGGCATATGGTGATGTAAGTGGGGTAAATGGTAGATGATAATCTGGCCAACCGACAGTTTCAGGGTTATCCATTATTTACGCCACACCCTGTATATCATCTAAAATTTTTGCTACCTTAGATAAAATAAAAAACGAAAGCGAACTAAAAAGTAAAATAAACCTAATTGTATCAGTTGCCTGTCAATGCAGTCAGTCAAAAGTTCTGTGAAACACTTTTAAATCTAAGAAGCCCTCGACTTCCACGGAACGATTCCCCGACTTAATTGACAATTAACTGCAGTCAGCTACTTCGTTTTATTTCGTGCTATTTAATAGTTTCTCAGGCAGCCAACAAAACTGGTACCAGGAATGACCTTCCAATTCAGACGAGTGCTCAAGTTTCCAAGGGAGCTTAAACTTGCGTTTCGAGCTGGATCTTTGAATGCTATCAAAGTGTTCAACATTCCAAAAAGTAAGTAGGACAATTCAAACTTCAACTGCAGAGAAATATCCTGTTCCGTTAATACTTTAGTTGCAGGGTAAGGTTTAACTTTAAGGCAATACTCTTGTCTTGATATGTGGCTATGTCTCAAGTCTAAATACTGGACAACTAATATCGTCGCAGCTACTTCTCTTTACTTTGAACAGCAAACACATCTCTAGGAAACTGTAACATTAAAATAGACGGAATCACGTGAACTATCAAAAAAATATTTTTCATACCATTAGTTGATCATCGAAAGTTGTCTACGGTTTCAAATTTTCATTGAAACATAACAACAGGTATTATAACACTCTCCTACGGTTACCTAACATTACTTATATAACGAGTCTAGCTCGTGAGGCAGGTACGAAGAACTTTGAAAATTAAAAGTAACTTGAAGGCTTTGCTGCAGATAAAATCGCTGCTGACCTTGGCACAATGCTTTACGCGCTTAAGAACACGGACTTCGGTAAGTGAAGAAAATTATTATAACTAGTTAGAAATATAGTTTACTTTTAATATTTGATTATTTAAGATTTACATATAGTATAGTAATATTATAGAACGGACACAAGGAGTCTGCTTGCGACCACGGTAATCCCCGTTCTATATTATTACTATAAACATGCAAGGCGATAGGTTAAAAGTTATTATTACATATAGTAATTTGATATTAGATGAAAACAGATTTAAATCTATTAGAATAACTGAAATATTATGATTTCTATTATTTCACTTTTCCTTTTGTTTGCATGTAATATGGGGCGTATGTAGGCATTTTTCTCAAAAATTATAATAATTATTGTTTATTTTTTATAGGACTTAATTAATAACCAAACCTACAACGGTATTTCCGACATGATAATTTAATTCTGAAACGACTAAATTTACAAAAGGAATATTAAATAATATTAAACTCTTTTCAAAGAGCTACTTTTGTACGAAATGTCTAGGTCAAATCGTTTATGGTGATTCAAAGAGATTGCCCGTTGCTTCATGGTCGCACTAAGTAAGACACGATTAGGGTTGATCGTGGTGAAAACTAAATATGCCGTCTGAGTTACACCAGGAGTTGTTAGGAAGTGTAGTAGGTCAAATGCTGGTGTTAATGCTGAAAGAAACAGGTTGGGCTGTGGAGGGAAACAAGTTGTCTTCATTCAACTGAACTCGGTGAAACTGAAATGAAACCCAATCCCAATTAAGTTTCAGTTTAAGATAGGACTGGGTCGGACTAAATGCATAATTATTTTCTTTGACGTCTAAGATCCCGTTAAGACCGACCTTCACCGAGATGCTTATTTAATGAAACGTATTTTATATTTAATTTAATATGTCAATAAATATAATGCATATGGGTCGCCTAGCAAATTTCAGTCCAGAGTATATTTAATTAAAAATTAAAAAAAAAAAATTTTTTAAACATTTCACCGGTATGATTATTAGATAAATTCTATACCAATCGAAAGTATGAAGCCCATAGAATAAGCAAACGTTAGGTTGCCTATTCTTTTCCGGTCACAACTATCGGGTTGCCATAGTATCTACGAGTCTATAGTTGTGACCGGAAAAGAATAGGCAACCTAACGTTTGCTTATTCTATGGGCTTCATACTTTCGATTGGTATAGAATTTATCTAATAATCACACCGGTGAAATGTTTAAAAAAATATTTTATTTTTTAATTATTAATTATATATACTCTGGACTGAAATTTGCTAGGCAACCCATATGCATTATATTTATTGACATATTAAATTAAATATAAAATACGTTTCATTAAATAAGCATCTCGGTGAAGGTCGTTCTTAACGGGATCTTATACTAATTGTAATTGTTTATTTCCGTAATTCTATCATAGACTGTTTTTAGTAAGAAAAAAAATAATAAAAAAAATCCATAGCGGTTTACGATCACAAAGATATTTTACGAGGTGAGCCTGTGCTTTATCTTCGAACTTCCTCCTGACAAACAAAAGAGGGCTTACCACCGGATGTTAGTACTCAACGGAAATCACTCACTTTGACATTAAAAGTGCCGTTATTTTAAGACAGTAGGGACTTATTACGTCAACCTTTGTAAGAAGCGATGGACGATTAAACGTGCAAATACTTTTGCAGTCCTACTTGTTAAACTATTAATGACTTACAGTAAGCAAGTATCTAGCATCTGCAAGAATTGAACACCTCTTATGCATCCTTTTTTCAGACTTACCAGCAGCCGGCTAGCTTAAGTTATAGGAATGAATTAAAAAAAAAAATTGTCCATTTGACAGACAGAAATACATGAGACATTATTAGGACCTAGTTCTTGCGAAGGGGTTAACGAGCTCATGCAAAATGTTATGCAATACCGGATAACAGGTAGGTACTCGGTAACAAGAACTTGTGAAAAATGGTTTGTGCTTCAAATTACGTCAAGTTTTCCTCAGACATGTTAAATGTGTTCTTGGCCTTGGTCTTCAAATAGCTTTCGAGTGAGACCTTCTGAGTACAAGGCGAAGTGGCGGTAAGTAAGATAAGCCGAGTCATTTCCTACCAGCGCTGGTTATCAAGATATACATAATTGATTGCCTTCCACCGCCTCTTCTGTTTAACCCTTGTCAGTTTGTACGACGTATGATGAACTAAATTAAAAATACTTTCTTTAAAACTATGCTACAGCTTAATTAATAATAATAATTGTTTATTCATCCAAAAGGGTACAGATGGTATAAAGACAGACTTAAAACTAGTTACAGCCAGATTATAGAATAAAAGGTAGATCATAATATATGTAAGTTTAAGGTACATCTGTTTACAATTAGCGATACCCTGTCTCTTAAACTAGGTAGTACCTGTAACTTAAGAGACAGTGGGCGTAATTTTAACACTATTAAATAAATGGAACAGTTTCATTGACCTTTGATTCGATATAACCAGCCGATATATTCGTAGATAAAGCTTAGTGAAAACTTCCATATTTTTCTACATATACATAGGCTTGATTTAAGTTATGATGGGAAAAATATTATTCCCCAAACTCTTCATTCAAACAGGAATACTCTCATAATGATAGTAATAGTATTCTAGGAATGGTAAACAATGAAGATTCAAGCTGCATTTGCAACTCTATCGTAAGGGAGTAAGATTAGATTTTAATTGGAAGGGAAGGAAAAATACTTTTCGACCTGGTAGAGAGTGCATTTAATGAGATAGGACGAGCAATTTATATGATTGTTTACTCCTTCGATTGACTGAAGCTACCTGTTTTCCATGTCTTCAGATGCGAGTGCATGGTTTGACTTGATACGATCAACATACTAGAGAGTATTGCCTGCTTTGCATACAAAACAATATGCGGAGAGTCCACAGTGCTTTGTATGCAACGGAATATAACTAGACATTTTGAACAAAATAGCTGGAAGTCTGACTTTTATCAGGATTTATAATCTCTTATCCTATCAGCCTTTTTTTAATATTTGTTGGCTGTAACTGTTTTCTGTTATAATGTTATTTTTTGTGTTTATTTTAAGTAAGTATTAATTTAATGTGTAAATGGTGAAACCACAAAATTAAGAAACAAAACGAAGTAAGTGCTAGGTGCAATATAACATAGATTTAATGTTTATTGATTTAACTACTGATGTGCAAGCGGAATTCTCAATAAATTGCCTTTCTTCGGCATAATAGCTCAAAATAAGTAAATAAGAAAAGATATTATTATACTTTGTTTTACCTGAATAAAACATTATCAAACAACAACACAAGAACAAATACAAAAAATGATGCTCTCACAAAAATATTTCCTGAACAGACTTATTTTTGGCAAAAATTTCCGTTAAGCGCTTCCAATAAAAACACTTAACATAAAAATAGAACCGAACAACATCTCAGCCACGAAAAGCTGTCAGCAATAAGTGTACGAAGACGCGAGCATCGCCTGCCATTAATAGAAACAAATAAACTGCCAGCCGCTTAGCCAGCCGAAAGAAACTCCATTTTATTTTATTTTTAATACATCACTGATATGACAGTTGGTATATGTTCACTTCTGAACCTTTCACCGCTTCAGTTGGACGTTCCGAGATAAAAATATCTTTTATTTTAATGGCATTGGAAGACTAGTAGCATTTTATTGCACTTTATTGGAAACAGTCATGTCTTATGATTTTTTAAGTATCAGTCAGTTTTAGTGATATTAATTCAAAACGTCGAATTGCTTCTACTTTTAATTATGAATGAACATTGAACCTGGTTGCGAGTTTTTTTTTTCAATTGTCAGGCTAGTATAATAATGTGTTGACCTTAAAGATGGTAGTTCCTGACATTTAAATTACTACTAATTACTACTAGTAATTTTTTCAGTCATACGAAAAAATATACGATAGGTAGGTTCTTTATCCGCCCAATAATAACAAAAGAAATACGACTAAACAATTTTTTATTTCTTACCGAATCAATAAAAACAAACGGTGAAATGTTAATGGTTCCTTTACTGTACAAAAGCAGTAACCAAATAAAGTAAAACTGGGTTATAAACTATTTCGAAGGTCGTGCGAACAAGGCCGCGGCCAGAAGTTAGTGCTACTACTAATATTAGGTTCATACTTTTCCTTCAAGCTTTTTTCTATCAAAGAGATTTTTATTACCTTAATGCGTGTAGGTGTTGGGTTCGGGTTTGGATCGTTTTCGGGTTTATATTTCGAGCAAAGAATGCTCGAGAAGTAGGAACCTTATTCTAAAAAGTTTGTAGGTATGCTTGGAGACAGGACCGGTCGATTTGATGATAGCAGTAGCATTTACTTTGAACCTGTAAACGCATACAACTCAATAAGACTCCCATCGATTCGACAGATCGGATTATTTTTGCTGGTAAAGCTGCGTTCGTGCAACTTTTACATACCGAGGTCTCTCTTGCCTACTGCCTACTGTCATACACAACAGTTTGTAGAACCTACACAAACTCTTTATTATAAAATTTTGCGAGGCTCGCGGCTGATTACGACAGGTTTCTAAAAAAAGACTAGTTAAAAGGAATACACTGTTGACTCTTAAATAACAATTTAATTAAAATACTTCTCCATACCTATTAAACAATGTGAACCAAAAACTTTGAATGATTGCGATTGTAGAACAAACTCAAACGTTTAAATGTAGATTTCAATTTATTCATATTCGTATTTGATCAAAGCTAGATTGAGTTAGTATAAGTTTTATAACAATTATCTACTTGCTATTACGAATTGAGTAACTCGTACAGCTGGACAGACTGAGTGCCAATATACCCATTTCGAAACTCGGAAGTTTTTGGCATAAAATTGTAATTAATTCAATGTCCAATTTGTTCTTAAATTTGGTAGAATATTTATTATTATTATTCCAGTCATGACCCTTCTGTCCACATTTCATTTGATACGATTGTGAACAATTGCCGTCAAAGACTTTAAATAGGTGTCAAGCTTGATTCGTCAAAATTCAAGTATTTTTACTTTTTGTGCTTGTTGTTTCGGATTGTTACATTTGGATCATTAATCAGTAAATGTCATTTCATTATGCGGTGACTAAACTTTATTTTCTACGCACAATGTTTGTGAATCTGGGTAGGTAGACCTCTTATACAACTCTACCATACATTTTAACACATAAAAAATGGCAAAGAAAATAAAATACGATTATGGCAGACTTTTGTTCCGGGTGAAATAAATAAATCATCATCATATATGTGCATAAATCATTTGATCTTTAATATTAATCGTTATTTCTATTAACACTGAGTTTCTGTTAAAGATTAGCAAGAAAATATTAGTAGAAATTAATATAAAGGCGGTTTTAATGAACATAAATGTCGCGTGACCTACAGACACGCGCACATGAGTATTTAAATCACCACCGTGTGGCCTCGAGAATGGCGGACAAAAGGATTTTCATCTACACAGATTAGCTATTGTAAATATTATCGTATTTTAGTGCTTTTTTGCTTTGTTTCTCTGAAACTGTGTCGAATATATTCAAAGACGTAGTTTTATCGTAAATTATTATATGTGCCATAAGGATCTGGTAGTCTGATGCGGTAGTGCCCCCGCCAAGACGAGCCAAGCGAAGCTTTTTTTTTGAACCCTCATAGAGTTGGTTTCCGATGTACCAGATAGTTCATATCACAGGAAAGCCAAGTTCAATAAAGCCGCAAAAAGAATGGAGATCTAAATGAGTGCCAAGTTCTATGCAAAATCCAAATATGTATAATTTATAGGAACAAAATAACATTATGAACAAGTATTAAACTCTATTTCTTTGCTTTATTGGATACCTATATAACAATTGCTGTCATTTAAAAATGTAAGATCCTAAAGTAGGTTAGATTTAGGCCGGTAGAGCTAGGCCGTGTAGATTCAGAAACTTGGCTCTACATGAGATCTGATATCTTTTTCACAGGGCAAACCTTAAGTGGTCGTCTTGGCAACATTTTACATGAAATGTTTTTGGTGGGATTAATTATTATTATTATTAATTTTAACAGGACACTAAAACTCGTAACTGTGAAAAAAATTGGCATATTATAAACTTTTTTGAAGTATTGAATCATAAAAAAAAACAGTAAATCTATTTTTGGGTGTACATCCTTTTTAATATGGCTAAAACATTTTATAGAATTACCTTGCTCACTATGATCCCGTCATATAACAATTTATTATTGTAGCCTATGATTAAATGAAAAGACCTATTCTTGCTTTTAAGGAAATAAATCGAAGACACAGCAAGTTCAATGCGGTTTCCAAGGCGACGGAATATTATATTTTTATGACATGATTCCCGCTTACTTTATACCCTAACTCGTAATACCGCGCGACCGTCGACCGTGGCCCACTTATGGCAGCTGTTGCTTTAGCGTTCAGGCGTTTTTGTACCACTTTCAGCTGTTTTGGCAATAAACAGATGTAACCGAAGTTTCATACATCTTTTTGTGCCATTAATTTAAAGTTTTAACTCAGACTATATTTCTGCTAAACAATACAACGTTTTTATTGTCCAGGCTGAAAGCGTCAACATTTAGGTAAAACGCGAAATATTCGAGAGCTTTAATTTTACACCGTCTAAATGTTTTAGTATGTTTTATATACCAATTATTATTTGAACGTATTAATTATCAACGTAATAGTGTAGCATATAATTAAAAGACTAAACATTTTCGTTAATTCTCACCTATACCATTATTTGATAATAGGGTAATTACCAAGTATTATTAGAACCGTTTAAACTCGTAGTTACATTTGACGAACAATAGTACCTACTCTGCGTAATTATATAGGAATGTCGCGTGTTCCAGTATATAGGAGTCAATGGTTCAACTCCCTATTTACACATAGCTTTTTAAATCCATACTTATTGTGTAAATAATTTAAGTTTCCTTGCTTCGATTTATGTGGTGTTTTTTGATATTGCTATCATTATTTTACTTCGATTTAGAAATATCATAGGGTAGGTGTAATGTTAAAAACAAATGACAATGCTCGCAAAAGCAAGAACCAAATTTTAATAGAATATCGCTCACTTGACCATGACCGTGATGAAGTTCAAATAGTTAATATTTATCATCAGAGCTACAAATTGAAGCATTTTTTAATAAACAAAAGAAACACAAGAAGCGTTACCACTTACTAATCACTCACCACACAATAGACTTGCAACAATTAATCTGAAACTTCTATACATAGTAAGTAATAACAATAAAGGTTAATATCGAGGCGGTGGCCGACAGATTGAGTGGCGTGACGGACCAAGTGGGATTTTATTACCGTCAATATTTACGCCACACGCCGGTTTAATGGTGAAGTGTCCATCAAACGAAAATATACCAGAATAGATACTTCGCTTCGGCCCGTATTCGATTATTAAGAGATCGCCGTTTATATTTTTATGTGAGTTTAATATCGCGCATGTTTTTCTCGATGGATGAGTTGTTTGCCATTTTGCCTTTTTATTCTATAAAATGGAAAAAAAATACATTTGATACATTATATTCAGACTGGATTTGCTGGTCATAGTGGTTTAAAGTACTAGTAAAAGTACTAGCGCCAGTATGGGTACAGTCGCCAAATTTCGTCCCCAAGCCTAATTTCGTCCCCATCGGTTTCTCTTTTTCTAAGTAACGCTATTTAGTTTAAATACTTGAAATCTAAAGTTACTTACGTCAGTCGGTCATTTCAAAAGTTTGGCGGTGGAACGTAGCTCCTGTCTTGAGATATTTAAAAAAAAAACTGTTCAAGGTGAGTTTTTGATTGAAATATTTTGGGTACTGTTTAAATATAGATCAATTTGACTTATTAAAATGAAATATTTGACAAAAATTGCTTTTATTGTTTAGATTTAAATCGCTTCTATCTTATTTTAGATTATGACATGTGTTTTTGGTTAAATGGAGGATAACAATAAAATTGGCAAATTCTTAATATCGTCCCCTAGCGTGAGTCTAATTTCGTCCCGGGGACGATATTTAGATCGCTTCGTCATTTACTGTCGTGCTCTTGTGACTGTTTTTATATTTATTTATTTATGGCTCGTCATCCTAATTTGTCTTTTCGCCAACCACAATCGCTATCACGAGCTCGCATACAAGGCTTTACTGCAGAAAATGTTTTTTTATGACATTATGGATCCTGAATTACAAAAGATTAATTTCAACCCCAACAAAATAAAATATTTAATGTAGACGAAAAAGGAATCACAACGGTTCAGCATAAAGTGAGAAAAATCCTTACGTATATTATAATAATGATTACTAATAATTATTGTTAGAAATACAATTTAAGTTTACATACTGATTATTGTGATCTCAATATCGTCCCCGGGACGTAATTAGGAGCCCAAAAAAAAAAAATCTTATATTTTCAATATTATTGTAAAAGCTGTTTTTGTAGAAAAAGTAAGTAAGTTGATTAAGGTATTGATTATTTAAAATAATGAAGGAATGTATACCTAAAGTTTGATGTTTAATTTATTACTCTAGCGGAATATTTTTTACATTTTTTTTAGTTTTACAAAAAGGGGACGTTATTTGGCGACCTTACCTTAATAATTTTATTTTGTAGCATTATGGCTTACTCATATTTTTCACTTACGAACCGAGGTCCTTTTTCTTCGAACCATTATTCGTCCTTTAAATTAGCGGTATTTGATTGAAATTATGTCATCACCAAAAATATTAGACTTTGAATAATCCATCAAAAAATTTAAGTAAAAAAATAATACAACAGTGTATTTCCAGTCCATCAGAATACTTAATAAGCAGCTACTGTTGCCCTCACAAGGGACCAGCTCAAGTTAAGAAGTGAAATGGCCACAATTGACACAATCAAGTATGAATGAGAATGGCGGATTACACCGAGCGCGAAGACAACAGACTGTTTCAATCGTTTTAGGTACGGAAGCCGGAAATACCAAAACCGTGCAAAAGCTTTCCACAGTTGTATGAATATTTCGAAGAGTATAAAATAAATGTTAATGTTAATACCACCCCTATAAAAGTCCCACTGTTGGGCACAGGTCTCTTCCGGTAAACAAATGGAACGAGTATTGATCACCACGCTGTTTATGTAGAATCTAATAAATATAATGCTAAAATTAATTAAAATAGTTGACTGTACTATCCACTCCTATTTTAGAGATTATTATGGTAATAAATAAAGTTGATATTGATGTAACTTCATAAGTATGCACTTTTATTAATATTAATTAATAAAAAAAAAATCGAGCATAACTTATTAAAAAAGAGCCAGAATGCAGTCAAGAACCCTTTGAGACTGGAAACAGAATCACAACCAGAATACCAGAATACCAGAATGTTATATTCTCGGTGGCGCCGACTCAAAATTACTTAGGTATACTTACATTAGTTTAAGAACTTAGTTATTAAGATTAAATAAAAAAAGGTTTATTATTTTTTGCTTTTCAGTTTTTTCGGCGGTTTAATTTTTTTGTTAAAAAGTTTTTATTTTATATTTTTTTGTGGCTGTAATCTACTAATTACTTTATTGCTATTACATGCTTAATTTTTTATTATTTTTTACGATGAACGAGCTTTAGCAGAAATGCAGAGACAAAGAGGTCTACACACAAGAGACTGACAGGTCTAAAGCTCATTCATCGTGAGGTTTTTCTTGTAATACACAACTCAGCATTAAAATCTGTGAGTGAACAATAAATCACCCCTATTTTCCAGCTTCGAGGTATACCCATTCTAATAAAAAAAGAATTATCAAAATCGGACTACTCTGTAATAAGTTACGCTTGGTCATGTATTACAATCAGTTAGTGAAAAATCAATATATCCCTGTTTTTCTACCCTTAAGATTGGAATATGTTTTCCAAATTTATATGGTGCCAACTTCTAGGTATAGCCTATTCAATAAAAAAAGAATTATCAAAATCGAACTACTCAGTAAAAAGTTACGCGTGGTAATACATAACAATCAGTGAGTGAACAATCAATCAACCCCTGTTTTCCTACCCTTAGGGTGGTAATTCTTTTTCCCAATTTATATGGGACCAACTTTGGAGTATACTCTTTCCAATACAATAAGAATTATCAAAATCGGACTACTCTGTAAAAAGTTATGCGTGATCAAACATAAAAAAAAAAAAATATATATATACGCGTCAAATTGAGAACCTCCTCCGTTTTCGTCGGTTAAAAAGAGGAAATCGCATGCGAAAACTTATTTAGAGACACCACTTTGCGTGACGATAAAGGTCGTTTTGCGGTGTGTATTCTGCTAAAGGAATCAGCTGATGAGCTGCGCGATTTCAAAGGCCGAAAACCGGTTCTTGGCACTCGAGCGCAAACTAATCCGAAGCGCCCCTAGTTATAGGGAAATGTATTGCAATTTTATGAAGGAATATTTAAGTTTAGGACACATGAGCCGTATAACAGAATATTCGCCGCCTTAATATTTCTTGCCAATGACAATGACATAATATTCGCTATTTTATTACGGTTCCGGCAATTTAAATATGTCGCATGCGCCGACATCGAATAAATGTACCGCCAGATATTAGTGCAAGTAGATCAAAGACAATTACAATTAATCCTTTGGAGGGAAAAGCCGTCTGAACCTCTTGGCATATATCAACTTAACACCGCCACCTATGGGACGGCATCCGCGCCTTATTTTAGTATTCGGTGCCTTTAACAACTCGCGTCGGAGTGCGATGATGACGTCATTGCACAAGTCATTAATGACGACTTTTATGTAGACGATCTGATAACGGGAAATCAGGACCATCAAAAATTACTAGAGATATTATGTAATGGTGTTTCTAAAGTTCTAGAATCGGTTTGTTTTCCGTTGAGAAAGTGGATCTTCAATGCAAAACCTTCGCAAACTCAACTTGAATCTACGTTCAAGGAACTATCGTTAGGAGACTCGTGCCACACCAAAACGTTGGGGTTGGGGTGGTTTAATTCTTCGGACGAACTGTACTTTAACACTCAACATGAGCATACTTTAACTCATGCTAGTAAGCGTAGCATTCTTTCCACGACATACCACCTACGACCCTTTAGGTCTACTCACCCCGATGATAGTCATTGCTAAGATAATACTTCAAAACCTGTGGTTAGCTAAGATAGGTTGGGATGATCCAGTTCCTAAGCCAATTTTATTGGATTGGCGCAATTTTGTTAACAAACTACAATATTTCGTCGGCTTATTGCAAGAAGTCATTATGTGACATATTAACTATTCTGATAAACGGTATTTTAGTTCGAATTAGTTAGTGGTTATGTTGATTTGCCCATATTATCCTAAATATAATTACAGTGATGAAAAATTGAATGTTTTCAATTAGCTTAAGGTGGAAGCGTCAGGGTAGCCCGCGAAAATCAAATTTTCTTACGTTTTTTGCAATTTTCAGGTCAGTGTCGGGTTGAATGTTGATAAAAATATGATTCGCGATAGCAACACGTATGTGTTTACAGAATAACAATAATTTAAATCATCAATTCAACCCTCAAAGTTCATTGAATGAATTTCGCGGGCTACCCTGACGCTTCCACCTTAATGTATTATGTATATTAATAAAAACATGTGAGAGTCGCTAGTCCAATAAAGTTATGTATTTTATTAAAACAAAATTTAAAGTTAATGACTTCTGGCTACTACAAGTCTGTTCGGTATATGAAATAATTATTTCTTCAATTGTAAAAAAAAAAAACCAAAATCAATCAAATGTTTATTTAAAAAAAGGATAACCAGTATTATAGTTAACAAAACAGTGCTAGTCATTAAAACAAATCAAATTCTTCAAAATAAACTTCAAATAAATTAACTTTATCGAACCTAATTCTAAGCTATTTATGCTACACTTGTTTAGATAAAGTTAATTATATGGTGAAAATGAGTTCTGTATAATATGTATGTTGTTTTTTTAAATAACTATGTATTTAATAAAAATAACTAGTGCAGCTTAGTGATTCTTTGTAAATGCCTGACTTCCAAAGTAGCAGTTATGGATTTTATGGCAAGGCCGTAACGCCTAAAATTTACTGGATAGAAATTAGTGAGTTTTTGCATTTTGTAGAATGTGTCAAAAGGAGTCCATTATAGATAAAAACGTATTAAGTGATTTTTTGCAGTTAATGAGTTGTTGCTATAAGCCGACGATTTACAACATTAACGCATACCTCGTTATGTTATAGGAGATAACGCACACACAGTTGAGTCACACATGTTTAGTGATTCATCAAAGGACGCATTCGGTGCATGTGCGTATATACAGATACAGTGATAACTGTGTGTTTGTTATGTGCGAAGAGCAAAGTGGCACCGGTGAAAACGGTTTCCATTCCGCGCTTGGAATTGTGCGGCGCGGTAGTAGGCGCGAGACTTTACAAAAAGATAATTAGTTCGTTACGATTAACGTTCAATAATGTATATTTCTGGTCATATTCGTGCAAAACCGTGTTGTGGAAGTAAACGAACTAACGGGTGATAAGTTGTGGCTTCATGTTAGTGGTGAACAAAACCCGGCTGACTTATTGTGAGTGATGTGTTAAACTCTTCTGATCTGTGGTGGCGCGGACCTTCATTCTTACACGTTCATGGAATTGAAGGTAAACATAATAACAATCCAAATATCAATTACGATGAATTACCAGAATTAAAACCCACTAAAGTCGCATTAGTAGGTAAGTCAAGCGATGCCGAGTCGTTTTCTAACTTTAATCGTATGGTACGTGCGGTGACGTACATAATTCGTTTTCTGAATAATTGTCGTCATAAAATAAAATCACGGCGCCTCATAGATAGTTTGTCGGTTGATGAATTAAACACGTCAACGATAGTATTAACGCGTATTGCACAGCAAGAGTCTTTTCCAACTATTCATGATAACTTAATTAGTAAACAACCTTTAAAATGTCCTCGTAATATTTCTTATTTAAACATATTTTTAGACGAGCATAATATAATTAGAGTGGGAAGTAGAATAGAAAATTCCGAATCATTCTCATTTGATAAAAAGCATCCTATATTCACGCGTCTGTTATTCGAATATAAGCACAGGGCATTATTACATGCGGGTCCCCAATTGTTACTCGCTACAATACGCGAATCTTGGTGGCCACTTAGAGGGCGGAACTTAGCAAAACAGATAGTGCATTCCTGTGTGAAATGTGATCGTATGAAGGCCAAACCTTTAAATATTCAGATGGGTAATTTACGAAGCGAAAGATTGATACCCGGGTCTCCATTCATGAACTGTGGGGTCGACTATGCAGGGCCATTGTTTATGTTGAACCGTTCTGGAAGGGGGGCAAAGTTAACAAAATGCTACGTATATGTTTGTTCGTGTGCTTTACAACGCGTGCAGTACACTTAGAGTTGGTCACAAATCTCACGACTGAAGCATACTTATTGGCATTAAAGCGCTTTATTTCCCGACGAGGTAAACCTTTGCAGGTCTATTCTGATAACGGTACCTACAACAAGGCGCCATAAAGGAGTTTGCTAAATTATAGTAGATAATGATAGTGATATCCAGGATTATGCTTCAAATAATTCAATCAAATTCACTTTCATTCCGCCGTATACGCCTCATTTTGGTGGTTTGTGGGAGGCAGGAATCAAGTCATGTAAATTCCATTTAGCTCGCGTAGTAGGAAATGCACATGGAGGCTGTCCTCAACTCCCGTCCCATGTAACCTTTGTCCTCCGACGACTATGACTTTCTTCCTCTGACTCCCGCTCATTTCCTGATTGGCCGACCGCTCACCGCTCCAGCCAGTCAAGACTTGACTACAACGGCTACGCAGCGTCTTCGTCGATACGATCGTGTGGAACAGATGCGTCAGAACTTCTGGAGTCGATGGTCTAAAGAAATATGTTTCTGAGCTCCAGAGAAGAAACAGATGGCAGACCAACCAGGACACTATCGTTCCCGACATACTCGTGCATAAGAACATACTCATAAGAACAGCAGCGGGCACCATCAAACGCTCATACTCGAAGATATGCCCACTCCCACTCTCTGATGAAGACAACATCGCGACATCTGCTTCGTTGGAACCGGGTTTGGAAGCACCCGGTTCCTACGAAGCAGATGTCGCGTCATCGTGTACGATCAAAACTATTAAATGCATATTATGATAGTAATCAAAGTAACATAGAGTTATTGTTTTTTGTTTTTATATTTTGATACTTATTTCGCATTTTTATTAATACATACATGTGAAGAGTAATTAGTCAAAGAATATTGACACGAAACGAAAGATAATATTAAATAACAGATAATAATGTTAATGTTTAGGTTTAAGATATTTTATCATTTTATTAGAATATAAAAACCTCATATAAGAAGACTGAGATCAAACGATAAAACCTAAGTGAATAAATAAAGTTGATTTTTTTAACACCATGTATATTATTCTTCCTACCTATTTCCTTGCATTTTGTATACTCGGAATTAGGAACCAAATACATCGGAATTAGGATTTTTACATCGGAATTAGATGCCTCCGACTTCTTTTCGTATTTAATTAATTTAGTATACAAATCAAGACCAAAATATAGCCAAACCTATTGTCTATTTCAACAGTAGAAAAAATAATGGTTCTGATAAAAACAGCTAGACCATGAAAAGGGTACAATAAATGCTTTTTTTTGACCTCCTTTCGAGTTTTAGTGGAAATACCGCGGAAACAGGGTACTTTACCTTAGGATATATTTAAAATTTGAGACTGTTTAGATAACGCGAAAATACAATTCAATTCATTTATTTTGCGAATATGGGTACATAGGTCACAATACATAAAAATATTTCACCATATCCCACCACCAGGCATGCAAAATATATATACATCCCTGCTAATAAATAAATCTTTTGACAAACAATGGTAAATTGAAAAACCATCTTGGAAAAAGTAAATTAAATGTAAATAAAATATAAAGAATCTATCGTAATCTTGTAAATAAATTCATATACTTTCAGAACTTGCCGCTATGCTACCGCGCTCCCGCATTTCCACTCACATCGTAGTCTGGTATTTCCGTTGCAATGTATTTGGCTTACTCATCTGACTAAACGGTATCATGTTGATTGGGATATATGTATGTGGAGATTTGTAGTTCCGATCAATACACATCACAAGTTTATAAAAAAAGATAAAAGTTGAGAAATACTGAAAATGATTCTAATTTTGGATTTGTTATTTCTCAGTCAAATTATGTTGACTGACACTTGAAAATGATTTATAAACATAGAACATTGTACTTAATCAAACAAAATAAAAGTTTATAAAACATTACCCTCTTTTTTCTGCATTCGAATAATAAAAAACTAATAATTAAAAAAATTAAAAAACACGCCTGCCATGACAAAAAAAGTGAACTAAAAAATTAAAAACAAGTCAAATATTTGCAGTCGGGGCCCCGGTAATGAATTCTTCCAAGTACCCGTCCCCTGACTGCAAATATTTGACTTGTTTTTATTTTTTTAGTTCACTTTTTTTGTCAATTTTTTTAATTATTAGTTTTTTATTTCATACCTTTTAGTGATATAATGACCAATATTGAGCAAAAAAAAAATCGTTCGGAACCCTTTGCAGGCGATTTCGACTCACACTTGACCATTTTTTAATGTCCACATAGCCTTTGTCACTCGGGATAACTCAAAGCTTCTAATGATACCAGAAACATTGAATTCGGTCAAGCCTTTTAGAAGTTATGGTGGAATAAAGAAACTCACAAACATACATACATACATGAACCCTGAAAACATAACACTCCTTTTTGGGCAGTCGTGTAAAAAGGAAAGGTTTGCTTCTGGTTCGAAGACGGTGCGGAATGTCTATTCGGACTTCTATTCGGCAATATAGAACCTTTTAACGTATATGAAATTTTCAAACAGAAAAATCAATTCAAAAATAGCGCAAATAAACTCTTATAGATGCTATTGTAATTCCAAAACCTAAAAGTAATCTTTCGAATTAAATTATAAGTAACATTAAACGAGCAATGATATAATTAATGCTCTTTCAATCACTCGATATGTCAATTAACTGGAACCCGCTAAATATACCGGGCGTTTTTGGACATAAGCCTTTAATATTCAGAGTTCTGTCTAGACCGCCCAAAACGGGGCAGTACATTTAAATGGCTGACCACGTCATTTATCGTTAAAAGACAATGCCAATATTAGCACACACGGTATTAATAGTTAATTTATTAAAATCAAAATGGTTTTATTTCTAATAAAACAAAAAAAAAGGCGCTTAAGAAACGTTACATTAAAATCTACTGACTCTAGTTGCTCGGTTCAAAGTGTCCTTCCTAAGGAGAAGAGCTGGCAAGAAACTCCATAGGTTACTCTTTTAAAAAATAAATTGTTACAATTATTTGTTATCTATATTCTATAATAATAAAATATAATAAAACAGTAAATTACGACATTCTTTTGCCGGGGGTCAGATTTCATGTTACAGTATCAATCACGAACTACTAGAATGGTGTAAAAAAATTAGAGAATGTTTCCAAAAAATCGTAGATGGTTGTTAGCTATGTTTAAACATGCTATTACATCTAGCTAATAAGGGGTGGAGCTTTAAATTTCCAAAATCATTTTCTCAACTGCACACGTAAATTGGCATTATTGACATATACCTAAACAAGGGGTAACCATGGCAAACTAAGGTAGCCATAGAGATTAAATAACTTTATTTTGATTGAACTACCCATACTTTTCGGAAAACTATCTGTCGAAGTAAACAGCTTTGTGGTTGAACGAATGGATTTGAATGTTCCTGTTGCAAGTTCAAATCCAGTTGTTTATGTTTTTTTGTTAGTCCATTTTTTATATAAGTTTGAATGTTAGAGCTAACCCGTTTTGTGTTTTACTATCGTACCTTGTTTAGCATTTTGTTACAATTATTTTGTATTTGTATTTACTATTTTCCCGTAGGTAAATTTGTTGCTCATTGTTGATCAAGCATGTCATATACCGTAAAGTTGTCAGGCGTAATTTATTCCTCCTTGATTTACGCTCATTTACTTCTGACTTGAAAACATAAGATTCCTTATAGATCACTTTCTAGTTGGTTAACAACTTTAATTCACTTTTTAAATTATTTTACCAACGTAATATGTAATGTTTTCTGTTGGTCAACTATAGTATTCCATGGACAATATCTTTTTGAATTTGTTAATTTCTTATTGTTTTTACCCAAAACCTAACGATCTTCTTATAACACAACTATGTAATAAATCTTTAATATTCATTTTATAAGGTAGCTTGCTACTCATGTAGGTTTCGATGCATGCGTGATTTTTTGTTTATGTGACGACCTTTAACTTGTGCGCATGGCCAAGTCACTATTATTGTAATGTAAACAAAACTATTGATATAGTCAAAAAATATTGATTTATAATTACAAATTAAGTTGAACAGGACTTGGCTCTTATGCGATCTCAAAACTTTTTACGAAGGAATAATTACATAGAGAGACTTGGCTTTATTTTTACATTGAATGTTTTTGGTGGGATCTCATTTATTTTTTGTAGCTCTCTTTCTTTTCTCTTTAGGTGATTTTATTATTTCTTGTGCTTCAGCTGCTGCTTTGCTTAGAGCCCATTCCCTGTCCTTTACTCTTTTGCCTGTTCTGTGATGTTTCGTAATTTCTAAGGCACACAAGTCTGGGCGGTAAATATTTCTGAGTCGATTATATTCAACTATTGCTAACTCCTGAGCTTTGATGCTTTTAAAATCGATATTTATCAAATGTAATCCACCTTCATTTCATTTTAACCTAGCTTTGTTTATTAATATGTATTTTCAATACATTATTACAATTTATTAATAATATAAATCGAGTTGTTTTACTTTTTGTACATAAACAAAGAACAAAGTTAACAATGCAGTCAAAAATTCATACACCATGTTCTTGTAAAACGCAAAAATATAAATTTGTTTCCTATTATTAACTAAGGTATATAATTTATTACCGTTTTTATAATTTTCCCTTTACATGTAGCTAAAAACCTATCTTGGTGCCAAATTTGAAGGTTCTAAGTTTGCTAGAAGTGCCTTTGATTTTTGATGATCGGTCAGTGAGTGAATCAGTGAGTGAGTCAGTGTGTGACAAAATGGTGTAACTTTGATCGCTCATAACTCGTAAACTATTGGTTCAAATGTCATGTAATTTTGAGGCTGAGCTTGTTGGTAAAATATATGCGTCAACAACGCAATACAAACTACGTTAATAAAAAGAAAATTTAAAATAATTTAATCTGTATATACCCAATAACACTTTGGAGAAGAATACAATTTCTAATGGAACTTCACGCTTTAAAATCGATCAAGCTGTTTAGGCCATATGAGGTCACAAAAGGACACATATACTGACATACACATAAATGCGCGAAAAACATTAAGCTCCTTTTGAGTATGCGTCTACAAACAAACAGAAAATTCAGTTTCTTGTTATTTTTTAACCTTATCTAACATTATGTCGTCCTTCTTGTACACAGTACAATAGCTTTTTTTTCCTTTTTGTGAAATATCATGAAAGGATTGTTTTTAAAATGTTTTTTTTTTGAAGATACAAAAAATCAAAATTTTCCCCTTTCTGGCGACGTAACACCTCACGTTGATTCACCACGAGTTTGAGTAAACCTTTATGTGAAATATCATGAAAGGATTGTTTTTAAAATGTTTTGTTTTGAAGACCCAAAAAATCAAAATTTTCCCCTTTCTGGCGACCTCACGTTGATTCACCACGAGGTTGACTAAACTTTACCAACGTGACCAACGAAAAGAATAAGGAAGGGGACGTGAACAAACATTCTGCTGTTTACGTTTTTGTCGCATATTTTAAAACCAATGTAATCTTAATATCGATGTTAACCTTTTTTAAAAAAGAGTAACCCATGGAGTTTCTTGCCGCCTCTTCTCTATAGGAATGACACTTTGGAACCGAGCAACTAGTCAGTAGTTTTTAACGTAACGTTTCTTAAGCGCCTTTTTTTTGGTTTATAAGAAATAAAAATATTTTGATTTTGTTACGTAATTTTATTCTTGAAAGTTTTCCTTTCAAATGTTTATAGTGCTTCAAAGGATCGTAGCTTTTCTATTATTGTCAGTTGGTAGGTAGTACTTTACAATTTCGTCACAGCGAAAATGGCCATTCTAAAGAACAGCAAAATTATTAATTTTTCTGAAAACTTATAAGATTTGTTTGTAACTACTCGTAACTGTAAATTTTTGTATGTAAGTATAAAAGATAGGAAAATTATGTAACACAGGACCTAAATTTTTTATCTACACTAATATTATATAGAGGAAAACTTTATTTGTTTGGTTGTAATGAATAGGCTTAAAAACTACTGGACCACCATTCGAAAGCTACATTATCCACGCGTAACATAGGTTAAATTTTATTTTGATAAAAATAGGGTCCCGTAAGATATTTGGGTTTTTCGGACACAAGGTGTAAAAAATCGACCAGAAAAGTAACTTATTTTGCGTACGCTGCCTAAACTATAAAAGATAGAACCATAAAATGTTCTAATTAATTGTAGATCTTATAAATATCTACAAAAAAGTTGGCGACACACTATACCTATCTATGTCGAGTGAGGCACAACAACCATTTTTTTATCTTGATTTTTTTTTAGACTACATTTAAACGCATTTATTTTACGCTATAATTTTATGCTTTAATCTTTATCAAAATAAATTATTTCATCACTAAGTACAGTTTATGTAGATAATATTTAGTCTTTGAATGATTAAAATTAGACGTTTGGTTTTGAAGTTATGGCGAAAAATTAGTAGGAATTGATTTACGAAAATAATGTTTTACGCATGGGCAACTTTACGTTGCCCTATCACGGGTCGGGGCTACCGACCATCAGTATATTTTGTTACCTGAAAATAATTTAACGTCAAATGTTGTTTATAGAGAAGCTCTACAATAATCGCTTTAGTTATCTATCCTAAAACAACGGGTTGCACTCCGGGACTGCCGGCAGAAGTGAAAACTTAGTATTAATTACATTTAAATATTTTTATCATTATCAACTTTAACATCCACATAAAGACAATCTATTCGTGTCGGTGTCTGTGAATTGACCTGGGAATCATTTTGCTGACCGTTTCTTTCCTGGGTAGGCTTTTTGCAGCGGTAAGCAGTGGTAACCGCTAGTTTACTGGATAACTTCAAAGAATAAAAAATAAATAAATTTAAAAAATAAAAACACCCGACTGCATAAAAAACACTTTAAATAAATACTGAAAAGTAAAAAACAAGTTCAATAAGTCTAGAAGTGTAGATAGCAATGTTACTGTCACAGTCGGGACCCATAATGAATGATTTTAGTCTAGCTTATTTAATGGGTCCCGACTGTTACAGTAACATTGCTATCTACACTTCTAGACTTATTGAACTTGTTTTTTACTTTTCAGTATTTATTTAAAGTGTTTTTTATGCAGTCGGGTGTTTTTATTTTTTAAATTTATTTATTTTTTATTTAACACTTTTTAGTTAAAATCATAATAAATTCACCTAGCGTACGGCATTCGAGTATGTATTTAGTTTGGATAAAGAACAATTTTTCACATAATATTTTTTTTTATACGTTAATGATATACCATTTTGGAATCCTCGTTACAAGCCCTTTAATTTGATACCCATATTGTAGCAAACATATATTTTTTATTTTTTTTTACCTCAATCTATGGCACCTCGTGGCCGCCATGTTGGTTTTTGTTTGGCGTGACATATCTAAGAACACTTGGGTAATCGATACGAATCCAACGATACCCTAATTATCGAAATCCATTCGGCCGTTTCGAAGATATGAGGTAATAAAGAATATTACACACATACATACATACATACATTCAAGATACGCGCGAAAAACATAACCCTTCTTGGCAGTCGGGTAAAAAGACCGGGTTCTTTGAAAGGCTTACGGCGTTGAAACGCTGCAGCCTTGTTGAGGACTTTACTCTAAAGTAGGACGAGATATCTAACAGAGGTCATCCAAGGGCCTTCAGTGACAGATCCGCATGTATCAAATGCTTTCATGACCACCCGCATAATCTTAGTAAAGAGTTCACATTTTTTTATTCGAACCTGATAATCTTCATCCCTGATTATTACTTATATTTTTTATTCTTGCTGAAAATACAATAAAATATGAAAATAAGCAGAAGCAGTTAATTGATGTCTACACGTTCGTACAATCGATGGGTTCTGAGAAAGCAATGAGGCCGAGGATACTTTAGGGTGTTGACCGCACACATTCATTGTAAATGCCGATACTTCTATTTGCCTATGCCACCGCTAGTTAAGGGTTAAACTCGATAAATTTTCGAGCAGAGTACCGTACCTCAGCTAGTGACGTAACATTAAACTCTGAGTGGGCTGTCATTCTTGTCGGGGTAGTGTTTAAAAGAAGCTAATGAGGTGGTGATAAACAGAAAAAAAAACGTTCAGAAGCTCCTTGTTCAAAATAATCTAGTTTGATGGGTTTCCAGACCATTTAATTTTCGTCATGATTAATGTACTCCTATCTCCAAACAACCTTCGGAGACTTAGTCCGTTACTACCCCAATTTTCAACTACTCTTAAAACACTGACTACCAAACAAAAAAGCGATGGAAATTCAAATATGCATGGTAATAAAGGAACATAAAATTCATGTTAAAAACGATTAAAAGCCAGTCATTTGCGTCATACAAAGTCCTAGGTAAGGCAATGTGTGACGATGTCCTACAGTGTCTGGTTACTGTGTCAGGGATACAGTCGCGAGGTCACAATACCATGCAATGGTGTATATGCAGATATTTTTTCCGCAAGTACTGAAATAACTGTCGATCGATGGCGTCCTACTAACTTACTTGTAATAAGTTAAGTCGCGGTTCTTTTCGCTTTGACCCACGACGTGCCGGTATGTCAATAGTCGGCCAATAGTGATTGGGCGAGGGTGTTTAGTTGGACTGTGGTTCGTTCCTTATAGTTCGGCGTGCCTTTTGGTCTCTTGTCTGACAATGTCGATATCGGTATAACCCAGAACAAATAGTAAAAAAAGTTTTGTTTCAAAGTCCCTTTCAAATTGCAATAAATGCGCCATTGTTGATGGATGGGATTGGATGTGATTTTTTTTATTAATTATGCATAATTAGAAATAAGTCCCAGAGAACATTCATGATCGCGATCTAGATTAAAAATTCTTATATTTTCGTTTGATTGATTTAAAGTGCGATTGATGTTTACTAAGCATCCTCGATATAGTCAGGCCACAATGCTCGAAAGAAAATTATGTATTATAGAAACGGTTTTGTAGTTTTGCTATAATTATTTTTATTATTCAAGTAATATATTGAAATTTTTAAGTAGTTATTTAGTGCCGAATTAATTTATTGGTTATTTCTGATTGTAAGTTTTAATAAGTTTACTCAATTCCCTTTATTTTTTTTTGTTAAGTATGAAAATGATAAATAATCACTTTTTAAACAAAAACTTATAACCTTACTTATAGGGCTAGAAATTTTTCGAATTCATTCTTTTTAGTATCATGTGTATTTTGTTCATCAACGTTCCTGCAGTCTTCGTAAACATTAACAAATTGCATGTCACGGTACATATAACAAAGACGATTTTATGCAAGCAGAATCGGAAACATTTAAGGGAATACCCATCCCGAAAATTGCATATTTAATCAAAAGCAAACGACGATCGTTCGGATGAAACAAGAAGCGTGACCTTGACCGAGTGAGCGCGGTCACGGGGTTACTGGGTGTCACTCGGGTGACTCGCTCATGTTATTCGTTCGGCCTCTGCGCTAAAAAGCCCAGTCTCCCCAAACCGCTTCAAAAATTCAAACAGACCTTCACTTATTCATACATTTTAAACAGAACAAGAAATTACTTTTTTCATTTAGTCTTTTTATTTCGACACCTTTTTGAAATGGACTTCTGTTTTTGTATTGTTACGTTTATTCTTTTAAACAGTAGGTAGCTGTGTGCTAGCCATTATGCTGTTGTTAACTAATTCTCTACCAATTTTACATACTGTACCCGTATATTTTGCTTTTTGTAGATCGTGCATGTTTATATTATGTTTCAAAATATGACATAATATTAGAATGCAGACGTAGGTAGCATCAAAGGTATTTTAGAAGGGTATGAAAAATGATAATCTGTTAAAAATATTCTTGTAAATTTATTTACAAGCATAATTATTTTTTACAAGGTTTTAATGGAAAATAATTTATAAGAGATAAACTTAAAGCAAAGTATCATTTTGGTGCTTGATTAGGTCAAAATACTATATAACCAGGATATAATGCGGCACCCGGATTAAATTACCAAAAATCTTTATAAGTCTACAAAGTTTGGTTGCCATCTCTAACATTCCGATAAATTTAGAGTTTTCCCTTTTTTTGAAGTACGTTTAAAGGACATTGCTCTGCGTTCCTTCAGTGTTGGCCCTGGAGCCAAGAGCATCGGAAAATTATGTATTGTATTCTCTATCATTAGTAAACTCCTATACGATCTTATTTTTATAGCGGACTAGCTGTAGAATAGATATATTTAAAACAAAGAATCAGATTTTGAGGTTATAATTTAACCATAACAACGAATATTGTGTATACTTTTTCATTCACTCTGACAATGAGTAATGACGTAACTATGGTCACGTCAAAACTAGGGATGCAAATGCGACACCATTAATCGATATTTTCTAAGATTTACTATGGTCATACGTTACAAACTGTCTTACATCAACTTAATATGTCATAACATTATAAGTATCACGTGTGTCTTTAGTTTACTTATAATAACACTCTTCTACACTTGTAATAATAATAATACACAATAGCATTTGCACATTATATTTTATTTTTAATTAGTTTTATTGTAATGTATTTAGTAAAAATGTTTTTTTTTTTATTTAATGAAGCTCAAAACGTTGTATTAATTGTTGTAAATAATCATTTAGATATTAAACCACACACTTTTCTAATTGATCATAAGAAAACCTTGAATAATGATTATAGAGAAATAACTAGGTTTTGTTCACTGCATAATATTATTTTAACTACCTACATATTTAAAATCGAGTGTGAACGCATTCATAAAGCATTCTTATTAGGTTTTTAAAAATACACTTATAGCAAAAAAACAATCGATCGATTAAATATTCAATCGTACGATTATAATTGATTGGTCATCCCTAATTCACTATCGACACGACATTAGGCGACTACTAATGTCATTAGTCGCGTAAAATACTATTAAATATACATTTTGGCAAACAGCTAGTCCGTGTTAAAGAAGTATTTGCAACTTATATAATAAAATAGACCATTAATTATCGTGTATTCAGATACTCTTTATTGCACAGGGCCTATTTGGACATTGTCTTTTTACAATAACTTTTGATAATACTTTATATTTGAAACAATATGTTAATATAATATTCAACTGACTGACAAAATGTTTTCATCGACACTTTATCTCTTATGAATTAAATAAATATCAAATCAGGTTTGATTCCCCGGAAATGTACCCAAAATGTGAGCCGCGGGACTAAGATGTGTTTGTTTTACATCATTTAAAAAAAAAACATCCTGGCGTCATTACTTGTAACAGGTAATATAAACCATAACTAAGGTATAGTTGAAATGTAGTGCTTTGTTCAAATATCTTGGTTTTCCGATACTGCTGTCTCCGTGTGGTCTTACTATAAGCCGCACAGCTCCTTGACAACTAAACCGCGTTGAATGTGTGTGATTCCTAAAACGATTTCGGAATACATACGGTGAAAACAAAAACATGATTTGTTAAAAATACCTTCAATTACCTTCAATTAAATCTCCACGGAAAGAGGTAGGAAACTGTAATTAGTATCACCAGATTTGTTTTCCTCCATATACTTAGACCTAGGTATGATCTGAACTTATTGTGAACGCTACTTACAGATGGAAAGATAAGAATAACGCAACTACTTATACAATCATTGATAACTAATTAAATTAAAAAAAAAACGTCTACATAAACAAAAAAGTGCAAATTAGGCAATGATTAAAAAATCTACTAGTGAATCGGTTTCGACCTTCTGATAACAAAATATTTTTTGAAATCAATACACAACTGCCGGAGATGTCAAGTAACAAACATAAAAATTCATACAGTCGAATAGATAATCCTTAGTTGGTATTTTTTTCATTGTCATAAAATTTGGGTTTTCAAAATATAAGAGCATTTATTATGGCTGAGTCGAGAAACAACATATTTGATTCGCTGTATGAAAATCTTCGAATTTATAGTGTACATACATTCCAGCGTTGTAATTATAAATTTGTAAATCAACCAATTTAAATTCATAAAACCGTAATAACCATATACGGGTACATATTTGAATATCGAAAATTAAAATATCTACGGTTAACATATCGACGTTCAAAACATCGAAAATGTGAATATCGAGTATGTCATAATATCGATAATTGTTATACCTAAGCTCAAAAAGTCTAAAATTGAAATGCCGAGTGATGAAAATATCTAATGATTAAAAATATCGATACTCATTATACCTAAGTTCAAAATGTCAACATTCAATTCATCGAAGTTCATTATGTCTATTTTTAAAAAACCTACTCGTTAAAATATCGAATACATTTTCATTATGTGGTATTATGAGAGTACAGATGTAGGTAGATTGAAAATTGTCACACTCTGCCAAAACATTGTTATTAGTCATTAGGTAGTCTGTCTTCAACTGCAAACATTTACCACATGGTTAAGCGATTATCATGTCGGAACACGGATTAGAAATTTTCATGCAAATGATTTAGTATACATAAAATTGTTAAAAATTCAGTATGTTGTGCTATAAAAGTTAGTGACAGAACCGAATCGCTGCAAAACCGACCCCACGTAGTCTTGTCTGCCCTACCCCTAGAGTGTAATTTAGAGTCGCGTAGGCGCGGAGGGGCGAGGCGGCCCGCGGGCTGAGGAGCAAGCGGCTGCGAGCGAGCCGCCGCGGCTGAGGCTGGCCGGTGAAGCCGGCCAGCGAGCCGAAGCTGCGGTGGTGAGCTAAAGCCGTTTGCGACGATTAGCACGCGTGGGACCGCCGGAGGCCCGCAGCGCCGGAGCCGTGACAGAAACCTGCATGTTGCACGCTTGCTTGTATGCCTGATGTTTGCTTGTTTACATGTTGCATGCTTGCTGCATACATGGCATATGCTTGTGCAAAGTACCGTGTGATATAGGTACATAATAATGAGATCGATATTTAGAACGTTCGATACAGTGTACTTCGATATTTGGGACGTTCGATACCTTGTACTTTCGATATTTAGATATTTCGATGTTACTTTTGTAGATTATTCGATTTTAGATATATTGGTCGTAGGTCATTTAACAATTCGACATTATAAACTTTCGATATTTTAATTTTCGATTATATGGTCATTCGATATTTAAATTTTCGATGTTTTGAACATTGATATTTTAACCGTAGATATTTTAAATTTCGATATTCAAATATGTACCCCCATATATAACTCGCGGCAAATAACTTGGCAAGATTTTGACGTAGTGGGGGTAAACCCGCGCATATTCGACTAACTCACCAATCTCTAATCGACTCGGTCGACGAACGCACCAATCGCGCGCTCGGATCGGCGACTCGGTCGACTAACGCACCAATCGCGCGCTCGGATCGGCGCTACCGCATACCCCGCGTCCCGCTTGACCACCAAATAGACCTAAAAAACGATTTCTGCGCATCTAACGACTCTTGCCAAGTTATTTGCCGGGAGTTATACCTGTCCAACAATTTTGTAATGTAACATCATTAAAAATAAACGTAACAATCAACTAACAATCGATAGAAATATTTGAAACACGTAATAAGTGCCCATAAAATTTGAGGGTTGCCCTTGATTTCACCTAATTTGATTTGTTCACTCAAGTAGTATCCTCTTACAAATAAAAAGAGAATTTTGAAAATCGGTCTACAAGTGGCAAAAATTTACGTAGAGTGTGTAGAACTAAAATTGACGACCTCCATGGTCTATAAGTGGTGTACGGACCGGTTTTTAAAGTGTCGCTAGCTCAGAGGTCCCGGGTTCGATCCCCGGACGGGTCAATGTAGAAAATACTAAAACCAACTTTTCTATATTGCCTCGGGTCTGGTTGTTTATGGTACCTTCGTTGCTGCTGAATTTCATAACACAATTGCTATAGCTACTTACTTTGGGTTCAGAGCAATGTATATCATATATGTTGTCCGCATTTATTTATTAACTTCCTCCTTTTTAGGAAGTCAGTTAAAAACCGCGCAAATCTAAATACATAATTAGGATTCACACGAAGTTAACAGGTTACCTCGACCTTCAGGTTCGGTGCCTGGCGGGGTCGACCTCGAAAGAGTCTCTATTGTAACCGCGGCCATGCTAGCTTACCTCACCTAGTGTCGCTATGCTATGGCCTAAGCCGTTAACTGCTTTTATAGATTGTTTATTACAAACACTAAAGTTCTGTTTGTTACTTGAATAATAATTTGGCGTTAATTCATAACAAATTAACACGAAAGGTAAAGTATGTCAATGTCGAGAGATACTTCTTCTTTTTCGGCCGCAATCGGCAAGAGCCCGTAGTGAGAAACTAAACTCTGATTATAATCGATATAATACACAAATTTCTAAAACTTCCAAAAACTTTCCAGGTTTTCCTTATTCAGTACTAAGTATTTGTAGGTAGTACCTACGATGAAAAGCTTCGTTACCTTTTGTCGAATTACTAAATATGTTGGTAAAATTAGTGTGCCTCAAAATTCAAAGGGCTCACCCGTTTTTCTCTCTACCGCTATCCCAATGTGGTTCAAAAGTCGCCAGAAACATTTCATCCATTCCATGTCTACTGGTATACTTTCCACCAGTATCCCGAGGGTTACATTTCGGGTCAACCTTGTTCTAGTACTATACCGGAGTACTAACCAGCGCGTGTTCAGTGTCGCATTGTTCTCCCCCCCCCACCCGCCTACCCCTGCGTCCTTCGGTCACGATCCTAGCCAGGTCTGACGTGTATTTGAAGGCTGTTCGAGATTATAACAGCTATTACCCTATTTGACTATTAAAATGGAAATGCACATTTTGATAAAAGTAGGCCAAGATTGAAGAATGACGTCATATTTTTAACCGACTTCAAAAAAAAGGAGGTTCTCAGATTGACCTGTATGTATGTTTGAACGCGATTATCTCGCGTTTGACTAAAGCCATTTTAAGTAAGTAAACAAAGTACCTAACACTAAAAAGTATAAAAAAAAGAAGAAATAAAAATGATACATAACTATTAAATTTCTTTTTGTTTAAAAAGAGAACCGCCTTCAAAAAGCTGATTCACTGAAAAGCATGAAATAATTTTAAATGTACTGCTTATCAAATAACCAAAATATTTGGATAATAAGTATAATAATTATACTTCAAGCACAATTATTGTTATTTTTGGAGTCGGTGTCAGCCGCTAATAGCAAATTTTAATACTATATTATAAGGACCGACACAGACTCCAAAAAAATAACAATAATTGTGCTTGAAGTATAATTATTATACTTATTATCCAAATATTTTGGTTTTATTTCTTCTTTTTTTATTATTTTTTTTTTGGAACCATAGTATCTGCTATCTACTATGTATATAGGTCCTAACCTATAAACATAGACCTATAAAATAAATAATCATGTACCTATTACCTATAATAGCTACATAAATAAATTTTAATGCAGGTACGTCAGACAACTATTTAGAGTAATTACAAAGCCTGCCTAGGCAGGCTCATTCAAAAATTATTGCTGTTATAAGTAATGCAACAAAACGGTAAGTAACACGACCGATACAGCCCGGGGTAGTCTATCACTCGCCGAAAATCTTAACACCGCCATTCAGAAAACGCTTCTCAACTAACAACGCCATCTGTTGAACACAACATTTGGCGTTTTTCACGTTGTTCAACAGATGGCGCCTGAACACAGGCGGTTTACAGCGGCCGTCTGTGTTCATACATGTAGGTACAACACACAAAGTACTGATGTGATACTATGAAAAATTAGAATGTATTAAAACATCGTTTCGATGCTTAACTGTAGTTTAGATAACATTATGATTAACCAGAACCTTGTCAAATCGTAATTTTGGGTTGCGTTATTATTCAGTTGATGTTAATAGCCCTTACGGATTAAAAAAACGATTCAATTTGGATTAGGCATCTATCTGTATGCATAAACCAATATCTGGTTAGATGCACCATTTATAACTCAAGAATTGGACCGATTTTTATAATATTTGATTTTTGTATTTTTCTTCGTCCCGAATAGCAGAATAAGTATCAAAACATTGATGTAGGTACTTGTACGAGTAAAACCGCGGGCGGCGGGGTAGACTTAGTGTATTTCATAATATATTTACCATCAAGTTTGCTACGACATTAACTCATGCTCTCAAGTACTTTACACTTTACGCAACTTACACTTTTAAGCTTAATTTAAAAATTTTGGAGTACCTAACTCTTTCTAATCTTATGACTGCTTAATTTATTTTATTTTATTTTATTTGGGAAAACAAACAATCGTACATTGTATAATATATCTAAATATACATAATGCTATAAGTTAATGTACAATCCACTACGTTTCCACATATTACTAGTTTTAATTTGATACAGTTTTGATAAAATTATTAGAACCAGTGGGTATACATATAATGACAATATACATTTTTTTTTTTTTTTTAGCTTTCTTAAATCTAATACCTAATACATTGGTATTTAAATTATACATAAAAATTAAATATTAAATATTAACTAATTAATAATAAATTAAACTAACTATTATTTATTAAATGTAATTAATTATTACATTTAATAAATAATAGCAACACATCTAATGATAATGTATATTTAAGTTAAAATGTTGTCCGCTATTATATTATACAGGGTGTGGCATAAATAATGGATAACCCTGAAACTGTCGGTTGGCCAGATTATCATCTACCATTTACCACACTTATATCACCATATGCCCAGGGATGACCAAATTATTGATATTTTTGATATTTTAAATACAAATCGTACTCACTCATACAAAATCTGCTGCCATTTCTACAATTGGTGACTTTTTCTCGTTCTGTTTTTTTTTATATTACTCCTGAATAATTGTATTATCAGATTAATATCTAGATTTTAAAGTATAATCTAAGATATCATTGCAAAAAATGCTTTTTATCAAATATTACATTTTTTTCTAAGGCATTATGCAATTTAGGGCCCCTGTATCGAAAAAAAATGTACTACACTACGGTGGCCCATTATTTTTTAAATTTGTCTATTTAATGCAGATTCTAAAATGGTATAATAATAACCAGTACCTTGATAAAGTAGAAAGTTATTGCTGTTCAAATTGACATGGGTCTTAGTTTTGAAAATAACTAAGTCCTAAATATTAATCTCTTACTCCTGTTATTTTCAAAAAACAGTAACGTCACTGTCTAAAATCATATTATCGGTATTGTGGGAGAGCAGAAACTTGATTCAGGTAAAAAAAAAAACTCACTTAACCCGCTACGACTACCTGGAATCCTAGTCCTGTTCGGTAAACAAAAGAGTTGCTAGTAAAGGACAGACAATGTTTTTTGTAAGAAAGAAAGAGAAGGCCTATGATTTTTGCAAATAGCATTCATCCGAACAAGATAAAGTGACCTTCAGTGCACTAACGTTCTCGTACTTAGTCGCACGCATCCGCGTCTCGTCGCTCTCTGTTATTATCGTTTATTCCGGACTCCGAATTGCCTGTGTATTGGACTTGTTTTTTGAGTGATCTCAACGACATTGCTGTTTCTCTCTGGACTGTTATTTACTCAGTGATTTGGACAGTTGACCTGTGATATTGTTACTGACGACTTGGCGCTTTCGGTTTTCGAAATTCTGTGTTCGGCTCGGCAACAATGCCTCAACGTTACACACCCTTGGAATATGCCAATATGCACTACATTTATAGTGAATTTTGTGGTAATGCTAACCAAGCCGCTGCACTTTATCGGGAGAGGTATCCTAACAATCGCCATCCCGATTACCGAGTTTTTATTCGAGTACATCACGCATATTCTGAAGGTAGAATACCTGGCAGCGGTGTGGGCGGTGCGAGTGAGGGAAGACCGCGTACCAGCAATGACGAGGAAGTTTTGGACATAGTGAATGAAGATCCTAGCATTTCAATTCGTGTGTTATCTCGTCGTACTGTCATGTCAACCAGAACGGTACATCGCATATTAAAACGACACGAATTATACCCGTACCACTTTCATCGAGTGCAAACATTAGTTCCGAGAGATTATTCACTACAAGTAGCATTTTGTAGAACAATGCTAAGTAAAAATAAGAGAAGAACCAAATTTTTTCAATAAAATATTGTGGAGTGACGAATTCTCGTGCCAGAGAAATGGATATTTAAACCTTCACAATTTGCATAACTGGCAACTGCAAAACCCAAATAAGACAGGATAGATCACAATACCAGTTCAAGGTTAATTTATGGACTGGTATCATAAACGGTCAAATTGTAGGACCGTTTGAATTACCACCGACTCTGACTGGAGAAACGTATTTAAATTTCTTGCAAAATGATTTGCCTATGTTGTTGGAGGACGTACCCGCCGAAGTGCGTGAAACCATGTGGCTTCAAAACAACGGCTGCTCCGCACATTATGCGATAAGAGTAAGACAGCACCTAAACGAAACCTACCCAGAGAGGTGGATAGGACGTCTAGGCCCAATTCTGTGGCCACCTCGCTCGCCAGACCTTAACCCACTGGACTTTTTTTACTGGGGCTGCTTAAAGGAGATAGTTTACAAAGAAAAAGTGACTTCAATTGAACAGCTGCGACAACGCATACGTTCGGCTGCTGATGAAATATCGTCGGCAGGATTTGCGCGCCGATTAAAACGGTCCTTCATACGAAGGTGTAGAGCGTGCATAGCAGCTGAAGGAGCTCACTTCGAACATCTTGTGTAATTATGTTTTTTCAATAAATTTTATTAATTACTTTTATGTGTTTTATTGTGTCAACAAACCCATAATGATCAAATATTAAGGAAATACGTATATTATAGTGATTTAAGTTTTGTATATTGCTTGGCACCGACTCCAAAAAATTATTAAATTGTATGTTGGTGTGCTTATATCAATTTTTAAAGTCGGTTATGTTTTTTTGAAAAAAAAAAAATTATGAAATTAAATAGTCATCATTTTTTTATTTATTTTTTATATCAACATGTAATGTTGTTTGTTTTGTTTAATTAATTTTAAAGGATTTAGGCTAGGTAATAGATGATGCAGGGAGTAAGGGATTTAGATATCCCAGATAAACTAAAAAAAATGCAACTGCAAAGTCGTCTTTTCTTTTCTATTAATAGGCAATTCTAGTAAATAACTGGCAGTTAATAATAATGCCCTATTGGGCATAGCACGATTTGACCCTTATCGTGGAAAGAAGCCCTGGTTGCTTTGCTCCAGCTACTTTGAAGAACCTTTTTATCACAGGGAGTTTTCTTGTACAAATAGACTGACGTAATCTTATTAACTTAGTTGTTGAATATTCAAAAATACTTTTGGTCATCGTTTCTTTAACGTTTCATCAAGTGCGTATTCAAATAGCAAAAAAAGTAATATTCAGGAGAAAACAAAATGCCTTCGCAGTTTCTACTAGCCATTGGCCTACTGTGAGAAACTATGGAGAACTATTATTTAAATTGAAAAATAAATAATTATATAATAACATCTTATTCAGCTTTTAACACAGTACTTACTACTATTCAAAATATCCATGTCATTTGATTTTCGATACTATGAGCTTCATGTTTACTGCGGTAAATATTACTTAGCTGAAACTGTGTAAAAATAATATCTTGCTACTAGGTTCATCAGAAAAACCGGCCAAGTGCGAGTCGGACTCGCGCTCCGAGGGTTCCGTACCCATTCCGTACCTATTCTACATACCTGTAGAATAAATTATGTGATGTAACTAAAAATTAAAGATTTTCGGAATTTTTCCTTTATATGTGCTATTAAACATTGCTTCATGCCAAATTTCAAGATTCTAGATCGACTGGAAGTACCCTTTAGGTTTTGATTCCCTCGCGAGTAGTTGCGAGTATGAAAATATGCGGCTTAAATTGCTATTTCTTTTGATTGCGTTGACATAAAAGTTTGATTTTGTTACAGCTTAAAGGTATTATAGACTTATATTATATTTTATATTATTTGATATGAATTTCAATTTAATAACTCTACGCGTTCATGAGAAAAGTAGTAGTAACTTTAAAATTTTCAAAAGTATTTATTATTATATGATGTTACTAAAAATTTACGGTTATCGCAATTTTTCCTTTATCTGTACTGTAAGACGTTACTTCTTACCAAATTTCAAGATTCTAAGTTCACGGGAAGCACCCTGTAGGTTTTGATTCCCGTGCGAGTTTCGAAAATTTGCGGAAATTTGCTGCATAAACGAATGTATCTTTTGATTGCTTTGGCTTAGAAGTTTGATTTTTCACAGCTCCAAGGGACAGTAGACTTGAGTATAAGATATAAATTTCAGTTTGATACCTCCACGCGTTCGTGAGAAAAACGGTCTTGACAGACGGACGGACGGACGGACGGACAACGAAGTGATCCTATAAGGGTTCCGTTTTTTCCTTTTGAGGTACGGAATCCTAAAAATAGCGATAAAGTGTAATAAGTTTAGATACCTTTCACCATCAATTTGTTTCTATGAATAGAGCATTTAATCCTGCAATGAGGCATTCACAGTCTAATATAAAATATTATGAAATCGTCAAGAAAATGCTACCGCATTCTATGTAATCGGAACTCTACGATCTTAAAAATGAGAACCTTCCGGAGCGACCGGCCACCGACGACCCAATCTAGAAAACATTATTATTCTAACCACGACCGCGTGATATACATATCGAGTATAACGTATTGTTGGGGGAGATTTAGTTTCGCCCAAAATAGCCATGTTGCAAAGCTTTGTAAAGAAACCTCTCTTTAGTCTTTGACATTTAAACGAATTGTCATGGAAAGGCAAGGGCAAAAGCGCTACCTAAAAGTTATTAAATTAATAAGTGAATAAATCACAACTTACTTTTCAGTTGCTAACTTCAAGCGTTCGCCACCTAGTGGCAGAACTTGGAACTTAAACATCCCGTTACGAACCCCTATACAAATGGCGAATCAAACATTAGTCTACCCCACGATAGATGGCGCTGTAATCAAAAACAGTAATCATGTCCGCACGCCATCTGTTACTCGGTTGCATGAGACGAATTAAGATGATTTCCACCCGTAGATGGCCCTAGTTTAACTTGTGAAGAAGAGTTGTGCCAATTAAATATGTCATGACAGCTTGTTGTACACAGTTTCAAAATGTTTCTATTTATCGCTCAGAATAACGTTAGTTGCCAAAAGTATGTCGGTGTACTGATATAGTACGCAATTCAGTATGAAAAAAGACGAAGGAAATTGCTTGGTCTTATTTCTGTTCAACCTTCCTTTTATTTGAAATGAAAAAGAAATCCTAAAATAGATAATTTACGATTTCTCCAGACTGTACCTTAATATGATCTATTTCCATTAGAAGCCGGGGTATAAAAGCAAGCTGTCTGACAGGATGGCAGGTCTCAGAATGTCAAAGGTTTTTAATCCTGATCAATCTATTTTGAACCTTATTTCAGGGACCTTAGAATTCTCATTACATTAGCTTCTCGTTTCAACCCGCTTTATTCTTCCGCATGTCATCGGACAGTGCTGCTATAATACTATTTCCTGCTCAATTATAACGACACTACCAACTCTGGATCCGCGCAGAAAAGAAATAATTGAAGGCACTTACTGCCTAATAAAATATTTAAACAAACTTAAGTACAAAATCAAATTAAATTACAGGAAAATCTTATATTTTTAATATTATAAAAAATAAATAGTTCTTCAATGCTAGCTGTAGCTAGCAGTACTGCCTGAACAAATAACTGTTCTGACAACCCACTACTGCAATTCAATCAAAGAAAGGCACATCGGGTACTGTAATTGATTTAAAGGCCAACTACTTCACTGTGCAGACTACACCGCAGTGGTGTTTATACTACCAATAATAATATCATGTAGACTTCTCTCCCGAGAAAGATAACACCGTAATTTGCATAGGCTTGTGGCGTATTCATGCCAATAACACTTGGAGTTTGAATACTGTAAAGAGATTACATCCAGATCCCCTGGAACCGTATTCTGACCACAAGACTGATATTGAACGAATGAGAATTATGATCAAGTTAAGTTGTGATGTGAGTCCAGGCGATTATCATTTATTTATTTTAAAACGTGGCAATGCTGCCAGCCTTTTGGGCACACTCCCAGTCGACAGCGATGTGGATGAATTTTTTGATGCCTTGTTTTAGTTCTTAGTTTTATTGAGTTTATAATTCTTCTTATTTCTTGTGTAGGCTTAGTTTTTATATTATTGTAAATATTTTAAGTTTAATTTCATCAATAAATGTTCTTTATAAGACCCAAATAGTGAAAGTAGATAGTGACTATCATTGCGACGTACGACCGTACGACGAATAAAATGTGTCTTCCATGGACCATTACTATAAGAAATACAACATCCGCATCCAGGGGCCCGATGCCGCTATTTTAAGTCAGTGAGTGGTAGGTTAATGAACGTTCCAGTGTACTTGTTATTGTGCCTAATTTTCGTATTCTGATAATTTTAGTTTAATGACAAATGTACACCTACTTGCCATTGTTGTCATTGTAAGATTGCCAGTGACTGTTCTTATCTGAATACTCAGTTCTTAAGTTATAGAAGGGTCAAAAGTGGTACCAAGTGGTTCGTGTAATATTACACTTGGCGCTGGCTAGCCAGTTCCTTTGCTTGAACTTGGCTTGACCCGCTGCCGCGTGTCTAGATTTCTAGCTTGTAAGGAGTATTCTTTGTTGGAGATCCAAATTAAATAAATTAATAAATAAATAAATATAGGCCGATAATTATATAATATCATATACCTAGTATTTGATTGATAAATATTATGTATTAATATGTTCAGGAAGTCTGGACCAACCGACTTAAGGTTACAGACGGATAGTAGACAGGGTTTCCAGGTTCGGGAAGGGTACACACTCATAGCCAACCCCGCAGACTCACGAGACTGATCAGAAATGACTAAAGGTGGTCACAATGAGGGGTCATGAGACGAGAATATAAAATTCAAATCTAATTTATTTACAATATATTCCAGCTTATATACTTCTTTTTCTTAACACACTTTTTTATTTTATCTGGGCCGCGCGTGTGCCGGCTGGGTGCTGAGTCAATGTCCAAAGGTAGCATTGAATTGCTCCCATCCGCGATGTTAAATGGTCTGGTTACGAAGATTTTTTTATCGTGGTGTAAAAAAAGGACCTTAGAGATAGGTCTAGGTTTTACGGTGGTCAGCATTACCTTTCCCCCCCCCCCGGAATTGTAACATGATCGAAAGTTTCAGCAGTTGTGAGAACGGGCGCGTTATCTTGGTCAAAAATTTCGCCACGGAATCCGCTATCCCATTGTATATTGACACCGATTTTCTAATAATTATGGATTTAGCGATGTATAATGTGTATATTGTCTCACAATAGTCACTTTACCATTAATACATTTCCGGAAGTTACTCCAGTGTTACCATGGGATACTGTGTTAATACCCAGTAAAATGGGTTGTGAAGGTCACATAGGCAGTCACTCCATGTAAAATACGGTATTCAGCTGAATCCGGTCAGACTGGAAGCCGACACCAACATAGTTGGGAAAAGGCTCGGGAGATGATGACTGCAGTTGGCCAGGTCTGGTAAATTGACTAAGGTAAAATAATTTAGAACACCAAAAATTTACTATTCCTGACGCATAAGCACACTACCCAAATCACCTTACAAATATTCGTGTTATCATCGTCATCATCATCAAACAAACGAAAAAAGGGCGATCGATTTGTCTTTAAAATTATTTAAAACATAAGTAAACCCCAATTAAATATAAATATTTATACTGAAATAACCCGTCGATTCATATTAGTATCAAGAAAAAGATAATTATCATATTTACTCCGCAGCTAAAAACCCTGTAGCCCATTGATTATCATTATCAAATTGTGTTCGCCCACAAACTTGCTACCTGGTCCAGTCACCTTTATCCCACCAAAAACATAAATATACAAAAATTATGCTTGGTTGTGGACTTCGCCGCAAAAAGAATGGAGATCTAAATGAGTGCCAAGTTCTATGCAAAATCCAAATATGTATTTATAGGAACAAAATAACATTATGAACAAGTATTAAACTCTATTTCTTTGCTTTATTGGATACCTATAACAATTGGTGTCATTTAAAAATGTAAGATCTTAAAGTAGGTTAGATTTGACTTGGCCAGTTTTTATCAGAATTAATATATATATATATATATATATATATATATTAATTCTGAGAGATGATATATGTGAGATGATATGAATCTTTATATATAAAATTCTCGTGTCACAATGTTAGTTACCATACTCCTCCGAAACGGCTTGACCGATTTTTATGAAATTTTATATGCATATTCAGTAGGTCTGAGAATCGGCTACTATCTATTTTTCATACCCCTAAGTGGTAGGTAGGTAGTAGGCAGGTGATAGGTAGAAAAAATTGCATTGCAACGCATGCCGGGTACAGCTAGTAACTTTATAAAATGACTGATGTAATGAAAATTGGCCAAGTCAAATCTAACCTTCTTTCTTATATATCTTCAATATTCAGATGTTATAACTTAAAAAAGAAAGCACCGTCCAATCAAACCCAGTAAGAAACATTAATAACGATTAGACTATATGATTCCAAACTTCCAAGGTCAATACTTATTCCCCCACTACAACGTAATTTAAAATGATTTGATTTAAAACCCTTTGATTACCCCGACAAACCCTTTCAAAGGGGTATCTTCTTCAATTGGAAATCCTACAAGAGCCGGTAACATCTTGTACTAGTTAACTTATTGATGGGGTTACCCTAACGTTAGGGTTATGAAAGGGCTACCACTACCAAGAGGTAACATTTTCCGTTACTGTAGGCGCACAACCTGTAACACTTGCGAAAGAATTAACTTATATTCGGGGTTGTACGGTCCCTGGTTTTATTATTCTGCCTAAAGACGAAAACAAGGAAGAAGAATTTAATTAAAATCCAAAACGATCAGTACACGGCAAATAAAATTTTCCTCTAACGGATTGTTTTAAACAATAATCATTTTATTACCTCGTATATATATCACTTCTTTCTTCATTTAAATTAAACACCGCTCCAAGTTAAATAAGTTGGTTATTAAACGCGATGAGGAAACGAATAAAGTTATGTTAGCATCTGAAATTCAAGCAGAAATCCAAGAAAGTTGAATGTGATTCGCCAACTTTGGGCCTCTAAACTTATCAAAGTGATTTGGCAAACTTGTGCGTAAATTCTTTGAAAACGCTTTAGGAACATGTAGTGATTTGTAATTTTTTCAATGAAATTACATATCAAAACCTGCTCCTTCAAACTTCGCAACTGTGCCTTTCTTAAAAATTTTATCTTCTCCTTTATAAGCAAATCAAAGTTTTGGTAGATTTTAAACCTTATTTTGCGTACAAATATATCTCAAAACGAAAGAAACTGAACGTCCAGACAAATGTATTGATTCAATAGTGGTGACGGAGTTAAGCCTTCAAGTCGTATCAAGCCGGTGCATCTGAGAAATCGAAGCTTCAAAGATCACAATACCGACCGAATAAATACTTGTTGCTGGCTCTTTGCCGACACATCCTACTTTAAAGTATTCTTGAAGTGATTCCGACGAACTTAAACGACCGAATCCGACTCTTACTAAACGTACTTTTAAAATAAAAACCTAAATTCAAACAAAAATCAATGTGAATACTGGATTAGATTAAAACAACTGATCTCTACTCGATTTAATATCGACATTTCACATCGAGTTAGCTTTAAAAACACAATTTATATTGCGGTGGCAGTTTATGGTTTAATTGTTTCTGCGAACATTCTGTATTATTTGTGTACTCGGCCGCGCTGTGGGCAATCAGATCTAAAATATTTGTTTCCAGTGTCCGATCGAAAGCTTATCTCCTCTGATCCCTATATCACAATGTTTGCATAGAGATCTGTGATGATGCGCGTATTGTCCATTTTTATGAATAACTGTTACAGTTGATTGCGCGGACAAAGCTCAGTCACATTATCTAAAGAGATATCCGGAATACAAAAGCGTCGCTTCGGAAAATGTGAGTTTTATACGTGTATTTTATAGATCTTGGAGTAAATGTAAGTTTGTTCAGTAATTCTAGTTCACCAAGCGACAACTAAATATAAACATTATCTATTGATTTTGTAAGGGAAGATGGGTCAGCTACCTCACTTATATAAGCTTTCTAGCCTCATTCAATTATAGCGGGAGAATTATGTGGAACTTGAAGGCCTAAATCCGTTCAAATAAGAATTGGATTATAAACGAAATTATAGTATATATTGGTAGTATATTAATCTTATTTTATTCAACACTTGCTTACTCCATTCGTGTCTATAAACAGCATATAACGAGCAGCTAATATAAACAAAAGCAGCGCGAATCGATGTTTCTACTCGATATCAATTTGCAAAACTGTTACGGTCGTTGGTTCGGCTAATTTAGCGGATTCGACGATAGATGACAGCACTCGTAAATATTTTGACAGCGCCGGCTACCGTTTGAATGGGAATGGTCGATAATGCGATTAGTAGCGGTTACAAATCACATGATAGGGCCGTGCTCATTAGATCGTAAGGAAGCTGCTATAAACTGTTATAATGTACCATTTTGAGTTATCACTATTTAAATTGTTTGTTTGATGATTTAAGCATGCAATGAGGTAAAATGTGAGGTAAACACATTAAATTAATAGTCTGTCACAGCTACATTTCATTTTCTAAAACTAGTATATTTCACCATTGATTGTTCTGTATTTTAATTAAATAGATATTTCGTAAATATTTGAGTGTTTTTGTGATATTTATTCGGTCCGTACAACTATTGTGTTATGTAAATGGATGCGCTAAATCACGGTGCAATCGTTAAATAAATAAGATTAACTCTTGGACCTAGAAACTAGTAGAAACATAATCAACAGTACACATAATCAACAGTACCACATACAAGAGCCAATGTTTGATGGCTCCTGTAAACTCAAGGATTCTCTCTGACAATTAAATGGAACCAAGTTATGAAGTTGTCTAAATGTACTCAGTCGAGTTTGCTGTTTGCGTTTATGAGAAGTTAGTATTGCAAGAATTAATTTTGCTCTGTTTATAGGCAAATATATGCACAATAATGATTTAAAGAAGAATATTTTTTTTTTAAGATTCGATTTATGTTACAAATACGAAATCTAGACATATGACTTCTTTTGCTAATAGTTTGAGATATTTCTTCTAGTGCTTTTCCGAATAACAGAAGTCGGCAGTCAGCGTTTAGAATGTTTTTTATGTAACTCCGTTTATTTTAAAGAGAATATAATATTTATTGGGTTTAATATGCAGGGTGGACATTTTGAACTAGAGAAATAGTCGCCAATTCAATAGTTCGTCTCCTTTGGCAACTCCGTATCTAACGCTTATGCGAAACTTTAGAAACTAGATGCGTTACATTAACTGTCACTGGAATTTAGCTTTGTACATTGAAACACGAACTATGTATTAGCTGATCAATAACTTTTGGATCAGTCATACTAAGTTCGTAGGTCAAGATAATTAATTATAACTTACTTAAAATAAGTATGGAAATTCGAAATTTTGAAATCACATACACAAATAAAATGTGGTCTTCGAACAAACACTTGTCAATGTAGTTGGCGTTGGGTGCCCTATATGTATGGTTCGTCTGCATGCATTCAAAGGTATTCAATAAACGATACGCTAATTTACAGCGTTACATATGCATATGGATAATATTTATTATAAGACTCTTCGTAAATCAGAACTATGTAAAATCCCTGAACGTAATCTTTTGTCCATTACCAGATATAACCACTTCGTCCCTCATAAAGTCTTGTAAAAGTTAGACTGTGAAGTTCCGCTAAGATTTTTCCATCTTTAGCAAACTTCTCAGGTAAGTAGATAAGCTTTAAAAATGTATTTTAGTTACGACAATGTACCTGTCATGTAGAAACTACGACTAAAATAGGTACGTCATGGCCGATCAACTGACGTCTTTTATCATTCTAAATTTAAACTCTAGACAAAATTACGTCAATTGATAAGTTTTTATAGAGTACCGACGACGTTGAAGTTTATAGCAAAAATGATCGTATAGAGCTTTCTCATCGCTTGCGAGTCGTGACAGATTTCCATAAGCTATAGAGCGGATGGCAACACACACGGACGTGTCTCGATAAAACACATAAATAAGTGGGCTAATGATCGTGATATATGTAGTTCTAAACGTTTAGGGCAGTGATTTAAATTCAATGAGTTTCCCTTAACGTAACCATGATTTTTAATTTTATGTGTCTCGTTTTTATGTTAATATAGACGTGGATTGAATAAATTAAACCCTAGATTTTAAGTTAATAGGCTAAAGTTATTTATAACTGTCAGATTAGATTGCACAATTTATTTACACACAAAGGAGCACTGTATAACCCCGTGCACGGATGTGACCAATTTTCCTTGTAATGATATTCTCATAAACTACCAGGGGCACAAATCGTAGGAAACTGTAATAAGCGTAAACTATATTCATTTAGTATTAATTGAGACGTGACAAGACAACCGTCACACATAAGATATTAATTTCAACCTTATTTCTAACACTGTAAGGTTACTTTCTCCGCCTTGCGGATAGTACTAGGGCCGTATAAGTGTGATGCTATCGTTACCTAGAACAACCACAGCTGTTAGCTTGTTGTCTCGCCCTATTCGTAGCTTTGAAATCTCTGCTGTTAGCTAATATACATTCAATAATGTTTTAACTATCTCTCACTGATTCAAATCTTCCAAAGTAATTTACCATTTTAAACTTTTATCTCAAATAATAACAATAATTTCTGTAACTTTATCTATTAATATTGAAGCGCAGCTTAAGTTTAAGACGTTCTTATATGTCTATCTGTCGCTACTTTACGCCTATCAGGGACAGAGACAGCAAGAGACTTAACGGCTACTTAAAACTGTTTGTCGGTTTAGTATTTGACAACATGTTTCTCTTTATTTAAAGTAACTAGTAAAGATTCCTAAATAATTACAAGTCTACTGTTTAAATACTTAATTATTATAATTAAGTTTTCAGTACATTGACATTACATGTCGGATGTGAATTTCGTTTAATTACACGACTGCCCAAAAAGGAGTGTTATGTTTTCAGGGATCATGTATGTATGTATGTATGTATGTATGTATGTATGTATGTATGTATGTATGTATGTATGTATGTATGTATGTATGTATGTATGTTTGTGAGTTTCTTTATTCCACCATAACTTCTAAAAGGCTTGACCGATTTTAATGTTTGTGGTATCATTAGAAGCTTTGAGTTATCCTGAGTGACAGAGGCTATGTGGACAATAAAAAATAGTCAAGTGTGAGTCGAAATCGCCTGCAAAGGTTTCCGAAATATATATTTTTTTGTGTTGTGTCATGTTTTTTTGTTGTTCACTAAAAGGTATTAAATAAAAAAAATATAATTAAAAAAATAAAAAACACGCCTGCCATGTCAAAAAAAATTTAAAACAAGTCAAATATTTGCAGTCGGGGGACCTGTAATGAATTGTTCCAAGTAACCGACCCCGATTGCAAATATTTGACTTGCTTTTATTTTTTTTTGACATGGCAGGCGTGTTTTTTATTTTTTTAATTATATTTTTTTATTACTGTTGGTTGGCTACCGGTTTGTAATTTTTTGTGTTGTGAATCAATTAGAATTTTAATCAACTCGTCTTGACTAAATTCAGTAGGTACTAATTAATTACTTTACTTTTCGCACGAATTTGAATTCAATTTACTTTGTAGATGTTTTTGTGCAACATGCTACAAGATTTTTAAGTAATTATTAAGAATACATTATTCAATAACTTTTACTATGTGTATGAGACACCTAATCCAGTACATTTTGGATAACTACTGCCGAAACATAGAAACTAGTTATTAACTTTTTGGTCATTTATCTATTATTTTCAGCAAGTTTCCTGTCTCCTAAATCCTATCAATAAATTCTGCTAAACTTATACCTGAATATATTGAAGCAGTTACTACCATAAATCAAATTACAATCGAACACTGAGCAGTGAGCAGAAGATATTGATTTTATCAATTTAAGATTTGAGAATCACCCTGGCTCTGATGTTCTCAAGTTAGAAATGTTCACAAATAGTTTATATATATAGTAAGGATTGTCAATTGAAACTCTGAAGCCCGTTACTTTACGTTAGTGAATAACCCATCCGCTCAGCTGATTTTAAACGACATTTCCCCGAGATCCGGCTGGCTTACACTGTTTTTTTTTCTTGTTAAATCGTAGTTTAAGAGTGAGATTCTTTGGACTTTGATTTGATAGTTTAGACTGTGATTTTGTAACGTTGGTGTTACAAGTAAGGATTATCCCACCAAAAACATAAATGTAAAAAAGGAAAGCCAAGTTCAATACACAAAAAGAATGGAGATCTAAATGAGTGCCAAGTTCTATGCAAAATCCAAATATGTATTTATGTAATGATACACTTGGCGCTGTCTAGCCAGTTTGCTTAAACTTGGCTTGACACGCAGCCGCGTGTCTAGATTAAGTCCTAGATGGTGCAGGAGGTCTAAAATTATTATAATTATGTTTCCATAAAGACTCACATTGCTGTAATTCGTAGATTTTGGTAATTATTTTTCTTCCGAGTATTTTCAGCCTAGAATAGCCCGAATTTTATCGCATCAAGGCTCATCTACATTTCCTGTTATAGTCGTTTGGGGATTTACAGGAATTTGTTGGATTAATGCTAACTCCCACTGTTTACTGTTATCCGGCAAAGTTACTCCTAGAAATAAATATAAAAAAAAAGAAATGAAAAAGGTTTATAGCATATTAGAATGAAGTACATAGACATGAACTCTTGACTTCCAAACTAAGTAACACTTGTACCATGGAAGTCAAGACGACAAGACAGAAATAACAAAAGAAAAATTAACAAAATAATAAAAATTTAAAATAATATTATTTTTATGTAGGTCATGTCATTATGTTTAATAATGTAGGTCAGTGTGGTGAACATAAGTGAAATTAGTGTAAGTGGGGTGTGTAAAGTGTGCATTAAAAAGTGCAAAGTATGTTCTGTATGCGGAAAGTTTCCAGAGGTAAGTCATGAGTGGCGTATGTTTAAATGCTCTATTTATTATTATCAATTTAAAAAAAATCAATATATTAACGTTTATTTGAAACTTGATCCAGCCGGATCACATTTGCCGTATGCCTAATGATTGTTGAGCGACAGTAACGACAGGAAAGTACGACAGCAACGACGCCATGCTCAGGTGGACATGACAAGAAGCGTGATTTATTCTCTCGATCTAAAATGGCAACCGCTCACAACCGAACCAAATTGAAATAGGAAAGTGAGGCCTTTGCCCTGCAGTGAGACGGTCAAAGCTATGAATAATATCTAGTCCGAGGCTAGATGGCCTATTTTATTAACTGTGTCATTCGTTTATCTCATTCTAGTTCGGTTAAAACCGGTTCAAGGCTAAAGCCTTGATCCGTTTTTCACGAAGCTTTGTTTAAAAAAAGATTAATTTTACAAATTAATTGGTATGTCTATTTCATGTCACCTGTGTCATCAACAATGTATAGGCGGAGCTGTTCTAAGCTGTAACGGTTACGAACACATGTTTAGTTCGTAACCGATTTACCAAAGTGCAACAGTGTAAATACAAATGATGATTTAAGGTTAACTTGAAGTGCCTTACTACTACTACTATACACATCCAAGGATTTGAAATCCTGAATATTAGATAATAATTTTAACACTATACCACGGGATGTACACACGAGTTATCGATCATACACGGCGAACATGACACGCGCACAACACTTACATCAACAGTTATTCAATGTAATAAGTTATTCCGTACAGTACAGAACAAACACAACTATTCTGACATGATTACCCTTCCTCTTTGTAGTTAACACTTTTATTTCTAACCTACACTGACCCACTGCTTGGATAAAAGCCTTTAACAAGTCCATAAAACCTTATCTCGCGTCACCTTCCCTCGCGGTATGCATCTAAGTCATCACTAACTTTATAATGGATCCGCTAGATGAACTAAAAATTTTAGAGTGGTGAGATTCTGACAGCCCGATCAATATAAAAGTTAGTTAACCAACCAGTCAAAGTTCTATGATTGCTGGTTATTTTGGTCAACCCATTTATTATTATTTTTTTTTTGTTTCATAAGGAAAAACATCTAATTATGCAACAAAGTAGGTAAAGAACAATCCACAACGTTTGCACATATTGCTATAAGTATTATTTACTTACATACAGTGTACTTATATGTTAGGGGCTCGTGGCTAAGTGTAAGCCGTACGGTTTGACCGATTATACAGGTTAAGCCGCGCTCGCCGCGGTTGGTCCGTGGATGGGTGACCATTTATAACATACCGAGACCCCTCCGTGTTTCGGAAAGCACGTTAAACAGTAGGTCCCGGCTGTCATACATAGATCTTTGGCAGTCGTTAAATCAATTCTGACAACCAGTCTTACTATGGGATACTGTGTTTCCCAGTAAAATGGGTTGTGGAGGTCAGATAGGCAGTCGCTCCATGTAAAATACGGTATTCAGCTGAATCCGGTAAGACTGGTAGCCGACCCCAACATAGTTGGGAAAAGGCTCGGGAGATGATGATACAGTGTGAATATGTATTTCACACATTTTACGAATTAAAACAGCCAAAGTGCCAAAATTAAGTAACCTTAATTCTTCTAAAGGTGCACGCAGCTTGCGAGCAGCTTGCGAGCAGCTCGCAAACAGTTCGCTAGCTGCTCATTCAGTGCGCGTTCGCCTGATCAGGACGCACCGTTAGATAAACACCTATCATCTAGCCTTGAAGTATTGTATGAGAGATACCGTTTGTAGCCGCTATTTTATTATTCAAAGACCCAGTAACCTGAATCAGCCGCTGAAAGAGAAAATAGAAAGTGGGAAACTAGGCCTTTTAGGCTTAAAATAAGTTTATTCACGTCCAATGTCAGTTCTATAATCATATGTATTGAAATATTTTTATTGAATAGTTATATATATACATAAGCATGGCTGTAATAATCTATAGCTATACTAAATTGACCAACTTAATATTTAAACTTCTAGTACTTTTTAATTTATTATTTGCTTTTGCTAATTAAATACTTCGAAAGGAAATTTTCACTAACCAATAACATGAAAAGGCGTTACGTTCATCTTCGTCCCGCATAGCAGAATAAATACAAACTACTTTAAACTACTTCCGTGGCTGTATCCGCGGGGTACAGTTAGTATCATTATAAACACCTACTTAATTGGGTAATTCGAAGGTTCCGGATAAACATAAAAAGTTATTTTTTTTTTTTAAAAAAAAAAGACATATTTATCCATGTCAGTGGGCATATACCAAAACTTTTTTTTTAGTAGCCTACTTCTGGTCCCACTGCTGGGCAAAGGCCACACCCTCCGTCCTCCAAACCTGTCTGTCTTTTGCGATATCTGGCCACGTGTGCAATTTTTACTTTAACTTCTTAAAATTTGTATATGCGTTTGCTTTATACATATAATAACAAAATAAGTCGAAGAAGTATACATATAATAAGAAACTTCTGCGTAAACTGTACCTACGAACGAAACGATATGATTCTAGTTATCTCAATTACAAAAATACTAGTTTCACCTTCGGCACAGCTTGCGTAGGTGTCGGTCAGCGCGGCAAAAAGCCTTTGTCCTTTCTTGAGATATACCTAAGCTTACTACTCTATGTTTCATCAAAATCTGTTTTGCTGTTTAACGTTGAAAGCGTAACAATAAAAAAGACGGAGCTACATTCTCATTTATAATATTAGAATAGATAAATAGCTTATTATAATAATCCAGCCTATAAACGTCCCACTGCTGGGCACAGGCCTCTTCCCATGTAGAGAAGGCACGAGCATTGATCACCACGCTTGCTCTCTGCGGATTGGCGATTTCAGATGCAAAATTTTGGAATGCAGGTTTCCTCACGATGTTTTCCTTCACCGTTTGTCAGTAGTGTCTTAGAATAATTAAGAAAGTACATATAACTTTGAAAAAGCCACATTGGTACTTGCCTGGGTTCGAACCTGCAACCTTGTGCATACAAATCCGATCATTGAACCGCTAGGCCACCACTTTAAATAGCTTATTAGCACCCCTTTAAATAAATTTAAGAAGAGAACAAGATGATAAATAAATTGTTAAATCTCCTAGGTTAAAGGAAAATTTAACTACAAAGTTAAGTAGCATTGCGATTTTTTTTTACCTACAAAACAGGTGAAGAGAACTTTTGTTCTTATATTTCTACGAAAAAAGACACTCCAATCTAGTCTGAGTCAAACAACCTGACCATTGATCCATCAGGCCGCCACGACCTACTATCCACCAGAATATTAACTATTGGCGTTTGTCACCGGTTTTTATTTATCCATTACATCTTAAATATGCTTAGATACATGTTAAGAATAAAATTACCGTTTTATACGTCTAACTAATAATAATATTAGATGCAACGTCTAAAATTTCGAGGCATTACTATAATTTTGGAACTACGCTATTTGATACTAGATGGCGCTAGTGAGCGCGTCGGAACGGTTTGGTAAGGTGAAATAATAGTTTTGGTCGCTTGTCGCTCTCTATCTGCAGTATAACTTTATTTAATTTGAATACACAATTATTTTCCTTTTAAATGTAGACCATTCACATTTAGAAGGCCATGAGAGAATCGAATAATATTCACAGTTAGGTACTGTAAAGTTGTTAAACACAATTTTATCCTACTCCGCGATTGAGGACTTACTTCGATATTATTCTTAGTAGGTAGGTTTAAAAGTAAACCTACCTAAATATATAAAGTCATAGTCACTATGACCATTCGACACAAATATTTTTCTTTTTTACCAACATTTATACTAGACCAAAAATTATTCAAACGTATTTTTGGAAGTGCCATGATATCTACTATTAACTTGTATATTTCATTTACTCAAATTTAACTCAAAACAATCATTTAATATCATCATCCACAAAAACAACAAATTTTCGTCCCAGTTATTCTAGTAGGTTTACACAATAATTTTGTATTTAACAAGCGACGAATAACACAAAAAGAAATAGTTTAATCGGCGGCGCTGCACTTCTAGTCAAGAGTAATATTCTTACCTAAATGCTTAGAAAATGACTAAGATCCTTACCTTTGAAGTTTTGTCAGCCTACCCCATCAGATGATAACGGTTTGTATTGTAAGATTGTAACTTCGGTGCACTATCCTTACGTATTTCATTTTCACAACAATTCCTGTTTATTAAACTACAGCCACTTCACAAAACCACTATAAATAGAAACTAATTCCGAAATACAAGACGAAAAAAAATGTATAAATTTTAATACTAACTTTATATTATCGCGCTGCATGTTTATAGTAAATAGTAATAAATTAGCGCGTATATGCTCAAATACCTTTAGGGCTTGGCGTTTAGACCGAGTTACACAGGCTGTGGTCACAATCAGACTGGAGATGCGGTGTCATCCGTACATGAATAAGATGATTTTTCATCTACCCCCTGTTCTTCAACTACCCTACACACTAGGTACACTGACCGTGTCCGTATTCTGTTCACTAACCGACTTTGCAGAAAAACGAGGTTGTGTTAAGCGAATCACTGGATACCAAGATGCAGACAGTTTAAAGTCGTCTTCCCGATTGAAATTTGGATGCTTTTTGATTTCAATTGCTTCTCGCACTGCTAAAACGCACACTAAAAAATTACGAATGTCAGGGATTTTTTTATGTATGTGATGTACATGTTTTTGTCGTATAATAAAAAAACAAGATGGCGGCGTATTATTCTTTTATTTTAAGTGTGCATGCGTATATGAATAAGTGCATTTTTGTTGAATGTGTGCTTATTGCGAGTGCCTACTTCGTATCATTAGAGAAGATATGTATTGAATGAATTTGAGTGTGACATACGTGACGTCTTTATTTATTTCTTTGTTATTGTAATCGTTGTGTACCTACAGATTATATTATAAGTAATTTAATTATTATGTATGGTGAGTTTTGCTGATTTATTTTATTTTAATTGTAATATTTAAGGATAGTTGGTTGGGTTTCAGTAGGTAGGCACTTGGTATGCATGCCACCGAGTTGAATACAAAGAAAGGGCGCGGTTAGAGGATCACGCTTCGCAGGTTTGTTTTAAATTAATGTTTGGTTCAAAAAAATATTTTTAAACACGGATTTCTCTTAAAGTAGAAAATTTCACTAAGCTGCCGCAAAAGGTAACAATTTGAAAAAGAAAAAAAAAAATTATAACTAGCCTTTAACTCGGGTTAGTTTATGGATTCTAGTAATACATACCTACTCCCGTTAATGTTGCTCAGGCGTTTAGAAATAATACCTCACACATACATACACACACACTGGACAACACGGTGTAAGTAGCTTACCCTACCCTAATACAGTGCTCAACTTTTTCCATCGAACATGAGTAGTTTTATGTGTATTCCCAATAGGAATATAATGGAACTTTTAATAGACTTTATTATGTGAATTTCAACAGATGTGAATTTTAAATCTGTTGTGTATTATTTTGTTTAAGTATAGGGTTAATAGTGCAAAGAATAATATTATTTTAGCAATGAGCTAACGAATTCTGATATGAAAGTATCGCTAAAAGAATATTTTTTTCTAAGTTACTTTGAGACGCTAAGTGGATGTAGTTTTAGATAACTTTGCGTCATTAGGGTGCATCCTGATCTGGCGAATGCGCCGCGAATGTGCACGCGAGCTGCGTATTTGTAGTGCATGCGCTGAGAACCTGAAATGCATGCACGCAGCTCGCGAGCGGTTCTTACACAGTTTGTTTGTGATTGGTAGAGAGTTTTAAGCTATAGTACGCGCGTTATCATCTGAGTCGTCAGGTCATAAAAGTAAAAAAAGATAGGAATGTGCAGCGCGCCGGACCCTGGTTATCGATAAACGGCTACCTGCGCACGTTCTAAAAATGAGTCGCTAATTATTTGTACGATTCTGATGGGTCGGTTTCCAATGTAATTGCAGTGCGTTCGAATATTTTTTTTTTTTTATTTTGTGGACAAGATACTATTTACCTATATATATATATATACAAGATAATAAACGTTACTTATCGATAATATGTCTATAATTGTTACGCTCTTAACTAAACGGCTTCATAAGACCCATAAGTGCAAGCGAGATAGATATAGAGAAATGATTTATGGCCCTAAAACTCAGATGATAACGCGCGTACTATAGTGTCACCTGGTCCTCAGGGCACTATCATATAAATTTATTGGTGTCCTATTATACTAATTCGACCAATTAGAACATTGAAAGCCATTTCACTTTTAACAATATTTTTAAGATTACCAATAACTGAGAGCATCTTTGTTTATTGGTATATTTCTACTAAAAATACATTTGTTATTAATACAATGTAAAATTAGTAATTAAAGGATAAAGTATGTTTTGTTTTGTATTAACCTACGCCCACGGCTTGTTAGTAATATCCAGTACGCGAAGACGTCAAATATCCTTTGCCAATTATATTAACAAACGTCAAAATTGATACGCCCGTGCGCGCAACAGATAGTCTGAGCTATTTCAGTGCGGCACGGTCTGTCCGACCGTCTGTTACAGTCAATTTGCACAGAGACGACCAGACATATGGACTCTGCTCCTGTTTAGATAAATTTGTAAATGAATGAAAATAGTTCATGCAAGTGAAACGATGTTTAGTTTTGAATACCAGATTGTCTCCCTGCACTTTACCGGTCCATTAGAATTGGTTATATTCGGGACCAGCTATCATTTGACAAGAAACATTTCCACACCCAAGCGTTGTAAAACGAAGATTAAAAAATAAAACTTAACGCCTCTTTAACATTTATTAAATCAATATGAGCCTAGATTTTCATGCAAGTCTGGTAACACTACAAAATACTTTTGTTTTTTTGCGCTCAACCTAAAAAGGAAGCAGTGGATTATGATTATAATAATTAAGAATAAGAATCTTAATAAAACAATATATTAAGATGGATACATAAGTAAATATAGTAGGTCACTACAGAAATATAATGTCGTTATAAAAGAAATAAATACAAAATATTCACTAATTTTATACTTTATTATATTGAATTTACTCATCTAAGAAATCTTGGCGTGGGCTCTACAATGCTCTCCGGTAACAATAACAAATAATATTAAAAAATCTTCACGTATTTTTATGACACCTCTTGTTTCCTTTACAAAAGGAAATACCAAAGAAAAAGTACCTTCACAGTATTATATCTTGTAAGATGTTACGGAACCCATCATGCGCGAGTCCTCTCCGCATTTGACCGGTTTCTTGGAACAGAAATATATTATCCTTAATAGATAAGTCTTAGTATCCACGCTTTAAAATAAAGCGCACTTTACTTTTATGCTATGTCAGTTCTTATTCTCAGAAACTGTGCACGTGTTAACGTACTGAAGTTATTATACATGAAGATTATAGTTTAATAGCTGTTCCATGCGGTTTCACCCGCGTTAATACCTATATTCTGTTCCCGATGTCTTTATAGTTACTTTGTTATACGGGGCGGAGACGAATCCAAAAAATTAAAGATTTTGAAAATCGGTCTACCCGTTTTTGAGTTAACAATAGTGTAAGTAACACCTAGCGGTTCCATACCTATCTCGTAAGTTACCTCTTTAACCCCGTTACATCTTTAGTTCCTTTACTAATTTGTTAATATTAAACTTACTATGGAATAATAAACATTAACAAACAACTTTTATTCCCGAAAGGCTAAATTGCTATTATTATCAATTCGCTTATTATTATGGTGCCGTCTAACAGAGAGGGGCGTGAACATGCGAAATTTTTTAAATAACTTTCATTTTTAAACTTGTGATATCTTTCGAATGGAATGTCCAAATGGTATTAAAGCAGACTTAAATATAAAGTCATTTATTTTGATAAGGATTAATTCCAAAGTATAAATAAAAGAGCTTCTATAGCGGTTGCATTTATATAATTTTTTAAAAATGAAAAAGACTCTTATTGTTACATAACGATAATAGTTACACATAATTATGCTGTCGCGATATTTTTTGTAATCAGATAATTGTATGTTCTACAAAAACTAAGTACATTATTTTGATCTATAATCAATAGTTTTCGCAGCGCACGCGATGTAAGAAAGTTTTTTTGGCAAATTTTTCACACCTTGGGTTACATTATTGTAGTTTTAGTAGGTATGGATCCCTAACATTTTTGAAAATTTCATATAGCCTATGTTCACCGGATATTGTATACCTTCTCAACAGTGAAATAATTTTCAAACAAAATTTCAAAACAATTCAAACAAACAAAAAAACAATCAAATCTTTCCTCCTTATAATATTAGTGTAGATTAGATCAAATTGGGCGATTGAATTAATCTCAGTTGACCCCACCTTTTATTTGCAAATTTTATGAAATTTTCTATTTTTCTTGATGAGACTCGTGGCTGTAGTGATATTTTAGTGTGAATAAGTGGTTGCCTTACCAACAAAATTGATTAGAATTGAACTCTCAACAGTATACTATGTAGCTAACTACATAGCGCTCTGTACACCATTTGTAACATCAATATTTTTAATACGTATTCTCGAATTTGAATTCTAAATCAAGGCCAATTGGGTTTACTTTTGAGTGTCACTCAGGTGAAGCTCGATACCGAAATTATTTACAGAATAGACATACTGGACTCTAAATGAATTAACCTCTCGTCAGTAGCAAGGACAATAGAATTCAATTGTGACTCGCGTGGAACTGCGCTTCCGACATACGACGGGTTAAACCTCAATATTTGATTTGGCAATGTAACGAACGGTGTACAGTGTATTATGATCGCTATATTAAGCTGAGAGCATGTTACAAATGTTGTTCCTTGAAACGAGAATATCATACAAATCTTTGCAAATCATAGTTCGTATTCTAATAATATAATTCACGGGAATAAGCGCGTACATACATAAAAAGGTGTTTATGCATGTACGCGCTTATTCCCTTGAATTATATTATTATAAACATGCAGCGCGATAGTTTAAAATTTAATATAAGTAGTTCGTATTCGTTCATTACGTATTCTACAAATAGCAAATTTATGGCATCGTTGTTCACAGTTTAAACGTATTGAAAATAATACTGCTGTGTTTCTCATCATCAGTACTATAAAAGTGTACTGACAGAAGTCTCATCAGCGATCAATATAATATACGCCTTTATTTTCAATAAAATTTTAGTTTCAATAATCTTTATTTATATGTTTCCTCTCAACCCCACCCTTAAACGGACTGCTCGAGCAGTTTCTGAGAGAACCAGTAATTTATATTTGTTTTTATTTTTGTTACCTCTTGATTTGATATGTTTAGTAGATATGTAATAAAAAATAAATAAATTTAAAAAATAAAAAAACCCGACTGCATAAAAAACACTTTAAATAAAAACTGAAAAGTAAAAAACAAGTTCAATAAGTCTAGAAGTGTAGATAGCAATGTTACTGTAACAGTCGGGACCCATTAAATAAGCTAGACTAAAATCATTCATTATGGGTCCCGACTGTGACAGTAACATTGCTATCTACACTTCTAGACTTATTGAACTTGTTTTTTACTTTTCAGTTTTTATTTAAAGTGTTTTTTATGCAGTCGGGTTTTTTTATTTTTTAAATTTATTTATTTTTTATTTAACACTTTTTAGTTAAAATCATAATAAATTCACCTAGCGTACGGCATTCAAGTATGTATTTAGTTTGGATAAAGAACAATTTTTCACATAGTATTTTTTTTTTATACATTAATGATATACCATTTTGGAATCCTCGTTACAAGCCCTTTAATTTGATACCCATATTGTAGCAAACATATTTTTTTTATTTTTTTTTACCTCAATCTATGGCACCTCGTGGCCGCCATGTTGGTTTTTGTTTGGCGTGACATATCTAAGAACACTTGGGTAATCGATACGAATCCAACGATACCCTAATAATCGAAATCCATTCGGCCGTTTCGAAGATATGAGGTAATAAAGAATATTACACACATACATACATACATACATACATACAAGATACGCGCGAAAAACATAACCCTTCTTGGCAGTCGGGTAAAAAGCACATAGCATAAAAAAATAAACCTTAGTACAATTACATTGTGAATGCTGAGTGTACCTATAATAGGCATACATATAAGAATTGATGTTATTTGCCCTTTTAATTTTGAACTCAATATAATATGTAATGCTGTTGGTATACCTTAATAAATAAATTTATAGATTAGATGTGAGTCCTTAAAAGCTCTATCACGAAATATGATCTAAAAGTTCGATCGCCGCAGGATCAAGAAATAATTGTGTATACAAAAAATTGCTTCAAGTTAATTGTATCATGCGATTGAAATGTTTGTGAAATGTCCCGCAAATAATTAATAATTCTCAAATCTTATCTTTGTCTTCACGCCACATACAAAATCAGTGTCCATATCATAAACATCTAACTTTATACATAACACAGAGTCCTGAAGAGGTTCTGTCTAGACAATGCATAATCTGTCTGAGAATTTTACTAACCGACCTGTTTTAAACTTACCTACTTTAGAATCGTCGATTCGAGCTTTAATCTTGTCTTAGTGTTCTTAATAGGTAAAACGTAGACATGCCATATGTTTCCAGTAAACGCTCGTTTAATAAAATGTTTCCGTTTTAATCTCTATAAGAATTTAAAAAGCCCATAATATCTATACTTATAATAAATCTGTAGAAGTGAAAATTCTGTACATTGAAAATATCGAAAAAATTAATAGCGGGTGGTGTTACTAGACCGGAAACGAACCGAAAAGTGTAAAAAAAAAAAAATTGTCTGTCCGTCTGTCTGTCTGTTTGTTCAGGTATCATATCGCGGAAAAGTATAAACAATAAAAAACAAACTTAATTTTGCGGTTAAAAACTCATTAATAAGTTTCGTCATCCACGCGAACGAAGTCGCAGGCACAACTAGTATAAAATAAATCCGTTTAAAATTATTTTATTAAACATAATAGACGTTGATCTGTTATGTTTAGACATTTCTTCTACCCTTTGTTTACTTGAAAATATCAAATAACAAAATTCAGTCTGGATAGTTCCGCGAACAAGTTTCTTTGTACGCCAGCTCTAAGGTTTCATGGAAGGAGATTGCTCAGATTTAAAAGCACTGTTGATTCTCCCCTTACATTTTATATTAAACGGTACAAACTACGTCTTTATAAACTCCATAAATATCGTTGAACACCTACACGGAATGTATTCTCAGAAAAACGGAAATGAGATTACAAAGATTGATATCTAAGTCATGTTAAGCGAGAACATAAAACACGCTCATCTTTGCTGACTGCCTGAATTCTAGGAAAGCAAATTAAAACGAACAGTGAAAAAGTTTCAAAGTACAATTTTCCGATTTACGTTTTAGTCTAACTGAGGTATAGATTCTAAGGGGGTGTTAGGGCGCGTTTCCTTATTATCGTAGCGCTAATTTTTTGCGATATGTGCGGTGCGTAATATCTTTTTTCATGTTCATAGAGGAAATATTTTTTATATAGTGTCGGATGTAGTTTGATTTGCTGTTTAGGCATATTGCAAGTGTGCAACCATATTTCAGTCTGTTCGATTCTATTTACGAATGGAAGAAAATGCAAACTTTTGATTTGGGAAAATTTTGTATCAATACAATCGACATCAAATGAATCTGCTCACAGGATTAAAACATTAACAACCCCCTTCAACAGTAGTCACAATGAGACCCCCCGCCCCCCCCCATGCCCTTCACCCCTTACCCTTCACCCCTTACCCGCGGCCCGCATGTGTTGACCATGCAGCCGACCACGTTGCGCAGTCTCCTGCTCTTTATAAACATATACAAACATATATTTAAAACATATTATATTCTACATTTGCCAAGCACAAGTGCTTATACGCGCTAAGTCCGTTTTGTAAAGGCTATGAAACTCTAAATTTCGGGTGGTCAGACTCTAATACGCACTTGATTAGTATTCTTTCTGAAGTATGGAAACCTATTTATCCGTTTGAATTTGGCAAGTAGTATTCCTAAATAAATTGCCTGTTTAAGCGGCAGCATTATAAATTGATAAGAGCTCTTTAAAAGTTATCGTATTAATAGATCTATCAAAGTAACAAAGGTATAGTTTAATATCTTCTAGGTACACCAAAACTTCAACAAGGGGAATGTGTACTGTTATTTGATGTTATGTCTGTTAGATACGTTCAAATACAGAAACAATGGTTCAATTGTGTCCATCGAACTTTTTTTCTGATTACGAAATATGTATATCGGCGCTTCGATATTTTTAGTGCTATGAAACGTGAAAAGGAACTGCTGAAACATGACGGGCGTGTTGACGTTTCTTGACACTGCTGCACTGACGCAACTCCGGGCTCTAGTCCTAGTCAATCAACTAAGTAGCTGCTTTAGTAATTACTCTAAGTAGCTGATTATATAGACAATAGTTAATTTCGGAGTGAATTAAATTAAATGAAAATAGAATTGCGTATGTGTGTGTACTGTGTACGTTAGTTTAGGATGTCAACTACCAGATTTCACTCGCTTGCTAGGGCGACACGTTATAGCCACGAGAGGTCTCTCTATACCCTACTTATAAGCAAGACGTGTTCGGTGGAGTGTCGCTGTTCTTAATTCTCCTCGCCCGCCTACCCACGATAGCTCGGCGATCGCAATGAAAGATGATGATAACCAAGTGCCTATATGTACATTGTACTTAACTGAACTTCGTAAAAAAATGTTATGAATTTATCATTATGACGGCAGTAGAGCTATAATATGAATGCAGTTTATTACACTGTGTACCGGTATATTGTTTGAGTATTCAAGCTTAATTCAATAGTCTCGATTAAGCTGTAGATATTGAGCTATTAAACGGCTTATATTATACATAATGTATTTTGACTGGTTTGGTGATCTAGTAGTTAGTGCGCATTCTCATTTGTTCTGTTTCTGGGTGTATTTAATATGTATGTATTTAGAAATATATAAGTATGTTTATCCGTTGTCTGGTTACCATAACACAAGCTCTGCTTAGCTTGGGATCAGATAACCGTGTGTGAGTTGTCCCGGAATATTATTATATTATTACTATAATATATTATGTCATTGAAATTGAAATTATTCTTTTCGACTACCTACTCCTATATTATGATTCATAGAACACGTCGTGGAATGATAAATATATATATATATATATCATAATATATGATAATATAACATTAATTAATTTTTAATCATGGGATGATTTTTGTGTAGAAAATAAGAAAATGAAAATTTGCTAACTAAATTGTGTCACAGGTTGCATGCGAGGGCTCACAGTGTGGACCTCAGATAATAATATGACAGAAATAATACCTATTATTTCCTAACAGTACGGAACCGTTTCCGCGCGAGTTGAACTCGCACGAGTTTGGTATGTCAATTCAGCGGTCACAGTAACGCAAACAGCGCGGTTATTAACGACTCAACTGACGCGGTGGCATAGTGTTTGGGTTTCCGGACTGCCTGTCGCGCTTTAATACCCGCTTAAGGCAATACGTGTATTGATTGAATGCTTTTGGTTTGTTGTCGGCTTTTAGAGCTTTTACATACATTTGTTTTTTTGGATAGACGGCTTCATATTCATATATTTTATTTGCTTTCCACAATGTTTTGACAGGTGTTACAATGGCTTACAGGTATAGGAACAATCATGGACCCTGTTAGGGCACAGCAATATCAGGCATTTAATGCTAGTAGGTTACATACTGATCCATCAACTATTTATTTATATAATATTATTCTAGTTAAAATATTATGGCAACAGTTATATAACATTAGTTAAATTTATATTATTTATTATCTAATTACTTATTAACGTTATCATTTTAAAGATATATTAGTGAATTTATACAATATTAGTTTAACTACTAGCAAGTTTATGTAGAACTTATGTTTATCTTGTCTTTCATATATTCCTGAATTGTGTGGTACGCCTTTTTAATTAAAATTTCCTTAATTCTTTTTATATATGCATTATTATTTGTTTCATTTTTTATTATGTTTGGTAGTTTATTATATATTTTAATTGCCATTACAAATGGACTATTTGAATGTAATATCATACAGGATGTAGGTAGCATGAGCATGTTCTTGTGTCTTAGTGTTCTGGTTTTATGTTTATCTCCTCGAGTTGTGAAGAATTTAATGTATTTCCTAACAAACTTGTATATTTCCAGGATGTAAATGGATGGTAAAGTAAGTATTTTGAGGCTTATGAAGAAGGGTTTACAGCTATCGGTTTGTTCGATGTTTACAATAATGCGAATTAATTTCTTTTGGAGTGTAAATAGAGTAGGCGCGTCCGTACTATTTCCCCACATTATTATGCCTTAGCTTAGCCATGCGTTTGCATAGGCGTAGTACGTTGTAAGTGCGGTTTGTAAGTCCGTAGTTCTTTTCACTTCTCGGAGAGCATAACTAAATTTAGAAATTTTTGCTTTAATATTTTAATGGGGGTTTTCCATGTTATATGAGTGTCTATTGTTATTCCTAGTAGCGTGAAGTCATTAACGACTTCAATTTTTGTACCGTTGGCCGTGAAGTTTACTGTTAAAGGGGTTTTTTGGTAAGGGTAGAAGGTCATAATTTTAGTTTTTTTGTAATTTATTTCCAGATTATGTTGGTCCATCCAATTCATTGTTTTATTTAATATTGAACTCAGCTGATTATTAATATTACTATCGTCTTGACATGAGGCTAGTACAGATATATCATCGGCAAAAAGGACACACGGTTCTTCGGCTTCCGTAGTAAGCCCGTTAAAAATGTATTTTATAGTTTTTTTTTTTTTTTTTGCTTAACGTAGGAGAAAGCGAATGAAATATAGTGTTGCGAGCCGCTAATAAGTTCACAAAAAGTGTGTATATACCTAGTTTAAAAAACATATATAATAATATGTAGGTTGTAGGTATGTGAATATATCAGGAACTTGTAAAGGGGTGCTGAAGATCGATCTCAGCGGCGATCTGTAGTAGCAGCCTATGTCCGGCAGTGGACAGATAGGGGCTGATGATGATAAAAAACATATCAACCAGATAAATAACTGTAATTCCAGTAAAGTTGTTAAAACATTTACATATAAACAAAAGCTATCCAATCGAAAAAAAAACATGTTGTACAAAGGCGGGAGGTTTTCATTTCCCGTACTACGAGTAGGAACTATGCTTCCCCGAACGTGTTCAACTATTGACAAAACGTCAAAGCCGATGAAACCAAATGTTTTTTGCCACAAAACCTACAAAAGCCGAACCTATATACTATCTATATCTACATACGTTCAACTTTTACGAACGTTTAACAGTATAAATATTGTGAAACGGCTTTAATCACGGTTTCTTTGTCGGAGCAGCCCGACTAGATTTAAACCAGACGATATGACCTATAATTGTGAGGGAACAATCAACTAATCGCGATATTACGCATCCATGAAATACGAACTAACAGCTTATTTTAATAACATATGCACAAATCGATTTTCCGTTACGGAGTTGGAAGTTGACGTAATTATTTGGCGCTTACGACAATAGGTATTCAATCTCTAGTAGAGAAAATCATCTACAAAATATATGGTGACAAATTTAGCCGTTAATAAACTGCTAGTAACTACTTACAAAACTAAAGAAGTAGATATCTTTTTATTTTTCAACTTTCTTTCTTTTTTCCAATATTTTCAGCTCGAAGTGCTTTGGCGCAATATTTCTCATCGCTTTAATGATGTGTTAACCATAAGCAGTCGTGTTTATGATGATGTTTGACGAGTCCGGACATGGGGAGTTGAAGAGAAAAAGCGAGTACACACGTACAGTAGCTGTCTACTTTCTTGACACTTATGTGACGGGCAGACAATATTACCTAATTTGCGAAAGCTCAGCTAGAGCAAATTAGATGCCATTAAGTGTCTCGATAGTATTCATTGGTTATCATTAGCAATCAAATTCGGTTTAGCTTCTCAAAAAGACTATAAAATATAACTTTACGGTGCCTTGTCTTCACGTTTAAAATATTTTTATCATCGCCAATACCAAAGCCAGACCGGCTTTGGTCGCATAATTATTTTCTGCTCTGGTCCAGTTGTATAAAAATTCATCGAGTGAAAGATTATTTTTATTTTATTTATTACGGAAAACAAACAATTACCTACACACTTAACATAGTTATCTAAATATAAGTTTCATAGGTAATAAAATCAGTGCGTAACTCACTACGTTATCCACAGGTTATATATAAATTTACTAAGATAAACACGTACGGTTAAACAATTTTAAGCTTAAAATTACAAATTTTTTAAATGACAGTTTGTCCAAAAATTACAATTTTACTTTAAAACAGCTGAAATCAAATTATAATGTCTAAAAGAGAATGACGAAATTTAATTACACCATGTTCTAAACTAATCTTCGATCGGACCCGGACAATATACAGTTACGTAATGAGAATCAACGTTTATTAACAACGGAGGGAGATGGAGGGAGATTGAAAATATTAAACAATATAAAAATGTAATTCATAAAATAATCCGTCATGTTCAACGGTTTAATGAAATATCGATACATTCAGAATAATTATCCAGTACTTAAAAGTATCAGTAATTATATTAACCGATTTCAATAATTATTTTCAATATTACGATACTTAATTATTGTTAGGGAATGGTCGACGATTTAATTTAGTGTTGCGGTTACACAATATTCGGATTCGGGTATTATGAAGTGGAATTAATGTTATGATAATTGTTAAGTGGATTATGATATTATGGTTTATACGCAGTTTAAAATTATTAAAGCATAATAGCCATAAATATTTAATACATTTAAAAGAGTTCTTCTTGTTTCTGGTTTGAGATCTAGGTGAGGGTCGTTAGTGTTCTTACAAAAAACATGTTGGTACTGAAACTTTTAAAATAATTCGCGGTCATTGATATATCTTTTAAAATCATAAACGAGGGTGTACTTTCAGCGAAGGTATGGAAGAATAAGTCGGTAAACATAATAAGCTTTTATATGAAGTTATTGAGTACTGAATTCTATTCGTAGTTACAGTGGCCTAGCTGCTTAGTGAGTGAATTCAGTGACAAGGCTGCAGGTTCGAACCAAAGCTAGCACCAATGACTATCTCAATTTTTTATGTAATTATTCTAAGACACCGCCAACTTTATCGGTGAAAAATCAGAATCAGAAATTGAATGTCCGAAGGTCAGCAAATGTAGTGATAAATGTCCACAATAAGAAGACCCTTTGCCCCGTAGTGGGACAGTTACAAGCCAGTTCATTATAATAATTTGGAATGAGGAATGAGATGAGATTTTTTTTACCATTCACAATATGATACACTAGGCTGGTGATTTCGAATTAAACATATTTTTCTATTACTTCAAATATCATATTAAGACGGACGTATGAAGTCTTGGCTGAAGTAGGAAACACGGAAGAATAATAAACTCATTATGATTATTTCGATTTCATTTAGTCCTTTGAAAAATGTATAATCTTCCATTTTGCACTAACAAAAACAAGCTTTACAGGTATTCCATCATTTCACAGAAATTTAATTTTCCGGTTTTCAGTATTTATTTATCTTGTTTAAAGTTTTACTTGATGAAGCTTTACGTCATCCGGTAAAATATTTAATCTCGCTGTATCAATACTTGCACCGCATTTTAAATTCGGTTCTTATTGAAAATTGGTGAAAATATTTGGCATATTCCTTTTGATTCTTGGATTTCCACAAAAAAAGTACCAAAATAAACAAGCATTTGTAAATCATACAAAGGCTTGTGCCGATATTGTCGATGTTTTCGGAAAACATCGACAACTCAATTAACGAACCTTTCGTTGAAAAAGCTGCCTTAATCCAATAACACGAGACAAAAGGTTCATCATAGTTTGTTTTTCTTTTATAGACCTGCAGAAAACTCTTGGATGGCAAATGCCTATCTTTTAAAATAAGATACCGAAGATAAAACTATCGTGCATTCAATTAACTAGCAAACTGATTGACGAAAGAAAATTTATATCATTTTATGTTTTTGTGTGTAAAGGCGATATACACCTGATATTAGTAAAGATATACCTTTTTAAACAACTAAAAAGCCGTACTTCTGTAGGTTCTCTTCTGTTATTAATTTTTGTCCTGTGAGGTCCCCACTATACTATGTACTTGAATGTAATCATAATCCTATATAATCCAATGTCTTTAGATTAATAAACCAGTGTATTCTCAGCATTCATCGTGTTTGATTCCTTACACTCGACCCTTACCGTACATGGCGACCGTGACAGGACCCGTGCCGCGTAATTGATACCGCGTAGAGCTCGACGGAGCAAAACCATATTTGGCATGGTATTCAAAAACATTAATACAGTGACTACCGAACTTTGTAAAAGATGCAGAAACTTTACTGTTTTATTGTGAACCACACGCTTTGTCATATAAGAAAGTATTGTGCTACAAAATGGGCAAAACTCAATCACGTGAAGAAGTAATAATTGCGCAAAATGCTGCAGGGTCCAATCAGGCCACTGTAGACGAGTTACGATTCCACTTGAATACGACTAATATCATTCTAACCATTATCGCCTTAATTATAGGCCTTGGATTGATTTTCCTCGTGTACCGCATGTACAAGAAATGCCATAGGCGCTGGACGCAGCAAGAAATTAGTAGAAGTAATATACGTCGGTCAATTTTTCGGCGTGATCGTTCAAGTGAGCGGAAGAACGACGGCATCGTGTAACGTGATGTTTTACCAGCGACGAGGGCGACATCAAAAATAAATAAAATAATACAAACTAGTGCGGTTTTATACAAAAAGTGCTAAGTGTTTTCTGTGAGAAATAATAAAGATAGTTGTGCGCGTAAATATACTTAAAACAGACGTAGATATAGAACATTAAAATTATTTCGTTCGTGCGTGACAAAGGCGTTATAGGATCGTGTAAAGAAAAGTGATGAAAACTTTGGACTTTGCTATACTGACTGTATGTCAAATATAAACAAAATAAGTAGTCTTTTGATTAATATTAACGTAACCTAATACTCGAAATTAATATTTAATATGTGTGTAACAGTGTGATACCAAAACATGACGTATTCCGTAAACTCTGGTAAGTTATGTCTCAGACATTAGAAGATTTGTATAAAAGCTTGAAAGCTGTAAGACAATATTTAATTAAGATTGGTCCTAATAGGCGCCAGGGGAACATTTTAATTCAGAAGTTAAAAGAAGCAGGCAGTCTCTATAATAAGTACGAATCTTTAATACACACGTTATCTATAGATATAACGCAAGGAAAGGTGAGTTCCGCTGACGCCGAATTAGTGAACGAGCTTTCTTCAAATATTCAAAAATTGTATTCTGAAATAGAGCAACTTTGTTCCGAAGGTAATTCATCTGATTGTGGTGTAAATATTAGCACAAAAATGGAATCATTTAATTTAAAAACCGCGTTGTCTTTGTTACCGCAGATGACTGATGAGGAATCGAATACAAAAACTCTGATAGATAACATAGAATATTACTCATCTGTCTTAAAAAATAATGATTGTAAAAATGAGTTGATTAGATTTGTAATTAAAAGTAGATTGTCTCAAAGCGCCAAGTTAAAGTTAAATTCAAATTATTTAAATGTTGACGATTTAGTCAAAGATATGCGTAAAGAGCTTTTACCTCAAAAATCAGCAGCTTCTATCCAAGATAGATTGCATCGGATTAGACAAAATGATTTAAATATCGAAGACTATGGGAAAAAAGTATCAGAGATGTTGGTGGAGCTTACGATTTCGCAATCTGAGGGCAACTCGGAGAGTTTTAATATCTTGAAGAATGTTAATGAAAAATTTGCCATCAAAAAGTTCGCAGATGGATTGCGAAACCGTAGGCTCAGTACGGTTATTGCAGCCAGGAACTACAAATCCCTCAAGGACGCTATACAGGCTGCCAAGGAGGAAGAAACTGAGGGACCTTCTACGTCCGGTGATGTCATGGGTATGTACCAAAATAATTCTGAGCCACAATTGTTTTCTAGAAGAGGTCAAAATCATCGTGGGATAAGAGGCGGATACACTCGAGTTTTTTCAAATCAGGCTTATCGCACCCCAAATACTCGAGGTCAAGCATACAGAGGCCACTCGTCCCCTCCACAAGGTACGTCCATGCGAAGAACGTGGCAACCAAGAGGTAGGTACAATAATCATCATAACGGACGCGGAAATCAGTGGATAAACAATGAACGTATGCGTGTCGCGGATACCAAATAGTCAGATAACGATGAATCTGTAAATTGCATTACTGAAAACAAGTTTTTTCGTGAATAACGATAATAATTTTATTTGTGCATCTAACAGTAATAGTTGTTGGATAAAATTATTCGTAAATAACGTATCATATTATTGGTTACTCGACACCGGCGCTACTATTTCGGCCTTAAAATATAAATATGCGCTCGAACAGAATCTCCCTATCCATAACGAGAAGATTATCATAAATGGCATAGGAGGCAAAGTCCAAGCAATCGGATATGCATATTTACAGTTACAAAGCCATAATCATTTCTTTAGTCACAAGTTTTATTTATTTGATACGTTGCCTTGTAAGGCACATGGAATTATAGGACAAGACTTTTTAAATAAACATGACGCAGTCATTGACTTTAAAAACAATAGTTTAGCTTTATGGACAAGTACGAGCACTAAATATACTTTGCCTTTTGTGTGCGAGAATGAAAGTAGGTATGAAATATCAGCCAGATGTGAACAAATACACTACATAAAAACAGATCTTAGTGAACAATGTGTGATTTGTTCCAAAGAATTAGAGGAAGGTGTTTTCCTAGCAAATTCATTAGCCACTCCCTGCAATGGACTCATACCGGTTAGGATTTTAAATACGACGGATAATACTGTAACTTTAAAGAATATCGAGCCAACCATTCATAAATTGAGTGATTACTCGATTTGTTCATTTAACGCCACAGATAAAAACGCTGACCGGGTTAAGCGATTATTTTCACAACTAAATTTAAAACATTTAAATGAGGAAGAACAAACTTCAATTGAGAATTTGTGTGCTAAATATGCAGACATTTTTTATTTACCCGGCGACAAGCTGTCTACCACCGATATTTACAAACACACAATTACGTTAAAGTCTAATGCCAATCCCGTCTTTACAAAACCATACCGGTTACCTTACTCACAACAAAAGGAAATTGACGTACAAATTAATAAATTATTGGATGATAATATTATAGAAAAATGTAATAGCTGTTGGTCGAGTCCCTTACTATTAGTACCCAAAAAGATGGATAGTAGTGGTCAAAAGAAATTTAGATTAGTTATTGATTACCGGAAGTTAAATAATTTGATTGAAGACGATAAGTACCCTTTGCCTAATATGACTGAAATATTAGATGCCTTGTCAGGTAGTATTTATTTCACACATCTAGATTTATATAACGGATTTTATAATGTGGAACTAGAAAAAGATAGTAGGAAGTATACTGCATTTTGCTCCGGACAGTACCAAATGGTGCGAATGCCTATGGGCTTGAAGACAAGCCCAGGCTCGTTCTCGCGCATGATGAACATGGCATTAGCAGGGCTTACTTATGAAAAATGTTTCATATATCTGGATGATTTAATTATTCTCAATTCTCAATTCTCAATTCTTTATTATAGCATTCCATAATGTTAAATACAGGTGTTACATTTATAAGATAGGTACAATATGGACCCGGTAGGGCACAGCTTAAAGAAGTTGGAGAGTTATGCTTTAGCTTATCACTAAAAACTATAATTATTATTAATATAATATAAAATACTTTTATAAAACTATTTAACACAATAATATTAAAATGTTTTGAATGTGTGTGTGCTTTAGTGTGTGTATGTGTTTTAGTTTTTGTAAAACAAATAGTGTAAGCGCGCGTGCGCGTGTGTGTGTGAGAGGGTGTGTGAGGGTGTGTGTGAGGGTGTGTACGTGCGTGTGTTTAATTTAGGCCTTTATATTTCTATCATTTAGGTATTCGTTGACAGAATAATAGCATTGATTTATAAGCAGTTGTCTAAGCTTTTTTAAAAATATATTCATTTTTTCTTCTTTTTTTAGTTGTGCGGGTAGTTTATTATATAGTTTAATAGACATAGAGTAGGGACTTGAAGAGTGCATTTTTAAGCGAGAGTTTGGCAAGTTTAGCTTAGAACGGTGTCTGAGTTGATAGCGTGATTGGTTGTCATCTCGTTTTGAGTATAACTCTTTGTGTTTTCGAACAAATTTGCATGATTCTAAAATGTAAATACAGGGAAGGGTTAAAATATTGTGTTTTTGAAAGAAGGGTTTGCAACTGTCTGTTTGCTCGATGTTTACTAGGATTCTCACCAATTTCTTTTGCAGGATGAAAAGCGTTTGTGCATCCGTACTGTTACCCCAAAGGGTGACACCATAGCTGAGCCATGCATAAGCGTAGGCATAGTAGGTGGTGAGCGCTGTTTCGAAATTGGTGGTCTTTTTTAATTCACGAAGGGCGTAAGAAAATTTAGAAATTTTTGAGTGGGTTTTTTGTATGTGAGGTTTCCAGTTTATATGTGTGTCTATAACTAGGCCGAGTAAGGTGAATTCTTTAACGGTTTCTAATTTTGAGTTGTTGAATGTAAAGTCTAAAGTTAAGGGCGATTTTTGGTACGGGTAGAAAGTTATTAGTTTAGTTTTGGAGTAGTTTATTTCGAGATTATGATTGTTCATCCAGTTGCATGTTTTAGTAAGTATGGAGTTAAGAGTATCATCAATATTTTCATTATTTTGGCATGGAACTAAGACGGAAATATCGTCTGCGAATAAGACGCATGGGCCTTCTATGGTCGTAGGTAGGTCATTTATATATAGTAGAAATAGTAGGCATCCTATAACGCTGCCTTGAGGAATTGATGCGTTAATCGCTTTTCTGTTTGATCGGATTGTTTCTATTTCATTATTAGAATGGTTAAAGTATTCTATTACTACCAGTTGTTCCCTGTCCTTTAAATATGATTTTTTTTTATATTTGGAAAAACCTTAGAAATGCATAATAAAAACTTACAGGATATCTTTGAACGATTGCGTAAAGTTAATCTTAAACTAAACCCGGGAAAATGTGACTTCTTAAAAAAACAGATTCTTTATTTAGGACATGTGGTTTCTGGTGATGGAATTTTACCAGATCCATCAAAAATTGATATAGTTAAAAAATATCCTTCACCGAAAAACCTTGACGAACTAAAAAGATTTATTGCATTTGTAAATTACTATAGAAAATTTATACCCAACTTCGCAAAATTAGCTATACCTCTAAATAATTTATGTAAGAAAAGTGTTCCCTACAGCTGGGATAGCACATGTCAGAAAGCTTTTGAAACCCTGAGAGACAGTGTTATTTCACCACCAGTTTTGCAGTATCCAGACTTTTCGGAGCAAAATCAGTTTATTATACAAACAGATGCGTCAAATTATGCTATAGGCGCAGTTTTATGTAATAGTGACCTTAAACCAATAGCCTTTGCTAGCAGAAGTTTGAATAAGGCGGAGAAAAATTATCCAATAATTGAAAAAGAGTTATTGGCAATTGTGTGGGCTATAAAACATTTTCGTCCATATTTATATGGTAGACCATTTAAAATTCAGACGGATCATAGGCCGCTAGTCTATTTATTTTCTATGAAAGATCCTTCAAGCAGGTTAATGAAGTTTAGGCTTCTATTAGAAGAATATAATTTTAATGTAGAGTATATTAAAGGTACGGACAATGCAGCAGCAGATGCGCTGTCTCGCATCAATATAAGCATAAAAGATTTAAAAGAAATGAATGACAACATATTGAGTATTATGACAAGGGCGCAAAAACGTAAACAAACGCCACCTACGCAATCTTTAGTGGATAACGGCTCCAATTACGATTGGCCTGATCAAACAAAAGTTGTAGAGACGCATATCACACCAAAGGATTCGACAGAGCTAGTGTTTATTGAAAAGGAAAAGTTAGATCGCATGAGAAAGTTACAGAATATTAATTACGAAAGCGCTACATTTTGCTATAATCTCGATAAAAAGACCATTTATATTAAATATAAGGATTCTCCATCACAGATTACGCCAGCCGAATTTGTGAGAGAACTTGATATGTTTTGTAAACACATAAGTATTAAGGAACTGTATTTTATTGTTACTAAGACAAACGATATTTTTGTACGGAAATTATTACAAGAGATAAAACATTATACTAGCACAACTATACCGCGGTTATACATATTAAAAAACGTAACTAGAATAGATAATAGAGACGACCAAAAGGTTATATTGAACGACTTTCATCTCTTGCCCACAAGTGGCCACGCGGGCATGAGACGTATGTTGAACAACATAAAGAAATATTATTTTTGGCCTTGTTTGGAAAAAGATGTTGCACAATTTGTGCAACGTTGCGATAAGTGTCAGAGAAATAAACATTCTTTACCGATAAAGGAACCCATGGTCATAACATCAACAGCCAATTACGCATTTGAGAAAATCTATTTAGATATCGTCGGGCCCTTAGATCGAGATAACAACAATTACTCCTATATATTAACGCTTCAGTGCGAGCTTTCTAAATTTGTTGAAGCCTATCCACTGACTTCCAAGAGCACAGTTGAAGTAGCTGAATGCTTCGTTAATAATTTCATTTTGCGGTATGGGATCCCCCAGGCCATTGCGACCGACAGAGGAACGGAATTTATGTCCCATACCATGAATGAGGTATGTAAACTCTTACACATTAATAAAATAAACTCAACGGCATATCACCATCAATCTCTAGGTGCCCTAGAGAACTCTCACAAACATCTAGTTTCATTTCTTCGTATACAATGTGATAACCATACCGAAAGTTGGAGCAAATGGTTACCATATTGGTGTTTTTCATTTAATACATCGGTTCACAGTGAAACTAAATTCACACCATATGAATTGGTGTTTGGGAAGAAATGTTCTCTCCCTAGTAATTTAACTAATAATGTCGAGCCACTATATAACTACGATAATTACCCAATGCAATTGAAATATCGTCTTCAATTGACACAAAGAGAGGCTAGAGACAATTTGCTTAAGGGTAAATTACATAGAAAACAAAAATACGATAAAAATAAGCGACCTGTAACGTATAACCCTAATGATTTAGTTTTAATTAAAAATGAAGTAGGTGGTAAATTAGATAGCTTATATTCTGGACCATATGTGGTTGTCAGAGACATAACACCGAATGTTGAAATTATAAAGAACAACAAAATCGACGTTATCCATAAAAATCGCACTAAATTGTATTATTGTAAATGAACCTAATAGTATACTATTATAACCATATTTTGTAATCAATAATGTACTCGTATTTTGTATTGTAATCAATGGATTCGCATTATATCAAAATGTATTATTCTCTTTTTTCTAAGGGGGGAGGTGTGAGGTCCCCACTATACTATGTACTTGAATGTAATCATAATCCTATATAATCCAATGTCTTTAGATTAATAAACCAGTGTATTCTCAGCATTCATCGTGTTTGATTCCTTACACTCGACCCTTACCGTACAGTCCAATAAGAAACTTTTTTGTGGATATTAATACAAAGAAGTAAAGTCAATATTAAATAGCATACTACAACTGACGAGGTCCGTACTGCGCCGAGTCGACCATTGTCTTTGTGTCTTCGCCTATAAATTCGGCGCTCTGTAAATGTGACATTTAAAATTCAATGAATTCTATCAGATCTGCTGGGAATTCAGGAAATTAATTCATACTGCAATACAGCTAAACAGCGTTGGTGGCGCCGTTCACTGTACTCCCTTACCAGTGATTATAAATTAGTATACCAGAAAACACTATCATACGTTGATCTTTGGCAGTCGTTAAGTCAATTCTGACAACCAGTCTTACTATGGGATACTGTGTTGCCCAGTAAAATGGGTTGTGGAAGTCAGATAGGCAGTCACTTCATGTAAAATACGGTATTCAGCTGAATCCGGTAAGACTGGTGGCCAACCCCAACATAAATGGGAAAATGCTCGGGAGATGATGATGATACCAGAAAACATTATTTTCTTTTTTTATTACTTTACATTATGTATCTTTGAATGATGACATAAACAAATTATAGGCCTGTATTTTGTTTTGCGTTAATGGATTTTCAGTTGTATTGGATAAACTTTTAGCTGAAAAATATATCTCTTTTATTTTATTTATTATTTATTTATTTGCATTGTTTGTTTCGTAAGTCGATGTAAGGCATGCGTGGAGACCCCGAACACAGGATAGCGGCGGTAGATTAGGTTTCTAAAATATCTGCGCAAACAATAAGGCTATTTCCAATCCAAAGAATAGTTTGTGTCTCTGTCTTAGAATTGTTTAAAGCTGGCAATATACAAATAACTGACATAGGATAATAAGTTTTATTTTTGTTTAAACTATAAAGCAGGTGCGAAAAATAACTGATTTCAGTCCTGACTTCAGTCCATGTCAGTCCATGTCTTTGAGCCACACTGCATCAACAAGTAATAGTTTACATCTATAACAGTTAAAGGTAAGTAATTAAGTAGGTACCTACATTTTGGGTAAAACATAAACATTTGCTTAAGTCATCTCCTAACATATCAGTCGACCTTCTTAACCCTCTTTTAACTATGTTAAAAAAAACGTCAGTAAAAAATCTTTTATTCGTTACGTAGCCTACACGCATGGAGTTGCTGGAAATCCTAAGCCAATCGGAACTCAGATGCCTATCCGGATTTTCAATCTCACAATGAGACCTGACAGGTACTGTTTTTACATTGGGAAGTCTAGCATTTTTGTTGAAGAGTGACGAAACCGTGGCAGACAGTGAGCCTATACGAAACATGTTTTCACACTTTGCATTACGCAGTGGAATGCTGAGCTTGGACGCAACGCTAGTGAAGTCTTAGGCCCTGGCCTACAACATGACTGAAGGGTTCAAAAACATGTTAATTTGAAAACATATTATATATGTTTCTCAGTTAACAAGGTAGCAATTCTTAATGTTCTAAGGGTAACTAATGTCACAGAAACATTGAACAATCAGATCTCTATATAACAATAGAATGTTGATAAATCTTTAAGGTCTCAGCCTGAAAGCTGTTAAAATTATTTTTTTGGATATTAAACTAAAATATTGCATGAAAAAGTAGTTGTAATTCGGATTAATTATTTTACCCGGAACCGATTTCGATTGTATAAAATTCGTTCCTCGAGTTATAAGAATCAGACGTGATTGAAATTCTGATAAAATCTATTATGGAAGTAAATTAAAATTCGTACATACTTCTACGTTTACAAAAATATTTATAGAAATTAAGTACCCGTTTTTCCACAAGAACAAGTTTGTAAATAAATTAAAATTCTGTTTAATTATAAAATTGAAAATACTTCAAAATAACTAAATTGAAAGTTTTATTTTTACATACTGGGTTACTTGCGTTTACTGCCATTCTTCTAGAAGTATTAGAGCTGGTGCAAAAAGAAAAAATAAGAAAGGCGTTTGCTAACAGCTCTTAATAAATAAATAATATTTCAACATGACAATGTGTCAACCTTTTAAACTATCGCGCTGCATGTTTATAGTAATATTATAAAACGGGGATTAGCGCGTACATGCATAAATACCTTTAGGGCTTGACGTTTCGACCGGGTTACACCGGCCGTGGCCGCAAACAGACTCAGTCTGCTATGCATGCACGCGCTAATCCCCGTTTTATAATATTACTATAATGTGTCAACCGTTTCCGAGAAAATTGGCATTTTATGTCTTTATGAAAAGGTGACATTTACGTAGTGTTGGCCATGTAACTAGTTATTATTCTTTTAATTTTACCCATCATTTTTAAAATCCTGTTAGCTCTTTATAATAAAATTATAAAGGTAAGCTACCTTGATTTAGTAGATGTAAGGCAACTAATTACAAGAAGTCTTTTATGTAAACTGTATTTAAACACGTGTTTATGTATACTGTACTAGCTGTGCCCCGCGGTTTCACCCGCGTCAATGATAATTCATACACTATGTTTATAAATTATAGCCTATGTGTTATTCCGATGTATAAGCTACATTTTTGTAAAGTTTCATTAAAATCCATTCAGTAGTTTTTGCGTGAAAGAGTAACAAACATCCAAACAAACTTTCGCATTTATAATGTAAAGATGTATACACATGTTTAAGCAAATAAAGTTATCTGAATCTGAATCTGAATATAGCGTCATAATAAGGCCAGGTATTTTAAAAATCTCTTGTTATAGATAGATATTATCATTTATCTATTGTATCATATATATATTGTGTTTTATTTTCCGTAAGAAAGAGCATATCGTATTATTAATCTAAATAGAGTAATAAATAAATATCTTAATTTAAAAGCCATTCTGCGAAATTTTTAATTGTGTGTTCCAACTGTCGGATTTTCAATTTACTACTTCTGTTTAAAAAGTAATTGAAAAAGTTTCTTGGAATACGATACAAAATATTCACCAAAGCGTGTTTAAAGCGCAGCAATGTTCAAGCGGGTCACAATGGAAATTCAACCTTAATCTAAAAGCGATTGAATTTAATTTGGGTCACCTTGAAGTTTTGGGAAACTGTAACCAATGGGGTTTAATAGACTAAGGGACTAATAGAGGTTACCGTGACAAAATTGATTGTATGAAGTGGTGTCGTGCGTCGAGTGACCCTCGTTTGATACAATCATTTTCATGAGGTTTTGATTTCCATTTCATAGACGTTTTTGTGTGTTTAGTGACATTGAAATTTCTTGAATTGCGACATTTTTTATTACTTAACACTAGGTTTTAATGCAAGATTAGAAAAGGTTTGCGACAGTTTTATTTCATGCGGTCGTCGGACTGCCTCGTTGGCCTAGTGGTGCTAAGCGCGACTGCTACGCTAGAGGTCTTGGGTTCGATTCCCAAGTCGACCAAGGTGTTATTGGGTTTATCTATGAAATTCTCAGTAGCAGGTCGGAGCTTGGATTTGTGCCCAGTTAGTGGCAATAGGCTCGCCCCCTATTACTCGGGACCTAAACATACCGGCGAACTGTGGGTGTACATTGGTACACCTCTGCCTAACCCTTCGGGGATACAGGCGTGATGGTATGTTACGTCGGCTTTGCGAGGTGTTCCGCGATAACCGTCTGTATAAAGTATATTAATTCTTCATTAGATGACCGGTATACCTAGGCTGTTTGGTTAGGTTAAGTTTAGGTATCAGTTCAAACAATACATGTAGTGCTGTATGTATGTAGTATGCGAAGGCAATAAATAGTAAGTGTTATGAACGAATAGGTTTAATTAAAAAAACAAATTTCACGAAATGGCCAAGGCTAGTTTAAAAACATTCATTCCGCATACTTTACACATATTTTCACATTTTGTCCGAATCCTGACCAGTTCCAAATATTCCAGCCCTACAGCACGATAGGCGACAAAACATAAATATAAAATCTGCTTGCATTCGTTGTGCGCAATAAACATTCCGGAAAAATCCTGTGACCATTTTACAGGAGCAATTTCACATGAGTTGCCAGTATTACAAAACTCCAAACTCAAATAATGAATATTGTGAAAAGTTATTTTATTTGCAGTAAAATTGTCGCATATTTTCCAACATGAATAGTGAAACGTTTTAGAATTTAGCAGTAATATTTTACAGTTCAGTTAATTTTTTTTTTAATATTAAATGTCGTGGTGGCCTAGCGGTTCAATGAACGGATTTGTATGCACAAGGTTGCAGGTTCGAACCCAGGCAAGTACCAATGTGGCTTTTTCAAAGTTATATGTACTTTCTTAATTATTCTAAGACACTACTGACAAACGGTGAAGGAAAACATCGTGAGGAAACCTGGATTCCAAAATTTGGGATCTGAAATCGCCAATCCGCAGAGAGCAAGCGTGGTGATCAATGTTCGTGCCTTCTCTATATGGGAAGAGGCCTGTGCCCAACAGTGGGACGTTTATAGGCTGGATTATTTATTATATATTAAAGGGGCAAATTACACCACACAATTTTCAGTCAAGACTAACTAGCTTGGCTGACAGACTAACAAGCACGCTCGTTATTACACCGGACTGAATATCGCATGCTAAGTCAATCGCAACTAATCGCAAGTGCCAAGTTTTCGGTATTGGTCGTCAGGGGGACAAGGTGGACGATGTCGATTTCGATATTTTTAGTAATGCCTTTAATTAGTTATATTTTTTAATAAATTTCGGTTCACCAACATTTTTTACACGTAGGTACTTAACGTATAAACAAAGATTTCGTTTTAAGTAATGAAATGTTGTATTCGCATTATGAAAAATATATTTATTTTATTTTTTATATAAAATTAAGTATAGAAAATAACATCATAATAATATAAGGTATGCGAATAATAGATGTCTAGTCTAAAAACAAGAATGAATAGTAAAAAATGTTTTTTAAAAACGCGGAGATGAAACGACAAGTTAAAACTAATAACCATTAGTATTATGAAAATAATGACCGGCGCCCTTCTACTTTCTTACACCTATATAAATCCATAATCCGACCTCAACTGGAATTTGCGGTACCAATTTGGAACCCATATTATACAAAATACAAGGAGGCCATTGAATTAGTGCAACGTAAATATCTTCGTGCAATGCAGTATCGATGCTTTCGCAAAAAGATCTCCTATCAACTACTTCTTAAAAAATACAATATGTTGACTCTAGAATCCAGAAGAATTCTCCTTGATACGATGACTTTGTTCAGTATCTGCCGCAATAAATTTGACTGCCATAGCTTGGTGAATAAACTATGTTACCTGATTCCTCGTACAGTGCACGTGCGCGAGGTGCGTGCCCGACGCTTGTTTGCCACCGGTATGTGTCGAACAAACTCGGGCGAGCGGTCTCCGCTGTATCGTTTGGTCAATACGTATAATAAAATGTTCAGTGAAATCGATATCCCACCAAAAACATTCAATGTAAAAAAAGCCAAGTCTCTCTATGCAATTCTTCCATCGTAAAAAGTTTTGAGATCGCATAGGAGCCAAGTCCTGTTCAACTTAATTTGTAATAATAAATCAATATTATGTGACTATATCAATAGTTTTGTTTACATTACAATAACAGTGACTTGGCCATGAGCACAAGTTAAAGGTCGTTTGCTCCTTGTAATTACGTGCAAATACCGTTGAATTTATATATTATATATATATTATGGACATGATTTTGTAACTGATTGGAATTTGAGATCACTATGGACTAAACATGCGCCATAGTGCATGTGCAGTTCACTGATCTTGGATGATACCGACTGTCGGTTAAGGTGTCCTGATATTATTTATTATTTACTTGCAACTCCTCCAAATATGCCGTTTTATATTTGTATCTTATTGTGCTCATGGCCAAGTCACTATTATTGTAATGTAAACAAAACTATTGATATAGTCACATAATATTGATTTATTATTACAAATTAAGTTGAACAGGACTTGGCTCCTATGCGATCTCAAAACTTTTTACGATGGAAGAATTGCATAGAGAGACTTGGCTTTTTTTACATTGAATGTTTTTGGTGGGATCTCATTTATTTTTTGTAGGTCTCTTTCTTTTCTTTTTATAAATTAACAAAATTGCTATAAAACATATTTGCTTTTTGTACATAAACAAAGAACAAAGTTAACAATGCAGTCAAAATTCATATACCATGTTCTTGTAAAACCGCAAATATAAATTTGTTTCATATTATTTACTAAGGTATATAATTTATTACCGTTTTTATAATTTTCCCTTTACATGTAGCTAAAAACCTATCTTGGTGCCAAATTTGAAGGTTCTAAGTTTGCTAGAAGTACCTTAGATTTTTGATGATCGGTCAGTGAGTGAGTCAGTGAGTGACAAAATGGTGTAACTTTGATCGCTCATAACTCGTAAACTATTGGTTCAAATGTCATGTAATTTTGAGGCTGAGCTTGTTTTAATACTTACTCTAGGTCATCGAAAACCTAAACCCCTAGCTTTGTCCCTATCGATGATACAGGGGGGGTGAAATAGCCGCGAAACGCTTCGAGAAAAGAATGGTACGGTCGTGCCCGTTTTGCTCGAGACTTGGCTGGGGCACTGCCGTGCCCCCAGATATTACATCTTAGCAAATTTAGATTTAGAAATAGCGTCATTGAAATGATAAAGGATCAGCATTAGCGTTATTCCTGCTCGGATGTTCCAACTATTATAAATCGATTTTTCACATAAAAATTAAAATTATAATTTAAATATATTACTCCAATAGTACTTAATTAACTAATTGTATCCAGCGTTAGGCTCCATTGTTTAAGTTTAGCTATTTTACTTCATATATATACAGTTGTCAGTTACAGTTTGCTTACAGATTTTAGTGTTTTAATATTATTTTTTTTTGTCAATCCGTGGAAAATGTAGTGGGTAGTATATTTTTTAAGCTTAGTTGCTAAGGACAAATTGTTATTACATAATAAACTACTGTTTGTTTTCCCTTGTTCAATAAATAAATAAATAAATGAGTTTGGAAGGTGTAATCGCAAATTCCTAAATAGTGTATATTAGATTTCATCCTACTTTTCCACAAGTGAATTATTTTTTGAAACAATTTACTGCGCATGTCTTACGTAAAGATTACAACCCTAGGTGTATCCGTCGGGCGTACCGTAGAGATTAAATCGCATGATTACAAAATCAAACAGTGCGGCAGCGTGCTTGCTCGTCGCGAGCAAGTCTATTCAAGACTTTCAGCGTGCTAGCTGCGTGGTGTAGGGTTGCCGCCATGATATATTGCTAACTAGTGTTGTTTGTTATTCCGGTAATACTACATGACGCGACGTATTAGTCGATTTTAATTTTGGTTATCACTATAATTATGTTAAACAATATTATACCTACTAGTTTATACATTCGTTTTGTAGTGTAAATATCAGCGTGCGTGAGGAAGTGTACGTAGACTGTTCCTTTAATGGACATATAGTAGGATTGAGTGGAGTATGTAAGAGCAATGGCGATACTTCAATGACGGATTTGTTTGTGTACTACAAATCTTGCGGCAGTTTTATTACGTAGGTATCTTGTAAAAGCATTTGACGGCAAAACTTGCTCAATGATTGCTGCTAAAAATATGCTAATTTGTAATACGTTATTGAGATATTAACATAAGTATTTTTAAAGGAATGTGAGAACAATTTTACGTCATTATAGTAGCCATAGTATGTCCTTCCTGAAACTTTCAACTATCTCGTTTATCTTTTAAGCTGTGAAAGTGTAACAGATGAACAGATGAAATAGCAAATAATACAAAGCTATTTACAATAAATACAATTATTTCTGTCTATTCTTCTAATTCTAAAACTACTGACGCACCTCCGATATCTTCGCGTTAGTATATTCAATTTGCTAATTTCACGAGATATCCTGCCTCACGCAAGTTATTAAAATAAGCGGTATTACTGAAGAGTTTAATATTTCCAATATTTCAAAAAAGCTGGGAACCAGGAGAAACAATATATAACAAAAGGGTTTGACGTTTAGAAGAACAGCTCTGGTTCTAGCTGAACATGACCTGCCTGGGAAAATGTAGGATATACATTGTAAGAACCAATTTTGTAGCTACTTCAGAGAACTTTGTTAGGGAAGAAATGTAAAATGTGCATATTTTGAGTGCTGGCTCCAAAATATTAAAAAACAGAAATATTTCGCGAATAGTATTGATTGCATCATACAGTTCAACGTTCCCGGAAAAATCTACAGACGACCGTTTATTTTTCATTTCTGCAAACTGCCTAACATTTTAGAGCGGCAATACTCTCAACTGTATTGAATAAACAAGATTTTTACTCCTATTTGATTTGTGCTAATTTTTAAATAATGATTGCCTTGTTTATGTATATACGCACAGCTTCCTGCTGTTGTTACCTTAGGCGTCTAAGGAACGACTTGGCGGACCTAGGTCTTTGTTTGGGGAAAACCCGGATAGAGTCCCAAGTCGGACAGGTCTCCCATTTTCAGTATCAGTGTACACTAGAATACCAGCATGAACGAACATTATTAAGTATTAAAATATGTAGTAGAAAATATTATATCTGAAAATAACTAGATACTTAATATTTACTAGAATACATTCTTCCATTTTTAATCAAAGAAATAATTATTTCTACTCAATTATTATATTTTTAAATCATGTGCTTGTTCTACTCTTGTTCCCCAGTGGAGTTATACAAAACAAAGCCTGCAGCGCCGTGAGACCGAATTTTCTTTAAATCTGACCTTAGCGTAACAATAGACGACTAGGTACTTGTTATTCATATTCCTATTATTTACGAGTTGTTTGTCCACCTGTAGTTTCAAATTTTAATGACACACTAGAAGTCTTAGCAGCAGTTATATTTTAGGATCAATAAAAGCTCGTACTAATGTAATTACATAAATAAATCGTTTACGCTAAACATGTAAATGTAGAATAATATAATACAAATATATGGTATTTGGAGCACAGATGTACCGTCAGAACTATTTGTAATCGTATGCGTGAACGTGTCAGTAATTTGCGTTTAAATTTGTGTATTCTTAACTTTTACTGTTTTACACATTAATATTTTGAAGTTCAATAGCTCTTCCTTACTAATTATGATTAGGTGATTGCATTGCATTGCATCTGAAGGAAAGTGCGATCAATGGGTGTTATTGAGCGCACAAATAAGTTTACGCTATCATGATGATTTTGAGATGTTTTCGTTTCGTTGCTGTAAAAACTACTCTCACACTAAGAAATTTTATCCTTGTGTCGCGGGGGTTTTCCAAACATTGACATTCAAATCACTTGCAAAAAGATAGACACCTAGACTTCGAACAATCATTTTGGGTCACACAAAATGCTTGTCCCATGCGGGGATCGAACCCGCGGCACGTCGTGCACTGCGCTAGTTGGCGTGGTGACCACTCGGCTATCCTTGCCATCCGTTTGTGTGCGAACGAAGGCTGGAAACAATTTGTCAGAAACAGAATCGACTGCAATAACATTTACACAGTATTTGTTCTGGCGACCTGGGCCGCGTGAACTTGTGAAAATCTTTTACTGTGTGAATATGCAGTTGGTGTATGCACGATCGCTAGTTTTGCAACAAATATTAAAATTACATGCAAAAAATACAGAGTAAAATATGAGGTAACACAAAACTGTTAGAATATAGTCCTACTGGTTATTTCCTTTTGTTTAATTTTTATATTGAGTATTAAAAAAAAAACCTTTTATTTAACTCTAAACACTACTGTAATGTATAGATATCACGAAAGCCGACCCAATGAGCCTAAGGCTCAAGTGGCGACAATTAAAGAGTTCTGCTGTTTACCTCCTATCTTCAGATTCAGACCTTCATACGTCATCACCAAACGACATGAGCGGGCCTCGACAAATTAAATCAATTGAGCTCAAGCTCCAGGAAAATAGGTCAACAAGCAAGTACTAGACTATGTGTAAATATGTAGGTCTTTATCTTTACGTTACCAAGTATTTAAATATATTATTTTACTAAAAATATTGTCCAAAAACTAAAACAAAATAAAGTTTCCGGCTAACAAAAAAGTTATCTCCGGTTACGTTTGACATCGTCACATTTCTAACTGTAATATGAGTGTTTAATCGCAACAACGTTTTTTCATGTAACAAAACTACGTATTTTTCTGTGATTCTGGGAATTTTGTAATTCTAGGTCGAAAACTATCCTGTAGGATAGGTTTAGAGTTTAAAGATAAAGATAGATGTCTTTGTCAGAATATAGTACAATAGATGTTAACATTAAATTACGTTCCTTATATTCTACCATTTCTGGTGTACATTTTTTTTAGTTTCAGGTAAACAATCTTAAGGCTTAATACTATTTAACATTTATTTTACCTACATATCTTTGTCATTGAGAAATTCGTTAGTGGAATAATAACATTTACTTATCAATACATAGTTTAAACAAATTACTCTTAAATTTATTAAAGGTAAGACATTTGAGGCTTTCTGGCAACTTATTATAAATTCGAATAGTCATACAATATGCATTTTTGCTGTACATCCCAGTACGTTGTTTGGGAATTAACAATTTATTTGGGAATCTACTGTTTCTATTAGTGACAGCTATATTTTTATAAAGATGAGTGGATTTTTATACACAAATATACAGATTTCCTGAATATAGAGACACGGAAGTGGTAATATTTTGTGTTTCACAAATAAAGGTTTGCAGCTGTCAGTATACTCTGCCCCGCTAATCGCTCTTACGCATTTTTTTTGGGCTCTAAATGCTCTTATTATATCCACCGAGTTGCCCCATATGACTATTCCGTAACACAGAACAGAGGAGACGTATCCGTGGTAGGCACAGAGAACGGCATTAGTCGTAGCTACTTGTCTTAATTTCTTTAGTACAAACACATAGCTATCTAGTTTTGAGCAAATTTTCTAAATATGTTGTTTCCAACTACAATGTTTGTCAATAATTATTCCTAAGAAAGTGGTTGATTCTACTATATCTAAGCTTTGGTCATTATGCGTAATATTTATAGACATCGGTTTACTATTATAGGTCCGAAATTGAATAAGGTTAGTTTTGCTTGCATTCACATTTAAGTTATTTTTGTCTAGCCCTTAGTGAGATCGTGTAATGCAGTATTTATGTTCTCTTCATACATGTTTTTATTTTTACAATCTACTAATAAAGTTGTATCGTCAGCGTATAAGACGCATTTATAGGTAGTTGAGTCCGGTAGGTCGTTAATATAGGTCAAAAATAATAGCGGACCCAAAATACTGCCCTGTGGTACGCCACATTTGTTCAAAATATCTGAAGATCTCTGTGAAGTCTTGTGAAGTCCTGATAAGCAAGGTATTTCAACGCATTGATATCTATCTGACAAGTAAGTTTCTATCCAACTGAGAGCATTTCCGCTTACTCCATGTTTCTCAAGCTTTTGTTATAGGAGATTGTGCGATATTGTGCGTTTCTTAGAAATGTAGGGAAAAACGTTATAAATGTCTGTATTTCTATTGCCTTTAAAACAGAAGCTTGATTTTTTTATTGCTTCAGCATGATACTACTACCCGTTTCCTAAAAAATCTTGTCAGACTGACCTAAGACCATGTAATCCTATAAGGGTTTATATTTTCCTTTTGTGGTTCGGAATACCATATATAGTACCATTCTATATTAATCAATTCGTGTAAAAAATAACTTTTTCAACAATCCAATAATTTTCATTGCATCGCCCTCGGTGTATTTTTCTGGGAGCGTAAACATCCGACAGTAAAGCATAATATTGGTTTTTTAAAACATAGTGTTTGAATAAGGCTTCAAAATCTATTTCGCTTTTTATAACGTTTTTAATTTGGACACCAAACCCTTTTATGTTCTATACTTACTTAGTACTTTATACCTTGTTTAATTATTTTGCCAGTCTAATTAATGTAGTTACCTATACCAACGAATTTGACAAGTTTGTGTTGAGAGCAAATTAACCATACGTCATATTTATCACAGTCATATTTTATTTTCACCCAGAATACAACCCCTAATAATAATTAGTTCAAACGTATTTTTTTAATCATCATTTCTTTGTAATATATATATAACGGGACGTCGGGAGAGCGGGCTATTGCATTTGATTGCTGATAAGTGACCCCGTCAGCACGGGAATCTATAGTATACGCGCCGTTATATATAAAAAAAAACATTAAAATGAATTCTTGAACTATCCTAAACTCCATTTGAAAGCAATTCCTCTATAATCTGTGTACTTTTAAACCCACGATATAATAATATGTATAATAGCATATAAAATAATAACTCTTTGCATCGGATGTTAATAAAATAATCCGATTTATTACTAGGGATTTCTCGAAAGCCTTTTCAACACTTTAGTAAAGGAATGAATACGATATTCACATGAACTCAAGCCTTTGTAACATCCATATGACTGAGAATTACACTGGTTCTCTATACAGGTAGTGGTTTTAGCTTTTACATGTCTGTCTTAAGTAATCCTCTACAAAATAACTCTATATCCACCGTAACACGGCACTTTGAACTAGGTACTATAGCTATTTAGATGTTTCAAGCGTGACCATTGCAGTTCGCTTTGCCTTTGCAGTCTAAACAAATATTATGTAGCCCATGGCTTTCAACGCGCGAGTATTACATGGACGCTACACCATCGTGATGAAGGTATCATAAGGTATCATATCAGAGTATAGCCACCATCTGCTTCATGATCAGATCATCTCGAAAGTTTCATAATATTGTATTACCACCAAATATATGTAAGTACGCAAAATGTAATCTCAATCGGATGTCTTGAAGTCGTTCTCATTTAGCTTCTGAAGGTTCGAAAACAGTACACGGCGATAAAAGTAAAATAAAAGCTAATAAAAACTAAACGTTTCACCCGAAACTTATCTTAAATGAAATTCCAAGAGACACCGTAAGCTGGCGTACCAATCAAAACACGATTCCGAGAATGGCACCAATTAAGGAAAGAGAATATTAGTGTGAAGCGGCTTAGGATTGCAGCTAGCTTTAGACGAACAAAGGTTCGGAGCATCGCATACACCTGTTTATTAAAAGAATTTCGTGACGAAAACTTCGTCTGCGTTCTTTGGTATCAGCTTCACTGCATTAATAAGAACGTCTGACGCCGTGGGTTTGACGGATTCGGATGTCTGACGATAATTACTTTTTAATAGATTTAAGCTGCGTATTGGAGTTCCCACAATGTGATGTACGGAATGGAGTAGACAACAAAAATTTGTTTAAAAAAAAGCTTGGTATATGTGTAGAACAAAACAGATACTTAGATAAAAGTTTTAAATAATATTTCCTAAACAATTCTTTTATCATTGTTCCCACTGTCTACTTCCCTACGTTAAAATCTTTTCGCATTCACCATTTTAACTCTCATAAACGCTCTGCACCTTTTGTTGTTTCATAGGAGTGGCGACTTTCAAAGCAGGTGTTAAATTAGCTTCATAAATCAAGCTTCAAACATCTTTTAGCGGATTCACATAGTGTAGCTTCTATTAGTGGTTTCTTCTTTTTGTTGGTTGTTTTTTTAAATCTAATGGACGCTACCAAGCAAATAGTTTTTTTTTTTTACACTTAGAGATTCCAACACTTTTATTACGACTTTATATTTTGGGAAAATTTGAGTAAAGTGAAGGTCGCAATCGATGTTGTGTAATTAAATGTTTCTTATTAAAATAATTTTAAAGTTATTTTTTAGGGTTAAGTAAATTTCTACGAATTTGGAAGCGGCTGTTATCGAGTGGTTTACCTTTTTTATTCTGGTAGGTATGTGGAAGCAAGTTGAGCAATTATTATGAAATTACATCGCGTACAGTAATCATTTTAAAGTAAAGTTGTAAAAAAAATATTTCTTATAACGTTTGGTTGATTTTCGAGACATTTATGGTGTACAAAGTATGGATGACGGAAAGGAATCGAACCTCTTTAGGGAGACTAAATTTGAAAAGGACATAATATTATTCTATGACACTGAACGCTGGGAAAGAACTTGTTGCTATTTTACTTAATTATTGTAATTGCGTATTTTATATTGTAATTTTAAACTCCTAACACAAATTTAATTTTAACGAGAGTTTTATAAATAAACTATCACTATAATAATATAGTATTACACATATAGTGTTCAGTTTCATAACAAAACATAATCTACGATAAAACTAACTAATCGTATTTATTTTCCTCACTTTATTTCCTTCTTTAAGAAAACAATAGCAAGACGGCACCGGATGTGCAGTTCCTGTAATATTGACATCTATTTTTCGCATTTCCTTTACTAGTTTACACTTCACTTAGTAACAACAGATAATAAATAAAACAATGCGATGAATTCCGTGAAACTCAACTGTATCCTTCCATCGATCGGCTGCTTCGTGGCGAGCCATGTCGCCATGGAGAACGAACGACGAGTTACTAGTCGGATTGTTGAACGTTAATTTATTTCGATAACGCTCGTTGCCACGAGAATTATGTTATGAAAATCAAAACATTAAAACAGTTTAAAATTTTTACTTGTTTTTAGAGGGCCGTCAGTTAATTTTTTTTATAGCAAAATTGTTTCTTCTTAATAGGCCTGCATAAATTCCGTATTGTCATGTATAAGAAATTCTTTTTGTGATAGTATTCAACAACCAGGTTAATGTTAAAAAATGTTAATATTTGTTTATTCATTATTTTGTTTACCTGGACCCATATAATTGCTATTCACACCATACAATTTAAATCAATCTCGCGATTTAAAACTAACGCACGGGTAAATTAATTTCAGTGGTGGAGCAATGTCGACAAAAGATGAAACCTACTACAGTATCTACAGACCGCTAGTTTTATATAATAAATAGAGGAGAATTATAAGAATTATAAGAAAAATAAAACCATAAGTACTCAACCTATATCTGACGGTCAAACGCAATAGTTCCAAGAAATTGACTTTCGTGTTTGTATACTTTACATTCATCTAATATCTCAATTTATATTTATCTCTAATCTGTTAAAATATCCTATGAAAAATAAGATAAAAGGTAACTACTTCATTTTTTTAGAAATAAGAGACTTTATTTGCAGAGACACGGTATTGACAGGTGTTTGGTTACATTATTAGTACACCATATCTCACCGTTCAATCGGTATGCACAATTTTGAGTAGGTACTCGTACATTACATTAAACAATAATAAATCAATTAGAAAATATTAACAACATAAACAATATTAAATAACATTACAATTACCTATTTGCATTTTAGAAATTGTGAAACCGTATAAAACAATTTTTTAAGTTGGCTTTTAAATTTGGAAAAAGGAAGTTCTCTCATAGACTTAGATAGTGAGTTAAAAACCTGTATCATCATACAGCCACAATTTTTCTTATACAGCGTGGTTAATATTCTTGGCAGAGCTAATTTTGTTAAGTCGCGTGATTGGTACCTTTTATTATCGTTTACTTTTTCAAATAATTGACCGTGCTTTTAGATAAATACTCCTACTTCATAAATGTAAAGACTTGTTAAGGTCATTCTTTGATAAGTTTGTGTAGTAAAGAAAATATAGCACTCAGAACTCAGTTTTTTTAACGATCTAATACACAATTGAGTCTGTAATAATATAAAGTTCCATAAATAATTTTACTACTACCTACTTGGTTTTTTTTGGAAGTAATTGAATTAATGCTATAAAAAATATTCAGTTAATTTGGCAGATTAACTATCATCTTCTCTTCGATCTTGTGTTATTACACAAGATCTGTAAGTTATTCAACGTACTACTTATTAAAGATAACACATAACAGTTCAAACAACCTAGACCTTGAAAACGTAATACTTGTGACAGTAAGATGCCGCCGATGAAAGATCACTGTTTCAATATTTGGCTCTAAATAAATAAACAAACATGGAAACTCTGAATGATTCCTAAACGTATATACACTATAGGTATCTACAATTGAGATTTAAAAGTATAACTGTTATGTGTAAATGTTTTCTTATAGCCTAGCACTTACCGTTTATGCGGGATGTCGGCGCTGGAGTTGTTGTTGGTGTTCTCCCATGGCGGCTTGGACTGCTTCTGGAAGCCGGCGCCTCCCCCGGCGAACATGAAGACAGAAAAACTCACTGCACTTATCCACAAAACATTAAAGCAATATCCTACGGAACATACACAGACCGCAAGAGACACAACACCGACACGACGCGTTTGTTTATACACGAGCCGCCGTTCTTTCGTAGAGGAGCGACGCTCGAGCGGCGAGCGCTCTCTCTAAAACTTAAAAATATTTTCGGAGTACTAGAAGTATTCCTGGATTCTCGGAGCGCGTCCTACCGACGTGTCTGCGACTGCTGGGTTTTATTTTTACACTGGACATTTTTTCTCTACACATTCGCGTAATTACGAAACTCTCGGCTTTAGCATTGGACAATTATCGATAGGATTGTATCATTAACGCCCAAATCGTTTTGGGAAACGTTAGTGAAGTTAAAAATATACCCGTTTTATTACAGCTTTCGCGTCATACGTCGCGCATTAGGTCAATGCCGGGACTAAATTACTACTTATATTATATTAAGAATCGATTGCGAAAAGGGATAACGGTTTTACGATGCGCAGTTTATAACATAAACGTTTTAAGAGCACTTTTAATGAAACGTTATATTACCGAGATTTGAGAGTCAGTAAACTAAACTTTTGATAGTAAATTGAATTTGTTTATAGGTTTTTTTACGTTCAGCGGCAAGTTTATTCATTCATCCGTTATAAACAGAGCCACTGCCACTGATATTTAAAGAAAATTTCAGAGATCTGATGACTGCACTATACAACAATTTGCGTTTAGTTGGTGAGTGGGCCATTGTGAGAGCGTCGAAACGTTTAAAGTTCCTGTCATGTGCCATAGCAAATATTTATTATTATTTGTTTAAACTTGTAAGTCGCCGCGCAAACATGGAAACTTTTTTGCCGTCATTGAACCGTCGACAGCCGCCTGTGGTGTCTAGCGGCGTATCGGACATAGTCAACGGTTGCCGGTTGTAATATTTGATTGTGAAAATTAAAAAGTGATTAAAGAGTAAAATTAACTATTAATGAAAGTTGACTTATATATCGTGCTATTTAGATGCGCAGTTAATGAGATATATAAATTAAAATAAGGTTTTATACTACCTACCTAGAACTGGACCCGTGTGACGGTGCAGCGGCGATGCGTTTATCAATCGATTACCGTTGGCGGCCAGACATGAACCAAGTTTTTTTTTTTTTTTAATTATTTATTCAAGTAAGTAAAAACACACAAATAAAAACAGAAGTCGTCTGCCAAGCTGCGGAACAGTTTGTCGGCAGTGTTCTCGTGGATACATTTACAATCACTATTTTTATAACTATGGAACTATACATATTTTACACTGTCTTTAAAAATAATAAAATGAGATGGAAAGTCAAAACAAAATTAATGACAAAAAACAAAAGGCAAAGGCAAACCAGACCAGCATGCGCAACGCACACTCAAAACTACCCGTTTGTTTCGACCGCCGCGCCTCGTCGGAGGGAGACAAGCAACCCAGCTCGAGCGAGATGCCGCGACGGCCGTTCGAGCGATGATTATGACAGCACAGAGCGGCGCGCGCGCACACTAGGCCGGCCAGCCAGCGCCCGTCTCACTTACAGACATTATTTATTATCTTACATAAAAAATAATTAGGAGGCGTAAGCTAAGGACACAAACCTAGGTAGTGTTTGCGCAGGACATTTTTTAGCACATTTTTAGAAACAGCTTCAGTTGTAATTTGAATAGGCAATTCATTTAATATTGTTGGAATTAACCATTGCTGCGTCCTTTGGCCAAAGTAGTTATTAACCTTCGGAACTAGATATTTCTTCTTATATGCCGCTTTACGGGTTGGCCGGTTATATACTTTTTTAATTTTGTGTTCGTTTTTATTATGGTGTCCCAGGATTAGAGCTACTTTTAATTTATATTCTATTAGTAATATTTTACAGATTTTAAACAATTTTTCGTACACCTTATGGATATTGTCTTTAGTTGCCTTGTTTGATAATAATTTTAGTAGTCTAATCTGCAGGTTTTTAATTTTGTTTAAATGTACCGGAAACGTCAGTCCATAAGCAGCCAATCCGTAATTTACCGTTGCTTCTGCTAATGCGTAGTATAGGATATATATAGTTAATAATATTCTTTTATTAACTATATATTTTAATTATTAAATTTCCCTAGTATTAAGCGTAGTCTACTACACACATTGTCTACATGTGTGTCCCAGGTAAATCTTTCATCGATCGAAGCGCTATCAGCATACATTTTGTTTTATTTAAATTGATAAGAATGCCATTATCGTTCACCCATTTAATTATAGTATCGAGATCTTCTTGCATTGCTGACTGGATCAGTTCACAGTCCCGGCCACCATATGCCAAGCACGTGTCGTCTGCGTACATATAGGTTTTACAATTTTTTATAACATTGACCATACTATTGACGTGCATGATATAACCAATCGGTCCATAAACTGACCCAGTAGGCACTCCATAACTGACTTTACCGAGTTCACTATCTGTTTTTTTAATCCTAACTTTAAGATACCTGTTGTGTAGGTATTGCCTGAACCACCCCTTTACAGGCCCTCGTATTCCGCACTCGTCCATGGCCTGCAACAAGCCCTCATGGTCCAAAGGATCAAGGCTTTTTTAAAGTCAATAAAAGTTAATAAAACCACCTCTTTCGAATTTAATGAGTTATTAATATCATCAGTAAACCCACCTAGTGCCGTTGCTGTGTTTCTATTTGGCCTAAAACCATGTTGAGTATCAGTTAAGATATTATTATTGCTAGTTTCTAAAAACACTGTAATCTGGCCCATAATCATAATCACTTTGCGATTGGCCTATAATTTGTGTAATCTTAAATTTCCCCCCCTTAAAAATTGGTCGAATAATTGATTTTTATTTATCCGGGTATACTTCCTGTTCTATACATCTTATATATAAAATTCTCGTGTCACAATGTTAGTTACCATACTCCTCCGAAACGGCTTGACCTATTTTTATGAAATTTTATATGCATATTCAGTAGGTCTGAGAATCGGCTACTATCTATTTTTCATACCCCTAAGTGGTAGTAGGTAGGTAGTAGGCAGGTACTAGGTAGAAAAAATGGCATTGCAACGCATGCCGGGTACAGCTAGTTTATTTATAAAATTTGCAATGACGTGGCTAATTGGATACTTAATTATTTTTAAATCTTGGACTCTAATACTATCGGACCCTGGGGACTTGCTGCATTTTAAGTTATCAATTATTAAACCTATATCTCTGGGACAAACCTTTTTAAATCTAAAACTTATATCACTTTCCTTTACATATTCACACCTTTCATAGAATAGACGGTTACACGAATGCTTCTGTTTTAACAAACTTATTTCGTTAGTAAATGTTTTACGAAAGTTGTTACATACACTTGTCATCAAAAAAATCGAAACACCTCGCAGTTTATGATTTGATAAGGATTATCAGAAAAATGTGTATATTTAGGAATAAATGTAAAATGTCATTTAATAGTGAGTAGTATGAGGTTTTTAAATCCTAATGTTAATGTTCTAAATTCAAATTAAGTCTTCATAGGTTTCGTATTTTGTATAATGAGTAATTTTTACCCTGCATGGAATATGAAGGAAATGGGTAAAACAACACGCGTAAATGAAAACAAAATGTAAGAAACGTTTATTTAATAACTTGTATTCCCTCCGCGAGCTCTTATTACTGCTTCCATACGGTTCTTCATCGATCGGATGAGAGTCACGATCACATGTTGTGGTATATTATCCCATTCCTCTTGGATTGCATTTTGCAGCTGGCTAAGTGTTTCTGGGGCTGGATCTCTTGCTCGAATTCGTCTCTTTAATTCATCCCATAGATGTTCAATGGGATTCATGTCCGGGCTTCTTGCTGGCCATACCATAATGGAGATACCGACTTCAGTAAGATAATCTCGTACGACGCCCGCGGTGTGAGCTCTAGCATTGTCGTGCATGAATATGAAGTCGTTGCCAATAAAATGTGCATAGGGCATCACATGAGGTTCAAGACACTGTTCGATGTACCGATGAGAGTTTAGTGCAGGCAGCCGTGGCCCAGACACAAAGGCAAGTTCTGTCTTACCGTCGGCGCTGATTCCTCCCCAAACCGTCCACGAACCGCCACCATAGCTGACCTTTTCTTCAATGCAGCATTGTGCAAAGCGTTCTCCATCTCTTCTGTAGACCTTGTTCCTTCCGTCGTTACCATACAGCATAATTTTACACTCATCAGAAAACAGTACTTTGCTCCACTGAAGGTATGACCAAGTTAGGTGCTCGCGTGCAAAGTTAAGGCGCGCTCTTCGATGGTCTGCAGTTAATTTCGGCCCATTCGCTGGCTTATGCGGTGCCAATCCGCGTTCCTTCAACCTTCTTCTTATTGTAGAGTCACTTACAGCTACTCTTCGTACAACGCGAAGCTGCTGCTGCAGTTGAAAAGCGTTAAGGCGTCGATTTCGTAAAGAAGTTGTTACAATAAATCGATCATCTCGCTCAGAAGTGACCCGATTCCTGCCAGATCCTGAACGGCGCGTGAACGAACCAGTCTCCCGATAGCGTTTGTAGACTCTATGAACAGATGATAAGCTTAGATGCAATCTTGCAGCCACAACACGCTGACTAAGTCCAGAATCCAGCAATGCCACCACTTGGGCGGCTTCTGCGGGCGAAGTATCCATATGTTTTAGAAAAAAAAGTTTTTTCAGACGTCCCAAAGTCACAGTAAATGAAATAAGAAACAAAAAGTTTAAAGACAAGCGCTAATTTTTAGTTTTTAAACGAGAAACGTACTCCAACCCTAAATACACATTTGTCTCAAAACAGTAATTAATTTCATTTATAGGATAAACAAATGAAATTCTAATTTCGAATTTTGATTTTTTTCTTCTTACTGTAATGACCAAACTGCCAGCTACACAATAATGTTTTTTTTTTCATGGAATTAATTCTCTTTTGTAAAAAATTAGGACAAAAACAATAAAAACGAAAGTGTTTCGATTTTTTTGATGAGAAGTGTATTATGTTAGTCAATTTTTCATTATCTATTTATTTATTTATTTATAAGTTTTTGTACACACAACAGACATAAAATAATTGACATATAAAAAATAAATAGGTACAAAGGTACTGCTTATTTCATGTGAAATTTCTTCCAGCAGACCTGTGACTGGAAACATTTAAAAAGAGACATAGACACAGTGTGTAACCAAGAAATAATAATATAAGAATTTACATAAAATAACAAAATACAGTGGAACAAAATTACTAGGGTATATATATATATATATAACATTATGTATGTATATGGATAAAGATTAGGTATGAGAGGAAAGAAAGTGCTCTTTTATACGTCGCTTGAAAGAAGAGATGGAAGGAGAATCCCGTATGTTAGGCGGCAGCGCATTCCACAGTCGGACGGCATGAACAGTGAAGGAGAAAGAATAAAAATCAGTAGAGTGGGGTTGGATTTTGAGGTGGGATTTAAGATGGGATCTACAAAGGACATCAGGGGAACGGACATAGGTAAAGCGCTCACGCAAGTAAGAAGGGTAGAGGGGGTGATGAAGGATATTATACAAAAGACATAGTATTCGAGTGTTCCTGCGAAGGCGGATTGGGAGCCACTTGAGTTCATTGCGGAAGTGAGAGACATGATCATACTTTTTCAGTCCGTAAACAAAACGAATACAAATATTTTGCAATCTCTCAAGTTTATTTAGAAGCTCCTCTGTGGCATCAAGGTAGCAGGCATCGGCGTAGTCAATAATCGGCTGAATTAAAGATTGAGCTAGTAAAATTTTAGTTCTTAAAGGTAAGAAGGTCTGGAGACACTTCAGCGAGTGGAAGGAGAAGTGTACCTTACGACTTACCTCGTTAACCTGATCACGCCATGATAAATGTGAATCAATCAATACCCCAAGATTTTTTGCAGTGTCGGTAAAGGGAATCACGGCCCCATCAAGACGGAGAGGCGTCAAAGAGGTCAAATGAAGTGCGTTTCGATAGTGCCTGCTGCCGATTATCATGGCTTGTGTCTTCGCAGGGTTTAACTGCAGGCCATAAGACCTTGCCCACCTGCTGATGCTGGCCAAGTCGCGGTTCATAGTATCGATGGCCGATTCCGCTTCAGATAATTGAAAATGATTATAAACCTGCAAATCATCCGCATAAAGGTGGTACTTGGAGGAAATAACAGTAGAGACAGAGTTGATGAAGATGGAAAAAAGAAGAGGGGAAAGGACGCCACCCTGAGGCACGCCCGCAACTAGATCGCACCAATCAGAGAAAGACTCTTCATGGCGGACGCGTTGAGAGCGGCCCCGAAGGTAAGATCCAAACCAAGCAAGAGAGGAAGAGGAAAAGTTGGTTGTTTGGAGGATGCCTAAGAGGATATCAAAATCCACAGAATTGAACGCCGAACTAAAATCAAGGAGGACAAGGATAGACATAGATTGGTTTTCCATAGCCCAGCGGATATCGTCAGTAACTTTAAGGAGAGCAGTTACAGTACTGTGGCCAGGGCGGAAACCAGATTGGAAAGGGGAAATAAGGTTAAAAGACGTTAAGAAATCGGATACTTGACGGTGAACAATGTGCTCAAGGACTTTGGAGAGAAAGGGAAGTATGGAAATGGGCCTGTACTGCGCAAAGGAGGATGGATTTGAAGTTTTTGGAAGAGGAATAACATGAGCTAGTTTCCAGGCTGCGGGAAAGGAACGGGAAGTCAAAGAGTAGTCAAAGATATGAGATAGGATGGGAAGTAGTTGTGGAAGAATAGGAAAAATCATACGAGAGCACAAGCCGTCATTACCGATCGCAGAGGATGAGATGGCTAATACTGATTTTTTGACGTCCTCTAAGGCAACGGAAGAGAAATGGAAAGGGGGACAGCGAGGAGTAGGGAGACAGGAAAGTTCGAGTAGAGTAGAAGATTTGGTAGAAGGATCAAGAGTGATAGGAGGCATGGAAAAATGATTATTTAAGGCCGTAAGGTCAATATCCTTACAGGCGTTCTCCTGTGATTTGCCAACACCAACAGACCTTAGGAATTTCCAGACATCGCCAGAGCTACGGTCAACCAGGTTGTCGTGAAAATGTTTTCTTCTGGCGGTCTGGCATAGATGATTGCAGCGGTTGCGTGCGATCTTATAGTGTGAAAGGTTGTCAGTTGTTGGTCTGCGTTCATATTTTCGCTTTGCTCTGTCCTTCCGAGCCATAGCATCCTGAATTTCAGACGTGATCCAAGGCGCCGGTTCGCGCTTTACCTTAACAAGTCGCACTGGGGCATGACGATCATAGAGTTCAAGTATGATATTGTTAAAAAGGTACACTTTCTCGTCGATATCGCTGGTGTCTGCCACAGGGCTCCAGTCGATAATACTCGCATCGCGCTGTAATGCCTCCAGATTCATACCTTTGTAGCTGCGTAAATGTAGAAGCTTAGGTTTACGCTTGGGGGTACGGATACGATAGGAGAGATAGAGAAGATTGTGATAGGAGAAACTTGCAGGAAGTTGACCATGATCAGAAACATTAGAAGGGGAAGAGACAATCATAAGGTCGAGCAAAGAAGGAGAACAATTCGGTGAGTGGTGAGTTGCAGAAAGAGGAAGAATATGTAGATTTACAGATGATAGGAGACTCTGCAGTCTACGAGCACGAGCATCATCCTTTAGTAAACACGTATTAAAGTCACCCATAATGATGATATGACTGTACTGGGGACACAGGTCATTCAGCTGCATGTCAAGATCATCAAAGTAGTTAACGTGTAGGTTTGGGCTGTACAGTACAGCTACTAAAATCTTAGTACGGTTGACTATAACTTCCAGAAAGATGTATTCAGCCGATTCGGAATAGAGAGAAGGAGAAGAACAAATAACCTTATAAGGTAGGTCAGCGCGTAAGTAGACAGCAACTCCACCACCGCCCTTTCCCGTCCGGTCGTTACGAAGCAACACAAAACCAGGGAGAGCGAAATGAGTTGAAGGAAGGGAAGGCTTTAAAAATGATTCTGAGATGAGGAGAATGTCAAGATGAACGCTGCTAAAAGATGCCAGAAGATCTGAATAATGACCAGGAACACTCTGTGCGTTGATATGGGCGATATGAAGGTTACTAGGGTAATTGGAAAAAAGATCAGAAAGGTTCTCATGCAGGGAACGCGGGACGGACGAACTATGACTGTCCGCACTAACAAAACTTGACGCAGAAGAACACGAGAAAAAGCTATCATTAAGAGCTAGGTTATCCATATACATCTATATAAATAAAATATTTAAAATATTAAATTAAATCAATTGAAAATTTACCAAAATTACAGGTTGCATACAAAACAACCTCCCCGACTCACAAGAAATACATACATTAACAAAAGAAATCATTCAATAAAGTACAGAATATATACATAACAGTTCAAAGAGACAGACACAAAAAATAATAATGATTTGCTGCGTTACACCATTTAACCATAAAACCTAAAATGGAACGTAAGATAACAAAACGTGGCCGTACATTAATGACAATTGACAACCAAACTGACATTTGACAGTTGTCAAGTCAATGTCACTGTCACCGATGTAAACACGTTATGCACTGTCCACAGAATTACCCTCAAGCATTAAAAGTAAACATAAAACTATAAAATTACTTAACAAAACAAAGGACATCATATGCAAGACTGTGAAAGACGGTCAAACGAGAAAAAGTTGGTAAAGTACCGACATAACGTAATTCAAAGGCAGCGGTGCAAAGGTTAAAAGATAGTTAAAGAAAAGATCATACCTACGAGTTACATAGCAACACAATTACTTAATTACGACGACGAGTTTTTCTTTGTACCTTGCTAATGGGTGTAGTGGGGTCAGCAGGCGGCGATCTTGAAGGAACGGAGTCTTCCGTTTGCACACAATCGTCGTTGTTGACCGGAAATTTGGAAGATAGTTTCTGCAACTCGTCCATCGATTCGATTTTGTGGCGTGTCTTGTCTGGAGTGATGACCACAATCTTGCCTTCGACTGACCAACAATTGGTTATGCCAAACCGTTTGCGAGCGGCAACAAAAGTCTGGTGTCGCAATTGAGTTAAAAACTCGGAGATGGTGACGCCAGTACCCTTGAGAGACTTTTTGCTATCCCAAACAAGATGGCGGTGCTCGGTAGTGAAGAATCTCACGAGTATAGGCCTGGCATTGCGCTTCGCTGAACCAAGACGGTGACATACATGTAAGTTCTCCCGGCTCAACTCAGTCAGCTTCATTTTCTGATTGAAAACTTTGAATGCAATGTCATGCACCTTTTCATCCTTTTCCTCAGCGATACCGTGGATCAGGAGCACTTTTCGCCGCATAGCTGTTTCATGCCTGTCGAAACCCAATGAAAGTATCTCCATTTGAGATTTAAGTTTTGACAGCGCCTGCCATACAAAACTTTTGAATTCCTTGAATTCTTGAAGCAGAGATGACAGATTTGGTGTTGAAGTTGACGCTGAAGAAGACCCAGATGTTGCCAATGCCAGCTTATCTTCATAAACAGCCATCCTTGTGTTAAATAGTGTCTCCAAGTCGTCCAAGTTTGTTGCAAGTTTAGCGTCCATAGTGATGATCAATATATTTGTGTCAGATACTTAATAACAATTATTAGTGAGTAAAGGGGGGTTTGAAAAGCAAGTGCGATAATTAATTCATTAAAATAATTCAAAATAAAATTTATAACATAAAATTAACTGAGAGCAATAAAAAATAGGTGTTTTACTGTGTCTACCCACAAGCCGAAAAAACATTATCGTTACTTCTTATAAAATACTTTTGTATGACGTCCTCTATATTCATCTCTTTTCTACCAAGCCACTTGTTTGCACACTCCCATAATTTTTTCATGTCTCCATTGCAATTTTTAATCTCTAGTCGTCTGTGCTCATTTCTAGCAATATTTATAGCTTGTTTATTATTTGTTTTATTTCGAAATTTTGTGTATTCCAGTCGTGGTGTCATATTTTTCGGATTCGCTTTCCATTTTCGAAACAATGCATCTCTATTTTGAATTAATTTTTTATCAACCCAGATATTAGATTCACGTTTTTTGATATTTTTTTCAGTCTTCGACGTGCTATATATGTTGTCTAAAATATCGCACAGTCGGCTATACATTTCAAGTCTACTTTTAGTTTCATATTTCTATATCTACATTAATTTTTTTTAATCTTTTTCGCGAAATGTTGCCGATTGGAGTACATTTAACTCTATGTTTATAATACTAATAGATATACATTTTAAATATCTTAATCTTATAGTGTTGTCTTGACTAAGATAGATTATTTATCCAGATCATGAATGTTTTAACTAAGAATAACTTGCATTATTTTTTTACATGGATAATTTCATTATTTACCGCTCCTCCGTCTGAAATATTGGCTTACGGCACAACGAGCCACTAGCGATGCACTTCATGCGCTTATGTATACTCTAAGTCTTTGATTACATAATGTCTATATGGAGTGTCAAGTGCGCGCAAACGTGTCTAAAAATATCAGCCAACAATTGGCTGATAAGTACTTACCCGCCGATCAGTACAGATGGTGCCGCTTTCGTGTCACTACGTTTTACGCGCTCTGAGTAATAAGCAAATAACAGCGATAAAATGACAGTATTTGCTATCAAGGTGTGCCGGAATTTTAAAGGAACGAATACTTACAGCCCTGATTGGTGCGTTTTACTTAGTTCTTATAAATATAAATCGTCTTTTAGTTCTGGCAATCATGGAGCTTTCAATATTACTGGAGTTAGCTGAATGCCATAGTTTACATAGAGCGACTGCCCATCAGACTTCCAAACCTTGTTTACTTGATACAATATGTATAATTTGGCCTGACCCGGGATTCGAACCCGAGACCTTGTGCTCGGCAATCAGGCTTACGATCGTCGGTCGTCAGTCGTCTAAAGGCGACGACCAGAGTCTAGAGTGCGAATGAACTTCCTGTTCCTGATCAAAGTCTTTGCACACTTATGTATAAATTAATTATAGGTATTTTTGTGAAAATGTTTCTATCATTTCAAAGACTGTATAGAACATTTCGTGTACCAAATATGTGTTTGCATTCTGGGATAGGTGAAAGTATTGGAATTAATATCATTCACACGACACCGCCTTCCTTGCGCTGCCAGAAGTCTGGGCACCGTAAGCTTATATAAGGTGTTAAAATATTAATTTAAATAAAATAACGAGGATGCTCGGTGTCGATAAATAAACATAAGTAAAAAAAATTTTTTTTTGAGCGATTTTATTTTTTCACTAAAATGCGCACTGTACGCGGGGCTGCGTTTCTGTGGTGGAGCCGACCCGGATCTCTCCCCAGCGGTACCTTATACCGAATATACCGATCGTCAGTCGTTTGATCTCTGCCGCGCGGGGAGGGTTTGTCGCTCAGTGTCGCTCGCGGCAAGCGGGACTTAGACGGCCTAGGTACGGTGCGCATATTAGGTTATTTACGCGTAATGCAAATAATAGCGTATCTTTTGAACGGTAGCTTTTTTATATATTCTTCGTGATTATTTATTGAATATAATTTTCAACAACTCCTTTCAAAAGAATATTCCCTCCTATATGCATAATGACATGACGGGCCTGTTGGTCTAGTGGTTAGTGACCCTGACTGCTATACCGGAGGTCGTGGGTTCGATTCCCACCCAGGACAAATGTTTGTGTGATGAGCACGATCATTTGTTCTGGTTGTCTGGGTGTAATTTATCTATAATATGTATGTATTTAGAAATATATAAGTATGTTTATCAGTTGTCTGGTTACCATTACACAAGCTCTGCTTAGCTTGGGATCAGATAACCGTGTGTGAGTTGTCCAGGAATATTATTATTATTATATTATTATTATAATTATATGATATAAACGATGACTTGTCATACTTTGGAGCCAGTTTTCTTAACGCCAGACAATTTTGGATAAAAAATATTTTTGAGTATTTAACTGTTTTTCAATACAAAATATATCAGACGTGAATTTTACTTGATTGGTGTAGGAAAACTGGCTATTTGTCTAATTATTCGTCTATCGGTCTTTGCGGTCTGTGTATACAATGAAGTATTTTTATGTTTTGTGTAGGTATAGGTACCTCGAGAGCGCCTTGGTTTCTCAAATTGCTGTTTTATTATCAGCGCTTCGAAGGCCCGGAGGGGGACCAGGCGCCGCACCGGTTCGATCAGCCAGAACAATCGACTGAGGAGTGATGCTGTTCCGAAGGCAATACAATACACCCACGGAGACGACATTTTATTTTCACTCATCAGTTTATTGTCACGCACTAAATGTCACTTAACTTTGAGTCTATTACGGTAGTCTTTTAAATGTCTTCTTTGTTCAGACTTATAGTCCACCTAGGAAAACAAAATTGTGATTAGTGGTGTAATTGTTCAAAAATTTTTTGGTGTAGACGCTGAATCTTTTTTAGACTACCATGAATAATTAAGATTGACTGAATACGTTATTATTAAAGTAAACTAGGCACAACCTGTATCATTAAATGAACAGAAAAAAAAAAACTATAAATTTATCACACAAAGATATATTCTGGGGCCGTACCATGATCTTCTAACGCAATACTGTTGCGATTGTGGAAGCGAGACGGCACAGTACACTGCGCATAGCGCTGTCCCGCTTACTGCTTTAAGAGCTCATGGTACGGGCCCAGAACGGGTGGGAATTGAACCCACTACCTCCGATTTAGTAGTCGGGGCCACCACTAGACCAACGGGCCAGTCGAAAAGTTATTTCAAAGCATTAAAGTAGATATTCGCAATTTGTTGTTACCACTGTATTCGTGTACCTATGTCTGTAGATGTCTACTTATTCCCAGTAAGCCATTGGACTGATTCAAATTTACGCGATTCTTTACTACTTCCAATATTGAAGCTTATTTAAATTGTAATCCTACAAAATGTATAATATATGACGTGTTCCTTCTGAGCTCATATAAAAGATATTTTTGTAATAAAATTGTAAGGTGATTTATGTTAAGGGTAAGTTAAATAAAACACAAAGGTTTGAACAAAACCCGCACCACGTACGCTATCGAAAAAGTATCCGTGCGGAAAGATCTAAACTCCTTGTTTAGAGGCGAGAGGACTCGCCTCTCCTTACTCCTTACTAGGTAATTGTATAGTAAGGTTTTCCCACGTATGCCTCGGCGATGGTGTTCGTGATACGCGTTCGGTTTATTTTTAAAGCTACAACATCAATATGTACATCAATTAAAAAACATTTAGATATTCAATAAAGAGGGAAAAAATATTACAAAATTTTTGAGATTAATATTTAAATAAATTGAATAATGAAATGTATTTGTGTGCAAAGAATTAAGAAAGTGGTCAACAATTCTAAATCTACAATTTTTTTGTAATTATCTATTGATTTTGTATTTTTTTTGTATTTCTTATTCTCTTTGTAATTTTTTTTTGTATGGGTTATAATTTTTGTTTTTTTTTTTTCTACTTACTTTGGATTTTTTTTTTATGTATTTTCTTTATTTTGTACCTTTTTTATACATTTTATTTCTTTTGACCTTTTTTTGTATTTTTTATATAGGTATTTCGTACTTTTTTTAAAGGCTACTGTCAATACTGGAGATAGAAATTTACTCTCAAAGGAAACATTCGTTTATATTTATAGACAAGCAAAGCTGCACCAAAAGTTTTAAAAAATGCGCTTACCACGTACAGGACTTAAACCGACTAGAACTCGAAAACAGCGTACTGTATTTTTATGGCATCAACGAAGAAGACCACTACGTACTATCTCAAAATAAAATATATCAGAACTGACTTTCATAAAATTCCGAAAGTAAGTTCCGATTTAATTCAACTTTGTTGTCTTTTAACTGCCAAAACATGATCCAAACTTCATATTGGGGAATCGTTCTCACCTACATTGGGTATCTACACAGATAAAGTTTCAGCCAATGCAAAATTACGAAGGTCAGAACGTCGCAGGCTCTCGCTCTAAATAGTAAGTACAATAATTTTGAATTTTGTAATTGACTAAACAGGCTAAGTTATGGTTAAGTTTATTATTATAATATTATTATTTTTAATATTAAATGCCGTGACAAAAATTAACAATTTTTCAATTAAATTAAGTTACAATTCTCCAACTTAAATTTGCCAGAACAACTTACTAATACTACACAAAATTATTCCATAATGGACGACTTAATCTACACGGAGAACTGTAGGCGCTCGACACGGCGTGGAGAGGTGACGCTGCACAAACCAACGAACAGAACATGTGTTTACCTGGAAAAAAAATATACATAAATATCAACTAGTTCACCTTTTCAATTATTTTCTTTTTATTTTTAGCCTTAGCCATAATAATTTCACCAAAAACTGTAACAGATCGTTATGAGATTTTATGTTTTTAGTACAAGCTTTGTATACCTTTGACGGTTGAAATTATTTTATTTTCGAGTCAAAACAATGTAATTCTACAATAATCAATCGGAAGAACTTACCCCATGGGCGGTTGGTTACTGTAACAAAAAGGAAATGTTTAATAAAAAATAACAAAACAAGAATTAGATTTAAAAAATTATAATGATTATGAAGCAGTAGGTGTGTAATACCACATGTCATGGTAGACTCGTGTCGGTCGATATACATGAAGATCTAGGACTTTATTACAAGCCTTTATTATTAAACTAGCATCGTACGATAGCGTGTATATTTGTTATAATTACTTTATGTGTGTTATAATTACTTTCTGACATTCGATTAAGATGAAATTTTGAATCACTACATAAGTAGGTATGGTTCTATCCTCGATCTATTGAAAATACAGAAGCCCATTGACCAATTATTTACATATGTATGTATTTATTTTTTGAAACAAAAGCTAGTGAGAATATGTGGTAGCTTAAAGGCTAGCGCACATATTAGCGGGCCACAACTTGGATAACATTCGATGTTCTGCAGTGCGATGCGTTAAGACATAAAATGTACGAAAGAGGATACAGGAACATTTTAGTCTCGCAGTGTGGTCCGCCAGAGTATGCGCTAGCCTTAACAATGCACTTATATTTACCCGCGTGCAATGAAGTGGTTTGGTTCCTCCTTGCGGTTATTTGTCATTGGGTGCGCAGGCTGCAAATAAAACTTGCTATAAATATTCATTTAATGAACTCACAAAGTTTTCTACTACAAAAATCTAAATTTAAATCAGAGAAAAGTATTCAGTTTATTAATAAACTTTTCGAAGTAGGTTCTAACAAAAATATGATAAAAATTACGTGATTTAAACTCGGAGTGCTAAAAACACGACTCTGATAAAAGTAAGAGAATTAATTAAAAATCTACTTTCTTGATTTGGATCGAATTCTAACTTTATTTATGTTAATTTTTATACTGAATACGGTAACTAATAGTACTTTAAGCACCACCGAGGCTGTTTGTGATTATACTTTCTCTAATTACAGTTATTATAATGGCTTATGCATGGTACTAACACCTGGGTTCGGTCCCGCCGCAGGGCTCACACCGAAGCGCCCGATATAGACCACAAAAAACGCGACGACCATAGCCACGAACAGAAGCAGGAACACCCACCATGAAACTTTGCAACACATAGTGTAGCAGCGGTAAATTTCTGTAAATCAGTCGACATTTTAGTAACATTGATCATGACATTTTGAATGTAAATTTTATAATCTTTATCTAAAATAACAATGATCTAGTATCTATAACTACAATGTAAAACAAATTCGCGTAAGATCTCAAGAACTAGTGGACCGATTTGATTTTATTGATTTTTGATTTTCTGTATACGTTTATTTAGCAGAATAACTATAAATATAAACATCGTGGCCAGCAAAAATATATACACGTGGGAGAAACCGCGAGGCACAGCTAGTAATTCGATATATAGACAATATTAAGTACAATTTTACCAAATAAGATAAAAGTTTATTCTTTTATATGTGCTAACAACGTAATGTTATTGTTGAAATAATTCACTCCCAAAATAACTATCGCCAGACTTAACTAATGTATTTTATTCATGAGCTATATTTCGCTCTCAAGTTCCCCCAAGCAAGCTTTACAATTGTGAAAACTTCGAAATTAATTGTCTGATTGAATGAATTAAAAAGCACGTAGGTACCTTGATAATCAAGCACTTATTTGAATGACAATAAAAAAATAATAGGATGCAAATCTTTTGCGGCGTCGTCGGCGCGTCGGCGATCTTATTAAAGTTTAGAACACAAAAGCTACTATTGTAACTTAACTATGATTGATATTATGTTCCCTTGGGTACTTTTTTGAAGGTACTAAATATTGCGTACTTTTCTAATGTTTATGATAGTTTTCTCAGCGCAAGCCGCATTATGAATTTAAAATACGCAAATTTTCGCTATTTCTGGGTTACACTACAGCAATTATGCTATGGATTTTAGCAACATGTGGTTCGGTAATTTAGCTTTCTTCTGTTCAAGAAAGTGTTAAAATCGGTCCAGTAGTTCCAGAGCTAATTCAATACAAATTGCAGAAGCAAGATCACAAAATTAACGAATATATTTCAAAGTAACATTTTTAATCAGAAATAATTTTTAATCACCTTAATTTCGTAAGGCCTGTCGACCTAAAATATGGACAACAATAAGTAATTGTAAATCAGAAAGCTGTAGTTATTTGAAAGTCATTAAATAATGGACGACTCAAAAACCTAATACTAGACAAAGCACTATGTTACTTGTGCGTGTTATTATATATAAATAACTTTAAATATAAATTCTGACCATAAAATTTAATCTAAACACTGCTTCTGCCTATGCTTTTCTCAAACTTTGTCAGGGGCGGATTCCAGTCTCGCCGGAAAAAGCTGAATGCTTATTTGAACCGGACCGAATGTTTATCGAACCTCCACAATTTGACGGGCTAATACAGTATCCCATAGCTAAACTGATTGTCAGAATTGTAGTAACATAACGACTGTCAAAAATTAATGTATCCCAGTCGGGACCAACGGCTGTTTTGATGATTTTATATTTTTTATTTTTACTACATTGAGTCGTAATTCATGTTGTCTTTATTTCAGGTCGGGCGGCCTTGCAAGGTGGATGTACAGCTAAGATAATTTTTAATATTCTTATTTCTTACAACTAAAGGCCAGTGAAGTAGCAAAGCTTGAAATAAAACATTCGCTAGGATAATATCGATCGATTTTATCTGATATTATTTTGGTATTCCACATTTTAAGTAGATTCGTGTAATCAAATAAATATGTTTTATAAAAATTACAATCAAATGTTAGCTACTTTGTCTATGGAGGTTGATTATGAATAAGTAGGTTTCTGAGTAGAACTTCTTTATCTTTTGGGATTTTCGTTAGAGGCATAGTTTAATCTAAGAAATACTTCTCGTCGCTCAGAAACCTTCTCCACTAAAACTAACAAAACGAAGACTAATAATAATTAAAAAGCATGTGAACCATTCATAATAAAAGAACACCTAAAGAAAGGAGTCTACCCACTAAACCGTATCTTACCATGACCGCACTATACGGTGTAGTAGACAAACGCTTTTACAATCACCTCAGCAATAAGAGGAACATGGGGAGATAATTCGCATCCGCAATAAAATGGTTCCAAGCAGCGCTGCAAGTCGCTAGGCAACACGAAAGAGAAAGACAATCGCAAGTGGAGACACACACATGATAAGGTATTTCAGATAAAAAATAGTCTTCCATAATTCTGGAAATTTCTCTAACAACCAGAAAGCGAATTATTCAAATCTTAATTGCTCTGTAACTACCAACATAGACTGAACTACATAATGCAATACAATATTTAATAAAGTGTGCATTAAAACGAAGATTTGGTGGTTTGGTGACAAAATTTAAAATGCTAAGTAAGTATCATAATAAACCCAAGCAACCACCCTTCTTTACAAAAAAATATACATAAGCAAGCACTAAAGAGCGAAGAAGATAAAACGCAAAAATTTTAAAAACAAGTACACTATAAAAATGCTTTGTAAAATGTCACCATCTGCACAATTAATAGTAGAAAACTGAAGATCAAGCTTTTGGTGCAACTAGTAACAGAGAAAGATGAAAAAAAAAACGACCTGACCTAACCTCTACTTCTGTCCACGAATCGGTATTACTGGATCCCATAGTAAAAGAGTGGCTGGCTGGAAGATCAACGTATGACTGTCGGGACCAACGGCTTAAAGAGATTTCCAAAGCACGAAGGTGTTTTTACTACCAAAAACCCCGATTGTGACCTCCGAAAACGAGGAATCAAGAAGTTGCGTAAATTGCGAAGGCAAGATAATTTAGAAAATATTTTCAGACCTGTTATGACACCAAGCTCACCAAATGAGCTATGTTTTGCTACGATCTGCACCTGGAATACCTCCTAACAAACCCCAACCTAGAAATGTTATCACCAGTCTGATTGGAGTAATAGGTACAAAGAGAACTATAGGTACAGTGACAAGAGTACCTAACTATTATTTTATTAACTTTTGACAGATATCCACTTAGAATTCAACTTAAATGATGTTCAAATCAGGATTTCAATCCAATACATAAATAACTGTTTCGAGAATTTTGTAACGTTTCGTGATATTTTTGATAAATTCATTTCATTCATTTAACAATTTCTTTCGAATTTCTTATTATGTTTATACTAATATACTAAGTTTTACATTGAAAGGTGTTTTCTAGACATAGTAACAAAAATAATTGTTTGTGTGCCCAGAGTAAAGCGCACCCTAAGTATTGTTAAGTACCTACCTACTTAATGAATTGGGGCCCCCGTACCTCCATACGTCCCGTTTGATGCAGATCAAATCAATACGTGTTGTAATCTTAGAGGATAGATAGGAAACTGCAGATAGCGCATCTCAGGGTATGAACGAATTTTATTATAAAAAAATATAAAACAGCACGCGCCATTTCAATAAAACTATCTCCTAACCTAATACTACCCTAATATTATTATGTAATATCGGAACCAACGATATTTTTGCATAAACGTCTGTCTTTGGACGGTAAAAAACCTTAATCAGTAAATGTGCCAAAAATATGCTCGCGCTGGGCACAGCAGGCATTTAGTTATACGCGCACTCTATAGATTTTACCTTTGCTACTCTATGGTTATAGTCAAATCCACGTTCCCCCATCGTATCCAGTTGATCTCTACACATAAGCTACATTTACGCAACTTGTACTTTTAGTTAGCTTCAGGGGTGCCTTTGTATGAGTTACGCAAATAAATTGTTGTACATTTTCAAGGTTTTTGTTTTGTCATTAGTGTTATGTGTTCGTTGTTCCGTTATGATTTTTATTTTTTATTTTTATTTATACATGACAGTCAAAGTAAGTAAACCTATTTAAAAGTTTAATTATACAGGGTGTTTCCGAAATGGTATATTAATCCAAAAGGGGTGAAGTGTACTCCTGATATAGAATAAGTTCACGAAAATACAGCTCAAAATGAGTTCGTCAAATAATTGATACATATATATATACATTATAGTATCAAGTCACACAATTGCAGACGAGACGGCATCGAGTCAAAGCGTTCAAATATCTTCATAGTTTACAATACTAATTTAATTTAAGTTGGCAATATCGAGGCACTAATCACCTGAAGTATTTGACTCGGCTAAACATAGTTCTGCGTCGCTATTGAATTTGGTTCTGATTAAAGGCAGCCAAGGGATAAGATCAATAATTTAGTAAATAGATAGTACATAAGGTAAAAGTTATTAAAAACTTGAAAAAACCGTGACTTTCAAAACCAAAAATTAAAAAAGTCAATTTATCAAAGTAAATTTGTATTGACGCGATTCTGGGTTTTATTTGCAATCGATTTAAGCATAAAACAGGTCTGACAGACTTGTGTGTTTCAAAAAGTATGGAAAGATGTGTTTTGATGTTTTGAAGTCAAGTATCCTCAAAGGTCTTTTCCTTATGAATAAAGTATTGTGCGACAGCGGCGACGCGGCGACGCGACGGTGCGGTAGGTCAGTTACAACGAGATCATTCATGTTATCGTTTTTAAAACGGCCAAGGGCGTGTCGGAGAAGTGCGTGCCGAAGTAGGTGAAATATAAGTCGTTAATTTGTTGCAAACTTAGCTGTTACTTAAATCCTTTATTAATATTCTTTGTTCCCCTACTAATGTAATATTTTTTGTTTTACATAAAATAACATTGTGGTCTTTTTGAAATAAACTATTTTTAGAGGGCACGTCATGACTATCGAAAATATAATTTGTCAATGGAATTTAAATTAAAAGGTTTATCCACATAATGACATAATTGTGATGGAAGAGTAAATAAATCCATCTCTTTATTATTAGGAAGATAAAATAGCTTTTGTTTTACCACTTTATCCTTGATTGCCTGCTGCACTTTTATATTTTGGTATCGTGTCTACGATTCGTAGTTCAAAGTATTAATGAGTCGTGTTCGTTCATTCGTGGAAAGTTATTCGTACCTACGCGTTAAATAAATATCCTTTGATGTCCGCCAAAAGTAAATTCAATGTCAATATTTGTATCATCCGAGTTTACCGTCCAACCCTGTTTTTAATTACTTCCTGTTTTATGGCTCCGTAGTCTACAATTCACACTGATAGTTTCACTGTAATGTTTTTGTTATCTGTGATAAACTGATATTATAATTATTTTGTTTTCGACTGTTACCCTTCAAAATATTTAGGGTAATTATAAACGTAATATTTTAATTTTCTGACCTCTTCTAGAAATATTTGGCTTACAACTGCATTTTTTTAACCAAGTGGCAATTTTTTGACTCTTCCAACTGTTCTGTCAGCTTAATAACTAGTTACTTTTCAAAGATCGAGTTTTAAAATGTCCTCAGACTAGTTAAACCGGAGATATTATTCATATCCCATTGAAAATAATTTACTAGGAAGTATTAAATTGAGAAATCAGTTCTCACTCAAATATCAAATATAGATTTCGAATAAAACTTATCCTCAGAGACTTGAGCTAGGATTAAAATGCCAAAGTTCGCATATTCGTATAAACTCCCAACCTGTAATAACTACCTGCATCAATGAAAAGGGATTTTGTAACTTAGAAAAGTTGCCACGACGCCGACGCCGACGCGAGGCTGAATCTCAAATGTAACTCAGTTCAAAGTTATTCGTTAATGACCATGTCAGTTTAACGTAGTCAACAGTGAAAAATGCTTTATTCTTACTATGTATTTATTTTATTTGTTATCGTCACTATCTATTGTATAATATATGTATAAAAGAAAAGTGGTATTTTGAGTAGTGGATGTAATATTTATTGATAGATATAGATTAAAATTCACAGAAAATCAATAATGTTTTCCTACTCTGCGTTAGTTTTAGTTCAAAATGAGTCTGTTCTTTAAAATCTCTTGCATGTTTAGTACCAGAATGTGCGACGCGAGCTGTTTATCAGCCTATGTATTACGTGTAGGCCTGTGTTTTTGGTAATTGTTACCCTAGAGAACAAAGGTGTTTATATGTTTTTACCATAGACTTTAGATATACTATAGACCGCTAGTATCGCTAGTTTTCCTTCGTGCCAAGCGAGAGCACTTTTTATCTGTATCTAGTACATTCGTTTACTGATTTAAAGTTATTTTTCGCGCAACGACAGACTTATATGCGAAAATATCGATAGTTTCGACATTGTTAGGACAATATTAGGGTTTTAGATAGTTTTATTAAAACGGCGCGCTCCGTCTTGATACAAAATTTACGATAAAGCTATAGGCTCACTCTTTAGTTTCTTATCTATACTCTAAGGTTTTTACCCTCAACGCAAAAAGTTTTAAGTTTGATGCGAACTATGCGTTACAATAAATTTAGCTTATAAAATACCTAGAATCTTCTCGTTCTTTGTTTCCAATTATTCGGGATCTGCGCAACGTGCGCTATCCTTACTACTCGTCAGCATTCACTCCCTTCATTCTCTCATATCATCTTTCATACAATCCATCGATCAGTTTTTCCGACTTTCTAAACCTGTAAAGTGGGCGAACACTTTAATTTTCATAACTCTTTTTAAAAGCGGCTAGCGCGCTCATCCTTTGATCGTCAGTTTGATTCCTGCCTAAGCTTTCTCATTTAATTTACATGCAATTGTCTCTATTCCGTTAATTACACAACATAAAATGGTTGACACTGTATATTTTTGATAAACACTTCAAAATTACATTTCAATGCCTACAATTTACAGATTATGTTGCAAGCATTTAAAATAAAGGTGGTTGCGGTTTTTTTATCATCCCCCTATTACTCACGCATCACTCACAGCACGGGATGTTCAGGTGAGCGATCCTGATCTGTGATTGTGTATTGTACCTACATTGTGTATGTGTGTGTTGTGATAGTCGCGTCTCCCCTACCACCTGGGTGGTAATGTTACAATACGCGTTCAATCAAATGCTTTTGGACAATGTACATGTGACAGTGTGCATCATATTTTCGTTAATACTATCTTTATTTTTGAATTTGAAAACAATGCATTCTGGTTACGGTAATAGTATATTTTATGGGAATGTATATTATAAAGGTTTATTCAGCAAGAATACAAAGAACAGTCTTGAAACTTGAAACTTTCTCGTTGATAATTGACGTATGACGGAGATGTTTTGACGGCTATTATTTATTATTAAAGAAACTATAATATGATCTTTAAAAAAGTTGGATTCGCTAAAGACATGCAGCACAAAGGAATTTTATATAAAACTACGTAGGTCTAGTTGACCGAATCTAATGTTTTGGTATTAATTTATTGTTAACGTAAAACTAAGTTGTAAATTAAGCTTGACTAATTGTAGTGACAAATGATGATTTAATTTATGTCATGATACTGGTATAATCCTTTATAATCGGCCTGTTCATTTGTGAAAATGAAATATTCTTTCATTTTCACAAATGAACAGGCCGATTATAAAGGATTATGGAATCCTTAATTAGACCCAGTTCCATGGAAAATGGATTAATAGTAATGACTAAAAACCAACGCACTTTCTGATTTCATGGTAATATTATTTATTAATTACAAAATACGATTGTGATATTAAAATGCATATTATCCGAATAAAATAAAACGATGATAAATGATCCTTTGTCGTTTAATATGTTTTAAAATTTTCAATTTTGAATTATTTTATGTTAAAAATGCAGCGGATTAAAATAAGGTAACTTAGTCGGTCTTGAGTTATTGTCAAGTTTATTTTCTACTCGCTTACGCTTTAAAGTTTGTTTTTTCCCTTTTGAAATGAATGAATCCCCCTTGAAATATATAAGTTTAATCACGTAAAAAGTCGGTGGTTCTAGATTTCTTTTACATTTAATATATTCTGCCGGTTCATTGTTTAGTTGAGTTGAGTGGGCGGTTGAGCGTTTTTGAATGACAAAGTTTAATGTTTATTTTACTAAATTATATGTTACGTTATGTACCTGTTTTTGTAATTGAGATGCAGCTATGCTGTTCTTATTAATCATTTTTAAATGGATCGTGTGTTATGAATAAAAAAATATTGCAAAGTAAGAAAGAAATGGGAGTGGTTTAGGAGTCGATTACATCAGGGTTTCCTGATTAAAAAAACGGTCCCCAATTTTCCAAGAGAAATCATTTTAGAAAGTTACGTTTTTACGTCTTATTTATTCTTATCGTCTATCTAGCACTAATTGCGTCTAAACGTCTGCAGACATTGTAAACGGATTACCCGTCTGTTTGTCTACATTCTGCATTAATTTGGCGCGTTCGGACAAGAGTAGTGATATCGTCTAGCTTGGGAAGGCAATGGACGATCGAGGTCGGGCTGCAACCCGGTGGGGGAGAGAGAGGGGAGCAAGGGGAGATGCTCGCGGGGGCCGAGGGTGGGGGAGGGGGGGGGGCTGAGCTATTTCTGGACAAGGTATTTATAGCTTCCGTAGTAAGGCATTGTAAGACATAGTACGCGTAGTACAACGACGAAATTTAGCCATTTACTTTTTCCGGTTTGTTAGATAAATGAGACTAATATGTCAGTCATTATATATGATAAAGATGCTTTAGTTCAAATTGCTTTTATGTTTGATATAAGTAGTAGTAAGGTACAATAAAATATGTAAAAAGTAGTAATATATACACTTTCAAGTGTATGTTTTTAAGATTTTATATTTATTTTCCGTTTTTACACTTCCTTATACTTCAAATCAACTATATTTAGTAGATTTAAGTTCAATGGGTGGATTAAATCAACTACAATTAACAAATAAAAATACTTTTCTCTTTTGTCAAATTTTCAGGCTTGCATTGGGACATGTATCCATGTGTGCGTGTAGCTTTACAAGTGAGAGTGATTCTCTTGCTAATTTAAATTTTGACTGAATTTTTAGCCGCACAAGGTCGCTTTTTGCATGTAGGTCAGGCAAGGGTTGTGGCCACCATAGCCTGTGCGACGAAACGGGACGGGTATCCAGTAACCAGTGTAGCTACGTCACGGGCAGCGGCCGGTAGACGAGACCTCCAGTCGTGTCCTGGCTCTGCCTGCGTTACGCGGTCCAACTGTACCTATCTCCATAAATAACCTTCAACTTAATTGTTTTTCTTCATTCAAATAAGTGTGATTAAAAATTTTGAGCCTGAGTTTTGAACTTTTGGAAGTGATTACAGACACTTTGTGAGTTTTGTGTGCGGGATCGAGATTTCTTCGAGTTTGCGGGAGTTTTAAAGTAAGTTTAGACTAATTTTCGCGCGCGTTCTTAGTTTTCTTTTATTTCAAATTTTCTAAAGAGTATTAGATCATTTAAATATAAGTTAGAGGCACTTAGTTTTTAATTGATATGTTTTAAAGCTGGCGTATAATTAGGTAACAGTGAATAATTAATATCCAAAAGATAACTTTAAAATGTTATTTGTTGTTTATTTATAGCTATGGCTTTTTAGAACAATTATTTAAATTTATGTTATTTAAAATAGTAAAGAAACAATTAATTTAATACGTAAATGGAACAATGAATTGAGGCGATTTAAACTAAACGTGAAACCCGACGCAGGCTGCAGGCTATTTAAATATGCCACGTTTTTTTCCGGAAGCGGGTTTTAAGCCGTCTTATGCTTTTTACACTTACAACATTTTGCCAAAAAAAACGCAAGCTTTATGGCTATTAAATATTTAATGGGATACAGCAAATGAGAGAATTGCCAACGAATCTTTTCCATAAAGAAATAAAAAAATGGCTCATGGACAAATGTTTCTATACGGTAAATGATTTTCTAAATTATAACATGAATAAAAAAAGCACATTTCATAATTTGCTATAATATTTGCTAAGAATTAATTTAATTTTATAATTTAATTAAAATTTAAATTCTCGACCATAAATTAGTTACTAACAATATTTTGACATAAATAATTGAGAATTATGACCTTTCATATTATAATTGCATTCTGAATATGAGGCGAGATAATTATGAAGAAACGTAATTGTATTTTAAGACCTGTAATTGTAACCATATTTCAAGCAAATAAATGATATTCTATTCTATTCTATTCTACGGACGGTTGGAGTTTCGCCTTAGGGGCGCTATGGAGCAAGGACAGAAAAAATTTCGTTTTTTTTTTTCGGATTCTCTCCGATTTTTTTGAAGTATCGGGGTGAACTTGTCTGTAGCAACCATTTATGGTCTAAGAAACATGGCCCTACGACGCACCGTTTTCGAGTTATGAGCCTTTTACTGTTTTTTATTTTATATGAAACGATTTATATTTGCAAAATGGTAGCTCGGATGAGATTGTTTTCTGGAAAGAAATTGTTGCTCTACTCAAAAGCCATGAGGTCATGTAAAAAAACTAGCGAAATTTTGGAAAAAAAAAAAACTTAAAAAATTTTCCGTCGGTCGTCGATTCAGCTAGATTATTCTTAGGGGCAAAGGACGGAGGGTCAAATTTTCGGAGATTTCATTTTATAGAATTCGACCATTTTTATTGCAGCAACTGATTTGCAAAGTGTTTAATGACTTTTATATCGACCGGCTTAGTATGAATCACAAATGAAAGGCACCACAAATTGAACGAACTTTAGACACATTATATCTGAACCCAAGTACACCAAGTGAAGTTGCAAATATAATACAATCCCTAAAGAATACAAAGAGTACTGGAAACGATGGCTTGGCAACAAATATAATAAAAAAAGTTCATAAATTTATCAATTATCCATTATCATACATTATTAATTTATGTTTTGGAACAGGTATCTTCCCGAATAAATTAAAAACATCAATAATTAAACCGTTGTATAAAAAAGGGAATAAAGCAGAAGTGAAAAACTACCGCCGGTAGCTTTAGTACCAGTATTTTCCAAACCCGTCGAACATAAAATAAAAAAACGTAAAAACGGTGCGTCGGTGGACGGTAGGGCCATACTTCTCAGACCCTGATTGGTTTCTATCGACAAGCTTAATCAGATGCTGCAATAAAAATGGTCGAAATCTATAAAAAAAACTTCGAAAAATTGAGTCCCAATTTTTTTTTTAACTTATACTTTTTATTTTCCTACACTCCGCTCCTAAGACAACCCTCTGACCACGTCTTATCTGATTTCTTTCTCAATATTTAGCCGAAAAAATCCATAAAACCACTTACTGGCGTATTTTTGACCCAGTTGCAGACCAACGCGGCTGTTTGACATTTATTTAAGCATGATTCAGCAGTTTAAATATTTTAAATTACACGAAATATTTGCTTAAATAAATTATCGTGCACACTATTTAAAATATGACATCCAATTGAGCATTACTAATACTTCAAAGCGATTTTAATATTATAAGTGAACACAATTAATTATGTACGACGTTAATGTACGTTTTATCGTATTTAAAAATTAAATACGTAATTAAAGGATTTATAATTTTTCTGCTTTTACAACTCATTTATCAGATTTAAGGACTTAAAAATTAATACGATAAACTATTAAGATGAAGGCAGTGGGAATTGGGACTCACTGTTTCATTATCCGCGCAGCCTAAGTCGTAGGTTGCTGAGCCATAGGTATCTGAATAGATAGGACCGAACTTCTTCTACTACATTTCCTTATTTACTTTTGACCTATCCCCGATTTCTATCTAATTTAATGTTGAATACAAGGCTTTCTTCCCTTAATTTATTTTATGGCCCTTGCAATAATAATAGAATTTAAATAACCCGTCAGAAATATAAACAAAATAAAACTTAGTCAAGTGTTCCGTTATCTAAAAACACACTTTGATTTTAAAGATTTGCCTGTTAGTTTGTGCTTAAGTACTCGTTTATGCATCGGCTAAGGCAATGTAGGAAGTATATACTGATTAAAACTAATAGTTTAAGTTATCTCGTTGGCTAAAAAGATATTTAAGTTATCGATAAAATTATTAATCAATGTATTCTTTCTCAAAAACTAAATGATTTATACTCGTTCAGTTTCATAGAACTTACAAAGTGTTCTTTTATTTTTACACGACTGCCCAAAAAGGAGTGTTATGTTTTTACACGACTGCCCAAAAAGGAGTGTTATGTTTTCAGGGTTCATGTATGTATGTATGTATGTAGGTGTGTATGTATGTATGTTTGTGAGTTTCTTTATTCCACCATAACTTCTAAAAGGCTTGACCGATTTCAATGTTTGTGATATCATTAGAAGCTTTGAGTTATCCCGAGTGACATAGGTTATGTGGACATTAAAAAATGGTCAAGTGTGAGTCGAAATTGCCTGCAAAGGGTTCCGAACGATTTTTTTTTGTGTTGCGTCATGTTTTAGTGTTGTAGCTCTATAAAATATTATTTATCACTAAAAGATATATTTTTTTTTTTCAATTCTTTAAATATGAAACTTTAAATAGAAAATACTTCAGTCTCGCAGTTTTTAAATATAAAAATGCCTGTTGCAAATAACCGGAATTTTCGAAGTTCTGGGATCAGTTACAGCCTTAAAGGTGTGCATTTACACACGACTTCATTTAAACGAACGGACGCTAACATTATGACATTCACTTTACACGTTTTTGTTCAGGCCAAAATGTGCCATGATATAAGCTGATGATATAAAATATATGTCATGATTTTAAAGAAAATAAATACCTTGAGCTGGCGCTTGTGAACACAACATTATTACGAGAAAACAGAGTAAAGAGTACCTAACTAACGAACACCCTTGAAAACGTCAAAATAATGGATTGTTATTGGTTATAAATCATCACTTTATTTAAATAAAATAAGTTTTATCTTATACTGGAAATGTGACCTCAATGTTAAGTTATTTTTGTGGTGATTAAGAAATGATAAAGGGCTTTTTATAATTTTACTGCAATATCCTGGCTTCCCTACGATAACCAGGCCGTTCGCAAATCGGGATGGCATAAAAGCGAATCTCCTTTCTAGCCTTTGAAAACCGATTAACTAAAACTGTTTCAAATCGATTGATAGATCTAAAATTAAAGTGTCTTTTGTGTATGAGAACTCATTTTATGTTTATGAACTCCCCGCGATGCACGATTTAAATATTACTCCTATGACTAGTTAAAAAAACCGTACAAACTATTTTCTACAAACCGGTAAAAATTTTACCTTAGTCGAATCATACAGCAGTTTTAGAAAAAAGTAACCACAAAGTTTTGCAACGAATTTTGCGAAACATATTCATATCCATATCCATCCATCCATCCACAAAGTTAAAAGGACAACATTGCGTGTAGCACTCGTTACAAACAAAACAGGGCACTCAATGTATTCCAGGAATAAATAAAACTGAAAATTGTTCAGAAAAATACTATCGATTTACGTACTATTCCAAGCAAAACTGAATATACCCCGCTATACCTTTGTGATAAGGGTACTGTATTGTTTAGAATACAGTGCCTTGTGGCGTCTACGCCTTGTCCTTGGACTACGTTGAAATTGTTGAATAAATCTTGAAGATATAACTAATACTGATGAGCTTAACTTATTTTACCATATTATACCATTGCAATTACATAACAACGGATTGACTATGCCATAATTTGTGTGGCGCATAAGTTCGCTCAATCTCTAAAAGAAAAACTATCTGCAGACACTAGACTGAAATTAGCCCTAAGTAAACCTCCTTCTTAAGACTCCGTCCCACCAAAGACGATGAACTAGAAGCGTTAGAGTTGTGAACTGGATACAAGTAGGCTAGCAACAAGAAGCGAGTGTGTAATTCTAATATGCAGTTTTGTCGCTGAGCTACAAGCGAGTGTGTGATTGAAGGGTTCAGTAAGCATAGCAATCGTATCCGTGCCTTGCCGTCAACTAACGTAAGCACGTAACAAAAGCAGATCAGCAGCGCCGGTAGTCGAACCGGCTACGGTCAGGCGACGTGCCGACGCCGACGGCCCGTTTACGGCTCGTGAAAGTGTCCCAAGGCGAATCGTTTACGTTACGGTTCCGATAAGTGTGCCTTTCAGTAAGGACTTTCAAACAAAGAATAGTAAAAGGCTCGAGTTCATACGGTTACGATCGGTTTCCGAATCGATGAGTATTGTATAACTTTAAGATATGCGATACTCGTACCACTCTCTAATTCTTGTGAACTAAACTGACGTTGCCATAGCACTAGTATTATTATAAAATACATCATCATTTTGTTCTGTCAAAACATTTTTTTTTTTAGAATTTTCACTTTCATGCGGCCGCTGCAATAATGCTTTCCTGATAGGTGGTGGTCAATAGGAAGATGTAACTTTAATGTGGCAAAGAATTTACTAAATATAAATCTATCACTAAGACTTATTGGTCCTTAAAACAAATAACATCATTCAAAACTGTTCATTATACCAGGTCACAATTAATAATGTAACACGGTTTATTATTTCCCCATACAAATAAAGACCAACTGACAGAAGTGTCAGGAATGCATTCTCTCAGCGGCAGGTCGATATGAATGCTTGCACTCTCATCCGCACTAGATTGTAAGATAACTGCTGGTTAATCTTAGCGAGGGTTTTGATCGCTCAGCGAAAATTATCTTTGATAGTTCATGTCACCGCGATAAACATAAAAATAAATAAAATAAAACATACCTACGATATTCATATCAAAAGTAAATGAAGTTTCGCGATAGTTAAACACTTATTTACAACATTGCATCTGATATTCTGATCGAAAATTTTGATCTTTACTAAAGCCAATATGGAAAGAGAATTAAACGTTATTACTAATTACGCAATTATCAACTTTGACAACATGTGTTTAAGTTCATTTTAGAATGACAAATATTACCGAAAAGGGCCTAAAAGTAATTTGAATGTGATGGAAACTGAACTGTTAGTTATTGAATTAAGGTTCATAATCCCAAAGCACGTTCATTATTTCTTTAAAGTGGCTGATGTATAGAACATTGTTTCCCAACCTATGGTCCGCGGACCCCTGGGGGTCCATTCTTTTTCTTTGAGCAAGGTCAGAAGAAAAGCCAGCCTTTGGATCACACAATGTGTAAAACGGCTCGAATCAACTAGGTTTTTATCTATGCTCCACTTGAGGATCGCAGTAGCTGCAGCCGGCGCAGCACGTCCAACTAGCAAAAGTATCGACACAAGTAGTGTCCCACACTAAATTTTAATGCCTACCCATCTTCCACGTGATTAAGACTTAAAAGAATTCAAATAATTTATTGAAAATATAACAGCTCCATGCAACCCAGTAAAACAGAATATTCTTTAAAAGGCTTCGCTTCAATTAATGTAAACGTTGTTAATATGAAACACGACAGAAATACAAGTAACTATTGAGTAACGCATAAATTATACAATGAGGAACGGACGAGTGCAGCTCAACGTTGATCCGAGTGCTTGACGTGCAGCTTTGTTATTGGATCTGTCAGGCTTATTGGCTATCTCCCGTTGAGAAGCCCATCGGATTTTTATTGGATAAAAATATCGAAAAAAAGGACATTCTGTTTCGGCCAATATTGACCAACTAAGTTGAAGCAGATCTAGTAATAGTTGGTCATTGGCATTAGATACTTGTTCTAACAGCTTTGTTTATTAAGAGATTATCGCTCCAGTTGACAACCTCGACAGCCACCGCAAGGCGGACGTGCGGCGTAAGCGACGCATCAAAAGCCGCCGCACGCCTCGCCGCATCCACGTATATGGTACATATAGTTAGTATCCACCACAAAGACCAGTGTGTTAAACTAACAGAAACTCATTACTTAGAAATAGTACGCTCCGGTAACTTACGATAATAGTAACGACATATCACTTAGCTTAATATCGGATCATTTGACCATAAGCATATTGTGTATTGATGCATATTTGCAGTGATACGTCTACCTAACTACATCAAATGTTACCACAATTAGGTACAAAACATTATAGTAAAATCTCCTGAAAAGTGAGAAAGAGTCAGTTATTAAACTGTGTTCCGTGACACGATGATTGTAAAATTCCAGAAATTATACTAAAAGAGCAATATCTGAAGCATAAAATCCACATTGATTTTGCTACGGATTACAGAAAAACAAACTTAAATCTGAGCTATACCAATCTTAGGTTACCTGCAATTAGATATGAATCCCTTTAAAATCAAATCTCACCAAAGACGTTGTGTATATTCTTCTATACTATTTTGCTCTAAGTTCTAAAAGTTTACAGTACAGAAATCCTACTAATATTATAAATGCGAAAGTTTGTTTGGATGTTTGTTACTCTTTCACGCAAAAACTACTGAATGGATTTTAATGAAACTTTACAATAATGTAGCTTATACATCCGAATAACACATAGGCTATAATTTATAAAGATAGTGTATGAATTGTCATTCACGCGGGTGAAACCGCGGGGCACAGCTAGTGTAAAATAAAATTTGTTCTGAAAATCCCACTTAAATTTCCAAATACATCGTTTTAATTTTCATTTAAAAACGAGCGCTTTCAATACCTACATGTTTTAAATACTTTACATTAATTATGTTTAATATTGGATAAAATATGATTACTGGCGCCGCCGAATTCATTAATTGTGTTTTCGCCCATTCAATCTTCAGGATTTCCAATTCACTGCGTTTGTATTGAATAAATTCATAACATTTAAATTCAAATACGTCGTCCTGTTATACCTAATATTTGGGACATAGGCATTTCATTTCGTTTTATATACAAGTGAATAATAAAATGAAATAGAAATTATTTCTCTTCATCTCAGTGTAGTACATTCTATAATACTACACTACTCGTGAAATACATTACTAAAACATGTAGGTATGTATTTAACTTATTTATTTAGAAAGCGGCTGATTAAGTATGTCTCAATTATTACCTATGTGTGGTTATCGGGCTCGAGCACATGCTGAACAGTAACTAAGACTAGATTTTTTATTTTTGTCTGCACCTAATACTACTAATTACCCTTAAAGGATAGTTAAAAAACTATAGAGTGCGCATATCAGGGTATGAACCGTGAGCACTAGTGTCAACTAGTTTCTTCGTACAAATAGCACCAAAACAGAGTGCGCCGTTTTAATGAACCTACGTCAAAACCTAATATAATTCTAATAAAATTGGAATCATCGATATTTTTGCATTAAAGTCTGACTTGGCACCAAAACAAGTGAAATACGTAAACGAATGTGCCACATACACATTGAGCTTTTAGCGACACGTGCACTCTATAACTCCGTACCCCTCAACTTGTTATGACTTTTCTTTTTAGGGTAGTCGTTTTGGTATTTTTGTCAAGGAGGAATAAGGAAAGCAATTAAAGTTAATTTTTACGTTCGTGATCCTGATGAGAACATCAATTACTTTAGTTTTATAAACGCTTATGAGAACAAAGTGTTAACCAAATTATCTAAAAGTCACTAAATATTTATTTGATTTACTCTTAATGTTCTTTCAACAAAGGCAGTACTGTTAAAATATACTGCAAGGAGTATACTACGTACAGTACAGGCATCGTTTTTATTCCAAAGAATTGATTAAATTTCGCCATCAGCACTATTACGCAGTCAACTGAGCATATCAATTATTTTTTACTAGGTACTCAATATCATAAAAGAAAAATTGATCGAAATATTATCCGCTCCTTCAATTAAAACAACCCTAGCTACCGGCCCCCACGACGTAATAATTGGCAGATAATTGCCATGAAAATCTCCCCGGCTGTCCCCCATTTAATCAGCGTATTTGGAGAAATATGAACTAGCACAGTGTTTACCCCTTGCACGTGTAACTTGCAACGGGAGAATAGGTACAGCAGTACTAAAGCTGATTTATAAAGCTTCTGTGATATAAAATCTCTTTGAAGCGTGCACGCGAGACAAAAGTTCTAATTAATAACATGTTCGCGTATTTGAGTTTGAAAGTTTGTTGGTTTGCATTGCAAGTCCATTACGCGTAGTAAGTACTTTGATCCGGTAACAAAAATAAAACATACTGTGTACACAATCAAGAAAGACCAGAGTTGTAGATTAATATTCGTTCCGCGAATTTAATTTCGAAATAAATAGTAAGCACCCATGTACTTTAATTTAAATCTACCGTCGACGCGCAAAAAGAAGCGTTAATTATTTTACCGTGAAGATTGCATATCTTTTAAATAACAATAATTTGATACCCAACCGCAAGGCAGCTCATTGTTAGCAAGTTTGCGACGGTGTTTGATTAAAGACTTGTCGGTTAAGAAATATCAAAGTTAAGACAATGACGGAGTGATTGGAAAACACTTTCTCCCGTATCAGTTTCACAAAGTAAAGTTTGTTTGAAATTTGATTATCAAGATTCATTCACAATGAAATTATTGCATTAAGTCGATTTAACAATTACATGTTTAAAAAGGAAAACGGATTTATTTACAATCGCATATAAGTATGTCATATAATTTCTATTGGTCAATTACAATAATTATACACGAGATACAATCGCATATATATAAGTAGGTATGTCAATTGGTCAATAATAATTATAGACGAGATGTTGCCTACATAGTCATCAACGCGGCGACGTTTGAAATCTGATCTCCCTGGTTCACAACGTTGTCAAGTTGCACTAATGAACAGTACCCAACATATTATTATGTAAGTACATAAGTAAAAGAGATAGCTATCATTTAAAAAGTTCCGGAGGGCTTATAATACCTTAAAATGCGAGCCCGTATCTCGTTCGTATTACTAGAAATGTTTTTTAAAATATCAATGTATGGCTTATCTACTCTTTGTTTTTCTAGTGACATAAAAATTTCGGAATGTATTGCACTGTCGAATACTTTTGTGTTATTACACGACTGCCCAAAAAGGAGTGTTATGTTTTCAGGGTTCATGTATGTATGTATGTATGTATGTATGTATGTATGTTTGTGAGTTTCTTTATTCCACCATAACTTCTAAAAGGCTTGACCGATTTCAATGTTTGTGGTATCATTAGAAGCTTTGAGTTATCCCGAGTGACATAGGCTATGTGGACAATAAAAAATGGTCAAGTGTGAGTCGAAATCGCCTGCAAAGGGTTCCGAACGATATTTTTTTTTGTGTTGTGTCATGTTTTTTTTGTTGTTCACTAAAAGGTATTAAATAAAAAAAAATAAAAAACGCCTGCCATGTCAAAAAAAAATAAAAACAAGTCAAATATTTGCAGTCGGGGGACCTGTAATGAATTGTTCCAAGTAACCAAACCCGACTGCAAATATTTGACTTGTTTTTATTTTTTTTTGACATGGCAGGCGTTTTTTATTTTTTTTATTATAATTTTTTTATCTACAAAAGCTATATAATTATGATGTTTTATTTAATTCTGAATATTTCTCAATGATCTGGTTCAGGGTCTAAAGGTGGTCGGTAGTTGAGTATCTTGGGCGAAACCCGGCTTGTTCTGGGGGCTGATGTTCATCAAGTATGCTATCGATACGGTTGTGTATGACCTTAATAAAAGTTTTATTTAAATATGCGATGTCAAACTTATCGGACGGTAAATACCGATTTCGCTTTTATCGCCTTTTTTATGCAGAAGTACTATGTTTGAGTGACACATTTTGCTAGGTAGGTACTTTGCCTGATTTCAGTATAGTGTTAAACAGGTTTGTAAAAAAAGGTTTGTTCAAATTATATCTGACCAGAAAAATATGTTACACGATTCAAAGATCATGTACATCAGTCCACCCGATCTTGAGTTATGGATGGTGCAACTGACCTTTTGTTTTACAAAATATATTAAGATGAAACATTACTGTTTTCCAACCATTCTAAACATAAACATTTCAATACCCGAATAAACAAACAACCTTCAACAACATCTAACGATGTACTTGAACTTGACATTAATCTTTTGATTGGAATCACCGAACATAAGAACGGACGGGTTTGGCGCCCCCGCCGACGCACCCCTCAAGTATTCCAAGTTCAAAACGTATCAATGATCGTTACTCGGTATTTGGGGGTGAATCATATTTGTCGGGGTACTTTGTTCTTTCAATCTGTATTCAGTGTTTTGGGATTGAATCTAAGTAAAGTTTTTACGATTAGGTAATAATATGTAGGTATGAGGGTATGTCTAATGTAATTTTTTGTGTATTTATGGAAAAGCATAAATAATAATTTACTATTATAAATACTAATGGAAAATTTTGGCAAACTGCAAAAATATGAAAACTGATACCAATTAAGCGCATTTGAAATAATTAATAACTAATAGAAACATAATTGACTGTTACAGTCGGGACCCATTAAATAAGCTAGACTAAAATCATTCATTATGGGTCCCGACTGTGACAGTCAATTATGTTTCTCATTAGATTGATTGTGTATTGATTATTCAATTTTTGTACTAATAACATTGCTATCTACACTTCTATACATCAGCCACTTTAAAGAAATAATGACCGTGCTTTGGGATTATGAACCTTAATTCAATGACTTATAGTTCAGTTTCCATCACATTCAAATTACTTTTAGGCCTTTTACGGTAATATTTGTCATTCTAAAATGAACTTAAACACATGTTGTCAAAGTTGATAATTGCGTAATTAGTAATAACGTTTAATTATCTTTCCAGATTGGCTTTAGTTATAGACTTATTGAACTTGTTATGTACTTTTCAGTTTTTATTTAAAGTGATTTTTATGCAGTAGCGATTTTTTTTTTTTAATATTTTGTATAGGCTCGACTCACTCGTGTGACCTCTCGCTACAGCATGTTGCTGGCTACTGTTGACTGTGTTTTGTTTCGCGTTGCTTTCGAACCTTTGTACCATCGAAGATTTCGACACTGCAGCGTCATGAGCTCAAGATAAGGCCCCGCATACCCTAAAACTAGACTGTAAGGACTAGGCATTGCTCCCGAATGTTATTGTAACTGATAGCCCTGTGAATATCTAACAGTTAACACAAATGTATGTGAAAGTGACACCAGATTGATTTCAACCAGATTTGCAGATGCGCAAGGCATTTCACAGAATTGCAATATAATCTCAACTGTATTGAATATTACTTGGTAATTAATACTACGTAAGATATATCTCTAAGAAAGAGCATAATGGACGAGGCAAACTACACAGGAAACACCAGCTTTCAAATAAAAAAAGAATCCTCAAAATTGGTTAACCCAGTCAAAAAATCTGTGGTAACATAAATTAAATAAAAGTTAGTCGAATCGAGAACCTCCTCCTTTTATGAAGTCGGTTAAAACGGATCTTACGCATTGAACGAATTTTACGAGACTCAAAAAATTTAGACTATTTTCCGTTCTCCTAGAACTATGAAACTATTTTCGTTTTCCGGAACTTGTCATTCACGTAGTGCCAGAAACGATCGCGAGAAGGATTGTAGGTTACTGCGATAATCGATTGCTGAAATATTTATAATTTTATACCAAACAAATGTACGGAATACTTAGTAATAGTAAGCCTGTAACTGCAGGACTTAAGAGATTGGTGAACAAATCCTTAGTGAACGCCGAACGTCGAACGTTGAGGATGTGAATACTAAGCGGTATCATTTCTAATAATGTATGAAAGATTATTTAATACGTTGTGACAGTTATAATGTTTATGAATTGGATTATACGTTTTTATAAGTATCCACGGAGTTTTTGTAACTCACTGTATTATCATTACGTTCAGCGATCTAATAAGTAATGAAGTTCATTGATTCACGTCTATTTTGTATCATACGATTTTGGATCAATGATAAATAAATGCGGACAAATAAATGCGGAACAACATCACATACATTGTTCTGAACCCAAAGTAAGTTGCTAAAGCACTTGTGTTATGGAATTCAGATACAACGAAGGTACCACAAACACCCAGACCCGAGACGATGTAGAAAAGTGATTTTCTACATTGACCCGTCCGGGGATCGAACCCGAGACCTCAGAGCTAGCGACACCTTGAAACCGGTGCGTACGCCACTCGACCACGGAGGTCGTCGAGTGAATGATATTGATTGTTACCGAGAAATTAATGATTTTTAAAGTATTTCCGGGATAAAGATTTTTAAAACTAGTTATGAACCTATACTCAGTCAATTTATCGAGGTCTTTAACTGCAATATACTGTGTCAGACCAGATTTATTTTACGAGCACCGGTTTTAGGTCATTCATGACGTCACCCAGGGGAATAATTGATCGACTGTAATATTTACGCACTTAACTAATAGTGATAAACTGTGATTTAATTAATTATGCCATTAACATATTTTATTTTGTAAGTACACCATCTCAGGACAACAGTTAACTACTGTTTTTTAGAAATTATTTTATTAAAATCTTGGAAATACATATACTATATCAATCGCTTTTGCGAATTCCAGAAGTAATCGCTGAACGTTACGATATAGAATAGCTTCCAGTTAGCTATTGGGCACACGTTAGGCTTGGAGAAATTTTGTGAAAGTGAAAAAATGCTTGTTCTTGTGTTCCCGTCACTGTCCTACTAGAGTCAAGGTGTACTTAACGCTTTCGACTTAACCAAGCTTTGGTTGCAGCGACCACACACGCACATCTTAAAAGAAAGAAATAAGATACAAAATCCAGGAATGTGAGATTCTCAAAGACCTTATTCACAAGAAAAATAACATTTATTACACGACTGCCCAAAAAGGAGTGTTATGTTTTCAGGGTTCATGTATGTATGTATGTAGGTATGTATGTATGTTTGTGAGTTTCTTTATTCTACCATAACTTCTAAAAGGCTTGACCGATTTCAATGTTTGTGGTATCATTAGAAGCTTTGAGTTATCCCGAGTGACATAGGCTATGTGGACATTAAAAAATGGTCAAGTGTGAGTCGAAATCGCCTACAAAGGGTTCCGAACGAAATTTTTTTTTGAGTTGTGTCATGCTTTTTTGTTGTTCACTAAAAGGTATTAAATAAAAAAAATATAATTAAAAATAAAAAAACACGCCTGCCATGTAAAAAAAATTAAAAACAAGTCAAATATTTGCAGTCGGGGTCGGTTACTTGGAACAATTCATTACAGGTCCCCCGACTGCAAATATTTGACTTGTTACACGACTGCCCAAAAAGGAGTGTTATGTTTTCAGGGTTCATGTATGTATGTATGTATGTATGTATGTATGTATGTATGTATGTATGTATGTTTGTGAGTTTCTTTATTCCACCATAACTTCTAAAAGGCTTGACCGATTTCAATGTTTGTGGTATCATTAGAAGCTTTGAGATATCCCGAGTGACATAGGCTATGTGGACATTAAAAAATGGTCAAGTGTGAGTCGAAATCGCCTGCAAACGGTTCCGAACGATTTTTTTTTTGCTCAATATTGGTCATTATATCACTAAAAGGTATGAAATAAAAAACTAATAATTAAAAAAAATTAAAAACACGCCTGCTATGACAAAAAAGTGAACTAAAAAATTAAAAACAAGTCAAATATTTGCAGTCGGGGGACGGTTACTTGGAACAATTCATTACAAATATACCCCGACTGCAAATATTTGATTTTGTCATGGCAGGCGTGTTTTTAATTTTTTTTAATTATTAGTTTTTTTTTTAATTTTTTTTACATGGCAGGCGTGTTTTTTAATTTTTTATTATTTTGATCTTGTAGCCAATTGTTAAGTATTAATTTGATTTTAATAATATTGTGCCATCAGTTTCTGTGATCGACAAAATCCCACGATTGATCAAATCCTGCAGAAATGTATTGTGCCGTGCGCACGACAAGCGAATGTATTTCGACCCTCAGTCAGAATAAACAATATCTTCACGCAATCAATTTTATTTCTCGTATTCCTAGTTTTACACAACTTTTAATTGCGTTTCAGGCATACATGTCATGTTCTTGTATATTTTTGTAAATCATTTGTTTGCATGATTATGATAACTTTGTAGTCATCATCATCTCATCATCTCCCGAGCCTTTTCCCAACTTTGTTTGGGGGTATTTTACATGGAGCGACTGCCTATCTGACCTCCACAACCCATTTTACTGGGAAACACAGTATCCCATAATAAGACTGGTTGTCAGAATTGACTTAACGACTGCCAAAGATCATAGTATGGCAGTCGGGACCTACGGCTTAACGTGCTATCCGAGGCACGGAGGGATCTCGGTATGTTTGGAAATGGTCACCCATCCACGGACCAACTGTATTATCGGTCAAACCGTACAGCTTAAACTTGGCCACGAGCCCCTCTAATAATCTAATATGATAACTTTGTAGTCAAAACTCAATAAATAAACTATATATTCTTCAATACAGTTTATTTTAATAAAGAAACAGGTGGTAACTGGCTGACGTGAGCGAGGGGTTTTAAGTTATAATCTGTAGGAACTGTTCAGCTATTCTCAAGTTCTCAGTACTTCGTAACATCAGGGTTTTAATAAAGCAGTGGAAATTATAGTTTTAATTTATATATCATGTGACACGGGATGGGAAAGAAATCAATACTGCCGATAAAAAATCCAATACATGATTTCCAAATAAATCATCATCAATATTTTTTTTTTAGTCTAACTATATTTCCTCGGGTTCAAGTAAAGTTAGTACAAAAGCGCTTATTACATTTTCCTAAATCCCTAGTTTAGTGACTGAATTGAGGAGCTTTAATGTTAAAGCTTACTTTGTTTCCATTATGTACACTGAATGCGATTACACCTTCCTTAAATAAAAATCGATTTCATTCAGCATCTTAAATTTAGAAGAGTATAAGATGTATATTTATACAGGTTCTGCCTAGTTTGAGATCAGATGGCCGTGTGTGAGGTGTCCCAAGGTATAGATTTGATGTAAACATATTGAGAACCAGTAAATACTCTTTGGTGACAGCAATTTAAATTCTAACGATATTGAGGACTTCCAACGGCTATCCAGTATTAAAATATTGCTACAAGATTTAAAAATCTTAGGAATCGCCCTAAACACCTACCGAAGACTTAAGCCAAAGCTTACAATAGATTTACAATTCAACAGAATTCACGACACTATACCAAATTATATTTACGAAGAAACATTTTGTTAAACTAACTCTCCAAAAGAACCAATCTATATAATAATATCTCACTTACCTTCTCACCTCCATCTTAGCCTACCTTATCTTGAGCTGGTCGCGGCGGCAGTCACCGCCTCGTACCAAAGCAATACAAACACCCGCTAAGCGACATTTAATAAATAATGCTTAATTTATCTTGCTTCCCTCTTATTATTTAAAACAAAAACCGAGATAGGGCTATGTGCTTTTAAATTTTCATTAAATGTTATCAAATTTAAAAAGCGAATTCTGTAGTGATGATCAAATACCGATTGCAATGTTGGAAAATCCGATGAAAGTTTGTGTTTTTTTGTTTTTGACGCGTTTTGTTGTTTTGTCTGAGTGATACGTAGAAGTAACAACAATTGTTTTGTATAACTATTATTTTGTTGACTTGAATACCTACGAGGTTCCAAGTAATGCCTTTTTTCAATTTTATACAGAAAAAATATTCGGAAAAAAGTTTCTCGAAATCTTTTTTGTTTAAATTCATATAGGTAAATTACTTTTAACCGGAATTTCAAAATTTAACGAACAGCCTGTATTATATTATTTTTGTCAAAAGAAGCTCACATAGAAAAAGTGTAAAAATAAAATAGAATGATAGGTATTATGTTTTTGTTGGAATCTTTATGAATAAACAAATGAATGATGATGTATGCAGTGGTTTTCAGGGTGTGGCACATAAGCATTATTCAGAGTTTATAAGTGCGATTCGAGAAAATTTGTTATACTTTCACGCGAACAATATTAACTGGATTTTCATGCAAATTTTGCGTAGTACGAGAATTATAGTTTCATCAGATTAACGCACTTACTGAAAATTTACATTATACGCATTTAAAAATAGGTCGCGATAATGTTGGATTTTTTTTTTTTTGTAGAGATCTTTGCAGTTAGCCTGAGCGCAGGCTTTGACTGCTTCACCGGACTTTTGGCGAGGACCTTAAGGCCTCCAGCCAGAGCAATAGGAAAAACTAACTACGTCAGCAACGTCCACTAAGGGCACCCCCTGCGGGGTTCGGACCTCGACTTAGTGCGTTGCTAACAATCTTAATAAAGCTAAAACAACAAGGGATGGCTGGATCTAAGTTTTTATTATTTAGGGACATATTTTTATTGCTAGTTTGGCCGGCTCGGGCCAGCTTGGTCTAGGGACGGGAGGATAACATTTACGTTACTATTATTTATAATACGCGACGGGCCTCGCCGGCGCGGACGTAATATACGGCGGTTGTGTTTTGTAATGTTACTGCTAGCTAAATCGAATGCTTCTTGGAGAAGCGTTGTTTTATCGTCGGGGTAGGAGAGAGTATGTCTGGGGTGTTTAATCTTAGATATTACGGAAGGTACGTATCGCGCAGCCGCTACGATTAGCGGGTTACGGTGGCTTTCGGAGGAGTCGAAGAATCGGATCGCGGCGCGTTTCATGAACTGCTTGATTGTTGGCAGCTTTAAGTCACAGTGCAACTGCAAGTTACGAACGTAACCTGGAGCGCCTGTGGCTCTACGCATGAAACGGTTTTGCAGAGTTTGCATTCGTTTGAGTCGATAATCGGGTACGTGAGAGAATACGACGCTGCCGTAAGTCATGATAGGTCTCACACACGCAGTGTAAATTCTCTTCTTACAAATAAGAGAGAGTTTACTGTGCTTGTTCAACATACAATGAAGTCGGCCGAGAGCGAAGGCGGCTCGCGCGCGTGCCGCTTTAATATGAGCTATGAAGGTAAGCTTCCGATCAAGGATTACACCCAGGTATTTGGCTTGCAGCTCCCAAGGGATAGGCTTGCCGAAGAGGGTTATGGGTGGAGGGGGAGCAGGAGGCTGCCGTTTCTTGCTAAAGAGCACGGCTGCGCTCTTGGTAGGGTTGACTTCGATTCTCCATTTCGTGAACCACTTCCCGAGGGTCGTGACCGCGGTCTGGAGAGTTCGACCTATCGTTAAGGGGCTGGTGCCTGAATAATAGATGGCCGTATCGTCGGCGTACATAGCTACTTGGGGTTTGCCACCACGAGGAATGTCGCTAGCGTATAGCGTGAAGAGGAGTGGGGAGAGTACGGAGCCTTGAGGGACTCCGGCGCGGATCGGGTGAGGGGAAGAGAGTGTACCCTCAACGCGATAGCGAAAGGACCGATTCGACAAAAAGTTTCGGATGATGAGCACGAGACGATCTGGCACCTCGAGTTGGTATAGCTTGAAGATCAAGCCATTGTGCCAGACCTTGTCGAAGGCCTTTGCTATATCGAAGAAGAGCACGCCAGTGAGCCTTCCACGCTGAAAACCAGCGCTTATATGCTCGACTATGCGGTGGACTTGTTGGACGCACGAGTGTTGGGTTCTAAAACCGAACTGCTCGTCTGGTATGAGACTCCTAGACTCGGCATAGTCCATAAGACGGGAGATAATGTTGGATATTTTATTTTGGGTCTTATCAGACTAGTCGATACTCAAAAATTATGCCTTTCTACCACACCCTCATTTATGACAAATGTTTATGTCTTGCGATTGAATGTTTGAAATCGCAAGACATTGTATTGCTGAAAACCCTAAACAAAAGTAAAAAATAAACACATACAATATATATTAACATCACAGTACAGGCGAAGAATGAAGGTGAATGAAAGACAATGTTTATGCGGATGAATAAAATAAATTAAAACGTCAATGTTTATTTAATAATTGAAATAAAAATAACAATAACAAATAATAACAAAGCATGCGACGACATAAAATGGCATGATTACAAAAATAACATAACATTATTTTAACAATATTAAAACATGAGTAAAATAGTGAAAGAAATCAGTCGAACTTTCGAGTGTTTTAAAAGTGTTGTGTATAAAAATATTAAATTATATCAAGGTTCTAAGAATCACTTTTTAACACGAGTATGCAACTCTGCTCAAAACCATTGAAACTTGAGCATTAAAACATACCTAGTCTCTGTTTTCACAGATAACGAATTTAAACTTTGTTATCATAAGATGTAGATATAATTGACAATAACAACGATGACGACTATCTGTATGACTAGTCGTCTTAAACCTACGTAACACCTGAAATCCTCCAATGGCAAAGTTTTATGAAAAACTTCTAAAAATAACTATCTTTAAAGTTGAATTTGTAATTATACTCAATACTTATTTATCACAATCTAGCTTACTGTGGAATAGTATTGTTTTAGTGATTGTTTTGATTCTCGTAGTTGTTTTATTTCATTCTTTGTAACTGGCTCCTACCTCCTAGAGGTCCGCACTTCAGTGGTAACAGTAAATTACGAAATAATTATAATATATAATATTATATAAAATACTTTGAAATGACATTACTTAATCAAAGAAAAAATAAATATGTTAGTGTTTCCACTAATTTATGGTATGTAACGAGATTTAAAACCTTATCCATTAATGTTTAAAACATTAACATTTTGGTGGTGGGTTAACAAAACCGACGCATCGATGTTAATCAAAACAATTTATACTGTAAAATTAGACACGCATTTTTAAATCGCAATCAATTCGAAATTTCTCGGAATTATAAAATTACGGGATTAAAGCACTATTTTAATTCCTATATTATATGTTTTTAACCAACTTCAAAAAGGGAGGAGGTACTCAATTCGACTGCATTTTTTATGTTTGTTACCTCAGAACTTTATACTGGGTGAACCGATTTTAATGATTCTTTTTTTATTTGGAAGTTAGTGCTTCCCGTTTGGTCCCATTTATATAATGAAAAGAAAATAAATATGAGACTTATTTGTAGTCGGTTTTTTTTTTGTTAGAATTAATTTAGTTTTGATGTTCAGTTTTGAATCTCGTTAGCATACGTTGAGATCCTTAGCAGCCTGAGTAAGGTAGGTTATGTGTGAACCACTCAACTTTTCTTGGCGGAGGTTGACACGTGGGTAGCCCGTCCAAGGCCGGTGGTCCATGGGGGTAGGTCAAACGGGAACTCTGAAACAAACGTACAAAATGAGAGCCCCGTACGGCGTACCGTACCAATTTCAATATATCGCCATGGATCATTGTTCTGATAAAAGATTGGAATTTCATGTTATTTGTATGGCGCTTAAGTCAGTATGCCATTTCTAGTAGAAGCTATCTACTGACATGTTATTGAAATTGACCGTTAGAGGTAACGTTTATTTCAATATATGGTCAAAAATGTAGGCGTAACGACGTTTAGTAGAACATAATAAAGAACTTTGTAATATTAAACTATTTTCCTTTGCGTTCTTTAGAGGACAAAGGTTTATGATATGGATTTTTCTTTTACGATTTAGAAAATAAAATAGCAATTTGATTAGAAATCTCAAATGGAGTAAACAGACCGGCCAAATACGAGTCGGGCTCGTGAATGAATTGTTTATGCCGTTAAAAACGATAAAAATTCCATAAAGTTATGTCAATTAAATTAAAATTTTTAGCTATCCGTGTTGTCAAGCGTCTTTTGTATTTTATGAGATACAGTGAGCTGATAGACAGACTGACGTACGGTGATGGCTTATTGAGATGTGATGTAATTATGATGTAGCACTTTTTGAAGAGTCGAGTTATACTTTATCCACACAAGTTTTATGTAGTTATTACTTCTGAAATAAAAGAGCTTTTAAAAAAAAAAAACAATGAAATATTACTTACGAGAATCACGGCGCTGAGGAGTATTGGGGGGGGTAACGTTGATGGTCACAGCTGTAACAAACGAATTCGTTAACTGAGCAGTTCTCTTCACCTAAATAAATGTAAATTATCTAAGCATGTAAATGGCACTAAATTAAGAAGCTTAAAAGTCAAAGACTTCTTTTTTCATTAAGGGTTACTGAAAGTGACGTATTTTTTATTGTTTAGTCAAAGAAGTTTTATTAATGTCGGTTTAGTATAACAATGATCGCATTAGTACTAATGTTATTGTGACTTGCTATAGTCCTTACGCGAACTCCGCGCAAATGACAAAAATATTGATTTCGAATCAGTTTACTAAATTGTCTCCAATGATGATGATCAGACTTTAGTTTTGATATTTTCTGTCGTCTAGCCTATTTCACATTGTTTTAATTTAATATTTGCGCTAGTGAATAGTGACCCCTAAATTTACAGTTATTTCGGTTTTCAGCATGCCTTTACTAAAAATGAGGTTGTATAATATAAAAAGTTAGCTTTAAAGTAAGATGATCATAATTAGTACACTTACCACCTTCCGAAGTAATTGTATTCATAGACGATGCGATTTGGTTGTACACCATGTCGTTTGCAGGTACATCAGTCTCGTGAGACTGGTCCTCAGGCCATTCGGTCTGAAGCTTCTGACCCTGAGGCCAGTCTTTATCAGGCGATTCGATCTCGGACACAGAATGCTGAACTTGAGGAAATTGAACGTCTGGCATAGGTCGTATCTGAAAGTAAAAAATATTTGTACATTTTGCGATTTCGATCAAATCAAAGAGTTTTTTAAGGGCTCTGCTGTATCGGATAAACTTGGCTTCAATACTTATTAGGAAAACGATGTAGTTAAGCGACTCAGATGCATAACAAACAAAAGGCACGCGAATTATAACTATGCTATGTAAATCGTGATTTTCATATTTTTAGCGGAATTAAATTTTATTTTTAAAACAAAAGTGACTAGCTTTTTGCCCTATAATCACAGCTATTTGACGGTAAAAGTCCTATTAAAATCAGGCTGGCAGTAATAGAGATTAGTAACCTATATGTGCCTATAGATTAATCACACATAAATGCTATATCTTCATTAAATTTTTTGTGTAAATACAACTTAAAAAAATAAAGTTTTAATTTTGTATGTACCAATTTTTAGCTTAAGGCCTAAACTTTTTCAGTACCTAAACGTTATCAGTACTAATTGATCGGTGTTGCTTCAGAGCCGGTGGCAGGCGAGACTCTCGGGACTCGCCGGCGTCGCTCCACCACTCACCACTCGCCGCCGCGCGACTCAACTTATAAGACCAGCCTACTGTTCCATCGCATTAACAACAATGTCCAACGACGAAATCGTCCTCTCAGTACCAGAAGCAGAATCAACGCCCAGCCCAGATAACGCAAATAACGATGTTTTCATAAACATCTGCCCTACACGCTGCACTTGTTGCATGGAGCCACGGCAGGCGGCCGAGGTCTGCCACGAGAACTGCAACATGCTGTGCAACATCTGTCTGGTCATGATGGCACAATTTCTCTTCTTGGTCATATTCATTATCATTATTGTTCGGCAATTTAGGTAAATTTGATTTTATTAAATGCTCATTTTTTTGATAATGTTCTTCACTTTTCTTTTTATTAATTTTAATCTGTTTTACATTTTATTGTTAGCAAAATTGTTACTGATTTTTATTAGCTTTTGATATTGTAAGACGATCTCAAATCACAATTGTATTGTACACCGAGAAACTTCAAGTGACCGATATGATATTAATACAATCTGTTATATTATCATATTGTCTCATACTGACCGGCACTTTTACAAGGTCGTACTTCCATTATATTAAAGTTATTTTTTTTTTGAACGGGCTTTTTGAGTATGGCTGTTTACGTTTTAAAACGTCATCAAAATTTTAACATATTTGTTTTTGGTTTTATACTTTTTAATCGTTTTTTTTTTTTCATTTTTGACTAATTTCCTAAGTACCTACCCATATTATAATGTATGTATTCATCTATCGTTATTAGGTTAAAATTATTATAATTATACTATGTTAATTATTTATTAATATGTCTATTGTATATTTACGTCTAAGTAGGTTAATCAAAATCAAAATCAAAATCTAGATCTAGTTTATTAATCGTTACCCTGAATATTTTAAGATTTATTGTTAAATCTGTTTACGTTTGATGTTTGTATTTTTTTAGATTTATTAAATTTAATTTAATTTAATCCCTCGTTGAAGTTTCATTTATTCATCTTTAGACACTGCAGCACTAGTGAGTCTAGCTTCCTTTTAGATCAATACGATTTATGATTCTTATTTTCAAATAGGAGATTTTTAGAGCCCTCTTGATGAATAAAGTTTAGTACATTCAGATTTATTAAGTAGTTAAGTCACTGCTAGCAGAGTGTTCACGACAAGTGAGGTATACATCAAGAAAACAACAACTTAAAAAATATTGCATATCCAATTATTTCTCAACTGTGTAAAAATGACCTTATTAAACCTGTGTAACTTAACCATTTCAAAGGATTTAACCGTTTCAAGTTATCCCATGATTTAAACGAGGTTAACAAATTTATGACCAAATGATGTTTTTAAATCTAGTTGTTAGGGTGCGTCTAGATCTGACATACATATATGCAGCTAATATGCAGCACGCGAGCTCCTCATGTACTGCCGGCGATATACGCATTCGTGGCGCATTCAGCAGCTCTGATGGACCCTAGACCATGGCTCACTTGTTGAACTGCCCACCGTGTTCCACCACCTGTACACGCGAGGACCTGTACTACACTACTGATAACGCTGCCCACCGGTAAACTGCTGAGTACTGGTATACAAAAATCTAGCCACTATGTCAATAACCATCGATCAATACGCTAAGAAGAAGACGAAGAGCAGATGTGGACGCACCCTTACTTGTTGGTACTAGTTATCGGTACTTACCTCGTTGATTGCGGGGACGAAAGAGCCGGGCTTGCCCCCGGGGCGGCGGTAGGGAGGTGTCGGCGCCCTGGAGCAAAGAATTCACGTTAATCATCGGAAGTAAGACTACACACGGTATTAAGGCGCTCACGAACCAAACGGACACTATGTCCGAAATACTATATCGCGCGATACACACGTAGGACATACATGCTCGAACGTATCAATGAAAATATATATTTTTTTCCAACGATGGATGAAACCTGGCGAATAGTATTTTTTTAAGACTGCGAGAAAATTCTAGCTGTTTGACAAAACTGCGCTTTGAAATACTTAATCAATATTGTACTTGATAGCAAAATTACGTATAGAGGAGATTGTGGGTACGCTTTGGTGAAAACTAACTAGGGTTTCGTACAAATTTTGCTGATTGTGATGGTAATATTCCCGAAAGTAAACGTAACTGCGTTAAAAATAATGTTCTCTTCTAATCGTTGTTGTGACTCTGACAAATTGCCAAAAACGTAATTTTTAAGTTTAAAAAGCAATCATAAATATTATTGTATTTTCTTCACTTGTGACTTAAGTGATTTGATACCAAGCCGACGGAATTGAATTAGATTTTACTCAGAGTTTATCCGCCTTTACCAATTATTTGCTAGCCTTGTTGTAGCCACGACCGCTCTGACAAGAGAGAAAAGAAGAGAGTTTTTATAAAAAACGAAAAATGTCGCTCGTAGATAATATTTGATTTATGCACACAGTGACTTTTTGCTCAAATGTTTAAAAATTGTGATCATATCCAGTAAGTAAGCATTAAAATAAAAACATACTTTATGACTCGGATTGAGCCTCCCAATTTTAATTTAATTTTATACTAAATGTAAAAAAGGTTTGGCTTATTTCGGCAGGGGTACCTAATAGCTAATTTTCCATTGCATTTGACAGAAAAAAAATTACAATTATTCTTTCAAAATTCTTTGACGTGCGAATTATTGTAAAATGTTCGCTGTCCAATCCTATCGTTCTGCCACTGTCGGTTTTTCTAAACTATTGTCATTTTTTTAATCACCTAAAGGCTTTAAGATTTCAAATATATTTGTCAATCTAACTTCATGCGAAAATGCAAGGAGGCTCCAATTCCGGAAGTATACCAAATATAAATATAACATGTTTTACTATATCATACTAATACCTATAATTTCATGTTTCAGAAAAATCAATATATTAACGCCAAGACACAGTTTATAGAAGAGGTACATCGAGATCAAGAAAGAAACAATGTCGCAGCTATTGGAACAAAAATGTTGGTTACCTATTAAAAAATAACCACTCGAAACGAAACCTTGGTAGGTTATATTTCATTATACATGATTTCGTACACAATTTTTAAATATCATTATTTCGTTTAATTCAGCACATGCAGATAACTATTTCTCAGTTATTTTTGGAATACTTAAAGGTTGAGATGCATTCTATAAAATTTATAGGTCCCGAAATGCGATTCCGAATACGAGCTATGTGCTCATAACTAAGCTGTTTAATATAAATAGAAGAATAATTATAAAACTTAAAATTCCCATTAGGTACTCCATTATATCACTTTTTTCTGTCTCTTATCTAACCCTATTTTTAATCTGTAATTAATCTTTCTTTGTTATAATTTTCAGCTGAACGCGTATGGGTGCCTATAGAACCAACAGTGAAACAGAACGAGACGTGCGTAATGAAGGAGCGGCTGAACCACAGAGACCACAAAGGAAGGCTTCGTAAATTCCAAGCAGAATATGAATTGTGAGAAAAAAAACTACTCGTCGACGCGGGTACGGTTTCTAGTGAATATCAAGGTCAGATAAGGTCAGATAATAAAAGAAAATTCTTCAAAAAGTCTTGTACTTTAAACTATTTTGACATATATAAGTCTATCTGTTTTCTTTCAAGAAATGGGGTCTAATTCTAATAAACAACCGAAAGGTGTCTGATCTTGCGTTTAAATCTTTCTAAGAAAATCTTGAGCAAAATAGAAAGCTACGCACTTGTTGGAGTTGAGGTTCTACATACCTACTCGCCTTCTAAACAGTTACCAAATTTTATTTTTACAAAGTTCCTATTTTTATACAAATGTTTTTTTTTTATTTATTACATCATATTAACCTGAATAGTGTTATTACCATGGTATTAGATACCTTAAATTTGTTATAATTATTGTATAATATATATTTTTTTAACATTTCTACCCAAAATAAGTTTTTTTTTTATTACCCATTTAGTAAGTAGTTTCTATTTTAACACTACGGTTACATTCTTATAAAGGCAGATAAAATACTGTAAAAATAACGAATAACTTATTTTTTTAGCAATTACAAGTTTATCATTATTCGTTACAAATAATGAAAATTATGATAATCTCAGACAATAAGCACATGTTATTTAAAATCTTAACTTTTCTTGTAATAAGTGATAGTTAAACTTTTTATTTACAATTCAATATGTACTTAAATCTAATACAAGAACAAACAAAGACTAAAATTAAATCTTATATAGATAAATAAAACTAACACGCGTCAAAATACTCATCGTCATCCCTGTCAATGGCGGGAAACGTGCCCAGAAGGCTGGCAGCATTGCCACGTTGAATGGCTATGCCGATTCTCTGTGCAAGGAACAAACCAGCTCTCTGATCACGAGTAGAGTCTACCAAACGATTGACAGTTCTTTAAAAAGATTTCGTGCACTCGGACCCCATGACCCGAGCGTTTCAACCCCAAACGGCTCGAAAATATAATTACCCATTAGGTTATTATACTTTCGCCGTTTAAGGGTCTCCGCTGCTCCAGCAGCAGCTCCAGGAGAGGCCGCCGAACTTAGAACGTGGGATGGCTGCTGGTACACCGGCAATGACAAGAGCACGACGAATAATGTCATTAATATTTGCGTGACGGGATATACGTCCTGCGCTCCTGCTGCAGGACAGGCCATGGTGACCGAGGCAATCGACTGTTTCACCGCATTGACACCGATGACATGCGACACAAGGTATACCTAAACGTAAACTGATGGCGAGCCGGAAAGTAATAATAATAATTGTAATAAGTTATTTAAAAATTGCTTTTGTTTAAAATTTTATCGAAAGAATTATTGATCAAAAATATTCGTTTGAGTTTTCGTGCTAATGTAATTTCATCTTTTCCAAGTCCCGTATGTCCGTTGTATTAAGTCCGGTAGCTCACTGACTGTTCAATGTACTCGTATAAGGCATAAGGCCTTTCGTACACGCGGCAACGCACGTCTCTGATACCAAAGTCTACGTACGAGTGTAAATACTACTAATAGTTTGCATTGTGGTAGTCACTTGAAGACTTAAGTCGCCGAGTGTCGAAGACTTGTGTATCCACGTGTATAAATAGCCTTAGTAAATTTCAAATGTAGATAATCCTAACTAATTAAATAATTCAAAATCTCGTGAAACATTGTTTCCGTTAGTTAGTTGAATATTAATATTTGATAGAATATTGAGTTAGTATCATTACGGCGGATTGATTGCCCGATAAAAAAAAATGGCTTTCCGATAATACCCAGCGATGAAAATTCGTATCATAAAAGATGCAGAAGAAGAAGAAGAAGCAGTATGTTCAATTCAGAACTTTCGACGCGCATTCATTTTATGTATGTTTTTTAAATTTTAAATTTCCTGAAACAATGACATTTTTATTTATATCTGTTACTTTGTGCTTAATGTTTTGAGTTCCAAGTTATTTATTTTATCCGATTGTTTTCTACGAAATGTAAACTAGTTTTGTTTATAAATGTATCATTGTACCTACTTTGCTTTATTGGGATTGCGTTCCTAAACAATCACAATTTTGTTGTGTATTCTAGAAAGTCGAAAGAAAATAAACTATTTTAAGACATTGAAAACAATTTTCTTATTTTTTGTCACATCACATACCTACCTACATTGCTATGAACCCAAAGTAAGGAGCTAAAGCACTTGTGTTACGGAATTCAGAGACAACGAAGGTACCACATACAAACAGACCCGAGAAAATGTAGAAAGTGATTTTCAACATTGTCCCAACATTGTTTCAACATTGTTGTGATATTGCTTAATTATGGCAACGAAATATACTATAGATTCATAAAAGCCACACAGACAATTTGTCCCGGGAATCAAACCCACGACCTCCGGTTCAGTAGTCAGGATTGCCTATCATTGTGATAATTGACTGTTATTATAATTAAAGGTTAATAACAACATTTAATATTACCTACTTACATACACTATACAATAAGTAAATCTCTAAAGAAAAAAATATTGTTCCGTATCATAACATCCCGATGGCTCAGTGGCTCACTGGTTGGATATAGTCTTCTCATTTGAATATCGTTTAAAGGTATGGAATGTCCCGTCGGTTCAGTGGTTAGTGACTCTGCTAAACCGTAGGTAATGGGTTGGATTCCAAGGACAAATTGTTATGACTGAGTATTTTTTTGCCATTAAAACACTATTAAGAACTTATTAAATTATTTATAATAATTAAATTATTCATTAAAATTTGTAGAATTAATAATCAAAATATTTTTTGTAGCATAAAAACAATTATTTAGGTACTTATTATTTAAATGTTGAAGACCGATGATGTCGAAATGTCAGGTTTTTTAAATTATCTATTTCATATAATATTTATAATTAGGTACTTATTTTTTAAATCATAATTACTATTCTTTTAAACAATTTAATTGTTAATTATTTTCAATATTTTAATAAAGTTAGAATAATTTAATTTATTTTTATTATACTACATTTGTTTTTTTTTTTTTTCAATTTATTTATTATTCCGTAATTTTATTTATTTTAATTGGTATTCCATATTTTTTTTTAATTAATAATTATACTTAATGCATATTGAATAAAATTATTAAAAAGATAAGCATTTTATTTTTATTTTAATATTTGTTAATTATCTAATTAATCTTTTTTTTTTATTACAATCAAATCAATATCGATGCATCAAACCGCACTTCGATCCACACGACGACACATCCCCACCCTCCACCTTACCCCCACCCTCTACCCCCTGAAGGTTACCCCTCCACCACCTGCCCCCTACTAATTATTTATATTAAAATAAATTATCGGATAAAAAATAAAAAGAAATCCAACTATTTAAGAAATAAAAACAAAATCAATAAGTTAGATCTTACCGGTTCAGCATTTTTGACATAATAGGTATGTATGTGGTAATTTACACTGGTTGCACTTAGGTAGGTACTGTAGGTAGGTACCGGGTTCGGAGCTCGAGTGAGGTCCAGTTAGCACGAGCTTTCAGAGTGGACTGAGCTGCGCGGGCCAATTTACTGCATTTATAACCAGAAGCCCCCCCCCCCCCCCTCGTACGCTGCACCCACCCCCCGCACACCTATCCTAACCACTATTGATTTTTAGAACGAAAAAAAATTTTTCATAGAAAAATAAACAAAAAAAAAATAAAAAAATATTATTTTGTTTAATAATTTATTTAAACTGGCTAGGGATCAATTCCACTGAGCACTCACTGTCACTGTCACTTGAACTCATAGACTTTAGATATACTATAGACCGCTAGTATCGCTAGTTTCCCTTTGTGCCAAGCGAGAGCACTTTTTCGGTTGTATCTAGTACATTCGTTTACTGATTTAAGTTATTTTTCGCGCAACGACAGACTTATATATAATTATGCGAAAATATCGAATATCGAATAATATATAAATATCGAATATTATATGAAAATTTCGACATTGTTAGGATAATATTAGGGTTTTAGATAGTTTCATTAAAACGGCGCGCTCCGTCTTGATACAATATTTACGACTCACTCTTAAAAATATGTCAATTTTTAAATTTTTCTACTAGTAAAGACCTAAATCTAGCTATTTTTACGAGTTTTATAACTTTTAAACTTTTCGAATTTTTTCGACTTACCGATCGTAGACACTGCGTCCGGACATTGGTACACTGCTCGACATTATTTTAAACTGGAGTTAAGTAGCGCGAACAGTTGTGCGGAGCGACGTGAGGTCGTCACGAGCTGCGATTCTCGACTAAAGCTGGCGGCGAGGCTGAAGGTCAGCCAGCCTCCCGAGCGAGCTCCCCGCCTCCATGCCTAACATTTTCCCAAATTACGCCAGTGTTGCAATACTGATGCAATCAATCTGATAATATTTGACATTATTTACCCACTATCTCATAAAAACTTCACTGACTATTTCTAAAATCTTTGCATTATGATATTTTTTTTCCTAATCTTCTTCTTTTCGAGTCGATGGTAATCTTGTATATTAAAGTTTAAATACGCTGCGCCCAGTAGTTGGCCACATTAACTGCAGCGTCATTGGCGAGGTTTAAGTCATCCAAAGTGCAGCAAGTGCTTTCCAGGCAGGCCACTGCAGGTTGCCTCCGGGCGGCAGATGTTCGTGAGGCTTTATATAGTTGCATGGTGGTGGGTGCTGCTCTTCCCAGATGTTAAACCCAAATCATTTTTCCTAATAACTACTTAGGGTGGGTCTTAACGACTTTCCCGACGGTAAAATACAAAACATTTAGGTTACTTTTTCGCCTTATTTTGGGGTAAAATCATTGACAGTTTAGCATCAGAAATGCTCAAGGTTTTACACGACGCTAAACGTAGATTTTATTATTTTATAAATATCAGTTCGATCCCGCAATCTTGTGCATAAAAATCCGTTGAAAAACAACTTAAAAACCTAACGTGTTACCGTGTATATTTTCATAATGTAACACACAAACAAATTATACTGTTCTTGGAGTAGAAAAATATTGAAACCAAGTTCCGTATTAAGACTGTCTACGACACAAAAATAACAATAGAAAAGAATCGCATTACTTCAAAGAAATAATAATAATAATATTCCGGGACTACTCACACACGGTTATCTGATCCCAAGCTAAGCAGAGCTTGTGTTATGATAACCAGACAACTGATATACATACTTAAATAAATGCCGTTTTCACTATTACACTATTAATTAGCATTTTAGACTAATGTTGAATGGTTATATTCGTTAAATTGAGCGTTATTGGTGGAGAGCGCGGAGGCTTTGCAGGTCTCCGCCCCTCAGACCAAAGGGAGCCTCATTGTGGATAATGAAAGTGATTACAAGAACAAGAAGATACTTTAATAATTTAATTTCGTTCGTAATTTAATTTGTGGCCACCGACAGGTTGCGAGCGATGAAACTTTATTCGTTCGAAGAACTGGATATTTTCGCTCATCTCGTATAAGAGAGAGGTCAAAAATTAAAATATAAATCGTTGTAATACTTTTGCTGGTTTTTTGTACTTGAAATTACGTATAGAATAAGTTAATCATTCAAAAGAAATATGTTGAAGGAAGGTTAGAAACTTGTTTATTATTTAAATACAAAAACTTGTTTTCTTGATTTAGACGGAATAATTGTTAAAAGGATGTTTCCATGCTGATTTGTTCTTAAAGTCGTTTATATCTTAATAAACCTTTACAGTCCATGTTTTATGAGATATACAGATACAGCAGCAGATTATATGTATTTAATACAGTACAATATGCTTCTGAAATTTCTTGTAATTCTTACAAAAGGTGCGAGGTGTTTACTTATAGAACTGGTTTTAAGACAACTTAGTGTTAAATTTTTTATCATGGTACTTGTATAATTATCGTTTTATTTTTTTTTATCATACAAACATTACATCACTTATTTGATTTACGACTTGTGTATGTTAATACTAAATTTTAGAAAACTGCCCAAAAATTTGTTTGTTTTTTTCGTGTTTTTCATTGCCTTACTGGGCAAGCCTGTAAGATGAAAAAACCAACAGAAATCATTTAGAAGAGCTTGAAAATTCTTTAAAAGTTTCTAGTACTAATTACTGTAATTGTGGATACCAAAAATTACTCGTATTTGATTTTTCTACATTGACCCATGTAGAAAAATCACATTTCTGCATTGTCTCGGGTCTGGGTGTTTGTGGTACCTTCGTTGTATCTGAATTCCATAACACAAGTGCTATAGCAACTTACTTTGGGTTCAGAACAATGTATGTGATGTTGTCCGCATTTATTAATTTTTTTTTTTTTCAAAGTCAAGAACTAACATAGTTTTTAGAAGATTTATATAAAAGGAACATAATAACTTAATTTTTGTTAGTAAAACATTACTTATTTTTGGGTAAAGTACATAATAGAAGTGATATAAGTGAAGATACACTCTATATCTTATAGGATAACGCGCTGTTAGAAAAGGACAGTCTTACATACACGTATTATGTTTTGAGATCAAGGTCAAAATTACTGACCTTGCAATACGCAGTGGCTTCACGCCTATTTATAGTTCAGAGCTAAGCAGTGACCAGGAATCTAAACAATACCTATTCATACATCTACTCTGCTAATTAGCTAATTTATTTTATGAAATAAATTATTGCTTGCCGAATGAATTAATATACGTAGCATGAAATTGTGCTACGAGCGCGTAGCTGTCTACGAAAATGCGTAGCTTGCTACGTTATTGAAACAGGTTATCGGAAAGCGTAGCTGTGGTGTAAAAAAACCCCGACACAAACATCTAATTTCCCTTTAAAAAGTAAAAAATAATGAAAAATCTTAATCTTAAAGTACCTAATATTAATAATTCTAAAAAAAAATACGTCCCATATTACATTAAGTCGAAACGTCAAGCCCTAAAAAGGTATTTATGCATGTACGCGCTTATTCCCGTGAATTATATTATTAAAATACGTCCCGTTGGGGACCGCGCCAAACTTAACAATATAATTACAAATAGTCCTATTACCTAACTAAGCAAAGTAGATGAATTTAAAAACAAAATTAAGAAAAGAAAACTTTTATAAAATACTTCGAAATATTGGTCCCCCCAACGCGACGTATTTCTTTTAGAATTATTAATACATACTTAGGTACCTATGTACTTTAAGATTGAGTTTTTTTTTTTTTTTTACTTTATAAAGGGAAATTAGATATTTGTGTCGAGGACTTTTTTATTTTTTTTATTTTATACTATTTATAGGTACATACTTATTATAATGTAGATTTTGTTAAGTTGTAAATAATTCAGTGCGCTTTCATTTGAGACCCCACTCGAGTATATTTGCAGACATTCGGTTATTCTTCCCTACTTTTACCCTTTAACCGATTTTCATCAAACATGTCTAAGAACACTCGCACATAAGTCACCTTTAATACAAAAAAAAACTAAATTGAAATCGCTTCATCCGTTCGGGAGCTATGATGCCACAGACATACAGACAGACACACACACAGACAGACATGACAAACTTATAACACCCCTCTTTTTGAGTTGGGGGTTAAAAATACGGTGACCTATATAAAATGTATGCCCTGCTAACCCACCTAAAGTTTAAGGCCTCGGTATGACGCAACGAGGCCTCGCAACTTGTGTGAGTTGCTACAGATTCGTAGCAACTCACACAAGTGGCGAGGCCTTACGTAGGAGTTACGTAGCATGCTAATTCTTAATGATAGTCTTATTTATCATAGATGCTTTGGACTTCACAAAACATAATTTAATTAAGTTTTATTACTTGTATTTATGTTTACAACTGACTTCACTACTAGAGACTGGCTTATTTCTAGACATAAAACCAAATGCAGTACATTATAGTTCAAGGTCAAATATTTACAATAATATAACAATTTTGAGGATCTTATCAACTTAATAGCCTCTTACCAATGCCTAACATGTTATGTCACTTTATGTATTACATACTATATATTTTAAAATCTATTAACCACCTATTTAGCACTTAACAAAATGTTATAATTATTACATAACAGTGCATAGGTACTGAAGGTTCTTATTATTTTACTACGTGGTCCACTTGAATTTATAGTAATTCATTAATTTACTACAATTATGATTATGTAGTTGGCTACATAATTATTATTTGACGCGTGTTAGTTTTATTTATTTACATAAGATTTAATTTTAGTCTTTGTTTGTTCTTGTAATAGATTTAAGTATTGAATTGTAAATAAAGAAAAAATATTATTTTCAAAATATATTTTTTTGTGACAAGTAACAATTGCGGTTTAAATAAATTTTGGTATTTGTCCATGAAATGCTAATGTTGTGTTCTTGGTTCATTGTCTTTTGGTAACTGGTAACTTATATTGACATAGTTATAGTAAAGACTTTCATTTAACAAACATTGGTTACCATAACACTGCTGCTCTGCTTAGCTTGGGATCAGATAACCGTGTGTGAGTTGTCCTGGAATATTATTATATTATATCATTATTATTTAATACAGGATGGTAGAAAACATTATAAAGTTTAATTACGAGTGATTTATTTTCATAATTTTTATATATTTATTAATTGTATCAATTTCATTTTTTGTAAGGATATAGGGCTTGAGTATTTTAATTTAATATCGCTAAAAGAGACGAGCTAAAAGCCCGACCACCCGCGGCTATTCATTATAATTATGTCGGTGGAGTGCTGACTTGCAGTGATTGTGGACGGACATTCTCTGCAAAAATTGGCTATGTTAGTCACTTAAGAGCACATCAGCGAAGCTTTCAATAGGTAGAACCAAGTCGCTGTGTCCGAAATCGGTCAGGATATATATATATTTTAATATTATGAGTATGAGAGTAACATTGCTTATTAAGAATAATTATTAGTGATTGTAATTCGGTACACACATGCTTTAACTAGCGATCCGCCCGGGGTTTGCTCTGAATATGGGACTGTATGAAACGAAACTAAACAAAAAGTAATTACAAAATAAAACACATTAATTATTATCAAACTATTCAATTTGTAAAAAAACTAATTTAATCGAACTAAATCGAAGTTAGATCCTAATTGCTAGGATTAATATTTACGATGTAGGTTTCTTACAAATATAAAAGTGTAATAAACCGTAAAGCATTTCAACGACCGCCGCCGCGGCGAGTTACGCCCGCAGCCAAAGGCCGGATTTTTTACCTTCTTAGACAAGCAAGACTAATCTTTGCATCGCGCTCCCACTGTCTGGCTGGTGTGGCTCCGGCCAACCGCACCACTGACCACGTTTCCGATGTTGTTTTGCCGGTCAAGTAACGAAGATAAAACCGTAAATAATAAATTTAATGAAACAGGGTCGGCGCCGCGCTGTGAGCGTTTGCTATCGCTGCGGCGGCATCATCTATATTTACAGAATATCTGCATTTTAAAGTGGCTTTTCTCAAGAGTGTTTTTTTTTTGCTTTTAGATTTTTTTTATAAAATAGTTTAGATTCATTGACAGATCACTATAATGATATGATGTAGAATAACATAAAAAAGAACTGTGTTTGTTTTTTGGTCCTATAATGTAAGTAGTTATATGGTTATAGCATAATGTTAGGTTTTGACCTAAACATACAAGCAGGAAGATATCATGATTTCAGTATTTAAATTTACGAGACACTTGAACTCTTTATCTACTCGCGGTGGATGCATTGTTCTTTAGAATGAAAACGGAATCTCCGCCGGCAAATGAAAGTTTCAGTCGACGCAATTAAAATCCTGACGTTTTCGGCAATAACACAATTTTTGATTTCTAGTTTTGTAACAAATCTGTTTCTGCGATTACACATTTTATTTCATATTTTCCTCGATGTTTGAGAGAACATATTTCAACCGAACACATTAGTTTGTTTTTAAAGGACTAACCATGACGATCAGCAAATTTGTACGGAACCTTTTCACTCCTTCATACTCACACTTTTTTGAACTGTAAGCACACAGCAATAATTTTATTAAAAGGACGGTTCTGAGAACAAAAAGGCAGAATAAACAGACTGGCGCGTGTAAGCTGGTTACTGCGAACAACTCGCGTTGATACTTGCACAACTCCAGGAGGACTGGATTACGACGGAAGAAAAAAATTAAACTGTATTCTTTAACGTATTTCATCGCCAAAGCATTATAAACAGGCACAAAAAGTTTACTTATCATTAGCGTAAAGACTACACTTGTGTAAAAAAAATATATTTTCAAGTATCAAAATTTATGAACGGATGTGCGATTCAAAAGGTGGACGCTGAAGGTTGTAGGCAGCATTGATTTCTCTATTAATAGTATTGCCAGCCTTCAATACAATTCTTTGAAAAAATAAACTTATCTAGCTCGTACTGTGCCACTGAAGAACAAAGAGCCTACTAGATGGACTTTCAGGATAACATTTCATTAGTATATACATAATATATATTATTATAGTTATTAGTACAAGTTTAAAAGTTTATACCTACATTTCATTGTTTCTCCAATCAACAAAATTAAAACATCGCTTCGAGTGTTTGTATCGATAACATACAAAATTGATTGTTACAATAGTCTTTGGCCACTTTTATTAGATTAGTAGGTCAGTCTATTTCTACTATTCCAAGGTCGCGTGGGGTGTGTCTGGCTGTGTGAGACAGAGGGCTTGTGACCTGAGGCTCACATTGAGTATTTAACTAGAGTTTCTTTTCGGATCTTAAAATTTAATGCAATTAAAAACTTTTTGTCTTAAGTTTTTGAAAGTTATTGAAAAACACGCAATATATGACTGGTTATACATAGTCGTATCTACAGGGGCATATTCCGTCCTCGACATACTCGGAAGTAGTAGACAAATATACATACATATTACATATACCATGTTAACTATACCAAGTAATACACTAATTACTTTAAGTAACATTGACACGAGTCAGGATTACGTGTTTGATAATCCGAATTTAGTAAGAAGTCAAGTTTGTTCAACAAATCATGATTAGGCTATTAAATAAGATTGGTTTTTGAAACGTCACTAATAAGTATCATAACTCATTACTGTGTGTTTTTATAAAAAGGATTGCACTTCCAAATTCACAAATATATACAAAAACAAATCGTTGTTATCGACTTCCAAGATTTGATAAAAGGTTTGATTGTTGTGTTTAGTACTAACAAGTCGTTAAAGGCTTTCACAAAGCACTGCTAACACGCCGAGTGTCCGAGTTTTCATGTAGAATTCAACATACAAAACTATGTGTTTCATGGGAAGCGACCACCTTTTTCCGAAGTCTGCTACAAAACAATGTAAAAATCATTTCTATACTTTACGAGAATATAACACATACCAACAAAAGTTTTTTATTTTCGTTCTGGAATTAATCTTAAAATTTCTAAATCCTGATGACTTAATTATTTTACAGGGATTATCGTGTGCAAGTCTCGACTAAGTTGGGTTATATTAACTATGTGCTACTAATAACAGAGGTGCGATTGACTGTACTATAGACCGCAAGTCATCATTATATCAGAGAAATAAGAAAACTCCGTAGTTGAAATTACGTTTATTTAACTGTATTCTGTTTTTCATAGGAAATACTTTCGAGAGTTCTTGTGGTTCCTTTTTAATTTATTTCATTGCTTCTCAATATATTATGATTTAAAACTCGTTTTAGGTCTTTGGATAATCACTATAAGAGCAATTAAGCATCAACAGACGACAAGGATTTAATTGTTTAGTTGTTTAATTTTGTTTTTGTGATAGTAAGCGATTAATGTTCATTATAAACAAAATGTTATTGTGTAAGTGCGGGATTGCAAATATATTAATTTACTACTTATTGGTGATTATAATTTGAAAGGAATTAAAGTCCAAAGTAAGTATAATATATTTATTTCTTGGTATATAATTATTTACACGTAAACCTTTTTAATGATAAACTTGGTCACAAACATCCAACTGGTGGACTCTCTAAAGCTCGGATTAACTTGTTGACGCGACATTACACGTTACGTTCTAACGCTTAGAGAATATCATATTAAAATTCTAAGTATTCAAACACATGTACAACAAAGGACTAGACACGTAAAGGAATCAAGGGTAAGTATTAAAGAAACGGGAAGTGAGCTCAACAATGTTGTAACACCATTTGCTAACTTATTACCTGCTTTAGTAGACATATAAACTTGTTTTATTTGGATTTTAATGATGTCAACTTTAATACTAAATCTTAAGGGCACCTTGCTTAATAAGCATACCATTTTTTATAATTATTGAACCTACTAAAAGGTTTTAATAATCTTATAGGTGCATTAGTTCGTGAATTATTATTTGTACAATATTAATACAACGTAAAATGTTAACAATGAGAATATTTGTACAATAACTGTTTATCGCACAAATATACATATAACAAGCACACATTTACGTTTAATTCATGTAACAGAAATTTACCTAAAGGGATTAACATAATTGTAAGCTTTAACACCTGTTTAAGAGCGACGATGCGATACAAAAGGTCGCATAACGCGATCCATTCAGTCGGCGAGGTGTCGGCGGGCCGGCGCGCGCCCCGCGAGTTGCCGAGTTAATCCGACGGGCATCAAACACGGCCACAGCGAGACTCAAAGTAATCCGCGCAAAAGGAGCCCACTGGGATTAGGGCGCGTTACGTGCGGACACCATGTAGGTAAGAAACTATTCCTTGTTTATTTATCAACAACTTTACAAACAACAAATTTGCAATTGTATTTTTTTATACTCCCCTGATTCAAAGAATACCGATTGCATGTAAATGGATTTCATTTCGAGGTCAACAACGAATTATAAAAATTATTTGTTAAAAGCGCCGCTGTAAAAGTTGAAATACCGCCCACGTGTGTCGCGTTTACTCGTGCGGAATCGAATCTTGGCAACATGGCTACGAATCTACAATAGACACGTTTATTGTAGATTCGTAGCCATTTGGTTTGCGGTGTATCACGGTAATCTATTTAGATGGAAGGTCTCTAATTAATTCTACTGCAACTGAAACTAGCTTACTAAATGCCGATAGTGAATCCAACAATATATCTTAATTGCCTTTATTACCAAGTTCCAATTCCTAGATTTCCTTGAAACTTCCGGACCGTACAACCGTAGTTGAACAAGCTAGTTCCACTTAGCCTGACGCTATGATGCGAATGCCTTTGTACTGTATTCTAAGAAACTGCCGACTGACTGTGAAACTTGGATTTAGTTATTTATTACTTCGAAATTGACCATGGACAACATTGCACAATACATGTATCTACGACATATTTATAACTAACTCCACGTAGTCCCGTAATACGTTTTTGTTTAAAGACGTTTTTAAAGCTATTCGAGATAGAGATACAACGAAGCAAAGATCATGAAAATTTTACAACTTTCCTTGAGTTTTAGACGGTTTTGTTATATACAATATAACATTGTGGACAGTTAAAAGTAATAATATTCAAAAGACAAAGGATTCTGTAATAACTCCGTCCCCAAATCCAATAGTCACGAGGTTTAAGTCAATATGTTTTTTAGAATCCGAACGTAGGTCAAATAGGTATTTTAATGTAATAATTAATGTTATTTCTATACAGTAACTTTAAAGGTTTCGCATTGAAAAAGTATATTAAAAATACGCATATAATATGTTAGGTTAACTGCACATTGTGAATAATGTTTTAATTAATATTAATAAATAATTAAATGTGTGTTGTCTTGTATCACAATACGGTTTTAATCGGATTTCGCGGATCGGATCGCCTATCGGATATTACGTCACTCATTTTATACACAGAAAATACAATCTTTTGTAGTAGGTAAATTGCGTCGGCGTAACAATATTTTGGTTGCAATATTTTATTTTTCGGCTTTGCACACTGATTATACTTTTAAACTGCATTCTGTTTTTATAGGAAATACATTCGACGGTTCCTATGGTTTCTTGTCAATTTACTTCATTGCTTACCTATATTGTATGATTTTAAAGCTCGTTTGAGGTCTTTGGATACTACTTTATACATGACATATTACCTATACACAAAATTATGACAAAAAACCTTAAGGAAAAATTATCATTTAGCTTTAATGTGAATGAAACCTAACTAAACTAATAAACTTTGATTTAACTAGACACGTGTGAATCTGATTTATATTGTTAACTAGCTGTACCCGCGTATTTGTTCGCTTATGAAAAAATATTTTGAGCTTGATAGGTATATAGGACTAACTAAGGGTGTTCTTTTTATATATTTAAAAGTTTATAAAACACATGAACAAAGCTCCAATACATTGTTTATATATTGGAGCTTGGAGAGGAGTATATAATGGGTTTTCCTCTAAAACTTGTAAGGATAGGCTTTGATGCTATTTTGTTTGAAAATTTTAGATTTATCTGCCAATCCAGAACCGTGAGAAAAAATAATAAAATAAATATAAGAGGCTTTCGATGTCCACTATCCAAAATATGACTAACTTGTGTAGTTTTAAACCGACTCTTTTATCCAAAATATATTTATAGTGGAGTACCTATTAGAACTACATTATTTTAGTGAGGTAATTATTACCCATAATTACCTCCAGTACTCCACTAAACATTCCAGCAACATTATTTCATCTAAAATACTAATGATTGCACGAATGGACTAAATTACCCAATTTAATGATTTTGTTCAGTCAAACACACTTTGCGGTAGTAGTAATGGAGGCAAAATCAGTACTAGAACCACGAAAACTCTGTCAGTGCAAACATTGATATAGCTTTATCGGAATCGAAACTTAATTAATAACCCTACTGCGTCGAAAATAACAGAATGTAATAGAAATGAGGTAAAAAAAATACAGGAAAGATACTAGACACTTGCAAGATTAAGACAATTCGACCATCGTAAGAACTATCAAAATCGGCCCACGCGTTCGTAGAACCAAAATCTCTGGGCGGAACACAAATGCATTAATAATCTGATAAATACATACGGCTTACATTTATAAAAACTGGGAATATATACATTAAATACTTACCCGCAATTTACTGCCGGCTCCGTCGAGTAAATAATGCTAGGGCCTGCCACCATGCTTGAAGAATGCAAATCTGAAAAGAAACAAAATCTATCAATCCTTTAAAACTTACTAACGCGACGTCCTTGGGGTCGAGTGCACCAGCAGCACTCCGAAGGGGATAAGGATTACACCCCCGCCCCCTCCCCTCTCCCCCTCTCTCCGCGATGACCGAACATGTGTGTTGACTAATAACTCAATTGTTTTTTATGCATTCCACAATGGGAGCTTAGGTTGTGATGTTTAGTAATTACTATGCTTTTTTGGTTAATCGAGTTGCTTACTAATGCGCTGGAACGTGCAGACTGTTTTTCCAGATTTTTCCTTTAATTAAGAACACAATTTAAAGCTAATTTAGCTAATAGGTATTCAAAATATCTACACGTATCTTCAATCTAGATCTAAACTTATGATAAAAGCGTAAACGACAACTTAGGTGGATATCTGTTTGATTGATAAGAACCACGCAAAATCATTTGCACAAATCGCTTCGAACTTTGGACTTTGAGGGATATTCTCTAAGAAGCGACTTATAGTAGAGAATACCTAATTACTCTTTACATACTTGAATATTAATGGCACGGATAATCAATCAATAACTTTAACTTCCCGGCCCACCCCAACTAGGCTTTCAATGTGTTCACATAATTCTTAATTGTCATTTAAAATTATTTATTTTTTTAAATATACGTAGCTAATGGATCTGGAAATGGGATTTGTCAGTATACTTTTTATGAATATGATATTTGAGATCGGACACTGAATGTCTTTGGTAAAAATAACTGAATATTTTTGTTTATTTTTCATACAAAATAAATCAGTTTAATGTGGATGTTAAATGTTTATATTATGTAACAGGACTGTTTATTAGGTAACGAGTAATCTCGTTCATAATCGGGAAGATCGTACGTGTATACTATATACACGTACGATCTTCTCACAAAGATATTTAATGAAGATTGTATAAACAGGAAGTTTTCAATGACTTGCAAAACGCTTGTTGAACAGATGTGGTGATGGATAGAAAAATAGTGTCAAATATTATACGACCGAGTGTACAAAAGTTTTGGAGAAAATATTAAGTATATATATAATGGGGAAATTATAATTTTGTCATCAAAATTACTGTTACTGCAATAAGCAACAAACTAAAATTAATCAAGAATACTCTATGACACACGTCTCGCAAAAAGTAAGGTTTTTATGCTCAAATCAATCCGGCGATATTGTACTAAAACCCTAATCATTACGTCTAACCTATCTTTCTTCAAAAAGCTGTTGTTTATAATTACGTAGTAAAATAATATTGGCCAACGGGGTTTTAACTTGGGCTGGTAGCAGACTTGATAAATTGTAAATTTTTGTTTTAACTGGTCCATTAAAATGCACCGGCTCTGGTTACCCGTGTAAGTGCACTTTAAAATACGTCACAAAAAAAATGTGTTTGTCGCTGCCATTTAGCTTTGAGTGCCCGGACAAATTATGTTAGTGGACAAAGAGGGTATCAATACAAACATTTTAGGGTTCCGTACCCAATTATGTATGTTAAAGTAATTTTACCCGTCTGCGCCGGAAGGAGAGTTTTGTTCTTTTTTTGTGAATACTTACTATTTTGAGCATGCTCTGCTGTCTTGACGGCTGGTTGAATTATATTTTAAGAAGTGTCGTTAGTTTCGTTTTAATTGTTACAATGAGTGGGTAATTTGGTTTTTAAAAATGGTTTTGGTTTTATTACCTAACTTATATTTTGTAAAGTAACTTTGAAATTTGGAGTCAACATTTATTGAGACTCAAGATATTATTTGTTTGTATTTTATCTTTATTTTTTGTTGTTATGATTATATATATTTTAATAATTTTCCTATCTCAAACCGCTCGAGTTCGTTCGTTCAGATCCGTTTCACTCTTGACCGGCTTTTAAATGTTTCGGCACTCGGTTAACATGTGCCCCCTATTAGTTGGCGAGCTGAGTCAACTATATCGCACCGGAGTTTTTAAATCGCTTTTTACCTCTAGCAACCTTAAATAACAGCAGTCGAAGCCTATTAGCCCAATTACCGGATGTGTGTACATGGGGTAGCAGGCTCAAATACCAAACCATGCAATCAATGTGATTTAGCGGAAGTAAATAGTACAAAAACGATAATCTGAAATAGCAGAAATGTCATTATAAATGCTCATTCCTTCTGTAAACGGGAAGAAGTCTTTGGTCAGCATGTTTACTGAAATATAGAATTTTGTAAGTGAGAAAGAAAAGAAAGATGCATATTATTTTAATTAATATTATTTTTACTAAAATTTTGTAGAAGGTTCTCTCTGGCCCCCAGTTCAAGAAGGTAAAGCGTTATCAGTTATCACCACGGCACGGCTTTAGAGTAAGTCCATCAATATTTCGTGACCAGCTGAGATGACAGCGATAGATATATGACGGCGTACATTATAGAAAAAGGTAATGTAAGATTTTTGTATTCGATTCTATAAATCGATTACTCGGGACCAGAAAGTGGGCTAGGGCTAGTTTTCCTAGTATATTAATTTTAAAAATATCATCAATTAAAAAAATCAAACAAAATAGCATAAAAGCCAATACTCACAAGTTTTAGGGGTAAACTAATTGTATAATTATGACGATGGTACTTTTTAATTTTTTGAATTTTTGCTAACAGCAACATTTGTGACAAAACTCTAGGTTCCACATCTCATGTATTTTGCGAATTCTAGATACAAACTAAACACAAACATTAATCCAGCGAAACAATGTTTTGAAATTTTTATCATGCGTTTTATTCACTTTTAAATATATAAAAAAGAACACCCTGAATTCTATTTATTTGTGACATACGGAAAATTTACTCGCAGTAGGCAGTTCGTGTTGGTGACCCTCCGTCACAATATTTATTCGTAAAGATGAATGATATAAAAGCGAACAACGTCGCAGGTACAGCTAGTCGTGAATAAATTTCATCAGTGACGCGGGCGACCGGTGTCGCCATCTAGTAGCCAGTGCTGTGGAGCGACGCGCAGGGGAAACTAACGTTTTGGTAAGTATTCTATTAAATAATTAATTATAATCAACTAAAACTATTTTTTTAAGTACATAGATTAATGGACTATTATATTTTGATATTGATTTCTGATGTTTACGCGAATAATAGACATTAAAAAAAAACTACTTTTACGGATATTTCGCGGTCTACATTTAGGTTTCAGTTACCGATGTTTGGACACCTTTGCAGGTATCATGGTCACGGGCAGACTGAGGTGGGGTTCTTCTTGAAAATTGCCAAGAAAAACACCAACTCATTCTGCAATTGTAAAATATAAAGCTAGAACGAGTTACATCAACTGACGTTACTCGTTCTACCTTCATCTTTTTATTATTTGTTAGTGTTCCGACCTACTCAATATGAGCCTGTTTAGAGGTCTTGCACCGTTTCTCTTAGAGTTGGTTTTATTATGTTTCAAATTTGAAATATTGGGCAAAACAAACAACACAGAAGAACGCCGTTTTTGATTGGTTTAGATAGATAGATAGATAGATAGAATATTCTTTATTGTACACCACTAAAATAACATAATATATTTAAATAATATTTCAGAATTGCTGTCCTTGCTCGGAGAGCGTCACTGCCAGAAAAACGTCAGGCCACAGGATGGCGATGGTGTGATGAGCGTGGACATCAACTGACAGAGGTATATATATTTCTTACGTGTCAAAATCATGACCTTTTAGTGTGTACAATGTTGAGTAACTGATCGAAGTAAATTGTACGATTAGTTTTCAGGAGAGCTGCTGGTTCAGTTTTTAAGTATATCCTGACTTCTATAGTGTTATTATTTGAGATTTATTTGATACATACGGTAAAGTTAAATACCAAATACAGTATTCAACTGGACCTGGTAAGCGTAGAAGAAGACCCCAACATAGTTGAGAAAAGGCTAGGCAGATGATGATGCGTAAAGTTGATCGCCACTTAAGATTGGTATAAATAACATTTCAGGGTTGGAAGTCCTAGCACTACTACCACTACTAGCAGCGGGTATCAAAGTACCGCCAGAAGAGCGTCAGGCCACAGGTGCCGACGCAGCCATGGTGTCATCAGCGTGGACATTAACTGTTGCAGGTAAATGTATTTTATTCATTACATAATTTATACTTATAATAAATCTGAAGAAGTGAAAATTCTGTACATTGAAAATATCAAAAAAATAAATGGCGGGGTGGTTACTAGAACGACACCGAACCCAAAAATGTCTGTCTGTTTGTTCAGGCATCACACGGTAAAAACTACTGGTTCGATTACGATGAAACTTGTATAATTATTCTTCAATATCTTCGGCACCACACTGGGTAGTTATTATCCCGGAACAGTATATATACAATAAAAGACAAACTTAATTTTGCGGTTCTATCCCTAGACCCGATTACTGTACCAACCGCAAATAAAAAGTTTGTCGCAGGTTACGTCACCTTTAGGGTAGGGTTATTTAGGTTTATTTTTATAAGTCGTAGGTAAAGATATTAATTTTAAAGTATAGGTAGTATATTTGATAGTGTACGTAGTGACCGTAGGTTATTTTATAATACTGTTAGGTAGGATTAGTCATTCGTATAGATATTAGTTTTTAGGGATTTTGCTTAATTATTGAGTTTAGATTAGTTTTCATCAGAAATAGGTTTATTTAGGTAGGTAGGTATTTTATTTTCTATTATTGAGTTTTTTTTAGTTAAGTATAAAAGTAAACCTAAGTAAGGTTTACTTCTATAAGGCGTAGACCGTACAGATTTTAATTTTAAGTATAGGTAGTATATTTGATAGTGTGTAACGTAGGTTATTTTTAGTACTCTTAGGTAGGATTAGTCATTCGTATAGATTTTAGTTTTTAGGGATTTTGCTTATTTATTGGTATATACCTACATATAAGTAAGGTAGGCGCTAGGTGTTAGGGCTCTTCTATAAAAATAGTCTTAAAGATTTCTTTATTTTTAATACGGATGTACTTATAACACGATGCCTTCCAGAAAGAGACCATCTCTTTCTGCTACATCGAGACACGCTAGGCGAATGAGAGTAGCCAGAGGTATGCTCGATAGGTAACGTTCTACACAAATATCACTTTACACAAAAACTCATTGATAAGATTCGTCATCCACGCGAACGAAGTCGCGGGCTCAGCTATTATTTAATATATTTATGTTTTTAAGCTATGACACATTTTAGTGTGTTAAAAGATTAAGTAAAACGCCGCTTCAAATTGGTATAAATAACATTTCAGGGTTTGCAGTCAGGGTACAGAGAACAGCGCGCCGGAAGAGCGTCAGGCCACAAGATGCTGACGAAGGCATAGTACCACGGCTCATGAGCTTGGACTTGAATTGATGCAGGTAAATGTATTTTTTACATATGACAACACGCAGACATAATTTTTTTAAGTCAATCAAATTCAATTTTTTTTATTTCTCATAAACCAAAAAAGGCGCTTAAGAAAAGTTACGTTAAAATCTACTGACTCTAGTTGCTCGGTTCCAAAGTGTCCTTCCTATGGCGAAGAGCCGGCAAGAAACTCAATAGGTTACTCTTTTAAAAAAAAAGGATCGATGATAAGATTACACTGATTTTAAAATATGCGACAACAACGAAAACAGCAGAATGTTTATATTAATGTAAACTAAGACATCCAAAATGGAAAAAAAAATTAAATCGAATATTCATAGAAATTTACATTGTCGTCACATTAACAAAGGACGAACATATAAAGGAAAAGACAAATCTCAAGAAATTATAGAATAAAGAATAATAAAATATAACTTTATATACAATAAATATGTAGTCCTAATCAAATCCCTAACAGGAATGTCAATGCATGTCAAGAGCCTTCTGAGAATAGAGGCTTTGCGGGCAGCTAACTGTAGTAAATAAGCTTAAACAAGATTATTAGCATATAGCCAGGGAGGCCACATATGCAGATGATACTAATTCCACGCGCGCTTATCCTCTACGTAGTCCCTAACCGTATAATACACCTTCTTTATTAGTTTTGATTTAACGCACGTTTTAAACTTTTTATTAGACAAAGACAAAGACATAGACAAAGACAAAGACATTTATTTTGTAAAACATGAGTGTACAATACAGGATTTATTTTTACAATATCCGCATGTAAGATGTTCAGGTAAAGGCATGGGATCTGCATGTTTTGCCAATACTGGCGTACAAAAATTAATTACTTATAAACTATTAATATCTACTTCAGCTAAGCTAATCAATAACAATATAATACTGTTTAAATAAATGATATATTCATAGCTTCTTAACTTATACATATCTCTCTTTAATAACAGTTGTTATACATTAACATTTAATCATTTAAAAACTCAGTTAGGCTATAATAACATTTGGCAATCAGATACTTTTTAAGTTGTTTTTTAAATTGTATATGGGGTAGTTGAATTAAAGTCCTAGGGAGTTTATTATATATTATGGGTGCCAAGCAAAATACACTTTTATGCATTAATGCAGTTTTTGATCTTATTATACAAAGTTTAGCATTATCACGGCGATTGCGAATTATGACATCTGATAGTTTACTGAATAAATTTGGATTTGTTTTAACAAAATTAGCCACTTCATAAATAAATAATGACGGAAGTGTTAAAATATTGCTTTCAATAAAATAGGGTCTACAACTATCAGTGCTCTTTATTCCAAACATAGCCCTAATGCACCTTTTTTGGGCTTTAAACACGATTTCTTTGTTAGTCGAATTTCCCCAGAATATGATGCCGAATCTTAATATACAATTAACTATGCCATGATATGCTGCGAGGAGGGCATCAGAATTCACAATGGGTGCTAGTCTATAAAGTGCATAGGCAGATGAGCTGATTCTTTTGCATAAATGTTCTGTGTGAGGTTTCCAATTAAGGTTCCTGTCTATTGTTACACCTAAAAATTTTGAGGTATCAACATTAAGCAGTTGTACTCCTTGATATGCAACTTCAATTTTTGGAATTGCTATACGTTGACTAAAGAACATAATTTTAGTTTTTTGTAGATTTATTTTGAGGTTGTTATTATTCATCCAGTCAATTATTGATTTAATAGCGTTATTAATTTCATTTTCAAATAGGTTTTTATTTATTGCATTTATAGTTACTGTGCTGTCATCAGCAAAAAGGGACCAACGAATGTTATCTCTTCCGGTGACTTACCTGGTATAAAATCGAATAGAATTTCCTAGGAAAGATTTAGTATTAGTTTTAGTTAGTCTAAATCTTGGGACTACTAGTTTATTTTTATTTCTGGTATTTATATTATGGTGATCACTATTAACACTGAAGCTCTGTATATCTTTGCGAATGTACATTATATTTTCCAAGATATAGAAACCTGGCTACGTTAGGATATTGATTTCCTTAAATATATTCTTTAGAGACTCGCGAGGGCTCATGCAGTAGACTGCCCGAATTGCTCGTTTTTGCAAAATAAATATAGACTCCACATCCGCTGCAGAGCCACACAGCAAAGGCCGTATGACATTATGCTGTGCAAATACGCGTAATAAACTAATTTAGCAGTGGGAACGTCTGTTAATTGCCTAAGTTTCCGAACTGCAGATGCAGCCGAACTTAGCCTTTTAGATAAAGTTGTTATGTGAGCACCCCACTGTAACCTAGAGTCTATTGTAACACCAAAAAATACAGTATAGTTAATAAACTCGAGTTTTTCGCCACATCAAATAAATGATTTAAAAAAAATAATATTTTACTTAAAGCAGGAAGTACTGAAACTGGTCTATTATTAGCTGGGTCATTTTTGCAACCAGATTTAAAAATAGGAATAATTTAGAAGTAATTTTATATTATCGGGGCCATCCACTGACGCAGGGTCATGTATTTTATATATTTTGTAAATAAATAATTGACGTCACACGTCACAATGTAAGTTGTATTGCATTAATGGTCACAGTTTGAATAATGCTGGTAGGTACTATTGATTTTAGCATTGGGTTTTTATATTATTATCTTAAAATTGATAATGTAGTTTAAAGAACACTATACACTAATACTCCGCTTTAAATTGGTTTATAAAAGATTTCAGGTTTGCAGTTGTTGCACGGAGAGCCTCACCGCCAGAGGAACGTCAAACCACGAGATACTGCATGTTGCCATGAGCGAGAACTAGATAGAGGTAAATAAATAAATAATTAAATAATAAATAAACAAATAAATGCGGACAACATCACATACATTGCTCTGAACCCAAAGTAAGTAGTTAAAGCACTGGAATTCAGAAACAACGAAGGTACCACAAACACCCAGACCCGAGACAATGTAGAAAAGTTGATTTCTACATTGACCCGACCGGGGATCGAACCCGGGACCTCAGAGCTAGCGACACCTTGAAACCGGTGCGTACGCCACTCGACCACGGAGGTCGTCTATGTATCTTATACATTCAACAAGTAAAAGAGTGTCATTCCACGTTTCAGTGTGAGTTGTCTTGAATAACTGATCAAAATGTAATTTTGTACGATAACGTTCTAACAATGCTGATAGTATTTTTTATGTTAGTGGTCTTTTTATAACTATACTTAGAATTTATAACAACTACGTCTATTCAAATTGTTTTACACAACATTTCAGGGGTTGCAGTCACTACACAGAGAGCAGCGCGCTTCTAGATACCATCAGAAGAATGTCAGGTCACAAATTGCTACATAGGGGTCTTCCACTAAGGCAAGTATTTATTTTTTCTACATTTTACTTATAAATAATTAACTGCCTCGTTGGCCTAGTGGTTCTAAGCGGGACTGCTACGCTAGAGGTCTTGGGTTCGATCCCCAAGTCGACCAAGGTTTTATTGGGTTTTTCTATGAAATTCTCAGTAGCAGGTCGGAGTTTGGATTTGTGCCCGGTTAGTGGCAATAGGCTCGCTCCCTATTACATGGGACCTAAACATACCGGCGAACTGCGGGTGTACATTGGTACACCTCTGTCTAACCCTTCGGGGATACAGGCGTGATGGTATGTTATGTTATGTTTATGTTAATAATTAACTACACACGGTTCAGTCTAAGTTGTATTGAATTACTGATCCAAATTTTAAAACTGTTTTACGGTAAGTTTAAAGAATGCTGGTACTATTGTTTAGCATTCTAACTTTTATATTATTGGATCTAAAATTCATAAAACACCGCAAATGAAAATACAGTCATGAGCCGCTTTACATTGGTTTAAATACCATTTCAAGTTCGAGTCATTTCACAAAGAGCGTCACTTAAAGAAGAAAGTCAGGCCACGAGATACTGCATGGTGTCAGGAGAGTAAGGCTTTATTTAATAAGGTATAATGTATGTTACACTTTTATTAATAAGTAATTTATACACATTACTCGTTTTAGTGCGAGTGCGATAAAGCAATTATTATCGATAATATTTTATAATGAATTTCAAATATTTCCTCATAGTAACTTGTATTTTCCTGGTATTCCACCAATGGCTGGCCTGTTGGTCTAGTGGTTTGTGACCCTGACTGCTATATTGGAGGTCGTGGGTTCGATTCCCACTCAGGACAAATCTTTGTGTGATGAGCACGATCATTTGTTCTGTGTCTGGGTGTATTTTATGTATAATATTTATGTATTTAGAAATATTATATAAGTATGTTTATCAGTTATCTGGTTACCATAACACAAGCTCTGCTTAGCTTGGGATCAGATAACCGTGAGTGAGTTGTCCCGGAATCTTAAATATTAGAATGACGGTGCTTCCACGTAAAGGGGTCGTTATAAGCGGGCTGCCAAATATCCTAAGTGGACTTAAAGATATGCACTTTGATTGTTTGTCGCAAAAAAACAGAAAATGACAGAAACGAAAATCCCGTGGACGTTTAACGTGAGGGGTAGTAAGCTATAAGCCCGAACTATGATTATCTTTCATGGTGGACAGTTCCAAGTGATACATTCGAATCTTTACTTGGAATACTAGTTAGTTCCATGCACAACTAGTCGTACTTATGTCAGATAAGGTATCGAAATGGAATTTTAATTTGGGTAATGTTATTCATTATAAAGTATTCCAATAACATATAATTTCAGGGTGGTGAAGCGGAGAAGGTTCCACTTTCCGAAGACAGTGTCAAGAACAGAAGCGCTGGAGATGAGACAAGAGATGCCGAGCCTAGCCTTCGTGGAAAACGTTTAAGGAAAAAAGAAATAAAGGTAAAATTGCGATTCAAATGCTTTAATTACCATGCTCATAGGAACCTTTGAAATGGTTTGAGAAGACTTATTGAATTATTAAATCGTAGTCAGCAACCAATGCATACGATAATCAAATCATAAAGTAATATTATATGCTGGTTACTACATCAACAACCGTCCATGAATTAAATTGGTACGAATTCAAAATTCCCGCTCATTCGTGCTTCGAATGAGCGGAGCGGAGCGAATGGTAGTCGTACAGTATAAAAATACTAGATGGCGCTTAACTAAGTTTGTCGTTCGTGAGAATGAATTTAATCTGTGGAATGAAATGAAAGTGACAGTTCGTCTTTGTTTGTCAACAAACGATTATCGAGTCTGGAGCTCTAAGCAAAATGTGATAGTTTTTTGTTTTTATACCTTATTTCTATTGTTTTTGTATATCAAATTAAACGTCAAGATATCTTCTTTACGAAATATGCATTACTACGTCAATTTCAAAAAGGTTACATAGAATAATTTAGCTGGAAAAGGTATGTGACTACGCGATCATAGTTTGTTTATTCTATATTGTTTACAGTGTGTTTTATTTGGTTGTTTGTGTTAGATAAACGCTAAATATAAGATAATTATTCACTATTAGCACGTTAATAGCCATTTACAAACGAAATATATTGAGATGGGGTCTTAAAATCATTAAAATGCAACTCAATGCTTTTATGTCTCCCGAGGCCCGGGCCGGGGACCTTTTGAGAAGTACTTGGCTTAGTTTATTTTTTCATGACAAAAAACTAAATATTTATATTGAGGTATTGGTGTCATTTTAAAAAGTATATCATGTACTATTATAATAAAAATATTTTTTAAATATTTGGTACCAGTAACTATTATACCTACTTTTCTTGTAAAACTCGAAATGAAAAAAATACGATGATTTTTTTGATTGCCCAACTTTAAACTTTTTTTTCATGCTTTATTATTCCTTAGAGTAATTTACCTGTCATTAAATTAAATTCTAGATTATTTGAGCTTTCCGTGAGTATTTTTTATTCGAATGTAGCTATAGCAGTTTTTCAGAAGTAATCGTTTTTGTTAAGAGGGTCTCGCGCGGTCGTAAAAAATAAAGTGACATTTTGGCGCGGACAGGTGAGGCGAGAATCGCCGCGCGGGCTTGGACAGTTTTAAATATCTAAAAAAGAACAACCGGAATTCGATTTATTTGTGCTATACGAAAAACTTACTCGCATTAGGGACTTCGTGTTGGTGGCACTCTATATCATAGTCAAAAGATTAATTCATAAAGATGAATGATATATAAGCGAACAACGTCGCGGGTACAGCTAGTGTACTATATGAAACTGCGGCGGTCTATTTGAAACTTCGTTAAGCGTATTAAGTTACATATAGAAACAGATTGTATTGTTGTATACCTATACAAACTAATGATTTACAGATAGGAGAAAAGATAAAGTACCTAATCTTAACGCAATTTTATGCAAAATCAAACACTATTTAACTTTTAAGCCACCTAGATCTGAAAGTTACGAAACAATCACAATTAAAAGAATAAAAACGATAGAAAACTTCTGAACCAACTGCAATTTTCGCACAACTACAACTAATCATTTTAAAATGAACACTTAGTCAACTAGGAAAGGAACCCAACACTATTTACTCCTCAACTAGCCCTATATCAACAAAGACACCATTATTCTCGAACTGTGAACTAATAAATAGCTGTTAAACAAAACATAAACGTAACAGGACCGTCTCACAACTGAGCGGGAAACTAGATTTGAACTTAAATTACTTTTTAACAGATTAGGTACTGTTTCTCATTACTGAGCTGGCGAATACCCGCGAATAGTCGCGATGTCTTATTTACTTTGAAATTAAGATTTTCATTAAGAGACAAACTTTGTGGACTGAAGTAGTTCTTGCTCAGGTAGCTCGTTTTCATTAGTTTTGTTTTCTGTCCGTCTAGTTAAATATAAATGTAAAGCACAAGCAAACCGCTACGAGAGTAAGTTGACCGCAGTCCAGCACTACCTAGTTACCTAGACTACCTAGCCATTGAACAAATATAAACAAAACTAAGTTCGAATATTCCCTGTGGTCCAACGTCCATTCTGAATTTAAATTTAATTGCGTTCAGTTTATATTTTTAGAATGCAAAATAATATCATTGCAATTTGTTTTGTTGTGTTGTTATCGTGTTAAATTATATCAATGTCTAAGATTTTGAAAATTGAATATAGGAATTTACTTGAAAGTACAATTTGACTTACAAGTTACAGGCATTGAATGTTTCCACGTTGGTACCTACCCAAAAAACTTATAAAACCTACTAAAATAAGTTCGCAGTTTACAACTTTGAAAAACTTAGACCTTGAATCATAAGTTTAACTTAATTTGTAATGTGCGCATTTCGCGCAATTCGCGCATAATTATGTCTTCATATTCGTCTTCGTATTAAGGTCTGTCTGTAGATCTGTTTTGACGTCCAGGACTTAAAATTATTTGATAAAGTATTCATAACTTCAAAACTTCCTGACTTTGCTAAATACTTATAGACTTCTCCGATGTATTTGCCTGACCATTACAAACGATGTCAATACAAACGTATAAAAATGTAAGCCAAAAACGTAACGAATTGGAATTGTGTTTTTCAGGCGGTGCGCTAAGAGTTCAGTAGCAGTCTTAGAGCAAGATCACCACAGTTACGACGGCTGGATACTTGTCGCCAACACCTATATACAAGGTATTTTTTTGGAGTTTTTCCTATGTCCTGTAATCTTTTACGTTGGTCACTTCGATGATTCAAAATTCCAAAATAACAGCAATAAATTAAGACTCTTGATTGCCCACTAGAATGCTCCAAATTGAGACCAGTTCTTTGAATAATTTTAGAGTAATACTCGAGGCTATTTGTCACAAAAAGCATCAGCAGTCATGGCAGAAACTGCAACCTGAATGACTAAAATTAACAAATACAATAACAAAAGTCTAAAAAGTTGAAATGAGAGGCTCTCCTAGAAAGTATGAGTTGGCGCGCACCGCGTCAACGCTAAGAATTACCCAAAACATGCCCCCGTACGTCCCGCCATTGTTTTTAGTTTCCAAGTTAGGTATACATAAAAGAAATGTAAGACATATCTTCATAACAAACATATACAATTGCACACCATACACGTACTTATCTACTAATGTAAAAGGTCTTCCCGTGACCATGTGACCGCCGTTTCGACGCCTTTGCAGGTGTCATGTCGAAACGACGGACACTAACGTTTTATTGCAATGTCTAACATTCGCGTAAATTTCAAAGAGCATTATATTTCATAAATTAATTATATTATGTAATGCCCATCCAGTAGATTAGCATTTCCAGTTGTGAATTTAGGAAAAGTACCCAAGAGAGAACCAAGCTCCAATCCTTATCAGTATCTATTTCAATGTTTAATTTACCTAATCATTTACCCAGTAGTAGAAGAACTATACGAAATAAGTGCACTAATATATCGTACCGGAAAATTACCTTTAGACTATTGTATTAGTAAATCTGGCAATAAAGTGTTAGGCGCATAGTATATTTTTTCCTCAGAAAGGATTTGTTCTTTTATCACTTAGGTAATTTTGACTTATTTGTTTTTTTTTTCCTACATGGCGTTTAGTTAAAATTGGCAGTTTTCGTTATATATTATATACCTATATTCACATTTTATATTGATTATAATAATTATTACGACTAAATACTTGAATTTGTTGGCACGCTTAGCACCACTAGGCCAACTGCCTCGTTGGCCTAGTGGTGCTAAGCGTGACTGCTACGCTAGAGGTCTTGGGTTCGATTCCCAAGTCGACCAAGGTGTTATTGGGTTTTTCTATGAAATTCTCAGTAGCAGGTCGGAGTTTGGATTTGTGCCCGGTTAGTGGCAATAGGCTCGCCCCCTATTACATGGGACCTAAACATACTTGCGAACTGTGGGTGTACATTGGTACACCTCTGCCTAACCCTTCGATGATACAGGCGTGATGGTATGTTATGTTATGTTTAAATACTTGAATTTGTGATCTCAATGTCCTTAAAACCCAATTGTGCTATACTAGTAGATATAAAATACCTAACTAATGCTAATACTGTGTACCTTAGTGTTGCTTTGTTAAAATTAATAAAACTCAAGACCGTTTAAGTGCATTTTATTTACATTCTTTAATGAAATATTAATCAAATTTTCAGTAAAAATATCGTTTATGTCAAAATTACGAAAAAAAATTATTTAGGTTGTTTTGCCTCAACTTCCACATGTTTTTTATTTTGGTAAGGCAACTTTTACTCTGATATAAATTCTAAAAAAAGATATATATTACATTTTTACCGTACCTTCCTTAATCAAAGCTTGTCGGTTAGTCAATTTTTCCCGTTTCTACTTTTAGGGAAAATTTTACTAAGCGACACTAACTTTAAAACTAAGCATTATTTTTAATAGTTACCTATACTACAATGTAGATAAAAAAATATCCAAATAAATTTCTAAGAATTAGGCTTTTTGAACCATTACAAGAACTTACACGATTTTTTTTCTGAAAATTCAAACTTTAAACAGCTCTACTGTAAAGTTAGTCTAATGTCGCTTGGATATTTTTTCCTTTCCAGCGTCGATATACATAAAAAATAAGATATAAATTTTGTATAGCATAAAGTTGAGACACGGCGCCACAAAGTGGGCCTGTCTATGGGCAATCTCCTTTGAGCTCCTAATACTCTGCTCATAATATTATTTTTCAAAGTAGTTTTTGCATTCGAAACACTTCATTTAAGATAAAATGCTGCTCAGTATAAAAAAACATTTACCAAATATTGAAAAAAATGCAGGACGTAACGTTGACACTCAAACAAATATTATGTCGCTCAAATATTATGAAGCTTCTCATTTTGTATTTTAAGTAACTCAACATAATGTTTTTAAGTTGCTGTTCTGTTGATTTCTCGTCACTTGCAGTCAGTCGCTCACTTAGTAATACTATAACCAAAATTATTATTTTTTTACACTTAAATGTTTAATTAACAGTCACTCGTTTTAATACTACCCATATAAAATTCCTTATCACTTTTTTTAAAGGAGGAATTGGGTAGAATGTAATAATTCGGGAACCCTCCAATAGTAACTAGCAAAATTCGAGCTGAATAAGTTACTAGTTATAGCGCCAATTTAGAAATTTTAGTCCATGCAGAGTTGTAATGCCCTATACAACATAAATTTAATTGTTTACAAGAGAAATGGTTCCTTGCTAATCTTTGCATTTTTTAATTGTATTCATTATAATTTACCAATTCTGTAGTACCTATTTAACAAGCTCTGACTTGTACCAGACAATTCGAAAAGATTATAAGTTTTAGACATTTGGCATACAAAGGAGTTTTCAATGCTTTTCGGTGATTATTTGTATTAACAATGAAAATTTCACGAGTTCAAACTAAAATAACACAATTTAAATAATTGTAATACCATTTATCATCCAAAAACGATATTGGATTGGGCATGCATAACTTAGAATTCAACAACAATTCAACTTAGCAACATCACTACTTCTCATCTCAAAATTGTCCATCTAAAGATGTATCATACGTAGCTATTGAAGGATGAATCCAGATACTATCAAAGTCTAGAAACACCTGTTTCACGTCTCAATAAAAGTATCAGATTCTCTACTAGTGCTATACCGAACCTAAAGTTATCAAAAAACGTGGGGTTCGAAATCTAAATTATTGTACAAACGAAAACTATGATATCAAATTCGGTTGTCCAAACGACAGATAAATAGGTTAAATAATCTTAGCTTTAAAATCGTAAAAAACAGTTTCGTTGCAGTCAATCGTTTATGTAACCGACGCCATTTTAATTCTAGTATTTCAGATAAAGGAGCGCTAATGTCGAAGGCTTATCGGTTTCGTATTAGTGGTTTAAAGAGCCTTTTAACTGCAGTGATAGAACATACAGTAACAAAGTATTTGTTCATATTTGCTGGTCGTGTGATGCAGTTCTGCAGTACTGGAGTAATAATGTACGAGTACCTGACTCAAGCTAACACGATTTTGAAAACACTTTTAAAATAAGTTACTGTTAGCTAGATTACTTATGGTAGGTATAGTTAGATTTTCACTTGGAGTTCCGGTTACAGTGGCTCAGGAGTTTTTAAGTTTCTTGTTTTAAAACAAACAGCTAGCAAATAAATGACTGAAACACGATGCTAGTAGCAGTTGTAACTATACTGTTTTGATAAAAGATCTTGAATTCTGCCATAATTTTTGTAACGTTAGGTAAGCCCAGTATCTATCGGCAATACTCATTGTTCTCTTGAGAATTATTTAATCAATACACACGAATAATATATGTGATAACTGATAACATAAGTTTTAACTTCACTCACTAGTAGGAGGCGTTGCAATTGTCTCGATAACTACTTAACCTATTAAGTGGTTTGTTAAATGGGTAGATTTATAAGTCAGCTAACCTAATTTAAAATATGTATGTAATGGGGGATGAAAGTTACAGTAGGTACAGTTGCAAGAACTTTATTCTAAAAGAAGGTTCAACATTAGGCCAAGGCAGAAAAGATTCAGATGAAAGGTTCCTTCCTAATAAACAAACACTATCTAATGCGTAGGTAGAAGTTATGGTAAAGTGAGTCGTGCGATGATTGAATAATTTTTGGAAAATTGCAATCATTCTCATGTGTAAGCTTATTATTTCAAGTTGTAAGAAAGCCAACAAAACATAATTCATTGAACTCCATTTATTTTAACTGTATTCAGTCTTTTTGTAATAATGACTACAAAGATACTGTTTATTGATAACTTTATTACCAAATAATTATACCAAATAATAATTGAATTGTTTGGATACGTACTATTGAAAGAATCGAATGTTTGCTTCGATTTATATTACTTTGAATACCTAAATTGTAATGGATAATTAGCGATATTATTATATTAACGATAGCTAGACATCGAAAATTCATAATTATATTAATAGTTCTTAGTTGTACAATTTAAGAAACTTTGCAGGATGAGTTTACATGGGTATATAAGTGTCATAGTATATTTTACCATAAAATCAGTGTAAACCATGGAAATGAAAATGCTGGATTGTAATAAACATCTATGTAATAACTAATACCCTAACTCTCCATTCTTATTGCCACTCACCGCCCACTCAACGAAAGTCGAACTCCGTACAATGTCATAAATAATAACTGGAACGCGATTGTTCTTCAAAACTATTCGCAATTTTGTATATTAACTAAGTATATCAAATTTCTCCTAAATCTATTTATCGGGGTATTTTATTCTATAAAATTTCACTACGTTCTAATAATATAAAACTTAACTGTATTTACGCTAGAAATACTTACAACTATGTACTTAGTGTATCTCGTATAAATTGAAAACATATCTACGAGCTTATTTTCGGTAAATGCGAGGCCTAAAAATGGAAGTTCAGAATAAATTTTCTTTTTTTTATAAATCTCTATTTGTGTTTCTCGATTGAATTGATAAGTTCAAAGGTTTTGTAAATTTCACCCTTCAGACGAGGAAAAGGGTGGCATTGCATTTTGAATGGTTATTGCTTTTGTTCGGACGTATTCGGTTAAAAATTAAAGCTGCACATACTCCTTTAATGCAATAAAATATTAAGTATTTGAACGACTGTAAGTTTTATATACTTTTTCAATTTGATATTTGACAGGTTTAAGAATAAAACATGAATTATTGTGTTTTTAAGCTGTTTAACATCTGTGAATTGTAAATGTTTTAGAAAATTAAGCTTTGTTGCGTGTGATAAGGTTGATAAGAACAGAAACGTGGGCTGAAACTGAAAAGATTGAGTTTTGTTTGATACAACTTTTCAAAAAGACATTGCGTTTTGTGTTGTCGTTTACATACGTACATACATACAATCACGCCTCTTTCCATTGTAGGAGTAGGCAGAGACCACTTCTTTCCACTTGCTAGGATCCTTATACACTTGTTTCGTTTCGTCCACTTTCATTATTCCCTTCATACATGCTCTTTGGTTTGGGGTACTCTAGACCTACCTACACTCGTCTTATACACTTATTTCGTCAATCGTTCTTCATTCATTCTCTCGACATGGCCAAACCATCTCAGCATACCTTTCTTAAGTTATGTTACTATATCCATCAACTGACATATTTTCATCCACCTTACCATCTATTCCTCCTCTTACATTCAACGTAGTGAAGCGGCTCTCCGTGCGCCGCTTTTAGGCCCCGCGAGAAACGAGACGTGATGGGTGGCGAACCACATCGCCGCCATTTTGGATAATTAAATTATTTTTATGTTATCCATTGCGTTCTTGCGGGATAAGGAATTGGGAAGAGATACGTTGGAAGGGATAAAAAGGTAGGACGCGTTATAGGATGCTACCATCACGGAGGCACAATTAATGTGACAGCAACAGCTAAGGCAGTCCGGGGTCGGGTACCCGTAGTGGATCTAGCCAGCTGTCGGACAGATAACTGGTAGATCCACCCCCTGAAGAAGAATGGAACTAATATTTCGTATTGTAATTAAAGTAATACTCTTTTGCAATGGATCTTATTGCGGTTTATTTAGTTTTTAGTTCCCGCCTTTTCCACGGCGATGGCACTAGTGATGTTAGTCTACATTTCATTAAAATGTACATCTAGTATAATTTTGTATAAATATAAGCAAATAAAGTTATTAGAAAATATGTTCTCAAAAAGTGACCATTCAAAATGAAATACCAACTGAACTTTACAAAAAAAAATAGTTTTAACAATTTAGTCATGAAATATAAAAAGTGAATTTTAAACATAAGAGTCCATTTTTCCTTGGAATTCTTTAAGGAAACAATATGCATAATATGACATCGCAGGGGTAGTTTAGGTCGACTATCACGGAGTTATTGGACATCGTGGAATATTAGAAATAAAGTCATAACCGTATTCTTCAATCACAGTTAAGTCGTTTCGGAATATTTAAAAAAGCTAATCATGAAGAATCACCAAGATGGAGATGGATTAAAAAAACGCAGCGAGTTTTTAGCCGGTTTACTGTACGATAGAACACTCGTTCCCTTTCTAAATGTCAAACTCGAATGACAGTGACAACACAAGATACAGACTACAAAAGGCACAGCCAACCAGCGCCATCTATCCGATGTATCTGTTTTCGACGATCTAGAATATTACCCTCTACGATACGCGCATATTTCGACGTTCAAATATTTAAACGTATCATGCATTTATTTTAGATTAAGATCTTTTATGTTAATGGCTATTTTTTTCTCATATACAAACTAATACTTTCGATAAATGAGTGCTTACAGTTTAGGTTTCTTGATAAGTTCAACTATATCAATAGAGCCGTTTTAGCTATATTATATTATAGGTACTAGATAAGCAAAAGTGTCAAAATTATTAAGATTTTGAATGTTTTTACGGTAGTAAATACATATTTATGTGTCTGGAGTGTGCGCAGAAACGCTGTGATGCACGAGCCAGCTTTACCACAATGTTGTTGTCTCGCCGGTAAAACTCGCTCGTGGATCGCCTCAAGACAGCGGTTTTGTTAGTGGCAAGCCCTGGTCATGGATTGTCAGTTCATTAGCTGGTCAGCTCGTCGCTCGCCGTCAATCACAGCCTTTGCAAAGGTCGATTAGTAAAAATCTAGTTCTAAAAAAAGGAAAATGAGTTACAGCAGTGGAATTAAAAACGTCGACACCGAAAAGGGGAACAAGTCACTAGACAGACAGACACACATATGATTAATTTATATCATAATAACAGTATTTCCAAAACTCTGAGGCTATTGCATTGTCCAGCATCACTCTATTTTATGAGCTATTTTCTTTTAACAACGCTTAATATGAAAAAAAAAACTCGTTTTTGTTTTATCAAGTCCGAAGTTGTCTTTGTTTTACTCACTGGCACTGATTTAGACTTGCGAATTGTATAACTCATATGATAGAAACCGAACGAGTTAAATAATGATTAGTTAAAAAAATAGATGTTGAAGAATACAAAGAAAGTGGTTTTACATAGGATGGCCTGCTACTGGTAGAATGTGAGCCATTGACTGTGGTATTCAATAAGGAAAGGGAGAAAAAATACCACTAACACTGGATGACGTAAAAACAGGTTACATAAAACAAGATTAATGTTCAAAGGAGGCTACAGATGAGCAGGACTCTTTAATAATGAGTTGCTTACATTACATTGGAGTGGAAAACATGGAATCAGAAAATCCGCCGAATGCTGGTCCCTCTGGTTCCGGCTGAGAAGATAACAATTCACAAAGAGCAAAGGAGCTACGATGGATAGAGTTGTGGTCCATTTCAATTCTGTACATGTGGCATTTTCTAGAACAAGAACTTTGAAAGGATAGTTTGCAATCACTGTAATTGGTTCAAAATTCCTGAATCCTTCGTCTCCATGAAAAACAAGTCCAGTCCAGTGAGAAACGATTTCTCTAGGCTTTAGATATTCACAATTAACTCCATAACAGCCTTAAACTGATTCTGTTGCTATGTGCATTGATTTTGCGATGATAGCTGTTTTAATTAATTATACGCCGGTTTTTTTGTAAAATAGATATTGAGTTCTGAGGTTTACGCGAATGTTAGACATTGAAATAAAACTACTTCTACGGATTTTATCGCGGTTTGTATTTAGATTTTAGGTCTCGACGACGTTTCGACCTCCAAAGCCTCCAAAGTTTTTGAATTCAAATTTTGCATTGTAACAGCCAAGAAACCCGTGTCAAATAATTGTGCCAAACATCGTGTCAAAACACCTGTTTCGGAACACTACAGAAGGTGCCCCAAAGTATAGACTTAGAGGTACCCAAATCAATCATAAATGTTTCATGAAGTAAGTAGTTGTTGATTTCTTTTTAAGTCCTTTATTCGTGTTTTTAGCCTGACTCCGAGTTTTATCATATTTCTGCTCTTCCTGCCGGTGTTTGTTGAGATTGATGGATCATATTTTTATTAAAATCAGTCTAAAAATTGTGTCTATCCAACGCACAAGTATTTTTTACAGTAAGATTCATGTTACTGGTTTAAACCAAGGAGGTTAAATGAAGATTAATGTGAAAACTTTTAAAATCTTGAATCAGGTCAAAACTTTTGATAGTATACTAACTTAATTTAGCTCATAGATGATATCTGCCATTTTAAAAACTTGCTATCTCATTGGCTACCTTTTTTTTTCATTAAGTAAGTTCTTTAAGTAAAAATTAAGGTGCTTATCATTTCAATGGGAAATACTATAATCTGCGTTTCAAAAACGTTACAGGTTTCGAATAACAAGCGATTGTAGAAAATCTCTTTGTCTTGTCTAGTTTTTTTATTGTATATTACTAGTGATACTTATCAAATCATACGGAATGATTTATTCTAAATTACGCCTGTATATGAAAATCATTAATTGATTTTGATCAATAGCTGAATTATGACAAATGTAATTTAACATTGAATATTCAATTTTTATAAGTTAGTAGGAATTCATGACGTGGCAAGTAAACTTATCTCAGTGCTTGACGTTTGTTCAATTGAACATAAAATGACTAATCACTTTAACTAGTCATTTCTTAACTCCGCCCTTGACTTAATGTTGGTAAAATAAGCCCTTAGTTAACAGTTACTAAGTTAAAGTGTAGTTTAATTTATAGTTTGCAGAAAACTTAAAGAAAAAGAAGAAAATTATGAATTAACCGTGATTTCTTGTAACCTACTTCTGATTCATGTCTTTGCTTCTGTAAAACAATTTTTTAAATATTTGGTCGTCTATATATTGTTGTGGTATTACCATTTGTAAGCAGGTACTAATCGTAATTATACCAAAGAGATTAGTATACCATTACAAGTAATTGACACTCACTCCTATTTAGAATACCTTTATATTTAACGTATATATACGTTAAATATAAAGGTATTCTAAATAGGAAAATAACGAAACCATTAAAACCTTTGAGAGATGTTGACGGAACAACGCTCTTTACAACAATTTGTAACCGCCAAAATCACCAGCGTTGTAGGTTATCAGTTACACAATTATTAATTAAGGTTTCCTTATGATATTTACCTTTAATAAATGGTGGCTTTGAGTGTCAATTACTTGTAATGGTATACTAATCTCTTTGGTATAATTACGATTAGTACCTGCTTACAAATGGTAATACCACAACAATATATAGACGACCAAATATTTAAAAAATTGTTTATATAAGAATAAAAGGGTATTAGCAGCCTATCTGCTGTCCATGATCTGTTCAAAGAATTGGATACTTTATTTAGATAAAGCCAAATTTACCAAATTTATTTTTGGGTTCAAAATAAGAGAATGAATCTTGATAAAAATCTGTCTAAAATAGTTTTATTTCAATATGAATTTGTTGTATATACTATATTATGTGTATTGTGTAAGTATATTGTATTTTTACCGAGAATTGAAGGCTATGTGAAAGAGTTGTTTATGTGATAAGACCACCAATTGTAACTTTTCTGTTTCCTTAATTATTTTTACGTGTTATGTGATAACGCTGTAAATCTTTGTTTACAATAAAGAGTATTAAGGTTTCATCGATTTATCTACGTCGCTAACCCCCCACCGCCGCGAGGCGTGGGATGATGCGGTATTGCGGGCGCCGCGCCGTATTATAATAATAAGTTTTGGTATGTTGGCGGGCGCTCCGGGGAGCTTTGCTCGCCATCAGTCGCGACACGGCCGCCAATCGGGCACCTCGTATTTACAATTCTACCTCACTGTGAATCAGTACATAACTAGAGACTTGTTGTGTGTAAAAGTGGTGTGTTTTATGTGATTGTTATGTGTATTTTGGATTGATGCCAAGGAGAGGCATGTGTTAGTAAGTACTCGACTTTGTAAATGTATGTATGATGATTGCATTTTGTCCCAAGACGATCTCAATAGGTTCTCAATTTACTGCAATAACAATAAGCTCCAACTAAGGACACCAAACTGTCTATCTATAACATTCCCAAAAAATAAAAATATTTTTTCATATACCTATTATTTAAGCAACAAATGTGTCCCCTGTTTGCTGTGTCTTCTTGTCGCACAAATGCTGGGCTCCGCGCGCCTCTTCGTCGCTTGGCTAATAATTATAATGTACACTTCTCTGATGTAGATATATTTTCTCTGTCTGCTAGCAAATTTCGGAATACTTTAAACAATTAAATCTCACATCAAACTCTCTTGTATCTCTAGTTATTAAGTAACTTAAATTGTGTCTTACTCGTGGAAGTACCAAAACATTGTATTTTACATAAAAACTGTGGATAACGTTGTGAGTTACACAATTTTAGTGTGTAATTGTTTGTTTTCCCGAACTAATAACTAAATAAATTAAATATGTAAATGCTATTGATTGGTATTCTGAGCTTATTTCTTTGCTTAAATTGTTTAGACTTTTGAATTAAGCTCTGCAAAATGTTAATAAACGACGCTGCAGTTGTGTGCGCTTTGCGGTCTTATATGAAATGTTTAAGTGAGGGTGTTCCGGTTTTTATGTATTTACTTGGATATCTGAATTCTGCGAAGTTAGCGGTTGCGAGTGAATATCAAACATATTTTCTAGATTATATAGGACTTTGTTTAAATGTATTTCGATTTTCATTTATAAACTCACACGATATGAGTTACGTTACTCATTACAGTTTTGCAGGTTTAGGGGTACATTTAACTTTTCTTAGCTTAACTATGGCCGGTCACCCTTGTTATTTTTATGTTCAAATGCGTCATTTTAAGGACATAAAAACATTTATAATACTAAATAAGCCACGTAGCTGTGTCTACTCAATTTGGCGTGGTGTAGCGTAGCGTGGCGTAGCTCCGTAGCGTCGTAGCAGCGTAGCTGAATTTGCTACGATGATGATGTAGCAATTCAGGTTTTTTAAATGCGATTATAGTAAGTAAGTTTATACAATTTTTACTTGAGTATTTACGACCAAAATTGTCAAATTCTTATCGTTTGACATTTTAGACATGTCAAAATTGGCAATGGCAATTTCAAAATTAGTAATTTTAATTAAAAAAAAAAACCGTCTTGACAGAAAAATCGTCGTTTTCTTGAAGAAAACTAAGCGCGTCTTCCTATTTAAACGCCTGAACCGGGCGCTACCAATCGTTGAGCTATGCGAATTGTGAAATTTCAGGAACATTGTGAAAAAAAAACATTTTTTTTTTTCACTTTGGTACCATTGTATAGTTATGTTGTCAATATATTATGCGATCTGAAAAATCATTTATAATTTCTTGTATACGTTATAGCTTCTCAGCTAATTAAGCTATTTAATCATCAATCATCAATATTTATTAAGTTGTATCATTTTCTGAATGTCAGTCAATCAGTTCGTCAGTAAGTCTGCCTACCCCCTAGACAGCCGATCTTTTTCACCACGAATCACCCTTAAAGAACCACAATTAAACCAGTAATAATATCTTTATTAGTTACGGCTCATAAATATCCATAGAATATACTATTTCCCTTTATTGCTACTATTCTCACTAAACTGCTTAAAAATACTCCAAATTATCTAAAAAGTAACTAATTATAACCAATTCACTATTTGATTTTAAATTTAAATGCATAATTATACCGTTTTATAAGAATTTAAAAACACTAATAGGTTAAGTTAAAAACATAAAGTCAAAACACTACTCCCCAATTAGTACTAAAATAACAAAGAAATTAGTAAATTTTATTAAAAAACAGGCATCTACAATCACCTATATAATCTTTACATTGCACTATAATAATTATCACGTTTGAAATAATCTCTCATTAACCTACTAAACGATAAAGGTTGTATAAAGTATTGAATAAAATCCAACTGTCACTCCGAAACTATCAAAACATGAAGCCGCGCTTTATCACAATCACAAACGCACATTTAAAATAATTTTATTTTCAAAAGTTACGAAACTCACTTAAATATGTTAAATTTTTAATTTTTAATTAATAATGTTCTCACGATAAACATATTGTTAATTTATTTCAATCACCATAAATTCTATAACAAATTTAAAAATCACTTTTTACATCATAACATTTATAACTCTCGCTGGCGTCGTTATTAATATTTGCAAACTGTCCGCACTCACGAAACCACGTTAAACATTAAATTAGAAACCGTTTAATAATTATTTTCCGGCACTCACATCACACAGGTTTTATTTCCGTTGGAAAATCCGAAATCGAAATTTGGTATTTAACACGCACACTAATTTATGTCAAATTTAAATGTTGTCACACTTAACTGACAGTTTTATTTCACTTCTTCACCACAGATTTAGATTAGAAACACTTCTGGTAATATTAAAAAACACACACCGATGTAAAATTTACGTTTATAAATTATATTATGTCAGAATTAATCTTAAATTTATAAAAAGGCTCCAAAAAACAGCCATTATAAGTAGGCGCCATTAATTTTCAGTCTCTCGCGTTCATATTTATTTCCACACTCACTATTTTCTCTGAAAGTTGGTGTAAAAATTTATTTAATGAGTTAAATTATAATTCGATTTAAAACCACTCATTGTAAATTATTTCCCAAGTTAATAAACTATTTTACCTGTTGTTTGGGAGTTTATAAGTTAATGTTTTAATAACTTGAAAGTTTTCATAAAATAGAACACTATCCGAAATAATTCAGATACACTGTAGTTTTGTAATAAAATTATTAAAATTAATTAATTTATAATTATTAATTTAAATTTGAAAACTTCATAAAATACCTATTTAAAACTTTTCCATAAGTTTGTTAGTAAGTTGAAAGTTTGATTTCAACGAGTGGAAGATTTTCGTAAAAAGCCGGAAAATTCAAAAAATGCCTAATCTATTTTAAACATTATTTTGAAAAAATATTATAATTTATTAGAGGCGTACTTACAGTACAGCGGGAGCGGTGTTGAGTGCGTCTACGTAGCGCGAAGGTGGGACCACTACTGCGCGCCGACAGTGCTGCGAGCAACGAGCGCGGGGCCTGCTCCGACGCGTACTGCCCAGCACCACCAACTACGACCTGCAACCGACTACTAACCTTTATTCAATATCGTTGGATTGGATATGGTTTCTTTGTTTGAATTTTGACGACCCAATTTTTTTTGACAAAATTCTTTGCCTATACTACTTACTAAATATTCTTTGTTTCCTAACAATATTGGACACAGTTTTTGCATTTTCAAAGTTTTTGTAAAGGTATGTTAAACGCGGTCATATGGGTTATGGGTGGGGCTATGTACTGAAAATAGGTCAACCAGTTTCGACTGAAATGTGAATTCTAGGAATAAATGTTATGAACCTAGAGGCAATATGCGTCAGAAAAGGAGAGTGCAGCCTCTCCCGAGGTGAGAGTGGGACGGAGAAATTATAATGTATTTGCATAACGTTACATTTTAGTACCCATGAAAGTAAAGATATTATGCGTATACTTTTTAGTATATTGCTTTCTAAGGTTTACGTGAATGTTATTATGGCTCCTACACACAGTGCCGGCGGCAGTGCCGCCGGGCGAGCCGCCGGCCAAGCCGCCGTGCGCCCGGCGGCATTCAAAGCCGCACAAAGGAGCCGCCGGCATTTGTTTGTGTGACGACGCGCGACGGCTTGGCCGGCGGCGGCTCGCCCGGCGGCACTGCCACCGGCACTGTGTGTAGGAGCCATAATTTAAATGAAACTACTTTTTACACGACTGCCCAAAAAGGAGTGTTATTATGTTTTTAGGGTTCATGTATGTATGTTTGTGAGTTTCTTTATTCCACCATAACTTCTAAAAGGCTTGACTGATTTCAATGTTTGTGGTATCATTAGAAGCTTTGAGTTATCCCGAGTGACATAGGCTATGTGGACATTAAAAAATGGTCAAGTGTGAGTCGAAATCGCCTGCAAAGGGTTCCGAACGATTTTTTTTTGTGTTGTGTCATGTTTTTGTGTTGTAGCGCTCTATAAAATATTATTTATCATTAAAAGGTATTAAATAAAAAAATATTATTAAAAAAATTACAATACACGCCTGCCATGTCAAAAAATATTAAAAAAAGTGGACTAAAAAGTTAAAAACAAGTCAAATATTTGCAGTCGGGGGAAGGTTACTTGGAACAATTCATTACAGGTCCCCCGACTGCAAATATTTGACTTGTTTTTAATTTTTTAGTTCACTTTTTTAATATTTTTTTGACATGGCAGGCGTGTATTAAATTTTTTTTAATTATATTTTTTACGGATTGAAGTTTTTATAAACTTAACAAAGTTTATAATAGAAGCAGATTTTCATTACACTTTTTGTAGCGGCTTTAGTCTTTGATACGTTATTATAGCTTACAATATATTTTATCGTAGGTACACAATATCAAAATTTACAAATAAAACCTAATTAATAGTATATTAAAAAACGGCCTATTTTTACATTGAAGGTACAATTTTATAAAACGGACTTTACACATTAATAATAATAAACATGTTAAACGTGAGTATGCCTGAAGGTATTCTCATTCGCACAGTATTATGAACTACTCCTACAACAAAGCGTTGTAGCACAATAAACTTTAATATAGTTCAAGGAAGCTTAACGAACTTCGCATTTCTAGGATACAAACTTACAAGGAACAGCTCACTCGCGAAGTGTGTACTACGTAGCCGTGAGCTCCTTAAGGTGGTTCGTATTATAAGGAGAACTAATCATGTTCCAAGTAAGAATTCCATGAAAATTTTAACTTAATATATTCAAACAACCTGTCTATGCAAACAAGAATTAAATTCATGCAAGAAATGTAGAGCCGACATTTCCTTTCATAATATAAAGACACTCTTTAGCAAACATATCTGCCAATTGAGATTAGCTATGTACAGATACGATTTGTAAATTACTGTCAATTTGACGCCATCTCCCTGCCGGTGTTAAGGCCGCGGTCTCATTGAGCGCTGTTTGCCGTAATGTACTTAATGCTGGACATATATAGTTTGGAAAAAGGCTAGGCTGGCAGTAGGTTGAGGGCTTGCCTTTGGACATTTAAATCAAACCACGACATAAAAAACATAATATTATGTAATTAGTATATAAAGTTACCAATGCTTATGTTCTATACTTTACTAAAAGTCATAGAAAAACTTTACACTAGGCGCTGTGTTTCAGAATCTGGCTTGAGTTTCACCAGTTAATTATGTTTTAAAGTATTTTTTTCTGATAAATCCTGCTGTTTACACTAGAAAATACCCTAAAGGATCACCGCTCTCAGTGGGACCTCATCCTAATGGCGTACGTGCGACTAGTACAGTGTAGCGAAGTGCATCAAGCCACGCCCCCAAGGGGGAGAGCCTTGGGGTGGATGCACCGTCCTCGTCTAGCTCCATACGCCGTCTCTGTCACGCACGCAGATGCCGTAATGCACGGTTGTTTCCCGCCATGTTGGCGTGTACGCCTGTGTGTGTTAAGCTTTAAACATTTTTCGGAATGAGTTTTGACAGACTCTTTTCATTTAACATTTACTGGTACAGTATTGTGGTGAAAGCGGACGTGTTCGATAATTATGCAACTTCAAGATGAGTGAAACGGCTCCAATTACATGTTAAATATTTTATTATATTATATTATTATTATTTGAAAGTTAGTTAACTAAAAAATCACAAAAAACGTCCTATGAGAGAAGATAAGCGGTTATTGGTCCTTTTTATTAATATTTTTATTATTGGCACATCATATATCGAGTATACACTGATGGCTTAAAAATTGGACCCAAACACCTTAAGCAGCCCTAACCTCAGTACCTGTTCTCCCACTCCCAAAGTTTTATAAAATACAAACGAGAGCTACCGTAACCAACTTTATAAACGCAACTAACTTTACAACACAGCGTAGCTACCCAATTTTACTAATTAATATTTACTCGACCTAAAATCTTTACAGACCTACTTAAAAGTCTTATTAACATTAAAATTCTAATTAACAAAACAATACATGTATAAACCTGTCTCAAATCTATATACTTATAATAAATCTGTAGAAGTGAAAATTCTGTACATTGAAAATATAAAAAAAAAAATGGCGGGGGTGTTACTAGACCGACACCGAACCCAAAAATGTAATTAAAAACATTTTTGTCTGCCTGTCTGTCTGTTTGTTCAGGCATCACGCAAAAACCCCCGGTTTGATTACGATGAAACTTGGTATAATTATTCTTTAATATATTGGGCACCACACTGGGTAGTTTTTATCCCGGAAAAGTATGTGCAATAAAAAACAAACTTAATTTTGCGGTTCGATCCCTAGACCCGATTACTGTATCAACCGCAAATAATAAGTTTGTTGTAGGTTACGTCACCCGCAGTGGAGTTCACTAAGGGGCGCTGTAGTATATTTGATAGTGTAATAGTGACCGTAGGTAATGTTAGTTATATTATTTTTTATTATATTATAGTTATATAGTATATATTTATAGTATATTATAGTTATAGTATAGTTATATTATTAGGTAGGTAGGTATTTTATTTTCTGTTATTGAGTTTTTTTTTAATTGTATAGACTTAGGTTTACTTTTAAAGGCGTAGACCGTATAGATTTTAATTTCAAGTGTGCTATCTGAGGCACGGAGGGGTCTCGGTATGTTTATAAATGGTCACCCATCCACGGACCAACCGCGGCGAGCGCGGCTTAACCTATATTATCGGTCAAACCATACGGCTTACACTTAGCCAAAGTCGAAAATTTGCGGCAAAAACGGCTGTATCTTTTGATTGCTTTAGCTTAGAAGTTTGATTTTTTCACAACATACTAACCATAAAAAATCATAATAAACCCATCAAACGTTGTGTTCAGTTCCCTGACATTACAACGACCTAATCAATAAGGTTGATACACCATAAACCAAACACGCTTTGACAGTTCGCTAGAGCAAATCTGCTTTAATGAGTTACAATTTGTCCTAGATGCTAAATTGATCTTTAAGACTCTAGACTTAGAGTCTGAAATCCCTCGTACGGTAGGTATTGTGCAGCACCGCGGCAGGATGAATCGAAGTCCCTCAATTAGTCAGTGATTCCAAAGCGATCGATGAGATGATTGAGGTTCACCCTTTCCCATACCACTCGCAGTCAAAACTAAATACATGTTGCAAATTGGCTCTTCGTCGGGACGCTTGAGGCTGTTTATCCAGAAAATACTGGTTTAGCTTTTGTGGTGCATCATTTAGATGTTTTGTGGTTTTTTCTTTTTCATAAATTAAATATTTTATTTTACCTGTATATTAATCATATTATTAGAACGCACATAGTAAAGAGCGTAATATTACTGAAACACGTTAAAATAGAAAATTCAATTTTGTTTGTGCTCTTACTTTTAGATTACTTAATTAAAATCGAAACGGTATGTTATATTGTTTAATCTATTCTACAATATGCACTTAAAATAAACCTACTCCCAAAATTTAAAGGTAATACTTAAATTAAAACATACGCACAAAAAGGGTCCGTTTTGATGCGAATAAATAACCTTGACGTCGTCTGCAAGAATAATCGATAAGTTTTAATGTCGTGATTGAGACGGAGAGATGAATGTGTGGGGAAACATCAAACAAGCCGCGACCCTTCTCAACTCCCTTCAAAAAGACCCCAAACGATGTGTAACCTTGACCATCGGAAGAGGGGAGATGGATGACTCATCATTTATTTAATGAAAATGTAAATACAGTAGCGTAGGTTGAGAGATTTTAAATTAATGCGATGTATTTGCATTTATAAAGAGCCTTATTTGATTGAGTTAAGGATAAATTTGCTATGTTAACTTTTATTTAATAGCTTTGCCTGTATCCTTCTCATCTAAATTGACTCAAACGCTCTAAGAGTGACTACAAACAGAACCAGAAACCTACTAAAATAAATTGGAATTGGAATTGGAAACCGATAACTAGTTTATTCAGGTCGTCGGAATTCGCGCTACGCGAGCCCGGATGCAGCTACGTGACCGGGTTGCAGCTACGTTACCGGGTTGCTACGCGGCCTGGGCGTAGCTCTCCACTCGACCCCGATTTAGCCGCTGTACGTCAAAATGTAATTTGTTTTACGTTTCAATGAACTTATTTTAAGTAAGATTTTTATTTTCTACATTGATATTGATCTTAAAGGAGGTTCCTATTTGGGTTTTAGCCTCTTATAGTTATAATAATATTATATCAGTAGATGATTATGTCGTTAGATAGGCATTTATAAGTTAAACAAAAGGTAGTACCTACGGCAACAAATTTAAAATTGTTTTCCGACCAGAGAACAGTTCAACAAAATCAAATTAATTGCCAAATACTATTAACGAATGCATGTTACATTAGGTTATAGTATTTTCTTAATACATTCCTTTTTTTTTAATATTTATTAAGATGAATGTTAGACGCGATGGTATTATAATAATAAATTATAAAAGTAAATTACGTTATTAAGAAGAAGGAAGTGCATTGTGCCACTAACTTTACAGGCACATAATTTAATTACAGCCACTTTTAATCAACTAGCTTTCACGAAACAAGAACAAATTCGTAAAAGCAGACACAATTACAATCAAAGAGGACTTCACAAAGGTGCATCAGTTAATTATCGAGGCTTGCGTATATCAGTGTATGTTTACATCGCGAATCATATTTCCCCTTTGATGCGAGCCCTTTGTCTCGTAGCCCCTGGCAACGCCCCGCAGGCGGGAGGACGCGCAATTTTGATGCGTATGTTGTAGTCCATTAAAGTACTCTGGTACAGACTGCAGAAACAACTGGTGTTAAATAATAGATTGTCAATTAAAAAAACAACTTCAACGAAGCTTATTTGGGATCACCTCTGAAGTATGGTGAGGATGACAAAAAGATTTCTTGAAATTGAACCTAGACTGCTAATTACTAAAACTAATAACGTTAATTTTCGGGACGCTGAGCCCTCCAAAAAGGATGGGAAAAGTAGCTTGATTCTAAGCTCCATTTCTATATCCATCGTGGCTAAATGGAAATAGTTTAGATTTGTTTGAAAATAAAAACCCCTATGGTCCGTCGCTCTTGTTTTGCGTCACGCTTTCGCTCTCTGTTTTACGTCTTGCAAACAAAGCCAGCTTATGTAAGGGAGCGTCCACATCTCACGAACGAGCATTACACGAGCAGCTCGCGAGCGGCGCGCGCACGTCTGTCAGACGGCGTCATTGACACTAGTGCGTTCGCGGCATGCTCGCGAGCGGCTCGCGAACGGCTCGCGAACGGCTCGCAAGCGGCTCGCGAGCCGAAATAATATAAAAAACGAGACAAATCATTCGAAATTTATTAATAGATTAAAAGAACTGCTGATTAACAAAGCTTATTACACTATACACGAATATCTAGAGTAAGAAAGTATACTACAACCAGAGAAAAGAAGAAAAATAAATAAATTATATAATAATTATAAGTAACAAATATGTAAGTAATAGATATGCTTAATAGGAATATTGTATCATAATTAAATGTTATAAAGTGCAATAATACAATATATTTGAACTACTCATAGACTAGGTTATAGCAAATAGTACAAAATAAATTAAGATATATGAAAATAATATAACAAAATAAACCACTAGTTAAAGAATAATTATATAAAATACGCACAATGTATATAATATTAGAATATATCATAATACATAAAATAAATAGCATATTCCTCCTCTCTCCTACTTTTGCTGTGCCCGACAGGGTCCATAATGATATGTTAACTTACTGTATTGACCACCTATGTAACATTATGGTATGCAATAAAGAATTGAATTGAATTGAGCTGCTTGCTCGTTCGTCAGATGTGGACTCACCCTAACTATCTCTCCTTTGTTTTGCCATGACGTCACACGACTTTCGGTAGCAGTGGGAATCTGTTCACTGTTACTTTTCTATGGGGTTACATTCAAACGATACCAAAATATTTGGGTATCACTAAGAAAAACATTTCGCCACGCTATCGGTTTGTTGAATCAAATCTTTTTAGGAATATAATCTGTTCGACAATGATCAGAATCAGAAATATATTATTTGATTTTTAAGAATGTAGGTTAAATAAATGGTGATACTGTAAATAGGCAGATATGGTATAACAGTGCGAAGGATTGCAAACATTAAGAAAGGAAGAAAACTGTGTAATAAAAAGAACATAGAACCAACAGTAAACACAACAGTAAAGTTACAAAAAATACAATAAAAGCAGTATATCTTTAAAATATTGCATCATTTACGAAATCTTAAATTGAACACTACGAGATAGCAGACATTTCATAATAGAAGAGTTATTTTATTGTTAAATATCTCTCTTAGAATCTTATAACAGAAAATGGGTTAATGTTGTTATAGCTACACTATGGTAGAAGCGTACTCGGGGCTTCGTTGGAAGAACAAAGTAGGTCAATAGTGATAATTATTAAGAAAATTACTGTGAGCTGGGCCGTACGATGATCTCTGAAAGCAGTGCTGTTGCGGTTGTGGAAGCGAGACGGCGCACTACACTGCGCATAGCGCTGTCCCGCTTACTCAACCACAACTGTACTGCTTTAAACTAATAACCTGTTACATGTGCGTGTAGAATTTATTGTACGGAAAATCTTAAGTCATTTAAAATTTAAGCATAATAAAAATTTCCGTTTTCAGATATTAATATTAAAATCTTTTTTGTGACCACTACCAGTCCCCACCTGCCAGCGACGCGCTCCCCTCAGTGATCCTGCATATAAGCCTATATTGATGCGTCAATCAAATCGATCTGTCTGGCTGTCTGAGGGTCCGGTCCCGCTTTAATAACTTTATTTTGATGTTTGTGTTGATACTGTCTTTCTATAATATCGGAGAGTATTTGATTGAAAAACTTATTTCTTGATTTTGTTTCAACTTATTGGTTTCGCAATGTGAGTAAATTAAAGTAATAGTTTGAAATAAATAAAGCATAATGTTTCACGGAACAGGCTACCGTACCACTAATTCCAGAAAATCTCTCTTCAAAGGAAATCCTTTGTTTACGAATATAAAGACATTTTAATTAAATTTGTAACCATCGGTACCCATAAATTATTATGGTTGAAAATTTTTATGTTTTAAGCTCTCTTTTAAAAAATAGGACAAAAATTGTGATGTTGTTATTTTTTGCACACCAACAATTGCCTACAAATATTCGCACATGAGAGGATTTGCATAGCTGGAATTTAAATTGGTTTGAATTCAGATATAAAATCGGTTTTAAACTTTATTTATCGCGATCCCTGGAATACACAATAAAAACCTTTTTTTTATAGCAATTTGAGCTTAACAAATTCGTTTACCCGTTCTGCGTTAAAATATAGGATTACATTTAAAAAGATGTAGTTCGAAATGCAACCTATGCAATCTTACGGAAAGAATAAAAAAATCTCTTAAGTAACTGAACCCGTAAATCAAACTTCATGCAATTTCAGGAAACTATTTCCACTGCGGAGCCTAAGTTTGAAAACTATCACGATCGAACTAATCCATTTCAAGTTATTTATAGCTCGGAGCGGAGAAATTGACTGCAATGAATATGAATTACTGACCTCGGTCACTCAGTGGCTGCTTAAGGACTATAATTTTCCTTTGATTCTGGCTTAACAAATTATACTTTTTCTAATTGTTTCATGATTGTATGCGAATCTGCCTGTAAATGTGAAGGGGTTAAGAAAAAAAAGGTTTCTCACGGTAACATTTTTGTATCAATTCTTCTGATGACATGAGTATTAAAACAAAATAATGTATAACTTAATCTTGTTCTAACTCACTTCCTTTCGTTAAAACGTTCAGTCGACTACAGTATCACTTTAATCTTAAAAACGTCCTTATGCCAAAACATGAAGGTCGATTTTCGTATTTCAGCGCTACCGTTTACGTCGCTCGACCGCACAAACGTGTAATGAATAATCTTGAAGTAACAGATTGCCACTAAAACTAATGAATCGAATGCTTAAATGTAGGTACACACTTCTGACGTTTAAAAACGTTTTAATTTGCTTTGATGGTTGTTAAAAGCGAGGGGAGCGGTGGCTGCAAGCTATTTGTTTTAGATATACAGGCTGCGATAACATCGAGATGCCTTAATTTAATATACCTACGTTTCTTTCAAATAAAGACATTTAGTACTCTCTTCTCCGAAGACCTTATTACCATAAAAATTGAATGAATGCTTCGATATCTTAACAATTTTCAGAAAATATAAATTAACCAAGCAGAAATTACGTATTATTTCCTGCGCTCATTAAGGGTGAACGGCCTTTGCAAAAAGCATTCTATAGAAATACCGAATTGATACATGTGTCAGAATTAAAACATCATGCATCAGGCTCTTTTCATCATGAACGATACTTTTATTAAAATCATGTTTTTTGTGAAGATGCAATATTAATATCATGTCATTAATTTCATCTATCGTTATAAGTGCCGCCTGTATACTCGGTCCCGATTTAATCTTCCTTCGCAGTCTGTTTACTTTATCTGTGTTGATATTACCGACGCGTGAAGCCGGCCGTTAACAATGACAAATGACAAATGAAATGGACTGTTGTTCTTTGTGTTTCATGTATCTATGAAACTTCACGTATTAGGTATTATGATTACGTACTTAATTATTTTGCCTTTGAAAATCCTCACTTGATGTCAGAACATGGATGATTGCTTCAATATGGCGATATTTAAATCGTTGTACTAAAACTTTTACTTTATGTTTGAGCTATACTGTAAATTCAAATGTATTTGAAAAGAGCGGATGTTGGAGATAAGTGGTCAAATACGAGGACTTATTCTAGCAGTTATTAACACAACACCGCGCCGCCGCGCCACCACCTCGGCACCGCTCCGCAACCGCACCGGCTCGCCGACATTTGTTTTTGATATTGTTATTCCATTACCGATCATAGCTCCCAATGTACTACAAGCAACTGAATTGTGAAGATATAAACAAAAGACGGGCTCAGCTGCGCAGCGGTGACGTAGCGCCGGCGGACGGTGGCGGCGTATGAACAAGCACTTATTTTGATGTAAGTACCTATACATGAACCTTCAATGCTACGTTTACTGTTAGATTTAAGAGGGTTATATCCGCAAATCGATTGAAAGAATGTAACCTAACAGATAAATATAGACACAAGGTTTGATTACAAAACAATAACCAGAAAAAATTCTTACTACTGTAAAATATAAATTAAAAGATAATAAACATTATACAAAAGGTAAACAAACAACATTACAGGGTTTACGAAGCTCAGCCGACAAAGGAAGTAGGTTTAGCTGCACGACTTATTACGGTACTACGGCCGGGCGGCCGCGGGTCGGATAGCGATATAAATATTTCATGGATTGTATTCTACACATTTCACATATAAATATAGTTCCAGTGTTTCTAAGACGAGCGTTAATTATTCTACACAGTAAAAAATATGTACAATTTATTTTTCTAAAACTAAAACCAGAAACTAAAAAAATAATACGAAATCTTTCGTAAATAGTTACGCTAAATGTTGTCTCATACTATACACATATTATTATATCAAATACTCTCGCATAATAATATACTCTTATTAAAATCTCTCCTCATATTAAAATCCTCCCTCTTGCATACATGTCCAACGTACGTATCAGTACGCAAATAGTACAGCTGTCCGGTCGTACTAAACACAAATTACACATGGTCGAGTGACATATTCTCATTAACATCGCATCAGATTACACATCAAAGTGGCATATCAATGCTAGGGTTGCCACAAAGCCGACAGCGCGAGGGTTGTACGGTACAGTGAACAGTCTGTGATATCGTGTTATTCCAACTGAAGGACTTGGATTTAGCATTAATTAGTAATTCTCAACCAAATCGCGCAATGCATTTTCCGTTGTTGTAATATGTACCTGTTAAAATTGTATGTAACTTTTAATAAATATTTGTCGACTAACATTCGAAGTCTTATGTTAAAACAATCGTAAACGTTGGAATATCTAAACCTTTTCACTAAACGAGTCGAAATAGTTTCTCAAATCTTGAGAATCAAGTAGATTGCTAATACTCATACATTCTGTAGTAGAAACATCCTAACCGAACATCATGTAAGTATAATACAAATAACTTAAAAAAAATAAAAAAGTTGTGCATACAGTTAAAAAGTATAATTTTTATAAATGCTTGTCAGCCCGCATGAATAAACAAGAACTCTCACTAATATTGAACCCAATAACGTCGACATACACAAAAAGGCAAATTATCACGCCAATGAAAATAAACGAGACGTTTCATCGTCATTTTACTCTTCACGCTTCAATACAGTCAACAACGGTAGATGTAAAATCAACACACAATGTGATAAAACACATTATAATATTATTATTAATTGAGAGACTTTTTTTTTTACTTTCTGGATTCGGGGGACGAATAGAGCCAAGAGGCCAAGTGGCCTATAGAATAAAAAAGCAAAATAATAAAAAAAACTTGAAACTACTTTGATTAAGAAGACTGAAGTGTTTCAATTTACGTTTAACTATCACTCAAAATGTTTCGTTTCAGAACAACAAAACTAAAATGAAGCAAAGTAGCTTTACCCTTCATCACCTCCCTGCCTCCCTGTCCACCCTTATTTTCCACGAAAGCGAAACATTTTATACCTTACTATCTTAAAATACTTTATCCTCTACGAAAGATAAATCTCGGTTCTGGGCTTTTATGCTGTGATACGATTTATTGAATTAGGGCCGCTTAGCTTTTCTTTAATAGAAGGGGCAAGATTTTTATGTGTTGTTAAGTGAAGCTGCCCGTGAAAATCAGAGGCGATATAGATGTATTATACGTATATTTTTAACCTCAGTTAATACGTCCTTAAATTACAAAAGTTTCGAATGTATTACGATGATGTTCTCAGTCTAATTTTGTAATTGTGTAAGACTGCCTTAACTTTGGTGCAATTATTGTACCAATAAATTGATATAACAATTTGTAAAGATTGGCGAACTAGCTTTTGAATATATTATTTTAATATTTGATGCTGATATCTGGAGCAATGAACTTAGATTCACCGGGGTCATGGAGAGTTAGCTGGAAAGGGTGGCTCCCCCCTCCCTCCTCGGCGACCGCCGCCCCCCACACCCCGCTCCCACCCGCCACACATTTTCATTTCAGCGGGTATTAACGGGAAATTCGTAATTCATCTACAGTTATTTCGGCTCACCTGCGATCATGCCTATGTGTGCATGCTCTTGTTAAGTTAAACAGAATAATTGCATAGCTTTAATTTGTGTGGAAGTGGTGCGGCAGTTGGCTTAATTGTGCCTGTTGCCACGCACACAATGACACAATGCATACACAGCGTGTAACCACACAGGGCGCCACACAAAGCTTTTCGCAAAATTATTTTAGTTGCCATATTAAATATTTATTAGGTAAGCTTATAGAATTTGCTATATTATTAATAATTACGTAACGAGTGTTTCCACTAATAATTTACTGCAGAGAAACAAAGTGATGTTATCAATGCTATTTACAACCACCGCGAACATTGGAAAAAAATCCTTAATTACATCTAATACATGTTCAATTAAAAGGTGTGATAGCATTATGATACAAAACCGGATAATAGAAAAAAACATGTTTTTGGAGAGGCGTAAAACAATTAAGGTATAAATACTGTTTTAGTAGTAAAAATATCGAGACGTGTTTATTATAAACCAAAACCAACAGAGTACGGAACCGCATCTAGTAAAAATCTATTCGTGCATCCATGTTCCACTTGGGTACGCTCAAGATACTTACTGTGTGCGGTTCCAACTGTTTCACGACTTTATTTTATTTGTTTTGTTGTTTTATTAGCGTATTTTTGTGCGCTCATACATGTACATAAATTTATCTTTGTTTTATATAAAAATTGTTTTTGTTTAAGGTAAATTCTAATTTATTTTCATGGAATAAGGTTGGCTTTTAACCCACATAATTATGGATTATGGCCTAGTGTTATATTTATATTTGAAAAGCTTACAACACTTTAAGGGTCAAATACATTTTCTTAAATAATAACTAAGAACATTTTCAGATACAGGTCCCAAACAAAAATAAACCGTCACTAAATAGGAGCTACAGACATATAATTCTGTATTATACAGTGAACATAAACACCTGTTTGCATCTTAATACCTACTTTATAATAATACTCGAAAATTATCCAGCTTCGTCTCAAGGAGCTCTCGTTTCCTTATTAACAAGCGCTCTCGAAGTGAAAAGGTGCTTCAGCTGCTTACGGCATTAAGGCAGAATATACAACAATACTAATAAGGCTCGCCCAGAGTTCCCATAACACAAATTAGTTTTAGCACCACAATTTACAATAATTCTGTAGCTATCTTGGGCCGTTCATGTCTGTTCTCCAATAGGGCAGGGGTGAATTGCCCTCGGTAGATGCACTTTCCATATTAGAGTAAATTTCTTAACAAGGCCGCTGCGTGTTGGACCTGTGTCCCCACGCAAGCCATTCAAAGGACCGGGTATTCTCATTGCTGAGGATAACCCGTGAAAGATAAGAGACACAAATAATAATCATTTATTAGTTTACCAAAAAGATTTACAGATATTATGGTTACAGAGGTTACAATACTCAATTTGTTGCTAAAATCTGCACTATGTAATAACTGCTACCTCTTAAACTAGGTATTCCTGTATTTTAAGAGATAGCGTTGAGTTTCCAGTGAACACAAATAAGATTAATACAACAGATCTTAAAACACAGTGTTGATTAATTATCCATCGATTAAAAATAACAAAATGTTGACACCCTTGCGCCATCCCACGTTCTAAGTTCGGCGGCCTCTCCTGGCGCTGCGGAGACCCTTAAACGGCGAAAGTATAATAACCTAATGGGTAATTATATTTTCGAGCCGTTTGGGGTTGAAACGCTCGGGTCATGGGGTCCGAGTGCACGAAATCTTTTTAAAGAACTGTCAAAACGTTTGGTAGACTCTACTCGTGATCAGAGAGCTGGTTTGTTCCTTGCACAGAGAATCGGCATAGCCATTCAACGTGGCAATGCTGCCACCCTTCTGGGCACGTTTCCCGCCATTGACAAGGATGACGATGAGTTTTTTGACGCGTGTTAATTTTATTTATTTATATAAGATTTAATTTTAGTCTTTGTTTGTTCTTGTAATAGATTTAAGTATTGAATTGTAAATAAATTATAAACGCCTTAAATAATGAGAAACAAAATTTTTAAATTTATCTGAAATTGTGTATGTGTAAGTCATCATTGGTGTTGGTGTGTGTCCAATTGTGAGTGTGTGGGTATGTTAGTGCGTGAAAGAATGTGGGTGTATTTATGTATTTGTACATGCCTATTCGAATTTATGAGATATATTTTAAAGGACACTCTCTGAAGATAGTCTTGATTTTGTAGCCACTTCGTCACTACTGTTTTAACTTTATGTATGTTAAGATTTCTAATGTCTAGTTTTTTATGTATTTGTTGGTACAATTCTGGTGTTTTGCAAATGTGGTATTATGTCGGGTGCCTGAAGGGAGATTTGTTCGCTTTTTTGGGTCCGCGGGGGGGATGGTTCCTGAGGAAAGATTTAAGCACAAATAGCTTTCGCACTGTTAGAACTTTACATTCTGCGTAAAGTTGAGTGGTAGGATATTTTCTGATCCTTTTTGTAATTACTTTGAGTATCGCTCTTTGTGCTCGCTCCACTCGAAGAAATTTGGTTTGATTTGCTCCGCCCTATACAGTGATGCAGTATTCTAAATTCGATCGATATTTTAAATAGTCGATGAAAATATCCAACACTATGCCTCTTACACCTAAGAGCTCCATCTTCGATGGAAGTTTGGGGACAGAAACTGTGTCAAATGCTTTGGATAGGTCCAAAAATATTCCCATACATTTGATACCGTTATCTAATTTCCTAGCAACCAGCTGTGTTAGTTCCAAAACAGCATCTTCAGTCATCCTGTCCGAAAACCGAACTGGTTGTTGGCTATCAAATTGTACTTCTCTAGAAAAGTTCTTAACCGTAGGCAGAATGGATATGGGTCTATAGCTGTTGCCGACACAGTTTCTGTTCCCTCCCTTATGTATCGGATGTATTATGGCTATATTATATATTATGACTATTTTTTAACCGACGAAAACGGAGGAGGTTCTCAATTCGACGCGTATATATATATTTTTTTATATGTTTGATCACGCTGTAACGTTGTACGTTAAATTCAACGTTCCAAATCTTGTTTTTGTTAAAGAAGGAATTAATTACATAATATATTATTTACAATTATTAACTTAAACCTACTTATTTACAACATTATATTTACAATAATAACCAAGATCATAACTAAACTTAAAACTTAAATAATAAACAAAACGTACGGTAGTCATTATCTTAGTTTACTTAACTGCAAGTTAAATTAATTTAGTCCTTCGCGTCATTGTGATATGGTTTCGATTCCTTCACCTGGACTGCTGTGCCAATGCAAGTCACCTTCGTTCCGCGTGACCTTTCCCCACCTATTGCTTCCGAACTAAGGCGACGATGTTCGAGTGCTTTCTGTAGCCGCGACGTATGGCCATTAGCGAATAGTGACCATTTTAAACATGGTCATTAAGCGATAATTCTTACGGAAGACACACGTTCACGCGCTCCCTAAAAAGTACTCTTGCAAGTGCCAAGTGCGTGACGTCAATCGTGTGGTCTTAACGTATTTCTGTTCGAAATATTTTACAAATTATTTAACAATATTAGAGATTAATTTTAACAATATTAGATTCAGTGTCTTTCCCCGTATTGGGTAAGTGTTGAACATTATTATTTTTGCTACTACCTATATGTTGGGTGATCATTAGCAAATGACTTGCAGTTTTCATTATCATGACCGCATTTATTAGAACTCATTTCTAACGACTTTATCATTAATCGTAATTCTGCTTATTTTGCTTATTTTATTTATACGTTTGCGAACTTTGTGTTTTGTACATTTATATAAAACATTTTTTTTATAACTATACTTTTGTGAACTCCGATTCTGACTGTGATATTTGCACACATTCGCCTTAAGCGCAACGTACTTCCGCTTCATGCTTCCGCCGCGATCACAGTCAGAGGAGGACGAACAAAGGACCGTTATTTATATGGACGGACGTGAATTCCAGGGTCCAAAGTCCGGGGCACAACCGTCGGACCGCTGACGTCCATCAGTACACTCCTAAGGGGACACTGCGCACTACCTTACTACATTGTCCACCTGAAAGCGTCTCCTCGGCTGAGCGTCATCACCGGCCATCTCTTCTGCCTACGTGAAGCCAGGATAGTACTTAGCGCGCCTACTTCCATAGACGGAAAAATTAATTGACGGGCATTTACGGAACACGACCCTTAATAAATTTTATGTCGAGCGAGTTGTAATCTTTTATTTAATTAGACCAACTAAGCAACCGCCGCAACGCATAACTTTTTACAGAGTAGTCCGATTTTGATAATTCTTATTATATTGGAAAGGGTATACTCCAAAGTTGGTCCCATATAAATTTGGAAAAAGAATTACCACCTTAAGGGTAGGAAAACAGGGGTTGATTGATTGTTCACTCACTGATTGTAATGTATTACCACGCGTAACTTTTTACAGAGTAGTTCGATTTTGATCATTCTTTTGTAAATCTTCGAATTAAAAAAAAAAACAACATTTTTAAAGTACATGGTATTATACTGAAAAACAAAATGAAATGTTTAATCACATTCATTAAGAATAATCAACATTTTTCCAGTTCATTAAAGAGAACTAGGGTGAAATAAAACCAACAAAGAGCCTATCGGCGTGTAATCGGATACATAAAGCTTGTTTATTAATATCAACAAATATTTCTTCGGGCTGTGTAACCTTAAATGTACCGGGAGCAAACAACAAGAACAAATTGCACTTTCACAAAATTTTAACACTTCCTATTACGTATGCTAATCGCCTCATATCCAATGGGAACGAAATGATTTTAGTTTACGAAGGCATTTTAGTTTAATAAAATACTTAATCTTACTTTAGAGAAGCATAATAAAATAAAAGGCTTATTTCGTATGATTTCACCGTATTCCCGGTTGAAACACGTCCTAAGATGCGTCCGCGGTTTCCGTTTTAATTCTTTAAAATCACAAGGCATGACGTTATTCGCCATTGTCGCAAACACCGGTGGTATCTACGTGAACTGATTGTGAACGCGTCAGCTCGGTAAAGTGAGCACTCGCCGCAAATAGTGAACGTCGCAGGACTTATAGGCTCAGCAACAAGCTTTTTATAGCTCATAGATAAAGTTGAAGAGCTTTCGTGCGCACTCATTCATATAATATGTGCTGTCAAACACCGACTTGTCAATTTTGAGATAGGTAAAGTGGAGCAGCTTCTACATATTTTATGTAGAGCTAAAATATTTTATTCGACATAACACAGGAAGATTTTGTACTTATCTTCGTTTATTGATACAAATATGTAATTAAAATTTTAACGATGTAATTTTGTAATTACAATTATAAGCAATGTATGGACGTCCGTATTATATTATGGCATAAGATTTAATTACCTACAGACAACTGAATCATTAAGTTAATTGTTCCATTAATTCGGCATTGGGAAGTAGTTCTATAATTGCGATAAATTGTCTTCCAATACACTGCGTATTATTATTTCATGCTTACTGCAAACGCTTACTTACAATCTTATTATGCATGCGCTTATTTGCAAATTAAATCTATCCAAACATTATTATTTTTAGAAAAAAAAACTTCTTGAATAATGTTAGTGCGATTTTGTTATCCGTTGATGAAAATTTAATTTCACATTGGGAAAGGGTATATAATGCTAGCAAAATAGGATCAATAAATATGAATTTATTTGACAAATCCGCAGTTGAAAATAATCTAACCTTTTACAAACTTAGAGTAGAATTTTAAACCACAATATACAAGCCGTGGTCATTAAGGCCTCGTCTTTATTGACTCGGATTATAGCAATGAAGATTAACAGTACACTCTCAAATCAGGTTAACAATGCTTACAAAAACTGTTTTATTTTGCAGCGTCTATAAAATAATTGATTTTCCAATATTAATAAATTACATATCAATCAAATAAACTCAGTTTTCATTAAGATATACCTAAAAGTAAATGAAGAACTCTAAGTTTGATTCTGAATTTATGTAATATTTGTATGTAGTTTGTCTGAAGATACAAAGTTTTGCTTCCATTTCATTGAAAGGAATGTTTGCTGTGACGAAACTTGGGTAGTCCTTCTTACCAACTAGCCGAGGGCAAGACCCCATCACATATATTAGTGTTTTGAATAAAGTCGTTAATATAATTAGTGTGTTCATTAACGTTCCCAGATAGAAGTTTTAGTTCAATTGAAATTTTGAAATATAGCAACGCTAAAAGCGACTGGTGGAATTTATAATTCTTGGTACAACTTCAGCGAGGCACGGCGTCCCCGTTGCTCCGGGAGCAGAGAACTTTCTAATTAATATTAAGGCGGTCCATGCACAGACATCGACGAGGGACTTGCCACTATAACTTTTTATAGTTGTGTGATATGGACTTAATGTCCCTTGGCCCAAATACGCTGATACTACTTATAGTTGCTCGAAGTGTTTCGTTTTTGCATTGGTGAAGAGTACAGGCTCGAATTGATTCAAGTTGAACAAATGTTATGGCATTCGTCGATATTTTTAAAGCACTTTCGAGTTTTTGAGGTCATTTAAACTTAAGAATATAAATAATACTTTATTATAACCTAAGAATTACTTTTCGCTTTTATCTATGTAATAAATTGTCTTATTTCTCCTTTGCTTTAATTGATAAATTGCTATCAACAGCTGGTAAGTATTCCATACATCCTCTTAGTATAATTAAAGCTCAGGGGTATCGCGGAACTACATATTATAATTCTGGAAATGCCTTATTTCTGATTACTTATTTTCCGTAGGTAAAATTACCTTCAGGTTCTGTTACCTAACGTGTGCATTGTATTAAACACGAGCAGAACCCGCGACCTTGCGGCGCAGTCTTAGTTTCCCGAAATGAAAAGTACTTTATGTGCTAATCTAGGGTTATCGCTACCATCAGCTAGTAGTTTTAGGTAGCTTTAAGCATAAGGTGTTAACATGTAGGTAATAATTTGATACTGCAATAATGGCAAATTATGGTTTACTACCAGGAATTAATAGAAAATTTTTAGTTACTATGAAATAAGTTTTCTTAACTATGTTTCCGCAAAAGCGAACGAAGACAAGTCGGTGTCATAGCCTATTGTGAACTCGAGCCATCACATGAGCGAGCGGATAAGCACTTTCCATTCAATCAATTGTCACGTTGCAGGCTTTCCACTCTCATTTAAAAGAGATGTCGAAATGTCCGCGACAATATTTCCTTCCCGAACTTGCAAACTTTTTCATGCCGTTGATAGCGAAAACGTGACTACAAAAAACATTATAAAGTAGGTGAAATTTTTCGTTGGGTCGAGACTAAGTGAAAACTTTTGTTAGAACTTTCCAAACAATTTCCCGGCTTTATATCTAGGTAAGTATTACTAAAACTGTCATTAGGTACTACTTAGTTGTTTTTAGCGCAGCGGTTTTCTAAACACAGAAATGTAGGGCGTTGCGGTATGCTAATAAGTCACAAGTTTTATTATTGGAATTATTTATTGAAAGGAATATGATGTTCGATAATATGAAGCATATTTTCAATATGCACGTAGAAAACGTTGCTTTGGAACGATAATGAAATCTTATAATGATTACTTTGAAATTGAACACTAAAGCGGATTGAAATTAAAGTATTTCTTAAAAGGACTACATATTTAATTCTAAGTTATAAGGTAGAATTATTCATTTATTTTATTAATATTATATTGATAAGTGATTTGCTATCAATAAACGTTGCATACGGGAATGTGCGGTGAAGTGGATGAGTATTATACAGTATACTAGGTACATTAACAATGCATTGTGTAATTGGCTGTGTAGCTCATAGAATCAAATTAATTAGACATATTGAATTTAGTGGCTCCCTAAGACTATTGTAGCGAGGCAGTGGTTCGTGTGGATAGTCTGTAATGGCAGCAAGTACTGCTAATCCCTCGATACTGATTAATAAGACATATCTATACATTGGAATATAATATTACATGATGGTTCATGTAATATTAAATTCCAATGTATAGATATCATGGTTCTATAGTACAGGTGAAATTATATATTTATTTTTTTCATAACATTTCAAGTGTCCCACTGCTGGGCAAAAGTCTCCCCCGACTAACTCCAGACATTCCTGTCTCGAGCCACATGACACCAATCACTTAAGAAGCGATCGATATCATCCCGCCACCGTCTCCTCGGCCTGCCTTGTCTGCGAGTTCCTGCATTAGGGATCTACTCGGTAGCTATTTTTGCCCACCTGTCCGGAGTCATACGACAAACGTGTCCAGCCGTAAATTATATTACAGTATTTATATTCGTAACGTACTATAGAAGGTTTTATCTTAATATTATTTTGTTAACACCGTGTAAAGTGCTTACGAACATTTTACGTAAATTCTATGTAAGTAATGAAAGTATAGAATAACAAGATTGCGAAGTGTAGTAGACTATCGTATCGGCATTTATGCACAATAATAGGCCAGTGCGTTGTTACTGGTTTTAACAGTAAACTACCTAGTTGAGTACCTACTTCACGAAACTCGATATTACTTAAGTTCTATTGATGAACTCGGCTTCGACCGCTGTCCCACGGATACGCCACATTGATAACCGTGTTTACAGTCCGATCATTAGTAGATATATTGGAACTACGAATACGTAATAATGTATGTAGGAGTTTGTTCCTACATACATTATTACGTATTCGTAGTTCCAATATATTCATTCTAGGAGTAGTAATTTTACTTTAGTTACGCGCTACGTAATAAAAAACGTGTTTTGGACCTTTAAGTTTACGCAAAAAAGTTTCTAAAAATAGAATCGTGAAATGCAACCGTATACAGCTGACTCTGAAAGATTAAGATTGGATAGGCTAAGAAACGAGTATATTAGAGGTTTTAAAGTAACGGTGATATAAAAGTTGAGACAGAGCCGTTTGTTGTGCTATGGACATGTTATAAGCAGAGATGTAAAGAAAAGAGTGATTATTATGCCGGTGCATGCCCAAACGACGGACCTAAGAATATTGTAATGAAACCATTGAAGGATAGAGTTAGTTATAATAAATAAAAAAAGAAATAAAAATGATAACCATTTAATTTATTTTAAAAAAAAAGAGAACCGCCTTCAAAAAATCGATTCACTGAAAAGTACGAAATAATTTTAAATGTACTGCTTATCAAATAACCAAAATATTTGGATAATAAGTATAATTATACTTCAGGCACAATTATTGTTATTTTTGGAGTCGGTGTCAGCCGCTAATAGCAAATTTTAATACTATATTATAAGGACCGACACCGACTCCAAAAATAACAATAATTGTGCTTGAAGTATAATTATACTTATTATTTACATATTTTGGTTATTTGATAAGCAGTACATTTAAAATTATTTCATACTTTTCAGTGAATCGAATTTTTGAAGGCGGTTCTCTTTTTTTTTTTAAAGAAATTAAATGGTTATCATTTTTATTTCTTTTTCAATAACAATGCCGATATTCCATCCCATCCAATAGCGCAATCACTACGTAATTGTAGAATTATGGACTCTACTTCGACTTCATCAACCTCAATTACACCCAGTGAGTTAGCAGGCGTAGGTGACGCAATGTTATATTTTTGAGGTAAATTGCTATCTTTCAATGAATGTGTATTAGTAGACCTATCCATGATTTCTTCAGCCATGACCTTGCCCACCTGCCCAAAGTATTTACAGACCTCGTTAGTAGACGAAACGGAACTATCCTGCAGTTTTAATAAATTCACCGGGCTATTGCTCCTTCTTTGAGTGTTCGTTATTGTTTTGATCGTCTTCCATAAGGCAGTGGTCCGACTTAGAGCGAGGAGCGAGTAGCGAGTAGAACAATGAACTCGAAACGAGTCGGCGAGTAGCGAGCAGCGAGTATGTAGTTTTAATAGTTTTGTCGCCAAACGATAAGCGAGTGAGCGAGTGCGACGGGCGATACTCGCTCGACTCGCTCGGGTCATTATAGAATGACCCGAGCGAGTCGAGCGAGTATCGCGAGCGAGTAAAGGAAGGGAGGGCAAAATGGAACATGCCTTTAAAACCCGGATTGTTGACGTGCGCGCGATTTAAGATGCACACCGTATGAGGCGGTTTTGTTAGTAAACGGTAGGTCTTGTTGTTATTTCCATTTTACAGTAGTATTTACCTACTAAGTATAGATTTATTGAAATTATATTTTAACATGGAAAATGTTTAATGGGTTTTAGAAACTTTAATATAAGATTGACAGCGACCTTTTGGGAAAGATGGAGTTTTGTTTTTAAGGGCAAGTTCTTTTGGAAAACCATGTAGGTACATCGTTATTCAAAGGTCAAGAACAAAAACTTTAATTTGCCAAAAGTAACACCATAGGCACAAAAAAATACCAGGCATTAACATAGTAAAATAAAATACCTCTCACGAAGACAGTCAAAAATAATTAAATGTTTTTGTTTTATCATATCGTAAAGTTAATGGCGGGCGTGCAACTCAGGTTAAAACACCTAAAGAGTAACAGAAAATTTAAAAATTCAATTACGACCAAAATAGGTGAAATTACAGCGACGAATTTGTATAAATAATCAACACGCGTCCACTCCGTTGTATGTATGACACTCAACCCCCCGATAATTTATGCTGACGGGGCGTTCATTACACCGGCAAATACTATTAATGTCTTTGTCAGGCTTACTCTCTAATACTCACTACATAAACAGTAGTAGACGTATAAAGGACTGTGCAGGAATTTCTGACTAAAACTATTTACTATTAGCCCGTAGTACGCTTTGATACTCTTAAGAGCAACCTGCTTATTAAAAGCTTTTAGTTATTTTCGTTATAATGTCCCTGTCACTTCGTATTTACGATACGTTTAGTTATAGGTTCTTTTACTTTTCGTGAAACTAAAAAATCCTTCCTGATTTAATTAAGAAAAAAGAATCGTTAGGAGCTTAAAATGAGATTTTTTGGCTCCCAAAATATGACCATTACTCAAATATGACCAAAAAAAGATAAAAAATTAGGGTTCCTGAAATTAATTTGGACATAAGACCATTATTTCGTTCGTGAAAATTCTGGAACTGGAACAACCCGTACTTAACTTTGTTTCTTTTCATACGAAATTCCATTGATTAAAAAATAATAATTCAGCCTTTAATAAATAAAAAATTTAGGCCAGCGGCCTTTAAGCCCACAGGTGGAAAAAAAATCTCTTTCCACAAAGAGAAGGAATGAGTTTTAGATTTTAATTTTTTTACAAGTTTCCTCAAGGAAATTATGCAAAAGGGACTTTGGTACCTGCATAGGGGGTCGAACCTGAATTACGAACATCGACCCACTTAGCCTGAGCTAAGCTGGCTAAGTGGGGCCTTTAATTTTTTGAATTACATATTTATAGGTATGCTTACATTGTATGGTAGTAACATTATATGAGTTTGTTATTTTGATTGTTCGGGCTCAACTCTTTAACTTTTTATCGAATCTCAACATTTTTTATCAGCAGAAAACCAGATTATTTTTTAGTGCCATGGGCTACAATTTTTTTCAAAAGTAGGAGTGCGCGCCCGACTCTATCAGAACTTCAAATATTAGTTGGACTCAGTAGATGAGTTCAGTGAGATGAACGTTAATTTAGATCTTAATGTAATTTTGAGGTAATTTTGATCAATTATAAGAAAGTTAATAAGTAAGATCGAGCAATTTTAGCTTCTATGTGGGGGCGATATGAGAAAGCTATATATGGAACACACAACGAAAACTTGGGAGCTGGATATAGCTTATCCAGTTGTTGCTTGGAGAATTTATCCACAACTTCTCCAAGCAACAACTGTCTAATTAGAATACAAACTATAAAACAAAAACAAAGTTATCCGGTACTTCATGATCAATATAAATTGTAATTTATTTGAACCTAATATGCAATTTCCTTTGTCTTCAAATTTAAATTTCCTTTGTTCTGAGTGCAATAAGTAGTATATTATTGGGCTTTCTGTCCCACTTGTTCGCTCATGCATGCGCATTCGCGTCGTGGGACAGAATACCAAATAATATTTCTGGTAATTAGGTCTTGTACATTCTGTCCCACTCTTGTATACGACAGTTTTTGGTGATAAGATATTTCATCATAATATAGTCAATATGCGAATAAATATTCATGTGATCAGTATAATTACTCATTCTCATTCAAACTACGACACACTCAAATTATGAATTTTGTAAAACAACCACAGTCTGCGCTTTAACACAATCTGCGAGGAAGTTTGTAAGACCGATTTTCGTCATATCGAATTATTGCCTAATGTAATACGATGCATCATATATTATGCGGGCCTTCCAACTGTGGTAAAACAAATTTATTAATTGGTCTCCTTTTACATGAAAATGGTTTAAGATTTCAAAATGTGTATGTATATTCGAAAACCCTACAGCAACCGAAATACGTTTTTTTAGAAAAGGTTTTACAACTTGTACCACTTATTTAACTTCAGAAATATCAGGGAAATGAAGACGTACGAGTACTAAGGGTTCAGGACGCAAAACCAAAGTCTATTATTATTGTCGATAATATTATTCTAAAAACAGAAAATGAATTATCTTGGATTTATGATTAATTTTATCAGATTTGTATAGAGAACCCGTTATAGTCTTACTATCTCTTAAACCATAAATATAAATATTTAAAAAAGGACTGTTTCTTTCAAAAGTATATAAAAGTGATTGGTAATGAATGTTATATCATTGACGTTCAAGACGTCGCGGAAATGAGGATACGATGTTACTCTCTCAGGATGCTTATTGGTTGGATATAAAGCGGCTACTGCACACCACAAAAACAACACTCGTCATTATTTTGAATATTCAAACATGCTTTGTTTTTTATATATTTTTAATATATTTCAGTAAAACTATAAATTGTGATCCACTAAAAGTTTTATATTTATTAATATTAAATTCGACGATACACCGCAATGGCGCAAGCTTCAGTCTCTAGTGCAATCGGTGGATGCAATGTGTGAGAGCCAACCAACATTTATTAAATATCGAATTAATCTGTAATTAACGTTATAAGTATAATATACTGTACATGATGTTTCCTTTCTAAGCTGAAACCTTTCGCACGAAGTTTACTGCAGTCGCTTTGCATTGCTAGTCGCAACAATAAGCGGGTGGTGTGAAGCTAAATGGTACTGGTTTGCATTCATTCGTATTTATTTATTATTTTTTCATTATAAAACTATAGTAAGGTATTCCGTCCGACGTCGTTTACAATTTAATTACCAGAAATCTTATTGGGCGTTCTGTCCCACGACGCGAATGCGCATGCATGAGCGAACAAGTTGGGCAGAATGCTCAATTATATACTACTGCTATAGAAAATATAATAAAATCTTAGCTCAAACGAAATTTTAATAAAGTAGGTACGCGTAATATCATGAAAGGCTTTTCAAGAAGAAGGGAGCGAGAAATACGCGACAATATTGTGAGTGAGTGCGGACTGAAGGAGCAATGACACGAGAACATCACACAGTTTTATTAAAAAGCCTTTACCGGATGTATTAATACGGTATATTGGTCCATTACGTAGATGGTTTCAAGATAAATTAACCTTATATTTGTGTCATAATCATAGTCAACTATCTATTAGATAACATTTTTCTTTTTTCTAGTTATGTATAAAGCTGGTAGGCTAAAATCCGCTGATTCTTGTTAGAAAAAGTCTTTGCCCAGTGGTGAGGAAAACTAAGGTATAAATATATTTTAATACTAGCTGTGCCCCGCGGTTTCACCCGCGCGAATGAAAATCATACACCATCTTTATGAATTATAGCCTATGTATTATTCCGATGTATAAGCTACATTTTTGTAGAGTTTCATTAAAATCCATTCTGTAGTTTTTGCGTGAAAGAGTAACAAACATCCATACATCCAAACAGACTTTCGCATTTATAATATTAGTAAGGATTTAAGACCTAGAACATTTTTCTATTTCCATTCCAGAATTGGCTTTATAAACCTTTGATTGATGTTTTGATGTGCTATGTCTCTGCTGTAGTATGAATTGACCCTTATTTGCTCGCAACTCGTTTATGAAACTTCTTCAGATTCTTGTAACGATTAAAAATTTCACTGTTCGTAAGAATTTGTGTTCGAAGAATGTCTTCCTTGCCTAAGTGCACTCTATAATATCAGCGAATTATTCATTTAAGTAAGAGCGTAACGACTCTTTATATAATACTTAGGAAAATGGAAAATTAAAATATAACAACAAATCGCCGCCTAAATAACATTGTACCCTCTATGTATGCTTCGACACAATTTTTTGTATTGTTATTTTTAGTTATTTCTTTAAATCGCCTTGTTTTATTTTGTTACTAGGTATTACTACTCTTTAATGTCTCTTCGGAGGGTAGCCTGGTGATCTGTAACTCAGGTTTTACCTATCACAGACACCAGTCTCTATATTAGAGCCTAATTACTAACTGTACAATATTATGTGATGATGAGAAAATAAACATTTTAATTATTGATTATTATTATTACTACCTCCCTTTCAATCGAAATGGATACTATATAGCAAAGTAACTCACAGTAGAATTGTCGAACAAGTCAATAAAAACAACAATCGTTCCATTTGGTCGCCGTTGGGGAGCAGAATTTGATTTTATAAATATGTTTGAGAACACTATTTTTTTTTGTCATATTTCCGAACGATTTTTTATTTTCTTTCACCAATAGATTGAATAATTAGATAAAAGTTTGTATTCAAAATTCATTAATGTTTTTCCTACCGATGCTCAGCCGGTTCTAGTTAATTATCAACTTGACTATAATGAACTCATTGTACTTATCTCTTGTACCCCACAAAATACTCAGACATCGCTTAACCGATTTATGCCACGTAAAATTTCGTAATACCATGTCAGCCAGAATGTGCCGGGAATTAACTCGTTTATGAAATCTGGAACGTCTGAAAATCCTATACCTCGACGTAAAACATATTTCAAGGAAAGTAAAGTAACTTAATTATTTTGCTTACCTACATAGCAATATTTCACGATCGATGAAACTATGTTTTTATCACTGTTTTGTTTCTCCCTCTCTATTCCTCTGTAATATTTCAAGATCATAAAATGTTACGATAGTGCTAACTACAAGAGAGTATCAACAAAAAATTCTACAACTTTATCCTCTTCACCAATAATTACCAAGTGTGTAATTATACATTATTTATATTACACTTAATCTTAATCGATCACATTACCTGACTACCTTGTAATGTATCTCTCTTTTTTCTCTAACCGTGAACTATGTAGTTGCTATTTACAACGAATTTTGCCTATCATTTGCGAGCGTGTATTTTAGATTTATGAGTAAATTAATATTACATTTTGTACTCTTAAAGTGTAAGAACCTCTTACAAACAGCGCGCTAGTGTCTGTAGTGCTCTTTCTTCTCATCAGCCAGAGCTTTTAGGAAGCGGTTTAGGGTGGGCAGCACAGGGTGTTGTCTAATATAGTACTTTAAAATAGTGCATCAGCTTACATTAAAATAAATTAATTATGAGGTTGATTTGAATAAAACAGGTACTCGTATAAAAAATATTCAGCTCAACTGTAAAAACTCATTCGTAGTTTGCAGTTTGTATTTGTTAGTAGTTATGTTTACAAATAAAAATGTATTTTAAAAACAAAGTATGGTCATACACACTTCCTTTGTTTACCAAATAGCTCGTTCATCAGATCAGCTTAAAGTTATTGTAGTACGTATTGTCTTGTCACCGAAATTACTTCTTTTCGTCTTAATAGAATATCAAGGAAAAGTTTAAATTTAACGTGCAAGGCCGTTTTTGCTTCAGATTCAACATCAAAAAACATAAATTTATTGCAAATTAAACTAAGCTTGTAAAAATAGCACCGCTCAAAAAATGTGATTACTATTTCAACCGTAATATAAATCAGCTTGTAAATCAGTTCCAATTATTTTACACTTTACATATTCACTTGCTGAGCTACCCATTGTGTCCTAGCACCTGTACACGCGAGGACCTGTACAATGCTACAGATAATGCTATTCGCGTAGCTGAGTACCGATCCGGGGAAATCTAATATTACCATTTATCGACACGCTAAGAAGAAGATTTACTTTGAATCTTTACTTTGAACTTTACTTTGAATTGTGAATCATATATCACAATAAAGCCCATATCGAAGTCGACGACGATTACGCATGTTGCACTCACTTTGCCGCTGGCTGCACTCAATACAAATTGAAATTCGCACGTTACTACCGACATCAAAAGAAGCAAATGTCCGGGAATTCAATATAAAAAATTTTGTTTCGTAAGCATTTATACACATAAATATTTTTACTTTTGATATATTAAATTACTAGCTGTGCCTGCAACTTCGTTCGCGTGGATGACGAAGCTTATCAATGAGTCTTTAACCATTAAGGCTGCACACGCGACGGAAGCTTAAAAAATTGAGTAACTTCTCCCGTTTTCCAAACATTTCCCTTCACTGCTCTGCTTCTTTTGATTGTAGGGTTGATGAAAAGTATACTATCTATAACCTGCCCAGGAGTATGAAGAATAATTGTACCAAGTTTCGTTAAAATCCGTCGAGTAGTTTTTGTTTCTATAGGGAACATACAGACAGACAGACAGACAGACAGACAGACAAAAATTTTACTGATTGCATTTTTGGCATCAGTATCGATCACTAATCACCCCCTGATAGTTATTTTGAAAATATATTTCATGTACAGAATTGACTTTTCTACAGATTTATTATAAGTATATATAGACAACAATTAAAAATATTACAGTTTCATTATGAAAGTGTAACCAGTCAATATTAAGTCTTAAAAAACCGAAACAATGTTAAAAATTGTGTCAAATAAAAGAAGAAAACGTTAAAAAATAAAGTCAAAGTTTTAAAAATATAGGTTAGGTATGAGACATAGAACTCTAAAGTACCTACTTATAGAAATAACATTATGTTCGTACAAAACCACTACTCAAGTATATTCCTACAAAGAGAGTCTATCTATATAATCTATATTTCTATATTGTAATGTTGTAAACTTATAAACAACGTTCCTTAATTAAATATAAGTAATTTTAATAAAATATATACATATTTACAAACAGAATCAATATAACTTAATCTAAATCTTAAAAAACGTATTCTAAAACGAGGTACTTAATCTATTTATCTATATACAAAACAAAAACAACTTTAAGTCATTGTGATATGGTTCCATCTCGCTTATTTTGCCGTTGTTAACTTCACGTGGTTAGAACGTGATCACACCACCTGGAGCGCCGGCGGCGCATCGCTTCGCGTTAGGGCTTCTGTGAGTGAATTCGGGCTGCGCGGCCATTGCAAAATTGTTCACGCTCGGAGGTGCACGTTCACGCGCTCTTTAAATAATAACGTTTTTATTATAGTGCGTGTCGTCATACGTGACCCTCAAATTACTGAGACATCAATTATATCGTAGTACAATACCTAATACAGTTATTAGTGTTAACCCCGTTTTGGGTAAGTGTTGACCAATTATTTTTTTCTTATGCAGGGTGTTGGACAATGACTGGCAAAATTTGAAATCGATGTTAACCGATCATTGTTACTGTCATAGATTCATTGCTTTTTTTCTTCACTAGTGCTAATCTCATTTTGCTAATTACATGAAAACCATATTATTAAAATTGTAGTGCCTCACACTCCTTATTTTCTATTCTTCTTTGTGTCATTGTAAACTCCGATTCTGACTGTGACAATTACACACACTCGCCTTACGCGCAGTAGTACTTCCGCTTCCGCTTACGCTGCTTTACGAGGTCACAGTCAGGAGAGAAGACGCAGAGTATCGTCACTTAATAGCTGGACGTTAATTCCAGGGTCCAAGTTCCCGGGCAAGTAGCCTAGGCGCTCACCTGTTGCCGAGCCTTCCACCTGACATCAGGACCACCCTTGCGGTTCATCCTTGCGGGTCGTTTACCTGCTGCCGGCCAGCGTGACATCCTCGGCCCTGCGCATCCTCCATAGCAGGATAGTACTTTGTGCGCCTACCTCCGTGGGTTGGATAATAAATAATTAAAGGGCTAAAATCGAAACCATGACCCACAAATATTTTATGTAATAAATTAAGTTGTAAGTGATTGGAGTTGTGTTTTTTTTTATATCATAAATAATTCACACTCTAACGCTATTACAATATTTTCCTCTTTTCTACATAATAAAACAGTAAATTACAAAATTCTTTTGCCGGCGGTCAGATTTCATGTTACAGTATCAAACAAACTAGATGTTCTGCAAAATCGAGCACTTCGAATTTGTGGTGGTTTTATTCGTACCACACCAATTTGTGTTATGGAAAGTGAACTTTGTTTACCACCATTATATGTGAGAAGACATTGGTTGGCTTGTAAATCTAACCTACTTTAGGATCTCACATTTTTAAATGACAGCAATTGTTATAGGTATCCAATAAAGCAAAGATTTGTTCATAATGTTATTTTGTTCCTATAATAACATATTTGGATTTTGCATAGAACTTGGCACTCATTTACATCTCCATTCTTTTTGTGTATTGAACTTGGCTTTCCTTTTTTACATTTATGTTTTTGGTGGGATTATGTTTTTACCGATAGGTCGAAAGATGCTCACGGTATTAGAGCAGCTTTTTTTGATATTCAGACAAATACTGGTGTTAAATTTAAACTGTGCAATGATGCTTGTATTATGAGAGCTGACAGCTATTGTTGAAGCTTTGTCTTACATTCAATCTTTGCCGTGCAAAGATGTAGTGATATTGTCAGACTGAAAAAGTGCTCTTCAACACTTGATGCGCTGTGTATCGGGAGTTCGAGGTATGCCTGTAGCTTATGATGCGCTTAAGATAATTCACATTTTGCAGAACGAGAAAGTAAATATAAAGCTTCAGTGGATTACTTCGCATGTAGGTATTTTTGGAAATGAAGTGGCGGATAAGTTAGCTGTAGAAGCTATCGCGGACGGCATAATTATTCCTAGTAATCCTTATTTTACGGAGCTTATTCCTAGCATGAGAGAGTTTTGTTTTGAGATGTGGAAGAACCACTTCAATATTATAACTGCGGGAAAGGGTTTGTGGTATAGAACCATCCAACAGAAGCTGCCTCGAATTCCTTGGTTTGACGTAGTTAGCTGTTCAAGAGAACTTTTAGTTTTAGCATTTAGAATACGGTCTGGACATGTGCCTACTAACAGTTTTTTTACATTTGATGGGTGTAAGTCCATCCCCTCTTTTTCATTTTTGTTTAAATAAATTGGATGATTTGTATCACATTTTGTTGGAGTGTAGCGCGCTTTCAATGATTCGAGGCCATTCTTGGGGGGGATGCTCCGTGGCGATGTGTATAGTGGTGGGATTCATATTTTGCTTGGGAGGCCTTTTTCGGAACAGAGTATTGAAATTTATTTTGTAAGGTGAGTATTTTCAAGGAGGGATACGTATTTTTTTAGTTTTTATTTGGACGTAGGGTCTGTAGTTTTCTAGCCTGTGACCTGTAGAAGGCGCTACATTCCAACGGGGTGTCTAGTTTTAAGTTCTGTTATCTTTAAGTCTTAGGATTGGATTATTTTTACTTTTGTTAATTTATTATTTAATTTATTGTGGCTTAAGCCTCGAGAACTATAGCTCAATAAAAATGTGTTACTTAAATAGACTATGATTATAAATAGTGAAGGTTTTATAAAATATAGCTTTAGGTACGTAATTATCAAGTATAATGGTCCCCAGATTTTTTTAACGTCTCTAACTTTTATAGTTTTCTTATGGCTCGTATTTCGAGGTCTAGACTCAATTTGTATCTGTTTTATGTATTTATTGTTCCTCGCTACATAAAAGACAGCATTGTTTCGGTTTAATTATGTTTTTTGCCTAGAAGTTTCTTTGACTACGTTTTAAATAGCTCTTAATCGCATGCAAAGCATTCCTTCAGTTATTTAATCTAACTTTTTCTGTTCGTTTCTTATGTTCCTGCCTTATTGTGTTTATAAACCTTTGAACTCCACTTTATGCGTAGTCCGAGACACTTTTTTTTCTTATTCAAGTATATTCTCTAGATTGTCAACATAGTAATGTTTTTTACATTTTTATATAGAATCTCTGTTATGACTGTTATGAGAGAGTTTTATTAAAAATGTTATTCCCTTTTATGTGTCCATATTGTTTATTTATGTGCTTTAATAAAACGAGATGTTCGCGAGTCTGTAATGTTGGAAATGTGTTTCTTATTTTGGCGTAAATATTTTTAAGTGCATATAAAATGTTGCAGTTTTTTAAATGACTCGGATTTGAATTGCGAGTCACGTCATTTTGATACATTGTAAGGGTTCACAATACGACTAGTGTTGGCTTGAGGTATTGCCCTTTTATTCAAGTATACCTTAATAGAAATAATCCAAGTGAAATCCAATCTTTTAAAACTATAATAATAATAAATAATAAATGCGCGTTAAAGCAAAAATGGGTTGTATATACTACTCTGTGTAAAAAGTATCGGGAATATGTCAATAAAAAGACCCGCGTAAAAGAGGTCGTTCTAATTTTTTTACTGCATGTTGGTAGCACTGTACTGATTTAGCGCGCAAAGTTTGAATGGGATCTGTCATTTAATTTGTTTTAAACTACACTTTTTGTTGGTCATAGTTTTAAGTTCTCGGCGATTTTTACTTTGCCGCGGTTTTTTGGGTTTCGGCTCGTTTTCGAGACGCCATTCTGAAGACTGTTGGCTTGTTTGCATACATCGTACTCATAAACCCATGTCTCGTCGCCAGTTATTATACGTTTCATAAAGGTCGGATCCGTAGAAGCTCGGGAAACCATGTCTTCAGCGACATGCTTTCGCTGCGCTTTTTGAACAAAATTGAGCTCTTTTGGAACTAGTCCAGCGGCGACGCGTTTCATGCCTAAAATGTCAATGAGAATGTTGTGGACGGACTTAAAAGATATGTTCATCTCACTAGCCAACTCTCTCAGACTCATACGTCGATTTTCGAGCACTAGCTTCTTGATTCTGTCGATGTTTTCTTTGGTCGTAGCGGTTGAAGGTCTACCAGAACGAGGCAAGTCTACTACTACTTCTCGGCCTTCTTTAAGAGCCTTATACCACTCAAAAGCCCTTGTTTTCGATATACACGATTCGCCGTAGGTATTTCGCAACATTTTTAGTGATTCACCACATGAAATATCATTCGAAACACAAAATTTAAGGCACACTCTTTGTTCAACAATATTTTCCATTGTAAAAATCGCAGAGAACTCAAAACTATGACCAACAAAAAGTGTAGTTTAAAACAAATTAAATGACAGATCCCGCTCAAACTTTGCGCGCTAAATCAGTACAGTGCTACCAACATGCAGTAAAAAAATTAGAACGACCTCTTTTACGCGGGTCTTTTTATTGACATATTCCCGATACTTTTTACACAGAGTAGTATATCATTTTAAGGAGTGTACAAATGTGTGAACAAATGTATCGAATCTGGTACAGGCACTAATTGGAGTAAATCATACAACGATGGAAAGGTTTTGTTGTGTAGATAAAATAGTCCCAATTTACTGTCCGAACGACTTAAAAGATATGTATTTTGGTTACATCCTGCCTTACTGTGTTACCCAGTAAAGTTGGATGTGCAGGTCAGATAAGCTGTCGCTCCACGAAAATACGGTATTCAGCTGAATTCGGTAAGACTGGAAGCCGATCCTAACAATGTGGGGAAAAAACTAGCCAGATGATGATTTTGGTTCATAAACGAATCATAAAATGTATTACAGAATCATAAAAGTATGTCTACTTCATATTATTATGAAGTAGACATACTTTTATTGTAATTATCTCTATCTAGGCATAGTACTATCATAATTATGATTAATATTTTTCAATATCTAAGTAAATATAAAACCGGCCAAGTGCGAGTCGGATTCGCGCACCGAGGGTTCCGTACAAACCTGTAGGTATCTATTTCTTTTGATTGCGTTGACATAAAAATTTGATTTTATTACAGCTTAAAGGTATTATAGACCTGAGTATTTGATATGAATTTCAATTTAATACCTATACGCGTTCATGAGAAAAGAAGTAGTAACTTTAAAATTTTCAAAAATATTTTTTATTATGTTAAAACTTACGGTTATCGCAATTTTTCCTTTATTTGTACTATAAGACGTTACTTCGTACCAAATTTCAAGATTCTAAGTTCATGGGAAGTACCCTGTAGGTTTTAACTCCCGTGCAAATTTCGAAAATTTGCGGCATAAACGGCTGTATCGATTGCTTTGACTTAGAAGTTTTATTTTTTCACAGCTCCAAGGGACAGTAGACTTGAGTATTAGATATAAATTTCAGTTTGATACCTCCACGCCTTCCTGAGAAAAACAGTCTTGACAGACGGACGGACGGACGGACAACGAAGTGATCCTATAAGGGTTCCGTTTTTTCCTTTTGAGGTACGGAACCCTAAAAACGAGTACAAAGTGTCAAACGATGTATTTGTATATTTTAATACATAGATCATCCCAAACTGAAGAATACTAAACCGATTTCGTCGTGATTTGAACCCGTAAAACGAATTTAATGTGGAAGTATATTACCATCAAAGTAGGTCATGCTAAAAAGAAGATAGGAATACTTCAATTTCATATATGAGGGAGAACTAAATATCCAGTAACTTCAGAAAAGTGTATTTCAAAAAATACAATTTATATTTAGTTGGTTTGTTGCCTTCGTAGTTCTTTGTACTCATAAAAAGATATTTCAACAATGGTAAATTCAATTTATAACGAAGGTACCAAAACTCCCGTTATCGTTGGTGATGTTTCATTTGTGATGATACATACCTACCTGAGCACCGCTGCCTAGTGCCTATGAAGGTCGCCGATACCAGAGGTATTCGGAACTGAGCCGGTCTTTAAAATGAGTTTGACTCTAACTCGAATATCACGCAATGGCAAAGCCCCAACTTTTCGCGGCGGACCTGCCGCGGGCGAGCCAACCCATTGGTTTGCAATTATGCCTATACCTCATCTTTTCACTCCTGTACTAAGGACTTTTTTGTTCTGTGTCTGGGTGTAATTTATCTATAATATGTATGTATTTAAAATATATATATATGTTTATCAGTTGTCTGGTTACCATAACACAAGCTCTGCTTAGCTTGGGATCAGATAACCGTGTGTGAGAGGTCCCGAAATATTATTATTATTATTTATTTCTTTTTAGCTATTAAGTAAGTTTAGGATGCAAAACCAGCAAAACTATTTTAAATTCAACATTTACATGGTCATTTTTGAGAATTTCTAATAATTGTGTAAAGTTAGCATTATATACTTCCAAGCTTGGACTTTGATATAATATCAACGACCTTCGACAATCTACTTTAATGCGCCAGTTAACAAAAGTTCCCTCCAAAAAATATTTTTTCTATTGAGTAATTTGCTTATTTTAGAACAAGATTTCGCAGGTCAATTTTTGACGTGCGTCAGAATAGATCACCATTACAAATAGTGGACAATTTGACATAATTACGAGCTTTGGGTGGATAGTGGATTTCAATGAAACTACCATACGAAAAAGAAGTGCGAGAGATTGGTCAATTTAATTAATAAATACGAGCCAATATTCTGAATAAGGTTGTGCGGGCTACGAGAGCAATGACACGAAAAAATCATACAGTTTTTGAAATAAATCTTTCCTTGTTATATTAATACAGTATATTGGTCCATTACTTCCAAGACACATCTACCCAATGGTACACCATAAGAATTGCAGCGTAGAATTCGAAAACTTTTTATTTGACACGCACTTACCTATGCTAATTTAATATATTTGGATAGGATACTCACAACTACTAAGAAGTGTTGCAGGCTGTCTCTCCACTACAGCCTGTAGCAATTGTAGGCAACGTTTATAAAAAAATAAAACAATTAAGTCTCCTTAACCTGCGTTCATCGTTCTTAATTAATAATCTATAGTGAGACTAAAAAATAACGTACAGAATAGTATATACTAACTTGACATACATTAACTTGACATACATACATGTAATCACGCCTCTTTCCCTTGTAGGGGTAGGCAGAGACCATTTCTTTTCACTTGCTATGATCCTTACACACTTGTTTCGCTTTGTCCACTTTCATTATTCCCTTCATACAAGCTGTTCGGTTTATGGTGCTCTTGGCCTGGCCTTTTTCATTCACACTCGCCTTGTACTTTTTTTGTCAATCGTTATATAGCCAAACTATATCAGCATACCTTACTTAATTGGAATAAGGAATTGGGAAAGGATACGTTGGAAAGGATAACAAGGTAGGACGGGTTATAGGATGCTACCATCACGGAGGTACAATAAATGTGACAACAACAGCTAGGGCAGCGGGGTCGCGTACCCGTAGTGGATCTAGCCAGCTGTAGGACAGATGACTGGTAGCTCCACCCCCTGAACCACAAAATAGTACAGTGAATATATTTGTAACAGCAGCAGGGTTAGCTCGGCTACAAGTTAAAAACGGTTATACAAAGCGTTCGCGCCGCGCAACCTTTCAATCACGCAACTCTGTCTCGGCCTCTTTCGATCTTTGTATTGTCACACCAACAAATCAAAATATGACTGTAAAAGGTACTGAATTTAATTTGCGTCCTCGTGCAAATAATAATAGATTTTTGTTTCATCGAGAAACACCATAGCATTGCTATTATGGGCCTCCCTTAAGTCTATCCATAAAACCTTACAAAACGGAAACCTAATTGTTACAAAACTAACTAAAAATTAAGAAAACAAGTTGATTGCTAATAATTATACGGTCATTCCAGTCGAGGAACTTCTTACATTCATATATTGTAAACGAAGAAGTTTGTTTACAAAGTCTCACAACGCACAAAAACATTTATCTACAACAGATTGACCCATTAAACTTCCAACATTGACCTTGATTTACTTAATCGATAAACGTAATACCTTCTCCCCAACTTTGATCTTACAACCGTCATCGTTATTAAATTCTCGCGAGACGCCACCTGTACCCACGCTTTGAGTTCCTCAGGGACTACTTGTGTTATTCACCCCGAAATCAGTGTCTAGACAGCTCCCTTCACCTCCCCGAAGGAAGCAACCCCCTAAGTGACGTATTAAGCCTTCGACAACATTTGATAGACTATTTACCTTATAGTCTTCATCTTAAGTTACATTTTATTGAAGAGTGGTACGGAGTTTGTTGTGTCGTTTCTTATCAGCAAGAACATAAGTCGAGGACGGGCGAGTAAGGAGGTTTTCAATATTACGTTAACCTTCAAAAACCTTTCCTATTCATGTTTTGTTTTGTCTTATTTTAAATAACTAGAACTTAGAAGGGGTTTTGACTTGTAAAAAACAATAAGATATTTTTATGGTTACAGATTGTCCATTCATATGTCCGCCGCTTGAATTTAAACAGGCAGTAAACATTATAATATAAAATTTATATTTTTTACCTAAATGAGGAAATCGATGACCCTTAGATAAAAGTATAACGTAAATAAATTGTTAAATTAGATAAAAATACTAACTGTTGCCCACGGCTCTGGTTCGCGTTAGCTATTGCGACAAAAGTAGCATCTTGTGTGATTTCTTAGGCTACCAGGTTTAATGAAATTCAGTTTATAAAACTTAACTAAAATGATTAATTTACTACCAATTATTTGTATTGTAAAGTGTTCATTTTAGTAATACATCATGGTTATTGAAATAGATGAACGTTATTTAAATTCTTTAGTCCCTTTTCGCCGAAGTCAATATTGTGCATATTAATGAAAATTTACTTCACCGCGGATTTTTCTCTTGTATTGACATAGGTATAAAGCATCCTTGTTGCTGTTAATTAAAACACTTGCGTAAATGTATGGTGTCCATTTCACGTTATTAATATCATATTTATCGAACCGTGTGTTACCATTGATGTCGTACAATACTCGAACAGTCTGACCCAAACAATAATAAATTGGAGGTGTATATTATTCACGTGACTACGTCCAGTTTATTGCACTGTAGTGCTATTCTGTAACATTATTTTCATGTCTCGACAGCGGAAACCGCGGTGAGATGTCAAATACGTATTTTCGAATTTGAATTCTAAATCAAGGCCAATTGGGTTCACTTTTGAAGTGAGCTTTATTGTCACTCAGGTGAAGCTCGATACCGAAATTACTTACAGAATAGACATACTGTTTCAACGTTTACTCAGTGTGACTAGTTAAACAAGGGATTTGACCAACGTTACGCCGTAGTCTAAAAAACATAACAATGGCAAGCCTGGCGGTGGTTGACTAGTCATATCCAAGTTTAAACCCATTTATAATTCAATTTAATTTTCGCTTGATTAAGGCTAAGTCTGTGAAAACAAAGTTTGCCAGAAAAGCGCATATTGTGTAAATCTGCACTTTGCAATCTAGGGGCAAGAAATACCACTTGAAATGGATCATAGTAAACAATTACAACTTCTGTTTATCAACCTGAGTATCTGAACGAAACCCATTCAATTAAGTAGGTATATATATATTCCTAACCAGGTCCCTAGTTAAGGTAGTCAACCAATATGCACACAATGTATTTGTTCGCCGCTTGTCTGCACGTGACACATCCATACCGACTGAATAAAACGGGTCATTTATGCAACTCGAGAAAATAACTAATTAATTTTACTGTAATGGAAAGAGACAAAGGAGTGGAATAAAGCTTTGTCTTTACAAAGGACACAGAAAATGAAAAGTTGTAATTATACAGATGTCATTGGCCACAGTAAATCTTTTGTTATGTTATTAAAATAATGCTACTAATATCAAGGAGTAATAATGCTTTCCCATAAAATATTGTTTTGAAAAAGTATTCCATCATAACGTTTTTCAAGTATTGTAATTGTGCTTGATGTATGTTTCATAGATTAAAATGTTTAATTTTTTTGATGTTTCATGATTTTAGGTTTTCTTTAATTAATAGTTATAGTGGATAGTTGAGTTTGCATATTCAATAAATAACAAATAGTATTCTGTAATACAACGTTTTTTATGATTTTTTCGTAAATATGGGCAATAAAAAACTAAGAGTACCTATTTGCAAGCATCAATCTTCATTAGAGTAACAGTGAGTGAGTAAATTATGAACTGAATTTATTATTTGTTTTATTTTTTTAAGTTTTTCCGCGTACTCTATGCCATTGTTCTGATTAATTATGGCTATCAAGAGTTATGTGGCACCAATCAAAAGTAGACGATCATGTGCCCATTAGTTGTGTAACCTCTCCATATTATTAGAAACATTGTTTATCATGACAACGCGGTGGGTGCGTGCAAAGCGTATACGTATAGGAGAGAATAATATGTATTATTCGGTTATAAAACCTGTGTATTTTAATAGGCTTTCTTTTCATGGTACATTTATTCCGTTTGTAATTAAGTGATCGGTTAGCGCCAGAGTTCATGATAAAGGGTGGCAAAGAAACCTCGTACACCAAACAGGGATAGTTAGATTTTTTTTTATAGTATTTGTTAGAATAGTGTATGCGCAGAACTGTGGGCACGAAGCCAATCCTCGACGGGCTACGACCGTTAAGCTACGAGGGCGTAGAGGCTGTAGCTGTTTACGTAGCAAATACAATCGGTGTATAAGCTAGGATAAGTTGTCGCTAATTTTTGTATTATCACAGTTTATTAAACAATTGCTAAGGCAGAACCAATTACTTTTCGACTAACTAGATTTTTGATTATTTTTCTTGCTCTTGTTTTATTTTTTATTTTCTAAACAATACAAAATACTATAAAGGTACGCTTTTTGTTATGTATGAAATTGTGTCAGTTGGTTATAAAGACCGCCTTGCTTGTCGACGGCCCCTATTAATAAAGTCAAATGTACATTTTTGGCGATTTCGACTTTTTTGCATATTCGTGTACAATTTTAATTAATCTTTATTATGCACGAATCAAAATTTAATAATATTGTATAATTACACAGTTTGCAAATTGAAATATTGTAGGATATTACTCCACTTACCGCGCAAAAATGTCGGTAGTTCTATTACTACTTTGTTAAAGGGGGGCGCGGAGCAGGGAAGCCGTCCGCGTCGGTTCGGGCAGTATCGCTCTTGTTAACGGTGAACGCACGTTTGAGTGGCTTGAAATTTATCGCGATAAATAGTAGTAGTTTTAATCTATTGTGTGTTTTTTAATTTAAAATATAATGTAAATGTCGGACCGAGATCGTGACGTATAATAGGCCTTATTCAAAATTCGCCTCCGAGGAGCCTCCCTCTTAAAAAAAGGAAGCTTCAGCTAGATTGCATCAGTAAAGAAGATAATAGGTACAGGTAAAAAGTAAAAATAAAATATTTTATATCTTTCAATGTGCTGTTATTATACATAGAGTATTATTTTTAGTTAAATTATTGGCTATATGGCTTTCATTATTCATTAAAATATATTGTTCCAATTAATAAAGTCGATTAAGGTACTTACGACATAGCTATCCCAAAATAATATTAGAATCTTCATTTCAAAATGTAGGAAGCGTCATATCCAACATCGGCCGACAAAAACATTTCCAAATAAAATTGTCGAATGTGTCACTACCGACACGGAAGTATAAATCGGCACCGTTAAAAATAGACAGTTGTGACTTTTCTTTAAACGTATGATATATTCAGAATTATGACATAGGCATAATTATTAAGCATTAGCAATTAAAAATGTATTCCAAATTTCAGATCTCTGAGTCACTTACTTTTCAAGAAATAATTAAATTAAATTTATAACGCACTATTCAAAAGTTTCAAAAATTTTGATTCTACTTTATTAATAGGGGCCGTCGTTGTGTATGTCACCGTACTTTAGTTTATATCAGCCAGCCTTTTATATCAACGTCACATGGGAATAAGAGCACGCCGAAAAAATGTAAGTAACTATAGGTAGATAGGGTTTCTCAGAAAGTATGAACGAGTTCGTGTTAACCCTATGGTAGTCGCGTGGTCGCGTGGAGCTAGGAGTATACTTAGACCACGATATTTGTGGCTCTCGAGTTGTAAAACTTTATCATGATTTTAAAGCAAAGTCTAACTTCCGTATCAGTATTTCTCACGCTGCCGCAATAGCATCATGGTAGGCCGCACTACGTGAACTTTATATTTTCTTGCAGTAGACAACGTAACAAATGATCATGCTCAATACACAAATAGTTGTCTTATGTAGGAATCGAACACAGCCCTCGATATAGCATGCAGACCCAAAGATCTTGTTTAAGAGTATTCGAATTGTTTTAACATTACTTAAAGCTTTAAAAGTCTATGTTTATACAATAAACAGTGTGACGTCAACTAGCATTATTCTATGTTCGAAAATTAAGCTATTTAAATACATATAAATGCTTAATTTGTAAAATATATTTACAATTAACGCATTAAAATTTGTATGCGGTCGTAAGAACGTGGAATACGTGAACACACCCATTCGCGCTCTCATGCCAAATTATACGCAGAAATTATAGCTAGCAAATGATGCGATTGAAAAGAGGTCGATCTACTCTGCACCCTGCACACCCGCCATCCTGCTTGTTCAAGGATTAATATTTACAAAAGGTTTCCTCATAAATTAAATATAATGTTCATGTTTTTGCAGTTCGAGAACCATTTACATTTTTAAAACTCACTAGATCTCAAACTCCAATGTCAATTGACAAATGCTACTAATGTTATCACTTCGCGTTTTATTTTTTTATTAAAATCTCAACTATACACTCATCCAACTAGTACCAAAAATGTTCGACAGTTTCATTAAATTTACCTCGCTTCATTGAATCCTGAGCCGGACAACAATAACAGACAGGTGGGGGTGATCCCACCCCCCTGGGGCCCCGGGCCCCGGCCGCTTGTGTGGGGGCAGACAGGGGGACACAGGTAGCTACTGACTACGTACCCCGGATATTTTTGCACTTTGACTCTAATGCCTTTGTGATTCAGTCCTAAATAGCAAAATACGGGAATTTAATTATTAATGTTGACCGTCTGGCCACTTTTATTAATAGAGGGATTTATCATGTTCAATGGAGTGGTTGTAAGTGTGTTTATATTTGGTGTAATGGATGTTTCTGTTTATCTTTGTTAATCAATGCTCTCGGTAATTTTATTCTTTTACTCCGTAACATAAACATACTTTTCACACTTATGCAACGAAGATTGAGGTCTGAAACAAGCGTTTGTGGATTATACAAAATATTTGTCCTATTTGTTCTAAGCAGGGATAAAACCCGCAGTTTAAATAGGCTTGATAATGTCATCACACCTATAACCACCCTATACCTCTCGGCTATCCGAGTACTCGATTTATCAAGTGTATATTTCATAATTGGCTAAAAAACAACAGTGATTCTATAAGTTGTATATTGTGTAAAACAACTCACTACCCGTACGTAGTACAATGTATAAAAAAAAATCTAAGAAAACGGCCTTCATTGTATATTTGAGCGAAATGTCGTTCGTTCAAATATACAATGGAGACCGTTTTCTTAGATTCATTTTTATATTAATAGACTTACTGGAACTGGACTTCCTGGAAGCAATTCGTGGGAGGGCCTATTATTTTTATATACTTTTCCTGTACTCCTTACATCTAATGATAGATTAGATAAAGCTGCCGAAAGGCTAAATAATTATTCAAAGAATCCTAATTTAGATAATATTTACGAAGAAACAAGAAAGTTTGAGTTATTTTCGCTCTGTTTCATCCTGATTTCACAGTAATTAGTAGTGGTACACCTGTCATAGAGTTAGTCTATACAAATTTTTAATCTCAGACTTTTTATCTTATTTGGATTAAACATAAGCTGGCATAGAGTGCGCGCATCACTAGCAGCCCATTATGGAGGTCGTAAACAAATTGTTACCTGTGAGTACTCATAAGTTCAGTTTTTTTTAACGCTCATGCAAAAGTATCAATGCTAACAAAATTTAAATACCTAAGCTTTTGAGATTTAATGCATAAATCGGCGCGCTTTGTTTTCACAACAGAACAAATAAAAGAGGTTAGAAAGGAAATAGTTCCGGATTTGTGCTAGATCGCATGTCGACGCGTGTTACGCACACAAATAAACCTCACACACTACGGTACTTGGTTGTAACACAGTGCATTTGATGTGTGTGCATAGGTGTACCTACACATACATTTCTCATACATGTTAGGGCGTCCCAAAAGGTCGATATTTTATGTCGATCAAAATTTTACAGTAAAATGTCGGCATTTTCTTTATCGACGACTTTGTTTCTCAAAGTTTTGCTATTTTTCGTAAATATTTTGGAAATCCAAGTCATTTAAATCTTTTCCCTTTGACGTTTGAAATAATATAATGTAATTAATTTAATGTCCATTTAACATACTGTTTTAATTTATGACCTACTTATGATTAAACATGTGTTTAATAATAGATTTTTCGAAATAATTTAAATGTATTTCATCATTACAATTTACTAACCTCAGACCAATATTGAAAATAGTTGGAATTGGACAATTGTTGAGAATTGACAAAAAACCCATCGAGAAACTAAATGCATAATAATAAAGTTAATTATTATCACCATAACAATTGAGGGGAGTGATTGATTCACATTGTAATATTACTTTTTCATTCGTATACATAAAGATATACTTGATATCGACATTATTTACATATTGGTACAACACTATCAATACGCAGGGATTGCTCGAAGCAAGCAAGCTCGACTGACGCATGGCATTTTCGCAGTGAACATAATACATTGCGTAGTTGCCTACACAATACTAAACGGTACCTGTGTATTACAAGCAGTGTATAATTATGTATCTGTATGCGATTGTATCGTTTTCGATTACTAACAACATAATACTGCCGAAATAATTACAAATATCACATGTATTTTAAGGTTTTTGGCTTCTCGGTGAAATTAATTCCTCCTCGGGATACACACACCTGGCTTCTTATCCGACACGTACAGTAGCGCAACACGGCATTATTTATATTTTTCGTGAAGCTTTGTACATTGTTACAAAAAGAGTGTGACTGTTGACGTTGATGAGCGTGTGCCTACTCATATTTCAGGCGCGCCTGCCCCGCCCACGAGGTCCTTCTAACCTCTTTTATCTATTCTGTGATTTTCACACGTACTTGCTTGATCTTGAAGACGACGCATGTATGAACTGGTTTTAGGCGCTCAATATTTTACTTAGTATTGTCCGCAGTGAATTGAGGATTCGTTTTAGTGGTTACGTCACTCGTGATAGTAGCTGCTCTGTTTGTTATAGTGTACAGTTCTAGCTTAAGCCCGCGGCTTTACCTGCGTAATTTCTGTTCCCGCAACATTCTGTTTTTAGTATTTTTTTTGATATTTTGATAGCTTTTCTCCTATTCGGGTGAAGCCAAATCCAACAAACCAGGATCATAAAAATCGGAAACACCGTTTTTGAGTTCTTGGTATATTGCGTGACTAACCCCGATTTATTTTATAAAGGTTATCTTTGTTTATGTATATTAATTCATGGAAAGAGTGTCTTATATTAAAAGACCTGTTTTTTTTTATAATAAGTACAAAATACCTTTTAGTTTTAAATAAGTAAATTCGATAGTAATTTCCAAAAACACAGCTTTATTTAAATATTTTACAATCTATAATCCGTTAAACCAAAATTCCGGTGAGTTTCAAGTAGAACGTATTTATTCAGATTTTGGTCGGCATTGTAGGTACCTCATCATTGCGGGAAAAGTATACATACAGGAAACAAGACTTATAAATGCGTTGGTATTTATAAGCAGGCTTATAAATACCATTCGTGGTGGCCTAGCGGTTCAATGAACGGATTTGTATGCACAAGGTTGCAGGTTCGAACCCAGGCAAGTACCAATGTGGCTTTTTCAAAGTTATATGTACTTTCTTAATTATTCTAAGACACTTCTGACAAACGGTGAAGGAAAACATCGCGAGGAAACCTGGATTTCAAAATTTGGGATCTGAAATCGCCAATCCGCAGAGAGCAAGCGTGGTGATCAATGCTCGTGCCTTCTCTATATGGGAAGACGCCTGTGCCCAGCAGTGGGACGTTTATAGGCTGGATTATATATTATATTATTATTATAAGTTGCAGAGAAGCAGTTATAAACTGCAGGCCATCATATTATAATTAGGTTTGTCGTTATTTGGGCCTAATTATATTTGAACATGCACAAAGACGGCACTTAATTTGTATATCAATTATCAGAATATTATATACAATTTGAGTTCGAATAAAATTCGCAGTAACCTGCAAAAATTGTAGTTGAATAAATGTTTTAACAAAAAATAAATTAAAACCCGTATCCAGTACAATTTTATCTCTTTGATGAAACAGTGAAGCAAAAATGGAGTTTACTGTTATTACTTTAAAGTTTCATTTCCTTTGTCAAGTCGGATATTTTATTGGACTGTAGTCATCATCATCATCAGCCGGAAGACGTCCACTGCTGAACAAAGGCCTCCCCCCTAGAACGCCACAATGAACGACAACTCGCCAATTGCATCCACCGGGTGCCCGCAACTTTGACGATATCGTCGGTCCACCTGGTGGGAGGCCTGCCAACGCTGCGTCTTCCGGTTCGTGGTCGCCACTCGAGAACCTTTCTTCCCCAGCGGTTATCGGTTCTTCGAGCGATATGGCCTGCCCATTGCCACTTCAACTTGCATATTCTTCGAGCTATGTCGGTAACTCTAGTTCTTTGGCGAATTTCCGTATTCCGGATCCTATCGCGCAAGGAAACCCCGAGCATAGCTCTCTCCATAGCTCGTTGAGTGACTCTGAGCCTCTCCAAAAGGCCAACCGTTAGCGACCACGTCTCAGAGCCATATGTCATCACTGGCAACACACACTGGTCAAAGACCTGCGTCTTCAGACACTGCGGAATTTTGGACGAAAAGATGTCGCGTAGTTTCCCGAACGCTGCCCATCCGAGTTGGATTCTTCGGGCGACCTCTTTGTCGAAGTTGGACCGGCCTAATTGAACTATTTGTCCAAGATAGACGTAGTGGTCAACAACTTCGAGAGTATCATTCCCAACAACAACCGGTAGGGGTGCGACATGGACATTGGACATGATCTTCGTCTTGTCCATGTTCATTTTAAGACCCACCTGTTGGGAAACGATACTGAGGTCGCTGAGCATAGTATTGAGCCCCTCCAGCGACTCCGCCATGATCACTATATCATCGGCAAAACGAAGGTGAGTGATGTATTCGCCATTGACATTGATGCCGAACCCGTTCCAGTCCAAGAGCTTGAAGACGTCCTCCAACGCATTTGTGAACAGTTTCGGAGAAATAACGTCTCCCTGTCTCACACCACGCTGCAGTTGGATTGGTTTCGTGCTCTCGTCCCGTAACCGGATCGACATGGTGGCGTTACTATACAAACACTTCAACACCTCGATATACCTATAGTCGATATGACATCGCTGGAGGGACTGCAATACAGCCCAGGTTTCGATTGAATCGAAGGCTTTTTCATAGTCCACAAACGCTAGACACAGTGGCCGATTATACTCCTCGGTCTTCTGTATAATCTGGCGGAGCGTGTGAATGTGGTCTATGGTGCTAAAGCCTTTTCGGAAGCCAGCTTGTTCGGGAGGCTGGAAGTCATCAAGCCTGCGTTCGAGACGGTTCGTAATGACCCTCGAAAACAACTTATACACATGGCTCAGGAGCGAGATGGGTCTATAATTCTTCAACAAGGTATTGTCGCCTTTTTTGAAGAAGAGCACCACCACACTCCTGTGCCATGCTTCTGGCGTAGTACCCTTGAGTATGACGGAATTGAATAGCCTCTGGAGGACTAACAGTACCGGTTTTCCACCCGCTCTCAGAAGCTCCGTTGTAATTCCGTCATCACCCGGCGCCTTGTTGTTTTTAAGCTGTTTCAGAGCCACTCTAATCTCGTACAGGCTGATGTCTGGGATGTCCTCAGTATAGTGCCGGGTCAGTTTGGCTCTAGAGTCCTGAGCCACACTGACAACGGGTTTCCGTGTCGAAGTGTACAGCTGTCCGTAAAACCTCTCGAGCTCTCTCAATATCTCCGGTTTCGATGAGATGATACTGCCATCGTCGATCTTCAGCTTCGTCATTTGGCTTTTCCCAATAGAGAAATTTCTCGCGAACACTTTGGAGCCCTGGTTCCGCTCAATTGCGTCCTTTATACGGGCAGTATTAAAGGAACGCAGGTCGTGACGCGTGGAGTTAGAAATTTGCCTATTGAGATGGCCGTATTCCGACATATCAGCTGAAGATTGCAGTCTCATCTCATTCCGGGCTTCCATTAGTTTAATGGTTTTATTGGAGAGCTTCTGAGGCTTTATTCGGCGTGGGGTCCTAAAGAACTGGGACCCCACTGCTTGGACAGCTTCCACCAACCCGCTGTTTATCTCGTCCGCTGTTTCGCATTCGGCTAGGCACTGGAAACGATTACGCAGTTCGAGTTGAAAGGTTTCGGGATTCTGGATTTGGGCAGGACCTGGACGGAGCGTGGACTTCATCAGACGAGATCGTTCAAGCTTAACATTGATATTCAGTGTGCCTCTGACAATGCGATGATCGCTACCGGTTTTCACCTTCCCGATCACAGAGACATCACTGAATATACGCTTCTTGGTTGTCATGACGAAGTCGATCTCATTTTTGGTTGAACCATCGGGGCTTATCCACGTCCACTTCCTGGATGGTCGCTTCTGGAAGAAGGAGTTCATCAAATAGAGTTCCTCCCTCTCCATAAAGTCGACCAGCCGCTGGCCCCTCTGGTTCCGCTGCCCATATCCAAACGACCCTACTCTCAACTCATCGCCATTCCGAGTGCCCACCTTAGCGTTGAAGTCTCCCATAACAACGGTGAAGTAAGATTCGGAGGTATGTATGGCTTCGGAGATCTCCTCATACATAGCCTCTACTTCATCGTCAGGGTGTGTCGAGGTCGGCGCATATACCTGGATGACCTTCAACGAATACCGATCGGTGATTCTGAGTATCAGGTACGCTACCCTGCTTGACACACTATCGACTTTTATCACGTTGTTAATGAGAGACTTACGGACGAGGAACCCAACACCACCCTGGGATTTTCGGTCTCCTTCCCGGAAGAAGAGCATGTTGCCGGAATCTAGGATTATCGTATCCTGCCCCTCTCGTCGGATTTCAGATAATCCCATGATGTCCCAACGCAACCTGCTCAATTCTTCCTCCAGCTCGACAATCTTCTCGTCAGTCCGGAGCGTGCGGACGTTGTGCGTTGCCAGGGCCAAAGTCCGGTGGGAGTGGTAGCGCGAAATCCACCGGGGATTCTTAGCACCCCCTGCTCCTCCGTTACCTGGCCCGCTACCATAGCCAGGGATAGAGGAGCTGCCGGGTACTGGGGGCCGTCGCGCCGTTGTGTCTGTCATTATGGGGGGGGGGGTTGCCATAATCCCCACGCTTGGCAGGCGGCTTGGGGATCGCAGTATTGGTGGTCAAGTTACAGAAGACGCTGCTGCCCATCTTCTAGATTTTTCCCTTAGTCGCCTCTTACGACACCCACGGGAGGAATGGGGGTGGTCAATTCTAAGCCGGATACCACACGGCTGAGTAAATGGACTGTAGTAAATGTTCGTATTTCCAAGAAGCCTATGGTTGCTGACCTATATGACCTGGGTCAGGAATGAAGCAGAATCAATACTTTAAAATAACCAAACAACCTGTCTTCCGCGAAGCCTTTTCGCAAGTTATTTCGAGACCGCATCCAGGCTGACCGGATTTAGGTGAGTAGGACCAATGATAGTATTCTACCTACATGGAGCGACTGCTTATTTGATCTTAACATCTTATTATACTTACCTCTAGCTTTTGAAAAGCTGATTAACATAATCTTTTGTCAGATAAACTGCTAACGAATGTTTTTGGTCGGCCGAAAGACTAACATCCAAACATGGCGCATAAAATGAGATTTGCCATGAGATTAACAAAATTTTGTGTTAATCAACGTTTCAGAAACCGGGAGTAAATAATACAGTATCTCATAGTGAGATTGGTTGTTAAAATCGTAATGACTTATCAAAGATTTGTGTACGTTTGACAGCCGTTAACAACAACATCGTAGAACAAAGAGGATTCAGTATGTTTACGAATGATTCCTGCCGTCGAGCAATCACAGCAAATGTTGCCAAACTATAAACGACGGCCCCTATTAATAAAGTAGGAATACATTTTTGAAACTTTTGAATAGAGCGTTTTAAAATTTAATTTAATTATTTCTTGATAAGTAAGTGACTCAGAGATCTGAAATTTCGAATACATTTTTAATTGCTAATGCTTAATAATTATGCCTATGTCATAATTCTGAATATATCATACGTTTAAAGAAAAGTCACAACTGTCTATTTTTAACGGTGCCGATTTATGCTTTCGTGTCGGTAGTGACACATTCGACAATTTTATTTGGAAATGTTTTTGTCGGCCGATGTTGGATGTGACGCTTCCTACATTTTGAAATGAAGATTCCAATATTATTTTGGGATAGCTATGTCGTAAGTACCTTAATCGACTTTATTAATTGGAACAATATATTTTAATAAATAAAAAGCCATATAAGTAGCCAATAATTTAACTAAAAATAATACTCTATGTATAATAACAGCACATTGAAAGGTATAAAATATTTTATTTTTACTTTTTACCTGTATTATCTTCTTTACTGATGCAATCTAGCTGAAGCTTCCTTTTTTTAGGGGGCCTGGGAAGCGAATTTTGAATAAGGCCTAATATACGTCTCCATCGGTCCGACATTTCTATTATATTTTAAATTAAAAAACACACAATAGATTAAAACTACTAATATTTATAGCGAAAATTTCAAGCCACTCAAACGTGCGTTCACCGTTAACAAGAGCGATACTGCCCGAACCGACATTTATGCTCGGTAAGTGGAGTAATATCCTACAATATTTCAATTGAAAACTGTGTAATTATACAATATTATTAAATTTTGATTCGTGCATCATAAAGATTAATTAAAATTGTACACGAATATGCAAAAAAGTCGAAATCGCCAAAAACGTACATTCGACTTTATTAAGGGCCGTCGATTGTTTTCCGTCAAACTGTACAGCCTAAAATAGCTTATAATTAGATCTCAATAATGTCTTTCGCACCGAATTTCGTTCACGGTGGTAAAGATAACAATCCGACACCTCCGGAGAGAGATTAGTCCCTTATCCAACGGCTTTACCTGCCTTTCAAGGCAGTGGAGTTTCAACACTGCCAATTTCCTGTACGTAGTGTTAACTGAAATCAACTACTATTACCGGAAAATCTAACAACACCAGAAGACAGCGATTATCTTTGTAGTAGTATTGCAGTTTATAATTGACTAATTATTAAAATCAAAATGGCGTCGCTGGTGTTGAATCTTATATTGTATAGTTTATAGATCGAGCGTTTTTTTTTCTATAACATAGCATTCTGAGTCCATACATAGTATTTTATCAGAAAAACACATCGCTGCGATTTGCGTTTGTGAACATTGTGAACGCCCACAACAAATTATGTAGAAGTCAAATACACTTCTCATCAAAAAAATCGAAACACTTTCGTTTTTATTGTTTTTGTCCTAATTTTTTACAAAAGAGAATTAATTCCATGAAAAAAAAAACATTATTGTGTAGCTGGCAGTTTGGTCATTACAGTAAGAAGAAAAAAATCAAAATTCGAAATTAGAATTTCATTTGTTTATCCTATAAATGAAATTAATCACTGTTTTGAGACAAATGTGTATTTAGGGATGGAGTACGTTTCTCGTTTAAAAACTAAAAATTAGCGCTTGTCTTTAAACTTTTTGTTTCTTATTTCATTTACTGTGACTTTGGGACGTCTGAAAAAACTTTTTTTTCTAAAACATATGGATACTTCGCCCGCAGAAGCCGCCCAAGTGGTGGCATTGCTGGATTCTGGACTTAGTCAGCGTGTTGTGGCTGCAAGATTGCATCTAAGCTTATCATCTGTTCATAGAGTCTACAAACGCTATCGGGAGACTGGTTCGTTCACGCGCCGTTCAGGATCTGGCAGAAATCGGGTCACTTCTGAGCGAGATGATCGATTTATTGTAACAACTTCTTTACGAAATCGACGCCTTAACGCTTTTCAACTGCAGCAGCAGCTTCGCGTTGTACGAAGAGTAGCTGTAAGTGACTCTACAATAAGAAGAAGGTTGAAGGAACGCGGATTGGCACCGCATAAGCCAGCGAATGGGCCGAAATTAACTGCAGACCATCGAAGAGCGCGCCTTAACTTTGCACGCGAGCACCTAACTTGGTCATACCTTCAGTGGAGCAAAGTACTGTTTTCTGATGAGTGTAAAATTATGCTGTATGGTAACGACGGAAGGAACAAGGTCTACAGAAGAGATGGAGAACGCTTTGCACAATGCTGCATTGAAGAAAAGGTCAGCTATGGTGGCGGTTCGTGGACGGTTTGGGGAGGAATCAGCGCCGACGGTAAGACAGAACTTGCCTTTGTGTCTGGGCCACGGCTGCCTGCACTAAACTCTCATCGGTACATTGAACAGTGTCTTGAACCTCATGTGATGCCCTATGCACATTTTATTGGCAACGACTTCATATTCATGCACGACAATGCTAGAGCTCACACCGCGGGCGTCGTACGAGATTATCTTACCGAAGTCGGTATCTCCATTATGGTATGGCCAGCAAGAAGCCCGGACATGAATCCCATTGAACATCTATGGGATGAATTAAAGAGACGAATTCGAGCAAGAGATCCAGCCCCAGAAACACTTAGCCAGCCGCAAAATGCAATCCAAGAGGAATGGGATAATATACCACAACATGTGATCGTGACTCTCATCCGATCGATGAAGAACCGTATGGAAGCAGTAATAAGAGCTCGCGGAGGGAATACAAGTTATTAAATAAACGTTTCTTACATTTTTTTTTCATTTACGCGTGTTGTTTTACCCATTTCCTTCATATTCCATACAGGGTAAAAATTACTCATTATACAAAATACGAAACCTATGAAGACTTAATTTGAATTTAGAACATTAACATTAGGATTTAAAAACCTCATACTACTCACTATTAAATGACATTTTACATTTATTCCTAAATATACACATTTTTCTGATAATCCTTATCAAATCATAAACTGCGAGGTGTTTCGATTATTTTGATGAGAAGTGTATTATAGACCAGTTCATAATTATTGAGACCCATACAGAACAGAAGGCAGATGTAGCAATCAACGGACAGTCAGTAAATTGCAGAGCATACGGTTGCAGGGTCGCCTGCCAGCGAGGACGAATGTTTTTTGTTGAAAGTTATTTACTTTACTTTCCTGATTATTCTAAGAAACTACTGACAATGACGGAAAAGGTTGTGAGAAACCCTGGATTCTATATTAATGAATGTGAACTAGCCTGCAAGTAAGCAAGCGTTGTGATCAATGCTTATGTCTTCCCCATAACTATGGTAAGTTGATAGGATATAGGATAGATTGTCGTCCAACTAAATATCTGATTTTAATAATATTTGGTATGGAGCGAGTTAAAACTTCAAGAAAGGTTGACCCACTTGTTGTCACGATAACCGAAGTCTACGCGATTAACAGTGTCCTATCTACCTTTTTAGTTTTTACAGATCTCAATGCATTTCAGGTTAGACCTAAAAAAGTTAAGTAAGTTTAGTATAATAAAGCGCCCTGTTAACGTACAAACTTGCTTGACAAATTTGTTGTTCAAACTTCACGTTTTCATCAAACATAGCCTAAACGTTCAAACAAAATATCAAACAAATTTGTTAACTTTCTAGTAGATTCGCGTTTCTCCTTTCATGAAAAGTGACGTCGCCGTGCCGAGCGCTTACATTGAGTAATTGTAAAAAAAAAGTAAGAGACGTGTTTGTCAAACTCCACTTCAATCCAGATTTTCATCAAACTTCATCAAACAAGACAAACACGTAGATTGTTTGACAAACGCCTCAAACACAGCCGTACACTAACAATGAATTTGTCAAACATGTAAAATTTGACAAACAATTTGAGCGTTTACGGGGCACTTAACACTAAATTATTATCCAATAAACTTACTTTGCCTTTGTCTCTTGTATTTACGTTTATAATTAGTCTGGTTCTAATAGAATAACAACCAAAGATTTTGAAGAAGTGTTTTAGTATTTTTTTTTGTTCCTTCTTTTAATAAGAACAATGCCGACATCATATAGTGATTTAATCAATTTTACTTAAACCCTACTATCATTTACTATAAAGAGGCAATGAAAAACGACGAAATAAAATGGCTGCTTATAAAGACACTAAATTAAAACAACATGCATCGTTTTATGATCAATCATCGATCCGTCTGGCGCTGGCGGCCCAATTAATTATTACTATTAAAATACGATGCGAGTTGATTAATCACGAGTGCGGCTCAAAAGAAGCCCCGCAGGCTTTAATATTCAAGAGTATTTAATCAACTCACCCCACCACGTCATACATAAAATGTTACGTCACCATCAGATACGTCACGCAGCATAATGATAGGGTTGACAAAGTATAAAGCCGATGAAATGTAGTTACATATTGTGTCTACCACATGATGAAAAGTTGATTGTTATACTTAAGCTTCTTTTCTACTGGATTAATCTACTTATAATTCATCATTTGGTAGTTATCTGGAAAATATTTGGGGAGTTTTGAAAATTGGTGGTTTTATAGATTTCGACGTGCTTTTTTCGAATTTACATTTTGCCACCTCGTATCTATGCCACTCACGCCATGATATTGGATAATTGGCGCTCAAAAATGGGTTTTTAACGAAAATTCCTTTCCTGCTCATTCTAGGATACAAATAGTTTTGTAATAAATTAAACTATAGAAATCTCCAAGTAGAACTACCAAATGACTGGACTACTAACTACTAAAAAAACATAACCTCTTAACTAAGAAAAAACTTACAATTAGCATCAAAAAAAATCATTCCCTGTCGACTGGAAGTGTTGCCAAAATCACTTATCTTCCAAAAGCCAGCCCTTGGATCTCAAGTCTTTTAGGGGTCAGTCAGACGTCAGACCTTTAAATAATAAATAACATGCTACTACAGCTACTCGTAAATATTACTGTAAATTGCTGGCTCAGTAATATTTACGAGTCGATTCTTACCTAAGTTAGGTTAGCCAAGGAAAGGTGACACGGTGAAATCCCTTTACTACTTTATACCTTAATAGATATTTATAATCTAAAATACGTTTTTATGCACACCAAAAATTACTCTGCAGGTTTTAAACAACCAACCAAGTGTAAATTTGAACGCCCCAGAACGCACCGCAAAACATTTCGAAACTGAACATGAACACGAAACTGTTTCTCTTACTGTTATACATACATTTACGCGTAACAATCGTACCGTGAAAGAATAAGCCACGCCCATGCCAAACTTGTGCTGCGTAAAGGGCAACCTTACATAAGGATGTATAAAAAATCCGGAAGGCTAATAACAATAGCCGTCCGTCCAATCCTAAGCTACAGCGGCTCGCAGGCGTTCCCGAACAACAGTATATCTTAATGAAGTCGACACGACGACGGAACACTGTTGGGTAATGTGTTGTATAATGCGATCATTATTAATATAATGTGTAATCGCATCCGGAATATTCTGTTTAAGGATCAATTTTATACTACAGCAGAGTAGAAGCGCATCGAAACGTCAATCTATAATTAATACATAATATTCATCCTCGTTTTATTGGTCTAACATTTTGTGAACAAACTTAATAATATGCATCGATTTGATTTCGAATAAAACTAGTAACCTTAGCAAGAACGTAACTGTGTAAAAATATTCCGTTTTCAGACGCTAACGTAAGTACCTAGTTAAATAATCTTGAGATGGTGTAAGCGTACAGGTGGAGCATTGCATCAATCGTTTAAAACATTTGTGCTGTCAACATTTTACTACAAAATCAATTTCTATGACACATTGAACATTTTAAAATTAATCCTCGAAACGCAATCATACATCAAAATATTAAAATTTAAATCCCTAAAGATTACAATAGCCCTGAGTTGAGTGAGAGGGTGACGAGTCTCGAGAGGGCCACTGCACAAGGACCATGACATTAGCACGTAAACGATGCTTTGATTCAAAAACGCTCCCCTTGATTCAAGGTCTGTGACGTCACCCGTGCATTCGCACCCCTCCTAATTCCCTTGTACTTTTGTTGTCAAACATCAAACAGGACTCAGTGGTGCAAGTATCTTTTGTACCACTCTCTCCCTCGCTCTATTATCTCTTTCTTTCTCTCTCTCTCTCTCATTCACACCCCATCATGCACAACAGTATTGTGTTGCTAGTGGGAGAGCGCCTCTAGGGTGAAAAAAATATATTTTCTAAGTATAGAAATTAGGCTTAAACAGTACTTGGACTGGACACTTCACTTTTATTTAGATTATAATCATTGCTATTAATCCACATTAACAAATGCAATAATCCAGGAAACAGTAATAACATCCGATATAAAACCTGGTACTGTTTGGAAACACATTTTTGAAACCCCTTCAATAGATCATAAAGTTCTCCGAAAATCGCTACAAAATAATTCGTGTGAAATATATAATATGTAGTATTTCATGTCCCAGTTTATTTCAATGTATTGAATTTCCTCTATGCAGTTACTTGTTTTAATATTAAAATACCTTTTATTTTATCAAAACTTATTATTCCATTATTTTTATTTAATTTATTAGAGAATAACCAACAATTGTACATTGAGTCTTACATCTAAGTAGGTACATCTTAATAACTATGTTAAAGTACAATTCAATACGTTTTCACCGGTAACAAATTAAAGATATCAGTCTGCCATAGTAAGGTTTGCTCGACGATGGCAAGGTGCCGCATGCCGTTCCGTCGGACTACATGAGAAGTCGATAGCAACAGTACAGTAACGCCATCTATCCAACTGCGTTGGAACTTATTATGTGAAGCGGTACAAACGACTTTTACAACAGAACTAGTCGGCCTAAACTGAATTATTCGCATGACAGTAAAGCAGATATTTGTTTAAGTGCAAATAACATCGATAGGAACAAGAATTGAAAAATACTGTAAGATCAATTATTGTTTATCTGTCTGTCTGTCTGGAGTTTAGTATTTATACTCAGGGCCTCGTGTTAGTGAAATATTCAAGCTAATACAAGAAAAAAATAGTTCGTTAAGTATTGGGGTATTATTTATTTTATTTATTTCTGTGGTAAAAAGAATAATTATCTATAGGTACTTATAATAAATCTGTAGAAGTGAAAATTCTGTATATTGAAAAAATAAATAGCGGGCGGTGTTACTAGACCAACACCGAACCCAGCAAAAACTACCGGTTCGATTACGATGAAACTTGGTATAATTATTCTTTAATATCCTGGGCACCACACTATAGTAAAGATTTGAATTTTAAAGTATAGTTAGTATATTTGATAATGTTCGTAGTGACCGTATGTTATTTTATAATAGGTAGGTAGGTAGGATTAGTCATTCGTATTGTAAAGAAAAGACTCCATAATGGGTTCAGAAAACATGTTATTTATTTCATAATATTAAATATTTCACAGTAAAAACAGCGTAAGGTTAAATACATTATTACCTTAAAATTAACACCAAGTAAACGCGTACACTATTTCCTTTGATGTTCACTAGAGCCCGCTCGACGATAGAATGACCCGAATAACCGGCATGATTACCCCCACAACTCCAAACTCCCGCCATAACGCGTGCCTCGCTCTGATTGGTTAGATATGCGCGGACCAATAAGAGCGATTCGGCGTTGCCAGTTCATAAAAACTGAAGCTTGCGAAGTAAAGTGTTGCCAGATAATAAATAAAAAGGTGTAATATAAAATACAGACGCTAACAGCTCGGCCATCCTGCGAAAAGCGAGTCCCTTCGCGACACAAAAAAAAGTAACATTTACATGTAAAATTCTATTTTAAGTTACAAGTTAAATTAAATAAAGTCTTACAGGGGTAGATTCCATACATAATGTAAGTACGACAAACTCTAGTACATACATAACTCTAGTACACTATTAACCTTGGAATCTAGTTAAAGTTATACAATCATAAATCATGGTAACATCGCCATCTTATAATAATAATTAGTACTAATATTATAATCTTAATATATAAGGTCCATCAGATTTAACTACATAATCTAAAAGCAATTTTATTTTGATAACCTAGTTGACAGCTTTATATTTAACCACCGGGGATTCATCTTAAATCAAAATATGACATTAACTAACACTTATTTTCATAGTAAGCATAATAATAATATAGCTATAAACAACATGATGTTATTAATTCCAATAATATTGTCTTAAATATTACATTAATGCGTTGTAAGTACATACTTTACTTTATTAAATATTGGATTATTTATTACATTTCCTAAATCAATTTATTCCAACCTAGATGTACTATCGTTAGTATGTGGTAGGTACTAATTGGTACGTTCATTACAGTCCTGATTAGCATTATCTTCGGACTCAGATTCTGTAGAGTCATAATTCCGATCGAAAGCGAGCCACGGCTTAATTCTATCTATCGCTATTACATTTTCGTATCGACGTTGGCCATGATTGTGGGTTAACGGCGTATCTTCTATTAAAAACCTATCGTTAGGCAGTACTTTCAAAATTCGGTATGGACCCTGAAATTTTGCCGCTAGTTTTCTCGATTTGCCATCGCTTGGCACATCTCGCTTTATGCTAACTAAATCGCCCAAGTTATATTTGTAAGCGCGCTTATGTCTAGTATCATATCGGATTTTGTCTTTAACCTGTTGTTCGGCAATGCGTGTACCTGCTTTGGATCGTACCTGGCCCAAATCATCTGTGGAAAATTCTCTAACATCGTCTATAATATCGCTTAGAGCATTTTCGGAGCCACTACGTATGTTAAAACCAAGAAGTAGTTCCGAAGGGCTTTTGCCAGTCGTCTTGTGGACAGTAGTGTTCAAACCGATCTGTATTTCCGGAATATACTCATCCCAGTTCTTATCATCTTTATTGTCCGTTTTAGAGGTGAGTGCACTTAAGATTGTCCGATTGTAACGTTCGCATTGTCCGTTTGCTCGGGGTGTGGCCACAGCATTAAGTATGTGCTTGATACCCATGGTTTGGACAAATGCGCGAAAGCTGTTACTGGTAAAAGAAGTCCCTCTATCGGTTATCAGTCTAGACGGTGCCCCAAAGTAAGTAATATGCTCTTTAAGGGCTTTTATTGAGGTAGAACTTTTAGTGTTTCTGACTGGCTTTATATTTATGAATTTCGTGAACCCATCCACAATTACTAATAGGTAGCAGTTGCCCTTTTTGCTCTTCACAAATGGTCCTAGATGGTCCGCGTGAATTGTATGAAATGGAGTTTCAACTTTAGGGATCGGATGTAGTTCGCCTTGAACTTTCCCTGTATGGTCCTTACTCCGTGCACATTCTAAACAAGACTTGATATATTTTTTTATAAACCGGCGCATTTTGGGGAACCAATAGATTTGCTGAATTCGCGCAAAGGTCTTGTCAAAACCGAAGTGGCCTAGGTCATCGTGGTTTATTTTGGCTATCTGCCACCTTACCCCCTTAGGTACCACCCACCTTAAATCATTTACTTCCTTACCTACAATTCGATAAACTTTACCGTTTTTCAATTTATAATTTTTTATAACATCTAGCACCTGGTCCGATTTAGGGTCTTTCAAAATCTCTCTAATACGTGCTATTTCGTCATCACTACTCTGTACCGTAGCTATCCAATCATCCGTACCTACTGTTAGAACGTCTAATACGTGCGACTCGTCCTTAGCTTCCCCTACCGGATTCCTACTCAGTGCATCCGCATGGGACATACGACACCCAGGGCGATATTCGATCTCGCAGTTAAATTCCTGAAATTGAACCCACCAACGCGCTATGCGAGGTATAAGATCTCTTTTTGATAGAGTCGTTCGCAGCGCGTTACAATCTGTCAGTATTTTAAATGGAACACCTATCAGATATACACGGAATCTGTTGAGGGAGGATACAACGGCCAGCGTCTCCAACTCAAATGAGTGGAGCTTTTGTTCATCGGGAGTAGTTTTCCTACTAAAATATGAGACTGGCCTCAAATGACCAGCATCATCTTTCTGCAATAGAATTCCTCCTATCCCGTGCTTACTAGCGTCTGTATGTACCTCCGTTTCGCGTGTTGGGTCATAAAGAGCGAGCAACGGCCTCTGTACCAGCGTTGCCTTAATTGTTTCGAACGCATTCACTTGTTCAGACCCCCACTTCCAGGTGGTATTCTTTTGAAGAAGGTCCGTTAGAGGCTTTGCGATTGTAGCAAATCCTTTAACAAACCTTCTAAAGAAGCTTGCCAAGCCGATGAATTGCTGTAGTTCACGTTGGCTTCTGGGTGTACGAAACTTCGAAACGGCTTCGGTTTTCCTTTCGCCGGGTTTAATACCATCAGCATTAATTTGGAAACCCAAAAATTCGATGCTATCCATGAAAAAGTTGCATTTGGATAATTTAAGAGTAAGACCACCCTGTTTTAAAAGGGAAAGTACTTCTTCAAGCCTACAAAGACCTTCGTCAAAAGACCGTGCTGGGATCAAAATATCATCCATATAGACGAGAGCGTACTTTATTTTCGCTTCAGAGAGGATCTTATTGATCGTTCGTTGGAAAACAGATGGTGCATTTACCAATCCAAAAGGCATTCGTGTATACTGAAACTGGTCATCGGGCGTCACAAATGCGGTTTTATCTTGCGAATTCTTTTCGATAGGAATTTGGTAATAGCCGGACGCTAGATCCAATGATATGAACAGTTTATTACCTGCGAGCCTATCGAGCTGGTCGTCTATTAGAGGTAAGGGATAGTGATCCTTTTTTGTGCGTTTATTTAAAGCTCTATAATCTACGCACAAGCGTTTCTCTCCGGTTTTTTTCTTCACCAGCACGATTGGACTCGCATATGGCGAAGTGGATTCGGTTACAATGCCCGCATCCATCATCTCCTGAACCATATCTCTGACCAGCGCTCTTTCGCCGTAGGACATGCGATATGGCCTGTATACCACTGGCTCTGCATCGTTAAGCTCTATGACCATTTCTGTTGCAATTGTGAAACCGAGATCTTTAAGACCAGAGGAAAAACAGTCTTTGAATTTCGATAATAACCTTTGGAGCTCGAGTTTCTGCTCTGAAGTGATGGTGTTACCGCACTGTACGGACTCATCCAGGGATTTATCATCGAAAGTTACTGAGTATACATTTTGTTCGTTCATGGTAGGGATAGCACGTGTCAGTAAAGACCCCTGTTTTAGACTGACCGAACTACCAGAGACGTTTTGTAGCAGCAAGTTACCAAAACCACCGTGTAATTTATACTCGCCCGGGAGTAAATAGTGTTCTTTACCTGTGGTGCCTCTAACGGAGCCGTTCACATACACGAAACCGGTAAGATTAGTTCGTGACTTCACAGGTATCATAGTTAATTGTTTTGGAGCAATTACTACGTCACCTTGAGTCATGAGGAATATCTTCTGATGGAAATCCTGTTCGAACACTACTTCGTTAGGGGTCTTTATGATAGTAATACCGGGTTTTTCTGTAAACGTATGACCCAAGAGGGCTGGGTGTTTCAAAGCGGCGTCTTCAACAATGAGAATCTCTATATTCTCTTTTATCCCTTGGACAGTTACGTCGGCATTACATTTTCCCAGTGGTTCTATGTGAAAGCCACCTATACCTCGCAAGACTGGTAATTCGTCCAGGCTTGTATTCAGCTTCAAACGCTTTGCTTCTGATTCCCTAACCAAGGTACACTGGCTCCCTAAGTCTATTTGACAATTGATCGGCTGGTCATTTACAAATATTTCGAGGACGTACTTCTGATTAGTATTATCTGAATAGTCTACTAGAGCAACCTGCTTTTCATCCTTAACTTCACTACTAGGACGTTCAGTGTTTTGGATAGCGTGCCGCTTAGATCTACAATACAAATCTAAATGACCTTCGCGGTTACAAAGAGTGCATTTTGTTAGGGGTTTATTGCATTTAAAACTCTTGTGTCCTTCATCATTACAATTGTGACACTTAATGACAAAAGTAGACCTCTTATTCGCGTCAGATTTGTTCCGATTGTTATTTGACAAAGAGTTCCTTTTATCTTGCCCGGACCTATCCGCGGTTTCCCTACTAGTGGCTGGCTTAACAGTTTTAAAATATCCAAGCACATCTTCGGGTCCACGAAACCTAGCCGCTTGTGCTCCTATCCGCACCGCCCTATCGTCTACGCCGTGTAATAAGCAATCGACTGCTTTTCGACCTACGATACCACATCGGTTCAGGAGATTTATCTTTGCGTAGTAATATTGTTCAAGGGATTCGCCGTAACGCACACGCTTGGCCAACATCTGAGTTAGTAGTTCCGCATAGTCGTACCTACAGGGAAAAGACTCAATAAGCTTCCTTTTCCATTCTGTCCACGAGTAAAGCATCGTGCTCAGGCCTTTATACCATGTCTGAGCAAGTCCAACGAGTTTTGGTAGAGCAAAATGAATTGTTTCGCGTTCATCCCAATTATAAATCTCCGCGGCTTCCTCGACTTTAGTTAACCACGTTACTATAGTTTGTTCGGTAGATAAAGGATCGAATTCCGGAATCACGTTTGTTAAAGAAAGCTTAGAGGTCGATTGTCCCTTCACATTGTTGAGGACATTCAGGAATTTATTTAAGATGCTATGAGTGGCATCAGGCATCTCAACTTCCGCTAATTCACATTTTGTACGACATGAGGGAGAACGAGTTCGTCCTCGCTTCAATAAGCGTCTAATAGGAGTATCATAGCTATCACTGCTACTGCTGCGATGACGACGTCGTCCTACCCTCGTGACTTGGATTTTATCATCAGACGAATTGTCACGAAACCGTTTCCTACTACGATAATAATCACTAGAATCATCACGAAGTCGAGTTCTATCACGACCTTTATCGACAGGATCGTCGCGATATCGGTCCCTTCTACGACGGTTATAAGGTCGGTCCCTGCTACGATTTCGTTCGCTACCGTCTCTTCTTGATCGCCGGTTGTTAACATTTTTATTATAGTTTGGCTTTAAAAGAGAGTGCTTGCGGCTTTGCCTGTCTCCTACCAGACTCCCTTCCGCTCCCTCACTCTCGTTATCAGAATTACTTATTAAGCGTTTACGGACTTGCCTGATATTCAGACTCCCTTCCGCTCCCTCGCTCTCATTATCAGAATTACTTATTAAGCGTTTACGGACTTGCCTGGTATCCAGACTCCCTTCCGCTCCCTCGCTTTTACGAATTTGGCGTCGCTGCGGAGTCCGCCGTGGACCCTCGTTACGATCCAAACTTATCGGCTCATCCTCGTTATTGCAGCGACGTCCATTACCACTGCCCGTAGGCGATGAATCCATTATCTGTAATTGTGATTAAGATTAATGTATTTAACTTCAGTTTAATGATATTATTATGGTGGTAAGAAGATTAATTCATGATCAAAGTAAAATATTCATCGCCCAAGCAAGCATAGCATTTCCAGAGTGTAGCCCTGGCGAAATGAAATACCTGCTTTAAAACACATTATATATCCACGAGAGTACCCTGGCAATATATAATATGCTCAACGTAATTAATCAAGTCAATAGTTGTATTATGTGTATAAGGAAAGTATGTACCACATATCCAGAGAGTTGCCCTGGCAATATGGGATACATGCTTAAAATAGTCCGTTACATCTCCGTAGGAGTGCCTCGGCAAGATGCAACAAACCACCACATGACGATTTTAAACATAACCTAACAATTAAAAAAGTATGCATCCCATTTCCAGAGTGTCGCCCCGGCAAAATGGGGTGCATGCTTAAAATAGTCCGTTACATCTCCGTAGGAGTGCCTCGGCAAGATGCAACAAACCACCACATGACGATTTTAAACATAACCTAACAATGAAAAACGAATGCATCGTATTTCCAGTGTCGTTTTGGCAAAAATGGCATGCTTTATAGAGGGTATTTATAAACTTTGTAAGTAAAACACGGCATAGCAGTTTCGTGAATTAGGTATCTTAAACATGATGGCGTGTCTTGTGACAATTATAGTCTTTTGAATTTCCAATAAATTAAAATGGTACTTACGTGACTATCGTTGTTTATCACATTAAAACACTTTATGGAGCTTTTCCTTTACAATGTTTGTCACGAGTGTGAGCAAAAGGATAAAAAGAAAAAATCTAATAAGCGTGGACGGGATTAACGGATGGGTTTAAACTGTCGTATTTCAAAACATTTTTTTTTTCTACGAGTTAAAATCCGCTGATCCCACTTCTGAAATGTAAAGAAAAGACTCCATAATGGGTTCAGAAAACATGTTATTTATTTCATAATATTAAATATTTCACAGTAAAAACAGCGTAAGGTTAAATACATTATTACCTTAAAATTAACACCAAGTAAACGCGTACACTATTTCCTTTGATGTTCACTAGAGCCCGCTCGACGATAGAATGACCCGAATAACCGGCATGATTACCCCCACAACTCCAAACTCCCGCCATAACGCGTGCCTCGCTCTGATTGGTTAGATATGCGCGGACCAATAAGAGCGATTCGGCGTTGCCAGTTCATAAAAACTGAAGCTTGCGAAGTAAAGTGTTGCCAGATAATAAATAAAAAGGTGTAATATAAAATACAGACGCTAACAGTATAGATATTCGTTTTAAGGGATTTTGCTTATTTATTAAGTTTAGATTAGTTATCATCAGAAATAGGTTTATGTAGGTAGATGGGTATTTTATTTTCTGTTATTGTGTTTATTTATTTTTTTATTAGCTACTTAGGTTTACTTTTATAAGGCGTATAGATTTTAATTTCAAGTATAGGTAATATATTTGATAGTGTGTAATGTAGGTTATTTTTAGTACTCTTAGGTAGGATTAGTCATTCGTATAGATTTTAGTTTTTAGGGATTTTGTTTATTTATATTGGTACCTATATACAATGACATGTCATATAAGTGTAGGTAGGCGCTATAATATAATAAAACTCATTGATAAGTTTCATCATCCACGCGATCGAAGTCGCGGGCACAGATAGTTACTATTAAAAATAATAACCTTACGTGAAATTAAATAAAGTTATGAAAAATAACGTCTTTAAGTAATTTATTATGCTTGTAGCGCCATCTGTGCGTTCAGCGCGGAACTTTCACAAGGTAGCGTCGAGTGCCACCTGTAACGTATACTGTAAAGCGTGACGTGAGATTGATTGTTAATGTCCAAAGCTTCCGCTAGTGGACTCATCACGTTATGTACTATGTACGTCCGCCATATTGTTTGTGAAGTGAAGTTCTTTCTGTAACGAAGAGATGGCATTTAATTTAGTTTAAAGCTATTAATCCATGTATTTTCAGTAATAATTGTAGTTAAGTTAATACAGTCAGAATGTTTATTTAAAGCCTTTTGAGCAACTCTTGTGATATTGTTAATGTTTCAATCAAAACCGGTCAGCTAAATCAAAACTTGGTTCAATATAGACATTTAATACATTTTTTTAACACAAAGAGCATAGTAAAAGTTGTTAAAATGTATAGTGTAAATAGAACCGAATAATGATATCAGGTATGTTATAGTCTTAGTTGGAAGGATATTTTGGTATAGTAGTCTTTTTCATCCCAATGAATTTGTTCTTTCCAAAAACGAGTAATACTTTTTTTTGGTGGTTTGATAAAAAAATGACAGCTTCCCGGCGATGCTACGCTCTATTGCGGTTGTTCGTAGCTTCCATCATTCGTAGCTATCATTGAACTAACTACCTTGCCAGCGCATAATCGCTGCATTACTGACAATTTGATGTTGTGTTTATTAAAATTTACCTTTCCGAGGATTGACATTGGGTTTAGTAACATTATTCGAGTCGAATTTTTACCTCTTTCGTTACATCTGAAATAATTATTTTAGGTGTTCCTACGTAGATTTTTTTAATCAGATAATGTCGTGTCGTGCGTCCCTGTGACGCTGATTCGTCAGTTATTCAGTGGGTTTGTGGGCGTATACCTACTAACTCTTAGCCGGTACATTTATGTGTGTATCCCTAGCGGCCTTGGAGGACTCAGCGTACAACCTGTTGATGCCGTTCGATTCTGAGTCGGATTTCGTACCGAAGCTCATTTTTAGGGTTCCTTACCTCGAAAGACAGGGAAAGTATCTACTTAACCCTTAAAGAATCAGTTGTGTGTTCGTCAGTTCCTTTGTCACGACGAATCTGCTCCGAAATGTCTGGACCGTTTGGAATTGTTTGGGTAGACATGGTAAATATGTAGGTAAGTCGGACAAAATATAAAGGAAATAACTTTTGACTGGCCTGTTGGTCTAGTGGTTAGTGACCCTGACTGCTATACCGGAGGTCGTGGGTTCGATTCCCACCCAGGACAAATGTTTGTGTGATGAGCATGATCATTTGTTCTGGTTGTCTGGGTGTAATTTATCTATAATATGTATTTATTTAGAAATAAATAAGTATGTTTATCAGTTGTCTGGTTACCATAACACAAGCTCTGCTTAGCTTGGGATCAGATAACCGTGTGTGAGTGTCCCGGAATATAAAAAAAAAACTAAATTTTAAACATTTTGGAGACAAGGGGTGTCGATGGTAGTGTCGACCTAGTCTGAGGATGGAGTCAGAATATAACCATAAGAACTGTTCAACAAGAGTACGCAGCTCCATTGTTTATTTGATTTGTCTTCACTAGTATCTTCGATCCGTAATTATTGTTCAGGTGTTTTTTCACAAAAACCCATTGTTATTTATTTATTGTCTGGTAAACAGAGTTAAGTCCAATAACAGGAAACAGAAAACAACAGAGAACGTTCGTTTCTTATATATAACAGATACAGCCGTTTACGAGTATGCCGAAACTTTCCGCACACTTTCGAAACTCGCACGGGAATCAAAACCTGCGGGGTACTTAACGTGAACTTAGAATCTTGAAATTTGGTACGAAGTAACGTCTTATAGTACAGATAAACGAAAAATAGCGAAAACCGTAAATTTTTAGTTACATCAAATAATAATATTTTTGAAAATTGTAAAGTTACTACTTATTTTCTCATGAACGCGTAAAGCTAGTAAATTGAAATTCATATGAAATACTCAGGTCTATAATACCTTTAAGCTGTAACAAAGTCAAACTTTTACGTCAACGCAATAAAAAAAAAATAGATATCTACAGGTTTGTACGGAACCCACGGTGCGCGAGTCCGACTCGCACTTGGCCGGTTTTTTTTTATTTTTAAATCCCTGAATATCAGACTTTATTAACACATCGCAAAAACGTTGCATTCAATACTTTTTGTTCAGATTCCCGTATTACTCTGCAGAACTTTGAAGTGAGCTAGTAACGGGATGTGGAGTTTTCAAATGCCACCCCAGCAAATGAGACAATGCCATTAACGAACCCTGCGTTGGCAGCCGCTGTCAAACGCACGAATATTAACTATAGTTCAGGGGCACGCCTGTGTTTGACTGTACGTTGGGATTGGACGATTAAGTTTAATGAATATTCAGCAGCGTCTATACATTTATGTTTGCACACCCCTAACACAAGTAAGGCAGGCGTAGGAGTGGCCTATTTCTTTCAGTTGGCCTCAACTTGTGGGATAAGGGTGCTTACATTTATTATGTAACGGTACAAGACACAAGCAGCCTACGTTGCGCCACGACCGTAGAGCATCAATATTGAACTTCTGTATTTAGAGAGTGTAGTTAAAAGAGACTATGTAAGAGCACTTTATAATCAAATAGCAGTTTAATTAATCGAATTACGATGGTAAATGAACATTGTCACCGCCTCACCGGCTGCGGATGTCCGCTTCCTACTTTCGGATATCCGCTTGTACGAAAAACCCGAAGCTACGAGACCCCACTTCACGTTTTTATAAAATTTCTGACTATACTTTTATATTATTGTAAATATTTAAAGTTTAATAATTATAATTTAATAAAAATAAAGTGACATAGCTTAGAGAAACAAACTTTATAACATTAAATATTGCCTATAACTACAACTTGAAATTAAATAAGACTAAACGATAACAGACCAAGAGTAAAACTGAATGCACCAGATATATTTACTGGTACTTCTGCATCTTCCAAAAATATATTAGAGTCCGCTTTCAGACTTATCATATTCAGTTGAATACTGCATTCTACACAGAGCGACTATCTATCTGACTTCTACTACCCATTTCATAGGGTAATACAATTTTTAAAGTAAGGCTTATTGATGGAATTGCAATGACTTAACGACTGTGAGAAATGTAAACGTGTGAGTGTGTTAATATCCCTACGGACGCACGGCGTGGAAACCCCGCCAAACTTCCTGACTCTACTTTCTTAAAATCAAAATCAAAAATCACCCAGCATATATTTTTGGTCCTACCAGGGACTAGAGTATAAATTACGTGTAGGTACAAAGCTTAAGTAGGCAGTCATGTAAATAAAAAAAAAACGGGGACCTAAGAAAATTTTCTGACATACTACATGGACTTCAAAATTTTTCAATATTTTGCGAGTTTATGCTTCTTTCTGCCTCTCACAATTTGTAGCAAATGTTCAAACTTTAAATTGGCACACTTTATGGATAGTTTAGAAAAACTTCTCAGTGTAAGCGAAAATGTTATGAAAGCCGAAATATGAAGTTGTAGAGCAAACTGAACCTTGTACGTGAGCATTACAGTGGATTTTCCTAAAACTAGTTTTTAATTACCTAATTTTCCTTAAATTACGAACGCAGTAAAAATAGTATTCTTAATTATGGATGCAACAGATTGTAAAACAACAATCAACTGCTAAAAATATCTGGCATATATGGTCTGACGGCCTCCGTGGACGAGCTGCATACATACCGTATTTCAAGTTGTCGCTTGCTCTGAGGTCCTAGGTTCGATCGCCAGACGGGACAATGTTAAAAATCACTTCTGGATCTGGATGCTGGATCTGGGTGTATGTGGTACCTTCGTTATCTCTGAATTCCATAACACAAGTGCTTTAAGTAAGTACTTTGGGTTTTGAGCAATTTATGTGATGTTGTCCATATGTATTTATTATTTTCTTTATTCTTTAAACCTCGTACAAAATACATTTTTAAATATATATAATAAAAATTAAAAACATACATTTAAAAATATAAAATGTAGTTTCCAACCGACATCGGGAACAATGAATGCCGGTGGTTAGGGCTCCAGAGAGAAGAACCTCTTCACGATATGCGCCGTGTCGAGAAGTAACGCTTTCTGAATTAACCCCTTGACCCAGGCGAGAGCCTCTTAAGGTGTAAGTCGAGACCCTTGGCTATATGCCGTTGGCTGTAACGACTATCGGGACAATGATTGCTGATTCCACCTCCCACATGTCCACCACCTCGTGCGCTTAATCCAAATATTTTAGTTGTTTTTCTTTTTCAGCTTTCACGAGGTTCGATGAAGAATAGTGATATCAACAATGATTGCCCGACGCGACGCTTCGATCGATCTATCACCACTATGTCAGGCTTATTTGATACACTAGTCCTGTCAGTGATGACAGATCGGTCCGAATACAGTGTCACACGACCAATTTCGAGAACTGGGTCGGGCACATACCTGTAGTACGGCACCTCGGATTCCACAAGCTTGTATCTCAAAGCAAGTTGCTGGTGGCTAATCCTGGCTATTTGGTTATGCCTGTGCAAGTATTCGCCGTTAGCAAGACGAGAACAACCCGAAATAATATGTTAAGGACTCACCTGGACAGTGACATGCCCGACATATGTCAACTGTACCGTCCTTTATGATATACTTCCGATAGTTATTCGTCATGATAACTTCGTCCTTGTATTAATGAGCACATCCCAGCCCCAAATTCTCAAGCAAAGTGCTTAGAGGATTCAAGGCCAAGCAGAACACTCAGACTGTCGCCAGGCCTTTTTAAGCTCTTTTAATACGTTAAATTACTGACTCTAGTTGCAGGTTCTAAAATGTCATTCCAATGGAGAAGAACCGGCAAGAAACTCCATAGGTTACTCTTTTAAAAAAAAAGGTTAACATCAATGTAACAAATACAACTATATAAAAAAATATATACAAATATGCGACAACAGCGTAAATAGCAAAATGTTTAGTTTATTGTAAACGATAACATCCAAAATGGAAGAAAAATGAAATGGGACACGCAACTAAATTTACATTGTTGTCACATTTACAAAGGTCGCGTATGCGAAAAGATAGAGATAAATAAAAAATGACTAAACTCAGTAATTAAAAAAATCACACTAATTGGTTCCCCACCCTGTTGGATATCCCGACACAATTTATTATTATTTATTTCTTTATTGTACACAGGCAAAATACAAAATAACATAAAATAAAGAAGAAATATGCACAAAAGGCGGCCTTATTGCACCTGGCAATCTCTCCCAGGCAACCTTATCCATAAGCTACCAAGGAATAGTAAAAAAAAAAGAAATGTATAAAAATAAACAAAACAAAAATGTAAACAGAAGAATACTTACTTTTAGTTTATTTTTTATGATTAAACTAATCATAAAAAATAAACTAAAAGTATTCTAAACTATACATATTATTACACATGAAGATTGCATGGCATACACCCCGATACAGATATATCCCCATGACATGAAGAAACGAAACAAAGAAAAACAAATACAAAAAATTTTGATTGGATAATATCATCCGTAATTTGAACCAAAGCTGTGGTAGTGATGTCCAGGTCTAAAACCTGACTGGAAGGGAATGACAAGGTTATATTTAGAAAGAAATGCACTAATCTGCGTATGGATTAGATGTTCAAGGACTTTTGAGAGGAAAGGTAAGATAGAAATGGGACGATATTCAGAGAAGGACGAAGGATTAGGTTATTTAGGTAAGGAAACCCTGAGAGTGTTTCTACTCACTAGGAAAGGTACCATAAAATACAGAGGAGTTCAGGAATTATTATTGATTTATTAAATATCGATTATTTCGTCATTTTCTAATGATTCCTGAGATGATGTTATTTTAAAAGTATTCCGTTCATAATAATATTTCTCCTAATTATTACTTAACATAGTCGTGGAAATGAAAATCTGAGACAACGTTGGACAGCAGCTCACTGACACAGTCATCCTATTTTATACAGTGATACACAATGAATCCACTATTTTATGTAAGAGTATTCACGCTTTATCATAAACTGCAAAAATAGCATCAATCATTTTGAGGCTGTGATGGAAAAAATATGTTCCAACCATATCATGGAGTTTCCAACTGACACCTGCCTAAGTTTTTTATTTTTAATGTTTCAATTTTGTACAATACTTTGACTACTACGTACGTACTATCAAATATAAAATTGAATGCGATCATTTTATTTTAATGAGTTATAACATTTATTAGTCATTCCCCTTAAATCGATTCAGTAAAGAACTAGTCCTTAAATAGGGCCCAGCTTTTTGTGTAACCTCAGTCTTACAAAAGGCAGTGGCGGATTTACCAGCAGGCTGAGTAGGCTTGAGCCTAGGGCGGCAGATTTTGGGGGGCGGCAAATTTGTCCCAAAAAAAAAATTTTTCTTATAGAAATAAAAAATAAATAAATACCTCAATGTTATCAGATTGCACCACTGACTTAACCTGTCATTGACAGGTTAAGTGGTGCAATCTAATATTTAACAACATTTACCGAATGTAAATTATTTTGTAATCTGTGTTCATTCATATTGTGTAAGGGTATTAAGGCAAACTTTAGTCCATCTTATAAGCAATACATGATTGAGCTTTTCTTAGCTCAGAAATAACATTACTTCTTGTGTAACCTAAATTAAGTCGTGGATTGTAAAAATATCCCCTAGATATATATGATCCCTAGTTAACAGTCATACCAATAACGGAAAAAATGTAATAAAATAAAGACAATGAGAAAAGTCGTGTTTTTCCATGCAAGTTGCAATTTCATTGACAAAAAAAATAATATGATTAATTGATTATGACTACACGGAGAAAAGTATTATACTAAAAATTATTATCTTTTTTAAAAACTGTCATATTCTGTTTCTAATGTTGAATCAGGAATAAAATGTAGCAATAATTATCAAGCTTCAGCAAAAATTATATTTCTCAAGTTACTAAACTTTACTTACTGGAAACTCAAAAAATTACAAACCGGCTTAGTAAATTTACAAACTATTTATCTTTTTTTGTCAACCATTTATAAAAAATTAGTACAAGTAGGTATTCTTATTGAACAGTACTCCTTTATGAACAGTCGGAAGGTGTCTAACAAGGCTCGTTTGGTTGTGCACGGGGGGGTGTTGGTCCCGACACTCATGTACGGAAGTGAAAGTTGGGTATGGCAGAAGAAACATGAAAGCAGAATGCATTTGAGATGAGAGCGTTAAGAAGTATGATAGGAGTTAAACTGAGTGACAGGATAAGAAATAGTGAGATAAGGAAACGTTGTGGTCTGAAAGAAGATGTAGTGACAAAAATTGAGAAAGGTATGCTGAGATGGTTTGGCCATGTCGAGAGAATGAATGAAGAACGATTGACGAAAAAAGTGTATAAGGCGAGTGTGAATGAAAGTATTGGAAGGGGTAGACCTAGGCGGACGTTTCGAGACCAAATCGGAGACGTCTTGAAAAAAGGCCAGGTTATGAGTACCCTAAACCGAAGAGCATGAATGAATAATATAATGAAAGTGGACGAAGCGAAACACGTATGTACCTAAGGATCGTAGCAAGTGAAAAGAAGTGGTCTCTGCCTACCCCTACGGGAAACAGGCGTGATTATATGTATGTATTCTTATACAGTTTAATATTTGTGATGAGAATACCAATTGTTTAGAAACTGTGCAGTTATTTTTGGAATCCAATGTCTTTAAATATCAGTATCATGCTTACTAGAAATTCGTTGCTGCTATATGTAAACTGTATGTATTGATTTCATGGATTACATTATTTAGAAGCTCAGAAAATTTACTAAACTGGTTTAGAATAAATGTTATTAGAATAGAAAATTTACTGGACAGGTTTAGAATGATTGTAATCAGTTCTTATTTTTCAAAAGATATAATGTTGTTTTAAACGATGAATAATTTTTTAGTCTTTTACGTCTTTTGACTGTGTAGGGTATCGAAATGCAGTCAGAAGGGGCGGCAAAATTTGAATAGCCTACTGGCGGCAAATGTCTTAATCCGCCACTGACAAAAGGTATAAAGTTTTATTATTATTGTAAAATTGAAATTCATACAATGTTTATTGTTTATATTTATGTAACCTTTTTTTATAAGGCCGCGACACGGTGTCCGATCATTTGACAAAAAACAAATGACAAATTTTCATTTGAAAATCAACATTTGACAAAATTATACTTGATAAATTTATTATTTTACAAAATATAATATTGTTTAATAAGTTCTGAGGTTTACGCGAATGTTAGACATTGAAATAAAACTACTTTTACGGATTTTATCGCGGTTTGTATTTTGATTTTAGTTCCCGACGTTTCGACACCTTTGCAGGTATCATGGTCACGGGCAGACTGAGGTGGTGTTCGTCTTGACGGTTGTTGTGAAACCGAGTGAAGCCAACCACAGTCGACCGTCTACCTGCTGTACTACCATATGTCAGAGGAGTCACTGACAAGATTGGATACATCCTAAAGCGAGCTTCAATCAAAACATACTTCAAGCCGCCTAAGAAGATTAGTCAGTCCTTACCATCTGTCAAGTGTCACATACCTCTACAAGATGCAGGAGTTTACAAACTAGATTGTGACTGTGGGCTCTCTTACATCGGACAAACAAAACGCAGTATAGGGACCCGCGTAAAAGAACACATAGCTGACGTGAAACACCGCCGCTCAACGAAGTCTGCAGTCGCCGATCATGCTGAAGGCTCCAGCCATTACATTAGATTTGATAAGCCACAGATCCTCGCTAAAGAACCTAAATTCCTACCTAGGATGTTTCGCGAGGCTATTGAGATTAAAAAACACCCTAATTTCAATAGAGAAGACGGCTGGAAGATATCACCTACTTGGGATCCGATAATTAACAAACTCAAAATCAAACCCAAGAGCAGCGCTGCAAGACCTCAAGACACCGTGAGCTCATATTGCGTAGGCCGGAACACAAATAATTAATAAAAATATGAAGGTAGAACGAGCAACAACAACCGTCAAGACGAACACCACCTCAGTCTGCCCGTGACCATGATACCTGCAAAGGTTTTGCAAAGTCGGGAACTAAAATCAAAATACAAACCGCGATAAAATCCGTAAAAGTAGTTTTATTTCAATTGTTTAATAAACTACTCATTAGACAATACATTACAAAAAAAAAACATTGTATGCTAAAACATTAATATATAAATTGATTATTTTTTAAACATCTTCTTCTCTTCTTCAGCCTGTAGTCACCCATAGTCGGGTATAGGCCTCTTCATTTTTTTAAACATGTTCCGTGGCAAAAAAAAAACGTAAAGCATAAATCACATTTGACAAAATAATTCAAATATTAAAAAAATCACGTCATGATAGCCGACAACTTGTTGTCGACTGCAAATCAGACCCTCGACTTAGTATAGAACCGACATAGACCCAGAAATCCATTGCTTGGTTAGGTTCGACTTTGTGACAGAGATCAATAGGTTAGGTTAGATATTGTGACCTTGCAACAGAGCGAGCGTAGCGAGCGACGACATATGTAATTCTAAAGCCGAATAAAAAAAAAATAGAGTATGTAAAATTAGGAAAAAATAAAAATAATAATTATAATTTATCTTCTAACTTTTTTGTACAATCACCAATTTGGCAAACGAATTATTTAGTCATGTGATTATTTTTAAAATAATATTTGAACATTTGATTTTTTTCCTAAGTAAACCATTTGCGAAACCTGTAGTATGTAAAATGATTGTTTTTAAAGTAATAGGTATGTTTGCGAAATGAAAGTTTGTCAAATATTTAGGTACTTTTTCAAACGTTGTTTGTCAAATCATCTTTTGTCATTCGTTTTTTGTTAAACAACAGTGAACCCCGCGACACACTAACTTTTAGGAGCAGTTTGACTACTGTGAGCAGTCGAAAAAACAAAAAGAGTCGGCGCTCGGCCCTAGTGACGCGCGAGAGCGATCGACAGCTCGTGGAGTCAGCGTAGGGACTGTGAGACGGTTCGTGTACAGGCGGACTAATTTATGGAGTTTCTAGCCCATTTTGTTCATAGGAATGACATCTTTGAACCTCGCTTACTATTTAAAGTTCCAAAGTGCCTTAAAAGCTCTATTAGATATAGAATTTAAATAAAAATGCTTTGTTTCTTTTTACTCTGAGTTCAAAATAGGTTAGAAGACCAGATATTTAATTAAACATGCTTTTCTGTTTTGAAACCTAAATATATAAAGCCTTGGTTATCCAAATCGTTCAAAAGACAACAAAAAATGCTTACATTGCACGATACAAAGCGCAGAATGATTTTGTCATAGACAATTAGAACTGTCACATTCCGATTGGAAATACTGATTCGGGATTCCGTAAATATATCACCAGCAGCGTTTATTTTCGTTCGGAATGAAGGTTCAGTTTAGAGACGATGGCCGTTGAGTTCAGGCATCCTACCAGCGGAATTTTCTCGAAGATTGTCTGATTGCGATTGCATGTTGCTGTACTAGCTAAGAATAAAGAAAATATGTCGCCATTACGGGGCCAAACTTAGGAATCGTTTTACCAAAATAACTTTTTAGGTATTTTTTTCTCAGCATTTTTTATAATAAGGGAAATACTGAATCGTTATTGATGACATTTACATGAGACCATTTCGGATGTATAACCTATCAAAGAAATGGAAATACATATTTTTTAAATCTACACTAATATTATAAAGAGGAAAGATTTGATTGTTTTTTTGTTTGTTTGCATTGAATAGGCTTCGAAACTACTTGACCGATATAAAAAATTATTTCACTGTTGAGAAGCTACACTATCTCCGGTGATTATAGGATACATTAAATTTTCAAAAAAGTTAGCGATCCATACTAAAACTCCAATAATGTAACCCATGGTGTGAAAAAATTACCTAAAAACTTTCTTACATCGCGTGCGCTGCGAAAACTATTGATTATAGAACAAAATAATGTACTACGTCTTTGCAGAACATATAATTATCTACAAAAAATATCACGCATATGTCTAATTATTATAGTTATGTCACAGTGTTTTTTCATTTTAAAAAACATATAATATATGCCACCGCTATAAAAGCCCGTTTATTTATACTTTTGAAATAAATCAAAATCTCTTCACATTTGAGTCTGCTTCAATACCATTAAATGACTTTTTGAATTATTCAATTTGGACATTCCATTCGAAAGATATCACAAGTTTAACACGTTAACTGTGACACGAGGCCTAAATCACCCCTCATGCAACTTTCTTGTGGTGCGGCAAGGAAAAACGTGAACATCTCTGTCGTGCGAAGGGCATAGCTTTGGTTTGGTCCAGTATAGAAAAGAGATAAATGTATATTTGAGACGCGCTAATGGTCCCGGACTCGGTGGTATACCTACCTTGGTACCCGATGTCTTAGGCCTCGTACCGCACTGAATTAATATAATTTTAATGCAGTGCGGAACGAGGCTAAAACGTCCCATATTCCCCCGGACCTCGTACCGCACCCAACGCGAGCTTCCCGCGACTAGTGTTGTGCATCACGTCGATTGCAGAGCACGTCCTTTTACATCGCCGAACATGTCTAAATGATTTTTATAAAAAAGTATATTGTTACTGATTTTTTTAATTTAATTCAAGTTCTAATAAGTGTATTTTAAAGCCCGAGGCAGAATAAATAGGACAGTTTCTTTTTCTACTTCTGGTTTTCTTTTTTTTCTATTCTGTGAACCGCATTAAGATTTTCACACAAAAATAGATAAACGTCGTTGCGTCGATATTATTTTTCCCCTCACAAATCTTAGCAAAAATTTACCCTATTTCAGTGCGTTACGAGGTGTATGAGATCCCATATTTTGTTTTGCCAATAATTCCTAAACTAGCTATCAGATCCCGGGGCAACGGTAGATTAGGGTTCATGAAGTCGCTGTCTATATCTATAAGGACCAAATTTTTCATTTATCTTTGATTTCGCGCCAGAAAATGGAATTTAGTCTGTTAAAGGAGGTGGGGTCTAATAGACCGCGTGTCGCCCTAACGTCTGGTCACGGTGCGGGCCGATAATACCTCGTGCCGCAGGAACGGAAAGTTTGCAAAAATTGGTGCCGCAGCGAACGTGTTAAAAATGTAAGTTATTTGAAAAATGTCGCATGGTCGCAGCTCACGCCGCCGCGCCGCCGCGCCGCTCGGTTAGACGGCACTTTTCACATTAATAATAAGCGAATTAAAAATAATAGCAATTTAGCTACCAGAATAAAAGTTGTTTGTTAATGTTTATTATTCCATAGAAAGTTTAGTATTAACAAATTAGTAAGGGAACTAACGACGTAACGGGCTTAAAGAGGTACGTGATAGGTATGGAAGCGCGAGGTGTTCGTTTCATCATTCATAACTCAAGAACGGGTAGATTCATCTCCGCACCGTATAACAAAATAACTATGAAGACATTAGGAACGGAATATAGGAATTTACGCGGGTAAAAGCGCGGGGCACAGCAGTAAGCTTTACATTTGGACTACGTAAAGTTTTTCACAACAAACTTTAACAGTTAGCTATATCGCGCTTCCGACAGAAGCATCGCATCGCTCATTTAATAGAGTACCCTTTGTTGCCAGTACGACACACATACATCTAAAAAATAGTTTAGTATGAGTCGGATTCTTGGAACCTGTCACCATCCGCATCATAATATGCATTTTACTAAATTTATCGACAAAACCTTTTTATGGAACCTAGTTGTTGTTGTTTTAGTCCGGAGACTAATAAAACAACAACAACTATATTGCAGGGGTCATTGCCACAGCCCACATGCTACAAGAGTATTATCTATCACTCCTCGTAAGGCAGCGTTAGGGCCTAGTGGAGTTATGATATTATATTCATTTTTGCGGTATGTACAAAAACATAGTGTGTACCTATATACAGGGTGTCCGTAAGTAGTAGACCAACGGAGTGTGGGGGATAGAGGCAACTATTATAAAGAAAAAACACTAAAGTTTTTTGTCCTAGGTCTTGTCGTTATAAAGATATGATTTTTTTAAGCATTACGGTGAAATTGTCTTACTGTGTACACAAAATAGAAAATTTTACAAAATCCATTATTGTTTTTTTCGTTATTTTTGTCTGTGTGTCCACTACTTACAAGACACCCTGTATAATTAAAGTAAGTGAAGACGTGATTCATGATTCACGTGTGTTTGTAAATCTTCGCGCGAGTAATGGACGAAAATGCATCCAAAGTTCGCACGGCCGAATACGTACATTTAATGCTCGTATCGTAAAACTATATTGTGTGTTTCGTTTCCTACTACCTGATAATTACATCAATGTTATGTTACTTGGAAAACCTAATGCCCTCTATTGTAAGTAGCACTACATAGTGTTTAGTTATTACTTATACCGTCCGTACACAGCTTACAGGTAGCTCTCGGAACGTGCTTGTACTGCGATATTGTTGTCCTTCCAATATACCGGCCTGCTGAGCGTTTCAGATATCACACGTTTATTTTTGTAAGCAAGCTGTTTGTGGCAGCTCCGGCTGGGCCCGTCGATGGATATACTATTGGCCCACAACAAAGCACAGATTAACCAGAAACTCTTGTCTTTTAGGAGCCTACGAGATAGTGATACGCCTGTTTTCAGCTAAACGTATGAGTTTCAGTTATAAGGACATATTATACTGTAATATAGATAGAAAGCTAGTTAAGCATAAATTACTGTGCTTATAATTTTGGTGGCATCTTCCGTAAATTTTGTTTAAAATTCAGTCCTAAGATTCGTGTAAATTTTTTCTGTATCTACTCATAGATGAAGCATCTGCCGTGTATCGTCAGGAATGGAGTCTTAACCCGTTTGTCGATGGTCTACAATCAATCTGATTACAATCTTTGATTACGTTACAACGCGAACGTAGGCACATCATTATGGCTATAGATACTCACACGTAGGGGTTTATATTGGGTACTATGAAGCTCTCGGAGAGTGAACAACATTAACATCATGTATAACGATTGCCATATAAAACTTGAGAATGATTTTCAGACGTAACTAGCGTCCTTAAAAGCTACCTTTTTGTGAAAGGCCAATGACAGGCTTTACACAGGAAATTTTAACAAGGTGTTACGTGTTACTAATGAGCGCATTGAACTTTGTGAAAATAAAAATACAACGGAAGTTTCTCGCAGGAATGGTTTATAATTTCATTTGTTATGTCTAAAGTCGACTTCAATTACCTCCGATTCTTAAGAAAATCCTTTTTGACTTCTTTTAATGCGGTTGTCAATTGAACGCGTTTTATTGTTTGATTCATGTGTATATTTAGTAACAACCTATTTTTTTCCTTTCATAAACCTTCGGAACTTTTTAAAGATGTTCAAGTAGGTACATACTAAAATATTTTTTTTAATACTACTATAAAAAAATATTTTAGTATGTACTTGAACATCTTTAAAAAGTAAATTTTAAACTTCACTTTTACGTTTGTCACGCTTAGTTGTAGTCCGGGTTTTTCTTTAAAGTGTGCCACTAAAAGACTATTCCTTTTAGTGGCACACTTTAAGAAACCGGACTACAACTAAGCGTGACAAACGTAAAAGTGAAGTTTAAAATCTTTGCATATTTGATAACGTCGCCGGCGAAGATCCGATTGAACTTATCTTTCTTTTTCACATTTTATATTTTCATTCGCGTTCTAACGTGAAAGCGCAATAACCGCGTAGAAACACTTAAAAGCATCCATCTTCGCAATATTATTTATTTATTTAAAACATATACCTAACACCATTACAGATTCATAAAATCCAATGCGATGCTATACAAATTATAAACCTTATAAAATAAACTATTCTATATAATATAAACTATGAGATAAACAAAAAAAAAACTCAACAAACTTCTATTATCAATTAAATATTTACATTTTATTTTCTATAAGTCTCTGTGCGTTTTCAGTAAATTTAGGGAGGGTAAGTAAAAATATATCTAACTTATTATTTAAAATTATTGCTCGCGACATGCATTGGAGCAAACTTGAGTAAGTTCGTCCTTGCTACTTGAGCGCTAAGCAGCGGCGGGCACCATACATTCATTAAGTTAATAAGAAGTAAGTACTAAGATGAGCGAGATATTACATTCTTTTAATTAGACTAAATCAAGCCCAGTAAACAAAATTTCTATAAAAACAAATTTAATTAATTTCGTTTTCGTTCTTTCCAGGCTAAGTATAGTTATTTTCGGGCTAATAGAGAAAGTATATCTCCATAGAAATTTCCATTAATTTAGATACTATTTATTTTATTTCGCCTAGAAATCACAAACATAGTCTGTTGTTCATTGAAACACAACTACGGGACGTTGCTTGCAATCAAATGTCTTGAAACTTTGACGTGGACGCTTACTACATGACGTTAGACTTGACGTGACGTTACGTTTGGTCATTGAAAGCCAAAGTTTAAGGCTCAACAATTAAATAGGATTAAGTCAATTAATTGTTTTTTTGTTTTTTTAATTTAAATTATTTTATTTAAAGTAAGAAAAGTAAAGTAGTTTAGTATTTTTTGGCCAATTCCGAACTATTTTTATTTTCAAAGTTATTTTTTTTTGTAATTATATTTTTTAAACATTAAAAAAAAAGGAAAAAAACAGCACTCACCTGTTAATTCTTCGCAGCTGCTTGGATAATCTTGTAAAATGTCTTTGGTATCACAATTTTATTTTTTCACAATTTTTTTTTTTATCACTCCGTCACAGTCTGTTTCCACCGCGGTGCCGTGCAGGACTGATGTCGTACTGCTCCTAATCTAGGCTCGTTTCGCGCCCGTGTCCCGACCTGAACTGGGTCATTCCTGGTCTTACTCGTCGGGTCATTGCTCCCAGTATGTGATATGAATATTGGTAATATGTATAAACAAGGCAGTTGTGAATCATGTACCTGTTTAAAAAATTACATTATTAGGCACGTATATACTCGTAGTTAGATCGTGAACTTGAAATTTTTGAATTATTAAATCATTTTATATATATTTTGTCGCACGCTGTTTCGGAAGGCGAAAGAGGCCTTTTTTCAAGTGGGGTCATTTTTTAGGCTGATTAAAAAATGTGTTGTAACCTAATTTCTGTGCTTACAATGCCTTGGTATGGTTATAAACGTTTTCTGTGACAGTTGCGCGTACAGAAGTAAACAATAAATGTGCCGGAAGGTCTCCATGTGCGTTGGTTGTTTAATTCGATATACTATAAAAGAGGTAAATAAAATGGTTTATTTTTTGATATACGCACGAATCTTTGTACAATGCTGAGTGATTAGTGTTTCGCACGGATTCAACGAATATTTTCCCGCACCTTTTTGTGTTTGTTTTTCGATTATTTCTATGTTTTGCATTTGGCGCGGTTACACGCCTCCTCTTTCTTTTCCTTTTGCGTTATTAAATACACAAGCTAACCGAATCTATATATTTATTGCAAGATTTTTTATTTTGAAATAATTTGTTTGTACCGAATAAGCATCGTTAGTACGGGGCCGAATTTCACTTTTTTTTACAATAATGAATTTAATTTATTAGGAAGTTCCTAACAAAGGCCATAATTTATTTTTAGAAAATTGCAATGAAGAAATTGAGTGTTCTAATAACTTTTAGGGAAATTCTTCAGAGACAGCTTATATATTTCTTAATTGTTTTTTTTTTAGATTTCCACCTCCTTGCACTCAATGAGCGATATAATGCGGAATGAGCAACTAAAGTAAATTATATTAATCTTGTTAATTAAAAATAAGACTCTTCTGCAGCTTTTGAAACAACTAGAAGATAAAATTATCTTCTAGGATTTTGTATTAAAATAAGATGATAACGGGCACGAGTATTTAACAAATATTAAAAAAATATATTTTAACGCATAAACACACACAAACACCCTTCTTATTGCGTCGGTTTATTAATAGGTAGTACAAGTACATAACAAAAAAGTTTGGATAGATTTTTTTCTTTTTGTTAATGTTATTAATATATTTTTTACTATTTTTAAAATTCGTTTAAAAATTATTTATATTTCTAATGACACCCGTACCCGGGGTACATGACGCCTACATTGCATAGTTAGTCGAGCGGAGTGAGCGGCAGGCAACCACGCGACTTTTTTCTTATGTAACTTACGTTTTTGAACTCGTGATATATTTGAGTTGTATAAAGGTTTTGAATATCAAGTCATTTATTTTGATAAGGATTAATAATACCAAGGTGCAAATAAAGATCCTTTTATAGCGGCGTATTTTTTTTTTAAATAGTAGAACACTTGTTTTGTCGTAACTAAAATAGTTAGAAATATGCCGTCGTAACATTTTTTGTAGATAATGATGTGTTCTGCAAAGTAAGTACATTATTTTGTTCTATTATCATTAGTTTTAGCAGCGCACGCGATGGTATTTTTGTAGGCCATTTTTTTACACCTGGGGTTGCATTCATTATTGGAGTTTTTGTAAAGATCTCTGTTTTTTTTTTTAATATTATTTAGCCCTTGGAGATAGTGTAGGTTATGAACGGTGAAAGAATTTATCAAATCGGTCTAGTAGTTTCGGAGCCTATTCAATGCAAACAAACAAACAAATTTTTCCTATTTATAATATTAGTACAAATAGGTAGTAGGTATAGATTACACAAATTTCAGGAACGTAATTATTTTATGTAAGGAAGGGGTATTTTATGATAGTCTTATTGCAAAACAAAACAAAACAAAAGGAAATAGAAAAAATTACAATGAAAAAAAAATGAATATTTTTAAGATGACTAAAAAGAATTCACCGGAGAGATAATAAATGACTAACAACAATACTAATAATTGCGAAACATGAAAGGAGGTTTCTTTGGGTAGCCTAAATTTTCTTGATCGACGCGACTACCTGGTTCATCCGACGAGTATATTATAACGCGGAGCAGCAGTTTGCTTAAAAAAACACTATTTGGCGCGCGCTAAGAAATATATTCATGAAGAATAAATATTATGTAGGTATTATGTGATTAAAGTACTCATTAATTATGACCTACGAATATTGTACAATGGAATATATCTAACTATTATAGTTAAGTCGAAATAGTATCTTTTCTTTTAATTTTATTTTATTTTAATTAAAAAGGAACAACAAACAGCTACACTATGTGATATTACAACATAATAACATATTAACTTAAATAATAATGTTGCTCACAGCGCTGTTCACACACAGATTACCATTATTGAATACATTTTAAAAATGCTAGGGAATTAAATAGCTATTCGTGTATGATAGTTATTATAACTAGTAAAACAGAAAAAAAAGAATACATTAATAAACAAGATAAGATAAAGTCACATATCTAAGAACGTGAAATTGTCTTACACAAATGGCTTCGAAACAATTTCATGGAGCACGTAAATATGTCTAAGTGATCAAATTCTTTATTATAAGATGCTGTCATTCGCCGGATTGGTGAACGTTGGCCAGTATTAGATCGGGCCTTCTGTGAACAGTCCTAGGGACGGCATAACAGAGTACATTATTCAAAACGATACAGTCAAAGTTGCCATTAACAATATTATATAGGGCTTCTAGTTGTTTGCGTCTGGAGCTGAGCGTTAAGAGTTTGTATCTGCTAAGCAGCTGGTCATACCACATGAGTAGATAAACGGAACAGAGGCAAAGCTTCTTAAGAACGTGCAAAATTGTTACCTATTTTGTTAGGGTTGTCACAATAGGTGAAGACAAATCAAACAAAACGTTTTTTAAATAGTTTTAGTAGTCAGTATGATAGAATAGTTTACAAATTACTTACTCTAAGAATTTTCTTTTTATAATTTTAGATTTTTAATAATTTATTGTTTCTTTTAATGGTGTGGTAAATTCTGAATCTAACATAAAGTTTTTTCAAGTAATCTAACGGGAAACACTCACATGGCATATCAAATTTACAATCTTTAATACGTTTAAGTATTTCGTTGCCAACATTGACAATATTTATTTCAAGATCGAAATATTCGCGAAACTTTTGCTCGAGCAATTCAACAAATGCAACAAAATTATCAGGAGGTATAATTAAAAAACCCAATTGTACGTTACCATCATTAAAATCCTTGTAATGGCTGAATAGAGAATCTTTGCCCATATTTATAGGTTGTTCAGATCTCTTAACGTACAGTTTTATTTTTTCGCATTTGTTGTGTTGTTCGAGGCATTTTCTGTACAAATAGCCTGATACATATACTAAACCATTTTATTCAGGTAAATCAAACTGATAGTCACTTGTTCCTACTGTTAACTCAGGGGCAATAACTTCGTCTGGCTGCGGAGCTAGCGAGATTTGTGAGGGGGCATTAAAAATACGACAGTTCTCTGGTTTCATAAGTAAGCTATCAAAATCTTGATCGCAATTAGTATTTTGAGGTTTCTTTAGAATATTGGTTATAAATATCTTTTTGAAGGCATTACTAACTGGTTGACATGTTGGTTCCTGACAATTACCACCAGCCTGTCTGACTTTTCCGAAGAAATTTTCAATTACGTCTTTATTTAGGCGTCTCGTTAGTATAAATTTAATTCCTTCTGATTTTAAATCTTCATAGTTGCAATAAAGATTTTATGGACACTTGAAATCCGTTAATAAAATTCATGATATTCGTAACGTCCTTCTGCCCATCGATTCTTATTAAGTTTAGGTTCTTAAAAAATGACAACATTTCCTGCAAGAAGTCAATTTGATAATTATCTCCGCGGAAAGCTCTTTTAAATTTATTAGGAGATCGCAATGTACTCGAGTTTAATATATCAAACAAGTTATTAACTTTATTTATAAAAACAGCGGTATCTCTTGCGGCAACGTCGATAAGATTTAAGTTTACGTATGTATTAATAGCTGATGCAACAGTTCGACTTAAGACCTGAGTAGCTAGTTTCACCCGCATTTTCAGGAAATTATTGGGGTTGATGTGAAAATCAAGTTTATCTTGATTATACACGTCTTTTATGTGACCATTTCGCAACTTTACTGTCAAAAATGAAATAACATAAGATGCGGGAAATCGAACATGTAAAAAATTTTGTGTCCATTTACCTCGAAATGTGTTTTATCACTACTCACGGAACGAAACTTTGATGCTTTTATAAAATCTGAACCTAAATCTGAAACAAATACGCGTATATCCAGGCCAATATTTAGTAACGATATAATAACTTCGTCAATCCATTCATTTACTTCTGGATAGTTTTTACATTGAGAGAGAAATGAATGAGCTATTGGTTGTTTCCAGTTATGTATAATACCGCGAATCATCATAACAATAACGTGTTCAGCTGGCTCTTTTTTTTTAATTCCGTTGATTTCATGAAGTCCTACAATTCTATCGTTTCTGATATCATAATACAGATTAGCTTTCAAGGACATACAGTCCACGCAAACACTGCAAATCTTTTCATGCGATCCCATTTTGTCTACCTTCGCTTTTAACGCACAGAGCAAACGTTCGTCTGTCTGAGTGCCTATTGGCATAACTAAGTTTTGTAAGGTGACCAAGGAAGGTAAACAAAATGTGTTTGTAAGAAATCTGTATGCTGCTGGACCGGAGTAATAAAGATTGAGTGCAAAAAATTTGAAAGCCAGACTATACCGGTTTCCACTATAACCTGCCTTCACATCTATTTGCCATTTAATAATTTGAGACATACTTTTACTCATAAAGTTATCGCACAATTTTAAAAAGACTTCTTTAGTTATATCATCTAAATCGGTTTTTTTCTTTCTTTTTGGCTTCTCGAAGTTCAAGTGCTAGTTTTCGCTTTCTTGGAGTGTCTGCTGAAAGGTGAAGAGCCGTTTGCGCCGATCTATTCGTACTTTGCATATTGGATTCTGTTTGGATATTACGTGAAGTATGATCTTCCAAAATAACTATTTTATTTAAAAAGTTATTCGAATTTGAAGGTATTTCAATAGTGGACAACAGTTGGATTCCCTGATTTTCTTGTACGGATACATCCTCAAATTGGTTTAAATTTGCACCAGTATTTGATGGCAAATTAACCGTTGAGAAAGCATTAATTTCTTGTATAGAGCTCGAGCTTGCACCTTCGTTCGACGGCAATTTGAGTGTTGGAAAAGCATAATCAAACAAATATTTTACAGTTCCATTTTTAGAAAACTTGATGCAGTTCCTTTCGAAGTGATCCTCGCATACTCTGTGTTGTTGCCTCGTTTTATCATCAACAAGTTTTAGAAGGAGATCTTCGCGCCCGACAGCTTTGAGCCAATCATGTCGCCTGAAACAAAAATAAAATGACAGTGCAAACCGAACACGATTATAAAAAAGTAAAAAAAGGTATATTTTAAAGATTATATACCTATTTTTTGTCGTTTTTACTGTAGATTTTACTGTCGTGGTGGCACTGGTAAAGGCACCCGTCTCTCATGCATGAGATTGCGGGTACGAAACACGGGCAAGTACCAATGTGAATTTTTAATTCATTGTACTTTCCTGAGTTTATTTAGGACATTACCGACACCCTGTGCCTCGGAAAGCACGTAAAGCCGTCGCGACGGTTTTACGTGCTAACCGGGACACATGCGTTGGTCCTGGCTGTCATTTGTAGATCTTTGACAGTCGTTACAGGACGCCAGAAAGTTTGACCATCAGTCTATTCAAGAGTATCGTGTTGCCCAATAACTGGGTTGTGCAGGTCTGAAAGGCAGTCGCTCCATGTAAAAAACGGCTATACAGCCGCATCCGGTTACACAGAAAGCCGACCCCAAGCTAGTCGGGAAAAGGTTAGGGAGATGATGATAACTTTTTTTTAAATATATTTTATTTAATTTAAAGACAAAACGACTAGTAGCGAGAAATAAGAACGATGTAGGTATTAATGATAAGTTTTCATTAAAAATGCTTTTTAAACGCGTACTCAAAGTTTCATTATTATGCTACTATATCTGTTGAGGAGTTCTCTCCTGAGGAGACTATCTTGTCTGCAGCAGCAGTTTATTTATGTTGAAGATAATGTTTAGAAAACAAAATTTAAAAAAAATACAAAGTTTCGGGTCCATGCTACTGACCGTTAAAGAGTTCCCTCGCAAGGAGACAATGCTGGCTGCAGCAGCAGTTCATGATAAAAATCGTGTTAAACCATCAAAATCAAACTAACATACAAAATTTCGTGACCGTGCTACTAGGTACCCGTTGAAGAGTTCCCTAGTGAGGAGACAATCCTGGCTGCAACATCAGGAGGTTATGTCTACCTATCATTTGCATTGTCATTAAAGTTACGGTATACAAGATTTCAGCCCAATCAGACATCGGAAAGTGGTTCAAATCTTACTTGCAGAACCTATTTGAACTTAGCACACATAATACTACTACATACTAAGTTATACTAACCCACTCACATACCTACAAATGTTTAGTAGAAGCTTGTAATAACAATAAAAGGGCAAAAAAATACCTACCGTGTTGTACAAGTTACTCTCTTCTTATTATAAAAAGGATCATACAATAAATAAAGGTACTTGCTTGAAAAAGTAATAACCAAATATTTACTTACCTATTGTACTCCTTGGGATAGTTAAAGTATGATATGTTTTTGTTTTTTCTATTATTATTCATACACACGGTACAATAAACAACCATTATTATTAATATAATACCACGTTTTTACAACTAAACTTATAAAGACTTAAACTTGCAACTAACAAAACAAACAGCGTGCGTCGGACTGACCCTTAGATTGTACACTGGCTGTGCCAGCGTAAACTGGTTTTTTCCAGTCTCGCCGCGTATGCGACAAGCGGCCAGTGGTCACGCACACATGCCCCGCGCGCTTGTAGTAGTGTAACCGATTCGCGCGGTTATGTCGAAGCTTTGCCTCTGTTCCGTTTATCTACTCATGTGGTCATACGGCAAATACGTTCTGTGACATCTAAAATGCATTGCACGAAGAAATCTGCGTTGTACGTTTTCTATTAAATCGATGTATTTCTTATAATACGGGTTCCAGATAGGGTTGCCAACTATACTGTTTTAAACAGTATTGTACTGTTTTTCACTAAATTATACTTTTTACTGTTGAACAAAAATAAAGTATACAAAATACTGTTTTCAGCATCAAAATGCAAACACATTAATATGTGTTATACTTAGACGCTCACACAAATTTGTTTTTATTTACTCAGAGAGTATTTTGGCCATGAAACAAAAAAGGAATTAAATACTATTACAGAGTCTTCCCAAGAAGTTTTTAATAGAACTATTAATAACTTCGTACTTTTTATTGATAAGGCTAATTTGTATTTAGAGAAATGGTTCTATTTCAATCAGACTAACTGGCTTTCTTTAATTAGCTGTTTGTCATCGGTCACGTTTGATCATTTTGAGAAAAGTATAGATAATAATATAATCTAAATTTGTATAGACTCAATATTGGTATGGATGATTTATATTCAGAATTAACTTTCAAAGTAATTTATGAAAAAATATCAGAAGACAAAGATTTTCTTGAAATGAGTACTGGCCAAAAATGGAGCCATTTATTAGTAAACACTTCAGAAGAATTTAAAAACATAACTAAAATGGTCTCATATCTCTTTTCTGTTCCTACCACCTCCGCATTTACTGAAAGGGTTTTTTCAGTAATGAATGCTAAGTGGCGGGAGGATAGAAATAGAGCATCTATTAATTTAATAAAAAATGAGCTCCTTATTTATTTTAATTTCAGTTATAAGTGTGATGAAGCGTATAAAAATGATTGTAAATTAGTAAGTTGTGCGAGAAGTCCTAAAAGATTTGTATTTAAAACAATAAATAAATAAAATACTGTTCACTTTTCTAAAATACTGTTTAATATTCTTCATAGACCTGAATATACTTTATTCCTTGTGAAAAAAGTTGGCAACCCTAGTTCCAGATGGGGACGTCGCGCGGCGTATTCAAGCTGAGAGCGGACTAGTGATTTATATAGACAAAGGAATAACGAGGTCCGTTTTGAGTCAAGAGTGGATCTCATTATAAATCCATACATCTTATATTATGCTTTATTTACTATTTTTTCAATATGTAAGTCCAAACAGAGTTTACAATCAAGTATATGCCCAAATCACGTACTGAATTTACTTTATTCAGTTTATGTTCTTAAATTTAATTAGATCTCGCGAAATAAAAATTATTGGTATTCATTCTTATTAAAATAAATATTCAATCAAAATTTTACCATCGAGAGTACCTATTGATGTAGCAGTAAATACTTTTTAATTCATTTAAACAGAAAATTTTATTTAAAACTAGCTGTGCCCGCGACTTCATTCGCGTGGATGACGAAACTTATCAATGAGTTTTTTGTGTAAAGTGCTATTTGTGTAGAACGTTATCTATCGAGCATACCTCTGGCTAGTCTCATTCGCCTAGCGTGTCTCGACGTAGCAAAAAGAGATGGTCTATTTCAGGAAGGCATCGTGTTCTAAGTATATCCGTATTAAAAATAAAGATATCTTTATGACTATTTTCATAGAAGAGCTAGGGCTCCTAGCGCCTCCCTACACTTATATGACGTGTATACCAATAAAAAAACAAAATCCTACAAAGCTAACATCTATACAAATGACTAATCCTACCTCAGAGTACTAAAAATAACCACGTTACACACTATCAAATATACTACCTATACTGGACATTAAAATCGATACGGTCTACGCCTTAAAGTAAACCTAACACCTAACTAATTAAAAAAAAACTCAATAACAGAAAATAAAATACCTACCTACCTAATTAAACCTAATTCTGATTATAACTAATCTAAAGTCAATAAATAAGCCTAAAAACTAATATCTATACGAATGACTAATCCTACCTAATCTTATATGTATATAAAATTCTCGTGTCACAATGTTAGTTACCATACTCCTCCGAAACGGCTTGACCGATTTTTATGAAATTTTATATGCATATTCAGTAGATCTGAGAAACGGCTACTATCTATTTTTCATACCCCTAAGTGGTAGTAGGTAGGTAGTAGGCAGGTAGGTAGTAGACAAGTGCTAGGTAGCCTTTGGGTACGGAACCCTAAAAACTACGAAAACATTCCAGTCTACCCATCTTCGTTACCATTTCTATATGCAAACTTACGAAGCATTCGCAAAGCGGGCAAGTTTGATGAAATAAAATGTTGCTTCTCTATTCAGCTTTTGGCTCTATTCAGCTCGAATCTTATCTCCCAAAGTCACACCACAAGAAAGACAGGAATAAAAAATTGGTATAGCAGTTATTCATCTATACGTTCAAGACCAAAGACCGTAAAGTTCATAAAGTCACGAACGTCGAGGAAAATCGATTTCCATTACTTATTAACCCCTCACAATGTCGTTTTTCACTTGGCTAAAATTTCAAACTATTATGTGTGAGTTTTACAAGTTTTGAGGTGGTTTTACGGTAAAATCGTTGAGAAGAACGCAAAGTTGCAACACGCCTGCCATGTCAAAAAAAAATTAAAAACAAGTCAAATATTTGCAGTCGGGGTTCCTGTAATGAATTGTTCCAAGTAACCGACCCCGACTGCAAATATTTGACTTGTTTTTAATTTTTTTTTGACATGGCAGGCGTGTTTTTTTAATTTTTTTAATTATTAATTTTTTAGCTATTGTTGTGACTGTGACGAAGAAACAAAGAAAGTTAGTGTTTCTACATAATGTTCAGTAGTGCTATTCTGTAACATTAATTTCATGTCTCGACAGCGGAATCCGCGGTGAGATGTCAAATAGGTACGTATTCTCGAATTTGAATTCTAAATCAAGGCCAATTGGGTTCACTTTTGAAGTGAGCTTTATTGTCACTCAGGTGAAGCTCGATACCGAAATTATTTACAGAATAGACATACAGTTTTGTAAGTACAAATTTGTTCTAATTCCTTTTATGGCGCCTTTAATTACCTACGAGCCGCGAACCCCTCCACGTTACGTTATTGACGATAGTTACCTACATCTAAAACGGTTGAAAGTCGCACACCGATTAAAGTAACATACCGTTATTATGTCTAACTAGCTGTGCCCCGCGGTTTCACCCGCGTGAATGACAATTCATACACCATCTTTATAAATTATAGCCTATGTGTTATTCCGGTGTATAAGCTACATTATTGTAAAGTTTCATTAAAATCCATTGAGAAGTTTTTGCGTGAAAGTGTAACAAACATCCATACATCCAAACAAACTTTCGCATTTATATCATTAGTAAGGATTTATTAAGTTTGAGTTACTACTAAACACACAAATATCATCAAACATGCCAGTCCGATCAGCCTGGAAGTGTGATGAAAACACAGAATCTTTATTACGGTACCTATTTTACTAGTTAGAAAACTATCAATAACTTAAACCATGATAATATCCAGCTTAGTGTGAACAGTAGTTATTAGAGATAATTTGAGTGTAGTTAAAATGTTCGATCGTTGAACTAGTGCCTATACCTAAACAGCTGACGAACAATTGAGTGAGCGCGACTGTGTGCGTGCGTAGGTTAATACGACCAACGTTCAACGTAAAGTCAGGGCATCTATTAAATGAAAAATTACTAGGTTTGATTTGACTAAATTAAATTATAGACCTAATTTTGATGTTATAATTTAATAAACTAATTGGGGTGTCTGAGGGTAAGAACAAAGTATTTTACACCTTGTATACTACTAAATATCAATATATTTATTTTACATCAGAAATTAAACTTAAAATATTTACAATACTAAAAAAACTAAGCCTACACAATAAATAAGAAAAATTATAAACTAAATAAAACTAAGAACTTAAATAAGGCATCAAAAAATTCATTCACATTGCTGTCGACTAGGAGTGTCCTTAAAAGGCTGGCAGCATTGCCACGTTGTATGGCAATGCTTATTCGTTGACCTAGGTAGAAGCCAACCTTTGGGTCACGCGAAGTGTCAACCAGGCGTTTGGACAAATCATTTAAAATCTGTGTGCAGTCGGACCCCACGGAGCAAGGGTCTCAACCCCAAACGGCTCGAATATATAACTTCCAACTAGGTTGGTATATTTCCGCCGCTTGAGGTTCTCAGCAGCCGTAGCAGCAGCGCCAGCACAGCACGACGTACTAGGAAGATGGGATGGCGCAAGAGTATCGACGCAACTCGTTCGATCGGACGGATTTTGTCGCGGTTTTTTTTGGATTTTAGGTCCCGACGTTTCGATACCTTATCACACACACCTATACCTTACCACAAGTCGGATCTTTGGGGACTTTTATATTTCATTTATAATGGTGTACTTGAGTCCTCCACCAATTTTCAGCTCTATGCGAATGAATGCAAACTTACAAAGTTTTTTTGTCTATTTTGACCGGACTATAAGTAGACAACTACACCAAGCGACCGCGCTTTGACACTCACACAAATCATGCGGTAGAGCGACAGCAATACTTACTTCAAAAACCGTATTTTCAAAAGTCTCTCCGCCTTTCCTTTTAAGCGTAAGAGGTTTAGTGAAAATCTATGCTCACTTTAAGACGTAACAGTCTTTTAATATTATACATATGTGAAGTTGTTGCAATATTCAGATTGTAATCTATGACACCTCTGGAATATAACAATTATTCCTGCATCTAGAATGCTGATACAAAGTTTTCCCCTGTTTCGACCCGGTTGAGACATAATTTGGGGAACACAATATAATAAACAGACAATAACTACACGGATTACATTGGACGTTGATTGGATATTTGGCTTTGACAGCCTTTGTGACTCCAAACGTACCCGTTGCTGTACATTTCAAATTAATTCTGAAAATTTCTGCGAATCGTCAAAGGGACGGTGGGCTATCATTTATATTTCTAGACCACAGAGTAAATAGTATTCCAGTCCACCATTTACACAAAGGTAGGGATGCAATCAACTTTATTAAGTGGTTGACATGTTAGTTTTACTGCTATCGCATAAACATTCACCTTTGACATTATTTTATTAGTAGTCGAGTCGAGTTTCACGTTAACGAGCATACGCTGCCCCAGTATCCAAACCATGTATATACTAAAAAAACGGAATAAAATCCTTTATTCCGTAGGTAGGATACATTATCATCCGTTTATAAATAAATAAAAATAAAATTGTTTATTTTGGAGCTTTCTTTAAGCAAACAGTGCCTGTGTGAAAGTTGTGCCGAAGTTGAGAAGAAAAATATTAAATACAATTCAGGGTACAATTGTCAATATCAGTTTATTGATACCTATAACCGAAAAAGAGAAAAATGATGTCACATCACACATGCGCAACATAAGTTTCAGTTTTGAGAGCGGCGGTTTAATTTATTACCAATTTTATATATTCTTCTACCCGATGACAATTGCCTTACTGTAAAGTAGTAGAGGCTAATTTTGTCTGTATTTTCTGTTCAACTACTTGTGATAATGTATTTGTGATAATGATTTTTTGTTTTTAAAAAACATTATTCAAATCAAATCAAATCAAAATCATTTATTGGAACAAAAAACAAGATAAGTAACATTAATTGTGCGTTAACAGCTACATTAGTTTAGAAAAAAAACTGTGTCGCAACTGTCAGCGTCCACCTCCAGGACGGGGACAGCAGTGTTCCACATTCAAAAATTTATATACCTAAACTTAACTTATACTTAGGTTATTATTAGTTATAAAATAATGAGATCTTAATAAAATAATTAAAAGAAAGATATCTAAGGTGATCTACCAGACAGTGTAGTTCCTACATGAAGTATATTATACGAATATAGTATTATGCACAATAAATAATTAAGAGGATTAGAATTTAGAAGGGAAAATACTTTCCCATTAGTGGTGCAATTTATACAATAATATATTTCAGTACGGCGTCGGCATTTCTCGAAAGCGGAGGAAAAGATATTTGTTATGGCATCTGTTGTAAGAAATTCCACGTAATCCCTTATTACTGCTTCATTTACTAGCATTTATTACAAAATAGAAGAAGAATTCTGTAATATAATTCTGCAGGTAAGATAAAATTTTCCTATTGGTAAAATAGTTCCTACTTATTTGAGATGGTTGCTTCATACGGACTCAATCTAAATTAATATCGTTCCACTTCGTTTGAATTTCACTAAGAGGACTAAGGTTACTGGACAGTTTAAAATGATGAGAAAACCAAACCACCAAACACCAAACCGCTTCGAAGTGCTATGAGCATACATTGTGCTATTTATTGTTCACCCCTAATGGTGCTACTTAGTAGCCTAATTTGAATAAAAAAAAAGGCAGTTACTTACTCAATCAGGATAGTAACATAGGACATAGGTGGTAAAACCCGAGTGATATCCTTAGACATCGCTACGTAAGTGTTAATTGAAGTTCCGGATGTAGCCAATCTTATCTGTGTCTTCTCTAAATAGTATGCCATTATAAAAGGTTGAATCCCCGGACAAGTCCATGTAGAAAATAAGTTTTCTACATTTTTCACAAGGGTATGATAATAGGCGATGATTTCACGAATAACTTTTTCTCAGATTTTGTTTCTGCAAAACTGTTATTTGACATAAATTTAAGTATATATATTAATTAGTTTATAGAGGCATAAAAAAAAAACTGAAAAATAAAAATCTTGAAATTGCTAACTATTGTAGACTGTACAGAAGATTAGTCTTCTGTCCTCATATGTAAAAAAACCAAGACGTAGCATTATAAATATAATAAATATAAATAATAAATAAATAAATAAATAAATGTAGTACCCCCCATAAAACAGCGTTTGCCAGACATCAATACCTTATTCTGAGCTCTTTCATTTACAGGAAAATACATAAAAAACTAAATATAATCAACTTGTCAAAATGGGAAATAAAACATAAACTTACAGAGTGGCTACTTCAACAAGACTATGATCACACTGAATCAATATTAACCTACATAGCTTAGTATACACACACCCACACACCCTCACACACAAACACCACTAAACACACACACACACCTCTAAACACTCACACACACACACTGATTAATTTAATTAGATATATACCAAACATAAGCCCAGTCCCCTTCTGAGATATACATGAATACCCATTAACCGTGGTTAGATCGATAGGCTCCTCACTTGTAATAGGTATCAATATACATAATCTTATGGCCGCCCACTGTCTCTTAAGTTACAGGTTCTACCTAGTTTAAGATACAGGGTATCGCTAATATTGTAAACAGATGTAGGTACCTTAAACTTACATATACTATGATCTACCTTTTATTGTATAATCTGGCTGTAACTAGTTTTATGTCTATCTTTATATTCCATCTGTACCCTTTTGGATGAATAAACAATTATTATTATTATTATTAAATGCGGACAACATCACATACATTGCTCTGAACCCAAAGTAAGTAGCTAAAGCACTTGTGTTATGGAATTCAGAAACAACGAAGGTACCACAAACACCCAGACCCGAGACAATGTAGAAAAGTTTGTTTCTACATTGACTCGTCCGGGGATCGAACCCGGGACCTCAGAGCTAGTGACACCTTGAAACCGGTGCGTACGCCACTCGATCACGGAGGTCGTCAAATTTAATCGTCGACAGATCTTTTAATTATAGGATATCAAATTAAAAGATCTGTCATAAGTAGGAATTACAGGTTCAAAAGTAATACTCATACTCATTAATTTATAAAATGTAATTGAAGTCCTTGCCTTGCGTCCAAATCCATACGACCGATTTTGATTGAAAAATTAACAAACAAGTAATCATACAAATTTGGATACAAAATTTCTCATTTATTCAGTTGAGACTTATTAAGTAGATCTAATCTGCCCACGCGATCTATGTACAGCTTATATCTTATTAAACATAATATTATAATTAAATTATTGGCAATGTATTGCCACAAAGTAATTGCTTTAATCTTTCAGAAGTCAATCAGCTTTTATAGAATAACTTTTATAGAATAATCGTCTAAGCTATTTATAAGCTTTACCGAACAATCACGGAAAAAGCACTTGACAAAGGAAAAACACATTTAACAGAATTATAATCATGCTATGTTCTTTAGCTAGCAGCCGGCCGCGGGCGCAGATTTGTGCAAGTGCCACTCCACAACAATGGGAAAGCAAGGCACTTCAATTAAGCGTTTACCCCCACTCCCCCACCCCCTACAACCTCGCACGGATCTCACTTCAATACTAACTTACTGATATTAAGTGAGGAGCTAGATTCGAAGTTTAGATTTTAAGGTGAATTTACCTTCCTATCATAATAACATAATGGTCCCTATTTGGCGGAAACTTTAATATAATAACGTTTGCAGTAAACACACAAAGAACAATCTTGTAACAACGTCTAACAAGGAATTTACCATCGTTTGAAGCACATACACAATGAACGACAACTAACCAATTTGTGTATTTACCATGAAAAGCCTATTTCCGTCTAAAATTTGTTTACAACAGGACACGCTTTTGCTGTCACCTGTTACAGAAAATGTAGCCTACATCCTTTGTTAGAATCAAGCTTATGCCATACCAAGTTTCATCAAAATCGGTTCCGCGGTTTAGCTGTGAAAGCGTAACAGGTAAAGAACTACTTTCTGTACTTTTATTAACCGACTTTAAAAAAAAAGGAGGAGGTTCTCAATTCGGATGTTTGTATTTTTTTTTATGTTTGCTCGCGCATATCTCCGTTGCTTTCCAACCGATTTGAAATATTTTTTCTTTGTTGGAAAGGGTATACTTCCCAAATGGTCCCATAGTCACCAAGTCGGGATCTGATGATGGAATCTTGGCGAAATCGAGGGAACTCTTTAAATTTTATAGGAAAACGTACAGCGATTTTGGTATTTTCTACAACAAGTGTAGCATTTGCGTTCAATAAGAACCATTCTACTATCAGATCTGATGATGAAGCCAAGATGACCTCGTGAATGTAGCGGGAATTCGTTGGATGTGAGATGCGTGGTACTGGATTTCGTATCATCGTTTCGGATGATGAAAGAGTGTCAGCTGAAGGCCTACCCATATTAACTAAGATTAAAATTATGTCACTAAAAATAAAAAAATAAAAAACTTTTTTGCAAAAAAAAAAAACCGACTTCAAAAATCGATAAAAGCACTAAAAAGTTAAAAATAATACTATAACCTACCTATATTAATAAACCTAAAGTAAACTACGATTAACCTACTTATAATACAATTTAACAATTTTTTGGAGTCGGTGCCAAGCAATATGTAACAAAACTTAAATCACTATATACCTACAGAATAAGAGCAGAAAAAATAAAACAAATCTTACAGCTTCTAAATATTAATTCTAATTGGAAAACGACAAAAATACTTTATGACAGTTTACCTAATATTAAGACAAAGAAAAAAAGATACTAACGTTTACACTTATCAATGTTAATAATATATTTTTACAAACACAATACACATCAATATACTCAGGAATTACCAGTTGTTTAATTACTTAGCTTGGCACCGACTCCAAAAATTGTTAAATTGTATTATAGGTTAATCGTAGTTTACTTTAGGTTTATTAATATAGGTAGGTTATAGTATTATTTTTAACTTTTTAGTGCTTTTATCGATTTTTGAAGTCGGTTTTTTTTTTTGCAAAAAAGTTTTATAATTATGGCTTCGGCCCTCTGGCTTCGGGTAAACATTAAAGTTTAACCTATTTTCTTAAATATTTTAAATCAAATAAAAATGTTTTATTTCCTTATAGCAAACCGTTTCATTTAATTGATCACACTATAAACTATCAGAACCTTTTTCTTAGCTTTCTAATTGACCCCCAAAACCTTGTTAATATGTCAAAAGTACATTTATGTAAGTTATTAAAGTCGCCAACTCTGGGTTCCGTTGTTTCAAAACAAATGAGGTGAGCCAAACCTTTTAAGAACCCAAACAACGAAAACAAAATTTTATTTTTAGTCTCAATTTCAACTACTACCATTATAAACCTTCAAACTGGCGGTACCAATTAAATCTAATTAACCATAATTCTTATTGCGAATATAATACTACCAATTTTTCACACTTGTATCATTTTTTAACCATAATTAATTAATATTTAAGTCATAAGTGATAGCTAAGTATAACTCGAAGTTAAAGCTCGGTGTAGGCTCCCACGCGGCAGCGGCGTGATATAAGTGTTGCGCATCGCCGCCGCTCCGGGACCAGAGTCTAGCAGTAGTGCGCCGCGAAAGGACGCCGGCCTGCAGCGCGCCGCACACCCACTTTTCAAATAACCACCTAATCAGTGAAATCTTGTTAAACGTCGCTCTTCTTAACAAAATGGCACATAGGTGTTATTGTTATGACTGCTACTTTGGCAAATGCAGCTATTGCTTGTATTTCCAACAAAACTTCCAAGCTCCCGGCGCCCCGTTCCTGCTCTACGAGTACAACCCGACCTTTGGGACTACTTACACGTATGATTTGAGACACCATGGTAATTTTAACAATTTTTTAAGTACCTATAATTTTGTGTTATCATTTGTAGACTGTATTTAGTTCAATAAATGTTTTTTTTTTTAAGTGTAGTAGTTCACTTTGTGTGAAAGTTACCTGTCCTTTTGGTGTTTTTATTTATGTAATCAATCAATTAGTTTGTGATTTTTGGTAATCGAACTTATTTTGAGTTTACAGTTTTATTTTTATACTTGTTTGTTGATGTGTCATCTAAAGGCATGATCTTTCGTTATAGAAAACTTATAATTTGAATGTAACGTGATTCTTATTCGTAGTTTCATCTACAGGCATGCAGTTTTTTTATCATTCTTCTTAAGAAACCTTGTGTATTATCATTATTAAAAACTAGCTTATACCTGCCGCTGCCTGCTTGCCGTTTGCTTGAATAGTTATATTTTCGAGATGGAGACAATTTTATGCCGGAACTAGGAAACTAGTGTTTTGTTGTTAAGACATTTTATTCCTTTAATGTTTGTATATTTCAATTATTTTCTTGTAGTCGTATTTATTAAGTTTTTTTTAATTAAATATGCATGTATTTCTATGAGTTAGTAAATAAATATTTGATTGTCAATTGCAGTATGGCGTGCTCATATTATTTATTACTGTAATAAAATTAAAATATGCTTTTAATAAGAGGGGTGTTCCACTGTTTGTCTTTTTATGTTGAATTACCGATATTTTATTGATTTTCAATATTTTTTTCACTGTCTCGCGATATGGGTTGGATGATGAAAGGCAAAACTCTTAAACGGTTTTAACTGAGATTATACTTTAAGTGGCCGGCAAAGTAAATCGTTTTCTTATACATACATTTCTCTGAACCCAAAGTAGTACCACAAAAATTCAGACCCAAGACAACTTAGAAAATCGGTTTTTTACATTGAGCCGTTCGCGGATCGAATCCGGGACCTTAGAGTTGGCGACACCTTGAAAAATATTGGCAAGGCGTGAGACCTTCGTGGTTATTGGGGTGGAATACGGTGACTACTTCTTAATACCAATAAGTAAGTGGCTTAGACTGAAGAAGCAACAGATGAAAATTAAAATCGACAATTACGGACACAGTTTTGACAGGACCTAACAACATAATTGTTGATTAATTATTAACACTAATAAGTATTAACGTAAAAAATATGTTTTTGGATGAGTACATTTATGGCAGGCCTAAAAACTGTGCCACGAAAATTATTAACAGACAAGAGAGTACAAGTTAGAGGAGGCATGTGTCCTTTTGACTCCAGCATCTGGCGATATCAATTCTACCTACATATATTGCATTGTCACCAAACATGCATAATTATGTTAGCTCGCGAATTGCACATTCGTGCAGATTGCGAGCGGCTCGCGAACGGTTCGCGAGCTGCGCATTCGATGCGCTTTTGCCAGATCACCCTTTACACTCATTACTACTTTACTTACATCTCATTTAGCTTGCAAGATTTGACCTAAACTAACAACGTATACGTACTCACTCTTACCTACATACCTAAAAACATTCATAAATTGCATTTAACATAAGCTTGTTGAAAAAATGTTCTTTATAAGCTTCAGGTACCTATATAACTTGGTTCAAGGTTGGATTCTTGCATGACACACGTGTCACAAGTATCTTTCTAAATTTAAAATAGGTACTTGTTGTTATTATTATTTATAAAAAAGTACATTAAAAGTAACATTTGCATCGTTCACAACCATAATGTGTATGCATTTCATGGTCAAAGCCAATCTTTTCGTATGCAATCACAACACGTGTTTCGTGACGTTATAAAGACAAATTATCCAATAAACATCCGCGATCTCCTCGACCTCAGTAGCGGCTGACCACTGTTCATAACGAACAATAGATACTCTATACCTACGTTTTGATACAAGAAAAATACTTAAAACACTTGACAATCTCGAAAAAAAATAGCTAATAATAATATAAAATTTAGACTTTTTTAATAAATTGATACCAGTTGCCCACTGACTGGCTGTGAACGTCTTATGTTTTTGTTTTGTTTTGATATCAGTAGCGTCTCTGAAACCTTTATAACAGGTCGCCTTTGTACCTATCAGAAACCACATAATTCGTATTAAATGAGTCCCTAAAGCTATCTCAGAACATGGCTTTAAAGTTATTCGTAGGCATTCGCTTCTAACACATTTATTATTCAACGACGCACTGAACGGTTCTCGGATAACGTATGCAAGACAAGATCTGTAAACATATTGATAATTCTGACTACTTAGTTTCGTAGTATAGGTAAGGAGCCTTGCTCACTGCGCCGCAGATCGATCGAGCCCGACGTGGGAGCCTTCTGTAATTCATTAACTTATTTATACCCGCTATTGATAGCTTGCTTACTTTATTTATTCACTATAATATTTCCTTAATTAAATATGTTCTTTTGAATTCTCGGGCAATATCCGCCGTGAAAGTGTAGCGGGGTCAAATGACTCGTCCATGCATCTAGCATCGCTCATGTCTTTGTGATGCACTTAGATATTTGCTACGCAATGCTTTGTTTTTCTAGTGTCACGGTGAAATCAAGAATGTGGTCAGTTAGAAATTTCGGTGAAGCTTTCATCTTTATTAATAAACATTAAACTTATCTTTTTCAAACTTGAATTAATAACTATCATTTTTTTCTTTTGTTTTTACATAGGGTAAAAAGTATAGTCCTTTAAACGTTTTGTAATAGACTTTTTTGATGTCAGTATACAAAAGAGAATTACCCCTGCAAACTGTAAAATTCAATATTCATTTTAGAGCTGAAATTAAAAATAGTTCTGTTTACAATAGAGTAAAGTTACAATAGATCAAAAAAGGTTTTACCCGGAACGTAACTACCTAGTAATTTGTTTTTTAGTTATAAATATACAATCTGTTGCTCATGGCGCCGCGCCGCCCGTATGCTTTGATTTTTTTTGCATGGGATTGCAGTCTGTCTGTAGATGGTATTTAATAGTAAAACATAGTTCGCTTGGTAGGACATTTATTAACCAAATACACACACAACTAAATACCCTACATTACAATATTAAAGTATATAAAATATGGATGGAAACGGAAGTATGCAAAATAACGAAAATAAATAAAAAGTAAATAAATGGGGTAAGTTCCTAAGGACACAAAATAAGTACTTGAGTCAGCCTTATGTCTACATCAGACATAGATTCAACACGTGTCAGAGAGTGAACGCAGGCGGAGCCGTGAGCACGCATCCTACCTTTTTGCAGCTCGGGTCAATACACGCTCCCAGGGATCCAGCTTAATCCAGATTACCGGGGCCTAACTATACCATACAACACGCCATGTTTTAATTTCATGCATTTTTGTGCACATTTCAACATAATTCACAATAATAATATTTTGTGAGTTCGTTTCCAGAACGTTTTTGTCTCATTTCTCATTTTAAGAAACATAAAACAACGATTTAGTCCAGTCAAAATAGACTAAATTATGATTCCAGTCAAAAAATCAAAATCAAAATATCAAAATGTTTTTATTTCTTATAAACCAAAAAAAAGGCGATAAGGAACGTTACGTTAAAAACTACTGACTTTAGTTGCTCGAAAAGTGTCAAGATCTTTTTGTAGACAATTTTACGATCTACAAACTTTGGCTGAACCATTTTTCGATAGCTCTCGTTGTTTCAGAGATATAAGCAAAAAACGCAAATTTGTGACCTTTGACCTTGAATAAAAATCAACGCATAAGCGGGATCGATGGGGACTTTTGACATATCATTTGTAATGACGTATTCAAGGCCTGCACAAAAATCCAGCTTGTTGGGAATTAATGCAAGCTGGAATGTCTATTTTGACTGGACTAATTTGTACTGTTCGATAGTACACTCGCAATGAAATAATCTACAAATATGCGAGATGGCTCTCAATAAATGTCCGGAAGTGTAATTAAGTAGTCGAAATTGCATGTAGGTTTCTTCTAGCGTTAATAACTCTTAGTTGATGAAAGTGGTTAATTTGGGAGTTCTGGCATATCTATCGATGCGAGGTTAGTTTATTTCAGTTGCGCATTTAGGGTGACATAAATTATATTGATTTGAATGATTGATGCAACTGACCTCGTGGCTACTCGGCAGCTCACTCGAGTGCGTGCATCTTTAACGAGCAACAATAGTGTCGCAAGTTTGTTAATTTTCGACATCAGTTAGAAGTCGAACGAAATCCTCTGTATCAATTGTGTCAAACTTTTGTATATAATAAAAAAATCCAGAAGAAGAATGGCTTACCAGAATACTTACCACGTAAGTCACCAAAAATGTAAGCGTCGAAAACATTCTAGCCTTCATTGTCAATCTTGGGTCATTATACATGTTCCACGCTTTACAACAATATTTTGTCGCTAAGATGAGTTCATATCATATTTTTAGTCTGCCCCATTATCCCTATCAATTATTATCAACTTACTGTTTTGTTCGATCGCCACTGTCTTGGTTAGAGTTGCTTTTATATGCTAACGATCTTAGAAAAGGGGTCTATTGCCCCCGATACCGGCTATTGGGTCACTTTAGTTACATAACAAATATAATATTAGAGTCGTAGTATCGCTTCTAGGACGTAAACTTACCTTCATTTCTTGGAAAGTATCGATCAGTCGCGGAATCTGTGTACCCAAAATTGTTTGGATACGTTCTGTTCAGGTAATAATGGTCTTGTTAATTATATAACTTTGATTTTATTATAATAAGTAGGCATCTCATGTATCAGTACAATATTACATTACCAATTCCCGGTGTTTTGCTATAAAATATAAATATCATGTAGCAAGGTATGTTGCTATATTGTGAACTGACATGCCATCAGTTATTGTTCGCTCATATTGTCCTTTGACAGAATATAGAGATTAATCCAGATTTGTCAATTGGATTGATTGAGTATTACGGGAGTGGCCGGCAGCGGACGCAAGGATCAAAAATAGCATTCCTATGCTGTCAACGGCTTTATCTGAAATTCAATTTATATTTCGGAAAACTGGAGCTTTGTCTATTTCAATCAAATGGAACGTGAAGTTAGTCAAAGGGTTGATGACTGGGTAAAAGACTAATCTTGTTAGATGATAAAAACAATATTGGTCACTTATTGTTTTGTTTGTTGGAATACTAGCAAAATACTTGCGCTGACTTCGACGTATAGAACTAATTATTTAGAAGAACCAAAAAAAGCTAAATTACACAATTCGAATTAAGCTATAAGACGGCTCTTTCCGACCAGAGTTCTATAGATGAGTGACCATTTCTTTTGGAAAATTTTAAAGGCGTCTCTTTGTATTACATTCCATTACAATAATTATGTAGTAGTATTATTAGTCAGTAGGTATTTAAATATATTTATAATTTAGGTAATGACAGCCGTCGATAGAATCAGATATACTTTGTTTATATAACCCCCTTTTAGTCGGGGTGTCTTTTTAAGAAGATTGCATAACTGGTAGAGTTTTAGTTCAAGACTACATTCGAACTAGGCGACTAGAATAGGTATTTAAGAATACTTAAGTAAAGTTTTTTTTTTATTTTTCTAAACGTATAGAGTGGTAGGTAGCCTATAAGCTTATATTTTTTTGTGCACAGCCTTGTCTCAGACTGCGTCGGTGCGGCCGTAAACAGCTGAATACCGGTATGTCTTCACAACCCGCTGACCGGGTTACTTGGTATCCACTGGAAAGACTGACTTTGGACATTAGAAGATTTAAACTATCAAACATAAAATACAAGTGGGACCTGACGAATGGACGGCTTGACTGCTTCCTACGTTGGAAAGTACAAACAATAAGATGTTTTAATTTCATACATTATTACCCTTTCAATTGTTGAGAAATATAGGAACCTAGAATGTTAGAATATAATGTTTTGGTTTATGTAGATTTATCTCAAGCGTTTATTTCTATGAGCTAAAAAGCATTGCTGGATGTTTTAGGTATGTACTCCTACTACTCGTGAACTATCCTGTTTGCTCCAAGAAATGTCTGCCTCCGTAAATTTATTCATATTATTGTACGTCTGTATACACTTCTGCGAATGTAAGATTATAATGAGTGTACCGTATCGAAGCAATATAATCAAATTTTACATTTAGAATTTTTATTAAATTTTGCTACGCTTCATCGGGAACAAATAGGTTAAAAGGTAAAAGTGGACGTTACCAGTTTCCTATCTAAGAGCACGAGGTTCTGTTACCGATATTTTTTCCTAACGTTGGTGAACAAACCATATCCATACCAACTTCTTAATTTCTTCTACCATTTAATATCAGTCAGGAAGCCATACTATTTCGTTAGCTTTCTTCAACCATAATATATTACCTTAATGTAAAGCTTAACTCTGTAGTGCTTTTGTTGAGTTGCTCCACACAGAGATATAAAATAGCTCTACACTACCTTAGTTGTAAGGAAATTTCCAGTTTGCAAATCCCTTCAAACTCGAGAATAGACCACTCTCACAAAATAAGATGGTGAGAAAACAACTAACTGATCATGCAATACACGCGCTATCTACATGAATTCTTCGTTAAACTAAGCTAACAAACTAATACATAAAATGGCTTTCATTTTAGTATACTACAAGAAAATGGGGATTCGTAATGCAACGTGCTATGCTGCTCTCGTACCATTAGAATTGTTATACTACTGAGTATTCCTAACAAAGTTTGCGACGTAACTCCTTTATCGGCCGAAGTGAAGATTTGTTTAGAATTCGATGATATTGATAGTTATTCTTATCCTATCCTAATAGAACTCCAGCCTTCTTGAAACTCTGCCTTAAGCCAGCTTTGCGAACTATGCCTTGCTCTCTTTCAGCGAATGTTAACGTTACAGAAGAATAAATTGTAATATCTAGAATAGAATAAACTAAGTGTCCAAAAAAGGTGTGTTCAGACATTTAGATAATTAGTTTTCTTTAACTTTCGCTTTTATTTTGCTTAAAAACTAAGCCAGACCTAGCTGTTGCATTTAATATGTATTATCGTAAAGGTCAAATCCTGCAAGCAAGTTATAATAACTTCCATTTAGACATCAGATTGAGATTAAAGGAGAATATTTTCATGAGGATGCGGCCCAGATTCAAATTATAGTGATTAGTCTTTGTTTTTTAGGCTTAAAATATAAAATTAAGTAGGTTGAGTCTGGAGAAAAAAGGCTTTAACTCTAGAACATTTGCTGGTGAGAAATGAACCAATCAATTGATTACACAGTTGTAGTTTATTATTTATTATCCATAAATAATGTAAAACAATTGAAAAAAAGGTTGGGTGACACTAAAATATCATAGTATTTTCGAGCTAGCCTTTTCACTAATAATAACTCACTCACGCTCACTGCAGATTGGCGATTTCAAATCCCAAATTTTGAAATCCAGTTTTTCTCATGAGAGTATTTCCTTGTTTCTTAGAAGTGTCTTAGAACAATTAGGAAAGTACATGTAACTTTGAAAAAGCCATATTGGTACTTCGTGGGTTCGAACCTGCAACCATGTGCATACAAATCGGTTCATTGAACCGCTAGGTCCCTATGACAATTACTAATAATAAAAACATATTTTTACTTGCGAATTATTTAACATCCTACTTTGCTCTGCACATCTGCTTTTCTATTTCTGATGGTTAAATATTAACACTTTTTGTTTTTTCCTAACAGAATGCCTGTACCCGGAGACCGGTTACTGCTGCCCGGTACATTATACAGTCTCTAAGCGGAGCATGATTGCTATCCCTCAGCCGCTCTATGGCGTACCTCGAGGTAATTATTATTTAATAATACTTTAAGAATGAAATAAAACTACTTTTTACGGATTATGTCGTGGTTTATTTTAAATTAAGGGTCCCAAAGTTCGACACCTTAGCAGATATCATAGTGACGGGCAGACTCGCGACAAAATCTGTAAAAAGTAGTTTTATTTCAATGTCTAACATTTGCGTAAACCTAAGAAACTAATACTTTAACAATGTCTTACAAAATCGGAATATAATATGTAATGTATTTGTGCACATTTTGTTACGCCGCTTACCCATTTGAGCAGCAAAACAAGTCATAACAATCTTATGGCTCCTACACACAGTGCCGGCGGCAGTGCCGCCGGGCTAACCGCCGGCCAAGCCGCCGTGCGCCCGGCGGCATTCAAAGCCGCACAAAGGAGCCGCCGGCATTTGTTTGTGTGACGACGCGCGACGGCTTGGCCGGCGGCGGCTCGCCCGGCGGCACTGCCGCCGGCACTGTGTGTAGGAGCCATTAGTCTTCTTCTACCAGTACACTTGTATTGTAACTAATCAGCATGTATCTGTCAGGCATCGGCCCGTACGCCGGGGGCCCGCCGCACGCCCCGCAAGCCGCGCCGCCGCACGCGCCGTACCAAGCCTCGTACGCCCTGCAAGCCGCGCCGCCGCACGCGCCGTACCAAGCCTCGTACGCCCCGCAAGCCGCGCCACCGCACGCGCCGTACCAAGCCTCGAACGCCCCGCAAGCCACGCCGCCGCACGCGCCGTACCAAGCCTCGTACGCCCTGCAAGCCGCGCCACGGCACGCGCCGTACCAAGCCTCTTACGCCCTGCAAGCCGCGCCGCGGTACGCGCCGTACCAAGCCTCGTACGCCCCGCAAGCCGCGCCGCCGCTCGCGCCGTACCAAGCCTCGTACGCCCTGCAAGCCGCGACGCGGCACGCGCCGTACCAAGCCTCGTACGCCCTGCAAGCCGCGCCGCGGCACGCGCCGTACCAAGCCTCGTACGCCCCGCAAGCCGCGCCGCGGTACGCGCCGTACCAAGCCTCGTACGCCCCGCAGCCACGCCGCCGCACGCGCCGTACCAAGCCTCGTACGCCCCGCAACCGCGCGGCCACACGCGCCGTACCAAGCCTCGTACGCCCCGCAACCTCGCAGCCGCACGGCCGTGCCATCCACACCCCGCAAGGCACAGACCCGCTGTTCAGACCGGTCGCCTCGTAAGTACTAAGTTCTTATTATATTTACCAGCTGATACACGAGTGATTGCCACCGACTATACTGTACGGTATAGTCACTAGACTGAGGATTAAATCTGGGAGTTTTTATTTCCAATATACACTTGCGTCATAAATAAAAACTTTTTAACAAAAAAATTAAACTGCCGAAAAAACTGAAAAGCAAAAAATAACAAACCTTTTTTTTATTTAATCTTAATAACTAAGTTCTTAAACTAATGTAAGTATACCTAAGTCATTTTGAGTCGAAAAAAATAAAAAAAATATGTTTGCTACAATATGGGTATCAAATTAAAGGGCTTGTAACGAGGATTCCAAAATAGTATATCAACGTATAAAAAAAGTACTATGTGAAAAATTGTTCTTTATCCAAACTAAATACATACTCGAATGTCGTACGCCCGAGTTTGATGCTTTGCGTGGCAAAGGCAAGATCGAACGACGTATGCTCCCATTAATTTTATGTTGGGCAGTGACGGTGCATAGTTGCAGGGCATAACTTTAGATCGAGCTGTTGTCGATTTAAGTAGTCACCTGTTTACCAAAGGCCAGGCTTACGTAGCCTTGAGCCGGGTCAGGTCACTCACAGGGCTTGCCATCAGTGCCTTAGACCCAAAAAAAATATTAAATAGTCCACACGACGAAAATTCTTTTAAAGAATTAGACCGTTTACGGAATTTATAAACAGTCTATTTCGCATTACTTAATTCGTTTTTTTTTTGTTTTCACTACCTTACTATAGTAACCCTTATCCTTCTTCTTTAATTCCTTTACTCTCTTTCTCCGTGTAACGCAATCCATCTAAACTGGCTCAATCGCTACAGGGATAGAGAGTACCCTGGAGACATAGCTTAGATGTGTGACTTTTTATCCTGGTATTGGAAGTAGTTCTCTTGGTACGCTGGTGAAACCTTACGAAAAAGCTAGACGTATTATGATTTTAACCAAAAAGTGTTAAATAAAAAATAAATAAATTTAATAATAAAAAAAAACCGACTGCATAAAAAACACTTTAAATAAAAACTGAAAAGTAAAAAACAAGTTCAATAAGTATAGAAGTGTAGATAGCAGTATTATTAGTACAAAAATTTAATAATCAATACACAATCAATCTAATGAGAAACATAATTGACTGGAACAGTCGGGACCCATTAAATAAGCTAGGCTAAAATCATTCATTATCATCATCATCTCGATGTAGCAGAAACAGATGGTCTCTTTCTGGAAGGCATCGTGTTATAAGTATATCCGTATTAAAAATAAAGAAATCTTTGAGACTATTTTTATAGATGAGCCCTATCACCTAGCGCCTACCTACACTTATCTATATCTATACTTATAATAAATCTGTAAAAGTGAAAATTCTGTACATTGAAAATATCAAAAAAATAAATGGTGGGGGGTGTTACTAGACCGAAACCGAAGCCAAAAGTGTGAAAAAATTTTTTTTTGTCTGTCTGTCTGTCTGTTTGTTCAGGTATCACGCAAAAACTACCCGTTCGATTACGATGAAACTTGGTATAATTATTCTTTATTATCCTGGGCACCACACTGGGTAGTTCTTATCCCGGAAAAGTATAAACAATAAAAAACAAACTTAATTTTGCGGTTAAAAACTCATTGATAAGTTTCGTCATCCACGCGAACGAAGTCGCAGGCACAGCTAGTATGTAAATACCAATAAATAAGCAAAATCCTCAAAACTAAAATCTATACAAATGACTAAGTTTACCTAACAGTATTATAAAATAACCTACGGTCACTACGTACACTATTAAATATACTACCTATACTTTAAAATTAAAATCTCTACTTACGACTTATATAATTCTAACAAAAGAAACCGACTTCAAAATAAGTCTTATATTTATTTCTGGATCCCACTGTCAAAACTGGACCAAAATAAAATGGAACCACAACTCTACCAAATATACAATACCAAATAACTCTACCCTAAAGGTGAAGTAACCTACGACAAACTTATTATTTGCGGTTGGTACAGTAATCGGGTCTAAAGATCTAACCGCAAAATTAAGTTTGCTTTTTATTGTATATACTTTTCCGGGATAAAAAACCCACTCAGACCCAAACCCAGTGTGGTGCCCAGGATATTAAAGAATAATTATACCAAGTTTCATCGTAATCGAACCGGTAGATTTTGCCTGATGCCTGAACAAATAGACAGACAAAAATTTTTTAATCACACACACATTTTTGGGTTCAATGTCGGTCTAGTAGCGCCCCCCGCCATTTATTCTTTTGATATTTTCAATGTACAGAATTTTCACGTCTACAGATTTATTATAAGTATAGATATTATGGTACCTACATGTATTTTTAAAGTTAAAAGTTATGTAGAAGCTATTTAAGTAACTTGTTCATTGTTCATAATTATTTCTCGAAACTTTTTATTTTTTTTTCAATATTCTATTCTGAAATAATTATATTTATGTGATATTTATTTGTTTAAATTGTTTTCATTGCAATTTGCATTACACTGCAAGTTGCAATGTACACTTTATTATCTAGTACATCTTTTTATTCACGGGATATCGTCAAAAGTGTAAGAGAAAGAGACCCTGTCCTTTGTCGGTTTACGTGAGAACAGATCCAACACGCCGCGGTACTGTATTATGTATCATCGTACAATGAAAACTTTACAGTATGGAAAGCTTTTTGCACATTTAAAATTGAATTGGAGTGTGTTTTTGTCATGGGAGGAAATGAGTGGTATACGTTTTATGGGAAACTACTCGCTCGTCGTCGTTATTTTTGCCAGGTTGAAAGCTGCCGCGAGCGCTGATATTACAAAACCAAAAAACTCGATATCGGGATTTTTTTTCCATCACATTCAACCTTTGTCTACACCCGACCGACGGAAATTCGACAAGTAAACATTTGTAGTGTGTTATCAGAGAAGCCTTGGGCAGAATAATGAACTACGAGTATTATTCCAAGCTCAAGTATTTTTGCGGATTATAGTCCAAGGTTTACAGATCTCAAGTACATAATTTCTGAGCACTGTTGTGTTTAAGCCAATTTTTATATAAATTACAGAAAAAAGATATTGAAATAGTTTCTGGGACATCATACCGATATAAAATGAAGGCGCAAATTTAAAGAAAAAAATACCGATCTTCTTATTTAAGTTTAGCCTCTGGTATTTATAAATTGGTGACAGCTGAACCTACTTAGCACTTTAGTGAAGAAGGTCTCAGCGCATCAATAACCGCAAATAAAATGATGTTGGATAAAGATTTTAGTATCAGTTGATTTTTTTTTGGGAGCTAACTAATTACTAAATATTGGTCTGTTGTTAATTAAGCATTTCAGGTATCATGAGATTAATAAATATAAACTCCTTGTGTGTATATAAAGTAAAGAGTTACTAGTAATTAATGATTAATGATTAATTTATTGACCACGACATGAATAATTGTAACTCTCTTGACATTCTGTATTTTTTTTAATCCTTTGACATTTGTATAGCACTGATACTGAATTTGTTATACCTAATTGGCTTTTTGTTTTCGAGCAGGATAATTCTGTAATTTTTGTAATATTATTGTAAGAAATAAGGAATGTTATTAGAAAAATATGAATTCCTAAAGATTATATAAATATTTGCACATCTAATTAGGTAATGATACAGTGCACTCTATATCTATTTGTAACATCTTTTATACCTGTAATATGCAAATAAATGATTTGATTTGAGTAGTTACTAGTAGGTATCTACAAAAAAATAATACACAAGATCCATGAATATGCCAAAATAGTTTACACAACCGGGTAGTACACTAAAAAACTTTCTTCGTTCTACCATTAATCTCTAAAAACCAGTAGTTTCCAAGACGAGCAAGTAAATTCCCATTTATAGCATCATTGCATCCCGTACTATAAATATTACACTATCGTAACGTAAAAGAAAACTGTCTCCGATAACTATGGGTACCGGTACCTGCAGCGTGTACCAAGCTTCAACTATTTTTGCTAGCAGCAACTAGTTACATAATTATAGTGACAAAAACAAATCTTGACTTGGCGTCGTCATGACAATGATCAGAGAAAGGTGTTTGGTAGCCATAACGTTATATTTTCTTACATTCAGTAAATTTAATAAATTTCTGAAAATATGAAGTATAATTCCTTACATTTATTACACCATTTGTACTATAAATCGACTATAAGTCGACTGTATTATAAGTAAACAGTAACGATATCGATAGTTGTCGAAATAATGTGCTTCGCGATACTATCGTCATACTTCAGCAAACGCATCGCGGGCTTCATACGAATTCAGATATATTCGTAGATGACCCACTGACCCGTCTGCCCTTTATAACCCCCCGGGAAAACGCAGCTGCTCTCGTTATTTACAGAGGTAAACTTTGTATCTATAGGTATTCACAAAATCAATTATGAAAACGAGTAATAAACTACATTCTTCTGAAAATTTGCAAATATATAAATATTAATAATATAATATTTTACACTGCTGGTATCCATTTCATTCAGAAGGTAAGCTTATATTTTCATTTCATAACAAAGTTGTTGGATATTGTTACAAGCTTTGTTAAACTTGCAATGAACGGAAGAATGATTTGTAGATAAAACACTACAAGTTTAATTGAAACCATTCCATGGCATCCGACAGATTTAACTGTAATACGTCGTCATATTTACACGACATAATTAAAGGTACTTTAGCTATACCTTTTTTTTTTCAAAACAAAAATTCTTTAATTAGTATATTTTCATTTCTTACCTTCAGGCCAAGTATTTATTACGTAGTCATATTATATTAATTCTTCATTCCAAGAAATATTTTTCAGATCTTAAATAAATACCTACAAATAACTTTGTTTCGATCTGCTCGTCGTCGACACGTTAAAAATACTCCTTGTGGCCTTAAGCTTTGTGACCTTACTTTGTATTTCTTTTACTAGTTAAAAACTGGTTGTAATGGTTACTGGTTAGGAACATTAAGATCTGCTACGACTTAAAAATTTCTTGGGAGAATTCCGCCATTTCTGTAACAAATACTTATCTAAGAAAGCTTGGGTTTTTAAGACTCCATCCTGCTATTACGAGGTTCTAAAACAATTAACTAACAATGTGATGTTTCTCGCAAAAAACAAAACACAATTTTTTGTGAACCTGATAGTAATTTGTAAAATTGACATCGCCGTATTCTGAATATCAGCACCGGATTTGTATAACGTAAAATAATTGTAGAGCGGCGGGCCCCGGGTGGGTTCTGGATTGCAAGCCTTAATTTGCCAACTCAAAAGGAGTTCTACAAAGCGATAGCTTTGTATTATGTAATTGTTGGTAAACTGGTATTATGGATGCCGCACAATATAGATTTTAATCGGTTTATACCTGTTATGCGTGATTTTATATCAAAATTTGAAAATCATGCATTTAATATATTATTATTGTATTGTGAATAATAACAGTTAATTTCATAACAAGGATTTACTTGTAATATCGAACGTAATCCGTATTGAGTATTTTGTTTACCAATAATGCTCTCATACAAAGCATTTAATGTTTCCACATCCAAAGCTTGGCTTTTGGCTATAAATTGTGCGTTAAGCTTCATTAAACAAATGTTTCAATTTAATATTCCATGCAATTTGTTTTCGTGGAAAGATGAAAAAGAATGTAGAATTAATTGTAGGTCGAATAATAAAGTCAAGTGCGCACCGACAAGCCAAATATACATTGCTATCTTTTATATAAATAATGCTTCTTGAGTCGATTACCACTTAAGCTCGCCTGTGTATATTGACTTGAATAAAATTGTTGTTTTGAAAATGTTTCGTGTTCAATAAAGATTGATAACTTAAATACAAGAGATGCGACGAGTACTCATTTATTACTCGGTTCGCTTCATATGTACTCGTGCACGGCCGAATAACTCAGCTCATCTGACGAGTAGGATATCTTATAAGTTATAAACGTCATAATGAAGTATCTAGTCAGATAAATTTAATGGAATCGTTTTAACGACGGAATAATATAAGTTTCCTTTTTCCTCTTTTTCTTTTACTTCTTGTAATGTTTTTTTAGCAAACCCTAAATAAACCAAAAGATAGGTTACACCACAACTTTCTTCATCTTTTATTTTATAATTTATCTTCCAAAGTAAAAATTGACATAGAATTCAGGCGTTTTTAAAAAAAATTGCCAAGGTTCTTGTAAAGAAATGAATCTACATAATATTTCCCTTGAAGTAATAATGTCCACTTGGAACAAAAATAACAAAAGAAAGCGCAGATCGATACAGAATGCGTTCAAAAAATGTGTCGAGAAAATATTGTCTCATTTTACCTGGCGTACCTTATTTTATACTTTCTAATAATGTCTACTCTGTCTAGTATTTTATCAACAACATATTTTATATCTATACTTATAATAAATCTGTAGAAGTGAAAATTCTGTACATTAAAAATATCAAAAAATAAATGGCGGGGAGTGTATGAATTCATTAATGTTACCTATTTCACCATGTTCAGGAACAATCCTAATTTAATTTCCTTCGCATGGTATGTTGTCATACCTGGAAAACTTCCTTCCCGCAAGAGCACTAAAAACAGATGTGGGTGGGAGACTGAAACCTTCAGGCTCATCAAAAAACCTCTGCTTATACTCGTAGTAGCGGTAATTTAATAAATACTTTTTTATCTTTGTCTTATCCGTTGCTGTTATCCCTGTGTCCCGTGTTACAGAGGTTCAAGTCAAAATTAGAATGCTTCTTTCAAGGTGTCATTGGGTATCAGATGTAAACCACAACATCTTGCTGTGTTGGCGTTTTGGTAGTCATAATAGTGCAGCACATGTGCGTTTGTGTGTGAGCGTCCCCTGACCCCTCACCCACGAGTACACGTACCAGTCAAGGAGAGCTTTCTGTATTGCTACTGTAAAAAAATTACATTATTATTATTTTAAAGCAACTGAACTAAAATCTTGAACTAGGTACATTAAAACATAAGATATATAAAATTACTAAACTACCTCGTCCATAAATAAAATAAGAAGCGAGAGACTTATTAAATACGGAGCAAAATATTATTAAAAGTAAAACCTATGCCATAAATATATTATTATCACAAGTTAGTAGGCGATTACAGAACGCTTCAGTAATTTTATCAGGATAGCAAATGTTCAGTCATGAATGTTAAACGAGATGGCATTATAGAATTCCTCTTGGATTTCTCTTGAATGACATGAAGATTGAAGGCATGTTACTTTGCTTATCTGAAGTGTTGCAAAATGTTTCATCAGGTGGCAACAATGTGCCGCCTTTAATTCTTGTGTAGTGCTGTTTTGATTTACTTTGGCATACATAAGTGGAGTTAGGCTGAATTATACGCCTTGTATAGGAAAGTTTTACAACTCAACGCAAATCGAATGCATGGCCCACGGTACCTAATTATATTCCTAGCATGAAAATGTAGCAAATATTACAAACATGTCGTTTCATTCCGTTCAAAGTGCGAGCGCTTTTAATGAGTAACCTTTTACTTACTTTGCAACTAGTTGCAACAAGTGGACTTTTATGAAAAAACTGTTTGTGAAAAAATTCCTGAAGTTTACTTTGCCAACTTTTTAATTTTGTGAACTGGTTGACAATGTGAATGTGTTTTTTCTGGATTTTTCATTTGTAAGACTACAAAACTACAAAGTACTCTGTAAGCTTTGATTGTATCATATATGCTGCATAACGAATCTATATCGTTCGATAGCGGATTATTTTCGAAGTTTTAAGGGGTATACCTCTACCTATTTATTATTTTATTTTTGAGTTTCATTATTCTTCACGCATTCCTGAGAAAAATGGTCATTGCAGACTGACTAAAAGCCACTCATACTGCAAAGATTTTTTCTGCTCCTAGGCCCAATTAGTAATTACTATATCTCTGAATAAACATATAGGTATAAAGTTACAGTTATAGTTCAATTCAATATAATATATTAAGATAATAATACTCGATGTTTACTTGACTTTATTCGTAGTGCCTAAAAAAGGAGTACCGGTCATCACCCGCGTCACACTCACTCCCGTCCTCGATGGAGGGTAATGACTGTAATCCCATGACAATGGTACAGCGGCAGACGAAATTCTGAAGAAATTAAAAAGTAAACACAATGACATATCATTTTTACCTTTTGTCTTGACTTTATGAATTGCCTTGGCATGATTTTGTCTATTCGTAACATTCGCGTGTCTATCTTTGTGCTGAGATGTTATTTTTTATGTTTTCTTCTGATAACACGTCGTCTCAAGGTTAGGCAGATCTGGTTACACTACCATCCCCATTGTACTATTTTTGTAACAATACCTTTATACCCTTGATACGCGGAATACTGTTGCATTGTGAAAAATAAAACTCTTCTTGGAATACGTTATGTTCCCAACACAGAACATTTCGGTTTAAAGAAATTTATTTCTCAAGAACATACAGTCCACTTAAAATGAGATACATAGTTTAGAGTTATAATAAAGTGCAATATTATCTAGAGTGTTAGAAGTTATAAAGTTAACACATATTTTTTTAACATATTTTTAAACAAGTTAGTATTGTCGCATTCTTTAATGTCAGCTGGTAATTTGTTGAATAGCTGTGCTCCTTCAAACAATATGGTTTTTATACCGTAATTAGTTCGTGCGCTAATGAGTTCAAGTTTGTTTTTGTTCCTCAAATTATGTGACATTGTTTTCTTCTTTATATGTATGTTAGTTTGGATTGAGTTAGTGGTTATGTTTTTTATTAGGATACATGTGTAGTATAGGTAGGTAAGTATATATAGTTGTTTAATGTTTAATAAATTGGTTTTTTCGTAAATGGTTTTTGTAGGAGTGAGGTAATTATAATGGAATAGATTTTTTATTATTTTGTTTTGGACTCTTTGGAGTGAATTTAAATTAGAAGTCGCTGCAGAGCCATAATTATCTCAATCAGGTATTCTAAATGAGATTTGACTAGCGAATTATAGATAAGAGTTCGCACTTTAACTGGGATACAATTTGTTACTTTTTTTAATGCTCCTACTAAGATGATCAATGTGTAATTTCCAAGTTAATTTTTCATCTACCTTCAGTCCAAGATATTTTTCGTTAGTCGATTGCTTTATTATTTCGTTGTTTATTTTTAGAGGTGAGAAGTCCGTTATTTTTTTATTTTTAGTTGCGAAAATCATAAAAGAGGTTTTTGACGTGTTAATTGTTAGAAGGTTGTATTTTAGCCACTCGTTTATTAGATCGAGGTCATGTTGAGCGTTGTTAATGATGTTATGAATTGATTTTTCGAAATAAAAGAGAACAGTGTCGTCTGCATATAATTGTAAGTATCCTGACAGGCCTATTTTGTTTATATTATTAATGTAAATCAGAAAAAGAAGCGGACTTAATGTCGAGCCTTGAGGACAGCCGAATAATACACTTTTGACTGAACACATTTCAATGCTTTATGTACTCAACAAACATTTTAAGCATAAAGAGCTCTCGGCAAAGGGCTTACTAGAAATCACTGAAAAGATTGTTCTATACTGGACAAAAGATACTGTTCTCAGTAAAGAACATGCGATACTGCATTCGAATAGGCATTAGTTATGTTACCAAGAAAACTAAAAGCCTCTTTCTGAACAAACGAATTGCATTTGAACAGCAGCTGCACGGCATGGACATGACATCTTCTATACCTAAACACATTTCCTGGTTACTGGAAACAATGAATAAGCAGGAAATACGTGTCAATACTTGAGCCTGTGTACTTAGATTATTAAAAAGCCATTATAAAGAAGATGACGTCACAATCTTTAATGTGAAGTACTTCTTTCGCTGGTAATTTTTTCACAAGGCAAACAATATAAACTTTAATTTTTTTTAATTAATTCCAGTCTATTAGAAAGAAATTGTATTTTGCAGTCCAATTTTTTTTTTTTAAATTTCACTTTTTTCACATTTTAAAATTAACATAATGAAGTCAGTGTTCGTGTAGGTTGCACTCTCGTTTCCCGAGTTCACATCACAAGTACTACTCAAGTCATAATCTGTTGCCCACGCCTGCAAGAATACTTGTTAACATTTTCATATGAAAATACTTACGCCACTTACCTAGTATCATAATATTACTTCAAGTACTTGTACTTGTTTTTCGTGTGTTGCCCCGTATCTCCAAAACGGTTTTATATGGTTGTCTGGACTGGAATGCTATTTTATTTGTGATTATTCTTGGCCAGATGTTTTGGTGGTATCTTGTCAGACTTGTGGCTTTGAAATAAAGGTTCTTGTTGCCTTGGCGTTAGTACGATTCATGCATGAAATAATTGTACCAAACACCAAAAGAAGAATAAAAGAAGTTATTTATTCACTGTTCCACCCTCGACTTCGATCACGGAGTTTTTCATGTTTTGCGCGGAATCCTAATTCTTTTTCTAAAATAAAGTAGCGGCCAGCGGTAAAAGCATCGCTGTCACGCATCGTACAGCTTCAGTTCTGGTTACTATAAAACCTCATTTTTATAACTTACTAGCTGACCCGGCAGACTTCGTACTGCCTCAATCGATAAATAAAAGCCTAAACTTTTGTATAAAATAAAATTAATACAAATTGTTCTTTTTTATTTAATTCCGAACATGTTCATATTTATTCACCTTTTAAACCTTCTCTGGACTTCCACAAATAATTTATAATCAATACCAAAATTAGCCAAATCGGTCCAGCCGTTCTTGAGTTTTAGCGAGACTAACGAACAGCAATTATTTTTTTTATATTATAGACTATACTAAAAAACTTATGATATTTAAATAATAAATATACAATAACAAACAGGCGATATTTTATTTTGAAAGTCTGGGTATATTGTGTCTCAAGACGACAAATATAAAGTTGTGTGTTTTGTTACAGGACCATTCCGGGATTCACTGCGTTCGGAATAAAATCCGAGCCTTAAGCGGGCGCGCTAACTGCAACCTGTCATTATTTTTTAATTTCCTTCGTTTATTGTATTTATTATTAATTATTATTTATTATAAATTATAATGTTATTGAAAAAAAATATCAAAGATTTAACTGATTTTAGTTATTTACACACATTAACAAATTGTTTTAGTCACTTTATTTTGTCAAACACGCCGCGTGGATTCCGGCGTAGAATAGACCACCCCACTCATCTCGCGGGTGTCGTAAGAGGCGACTAAGAGATTTCATGAGTGGTTGATTTTTCAACCGCCGAGTATAACTGCCGGCAAATAACTTGGCAAGAGTCATTAGATGCGCAGAAATCGTTTTTTAGGTCTATTTGGTGGTCAAGCGGGACGCGGGGTATGCGGTAGCGCCGATCCGAGCGCGCGATTGGTGCGTTAGTCGACCGAGTCGCCGATCCGAGCGCGCGATTGGTGCGTTCGTCGACCGAGTCGATTAGAGATTGGTGAGTTAGTCGAATATGCGCGGGTTTACCCCCACTACGTCAAAATCTTGCCAAGTTATTTGCCGTGAGTTATAACGTGCGTGAGTTTATGCGAACAACACATGACCTCACCACATCAAGCCACTTTGGGCTCGGATAAGGAATTCCTAGAGGTCAATATGGAACAGTCGGCATCAGTACAGGATGTGGACTCAGGGCGGCGGCGGAGGAACGTCTCGCGCGTCAACGGCGGCGCCCGCAGGCCTAGCGAGCTGGCCCACTGTGCACCCGCAGCGCGACCACCGACCAGCAGGCGACCAGCGCTGCGGGTTAACCCGCCTCTTAGTCTCCCACTGCTGGGCAAAAGCCTCCCTACCGTCGCCATTTTGGGAAGGCAACACTTACGTGTGTAAGGTTTAGGTCTAAGCTAGTCATAAAATTGTCAGTATTACATTGATTTGCTTTTATTTACTTTTGGCTGTGATAAACTTTTTTTAAGCTAGTTTTAAATGTTTCATATTTTTAGCAATTTAGGTTGGTAAGATAAAAAAAAATACGAAAAAAATAAGAAAAAACAATGTCGATTCAGTTGCTTCTAAAGTTTCTGTAGCCAAAGTTTATTTGTTGGTAATGAATTAAGTTTAAGGGATAGGTAGTCTGAAAATGGTGTTTTTGTAATATTGTACGTTAGTACATCAGTAAAAGTGACACACTTTCTCCGCTAATACATCGAAGCCCCAGACAAAAGTAAAACTTATGTTTATGTAATAAAGCACCGTTTTCAGTAAACTGTTTCACAAGGATGTTAGCGTACTGTGTCGATAGGATCCTGGCTGCAGGCTCAGTTTACTTGGAAGGTCTATATAATATACAAACTGACAGGGTAACACAGGGCTAAAGGAAATGTGTGAAGCAGTTGAAATGAGCCGCATTGCATTATTTTGCGAGCTTAAGATAAGTTTAAGTACTAGAAATAAGTGGTTAATTGATGTCGCATAGATTAGATTACACCGTTTTTTAATTAATACATTGCAATTAGTATAAGTTTTACCAAAATTTCATGTCGATGTTATTATTATTATTATTTTTTTGTTTTTTTATGAGTCACACATTTTTATTCCGAAGCATATTGACAACTCTGCGTTTGTAAGTATTTAGCCTTATGGGCAAAGCGATACTTTTACAGCCGGAAATGGTTTGTTTGTTTTTAAATTTTGGGTACCTTCTCGTAAAAATACAAAAGACATGAGAATTTTTGCTCAGTTCGCAATTAGGAAGTTCGTAATATCGTAGATAGTGCCAAAGCTTTTAATGTTAACATTTTAAAGTATCAATGTTAGGGAAATATAGTTAAGTAATTATTTTAATTTTTCGCTGTTAGTGTTCATGATACGTGCCAATCTCATAAACCTGTTTTTAATTCATGAAAACATTATTAAATTCGTTGATATGTTGCCTGTTAAGTTTATTATTAAATACGAGTATTTAAAACATTGTTTAGTTTCAATAAGTTTTATAACAGAATAAATATGTATACTTGGTTAGAACTTTGTAATGCATTCTTATTTAAAATCGCAATGTCTGCAACATTTTTATGTAATAAAATTGATGAAAAATGTAATTGTTGAAGTTTTATTTTACCCCTTTCCCTTCGTCCAGTGACATAGATAGAGAAGAGAAACGAACGTAATTCATTCCTTCTCTATGGCCGGTGACGGCTCGTCGATTGTCTGCGGCGTCTTGCTTCCTTTGCGTTTCGAGTATCACCACATCATTGCATACAAGTGACGGAGCGCCATGACACCTCGCCCCTACAGCTGGCTGTGAGCGAGTGAGCGTCCTGCATATACCAAGCTGACACGGCAAAGCATGTGCGGCATCGGGCTTCTCTAGAGCTGTAACATAAAAATAATCGGATTTATGAAGGTGCTACTAGGTTCAATCGTTTGTCTTTAATGCCATGAACCAAAGCATTATCCACCTCAGGTTCAGCGTGATACACCTGCGGACTTGTGAGAACCGTTAATGAAATATTCAGCGTATTTACTTCAATATTATTCTAATCTGTGTCAAAAGTATTTTATGGTAATTAAATCAAGAAATGAAAAATGCAACCTTATCTCTTTTGTAATGAAATCAACCCAAAACAGATAAAAAGAGTAGTAGCATCGAAATCTTTGTTTTATAACAATCGGTTTATTTAAAAGCAAAAGTAACTCTGTATCCAATTTTAAAGTCGACGCAGAAGCTCGTTATAGCACATAAGAGCCCTGTAACTGCTATTACGCAATCCATATTGAGCGCAGACGATGACTACCCACTACATCGATACGTCGCTCCCTGACCTCAGACAACTGAAACGTTCCGTCCTCCACAAGCGTAAGGTACGCTAACGATCAATAAGCCTACTGATCTCGTGCGCTGGGGTCAACAACCGCAAGATTTTTGGCCTTGACCGAATAAGGAAAACGGCGGTGGAGGGTTTGTTATGGCGCGCCTTCGCAACAGGTAAAGTATAACTCGAGATTAAAAAGCGCTTTTTTATCCACGTTGTGTGAGGGAAGATCAAGGAGTTTATTATAATTTGTTATGCGCCTTGGTATATATTCTTGAATTGCACTTATAGAATATTGGGACTCTAGGTAGCAGGCGTTATGATTACAATTAGAGATATATGTTTCTGTAAATAATATATTGAGTTTGCAACTGAATTGAAATTTCGACAAACGATAAAAAACCATCAGAATCGGTCTATTCGTTTGGGAGATACGATGAGACAGACAGACTGTCACGTTAAACTTAAAACAAAACTCTTTTTGCTTCGTTAGTTAGTAAAAAAATAATTTAATATAAGTACCTACGTTTCAATTTCTATTATAGAGAATTACACAGGCTTTAACACAATGTGAATATTATAAACAATATCATTTTACAATGACATGTTTTCTGCACGATTTAATATAGGCGCCACCAATATAATCGTGACAATTGTAGGCAGATCCATAAATGTTGTGAACTTTATTTAGCTCTGATATCGATTATTCGGATCAGCTACTATTTCATGTAAAACATCGATGTTGTGTTGGTCTTGGATCATGTCTATTACGTTATTCAATGTTATTATGATGGTTGTTATTTGTTCCTGTTAAATTGTTTATTAGAAAAATTTGAGTTAAGGAGTTTTGGTATAGTCTTATATTATTAACACGCCAAGAACTGTTACAACATTCTACTCATTAATGTTTTTTTTTAATTTCCTCACACGGTTTTCCGATTCCAAACCAGGCAGAGTCAGTACTACGGTACCCAGATATCTGATGAACATCCTTATATATTTCTAAACTATATATTTCTAGACCCGTCCCGGCTTCGCACGGGTATTTAACACATTATTAAAACGTTAGGATTGTACCTCAGTGATGCCTAAATCGCATAGTTAGCCGAGCAGAGTGAGCGACAATCACGCGACTTTTTTCTAATTCTTACATTTTAAACTCGTGATATCTTTCGAAGGGAATGTCCAAAGTGAATAATTCAAAAAGTTAAAGTTAAAGTTAGGTATTAAAGCAGTCTTGACTATGAAGTAATTTTGATATGGATTAATACCAAGTAACAAGAAAGAGCCTTTAATAACTTTTATTGTGACCTAACTGTAATAGTTAGACATATGCTGTCGCGACATTTTTTGTAGATAATGATATGTTCTACAAAGTCGTAGTACATTATTTTGTTCTTTCATCAATACTTGCAGCGCACGCGATGTAAGAAAGTTTTTTGGTATTTTTTTCACACCTTGGGTTACATTATTGCAGTTTTAGTATAGTTCACCGGAAATAGTGTAGCTTCCCAATAGTAAAAGAACTTTTCAAATCGGCCAAGTAGTTTCGGAGCCTATTTAATGCAAATAACCAAAAAAAAACAATCAAATCTAATATAAGTGTAGATAAATACATATTACAGATAAATTACACTCAGGCAAAGAAAAAATTAACATGCTTATTACACAAAGTTTTCTCCAGGATGGAAATAAAACCCACGACCTTTGGTTCAGCAGTCAGGGTCATTAACCACTAGACCAACAGGTCCGTACGTATTATATAGTAGGTACTAAGTAGAATCTGTTGTTATAAGTTCTGTGGCCAAATGCTTAAACGTCAATCAGTTTTAAATCGCCATTAAATCTCATGCTGTCCTTAAGATGACAGATCTAAAGGTGTAAAGCACTGTAAGATTCTTCCAATCACCTTTTTTCTTTTGACAACATACATTAATTAATTAATATAGCACAATATTTTTTTTTTTAAGTCTCTATGTTTTAAATATATCTCGCTCGAACGGACAATCGCAAAGGGAGACTTTGTTTCTAAAATTTTTATGAGTACTTTTGCACAGATAGATATAGTAGATTACCAAATTATGTTGCGAAGTTATTTGGCACGGAGTTCACAAAATATGCTTCAAATGATCAATCTTTATAAAGAAAGCTTCAGAAGAACAATGCAACAATTCAAGAAACTTCGTTAATGAATTTCAGGTCTAAGTGAATCTGAGTTTGATAGATCTGTGACCTAACTCTTCAATTCGGGCAACGTATAAACTAGGAATGCTCTGAAATAGATCTGATAAATAAACGGAGGCTAGGGCCCATTAGTGAGACGAAAATGCCCTAGATCCGACGTGCTACGAAGCACGTAAGTCGTAGGTGATTATTGCCTACGGGCAACGCGTTTCGTAGCATGAGACTACACATTTTTTAATTTTTTGGGAATTATTATGCAGCAACCAAGTGCGTCGGTCAAAATAACGTCGGTGATGATATTTATTTCTGAAAATCGCTTCGGTATTAATAGTGTTTGCAGATGGCAGAATCACGCACAGCAACAAAATATACTTCACAACATTTTTATACCAAAATGTTAAATTATTTTCGGTCGTAGAGCAATAGCTGGTGGTTTACATAAATGTTACTATACAAGTGATCCCTTGTTTTTAAGCCTATCATTTCTAACAAACATTCTCCTCATTGTGATTCTGTACGTAGGTACTAGCCGGACCATCGCTGTATGAAAAAATCTTGAATGCGGTATAAAAGGCCCAACTAACCTTACTACACCTACGTTATAAATGGCGCAAACAAATTCTAATTTAGGGTTTTATTTGTTCATGTCATTGTAAGTTAAAAAATACCCGGTATTGATGGTTTTCATTAAAAAATCAGCCTACGAAAGGTTTGTAGTTACTTAATCAAGTGATGATGTAAGTTAAGCTAGAGAAACTAAATGTTTCAAAATCCAACAAACATTACTATAATATACAGTACACCAAACGGCTCGAAAATATAATTACCCATTAGGTTATTATACTTCCGCCGTTTAAGGGTCTCCGTTAAAGAACTGTCAAAACGTTTGGTGGACTCTACTCGTGATCAGAGAGCTGGTTTGTTCCTTGCACAGAGAATCGGCATAGCCATTCAACGTGGCAATGCTGCCAGCCTTCTGGGCACGTTTCCCGCCATTGACAGGGATGACGATGAGTATTTTGACGCGTGTTAGTTTTATTTATCTATATAAGATTTAATTTTAGTCTTTGTTTGTTCTTGTATTAGATTTAAGTACATATTGAATTGTAAATAAAGAGTCATAAAAAAAGTACACCAATATCAGCAATGGAACCAGCTTGTACCTACTCTATTATAATCAACTCAATAACATTGCTAACTTGTCATCTTCATAGTATCTGCATACAGGGGTGCACACAATAAGTCATCGAAACAAAATATTGTGATTGAGTCCCGTGTGGAAAGCAATCAAAAGTTCATTTTTGTAGATCATATTGCCTTGTAAAATTAAAATGTTGGATGTGTATTTTAGCAAAAGCGGGGCATAGTTACTAGAATTAAAGTTTCGATCAATACAAACATCTATAAACTTCTAAAGTTAGTTCCGTTCGCTTGGAAAGTGAAAGCGTTGACGAACCTCCTTCTCCCCTGTCCTCCGGGTAGGGCGGGCTGTACTGGTTTGTATAGTTGTGCAGTTTACCATCAGACACTCTCACTTGGCTTTTCCTTCAAGCCAGGATAGATCGAAAGTATCATAAAATCTTGAAAAAAAATAGCCAAACATCAACTACAAAAACATTGCAAGATAATTAACCTGGTAACAGACAAGAGGTTAAGAAAATACAATCGGAGGCATGTCTATCAAATTATAAATTGTAACGTGAATCATTCATCAATCGTACTTACTTCCGATTGCATTTTCATTGTTTTCTAAGTCGGAGTGGTAATCAATCACCTTCCATCCTATATCTTTTATACGTGGTATAAAAGATATAGGATGTCCTGAAGGTAAATCTACAGCTGCTCTTAGATGATTATTCAATTCGGCATAAGTTAATTGTTGAAAGCAGGGATGTTAGGGAGCTCCGTAACCGTAACCGAAACTATCGGATATCCGATATAAAATAATACCTATCCATAACCGTAACCGAATCCGAAATAAAAGTTTCGGATAATATCAAAATCAATTCTGTATCCGTATCCAATCCGTATCCGATATTTCATATCCATAACATCCCTAGTTGAAAGTAAGATTATTCTCAACAAGTGTGTAACTTTTATACGACCGAACAGCAAGTTAAGAGCGGTGACGTAGCCGGCACGGGTCCCGGGGTGTGAGTGCCTCCTCCACCCCATAGTCTGCACCTGCACCCCTTCGAGTAACAAGGATAACGATATGTTTTGCCTCGCTCGATTTGTATTGATTTTTTGACGTCACGGTTGGTCTAAATCATAAACTTTTTTATCAATAAATGAAATGAAATAAGATGAGTGTTATTTCATTTTTTTTTTATATAAATAAATAAAATTGAAGTGTGTGTTTGTAGTTTTATTGCATATGATACTTTCAAATGCAATAAAACTGGTAATGCAAACTGCAACCTGGCAATAAAGAATTTAATTTAATTTAATTGAACTGAACTACAAAAAAAATACGGAAAATAGTTTAACAATATTTTTTTGTAATTTTTGTCATTCTGTTTGTCTGTTTGTTTCAATTAATCTCTGAAACGACTGGACCATTTTAACAGTACTTTCACTAACATAAAGCTAAATTTTATGTTGTATGAGTAACTTAGCCTACTTTTACTTACTTAATTGATAAAAAAAATACTGATTCACGCGGGTGAAACCGCAGGGAACAACGTTTGAAATAACGATTACAAAACAAGGTGCAGGAGGGCCGTACTGTAAAACAAAAAGCAACGTGTAAGAGAAGTAGCGGATTATAAAAATATATGTAAATACTGTCTTTATTGCAGTTGAATAACTACGCCATATAAAAATCGTCTTAAAACTAAGTGCTCACAGGACGCCGGTTATTCATTTCTAACTATACAAAAATACATGAGTCAATCAGCTTATACCTTGGACCACATCACAAATTAAGCTGTTCAAAGATGGCCGCCTCAATATTGGAACGACGCCATGTTTGGTTTCTGACATAATAGACGTCAGATTTAAATGTCATGTATCAAATTCAAGACTGTGGCTTGTCAACTACTGTGCTTTTGCATTTCACAGTTTGATCTAGCAGAATTACTGCTTTAAAACTGCAAAATTAATTAAATAGCATGAATGCCAGCATTTACTTTCTACCAATGCAAGTAATTACCTATATGATAATAATAATAAATACCTAATAAAAATGTTTATTTTCTCATCATCACATAATATTGTTTCTCATTGTAAAAAGAATGTATTTGGTTTTATCTGCGTTTAAGGTTAGTAAGTTTTTGTGTAGCCAGTTAGTTACCATATCGAAACCCGTCTGAGCGTGCTCGAAAACCTCCTGCCGGGTATTTACCGTAAATAATAAAGCGGTGTCATCCGCATAAGATATTATACTTGACCATTTGGAATTTTTAAGCTGCAGAGGTCATTTATACCAGGAATAAAGTGCAGCCTAGAATACTACCTTGAGGGAATCCATAGCCAGTATTCTGTACTTCAGAACTTAAGTATTGACCAATTTTAACATTATTGTAAGCGATCAGAAAGGTAGTCAGTAAAAAGGCGGAGTTGTGTTCCTCTTATCCCAAGTGCAAGCTTGCGCAAAAGTATGGAACAAGATATGCTATCAAAAGCTTTGGCGAGGACTAGAAATATCCCTATGGTGGGTTTACCCCGGTCCAAGTTGCTAGTTATATAGTTTGTTAATTGATGAAGTGCTTGATTAGTAGATCATTTTTTTGTCTAAAGCCATATTGGTTCTGTGAAAGTATTATGTTGTCTTCAAGATATTTGATTAACCTATTGTCTATGATTTTTTCCAAAATTTTTGAAAGTCCTGATAATACTGAGATGGGCCTATAGTCATTTACACATTTTCTATCTCCTGATTTAAATATAGGGGTCACCACTGCTTTTTTAAGGGATCTGGGAAATACACCTTCATCTAAACATAATTGAAATATATAGGTTAACGGGGGAGCAAGTAAATGTTTGAGGCTTTTTAAAATATTATTGGAAATATTATCCCATCCTACAGCACAATTTTGCTTTAATCCAGAAATAATGCTTAATACTTCATCTATATCCGTATTTAGCAAAACAAAGGAGTTCGCCTTGGAGGCAGTCATTAACTTATTTAAGTCGATACTGCTTGTCCGCAAGGTTTTTTCCGCAAGGGTTTAAGTAGGTGTCTATAAAAACTCTCAATTTCCTCGAGAATCTCGAACTTAGAGGTGACGGTCCTGTCATCCCCGGTCCTTAGTTTCGCCAGATGGGGTCTACCTAATTGCTGAGCGAAGACTTAGGTGCCTTTATTTCGCTTAATCGCAGCCTCGATATTACGAGTGCTGCAGCGTCGGAGGTTAAGGCTATTTGGGGCAAAGCGTGGGTCGAAGAGTAGGTCTCATCATCCTAACTCTTTCAGCCTTAAGGTTGATATTTAGAGAGCCTCGAACGAGTATAGACTCGTCCGAGGCTCTCTAAATATCAATTAATCTATGATCGCTACCGGTATTAAACCAATTGATCACCGAGACGTCTCTAAATATATGCCGCTTGTCCGTGATGATGAAATCTATCTCGTTCCTCGTCACATTATCGGGGCTTCGCCATGTCCACTTTGTGGGGCTTCTTCTTAAAAAAGGAATTCATTAAGAAGAGCCCCTGGGACCCTAGAAAGTTGACCAACATTTGGCCTCTGTGATTTCGGCGCCCCACGCCGTTAGGTCCGATTTTCGTTGCGCCGCGTTCTTGTACTCCCACCTTGGCATTAAAGTCTCCCATAACAACGTTGTAGTGAGCCTTCCTGGTACCATGTAGTGCCTTCGCTATGTCTTCGTACATGGTTTCGGCTATCTCATCAGAGTATGTCGAGGTCGGCGCATATACCTGCACCACCTTCAGGAACTTCCTGTCGGTGATTTTCAATAAGAGGTATGCTACCCTTGTCGACACACTACTGATTTCCACAACGCTGCTTGTGAGACACTTGTTGACCAAGAAACCGAAACCGCCCTGGGAGGGCCTATCACCTTCTCGGTAGTTGAACAGGTCACCTGACTCAAGGGTTATCGTGTCCTCTCCCTGTCTTCGGACTTCAGATAACCCCAAAATGTGCCAGTTTATGCGACCCAATTCTACCTCGAGTTCGGTGAGGTGTTGGTCCAGCCGTAGACTTCGTCCGTTATACGTCGCCAGGGTCAGTTTTTTGAGGTGGTGGTAGCCTCCCGTAGCCCGGAGATTCCTAGCACCCCCTGTCCCGCCGTTACCGCGACCGCTACCTTGGCCGGGAATAGCGGGACTACCGGGAACTGGGGGCCGTTTTGTGTGGTGTGGGCTCATAAAGAGGTTTTGGCCTACTAATTCCACGCTGGCCAGACGGGTTGGCATAGGGTTTGGTCTCGAGTTTTCCTTCTCTAAGCAGTGGTTTTCGGCTCTGCTCAATTTTCCCTTAGTCGCCTTCTACGACACCCACGGGATGAGATGGGGTGGTGACCTTTGTATTTTTTAGGTCCGTCACCACACGGATTTTAAACACAGTTTTGGTAATTTTGCCACTGTGCCTCTCAAACCGTACGTCAACTTTTTGTAACTACCTCCTATTTCAGTTTCATGGGTCTCATGTCAGTCACTGCCTATCTGATATCCACTCTCAATTTAACTGCGTAGTTCAATTTCGAGGTTTCGCACCAAAACCTCGCGCCCTGTAGTCTCACTAGGGACTACGGTACCAACGAGAACTATAGCACAAAAAATGGACTAATTTGTTTTTATGGATTCGGTTTTTGGGTGCCCTTTGCCATTTACTGCCTAGAGCGACAGCTGCTTTCACTTTAACTTAGAGTTGGCGCTGCCAGTAGACTCAATACAAAAACATTGACCTTCAATTATTGTAACCAACTGGGTAAAGCACAAAAGAGAAAACATACTACATATATAAAAAAGAAGATAAAAGAGTTAGTTCAAAACTGCCCAAGGTAGACATATTTTGGACATTGACATCGAAAGCCACCATGAAAATGATAGTTTTTTCTCACGGTTCTGGAATTGAAGATAAATCTAAAAATTTTAAACAAAGTAGCTAAATGCTACTTTGTTTAATAGTTTTAGAGGTAAGCTAATTATACATATTATAATAGTTATGACGATGGTCCTTTTTATTTTGAGAATTTATACTAACAGCAACAATTGTGACAAAATTTACTCGGCAGTAGGCAGTTCGTGTTGGTGGCCCATCACAGTCAAATATTTATTCATTAAGATGAATGATAGGTATATAAGCGAACAACGTCGCGGGTACAGCTAGTTTTGTTGTAGTGAGAAGATATGAATAAAAATAAATTATTTATTTTCTTACAACTGATGTTTTATTTATTAAATAATTACTGTTGTTCATACATAAGTATTTGTTCAGTTTATACATACAAATGGTTTATTTGATGCAGATATTTTTTGTGGAATGTGGAAATATTATAAAGTTTTATGATAAAAATTTCACAATTTGTTTTTTATGGCACTGTTCACAATTGTCAACAATGTTAGGTAATCATATTATGTCTATTTTTTAGAACTGATGTATTTGGCTCAAGAATCCTTCGCCTTTATTGCTCATGAAACAAAGGTCATATTTCAATACTTTGATTCACTCTAAGACTTACATATGTATATTTAAGATACTATTGTATATATGTATAGTTTTATAATAGGCGTTTGATCATAACATAACACTGCATTGCAATAACTTGCAATGGCGAAAAAGTTTGTATGCTAATCTCGGTTTTATTTCAAAAACATTTAAATACTGAAGTCTTGATCGACGTAGACCACTTAAAATTAACGTCAGGTGGTAAAACTCGCCATAAGTATTCCTAAGTTTTATGCATTTAAAGTGATTCCATTCTCACTTATACTTTCTACAATCTCTGGCTTAATATCTACACCAATAACTTCATTTTCCAACTTAATTATTTTCGACTTATCATCTCCATTTTCATTTACCACACTTTCAGTGCTATTCCTTTTATTTTTCAATAAAGTTCTTTTTTTCTTGACACCCTTGCATTTGGCTTTGAATATTTTTTCTAGTTGCAACACATCTCTCCTGTCTATGGTCCAGTCTAAGATGGTGGCATTCGCGCGCTTAATCAGGTTGTCGCCTTCGTTATATGTTGGTATATCAATGTTCAATATACTCATAACTTTCTCTAATATGTCATCTACATAGTAGTTTATTGTTAAATCTGCTTTGTTGTCCTGTAATGAGAAATAACATATCTTAAAACTGTTTTTTTTTGGGCTTAGAATGGATAACATAGAAGTTTATGATATGCTTTGTGGCCAGTGAGTTATCTATTACTTTTTTACTAATCTGTTATCTAAAATAATAGATTCCTTATGGAATTTACTCAGCAAATTAAATAAAAAGACAGAATACTTACATGTTTTGTGGGTTGCAAGTTGCAAATGACTAGTTTCCCTCCATATTTAACTGTCTCCAGCGGTAAATTACCACTTGGCACTATCTGAAGGGTGGTGCCTAGGCATATACTTAAGTCTGCAATACTGTAATAGAAAAATACTTGTGTAAGTAACACATGACGAAATAAGTTGTTAGAATACATAAGAGTAGAGAGTCTAATATCAGCTCCTCAGCACTGAGTTTTTCTTTTGGTAGTTAATTATAGTATTACTAGCTGTACCTGGCATGCGTTGCAATGCAATTTTTTCTACCTAGCACCTGCCTACTACCTACCAACTACCTACTTGCCTACTACCTACCTACCTACTACCTACCTACCTACCTACCTACCTACCTACCTACTACCTACCTACTACCTACCTACTACTACTTAAGGGTATGAAAAATAGATAGTAGCCGATTCTCAGACCTACTAAATATGCATATACAATTTCATAAAAATCAGTCAAGCCGAATCGGAGGAGTATGGTAACTAACATTGTGACACGAGAATTTTATAGGATAATATTTTTGTGTTCACCAAAAATCTAAAGGTACATCTATGTATACATTTCTAAAATATTGATCTTAAACCCGTTTAATTGTTTTACTATAATTAAACTACTCGGCCAACAAAATATGTTACATCAAACAAATTCCAAATTAACACCAAGATATAACACTTTTTTACTGTAGTGCGCTGCAAATATTCTATTGTAACAATAACTATTTTATTCTTTCTCAAAAAATACTGATCGTGCACCAAATATTCCTGACTGTTACACAAAATATTTAGTATGCATCCTAGTACCGTATACCCATTTAAAACGGTTTTGTACAAGTTTTATGTTACTGAAATAATTATAATTGAAGAACAAATAATGCATTTCGTAAAACATTACTTCTAAGACTTATATTTATTTTACTGAAAATGGTTTTGGCGCGCTTGCGACGCGCATATTGCTCTCTGTTGTGCGACGGAGACGGTGCCCAAAATAGTGACTGGGTAAAGGGTCAATGTAACGGGATCACTTCTTTTTGCATAATATTCTTTGTCCTAATATACTTTGGCATAACGATTTTGGCATAATTTGTTTTGCCATAATAATACTTTCCTATATTTTTTTTTAGCATACCGTTTATGTTGGCATAATTATGTTGAAGGCTAATTTGTTTTGGCATAAATTTAATTCGCATAATGTTACTAGGCCTAATCACTATTAGCATAATAGAAATAACGGAAACAAATTTGAGTTAGTGAAAGAAACGAATCGCTGCAAAACCGACTCCACGTAGTCTTTTCTGCCCTACCCTAGAGTGTAATTTAGAGTAGCGTAGGCGCGGAGGGGTGAGGCGGCCCGCGGGCTGAGGAGCAGGTGGTCTTAACACTCGCCGCCGCGGCTGAGGCTGCAGCAAGCCGAAGCTGCGGTGGTGAGCGTAAAACCATCTGCGACGATAAGCTCGCGTGGGGCCGCCGGAACTCTGCAGCGCCGGAGCCGTGACAGAAACCATGCCTGCTGCATGTTGCATGCTGCATGCTGGCTTGCATGCTGCTTGCTTGCATGCTGCATGCTTGCTTGCATGCTGCATGCTTGCTTGCATGCTGCATGCTTGCTTGCATTCTGCATGCTTGCTTGCATGCTGCTTGCTTGCTTGCATGCTGCTTGCTTGCATGCTGCATGCTTGCTTGCATGCTGCATGCTTGCTTGCATGCTGCATGCTTGCTTGCATTCTGCATGCTTGCTTGCATTCTGCATGCTTGCTTGCATGCTGCTTGCTTGCTTGCATGCTGCTTGCTTGCATGCTGCATGCTTGCTTGCATGCTGCATGCTTGCTTGCATGCTGCATGCTTGCTTGCATTCTGCATGCTTGCTTGCATTCTGCATGCTTGCTTGCATGCTGCTTGCTTGCTTGCATGCTGCTTGCTTGCATTCTGCATGTTTACTTGCATGCTGCATGCTTGCTTGCATTCTGCATGTTTACTTGCATGCTGCAGCAATATTGTATAGAAATGTGTATTAGTGTCTAATATTTTAGGTGTTAATTATTAATTCTTTGTTATGCCTATGTATAATGTGAGCAATATGTAAAATTGTGTATGATGAAGTTTTTTCATAATTAAGGAGTTAGATATTTGTATGGTGTATGATTAGTTTGCTTATAAAAGTTATGCTTAAATATCATTATGCGTAAGGATATTTAGGCTTTAGAATATTATGCTTCACAATTATTATGCTTAAAGTAAGTATGCCTAATAAATTATTCTTATAAAGTTATGCCAAATTAATATTGTGCGTAACTATTATTAGGATAAATACAATTATGCCATGTTAACTTATGACATAAAATTTTATGCTTAAAAATAGGGAACCCAATGTAACTGCCCCGAGTTTTTTAAAAATTATAAATGTAAACATATTACTGGACTTGCGATCAGGCTGAAATACATAACACCTCCAGTAGAAGCCAAAAACATAGCCATCGGGCAAAAACGAAAACGTGGGCGTCCTACAAAGGCAAAGTGCGCTTTATTGGTGCAATAATTTAAAGAAGTACTGCAGAGATTGAGTGGACCGATAATGTGAACATTGTAGGAGTAAAGACTTTGTTTAACATTTTGAATTATTATGGTTCGTACTGATTAGTATTAAAAAAACATTTTTAGTAAGCATTACATTTTATAATGTGTTCATTTTTTATTAATAAAGCTACATTGGACATTAATTGGTGTTTGATTCAAATACATTTTGCAGTGCATTATCTGAAGTAAAACTAAAAAAATAAATGCTTGCTTTTTAAATTAGGTGTATTACTATTTTTACAAATTTGCAACAGTTGTTAAATAGATGCTTGTTATGACATATTTTAATGAACATATTTTGGTGCACATTCAGTATATTTGGTGGAACACAGACAAAATTAGGTAAATGAAATGGGAATAAATTGAAGTACTTTTAAATACCATCCAATTTTATATATAAGATACTAGCGGCCCGTCCCGGCTTCGCACGGGTATTTAACACATTATTAAAAAGTGAAAGTTTCTGTGTTATTACTACTATTACGCTCTTTACAATATTAGTATAGACACTCCCGTACCTCAGTGATGCTTAAATCGCATAGTTAGCCGAGCAGAGTGAGCGACAATCACGCGACTTTTTTCTAATTCTTATATTTTAAACTCGTGATATCTTTCGAAGGGAATGTCCAAAGTGAATAATTCAAAAAGTTACATAAAGGTATTGAAGCAGTCTTGACTATGAAGTAATTTATTTTGATAAGGATCAATACCAAGTAACAAATAAAGAGCCTTTTCTAGCGGCGTCCTTTCAATAATATTTTTTTTAATAAAATATCCCTTATTGTGACCTAACTGTAATAGTTAGACATATGCTGTCGCGACACTTTTTGTAGATAATTATATGTTCTACAAAGACGTAGTACATTATTTTGTTCTATAATCAATAGTTTTCGCAGCGCACGCGATGCAAGAAAGTTTTTTGGTAATTTTTTCACACCTTGGTTTACATTATTGAGGTTTTAGTATGGATCCCTAACTTTTTTGAAAATTTTATTTAGCCTATGTTCACCGGAAATAGTGTAGCTTCCCAACAGTGAAAGAATTTTTCAAATCGGTTAAGTAGTTTCGGAGCCTATTCATTTCAAACAAACAAACAAACAAACAAACAATCAAATCTTTCCTCTTTATAATATTAGTGTAGATAGTGTAGATTAGGAGGTTAATAGCCACAAGGAAGCCCCATGTCATCCCATATTAAATAACACAACAATTAGCTAAAACACTATACCAAGAATGCCACTCCGCCATGGTCAGATCATTCTCCGGCAGGCTATGTTCCCAGTCCAGCACTCCATCATACAGCCGGCCCCTGCAAGGTCTGCCAGTAACATGCTCAGCAGCACAGGGGATGCCACTGCACTTCTTACCAACTGTCTCTACTGGACAACTGCGCACAAATTGTCTGGAGAATGTAAATAAAGAGATATAAATCAAACGCTGAAGTGGTGTTGAATACTTACAAGATGAAAGGATAAATAAAACATGTTACAGCAATACCTTTCTATTCAGTAGTGCTGCAAGGAGTCAGAGGCTTTAGCCAATAAAATTTAATGTTAAAGTTGTATTTGTTTTTAATGCATTTTGCCGTTTGGTCTCTTTATTCAAATCGTACAACTACATACCTACTACTAGAACTATACTATGCAACTAGACATTTTGGAATCATGTTGAAGATAGTTGCTGTCTTTGCACAGAAAAGACATAGGTACTACATAAAAGTTTCCAATATAATTTTGTATATTTTGCTTTTGTGTAAAACCTTATTTATATTGTGTATTGTTCCTAACATGTTAATGCTGATATAAAGTTTATTAAACAAGTTGAGACAACTCACCTCTTACACATATTACACTCATCAATAAACATGTTGCCATGCAGCTCTGCCAAGTACTTCCTTGACAGCCCTGACTTCAGATGCAAGCCATCAATATTCTGACTGACTATGTAATGCACTTTGTTGCATTCCACCAGTTTCTTGAGTATCATGTGTGTTTTGGTTGGTACTGCATCTGTGAATGAGACATTGGTGGTTGGCTTCTTGCCTTCTTTTTCTAATGTCCATACACCATTTGGACCCCTGGAATATAATAAGGTTTATTGTGAAAGAGGATTTATTGCTGACAAAAAACACAAGATGATAAGGTGGTAAGAAATGGTGAATGGCACTAAACTAAGTATTGTTATAATTTATAGCTACATAGTTATTAGTATGTATGCAAAATTATGTATATTTAACCGACTTAAAAAAAAAGGAGGTTCTCAGTTTGACCTGTATGTATGTTTGTCCGCGATTATCTCGTGATTGGCTAAACGGATTTTGATGCGGTTTTCAGAAAATAATTTGTAAGATCAAGAAGGTTTTAGTATTTATTATTTAACCGACTTGAAAAAAGGGAGGTTCTCAGATTGACTTGTATGTATGCATATTTGGACGCGATTATTTCGAGTTTGACAGAACCGATTTTGATACGGTTTTCAGAAAAGTGTTTGTTAGACCAAGGAGAAGGTTTTGGTATTCTATAATTAACTGACTTGAAAAAAGGAGGTTCTCAGATTGACCTGTATGTAGGTATGTATGTATAAACGCGATCATCTCGACTTGACTAAACCCATTTTAAATAAGTGAACAAAGTATTAAACACTAAAAAGTATTAAATAAAAAGCTTTTGAAAAAAAGATTACCGCCTTCAAAAATCCGATTCACTGAAAAGTATTAAATAATTTTAAATGTACTGCAACTTTTAACTGTACTGTAATGTACAAATAACCAAAATATTGATAATAAGTCCCTATAATATAGTATTAAAATTTGCTATTAGCGGCTGACACCGACTCCAAAAATAACAATAATTGTGCTTGAAGTATAATTATACTTATTATCCTAATATTTTGGTTATTTGATAAGCAGTACATTTAAAATTATTTAATACTTTTCAGTGAATCGGATTTTTGAAGGTGGTTCTCTTATTTTTTTAAGTTTTTTTGTATTAGAATAGTTTCATTTCTTGAAAATAATACTTTATACAAGAGTTTAATTCTTTTGAATAGATAGATTAAGCTTCTAGATAGATGAAGATCAATATAAAAATCTAACAAATTTGGTGCTACTAATTAAGTATAACATATCCAAAATAGATGTGTTTCACAGTTTTCATGAATGAAGCTATCATTTAAATTCTATGTAGTATTGATTTACCTGAAATCTGGAATGCCAGCTGAAGTGCTGATGCCTGCGCCGGTGTGAACAACGACATGCTTAGCTTGGCTTATGAACTGGGCCAATAGCTCACACTTCTTGTTCAATTTCTCCAAGGAGTCGAATTTCTATAACATTAATAATTTCAGACGTATAATTATCGAAATAAATTAAATAATTCTGTTTTGATACCAACCTCTGGGACCCCTAATACTCCTTTGTTTTCGTAAGGAGACAAACCTTCGGCGTAATTGCAAGACATTATCACCGCTTATAGAACTAAACGATAAAATTACTTCACAACAAACGCATTATGTACTTGTTCGCACATAGAAATAAAATAAAATAAACATGCAATTTCGACTATTTTTTTATTTTGACCAATTTTTTCAATTATTATCAGTGCTTCCAGATCCCAAAAGTAAAATTACAGTGTTGCCAGTAAAAAAATACAGAAGTTTCTAAAAACAATACAGCAGATTTTAAAATCGATAACAGTAAAATAACGGAATTTTTTTATTTAAATATTGATAGAAAAATAAGCTGCTTCATGTCTTTGTTTATCAACACAAATTGCTATAAGTTATTACATAAATAAAACATAATATATTTAGATACAAAAAAAATATATATTTATTTACTTATTCCAGAATAATTTGCTCATGATTTTCATAAATTTTTGCCGTCATCCTTGAAGTCATTTCCTTAGTTGTATTAAAATTTACACAATTTTCGGAAGTCCGCCGAATGGCTTGCTGAGTTAGCATGTTGCCTTTGATGGTATTTGTGACTAAACAGTTTCTCTGCTTTGTTTTTATATTATTTATTTCACTGAACTTTTGTTCACACTCAGCGTTCGAGTGAGGCAACGATAAAACTTGGAGCATAAAACGAGGCAGAAAATGGTATTTGTTATCTCCGTTGCAAAAAAAGATTAGGGAATGTTTTTTTTTTATTTTTTTATACGGTTCTTCTAGTTATTACAATACCAAACATACAAATATCACGTCCAAAATATAAACCATTACGCCAAAAATTAAATATTAAAATCACTATACATTTTCGGCGATTGAAACCATAGAGAAAAGCTACTACTTCCCTACTTAATTACTTTTCTCTATGGAGAAAAGTAAATAAGTAGGGTAAAGTCTGGTAAAGTAAATAAGTAGGGTATAGAGAGACCCACAGAGTACATTTGTATAACTATGAGAGACCTCTCGTGGCTAAAACGTGTCGCCCTAGCAAGCGAGCGAACTCTGGTGTTATTATTCCTAAACTAACGTACACAGTACACACGGATACGCAATCCTATTTTCTTTGTGAAGGTGATGCTACAGTATCGGCCTCTGGTGGTTGCTATTGTAAACTACCGTATGTATACGTTTACACACACATACGTAATTTGATTTTCTTTGTATGTATTAAATAAAACCCAATAATTCATTTTAATACTGTAAAGTTTATTAAATTATTTTTTACAAGTCTTAAAGCTAGTATGTACAACTTCATAATAATAGGACAATTTAGTTACTCTTACAATGTTAAAAACATAAATTAAGAATCAATCATAACATCTATAATAATAATTATGAACTAAGTTATATAATAACATAAAGCAAAAAATTATAAACTATACAGGGCACAAGTAATAACAACCATTATTGCACAATTATTCATTTGCCAACAATGTTATAAAACCTTAATTATAAATCATCAAACATAACATTTTTATGAACTAACATAATGACATAAAGCAACATCAGGGGCCCGAATGCCCGATGCCGCTATTTTAAGTCAGTGAGTGGTAGGTTAATAAACGTTTCAGAGTAGGTACTTGTTTGTTATTGTGCCTAATTTTCGTATTTAGATAATTTTAGTTTACAAATGTACACCTACTTGCCACTGTTGCAAGTGACTGTTCTTTCTTATCTGAATACGAAAATTAGGCACAATAACAAGTACACTGGAACGTATATTAACCCACCACTCACTGACTTAAAATAGCGGCATCGAGCCCCAGTACGTAGGAACAAAAATGGTGAACCATATAGGGCGCAAGGAATAACAATCATTGTTGCACAATTATTTGTTTGCTAACAATGATAAAACATCAAACATAACATCTATACTTATGAACTAATAATAATATAATAAGAAAGCAATATCAGTACGTAGGAAAACAATAATTTACTATAATTATGTATTTTTTTTGTTATTTCACAAGTCGCTTTATAGCTAGTATAAATGAACACTTGTCTTATAGACCCTCTGGGCACAATTCACACGAAACTTTTATGAATTTATACAACAAACAAGCACTCTAAGCAACAAACACTTCTCGTTGAACCACTTTATCGATTTTAAAAAACAAACACAATTTTCACAAAACCAATTAACGAATTATGTACACAAAACCTTTTTTTTTATTGAATGTCCTTTGGTGAAAACCGTATATAAATTAATGTATTTATCTTATTTTAATTATTTTATTAAAATAATTTTGAAAAAGATTGTTTACGCTTGACAGTCTTTAAACCACAGAAAACTTATACCACTTATACAAAATATAAATTACGGAACACGAAATATAGATGGCAGCACCATTTTTGCGAAATCTTCGTTGTATGAGAGTTTCACCCCCGTAAGAAAGAAGACGACCAGTATATTAAAGTATATTTATTATTTATGAAAATTTCTGAATTGAAACGCGGCCATTGTGGCGCGCTCAGGTATATATGTTCTGTGGGCGCGCTTGTTCGTGACGTCACGTTACACGAGTTCGATGTCAACAACAAAGTGTTTGGTGGACAAAATTAATAAAAATTAAAGAAAGTGAGTGAATATCATCTTAATTACCATGGAAAAGCCCAAAAAACTATATTATAAATATTGTGTCGTTCCTACTCTACCTATCCGCAGGGCAGCTTGTGGCGAGCTGTTTGTGAGTAGCGACACAACGGACCTGACTGCCACAGGGGGCCACTCCTTAGGAGGGCTCCCAGCTCTTTCTTGCCTTAACTGGCTGGCTAGAGAGGGGCCGCTAGAGCTATATGCTCGGGGGTGGAAGTGTCTAATGGCATAATAGCGAGGAAACCCGCTCCGGGCCGCTTCTGTGACCCGTGATGGCGAAATCGGGGCCGCACCGCTCGACACCCCTAGCCGCTCGCACTGGTGTTGCCCCTCGCTGCCTATCGTGGCGGCTGTTTCGGGGGGCCCATCTGGTGAGCTGGCAAGTCACCACCTGCCTATTTAATTGCATATACATGTATTGAAAGGCAGGTGCCATAGTATCCGATTTTATTGAAATATCCAATCCACTTAACATGCACCTACCCATAACCATATTAGTTTTATCACCACAATTCACAATAGTTCCGTAGCTACCTTGGGCCGTTCATGTCTGTTCTCCCATAGGGCAGGGATGAATGGCCTCTGGTAGATGCCCCATCCCATATTAGAGTAAAGTTCTCAACAAGGCCGCTGCGTGTTGGATCTGTATCCCCACGTAAGCCTTTCAAAGGACCGGGTCTCTTCTTCTGAAGATATCCCGTGAATGTAAAGAGATACATAATAATAATAATATTCCGGGACAACTCACACACGGTTATCTGATCCCAAGCTAAGCAGAGCTTGTGTTATGGTAACCAGATAACTGATAAACATACTTATATATTTCTAAATACATACATATTATAGATAAATTACACCCAGACAACCAGAACAAATGATCGTGCTCATCACACAAACATTTGTCCTGGGTGGAAATCGAACCCACGACCTCCGGTATAGCAGTCAGGGTCACTAACCACTAGACCAACAGGCCCGTCAAATATATATATTATATATATGTAGGCGCTTCGCTATTTCTAGTGTTAAGAAACGTGAAAAGGAACTGCTGAAACATGACAAGCGGGTTGACGTTTCTTGACACTGACGCAACTCCGGGCTCTTTTGCTCGCGGCCGTCGGATGAAGAGGAATCTGGTGGCTCCGCATTGAAGCAAAACGTGTTCGGTGGAGTGTCGTTGTTCTTAATTCTCCTCGCCCGCCTACCCACGATAGCTCGGCAATCGCAATGAACGATGATGATAACCAAGTTTCTACATCAGAAGTGGGATAAAGAGGGCTTGTTTTATAGGAGAATAGCCGTACGAGATGTTAAGCGCCGCACGTCTGGTAGCTGATTGAGTCCGATTCAGATGGCGAGGCATTGCAACTGACGTGGCCCTAAATAAAAGAAGTATTGCTCGCGAAGTTTGCTAAACCTATGCTGCCACAAGATTACGTCGATGAAATTCTACGCTTTCAAGTTGGTGTTAAAGACACCGCGAGTGAGGCGGCCATGCGCTTTTGAAACATCATCGAACTCATTCCGCGTATAGAAATGCCTGAAGATGTTACGACGGGATTCGCCGTGAGCTCATCGCCATTCATCAAGGAGCACCGTGACTACATCATCCGGTGATCCAGTTTCTTTTGTTTTAAGTAGTTGAGAGTAGTGTGGTTGAAAAATGGGGCTGGCCTTAACTGGGTCGATGCCTCTGATCAGATCACGTTTTCCCATGGGGTTTGTAGCGTAGTTGATCGCTTGGGCTGGCCTGAATCGGGTCGACGCCCACGGTCAAACTGCGAGTTCTTCGGTGTGAGCTGGGTGGCTATAGATTGGTATGGAAACGGCCTATGTGGGTCGACGTTCCAACCGGTTGATTGCAACAGCTGTGTGTGACTGGTGGAAGGGACGCTGACAGGTAGTCCGGTCTATCGCACCATGCGAGTTGGTGGGTAGTCGAAGGGACGCCTGGTCAGTAGTCCGCCCAGTGTGTTTCATTCTGATGTGAGGGGTAAAGACTGGTGGAAGGGACGCTGACAGGTAGTCCGGTCTATCGCACCATGCGAGTTGGTGGGTAGTCGAAGGGACGCCTGGTCAGTAGTCCGCCCAGTGTGTTTCATTCTGATGTGAGGGGTAGACTGGTGGAAGGGACGCTGACAGGTAGTCCGGTCTATCGCACCATGCGAGTTGGTGGGTAGTCGAAGGGACGCCTGGTCAGTAGTCCGCCCAGTGTGTTTCATTTAGATGTGAGGGGTAAAGATAGGAATCCATGGTGTCATAAATGGGTAGCTAGTCAGGAATGGGCGAGCATGCCCAGATAGGTACTACAGACTTGTATTTGGTCTTTGCAGATAACTCGAAGCGAGAGCAGTCGCACGAGGACGTGCGAATGTCAGTCCGGCCGTGTAGGCGCTTCGCTATTTCTAGTGTTAAGAAACGTGAAAAGGAACTGCTGAAACATGACAAGCGGGTTGACGTTCCTTGACACTGACGCAACTCCGGGCTCTTTTGCTCGCGGCCGTCGGATGAAGAGGAATCTGGTGGCTCCGCATTGAAGCAAAACGTGTTCGGTGGAGTGTCGTTGTTCTTAATTCTCCTCGCCCGCCTACCCACGATAGCTCGGCAATCGCAATGAACGATGATGATAACCAAGTTTCTACATATATATAATTATAACACGATGCCTTCCAGAAAAAGACCACCTCTTTCTGCTACATCGAGATACGCTAGGCGAATGAGACTAGCCTAGAGGTATGCTCGATAGATAACGTTCTACACAAATAGCACTTAAAACAAAAAACTAATTGAAAAGTTTCATCATCCACGCGAACGAAGTTGCGGGCACAGCTAGTAATGAATATAAATTGAAAGCGAAGAGAAGTGACTGCTGGCTAAAAATTGCTAACATTCTTAATTGCGGTATATAAAACTAGCAATTATAATGATGTCGTCGTCGTCCATGATTAAATTGCGAATGAAAGAGAAAAGAACCGGAATCAAGTACCAACGAACGTTCGTTCGAGCACTAAATGTATTTGGATGTATTAACGAACTCCAACGAGCGTGCGGAATACTGCGGAAGCCAACGCTAGCGAACGATAAATATCCATCGTTGGGCGTTCGTTGGGCCGGTCTGTACGCACCTTGAGAGTTTCACCCCCGTGCGTCACATGATGACGTCACGTTCGTTGGACAGACGAAAGTGAATACGAAATTTGCGTTTTGACAGTTCTTAATAAAGTCTACATCATTTTCACTCTCGCGACGGTTAGTGAATACGGCTGCAGTACAGAAAACCTTTTAAAAACTATATACCATAACTTGACATGATAAATAAGTTAAAATTTAAGTTTTTGTTTTATAGATTATTTTAGGTTTTTTCAATTGTTTTTAATTAAGTCGAGATATAAAAACAAGACAACAAAACGCTAAATTCACAGATAATTATATGTTGACCAGAGATATAAGCCAAAGAGTATATTCCTGTGTGAATTGAGTTCGTTTTGTTATGTAGGTTTCGTGTCTCAGATTACTTTTAAAAAACTATACTATGGCTGATGATGGCAATATAATGGAGATGGAAGGCCTTGGCCTCAGTATATATTTTTTTTTTGTTGTAATTAAATTTGGAACTGAAATTTAGATTTTAATAGAACTTTCAAAATAGCCGGATATAATATCGCAAAAATTATTGTCTTTTAAAAATTAAATTGAATATGGTAAATAAACAATGTTAATAAAACAAGAATAATGATATGGCACCTAATCATATATTTTTTTTAATAATTATTTTCCGGTAATAACAGGTAATAACTTAACACACGCGCTGTGTAGACTGTAGTCGATTTTCAGTGGCACCACACTAACGCCATCATTCACAGATAGTCAATTTAATAATTCAATTGTAACGAGTTAACGACGATGAATGAAGACCGGTGAACATCGAGGAGAAGTCGTGGAGGAATTTTGAATTTACTTCAATTTACCATCTAGCCACCATCGACGTTCGCCAATCCAATTACACCATGGCTGATACCGAAAAGGCGCCGCAGCCGCAGCCCCAACAGCAGCAGCAACAAGAGCAACAACCCCCACAGCAACCGCAACAAGCTAAAGCGGCTAAACAAAGGCAGGTCATTGGTGAGTGCCGCTACGCCATCTTATTTGGTCTTAACTTAGTTTTTGCGTGTCCCGCCCGGCTTAAAATTTTATAAAAGCACATGGTTATCAAATTGCGGCATCTGCATCGGCATTTTAAGAATTTGATTTTTGTATTGCGTCAGATAAATTAATCCTATTATTGGAATGATACATTTGATAATTTGAGTATGGAAATGCATTAGATTGTGGCGTTATTGATCGTATGATGACCCCGCTAGAACTATATAGCTTTTGTTACCTAGCTACTTGAATCACGCGGAACCAATCAATAATGGTATGGAGCATCTTAGTGGCGTCCTGAAGCCATTTTGTATAATAACAGAATTCCATCAAACAAATTGGGATGTTGATGTTAGTTACCGAGTGATATTGCATTCATGCATTGGCTAAAACTACTTAGATGCTTTCGAACAGTTGCGTATGTACTTTCCGAATTCAAACAATTTAAAAATAATATTGACATCATCTCATGTTAATTTTTGGGTCGTGGGCGCTAAAGCGTCTGCCCGACACATTTCATTAATTTAATACCTTCATTGAACTAAAGTGTACTTTGCCTAGCATAATTATTTATTATGGATAGACTTAACACAAGTTTAATTGCGATGTGCGTCTTTATAGACATAAACAGCATTTCTTGTGTTTTAGATGAATAATTTAAATGTTTAAATTGTTTCAAATGATTAAAATAATGATTAAAAGATTGAAATTACACTAGTAACAAAGAAAATCCTTAATGAGGTACATAATTATACAAACTCAATCAAAATAGAGTTTAAAAAATATAATTTTGAAGATTAAGATGATATAATATATTATTATATATTAAGATTCTTTGTCATTACAAAAGATTGTGTCCATTCAAACAAATAAATGTATTATTTTCTAAATGAAATTCCACAAGGTTTTAATATGATTCAATCGCTTTTCAGCTGAGAAAGTTTCGGGAACCGTCAAATGGTTTAATGTGAAGAGTGGATATGGTTTCATCAACAGGTAGGCAAAATATTAGTTGAAATTTTCCTTTTATTAACAATTGTATACATATTACAGTAAATACTTTAATCTATGACAGGAATGACACCAAGGAGGATGTGTTTGTGCATGAAACTGCAATCGCCCGGAACAACCCTCACAAGGCAGTGCGCTCGGTCGGCGACGGGGAGGCGGTGGAGTTTGCCGTGGTTGCCGGGGAAAAAGGCTTTGAAGCAGCGGGTGTGACTGGTCCCGGTGGTGAGCCAGTTAAGGGCTCGCCCTATGTAGCCAAAGCGACAAACGCCGCGGCTTCCATCGCCAGTATGTTTTAATCAAAATATATATATTATTTTTGTTGTCTTTTTACATTAATTCTTTTGTACATATGTGATGTCTTATTTTTATTTTTTGTTATATAATTTAACCTGTATACTTTCAGATATTACCCCCGTCAAGGTGGCAGACATGGCGGGGAAAGCGCTCCACGTAGAGGTGGAATGGGACGTCGTGGGCCCCCGCCCACCCAGAGGGTTGCACAGCGGGATGAAGGTCAGGAAGGGGCCGGAGCTCCACCACAGCGCAGGTAACTCACTGTTGTAAAAAATATTTACCTGTATTTGTATGTTGTGTTGCCTTACGCGAAATGCTATACATTTTTGTAAATTTGCAGCTTCTTCCGCCGCAATTTCCGCGATGGACGCCGTGGTGGTGGTCCGGGACCCATGAACCGCGGTGGTTACCGTCGCGTGCGCCAGCGCAACTACCAACAGGATCAGGGACCACCCCAAGCTGGCCAGCCAACCCAGGCGGCTCGTCAAAAAAAACAATTCGGACGGATCAATAATATTCTCGGGAGCGGGAGTAGGGACGCGCGGCGTGACCATAGACTAATATAATATAATGGCCTGACAGGTGATGACTCCTCTACGCACATAATGAAAATTGAAATTTTAATCTTCTTATATTATAAAATTCTTGTGTCACAATGTTAGTTACCATACTCCTCTGAAAATTTTATATGCATATTCAGTAGGTCTGAGAATCGGCTACTATCTATTTTTCATACCCTTTAGTGGTGGTAGGTAGGTAGGTAGTAGGCAGGTGCTAGTTAGAAAAAATTGCATTGCAATGCATGCCGGGTACTTACAGCTAGTAAACTATAATTGTGAGTATTGTGACGCGATAATAAACATTCATAACATTTCTATAACGTGTGAGTAGGAAGAAGAATAATTTATAGTTTTACAGTATATTGCATAAAGAAGTGAATACAAAATGTTAAAGTCTGAATTTAATATGCACCAAGTCGCCATCCACTTCTGTTGTGACAGTAGCGACGACTTCAACGAGGGTACAGCAGGCAGCTCTGCCAATGTCAATAGGGGAGCTGGTGGAGGTTGTGGCTTAGGCCGGGTCGGCTCCGCTGGCAGTAGAGGCGGCAGCTCTGGTGGCGGTACAGGCGGCAGCTCCGCCAATGTCGAAAGGGGACGTGTTGGAGGTCAGGATTTAGATGGTGGTGGTGGTCGTGGCAACGGGAGAGGCAGGGGCCGTGCTAGCTTCCAGGGTTCACGCCCTCTTATTGAACCATACAGATGCCCTGGAGTATTCATTGCTAGACAAATTAGAAACAACCTACTGTTAACGAAACATTTGATACCTAGATTTAATATATATGGTGAAAGGAATATATCTGTTAAGACTGATGGAGAGCAAATGGAATACAGAGTATGGGATCCCTACTCGTCGAACTTAGCTGCAGCTATCATAGTCGGAATAGCAAAAATTCACATACCTCTGGGTTCCAGAGTGCTATACCTTGGGGCATCGAGTGGCACCACTGTCAGTCATGTTTCTGATATTGTTGGACCTGGAGGCCTGGTGTATGCAGTAGAGCCCTCAAAGAGATCTGGCAGTAAACTTGTTAATATTGCTCTGAAGAGGGGTAACATTGTTCCGATAGTAGAAGACCCGAGACTTCCATTTAAATACAAAATGTTACTCGGGATGGTTGACTGCATATTTGTTGATGTAGCACAGCGTGACCATCTTAACGTACTTGGCTTAAATGCCCGACTCTTCTTGAAGAATGAGGGGCAGTTTGTTATTTTTATCTATGCCTCATCTGTGAAACCGGCAGAATTTCCAGGAGACGAAATCAAAAATGAAACACAGAAACTATTGAATCAAAATTTAAAACACAGAAGTGTTGCATCTGGCACCCTACATGCGAGACTGTTCCATGATAGTCGGAACCTTCAAACCACATGGCGTCTGAGATAAGCAAATACCAATTTCCTACTAGTGTTGCCCTGTGGTTTCACCTCTGTAAGTATTCCCTTTAGATAAATTATTTATTTATCTAAAGGGGAATATAATTAGATATCTGTTAAGACTGATGGAGAGCAAATGGAATACAGAGTATGGGATCCCTACTCGTCGAACTTAGCTGCAGCTATCATAGTCGGAATAGCAAAAATTCACATACCTCTGGGTTCCAGAGTGCTATACCTTGGGGCATCGAGTGGCACCACTGTCAGTCATGTTTCTGATATTGTTGGACCTGGAGGCCTGGTGTATGCAGTAGAGCCCACCACCACCATCTAAATCCTGACCTCCAACACGTCCCCTTGGCTCATGCGCAAAACGTTTCTTTCGCAAAATGTCCCCTGGTCGTAAAACGTCTCTTTCGCAGAATGTCTCCTTCGCAAAACGTCTCTTTCGCAAAAAGTCGCGCCGGGGACTTAGAATAAAATTTTGATTTTCAAAACAAAAAATAATTTATTAAAATTATAGTGCAATTTTGATGTTAAAATTTTGGTAACTACTTAAATTTACTTAAGTATGTATTCCAAATAAAAAAATATATTTTGATACAGATTGACGAAAATAATAATTTATGTAGCAAATTTTAATTAATAACCAAGGTTTATTTTAGTGCGAAGATTATTTTTTTTTATCATTTATGAAAATGATAACAAAAGTTAATTTCAGTGTATTGCAATACATACTTAAGTAAATTTAAGTACCAAAATTTTAACATCAAAATTGCACTATAATTTTAATAAATTATTTTTTGTTTTGAAAATCATAATTTTATTTTAAGACCCTGGCGCGACTTTTTGCGAAAGAGACATTCTGCGAAAGAGACGTTTTGCGAAGGAGACATTCTGCGAAAGAGACGTTTTACGACCAGGGGACATTTTGCGAAAGAGACGTTTTGCGCCTGAGCCGTCCCCTTTCGACATTGGCGGAGCTGCCGCCTGTACCGCCACCGGAGCTGCCGCCGGTGGTAGTCCACCAGAGCTGGGCCGTGCTAGCTTCCAGGGTTCACGCCCTCTTATTGAACCATACAGATGCCCTGGAGTATTCATTGCTAGACAAATTAGAAACAACCTACTGTTAACGAAAAATTTGATACCTGGATTTAATGTATATGGTGAAAGGAATATATCTGTTAAGACTGATGGAGAGCAAGTGGAATACAGAGTATGGGATCCCTACTCGTCGAACTTAGCTGCAGCTATCATAGTCGGAATAGCAAAAATTCACATACCTTTGGGTTCCAGAGTGCTATACCTTGGGGCATCGAGTGGCACCACTGTCAGTCATGTTTCTGATATTGTTGGACCTGGAGGCCTGGTGTATGCAGTAGAGCCCTCAAAGAGATCTGGCAGTAAACTTGTTAATATTGCTCTGAAGAGGGGTAACATTGTTCCGATAGTAGAAGACCCGAGACTTCCATTTAAATACCAAATGTTACTCGGGATGGTTGACTGCATATTTGTTGATGTAGCACAGCGTGACCATCTTAACGTACTTGGCTTAAATGCCCGACTCTTCTTGAAGAATGAGGGGCAGTTTGTTATTTTTATCTATGCCTCATCTGTGAAACCGGCAGAATTTCCAGGAGACGAAATCAGAAATGAAATACAGAAACTATTAAATCAAAATTTAAAACACAGAAGTGTTGCATCTGGCACCCTACATGCGAGACTGTTCCATGATAGTCGGAACCTTCAAACCACATGGCGTCTGAGATAAGCAAATACCAATTTCCTACTAGTGTTGCCCTGTGGTTTCACCTCTGTAAGTATTCCCCTTTAGATAAATTATTTATTTATCTAATCTCAAAATATTTACATCTCAAAACGTTCAAGTTGCAAAATAGTCAAGTCTCCAAACATCCATGTCTCATAATATACACTTTTTTTAAAGGGGATCAGAATCTAAATAAATCATTCATGTTGGTATCGAATTCAATTAGTTGGAACTTGTAAATGTAGGTCAAATACAACAATGTTATTTAATGTTGTTATTATTATATAGACTATATTTACTTTTAATTTACTAGCACATAATAAGCAAATGCTTATTGGAGGAAAATATTTTTTTTTAAGCATTTGCTTTTTATGTGCTAGTATATTAAAAGTACCATATGTTATTTTGCAACTTGAATGTTATGAGACTGAACCCTTTTTATATGGGTATTTAAAGTTATTGAAAAGATAAATATTACTAGGAACTGCATGTAATTTATTTGCACATAAATTACATGCAGTTCCTAGTAATATTTAGTTTGGCTAGTACTATGATATAGTTTTTTTTTTCTTTTCATATATTATAACTTTTACCAAAGATATATATTAATATACAAGCATTGTAGTGTAAGAATCTTTAAATAGGTTTTCAAATGCATTATTCTGGGATATAGATCACATATAAGTGCAGCTAGTGTACCAAATCATGCTTTAATTTGGTGTAGTAAAGTAGGTAACTCACAAGTTTCGCTCACAAGTATAGTTTATTTGAAAAGTTATTTAACAGTCTGCACTCCTAAATAAGAATCTTCCAGTTCAGAAGGCAACCAAGATAAACACCCTGAATTTTGTATCAGTAATCTAATTAATCCTCTGTCTGTTATAATAAACATTTAGATCAGGTTTTAGAGATTTACTAAGATTTACCTAATTACTTTTTGGCCAATTGCTAATCCTCGCTAACTCATTGATTATTTTTACATTCGTTTAGGATTGTGATTGATAATAATTGATGTACTATTTATTGTCTGAGAAGAGAACTTTTGGAAAATCATTTACCTAAATCTATAACAACCATGGTTCTAGTACACTTC